>CM066732.1:141675686-146675686 GCA_033961575.1 Aselliscus stoliczkanus | reverse complement strand
TTCTGTGGTGAGGTGTCTGCTCAGATCTTTTGCTCATTTTTAATTTTTTTTTTTTGCCAAAGACATTTGTATGTTAAATAAGAAGCACATTTCATGACTCTCTTGTATAAGATAAGGAACTTAAGAATATTGATCCTTATAAAAAAAATAGAACATTTGAGATTTTTGTATAGAAATTACATTGCATATCATATATATGGATTGGCAAGATGGTAAACAGAGGCTACAATGGTTAAGTTTTGTTTGGCAAACTGGCCCAGACTTAATAGTATAGCAGATGTTAAGGCAGGCCTAATTATCATAAACTTGCCTTATCAAAATAACTTTGTCATGAGGAATTGATTAATTTAATCTGTATCTATCAAGGAAACAGTGTCCCTGAAACTCCAGTAGGAATCAGGGGCCTGTTCTCTCACAATGAGCTCTTAAAGGCTACACTGGACCCCCTTTCCTTGGGCATGGAAACCATAATAAAATGCCTGTGCAATTATCTGCTGTCTTCCAAGGGTTTCATCCAGGCCTTAACTTTCTACCTTGTCCTGACAGTCATAGTAATTCATTTACAGCAGCCCATTTTGCCCTATTTGGATTTTAGAAATAGACTTCAGAAAACTCACCCTGGTAACACTCACCTAGAAACCCTCCACAGTATTCTGCCATTTTTAATCGTTTCCAGTACATGCCATAAGAAGTCCAGCTCTGAATCACGTCAGCTTATATTCTAGATCATTGGTACCATTGCTGGGTACACCAGCTTCCAGTTCCTGATTGAGAATAAATCAGTGATGAATCTGAGTCCTGGGCAATTATAAATTTTAACTTTTGACAACCAGAGCCCACCTTTGGAGAGTAAGTTACCCTTACATGAAACTCTTAAACTAAAAGTTGAACCACCACAAGTCCCACCAACTTGAGAGTCATATTTTAGGTATGGTATGATGGGAAATATTCCCTACTTTTAGGATAGTTCTGATACTTCAATACCAGTATTATAATTGACATGATTAAAACTGACCAAACTGTAACTGTTATTTTTATGAAAATACATTTGTCTCCCATGTGCCTTCTCTTGATTTCTTGAAGAAAGCTCAGTCCTTTTAAAAACTAAGCTGTACTCTACCTTTGTTATTAACAAAGATCCATGTTCTCAAATCTATATTAAAGTGCAATGATTCAGCCAACTGTGAAAACACTGGCCATCCCCATTGGTGTGAAGGATCTCTCACTGGCGCCTTCTCTCAGTGCTCCTCCTGGTGGCAGCATAAGGGCTGCATCACTACCATCTGCCAGCTACGACTCCGTTTCTGCTGCTCAAAACGTATAAAGTTAGATATAAACTTGGATGTTAAAATTTTTGCATAAGAGAAAGCAGAAGCCAGAATAAACAATTTCATATGTAATTGCAAAAATCTAGCGTAAATCGGATATATATTGATTATTCAATAAGCAGTAGTAATATGAAGATAATTGCAAGAAAATCAATTTCAATCCACAGATAATACATAATAGCTATGAAAATTCTAGCTAGATTTAAGAGTTTAATATAAAATATAGTCACTAACAATTAGAACATATTTGTGAACATATGTTTAAATAATAAAAATTTACTACCTGCAAAATAAATAAATAAATAAATAAAGCTTGGATATCCAAAATTTCATGAATCTGGACTCTAATACAGAGCACAATTTATCAAACATACCAAACATAAGATAGTAATGCCTCCTTTGACTTAAGTGAATCTAGTATAGTAATGTATAGGGAATCTCTTTAACAATTGTCCTAATTTTCCTTTATTATTTTTTGCAGTTTCTACCTTTTTTAATTTCCTGATTTTAATTAACCCCTTGTGTTTTTAAAAATTGGTTGAACACAATCATATTTCTATTTTCTCCATAGCTACAGTTCCCCAAGCACTACTATCTCAGATAAAAATGCATAGTACAGAAAACAGTTTATTTAAAATACAATACTTTCAAGAAAGTCAAAAGCTTGACCATTAGCCTTTCCAGACATTTCATAATCAGACACTCTTCTACTACGAAATGCTTCTCCCTCCATCTGTTCTGTGCAACCTGTTTCCCTAAAAGTTTCTGTTATTTAGCATTCTTGACATAAACTTCTGTGGTTAATTAGGAGAGCACACATTAAAAAATTATTATAGATCTTGGTGATCCCGTTGTTATTAGGCAAACCTTTGGCCAACTTCCATCATCATTCACATTTCAACAGATTAATTTTGTGTCTGCCAAACTAGCTCATTTGAGGTCTATTTCTTGAACCAGTATCAATCATTTAAATGTGGTGTGGTCCTATGGGATTCAAATCAGTCCAAATTGAGCTCCACTATTCCCAGAATTTGGTACCCACAGTTTTGCCTTTCCAATCAGAGCAGAGACATAAGTAACACCAGTGATAAAGAGCAATGGCTATTCACGCAAGCACTTATAGGCCAACAGCGGTAAAGTGATACTATATTTTCACAAGTGTTTTCCAATAACTATTTGCTGGCTTATCAAGTCAGGCAATAATTACTGGTAACAGGAAACATGCTTGGACTCAAAGCTTTATTAAATAAGAATTTGTTTTCGCTTCTCCCTTTATACTTAAACAAATTATCCTATTTATATCTACACAAACACTTCTTTTCTTCCTGACTTTCTCGTAAAGACATATGAACATTTACTAATAGATACAAAATAGCAATTCCTCCTTTATACTGAAACTGCCTGAAAGATATTTCCCATTGAAAACAAAGACTATAATTGTTGATAAGGAAAATATATTCACAAACATCCTTTTGTGTGTGTGACTTGTTGTATACATCATGAGTGTTTGGAAATTTTCTTGAAATCCACTGGTCCATGTTTTCATGCAAATGGAAAAAGATTGACTACATGGCCTATCGTTTTCTGTTGCTATAGTACATACCTCTGTTCCCTCAAGAACAGCAGGAACAGCCATTTGGTGGGGTTATGGTAGTGACAGGAGTTATAAGTTGTCCCATAACAAGATAATGTGAACTTATTCCCAGAAACTAGCATTTTTTCACCATCTGTGTTTGCTGAAGTTGTGACATTTAATGGGCTATTGCCCAAGCTTTTGCAGCGATATTCTAATTAACTCACATTCCCCCCAGTGATTCTATTATTACAGATAGTAGTCATATTTCATGTATTAATACCCAACTCTGTAGCCAGAGGTTGAAAAACCTAGACTATGCATCAAAATTCCAGTTCCGTATTCATGCAGCTATTAAGATGGTAAGACAGGTGATGAAAGAACATCAGATTTCTTGCCTGGTCAGCTACCAACATGTTCTGTTGCATGCATGGTATTTATTTTCTCATTCATTGGGGAAATAAATGAACTGATTTGAATAAACTGGAATTGTAGAGCTAGAAGAAACCTCAAAAATAGCATAATAACTTTACTGAACCTTCTCATTAGAAGGCAATCTTACATAATGGATATTGGGAAGATTAAATGAGTATATATATATATATATATATATATATATATATATATAATCATAGAATGTGGATCTAGTATAAGCTCTCTGTAAAGATAGTCATTTTATGAATGAGAAAACAAGCACCACAGGAATATTAGTGTTTCCAAAGGTTGCATACATTATTTAACAAAATCGTCAAAGTCAGAGCTCAGAGTTCCTGCCATCTTGTTTAATGCTCTTTTCACAACACCATAGAGTGATATGTAAAATATCTTCCACTTAGTTTTATTTATAATAGCCAAAATACTTGGACAATCTATTGCTGTAAGTTCATTTGAATTTTATTAGCTTAATATAGTTAGGATGCATCCAATTAGTTTGGTAAGTCATTTGATCTTTAGACTAAATATTAAACCTTAAAAACTCTTCAGATTCCACTATTACGAATGCCCACAATTCAGCCATCTCATCTATTTTTTCATGAAATTACTTATGTTTATGTCTGAAGCAAACAGCATTCCATTGATTATATTTATTTAAAATATTCATTTAGTATATATCTAAATAAAATAATGAGCCAATATTTCAGGACCCATACTGTAAGCCTCTGAATCATTCTCCAGGTATTATTGAGTGCCTATGATGCATTCTACTGAGCACACCAGACACCACAAGGGCTGGGAGGTTTTCTTGGGAGATTCAGCATCTAAAACAAAATAAATAGATGGTCAACTGGATAAAAGGGTAGGGTTCAAAGCAGTCTCTTAACCATGGTTTGCACTTATAATCAAAACCTTTAGTTTTAGCCATCTCCATAATCACTGTTGAATATTCATCAAAATATCCACATAGTGCCCCCTTACCCTGTAAAACACATGATATGAGTGAATCACTTTCATAGTAAAAATACAACTCAGTACTAAGATCACAACACCTTGTGATTGTTTGGAAGGAAATTGTGAATTTCCTATAACCCTCCTTTTATCATCCATATGGTGTCTTTAACAGAGCCAGGAAAATTCTACAGAAAAAGCACTAGACACCGCTCCGTTCCTTTTCCTGGGCTCCTCAGCTAACATTTTAACAGATTTGTACCATCTCCTGGATTATGTCTGTTTGCTAATCTGATCACTAGTACAAGGGTGGAACTAGGTCAGACCCCACCCAAAAGTCATTGCTTAGTACAGTATAAAATAAATTACCTTTAAAAATACCTCCAACAGGGCCGGCCGAGTGGCGCGGTGGTTAAGCGCTGGCTTGGGACGCCAGTGGCCCCGGTTCGAGTCCCACATATGAGGGCCAGTGACACTCTCTCAAAAAACAAAACAAAACAAAACAAACAAACAAAAATACCTTCAACATAAGTAGCCTAATCTGACAACTAAATAAGAGACACATTTTACTCCAAAATTCACCATGATCTGGCTCTACAGTTTTCTCTGAGAAGCCCACCAACTTCTCATTTTTTCATACTCCTGCTGCACATGGATCTTCCTGTGCTCCTGGAAGGTGCCAGAAACAAGGAACTGTGCACTTTCCCGGTATTTTTCTGCCTGGAACTTCTTCCCCCAAATATACACATGGCTATATCTTCAGATCTTTGCTTAAATGTCACATCTTTAGTGAAATGTTTTCTGACTACCATTTTAAAAATTGTACCACCCCCCATCCCTGCATAACCATCCCCCTTCCCTGTTTTATCCTTCTTCAGAGCACTTAAAAACTAACATCATCCATATTTTACTTATTTATTTGATTGATTTGTTTATTTATCCTACCCTCCTTCTTGCCCAGAAGGTAAACCCCAGAGGGTAGGGATTTTTCTGCTACTATCACTGCTAAACCCTAAAAGACTATATGGCACACATCAGGCATTCAATAAATATTTAAATATAATGCCTATCTCTCTGTCTCCATGCTACTTTTTCCTCAGTTAAAATTCAGGTCAGCAGATGACACTTCCTATTGAATTCCATTCATAAGTAAACTTCTCTAATCACTAAAACACTGTCTAACCCATGCCCATTTATCATACTCAGATCCAAGGCTACCCAATAATTTGAGAATAGGAGCTATAATATTCTCATGCTCAGAATAACAATGGCTCAAAATACAGTATCCTTCATGTGCTATTTCTTTATTTATTTAACTTTTTGTTTATTTATTGTCAGTTCCTGTGCTCTTTCTCCACCCCCTATTCCTAAATACACACGTTAGAACTGACATTACATGAGAACAGGCATCTATGACTGTTTTGTTCACCAATGAATGTTCAGTAGAGAAAAGTGCATGCAAGTGCTATATTTTTAAAGGGCATCAAAAGGAATTTAAAATGTAGGTTGATCTATCCAGAATCTAGAAAGAGGTATGGGTAGACTCAAGGAGGTGAGATCCTGGGATTAAAGCTGCCATTTTATGCCATCACTTCTCTACACAAATGCTATGCTCTGAACAAGTTGACCTTTTCTGAACATAATCTGTAATTTTTACTCTGGTGATTTAGCTTATGTCATTCTGCTTTCCTGAGGAATTACAACTTGACTTCATATTAGTGCATGACAGTATTTCCTTGGCTTGCTAATCATCCCTCCAGCATAAATCCTTCTTTCATCACATCCTTATTTAGCATCACAGCTATCTTCTCATCATTAAAAAAGCAGTGTGTAAGTGACTCAGTGATTTGAAAAGGGAATGGGGGGATGTTAGTACAAAAGTATGGTAATAGCAAAGAATATGTGTCTTGTTCATTTAACTGATCTTAAGGAATTTATAGTCTGTCACTGAAATCTGATGTGTCCATGTTTGTAAGATCAATTAGGATCCATTGACAATATTTTATTTGCCTAATTGATAACTTCAAAAAAGCACTGTGTGGGGCTGGCCGAGTGGCTTGTTGGTTAAGAGTTGACTTGGGAGAGCGAGCTCTGAGCAGCAGGGCGGCCGGTTCAGATCCTACATAGAGGGCAAGTGACACTGCATCCTCTACAGCTAATATGGTGAACAACAGTTCGACCTAGAACTGGGCTGCCATAAGTCGCCGGCAATGGTGAGCTGCCGTGAGCCGCCGTGAGCGGCCATCCAATGGCCAGAAACCGACTGCCTCAGAGGGAAGAGCCCAAGGATCATAATACCAACATGGGCCAGTGAAGCAGCATCCTCCACAACTAGACTGAAGAACAAAACAAGGACAGCAACTTGTCTGTTCACCTCCCCAATTCCCCAATAAAATCTTAAAAAAAAAAACAAAGGCACTGTCTGCAAACAAAGCCACACCCAGAAGGAACAAGAACAAGGTGGTGGCACCTTCCCAAATAGGGGGGTGTCAATTCCTGTTGGACTATATGTTAGGCTCATCTCTTGACAAACTATTGGGTTGTCGGAAAAGTCATGACGTATTTTTTGTTTGTTTTTTTTTGTTGTTGTTGCAAAAATGCTTCATGACTTTTCCAACAACCTTGAGGCTCCCATTTTAATTTTCTTCCCACATTCCCTGCACATTGTCAGGATGTCCCAGATGGAAAATTATAACTCCCCTGGCAATCTGAAAGTGTTATCTTTCCCCAGAACTGATTCTTCTCTGGAAGCTTGTAAGTTGTTGCCTTTTAGTCCCACAGAAAGGTAGGTACTCCAGGAATCCAAAGGATTTACACTTGCCCATCACTGGAAATATTTACACTGCATGATTCCAGCTAACATAATACTAAATCCCTTAATGCAGATGGCAAAAAGATATGAAATATTCAAAAGGCACAATAGATAGAACCACCCTCGATTCCACACTGAACGGTTTAACTAAATATAAAGTGTAGGAAAATGGATTCTATGGCTTTAAAAATAGATTACGTTTACATTTACCCTACTTTGATAGGGAGGCCAAATAGTTTAACCAATCATTATTCACAATTATGTGTATAAAATGAAATGTTAATTTACTTATGCAAATATATATCTATGTCACTGGGTAGAGCAAAAAGATTATACACTAATACATATGTTGTGCATATACAGCCACAAACATATTCACATACATGAAGCATTAATATCACTTATAAAACTCTTATTGTTTATGGTTTTATACTGTGATCGGTTCTGTACATACACTGGCTTATAATTTCTTGATCGTCAGGACAGAGTGTTTCACTCCTTTGATTTAGTCACTGAACTTCGCACAGCTTTGGCAGATAGAAGATACTTCAATAAATAGAAGTTGGGTTAGTAAAAAAGTAGGGCAAACAAAAGAGAACAAAGAAAGCCTTTAGAATTTGACATTCACAACTGTGTTTCCCAATTTCTCCTGTGCCTTGAAGCTTTGTTTTATATTCAGCAGGGGTCAGTGAATGGTTTTCAGACTCTGCTTTTCCTTTCCAATTAAAGGTCTTCTTTTTCACTTAAATGAGAGACATATTACTTCCCCAATGAACACCATGATAAAAAATGAGGATAATAGACATACAAGAAGAAGTCAGAGAAAATAAAATTTGGATCACATACATTTGCAGAGTGCAACAGCCACTGGACAAACTAATGTTTTTCAAGTTCAGTGCAGGAGTCCTCAGGCTGTTGATCCCACAATAAAGTCCTCCACCCTAGAGGAACAAGGCTATATTGTACACATATGTAATACCCTCAAAGGGCTTCAGTCAAGTGACGTTTCCAATATAAGCCACAGGCAACATCCAGCAATGTGTGTGGAATTGCTTTGTGTCTAGAATTTCAGGAAAATCAAATGAGTTAACATTCTTTGACCATAGAAATCTCATCAGTTTTGGTTTTTGCTTTTTCCCCACTCCATTTTTCAATTAAATACAATTCAAGGCTGAACTAAAGTGGCCGGCAGTTATTCAGGACTTAGAAATTTCATAAAGACCCTTAGGAAATACATGGACCCAGAAAAATCTGACATCATTCTAGCATATGAAGAGACATTTTCTCCTACTTTCTCCTTTCCATGTCTTATTGGCCATAATAAACAGTTTTGCTCTGAAGCAACTCATCTAAACAAAGGAAAGAAAGGAGTTCTAAGAGAATCAAGCTGAATTAACTTCCATGCAAAAGGAGTTCTTGGAGTTTTTCATTTGCATGTAGACAGCACTGTGGCCAATGCATTTGGAGACATCTCTCACTCTAAACTTCATCCAAGGGCAATTGGTACAGTAAGTAGTATCCTCTAAATGAGATGATCATACCCAAACTATATGGACTAGAGGTCAGTTGCTCTCATAGAATGCTTTGAAAATTAAAAACACACTGAACATTTTAGCTTTGATCCATAATTTTAGTTTCACAAAAGAGGGGAGATTGAAGAGCTATAAAACCTAGTAAGAATAAAATCACTTCATGACTTTGTTTTTGGCATTAAATGAAAACAGATTTTGGTTTTATTTAAACCTTTTAATGCCATCCCAGAGATCTGTTGAGGGTGGTTTTATGTTCATGCTAAAATTTAAAAATAGTGAAATTAAAGACTGACAACACTGAGAAAGACCTGAGTGTTTTTATGGACCAAACTAAATGAAATGCCAAAAAGTCAGCACCATGAAGGCTAAAAAGCAAATTGCATTATTTCTGTTGTCTTTAGGAGCCTAGACTGCTGTTGGAATCACAGTGAGACAATTAGACAATGTTTCTACAAGAGCTTGAGCCAAGCACTGGTTTTCTAAAGTCATGGAACCCAAATATTTGTTCCTACTTCTAAAAGAATTGCAAACAGGCAGAAAAGTGCAACAAAATAATGAACTGTGTTTTGAACTTTTTAGAAATTAAGTATTCTTCAATGTATTAGTAAGTTTAAAGTCTATAGCTATACCTTCATTTTGTATAATTGTAGCCTGTAATCAAAAGAGCTATTTAGGTAATATTAATTCTTATCTAATAGTTGGAAAATTAAAATATAGTGTATCCACATGATTTCAGTACGTGCATGAAATGGCGGATCAAAGATTTTTTTTGTTTCTAATTTAGGCGAAGCTAACTGAATTGACAAGAATAAAATACAATATTCAAAACACAGTCAATGTCCAGCTACATGCATTAAGATAATATACTGTTTATAGAACAGTTTAGCCTTGTTTCCCTGTTGCCTAGCCAGACTGTGCATAGGAAATTTTAAAAAAAACAACACAATATTTTAATAAAAGACTAAGCAAAATATAATTATGAAGTGAAATCAGCTGAAAAATACATTTAAAACCAAACAAACAAACAAACAAGTACTTCTACAATAGATATTAACAATTGGAGACTATAGCTGCTGCTACTCCCCTTCATTAGCACAATTAAAATTTAACCAGATAACGCCTTAGATATGTAAAAACTTTGCATTATACTCTTTCAAATGTTCTATGGCAAACAGATGTCAGTTGAAGTCATCCTACCCTTGATGTTTCTTCAAAACTGACTGGAGTCCTTCGACCACGTCCCTTGCAATGCTCTCTCTCCTTCACAGAATACCACATGATCCACCAATTTCTTGCTTTGTTCTGCTCCACACTAAACCATATGTGCAACTCAGCCCTGCTCTTTGATTTTCCTCAAAAGCAAGACGTTTGTGTGTGTTTAACAGCCTTGTTTAAGATCTGTAATCCCAAAACCCAAACAAATTAAAATTAAGGAAGAGCTATCTTGATTTGTAAATGGTGTTGGCCACCTATCTAAATTGCTCAGCTTCCTGTGTTAAGACTACTTTGCCGTCCCCATTCTTCTCCATGCATTATGCCTCGCTACTCAGCTTTCTGTTGCTTAGGCTTCTGGGTCTATCTTTATCTTTCCAATGTGCTTTCAATAAAACTTGCTTTTTTTGTTCTGATAATTTAACAGCACTGAAGAAATAGTAGAAGATAGACATTTTAGCCTTTCCTCTCTACTACTCACCAATACCAATCTCTTTGTATGGAGTAATATAAAGTTATTTTCCAATGAAAGAAATTTGCCACCTCCTCCCTTCCTCTTAAAAGGCAGAAAATGTCACAGGCAGTTTTAAATATGAACTAATTGTATTCTGTTACACATATTTCCAAAAGCGAAAGACACGTGGAATTTGTCAGATTAGTTGCTGTCTATGATGGTGGCTAAAATAAAGTGACTGACAGCATAGAGCATAAGGAAATACTTTGGACCATGCCCTTCTAATGCATTGATTTACTACTCATTTTCCCACAAAGAGTCCTATGTGTAATTAACCGCCCCCCCCATGCTAATTCACTACAGCTAGTCCCAAGAATTCTTTAGACATTAAAATTCAGGGCAAGAACTTCTTGCAGAGAACCATTCTTTATTACAGACTCTGAGTTAACTGTTTTACTTCGGTGCTCCTGTATTCTGTGCATATTTCTTTCTTGGCATTTGACACAACTTATTTTAGTTACCCTGTTTACTTGTTGTTTCTTTCCCCTCCAGACTGGATATTACCTGGTATATACTGGATACTCAAAGTAGTTGTTTCATGACTGAGTGAATAAGATATCAAACAAGAATGTCACATTGACATAATAAAGTATGCAATTTATAGAATAACCAAGAATAAAACTCACATAAACCATTCTTCACTCTCATAGGACTTCAAGTAACCACTGGCCATTTCCTTAGTTTTCCTTGTCCTTCTGTTTTTCAAAAAACATCTCACTCCACTGTTCAAACTCCTTCAGCAATTGAGTTCAGAGGTAGACAGGGAATGAAAAATTTAATTGTTTGTTTTAACTACCATGTCTACATCAAGTAATTTAACCAACTTGATTTCTACATAACACCTTTACACACTAAATAACCAGAAATCTTGTCTATCTAGATAATAAGGTCTATATGAGGCTATTAAGCTGCTATACAAGGATATTTTTAAGTAACTTTCTGAAAAATATTCATTTACAGAAACTTAATGGTCAAGATATTTCTGAAGTATGTCCAAAAACTACAAGGCAAAAAGTATATAATTGAGAAAAACATTGCAGTGATATACTAAGTTCTGCCAAGTTTCCCATTATAGCACCAGGTGAAATGCTCCCTTGGGCATCCCTTGGCATGAAAGAAATCAAACCAGAAGGGAAGCTAAACATTCAAATTGGTTCATGGTTTTATACATTAGAGAAAGAAATTAAAAGAAAAAGATATGGAAAATTGTAATTTTTCTTATTTAAATAAAACTCCTATTACTTCAATGAGTTTATTTTGATAAAAGACATGAATCCAGTGTATTCTCTGACATCATGAGACTGTGCACAGTCCAATGTGTTGGGTGAAAATAAAACCAGAAACTTGAATGGTTTGGATTTTGAGACCACCGTGACTTAAGAACTGCAAAGGCATGTTGGAAAATCAACAAAAGCTTTTCCAAATATCCCTGTAACAGAATTAACTTTTGGGAAAGCAATAAAATAAAGGATGATTCTCACAAATGCACATCTATATGCTATGTGACTTATAGATTATTTCAACCCAAATGCAGAATTAAACATGTGCTAATGAATTATTTGGAGGCCCTATCTCAGTTTGAAACTTAAAATCACAATTCTAGCTGTCAAAAATAAATGCAATAGGAGTACTCTGACGATACTGCCAACTATCTATCCAATTCACTGAAAGTAGCAACAATGACACCTGTCCTCTTCAGATTACTTAGGTTGTTTTCTATGCTTTAGAGTTTCAACATTTAAATGAAATATTTTCATTTCTTTTACTTTTAAGATTCCAGAACACACACTACTAAATTCACAATCTCCTTTGCATATTGCGTTAGCATCATTATTATAATTTTGAATTCACCAAACTATAATATGATTTATAATATGATTTCCTGTGCTTGTTTCAAACTTATGGTACCTTTAACTTCATTCCTTTTCTCTCAGTTTCTGAAGCAGTTATCATTAGGAAAATAAGAGTGCTATAAAATATTAAATATATACAGTATTACTTTCAATCACATTGGTATAATTCTTCAAATTATACAGGGGATATATTGGCAAGTTAAACATATGCATATAAATAACATATTGGGAATAGTGGTTAAATATCAAATGTCAAGATAACGAAATCTGAAAATTGTTTCACATCCCAATCCATCACTGATTTTTTCTTTGGGTGATATAGAATGCACTCCTGCTCTTTGTCTCCATTTCCTACCTACAATTGAGTCTAATTTGAAAGGATAATCAGCCTACTTCTTCATGACTAGCTGTGTTGAAGGAGAAAACATAGCTTTCTTTTGAGCTGCTATAGTTCAAATGTAAGTATCAAGTTTTCTTTCCATACATTAGTCTACCTGACTCATTTCTTCAAAGAACCAATAGCAGCCTGACACTGATACCTGTTAGCAGAAAATTTGGGAAATTCCATGTTCTAAAACACCATGAATTTTCTCATCATGGTTTTGATTTGCATTTCCCTAATAGCTAGTGAAGTTGAGCATTTTTTCACATATCTGTTGACTTCATACCTGTTAGAATGGCTATCATCAACAAGACAAATAACAAGTGTTGGAGAGGCTGTGGAGAGAAAGGAACCTTCATACACTGCTGGTGGGAATATAGATTGGTACAGCCACTATGGAAGGCAGTGTATTCCTCAAAAATTAAGAATAGAATTACCATATGACCCAGAAATCCCTCTTCTGGGTATCTGCCCAAAATATCTGAAAACATTTATCCATAAAGATATATGTGCTTCTTTACAGCATTATTTACAGTGGCCAAGATGTGATAACAAGCAAAGTGTCCTTCAATAGATGATTGGATAAAGGAGATGTGGCATATATATACAATGGAATACTACTCAGCCATAAGAAAAGATGAAATGGTGCCATTTGTGACAAAATGAATGGAACTTGAGATTATCATGCTAAGTGAAATAAGTGAGCTAGAAAAACAGTCGAGAACCATATGTTTTCACTCATATGTGGGATATAAAACTGAAAGCAGCAAAGGAATGAGACAAACAAAGAAACAAAAACTCACAGAAACAAAAACAAAAACTCATGCTCCAGACAGCAGTTTCGTGGTTACCACAAATATGAGGGAGGAGGGTTGATAGAAGAGGGGTCAAATATATGGTGATGGAAGGACTGAATCTGGGTAGTGAGCACACAATGTGATACAAAGATGATGTGTTATAGAATTGTACACTTGAAACCTATGTAATTTTACTAACCATTGTCACCCCAATAAATTTAATTAAAAATAAAAAAATATATAATAAAATTGCAGGAAAAAAAGAAACACATGTAATTTAAGAAAAATCTTAAATTTTCTAAAATACACCACAAGGCGTTAAATACCTACACAAGTACAAAAGCCCCCCCCAAATAAATAAATAAATAAATAAATAAATAATAAATCAAACATGAACTCTCAACTCACCAAATAATAACAACACACTTTGTTTTGAGTTACAGAGAATGGATAAATTATGTTTTATCCTTCTTTCACTGTGCCTTTGTCTCAGCATTCTTGTTTTTTTTCCTGGTTTCAGTACTAGACTGAAGGAGAGAAAGAAAGCAAATTCCAGATGTGGACATCTAAAGAGATCTATTTTTTCAGACTATTTTCCCACAATTGTGTAAACTCTTGAGAATCAAGAAAAAGGTCATCACAACAAGAATTCTGATCTCAGGGTTGAAATTAACACTAGATGCAAAGGGGTAAGAAGGATACTCTCCCTCTTTAGTTGAAACTATATCCAGACCCTACACTAAGGCTTACCTTGAACTCTCTTAGTCAGCACTCATAAAATCATAACAAGTTAGGTACTTTTATTTTCACTTTGAAGGTTAGAGCATTGCTATGTCACATGCCCAGTGTCAAAGCAGGTTAGAGAGTCACAGTTTTTCATATTGATAAAACCCTTCTTTATTCAAATATCCCATAGTTCTATATCCTGTAAGTCTTTCACGTCTGTATTGAGCTTTTTATTCATCATTCATTTAAATCACATGTATTTATTTTATATATTTGAATTTTCTACCTAGATGCTTTGATGAAAAATGAACAGAGAGTCTTGCCCTCAGTAAGCATATATTCTAGTGGGAGAAGAAAGAAACTACATACATTAAAAAATAAATAGTTCCGTATGTCACCCCCCACATACACACATTTTATCATCTCTGAAATTGGGATGGCTTCTTTCAATTATGATAGGCCAGATGGCAATGGTAACCTTTTGTCATTGCTATGGCTGGGTGAACTTGGCTGTCACTCCTGATGGCATGAGTGAACAACCTTAGCCCATTGATATATCAGTTTATGAACCATTCAAGGCTCATTTAAAAATGGAATATGAGTTCTGGTTAGTGTTTAAAATCTTTTGTTGACAATTTTGGTAAGATTTTAGTAGCATGATCATCAAAACAGTATTAAATCCTTGAGAAAAAAAAAATCCCAGAGACAAAGGTGAAACATCTTTTAAAGAAACAGTGATATGAGGGGATCACACAAGAAGATAATATTGTTTGGAAAAAGACATATGTTTTAGGTTCCTTCTAGCATCAAATGTAAAACCAAAATAGTTATTGTATAATACAATAAAAACTAAAAACTTAAAGACAACAATATAATTTAATGAATAATTTTTTAGTATATGAAAAATAATGAAAAGTCTTATAACTGAAGATGTTATAGATTCAGTGAAATATATAAAACTATTTCAGTGGGTTGTAAGTGCTATGATGATGACAAAACAAGTCACTTGGACAGTGGCAGGGGAGGTTGCATGTCAGGGGACGGGGGCTTACTTCAGCTGGAATAGACTACAGTAAGGATCTGTATCTCTGATTTACAAAACCTTCCCTAAATCTCCAGTGACCCGCCCTAGGCCTAATTTAGCTGGACTACCACCTGCCCAAGATGGCGTTTGCATTGTGTTTGATACTCCAGTAACTATGCCTCATTTCCTCCTCAGCTCTCTTATTTATTGGTGGGTTTGCAAGTGTTAAAATCCAGTATTTGCTCACAGGCAGCGAGAGGCATGTTTTTTATTGGGGAAGAAAACTAAACAAAACTATGCTACCCATGAACAACTATGACTGCTCAATAGTAAATCAAATCCAGATTAGTCCTCCCATAGAAATCATATGGACAGGACTTAGAGAAATCCCAAATCAAAATGGCAAGGTCTTTCTTACCAAAGATTTCTGGTGCATTCTAACTTTTGCCTTGTTTTCTTCCATCTAAAGCATATTTTATTTGCATAACTTCTTGAAGAACAGCTATATGCAGAACAGCATTCTGCCTATGAAAGCAATTCTATAATTATTATTTACAGACTCTCAAGGATTTTTCTGTCATTTTTAGGAATGGGAATTCTTGAAACTAACCAGTCAAACCAGTTCTTACCCAACTTCTTTCCTTCTACATTGGTTTCAGTATTTAGGGAAAGAATCGTAACATAGAGGAGAAATTATGGACTCCTGACAACCATATGCTAGGAATTATGGTGAATACTAAAGGCACAATAAGTATAAAAGTTATTAATACTATTTGTGGGCCATAATAGAGAACCAAATATAGATTATATTAGTATCAACAAGAAACAAATAATGATTTTATGAAGACAGACAAACAGGGAAGCTACTATTCTTTCAGAACTCAGCATCATTATTTCATTTGATCCTTAGAGTAAATCTATTGTTAACAGAACACATGTTATTGCCCTCCCTTAACAGAGGAAAAAACTAAGGTTCAGAGAAGGAAGGTGACAGACCAGAGGGACATGACATTTCTATTAAGTGGCAGAATGAAAATCTCCTGCTTCAGAATTATCCTACCAGCAGTTCCCAATGTGTGGTGTCTGGATTCCCAAATTCCACTTATGAGATCCACAATGTCTAAAACAATTTTTAAAAAAATACTAAAATATATCCTGTCTTTTTCTCTGTGTTGACATTTGTACTAGTGTTACAAAAACAATGGTGGATTTAACTGCTGACATCTGGAGACAAACTAAAATTGTGATACCAAATCACATTAGCATTCATCATATTCTTTACCACTACACAAATAGGGTAAAGATAAAAGCAGGTTTTACTGTAAAATATCTGTCATGAATCAATAAAACTTCTTAATATTATTAGATTTTGAACCTTCAGCCTGTATCTTTTTAATATTCTGTGTGATGAAATAGGATATGTGATTGAAGAACTTCTAGTGCATATCCATATATGACAATTCTCTGAAAAAAAAAATTATAATTATGTAATGGTTTGAGTTGCCAGCTGAACTAGCTTCTCTTTTCATGGCACAGAACTTTTACTTTGAAGAAAATGGTTAACAAATTATGCTTATTCAGACTTAGGTATTAGGCAGATTTTTTTTTTTCCAGAAATGAATGAAGCCTTATCCTATCATTCCAAGGAAAACAATTGATAGCATTTATTGTCAATAACAAAACTTGAGTTTTAATTGAAAATTATTATAGGTTTTCAAAACTTGTATCAGTCACTGTGAGTTTCACAGCTTCTGATAAGACTGAAGGGGATATTAATAAATAGTCTGAGTCTTACTGTACAATGAAATGTGTCAAACTTTATATTTGCATAACTCAGTGAGTCAGTGCTCTTCATTGAACAATTCATAATGTTATAAAAATCATTCATGGATAGGGATGTATTCAAAGTGCATGATAGACCAATGATTAAAATTCAAAGAAGCAAAATGTTTAATATGATATCAGCTTGTATATTGAAATTAACTTTTGAGAAACTACCACATATTGAGTTTTAGTATAATTTCAAATAAGAATACCCACAATTTTCTGAAAAGATTAAAATACTCCTACTTTGTCCAACAAAAACATATTTATGAGAAGCCAAATATTCTTAAACACCACAACCAAAACCATATATTGCAATAGATTCAATACATAAGCAGATATGAGAATCCAGCTGTCTCCTATTAAACCTGACATTAAACATATTCACAAAAGGGAAAACAATGTCACTGTCCTCACAATTTCTTTGAAAATGTTGTTATTTTTCATGAATATATTTAAATGATCATGAATGGCTTTGTTATTGCTGTACTCAAGGCTGGCCTCATGCAGTGGCCCTGAGACCCATACTCAGACTCCTTGCTTGGGTTAACACTCTGCTGTCATCATCTTACAACTCCTTATTCTATCTTTGAACTCGTGTTTTAAAGTGAAATCCAGTGGGAAAATGGAACATGTGCTTGAGAGGAAGAGATACACACCATATGCACATGGCCACCATTCCGGGCCACCCTTTGGTATAGAACATTCGCAGTGCCACATGAGTGCAGGATTCTAGTGACCCACAATGTGTGGGAGTTCACTGAAATTCAAAGCAAGTACAAGGAAGCACATGGCATCTAAGACTAGGGGATGGGGAGACTGTTGGATGACAGCTCTGAGATGGCATTTTTTCACTCCAAACCAAAATTTGCTTTAAATACAGGCATAAGGCAATGGCATTTTAAGAACCACTAACAGCCAAAGAACTCCCCTTTTGTATTACTTCGCTGTATTAGCCAAATATTTACTCTGAAAATGATGGTATAGAAAGAAAGGGTAAGTGGAGGAATCCAAAGTTCTTTTTCCTTTTAAGCCATCTCTACAAATCATTAAGACAAAAGAAGAGACAGTGTGGGTGGAATGTGCACTCATTAAGAGGCAAAATAAGAACAGTTGTGTTGAGGGCCCGCTGAGTGGCTCAGTTGGTTAAGAGCTCACTCAAGGGTGTGAGCTGAGCTCTGAGCAACAGCAGTTCAATGCCCAGCCTGAGCTGAGCTGCCGCTAAACTGCCAACAAGTGACAGGATGGCTCAGCTAAAAACAAACAAACAAACAAACAAAAAGCAGTTGTATCAGTTTTGTGGTTTCTGCTGTTGTGGAATTCATATATACATGACCTATGAAATACAAATTGTGCAATTTTGGTCATTCCACATAGAAGCTAAGTGTTCTTCTATTTGCATTTAAAACTGAAATTGCACAACACAAAGACAAAGGGTAAAATCCATGCTAATAAAACATTATATATATATATAATTCAGTAATAAAAAGAAAGAAATCCTACCATTTATGACATGGATGAGTTTGACTTTTTTAGAGTCCATGTATAAATGAGATCTGAGTATTTGTTCTCAGCCCCACCCCATACTTATACAAAGTACTACGAAGTGATGAAGATGTTAACTTTATTGTGATAATCATTTTACAATAGATACATATATCAAATCATCACATTGTACACCTTAAACACATACAATGCTGTGTCAATTATATCTCTGGGGTAAAAAAGAGAAAGAAAGGATAAAACCATAAAAGAAAGGATACACTTTTTTATTTTTATAGCTTTAAAAACAATATTTTTCCTACTCTTTGAACAAAGGTCCCACTTTATTTTGTACCAGGCCTCTCAAATTATGTAACTGGTCTTGATTATATACAACAAATAAGCAAAGAAATACTTTTAAACTTGTTGGTTTAACTTCTAATATGTAACAACGGCGTGCTGTAGTCGGCTTGTACTAGTTTATAGGGCTGACGGTGTGAATCTCTTCACAGTTTCCTGTTCAGTTTAAGTTGGTCATTATGGGTGTTATTTATAACACAGATAACAACAAATGCTATATATTAGGCTTTGTTTGTTTGTTTGTTTGTTTGTTTGTTTGTTTTTCCTGGAGAACCCATTGTTAAATATTTACCATCACACAACAGGAACTAAGACACATAAAAGTTCTTTGGCATCTTCAAGAATTTTTAAGAATGTGAAGTGTCCTGAGACTGAAAGGTATGAGGATCACACACAGCTTTATATAATGTTTTTTAATTGCGACAGAGACTTATGAGTCACTTATTCATTCCTTGGGATTCTCAGACATGCAACATTTCAGAGTCAAATGGGAAAACTGCTATTTCCTATATTTCTGTATGTAATCCCCAATAGATGCCCTCCTTTACTCCCCCCACCCCACCACCACACACACTCATGTATACATGCACACACATGCATGTGTGTATATTTTTCTTTCTATTGTAAAAAATGCCCTTATCAACCTGTTAGACAGCCCACTTTCACTGCAAGAGGGAGGATGAGATGGGGGAAAATAGGCCCTTTATTAGGCAAAAGTTTCCTTACAAAGTGACACTCGTGCAAATAGTTAGTGATCTATGTCTTTTCAGCTTTCAACACCTGTGCCATTCATGTAAACTACCTCCAGAGTGAATAGCAGGTCATAAATGGCATGCAATTTGAACTTGATGCAAGAGCCATTTTGTGAAATCTTTACAATGAGTATCTAAACATAATTACCTCCTTTGCTGCTCTCTTATAATAATATTAATCACATGGATTCTTTTCATTTTTACAGCTTCGCATTGAAATTAATTACCAAAGTTAGTGCCATTCCTGATCAAAAATGAAAGCCCTGCGTGTTTTCATTAATGTACTTAAATCACAGAGATGATGTCAGGACCTCACAAAACCCCCTCTACATACACATCTGTAAAATATAAAAATCTGGGTAATCTGTACCCTTTAAAAAAAAAAATAGATGAAAATTGGGGGAAATGTACCATGGTTTTCAATTGCTTTCAATTACCATTAAACCTTTTGGAGAACGATTTGCATAATGTTTCATAAACATGTAGGCAGATTAACCTTTTTTAGTTAATTTATTCATTAGCAGTAAAAATTCAAAGCACCTCTTATGAGAAAATAATGTCTTGCTGTTAAATTGCATGGAAACAAAGCAATTGGGACATACTTGCCTAAGTTCGCACTGTGTCAGAGCACAAAAAAGTGAAGAGGAAAAAAAAAACTTTGCCTGTTAGCAGAGTGTTGATTAAATTGCCGGTTTGTGAACAATTAGTGGTATTACTAGAAGATTAGGTGAAGTATTAATTAGAGTTAGGCCAAATGGCTTCTGAGGAGGAAAGATACCTCCCACAAATGCACTGAAGGTAACGCAAGGCCTTCATTAGGGAGCATTGCGCCTGTCCCAGGTCCTCTCACCTATGCACATTAGGCACCGCAAGACCCCGGCTCAGGGCAAGGCAGGGCACAGGTGTGCACTTTGTGTATAGCTTCTTTTTCTTGGCCAGTGTGCCTCAGGAGTCACAAAAAATATTTGATACACTCTGACTAATTAGAAATCAGAACTCAGCCTTGAAATTAGTTAAACGCTAAATCAAAACTATCGCAAGCGTGTATAAGCTTGAAGGTAGCACCAAGAGGCCAATGGGAGTTCGAAGGGTTATTTAGCAATGCAGTTCTTTTTTTTTAAATAAAAAAAAAAAAGGAAAGATTGCCCATTTGGCACGGGGAATCTGTGAATAATCCATTCCCCACATAAAGTAAAATCTGGACAAAGCAAGAGGAATGTGTTTCCTGCATGGGGGGCAGAGGACTGGGTCTCCTGCAGGTGAGAGCTGGGTGTGGGATCTTGGCTTCAGGTATTCTGTGTTCCTGACACACAGGGACCTGATCTTCCCAGGAGGAACTTTAATTTAAATAAAAAAGTCAGACGTCTCAAATTGCTGACCAAAGAATTAATGATAATAATAATTAATAATAATAATAATATCTGAAGCTCAGCTCTCTCTTGGTTCGTTACTGCCCCTCCGCTTGTCTCCCTTGTCCTGCTGTTCTTTCTTCCTGACCTGCCTCTCTGTCTCCCTCTCACAGCCAGTTATTAATGTGAAATTAATTAATAACTGAGCCAGGTACAGAGCCAGGTCTGTAATATGAAAGGTTTGCACGTCAAGCAGAGTTAGTCTGAATTTCCAAATCTTCCATTCTCAGAGAAAACAGAGTAGCTTTTTCATACACTATTCCCCAGGTCAGAAATCTGCCTCATCATTATGCAACCTGATGTTAACATTTTGTTCAGAAACCATCCCATCCCCTGATGAGAGTTTAAGTTTCTGAAAACCTGAGTTCATGTTTTAATCAAAGTGGTATCTGCATGTCTATCAGAGTATTTTATACATTAGTGTTCATATATGCTTGTTAAACTAAATTTTAGAAAAAATGAATGGGTTCAAGTTTTAAATATCTTGCCTTTGTTGAGAGAAGAAAATTAACTTCAGAAAAAAAAAGTGTTGTTTTAAAATAAATCTCTCAATATATCCAGTTAAAGTTAAATAATAACAGTACTGGACTGCTCCAATTGTTTCTTCAAGGTATGATTTATTTTGATTATGGTGGCCCATAAATTGGTGCTCATACCTCGTATGTTTGCTTGTTGCAAAGACATGGATATTCACTGAAGATAAAACTGAAGTAGGGCAAGCATAAAAGAAAAATAATCCATGAATTGAAGTGCTTGGAAAACCAATTGACAGAAAAGTTATTCTGAAATGTGAAGGTAAAGAAAGTTACAAAATTGAGCAATTTTTTAAAAGGTGTGTTTGGTAAGGCAATAACAAACCCATAGAGAGACATATTACACTCTATGTTACAGAAGAAAGATACTTCCATGGACCTTAGATATTTATGTTGCTTACAGTTACCTATAAGTTAAGTTGTATAAGCCTTAAAATTAATTCTGAGTAAAGTTTTGGAAGTTTGTTTTAGGAGAGGAGGTGAATTAAGCCCAAACAGTGACAGCTCAAGAATTTCTACATTGGATGCATTTTAAGGACTAGGTAACTTGTGTTTCCTGCATAATAGCCAACACTTTTACTTTACTGGGAATATATATGTTTATACTTATATATATATGATATATATCATATATACATATATATGTTATATATAATATATGAGTGTATGTACTATGGTAATGGATATGGAAAGCTGACGAGGATCATGAATCATGAGAGGATTTGCCAGCAACCTCACTTGTGTCCACCAAATCTAGAACACACAAAAATGGAGCTCCTAAATTAGGCAGTTTTAGGCCAGGAACAGGCCAGGAGTGGAAACCACCTTAGGCCTAGAGAAACTGCCCAGAATGTGCTGAATAGAAACCATCTTATCTTGAAAGCCATCTTGTCTTGTTCCCTGCTTGCTTGTACCTGCTGGCTTGTATTTTTCTCACAGAAGCCCATGATCAACAGACCTGAATATCGACCGGACAACGGCATGGGAACCAGGGTATGGAACAAGAAGACATGGCCACACCCCAAAACCCTCGGTTACTATAAACAATGCAACGAAAAGCCCCAGAAGCACTGAAGAAACACAACCTTGTTTAACTCCCCCCAGGAAATTCCATTCCCTCTTAAGCTGGGAGAGGTTATGGTCTTTTCTAACCTGACTTCCACAGCTCAAACACACCAAATACATTCTAAGACACCAATTTTAGTCTCCTGTGACTCCTTCCTCTGCTGCCTAACACGCCTCTATGAACATTCAGGGCTGCCCATTCACAGACACTGTGAGGTAGCTCTTTAGAAAGTCTAAATTCACCACCTGTCCTAAGGAAGGCATATTAAAAATCAACACTGCAAGGGTTATTCAGAAAGGTTAGTTATCTTTGTGCATTTCACTTTTTAAAAAATGTGATGTCATTCCCTTCAGCTGGACTATAAACCCCCTGACACAGTTTCTCTTAGGCATATCTACAGAAGTCAAAACACAGGCCTGAAAATTCAACCATTTCATCCATCATGTATTATTTTGTCAAGCCAAATATCAGATCATTAAAAAGAAAAAGAACTCCTGATTATAAATGTTGACTATGTGCTACCTAATATTCTAATATTTTACACATATTAATATCTTTATTTTCCAGATGAGGAAACATGATCACAAAGCTGGTAACAATACAGAGAGGATTTGAACCCAGGCCATTATGCTCAAAAGCTCATACCATAAAACATTATTCACTTTCTCTCAGCCTCAGTTTCCTCATCTCTGATTGTAAAATTGTTATGAGGATTAAATGAATTAATCTCTGTGACGTGTTTAGAAGAGCTCCTGGCACAAAATAAAAGCTATACAAAAACCTAATGAAATATAATACCTGATCTCGTGGAAAGGACTTAACAGTTAAAGTGACTGTTTCAATATAATTGCTGAATTCTCTTTCTAATTATAATTACCTGAACATTGTGTTCTCACACAGCACTGCAGTGCAGCACATCATGTTATGCCAGTTTGGTAAATGATTCCCTTGAAATGTGCTCTCCAAATGACAGGTCAGTGTGTTCAAAAATTTGAGATTGTCACTACTCTTCCTCAGATTTTCCTTAAAAGGTGTTTTGACTTGTGCCAATCCAAGTGATGCTGTTTTGGTTACAAGCTTGACTATCTTGGGAAAAATATATTCCATTAATAATGGGTTAGACGAAAGGGGCTTGCAGTTTATATACTAGAGAGAAGCACCATTGAAATATTTGTAATCTAGAGGCAGCAAACCACATAAAACTCAGTACCTACCTTGCTGAGAAATGCTGCAATCCCTTTACGAACCTACTGTAAGTGTGTCTATTAGCATATAACCCCTAGGCTACATTTTCAGAAATTAGACAAGTTCTAAGGATAGGAGAGTAATTTACTTTCCAAAACAAGGATAACATAAAGTGGTACTATTTAAGGGGATAAATGTTTTAAGATCATAGACAGTTTCATGTCAAAGACCATAGAGTGAAATTTGTGATACTACATTTTAAGATAGTTTTAAATGTGGCATTAGCAAAATGCTTAAGCAAAAATTTCTTCTGAGGATGGTGAAGAAAAAAGAACAGAATACTTTAGACACTTGTCTTAAATGATACACAGTGGGTTTAATGGATAGAATGGTGGATGGAGAGAGAGACACACAGATAGACAGACTAATTACTAATATGCATAAACAATTTTATTGACATTTCAAGCAACAATAAAAAAAATAGACACAACTCCAACTTAAGTAAGTTCAGATTTTTTTTTTTGCATTAATGAAGGAAAAGCACTTAAAAGTGTGGTCTTGTAGCCTCAAATTTAAAATCATGACACTGAAAAAATGATATTTGATTGCTTGACTAGAAAAAGAGTTGCTAGATCTTAGTTCTGGTGCTAGCCCGTGAGAATCCAGGATAACTATGAACAACAAATTAAAAAATTGATTTGCCTTACTTTCTGCATTTTTAGAGATGAGTATATTTAAAGCAACTCCAAGCCCTAAAATATTGACTCAAATTGAAATACAAAATAAATATTTAAGACTTTTTATAATTGAAAATAAATCGAAAATTGTCTTTATTGAAAAAGACTGAATGGGATAAAGTCAAATTTGAACAGAGTTCTAAAGTAGATTGTTTCCCACTAACTCTCCATCCCCAGGAGATGATTTTTTTGTTGTATTTGTTATAATTGATCAGCTATCCCTGCTGCTTTCCCTCTTCCTTCATTTTATAGTAGAACTCTTCAAAATATTTGTCACCATCTCCAATTCATCATCTCCAACACTTTCAAAAATATTCGACTCAGTTTTCATCCCCAGATTTTTGCCTAAATTCTCTTGTGTCAAAGCCACTAATGGCATCCAAATTGTTAATTTCTATAGTCAGCTCCTACCTCTCATCTTAATCTCTGTCATTAGTATTATCATCTACTCCTTCTTAAAATGCTTTCTCCATTCAACTTCTGGAATATCACCCATTCCTGTTTTTTTTCTTCTCAGTTTCCTTTGCTGGGCCCAGTAATTTCTGGATGTATAGGCATTGACATGACTCAGAACTCTGTCCTCTGGACCTGGCCGTTTTATACTGACTTCCTGGCTCTCATATGTCCCATGGCTTTAAATACCATCAGTATCCTGATGACTTCTGAACATTGATCTTTCACCCTTACCTTTCCTTTGAACACTGGCTCATTTTCTGCTGCCTCCATGATGTCTCCATTTGGATATCCAGTTGCCCTCTCAAACTCAACAAGTCCCACACTCCACTCTTGATTTTCCTTTTCCAGCTTTGTACTTCCATCTGTATTGCCTATTTCAACAGATGACATTTCCACTTACTCAGCTGCTCAGACACAGAATATTGGGGCCATCCTTGACTCACTCCATTCTTTCTTCCACACCAACATCAATACATAGCAAACCCTATTGGTCAACACTCCAAAATATACATTATATCCGGACACTTATGACCACCTCCCCTGTGACCATCCTAATTCAGACTATGATTATCTCTTATGTGTTTGTCATAATGGCCTCTTAATTGGTCTCCCTGCTTCTACCTTTGTTCTTTTTGGTCTATTCACCATGATGCAGCAGAAGCAGATTAAAAGGTAGATCACATGCTACTGCCTTGCTTTCAACCATTTAATTGTTCCCCATTATACTATTTTTAATTTTTATTTTTTTAGCTGAGCCCTCCTGCCACCTGTTGGCAACTCAGTGGCAGCTCATCTCATGCTGGGCATCGAACTACTGTTGCTCAGAGCTCAGCTCGCACTCTTGAGCGAGCTCTTAACCAACTGAGCCACGCGACCTGCCCCCTATTATACTTATTATGTCTTCTTATTCAGGAAGAAAGTTTGGCTTAAGAAATACACTTGTTACAGATGTATCTCGGTCCCAATATAAGGATACAACAGGATTAATTTGTCCTTTGTATTACCACACATTACCATTTTTCTGTTCCTTTTTCTATTTAGCAGCTGTTTATCCTCTCCCTATCCTTTCATGTCCTTTGTGTCCAAGGTTTCCCCACAATTTTTTTTCCTTTGGTTTTCCTAAAGATTACTTCCACAGACACTGCAGATTATTTGTTTCATCATCATCATCATCATCATCATCATCATCATCATCATCATCTGTATACTCCCAGAATAGCAAAGCAGGGTGGTAGTTCAGTAGGAAGCAATGCCAATCTTTGGACAATCAGGGGTCAAAATAACACTGTTCAACTCCTAAAGATAAAGGTTAATGTCATGATGTTCCCACGTTCATAAGAAATAACAAATACACTAACACTTTGGATTGTGAGTAACGTTTGCAAGTGTTCCACAAGACGAGCAAAGATTTCTAATACATTTTAACATGGTAAACGAGTGATGTCTTGCAATATGAGTAGTTTGTTTCCAGAATGAATTATGCTTGCCAATCAAGGTATTACTGTACTACATATCTGTGTCTCTGAAAGAATTATCTGTGAATCTCAGCATTACTAGTGAGGGAAATAATGTAATTTGGTATTAAGGTTAAAGGCTCCACAACTTGGAGACTGTAGATGTTGGACAATAGTTTAGCCTCTCTAGAAAAAAGGTGGTAGAGTAGAAGGATGTACCATGGAGAGTGAGTAAATATTGGCTACACTGTATGATTCAATGTTCAATATATAATTATGTTAAGATTCTAGGTTTCTAATATTGAACATAATGCATATAAAAGTACAAAAAATAATTCTCTCTTACATGATTCCCCCACACACACATTTATGTCAGTACAACAGTTTCCTAAACTGAGAGACATTGGCTTGTATTTATGCCCAGATTATATTCTTTATATTCTTTAACCCCAAGTAAAGAGCTCAGACAATCATTAAGTTTTTGTACATCAGAATCCTTTGTAACCTACCTCCTTTTAAAGGAGGAAGTGAGGTAGTGAATTAATATTTGTCAACCACCTATTATGTATTCAACAATTTGCTAAGAAAACTGAGTGTGTTATTTTATTTAATACTCACTGCAGGAGAGGAGAGGGAATTATGGCCTCCATTTTATAGGAAAGAAACTGAGTCCAAGAAAGAATAATTGACCTACTAAAGTCTAATAGCATCACTGAGACACAAAGCAGGCCACTGAGTCACAATGGCCCAAAGTTTGCTCCATCACACAAGGGCAGTCTTCCTACAAGGGAAAAGAAACATCATGATATGATTTCTGATGGACATCATCTTATTGTCTTATCGTGATGGTTCAAAGACATTTGATTCAATTTTAGACTAACCTACATGAATTGAGTGATAATATATGGAGCATGACTGGTTTCTTCACACCAAAGCATTAACCATACCAATTGAATTCCATAGTAAATATCCAAGAAGGAGAAATGGAAATCTATTTTGTTCCACTAAACAGAATACTAGGATGATTATTTCATCTCAGAAATATCCACAGGTATATTCAAGTGAGTTCAATATACAAAAATCAAGTTTTTAGAAGTTTATTGATTTGCCTCACTTTACAGAGTGATTTTACTGCATTGAAGTGTGTGAGGTGTGAGGTGTGAGGTGTGAGATGTAGGTGTGTAGGAGTGAGAGTGTGTGTGTGTGTGTGTGTGTGTGTAGTATATTCTTCTAAAGCTTTTAAACTATTTCTATTGAGCTTTTAACTAGTCTACTGAGAAATTGCAATTAACACAAAATTTTAAGAACATGTCATTCCTTAAAAAGAACATGACATGTAATGAGATTTTTCTAAAGTTTTACACCAAAATTATATTCTAACATTAAAATATTTAAAAGCCAGTAGATATATCTGTATACTACATTGGTGTATGACAAATATAAACTACATTGCAATCATTGGCCAATGAACACTGGATATTATTACATGGTAGAAATTCCTCTTACTACCACCACTTGCTTCTTTTCAGTTTATAGTAATTAGAAGAATTTTAATCTGCTCCTGGGATAAAACAGTTCATTCATTATCTTTTTAGGTTTGCTCAAGGGCCTGGAAACAGGGGGATGTCCTTACATGACCTTTAAAGATCCCTTCTAGTCCTGTGAATCTAAAATAAATTAAAGTTTTATGACCACATTATGCATAAGCATCAGTGGGTCTGGAAGACAATGAGGATGAAGTCTGTGCTCAGACTCTCCCTCCTAGTACTTATGCTTCCTATTCATTTCATGCATAACTAATTTCATACAGCAATTGGTAATCGCATCTTGGTAATGACACCACAGGCATCACAAAACAATTGCAATCATGGCTGCAATTCATTGTAACTACAGCTAAATGCCAGCACGATGGCTGAAATACCTCCCTGACCCACCCAGAAGTAAAGGATGAGAAGAGCAAAAGAGAGCTTTGAAATTGTCACCTTCACTAACCAGCTTTCAGTTCTAAACAGTCTGGACTTCTATTTTTATTGCATTTTCAAGGACATAAGATAATTTAATGAGACAGTGAAGACTGGAAGTCACCCTTCCTTTCCAAAGCCAAAAAGACAGATACCTAATTTATCCTTTTCCACCAATGCCACCATGTTTGTTTAAATCTCATTTGTTTCAAAAATTTGCTGATGCTTATACATAAGGTCACCATACTTAAAATGATAAACTCGTATATTTTTCTGTCACGTGTTTCACTGAACCAACAAAAACAAATTCAAGAATAAGAAGTGATTATGAAGATACATTAAGAGAGCAAAATCAGTGCTCCTTTCTTCCTGGAATTTAAAGACAGCATCTACCAGAGATACTTTGCAAGATTTTTTGGAATGTGCTAAAAATATTACAATGATTAATAACATGCCTTTTATGTCATACATTTTAATTCGCACAAAAGACATCCAATTCTATTATTTTATTTTATATTCCTAAAAGCCCTGTTAAGTAGATGAAGCCAATATGTATTATTTCAGAATCACGAATAATGGATCAGAGACCCAAAGATCTAAGTAGTATTTCTATTGTCAGCCAGACTAATTCCTCATTACTATGAAACTCACTAACATCTCTTGCGTAGTGTATTCAACCCTGAAGCCCAACTCTGTCAACCAGGGAGCCAAGCTGGAACTCTACTCCCTGTGGCTGGGACATTGAACCTGGTCCTTGTGTCCCCCGCTGATGCCAGCTGTAGCGACCAAACCCAGTTGTCTTCCAACTCCTCGGGATTGTACGAAGAGGTATATTATAAAAGTAAAAAGTGGTCATTCTTCGTGACTATACCTTTTTTTTTTCAATTAGTTAATACTAAAGACACTGTCTTTTTTTTTTTTTTTTTAACAGCAGATAGAGTCTTTGTGTTCCAGACAGCATATTCAGATACAAAAGCCCACCGCCATCATCCCTCCCACCCAGTCTGTCCAAGGCTGGGCTGAAGGAGACATAGGGGTGGGGTGGAGGCTGGGGTTCACAGTAGACTTGTGTTTCAATGCAGAGGAAGGGGGCTTCTCTGGAGGGGGGCGGTGGGAGGGTATTATTGCATTTGCTGAAGGGGGAAGCCCTCCTTTTGGATTCCTTGCAACAGGAAACCAGGGAGGCTAGGACCCCCAAATAGAATCTGAGGCCCCAGGGAGACAGAGGGACCAGTTTGGCAGCTGATGTGGAAAATGTTAGGGGCAGGGGCTGGCTGCCCACTCTGGCTCATCCCTCCCCGCTCCTGACCCGGCTGAGGTAGGTGGGGAATGGGGGATGGGGGGAGGCAGCTGGGACCCCAGCCAGGCTGGGAACCAGAGAGAAGGTGGTACCAACTGGAGTGGGGCAGGGGCTCAGCTCCACCTCTAAGCTGCATCATCCTGGAGCTGCTGGGCCAGGCCAAAGCCGGACACTAGAGTCTGGGCTGTGGTGTCCCCACCCCAGGAGCTCCCACCAGGCCGGGCCCAGGTCATCATAAGGTCCACCAGGAGTAACAGCGGACCTTGGCATCCCCAGTGGCACCTCAAACATCAAAAACGAACTCATGGGGGAAGGCGAAGTCACCAAGCCCCTCGTCCAGGGCCTCGGCCAGCTCATCTGGGTTCCTCTTGTCCTTCCCAAGTTCCACCATGGTGGCCGCCAACTCCGTGTCCCTGATGCCCATGTACCTTTCCAGCAGGGCCTCTACTTTCTCAGTCGCCTTCTCTTCAAAGGCTGAGGGCAGATCCTCTGCTGTGGCAGGGCCCCAGGATCGGAGCCGGAGGGTCCCTCAGCCAGTGCCCAGCTGGGGGCCAGAGCCAGGGCGGCCACCCCATGAACATACGCTGATCATGTCAAAGGCCTTGCAGGGCTCTGTTAGCTTCAGCGTGAAGGTGCAGCCTCGGGACAGCTCTTTGAGCAGCCGGGTCACCTCGTAATGCCGGCAGCCCAGCAGGCTCTGCCCGTGCATGGCCTTGTCAAGTCGCCCATGCTGATGAGCTGCATATGGTCGGTGACGCTGCCCTCCTTGATTTGCTTAATGAAGGCGTGGCCTGCCCGGTTGTCAGTGATGGTGAGCCCCAGCGCCTCCTCCGACTGGAATACTTCCACCTCCTTGCGCTGCCCTTGGACGTGGGCAAAGATGAAGTCCTCCAGCCCAGTCTGGCCCTCCAGGAGCTTGTCCATGTCCACTTTATAGATGTTGTGGGTGCAGAACATCACCTTGGCAACTGGCAGCCGGGAGGCCTCCGCGATCTTGCTGCACAGCTCCCTGACGTTGGTAAAGCCCCCCATGCGGCCAGTGGGACTGCCATGGGCCAGCTGGGTGTGAAACAGGAGGCGGGCCGCAGGGCCGGGGGAGGGGGTGGCAAGCCCACCTGGGCCCTCCTGCTCCACCTCCACCCAGGGACCCCAGCTCCCCCCTGCGACCTGGCTCAGCTTCCTCATTTTCCACCAGAGGCCGCGCCTTTTTCTGCCACCCCAGTCCCAGATGCATGAGCAGCAGAAAGAAGGGGCACGCCCAGAAGATCTGGACTATAATGCAGTGGCCTCCTCCCAGTCTTCCAGCTTCTGCCCTTGCCCCCCACGTTCTCATCAACACAGCATCCAGAGTGATCCAGCTGTGTGGCTGTAGGCAAGTCACTTCATTTAATGGAGCCTCAGTTTCCTCGTCTGCACCGCCACCGCCCTGTGCGCGCCCAAGACACTGGCTTTTAGGTTAAGTCAGAATATCAGTGCTTTGAAAAGCTTCAAACACAAGGAAGGAGTCGATGCTCTAGCTGTTTAATTTTTAAACCTGGCGGGGAGGTGCTTTTAGGTGAGGTTAAGTCTAGTTTACCCTGGTCACCATGAAAGAACAGATCTGTAGACTACATATGTTACTAATATTACTAATATTACACCATACCTATTCACATTTGATTTAACATGGGTGCATTTCAGGTAATTGATCCATGAGTTTGTAAGTGACCTTGGTCAAGGTTAAACCTCCCCAATCATTAAATGATGTGCTTTACTCTTACAATAACCAGCATTATTTTCCTTTGTGGACTCTAATTATTCTATTTGTCTAAATGATTATGTTTCAATTTTCTTTCTCCAGGTATATCAAATCCATGTTTAAAAAAAAAAAATCAGAAATATGTAACCTTGACTGACTTCAAATGTTTCAAGAGTGTCTGTTTTGTGTTAAATAATAATGAGACTGTAGATGGATGAGTAAATACACATGAACCATGCTCGGGCCTGTGGTAGATGCAAAGGGCCTGGGCCGTGTAAGTTACTGTCTACCAGCAACTTAGTACCAGCCATTTTTTAACAAGAGTTGTCACCTGAAACCCTCCTCACAGATCCAAAAGAATAAGGCTCAAACAGGAAGGGGGGTGGGGGTGGGAATTATGATTTTAGAGATCAACAAGCTAGAGAATTCAGACCCACTTCATTTCCTGCCCCGACCCCAATCCCCCCCCTCAAAAAAAAAGGAATACGAAGGGAAGACCTACATAAAATGGAAAGAGCACTTTGGCTTTTGAATTGTGAAAAGTTCACACTCACTGAATGCATCAGAAAATTACATGGAACAAAAGAATCCATAAGCTTTGAAGCCTCAAGGGAAAGTAAAGATGGGGACTCTCGTTTACACTAAATGTGCTAAAGCAATAGAAATGTGTTCTACTTGCTATTGAAAAACAAAACAAAAAAATAACAATAAATAAATAGTTGGGAAAAGAGCCAATGAAAACACATTAGAGGAGGATAATATCAATGTGAGTTTTCACATGGTAAATTATTAATGATTATTAAACTACTTTAATTTCATTGTGATGCTTGACATAACATTTGTTGGATCTTGTCTGTGTAGTTTCAATGAAATTATTTTACATACATATTGCTTTGTCACTCTTACACTACAAAACAATAAAGTTTTCAGAGAAGGGAAATTGATTGGTACCCATTCCAAATAAGTAGTGCCTCTTTCTTTAAAATTGTACAACTTAGAGTTCACTAGTCATTCACTCCAAATCATGTTTTGAATTTAATAACATTCTTCAATATTCAACCTGAAAATCTTATGATTGTGGAAAAGACGTAAAGAAATATTGGGTTGTCGGAAAAGTCATGACCCATTCTTGCGAAGAAAAACATAGAAAAAATACGTCATGAATTTTCTGACAACCCAATATATCTATGTTGTCTGGACTTGGATATAAAGCTGAGGAGGAATTTTAGCTGAGGAGAAATTACTTTAATTATTAAATCACCCTTTACTTTATATAAACCATAAAGCTTTAGCAATAATTTTTGGATGCAAGTCTACTGAAAAGTTCTTAAAGGAAATAAAGTCCTAGCCATGAACACTTCAGACATTTTAATTTTGAGAAACAATAAAATTCAACTGCCGACCTATTCACTCACAAGAAAATGAACCCATGCATTTTTGTTGACTTATAAATAAATGCTCAACATATGTTTCCATTAGAGCTATTTGATGCTCTTTTCTTCCATTTCAGGTTTGGCCTTCAGCATAAGTTTAGACAATCCTTTTTTTTTAAGAGGTGAATGCAGAGTTGTGAGTAAAGTTCATCAGAACATGCCCTGAAATGTTTATTACAATGGATCCACTAATTTTGGATTATTGTTCAATTTGGTAAAGTGTTTGGTAAAGCCTTGTATTCCTGTGCTTGTGCTATAAAGTTTCCTTACACACATACTGAAGCACAAATTCTAGGGGGACAAATGCTACACAAGATGCGTTTCTGAAGGAGTTCGTTTAATCTGCATAATGGTAAAACTTTCTTATTACCCTCTACTTCCCTTGATTTGAAAATCAGAGGTTGCATGAAGCATTTAGAGTTGGTTCCAAGTAGTCATTTATCGTAAATACACTTTAATAATATTTAAGGGGTGCTGCACTATCACCAGGAAGATCATGACTAATGAACAGCTTCCTCTATGTAATCTAAACCTTGCTGCTAATGTGACTTTTCCTTCCTATCACAATTTGTTTACTTTTTGAAATCGTAGAGAGCTAGCCTCTTTCACATCGAGACAGACACCCTCCTTCTACAGAAATGTCAATATCCTTTATTTCATTTGTTCCACAACGGAGCCCCCCATCTGCTGTGCTCAAATAACATTAGGGCATGGTTCCATTTTTCACATTAGAAAGTAATCAACATAGAATCAATAGGAAGCCATGTTTATTCAATAATTAATTAAATTTCCTAGAGAAAATGGATGTGCAATAATTTAGTAACCTGTGCTACAAAATGAACCTTTTTTTTTTTTTTTCTTTTTTTGGCCAAGATTGTCATCACCAATTTCAAAAGGATCAGACTAAAAGTATGAGAAACCACTGAAGGGTCAGCCGAGTGGCACGGTGGTTAAGCGCTGGCTTGGGAAGCTAGCGGCCCTGGTTTGGGTCCCACATATGAGGGCCAGTGGCACTGCCTTCACACAAAAAAAAAAAAAAAAAGAGAGAGAAAGAGAAACCACTGGAAAAGTGCACAGGAGACAGGCAACGTGACCATCGGAGAAGCAAAGACAAATGTTCATTACACTCAGATCTCTAGAATGTCTCTTAAGATGCTTTAACAAGATACAAAGTAGCCTTCAAAAAAGGATGGCATAATACAACATCTAGGGTATAACCACACAAGTGTAATATCTACTGGGGCTCACCCCTATGACAGTCTATCTGGGTTCAGGCTAGTGATACCTGAATAGAAGGTGTCTATCTATGGTCATGGACTCTTTAAACTATGAAACTAACGATAAAAAAAAAAAATCATCAAAACTAAAGATTTTAAAGTTTTCGTTTTCAGAAAAAAAACAGGCTAGTGCTGGCTGAGAGTATAGGCTCTGGACCTGGGTTTCATGGTGCTCAACTCCTGGTTTTGCCATTTACCAGTGTCTGACCCTGAATTAATTACCCTTTCCATGACTCAGTTCGGTTAATTGTAAAATTGGAAGAATAACAGTATCTTTATTGTAAGTTTGTGAACATTAAATTAATGCATAAAAATAGTTTGTAGCACAAAGTTAAGTGTTCAAATGTTTGTTTTTATCATGAAATACAGAAGAAAAAAATCTGATCCCTGGAGATAAGTGGGAACTCTCTATACTTTTTTGCTCAATTTCTCTTTGAAGCTAAACCTGTTCTAAGGAATAAATTATATTTTTAAAAATCTCAGGTACACACTCTACTTCCTATAAGTAGAGACACTCCTTTCCCTCTACCTTCCTGTTCCCACATGCAGGAACTTCCATTGTAGAAAGAGAGAAACAGAGAAAGAGAGAGAGAGAGAGAGAGAGAGAGAGAGAGAGAGAGAGAGAGAGAGAGAGAGAGAGAGAGGAAGAAAAGAAGGAAGGAAGGAAGGGAGGAAGAAGGAAAGGAGGGAGGGAGGACAAAACACTCCTAGTTTCTCTCTGCCTCCTTAGTTTTTTGGGAAATAATTACTTTCTGATTAATGTGTTTGGGAAAGGGAGCTGATGATTCTCAAATAATTCCCTTATCTCTCCTATTTTCCCATATGTATCTTTGCAGGAAAGATCCATTCTGGTCTTGGTTTCTACATAGGCCTGGCCCCGTAGGTGTGGCCTACTTGTTGTAGACTGGCTGAATAAATATACGTCTAACTCTGAGGTCAAGTATTAGTAAGGCCAGCAGGGCCTCACATCTAAAGCCCAGTCCTCCAATTCAGCTTTTTAGGTGGCAAAACTGATATTTTGATTGCTATCTGTATGACCTTTGCATCTAGCTTTTAATTTGTTTTGAATTGGGGTTGAGAAATGGGGTGTTATTTATTGACCATCTTAAAGTTTCAACACCTTTCTTGAAGATTCACAGTGCTTACATGTTTGGATCACAAGTTGGGTTAGCATTGTTTACCTTAAAAAAAACAGGTGTTAATGTGTATGCATGTGTGTGTCTGACTGTGTGTATGTGTGTTTATGTATAATGCTAACCCTCATGGAACCAAGTCTTACCAGACTACTTTTTGGTCTATATTTATTGGCATTCCCAAACAATCAGTTCCTAAAAATATTAACATTAGATAATCTATTCAATCTAAACCTCATTTTTTGTTTTGTTTTAGTTTTTTTGTATTTAAAATGGAGATAACACCAACACAATGGCTTAGGGTGAAACATAAATGAGATAATATGTGGAAAGTCTCTGGCACATAATAGTACCTTCAACGAATGTTGATTTCTATCTTGCATCAACCTCCTTCAACCAGAAAAATCTCAAAACATGAAGCCTCATTTCACTAAAAATGTGATTCTCCTGAGTTTCGTGTCGCCTGGTACAGGAAATTCTCATTGTTACTATTGGCCTGGTTAGCCTACTTCAGGTTTCCTTCTAAATGCCAGCTTCCTCAGGAGGTCTTTATTAGTAAGAATTCTTTCTCTCCCATTTTACTTTCTCTTGGCTTTCTGTGCTTCACCACACTGATTACAATTTCTAATGTCATATATATTTTTATCGTCATTTGCTTAATGTTTATTCCCAACAAGAATGCCAAATTCACAAGGAGAGGTTCTCAATCTGTTTGGTTCAGCACTGTACATCAAGAGTCTGGCATACGATAGTCAGCAAATATTTGTTCAATGAATAAGCTAAAGACAATTTTAAAACATAGCACAATTCAAGTGTCAGAGAAGGGAAAGCTCAAACAAGGGTTCTTAAGCATTCTTTCACTGAAAGTATCAAGGGATGATACACTTTTGTTTTTGAAGGACCATCATAACCAGAGCTGCATAATATCTCTCTGTAAGCTGTATTGTTTTAAAATCAATAAACATCCTCCAAAAGTGAATGAGTGAGGTTGCAGCTGAAATGGAGACCAGATAGCTGCTGTTGGAGTCAGACAGGCCAGGCATGTCCCCCCACACAACCCATCATATCATGGGGTTGGGAGGTCACTATCTCTGCTACTCAAGGAGACTGGTCAATATTTATATTCAGCCTGGCTCTCCCGCACATGATTTCCTCTCCCAGAGTGACTGCATTTGGCCCCATTAATTTCCCCAGGAGCATCTTTGATAAAACATGTCAGCAGCCCTCAAGGGAGGGCCATTCGCAGTGTGTACAATTAGCCAGTGTCAGAGAACAACCTCTCTAATGACATGATTCATATATACCCAGCCCTCCCTGTGCTCTTCCAAATGCCTCTATAAAGCAGCAGCAGTGAAATTTTAAAAGGTACTTACTTAAAATACAGATTGTTTGCAAAGTATATTAGCTAAAATTCAGCCAAGTCAAACTCAAATAAACTAAGGCCATAAAAGTACTACCATACTTTATTGTATTTTAAGGCTGGTAGAGTCCTTTGTTAGGATGCCACCCCACATAGCCAATCTTTCTGCCATTCTCTTTAATAGGTAGTAATAAGGAAGGCTCAGAAAAGACATGCATCAAGCACTTTGCTGTGGATGGTTGGAAGGGACAGAGGAGCTGTTCTTAGATATAGGTAAGTGGAATCTGTTTTAGTGTATCGAGGTACAGTGAGCATTACAAATCTCTCTCTTTTTCAAGATGAAAAGCAGCTGCATGGGACACAACTAGCTTTACACTCTTCAACAACTCAGAAAGGGTCACTGCCAGATCCTTATTCAGGTGACATACATATTTAAATACAAACATTATGGGAGTCCCGTCAGCCTGATTTCGTGGAAAAACACAGATTCTGGATTCAGACAGGACTGGGTTTAAATCCTGGTAGCTACTTATTCAATGTTGCCTGAGGCAATAGCACTCTCTGAGCCTCAGTTTCCCATTTATAATGTTGGTAAATACTTTTGACTTGGATGGTGTTTCTTAATCATAAATAATATATAAAACATGTAGCATAGATCCTGGACCCCAGGGTGCACTCAATCAATTTTATCTGTTGTCAATGTTCTTATCATTATATGGTCTAAGAGGAGCCAGGGCAGGTACTGTACATGCGTGAGGTTGGCCTTGTATAAATGCAAAATTGATGGAGACCATAATAAAAGCGAAGAGCTGAATAGTGATAGCAACACAAGCTGTCATGGCTTCATTTTGATGACTGCTTCTTCAGCTCTTCCAACTATAGTTCCTGTATTTTTAGTTTCTCACAATTCTGGTTCACGCCTTCCTTTCATTTTTTTAAGCACCCTCATGTCCACCATCCTAAACCTAAAATAAAGATAAAAAATAACAAAATAACCTTTTCTTGATCCCCCATGTCCTTCTCACTACACCCACGCTCTCTTCTGCCCCTCTCCTGCAAACCCCATCAGTGTACTTCACTCCACTGAATCACTTCCTCACTTCCAACCATTAAGTTGGTTTCTGACCCCTGGAATCAAGAAAAATTGCTGTCACTGAAGTCAGCAGTAACTTCCTAGATGTCAAATCCAAGGGCTATTTTGTACTACTTATCTTTCATGAATCCATTGTCTGCTTCATTTTTCAGTACGTTCATTTCTTTAAAACGCTTAGCTTACCCTCTTGCCTCCACCCCACAGCGGCCTCTCTATCTCTGAAGATGCCTCCTTCCCTGCCCACAGGAAACACTGTGGTTCCCTAGGTTTCTACCCTTAGTCTGTTGCTCTTTTGATGCTGTGCAGTCATTCAAGACACCTCAGTACCCTCATGGCTTCTGAAACAAACCTGTACTGATGATTCTAAAACCTCTGTTTCTAGCCAGTCTATGAGACTCGGCTTCGAAGTTTTATGTCCAAATAACCTGCTAGACCTCAGTGATGCTCAGCTAACATCCTGAACACAGCGTGTCCAACAATACACTCATGAATTTCTCCTTGAAATTATACTTCCTTCTATAGTCTGCTTCTGTTTTACACTCTGAGCCTGCACAGCTGCCCAAGCTACAGGGTAGGGAGTCTCTTCTTATTATTAACCCCTCCTCAACCTCCATCAGTTACCAAGACCCTTATTTTACCTTCTAAGGTTTTCTCAAAGCTGTGGCCTCCTTTGTGTCCCTACTGCCTTCGTTCTCTAGACAAGTACAGTTGTGGCCTAATCAGGTGTTTCTTTCAATGCTTCTTTCACAAAACTGCCAGAATTATCTATTTAAGTATAACCCTAATTATGTCATTCAACTCTTAAAACCCTCCTTTGATCATCCACGTTTTTTGTTTGTTTGTTTGTTTGTTTTTGTTGTTGTTGTTGAGGGCAGTGTCATTGGCCCTCATATGTGGGACCCGAACCAGGGCCGCTGGCTTCCCAATCCAGTGCTTAACCACCACGCCAATCCGCCAGCCCTTTGATCATCCATTTCTTAGTAAATCAGACCAACTTGACTCTGTAACACTACAGTCACTGCCTGCCCATCTTCCCATCCTCATCTCTCAAATTTTAGACTTCCCAGGCATTGGTTTGGCACCACTGAACTGCATGCACTCTGAACGCTAAACATGTACAGAATCTCTAAACCAGAAACCCTACTGTTAGCAAACAAACTTCACTGAAACGTGTCCACCAAAAGAGTGTTCATGACAGTACATATTCACATTATTTCCTAACTGCGATCCACTCAAATAACCACATGCAGTCGAATGGATACAAAAATATGTGGTATGTCCATTCAATGGAATATATAAAGTAATGTGAATGAATGAAATACCTGCACACAATGTCATGGATGGATGTAACAGACATAATAATGAGTAAAAGAAGCCAGATACAAAAAAAAAAATCATGTTCTATATAATCCTAATTATAAAGAGTGTAAACACAGGGAAAATTAAACTTTGGCATTAGTAATAAAATAGTGATTATTCCTAGGAAGAAAACTAAACACACACAAAAACCTCAACTGGCTTGTCACCTAACCAAGAGTAGAAACCGCAGTCCTTTTACAATGGTCTATAAAGTTTACATGAGTTGCTCTTTCACTCCTATTTCCCTGACATATATCCTACTAGTCTTTTTTTTACTGACTGCCCCAGCATTCTTTTTTTCTTTTTTTTTTTTTTTTTAGCCCTGTCTCTAGGAATTTGCACTTGTTATTACTTCTGTCAAAAATGCTCATTCTTCAAATATCTACATTTTTTTCCCCTAATTTTATTCAGGTATTTATAATCCTGTTTTCCCTAGTGATGCCTCCTTTATGGCCACTACCACCTACCTGTCCCCCTAATCCTCTCTTTCCACCTTTATTGAGATATAATGACATACAACATTGTGTAAGTTTAAGGTGCACAGTTGATATATTGGAAATGATTACCACCATAGCATTAGCTACCACCTCCATCATGTCACATAATTACCTTTTCTTTTTTGTGGTGAGACATTTAAAATCTGCTCTTGTAACTTTCAAGTGTATAATACAGTATTATTAACTATAATTCCAATGCTGTACATTATACCCCCAAAACTTATTCATATTATAACTGGAAGTTTGTACCTTTTAAAAAACACCTCCTGTTTCCCTATCCCACTCCCAGTCCCTGGCGACCACCATTCTATTCTCTATGAGTTTCATATTTTTAGATTCCACATAAAAGTGATTTCATAGTATTTGTCTGTGCCAGTCTCACTTATTTTATGTAATATAATGTTTTCCAGGTTCATCCATATTGTCAAAAATGACAAGATTTCCTTCCTTCTCATGGCTGAATAATCTTTTTCAGACATTTCATTGATAGTGTATACAAATGCAACTCTTTTGTGTATGTTGATTTTGTATTCCTGCAAATTTACTTAATTCATTGAATAGTTCTGACAGCACTTTGGTAGAGTCTTTATTCTATATAAAAGAACCTATCATTATAAACAAAGACATTTTTTCTTATATTTCTATGTTTGCTTTATTATTTATTTATTAGCTGAACCATCCTGTCACCTGTTGGCAGCTCAGCAGCTGCTCAGCTTGGGCTGGGCATTGAACTGCTGTTGCTCAGAGCTCAGCTCGCACTCTTGAGTGAGCTCTTAACCAACTGAGCCACTCGGCCAGCACTGTTTTATTATTTATTATTATTTATCCCTTTGTTTATTGTTAAATTTGGTAGAATAGAAAATGTCAAAGAAGGCAAATTATGGCCCATTATTCCAACAGGCTTTGAAGGTTATAAGCTAGGCTGCCCCTGGATACAAAGGGATCACAAAGCAGGGCTTATGCATTGGTGCTAATGACAAATTACCAATTATCCCTTCAATGCTGTGCTTTAAGCTTGTTAACTACTGGAGTGACTTAAGTTTCAACACATGTCTTTAAGTAATCACTCTCATTCCTAAAATATGGAGGTTTAGAATTTGGACATTGAGATATAAAAAATATTTGGTGAAATAACTTGAAACCAAAATCATCTTCAATAGTATTGATCCATGAGGCAATCTTTTATTCCTTTTTGTCAATCATTCTTTGGATCGCAAGTCCACTGATTTTGATCTAAGCCAATGGTTGTCAATTTAGACTACCTGGTAGAAACACCTGGAAAGATCATTAGAAATAACATTGATGTCTGGATCCCACTGCCAAAGATGTTGATTTCCTTGGTCTGGGCCATAGCTTGACCATCAGGACTTTTTTTTAAAGTTCTTAGGTGTTTTAGTTAAGGTTCAGAACCACCATCCACATGTTTACCACTTTTAATTTGTGAATTGTGTGTAAATATTTAGAATTATATGGTATTTATTCCTTTTGAATATACATTCAAAAAATCATTCTTTTGCTCTTTTATTCCACAAGTATTTATCACCAGCTCAGTAAATGGGCCAAGCACCACTCTCATGGAAGGATATATGCTGGTACATAGAACTGTTGTGGATTCACCATATTCACCATTGTAGATACCTGCAGTAGATTCTATATATTGTACAAAAAGGACACTGTCATCTACTTGTGTGACAACTCACACCCAACCATCTCTCTGAATGATGGGAAGACGCCTCACATCATGAAGACAATTTCTTCTGAAGTGAAATCATGGAGTGCCAAGATGGTATTCATAATGACAAGAAATCCTTCTCCCAGTTTTTGTTATGTGCCTTCCCCTTACAAGCCACATGAGCTTTTCTTACTCTACCCTCCCAATTCCTTCTTTCTTTCTCCTGCCAGGAACTTTTATTTCCCAGTTAGTCCCTCACTGTTAAATTGTTAAAGTTCAAAATGCTTACCCAGAGCAATACTTAAACCTGAGCCATTCTTGTGCATGGACTAAGTTAAATTATGTAAAAAAAAAACTACATGTGACTGTGGTTCTGACTATTCATTTTCTTTATGAGAGGTAAGAAGATACCACTCAAAGAAAATTCCACTAATTACATATGAACACTTAGTAATCTTGTGTCTATGCTAACATTTAATGCTGACATAATATATAAATACATATTCCTACTACTACTCATAGTTAACACTAACTGAGTTTTTTTTAATCAGACACTCTTCTAAGCACTTTATATGAATTTACTCCATCTTCAGGGGAAATAATTAGATAATATATATATACTATAATTATTTCTATAATTAGATAATATATATACTATAATTATTTCTAATTTAAAGAAAAGGAAACTGAAGCATAGAGAATGGATATACATGTGTTGGCCTTCCTGTGTTAAACAAATGAACATGGTCTTGGACGTCCTTTAAAATTTACATATATCCTCAAAACACCTCTCACAGTATTTGAGCTGCAAATTCTTCAAAGCCTCTCAAGCTGCACATCCCTACTCTTGCCTGTTTTATAAAAAATGGCCTTGTTTTCCAGTAAATGTTGTCATGAGTCAGGTAGTTCATGAGTTTCAATTCAGCAGAATTTTCAGAGGAGAACAGTTTTGTAATGTTTTATATAAAAGAAAGGATGTCAAAAAACTAATCCATGGTATCAGAGTTTTGCCAGAACCTTGTTCAGACTGAAATGAAAAACAGGATCTCCCCTGGGGTTCTCTTCCATAATGAAATCATTGAGATATGAAGGGCCCCAGGAGGAGGACTTTCAAAGGTCTAGCCATTGGCAAATAAGAAACCAATTGAGATTTGTTTTTAAAAGAAGATGGTGTAATATTCCTATAGTTTGATATTAGGAAGGAAGCCAAAAATATGAATAGTGGACCATCTGGAGAAGAAATATAACGAAGAAAGCCAACAAAAACATAATTACAACAACTGGCTTAAAAATAACAACTGTATTTATTAAGAACAGCCTAAGTAGGGATGTCAAGAAGAAAGTCTGAGTTAAATTTTTATTTCAGCTTCACTATGGAAATAGGAAAAAAATGCTCTGGTGTGGAGGACTTAACCCAAGAGCAAGAGATATGAAAAGAATTTGGTAAAATATCAGCTATAAAAACCATACACTTAAATCTCTACCCTTGTGTTGTTCAAAAGAATGAATAATTGAAGAGCATTAAATATATGATAATCAGGCTGGCTCTACCTGGAAGTACAGAGATGAGGATAACATGGTCTTTTCCTCCAGCATCTTATACCTGACCGTGTACATAAAAACACAATATCCGTACAAACACTTTAAGAATGAAATGATTAAAATAGACTTAGATGCAGTTATTCAAAAACAGTTCATCCTACATTAATCAGAACTTCCACACTTCCTAAAGTAATAAAACGGGAATGTGTTGAATGGATAATTGTGAGGAACAAATTTGTAATAGATGCACAGATACCCTTCATTCACTGGAAATGAGGCTACTATCATGCTAAGCATGGATTCTGAAATGAATATAAAAATATACACTTTTTCTCACATCTCAAATTTGGGGAGAGAAAAAACATTTCTAATTATTTGATACAATGCATAAAGAAAGAAAATAAGAGTAGAGTTTTGGTGTCAAGGTGAAAAGAGGATTACAGAAAGGCTTCTAAGTGTAGATTTACTGAAGGATGGCTAAGCAATTCTTAGGAGGAAGCGGGCAGGTGCAGTGAGGTCAGGAGAAGGATGCATGAACAAAAGCTTAGTGCCCTACCTAGAAGAAAAGATGGACACACTGGGAAAACATTAAATGCTTGGTACGGATGGAGCTAAGAGTGGGTGGCAGATGACTCAAAAGCCGGGGACATATCATTAGGGCCAAACATGCCAAGCTAAAAAAGAGCTTTACTCTGAGATTCCTTGGGAATCAATAGTTGATTCTTTGAAGGGGAGAGACACAAACTGATGCCTTTGGATAACAATCGACATCTTAAAACTTGATTACAGCATTCCCCTTTATTCAAAGACCCCTAGTGGCTGCCTCAAGCCACAGATAGTACTGAAATATATATATATATATATACTATGTTTTTTCCTGTACAAACATACCCATAATAAAGTTTAATTTATAAACTAGTCACGGTGAGAGATTAACAAAAGTAGTTAATAATAAAACAAAAAATATAATACACTGTAATAAAAGCTGAATGTGGTCTCTCTCAAAATATCTTATTGTGTTGTACTCACTTTTTCACTTCAAGGAGGCACTTTACAGCTTCTCTCTGGTGTATCTGAGTTGCCAGCATCACTACTGTTGCACTTTGGGGCCATTATTAAGTAAAATAAAGGTTACTTGAACACAAGCCCTGCAAAACCGGAGTTGTCAATTTGATAGCCAAGATGGCTACTCTGAGACTAACAAGCAGGAAGGGTCTACAGGTGGACACTCAGAAAAGGGAGACTCACATCCCAGGAGAGACAGAGCAGGACTCGCAGGATTTCATCAAGCTACTCAGGCCGGCCCAATTTAAACAATTTAACAATTTAAAATTTATAAATTGTTTATTTCTGGAATTTTCCACTTAATCTTTTTGGACTGTGGTTGATCATGGGTAACTGAAATCTCAGAAAGTGAAACCATGAATAAAGGGGAACTACTGTTTATAACAAACCAACGGAATCTGATCACTGAGATTGCCGATCCAGGGCAGCAGGAGTCCATAAGGTATTATGAGTAATGCCTGTGAAGCTGATGGGTTTATCCTTGTATGGTCTTCAGAATATAAATATCTCAAATGGCCAAAACTGCTCCTAAATTTTTACTTGCTGGGAAATGCTGGGACTTTTGATCTATCCTTTCTGAACATATCTTTTGCCTCCTCTTCATTACATAATTTGGCCACTATCTTCCTCCTGAGCACCATCTTGTACTTGCTGAAATCTACTCAACCCCCTACTCTGTGCACCAAAACTGGCCCTCCAGTGGTCTCCTCCATGGCCCCTCCCAACACCAGGCTTTTGTATTCTGCCCCTATTGTCCAGCACGGTCTTTCCTCTTTTCCTCTTGTTTACACATCAAGTTTCTTCGGGGGAAATATCCCCAGAGAGAAACTACCTGACTTTCCTGTCTTGGAAACAACCTCTACCTGGCCTCTCAACACTTGACATTCCCTTGTATAGCACCTTTGCAATTTGCAGATTGTTTTAGATGACGGCTGACTTTTTAACTCTGGAATGTAAGGGCCAGGAGGAACCTGGCCAGCCAGAGGGAGCCTGGGCCCTGAACTGCAGTTCCCTTCAGAGGCTGTAATGTGTTGTCTGGTGTGCCAAGCCTGGTGTGTGGAGGGCCACATTACCCCCTGCGACTTTTGGAATCGCCTAAGGTAGGGCCTGAAATATCACACATAGCTTTTGGCTCATTGATTATTTGCATTTTAACAGAGAGAACTTTTCAAAAATATATGTATTATAATCTTTTTTTTTCTTTTATGGTGTTTGCTTTTTGTATAACATTTGAAATGTTCTTCAAGAGGCTATATACTTATTTCCTCCTAGTAGTTTTATAATATTTTTCTTTATTTTAAAATTATGATTGTTTTTGAAATTTGATCAACTTGGTATCAGTGTAAAGTATGCATGGACAAACACATTTTTCTTCCAAAAAGGTAATGCCTATATTTTACAATGTTTTAACTTTAAGAGAGTCTGGGTGAAGGGTTCACAGTACTTCCTGTACACTTCCTTACAACTTTCTATGAATCTATAATTATCTAATAATAGTTTTGATCAGTGTCTTAGCCAATTGCCTCAACTGTAAGCTACTTTAGTGTTTCAAATACCTAATCAAATGAGTACATTTTTCCCCAGCTATATTTGTATATCCTGAGAATTTATTGAGAATCTCATTACCTCTTGCCCTGAACTAGAAGGCTAATTATTGGCTTTCTAGCTTCTAGCATCTTCTCTAAACACTAATCAGATCATGTCATTGATCCATTTCACACTCAAAATTCAGAATGACTCCATTTGAAATAGGACATCCTCTTGACTAAACTTATTCGTCACACCTTCCTTCCTTCAGATTATTTATCTTTACCCTTCAATAATTCTAGACCTACCAAGGTTGTTTTATAGCTCATGCAATCATTTAGGCCTCTTTCTCATCATGCAATTCATTATCACTTGCTGTACAAAAATTCTAAATCATGGTAATCCCTGTCTTTGATCATGAAATATAAAATTATTTGACAATTACTTAATAGCTCATTTTCAAATTTGTAGTGTGCAAAGAATATGGGCTCTGAGTTTCAAACCCTGGGATTACTTACTAGCTTTTTACCCTTAGACCCCTCTGAAACTTTGTTTTCTTTTTTTATACAATAAATGAAGATAAGCCTGCCTACCTCATTGGGTAGCCATGGAAATGAAAACAGCGAATAGATATGCATAGTGTCTGGTATGGCAGATAATAAATAATATGTCTGCACCCCTCACCTTCCACATAGCTTCTATGTAAGCTATGGAGGAAGGGAAATAGCAGAGACTCTTGATGGTGAAAATTTTGAGAACCAAACTCAATTTGGAGCTAATTTTATAGATAAGACAAGAAAGACACAGTTGGAACTAAAACTCGCAACTCTTCATACTCGACTGAAGGCTGCATTGCTCTTTACCGTACAGTTAAGACTACATGTGGAGTTTTAAAACGGAAGTTGTGGAAATTAGAGCCATGAGGTACCTTGACCACCAGGGTTCTGATATTGGCCTCACAAGTGTTTTTGATGGAATGGATAGTGACTGTTTGATTTTCATCAGCTTGAAAATAAAAATTCTGACATTCTTGGCAAGTGAACCTGGGTGGGTCTCCTAGGTGACTCGGAGTGATGAGAAGTCAGAGGGAGTTGGACTCCCACTAACGATAGGATAATGGGATTGGGGCACAGGTCCATGCTCTGCTTGGAGCACACACTCAGTTGCTGATGTGAGAGCTCTCAGCTCATGTGCAGGCGCTTTATAATGTACACCGTGTTTGCTCCAATTCTCTCCCTCCTCTGTGACATGAACTCAGGCTTCAGAATCCAGAGTGGTCCCTCAACCACATGAGGTCCCTGACAGCTAGAGGTGTCTGTAATCAAATCCTATTATAACTCAGAAGGGACACTCCTATTTCAACAGTGAGGGCCTCTGTGAGAATGTTTACCTTCCCTGATACAATAATGGTTTTGCTAAAAATTAGCAACTTCCCTTAATGCATTTGGTCTGTTTCCACTAAGCAAGGTAACTGCCAATAAATGGAACATTTCTTTATAGACTAAAGTGGGCAAAATGTTACAGTTATCACTGTTGACATAGTCTACAAAATATATTAATGAACATATTTGTTGGGAAATATTGCCAGGTGGCAATTTACATTTTTCTAAAAACTAAAATGGAATAAGGAGTAAAGTCTACAACATATGTTATTGGCATTCTTTACTCAATTGAAATGATGAAATTGACTTTTCTTTTTTCATTCAGGTAAAGTGACCTTGGCATTAAATGAGAATTGAGATTTCTCCAAAACTTATAAATAAAAAATTAATGTTTAAGCCATTGCAGTGATACAAAGGAGATTTTAATAAGCTCAAAGAAAAGTATCCATATACTATTTCCCAGAACACCTACATGGGAATTCGTCACTCATTAATTTAATCAATTTATCTCAGGCCAGAATCTGGCCCTCAAACTTGTAGGGTTGGATTTTATTTGCTCAGCACACTAAGAATGCATTCATCAACCAAGAATGATCTATAAGTCTGAAAAAAAAAATCTATCATTTTATAATGAGAAATATGACTGTCTCCAAGCCTAGAATATGCACATCAGCAGATGAGTGTATTTCATCATAAATTACCTAGAAGGCAAACTCTTATTTAGATCACTTCTTGTTGAGTGTGAAGGTGGGTGGAGAGTTACCAGTTGGCCTGGCTAGAAGGGCTGGATCGAAGTGTGCAGCCTGGAGGCAGCATCATTGCCCATTGGAATCACTGAATACAGCGAACTGCTCTTGCCAGGGCTTCGTTGAAATCTGTCACACAGTGCCTCTGATTCCCTGGTCTGTGCTTCCATGTGTGTCCAATTCCATTTTGATAAGCATATTCTTTCTTTAAAGATCTGAATATACTTGACTGAGATACATGTAAGTCTTCTGGTTTTTTGTTTTGTTTTGTTTTTCTAGATTTTATTGGGGAATTGGAGGAGGGAACAGTATTGGGGAATTTGGGGAAGGGGAACATTGTGTTTTTCTAGGACCCATCATCTCTAAGTCAAGTTGTTGCCCTTCTATCTTAGTTGTGGAGGGTGCAAGCTCAGCTCCAAATCCAGTCACCACTTTCATTCTAGTTGTGTGAGTGTGTGTGTGTGGTGGGGGGAGAGGGGTTGCAGCCCACCATCCCATGTGGGAGTAGAACCAGCAACCTTCTTATTATGTTAAGAGCACATGCTTTCACCAGCTGAGCCATCCGGCTGTCTGTCAACAGCTTGCAGCTGTTCAGCTCAAGGTGCCATGTTCAACCTTAGTATTTTGGGGGGGGCTCAGCCCACCATCCCATATAGGAGTCGAATCAGCAATCTTGTTAAGAGCAGTTGCTCTCATCAGCTCAGCAGCAGCTCAGCTCAGGTGCAACTCACTGGCCCATGTGGGAGTTGTACTGGACCCTGTTGCTCAGAGCTCACGCTCTTAACCAACTGAGCCACCCAGCCAGCCCCATGTAAGTCTTAAAGGGCTGAAAATGATACCATCTCTTTCAATTGTTTTTTTTTTTTAATACATATCAATATTGTTTATGACCTAAAAGTTGAACTTTCAAAGAGCAATTTTATTGTCCTCCATATATATGTATATTTAAGGATGCCTCAATATTTTTCCTAAAAGCAGCCACTGTTAAGAAAGCAAACATAAAATAGTAATGTTTTTCATTGTTATAGCAGATGGCTAGTGCCAAGATCAGCAGGTTCTATTTATGACTTGCAGGATGAGCTGATCATTAGGTTTTAACCATTGACCATTTAAACACTAGTGTATCTTTTCTTCCTGTTTATGTTGCTGAGGTCCATCCTGAGGGTTCCACTTTTTTTTTTTCCCCCATGACATATGTCCACATTAGCCATTCTATTAGGCCCTGGTATATATAGTTTTAAGTACATTTATTTTTGAGTGCAACCTTTCTCTAAATTATTTCTTAAGTCTTCCAGCATTGGAATTAAAAATTATGAGATTTACTTTTTTAATTTAAAAAATGAGTGTCAAAGAATAGAAATCATCAAACCTAAGTTACCCTAAAAATTGGTGACAGAGCTTGAGGATGATTCCTCAGTTTAATTGTATTTATCCATGTTACAGAAAATTTTGTTACTTCTTCATCTTTTCCCCATTTTTCCTAAGGAAAGAGGTTAAGATGAATTTATATGATTGAACAATGGAGTTGGGTTTTTCATGGATCCTTAATTACCTTCTAGACCAATGAATTTTTTCTTTAATTATACATCCCCAAGTAATATTTCATATGTGGAACCAAAACCAACGTATCCATAGAGTTGTATCCTGCTTCTGTAGTTCAGGGTTGTTGACATGAAACAGTTACTTAGACAGGGGCTGTGTTTCCCAGTAACACATGAATCTCAGTGTGTCTTGTAACTAGCCCTTCTAATAGATTTTGAGTGGAAAAAATGTATATAATCTGTATGCCTCTCTGTTACCTTCTACCTAAATGCAGAGAGGTCAAAACTCCTAAAGGATGATGGAGTCCCAAGACAGAAGGAAACTAGCACCTCCCATCACCACATGAAAGGCTCATCACTGAATACCCATATCAAGCTCTTGTGTAAGCAAAACCATTAACTTCTTTTGTTTATCTATACAGCATATGGTGTTCCTGCAAATGATCACTGAACATCAGGGAATCTTAAAACACAGAAAGTTAATGTTAAAAGAAATGTTAGAGGTCATTTAATCTACCCCCACCCAAGCACTACTCAAAATATTAATCCCGCAGGGGACATATTTGGGTTTGGGGAAAGAGGAAAGAATATAAGTAAGAAATGTACCTTTCCAAAGCTGGCATGCCAACTCTGGTAAATTCATTGACCTTTCATGATTTCATGGAATTTCAAATGTTATACTTGGCTCTGAACTAGAGAAAGAAATGTGGAATGAAGAAAGGGGCATCTCATACTTGCATAGGGACATAAACAAATGAATGAAGAAGAATTTTATTTCTAGACTCCTTCATCAACAACATGGCCTAGAGTGATTTGGGGTACTATGTTTAATTGAGGGACAAATAAACAAAGAATGTAAGATCAATGGAGAATAACAAATATTAAGTATACAAAAACATTCTAAAAGAGGAAAATAAAAGTTGAGAAGGCAAAGGAAATGGGCCAAATCATGTAAATAAATGGGACCACAGACCAAACTCCAGACTCAAATGCTTCAGTTCTATTCAATTTATATTGGTTTTCTGTCAGATCAACCTAATGTACTTGAATATTCATTGTTTTAAATGCTTTTTTGGATTGTGTACAACATCCATTGTGAAAATCTGAGGGTGTATCTAAATAGTAAAAACATTTTTTTGCCAGACCCTTTACATATCCTTAATTGTTAAAAATGCATGAGAAACTCCAGACCACTCTACTTCCTTTTCACTTTGATGGAATTGTTTGCATATATGAAAAAATAAGATGCATAGATGAGATCCCTATGGCCAAATGGGAATGCCTTCTTCCTGTGCCAAGGTAATTACGTTTTCTCATTGACAAGGTGACTTTGTTGTGGCAATTGGGAAGCTGATAAGGAAATGCTTCTTCAATGCTGAAGACCATGTCCATCCTTGAACAACTCAAGAAAACACCAACCAAACAGATAAAATCCTGAATAGAAAAATACATAAAAAGAAATAAATAACCTTCATATTTCTACTAAGCCTGTCCCAGTTAACATGGATATGGTAGCATTGAGTAGGGTATTTATTCCATTGTGTTACAGTAAAAATTAAATTAAATTTTTTAAAAAAATCATGAAACATAGTACAGGGCCTAGCACAGAGAAATAAATGGAACAATAACTAGTTTTTGCTATTATTATAACCTGAGTGACCTTTCATTTTCCCATCCTCTGTAAGTCAGTCCTTATCCCCTTGTGGACCAGTTTTGTTTCCTGCCCTAAATACATCGTAGGATGCTTAGCCAGTGCATACATTGCCATCATTTCCACTTGACACCCTTTTCTGCCATCAAATTTTCTATGCATCTCTTGAGCTCATTTCTGTTTGACTTGTCACTACTTTTCATGAAGCTACTGCTCTCACTAATCACATTTGATCCAAAAGATGGGGTTATAATCTCTCCTTTCATTCACTAGGGGGAAAAAAAAGAAAAAGAAACCGACCAGTAGTAGTCAACAAACCCTACAGTGAACAGTAGTTTACTATAGGAAATTACATGAAAAACAATAGCTGTCTCCAGCTGTATCCATTCACAGTGTTCCCAGTTCTCAGCCTGGCTTCTTGTTGCTTGCACCCACTCTTGTTAAGCAGTATTAGCCTAAAACAATTTAATTGAGAAGAGAAATGTACATGGATTCATGAAAATTCAGGCAAAATCACAATACAGGAGAATATTGATGATTTCCAAGAATTTATAGAAAGTAAGAAAGACTATGGTAAAGGAGACTTCATTCTTACCAAGCTAGAGCAAGATGAGCCAAGAGCACAGCTCAAGCCACTGCCCAACTGAACTAATACATGCAGCCCTTCTTCACCCTGTATTGTAGCTGATAGATGGATTACAGGTAGAGGTACACATGACCATCCAGCTATACCTTAGTGGGAAGCCTGCAGGGAATTTTGTCAAGGCTTAACATAGGACACAGTGACATCACAAGGAAAATGAACTTGGATGAGAATGGAGGTTTCAGGTTCAAGAGCTTCTTGGCTATCAAGGAGCCACTGACACTTCCATTGACCTTAGTAGAGGTCAGTGTAAGTGATGAACCAAGTATTTCTAGATGCATAGTTCCTTACCTGTCTTAGAAGCCAGCACTACAAGGAAGGAATCCCTTCTTGTTCCCTCCAGTCCCAAAGAGAGTTGAACCCAAGTGCATTGGCTGCCCCCAGGAAGACAATTGATCTGTTACATTCAAATCACTTCCACAGACCCTGCTCATCCCAAGAAAATAAACAATGGATCTATTTGTTTGTTTGTTCTTCTAAAGCAGTTTGTAGCTTCTGTGATTTCTTTTTCCCATGCTAAACCTTGTCTTTCATTCAACTCTTCATGTGACAAATATTTAGTTAGCATCAACATTTTCCTAGTGACTGAGCAAATAGTAATGTATAAATCAGATGAAATCCTTGCCCTCAAGTTGATATTGTGGGGAGGGAGCCAGGTGAGACAAAAATAACAGACATATAACAACAGTTGTTGGTAACCACGATTGAAAATAACAATGTAGGAGACTGGACAAGGGATTAGGGAGCAGGATTGGATACTCTTTTATGCAAAATGATCAAGAAAGTCTTCTGAGGGGAGGTGCCGTTTGAGCAGCTAAGAGAAAGAAATACCTTTGTCTGGGGGATTTGGTGCTCTAAAAAATAGAAAAACAATTGCAAAGGGCCTAGGTCTGGAGTGTGATTGAGGTTCTTACACTTTCATATCCAAAGTCATCTTTAAGTATGTGTTTCCCTAAAAAAAAGGAACTTTTTTGCAAAATTCAGAATTTGGAGGAACCTCTGGGATACTCTTACAGTGCTTTTAACACTCTTCTTTGGTCCTGCTCTACTCTATTATAATAGTGGGACTGATCATTATCTTTATTATTGTTATTATTAACTATAGACAAAGACCAGCCTCAAATTGGATCTTGTAGGAAAGTAGACAAAAGGGATGCTAATGGGAAGGAAGCTTCATAGTTTGAAATACTCATCAACCAATATTATCCTAAACCACATCCCCTCAATTTGCCTTCTGTTTCTATCAGAAGGATGGTCTGTCATATTGGGCTTCTGTTACTTACAGATATGTGATGCTTTCCAGAGATAAATAAGTTTAAATCAGGATGAGGTGGTCAGACATTTTCTACGTATTAATATAATTACAGTTAGACTTATAAGACTTGAATTCATAGCTTGAGATAGTTACAATCTGGCTGAAGAAACAAAATGCATGCTCAATAATAAGCAGACATTTACAACTGGGCACAACACATTGAACAATGAAAATTTGTTGAATGAAAGGATATATAGGATGTTGGATCTTGTTATAAAAATTGCATATAAAAAGTCACTCAGAAATGTGAGCTTATAGTGAATAGCAGTAAATAAATTTATATGGAGCAAGAGTGCTATTGTACCTTCACACCATGCGTTGTGCACTGCCTGGGGACATCACTTTAAAATCCCAACCCCTGAAGATACACAGTAGATGTTCTCCCAAGCTGCACACCTGAAGCCTTCCCCAGTTCAGCAAGTGGCTACACCATTCTTCTAGCTGCTCAAGCCTGAAAGCTTGGAGTCATCATCTTGTTCTCCACACCCCACATCTAACTCATCAGCTTAATCTGTTTACTATGCCTTCAAAATATATCCAGAACCTGACTATTTCCCCCAGCCTCTACCATAATCACTCCTGTCCAAGCCTCATCATATCTCACCTGAATTATTGCACAAGCCACCTCACTCACCTCTCTGCTTTGTTCCCATCCCCCCAGCAATCTAGTCTCAACAGAGCAGCCCAAGTGATCTCCTCAAAGGTTATATCAGATCATGTCACTTCTCTGCAACATCTGCCCAGTTCACTTAGATTAAAATCCGAAATCTATACAATCACCTGGAACTCTGTCAGGTATGCCCCATCTCATGCTATCTCTTTGAACTTGAATCCCACCACTCTTCTCCTTTGCTCACTCAGCTCCAGCTGTCTGGTCTTATTACTCCGCAGTTTCACTATTGTCCTGTATTTTACTTGTCATAATTCCATATGTCCTTCACTGCCTCATGTCTCACATCAAATGTTACCTTGGTAGAGCAGGCCCCTGGCCTCCCCTCCCATGCCTCTCCAAGCCCTCTATTATCTGTATTCTGCATTTACCATAGATCATATATAATTGTATTTTCAAGTCCTTCACCCCCAACACCACAACAAAGCAAGCTCCTCGGCAATGTGGGGTCTGTGCTGTTCATGGGGCTTTCCCAACATCGGTAACAGTGGTAGACGCTGCAAACTGGCTTTACCCCAACTCCAGAGACAAACTCAGTTTGAAGCAGCACTCTCAAAACTCACATAATATTGATCCTGCCACATGAAATAAAATTGACAAACATCATATTCTTCTTCTTTTATTTTTCCCTTTTTATTTTTTTCTTAAGTGTGAACTAAGTCTGACTTTTGATGTTTTGGAACCTTTGAAAAATAATTTGTTGGGAAGATATTTGTCCAAATGTCAGAAGTACCGGAGATGTAAAATAGATATGATTTCATTGGTAGGAATAGTGACTCTCTGCTTCTCTGAAACATACATTTTATCATTATAAATGTATTTAATACTCTGCATTTTAACTTTTGTCTTATTAAAAATTTACTGTATTATATATTTCTTTATAAACATTAATATGCAATAGCTTTTCTTTTTTTTTTTTTTTTTTTTTTTAATTTACCTGCCCTCCACCCTCAATGTTTAAATGTTTTACCTTTCTGGTCACTTTTTCTTGAGAATTTTTTAACCTAAAATTATACTGATATAAAAACTAAAGTCTTTAAATATGAAAAAATAAATATTATGGAGGACCTAACCCTACCAGTCATTAAAGCATGCCATAAAACCTCTATAATTAAAAAAAAAGATGTGGTTTTAAAGAGTTAACAAATATTTCTACAGAGTTATAGCTTTTGCTGCCAAAAGCAGGGCCCCGCAGCAATCTTAACGAGGCTCAGAGAAATGAAATGATTTGCCCAATTTCACAGAGCTTATACTTGCTGGAGTCACACCCTGAACACAATGGTAGCTTCAAATGTTGGACAAACAAAATATTGTTCAGGCAGCAAATTCTAAACTATTGAAATGCTGTATAATCTGAAGTTCTCTTGAGGTACTTACACTCTGGTTGAAGATATAAAATATGTGTTCAAGAAATAACATACAGATGAGGTAGATGTTTCACACTGACTTAAAAGCTTCCAATTTTGTGGATGTATTTGATTTTCACTGTAATACAACCCTAGCAGGGTAACAGAGCATGCCTAAGCATCTCTCTCAGGCAGTATGGACAGTTATGCTGTAGTATCAAAAAACCTTCCAAACCCACTGACTTCCCACAATGAATACTGATTTCTTGCTCACTCTACATGTCCTTGCATATAAATTGTGGCTATATAGTCTCTATTTGGGATACTGTGTTTCCAAAAAGAGAGAGAGATGGTGAGCCACCACATCTTAGAAATGACACAGCTCCATTCTCCTTAATTTGATTGGTCAAATATAAGCTCCTGAGTTTTGAGTGGGATATATTCACCATTCACAGAAGGGGAACAGCCAAGTCCCAAGTTCAAGCCTGATGTCAATGGCATTGGGAAGTACAATCCTTCCTTAGAGGTTATATTCAATATATAATACAATCTACCTAGATCATTCATATGAGGAACCTAGAGTTCAGAGAGAGTAGATACTTGGGCAGAGTGTACAATCCAGCTCAAACTGATGAATCAAGTCCATTATTCTACACTATCGTTTTATTTATTTATGAGTTGAAACCAGAAGACTAATAAGTGAGGTCAGACCCCAGCCTTCTTAAGAGATCATCGACAGGACCGTGGATAGCCCTGAACAGAGGTCAGCCTTGCTAATGAAGAAGCAAAATCCAAATGCTCCACACTTCACCCCCACTCACCACCACCCCCAACCACATCTTCACATCAGGTCCTACAAAACAGCTCATCTTAGAGCACCCCTGAGCAACTTGGTCATCACTGAGGAACTCTAGGCCTCTAGACAGCAAAGTTTAAAACTAATTATTTTAGCCTGAATTCTGTGAGCCTTAGTTTTTCCAAGTCATAAGCAATTGAACAGATTGCTCCCTAAGGCCCTACTGAACTGTAAGAATCAGTGAAAACAAGGCTTACTGGTCTCCCACAACTGATCAATTTTCACTCTTTTTCATAAAGTTCTTTTGTTATAATCAGAGACACAGAGAAAAATTTTTTTCGATGGAGATATATGATACATATCTAGGGTGAGGTAAAAATTGTCTCTTTTTTTATTATTTAAAAGGATGAATCTTATAAGAGGAAGCAATTTTTCCCTTTAGTGTTCTTTGAAATAAATATATTGAAGTCAAAACTAGTGTTCAAGTCATTCTTGGCAAAACCCAGGTGGTGGGAAATACTACATTACAAGCTACCTGATTTCTCAACAAATAAAGTACAGTGAAGCAATTTATAGATTAAGATGTGTCTTAACAGTCATTGTTCCTCATTTGAGCATACTAACTGCAAAAATGCTATGTGATAATGAGGGATATTTGGAACCTGTCAATTTACAACCATAGAATTATTGTTTCCAGTTTCAGAATATTGTATCTTTCAGAAATACATATTGCAATATTTACAGATAAAATGAAATGATGTCTGGGCAATGGGCTCCAACACAACGCACTGGAGCTGAGGACAGTGAATAGAAACACAGACAAAACAAGCATGCCCCTGAGTTGACAATGGTTAAAACTGGGTGCTGGTGACAACATTAGGATTTATTATACTCTGCTCTAACTTTTAGTAGGTTTGAAATTTTCCATATTAAAATATTTATGGCAATTGATGATAGTAATCCCTGTCCAATATCCAAGACCACAACACCAACTTTGTTGTGCCTTTTTCCTTAAATGTATGAAGCTTCATTCATCTGCTAACTCCTATCATTTTATTTATTTATGAATTGAAAGTGAGGAGACTGATAAGTGAGGTCGGGCCCCAACCTTCGTCTGTGTTGTGTCACAGTTTAGTGAAGCCATAGACATACATCAAAGTCACCCTATTTTCTTAGGCAACAGCCACAATGAACCAAAACGAACCCTTTGCTATTTAGAGTATGAATTTTGGGGGGTGAAGTGTTAACTATATTTCAGTTCGTCCCCATTGACATTGAGCACAATTAGCCTGGTATTTGAAACACATAGAAGAAACAATTATTCTCTATTTTAATTCCCCAAGTTTAAGTATCCCCCTTTCTATTTGCAATGACACAGGGTTTTGGATGTGAAGAGGACATCCGGGGTTTAATACCTTCATCCATCACAGTGTAGTAAGCCTCACAAGTACAGTACCTCCATTTTTTTCCTTCTCTAAGAAACTCAGAGAACACATATTTACAACTTAGCCCCGACCTTGGGGTGTGATGTCAACATGAGGTTCCTACTAGTCAGCAGTTCTTCCTGCAAATTCCACACAACAACTTGTGAATTTTAGTTTGAACGCGGCACTTCCACAACTGAGATGTCAGCTTACCTGCAAAAAAAACCAAGGTGAAATCCTTGAATGTATTTACCGTGAATCACTTGTGGCTGACATACCAAAGATCCAGGGTTTAACTCATGGTCTTGAACAAGATGCTGTATTGTGCTTCGATGCAGATCCCTCAGGAGCTGGAGGAATCAAGTTCAGTGCAAGGCTGGGCTCCTTACCCAAGCAGCTCAGGTTATCTGAGAATGTTGTAGGTTCTGTGCATGCACGTGGTCGTTGTGTATGTGGCATTTAATGAATGTCTGCTGCTTGTGGTGTTTGTGCACAAGCCTAGCCACTGGACATGTGAGCAGCTTTGGGAGCAGGGATGCGCATAGCCGAATTTCAGCCCCCAGAACACCAGCTTCTGCAGGTGACAATGGCGGAACAACGTCTGAGGCAGAGTACTGACCGCATGTCAATTTCCTTGGTCACTAGATCAGAACGAAGATCGATTCAGATGGCTTTCTCAGAATGTCCTCAAATTTCACCCAGTTTTCCTCTCTCTATTCTTTTTTTCATCTCCTTTTGGGACCCACCCAGGACATTATTCCCTTATGGTCAGGTAGATGGAATGAATCGCTTTAAACAAAATTAAGGAGCATAGCCCTGTTACTCAGAACAAAGCACACAGTTGTTAAGACCTGTTTTGGACCCAGGTTGCCTTGCTGTGTGACCTTGCATAAATACTAACTTCTCTAGGCCTTCCTTTCCTCACTGGTAAAGTGTAACAAAGAATGGACTTACCTCACAGAGTTCTTATGGAGATTAAGAAACAATTAATGAAAATTCCTGGTTTTCTGTCTGGTACCTGATAGACGCTCAGTAAATTTCAACTGAATGGAAAAGAAGATGGAAGAAGAAAGTTGTCCAGTTTGGTTTAAAAAATAAACATCATGAGAGGTAGGGGGATGGAGAGTGATAAAAGAAAGGGGACACATAGATTTTTTTTAAAAAATGCTGAGAGAAAGACACACATCCAATATGAAAGACAGTGATGAAAGAAAGGCAGCCAAAAGAAACATGTTCTTAGGGGAATATGAGCCCCCAAATTTGCATCTTTTCAATTCAGTCCCATTTTTGAATGCCTGCTGTGTAATAGGTACTGCATAAGACACTGGATATTTATACACTGTATTAATAACAACAAAGAATTCTTAAAAGTAAGACACTACTTGCCAGCAGGAGATCATAGTTCAGTGAGGGTACAGGGGAGAAAAACAGCCGTTATGTCAACAAATTTTTAGTGCCCCATCAGGGGCAACCATGGGGCCTATTGGAGCTCAAGAGATGGGAGAGTAAGGGTGAGAGTTAGGTTCCAGGGAGATTTGGCTAAGGACGTGGATCTTGACGTGTCCTAAAAGAAAGCTAAGGTTCTGTTTGCTGAATTAGGGTGAAAGGTTGGTCTCAGAAGGTACAAAACCAAGTAGGCTTGAAGAAAGGTATCACTGCAAATTCCAAGGACTTGATATGGGAAGGAGCCTAACAAACAGACCAAGGGAGTCATGAGAGAGATCAGGACCATAAAGAGCTTTCCATTTGGATTTTATTAGGAATAAAGCAAGGGAACTTAATCAAATTGGTTGGGGGAGGGGGAAGGCAGGCACAGAGGCAAGAAGGAGACAGCTAAGCAGATAGGAAGGAGCCATTCTAGATTTTCAGACATTATAGACTTCCAGACTTCTGACTTGGTGACATGGAAGATTGTGGAGATATTTGCTGAAAGAGAAATTACAAGAGAAGGGGCAGATGAGAACAGGTAGATGATGAGTTTGGTTTTGTTTTGAGTATGAAATCCATGTTCAAGCACCAGAGAAATTCTCTCAATGGAATTGAGTATCACTGGATGATGGATTGTTGAGGATAAATATATTTACGTTTTTACTATATAAATGCTGTTTGACCCTATTGGACTTTACGTTGCTATTTCTATGTCTGATTTAAATTGCCTACCGCCAAAAGCAAAGTTAGGTATTTTGCTCTTAGCCCATGGTACCCTCAGCGCAGTGTAGATACATATAAACAGCTGAATAAACTAAATTGAAATTTTTAGAATAGGAACTAGTTCTGGAGTAGGAAAAATGTTTGTTAAGCTGTTAGTCAATTAAAATGTTAAAAAGTAAAATAACTTCTAAAATAAAAAAGATCACTTACTAATATATGCTGTCCTGAGGCTAGAGGCCTTGTTTCAATCCTAAGAGTTAGCTAGTTTAATTGGAAACACATTATAAGACCTATATGCTTTTAAGATAAAAATTATTTATATTATCTTAATCCCAAATTAACCTATTTCTTTCTCTCTCTCTCTCTCTCTCTCTCTCTCTCTCTCTCTCTCTCTTTCTCTCTCTCTCTCATTTCTATGGACTAAGGGTATCACTTGAAACCAAGGTCTTAAATCCCTCATGTTGAATTGTTTGCTGAGCATCTCCTGTTGGATGTTTGTCCGTATGAGCCCTCAGACTTCCTAGGTCCTGATCTGAACTCTTCTTCCAAAATAATGTACCTCTGTTAATGACATCACCTGCTTCCAGTTACCCGGGTTCAAAAGCCCTGATGCAGCCATGACTCCCCGTTACCTGCTGTCATGTGCCACCATTTGCCAAATTGGCCTATTTCTTCCTACCTGTAAGCCCTTTCGTCACCATTATTTCCTTTAGTTTTCCTTTCCTTTCTTCTCTTCCCACCAACACGCTAGATTTTTTCATTGTTCCATGTCATATCAGGCACTCTATCACCCAGTACAGATTTACTTGTTAGAAGTGTCTGCTATTATATTCCCAAAATGCATGAGCTCCTTTTATTCCACAAGGAAAAATTACTGAGAAAAGGGACAATCCCTATAGAGCGCGAGGGTGACATCAAAAGGTCATACAATGCCATTATAATACCAGATCCTGGATGCCAGGCTATATTTAAAGTCCAATTCTTTTAGAACTGGACATTGTGGGGATAGAAGACTGACCACTTAGAACATTGCAAGTCAGGGAAACACTTTATAACACTACACTTTTATTTTTTTTTCTTTTTAGCAGACATTTGTAGAGAATTAAAATGGAAAACTGGCTGTAATACATTGCACTCAGTATGAAGCCTGTTTACAGACCATGGGGGATTCCCTTTTATTTTAAGTGGGGAAATAATAAAATGAAGAACATACAGACTCTCAAAGCAAACCAAACACGTGTCCCTTCTGTTTGGAGAGAATGGGTGTAGGCGTCAGAGCATAGAATCACAGGATTTGAGATCATTCCTTCCAAACCCCTCAAATTACAGATGAGGAAACAGGCTAAGGGAGAGTGCCATTTTCCCAAGGTCACAGTTAGTTAACTTTTCAGCAGGGACTAGAATTTGAATCTTTTAAGTCCCAGTCCAGTTCTCTTAAATCCTAAGAAAAGGTGGGAAACAAGTGTTATTTCTCAAGGAACCACTTATCTACTTGCAAAAGCAGATTTTTGCCTACCTGAAAAGGACACAGTCTGTGTTACCATCTGGTTTAAAATATGAAGCAGTTAGCCCACAATTCTTTCGGAAAATTCTCTCAGACGAGTTCAGTATCTCCCTGCTGGGTTTCCTGGTTGTACTGGGAAACTTATCCCAGGGCCTGTGGTTACTTCTACAGATTTTGCATACAAGAGACCAAGCCAGTGGCTTCTGAATTATGATCCCTGAGCTATTTGGGGTTTGGCACGCCTTGCTGTTCAGCAGAGAAGTAAATTTTCAATTTCCCAAAGAGTGAATTTGGGAAGGGGGAGCAAAAGAAATGTTTTTAACTGAAAAGTGAAACACAAACTGTGGATTTTACCATAAAAAGTGGACAGTAATTTCATTGTATGTGAAAAAATACATATATATATATATATATATATATATATATATATATATATATATATCCCCCAAATATATATGGGGGAGAGAGAGAGAAAGAGAGACATAAAAAGCCCATGAGAGACCATAATAACAAAAACACAGTATCATGCCTGTGTGCTAGCCGGAGAACTGGACAGCCACTCACTGAAATCCTCAGAGCTTTGAAAGAAGGCCCCTAGATTGAAAGAAAAACTCATCTCTATACAGAAAACTTCAGTCTCTTTTCTGATATGACTAAGAAATCATTACTCTCAAAGATCCTGAGATCTTTCCTTCCACTTTTTACAGCAGGATAAGACATAGCAAAATAACATTCACTAGGGAGAAATTCTGTATGTCCCTGAAAGTGTGTTGGAACATACCAGAGAAAATGAATAGCTTCAAGTCAGATAAGTTCCTGGATCATAGAAACCTCCTGGTGAGCATTTTTCACTTAGGTTCAGGTTTTTCAACTGGCCGTATTTCCAATCAGATATACACATATGTTACAATCATACATGCACCTCATGTGTGCACACATGAGCACACACACACACACACACACACACACACACACACGCACCCACACACTCCCCTACAGTCAACACATGGCTACAATTTTCTTATTGTCCCAAATTGAATTTGAATATACAGTAAGCCAGCTGGATTATGATAGTTTTACAAGGTCTGGAGATAATTTATCAATTTACTTCAAAGGTCTCTTAGCCTTTCTGCACTGGTCATTATTAAGTAGGAAAATATGTAATCATTTGAAAAGAAAAAAACTAGATTTAAACTAAGGTGAACTGATCATGATTCCATGTAAGTTTCCCACATAGCATGCATCCCATCTCATTGTTTTCCTAATTTGCCTTCTCTCAGACACAGTCATCACTCCCTTAATGTCTTTAGATCTAGGGTAGAGAAGTCTGCAAAATAACAAATTAATAAAATCTAATAAGATGTCCTTCTTCATAGGCTCATATTGTAAAAAAAAAAAAAAAAAAAGAAAGATTTGATAGTTTGGAAATCTGTTGCCTGCTGAGATTCCAAGGCAAATGCATCTGAAATTTAGAAATGGGCAGGGCTGGAAATGTGGGTAAGGCTAAGAAGAATTAGAATATTCAGCTATCCCTCAAAGGCTTTAGAAGAAAATAATTTTGTGGAGCATTTGACATATACCGTCATTGTGTGAGACCATTTACCAGCACTTGTGCATTTAATCTGTAGAATAGCTTTGGAAATACATACTGTCTTTCAGCTTCCATTTTATTGGGTTGTTGGGAAAGTCATGATGCATTTTTGCCTTGTTTTCTATGCAACAATGCATCATGACTTTCCTGACAACCCAATACTATAAGAAAAGTCAGTCTCAGAGTGGTTAAGTAATTTTAGTCAACAACCAGTGTACCTGGCACACTGCAACAGGTTGGATTGACCCATCAGTCCATCCTCTTAGTAGAAGCTAGGAGTGAGTAACAAAGTAACAGCAAATGCTGTATTCAGCAGATGCTGAATTTTTAAATAGGTTGTAAATAAAAGATACACAGGTACATGACAGGTTAAGTAACAGTTTCCACTGCTTTTGTTTTTGTTAACGATTGACAGTTAAGTTGACTTGCAGTTGGCAGATATTTTTTTAACACCTGTATTTTCAAGGAAGTCTTCTTTAGGTATCAGCAATAAAAGAGATTTTAAAAAAAGTAAAACACAATTATCTACCCCCTGGCATCATTGTTAATAATTTAATAGCAAGTGTAAGACAGGCTCAAAATAATTTGAAAGCAAGCCAGATGAATATCTTATTCTAATAGGAGAATAAATATTCACGAGAAAAGGTGGTATTTTAATTGAGGATTAAAGATGGATAGAATTTAGAGGCTGATATGGAAATAAGGTTTTCGCGGTAGGACAAATGCCGACAAAGGTCCAGGGTGTGAAAGCTTGGGCCCAGTTCAAAGGTCATCTGGGACACCACACTGACTAGATGATAGGGTTGAGTGCATGAAGGAATATGTAGTAGTGTGAAGATTGCATCCATATGTTAGAGAAAATTACATTTTCCTGAATTTTCTTTGGCTGCTTTTTGCTAAATTAGTTGTTTATAATAGTATTGTATCACAAATAGCCATGCCAGCAATTGCTAGAACTGGAAAGCTCCATGAAAACATTTTATGAATTTAATTTGAACACCTTTAGTGAGTCCTAGCGTTATGCAAGACTCAAACACCCTAAAGGGAAATAAATATTAAAAATTTGTTTTATATTTATTTATAAAGATATAGGTACCTCTGTGTTCATTGCAGCATTATTCACAGTGGCCAAGACATGAAAACAATCAAAGTGCCCTTTGAGAGATGATTGGATAAACAAGATGTAGTATATATACAATGGAATACTACTCTGCGATAAGAAGAAATGCTGCCATTTGAGACAACATAAATGCATCTTGAGAATATCGTACTAAGTAAATAAATCAGATGGAAAAAGTCAAGAACTATATGATTTCACTCATGTGTAGATTCTAAAACTGAAAGCGACAAATGAACTAACAAGACAAACAAAACCTCACAGACACAACAGTTTAGGGGCTACCAGAGGGAAAAGGGATGGGGGAAGGTAAAAGAGACTAAACGGGGTCAACAATATGGTGATGGAAGAACTGACTCTAGGTGGTGAACACACAATGTGATTTATAGATGATGTGTTACAGAATTGTACACCTGAAACCTATGTAATTTTACTAAGCAATGTCACACCAATAAGTTTAATAAAAATCAAAAATCAATTAATCGATTAAATTTGACAAATCCTCAATAGTTCATACAGTAATCTTTAATTTTGTTGTATATTTAGACCTTGTATTTTCCTTCTAATATATATGTTATACTTTGCTGTATCAGTTGGCCAAATTATGATTGCGCAGTCTCCTACCCAGAAAGATAAATGCCTTCATTTTTGCTTATTATAGCAAATCTAAATTCCAAATTCATTGAGTAAATTTTTTTTTTTTTTTTTTTTGCGGGCAGTGTCACTGGCCCTCATATGTGGGACCGAACCGGGGCCGCTGGCTTCCCAAGCCAGCGCTTAACCACCACGCCACTCGGCCGGCCCTCAATGAGTAAATTTGAAAGCCTCCCACAATCTAGTTCTTTCTTATCTAGCCAAGCTTGCCATATCCAAGCAACACATTTCCATTTCTCCTTCCTCATCCCCTGCCTCTTACCACACATGCATTCCCACTTCTACCACTTCATCTTTGTATATCTTGCTTTCATTTCTATGAAACCCATGTGTTCTGCCTCTCTAAATTCAACAAATCCTTTAAGGTCCAGCTTAAATTCCCTCCTCTAGCCCATGAAGGGCAGTGGCTCTGATGAATGGAAATTGCATTCACTGATAGTGTGATAAAATTTAGCATACTTAAACATATACTTTGCGTTTCTCTTGTTTTACAAAAAGTAGTTATCACAGTACAGTGAACCTAGTAAGTCCTTTATAAGTACTGATTGATATTTCCACAGTTAATTTCCCTCTAGCACCTCTGTAAAGATAGTGCAAATTTTAAGAAATCACTATGTAGTCTATCCTTGTACAACTGTGAATAAATCACCTGGCTCTTGTATTCAGTTGTTTAAAAGCCTCACTATACTATTAACTCTCATTACACATCTAAAAAGTTTATAGTTTTAGGTTAAAAGTGACTCACCATTGCAACATACAGCATAACTAGATGCATGATGAACTACAATGATCACAAATATCAAGATCTGTCTGCTGTGGTCTCTTGAACACTGGAATATAGGCCAAATACAGTCAATTATTGTAAATAAAACACAATTCCAGTGACATACAAGCTCTTCTGAAGTATCACTGATGAACATTCACTGGTGTTGTATGAAGCTGAAAAATGAGTGGTAAAATATCACCAGTCACTAGGGCTGCATTTCATTGGATGGATACCCGGGTAAAACAGCTACTCCGCTTCCATTATTCTGGAGCAAGTAAATCACAGATAAAATGGGATGGGTTTGCTCCTGAAAAGGGTGTGTGTGTGTGTGTGTGTGTGTGTGTGTGTGTGTGTGTGTGTGTGTATAAAATAATCCTAGTCCCCTCTATTGGCTTACACTAGGTTTATATTTCAGATTTTTAATTTTTTTCTCAGTAAATTTTAATTCCAATTTAGAACAATTTCTGCCTTGCCTTCAACATTATTTTTAAAGTTTACTCCAAGACCAAATGATTAAATGCATTTCAAAAAACATATTTTTGAAAAGCCTGGTAGTCAATATTTCACAATAGTTACGTTACTGATTTACCACTTTGTCGCTGATTTAGCTGCATTTTTATAGGTGTTCTTGTACTTACAGAATCTTTAATCAAGGCTTTTTTTTTTGTTTTGCCTGGATCCTGTTTCCACCATTCTTTCCTTCTCTCAATTGTGCTTTCATGTTTGTATAGAACTTAGAAAGTCAAAGAGAACAGTGAACTTGCTCAAATACTTTACAAATTTATAAAATTTAGATCCTCTTTTATAACTCAGAGGAAGAAAAAAATGGCAGTTGTTCTCCTTACTATTGTTCTTGCCTTAAAATTCTCTTAATTTTAAATAAAAATTATTGTTTCAGTGGCACAGACCCAGGGAGATTGATAGAGGAGGAATGCATGTGTAGTAACAGATATGAAATTTCCCAGAGCACATGTCTGTCAGTAAGAACTTGTCAGATCAGGTAAAACTCTGATAAAATGGCAGGTATCAGCATGTATCCATTCTTGTCACTGTGACTGAAATAAAGAACTGAACTTTTGCCAAAAATCATTTTCAGCAATGTCTCTTCAGCACATGTTTTTCTGAGTATCGAAATGAACTGAGGCTTTTTTTCCCACACTTGCACAGCACAACTGTGGGGACAAAAGATTAAAGCTAGATTAGGATCAAACAAGAAGTGTCAATATGAGTCTTTTGGGGAAGAATAATATCGATATAGAGACAGAGAAAAATTCTATTTGTCATCTGGAATCATAGATACAGGGAGGCTACAAATTTAAGCTTTGGATGGACATTTCTGCAACCAACCATAAAAGGAAGGAGATCAAAGAAAAGAAAAGAGAGAGCCCAATAGATCAAACCTGATGAGCTTATTTGAACATTTAGTTTGTGACATGCCTCAAATCAGCTGTGCCTCCTTGGACTTCCCAACTGCATGAGCCAATAAATTCACTTCTATTGTTTAAATTTATGTGAAGTGGCTATCACATAAAATTCTCATTTTCCTTTCGAGTAAACCAGAGTGATTGTATACTCATGTGTTGGCTTGGCCCATCCCAGTCTTCTGGCCCACTAGCCCTTTTCCAGATGTGGACAGGCATGCAATATTGACATCGTGTTGAAATTACAAAGACTTCGAACAGACGAGCTCCGAAGAATTGTCCCAGCCGTAATTTTTCTTCAAAGTTCAGTGTGTGCTTTCTGCTTAGGATGTGAAAAAGCAACCCTTGCTCTATGTGTCAGTTATGCTTTTTTTTTGTTTCTTTTTTTTTTTTTTTTTTTTTTTTTTGCGGGCAGTGTCACTGGCCCTCATATGTGGGACCCGAATGGGGGCCACTGGCTTTCCAAGCCAGCGCTTAACCGCCACGCCATTCGGCCAGCCCTTCTCTGTGGCAGTTATGGATCCCACAGAGAACGCACATCGATATGGTGAACCATCAGAAAACCCCAGGTTTTCCTGAGCCACATAGCCAAGCAGCCCAAAGTATCTTTTGTGTTTCCCTTCCAGTCTCAGTCCTTACCCCTCAGGGTACCCTTTAGATGACCCCTCCCGCCAGCCCTGGCCTCACACCAAATCACATTCTGGAAAGGGCTTGCTCTCAGCTGACTATCAAAACAAGTCATTTCAGATGCTGAAGATCTCTTTCATAATGATGGTCCGGTATCATGGCAGACTGTGCAAGCAAGACTCGGAACAGGTGGGAGCCATTGAATTTCCATTAAATTACATCGTCTGGGGAGCCACTTACTCGGTCCTCCCTGAGGTTGGCCTGTGTTAGAGGAGGAGGTTCTCCTTAGAAACAGCACCCAGTGTACATATCAACCCATGGGGTTTTCCGACTTTCCATTATAAGCCACTGCTTAGCATCAAATTCTAATGTTTTATTCTGACCATCCTGTTGGAACGTTTTCCTTTCTGAATAAAGGGTGACATCTCATTGTTCAGCATGCATAGCTCTTTTACAGATTATATTGATTTAAAAAATATTCTTTCACTAGAGGTAAAATTTAAAGTCCAACTTTACCTGGTTAACAACAGGAAATAATGTCTTGTATATGTCTTCCTTTGAGTTTGATGAATTTTCTTTCTTTTAACTTTGAGACAATATTACAACCCAAGGCACTGAAACACTAAGATAACTGAACGTTTCTGTTTTCTAAATAATGCTAAAATCTCATTTACACACACACACACACTCACACATTTATATATCTATATATGCATAAATCCTGAATAAATAACAAGAAATAAAAAAACTACCAAGGAAGTGGAAAAGGCCCTCTCATGGCTTAAACTATTTTGAGAATACGCCTGTAAAACAAATTTTACACGTGATCTGAAGTGCAAGCCAAGGAAGTCCATATGGTGAAACTTTAGCAAATCCTGACTAGAGGAGTAACCCACAAAGGAGTTAAAGACCCTAGCCACATATTTAATTTTTTCACCCAAACTGTGAAAAGTTATGTCATTTTTCACTGGAGAATGTAGGTTGGCTAATGGATTTAACACTACCATTTGGTCTAATTTCCTGGTGTCTGCTCCAATCATTGTATAAGCCTATTTACAGAGGGGGGAAAAAAAATCTTAGAGCTTTATCTTTTTGTTTTCTATGCTCTCACACAAGCGCTCTGTTCTTTTTTTACTCATTGAAAGCTGAGGTTGATTGAAAGGGAAATGATTCAGGATAGAGATTAGTTTTAATGTGTTATACTCATCCCTGAAATCAAAATGTCAGAGATGGAAAAAAAAAAAAACACTTTCCAACATAAACTGTACTTTGCCAGTCGGGATGGAAAACCTGGAAGAAAGAAAAAGTGCTTTACTTTGTTTACACTATGTTTTCTGGCTGTATTAATTCTCATTCTTTCCTACCTGAATCTAGTATCAGCATCTACATTTCATGTTGCTCTTCCTAACAAAACCTGTAGGCAATGACACTTGCATGTCAATTATCTTCTTCACCATTTGGGCAGCCCCTTTTTAACTTGCATTTTAACTTGAGAGAGCCCCATCTTTGAAGTAGACCACTTTGTCTAGCAAAGATTTTTAATAAGACTTTGCAGCTCTTCTTTAGAAAACATTTTGGGATCCTGATCTTTGGCAGGCTATATATAAACCTAGAAATTTGATTAAAATGTTTTGCAGCTTTCATTACTAATCCAGCCATTGAAGATGGAAGTTGAGAGACGTGTCTGAATTCCAAGGACAGCCTCATCGCTTGCGAGCTCTGTGACCTTGGATGCGTTCCATGACTTATTTATGTGTACTTCCTTATCTAAAGTAGAGATAGAAATTGTTTCCACTTGACAAGATTGTTATGAGGAATAAATAACATAGTGCACACTTTCAATAGAATTCTCAATAACTAATGAACACTCAAATGATTCAGTTAGTATTATTCTTGCACTATTAAAATTTTCTTTCAGGGCTAGCCAAGTAGCACAGTGGTTAAGCACTGGCTTGGGAAGCCAGCGGCCCCAGTTCGGTCCCACATGTGAGGGCCAGTGACACTGCCCTCAAAAAAAAAAAAAATTTTTCCTTCAGTGTTAGTCCTCTCATATCAATGAGACTTTAAATGCAGAAAAATACTTGCATTTGGTCATGTTAAAACAATAAGTCTACTATTCTTCACAAACCCTAAATGCTTCATCTGCTTGCATAAAAACAGGCAAACATCTGTTTTAGAGTTCTGATTCTTAATTATTGCTGTGGTGTTAGTGACTATGACTTACACTCTCCTAAATGCACACTGCCTATCCACAGGGTCACTTCTTACTTGTAGTATACAAATATTTAGCAGAGACATGCTACACTTCATACGTCTTACAATGAAAGCCACTTCTACCAAAGCCTAAAAAGTAAATATGATTTCCATTATTGGTATATTGATTTGCTTGATTTTTATTTACGATTCTTTTTTATGTTCCAAAACATCTTATATGGTAGGTAGGTAAACAGATGAAAAATCATGCATAAAATAGGAATCAGAGCATCATATCACAATCTTAGGGTAGTGATTACTGAACATTCGTTCTTTGTTTCACTCAGTGTTTCCTAGAAGTAGAGAGAAAGAACAGGAGGGAATAGAAAGCTACAATAGAGTTGGGCATAAAATGGGCTTAGTTAAAAGAAATGACATTTGTGAAAATGTAGTAGGAGCTGAAAGCTGTGCTAAATATCAATGTATCATACTCCATTCTCACAGCAAGTTTATGAAGTAGATGTTATTGTGCTTATTTTACTTTACTTTACTTTGGTTGTAATAGCTATACAGGGCATGCATACACACACACACACACATACATATAAATATACACACATATACACATATACATACATGCATACACATATACATATGTACATATATACACATAAACATATACACACATATAAACATATACACACATACATAACATACACATACACACATATACATACACATATACATGTAAACATATACACACACAGATACACACATATGTATATAATCCGATACTGATTGAAGCATAACCTTCACTTGCAAAGAATATAATTAAGTAACCTGAGAAAATTGAATGACTAAGTATTTCACTGATTAGGAAGAAATGGTGAGAAATGAGAGGTTGATATATACTTACATGGTCAGTAATGTCCTCATGGCAGAGACCTTTCCTTGACAGTGGTATAGGGTTTGGAGAGTTAATAAGGAATGTGATGAATGTGTAGGTAACATGAGTTACATATTCAAAGACCAATGGAAATGGCCAGCATGCGTGTGCCAGCACCTACTCACTCTAAGTGAACACACCTTAAAAATGCTTACCGTGGTTAAGCAGAGGCCAGTCATCACCAATTCCTTTTCTAACATAGAATCACAAAATTCTTTCTTATTAATATTTAAAATCTAAAACGCACTATATTTACCTATTCATTTCATGTTTTGATTTTTTGCGAAGTATTCAAAATAGTAATTTGAAAGTTTCAAAGTGAAGTTAGTCTGTTTTCCTTACCCATTTATTGTTTGCAGTTAGAAGAAAAAGAAAAAAAACAACAAACCTTGCATACCACATCCACTTTAAAGAGAAAAAAAAAATCCAATAATACTGTGTGAAGCAATCATGAGATTTATTAAAGACCAGAGATTATTTTGACCAAGTGTTGACAGTCTAAAGTCTTGGATATAAAATTACTTTAATAGCTTTGCCAAATACATCTTAGGCTCTAATTAATGTGAAATGTTGAAAAAAATGTTGAGAGCAAAATATGTCTTAATTTCCCAGCCTTAGTGTAGTATTTACTGAATCTGGAAATAATGTAGAAGTTTCTGAGATTTATTTATTTATAGTTAAATAACAGACAAAATATTTCCAGCTCATCAAGCTCCAGCAACCTTTCCTCATAAAACAAATGTAGAATGGACAGCAGGTGTCAAAGGAAAATTTCATCAGACATCGACATGACCTGCATGCCTCCTCTGATCCTTTCTACACCCACAAAATATATTGGAAAAATTAATCTTGTACAAGATTGCAGGACCCAACAATGACCTTAGCCAAGTTTCATAACTTCTCAAAATACAAACAGTGCCATCGACACGTAAAGAATGCCATGCTTCAAAGTGCCTTTTCACTCTGAATGGCAGCGGAGAAGGGACTGCTGTGTTGTTAAGTTTTCCCTATATAAACACACCCTATACCAAAATACACTTTATTTGATTATTTTCCTAAAGGGTTTCATTGTGTTTAATCAGGAAGATAATATTTACCCTGAGATGATACATGGTAAAATAAAACAGGCGTCTACTCTCTCCAATTAGCTGCTCAAGCATTTAAAACAATTTTACTAGTGTCATCCAAATATATCTGGCATTAATTACTACTTTGTCAGGGTGGGGCCCATGGTTCAGGTTCTGTTACCAATTTTTGAGGCAGCAAGTAACAGAGCAAATGGGTCAGCAGTTTAGCACAGTAATTAGCTGATCGAAAGTTTGCATGGGCACACTCTACGCTAGGTAAAGTGAGTGCAAGGAAAACATGCAAAAGCATTCTGTAACACAACAGTGTGAAAATGTCTCTTGTTAAATTTTGGGATGAAGAGATACTAAGGCGGATTTGAATTAATCTGATTGCTAAAGCATTTCTATACCGATATAAGTCTGTTGGTAAATAGGTTACAAAAACTGAGTTATGGATTTTTGTGATCCCCATCAGAGCAGAACCCCTGTTTTATCATTGAAGAATCCAAATACATCAAGTATGACTATGGGGGAACAATATACAACTAACCCTCAAAAAGTAACCCCGTCCCCCACAGCAATAAATACAAAGCATTCCAAAAACATCTCAGAGCCTCAGGATTTGGAAAGTCCCTGAATTAGATAATATCTGAAAATATTTTGATATTGGGGCAAATCTGACTTTTGCCATCCCATTCTCCTCCCACTTGGACAGTGCTGAAGATACTGCAGACACAACTGTTTGACGCTTCATATGCCACTCACGAATGGACTGGAGATGGCAAAGACCGGGGTGTGGGGAAGCAGTTATCCTTACTCCCTCAGCAGTCTGGAAAGGAGAATCTGAGGCAATCATCCTATTAACCAATCTTGAAACAAAGGAAGTACCCCCAAGGACAGGGCAACCCTTGAAGGGAAGTTTCTGTCTGAGCACAACAACCAGTTGGGAAGGGAAAGCAGCAATTTGCAGGATGGCCTGAAACTTAACCCCAATACCCTTAAACCACTGAGAGCTAAATGATGATGGGAAACTGCTATACTGAAGGACCAAACAATTCCTCTATTTCTTTAGGTGAAAGCTTAGATTCTTTAGGCTAGATTAATTCTTAATTTGATTAACGTTGACTATTCAAAATGTTGTTTTAAAAAGTAACCAATATTTGTAGGAAGACTTTCTAAATTAGGTTGCCTGGTTAAATTTGAATTTCAGGTAATGAACAAATATTTTTATATTAGTGTAAGAACTTTCATTTACTAAATTTGAAAATCCCAACTACAGGGAGCTAAACTTATAATCATAAAAATGTAAAATGTCTTCTTGAAGAGTCATGCTATATCTCTGCAAATGATTATGTTGAGTAGGAAATGGGCCGATAATTCAAGGAAAGAGATAGACGGTTTTGTTGTCCTACCTCTTGCTCTGTTTCAGAGAGGACTGAGAAGGCATTAGATGGGTTTTGGGTAGTAAAGACAAGATCAAAGGCACCAATATGGATGGAAGGTAAGACGGGTCCTACAACATCCTGGCTGGAAGGACAAAAGAAGACAGACAGTCACTTGGAGTTATTTTGAGAATATGATTGCTTAAGGATAAAATGGATGGGAAAGGGACGACTAGGATGGATTTGTGAAACACATAAACATTATTAGAATTACCCAGAAATCTTTGGGGAGGGGAATCTGACAAAAGGCTCAAAATTTTATGGCCAAGCAAGATGGGGTTTAGACTATTATTTAAAGGGTCATTTTAAAGAGAGATGGGAACCCCTGCGAGTTAAAATACAAGTACGTGGGTTCAGTCCAATAGGTTTGATTGATATTGCTACCCCACCCAACTTGAATGTGACACAAATACTCACAAGTATTTTGCATTGACCCAGAGTCTGAGTGACATGTAGACATAGATTGAAACACATTTAAGATTTTCAAAAGCTAAAACATACTTAACTGTCCCACTCTTTTTCTCTAAGTAGGGCTCCAAAAGTTTCCTATTTTAAATACTATTGGGTCTAATCTGGCTGCAAATATGTTAACATAAGTGGGGACACATTCTTCAAAATGCCTAATACTATGAAGACCAGTAGGAAAATTCCTTCTGACCTAAAGCAATATGTATGGATAGCTTTAGATGCTGTATTATAAATATACTTATCTCAAAAATAAATAAAAGTGACCAAAATTCATTCCTCAAGGCCCTAGAAATAGTTCCAAAGGTATTGTAAATAAATGTTCATCTCTTCCTGCTTTATTAATTTACTTTATTGATAAGTGATTTGAAACTATAACAATAAAATATCACACCATGATGACCTACCTTTTAATGTTTCAGGGGACTTCTGATAGTTTGCTTATGAAAGATGTTTGTATGTGGCTTTTGCATTAATTTGTATTTATATGGTATTACCCAGGATAAATGCTTATATAAACATCTACTCAGAAAACTTTGTGAAAGACTTAATTAGGTATTGAAGGGTTCTATTACTAATTTTTAAGCTCCTTGAGGTTTTCTTTTCCCTTTAGTTGCGTTTAACACAGTGAATGAGTGAATGAAGGAGTGAATGAATGAACTAGATGGAGAGATGGATTGATTTTAAAGGCCCACTTCAAACTGCAGTGAAAATGAATTAAGGAGTGTCTGTGACATGCATAACTTCTTTAAAGAATTGTTTTTCCAGATGATTATCAAAGTTTAGAAAATAAAGAAATTAGATTAAGAATGAATATCTGAACATTAACTACACAGACATTCTTTGTGAAAAAGTCCTGAACCCTCATAAAGCTTGTTTGTTTTCATTTTCTTAAACCCAAAGAGAACAAATCATTTCCTTTGGTTACTTCTTCCCATATTTTCCATAGAGGGTAGAAGCCAGAGGATGCTTTTAGTTCAGAGAAAATGGCTGAAACCATTGCGTATCTTTCTGTGCCTGCACAAGTCCGAGAGGTAAAGAGAAAGGGATGGTAAGAGGCATGAGACACTAATGAAATTGTTCCATATGCATGAAATTTCCATCCCAGATTCCCTAATCTTTGGTCATCTGCATATCCAAAGTCTTGCGGTCTTCAGTTAATGTAGTCTTTTCCAGCTGGTCTTTTTTTCTAATGCTGACAGCAAGGAGAATAAATTCATAAGACACTGCAACCACAAAGAGTAAAGTCCGATGGTAAAGCTATTGCTTAGCTTAGGGTTTAGTAATACTATTTAAAGCCATTTTACCTCAACACTGACAAAACAAATCTACTTTAATAAAGTTAGAGAACAAGAGTTATTGCCTTGTGATAGCTGCTATGAGCAAGGCTTGGGATCTGTCCCTAAGAAGAAAATAAGCTGGTTAAAAAGCTCAAAATTTTGGTCAACCAACCACTTGTTTTTCTTACCACAAAGTCAAATGTATTGTTTAAATGACTTCTAAAATAAATCCAAGGAAAGTGGATATCAATCAAAAATGGACACCAATAATTCCAAATAAAACCCTTTTTCATTAATCAGAAAGATAACCAGTTGCATCAAGCAGCTACCTTGAGCAAATTATTAGCATGCTTGCCAGGAGGGATAAAGTAGAATGTAAGATAAGGCTTTTTCCCTCAAGTCCCTGCAATATAGTGACAGGAAGTTAAAGGTTTGAGAGTGGTCTAAAGATTTGGTTGACAAGGTTCTAACAGTCATTCTAGAGTGTTCTGAACCTTCCCCCATTAAGAAACAGAGAGTATACCATAAACCAGTACTCACAGCTCACCCACACATACACACATAAAACAGATAACACACTTATTACATATAAAGAACTCTGACATTTTTTGTTCTATGTCTTTTATTTAAATGATGAGCCATATCCCACAGTTTCAAAAACATTGGCCTGTGGGCAGGACTGTGATCCCCTTAGGGGGCTTCTAGTCCAGTGTCCAGAGATGAATGAATGGCTAATAGTTTTTTGTGTTGTTTTTTTTTAGTGAATGACTGAGTAAATGAATAAATTAAGTATATATGATTATTAAAAACAGAAGTGTAGAACTTTGGAAGTGCTTATTATAATTTTCCCTATATTGTATCACAATTGTTGCTTACAAAATGGTAGACTTGATAGATGAGTAGATGGGTGGATGGATAGATAGATAGATAGATAGATAGATAGATAGATAGATAGAGATGATACATACATACATACATACATACAGTGAGCTAGATAAAATTTTCCCAATCAAATAGGTTTTACAATCTTTTGCATAACGATTCTCAACTAATAAAGTGATATTATATTATGGTTAAGAACACGGATTTGGGAGCCAGTCTAGCTGGATTAACCCTAGCTCTGTCCATTTGTTTGTGACCCTTACCTTGTGAAACTTCCATACCCACTAAGTGGCTGAGTTACCTCATTTGTAAAATGCAAACGGTACTAGATCCTGCTCCATCAGCTTCTGAAGAAGGTTAAATGATTACATATATGTAAAGCCCTTAGAATTCTAACATATGTAAGGACCATTAAATAAGTGTCTCTCAAACTGCCTTGGTCAATCCTGAGTGGCAGACATCTTTTTTGCCCCAGCACATCCTCAAACCCAAAGCCTGAGACACAGAGATCAAAATTTGTCAACAGTGAAAACATGTGACAGGGGCAGCCTATGATAAGTTTCCCATGACAGAATATTCAAACATACTCTGAATTGTCATGAAGGACATGGAATATGCACATAATCTTTGTGGAGACATTGTATTTTTCCCCATTAAGCAGCAACAGTGTTGATGATGTGAGATTAACGCTAGTCCCAACTGAAAGGTAGAACCTGAGGAACACAAGTAAATAAGGATGTTACCATATGCTACCTATTGTACCACTGATAGATTCTACCACAGGCTTTACCCTGTCCTAAGTCTCTGAGGATAACTCACTACTTTGACAACAAGGGTTGGGCATGTAATCTCAGGTGGTATCATCTGAGGAAAAGAGAGGACATTGGTTTTATATTTGAGTGGCAAGAAACTCCCATACTTTACATGGTAAGGGATAGCCCAGGATTGACTGCAGTCATTTTGTTACCTCGAGTGGAGTCAGCCTGAGTATGACGCCAACATAAGGAGGCAGGTGGATTTTAGCGAGTCCTTGAGAATGGAGCTGACCATTCTCTAGCTCTGGACACCTGTTATGTGATGTTTTATCCATATTACATAAGTCAGTTTGAGCTTAATTCTCTGCTGAATTAAGCTACAAGCTTCCGATATGGGGTTCATCTAGATGACTTACAATATCCAAACCTCTAAATAAGTTGGGACCCATTTTTTTCTGCCATGTAAATGGAGAAGTATTTTTTTAACCTAATATGTTCACTTTATTTAAATATTTATTAAGGTTTTAGAAATAAAAACTATAGTTAGGATTTCAAAAATAAATCCAGTGCTTACAGTGTGTCAATAACAGTATCAAGAATTTTGTAAATATACTTTTATTTAACTTTATTAAACCAACGAGGTTGGAATTATAAGTATACTCCACTTCAAACAAAGAAAATTAGGCTATTAGAAATTAATAGATTTGCATTTAAGTCATATAATTAGTAAATGAACTGGAATTCAACACGATTTTTTTTTCTAGCTTTTAAGAAGTTCTTGACCATTACATTCTGCTGCTTTAAACTGATATAGATCAGGTGCTGTGTTAGGTAGGTGCTAGAAGCACAACTCAGTATAGTTCAACAAAAAGATTTCGGGAGTATATCACACACCAGATAAAATAGACAACTGAAAAGCTGAACCACATGAACTTGGAAAGGGTATAATCAGGAGAAAAAAAAAAATTTCCCCTTACCAGTTCCTTCAAGTATAATCTGAAATATTTCCATTCTCTGTCTCTGGATTACAGTGGCAGACTATGATAAATTTCAGCTCTAAACACCGTCTCTTCAGATATTAAGACATCTAGACCATCTAAACACACAGAAATTATAACATCAAGAATGAACTCATAGGTAAACTATGAACTGGGGGTGGGGAGTGGGGGGCGGTTATAATATGGGAATACATGTTCACCACCTGTAACAAATATACTACTCTGGAAGGGTATGTTGATAAAGGAGGAGGCAATGCTTGTGTATGATCAGGGGGTATATGAGAAACCTCTGCACATTTCTTTTTTTGTTTTGTTTTTTTGAGGGCAGTGTCATTGGCCCTCATATGTGGGACCCGAACCAGGGCCGCTGGCTTCCCAAGCCAGGGCTTAACCACCGCTCCACTCAGCTGGCCCAACCTCTGCACATTTCTTTCAATTATGCTAAGACCTAAAGTTGTTCTAAAAAATGTAAGTCCTCAAATATAAAAATTTATTTTTCTTTTAAAGTCTAAACCAAAGATTTTTTGTTTTCAGTTATGTTAAAGTAATTATCCAGAACTTTACCCCCAACCTTAAACAACTAGAAAACTAAGCAAAATATTTTCAAAAGTGGTTTTCAGACACTGAATAAAAATCTATGCAGTATATGATACTTCATAAAAGGGAAACAAATTGCTAAACCTACAATAGTCCCAGTGTTCTGACTGGAAACAATTATTTACAGGAAAGAGGTATCCAAACAGAATCCTACAGTCCTGCTGAATTCAGGAGACCAAGGCCAGAGTCTGAGGATGCTAAAGCAGGTGAAATTCATGTGGCAGAGTTCTGTAAAAAAAAAAAAGGGAGCTTTTCAGGAAATGAGCTCAAGAAATTTGGAAAGAAACCGATTTTAGTATTTAAGTATTATATTACAGATGATATTTCAGTTAAACTAGAGAAGCAGAACCAGCAGTATGGATAAATTTATTTTATTATATTATATTATATTATATTATATTACTAGTATATATAGGCATTCATATATACATAAACACAACATATATGCACACATAATATAACAATATAAACATATAAATATATAGTTTACTATTGGGCCTTTGGAAAAGTCATGACATATTTTGTCTATGTTTTTCAAAGGTCCTTTATTTATATAAAGAACAAAGATTGATTAATCAGTGATATATTGCTCGTTTTGTTCGATAACCTTTTGCTGCCTTTCAGTGAGTTTCACAATTCCTCGTTCATAGAAATAACTGTCTTTATTTGCAAAAAACTGAACAAGGTGCTGATTTACAGCCTCATCTGAATTGAACGTTATACCACGCAAGGAGATTTGAAGAGAGCGAAACAAGTGGAACCCTGATGGCTCAAGTTCAGGCGAGTGTGGTGGGTGTGGCAACACATCCCATCCTAGCTCCAATACTTTTTGACAAGTGATCAAACGTGTGTGTGGTCTCTCATTGTCGTGATGGAACACAACTCCTTCACAATTAACAAGCTCTGGATGTTTCTGGATGATGGATTCGTTCATTTGCCAATTACCAACAGTAGATATTCAAATTGATTGATTGGTTCTTTGGTAGGAGATGGAAAAACAAACACGACACCTTTAAAATCCCACCACACTGAGAACATAAACTTCCTCTGATGAATGTCTGCTTTCGATGTTGTTTGAGGCAAATCATCACATCAGGACCAAGACTGTATACGCACCACATTGTTGTAAACAATCCACTCCTAATTACCAGTTATCAGTCGCTTCAAAAAGGGATTGTTTTCCTCACGTTAAATGAGCATATTGCAGATGTTTACACGCTTCATCAAATGAACTTCTTTGAGTACATGAGGAACCCAAAAATCAAGCTTGCTCATGTATCTCAGCTTCTTCAGGTGGTTGTGAATGCTTGAATGATGGATGTTCAATGTTTCTGCAATCTCTTGTGTCATGTAACATGGGTTTGACTTGATCAATGCCTTTATTTTGTCATCATCAACCTCGGTGGGCCTCCCTGACAGAGGAGCGTCTTGAAATCAAAATCACCAGCATGGAATTTCCTGAACCATCGTTGGCAATGGCGTAGAGCATTGCCACCAAAAACTTTATGCAACTTTTCATAAGCTTGACGCATGTTCTTCCCTCTATGGAAGTGAAACAGTAAAATATGGCAAAAATGCACAATTCGGTCTTCCATCTTCAACTTGTGAAATCTCCAAAACTCAACCAAATCGCTCAATTTTTGTTTTTAGAATGAAGCTAGAACTGTCAGCTGTCAAATGACATAGCAATAGCATAGATGTGAATAACTCTAGAACTTCCAAAAATGAACTAGTGCCATCTATTGCAAACATGCGTCATGACTTTTCTGAAGACCCAATATATAAATTATAATATATATGCATATTTTTATAAGGAATTTGCTTGTGAATGTAGTAGTAAAGTTAGCCCAAAGCAAGGCAGGTACCTAGGAAGGGAAGACCATGTGCAAGCTCCAACCCTATGAGCATGAGCTGAAGGTTAAATCTACAAGCAGGCGGTTAGGAGGGAAGATCCAGAGGATGGGGAAAGCAATATCAGGCCGAGCTGCTGCTTGGAGTCTTTCTTCAGGGAGAGCCTACAACCTCTTTGAAGGGTTTCTATCTGATTAAATCGGGCCTCCTGAGATAACTTTATTTTGATTAATTCAAAGTTAACTGGTTATGAATTTAATTTCATCTGAATAATCCCTTCACAGCAACACCCCGGTTGGAGTTTAATCAATAAACTGGGAGAAGATGTGTGCATATGCTACAAAATGGATGCTGTCTCCCTTGTAACCCATTCTAACTTGAAAAACTCTAGAGGGGATTCTCAGGAGCCTTATTTAGTCTACAAAACTTGGCACATCACGAAGTGATCACAGATGTGAAAAGTAAAACTTCAAAAGGCAAGCAAAGAAAGAGCAGCAAGGCATAAACTAGGTAAACAATTCCCTGAACTCACAACAGAAAGGGAAATAGCAGAATTTCTATAAGGGAGAGTGGAGAAACTAGAGGGGTCTGGCTCTGGGTGAAAGGCTATTCCAGCCATGCCTTACTTAGCAAAGTTTCAAAACAGAATTGAAGGAATCAAACTAATCTGTCAGCAAAATGAACGTGGGCCACAACAAACATCAATAGTCCTTAAAGAAAAAAAAAAAATCCATACACTCAACAACGTAACGTCAAAATGTCTATCACACATCCAAAAATTAATAGATGTGCAAAGAGAAAGGAAAATGTTACCCATGACCAGGACAAACATAGCTTTTTGTTTTGTTTTGTTGTTTTTAATTCAGGAATAACAGTGATCAACTTTCATTAATGTGGAAGTTGACTGATTAATGTTAAAAATCAAAATGTAGAATAAAGCTGATATTCACATTCAATATTGTGGTTTGCTTTTAGTTACAAAATTTCTTTCCCTAAAACATCCACAGTTGAGGTAGTCATTTGACTTGCCTATTTTACCTCTAGGCATCACCACAGTTCCTGGTAGTAATTAACTGTGGTAACACAGAAATGAGAAAGATGATGGAGTTACCTAACAAGGATGTTAAAAAAGCTATTACAGGGCCAGCCGAGTGGCGCCGCCGCGGTTAAGCGCTGGCTTGGGAAGCCAGCGGCCCCGGTTCGGTCCCACATGTGAGGGCCAGTGACATTGCCCTCAAAAACAAAAAACAAAAAAAAAAACTATTACAGATATATTCAAGTATTCAAAGGAAATATAAATATAGTAAAGATGTAAAGGGAAAATACAAAAAAGAATCAAATGGAACGTCTAGATATGAAACAAAATATTTAAAATAGAAATTTCACTGAATGAGGTTAACTGCACAACATTATACCCTGAAGAAGATTTCGTTGATATTGAATACATAGTAATAGAATCCAGTAATAATGAAACTCAGTTTTAAAAAAAAAAAAAAAAAGAAAGAAAGAAAAACCGAAAGAAAAGGAGCATAGCCTAATGGTAAGTGGAAGAATATCTAGTACTCTAAAATACGTGTATTTGGGATTCCAAAAAAAGAGACTAAGAGGACAAAACAACCACAATAGCAGCAATAACAAACAAACAGCAACCCTAACATAGTTGAAAAAATAAATTAGCACACAACGCGCGCACGCACACACACACACACACACAAAGTCAAAGAAATGAAAATAACACAATGAAGGATAAATACAGTCACAGAGACACTACAAAGTATATCAAAATCAAATTACTGAAAATCAGTGATAACAAAAAACATCCATTAAGACAAACAGGAGAAATAAACATTTACATATAGAAAAACAAAGATAAAAATAATCACAAACCTCTCATCAGAAACTACCCAAACCAGTATAAATATTATGACATCTTTAAAGTGATAAAAGGCAAACACTACAAAACTAGAATTCTTTACCAAGTGAAAATATCATTCACTATCAAAGACAAATTAGATAATTTTTCAGACAAACAAAAGTTGAGAGAATTTATCACCAACAGTTTAACAGAACAAAACATGTTAAAGAAATTCTTCAGGTGAAAGATAAATGACACGGATAAACATTTGTATACACAATGGTATGAAGAATGCTATAATGATAAATATGTGACAAAATTTAATTTTCTCATATTTAAATTTTCTCAAAGAGAATTTATGGTTTGAAGCAAAAATAATAGTAATATATTTTATAAGCTATTACATGCACATAGAAGTGTAATTAGGACAATGGTCGGAGAAATGATGAGCTGCATTAAGTTATATGAAATGGCAAAATATAATATCAAAATAGACTATACTAAGTTAATTATAATATTATAAACCCAAGGGCAGCCATGAAAAAGAAATACAGAAGTAGAACTCAGAAGAAAATGGTGGGAATAACACAATATGGTAAATATACGTTAGTCCAAAAGAAGGCAGCAAAATGGAAAAGGAGTAAAACAATGGATGTAACAAATGGAAAACTAGCAACGTGATAGATTTAAATGCAACCTTATTGATAATTATTATATGTAAATGTTCTAACACTCAATTGATAATCAGAGATTGTCAGAATAAATAAAAATGCAAAACACACTAACTAATGTCACCCAGGTAAATTTAACTTAAAAAATATAAAACCCAATGATATGCTTTCTATAAGAAATCAATTTTAGTTAAAAGGACACAAAAAGTTTAACACTAAAGGACAGAAAACAATATGTGTGCAAACTTTAAGCATATGAGAGTTGGAGTTTGTACATTAATATTAGACTAAGGCTCAGAGGAAAGCATATTATCAGAGATAAAGACAGATGTTTTATAATGATTATGTCAGTTCATAGAGAAGACATAACAATGATAAATGAGTATGTATCTTAAAATAGAATTTCAAAGTACATAAAGGAAAATTGATAGAATGGAAAGAAAAAGACTAATCTAAAATGGGGATTTTCCACATTCTTCCCTCAGAATTGGTAGAGTGAACATATAGAATATGAGTAAGATTATGAAAGAATTAAATGGTATCAATCAACATGACCCAAATGGATCATAACACCAGCGAACAACACATTGTGTACAAGTGCACAGGAAACATCCAACAAGATTAACCAGTTCTTGAGCCACTAAATAAATCTTAAAAGTATAAGGATATTGAAACCATAAAATAGTCTGTAACCATGATAGAATTAAACCAGAAGTCATTAACAAATATGTATTTGGGAACTCCCCAAATATTTGGAAATTAAAACAACATATTTGTAATATATTACCATGAACCAAAGGGAAAAAAAATCACAAGCAAAATTAGAAAATATTTTATACTATATAAAATGAAAACTACAACAAATCACAAGTGTGGGCTGCCACTAAATTAGTTCTTAGAGGAAAAATCTTTAAAGATGTATATTAGCAAAAAAGAAACATTTATAACCAATAATCTAAGCTTCCATCTTATGAAGCTAAAAATAATAGAATCAATTAAACCCTAAGTAAGTATAAAAAGGAAATGATAAGGATAAGAACATCAATCAATGAAATAGAAACCTGGAAAAAGCAATAGAGAAAAGTTAATGAAACCAAAACCAAAAATGAGAAAACTTCAGTTAGACTGATGGAGAATAAAAAAACCCACCAAACTTAAGAACGAAAGAGGAAAAATTACTAGAGATCAGACACTGAAAGAAGTAATATCACAAAGAACATTAAGACATTAATTTCAAAAATTTAGTTTACATACTGAACGATCTAAGTACGAAAACAAGCTAAAGAAGAAACAGAAAATACGATTGCCTTTATATCTGGTAAATGAAAATCATACTCAACGACCTTCCCCTGGAGTTAGCAAACTCAGAGTGTTCAGAGTCAAAGCAGACACTGGCCTCTGTACTGGGAAGCCAAGGAAAGACTGGAGAGACAGGGACGCCACTCCAAACTGCTTGGTGGCAGTTCTAATAACCAAGGGGAATTACTGTTACCTTTCTCTTTGCCTGCTGAGGTGTTCCGTCCTCCCCTCGGGTTCCCAAGTTTGTTTCTTATAACAGAAGCGTGAATCTGTTAATTTCCCGTGATTTATTTGAGAAGCTCATTAAAAATGGTTCTGAGAAGCAGGAGGTCTATCCTGATAAGTGCATACGTTTCTCTCCCTCTCTAGCACTTTTCACAAGATCTTACTGCGAAAGCGAGGTGTTTGTGTGGCAAGGGAGAGCAGCTGCAAGTGGCATTGACCCAAGTAGGAGCAGCTGTGAGGGCCCTTCCTCCTCCTGCTCGTTTCTTCTTTTCTAAGTACCCAGTCAATTTCAGCGTTCAGTAAGGACAACCTTTGCTGGCTATCACTTAAGGTCCGCTGGGCGAATCTAGTAAGGACTTCTATGTGTGCAGGAATGTGCCCCAGGCCAGCGGGAAACAGCAAGTCCTCACGTGACATTGAGGAGAAGGAGGCTGGCAATATTTATTTCTGTGGGGTCTGATCTCCCCTACTCCCAGGGAGATCCTAGGGTGCAGTGATCAAACCACCCAGGCAGAAGCCACAGTCAAAACTTATGCCACACAACTGTTGAATCCCATTCGGGGCCACCCAATAAATACCTGTGCAGCACACCCTGCCAAACCAGCCACCATGCTTTCATATGACCGAATTTCATGTGACAACAGAGTTCCAGTGACAGCTATCCCATTTCTCCGGTGCAGTTGGGTTAGTCCTGTTTAGAGTGATTTTTTTGTTCCCAACATAAGGATTCCTGGGTGCTCAAATGTCCATAACCTGGGATAAGCTACATGAATCCATGCCAAATCTGAAAGTAGACACCCATGGTGCTAATGGTGGCATTTTTAATACTATTCCTGTCATTCCTGTCAACATTTGATGAGCTGCCTGTGTAGTTTGTTTGACAGGGAAAGAACACCCATGCCCAGTGGTATCGGTAGTGCATGCCAGGTTTCTGAATCGGTCTTGGGATTATCAGATCACTGCAGAGCACCAGTCCTAACTCGTCCTTCCTTGATGCACTGCCTTAGTCCTTCCTGTCCCCTCCCTGGAGTGGTTGTACCCACCACGGCAATCCTGACCAGCTAGAGAGAGGCAACTGCCCACATACCCAAGGGCTAGATTGATTCTTTTGCTGGGCATTCAAGTGGACCCACTATAGAAAGGTTTTTCCATCAGTAGCCCATCCCATGACTGGATACCATAGGATCAGCAGAAGCCTAAGGTCAGAAACACAGATATCTAGTAGCAACTTACGTGGGAATTTCATGCCCTCCTATAAGAATTAAATTGCAGCTTAGTCCTCAGATGTTAATGTGGGACTTGGCCTGGTTGGGCATAACATACATGTTGGCTGGGGAGGCAGGAGTGTCAGGTGTGAGGAGATGGACAGGGACAGGATATGCCAGCCCAAGACCCCCACCACCTTCCCTCTTTCAATGGTGTGTGTTCTATTCCAGCTCTAGTGCATCGTAATAGGTCCTACCTGCAGCAGGAGGACAGGATCTCAGTGGAGATAGAGTAGTTCCCCCTCACCCGGGGGGAGTGAAGTAACCCATCCATCCTGACGAGATGTCCCATTGTGAATTCCAGTGGATAATCCCTTCCCCTGGCATGCTGGGGCTTGCTATTCTCAGTAGCATAGCACATTGATCCACCAGTGATGACAGCCTGGTTTGCATGGAGACGGGAAAACTTGGGATAGGCCAGTCGGGATGTCCACACAAACCTCACTCACAGGGAGGGGGCCGATATCATAAATTTGTCAATTGCTCATCCTCTCATCAATTGCTCATCCTCTCATCAGTTGGGAACTCTGGTGGACTGCCCTACACTCCTTTGACACTTTTCTAGAGTGTTGTTCAGAATACACAGGGCATGCTGTTACTGCATTAACCAAATCAATCCAGAACCCGTGGCCATATGCCCTCCCATCGGGGCATTTCAGTGGCCACTCTCTCCATGCACCCAATCTGCTGTATCTGCCGAAGGGTCAGTGGCTATGGCTCCTACCTGAGCTTCCCAGAAGATGTCAGTACCTTATGAGTCTGGAGTGAAAAGCAATGAAGACTGCCGCAGGCTCTTTCAGGAGAACCCACATGTCTTTCCACAAATTTTGGCCCCACAAGGGATTATGCATGATCATTCATCCCTTGGTTTTTCATTGTCCAAGCCATAGTGTGAATCCCTTTTATTTATTTTATTTGTTGTTTTTTTTTTTGTTGTTTTTTTTTGAGGGCAACATCTCCGGTCCTCACATGTGGGATCTGAACCGGGGCTGCTGACATCCCAAGCCAGCTCCCAACCAACGCGCCACTCAGCCGGCTCGCGTGAATCCCTTTTAGAACATCCCAATTGTCAAAGTAAAGGGCTCTAGCCAGGACTCATGAGTGATCACCAGCCAAAAGGCTCTGAGCTCAGCCTGCTGCTGCTGCAGGTCAGCTCCTGTTTCTTCCCCGCTGGTGGCAGTGTGGTGAGGAACAGAGACTGAAGTTCCCGTCTGTATGTGAAGCACCAGTGGGAATTTCCCCCACTCCACAGGCGCTGCACCAGGAATACATACTCTACATTGCCTGGTAGTACCCCCATTTGTAGAGACAGTGGGCTGGCCCAGTGCTGACTCCTCTGCTTCAAGTGGACATGTCACCCTGTCAGTGTGGGAGTTTGAGCCATGGCAGAGCTGGGTTGATGGAACATATTCTCAACCTGCCCCTTGGTAGGAAGGGAAGGTCTTACCATGATAGGCTGTTCCTTTGGGAGAGGCCCTCTGAGGGAATGCGGGGTTTCTGCCCCCTTCCAGAGCTGGGACCAAAACCCTAGGGGTGTTCTCTACTTCTGTTGTCTTGGCCACAGTACCTGACACACACCCATACAGACATATACCTTAAATTACGCCTACTAGGAAGATTCCCAGGGCTTTAACCAGCTTCACCTGTATTCTTGCGTCTCTGATCCCCAGTGTCCCATGTGCCTGTATTTTTACCAGGTGGCATAAAGGGACTCCAAGTGTTTACGAGTGGTTCTTCTGTTTGTTACCTCGCATTTAGCATGGATGTGGGGAAAAGGGGAGAGAGAAACATCTGGTTCTTTAGGCCACACAAAACACCATAGGTCTGCCTTCTCCTCTGTATTTTCATTTATTACTATTTTTTTAAATTTCTAACCTTTTCTTATAGATTTTGGAGGTAGGTAAGGGTGTTGATAGTCAGAGGGCCAACTCTTATTAAATCTTATAGGGATGAGTATAGCAGCCCTCATTATAACAGGATTTCTTGTCCCCTTTTATCTTTAACTTTGGGTCATTAGACAAATTAAGACATGAAGAGAAGTTCCACTTGACATTCTGTCAAACATGCTGGATTTCTCAAGAAACAATGTATTTTAACCCGCCCCGCCCCCCAAGAGATCAGACGGAAGAGGGGGAGGCGGATGGATAAATGGGTCATTCACTACAACGTTAAACCAATGAGAGTCACACAGATTCATATCCTGAGGAACTCACAATCTGACCAGAAAATGAGTCAAGGGTATGAGCTTCTAGAGTATAGAACAGGGGGTGTTCTGTGAGAGGAAATGACAAGTAGGAATGACATTTTAGAGGAACAACACAGAGAAGAGACCCCTAATTCCTCCCTCATTATATTCATCCCTGATACTTCTAATAATTTTTTATGTAATGTTCATTGGTTGCTTTATTTATTTCCATGCCTTTGCAATTCCTTAGGCTTTATCATCTCTTTTTTTTTTAAGGCAATCACCATTTTATGTCTCAGAAGGAATTACATATAAATATAGTTCTTTTTAAATCCTTATTATTTCTCTACAGGCTGCTGAATTTTACTTGGGGCATGATTGGCTTAAATAAACACTTAATGTCAGTATTATGTGCAGAGGAATAAATGTATACTTTTATATATATGTCCACATTTATGTAGCTATATACACAATGGGTATAATTTGCCAGTGTAATTGCCAGTTCTAAAGATATCTAGCTGCCCATAAGTAATTGTAAAAATTAGAAGTTTCTTCTTTTATATTTGCCCAAGTTAAAGTATATAATTAGCAAGTTAAATGTAATTAAACTTCTATGACTTTACTCTAAAGATCCATGTGAAACAGAAATGAGTCCAATCCAATGGCAGTGAGTGGATTCCCAAGAAACATATAGTATGTCTGTTTTTTCTGTTTTCTTTCTCCCTTGCCCCAACCTCTCTCCCCAGTGGGGATTTAAATATTAGGTAATCATAATCATTATCAAAGAAAACATGTACAACAGTAGATGCACTGGTAAGAATTTGACCAAGTGTCACCTCACTGTCATTCAGTAACATTAGGCTTGCAAACCCATAAAAAATCAGGTGATTTTTAAAAAGGGGATAAAGAATCAAAATTACTGGGCTTACGTCCCTCTGAGGGCCTTTTCACATGAGCAAATCCTGGATTAATAGGTGTGTGATTTCTTCAACAAACAGCTGGGCCTACCCACATACATTTTGCACATAGTATGAAATAAATTATTTTCTAACTCACACATCACTTAAAATTAAACAGATAAATGAGATATAAATTTGCTATGTCTTTTTAAGTGCCAAGAAGTCCAAAATGGCAAAAAAAAGAACAATGGCACAAAAAAAAAAAAATATTTTCATCATGCCCGTTGTATACTAGGTAGTATTCTAAGCACTACATTTTAAAATAATTTTATTTAACAAATACTTCTCTAGTGCTCATTATGTACAGGTTACTGTTCTAAGGTACTTTATTCATATTAACTTGTCTAATTATCATAACCACCCTGGGAGCTGGATGATACTAGTCCCACTTTACCAACGGGGACACAGAAACTGCTGAGATGTGCTGGAATTGAGATTTAAAACCCCAGGACCTTCAGGCTTCCTCAGGTTACTTTTATCATGAAAGGAAACAAAAACAAGTTTCACTTTAGTCACATGCCTTATATTTGGCCAACCCAGGATTTGAACTTGGTTCTATTTGTTCTCAATATCCATGATCTCTATCATGGAGCAACTCAGATCAAACCAGCTGACTGCATAAAAAGAGTGCAGCCACAGTTTGAATTTACAAAAATTGACATGTGCTGAGCTCCAACTATATACATGTGTTAGGTCTCAGGAGTACAGCCAAGGAAGTGAGAGGTTCCCCAATTTTTCCAGCAGTAAACATGATGATTTATACTTGGTGGATGTACAGTAAGTGTTTCTTTCATGAATAAATGATCAATCAATTTTAAAATTACCTCCCCTCTGGGAAATGAATTTGAAGAAGGAGGGCCTTAATAAAAACAATGAGGATCTAATCTTTCCTGAACTGGGGGTAGAGACAGAGGAAGCTTTAAGTAGGAATGACAATTATTCTGAGATTCAAAGGATAAAAAATGACAAAAAACGAACAAAAAAAAACAAAAAAACAACAACAAGGACCCAATGGCTATTCTAGCACATAAAGTATTGTGCTTCCATTGTTGCATCATGCTTTGTTCAGTTATCTATTGCTGCTTAACAAACATTGCCCAAATGAATGTCCTAAAATAAGAATTTATTACTAGCGCTCATGGTTCTCAGGGTTGACAGGTGAGCTAGGAAATTTTCTTGCTCCAGGTGTTATCACTTGGTGGTATTCAGCAAGTGGACAGGCTGGTCCACTGGACACAAACCATCTCTGGCACCTTGGCAGGGATGGCCCAGATGCTGAACCCAGCTCACAATGTTGCCCTGAGGATCTTCATGTTGATGGTTTGGGTTTGGGATGGGGGAGTTTGTAGAATTTCTCATATGGCAGCTCAGGGCTAATAAAGTGAGCATTTCAAGAAACCTGGGAGGAAACTGCCAATCAGACTTCTTAACTTGGAGTTCCTAAACTTGGAATGTCCACCTGACACTTCCTTCGCATCCTATTGGTTGAATAAATCATTTAGGCCAACTCAAGGGCAGTAAGAATCAGACTCCATCCATCAAAGAATTTGCAGCTGCCTTTAATCTACCACATTCTTATAGCACATTGAGCTTCAAATCACAATAGGGATACAAGCCCCACAAATGCTCCCTGTGCTAAAATTCTGATTAAGGCTGAAAACTTACTACCATCCTGACAAGCACTCTGGCAGCCTCAAACATCAGTGAAACAAATCCTATCCCTTCACTTGGATGAATCTAGCAATTGCTATGGGTTGTAATTAGCATAACAATAAAGACGGAAAATAAAGAGATAAGAGACAAAGCCTGTTTCCCAGCCAACCTGAGGAAAGGCACCTTCTGGATTTAACCCTTACAGCACCCAAGCCCAAATGCAGAGATGCAAATTTGATATGGACAAGAAAGATTGTTGGACTGGTGTTTTTCTCCAGTTGATAGACCAGGAGAGTAAACTCGTTGATCGATTTATATAAGAAAAATTGTTCTTATATGTCCTTCCCTCCTTTCTCCTCCATTCCTCCCCACCACCTCAAAATAAACCTCACAAAATTAAAGCCACTTTGTGGACCCTAAAAAGGAGTTTCTCTTGGTAACCAATATATAGTAGCAGGTTTTGATTCTTGTTCATGTGCCATGTGCCCTGCTGAGCATTTCACTTCATTTGGCATTGCTGGGAGACTGGTAATGAATTTCCCTGACAGATACATCCCTGGTCGGATCAGACCAGGGAAATGAGCTCTTTGGGGCACAGGCTTGTATGGAATTATAACAGTATGTATTCACTGACCCCAAGTTGAAAGAATGTTTCATTCCAATACTCTGAAATGGAAACTGATAGTCTCTGTTGTTTTCATTGCCTAAACTGCACGTTATTATGAGGGACTTTATTTTAAATCAACTTGAGTGGTAGCATAGCTTTCCATGAAAAAAAAAAGAAAAATCAAATGTTCCATATTTTGCTAGCAGCATATTAGTTACCTGAAATCAATTTCTTTATGGGTTTACAGAAAAGAGTACAAAATCCTGAATTCGAGTTAAAATACCAATAGTGTCTCTCTCTCTCTCTCTCTCTCTCTCTCTCTCTCTCTCTCTCTCTCACACACACACACACACACACACACACACACACACACACACACACACACTTCCTATTGTTCTCTGTACTTAAATATAATAAAAGAAATACATTCTCCCACTTGTCTCTCTGGTACAATACCTATGGAAAAAGATGGTGAGATCTTAGTTTGGACTAAATTTTAGTTAACTGTCAGAGATTTGGCAGTTAGTTTCTGAAGTTAGGTTCTCTTTGAATTTTAGTTTTCCTTGGACACAGTACTTGCAACGAAAATAGTCCCCAGAATCAGAGCCCAAGGTCTGGCCAGCCTATGTCTGACCTTTCCGGCAGATGTGTATAAATTGAACAGATTGCTTTTCCCAAACCAAACTGCGTAATCTTGGTTAGGTTTGTTTTCCATGCAAATACTTAGGCAGGCTGTGGTTTGTGCTGCTGGGCGTTGGTAATAGGATATTCACAGAGCCCAGGTCACTGACGAAACCCAGCTGCATCTGGAATGGCCATTTTTAAGCTTAGGATGAAAGTTTGATACATTAGGGAAATTAGTTGATTTGGTCAGCAAGATTTTCATTTTTTGCTAAAACACAAACTATGATCTGGACAACCACTTGACAGGGTGAGCAGAAGAATATAGAGAAATAACCCAATTATGATGTGGCCAAAATGCCATCTGGCCAGCACAGCTACATTGGGTGATATCGGTAATGTGACAAGGTGAGCCCACCTATGGTTATTTCGCAGGATGACCTACCACCAGGTAGAAAAAGGCCTGGGGACATTGCCCCCCAAATGACCTATTTGCCCCAGCAACTTCAAACAAGTGAGACGCTTGGGGAGAGCACAGTAGGAACCGGTGTTCAGGGACCAAACACCTTCTGCTTGTTTTAAGATACATAGTTTCAGGGTTCCTGATATGTGTGTTGGCTGTGCTTACAAGGAAAAATAGGAACTAAGTTTATGAGTGAACATACAAAACTGGTACCCTGCAGAGAGCTTCTTGAGAAGGAGTCTGGGAGCTGTGACTCTCCAATAACAGGGAAAATCATACCGTACTGACGTTCCCTGTGAGAGATAAAGGGACCCAATGACCAGTGTGTCTCACATACACTTGGGGCTTCTTAATGGAGCAGACAGTTCAGCTCAATACAAGGAGCAGGGGATGTACAGGCCAGCTGACCTGTATTTGTCTTTCATTTCTGCGACTTGTAGCTGTGTGGCCTTGGGCAAGTAATTTAACCTGGCCGTGCCTACCTTGCAAGTAATACCTTGAGTTTTATAGTAAGGCTTAGTGAAAATGTGTGTAAAGCACATAACGTTATGCCTGGTACTTGATAGAGCTTCATAAACGGTAACCTCTATGATCATTCATGCTTTATGTGTCAGTATCATTTATTGAATGAGACAAAAACCACATTTGAATATCAGATTTACTTCTTTGTAGCTGTAGGAATTAGAACAAATTTCTTTCCCTCATTGAACTTGAGTTTCGTCATCTTTATAATGGGGGAAACAATAATTACATTGTAGGGATCCTTTGATCATTAAATCAGTGACATAATATAGTGCCTAAGAGAGTCTCTAGCATTTAATAGGGTCCATTTATTATGTCACTACTCTCCCCATGCTTTTCCCAGATTGGGGCAGAGATGAATAAGGAGACTTGTCAGGGGCCCTTGTTAACTTCTCCAGGGAAGAGAGACCAGAGTTGAGGTCAGCATTAAGACAGAACTACAGCAGAAGAAAATGTGACAATGCACTTGGGGGATTTGTGACAATTTGGAATGATAGAGCACATCCATGTAGAAGAAGCACACAAGGAAATCGGTATTAGATGTACATATTCACAAGGAAGGGTTCTGACACAAAAACTGGGACATCTTGTCCCTGGCAAAGCATCCAAGTGGTTGGGAGGGACTTGATGTTGGGAGTGGCTTCTGTTGTGATGATAACCAGCTACAGGTTCAAAGCTCCAAGCTCCAACCACACAGCTCTATCCTTAATTCTCTGAAGCTAAGTGTTAAATGATTTCTCTTCTAATTTTATTTAAATTCAGTATTTTTTTCATATTTTCTCTTTTGGAGCACTCCAGGTCTTTTTACATCTTTCACTTAAAAGGCAGAAAGCAAACCAGAAACCACCAGGAATAAAACAGCCTATATTTATGCCGCGGCACTTTAAACTTTTTTCCCCTAAACTCACACTCAAGAACTAATGTGTCTATAGGTCAATTTGCATTTTGGCCACATTTGGAGCATTTGGCTACAAGCAGCCTCTGTGCAAACTCCCACCACATGTGGTACTAATTGGTGCTGTTGGCAGTTTAAGAAAAAAGGCTGGGATTGAGTGGGCACAAAAGCCTAACAATGCCTTCACACAATGGCTCTCCACAGGAGTCAGAAATTAGAAGTGTGAGGAAAGGATGGGCCCATGTGACAAGGTCAATGAGCTGAATCTTTCAGCACTTTGCAAAAGAAAAGAAAAAAGAAGCAGGAACAAAACAATTGAACTACATTTTGTGCTTTGTACCAAACTTCCAAAACAGACCAAGGAGACCTTGCTCACTTAACATGTACAGTCAAGGAGCATGAATGTGCAGACAGAGGAAGGAACAAAGTTCAAACGGGTGCCTGGGGCTGTCTGGAGAGGGAGCCATTGCTTGTGGCCAGCTACACTCCCCCTGGGCCACTTTCTCCATCTGCAAAGGGTCACAGGCTTTCATAGCCTTCATCTACCAGCTGAAGGGAGCAGGGGACAGATGTGTAGTGCTTTGCTTTTGCAAACTTCAAACCCAAATATAGGGATCTCTCATAACGTCTTAGCCGTGGGTCTCTGTAGGCATGCGGGAAGTGGCATGGTGTTAAGGATAATTATTCCCTTAGACAGCGATGTTCATCCAGCCCTTCTAAGTTGCAGGAAACAGAATTTGCAAGAAACAGAATGGGGCCTCAGGGAACTGGGGTTAATTGTAAGGATGCGCTGGGGAGAACGAAGACAGAGCTGCTTCAGTCCTCACATCACACGGCTCATGGAACTGGACTTGTTTTGTTTTGTTTTGTTTTTTAATTCCAGATACAACAGCAGCTTTGGTTTCCCAATAGCAATTATAATCAACTTAACATTCAGCTTCTCTCTCATCTTTTTCACTGTGCCTGTCTTTGCTTCCTTCCACTCATAGCACTATGAAACCAAAGAAAGCTTCCTGATCTGACCCTATCGAGTTCTTTACAGGAGCTTCAGCAATCTTTTCCCTAAAAAATAGAATGCAGTTTCAAGGACCTGAAATTACAAGGGCACTTACTGCATTTCTCTCTCTCTCTCTCTCTCTCTCTCTCTCTCTCTCTCTCTCTCTCTCTTTCTGTCTCTCCCCCCCCACCCCCATCTCTCTCTCATTCTTCTATAAGGCCCCCCTTTAAAATTGGCCAGGTCTGAAGCAAGGGTATGACCAGAGACCCCTGGACGACTCCTCTTCCCTTTACATCCCAGTTCGGCTCCTCAGCATGAAGGGCCGCATGCACTTGTGTGAGTGCCCCCACCCTCTAAAGTCCAAGCTCCACCTACTTCCTTACACCTGCTCCTCTAAGACTCTGGCAATGGCCACTCCTCAGAGCCTTCAAGATGCTGACTAGGGAACAGGTCTGTGCAAGCCTAGAAGGAGGTTCAAGGATACAGGGTCATGGAATGTCAGGGCCCAAGCAACCTAATAAGGCCAGAAGAGGCCTCTTGAATCCATGCACTTCTTGTCTTGTAGGACAAAACTCATGAAGACCAGGGCACAAGGCCATCTAAAGTTTAGGTCTAAGACAATCTATCTTGCCTCCCTTCTCCCTTCTCAATCTCTAACTCTGTCTTAAAATTACTACTACCATCACCACGATTACTGTATGAGAAATGAGTAAGGAGTAATATTTAATACAAGGAATCTCCTTGTAAAAATTAGGTGGTTTCTCTGCATCCCTGGGGGCTGGGAAGTCCAAGGTCAAGACACTAGCAGATTTGTGTCTGTTAAGAGCCTGTTTGCTGGTTTGTAGATGGATTCTTTCTTGCTGTAACCTCACATGACAGGGAGAGAAAGAGAAAGCCAACAGTTTCATGCTCCTTTTTTTTAAAAAAAGATTTTATTGGGGAGGGCCGGCTCAGTCGCGCGGTGGTTAAGCGCTAGCCTGGGAAGCCAGCGACCCCGGTTCGGTCCCACATATGAGGGCCAGTGACACTGCCCTCAAAAAACAAAAAAACAAAACAAAACAAAACAACAAAAAAGATTTTATTGGGGAATTGGGGGAGGGAAACAGATAAGTTGCTGTCCTTTTGTTCTTCAATCTAGTTGTGGAGGATGTTGTTTCACTGGCCCATGTTGGTATCGTCATTGCGTTCTTCCTGGATGAGGCAGATCGGTCGCCGGCCTCTAGCTGGTTGCTCACCGCGGCTCTTGGCAGCTCATGCTGGCTGCCAGCCGCTCACTGTAGCCTATGGCAGCCCACTGCAGCAGGGCTGCAGCCTACACTGTCGCCCGGGCTCGCACAGCCCAGCTCCAGGTGGAGCTGTTGTTAGCTGTAGAGGGCAGTGTCACTGGCCCTCACGGGGGATCCGAACTAGGGCCGCTGGCGTCCCAAGCCAGCTCTTAACCAATGCACCACTCGGCCGGCCCTCATGCTCCTTCTTATAAGGACACACTAATCTCATTTTTGAGAGCTCCACCCTCATGATCAAATTACTTCCCAAAGGTCTCCCCTCCAAATACCATCACATTGGGAATTAGGTTTCAACATATGAATTGTGGGGAGACACAAGCTTTGAGTCCATAGCGCAGGCCACACCTATTCTGAACAGTAGAAACCAAGAGGCAGTGGTCCCCAGTACTTCCTAAAGCAGCAGGAGGGAAAGTGAACATTGTGAAGAGGAGATGCAAACACAGGTACAAGACGCATGCCAACAGAGATCAAGGCTGGAGCTGTTTCTAGTACCAGTTGTAGGTTGTTCAAACCAGAGTTAGTTCTTGTGACTCTCTTTCAGAACTGATTTCTAAGCATTCTCACTCAGTTAAGTACTCATTTTAAAGTTGGTCCTGAACTGCGTGGAGCAAGTAATGCCATGGCTGAGCCGCGGCTGAAAACTGTGGAGATCTAAGATAGAATGGACAGTTTCCCTCGCCAGTCACCCTTCTCATCAGCTCGCCCATATCACATGAGAGGGTTTACCTTTATTTTCCAGAATTAAAAATTAATTTTAGAAGATTCAGGAAGTTGTTCAGTAAAGTTATGGTCTGATTCTATGTCTTTCTGACTCTCCAAGCCACAAGGAGAAAGTTTTTCTGTCACGGACTTATTCAGAAAACAGGTATACTAACCTGATGCTCACCTTTACAGCTTCCTCTTAATAAATTAACAAGTAAATAAAAGCATAAACTTAGGAGATAGCAGGGATAGCATTTCAATCAGGGTTTCTCACCTTAAACAGCGTTTTCTGGTATTTATTCTGTCAACCTGGATAGTGTGTTTTGTATTAGTCAATATGTAATAGGTTACGTCATGGTAACAAGTGCAGCTAGCCTAGACTAGTCTAGGCTTACCCTCTTTTAGACTTGTTTTCAATGTGAATTTCAGAGAGGAAAGAAAAGAACTGGAGACCGTGAGCAGTGCATTAAACTCTTGGTTTCTCTAATCGATTCAAACCAAATTGAAATGACTGCAAAGCTATTATATGAAACTTTCAAGATCGTACTTCCTAGTTATAGATTAAACGCAATGTTGAACCTCGTTACCTTCAGAGAAAAGCAAAAAGAAAGAAAAAAAAAAGTTTTACTATTGGGTTGTTGGAAAAGTCATGATGCATTTTTACAACGAAAAACAGAAAAAATATGTAATGACTTTTCTGACACCCCAATAGAAGGTTAATGAATATTGCAAAGTTTTCCAATGGCATTAAAAATGCTCATTATTTTCTTTTGTCGAGACATGTTTTTTTAAGGTGCTTCAGAATGTTGCATGGATGTTCTGTGCTCTCCTTCTTCAGAGCACACAGTAGGGTTGAACATCGCACCCTCCTTGTTAAATGGGGCCATGTGTCTTGTGCTGGCCAAAGAAATGTGAGTGAAAGCCATATGTATTATTTTTATGAGAAAAATTTAAGAGCCATTGGATGAGGTGCCATGGCCACAGCCCCCTGCCGGTGGCGATCCCAGAGACACATGTTAGTTTGGTGCCTCTGCCTTCCTGAGTCTTATGATGAACAGAATCTAACTGCCAAACCAGGTTATACCTGCAAAGTGAAGGAGAAGTAAGTAACAGTACAATCAAGCTACTGAAGTGCTATATTTGTGCATGCCGCATGGGGAAATAAGAAGGGCGGATACTGAACACATACTGTGCCAAGTATATCACCTAGAATATTATGATGTCAATATCAACTCCCCCATTTTACAGATGAGGAAACCACATCTCATAAAAGTTAAGAACATTGATCACAATACAGACAGCCATTGGCAGAATGACAATATAAGCCCAGGCCTGTTGGATTTCTTATCCTGTATTCTTCGACTATATCGTGCTGTGTCCTGGATAGTACCACTGAGACTAATACTTGCATTATTACCTTTCCAGGTAACACCAGGGCCTGTGTGTAACATGTTTTCACCTAATGTATATTTAATGATATATCATAAACTGTGTGACAGGGAGCCAGAGGTCATTTGTCCTCTGGGGTCATTTCTAGGTATGCTTTGCATCAAAAGGGCAATTGTTCAATTGATTTTCTTGGAGGTTATTGCTGACAAGTAAGGAGGGCCTGACAATGACAAGAAATCTACAGGGATTATAGCTACAAATTAGCAACAGCAGAAAATTTCACAAAATAAATTTTAATGTTGTCATTCTATTCAAGATCCACGTAGGAGATATTTTTCTTTATAGATTCACATAAAGATCTATGGGACTTTCTAAACTCTGAGAACTGATGAAACAGGAGTGCTCATTGATTTTTTTTGCTATTTGGTATACTACAGTGCTCTAGGGAACAGTGGTGTATATCATGCAGCCCCAACCTCGATTTTGTGGATGCAAAGATACAAAGGAAAAGAAGTTCTAAGCCACAGGGAACTCAGAGTTCACTTGGAGTGATAAAAAAATAAAGAGATGAAAACAATATAGTATGATGAGGCATATATATAGATATGATCCCTCAGAGAGACCTCCATCCTCCACGAATGGATTCAGAAATGTTTTTTGGAGGAGTGGAAGAACTGTCAAGGATTGGTTAAGTAAAAAGCTTCAGAAATGGGACATTGAGCATAAGGGTGGAAAGAGGAAAGACACTGGTGAAGGGTAACGAGCATGTGCCAAGGAAAGGAGGCATATCACTTTCACTTCCAAACCAAACCTTGCAAAATGTTTCATAGTTTACCATGCTCTCTTATCCTTTGTTCTTAAATCCACGAAGATTGGGAGGAAGTTGTTTGTTACTGCAACATAATGCATCTTCAAAGATAACTATTATACTAAAAGTTGACCTGCCCCCTAAGAACTTGAGGTGACTTTGTGAGCTTGTTCAGACCAATGAGGCCTAGGCAGGAGCCTGCTTGGTTGGGGTTTGGGGTTAATGGTAATTCTGGGAAACCTATGAATTTCCTAAAGAAAGTAGTCAGATGTGGCTTGCACAGATATTTAGGGCTTCTTCTCTAATTTTCTTTGATTTTGGCTTTGAACGACATGCCCATAAACTGCCATGACCATAAAATGACAAGCCTAAGGACAAAATTCATCTCATATAGATGAAGAAGAGAAACAATAAAAATATAATATGGGGGTCCGGAGAGCAAACTTCTTGTCATGTTATTTGTTTGAGTCATTTTAAGCTGAGTTTCTTAATATTGAGTCACTTAAAGTTGTTGAGTCACTTTAGGTTGAGTGTTTTTTTGATTGCATTCCCAACTATACTAATCCCATGTTACCCCAACCATGTCCATTAGGCTGGAGCCCTCACTGTCCCCAAAATATAGCTTGCTTACCCATGTGCCTTTACTCCATCTAATTCCTCAATATGAGATGGCTGTCCCTTCCTTTTTTACTCATCCAAATTCACGTTGTGTAAGCATAGCCCATGACCAACATCCTCACGGAGGTAAAAAAAAAAAAAAAAAAAGACTAATTGCCTAGGCTTCAGACTCAAAAGCCAGGGATTGAAATCCAGAAAGTATATTTCGCTGTATAACTATATGCAATTCACTTAAGCTTCATGGACTTTATATATACTCACCTATAAAATTGGGATAGTCACTTAAATTTCACAACAGCCTTGTGCATATTGAATGAGATGACTTAATAAACCTATCAAAGCCATGATTTCCAATGTAGACTAGACAACGCTCCTGTAAATTACAGTTTATTATCACATAAATCATTGCCACGGTCTACTTTCTCATCCCTGAATCCTTATTGGTCAATGCAATGTCATCAAATGCTCGATTCTTTTTTTAAAGTCTAATTTTGTATTTCAAATGGGTTATCTTGTCTTTACCAAAATACTCTAATTGCCTTATGATCAAGGAACCGTAAAAAACAATTTTCCGCCTGTAATGTGCACGTGGAATTTGCAGTTCTGAAAGAACAGCAGGTGCTCATCAATAATACTTCAGGCAGCATACTAACTGGTTTATTTGTATCACCTTTTAATCCTCACAATCCAAGGAGGGAGGTGTGATTATTATCCTGCTGTTGCAAAGCAGTTGTGCGGCACGGGGGGGGGGGGGATCTCATCATGTGCCCAAGGTCACGGAGTTAGGAAGTGAGGGCTAGGCTGGGACTGACTCTCAACTCCTTTGACTCTGGGCCCCGCTCTTCCACATCCTGCTCCCTCATCTATAATAATAACTCAAGCATGTCAGCCAACTACCAAAGGGCCACCAACCAATACAAGTTAAGTGAACATGATTAACTGCTGGTAAGCGAGCCATCCTTTTTTCTCATTTCCACATCGACGCAAAAAATAGATTAAAACAATGTGTCTTATAAAGTCATTGTGCTTCCTTCATTTAATTCCTATCAGAGTACACTGTTTATATTCCCCCACTAGTCTATGAGGATCAGGTGCGTCACATTCCTCTCTGAATGCCAAGGACATAGCATCACTCCTAGAACACAAAATATCCCAAACATTTATTAAATAAAATAGTAATGGATACAGAACTTCCATTTAGAAAAAAAAAAAAAAAAACAGCACAAAGACTATAATGTATCAATGTAACTCCTAAAACAAAATTGGTATTTCAAATCTGTAAACCTAGATAGAAAAGTATAAAAGTTACATTTTTTTGTATTAATGATTATTTATAAATTCAATTTATTTTTTTCTAAGCTATATAATTCATTTAAAAATTTTCATCCTTCAAAAAAAAAATTTAAGTGGCCATGAATACTCCATCACTTTCATATTTAATAAACGATAAGGTACCAACTATCCATTAATTTGGACACCAGTCATTGCACTTTTGGAACATAAAATAAGGAAATATAATTCCCTGTTCTTTGTAGAAATGTTATCATAAGGCAATGTCACAACAAAACCAATATTAAAAATCAATATGTAAATTTAAGTGTAGCTTTAAACAAGGGAGAATTATACTCAGATAGAGCCACAATCATTAGTTAAAGAGAAGCGTTCTCCAACCCAGATTCTCTCCCTGGAGCTTGTGCCAAATTGTAGCAATTCCAGCTGAGGAACCAAAGCCGGAAGTCGACAGGCGACTTCCTTCTTCAGGTAACCAGCCTTTGCTCCCGTGCTCTACAGGTCACCCACAGGTAGCTGGATGTGCTGAGAGCAGGAAGCAGTGGGAAGTGGTGCTTTTCCTCTGCCACAAAATTCAAGCCAAAACATAAAGAAATCCGGATGCATAGAAATGCTTTCCTTTTCAATTGCCCAAGATGATATTCAGCAGGAAAAAAAAAAAAAAATGTTGCTCTCCTCTTAAAGGTGATCATTTCTTCTTGAAATAGCAAATATGGAAGTACTTTAAAAATCAAATATTCATTGTATGAAAAAGTGTTGTTAACATAAAACATGTATGAAAAACTCTTGTTAGTGGGACAGTGATATTTATTTGTAATGAGAAATGCCTAAAAGGATAACACGTTTAGAGATTAACATCAAATCATCTAACCGCAGAGCTTTTCTGGGCAGTATATTCTCTGTCATTCAGCCCCATGCCTCCTGCCCCTAAAAGATTCTCAGAGGCAGTTGCCGGATGATCCCAGAACATACCTAGGTTGGCTGTCTGGAAGGCAGTCCCAAGAAAATGCAATTTTCCAACAATGCAACTGACCACTTACTGCATTCACCCGAAAAAAAAGTATGAATGTGCGAACTGAAAATTCCTTTGAGTAGTCAAGAATTTTCAGTTTTAAAATATGCAGGGAGTGCCAAAAAATGTACACACATGACTTGTGTTCATCTTTTGTTATTGGTATATATTGAGTATTACAATTTTAATGCAATTTTGTTTTCCTTTCCTAAAATGCATATACAAATTTTGGCACCGTCTGTATATACAGCCTCCAGTGCTCAAAACAAAACACTTTCTTGTATACCATAGATTTCAGAAATCAAATATTTATAATAAATTAAATGTTAAAACTGGTTGAGAACTCAGACCCTCTCCCCCTCAAAAAGAAACCCTTTCTTGTCCATCTTTTTTTTTTTCTCAATTATATCGGTCCCTATACCTCCACATGGAGATTTTATCATGTTCATTTAAATTATTATTACTTGTGAAATAACATGTTCTTACCTACTTCACTGAAAACAACTTGGAGGCACAAACTTTGTGTCACTCTCTGTGAATTATCTCAGTGATCAGAGATGTGGTATTACAAAATTCCTCAGTTACTTCCTTAGTGAATCAATAGATTCGTAAACTCTTAAGCTGTATTTCTGAATACCGAAGACTGGATACTGCTATCTATTCTGCCAACTCAGAAATTCTAAGCTAGAAGCAACAAGAATGACTCTATTTTTCCAAATTGAACCCCTAGCTCTTTTTTTTTCAATGCGTGATATTCTTCTATTATAATAAATCATTGCCAACAAGACTGGGGTACAGTGAGAGAGATAGCAATAAGAAGCTGTATTTATGGGAAGCAAAATACAAATGTAACTTTTATTATCTGAAAGACTGCAAGTTTTGTTGTAAGTCACTTGAAATGCATATTAAACTCTGACATGGGCGATAAATAGAAACATTCTATCAAGCACAGGTAAGCACAGGCTTAGAAAGAATCTAATTCAAGTTATCATATTATATATTGTCATCACTAACAAACAAATCTGGCTTCTTATCATTACTCACAGCTTCAGGTGATATATCTGCATGGTCCCAAAACATCCTCATAAAAGAAAATTCAAATCAGCCAACCATCCAGAATGTTAGTTTATTCAACACTAAACATCTGTATATTTGAAGCTTTCCAAACCCTTGATTTTTTTATACGGTTTTTATCCAGATGGTGGTGCATTTTATACTTGAGAAACAAATGAATTTTACAGTCTAATGGTTATACAAAAGACAAAAATAAATAAATAAATAACATAGGCTTAGAGAACGAGAATGTGATAGTTATATAAATGATATTATAAGCCAAATAACTACATATATCTAAAACACCATCTAGATCTTCAGATTATCAGGAACCCTAAATCTAGAATTTCATCAGTGTTCTTCATGGAGTTCTCTTTTGCCCAGGTAGCAGAGAGCACATCTAATTCCCTGAATCTTTGCCTTTGCTCAGCATCCATTTTCAACTTCCTATGTATATATATATACACCTGTGTGCATCAGTTTCCTATGGTGTGTAGTAAATTACTGCAAACGTATCAGCTTAGAACAGCACACATTTATTATCTCACAGTTTGGACAGGTCTGGAGTCCAGCCACACCCTACTTGGGTTCTGCGCTCAGGGTTTCACAAGGCTGAAATCAAGATGTTGGCTGGGCCGTGTCGTTCTCTGCAGGCCTGATTAGGAATGAGTCTGCTTCCAAGCCCTCAGTTCATTGGCAGAGTCCATTTCCTTGCAGCTTTAGAAGTCAGGCTGTCTTGGTTCTTCAAAGCTTAGCAACGGAGTCAGCCTCTCACTTCAGAGAACTCATCTAATTAGGTCATGACCACCCAGAATACTCTCCCTTTTGTAAAGTCAAATGTGTGGGAACCTGAATCACATCTGAAAAGTCCTCTGCATCTATTCTGTGGGTTAGGAGAAAATCGCAGGTTCCTCCCATCCTCGGTGAGAAGGAAATAAATGAGGCTGTGTACACCGGCAGGGTGGGGATGTTGGGGCCACCTCAAAATATTGCCTATCGCAACTTGTCAGGTCAGGGATTTGCCACCGTCGTAACTACCACCAGCCATCTCTGCATACACAGTGGTGACAGAGCAAAACTTTGACTTTTAAAAAAGGGTCTCATCTTTGAAGTTCTTGCCACAGATGGTGCCGCTGTGGGGCCACACACATCAAGAGGTTCTTTGGGTGACAGTGATGTTAGAGTGTGAGGTAGAAAACTCCACAAGCTTCGTGTACTGGAAAAGCTACTCACTGGGGGGTGTTTAATGCCAGGTAAGGGGCATGGGCTGGTGAAGACCAAGTCATTACCCTGCTGGGACTCCATGCACCTGCACTTAGTGATTTTGTTTCTTCCACCAATGCAAAACAATGTTTCATTTCCTACTTCCAAGTAGGAAAACTAACAGAATGGTGTGCTGTTATGTAGTACCTTGTGGCTACATAATCAACAAAAATGCAATTTTCAGTGCTTGATTCTCGAGATGCTTCATTCCTCTGTGTGTGTGTGTGTGTGTGTGTGTGTGTGTGTGTGTGTGTGTGTGTAGAGAGAGAGAGAGAGAGAGAGAGAGAAGAGTCGAAATCAAGATTTCCTTATGGGTTAAAAGGTGAATATTTACAAATTATAATTCATTAAGTGTGATGTGTTCTTAACAATAAAAACAATAAGAACACATTCATTTTTCTCACTTGAATGTTCTCTCACACTCAGCCTCCACAGTGGTGCTTTCCTAGCACTTTACAAGCTGGTCAGCTTCACTGAGATTTTGCCAGCTAATTTTGAGGCTTGAAGAATTAGTTTTATTCCTGCAACTGATCAAAATGTACCTGAGGAACAGCAAAAATAATGGCACAACCAGGGATATTGCAATTATTTCTAGAAATTGTAAGAGAGGCAATCAACTGAACGTGAACTTGCTGTGACTTCTTCCTCACGGAGCTACAGACGTACACAAGTTTCTCAGACATACTGATCCTTTCATTCAAATCAAGAAAAAAAAATAGCTTACAGTTTTCATCTCTACCTTTTGCACTATAAACCTCTCCCTGGGGACGAGCAATGGAGTGAGCTCATGCCTCTCTATTCTCTTTCCAATTTTATTGTAATGGTGTAAACTGCACCCAACTCCCCTCAGGACCATGTGGATGCAGAATACACTTTCTAAAAACTTGTGACTGCTTGAATTTCCCACATCAGAAATGAGAAAAAAATAATTACTTGAAATTACCCCAAGATGTAAGGCATCGAATAATGATATTCTCCTTGGCTTAATAATGCAATGACTCATTCAGTAACTCAGAAAATATTTACTGAGACACTATGATCACATACTAGGTAGTGTAGTGTTTTGAAAAGCCAGAATCATAGCAAGGAGCCATAAATGAGTCCTTGACCTCCTGCCCTCAGGGAGTGTCCATTCTGGTATATCATAGCATATAAGGTGGTGTTAAGTGGGGAGCCAAAGGGTAGAAAGCAAGAGAGGAATTTGTTTAGACAGGGTAGTCAGAAAAGGCCTCTCTACAGAGGGGACTTCATGCTGCATGTTCAATTACATGTTTATTACCTTTGTCCTCAGTAGAATGTAAGTTTCATGAGTGATGCTTATGGTCCACACCCAATGCCTAGAAGATATTTGGATGAATACATGTATCAGAAAGTGGCATCATGCAAGGTGAAGAGGAATGGTTCAAGGAACAATGAGAGTGTCCAATGCTGTAGCAAATGTTAGTTATATACAAGCTGAATTATTTCCTTTAGATTTAGCAATTAACAGTGAATACAGACTCTCTAAAGCAGTACCTGGCTAATGGGGATTGGAAGGTGAGTGGAGGACAGACCCATGGAAGCAGCTGAATACACGATTCACAGAGGCCTTGAGTGGAGGCATCAGACCATGCACAGGGCTGGGGAAAGAACACTCCAGGCGGAGAAAAGAGCAGATGCAAAGTTGGAAAGGCAGAAGCATGAGCGCTCACAAAGAGGCTGGCGGAAGTGGAGTAGAGTAACACAATGAACGGGGTGGAGATGAAGATGCACCATGTAGGACCACAGAGGACTTCACAGGCAGGGCAAAATGTTGGATTTTATTGTGAGTGACTTGAAAGGCATGGGAAGCTTTTGAGCAGGAGAGTGAAATGATCAGATCTATGTTTATGGAGAAGCAACTGTGGACAAGCATGTGTGAAAGTAGGGAGACGTGTAAAGAGTCCATTGCAATCAGCCTAGGTGGAGAGGCAGCATGGAGAAAGTGAAACGTGACTGCAGTCAGCACAGATCCTGAGGGTAGAGCCAAGAGCATGAATGGTAGATTGGAGTTTATGATGATGCCTTCAATTACTGAACTATGTAAGACTGTAGGAAGAGAAGATTCAAGGTGAGGTGATGTTATGAACTGAATGCTTGTGTCACCCAAAATGCATAGGTTGAAGCCCTAATCCCCCAGCGGGGATGAAATTAAGGTTAAAAGAGGTCAGCGGGTAGGATTCTGTCTGATCAAATAGGATTATTGTCCTTATTAGAAGAGACACCAGAGAATGGAATTATCATCATAGTAACATTTGATTTAAAATCCCCTACAACAAAAGTTTCAGAATGCTGAGGTGGGGCTATGGACTGAGTCATGCCACCCCTCAAATTTATATGCTGAAGTTCTAATTCCCAGTGTGACTATATTTAGAGATAGGGCTTTTAGGAGGTAATCAAGGTTAGATGAGATCATGAGGGTGGATCCTAATCAAATAGCATTGATAGCCTTATAAGACAGGCAGGGCTATCCCTGTCTCTTGACACAAATGCACCAAGGAAAGGTCAGGAGAAGCTATAGTGGGAAGGCAGTTGTTTGTACCCCAAAAGTAAGAATCCTTACCAGACGCTAACCCTGCTGATACCTTGAACTTGGACTTCCAGTCTCCAGAACTATGAAAAAATAAATGTCTGTTGTTTAAACCATGCAGTTGGTGGTATTTTTTCAGGAGGGCACCCCAAGTAGACTAATAACAGGTGATGTATAAAGAATCCTGTTTTGGATATTTTAAATTTGAGATCTGTTGTAATTCTGAGCCAAGGAGGCAGATGCTAAAGAATCTGGAGTTCACAGAGGCTAGAGCTAGAGACACAACCTGTAAGCCACCTGCTGATAGATGGCATTTGTGATGGTTAACATAATATTTAATCAGGGACAGGATGAGATCTCTAGGGGTGAGAGAAGGGAGGCAAGGGTCCATCGTGGAGCTCTGGGGAACTCTAACATTCACAGGTTGGAAAAAAAAAAAAAAAGGAAACTCCAGGGGAAAAGAAATCTGAGAAGTGGCTGGTGAGAGAGAAGGAAAAGCAGGATTGCAGAACAAAGAACCTGGCCTGGGCCTGGAATGGGAGAAAGCGAGGAGAAAGAAGGGGAAAGAAGAACTTAGTGAAGACAGGAGACCCCATAAAGACCCTCACGCCTTTCTGGACTTCCCCCATCACATAGAGATTTTCAGCCGACGCTATGAACAAGAGTAATTACAAATGTGCATCTTCTTCAGTTTAACTCAGATCTAAATTGAAACTACACTGCCTTTGGAATATTGTAATAAAGAGAACCATTTCTATAGTACTGTCACTATGTGTAATTTAACCATGGGAAATTAATTGTCTAAACTCCAAATGTCAAAATTAACTATTAAACATAGAATGTATTCCAGGGTTATAGTCAAAATAGTTAACTAGTGTCTGACATTCTGGGGAAAAAAAATAGAAAATGACCTTAAAACCACTCCAATTAACTTGAATATATCCCAGCCAAGGAGACAGCTTTTAATTAACTGATTGTTTTGCCTTTAATTAAATGGCCAGGCAACCTGAAGAATGACTTGGAGAATTATTATTATATCTATATTTTCAGCACAACCTTATTTCTGAACTCCAGATCTATATCCCCCAAATTCTGCTGGATTATCTCTGTCTGGATGACTGATGGAAAGGCTTAAATTCAACATTGCCCAAGCAGAGTAAACCATCTTTTCTAACAAAGTAGCTCCTCTTTTATATTCTCTATCTCCCTGTGGCTGGGATGTTTTGCATATTTCATGCCTTCCAGTGTACCGTACACTCTTAACAAATCCATTTTTCTCCTGCACTCATCCATGACTGTGGCCTCTGGAAAAGGGACAGGATGAAAACACCACCTCAAGTATGGAAAGGATATGCTATAGGGGAATTCCTTCCCCAACGTACATAGAAAATGCGGAGCCCCCTTTGCTTCCTTGGTGTGTGATAAGAAAAAGGGAAATGGTAAAAGAAGGGTCCAGCAAGGCCTCTGTTTCCCTCCCTCTCAAGGTTATAGAAATTAAGATTCAAATAGGAAGAACCTGAGAGCATGATAATTGACTGTCCTGGGAATAGCCTGGGGTAGGTTGTCAACCTCTCAAAGGAGCCCAGTGTTTGTCTGGGATCCAGGCCCAATGCACCATGGGAGCAGATTGGTAGCCTGTGTGAGAGAAGATGCCTGGGGAGAGGGCTGGGTTCCACTGTGGTGTCCACGGTCAATGCATGGCATGCAGGACAAGAGAAGTTACCCCCTGTCTTGATAGAACCAAGGGATGCTGAGAGAAGACCGGGACCTACATCCTGCTACAGAAAGAGGACAGAATCACAAATACAAACATCAGGAACCATGCACAATGATAGCATCCATGGAGGAAGTGACATCCGAGACCGTGAGGTGAGATGACACCTGTCACACCTGAGTAGATTCAACCAATCATCCTCTGACAATGTCACTGATGCTCAGAGACCTCTAAGTCATGATACCCCACTCCTCCTCAAATTGCAAAATGGCATCATTTTAGAAGCACAGAGAGAAGAATATACAAGATACTGAGCATCTACCTGAAAAGGTGGGGCTTCTTGAAACAGACTTAATTTCCTCCCTCTCAATACTCATTTCCATTAATTGGCAATGTAAGGTTCAGTCACCCTTAGACATTTAGTAGAGTGGGGGCTTGGGATGAAAGTTACATCAATTATAGAAAATAAATAACCATATTTTATTTGCATAGCTGAACGGTAGTGAATAAATTTTCTGTTACATCATTGAAGGGAAACTAAGCTCCTCAAGCTAAAATGTGTCAATGCATCACTGACACTTTTCACTCCCCGTTCTTTTTCCTGACTTCCACTCTGTCACCATAACTTCAAATTAGACACCTGGCTCCTTAAATATGCCCCTTCCTTCCACTTCTCTGGACCACTGTAGCATTCTTGTCACTGACCTCCCAATATCTTCCCACACATAACTGTCCTGCAAATACTGACTGAAATTCTTTTCATTGTGTCAGTTACCTAGGTATCCATGGAGCATAGGTGAAAGGTACTGTTCATGAATTAAGGAACCAAGAAAAGTTTTTAAGAAAGTAACTCAAGAGTCACAATGTCCTGTAAGGAGGCTCTGGATAGGGAGGGAAAGGCTCTTCTTGTTTCAGACAAAGACAATCCATCCCCATTTTCTCATACAAATTTTCACCTGATGTATAATTTGTGTAAGGTGTGAGGTTTAATCAAGATTGTTTTTTTCTACGTTGTGTATGTCAAATGGCTCTATCACCATTTGTTGAAAAGGCTAGTTTCCTCCATTGAATTGATTTTGCACCTTTGTCAAAAATCGGTTGGTCATTCAAGGTCTATTTCGAAGTTCTCGATTGAATTCTGTTGGTCTATATGTCCATCCCTCCACCAAGACCACACTGTCTTGATACTGTAGCCATACAGCAGATCTTAATATTTGGTGGAGTGACTCCTCTTATTCTTGTCTTTCTCAAGATTGCTTTCACTGTTCTAGGGCATGTGCCTTTTCACTTAAATTTTAGAATAAGTCTGACCCTGTCTACAAATTGTTGCTAGGATTTTGCATTAAACTGATAGATCAATTTGGGAAAAATGAACATCTTTATTATGTTGAATCTTTCTCTCCATGAGTCAGTATATCTTTCCATTTATTCAGCTCTCCTTTGATTTCTTTCATCAGTATTTTGTAATTTTGATCATACAGGTCCAATACATAGTTTGCTAAGTTTAATACTTAGGTATGTCATTTCTTTAGAGTGATAGTAAATGGAACTGTGTTTTTTTGTTGTTGTTGTTTATTTCTCTCCATAATCTTTCCCTGGACACTCCATTTCATACTACTATTTTAATTACGAATCATGACAATACCTTCAGACTCTTTCTAGCACTCTCTTCACCTCACTCTTGAGCTCCTCAACTGTTCTTCCAACTTCCAAACTGACAACTCAACATGATAGTTCCAAATGTATCTCAAACTCAAACTCTTCTAAAACAACCTCATTCTTTTGCTTCTCCTACTAGCCTTTCCTCCCATCTTCCCTATTTTGGTGAATGGAATGTCTGCTTCTCTAGTTGCCCTAGCCAAAACCATAGAGTGGTTTCAACTCTCCTCTCTCATTCCTGTAATCAATCAGCCACTAAATCCTGCCATTTCCATTGGCTACCTTTCCATCCTCAAGTCTGCCTATTCTTTGCTATGTCCAAGGCCACTGCCATGGTTCCTTATTTAATCATATCTCACTTGAACCACAGATGCAATCATCTAATTTCACTCCCTTTTTCAAGTCAAATGCACTCCAAGCCATCATTTCTTCACACCACAGCCTGGGCAGTGTTTCAGATATGCTGCTCTCTGTTCAAGTTGGAATTTTTTCAGTTCTTTCCTGTTGCTTATAGTCTTAGAAGGAGACAAAAGGCTTTTTATGACCTGGCTTTTACTGCATTTCCTCCATAAGCGCTCTGAACCAAACATCATTGAATTCCTTGCACCCATCCAACAATCTAATTCTCTCAATTCATCTGTTTATCTTCTAGGAGTCTTTCCTCATTTTTGCCTGAGTAATGTATTTCTCTTCATTTTGAAAGGCTTAATTTTATTAACCTATCATTAACGAAGCCTTCCCTTACTCTCACATGTACACTTAGGTACTTTTTTCTTTATATATATATATACACACACAGTAATACCTTGATTTGCGAGCATAAATCATTCTGGAAACAAATTACTTATATTAACTACTTATAAACTTATAAACTACTTAAACATGGCTCATTTAAGCAAGTTAAAATCTATTACTAGGTTGGTGCAAAAGTGATAGAGGTTTTTGCCGTTTTTGCACCAACCTAATAGAAATGTTTGCTCATCTTGCAGAACACTCGCAAATGAAGTTACTTGCAATGCAAGGTTTTACTGTATATATACATTTTTTATATATCCTCTTATGATCACTTACATCAGATTGCTTTTGAACTCTCTTTAGCTGTTGATCTACTAAATTCAACATAAACTCTATTAGCCCAAAGATTCTGTTGTATTCTACTTTGTTTCTGAAATTCCTTGGGCCGGTCGAGTGGCGCTGTGGTTAAGCGCTGGCTTGGGAAGCCAGTGGCCCTGGTTCAGTCCTACATGTGGAGGGCCAGTGACACTGCCCTCAAAAAAAAAAAAAAAAAAGCAAAATTCCTTGTAAAATAGCATGGCCCATAGTAGAGACATATAAACTTTTTTGAGTGAAGTGTTGGACAGTGGAAGAGAGATATGCACACAAATTATTATAACACAGGACCAAAAATGACATGTTCCACTGGAGTATAAGTGGAACATGAATATATACGAGTAGAAGAAGGAAACTTTATAACCCAAAAGATTTGATTTTGGCCTAAAAGAACAGACATTATAATATCAGGAGAGAGAGAAAGAGAGATGTCATTTTATGAACATGTGCAATATCACTAAATACATGGATATAAAAATCATAAGACATCTTCAGTTACAGCTGCATAATCTTACTGGCACATCTATGTGATAAAAGGAGAAATGACTGTGCTGAGAAATAAGAATGTAAGAGATGTTAGATCTTACTCTAAAAGGTTTCCAGTGTCATGTTAAGGAATTAAAATAGAAGGCATTCGAGACCCATTCGAGCAATTTTGATGGTGTTTTACACTTTGCTTTGCCTTAAGTATAAAACAATGTGGTTTTATACTTTACAAACACTTAAGTGGTAGGAAGAATGGGAAGTGCCTTCAATAATTCAGGACACAGGTAATGTGGGCCTGAACTTGTGCAATGAGTATTAATAAACAAAGAGCTACTGGAATCTGACTTCTAACTCTGGTGGGTCCGCATTTTCAGAGGAGGCCCCAAAGGATATAAATAGCTTTATCTGAATGTACTTTCAAAAGGGAAGTCCATATTTTACTATGTGTGATGATACAGCCAGCATATAAAAATAAGGCTTGCTCCAGTAATGAAGCAGAATAGAAGTTCTAGGCATGATTTTGACTTCTTGGATGCTAAAAGATCTTACCAAGCCAAGTAATTCTGATACTGAATTAAATAATCAAGCATGAGGAGAGAAATTATCACAAATCTAAGCAGGAAAAACATGCTATTTTTCTATAAGAACTGAATATGGATGAAAAGTTGAAAAAGCAAAGGAAAGCTGCAAGTTTCTACTAAAATGTTTTAGAGTGATTATATAAAATGTACTAGGTTTTTCAAACCTGGGTGGTTTTTATATGCCTAACAGTACATTATTCATAATACCACTGACTCTGAAAACTTGATAATACTGTAAATATATTTATATTTGTTGTGTATGTGTTTATTCATATTTAGAAATATGATACTTTTATACACACATACACAAATGCACAAACCGATATATTATAGTAGAAACATTCTAGATTTACTATGAACTCCTCATGACCATAGTTTCAGATTTCTTAGGCACTCTAAATCATGACACATATCAGATAAATAGGACCACACTACAAAAGAATTCATATTTGTATCTTTGCTGAGACAGATGAAAATCCATGAGAATTACAGATAGGAGAGTTTTTGGGGTCAGGAAACTTCTTACTCCTGCCAACTCAGCTGCTGCTATAATTCATCGCTGCTCTAGTTTGAAAGTGGTAATGAAGACGCTGACAGATCCTTCGGAAAACCATCTCCTCTTACAATCTCCATGGTCCCTGTTTCTGAGTTTACGGTTTGGCCTTCATCTCATCTAGGCTTTCTTGTTATGTAGAGATCTCTTTCAATACATAAAGCCAGCCCCACTCACTGAGCATTTCAACACCAATGCAACACAGTATGTAATTCATTGTTTAATGGCTTTTCATGTCTCCTTAACTAGTTGGAAATGTCCTTGAGGCACAGACCACATAATATCTACATTTGGTTCCCTTCTGTAGTACCTAACAATTCACAGAGTGCAAATTCATACTACCATATCTAAACACACTGTCAAAATGAGTTTGTTGCTTTGAAGACAGTCATGGAGCTAGCCTATATGGAGTCCCGAAAATTGTTTCTTCATGAATTTCTCTTCCTATTTATGCTGGGTGACCACCTTTCTTAGCCCTCTTCCAGAACTTATTAGATGCCTGTGCAATGTTCGCATAGCAGCCCCACTTACCCCACCCTGTCCCTATCAGAGCAACTCATAGCATACAATTGGTTCAAAATATTTCTCTGGTAAGAGTTGAGGAAGGGCCCAGCGAGTGGCTCAGTTGGTTAAGAGTTGACTTGGAGTGCGTGCTCTGAGCAACACGGCCGCTGGTTCGATTCCCACATGGGCCAGTGAATGCTGCGCCCGAGCTGAGCTGTTGCTGAGCTGCCAACAGATTGCAGGATGGCTCAGCTGGTGTAACAACAAGATTGCCTGTTCAATGGTGGGCTATGCCCACCCATAACTAAGACTGAACGCGGCACCTTGAGCTGAGCTGCCGCCCGGATGGCTCAGTGGATAAAATGTGTATTCTTAAAAACAAGGCTGTTGGTTTGACTCCCACATGGGATGGTGGCTATGCCCACCCCCAACTCAGGTTGAACACAGCACCTTGAGCTTAGAGGCCACGAGCTACCGACGGGACGCCAGATGGTGACTGTCGCCCTCCACAACAAAGACTGAAGAACAACAACTTGGCTGGTCCACTTCTCCAATTCCCCAACACTGTTCCCTCCCCCAATTCCCTAATAAAATCTTAAAAAAAAAAAAAAAAAAAAAAAAACGTTGAAGAAGCCAATACTGCAGGGTCCACTCTGCCTGCTCTAATAAAACCAGTCCTCCATGCAGCTTACCATACAAGAAGTCTTTGCTAAGTTACACTCAATCAGAGGAGTGAGGCAAGATGGGATGAAGAGAATGTAGACCACTGGTGACCCCACCAGGGTCTTTGCCTGCTAAACAAACTGGAGAGAAAAAAAATCAAATGAACTGGCCATGTACTAGTTTATAAACTCAGATAAAACCAATTGATTTTTACACAGGGTGCTAGACAGGGAAAGCTTGACAGAATCAGACAGGTCAGCCCTCCAACCTAGACCAGATTCCAGGGAATTCTACTCTGGGCAGCCATGGACTTACTCAGCTACTGTAGAATTATGCCGTCTGCTTCTAAATCTGCATATTTCCCTGTTTACTAAATTTCTTCAAATTACTGGTTTAAACATGCCATCTGTTTCCTGCCAGAGCCCCAATTAATATGCCTTATCTCTGTACACCAGGAAATTAATTTTTTAAAGAGGAATGAAAAAGAAAGGAAGGAAGTGGGCATGGAAATTTCGTATTCATGGGCCTCATCTTTAAAAAATGACATGCTGTTTTCTATACTTTTCCCCTACTCACAACTCATGGCTGATATAAGTCCCAACAGACCTCAAAACGCATTGATAGAAGAGTGGGCAATCGTGGTGATTCCCATAGAATTTCAACATATAATTAAAAAGGAAAAGGTCTCCATGTTGATGGCTTGGTAGAGATTGCCACGCCATCGATTTACAATCTGATGAATGGAGGAAATTAGCTTTTAGACCCTTGTATAGAGTGGGTCCTGGAGTCCCCCCACTGGCTTGTGGCACTGTTCCACTTATTTTTTTCTGTATTCCAGGACCTGTCTTGAAAGATAATAGTATTATAGTTATTCTCCTCCACTTGAAGAAATATTTGGACCCCAACTTATTCTTAATATTTTAGCTACTAGTCTTTTGTCATCATCTCACTTAGTTTACTGAGGTGAATACATGCTATGTAAGTTAATGTTTTGATTAAGACATACTCGTATAACCCTGCTCTTTAATTTTCATATAACCATGTTTATAAAGAATAGTTTCATATCATTCTCTAGTTAGAGTCATTACAAAGAGTTGTAGATATGAAAGAGGCCATTTTCACCAAGTTTAAAGTTTTTCCCCAAAGCTCTCTCTACTTCATAAACTTTATTTTGAAATTCTGATCCTGAATACTCATATTAACAGTTTTTAGAAGGAAAGGCCAAGAATGCACCCACCCCTGCCTTTGTAAGTAATGTATTGTTTTAAAAAAAAATGACCAAAATACAAGTTGGCATAAGGTTTCATATTATTTGGAAATAATTTATTCATAATCTTAAACTTGCATTATATAAATATGCAAAGCATGGGTAGTTGCCAGAAAAATAAGTGAAAACTCAGAATTATTTTTCAACTTCATCAAATAATATGGTCAGTGGGAAACGTACATAAATATTTCTCCAAAATTCTCTATTTTTGTCCATAGAAAACAGAGTGGGGCATTTTCAGATTCACCTCTGTTTACAGGAAAGTGAGTACCTCTTTAAGGTCTTCAGGAACTATGCCAGATTTGATTATCCTATGTTTAAATAATAATTTGCAGTCACTTAAATCTGCTTTAAGTGGAATCACACTCGCAAAAGACAATAATTCAGCAAAATTGATATATTAGTGAAAGAAATGTAAAAATGTTTTGAGATCTTCACATTGGTTATACAATCCATTATTACCCTCACGTATAATACAAAGTTTTAATACCTGTAAGAATAGTGTCTTCAGTATCTTATATTCTATATCAGCTTAATTTTATTTATTGCACAACTTAAATCTCTGTTAAATAGTTTGAAGCACATCTCTATTCTTTCAAAGAGCTTTAAAAGACAGTAAACTGGAGCTCTATTCAGAAATTCTTTTCTAATAAAACACTGGAAGTGGTTGGATCATTAAATCGGGTTTGAGAAGCTTACACACAGGGGAAGAAACCCGCGATGGCTCATACAGCTGAAACATCTGCTAAACCTTTCGACACAGACTAGCAGGAATAGGAATATGTTCTTTAAACAAAAAAGCAAATGGCAATGGCTGAATGTGTGGCCGTTGAGGGACATTGCAAATTTTGCATCTGTAGAAGTCCACTGGCCTTCCAGCAGAGGACAAGCAGCTTTATTGCCACAGGGCAAACCCCAGCAGGGCTCTCCCTTTTAGCAGGGCTCTTAACAACATGAAAGCTTGTCTTTTCCGAGGGATGTGGACAATTCGATCTCCACTAATACTTGGAAACATGATTAGATAGAAAATACATCATCAGATTATTGCGGAATGAGCAACGCACACGATGGATGGAATTATATATAAATGAAATATAATAAAATAGATATCTCACTATGCTGTTAAGAATGGTGACTCAATACAGAGCCAAGAAAGATTTCCTGTCATGGCTCAGAAGCAATGAATAAGCACACAGTGTACTCAAAAGAGAGACAAGCCATGGAAGAAGCGCATGAAATGGCAGACATTCCGGTTGGAGTGTGTGGTTCTTTTTACACATGATTTAGATTCACTTTGGTTCCAGTTCAGACTCCATTTTCTTTTGAATTTTTTAAGATGATTGCTCGTAAGATCTGCATGTTCTCACTCTTTGTATTTGCTAATCCCTTCTGATGAGGACTCTCTCAGTACCTTGAGTGTACAGAACCTTATACAAGCTGACAATTTTGTCTCTGGACAGACCTTAAAACAGGCCTACGAAAGTTGTCAGAGTCCCAAAAACTGTTTCATGGTGCTTACTTAAGTGAAAAGAAAAGGCATTCTTCTAGCTTGGGTCAAACCTCAGCCTTAACCCAATTAGAATATTGGAGGGAAAAGAGTCTTAGAGTTACTTAGACATAGATTTCCAACTGAAATCTCCCACATTGTTTGAACCTGAAGAGAAGACTAAAATCAGTGAATGTCGGTGCTACCTCTGTAACTTGTGGGTTCATAGTGAAATTTTGATGTGATAATTTATATGAAACACTTAGCACAGGGGCTGGCATAAAGGAGGTGCCTCATAAATTGTATTTTCTAATTTCCAGGATAACATTAATATTTACCTCATATGATTTTTGTGAGGACTGAATGAATTAATGGGTAACACTTTCAGAATGAACTATGGTACATACTGGTGCTCTTTTAAAGTTTTCATTAGCTATTTTTGTTACTACCATTAATGTTCCAGTATCTCAGTAATATTAATTCAGTAATGGGGGATTTAAAAAATAAGGGCTAGGGCAATGAGAGATCAGTGAATGAATTACTTCAACCAACTATTTGTATTTATGTAGAAAAAAAAATCTTAATTGGTGACCCTTTTTTTTTTTTTTTTTTTTGAGGGCAGTGTCACTGGCCCTCATATGTGGGACCCGAACCTGGGCCTCTGGCTTCCCAATCCAGTGCTTAACCACCACACCACTTGGCCAGCCCTCGTGCCTCTTTTTTATTATAATACTTCAGTAACTAAGTACTTGCTTAATATACATTTATTGCTTTATATATTAGCCAAGGCTCTCCAGAGAAACAGAATCAATAGGAGATATATATTTCTTATAAAAGAATTGGCTCATGCAATTATGGAGGTGGACAAATTCCAATATTTGCAGGGTGAGTCAACAAGCTGAAGATCCAGGAGAATTAATGGGGTAGTTCCTGTCCGAAGGCTAGCAGGGTTGACACCCAGGAAAGGCCAATGTTTCTGTTTTAGCCTAAAGGCAGGAAAAAAGGCATTGTCCCAGGTTTAAGTTACCCAGGTAGGAAGCATTCCATTTACTTATAGGACAATCAGTCTTTTTGTTCTTGTCAAGCCTTCAACTGATTAGATGAGGCTCACCCACATTAGAGAGGGCAATAACTTTATTCAGTCTACTGATTTAAATGTTAATCTCATCCACAAACACCCTCCCAGCCACACCCAGAATAATGTTAAACCAAATACCTGTTTACCCTGTGGCCCAGTCAAGTTGACACAAAATTATCCGTCATTCTCTAGACATTCCAATCTAGTTACAAAGACAAGAAACATTCCTTTAAAAGTTTATATACTCTAACATAACATGAACTCACTGAGTAGCACCATCCAAGTCTATAGATAACTCTGGTGAGGAATTTACTGAGGCCCCACCACATGTGAGACACTGTGTATTGAATCTAATTCACAGATAAAGACATAAGATAAGTGGAATATGTACTTTACATGACATGATAGGGAGTTTGGACTTTATCTTATAAAAAAATAGAAAGCTGAAGGCAAGTTTTAAGTAGGAAAGTAATTTAATCAGATATTTTAAAAAATGATCGCTTTAACAACAATGGTTAGGGTGATCAGGGTGATATTTAATTGTTTCTGTCTCTTCTTTCCTGGGCTTCTAAATCTGGGACTATCACAGAGCTCTCTGTTTGTTATCTATTAATAACATACTCATACAAATATCGTCCCTATTTATTCTCATTCCATAAATGTAACATCGAATATTCTGGCATTTATACAACCATGAGTAATATTACTGTTTAGCAATTGGTGAGGCAAAGGAATGAGCAATTTGAACACTGTGGTACTGTAACACTGTCCTGGAAACCTCCCCTGGGCTGGCTAGATATGACCTTTCTAGTAAGATGATCACGGGGAAATTAAATAAAAAAACATAAGGAAAAGAACCCCTGTAAAGGCAATGGAGTGGCATGGTTACAAAGAACCCCTGTAAAGGCAAACTCTCCCATGGATAACAGCTATGAAATCTAGAAAACTCTACTCATATCAATAGCTGATAAATAAACTGCCCATGTACAAGGGCCCCTAGACTTCTAGACAAAAACAGTGATGAAAAATAAATTTGTTCCTGAAAGCTTAAGCCACATGTAGACAAATTCTATGAATCTATGGCTTTTATAACTGAGAGCATATGTAATTGTTTGCAGCTTAATTAGCATAAAGCAAGAGTTTACTAGCCTGAAGTGTCTGAGACTAGAGCACAAGTATGACAGAGCAGCTGGAACTGAGGGGAGAATCCCTAGAAGCAAGAAAATCATAGACATTGAATCTTGAAGTCTGAGAGAAATCTCTGTCCAAATTTTTGGCTGCCCATGCAATTACGCAAACATAGAGAAGACCCCCAGGAATCAGGATATAATGGTAACAACTGGAAGACATAAATACATAACAACATTATGAGCCAGTGTATACTGTCAAAGAGACAAAGTTTTTGGTATGAACCCAGGTGAGTTAATTACTTAGTAAATGCAAAAAATTCAGTAATTTTCAGAACACAACAGAATTCAGTGTTGCTGCAATACAATATTGTCAATTCCACTTTTCAAACAACAATTGCACATGAAAAAAAAAAAGAAAAAAAACAAAACCAGGAAAGCACACTCTTAACGAGGAAGTAGGGTAGTTAAAATAATCTGAATCCAAGGGACCCAGATGTAGACTAACAGACAACTTCAAAGCAATTATTTTAAATACAATGAAACAATGAAAGGAAAATATGGTAACTATCAATTAACACATAGGGAACCTCAACAAGAAAATATAATATATCAAAAGTGGAAATGAGCTTGCTGAAAAATAAAACAACAAAATCAAAGATCACCAGATGATCCCCATAATGAACTGGAGATAGCAGAAAAAAATTAGAAAACTAAGATTAAAAAGCAATTAATTCAACAAATGGAACGAGGGAAAAATAAATAAATAAATAAAATGAAAAGATGAACAGAGGCTTGGAGACCTGGAGAAATTGCAGTCCAGCCTGTGGACAACATCAAAAGCCCTAATAAACATGTAATTTGAATTCTAGAGGGAGAGAAGAGAAAGGGTCAGGGAAAAAAAAAATTGAAAATGCAATGAGCTCAATTCAAATACGGTGAAAAACAAATTTAATACTCCAGATCCAAAAATCTCAGAAAACTCCAAGCTAGACAAACACAAAGGAAATTACTTCTAGGCCCATCATATGTAGATTGATGAAACCCAAAGATGAAAAGACAATAATGAAAGATGAACAAACCCAAAGACAGAAAGCATCAACTTATGATCTGCAGCTCATGGTGAAGCCATCAGTGTGCCCTAAAGCAGAACAGTGAAGCAGTCAGAGAAGTACCATGAGAGCCCAAGGCGTTTGCTCATGGCATTCACATTAGCCTTCAAGGTCTCCTTAGCTTTGGTCTTCCATAGCATTTCCATTTTTTGAAAGTTTTGGTGGTTGGTAATGTAACCTGTTAAGGTCACTTACCCTCTAATTGTCCTATGGGAAGATGTTAATTTCTGCAGGGCCTAATAGCAAGGCAGACATTGCTTTTACAATAGGGAATATTCATTGGCAGGATAAGCATTGCCCTTCTCCAAAAGCATAGATGTCTACTCTTGATTCTCCTGGCAGGGTTTTCCCAAAGGCTCCACACAGTACTCTCTCGTACTCTCTCTGACACAGACACTTTTCTTACCATGGAGTCTACTGAGTGATAAGACCCAAGCAAAATTTGTATCACAGTTTGTACCTTCTTCAAAGCTTTTTTTTTTAAAAAAATAATTGTATTATTATTATTGTTATTGTTATTGTTATTTGCTCTGAACTCCACTGGGAACTAGAAACTTTGAAAGCTGTATAGTATACAGGTCAGACCTACACAAATGTGTGTTTTTCCTTCGTGTTGCACCAAGCAGAGGCAACCCTTGTTTCTCAGTTTAGAAGTTATATACTGACTTGCACCAAACTAATAGATTTCTAGAAGTTTCACCAATGAAACAAATCCCTGAAATTTCTCAGATATTATTTTCACCCTCTAACATGCATGAAACTTAATAAGGTATCATCAAGGGTGCTGCTACTTCCCACCTACCCAGTTCAATTAACTTCATATCATTAACATAATAAACTACATCTCTTCCCTATGAAGATTCCCAAGTCCCCCTTTGTATACTGTTGGTGGGAATATAAAATGGTATAGCCATTATGGAAAACAATATGGAGGTCTCTCAAAAAATTGAAAATACAACTGCCATATGACCCAGCAATATCACTTCTGGGTATATAAATAAAGGAAATAAAATCATTATCTCAGAGAGACATCTGTCCTGCGATGTTCATGCAGCGTTATTCACAATAGCAAAGATACAGAAACAACCTAAATATATGTCAATGGATGAATGGATAAAAGAAATGTGGTATGTATATACAACGGAACATTATTCAAGCTTTAAAAGGAAGGAAATCCTGCTATTTGTGACAACATGGATTAACCTGGAGCACATTATGCTAAGTGAAATAAGCCAGACACAGAAAGACAAATACTGTATGATCTCTGTTATATGTAGAATCTAAAAATGTTGAACTCATAGAAACAGAGAGTAGAAGAGTGGTTACCAGGGGCTAGTGGGTAGTGGAAATAGAAAGATGGTGGTCAAGATACCTCCAGTTATAAGATGGATAAATTCTGGAGACCTAATGTACAGCATGGGAACTACTATAGTTATTAATAATAATGTATTGTATACTTGATATTTGCTACCAAAGTAGATTTTCAATACTCTCACCACACATACACACACACACACACACACACACACACACACACACTGGTAAATAAGTTGATAACTAGTTAATTAGCTTGATTATGGTAATCATTTCCCAAGGTATAGGTATTATATCAAAACATCATGTTTACACTAAATATATACAAGTTTTTATATATCAATAATACCTTACTAAAGCTAGAAAAGAAAAGAGAAAAAAAAATAAAACCAAATCCCTTATAGATTATTTAATGGCTGTAGGAGAGTTGCCATAACCCACAGGCAAGAGAGTAGGGCTGCACTGCAGTCCTTGCCGGCTGAAAACAAATAATTTCTGATTATCTTTGTTACTAAGGATGTAGAAAGCAAAATTTTTCTAGGCCAATAATTGCATGCCAGGTGCCAAAGTCTCTATTTGTTTCAGTAAAGATATCACATTTGGATTTATAGCTATGAATTGGATTTATAGCATGACCTGGTTATGCCTACAAAAATCTAAGTCATTTTTCATGAACGATCTAGCTTCTTTACTGACAAAATTTGCAAGTTAAATAGGAATGAGATAGTAATCAACACACTTGCATCTATCAAGGCTTTTATAAAAGTGCTAACTTGCCACTCTCCTAGGGATCTCATATAGCTTTTGGTTTATTGTCTTGGGGGGATGTTATTTCTAGAGACGTCTACATGCCTTTTCTGACTACAGAAGACCACAGTTTAGGGAACCGTTGTGTAGATTCTTTTAATTACTTAGTATATCTATTCTTACCATACAGACTAGATTTGGAAAACAAAACAAGAGATGGACTCTCAGTCTCACTGGAAAGACTGGGATACATCTATCTAAGATTTCAATTATCCCCTGATCTCTATAAGCCTCTGCAACCAGTGGGCAGGGTAGTACTTTAAGTCTGGTGGCTCTGATAAGTTCAAAGCTACTATGTCATATCAACAAGAATGTCTGGGCATCTACCTTTCCTAGTTAATTGTCACTCTGAAAGTGACCACTCAACACTTTGGGGAAGGCTTAGGGGAAGACTCATGGTGCAATCTGTGGCCACATTACAGGTCTCCCTCAAAGCAACACCCTTAAGCAATCTAGATCTGTAAACTGGCTGATATACATGACATTAGCTCAAATTTGGTTTCTTTCTATCAGACTTAGAAAATGTCTGCTTATGTATATGTCAGGCAGCATCTTAGGAGGCTACTCATCCATTTAATCCTTCAAGTCTCTATGATCAATCAGCTATCACAGCAGATCCTTGTGGGTCCAAACACTCGGACTATAACTCTGTCCTAGTGACCTATTGTGATAATTATACCTGCCTTGTCTCTAATGATAAATGTCGCCTCTGAACTTTTGGTAGAAAGGTGGGGCCCACCTGTGGCAATCCAGAAATCATTGAACCCTGAAAAGAAATGCCATGATTTCATTCTCTTACACTTTTTGATCTCCTGCTGATGCCCCACACTATTCAAGTTCCCCTGAAAGCCAAAGGCTATGTTGATACAGTCTGGAGCACAGAGCAGGTTGGAGAAGGATGGGGTGAGTCTAGAATAGCAAAGGGAACAGAGTCAGTATCACTCCTGGAAGGTAAGCCCGATGATGGCAATGACACTGTCCTCTATCTTCCCTGCTGTATTCCCAACACTTAGAATAACAGCCACATAATGCATGCTTCATAAACATGGTTGAATGGATATTGTTGAATGAATGGAATTCATATTCGAGATTACAGACATGTGGCTACATATCAGAAAAAGTACAAATAGACAAGGTGAAAAGACATGGGAAATCAACAAATAGATACTGTGGCAGTTATATTTCCGGTGGATGATGTCTTTCTCTGTCAGCACTGCTTTTAAAGTGTTCCTCTAGATGAACAGTGACTCTTTTGAAAGATATTTGTTGGGCTGACCAAGTGGCATGGTGGTTAAGCGCTAGCTTGGGAAGCCAGCATCCCCAGTTCGGGTCTCACATATGAAAGCCAGTGACGCTGCCCTCAAAAAAAAAAAAAAAAAAAAAAGATATTTGTCACCACATATATGACAATATTTCAGAATCAAAACGAATTCCTAGCTTTACCTTAAAAATATGTCTTTCCAAGTCACTCTATAGAAATCTGTGATTCTAATCATTATTATGACATTGGACTCAGTACACTTTTTCCATGTTAAATGATAGACCACTTCGGAAGAGTGGTCTATCTCTTGGGAAGAGTGGTCTACCCACCATTAATTATAAACGAAAAAAATTATACCCTTTCTCAAGAAAATATTTTCATTAGGGAGGACAAAAGGAGAGTACTTGGGTGTTGGCTATCCATATGGAAAAAAAGAAGGAATGCATTTTAAATGTTGGGGAACCAATAAGGACATAACGATAGAATTTACAATTTGTAGCAGAATGAAAAAAAAAATGGGCACAAATCCTTTGAAGCTCCTCCCATCAAAAAATAAAGTCAATTTCTAAACCGTTGACTTTCTTTGTACAATGGGGTCCGAGTAGATTTGACAAAAGCAGTCTTGTACACTGGGGGCTTGTCTGCTCTTACCTTGGAATCCTTCCACCTCTATAAGAATTAACCTGTGCTAGCCTGCTGGGTGATAAGATATTGGTGGCCTTTCCCCATGTAAGGTTGAGCCAGCCATCAGATGGGTAAGTGAGGCCACACTGCACTAACCGCTGCTGGCTACCAGGTACTTAATGAGGCAATCCTAAATCATCCTATCCTAGGTAACTTGACCCAGGCCAGCAAAAAGCACCTAGTCAATCCACAAAACCTTGAAAAACAATCAGTATTTATTGTGTTAAGTACTATGTGTTGAAATAATTTGTTATGCACCAAAAATTAACTTATAAATGAAGTCACATTTTTTCCTATGAGCAGAGTATTTTTCTTCTTGATAAAAGGATATAATCACTGAATTTTCCTTAATAAAAAAAATAATGTCTAAATCTTAGGAGTGACAAGAATACACAAGAGGATGAGGATATTTGCTTGAGATGCCATAGTTCTGTCTCCTGTACTTTTTTATTTTTTTAATCTAATTTACTTCCTCTTCACCACTTCTCACTCTTCCTACAGGGATCCAAATTGGTATTGGATTTGTTGTGGGCAGAACCAATCATACTTGTTATGGGTGAAGAAGTCTCCTTGTCACTAAGAGACACTTTAGGGTCATTTGTCAACTTTCACATGGGGCATTCATTTCGGTTTAAATTGCAAATTCCCTAGGCCGAGGTCACATTTTAAACTGTTTTCTGTCACTTTTGCTTTCCTTGGGAAGAAATTGCGACTCCATTCCCAAGAAGAGGTTTTATTAAAGAAACAATATGAGATTACAGATGCTAACGGTGGAGGGTGGCAGTATAACTGATTAGAAATAGGAAAGCATCTTGGGAAAGGGAGAGAGCTCTAAAGTAAAGATCCAACTACTCTAAATTTTACCATCAGTGAATTTGAGTGAATTTGATCGTACGGCATAAGCACTGTTAACAATTCCTATAATGGAGTCATTTGTAAGACTTCTATAATATTAAATATCTACCTTTCTCTATATTACTGTCTAAGATAAGATAAAACCCAAATTATTTTCAAGAACCTGAACATGATAATCCTTGATTCAAATGTTATTATATATACCAGATACTAAATGCAAAACAAGCCGTGTGTAGTGTGTGTGTGTGTGTGTGTGTGTGTGTATCACATATATACTAATCATGCCCTGGGCTTATAGGGTATCTCTCCTCCTCCTCAACCTTCCCCCAGACCTCCATAATTATTAAAATTATACTTCCAGCAGTAAAATAATCATCATCATCTTAGTATTAATGTGATATATCTTTAATGGTTAACATGCAAAGGAGTAAAACTTATTATCTTTGAATGGTGTTATTTGGTTCGAGGAATGAGTTCCATATAAAAATGATAGAGAGCCCTTTTTAAGGTTAGCTACCAAAAGTAGCTACCAAAACAAAGTATCATTTACAAAATAAGATTTGAGCTTGTCCTTTGTCCTGTCACAATTCAAGAAAATTTTGAAATCAAAAAGCAACAATCTTAAGCATATAGAGTGATTTAGTATTTTGCAGGCGCATGGCACCTTGTATCCCAAAGAGCTTTACACCATAATAATTCGCATTAGACAGAGATTTTTCAAAGCCTATTACAGTAATGTGAATTCAACTATGATGCATTCCCTGGAAATAGGGATTTATTCTCCATATCCCTGTTTTACAGACAAGCACATTAGGTGCTTTGCTGAAGGGTACACAGTGACTTGTAAGTCAGTTAGAAAATTGATCCTAGAAATTCTAATTTCCTATCCCTTGTTCCGGTACCTTGACAAAACCATTTTCCAAATAGAGAAACATTACTCTTCAGCTAAATAGCAAATTAAAGGCATGCTGTCTCATGTAATCTTGTAAATATCCTTTAAAAGCCACCAGTACTCTTGAGAGGTTTAGCATCTGGTTCTCATGGTGGCAAAAAGGGAATAGAGCTGAGAGTGAAAGTGACTGAACTTTCTTCCATAGCCAGAGGTAGAAGTCTGCAAAGACTAGCGCATCTGAATTGCAGTCTTCAGATCCTCTTTGCAGTACAGAAGCTCATTTCACCTGTAGCCCGATGGAAAGTGCCAGATTTAGCAGAGACAACATGGCAATGAAGAATCCTAAGCAACCTATGGTAAACAAATTTAATATTAGGAGCTTGCAACCAAGTTCTAAGATGGCTCCCCACGAGCCTTACTTCCTGGCATCCATGCTTTTGTGATTGCCTGCTCCACACTGAATCAAGGTTAAGTCATAAAAGGCATTGACACTTCCACCTTGGCTTGTAGGATCACTCATTCGGGGAAGCCAGTCACCATGGCATAAGAACACTCAAGTAGCCCTGTGGAGAGGAAATGAGACTTTTCTACCAATAATCAGCACCAACTTCCCAGTCATGTGAATGAGCCATCTTGCAAAGGGATTCTCCAGCCCCAATCAAGCCTTAAGATGAGTTCAACCCCAGTTACCTGTATCCTCAGGATATACCCAATGCCAGAACTTTCCAACCAAGCTGCTCTTAAAATTCTGATCCACAAAAACTGTGAAAGATAATAAATGATTATCGCTGATCCAGCCACTAAGCTTTGGGGGGGAGGGGGGCTTGAAGGTGGGAGTTGTTGTATAGCACTAGGTAACTAATATATAGTCAGGTAATAATAGATTTGAGGAAAATAAATCAGTAGTCAAGTTAATTGTTTCAATTTAATTCAACAACTATTTATTGAGCATCTAGTTTCCATCAGGGACCACAGAAGAGACACTTGTGGGTAATGACCAACCCTTAGGACAAAAGTCGCTTATCACATAGAAAATGAAACTAAGGCAAATACTCTATCAACAATTATACAAGCTTCACAAGAAAAAAAGATATTCATTAGGAAATTACATGAAATTCTTACTTAAAATTGCGCAGTGGCTCTCTGCATCATTTTTGACTTAAAATTAAACCCTGTCATGTTTGCACTGCCCTCTACAGCTAACAACAGCTCCACCTGGAGCTGGGCTGTGGGAGCCCCGGCGATGGTATAGGCTGCAGCCCCTGCTGCAGTGGGCTGCCATAGGCTACAGTGAGTGGCCAGCAGCCAGCATGAGCTGCCAATAGCCGCGGTGAGCGACCATCCAGAGGCCGGCGACGGATCTGCCTCATCCGGGAAGAGCGCAATGACGATACCAACATGGGCCAGTGAAGCAACGTCCTCCGCAACTAGACTGAAGAACAAAAGGACGGCAACTCGTCTGTTCCCCTTCCCTGATTCCCCAACGCTGTTCCCCTCCCCCAATTCCCCAATAAAATCTTTAAAAAAAAAAACACCAAAAAAAACTCTGTCATGTTTGGTCCCTTACTAAGCCTCACCTGATGCTTCTCTGAACTTTCTGGCCTTCAGTCTCTTGAACATGTCGGGTTCTTTCATTCCCTTGAGCTTTGGCACATGCTCTTGGGTCAACCTTTGCAGCCCGACCGATACCCCTGATCATGTCTCGTATTTGACTAACATCTTCAGGTCTCAGCTTAAATGCCACCTTCTTTAAGAAGCTGTTTTGGAGTGCTTTTGTAATATCCCACCCCCACACCCCCATCATCACACACACAAACACACACACAGAAATATATTCTTTTAAAATCATCGCAAAACCCCTATTCGTTTCCCTCAAACCACACATCCAATTTGTAAGACAAGCCCATGTCTGTTTCTTTACCCACCAACTTTATACACCCATTGGTTAGCACAGTGCCCTCATATATTAGATGCTTAATAAATATCTGTGAATAAATAATCAAAAAATCAAAAGGTAAACAAATCACCAGGAGCACTGAAGGACTTGCCAGATCATTTTAGGAAAGCCTTCCTGGAAGCAGTGACATTTGAGTAAGTCTTATCGATTGCTTTAGGTTTCACAAGGCCAGCATTCATGATAGAAAGTCTTCCAAGGGAAACACTGTATATGAGGAGGGCGGAGGAGAACAGTATTGATTTTTCAGCCTGTTGTGTTTGTTTTGTGTAGCCAGTATTCACTCTTCTCAGAGAAAACACTAAAATGTGTGTTAGTATATAACACAGTATTGCCTGGTAGAACTTGTAGGGAAGGAAGGCAATGCCACAGAGCGAAATACTGGCATTATGAATGAAATCACTGCTGTTGATTCAGAACTAAAAAGTGAAATGCAAAAATATAGCACTCCATCAATAGTGGTTCTGAGGCGAGGATGTGGGAGGTGTAGGCAAGGTTCATAAGAATGATCTGCAATATTTAGTGTCCATTCTTCTTTCTCCATCCTGATACATTGTCAATATTTGGGGCAATTGTGCAAAGTCTGCAAAATGGATTGAAATACTGATGGGGACTACTAGACACAGACCAATTTGAGTAAAACACCTAAGAATGGGCTATAAATATGAAATAATGTTCAGTTAAAGAACAACCTACAGGGCCAGCCGAGTGGCACAGTGGTTAAGAGCTGGCTTAGGACGCAGCCCCAAATTCGGATGCGGCCCAGGTTCGGTTCCCACATGAGGGCCAGCGACACTGCCCTCTAAAAAAAAAAAAAAAAAAAAAAAAAGAACAACCTACAATACAAAAATATATAGAATTGAACTGTCAACTGCTTTATGAAAGCAGAATCACAGATACCATGAGTTTTAGTTAGGGGATTTCAATCTAAAAACAGTTCATTTTTTTTGCAAAATGTCACAAAATGTGCTAGCTCCTTTCTATGCATGCACAATGACAAGTTCAATTCAAAAAATATACATTATAGGTGTTTATGTTCCTGGGGTTGCTCTAGTCTGTTTGGATTTTTGTTGTTGTTATTGTTTTAACCATTCTCTTTTCACACTCCTCAAATGAGCCTTTCTAAGGATGTTCTCATCTCTCAGCCTTTATTCATTCATTCTTCCTCTAGCCTGGGAAGTGCCTTATCCGTTTCCCAGCCTACACTCCACTAGAAAGGGCTAACTAAGGTACTTCAACAATGTGAAGTTTCTCAGAACGTCCCACAATCATCTCTTTCCTCCAAATTTATGGAATCTATTTTCTCTATGAAATCATATCACATAAAATTATACAATGTCTTATGCCAGCTCTTTTATAATCTTATATTGTTGTAGAACATCTGCTCACTCTCATCGTAACTTGATATTACTTCTCTTTACTGAGCTTCAATCTCTTAAAGTTTATCTACCAGAAAACTTATCAACGTGCTTTGTACATAATAGAGTACTAATTATTATTGGATCTGGAAGATTGTATTTTCCAAAGACTATGACAATAGCATCTGTATCTCATCCCATCGCGCACTTTTGACAACATGATGTCCGTGGTTCTCCCAACCAGAGATGGTGTCTCTATTTCATCTCCTTGTACCTGGGGGGAACCTCGGTAAATTTCTCAGCACCAGATTATGGTAGAAATGATACTGACTGATCCTAGAGCACGTCATAAAGGCAACATAGTTCCCATTCGGTTTTTTTTTTTGTCCCCTTCTCTTTCAGGTCATGTTTCTTTAGAGCCTGGAGCTACTATACAACCACCATTCTGAGTAACCTCAAGGATAAATCACAAGGGATGAACAGAAAGAGATGCAGCTGTCACAGCCCCAGCTATTTGAGTCTTCCCAGTCCAGATTCCAGACAGGTGCGCACAGAAGCTTTTCAGGGATGATTCCAGGCCAAGCTAAAATAGTGAAGAGACTGCAAGCGAACACTGCCCAGCTGAGCTCACTCAATCCTGCAGAATGTGCAGGAAAATTACAGTAGATTATTGCTATTGTTTTAAAGCACTGAGTTTGGGGTAAATTCTTATACAGAGAGACAACTAAAACAGATGGTAAATTTGTATTTTAACTTTTGTATCTATATGGCGTAACCCAAATGCAATTCATAGGGCATTTTTGACAGTTTTGAAATACAGAGGGTGCCAAAAAAATGTATGCACATTTTAAGAAAGGAAAAAACAACTGTATTAAAATTGTTAATACTCAACATATACTGATAACAAAAGATGAATACAAGTCACGTTTGACTTCTGTATTTAGAGGAGGTACTCAAAGTGGTTACCATCAGCATAATTTTAATACAGTTGTTTTCTTTCTTGAAATGTGTATGTATTTTTTTTGCCACACTCTATATATGTTTATTTTATTATTTATCAATTTTAGTCTCAATATGCCTCAGTATTTTTTCCATATTTCCTAGACATATTCTCACTTGTTTATCTATGTCTCCCTCACTAGAATACAGGCTCAGAAAGGACAAGGATTTCCCTGTTTTAGTCATGGCTGCATTCCCAGTAGATAGAATAACAACTTATATCCTTGGTTTATAAGTCATAGGAGGAGTTGTATATTATTCTAGTTACCATTGGAAGTGAACAGACAACTTAAGCATAGGTGTTACAGATGACTGACACATTCAGATTACTCTGGCTTTTATATGTGGTGATTGAACTATAAAAGAATAATTGGGGTGAAATCTTCATTGTGTTTAAATGTCCACATTTTAAAATTCATGTATTAGACACAATGTGCTAATTTATCTTTATCTTTTCACCCTTGGGTCATATTGCAAGTTCCATTAATTTTTTTTCCCATTATAAATCTGAGGTATTATTCAGGAGTTTTCATTAACAATATATACCCTTTTTATTAGGTATTGGTTCCGAGCATTACCTATTCTCAAGCTCTGGGAAGTCTCTTTTCTCTCTTTTCAGTCTTTTCTCATTATTTCTAAGTTTTACTGGCCGCTTAAAAAATTTCTTCCCCTGACCTTACTAGGGCTTTCCAAATGTACTGAATTAATAGCATCTAAATTTAATGTGCTGTTTTCTCCTTTTCCGTCATTTATGAAGGTGTAAAACAAGACCAGCTACCTAGTCTTTTGTCATATTTCTTGGTTTGCCACCCTTAGCCAGCCATCATACCCGCTAATAAAGCTCCTAGCAAGTCCAATTTGGAAAGATGCCCTTTAAAAAGAATTGATTTCAGCGTTGTTTGTCCCAATGCATGTTTTTCTCTGTGCACCAATGTTAACCCAAGAGTTCCGAATATTTTCATGAGAAGAAAAACACTCAGAAAAATATAAAATAGAATACAACATTGCTGCACCTGCTTCCAAAATGGCATTATTTTCTATGAAATGAAGAAATTTGATCTGAATGGAGCCAGGTAATTTTCTCCTTGACACATGGTTTCTTAAAGGGAAAAAAAAAAAGTCAGGAAATAAACTAGCCAGCTGAGTTGATATGGATAAAGTCAATTTAGTGGGAAATTTGAAGTAGCATGGGTTTAACCCTTTGTATACTTTCTTTGTTAATATTTTTGGCTTCTGTTTCATAGGAAAGGTGTTTTATGAAAATCCCTCATGCATGGAGACCTAGTTAACAACTCTTGTGTCAGTCCACAGTGATCCACATGCCACACAAACCAGAGCTCCTTCCTTTCATTCTGGTTGCATTTCTTGCTGCTATAATAGTGCCACTCATTTGGAATATGGAGATACTTTTAATGTAGTGACTCTCACTTCCAAGGCATTTTTTTTAAAGATTTTATTGGGGAATTGGAGGAGGGGAACAGTTTTGGGGAATTGGGAAGAGGCCCAGCCAAGTAGTTCTTCTTCAATCTTCGTTGTGGAGGGCGCCAGTCGCCATCTGGCTTCCCGTCAGCAGCTTATGGCCTCTAAGCTCAAGGTGCTGTGTTCAATCTTAGTTGCGGGTGGGCTTAGCCACCATCCCATGTGGGAGTTAAACCAGCAGCCTTGTTGTTAAGAGCGCATGCCCTATCCACTGAGCCTTCTGGGCGGCAGCTCAGCTCAAGGTGCCGAGTTTAGTCTTAGTTGCTGGCAGGCATAGCAGACCATTGAACAGGCAATCTTGTTGTTACACCAGCTGAGCCATTCTGTCACCTGTTGGCAGCTCAGTGACAGCTCAGCTAGGAAGCAGAGTTCACTGTCCCATGTGGGAATCAAACTGGCGGCCCTGTTGCTCAGAGCACACACTCTAAACCAACTTTTTACCAACTGATCTATTCGGCCTGCCCCCCAGGTATTTATGATTATAGAAAAAAAATCATCAGATTCTGAAAGCAAAATGACATTTCACAAAGGGTTAGAGACAATGTCTCCATCACATAATTATATTCATTAACCATTACTTTGCCAGGCTTCAGTACAATAATGACTGATAATCGTCTCTATCACCTGAGGCTTCAAATGACCTTCGAATGCCCTTTGGCAGTTTCACATGAACCCAAATAGGAAGGACACCCCATGCCCACAGTTCCACGCACCAAAGAGTTAACAATATTTTTAAAATTATTATTCACTTTATTTTACAATTACATGTCTTTAAAATTTAAAAGATCAGGGCCGGCCGAGTGGCACGGTGGTTAAGCGCTTGGTTTGGGAAGCCAGCGGCCCCAGTACGGTCCCACATATGAGGCCAGTGACACTGCCCTCAAAACAAAAACAAAACAAAAACAACAAAAAAACACAAAAAACAAACAAAAAAAAAATGTAAAAGATCAGTAAACATATATCAATTATTGGTAAGAACAGAACATTTGGTCAAATCAAGTAAGGGCAATAAGATAAGGAGCCAAGTACTTCACTGACATTTAATAAAGCATTTGGGGTCTTATTTCTTATTCTTCCCATCACCATAATTTAGGTCAACACAATTTGAGTGAGTCTTAAATCGAGAATAAGAAAATGACCAGGGCTGGCCGAGTGGCTCAGTTGGTTAAGAGATCAATCAAGAGTGCGAGCTGAGCTCTGAGCAACAGCAGTTCGATGCCCAGCCTGAGCTGAGCTGATGCTGAGCTGCCAACAGGTGGCAGGATGGCTCAGCTAAAACAAACAAACAAACAAACAAAAAAAAACAACAACAATGACCAAAAGAGAATTAAAAAAGACATTGGAGTGAATGAGTCAAATCAAGGCTGTCCTCAGCTATCTCAAATCTCCTTTTCTTCCTCCAAGCCTAGCCTTCCCACAGCACCCCTTAGTTCTGTAAGCCCCTTCTTGTGGAGAGCACACATCCTCATCAAGCCTAAGAGGTTGACAAGGGGAATATGGTGCTATATTGGATTCAGGAGATATGAAGATGAACAAGACAAAAATCTCTTCCTCAAAGATTCCTTTTTTTCTATGCAGAAGAGCACCAGAGAAGCAAATACATATAACTCAATGTGAGGACTATTCAATTTAGTCAGATGTTGGACCCAATCATAGATTTTCTGAAAAGCACAAGGTCTTCCATGTTTAGGCACTCAATATCTGAATGAATGGATGAGTAATTTAATGTAGACATGGTATTAAATCTAAGCTCTCCACTTTTTATGTGCGTGGCAAAATTTTCTATAAATAATAGTGAACAATTGTTTGTGTAATAATAAAAATGGAGATACATTTTAAGATGATACACACATGACCAAAGGCCAAATGAAAGCATAAGAATCTTCTCTTAAACTGAAAGTTAAAGAGTCTTCTAGTTCAAAAGAATCAGTCACCTGGTAGAACTAAAGAGTTTTTAAGATGCTCTAAGGTTCCAACAGTCTTTAAAAGTGATTAAATTTTAATACATGAAAAAGAAGACTTGAGAACATTACCGATGGGGGGGGGGGAAACAATACGAACAAAAGTACAAAAACAGCAGCTGTGAAATCTTCCCCAGCTTAATCAGTTTGTCCACAGAAGGCCAATTATTCCAGTCTGACTCACTGTCCCAGCCAGCCTGAAAATACATTCCCACTGTCAGCAAAGCTAAAAATGGACCTAACATGCTTTAGACATACAATGCTGAGAAAGACTTCTGGCCTGGGGTATATTTTTACCAACAATGATCTGGACCCCTTACATTTATTTCTAAGTGAGAGTAGGAAATGTTTGAGATCTGACTTCATTGTATGTTGATCCAGTGCCAGTTCTAAACCCAGGAAGACAACCTGTTCAGGCCACATAGATAAACACCGAAACATTTAGGAAGGGTGCTATTTGGGAACAATTCATTCTGCGGCAGGAGCTCACAGGTTTTTGGAATTAACTGTATCGAAGCCTAATATCTCAAGTCAAAAACAGTTTCCCCTGTTACCACCTGTAGTTCGGACCCACTGACTCTAAATCATAGGTTTCCACAACCTGCTCCTTGAGTTCAATTAATTTGCTAAAACGGCTCACAGAACTCAGAGAAACATTTTACTTACTAGAGCACCAGTTTCTCATAAAAGGATGTAGTTCTGGAACAGCCAGGTGGAAGAGATGCATGCATAGGGTGGGATATGGGGAAAGGACTCAGGGCTCCCATGCCCACTCTAAAGTGTGTTACTATCCCAGCACCTCCACATGTTCCCCAACCTGAAAGCTCCCCAAATCCTTTCGGGGTCTTAAGGAGATTTCATCACATAGACACAATGGATTAAATCATTGGCCATTGGCCATTGGCCATGGAGTCAACCTCCAGCCCCTCTCTCCTCCTGGGAGGTCAGGGGTGGGGGATGGGGGCTGAAAGTTCTAATACTCTAATCACATCGTTGGTTTTCCTGGCAACCAGCCCCCATCCTTATGTGGGTTCCAAAAGTCTTCTCATTAACCTAACAGATGACACCTTTATGGCTCTTGTCACTTAGGAAATTCCAGGGATTTGGGGAGCTGTGAGCCAGGAACTCTGTATGACCACATATATATTTCTTATAAATCACAATGTCACAGTCATTTTTCAATTCAGCTCTCATGGTTTCCCTGGGGGTGGGGTGAGAGAGAAAACAACCAGCTGCCCTTAAATAAACTTTTGCTCTGATATTAAGTACAGTAACCAGTAAGAAACATGTATTATCAATATGCTATATGCTATAGTGCATTTTATAGCAAAATGATTTCCTGCTCCTTCAAAGAGGAGCAATTTTATTTAAGGTACACAGTCATCAGCCTACAGCAGAATACAGGTGAACAGTAATGAACTGAAGCGATCCCACTACCTTCCAATTCCTGATTTCAATTTTACTCAGGTTTTCAGTCTCAGTCTCTCTCTCTCTCTCTCTCTCTCTCTCTCTCTCTCTCTCTCTCTCTTTCTCTCTCTCTCTCTCTCTCTCTCTCTCTCTGCAAATTCAACATTCTATGCCATGAATTTGAACCGAGGGACCCTCTAGTGGCTAGGTTTTCCAAGAGTGCAATTACCTCCACAAAATGAGAAAGCACTATTTCCCTGCAAAGTTAGAGGAAGGCAGGGCTGACATTCCATTTCTTGAGTATTAGCAGAGAGAGCTGAAGGGCTTCCTTCTGTTCTCTGACCATCCTGTGGTGCCTGTCCCTTATCTTTTACAGCATTGAGAAGCTCTTTAGTCTGCTGTCCTTATTCTGGGCTGATGTGACAAAAATGCAGCTTTAGGGAAAGAGATGCATGCTCATCACCCAACCTCAGTCTACAAAGGATTTCCTTTCTATTCCATGCTGCCCCCAGGGAACAGATAGTGCCCGAGTAATAAATGAACTGGGAGGCGTAGTCATCAGACCTGAGAAATTCATGGTGTGAATCCTTGCCCTTGAGAGAATTTTCTGAGTAACATTAGCCAAGCTTATTTTCTGACTACTTGTGGCAAAAGATCAAATAGAAACGGAATGCTTCAGAGCCATCCAGACAGCTGTCTCACATTGAAGGCATCTTTCTTACATGAAATATAAATTTCACTGCAGCTCCCACTTCAGATTTGAAAACCTGGTCCTTCCAGTATAATCTAGAAGTAGAGAGCTCTGAGACATATCAGAGTGGCCTTATTATTCTGGGTTCTGTTTGCAGCCAGCAGCCTAGACAAAATGCATCTTAGACTTGATTGACTGATTGATTTTAAATAAATCTTTCTCTTTTTTCAGTTATAGTTGACATTTAATATTATTTTATATTAGTTTCAGGTGTACAGCATAGTGGATAGACATTTATGTAATTTATAAAGCGATCGCCTTGAGTAGTCCTGTACCCACCTGGCACTATATAGAGTTGTTGCAACATTATTGATTAGATTCTCTATGATGTAGTTTATGTCCCTGTGACTATTGTGTAACTATCAATTTGTATTTCTTAATCCCTTCACCTTTTTCACCCCCAACCTCCTTTCCCCTTTGGCAATCATTAGTTTTTTCTCTGTATCTGTCAACCCGTTTCCATTTTGTTTGTTTATTTTTTCCCTTAATCCAAATGAATTAACTTTCATGCTTATTCCAGAGTGTCCCTTTAAAGATAATACTTTCTAAATTATTTGAGCAGCATTATTACCAGGAACCATGGCCAGACTTAGCTGTAGGCAAAGGATGTGGAAATTTGGGTATGGGGAGAAAAGACATGTATCAGTTAAGTCTTTTTATTTCTTCAAAAGTGAAAGAAAACCTGACTCAAACTGGCTTAAGTAAAGAAGGGAGCACACTAACCCAATTCCCTTAAAAACACAGGAATTAGAGTGGTCCAGGCATGGCTAACTAAAGAGCTCAGAACTAGACTGTTCTTCATCGCATAGTTTCTCTCAGGATAGAAAGACAGTTGTTGTAGTTACAAAACTTGACAGCCATCAGCTTCAAATCTACCGACTTAGACTCTCTGTCTTCCAAAGGCCTCATTAAGTCTCATAATGGCTCATTGGCCTGACAAGGTTGTATATCTATCTGTGACAGAGGAATATGACATTCTGATTGGTCAGATCGGACTCACCTGGCATCACCTGACTGAGTAGCAATGAGAAGGTGAGATGCCAAATAGAAATTGGAACTCACTTCACAAGGAGATGTAGAGCAACGAGGTGAAGCAGGAATAAAGTGTTTTTCTATAGCCTGGCCTGTACTCCAAACCAACTATATTAAATCTGTGGGGCTTGGATCCAGGCTTCGAAGTTTTCTAAAGCCCCAATTCATTGCAGTAGAAATATTGCTCCATAGGCATCCAAGTTTCTCTTTGTTGGAAGACTTCTGTCAAAGCCCTTGAACTTCACCCATCACTCACTCCTTTAGGCGGTCATTGTAGATTTATTTGCCTTTGCTAAGTACTTCATACAAATTATCTTATGTAATCCTCTCAATGATACTATGAGGTTTCTATGATTGTTCTTTCCCTTATAAAAATCAACTAACCGAAATTCAGAAATATTACAATGTTGGTGAAACATCACACCGCTATTAGGTGGTAGAGACAGATATTGAAACCAAGCATGATTGACCAGGTGGCTATTTCCTTAATGATTATGTTAATGCTACAGTTTATGGGTACCTAAGGGCCAGAGCATGTGGGCCACACCTGAAACCATTTCCAGTCCTGAACGTATGTCATTTTGTCTCTTCTTGAACTCCGATCTGTGCTATGTTACCTCCACAAATTGTACCCAACATATAACCCCTTTGAACTCTCTATTTCCTTCACTAAGGACCCCTTCTCAACTCTCTCATCTTTCATAGTCAGCTTCAATTCCCTTCGAAGCCTTCATTTTCAAACCTAATACATAGAATTACCATTTGGTCTATAATTTTAATGGTCTTTATTTCTTGGCCAGATAAGACACATCTGTTTGTTTGTTTGTTTTCTGTTAAGCTATTTCAGTATTTTTTTTTCCCCCATATAGTGCTTCTTTCATTAAAAATGTGTAGGTAAAGGTAATTCCTAGCTACACTGTTCAGGATGGAATGATATGAAAGTGACACAAACTTAGTGGCTTGCAACAACCTCCATTCCAATTTCTTCTAAAGTGAAAACTTAGAAAAATAATAATAATTCTGAATGTTGAAATGCCAATAACCCATGTCTAGACAACCTAAGAGATTTTACAAGTGAAGTTTGATTTCCTCAACTTGTTAGCTGATTCTGCACTTAACTTATGTTAAATATGACTTCACTATTATATACCAATAACAGAATTTAGCACATTCTTACTTCAGACATACTAATACACATAGTCTCTCTCTGTCTCACACACAGATATATATACATGAAAGCACATGCATGCACGCATTCATACATAGGAGAGCTCCTATATTGTTATAATACTTTGATGAAAATTGTAAGAAATGAGAGATGAAAAGCATCTTTGACTGATGTAGCATCTATATCTCAAAGAAGTTAAAATAATCACTCAACCATAGAAAGTATGGTTATCAGTTAGTAATAAACAGCATGTTCATCTCCTGTCCAAAGTGAAGATTTGCATAGCTACAGGAATGACATATCTGAAGTTATTTTATAGGATAGCCAATACAATAAAGTCATCTTCAAAATTTAACCGCGGGCTGGCTGAGTGGCTCAGTTGGTTAAGAGCTCGCTCAAGAGTGCGAGCTGAGCTCCGAGCAACAGCAGTTCAATGCCCAGCCCAAGCTGAGCTGCCGCTGAGCTGTCAACAGGTGACAACATGGCTCAGCTAAAATTAAAAAAAAATAAAAAATAAAAAATAAGCGCTATTCCTCAAGAGTGCTAAAACAATTAAACAGGGAAAATACTCTTCAACAAATGGTGCTGGGATAACTGGATAACCACATGCAAAAGAATGAATTTGGACCCCTTCTTCACACCACACAGAAAATGAATTCAAATGGATCAAAGATCTAAATGTAAAAACAAAACAACAAAACTGTTAGAAGAACACATAAAATAATTTTTTCTGACCTTGAGTTATGCAAAGATTCTTAGATATGATACCTAAAGCAACCAAAGAAAAAAAAGAAAATTAAACTTCCTAAAAATTTTTAAAATTAGTGCTGCACAGAACACTATCAAGAAAGTGAAAGGAAAACCAACAGAAAGGGAAAAATATTTTTAAATCATATATCTGATAAGAGACTTGAATTCAAATACATTAAACAATTCTTAAAATTTGATAATTAAAAGACAACGCCATTAGAAAATGGGCAAAAATCAGAATAAACGTTTCTTCAAAAAAGACATAAAAGGACAAGCTATGTGAAAAGATGCTCAACATATGATCTAGAAGTTCTACTCCTAGATATGTACCGGAATAAAATTGAAACTATTCCATGAAAAAAAAAAAATCTTTAGGTGAATGATCACAGCAGCATGACTCATGAAACAGTGGAAACAACTCAAATGCCCATCAACTAGTGAACAGATAAATGCAAGATGGTATATTCATATAATTGAATATTATTTGTAAATAAAAGAAAATGAAGTACTGATACATGTTACAGCATGGATGAACCTGGAAAATGTTGTGCTCAGTGTGAGCACATATTTTATGATTCTATTCATACAAAATGTCCAAAATAGGAAAGTCCATAGACAGAAAGGTAGTGATTGCTTAGGGCTGAAGGGATGGAAGAATGGAGTTGGGTGGAAATAGGAGTAACTGTTAATTGGTTTGGGGTATTTTTAGGGGATGATAAAAATGCTCTAACTTTTATTGTGGGTATGTCTTCATGAATATACTAAATACCCTTGAATGGTATAGTTTAAATTACTGAATTTTATAATATTTAAATTATATCTCAATAAAGCTTTAAGAAAAAATATCATCAGCAGCATTGTTAGAACAAAACTCTCAAGGCTGAAACCAAAAAGTTGAAGGAACCTATGAATATCCCCTTTACAGAGAATTACATAACTTGCTAATATACTTTTTTTGTGTGTGTAAAGAATATTTATTAGCTTTACTTAATTCTTCATCTTAGTTTAATCAGATTTTACTTCATTCATCTCCTCTTGAAATTGATCTCCATGTTCAGACAAATCCATCCCATGGATTATTTTCTCATCAGTCATCCATGAAGCTCCCAATTCCTTTACCTTTAATGATTCTTATAAAACTGAATCAAGGAGACAAATAAAGCTCTTGACAACACTTTTTAATATCCTAAATCCTTTTAGTGACTGATAAAGAGAACATGCTCATGGCAACCTTTCTTTTTTGTCTATAGAGAACTAGATCTACTCATTATAAGATTGGCTAACCCAGGAAATGTGGGAATAAGTAATCTAACTGGGAAAAAAATAATAATAAATTTATCTCAGTTTAATATTGATCTATATTATAGAAGCAAAACCTATGAAAATAAGTTATATTTTCAATCACCTGGTTATTCTGTGATCTTTGAAACTTTTGTATAAATAGCAATTTGTACTACTAACTCCTGATAATATTCTTAATAAATAATTCAACTTAATACATTTATTCAACAGTCTAGATTGCTTCAATTTTCATTGTACATTTTTTTAAAATCTAAGAACCAGAGAATTTTTTATATGGGGTTAAGTTTTAAAATAATTAATGTAGTTCACAGAGTTAGTTCTATAAAATAATTTTACTAAAGACAGCATCGTAAAATATCACTGTGATGCTATAAAATATCAATAAAATTTAATTTGAAAAGTTAACAAAGTCCATTGAGACTCAACCACATTTTATGACAACTCATTGTAGTTACTGTTAACGCTGCCAAGATGTAGAAATATTGTGGCCAATAAGCTTTCCTATTTTTTTCCAGAGTTACCACTGCTGTGTCTATAAGCACAATTGTACAGCTACCATGAAATGAAGATTATAACATGGAAGTATAATAGAAAGACCCAGAAGGAAAAAGGAGGAAAGGAGATTTACAGTGTGCACATAATATTTCCTCTTTTTTAATCTTAATTGAGACATTTTTAACATACAAAAAAATGTGTATATCTGTGGTATACAACTTAACGTTTTGATTTATGTGTACATTGTTAAAAGGTTACCACAATCAAGCTAAATATCTTATCCATCGTCTATACATAATTACCATTGTGTGGATGTGTGTGTGTGTGTGTGTGTGTGTGTGTGTGTGTGTGTTGAGAAGATTTAAGACCTATTCTCTTAGCAAATGTCAAGTATACAATATAGTATTGTTAACTATCATCACCATGCAGTATACATTAGGTCTCCAGAACTCATTCATCTTGCATATCTGAAACTTTTTACCCTTTGACCAACATCTCATTTCCCCACCCCTCTCCTGGCAACCGCCATTCTACTCTCTGATTCTATGAGTTTGATTATTTTAGATTCCCCATACAAGAGATATTATGCAGTATTTGTCTTTCCATGTCTGGCTTATTTCTCTTACATAACGTGCTCCAAGTTCATCCATTTTGTCACAAATGGCAGGATTCCTTCTTTTTAATGCTGAAGAGCATTTCATTTATATATATATATATATATAAAATAAAATTATACATATATATAATATATAAAATTATATATATAATTTTCTTCAGCCATGCATCCACTGGTGGACATTTAAGTTGCTTCCACATCTTAGCTATTTTGAAGAGTGCTGCAATGAACATGTGAGTGCAGAGATCTTCTCAAGGTCCAGATTTCATTACCTTTGACATGTATCCAGATGTGGAATTGCTGGATCCTATGATAGTTCTGTTTTTAATTTTTTGAGGAACCCCTGGACTGTTTTCTGTAATGGCTATACCAATTTACATTCCCACCAAGAGTATACAAGTTTCTCTTTTCTCTACATTTTCACTAAAACTTGTTATCTTTTTTTAATAGCCATCCATTCTAACAGGTGTGCAATGATATATCATTGTGGTTTCAATTTGTATTTCATACTCTTCAATTGAAAATATATTGCAAAGGTTTGGTAATCAAAACTACATGGGTAGGCATTAAAACAGACATATATTGGGTTGTCAGAAAAGTCATGACGCATGTTTGCGACAGATGGCACTAGTTGCGTTTTTGGAAGTACTAGAGTCATTTGCATCTATGCTATTGCTATGTCATTTGACAGCTAACAGTTCTAGCTTCATTCTAAAAAAAAAAAATGAGTGATTTGGTTGAGTTTTGGAGATTTTACAAGTTGAAGATGGGAGACCAAACTGTGCATTTTTGCCATATTTTACTGTTTTACTTCCATAAAGGGGAGAGAACACGTGTCAAGCTCCTGAGAAGTTGCACAAAGTTTATGGTGACAATTCTCTACAAGAACATCAGTGCCAACAATGGTTCATGAAATTCGTGCTGGTGATTTTGAACTCAATGACACTCCTCAGTTTGGGAGGCCCACTGAGGTTAATGATGCAAAATAAAGACATTGATTTAGTTAAACCCACATTACATAACACAAGAGATTGCAGAAACATTGAACATCCATCATTCAAGTGTTCATAACCACCTGAAGAAGCTGGGATATGTAAGCAAGCTTGATATTTGGGTTCCGCACGAACTCAGGTTCATTTGACTGTGTGTATAAACATCTGCAATATGTTCATTAAACATGAAAAAAAGAATTTTTTTTTTGAGGGCAGTGTCACTGGCCCTCACATGTGGGACCAAACCAGGGCCGCTGGCTTCCCAAACCAGCGCTTAACTGCCGCGCCACTCGGCCGACCCAAGAATCCTTTCTTGAAGCGACTGATAACTGGCGATGAGAAGTGGATTGTTTACAACAATGTGGTGTGCAAACGATCTTGGTCCCAATGTGATGATTCACCTCAAACGACATCAAAAGCAGACATTCATCAGAGGAAGGTTATGCTCTCAATGTGGTGGGATTTTAAAGGTGTCGTGTTTTTTGGACAGTTTGAAAGAATCCATCATCCAGAAACATCCAGAGCTTGTTAATTGTGAAGGAGTTGTGTTCCATCACGACAATGAGAGACCACACACACGTTTGATCACTTGTCAAAAAGTATTGGAGCTAGGATGGGATATGTTGCCACACCCACCATACTCGTCTGACTTTGCACCATCAGACTTCCACTTGATTCGCTCTCTCAAAACCCCTTACATGGTATAACATTCAATTCAGATGAGGCTGTAAATCAGCACCTTGTTTAGTTTTTCGCAAATGAAGACAGGTCCTTCTATGAACGAGGAATTATGAAGCTCACTGAAAGATGGCAAAAGGTTATCGAACAAAACGGGCAATATATGATTGATTGATCTTTGTTCTTTATATAAATAAATGACCTTTGAAAAACATAGACAAAATACGTCATGACTTTTCTGACAACCCAATATATCATGGGATGCAAAGTACAGCATAGGGAATATATTCAATGATATTGTAACAGCTATACATAATGTCAGAGGATACGTAGATTGGGGGATGGATTATCACTTCGTGAGGAGTGTAAATGTCTAACTATCACATTGCTTTGTACACCTGAAACTAGTTTTTAAAAATCACACATATAAGCCAAATGAAACAGAACAGACAACCCAGAAATAAATCCACATATTTAGGGTTAACTGATCTTCCACCAGGGTGCCAAGAACACACAATGTAGAGAGGCTAGTCTCTTCAATAAATGGTGTTGAGAAAACTGGGTATCTGCATGTAGAAGGATGAAAGCATACTGACATTACATGCTATATGCCAAAATTAACTCAAAATGGACTAAAGACTGAAATGTAAGACCTGAAACTGCAAAACTACTAGAATGAAACAGGAAAAAGCTTCTCCACGTTGGTCTTGGCAACGACTTTTTTGGTCATGCTATTAAAAGCAGAGGCAACAAAAGCAAAAATAGACAAGTGGGACAGCATCAAACTAAATAGCTTCTGCACTGCCAAGGAAGCAATCAACACAGTGACAAGGCAGCTGAGAGGAAACGATTGTAAACCATATACCTGATAACAGGTTAATACCTCAACATATGTAAGGAACTCATACAATTTAATAACAATAACAAAACAATAGCCAATGAAAAAAATGGACAAAAGACCTAAATAGGCATTTCTCAAAAGAAGGCATACAAATGGCCACCAAGTGAACAAGACATGAGCAACAAAAGGTACTCAGCATGCACACACTTGGACCAGTCTTCGGCATCTATCTTATATCTATATACATACAGGAAAACAAAAGCACATATACAAGCTGTTCACAGAAACCATGGTCGTAATGTGTAAAATGTTGGAATCATACAGAATATTGACACAAGCCCAGTTTCTCATTGTTAATCAGCCTGTGTCAGTTATTTCAATAGAATTTTAGATGCCAGGAAATGACAATATACTGTGGTGTGTGCCTGCCTGAAAACAGTCTAAAAAGAGCTGTTTACAAAGATGCAGACAATCCACCACATGTTTGCTGTGTCCTGCTCAGATCTGAGAGGCATTTATCAAATGTTAAATGGGGGTCAGATGCCTTGGCAGGAACTATCATAGAATCCTACTGGATAAATCACCAAAAAAAAGCCATATTTCTAAAAGAGTCAAGTGGGTCCCAGTCTTCACTTCCGCAAGAGGAAAGATTTTTTTCACTCTAGAATACCAAGTTTCCAGATAAAAGCAGGTTACTCATGATGAATGCAGGAAGAAGTATTGAATAAACAGACCATAAATCAGATTTCTTTCATGGGTCTCATCCAATGTAGGCTGCCCACCACACACACTTAATTTTTTGCCTCCAGGATTTTGTCTATACCACCCTCTTTTTCCTAAACTAATGCCCACTGTTATCATTGTAACTGTTCTATGAATCAGTCTTCCCCAAACTTTCATTTCTAGCAGATGTTTAACAAATGTTTAGGGCACTACTCAACTACTAATTTACACAGACCATATAAAATATATAATTTGTAATGTATACATAATATAAATAATGTATTTTATAATGCATTTAAGGTGATACGGATAAGCAAAAATATACAGAAATAATTTTTAAAGTTTTTTACCTATATTTTCTGGTAAATGATGAGGATATGTTCTTCTCAATTAATAGACCTCTACATTATTTCTCTGGGTGAATTCACAATAGTCCAGGAGAGACACATGGATGCACCAAAATTGACTTAACTATACCAGTATTATTAGATTCTAAAAAAGTAACACTGTAATAAAGATCCTTACACATATGTGAGTACACACTTTGTTTTTACTACCTCCTTACAACAAATGACAAGATATGGATTATCCACTCAGATGTCCTTCAGAATTTTCCGAAGCAAATTTCTTCAGAAAAAAGTGAAATCAATTTTTGCATTCATGAGCCAGATATGACTTTTTTCCTTAATTGCCTCAGCAATAGTGGGTAGCATCATTATTATTTTTAAATTTTGGTAAATCCGATAGTGAAGAGTAATATTCTATTGCTTTAATAGTTTTTTTTTTTCTATTTATTATTATAATTGAATATCTTTTCAAGCTTATTACATTTTTCTAAGCTTTGATACAGATTATATTAAATAGAAGTATCTATACTTAGATGGTTTCCTAGAATTTCCTGCAAAGCTCTCTGGGCATGGTGGTGATAAAAAGTATTTTTTACATATGGTTTTATCCTTCATTTTATCATACTAAGCATTTGTATTTCTCTCTTTTGCATGAATAGTCTTGTCATTGGTTTATCTTTCAAAAAACTTAATCTTACCTTGATTTGTAAATTCTGTTAATTTTCTGTTCTTCCTATTTTCCTTAGGGATGCATGAATATGAGTGTTTGTGTGTCTGTGTGTGCCTTCTGTTGATTGCATAGTTTATTTATTCTAATTTTTTTATTTAATAATAAAAACATTAAATGTATCATTTTCTTCTGTATACATCTTGTAATAAACTCAAGTTTTTAAATGTATTATTATTATAATTAGTTTCTATTCCCTCCTTGGCAAAAGTTTGACATAGATTTGTTTTAAATTTCTGGGTATTTAGGAATTTTTATTGATTTCTTTGGATAAAGGTGATTGTGTTTCTTTGTTATTGGTGGGTGGTAAACTGTCTTAAAATTCTATTTTAGGGCCGGCTGAGTGTCTTAGTTGGTTAAGAGCTCGCTCAAGAGTGCGAGCTGAGCTCTGAGCAACAGCAGTTCAATGCCCAGCCCAAGCTGAGCTGCCGCTGAACTGCCAACAGGTGGCAGGATGGCTCACTAAAAAAAAAAAAAAAAAAAAAAAAGAAAAAAGAAAAAAAAAATTCTATTATATTGCAATCAAATAGCATAGCCTCTAAAACATCTGCTTCGTGGACTGACATTTTCCTTGACTCATAAAGATCAAATTTTGAAATACTCCATGTGTATTTGAAAAGGAACTATAGCCTTTGTATGAAAAGAATAGAGTTTTACATACAGATATTAAATTAATATACAAATATATTAACATAAGCTATGTAATTAATTATTACCTACATTATCTTCCAAAGACAAACTATGTTAATACATTGTTGCCACTTTATATAATTTACTTTAATGTATATTGTAAATTTCATCTCACTTTTCTAGCTGCTTTACCTTGTGGCAATATTTGATATACTGCGTTCATCAAAGTTACTTATTTTGATATTATCATCGTGAATTACATCTTTCACTAACAAGTCTCCTGTCTATTGTATTTAATGTTTTTGCCTTAAAACCTATTTTGTGTTATTAATAGTGCATCAGTGTAGGAATAGTGATAACAGTATTAACTTTAAAACCCAACTCTGCCACTTAGTTAAGCTAGGTAAGCATGGACAAGTTAATTCCTAATTCTGTGTCTCAGTTTCTTTAGCTGTAAAGTGAAGATAACAATAGTACCTTCCCCATAATATGTCTCCAAGTGTTTAAAACTCTGTATTAGCTATAGAATCTTTTTCTGTTTATATTTTCCTGAAAATGTGTCTACTTACTTTTACTCTTCTTTCCGCTTCACTTTCAGACTATTTCTTATACTCAACATCTACTAATATTTTGTATTTTGAAGGGAATGACATTGCATGAGGATCAGCTTGTTTAGTGGATCCCCTCCTGTGTGCATGACAAATAGAAGCTGTGCTAGCCAGAAGACTCCAAATCCAAGGGGATCCAACTTCTCAGTTCTGATACTTCATCATCATTGGGGAAGCCATTTAACCTCTTTGATACTTGCTGTTCTTACTTGTAAAATAGGAATAGCACCCACTCTAAAAATCTTTGGTGAGGCTCAAGTAAGATAATATACAAAAAAACCCTTTAGAAACTAAAATGTTATTACACCGTTATTTGTTTTATTGCTATTCATTGCAGAATCACAAGCTCTTTCAGAATCTCTTGGAACAAGATATCTTCAAAATTCAGAATATTTGGAATATTTTAGAAAAGTAATTCAGTACATAATCCTAATTAATAGATTCGGGAAGGTCTGAACTGATAATCAAACACACGAATATTTCTGCAGCAAGACAGACAAATATTCCCACTAAGTCGGGTAAATAAAGACTACATGTAGCTTCAGAACCATTTAGGACACTTTTAACTCTCAACTCGGTTACAAAACTCTTCATTTCAGTAGCTTTTTGGATTTTGCAATTGGCAAAAAGAAACTGTTGACCTGTATTTCCATGGTTTCAATATTAAATCTGTTTGTTTTGGGCATAGCTCTTGCAGATTCCATTTTTAAGGAACATTTTTTTAAGTGTCTTGATGTGTGTGTCATGTAAACAATTGGAGAGAACATGAAACAAAAGAAAAAGAAAGATAAATTGGACATCCTAAAAATTTAGCACTGTTGCTTATCAAAGAACACTATCAAGAGAATGAAAAAATAGGGGATTCAGGTCAAGATGGAGCAGTAGGTAAATGCTGTGCTTACCTTCTCTATGGCCACATCAAAATTACAACTAAACTACAGAACAACCATCATTGAGAGCCACCTAAAATCTTGCTGAACCAAAGACCTACAACTCAGGACTTCAGAAGAAGCCACCTCCAGACTGGTAGAAGGGGCAGGGCAGAGATGCAAAACAGGGCTGGTCCCACCTCTGACCTTTAAGAATTGGGAGGGATATACCTCAGCTGCAAAGGTTCTCACAGAGAAGTGAGGGATCCCAGCCCCTCCCTGGCCTAGGGTTCCAGTGCCAGGGAGATAAGTCCCCATAATTTGTGGCTGTAAAAACCAGTGGAGATTGTGACTGAGTGAGATGGGGGGTGGCTGCACTCCCAGGTGCCCTTCTTATAGGGACAATGCAAGGACTTACTGACGGAATCACTGGCTCTGAGCTCCAGCACTGGAGAGATGGCAGGGATATGTGATGGGGAACTGAGCTGTCTGGCTTTAGGACAAGAGCTGGAGGGGCAGCTTTCTCCTGGACAGAGGATCTGGCAGAAGCCACAGTTTCTTCCCCCTTCCTGGCGTGCAAATGCCCAATTTTTGGGCACACCCAAGCCACTTCCAATGGCTTTTTAATTCAAACCGCCTGTCTTGGTTCATGCTACAGATTTTTCTATGGTCTCTGAAAGGTTAGCAGAACCCAGACAAGCAGCATCTTGCTTGAGAGTGTGTCCTGTATCTCTGGCCGAGCAGCCCTAAGCCAAGCACTAGTAGCAGCCAGCCTTGGTTTACAGGTTGGCCTTTTAAGGCCCTTCCAAGGAAGGCATGGAAGGTAGCCATCTGCAGATTTCTTTGTGACTCCTGCAGGATGGCCCCAAGTGGGGCACAGGCAACACCTGAACTTGATCTGTAGTGGATCCCCTCCAAGATGGTCCTGGGGCTGGTGGCCCCAGTGGCCAGGTTTGAAATGAGCTGGAGCGTCACCCCATGGCCTCCGGGAATGACACCTACAACTGGAGGATTGGGCAGGCACCAGAGCCCTGCTGAGGCAGATCCTGCTCTGTAGGGTCAGCCCCTGCACCAAAACTCCATTGTATTCACAGCCAGTCATCACAACCAATGAGCCTGAGGGTCAATCCCACCCACTAATATGCAAATAGCAACCAAGGCTCAACTGCAAGAGGAGGGCACACACAACCTGTAAAGGGGACACACCCGGACTGCATGAACAGAAAGACTGTAATACTGAGTCCCACAGCATACCTACTACATAAGGCCACTCTACTAAAACCAGAAGACATAGCAACCCTATGTAATACATAAAAAGAAACACAGGAAGACAGCCAAAATGGGGAGACAAAGAAACATGTACCAAATAAAAGAACAGACCACACCTCCAGAAAAAGAATTAAACAGAGTGGAGACGAGCAACCTACCAGATGCAGAGTTCCAAACACTGGTTATAAGGATGCTCAACGATCTCAGGGAGAGCTTCAACAAAGAGTTAAGAAACATAAAAATGAAGATAGAAAACATGAAAAAGAACCAGTCAGAAATAAAGAATACAATAATAGAAATGAAGAATAGATTGCAGGAAATCAACAGTAGATTAGATGAAGCAGAGGATCGAACAAGCATTATAAAAAATAAGATAGCAGAAAATGCCCAGTCAGAACAGCAAAATGAAAAAAAAAAAAAAAAAAGAATCCAAAACATTGAGGAGAGTTTAAGGGGCCTCTGGGACAACATCAAGCATACCAACATTCAGATCACAGGGGTACTAGGAAAAGAGAGAGGGACAGCAAGGAATTAAAAACATATTTGAAGAAATAATGACATAAAACTTCCCTAACCTGATGAAGGAAATAGACATACAAGCCCAGGAAGTGCAGAGAACCCCAAACAAGGTGAACCCAAAGAGGCCAACACCAAGACACACCATAATTAAAATGTCAAAGGTTAAAGACAAAGGGAGAATCTTAAAAGCCGCAAGAGAAAGGCAGTTAGTTACCTATAAGGCAACACCCATGAGACCATCAGCTGATTTCTCAACAGACACTTTGCAGGCCTGAAGGGATTGGCACAAAATATTCAATGTGATAAAAAACAAGGACCTACAACCATGATTACTCTACCCAACAAGGCTATCATTTAGAATCAAAGGACAGATAAAGAGTTTCCCAGACAAGAAAAAGTTAAAGGAGTTCATCACCACCAAACCAATATTATAAGGAATCTTAGAGGGACTTCTTTAAAATGAAAGAAATAATAATAAAAATATGAATAATAAAGTGGCAATAACTACATACCTAGTAACAGTAACTTTCAATGTAAATGGATTAAATGTTCCAGTCAAAAGATAGGGTAACTGAATGGATAAGAAAACAAGACCCTTATGTATGCTGCCTACAAGAGACTCACTTCAGATTGAAAGACACAAAAAGACTGAAAGTAAAGGGGTGGAAAAAGATATTTCATGAAAATAGAAACAAACAAACAAACAAACAAAAATCTAGGGTAGCAATACTTACATCAGACAAAATAAACTTTAAAACAAAGTCTATAACAAGAGACAAAGAAGGACCTAGTAATCCCACTTCTGGGTATTAGAAGAAATCCAAAATGCTACTTTGAGGGGAGTGCTCATCCATATGTTCATTGCAGCATTTTTTTCATAAGCCAAGGCAACCTGAGTATCCCTGAATGGATGAATGGATAAAGAAGAGGTGTACATATATATAGTGGAATATTAATTAGCAGTAATCTGCGACAACATGGATGGACCTAGAAGGTATTGTGCTAAGTGGAGTGTCAGACAGTGAAAGACAAATGTCATATGATTTCACTAATAAGTGGAATCTAAAGAACAAAATAAACAAACAAACAAAACAGAAACAAACTCATAGATACAGAGAACATTTTGATGGTTTCCCGATGGGAGGGGGGTGGGAGGTAGGTGAAAAGAGGAAAGGATTAAAAAGCACGAATTAGTTGTTACACAGTAGTCATGGAGATGTAGGATATAGCATAAGGAATACAGTGAATAATGTTGTAATAACTCTTTAGAGTGTCATATGGGTACTAGATCTATTGGGGTGATAGATGGAAGAGGGTTTGGGGACAGGGTGAAAAAGATGAAGGGATTAAGAAATGCATATTGGTAGTTACAGAATGCACATTGGTAGTCATGGGGATGTAAAGTATAAGGAATATAATTAATAACATGGTAATAACTATGTATAGTGCTAGGGGGTACTAATCAGAGGGATCACTTCCTAAATTATACAAATGTCTACCCACCATGTTGTACACCTGAAATGAATATAAGATAATATTGAATGTCAGTTCTAAATGAAAAATTAAAAAGGAGGGAACAACAAAGAAGGATATGAGGTTCAAAGTTCCAGATATGAAACAAATAAATCTTGGGGATGTAATATACAGCTTAGGAAACATAGTCAATAATAATGTGATAGCATGGTGCAGTATCATATTGTTGATAGAATTATCATGGTGACCACTTCTTTAGCATAGGGGATATAATCAATAATATGGTAATAACTGTATAGTGCTAGGTGGCACTTTTGAATAACTATGATGTACACCTGAAACTAATATAGTATTGTATGTTAGCTATATTTTAATTAAAATCTAATAAAAAGAGAGAATGAAAAGGTAAAGTGGGAAAAATATTTGTAAATCATTTGATAAGGATCTAGTAAATGTGTGTGTGTGTTTGTGTGTGTACACACCTTTACTTCTTCTCTTGATTTCATAGTTTACTCTAAGAAAAGACAATTTCTACACAATGTCAATGGGCTTAAAAAGATACTGACTGTTCCAGTAAGGTATGTGTACTCCAAATATACATTTAGCTAGGAGGTCAAAATGTTAAAACTCTTATAAAATTTGGATCTAAGCAAGCTCTGCTATCCTAAATTTGTCAATTTTCTCTTACTACTACCTGGTTTTCTTATATTCCTAGCTCTTAAACTTAATTTTTAAATAAAATTTCTAAGTTCTCAGCTTCTAAGAATTCTTTCTTTCTTTGTTCTCAACAACTTCTCTTTATTCATTGGATATATAAATTGCAGAATGCATGAAAAACTCCCAGTTTCATTCTACTTCTTATCCATTATTTTATGTGGTTTATAAAACTCCCTTCATTTCAGTAACATCTTGCGGAGTGTGCACAATCTACTTGGTGTAGACTAGCAGTACAGACCAGCATCCCAGGAGAGATGATACAAAATGGCCTAGGGTCCGCTTTGATTAGTTAGTGCCTAAATCGTGAGTCAGTGCTCTTGCTGATATGATGATAGAAGTGTGAATTTTCTACTTTTTCTCAGGTGGCACCTGTCTCAGAAAAAAGCCAGGTCAAAGCCAGGTCAAAACCTAGGTCAGTTTCTTCTTTTTTTTTTTTCCTAATTGCAGTTACCTTTAAATCAGTAACAAGTATTCATGGTTCTAGCTTTAGCTTTTTTGTATATTATTGTAGTTCAATATTGTTGGGATTTCCATCTTATTTTTTTGTCCTCATACTGAAAGACTATGCAGAAACTATATTTTAGAATTTGGACTATCTCTATATTAGCCTAAACACATTTTCAATGGGAAAATATTAGGTTTTGAATTGATTTTATCTTAAATTGTTCAATTAAATTTGAATAATGCATAATTTTTACATAGTAAATATTTGGAGAATCATAATGGTTAAGAGAATAGGCCCCAGATTTTACAAACTTGGATTGAATTTCAACTTTGTGAATTAATTTACAGATTAATGCTTGGTATGTGACTTTGAGCAATTTACTCTAAGTTTTATTATCATTCTCTCATCAACAATAGTGTCACTTCAGCGATTGACAGTTTGAGTTTTTAAAATTTACAGGTATAGAAAAAAATGAAAATTCACATTGATTATTTTTAAGAAGGTATTATCCATCATCAGAGAGATAAGGAAGCAATTTGACAAGGAATATGCTGCCTGAAGCAGGTCTTTCTGAAAGTCAAGTCTTCATACTGTGACCGTGTTAAGTTTACTCTAAAGAAATCATCATTTTTCAGATAAATATAACATATAGTTATCAAATGACTGCTGAGCACCTATATTTATTTGGTTTCATTTTTCACTTCCTGGTTCCCAAAACCCATGAACCTTGATTATGTTTTCTACTGAAGAGACAGAGAGAAGGAACAGAGTAGGAAATGAAAATGGGTCAAGACTTCACATCCTGACTATCATCCATCCTTGTTGCACATGGAATAGAAGACCACATGACACCACATCAGAACAAATTCCAAAGACTCTTCTCTTGACAGCACATTCTTGAAACACCGATCTTTTTTTTTTTTTTCAGTTACTGAAACCTGCATAAGAGGACATAAGATACTACCCAAAAGGTGTGTTAACTGGTCAAATCATCATCAGACAAACAAATGGCAACCTCTCTATTATTGTCTCAAGTCCTAGGTTTCAAACACTCCACATGGAAACCACAGATGAGAAATTTTACTAATATTCAGGAAAACAAAAACCTCTCAATTCCAAGTTTGAATTTCTGTCCTAACACATATCCAATTCTTAAAAAGATACTTTAATTCTGCTTAAAGGCAAGCATGTTATTAAGCAAGTAATTTTCATGGTCAATGTCAGTTCTCAATATCCTTTGATGTTCCTGTGGGCTTGAGGTTCTCCATCTCCTTAAAATATCTATATAAGAGAAAGAAATTGCCAAACAAGTACAGAGATGAATCTTGTGGTCTCCCTTCCACTTTTTGGACACAGACCTGTCATCACACCCTTCCAAAACACATTTTCACCTGCATGCACACACTAGGCATTCATCAAACTCATTTCTTGAAATGTTCTTGATAGTATTCATTCTACTTTAAGCCACCTGTCAAAACAACCCTTTAATTAGGTTAAGCTGTCTGGCTTTGTGAAAAGGTTTACTGTACTCAGTTGTCCCTGCCATAAAATTAATAGTTTGACCAACTTCTAAGGAGACGGATTTTGCACTCATGAAAGTCAAATTAAATCCACCTTTGCCAAACAAGGGGAAAAAATTGGTGTGTCTGAAACTTTGAAAGCAGCACTTCATTTATTATAATCTTTCGAGTACCAAAGTACAAATTAGGTAGAACTGCAGCTGCAAGAAAGCCCAAGTTATAGCACATTGCTCTTATGACCCTTTTAGGAGGCAGTGTACCTACAAGATAATGAACAGAGAATGACTGTACCAGAGTGGGCACTGCCAAATTTCCAACCAAATTTGCAGTAAGCAACCAATCATTCAGTAAATTAATATTCCACAGACTCAAATGTTACACAGGCCAGTCACTGCACATCATTTCTAGACCACAATTCTTATAATATTTTCCAGGAACAAGGCTCATTTTATTATTAAAACTCAAGAGAATAAGATCAACTTGAAAAACGCCTTATAACTTCAGTCAGGACTTGCTATAACATTGCTTTTGGACCAACATTCTTTCGGTGGAAGTAGCAAAGGAAATCATACTCAAGATTTTTTTAATCCTGAAGACATAGTGATTTTGAGTTTTGGTTTGGGATTTTTGTATTGACTTCAACACGCTGCATAGAGAGGTCTTCGGTTGACTTGGAAATAAAATGATTCGTGATTCTCACTATTATTTAAGGTGTACAAAGTCTTAAGGTCTCTAAGGCAGGGCAAAAGTGGACAGTAGAATTAACTAAGACAAAGTGCTCTAATATTTTCATAGAGTCCAAAGGAGCCATCAGAAAAGTTGCAAAAGCACTGTTTTACCTTAAACCATAAAAGGGTAAGGATTCATTTAAGACAAATATTTATTGATCACTTTCTCTTGTTACCCCCACATATTCATTTAGTAAATATACCTTATGAAAACTTAATATGATAATTATCTTCAACTATAGTTTTATAGAGTTTACTAGAAGTAAAGAAACCTGATTTCTTGTTTGCTCCTTCAGTAGTACTAGGTATGTTGTTGTAAAGCAGTCACTTCACTTGCAAGAGTTACATCATCTCTCGATATTATCTACAAGCATGTTTCTAAAAAAAATGGAGCCTAAGAGAGGAGATGTTTTGATGTGGTGTCTTTATGTTCTCAGAAAAGTTCTCAACCTAATTTGTAACAATATTTTTAATGTTTCATTTTACTATCCTGAAATAAAATTGATATATAATGCAAAACACAAATTTGTTTCTTAATAGTAAAATAGACAATCTAAAACTCTTTCATAGAACAACAATATAGAAATTTATAATGAAATATCCCATTTTAATTTGTAAATGCTCAAGTTGACTATACCAGCAGACATAATAAGGTCATCAGATTATTTTACTAATTATAGTAAGTAAGTTTAGAACCAAAAGGGGATTCTGTACAAGTTTTACAGAAAATAAAAGCAGAGATACAGGTGGACATTAGAATAAAACATGGTATGAGGATAAGTAAATAACAGAATAGGACTACTCTGTGAGTGATAAGAGGAAAAGGAAAATTAGTTTAATTAATACAGGTATAAAATGCCAAGAATGAGCATAGCCTGTTGAAATGGAGGAATGAGGAGTTGGAATGTTTGTGAATGATTTAGACTATTTATAAGTGCAGTTTGAAAATAATTTATAGTTTCTTTGTCAATAATTTATATAGTTCTGTGTGTCTGGTTCAGTTCTGATTTTTAAATGTATTAACTTATTTACTAATACAAATTACCATGTGACACTGGAATCATTATTTTGCAAAGGAAACTGAGGCACAAGGGGTTAAATGAGGGCTTATCCAAGAACTCACACCTCATAAGCAGCAGAACCAGGATTTAAGACCAGGCATTCTGATTCCAGAGTCCAGACACTTGATGTTACAATACAATATACACTTGGATCCTGGGATAGAACAGGATCAAATAATCACAAAATGTTTCCTGTTTAAAACTCTACCATATGTTGAGGCATATAATTTACTTCTATTATGTAAAAAAATGCCTTGGAGATTGTATCGATCAATACAAGACAGGAGAAGTATGATGCATAGGGAAAAAGAAAAAGTATAGAGAAATGGTGATTCAAATATCCAGGAATATCATGAAAACAGTCTTAAATATAAGAAAAAAAAACAATTTCAACATTGTTTTTAACAATTAGTTTTTTTCACTGTACTGCAGAAATATTCAAAATAGAAAATCAAGAATGTGAATTATTTTTAGACAAGCTTTATTCATAAAATTTAATGAGACACCTACATTTTATATGTCTCCACTAATTTTAATAATCTTTATCTGGCTGTGAAAATGAGTCTCAGATATTCTCTGTTACAAATTTGCATGCAAAACCTACAAATTGAGATCCAGGTTCAAATTCCAGAAGTGTGGCCACACATAATGAAAGATTCAAAATAATATAAAATTCTTGGTAAAGTTTAAAATAGAATGACCTCCCATTGATTTATATAATATTTACATTTCTTGAATATTGGATTTGCTTTAAAGTCCAAAAAGCCTGTTTTGAATTTATGTGTAAAATGGAGTTTTAATTTATAGGTTTAGTTATAAATTTGCACTTTGGCTGTACGATGGATATTTAAGAGCACTGCAGGATATGTTCTAAACATTTTTGCAGAACAATCATGATCACGGCAGGATGTCTAACCTTCCTGGCCCCATTCATAAAACTCTAGTAGTGGCCACTCCCCAAATGTTGAGATAACTAAACATGGCCCACATATATTTTCAAAGTGTATTCTGGAGGGTGATGCCTTTCCCACTGAGATCCATTGATTTAAGGCTTTTCATACAGAGGGTACCTAAAGCAAATTTCACAGCTTGACTCTTATAATTATGTAAGCCAGTACATCCCTCTCTTTTTGGTAACATGCTTTACACTGATAATGCATTTTTTAAAAAAAATAAATTTTCCCTGAAAGAAAGCATAAATGAATTTGCATTTCTGCTCCTGGTTCATTTCCCACAATTATCATTCTGTGAGAATATGGGAACAATAGTAGCTGTATAGGGGAAATGTAGATGTTTCTTTCAATATCACTAGAAATGTATCGGTTTTAATCAAAGTGTAATACAGTATCTAACCCACGAATGAAATCCAAACAGACCATGTGTATCGAGCAACCAGACTGTGTATTAACAAAACAGTCTAAGAAATTTATGCTTTGGTTACAGAATGGAACACAGAAATTCATTTTCAAAATCAGAAGATTTACGGAGCTCTGTGTAGTAGACTAGAAATAAGAGGGCTGAGTCAAAGCTGGATAGTCCTTGGAAAAGTGATCTCTAACTCATATTGGCTATCAAGACCATGTTCCTGAGAAGAAGGACAATGATTTTATTTACAGTTGAAGATAATAGATAAACAACTCTCTAGCAAACTACATATTTTAACCTAAGGAATAAGATTTATTTTATTTGTTATGATTTTCCATTGGAAATATTCTGTAATATGTTGAGAAGTAAGGCACATTAAAATAGATTGGATTAGGGCCAGCCGAGTGTCGCGTTGGTTAAGAGCTGGCTCAGGACACCGGCTCTGAGCAGCAGGGCCCCACATGAGGGCCAGTGATGCTGCGCCCTCTACAGCTATGATGGTGAACACAGCTTGACCTGGAGCTGGGCTCCCGTGAGTTGCCGGTGACAGCATAGGCTGCAGCCCTGCTGCAGTGCACTGCTGTGAGCTACCATGAGTGGCCGGCAGCCAGCATGAGCTGCTGTGAGCCACTGTGAGCAGCCAAACAATGGCCGGCGAGCGACTGCCTCACTCAGGAAGAGCTGAATGATCATACCAACATGGGCCAGAAGCAGCATCCTTCACAACTAGACTGAAGAACAAAAGGCCAGCAAATTGTCTGTTCTTCTCCCCCAATTTCCCAATAAAAAAAATCTAAGAAAAAAAATAGATTAGATTAGATTAAGTTAGGTTAGATTGGATATGGTGTGCATGTATCCATGTGTATGCCTGCATATACACACATATATGTATATACATATATATGCATATGTAATAAGACAGAGAATAAGAACAAATGAATGAATTGTGCATCATTTCAAAGTCCCAAACCAATTTACCAAATATGATAGTATTGTAGTTAACATTTTTAATTTTTTTTCTTTTTTTTTTTTAAGGGCAGTGTCACTGGCCCTCATATGTGGGATCCGAACCGGGGCCACTGGCATCCCAAGCCAGTGCTTAACCACCGCTCCACTCAGGCCAGCCCTGTAAACATTTTTAAGTGAGCATTGTGCTATGTACTACTCTAAACACTTAATATGTTAATTAATATAAATCTCTTAATAACTTTGTAAGAAGATATTATTTAAGCATTTCAATTTCACAGTTAAAGAAACTCCAAAATGAATACTTAAATGGCAAGAATAGAATCCAAGCATTTTGGTCCCATAGTATACTCTGAAATACTATATTCTATGGCTTCCCTCTACAATTCTATCAAACATCAATTCTGAAAACTGTTCCACCTGTGTGATTAAAAACAAAAAAATCATGAAATATAAGTTCAAGTTAAAGCCAAGATAGAATGATCCTGTTGTCTTACAGACTTTAATATGCTAATGCGCATTATAATTTATCAGAAGACATATATCAAATTTCCTAGACCACTAAATCCTTTTAGCATACACCATTTTGCAAAAAACAGTGTTTCAAAAAACACATTTTGAAAATGCTGCATGTACTGCTTTTAAAAAACACATTTTAAATAAATACATTAATAGAAATTAATAAGCCCATACTTCACTCTTAAAATTGTACATTTTAAATTGTATTTTCAAATGTTCTATACCAATTATTCAAATACATTAATTCATAGACTCCAGAATCTAAGAATATTGATGGTGTGTGTGTGTGTGTGTGTTGTATATGTGTAACATATATATGTGTATAAAATTATTTTTTTACTTATAAAAATAGTCTTCTAAGTATTGAAACTTTAAACAGTTTTACTAAAACTTTAGAATATAAAATTCATCAGAGGGCATACCCCATAATTCTGGAATCTTCTTGGAGACCCATGTGCAAAGTAGTATTTCTCTTTTTAAAATAGTCAATAAATCATTTGTGATGGCTTTAATGGAGATTAAATGAACTGGTAGAATTAACCTGTTTTTATTTTAGAAGTATCAGCTTTGACGTGGTGATACCTACATATGAAGTTAATATATTTAAAAAAATCAGAAGTTCTCTGCAATCTAGGAAGTGAAATAAAATTTAATGATCTAGGATGTATATTGATGGATTTAGTTACAGCAAACGAAAAAAAGAAATAGACCAAGCAATCCAGGAAAAAAGGTGCTATAACCTCTGATTTTATATATTGCTCACATAAACTCCAAATATTTTTAAGTCTTTGACATAAACTCTAAAAATGTTTAAAATTTGCTGCCTTTTATTTTATGTTTACAAAACACAAGTCTTAACTTTCAAAGACAGCTAGCTTTTTCTCATCAGCAATTTTGAGATATTTATTTTTAAGCTCAATTTACAAATTTTAGAAAACTTTTATTCAAATGAACAGTCATCTGCAAATTATCAGTCATCTGTAAAAGTTTATTAGGTACTTTCTGTGGATCAAAAACTGGGGTCAAACTATGGAAGTAAGGAGGTTTTAGACAATGTTCTTATCCATAGAATGTTCCATTTTGCTGATTCCTATAGCTCATGGGCAGATAATTAAGAAATGTTGATTTAAAATACATTCACATATGCTTCTGCGATACTCTCAACTCAATCTTCACAGGTACAAACATGGTGAGCACATGGCCTTCTGATATTAAGAACTGATCGTTTTTTATTTTTTTCCTAGAAATGACTGATTCCATTTTCTATTAAAATACCCTATGTCTCATCCTTTATCATGTTGATTCTTGCTTTGTAACACAGAAAATTACATGATATAAGAGTTTCATCAAGGATAAACCATAGGAAATAGCCAAATATCGCATATCCAAAAATAAACAATTGGATGCATTAATTTCCATGGAGATACCTAGAGTAACTATTTAATACACATCTATTTCCCCTTTGTAGAGAGAAAAAAAATTATATATATATATATATATATATATATATATATATATATATATATATATATATATATCTGAGTGTTACAACCTAAAGTTTGGGTTTAGGAACTGTTCCTATTCCAAAATTGGAATAGGAAAAAAATGATAATACACATCTAAGAATTAACCTTTTCCACAGGTCTGACAAATGTAGTTTTAACATTTGAGTGTAACATTTGGGTGTGAGATTGACAATGAGCAAGAAAGCTAAGTGGAGCTGCTGAAAGAGTTCAAAGTGAAAATCACTTCATTCTCTTTAAGTTAATCCTGGCAGAAAGGGAATCTAACATCAGCACTGTGAACAATGAAGCAAAGATTTCTGTCACCTCTCTCCAGTCTGGGCTCGGGTTCTTCCTTTTCATACATCTCTTTTGCGCACGTGTATCTCTATTAAGTGCTACATGAGTTCTCTCTTTCCAATGTGTGATGACCTGTTATCCTGTCACTTCTATGTGTATAAATGTGACCTTAATTGACTAACATAAACATTTCTTCCTGGCAATGCATTTATTTTCCACTTATTTCTTCCTGAATATATAATAAGTTACCAAAATTTCACTATTTCATAAATCCTCTTCACAATTTTTGCCATACCACTTAACTACTTTTATTTATTTGTTTTTTACTTTGCATTTTAGACTCTCTGGTGTGTGTGTGTGTGTGTGTGTGTGTGTGTGTGTGTGTGTGTGTGTGTTTTAAATGCATTGTTCCAGGGTGTCATGCTTCATGTGCTGGATTGTATCTGAAATCCCCACCTCAAGGCCCAGAGGGAAATATGTCACTCAAAGATAGTTAATTAGTATGTTCCATCCTCCAGTCCACTGAGCTTGTTTATATAAATTAATTTAATTTAATCAACATATTCAGTACAATTCATCAATTTTATTGTTTTAATAGGGAAATTTGGAAACTGAAAATTTAACAAATTAGCTGAACTAACTGCAAGTAGAAGCTACTTTCTAGTAGGGTGGCTAGCCTAGCATACTTTAAGACAAATTTGTTAGTACCATGTTAATACCACTCCCAGTCAAAGTCAAGTACAAAGGCAGCTCCAGAAGACAGAAAAAGTTTCCATATGACTTCCTTTCAGCACCTGGGTCCAGCTACACTTTAACCTTAAAGATCTGAACATTTCAACCACTTGAAACAATACATTCCTGCTGCTTTCACTTAAATAAATTTGGGATGAGTTTATGTCTCTTGCTACAAAAAGAGTTCAATCATGTATTAGCACAGTGTTCCTCAAAGGCATTCTCTGTGATGACAGTATAAATCAGAATCATTTTGAATTCTTTAAAACATTCAGATCTCTGTGCCCCAGCTTTAACTTACTGAAACAGAATTTTTGGAAAATGAGGCCTGAGAATATACATGTTATCATTTCAATGTCTAATAGTCACCAATCTGGAATCTGTTTGCTCCTTTGCATTTGCTTGAATCACCAGGACCCCAAAATGTACTTCCATGCCTCCTTCAAATTAATTACACAATTCTCTCACCTCTGCTATTCCACCATTTTGAAAAATAACCTGACCATAACTTGTCTATCTCTATAGTAACAGCTGTCCCTTTGTATTTCATCAGAGTTCAAGCCTTAGTCTGGCTTGACCTACAAATTTCCTTCAGAAATCTTCCTTAAAAGAAAAGACATCTATAGTATGGAAACTTTGGAAAAACAGAAATTTAAAGGAAACGTATAGCAATTCGTATTTCTATCTGATATGGATTCTAAAATGCACCCAAATGGGTACAATTAGGGATTCAGAGAGGACTTTCTGTATGCTAAGGCAGGGAAATTTCAGTATTGTCAAAAGATTTCTCAAGTTAGAGCAGAAAGATGAAACAATCAAATAGAAGGACAAATGCAACTCAAACATGGGCTGTTTGGATGGAGAATAAAAGGAAGAAATATGTGAGTGCTTGTGGCTGTCTTGAGGGAGTGGACATAATTTTAAAAACTGGTTTGGCAATCTGGACAATCTGGGTTCAAACTTGCTATGAACAAGCAATCACATCATTGATCCGGGCATGTTTTCCCCTGGCGGTGTGTTCACACTGTAATGCTTCCTCCTGTTTGTGTCCTGGTGGTCTGTTTGTTGGAGGTCTTTTTTTGTTTCCGTTCAGTACAATTTTTGACTGGCTTTCCACTTCCCTGGTTGGTTCATTCACCCTAATTATGATTTCCTGATAAAGAGTGGAGGTGACACTTTCAAACCACGAGGCCAAGCAGTCTCATTAGGCAGGAAACCCTGCCATTTGTCTAATTTAAATAAAAAGGTGCGTTTAACACAGAACAAACCCAAGCAGCCAGCCACAGACATTCCTTTCCTCGGATCTATTTACTTCTCTTTGGTATTCAACATGATCTTTTAAGCAACAGGCAGTTATAGGAGTTAAATGGCTCTCTAGTTTTTCAAGTGGAAGTCAGATTTAGAAGGTGTTCGGTTTTTGCAGACCTGCTAAATTCCTAGGCTTACACATCTCAATAGTTAATCATTAAGTAGCTAAAAAATGTACTGCTTTTTGGCAGTATTAAATAACTACAGAGGATATTTTGTTATTTAAAAACTTCTTAGAAAACACAGCGGGGAAAGCAGCTCATGAATTTAATTCTATGGCATCATTTTCAAAAAGGTTCATAATTGAATGGTGTTGTCATGCAAGATGGAATATAGAGTTGTTATGAATGTATTTTGTGAAATGAATATTCACTATTCATATTGGCATAAAATGCTGAGACTGGTTGGGTTTAAACGACACTGAAAACAGCTGAGACCCACAGACAGTGCCTTGTGGACTCAACCTCTCTCCTTTGTCACTCAGACACCTACATGTTGAGGGATGTTAGGATTTAAGCTGCTTCTCCACCCAGGACCAGACCTTGGGAAGAAGGGACGAGCATGGTTCCATGTGATGGTGGTGAAGTGACGGTTCCTTGCTAAATCATCTGACTCCTACAGAAACTAAAAAAAAAACACCAAGGTTTCTTGGGGGCGACCAGGTGGCTCAGTTGGTTAGAGCGCATGTGCTGAACAAGGTTGCTGGTTCAATTCCCGCATGGGATGGTGGGCTGTGGCCACCCCACACACACACGCCAGCTAGAGTGAAAACGGCAACTGGACTTGGAGCTAAGCTGCATCCTCAACAACTAGATTGAAGGACAACAACTTGACTTGGAGCTGATAGGTCCTAGAAAAAATACACTGTTACCCAATTAAAAAAAAGAAGAAGAAGAAGAAGAATGGTGACCGATGTTTAAAAAAGAAGAGAAGAAGAATGGTGACTGAAGTTTTTTTTTTAAAAAAAGAGGTTTGTCCCCCTCTGATTTCACAGGAGGCTCTTCTAAAAATGGAGAGACAAAAAAAAAGAAAGAAAGAAAGAAGAAAAAGAGAGAAAAAGGAGAAACTGTAGCTAGCCATGCTTTAGTATTCCAAATTACACACTTACTATTTTTCAATAGGTATAATCTGATTGATTCTATGAATGCATGAACAGTAAATGAAGACCACACTTTTGTATTTTTTATACTTTCTGACGTGATAATACACAGTACTTGGATCATAATAACATAGCAACAGCATTCTTTGTTGTTAATGACAAAGTGGCTAGAGTGGTCATACAGTGTTACTAAAATAATCTCATCGACTCTATTCAGGTTCATATAAGCAGGATAGCAAGCTGCCGGCTGCTTAGTAACAGCAATTCTATATGAGATGGACCTGAGCAGTTTAATCTCACATGTTCTTCCATATCAGGTCCTTTACCGCTTGCATGACATGAGTCTGTCTTTCTAGTTCTAACTGATTTCCTGATTTGGAGAGGGGTGAGTCTTGCTTCACTGATCTTTCCTCCTCAGAAACATATATACAGTTAAACTTTCTTGGGAAATTTTTTCCACAGTTCTTGGACTTTTTTGTCTCTCTCCTTCTTTCCTGTCCCTAAGAATTAGGCCATTGGTCTTTTCTCTTTATATATACCAGCCTTATCATATCCTTTAACAATAAAAGAAGTCAGAGTCAGCAAGAGGTCATTGCCTTAGAAAAAGAAGGGTATTTTGTTGATTATTATACTAGGGTACTGAAAATGGAATAATGGCAAGTGTCCATTAAAGTTTTTTTGAAGAAATATGATCCATGCTGCTCCATTTCTAATAAAGAAAAGACAGTGGATAGCAGTGTCTGGTTACCTTGGTGCGTTTTACCCAATTGAAATGATAAAAATTTGATTGTAATCTCACTGGATTTCTTGGAAAATTGTTTCTTCAAATGTAGATGAACAATTATGGCATCAAACCTTTGGGGTCCAAATTTAATACTCAGCAGCAATCAAGATAGAAAATACCACACACAAGTTATTCTTAATTGTCGTGATGTAAAACAAGGTTGGTTTGTTGAAAAAACAAACTCTCTGATGGCCCACAAGCTATGAGTATTTGCCACAGAGATTTAACGAAAGCTCATCCTTATTCTTCTAATGAGGTTCTTGAGGCAACACAAAGAACATCAGAATCTTTTCAATACTGGCATTAGCAGGGCCATGTGACATTCCAACCAGGCTGACATGGGAAGGTTTTGTTGCCACAGGTAACCCAGAGCACACCTTTTCTATTTGTGTCCCTGTTGTCTGTCTTGGAAACCAGTGCCCTTAAAATGAAAGATTGATGAGGCCGTCTTCAGCCCTGCTTTAGGCAATCACATTTATCCCTCATCATTCTGCTTCCCCAGCCCTGACATTTAGCCTCTCCTTACACTGCTGTCTGATATTACAAATTGTGCTGGGTAATTTCCCGCAGCCAAAACACGAGATTTAGAAGCACCTGGGAGTTCTGGAAATCGATCCTGCCCATCATGAAATGCTTCCTGTCCTGGCTTAACAGCCCAAGGGAGAGAAGAAATGAGTCTACGTCAGGGTAGTGGGACCACTACAAATAATAGAATCATAAGACCCACAGAAGGAAGAAAACGTTTAATTTGTAAGAATTACTATCATGACACCCTATAACTAATATAAGTTGGGAAATTTCTTAAATGTTACTTAACCTACCTACCTTAAGATGACAAGATTAGTTTCAGCAGAATCATTTCCTGAAAAAAAGCAGGGGAGGGGGCATTTAGCTGGTAATTGATACTCCTTACCATGGTAGTAAAGAAGTTTTTGTTTAAAAAAAAAAGGAGGCTAGGGTGTGGGTGGGAATTAGCTTACTGGAGCCATTTAATGCACACACAGTACATTCCTTATGTACAGGCACTTTCGTGGCTCTCCCGTATCCTCACCAAATGCCAGAGGAAAGGGATTTATATTCAGTATTGACTATGGACCTATGGGAACTGCTTATTTTGATTGAATTCAGGAAAACAAGAAAGGCTCCACTTAATTTTTATTCCCACACCCCCACCCAACCTATTTACATAGTTGAGATTTAAGCTCGTTATTAGTAGCTTAGAAGAAGCTAAGTAGACCTTATCTACTTTTAACAGAAAAAAAAGTTTTTGTAAATTCTGGTTTGCAGTGAACTTGTCTGATTCTTTTCCTCAAGCAGATGCACATAGAAGTGGGAAGAATGGGTAAAGGATGATTCCGAGTCCTGGACACTGCCAGTCCCCACCTCAGTTTGACCAAAGTCAAGCACAAGCATGGCTTTCCTAACTCACGAAATCTCTTCACAACTTCCAAATGGCATATCCCCTAGAAACAAGCTGAAAACCATGTAGACAAGCAACCACTCACTGTAGCTGCCCTCCAATGGCAGCGCCCCCACGTTGCAGATGGACCAAGTGACTTCTTAGCCTCCAAAACAGTTGCCAGCAGGACTGAGCCTTACAAATATTGGAAAGTTGGCCAAATATGTAATTTCCCCCAGAAACAAAGAAAATAGAGGCTCAAAGAAGTTAATGACTTCTCTAAGGAAGCACAGTTATAAAGTAACATCCCATAAGAATGTACATGGGCCGGAACTCCCAAAATCTCAACAGCAATTTCAGGGTTCTTTGATGCCCCCTTCCCCACCTCAAATTCAGAGTCCTTATGCTTTCACACAAGGATCCAAAAATATTATTCCCACTGAGGTATAAGAGGTGGAAACAGTTTAATGTGTCCCACTTAGTATGGATTATCATCCCCTTAATAGATGAGGACTAACACCAGTTAAATCTGTAAGAATGTACAGTGAGCTGACATGTGCAGAAGAGTCAAGGAGGAAAGGTCACAAAATTCTCAGGGTCCCTAAAATCTCATTAAGCTGATATATTCCTCTGTATGTTTGTTAGGAAGTATCTGATAGAAGAGAAGTCTAGAGTAGGCAAAGTCATCAAGCCTATTTATCTTCTTGGTTCTATCAATGCCACTCCACAACTTCAGGTCTCCAGGTCTTCAGTAATAGAAAATTACAATTGTTAGTTGTGTCCACAGGGTATCTGGTATATGAGGTGTGATCAAACAATATGGTAAATGTTTAAATTTTAAAAAAATTATTATAATAAAAGACAAATTGCTGTTAATCAGCCTCAAACCTTCCCCCTTCCCTCCCCACCCCTGCCGTGCTTCAAACACACTTGTCCCATTGTTCTTGCCACTTTCTGAAGCAGTTCTGGGAGTCTATTTCATGAGTGTCTTTAGTTGCGCTGTCGTGGCTGCCTTGATGTCCTGAATCGGTTCAAAAGGTTTACCTTTCATGGTCATTTTGACTTTGGGGAAGGGCCAGGAGTCACATGGTGCCAGATTCGGTGAATAAGGTGGATGAGGACACACCATAATGTTTTTATTTGACAGAAATTCCCTACCAGAAGCAATGTGTGACATGGAGCATTATCATGATGGAGGATGATTTACAGCACACTTTAAAACACACCTGCTCTCAACCGTAGCTCACACTTTACACCAACTGACTGCACCAAATAAGTTGAAACTTGTCACACACTGTTACTAAAAATTGGCGTTCCACTTCCCGTATTGAAGATCCTGCCTTTCCACTGGATGGAACTCGGCAGCAGTATTCACTATAGTTTTTTATCACAACTGAAAGGCTCCGTGTCACACATCGCTTCTGGTACAGTAATTTCTGTCACATAAAAACACTACGGTTCCTCAGCCACCTTATTCACTGGATCTGGCAACATGTGACTTCTGGCTCTTCCCCAAAGTCAAAAGACCATGAAAGGTAAACCTTTTGAATCGATTCAGGACATCAAGGCAGCCATGACAGCATAACTACAGGCACTCACAAAAGAGGACTTCTGGAACTGCATTAGAAAGTGGCAAGAACGATGAGATAAGTGTGTTTAAAGCAAGGGGGAGTATTTTGCGGGAAATTAATGTCAATGTGCCTTTTACTGTAATATATATATATATATTTAATTTAAACATTCACCATGTTTTTTTATCACACCTTGTAGATTGACTCTCTCTCTCTCTCTCTCTCTGAATTGCCTAGTTTTTCTTGTATTACATACACACAGTTTGGACTGAACTTTGCAAGTACATTGACTTGTTTTGTAAACCTCCTGTGTGCCTGGCAAAAAAAAAAACAAACAAAAAAAAAAACAAAAAAAAAAAACTGTGCTATCCACTGGGATTTGGAGCCAGAAGGCAGAGTATCCAACCTCCAAGTTCTGACACTTCATCACGTTCAGGAAAGCCAACTGACAAAGAACCTCTTCTTGAACAAACTTTGGTCAACTTCCTCTGAGCTCTCTTTCTGACTATTCCTCAACTTTGGACTTTTATGTCCTTCCTTATAGAATCCAGTTTTAGCAAGAATCCTGCTAAATCAGTTCAGCAAGAATCTCCTTCCTTAGTATCTGATCACCCTCAAAATCTGATCAAATTCCTGGCCCCTCGCCCTTGGTATCTCATCACCCTTGCCTGCCTTCAGCAAGAATTGGTTAAGTAAATTTAACCAGAATTTTCCCCTTAACCCTAAGGTTTCCTCTTAGTAATTTTCCATCCACTCAGACCTCACCCACTTCACTGCTCCCTGGCTATAAGTCCCACTTGTCCATGCTGCTTTCTGAATTGAACCTAATTTTATGCTGAGGTCTCTTTTCCCTTATTGCAACAGGTTTTTTGTTTTATTTTGTTTTGTTTTTAATAAAATGCATCTTCATTGTTTTAGCTTCTGTCCTGATCTGGCGTTCTTTAACACACTTAATCTTTTTGAGCATTAGTGTTCTGATGTAAAAATAGGAATAACGCCCTCTAGATAAACATTTGGTGAGATTCAGTAAGATAATATACAGGACAGCCCTTCAAAAACTGGAAGATGTTACACTGTTGTTAGCTGCTATCATCATTGCAGGTTCATAAGCCCTTTCAGAATTGTTTCAAACTTCAGAATACTTTGGATTTTTGAAAAGTAGATCAGCTGAAATTTGCTAAGAAAATACATCACCACACACATACACACAAAATGGTAACTGTGAAGTGATGGGTATGTTAATTTGATTGTGGTAATCATATATAATCAAAAAAAAAAAAAAAAAATATATATATATATATATATATATATATATATATATATATATATATATAATCATAACATAGTACACCTTAAAAAAAACAAAGCTTATTAGCTGCCTGAGGAAAAATCATAATTCAGTATATATGACAATATTAGATTCAGTGGAGTCTGGGATAGCATCTCATTATTAAACACATTAATATTTGTAAAGCACAATGGACTAATATTCCCACTAAGTGGGAGAAATGCAGGCTATTTCTAGCTTCATGACAGTTTAGGACAGGTTTTACTCAAAACGGAATTACAAATATTTTCCATTTCAATATCTTTTCAGATTTTGGAATTGGTGATGAGAAATTGCCAACCTTCATTCTCATGACTTCAATATTTAATATCATTCCTACTTGGGAAGTCCATGCACATTCCACTTTTAGATAACATTTATTACATGTCTTAATGTGTGGGGTACTGTATGAGACCTGCTTGTCAAGTAGTATATGACCAGCAAAAAGCAAAAAAAAAAATTGAACTTCATCAGAATAAACCTTTTGTGCATAAAAGGTTATTATCAAGAGGGTGAAAAGGCTACCCATAAATGGGAGAAAATAATTGCCAGTCATTTATCTAATAAGGATCTAGTATTAAGAGTATATAAACCATGGAATCTCTAAGAGCCAGAGACCTCTGGAAAATCTGTATATTTGGGCCCCTAGACAAATACTGAGTTGCCACAAATAGGTTATAGTTACACACAATAAAGAGAGTGTCCAAATCCCGGGTTTCATGGGGGCATTTAGGATTCTTTAGTGCTGCGGCATGTGGTTTCTGTGAACCTTGGTGACAGCCAGATCACGTACTGCAGACACTAAAAAGGACACTTCCGCTCCTCTACTGGGGCAGCTAGGGAGTTGGCCCATGTCCCTTGGGGCAAGGATCTGCAGGCTCAGGACCAAGCTTAGCCATCCCCTCAGGAGCTTATAGACAGTATAAGAAGGATTTTTAAAATATTTATAACAGCAGAGTTCCAGTCAAGATGGCACAGTAGGTAAATGCTGTGCTTACCTTCTCTCACAAACAAATCAAAAATACAATTAAACTACAATTACAACCATCATTGAGAATCGTCTAAAATCTTGCTGAACCAAAGACCTACACCTCAGGACTTGCAGAAGAAGCCACCTCCAGACTGGTAGAAGGGGCAGAGATATGGAACAGGCTGGTCACACCCCCATTTGTGATCATTAATAATGAGGAGGGATGTCTGCTGTGGGGGTCCCTCTCAGAGGAGCAAGAGGTCCAGCTCCACTCAGCCCAGGGTTCCATGCCAGGGAGAGAAGTCCCCATAATTTCTGATTGTGAAAACCAGAGAAGATTGTGCCTAAGTGAGACAGAGGTTGACTGAAGTCCCAGCTGCTCTTCTTAAAGGGACCACACAAGGACTTACTCACGGATGACCGAATCATTGACTCTGAGCTCCAGTGCTGGGCAGCAGATTTTAAGGCAGCAAGGACATACAGTGGGGAACTGAGTTGTCTGGCTTGGGATGGTGGCTGGAGGGCAGCATTCTCCTGGATGGAGGAGCTGGTGGAGGCCACTGGTTCTTTGTTGAGCCTTCCCCGTTCCAGGCATGCACACCCAGGAGACCACCATATCTGAGTCTCCACCAAGCTGGAGACCACGCCCTGGTGACGCGAGACCATGCCCAACTGCTTCCAATGGCTTCTTGTTCAAACCGCCTGTCTTGGTTCAAACTGCAGACTTTCCTCGGGTCTCTAAAAGGTTAGCAGAACCCAGAGAAGCATCATCTGGCTTGAGCGTGACCTGTCCCTCTGGCTGAGCAGCCTTAACTAAGCTCAGCACTAGCAGCTGCTGGTCTTGGTTCACAGCTTGGCCTCTCGAGGCACTTGCAAGTATGGCACAGGTGGTAGCTATCTGCAGATTTCTTTGTGGCTCCTGCTGGGTGGCCCCAGGTGGGGCATGGCCTGTGCCTGAACTTGACCTGCAGTGGATCCCCTCCAAGGTGGTCCTGGGGCTGGCGCCCCCAGTGACCAGCTTTGAAATGAGCTGGAACATCACCCCATGGCCTCCAAGAATGGCACCAACAATGGGCAGATTGGGCAGGCATCAGAGCCCTGCTTAGGCAAATCCTGCACTTTAGGGTCAGCCTGGCACCACAACTCCTCCACTGTAGTCACAGCCAGTCCTCAGGACCAATGAGCCGGAGGGTAAATCCCTCCCATTGATATGCAAACCCACACAAGGGGCACACCTGGAGTGCATGACCAGAAAGTGACCAGAAAGACTGCAACACTGAGCCCCACAGCATACCTACTACATAAAGCCACTCTACTAAGACCAGAAGACATAGTAGCGCTACCTATAAAAATTAAATAAAAATTAATACAATACAAATACAATAAAAATTAAAAGATTAGAAAAAATGTCTAATAAGAAATGTTTTTTACAGTTCATCATTTTGAATTGCCTTGTGCCCTTGTCCTCAGTTATGTCAATTCTGCAATACAGTTTTTCATCTAACAACAATGGAAATATCATGGAGATGATGAGCAGCTCTGCTTGTGTTTCCATTGTTCCTCATTTAAGCATCCCTCCCCACTTTGTTTTTTCCGGCTTTTTGTATCTATTGTATATATAAAGCACTTCCAAACTGCCTTTGAAGGAAGCAGTTTGACATGCTAAATTAAACTGAGCTCCAGAGACATTTGTTTTAGGCAGCAAAACAAACTCAACTAAACAAAACAAAAAAAATTAAAAAATGCCGAGACCATCAGATCTGAAACCGTACTTCTCCTTGTCTGCATGTTAAATGGCCATAATATAAATGAATGTGAATCGCTTGGCGAGCTGTGAGGAAATAAGCCGCAAATTGCAAAGCTGGCCAGTGAATGTTGAAATTGGTGGAATGTGATGATAATGCAATGGGTGGGGACCTGAGCCTTCATTAGAGATTCTCATTTCTCACTCATTTCATTTCCAGTGATAAAGTCCAGTGGAATGGATCTCAGTAATTGCAAACTTGATTGCTACATCAGTTTAGGGGAAATGAATACAGCTATTACTTTTTTCCTTTCTCTCTCTCTCTTCTCCCTCTCTTGCTCTTTTGTTACATCCATGGGATTTTCAGTAGAGCTTTTCCAAACTATAGGAAGAATCAAACTCTTTACTAGTTTTGACATTTCTATGGCCTGCAGGCACCAGTGCCATTTTCTCTTTTTAAAATGAGATGTGATAGCATCACCAGATGATAAACCAGAGCTGAAGACTTTGTACCTTGGATGTAACAACTGTTTCTACTGCCAAGAAAAAAAAAAACAAAAACTAAAAACAAAATAAAATCTCTATTTGTCTAAGTAAAGGTTCTATAAGAAAAAGAGGGAGGCATGGAATTTATTGGATATCACCAGGGACAGGAAATAGACTACCAAACCTTTCACATCACATTCACATTGTTTAACTGCATTCAATGCTTTTTTCAAATCAAACATATTATAATTTGTTAACAACTCTAAGTAGATTTTGTGGGATTGGCCCCATAGTCAATTTTTCAAATTAAAACAAGAGAAACAGCTGAGCTAGATGTTGCCATCTGTTTCCGGTTATCCTAAGAAATTATGGTTTCATGGAAAACAAGGTCCTATTCACTTTTTTGTAAGAATTGTCAGATTTCAAAATGGCTGGCATATCCCTTTTAAGATACATTGGTGGCAAAGGTGGAGGATGAGGAATGTGAAGAGGATGTCCATAGATTATGTTTAGTGATGATATTGGTAGGTTTCTAAGTGAATATAGGGGAAATCTAACAGAATCAGCTTGACAGACTTCCTGTCTGGAGCATCACATTCTTCATGATAAAATTCCACTTTGTCTATGAGATTTGACCGTATATCCCTAAGCAAAATTTCGGGATGAGGGTTTATTGTTATAACTCCAATGAGTTGGACAAGAGAATTGGACCCTTGTTGCCTGTAGTGATCGGGTTCAGAACATAGCAAAATTCAGTAGGCTATCTCTGACCTTACAGTCAAAGAGAGATTGTTTCTTACCTGTTTGATTTTCACTGAAATGTGTGACTGATTCAGTCTCTAACACTTTGTTTTGTCCTGCCTTGCAGCAGGCTTCTGGTTAGGAAAACTAAGTCATAAGGAACACCTGATTCATACAGATTCAGGCAAAGTCTGTCTCTCTCAAATTCTGAGTATCTACAGTTTTGTGGTGTGCTGGTTTATTTTATGTGTCAACTTGACTGAGTCATGGGGTGCTTGGACATTTGGTTGAACACTATACTGTATGTAGCTAGAAGATGTCTCTGGAGGTTACGTAGATTGCCATCCTTAATGTGGGTGGACCTCATCCAATCAATTGAAGATTTGAATAGAGCAAAAAGGCTGAGTTAGAGGGAACTCCTCCTACCTGACTGATTGAGCTGGAACATTGGTCTTTTCTTACCTTCAGGCTTGAACTGAAAACTTGGTTCTTCTTGGGTCCCCAGTCTGCCAGCCTTGGGACTGGAACTTAACACCATCAGTTCTCCTGGTGTCTGTCCCCCAAGGAAGGGAACAGGGATGCCTCCTGTCTGCCAGACCCTGAGGAGCCAGGCTCGATGCCTCACCCCAGCTAGCTCCCAGGAGCCCCACACCTGGTCTGGAAGGCCTCAGTCACCCCAGAGCCCTGACTCCTCACTCCCACAGGTCTGGGGCCCTCCAAGGAATGGCACATCCCTTGTAGGTGGTCTTACTGCTTCCACCTGTCTGTCAGCCCTGACCCAAGGTGGGGGCCACAGTCCACACTTTTCAAAAGAAGCTCTCTCTCCTTTTAGTCACCTTTTTTTTTTTTAATGACCTGTGGCAATAATTTGGTACTTATATTCAGAATGGTCATCTGGCAGAATATGTCATACTAATCCATTGAATTCATTCATTTCATAGTGTTTAACTTGTTTATCCAAAATTGATATAGAGGGTTGTAGTAGATCAGAATCAGAACTTGGGTTTCCAGATCCTTAAACCCTAACTCTTTTAATCATTTTATATTGCTTCTTAATGCTTTACATAGGTATTTATTTGTTTTTCTCCCAAATCCTAGATTATCAGAGAAATGAATTTATATTTCTCAATACGATGTGATTAAGAAGAGATGGACTTTGACTCACAGGATCTGAATCTGAGTCTGGCTTCATTAGATTCCCAAACCTCAGTTTCTTTATCTGTAAAGTAGAGCTAACATCCCAGACTCTTTACATTTTTAATGCAAGGATGCATGCAAAGTACTTTAAATTGTTTTAGAAGAGCCTAGTCCATAGAAAGAATTCCATACATGTTGGTGTAATTATTATTATGACACTGGAGTAGCATCAAGAATGAGGGCTTTGAGATTGCATAGTGCTGAGTTCAAACCAGGTGTCCTCCATGTCTAGGTGTGGAAACACATGTGTTCCTTATTATGATTACAGGAGAAAGACATGTAGAAGACTAGTAAGTTATTGTTTGCAAAATTCACTGTGCTCACCATGGGAAAGCTCTCACCCACACTCACAATGACTGTGCAATTCTGCATTTTACATCTATTTCTCTTTTTGTCTCTGTAGTCATGAGCAAGAACCGCTTTACATGTCAGACCTCAACCCCCTTTTAAATGAATGCAAGTAACTCTTGATTTGGTAAAGACACTGCTTCTCAGGCGCAAGCAGCACATTGCCTTGTCCTTTCTGAATAAGCTTTTTTATAAACAGAATTAACAAGCATGAAATGCCTCAAGGTGACAGGATCCAAGGAAGTCAAATGGAGGGAAGTTCAGGTGAGATGAGCGAAGAGCATTGCTACTGAGGACTTGGAAGGACTCTGAGCAGCACAGCCTCTGTCTCTGTTACTCTTCTCCTGGCCAACAAATTTTTTCATGACCAAAATGATTCCGAGAAGTCCACCGTTGTGGCCAGGAGGTCATATGGTACTGCTATGACTCCATGTGATCATTCAAATTCCCACAGCAAGCTCTTTGCATGTATAGAATGTGTCAAATAACCACAGTAGCATTACACAGACCTCTCTGAAAGGAGAGTATGGCAAGCATGTGAAGAATCAAATGAAAATGAAATTGGACGTTTCCCTCATTCAATCTGATAGCATTAAGAACTCATCTTTACAATGGCCCCATTTCACACACCTGCCAGTAACTAGGCAGTTTAATCCTGGTTCACAATGTTAAGAGGTAGGTGTTATTATTAGCTCATTTTCCAGGTGAGAAAATTGAGTCAAGGAAAGGTTAAGTAATTTGCCAGCACCAAAAAGTGGTAGAGGCAGGTTTTTGTCCCTAGAGCAAATCCTAGTCTCTTGAGCCTAGGTTCTATCACCTCCCGCTATTCTCTGGGCTGCAGTAGACTGTGACATCCAGGAGATCAACTGACATCTCTCCTCATTGGCTGATTTCTGACAGGTCTTCTGAAAAGAATGCTGAATTTCTCTATGAAGGTCAAAGTCCACCAGAAAAAAATCTCTATCTTGACACTGACACCAGCATATTCCTTCAATTAGTTGGAGGTAAGATGCAGACAACCCATCTAATGAAATGAGTTCCAGATTCACCTGTGTCTCCCTAATTCCTTCACTTTCAGACAACACATTCCGGGCTCTCAAAGTTACCCCCAAAGAGCAAAAGAAATCAAAGAGCCAAATTGTGGTGGTGGAGGTGGGAGGGTGGGTGGATATTGTTTGGATATATTGACTTTAAAAAAAATAATAATAAAGAGCTTCTTTCAGATTCATTTTCTGGACCTGAGAACTTAAAATTCTTACCCAATCAACACCATATCCAATCAAATGAAATCAGTGTCACCTCACCAGAAGAGCTCATTACTTCTCTGTCTCTGACATGCCTGGAGGCGTTTCCCCAATGCCAGCTGTTTCAGGAGCCTGGGGCCGGCTTCACCTCTAGGGACATTAGATGTAACCTTTCAATCTCTTTGATTTTATCATCTAACCATGTAATTAAATTCCAATAGTCAAGTTTCAGGGGCAGGGAGGCAAGGGCTGGGCTGTCCCATTTAGCCCAAGCAGATGGCAGACACTGCCCCTGGAAAAGCGTGCTCAGATTGCATGTTGCTTGCAGTTATGTTGAGACCTCGTTAAACACATGTGACCAAAAAGGTAGAGTCCGTCTGCTTCAAGAATGAAAGCCTCTTCACCTGCTTCCGTGAGATAAGATGCAATGTATTTTTAATGTACACTTTTATCTCTCCTTGGCAGTCAAGATGGTTTCCACATGGTCGCCGAACCATAAGGTAAGCAAAGCTAATGGGTCTGATTTGTAGACAGCATATGGATCCCTAGGTTCAAATTAATGCCTTCTTTCTTCTTCGGTTGCCTAAAGCTTTTCAAATGTTGAGGAAGAGCTTTCAGGATTGAGTTTAAAGACGCTTCTTCCATTTATTTCACTGTTGTTAATAGCCAGGTGTTATTTCAACATCTGGTGGAAGTCTGTTTTATGATTTTACCAAGAAGTCCAGCAACATCTCCAGCCTTGTTAAATTAACACTGTGTTGGTAAGGCTGTAGTGAAATCGGGGTATCCATACACTGCAGGTAAATCTGTAAATTGGTACAGACTGTGGATAACATGTGATAATATGAAATAAATGCTTAAAAATGTTCATATCTTTGCCCAGTTTTCCCAGTTATTTGAGGTGTACAAGCAAGAAGATATACATGTTGCCTTATTCAAAAATATCTGAAAAAAATTCATCTGAATATACTTCATTGGACTGCTGATTAAATAATTATTGAGATATCAATAAGATAAAGTATTATGTTCTAAAAGTAAATTTCGTAAATATAAGTGGGATGCAAGTAGGATTCAAGCCTGTTTCAAAAGGCTATCCACATTTTTTTTTTCTAAATAAAGCCTAGACACACATATATGAAAATGGTGGCATTAGTTAGCTGTGACTGGTGAAATATAAGCAATTTTTATTTTATATTTTATATGCTCTTTAGGTTTTCAATAATAAATATATATGATAATTACATACACAGAGAAAGTTATTTACAAATTAGTACCATGCCATTTTTGTAGCTGTCTCAAATTTATGCCATTATTTATAAAATGATCACAAATTTAAAAAGCTGGTCTCCTAATTGTAGTCATTCCATCAGAAATTTATCAGGGCAGTATTTGCCACAAACATGATGTCGATACTTTTTTTTTTACAAGTTATTATTTTAATGTTCTTTGCATTTAATGAAACCATTCTGATTTTCATCAGATGACCTTGAAAAACAAGACAATGTATGACACTAAATCAGTTAATACAAAATAACACTGATAGGAGATGAGAAATAAAATTTTGGAATAATATACTCTTAACACACAAATGACAAAGCTACGGTTTCTTTGTACTTCATTAAAAAAAAAGAGGCATGATTTTTCCTGATTTCTTAGCCACAGCTCAGTCCCCAGATCTCCCTAAGCACAACACACAGGGCAGGATTCATGCATGTGGACTTCTCAAAACATCCCTGCAGCAGAGGTAAGTGGCAAAGTAACTCTGTGACAGAGCTCTAAATAAAGTCCACATCTCAGGGCAAGGTCTCTCCAAGGTGGGTTTGGTGAGAACATAGAGTACTTGGTTCTGAGTTGGATATGTGTGTGTGTGTGTGTGTGTGTGTGTGTGTGTGTGTGTACGCCTCTTGGAAAAGGCAAGGATTTGAGTAGCACTGTGGGGAATACTAATTGGTTCCCTAGCAGAAGCATTTTCAGCTTTGCTAGAGGTTTTCCTTAAATCTCCAAAGGGTACAGTTCAATTGAGATTCTGGAGATCACTTGCTAGGAAGTTTGGTTTGAAAGGCTTAATGGAGCATCCTCAGTGACTCTGCATAGAACCTCCGGATATCCTTCACGCAGGCGTGACTAGCCAAATGACACTCCATTGATGCCACCAGAAGATTTGTCATCTGGGACGACCAAGTTGGTACCTTTCCAAGTTACATCTCTTCCTAGCAAAACTATTCTATGTGTAGAGTTGCAATTGCTTTTCTTTCTTTTTTTTTTTTTTCCAGCTTTGCTTGAAACATTCCATTTGTATATATGACTCTGGAAATATCTTCAGCTTATCTATACAAGGGGATCACCAATTGAAAAAGTTATTTTTTAAAAAACGTGTTTTGAAATCATATGTATCACTGTGAATGTCTGAAATTCATTTTCTTCTTCCCTTCATGTAGGTAAGGAACTACTGTCCCTGCCATTGCACATTAGCTGACTAGGGCTAAAACCTTGACTTTCCCCTAATTGTTCTCATGTAATTAAAGGCAACTTCCATTCACAGCATAGAATATGACATTCCTCAAGCAGACCAAATCAAAACAGTAAAAATTCTACAACTTCAGAGTTAAATGATTTTAGGGTTCTATGGCAATTAATGGTTGAAAAATACTAGAGTCTCTTTTTTTTTCCTTTATTAAAAAGAGTTGGGAAGTTTTAAAAAGCAGAAATTGTTCAAAATAATAAAAAAACAAATGCATTAATAATTTCTATGCTTTTGTAAATCACTAAAACTATTTTTATATTAGTTTACTTATATATGCATTTTGAGCAACTTAATTTGATATAAATTAATAGGAACCAAACACCTACCGTTCAACTCCTACAGTTAACTCACTAATAGAAGAAGATGCTATTTAAGTTGTAGAATAATAAAATATGTGATCTCTTCTTCAATTTTATAAAAGTTTTATAATATTTTATTAGGAGAGTTTTTTTAGTCTAAAAATAAAAGTGCTTTTTGTTTGATTAATCAGATGAAAAACATTACAAGAATTCTCAGAAAATATTTTCTGTAGCAACAGAAAAATAAACCCCTAACTTGCTATCTTGGATATTTTTCAATGAAAAGGAAGCATATCAGGAAATAGAAGTCTTTCCCAAACAATTAGAGAAGAAGTTGCCTCCCAGTATAAATGTTGCTTCATATCAGAGAATCTAATATTGCTATTTTAATATTCTCCAAATAATATGTCAGCACAAATCATTAAAACATCTTCTGAGCTAATAAGATTATTAAAAACATAATTCTAATTGACTTTAAATAATATGTTTATGAAAGTATCTTCAGTAATATTAAACATACTTCCAATAATACTTTATTTTGCCTCATATCTAAGGAATATTTTATATTCTTTATTCATTGCTTTCCTTAACCAGCTAATGGTAATTATCTGATCTAGATTATGTTCTTGGTGTATTTTAGACTCCCATATTTAATATAGAAGTCTCTTTTTAGATGTAGTATACTTAGATGTAGCACTTCCAGCCCTAGAGGAAAAGCTTATATAAGTATACAGGTAATAAAAGTCAATAGCATATTTCAAATCCCTCTTATTATTCAGGAGAAATGAGAAAGTATTGATGAAAGTATTGATTAATTTTTTTTTTTTTTTTTTGAGGGCAGTGTCACTGGCCCTCATATGTAGGACCGAACCGGGGCTGCTGGCTTCCCAAGCCAGCGCTTAACCACCGCGCCACTCGGCCGGCCCAAGTATTGATTAATTTTAGACTTCAAGTTAAATATGCATACTGAGATTTTTCAGGAAACCACTAAAAGAAATAGAGCATGAATCTTTCAAATCAGTTGAGAAAACAAAAAACAAAAACACCTTATAAGAAACACAATTTAAGCATAAGAATAGATGGGCTAAAAGGAAAAGGAAAAAACAAACAAACAAAAAAAAAAAACAAGAAAATATCAGCCAAAAGAAAGCTGGTTTAACTATATTAATTACAATCAATTAATGTAGTCCAAGGCAATAAAACAAGATATCTCTCTGAGAAATTAAGTGGGTCATAATTATAAAAGTAATATCTCACCAGAAAACATATAACTATTCTAAAATCTATCCATTTAATAACATACAGCCAAAAATGACACAAGTGACTGAAATTGACACATGCCCATTCATTTAACACATTATCCCAATAAACGGTAGAATGAACAGGGAGAAAAAAAAAATGTGGCAAGAGATAAAATATAGATAACTTTAGCTCAGTCTAATGGAGTTATTACATAAAATTCTATAAACAATTGGGGGAAAAAAAACAAACATCTGTTTTAAAAAAAAAAAACCCACTTGGACAAGTTTTACAAAGCCATAAAATAAATCACAACAAATACCAAAGAATTAATATTTTGCAGGTCAAATTCTGTAACTTAAGTGAAAATAAATTAGGAATAAGTAATTAATAATGTCTACCTATTAAAAAATCAGAGACATTCTAAATGATTTATAGATCAAAGAAGATAATCAAAGTAGAGAAGTTTTAGAGATAAATAGTAATTATTTTATATTGATTAATAGTATTAATTATTATATTACATGAACATTAATTATATTAAAATTAATTTTTTTAAATTACATACTAAAAGGAGAGGGAGGCAGCTAACTTAGTACTTAGAGGGAAATATACAGCTTTATAGTAAGAAAAACAATATTAAAAAATTACTGCAGAGAATATAGCAAGCTAACATTTACCATTCAGTATATGTAGAGGACAGAAAACCAATAAGAAAAAAATGAATAAATTACATTTAAGATTCTGGAGCCAGACTTCAGGGCAATCATAAGTCACATGGAGGGAATGGACCTGATAAAAGGGGTAGAACCAGGGCTCCCCCAGAGATATGGGATTTCTGTTCCTGTCAGTTACGGAGCACTATCTGTGGGCAAAATATTCTACATAGGTGCTGTGAGTTCAAAGGACTGATACGTTATAAAAAAAAAAAAAACAAATACAAATCCTGGGCCTGCTTACAGATGTATTAAAATCTATTCAATCAACAAATTTTTATTTAGCTCCTACTATATGGGACAGTCTCTCTGCTTGGCTGAATTGGAGATGGCCTGAGCTCTATTTACAACTAGGCCTCTTCTTTGGGCCATGTCCTCATGCCTTCCTGGCCCAGTTGTAGCAAGAACCCTTCTCAGTCAGTTTAGAGAGAATCCCTACCCGCAATATCTGATGATGCTGGCCTGTCCATAGGAAGTCCTGTGAAAGTGGTTTAGTGAGAATCTCCTCTATTATGGATGTTCCCTCTTAGTGCTTTTCCATTATTAAGCCCTCCCCCTGCTCCTTGTCTGTAAATCCCCACCTCCCCTTGCTGCATTTAGAATGGAGCCAAGCTCTGTACTGAGCTCTCTTTTCTCTTATTGCAATAGTTTCTAAATAAAATCTGTTTTAACCACTTCACCTGCTGCAAGGCTCTGGTTTTCTTTGACAGTGCCACATATTGTATGTACTAAGTTGTAAACCAAACAACTCTTGTCCTTACTTTCATGGGCCATATCATTTAATAGGAGGCTGGCACTGAGCACATAATCACAGAGATAGATGACCACTCAGAGTCAGTGTCTTTGTGCAGTTCTGGTTGCTGGTAAGGAGGCAGGCCGCACTTCTTAACTCTATCTAGTCAAAGGTCCAGTTCCAGAAATAAAACCTACCCTGGGTATTTCGGCAACAAGGGAAATTAGGTACCTAGGAAACTGTAAGCAGGATTAAAGGAGCAGAGACAGGGGATGGCCAATGGAAGTCGGATGTTAAAGAGAGTATCCCAGTGATGGCTCTCTGGGAATTAGGGAAACACGGCTGCATGGCACAGGCACCACCCTGCACAACTGCTCTTGACACTCATGTCTCAGTGAACTTGGTAACCGAAACATAAGGGGTGCCTCTGCCTCATTTTTGCCTTTCAAATTGTATAAGCTTAGTTAAAGATGAAACCCAATTCCCATCTAGGTCTCTAGCAACATTTTTAGGAAATGCATTTTTAGGCTGAGGGCTTCTTTAATACAGGGTGGCACCCCCCAGAACTTAAACTTAAAAAAATAATGATAATTTTAATATGCACCTGCCTATTATACAGCAACGATCCCTTATATAAATAGAAATGGGCTTGTCCTCTCCCCAAATGTTACTAGTCACTGTATCCAAGGCTGGGTTATTAGCACCTTTCAGCTCCAGTCGTAACCCTAACTTGTAACTTGAAGACCAAATTACAAACATCATAATTTATATAAAATTGTAGGGGAAAAGGAAAGAGGTAAAAAGTCAGTGCATACATAACAGAGCAAGGAAGAAAGAGGAGTCATGACTAAGTCCTTATTCTGCAACTGATCACAGGGCCACAATTGTTGTTTATGACACCTCTCATGCTCTTCTCATTCCCTTTACTTTTGACCTCAGCCAGTACTGTGATTGGTAAGGGTTCTTTGCCTGGTTGACCCAAATCCTTATTCCTGAAGTGTCATTACTCTTGGTGATTCTGTCCATGCAGGGTTGGTATAGTCTCTGATTTAACTTTTTTTTAAAATATATTTTCTTTATTCTGACCGTCTTACTTTCTTCTCTTTTATACATTTTTTTTTTTTGAGGGCAGTGTCACTGGGACCTCATATATGGGATCTGAACCGGGACCGCTGGCATCCCAAGCCAACTCTTAACCACTGTGCCACTCAGCTGGTCTCCCATTTAACTTTTGACAAAAGCATATGGAAGTACTAAAACCTGTTCCTAGAGGATGCCCTGGGTTCCACATATACATCTCCTTGTCTGTGTAGAAACAACTCTATTTCTCCTTGATGATCAGGATCAGTTGTGCCAGCCAATGCAGTGAACCTCTTTGCCTATCAGTTAAGTGACATGGAAAGACCAAATTTTCCAGTGGTGATGTTAGAGTTCAAAGGAATCACTGTTGTGTCTTTTTGGAGGGGCGGTATTCTCCCTTTGAATACTAAGACTTCTAAACCATCACAGCCCAAAATGTGGATGGAGAGCTAAATATTGTGATCAGCCTTTAAATGAAAGATGTCCCCTCTTTAGATGTCCCCTCCTCCTGTTCCATCTCTTGGTTTCCAGACATATACTTTGGTATGATTTGTATGTGTTATAGTTAGACAACACTGAATTCTGCTGTAGAAAACATGAAAACAAAACTCACAAGATGTATTAAATAAGTTAGTAACCTAAGAGACATATTAAACATAGACAAAGTAAGTATGTCTATGTCTTGTTTGTGCTGAACATAAGGGGATGTATACATACACTAAATAAAAGTGAGGCAGCAAGTATTCTTGACAAACTAAAATGTACTCAAAATTTATGAGGTTGTGGATCAGCTACATATTAGTGACATTCACCCTGAACCCATGTGTCCTGTGCACCATAAGTGCAAATAAAGTCCATAGCTGTTCATCTAGTAATCAACAGGCTACAGTTCTGGCCAGGTGTACATGTCCCTGTGCTTCCTGGACAGAGTCTGTTGGCCTGGACAACTTCCATCTCCTAGGGACACTTTCTTCAATCTGAGCTCTGGTCTTCATAACCATGGCATCAGAGAGGAAGGCTGATCTAATCAAGAGACAGAATCTATAAATATGTTCAAATCGAGGTTCAGATACTATAGTCTATCCAGCCGACTTAGACCTTATTATAAGAAGAGTGTTAACTGACCTTAGCTCTTTCCCCTCACTTCTTACCATGTGTTTTAATTGAATAAGTCATCTGATTTGTTCATCATCATTTGATCTGTGAGCCTCTCTGTTCAATGTTCTCTGGAATAGATTCAGGAAATTCCCCACATGACATTTCACTATAAAATCAAAGTACCATATATTGGTTACTAATTCAGATTATATATCTTATTCTGAAAGACAGTGCCTTCAACCTCCAAGGGTATCTTCTCCAAAGTGGTGCTATAACTGAGCCTTCAATAGCACATTATATAGTTTTAAAAGGCCAGTTGCTTCAGGCAGCTTGTGGCACATGATAACACAAGTGAACTTTACTGACTGCAGTCCACTTTTCAACCTCTGTACTATAAAATAATCCACTGTTCAAAAACAAAGTTTTGTGAGTCACTATGATGATGTCCCATTAAGTAAGTCAACACAAGAGCCGGCCCAGTGGCGCGGTGGTTAAGCGCTGGCTTGGGAAGCCAGCTGCCACGGTTCGGTCCCACATGTGAGGGTCAGTGACACTGCCCTCAAAAAAAAAAAAAAAAAGAAAAGAAAAGAATAAGTAAGTCAACACATGCAGAGGCATGGTGACAAGACAGGCAACTCCAGAATAATTCTCCATTACAATATGAATAAATAGGTGTCCTTACCATCATGGAAGGAATCCAGTGTCAGTACCTGTCATCAGATAGATCACTTACTGCCCCCATAGTGAATGGTGCAATGTGAAGGGATCAGCATTTGTCTGTGATGTTGGTGGGTTGGGGTCTCAGTATTGGCTATACCAAATCAGCTGTGTTGTTATGTTTAACCTACATCCTTGCTGTCATGAACTCTTTATTTATGAATTGACTCAACAAGCAAGGGGAGGTGGCTGGTGTAAGAAACTGCCTGATAATCATATAATGGGTCATTGTATTCACATAATCGTTGAGCAATTCCTCAGCTAGAAAGAGTTTCTGAAGAGAAATCACATGGGGCATGAATATCCACATAGGCTCTGTCAATTCTGAAAGGTCCTTCTGCATATATCTCTTCCTTGTATCTCCTTATCCTTCTGACAACCTTTTTTTCCAAAAAAGTGAGCAAACAGAGGTAACCACTCAAAGATCTGCTCACTTGAATATCTCTCTTCTCTAGTTTTTCTGGTAAATAGGTATAAATCCAAGAAATGGCAATGGGACAAGATACAATTCATTGGGAGGGTAAACAACTCCGCATGCAAAAAATTGAGCATTTAGCCTATCTTATTGTACTGTTTCAACTTGATATAAGTGTTTCCTTGACAAGCTCAACTTTATAGTTGGTTGAATTAAAAAAATAATAACTAGGTTTATTGGGGTGATCATTTCATAAGTTATATAAATGCCTAATCACCATTTGTACACGTAAAAGTAAGATAATATTGTATATTATATATATATATATATATATATATATATATATATATTATATATATATATATATAGATATATATATATATATATATATATATATATATATATAATAATCATGGTTGCATGACTACTTGAGCGTCCAATGTCAAGCACCTATTAGTAGCAAGGAAGAATCTTTTTCTCCAAAGGAGATTAATAATCTCAGGAAAAAGACATGATTTGCTTCAAAACACCAAAGGTCTACATTATTAATTTCCTATCAGAGTTGCAAGATTTTCCAAACTGCATGGCAATCTGCCTCCAGCACTTTAGGCACCATTGCATTTGCTGAATCATGACGATGACCAAGCGGCAGAGAGAACAGCTTGTACCACAGCCTGGATAAGCTGGAATGTTTACTCTTGTTCTGAAATAAACTGAAACCTCACAGCTGTATTGAATACTTGGTAAAAGTGTTGAAGCAGCACACCCCAAAATACTACATGTTGCTTTCAAACATCCAAGAAGCCTACAAAAAACTGGGACTATTTCTTTGGAAAGGATATCCACACATGCCCCACCAAACTCACAGAAGTTTGAAAAAGCTGAATTTTCATGGAGGATTTTCTCCTACCTTTTGGTACATGATTTATGAAGCTGTCTAGGATATCATTTCTCCCCAGCTCTTCCATTTCAGTCACTTGATGTCATTAAATAGTGCATCTGTGTGACATCCTCTGTATGGTGAGACACTCAAAGGTCCTGGGAGTAATTCATGATATCACCATGAGAAATGTTAACTAAGGTGAAAGTAAACCACTTTAGTGTTCTTCGCTTATTGAGATATAAAGAAACACTTGTAGATTAATAGCTGCATATGAGATGTCACAGCACAATTGATTTTGTTCCAGTAGAGACCACATTGTCCACAACGTAGCAACCGAAGTCACCACTTGATTAAACTTACATCAATCTGCTATTTTCCAAAGCATAGCCAACTTTTCCATGGGTGAAAGATGCAAGTTAAATGGGGATATCACAGAAATCACTACCCCTACGCCCTAAGTCTGAGAATTGGGTAAGTGGCTGTGACACTCCACTGTGATAGTTTGTCACATTTGGGTCATTTCTTCAGTTATACAACTTAATACATGTGAAGTTGGTTGAACATCTATTTTATTCACAAAGTTATGATGAGGTATTATTCGCTCCTAGAAAATAAGGTAAACCATTTTCTTACTCTTGATGCCTATTATAATCATGTCCTCTCTGTACTTGGCAATACATGTTGGCATTTCACCTCTGTCACTCCAGGATTCCATCATTCCCACTAAAACGTGGAGCCAATTTCATTGGCAGCGTCTACACCTTCATGTCTGTCAAAAAATGGACAGCGCTCATCAAGGTATTGTTAAATGCCTCGGTGAAAGAAATGCCCTCTAGACTCTCTTAGGAGACTAATTAGAGATTAAAGTGAGTCATATAATAGATAAATCACTCCAGTGTTCCTATTCCCCTCAAGTTTCAGATTCTACAATATGCCAAGGAATTCTTGCATTTCAATTTAGTTTGGCATGAGCCATCATTGAATCCAGGTTTCAGTCAACCAATCCAACAAGCAGATATAATCACTCTGGGCTGTTTAGGCAAGCACATTAGTTGCATACTCTGGTAGTTGCACCCATACTACTTAATTTGGGCTAATGTTTATGATTTTTCCTATTTGGTACAGCTCCTTTTAAATCGACTGCCACACACATCCCCCAGGTTTCTGCTGATGAAAAAATAAACTCTTGCCTTTTTTTTTTTTTTTTGGTCTTAGCATTGTCCTCCTGGTTCACACTTTGACCTCTACTCAGCCCACATTATAATTCAGCAATAAACAAGATCAGACACTGTGTACCATTTTTTGCCAACAGCAGCCCTGCGGCTATAAGATACAAAAGATTGCAGGGAAATAGTCATGGATGCTCCCTGGGCCTCTGACTTGCCTTGAGCAAAATGTTTAAAACCTTGAGTTTGTTGTTTTCTTTCTCTACACTTCTCAGTTTAGTCAGAATGAGTTAGCCTACCCCACAAATATTATGTTTATATTCCCATCATAAAATTCTATTGAAGCAATCACAATCCACCAAAACTTTGGCTTCAATAAGTATTTCATTCCAGGTGGCCTCAGGTAATAATTTCAGTAACTGACTTTTTCTTTTCACTGCTATCCAAGAATTACCAATGTTACATTATGCACTAATCAGAGTGTGTCCTCTTTCTTTTTTTTTTAAATGACTATTTTATTCATGTGCTTTTTAAAATTAAATTTACTGAGGGTCACATTGGTTAGTAAAATTATATAGGTTTAAAGTGTACTTTTCTATAATACCCATCATCTATATACTGCATTGTGTGTTCATCACCCAGAGTCAGTTCTCCTTCCATCACCATATATTTGATACCCTCTTCTACCAGCCCCCTCTCCCCTTACCCTCTGGTAATCACTAAACATTGTCTGTATCTATGAGTTTTTGTTTATTTGTTTGTTTGTTTTGTGCCTTTGTCACTTTCAGTTTTATATCCCACATATGAGTGAAATCATATGGTACTTGACTTTTCCTGTCTGCCTTATTTTGCTTACGTGATAGTCTCAAGATCCATCCATGTTGTCGCAAATGGTAGCATAACATCTTTTCTTATGGCTGAGTAATAGTCCATTGTGTATGTATACCACAGTTTCTTTATCCAATCATCTATCAAGAAAACAACATCTTTGTTGTTTCCATGTCTTGGCCACCGTGAATAACGCTGTAATGAACATCAGGGTCCTCTTTCATACTCAGCTACATTAGGCCACACATAACCAAATTCATATCCTTGAGTAAATAGACCTACAACCAGTTTGGGTACCAAATACAGATCTAACAAGATAAAATGCAAAAATAAATGGAAATGATTCCAGTTATTTTAAGCAAGTAAAGATTTAACGAAAATATTAAGTTGCTCAAAGTCAGTGAAATGGCTAAGGGAGGGGAAACCTGGGACCACTCCTAAACTTTTGTGTCCAAGGACATTCTGTTACAGCCTTTGTCCAGGTCAAGGCTCTCCTGCTACTGCCTCTTGACTCCAATGAAGTTAGTGACCAGACACTAGAACTGATGGTGGCTCCCTCACCTGGCTGCCTCTTATACTTAAGCCCAAACATTAATAGGCAGATAGCATCCACTCTACTTCTGCCTTGAAAATTTTGCACACTAGCATGTGATTGGCAGAGCCTAATCCACATATGGCAACCTACATGCAAAGGGATCTAGCAATTGTGGTTGATTCCTTCCAGAAAGAAAGGTCTATAGAAGGAAGTAGAAATACCAAACACTAACCAGCCATGTCTAGGGCTTTGTCTAAAAAGTTGACCCTCACAGCTTGTCCTTGGAGGTTGTGATGTTTTTAAAAGCCCTCTCTATTGCTAGTTTTCACGTTAGTGGGTTTTAGCAGAAATAAGTCATAGACTACATACATTGTGGGAGGAATTAGAGTATTGCCACTCACCCTATGAAGAACTGCACTAGATGTCATTTGTGCTTTACATACATTTAAGCTCATTTAGTACTTACACCAGGAAATTATGGCTATGGTTTAAGCAACTTGCCCAAGGTCACATGACTAGTAAAAAGCTAGTTCATGATTTACCTACAGGCCCACACTGTGCTGCAGAAAAGCCTAAGGTAAGACCTGCACTTTAGAAATGTTTACATTAATTCTCTCAAACCATTAGTGAGAGAGAATAGGAGGTGGCTTTTAATGATGCATTTGCCAGGTTGTCTGAGAACTTAGCTGTGTTCTCATCAAGAGGCTTAAATCTCTGCAGAGCTGCTAGACTCTAATAGCAAAAATTGAACCTGACCACTGAGAATTCAGCACATGTACATAGGCATAATAATATCCACAAAGCACATTTATTAAAAAGTCAGAAATTTATGGCAGCAAATGGTTCTGTAATGAAAACAACTTAATGAGATATTATTATTATTATTATTATTATTAATGAATTCTGCTTTTTCTAATGTGCTTCTGGAGAGAAGGAAGTCAGTGGCTTTCTCAATAATTTAAAAAAAAACCTCTCAAAATATCTAATACTTGGTATGCATGCTTCAGTGACTAAATTTTACTTCCCAAGGGAACTGGGACATGATCTGCATTAAACACTAGTAATTACATGATTCTAAATATAGTCAGTAGGCAGGTAGGGTCATCAGTCCATGTAGTGTCTTGCTATCCTGATACAATATACAGTTTGGAGAATTAAGTGCTCAGGTTTGCCATTTCCAGATTTCCTTGGTTTTATCTGCAGAAGAGTCCTGCAGAAGCTCACAGCAGAGTGGGCACTAATTAGAGAGTTAGAAAATAACAATAACGGAAAGAAAATCTACAAGTGAAGCAATACACTGCACCTGATTTGAAATCCTAATCTTTGTGTTTGAAGCTTATTCGATCACTTCCTGTCAGATCTTCGCCAGTCCTTCCAACAGGCTTCAGCTTACCCATCTTTAAAATGGGTGATGCATTTAATGATAGCAAAAAAGTCTATAAATATAAACTCTATCAACACACACTCTAATCCTCGCCAAAATCATAAGAGAAATTCAGAAACTATCAAATAGGGTTGAGACATATCATTCATAGGTACCGTTATTTGGGCACATTGAAAAGTAAGGAGCCAATAGGAAAATCGGAAGTCTTAGAATTACTGCTGGGCCCCTCTGCCGCATGCATTATTGAAAGTAAATTTGGCACCTTGAATACCTGACAGCCTTACTATTCATCCTCTTTTGTCCATGTGGGGTAACTGCGTTCAGGAAAAGCTGCTTATTTTGAAACCATAAACCACTTCAGAAAGAAATTCAATTCTCTTTTACGCCTGTCAAGATTTTTGCCGACTGAATGAGAAGGCATGCTCATAAACAACTTGCCATCTGGTTAACTGCATTTGTCAAGGGGTATTAGGGCTGGAAGGAAGAAACAGGGCAACAGTGAATGGGAGTCTTAAATTTCAGCCAATGGTTGAGAAATTCTGTGGGATTCTGCAGGGATAGTTAAAATAATTGGATCATGAGAGACAATTGTTACAAAGTCAAGACTGTCCTCTCTGCAAATTCTTTTGGTTTTACATTAGTTTTTATCTATCCACGGAAGACACCTGTCCTAACACACCAATCACTTTGATTGCCTTTTTGTTAGATATCTTTATTTTCATATAGCGTTGATAAACATGGCTTCACTTGGCTTCAAAGAATTGAATGTTAACTTGTTTTTGTATTTCACTTTGTTGTTGTTGTTGTTTATGTTTAGGATATATTATGGATATTTCTTTAGAAATTTGACAATTATCAGAGAGGGGGAAAGGTTAACATAGATTAACCAAAATAGACTTGCCATAAACACACAGCAAAATTTAGTTTTTATGTATGTTCTTGTGCATCATTCAAATTTATGGGATTCAACAGACAGAGGTTATGATATGAAGTTTACTTCACTTTGTTCAATAGTAGGGGAAACCTTGGGGCTCAGTCTTACATTTTCGTATGCTTATAATCCTATCTCTGAGGAAGTTTAAGAGAGCCTTGAGCAGAAATGCTGTGTAGGCTTTGGCAGGTTAAGTCTGCCAAGAAGGCAGACTCTGAGACAGAGATTAGCATGCATGAGGCTTATTAAGGAGGACTCTTGCAATGAACACCTGTGAAAGGGATGGGAAGGAAGAAGAAGTGGGTAGAGAGAGAAGTGAAGCCATGAGGAAGTCTCAAGGGAAGCCTGAACTGAGCCTGCAGCCCACTTGCAAAGGTCACATGACCATTCTGAGCTGACCCAAGTTGGGCTAAAGTGTTCAGACCTTCATGCTACCCCCATAACCAGCAGTCATCAGATTAGGGAAGCCTCGGGAAGAGGATAGAACCTTGGTGAATACTGTCATTTCCGCCTCAAACTTTCCATCAATAGCACAAGAGCACTTCTTGGAATTCCAACCACACAGGCAAAGCTTACTGTCCTTGGTGCTGTCCCCACATTTGGGATCTCTCTGGTGACCATCCATCTCATGGCCAGCACTCCAAACTTCAATTTCCCCTTTCTCTATCCATCCTAAATTGTCCTGTTGTTCCATCCTCTCCTGGTAATTGTTATCTTTGGATAAGACACAAATTCTCAGCTCCCATCATAATGGCTAGTAAACTTCACTTGAAACTCTAAGTAACAGGTACACATTTTGAGAATGACACCCAGAATCAAAGATACTGGGGGAATTCGAAGCATAGTGAAGGATGATAGAGAAAAGAGTAAGAACTACAGGGATTTAATCTCCTTTTAAATGACATAATTATGTGGGCTCATATAGTTAACCCTACTATTATTAATCATGAAACATTTATAAAAGGGTGTGCCCCACCAGCTCTTCCAGAGATAGAGGAAGCTCAAAAGGATACTACTATGTTGGAAATTCTTAATTTAAGTCAAACAATGGATGATCATACCCGAAGTATGGCATGATTGCTGGATCCACGCTCAGAGCTATGTCATTCCTGGTCACAGGAAGCAGCATCTCCCTCTAAAGATCTCGTGAAAGAGCAGATGATGAGATGTTCATATTCTTTACAGGTGGACAGGAAAGTACATAGTTCTACCAGGAGTGATAGAAAAGGAAAGATATGGGAATGACAGGAAGAAATTGGATGGAGGTAAGACAGCTAAGCAATGGCTGTATACGAGGTACTCTTCTGGTGACTGTAAATTCTCACGCCAACACTATGGCAGGTGTTTCTATTACACCATTTTAAAGATAAGAAACCAAATATCAAAGATGTTAGTTATTTGGCTAGGGAGCACAGCCAGTAAGTGAATAAGCCAATATTGAAACTCCAAAGGCAATGATATTTCCACCAGCTCATATACCATGGGCATTCTTGAATAACTTTTAATAATAGCAGTTCAATTCTCTAGTACTTGGACAGTTAATATTTTAAACTACTTGTTAATGCTTTTGATAACATCTTGGTCTAAAAGTAATTTTTTTCCACATTTTCTAAACTAAGTTGTACTCATGCCAAAAATGATTTGTATGTTTAAATGTGTTTATTCATATGTCTACAAAACACATTGCTTATTTTTCCCTAGAAATGTATGTCACACCACAATTAACTTGCCAGCACTTTGATCACTTTCCTGTAAAACTTGTTTTTTGTCCTTTTCATTTTTATTTTTTATTTTTATGTTAAAATGGTAATTTTGTACAAACATTTTATTTATGTCTTTCTCTCTTCCTTATGCTAGTTTGTTGGTTATTTACTTTTCAGGTTACTTTTTTTTTTTTAACAAACTCACTTTATAGTAATTCTTTTATTAGTTAAAGCTTTCTTGATTAAAGTAAATGATTTCAAAAACATGTCTCAAGTTTTGAATGTCCCTCACTATAGAAAAATAGTTAAGATTAATAAGAATGTGTTTTTACCCTGGGAGACTTCATCTTTGATTTACTTGTATTTAAGCCGTTTTAGGGATGTTCCTGAAATGCCAGGTAGAGTTTTAATGTTTGAAAAACTATTATTAAGTAATTTCATAACATATACTTTAATACATTCCCTTTAAAATGCTATTTTGGTCCTTTACAGGAGTAGCATAATACTTAATTAACTTTAAAAAATAATTATTGTACCAATTTGGTTACATCTTGTTAAATTCCCTTTATAGAATTAAGTAACTTTTAAAACTTTCATAACAAAGAGTTAATGAATTACTGACATACATAACAGCTTGTAAAACAGGTGAAGATATAATGATACCTCAATCTGAGTCCCAATGAGCACTTTCTATTGCACAATTAAAAGTCATTCATTTAAAATATCAGTCATTAGACTGTTGTAAATTATTGAAAAGTCTGCATTATATAAACATCTTTAATAAAACAATGATTCATTATTAAATTCAGGTGTATCATGTAAGCACATGAAGCTGTTGTTAACTGGCGGGGATACTTAGGCAACAATTTTAAGGCTAAACATTTTGACATTAACATCCATTGTTATCGGTTAAGTAGTAATTTTGTAAAAGCTTTGGAGGTCCTGGAAAGAAGTATTTTCTAATTATTCTAAAAACGTGTTCTTTATTTTTTAAGACCATAAGTGTATACTTTTTCAACGTTCAATGATAAGAAGTGTCAGAGTCAAGAGTTGAAATCTGTTCTAGTTCATCAAAAATAAACCCCATTTAGCATTTAGCATTTTTCTGGATATTCTTTTCATAATTTCTTTTCTGTTCACTATTTAAAGTTTAATAGCTGGTGTATAAAAGGTCTATAAAGATGGAAGATGCATTCAATATTTTTAAGAAATAATTTTGCTTCATAAAATTTTTATTGCAGGGAAATCTATCTTTGATACTTTTTTATGGAAATAATGTTTTCTAAATATGTCTACTTAGTAATATGGCTTGAATTCTCCTATTTTGAGGAAAAGGTAATTGAGTTAATAAGAATGAGTTTTGTTTCACTAGCTTGTCTTTCTATTCACTTGTAATTTTTCAACCATAATGGATTTAAATGAATCCCAGTCACTGTACTGAACACTTCACATAAATTATCTCATTGTCTTCTCAGGAGTATTAGTACTCCATTTTACATATGAGGAAACTGAAGCTTAGGGACATTCAATAGTAGCACACAGGTACAAAGTGGGAGTTCTTTGTCATTCCATAAATCCTGCTTTTAATGACCAGGTATGTTGCTTCCCAAACATTGACTTTATTGGTGCTATAACTAATGGTCGACATGTCAGTCTTTATAATAAAGTCAATGAAACTGAGTGTTTGAATACTCCCTCTTTTCTATCCCATACACATCTTCCTAAAATTTATGAGAACATAGGACATAAATCAGCCTGATTAACTAAAGCTAAACTTCATGGAAAATTAACAAGGATGAAATAGAAATTAAAGTCCAAAAGAACTTAAGAAATCAACCAAACACCTATGCTTTGGGAAGAAGAAACATGCCTGAGAGATGAATGGTTTTATCTGAGATCCAAGGAAGACCTGAGACATGTAGCCCAACCTTTTGGACATTAGTTCCATATATTTTCAGAAAGTAGCTGACATCTACTGAGCACTTGGATTGTGTCAGGCACTGTACTATATTGCTATTGCTGAAGTAAGGTTTGTAATTACCTCTGTACAGGTGAGGAAACAAGCATAAATGTGCCCAGGGCTCAAGGTTAGAATGGGGCAAAGATAAATCTAGCTTTAGACAGCTTTGAACTCAGAATCAAAGGAATTTATCACGTTTCAATAATTTAGCTCCCCATCCAATAAGCTATATAGAAACGGCTGTTCTCAGATGGGATTGATCTCCATTCCAAAGAAACTGGTTTCCTCTTACTTCAGATACACTAATGGAGCACACTGTATTTCACAGATGAGAGCTGATATGTAAAGTATTTAACAATAGAAAGAGCTGGGGGCCAACCTATCAAAACAGACACTGGCCCAAATGAATAGCAAATTGGTTATGGACCATAGGGATGCCAGTAGGGATTTATAACTACCCTGAAACCAATTCAACTCTACAAGCAACGACTAGAAAAGATATTTCCCCCCCTACCATTCAAATATCTGATATTCTGCATTTATTGAGCAAAAACAAAAAGGGAAATAATGTTCATATAGACTCCAGTGAGAGAGCTGCTTTGAGACTATTTTACTTTCCATCAACAGAAAATGTACAGAAGGAAAAAAAAAAAAACAGAACAAAAACACTACCCAGCTGAAGAGGGTGCGTGCCTCTTAATTACAGCTAGATTACAATATTAAGAATGGCATTGATTGTAAAAAGTAACTGCATGACAGCTGGTAGACTATTGCATCTGCATTGCAGAGCCATTAAAATGCTCCTCCAGTTGGTAGCTACCATCCCCACTAGCTGTCAACCAAATATGGATGTAGGTTGTATGTGTGGTGATGTAGTAGAATGAAAAAAAACTATATCTTTTAACAGAGGATTTTAAAATAAAGTTACTATCTTGATTTTTTTAAAACGTTTCAATTTCCTAATGTCTTTTGAATACTCCTTCTTAGGGGCCATTTGATACTCACAGTTCCTGAATTAATTTTCAGCAATAACCACACCTGTGTGTGCTCGGCAGCTCAGAGAGGAAATATGCTACACTACAAAGAAGTCTATTATTTTTCTCTTCAGCAATGCTGCTCATTGGTCCCACTCACTCACCAGGAGAGATGACATGGTTATTATTTTGTGCTACCCTGGGAGACCTCACTTTCCCCAACGTTTCCAGAAAAAGAGGATAGGAAAAAAATGAAAACTCCCTATCAGACTCGTATTGGAAATGGTTGTACAGGTATGTGGAATTTGAGATGCAAATTACCTTTAAATAGATGATCCTTACACATAATTCTGATCCTAGTATGCAAGAAGTTTGTTTTCCTCACATACAGTTGGCAATGTGTCACCCTGTGCCTGTGAATTGGGTTTGGCTGAGAAATACATGGTGCTTGATTTTAGATATTCCATCCCAGCTACTGTGTTAACTTTTCTACATGCCTTCAATTCTGACAACCACCATATGTATTAGGCTTCACTGTCTCCATTTACAGCAAAAGAAACCAATGCCTATCAAGTATAGGTTATTAACAAGGCCAATTGGCAATGGCAGAGACAGGTTTCCAAAACAGATCAGCCTGAGTTAAGTCTGAGTTCTTCATAGCCGCCACTCTCCACAGCCTCCCTCTTTATGGGATTGTCCTTTCTAGAAGATAACTTTATTTTCATGGTACAGATAATACAATGTGAACCCTTAAATGATGTATGCCATATTTTAGACATAGGATATGACACAGTGAATAATGACTGTCCCTTTTGATATTGCTGATGGAAACAAAAATATTAATAATAATAATCTGCCTCTGCTTTTACATGTGAAGAATTCATTTTGACTAGCAAACTGTCAAAATGTTTGACTTTGACTTTGTGTCTACCCATATTTTTCATGATGGTGACATTTTGTTGCAAGACAATCCGTTAAGATATTTCTTTATATGCCTGGCTCGGAGCTTTGTCTGTAAAATGTAAAAGGGTATTCCTCAAGTCATTTTAATGGTTTTCTCAGCCTCCCCTGTGGGTGTAGACATATCCTGAGTCCCTCTAAAGCTTTCGAATCAGATGAGTGAGTGGCCAGCAAATAATCACAAAAATAAAATTTCTGGAAGAAATAGCAGTGGGTAAACAAAAAGATTTTAAAGAAAATGTATATGTTCGCTGCTTCGTGTAAAATGCATACTGTGGTGCTTGAGCAAGGCCCGTTCCACATAATTCAGAATTCCACAGCCCTTTCTGAGGCTTATTTTTAAGTCACCCCGCCACAAAGACAAAGTAGCTGTTATTTGCACTGCTGCTCTGGGTGGGTGGAGACCTTACCCCAGAAGGAGCACAGTATCACTGCAGGGCCCCATGTGCTCCATTCACACTTTCTCTAAAAGCAGGTATTGGGCATCTGCCAGGTGCTAGATACCACATTCAGCACTGAATGTGACACAACAATTGAGGGACTGTGTGCTGTCAACAGGGGGGCCAGCGAAAAAGCACGAAACAGACCTATGAAAAAAATATAATATAGAGGTGCTATAAATAAAAGTATTTTAAAATTAAACTGCACCAGAGGAGTCAGATGGTTGACAGGTGTGGTTCAAGAAGCTTCCTCAGCAAGGTTGCAGGGGTGGTAATTTGAATTGTATCTTGAAGGAGGAACACGTCAGGCAGAGAAAGTGTCATAGAAGGAAAAGGCCTTGGAAAAACTACAGAGGCCAGAGGAGCTTGAGATCTCTTGGAGATAGACTGAAAGTTTTTTGTTTATTCATTTTTAATGTATATCTACAATAGACCACATATGACTGAGGAAGATATACTGGTAAGGAATGCCAGGGAGAATGTGTGATATGGTATATGCTCATATGTCACACGAGGAGTTTGAATTCTATCTTAAAAAAAATAATAGCAATATTTTTTTAATACAAAACAATGTCACAATCAGGTATTCTTTTTAGATTACCCTTTATCCCACAGTGTTTAGGAAAGGTTGAAGTGACAACAGACTAGAGGAAGGGTCTTCACCATATCAGAGTTAGGAGACAAAGAAGTAACCATATGTGGGAGAGTACATGAGTGCTGGAGCTAGGATGGCTGGCTGATTATTCAAATATCAAGGGTTTGGAGTTCAAAGGTAAAGAGGCAGGAACAACCTAGGCCATGGGTTGAATACCAGCAGCCTCTTGGAAAGGCTTTTGATGATGTCAAGTTAACCGTCCTGGAAAAGTCTTATTCAGCACCAAAACTAACCAGGCCTCCACAAATATTTGCTGAACGAAAACAAAACTAAACTAACAAAGGCCCATCTACCCAAACCAGAGAGTTTGGCCGACTTGGAGCCAGCACAGTTTCATATTTGATTAGGAAAAGACTGACACAATATGAAGATTTACTATGTCATTGAAATTATAAGACTCCTCCGAAGGGTATATTGAAGTTCTCATCTAGTTTAGATTTCCTATCAGGAAAATTGACAAATGTAATCATCTGTTGGTGTGTGTCTGCTAAAATAACATCTGGTTTGGAGTATAACATGAGAAATTCTTTATCCTTAACTTTCTGTATAACTAATAAAAATAAAGCTTGCATAATATCTTCTAAAGCATATATTTTCTATTTACGCTACAAAAAAAAAAAAAGTGTAAATGCAGAAATCAGTCTGCTAATGCCCTAATAGATTCTGACACAGGAGCAGCTTCAGCAGGATCTATAAAATACTTAGAGCAACCTCTCAAGTATAAAAAAAAAAATTCATTACTAAAAATAGCCTGACTCAAGTCCTTTTAATAGTTCTCCTAGCTCACCCTATGGGTGTAGACATATCTGGAGTCCATCTGAAGCTTTCAAATCAGATAAATGTGCAGCCATCAAATAATCACAAAAACAGAATTTCTATTAAAAAATGGGAATGGATGACCAAGGGATTTCAAATACATGGCTATTTTGAGGTTTATAAAATTATTCCCTTGGTTTGTCACAATAATTAATATATGCATCCAGAGTGAAATTGTGATAGATCCATCATCAAAAAATCTTAAACCATTGACTAAGAATTCTTCCTAAAGGCTAATCAGTCTTAATTCTAGTCAATTTATTAACAGGCAAGAAAACAGTGAAGAATCCATGGTGTCATGCTTGGGGTTAATTCTTGACTCTGCCATTTACAGGTTTTGAGATTATGGACCAATCACTTCACTGCTCAGAAGCTGAGTTTGAAAATCTGAAAAATTAGGAGAGTGCACCTTACAGGATTAAAGACAAAATGCAATCAAGTGTATCACAGCATTTGGAATACAGTCTTACATACATGTAGGTGCTCAGTAATTGTCAGGTGCCATTATTATTATTTTTGATTGATTCCCATTCTGGAGCACAATGGAAATTTAAGAGGTTGCCTGTGTAATTACAAAATACAATTCTTATATTTTCAATTACTTGGTATAAATTTGAACATTTAATTCAAATTGAGTTCTGCTTTTATCAACACACTATCATGGTTTCAACATTTAATTCAAATTGAGTTCTGATTTTATCAATGCACTATCATGGTTTCAACACAAAGATCGTCTAATATATACAAAAGATGTATCATCAAATTTACCAACAAGTATGTTATGTCTCTTTTGTGACCTCAGATACTCTGTTAAGTGTAATGAGAGAATGTTAAGTCATTACATGGGCTCTGAGACTCTAGAACACGTTAGATCTTGAGTTTATTACACAATCTGTAAGCTCCTCAGCAGAGCAGTAGTCATAGTTTTCTCTGAGTCCCTAGTAGACCCTACAATATCCTCTATAGATACTGGATGAGGAGGGAATACATTGAAAAGAAAAAACAGATTTCTTTAGGAACACTGTAGAGTAGAAAGTATGCTTGAGTTGGCTAAGACTCTAAGTATTTTATTCATCTACGAGACCTCTAAACTCAGCAGAGTGGCTGGAACAGAGTAGGAGTTCAATAAACTTCTTTGAATGAATGTTATTCTTTGACTAAAGGTCCAGTCTTTATAGAATAAGGTCTGCAATTCTTGGCAAAAGTAACAAAAAAATGTCTGGACATTATTTTACATGAGATCTCCCAAATGTAATATGAATCACCTGTTACCACTGTCTTTCATAGTTAATTTTCCAACAGAGATTCTACAAATAATTAATATTAGTAAAATGAAATGTCATGATTTTATATCCTGATTCAATCTCTGTCAAATATATTATTAGTGAAATGGCCAAGAGGGGATAGGAAAAGAGGTTCTGGTAAATCATAAGATTAATCCAGAACTGAACTTGAATAGGCACTCTTTCATGAATGTTTTTTCAAAGTATGGGTTGATGACCTATAAAAAAATTCTGAAGTTGAAAAAGACCATAAAAATTCTTAAGGAAAATTGACATTTAAAACCAGTAGTCTATATTATGAAATAGAAAAAAAAGACTATTCTGATTAGATAACTACATTGGTATTTATATCCTAAACAATATATATTTCATGAATACAAAATAACATGCTCCATGTATGTGTGTATATTTAAAAGATATTCATAAGAACAAACAATTTAGTGGGGAAATGAAGATTTCATGTAAATCCCTCACATGAAAAGGGTTAGATGGTGTTAAAACATAGAAGTTGTCTTCAAGGTAAGAGAAAATAAAAAAAATCCTTCATTCTTACCATTCTCCTGCATCATAGGAAGCATCTTTCATTTCCCTTTAACACTAACGAGTATTGGCTATAACCCAATAAACTTAATCAGATAAACACAATGTGGTTTTCTTTTAAAATAAGCCTTTACTGAATATATCAACAAGGTACTGTATAGTGTAGAGTGAAGTTTTTAGTTAACAACGTGTGCGACATGGTAGGTCTCAGAGGGTGTGTGATGCCGAACCTTCCAGCCCCTTGCAGTCCCTTGTCAATGAGAATGCATGAAACACAAACCGGAAGCAAATCAACATACGGTTCAAACAATAACAAATCATGAGGATTAACTTTGAGTGAAAATATACTGGTCCTAGGAGGGACACACAGTGGCAACGCTTTCTTCACCTTGCCTTGAAAAGGTTATAAATCTTACATCCCATAGATATCTTTACAAATGCCCCAGCATATGTGTGTATATACACACATGTGTGTTTTACACTAGTTTAAAAAGTGCCTATTGCGATGGCCTTGCTTTGTGCTCTTCTGGTGAGTGTGCTGCTAGAAAAAGAAAAACAACTTTAGCAAATTCATCTGAATTGTGTGTTATAACAACAGTGTGTACAAAATTTTGTCCCCACAATCAGTGACAAGCATCCCCCATCGCCAACCATTGCAATTCGACCTTCCTGAAGAAATGAGAGGAAGTAAGCTACAGCTTCCTACGGTAGCATTTTGACTTAAAAAACAAATATAAGCATTGGCAAGATTTGACAAGACTAAGAACTAGAAGGGATTTTTGTTTGTTGGTTTGTTTTGTGTATGTACGTATTTCTTTCCCATTTGGGCACTCTTTTCTGCTTTGCTTTCCCATGCAGCTGGAAATGTACATCAGGAGCAAAACCGTTCTTCTCACGTTCTAAAGCAAAATATAGTCTCCTTGTCCTAGGTTAGAGGAAAATGCTATAAGCAAAGACATCAATGGAAGTTAACCACTTCACTGTCAAAAGTTTGCAATAGGCTCTGCAACTAAGGTTGGCTGGTCAAGGCCACCTCTGTCTCCCGTGGGCTACAATATCACCTTGTATTTAGAATGGATGCTCTGCTAACAATATAAAGATCATGTCCTCCTCAGTGGGGAAGGACATTCTGACTCCCATGAAATGACTAAGACCATTATGATCTGCACTAGTAGGAAATGGAGCAATAATATTAGGTACTTCATTAATACTTTTTACCAGACTGGTCACATTACAGTTTGTTTTTTTGTTTTTTTTTTTAACCTCAGGAAAAAAAATGTCTAATATATTTTACTCCATACCAGATATTTAGAAATCGCATTATTTCTCACAGGGTAGAATGTTTTCCCTTGTTACACAAGGAAAATAGGCAGCGGAACACACTCCTTGTCTCCCCCTGCGATTGTCCCATGCAATAGGCCGCTAACTCATTGGAAAGTTTTAAGGAAGGCCCAAGGTCTGTCCATGATCAAACACATATTTCCAAACAAGTAGGCATTAATGACAACTGTGGGTATGAACAATGGTCAATAATATCAGTGTGATCATGGCTATGCCTCTTCCTCTCAGAATTTCCTCTGCACTGTGGTCACATACTATCTCAGATCACCACCTCATTTGGTCAGGCAGCATCAAGTTCTTTAGAAGCCAGTGAGGATGGCCGTGTTCATGTCTTGGCCTGCATCCTCAGCCTTGACTCTTGACCTCAAAAAAAATAATAATGCCAGCAAGGAAGGTCCAAAGATAGTGCAGATGTATGAACCAAAGACAATCTCATGAGTAAAAATGTCAATCAAAGCATCATCCACCACTGACAGATGTTCAGTGATTTTCCTAAGACACGTCAGATATTACAAATCCCATAATGTGTTTTTTATCCTAGAGTAGGTGAGAGCCTCCAGGACACTATGACAAATGGGGGATTGGTTTTCATTTTGGCCATCTTCGTCAAGTTGTACACAAGGTCAAAATGAAGTCTGTCACTAGATTCTGTCTCTTTAGAAACATCTTCTAGCAAAGGAACCTTTTCAGATCGCCCTAACCATTTCAGATGACTAGGTCCCCATGGTACCCTTAAGCTCCAAATAGTTCTGTGAATCCCATAAAACATTATAGAAACCTCTTCAACCTTGTCTTCTTGGCCCAGAGTCAAGACATTTCAGCAGGCAAGTATCCCACTGGGGGGTATACACACAACACAAATAAATGAGAAAGACTTTTTTGTTGATAAAAGGGGGGAAAAACTGTCAAAAGTCAGAGTACCATCATTTGAACGCATAGTTTTATCTACAGCCAAGGGAAAGAGGACAGTGGAAGGGAATTATCCAGTTAAATACACAAAACCCATGTCATTGTCCTGAATTTTAGATGGCTTACTGATACACTGACCACCTTCATGGATTGCCTTATCCCATCACTGTGGACCTATCTTTAAAAAAGCAACAGCCAGAACTCACTAGGTAATTGACTAAAATGGAAACCAAAATCACTGTAGAATTAATTCAAATTAATTCATAGCTAATTTCAGCTCAACTGACTGCAAAGTTTCAATTCTTGTGTCTACAACATTATATCTTCAGTTATAGCTTCTGCTTATTCTGAGGGACAAGGGAGATTAAAACATATAAGTTGGGGTTATATTATTAAGGAAAGTAAAGCTCTTACTATAAAGAAAAACTTGCATAGCATTTTATACCTAAACTTTTACAAGGAAGACACATCACAGTTCTATTTTGTTGAGAGAGAGAGAGAGAGAACAAAACCATTGTGACATTAACTTCATGGTTCCCTAAAATAATGGCCAGGGGTAAAGGAAATAGACAACACAGAGTGAAATGCCTACATTTGATTTTGAAAAGAATTTTCCAAGGGTGCATATTTTTAGATAATGTATGTAATCCATAGCGCTTCTACATCTCAGGGATAAAAAGGAGTAAATTGTGTATGCTTTCTGGAGATCGACATTGCTTCAAAAATGTCTGGAATGAAGCATGGACCGCCCTCTCTTCTATGTGCCCTTTGCTCTGTGCCCCACTCTGACAAGATGAGGGCAACACACCCTGGCTCTCTCCCTTGTTCATTTCTCATCTGATATTCTGTTAACGGGAGACTGATGATCCCTCCACAATTCCCAAAGAAAAGGAACATCCAAGATTGAAAAGGAATACATGAAATTTCAAAATTAGGACAGGATCAAAGTCAGTCCAAGGTGGAAACTCAATATTGCTTCTTTAAAAAAAAAAAAAAAAGTACATTATTTTGGCCAGTTTTGATGTCCTTACAGAATTATCACCAGTGAAAATTAGCATACATTTTAAAGTGTGTAAGTGTAGATAGATATTTTGTGCAACCAAGACTGGCATCTGTAATGTTCTTTCAAATTTTGAGCAGAGGGGGGAAGAATAACAAATGGAGCATAAACAGCTAATTACGAAAATATATGTGCAGTGACTGGAAGACAAGAATTTGCAAGGGAATAAAGGTATTAATTCTAGCTATTTCAACATGATATAACAAAGGCAGTTGACATAATATAGCACAACCACTAATCATTTGCTTTTGTCTAACTGGTATCAATAATTGTTAAATAATAAGTGGCTTTAGTATATTGCAAACATTGATTCCTTGTTGGTCTACATATCATGTTGACATAGCTGCAATGAATCTACCCAAATAATTCTCATTATCAAAAATAATTCCATTCAATATAATCTTCCCATTATTTTATTAGCCTCTTCTAAAAAAAGTATTCTAGAATATATCTCTGTTGAATGTGATTCAACCTGACACATACTTTGAACAGTGACACTTTTAAAGGGAGTTTTCTGGCTGGGACATCATTCCTGTCCCTGAAGATGACTAAAATCAGACCCAGGTTATCACACAGGGCTGGGGAAGCACGAGAAGTGATTTTTAAGTTCCCAGTCAGAAAACCAACCCCCAGGTTTAAGGATCTTTTCAAAGCTCATCTCATTTTCTGGATTCTGCCAGGTTGGGTTAACTTATCTCACAGGAACTGACTTCCTCGTGATGCTTTCTCCATTTTCTGTTTTGGGTCAAATCAGGGTAAGCTACCTCCTTTCTTATAATTTGGAATTTTTAACTTTTCTTCCAGATCAGGAAGTATAGAAATAGCATGAAGATATCTGGGCCATTTCTTGTTTGACCCCTATTATTTAGCCTACCCTGATGAGTCCACTTTAATTTGCCCTCTCTTACCACCAGCTCTAGGAAAGGAATTTTTTTTTCTGACAGCTTCAACAGCAAAGTGGTTAGTCGGCATAATAAGGAAGAATCAATCGTTCTTTTCCTTGGCGTTGGGTTCTCTTTGTACAACCCTGTACAGTACTTCAGCAACTATTTTTTTTTTCTAAGATTTAAAAAGCAAAGAGTTACAAAACTGTAATTAACTTGAAATAGAAAAGATAGCACTTTTTTTAAATCCCATTATATAGTACACCGTATAAATTACAGAGTATTCAAATGCACAAATGCATCTGTGGAACATTTATCAAATGTAATTTGCGTGTCTTTAGGTGCACACACGTGTGTGTTCTCAAGAGTGTTCCTGTCCGCCTCGGTAACGCTGGATCTCTGGCTGTCACGTATGGCAGTGCTCCAAGTCTGGTACACTGCTGTTGCAATATCGCATGTTATTGGGGATATGGCAGTCTGTGTAATTAATGCCCCCGTTCGGGGTGTAAATGGGCTGCAGTCTGAAATCTCCTTTAAGGAGCTGATCGTTATTTAAGGAGACGATCTGAAAGCTGGTTTCTGTCATCTCCAGGATGGAATTGTCCTTCTTTGTGCCCGCCTCACAATAATCATCTTTCCGCCGGCCTCGGTTGTATTTCCACTTCTGGGAGCTGTAGCGCCCCTTTTTGTGCATGTGCCAGCAAAAGACGCTGAGCAAGACCACGAGCACAAATATCACTGCACCCCCGATCAGGCCCGCCAGCAGAAACGGGGAGCCCATGCTGTGGGAAGTCGCTTGCTCGTGGCTGGAAGCAGTGTTGCTGCCATTGTTCAAATAGGAGGCATGGGTGGTGGCCTCAGAACAAATGGTATCTTCTACGGCTCGGTAGTTAAAAGCATCCAGTGGCACCAAACAAATCCGATAGGTGGATCTGGGCTCCAAATTGACCAGGCTTAAATGTTGCTTCTCACCACTAACTATGCGTTCCTGAACAATGCCCCCCACTAAACTGTGGCCCATTTTCACCCAGGTGAGTTTGTATGCCATCACAGTAAAAAGAGAGAGCCAGCTGACCTGAATGGAAGTATCATTCACAAAATGGATAGACAGCTGAATCCTTTCGGAAATAGGTGGGGTCACTCTTTCTCTGCCATCCCAGTCAGGAATTGTGGGCAGTTTCGAGGTGGTAGGTATTGGCGGCGGATAGCTTCTGCCAGGGGTTGGGACAGAGAGTGTGGGAGGCTGAGTTGTTGGAGAAGCTGTGCTCGGGGCTGGGGTGAAGAGAGGCAGGCCGGGGGTCGTGGTGGGACATGACAAAAGATTCATATTCAACTCCCTGACAGCCATCCCCCGGACTTGCTCAGGACCTTGGCACATGAAACCTCGCACGTTGAGAGATGAAGGGATGTATTTGAGCCATTCCGTGACCCACTTAATACTGCAGTCACAAAACCAAGGGTTATTCCGAGCAGTGAGCTGCTTCAGGTTGGAGAGGTTATCGAAGACCCCTTGGGTCAACATGCGCAGTTGGTTGTTGGATATATCCAAACGTTCCAGCTTCCGGAGATTTGAGAAGGCTGTCAAAGGGATGTGGTTTATCTGGTTGTCCTGCAGATAGAGCCGGATCAGATGCGTACCTGGGAGATCAGGTGGGGGGTGGGAGAGCGAATTCCTCACGATGGAAAACTCCTTGAGCTTGGTGAGATGGCTGAAGGTGCCCTCGGCAATGCCCTTGTTGGTCAGGAGGTTCCCGTCCACAATCAGACGCTCCAAGCTCGTGAGGTTCTGAAAGGCCATGTCTGATATGACAGCAATTCGGTTTTCATCCACTCGCAGCTCTTGCAAGTCCACGGGAAGGCCAACAGGCACACTGCTCAGGTGATTCTTGGATAGAAACAACAACTTGAGGCTAACGGCCTCCCGGAAGGCCCCATCTTCCACCCCCACTGTGGATATAGAATTGTCGTCCAGGTGCAGCTCCTCGAGCTTCAAGAGCTGGGCCAGAGCTGCCCGTGAAATGGTCTGAATATTGTTTTCCTGCAGATGGAGAACGCGGACATTCTTGGGAAGGTTCATGGGGAACTCATCCAGTTGGTTGCCGTACAGGTAGACCGTGTGCACCGACTGGACACTGTGCAGTTCCGCAGGGAATCCGGCATTATTAATTTGGTTGTTGTGGAGGTAGAGTACGGTTACGCCCTCCGGGATCCCAAGAGGCACTGAGGTCAAGCTTCGCTCATTACAGTAGACAAAGTTCCTGTCGCAGCGGCACACACTGGGGCACGCCAGGAGTTTTGACATCTGTGAGTAGAGCCCCAGGGAAATGACAAGCCAAGATTTCAGGAAAAAAGCCCCATGGCTGGGCCACTGTGTGGTCTGTAGGCCCATTTCTGATATAAAGAAATAAAATACAATGTGGCAGGGAAAAGAAAAAAGGAAAAAAAAAATAGCAAAACCAAAATGACTGGACAGGGTTCTGTCAAAGTCCAGAACTCCAACTAGAGGAAAAGTCCCAAAGGCCCACGGCCAAGAACCTTCCTGGGGTCTCTGGTCTTATCAGCCTGTGCTGCCCTCCTTGTTATTGTCCTCCATGTGCAAAAAGAAAAAAAAAAAAAAACAAAGAAAAAGCAAAAGAGCAAAAAAAAAAAAAAAAAATTCAATAGAATTTTCCACACAGGCAATGAATGGAGCCAAGTTCTCAGTGGTCAACAGGGGCCCAGGGGGGCAGGCAGAACTCCCTTCTTCTGCCAGCCGTCAGGTCCGTGCTGGTCAGCCTATGGCCTTCCTGGTTTAGCTCAATGTGCAATCTGTTGTAGGAAAGCAGAAAGAAAAGAGTCAGTTCAGGGTAACAATGGAAGGGGAGCTGATCTGACTGCATGCCTTTCAAGAACTACCTGATTGGGTCTCAATGGCTAGAGGCAGGTGATTGGCATTAAGTGATAACTTTAAGTGACAATAATTTAGTTGAAAAGGTATTCAAGAAATGAAAATGACTCTATTACCTTCAAAAGAAAACTGTAGTGTTACAAATCACTCTCAGTGATCACATTGTGAATTTTCCAATCCCAAGCAGTGCCTCCTCTTACATATTCATTTGCATAACTAAACAGATAGGCACACAGGGCACATTGCTGAATCAATCCACTGAATCAAACAATGATGATCACCCACAAATCCATCTGGTCGCAGTCTTGCGTCAAGGTGAAGCAAGTGACTCAGCGATTAATAAAATTTAAGGGAAAAAAATGTGAAACCCTTTCCAGTTATAAATTAACAAGTGCAAAATAGGGACAAAGTCATTTCAAAGATGCACCCCTTTAATCTGACACTGAGGAAGCAGTATAAACCTAATGCACAGAAACAAGCATGTGTGAAAGCAGAGAGAAGAATTTTTCTCCCCCACTTCTTGCTTCCTCTCGTCTTCATCCTCCAAAATAGCTTACACTCCAGTTCCCAAGTAGAATGGCCAAACTGTTGTCCATGCCACATTTCTACTTATCCCCTCTTCTGGGACTTCCAGGTACACATGACGTACACCAATGTGCTCCCTTTGAGAGTTGCCGCACTCATGACTGAGAATACATTATTTTTCAATAACACAACCTTCCTCCCATCTGTGAGTGTCTTCTGCTTTTAAAGAAGGACTTTCAGCAAATGTTGAAATGATAGAAGGCACAGTTCAGAAAGTAAAGGCAACACACAGAGAGTGATCATGCCTTCTTGCCCCAGGACGTGCTCCATCTGTTTTTAGATTAAAGAGGTAAAGAAGTTAATTGAAAGGTGCCAGATTTGATTTCCCTACAAAATAAGCTAACATGACAGGACATGGCAAGCTCTGAGTCTCTTAATTCTCACCAATACCTAGAGATTGAAACAACTTATATCTAAAAGCACAGAGGAACTATTTGAACTGTTCCCTTAGCTATCTTTAGAAACATAATTTTAAAAGAAAAAAAAATGTAAGTGTCAAGGGTATTTTAAATGTGTTCTATAATTTAAAATACTGTGAGCCATCTAAAGAATGGCTTTGATGACCAGACATGGCAAAATTCATTTTTTTTATTGTTCAGAAACCTTAGAAAAGGGTGGGTGAGTCTCTTTCCAGACAAAAACAGATAGATGAGATACTTTATAATAATTAGGCATTATTTAATTTGTTAAACTTACAAATGTATGATTTGCCACTAACCAGGAGCCATCCCCTCTAGCAAAATCCCTACATGCTTAAAGAATAATTTATAATACAACTAAGGGCAGTATAGGAAAAATAAGTGTAATACTATCAGCTTGATGCTGTCCTTATGTTTCAAATTTTCAAAACCATCTCAATGTTCTTAGTAGCTTGGTACTTAAGTGTGATCCTTGGACCAGCAGCATGGGTTTGACCTCAGAAGTTGTTGGAAACCCAGAATCTACAGGTTAGCGATGCACATTAAAATCTGAGAAGCACTACCCTAAACACAGTTCTGTCTTACTTGATCACTCAAATGTTTTAATGTATTATATGTAAAATATGTGTAAGAACATGTCAACTGACTCTTTTGTGAAGAGTAAAGGCATATAAGCATACTAATCACTTTTGTCCCCAAGAGAGAGTCTCAAATCATATATGTAAATGACATCTTATGGGTGGAGCAGTGCTATGATCATATAGGTCCCTTGGCCTCAGTAGACTCTTGAAAAATGTTTGACAAGAACTAATATCTGGTAGGAGCTTCAAGAGCTGTGTGTAATTGGAGGAGCCCATTTTTATAAAACATGATTTATTTGAGAACAAAAGGCTGTTTGGTGCTAGTTAGCATTTACTCTTCAAAAGAGGTAGCGAAAGTGCCACTAAAAGAATACAATTTAATGAATTTTTGAGTATTTCACAGGAATCCTCAAAGTGTGATGGTGGCACACAGTGAACAGAATGTGTTAAAGGGAAAAAAACAGCTATTCCAGGTTCTCTAAGTAAGTTCCTATGGAATAAGAATAGATGCTTAACTGTGTTTCCATGCCAAGTTTTTAGGACCTAGAAAACAATAAAACCAATACTTGAGGATGACAGCATTTACTCGGAAAGTTAGTCAGCTAGCAGCCTCAAGGCAATAGTCACTGGGAGTTAACAAAGCGTTGGGGAGGGACCCAGGGACTCTGTGTATCCACACTGTAAATTTTCCTGAGATGTGTCCTCTGGAGGAGATTGTACCCTCACAGGTGTATTATATTTAGGATCGTTCTCTTATTAGGTAATAAGAAGCTCTGGTCCTGAAGAAAGCTCCTCATAGGATTCCATGGGGCAAACTGTCCCTGTTTATCCATTGTCATAGGAAAAAAGTCCCATCTAGATCACAGTGTGTTGATCAGCTATGACAAGTGCAATTCCTTCCTTCCTTCCTTCCTTCCTTCCTTCCTTCCTTCCTTCCTTCCTTCCTTCCTTCCTTCCTTCCTTCACAAACTATATTTTGTTCCTTTTCTTAACATTAGGTATGGCACTCCCCTTCCCTCGTACATTTTTAAATTTGTTGTACTTGCAAAAATATTTTAAAATGTGCATATGTATATTTATATGTGCACAGAAAACATTTACAAATATGATTAGGTTGCAGAAAGTTGGGCAATTTTAAATGAAAGCCAACTCTCAGGGTTTTCTTTGAGCTTCTTGGGAACCCCACAAAATAACAGTGCGTGGTAGGTTTGTTCTCATCCTTGGATCAGCAGCAGCCTATATATTATGTCAGCCAATTTACTGTATCTTTGTTCAAATTAGTGCAAGTGTAAAATTATAAACACATAGGGAAAAAAATATTTGTTTTTATTTTTTTTTTTAATTTCAGTAGGCTACAATTTCCTCTATATTTTCAGCTCTAATTCCTACTGCATACTGAGGGCAGATATCCTTTTATACCTTAAGCAGGAAACTGTATTTAGAGAGTAAGTGGTATAGTATAATTGTCAAAAGCCTAAGCCCTGGGTTCTCATCCCAAGTCTGACACTTAGTAGCTGTAGGACTTTGGATAAATTACTTAACCTTTTAAGTCTTAGTCTCCTCATATGAGAAATGAGGATAATGACAGTTCCTAATTCACAACACTCGTGAGAGGATTAAGTGGGATAATATTTATGAAAAGCTTATATGGTACCTGACACATGGCAAGAATGTGATAATTATAAATTGTTATTCTCTGTGTACTCGTTATTGTTAGTGATATCCAAAGAGGTAAGTCCCGCTATGTGGAGCAAAATACAATCACCTTTGACCTGCCAAGTTCTGTGCACTTTCACTTACCTCAGGATGTCTGAGTCTCAGCACTGTTGACATATCGAGCCTGATATGTGGGGCTGCCATGAGCACCCAAATATGTCTGCAGACATGGCCATCTATATGTCCCTGTGGGTGGCAAAACCTCCCCAAGTTGGAAGCCACTGACCTGTAGCATCTTCTAAGTACATTAGAAGGTTAACATTACTGTTCTGATTTTACAGAAGGAAATGAAGAAATTTTCTAATAAATGGAACCTAAAAACGCTCTTTGTCATGGACACCAAAAAGCATGAAAATACAATGTTTTTCATTCATTTATTCAACCAGTAATTATTGGGCACTAGAATGAGAACACAGCCTTTTGCAGAGCTGATGTGATTTTTGGCTAACGAGGGGATATAAATGACTCAGCAGGGGATTATGGGGCAGTGTAAAGAGCTCTAACCTTAGGGCACCAGGGAGTTAAGGGACTTTGTGAAAAGCTCTAACTTAGTCCACAGGGTATCAGGAAAAAAGTTAAGGGGAAGGATTGCCTATGTGATGATCTGAAGGGTAAGAAGGTACTAGCAAAGGAAGAGATCCAAGAAGTCTTGCACACGGATCCAAGCTGGTTGTAACGGGGATCATGGGGATCATGACGTGAAACCCAGCTCAGCCAAGAGAAGGAACTAAATTTTGACTGCACAGAACTTTCCCCCAAATCCTTGCTTCCTACTGTAAATAACAAACCAACCCATGTTTCAAAATAATTAGACATGTCATTTGTAAGTCTCTAACTGTTGGGAATAAAAAGATTTTGCTTTAAAGATGAATTTCAAATATTGAGAGCAAAAGTTTTTTGATTTTGTTTGTTTTTTTTCTTGCCTATTTGTTTGAATGCTGCATTGAATACGTTTTCCCTGCAGGAAACTGGAGATTATGAAAAACGGCTTACTGGAAGGTGCTAGGTAAAAACAGAAATTTTCATTTAAAAGCTGAAAACACAGTTTTGAAAGCCTGAGCATAAATCAACATGTAAGAAATGCTTTTTGGAAACAGCAAGACCCTAGCCCTGCCAGTGTGTTAAAGACGATGGGGCCAGCGGTTGTTTTTCTAGGTTACTTCACTTTAACTCTTTTCATAGGAAACAAGACTCAAAGCACAAATCATGTAAAAGCTTTCTGCAAAGTGTTTCTCTCCTAGTGCTTCCTAAGAAGGTTTCTTTCTTTCTTTCTTTTTCTTTCTTTCTTTCTTTCTTTCTTTCTTTCTTTCTTTCTTTCTTTCTTTCTTTCTTTCTTTCTTTCTTTCTTTCTTTCTTTCTCCTCCCTCCCTCCCTCCCTCCCTCCCCCCCTCCCTCCCTCCCTCCCTCCCTCCCTCCCTCCCTCCCTCCCTCCCTCCCTTCTTTCTTTCTTTCTTTCTTAAATTAATTCCCGGAGCCTGTATTCCAGGAGTGCTTAGTAAACTCAGGCCATAAAAATCATAGTACAGAAAATCAGAACTGTCAATAAGCACTGCCGATTGCATAATATAATGATATTAGGACAAAACTAATAAAACCTTAATGGTTTCAGCATTGGCTAGATTGTGAAAAGGCCACACAGTACATGGAGTGACACATATGAGAAAGCTGACATGTAGAGGGGTTCTCCTAGAAAAGTCTCCTAGGGTACATCAGACTCAGAGCTTCCGGAGTTAGGCAGTTAGTGCTTAAAATCAGACACTTACAGGTGCAGGATCCATAAGCCTAAGTCCACTACAAATGTCTTTATTACAATCTGGAAACATTAAAACAATTTATAGATCTCGTACACATTTACACATTCCTGGAGATAGGTTATAAATACTGTTCGTACAACAATCAGGAGAGTTCAATAGTTAGCTGGCCAAGATGCGGGGATTCGCGGAGGAACTGGGGGGAACATATAAAAGTAGACACCCCCTAACCTGAAACCATTTTTCAATATCATTCATGGAACCTCAACGAAGCCCCTTAAAGGTTCTCATTAGACAAATATTTTTTTTTTCTTTGCTAAAACAAAGAGAGAGAAAGAAGGGAAGAGAGAAGAAGGGAAGGAAAGAAAGGAAACACTTTATTTTAACAGTTGACAATTTCCTGGCTCCAGTCCGTCTAGAATTGAAAACATTAAAATTGGACTTTAAAAAAAAAAAAAAGCTATTCTCCTGGCAAGCATAAAGCTCTCTAACACATTTGAAGAGTTGTTCTCACAACATTTCCAATGCAGTTGGTTCAAATAATAGGGATAAGTTTAGAACAAGCAACCAGTGTTACAAATTCAATTGCATAACCTTTGAAGGCACGTTCATTACTGCCATAGGTTGCCCTCAATTTCTTAATCCACTCGGGGAGCTACCACTGACTACCCCATGGGTCCATTAAAATCTGCATAATATTGGACTGAAAGACTGGGCCTTCAGGGTGTTCAATAAACCCAGGGGTGAGCAGACACTAATAGAGAAGAATTTTATTAAGACAGCACCAACAGGATTAAAGAAAAAAAGTGTACGGTCCATAAAGGATAAACTTCTTACAGCTCACATCTACATACTTTCAGTACATTTCAAAGGGTTCATTGAAGTTCATTTATGACATACATTCATTCCTTGTTCAAACAGATACTGAACAACTCATGTTTCCGGCATAGAAAAGAGCTGATGTATTAGACTCTTATCTTTGGGAGAGATTTTTCCCATCATCTGATGCAGTGATTCCCCCAACCTCAAGAGTGGCCCAAAGTACTAGGGGAAGGTGATAAAAGAAAATGAAAGTTTCTGGGTCCCACCCTTGCAGACTCCGGTTTGACAGGTCTGCAAAGAAGTCTGGGCATGTACACTTGGCCAGCTTTCCTCATTTGTGTCTGATGGTCAGCCACTTTAAGTTTCGACTCCCTAGACACTCACTATCAGGAATTGCTTTCGGGGGCAACTGGTCCTTCTCTCTCCACCCCAACATGTGAGGGGTGGGGTGTTGGCATGGCAGTGTGTAAAGAGCAAAGAGCTGGAGTCAGAATTTACCTTTGACCTCTGCTCAGCCACTCACTGATAGAATGATTATGGGCACCTGACTTAACCTCCCTGAACCTCACTGTTTTCATATCAAGAGAGGATAATATGCCGTGCTTATAAAATTGTTGGGGAGACTACAGTTACTAAGAGTGCCAAGTAGTGACTAAATACACTCCATACACTGATAAAAGAGGTAGAGATGGTGCAGTCAGTCAGCTGGGATCTGGGCAGGTGTCCTGAACAAGTCTCTCACTCACTGGCTGGGTTAACTTGGAAACATTACTTCACCACCCTGTGCCCCAGGTAACTCATATGTAAAGTAGAGACAATGATATATTAATCACCTACAGATGTTGTAGGGACTATAAATCATTTATAATATTATCCAACCATAGAAAACATAAACTCGTTGTGTGCTTATCATTCCTATTATTAGCTATCATTAGCTTGATAACAACAAGGGATACTACTCAGCCATAAAAAAGGAATGAAACCTTGCCATTCTCAACAACGTGAATGGACCTTGAAGGTATTATGTTAAGGAAATAAGCCAGACAGAAAAAGACAAATACCACATGCTTTTACTCATATGTGGAATTAAAAAAAACAAAACAAAACCACACACAAACAAACTCAGATACAGGGAACACTGACGGTTACCACAAGGAAGAGGGTTGAGAGGGACAAAATGGGTGAATGGAGTCAGCTGTAGGGTGATATACTGTTCATAGATTTTTAGTGGTGATCACTTTGCAGTGAACACAGGTGTCAAGTTACATGTATAACCCTGAAGGTTATATAATGTTATATACCAATTTTTATCTCAGTAAAAAAATAAAAATAACAACAAAAAGCCTCTTGCACCAAGGAGCATCTGTCCCTAACTAACTTGGTAAAGAATCGGTTCTTTCTAATCCATCAAATTTTACTTTCTTCTAACTTTCATTCACTAGTTTGATCACATTTCTTTCCTTTGGAGATACACACATACACCTTCCTATGCATCAATCCTGCAAATATGTGGACACATATATTGGCTCTCTGCGATCTTCTCCTTTCCTGTGTAAATGTCCCATTTCTTTCATTTCTTCCAGACTCTTGGCAATGCTGATGCCTTCACTTGATATGTGTTGCCCAGAATGGAAAACAAGACTCACAATGCAATCTGACAGCACCAAGGACAGCCTAGCAAATACTTGGGAAGTGCCCTCTCCCTGCCATGGAGCTAATTACTAAAATGATAACTGTGGCATGGCCCCTGGTGTTGAGTAGAAGTTCATTTCAGATCAAATAACTCTTTGCATAAAACTCTTTATAATTCCAAAAGCATTTTAATATTTCATTTCATTTCATCCTACAACAACCAACAGGAAATATGTATATTGACCTTCAATGAAGTCCATAGAGATAAAGCAATTTGCCTGAAGCTATATAGATAGTTTGGGTGGAAGATGGTATTGTAAATTTTCCATAAGAAAATACTAGCTTTGGTTATGATTATTTGTGAGTGGTATTGAAACCAATACCAACTTCTCTGAAGAAATGAAAGCTCCGCGCTACTGCTTAAATTTACAAAATTAGCAATAGCTTAGCACTTGAAGCAGATAACACTTCCAAGCTGGACAGGTGCATAGGTAAGGGGTACTTAGCGGACCCAGGATCCACTCCCCCCACATCATGGCAGGGCTTAAAGGGAATAGAAAAACCAAGTGGCTGCCCAGCTGATGGGCAGCATTGAGGTGCCAAGAGTTGGGGGTGTCTGAAAGACTTGACAGCTACTTACAGGATGGGAGCAAGACAGACAACAAAGTCTCCTTACCAACTTTGGTATAAAAGACTCCCAGCAGCTGCCACCACATTCTACAGCTTGGGAAGGTCTTTACATGGGGCCATTGTGGGGAAAAGCTATTGAGGGTGAAAATAATCGCCAACTGCCCAACTCATGACCACTACATGTATACTCATCGCTTGGGATGAGGTGTCATAGGTATCATGAGTTCCATGAATTCCATGGGGGGAAAATAAAAATCTATAAAGTGGGATCAGTAATCCACCAAAAGGTAAATTTAAGGAAAATCTTGCTAGATCTCTTTTTTTCTCTACAAAAGATAGTCTCCATGCAATCCCATAAGAGCACTTAACTCCAGGAAGTCTGAAAGGTTTCTTCTTCCATCTTCCAGCCTACATTTCAAACTTGCAGTGCCCATTCTGAACATGGGTGTTGCTGTCCATGCTGCCCCATCCTGTCATGCACCCAACTACAATCTGCCAGCATTCACCTGGAATGGGGCAGGGGATAGTAAGTCAGCCTCCCCCTTCCCTTCTTCCCTCCCTTTCTTTTTCGGAAGGCAAGCTATGCTGGGATAGAATAAGAGATTGGAGCACAATGTTTATACAATTTTTGACAATTCAAAAGAAGAAATAAGCACATAACGATACTCACGCGACTTATTCCTAGGCTCCTGTACATTTCCAACTTGAGTTGAGATGCAGATCAATATTCAAATATCTATTGAGCATTAGCCACTGCTAATAGTGTGAAATATTTACAGCGCTATAAAGAATGAGGCATTATCATACCTACCTTACAAATGAGGAAATGGCCTTGGAGAAATTTGTGACTTACTCAAGTTCAAATAATAGCAAATCCTAGAGACAGAATTGCAACTCAGTTTTCCTGGTTTAAAAAAAAACACAAAAAAAACAGTGTTCTTCCCTCTCCTTTTCAGTTTAGAGCTTACAAACTATCTTTTCAAAAATTCTGCCAACATCCAAGATTCCCTGACTTTCCATTCTTTCATTGTATCCATCAAGCAAACATCAGTTACCCAATCACAAGCCCCATCTCCCCTGTGCCTTCCTGAGTTTCAGATTCCCACTAGAGAATGTCACCTAACAGTGCAGACTAGGTCTACCTTAAATAAGAAATCAGCTACATAAAGTGAGACCTCACCCCATCCTAGCAATCCTATTATACTTCTCTTGAAAAAACCTCTCCCCTATTCTCCTCAAAGATGGCTTCAATCTTCACTCTCCTGAGACCTCCAGACCTTCCCCCGCTCCACTCTCAGTAGACAACCTAATTTGAATATGCAGATGACTAGAAGACATGAGACAGGGTTTCCCATGTCTTTCTGTTGCCAAACATAGGAACCCACCTGCATCTTGCCTACTTTCTTTTCCTTAAAGGTTGGCCATATCATCTCTTCCTTAGAACCCTTGTTGTATGGAATTCTCTAGAACATAACTCCCTATCTCCTCATTCCGTCTGTGTGAATATAATTTCTCACTGTCAAACTTTTAAACATTCTCCAGTATTTTTCACTTAAAAAAAAATCACCTTGACCAAAATCCTTCCGTGTCACCAGCTATTGTCCATGTCTCTCCTGACTTTTAGTCAAATTCCTATAATGAGTACTTCACCATCAAGATCTGTTTCTTCACCTCCCACCCATCTCTCATCATCACACTGCACACTGTTGCTGCCTGACTTTCCCACAAGCATCTCCTCGATGTCAACAATCAGCCCCAGGCTCCTAATCCAAAAGGCTCTGCCTTGTCTCCCTCCTACGTGATCTCACAGCATCATTTCAACTTGTTGTGCATGCCCTTCTAGAAACATTGTCATTCCTTGGTTACTATGACACCAGTTTGTTGGATTTCTACCAATTCCTCCTTCTATTTCCTACTCTGCAGGCTATCCTTCTTCAATTCTAGCCTTCAGTGTGAGTCCAGTAAGCTCAGGTATAGTACACCTGGTCTTCTTTTCCCTCTGTAGGAAATGGAATCCAAGCCTTAAGCTTGAACGATCACCTCTATGCAAATGAATCATGCATGTAAATCTCCATCCTACACTGGCCCCTCAACTCCTTATCTGTACATCCCAACACCCACTTGATTCACTTCAGTGTTTCAAGATCACTTACAATTTAGCATTTACAGTTTCAGATACTTTTTAACAACTTGACGTGCATGGACTCATGATAAAGCACTGCATTTTATACCGTTATTACTCCGAAAGAAGGAATGGGTGCTCCCTCCAAGTAAAGTAGCTTCTCCAAGGCCAATCAGTGGATAAGTGACAGGCATGGGATTTGAACTTGGGCATGGGCTGGAGAGCCTTGCTCCTAACCCATGTCCTGCCTGCCTATAAGCTCCACACAGCCACAGAGGGGAATCTGCTTTCGCTCACCATTGTTTCCTTTGAGACTAGAGCAGCATGTGGCAGGGCTTCAAGAAATGTTTTTGGAATAAATGAAGAGAGCAAAGAGGGACCTTCACTTGATGACTTTGTTTGAAGGGGCCGCCTGTAGAAACTTTCCGACAGCTTCAACGTGAGGTCCCTCAAGGAATCACCAAGATAATATTTCAGGACAGGCTTTAGTGGGTTTAAGCTACACTAATTTACCTGGAGAGATTGAGGCATAGATAGAGAGATGAATGAATAGTCCCTGAACACAAAGAAACTCGATGACCTTAGAAAAGGGCATAGAATATGCAACTAGAAAATAATTGCAATTATGACCGTACTATGCTTGTTTTATAAAAATAATACCAAATTCTGTGCTCTTATTGACCAACAGCACTCCTGAAATGGGGTCAGCCTGACCCATTGTTACCAACTTCATCTGATGAAAGGCATGTTTGATCACACTAGATACCTAACACTTCTGTTCTATGATGCTTATGACCTGAATTCAGGTAAGTCTTTAAGATCTACCACAGGAAAAATATATATTTCTGCTGGTGTAACACCAATGACTTATAAATATTTACGTAAGTTCAGTGTGACAGTTCAACTGTGCTTTAATCGCACATCACTTTACCATTCCACAGAGTTAGAATCAATACAAAATAGGCCAACATCTTTGAGAAGCTCTAAAAATGCTTATGAAAAAAAGAAACTGAATCCCCAAATATAAACATGGCCTATTTTCCCACCAAAATATTGCACCATCTATGTAATATGCATAATGAAACAGAATATCTGATGTCTCCTTCACAAGGAGAATACAGATTTTAGTCAGCGATATTGATTAGCACATGGGATGAAATTACGTAGTGTGTATTTCCAGGTGAGTTATCTGCTTGTGAGTCTAAAAAATGAAAAATTCATTGCTTATGCCTATTTTGGTATCATAGGGACGGCTCTGAATGTCAATGGGGTAAAAATCCCTCACTGAATAAACAAGTTTTACAATGCACTTTCTTGTCTTCAGAACACCTGTCATGCTGAAGTGTCAGGCTGTGTTCAAGGGACTATTTCTGGATTTAGGGAATGAGAGGGGACAGGAAACAGAACAAAGGTGATCATTTCTTATCCTTGACCCTCTCCTCCAAGGACATTTCTCCACCCTGAAACATAATCAGATGTGGGTTAAGATAAAATCAAGTGATTTTCAAGACATAAAATAAAACCACAGATGACAAGCCTAAGCATCATAACCAGTGTAGCTACACAGAGCACACAGGGAATAATTGAAAAAAAAATGGTAAAAAAACATAATAGATTTTAAGAGCTATCGTTAAAAAAAAAATCTATGCTGGTGGCCTTTCTCATTTGAATACATTTTGAGATATATTCCCCAAACACAGAGGAATTCAAGCATATAAGCAGATCTTTTCAGAGGTTTATATACAATCAGAGCACTGCTTTCATTTATGGACACTGGAGGTTTCAAACTTGACTGCAAAGCAAGAAGCTTATATTTTCTTAAGTGTATTCTGTTTCTTAAAAAGAGCTCTCACCAAAAAAAAAAAAAAAAAAAAAAATCAAGAGAAAATAACTTCTGTCTTTTCTTTGTTTTTGTTTGTTTGTTTGTTTTGAATAAATTTTTTTAGTTTTATTGAACTCTTACATAAAGAAGCAATTGGAAAAACAATCATACCAAAGAACAAATTGTTATGGCTTTGAGGTTTAAGCCAAACAAATTTTGTAGGGCAGATTTCAAAATGGTGTGAAGTTGTGAAAATTTAAAAACACAGTTAACCTGCTTCTAGGAATGTAAACTATACAATCATAGATTATTATCAGCACAAGAAAACTCTATGTTGTTTGCTTTAATTACTTAAAGCTACTAAAACAAAGCACTAGCGTGTAATTTTATTTACAGCATACTCCATACTCCTCCGTAATCTATTTCAAATCCAAAAAAAAGAAACTGTCCAAAACCAAAGGTTCTGCAAAATCATAATTTCACAGTGTACTCAGATTGTTTTGAAGCTAAAATGAAGCCTGAAACGATAAAAGCATTGTAACCCTCAGGAAAGCAAACTTGGGTCTTACTCAGTCCATTCTACCCAGGCCCACATGCACATAGCTGCCACCAGAGGGAGGCAACACAGCTGAAAAAAACGGCCCCAGTGACAGAGACAGACACACACACACACACACACACACACACACACACACACACACACGCGCGCGCGCGCATGCACGCACGAGTCACATAAGAAGACACATTTGATTGATTTTTCATCTTTTTCTCAATTACTTGATGGTTGTCCAGGAAACAGTTCTAATCTTCACTTGCAAAAAAAAAAAAAGAAAAACTCAAGTAGGAGACAGTGATGTGAAGTTTGGGATGATAAGCAGATTTAAAATATTGAGATTGATAAGGAGAGCACTATGTTTGAAATCAGATCAGATTACTCATTCCTTTCTTAGTTACACACCGCCACAATTCACTGCAATGCAGGGCCCTGGTCCTCAGCAGAATCACGGTGGGTCTAATGAGATCCATCTTCTAAAAGACCACATGGAAAGGGCAGGTCTGCTCTCTTGAAATACTCAAGAAACAGGGCAAGACACATGAGTGGGCAGCCACTTCATGTGATATGGATTCCCAGTGGGCCTCTATTTCCTCTAAAACCTTTTCCTCGCCAGTTTCCTGACACTTACAATTGTATAATTATAAACCAATCCCTGTGGATTAGAATGCTACCCTCTCTAGACAGGCCAATATTCTTGGCAGACATTCTAAGTCACGTGAAGTGTATCAGACTATCTCCAAAAGCCAGTGTGGCTGAATGGCTATTCTGTGCCCAATACAGTGCAAGACCTTAGGGACGCCAGGTGAACAGCACCTACAGTCAGGGAGGTGATATGTTTAGAAAGCAAGACAGAAAAAAAAAATCAAATAAAAACTACAAACTGGAGACTAGAAAAAAATAAAATTGTAAGCCATGTCATGGAGAACCTATTGAAGGGTGCTAGAGAATATTGGGAGGCTGTGGGTTTGGGTTTGGGCTTGATGGTCATGGATGGGATCTTGGAGGATGGGATTCCCAAAGAATGGGGAATTGTTATGGATGGGGGACCCAGGACAAGGGCGGATACTGCATGGGAGGGCACAGGCTAACACAGCAGGCTAAGTAACAGCAGGCACAAAAGTGGGGGGCGGGGGAAGAAGAGTGATTTCTTCCAGGAACTGAAAGACCAGTGTGGCCGGAGACCTTTGTGAGGAATGCAGTGAGTGAAGGGTATGAGAATGGGGTTTGTGGAGGGCCAAGGGTTCGGAGGCGCCTGGTCAAGCAAAGCCTGCTGGCTTTGGCAAGCCACCTGGATTTTATTCTTAGGGCGATGGAAAGCCCGAGATACAGGGACTAGAGCAGGGAGGGTGTGGTGAGAGGCATCAGGATCAAAAGGGAGGACCTGAATCCATACAGCACAAAGTTGAAAGAAGATTTTGCGGAGAGAAAATAGTGACAATGGAGAACAGGAATTTGTATCAAGAAAAGGAGCTTGGGGAGGAAAAGCAAGGTCCATACTTCTCCTGTCAGAATTTTCTCTTTAAATGTCGTGTTTCAGAAAGCCTCCCAAATACACCTCCCCGCCCCACCCCCAACACACACACACACACACACACACACACACACACCCCACATTTTTTTTCTAGCTGTCGCAGATTCTCTTTGGAAATGGATGATGTGTGGATAATAAATAAATAAAAGAAATACAGCTTTCACCAAACAAGAACTTCGATGGCAAAGTGAGATACCCATGCTGGGTAAAGACAGCCATGTAATTAATTAGAAGGGTCTCGCCCCTTCTGTGAGCACTGAAGCCTGCTGCCCTGCTTAGCATAATGGCCCTTCCATTGGGAAAGGCGCAGACCACCCGCTGGTCCCTCGCTGGCAAATTGGACCCTACCTATAAATTATTCTATGTGGTGAAGGAAAACATTGGCTTTTTTTTTTTTTCTTTTCTGAAGCTATAAGAGCAGCCTGGCAAACAACCATACATAATTAGAAAAAGCAGCTTTTAGTGACCCTAGTGACAAAAATGTTGCTAGTGCAGTCCAGGGATTGACGGGGCTGCATCACTCATGACTGGCTGTGCTGTGTTCCCTGAGCACAGGGGTGGGGGCTGCTCTCCGGGCTGTGGCAGGTGAGGGTGGGCCCCCTCAAGGGGTAGAGGAGCCCAGACAGCCTCTGCTGCTGTCTGAAACCCGCTCATATGCTTCAAGACTCAAGTCTCCTCACAAGCAGTGAAATGGTCTTTGGGGCAAGCTCATAAGTATGGAAACCTGTGGGTGTTTACGGCCAAGACTTAATAAAGTGAATTCCCAGATGAAATAGCCACCTCCACTAGCTACCTTTGGGGTTGCTAAGCCCTGAGCCTGGTGTTTTCTCAGAATCATCTGTCCCTCTGACCTTTGCTCACTCTTCAGGGAAGTCAGACAATGGGAAGAATCTTGAAACTAGTGGGAGTTCCTGAGGAGTGAAAGCTGACCACAGTACCACCCTCAGACCTGCAACCCACATGCTCCCATCACAGCAAGGTGTGCACAAGGCCAAGATGGTCCCTTCTAAGTGATGATCTGAATAGCCAGGTTCCAGAGTTTCTGCCTCAAACCTTCCCCCAGGGCCTGGGTGGGCTTCTCCACTGGGTCTGCCCTCCTGGGGTTATTACACCTCTCGGCCCATTTATCTGGGGACAGGAGAGTGCATATATGGTGTGTGTGTGTGTGTGTGTGTGTGTGCGCGCGCGCGCGCGCTCACAAGTCCCCTTAGGGTTCCAGATGGAAACCCTGTGGGTAGAGAAGGGTCTTGGGACTAGTTCTCTTTGTACTGCCACTTTCTGTGCAGATCCTGCAGGGCTTTAAGAATTCTAAAGTCAAACTTGCCCAGCCTTCCTGAACATTCTGAAAGGCAGGTCAGTCACAGGATAACTGTACACACTTTTTAAATAATTTGTTGATAAGATTTATAACTCTTGAAAGATTAGAGCTATGGTGGACCTTCCCCAAGGCCTTGCAAATGTTTGGAGCAGGTCTGCTAATGGCAGTGGCTCTTTGCCTGATGAGTTACTGAATAAATAGAAATATCACCATGGGATTTTAGCTTGTCAGTATACCTTCAGGGTGAAATAAATATAAAAATGTTAAGAAACTTATTAATAACACAAGTATTGGTAGAATTGCTAATTTAAGAAACAGAGCAAAAAAATGATTCATTCATTCATCCATTCATTTATTCATTGTTGAATGTCCACTACAGGACAGGTGGGTTTTTATAGACTGAATTGTGCTCCCCAAAACTCGTATGTTGAAATACTAATCCCGAGTACCTCAGAATGTGACCCTATGTGAAGATGAAGTCCCTAAAGAGTTAAGTTAAAATGGGATCATTAGGGTGAGCCCTAATCTAATATGACTGGTGTCCTTTGAAAATACAGAGATACACATTTCAACAGTTCATCATAGAGTGGAAAAGAAAGATATGCCACAACTAACTGTAAGACAAAGTGGTTAAGAAGCAGTTCACTTACATCCAACTATCAGAGCAGGACTGCAAAGCAGGCTTGTTTGTAAACTGAGGGAAAGACTTCCTTCTGGACATCTACTTGGAACCTAAGTTCAGCTTCCAGGCATCCCCAAAAGCATTCTCATACTTATGGCTGAAACCTTATTTCCCCAGGTGAGGTGTTCAAACTCCAGCAGTTCCAAGAATCTATCCACCCCTTACTTTTCAGGCCAATGAATAATGACTTCATACTTTCAATGACAATCCATTAACAAAAAATGAAAACTGCTAGGTGGTTATTAAGAAAAGTAAGAACAACTGACTCTGATTGCCTCCTCAGACTCTAAAAACCATTGATGTGCTTCAATCCTTTGTCAGGTCCTCTATGTCAATAACTCCCAAATCTTGGCATCTGTGTTGGAGAGAAGCATCCATGGGAGAAGGGAGCAGACTCCCAGATCAAAGCTTGCTTAGCCCCATATTATAACGAGTCAACCCCACTCTACCTAACACAGTTCCCTGATGTCTTGGGTGGGCGAGAACACTACCATTTGAAATACAACAGATCATGCGTTCTCAATGAGGGTGATAGCATCCCCAAGGGGATAAAAACCAGGACTTGGAGAAAGGAGAACACCTTAGATATTATGTGGTTGATGGCCCTCCAAGTGGCCACATACATAAACAGATACACAATATTACTCATGGTTTTAAAATGCATGAGTGAAGGGGACCTTGAGGGAATAAAAAGCAACCTCCTTAGAAGGGGGCAATAAAGAAGTATGAGAGACACTGCCACAGCCTACCAAGTGCAGAAGTGAGAATAAAACTAGCTAACATGTGCTGAGTGCCATGTGACACTGTGCACTTCATGCTTGAGGTTTGCCAACACATTTAATTCTCATGGCAGCCCTAAGAGATAGGCAGTATTATTATTATTATTATTCTATTACCATGTTAGTGTTGTAGAAACTGATGCATAAAGTGTTGAAGTCATTTTTTCAAGATCACACAGCTTAGCTCTATAGTAGCTAGCATATATATGTAGCAGGAAGTCCCTTACCAACATTCCACTTGATCAATATATCAGAAAGCACTGTGCTCTAGTGGCTGCTCGGGTTTCTTCTAGCACCTTCACACATGCTCTTGACTGTCGAGTTCCAAGTCATATTATGCCAGTTATACTTTTATACTATAATGATATAATAAGAACAAATACTTTGTAAAGTAATAAGAGTGCAAAAAGCGAGGTACGCATATGAAAATATAGTTGAATGGTTTAGAAAAATATTCATGGCAAGTCAGTTAAATTTGCTGGCAAATTGGGTGGGGAATGGATAGGGTAGCATATGAAAAATCTGGTAGGAGTCTACATTCCGATTACCCTCCAAGTGTTTAAATGTTTTCATTCCAACATAAAAATGCAAACAGGATTGGAATTGATGCATTTGGTGGAGAAAACAATATCAATTCGATCAATGGTTCCACATGCAGACAAAAACCTGGGCAAATTCAAAAGCTTGGCAAATTCATGTCTACTTAAAATGGTGTGTGCGTTTAAGTTACTATTAAATATTTTTATGATTTCTTAATGTAACTGAAATAACTTCCCAACTATGTCTGATTAATATTAGATGACTTGTACACAATACAAATTTTCAAATGCGTATCAGTGGTTCTATCAGCTTTAAAACCTGGAAACCCTGTGACTTATTATTGAGGCCAAAACCCAAGATAAAGTGATGAGCACATCCAATGGAGAGATCTACTATTGCCGAAATCAATAATGCTCCGTATATCTAACTATATGTCTGAGTTATCTAAAGTAAAAATGTACCAGAGAGACAAACAAAACAGTTGGCTCCCTAAATTGTCTTTCTTGACAAAAGAGAAAGAGATACAGACAGTGACAGAGATGATATAAAGAGAAAGGGAGAGCAGGAGAGAGGGTGGGCCGGGCAGAGAGTGAGGGAGAGAGAGAGAGAGAAAGGTGTGTAGGTTTAAATAGAATCAGATGGAAATGCCTAGGATGATATTAAAGGAAAAGATGAAAAACCATAGCTGAAGTCTTCTAGACTCCAGCACTTCTGACTACCTGAATTATTTATCAGGTGCACTGCAGTTAGGCCCCAAAGGGCTATGGATTCTTAGTGATGTCTTCTTTGTGACCTGTGATGATTCTGAGCTCTTCCTGTAAAAGAATCAAGTTTTTGCTAACCAGCACTAACAGCTGGGAGGCTTGGAAGGCCACTGCATCGTCCAATCTTCACATTTTCTTGCCTAATCCCCACATTCCACTGCTCCCGTGCACACACAGCAGGAAAGACTAATTTCTTCCCATTTTCTAAGCTCTCTTTGAAGACATTTCTCCAGCACAGCTCTGCACTGAAGCTATTTAGAGCAATTTAGTTTATCTGCATCCTTTTATTCCCTCTACCATTAGTCCAATTTCAAAAAACAGTAAGAACAAAAAGAATTTCTTCTCAGTTTTAAAAACAATCCTTTGTCTTATTTATCTTGCTTCTAATGTGTTTTTTTTTCCTTCCTTTTTAGTGGAGTTTTCCAACTATCTCAGTTTCTTCATCCACAGCAATTTGTGCAAACAAATGCTGCCCACGGCCAACATTAATCCTTAAAGTGTGACCTACTGTGAATAATAATGTTCAAAGACTTGGGCTTCTTTGTGAGAAGTCAAAAAGCATCACAGATATAATCGAGTTCTTGAAAAATTTACAATTTAGTTGGGTAAATAAAATACACCCATTAGAGATCACCGGGCAACAGATAAACATGTGGAAAACACACAAAACAAAGTATAACTAATGAAAGATTTGGGTAAGAGTTTAGAGACATCTCACTCCTAAATGGTCCATTAATACAGGCATTCACTTAACACACCTGGGCATCATATCACACATCTTTTTGGAAGGAGAAAGTATCAAATATACCTAAGCTCCTTTCCAATTTTAAATAAATGATAATTTCCCAACCCATCCCTCCCACCCCTCATATCAACAAAGAACTCCACAAGAAATGTTTTTCAAAATTAATAAGATGGGGTGGAATTCATTTAGAAAGGATAGCATATGAAGGTCTTGAGTTCACAGAAATATGTTAAAGACAGCATTATATGCAGGCTTCACCAAAAACATTACATTTTTACATGTCAAAATGGTCTCATCAAGATATAATGAAAAGCCACTCTTTTTGTTACCCAGAAATCTACACGATTTTCATCTTTGAAGTTTTTTTCTATGCTTAACCCAGGTCTCAATTACTGACCAAGATCTGACAAAAAAAAAAGAACAGAGAGGGGAAAAATAAAAAAGGAACCTCTTCATCTTCTCTGAGAGGTTATTTATCTGTCCTTATCTTGTCCTCAGCAGTGAGCTTCATTCATCAATGAACAATAAGGCAGGGTCATTCTTCATATGTTGTTTTGAGCTTATCAGTTATTCAGTCAATGCCATTATTCTAGAAACCATTATGACACAAGTCTTTTCTTCCCCCTTTAATAATAAATGCCCAGAACCTCATCTTTCCTCTTCTCTGTAGACACAAGCAGAGGGGCCTCCATCTGCTGTTCTCTGGTGTTTATATCATTGAACAACGGCGGCAGTTACCAAGTAAGCACCTACTAAGTAAGCACATACTATGTGACTGCAGGAATTTCAGAAATACATCAATTCAAGTCCTTGCCTTCATGTTCCTGAGGACAGAGGAAGTAAAGAAAGATACCTGAATAACTGAAGGCAGAAAGTCATAAATGCTATAAAAGAGGTAGCCACACAATTATATCGAGGCAGAAAAGAGAGGGAATATTTGGGAATATCTGAAAGATTTGAAAACAAAGTGGCATCTGAGTTGTAAAGAAGAAAATTACCTTAAGACCTCTCCCAACTCCCCCCCACACCAAATAAACCCAAGAACAGAGATGATCATTAATTTGGGATTATGGCAAATTTTCTCTGAGATATGTCTTCTAAATGGTTATTAGTTTTATTTTATACAAGAATGAAGGGTCCCCACGCAGAATTCTCATGTATCAAAGGATACGCCACCCACTTATGACTTTCTAGCAACTTGGTTCCTGATAAACAAATTGCCAGATTCATTCAGCTACCAGGAAAATAGGTCACTGGAGAGAAGGAAAGATTCCCAAAACCAAATTATATCTGCCCTTTCCACTTCATACTTCATAATAAGCCAAATCATACCTTTCTGTGCTGACTATAGAGCCCCCTTCAGCGACTCACTCTGAAAGCCCTAACTTGGCTTTGAGCAAACCCTGACCAAGACCAAGACAGCACAGGACGTAATCAGTTCTGATTTCTTCAATTTGTCCTCCAAGCTACATACAGAGTGTTTTCATGAAATCAGAAGTGCCATCTCGCCTTTCAATGGAGAAGCTGGGTGGGGAGAGGACCCAGGAGCATACCTGGAATGATTCCGCAATGGTACCTCCAAATCGGAGCACAGGGAACAGGTTGTTTTAGCAAGAAGCTTACACTGAGAAACTGGAATAAATATATCATCACTGGAAAAGACAGTTGTGTTAGGATGAAGAAAAACACAAACAAAAAAAACCCTCAAGGTAGAAGATAGCGATATATGTATTTTCATGTAACATACATATATGTTTTTATATGCAATTACAGCGTAAAAGATTGTGTTTTCTATACACACACATATAAATATATATGCGCAAATACATTTATACCCACACAATACACTTCACTACCCTTTACTGTAAACTAAGTATGTAATGACAAATTTTAAATATTTTTTTTAAATGTCTATTGTGAAAAGAACCTTTACTCCATACAGACCAAGAAGTGTTGTTTGTCATAGTCAATAAACCCTTCTGCCTCACCTCCAGGAGCAACCACTTGTACAACCTGGCATTGAAAACATTCCATGGTGGACTCGGGACAAATCTCCCATTTCTGAGTACTGTATGCCAGAGACAGGGCAATCCCCTGCTAGGACTGTTTCTTAGCCATCCACATCTCTGTGGCTTCACCAATAATAATGGTAATTACTAAAGACCTAATATTCGCATTGAGTTTACAAAGTACTCACCTATACATCCCTACAAGGCAAGTCTTGTCATCGTTCCCATTTTATAAATGACAAAACTGAGGCTCAGGCAGTTCCACAGACTTGCTCAAGCTGACCTAGGTAGTGGGTAACAGAGCTGGGGTTGAAGTCCAAGAGTTCTGATTCCAGGGTTGTGCTCCCTCCTTTGGGGTGATAAGTTCTTGAGGGCTTTTCTCCCCAGGTCACTGCAGCTTTTGCCATTTACCAGCTGACTGGGCAGCCCATTGCCTTCTGTTATCCAGAGGCCTGCCGTCTCTTTGGGAAACTAGTAATGTTGGGCATAATTTTAGTCCCGGCAGCCTGGCTTTGCTCCAAGACCTCTTTATTAGGATCATGCTGCGTCATTTAAAGTTCAAAGGGGCTTGTAAACAATGCTGACAAAATGGCTCAACAATGGTCTATGAGTCTATGGAGGTGCAACTTGGCCCTCATCAGGGCTGGAACTGCCAGTTTACTGCCTGTGCTGGACCACTTGCTGTCAGTTGGTCTCTTCCACATTTTGCTTCCCTTTGATTTCATCCTACACTCCCTTCAGCACTTCAGCCTCTATCTCTGCATCCTCAGAGCCTCAGCCCCTGCCTAGCCATCAGCTGAAACTTCTCCTTTATGAAGGTAGCCTTGTGTTCCTCCTTCAACCTCCTCCTCACCCTCCTGCCTATAGAGGACACAGCTTCCATTGTTTTTCATATATCAAATGAGAGTAATATCTATCTTTGTGGACTGATAACAGACTAAATTAGTCACTCAGCAAACATATACTAAGCACCTACAGTGGATAAGGTGTGCAGCATGTGCATTTATCATGGACTTGACCCCAAACTTGGTCTTCCCCGGTGACAAAGATGATCAGGTCCCTTTGGCAGCACTGAGGGTACCGAGCTCCCACTCCATCTCTCTCCTTGCTTTCACGTAAATTATATTATTTCTATGTCTTACCCTCTGGCTCCTTATAATCCATCTTATTCTAACCTGAAATATTTTTGAAGCTTTTCTCTGAAAAGTCCACAATATGATTTCAAAAACCCAATGGTCTCTTTCTGTCTTCCTTTATGTTGACCTCTCTGCAAGGACTGATACTCTTGACCACTTTTCCTTTCCTTAAACTCCATCAATTTCTCTGATATCTTGCCAGTCTTCCTCTTCCTTTTCTGACAACATCTGTTTTCTTCCCAACCCTTAACTGTGGACAGACCTCACAGCTCTATCCTGATGCACCTACCTTCTCTTCAATCTGTGATGAAATGCTGCTGCTTTACTCTTCCAAAGCTGGATCCCAAATCCTCAACCCAGTTACAACATCTGGTCAGAAATTCAGTCCTGCATTTCCATATCTGTGGCCATTAACAGCCATTCATCCATTTGCAACTTCAAACCAAATTTATCAGGCCCTTCTGACCTCTCCATTTTAACCAGTGGTACTGACATTCTCTCAGTAACCTACAGTAAAGGGGTTGCCATTTCTCTATGTCCTCCTAACCTACCACCCAAATGAGTCACTGGTGATGTCAATTCTTTCTTTACAACTCCTTCTCCACATATTTACTGCTTCCCCCATAAATAAGCTAAAATGCACTTGCCTCATACCTCATTGTCTCTCTTTTCTAATCACCTTGAACTACTTGTGAATAAACATCCTGAAAGTATCATTGTACGGACTTACTCAAAACTTTATTTGTACTGCCTGGGAGGATAATGCCATTTAAACTTTTCTATTGCTGGATGCAGCCTATCTTTTTATTTGGGTCTTGGATTTAAATCTCAGATTTACCACTTCCTAGCTATGTGACCTTGAGGAAATTACTTAATCTTCCTGTGACCTGGGTTCCTCATTTATAAAATACACATGCATTTGTTAACTCATTGGTGAAAGGATGAATGAATGAATGATTAAATGTCTAAGGTGCAACATATGAAGGAGATAATAATTTTTTAGTGCATGGTATTTTAGGCCTGTTTGATAATTCTTCAACTTTAGTCTTTAATTTTGTTAGTCCAAGGTGATACAGAGGGAAACAGAGCTTTATAATTAGAGAAACCAGTGTTCAATTCCTGGATATTCTAAAGAACAGTCATGTGACCTTGTTAAAGTCATTCAACTTCATTGAGTTGAGGTTTTCTCTTGGTAAATAGGGATAATCGTACCTACCTTACAGGGTTACTTTAAAAATTAGGAGTAGCAGCACACTGTATCCATGGTGGCCACCAACCCAATGGTAGTTATTAAGATATTCTTGAGGGCCAGCCAAGTGGCGCGGTGGTTAAGCGCTGGCTTTGGAAGCCAGCGGCCCCGGTTCGGGACCCACATATGAGGGCCAGTGACACTGTCCTCAAAAAAAAAAAAAAAGATATTCTTGAGAATGGCCTGGGGAGCTAGTGGCCAGAACACAGTCATTGGTGACATTATTTTCAGCTCATTGGGTCAAGAGTGTTTCATGGGACCAAAAGCTGCATTTGTCATCTGAATGTAAAACAAACAAATAAAAAAATTCCCTTTATTTCATCTTAATGCATAAAATATGTTGTATATGATTAAATCTATCACTCAACACTACTTGTTAAAGAGAGGCTGTCTCAATAGTAGAAAGCAGTAAATCCATGGATTTCAGAGACCTGTGTCTTTGAGTTTTGTCACTAACTAGATGTGTGACCTCAGGGAAAGTAATTTCATTTCTCAGGCTTGAATATTAAGCCTAAAAGGGGAAGGTTTTTATAATGCCTAAGGTCTCTTTCAACTTGAGAACCTCATGAGTTCCAAGAATGGAGTGTCACCCATTGGGTCTGACTAAGAAGTGGCTTAAGATTTTAAGAACTTCTCAGAGCACCTGAATGTTCAAGTTATTTAACTTCACTGAGTCATCACGGTGAACAGAGTAAACATAAAGTGTTGAGAGGATGACAGAGAAGCCTTGGTTTCCTGCATCTGCTTCCGGTATCTGGTTTATAGTAACTATCACTTGTACATTGCAAACCAAAATGACTTGAAAATCTAAGGAAGTTTCAAATTCCAGTAGAATGCCTTTACTCAATTAAAAAAACCTGTTTAATTCCAAGATGAATAAATGTCGTCAGACTTGTGTGTCCATTTTCTCTGCCATTAATGAACTGTGGGCAAATATTAAGCAAATCACTTAACTTCTTTAATCCCCAAATTCCTTCCAATATGGTTGTAAAGATTAAATGAGGGCACTTATGCAAAGCCTTCACTTAGTAAATGGCCTGAATGGGGTAAACGCTTGGTAAATGGTGATCATTATTTTCATCGTTAGATTTAGGTTGTGTCTATCTGGAGTAACGAGATTAACCTTTTTTTTTTTTTTTTTTTTTTTTTTGAGGCCAGTGTCACTGGCCCTCATATGTGGGACCGAACCGGGGCCGCTGGCTTCCCAAACCAGCCCTTAACCACCGCGCCACTCGGCCGGCCCTTAGATTAACCATTTTGAATGAAACAAACTGATGTGAAATGGTGATGAGTGCAGACAAGCCATTAAAGAGAGTCTAAAACTGAAGAGGTCAAGGGTTTATTTCCCACTACAGATGATTATATTTATGACTGTAAATAAGTCAATTTTGCTGATGTAAAAAAAAATAAATAAATAACAAGAGAGCATATCATTTCTGCAGTCCTACTCAGCGGTAACATCCTATCAGTCAACACTTAATTCTAAGCCACTCATTTTACTGTATAATTCACCAAGGCCTTTACATTTCTGCACAGGCAGAGACAACTGAACTGTAGAGACGCATGGTGTCTCCGTCAACACACCAGACTTCTCACAAGATTTTTAAACCTAAATGTCTTTAAGTCAACTGCACTGTGTTATTTCTGGTATTAAGCTTTTAACTATGAAAATAGTGCAGCTTAAGAAAAAATAACTCCAGAGCGTTTTGACGTCGACCTGGGAAGGGCAGCCAGCAAAATCTAATAAAATAAATAAAGAAGACAAACTTATAATGGCATCTCTGTGATGTCTTTCACTGTAAAGGAATCAAGTATCTCCTAATTGCTCATCCCATTTACTCACATATTTCTCTCAGTTAATAAGAGACCATGTAGTGAGTAATATGTATAAATGTAGTTCGTGCTTTAAGGAGCTGATATTTCTCTTCATCTTTTTCTTTCATGCCTTGACACATCTTCTCTCATTTTCCAGCTCCTTGAACTACATTTTTCCTTATTATATTTTAATTGACTTTCCATATTAAATTTTGCTTGAAAGGATGATTTGAGTTTAAAAGCACAAAGGAGTCATACCTTTTGAGCAAAGTCTTATGCCATATTTAATTTGATCCAAATTTTGATAGCAAACTCTGGCTTTCCCCTTTATTTTTTCCTATCAACACAATAAAATTGAATAAAGGCATAGCTAAAAAAAATAATAGACAGACAGAAGAAATAATCTCTGTCATTCAAACACTCAGATTTCACCTTGACTTTCGCTATCATGAAACTATCATTTTTAAATGTTTGCTTGCTTTCTTAGAATCAAATCGTTAAAAGCCATATGCTATTTCCCAGCTCTGTATTCTCATTACCATTTAAAGTGTGCTTAAAATCAATTGACAGTCAACACATCGCATAAGGAGGCACAGCGAGCGTGTTCTGATCTGTGCAGTTGCATGGTAACTGCTCGCCTATGAAACATCTGAATTCTCCCAGGTACTATGGTGATAGGCAGAAAGAGTTTAAACAGTGAAAATATTTAAAAAAAAAAAAAGATAAAAAAAGTCTTTCAAAAGATGATGGGTTCAGTTACTTTAGAATTTCTAAATCTGAAATTCTTTTATCTTCTTGCACATTGGACAAATCCGGAAAATAAATTCTCACATTGAAGTCCTTTTTTCCGCATTAAAAAAGTGAAAGTCACTTCAAGAAAAAAAAAAAAAGCCTGTCTTATGTTCGTGTCACTCTCTAATTTGGTCAATGATTCTACAAGGCATAAGCATGACAAATAGCAAACAAGGTGTTGGAGCTTCTCAAAAAAGAAAATCTACATGAAAAGCCTGTGTCCATCTGTTTTAATATTTGCCAAAAGGCTCGATTCATGTACGTGTCTTGTGAAGATCAGGGCTAGTGGTTATTTAATGGACCCCACATAAACCCATGAGAGCAGGTTCTGTGTCATTCTCAGATCTGGAAGAGAATAGGGGAAAACAAATCACTGAGAAGCTTCCAGGAGGCTGTTTCCTGGCCCCTGGGTGAGATGCAGACTCCCAGCCCTGTGCAGGGAGGGAGGCTGTTTGTTTGTTGGACACCAAGATTTGAAAAGTCCCTTCCTGAATAGTCAAAAAATGAACTATAATTTCCTGAGAGATGCAGCCACAACCCTGTCCAAAGATGAATGAAAACGAGACCAATCCCACTGCAGAAATATTAACCGTCTCCAAACCCGTCCCAGGGGTCTTGCGCAGGTTGACTCTGAGACAAAGCAAGCAAGGAACAGGCTCACCTCTTGCTAGTCAACTGAATTGTTCTATACCTTCTTCATGGCACCAAGAAAATATATGTGAAGACAGGAAAATACAGCAAACCAAAAATGGCCTAGTTTTCCTACAGGACCTGTTATTTCATATTGAGAACATATTGCCTTACAGAAATAGCTATGCAGTTCACTACCAGCCTCTTCTATAGTAGAACTTCAGAAAAGTTCTGAATATTAATCCTACCGATGTCCTTTGAACATGGTAGATACTTATACCTTGGATAAAAAAAAAAGGACATTAATTTCTAAGCCTGTTTCATATACACTTCAAAAAGGTTCTTCCAGATTTTTGAGGAGTCATGATTTCTCATAGCTATGTGCATATACACATACATAATAAACAAGGATAAATATACATTTAAAATATGTGCCAACACATTTGTTTACATTGTATCACCAATCCTCACAAAACATGTGTAGGTCTTTAATGCTAACCCATTTTTGAGATTAAAAAAAAAAAGTCTAAATTTAAGTAAAATAATTGGGTTGTCGGAAAAGTCATAGCACATTTTTGCAACAAAATACAGAGAAAAAATACGTCATGACTTTTCCGACAACCCAATAATTTGCTCAAATTCACACAGATTATAAACATTAGCTCTTGAGTCTAGTATTATGCAATTCTCAAGACCCAGTTGTTCTGACATATCACACATTTCTATTAGTTAATTATTGTGGGTGTTTATAGAACTATTAAGAAAAATTTAATTCTTATTAGGATTATATGAAAATTGAATGGAAAAGGATTTAGGATCAACTAAAAATGGCTGACATAGAGCCAACTCTAAAGGCTCAACTTCCGTCAGAGCTCAGGGAGAAAATTCTCAATTGTTTATTGAGCACCTACTGAGGGATTTAGGATAGTGGTGAAGGGTTGAGTGGGTACCATTTTAAATAGGGCATGTGAGCAGAGATTTGCCGGATGGTGGGAACTGGGTGCATGAGTACCTGGGAGAAGCAGCTAAATGAAGCTCTGTTCATGTATACACACGCACACACACACACACACGCTCCATACATAACACAAATCCTCAGACCTTCCCCAGCTTTAATGATCACAGCCTACATTTCTCCTCCCCTCCCTTCACTGAGGGCAGCTTGAAATACAGATAAGACTTGAATAAGATCCCTGCACCCATCTTCCCTCACTCCATCACCACCTGCATTTCCAACCTCCTGTTAAAGTGCCATTTCCTTTCACAGACTTGTAACTTTCCTTAGGGTCAAGCCTCTGCCTCTTGTGTCCGTGGAATTTCTTCTATTATTTCTCTGCCCTCCCTTCTTTGAGTCAGATGGTTTGTTCCATCTGTCTTCTCCTTTCTGCAGACACCTTTCCTGGGCCTATTCTTATTCTCAGTTAGAAGTCAATATCATCCCATTTTAACAGCTCATTAATATCAGGAGACCCTCTCTAATCAAGATAAAGTATTTTAAAATGTATTCTTATCTACAGAAAAGCCCTGGGGATCCGAAAGAAGGAAGCCATGCTGATGGGGAACAGACAGTGGGGCTGGTGTTTGGTGCAGAACATACAGCCCCATGAGTTTCCTCCCACCAGCCCATGCTTCATGTTCTCAACCACCGGAAGACACTCGTCTTGGTCATGTCAAGACAAGAGCTTAATCTATTTTTCACATGACTGCTGAATTACCTGGGTCTACTGACTACACTTTGAATTTTTCTAGACAAACTGGATTGAGGAGCTTAAATCTAGAGTTGGTTAATTCAAGTATTCAGAAGACCACAATTTGTGCGTTTTTAAAATCTCATTACTGTTGAAAATATAAATTTTAGCTCACATACATTATTTTACACAAAAACATTTGTGGTCATTTAGGGTCAAAGTTTCAATACTTGTTTGCTTAATAGTATTTAATAATAATATTTAAATATTATATACTTAATATTAAATAATATCATTTTTAGATAAATTTAGAAACACATTAATAACAGATACTCGTGACCTGACTATTATAAATAAGCAGACAAATAATGGGATCCACAGTATGTAAGGTGAATAGGAATTTTAAAAATATAATTTAAAAAAAAAACAGATGCAGAGTACCTTTAAGACTCAGAGCAAGATGTAACATTTACTTCAATTCAAGGAAAAAAAAAAAAACACAGGAAACTAAGACTTACATAAACAATGTTAAACAACCGACAGAAATTGTTAGCCTTGGCAATGACGTAAAGAGTCCAGGATCTATAAAACATTATTAATTGGTCCCCATGTAGACTGCAAATACCCAACAACATCCTTTGGTTCCAGTCCCCAAAAAATATCTGACATATTTAAGATCCTACCAGCACCATATGAAGGACATGATAAGTCTTAAATTAACAAACTGGCCATGAAGCCAGGAGACGAGGCATAGAAAAAGTGCGTGCATCTCATGTGGAAGAGGCAGCTGTTAACTTCATGCAATTTCAAAAATAACACAGAATGGAACTAGCTGCAAATACATCACAGAAAACCTGAGACATTTTAGGAGAAGTTTAAAAACTCACTGATTACCATTTGAGAGCCACGCTCAAAGAAACAAAAAGTTAATCTAGGGAAATGATATAGACATCTAGTCAAATTGCCTTTTTCTCCTTTCTTTTGAAGTTAACCTAAATGTTCTAAAGAATCATAATCTAACCTGTTGGCAAGTACACAACATTAAGAGGAAAAGAACATGTTATCCAGGTGTGAACTGAGGTTTAGTGAGTGTATAGTGGATGCAGATGTATTTTGTGTATTTTCCATTCACTGATTTGAAAATATGCATAATATTCATGTAATTTAAAAATACAATGGATGGACTACAAAGAAAGCCCTGTGCTCATGGAGCTGACAATGTAGCATGTCCTCTACCTCTGGACCTGTCACACACTGAGAAAACCCTGAATGAACAAGCACAGAAGTGATGTGCTAGTTTTTAATGAAGCCAGCAATGCCAATACTTTTTTGCATATGCCGGACCCTATTCATTCTTAGAGTGGATACCCTTTTGTCACCGAAGGGAAAGGGTGTAGCAGTTCTCCGTACCTGATAATGCCACTTACTATGGCCCACAATGTGCAGCCGAAGTGCTACGAGATTCAGAGTGAAACCAGGATGTGGCCATTGGGATGTAAAGAGCAAAAAAAAAAAAAAAAAGGAGATACACCATCTTCCTTCTTTAGATCATTTCCTGCCTTTTTTGTTCTGTCTTCCATCATCACAGAATATATTGATTAACATTAAGAAATATGAAAGCCATCTTTATCCTATGACTTATTCTTTCTTAATCTTATACAAGACTTTTGTTCTCTTCCTGTCACATCTATTTTAATGACCCATCTCAAGCAGGGTGAAATCAATTATGTAGAGAAAGATTTAATTTGACACTTTAAAAATCAACTTGTAATTTACTTTATTATTTCAATTCACTGGAGTGAGTCATTCATTTCTTGACTGTTTCATGTGTTTAAAACAATAAGATAAATGCATATTAAATTTATATAGCATTCCATGTAAGCATAATGCCTTTTATTCTCCACATCCACGAGTCAGGGCTTAGCTCACAAAATATTGATTAAGAAATAAAAATGCTATATATTCAGCAGATAAAACTCCAACTCCTTTATAAATCAGGTAGCCATGTACTCTCATCACTCAATAACACAAAAGTAAGTAAAAACCATTTAGTGGCCTACTAAGGTAGATAAATAAGGATTTGTTTTATGCTCAACGAACTATTTTTTGTGCTAATTGGCTAAAACAATTGGATGGCTAATTTTATAGGCCAAAGGTGATGAGATTTCTGGTCACCTAAGCATTCATCTAAGGTGTGTTTCAAGTGTTTAATCAGAACTTGGACCCCAACATCCCCAAGGAAGGGGTGGGGCTGGGGTTGGTCCCAGTCTGTGCATCTTCAGATTTTCAGAGTCCAAGCTCTTTGCCACCACAAACTTCCTAACCTGGAGAATCAATTCCCACAAGACAATGCACTCCAAACACTCTTACACTAAGAGAGGGCATGATATGTCCTCAGCTTCAAGAAATGAATGGATGGCGCCAACACCAAGACACCACTGATCTGTGCTATTCCTTCTGTTTTTGCAAAATAGTTTTGTATTTACCCAAATGCTCAGCAACTAGCAAGTGTACCCCACTGAGAAAATCAAGACCAACCTGACAGTGGCTGGGGGAAGGCTTGCGTTGCTCCCTCCTGACTTTCTTTCTACAGTATTTTATATATTGATGGCTGACACATGGACCATTTCACCTTGAAAATTCATCCAAATGAATAACGCTCTTTTTTTTTCTTTCCAAAATTCGATTTCTTTTCAATAAATTGAATATCTTAGAATTCCTTTCAAAGTGTTTGGCAGTCAATACCCCACTGCTCTCCAAAATCAAAGAGTAAGAGAACTGATGATAGAAAGAAAGATGGTTCTCGTTTTGTCAAAAAAGGGAAAAAGAGCCCAAATGACTCAGTGACTTGCTCAAGGCCACTCAGAAATTCAGAGGAAACAGCAATGAGAGGTCTGTTTGGGAACACATGACTGTATAACCCGAGCACACATTGAGCAAGGGAAGAAGGATGAATGAACAATTAAAAATCGCTTACTGTATGCTTCTTCATTTGGTTCATTCTAGAATGTTTACTCTCATTACCACCAACAATAAAGGAAGCTGAAATAAAACCAATCACCCAGAACATTCCCTCATCATTCACCATGGAAGAGCTCCAGAGGTCCTAGTAGGATGACTAAGATAATAAAGCCTGTGGGTCGAGTTTAACCATGAGGAATGTATGCTAACAGGAGAGTGTTAAAAATTACTATCATTTTAATATCATCTTTGAAATAGGAGCTCTTATTCTAAGGATGAGTTTTTGTTTCAACTCTTAAGGGTTTGGAGTTTGTTCTTTTGAACTGTCAACTGTGAGGACCACATCTAAAGAGACACTTTGCATTTGTCTGCTGAACGAACAGTGTGGTCTGGTTTGAGTAACAGCAAAGTGTTCACTTAAAAAAAAAAAAAAAAAAAAAAAACCCTCCACACTCAGGTCCTTTAATTTGTTGAAATAGTTAGAACTTGAAGAGCAAGTTCCAGTTCAAAAGACCTACGAATCAAATATGTTTTTCTGCTGTAGGTGGTGAAGAGGGACAGAAACCACAAGATTATACATCAAATGAGCAAACAAAACAAATTGGGAAAATCTCGGAGAGCAGAAGCAGCGCTTCCACAGGAATTCCTAGAACTGGTGGCACGCTGATGTCTGCTGTCCATACCAATTAGAATGACCAAGATGAGCTCTGCTTTGCTTTGCCTTTTTTTTTTTTATTCCTTTAGGCAGCTACAAACTGATGACAAAGCAGTTTCAAGGCTAAAATCTACTTTTGCCCATTTCCTGAAATACTGAAAAAATGTAAATGTAGTGGGTTTTGGTTTTTTTAATATCCTTTTGAAAATAGGGTAAAACAGAACTTCCTCATTTGATGGTAAAACTGGAAATTATAGCACCTTTTCTAAGACATAACCCAAATGCTGATTACATAAAATAGTATAAATTTCTCTATGGCCAAACCAGAGATACTGATCTATACAGGAAAGCCAACTCCAAAAAAAAAAAAAAAAAAAAAAAAAAAATCCCTACTAGTTTGAATATTCACATGCTACCTGGGAGTTCCTTTTATTCACCTAAACTCCTGAGAACTAACTTACCTTCCTGTGTCGACCTTTTAGATATGAACTTCTTGTGACTTTGAAAAATGTCATGGCCCCACTGTACACATGATGGGATCATTGATAAATTGATTCCATGTCTACCACGGCCATGAAAATTTGCCTGGCTGGTGTTCTACTTTCAATTGTTTTAAAATAATATTAAACAAGGACCCCTTTTTAAATCTTTTACTTTTTACTTTTATATCTATATATGGACACCATATTTTCAATTCTTAAATTGTGGAAGACTTGGCACATAAATAGACGTGAGTTTGATCAGGATTATGAAACATCAATTTTGGGTATTATTTATCTTCTGTTTAAAAATTTGATTTTATCGTGACGAGAATACTTAAGATCTACTCTCTTAACATATTTTTTTAAGTGTACAGTACAATATTATTAACTCTAGGCAGAATGATGTACAGCAGATGTCTAGAATTTGTTCATCTTGTATAATGGAGAAGTTTGCCTGCTGATTGAACATGATTTCTTACACCAGCAGTCAGCGCAGTAAGCAAGGTAGATAAAAGCACAAACTTGACAAGCCCTGGGATTGAAGATTGAAGGCTGACTCTACTGTTCACTGTGTGATTTACTAGCAAGTTACTTAACATTTCTGTGTCTCCTTTTCCTCTTCTATTAAAAGAATGAAATAAATCATATATATGTGTTTACATGTACATATAGCATATAAGTGTGTAGGCATGTAGCATATAGGTATGGGTGTGTGCCATGTGGAGCCAATGCCAAGGAGGTAAAGTATATCAAAAGTATCTGCTATCATTTATCACTGACAACCAGCAAAACTACCATTTATTTTCCTGAAGAACATTAAGACAGGAAAATGCATATACAATTACATTTGCCAATTATTCCTCAATAAAGCTGGAGAGAGGATAAAAGGAAAATGCACCCCCTCATTGTCAGTTTCTCAGCTTTTTATGTAGAGCTTTTAGAAGGTTCCAGGACCAGACGGATTTAGAAATATCTAAATAAGGAGAAAATAAAATCCATCCATCCTCAATCTCAACACACTTAATTTTGCAGAATCCAGAACTCTAAATAATATATTATTATAACACATAATAAAATACCAGCCATAGTAACTGTCATGCATATATAATTACACATACACACAATGAGCCTTTCTGTATACTGAGATTATAATTACTGGTTATTTTACTCCATAACTTTGGATTTTCCAAATTATCTACAATAAGCTTGCCTTACATTTGTGATCAGAAATATAAAGGTTTGCGTTTTTAAAATTGTAGTATGTAGGGAATACCTTTAGTATTGTCATTATAATTAAATACTATTGAGTCCCCTTGGAGTGGGGATAGGAGGATGAGCATACTGATAATATAAACACTGCCCTAAAAAAATGACAGTCTGGGGTAAACCAAATGTGAAAAAGATTAGTAAGAGAAATGAAACATTTGAGCAAAACAATCTTGCTCTTTCATCCCAGAGGGCACATATTCAACTCAGTCAAATCTGAGGAGGGTTGGCTTCAAAAGGCTTAGTGACTTTGGGGACACAATTATTGAGTGTTGATGACAGATGACCTGACAAGCATCATCTCCCTTAATCTCATCTCCATGTTGTAGGGAGCTATTTGGACAACCGTTTTACAAATAAGAACACCAGGGTTCAAGGTCACACAGTCAGTCAGCCGCCTCGGTGAAATGCCAACCACATTTCCTGGCTCTGAGTTAAATACCCTTTCGCCATGCCACAGAGGCCCTCATCTGCGTCTTGCCTTTCCTCAGCCCTCTCATATCGTTATTCATTGCCTCTACCAGGCTCCCCGCTTCAAGCCCACCCACTTCCATGCTTTTTTGGATGCTGCCCCATTTGCAATGAAAAGTAAGCAGGAGTACAAAGGCCTCATATAGCTCCCACACAGAAAGCCTGACTAAGGTGGGGCCAGCGATGCCTGAACCCACCAGTATTCTCGCCAACGTGCAGCTGCAGACATGCACACCGGCTCTGCAGGGCTCATAAAGCAGCTTTCAGCAGCACTTAGAACCCTGTGTTAGCGGGTATCTGCAGCGGCAGCCAGCGACTGCACAGTAAGTAATTCTCTGCTGAACCCAGGCAGGACTGCTGTGTGAGCAGAGAAGCGGGCATGGGAATCCAGAGAAGAATGCCTGTCTTCTGTGGCTCTGGAGGGCATATTGTCATGTCCTGAAAGGCAGGAAGGGGAGACAGAGCTGCAGAAATGTCTTAGCATTTTCTAGCCTGATGGCCTTGGGTCACGCAACCTAGGCACTCAATGTCTACTGTAAATACAGAATTAAGACACCATAAAAAGGACCTTTCAGGGCTTTAATTAGCCCCTCCTTGCATTTTTCTCATTTGTACTTTTCAGCACTTTTTTCCCTATGAAATGTCTTCTGCTAATTATTTAAACAAGGGAATCAGTGTGAAGCTTTGAGTCAATTCTATAGGGCCTGGTATGTGCACGGCCGGCTCATAAAAGACATTTCCTAGTCCTGGGCAAATATTAATCAGCTCTTGCATTCTGAGAGGCAGTAGCTAAGGAACCCTAGTTCACCAGCGCTTAAATCGAGAGGTGAAGACAGAGCAATTGAATTGCTGAAACTTCCTGTGACTGGGTGCTCTCAGGTGAGAGACGGGGGAGCCCATATTCCCTGAGAGATGAATAAATAAAGCCTATTGCAGGGATAAAGACAGTCCACGGCACCACAGGAGCCAATCAACAACAAGAAACTAATGCCAATCACCACCTATCTTAAAGCATCCACAAACCCATTGTCAGATTCTGATTAGCTTAAGAAAGGTCCATTTTTCCTTCCTTTTCCCTGTTTTTCAGAAGGCTAGCTGCTGCTATCAGAGCATTACAATCAACACGCAGCTCTTATGTTCTATAAAGTAAGTTGTATTTTCTTCCTTGCACAATCCCTTGAAGAAATATCCTTAAGTGGGCCAGGAGTCGGATCTCGCCTTTTTCCTGACAAGAATGTGCTTGGAGCTTTTCCCCATGACATCTGCTGCCTGATTCTGGGTGTATCTGGGGCTTCAAGTAACTGTTGCCAAAATGGGAGTGTTTGCTCCTAAAATTCATTGCTTTTACCCACATTTGAACTCTGTTCGTGGGACAGAACACCCACCAGTTGCCCAATGGATTCAATCTCCGATTGCAGTTGGGGAAATCCGCCCACTCTGGGTTACCAGCAGCAAGGATTTCAAATCGGTTCCAAGTGTTTCCTTAGTTTTTGATTCAACAACATGGATGAAATTTATATATTCTTTCTTACTACCTCTGCTTTTTTAAGTATTATGATATAGCACACAAAAAAATGAATGAATTAAAATTAATCATTATAAATAAATAAATGTCCCTTAAGTATATACTAATGGAAATAGTAGACGAGACAGTTGAACCTTCAGGGTTGATCCCTCCCAGTAATTTTCACACCTGCAGAGATTACCTTTCAGTGATTTTCCTCACACAGTTCCTAGAGCCCTAACCCTTCACAAGGACAATCTTGCTCCTCACATGGGAATTTTCTCTCAGTTCTCTTTCTGATGCCTTTCTATCTGAAGTAAGGACAAAGAGAGAGGAGTAGAGGGAATACTTAGCTTTAACCTCCAATAGTACAGTGAAACAATGTGAAAATTTTTAATTTGAAAAATTATGAAGAATATTATAGAAATACATAGTAAAAAAAAACAAACCCTAAAATATATCTAACATACACAGAACCCTATAAAATAACGTGCGTTTTCATAGCCGCTACCTAACATCTGTCAAAATTAGGTGTTTTCTTCTCAAGTTAACAATAAAAACAGCTAGACTTTACTGAGCACTATATCTTTGCAGGATGAATCTATACATGAATATCTCATGTAACTCATACGCTGACTGCATAAGACTATTATCCCCATTATACATATCATAGTAATGATTATAACAATAGCTATGAATTATTTATTGAGTGCCTAACTTTGGGTCAGACACCTCACTTACGATATCCTCATTTAATCCATGCAGTTCATTAAGAGGTTGGTTCTCTATTATACTGATGAAAAAATTGAGCCCACAGAGATTAAGTAACTTACCTAAGATCAATAATAATAAATGCCAATATTTCAACCCAGATTGGCCTGATCCTAGACTTTTTTTTTTTTTTTTTTAGCTGAGCCATCCTGCTACCTGTTGGCAGCTCAGCAGCTGCTCAGCTCAGGCTGGACATTGAACTGCTGTTGCTCAGAGCTCAGCTCGCACTCTTGAGCAAGCTCTTAACCAACTGAGCCACTTGGCCAGCGCCTAATCCTAGACTTCTTAATCAATTTGCTATACCTACCTCAAACAAATGCTAACTACAAATGAAAATTGTAAGTGGATTGGAAAAGATCTCTAAGAGTTATTGAGCAAATAATTTCTACCTTTAGATTTTCAACTCAAGCTTTCTATCCCTTTTGATTCCCAAATTGAAACAAACCACAATTACCCTTTATACACACACACACACACACACACACACACACACACACAGAGGCATCATGTAATCATAAGGCTGCATTACATATATATCACACACAGAGGCATCATGTAATCATAAGCCTGCATTACATATATATCAATATAATGCTCCTCTGGCTTTTGAATACAATTATATCAAAACTCCATTTATTTTGCCTTACCACCAGCCTGTAGATCTAAGGACAGGTCCAAAGTATGCCTTAAACCCAGTATATCACACAGGGTATGGAGTAGTAGCTGTTATTAAGTTTGTTCCATTGTTAGAGGGTACTATTCCATATAAACATCCTCTCATAAACCTTGAGAACATGCCAGAAAGACTTCTTATGTACAATTTAGAGACACAAAAACCTAGATTCAGAAGAATAACGGTCAAATAAATATTTGAGATTAATTCTTCCTCCAAAGCCTGTGCTTTTTTCACTAACAGACTACACTGATGGTTCTTCCTATTTGCCACCACCCCAAGAAAAGAAACAGCCAGTGTAACCTATGAACTCCATGAAAAGAAAACCTTGACGCATAAAAGGAAACATTTAAGTTAATGCCAAACTGCAGCTATCTTTGCAGGTACGGCTGCCATTCACAGCCAAAATGTCATCATTCCAAAGGCTACGCACCCAAGGTGAAATGAAGTGACAGAATGGCATCTGTCAGACATCCTAACTACACTGCAAAATGACCCCAAATATTAGACCTGTTTTCATTCAAGTGAAATGTGGAAAAGGAACTTTTGGGCACCACCCTAAAAACCCCCATAAATAAACACACTTTTTTTCTGGATAAAATTTTTTTAAATTACTGCACATCTATTTCTACAAATTTTAAAATAATTGATACTATAAAACAAACTTTATAAAATTTATGTAATATCACCATTGCATAGGGAGAATTGAACACTTTATTCCAGAAGAACATGGAAGTCTTTGCCATGGGACCAATCTCCAATGCTAACATCACTGTACACGCGACTCAGAATGCCAGTGAGAACTGGGGCTTTGAACCTAAAGGACTGTGACAGCCGACATTTTGTTCCAAAATGTGAAGACGTGGTAGAATTTTCTAAACTGAACTTGGACTCAGTGGTACTGTCAAACGATTGTTTTCCTTTCTTTGACCACTAAATGTAGAGGCCCATCTTTTCTGGGGATAAGTGGCACCCTGTAATGAGCCATGTGAAGCCACGGGCTTGTCATGCAGAGCACTGCTTGCTCTGTTCTAGAATCCTAGACTACTGGGTGACTGCTGCCACCTCCGGACCATCTCCAAACAAATGGGAAGCTAATTTGCATAAGCCTCATTTTGAATTTATACATCCCCTGCCCAAGTCTAGCTCAGGATGCCCAATGCCATTCCACAATGGGAGGTCGCAGGAATTTAGAGGGCATTTGTGGTCTTCGATTAGAAGGCATGGGTTCCAGAGCTGACTTTCTGTTTGAAATGAAAAGCTGAAATGAGAGAAAGTCTGTTGTAAGATACAAAGGAGGAAAAACAAAAGCTCAACTAAAGCATAAACATGGAAGAAACCAGAACCATCGCTATAATCTTTTCTCTCTGCTAACGAGCTCAAAAGCCACCACTTAGAGAGTGTTTATGATGTACACCAGGCACTTTACCTGCATGTCCACATTTAACCATTTTTTTTTTTTTAACTCTGATATAAAAGTAATGACCCAGAGGAAAAAGAAAGTCAAAAGGCAGGTGGTTTTCTCAATGTTAAACATCCTCTAAGCAGCTGAAGTAAGATTCAGGCAGTAATGTCTGGCTCCAGTCCCATTCCCTCCCCCAGCACCCCAGGTGACCTCCCTTCTGTACACCTGTTGTTTTCTGACATACGTCCTTCATATAACAGGAACGTGTCCTAACAAGTATAGACAAAATCTTCAGCAATTCACTCAGTATTGGGTTCTTTCTGCTCCCTGAACATTAAACAGGCTGAGACAAACCTGTTAACCTAAACAAAACTCTATTTAGGTTTATGAGTCAGATTTGTAGGTGTGTGTGAATATTATCTTCCAAGAATAAGTCAGCTGAATAAATCGGCTCAATGTCATAATAAACGTATGCACACAAACACAATCTCCCACACATACATATATAGGAACATGTATTTCTTGAGCAAATGTGATCCCGTTAGAAGAAGAAAACTTCTGAAAACTCAACAATAATACTGCAGCTCTGACAGCACCTTCCCTGGCTCATTAATTCTGGCCTGAAGTTGCCACTGTCAGGCAAACCAAGCACACTGGCCAGCAGACACCCACCTGCTGTTAGGCTGAATGGGCCTGGCATCTTGACATTCTATTGATTCCAATTCAAAGCTTATGTAAAAAAGGCCACTCAGAGTCCAAAAGGAATTTTAGCCACAAATACTTTGGGAGATATCCAAACAACTAAAAACAGAAAGAAAGACAAGATGCAAATCTGAGTGACAAAATTGAGACAACCCTAACCAAACTGGTGAATGTTCAAGGACAAATTTACAAATGACCCAGACATCCTCTTTTGATAACTACTTATTTTAGGAAATTCCAATAGCCTATGCATTGAATGACCACCCCCTCCTAACCTGGACTATTGGTATATAAGTTCACAAGAGTATTCGTTATTATGCCAGTGTGTTGCCTTTAAAGATGGCCCCATCAGTTTTTGCCCTCGGACACCTATCTACATATTCAGTAGAAACTTGCTGTACGGTCCTAATCATGACAGATGAATCAGGTTCCTAAGCAGTTACGATGAACAAGAAACTATATAAAGTGGTTAAGAATCCTGCATCTTTTGATCTTCAAAACAACCCTACCAGCTGAGAGTTTTATCTCCATTTTACAGATAAGGAACATTGAGTTTCAGGGAGGTAAAGCAATTTTCTCCAGGTAACTGGGAATGGCACTAGGAAAGAGAAAGCAGCAGGATTCATTTATAAATTTTCTGACACCTGCCAGCCCTCCTCCACCTCCCAGATCACCCAAGCCCAAATGCAATGGGTATCCATTCAATTTCCAAATCCTGGCACTCATGGCTTTGGTAGCAGCTGTTTGTCACAGCCAACTCTACATAAATAGACTGGCTCTGGAGGTGTTCTTTAAAACCAGACCGCTTCTGTCTTCCTTTAGTGGAGAGAAGATATACATTTCAAAATAAAAGTGAACATACAATTTTTTAAGGAGGAGAAAGAGTAACCTGTAATCCCATCGAGCAGCATACATTTCATCTGGCCCCGCTCCTACCCACCCGCTCCCCACTTCCACCAGCCACTGCACAGCAATCACTGACTTCAAAGACAGCTCAGGAGCAGGGAGCATGAGATCTGTCAGCGCCAGCTGGAAGGAGGACCTTATGCCTAGGGGAGGGTGGCGGGGAGCAGGGCTTCACTGCAGACGCCAGTCATCTCAAAAAAAGAATTCCAGTGTTTTCCAAGAGCTGATTGCTATCAGGGCTGCTGGGGAGGATCAGAAGGCATGAGGCTCCAATCGGGAGGAATGTGTTTCTGCTGCCCAGATATTTCCCAGGTTGGCAAGATGGTTCCAGGTTTTTGAGGGCCAGTCTGGGTTTGAGGAGCAGGGACAGCCATCTAGGTGTCAGTTAGACTCCATGTAGCTCTTTTACCATGACAAGGCAGCAGGACTTCACCCTCCAAGACAGCTGTCTGTAACTTCGTGCATCTCTGTTATTTGAAGCAATGCTCTTTTTATAAAAAGTACTCCTGAACTGAGCTACATAAAGTCAGATAACCAAAAAAGTTCCTTCAAATGGTTTGTTACATTCCCCAACCCCCATTTGTCCCACACAGCCGCCGTGTGTATTTTCTATGCCCGTGTCAGAGGTTGCAGGTTCTGCCTGGGAGTTCAGGCCCACGCATTCTTCCCTCTACTTTGCCTCTGATTTACAAGGTGACTTCTTAGAGAAAGCCACTTAGCCAACTACTCTTGGTTTATCATCCATCGGTTATCATTGTTACTGCTGCCATTATCATTCAAAATGATTATAGACTTATAAAGATGTTCTCATCTGATAATAATGTTCGCAATATGCTTTTACACTGCTGCGTTAACAGTGCGCCCGTGATTTTTGTTCTGGCACACATCACAAAAGCTGCTGCAATAGAAGGTTTAACAGTTTTCTAAATGGTTCTATGAAGAACTGGGGAGTGGGGGGAGGGTGGGGAGGTGCTAATGTGTTTTTATTAAACAACAAACTGGGTGTCCTTTTGTGCATAGATGACATTTAAAGTATTGGCCTTTTCCTCCTCAACGTACTCTGACACACTCTAAGGGTGGCTATTGCCATTTGCTGAACAAAGGCCCACGTCTGTCCTTGACTTTCTTACTCAAGTTCTATTGACAGCAGGGGAAGTAGAACACACACACTGAAGGTCAAGATCCTCCGAGACTAATAAACTGACTAAAACAAAAAAAAAGTATACTGCCCAGAAAGCAGAATAGCAAAGTGGAATGATGCAAGAAATGAATGAAAATCCAGATATCTCCTTTTAAAGACAACAGCATTGGGCTTGTGACTACAATTCTCTTCATGCATGCACTCAACTTTCCTTAATGTCAACAGGACGCAACAGCCCTGCAGAAGAAAATGGATTCATACGTCATTTAAAATGAATCACTTCACTTCCTCTCCTCCATTTTCATACATATTGACTAAATATAAAAATACAGTTTTTAAAAATCAATTCTGCCTTGTCGTCTTGGACTCCAACAGCAAAAGCAGGCATCAAAATTATAAGATCCGATTAGTGTTTGAATAATTACTTAAATAGGGTCACCCGCAATGGAACTCTGTGGATCTCAGATTCGCCAGCCCAGAATGAGAAACACAAATGGCAGTGAGTTACAAATCGCTCCTTATTTATTTTGAGATTTGAATTTCCATTTTATTTTTAACAAGAGCTTCACAGTTCACTGACAAATGTCCTGAGCTATATTTAGAGGAGTAACAGTATTTAAGATGAGGTGCACACGTGGGCAGAGCTGGCTTTTCACTCTTTCGAAAGAGAAGTACAAAGCAGTTGCACACTGGGTGAATTTTGTGTCAAGGATTAGGGTCTGCCATCAAAAATTTCTGCTCCTCTCTGAGTGCAGGGTGCTCCTGATCTTGGCAGCACATTTGGAATGTCCCCACGATGTGTCTGTGGTGCCCTGCCTCCCAAGCAATAGACTATTTCCACCAACAAGCAAGCAATCAGTTTTAATATGGAGAGCTGCAAATCCGAAATGAGTTTGAAAACAGAAGAATAAATGGCTTGTTAACCTATCCACAAAAGATACAACCAGTTTGTCCTGCCATCCCTTTAGGAATTAGATTTTCGGAAATTGGAACACACACGTCTTTGGCTTTCCTTGAAAAAATGCCGGAGGCAGAGGACTATGCTGATTACTTTTTGAAGGAGGAAAAGAAAGGTGTTGAAAGCTCTTAATAACCTATAAAGTTCCAAGTTTGCAAGAAGCACCAAACACAAAACAATGATAATGTTTCAGCACTTTATAAATGTAAGTCACTCTGTCTACTGTTTGGAGACAGCAACTACTTTTAGACAAATTATAATGTCTTTGGGCGTCAACGCCCAAAGAGAGGAAAACGGTCAAATACTTTGAGACATCAGAAGATAACCATAGTGATAAAAATACATAGCTCGAGTTCTGAAAGGAAAGCAAGAAAACACCTATAATTAAAATAGTAACCAATCTGAAAGAAATCTGAATAATTGAGGTTTTGGTCAGGAGTTTCTGAGGCTGTCTCTGAGAGCCACAATGTTAAATATAGCTTAACAAACTTCCAGTCATAAAATAAATAAGTCATGGGAATATAATGTACTGCATAAAGAGTATGGTCAATATCATTGTAATAACTTTATATAGTGACAGGTGGTAACTACACTTATTGTGGTGATCATTTCATAAGGTATATAAATACTGAATCACTATAAGGTACACCTGAAACTAATATGCCAATTATACACCAATAAAAAAATTTTAAAGACTTTTATTACAAAAGAAAGCAAAATGTTATTTGTTGTCTCTAGCAATAAAAATAAATAAATATAGCACAGATTTTTGAGTAGAGGAAGATCATTTTATCTCAAGATGGATCACAGGTGAAATTGATGTTAGATTATCAATCAAAGGAAGCACAGAGTATAAGTAAACAAGCCCAAGGATAAGTCTCTTAAAGAGTAAGCGCAATAAGCATCCTTCCCAATTCTAGCATAGCCCTCACTGATGGAGTGTTGTTATAGGCAAGAGGGAATTACAGTTTACTGAGCTCCTTAAAAGCCATGTCCCTCCCAGACACTGTGCTAAGCACTTAACATATATTACTTGCTTTAATCTTCTGGATAGCCCAGCCAAGTAGGTAGCATTATCACTTCTTTACAGATGAACCATCTGACACTCAGAAGGGAAGGAGCTTAGCAGCAGAACTAGGGCTAGAAGGTGGCTGGGGAGAATAGACACAGCTCCATTTCCACTGGCATTAAACTGCATCTCTTTGGTCCCCTGTGGAGAACATTTACCCAGGACTTTCCAGGTAAGGTCAGAAATCTGTCTTCCCTCCTGCACAGGCTCACTTCCTGCAGATTGAAATTGCTGTCTCACATTGTCCGTTCATTAGCCAGTTGGCCCTATGGGAAGAAGTACGGCCTGGGGGCAGGACTTTCCATACTTGCATAAAGAGTTTTGTTTGGGGGCCTTAGGGATCCAAACTGCTCATCTCTCATCACTCCATTTAGAGACCCTTTGCATGAGATTACCAATGGGGAGGCTGATGGGCCAATCTCAAGGCAGAGAACTATTCCACTTCCCCAGTTCCAACCAAATATGAGTTTACTGAAAAGGCGAGCCAATCTGGGGATACTTATTATTTCTTTCTTGAGCTGCAAAACCCTTAATCCATTGCAAAACCATGTTTTGAGGGGGGAAACATGGCATTGTAGATATTTTTGAAGTCTGAAGAAATCTTTCAATAATCAAATTGTTATAAAATTGTCATCAGCCCCAGAAGAGATCTTTCAATAATCAAATTGTTATCCAATTGTCATCAACCCCAGAAAGTGGGAAAAGGGCGGGGGGGGGGGGTCTAAGTCACACAGTCTCCTATTCCACCCACTCCAAGGTGCTGAGAATTAACAGATATACATGTTCCATATTTACCTGCAATGTAACATAGGGTCTGTTGTAGAAATAAGGATTGTGTAGAATGATCTGGGTTCAGGTTTTTAAGATATCAGTGAGATGGTAAAAGCCCAGGGGCAAAGGCTGAGAAAAAGCAAACTTCAGGATGATAATGTTGGGTTCAGTTAGCCAAACTTGGCAATCACTGTCACCTATCACAGGCTCTGTGCTAGAATGTACCATATTCACAGGAAAAGTGTGCCCATTAAGTGCATAGAACATCACATCAGATAACTTACTAATAAAAGTCAAAGCAAAGATGTTTGCTTATCTAATGGTTGGTTACAGGCCTTTTCTGCTGAGTCAGTCCGCAATATGTGAGGGAGGTACCCTGAGACCAATTTCAGTGAAAGTGACTCTTGTAAGCATGAACCTGGTCTGCTCCTAAACAACAGTGGATGCCTTTGCTTCTTACCTCAGTACCTCCTGGGTAAAATTTTCCAAGGGGGATGAAAGAGATGCTGTTTAACGCCAGTGGAAAATATTCCATTTGGAAGAATAATTATTTGTGAAGACAACAAATTGGTCAATGGGGAAGTCTTAAATTCTTCTTAAAGCCTCACATCAAAATAGAGTTGTGCAATTTAGGAGAAGGTGGCTGTACCCAAATGAGAAACGCTGGAACAAATTTCCACATGAAGTAACAGCTTAATAGGAGCCATGTGGCTAAATTCCTTTGCACTCTAAAAAAAATCCCTTCAATGTATTTAAGAAATGGTGAATGCAGCACTGGGAAAATGCAGTAGAAAGGGAAGAAAACAAATGAAAGATAAAACAAGCATCTTCAAGTTTCCTTCTAATATAATGGTCCTCAAAAGGATCAAGATACATGTCGCACGGCACTCCCAAAACCTCCACAAACATCTCTTTTGTCTCAGGATCCTTTCTGACCCCTCAGCATTAACACTTGTGAAAGGACCAGAGATTTCTTGGCTCTTTACAGCATGAAAGGTTGTCAGGCGAAAGAAAAGAAAATGCAAATAGTGCATGAGACATATATATGTATGCAACAAAATAGTCACTGTTTATCAGAAATTCAAATTTAACTGGGTATCGTGTATTTTTACTTATTAAATCTATTATCTCCATATTGGAACAATCAAGCAATCATGAGCAAATTTTGAATGAACTATTTTTTAAGCTGGCTAATGGTGCAACCAGAGGTCCTTAATCGATACTGTGCTTCGTGGTTTCCTAGGAGGCTCTCTGAAAAGGCAGACTCCTAGGACCTTCCTCTTGAGATTCGTTCTCCTATGGGCCAAACATCACTGTGTTTACAAGCTCCCAGGTGAGTCCTAATGCGTGCACATTGGAGAATGACTGTTTTAACCCGGGGTAATAAAAAGAAATGAGGAAAATAAAGAAGCCAGATTTCTCTGATGGCTCAATTCACTCCATATGTCTTTAAAGATGGCTCAGATGTCTTAAACTTAAGACAGGGTTGACTTGAGAATGTCAGAAAGAGAAAATGCAAACTCAAATACTGGTTAAGAAAATATTGTCGTGGACCACTTCTTCATTACTCAGATGAGGAGGCTGAGGGAAAATCACTCACTCTAAATTAGCAATCTAGAAGCACAGCCCAGAATAGAAGCTCTGACACCTGATGCCAGAATTCACTCTGTGCTGTCATTTCTAAGCAATTCCTTCTTACATCCTGTTTCTTGAACAGCTGCAAGAGTTGACACACCCAACAGAAGGAGCTGAGACATTTTTCTGCCCTTAGCTAACCTGTGAACGCCTTCATTACAAAGTAACTGTCCAAGCAAAACATAACATAAAGAAATCTACATTTGAGTCAGGAATTACCTAACAGATGTAAGCTGCTTCTTCACTGTATCAGTATGTGCTAACACAGAATTAAAAGAAACTAAAGAAAAAATCTAATTGCACTTCAATGAAAATAAGACTCAATTAGTTTTTGCTTCCAAGGATGTGTGTGTGTGTGTGTGTGTGTGTGTGTGTGTGTGTGTGTCCGTGCTGTGTCGTGGTAGGAGTGAGGAAGGAAAGAGTATTTCATTCTCTCACCATCAGCAAATTTCTTCTCTGTGATATACAGGCTACTTAAAATAACTCCCCACCACCCTTCCATTTACAATTAAAATAAACTTCCCTCCCACGGAGGCTATATTTGATAATTCTGGGTTCTTAACTCTGAGGTCCAAATGTCCAAAAGGATGATTCAGCCCTGGAAAGATGTTAACAAGAAACTGTGGTTACTCAGTGATAAAAATGACCAAGAACTGGGAAGGTGAAACGAAGCATGGGCCTGTATGCAATGGGAATTCAGTGCAGTGGGGACTGCCGTATGTGTGATGTACCTAGCACAGGGCACGGTGCATGCCTTACTACATGGTAAGAATGAGAAACAAGAGTATGCATCCCTGTGGGCCCAATGGGTCAGCAAGTCACCATACATTTGCCAGTACGCAGGTGCAAGCTACTCTGTGCCTAGCTATATGCAGAACAAATAAGCTATAAAAGAATATCCGAACTACTGTCTGCACATAACTGTCTTACAGTCAATTAAGCAATGCATGCTTAATAACAACCTTCCACTGTGAACATGGGCCCTCATTGATTGATGTAGGGAATACAAAAAATTCTAAGGCATGCTCCCCTGCTCCCCAGGTCTTGGTTGAGAAGATAACAGATACCTGCTTGAGAAGCTAATGAAAATGACATAGCAACAACAAAAGGACAACATGAAAGTATAAGTGGCAAGTGATGAAGAACTGATGAATAGTCAGAGAAGTGGTATAACTGATAATGCCTATGAGCTCAGAGGAAAGGGAACTGCCAGGAATTAAAGCAGTCTAGGAATTCTTCATGGAAGATAAGCCCCTGGAGATTGGCCTTGAAAGAGGAGTAGGATTTAGATAAATGGAGAAGAGGAAATCCTAGGTTTAGGATACAAGTAAAGCCACAGAAATGATAAAATAGGACTAAGTGATGACTTAGAGATCTCTAGTACATTCTCCATGTCTTCTGTAGACCTGAATGCCAGGCACAAGAGTTGGACCATTGCTACTCACGCCCATGGTTCTAGGCACTGTGTTCGTCTAACCACTGTAGAACTGTCAGATAATAGCAGTGATCATTATCAAGGCACTGCCACATAAAAAATGTAGGGGGTTGCATTAGGTTGGTTGTAGATTACATAAAATCCTAGTAAATTGGCACTGACACCCTACACACACACACACACACACACACACACACACACACACACACACTTCATTTTCACTGACTGCAAAACAATGGTGTCTCTTGGTTGCCTTGGGCAAACAAAGCAAATAAGAGCTCTGGTAAGTTGAACCAAGAGACACTTGATAAAGAAAGAAGGTGCTAACTGTATTCTTCTAACATCAAATGCAAAGTCAGATAAACAGAGTCCGTCTATAGCCTCCGTTGACTACACCCGCGCCCCCTTGTCATGATTCTTCCCATTGCACATGGTAAGAAAGTCAAGGACATATTCACTGCTGATGACTAGTAATTACTTTTGATTCTTGTTTTGGAATCAATTTTGATCTAGCCTTTGGACATATCAATGAAAGAGAGGAGCCCAGAGATTAGACAAACCATTTCTCCTTTCTTATGTCCACATCAACCACCCAATCCATTCAAACTACCAATTTTGAACCGTCAAATGAAAATGTCATTATATGCACTATTTGGCCACCTAATAATTTCATATCCTCCCTACCCCTCCACATTTTTTATTTTTATAGTTTTTTAAAGTTTCTGAAACTAATATATGAGCATGATGATTTCCATTTTTTAAAGGAATTCTAGAATAGAAACATTTTACGGCAGATCCAAACATTAAAAAAAAAAAGCATTATAACTGTCAACATAAGAAACGTCCAGACCTGTAGAGAATTTTTTTTTAATAGTACTTCTTTTTTTTAAAGATTTTTTTTATTTTTTTATTGGGGAACTGGGGGAGGGGAACATCGTTCGGGAATCAGGGAAGGGGAACAGACAAGTTGCTGTCTTTTTGTTCTTCAGTCTAGTTGCGGAGGACGTTGCTTCACTGGCCCATGTTGGTATCGTCATTGCGCTCTTCCCGGATGAGGCAGATCGGTCTCCGGCCTCTGGATGTTCGCTCACCGAGGCTATTGGCAGCTCACGCTGGCTGCAGGCCACTCACTGTAGCCTATGGCAGCCCACTGCAGCAGGGACTGAAGCCTACATCGTCTCTGCGGCTCGCACAGCCCAGCTCCAGGTGGAGCTGTTGTTAGCTGTGGAGGGCAGTGTCACTGGCCCTCATATGTGGGATCCGAACCAGGGCCGCTGGCATCCCAAAACCAGCTCTTAACCAATGTGCCACTTGGCCGGCCCCTGTAGAGAATTTTTATAAGGGTTTATTTGAGCCAAACTGAGGACACATATCAGGGAACAAGATCTCAAATGCTCCCAAGAATAATAGTTTTGTAACTTCTTTTATGCATTTGAAAGTAAGGAGGGAAAGTAAAGAAGATTGGAGAAAGCAAGGCAGGGACTGGATTACAGGATAGTTACAAGATTATGTGCTCTCTTGAGGGTGACCTTGCTTTAAAAAGAGGGGTCTCAAAGGTTAGGCAGTCAGTTATTAGAAGGTAGGGTCTGAAAAGAGGCATTTCAAAGGTGTGTTAACCTAGATGTGCAGAAACACTGGGCAGGGCTTGGTTAAGGCAAAGATAAGCCTTTTACTAAAGAAATTATAGGCTTGGGGCGTGACGACCCACCATGACCTGCCCAGCTAGGAGTTTATGATTTATTACAGCACCCCTTTTTCATCCACATGGCTGACCCAAGCTAACATCATGGTGACTCTTAAAACGATGTACTCTTCTTGGGAAACACATTAGCAGACAGCATCCTATGCTGAAGTAAAATATCCATTCTAAACCACTTCAGCAAAACAGATGAAGCAAAGCTCTGGGTTTCCAATCCTTAGGCGATCACCAGGGCCCAGGATACACTATTATCACCTTACATCACTCTGGCACAATACCACTGAGAACCACAAACAGACACTGTGTTAAGAGATGGTCTTATAAACACTTGAAACAATGAAATGCTTTAAAATCTAAATTCTTGACTCAGTGCAGAATGCAAAGCATAATGGAATACATTTAGCTACCAGAAATGTTTTCAAAGAAAAAAGAGAATTTAAAGGAAAACAAAACAGAAAACCTTCCTTAGAAACCACACACTTCTCTCCTTGCTTTTTCATTAAGTATACAAATGAAAGTGCATCTGTGCAATGTTTTAAAAAGAACTGACCACTAAATGTGAATTCATTTAGCCGCTTCCAATACTGTGGTCAGATTGAGGGTTCAAAGTAAAATTATGAATCCTTGTGCCTAAAATGAAAAAGGAGTTGAATTATTACATGCTTAATTTTCCTATGTATCCACTGAGTTATTTACAACATCCTCACATAAATTCTAATGTAGGAACACCAAGGGCTTTCACCTTTAATACTCAATGAAAATTTGGCAGAAGAAAGAGAAATCATCTTTGAAGGAGCCAAAGCATAATTTATGTGTCAAAATGACAACTCTACCCTCTTGGGCAATGGCTGTCAATACCAGGAGCTAGAGAGTGAAGGTGATGGAGATATATAGGCTTATTTGGTGTGAAAGCTTGTCACTTTCTGTTCCTGATTTTTTTCGAAGACCTAAAGATGATATGCCCATTTGGAAAAAGCCTATTTAAAGAAGAATACTGTAGTAAATGAAATGGACATACCAACATCTTATAAATGCCACTAACACTCACTGTCACATCTAATGAGCATGATCTCAAAGCTGAACTGGCCAAAACTTCTAAAAGAAAACGTTTTGGTAATGACAGCACTTGTGATCGCTTTTATGGCTAATGCAAAATAGCTTCAAAAGTACAGGAAAAAAATGGTTTAACAACATGTTTCAGGATTGGTATTTGCCATTGTGTCATTGGTGTTTCACAAGATAAATGTATTTTTTAGTAGCTCTGATAAAACCAAAACAAACCATGGTAACCAAAGAGCTTGGGGACAAAATTAACCTCATTTGAAAGTTTTAAAACACACTTCTTACTGTGAATGTCTGCAGACTTTTATTAAAACTCCAAAGTGCACCCACAATGTCCTGGTTCCTAATGGTTCCTTGTCTCTAAAATTTATCTCTAAGGACCAAACTGAAGGCATCCAGGTTGGTGTTTGCTGCAGGAAATTATCTCTTGCTCCTGTATTGCCTACCCTGCCCTCATACCACAGTCCCAGCACAGAGTACTCCACACTGGTTTTTGCAGCCTTTGTTGCCCCTGGTGCCATTTCCCAGTTTGCCCAGAGAGCCAGGAGACCTTCAATTTTCCCTTCACTCTATCCCAGGCAAGAAAAAGGAAACCTGTGTGGGCAATGGCAGCCCTAACAATAGATGGTCAGCTGCCAAGGATGTGGGGTAATGACAAAGCTGCTTTGAGCAGACACATTTCCTCTTTTCTTTCTAGGGGGAATCTAAGAACAGTGCTCAAAGGCAAAATAACTGTCACATGTGCAGGAGAAAATGCCCTCTGTCCCACAGAACTGTCACTAGTTGGCCTCAATACCCTAAAAAGGTCCACCATTAATATAGTCCTTTTCAGTGACCATTATAGTTGCTAGGAAATTACTGTCAACATATTACTCTTTATCATGAAAGAGTTAACTGATTGATTATTATCATAGCTAGAATTACTAAAATAAAACATAGATTGAGCTACAAACCCTTAAGAGAATAGGGGATTAGGGAAGAGGGATGGAGCACATGAGAGACAGGGAGAGGTGGCTAATACATACCAGGCACTGTGCTAGGCACTTGCATACCATGTCCATTAATCTCTGAAGTCGGTAATGGCTTTTCCATTTTACAGACAGGGAAACCAGGTTTCAAAAGATTAAGTAACTGACAGGAGAAAGGTAAAGATCCCAAGACTAGCAGGAGAGAGCAGCTAAAATGGATCTCCACAGTGAGGTGCCATCACTAATAGGGAGGGTATGGGGGGCAGACAGGATCAGGACATGGGATCCCTGCAGCAGCTCATGGAATGAAGAAGAAAAGACAAAAGAAACAGCAGTTAAACAGGGTGTGATGCTCCATCATTATCCTTTGAGCTATTTGGTCCACAGCTGCTCCTGCAGGAGCACATTTTTAAGGAAAATCACCACCAACATTATATAACAGAAGGAAAATGAAATCCATTTGTAAATATTCACAGCAATAACTGTGGTCTTGGTACTAGTGTCTCACACATGATCATTAAGGTTTTCCAATCATCTTCTAACTTCAGTGTTCATTCTCCTTATAATAACCCTTTTGATTGCCCAAGCAGGGCAGAGACACTCTTCTTATCCAGTGAGAAACTGAGGGACTTGCCAAGGGCAGAACTAGAAAAAAGCCAGGTGCTCTGCCTCAAGGGCCCATGTTCTTCCCCCAGCACCCTCCTTGCCACAAGTCAACAAGGTTTTATGAACAGAAGAGGTCCTTGCTACCCTTTCACTCTCTCGTCTTTACTTGTCCCCTTGTGAGGCAGGAAAGGGGCCACATTCTCAGGAGACCCACCATAAGCAGAACAGGGATGATTAATTGCCAAATAAGTAGTAACACACCTGGCTAGTGGTTCTGTACAAGCTTTCTGTTACTCACCTGCTGGGAGAAAACTAAACCATGCTGTTCCTAGAAATTAATCGAAGTAAATGGTCCCGTTATCTCTACAGGAAAACAAAATTCACTTATAAGTTATTTACTCAGTGATACACCCTATTCTAAGCCTTTTACAGACATTAACTCATTCAATCCTCACATCAACCCTATGAGCAGGTATTGTAATTATCTGCATTGTATAGAGAACAATACTAAGGAAGAGTGATAAAGGAACTTGCCCAAGCTCCTAGATAAGTGCGAGCTGAGGTCTCATCCCAGGTGGTCTGGCTCTGGAATCCGTGCCCTCAATCCACCATGCTTCCCCGAAAATAAGACCAAGTCTTATATTAATTTTTGCTCCAAAAGACACATTTTATTCATTTATTCATGTACAAAAATCTACATTTATTCAAAGACAGTCATGTCTGGCTGATGATCTTAACTGGGGCTTATTTGGGGGTAGGGCTTATATTACAAGAACCCTGAAAATCATACTAGGACTTATTTTCTGGTTAGGTCTTATTTTCGGGGAAACGTAGTATATAATATGACAGCAGAGCAAGCACACACAGCATATAGAGACAGTGCATGTTGTCCTAGAATGCTCCATTTTGATCTAACAGAGGAAGTATGCGGAAGGAAACTTAGAGGTTCCGAATACCACGGGTCCTGAGGGGACGTATCAAATGTGGCAGCTGAACTGGGATGGTTCCAACCATTTCTGTAATGCTCAACTCTACTAGTCTGCTCCCAATTTATGGATGTGTTTGCCTTCCCAGACCCTAGCTCTCAAAAAAAAAAAAAAAAAGGCCACTGAGCACAGGCATTATCACATTTTTTCATTTGAATAGGTTCCAATAGCTGTGTCCTTCCTCCAACTTTCCACAATTCTGGTTGAATCAGGAGAAATTTTGTGTGACCTGTGGAAACTATTTCATTACTTTTCAGTCACAATACAAACATCAATACTGTTTCAAAGTACTACACTGGATTACCCTTCATCTGGCAGAAATGGACTCCTTTTTCATCATGAGTAATTCACAAACGATCAGACTGAAAAATATTTACGCTTGCTCCATTCCTGGGAAGCTGATACACAGAACGAATATGTTCCTTGTTATTTGTGCCAAAGATTTGATATCAATACTGAGACTATTTTTCAGCCACCAGATGACACTCTCTTTTCTTGCAACTAGGCCAGGAATATAAACTCTGTGTATTCTACCATACATACTGGAATCAACTACAGAACAATACCAAATACTGCACTTTCCAAAACGCTTTCACCAAAACAGCAGCAGAAATTTCCCTTGTTCTTACACACACGCACACACAAACATGAGAGCACAGTTCCCTGAGGGTCATTTAGCAAGTGCTGAAGAATCAAGCTGATCCTCTGGACTCCTTCAAGAAGCCATTTTTATTCTTGGAGAAGAGCCTCTGATTTCAATCTCAGATGGAGTAATAAAGTGTTACATTTATTTCTTCATGATAATTCCCTTTGTAAGTTTCTATACTCAGACTCAGTAGTCGCCCAGTGAATACCATCTTCCAGGACCGGAGCATGCGTGGGTGGCTTGCCGTGGTACTTCAGGCCACAGTACATTTACTTGTTTTCCCTCTAACATATCTAGAAACTACAGTTTGTTGGCTTTTGTGCAAGGCCCCCAACCAGAGTGAATGAAGCAAGTGCCAACATGGAAGTGGGTGTCTCAGGTCTATCCTGCATTGCCTTCCAGTCTCCACTGTGACAATCATCAGGACAGACAATTCATGAGAAAACTGCTAGCAGAGTTGCATTTGCAAATTCCCCCTAAATCTCTCCTTTTCCTCTTCTGGTTCATCTGTCAGCAAGGCCTGGCTTTGGTAGAGGACAAAGACTCATCTTTCTTATTCTAATGATTGGGCTAGGGAGAACCTTACAAAAACTGGTTCATTTTGCTTGTTCATCCTCTACTGAAAGGACTCCACAAGCAGTGAAGTTTCTGTCTGGAGGATTAACAAAGAATGCCTTTTCCCACTGAAGATAATGGCCTGTTGGTAGGCATGTTATATAAATTGCATTATAGTTTCCAAACCTTCCAAGGGCCCCATGGATTCAACAGGTATGAACACAGCAGTGTCACCTCAAGTACATTTCCCCTCATGACTTGCAATAGTTCTTTCAAACTAAGAGTCTTTTTATGATATTTCCACGTGTCTTTTAAACATGACAGTGCAAAATAGCACTCTTTTTAAAAAGCTAACAACCTGTATTTTAAAACCAATAATACCCTGAGCACAAGGACTCTCCCTGAAATCATCTGAAATTTTTCAAAAATAAATAAATTTGACCACTAGCCATGCATGTTCTAAAAAGGTGGTCATATTTCTATTAATAAAATTAAGAAACTACCAGGGCTCTAGATGCTATATATTACTCTGAATAGTTCCATCAAGGTCATTATTTTTATACCCAACCCATTAAAACAACTGCAGAATCCACTTGTCTCATATCCATGATGTAACTTAAAATAAATGTGACAGATTTCTTATGAGAAAAGTAATAGCACACAAGAAATATTATGACAAAAGCTATTTTTATGACTCCATACATACTGAGGATATTAATATCACTTTTCCAATGCTGAAACAATATTTGACACACCAGCCTGCCTGCCATTTGGGTCAGGAAGATATTCATTATGGTCATTTCGAAAAAAAAAAAAAAACAACAACAAGAGTTTTTAAAATAGGCTATTTCATTCATATTTCCTAAGATCCCTGAGAAAAAAAAAAAAGGAGATGACAGAAATTGAAGTCTAATTTAAAATAAAACTTTAGGATTTCTGTTCTAGGATTGACTGTTCTATATAATATCTTATAAATTGTTTCTAAGACTGACAGTTTTTGTAACTCCACTACTCTATCTTGCTTTTTTTTTTTTTTTGAGGGCAGTGTCATTGGCCCTCATATGTGGGACCAAACCGGGGCCGCTGGCTTCCCAAGCCAGCACTTACTTAACCCACCGCACCACTCGGCCAGCCAGCCCTCCACTACTCAATCTTTTCTTGCTGTCATAGAAATGGCAAGACAGAGACAACCTAAAACCAGTGATCATATTATAAATATCTTACTTTTTTCTTGCTATGAAATGACCAGTGTACATTCAATATCTTCCCTTTTAATATTATATACAGAGGGTGAAAAAAATTGTATACACATTTTAAGAAAGAAAAGTGTATTAAAATTGTAATACTCAATATATAACATTAACAAAAGATGAATACAAGTCATGTATATACATTTTTTTGGCACCCTGGGTAAATTAGGTGGAATCCATCAATTAATTCTCTTTAATGTTGAGGAAGCAACATTTTAAAATCCCAAAGACTTTACTAAATTATAAAATTAAATTGTTTGGTAAAGCCCAGAATTGCATTTGAGAACTAATTAATGGCTGTACAGGAAATATGAGAGAGTAATTTAGTGAAACAAAGGCAAACAAATTTAAATTGGGTATTATTATATACACTTAAGACAAGATAAGCCACATAAAACATATCTAAATGTATTAACTATCACATAGAATCAGAATAGTAATCACCACTAGGACTTACACACGAATAGTACTCTTCAACTTGCAAATTACTTTTAGATATAGTTCTCACAACTGATCACTACAAAAAACCCTGGAGATTAGCACTACTGTAAACCTTATCATATAGATGAAGAAGCTGATTTGCAGAAATAATATAGAACTGTACAATTTAAGAACTATTACATTAAATTACATGTGATTTGTTTCAATCATGATAGGTACAGTAGTATTTTTCTGTAATAGCATTACCCATGTCTACGAAAGACATAGAAAATGGTTTGTATAACAGAACCTTACTTTCCAATAGTTTCTTTTATGTCATTTATGAGTCCAATGGCACATTCATAACACCAGCCCTTTTTGCCGAAGTCAAAATGTCTTCACATAGATCCTCCATAAATACATTTGGAATGGTCTTGGTTGGTCCAATGAGTTTTAATGATTTAGGATTTAATTCCCTAAATATATTTCTAATTTCGGTTGTTAGTGATGGTTTTTGTTTGTTCAGTTTTTTATTATACTCTATTTTTCTAAGATAATTCATTTGTACTAAAATAAGGGAAACCAGTGTCTCTTTTAACACTCCCAAATTGCTACACATCATAAGGGTTAAAAAAAAAAAATCACTAAACTTGTAAACCTACCCATCCAATTGGAGCAATACATAGTCATTGGTGAAATCAATGCATGAGGCATGAAAAACAACAACAACAACAAAAACATCATTTGGCTATAATATTCTCCATATACAGGCAAAGAAGAGCAGATAGCCAAGTGGCACTCTGATTTTCTGCCATGTAAACATTAAAAGTAGAACCAGTAAAGGGCAAAGCCCCCTGCCTGCCTTACACTTCCCTTGATAAGGTCATCCCATGGATCAATCAAAAAAGGGGATCAATGCCCTGACTTCTGGTTGTTCATTCAAGTGTAAAATGCTAGACTGCCTTTTTTTAAGGGCCTTTTCATGCTAGGATTTTTATACATGTCAACACCATCTCCTTTTTTTAACTCTAGTATCTTTGGTGAGTGTTAGAGTCAACTATCATCTATTAAGTTATGTGTATGAGTAAATATCAGACACATCCATACTCTCCATCTAGGAGGAAATGGATACAACATTTTTTGAGAGATAAGTCCTCTCTATCTGTGTTTGTTTTTCTTCCCCAAGATCACACAAAGTACTAGCGGTGGGGCTGAGGGGGGCATTCAATGCCTCTGGCATTTGATTAATGGCATAAACTTTGGAATCAGATACAGCTGGCCCACCTCCAAACTCATCACTTCCTGGTCATGTGGCACTGGTAATAAGGGTAACTGCTGTAATATTACTGAGACGTAACCATGATCATTTATAAATTTTAAAGTTTCTATAATGATTAAATTGAGTAAGGCGACATTATCCAGAAAACCATGCTTCTCAAAAATGTCATATTTCTTTCAAGGAATAGATACCCTATAGATGTTTCTGGATGTCTAACTTTATGTAAGAAAAAAAAGAGATTTAATGCATTTCTTTAGTGTTTATCTTTATATTTCACACTGTGGAAATAGTCTTGGAAAAAAGGAGCCTGGGCAGGCTCTAGGGCACATGGCTTCATGACTGCCTCTAGGCCTCTGCAACTCCAGGGCCTTCCTTGTCTTTTCTTGCAGGGTCCTGCCTGTTACAACCCATTGATTTTTCCTCATAGTATAAAATTTCCTCTCCTTAATTTCATCGGGCTCTTCCCCCTGGGTCATTCTGACCAATTATGTTCCTTGTTGTTTATACTGTTCAACCATCAATAGATTTCATTTAGAAGAACCCAATGCAATCATGCAAGGGCATTCTTTTCTGTTATTGAACTGTTGTTGCCTAAAAAAATGTCCTAAAAAAACAAGAAAATAATGGATGCCCACACACATCATAACCTTTAAGACAACTATGAAATAAATTAGGATAGTTGGGAATGAGCCTCAAGTAGCTGACATTCTATCCGCATCTGCTTCCTTCCTCACTCCAATACTCATCTCACTTGATTCTCAGAACAAGTCCACAAGTCAGCATTATTAACCTCAGTTTACAGGAGGGGAGTCTGCATTCCCAGAAAGTCAAATAACTGGCACTAAATCCTCACAGCCCAACCATGGTAGAGAGTACCCTCACACTAGTTCTTCTTAGTGCCAGCTGCCACTCATCCTCCATGGAAAATCCAGAAGTCACATAAAGAAATTTAATTTTTTAATAGCATTCTAATTCTTTTGGTTTAGGCTGAAGAACTATCTATGTTGGTATGAAGTGAAATGTCCTTTCGGAACCCTAAGTCAGACGGACTCAAGATGCTGACCAAGTATGTAGTAAACTCTCAAAAAAAAATGACTCTACTCCTCCCGTGAACGTTCTCCCCACTTGTCCGTTAGCTGCCAAACATTCCATTTCAGACATTATTTTCATTTGGTCCAAGGAGTTACTCATAGTTTAAAAAGGTAAATACTTTCAGAAAACTAACACTTAGCATTGGTGTCAGTCATTGTCACCTCATGGTCACCGTAGTGAGGATCAGTTTCCAACTTATCTTAAGGCCAGTTTTATTGGCAAGACAGCTTGAGGGCAGAAAAGAAATATGGTGACAGAAGTGTCCCATAGAAGTGAGGATCAGGAGCTCTGGAATATCAGGGACACTAAACCCAAATCACAACAACAAAATACAAAGGCGAAAATAACAACAGAAACAATTTCATAATTTTTTCAGAGCCTGGGGCTGTCTAAAGAACTAATGTTTTTCAGGGCTTTATTATTATATATTTTTGAATTGGGGGAATTTACTATTCTATTTGGAAAGGGTTCTGTTTTATCTCACACCTGCTTTATCATTGTATACGATGCAGCGATTCTGCAACTTTATTGGTTGTCAACAATATCAGCTGTTATTATCAACAATAACAGAGGGAGAATTTCCATGCCTGCAAGAGCCATGCATCAGGGTGCCATGTCATCTACCTGCCAGGGTTCTGTGAGTGTCCCAGTATATTTCCAGCACTCGTTCTGCATAACTCATAATCTAACAGATGGCACCATTAAGCAAGTGTCTCTGGGAGACAGTCTCTTTGAAAATGAGGGCAAAGAAATGCAGAATAAAATAATGTTGACTAGAATAATATACATCCTTGTTCCTTGCAGTATGCTGACAATGGCTGACAAATTTCTAGCGGATATAATCTCACAGAACATGCACAGTAACGTTTTACAACAACATAAACTGAGATTGTAAGATACCTTGATAAATAGCTACTTTCTCACCCCAGGCTGTATTCGACTCTCTCCAGATACATGCACTGCTCGCATTACCATCAAACAACCAGGGGAGAATTACGTACTGCTCAGGAGATAGCTTCTGAAACGGGGAGGAGATGTTAAAAAGCTGCATTCAAATCATGGGGTGAAGGAACACAAATGTGCTGAACAGAGTGTAATATCATTTTCGGAGGCAAAGAAATATACAGTACGCTCTGCAACAGAACAGTAATGGGGAAAAAAAAATATGTAGTGTTCTCTGCACTGACAGGGAGCAGTTAACCAGGTAAAATTACCAAATATTGGCGTAACTTGGAGCTTGCACTTTCTGTTTGGGGAATTATGATAATGTGACAAGGTTATCGTTATAATTAGAAGAGTAATTAAAGTAACAGAGTAAATGCTCTTTAGCATTTTTCTTAGTCAAAAAGATATAATTGTAGATAAAAAGAAGAGCATAGTCTTCATTTATTTGTTTTTTTAAATTTCTCACAAGTATCACAGAACCCAAAAGCAGCCAGACTAGTCTCGTGCTGCATAGCACCTTTCATTTTTCTTCTCATGAACTTTTTTAGCTGTTACAAATTCCTTGTCATAGCATGGATGCTATGTGTGAAGATTGTCTAGTAGGAGTCAGTCCTTTTTTATGTGATATCCTTTCTAATTCTGATAGATTAACATGTTTTTTCTACTTCATGCCTCTGATTCCGGGCTTTGTCTCAATTAATTGCATGTTCACACTATTTCACCGAGAAAAAATGAGGAAAGCCACAATCATTTTACCCAGGCGGGTCAAAATCCACACGTAGACAAGTCAAAAATGTAAATAAATAAATAAAGCCTACCCATCCCTGAAGAGTCAGAGCTGGAACAGATGAGGTCTGTCTGGCAGAAACACTTTGAAGTGTGGAAACGAGGAAGTGGCATTAAGAGATTTGTTTAAATTCCTGAGGGGGAGAAAGGAGTGGACTGGGCAGAGCTGTGAGAAAGTCAACATTTTTGCTCAAATCCTTTGGGTTTCCTGAGGCAGATTAAAAGCTTCACCCACTTGACATGAAGTGAGAGTGATGGGGACAGGCCCTGGAAAGGCACTAACTAAGCCCTGCTAATGCCAGGGAAACCCTGGGGTCAGGGATCTAACCTGTAGCCTACCATCCAACCTCAGGCTGGCACCAGGCAGCACAGAGCAGGGTCAGAGCGGTGAGTCTCAGGAACGTCATTGGATGAGGACTGAGCCACGTGACTCTGTGCGAGTCACACCATGTCTAGGAGCCTCCCTTTCCTTACCTGAAAAAATGGTCCCCTTCATCTAACTTGCTGAGCTGCTACAAGGTAAAAAGAAACAACAAAAAAGTGTAAAAGGGCTTTGTAAACATCATATATACGAGTATTACATATATTTGTATGCACATATGTTATACAAATACTGCCAATCACATATGAATGTTACTATAAGCAACTCGGGTTTAGCTCCCTGGCTCGCTGTCCTCTGAGCAGAAGGAACAGGGCACTCCAAGAACATGTGAGCTACCTGGAAACCAAAAAATTCATAGTCCAATTTAGCCCCGAAGAGATTCCTGACTGCACCGGGTAGACCTTTTCCGCTTATCTGCTTATTCCTCTTCCTTCATCACGGATCAGCTCAAAGGTCACCTCCTCATGGAGCCTCTCCAGGGCCCCAGAAGGGAAATGAGCCCCACTTCCCCTCTGCTCCAGGTCGCTGCCTACACCACCCACCATCACAGCTTATGATACCCACTCACTTGTCTGTTCAGCAGCAGACTAACCAGGAACAACTTGGCAGGGGCTGAGTCCTCTGCACCTCTCTACCCAGAGACTGAGCACGTGCTCAAAAGGTAGGTGTTGACTGGGCTGAACACTAAAATATTTAGCGTAGGTAATTGTGACAGTTATATATGTGTGTGTGAAAGTATGCATGTATGTGCATGTGAACATATCTACATGTATGCATGTGCTTATATGTTCATGCATCTCTGCATAGAAATATATTTTAAATCGTTTTCTTTGATTAGGATACTAAACCTTGAGGAAGCCACCAGCCACCCATATTACCGGATCCAGAGGTGATGTGAATACCTGCTCCTTTATTTCAGAATACATTATTTCTTGAAGCTTATTATCTGCTCTGGCAATGGCAGAATCACAATAATCACTCTAAAGAAACACTGCATCCAATATGCATGACACAAAAGCACTGGAGAAATAAAATGGGAATCTAGAAAGAAATCATGTAGCAGGAACTCCCTGGTGAATAAACACCTCAGTGCTGAGCTGCTGCTAGGGCTGCTGTTCCTTTGAGAAACTGCATCTTCCCCTCTCTTTTGTGATGTGATTTTAAACTGCAAACATTAGGTAGCAAGGAGCACTGTAATTAAAGCTTCAAACAGAAAATGATTGAATACTGAAAGAGACTTCTCCTTTGAAAGTGCATTTCAATTCTCCCTGTGTCTCTAGAAGAAAAATGCTTCTGACAGTCTATATTTTACCCCTGTTTCATTTAATAATGCATATCGACATTTACCCAGGAACACCGGCCGTTGCTTTACTTCTCATTTTAAACCACCTGCCCATCCACATAACTCTAGCTCTCCACTCCCCACACCTACCCAGTCTGTTTTCTCTGTTCTCCTTTACAGATTTTTCAAATTAATTTTGGAAAACAGGGATAACAGTTGCAGGGTAAAAACACAAATTCCCTGACAATCATAAACATAACTCTGGGGGCAAATGAGAGCCCTTTGCCTCTTGTTTTGCTGATAAAATGTCAATGTCCTCACCCAACTGAAAATACACAGTACATATAATATATCCCACAGGCCAAAGAGACGACACAAAGGCTTCATTATCCTTGTGGCTGTGCTTAGGCCATCGTAAGAGACACTTTCTATAGAAGTCCATTCATTACCTGCTTTCCTGAAAAGGGCACCAGTTTAACTATTTCTACAATCCCCATTTTCCTTCTAATATGAACGAGTGCTATACACGAAATAGCTCTCAAAAGTGTCTTGTTTTGTTTTGTTTTTATTTTTATACTGGCTGTGTTTGTGTAGGGACACCACCTAGTCTATCTCCCTTTTGAAAATTTAGGAACCCTTCTCATGAAATCTAACATTCATAATGTAAACATAGGGAAGATGTAGTTCACAAAAAATGTATTCATCACTCCATTGGCTACTCAAACACTGGGGAGGTATTTATGAACTTTGCCCTCAAGGTATCTGCAAAATAGTAACAGAGCTACCTGATAAAAAATGCTTTTAAAAAGAACTGTAAATTAGTCATGGCTTTAAGTTTCCAATTGAATAAGAGGGTCTGTGTTTTTTTTGTTTTTGTTTTTGTTTGTCTTTTTGAAGGTAGAGATGGGGTATTATCACTTAGAAAACAGGGAGAGTTCAAAGTCATTTACTAGGCCAATTATAAATGGGACAGAAATTGTGTTGGCACAGTGTTATTTATAACTAATAGCAATAGCTAATACTTAATGTGCACATACTATGTGCCAGGCCCTGTCCTGAGCACAGTGTGTGTATGAAGTCATTTAATCCTTTCAACAACTTTATAAGGGAGACATTACCTCCATACTCTAGAGGGGAGAATTTAAGGCCCAGTGAGACACGTCACTCATCTGAGGTAGCTGAGTACAGGGAAGAGAAGGTCTTTGAGCCCAAGGAGTCTGGCCTCAGGGAGAGCTTAACCATATTCTACAATATCATTGCCCCTAGAAATAGGTGCGTCCTGCTGAGTAGAGCTCATGCACTATTCCTGGCCTTAACATGGATTCTCTCCAAGGAATATGGATGGTCCCACAGACCAAGCTCAGGGCCTGGTTCTGTCTTTAAAGATGACAGAATTTTATTACTGATGTTTTGAAATGAATAGAGCACTACTTGTAGGTGAAATTTTGGAAAAGAATGCAGGGTTTTTGGAATGTAGGGTAGAGCTTGTTAAAGGTAAATAAATAGCCAAAATAAAGCCCTTATCAATGACATTTCAGTGCTTTGACAGACCTTGTGAACAACCGAATGGGCACTGTCTCAGAAGGGTGACCATTGCAGATGAAATCTATATAATTGTCTCTAGAATACCAAACTTCATAAAACTGTTAAATGTCTAGACAGCATTGCTTATTACTGTTGCTTTGATTTAATTTTAAGGGAACCATCTGTATATTCCAGACGGTTTTATGTAAGTACAAAACATCTATATTCACACAGCTGAATTTATCCACTTAATGGCAAGTGTCTTAATCATATGTGTTCTATCCATATTGTATTAACATCCCATGGCTAGAAAATCGAAACGTGTACATCTGAATGCTTATTTCTTCCTCTAATGTGAAAAGTTTAAACAGTCATTTCTTTTCTAGTTTTTAGGAGTTGGCTTTATTCCCATTGTCTCCTCTCCTTACCAGATTCATTTTAAGGTTTCGGATAGTGGAGAAATAGTTTTATTGCTGGCCTGTAGCGCCTTGTAGGTATCTGGGCATATTCTGACATACTGACGAGTCATTCCTGAAGGGATAGCAAGATTATTAAGGCTATTTACTTCCTTTGGCCACTTATATCAGGATCTCAACCTACTAGGAAATTTGGCGTGAAAAGCCTACAATTCTTTGCCACCTGTCGACTTTCCATCTCTCCCTTACAGTGAAGATAGCTTTTACACAAAGAGTAAAATCAAATTTCTAACTTGCATACCAAGTCTCCAAGGACCCAAATTACATTACCAGAATGATGCCTATCTCCATTAGACAGGCATTATTAGATGTTATAGGTCTTTAATCCACATTAGTGCCTTCTGCAGAGTGTGATGTATGCCCAGAGGGAGAGGGTGTATGAGGAAGGCATGTGACACAGCATCACCTCCAACTCTGCAGGACAGCAAATCCCCTTCAGGGAAAAGGGAGCTCGGCATCAGACCTGAAGGGGCCTCCTGTAGTGATACTGAGCTGTGCTCTGAACCAGGCCAGGCCGAGTGTATATGAAATTCATAGCAGCAGCTCTCTATTTCTACATTCAGAGAAGAATGGCTACAAGAACATAACCTTGAATTGGGTTAAATGCCAAACCCATATTCACAATGCTAATGGTTTTGGTCAAAGGCAATAAGTTCAATTTTACCAATAATGGTTCAAGTAGAAATATCACAATTTTAAGAGGTGAGGTTCTCAGCTCTATGAGGTGAGCGGAATTGGTCAGCTGTAACTGGAACGTCAGGTATCTGTTAAGAAATGGAGTAGAAAATTCAAAACCGATATTCACACCACACAAAAGTGGTCTGATAGGACTCCAGAGTCGTCTGTCTGCCCCTTGCAAGCTTCAAAAAAATGAAAGTGTTGTACACCCTGGACTGTATTTCTCAGGTGTGCAAATATGTCCAGAAATGAAGCACATGATACTTCCACTCCATAGGAGGGCATCTGCAGCCTGTGACCACTCATTGTCAAATGTTTATCTTCTATCATGTCTTTTTGTAAGATGATGGTTTATTAAATCCCTCAGGAAGACCTCTATGAACTTTCTGGTATTTGCGCTGTCAATAAATACTTGATAGCTGGCCCAATTATAAATCATTTTTACTTAAATCTATGTGGTGCCCTGCAGAGCATGATGAAGCCCTTTAATAAGTTAAGCTATCTGAAAAGAATAAAGTAAAATGTTTTTCCCTTTTCTTTCTATATGAGAATGAAAAGAGAAAGGAGGCTTGGCTTTCTATTCTTGATGAAAGTGTCTTTCCAATTTAAATCCTCAAAATCAAATCACATTTAAAACGTATCTGCCCTGCCCTGTCAGCTAGTGAATATAAAATTTAGTCTATTCTGTTTTTGCAGAAATGTGGACAATTGTGTCAATTACATAGGCAGATCTGAGTTTAATACACTTCAAAACTCATCTGTTATGCTATTTCTTCCATTAAGACAAAAAGGCTCTGTGGTCGTCCAAAATTACAATGCAGACCAATCACCATCACCAACAACAAAACTATTTACAGTCACCTATTGGATGTAAACTGAAATCTTCTTCCCTTTTCCCTTCTCCCTCAATCTTTCCTTCTCTCTTGCTCCCTCTCTCACTACTTCTTTCCACAAACATTTGTTGAAGCCCTACTGTATAACTGATCAGTGCTGGAATCTGAGGTAAAAGTTATGAATCAGATGGCTGTAGTCCCAAGGGGTTCAATGAGAAGTGACCCTTGGATGATCCCAGTGGCAGAGCTCCCGGGGGGGGGGGGGTGAGAGAGAGAGAGAGAGAGAGAGAGAGAGAGAGAGAGAGAGAGAGAGAATGTATTATTGGGGGCAAGTCATTTAAAGTCTTTTTGCCTTTTAAGAAAATTGTATCATTACGTCTGTCCTGATTTCTTGTTTCTTGACCACTAAACCTCTATTGCTGCACTATCTATCCATCACATCCTTTTGCTCCGTCTGAAAGTTGCAAAGGAGAGTAGGCACACATTTCCTAACAAGGACTAATGCATATGCCTGTACAATCTTCCCCAAATCAAAAGAAAAGAGCCAACAGGTACAAGGTGGCTGCTCTCTATGTATTCCTTGCCTTCTTCACGTATCTGTTGTTATTGCAAGTCTTTAATTTGTAAAAATTCCATACTTAAAATTTAACATGAGAGTCCTATACTAAGCACTGCATCAAAAAACACCATTACCACTCTGCTCATCTAAAACTAGATCCTGGACATTAGGCTGGTAAATTTTTCAGAGACTTAATGCAGTGGCAAGAGCATCCGATATACGAGCAGCAAGACTCATTAGTTACAGCAGTTTAAGCTTCTTAGAAGGATTTCTGGAATAGCTCCCTCATATCAAAGGTTTCACAATTAGCCTTCCAAATCCTGCAATAAATGAAAAGAGCTCCGTGTTTTACCTGTCCGCACCAGGAAACACCATGTGGTCTATGACAGAATCATCAATATTATCATCATGAAACATTTTCTGAGCTCCTACAGGGACCCATGTCTCTTTGAAGAGGTCTGTGGGATGCTCTTCTGTGATCATTTGCCCTTGGAAGCTTTGAAAGGCATGACTTAGGCTGTTGGGTTGGTAATACAGGGACACATTCATGTTCATTGCTTTCTGAAAACATCAGGCATACTTACCTATTCTTGAATATGCCATGCGGGGAGACTTGTTAATAATTACTGAGCACTTAAGTGCACCAGGTATTATGCCAAATGCCCCACAAGTATTACCTCATTTAATCCTCCTAGCCACTCCTTAAGGAGGTCTTGGTTTTGCTCTCCCCACCGCACAGATGAGAGAAGTGAGGTTTACATCTGGCACCTTGCCAAGATGCTAGAGCCAGGAAGCAGTGAAGGTAGCTGAAGCTCAGGCAGACAGAATCCACAGCCTGGCTCCTAACCACTAATGCTAGCTCCCTAGATTCTGATCATAAGAGGGTTACTGGAACAGCCCAGTCTTGCACAGATGGAGAAACTGAGGCTCAAGAAGATTGAGCAATTTGACAAAAATCAAAGATTTTTTTAGAGCACAAAAACTAGAACTCAGAGCTTCTGCCTACCAGCCTGCTGATCTTTTGAGCATCCCACACTGCTTGTCTGATCCAATTCAGGGCATCAGTTGTTGATAAGATGACTATTTGGTATATAGCTCCACAAAACAAAAAGGGACAGAAGCTTCAGCAGTTTAGAGGAAACCTTGTTTTCCTCTCTGGGAATCTATGGGATAGGAATAATTACACATGTCCTACTATAGCAGATAAGAATGTAAAATGATACCCAAAAACCCACGCTTTAAGAAATAAAAGAAATACGAGTTACAAAGTTGGAAAGGATTATGAAAAACGGTCCCCATCTTCAAGTTTTACAAGTCATACTATAATTTCTCCCTGGCAACAATTAAATTAGGTCTTCAGTTATTTAATTAGGGTCTACTGCAATCTTAAATGAAATGAATCTTTCAGGCATTTTAGGGCAGACCCACTATGCATATCCATCCATTCCATGCATCCATCCATGAATGCATTCATCCATCCATTTATTAAAGAATTTGGTATTCAGTGGTAATTAGACAAATACATAAACCAACAACGATCATACTATGCATACTAATTTCCATATCTTATCTCACTTAATCTTTATAAGAACTCAATAAGATATTACTGTATTCATTTTACAGAAGAGGCTAATAAAATTTATAATTCGCTCAAAGTTTCATGGTCAGGTAATAATGGCAGGGCTGAGATTCAAACTCAGTCCCACCTCATTCCAATACTGAACAACCACGCTGTGCTTGAGATTCCATCCACCTGGAATCATGTGTGGATGTGCCCATGACCACAAGGTGTGGACCTGCCCACCCCTTCTTCTCAAACAGGACAAATGGAAGTGACACTGGAGCCTCTAGAGCTCTAACTTGGGTGTTACAGAATTAAATCATTGAGTGACATGAAAAAAGGAAACATTTCATTTTTTATGAACTCCCTATACATATCCAGTGGAGAAGGCTAAAAGCTACTGTATGCAAAAAATGGAGATTCTAGAATGTTATTCTACCAGTGGCATGCCTGTGCCCTTCTTCATCTTCTCCCCCACAGCCATTTCTTTAGTTTTCCAAGCAATCTCATTGCGTATATCATTTCAGTTATGACCTAATGGCTCTGTTCACCACATTTCACAGACGCCAACAACCAGTCCTCCACCAGCAACAAGGAAATGGGACTTGAAGTTGAAATCCATTCACCTTTCCTGTGAAGAGTTCAGTAAAAAGCTGGTGTCAGAATCAAACCCAACCACCAGTTAAATTAAATTAGGGATTTCTCTCTAGATTTCATTATTTACAAGTCTCTCCATCATTTAAGGCCAAAGAATGATCTGAATACTCATTTTTTCAGGAATCTACTTGCTATATATTTTCATAGAAATTCCATTAATTATTTAGAAATATAGACTCATGGAACAGGAAGGGGTAATGACAAGCCAGCTTATTTGCTCGCCTGTCATAAAGACCACATTTAAGCTAAACCATCAAGATAACGATTCTTGTTCTTTTAAAAATTGCTAATAAAGGCAATGCTACAATTTTTCCCATGAAATCTTTTCCAGATGTCCAAAGCATTTTATGCAAGGAGATCAATATTTTTACACATAGAAAAATAGAGCAAGGGGAAGCTCTGATATCTGTTCATTAAAGGTTAAAAAAAAATTTAGGCTGTATCCTCCAATCTTCTTTATCTTATAACATTGTGTTTCCAGACTGAAGCTAAGCCTTTAAACCAAAAATCTAGATAAAGGCTAAAAGGACACTGACTTTTCACCAGAAAAGAAGCCTATAAATATAATTATGCATGACTGTAAGGTTTTGATGTGCAAAAAACACCTTCATCATTTTAGATGACGCTAATATTATGCAGAAAAAGGAAAAAAAAATTCATTAGCCAATTATAATTACATTGGCCATTCATGCTAAATGAAATGTGCCTCCTATCATATCATATTTTCCACACTGTGGTCTGCAATGAAATGATTTACTTGATTTGCTGGGTTTTGCTTCCCTCTTTGTAATGGCTTTTGCTTGTTGTTCACCTGTTTCCTAATAGACATTCCCTAGGGTTCTCCAAGAGTAAATGTTCATTCTTAGAAGCTCGTACTTGAAAATTTCAGCTAGTGGAAACACTCACAGCATTTTCCCCATAGAGTATATTATGAGTGTGGCAATTTTCATGTTTATGGTGACAAGCTGAAATTTAGTAGAAAAAACTCTTTTGTGCCTGTTGATAAGTCAGACTCCTCTGCAGGCAGTTGTTTTTTAAGAGCACTTTCTTTGGGTAATTCTTTTCTAATAATCCATGATACCCACTGGTTTTGAGGCAATGAGACTGCTGGAAAGATTTCCTTTTTCCCCAGAAAGTAAAGTAATTTTAAGATTTCTTCAGCAGTGAGCATCCTAATTGAGATGAGTGATGACTATTTCTAGTGTATCCTATCCTCTTCTGGCCCCCAGAAATAAATGCTATTATGGAGAAACCAGGCAAAGGTGCTGTGGCCCCACAGAGAGCTCCTTTGAGGAAAGTGACAAAGTTATTACAGAACTGCATTATCCATGAAGGAAAAAGAAAACAGCCATGTATAAGCCACAGCATTCATATTATTTCAAGTTGTAGGGGAAAAGGGGAAGGGAGCTGATGGTTACTAGTACTTGATATGTGGCAGGAATTGCCTAATCCATTCGTCACAGTGATCCTATGAGATGCACAGTATTTTTCCTATCTTTAAAAATTGAGGAAGTAGACACAGAGATGAAGAAACATGCTTAAGTTACCCTAGCTGGTTGAAGCAGAACAAATCCAGTCTGTCTGAATCCATCCTTCATGGCCTTCCCATTCCCCTCACCCTAAATCTGTATGTAGCTCCCTTTTAAAAAGGCATACAGTTACAGAGAGAACAAAAAGCATGGAATTATTGTAGCTTTCAAAACATCCAGATGTTTTCAAAGATTCCAGCAAGCCGGAGTCTATGGTTTTGCAATATTGCAAGTATTTTTTTTCTTTCACCAAGCCACTAATTTTGGCTATGAAGCCTCTTTTATAAGAATCCAATTCAACATAATCAAGTTTTAATGCCTGTGATTATTTCTATTTGCTCTTGCCTAGAGGTCTGGAAAGATGACAGGTTTTACAAATATAAACACAGGGCTCATGATGCTGTTGGAATGTTTTACCTTCCTGTTTTCAAAGTGAGGGCACCGGGCTTTGACACAGGATTCCACACGGAGGGAACAAAGGAAGCTTCTATTAGATAACTTTAAAATGCAAACGCATAAGGGTTATTTGAGCAAACTTTGCTAATGTTAATTTGTTCAATATTTAAAATCTGACAGGCAGTGGAATAAAGAGAGGAGACACAGACCCCTAATGTATGGGAGTTTTACAGAGGCAGGCTGAGGTCCCTCAGTTTATCTCCTTAAACATTTATTGGGCATGGCATGATCTTTGCCCTCAGTGAGCTCAGATAGTGGAGACAAAGCATTTGGCACTGAGAACCGTATAAAGATAAAAGTAAGGACACACCCTAAATTTAGTTCCTAAAAATAGATAAACTTAGGGGCTGGAAGATTAGGGAACAATACAGAAGGAATGGCCTTGAGTGTCAAGCTAAGATGTTGAGACTTGATCTTGTACATAATGGAGAGTAATCTCATCAGCATGGGAATGAGGAAGAGTAAGATAACTATGGTGTGAAGGTCAGGCATGGAAAGACACAAGAGCTTAGCTACCAGGGACACAACAAAAAGGAAGTGAAAGGACAAGTACAGCATTTTTTAAAGATACATAAAGTTAGTGATAGAACAGTTGACCATGAATGAAAGGGAGTAAACAAAGATGACTCAAAGTAGTGGTTCTAGGCAGCATGTCTTGTTTCATAAAGAATATGAATTAAGCAAAATGGGACTTTACTGAGAATGTTTAGTTCATCCTAAAACATGCTGATACCAAAGTACAGCAGAAAATCCGGGCGAGGTCAACACTCATAGTATGAGAGGGAAGAGTGACACTGGGTAACAAACAGGGTGATCATGTACAGAGGCATGTGACCCAGACAAACCGGGCAGCGGTTTCCAATTATTTCCAATAAGAGTGCACTGGCATGTTTAGGTTTCTTTCCCATGGCCTGATCACTTCTCAGTTGCAAAATGCAGAGAGTAAACATTTTGGTTCTATCTAATTCAGCTAGACTCCCACTGTCACAGGCAGAAACACCACAGAATTCACCAGAGGGCCAAACAGAGCTGGTATTTTCATGTGGTTGTGGAGCTGGTTGGCTACGGAGCCATCCGCCAAACTGCTACCACACCTGGACAGAGCCCGCTTTCATCAGCAACCATATCAATGAACCCATCTAGACTGACGTAAATCAGCAATAATCTTATGCCACCCCATTCACAGTTGTCTCATGACAACTAATGGGCCTAGGATGAGAAAAGAACATGGAAATAACACTAGCCATAGTCTAGCTGCCTCAGGGAAAATGAAGGAATTAATGGATCTCTTCATTTAGACAGTATCAATAATATTTACATGGAACTAGGAAGGACAGATCATTAAAGGGCCTTAATTATAACCTCTGAATTCATAAAACCACAACCTTGATACATGCCGAATGAGTGAATCAGCAGAAAGTGGGAAAGGCGAGCAATAGTCAAAAATCAAATTGAACATGGTGAAGACTTACAAGCACACGCCGTGCTTATTTTCAAATTATCAATGTGGAACAGCCTTTCCCAGCCCATCTCTGGGTCATTTTTTTTTTTTTCACCCAATAAAGTCTACCGCCTGAGCAATTACATAGATTTAGAAGAGGAGAGAATCTGACCTATTTATAACACAGTCAATTCTCCATTATTTCCAGGCTGTCTTAGAGGCCACTCGCTTTATGTTATTATCTGACCTCTGGGCATTCCATAGTCCATTATCACCTCCAGAGGGAAAAATAGGTGAATCTCAAATTCATCCGTTTAACTATTTATCAGTAGTACTGGTAAAGGGGTAAAGACAGAAAAAGGTGAGTGTGCTGCACAACAAATGGACCCCTTAATCATTAGGCCCTTATCTGCAGACTTTGTTCTTTCAGTGAGCAATCTCCCTGAATTGGATTTTTTAGGGCATGGAAAAATTTACAGTTGATTTTGGAAATAACCCAATACTCACTTGCCCTCTAAAGGTAATTAACAAGGTAAGCTACAATATAAGATAAACGACCTGAACCAATTCTTTCTATGTCAGTTTCTTTGTGTGTAAAATGTGGTTACAAGCAATATTACTAACAGAACCAACTTACCAGGGTTTTTGTGAAGATTTGAATGTGATAATATACAAGAACTGCATAAGCAATGCTCTAAACAAACCTTCTCTCTGATCAATGCAATTATTATCATTGTTGTTAATTACTGTTATTATATCATTAATTCCCCTGGATGAGAATGTGGCCTTCAAGGATCAAGAGATATATTGTCTCTAAACAATCCCATAAATTATAAATTAACATTATAAGATCTTCTGGGGTAGTGTTACAAGGCCCCAGCAAGAAAGCATAGTAACATCTGAGTAACATCTCAGATGTTTCCTATTGGCGTGGAAATTGTTGCCAATGTATAGACATCCCAGAAGGGACTAAGGATTAAGGTAGAGGAATATCAAAATATGAGCCACCTCATCTACTCTTTGTAGCCATTAAAAATGTTGCTGAAAAAAGAGGAGAAGGGAGTGGAGTGTATTTAGATGTACACACACACACACACACACACACACACACACACACACACACTCCACATTTATGCAAGTCAACTCTGTCCATTAATCAATAATCCACCATGAAAGTAGCAAGCTGTTGTTACAGTTGTCTTTTGGCCAACAAGAAGAATTTAAAGCCAACTTTTGTCACCATGATGATCACATTAAACTCAAGCAGTTTAGAATTCATTGTATCCTCCCATGCTCTTTGTTGTATTCAATGTGTAAACCATGAAGACTAAGGTGGGTCCTGCTTTGTGGAAACAGAATGATTAAGGAGTTCGAATTTCTAGTCTTCTTTTCTCCTCTCTGGAGGGCCCTGGCTCCTCAGATATCACCATCTGGAAATAATGTGCCTAGGATAAAATAAACAAAATAAAAACAAAGAGTAAAAAAATGAAAATGAGAGCAAATGCATGAATCTTTCACAAGTTCTTTGCTGTGCTCTCTTTAATGATGCCAAGAAAGATACACAAAGTTGATGTGATGAGTTAAATTTCTCATGCCATGGAAACCACATCTGTGTGAGTATCTACTTAACTGATGGTTTTCTCGATGCCAAGAGAGATATATCATCAAGTGAAATTATTTCGTCTTTAAACAGATCTTCCAGTGTGGCATCTGACTTGCCTCATGTGTGGTTTGGAGAACTTGATGCTGATCTGGGTTGGGTTAACTGCAGGCATTTGCCTGACAAACCTGCTTAGAGTTAGGTAGGAAGGTGGTGGGTATCTTTTCTTCCCCATGTGGGAATGAAAAGGCACTTCTGAGGAAGCACTTCCTTTCTCTAGATGATGAATCTCCTTGTCTTCCAGGATGGGCCAGCATGAGTAGGCATTTATTCATTCGATCACATTAGTGCAGAACCTGCTGCATTGGGCTCTGATGTTAGCACTGGGGAGATGGAACGAATGAGCCAAAGTTGTTGGGAGTCCACTGGGAGAGACAGACACACAAATGGTAAAGTTATAATACAACATGAACAGGGAACTAACAAAGGTACAGACAAAATGCTGTAGAAGCCCAGAGAAAGGAATGATTAATTTTGACTGGGAGGAAGGTGAAATTCATGTTGGTCTTATAGAAAAAGAGTCTGCCAAATAGAGAGTATGCAAATGGTATACAACATGGGCAAGGCCAAGTGTGATGAGGAACATGCCTTCCCATCTTTAGAACACGGGTGCAGAGGGTGGATGCTTGAGAATAAGGCCCAGGTGAAGGTTTAAGATCCAGTTTGTCAGAGATCTCACATGTCATGATAACAAGTTTGGGCTTCATCCAGAGGAACAAGGACTCTAAGCAGTAGTTGACTGAGGTAATATGATGTTATGTATCTTTTTTGGGAAATTACCTCCAGGGACACCAACAACAACCCGGTCCTATAGTTTAGGGGACACTGATGGATGGTGGAAAAATCACACAGAAAACTGGATACCAAGAGTGAAGTTCGCTAACCCTGATGTTTGACCTCATTGAACGATCTTTCCTAGAAGAGTAGGGTTAAATTGAGCAATATTTCCTATGTGGCAAAATGCATAGAAAATATACTCTCAGAAATTCACAAGTGACTGTAAACCAGAAGACAATTATGAAACCATTGAGCCTCTAGGTCAGAAAAGTTTCTAAAAATTCTCTAAGTCAGTAATCGCCAAACCTGGAAATTTCTGAGCATCCACATTCAAAGGCATCATCATACATTTAATAAATCAGAACCCCCAGGCCTAGAGCCTAGGAATCTGCATATTTAAAATCCTCCTCCAGTTAATTCAGATGAATAAGTCAAGTTTGGAAAAGGACAACTCTAGGCCAACCCATCAGATTTCTTGGAGGGCAGAGAGAAGTTCTTCTTTGAAAGACTATCCCAAAGGTCCAGCAGGATGCTTAGCATGGTGCCTGGTGCGTGGTAAGGAGCCAACCTTGTCAAATCCCCAGTTCCAAGCTTGTGACTTGAACGGATGTCTGCCTTGCATTCCTTTGAGACTCAGAGATTATTAGAACTGAGTTTTAAATTCCACGGCTGTCAGCACTATTGGACTTGTTCTTACCTATTTGGGTAAAAACAATTTTTTAAACCTTTCCCAAAGAATTTTAATCTCTCTTACATGTGTTAAAGCTGTAAACAAGGTCTTATTGTTTTATTGTGGGTGAACTGCTGGTTCAAAAGATACTTACTAAGATGTTAACAGTCTACAAAATATACCCTAGTGTCTGCTTTTCTCTTCTCCAGTTTGATTAATTGTATGTGTCTACATTACATTATATATTATGTGATCATAACAGGCGAAGTCTCTGTGCTTCCATGCTTGGAGGTCTGGGGAATGCTTAAAATCTTGTTAAATATAACTTTCCTACATCAATAAATTTACAGATTCATAGTATCAAAATAAACAAGAACAAAACTTCAATTGTTGAGCAGAATGCAAAAGTCATATTCTGTACACGCGCAATTATAATGGTAAATGAAAAATAACCCCAGTAGTGCATATGTTGACCAGTGCCTCTGAGCACTGTATTTGTTCAGTAGTATCTGCTATAGAAGCAGTAAGAAGCTCCTTTCCTTAAATTAATTGAAAATGACTTCCTGAAAGAAATATTTTCATACTGAACTGATAACCCAATAGCATTATTTTGATTCTAACATCTATCATTAAACAAGCAAGGTGTAATCATGCTCTAAGTACAGAAGAAGCCTAATATAAACCTAACAATAATTTACATGTTAATTTTTCTACCTTAAAATATCTTCATGACTCTGCCACAAGTCATGTGTGAGATGAACTATGTGAAGAAAGTGTTTACAATTCACTCTGAGCACTGACAAAGATCTAACAGCCACAGCTCACTGCACCTCGTGTCACAGCTCAGACCAGGACTTGGTGCAGGCTACAAGTCAGCAGTGGAATGGTGCATGGAGGGGAACAGGAGTGCATGGAGAAGCACCCCTTAAATGCTGAGGGCTATGCTCTCAATGGTTAGGAAAACTACAGTTAAGCAGGACCCAGCTGATACCACTTTCTCGATTCCCCAAACTGAGACAAGTCCTTATTTCTGTCCGCCCTCCATTCTCTGCCCCCTAGGCCACCACCAGCCTACACTATGCAGCACCAGCTATGACCTCATTCTGCCACTGCGTGGAGTCCTTATTTCCTTTGCCGTCCTTTCATGCTCCATTACATGCATCAACAATGAAATTTTATTTTGCAGGAGAGGCGGCATCCAGTTAGTGAACAGGTTCAAGGAGTCAAAAGCTTTCTTTGGGATTCCCAAGAAATGACAAAAATATTTGTAGAGGGAGAGAGTGACATAATGGAATCATTATCATTTTGGAGACCAAATGATCTGCAGTCAGCATTTATTAAGCTTCTACTGTGGGCCAGACAGGTAGACAATTTGCATCATTATCTCAAACCTCAAAAGAACAAGTCTGTGCATGGAAAGTATTTCCTCCCATTTTATACTTGAGGAGACAAAGACTAAAAGACACTGAAAATTTTGTCCAAGTGTACAAAACTAACTAGGAGGGCTAGCATTCGAACCCAAGACTCTCCCTTTCCAGAAACATAAAGCTCTTTTCATGAATACTGTGCATCCCTGGCGCACTTATTGGGGTCAACTGCACTGTTTTCAATCATGTAGAAAACTGTAATGCAATTAGGTCCTGTGTCTCCCTCTCTCCTCACCAGCCCAGACAGGCTGTGTGGAAGGACCCTGCTTCATCTATGTTTGTCTCTCCAGTCTTACTCTATGCCAGGTACATAGTAAGTATTCCAAAGCATGTACCGAATGAATGAAAAAGGTTTTTTCATCATCTGGTGTATACCTTCTGCTGCACAAGAATAACTATCTCCTGCATGAGTACTAAGACATTCACACAAAAATATGTTCCCTCATTGCATTTTGTGCTTTTCTTTACTTAAGAGTTTCCTGAGGGCTTTCTTGGAAAAGAACACCTCCAATTAAAAATAAAGGTTACCTCATTATTCTAATATATTAGTGACATAAGGGCTAAATTAGCACCACTTAGCTTAAGGGTATAACAGTACCCCCTCCCCATAGTATCAAAGACTTAAATTTGTGTGTGCATTTGAAAGATGCACACATATACCTACTGATTCTTCTCACTGCATTAACAAAACTCTTCAGAGGAGTAGTAAACATTTCCCTTCTTCAAATATTATTATTATGTCATGCAGCACTGCCAGAACAAAAGCTATTCAGATTCTGTGAAAGTAACTTGTCATGTAAAACATAGTTCTATGGCCAGATACTTTACAATGTATCACTCAAATACTAATCACCCTAAAAAGAAGAAGAAAAAAAGCAAGTGTCAGACCTCTGGCAAATAATAAATCAAAAACTGAAAAGAACGTTGCAAGCTACAGACTATCATACATTCAAACCACTGATAGAAATACTCCTTCTGACCGAAAATCGTGATCTAGCCACACACACTTAACTTACAGGAGTGTTTTCTGCAGGCTTCAATTAAGTAACCTGAAAACTATTAGAAATTAACCTTTATGAGGGCATGCATGTATACAAATTAGGAAAAATATAATCAACATGCTCACTCTTGGAATATTTAAAATGAAAAGTGTCTCAGATTTGGCAATTATAAAAATAATAACTGAACAAAATATGGAGAGGTAAGTTGTAAAGAACTGTCCCACAATGTTCGGTGACACTAACAAAGTCAAAATAAGGCTGAGCTTCAGAGATTGTCAGTGTCAAAATAAATCAGGCCTTTCCATTTACTGATAATGAACTCAGGACATTTGCCAAACTACTGAGGCAGTCCTTTGCACCAGCCTGCCTTATTTTGCAAAACAAAAGTTTTATAAGTCATCATACATTGTATTAAAAACTGTGTTGTTCGAAAGGTAACTTGTCTAACTCAAGTATAAACCCAGCAAAAAAATGGGAAACAACCTTACTTCAGGGAATGTTGATGGTTTCTTCCCCAAAGACCCTCAATGGAGTCCAGCTGTGATCGATTCAGTTTCCAACATCAAGCCAAGCTTTCAGGAAAGGAAAGTTGGGCCCTGCACCCAGCTCACCCCAATTACCCTTGATCCTTGAAAAGAATACTTGTATTAAAATAGAGCAAACTCACAAAGGGAGACAATATACCATTAAAATTAATGGAAGAAGTGAAGAAGAGGGCCACCAGACAATTTACTGGATGGATGATATCCCACAGTACCCAAAAAAGCTTGTGGAGAACAGAGCACTTGTCTTGGTTACCATTTTATTTATATTGGGTTGTTGGAAAAGTCATGACACATTTTTGCAACAAAAAACAGAAAAAAATACGTCATGACTTTTCCCACAACCCAATATAAAACTTACAACTACCCCAGCACATGACAATCATGAAGTAATAAATGTTATTATTTGAATAATGCCTCTGTATGGGAATATAAAACTTTATTGTTATCAAGGTATTTTCGCACACATTAATCTTATCTGACACCACAGCCACCCTGTTGAACTCTGCAGAGAGGAAATTAAGTCTCCAAAAGACTGGGCAATTCATCCAAAGTCATAAATGTAGAAAGAAGTGTGCTGACATAAGAATGCAGGTTTTGGGCCGGCCTAGTGGCGCGGTGGTTAAGCACTGGCTTGGGAAGCCAGTGGCCCAGGTTCGGGTCCCACATATGAGAGCCAGTGACACTGCCCTCAAAAAAAACACACAAAAGAATGCAGGTTTTCTTTACAGAAATACATCCTTTCTTTCCCCTAATACAACCTCCCCATTGCTCAGGCCCCACAACAGTTAAGGTCCCAAATCACGATAGCTACATCACAAAATTATCCTCATCCAGAACAGGCAAACCTAGTATCTAATATAAATTGGAGAGAGTGAAATTCATTTTTTTTAATCCAAATATTCATATGATTGCTATATTTATTGATTTATTGGAGGGGAACCCAATTCTGATCATTTTGAGTGGGTTCATAAAGAAGGAAACTTCTAAACTGTATCTGGAGAATTGAACACCCATATGATAAAATGTGATGTCCATCATTTTGTAGCAAGTCAGATGGTTTCAATCAGAACTCTGTGCAGCCTTAGGTAGCTCTCAACTTCTTTCTGGCTCCAGGTACCCAATGAGAGGCTAGGAGATCAGGGCTTTCTCATACCAACTCACAGAGGCAGTTGTGAGGAATACATGAAATCCTGTATATGAGAATCAGCAAATGTAGGAGAGGAGAGGCACACACATAAATACTAGGTAGGTGTGACTGTGTCTTAAAATCAATTTCATTCCTCAGGACCCAAGCAGAATTCCCTGGAACCCCTAGGGCAAATGCTTAGCCAATCTCCTCTCCTAAACGTCTGTGAGGAACATTACTATCTCATGCATTCGTTCCTTCTTCAAAATATTTGCGTCCAAGCTCTGGAGCAAAGAGGGCGAGGAAACTATCACAAAGGCTATCTGACACTGGATTTCATAAACGTGATGCCCATAGGCAGCTGGGGCTAAGAGTGACACCAACATGTGAGCCTATTTCAAGACTGATATGAGTCTCATGTTTTCCATCCAGCCACATGACCTCTGTTGACTTCGAAGGACAATAAATTAGTGAACCCATCTTAGGAGCCACTGTTCTTTTACTCCCCGTTGAAGGAGGTTTCAGTGTTCTGAGGCCTGATGGCATGTATGAACTCTGGTACCTGATATTTTTTTTGGTGGGTTTAAACCTAAAAGCCCTCAGGTTCTTGAAAGGTTCAGATGCAAGATTATTCTATCTGTGCCTAGAAATCTCAAATAAAGACAACTGAAATACACCTATCACGTGTGACCTGTGACCCAAAGGGAATACAGGACTTTTTTCCAAGTTTCTTGCACATTTCCTTCAACATAACCTGGGCAGAAAGTGAGAAAAACAGCTCCGTTCTAATGAGCACCTAATGGGTAGAAGCACCAGAGATTTATTTTGTGAAGGCTTAAAAAAATGGCTGAGGTCTTTAACCACTAAGCTTCCAGAAAATGTGTGCCCTTATTAAGTCTCAGCAGAATAACCGGTCAGTGTTTGAGAATCATGAATGTGGCCTTTTGACTTCCCGAATTAGATGAGGATATTTTCCTTGACCTTCCCTTATTACAGATCCTTAAAAACGACACTGCTTTGTTCAGGGAACTCAGGACACACGGTGCTGCTGCATGCTTCTGTGGAAGCACATCCCACATGAAATTAAGTTAGAGGTGGTATTTGAAAAATAAATAAATAACGAAGTTCCAATTCACTGCAAATGGTACAGGAGGCCAGTAAGTGGGAAGCCTGCAAGAAAAGGACTTCTTTTAGAAAGATGTTTTACAGGACTTTTTCTGCATCATTAACTCTTCTGGAATCCTGAACATAGCATGATGAATTTCCCTAAAGAAGTAGCTACTGTTTAATTTTGAATCACTTCAAAGAGCCACAGCAGAAGAAATCAAAGAAAACCAAAAAGACCAGGAGATGTGAAATTCGCCAAGGGGGGAAAAAAAAAAAACATGAAGGTTCTAACAGATTTTGACCATGTACTGAAAATACCACTGATTATTTTGCTACTACAGTGTTTTACTGTTCCATGTGACTGAAATAAGCCTCTGTATTCATAGGAACACAGGATATTTTTATTACAATATTTGTGTCATAGCTCTTTAAAAGGGAACATATTTTAAAACCTTGAAAAGAATTTCTGTCTTGAAATGGTTCTTGATATTATATGTGAGTGTGTGTGTTTTACTATAAACAGATACTTCATTGGGAGATCACATTGCTGAAAAGAGTAAAAAAGTACTGATAGTCTTACTCGTATCCCCAACATGTAGAAGAAAAATGTAATTAAAAACAGGAAAAAAAAAAACACAAAAAAACAAGCAAAGCAATTTGGAAGGTGGAGAAAAATAAGAAAGTTGGCTGGGTACTATAAAGGTTGTTTAACTTTAATAATAATAATAATAATTGGTCTTCAAGAACGCTTTGCACAAAACCTACCCAAAAGAAAAGAAAGAAAACCTCCTAAAAATTCCATACCCCCAAATACCACTAACATCAAAAACCATCTGGAAAATGTCTGATAATGGTATCCACCCACCTAAGAAATTCAGTAAACTTTGTCTTCAATGACAATTTAGAATATTCAACTCAAATTGAAATTCCAATTTGAAAACCCAGAGAAGACAAAGCTGGATTAGGAATCAAATTTTCAGTCTCCCTAAAAGACCATCTGTTTATAGACACCCTTCTCATACACCTTGCCTTTGATCTGTATGGTTAAGTCACAGGCGAAGCACAGCTGAATTTAAAGACATACACACACTGCTGCTATGAAGTCTAGTTACCACATATATGTTCTGAGCTTGAATCAAGTTTCCCTCAGGGGCAGTAAAATTTCACTGACATCCAGCAGCATTGTGAGTTTCAAAACATTAGTTTACCTGACTGTACAATCCTTTTATTGGCAGTGGAGAGCACGATTGTGATATTGATGTGAATTATATTGTCAGTGCTCTATGGAAGAACCATTTAGCAGCCTATTAGCCTGTAACTTTTTTATTACTGTTGTTAAATATCATTCCCCATACTGAACTCTGTATTAGAAAAACATCAAGCTCGAAAATCTAAATATCCAGAAAGAACTGCAGAGCTGTTGGCTTCCCTGCTTTCCCCCCATCTCGCCCCCCCCCCATACACACACACATAATCTGTAGACTCTGATGAGAAGAAAGGAAAACAATGAGTATTCACTTCTTGCAGACAGAGGTCACTAATAGACTGAGTTCAAATCACTGTGGCAGTAACCACAGAGTTATTAAAGTAATCTAGTGAAAAATGAACGTGAATTGAAATTAAAGATACCAAAAGATGATTATCCAGGAAGGTCTGACCTGAATAGAAATAAAATGAATTCACCTTCACCTTTTAGGAATCTTCTAAATGGAGAGCAAAACCAAGAGCCTACCCGTCCGTCACCTTTGCTGTTTTTTAACTTCAGTAGAAACAGCAATTCTTCCTTGCAGAATACAAGGCTGAAGAATCAAAGCAGATCAGATGTTCATACTGGGTCTCTACAGATTAAGGCTTCTGGACTTGCGCATATTTGAGCCTTTCTTGAAACCACAGCCTCAAACTGGGAAGATATAAGGTTGCTTTAGGGAGATATGTCTAAATCCTAAATCAAAGTCTTCAACAGGCCAGAATATAAAATGTAACAGGCATCAGAGGAGGTTCACATTAGATACAGCCCGTTAAAATCAAACTCGGGTAAGACCACATCATCTGAAATCTACAATAGCATACAGGAAAAAAACGAAGAGTCTTAGGGACCCCAAGGTGCCCAGCATGGAGTCATTTGGAAATCCACTTTCTTCTGTTAAAAACATCCCCTGGATTTTCTAAACCCCCAATGAAACTACTGAAGTGTTAAGACATGGGCATTAAAAACAAACAAACAAACAAACAAAAACAGCATTCCTTCCATGCTACATGCTACCTTTAGTAATAGGTTCTGCTATAGTATAGCCAGCCCAATTCTTTTTACAGTTTTTTGTACCTACTGGCAGAGACAGGGAATCATGTTAGAAATTCCATCTTCCAGCCTTCTCCACTCACAAATATTTGCAACTCAACATGACAGTATGATGTTGAACTGTCGATTGTGATTATTAAAAATCCTAAATGGTTTAACCCTATCCTGTTCAGGGCCTTTGAGGAGGGGAGGAAGAAAAATTGTATTTGGGGAGCAATAACGTTGTAAAAAAAAATAAGCAACTTTTCACAGTATGTGTATTGCCCAATGATTTATTGTCTTCTAATATGGTGGCCTGTCGATCTTATGGATCTGGCGCATGTTGCTTAGTGATTTAAAAATAATAATAAAAAGTCCAATTCTAACACTTCAGATAATTGACCTAAAATTATACATTCATACTGCAACCACCACATATATCCCTGGACAAATACCAAGCTGCATTCAATTTGCCTCAAAATGTTTGGGGGATCTTTTCACTGGAGATTTAATAAGGTCATACCACTTAGGTCTACAGACAATATCTTCCCGATATGGAAGCTAGCCTTCATATTAGCTATTGGCTGGGAGAAAAGTTAGACATAATAAATTTAGCAATAAGTCTGAGAGCAAGTGGACGTGCCCTAAAGCTCCCTGAACCCCTGGGTGATGAAAGAGCCGCCTAGCTGAGTGGAGAGCAATAGTTCTCAGTTAGAAGAGCCTTTGCATGGCAAATGCAGCATGCAAAGAAATCTAATCAGCCCCTTGCACTCCTGCGCAAGCATTTACACGGATTTGTGCCTTGCACTTGATTAGCTTACTGTAAGCTTTACAAGAGATTCCCTCCACTAAAATTAATCAAAAGCTCTTGGAGGTTGATTTTCACTTACAAGAAAGCACTATGAGTTTCCAGGTAGATAAATAATGATCATAATAAAGATGATAGCAGCAAACGTTGAGCTGCTTGGAAACCCAAACACTCGACTCGGGGAGAGGGGACGTTGGGGAGTTGGGGCTGGAATCTTTTCGCTCTCGGAGTGAAAAGCAGGAGCTATTTTCTAAGTTAGCTTAAGTAAGGCTGCTTGCTGTTCCGGAAACCAGAGCTGCTTCTCTCCGCTGCCCCCTCCCCAGTGCATACATGCGCCCACTCACCGCCCCCTGCGCTACGGTGCATCAGGCCACGGAGGAAAAACCGGCCTCTCTGCTACCCCATTACCCGCGGCCCCGCGCGCGCATACACACACACACACACACACACACACACACACACACACACACACACTGACAAGTGCTGCAAATTCACGTCGCCGATGGTTAGTGCGTTTCATCTCACCCTTCAATCAAAATGTGACTTCTAAAGTTCCTATTTTAAATGCCATAAGGTGAATGGAAGGAGGGAGGGAGGGCACCAGGGATGTCAAAACAGGAAAGGATGATTTTTCCCCCTACTTTGACATTTTCACGCACACCTCCCCTACCCCCCATTTGCTTTCCTGCGCCAGCGGAGGGCGAATGCGAGTGGGTTCATATAATGTTTAAAAGGTGCTAATAAGGGTAAGAGGGTGAGGGTGGGAGAGAGTGAAATCCATGCATTATTTCCCTGGATTGAAGAATACTAAAACCCCCTGAACCCACATTCTAAATTTCCAACGGGCTACGAGAGGAGGCACCAGCTGGGCCCCAGGGTTATCATCCATTCCCAGGAGAGATTCGCTTCCTTGCACAGCTGCCCCTGGTTCTCAGAGGAGCGCTACCGGCCCCTCTAACGTAACGGTAGTCTCAACGGCTCAAGTCCCCGTGATCTTCAACTTCGCCTCCCTCTCACTTTCAGCCAGAACTGGAGAGCGTCAGGAAAGGCGCCGGGAGGGAGCGGAGGGGCTAGGAGGAGAAGGCTGGGGGTGCCAGTTACCTGCGCCGCTTCTCGAGGTCTCCTTCCAGCCCGGGAGGTAACTCCGCTCAGTGCCGCGTCCTCCCCCAAATCCAAACTTTTGCTCGGTCCTCCGGGGGGCGGGGGCGGCGGCGGGGGCTGCTGCCGGAGCCCGGCCCTGTCGCCCGCTGCGTCGGGGCGCGGGGGTGCGGAGGCCGAAGCCTCAGAGCGGCGCGCGCCTCCCCGCAGCCGGCCGGCGCCCGGGCGCCCCGCTCGCCTCTCTCGCTGTCGCCTTTCTCCCCTACGGAGTCGCGGCATCGTCTTCCGCCGTCCTCCGCCACCTCCGCCTCCAGGACTCGAGCATGCCACTTTCTCTCGGCTCCGGCCGCCGCGGCCCCCGCCTCTGCTTCTCGGCCACCCCCTCTCCTCCTCGGCCACGCCAACGAGTCCCGAAAGGCGGGCGGGCGGGCGGGCGGGCGAGGAAGGCGGCGGAAAGCGGCCCCCGCAGCGCCGGGGCTCCTCGGAGACCGGAGGACCCCGGGGGGCGTCTGGAGAGCCGGGCGGGCGCGCCTCCGACGCCGGGGTGCCCACCTCGCGGAGCCCTGCGCGGGGCGCTGCGCGGGGCTCGCTCGAGTGCTGCGCCGGCTCCGCGTGGGTCGGGAGGCTGCTGAGGACCTCACTGCTGCCTGGATCCGACGCGGCCCGGCTAATGTAAGCTCCGAGGCCCCCACCCCCACCCTGCGGACACCCCCGGGAGATGTTTACAGTAATGAATTCGCGGGATCGCCTCCGCGGCTCCCGCGCTCCTCCTCTCCCCCAGTCCCTGGCGCTCTGGCGCGCTCCCCACCTCTAGCCCTCTTTCTCTCCCTCTCTGGCTTACTCCCTCCCTCTCGGAGTCCCTCCCACATTTCTGGTTTAAAGAATGCTTGGGAGGCGCGGCCGCAACCCAAAGCTTTCCAAGAGGCAAAGTCAGACTGGGCTCTTAACCCTGTCCTCCCTGAAGCGAGTTGCGGAGCGCGGGGCTAACATCGCGGATGACATCGAGACCAAGCCTGCCTCCTCCTCTCTCTTTACCCTGCACCATCTCACCCAGCCACCCCTCCACTCTTAGGGAGAATGCCACCATCCGAACGCTGAAAGCCGATTTCCCCCCTTCCCACTTGGCGTTCTACTTCCGACATCTATTACTTAGACACTAAGACATGATTGAAACGTAAGATTAAAGGGTACAAATATTACAAGTCTCTCAACCAAGATGGCGTTATTTCAAATGCAAGCAACCTTGGTGGTTTGCCCCCTACCCCATCACTAGTTCCTGAACCCTAGACCTTCTTAAATAACTCTACTTGGAAATATAATCCAAAATTCCATATGATTATTTTAAACACCCCATTTTTCTCCCTTCACGCTGGCCGCTGGAAAGAGCGTTGTTCACTTTCACCATAGATTACAACAGACAACCAAATTCAGCCTCAGAGATTTAGGTAACAGGCTTGACAGCTAAAGAAACCTGATTTGAATACAGGCTACCTTTTTCACTTCCCAATCTCTTTGCAAAGGTGAAAAAGTAATGAAAGAACACCAGGTGCACGTCTCTTGGGGAGGTGGGGAGTCTGGTTTTCTCCTCTAATTTCATTGCCGCAGCTCCTGCCTCCGGTAAGTTGCTGTCATGTTCTAACTAGTCTGTACAGAGGCCGAATCTGAACAGAAGAGGGAGAGCGAGCTCTCCCCAAGTGCTTGGCTTTGCTGAGGTGTGCCGTCGGTGAGGGCAGGCCAAAAGCAACCAGGAGCTTGAAACTAACTCAGGACCAAACTCCCGAGGGATGCGCTCTGAAAGCGCAGCAGAAGAGTTGGGCAGGGGCAGTGGCCACAACCAGCCTGCCAGGGATGATTTCCGGGTCCTCAGTTCAAAGCCTGAGTCACTTGGCACCACTTTCCCAATTGTTTTTATTTCCTTCGCATCCCTGTTGGGTCTACAGCCTTCACTCACTAAATCCTGTTAAAACGTCTTGGAGAAACGCCCGATTTGCCTCCCAGGCACAAGCCACGCACTGATCCACCCAGACGCACACCGGAGAGGCACTCGGGCAGACAGGACCGGGGCAAAATAATGCATAAGGTAAAGATGGCTAGGAAAATGCTTTGACTGACATATACATAGTCATGCTTCTCCCTAAGCTCAGGGTGTGACTAATATCCGGAGGGACGGGGCACATGGCTGGGGGAGTTAATTGGACTAGGACAGTGTGTGCCATCTTGCTGAGAGGTTCCAGGAGCAAAACACCAGAGAGCACAGCAGTGGTGGCCTCCACCTCCATCAGCAGTGGTCGTGAGTCAGATACCCACGCGCTCCGGGAGTTTCCCGGGCGTCAAGTGTGGGTCCAGTCCGCCCCAGTCACCCCTTTTCCTGATACTTCCTTTCCCTGGTTAACTACCCAGACTTCAACCTTGATCTTGTCCAGGGTTACAAAGGAGAAGTGACTGGGCCGGCGCTAAAAGCGCAGGGACCAGCCAGAACTAGTGAGAGTGGTGGAGAGATCTTTACAGCCAACTCGGAGCCTGCGCGGGGGACGAAGTGGCAGCTGGCGAGGCTCTGCTCCCGCCCTCCTCGCCATCGCCTTGACCCCCCCTGCCTGGAGGTGTTAATCGCCCCCTCCCTGCGTCCCAGGCCTGCGGCGCGGGTAATGCAATCTGTGTGCTGCCTGGTGTGCTGCCCATGTCCTCAACGCGCGCATGGAGAGGACGCGCTGGCCCTAGCTCAGTGCCCAGGCCACTGATGACCAGACTGGCTGGAGAAAGCCTTGGTTTGGGAGAAAGTTATCCCCTCCCCAACTTGAAAGAAAACGAATTAGCACCCCCGCATCTTCATAGCCACTAATCGATCCTGGTTTGTGGATTGCGGGCAGGGGGCGTGCTGGTGGCTTTAGACGCCAGCTCTTGATAATGACGCTGGTGATATTAACAGCAGATGGAGCGGGCTCCGGATGGGGACGTAGGGATGGTGTTACTCCAGGAAGTTAACAGATTCATTCTTGGGATGTGAGAGGCTGGATTCCGGCAAGTTTAGTGGCTCTAGAAACTTAATTTAGGATGATGCTTCCAGCAGGCTAGCGAATTCGCGTTTTGACTCAGAGCTCAGTTACAAAACTCCTTAGAGGAAGTGGATTCGACCTGCAAATAGACTGCCCTAAAGTCCGGGAAGAGTTAAGCAGCCTATTTTCTATCTGGATGAAAGATAAAGATTAAAACATCCCACTCACTAGATGATCACCCCTGCTGGTTAACAACCCCACTCCCCATCCCCCCAAGAAACCGCGTGGTGCCCGCGTAGTGGCAGCCTCCTCGGCAGCTATTGGAAACTCCATCGGGCACCACAGTCCCTTTACCTGGCAGCGTGTCTCCTTGCAATGGGCTCATCCAAATCCAACAGGGTCAGGGAGGTGGAAAGGGAAGAAGCTGGCGCGGCAGTAACGGGGATCCCGGGGCATGGTATTGTTTTAGGGGTCGCCGCCGAGGTCCCTCCTGCCCATCGTTGAGAACTGCCCACTTGGTCCCAGAGCTGGGTGGACACGGCGGCAGCCCTGGAGCAGCCCCCTCGCTGCTGCTTGACAACCGGGACCAAGGGCCAGAGATGCACCCCGCGCGGTAGCTGATGGGCTCCTCCGCGCGGAGATTTCGGCTGCGGATGTTATCTCCCAGCGCTCAGTTCCTCTGTGGTGACAATGGAATATGCCAAAATCTCAAGTGACGACGACAAGTCTCCAACGTACAACTAACTACAAGGTACCCTGCCCGAGACTGTCTGCTACTTTCCCCTCCCCCTCATCTCCCTCCTACAGGGGAGGGAGATGACTTAACCCTGTATGCGCCCAACACTCCCTGGAGAAGCTGGAATCGACTAGGAAACCGCAGGCGGCGGCTCCCGGGGCGAGAGCTTTGTTCACGTGCGTTTCCAGTGGGTGTGTTGCTGTCTGGGGGCACTCGCGTGGCAGAACGCCAGTGGGCAGGCGTCCAGCGCCAGACTCCGGCGCGGGAAGGAGCGCTAGCATTTCATCCGGACCAGACCCAGCCCTCGGAATCTATTTTTTGCCTCCGGTTACCAGATTTGTTGAAGTTGCAAGGGAAGTTGGGTTTTATTCCTTTATGTCTTCCCCCCTTCGCGTCCCTCCTATGATTTCCTTTCCTAGCAGCATTTTAAATATGTGGAACTCTCTGCTTGTTCTAACTCGCGCTTTTAACTGTTTTGCGTGTGCGAGACCAATTGTGTAAGGAATCCACCCACCCACACCAAATTTAAATGAAATAGCCAGGAAAGCAGTCTCCCACCCGTGCACCCAGTGCCTGAATAAGCCAAATGACCACGTGTTCAAATAAGACTAAAACACAGGAAAATGGAGAGGGATCAGTTCTGAGGGGGTTTGAGATGTGAATAGAGAGACTGAAAGGTGGAGAGAGAGGGGGACACAGAGCCTTAGAATGGCATAAACAGGAGAACCACAAACAAGAATGACGATGCAGAAAATGTACGCGTTTCAACAGTGAAAGCAGCACGTCAGGTTTAAGCGCCTAGATTTTGATTGGCATTATTTCCCCGGCTCCTTTGGGAGTGGATAAAAAAAAAAAGAAAAGAAAATAGAGAATACAGGAGCGGCTGTCTCGGCCACCCAGATCCTTTGTATTTTGTAGCAGCTTTGTCTAAATGCTCTGGGCTCCCAAGAAGTTACCTGGAGTTGGAGATGAGTCTTTTCGTGGACGCGGATGTAAGCTTAGACAAGCGAAAACTGACAGCAGAGTGCTTCTGCTATCACCGTCACACCCAAATGAGCAGAGCGTCGCCCAGAGCGCAAACTCAGACATCTTCAACCGATCCCTTCTTTCTCCAAAGAAAGAAAGAAAAAAAGAAAAAAATGCCGAGCCTTTAATAACAATTCAGAGGGTAACATGTGGATCTTGTGGAAACTAAGTTATTTCAAAAGGAGAAAATGTGTTTCTCCACCAGAAAGGTGTTCTAATTTCTCTCTGCAACATACCCAAGCCAATGAGAATCTGCAATAGCCATTTCCAAAGCCTCCCTAGCCAGGTCAGCCCGCAGAGGCGGTGGGAAAGCTATTTCCAGCCCGCCGGGTGCAGAATTCCGTTGTAAATCCTTCTAGTTTGCCAAGGGGGCAGCAAAGCATAGGGATAGCTTGTCAGGCTGCAGAATCAACACGAAAGACCACATTTGAGGACAAATAGTCATCTACTTGCTTTTAAACATCCATCTTCCCGTGTGTGAGTTGCATAAATATCCACATGACACCTTTGATACCTTGATTTAAGATAGCAGTATAATTATTTCATCTTTAAGAATACATTTTTGATTAAAGGCAAAACAGAGCCCTGCACAGGTTTAACTTTCTGATTTATGCTTCCGGGAAATGAATAAGACTGAAAAAGGAAGAGGGGATGGTTGCAGATATACAGAATTTGCATTTTATCAGTACTGTTTCCAAATTATAAGAAAACAGTATCGTGTGGATGTGCTCCATCTTCAAGACTGTTGGTGTGATTATTGTAATCAGGACAAAAAAAAATTAAGTATGGGACAATATCACACCAAATGTATGAACATAATCTCTGTAACAAATTTCTTATCCACATAATCTATGAGTCAGCTTTAGAAATACGTGATGATGGGGTCAGAGGAAGCAAAGGAATAGTAAATGGAGTTCCAGGGCTCCAGAGTGTAATAATTTTTCAAACTCACAAAACCATGATTGTAAGGTTATTTTCATTGAGAAATTATCACCAATCCATAAGGGTAGGGACGTATAGAGACAAAAAACAAATCAGCGAACTTCAAAAAACAGAAAGTCATCTCATTAGTTATTCTTAGGCCTTCAATCTTCAATGGGGTTTTCACTTCAATTGAAATTTTACTGCCCTTTCAAATCCTTTAACACCCTCTCTCCATGTTTCTTGTACCCTCCCCCACCTGCACATCCACACTGTACATTGGCCTGTGTTTCTCCTACTTGGTGAAAGGAAAACTAACACGAGATCCTGAATCACATGATCATGGTTTAAGCCCAAGGCCCTGAAAATTTTGATCTTGGATAAGTTCAGTTTCAAGCCACTGTTTGCTCATTTATGAAATGGGCATAAAGATTCCTGTTCGACCAGCCTCATAATGTCACATAATGAGTCAGTGTACGTGAACATGCTTTAGAAAGCTGAGTTGTTGCTAATGATATTATCTTTGCATCACACAGTCCCAGCCTTCAAAACAGAGGAAAATTACATCATAAAATTGAACATAGTCAGTTTCCCCTGAAGTTATCACATTACCTTGGAATGCTTATCCGAAGAAAGAAACCAACACTGCTACGTTGCTATTAACTAAACTCCAGACTTTATTCATATTTTATCAGTTTTTTACAATAAACATCCTTGTTTCCGGTTCAGGATCCCATCAAGGACACTGCATTGGCTTTAGTCAGTGTATCACCTGTGCTATGTGACAGGTCCTCAGTCTTTCCTTACTTTTTGTGACCCTGAGGGTTCTGAGGGGTCATGGTCAGGTATTTCGTCTCTTGGTTTTGTCTGGCGTTTTCTTGTGATTGAACACTAATTATGGGTTTGGGGAAATAATACCGTGGGGGTGTAGGGTGTTCTCATCACATCATGTCAGGTGGCACAGGATGTCAGCATGACCTCATCACTCTAAGATATTGTGTGCAGAGTTCCTCTACTGTAAAACTATTTGTCCTTTTCCATACTCTATTCTTTGGAGGTAAATCACTAAGCCCTGCCCACCCTCATGAATTCAGAATTTTTGAATGAGCCTAATAAGCAGTTAGTGCAATTTATAAACACCAGCCCACCTCACCCCAGGTATCAAATTCACCCAGGAGTAATCTCCCAGGAAATTCAATGCTATATCCTTAGGGAAATGTTTACCACTCTCTTCTTGGCTATATATTTTGAAATCATCTTTAAGTACTGCATGCTTTACAATCCCCAAACACAGTAATTCCCCAAATCATATTGATTCTTTTCTGAAATGCCCCTTCTGTTTCAATCCTCAATGTCATATCTGGTCAGTTCAGATTTCCAACTTCCCTATGAAAAGTTGACCTCCATGAATTCTTATCCCTCCTTCTCTTTCTTGGTTTTCTGACAGTAGAGTGTTACCTCATTCTCCCTTAAAGTGATAATAGCTATCTATTAATAGCTATCGAATAGCTAAAGAACTCAGTCAGTCTTAGTTTTCTCTCCTCCTGGTAAATGCTCAAAACAAGCATGTTGACTTCATAGTAAGCTCCCCCAGCAGATAGAGAGACATAAATCCTTTCTTCTAAGATGAGAGCCTTGTAAGAAGGTCCGTGGTGAACACACTGGAGAGGTAGCTTTTCATTTCTCTCATGAGTATAAAATACTAATTCATGGTCCCCTTTTTTGTGCATGAGCCTTGATTCATGTAAATCCATGACATTGAAATACATACCCTTCTGATTTTGAAACACCACATTACAGTGTATAATTCATCCATTCATTTAGCAATCATTTGTAGAAAACACAAAACATGTGGCAGGACTTTGATGAATATATTGAGTCTCTATTCTGTCCACACTCTCAGTCTAATGGAGTCGCATAGACAAATAATTATACACTCATTAGGTAAATATAACAATGTAGTTATAGGCAATGTCCTTTAGTGCCCTCAGATGGTTTTCTTCTAGAGGAGAGACCTCATCCAAGTAACAATGTAGCACTTTTGACAATGTCCTGATTTTACAAGGGACTTTGCAACATCATTTTTATATCCAGCCTTTTGTATAGGGCAGCCCCAGGCACCAACTGGAGTCCCCTGTCTCATGGAAAGCTCTTTGGGCCAGGAATTGGAAAATCAGCGTGGAAGTAATTGCTTGAATATCCATTTCCCCAAGCCTTGGTTTCTTTGCCTTTCCATGCAGGTTACAAGATGATTATGCGTGAACAGAAACAGAAGGTACATACTGACAGGAAACAAATGCACGTTAAACCATGGAGATTTCCTCTTACATAAACCTGCCATTTGTTAAGTAGTTGCTCTCTGTTCCAAAGGGAAGCTGGCAAAAACTTGAAGCAAACATTCTGCAACAGCACTTGGGAAGAATCAGTGAGGGCAATGCTTATTTTGAAAAAAGGGTATAGGAGTGATGTAAAGCTGTAAGCCATTTTAGGAAGAGATGAATGATATACCCAAGGACTTATTCAAACCGGAGGCTACCATTGTACAGCCTTCTATATCTGACTGTAGTTCTGATGAAGAAGGAGGTGCCATTTTAATCTGAGAAAACACATTTATTTGGCTGACTATATAAGATTCTGAATTAGTATATATATAAAATACATATACATATATGTGTGTGTGTATTTCCTACTACACTATCCACACATACACACATCTATTAGAATAATAAATTGCATTTAGAAAGTCAGAAATAGTTTACGAGACTGACTCATTATGAGAACAAATATCATATCTCTTAAACTGTGTGTAGTTGCAAGAGCCTTAACCTTGGACTTGGAAGATGGCGCTTCCGGTCTCCATCACATTATCAGGGGAATCACTAGGCTGCACAAAGCCTCAGTCTCTCTTCTGTCAAAAAAGCCAAAACTTAAAGTATTTTCCAAGGTAGATATATAAAGAATAAGTAAGCTATTTCCAAGTTCAAAATAAGAGTAAACTGTCACGATTGATATAATTATCATGTTTTACATCATTTCATGTGAGATATATTTTGCTCCGTGTAACCTTAAGCCACGGGTTCACTTGTGTTGCTATTTCTTGCTTTTCTGGGAACCTCATTTTACACACTGCCCCAGAGTTTCAAAGATACAGAGCTGCCTAGTTTTTGCAAAGTTGCTCTGAGCAACACTTTCAGGAGCCAGTCTTCGCTACCAAGTGTTTAACTACCCAAAAGATAAACTCCCTCAGCATAGAGCGTTCTTCGTTTATGTTCTCACTGCATCATTTAAAATATTCATATAAATTGCTGTTGGCCAATTTCGTCCATTGTTCCTCCACTTTGTTGTAACTAAATTAACTAAAAGGAAGCAGCTAAGGTTTTTCAAGTGATTCCTTCATTTTATTTTATTTTTTTGTTCGTTTGTTTTTTAAATCTTCTTGCTGGATTATTTTAGTGCTCGTGTTTTCGTGATTTAGTCACCTATTTACTTAGTCGGAACAATTTGGATTTCATGTTTCCCCTTCTCCACTTGAAACATTTTTGAAAAATAAAATTAACACTAAAATTTAAAGAGAGAGTTACACTATCCTCACAGATAGTGGCTCTCTCTCTCTCTCTCTTCTCTCTCTCTCTCTCTCTCTCTCTCTCTTCTCTCCTTTGAAAATTTCTATTACTACAATATTTTGTAAACATACTAGAAAATCATATACTAGGAATGCAACTGAGCTTACTAGCATTTGTTTTTTACTCTTTATTAATAATACAGGGGCAGGAGTTAAATTCTCCTTCCTAAACACTGAAAAGCCACTGCGAATGGCTACTTTTTTACAGGATGACAAAGGTCATGGGGCTCCTTTCTCTGAAGGTCCTTTAAAGCCTTTTTTGAAACGCTTTCCCATTTTCCTCGCTGTTCTGAAGGGATGTCTGGTGAATCCCAAACACAATGTCAAACCACAGAAAGACTTGAATTGTTCTGCTCTTGGATTATGTATTTATTTTTATTTCCAGAGATTCTGTGTTTTATGTTTATATAATGGAGTTTCCTCCTCCTTTCACTCCAATGCTTTACTAATGGCATGGCGTTAGATTATTAAGTGCAGCGGATATAATAATATGGATTGTAAATTAGAGTTATTAGAAAGGCAAGCAGTTAACATTAAAAGTACCTCTATTTGTGGAGCATTTACTCCTGTCAGCATTCCTAACTGAATTATTTTATCTGAGCACTCCCTACCCCCACCCACACATGAAATAGTGAAGCAGGTACTAGCAGATGCCATGTCCCCAGAAGCCTGTCCAGAGGTTAGCCCAGTGCCCTGCTGTACATTGTATCCTCTCATCTGTAAGATAGTCTTTTCTTGTCACTATGGAAAAGTGAAAGGTATTTAATTGTTTTTCTAAGTGTCTATGAAAGAAAAGGCAGATTCCTTTAAAGATACTGTGTATTCCTCATACGCCTATCCTAAATAGACAGCCTTAAAAATGATAAAAGTATGTCTGTAAAAGCCAAGGCAGCCTCAGCATCATTAGGGAAATGCAAATCAAAACCACAATGAGCTATACCTGTACTCCCACTTGAACGGTGGTAGTAAAAGACAGACAATAACCAGTGTTGTTGAGTAAGTAAGTTGTTGGGAATGTAAAATAGTACAGCCACTTTGAAAACCAGTGTGGTATGAAGTTTTCTTTAAAAGTTAAACCTACATTTATCACATGACCCAGAAATTCCATTCTTAGGTACATATCCCCAAGGGAAATGGAAACACGTGTCCACACAAATACTTTCACACTAATGTTCCTGGCAGCATTATTCGTAATAGTCCAAAGCTGGAAACAACCTAAATGTGCATTAACTGGTAAAAGAAATATAGCATATCTATGCAATGGAATGCTATTTGGTAATGAAAAGGAACAGAGGAATGGATACCTGCTAAGGCATGGATGAAGCTCAAAAACATTTTGTTTGGTAAAGAAGCCATACAGAAGAGATCACATATTGTACAATTTAATTCATAGAAATGTACAGTAAAAGCAAAATTTATGAAGAACAAAAAGTAGATTAGTGGGTGCCAAGGTGGGGGAGAAACTGGAGGAGGGAAGAAAAAAACAAGGATTAATAGTAAACATGTTTGAAAGATCATAATGTGGTAATGAAAATATTTTAAAATCAATTCATTGTAATGGATGCATAACTTGGCAAACTTATTAAAAGAATCATTGAATCAGACATTTAAAAGTTGTGAATTATATGATACGCAAAATATGTCTATATATATATATATATATATATATATATTTTTTTTTTTTTTTTTAAAGCTAAGAGGGTTGGTGTCAGCATCTATGAATTTTTAAGCTGGGTAATAATCTTGTTACACCCTTTCCATCACCAGTAAATAGGACTTGAACGATCCCAGTCATGATAAAGACTATGGAGAGCATTAGAAATAGTAAACTAACATGTAAGTTTGAACAATTCCTCTTATTCTCTGCTTCTTCAAAACAGCAGGTAATTTGCAATCTGATTAAATCCACATGTGTGATCCATAAAATTCAAAAATAAACAGAATGCAAAGTGGCATATTCTTTCCACTCCATTCTCTAAAGAAATACAAATGAAGTAACATTTTTAAAATGTCTATGAATCAATAAGGGAAAACAAATTTTCTGCTTTTGTATTAAGCTCTCTGCTCACCAGACTCCTCTGCCAAAAGAGCGTTCTATTTTTGCAACCCATACTACATTTTTTTTTACTGTGGCTCAAGGAAACATGATGTTTTATTAATAAAAATCTATTTCTGATATTAGAATTATTGATGATTTTAATGCATACCTTGAACAGTGCAGTTCTTTCAGATATTCATCAGCTCGAAATCTCCTTTCTTTTCTGGCCAGCGAGGGCAATATAAATATCATTTTGTGAGGATGTCAAATTTTTCTTTTTTTCTAGAAAAATAAGAAACCACAAGACAGATGGGTTAAGAAGAAAGTCAGACACAGTATCAGTTGCCAAAAGAAAAAAAAAAAAAAGACAGACAACATCTTGTCCATCAAAGAGTTTAGATCAAGAGCCTTTCTTTTCTCAAATGATGACAGCTCCGGAGCTGTGGGCTACCAGAAAATAAATAAGCAGACCTACTGAAGGTGTTTCTCCATGGCTTCCACTGTGATGTCTGGAATAGATAAACATGTCATTTTACTAGGAGGATTACCTGGGGGGGGCAGGGAGGGGGGGAAACAGCTACTGCAGACAAAGACAAAAAAGAAGAAAATTGATTAAGGGTATGCCATGCCTGTTACACTGGGATGAACTGTCATCATGCTTTCCTGGGTGCTGCTGACAAAAATGTCCAGAAAGAATAATATACCTTCAACAATATAAAAGGATCCAAAGTACAAATTTATAATCTTCACCTGAGTAGCTTCAGGACAACTGACATACCTGCTCTCTGTTGAAAATGGGCCCTGTTGGTATGCTGTGTTCATTTTTCTCAAACAGGAGTTTACCCACTAGATGTGGTGAAATCGAGTTTGTGTGATCTTTAATGGCCTTTTTACAGCCAGGAAGACCTTGTTTTTCAGGCTTCAGGAAACTGTTGATAGAAAGAAGAAGGTTGGAACTGTGAATAGATCTACTGGACCTGTGAGTCATCCATCACCCATTCACAACAGTATCCTAGCTGGGAGAGAGTGGAGGGTGGGTACATTTAAGGAGGTGTGAACTTTGAATGGCAGAAAAACACAGTTCTCAAGGTTTTGAGATCAACTTCTTAAACTGACTCCATGAAAAAATATTTTATCATGGATATAAATCATTAATCATTATATATAATTTTCCATATTACTCTCAGGTTTTAGACTAAGAGTAGAGACTAGGTTGGAAGGAATTGGGAAAATTTGCTAATTGGCCAAGTTCTTTGCCAATGCATTATAGGATGTGTTTAAGTATAAGAACATGTTGCATTCTATTTGGAACAGAATCAGGCTGAGTTTTCTGGTATCAGATATGTTCCCACCTAACCGGGTATTTAGGAAAGCCACTCAATTTCTTCAGGCCCCAGATGTCTCCTCTCATAGGTGCTAATAATTTCTGGCCAACTTGCTCTCCACCATTTTGTAAGCATAGAATAAAATAATAAATGTAAAAAGGCATTTCTGTAAGCAAAGGTGTCATTCTTATTTGAAAATGAGTGTATCCTCTTTAACCCCTTAGTTTGCTGGAGGATGAAAGCCAGGGTAACTCCTCTAAGAAATGATGGGGTTCTGGTTTCCATTTCTTGTGTTATGAGGGTGATCAAGGGCTGATCTTTAGAAGGGATGAGTACAAACTACTAGGCTTGGGCTGGGGTTTGCAAAGCCTCATTAATCATGCTCCATTGTGTTATAGGTTCTGTAAACATTGCAAAAGCATCAAGTACAGCCCTTCTATTAGTGACATCTTTCCAGCCTAACTCCGGGAAGCCTTTGAGATTTCCTTAAATGACTGGATTTCATTTCAGTCATTAGTTAACCCTGCCTAGTGGGTGACTCTGAATCCCACCAGGCAGGAGTAAGGGGATATGTATTCAAACAGTACAAACAGGGCTTGTCCCAGTCACATAACCATTAAGAGCAGCAGGAGGGCTTTCCTTTCTCAGGATAAGTCAAATCATTTATGTGAATCCCATAATATTCTTTTTTTTTTTCATTGCCTCTGGAAACTAATGCTATTAAGTCGTAGTTAGAAAATGAATGCTGACAATCTTTCCTATGGATATTTTGGGTGAGATTAAAAGGCAAATACTATTTTTTACAGGTTTATACATTCTACTAGCAAAATCTTTTTAGGTATGAATGGGCTACTCTAGACAACTAAGAAGCCAGGCCACTTTGGGAACTATGAATCAGAGGACATTTGGTACTCACTAGGACTCATCTACTCAAGGCTCTGCCTTATATTTTGGTTATGCTTAGCTTCTAAAGTCTATAAAATCCACTTATGTGGAAATATTTTATTTATTTATTAATTAATATTTTATTAATATTTCCCTAAATGGAAATGTTTTAAAGCACATCTATCAGTTGGGATGGAGTGTTTTGTTTTGCTTTGTTTTAGCTGTAATAACAAAATCCCAAAAGAATTAATGTAAATGAGGTGTTTTAAATAACTGTGGGTAAAATTCACACAGAAACATATCAATGTGTATTTAATATTAATTTTGCAATTTAGTTGAAGAAGAGTATATTAAGTCCCAGTTTACAAGTTTTTTGGGGAGGTCCAGATGTAGTAAATTGAATAAAATCATTAATTTCTTGGCTGCTTTTCTTGCCTTTGACACCCTTTATTCATTTGCACCCCAGGAAAAGCCACGGATGTCGTGGTTAGATATTGGTCTAATACGACAAATGTTGCTTTTTATGTAGTAAACAAGTTATCTTCCTTCCATATAGATAGCAAGGAAAACTTAATGAGTCTCACAGTAGGATGACATTTATACACAGGGAAAGAGCAAATAGCAGGATCTGAGACAATCCATAAAAACCTGTGCATAAACAACTCAAGATATAGGGCATGCTTACAATGGGTTACAATTAATAAAATTTTTATGGAAAATAAAGCATATGTTTCCTATACCTATAACTTTCTTTAGATCTTTAGATTCATTGAGCTTTCTTTCTTTTTTCTTTTTTTTTTTTTTTTAAAGATTTTATTGGGGAATTGGCGGAGAGGAACAGCGCTGGGAAATTGGGGAAGGGGAACAAACAAGTTGCTGTCTTTTTGTTCTTCAGTCTAGTTGCGGAGGATGTTGCTTCACTGTTGGTATCGTCATTGCGCTCTTCCCGGATGAGGCAGATCGGTCGCTGGCCTCTGGATGTCGCTCACCGCGGCTATTGGCAGCTCACGCTTGGCTGCCAGCCGCTCACGCTGGCTGCGGGCCACTCACTGTAGCCTATGGCAGCCCGCTGCAGCAGGGGCTGCAGCCCACACCATCACCGGGGCTCGCACAGCCCAGCTCCAGGTGGAGCTGTTGTTAGCTGTAGAGGGCAGTGTCACTGGCCCTCATGTGGGATCCGAACGGGGGCCACTGGCATCCCAAAACCAGCGCTTAACCAATGCGCCACTCGGCCGGCCCTGAGCTTTCTTTCTATCTCCTAAATGTTTCTTTCTATCTCCTAAAAGTTTTGCCTTTCATACTGATAGATTTTTCACGTATTTCAAAATAGTGAAACTCAAACTAAGCAATTTCTAATAATAATAATAATAATCAACATGCATATCTAGATAATTGCAGAGTCTAAATTAGAATCATTAATAATAAGGTAATATGGATGTGATAATGTCAATGTGCTTATAACAATGAACTGAGCAGCATGAAATACAGTTATGCAGTTATTCCCTGTTTCTTGCATATCATAATCGAGTAAATATGTCTAATTATTACGTGACCTTTCTTATAGCTATAGTATATTACCTACTCAAATTTAGCTAGTTTCCCCACAAAAATCCATATTCTTTCTCCCATCCTCTGGCCTTATTGACCACCATTTAAATTGATTGTTTTCTTTCTATTTTTTCAAACTTCACATCACAGATTTTTTTTTTTTGTATATGCATGGTATCCATGTTTTATCGCTTACCTTACTAAATATTTCTGAAACACGACTATGTGCCAAGCACTGTATTTAATGCTGGTAAAGTGGTAGCAAGAAGTAGATTGTTGCAAAGGAATAGACAAGGAAGTGAAATTATAGTGCAATTGTAGTGAGAGCTAGATTAGGGAAAACATAAAGTTCTATGGGAGAACATCGAAGAGACATGGAACTCAGTCTTTTGGAGTCAAGAGTCCTTTCTTGTAGGGTATGGAATATTACCGAAACTTAAAGTTATTGAGGAGGGGGAAAAGAGAACAGACAAAGACAATGATGGGGCTTGCAAATTGGGTTTAAAAAGTTGAGCTTTATATTGAAGGAAACCGGAAGCCATTGAAGGTTTTCAAATAAAGGAGTATTAAGATCGAATTAATTCTGTTGCTACTAACTGGGCAATAGACAATATGTAAATGTGAGTGTGAATGTATTACAAAACAAAGCAGCTGGCAGGAATTGACCCACAAGCCACAGTTGCCAAACTAGAGAGCTGCTGGTAAGCTAAAATGGCAAAGGCCTGGTCACTGACTAGGGAGAGGGAAACATGTGGCTTAGTCAATGTATGAGAGAGAGCTACCAATGGACCACCCTAAGTCCGATTAAAGGTGCATGTATTTATATTATATATCATGTAGGATTTTATGGAAGAAGGCAATGACACAGTAAGAAAAGTGATTATAATTTGGAGGATATCTTTAAAATGGCTGTGTAAATGAGTTAGATTTAGCACTGTAGAATCGAAGTGTGAGTTAGTCATTCCATCTTTAAAAAAAATTACAACAACACAACTTTATACCTGAAAAAAATGAATAATCATTGTTCTAAAACATGGTAATTAGGAAGACAGAATTTGTTTGAACTCCACTGAGTTCTAAGAATAAAAGGTGCGAGGTACAGGCAAAGTATCACGACGCAATAACATGTAATATTTTGAAATGCTTAACAAAGAGTCACACATAAACTTCAGAAAGAGGGGTTAAATATGGAACCATTTAAAGAAAGGAAATGACTCACAGGAAGGGAGCCAATCTGAAAATTCAGAGAAATATAGGGAGGAGACCCAGGAAAAATTTAGAGTGAAATGAAGTAAGTGGGGAGCAGATGGTGCAATATCTCATTCTTAAGAGATAAGAGGAGTGAAGAACCTGCCTTTTCTCCTCAAAAACTTTGATTAGTTATATTTGTATTTCATGTCTTTCCTTTTGGGAGTAGTTTCATTGGTGATTTATCTTTATTGAAGATTGGAATTTTACCAATTTCCCATATAATGTCACTGTTTTCACGTGGCATTTTTTTTTCTTACCCTCTCCATCTCCATTTTTCCTTCCATCCTTCATATTTTGTGGATGAACATGAAGTCAATGAAGTTTCACCCTAATGTGATGTTAAAATATTTTGGCAACTCCTAATTACTGGTTTCTGCAAGACATTTGGGAGATATTATATATTATGAGTAAAGGAAATCCCTTCACCCTTCCTTTTTGGCGTGCTTTTCTTCAGCTATCACAGTTAGACCATCAATGGGAGAAGATGTAGCTTTTAAATTCTTGGCAAGTATAACTTGGAACTTCAACCTTTTATTGGTTTTAGCATCCACAATCCAGATATCCTGCCCATACTCCCCTCCGTTTGCCACTTCACCCATCCCCATCCTCTGAAAATTTTGTGTCAGTGTCTTCAATGTCTGGAAACTTTTGGCATGCAAACCACCACCGAACAATGAAACATTTCCTTTTCATGTACATGGAGTCATGTCAATGTGCTTTAGATCTTGAAAACCCCTCCCAGAACTGTCTAAATACCCATATTTTAAAGGAGGGCATTGATACAAATGTCAAAAACCAATGACAGCAGGGCTGATGCCATCCCAAGTGCTTAATTCCAATATGACAAGCCCTGAGTATGTCCAGATGTATGCGGATAAGGTTTCGTTTAACTTTCCCAGAAAAAGAACTTGGAGGAATACAATTGAAGGCTGTTTATTTAGAGCCTATATATACATATAGGCTATATATACTATCATATGTATGTATATAGTAGTTTACATCTCCAGAGGGGGGAAAAAATTCATTGTCCAGGAAGTAAAGCAAAATGCATGGCTTCTCTATGTTCCAAAAAGCAGAACCTAAGGCTTATTGTATTTTTATTGTCATCAACTTTAAAAGAGCCTCTTAGTTATACTGCCTGTCACACAAGCCTAGGGACAGACCCTGAACCTTTTTTTCTTTAATGGTTGTTCATTTTAATGATACAGGGCATAGGAAGAAGGAAAGAAACAAAGAAAAGAAAGAAGAGAGAGAGAAAGAGAAAGAGACAGAGAAAGCTTTCTACCAAGCATATTGTTAGAAGGTGGTTGCTTTTATCCAGGTTTAACTCCAAGTTCCCTGAAGATGGTCCACTGTGTTCAAACATAAGGAATATTTCCATTCTATCACATCTAAAATAAAGTTATAAAGAGTATTATATATTTATTTGGAAAAGTCTGAAGATTCATATTTGACATTGTTGTATTTGTCTTAAATTCTATTACTATACCCATTATTCTGACTAAATAATGAAGATTAATATGGTTCCGTCCTAATTTTATTTTCTCACATCTATGTCTCTGCAGACAGCAGGCAAATTACCGTATCTCTTTATTAGGTTCATTAAAACCACTGAAAGGTGATATTTACAATTCATTGTAAAAACTTATATCTTTGGCTGAAACAAATCCAGAATAGGTGATCAAGATTGTAACTCTTCAAAATGTCATAGGCATTGTGCATGGAATACATTTTAGATAATTCAAAACACGAAATCGAGGCTTGAAAACAACATGTTAAGTAGTCATGTTTCTGGAAGTAACTACCCAAGTCATTGGATAATGCTCAGAGATTCAATGTTTAAAATATGCTTGTTAACCTGTATTATAATAGGGTGAAATTTTTCATGTAGCAAAAATTCCCCCATTCCTGTCAACTTGCTAACTAAGTATACCAGTCTGTGGATGGAAATGCATTCCTAGTAACTTCTAACCCCTTTGCTCAAAAAACATCAGAAACAGTCGACATGCATCCCAGACTTTGTATATACCTAAACCTAGGCCTCAGATCCTCAGAGGTATCTATGATGTCTTCAAAAAGAAAACTGGAGTAACTCAGCCTCTTTCTTATTCAAGCCTCTCAGAAGTAACAAACCTGTTGCAATTGCACATAATCTAGATACTCATAAAGCAATAACTTTATCTCAGCAAATAATAACTTACTACACATGTGCCAGATGTCTATGATTGGTGTGGGGGTGCAAAACTGCATAAGAGACTCTCCTAGCTGTGATCCTTCAAAGTTTGTTTAGTTGAAATTGGAACAGAGAACATTAAGTTGCTTTAGTTGACAGAAATAGTGTGTATATATGTATCAGATACAAAAATCTCATCAATTAAGGTCTTACTCCACATTATTGGTTTGTTGTTGTTCTAGATCTAATCTCTTTTTTTATTAAGCAGGTCTCTACTAATTTTATTAGCAATCTGAAGATTGTCAAAGTGACAAATTATTCTTTACTACTTCTCTGTTGATGTCAAACCAAAATATGGTTTTAAAATATGCCGTTCCTGTGCTTTGTACTTTCCTGTAAGTTTACAAGACACACCATTATGTTAACAATTGAAGTGGCAAAGAAACCATTCCCCAATAATTACATAAATTTCAAAACCTCTAAGATTCAGCATGGGTACATGCCAGAGAGAGAGGACATGGGTATTGCCTACCACAATACATCTTTCTCTTAGGGTTTTCCTACTTTTAATACAGCTGCCAATTTACCCCCAACACCCACCGGGTCCCTCAGTTGTAAACTTGAACATTTTACTTTAATGCAAAAAGGCCAACATCCCTCCCTTTGATTGTCGATTGGTCAAATTTATTCTGGAATTTCTCAAATCTTTACTGTTCACAGAGAACAAATTGGAACTGAGAACAGAAAATAAAAAAATAAAAAAATAAATGAAAGAGAAGTATTTCCCCGATAAGGTAGCAGAGTTTGAGCCTTCCTTATCTAGTGTCTTTTAGCATCATCTGCTAGCTTTATCTTGTTTAACTGGTTAATTAGCTTGGGAAGTTATCATGGGTACTGATGTAAAGGGAGAGGAAAGCCAGGGGGGGAAATAGAGTGGGTGGAGATTCGGGCATTGCTTAGACAGTTTTGCTTTTATCTATTCTATTTACATTTCCAGGTGAGGTATACTCTGAATCTCCTTCTCTACCTGTTTCATTCATGTATGTAAATGGAAACTTCTTTACAACACTAGTTCAGAGTTTCTCAGCCCTGGCACTACGGACGTGTTAGACTGGATAACTCTTTGTTGAATAGAACTGTTCTGTGCATTGTAGGATGTTTATCACTATTCCTGGCCTCTACCTACAAATGCCAGTAGTACCCATCCCCTCCCTACAGTCCTGACAATCAAAAATGTCTCCAGATATTGCCAAATGTCTCTTGGGGGGCAAAACTGCCTATGGTCAAGAACCCATGTTCCAGATCAAACCTGGGCATCTCCCTGACATTTGTCCCATCTTTATAACCTGTCAGTGGAAATGCATTGCTAGCAGCCACTAGCCCTGTTACTAGAATTGATGAATTAATTGAATTCAACAAATTTGATTGTTCTTAGTTGCCCCTTGAGCATTTGATTATAGCTGACAAGGAGGAAAAAAAGAACAAGTTAAGGAAAAAACAAGAGAAGGAAATAAAGTATTCTAAAAATGCTGTCATTTGGGAAATCTTGTGAGCATCATTAGTTTCTAATTTTAGATTCATCAGAGTCAAGCCTGAAAGGATACAGGAGGGATATCCTCCTCATTCAAAGATTACCCAGACCTTCAAGTCTATTTCTCATTTCTAGGATTTTGTTATTCAAAAGTCGTCTTTTGTTTTGTGTCCTCTCAAGTATTCACATTTGGTGAAGTGAATGCACAATTGAGCCATTAAGGCTCTTTAACTGCATTGATTTGTCTTTTTCTTTCTGTTTCTCTTTCATTAATGATACATAGTGATTTGCCTCCAGACACTTTTCTTATCCTTTAGAGAAAAAAAAAATCTCTTATTTCTTACAAAGAGATGTCTTGTGGCATGAAGACTCATCAAAGTCATAATTACATTTCATTTGTCTGCATTGAGATGTCTTTCATGCATGCCTCTCTCTGCATTCCTACTACATTTTCTGAGTTAGTTTCCAACCTGAGATGTCTCTCCGCCTTTCATTTTTGGGCTACATAGCAAGGTTGTTTATAATCTTCTGGGTGTCCTCAATCCAAAATAATGATGATGCTATTTGTATTTTTATTTATAAAAATGGTTAAAACATGTAATTTGTCATTAACCTTGATATTTTTCTACATACTCCATCCACACAGGCAATTTCTATGCTTTATTCACAAATACCCAATTCCCACCTTAGATGGAGGGGATGAATCCAAGAGGTTCCAAATTCATTAAAATGTTAAGATCTTTATCTGAACCTTATCTGAGTGATCTAGGCTTCCTGAATTTCAAATTTCACATACAGAATTGGGAATCAGAGAGCAACCTCTGTTGCTAGGCTTCTTGCTTTTAAGAAAACCATCTAATTCAGGGAGAATTGCTACATGCAGGGAACCTCTGCTCCAGAGCTTCTGGTATTTAATGAAAATTACAACAGACATCCTGTCACTTGGCTTTGTTTAGCATGACATATTGTTTTGTACCCAGAGGAATCTTAATTTAGGATCCATGTGAGAGCCTTCAGTCTACAAATGGGGAAACCCTGGATGAGAGACATTAAGTGGTTTGCACTTTTAAAAGAAAGATAAAAATGAAGTTAAAAAGAAAAAGGCTTAAAACTATTTTTTCACTCTTCTAGCTTGACTCTCCAAGTCCAGGTTGAGATTTGACAATCAGACTGTTTTCATTACTTCTGATTTTGCCCCAGGAGATGGACGAATGTAATGTTAACCTAAACACAAATAATAGCAAAGGGATTGGCATAGAATCAATCTTTCACACACCCCCTCTTATTTCTGCTTTTAGCTTAATTTCTAGATTGCCCACTAATTCTATCTACACAGACAATTCAATATATCTTCCCAGGCATCCACAGTCCTTTTACTTTTATATTCACTGGAAGAAGAAAGCAATAGTTGTAGTTGCTCACCATTTACCCTTACAATTGTACACTTAGAAAGAAAGGTTATCTACTGTATGTTTCCCCTATTCTAGAATCAAAATGCAATATTTGCCTCAGGATTTTCACTGGCTGTTTCGAGTTTAATTGCATTTTTTCAAAGTATGCTATGCTAAAAATTTTGAAAATGTCAGCCCTCGTAGATCAGTGTTTCTTGAAGGGTGGTTGTGTTGACCTGACCGTCTGTGCCAGAATCATCTAGAATGCCTGCCAAAAATGCAGATTCCTTGCGGGGAGGCAGAGTTTGCCACCCCAAAACATGCTTTTTGGAACATTGATTATCTTAAGGTGGTTGTCAAGGAACAAAACATTCAGGAAAAACCTTTGGCCTCCCCCCCAACTGCCTGAAAGGAATTCAGGCAGAGAACCTGCTCCAAGAAGGGGCCATCATCATACATAACTATAGATTAACCTGAACTAAGTGTGATAGACAGGGAGGAACCTAGCAAGGCCTCTTCATCAAAGTCCTCTCTGTGTCCCATTGTTTTAGATGGCTCAGCAAACATTTATTTACCGAACTTTTGCTTTTTCATCTCCATGTGAATAGCCTTCCTGTCCTTTGATGTCCCAAACCACATCCACCCCCTTCTCTTAGCTCCAGATGGAATATTAGCCTCCTCTACTGCCCAATGTGCCCCTAGAGTTCCATATTCCTATGGCCATATGTATGCCATACGTAATAAATTTGGTTATTTCCCCTTGTTCATCTATCTCATGTTAATTTGATTATGAGTCCAGTCTAAGTTTTTTGAAAAAAATCAGGGGATGGGAGGAAAATTAAACTTCCACCCCCATCCCTGAGAAGGCTCATCCCTAATATACTGAATAAAGCATTTCTGAGCCCAGGTCCCAGGATTCTGCATTTTATTAAAGTCCCTCCATGGGGCTGTGGTGGAAATTCATGTGTAGGATGACTGCCTTAGAAAGTGACTTCTAGGTTCCAAGTGTGGTGCTAGGTGGCTTGTACACTACTCTGGATACCTCCCTTTCTTTCACACTCCAAATCTGTCCGCATATGCAAAACAGACGCAGTGTCCGACTCTTTCACTGTCTCTGCTCTACAAACCAAGTCACCAGCGCCTCTTGCTGAGATCATTGCAAGGCTCTTCTCCTGCTTCCATCCTTTCTCTACTTCAGTCTGTCTCAACGCAGCACTCAGAACATTTTATTTTAGAGTAAGTCAAGTTATATCCCTCCTATGTTCAGGTCCTCCCCCAGAGGCTGCCTGTCTCTCTCAGAGTAGAAGGCCAAGTCATTACAGAGTCATTAAATGGTAATCTGGATGCTCGCCACTCCCGCGTGTCATCAGCTACTGCTTCCCCTGACTCCCTGCTTTCCAGTCCCACTGGTTCTTTGCTCTTCCTGGACATGTCAGACCAGCTTCCGCCTCATGCTCAGCAAGATTGATTACCCTTCTCCCGATTACCTGCTGGGCCTGCTCCCTCACTTTCCCCCGATCTTTGTTTAAAACTCTCAGCGAAGCTTTTCCCAACAATCTGATTTAAAATGGAATGGCTCTACTTTTGGACACGTCCTAGCCACCTTCTCTGTGTTTGTCTCACACAAATTTATCACTATCTACTGTTCTGGATATTTGGCTTATTTTATGTATTGTAGTCCCTTCCTCGACTATAATCCACAAAGAATTTTTTTTTTAAACTTGTTTTGTTCATTGCTACAACCCAGGCCCCAGAATACTGGACTAGGGCAGAGACTCAATAAATATTTCTGGAATGAAATGAAGAAATCATCTCATCTTAACCACTCTGAATTGCAAGTGTTATTATCTCTGTTAACAGATAAGGAAACCAAAGTTTATAAAGCAGAAATAAATGACTCATGCACAGTCATGTGGCCTGTGGAGAGTGGGGCAGAGCTGTACTCAGACGCCAAAGCATCCATTATTTTCATGCCTCCACAATGTTTCTGAAAGATATTCTCTTAATTCAGTTTCTTCATTCTCCAAATAAAAAAGTGCTTCAGCAGCCAAATTACTCCACTATAAGAATGAGAGAGAGAGAACCTGCGACAGCACCTGGTTCTAGTGGGTACAATTGGTAAAGCTCTTCCCTGCTTTCTGTCCCTTTCTTAGACCCTTGGGTACGCACAGCCCCTCACAAGAGATCCCTATTACATAAGCCCGGGTAGATCTACCTGACTCTAACACAGACTTTTTATTTCATTTCATTTTACTTTATTTTATTCTTCAAGTATAGAGATTTGAGTTAATCTTACTTCTTCACTTGTGCCAAATTATCTCTATGAGTTCAAGCAAAGTATCTCTCTTACTTTATTTACCTTTAGTTTCCTTTTAACGCTGATCTCCATTTCCATTGCTTTCACCCTGTAGACATTTACTACTATGTGTTTGACAAATGTCTTTAAATATGTACGTATCCTTGTTAAAAAAAATGTGATACTTGTGTTGTTCTGGTGTGTGCATGAGCTAAATTTACATAAAGAGTATTATATATGCTAAAATATTTTTTTTTCACTTTTTTTACTAAGCACTATTAAACACTATTGTTTTTTGAGATATGTCTGTTTATTGCTTCTGAAATGTAGTATCCCACAGCATGCATCCTTGACATTTTGTTCTCCATTTGCCTACCTATGTTTCCAAACTCGTTCCCTCAAGCAATGCAATGAAGAACATTGGACCTGGACCTTTACAGACCCCTAGGAACAGCATGTCGTAGGTCATAGGGTACATGCTCGGTTCGTTTCACAAAGTATTACCAGGCTACTTTCCAGATCCGGTTTACACTCACCAGAGGGCATGAGGACCCTTATCTCTATACATCCTCACCAGAACTAAGGGTTGTGATTTGAATGAATAAGAAGTAGCATCACTACAATATGAATTTATCTGATTACTTATTAAGTTTGGACTCTGCTTCATAGAATTAGTATTTGAATTTACTGTTTTGAGAATTGCCTATTTTAATATTTTTAAGCTTTTTTTAAAAAAAGATTTTATTGGGGAATTGGGGGAGGGAACAGCATTGGGGAATCGGGGGAGGGGAACAGACAAGTTGCTGTCCTTTTGTTCTTCTGTCTAGTTGTGGCGGACGTTGCTTCACTGGCCCATGTTGGTATTGTCATTGCGCTCTTGCCGGCTGAGGCAGTTGCTCTCTGGCCATTGGAAGGCTGCTCACGGTAGCTTATGGCAGCCCACTGATGACTCACGAATCGCTGACAACTCACAGCAGCCCAGCTCCAGGTTGAGCTGTTGTTCACCATCTTAGCTGTAGAGGGCCCAACATCATTGGCCCATGTGGGATCCAAACTAGCGGTCCTGTTGCTCAGAGTTCGCACTCCCAAGCCATCTCTTAAGCAACAAGCCACTCCGCTGGCCCTTTAATCTTTTCTTAGAAATTGGATTTCTGTCTTTCTTTAAAATTTGGAGTTCTTTGTATATTAAAGATAGTAACAGTGTGTTTGTTTTAGACATTTTAAACACCTTTCTTTAGTCTCTTATCTGTCCATTAGCTTTATTTATCTTGTCTTTTATTAGATAAAAATTCTTATTTAAAAAGTTTTTCTTATTTTTTTCTAAGTCAAGAAATATTTGCAAAGGTATTCATGAGCTTTGTCTTCTATTAGTTTGAAGATAATTTGGTTTGCAATCTTTATGGAGTATGTTTCTACATTTTGTGTAAGGTAGAAAATCAGTCTAAATTTTCTCTATAAAAGGAGGCTGTTTCCCCCATACCATGTATGGAAGAATCCATCCTGCTCTCTTTGCTTTGAAACTCCATCTTTATCACACATTTTATTTTATATATAACATGAGTTTCTTTGTATAAACTGGTCTATTTATAAGCTATATATTCTCTTCCATTGAGATTTTTGTTCTTGCACCTATGTCATACTCTTTTTCTTCTTATTATCATGTAATATATTTTAATATTTGGTGAAGTAACTCAACCTTAACCAAACTTGGCTCACCATTTACAAACTGACATAATTACTTGTAGATCATTATTATTCTATATTAATTATAGAAGTTTTATCAATTTTCTAAAAAAAATCAGCTTTAAAAGAAGTTATGATTGCTTTGCAGTTGTAGAATAACTTGGAAAGAATTGACATCATTACCATGATATGTTGCCTCATCCATATAAACAGTTAATCATTTCTTTTATTCAGATTTCTCCTATGATTCTGTAAATGTCTTTGTTTATTTGTTAGCTAAAAGTTTTGGTGTTATTATAAAGAGCATTTATCTTCTAATTGCTTATTAGTAGTAATCACTAGTTCTTGATGACTGGGCAGGACTTGGCATGGTAGAGATGGGCAAGGAGCATTCTAGTGAGAGGGACAAACCTTAGAGAAACTGCACAGCCTGCAAAGACTACAGTTATATTGGGAATGGAAAAAAGTTTCGTTGTCTGGAGCTAAAGCTACCTGAAGAGCACTGTTGGAGAATGAGGATAAAGCAAGTGGTAGAAGGACATACATGGTGCATTATGAAATGTCGCTTTTGGAGATAGTATAGCATGTTGACTGAAAGCATGGGTTCTACCCATCGTCAAACTCCCCATATCCTGGCTCTGCCACTTATTAGGTGTGGGACCCTGTGTCTATCTGTGTTTCAGTCTTCTCATTGGTAAATGGGGAATATGATAGTCCTAAACTCATTAGAGTATAGCGAAGATTAAACGAGTTAAGACATGTAGAACGTGGTGTGGAATAAACATTCAATAAATGTTAACTTTAATTGTTATTCTTGTTATTGGTAGGAAATGGGAAATCATTATGGATTTATATGTGATTTTCCCAAGGTCAGAAAACAGGCCAGCAATATAGCAGAGAGTAGCGACTTAAGTAGAGTAGAGACTCCAGATTCCTAGTATAGGACTCAGCTTTTAACATTTTGTGGAAACAAATAAACGTATTTTAAAAATCTTTGAAAATTGTGGCCGGGGGCCAGTCGAGTGACGTGGTGGTTAAGTGCTGGCTTGGGAAGCCAGCGGCCCCAATTCGGTCCCACATATGAGGGCCAGTGACACTGCCCTCAGAAAAAACAAAAGAAAACTGTGGCCATTTATTAAATATTTTAAAGGGCCCACTAACATCAAAATATGAATGCTATAGTGCTCTATATGAACTAGCAGGATAAACTGAAATGCTGCCTGCATACATCTTAAAACACAAATGATGTTTGTGTAGCCAACCATTAAATTTACATAAACACCATAAAAATAATTTAATACATACTTGTTCTGACAAGTAAAGATGAGGAAGGTATAATTTTTAAAATCTATTCAAATATGCCATCATGTATTATATTATGAACAAAAATAAATTCTTAATCAAGTATTTACTTTAAACCATAAAAAAGATTTCATTGGCACCTTTAGCAATTGATGGCCTCTTGGAAACTGAGAACGAAGCAATAAAGAAGGATTTAAAGTAAGATTTATTCACCCTTAACATGACCATGTCATTAAAATTAGACTAATAATGGAGACTTTTACTGAAGGCAGCATATCAAGGCTGGCTAGCACTGGCTAGCTATGAAACAGGTTTTTGTTTCCCTTTCAAATTTAAAAAAATGCAAATTCTTTTAGCTATTCTAAGGAGTTCCATCAACATGGACAAGATTAGCTTATATTTTACTATCATAATACCCCATACTCACTTATATATGAATGATTTTAGAACTGAGGGATCAACAACAAGGAATTTATTTTGCTTCTTAAGTCAGCATCACAGTTTGTCCCATTCTATTTTCCCCTTCCCTCCGCCTCACACACACATTTTGTTGTTTTTTGCATAGGGGCCTACCTATAGATGAAAGAGCTCTTTGAGGACAGGAAGTATGACTTACAAACCCTGGATCCTACTGAAGGTTCTGTACAGGATGGTCAACCCTCAAAAAAAAAGAAGTGGCTTGTGCCAGAAAGGGCTGACATGATTTGTGTTCAGTGCGAAATGACTACTGTTTTGATTGAACACGCTTTCATTTAGTTTAAGATCCAAGGTCCAGTAAGGAGACTGATGGAGTATTATTTCTTATTGGGAATCACAGAAACAGGTGAGTTAGTGTAGGATGTAGCTAGTGGCAATTGATTTGCAGGTCTACCAGATACGGTTTTGAGTTGTCTAAACTAGATGATCCAACATCTCATGAGGTCTAACATTTCCCAAGAATCCACTGAATATAAATTCTACCAAAGCCTCTTTCTGTTTTGCATTCAGAACACTCAAATCCCAACTACCCTACCCACAACCTCCCTCATGCACTCACAATATTAAACCTTTATTAGGGGGTAGGGAGTGTTTCCCACTAAAGCATTGATAAAATGAAAAAACTGGAAAGCCTGAATGACTTCCTTTTAACAGAACTGCCTAAATTCATACACAAAAGCTGCTCCCCTTGGTTTCTAGTACCTCTATTCTTTGCATAATAACTCTAATTTGGTTAATTATTAGGATAGAAATAGAAAGAAGAAAAAAGTTCAGAAAAAATAACCACCTCCCCTAAAACCTATCTTTTAATGATTTAAAATCTGAAGTCCGAGGACAACTTTTTTATTTCATTCTTTTTCATATTCTACTTCCTTTGTTACTCTCAATAGAAAGTATAAACCAAAAATATATATCGACCCAGCCTTTATGTAAAACTTGGTCTGACACTTACTTAAATTTTAACTCAAGGTCACAACAAATGTTTAGAATTTTTCAAGCAATGCAGCACACCATGCTGTTTCAGAGATGTACGGAATAAACAATGCTGATCACATTTTCAAAATTAAAAAAAAAAAAACAATTTTGAAGAAATGAATATAGCCCATTGATAAATGTCTTTGTTGCAAATGGGGAAAATAGACTCTTAGTTTGGCTCCAGGATTTAGCAGTTGGCATCTAATTAATTAGTTATCAGGTAGAATTAGACAGGGATGGAATTCCCTTTCTCCTGATTATGGATTGCATTTTGATGGTAAAATTGTTAGTTGTGTCTTTCCTCAGTGACAGATTTTGTGTGATTAATGTCTCTAGTATTTATTTTTCTTTGTTTCTTTCACATAAAAGATGTCAAAAAATCAGCATCACTCATCAAAATGTAGCTTCTATCTTCTTAAAAAAACAAAAACAAAAACACCCTCCATCTTCTCGTTATGGTTAACCTTTAGCTTAGTGTATGTATTTGACAACTAAGAGCAAAATGAAAGACCACAGAGTTGCTCTACCTATTACTGCCAGTTCAATTTCAACTATGGCTGCAGATTTGTAAGATTTACTAGGTTTGCACACAAATACGATCATTTGCAAGGAATCGTTCATTAAGTGTATTTGTTTTAACAAAATGTCATTCAACAGAACACTGTTTCTTTGCAATTGACCTATATATTTAATCATTTAGCTGTGGTTCTGTGCATTGTTGTTTGTTGACACCCTCAGGCAAATACACCTGATTTAACCACCATTTGTTTAAATGCTTAAGATACATTTTTTTTTTTTAAAGATTTTATTGGGGAATTGGGGGAGGGGAACAGACAAGTTGCTGTCTTTTTGTTCTTTAGTCTAGTTTGCAGAGGATGTTGCTTCACTGGCCCATGTTGGTATCATCATTGCGCTCTTCCCGGATGAGGCAGATTGGGCCCATGTTGGTATCATCATTGCGCTCTTCCCGGATGAGGCAGATCGGTCGCTGGCTTCTGGATGGTTGCTCACCTTGGCTATTGGCAGCTCATGCTGGCTGCCAGCCACTCACTGTACCCTATGGCAGCCCTCTGCAGCAGGGGCTGCATCCTACACCATCACCGAGGTTTGCACAGCCCAGCTCCAGGTGGAGCTGTTGTTAGCTGTAGAGGGCAGTGTCACTGGCTTTCATATGTGGGATCTGAACCAGAGCCGCTGGCATCCCAAAACCAGCTCTTAACCAATGCGCCACTCGGTCAGCCCTAAGATACATTTTTTGTATAGCTAATATAAATATAACCTCATGGTGCACTGAACTGATGAATTTGTTAGACTATCTAGTTTGTAAGGAAAAGAGAGCTATTCGTGTTACTTTAAAAACAGTGATTTAGAAACCAATTGATATATTTAGGAAGCCCCTTGTTTTATTATCACAGCTACTGTACTTTTCTTTTATGCCAGATAAATTTCTCCATAAAATAACTTCCTCTGCATATTTGCATATTGTTCTATGCTTTTTTCCTGTGTGTATGGACATTTATTGTCATCTCTGGGGCATTTTCTGCCTGAACTCTACCAGGCAATTCAGACATTCAGCTAACCAAAACCAAATGTTGAGGAGCGGGCTCTTCCTGGCTCATCTCATTTTCTTAAATGAGGCTACAGTGATGAAAAGTTAGTTAACAGAACTGTGGATTTCTCTGCCCTGAGTTCTGACTCATTCTTGGTCTAATGAGTTAGATCCAAGAAGAATATTAGCATGGGATAAAATATGGCTTCCCTAGCCAACTCTTTAGTTTTGTGGGTAAAAGGTGTCCCTTTAGAAGAAGAATTCTATATGGATGATGCTATCTATTAAATGTTTGTGTCCCCCATGAAAATTCATATTTTGAAGCCAAATTCCCAAGGTGATGAAGGTTGGAGGTAGGATCTTTGGGAGGTACTTAGGTCATAAGGATAGACACCTCGTGAATGGGATTAGTGCCCTTATGAGAAGAGACAGAAGAAAGATTGCTTCTTATCTCTCTCTGCTTTATCCCATGTAATAATACAATGAGAAGACGGCCACCTGCAAACCAGGAAGTAGGTCCTTACCAGACACTGAATCTGTCAGCACCTTGATCTCAAACTTCCCAGCTTCTAAAGAATGAGAAATAAATGTGTGTTGGTTGGGCCACCCACTCTATGGTATATTTGTCATGACGGTGCAAACTAAAACAGATGACATCCTAAACTGTATATGGTATAATTGACTAGTTGGTTGCTCTGTTCTAATTAAGTTTTTTTTTTTTTTTTTTTTTTTTTTTTTTGTAAACCAGTTCAATGATATGGTTTGAAGATAGAACCAACAAATTTACTGATGGAAAAGATCTGGATTGTGAGTAAAATATAATTATTTTGGCTTAAATGGAATTGAGATTTTATTAACTGAGATGGAAAAACTGAAGGAAACATAGGTTAATTGGAAGGTGGTGGTTAATCAGAAGCTCAGTTTGTGATATGGACATTTGAGTTGCCTGTTACATGTTCAAATGCAAATATCTTACAGGCAATTGGATATTTAAGTCTGGAGGTCAAGGGAGAGTTACAGATTGGTGGTATAAATTTGGTACTCATCAGCATAGAGATATAACTAAAGCCAGGAGACCAGGTGAGATTATTTAGGGTCTGAGATTAGTTAGGAAAGAAAATGGGTTGGTTTATGTGGAGCAAATCAACATTTAGAAATAGAGGCATACATGAGAAGAATACTCTGAAAGAGTGGTAGGAATATAAAAAGAAAATATTATTGATTGTGGTGTCCCAAAGGACACTTTTTAAGAGAATGCCCAAGTGTATCAAATAATGCTGATAAATAAAATAAGATGTGGATAAAGAAAAAAAATACCATTAGATTTAGTAATGTGGAGGTTAAATTAGTCATCTCAGGTTGCCATAAAATCATACCAAACTGTACGGATTAAACAGTCATAATCCTGGAGGCTGAATATCCTAAATGAAGGTACTAGCTGGGTTAGTTTCTACAGAGGCCTCTTCTTGGCTTGCATATGGTGCCTTCTCACTTTGTCTTCACATGGCCTTTTCTCTGTGCATGCACAATCCTGGTGTCCCTTCCTTTTATTATAAGGACACCAGTCATTGGGTTAGGGTCCTACAATTTTTATTGGTCCAAAGTCCATGTGCCTAATGCTTCAAATGGCAAAAACTCAAAACATGGGAGTTTGGAGAAAGGAAACATCTATTGATTGAGGAGGCACCAACGGAGATGAGACACCCAATTCTCAAGTCTGTCTAAAGAAAGTACAGAGTGTAGGCTTCTTTTCTGTTAAGAGAAGGGGAAATGGGAAGGGAAAGAGCTGATTGACGACTGCAGAGATCTATGTGTCAGCAGGGGGCCAAGGAAGATTGCCTAGTTGATGTGAGTCTGGTCATGAGGTTCCTGCAAATCTTTGATAAATAATCATTATTTTTGTACATACCTCTCTTATCTCCTTGGGAGAGGCACCCAAGGAAGGGCTCTTTTTGTAAAACTCAAGCCACAAGCAGAATTCCTCTAATGACTGGCATGCCCATATGCAAGACTGAGCAGAAGCTGCTATCCTGAAGGCTATGGAAACAAAGCAGGCTTAAACAGATGGAGTGAGAGAAGCTGAGCATCTCACTCTGATACACCCTGATGACATCATTTCACTTAATTACCTCCTTAAGGTCCTGTCTGTAAATAGAGTCACACTGGGGAGTAGGACTGCAACTTACGGATTTGGGGGGACACAACTCAGTCTGTATCAGAAGTCACTGATAAATTGATAACTATAGTTTTGGTGCCGTGGAGTTGTATTAGTGACAACCTGACTTGAGTGGTTTAAAAAAAGAATGGAAGGAGAGAATTAGAGACAGTGCATATAGACAACAACTATAAAGAATTTTTGCCATTAAAGAAGGCAAGAAGTGGAGCTAGACCTGGAGAGAGAAATGAAGGAAAGAAAGAGAATATATATAAATGTATAAATATAAATATCTATTTAACTAGATGGCAAACCTACAGCTAGATGTTAGTTATCTCAAGGGTGAACTGTCCCCTGTGCTGTGGAGTGTTCTGCTTCTGTGCTGGGTTGACCTCGGAGTGACCAACAGAGCTGCGGGAGGCTACAGAAAACCTGAGATGAGGGTTAGGAAGTAGGTGGAGGATAACTGATCGGTTTTATAATTCCTTTGAATATTTCAAATTTTAGTTATTTATAAGATACTTTAAGATATTATGATATTGGGTCGGCCTAGTGGCACATTGGTTAAGAGCTGGTTTAGGACACCAGCGGCCCGTTTTGGATCCCACATGAGGGCCAGTGACACTGCCCTCTGCAGCTAAGATGGTGAACAACAGCTCCACCTGGAGATGGGCTGCTGTGAGTCCCCGGGGCAGCATAGCTGCAGCCCCTGCTGCAGTGGGCTGCCATAGGCTACAGTGGCCGGCAGCCAGCGTGAGCGGCTGGCAACTGGTGTGAGCTGCTAAGAGCCGCTGTGAGTGGCCGTCCAGAGGCTGGCGACTGATCTGCCTCACCCGAGAAGAGTGCAATGACGATACCAACATGGGCCAGTGAAACAATGTCCTCCGCAACTAGACTGAAGAACAAATGGACAGCAACTTGTCTGTTCTCCTTCCTCAGTTCCCCAACGCTGTTCTCCTCCCCCAATTCCCCAATAAAATCTTAAAAAAAAAGATACTATAATATACAATTTGGTTAATTGATTTATATAAACATAATATAACATTTATTAATATTAGTACAGTCCTTTTGTATTTTTAATTTTAATTATTATTGGGGATCCTAAAAGATGAACATTTTTGAAATGTTTGTACAGGTTTTTACCTAGAGCCACCTCAACTCAAATGTAAATAATTGCCATATGTTTAAGTTCTTAAATTGCATTCATTTATGATTCATAACGAATCCATCGATACTTGATTAACTATATATGCTCAAAGAATTCCAAACTATTATTGCTGTGTGTTACTTTTTATACTGAAAAGAGAAAGGGAGTATCTGCTTAACTGGTATGTAGGGCACTGAGTGTTCTCATTGAATATTTCTCTCTAGAGAAAGTGATTTTACAGCATGGTGTTTTAAGACAGCTATTGCATTGGAATCAGCAAACCCAGGTCTGCATTTTACTAGCCTTATAATCCTGGGTATCTTATTTTACCTCATCTTGTGTATAATGGAGATCATATTACAGATTATTATAAATATCATTTGAAACTACACTTGTCTGGCCTCCACTTAGGCCAACTTTCCCCAGAAATAAAACCAACCTTGACATATAGTATTCTAGACCCATTTATCAATAACATGGTCTGGGAATTCCTGTGAATTGCTGGTCATCTCAGGAATGTAAACCAGGGTCCTGAAGTCAAAAGTTGCCATTGAAAAGGAAAAGGAAAAGCAAAAAGCTCAGTGTTTACTTTAGAAACTGGGACCTAATAAGGATCAGAGCTTTTAGCTGTGGAGTGCCAATAAAGAATATAGATATAGAAAGGCCAGCCCTATAAAGACAAAGCAAACCAGAGACCTCAGCTAATTCTTTTGCTGTAAGGCAGCCAATCTGATGGGTTTTGACCTTGGTTTTTGCCATCTTATAAAACTAAAATAGTATATTTAGAAGAAAGCGAATGAAATCAATTTTATTTTTTGCTTTTATAGACAAAGGAGTGCTGGGCAATGGAGGCGGGGGAACCCTGAGAAAGTGCTTCGGAATGAAAGGAACCCCTGTATTATGATCTATTCCTCCTTTAGTTCTTGGATGTAGAGAAAAGTAACTATAGAGAAAAAAGCAGAACATAAATCAAAGATCTTATAGTAAATAAAATTATTCAGGTGTTGCTATTATCCCATCATTATTTTCTCTAATTACAATGTTTCAAGTTTCTTAATTATTTAGGTAGCTCAAATACATGATGTGCTTTATGGTTATATACAAAATAAACTTCTCCCAACAAATAATAGGCAAAGCTAATTAGCAACCTACCACTCTTATTTAGACCAAAAGCCACCTCTATTGATCTCTCTACCTTGTGAATATAACCTAGCTCTAGGACTATTAATTAATCTGTTCTTTAATATCCATATGTTTTTAAAACGTAAGGTTACTATATTGTCACAAAGCACAAGGCTTATTGTTGCATTTTCTCAGAAGGATTGGAAGCATTGCATTGCATATTTTTATAAGGTTTTGTTCAAGAACAATGACTCATATGTCTTTGAAAGCTGAGAAATTTGGAAGGTTTTAAAAAACTGAGAAATCTGGAGGGTCCTGGCTTATATGTGAATGACAAGGAAGGAAAATGCCATGTTGATGAAAGTTAGAATCTTATGATATAACAAGGTAAATAATTCATCTAAGTATTATTTAAGGCATACAAGAGGTGGTCTTCCAAGCAGGCTCCATGTGCATTTGAGACATGTGGGCTTTCAGGGTAGATAACGGACAGTGGAGAGTTCTAGAGACACCAGTGTCTAGACAGCCCACTTCATCCGCATACTTTCCTAAGATTAATCTGCCTGAGATGGAAGTTTAAAGCCCTCTCTTTCACATTACAAAAATAGTCTTCCTCCATGTTACAAAATAGCCTCTAGTGTTTTACCTAAAGGTGTTAGACCTTCCAGCTAGCAAACAATAATAAGAAAATGAGTAACTAAAGACTATGTGATGAATTCCTTTGCAAGTCTTTTTTTTTTTAATTATTTGCCTAAAAAAATGAACAGGAATCAATCTGATTGACTTGAAGAATAATAGATCATAAAACGTATTTTTAGACGGTAGGTTGCTATGTAATTTGTGTCATGAAACTCAAAAGATGGGTCTATGAACTGTCTCTCAAACCCCTTTCATTCCCAACTACTTCTTTATGGTAACACTTTTTTTCCATACCACATCCAAAATCGAAGACAATAATGAAAAATAAGGAGGAAAACGCTTGATGCCGAACCCTGTGTTATTCTATCAACAATTAACATTCATTTGTGACACATGAACCTAGGGAAATAATAGAGTCAAATATCCCAGTCCATCTTGTTATGGATCTTTCTACAATAAAGTTTCCTTTTATATTTTAATAGTTTTAATCAAAATATATAAATTAATCACATTGGTCAATTGAACATTATTAATAACTGTAGTGATTAATAATCATTACAACTCACAGTAAAAAATAATGTAATACTTACAGACTTAGAGTTACTGGAAATTTTAAAATAAATTTCAATTTTATCTATATATTTTTGTTGTAGGCTCATATTATTGGGCGATGAATAAAAGACTTTCATTCACAAAACATATTACATTAGGATCCCATTCATCAAGGGAAGAGAAATGGAATTATCAGTTCAAAGATAAATAATGGAATGATTTTAAATGAATGATGGGGGTTGTCAAATTGCTGTTATTTCGGTTCTACTGGATACCTTTAAAAGATACATTATAATACACACAAATTACATACTTTGCAATTATATAAATTCATGTTGAAAAATTTCGGATGCCATTTTAAAATTGTGTGAGATTTATATGGCTTTGCAAATTATTTGAAGGGCACAAGAGCAAAAGATTAGAAGACCATTTCAGAATGGAGAATACAGACCAATGAATAATGAATTTCTGTGTTTGCGATGGGGTTTCAGGGTAAGGAGTTAGGCACAATGAGCGTCAGCTGCACTGGCATGGCATGAAGCCCAGGTTACAGGTGAAGAGAGTCTCCTAAAACAGGTGGTGAACAGGATTTAGCTAAGAAGTGAAGGGGAGAGGAAGTGGAAGGGGCAAGTGCTTCAGGTAGGCAAGAGCATGACCAGAAATTCAAAGATGAACAGCAAGTTCTAGGCCCTAAAAATAACTGAGTGCGTAGCCAGGATTGAGGATGTGAATTACCAAAGGGGAAACAGGGATGGAGAGGTGAGATGAGAGGAATTCTCCCATCAATTTGAAAGCTGAAGTGTATTCATGTGCCACTAGGATCTACCTTTTTAGGAGTTATGAACAATGGACTTGAATTATGATTTCCCATTTTTCATTTAGAGCAAACGTTGCAAATATTATCTATGAAAGACTGGAGAGTGAATAGTTTAGACATTGAGGTCCCAGTCACAACTATTCAACCCTGATGTTATGTCATGAAAGCAGTTATAAGCAATATGTAAATGAATGAGTGTAGCACTATTCCAATAAAATTCTATTTAAGGACATTAAATTTTAAATTTCATGTGATTTTCACATTTCCTGAAATGTTATTTTTTGTGTGTGCTTGTTTTTGATTTCAGATGTTTAAAAATTGAAAAATGATTCCTTAGTTCACAGACTGTTCAAAAACACAGGCAGTGGACAGGATTTGGTTCCAGCCTTAGTTTCCCCAACCCACTTAGAGTATTCCAAGGATTTTGTGATCTATTCTAACTCGAATCTTGAGCTCTGACCCCAATGGAGCCTCATGAATCCAGCTGTTTTCTTCCCTCTTAACATCAGAATGGCATAAAAACCAGGCACATGTTTTACAATTTAAAAGAGTTGAGTTTTATCTATTTATTGGTGTTTCTGTGTAGAAAAATCTTAGCAATACTTACGTCTTCTTCCATTTCAGTAACAATCTACCAAATAGGCTTATTCTCCTTGTACCCACTTGCATTTTGAATTCAAGGGCATTTTATTCTATGTAGTCAGCATCTAAAATTTTGTTATCTGGGGGTTAAAAATTCATTTGAATAACAATGTGGTGGAAAGACCGTGGGCTTCAAAGTTGATGACTTGAGTTTGAGTCTTGTCTCTACCACCTAGTCCTTGAGCAAATGACATCATATTAGTGGGCGTCAGTTTCCTCGTGTGTAATAATATATGTGATAATAATAATCTTTCTTTGTTGAGTTGTGAGAATTGAGATAACGGATGTAAAATGTGCAGCATGTATCACACGGTAAGCATATTATATTCAATTTATTAATATTAACAGCATTTGTATGAGGATTTTTATTTTTTGCTTATAGTCAATAGAGACATCTGGCTAAATAACAGATTAAAAAAAAATTCTCCATGCTTTATTTTGATCCATCACCTAAAGGCCAAATAATGTAGCTATTTGAAACTTGCTGTGACCTCCATCTTGATCACTATTGAAGGGAAAGAGGAAGTTGTTCTCCTGGGTACTGAGTCTTTTCCCTCTACCTGACTGAAACAAATAGTCAAGGAATTCTCTTTTTTTTATTTTTTATTAAATTTATTGGGGTGCCATTGGTTAGTAAAATTATATAGGTTTCAAGTGTACATTTCTATAGTATTTCATCTATAGACTGCATTGTGCATTCATCACCCAGAGTCAGTTCTCCTTATATATTTGACCTCCTTTACCCTCTTCTACCACCACCACCCCAAGGCCACAGCATGCTCTTACTCAGGCCTACCCTAACGTCAGCCTCCTTCTCATCCTTTCAGCCTCTTCCCAACGCTCCACACACTCACTTCCCCCACACTTCTTCAGCCAAGCCAATCCCCTCTCCTGTCCGAGAATGAGCCATTTTCTCTCTTGCACTTCTTTGCAATAACTTCTTCTTCCTGCTTTCCCACTTTCTTTTTCCCCATCCCTCTCCCTGCCACCATCTCTCCTCTCCCTCACTTCTTCCTTCCTCCTCTTTATCTTTCTCAGCTGTTGCCACTTCTAAGGAGCTGTTTCCATCCCAAGTTCTGAGGTAAGTGTAACTGCTTTGTGCTTCCAGCATCTCTTATGTTGATTATAACTGTAACTTGTACTGTATTTCTAGGTGAAATTTAATTACCACTTGACTGTCTCCTAATAGTTCTCTTACAGGTGGGTAATTTAGTTTTATATGGCTACATAACAAATCACTCTAAATTTAGTGGTTTAAAATGACCAAGCATTTATTATTATCTCTCATGGTTCTGTGGGTTGACTGGGCTCAGCTGGAACATTCTTGCTTGAGGTCTCATTTGGAAATAATCAGATGACAGCTAGAGCTCGGGTCAGGAGAAGGCTGTCCTGGGCCAGGTGGAAAATATGCTTATTCTCATCTCTGGTACTTGACTGGGAGCTCATTGGGGTCTGTCTCCCAGAGCGCTGAGATGTACCCTGTCCAAGTGTCTTGGGCTTCTCTCAGCACAGCAGCAGGGTTCTTAGAGAGAGATCCCCAAGAACAAACATTTGAGGAGGCACAGGCAAGAGATTCAGGTACTCTAAGATCTGGATTCAAACATTTCAGAACTTTTGCTGTATTTTTTTTAGCCAAAGCAGTCACAGACTCCACCCAAACTCCAGCAGAAAATAATCGACTCAGACCATTCATGGGGTACGGCAAGATCGCACAGCTGAGGAACATGTGGGGTGTGAGATGTCACTGCGACCATCCTGGGAACACCATCTTCCTCAGTGGGACATCAACTTGGAGCTCCATCTTTCCAGAGTCAATCAGTGTGCCTGGCATAAGGTAAGTGCCAACAATCTCTAATCAGAACAACACTGGTTAACACATGGCCACTGGAGCCAGATCTGTTGGGTGGTATCCTGTGTTCCACTTTCCTAAACATGGGATCTTTGATGAGGTACTCCTCCATGATCATAGTGGCACAATGCAGGAAGACTGTACCTCATGGCATGGCTGTGAGGAACACCCATATTCATGTATGTAAAGGCCGTAGGACAGGGGCTGGCACATACACTCCAAAGCTGGCTACGGTGACAGGAGGAGAAGGACTTGTTCCCCCATGTCCAATTCTTATTTCAGAGCTTCCAAATCTGTTTTCTTCTGCTTTAAACCACTGGGTGATACCTGGCTGAGCCCCAAGTTACCATAGTAATTAAGTCCCTATATGTGACACCCACATAGACTGAATATTCCCCTGGTGATGTACATAATGATGTCAGGTGTCAGGATTTGTTTGGCACATGCTATGTTCTTATTAGTGATATCCTTGTTTCAAAGTTTATTTAGTCCTCTCAACCAGCTTCGAACTTCTTCAAAGGCTAAGATTCTGCCTTCATGCTTCTGGGTACGATGGCTTTGGGATCTGGTACAGTGCCAAAGATACACAGGCATGGAATAAATAATTATAATTAATATATCATATTATCAGCCTGTTAATAATGAAAGAGCATTTATAAAGAAAATTATTCTACTTACTGTGATTTAATTAAGAGATAGTTCTTGATATGTTCAAAGAGAAAAAGAGGTCATGGGAAACCACCATGAAGAAAAGGCCAGAGTCATACATTCAGCTCTATTTCCATGGTTTCTAAGAGAAGAGTCTCTCATTGCTGGTATACCTGCTCCCATCTGGGCTCATTGCTGGCTCTTTACCAAGAGAGTCACTGAGTGGAAACACGTAGCTTTTGGCAAGGAAGGGTTGCCTCCTGAAATGGCAGTCGACCTCAGCTGGAAACCTTCTAAATTATTAGTGTCTGATCCTTTCCTTAAACTCAGTTTCTTCAGGACTTGTGAACACCCTGGAATTAGATGCCAGATTTTATGTGCACATATAAAAAGTTATTTCTTCAGAAAAATTCCTTGGTTTTCATGAATTTCTCTGAGTGATCCCCAAGAAAGTAAAAGTTGACAACCACTATTATGAAAACTTGGGCAGAGTCCACTGAGCCTTGATATGTCCTGGAAGTTGTTTTCACCTGACCAAAACTTTAATGCTGTATTTACTTACTACACAGCATTTACATAATGCCCATAAAATCCATAAGTGATACTTTTCTATCCTACTGGTCTGGAGTGTGGCAAATAGGAATTTATTGCAGAGTAATATTAGTCTAAAATTTGGACCATGGGAATTTATGGGCAGGGTGAATGTCTCTGACCATCTACTTCTCTTTAAAAGAATTTGGGATATAAAAAGAAAAAGACAAAACGAAACAAGAGTGACAACTCTAGACCATATCAATTAATAAAATTCCTTTGTTCCAATGCAACACACACACACACACACACACACACACACACACGACTATACAGAGGGTGCCAAAAAATATATACATATTTTAACTAAGGAGAAACTATTAAAATTGTAATACTTAATATATACTGATAACAAAAGATGAATACAAGTCATAGGCATACATTTTTTTGGCACCCCCTGGTATATATATCCCCTTCCTTTTTCCTAAAATATATATTCTTTCATAAAATGTCACAAAAATTATTTATTATGTTTTTAAAGTGTTATCAGTATGTGTGATTTATAGGAAGACATTTATTTTAAAATGATCAAAGCCACTCAGGTTTGCTAACTCAGAGAAAACCTTGTAATTGCATACCAGAGAACCCTATATATATTATCCTCAGAGGCAGAATTTCTGGGAATTTTAATCCTTATTCAGCTTCTGTGACTGAGGAACCACATGTAATTACAAGTCAATTCCTGAATGCTTCCTGAAGTCCCAATATTTCTAATAATAGTAGTGAGAATTGCATTAGTAGCTTTTTATTGAGCACCTTTTATGTGCCAGGTTCAATGCTAAGCATTCCATGTCTAGTATCTGGTTCTTTATATATGCCATGACAACATTCAGAATTGCTTTCTCAGTTTTAGGCAAGAATGGCTTTCCATTCCCTGCTTTTTAACAGAAGTTGGTTGCTGGTATAATAAAATACACACACTTCTATGGTAATACCTACTATAGGGGGTTTACATCTCTTATAGTTTTCCTCCAGGGCCCTTATTGCTTAGCTTTTGTTGAGTATCTACTGTCTTCTAGACACAGTGCTGGGCTCTACAGTATAGAGTGAGCAAGGTAGGCATTGTCCCTGTCCTCAGTTAGCTTATATTCTAATTCGGGTAGGACACAGCGTGTAACGTGAGTGTGAAGTTATGGATACATACAACATTGTAAGCTGTGAGGCTAGGTCAAATTTATTGCATCCTGCTCTTTGATGGACGGTATTTTTCTTTGAATTCTGTCACTTTGGAAGAATATGTTACTGTCATTTGTTTTATGAAGTATGTTAGAAAAACAGTCAAATTAGTGTATCCTAATTGTCTCTTACTGTGGAGTAAAAGCTTGTAAAGTAGGAAGGTATGAAGTATTGCTACACACTAGGTCCTGGGTTTTACTGTGAATAAGTAGCAGGAAGAGGCCTGTAATTTTAAGTTACTCTTGCAGGTGTGGTTATAGCTACAGTAATGGTGGATTAGAGTCACTTTTACTGCAATAAAATACTTTTTTTTTTTTTAAGACATGATTGTCCCTTGGCCATTTCCAAACATTGTTACTTAACACAACACATATATATTGGAGTTAGGCCTAGGGAAAGAAATTAACACAGTAAGCAGGTGATAGCCAGAGACTGATGGTGTTATTAGAGGTATATCTCTCAGATCAGGGTTCTGAAACTACCTTCTCAAAATTACCTGGTGTCTTGCTAAAAATGTAGATTTCTACATCCCACCTAAAATTTACTCAAACTCAATTGGTAGGCTTCGTGATCCAAAATATTCATTTTAATTACAGGGATGGCTTCCCAGACCAGAGAAAATGTCAAAGCAGCCCTGAAAGATTCAGCGTGGTGACATGGAAACCTCACTCAACTAAGTGTCAAGAGAACTAACCATATTTTTGGCCCCACATGTGCTGCTTACATAGTTTTGGGCTGAATCATTTCAATGATCTGCCTTCAATTTCTTTGTACTCTCCCTCCTCTTCCTTCCTCAACTAACCCCATTAAGTTGTATCAAAACATGACACTCTGATAAAGAAATATGAGTAATTAGACAGTATTGTTCACAAACACAGTATCAGATGAGGACAGATTCTTCAGTCAATCAATTAGCACTCAGTGAACATATAATGTGGGAGATTTGAGAGATGTGTAAGACAAGGTCAGTGTCTTCAACAGCTTTCCATCTGTTTTTGGAAAATAAATTTCATGTAAGTCAGAACAGCCAATGTAATGCTGAAATGGTTAAGGCAGACAAGAGCTCTATGAGATCAGCCAGTCCTCAGCTAGGGTTGTCAGGCAGATGTCATCAAAGCAGACTTCCGATGACCCTTTGGGATAACTAAATTTAAATTGTTGGGACTTCTGATCAAAGAGTCCATACGAAAGGCCAGAAAGCTGTGATTTGATTTTCAAAAGAGAAACAAATGGAGTGTGAGAAGAACACCATTCAGTCAGTACAGCACAATGTTAACAAAACTGTAGCTGTAGAAACCTGCCTGGTCATTTTGTCTGTTAATGGTAAACTATGCCTGTGACATTTTAACTGGAAGAATCTGTCCTTGGATGGTGGCTGTGAGAGAGTCAATATTTACCACTAGGAAACTAATAGCCTAAGAGAATAGAAAAGTATATCTCTAGGCCACTAAGGGCACAGGTGGAATGGGGAAGTAGGGAGCAGGTATCTCCTCGGGGCTCCTCAGAAGGACTAGGAGCCCCAAGATTTCATCCCATGGTGCCAACCCATTTCTCTGGACTATGCATGGAACCTGGATTGCCAAATGCCACCACCGACTACCTTAAATGAATCCCTTCAAGGGTATTATTATAGTCTGAGAAATTCACATGGGCGAATATCCTCAGGCAGATGGTGGTATAAGCCATTTTTTGTCCAGAGGGCTAGGGTTTTCCAAATAGTGGATGACCAATTTGACAACAGAGGCTAGAAAAAGGTTAGAAGCAGGCAGCATTTTCAGAGATTGATATCAAAACTATGAATACCTAAACAAAGCTAGAAATTGGCGACATCTATATGAGGGAACCCCCTGTGAGATGTTAATTCCTAGGATGCCCATCCTCTGATTTTGAGGTTCACATCTTCTTCACTTCTCTGGTCTCTAATGAGGAAAGCTTTCCCCTAAATGTTCCTGGCCTCTTGTCCCATTCACTCAGTTACTCTTCCCTCAGAGAAGGGCGGGAGTTGTCAGAAAGCTGAGTTTGGGTAAGAAAATTCATCAGCACAGAGTAATCCGGCTCTCTCTCCCCCTTGAGAACCAGCGTGCTCACAGAGAAGGTGCATTCTGGTAAACTCGAGGGAGGGTTTCAGTGGTATCTACACATTGGAAGATTTTTAAAAATAAGTTTTGAGAGAAAAAAAATCTGTGTAGGTTTATGAGTATACTAACGTCTAATGAAATTCAAGAAAAACCTTAGTACTGGCTGTTCAGAAATGGACGCCATTGCAGAGCACTGCCACCTTTGCTTGTCTGGTTTCCCAGCTCCCAAGGTAGCTTAGAGCCACATTGCTACCATCTAGGAGGATTCTGATTGAAGGTCTGGTTTGAGTACAGAACTTTGAAGGTTAAGGGGCTGTTCTGATCTTCCGAGCGATGCAGGCCACAGGCACTCCCAGAAGTTTTTAAGGAAAAAGAGGCCTAAAGACCAGACCCTGACCACTTCCAGGAGAGTGAAGGACACTTTGCTGTGGTAGGCTGCATCGTGGGGTTGGAAATAGTCCCTGATGAGCTGAAATCGCAATTCAGCCACTGGGAAAATATACGACCTTGAACAGCTCCCTGAACTCACTTCAGCGTGAATACTTCAAAATTTGAATAATAATATCTTATGGGGAGATGATCCATAGGCCAATAAATTGCGCAGATAAGGCTCAACATGTGTTAGTTGAATTTGATGTCAGAAAGGACAGGCTCTTGGACCTGGAAGAGGCTTTAGTGCCCATTTGTCTCTCATTTCAAGGGAGAAAGGATGAAGAGCAGTGAATGGGTCTGAGATTTTACAGCATTATAGAGGTTCAGTGTTGGAAGGTACTTGAGAATATTTACTGCAATGCCCTATTGTGAGAGTCTTAGGTCTACACATATTAAGCAACCTCTGGTAGTCACAAAAATCAGAAAGTCTGGAACTGGGCTTAGACGGCAGAATAGTCCATCCTAGTCTAATACCTTCCCCTGATTTTGTGCTTAAACCTTTATCCTGTGGTTAAAACAGCAGCAGAAGCTCAGGTCTGCGACATCCCTGATGAATGAGGAAAAATTCCAGAATTCTCTCCTAAAGTTTCACTAGCGCCAAAGTCATAGCCAACACAATGTAGAAACATTTTGTGTCAGACCGGTGAGAAATCCCTGTTCTTATCACATTCTGATTCCCAGTTCAGACAATTGAATGAACAAACAGCGTTGGAAATGAGCTAAGCAGTTGAATTCACAAGCAGGTTTATCCTTAGAATGTGGATGGTTTTCTTTGATAGGATCACACTAGGGACAATGATACAATGATTCAAAACCATTGGCCCCTATTTCTCCTTAGGAAAATCAAAACATAATGCATGGGATATAAATGAGTAGAGACCTTCTTGTCCTTTCTCAGACCACAGGAGCTGATTTGTTTTCACTACAGTGTTTTAGACGAGTAGCAGAGAAACTTACATATGACCTTTGATGCAAAGTTCCTACAGTGCTGGCCATAAGGCACATTATTTATATTACTTTTATGTCTCTGGGAACTGTCCATAATTGTAAGACAGTTAGGGGAAAATCCTCACATATCTGTGGGTGCCAGAAGATTTATGTAGTTCTGAGGACTCGGAGACACTGAACCCAGGGCGTTCTCTATCACTGAAGATGGAACTATTGATAAATGGGTGACAGTGCCCTAACTCCAACCAGATGCTGTGTGGCGCTAGCCCAATTGTCAGACGCTCCTCTTGGCATCTCTTGAGACTTGAAACCATCAAGTTCTAAATTTCATCTATCCTGTTTGTGTTTATTCACAATCCTGATAGAAAAGTCCACAAACTAGCAGGAAGGGGCAAGATGCTACACGCCCAGGCTAAGTACTAGAGACATATTTTCATTATACTATTTGGCAGACTGAAAAGGCATATGATGCTTTGAATCTGTCAGCTCCTAGCATTCAAACCCCTGCATTGCTTATACTCACAATAAATAGGTTTACATTTTTTTCCAGGCTTTAGTCATTTTCACATTTTTATGGATTGTGACAGGACTACCAGGGAGATTTTAAACCTGTCTGCCCATGACATTTTATTTTCAATCTACAACCCTTTTGCCAGCTCTTTCCACACTTCTGGGTGTCAGGCTGATGACGCATCTACTGCAGGAGCATGAGTTCCCTGGAGGCACTTTTTAGTCTTTTGTTAAGCTATGGCTCTCATTGCTTTTGGGTTCCTGGGCTGCTGTCTGCCTGTGCTAGGTTGCTAGGAGTTTTTTTTTTTTTTTTTTTTAAGCTGGAAAAATAACAGTTCTTAGAGAGCTTCTTTAGGAAAGAGCATCTGCCAAATCTTCCTTGGAGAAAAAGAGATCTCAAGAGAAAACCATCCTTCGATTCAGTGGTCATTGAAAGCATCTCCAATCCTCACAGCCTCCAAAAGTCATAATGTCACTGCATAACTGTATGTTAGTACTTATACGGATAATGATTTCTGCCTCCCCAAACACAATGGACAATATTATCTAAATGTAACTTGCTACATTTTTATTCCAAATGCAGGTAAATTAAAGCACATTTCCTGGAGAATTCCAGAATCCTAAATAATGTTAAGTCAAAGGCCTTGATTATAATATAGATAGATAGATAGATAGATAGATAGATAGATAGATAGATAGATAGGAAGGTTTCTGACATTTGAAATTTTAAAAAAGAAAATAGGTTTAGAAAGCAATATATAGTGGCAAACTTCAACTTGTATGCATTAAAGACATGAGGAGAGAAAACAGCTGCTGTTTACCATCACCAATGTTTTCCTAAAGATGAGATATTTTTAATACCAAAAAAGTTAGGAAATGCATAATGATATTACATTAAATTAAGCACGGTTGGCTTTCTGAGCATTGCTTTTATTTTCCTCATTTTGCGGTTGAGTGGCTTAACATTTAGCCATGGATCACACACAGGTTGTAGACCTATGCTCAGGAAATGCTACTCTGTATTGTCTCCATTCACAATGCAGCTGAATCCCTGCCCTCTGCATAGAAACACCAGCAGTATTTAGAGAATGGCCATTCTCCTCTCTGCTGACTCGGGTGAAAATATGCCACGGAATTTGTGATGACTTTAATTAGCTAGTAAAAAACATGTTTGACTGTGCAGCTGTCGTTAAAAATTCCCCTTTGTAGTCGAATCATTTTTTCAGAGCCTATCCTTGCTTTCTTGAATTCTTTCCCTTTACACGTACAGGTTTTTGAAAAATGAACTTGCTTGGCTTAAAAATATAAGAAAACCACCTGATCAGTTCTTCCTCTTTCTACTTAAAAGCAGGTTTAGTTTTTGGGAAGCAAGGACCCTCATGTTCCAAATTTGTCGTCCTTTCCTCTAGGGGAATGTAAATTTGGTATCTAAGTAAACTGACCAGTGTAATGGGCAATATTATAGAACTTAGCTGAGTGCTTTGAAAATTTCCTCCTTGGTTTTCTCAGTGGGTTGCCATTTCCCCTTCACCAGCCAACTTTCTTAGGGGCAGAGCACCTGACCCTTCAGGAATTATAGAGCCCAAGGGCTGCAGGTAATTTCTTTTTTGACTAGACCTCTTTGTGTCTCTTGACTAGGACCTGCTCTTAAAAAAAAAAAAAAAAAAATCACCTCTTGCAATGTTTCATTTGGCAGAAAATAGCTACTCCAGATTTGTTACAAATTACCCATGGAGATAAACATAGTGAGCACATTTTATTTGAAATACTACCTTCCAAATTTCTCAGCTCTGGGCTGGTGCTTTTAGGGGATGCGGTAGTAGAGAAAAGGTTTCAGAAATGGATGTACAGGTCCAAACATGTTTTTTGGTTTTTTTTGTTTTTTTTTTTGTTTTGTTTTGTTTTTTTTTTAATTCTCATGCCTACTGCATTTAAAAAATTGCCATTGGATTTCACAATTTGTGGTGAATTCTCTTAAAAATGCACCAGTTTCAAAATTTCAAGATTTTCATTTAAAATAAAGCAACAGCTAAAACAAGGAGTGGTAAGGTACATTCTCATGTGCCAGGATTATTATTTTTATTCCCTAAGGGATCTTCTTTAGAAAGTCAACTACCTTAGCTGGTAAGATATGTCATGGTTTTCTCTTGTATCTGTTTGTTCTTTGAATGATTTTTTTTTTGAATGATCTTTGAGGATCTTGAGTGATCAGACTCTAGCACCCTCTCATAGGCACTCAAACTGTCACAGAGTAGTCACCCCTCAAACACCCAAATTAGGACCTTGTGCTCTTGTTAGAACTTAACATTGTACTTGTACCCAGGGAGAAAGTGGAGAGGGAGTAAAAATGTGGAATTTTAGTCCCCAGATATTACACCCCAAATTACACAAACATTTCTTTTTGTTAGTGAGGGCTTCATCCCTCCTTTGTATTCACTCAATGCAGGGTGCAGAATGTTGAAGGTAAAATACTATAAATCATCATATAGGTTGTTCAAGGCATCTCTGTGCTTGGAAATAAACTCCATAGTTATAATACTGACACTGGGCATGTACTGAATGTTTTCTGGATGCCAGGCACTTGACTCAGTTCTTTGTATAGATAAAATGAATTAATCCTCACAATGCTATTATCAGTGCCTCTGTTTTCACTGATGAGGCAACTGTGGTTGAGATAAGTTACTCTCATGGCAGTATTCTCCACCTAGGAGGTAGACCAAAAACAATTTTGAAATATATAGTTTTGACTTTTGTATTCAAGGTGAAGGTCTGAAGAGTTTACATGTGTCAGCATCAATCAACATATACACCACTTCTTCCAAGTATTTTCTGAATGCTGCTGGGAGCAGGGAAATGGGTGGGAATGTATGGCAGATGGGGAAAGTCTTGTCTCAGCGCACTCAGCTTCTACACCCACTGCCCAGGCTGCTCTGCATCCCTTCCAGCTCCTCCCAGCCGTCCGTCTCATTTCCTATACCTTCTTTTAGACTTGTCACAGCCTAACTTCTTCCAGAAGACTTTCCTGTCTTGTAAACTCAACTCTCTGTCTACTTTGCATCCTCTTGTTTGTACCATAGCCTCACCTTGCACTTGAAATATGGCTTCAGAAATGGGTTCTTATTTGCTTTACATCACTTCTAGTTCCCCAGTCAGAAAATGTGCTCTTTCCAAGCCGAGTGGAGAGCTTCTATTTCCACTGCCTTCCCCTCGACACTCATCACTCTCTCTAATGTTGAGCCCTGGGCTTAGAGCAGTAGTTGTGAAATATGTTTTTTTGTCACGTGATTACTCTAAGTCTTAGCCAAAGGGAATTGGCTTGAATTTTGGCAAAATGTATGTAAGCTGTAACTTTTCCATTGGAGGTGTTAAGGAAATACGTGCTTTAGAAGATCTTTTAGAAAAGACAGGCAACGTTCTGGGCTTTTGTGGAAATTCTACCAAAAGGCCGAATGTTCTCCACACCACAGAGAATGAAAAGGTACCTGTTTCTTTGAACAGGACTTTCTTATTCAGGAATCTATTGCAAAACAACTTGTAGAAAACCACTAACACAAATTGAAATTTTAAAAACTTCTATGCCCTGGCCTATCACTTCGTGAATTTAGAAAATACATTATTGTTTTAATCATGTTGTTTCATGTTAAAAAATCTAGGCAAATTTAATCAACATTCTCTTCTCTCTTCTTTGTCTCATTACTAAAAAGAAAATAAAAGTAAAATAAAAAATAAAGGAAAAACTTGTTGCTATCAGTTTCTGAGCCAAAAGAAAAACACTCAAGTAAGGAATATCAGCATCATGAAATACCGAAAGAGGGATTTTATATTTTTGGATGAGTATTCAAACGTATGCTTTACTTCTAAATAAAGTTGAGCCAGGGCTCATGTAATTAATCTGCCGAGTTTCCTGAAGATATCCTCTAATATCTAGGGAGTAAAAAAGTATTTCCTGTACCAAAAGCATTTTTAATAGCTCTTCTCATGAACAAAGAATGGTCACTCTTATTTCCCAGTTCAATGTGCCAAAATTGCTGGGAAAGTTGTTTCTCATTGTTTCAGCATTAAGTCAACATTTGAAAAATGGAGATGCTTTTTGTTTTTAATCAAAGATTAATATCCAGGTCATGGGTAATAGAAATCTCACCAGGTTTGGTGCACTGGGCTTATGAAATTGAAACAAGTGGCTTTATTTATTATTAATAAAAATAGATGGCTATGTTTAAACTAAATATCAAAGTCTTGGTTGAGTGTGAGGGACCAAATGACTCCATGATATAAGGCCCCCTGGCTGCCTTTTTATGATTTTCTGCAGAGCTCTTCACACAATTTACAGCCTTGTATAATCAGTGGGGTACTATAGATCAAGGTGTAAGAAGGGCAAAATATGTTTTGTTAAACAAAAAGAGTGAAACACTTCATTGTGGTATATAAATTACTATTTAGTTTCTACTTTTCTGCTTTCAGATTTATAGAATTTATCTGATACCCATTTTATATATATATACACACACACACACAAATACACACACACACACACACACACATACAGAAGAAAATCCAATTACTTACATTTATTTAAAAGAGAGCTATGGTTTAAAAATAGTATTACTGGGAGGTTAATCCTCCAGTTGTCCTTGGGAAATGTAGTATCTATTGGTTGTTAGTACATTAAACAATAATTTTTCCACAATGTATTTGTATAAAAATTGCCAAAGCAATGGGTGTCACTTAGTTAATGCATCACAGAGTTAGTTAACTTTTTTTATTGCAGAGAAAGCTGGATACCACAAACAACAAACTTTTCACCTATAAACCTATTATTTTAAAATGCTACACCTGATTAGATAGATGCATGCATGCATACATACATACATACATACATACATAATAGATAGACAAACCCCAAGTGTAGAAAAATTCCTGATCTGGTTTTTCCCATATTTGTCAAACTTTATTTGGATTCATTGAAAATCTGGTAAATTATTTGCCCAATGCTCTGCATTATTGGATCCAAATGTTTGGAGATGTGATTAATTTTAGGCTCTGCATACATAAATCATAAAAAAACATGAAAGGAGTATTTTCTTGTTAATCCAACATTCTGGATCTCATCCTAAGATGGGATACTATAGTGACATTAACTTGAATGGATGCCACTGGTTGGAGCATCAGATAAGAAATGAGAAAGGGGAAATTGGCAAAGACATTTTCATCATCATGAATTAATATTTAAGAAATGATTATGTAGAGACTTAACTGTGTGAGAATGTGAGAAGCTTAACACTCTAAAAAGAATCAAAGTATTCTCAATGACTTCAGAATCATTTCCCATTATTAATTAATATTGATACTACAAACATTAAAGTAGCATTTTTTAGGTCTGTCTCCCTGGGTAGGCTAAGTATTTTACTTACATTACCTCATTTAATAATGTAATCCTAGTAGATAATTCTATAAAAGAAATATTCTTGTCCCATTTTCCAGATGAGGGAACCAAGTCTTAAATTTCCATAAATTGCTCCTGTTGAATGGAAAAGCCTAGAATTGCTTCTCAGTGGAGCCTAAGTTGTTAATTCCTGTTCTGTAATATCCTTGGCTTCTGAGCTTCATTCTGATGTTTGGATGTTTTCCCAGAATTTTCTAATAAACAAAGTAGATTTAACTTTTATTATTGCTCCTAGAGATTCACCTAGGTTTCCTTGTATCTTTCAGTGGAATAACACTTGTTAATGTTTAACATTAGTTTTCTTTCTTTTCAGAAGATAAGTAACCTCACTATGGGTCATACTTTCCAAAACTTGTGTAAGTTCAGTCAAATTTTTCTTAAAAGAGCTTGAAGGTAAACTGGAGTAAAGTGGAATCTTTGGTCAATTTTATAAGAAATGGAAGGAAGGGACTTTGCATCAAATAAGCATTTGCTCTTCAATTCTAGTCACTGTGCTGGACACTTTACATCTTTAAACTGCAGAAGAAGTTGGTTAGAAAGGATTCATTGACCCCATTCAAGACTAAACTGAGATTCAGAAAAATAAGTTAGAAGCTGCTGAGATGAGGTTAAACCCACATCATCTGACAATGAGGCCCCTTCAGTATCATGTTTTCCTTCAAAGCAAACCCAAAGACACACAGAATTTTGATTATTTATCTTTTTCTCCACTCAGGAATTTCCAATAGCTTGTCAATCTACTCCATATTTCAAGCATTGCAATCTTGCTTTCTTAATGGGCAGAGGAAAATATCAGGAATTTATTGAGGGAAAGGTAATGATGATTGAAAACATTAGTATTCAAGAATTGATTTCACAAAATAAATGTGCTGTTTTGGGGGAGCATTAAAAGTTATTAAGGGTAGTATAAAGACTTGTCTGAACAAAGTGATGGAAAGATAGAAGCTATTTCATAATTAAACCACGATACTTTGATTCTATGTTAAACAGTTTAGTGAAAACTGAAATGCAATACGTACTAAAATGGATCTTTTTTCTCAGTGCTATAGCCTATAATATTTCATGACTATTTGAGTATGAGATATTGAAAGAAAATGTACAGAAATGCAAATATACTTCAAAATGATTGTTTTTCTTTTTCTTCATATATTTTCTGCCTGTTTGTAAAGACAACATCATTTTGTTAATTAACACAAATAGTCATAAAAACCACCACTTGCCATTGTGTGATTCCCACTTCATGTATCTCCAGTGCTGTGCAATGTGAAATTTTTACACAGCAATACTCAACCAGGGCCGCCGGCAGCTGAATTACCATGTGTTGGCCGTATCTGTTAGAATTTGATCAGTTTAAGTCCTGTGAGTAAGATGTCTGACGCATGCAATAAAAGATAGATAACCATAGTAGATAAAATACACTGTGCATTGTGCTTTTCACTTCCGCTGTTAGTAATAGTATTTATAGTAATATACACCAGTGCCCTGAGGCACAGGTTAATTAGGTATTTCCCTACATTGTAAAGAATGGTCCTGGAATATGTTTCTTTTGTTCATTCTGTAGCTTTGCTATTTGATTATTTTTGTTAAAGCAACAGTTAGTTACCTTAAAAGGGGGTAGAATGGAATGTATGAGTTCATATGAAGTCTATAGGAGCCAGTGAAGCTATCTCAGATTTATGAAATTATTGTTCCCAGAGTTAGCGTGAATCCTATTTACCTTAAACATCATTATCCTCTGCCAGGAACTCTGACAAGCTGAATAAATATATAAAGGGGGAATCTTGGAAGTGGGTAGAGAGACTGGTGAATCATGATGGGGTCAGAGCCTTTGCTATTTGCTTAGAAACAGATCTCTCTCCCTGGCTGCCATGGGGAGGAAGTGATGATGGAGAACAGTTAGCTTCAGAGCAATGTGGTCTGGGCAGCTGGAAGGTCAGGGGTTAAACATGTGCTATCTCAGCTATGCAGGGTGCAATAACAACATTAGGCATCAGCAGAATGATCTATCAGGGCAATTAGTCAAATGGGCCTTGTGGTAGCCCAGATGGGCCTGCCTCTGTGTGTGTCTGTTAATCGAATTGAGATAAGAATCCTTGTGAACCTTTTTGTTACCTTGAGAAAGCAGACACCTGGAAGGTAAACATAAGACAATGGCGTCTTTAAAATTGATTTTGAAAAGTGATTACTGCTCCCGGATAAGATTAAATAATTTTTATTTCTGGCAGTTCAAAACAAGATGAAGAAGAATTTCTTTGCTTTTTTAATTTTTTTTTTTTTACCTACTTTTTAGTCTATCTTCTTGAGCAGAAATTACGGAATTGGATGTCTTTTGATCAAATATGGAACTTGGCCCAGATGCCCTGGAAAGTGGAGAAGATAATTTAGATTGTCGCAGGTTTATTTATTTTTTTCCCTAAGATGGTTCGGTAAAGGCCATATTTTGTTATAGCCCATACACTTATGTACACATTCAAAACATTTGTTTAGCTTGGTTCACATTGTCCTGATTTCATATTTCTTCCTCTCTATTGTAAACTCGTAGAGGACACTGGCAAAACCTTTCTTTTGTCCTGATACTATCACACCAAGTCACGCAAGAGTCAGAAAATTGTGATAGGATTTTCATGACTATCTGTGACTAATTTTCATCTTAATAAAAACTCAGAATTGGAAGCTTTCCAGGCGATACTTGAAGATTTATCTTGAAGAATTTTCTGTGCCCTGAATATGTGAGGTCACATTTCTGTATCTTCGTTCACGTCTTTTCTTCTGCCTAGGTTACTTGTATTTTTCTATTTCTACCCACTTGGCCCGAAATGGGATGTACCCTCAAGTATATCCAGAAGAGAGGTGTGCCTAGGTCATCAACAGTAGCATGAAAATTGATGAGTGCATTTGTGTGCATTGTTCCTCACCTAATTTGAGCTTATTCCATGATTTGATGATCCTATCTTGCATTAAAATGTCTGGTTATCTTCAAATCCAGTTTCATAAGCTTTATGCACACTCCTTTTCTCCAGGAGAACAAAGCATATTTGGATAGAAAGAGATTCTTTCATCCAAACTTCTCATTGATCCACTCCCTTGCACACAGCCAAGCCTAAGAGTTAACTACCCAGGTGTATGCAGGCACCATTTTTATCCCTCCAGCAGAAGCTATCTGTGTGATTTAGGGGAGTTTAATTCTCTGAACCTCACTTTTCCCTGCATCTATAACTTGGGAAGAAAAGTAGTACCTATGTCATGTGGTACTTGTGTGGCATCAGTGAAAATGCATGCACAGGTAGGTAGCTGATGTAGTGCTTAGGAGGCGGGAAGCACTGCATAAATGGCCTGGCTACAGCTATTCATCACTCTGTATCTGTTTAGCAGCCACATTGAGTTAGAGGTCCATGAACTGTCTTATGCCGCTGATATTCTAAACCTCAACTTATGCTGTGACAAAAAATAGTGTGGCTTCCATAACAATTAAGATTATTTCACCAGATTCAACTTTTCAACTTTTGTTTAATGCACTGTATTATTTAGGGCAGTTTTAGGTTCACAGCAAAACGGAGTGGAAGGTACAGAGATTTCCCGTGTGCCTCCTGCCCGCACACAAGCACAGACGCCTCCCTGACCACACTCCCACCAGAATGGTTTATTTGTTACAGCTGATGAACCTACATCAACACATCATTATCACCTGAAGTCCATCGTTTACATTAGAGTTCAGATTAAATTCTTAGGGTTTTGAGTAGACTCCGTGATACGTAGTCCTTCGCTGAATTATTCATTTTTGTTTCTATTTAGCAAATGTATTTTTCCCTAAATTGTGACATTTATCCTGCTAATAAGATATGATCTAGGCCTGTAAGGGGCTTATAATATAATGTTTATCATGTTTATCTCAAATTTATTATGTTTAATTTATTGTCACAAAGGGCATATCATTCTCCCACCCATGGGGAACACACTTCTACCAGACCTATGTTCTATAATTCTGTACTTACAAGTATTATAACATGTAGGTTTCTGCCAAAATGTAAAAGAGTGTGTTTTCTGAACCTTACTATTCATCCCTACAGTAAAAATGGAAAAAAAAAACCCAACAATTTAAATCCCAACTCTGATAATTTACCATTGCAAAGCATTGTAAATAAAACCCGTTAAAAGTTCTAGGCAGATGCTTGTGTCATTTTTAAGTTATTATTAGATTCTGAGAACACATCAAAGGCCAGTGACAAAACAACCTGCTTTAGCACAGGATTTGGGAATCATCTGATCTGTTTTGGCCCTCAGATTTCATTCAGAGCTATCTTTCCCAAACAGGCCCCATTGTAAAATCTTATGCTGTCAGCTCCAGTCTGGGTATAATAGGGACCCTGCAGACACTCAGGAAGAGTCTGGGTGAGGACAGGACACCTGCACAGATGGACAGCAGTTTTCACGGCTGAAGCTGAGCCGGCCAGGCCAAGCTGCCAGACAGCTGGCATAAGCCTTATGCCATTCAGAGACCTGGTACCTGTTTTTGCAGAACCAGCTGCCTTGCAAGGGAGTGGGGTAGGAGTGGAGTATACAGAAGGTTGAGCAAAACAGGACAATGCAATGCAAGCACAGCCTCCTTCACCTGCTTAGCTCTAGCCATTCTGCTCCATTCTACCGTGGGATCTTAGAAAGTCTCCTGTCTGCAAATCAAGTCTTTCCCTTAACTTGGCTAAACAGTTCTCCTTTTCAGTGCTACTTAATTAAGGAAGACCCTCCTGATCTCCAGTCTAAATCTGGTATTCCTCTGTCATTCCATAATTTGTCATGTTAATGTGATTATTCAAGGAATTCTTGTTTCATCCAGTAGAACAGAAGGTCTTATGGCTCAGGTCTTGAGTTTCTTTGGCTTTGGGCTACTAGTTCCTGGTGTGTTGGGGCTGTTCATCAAATGCTTGTTGAATGAATTACAGAATATGTATTCTGGTAGCATTAATAGAAAAAAAATTGGCAAGTCATTAAATATTTATATTGATTTTTCTAGGCTTATAAAATGCTATATGATTTAACCAGATCTTAGAAATTTCAAGTTTTGGATACAATATCAAATGAAAATGAATAAATTTTACCATGGGAAAGTGACTTTACTTGTGATTACAAACTATAGTCCACTTTTTGTAAATTAACCAAGTTAAAATCAATTTAAACAGTGGTACTTATTCTTTTCATTATAAAAGTTTAATTATCTGGCTTTTATGATTAAATAGGGCATCAGACCAGGGTCCCCCTTTGCTTCTATTTATTTTCTTAAAGGAGCCAAGTGAAATCTAAATTTCACTTGGACCTGGACTGAATTTGCAAGAATAACAAGTAAAAAGTCAGCAAGTATTTGAAATACTTTAATCTTTACCTATAAACTGTGCAAACCACAGATACATTAATTCTTGCTAATGGCTTGTGTTGTACAGCTATTGAATCAAGAATCTATCAAACATGACATGTCTATTGTAAATACTTTCTGTTTCCAAAATGACAGTGGTGCAAAGACAAATAAAATTTTGAAAAATGGTAAACACTGGTGACTTTCAGATTTTTTGGCTTAGGTTAGTGAAATGGCTCACTGAAATAATATGGAAAAATTGTTGGTAGGTGAAAAATCTGTAACTCAGAGATGTAGGATGAATCAAATTATTCTGGGGAGAGACCATAAATTAAAGAAAACCTTATCAAAATATTCTGGACCTCTCAAATGATTTAATAGACAGAAGAATCTAGGAATACCTTGTGATCTTTATTTTATAGCAGCTGTAAAGTCTACCATATTTTGGGATGAGTTATCATGATTTAACATTTAATTTCTAAGCATTGCCTTGTGTGGGATGAGCAACAGTAGAAAATATTGGCTCAAAGGAGCATGAACAATTGGTACAGTAAGATAGGAGGAGAGCAGCAGGTGATGGATGAAGCTGGTGAGGGGAAATGTAATGGAAGAAACCAGTGACAGAATGGATGAGTCAACTAATGACCAGAAGAAGAGTTGCATCAGGAAGAGCTTGGCAGATATTGTGAGTCTGTCTGCCAAGGTCAGGAGATAACCCAACAAAGGAAAGGTCAACATGGCCACACAGTTCAGGACAATGGATCAAGAGGCTTTCGGAAACAAGCTGGTGACTCTAACTCATTATCACCTTTTTTCATCTATTTGTCCTTTCAGGGGATTAACAACCCATGTTAATTTTAAATTTGCTAACTGCTATATATACATATATGCATGGGTATACATTTGTAGTGTAGGTTAAATAATACAGAAGGATTCAGTCAAGAACATATCTTTCATTTTTGTTCTAAGGATGGGTTGCCAGATCTCCTTGTGATAGATTAAATTCCAAATCTAATGTATTGCCATGATCTTCTTTTCATATTTTTGGATCATTTAGGTTTTAATTTTCCAACTCTTCCCATACTGTTCATGTATTATATAACCAATATTCTGTAAGGAACTTGGTCTTGATAATCCAATATTTGTTGTCAAGGCGAGCACCTCAAAACAGTATTTTTAAGTGACAGTTTTTGAAGTAACTAATATAATATAATATAATATAATATAATATAATATAATAATATAATATAATATTTGACCTTACCATACTGTTTTGATTTTTTCAAATTTCAAAGGAGTCATAAGGCACAGACAGCTGTACTTTCATAGATCAAAGTAACCAGGTTATGATAAGTGGCTTGTGGTCTCAATAAGATTCTAGGGTTAGAAATTTACATAAATTCATATCTAGCTGATCTCATGAGTTTCAAAGAAACCTCTAAGGATTGAAACTTGAAATACATATACTTTTTTCCTAGGCCAGTTGAGAAATGAAAACATTCTTAATTATTTCAAGCCCTTATATCGGTGTACAATGTAATTAACTGTGATGTGTGTTTCACACCCAATTAGAGGGTATTTTAGCTCCAAGATAATTGAACCCAGCAGCACCTGGGAAGTATAATCAAACAAGTTTATCACCACATATTATTGTCCTATGATCCTCTGCACTTTAGTTTGCATGAAAAAAAATGGTCAAGACATCTGGGAAAATGTTGCTCATTATTGAAATTTACTAAGACCTAAATCCAATTCAAGGCATTTCTGTTTATTTAAAAATCCCTAACCTGTTGCTCTGACTTCATAATCCTTGTGTTCCTTTTATTGATGATTTCATCATTGCTTATCAGGAGAATACCAATTCATTTTCCTTGGTTGTCAATGTTTTGTAATAATTTCTTGGTAATGGGGATAATCTGTTAATATCTTTTTCTTTGGATTACCTAAGGATCAAGTACAAAACTGGAGTGAGGGACAGAACCCACATTCTGGAATTTTCAGACACTACTATCCACAGGTTCAAAAGATAAGAGTGCGGTCTGTGGACATGTGGACTGGGAGCACATTTGAAATACAGATTCTTGAATAAGCCAGTCCCAGGCTTATTGCCTCTGCACTTTAAAAAAGATCCCCAAATGATGGCAATGCACATTAAAGTTTGAAAAATATAGCCTAGGTAAAAGTAAGAAATCCTCTAGGGTGAGGCCCATGGGTTGTACGTCTCCATAGTCCTGGTAATAGCACAACACATGTCAGTATATAAGGAAGAAAGGTAAGAAAAGGAAGGAGAGGAGAGAGAGGAAGGAAGGAAGGAAGTCTGTGTACTTGGTAGTCATGGGTCAGGTGCTTCAAGGTCGATGGAGACTTCAAGTCCTATCTGAGCACAGCGGGTCTCAAAGTTCACCCCTCTTGCCTGGATCCCTGTTTTTCCTAGTCCTGGTGTTTTCCATCTCTAGCTGACTTGAGGCTGCCTCAATGCCATGTTCAGATCCTTAGCTCAGGCTGATCTGTACCTTGTGAATCCTGACCCTCCTCCATCAGCACGGTAGCAACATGACTTTCTAGCTTTAGACAAACACAAGGTCACAGTTATCATTTTTCTTTATAGATTTACCAAGGAGCAGGGGCAACTCACTTATCCAAACCTGCTTAGATAAAGGCTTTTTCATTTCCTTAGGGTTTTTTGTTTGTTTGTTTGCTCCTAATTTGAGTAACATGTCATGAGAAAGTCCTGACAACAAAGACCCCCTCCTTAAGTAAAATGTATAGTAATCTTTGCTGCCTCATATAGGAAAATCCAATTTTCTCATAGCCGGGGTTTTCACACAAGGCAAATGCACCAAGGTCCTGTAAATTCTGGCTTTATGCCTATAGACAAGTAAGACGTGTTTTTTTTTTTTTTTTCTCCTCCAACACATTTTTTGAGGGGACTATACAATCACTTATAATTACATTATGGTATTTTGTTATTACATTGGGGTATTTTAGATGGCTTTTAATACTACATTTTGGCCCAATTTTAAAACATTCACTGAGCCAACTAATCAAAAATATACTAATGCTAAAATTAAAGTTAATGGAAGCTGAAGAAATGTTTCTTGAGAATTTAATGCCTTGGCCTATCTATTTGTGATTTTAAGTTTTGTGTGGGTTTCTTTTTTTTATTATTTTAATTGAGAATCCACTGGGTGCTAGATAAAAAATATAAATATAAATCTATATATTCATTGCCTTTGGGAAAAATAACAATGTACTTAAGAAAATAAAATGAGGACAGAAATTGTACAAGTAGAAATAACAAGTATCAAGAGAGGATTTAGGCATCATAAATAAAGAACCACTGCCAGATGAGTCGATATGGAAAGGGTTCATAGAGGGAGAAGAGGAAAGCCCAAAGGTTTTTAGGGCAAATACCACCATTCCTTGCCTCGAAATTAGGTGAAAGACTGGTTGTGGCTATTTTACCCTGGAAAAGTTATTGAATAAAACATGAGTACAGTCATTTCTGAATAGCAAAGACAAGCTTTAAATATCACCATTTTCCATCCCTGGACACTTGAGATAGACTTATTGCTGAGAGATAAGGGGGGTGGGGGAAAGGAAGAAAATCTTCTGTATACCTCAATAGGTTTAGGTAGTCTTATGGTCGTGGTGACCAGAAAACTAGGCAGCAAGAAAAAGGTTTAAATTTATGTTTATCTCAACAAAGTAACAAACGCTACTTAGAAGAAAAAGTTCTGTTCCATAGACCAGTCAGGAAGTGTTGTGTGTGCTCATGGGTGGACATGTGTGTCCATATTTCATATAAAGCCCCAATATATTTTTGGATTGTTTACATTTCAATGGGTTAAGACTCTTATAGATACATGTTTAGTATATTTATTACTCTCTGGTCAGAAGCCAAATATTTTGGGTTCAGTAAATTCCCATAGTTGACATAAGTGAAAAGAAGGTTCATGAACAAGTTCCTCGTTATTTGCTTTCTGTTGCTAACTTTACTGGAAGCCAAAATGATAATTTCCAAGCAGTAAAGCTGTTTTCAACAGCATATTCCATTTCTCAGTACAAGAAGAATTAAAAAAAAAGAAAAGATATTCAAGGTTTTACATTTTGGGTCTTGTAGACATTTCCACAAGGAGAACTCAAAACTCCTAAATATTGATCTTCAGTGTAAAACCCTTAACTATTGATCTCATTCTCCCTGTTGGGAGCTTGCAATTATGCCATCCTAGGCAGATCTTGGCCAGAATTATTTCATATTTAATCATCTCTTTGATGTAGAAAGTGTTGAAAGCTTATTGACCATCCCCGTTCCCTCCACCATTCTTGATTGGCTTTCCTGTCGAACTGTAGAAACTCTTGTAGTGGAATTTACAAAGCTTTCAGAAAGCTTTTTTTCTTCAACTATTTTTGCTTTCAGTATTTTAGCTCTCCATCTCTTGACTTCCCAGATTTGTGAACAGCCGGAACAGATTTTAAAAACCCAACAGTTCTTGGCCAACGTAAACTAATTTTCATGGAATATCAACACATTTGTTATGATCTACAATTTCTCTGGGTCTGACATCTCCACTCCTCTTCTGTGAATGACTCAAAGCATAGACTTAAGGCTTTGGCGCTCCTGGGATGTCTTTGTTCAAAGCAGATGGGCTAATAAATATGCACAATATCTCAGACTCCAAAGAGAGAAATGGGTTTAATTTTAGAACCCACACTCCATGAAAATATAAAATTGAAAACATGACTCAGTTTTAGGCTCTTCAGAACTTGAATCCTTGAAATATTTCAGTGTGTGGGTCGAAAGAGTACATTACTAATGATAGAATATTCTAGAACAAAACATTCATAGTAGAAAAAATGTAGGGAGCTCAGGTATTATCTGAGTGATTATGGTTGTTTAACAGAAGAGGCAAACATCCTAAATCACTAAAGGACAGATAACTTCCCAACTGTTTTTATTCTTTTGCTGGTATAGAGATTAAGTATAAAATGTTATGACATTTGAGGACTTGCTCTTCAGAAAGCTTGTTGCTAACAAGGCAAGAGTTTTGGCATTTCTATCATTTGATATACAGCTGTTTAAACAGAGTAGGCTTAGGCCAGTGACCCGAAGGAACATTTGCACTTGAGCTTGCTTCCTCAAAGGTTCAAATAAAGTTTTACTGTTAAAATGGTTGAAAAGGGCACTGGTAATATTTCCTCAGCAGAGGGAATCTAGGAGAAAAAATAATAATGTTGAACAGATTTGAGCACAGGCTTCAAACGATATGAAAGCATTTCTTCTCTGCAGCTATCCTCTCATATGCCCACCTGATTCAGCAGGTGTCTGCTTGCGAAGGTGGACAATATTTCACCAAACCTCTAGGAAAATAATCTCTTTCTCTCTCTCTCTCTCTCTCTCTCTCTCTCTCTCTCTCTCTCTCTCTCTCTCTCTCTCTCTCTCTCACCACCACTGACTCCCTTAGACTTTTACCTCCAAGAAAAACATTGGCACTTTACCCTGGGTCCCTGGAATTAGTTTAAATCTTTGCTTTTGTACAGGTCTTTTGCTTTAATTACTGAGTTGTTTGTGTCAACACCTTCAGAATGTCTAGCCCAACAAATCTAGTTAAATGTAAATGAAAGGAGGCAGCACTGCACCAAGGCTTCCATTTTTGCACATGTTGTTACCTATACATTTGACAGGGAACAAGACAGCTCAGCTTCTGTGGGTCTCAGTGTCCACAGATTGCTAAGATCCTGTATAAGTTTACAAGTTTATTTTTTTCCAACTCTAGGCACTCAATACACTCTAAGAAGATATCTGAAGGAAGTATACTTTCTGTTTGCCCCTTGCTGGGTTGTACCTAAATCTCCAAGCTTTACTTAGTTGCTGAAGTCTTGAATTTATCCTTTCCTGGCCAGTGATCTTTCCTCTGCCCAGAAATTTCTCCGGTTCTCTATGCCACCACAGGTAAAAGGCCCTGTTTCATTCCCAGTGCTTAGTTATGTTTTAGCTGATTTGATAGCTCCTCTATTTCAATTAGCTGGGGAAAATGTGAAGCCTGGCATCCTATTCCTTCAAATGAAATAAAATAGTTGTCCTCAGAAAGTAGAAGCTTTAATGACTTTAAGGTGGAATTTGGAACATCCCAGAGAAAATTTGGGGCAGTCGTTTGACATCACAATGATGGTTGACACATGGTGAGATGGACAATTTTGTTCTGTATTGGTAGGAAGGTACAGAAGGTACATTCTCAAAAGCAAATGTAAGTCAAGTGCCCTCAAAATGTTCATTATCTTTGGTCCAGTTATTCTATCTGTTTCCAGTAGCCTAGTCTCAGGAAGTAACCAAAGGTTCAGATAATTATTTATTGGGTAACAATAAATGAAGAAAAAACTAACAATGTTTTTAATATTACTAAGAACTAAGTTTATTAAGTACCTGCTATGTGCAACACTGACAATCACCTGCCATGCCTTGTCTCATTTTGTCATCCAAGCAAGGATCTGACCTAAGTATTATTTCTGTACTAACTTTAACAGTGGGGAAAAGGAGACTGATTAAGATTAAAACAACAAGTTTTGGGCTGGCTGAGTGGCTCAGTTGTTTAACATTTATGTTAAGAGCATGAGCTCTGGGCCCTGGTTCGATTCCCACATAGGCCAGTGACACTTTGCCTGAGCTGGGCTGCCAATAGGTGGCAGGATGGCTCAGCTGGTGAGAACACCTGCTCCCAACAGCAAGGCTATCTGTTTGATGGTGGGCTATGCCTGCCCACTGGCAATTAAGACTGACCTCAGCACCTTGAGTTGAGTTGCCACCTGGATAGCTCGGTGGATAGAGTGAGCGCTCTTAACAACAAGGCTGCTGGGTAGAGTGCTGCATGAGATGGTGGCTACACCCACCCACAACTAAGATTGTAACACAGCACCTTGAGCTTAGAGGCCACGAGCTGCCAATGGGCAGCCAGATGGCAACTGGTGCCCTCCACAACAAAGATTGAAGAACAACAACTTGGCTGGTCCCCTTCCCCAATACTGTTCCCCTCCCCCAATTCCTCAACTAAAAAAAAAAAAAAACACATTAAAAAAAATCAAGTTTCAATGAACACAGCTAGAGAGCTCAGAAGGAAGGTTGTCTGGTCTAGGTTTGGTGCTCTTGGGCAACACATGAACTACATACTTGTCCATGGAAGCCATGGTCTGACTCTAGTGGTCACACCGTTAACTGCAATTGAACTGCCTTTTCAAGAACGCTTGCAGCCATATTTGTCCTAGAGCTCCTCCCCTGTATTGCCTTCGTTAGATGCCACTTGAAGTCCCTTAGAAACAATAAAGGGTAGAATGACAGGAGGTACTGGGAAGAGCAGAGGACTAAATAATGGGACACCTGTGTGTTAACGCTGAGGTACACGGTAGGAATAGATTTCCTGGTCCCCTTCTGAGAGCTCTCTGCCTAGTTCTGTCAAATGATTTGAGAATGGAAGTGATGCATTTCTCCTCCAGGCTAGCATTACTGCCATGTGAAACCCTTCCACATGCTCTGGCCTGCGACAGAAAAAAGCCATTTTCCAGACTGTGACTGCTCTATCTATCTTAGTCCCCACATAAAGTTGACAATGATGTTGGACAGAGCTCCAGTCAACCCACCTGCAGAAGAGTAAACGTCGTTTATTTAAGTCACTGGGATTGGAACCTGTTTTCACCACAGCATTATAGCTTATCCCAGTGGAAGAAACCAACATTTTATCCCACAATGTACTACTAAGCAGGAATGGTCAATTCTAGCAGAAACTACAAGATTTGAATTAAGATGATAACAATAACATATCTGACTCTGCTTATGCAGTAATTACCGAAAACTTCTACGGTTGTCATTTTGTTTATAGAATATCATACAAAAGAGATTTAGGGTGTGTTTTAAGGAAACAATGAATCCATTCATGTTTTCACTCATATCTTTGAGGCCTCATTTTATTGAAAAATGAAATGTCAATGCACTTAATTCCCTGTAAATTGCCTCACTAGTGGCATCTATTGTAATTAAGTTTGTATCTTTTGACTGCCTTCACCCATTTCTCCCACTTCCTGCCCTTTGCACCCGGCAATCACTAGTCTGCATTCTGTTTCTAGGAGTTTGATTTTTTAGTTTCCATATATAAATGAAGTCATACAGTATTTTTCCTTTCCTGACATTTCACTTAGCATAACATCCTCAAGGATGACAGGGTTGCCTCCGTTTTTTTTTAATGGTTGAATAATATTTCATTGTATATATACAGCCAGTTCCTGACTTATTATACAATGGCTTGACTTGATTTTTCGACTTTGTTGTGGAGTAAAAGCGATATGCATTCAGTGGAAACCACACTCCGATTTTTGAATTTTGATCTTTCCCAGGTTAGCAATATATGGTCAATATTCTCTCACAATGCCTCAGCAGTGGCAGTGGCATAATTTTGCCCAGCTGTAGGACAATGGGAATGTTCTCAGCACATTTAAGTAGGCTAAGCTAAGCTATGATGCTTAGTAGATTAGTTATATTAAATGCATTTTTCATTTACAATATTTCCAACTAACGATGAGTTTATTGGTGCATAACCCATTATAAGTCAAGGAGCATCTGTACACCACATTTCCTTTACCCATTCATCCATCAATGGACACTTGGGTTGTATGTATGTTTTGGCTATTGTGAATAATTCTGCACAGAACATAGGGTGCAGATATCGCTTCAAGATAGTGATTTCAGGGCCGGCCGAGTGGCGCGGCGGTTAAGCTCTGGCTTGGGAAGCCAGCGGCCCCGGTTCGGGTCCCACTTATGAGGGCCAGTGACACTGCCCTCAAAAAAAAAAAAAAAAAAAGATAGTGGTTTCATTTTCTTGGGGTATATACCCAGAAGTAGGATTGCTGGATCATAATGTAATTCTATTTTCAATTTTTTGAGGAACCCCTCCCCCATCCTGTTTTTCATAGTGGCCACACCAATTTTCAGAGAATATTTGTCTTGATTCTCCAGTTTCAAAACAAATGATCCATTCTCCCTGCTTACCCGGTACCTAAAATTTATGGACTCTTTTTTAAGTAGTAATTGAAACATATATCCTTGAGTTACATTACAAAATACTATGATATTAGAAATTATATCTATTGTGGATAATCCTGGGATCATTCTACTAAATACCCTAATTATATCTTTGTATGAAATTAAATATATAGGCAATTATACACATGAACTTTGTCACCTTAGGTCCCTATGCACTTATGTGTGTTTCAGTGCAACTGACCCCAGAAACAGCCAAATGAATCTACTTTTGTATAAGTTTTACATGACTTTTTCCTATAAAACTAGAGTTAGTAGTAAATCTATTTTGGTATTTTGTGTCCTTTGTATGACTGCATATGATGAAATCCTTTCCAACAATGTTTTTTAAACCAGTGGTGTGCAATTCTGGCAATTTGGAATCAGAAGTCAGTGGGATTTTTACATGTATATTGGAATACACATTAATTTCTTCATATATTTTCATTAAGATCCATACTTCAGGTTGAGCTTCTGTTTTAAGATATAGCAGTAGAAAATATTTAATTTAAGTGCTGTATTCATTTCTGTGGGAATACAAATGTACATAATTTACTGTATTTCCTTTTTTTCTCCAGCTGCTAGGAAGCTCCAATTCAAAAGTCCAGGGGATGATATTGCTTCTGTTACTCCTCATGGTGGAAATATTTGCATCAACCTTTAATTTATGGTTTTAATTTCCTGCTCTTATTCTAATGAGAATTGTCTTACTGAATTTCCTTTTTATAACATATCATCTCTAAACAATTTTGTAGTGAGAAGAGTTACAAGGCAATCAATGAAATAAAATCACAGTGTCCCAAACATTTCATTTTGCTGTTCAATAGTTTTTATGTTTGTTGTTAACATCTGCATGAGCTTCTGAAATATTTAACCCACTGTGTGGTTTAACATCCTTTGTACCTCAAGGCATCTTAACCTCCAGTAAACTTTTAATGCCCCATCATTTTGTGAGATAAATAAGGAAAGTCAGAGCTGAGCAGCTTAGAAAAAGGTGAGCCAGAGACAAATTAATTCCTAAAATGGTACTTTCTCTTTCAATGAGAGAAAGAAAAAAGTACTACAGATTTATTAGCAATTGATTTACAATGACCCAGGGTCAGTCCTGTTGAAGAGGTCCATTTCACAAGTAGAAAAGATGAAATCAGTCCTCTCAGTTTTGGATTATACCTCCGCTTTTGTGACTCAAAGAAAAAGCATCACACACTGAGTTGCCAGCTGTTTTGTATCTCATGTAGCAATCAATAATCCAGGTAAACATTAACTTGGAGTAAATTGGTATCGATGCACCTTCTCTTCTGCAGGTCTGAAGAGGCCAACCTTTTTCTAGGGAGCACAGGACCTGGTTCTATCAGTGTCTTGATAAAGGAAAAGCAGCCACCTGCACAGACTGGCACATTCCCAGTGGAAAGTCCTCTCTGCCCCCTTCCTTTGTGATCAGATCACTGGGTTGACTGTCCTGTCCCTGAGATCTCCAAGACCCACAGGTACTTAGGATCAACTTTCACTTCTTTTGAAACACAAATTTCCAACCTTGGAGAATGTCATGTATCATATTTCTTTTTGTTTTTTTAAGTTTATTGAGGTGACAATTGTTAGCAAAGTTACATAGATTTCAGGTGTATAATTCTATAATACATCATCTATATATCACATTTTGTGTTTACCACTCAGAGTCAGTTCTCTTTCCATCACCATATATTTGATCTCCTTTACCCTCTAGCACCCTTCTCCTCCCCCCTCACCCTCTGGTAGCCACTAAAATAGTGCCATTTGCAACAACATGGACGGATCTTGAAATTATAATGCGAAGCAAAATGAGTCAGACAGAAAAGGTTGAGAACCATGTGATTTCACTGATATGTGGTATATAAAACTGAAAACAACAAAAGAACAAGAAAAACAAATGAAGAAACAAAACACATATTTCTTAATTAGATGCTACTAGTGAGGCAATTTATAGGGAGTTAAATGGATTGACATTTCATTTTTCAATAAAATAAAGCCTCAAAGATAAGAGAGAAAACATGAATGAATTCATTAGCTCCTTAAAACACACCTAAATGTCTTCTTATATTTCTAAAAACAAAACGGTAACCGTAGAAGTTTTTTGTAGTTACTGCATAAGCAAAGTCAGATACATTACTATTATTGTCTTAATTCAAATCTTGCAATTTCTGCCAGAATTGACCATTCATGATGACAAGCAGCTACCCACCCTGCTAGTGCAAGTTTCAGTGCAGAGAATTAACCGTCTTTTGAATGTATTAAGACATTTTCCGAAATGTAAATAGAAATACCAAATACAAGGTAGACTTGCTGAAATATGTCCTTGATATTGGTGTTTTGAAATAAAACTCTCGGTACACTCAAAACAGGAAGCTTATTATTGCTCTAATTGGTCATTTGTTTGGTGATGTGATTTAATATTTCCTCCTCATCATCTTTTTCTTCTTTGTGTTCCTCCCCTAGTTTATGAATTATCTTGATTTGGCTTAACTTCTGCTATTCAAAGAAGGAAAGCTTTGCTAAAATCAAGCTTGCTTCCAGTAATAACAGTTTCCTTAGCTAAGGCTCTTTTAATTGAATGATACTCAAAAAGTTAGGATGACATAAAACCCAATTCTACCTTGTCATTAAAAAATAAAAGACCTACTTCTTTTGACACACCTACAGGTTTTTCTTGGTACTTTTACTCAGCTAAATGAACAAATTTAAGATTTTTTCAAATCTATACCCAGCTACCCTTCCCAGTTACCCCAATCTTGAATCTGGAAAATATCTTAGTATGGGTTTCAAAATTACTGACTAATTTCTTAAACTCTAGATCTCTGGTAGCCAAGGAATGGTGTTACTATTTCTAAAGTAAATAATTGAGGAAAAACAAACAAACAAACAAAAACTCCACGAGAAATGGGACATGGAGTTTTTTACCTCCTTATAGTACTTCTTTTCCATTTCCATAGTGACTATTAACAATAACTCTATGAGGAAGTAGCGTTATAACCACGACCATCCCCATTTCACAGATAAAGAAACTGAGACCCAGATGGAAAAAGAAATAGGCAGATAAGGGATGGAACTTGGATTGAAACCCAGGAAGTCTTGCTCTAAAATTTACAATCTACTTTACTCTTCTTAGCAGTGTCACCTGAGTTACAAACCTTGACAAGGTAAAAGATAAACATTGTAGAAGCTGGAGCCAACTGATGAGCAATAGTTAAGGTTCTGGAACCCAGAAGAAGCAGACCAGGAAAGAGGCACCCTTGTGCAGTGCCAAGGCTATTTCACGCTGTCTGCACTCCTAGTCACACAAGCAGAGGTGTTGGTGTGTAGTAAAATGTTTTGTTCTGAGAGGAAAGTGGTAAATGGGTAGAAACTAGTCAAGCACACACACAACCATTTTGTGCCGTGGAACGAGTTTTCTCTGGCAGGGGCAGTGCTCTCCATTTCTGCAAACAAAGCAATATCCACTAATGACTCTTGTGTCCATGTTAGTTTGATATTTTTCTACTCTACTTTTTTCTTGATCTGCACAATTAATATTTTCCTTTTCCTAAACCACCTCCTCCCTTCCCGGCCCACACTGTACTCTTTTTCCAGATGTGTGACAACCAGTTTTTGGTCTCTAAACAGATTTAAGACTAATTTGTTTAATGGCGGTGTGTTCTCTTTTTTGCTGATACTGGAAGATTTTAGAAGTCTAAGGAGACTGTTATGGAAGCTGTTTCATGGTAACTCGAGTTCCATGTTTGTGAATGTATGTCCTGGCAGTTTTGTGAACTCAAGTACTTCCTGGAGTCCAGGGCCAAAATGGGAAATGCAGCTGGGGCAGATGTTCTGGACTTAGAGTTGCTGTCTTGGTTTTAAAAGCTGAGAGATTAGATCATTTAAGGGTCTCTGAACAGCTAGGCCAGGTGAAGAGATGGGAGCAGCCCCAATAAACACATTTGCATATACTCAGTGTTCTGGCCTGTTAGGATTACTTTGGCAACAGTTTGGGAAGTGGCAGCATATTTGATACCTAATATGCTAAAGAGAAGAGGGAGGGAAGATGTTGTATTATATAGACAATGACGAATGTACATTATAACCGTCCCCCTGGAATAACATGTAGGCTTGGAAGACCTCATTAAGGGAAATGGATTCACTCATAATAAATTATCGAAAAACATCATAACGAAGGTGTATTTTTCAGAAACAGATAGAAAAGGATATCCATTCCAGTGCTGTTTCTTTCCAACGAGGTAAGCACTCAGTTCTAGTTAACTTTTTCAATGAAACCACATCATCATAAAATGTTGTTGCATTTCTGAGATGACTAAACACTCATGTAGAAAAAATTTAGACTCAGACATTTAACATTTATATAATTATTGTTTTCAACATATGGCTTATTTTTGGCTCCTATTTTCTAAGGTAAAATATGTCTTTTCTGAAAAAAAAAAAGATTATAGAAGGAGCATCCCAGGTATTCCTTTTTTCTAACCTTTTTATTTATTTATTTATTTATTTTAATTTTATTGGGGAACAGTGTAACAGTGTGTTTTTCCAGGACCCATCAGCTCCAAGTCAAGTCGTTGTTTCAATCTAGTTGTGGAGGGCGCAGCTCAGTGGCCCATGTGGGAATCAAACCAGCAATGTTGGTGATATGAGCACTGTGCTCTAACCAACTGAGCTAACCAGCTGCCCCTTTTCTTACCTTTTTAACCACAGTTACAAAGTTTATCGAATTGTTGTTTGAATAATTGCACAATATCATGTAAGACCATTTTTCTCAATTACCAGTTTACAATGTGGCTCTGTGGAAACAATACTTTAAAAATATATATATATATATAACAAGAACATGCAAAATAATCAAATAAACTAATGTTTATTAGGGATCTTCATTGTGCTGGGCCATGCGTTGAGTACAAAGCTCGCTGGACCAGGAGTGGTTCTGGTTCTCTTTCTAGCTGTGTGACTGTGAGCAAGTTATATAACTTTCAGTTTTTTAATTGTTCCAACTGTAAAATGAATTTTATTTGATTAGGATGCTTCTAGATCAGAGCCATATGTAGCAGAAACCAACATGGCTGATTTAAAGAGAAAAGAAATGCATGAGAGGGTAAAGATTAAAGGTAGTTCATAAACCCTTGGGGATGGCCATAGACCTGGTCTTAGAAGTCACAGGAGCACAAACAACACTGATAATCAGGCTGGGGTGCTGGCCCTTTGAAGATAACATTCCACTGTCTTTGGGTATGGACTCTGCCACCTTGCACCCTTGAACCAATCAGAGCTCACTGCTAAAACCACTGTCACTGCTGCCTCTGAAAACAGTGTAGCTATGACAGCTGCCACCATGCTTGTCTGCAAGGACACTGAACAGCCCCTGCTTCCTTGTGTCCCTGGTTTGGCTCAGGCATGTCTGGTTGACAGGACCACAGTGTGTCACGATGATACTTCAGCTGCAGGGGGTAAGGGGAGCACCACACAAAGATCTTGTTTTACTTCCTCCAAAATATAAGAAATGCCTCAAATATAAAAAGATTCCAGCATTGCACAGCTATAAATATGACACCAAAAGAAACGTTTCAAATTCTACTGTCTTCTGGAATACTCATTATAATTGGGGGGATGGTGTTCCTGGAAAAGTTCTGATGATTGTCTGTTGTCCTGTTGTGTTTCTTAACAGCATCTCATTTCATTCTCACTTATGTCCTGGTTTATAAGATAAATTATGAAGTCAACCTACTTACAATGGTGACATCATTTCACAGAGGAGAAGATATTTATAATTCATTACTATATTTATATAGCATTTTGTTGATCTCAAATCGAGTTGATCTATGGCATATGGTTTTATCTTGACAATAGGCCCATGGGGTAGCCAGGGCAGACATTATCAGCTACTGCTTGTAAGTAAGGAACTGTTACTTGACAAAGGTATGCTGATGTTAATCTCTGACTGGCAGAAAGGGCAGAGACCCTGCACCACCTGTGTGCTCCAACCGGTGTATCAGACATGCCACCTTTGTGCTTATTAAAGTAGAATCTCACCTTGTTCATGAGAGTAGCCTGAGGAAGACAGGGTGAAGAAGGCTGACAATGCGGAAGGATGAGATTTCAGTTGTCATATTCTGAGCTCTAAATCAGAGTTTCTTAGCTTGGGGCATGTCCCTCCATCCTTGGGTGTGGTGAATGGATGCAACTTTAGTTCCCCAGGCTGGTTGAGGACTGAGGTCTTAGGCACAGGTGGACAAACTGCCCACGCTTTTCTCTATTTTGCTATGTGCTTCTATTCGAAAACGCTTGGGAAGTATTGCTCTAAGCAATTGAGTAGAGATACTCTCATCCATTTGAAAGATATTGTTTGCCCATTTATTCATTCAATGTCTCCTTATTAAGGGCTCTGATATTCCAGATGTGGTGCCAGATGTGACAAATAAAAAGATGAAAAGACTCAGCTCCCGCTCCTGGCTAGTGGTAGTCCACTGGGGGAGGCAGGCAAGCAACAGGAAATCTCAGATCAAATAAGGATGCTCATAGGGAAAGAACAGAAGCTCAGCGGTAGTCAGAAGGGCCTGTTAGTCAGGTTTGGTTGCAGGGCGGTGCATGGGATCTTCTCAGAGCAGAAGATTTTTAGTTGAACTCTAAAATAGTGGAAGGAATTTTTGAAGCAATGGGAGATATGAAGAGGAGACTATATTCTATGCAGATTGAACAGCTGTGCAAAGACTTGGACACCCTGGAGGCCTCCTTCGTTTGGGGCACGAAGGCACTTCAATACAGCTGGAGACCAGGTTCAAGGTGGGTGGGGCTCAGAGACTAGGCCAGGAAGTGCCAGATCATGCATGGCCTTCTAGATAATGAAGGGTCTTTCATGCTAAAGCCATAATCTCTAATCCTATAAATACATAGAAAAATAGATGTTTTTCTGTTCTGTTTTCAGTAACTTTGATGTTAATGGTCTAAAAGTGGACTCAAGTAATTCCAATGAGAGTAAAACAAATAACTAATACCTTTTAAGCACTGGTTACGTGGTAACCACGGTCCTAAGTACTTACAGCTATTCAATAATTTCATCCTCCCCATAACCATATAAGGTATTATCCTCACATTGCAAATGAGGAAATTGAGACATAGGAATCTTGCCATAGGTTATGTTCAGCTGGAATTTGAACTCATGTAGCATACTTTGCAAATCCTTGCTCTCAGAGATAACACTACATTCTCTTTACAAAATTCCACTTAAGATATTTCCATGATTAGAATATATTTGCTCTATGAGTTCATGTGAATAATGTTATTTTGAGTTATTTGGAATTACAAGCAGTAGAGAAACATCACTCATGCTTGAGAATCATTAGGCTTACTGTTATTATAATAAGCTCTACCAGTAATAAAGCATATGTCCTTGCTTCATAAAAAATATTTCCTTTATGGCACCTAATCACGCTAAGCTTTTGTTTGTTCATCTATGTACAAGCCAAAGATGACAATATCTTGTTGTCAAATGAGATGATTTGGGGGCAAGTGACATGTACATAGCCTTGAATGTAATGTGTGAAATGGAATCTGACACTACAAAGTAAGGCATTTGAAACAACCACACATTGTAAGCTGATGAGACTTCTTCTGGGGTTTATTTGTAAAACAATGGAGAATATATTACCTCCTCAACAGGTGCATCATTTAACCTAGGTTTATTTATTCCTTCTTTCATTGATTCTTTTTATTTAATAAACTTGCTTTGAGCTACTTTGTGTCTGTCACCATCCTGGGAGCTGAGGACATAATGATGAACACTAAAAGGTTCCTCTCTTCAGAGATCTTTCAGTCTCATGGAAGAGTCAGACAGACATAAACAGAAATTATAATGCAATGTGCTGAGCATACTGACAGTGTAATGCATAGCGTTTAATGGGAGCCCCAATTAAAGGGACTTATCCTAACCTAAAGCTTCAAGGGAAAGAAATAACTGGGTGCCTCCAGATTTTCTCAGAAGTATCAGCAAAACTTTAGTTCAAGTGGGATAGAATTGGTTACTAGAAGAGCAAGATTCTAACCCCTGCCTTCTGCTAATATACACCATTAACCAGGCAAGCTGGTGGAGCCATTTCTATTATATGTTATTCCCGCCCCCCCCTCTGGCCACACTTTCCAGATCTATTTCCATAATATCTAAAAGCTTGACCAAGTTCAGTCTGGAATTGCAGAAAGCTCTGTGTACCTTTCACAATCATCATCCCAGGAATATGGCTTTTGATTAGTTCCCAGCAACTGGTGCAAAGGCATTCAGGCCCCTGAATGATGTGCAAAATCCAGTACAAATGCCGTCAGCTTTTTCCAAAACTATCCTTCGAAAATCATTGCTTGGACACATGTCGGAATGAGATTTTTTTTAAAACTTAAAGCTAGCACTTTCCCATCCAAATGTTCCTTCGGAGGGTTTATAGTCCAATGAGGGCTCCTAAGACAGCACATGTGTTTGGTTTACTATCAGAAATGCTATTTTAGCAACACGTGCAAAGAATTAGAAAGATTATAGTAATATCTTCTCATCCTGAAAGTTGTAGAAGTACTAGCATTGTAGAGTATTTCCAACAGTGATGTTATGGCCATAAAAGTGCAGTTATCTACAAGTGGGCCCATTTATATTGAGGAGAGATATTTTTAATAAGTTCCCATTTCACTCTTTCCACCTTTAGCTCATTGTTTCTTAAGTTCCAATTGCTTTCTGATACTGTGGATTCTTTGGGAAGTTTCTCTGTGGTCCTCAAGAAAAGTTAAGTGAATTAGTTTCTATACTTGGTTTATGCCTGGGATTCCAAATTGCTCTCCTCTCACCCATTTTCCCATTCTTCAAGGCCCGAATCTCATTCCAGATCCATCCTGAAGCTTCATCGGAGACCCTTGAGACTTGGTTTTATAAGGATATCCTTATTGGTGGGCTCTATTATGAGGTAGAATTAGCTTTGTGTTCTTCATCCATCAGGGTTGGTGAAGTTGGGCTGTGGGAATTAAAAGACCCCAAACCCCAGAGGCTATAAACAAGAAAAGTCTGTTTTGTTCCAGGGCTGCTCTGCCAGTGGGCTGGGAAGTTGGTTCTGCTTTACCTCACTCTGGGACTTTGGTTGACAGCGAAGCCACTAGCTGGAACCCTGCCAGTTGCATGGGCCGAGGAAAAGGCAGCCCTGGAGAGTCTTGCACTAGCACTTATATACTTTACTCAGGAAAGGGCACATGTTGCTCTGCTTGCAACTGATTGGCTGGTACTAGACCCATGGTCCATCCCAACCACAAGGGAGCCAGGAATTTCAACCCTACTTACTACAGGTCAGGAAGGTGGAGAGCCATAAACATTTGGTGAACTGCACTAATGACAACCACAAAGCCCTTCACACTGGGGTTTGATTGAGGGCTTTGGCACTTACTAATGACACATCTTACTCTGGGCAAGTGGCTTAGATTCTTAGCTGCTCTGTGCCTCAGTTTCCACTTCTTTGAAAGGGGAGAGTACTTTATTCTCCAGTGGTTTCTGGTAAACCATCATTGACTATAGAAATCATCTCACAGATCTCATTTGCTGTTAACCTTTGGTCCTAAAGAGTAATGTGAAAGTATCTTATTTCTCCCTTAAGAACATAAGCTTGCTGTCTTGAATTGACCTCCTGTAACATTAAAGAAGCATTGGAAGTTAACTGTCCAAGTTGTCACCAGAACTGGCAAATGAAATTTAACTCTATGGTCTTTGTTCATTAAGGGCAGGAAGAAGAATTAGAAGGGGTATGGATTGAATTCTCAAGCTTGTCAGTTAGAAACTCATCTTTTTTTTTTTTTTTTGAGGGCAGTGTCACTGACCCTCATATGTGGGACCGAACCGGGGCCGCTGGCATCCCAAACCATAGAAACTCATCTTTTTGTCTCAGAAAAAAACTGTCTCACAAATATCTCATAAAATGCCCCTTCCAGTTCAATTTTTTGAAAGAGTATTTCATTTAGTTCATCCTTCTCAGTGAAGTAACTATGCATGAATCAATGAGCGATGTTGGGGACTATGGATTGAGTCATCATGTTCCAATTTCTGCTCCGTCATTTTTAATTGACACCTTAGTTGCATCTGTTGCTAAAGAACAGATTTACGCACTGCTTGTTGTCAGATCGATGAGCATTACAAGCAATCAGGGTGAAGAGTTACAAAGCCCCGTGTTATTCTTCCTGAGGCATAAAACAGTCAGTCGGCTTCAAGTCAGAGTTGGGTAAATGATTCATTTTAACGTTGTTGATTTAGGCCCACCTGAAGAGATGGCCCTGCCAACCTACAATAAAACTGGCATTATTAAAGATTGCTCCCATCCTGAATCTTGCTGCAGTTATTCAGGCTTTTGTGTACCACAAGCTCAATAATTTTCTACACATCAAAAGAACAGGTCAGGTGATAAATAGCTGTCATTATTGGAAGCCGCTTGCACACTTAGTTTACAATTTCTCATCTCCATAATTCAGATAATGTGTATTCTTTAACCAGATGTGAAATGTATTGCACTTCACAGCACCATTTACTATTGGGTTTTAATTTCAATATATTATAATGCTCTCTGGACTAACCCTTGTCTAGCCATCTTTGAACTGTGTGTTAAAATATTTTCAACTGGAAGTGAGATTAGTTCACACCAACATTCGTGTATTTTGAATCACGTCTGATTAACCCTATCCCTTTGACTGGTTATTTATTGGCGTGTTGATTCAATTTGGACAAGTAGGTAAAAGTGATAGCATACTTTTTTTCCCCCCTCATAGTCAGAATTCAATTATTGATCCCAGAAGAAAGGTTCCACCATGATGCTGTAGAAAAGTAGGAATTGTGAGAAGTTAAGAGACCCATCTTTAATTCTCAGCTCAGTTTCCTCATGGCCCCCTTATGTACACACTTCATAAGCTATTTACAACTACAGTTAGTTTCCCAACTCCTCAGGCCATTATGCCTCTGCTATGCTATTTCCTCTGCTAGGAAAAGCTGTCTGCATGCACTCTTATAACCAACTCTGAGTCATCAAAGTTGCAAAACTCATCTCCAGCAATACCCCTTCCAGAAAGCCCTTCTCAGAACTCATTTAGATTTCCCAGTTCCATGTTCAAATAAATGGCTCGGTAGACAGTGCCTATCAACAATTTATGTGTCTAGATCCTACACAACAGTTCCTTTGAATTATTTAACTGTTTACAGCCAGTTCCTGGCCATGGCATGGACTTAATAAATATTTGTTGAATGTATGGGTGAATATCATTGAACTATGACTTTAAATACAATATTGACAAGAAATAGCAATCGCTTGCACATATGGAACACTTGCTGTGTGCCAGGCACTGTCTTTTGCACTGTATCAGTTGTAACTCATTTAAGGTGCATAAAATTCCTATGAAATAGACACTGTTATTACCCCATTTCACAGACAAGGAAACTGAGGAACTGAAAGGAAATGTAACATGTTCAATGTCACTGGTGAAGCCAATGTTCAAATCCAGTCTAGCACCACAGCTGGGAAACAAACCGACCATATTGTTATTTCTCATGGTGTAAATTTCTAAGGGTCAATTTAAAAAATAAACTGAAAACAAAAGTCCCCCTTCCTGTACTTGCTTATTCCTAATAGCTGTTCTTTTTAGCTATGCAGAAAATAAAGCAGTAACATGTTTCTGCATTTATTGTAGCTTTAGTAATTTCAGCTTGTAAATTTGCTTTGAAAGCCCTAGTGTTTAAATATTAATCAATGCTATGGAAACTTCCAAGCAAGTGCTGTCAGTGAAAGATCAACATTAGTTACATTTTTACTTCCTGACAAGTTAGAAATAAGCTTCTAGTAGCCTTCCTACCTTCTGGAAATATGTTGGCCTTAAAACCCATTGTGGGATTCAGAAGAAATTTCTTGCACTCAACTTTAAAGCAGAAATATATAAATATCAGCAAAGAAACCAAAAAAATGTGGTTATCTTCTTTATAAAAGATTTACAAAAAAAAACAAAAAACCAAAAAACCAAAGAACAAACAAACGAAAAAACACCTTTAACTATGTAGTCCCACAATTGTTTTCAAATACAAGTGAATTCCCCCACGTTTAGATAAATGTACTTAATGGCTATGACTCAATACTACATCTTTATACTGATGTCCCTAGGAATGTTTTTTTTTTTTAATCTTCTTTTTTGAGATTTCCAACATATTATAAAATGTATGACCAAAAAGCTCTGTTAAATTGTGGAAAGTTTAAAATGTTCACATTTGTTCATGAAATACTTTTAGACACAGTACTTTAAAACACAAATGTGCAGCGATACACTTGTCCTAACAGGATTTATAAACATGTTATCCTGTAGCTCACTTTATTAGTTATAACATTCAGAGCATGTTATTTAAATTTGGATCAGTTCCTTATACTGTCTTGACTCCTTTTTCTTATCTGTAAAACAAAGTTAATAATATGTCTTACTTTATGAAATTAAAGTATCTAGAACAGCACCTATCAAGAGAAAGAGTTCAATAAATTGCTGCTGTTGTAATTATTGGCTTCAGGCAAGGTGATTTAGTATGGACAAACATTTGAAGAATGACAAACATCTCCTTTCCATATGTCAGGTTACCTTCCGTGACCAGAGGTGTATGTATCAGTTTGTCTGGACTTCCATAACAGAATACTACAGGGTGATCTAAACAGCAGAAACTTATTTTCCCACAGTGCTGGAGACTGGAAGTCCAAGATCAAGGTGTCAGTGGGGTTGGTTTCTGGTGAGACCCCTCTTCTGGCTTGCAGATGGCCCCTTCCTACTGTGTTCTCACATGGCCTTGCCTGTCTGTGTGCACACTCCTCATGTCCCTTCTTTTTCTGACAAGGACAACAGTCCCTTAGAATCAGGGCCTCATCCTTACAACCTTATTTAACTTTCATTACCTCCTTCAAGGTACGATCTTCAAACATGATCACCTTGAGGGTTAAGGCTTCAACACAGGAGTTTGGGGGGAGACCAATTCAATTCATAATAAGACAAAACTTCATTTGGGGATAGTAATAAAAGTTTACATTTGAAGCCCTTTGTGTGAGGCCTGGGTCAAATTACTCCATGTTCACCCCACTGGAGGTTTTTAAGAGGTCATCTGATTTCCATTTTAAATAAATAACTTCAACTCCTATTTAGAGTTCCACTCATCAATATACCTTCCTGCCTCCAGCACTGGTTCAGTGGAAACTTCCACAGTATTTTCTATGGACTTCATTTTATTTTATTTTTGTTGGGTGGTAGGGAGTTTGATTACTACTTGACACCGGGAAGTAAGGGATTCAGACACTAAAGGGAAGAGTGAACAGTAGGCCATTTGTCTGGGCATGCCATCAGCTTCAGGCATGTCAAGAATGCTGTTGGAATGGCTTTGCCATCCCTGGAATGGTTGTAGGGCCACACATCAGTCCTTTCTTTGGGTAAGTGTGAAATTCCTAAGGTTTTAAAAGTAACAGAGTGATATAATAGGCTCGCACTCTAACAAATTGAATCTCGCACACAATTATAATAAAGAAGATTGGTGTAATGATGACTTTCAAAATTGAGATTGAATTATCTTAGACCACAAAGCAATGATGACTAATTTCACATTGTGTGCAGAAGTATCCATTTGTCAGGGAAATCCTACCTCTGATGCTTAAGTCCCTATCATTCTGTTTATAACTGCCCAAGGTCTCTGTGTAGTTACCATGCCAATTTGTTGTTTTACATGATATTAACAACTCATCACAGAAAACGAACGCTGAGCTAATTTTCTGAACAGCTGCAAGTAAAGATGGAATTATGGTTAACTCCTTATAGTAATCCACTTTAGAAAACTTTTATTTCCCTTCCAAGTCTGCTAATTTTCAAAATAATTTCCATTATTTCCATGTGTTTATGTAAAACTTCAAATTAAATGATCACTTTATTTTCTTTATTATGGCTAGAGATTCTATTTTGATTTTAAGTATTATTATGGTCTGCATAAACTAAGTAATAGTATCTCACAAACACTAGTTTTGTAGGTAAATTAGACAAAGTAGTAATTATTTGTCATCCATAGGAAGTCCTCAGCTGATCGCATTTTCATAAATACTGAAGAAGTACTCCATTAAAATAATACTTTTGGGTCAATATTATAAAGCAGGTATTAAAGGTAGAGCTTTGAGTTAATAATACATAGATGATACTACATAGAAATCTAATTAATGCTAATACAGTGTAGGGGTATTATTATTGGTTGCTGTGCTTGTAGTCTAGTTTTTCACAACATGGCTTCTTGGTTTTTCCTTTCTTTTCCACATCTGACGGACCTGAGGAAGTAGCATAGAAGTAATGCCAGAAAGGCCATCATCTGGCACATTTCTAGCAGCTGAGTTTCCTTGCTGAGCCAAGGGAAGGAAACTGAACCTACATCTGTCTCCAAGTAAAGATGGGTAGGCCACTGGGAGAAGGAATTGAGTGTTAGAAAATTCAAGCCAATGGCAATGTGATTCTGGCCATTTTGTGTCACTGTGGAGTCAGCTGTTCTCTATGACTCACATTCAAATGACAACACACCTAGCAGGACCTGTGAGCTTCTTTGGTGGGTGTCAGTGAGCTTTATGGTCTTCTGTGCCTTTTAGCACCTCTACCCATAACTGGGTCTTTATTCCAGCCTTTACCTTAAACTTTCGGTTTCCAAGAAATCACTTACCTTCCCAGGGTTTGGAATAATTGCTTTATGACACAATAGCTGGAAAAAAATGCATACACTTCATGATGACCTTTGGGGGGAGGGGGCAAAGAGGAATGACCAAGCAAGGGGATTGTCTAGCTTTGGAAAGTCATCATCACCAGTTAGCAATTGTTAGGGAGTGACTCAGCTGTCTGGCTCTAACTTTCAGACAGATGTAGGTGAGCTGGAGACAGATCAGCACTAAGGCTTATTCACACACGGGCATGCCTGGATCAGCCAAATCCCATCAGTACAAAGGAAGGGCAAATATCTGCGATTGCATCAGGCAAATACTGCTTCTATCCTTTGAAATGCTATTACTTCAAACTTCCTGTGAAAAGCTAAGACTGTCCAATTATATTCAAGCCCATAAGTCCAAGAAACTAAAATGTACTTCTTTTAACTAAATATTTTGTACATGATTATTTGAGTTTGTTTCATTCATTTATTAAATGCCTGCCATGTGACAGATGTCAAGTGAGGCATTTAATGATGGGTGAGGAACGTTTATACTTATTTTGTAGATGAGCAAGGAAAAGCGTAGAAAAGTTAAATCATTTTCTCTGAGCCACACTGCTGTTTTATGCTAACGAAAATACTACCCTTAATATAGCATGTGTACATTTCCCATTAAATTCTTAACTTTTTTTTTCCCATTTTGCCTATATATTATTTGGTAATATTCAATAACATTGGTTACCTTGCACATTGTAAGTATCTATCATTCATACAGCTCCAGTGTCTGAGATTGAGAATAACACATGCTTTGTTTAAGAGGGAAGAGGCATGGAAGCCGATTGTGTCTTTGATGACAGCACCGAGCCTTGCATCCATCATGGGAACACTGACCCCAGTCTCCTGTCTCGAAAGACAATTACATGTCCTTATTGCTTCTTTAAGCAATAAGGATAAATTGGCATTCTCTTATTTGTAACAAGAAGTTCCTAACTGCTAGACTAAAATAATAAAGACAGCACTATGACGGGAGCAAGTGAAATAAAAGTTTAAACACGTCTTCCGAAAATAAACACATGCTGCACGTATTCTAGTCAGTGATACCCAGGTGTGAGGAGGCTCTGGTTTGGATTTACATAATGTGATTTAGTACCAGAAACGCTAAGGCACTCGTTACAAAATTGATCACTTTAGAACACCATGTTAAGTACAGGCAGAGTAAAACAGTGTTGTAAAGCGTCCATGGTGGAGATGTCATGGACTGAAGATTCTGTCAGTGAGCATATGTACAACTAAGGCTGTGCCTAGGAGGGCATCTCATGATGTGACTGACGAGTTTTGAATGTCCCGCCACAGAGGAAGTGGTGAGGGCCTAAATTCCATTGCAGCTACTGTGTCAGGCACAGTGTGTAGACATCTGTTTTCAGGGATACCAGCATTAACTCATAAATATTAGGTCTGCTCCATAAAGAGCCTTTATATAGAGTGCAAAATAAAATGTGACACTCTATATAAACCCGTCTATGGCTACTAATGAGAGCTAAAATTTGTTAAGCACTTACTATTTTGCAAGCACTGTGCTAACTGTGTTTGTTACTCCATTAGAGCTTGACACCTTTGTGAGATAGGACTTGTATGGTCCCACTATATATATCAAGAGCTGTGGGAAGTTGAGAAACAACTGGTTTAACACCATCGTGCTAGAAAATAGACATCAGCCAGGATTTGGGTATGGGCGGGTGACTTCACCTCTATGTACTGTCAGTTCTAACCACTGTACTACTTAGGAGCATTTTTATATTACTTGTACACCAGACAGATTGTTTCCCTGATGATGTGTTGTGGGTTTTTGTCATTGTTGGGAAAACCTGAAGACCTGGGATGCCTTATAATTCAGAAAAGGTAGAGAACACCTTAATCATGATTGAGATGGGATGAAAGATGGAATTAGAGGGAAGTAAGGGTGTTGCACGGAACAGCTGAGTTTTTGCTTTGGTCTTTTCCCCACATGCTACCAGGAGCACATGTGCAAGCTTGGGCTAAAGGGAAAAAGGATTAAGAAGAGAAACCAAGTCGGCCCTTCTCATTGGCACCTGGCATATCATCATGAACATTTGGTCAAATGAAATATTTAGAATCAGATAAAGCCAAATTTAAATTCCATTCTACTGTTTCCTTGCTAAGTCTTGATTTTCTTATCTATAAATCTTTGATAATAATGTCTACTTCTTAGGGTCACTGAGGGAAGTTACACCTGTTTGTGCTTGTCTGTTTGTCAAACAAAATGTTGGCACAGAGATAAAACAATAAACAATAGTCACAGTGTATGTATATATATATATATATATATATATATATATATATATATTAGTTGTAATGATACAATAGTTTTCTATTAGGTATTAGTAGTTAATATTAACTTGCTATTTGCTAATTTATTACCTCATCTGACTTCCCAATCTCACCTGTATGTTCTGGATCTGAGTGACCCCTCTAGGAGTTCAGTGGCTTTTCTTTCTTCATATCCAGCTGAGTGGGTTTATAAACTGCATCATCATTATTTGATTTGAAAAATAAAAAATTTTAATCAGAGTGCATCTAAGGCCAACCAATTCATGTATGTAGTATGCTATTATTTCCCATTAAATACTACCATCTTTGCTCAAATTGTGTTTAATTGTGTTTAAGGTAAAAGGCTATGATGTTTACATAAGGTTGTGGTTTATGGTCCTTAAAGAATTAAGGAATTCTTTAAGCCCGTCTGGTTTTCCTGATTGTTATAGGTGACTTAGAAAAACACTGGTTAGATAGGTTTAGTTTTAATATGATGTGCTTATATAGACAGGGTTAAACCAAATAATAGTTAAGGGAACTTTTATCTTGAAATGAATGATTTTAATCATTTGGATAACTGTTCATGTTTCATGATGATCCCCTTCTCATTAGATATTTAATTTTCTTGACAAAAAAGACAACACATATGCAGCATTTAGCACAGAACCTAGCATACAATAAATGCTATTAAATGCTAGCAATAACTGCTATTGTTTCTCTGTTATAGAGAGCTACAACTATAGCTTTGTAGACAGTAATAACAATATGTGGTGGACACATTAATGCAGGTTGTTTTCCTTCTGCACCAGCTTTTAAGCTGTTGTCTTTCTCAAGTCCAAGCCCATCCAGCTAGATTTTACTTTGTGATTCTGAAGAGGGTACACTTCTCCTTTGCCCCCTGGCTTCTGTTAGGCTCTACCCATGGGGGCCCAAGAGGGAAACTGGGAGGCGGGGAAAAAGAAGAAGGGACTGCTCTTATCTGCTGTTTATCAGGGTTGCACTTGAAATAGCTCTTTCCACTGGCATTGACAGTAGGTCCAATAGCTATATTGGTCCTACTTAACAGTTTTCCCATACCCTAGAAGCAGTCTTTTAGAGCCTCCTCAGCTATATCAGAGCCAACTAATGTAGGTCCTGAATCCAGGTGGTCCCTCCTCCAAGCTCCAGATCTTCTAAGCAGGGCCCCTCAGGAGAGCTCTGGGTTTAAACTCCACAGAGCCTGCCCCTAAGCTTTTACATTTCAATAATAGCATCCTCTTCCATTTGTTCCCTGATTCCTAGCGGGGATAATTGTTTCCCCCAGTAATTACTTTTATGAATCCACAGTGCCCCTCTTTTATCTTTCATTTCTGTGATATCTGGTTGACAATTCTTTATATTAAATTCCTCTGTTAAAACAACTAGTGAAATTTCTCCTGACTGATAAGTTACCTTATGTCCCTTCCAGGGCAAGTCCCCTGATAGCAAGCACTGTATTGTGTAGATGGTTCTTAGACAAGCTAATTCTATGTAGTGCTTTATAAGGCTGCAGAATGTCAGAGTATTTACAAATTAGGTCTGTTTTTTGTTTTTCTAATGACTGTGAAAGACCCTGTAAGTTGTCAACGAGTTTAGAGTCTTACAATGGATTCAGCACCACAGTGCCCAAGAATACTCTAAAGGTAAGGAAAAGCCGTACTCTAACTTAAAATTTGTCAAAAAAATAAAGGTGAAGCTTTTTTGTGTTTTGTATTTTTCCTAGAAAAATTTCTCTTAAAGTTTAATATGTAATTTCTAAATGATCGTGTTGGTGAATTGGGGTCCTTTCTGTTATATTTCCTAGTTTTATTTGCACACTGGAAATTATTTTTCTGCCTCATTTCACCACTTCCCCGCCCAGTTTAATTTGTAGTCACGGATTTTTTTTTCTTTTTTAAATACATTCTTTGTGCTGTGAGAAACTAAAGACTTAATGCTAATCTGGCAACTGTAACAAAAGTAATGATTTTAGCATTAAAAAATAAAAGCATAGCAAATGTGGAAAAACATTAGGGAGGGAAAAGGGAGCCAAAAGCTACCCATGTGAAGAATGACTGGTCTTAACATAATCAAATGGGGTTCTTGTCTCATAAAATTCAAATAAACATAATCCCACAAGAAGTTAAGACTATCCTGTGTACGCACTAATTAATTCATACTTGAATAGTTTACATACCGAATTAGTCAGAGAAACCCAAATCTCTCAAGTTGAGCCAACTACAAGATGGGAATGAACTCTTCATATGTCAGGGGTAAAAATAAATTAGGGATAGGCTGGAGCTTTCCACTTCATGTAATCACTCGAGATGTGAATCTAATGGATCCATATTTGCAAAATATTTAATACTAAATCTAGTGGAAAATGCCAATGTTTATTGAGGGAAAGAGAAGCTGTGATATCAATTATTTTGGTGAAAAAACACATTTGCACTCAGGTGGGAACTAAATAAGTATAATTATAATGGGAACCAGGAATTCTTTCTTATTTGATATCCCAATTTTAATTCAGAGTAGTGCCAAACAAAATTAATTACAACTACTTGGCAGACTGCATACAGTCACATTTTGTACTTCTTTCTTTATTTGATCTCTCTCCATATAGAACTCTATCTAGAAGCCTAATATACTCCTTTCATCTGTGGATACTATAAAGAATTACTATTACCTGGCTTCTTCCTAAATACTTACATGGAATGTTTGAGTAGACTAGTTAAATTAATGGTATAGCCCTCAAAATCATTTACCCATGTGCTAAAATTATTAGTATACTTCTATATTTCCTAGAATAGATCAAGACATTCACTGAGATTTATGTAGTTACCCTATTATTTTTTAATTGATTATATATGTGTTGGAGAAGAAGTATGTTCATGTAAAAATTCATAGCTTTTGGATTAAAATCTGGGTTCAAGCCGCAGCTCCCACAAACAAAAGTGCACAGCAGAACAATTTTGTGTCTCAAAGTAGATGATCCTCTAAAACATAATCTCTATGAGGGGAGATATCTTTGCCCTCACTCTCTCACAAGAGCCTAGAACAGCACCAGGCACATACATAGTAGGTGCTTGATAGAGAGTTATTGAATGAAGGCATAATGATTGTAAAACTACATTGTGAACTCTAAAGATATATTAAACTATTGTTTTCTGCTAATATACTATGATCAAGTCTGTTATTGATCATTATTTACGCAAGAAAGGTATTTCCCACCTTTTCTTACAAAATAAATCCTACCTTGGTTTTTGCATACTGCTAGAATGTATGAGCCTTATGATATAAGAAAGAATTTGTTGAGGTATGAACTAGGGCTTTCCCAGACTAAATCACATTTAAGTACAAAAGGGGAGCAGTGTGTGTTTGCCCATGCCTCTGCATGTAGGCACATGTGCTTATGAGCGTGTTTGTGAGTGTGCATTGCTACTATTTTGGTCTTAAGTCTCTCAGAGAAATATGAGACACTAGTCTGTGAGACTGTTAGAACTGTAGGACCAACGAAACATACAGAACTTGACTTTGCCAAGTCTTAAGTCAGCACTTCCCAGACCACCTATCACTGAAAGTTTAAAACAGAGGGGAAAAGTAAAGAAAGAAAACAAAACAAAAAAGATTTGTGCATTAAATGGAATCACTTTCTATAAATCCGGAGATAATATAAAACAAATTGCAAAATGAATTCACTTAGCCCTCTGTTTTTATGGCTTGGACTTAACTGAGTCTTCCATCTTCTTAATTTCCTACAGGAGACATTCTGTATTTTGGGAACACCAAACTGCTCCTCAGTCTAAGAATCCTTCTTTGTACGTTTTGTAAAAGGCTATATATTTTATAAGTCGACAAGTGGAGGGGCTTTTCTTTATTTGATCTCTCTCCATATATGTCTATCTAGAAGCCTACTATACTGCTTTTCACCAAGTAGGCAGGCAGCCATAAGTGAGGGACTCTTCAGAGTCAGACAGAACATGCTGGGGAAAGATTTAACTCTTTCTTCTCAGCAGGACTTACGTTAGGAAAGTGAATCAGGAACGAGAGAGCTGAAAAGTTTTGGGATTTGAGTGTGCCCAAGAATAGGTTCTAGGATGGACTTAACCAGCGACATATATAACCCTACATGTCATACTTTGGTGCAGACCCCAGGTTCAGGGGAGCTTATTGGATGGCATTATAAAGGTCCTTTCATATTACGACCTGCCTTACTGGCCTGAAGCAACATGGCCATTGCGACCCAAAGTTTACATTAAATTCATCCCTGCTTTGCCCTGTTCTCAGAATGCCCAGCAGACTCTCAAATAGTCTAACTTACCTCATGAAAGGTATTCAGTCGCTGAGAACATGAGGTTAGTTAGCTGCAAGAAAATGTTCCAAAGGTCTAATTGGTGGTAGAGGTTAAGAGAGTAAAATGATATAATTTGTGGACCCGGTAGAAATGGGTGGGACTCAGGGCATTGTTCGCTAGTTTGCTCCCAAGTATTGGTAACTCTTTAATTAATTGAGTATGCTCTTGACCATGCTCTCTAAAGGCAGAACATTTTGTACAAGAGAATTCAACACAAAATTTAGCTAATCAAAAAAAAAAAAAAAATCCTACCTTTTTCTTCTCATCTTCTACTCTGTCTTTAAATTTCTGTGTGTCTGAAAGCATGAAAGATTCAGAAGCAAATGAAAATCAGAAGCGGAGTCCCTTGTTAAAGGTTTGGAAACATGGCAAGCTAGAGCTTTTGTATTCTCAATGTGTATTTAGAGGACCACTTGTATTTGTACTGTCTTAGTCCATTTGGCTGCTATAACAAAACACCACTGACTGGGTGGCTTACAAAACCCAGAAATTTATTTCTCACAGTTCCGGAGGCTGGAAAGTCCAAGATCAAGTCCCCAGCATGGTTGAATTCTAATGCAACTTAAGCACTCCTTGCCCAACCCCCCAAAGCTCCACTTCCTAATAACATCACCTTTAGGGGTTAGGATTTTGCAAACATTCAGACCTGAGTAGGTATCAGCTGGTGTTTGAACTAATTCAGATTCTTGGCCCCCAACACATTCTGATAGAATTTGTATTTTGGGAAGTTGGACTTTGGACTCTCCATTTTAAACAAATACTTTGGAGGGCTGGCAGAGTGGAACGTTGGTTAGGACCTGGCTTGGGACTCCAGCGGCCCTGGTTCGGATCCCACATGAGGGCCAGTGACACTGCCCTCTACAGCTAAGATGGTGAACAACAGCTCCACCTGGAGCTGGGCTGCTGTGAGTTCCTGGGACCACATAGCTGCAGCCCCTGCTGCAGTGGGCTGCCATAGGCTACAGTGAGTGGCCAGCAGCCAGCGTGAGCGACCGGCAGCCAGTGTGAGCTGCCAATAGCCATGGTGAGTGACCATCCAGAGGCCCACAACCGATCTGCCTCATCCGGGAAGAGCGCAATGATGATACCAACACGGGCCAGTGAAGCAACGTCCTCCACAACTAGGCTGAAGAATGAAGGACAGCGGCTTGTCTGTTCCCCTTCTCCAATTCCCCAATGCTGTTCCCTTCCTCCAATTCCCCAATAAAATCTTTAAAAACAAAAAAACAACAAAAAAAATACTTTGGTAATATGTTTATTAACATTCGGGGACCACTAATGAACTATCTACTATTGCTCTTAAAGCCACGGCAGTAAATAAGAAAAAAATCTGTTGCTTCTTTAGCTCCTATATATTCAGTCCCTGTGAATGTAATAATAGATGTATGATTTTTTTTTTCCTTCTCTCTCTCTCTCTCTCTCTCTCTCTCTCTCTCTCTCTCTCTCTCCCTCTCCCCCCCTCTCCCCCTCTTTAAATTAACAAACATGTATAATATGTATTATGATGGTTACTGATAGATTCTATGGAGAAAAATAAGACAAGGGAAAAAGCAGTGAAGCCAGGAGATGTAGTTGTAAATAGTGTAGATGTCAATTACAGTCTGTCACCTCGATTTCTCTGTCATGGTTTCTGTGTCTCTTAGTATTTGCTTTCCCTCCCTCGAAGACTTTGTGACTCCTCCCACATCCCCTCTCCTCAACTCCAGCTGTGTCCATGTGTCCTCCTATATACTCATCTTGTGTCTACTTGGCTCAATTCCACATGGTCTTTTAACTCAAGTGCCTATTGCTAACTACAGTACACAACCCTGAGAGGCTCTGACAGTTTCAATTGGTCTCTGTCTGGACAAAGCCCTTCTTACATTGGCATCTGTCCATAGGATACTGTTCAGCCGATGGATGGATTCTCCCTTGGCTACATATTTTTACTTCATCATGTGAATTATCTACTGAGCCTTGGAGGATCTCAATATAGAGTATTATACTTTAGATATATACTCTTTTTTGCTCTGTGTGAAATTTATTGTTTTGGAGATGTGGATCAAAGGAAAGAACCTAGTTCTCTCTTCCTTGAAGGGGAGCAAGATAAGTAGCTTAATGCTCAAATGTCTTTTTTGTTTGTTTTTTGTTTTTTGTTTGTTTTTTGTAAGCAAAGATTTATAGAGGGGGAGAAACAAAACATGAGAGTATTTTTGAAATATTAGTATATTGTATTTCCATGAATACCCTGTAATTTAGGGTATATATTTAGAAGAAATATCAAAAGATCAAAAATGATCAAAACTCAGGTTTCTTATTTTCAAAATAGACTTTTAAAATTTACCATAGAGATAATAGTTAAAGAAAAAAAAATTTTTGAAAGTCTCAAGATTTGGAATATCAAAAACCATGGGTACAATTGATTTGGGTGTTGAGTAATTATATTGAAGGTAAACGGTTGTCTCTATGATTTTGTGTTTATAGAGGAGATAAACCTAAATATTTGGGTTGGGAGAGAAGAATCAGTGAGGAGAGCAGTAAAGTGAGATGGTTGTGGACTGTTTGAGAAAAGGTTCTGAACCCTGCTACATTTTCCCTCTATGGACCATATCTCAGAGGCCTGGTGAAGACCAGTGCCTTGCTTTCCTTGATGGAATGTGGGAGGTGAAATCCTGTTAAACTCCACTATCATGTCACAGTGATGGGGTGATAGTAGAGAAGAAGCCGTGGCCTGTTCCTTCTAGGCAGAAAGCTCAATCTAGGTAGAAAATGATCCCCATGTTTCCATTTACCACCAAGTAGAACAGAAGAACATCTAGAGGATTTTTGTGGATTCCTCCCATGCTGGGGGATGTGAAAGTAGCTGAGAAATGGCCAATGGAGCTGAAGATATGTTATGGTAGTGATGCTAGTGATACAGATTGGGCTCTCCAATGGTAATCAGTGATTCCAGGGGACATCGGATGCCTCGTTGGGGTGGGATGAAAGCTGATGGGATGGTACACACCTTTGTAGGTACCGGATTATGGCGGTGGGCCTGGAGACAGGACCTGGACATTGAGTAAAATCCACAGAAATGAGCACAAGAGCAGAATATGGAGTTAGCAAGTTTACCAAGAACTGTCTTGAGATTAGGATTTTTGATAATAGGAGAAATGAAGTTTCCAGAAAAAAATCTAATAGAAAAAAAAAAAGTTGTATTCTTGGCACACCTGAGCTGTGGCCTGGGAGGTTCATGCCCAGCACACACATCTGATTTTGCACCAGCTTCACTTTAAAAAGAAAGCCTTTGCCACATATGAGGGCCAGTGACACTGTCCTCAAAAAAAAAAAAAAAAAGAAAAGAAAAAAGAAAGAAAGCCTTTGCTATAGTGATTCATCACATTTCTCTGACAAATGGTACATGCTTGATAATCTCCTTCACATGGCTCCAACGTTAAGTAAAAGCATGGTGACAGGAAAACCCACATTTCTTTCAAGCTTGATTGTTTGTGAAGATTATATTTTTTTTATGAAATACTTCTGATTACATGTCACAAGTTATTGTAAACAGCTGTTTCACTATCTTAGCCTCCAAACCTTCAGTGCTTATTCCCACATTACCTTTGATTCCTATGTCTATTATTTAATCTGATGAGTTCTTCAGTGATTCAAAAAACTGCTTTCTCTTTCTGCCTTCCATGCCATCTCTCTCAATTCTGATTTAGTTTTAGTTTGGATACAGCTAGAATACACCTGCCTGACAAGATTCATGACCTAGGTACTTTCATTAAAATTTTAAAATGCTGAATACATGTTCAAACTCTATAATAAGTGTTTACACATTCCATCCCAACCCCATTCCACCAAACCCCCAAAAGCGGGCAGAGAGAGCACTGTGGTCTTTTTTCAATAATTATGTCCAGACAAGACCTTGCATGGGCAGCAGGATACAGTGAGAATGGGAAACAAATGGATTCCAAGTTTCTAAAGCACAGTGTACAAAGTATGGAAAGGGAAAGGACGAGTGTGCTCCATCCCCATCCTTTCCCCCATTTAGTTCTGCCAGACATTTCCTTTGTTCTATTTTCTATCTCACGGAGATTAAAGTGCTGATAGCCCCCTTTTTGAAAATGATGTCACTTTTTTTCCCTTGCTTTGGCAGAGAGCAAGTTCATTACAAATCTGTGTGACTGATGGCTTTGAAGAGATAAGGCAGAGGGGGAAAACAGATTTGGGGAAGGTATGAAACTCAAGAGACAGGTTGACAATTAAGCTGGCAGTAAGAGAGATGACAGGGGAGAACAGAGCTGGATTTAAAAATCTCTCCCATATTCTCTGTGACATCCACTGAACAAATACTTTTATTGCCTTGATAGTTTTATTCTAGAGCCATCCCATGAGCTAAAATTCTTGTGCTTCTCCTGACAAGATCTATACACTTTTGATGACATTATTTTAGGCAGGTCATCGGAGATGTATTTGATGTTCAAGGTGGGGAGAACATTTCCTTTTGCGATTACAGAAAATGAAAATATTTGGTACTGATACTGATTTATTGTAATGGCTGATCATTGGACTATGTGGCTGTCTATATAAGAAGCATTTCAGATGCAAAACCAGGTTCAAAGCATAATACAGATTCTGATGTCATTTATGTTGTTTAAAATGATAGTGACATGCAGAGCTCAGGAATTTAAGGATCTTTTTTTATTCTCATATCCAATCATTCTGTAGGCATGGGCATAGAAGTGGTTGGTTGCAAAGGAAAATTTATTAAGGTGTTTGGCATCTAGGAATTAAACACACACGCACAAAGCCTCTAATGCTGAGAGTATTTTGTGTAAATAATCATGCCACCTTTATATCTCTAACTGGATTTCAGCTGTAAAATTTCCTCCTTTTTCCATGGATAGGTATTCCTGAACAGGTCAAAATACGATTTGATAATTTTCAATATTTTTAATAATGTGTTTCTGGGTGAGGGATGGAGGTGGGAATTTGCAGAGAAGTGAATAATATATAATGAGATGGAGCAGGGACCACTGAGACAAATGCTTGCCAGACTGGAGCATATATGACAAGACGTAATTCCCCCTTTCTCTTCTTCTGTGGGTCTTCTGTTCCCTCCTGTCACCATCACTCACCTCCAGCCTTCGCTGTTAAGTAATAACAGAAATATTTATGATTACATCATGCATGTCTGGGAGGATGGAATGTATGTGGCAGATGTGTTTTCCATTCTCCACCCCTCATGCCTGCAACATATTACATATCAATAATAACATTTATTTCTTCTTCTTTTTTTTTTTTTTTTTAGTTTCCCATTGGTCTTGAAGAAAACCTTTTCAAAAGCAGATATGGTGTTGTTATTTCACTGTTCATATCTCCTCCCCACTATCTCTCCATTGGTTCCCTATTGCTTACAGGATAAAACCCCAGATACTTAGACTTCCACCTTTTAATTTCTTCCAAGTTCTTCACTCTTGCTTCTTGCCATGATTTCCATTCAATGTTTACTTGAGTCCTAATGCTTATCTAGTACCCAAATGCACTTGGCTATTTTGTTCCTTTGTTTGTACCTTTTCCTCTGACTGGGTTGCCTTCTCGGGTCTTCCACATCTAACAAGCACCTCCATTTCCCTCCAGTACGACCTCTTCTGAGAAGTCTGCCATTTGCACAGGAGAAGTTGATCACTCCCTCCTCTGGCTACACCTTACTTTCTACTTATACTTTGAGTTTAGCATTTTTACTCTATTTAAAAATAAAAAAAAAACACAAAAAAACAAAAACAAACTTATATGTCATGATCCAAGTGGTAGGCTAGATGCAGCAACTATAAACAAACTTAATCAAAAGTTAGGGCTCATGTTATGAATGTCTGGGGAATAAATAGAATAATACAACTGGATGCAGGCAAAAGGACCTCAGGACCGTGTGCCTGCTTTGTTCATTTCTCAAAAATTATCCTTAGAAAATACAAGCCTAAAGAGGCTTTGAATTAGTAAAAAAATAATACAAGATAAGTAAAAAGACCCAGTCTTTTAAAAAGACTCAGATAGGAAGGCACCATGGAATGCCATGACTTATAATAACAGCAATAATGTTAACACTCAATAATTTCCGTTACAAACGTTATTGTTCGTGGTGTGTGAACAGCTTGTCCCTCAGAACTCTCTGCCCTACTTCTCTGATTCTGTTGGTAAGCACCAATAAAATACATCAAAGCAGAGCAAAAGTGGTCGTTAAGATGTCTTCAGTGAATCCAGATACATGTATGTCTTCGAATTTGGACATGACTACCTGCTTGATATTCCAGAACAACCCGATCGAACTTTTGAGTCTCTGTCTTGTTTGTTTGCTTGATTTCTGTTTTGTTTTTCCAGTCATTGATGGAGTGGCTGAGAGAATGCTGAGCCTGCAGTTAATTGTGTTTGGAAGTGAGTGTCCCCATGAAGCTGGTGACTAGCACTGGGGCAGGCATTCTGTGCAGAGCTGAGCCCCTCTGGGGTCAGATGTGGATGCTGCAGACTGTGTTAGTATGCATATATCTATATACCAAAATGGAGAGACGAACTACAGATGTTTTTATATTTCAATGTTTTCTCATTCACTTGAGCACTTTGCCTGTCTACATACGTTAGGACTTTCTGACTCTCTCAGCTCATCTTATATGAGTGCCAGGAGCACACCAATGGTTGGTATCACACATGGAATTCCAGAAATCAAGGTCTCCCTAAAGTCTTTGAAAAGTCAAGGGGTAATGGAAATCTTCAGAATGCTGCTAACATGATGATAATTATTTGGCGACCCCAGAACCAGAATAAGGTAAGCAGTTAGTGGAAGGCATATATTTTCACAGGCAGTGCCTCTCTTAACTAGAACCCCCTGGAGGGGTAGAAGGTATCAGAATTTTCATTTGATGCCTAGGAAATGATTTCAGAATGTAGAAGTAAGCTGGACACGTGTTCAGAGCTAGCGAGTACAGAGTTCAATTTAAATCATGGTCCTAGATCCATGCTACTCCACTTCATCAAACAACCTTTGCTAAATGGCTGTTAAAAGTTTAAGCAAGGGGCCGGCCTTAAAAGGAGTGGCACTGTGGTTAAGCGCTGGCTTGGGAAGCCAGCGGCTCCGGTTCAGGTCCCACATATGAGGGCCAGTGACACTGCCCTCAAAAAAAAAAAAAAAAAAAAAAAGTTTAGACAAGATTAGTGTTGGCAATGACACTTGCACTATTAAGAATAGCAAAGCACTAGCTAACAAATGGTTGACTGTGTTCGGGTACTTTCTATGTGTTTTGTCAGAGCTCACTCTAACCTCCCCAGTTTCTCACCTTTAGTGGCATCCCAGAGGTGTGCGTACCTGATTTAAAGAAACCAGTTAAATACTCAAGCAGTTCTTCCATTTCATTATCTTAGAGAAGGAAAAAAAAATACATTTCATGGTTTTATTTAAAAATAAAACAGATATTATTGGTAGATAAAAAACTAAGAACTCCATCTACTCCTGTTTCTCAGAAAATATTTTGGGAAATCTGTTGTCCTTTTAGTCCGGTTTCACCAAGTTGCAAAACAGATCCAGACAAAAGGTTTCAAGTGCAAGTTGTTTATTTGGGATGCGGTCCCTGGAAATCCTGAATAGCGAAGTGAGGAAGTGGAACAGGCAAGGGAAGGCCAGAAAAAACAAAGGAAATATCTGTTACAAAGCAAGTTCCCAATGAGATAGGTTGCAGTTTAGTCCTGACGACTTCGCTAGGAGCCAGCATACCATGTGAAGCTTGAGGTCATCCCACCCAAAGAGTGAGGATGCTGGGGTATTTGACACCAATGCATCAGTCACTGGCCAAGGGCTGGTCCTGGGGACTTTCCTGGTACTTACAGGCACAGTGGGCTCTTTCGGCCAGAAAAGTCACTGACACTGAAAGTTGGAAATGAGCCCTGCAGGCACTGACATGGTATGACCCAGGGGCACATGGGTGTGGATGGGGAGCCTTGGTTTCATCTGCTAGCAACATACATTCAGTCAAGAATGACTTGAGTTTTTTCAATAGTAATTTCTACTGTGATGATGAGTGAAGCCCCCAGCCCTGGGGAAAGGGCATATAGCATATTCTCAGCAATGGCTTCCAGCAACATGAATTACAATGCCACCACCATGATCATCACCTTTTAAGCAATTTGTTGTGGTCCAACAGTGCTATTAAGAAGCCCACAGTGAAATACTGTGGAAGGCAACTTAATCAATGGCCAACACCCAACAAGCAGAAGCAGCAGTCAGATAACGCTCTTAGAAATTCATCGATTATAATGCAACTATTGTAGTCTTATGATTCATGTTGATGAATATAAAATAGGTTCTCAGCTTATATTTGTGGAATAAATTATTATTTATTGTGGAATAAATTATTTATATAAATTATTATTTTTATTATTTACTATTATTATAAACTTTCTAGTGGAATCGTATTATGCAACTTTTATTCTAGAAAGCATGAATGTGCTCCCTAGATCAAGTTGGGATTGCTTAAACTGCATTTCACTGCAGTCTTACCAGGAGTATGTATTTGGAGTCTGCGAATAGAGTTAAAGGGATTTACAAGCATGTTATAAGCAGCACTTATATCACACCAGGCTCTTTAAATTTCTGTGATGCTGTGATGAAATTTCCTGACCAGAGCTTTTCCTAAGGCCATTTTGTATGTCAAATTGCAGTCACTCAGGAGGTGGTATTTAAGGCTTGTGAATGTCACAAAGAAACAAGAAAATGCATCAGCCAAGAAACCTGGTGAAAATCAGTATGGAGATAGTTGTCCTGGTTCATCAGGACAAGCAATCACTGATTTTACTGGCAAATTTTAATCTTATCGGTAGCAGACAAAATTGATGTTTGATGCTTATTACTGTCAATAATTATATAATTTCAGTTTCACTTGGTCTTGTTTTTATCATATATATAATATTTAATTAAAGTTTCTTGGGGTCACAATTGTTAGCAAAGTTATACATGCATTTTTGTAAGCCATACCAGATCACTATTTAGAAAATAAAATAGTTTTTTGATCCGAGAGCAGCTTATTATAGCTAACTTAGGGTTCAGAGATGTTCAGGAGAAAACAAGTCTTGTCTTCTGTGATCTTTCTTTTCTTCCTTTTTGAAGATAGGTTAATATCCAGTATATGAATTCAAAGAAAGATAACACTTTTTAATGTGAACCAAAATGATTGTTCTAAACACACAGTCTGTTTATTTTTAAAGCACAGGCTATACATATTGCTTTATACTGTGTACAATTTGAAGTAGATTCTCTCCCTTTCTTTCCTTCCTTTCTCTCTCTCTCTCTCTCTCTCTCTCTCTCTCTCTCTCTCTCTCTTAGAATTTTTATGAGTTTGTTTGAGCCAAACTGACACTGGCGACATGCACTGGGAGAGCAAGATTGCAAGTGCTCCTGAAGTAGATTTTCACTTTTTGTTATTTTACAGATTTGTTACCAATTTTTAACTTCATCATCCAAAGATATGTCTGATGTATGTCTATAATTGTAACAGGGAAACTAGGTCCTAGAAAGGGGCTGTACATTTAATTGGCCTATTTCCAACACCTGTGACAGAAATAGAAATGAGACAAATGGCTTGAATGAGGGCAGATGTCCTCATTTCTCAACTCCTTTAATTCTTTAACAGAAATGCTTGCACCCCCCACTACCAAACAAACAAACAAACAAACATTGGTAGCATTTTGAGTATCAAAATTGGACAGAAAGCAAAATTGATAGCACTCTCCTGTAATAGCCACTTGACAAATCCAGCTGCCTGATTAGGAATTTTAATTGAATTGAAGAGAGAAACGCTTCCATTGTCCGTACTATAACCATGACCTGGATGCCAAATGAAATTTTCAAAAGAAACATTTATTTATCCATTTATTCTTTTTGCATTAACTGACAGAACTGGGCATTCAGATTTAGGATCATCAGTTTTAAAAGCTCCATCTGTAAAATCATGCATTTTAGATATAATATTACATTTCTCTTCTATTCATATTTCCGATGTTTGTCACATATGGAAAGCTTCAATTTTTCAGTGGAATTCTTATTTATTATGACAGACAGCTTTTGTGAGAAAAGCAGTACTTTTTTTAGACAAACCAATTTGTTTGCATAAAATACAATGTGAAAATATTGGACTGTGTTTGCACCACTGTGAAAATGCTGCGATCTTATTTTGACTAATTATACATCCTCACTTATCCTATAATGAAACATTTAACTGAGACATATCCTTGTTTTGCACTTTTTTTCAAAGTAGAGGTGTGAGTGTTTCTATCCTGACTATGTTCCAATTTGTGCAATAAAATTACTCTTTTTGAGAAAAACTTCTCTGTTTTGAAACTACCTTTCCTTTTCTTGTTTAGAGTTCATATTTACTTTAGAGACGGTTGCCCATCAGAATAAGATGATAGCCATACAATGAGCGATGGGATGGTTTGAGATAGGAGATAATAATTGGCTGTTAAATATGTTTTTCAGGGTTAAAAACTACAGCCTGTGGGCCAAATCTGCCATGAAAACTCTTTCTGTAAGGACCTCAAGCTAAGAGTAGTTTTTATATTTTTAAATGATTGAAAAAAGAATATTTCATGAAACAAAAATTACATGAAATTCATGTTCAGTGTCCATAAATAACACAGTTGTACTCATTTATTACATATTGTTTATGACTTTTGTGCAATAACACAAAATGTTGAGTAGTTATGACAGAGACCATATGGCCAATAAAGCCTAAAATATGAATTATCTGTCCTTTCACATAAAAGGTTCGCCAACTCTGATCTCTCTCTCTCTCTTCTATATATATATAGATCTAAATACAGGGTGCCAAAAAAATGTATACACATTTTAAGAATGGAAAAAACTATTAAAATTGTAATGCTGACCAAAGTGTCCACTTGTATATGTTTTTTTGGCACCCCCAGTATATAGACAGTAGATATATCTGTAGATCAATCATAGATCTATCTAGATCTATCTATGATAGATCTATCTATATCTACATATCTATGATCTGTCTATGATCTATGTATATATCTATAGTCTGTGTATCTACCAGGAGTGCCAAAAAAATGTATAAAATGTATAAATGGACAATATGGTCAGCGTTGCTCAAGCAGTAGTTTGCCGTAATCGGAAGTGTCTGGACGCTGATGGTAACCACTTTGAGCACCGCTTGTAATTGCAGAAGTCAAATATGACTTCTATTTATCTTTTGTTATCAGTATATATTGAGTATTACAATTCTAATACAGTTTTCCTTTCTTAAAATATGTATGCATTTTTTGGCACCCTCTGTATATTCTAATTATATAGATCTAGTTATTTATATCTGTATATCTATGATCTATTTATCATAGCTCTATCTATACTTATACGTTAAGACCTATCTATTTATACCTTTATCTGTATCTAGCTATAGGAAAGAGAAGAGAGAGATTGACTATTTCATATAAAAATTTGTAACTCATTTAATTTCAACTGCATTTGGACATTTTTATACTAGTATGGAGAACTGAATGTATAGGACTCAATATTCTTGTCCTAATTTATGCTGCATGGAAATGAGCAGATAGGAAGGCCCCCATCCTGTGAGCACATGGACACATTATTCACCCACCTTCATTTAGATAAATCCAGGCAAAGATGTGGGAGCTGATTTGCACCATTAGCCAGACACTGAAGTTTAAATAAATTTTTCAACATGCCATTTCTCCAGCTATGCACAGGCTCACACAGTGTCATAAAAAGTCTCACATTTACTACATTTCTAAAAAGATACAGTATGTGCAGTAGGTAATTGTCACATTCTATAGAGCCATTGTTGAAATAAATTCACAAAACAAATCAGTTATTTCTCTCTTTTGCCCAGAGATGGAAAATCATTCAATCACATAATTTTATTTTATATTTTATTTCATATTTTCTGATTTTATTTTATATTTTTATAGTTGAAAATGTGAAGGCTGACTGGTGACTTGGGTATATGTTACTTCTAAAATGTCCTCCTCGGGCTGGCCGAGTGGTGCAGTGGTTAAGCGCTGGCTTGGGAAGCCAGCGGCCCGGGTTCGGTCCCACCTATGAGGGCCAATGACACTGCCCTCAGAAAACAAATAAATAAATAAAATGCCCTCCCACTGCCTCTAACGAGAGAGGAGCAAATGTTTATGCACAGAGTGCCACGGTTGTTTGTTGTACAGCCACAGCCACTTTTTGGAACTAGGAAAACCACAGAGAATGGATCTTTTGGGGTCTTGCTCTGTGTGCCTAGTGAGTACTTTTTTGGAAACAATCTATTAGAAGTGTATTTCATAATTTAAATTACAAGTAGTTTGGGTTAATATTAAATTGTGGAAAGACAAAATGTTGGTTGTTATTTTTTTTTTTCTAAATGGATGTTACTAAAGGTCTATACTTGTAAATATTGGGTTGTCGGAAAAGTCATGATGTATTTTTTTCATGTTTTTTGTTGCAAAAATGCGTCATGACTTTTCCACCAACCCAATACTTAAAATAACTGAATGGTACTTTTCAACTATAATTAATCAGCGAAGTTCCTTAGCTTTCAATAATAATTGTCTTACTAGATAATTTATGCTAATTACGAGATGATCTAGTTAGTGTAGATATTGACCTATCATTTAGTGATGTGAAATACAAAGGTGTTAAAGAGTTTAAAAGGCAAGCAAGCACACCTTAAAATTCTGCTAAAATAAATACCTCCCATTTCTCATTCTGAGCTCACCCTACAGGTAGGCTTGTAGGATAATAACTCTTTCAAAGCATTATTTACTGGGTGTGCTACTACTAATAATTTTTCCATGTTGAATGAATTGCAGATAAAGATCTGCTCTTTAGGTCTGAAAGTTAAGTGTAATCTTTTAGGAATGCTGGGAGGAGGCAAGAAAGGAAGTGAGAGGATTTACATTACATTACATCGCCCAATCCTGGGAAGGCATAAGTCAAAGCAAAGGCTGGAGAAGACACCATGAACTCAGATGCTGTTGGGAGTTGTCCTTCCCCTGCTGTCTGTTCATCTAATCCTATGGTTGGGGGGTGTAAGGAAAAGGGGGATGCACTATCTATATTTCATCACCTTCCAATTTCTGTCACTACATTCTTCCTCTCTACCTACAAACAGTTCAGAACATTTTTTTATGTGAATATAGTGAAACTGACTTTTGTTTGGAAACTGCCATCCGGTTATTGGTGAAAGGCTTGGTCCAAAGTTAGGCCCATTCATTCGATTTATTTCATCGTAGGATACCAAAGTCGTTGAGATGCTGTTAGAAACAATCATTTCTGGTATATGAAGCAATCTGTGTAAACACTAATTTTTTGAACTGAAAATAGGTTATGCATTGGTTTGTTTAAATATAGTATTCTTACAAAAAGTACATTTTTTAGAAGAAATATTAAGAAAAAGTATTATTTGAATTCTCACAGCATTTGATCTCTCTGATGTCCTGTTAAACCAAAAGGGTATTTCTTTACTTTCTTTTAAAAACAATTCATTAGAAAAAAGAACAAGTAACTGAAAAATAGGGGAAAATGTTGATATAAATATGTATGAAAAAATACTTTTAACCACTTGGATGCAGATAAGTTTTAACAGTGCATTAGCGTTTCTTATTAAATTTTATGTTGTGCTGATTTAAAAAAAAAATAATCTCCAAAAATTATTGCTTCAGATGTGTACAAATTATGTCTATATAGTCTAATTGTCCCAAGCTATTAGAATAAGCCCTTAACCACAACAGCCACATTTTTGTTCAAGAATGTGAACTTTAAATTTGCTTGGAATCAAAAAGTCCAAGAAATTCGAAATGCCTTGGAATTCAAAGCCCATTTTCAATTCCTACTTGTATTTGCATAACAAAATGTTTAGGTTGGTTAGAGGTAAGAGCACCAGGCTTCTAAGACAAATCAGTTTCATTTCCAGGTTTATTACTGTTATTGCCGGCTTCTCTTCCAAATTACGTTTTTAATAAATTTGATCTATAGCCATTTTGAAGGGTGAAAGCCCATAAACACATCTTTCTATTTTAATTGCCTTTATAAAGCACTTACTCAAAAAGCTAGTTTTTTTCCCAATTGTGACACCAGTTTTTATAAGCGAATCTGCCAGCCTCTCAAGACTAATTGAAGCTCACTGCCGAAAATGAATCATATACTGTAGGGCATTAATATATCCACACTGAAATTTATATTGAAAAAAAAATAATTGCCCTTTCAGGAAGGCTGTGTGACAATCACAGGTAAAAATAACATTTGGATATCTTTACAGTAACATGTATATTATATTCAGTCAGTCATGGTCCCACTGTCAGTCAGATCACTGTTGTCCGTAATTTTAGGTAGTTAAAGCACCACACCTTTTGTCATTGAACAGGCTTGAGCAAGTTTTCTACTCTAATTTATGTGTACACTCCTCCCTAGGTGATCTCATCTGGCGTCATGAACTTGCATTCCACCTGCACACCCACGGCGCCCTGGTCTGCCTCCCCACTTGATTGCCCCCTGGGTTCCAGCATACATGGTCCACTTCTGCCTCTACTTGAATGTCTGCCTGGCTCCTTAAAATCAGCATGTCTAAAGTAGAACGTCTGAGTCCATTCACCATCTGCTTTCCCCATCTCAGTCCAGAGCACCAGCCCTTAATGCTCAGACCCCAAACCTTGGAGGAATCCTTGATTCCTTTTTATCTCCTATATTCCTCATCCATTAGTAATTCCTAATGGGAAGGGGCTTAATTATCTTCACCATACAAGTATGTACACACAGAATCTGACGATGTCTCAGCATCTACTCTGCTGACACCTGGACTGAGCCACAAACGTCTCTCACCTGGACTAAAATATGCTACTGACAGATTTCTTTGCCTCCGGTCAATTCTCCAAATACCAGCTATGGTGTAAATTAGATGACATAAATTAGATAATTGCATACTCTTTCTCAAAACTTGCCAGTGGTCTCCATCCCACTCAGAATGGAATCTAATTACCATGTGATACTATGTCCACCGTGAGCCAATTGCTGTCTGTCTAGTTGCTCACCTCCTTCCACTCTCCTCACTCACTTTGCTCTATGCACACCGACCTTCATGCTTTCTGGAAATAAGCCAAGCCCATTCTTGCATTGGGCGGGTGGGTGCAGTGTGGGTTTCCCCAGGAAGGCAAACAGGGTGCCTTTGGAGACCGCAGGATGGGCTTTGTGATGGATGGGTAGGTGGGGGAGGTAAGTGCAGGTCTAGATGAAGGAGCAAGGAGAGGATGGACTGTGATGAACGGTTAATCAGGGGAAGCTCAGAGGATGGCGGCATCAGGCCCCACACACTGCCTCCTGGACCATCTTCCCAGAGGAAGCCTGCTCTCTTGGGATCCTGGGTTTCAGATGGACTGTTCCTTCTGTCTGGAACATTGTTCTCAAACTTTATGGATGGTTCACACTCATACTTCATGTTTTAGTTAAGATATCAACTCCCTGGGGAGGCTTTATTTATTTATTTATTTTAGCTAATCTGGCCCTCTCTACCCATGCTGTCAGTCTATAATATTGCCCATCTAAAATTTTTCTATATATTTCTTATAACTATCTGACTTTTCATTATATTTATTTACTTTTTAATTATTTTATTGCTTCTACCAATAGAATCCTGGCTCCATAAAAGATGGGATGTTGTCTCTTTTTCCCTCACTGTATCCTTTCTCATCCTCTCACGTGGGAATATTTGATTCCAATACCCTCAATATGGCTGCTGGATACCAGATGTGGAAACATAAATTAAACCTAAACACCTCAATATGAGGCCCAAGACAGCAAATGTACTTCCTGCCTCCATCACAATGCCCTCCAAAATTGCCAGGATGTAGAAAGGGAGAAGTAGGGAGCAATTAGGGAAAGGAACGTTAAAGTGTTGGTATTCTGAAAGATGCCAAATACTGAGAATATGTGGAGTGAAAAAATGAAAAATTAGGTATGAGCATTTGACTTTTATGCCACATAAAAAGACAACTCAGTTAAACTGGAAAGGGAAGAGAGGGGCTCCATTGCCTTTTTATTTATGCTGTGCTATACAGACTCAGCAGTTACAATGGACTGAATGTTTGTGTCTCTAAAATACTTATGCTGGAATCCAAACCCTCAATCTGACTCTATTAGGGGGTGAGGTCTTTGGAAGTTAATTAGGTAATGAGGATAGAGCCCTCACGAATGGGATTAGTGCCCTTCTAAGAGGCCCGTGAGCTAGCTGGCTCTCTTTCCACCATATGAGGACACAGAGAAGTCAGCTGAAGGCAACCTGAAAAAGGACAACAGTCACCAGAACCCAACCAGGCTGGCACCTTGATCTTGGATTTTCAACCTCCAGAACCGTGAGAAGTACATTTCTGTTGTCAATAAGGCATAACATATGTGTTTCATCATAGCAGCCTGAACTAAGATAGAAGTCATCGTATCTTAGTAGTTGTAAAAATCTCTGGGAAGCATTTGAACAACGCATACTCTTGACACCACCACTGGAATTTTGTTTCTTTAGCTCCAGAGGATTCTAACCAGGTCAACATATTTTGGAGAATGGTGACTGGGAGCAATGAACTCTCTGAATTATTTTATTTCCATAGTAAAAGGGGAAATATTAATTTCCTTTAGATGCACAATTAAAAATTATTTTTAGGATTGTCAGGATTAGTGGTTAACGAACAATAAAGTTTAGAACATTTCAATCCTTACTGATTTATTTCAATGTGTTCACAAGGCATTGTTTTTATGAACTTATTGTTAATCTACATAGGTGTTATCAAAACACTTTCAGCATTTCCTCAGCCTCTTTGTTGGTGAAAATTGAACAATTATAGCATCCACATCATGTGATTATTCAAACAAGTTAATATAACTTGTAAGTATTAATATGAATGTAATTAACATAACATTAATAGTAATAATACTTTAGATAACTTTTAAAGTTTTGTTCATATGACTATTTACATTCTTAATTTGCATACAGTAGCTTTTGCTTGGGGCATTAAACTGATGCCTAAATTTCCTTAAATTCTGGGTTAATTGATACAAAAACATTCTATAGTGTAAAAATCACTTAAATACAACTTCAGTCAGTATGATAATTAGTGTGATTTCTATTTCCAAAAGTGACTTGAAATTGGTATTTACTATTAAATTTAGTGTATATATATATATATATATATATATATATATATATTTCATGTATTTTGCTGTACAAAATCAGAAAATGAAAGATGAAAGAAAAATGTTGCCTATAACATTACTAGGTAACTCATTGATATGTTCCATGTAAAATTTCATTTTATGGTATAAAAAAAATTTTTACAAAAGTGGAGCTATACAAAAGTAGCATCATACTTTACATATTATTTGTTGATTTTTTTCTAATAAAGTCTATTTAAAATTTTTATGTTTTCATTTTATCACTTTGTTCAATTATGTGTCTCCTGGAACTTAAAAAGATCATGTGCCTTCACATTTGAAGTACAGGCTCCATTTCGTCAGGGAGAAAAAAAAAAAGATTATGCCCTAGTGTAAATCCTCCAATGTCACCTTCTGGGATTCCTCAAAGAATGAAAAGTTTCCAGGTATGCCATTCCCACTGTGATCTCTGAGTGAGGACAGTAAGTGTTACCTAGAGCTGCCCAATGGCATGCTTTAATGATAACTGCTTCTTCAATTATGCATAGTGACAATGATATATTTGAATAGCAGCAAAAGAGAAGTCAAGTAACACTTCATCTACTTTAATTATGTATTATTCAGAAAGAATTATTTCCTTAACAAGAACTCTAGGTCAAAATTGCAGCTCTGTGCTATTCGCTGGCTTGGCTGTTTAAGCCACAGCTCAACTCCCAGCCATTCAGGTGGTCAGACACTCTTTTGCATAATACTGTATAGCATTCTCTTTTTACTGACAAGTGAGTGGGAATCATGCTAACGTGTCTTTTTTCTTTTTCTTTTTTATGTGTTGCTGCCTCATGCTCTACAGACAATACATCCATCCTTCAACTATACAGCTTCAATATAATTGTATTTCCCTTTATTTCTCACTTTTATGTCTTTGTTTTGAAAGGCAATGGTGTGGAGATAAAAGATTAGGCATAAGAGACGGAATTAACTTTGAGCTCTATATGGGTTTGCTGTGTGACCTTGACCACTTTACTTACCCTGCCTTGTTCTCGATTTTCTAATTTGTAGAATGGGGATGAAGATACTGCTTACAATCTGGTTGTGAAATTTGAATAATAGGAGACACAAAGATCCTTTGTCACCCTGTGCAGCCTCAATATATCTTTCTTTCCTTTCCTGTTACAGTGTTGTACTTTTCTCCATATTTTGTTGTATGCCTGTCACATGTTTTAAATTTTCTCATCTTTTTCGCTGTCCTTATTTCCAGAATAATCTCAGCTGCATAAACTATGACTGAGCCCATCTGGCTTATCCTTGTCTTTTTTACATCTTTACATTTATTTTCTTTCAAATCCAACATGTTTTTTAGGTGGGAAAGATTCTGATGATTCCACATAGAAATGCATCAAAAAATAGTTCCACCTCAGCGCCTGATCAATTTATTTTCCACCTTCCCAGGGTGATGGTTGTACTCCTGAAATATGAGTCGTATAACATATCCTTATGCATTTCCAACTTAAGTGACATAGCACCTTCTTGCTAGGTTTTCTTAACTTACATGGTGTAAAATAACGTTAGCAATGCTCTCTTTTGTCATGAACCGGAATACAGGCCACCAAATACCTGAGACCCAGAGGATCTTTTCCAGCAAAAACATTTTAATCAGCACAGTGATATTTGCCACTTCTAGTTTTTGGTAACTTCTCAAATGCATTAAAAAATATCACTGTAGGACTCTTTCCTTTGTCACATTCTTTCACCTTTGCTCCTACAAATTTTTAACTAAAATAAGACGTCCAGGTTAAGGTTAGACCACTGAGGCTGGGGACACCTCTCTTTGTCACCTGACTGGTTTCCCACACTCCAGGTTGTGGAAGAAGGTCTCTCACGGAATCACTGAGTTCTTCATCCTTGACCTCTTTCCTAGTAGAAATCCACATAGTTTTCTTTAAATATCTTCCCTTCAAATGGAAAATCAGTTGATCCAGTTTTTCTTTCCACATCTTTTGGTGCCCTCCATTTTGAGCTCCAAACCCAGCGCACTCCCCTTTTTTTCATGAACAAAATGAGATGTTTATAGAGGGTGTCCTTATTTTTGCCTTGCTTTCTTTTCTCTGCATTTTTTTTTTTTTAAAGATTTTATTGGGGAATTGGCGGAGGGGAACAGCGTTGGGGAATCGGGGAAGGGGAACAGACAAGTTGCTGTCTTTTTGTTCTTCAGTCTAGTTGCAGAGGACGTTGCTTCACTGGCCCATGTTGGTATCGTCATTGCGCTCTTCCCGGATGAGGCAGATCGGTCGCCGGCCTCTGGATGGTCGCTCACCACAGCTACTGGCAGCTCACGCTGGCTGCCGGCCACTCATGCTGGCTGCTGGTCAGTCACTGTAGCCTATGGCAGCCCACTGCAGCAGGGGCTGCAGCCTACACCATCACCGGGACTCGCACATCCCAACTCCAGGTGGAGCTGTTGTTAGCTGTAGAGGGCAGTGTCACTGGCCCTCATGTGGGATCCGAACCGGGGCCGCTGGCATCCCCAAACCAGCGCTTAACCAATGCGCCACTCTGCTGGCCTTTTCTCTGCATTTTGACTCTGTGAATGCTAAAGGCCCTCATTTTGCTCCCTGATTTCTGATTCCATCTCTCATCTTTGTTTTCTCCCCTCTGCTCTCATTAAATAGACTTGAAACTGGAAATGTCTTGGCTGCTATTAATTCTTTCAGCTTCACTCCTTCTTCACACAGAGCTCCCTATGGAATTCTCTTTCACACTCCACTAGACTCTGATATCCTCACATTTGAGGCACTATTTTCTCACCTTGATATTTCCTCTCGTATTTGAACCACCTTCCTCTTCTGGAGGCATGCCTTCATCTTACAAAACCTTTTCCAATTTATCCAGCTTTTAGGAAAGCTATTAGAGAAATGACGTGAAGAGGCAAACCCTTCTATTTTCTCTCACACATAAACTCTTCCTGTGACCCACCCTCTCCAAGCATTTTTGCTGTCTTTATGCATAAGTATACATGTAAACATTTTAAATTCTGTATCCATTTCAGACTGACTCTACATATTTGCATCCTTTGTTCAGTTTTAGTTTTTTTTCTAGTCCCATGAATTTATTTCTTTCTAAATGAATTTTATATTCTCTCCAAATGGGACCATTTTTCTTCTTTAAGGAAAGGAGACATATCCTTAAGTAATCTATCCATTTGTATTTCTCAGTGCCGTTGGCAGGGGGCAAGTGCATGGCTGCAGCATAGGCTGTAAAGAGGAATCTCTCTTTTCAACAATTCACATCCATAACCATCAGGCTTGGAGTTCATTTACCTTTTAAATGTCTATTTGCCCTGTCCAGTAAATGTGAGGGCTTCAAATACAGTTACTTTTGGTACATCTATTTTCCATTTCCTAGACTCACAATAAGACAACTTCATTTACTTTGGGCTCTAATGGCTGTTATTTATCATACTTGTCCTTCAAGATTTTACGCAAAACCTATTTCCCTCTTTCCACGCATGACTCCTTATAACAAAGAGATTCCTCACATTTATGAAGCACAATATCTTCTCCTAATTTCTTCTTCTCTCTTTGTTTTTTTTTTTTTGGACTTGAGTTCCATCATTTATGAAGGACTTAAAAATTTTTTTGGTCCTCCTTCTTTTTGTTTCTTTAGCCATAATTTTTTTCTCTTATTCCCTTTCTTTCTTTCCTCTGTGGGGGAAACGTGGGGTGGGGGGGAAGGTGTTCCCCCACATTTATGTCTCTAATGTGGACATTCTCCTTCCTTCTGCAGAAACTACTTTCTCTTCTTTTTCTTTCTATTCCAATCGATTATCACTGTATATTTCTTCTGCTTTCTTTCTGTTTCTTCTTTCACCACTATCATTTGAAATCATTCTCTTTCAATACCCTCTTCATCTTACCTGAAGCTAAATTTTTTGCTGCCTTCTGCCTCTCATTGGCCCTGAATAATTAATTTATCATAGACATTGAAAGTCTGGAACTTAGATTATTTTAATTGTATATACCTCCCTCTTATTATGATGTGTTTTTAAAGATTTGCATAGATATGCAAATACAATATTTCATTATAAAGATTATAAAAGGTACAATAATAGCAGGAGCAGCTAATATCCATTGAATGCTTACTAATATTTATTAAGTGCTTATTAATATTTATTGAGAGCTTACTCTATGGCAGTCCCTCTGCAAAATGTTTCACCTAGCAAAATTCTAGGAAACAGGTACTATTAGCTCTTCAAATTTTAGAGAACAAAACTGAATTTTGCAGATGAAACTGAGGAAGTTAAGGTATAGTTTGCTGAAGGTCACACTTGAATAGGAGATTGAACTAGGATTCAAACCAGCCAGGATTCAAATCTCCACAGGAGGAAAACTACCCCCAGGGTAAGCTTTGTTTAGGTGCCATTATGGTGTGGGGCAAGACATGACATTAAAGGCCGATGGAGATCATTCAGGTAGACAGTGTGGCAACATGGTGTACACGCCCCTCCACGTGGTGCAGCTGCCTGTCTGTTCCAGCTGAGAGCATCCCATGGTTATGGAGTGGGACTCAGTATGTGCCAGAGTTTCCATTAAGTCAATACAACTAGAAGTCCAAATATTTTGAGTGTCAAAGATCCCTTTAGACCAGTTGCTTCTAATATTTAAAAACTTATTAAACATGATGCCAGCAAAGCAAAGACAACTGCATAATTCAATTCATGGGTTTTCTTTTTGTTTTTTTTCTTTCTTTCTTTTTTAATTAAAATTTATTGGGGTGACAATGGTTGGTGAAGTTACATAAGTTTCAAGTGGACAATTCTGTAATACATCATCTATGTGTCATAGGATGTGCCTTCTTGCTGTCTGCGTGCAGTGAGTGCGGTCTGACCACCAAAGTTAGAGAGAGCATTTATGTCTTTTTATATCCTACTCTTCTTTTTTTATTAAGTCACAGTACATTTCTGATGAAAGTAATCAAACTATTCAACTGTATGTAAAGCAAAAGGTAACGCTGTCCTTTTAATCTACTCCCTTCTTCCATTCTTCCTTCACAGTTTAGATTGTTTCTTTCCAGACCTTTTGTTAACCTTCTTTTGCTATGCAATATATATAAAAGAATATAGGCAATATATATGATATGAAGCAGAGTAATTAGACATATTGTACAACTAGGAACTCACATCCCAACTTAAATGACAGAGCTTTACAAAAACATTTAAGCTACCTATGTAGCATGGTCCCATATCATGCTTCCCCAACACACACTGAATATATTGCATACCATGTACTGAATTTTGTACATATTATTGCCCAGTTATTTAAAACTAGCTTTATCTATCTATGTCTTTAATCTAATAAAGTGTCTAGCTTTGTTACTGTTTGTTTTATAAAAATGTTTTTCTTTATGTAGACTTCTGCATTATTTATTTTGCTCTATAGGTACATCTCATGTTATCTCCATAACATTAATTTTCACTGCTGCATACTATCCCAGTCTGTGATCATACCAAAAACTTTATCAATCTATTATTATTTTAATGATTGATTTTTTTTACATGTATAATGTTGCTAGGAATATTTATGTACTTGGCTCCTGGCGTTCATGTGCAAATTTTCTTGGTAATGTACTTAGTAATGAAAATGCTGATGAATCTTAAAACTTTGTTACATTGAGAATAGTTAGTCCACAGATCAACGGTATCCTTATCACCAGGGTACTTGTTATAAATGCATAATTGTAGGTCTCATCCTAGACCCACTGAGTCAGAGTCTGCATTTTAACCAGACTCAAGATGCCAGGATAGAATAGGCTTCCTCAGACAATCTCTTCATTTTATGTAATTATTTATTTATGCAACAAAACAGTTCCAGTAGGAACATTGTCTACCAAAAGCGTATTACTAAGAAAATTTGGCCTATGATTACTTTATATATTTTACTATACAATGTAAAAGAGATCACCTGTGTTGTTGCTGTTTTATTGTTTCTTTTAACTAGCAATTACCTCTGGATATTATTATATAAACATGAAACAATTTTCCCAGCTGGTCATTGTATGTAGATGATATTTTGATTCATGTTTCCAGCAAAACTTGGTCTGTCCATATCAGCATAAATGAAAAAGATATAAAGTTGATTCATGTCATTTTGCTTTGGACATATTTTTGTTTTTTCCCCATCATGTATCCTTTGATCATAGATAAAGCTAATTTTCTTTAAAATGAAAACAGAAACAAAAACTTTAAGGCAGTTAGATTATTATCAATTCTAACTTACACTTGGGAAAACCGTGACATAGAACTGTTTAATATCTCTCCAGGGTCACAAAAATCACACTGACGGGTCAGGAGCAAGACTTAAATGTTATTACTTGTAGTCAGCTCTCTCACTGAGATGCTATGGTTTTCATTTGTTAGATAACGTTTATACCTAATATACCATGGCAATTTTTGCAATATAAGCTATTCATGGTCCTGAGATGTTTCCTGTACATCTCAAACAATAATTAGGCATGATAGAGTGAATCTGCAACTAGTACTAATATAATTGACTAAATCACAGACTACAACACACTTGTGATGATATATTTGTATTTCAGATATTGAGACAATTAAAAAATGTTCCCTAATTGCTAGTTGGGAAGGGTGTGGGGATGAGGGAGGAGGGGAAAGGATTAGACAGCATAAATAGGTAACTACAGTATTGTCACAGGGATATGAAAGACAGTTCGGGGAATATAATGTTAAAATTTTGTGGGGTGTCAGATGGTCACATGTTTTGTTGGGGAGACCACTTCATGGATGGAGTAGAGGCTTGATAACTACACTGTATTCCTGAAATTGATGTTGTATAATATTGTATGCCAACTGTGGTTGAATATATAGACAGTCACGGGATGTGGATTATATGGTGGAAGGGAGTCAAAGGAATTGTAGTGGATATGTATGACATGGAGTGGGGGAGGAGTGGGAGGGGAGAATTGGGGGAGGGGGTTGTCACTTTGAGGGGTAAAAAGTATAACTATTGCACTTTGTTGTACACCTGAAGCTAATTAAAAATATATATAAATAAATAAATTAAAAAAAATGTTCCCTAAAACTTAATGTAAATTCTATCTGTTAATATAAAAGTTTATATTAGGTGGAAAAGGAAAAGGGAAGAAAAATTATATTTTATTATTGAATAACTTGAAGTTACTTTGTCTAACAAACAGTTATTAATGATAAAGAGTAGGACACATATTTACATATGAATATATTAACCTGACTATTGAGCTACCATGATTTTTGAGATTTGATAAAAATGTAATGGTACATCTATTTCCCTTTGTCTCATTAAAATTGATTTCAATGCAACTAATTTATTGCCATCCATAGAACAAAAATTGGGAAATGAAAGGACTCTCATGTTCACTCTTGGAAATTAATATTCTTATTGTTACATTAAAGTAAATAAAGTAAAAATAAAATAAAATATACCAGCAGTTGTGAACTTTAAAATATCCATCCTTAGATATTAATAAGTTTGTTAATTTTCACCTTAAAGGAAACCTTTTTTCCTGCCCCCATGTAGCTGCTATTGCCTTTGTTTTTCTGCCACTCTCTCCAGCACTCACAGGTTCAGAGGGAGGGGAGAGAAAAAATAAATAAAGAGAAAGAGACTTTCTTGGTTTGGAATGAGGATTTATGCTGCCTTTCTGTGCTCTGTCCTTTGAGATGTGTAAAATCAACACTTTTGTTTTTCCTTTGTGAAGTTCCTCCAACAATCAATTTATGGATATTCCTAATTTCTCCTTTTAGCCATTGGTTCTCCCAGTACTCCATTCCATAGAGACCGCTCCCTATAGGAGACCCATTATTTTTTGAAGACTCTTCTAGGGTAAGAATAAAAACAGCTCCATGAAGCGCTGTCTCCCACATCTGGCCCATGTGCAGCAGTCACACATCCATTGCTTTGACAAGCTCTTGGAATACAGGCTCATGCCTGATTCCTGGGGCCATCTCTCCTTTGCCTGCCTGCTTTGTTCACTTGATTTCTTCGTATAAAGGTCAGACCCCTGGCCAGGGTATCCCCCACTCTCTGAGAGAGATCTGCAGCTCTCCACAGGGTATATCAGACTCTCTTCCCCCTGGATAAGCAGAAGTTTCCAGGAGATAGATAAACTTTCAATAGAGCAGCATCTCTCTTCCAAAAAATAAAAAGTAAAAATCTTCCACAAGCCCTCTGCTTCTGCACTCTCTGCCTCCTTTATACCCACCTTGTGCGTGAGGAGCTCAAGCATCGTGAGACAGGTTATTACAGGGTATTTGGAAAGTCTGAATTTTGCTTTTGCATCTGATTGTGGCATCTGATATCTGTTATACTAAGGTTGGCATACTGAGTTGGCAGAGACACCAGCTCTTCTATTTTACATCCTTATCATATACATGTGATCTTTATTGTGCCAGCTTTCTCAGCTTTGAAAAAGTTCACTTTAACCTTTGGAAGGAGGAGTGGGAGAAGAGACTAAGAGATGGGGAAATTAGCATTGACTGAGCACTTGCCATGTCTCAACTGTTAGAGGTTCCTATTTGGAAGCTCCTGTCTACTTTAGCAATTTCAACAATTCAGGCAGGGGGGATTTATCATCTCTACCATCTTAATAAGTAGACTGAGGTTCCAAGTTTGTTTTGTGCCAAGAGTGACACTGCTGATGAGTAGGAGAACAAGAATTGGGCACCTCCATCTGAATGACTCCTAAGTCTGAGATAAATATCACATTTATACCACTTTTTTTAGGATAAAATAATTCAAAATACGTTACCTATTACATCTCTCCTCTCACCCTGAGGATGCACTCTGGAACCAACCCACTAGGCTCAAATCCAAGATTTACTACACCTGAACTTGGGCAAGTTACTTAACTTCTCTGTGCCTCCATTCTTCATTTGTAAAAATAGCAATAATGATAATGATCCCTGAATTATAAGATTTTAAAAATAATTTTAAAAATAATTTTACAAGCTTCCTTAGGGAGTGGGTTGGTGGAGCACCTCACATTGTCATGCCAAGAAGTCATAGGATTTTTATGAGCTTTAAATAGGTTAATATTTGTATTTTAATAAACTAGTGGAAGAAGAGTGAGAAATGATCACTAGACTTTCAATCAGGATCCATAACATTTGAATTGAAGTCTGTTAGCCATTAACTGTGTCACCTGGGGACCATCACCTAAATGACCTCATGGAAGTAAAACAGCCCATTTTTCCATTTTATTAGGATGCTGTCAACTTCTAAACATGGTGCCCTACGTCAAGGGTGAGCATCAGGCATGTGATCAAAAGGCAAGGTAAATTTACAGGACCGGGCCCCACCGCTGACACTTCCTGTCATCCCAGTACTATCTTCCCAGGTAGTGTCTACCTGGTCTCAGTGGAACAATGCAAAGTCACAAAGGACATGTGCTCCAGGGGAGGCCTCATGCTCACTGAGTTCTAGAAATAGTAGGGCTATCAAGAGACTAAAGCCATCCTGGTTGAACATTAATTCAACTGTAACCATGTACAGTGCTGTTTAAAGTGCAGAGAGAAACAGCACCTTATTAACCTCTAAAAGTGTGTTAGAACTCCCACGCACCAGTCAGGGGAGACATGCTAGGCTTAAAGAACAAGTTTTATGAGCAACAGATTGCTCTTGAAATTAAAGATCTGGAAAAAAAATAAGTATTTCTCCAACACATTTACCTTAGAAAATGGCAATCCTGTTGTAAGGATAGTGCTTCATGTTGTTTAAAAATTAATTTTAGAATAATTTCTAGTTTTATTGATCAAGACTGAATTTCTTTCTTAAAAGGAACTGTGCTATAATATAAGTCCGGAGGTTCACAGAACTCTTCTGGGTTTAGCTAGGTCAAGGGCTGTCTCTGTGGGGTAGAAAGGAGAAGACCATGCTTTGTTAACAAGACCTTCATTTGTCACTTATCAGCTTTATAACTTTCAAAGTCCTCTAGTGAACATTACCTGCCTCTCTCTGGGTGATTTTTGCTTCATATTACAAATTATTTACATATCTGTCATCAGATCATGAATTGCTTCTAGGTAGAAACTGTTTAGTTCTTCCCTGAGTTTCTCAGCAGCAGTAGCACATTATCTTTCGTATGGAATAAATATAAAGGTTTATATAATGAGCAAACGTATCTTTGTACATAGACATGTATACCAGGGATGCCAAAAATTGTATACAAGTGGACACTTTGGTCAATGTTGCTCAAGCAGCAGTTCACTTTAATCAGAAGTATCTGGACACAGATGGTAACCACTTTGAGCACCTCTCGTAATTGCAGAAGTCAAATGTGACTAGTATTCATCTTTTGTTGTTGTTATATATTGAGTATTACAATTTTAATACAGTTTTTTCCTTTCCTAAATTGTATATACAATTTTTGGCACTCTCTGTATATTCACTCCAAGATATTACTTACTAATTTCCACTGATGCCAATATATGTTTCAATTGGGTGAACTATTGATACAACAAATAAAGCTTTATGGCCAGTAACAATGACTGATTAAATGTACATTATGATCACTAAATAATACAAGCTCTAAGAAACTTGATTTCCCTGATAAAGGAAAGTGACACTGAACCAAAAATAAAGTTTCCAAGTGGATTTTTCTTAAACAAAATTGTCCATATCAAACACTATTTGTCTTTGATAGATTCACTGTCCATGATGGTGGAAGGTACATTCGAGAGATTACAATACAAATTGAAAGGAAAGTAACAATGAGCAAGTTCTTTTAAAAGGACTCTGTTTACAATTCTGTTGTGACTTAATCTTGTCAATAAATGATTTGTGCTTAAAACTGTGAAGGATACACAGTTTTTTTCTGGCAATTCTTGAAATTCTTAGTGTTTTCAAGGAAGTGATTGTGATCAGTGCATTGGATGTGACTTAATCTAAGGAAAGATTACTCTTTACAATAGAAAAGCCAACAAGAGCTTGATACCATTTGAATGCTTCCTAAACCCTATTTTAACACACCTCAGATTAAACTCCCTTTTTTCATGTGCCCTTCCTTTTATGTTTCTTGCTTTCATCAATACATTGCTTTCCTCCTAGTCACCAAAACTAGACAGTTCTGGATCACCATTGATAGCATCTTTCTCATCACTGGCCACATGTAATGGATCAATTATACTTTGAAAACTCTTTCAGGGATTGCCTTTCTCACTGCCACTAGCTCAGGCCTTTGTCATCTTTTCCCTACTGTAATAATCTTCTAACTGGTCTTCCACTCTCAACTGCATTTTCTATAATACCACTGGATTTATCTTTCTAAAACAAGCACACATTGCTTCCCATGTTAAAAAAAAAAAATCACATAAACTGTTTTAAAGCATAGATATCACCCAGTTGCCTTCTGGCACCCACTGGTTGCTCTGGTCAGCAAACATGTTTTGTTTGGTTCATGATGTTTAAAAAGTGTATTGGCTAACATTTAATAAGTTGGAGGATTAACCTATGATATTTACTGTTTTTCCTGCGAAAGAGCAACTGGCAATGTAGGGTTGACATTTTTCCTGCTGGGCTGATTTGCTATCCCCACATCATCCTCCCCTTCCCAAAAAGCAAGGTCTCTCTGTTACACTACTATCCCCACCACTCCCTATTGTCTCCATGTCTCCTTAGCAATGAAAGTGTCCCTCAGGTATCCTTTGTTATAATTATTTTACTGAGTCATTCACCCAACCCACTTCCTCCACTATATCCCAATGCCCATGTTCCTGAACACAACATTAGAGACCCTTATATGCTGCCTTAATCTTCCTCTTTTCATTTTTTTCCCTCTATTGCCCATCTTATGCCTCAGCCATATCAAACTGCTCTCTGCTTCCAGAACATGCACAGGTCAGGGAATTAAAGGCTAGAAGCAGACTGCTTGGGGTCAAATTTAGTTTTGACCTTTATTAGCTCTATTATTTTGGACTTATCTCTCTTTGCCTTAGGTATTTCATTTGCCAAGTGGAGATAATCGTGCCTACCTCATATGATTATAATGAGGACTTAAAAGAGTTAATACATATGAAGCTTCAAACACTTCATAATGATCAGCAAATTCTAGCAATTGTTGATTTTCCAGCAAGCATTTTATGCATTGTTCATTTTATCTTCTGAATATCAAGCCGAGTGCTGTACTCAAGGTTCAGAAAAAGATTGTGACTTAAATAAAAGTGAATTCTTGGGTTTTTCTCTGATGAAACAAATAATTATGAGCTGAATTAATCTTGAACATCATGTGCAATCCACTTACTGGAAAAGTAAACAAACAACTGAACTAACGTGACAATTAAATAACTTGTTTAAGGAGAATTAATGTTGTAGGGAAAGGACCAGACTGTCACCACGGTGACTGAGCTTGTGCTTCCTTCGGTATACCCACGAGGAGTAGCTACATTCAAATGACAGTGGGGTCCTAGAAGGTCCCTATCTGCCATGCACACTGTGAGTATGCAGCCACTGCCACCAAAGCACAGATAAGGATAAAGATGGTGGCAGCGGCCAATTTGTTGAGGATTATCATTTATAAAATTCAGCCCCTCCTCGTGTAGGGGACTCAGTAAGTCATCTTTTTTGCATTATCTCATTAATCCTCTTACCCTCCTTATCACTCTATCATCAGAGTCAGCAATGCTGTGTAGTATGCATGCAATAAATATTTGCTGAATGAATAATTAAGTATTAGTAATAAGCCTAAGGTAGTATAGCCATATGAAACCACTATGTGAATGTAGTACCTTCTGAGTTCTCTTCCCGGCATCCTTTCAATATACTTCATGATTGGATGTCTCCTCATTACTAATGCATACGGGTTTGCTCCAATTCTACTGAGCCACTTATATTTCATTAAGCATTTCTTACAGTTCTGACTTCACATACTCTTCCTTCATTCCTGGAATTTTTTTTTTTTTTTGTTCCCCTCTGACTTTTATTCATCTCTTAAAATACAGCTGAAGTTTCTCATCCTCCCCTGCACCCTCTTTTGGGTCAAGTGCCCATGTTTGTTGTCCCATAGTCAGCCCCATCTACATGCCTTTCCATTACTACTCATTATACTATGCCCTTACCTCCACTCACAGAACATGAAATCCTTGGTGGCAGGGAACTTATCCCACTTATTTTGTGGCCCCAGTACCTAGAAAGAGTTATCAGCAGAGTATAAATACTCAGTGGATTTTTGTTTTACAACTGTGTAGAACAAAAGACACCATAGTTCCAAGGACAAGTTGGAACAATTGAGATAAATTACAAAATAGAGCAACAAATTGCTAGATTCATGTAACTACGTATTGCCCAGGACTCATTGTTTCCTGTTTATACCCTTATTCTCTTTATACTTCCCACTGGACCCAAGGGACAAAAATGATTACTTCCCAGGAGAGCTTTTCTATGCTCTAGGCTATTTTTTTTTCTTTTTTTTTCTTTTGAGGGCAGTGTCACTGGCCCTCACATCCGAACCTGGGCCACTGGCTTCCCAAGCCAGCACTTAACCACCGCACCACTCGGCCAGCCCTAGGCTATTTTTTCTACTTTCTATTATAAACTTAGTTTGTCGCTAACCCCCATTTTCCTTTTTCCAGCTGCATGCACTGTTTCAAGACCAGGAAAACTTTAAGTAGAGGTTTGTCACCCCTCTTGAAACTAAGAGCTAGTATGTGACAACAAGACGAGGTGTTTCAACAGTAGTTGGTCATGAAATAGATGTAAGCATGAGACCACGTCAATATTGTTAAGTGCCCTTGTGAGCATAGATTAAGAAATGCTTCCATGTGGGAGGTTTCCATCAGAAGCCTGGAAGGTACAACTTGAGAGAAAATGAGTACTGAAACATTTCAAAGTAATCGGCGCACCAGGATTTGAGCATAAAACCTATTTCTTTGGAGAAAGGAGGGGGATATGCTTTTTATTTCCAGTATCAGATTATCTCATAAGAAAGTAAACCCAAGACTAGGTGAGAATTGTGTGGTTTCATTCTGTCAAAACATATTGCTGCTTATAGGCTTAGGGATGCTGCCAATAAAATATTTCTTTAACCCCCGAGGTTCTACGAGAATAGACTCCTGGATAAGACTATTGTTAACAGCCCAAGTGTTGATATAGCCACAAGTTAATAGCTACTGGCAAACAGCAGCCTTTTCTGTTCTGTATGAACAGTTCTTCCTTTACTAGTCTGCCAAACCAAGCACATTTGGTGTGTTTTCAAAGTGGCACACAGGAGGTTAGTTCATTAATCATTCTCAAATAGTGGGAAACAGAGTCTCCTGTCTTGGAAGCTACTGAAAACGTGGTCCTTTCTGTTTTAACTTTTAAGCTAAAAGGCAATATTTTTCCCCCTAAAAATTCCTTCCTTCCTTCCCTTGCTTCCTTGAGGGCTTGCGTATTTTTCCTCTCTTGGTGTTAGAATTCAAATGACGGCATCACCTCTAAGTAGACAATTGAGTGGGATTGGGTGAAAAGAGGGTATTTTTAAAAATCGTACCTTGCTCTCTTCACATATAGCCTATAAAATGCCTGGTTAAAATTTGTCTTTCCAAACTTTCCACTATTAAGAAAACCACCCCTTGGGCCGGCCAAGTGGCGCAGTGTTTAAGCACTGGCTTGGGAAGCCAGCGGTCCCGGTTCGGGTCCCACATATGAGGGCTAGAGATACTGCCCTCAAACAAAACCCAAGCAAACAAACAAACAAACAAACAAGAAAGCCACCCCACTGGGTGCACTGGTATGTTCAATAATTGGCAACTACATACCTATCTTAGGCAGTTGGGACATAGATGAAGATAACTTAAAAATGCCCCCTGGTCTTTGAGCTTATCTTGCTAGCTTGTGACTTAGTGACAGATTGACGTGGGTGGGAAGTCCGACTCTAACTCTTGGTTAGGATGAGACTGTGGGCAACTGACACAGCTTCTCAAAGCCTTGTGTTCCTCTTCTTTCAAATGTGTATAATTATAAACCCACCTCCCAAAGGAATCATGAAGCTAAATTTGATAATATATGTTTAAAAAAAATCTTTGCACCAGAAAGAAATTTCCTCTTAATTTTCTTTCTCTTTTCCACTTCCTCTTCCTTCCCTCATTTTTTTCTTTATTTTTTACCTCCTTTGCCTTCTTTTCTCCTCACTCTCTCCTTTTTTTTCCCTCTTTTTTGGTTCTCATTTCCCACACTTGAACTACATCCCTTTGATCTAGTTCCTTATATGAATTCCACTAGAAAACGATTCATATTTTAATTAATTATTTTATTTGGTTCTCTAAACAAATGAAAGGCAAGGCTATTTTTCTTTTAGCCTGAATTGTATTCCCATTGAAAATAAACTGATTTGAGGCCTGGTTTTCCTGAGGTTTCTAACTGGAAAGGGCTCCAGATTTTGGATGACACTGATGCAGCTGGCTCTTTTGTTTGATAGAGGGGATCATATGGCTGAACATCTAGTGTAATATCAGATGAAACACAAGAGCCTTTCCTCTCTACTCTCCGGATCTCTGTAAATTGTCCTGTTGGTTTTGAAGGTCAAAGTGTTCTGAGCAATAAGTGAATGCAGAGAGCATATTAAGCCTGCCCACTTTATATCCAAAGCTTCCAAAGCTAATCAGGCAGCAGGACACTGACATTTTATTTGTTTTCATGTGAACGTAAAACTCAGACATTTAATTGATTTTGAGCCTCCACAGTATGGGTTTGCATCTTCCTTTATAAGCATCTCCCTTTCCAGTCCTACCCTTGTCCTTAGTGCCCAGATTTCTTGCTGCTTTCAGCATTCCTCATCCCTTTACCTAAACCCATAGAGCATCTGTCTAATGCTTAGCACACTCACTGTCTAAAACAAATGAACAAACAAATGAAACCACTTGGGGGAATGGTTTCCTTCCATTTAATTCTATCCTTTTTCCAGTGCTCCTACTTCAACTATCTTTGCTTTTTTTTAAGTTTTCTTGACTCCCCTCACCTTGTATAGTCAATGCCTGGTTATATTTCTCAAATGGTAATTCTGGCTTTTCTTAACAGGCTTTTTTCTTTTTGAAAAAGAACCCGATATTTCTTCCTGCTTAAGTTACATCTAGTTACTGACCCTGGTGTAGCCTGACCCAGGTAATAAGGATGTCACCTTCCCCTATTTCTTCAGGGGCCTTGTAAGTACCAGGTGTGGCTTTAACTTCTAAGCAGGCACTAGATACCACTCTAACCACTTATCCCACAGAGACTTGGCTGGTCCATGTATGCTCCCAATGTCCTCTCTCATTTTTCAACTGAAGTTACATTTCTTCAAAAATTTCCTATATTTGTAGTGAGTTATTTATCACACATAATTACTTTATTTCCTTTTCTCACCATTACTTTGTAATGCTAATGTCTTTGCAACTTTGTATCATTTTCTTCTTTCATTTTTTTAATGGGTATTTATGGCTTGTGCTTGTCACAAAGTCAAGATAAAGGAAAGAAACATTTAAGACACATAAAAAATAATCATGAAAATAATGACAATCATTGGAATGTAGTCTCGGTCTAGAAGTAAAAATGGACTCTTTCATGACACCAAGTATTCTTGGGGCAGGTGTCTAGACATACGTCCCTTTCTCTGCGTCACCCCTAACACAGCACCAGACACATAGTGGTGGTTTCATATCTGATCAGTGGACAATTAGATGCACTCCTTTTCTTTTCTTGAAATCAGAGCTAGACAGGGTCATGAAAAGATGTTTGCCATATATGTGATAGCATCACAGTAGGGCAATATTGGCTTGACCTAGGCCAGCTGAAGGGATGTTTCCACACTTGTGAAATGAATTATATATAATTTTATATATAGCAGTAGTCAGGGAAATCCATACCTAAGAGTAACACTTTAATGGATAGGCAAAAATATTGTGTCCACACAGGTTGCAGAATTCGGGATTCTGGCTCCACAAAGAGAACTGTGGGAGGTGAAACATCTTGTTCACCACTGGAGACCTCATGCCTGGTGATCTTTTGAATTCACTGATGGTGAGGTAGGTGTGCTGGATCTTTGATTCTCACATTCATTCGCTGCAGGGCCTTTGAGGAAGACCCTTAACCACTCCGGGCCTTAGTTTTGTCATCTATACAACAATAAGCATTAAAACTACATAAACTAGATCATTCTTTGAAAAGTGCTTTGTATCCTAGTGTTTGATTTATTCAGCTGTGGGTTAATGTATGCCAAATGCTTACAACAGCAATTGGCAAATAGTAAACAAATAGAAAAAGATAGTATTAGCTTCCATCACCATTCTTACTAGTAGCAAGAGTAGCATTGCTGAATGGGCTTCATGGATGTGCTGCCCACACAAGCAGAGGTCTGCTTTCTATATAGTTGCTGCTCAATAGATAGGAAGAGGTATAATTCATAAAATAAGCACATGACTTTACTTTCCTGGTTCACAGTAATTATACAACATTTTTTCAAGAAGTTGTGCTTTTAAAAAATGCAAACACATTATTACTGATGGGGAATCAACATGACCCCCACCATTTCCCCACCACATTCTTCCTAAGAATAGAAGATAGCTCTTAAACTCTCACTGTACTCTAGCAAATGCACAGAGACTGTACTTTTTCATGAGAAATTATACATTTTCTGGGAACTCCACATGTCTTCTAATAACTGCTTCAGAAATAACTGCCAGATTTAAGGGCATTCTTGAAGTGGGTACAGTAAGGGATGAAGCTGGAATGCAAATTTCCGAGTGTTGCTGCCTTGTGTGTGGTCCTTTCCCTCCCTGGGGCCCCGCCCTTCTCATGCAGAGGATTTGCCAAATGCATTTACCAAAGGGAAATAATCTCCAGGGTGGCATTCCTTTCCCCAAAATGTGAGAAAATGCAAGTTTAAGAGAGAAGAGTTTCAGAACTGTTATAGCAGCCGAGAGGGAAAAAGGTGATTTTTAACTCCCTCCATTCTGATATTTAACCAAAGTGTGTGGTAGTGCTAAGGAGAGGTAACTGCATTTATTTGGCCATTCACCAAACATTTACTGAGGGTCCGTTATGGACCAGGCCATACAGTGCAGTACTGAGGAGAAAAAGGATGCTATGCAGTCCTCTCCCATAAAGGCTCTGGGAGAAAGCAGAGCAGTATAACTGAAGCATGGTGGGTAAATCTTTACAGTATATGGTACGAATGAGAAGTCTTAGTAGTTCCTGGGTGAGGCAAGGATGATGGGCAAACGAGTCAAAGTACTTTTAGGCAAAGCAACAACAATGCAAAGATGGAGAAAGACTGAAGTAGCATCGTTCTTAGGGAGCTAAAAGTAAAAACAAAAGGAGGCTGCACACAGGTGTTGGTCACAGGACAGGGTTGGACAGATAGGCAAGAATCAATTTTAAAGGAGTTCACCCATCACGCTAAAGTGTTTGGAAGGTTTACTTTTTTAAGTTGGGAAATGGAAAACACAGATTTTTAAATAATAAAAAGTGTTAATCTGTTTCATATCTTAGAAACATGAGTTTCTCAACAGTTTTAAATCTGGATTATGTGTGTTTGTTGGGGGAAAATATTGGGTGAAATTGAGATAGGTTGGCCAAATAGGAGGATATTATAGTAATTCTACAGAGAAATGATACAACCCTGAACTAAATAAGTGGTGCAAAGAATAAGATGATATGGAGTGTGAAACGGGACTCAGGCATGATCACCTAATGAATTCCTAGAAATACAAAACCTACCAAGACTAAATCATGAAGGAATAGAAGATCTGAATAGAATCAGTAATAAATATCTCCAGACAAAGAAAAGTCCTGGACCTGATGGTTTCACTGATGAATTCTATCCAAATTTAAAGAAAATGATACTAATGCTTCTCAAATTTTTCCAAAAAATATGAAGAAGATGGAATACTTCTTAACTAATTCTATAGGGCTAGGATCACCCTGAGACCAAGCCAGAAAAATACACTACAAGAAAAGAGATCTATAGACCAATATCCCTTATGAAATTCTCAACAAAATACTAGCAAATAAAATTCAGCAACATATTAAAAGGATTATACTCCATGACCGAATAAGATTTATTCCTGAATACAAAGATGGCTCTACATATGAAAATTAATCAATGTAAGATAACACATTAACAGACTGAAGGAAAAATAACACATAAACATCTCAATTATACAGAAAAAGTATTTGACAAATTCAACACCATTTTTAACACTTTGTAAGCGGGCATAAAAAGCTATATGATGAGTTTACTCGTTTCCCGCAAAAAATGTGTTAAGATTAAAAACACTCAACAAATTACAAATAGAAGGACACTACCGCAACATAATAAAAGTAATATATGAAAAACTCACACTAGAGTGGCGCAGTGGTTAAGCGCTGGCTTGGGAAACCAGCGGCCCCGGTTTGGGTCCCACATATGAGGGCCAGTGACAGGGCCCTCAAAAAAAAAAACAAAAAAAAACAACAAAACACCTCACACTAAACATCAAGTGCAAGTTTTCTTGTAAGGTCAGAAACAAGACAGAGATGTCCACTTTTACAACATCAATTGAATATAGTACTGGGAGCTTCAGGTAGAACAATTTGACAGGAAGAAGAAATAAAGGGCATCCAAACTGGAAAGAAAGAAATAAAATGATCTTTGTTTGTAGATAATAAATAGGTTATTCTAGATAGAAGATCCTAAAGACCCCACAAAAACACAGAATTAATAAGTGATTTCAGCAACATCACAGAATACAAAAGTCAACACACAAAAATAAGTTGAGTTTCTATTCACTAACACTGATCAATCTGAAAAGAAAATTCTGAAAACTATTTTATTAACAGTAGTACCAAAAAGAATAACATACTTAAGAATTAACCAGGAAGATAAAAGACTTGTACAATGAAAACTACAAAACATTACTGAAATAAATTATTTTTTTTTATAGAAATTAAACCCATCCTAAAATTCAAATGGTCTTGGTCCCAACGCGATGATTCACCTCAAAGGACATCGAAAGCAAACATTCATCAGAGGAAGGTTATGCTCTCAGTGTGGTGGGATTTTAAAGGTGTGTTTTTCGAGCTCCTACCAAGGAACCAAACAATCAATTCGAATTTGTATTGTTGGCAATTGGACAGTTCAAATGAATCCATCATCCAGAAAAGTCCAGAGTTTGTTAACTGTAAAGGAGTTGTGTTCTATTGCGACATCATGAGACCACACACAAGTTTGATCACCTGTCAAAAAGTATTGGAGCTTGGATGGGATGTGTTGCCACACCACCATACTCACCTGACCTTGTGCCATCAGAATTCCTCTTGTTTCTCTCTTTCAAAACTCCTTGCATGGTATAACCTTCAGTTCAGATGAGGCTGTAAATCAGCACCTTGTTCAGTTTTTCACAAATAAAGACAGGTCTTTTTATGAACGACGGATTATGAAGCTCACTGAAAGATGGCAAAAGGTTATTGAACAAAATGGGCAATATATCACTGATTGATCTTTGTTGTTTATATAAATAAGTGACCTTTGAAAAACATAGACAAAATACATCACGACTTTTCTGACAACCCAATATATAGGGTGCTTCTAAAATTCAACAATAAGAAAACAGTCTGAAAAATGGCCAAAGGATTGAATAGACATTTCTCCAAAGAAAATATACAAATGGCCAATAAACACATGAAATGATACTTAACATCGCTGATCATTAGGACATTGCAAATCAAAACTGCAATGAGATACCACATAATACACTTTATGATGGCTACTATAAAAAAAAAAAAACAAAAAAAAACAAAAAAACAAACCAATAAAAAAACAAAACAAAACAAAAAAACCCCAGAAAATAATAAGCATTGGCAAGGGTGTAAAGAAATTGGAATCATGGTTTACTATTGGTGGGAAAGTAACACGGTACAGTTGTTATAGAAAACAGTGTGGCAGTTCCTCAAAAACTTAAAAATAGAATTACCATATGATCCACCAATTCCACTCCTGGGAATAGGGTCTCAAAGAGAATTTGTACACCCATGTTCATAACAGCATTGTTCACAATAGCTAAAACATGAAAGTGAACTAAGTGCCCATCAAAAAATGAATGGATAAGGAAACTGTGGCATGTACGTACAATGGAACTTTATTCAGTCCTAATAAGGAAGGAACTTCTGATATTTGCTACAACAGGGATGAATCTTGAGGACATTATGCTAAGTGAAATAAGCCTGTCAGAAGGACAATACTGTATGATTCTACTTATATGAGATACTTGGAGTAGTCAGAATCATAGAGACAGAAAGCAGAATTGTAGTTGCCAGGTGCTGGGGTGGGAGGAATTATTTTTTAATGGGTATTGAGTTTCAGTTTCACAAGAGGAAAAGAGCATGAAAATGGATTGTGGTGATATTTCCTCAGCATTATGAACGTGTTTAATACCACTGAACTGTACACTTAAAAATGGTTAAGATGGTAAATTTTATGGTATGGATTTTACCACAAAAATATTGGCAAACAAAAAATGATCACCTGGATTCTTATCTGTTCTCAGGTAGCCAGTAATGCTCATCACCTGATACAGGGAGGATGAGTTGAGCTGGGAGGTGGTAATAGCTTTGTCCTGGTTCAGTTTCATAAAACCCTGGAACTTCACACAGTCAGCAGACTGGAGCTCATTAGAGGATTTTTGCTGGATATTGGATTATCAGGATGTTCTCTATAGCTCAGTCTATGTGCTCAACATATAGCTGTAGAAAGAAGGAATGAGAGATAAGTGAAATCATAATATAGGCAATGCATATAGTAGAAGGTAAGAAAATGTACCCCAGTGCTACGCTGTTTGAACTCAATGTCCACCTTCATAATTTACCAGCTGTTTAACCTTGAGCAAATTATTTAACCTCTCTGAGCCTCTGTGTTCTTATCTGTAAAATAAGGGTAATATAACACTATTTATCTTATCACATTGCTGTGAAAATGAAATACATTAATACTCTAAAAGTGCTTGAACCAGTAAGTGACACAAAGTTAAATGTTAGTATTATTAGAGATTAGAATAATGAATGACAGACGCCCAGAAATGATTCTGGTGGGAGAAAACAAGAGCACTAAGAAGAGAATGCTGGAGGGCCCCAGCATTTAAAAACAGAAGAGTGAGCTGACAAAAAATAGAAACCAGTGAGACAGAGAGGAAGAGTGAGGAGATGTAGAGTTAATTGTGTTATGGAAGTCGACAGAGCAAGCGTTTTTGGTAGTGTTTAATATCAGCAAATGCTGACTTACAACTCAAGTACAATTAAACCAAGGAGAGCCTTTGGATTTGTCAGCATTGGTATTTTCCATGGGATGCTCATATCATCAAGATTAGCAAATTAAGAGGGCAGAAGATAAATAAAAGCCAAGCACTGAAAATGCTTATTATGTGGTGTTCTTTCAAGAAGCTTGACAACGTGAGGAAGGAGTGTGGTGAAGGTGCATCATGGAATGTTGATAGAATATTTTTGAAATATTCTTATTGGCCATTTTTGTTGTTTTTAATATACGAAAGTCATAGCCATGCTTATAAAACAAGAGGGAAGCAAGCCTGAAAACCCATGAAAGAAGAAATATGTCAGTCAAGCTTCCTGATAAGAAAAAAATGAGAATTTTCTTTGTTCTTAGTGACACCAGAGAAATGCCTGGAACATCTGCTATCCCCCACACAATCCAACGCAACCTGGACTCCTGACAAGATCCCTATGGCCTGTATTCTGAAATTTACGTTTTCTTATGATCTGACATCCAACCGAGGCTAATGTATGCTTTTTGCGGCTCTCTGAGCACAATCCCTTTAGTCTGTGCTGCCCAATACAGTAGCTATATGTGGCTATTGAAATTCAATTTCAAACGAAAATTTAGCTTAATTAAAATGAAATGAAAACTTCAGTCTCTCAGATGCTCAGGCCACAGGTCGCGTACCAGAAGTCCCTGACCCTGCTCATCTCGTCACCTGTTGACTGAAACTAGGAGCATGGTCCTCAATAGCTTGCTCCTCACTGTGCTTAGGGTTTTTTGGTTTTCAGATTTTACTGTGGGATCGCTTTGTATTTTAGTCTGCATCAACACCCTAGGTTACAATTCCTCCTTTTGATATCCTCTTTTGGTTTGCTGCAAGCCCCACCTTTGAGCAGCTTGGTAAATGCCCTCTTGCCCACTGCTTTTGGAAGCACTAGGCCAAACTGTCCTCTCTGTTGAGCTCCGTATTCTGACCCCAGCATACATACCCTTCTCATTCAGAATCTACACCTGTGTTCCTTCCATTTTAAGGCAAAGAAGTACAGCAGGTAGACTTTGGATTCAGATGGACCAGCCGCCACGGCATTTTATGTGTGTAGGTGGACAAGACTCTGAACTTGACAGAGCTCCATTACCTCATTGGTGAAATGGGCATGGAAACAGTGGGTTTCATGAGGATTGTATGACAGATATTTGCCAAATTGGTATGATACAGGTCAAATTGCACACTGTTCTTCCTTCCCTTATTTTTCTCCCACCCTCCCTCTTCCCCTTTCCTTGTTCCCAGGATTATGTCAGAGGTTATATTTAATAACAAGGTCAGAACCCCTTGAGAAAGCAGTTGCTTAAGTGAATAGCAGTTTGCTATTTGCTTTACACCATGAAAGTTGGAGATAGGCATGGGCTAGCCATGGTCCATTGACTGGAAGACACAGTGCCATGAGGTTTGATCCCTTAGCCTTTCCTTCATGCTTTCACGGTTGCTGCTGCAAGGCCAGTCATTAAGACTGTGATCTAGGGCTGGGCTAGTGGTGCATCGATTAAGAGCTGGCTTGGGACACCAGCTCTGAGCAGCAGGGCCTCGGTTCGGGTCCCACATATGAGGGCCAGTGACACTGTATCCTCTGTAGCTAAGATGGTGAACAACAGCTCCACCTGGAGCTGGGCTGCTATGAGTCCCCAGGTCGGCATAGCTGCAGCCCCTGCTGCAGTGGGCTGCCATAGGCTACAGTGAGTGGCCGGCAGCCAGTGTGAGCTGCCAAAAGCCACCGTGAGCAGCTATCTAGAGGCTGGCGACCGATCTGCCTCACTGGGAAGAGCACAATGATAATACCAACATGGGCCAGTGAAGCAACATCCTCCACAACTAGGCTAAAGAACAAAAAGGACAGCAACTTCTCTGTTCCCCTTCCCCGATTCCCTAACACTGTTCCCTTCCCCCAATGATCTACACTGAAAAAAGGAGAAAGAGTGGTGCTTCTCTAAGGAGGAGAAAGGTTTTCCCAGACATTCCCAAGGAACCAGGAAGGTTGGCTTCAAGCTGCCCTCTCCTTCATTCAGGAGGGGAAATATTGGTGAGAGTGCCTGGAGCAAAATAACCTATAGACTCTTCCATATAAATAAGATATGAACTCCTTTGTGTCTACTTTTCTTCCTGGCCTCCCCCACCCTCCATGGTTCCCCTGTGACTTCAATTAATAGAAATTCTTATCACTCATCTAGATGTGTCCCCATGGTAGAAATTTGAGTAACCCTTCTCTCAGATGCTTTGGGAACCTTACTCCACTCCCGTGCAATTCAAGCTGGTACTTTTTTGTTCGCCATGTAGGTTCAACAGTATATAACAGATAACTTGATTTAAAGTATGTTTCTACCTGATTATAATCTTTATTAAAGCCTCTGGAATCAACAACTGTTCATGTCTTCTTCAAAAATATAATCCACAGCCATACAGTTCTCCACAATTCTGACTGCATCCTGGAATGTGCAGACTTTACATATTCAACTCAGATGATGCTTTTTAACACAGCATCATGCAACAACATACAAGGTCTTTTCATAGACACAGGATCCATAGATTCCATTTTGCAATATTTTATCTTCTTTAAATCTTTTTCCATTTTCCATATTTGTGATGCCCATTTTCAAACTAAGTAAGATCTGTGTATAACAGTTTTTAAAATTTATGTGAACATACACATGTACATTTGTTCGAATATCTGTATACCATATCCTGGAAATGGGGAATATTATTGCTTTTCATATTTTATGGTTTTATTTATTCTCATAACTACATTTTCTGCTATTTTAAAACAGGACGATATTAAGAAAAAATGTATAACTCAGAGACAGCTTGATGTATTAAACACTTTCTAACTTGGGGGTCCTGTGAGTAATGTCAAAACTTATAGAACCATAAATAGTTGAACACAAGTATTGCACATAAAATCAAGACTCTTGAGTGAGGCACTCTGTGAAGAATGTTCAAAGGCCCACCATGCTTTTAACTTGAGCAGTACCAATGCTAGAGCTGCGAACATCTGTTTAGAACAGTTTTCCATTAAGAACTGCTCCTTTTACAAGGGAAAACCTGAAGAAAATGTCATGTGCTTACCATTACATCATGCTACAGACTTTCTACACTTCTGTAAGCCACAAGGTTATATGAGTTTAAAACCCCCCAATAAACTGTCAGGAAAAGCTGCCCCAGTTCATGCACAGTGGACATTCCCAAAGGTTGTGTGTTGAAAGGACATTGCAGCCAGATCCAGGCAGTAAAAATTGTGCTTTAAAATACAGTTTTAAAATAAAAGAGTATTGTGTAGGCTTCCACTAAGCAATCTTTGTTGGGGGCAGAGGGAGGCAAAAACCCAATCAGATCCAAATAAAGCAAAAACAACGCCCAAACAAATATGATTCACAGAGCAAATGGGAAGGGAGGTGATCTCAGAACCACAAAGACATATGTAAGAGATTGTGCTTATCCCTTACAAGATTTCAATTTTTTTTTTTTTTTTTTTTTTTTTGTGGAGCAAAGTGTTACACACCTAACAAAAGCACGTATTAGATACGTCTTTCAATGGCATACTATTGGCCTTTTGAGAGAAAACCACGTAATCAGCACTGTAAGCAAAGTGGAGAATGGAAAGTTTAGTAGCAAGGACACAATTTGGACTTCCAATTCTGGTACTCTTTTTTTTTTTAAACATTTTATTGGGGAATTGGGGAAGGGGAACAGACAAGTTGCTGTCTTTTTGTTCTTCAGTGTAGTTGCGGAGGATGTTGCTTCACTGGCCCATGTTGGTATCATCATTGCGCTCTTCCCAGATGAGACAGGTCGGTCGCCGGCCTCTGGATGGCGCTCACCGCGGCTACTGGCAGCTCACGCTGGCTGCCAGCCACTCACTGTAGCCTATGGCAGCCCACTGCAGCAGGGGCTGCAGCCTACACCATCGCCGGGGCTCGCACAGCCCAGCTCCAGGTGGAGCTGTTGTTAGCTGTCGAGGGCAGAGTCACTGGCCCTCATATGTGGGATCCGAACCGGGGCCGCTGGCATCCCAAAACCAGCTCTTAACCAATGCGCCACTCCGCCAGCCCTCTGGCACTCTTAATTATGCAACCCTTGGAGTCATTTAACTTGCCTAAAAGCTAAGTTTCATTAAATAAAAACAAAACAAAACAAAAATCCACCACCACTGCAATACCTAAATCACAGGATCAGTCCATTGTAAAGACAAATAGTGACATGTGCTTACAGAAGGGATTTGTGAAATGTAAAACACTGGTCATTGTTTTGTAGTTTTTTAAAACAAACGGTAACAGGAAAATAAATGAAAAATTTTGAACACCCAAAATATCTGGATTTTGTATTCAGACTTTAAGTAAACTATGAAATATTTGAAATAGATAAAAATATTAAATGAAATATTAAAGTGTTTATCATAGAATTTCAAATACAGACAGTTTCCCAGAGCCTAAAAAGTCATTTAATTTTTCAGTATCCCCTTATATGTATAGCCTATGACACTGAAAATAATGTTCTTTTATGTTTTATTTCATCTAATGTCTAAAATTGGGGCTACACATGTTACAATTTGCAAATTCTAGTCTACAACATTTCCATACCGTCTCTTCAACCCCTACTGATAGATAAACTAAAGATAAAGGGAACATGCAAAGGCAGAGAATTCAACCCACAGGTTTCTTTGATCATGAGGTTTTCATCAGCAACAATCCTTTTTCACACAACAGAAAAAGGACCTAGAAGAAAGTACATTATCAAAAGTAAGTAAAAGAAAGTTATCACTTTCCGTGTCAAGGCTTTATTACATATAACTGGATTCCCTTCCAAAAAATATGTTTGCTCTCATGAAGTCACATTATTGTTGTTCCAAAAGAGATGAACACTCCTAATAATCTACCAAATGCATTTGAACACAATGACAAGGCCTGGTAGGTATATCGAGCTGGATCCTTTTCTAAAGTGTAGGAATGTGCTATTCCATACTATAGCCACCAGTCATTTGTGGCTCTTTAAATCCAAACTTGTTAAAATTACATAAAATAAGCATCTCAGTTCCTCGGTCATACTAACAATATTGGAAAGGCTCAATAGCCATCCATATGTGGATAGTTACTATCACAGAGTACTTTCTTCATAACAGAAAGTTTTGTTGGCAGTGCTGGCCTAGCATCTCTCCACCGGTCCATGATCAGTTCGTCTTAAAAAAGAATCAGAAAATAAGTTAACAAAAGATATTCACAATAGCATAAAGTTCAGATCTGGGAAGGACAGAAAAATGCAGGGTTTGGCACAAATTTCTGCCTTCTTCCGGGTGAGATCATGTCATTTGTATGTACAAGGTGAAGTGTCTGAGATCCAGATGCATCAGGTGACTGGGTCAAATTCATGCAGTGAAAGAGTGTCAGACAAGAGATTTGAACTCAGGGCATTTTTTTCTTATGTGGTTTCCTTTATGATTTCACACTGCTTCTTCTCCATTTATCATGCTCTTTTCAAAGACCAAAGTCCAACAGGTTTCAATTTTATTGACTATAACAGTAATTCCTTGTGAGATTTAAAGCTAGTAAGAACATGTCACTGAAAAAAACATTCATGATAAAGTCATGAACAAAAATGCCATCTCATGATATCATACATAATCCCTGAAAAATAATTGTTAAAATAATTGAGCTTCAATGTTCTAAACACAGTGAAAGATAACCGTAGGCATTTAATTTCACTAATATACATAACAACCCTATAAATTAGTGTTATTGTTCTAATTTCATAGATGAGAAAACTGAAATTTAAAGAGGTGAATAGCATGCCTGAGATCCCAAAGTTAGAAAGGAGCAGACGTCCCAGGGTTTAAATCCAGGTGTGTTTGAGTTTAAAAGCCAACGTCCCCAACCAGAGCACACTATAGGTAATCTGCTGTGAAGAATACGTGTGTATGAGTGTGGGTGGGTGGTGGTGGGCAGGGTGTTCTCTAAGTTTCCACCCATCTCTAACATTGCATGAAGGTTTTGTGTGTAAGTGAGTGTGTACACTATTTTTCATAGTGCTCATATCTTTCTGCTCCAATTTCCATTTTCACTGACAAGTTCCTGGGATATTGTTTCATATGATAATGATAACAGAAGACGGTTAAGACGTAAAAGAAAAACAAAAGGATTTATTAATTTTTCAAGGATAAATTTATCAAATATAAAAAAAAAAAAAACACAGTTTTTTTACTGCTCTCCCTGCTCCAACTTCTTTTTCTCTCTTTCCTCTCTCTTGTTCATACTCATTCTGAAAAATAATTTATTAATAGTTTTCTAAGTATGGGTAATATTTACATCCAACAGGAGAGATTGGTTCTCCTGAATAGTAATGTAAATGCAATACACTTTTTTTAAATTCCAAACAAAACAATGAAACAATGTATACTGAGTATTTCTTATGATATGTAAGTCATGTTGCACCAAGTGTTAGGTATACAAATATAAATTCAATAACATCTCTGGACTAGGGGGCATATCTGGGATATAAGATAAATGATGAATTTAAACAATCTCAAACCAAATGATAACACAGTAAAATCCCTTGAAATATGAGACTTCCTGGGACAAGTATCTGTTGAGAGATTATAATTGGAGGACCATAACGCTTTTATTAAAATAAATTTTTATTCTGAGAGGGTCTCTGGTAGTAACAAGAATAAAATGGCAATCCGTTTCTAATATGTGCCTCACTGTATTCTGCCTCATTCTGGGTAAATGGAAGAGAACCTACGTAAAATGGCAGTGTTTTGACTTGGCCATATGTTCTGTACATGTACCGCTAAAGATGAGTTTCCTTTTAGTACATGAATAATCTAACTCCTACCTCATCTTATCTTGAAACATATAATGAAATAGATACATATGTTAGCATGTGTCCAAACACATCGGGTAGGCCCATCATTATTCTCAAAACATTAGCATAACATTATGGAAATATGAAGAACTTTGCATTTTAATGAAATTCTTTTGTACTAAATGTTCCCAGGCTGAAAAGTTGACTCTACCTTAATTGATTCAAGCAACAAATGGGGTATATGATCTGGAGAAATGTGCCCATCAATATCCTTATCTAGACCAAATGTAAGCTGAGCATGTCTGTACTATTTTCCAGATGACCACTAAAAGAACTCATTCCTTTAGAACTATTTTTCATGCTGTTGTATTTTCCAATTGATCCAATACCGAAACTTGATGCTTTTGAACCATGTGCAAGCCATACATTGTCACAGAGTGCATAGCGATCTTTTAGCAGCTGATTAGCAGGCCTTGTTATGGCCTCACACAACTCACTCCCAGAGAAGGCATAGGCCAACAAAACTGGGAAACACTTTCTTTCCGTTTTTACCTATTAACTTTTCAGAAGCCCATATTACAATCGAATTTTAAAACCAAGTACACAATATTAAATATTAATTTAAAAGAACTGGAGGGAAATCATATTACACCTTCAGAGTGCATTTAATTTAAAATGTTAAAAGCAAATGCTTTGTTGGTACACTGTATCTGCCTTTTTGGAAACAGGAGCATGCCAACTGATTCTCATTTTTACTGATGGCGGGGTTCTCAGAGAGCCAAAAAGTAAAGCCCACATACCAAGGGGAACAGACCTGTTCTTAAGACTCAACAATTTATTTTACCAAGGCTTGCTAATCATTTCATCTATTTACATTTTTAATCTATTTAAATATAATCTGCCTTTGCAACACTTCATGTCTAAAAAGTAATAGTTCTCAAATTAATTTCCTAAGAAAGAGGAAGAAGCATTGACAGTCAGTTAAAATCAGTCACAATTTTAAAAAATAAAGGGGGAGAAAACCATGAACAATCATTGGCATGATATTTCACTATTTATTTGTTTTTATTTATTTCCTTTTCCATCAGCACCTATTAATTTATTGTATTTTTACATAATCCTTAGGAGATACAATTGTGTAGATTTTATCTTATGAATTCCTTTTTTTTTTTTTTGAAGAAGATGATTTTTGGAGAAGGAACACTATTTTAGTTCTGAGAAATAAAATGATGAAGAGATTGTATTAATACATTAAAATACACAGTAGATCCAAAGGTGGCATTAATTTGCTGTCTCTTAGTAGCCTGATCACACAGAGTATAATCACAATACAGTTTCACTTAAAACATTCAAACCTTTGTCATACAGACACAACGTCAACTGATGACTGACCTCTCAAAAAGCCATCCTCATTCCCTTTCAACTCTCCAGGCAGCCAGTGATGCAGCGACCACTAGTGTGTTTAAACATTATAGACCGGTGAATTAATAGAGTGTTTTTAGAATCATTCAAATAATCATGCCATTAGGTTAACGATCCTTGGATGTTTAAATGACCTTGATTACCTTAATTTTTGGAATAACCTGGGTTTTCACTGAAAAGCACTTGCTATTAGTTCATTCATTTGGGTATAGTGTAGGCACTCCTTGTCCCCCCACTTTTACAACTGTGGAAAGGAAACCAAATTTATATTAGTTTAAAATGTTGGCGAATTAATCTCTTTGACTTTAAATAATCCTGATGATTTACTCAAGTTATTTAACTTCTTTAACCTCAACAAATATTTATTGATCATTGTCATCGGAATATGAAGTTTTGACTGATTGAATGAAAGTTGATAAATGAATAGTACATTGGCAAATCCATCTGAGACCAGAAAGCAAGAGAATAATTATAAGAAGCTCCTTGTTGAGTTACAGACAAATCATAGTTTGGTTTTAAATACAGCCTCAAAACCACAGCTCTATTTATTAAAAACCCTACACAAAATGATATTGTTTTTTAAAAGGGAGGATATTCAAATTCATACATTAAAATAAGATCTAAAATATTACAATCATTATACAAGGTTCTAAGGGGATATTTGCTACTCTACTCCTCTCTTTTCCTATTAAAGCTGTCTTGGCTCAAGCCCTTATTGTATTTGCAAAATGCTCCTATTCATAGCTATATTTTTCCCAATAAATGTCCCTATTCCATTGCAACAGAATGGGCTACCTAAGCTCAATGTGATTGTTTTCCTCCTATATTAAACTCTGCTGCCTGTGAGTCCAAGCTCCTTAGACCGGCATACAAGGTCACCCACCACCTGGTTTCTTCTCCGCCTCATTTTTTACAATTTGACAACTCACATATCTGAATGGTTATAGTTTCCTACTTACCCAAACATACCATGTAGACACACACACACACACACACACACACACACATACAGTAGATGCAACAACCCTTTGACAACTATTACACTAAGTGAAGGGAGCTGCCTATTTCTAGACCAACCATCTGAGCCAGAAAGAGCCAGCGTAATAGCAGATGGCATTCAGGTGGTCAGAACAGGTTTTTCTGTTTATTTTCTGTGAATTTATTGTAACCGAGCTGGACTGTTGGCTGATAAAGCTTCCTGGAGTTTTTTATACGCATCGTGAAGATTGGGTGAGTGGAATCCAGGAACAAAAATGGCCAGTAGAGAGGTCAGAATCATTTCACAGGAATTCTAAAGGTGCAGCAATACCTTTAATTTGTACTTGCCTGGTGAAGCTGTGAGAAGAGATGATTTTCGTTTTTGTGAGTCATTCTCAGCTCAATGCAACATGCTAACATGGGCTGGCTTTCCAGGATCTTCCCAAGAAGGTGAGATTATTCCTATTATCTCATTTATCTATTTACCATATTGTAGTGACTTAATAATTGAACATAATTTAATTATAGAGGAGTTAATTTCATTAGCATTAATTTACTTATGTACTACAATAATTATTTAAGGATTATGTAAGGATCAGAATATTCATTAGCTGATTTATACAAAACATGTGAGGGAATTATAATTGATTAGCAGAATATAATCTAAAAAGTCAAATGTGACTGATATGTTATTATTTTTTTAATGCTAGCTAGGAAAAAAAGATAATTGAAGTAAAGCAGTTATTATACCTTAGATCCTAGGCTTAAATTATTCTTAAGTGTCAAATAATCAATTTTTTTTTTCTTTTAAAAGTCAGCTTATTTCCTTAGTGTTGGGAAATACAACATAAAGAAAACAAGCCTTGTGATATTTCAGGTAATACTGATAAAAGGAGCAAGTCAAATCTTAGGAACACTTTAAATTTTTTATTTTAGGACCTCTTTGCTTGAATATTGAGCAATGAGTTTTCTTGGGACTCAGTTTTATAAAATTATTATATAGACATTCTTTGGAATCCATCTCTGCATATTCTTATCTGTATATCATGACACCATTTTTTTTCTTTATCTGTATATTTATTTATCGTAAACTCTGGCTGTTTGGGCATCAAACCTCTTATTTCATATCCTAAATAGTCCCAATTGAGCCCCAGTAAAAGCAGGGCTGGATCTTCTTGGTTCATATGGGGTCATTTCCAAGCCAGTTGGTTTTCAACAAGATGCAGGAGATGGAAAGAATCCACATGAGTCAGGACATTTTCAAAATTAATTTCAAAATTAATAAGCCCCATGAATTTGTAATTTTAATAGAAATGACAATGCTATACATGAGAGATAGGTTTTTTCAAAAGAATGACACTTCTATTTTAAATTCATTGACTAGCTTGTGGGGCAAATGTGCAACTACTAATTCATATTCTTAACAAAGTAACAAAATCTGGAAGGGATGCTGGACTCACCCTGCAGCAAGCGAAGCAATGCTGCACAGCAGGCCGGAGCAGTGCCCAGCCAGCTACGCCACAAAGCCCAGCTCCAGTACAAGAGTTTTACCCAGGCTAAGAAAAAGGGTCCGAAGTGCTCATTGTTGCACCGGCCATATTGGAGCAGTTTGATTTTGTGATTAAGCCAAAACTCTTTGAAAGATTGTGGTTGTGGGTTTCTGTGGAATGAGAATTCCAAAAAGGCATTTACCAAAAATCTTATACTACCTTCTGCCCTCTTGAAATCACTTTCTTTCTCTGAAAGCAAAAGAAGACTGATTCTACAGTAACAAAAAGTTCTTAGTTTTAAGGAGAAAATAATATTTAAGATCTGTTTAGATATTGACATGGATAGTATAAAAGTTGAAAAATGAGTAGTTTGGTCTAGGAGAAGAGAAAGGAATTGCAGTCACTAAAGAACCACTTCCTTTCCATCCATATTCCTCAGCTACGGATGCCAAGGAGTTTGAGACTCGGGAATGCCATATTTATTTTTTTACAGAAATTCTCATCTGGATTCCAGAAGGGAAGTTAGGAACAAAAACGCCTGTATTCAAGATGACTTTTATAGCAAGCACTCCTAACCACTTTTGTGGTAATATAGAGACCTTGCTACTTAAAATCCCTTTCAAACAGTCTGATGAAGTTAATGCCCCAAACAAAATATTATCAATTCTACTATCATTAATAGATCACATCAGCAGTTTCTTATACAGTATCACTTTAGACTTCAAATCACAAATAGATGTGGAATCATATTTCTAAGAAGAAATTTAATTTCCTTCATTGACCTTGATAGTTGTGTTTCTGACACTTTTTTTTTTTGCTTTTCATGAGTATTTCTTTTTTATTTTGGAAAGGTGGGCTTATCGTCCTTTATTATGCAAACAATTTTACAACTAGTTTCTGTAGGAAATTTTAAATTGCATTCAACCCTAGAAAACATTTGTGTGTATTTATTTTGATGGAAGACAGAAGGGGAAAGGGGGAAGCAACAAGGGAGATTATGATGGACTCTTCCATTCCAAAAATATTTGACATTTTTCTTATAAAAATATGAATTACAACTATTTTTCATATATGAAAGTATCAAGAAAAATACCATATATCTTTAAAATATGAAGAGCTCTGAAAATTAATATGAAAATACTTAAAAAGCTAATCCACAAATAGGAAAAGAATAGAAGAAAATTTTTCAAAAAAAGAGACAAACCGTGAAACTAAAAAAAGTGTTAGTAACAGTAAAATACCATTTTCATTATCAAACATTCAGCAAATTTTAAAGTTTATAACCCATAATGTCAAGGACATGAGGTTAGAACCATTACGTACTTTTGGTAGTGATATAAATTCTATGAGCCACTCTGGAAAGAAATTTGAGTTAGTCACTAAAACCTTTAAAAAAATCCATACCCTTTAAATCAGTAATTGTATTTCTAGAAAGCTGTATTAAAGAAATGGCTAGAAATTGTGAACAAAGATTTATGTAAGAATATATTGTTAATAGAATTTTAGTTGTACAATTTTAGAAACATAATACATATCCAATAATAGAATAATGGCTAATACATTATGAAGCAGCCATGTGATATGTGGTTGGTAGTAAAGGGCATTATAAAAAATAATTTAATAATTGAGTTTCACAGTTGGAGGCAGTCTCCTGAAAGCAAACTGTTACATGTGTACCCTTCCTTAAGCTTAGATAGGAGAGAGAGAGAGAGAGAGAGAGAGAGAGAGAGAGAGAGAGAGAGAGAGAGAGAGAGAGAGAGAGAAAGAGAGAGAAAGAGAAATTGATTCCAGAGTGCAGTGCATTCCTTGAGGAAAAGTAGAAAAGAATAGTTGCAGTTTGATGAAAGAATGCTGTCTCTAATAGAGAATCCCCGAAGTAAGGGAATTATTTGCACAAGAGGCCTGAGGACGTTTCTTGAAGGAAAGAAATGGAAATCTCAGCTTTTTCTTCCTGGGATTTCAAGATCAAGTATTAGCTATCTGTGACTGTGTAAAAAGACATCCCAAAACGTAGTGGCATAATACCACTACCATTTGATTTGCACACACTCCTCTGTTAGCCATTCCAGCTGGGATTCACTGGGTGGTTCTTCTACTGGTCTCACCTGAGATCACTCATGAGGCTGTAATCAACTGGTGGCTTGATTATCACTGGATGGTTAGGACTATCACTAGATGGTTAGGACAGGTTTGAAGTTTGGGACTGTCAGTGAGTTTGGCCTTTCTCTCCATAATGTCTCTCATTACCTAGAATGCAAGCTCAGGCTACTTCACATAATGGACCCAAACAGCAGGAGCTTCAAAATGGGACGGTGCAAGGCCTTCCGGGGCCTTGCTCAGAAGACACAAAATACTGCTTCTACTGTATTCAGTTGTGCAAAGGAAGTCACAGGGCCAGCTCACATTCTAAAGGAGGAAAAATAGAATCCATCTCTTGATAGGAGAGGCACAAAATCTTATTGCACAGGGCATGCACACAAGGATGAAGCAATTATTGCACTTATCTTGATGATCTGCCATAAATAGTAATATCCATGTTGGCAGGTTGAGATCGTATTGACAAAAGATGGTTGGCTGAAAAGGACTTTAGTGGAAAATTCCTTATTAGAAGTGGGAAGACCAAATTGGTAATCAAGCCATACCACTCCAACAGTTCATTCTTTTTTTTTTTTGAGGGCAGTGTCACTGGCCCTCATATGTGGGACCTGAACCGGGGTCGCTGGCTTCCCAAGCCAGCGCTTAACCACCGAGCCACTCAGCGGGCCCCAGTTTATTCTTTTAGGAGAAATAATTTAGTACTATATATGGCTGAGACTTAAAGCTCTCTGCATTTAGCAAGGTGTCTAGATCTGGGGAAAAATATGATTGAACATCCTTTTTTAAAAAAAATTTTATTGGGGAACAACCACAGTCATTGGTTACAAATTGCTTTCATGCTACCATGGCATAGTTGACTCTAAGGAGGATGCAGATCACAGTGGCCCATGTAGGGATTCAACTGGCAACTCTCATGTTATCAGCATGACACTCTAACCAACTGAGTCACCCTGAACATCTTTAATGGGCATTAATATGCCTATTGTCTTGGAAGATTGAGCGTTTGGTGGTCCTAGATATTATGTGGGAATCTGAATGAACAAGATTGCTATTGCCATGCTGATGGGTCAAAATCCACTGTGCAGAACACACATTCATCTATGTTGTCATTTGACAGAGGTATATTTTATAAAATGGTATGGTAGACTAATCAGACATTCTAGTTCTTTCTTTCTTCATCTGGTTGGACTGAGTGACTCCTCCTTCCCTACCACTAATTCCGGCTCTTGGAAATTCCAGCAGGATGAAGCTCTTGTGTGGAAGATTTTGGACTTCTCTTTAAGAGAGAATGAATAAGAAAGAAAATAAATTGCTGGCATTTATTAAGTGTTTACGAAAATTAGATACTCTGGTAAATTCCTTAAAAGTATTATTTCATTCAGTCTTCTGAAAAATCCAGTGAGGATTTTCTTCTGAAAAATCCAGAGAGCAGCATCACCTCTCACTTACTCATGTGTACATATGAGTATAAAAAATACATGCGTATTTAATTATGTGGGACCACCATATTTCCCATTCTACCAAATTACTGTATTGTATATCAAAATAGGATTGAGATTCAATTCAGGAGAAGTCCATGTCCTGTAGACTCATCCTAGTCTTATAAACTGCACACTGGGTGCTTCTGATCACATTGCTGCGTACCTGACCAGCCTCCGTCCCCATATTACCTGACGGTGAAGCATTAGAATTACTGCAAAGATGGATGCATTCCTCCATCATGCAGGCTCATGCCGTTGCCATCTGGCACAGTTCTGGATGGAGCACTGAAATGGAGGAAACCGAGGGGTCTGATTTCACCGGGACTGTCTGAGTATTCATGCCTTTGGGGCACCATCAGTTGGTCCATACATCCTGCAGTCCCAACACATACCTCCTGATTTGATCCTATAGTTTGTAGAGTTACTATGTTTTCTCAAGCTGTCCTTTGTTTTTTTAAAGATCTTATTGGGGAATTGGGGGAGGGGAATAGCGTTGGGGAATCAGGGAACGGAAACAGACAAGTTGCTGTCCTTTTGTTCTTCAGTCTAGTTGTGGAGGACATCGCTTCACTGGCCCATCTTGGTATTATCATTGCGCTCTTCCCCGGTGAGGCAGTTGCTCTTTGGCCATTGGACGGCTGCTTATAATGGCTCACGACAGCTCCTGCTGGCTGCCGGCCACTCACTGCAGCAGGGGCTGCAGCCTACAGTGCCGCCGGGGCTCACAGCTCAGCTCCAGGTCGAGCTGTTGTTCACCATCTTAGCTGTAGAGGACGCAGCATGACTGGCCATACTGTGGAATCTGAACTGGGGCCCTGCTGCTCAGAGCTGGCATCCGAAGTCAACTTCTTTTTTTTTTTTTTGAGGTCAGTGTCACTGGCCCTCATATGTGGGACCCGAGCTGGGGCCACTGGCTTCCAAAGCCATCTCTTAACCACTGCGCCACTCGGCCGGCCCCCAAATCAACTCTTAATCAAAGTGCCACTTGGCCAGCCCTCAGGCTGTCCTCTTAAATCTAAGCCAACCTGTGCATTTGGGGATCAGAGTATGCTATGTAATATGGAAGAATGTTGACTATACCAACACTTAAGACACAGAGGTTGCTGTGGATTTGTTTGAAAGAAGACATATTGAGATTACAGTGTCTATGCAAAAGCATATATTTTATTGTTGATATAAGGAATGTAAAAAGTGATTCTGATGTACTTGCCCCTTTTTGGGGTGAATCCCTCCTATGCGATATGATGCTCCTACTGTACTTTTATTATTATCAATGGGAAACAGAGGCAGTGAGATGTTAATTCACTTTGCTAAAGTCAACTAACCCATGAGGGTGATGGGAGGATTTGAACACATGCAGAGTCTGACTCCAGAGCCTGACTATCTGAGATGATATTTTTGGAGATAAAATGATGATGGATCAAGTATTGGCCAGAGTGTGAGTGAGTTGTCAAGATAGATATGCCAGGGTAACTTCTCCAAGATGGAAGTTTGGGAGGAGAATAATTTTCTTTTGCACATGCTGAGTTTGAGATGCCTTTAATACATTCAAGTAGGCATCAGGAACTCAGAATTTAACACCAGTGAAGTTTCCTTACAAAAACCACAATTGTCACATATTTGAATGCCAAAGAAACATTTGGAATGATTTAGTAATATCTCTGAATTAACCGGAGTCAATCATCTACTTTTTGGTTAAGTGCTTAATTTATTTAGCCTTTGAGTTGAAGAATTCATGGACTTAAACATGATCACTTGTGTTGTTTGGTAATTTTTTCAAAGAAGGTTCAGTTAGGGAAGAGGCTGAAACTGCTATTTAAATCCTATTAGTGTGAGGTCTGTGCTGTAATCGGAATGTTTTCATTTTAGTGGAATTTCTATGTAACTGGCATATCATATTTCTGACATACACAGACTTTCCTCCTAACTCTCACAATCTCTTGCAAGCTATCCAGTGACCCAGGTTGAATTAGCAAGTGACAGGAAATCCCTTTAAAGACTCAGGACTTTGAGTGCTTTCCCCTGACAAGAAGCTATCTAAAAAACAAAGCAAAATGAAAACCCTGAAAGTGCCTTGTGTATGAATACTTTTACATCCTTTATGTTGAAATATTTGAAATATCAGGGTTTAACTTCAGGATTACATAAGGAAAAGTAATAAGGAAAGAGATTTGGGGGTTTAACATTATTTGGGAGGGCCAAGAAAATATTGTATTAGTGTTTGTCTTCCTAACCCTTTTAACTTCTTTCGCTAGCACTTTTTCAATCTTGATTTTAAGTAAAAGAACCAGCCAAAGGATATAAAAGGCTCTATTGCAAACAAATAAAATAAAACACAAACAAAAAACAAAAAAACAAACCACTTCACAAAAGAAACACCAAACTGTAAATATATTTATATATAATCACATACACACACACAGCCATTCTAATCTTTTCATTAACTTCCCTGTAAAGGTGCTGATTCCTGATAAATTCCTTGTACCCCAAACTCCATCTCAGCATTTGTTTCAAAATAGCCTACCTGTGACAGTATCATATGCCGAAGCTCAATATATGAAACCAACCACTGTAAAGCTTTCAATGCTAGAAAATGCTACTGTGGCTAAGTCAGGGCATGCCACCCCCCGCCCCTCCCCAGTGAACTATGCCAACCAGGCACAGAGCTTACAAACCCTTTCTCCACTCCGTTCCCCTCATTGGTAAGTGGAATCAGAGGCCCAGAGGGTGTTGGTGACCCACCATCACCCTGGCATTTGGACAGGGTCTGAGCTCATGATCTTTATTTCAGTTTGGTACTTTGGGCATGCTCCAGGGTCAGTCATATGCCATCTCTCAAATTCACTCAAACTTTAAATTAAAATGATATAAAATTATGGTTATAAAACAAGTTTAAAATTTGCAATAAATATTTTATTTCCTAATTTCTATTTCTCAAAGTTGCATCCACTTCAGCTTCCAAGATAGTCCTACTTAATGCATTTGTGAAGAGAGGTTTTATAAATTTGATGAAAGCAGACTAGCTCTGTCAGAGAACAAGGCTTAGTCTGGCTAAGTAATCTCTCTTGCAACTTAATAAAAGCCATTATGATGGGTCTCAACAAAAATGAAAATCTTACTGATTTGCGAGTGACCAACAGGTCTTTCAGATGAGCACATATCCTTGATTAAAGGATGTAAGCCATACTATGAGCTAAGTCCAGGGTCGCTGAGGTTTAAAACTCAAGTACTCTGGCTCAGAGTGATTTAGGGTTTAAAATATTCTGATCCAAAGCAAGTTATATATGGTCTGCCCAATGCAGTGTTTCTCAAATGAGGATAATTTGCCTCTCAGGGGAACTTGGCATTGTCTGGAGATATTTCTGGTTGTCCCTCTGGTGCATAGAGGCCAGGGATGCTGTTAAACATTATACCATGCATAGGGCAGACCCCACAACAAAGAATCATCTGACCAGAAATGTCAATATCGTGGCTGTTAAGAAACACTGGTCTTATGTCATTGCCCTGCTGACTTAACAGAACCAGCAAATGACACCAGAAGGAAGTCTGGGCCAGGAACTCGAAAAGTGAGTGCTGCTGTCCTGAGCGAGTTCCTCTGACAGAGGTTCTAAAGAACATTTTGACTTACTGCGTTTGAGTGCTTAGATCTTCATGCCCCATACAGGCTGATCTCACCTGGGCTAATTAGCTGAAACTCTTGCATATGTAGGTGGGTGTTCCAAGAGCACAATGGGAGAGAGGATGATGCCAGGATGAAATGAGGCTTGTCAAATTAGTTGTAATTAAAAATAGCTTAGATGCCTGTCCCCCATTGAGATCAAAATGCTGTTTGAAGTTGAAATGTTACTTAAAAAGGGGATCCGATATATAGAAATGGCAGCAAATGGGCTACTTTATACTTTCTACAAAGATTAAAACTGAGCATTAATATTTTTTTAATTGCCTTAGTTTCATTCAGGTTTGATATATTTCCTTAGATTCCTCCCATATTGTTCCCCATTTTATTAGCTGGAAAGAACATTCCCTTGTTGGCAATCTGAGAAATGATACTGGCTCCATTTCCACTTTCTCCCTCAAATCTGATACACTCAACAAAACACAAAGGTTTTGTTAGCAAACCATCCATACCCAGGCCCATCTGTTGTGTATCTTCAGAGTGTTCCAGAATATTGGAATAATTGTTGTAATGTTAGAGGTGAGAAGGGAGGGATGAAATCATGCAAGACCAGCCTCTAACTCAGAAAGTGATTTAAAAAAAAAAAATCTGCTTAAAGCAATGAATGATGTGTGCACTGAATTTTGAAAGCTAACTTAAGAGAATAAGAAAGGGAGGTGGTATGAACAAGGAGGAATAGATAGAACTCAATATGTAGAAATATCTCATGAGGCAGATATTTCAAAAAAAAATTAAAATATATTTTTAATTGGGCTAGTTTTCAAACTCAGATGCAAGTAGAGAATCATATAGTCTTAGCATTGCTTTGGCTCCTATCAAAATAAGCCATGTGCCTTCCCCTTTTAGTTCTTTCAGGGGAATTTTCTGTTAATACTGAAATACCTTTTGCTTTGTCTGATGACGTTTTGTTTGTTTGTTTGTTTGGATCAGAATAAATTATTTTGAACAATATTCAAGGAGGTTTCAAATGAGTAGAAACTAAGATTTATTTCTGAGTTAAAGATAAATATTCTTATCTGTGAACAATTATTTTTTTGCATTAAATGACAAATTTAGTTCTATGAAAACTGACATTTATATATTATTGAGTCTTTCTATTTAACATGGTAATTTCCCCCCATTATACATGTCTTTTCTTGTATCTTTCTATGTTTTATAATTTTCTTTATATTATTACACCACATAGACAAAACAAAAGATAAAAATCATGTGATCATATCAATAAATGCAGAAAAAGCATTTGACAAGATACAATATCCATTTATGATTTAAAACACTAACACAGTGGGTATAGAAGGAAAGTACCTCAACATAATAAATGACATATGACAAACCCTCACCTAATGTTATACTTAACAGTAAAAAACAAACAAAAAAAAACCCTGAAAGCTATTCCTCTAAGATCAGGAACAACATAAGTATGCCCCTTCTCACCACTGTTATTCAACAAATTTTAAAAATATAGATATTCAAGTTTAGTCTTCTGAAACTCAGAGAAAAAATGCTTCTTTAGTTGAGCTAAGGAACCAGTCCCGGGCCGGCCGAGTGGTGCATTGTTTAAGAGCTGGCTTGGGATGTCTGCGGCCCCGGTTCGGATCCCATGTATGAGGGCCAGTGACACTGCCCTCTACAGCTAACAATAGCTCCACCTGGAGCTGGGCTGTGCGAGCCCTGGCGACGGTGTAGGCTGCAGCCCCTGCTGCAGTGGGCTGCCATAGGCCACAGTGAGTGGCCGGCAGCCAGCGTGAGCGACATCCAGAGGCTGGCGACCAATCTGCCTCACCCGGGAAGAGCACAATGATGATACCAACATGGGCCAGTGAAGCAATGTCTTCCGCAACTAGACTGAAGAACAAAAAGACAGCAACTTCTCTGGTCCCCTTCCCCGATTCCCCAATAAAATCTTTCAAAAAAAAACCACACAAAAAACAAAAGGAACCAGTCTCTGCATCGCATTCTAACAGAAAACCTTCTCCTTGTTAAAGAGCCACCTAGGAGCTGTTTATTTGCGTCCCTCACAGTCGCCCAGCTGTTAACTTCCATTTGTGGTCTTAGTGCTAATTGCATAATGTCCCTGATTCACCCTGCTGGTAGATCTGATCACCACATTACCTGGAGGGCAAGCTTTAATTAGAGAAATTTCTGAACAAATTGTCTAAAGGGCTTGTTTAGCATGATTAAATGCAAGAAAGTCCCCCCGCCCTTTAAAAAGAAAACAAAACAAAATAAGCATCTACTTTATTCTAAAACTTTACAGATAAAAAGCTACATCAGTTCTAATTAAGCTTATAAAAAGAGCAGCAACATTACCCATGAAAACCAATTGGATTTTGTTGTTTGCAGCTGAAAAATATGTGACTCAATGCTGCATTTATTCAACAGCTTTTGGCATTTCTACTTCGCCTCTGTCAGAACTAACAAGGTGAAACAGCAAACTGATTGAAAAAGGATAAACTGTGAAAAGATGATGATACACTGATGTGTAAATGCTAATTCAACTGTGGCTTATGAGAACAGATTAGAATCATATGCATTCTCACCTGTGCATCTCCAGGCACTTGAAAAAGCTAACATTACATGAAACCTTCCATATTGTTAATAGTAGCAAGATAACATATGAATTAATATGCAATCATCTCACATTCAACTGAAGTGCAAACACAATAAATACCATAATAGGATCAACAAACTTAGAGAATCCAAAAAGCAATTAAGGTCAACTTCATTGTTTAGATGGACTATTTTGGCTTAATGTCAATGTCATAACAAAGTGCAATAAAATGAATTTGACTAGGAAAGTTTAGAAATCTCAGTCATTTATCAGCCTCTGTGAAAAGTGTATTATTCTTAATCATCAGCTATTTTTTTTTTTGATGTCCTTATGCTGGATCTCTGTTAGAAAATATATTAGGTTTAGAAATTGTATTCCCTGTTTGAATACACAAGCAAGGCATAGTAAAGTGTGATTGATTATCTGATTCTTTTGAGTAAACCTTTGAATAGGATTTTCTTTTTTGTATCCTTGTCACCAAATTTCTTAGTGAATATTAACACTGACTGCACATTAAAATTACTTTTTTACAATGTCAGTGCTTCAACTCAGACTGACTAAATCTGATTACCTAGAGATTTGTTGTAGACATAGGAATTTTTGAAAGGCATTTCTTATACTTCTGATGCACAACAAGGGTTGAAAAACCACCAAAATATATAATCATTGACTTAATCACACTTCAAATAGCAATCTTCAATCAGAACTCTGGATTGAGAGCTAAAGGACCAAAGGACCATTCCATTTTGGCCACTATTTCATGAGGAGACCCCAAGCAAATCACTTAGCTTCTCTTGAATAAAATGATGAGTAATCTTTTATATTCTGATTTAAGCAAAGGAATTAAATTAATTTAAATTTCATCATATGTTCATTACCTCTAGTGTAGAGTGCCCACAGAAGTAGAATATCCATTTTTCATGCTCTCTGGTGTCTCTTGTCATTAGTATGGTATCTATTTTGAAGTGATTTCAGTAAGCAAAGCAAATCCCAACTCCTGGGGAGGGGAAGGAAGGGGTGGGGTGAGGGGGTTTCCAGATAGTTACTGCACCTGATGGAAGCTAAAAGATACTCAGTGTAGCCTCTGCCTTTACAAGTTACTGACTTCCTCCCCTGTCCATCAAAGAAACATCATGGGTATCAGTATGTTGCAGTTCGTTCCATGCACCCAGGAGTGTAAAAAGACAATCGGATTTAGAATAAACTAGACATGTATGAAAATAAACCGATGAATAAATTCCTATTCGTAATTTGGGCAGCTCTTTACTCACTCGAAGACTCACTCATGGTTTGATGAATTTAATGATTCATTCATTCCTTCAATACTCCACTGATTCATTCATTTAAAAAAAATGTATTTATTTGCCAGGCAACAGATTAAACACTAGACCTGCAGTGTCAGATGTCCCCAGTGGGGTGGAGCCCCAGCTGCCCACTGTTGTAACCACTCATTAATTCCACACTCCTTTTTTTGGTTCCATTTCTTTCCTCCTTAGATTTCCCAAGGCCAATTCAGGTCCTTAGGAGTAAGCACTGGAAAAAAGAAGCTATCCTTCCTCTGGGGTTGCTCATAAAATAGGATATTCATGCTAAGCAGCAATCAGCCATCATGTCAGCAGGAGGAAAAAGCCTCCTGGAATGGAGTCAATAAAGAGGAGAGTCACATGATAGAAAAAGTCATTCATTCATTGATTGATTGATTCATTCATTCATCAATTCTAAGAAGACATAAGTTTAATAAAAAGATGCTCCTTTCTTTACTACTCACCTGTATCATACAGCAGGAATATCTTAAGATGTTGTATTATTTAGGTCGGGCTGCCATAACAAAATACCATATACTGGGTGATGAACAATAGAACATTACTCCTCAGTTCTGGAAGCTGAGAAGTTCAACATCAAAGTGCCAGCCCATTCAGCTTCTGGAGAGAGCGCTCTTCGTGGCTGGCAGAAAGCTGCTTTCTCACTCTTTTCCTCTTCTTATAAGGCCACTAATCACATCATGAGGTATTCCCCTGCATGACCTAATCAAACCCTAATTACTTTCCAAAAGCAACTATTTCCAAACCCCACTACGCTGGGGCTCAACATATGAACATTCAGTTCATAATAGATATGTAGATGATATTAAACATAGGATGGAGTTTTTAAAACTCAATTTTGAAATGTCTGTGTCTGAGCATTATGTCATTATGCTTTTTTAAAACATTTTGCCCTCTCATAAAAAGACAAACAGTTTGAGAAACTATCTTATCTAAAATAAATTTTAAAAATGCGCAATATTTTTTATATATCTTATTTAATACTTATCTAATAGCTTATCTAACACTGCAGGAAATTTTGTTTATTAACCTCACATCTCTTTGCTTTTTTTTTGGTCTTCTGGTAAAGCAAAAGAGATTTTCAGATTTATTTTGCCTTTTGTAGATTAATAATGTAGATATAATTACAAAAGGTATATAATTTCATGGCTTTTTTATCTTACATTATATCAAACGTATCTTTTTATTATTTCATGATCTTGTCTTGGTAATAATTTAAAATTTTTAAACTTGGTTAACGTGTCACTGAATTGGTATACCAGACGTCACATCCTTAAGTTATTTTTGGATTTTTTTACAATAACAAATGACACTGTGAAGAACAAAACTGTAGTGTTTGGATTTGTCCTGAAGGATTGTAATTTTACTAATCAAAATATCATTAGCTTGTTTAAAGGGGACAGTTATTTTAAAGTGGTAATTTATAATGCAGCCAAAAATGTACGTTTTTCTTTATATCATCATACATTTATCAGTTTTGGCTGTTAATTTTAAAATTTCCTTTTATTTTTATTATTATTACTATTATTATTATTATTTTTTAGCTGAGCCATCCTGCCACCTGTTGGCAGCTCAACGGCAACTCAGCTCAGCTGGCATCGAACCGCCATTGCTCAGAGCTCAGCTAGCACTCTTGCCTTTTACTTTTAAATAATACATATTCAAAATCAATGATGTAAAAAACATAGAAAAGTATAGAAGCTAAATAAAAATTGTCAATAATTTCACTACCTATGCATTCTCTTCTAAGTGCTTATTGTAAATTTGGTTTTATGAACTTAAGTTAGTGTCATATTGATTTTATTTTTTAATACTTTGCATACTAAGACCTCTTTTCATTAAATTAATTATTTTAAAATTTATATTTAAATTACAACAACATTAAATTTTGTAATTATGACCAATACCGAAATAAAAACACTTTTTAATGGTAGAGGCTATTTTTAATTCTCTCCCACAAAGGTTGCAATGAGAATGTTTTATGTATATTTTAGCAATATAGTTTGATTATTTATTGAAAATGATTTTTTAAGATTTAATTGTTATATAGTTGAGTTCTAAATTATGCTATTGATACATTATATCAATTAGAAATTGTCAGTCATAAAATCTTTACTTAGTATTCTTGTTTTATGACACAAGGACTGGTAAAAGCTGGAAAAAACACTAGTCACTGTTAAATAACACACATATGTACACACACATTAAAATGACTCTCTAGGAAGTCTTACATGAATGCTTTTTTATTTCTGTTTTAAGCACCAAAAATACATGAACACATGAACACAGCAAAAAACATCAAAAAATAAACAACAGTAGTTGTCAAAACAAAGCATGTCATATTTGCCAATTATTTATCCAATAATTAGATTTAGTGGTCATATTAGAACAAATAATGAAATTTTAGATAGAGCATTTGGAAGAATTTCACATACAAATTGACATGAAAATATTTCATATGACAAGATGTCAAATCAAATTATGTTGAAAGAGTTTCCCATTAATCAAAACAGAGCCCCTTTCATAACTAGCTAATCCACTAACTAGGTGTCTCATTGCATAATGATCATGTCCTTTTATGATTTCAAATTCATTCTTTGTAAACAGAGACTGCATGCAAACAATTCCAGGTCCCACTTAAAAAGCCCCAAAAAGACATCCAGGATTAATGAAAGAATCAGTTGAGACATTTTTAGATGCAAGTGACAAACACACAGTTCACATTTCAGGTAAGTGAGAACCCTAGGAATGCTGCCAAACCCAGACACTCCTGCGTTTGATGTCATTGGGACCTCTTTTCTCTCTCAGTGTCTCTCTCGATCTCTCCCTCTCCTTCTCGTGCTCTCATTTCCTAGTGTAAGCTTCATTTTTTGGCATTCCCACCCCCACCCCCCAATGATGGTGGAAGAGTCTATTATTATGTCTGTGCATGGAAATGTAATATCTTATGCCCACGGCTATTGGCCATTCCTTGCTCCCATGGTCCTTAGTATTCACTATCGCAGCAAGCAAGAAAAACAGAGCCTCTTTAGCCATAGTTCTAGCAAGTGATGACACTGGTTGGCCCAACTAGGGTGCACCAAGCCCTATCTCAATCTCTGTGACCTCTTATTGACCATATCTGAGTCATCTACTCTCAATATCCCACAGGAAATGAAGTAAAGGAATGCAAAGTGGTGAGGCTATCCCTTAGCACATAGATGGAGATATGGTTTCGAAAAGAAAAGGCAAGAACAGAAAAGAAAAGGAAAGGAAAGAAAAGGAAAGGAAAAGAAAAGAAAAGAAAAAATCTCTTTCCAGAAGAAATGGGAAAGAATGCAAGAAAAGCAAAAAGCACACATCCCTACACAGGTGATGGAATAAAAGGGTGTTTATCTAGCTGATTTTGGCATGATCACTCTATGATCCTCTTTGCCAAAGAGTAAGTTAATATTTGTATTATTTTTTAAAGTAATTGTTTTTAAAAGGTATCTGCTTTTACTTCTATTATATATTATATAATTAGCCTTGCATGAAAATAAAATTTTAGTCAGAGGAGATTGGAGGGTATGCACCTGCTTAAGAAACACATAGGAAATTTGCTGAATGTTTCAGGCCCCAGGTGCCGGTTAGCGGAAAACCACATAATTGACAAGCTCTCGTGGGGGGTGAACTGTGGGCGCAGTGGTCCCTGACGAGGCACAAAGAAGTCCAAAGCAGTCAGGCTCAAGAGATCAACATTAAGTAGGTCATTATTGCCTGACTGCTGAGTTTAGATGACAGTTCCTTTGGAGAAAACAAAAGGCTTGAAAAAATAAAAGTGAAAATAACTTAATGAATTTGATTGGTTCTGTTTCTCTGGAGAACACTGACTAAGACATTTAAGTGGAATTAAGAGGAGTTTCAAGGAAAGAAAAGAATGGCATGATATATATATATATATATATATATATATATATATATATATATATATATATATATATATATATATATATATATATATATATTTATTTATGGAATTTATTTTACTACTTTCCTGGGAGTGAAAACCCAAATTCAGCTAATGCTAATCACTCAAAAATTCATGAGAAAGCACCCAGACAATGAAAGAGGATATAACAGAAATTAAAGAACTGTCTAAAATTGAGAATTTTAAAAAAGAAATGTAGAACCAAGTCTGTGTGAGGAATCTCACATTGTGCTTGTGTTAAGAGGTGGGCAAAATAGTGAAGGGAAGATAGGAGAGAATAGAGAACAGAATTAGGGTAAGGTCGGAGTGGGGTTTAGGATTTGGGCAGGTAGGAAACAGAGGCAATCATCCCAGAAGCAATATTGTGTGGGAAAGTGTGGATGCGGCAGAAAGAGAGCCGATGAGCAAAGAGGGCTGAAGTTAGACAAGACCCTGAGTTAGACTGTTTGTCTTTGAACCTGGGAAACACGTGCTGCCCTCATTTTCCAGGGCTTGGACCCTTTGGAGGCACTCCATGCTCCACAATTATTTTTTAACTTTTCCGTTTCTTTCATAATTTACCTGCTTTTTGTGTATCCCATTCATTCAGGGTTCTACTTTCTACTAAAATGTAAAATTGCAAATAGATTCTAAGAAATCATAGGTGCCTTTCAGCTGGGACCTTTATGGATTGCCTTGGACAATTTCTCAATTGACTTCAGCTGTCATTTATTGAGCATCCACTAAATGCTAGGCACTCAGCAGCATGGGCGAGATGAGAAAGACAGAACTTGGGCGCCTAAGGAGTTCATGCACGGCCATCAGAGTGCAGCCAAAACACATTGCAAGAAGTGCTAATTTTGTTGTGGCAACAGTGCTTTTGTAGCAATCAGAAGGGAAGTGACACATTCTGCCAGGGAGAATCAGAGAATGCTTCATGGAGGAGCTGACATTTGTTAGGAAAACCAGGGGTTAGGGGAAAGGGCGTATTAACTAGAGAGGAAAAATAAGCAAAGCAGACAAAGTAGGAAGTGACTGGCATTCAGGGGACATGACAGATGACATTACCTGTGGGTAGGACAGGCCTGGTAAGCTAGTGGAGGAGCAATTGGGGCAACTTTTCAATCACTTCATCACACACAGAAGCTAAAATGCTGGCCCTTTAAAAGACTTAGGATAGTTTTTCTTAAAAAAAACTCCATCTAGAATTGGGGCCAGCAAACTTTTTGTCAAGTTTTAGTCTTTGCATGCCCATAGGACCCTGTCACATCTCTTGCTATCAGACAGTGAAATCAGCCACCGACAATATGTAAATGAATGTGTTCCAGTAAAACTTTCTTTACAAAAACAATCAGCCAGCCTACTGGCCATCAGTTTGCTGACCCATGAGAGATGTTAAGGCAATAGTTAGATTAGAAACTTCTGCATGGGAGAACCAGGAAATGGTCTAACAATGCAGAGTGGTGATTCAGGCCACAAGGTGCCATGTCAACCTGTCTGTTTAGTGTGCTCACAGGCTCAAGCCTTTTAATATCTTCTCATATAATTTTTTCATCAATATTTAAAGGGATGTTTAATTGGCTCAACTTACTAATTTTTAAAACCCAACTTTATGTGCATTTTTAGCTACCTTTGACAGCAATAAGGAGTTTCAAGCCCCTCTCTCAAATTTTTCTTTTTTGTCTCACCATCCCCTGTGGCAAACCTAAAACACACTTTCCAATAAGAGTCACTTTTTCTTATGTTACAAGATGCTACAGGTTTGCATTTTATTTAGCTGACATTTTCTTTTCTTTCTCTTTCTTTCTCTTTCTTTCTTTCTTTCTTTCTTTCTTTCTTTCTTTCTTTCTTTCTTTCTTTCTTTCTTTCTTTCTTTCTTTCTTTCTTTCTTTCCCTTCCTTCCTTCCTTCCTTCCTTCCTTCCGTCCTTCCGTCCTTCCGTCCTTCCTTCCTTTTTCTTGAAAATTTGCACAGAATGACAAAAAGAGAAAAACAGACCTTTCTGGGAAAGAAGGCCTAAGAGGTTGAGTGGCAGAGATCAATGCAGTTTTCTCTAGAGCTCCCTGGGCGAAACACAGGAATGCTGATAAGTGGCTTTGCTGTTGGAAAGAGGTTCAGGCTGTGTCTATACAACACTATCACAGCTGGAAACACTGGCTTGATTCTCTTTTTTCCACATATTCAAATAATGACTTTGACAAATTTTCCCACTCCATTGACCTTTGTTACAAGTTGTAAAGATGCAACCTGAAGCACCTTTGAGACCATTAGTTTTTGATCCATTGCTTTTGTCCAAACAATAGCAAACAATTTAACTAAGGGCTTCATTCATTCCCCTTGTCCCTTGTGATTTTCCTCTTTCCATTTAGATGTTACAATGTTTTCTACAGGCCTCTTTCTCCCTCTTCCAACTGCTACTTCTCCCAACATAGTATCTATTTAGATTCAGAGGTGGCATTATCTGTGTTAGCAACATTAATTCTTCGATATTCCACTTTGATATTCCACTTTTTGGTGTTGATTTGCTAATTTTTCCAAGTGCAAAAAGACAGCAGTTAAGCCTCACTTCTGGAATTGTTATATCCAAACCAGTTTTTGTAATAATTTAGAAACTATTGTCTGATGAATGTGTTTAAATAACTTTGACACAATGACGGTCAGACTGAAATTTATAGATTTAAAGAATCTACCTAAATATTTTAGCTACATACAGAAAAGAATATAATTGGAAGTTTCTGAAGCATAATTGACACATTATTTAAATTTTCCATAGAAGGGTTGATTCTTATCCATGAAAAATATTGCTGTTTTTAAATGTTAAATTATTAAAAATTAATGTGCTATAGAAATATGGCCAACCAAAGCAGCAGTTCTCCTAGCTATTGCATAAGAAAAAAAGAGTTTTCTAAAACATATTTGCCTTTTCCACTGGTCCCTTTATCAACAAGCAAATAATCAATCTTCCTCCTTGTGTAGTAGTACCATTTTGGAGGTTAATGAAAGAGCTAGTAGCCTCATTCAAGGTCATTATTTTAGAGTGCCCTCTGGGTTTCTCTATTCATCTCTCTTTCCTTTGTGCTCCCTTTGTGCTTAAGACATAATCCATCTTGGCACTTCTATTTTAATAATTTGTTTATGGTTTCCATACTCTTTAAATGGTGAGCTTTTTAAAAGCCAGGGTCATTATTAATTTTGAGACTTTTGGTGCCTAAAACTGTACCTGGCAACCAGTAGGTAATTAATTCCAATGCACACAGATCTACTACAATGCATTGGTCAAAGTACTGTGTAACATTTTTCAGTCTTTGGGGCCAGGTATTAGAATTTGGTCCTTTATTTGGTTATCTTTGCTTTTAGGACACCTATATATAAATGGGAGAAGGTTCTTCTGTGATGGAAATGGTACTTTGTAGTTGTCATGTTGTCATTTGAGAAGCTAGGCTGTCTTAGCTTTATTAACTGTCTGTGCAGATGAGAAGCCCTTCAAATATTGATTCTCTCCACTGCAGGTTGCCACTTAGCTAGATTGAAGGGTTTCTTAACCAGCCCACCACTGACTTGATTCCCAGACAATCAAGTAATTGTGAGTTGACTTGTGCAGAACTGAGCTTTCAAAATGGGAAAAATGCAATTCACACTATACTGTGTATTTTGTCGCCAACAGATTTAGAGCAGCTAGTGAGGATAGAGTATATCTTGGTTGCTCAGAACATAGGATCAGGCAGTCTGAGATCTGAATTCAAATTGCAAACCTCCCTCTTGCTGTGTGCCCACATAGTACAGAGCCATCTAAAGTGATTTGGTGAAATAAATTAATACCTAAATGATATAATACTGTAATGATTCAGTGTGATGAGAACAAGAAGACAGAAAAGGTCTTTCTCATCAGGGGGCCTCTGTCCCAGTGATCTTCTAGTGTTAATACATCTAAAGACTGAGGACAGTATCCCATATACAGTACTGATTATTGCTGTTATTAGTGGAAATGATTAGATCACCCTGCCCATCCCCCACCATGGACTACAGGCCACTCTTCCATTACTGGTACCTCCAGAGAGTGAATAGAAATCTGCACTGCTAGAGTTTTGTTTTGTCATTTTGAAAGGGATGTGGCCAGACGCTGCAAACATCCAGGATTTCAGACCAAGGGGAGGTTGAAATGCCAGGAAATATTGGAAATATCAACTCCCACCCTTTCAAGGTACTGTCAGTGTTTTTTTTCCTAGTTACACTATTTTTATTCAGTCTACACTTCTCCATCGGCAGGCCCCCAGCAACCACAACTGGGAGGGCCCTGCCGAGCTTCTGGTAGGAACAAAGTGTTCCCTCACCACAAATTGGAGAAAGCTGGTGGGCAAAGGTGTAGCATTGCATTTTCCTGGAACATGGCCTTTCCTCATTTGGCCAAGAGGTTCAGCTTGCATTTTTGAGGATGATGGGAAGCAACGCTTGACTTTATAACCTCGATTCACATGCTTCCTCTTAACGGCTCTAACTGGACAACAGACATTTATAGTGCCCGATTGAAAAGAGACTTTATTTGACCCGATATGAAGTTAGCCTTCCAATCCTTTCCTTGTCTCCAGACAATTAAATGCCTAGGATTTGTACTTTACAAGATAAAATAAGTGAGATGACATTTTACTGGTAAACAATCGACAGCCTATTTAAAAAAAAAATACTTTGAAGATCATTTTCTGATTCTTGCAGAAGGATGAAGTTTTATTTTGGTAGTTTAAGATTTTCTGGTACAGCTGGAATCATTTTAGATTATATTTTGGAAATATCATATTCAGGAATAAAATAATGTAATGTGCAATAACTCCACTTGATAAATAGGTTAATTGCAATAATGCTTGGTATATAGATATTTTTCCACCAAGACTTTTGATGTATAAAAACTCAAGTTAATTATGTTTGTCACTTAAAGAATTTAAGGAGATTGGGCCGGCCGAGTGGCGCGGTGGTTGAGCGCTGGCTTGGGATGCCAGCGGCCCAGGTTCGGGTTCCACATGTGAGGGCCAGTGACACTGCCCTCAAAAAACAAAACAAAACAAAAAAACAAAAACAAAAAAAAACAAAAAAAAAGAATTTAAGGAGATTATTAATATTCCAAAGCATACATTGATTTCCTTTGAGGGGAGATGATTTAGTAGCAATGAAATAAGCATTGGCTTTGGAACTAGGAAAACTGTTTTAAAATCTGGACTTTTTGCTTAATAGCTATGTGACTTTAGCTCAATGATTTGATCTTGATTTTTCTTATCTGAAAAATTGGGATAATGAAGCCTGATACTTTAGTAGTAAAATAAGGTATTACACAAAGATAATAGAGAACAAAAAAATTAGATGGTATGTAGTCACTATCTGAGGATTTTTAAAAAATAATGAAAACCTGGGCTCCCAGTTCCAGAGATTCTGATACAATTGGTCTTGAGTGGGGCTGGAATGGCAATGTTTTCTGTTTTTGTTTTGTTTTGTTTTGTTTGTTTGTTTTAATTCAGACCGACAAAGTCCCTATCCTTTATGGAGTATCTGAGTTTTGGAGTCAGTAAGCTATGACTTCATCTGTGTGTTCTTGGTTAATAACTTAATTTCCCTAGTCTAGATTTCCTCATGTATAAAGTAATTAAAGTTAATTTATTTAACTTTTGCACAGTGATTTAGGACTGCCATGTAGTAGATGCCTCCAAAATTGCATCATTCCCTGTAATTTAAGGAGTGTTATTGCTTATAATTTTGCCTCAAAAAGATGCTATGTCTCTGATTGTTTGGGAACACAAGTATCTAGTCACCCATCTGTAGTATTTAATTTAAAGATGAATAATATAACAGCCCACAAAGGTTAAGAAAAACTACATCTCTATCTCATCAGTGTTGGGGCCAGTTATAGCCTCCTTTCCCATGCCAACTCATTGCTATTACTGTTTGTACGTCTCTCTATAAAATATATCCATCAGTCATAGTATTTTAGGTGTTCAGAATTGATCTATATACTTCAGTGTAAAAATTCAGCTTAAGCAGCATCTTTTTATGATTTGATTTTCAATTTCCATCTTGCACATTTTAGAGTTTCATCTTATATCTTGGTTTATGTAAAGAGGTGTCAAAAAAATAGTAAACATGGAGGAAAAAAGGCCCGACAAATGCCTGCATCCATATCAATTTTAATTTAAGTTCTATTGTATTTCAGCCTAATACTTATAAACCTGGGATCCCCTCATGGGCCCCTGGTTCTTAATTAAAGTCTCTACCACATTGCCCAGAGGGAAAGTTTACTTTTCCATGTTTTTCTCCTTTTATACAGAGTTCCAGAACATTAAGATTACAGCTCTTGGCCTAAGACTTTAACCTTATATAATCAGAGGGTGATTTTCACCATATCAAATCTGGAATTTATAATTTTTGGCAGCCTCCAATTGCAAATGAAATTTCCCGGAATATTGTGAAAGAAAGACGTTGGCGTATAAAAGGCTCCTGATTTATAGTACAAGACCTTGATTTTAAAATAATCTTGTGGGACGGTTTGGCTTAATTCTAATTTTTCTCTTGATTTTATATCTTCATGTAGTTAAAATAAACGCTTTAATTTGAGCAATCAATTAAAAATTAGGGACATGTCTTTTCCGTATAACGGCATAATTAAGGGTACAATTCCTCAGTTCTTTCCCTTATTTCAGCTTCTTTGATTTTGGCCCAAATCAGAACACATGTACAAATAGTAAAGGGAGCCTTTTTTTTTTTTTTTTTTTTTTGAGCGCAATGTCACTGGCCCTCATATGTGGGATCCGAACTGGGGCCGCTGGCTTCCAAAGCCAGTGCTGAACCACGGCGCCACTTGGCCGACCCTGTAAAGGGAGACTTTTTAACATAAAAATATAACACGTGATTATGAAATATGAAGTCTATTCCCAGAGTTATACGTAAAATTCAGAATTGCAACTCACCATCAAGTGAGCTAAGAAACAGACCCCACCCTGTCTCAGACATCACATTCTGCTGGCCTTAATTTCATGACAGTAGAAATTGAGATTCACCAGGTGGGAGTTGACTTATCATTTCACCCAGGGCTCCTACCTTTCTTTTCTTTTCTCCTAGATGAAACCCCTCCTAAATTACCTGTGGATTGAGGACTGCTCTTTCTTGAATACCATAGTCATCACGTGTCTACCATCCTGCTCGATCTCATTAAATCTAGAATGAAGTCAGCGCTCTTTGCCCTCTGGTCCGAGGCCATCCATCCAGCCTCAGCTTTTCATTCATGTGATTTTCCACTGGAGCCTGGCTTAGCTATTTCACGATGTCTTCAATGTACACCATGCATTCACATCTTGGGCCTTGGCATACATCCTTCCCTATGTTTTGGAAGGTCCCTCCTCTGTCTCCCTACCTAACTAGTCCAGCCAAAATGCTCACTCTTCCAAACAGCCTTTTCGGATCATGAACTGCTATAATTTTTCTTGTATTTTTAGTTAATTTTTACTGTCTAATTAGTCTATCCTGTTATACCTTTTCATGCATCCACTTTGTTTCTCTTTAGTTACGTTGAAAAGTACTTGGGAGTATACCTAGATTGCATTTTCACCTAAACTTACAAAAACAAAACAAAACAAAAAAACAAACCCCAAACTTTTATTTTTAAATAAATATTTATCAAGCACTTATTATGTGTCAGGTGCTCTTCTACCCATTTAGGATGCATCAAAGAACAAAGTGTGTCTATTTGCAAAAATGTAAGAATTGCTCCTTCCTTTTTGTAATTTGCTGAGTCTTATAAGAACGATAGGTTTATAGTCAGGTAATTATGATGACACCCAATTAAGTATTTAGTTCATTATTGATGAACCTTATCAGTTTGACTTTTGACTTGATACCCCTGGAGGGAAGGGGAGAAATAAAACTGATAATTACCAAACAAAAGCACAATACAATAAGTTACATTTAATTTTCCCGATCTGTCTTGAAAGGTATGTAGACTCTCAGAGTGCGCATTTTAGTAAAGTAAAAAGATAGATGTATTAGAGGGTAGGTGACCTAACAGAAAAATCTTAGTCTGCCTATAATAAAGTACTTTCTTATTCACATGTAAATGACATCTATGTCTTCTGAAGCAGTTCTAGTGGTCTGGAATATCTGGTATAAGGAAGAGATTTTGACACAAAAGACAGTCCTAAAAAATTATCTTTTTAATCAGTTGACCACATTCTTGGTTGAACAGTGGTATGTTGTTTTCCAACAATTCTTCAATTCTCCAATATCAACTGGGAATCTTACAATTCAATTCAATTCTGAAACTAAGAACCGGAAGCTAGAGCAAACCTCAGGTTAAGGATTTACTCCCACAAGATGGCTCCTACTTCAGGTGCCAGCCACAGATGGGTCCCCAGGCTACCTGAACTTCTGTCTGGAAGACTACAAACTCTGGAGCACCCACGACATACTACTCCACACCCATGCCAGGTTTCATAATTCACGAGAATAACTCACACAACTCAAGACAGCTCTACACTTATAATTACAGTTTTATTATAAAGGATACAACCCTGGAACTGCCCATTGGAAGAAACTTATAGGGCAAGACGTGTGTATGTTGTGGGGAGTGGGACAGGATGTGTTTCTATGTCCACTCCTGTCACTTGACCCTCCATGTTGTCTAAAAGCCCTCCACACTTCTTCATTGAAGTTTCCATTTAAGGTTCATGAGATCAGCATTATTGCTTAAATCATTGATCATTAATATCATAATTGAACTCAATCTCTAGAGTCTCTGCCCTTCCCAAGTCAGGGCTGAAAGTTCTAAATCATCAGGTGGTTCGTTTCTCTGGCAACCACCAACCCCCATCCTGAAGGTATCTAGAGCCCATCCACTAAAAGTCATCTCATTAGTATATTCCAGGTATGGTCAAAAGGAGCTCAGTATGAATGTAAAAACAAAACAAAAAAACACACAAACACACTATTGTCACCCAGGGAATTCCAAGGTCATTAGGAGCTTTGAGACAAGAAGTGGGGACAAAGACCAAATTCTACTACCTTTGGAAATATCCAACGAACTTTTAAACCATTGCAGGGCCTGGTGCTAAAGGTTTTGATTTAATTGGACTAGGGTGGAGTGAGCCCCATTATGAGTACTTTTTTTTTTGTTTTTTTTTTTTGAGGGCAGTGTCACTGGCCCTCACCTGTGGGATCCGAACCGGAGTCACCAGCATCCCAAGCCAGCTCCTAACCACCGTGCCACTCGGCTGGCCTGATGAGCACTTTTTAAAAGACCTCCAGGTAACTCTGATGTGCAACTAAGTTTGAAAACTAATCATTAAATAAGAGGGGAGTGGGAGTGTTAAATAATTGATGGACAGTCAATCATCAAATGTTTGTTGAACTGTGGTCCATTGACTATGTTAGAGGCTGAGGAGACAAGAGTTCAGTAAGAAAGGCAGAAATTCCATTAATATGGAGAGTATGATGGAGCTGAGAAGGTGAGTTACAGAGTGCTATGAGAGCATACAGCAAGGGCCCCTGGCATACTGAGGTCAGGGGTCAGGCCAGGGAAGGCTTCTTTGAAGAAAAGGTACTGATGGGAAGTCTAAAAGAATGAATAAGAGTTAGTCACAGAAAGATGAGGATATTTTTCTTGGCGTTTCCTTCCCAAAGTGAAGTCCATGGAATAGGAGTTGTTAAAAATACAGAATGTCAGGCCCACTGAATCAGAGTTAACATTTTACTAATGTCCCCAGGTGAGTCTTTTGCACAATCAAGTTTGACAAGTATAGCTCTTGGTAACTTCCCAAAAGGAACTGCTTATAAATTCCTCCATGAAATCCCCAAGGCAGTTTTGCTTCCTGCCCTTAAGAGAACTGATCGTACAAATATTCCTATGATTCCATAAGCTTCCTTGAGAACTTTCCAATAAAACATTTTTTGTTTAAACTAGTAAGATTCACATTCTAGTGTCTCCAGGAAAAGTGCCCTAAGTACTACAAAATGCTAGGAAAAGTGACCAAAACCCAAATTATGTATCACATTTTCAATTCAGTATTTATTAATATATTTCTAACATTTCAAACTGGGTCTGAAATATTGTTACTGTTGTTCATTATTGAATGCATTTATAGGTTAAAGCCAGTTCATTTTGACTGATGCTAAGAATATTGTGCTTCTGATTGGCTACATGAATTCTATTTATTTCTCAATTGTATATATTTAGTTTATGAAAACTGTGTTAGTTACCTATTGTTGTATAATGGAATACCCCAAAAGTAATAGCTTAAGGAAATAATAGACACTTATTATATCACAGTTTTGGTGGGCCAAGAATTCAGGAGTGGCTTAGTTGGGCCATGTTTAGCCAGGGTATCTCCTGAGATTGTAGTCAAGATATTGATTAGGGCATTGCAGTAGCTTGAAGGACCTGGGGTTGAAGGACCTGATTCCAAGAAGGCTCAGCCCCGTGATTGACATGTTGGCTGTTGGCTGTTGGCAGGAGGCCTTAGCTACTCATCACATGGACCTCTCTGTAGGTCTAGTGAATGTCCTCACGCTATGGGAGCTGTCTTCTTCTTGGGAAAGTGATCCATGAGATCAAGGGAGAAGCTACATCTTTCATGAGCTAGCCTCGGAAGTCACACTCCATCATTTCTGCTATATTCTCTTGATTACTAGGTCGATCCTATTCAATGGAGGGTGAGGGAGACTTATAAGGGTGTGAATACAAGAGGGGAGATTTATAGAGCCAACATGTTGGGGAGTGAGCATAGATCATGTAAGACATTGAGGGTCATTGAGACTTGCTGGGATCACTCTGACTGTTGTGCTGGGAATATACTGAAGGCAACCAAAGGTAAAAGCAGTAGTCTAGCTTACTTTTGCAACTAATCCAGGTAAAAGGTGATTATGGTTGGTCCAGGGTGGTAGCAGTGGTATGGTGAGATGTGGTGGAGTTGTCACAGAAAGAATAGGATATCCATTTTAAGAGAGATACCTTAAAAAAAATAATAATTATAATTATGTTTAAGGGAGTAAATTAAAAGCATTACGTACCATAAGGGTGATGGAGTAGATGGAATCTGATAGGAGAATAGGCATGCATCTAAGGTTGCTGTTTGATGATTTTGGAAAAGACCCAAGCATCCTACAAAAAGAAACTTATTTTTTAAAAAGGAATTTTTATGTCCTTACTGAGTTACTGGCAAGAAGTTCAGAAATATAAAGATTTTTAAAAGAAAAGGGTACTAGGAGGTTTAGAAAAATGTTCTTTAAGAAATATGCTAACTGATGATCAAAGAAAAGCTTGGCAAATTCTCCTGGCAGGCAAATAAAAAGGAAAAAAAAAAAAGATCAAAGAATAGATTTGTTAAAGAAGGTAAACGTATTCCTAGAATTTTCAACTAGCTATTTATAGACACATATTCAAATGTCAAGCCAAAATTAAAATGGATATCAATATTTTCCCTCTTGAACACAAACAGACACAATTTATAGACCCAAAGAATGTATACCAAGTTAGCACACAATCCCAGGGCAACAAGAGAGTCAAAGCCTCACTTTGACCTCTCTAGCATGAGCATGGTCAAAACAAAATATCTGTAGACCCTTCCAAAATGGTCATTCATTTTACAAATATTTGAGTGCCTACTGTGAACCAAATGCTAATAAATTATTCCAAAAACTTTTTAAGTGCTTTTCTTTTACAACATGTGCAAACAATAAGTCTAAAATGGGATAACATTTTAAATTTAGTAATCTAGACCTGGAAAGAATCTCAAAGATAATTTAATCCATCTTCCTTGCCCCCAACCATTTGCTAGATGAAATAAAGGGGACACATAGACGTAATGCAATTTGCTTAATGTCACATGGCTAGTTAGTTTCAATGTGAGTATTGAAAAGCAGAGAACTCTCAGTATTTATGCTTTTATTTCATAACCACAGTCACTTTCAGAATTTTTTTTTTTTTCACTAAACCATTGAAAATGCATGTGTTTCCTATTTGGATTCACACTGGAGTCTATTCATAGTTCTGTGAGGACAGGTGAAAGGAAAATGTGGGAGGATATTTCCATCATGTGCTATGGAAATGTAAATCCAAGGCCACCCCATCTTTGTAATGCAAGGGGGGAACTCATAGAATCACATACAGATCAGTGGGTTTCATTCACATTTGCACCCTCAGTGCCTCACAGTACCTAGTACATACAAAACACTCAATACAATGTTGCTAAATAAATGAATAGATTTCTCTCCCCTCACTGTCTACTGAACCTAGAAACCCAGCAAAGAGTAAATCAGGTGGATTAAACAGGAGCTGTAGCTTTTAGCTCCTTCTGGATGACTTGTCTACTTTAATCCAGGTAGAGGTAGAGGCTCTTAAAGACAGAAGACCTCAGTGATGGAACCTGACTCTATCTTAGCCTAGGCTGAAACATAGGTAAAGGAAAAAAACAAAGAATGCATGGTGAGATTCTCCTCCAGATTCAAGAGGAGAAGAAAGTGATGTGAGTACCGATGAGAAGGACCACAGGAAGAAAACTCATAACTAGTTACAATTTCTTTGAACACTGCCTGCAGTGTGCTTTTGTCCTACTACACTTGAGATACGCATGTCTTTTAAGGCCAGTGTCTTTAGAAATTCTGGTTCTTATGAAATTTTACCTATAAAGCCATACTCCTGATCCTTATATTAGATATAAGACTTGAAACCATCAATTTCAAGAAGGGAAAAAGGAACTAGACAGTTTGTTTTCTATTTAGGTACACAAAACAGAAATTTTGTCTTTCACCGAAACTTTTTTTCAAAATGAAACTTGGAAAATAGTGAGTTGTGAGACTGGGAAATCCCTTCACTAGAGCAGTCGCTTTAAAGTGTGATAAAAAGGGGCTTCATTCCATGGCTGCATGCATGTATTGCTAGAACATGGCTGATCACTGAAGTATTTAACAGTTATGTTTGTCCTTCTGTCCAATCTAAACAGATAATAATTTGCAGCCAACCAAGTGACTGTAATGAAGTCCTTTATGCAGATGAAATGTTTAAGAGTCAAAGTCATGTTTTATGTGCGGTGCAAACTCAGCTCATTTTTGATCAAATGGGAAATGGCTGCAATCATGAAGGAAATATTGCTAACTTGAATCTCTTGAACACGCACGAGGGCATGTGCAGAAATGTATACACAAATGTGTGTGCACAGGGGTAAACTACTTATCCCTCATCACTTGCCTCTTCTTTGCCTGGGTCCAGCACTAACATGAGTGAGGCAGGCACTTGCTTTGGGTACCAAATTTAAGGGGAGACCAAAAACTCATCAATCAAGATAAAGATCAGTATGCTGTTCTGAGCCATTATAGGAGCCTGGGTGAAAGAAAAAAATCAGTAACATCGACTCTGTTTTTATTTAAAATGTAGACATTTCTTTCATCATGGATTTTTTTTTTTTTACATTACATTTGATTTTTAAAACTCTGCATTAAAATATTTATTTTGATTACTGAGTTTTTGATGCCCCTTAAATTTTGCCCCTGAGGCAAATGCCTCACAGACCTCAGGCACCTTACCCTACCCAAGCTCTGCTTGAGTGATTCTGCTTTATCAAAGAGAATGCAAGAACTACTCACAGATTCCATTCTGTGATTTCAATTCGTCAGTCAGCATCAAGGATTTTCAGCCCCTGAACAACCGTCCAAAAGCATAGCCACATGGGATTTTTAGAAAGGCAATGGATAGGCTGAGAAGAAAATTAAAACATTTGAAATATATCAGTATTAAAAAATCTAAGGCTAGCTAATTAAAAAATATATAAATAAATAAATAAATTTAAACTAAAAAAAAAAATCTAAGGCTAAACAAGGACCTTGAGGATCAGAAAGTATATCCATGTTTTCTGAACTTGAGTCTTGTTTACAACATCCACCCAAGAACACACCTGAATGCCTGCCGTGATGGAGAATATGCTACTTCCACAGACAGTCTGTTCTAACTGAAATCTGTTAGAATGTTCTCCCTTCTCACTGAGTCATACTTCAGTCTTTCTTCTTGAAGTTTCACATTTTGGCTCACTTTAACTCCCTTCAACCATATATTATTTAACAAGACTAACCCTTATCTCATGCTCCTAGACCCTTTCAAAATGTGAAGGTAGATAAAAATGGACTCCATTTTGAAGTAATTGTCCTTTGGACATTTATCCAAAGGAGATAATTATTAATTCCCTATTACATGTTGTTTTGGAAATCAAATTCTATGGAAGTACGGATGGGCATCCTGGTAGCCATAACCATCACAATTCTGTACTTTGATTGTTTTCTTAAGGTGACCTGCTCAAAAATGGCTGGCCATGAGAGTCTTCTGATGGAATGAAAATAATATGAATGTTTGAAACTAACACTTGAGAGATTTGTCTCCTTAGATCTGAGATAGGTTTCAGGCACCCTTGTTCTTTAAAATCGCCCCAGATTGGAATGTTCAGGCAGGGCTGACAGCCCCTGTTGTCCTACCACTCAGAGGACAGGGGCACCTATTTGCTCTCTACTTCCTTCATGTTAGGTAAGAAAAACTGTGAGTTAAATATTTTATTTCCTTTTATAAAGTAAGGCCCTTCCCTTTATTTAAGCTTCTCCTGAAAATGCAATAATTGTTTTATTGTTGAAAAGAGATTAGATGGAGATTATCTATTTTTCCTGGATTGCTTGTGGGGTAGAAAAATTAAGTAAATACAGTGGTCCCCTGAAGCCATATGTGACAGGTGTTCTAGAAGCCAGAGAAATCTCAGTGAATTTTCTGTATTTTAACTCAAGGAAAACACTTAATTATCTTGTAAATCACTATAATTAAAGATAACAATAATAATACTTTACATCAAAAGTTTTGTGCCTATGTTGTTATCTTTTTGAGGCCTCATGAAAACTCCATGATAAAGGGAAGAAATTCATCAGTATATCCACTTAATTCAGTGATCTGTCCCCACTGACATTTCTAGTGCCAAACATGGAAGACAGACATTCTAATGTTAATATTATTCATTTAATTTAGTAAGAGCTATCATAATCATGTCAGTCTCTATGAAATAGGCTATAAAGCAGTTTAATGGCATATATATATATATATATATATATATATATATATATATCAGAGCAGTTAAAAAATAGTACAAATTAGCCAGATTCTCATAATCTAATATTTTTATTGTCATTCAATTTGGCTGAGAGATAAGAAATGATTTTTAATCATTATTTTAAGAAAAGCATTCATTGGCCTAATGAAATTTTACTGTACCTGGTTTCAGACACAAAGGCTGAGTCCCCCAATAAGGAAGAAAAGCATGTGTGGTCCTGCGGGCTGTTTATTTGGGCAGAATCAGAAACACTTGGGCCTGGCTGTATTCCCCATTTTAAAGCTATTTTCCACTTTTAAGTACATAATCGCCACAAGAACCAATTCAGAAAATGCTATTCTGTTATCTTTCTGAATTTGTTCTTTCAGAAGAGGATCCCTTCATTTAAACGCATGTCTTTAATTGAGGGTCATTTCAATTCTAGCATCCATTATACTTACCAGAGCAAAGGTTGTGTGCCAATCAAGGTGCTAAGAACTCTAGATTGAGAGATGAATAAGAGATAGTACTTATTTTTATGTGTCTTCTAAATCTCAAAGGGCTGGAAGTTGTATAATAGGGCTAATCTATTTCAGATCCAGGGTGGCTCCTGACTGCAGCACGGATTCTTACATGGATCGGTTGCATTTCCTCTAATCATATATAATGAGATTGAAGCCAGAGGATTGTGGTGTCCAAAAAAAAGGATCCTAATTCTTGACCATTAAAGAGGAGCATCCAGATTTTAATGTGGAATATCGCCATTTTGCTTTCTAAATATCAAATGGATTTAATAAATCCCACCATTGGTCAAATCCTCATTTGTCAAATAGTGTCAGGAGCTTTGTGCATAGGAATTAACCAAAGAAGGATGTATTTATATATTCAGAACTTTTTTTTTTTAGTCTCTCACTTGGAACTTGCTGGATTCTCTTAAGCAAATTACTGCAGATTTGAGCCCTTTGAGTCATAATTTATTTTTATTGTAAAGGCAGGTTAACCTTGACCATTCCCCTTTATCTAGAAAGGTACACATTGTCAACTCAATCTACAAATATCAGTAGGGAGAACAAAAAGGAGGTATAAAACGTGGGAAATTTTCACAGACATTGCCATGCTTTAGTTGTTCAGCATGTCATGTTGGATTCATTTAGATAGAAATAGCTTTCACAGAATGCCCACCAGACCTATTCTTAAAGGCTGTTTTGCCATCTGTAGTATTAAAGAATACCATTATAATGCCTTGGGGCTAATATTTTAGAATTAATTACAAAGTGTTCATGATACATTACCTAAAGTGGAGTTATTGGATTTAATTTTCCAAAGAAAAAGAAAAGGAAAGTCCAACCAGTAGTCTTATTAAATCTGAAACAAAGAATAGATCATATATATATATATATATATATGTATATATATATATATATATATATATATATATATATATATATATATATATATATATATTTATATATATATATATATATATATATATATATATTTTTTTTTTTTTAGGGCAGTGTCACTGGCCCTCACATGTGGGACCTGAACAAATAGATCATACTTTTGACTTTATACCTGATTGAAAAGATACACATACATTTGTTTCTGATAGATCTCTGTTAATATAATTTCCTTGAACAAATAATGATCATAGAAAATGTATGCATTGTGTAATCTACTGTAGATACCACTTTCTCCTTGATTTATTTATGCAAAAAGTCACATCTCAAAATTCACAAGCATCCAGCTCACAAAAAGGAATGATGATGTCCATCTTCCTTAAGTTGGGCATTCAGATACCATTGAAAATACATGGAAAACAGTAAACATATTCAGGAAAACTATATAATTAATACATTGATTTCTCCCAATTTAGGAATCAGAAAGTAAAGATCACATGAATATTTTAAGTCACTTCCTTAAAGTTGTAACACCTCGTCCTTGGATGTTCTGATCAGTAGCTATTTAAGCAAATTTTTATTTTTATAAATTGAGATTTTTTTTTTTTAACCCCTAGAGTTGGAGGTACTGTTGTGTTTATACAGCCAGTGTTTGCAATCATAGGTTTAGATACTTATCAGCACTGAGAAATCCTTTAAGTGATTTCCAAACTAATTATTCTAGTTTTTGACTTTCTTTTTTATGCAGTGGCTTTGAAAGCCTCAAAAGCACGATTCTGAAAACATTCTGAACCTCAAATCACAAATCATGTTCCAATATGTTATCAAGAGAAAATGGAATAACTATTATGCAAATTGGATGTTTAATTGCTGCTCCCTATCACTCATAAGAACTTGACTTGGAACCAATCCCAGAGGCCATTCAGTTATTGAGTCATCTCCCACCCGAAGGAAGCAGTCACATATACACTATCAGGCTTATCACAGCATGTACATTCAACATACTTGAACATACATGTTCAATTGAGCTGCATGTCTTTGTCAGAAGACTGAATGACTCACTGAGTACAATTTTAACAAATTCTTCTAGTTTTTGACATTTCTAAATGTATGAAATTTCTTGTTCCTGAGATGGGTGTTTATTGTTTCTCTTAACACCTGATGTCCCTTACCTTTTCCTGATAGAGACTATTTTTTCTCTCTTTGTTGTCTGCAGTATTGGTGCAACCTTAGGCTAAAATGCTCTTCGCTCCCATGTCAGAGGCTGCAGCAGCTGTTCTTCCCAAGATACTTCCTTTCCTAGCCCAAGGGATAAATATATGACATGATCGTGGGACTCTGTGTCCCAGGACTTTAAATCTTGTGAAGGGTGAAACAAAGATGAAAAAAAGGCTCGTAATTGGGAGTTTTAAAGTCTCCTAGTGATGGTGTGCTAATCAGATAGTTTCTGCCATTTTCTGCTGCTGACCCCCAGTTTTCCTTGCATCCAGCCTTTTAGAAAGTCAGTCTCTAGCCTTCCTTTAGTTTTTGTGGCTCCTAATATCTTTCTAATCCATCTAGTTTGCTTACGTCAATCAGACTTTTCCTCTAAGGCCTGCAAGCAAGGAACTCTCTCATCAAAGTTCCCAGTAATTTCCCCTTTTAGTTAATCAATTCACCTTCCAAAATTTGTCCATATCCACAAATCCTGATTTTAATATAAAATCTTATGTTCTATTTAACCCACTTATTCTGGTCAAGCAAAAAACTTCCTACAACTGCTACTTAGATTATTTGAGTTCTAGACCTCAGACAACTCTGATCACATTTCATCCCTGGAGATTGGACTCATGTGGAACTTGTAGTTAAATACAACCTATGAGTCTCCTCCCAGTTTGTTTGTTTGTTTGTTTGCCTATTTTAGGTGGATGAGCTGGTTTTTAATCCCATTACCTTCATAACCATGTGACCATGTTTAGTTAATTTCCAAACTAAATGTAAGACTAATTTTTAAACTGTTATATTTTGCCTCATGAATTATATCCATTATTTTGTCACCTACCTGTTATGATTTAGATGAAATATAATTTTTTTTCAAATTTTCAAATTTTCAAAAATCCATTGATAAAAATATTGAGTAGGCTAGATCTCTGCAGTAAGCTACCAACAGCATGCTTGTGGTACATGGTGATTTAATAATCAATGGCTTTTTGATGATAGCTGTTTAAAAAACATTGAATTACTTAACATACCTAATCATTTCACAGATATGTAAATATCTATTACAAATCATACATATGTAAATATCTATTTATAAATTTTTAAAATTTCAATTCAGTCCTTATTTCCCTGTAATTCCTCCAAGTACAAAATATTTCTATTTAGTAAATAACATCATTTTTTTTGGGAAAAATGCATCATAATAACTTAATCACAGACATAACATGCACATATAACTGAATCAAATTTCAGAAACAGAATTAATCACTATAGTCAATAAATAGTGTTAGTTTCTATTCTGTTCTATAGTATTGCTTTTCATTAAGCTAGTCATTTAAGGTGGGTGGCTTATATCAGTATCAATATCGGCTTCTTGGTTGTGATATTGTGCTATAGTTATACAATATATTACCATTGGGAGGGACATGATGAATGGTGCTAAAGAGCTCTTTGAACTATTTCTTACAACTGCATCTGAATTTACATTTATCTGAAAGAAAATTAATAAAAGCTAGTCATGAACTAATAAATTTAGATTGTGATCCACTAATGATTGCTCAACAGAAATTTAGAAGATACAGTAATAGAGACATTAATAAAATAGTAACAAATAAAACGAGGGTGACTGGCATGAACATTGTTTTTCAATATTATTGTAAAAGTTCTAGTCACTGAAATACAATTTTAAATGGGAACTACTACTGGAAAAAAGACAAACCTAGAATAATTTCCAAATTATAGGAATCATTTATGTGGAAAAGTGTTAAAAATATGATTGGGAAATTGACAAAAGACAGAAAACAATGATATGCAAAAGAAAACATTTTAATAACTAAACAAGTAAAATTGTTTACTTTTAATATAAATAAAATAAGATTTTGATTCTCACTCTTAAATAAATACATTTTAAGAAAACATAAATTTTTATATTTCTGTGAATTTGGCAGGTAATATGTTAAGCTGAGAAAAAATTGGTACAAATCTTTTAGAAAGTGATAGTGAAACTGTTAACGTATAAAACTTTAGTTCATCTTCCTTTTCTCAGTAAATATATGCTTTGGACTCTATTCTAAGAATGTAAAGAAGTTGTGTAAGAATGCATGTGATAAGCTGTTTCTTTGCAACTGGGTTTATAATGGTAACATAATAAATAAATAAAGGTTTGGCTTAAATATCCACTACTAGGAATTTGTTTAAATATGTTTATGGATAGATTATTTACTAATGTTTTTTATTAAAAATATTTAATAACAGGAAAAATAATAAAATGTATATAAAAAATATAAATGACCAGAAGAATATCCATTTAGTGTTAATAGTTGTTTTTTTCTGGACAAAGGCTTATAACTAATTTTCATATTTCTTTTTGCACCAGAACAATATATACCACCTGAAGTAGTTGGTTCAAATCCTTCTCAATAAAGTTACTTATACTTCTCAATAAAGTTACTTATACTAGTCAGTTAGGGTTGCCCCGAAATACCAAAAACTAAATGGCTTAAAAACAGAAATTTATTTTCTCTAAGTCCTGGACACTAGAAGTCCAAGATCAAGGTGTCAGCAGGATAGATTTTACTCAGGACTCTCTCTGTGGCCTGTACTTGGTTGCCTTCTCTCTTTGTCTGCACATGGCCTTTCCCCTATGCATGTCTGGAGCCTCTTCTTCCAATGACACCAGTCGCACAGGTTGAGGGCATATCTCAATGACCTCATGTAACTGTAATTCTTTAAAGACCTTGACTCCAAATACTGTTATATTCTGAGGTAATGGGGATTAAGACATTAACATGAACTTGAGGGGAACACCATTCAGTTCATGAGAGCGCTCTAGACAGATCAGCTGGTTCCATAGACACCCAAGCCAGTCTGCTGTTATGGAAATAAATTGTCACAGTTAATAATGAGAGAAAGAAGATTACTCGGCTTTGCTTAATATAAAAGCACCAAAGCTGTCATGGCCCATGAAGTTGATGATATGCTGTCTAAGGTCATTGTACAGCTACTGGGATGGACTGTCAATCAGATCCCATTAATCTGATGGGATGAACTGATGGGAAAGAAGGCTGATATGCAGGCTTCTATGTGTGCTCCTAGGAAAGAGCCATCCATGCGTAGCATCCATGTAGGTCTCTCTGTGATTCCAAGGAGCCTGCCTAGCTGGGCCAGTTCAGTATTTACTAGATCTATAATAAGGAAAATAATAGCCACAACAACTGTTATGGCTGGTAGAGGCAAGTCATTCTCATTGGAAAACCATAAATGTGCGAATAAGATCAAGACATAATACTTAGGTGAAGGAAGGTTTCATCAGCAACACAACAAAATAAAAAGTTTCCATACATGGACAGTTAGCTAGACTGTACAATCCTTAGCTGTCCACAAGGATTCATTCCTGAGGTTTCTAGAAAGCATCTATTGTATTGCTGATCATTTGAGTTACACATAAATAAAGACTATTGAGTACCACCTAGCAAAGAGAAAACTCCTTTAGTGGTTCCAAGTATTTTAAATCACCATCCTCATCAGGAAGATACCCCTAATATATATATTTTTACAAATATCTGTAAAATATTTACATATATTTGTAGAATATTGCAAATTACAAATATTATATATATATATATATTACAAATATTAGTCTTAATATATTAATCACATTAAAATGTACACAAAAATAGAAATTAAGTATATTTTTAAAATATGGCCAAATAGTACAAATAGAAATTCTAATACTTAATTTCCCAAACTCTGTGATCAGAGTTTGAAACATGTCCCTTGGGGTGTGTGCAATCCACTTTAGGGACCTCTGATCCATATTATATGCATAGGTGTTTAGTGCTTAAAAGCATTTTCTTTCCACTGATAGCAATCCGCATAGAAATACCAAGGAAGGACTTATCATAAATGGCAGGTGTGGTTCCTTTTATTCATCTCCTCATCAATCAAAGCAATGTTCAGCAGTGTCATTAAAATATAAAGCATTTTACAATATTACTATCATATTGAGCCTCTCTTTTAATAATGTTTATTGTCAGTTTAAATGGGCAAATTGTAGAAGCATTATAGGAGGATATTTTCTCAACTCTTCTAATAATTCTTAATTAACGGAGCAAGTGTCACAGTTCTCATTACAAAAGGCTAGCCCTCTTTGAATATTGATTTTATTAAAAGCCCCATTTCCAAATCATACAGAGATGCTTCTCTGTCCTAATTAATTAATTTAAAAAAATAAGGCAAAAATAAGTAGCTTATAATCTTTAAGACTATGAGCCTATTGGGCTCCCCTTTAGAGTTTGTATTTGAATTTATTTAATGTTGGGCATGTGAAGTTTTACGATTTTTTTTCCACTACAGTTTTGTGGTTGTTTTTCAAATATGAAACACCAGCACTAGTGTGAGTCCATCTGTATTTCCATAGGACTATCTGTATTGTCGCAGCTGGTGGGTCACCACTGGATGCTGGGCAGCAGGTCTGATAAATCCGTCTGCAGTAGCAGCATGTTTTGCCTGAGAAGAGGAACCCAAGCCCACTTAGGATGTGCAAAGACCCTCCTTCCACCCAGCACTTCCCAGGCCTTAGCACACAAACGTTTCTAATTTGAGCCTTCACACAAGGACTACGTCACCACTCACACACTTATGGAAGAGGGGATTTTGAAGTTCCAGCTGATGAAACAATTGAAGGAAGCCGGAACAGAAAAGACAGTGGGGTGGTTGACATAAACAGCAGCATGACCACAGATGTCCTGTCACCCATTATCTTTTGATATCAGTCATCCTATAAAATGCAGTGTGTGCTTCTCATTGCCAAGAGAAACTGACTTTGTTAAGTGAGGCTGGAAGATTATTCCAGGTGAAATCAAAGCAAATCTTTGCAACAACATTTCATTGTTGTGTACTCACAGAATTTAGCGTTAATTTCAAACTCATTTGACTAATGCAGCACATATACAAAAACTAATGCTGCACATATACTTTCCAGTCACCACTGAATAAGTGCCTTTGGCAAAATATATGTCATCCTTGTCTTTTTTGCATCAATACTGACAGTTTGTAAAGAAATAAAAGTAATATAACAGGGAGTAACACCTTCACACTCACACCAACGTCAGTGAAGATACAAAAGAAAAAAGTTTGATGTTTCTGAAATTTGCTCCCTAATACCTTACTCAGATTTTAACATGGAGTTGGTAAAACTCTGGCATTTAAAATAGTCACATTTGTCTGCAAACAACATAGATGCATTCAAGTTAGCACACGTGACCTGGGTTATTGTGCATCTCCTAGCAGATGTAATCTAGGAGAAGCTGACAGCCTGGCCTGAGAAAGCTTGGAAGGGCAGGGCCTCAAGGAGAGAGTAGGCCATAGAACTTTCACTTTGGAACCTGGCCATGAAATTGACTCAGCTGCTTGTTTGATCCAACGATCAGTTTCCAGCTCTCAGATTCAGTTTTTTTCCTTCAGTCTGTACTCAACACAGAGGAAATCTGAGTGACTCAACTTTAATTTTCACAGTCTGCTGGCAAGCCCCTACCGCACCATGGAACATTAAGTAGGTGGAGTGGCACAAAGCAGAAAGCATTAGGGGACGTGTTAGGTTGTAGATGAAGCTGGGGATTGCTGGAGCAAGGATTGGGGCACCTACATCTCTGATTTCCTGGACCAACCATCTAGTAGGCTGGATCCAGCCAAGGATGCAATTCCACCAGTACCCAAAGAGTGTAGGTAGCTTACTTGGAAAGGGACACACCAACAAGCCTTTCCTAAGTGAGTCCAATTGTCTGTTCCCAATCCTAAGCTGTCTCTAAACACACATCCTTTTTGTTGCCACCTTGAACACACTGACGCACACAATTAATGGTCCTTGTCATAGTCAGCTTCCCCACTACCTATCCTCCTAAAGCTGTCACTAACTTATTGAAATATAGATGTTTACAGCTCATCCACCTAGAGAAGTGGTTCTCAGTGGGAGGGGGTATTGTTTTCCAGGGGACGTTTGGTGATGTCTAAAGACATTTTTCATTGTCACAACTGAGTGAGTGCTGCAGGTATCCAGTAAGAAGAAGCCTGGGATGCTGCCAAACATTCTACAATGCACAGGACAGGCCCAACAAGAGAAGCCCATCTGGCCCAAAATGTCACTAGCACCAAGGCTGAGAAGCCCTGGTCTAGAGGTATTCTGAGACTCACATCCCGGCAGGACACATATGCAGGCTAATTTAGAACAAACCAGTCTCTGAATTAGGGCAAATCTTATTTCCTGAGTCAGTTCCCTATGGTGAACATCCACGCACACAGCACTGGCTGGGCTGTCCCAGTGGCTGCCACCCTATGTGGCATTCATTGTCAGTATGAGAAGGTCCTGGCATTCATATATCCTCAGACTCTGATGGAACTGGGGAAGTTCCTCTTGCCCTTTATTCTTACAAAGACCAGTGTGAAAAGCAGAGAATACAATTCTACATCACCCCAAACATCTTCCCTGTTGCACTCACATAAGCTTAAAAACCTGAATGCAAATAGGACTGACCCCTCAGGCCCAATTAAGAGCTCACAGATCAAGCCCCCATTAGTCTCTGGCTACTTTAGTGAATGTGGGGGAGCTCATTCAACTTGATCTTCACAAGTGCTTGGACGTCAAGTGAAGGGGTTGATCCATCTAGGAAGGAGCTGGCGTTTTTTTCTGGATATTTGTCCTATGCCAGGTGTTGCACTGACTTGGAAGAAATTGTAAAACTGAAACATATACCCTTTCACTGATTATAGAATCGTGTCTCTCAAATAAAATTTGTCTCCCTTTATGAATGTAATCTTTCCTTTAGGCCAATGGTAGCACACAATGCCAGGACTATCCTTGATGTCCACTAAGTAGTTTCTGAACGTGTAAATTTTTGGCAACTCTACCCTTCCCCAATGAATAAGAGGGGCACATTCACACTTCCATCAAAGACAATAAAGTGTTTATGCTTATGTCGGTGTGCAGTGGGTTGTATTCAAATATGTATTGGGTGGGAAGAAAACAAAAAGAGGGATGTGAGAATTGGACAAACTCTTCTGAGTGTGTCTGATTTCCCAGACCTCCAGCATGAGTGCTTTATACTTGCTTACCAGCATTTCAATCCTAGTGAAACCTTTACTGGTTTCCAAAACATCTTGAACTTTGTTTCTGCCTCGATACCTAGCACATCCTTTATTTGTAAGTTTTCCTAAAATCAGAACTATAATAGCAAAATCATGGCCAGTCATTTTGAGTATTTATTCGGTACCAAACACTACTGAAATGTCTGTGTATCTATAAGGTTCCTACTATTATTTTCTCCATTACACAGATGAAACAACTGAGGCACAGAAAGGTCTTGTAAGGATGGAGACTGGCAGACTGCCTCTGGAGACTGAGGTACCCCAACACTTCTACCTATGGAAACATTTGTTCCCCTTCTATAAATTCAGTCAGCTTTATGAGTCACAGATCTGCTTCTCAATTCATAGCATTATTTCATACACTGGAATTCATGGTGCTCTTGCTTGTGATTTTTCTGGTATGGTGGTATTGCATATTTGAATTTGTGCCTGGGTATTGGATAGTGTGAGCTTTGAGCGTAAACCCTCCTATGTTCACATTTTCTTTCTTTGTCTTTCTAGAGTGTCTACCATTCTCTTGACCATTAGCATATACATACTCAAAATCTAGTTGCTTGTATTTAGTATTTATAATCAAATGGAATCCAGGAGGACAAAAAAATAATTTCAACCTTATTCCAGGTGAAATGATTTATTTATTTATTTTTTTCTAGAGCTAAAAACCTGAGACTCTGCCCTATATCATTACCCAGATTGTACTGTCAAGGGCAGTGAGCTCAGCCAGTCCAGATGACATGTTTACGGGCCCGTTGGTTGGTGGTCAGGTAAGCATACAAGAAGGCACTCCACTAGGTGGTTCTGATTCAACAACTGACTCTTTACCTTTACCTCTCACTCTGTTTTCCATTTTATTTTTTGGAGGGGGGAGGATTTTCTCACAGAAAGTAGAGCCAGTCCCCTTCATCTGCTCTATCCCACATCCCTGCTCTATAACAGTTGATGTTACTTTTTCTCATTATCACATTTATGCTCCAAAATGGATTTCAATTCCTTCCCAGGGTTCCCTGTTTCTGAAGACGGTTCATGTATTTCACTGACCTTTTGTTAAGAAAATTAATATATTTATTAAAATTGAAAAGTGTTTCAAAAACATTCTTAAGAGGAATAGATTTGTGAAGTGCATGTTTGTTGATATCAATAGGTATTCGGTTACAAATATAAATGTGAGTCATGAATGCTAGTAGCCATGAGGTACCAGTTTTGGATCTCCAGGAATTACATGTGTGACATGCTATACACATGCACACCATGTGGCCTTGCTCACTTGATATTTCATAGTTTCTTCTGGAAACTAAGTGTGCAGCTTAAGCAACACACATTAAAACTTTCATATTACACAGTAAAAAGTCCTCTGCACATCATAAAGACAAGATTGACCTGAATGAGACAGGAGTCTGATATAATTTATAATTTATTTAGTCAAGAACAGAGATGAAAGGTAACTCAACCAATGTGACATTTGGTTAAAAAAAGAAAGTGTTGCAAAACTAGTCAAATGGCTAAAGGATGAAGCTATATAACCAAAGTTATGAAAGGCCAAATATGGGACTTTGGGTCTAACTGTTGGACACCATAGGCAAATTTTATAGCTCACTCTTCCTGAGTAAGAAATCCTGTGCATGATTTAAATGTCATAAACATTTTACAAGTCTTTCCTAGCAGCAGATTTCCTGTACTGGGAGTTAAAGGGCAAGTGTAAACCTGAGAACATGTTCTACATATGTATGACAGATATAAAAACACACAGAATGACCTTTACAAACATATCAGGCTGACCACTTTTATCCTGGAGTGAAACTACCAGACTGAATCTGCATTTTGATGGAGTCATCAATATGTAAAATCTATAACTATAAAAATATAGTGGTCTCCTTTATAATTACATGGACAATCGTCTCATGCTGTATGAGTTATGTCAACTTTTAATTATTCAGAATTGCTTCTCTCTCTCTCTCTCTCTCTCTCTCTCTCTCTCTCTCTCTCTCTCTCTCTCTCTCTCTCCCTCCTTCTCCCTCTCCCTCTCCCGCTCTTTCTCTCTTTTTTTATTCCTAACTGAAATACAATAAGAGACACAGTTCATACAGGTAGGAAAAAAAAATTCTCTAATTGGTTCCTAATGCACTACAACAATATGGTTAATTTTACAAGTTGATTGTGGCCTGCACAGCATAACTACAGGAGCCAGGAGCTTAACATTAGTTCCCTGCCTTCAAATAATTTGATGGAGTTTGTTATTACTTGAGAACAGGTTCTGGAAAGAGATAAGAGACAGGACACAAGTGAGAAGAGGTGCTCACCTTAAGGAACAAGGTAAGAAGAGAAGGATGTATGATGGCTGGACATCAGATGGAGTTAGTTTTTCAGATTTGCCTGGGGTCAGGTCAAGGTATAAACAGAAAATAAATGCATTCTCATTATTTTCTTTCCTTTTCTCTGCCACTGTAAAAGAAACCCCCCAAATGGCTTATTTATCCACAGAGTAGAAGTCTGGCTTTATAAACTATAGTTGTAGAAACAAAAGTTTAAACCATACTGGATCTTTTGTGGTTGTTTCTTTTATTTTCTTAATTCAAATTATGATCTAGACCAGTTTATTAGCAGCATTAGTTTGGTCCACTCAGGAAAATGAAAAGTTGCAAGTGAACAGATTTTGATATGCCAGGATAAAATCCAACCTATTCGAAGTAGCATTCTTGTGCTTTTTCTGATGTCATGGGAACACCACCTTTACATTGGAATTGGAGACAACCGCAGAAAACATAAAGCTTGGAAAAACGAATGGTTGCGCCCTATCTACACCATTTCAAATATTTGAAAATTGTGTTTAATTTGAATGGCTGATGTTTAGAGTGATCTTGTCGTCTTCCACTATTTCTAAGAGATGCGGTCAGCAGGCAAAGAGAAGCCATTATGCACTATTCATTGGTTATATATTCAGCAATCTCACCCATAAAAGGGTGTTTTCTTCTCTGCTTCAGATTGAAAGCCTGGAGAATGTGAATCTTAAACATGCCGGATCTTGAGAATTATGCCCTTACATATCTGGATACTCAGGTTATTTATTTTTGTAAGAAACATTTTACAAGGCTCCTTTTAATGTCTGAGCCAGTAGCACAGCCTTATGTACATTGAGAAGATATAAGCCTAAGAGAAGGGTCGTTCCAGCACACTAAATGAATTAAGATCATCAGACATGCCCGGAGACCACTGTGGAATCTAATATATAACATCGGGAGAGTTTATTTTTCCATGTATCCTTCTTCCAATTACTGTATATTCTAGCTCTGCCACTTTATGTAACATTATGTAAAGAACTCTCTATTAAAGTCATAACAATATACTCCATTGCTTCTGGTCCACTTTGCACGGGATAAACAGCCTACACGTGTTATTCATTTCAAGTGCATTTCGTCCGTGGTCGCAGAGACTGGGGCTAGATAACAAATACAACAGCATGGGGGAAGTAATGTGATGCAGATGATATTATTAGTATTATTATTTTTTCTGGATTTTTAATCCAGCTCCCAAGAATGCTTTTCATGTCAGGCGAAAAAGGAGACTGTAACCCTATCGCTGGACAATCTGTTAATAGCAACCACCAAGGAAATGTAATTTGTCTGCTTTGATAACTTTGTTGAGGGGGTTTGAGAAACTACTCTGAAAATTAGCTATAATCCACTTGGAAGAAAATATGCGATTATATGAAAGAAAGGAATTTTCCCACTGGATATGGCTACTTGTTTAAGCACAATCATAAAACATTTTGAAATTGCCTTCCCTCAAGAGTTTAAGTGAAATATTAGGTATGTGGCATTATCAGAATCCTGAGGTTTGTTGTTTCCATACTGGACTAACTTTGTATTCCATGCATTGATCCTAACAATGAACTTTTTTCAGATCTTATTAGCCTATTTTGCATAGGCTATTTGCCTTGTTGGATGATATTTTTTAAACGATATGTTTTGTTTTACCTGTTGGATTTGAAAACTGCAAAAGGAGCTATCTTATTATAAATTTCAAACTTAAAATACTACTGAACACCCACAATACCTGAGATAAAAATATGTTATATCGTTCTTTTTCCCGTTGGACAACACAGCTCTCCTTTTCCTTTCTTGATTGTGCCCTATCTACTGATTCTGAGTGTATTCCTTGACCTGGCCTATAGTAAGTGAACAGTGAATGCTGTTGAATTTAATGATTGTCTACTTTTCACTCATTTAGTGGCATACTTACCAGTATAAAAAAGAATTACATTAGTCCCATGAATTTTAATTTACATCTGGTTACTATATCTAGGTAGTAATTTATCTAAGGTGTTGAAGCTGGTCTACTCTTAATTATCTTCTGAGCTATCATAGCATTTATTTATTGAATTACCTGAGAATTCATTACTCTATTTAAATGTTTGTCTTCATCAACTTTATCAGTTATATCAACAGAGATAATGGAGTAGTATTCATGTTGAATTATTGAAATACAAATTTTGGACAGAGTAGGGTTATTTTCTGTATTGTACAAGGACTAGTCTGAAAGACATTTTAAACTGAATTAAATGCTCATATAAAGAAATGTTTGGATACACTACATTGCTTATTATTCATATGATCATTATTCTACAATTCTTAATTATGTTTTTCATCACATTTTTAAATTTATCTCCTGAAAATAGCATATATGTAACCTGAATCAATAGGCAATAAACATGAAACGAGGAAAATAAATTGGCTTAATATTACTGAGTTTATAAAGCGAAAAAAACAAAACTACATTGATAGTGTTTATTCAATTGAAAGTTATAAATTTTTACTTGATGAGACTTTCTATGTCAGAAAGAAGAGAACTTTTTTCTCTAGGCATATAAATAGAAAATCAATAGTAAGTTATGATTCTTGGTAATATTACTAGAACTAATTGTCTACTAAGAAGGTAAAACCTCTGGTTTTAAATATACATACCTAAAACATGATTTATAGAGCAAATGCCATTGAATTTTTATGTGTCTGCCTTTATATTGAATTGTGTTCCTCTTAAGTACTGGGAGTGGCCCTCACTCAGATGCTGGGAGCTGACTGTTGTAGTTATGCCATAAATATGATACTTTATGAGTTTGACATAATGCATGCAGTAAGCCTTAGGTGTATTAGGACCAAGCTAAGTTCATTATATTTTCACTACCGTACTGCAAAATGCACTTTAGTTCCTGTCCAAGTTCTTTATGTCTGAAAATTGGATGTAATCGTTTCAAAGAAGTAAGGTGAGATATTGCGGGGAAAGGACCAGATGGAACATTTTCAGCTTTCCATTTGTGAACTGTGTTCTTGGAGCCCAGGGGCCTCAGCAACACAATTAAGCATATATCGATCTGCTCCCATCAGTACGGTGTAGACAGATAGATTGGGGTTCTGCAGTTTACACATCTATGTGACTTCTTCTGGTTTTGGGTTGTTTTGAAGTGAATTTAGAGTTTTAAAAAGGTGTAAAATTGACACTCTCTGAAGTCTGTCAGGCTTTTGTGAAATAGTAGTAAAGGAAGTGTGGTTGGAACTTCCCCTCATAGTTCTAAGCACTAGAGTGAGATCAAGGCAGGACAGCGGAGCCAAGGGAGCAGGCCCTGAGGGCATGGCTACAGCTCCTTCCAGAACCTGTAGGCATGTTTGCTGATGGTAACGCTAGCTGCCATTTCCTTAGTTCTTACTCTACACTAGGCTGGGAGCTAAAATGTTTTATACCCATGCTTTCTTTTTACTCCTCATTGTAAACCCAGATGGCATTCACTGGCATCGCCATCTTGCAGCTGAGGAAACTGAGGCATAAATAAGTTAAATAACGTGTTTCATGTCACAAGGCTGGCATTCAAATCGAGCTCTGAGCCTGAAGCTAATCATCTTATGTACTACACGCCAAGTTCACCGTTTGCCAAATCAAGTACTTGATTCAGCCTGTAGCTCGGATTTCAAGCTTTTTCAGTCCTTTATGGAATAAACCATGTAACCAACGCAGCCTTAGCCTGAACATGTGTGCTAGGTCTCCTCTCAAAAGCTCGGTTTTTATGTCTTCAATTTCACTTGGCTCTAGGCAAGTGGGTCCCCATCCAACTAAAATGTCAGAGCCCATCTTCCACTGTGGGCCATGGAGTTTGATTTTCACCCTGCATGAATGCCAAAAATAAAAATCTGAACTCCATGTCACTTTTTAGAAAATGAAGATTTACAAGACTTAAAAGAAGGCTCCAGTGTAACCAGAAGACAAAGATTGGTCAGTGGAATACGATGCTGCTTCAGTGGTCTAGAGAGCTCTGTGTGGTCTCCTCCGAACACCCCTTCTCCCACCGTTGCTGTCATCATCTAGGCCCAGTTCCTTCTCTTTTATGTGCTACCAGGAGGGAATAACGCAAGCGGGCTACTGTCTACAATCAGGATTCCTACCCATCAGAGTCTGAATCCTGACTTAACTCTCACAAGCTCTTGGTTTTCAAACATGTAGCTTAAACTTTTTAAGCCTCAGTTCCCTTGTCTTTAAAACAGGAATGGTAATTATATCCGAGTGTCCAACTCTTTGGGGCCGGCAGTTTTCCAGTTGCAGCAGAACTGTGGGTGCTGCCATTGGAGAGGAACTCTGCACCCCTTACATTGCCCACGTAAGTGTATGAAGCAGTTGTGTCTCAGCTGCTACTGGGAAGAAGGAGGTGGGGGAGTCAGCAGGTGGCTAGATGGAAAGTAAGGAAAAACGTCTGGGGTCGTTTGAACCCTTGGTTGTTGTAAGAAGTTGGAAGTGAGTGCCAGGAGTTGTAGGGAAGGGAAAATAATTTTCCCTCTACCCTTCGAGGTTCTCAACTGAGACTAAATGTAATAAAAGACAGATTAGCAAGAAAGAGAGGAAAAAAAGATGTTTAATAACTGTATACCTCTTGTATATATGAGAAATAATGGAAAACTGAGTTACTCCCTGAAATAGTCCAAAGCACCATTTTAAATACCATCTCTAGCTAAAGACAAAAGAAGATGTTGGGGGTGGGAAGGGCCAGTTAAGATAGGTTTTCAGAAAAAGCACAGCTAACAAGGTTGTGGGTGCTATGCCGATTTAAGTCAGGGTACAGAGAGGGAGAAATACTTATAAATGGAGATTTTCCTTCTAAAAGTAAATGGCTCTTACAAAAGTGTAACTTCTTGGTTTTCAGAGCTTGTCCTGTGTTGGCTGTTGCTTAAAAATAATCAGCCTAAAATAATCCTTCTGCCAAACAGACATATTTTGGGGGGCATATTCTGCTCCCCTTCAGAGTTAAACTCACAGGGAACACAGATGACTTTTTAATACTGTGTTTGGTAGTAGGGACCATTTCCATCAGCACTGAGAGATGCTCAGAGTCAGACAGAGGTCTGATGTTTGTGGGGTCCATGCAGAAACAGATCATTTAAGTCTCTTCAACCATTTATTCTAAAGACATGCCTAGAGATGAGATTGGTCCTTACTCTGAAAGAACTTCCTTGAGGAATGCTTCTGAGGTTAACACTTTTAATTTAGTTAGGCATTCTGCCAGCCAGGCACATGCCAGTTCTCAGTACACCTTGATAGGAAGGTGGATCCCAGCTATCAAATACCTGCAAATTATAACTTGCTCCTAAGCAGACCCTGGTACCAGCTGAGTGAAGTTCTCCTGTAAATTCGCTTTTGTCATTCACAGAAATCTCCTTCCCCGAGGCTTCTCCTGTCAACCCAGCCTCTGGAGAATTGCCCAGCCATCCACATCCACACTTATCCCAGCACCTTTGTTCTCAAAATGAACGCTCTCTTTGAAGACTATAAAGACTCAAATTCAAATATCATTATAAGCCGTTAAAGAAGCAAGTCCATGTGAATATAAACAGCCATCAAAAAGGCAAGATGTAACAACACATATTATTTCCCAGGCCCCAAAACAGTGATTAAATTAAAAGATTTTTCATGAGCGGCTCTAATTTCAATGAGGTGGGCCAGAAGATACATGAGATGACTAATATTATCACATAGAGCTGAGGTGAGTAGTTCTTAACTCCTTTTTATCTTCACATGATGCCTAAAATCTAATTGTATTAGTTTCCTGTTGCTGCTGTAACAAATTACCACAAACTTTATGGCTTAAAACAACACAAACTAATTATCTTATAATTCTGGAGGTCAGAAATCCTAAAATCAAGATTTCGACAGGACTGAATTCCTTCGGAGGCTTCAGGGAAGAGCCCATTTCCTCATCTTTTCCGCCTTATACAAGTTGTCCACATTCCATGCTTCTCGTCTTCACATCTCTTTCTGTGATCCTCCTGCATTTTTCTTATGATAACCCTTGTGAATATATTGAGTCCACAGGAAAAATCCAAGATGATCTCATTACAACTTTCTCAACCTAATCATATGTAGAAAGTTCCTTTTGCCATGTAAGGTGACATATTCACAGGTTCCAGGGATTAGTATGTGGACATCTTCAGCCTATCACACTAATTAAACGATGTCCACTGAGTATTTACAAGTCTTTCCTTCCTCCCATTTAAAAGTATTGAGCATCTCTTATAATATAAATAGGCTGTTAGGTTTTAGTGATATCAAAATGAATAAAACTTTGCTCCTGCCAATAACGGTAAGAAAATTATCTATAATAGTATTTATTAAGCTCTTGATATATGCTGAACACTTGGGTATTTAATTCTTCTTTTAATCTCACATAAAACCTATCATGCAGGTGCTATTACTTCTTCCATCATACTGCTGAGAAACTTGAGTCACTGAGAAGTTAAGTAATTTCCTAATGTAAACAGGTAGTAAGAAGTAACATTAGGACCTGAACCTAGGAAACACGTCCCTGATCCTGTCACTTACTTAGTTTGCTGCCAGATGGTCCACTTTACAGTTCGATATATACTTGTCTGCCATATAAATCTTTCAGACTTCAGCTGACATTCAGAAGATTTCCCAGCACATGGTAAGTACTCTGTAAATCGTAATAATGGCGATGATGATGATGATGATGATGATGATGATGATGATGATGATGGTAGTTATGGTAATGCTGACCTAAAGAACAAATGGGCTACTTTTATTCGGGAAAGGCTTGGCTGAGGAAATGCTGAGCTCTCATGTTCACTTACTCATTAGCACTGCCAGGATATTATATCTGAATAGAAAAGAATCGAATGAACAGGAGTTCCAGAAGACAGGTCCTAATGAGGAAGGAGAGTAGTCAGTTTCCAGTTGCCATTTTTATCTGAAGTCTCTGCTAAATGTTCCTGGAATAAAACAATGTATTTGTCCTATGGCTTCCTTAATTACCAACTAATTACAAAATGATGGATAACTCCTGCCTCTTTCCAGTAGTAGAACAAGGTAGGTGGGCCACAGCCCTAAGCAGAGGGCTGTGATGAATACACAGCATGACATCTGCCATTAGCAGCATAATCTCAGCTCCCAGCACAGTAGAAGCACACAGTAAACTCAGCCAATCTTTTTTTTTTCCTTTCTTTGATATTGCATTTCCCATCACAATGTTTCTAGAACATTTCAAGATCAAACATTGTGAACCCATTAATTTCATGCCCATATTTCTAACACATATATGTCTAGAATGTGTAAATATTAAAAGAATTCTGATATTTGCCAATTGAATATATATATATATACACACACACATACAAATATTAACTGTATCTGTATCTATATCAGCATCCACACCAGCCAATTTTTTAAACTGTCCTGTGATTAGATTTACTCTAACTGATGCTCCCTCTCAGATGTCCAAATCCAGGAAATTTTATATCATCTCACACATAAGCTAAAATTATTGAAGCACACAAATGAACATCTCAGTTTATTAGCAGCAACAAATGGAAATGCCTACAAATTCAAACTCCATCATGATAATTGAATTTCTACTAACTCTCCTGGGAGGTGTAGTTTGACTAACAGGGACAGGAAGAAAGTCATTTTAGTTGCTAACATGACAAAATGGACCCCTGCACCGATGACTCCCGACATTTTGCTTACTTTAATTATTTAGTGCATTTTCTCAGCCCACTCCCCGCCCCTACTGTCACTACAATGATTCTGGATTTCAATCTTGAGCTTTATTTCAAGCATATCATTACACTGGCTTTCTTTTTGCTATGTTAGTTTTTATTGGTGAGTCTATTAAAATGAATAATATTTAAGCTTTTGAACAAAGGTATTGCATTAAGCCTAAATCTAACCAATTATAGGCCAGGTGATGCTGAAAAGCACCTTAGCTAATGAGGTTTCCAGATCAAATTTATGCTGGAAAAGCATTATGGATAATCATGATGATAGTTTTGCGAAAGGTTTATGTCAGAAAGTCCTGAAGCTTGTAACATCTCGTTTGGAAAATTGGGGGACATGACTCCAAAAAGCTTTCAAGCAAATTTGGTGGCAGCACTGAGCCTGGCCATTTCTGCCTGAGGGTGACTCCTCCCAGGAAATCCTTGTGCCAGAGATCCATGCCCTTTCCAACCAATCCGCTTCCCTTCCCTCTCTTTTTTCACAGGTGTCAAACCTGCAATGGTCAGAAGAGATTCCTGCCAACTGCTGCTCTCTCTTCCCCTTTGTCTTTCAGATATATTGCCCTCAATACATTTCCTATACTTTTCTGCCTTGGCATCCACTTCCTGTAAATCCCAACTGTCAGAGGGGCATGCGCTAAGATACATTGCCTAGCTTTTAAAGTCTTCATAAACTAAACTGATAATGCCTATTTAAACTGGTTCCTTAATCTTTCCCATGCTAACTTTGTAGGCAGGGACTCAAACCCATTGTGGTGAAGGCCCCTCTAATATATGCTTCACTTATATAGGCTTTGGCTCATATCCTATTTTCTGTGCTCCATGAATTCAAACCCCAACATCTCAAAATTCACTTTAATCCCACAGACGTTGTGAATCTCAAGCAGATTTGTAAAATCTCCAGAATTCTATTGCATTTAGAGGAAAAACCTTATAGTACATCCCTTAAATATTGAGTTTAATTTTAATATTCTTAAGGTCAATTAATAAATGTTTTATATCCCTTTTCTCCTCTCAACAGCTAGTAAATTTCTGGGTACATTATATCTTAAAAATTCTTTTGTTGATAAATTCAGATCTATGCACCAACTGAAATACTTCAAAAATAGGCTGAACTCTAACAGTGGCTACTATCAGATACAAAAGAAAAGAACTGGACCTCAGAGATTAAAAGAGAGCAGTAGTGTTTCTAATTAAATTCCAGACTTGTTAGGAGGTTGTACTGTGATTCAATATGATAATGAGAAGTCTGGACACCAGGAGGAAGTATGATATAGAAGTGGCTTTATCATATAAATCGCATAGGATATATATGAAAATAAAATCACATACCACTTTGACCAAACCAGTTTTATTAACTGCTCTACTAATGCAAACCACTTTCGGGAGGAAGGGGGAAACAAAAATAGTCTCTGTCTTCTATTTTTTCTAAGTCATGATTTATTTAACAAGCCTGAAATGGGATCTTTTACAGGAAGTAATCTTGACAAACATATGCTTATCTCCTTTTGACAGCAACAATAAACTGAGAGTCAAGAAAGTAAAGATCAGAAAGAAAGGACATGTGTGAGTTATGGGTGGGTGTGGTTTTGCAAGCCCGGCTCTCAGGGCTTGCCTGTGAACTAGAGCTGCCTTAGTGGGGGAAACCAGGATGTATCACCGCTAAAGAAAAGGGAAGCTCTTTTGTGAGCCTTAGGTGCCTTCTGAAGGGCATATGACTCAACAAGGCAGCACTTACTGGACTGATGGGAAAGAACACAGACAGTGTTTGAAATCCTGGCACCCAACGTTAAGAGAGCCAGCTCCTCCCCCTGAGGCTGAGGAGACAAGGGTCGGAGAACTTGGAGCCTGGAGCTCCCTCAAGGCAAGAGACATCATGACACAGGAAGAACACAAATAAATTTCAGAGCACCAGTTTAGGTGCTTGTCTTCCTGAAGGGACGCTTGGCTGACCTTTCTCTTTTTGCATTGGAAACAATGCACCAAGGGAAAACTCTTTACAAAAGTGACAGTCTGCCCACTTTTCTAATTGTAGTACTGTGCTGATTCATAAAAGTTTAGTATGTAATTCCTTTTGAGCACCATTCTTGTTTTGTTTTGTTTTTTTTGAGGGCAGTGTCACTGGCCCTCATATGTGGGACCCGAACCGGGGCCGCTGGCTTCCCAAGCCAGCTTAACCACTGCGCCACTCAGCTGGCCCTTGAGCATCATTCTTTTTTTTTTTTTTTTAATTTTATTTTTAATTAGTTTCAGGTGTACAACACAGTGCAATAGTTATACATTTTACCCCTCAAAGTGACAACCCCCCACCCCGAATACACCACCCCACTCTCCCCCCATATCATATATATTTATTACTCTTCCTCTGACTCTCTTCCACAGTATAATCCACATCCCGTGACTATCTATATATATATTCAATTACAGTAGGTATACCACCTCCGCTTTAGTAATACAATGCAGTGATCAAACCTCTACTCCATCCATGAAATGGTTTCCCTAACAAGACCTATGATCATCTGACATTCCACAGAATATTTACAACATTATTAATTATATTCCCCAAACTGTTTTTCCTATCCCAGTAGCAATATTGTAGTTGCCTATTTTTGCTGTCTAATCCCTTCCCCTTCTCCCTCATCCCCATTCCTCTCCCAATTAGCAACCCTGATTTTTCCTCTATATCTATGAGACAGTTTCTGTTTACTTTGCTCATTCATACAGTTTTTCAGATTCCACATATGAGTGAGATCATATGGTATTTGTCCTTCTCTGACTGACTTATTTCACTCAACAGTATAGTCTCTAGGTCCATCCATATCATTGCAAATGGCACGATTTCATTCTTCCTTATAGAGGAGTAATACTCCATTGTATAAATATACCACAGTTTCTTAATCCAGTCATCTGCTGACGGGCATTTTGGTTGTTTCCAAGTCTTAGCTATTGTAAATTGTGTGAGCATCATTCTTAATGTCACCATTTTACATGACAAAGTCAGTTCAGTGGCAACAAGGATAAATGGCATTCACTACCACTCTCATTTTTTTAATGTGCTCCTTCAGCTTCATAGTTTTAAAAATTGTTAATGACAAGGATTGCCTCACCAACAGAATATTTTACTCTAACATGGATTTCTGTGAAAAATAAGTAACAGAATGACTTTTTAGGGTGATTTTATTTACGTCAATGTGTTTAAAATCTCATCATCCAAATACCTTATTTTTATATTCTCAAAAAGAGATAGAACTTCTTGAAGCTTGACTACTGTTTATTGGTGGTCTCAATTCATAGTAGTAACACAAGACTGAGTCTTTCTCCTTTAGCCGTATAGTATTCATTAATTCAGAGATTAGGTTCAGGTAGGAAGAAGAGAATTCAGGGTCCATGTTTATGATCTCTGCAATGACCGATGCTGTTTACTTAGACATCATCATTCTGATTTATATTAAACATTGGTGAGTAGACTTTCCAGTTCTCTTCAAGGAGAAGTTGCAAAGTCAAGTTCAGCAAACAAGAGTCCACACCCCCCTGTTTTCAGAAAGCAGAAATGAAAGCATTCTTATTCATAAAAGGTGTTTTTTCAGTAACTATTCTACAAAAGCAGTTAAAGATATATTGAGCAAACCTTCTTGCCCCACCTTCTAAAAGAAACTGGTTATGTCTGTTTTTCTTTTGCTTTACTAGAACCTATGCTGATTGAAATAAGTCCTTTGTTGACCTCTTGAGTCATGGCTTTTATATTGTTATTTTTTGTCATGGCTTTTGATGATGTATGCAGATTCTTAAATTTATGGTGTCACATTAAATGTCTAAGTACAGTAAAACCTTGGATTGCGAGTAACGTGATTTGTGAGTGTTCCACAAGATGAGCAAACATTTCTAGCACATTTTAATATGGTAAACGAGTGATGCTTGCAATACGAGTAGTTTGTTTCCAGAATGAATCATGCTCACAAACCAAGGTATTACAGTATTTAAAACCTAAATTTGAACCAATATCATCAATGCTACCTAGTTTCAATTAATATTTTAGTATATTCAATTAGGTACCTGAAAATATGACAGAGAATAAAACAAAGAGTATTGTTTAAAATCACAAAGACTTCTTATAAAATGCCCTCTTAGGTAATAAATATGTAGACTTAGGAAACATCCAAACCTGTAGAGAATTACTATAAGAGTTTACTTGAGTCAAACTGATGATGTGTCCGGGGAGCAAGATCTCAAATGCACCAGAGAATAATAGTTTTGCAGTTTCTTTTGCGCATTGGAAATTAAGGAGGGGACATATGGAAAATGACATGGAAAGGGGATAAGTTAACAAGACTATATGCTCTGCTGAGGGTGATTACAGCTTATTTCCAAGGTATGTTAATCTAGATGCACAGAAACACTAGGCAGGGCTTGGTTAAAGCAAAGATAAATGTTTTACTAAAGAAGTTATGTGCCTGAGTCATGACTACCCCCATGACCTGCCCAGTTAAGAATTTATGATCAGATCACCCTGTGAGGGTACTTTCCATAATGCTCCTTTTCTCACCCACAAATACAATGAAAGATAATGCAAAATATGTGTAATCTTTAAGAAACGTATCCTTGGTGACGTCTGTGAAATAATTCCATTTTACTATAGTAGTTGCAGAACATTTTTTTTTTTTTTTACTTTACATGTTTGACTTCAAAATAAAACAGAAACATCACTGTTTAAATAACATCTCTCAAGAAGTGAGCTGTTTTGGAAATTTAATAGACAAAGTCAATTTTACTGAGCAAATGTTATGCCTATAATAATGATGCTGTGACACAAATTTAAAATGGAGTGGAGACAAAAAAGAATAAACTGTTCTAGAATATTCAGATCTTAGAGGTAGGGATAGTTGGCTCATAAAACCGCTCCTGGAGATGGAAGCCAGTATCTGGCAAGTGGCGTGTTCCCCTAAGGTCATGGAGCTCTCTTGCTTGGGCATCTTTCATAGTTCATTCCCAAAGCCTTGGCCATAAGCCAAGACATGCTACAGACTGACTCAAGTAGAACTTCCAGAATTTTAATATATCTGCCAAAGTAAGCGGTCAATTAGCATTTATAAGAATTACAAGTGTTACTACTACTGTATTCCACTCCTCCAAAAGGTGTTAATTTACTCACTTAGACCACTGGGTAGAACAATTCAACTACTCTCTGATAAGTGAGATTAATCTTTTAATCCTGTCTAAATGAGTCACCAATCTGGCTTTGATCCTTCTAGTTTACTAGACATACCTGGCTTAACCATCATTTCTATTTAAGGTAAACGGGTGCCTCACACATGACTGTGCAGTCACCTCCCTGTCCCAGGGACAAGTCTGGGAGATGAAGGAAGACCCAGAATAGTATGGGGGGGACAACAGGGTGAGAAAAAAAAAAAAACATCTCCCAGTAGTTCTTAAAATTTAGTGAGAATTAGAATCACTCAGGGGTGTTTAAGAATGCAGAATCTGGGCTCTGACACCCAATAATTCTGATTCACAAGGCCAAGGGTAGGATTAGATGTAGGAATCTCAGCCTCTAACAAGGACTTTGGGTAATTTTGATGCCAGGGGTCTGAGGGCCATCCCCTAAAGAGTTCAGCTTTATGTAAATGAAGGCTTTGATCTCTTAAGTAACCCCAACTTCCTTTTAAAAATAACCTTTTGGTTTAGAAACGCTATAATGTGATTATCATGTTCTTGAAGATAGTGGGTAGTTGACTCATCTGCTGTCCCATAGGCACTAATTGACATTTATTCTCAGCACAGTTGTTTCCACAGCACACACATTTAATGATAGCACAACCCTGTGGTTATAAGCTTCATAAATGGAAATATACACAGCAGTGGTGGCCTTCTATTTATATACTCATTTCAAAGAGAAGTCAGAGCAGTGAGCTGTGTGCAGTCTGTTTACTAAACAGAGTTTAAGCAATGGGCGCAGACAGAGACCCTTTCAGCTTAATGTCTACCAGATGATGAAAAAAGTTTCCAAGTTAGCTTCCTGCGCACAACCTAGCAAGCGAGGCTATAATACCTGTAAAATAATTAGGATACAGCATGTGCTTAATTTATTCCAAACACTGCAAGATTTCCACATTAGCATTAATGGCTTGCTTATAGTGGAACCCAAGAGGCCACATAAAATAATAGGAGGCTCAAAAGTTGTAGCTGAAAAGGAGTGTGAAAAAAAATTGTGCATACTGTTGGTGGTGTGCTCCACCAAAAAAGGTTGTGGTTCAATGTCCGCATTGTTCTCTCCAGACAGTACTAATTTGTTTCCAATTAAAAGAAAATGGATTGCAAATGACTTCACAGAGCAACCTGGTCAAAGAGTAAGGTCTAGTTTATAATGTTGCCTCAGGAGCAGTGCTTTTGCTGCAGGGTACAAATCTAGGCGTAATTGAACAGAGTAGCTATGTCTGCAAGGAAGAGTTCGAGTTACTCTGGTTTGGAATGTATGGTGCTGTTTAAGCTAATTATTATTCTCTATTTAGGTAGCGTGGGGATGCTTACCAGTCTTTGTGGAGGGTTGAGATTAATAAACTTGCATCATCATTCATGTTGAATAATTGTTAGTGTTTATCCTCATTTTTAATAGTGTAAAGCTTTCCCCGCAACTTGTCATGAGAAAGTAATTGTTTCCTTATGATCCTCATCTCAATGCTGTCTGGACAAAAAGCTAGGAGGCAGGCATCTGATAAAGTAAGGGAGACAGGGAGAAAGGAAATGTAACAGTAATATGACAAAACACACTGAAGACTTGTGACCCCCTCCCACCCTTTATAACTAAAAGTTGGGAAATACTTTTTATTCCTGTGTTTGCATTCACGTCTTGGAAGCCAGAGAAATGTGTTTGTTACCATAAAGAAAGTGGGAAATGCTCTTGCAATTCAAAAAAATTAAGATGTGCAAAAGCTGAACTCACCTACGTTCTCTGCACCACCCTTACACTGTTAGGAGGAAATGGGACATTGGTGATTGTTAATTAGAAGCAGAGAATTCCTATAGGCATTCTCTAGAGAGAAGCTGGATGCCAAGGTATGATTGTGTCTGTGTGGACTTAATTAGCCCTACACATAAAGAGCTACTGGTCAAAGTAATGTCTTTGAAATAAAAAGTAAATTGTTTCTAGTGAGCAAAATCCATTAAACGGGGCCAAATCCTGGAATGCAATGAACTCAAGATACCTTTCCCTGAGCTCTGATTTGCCACCAGTGAGGACCATACTTATGGCAAAAGAAACAATTTCTAATTCAAACTTCTTTAAATAAAAGAGATTATTGGAACAAAGAAGGTTATGCGGAAAAAGAGAACTTGATTTATCTAAGTTTTAATAAATGAAGATGGAGGGGATGCAGAGTTTGCCACCCTAAAATATGCCTTTTGTAATATGGACTGTTTCAAGGGGGCTATTTTCAAAAAAAACCAAAAGACTGGGAAAAAATTTTGACCTCCCCACTAACTGCCTAAAAGAATTTAGGTAGAGGACCTGATCCAAGAAGGGAGCTATTACCATAGATAACTATAGTTTAATATAAACTAGTGTGATAGACAGAGAAGAACCTAGCAAGGAACCCTCCCAAGAGGCTGTTTACTATGGATTAAAAATCTCCATTTTGTGAGGTTACATATTAGCATGTAGATTTTTATTCAGTAGAGATACAAAACACTTCTGTCTGGCAAAAAGGTAATGCCAAAGCGATGGTTTAGTATTCTATAGGACAGTAGCCAGTTTTGTAACTAATCTATTAAACCTATCCTCACTGTCCTCTGTTAAACTGACTATAAATACCTAGATCCACAAATAGTCTTTAACATAATCTTGATACCTTCTTGATTCCTTCATTAAGTAAAGAGTTGAATGACTTCTATGACAAGGATTCATGGTTCGTTTTATACTTGCACAGGGAGTTCAGGTTTTACCTTTTGGACTATTATACTGTGAAAAGATAAACCAAGATATATTAAAAATTGTAAGAGTTTATTAGAGCAAAAATTGATTCGAAATGGGAAGCATCCAATCTAGCAGATAGAAAGGAGCTCCAAGGAGCTGTAGAAAATGAAAGGCTTTTATAGGCAGAAGGGAGGATGAACATAAAAGATAACTAGGCAAACGTGGATTGGTTATTGCAAGATTACTTTCCTTTCAGGATGGCAAGGGGTCTATCAGACAGACACAGGACCTAACTAGTGCTGATCAGGCAATTCCCAATTGACTGGTTTAAGATTCCATTTCTGGCAGAGCCTAAACCATAATTAAGTTAAGTCTTGATGTGCTGATGTAGGGTTCAGCATCAGCCACTCCATTTTGGGCCTTTGTGTTGTTTTAACAATACTTAAACAATACATAAAATGCATTTATAATATAGTCATTGGTGTAGCATAAGCTTATTTTAGTGTGTAAATACTTGTTAGAAATTCGTTTCATACTAAAATTTCCCTAAATAAAGAAAATGGACTTTCTCTTGAGAAAAATAGAAATTTTCCTCTTTGAAAAAAAGTAGATTTCTTACTGATGTCCAACAATCTCTGTTCTTTTGAGCCTGTGGGGACACTGAATTTATTGTTCTCTTTTCCTGAACTGTTCTGCTCCCAAATGCAAACATGACTGAACTCCCTCATTTTTTTTTTGTTTTTTCAGGTTTCTGCATAAATGTCATCTAACAGGAGGTCTTCTTGACGACTCAATCTAAAGTAAGATCTCTCCTGTCCCTTCACCTAATTTATTTTTCTTCGTATTCCTTGACATATATCTATGTGTTCATTGTCTGTTGACCTCCATTGGAATATAAACTTTATGAGACAGGGGCATTATATATCTGTAGCAGATTTACATTGTTGTCCCCATTGGTTTCCTGGTAAAGTTTATATCATTTGGCACAATATGTACATAGAACTAATAGGAAGAAAGATAGAAGGCCTTATCTGCAAATTCTAGGAAACCAGATGTATAATGATTTTAAAATAAAAATGATCAATAGTAATAGGTAATATTGGGCACTCATTAGGTGTCAGGCAGTATTCTAAGTATTGGATTAACCTGTTTTTGTCTTCACCACAGCCAATGAGGTGAGAATTATTAGTATCCCTATTTTAAGGATAAAGCAGTAAGACACAGGATAGATAAGTAACTTGCCTAAGGTCACACAGGAAAAACTGGAAAAATCAAGTCTTAATGTCAGGTAAACAAAAGTAGATTTTGATATCTCCCCCTACCTTCTTGCTAAAGGGAATATAGGCCCCACAGGAACAGGGATTTTGGTCCCCCCATCCTTTTTTTTTTTTTGGTTTACTACTGTATCTCAGAGTCTAGGAGGGAACTGTCACATAGTAGGCATACAGTCATTAAATGAAGTATGAATGATTGATTTTTTTTTTTTTTGGATGGTCTTCTATGTTTGAGACACTTTCCTTGGTACTGCAGATATGACCAGCAAGCAAGAGGCCATCTCTGAGAAGAAATACAACATAAACAAAGTCAACAATTCATTATGGCAAATTTAAGACATTTGAAATGTGATGCAAAAATCATGCCTTAAAGCAGCCAGTATATTTTCTACAATCTCAACTCGGGAATGCAAACATTTTCCCTGACTCTGGAAATATGTGGGCAGACATGTCAAAATGAACAATGATCAGCTTCAACACACACACTTAGGGCTCAAGAATTAAGAAGACCTCTCTTAGATCAGAGAGCAGGCTCCTTGGGGTGTTAGAGCTACATCTTAGAGCTCAGCTGCCTCTGCCTGTATCTCCTCTGGTGACACAGGGAGTCTGCTGGTCCCAATGGACCAAGTAAGATGGAAATTTAAAATAAGATGTCACCCCCTGAAGGTCTATATTTCCCCTGGTCTGAGCCAGTCCATAACTGACTTGATTTATTTAATAATTTTATGTGTGAAATAGGTAGATATAATTATTGCCATTTTAAAATAGGGATGTAGGAGTGAAATAACTTTCTTAGGGCTGCTACATCTGCAGCAAAAGCCACATTAAGATTAGACCTCAACAATTCCAGTTTTAAACCTGTTTTCTGCAGGAAAATGACTGTAACAGTGCCTTAAACCCAGAAGACTACCAGCAGTCTGGCAAAAGGTTTAGCATTAGTGGAGCTGATATTTTAAGAACTTAACACAAGGTACACAGTTTTTGGGTTCTGGTAAAGTAACAGGCAGTTCTTGAAACAGGTGGCACTGGAAATAAATGAACAGACAAAAACCAAGAGAGTTGAGGACATATTGAAAAAGAGTTGTAAAGAATGATGCTGTATTAAAAACATTTTTTAAAATGATGGCAGCTGAGGCTGCAATCATAAAGAGACTTTCACATGAATACATATATTTTAAATTTTTAAATAGAATTTGCAGTATTAAGCTTTGCTTACCTATTATCCCCGTGCAACCTGTAGGAAGGCTGGCAGAATAATTAGCACCTGGATTTCTGGGTTAAAGGAAAAAAAAACAACAACAACAAGAAAACCTTCAGTAGTCTGATTGATCATCTGGTTTATTTTCTCTTCCTTTTTTTATGGTTCCTCTTTACCCCAACTGTGCACAGTGAGGGATCCAAATGAACCCAAATGGGAAGAAAAAAACAATGTTGGTCTCCTTTGAATTCTTAAGAAAGAGCTCAAGTAATTTACAAATGTTGGCCTGAGATAGTGGGGGTTTTTTTGGTTTTTTTTTTAGGTTGCTTTTAAAATGTCAATATCTGTGCAATTTACTATTTTGAACTTTTACAAAGGCATTTTCATCAAGGAAAAGATCATTTTTCAGCTTGAGAAACAGCATTCAAATTGAAGTCAAAATTGAATAAGAGCTTTCCATTTCAGAGAAGGATGGGCAACTTCTATGCTCTCCTTCCTTTAATTGAACAGGAGACAAAGGTCCACAAAGGTTCACTGCTGAACTAACTCCTGTCCCTTCTTACCCACAGAAGGAATGCTAGAAACTAGACCTTTCTGTTTCCCCACATCACAGTACCTGCATTTTTCAATGTGTGGTTGCAAATAAACACGGACTATCATGTAAGTACTTCAGAACAGATATTTAGGAAAATTCTTCTTTCTTTGTCATGGTGAAATATATTATTAAACTTTGTGTTCTAACAATAAATCTCCAGAACTTTACATGACTATGGCTCATGCCAAAGATGAGGGTTACTTATTGTCAAAGATTAGCTGAATAGGTTGCTTTTCATAGATAATAATATAAGCTAATGTTATAGAGACCCTGAATTTCCATGTGTATAACTCTCCAGGTGATAAAATGAACCCATTTTCCTCTAGGAAAATTTTCTTCAATAAGGAAAATTCCAGGGAATGTTTGAGAATCTTTCATATTGCTAGAGCAAAAGTATTTTGGATAAAAGTAATGGAAAAGAGCTCTTCCTTGGGTTAAATGGATAGGGGTCCCCAGCTTTGGAAAAACCACAGGAGAAATGGAAAAGGCATTTTGTTACCTAGATTCAGGTGGGGAAACGAATAAAATGTAGGGAAAGGCATGAAGAAAACGTCTAGAAAATGCAAGAAGGGTTGTACAATATTAGAGACTCTAAAAATAGGAAAACAAAGGTTGAAATGTGTAATGAGTTAAATGGCAACTCCCCAAAAGACAGTTCCACATTATAATCCCCAGAACCTGTGATTGGTACCTTATATGGTGACAGGGCCTAGGCACATTCAGGCGCACACCACGGAGGTTCTGGGACAGGACTCGGGAATGTCCAACTGTGTATAGGCTGATGCCCGGAGCCAGACCCCTCCCCCGACGAAACGACCTTGATTTTGGAGCCTGCTGTGCGGGTGCTGGGCTCCGGTTACATAAGCCCTTTAGGTAAACATGCCTTGCACCTGTGGGAGGGAGCATGCACACTTCCGGGCACTCTCCTCCCCCAAAACCTCTATATAATGGTTGTTATTGCTGATTAAAGATGATGGTTCCTCCTCATGTCGGCTCTGTGTACCTTCTTTACATTGGACATCTCACCCCAAAACAGCACCCCCAAACCCCCGGCAACAACATATATAGCAAAAGACGTGATTAAGTTAAGGCTCTTGAGAGAAGGACTTTATCCTGGATTATCTGGGTTAGCCTTAAATGGAATCACATGTATCTTTATGAGAAAGACACCCAGGACAAAGAAGAGGAACAGGCCATGTGGTCACAGAGGGAGAGATTGAGTAATGTGGGGACAAGCCACTGAGAACCTAGAGCCACCAGAAGCTGAAAAAGGCAAGTGGAGATTCTCCTCTGGAGATTAGAGAAACTGTGGTTCTGCCACACTTAATTTCAGATTCCTGGCCTCCAGAACTGTGAGAAGGTAAATTTCTGTGGCTTTAAGCCACACAGCTTGTCGTGATGTGTTATAGGAGTCACAGGAAACTAATACAGACTGGAAGAATGAACAGGTGAGCATCCATCTTTTTCTTCTCTTTAGCCTCCATGTGGCTATTGAGCTATTAGATGGCATGCTCATGGAGGGAGCAGGGTAAGATTGTAAATTTTAATACGTTTCCTTCTAGAATTACCAAGTACCTCAGTATTCTGAGTGTGACCATTGCAGGGGAGCAGAATGCATCACCCCAAAGTGTGCCTCTGTGGCATAAAGATTACTTTAGGTTGGCTATTTTTAAGAAACAGCAGACACAGAAGAAGCCCTGAAAACAGAGTAGAAGAGTCCAAGTTGCCCTTTTGCAAGAAACATTTACATTTACAAGGGAAATTTCCATTTGTAAGGGTGTCTCCCTTTCTGTACCAGCAACAATGACAACCTCTTGAAACTCTTATCAATGGAGAAAGCAAGGATTTAAATTGGCATAACACCCATGCTCTTGTTAGCTGTGCTTTGTCCAAAAATCTCCCATAACCAGTCCCCTGAGCCACCCCAAACATCATTTTTCGTTAGCTGGAGATGTTATTTAAGGTGATGGCTTGGGTCAAATTCTCATTTCTGAAAGTATTGCATTTTCCTGGGTATTTCCTATGTATACAAGAAGTATACATATCATTAAATTTCTGTTTTTCTATGCTAATCTCTCTTTTATTACATGGTAAAGGGAAAGAAACTAGAAGGGTAAAGGGAAAATTCTTCTCTCCTACACCATGCTACAGGGACTTTATGCCTCCTTGTAATAGCTACAGCCCGATGTGATTATGGTTGCATATGGATTCAATGAGTTGGTGAGAAGAGTATAAATAATAATAATTAACAACAATAAATTTATTGAATACCTACTCTATCGGTCTGGTCCTAGCAGGGACCAGAATATATGCCAAAAGGTTCAAATTAAGAAACTTTAATGACAGCCTTACCTACAGAAGAATGGTCAGAGCTAGAGAAACAAACAAAAAAACAGACAAATGAGTGATAGTGTTGCACCCAAGACAACCAACTGTGGAAAGGGATTGTCCTCCATAGTGTTGAAAGGACTTGGAGAGGAAAGGGTTGAAACAGCCCAGGAAAACTAGTACTATGGAGGAAAGACTTCCTATAAGGGACTTCTGTGAGAAAATAACGCATTCTATGGGCTCCTCTACTCTCAATATTTCTCTACAATACTACTTCATTTCTGATACCAGATATGTGGGTTTTCCACACATCAAGTATTCTGGGATACCAGCTGGCCATTGCACAATTTAATTAAATTCTGACACTATATGTTACTGGTCCAAAGTCTGAGTACCCGACACTTCAAACAGCCCAGACTCAAAACGTCAGAGTTTGAAGTAAGGGAAGATTTATTGATAAAGAAGGTGCAACTGAGAAGATAGGAACCCTAGTGGTACCTCAAATTCATCTTACCAAATTACAGAGTTCAGGCTTCTTTTATGTGAAGGAAAAGGAAGTGAGAGGGGATGTTTTTGTGAAACTCAAGCCTAAAGCAGAATTCCTCTCATGATTGGTGTGTCCATACTCGTATGCAAGACTCAGCAGAAGCAATTAGCCTAAAGACCAAGGGAACAAAACAAGATTGAATGAAATGTAGTCAAAGAGAGACTGAGCATTTCACTGTTACATACCTACCTAGAGACAATGTCAGATCCCACAGTTTAATGGCTACTCCCACAAGACCACCTTCCTCCTCCCACTTCAGATGCCAATAACAGGTCCAGGTTGTCACCACTGCTTCTGAATGACTGGCTATAAATCAGGTGTTCTCACAACCACCTCTTCAGGGTCTATTAATTTGCTAGAGTAGCTCAGTGTGCTCTGGAAAACATTCTGCTCTCTAGATTCTTGATGTGTTATAAAAGGATATAACTCAGGAACTGCCAGATAGACGAGATGCTTAGAATAGGAATAGGGAAAAGGCATAGAGCTTCTGTGCTATCTCATAGCACACCACTTACCCCAATCTCCACATGTTCACCAACCTGGAAGCTCTCCGAATCCCATCTTTTTGTTTTTTTATGGAGGCTTTGTTACATAGGCACAATTGATTGAACCTTTGGCCTCTGGGGTCTGATTCAATCTTTTGCCACTCAAACCTCCCTGAGGGGTGGGACTAAAAATGCCAACCTTCTGATATCACCACCTTTGGTTCTCCTGACAACCAGCCCCCACCCTTAGGGACTTTCCAAAAGTCTCTTCATCTCAGGAACATGAAGTCAGGTGTGGTTGAAAGGGGATGGTTATAAATAACAAAAGACAGCATTATTGCTCTTATTGTTCAGGAAATCCCAAAAGTTTTAGGAGTTCTGTGCCAGGAACAAAGAATGAAAACCAAATATCTATTTATTATTATAAATCACAATATCACAAGGCTATATCCTTGGGGATATGAAGCTACTAACAGAAATGTAACACAAATGCAGAAAGTTAGTAGAAATAAACTATTTTAACCTAACCTTTCTCTTCCTGGCCTCTGATCAGGTCCTCAAGGGAGCCTGGGAGGCGTGGTTCATAGTGATGGGGCTTCCAGAAGGGCTGAGAGAGAGGGGATGAAAATGGAGGATAACTGGCTCATCTACTTTGAATCAGGTACTAATAAGGCCCTCAGAAATGTTTGCTCTAGTCCTTACACCAACCCTCAAAAGATTATATATTATCCCATATTTAGATGAATGCTAAAGCTCAAAGGAGGTCATTTACGAAGGTGACCTAATCTTCTGTGCATTACTCCTTGCTTGGTCTTCTCATCCATACTGATCTTTTTACACTTCAATAGGACACTCCCATTTCTAGGCGCTGCACTTATCATTTGCTCTGCATAGCACGCCCTTCTGTCAAATGTCTACTCCACTGTCCTCTTATCATCCAAGCATCCTTGGCCACCCTTTATCCTAATTTCCTGTTCTTCATAGCCCTGGACTTCACCTCACACCCTGGGTTAGATGTTGTCTGCTATCTCCATTACAACATAAGTGTCATGAGAGTGAGACTTGCACAATCATGCATTTCAGTGACTAACACACACTTGGTGCTCAGGAAGTGTCACTGAATAATTGATAATGGGGCAGGCTCAGGATTTGAACCCTTATGTGTGAATCTAAAGCTCATTGTCTTTCTATATTCATGGGTTGGGGTTCCCTGGGAATGGAATCTATGTGCAATACATGCTCCAGTTAACAATTAGTGGAAATCACAAGAGCAACAATAATAGCAAAGCACTATTTAAAGAGGTGACAGGTATCCATCAGATAATACAATGAGGGAAAGCAAGATCATCTAGATACAAATGAAGAAAGTCCCAAAAATGGACTAGAATTTTGTTTCATCAGCACACACACACACACACACACACACACACACACACACACACACAGAGTCACATTCACACACATACCTCATCATCATCACAAGCTCCCCTTCCTTTTCCGCAGGAAAAGCTGACACATGTGTACCAGGTTCCACACGTTGCTATCTGGACTGGACAGATAAACAGATGATGCATCCACACCATGTACCCATACGGGGGCTTGGACACTGGTTGGAGCTGTTTGTGCAGATCTTCCTGCCAACACTGAGGTGCCTGGAAGCCCTCTCCCTGAAGCACTTCTCACTTCCCATTTCACAGAAAAAGAAGCAGCCTGGGGATTTCAGCCAGGTACTCCCCTAAATAACAGTGCTGAGATAGAGCGGGTTCCCCCTGCGCTGGCATCATCCTGACGGCTTGCCTTTGGAGGGTGCGTTTCCCTTCTTCAGGCCCCTTTTATAGGTACTTGTCATGTAAAATGTCACATAGAACATAATAGAACTAAAAATGTTGGTGAAGAATCACTCTTAACTTAAAGGTAAAGGATATGTTTCCCCTTATTTCCTAAGCACGTGAAGTATTATTAGCTTTAAAAATGACAGATGTGGCAACTCTGGATGTGGACATAGATAATTCCAGGTGCCAGCTGACCATGCAGTTAACTTATGGAAAGAAAGGGAGGGTTCTGGAGGTTAAGTGGCAAAGGCTTCATCATTTCTCAGTGATCTTGAATGGTCTAATAATTATATTTAATGATTAGTGAATAATAAGCACCTTTATTACATGAGCTAGGATTTGTGTTTCCCCAACCCCGACCTTCCTCAGGTAAAACTCTAGTTCCTTGTCTTCTTCCATATGAATTCATTGGCTGGACCACAATGGTGGGCCCTGGATGGGATGCTCATAGATGTTTGTCCTGCTGGGACTTCTCCAGAAGGCATTCTTTTCCCTTTCATTACATTTCTCCTAAATTTTTTTTTATCACTTCCTGTTTAAAATCTCTTCCTCCTTGGGAGGCAGCTTGGCCCCTTTCCATGTTAAGGACAGTGCAGAATGGTACGCACCTGACTGCCACTCTAGTGTGCAATCATTGAGCATTCTGTAGTAAACAGCAGCTACTTGTTGGAGGCATTGTCGACCCTCTCAGTGATGCTAAGTTTGCAAGGGTGGCATTTTGGGCACTGGGAGAAGGTACCCAGGTTCAGCCTCAGAACATGGCACTTCGTTTTTGGCTTCTTCACACATGACTATGTGCTTGCTGGGCCAATCTTAGTGCTTGTTGCTCATACTTTTTCTCTTTGTATAGGGTAGGGCTTCCTCTTGTCCCTTCCTGCATCTCTGGTGCCACATGCCTCATGGGATACTATTGTTCCATGTGATCCCAAGGGCCATTTGTTGTGTTCCCTCTGTATATAATATTTGCAACACTGACCCACGATTCTCAGGCCTCTATGAATGGCGAAGACCAGCCAATGTAATCTCCATATTTTGGCTTGCTGTCCCTCTTGTACCATCCAGTCCTGAAGTTTCTTTTTGTTTTGATTGCAATGTTTTCCTTCTGCTTCTTTCCTCTTTTATAACTTAAACATTTACTTAAAAAAAATTCTGGGAAGTAAAAACTTTCTTTCCTAAATGAGTTCAAAGAATTAGGGAAAAGGCAATGCCATAAAGTGTCTTGCAGGGGAGAAAGGAAAAAAAAGCTCTATTCAATTAGTGAGAACAGTTTTGTTTGTTATTTTAGAGGCAAAAAAATTTGCTGTCATAATTAAATTATTAAACTGAGAAAGCAGCATTGTTCAGAAGAGTCTGGACAAGCCCAGACCGTGCTTGGTCTCAGATACCTGAGTTTGAACCACAGAATGCCACTTACCAGCTGTTTAACCTTGAGTAATTTACTTTACCTCCCTAAGACATGGTATCTACTTGTAACAAATGGGGATGCTAATAATTGTTTTTGCAATGTAGTATTGTTGGCAAGAAATCATGAGACCTTAACATGCTATAAATGTAGTAAGGACTCAATGAGTATTCACAGTTATCATTAAGAATTTTAGGTGAACGTTATAATTCAAGTAAGAACTTCCATGTAAGAGCCTATAGTCACATTTGTTAAAGTTTACAAACTGTGATGCTAAAAATGGGCCTCATTTCTGTCTTTGAATATAAATAGCACATTTAGTGTTCACAAATTCTAAACCTCACTCCGAACATCTTCATTGTATTATTTCCTATTTAAATGCAAGCGTGCTGAGTAGAATCACATCAGTGTAAGACGCCGGCTCTGACACAAGCATTACTAATATTTCCTGATACCGCCATGCCCATAGTAAGGTTGTGAATCATGTAAATGCATTCAAATTGGGCAGATTCTGCTAAGAATAGGGCATAAACGGAAATAAAGCACAATTTTTCATTCCCTATTCATTCTTAAATCCTACTAATGTCAGTGAAAATTATGTATTTATATAAAGAAAAAAATAGATCATTATTTTGGTCTACTGCTCTGCAAAGTTTTTGTACCCTGAAATGTTAGATTTCTTTCCTTTTAATGTCCTGTTCTAAGCACCCAATAGGTGTTTCATGCAGGCTCAATAAATAATGTGCAAATACCTAATGCTGCTTATCTGTCCTTTAGATTCTAACCGTCTCTCTCAGTGCCCAGTCAGTTGTATGAAGGTGGCAATGAAACAAAACCATTTTCCACGTGTCCCATATTCTAGTGTAACCTCTAGCACATTACTCCTCTCTCTCCACACAAGCACACACACACACACACACACACACACACACACACACACACACACTTTTTACCATCGCAAAGCTCTCCCAGGAAAGGAGAAACATAACCTTGGCACATGGAAATGATTGTAAACTCTAATCTTGAAAAATAATTCTAAATTGGTATTAGTAGGTCCATCCTACATCCATAGTACTAACTTTAATCATATGTAGCTAGTATATAATGCATAATATTGATTTTGATATTTTTTTTCCCCTTCAGGCTGTGTCTTAGTTTTTGGCCTTGATCTTAAAAGTAAGATAGATGGTAGGCATTATTATCTAGCAAAAGGAGTGAAAAATCAATTTTATCTCCTGGCACTTCATTGCCTTCTCTTGCAATGGCCAGGCAGGAACATTGCAACAGCTGTAAGCTCATCTTTACTTATTAAAGTTTGTGATGCTCATCTTTGCTGGGAATTCACTAGCCTGGGCTCTCTGTTGTACCCAATGCATATTTTGAGATGATGAATCTATCATGACTACAGGAACCAATTTTTCATGGTAATAATAATTTCAAGAAAACACCTCTGTAAGAATGAGGTAACATTTAAAAAAAAACACTTTTTAAAAAAAATTTTGCAGTAATTTTAGACTTACAGAAGAGTGTAAAGATAGTAAAAAGAGTTCCCATACACCCCTCACCCACCTTCCGTTAATGTTAATGCCCTACATAACCATGGTACATTTCTCAAAACTGAACAATTAACATTGGTATATTTGTACTATCCAACCTACAGACTTTATTCATGTTTCCAAAGCTTTTCCACTAATATCTCTTTTCTGTTCTGGGATTCAATCCAAGATACTACATTACATTCAAAAAGACAAAAACAAACAAAAAAAAACCCACTATCTTTTGATAAATATAGATTTGAAAAATATATATGTGCTAATGGCAAAAATGTAAATGTAACTGAACACTAAATCAGTTTTATTTTATTTTATTTTAGTTTTACATTTTTATTTTACTTGACTTTTTTACATTTTTGAAAGTTGCCAGTAAAAGAAAGAGGCTTGGTGAGCCAATCAATAGTCTAATGGAATAGTTTCCAACTTTCCTATCGAGACACACAGGTGCATTTTAATCAGTGGAGGGATACAGTCACAAACAAAGTGCTATTAATTATACAGTATTGAAGTTTGTGAATGGTTTATACATGTTATAACTTGAACTGAATGAAAGGTTATTCTAAATAGTAACCATGTCCATCCACACTTGCATTTGTAAGTGCTTTTGGGGGTGAGAGGGAAAGCGGTGTGGTAACAACTATGACCTCAAAATTGCTCATAAACTTAACTATGAGAATACCCCTTAGATGTTCCCTTCTCCTCCTTTAAAAAGGATATGCACCCCACAGACCTTCTTAAATTTAATTAATTTACTAGAAACCAAGATCCTCAGAATAAGACGAGTGACTGCCTCTGTGTTCAATATCTTGAGAGAAAAATTTGAAAATCACATACTTAGCTCTTTTAATTATCTGTTGCTCAGGTTTGATTGTCACCCTCTCAGATTTTTTCTAGAGTTTTGGGACTCTGGTAACATAAAAGAATATGTTCTCTAGAAAATCTGCTATAAAATCCCACCTTCTCTTTGGTGTGTGTGTGTGTGTGTGTGTGTGTGTGTGTGTGTGTGTGTGTGTAGGACTATGTTTGCTTCTGTTGCCCATTTTTGGAACATAAGAGTACAAATATGTTCATATTTGCCATGGTCCTGCCACCAAATCCCTCCCTCCCTTCATTTATTGATTTAAGAGTGTTTAATGTGGCTCAGGCACTGTGCTAGGCACTCAGGAAAAAAAAAGTTAATATAGTATAGCTTCTTCTCTGATTTACATTACAGATCAATGGAGGTGACAATATCAATAAGAAGTCCAATATCGTCATACATAAAAGTTATTTTTTACTAGTGTAAGTGCCTAATTCTGCCCAATGAAGCAAAAGGTGTCTTCAGTAAGGAGGTGATGTTTTAAATAAGCCTAGAAGGATACATAAGCAATTCCCAGAAAACCAAATGCTGGGAGAGTGAAAGGGTGATTCCAGGCACAGAACAGTGTGTCAAAGAATAGCGAAAAAGGCATCTGAGAACATGATCTTTTTAGAGAAATTCAGGGCCTCCTGAAGGGCTGAAGTGTCAGACACTATGGGATAGAATAGCAATGCATGAGACCTGAAATTATACCTCTTAGAACTGGGGCACTGATACCTGTCTGATCATAGCAAGAGATGATAGTGCTTGAACTAAAGCAGTGGCACGAGTAGATGAGAACGTGAGGTGGATTCCAGAAACAAGGAGGAAGGGACCTGCCTGGGAATGAGAGCAGAGTCAGTTTAAGGAGACATCCAGATTTCTGATGTGGTGTGCCTTGTTTGTGGGTAATATAGGGGCAGAGGTGGAGCAATAATTTGATACCTGGTGTATATATTAGAAAGAGGGGGAAAAGTGATGTATACCATTTAGATACAGTGATATGGAGGGTTTTTGTTTTTTTTTTTTTTGATATCCACTTTGAGGTGAGCAGTAGGAAGTCCAAGAGAGAGATGTGAGTGGGAGAAATATGTTTGGAACCTGGAAGCATCAGATAAAAGTTGAAACCATGGGCTTAAGTGGGCTTATGAACTCAAGGGAGGATAAAAAGAGGAGCAAATGGGGTAAAGCTACATTTAATATGTGGACAGAGAAAGAAGAACTGAGGCAAGAGAATGAGATGGAAAGGCCAGAGTGGTGGGTGTAAAAGGCAGAGGCTGATGCAAACATAGCAGACAACAAGAGGGGAGAGAAACTCAGGAAGAACAGGGTGAAGAGCATCTGGTGTGGTGGACAGGGGAAGGAAGCTGAGGACTGCAAAGGGGCAGGGTCCAGGCTGGAGAATCGTGAGATTGTTGGCTGCATTAACAAGAGAAGTTTGCATGGAGTAGTGAGGGGCCTCGGATAGAAATCAGTGTACAATAGGGTAAAGACTGACTGAAGAGGCAATCAACTGGAAACAGAGAAGATAGATTACACCTTCTAGGAGCTTGAATGTGACAAGAAGACTGGAGAAGGTCTAAAGCTAGAAATACACAAAATGTAAAGACAGGATTTCTTTATTCTGTTTTTTACTCCCCCCACTTTTGTTTGTTTGCCAACAAGGGAGGCAATTATTTTGTGATAAAGGGGGAGTTTGTTGTGAGGAAGGAAAATGGATAATATGGATAAGAGGAAATTGGAGAATACCCAGAAAAAAAACAAAACAGAAAAACCTAACTAAGATCATGTAAATCTAGACCAAATGTGAATAGGTTAGCCTTGAAGTGGAGCAAGATAATCCTCATCTTTGGACATCCAATGGAAGGCAGTAAAAAGGAGAATAGATTTTGATACATCTGGAAGGGGTCCAAGGTAAGGATATGATGGGAGTTCTGATGAATGACTTCTGTTTTCTCTATGATTTATGAAGCCTGTTTAAATGTCATAACATAGGGAGGTATGGCACAGTGGGTTTGATCAGCATGATGAAAGTTCAGAATATCTGCTGGGAGAATGCAAAAAGGAAATTACCAAGAATCACTAAACATTCAACAAAAATTGGCACCTGTGTTTGTATAGAGGTCCAAGTCTAAAATGCTATATATATATATATATATATATATATATATATATATATATATATATCCCTCCATCACCAGTCAAGACACAGCAAGCAGGAAGCAGGAAGGAAGATTGCAAGACTGAACCAAAATTGAGAAATTTCTAAGATGTGAATGGCGGGAAGATTGTGGCAAAGTTTAGCACAATGTGTTATTAAGGGCTCACATAGAATGGTGAACCATGGGATCTAGAAGAGCTAGGATAGATAATAAATCCAGGACAAGGCAAGTGGGTTATAATAAAAGGAAGGGGGTCAATCGAGGGGACAATCACGCCTCTCATTCATGTGACATGAATGAGAATTGAATGATTGGATTGACTACGTAACTGAGAGGTAACCGAGGCTGATCCATCTCCTACATGCTCTCTCCACTTACTTGCAAAGTGGTCAAGCTTTTAACAACAATACGGAATTTGGGGCAACACTGTCCACAAGAAAAAAGGGCTTTATTCTCTTATGAGAAACAAGCAAGATTAATAGAAAAAAATTTGCTATTATTACTCTCCTGGAATAGTGTGCAGGAATGAGGTCAAACACAGGAATCTACCAAGAATGAGCACACTGCTCTTGATTGCCTCCTTGGATGAAAACCCAATTTCATCTTCTATCAAAGATCAAGCTAGTTCTATTTTATGGTAAACATAGAAACTGCCTTACAGAAAATGATTATTTTAACAGGTGCAGTCTTATATTCGATAGCAATCTAAAAATTGGCTTCATGACTCATATTGTGCTCACATCACCCGTTTAAATAATCTCCTTGGATTGACTCTCACACATAGACATCATTCAAGGGTATGCTTGCATTAGGTTTAGTCACAAGGTTTGCATGAAAGTGTCTCTGCCCAAATAAACTTTGACCACTTAATGTACTTGATCTTGTTTGTTTTTATTAGTGATCAAGGTATCATAGAAACATAACTTGAATTATTCTACTTAGAGAGGGGAAACGAGCTACAACAATGTTTTCTGGAGTTCTGGTATTATTACTATTGGGGTGTAAAGAACATCTCTTTCACTCATTCAAGAAATAATTATCTGGCATCTGCCAAGTACAACGGAGCTTAGTATTAGGTAATGTGTGAGGCATTTGTTTATAGTACAAAAAAATTACTCTGCTGTAATTGATTCTTAAAAGGTAGAAGTCACAGCAGAAGAGATTCATTTATTCATGGTAAGATAATGCTTGCAGAATGTGTACTCAGCATGAGCAGGGACATGGCCTGCATAATTCATCACTCTGTCCCTAGAGCTTTGGATATGGGACACATAGTTCCTGACATATGATGATATTATGTGCAGGATGCAGGGATAAATGGTTTGAGTATGGATCCTGCAGATGCAAGAGTTGGGTGTACTTGGATTATATTCTGTAACACAATATAATCCTTGGATTATACTTCCTAGTGCAGAGACACAGGGTGACACACACATATAACAAACAGGGGACATACCTAGAGCAGCCTACTTCACCTGGGCCCTTGGACATCAGCGGGTCATGGAAGTAGATGGGAAAAACAAAAAACAAAAAACTTACATCATTATTTTCTCTAACCTCTGACTGAAACTTTGCATTTCCTTGAATTATAAATGTAGGAGAAAAACCAGAAGAATGTGAATTTTTCATCAATACAAGAATCAGTTAGAGAAAAAAAAAACTACGTTATGGTTATTGCAGATATCTGAACAGATCATAACGTTCATTGCAAATTTGAAATTATGAGATTTATAATTTCAGTTACTAGATTCACTGTTAGATACTGCATACTTGGTTTCCCTTGTAATCCTGTACAATTTATTTTATGATTTAAAAAATATTACTCCAAGAAATGGTGTTGAGATAGATTGCCAAGGTGGGCACAACAATTCCTCTCACCCTTGATGTACATTCCTTAGCACAAGATCCATTCTGGACTTGGGTTTACATGCTTCACTGATAGGCCAGGAGTGGATGCAGTCTACCACTTCCCATTAACAGGTGGATTTTTTTTACCCCCCTTGATTCTGGTTTGGACTTATGACTTGATTTGATCAACAGAATGCTGCAGATATGCTGTGACTTCTGAGCCTCATCTGTGAAACCTGGCAGCTTCTGTTCTCACACTCTTGCTGCTCCCTTTCTCTCCATGTGTGGGAGAATGTGGACAAGCTAGCAGATGAGGGGTCCAGAGAACACGATCATTGACAGACACGGAGCACTAGCCAGAGGCAGGGGGTGTGGAGTCGGAGCCATGTATGAGCTCCAGTGGGCATCTTGGAAGGAAGAAGAGACCATGGGAAAAGAGGTGAGTGTTTGAAAGGCAAGAGTGTTGATATGTTGCCCATGTTGATGCTAAAGCCAGAGTTGAGTTAGAGAGAAAGAGGCCAGGCAAAGATGATAATGCATGAAGCATAGTTTATAAGAACCAGAAGCTGAGAATAGTGAGGAGGGGAGAAGTAAAGTGGGCATATAGCAAGGACTGAGAATTTCTCTATCAGGAGTAAGGGTAAGTGCCTAGACTAGAAAGAATGGACACTGACCCACCCACCGCCTTTCAATTGAGAATAAATAAAACTCCATTGAATAAAATGCAGAAGCAGTGTAAATTCAGGGACAATCTATCTCAGCTGAAGTGTGGAGGTTGGAGATGTTAGGGAGTTTTCTTTGTTATGTTGTGGGTGTTTCAAAGTCCCAATGAAGGGATTCAGATGACAAAGGAGGTTCGGGGGTGCTAAGCAAAGTAGCAGACTCTCAGTGCATTGTGGGGCTAAAGTCAGCTGAGTATGGATGATGGGCTGGGCTTACAGTTTTCAGCAAAAATTATGAGGAAGAATTTGGTCTCAGTGGTGTCTAGAAAAGTTAATCTCACAGAATTTAGCTGTGACATGAATGAGAAGAAACTCTGATGGCTGTATTGTGGGACTGGGTATTCCTTTTCCTCTTGCTTGGTAAGAGAGGGTGGCAGCTTGGTAAAAGCAAGGATGGTGGCCATGGTGTTGGTGGGAAGCAAGAAGGAGCCCGCTCAGGTCACCTGCCTTTCCATGGAGGGTGAGACTGCAGTGCCCACACTGAACCATCCCATGAAGCACATGAGGTAAGGCTCTGCCTGGTTAGTTGGTGGTTGGTATCCTGTCAGAGCTCCAAGGGTCCTGGGTGACCAGCAGCTGTGTGAAAATGGGTTACAACAAACAAACTTCCAGTGCTCTATCTTTGTATATTTACAATGAATTTACTTAGGATACATTTGCAGAAATGGAATGTTAGAGGAAATGGATAATTTCAGAGTTTTTGGTATATATTACGAATTCCCTAGCATGATGTTTCTACTCCTTTCCACTCCCACTTGCACTGAAAGAGAGCTCTTTCCACAGTCTCTTCTGTACATGAAGTTTTAGAAGTTTAAAATTACTGCCAATGTAAAACACAAACCTTGGCATCCTACTGTTAATTTACTTTGTCTTTTGTTTTTATTAGTGAGACTCTGAAAAAGGACTGTTTGTATTACTTTTGCATGTGTGAACATCTCATTACATGGTTTGTTCATCCTCCAGAGATTTTTTTTCTAAGAACTCTTTATGTAACTATTAGCACTCTTCCTGATATCACCTTTTAGTTCATCTTTGGATTTTTCAAAGTTAAAGCCAGGATCTGGTTTGAGATCATTGTTACCTGCTTGGAATGTAACAGATATTTTACAAAATGTAAACAGTTTGTTGACCTTGATAGAAGCCTTTCTAGTAAAGTAGTGACAACAGGGGGTTTGTAAAGGGGTTAAAGAGACAGTGGGAAGGAGATAAGCTCAAGTCACCTGACCTTCCACGCAGGGCAAGGCTTGTATGCCAGCAAGTGAAGAGATAAGAAGAAAACACAGCTCTTAAGGAGCTTCCCTTTGAAGAGTTGCTAAGAAATAGCCAGGTGCTAGAGCAAGATGTGTAAGCAAAGAATAGTCTAGATTTGGCCCATTCTAGACTCTCAAACACATAGTTGCTAGTCATCCCTAGTTTTTTTTTGTTTGTTTTTTAAACATTGATTAATAAGATCTGTCCAATTAAAATATAGGGTATTAAGATTTACTCTACCACTAACTATTGGCAAATTTAATAATTTTATGCACATCCTCTACTGTATTTCAAATAGCTTAATGCCAACCATTTTCAAATTCTTTTCATAATCTATTCCTTCTATGTGTTCCCAAAGATTAGCTGAAAATAATGTCAATGATTTACTTTAGGGGCTTTTTTTGTTTGTTTATGTGTTTGTTTTTAATTTTTTCCACAAATGGTGGTCCTAAAAATTCTAATGAAATGTAGGAAGTGTGATATTCATTACAGAGGAGGTCCAAGAGTGCCAGGTTAAGTTTGATTCCTGCCTTCAGGAACTTACATTATAAGAGGAAGAATACATCAACCACTGGCAACAAGACAATGTAGCTAAGGGTAGTTTCTCATCTATTGTACATGACAGTATTTGGTGTACAGTAAATATTTGCTGAATGATTGCAACTGGGTTTGAGGCCCCTTCTTCCCTTTGCAACTTGATTTCCCTGACTTGATCTTACACTCTTCAGGTCACTGAGCTTTATTATTGGCTCAGGATTTGTAAATGTCTTCCAGATGATCTGCTTGCCACACTAAAAGCCACTTTGGCAAACCTGCTGTGTAGCCCACTGGATATTACAGACAGACAGGAAGGATGTTTTTTCCCTAGAATTCACATTCTGACAGCAGTGTCAGAAAAATGAGAAAGGAAGAGAAAAAGGAAAAAAGAAAGATATTGAGATTACTGCTATGGCAGAGGAATAGTCAAGGTTTGTGGGAATACTATAGGTGAGGGGGCTTCACAAGCTGTGTTGATACTTTTTCGTATGCTCTGTTTTATGTATTGTGTCTATAGGGACTATTCTGACATCACATAGATTCTACCACACTCCATACTAGTGGCACCTGGTGCAAAGAATCTCAGGTCTGGCCACGTCAAAAGCCCTACACACGATTGTTGGAATCCTATGCTAGTGTCTCATCTCACCTTCATTTCTAACCCCTGGGCTTATTTGGTTTCTTTTCCTGGTCATACTTGCCCCTGGTTTCTAAAGAAAAATTTGATTTAGTAATTTGATCCTTGGTTCATTTTTAAATATAGATCATTGTTGACCCTCTCTTTCTCTTTGTTTCAGACCATTCCAGGTCCTCCCTACAAGAAGTGTCCTTGACTCCCATGTACAAGTCTGGCTTTAACCCATTTGACTTAGTCACCTAATGCACTCTTACGTCCAAACTGAAAAAAAAGATGCAATGGTTACTTAATCTTATTTTGATAGTATTTAAACAGAATGAGATGCAAAGCAGATGAGATTTGATGAGTAGATACAAATGAAAGGCATGTTTCAAAACTGTACGTAATGCTCAAGAAGAGAGAGAGAGAGAGAGAGAGAGAGAGAGAGAGAGAGAGAGAGAGAGAGAGTGTGTGTGTGTGTGTGTGTGTGTGTGTGTGTGTGTCAAGAAGGTAGGGTGAGGGTGATAAATCCAGCACACACAGGAAGGAGATGGGCTGCCTCTGCTCAGTCTGAGAGCCTGGAACACAGGGTCAGACACGAAGCTTGTGGATTAACTGAGCAGAAAGATTAAACATTTGCAACAAGCTGTGGAGCTTGAACTCTCTTTAACTACCTGTAACAAGTTCTCTTGCCTCATCTTCACCAGAACAGAATGAGGGAATTGAGCCATCGATAAGTTCAATCAAATCCTCCATGTTCCCTTGGTGTGAAAGAGATTGCAGAAACATGATGTTGACAGGGCAGTGCTCTCAATAAAGATGTGCTTCCACAACACTGCTTCGGGGTGGAACGGGAAGGATGTAATAAAAGTGGAAATGGCTTTTATTTTCAAAAAGGAAAAGATTACTTTCAGCGAAAGAGCGAATAACTTTTGTAAATGAAGTTTCACTCATGTTAGAGCTCTCCAAATCAAACATAAAATCTATGCTTCCTCAGAAAAAAATCATATGCAACTGCTCTTTCGTAACCCAAGTCTTTCCTAATAAATGTTCATTCCCAGGGTATACCATGCAAAATGAGACAAATCAATTTCCTCTGCAACATGTGCACTCCCATGCACATGACTTTTTGTGGGCTAAGGCCCCCTCTCCTCAAGCCTTAATGAATCAGCAAGGAGAGAACCTGAGTTCCCACAGCTGTGTGATAAATCCAGCACACACCTTGTATTCATGAAAAACAAATGGCTCTCTCTCCATGTCGGCACCATACTGCGGTCTTCAACCCTTAAAGGAATTGTGAATTTTGAAAGAACCCCTGTGACAAGGTAACAACTTATAATTTAACAGACTAAAATGTATGTTAATCTCTTTACACTTAACTATCTGGCTGTTGAACAAAAAAGAGAGAGAAATAACTACTAATTTAACTTTTACCGTGGCAAATTCATGAGGAAAGCATTTTCCAAATAATTAAGGCAAATCCTTTTAAAGCAGAAATGAACTAATTAACATCTTATGTGCCAGGGCAGGTATTAGACATGCTTATAATTATTATTTTATTTACAACCTTGCACACCGCCTCCCTCCAGTAGATTCTATCATGGGAACCTTATAAGACATTAAGGAATCCAGCTCAGAAAACATAAGCAACCTACATTTATGCAACCATTTAATACTAAACCTTTGTAAGAAATATTATTTTAATGGTATTATTCAACAGTGCATGTTACATTTTAATTTCAATAAAAGAATAGTAAACATAATTTAACTTGTTTTCAATGACTTAACCCACCACTTCAAAGAACAGTTATTATGTTCTTTATAATATGCTAATGCATAAAGAGGAAAAAGGTGTGTTAGAGGTAACTGCGCTTGCACAAAACCACCCCAGCTGCTTGCGTTTTGGAATTCTAATACTTGGTTTTGATATATTTTTCTCTTTCTTCCTCCTCTATCAGATCATTAGCTGTCACCTTGCTTTCCTTTCACAATACTGGCCATTAGCAATAAAATCTATCTTGCCTGAAAATCTTACTTCTAATCTTCCATATACTAGGAAGTTAGGTAAATAAATGCATTGAATTGTGTATCAGAAACAAGGTAAATAGATCCCAAGTAAGCAAGAAGACAGAGTTTTTCTTTGCCGCAAGAACATTAGGGTTTTGCATTGCTTTGCATACCCTGAGGTTCTTTATTTCTTACTTAGTTAAGTTTTGCCAAATGTGATAAGTTAGGTTTTACAGCTCAGTTCAGAACATTACATTCACTTGACCTCATTCTCTGTCTCTCTTTCTCTCTCTCCCTCCCTCCCTCTCTCGTTTTTCCTTTATATTTTGTACATGCAAGTCAGTGAGCATCACAGCTTGCTTTGTCATTGAGTCCTGGTGTGGCAAGTTTTGTTCATCTTCCTATATGCCATATAACTAAAACTCAGTATGTGTGAATTCTATTAAATTTCCACTGTCCTTTCATCTCTGAACTTTAGTCAGAACATCTTGAGAGTCAAATAAGACAGGTTTATCCCCCACAACAAAATTATATGCCTACTGTCTATTAGGTTGCTATGTAATTCAGCCATTTACATGTAACATCTCATTTAATTCACACAATAAAATGCCAAGGTTGGCACCATTATTGCCATTTTAGAGGCAAGGAGGGTAGGCTCAAAGAGGTTCATTAAATTGTTCATTTTTTTTATAGCTCATCGGGGCTAGAGTTGGGATTCAAATGTAGAGATGTTGAACTGCAGAGCTTACATTTTGTCTTTTTTATTTTCCTGTACAAAACTCCATACACATACACAGACATGTTTAGTACATGGATATGCATGATATCATAAAACATTATATATGTATATAAATATATGTTATGCATTTATAATATGTCTAGGCCTATGTATAGGAATAGATATATTTCTATATATGATTTTTTTATTTTTATTATTTTTTTAAGATTTTATTGGGGAATTGGGTGGGGAGAGGAACAGCGTTGGGAAATCGGGGAAGAGCAACAGACAAGTTGCTGTCCTTTTGTTCTTCAGTCTAGTTGTGGAAGATGTCGTTTCACTCGCCCATGTTGGTATTATCATTATTCTCTTTCTGGATGAGGCAGTTGCTCGCTGGCCATTGGATGGCCACTCACAGCGACTCTTAGCAGCTCACCCCAGCTGCCAGCCACTCATGCTGGCAGCCGGCCACTCATGGTAGCTTATGGCAGCCCACTGCAGCCCTGCTTGCAGCCTACACCGTCGCCGGGACTCACAGCAGCCCAGCTCCAGGTTGAACTGTTGTTCACCATCTTAGCTGTAGAGGGCACAGAATCACCTGCCCTCATGTGGGATCCGAACTGGGGCCCTGCTGCTCAGAGCTGGCATCCCAAGCCAACTCTTAACCAATGCACCATTCAGCAGGCCCTTGTATATATGATTTTAGATGGATGGATGGATGGATAATATTGTAGATGATAGAGAGATATAGATAGATAGATAGATAGATAGATAGATAGATAGATAGATAGATAGACAGACAGATAGATAGTCATAGCCCTACATATGGTCCTGAGGACAAGCTAGAGATCACACTTCTCATGTACTAGATTCAGTTTCTAGGATGGCAGAGTCTTTGGGGCATGTGTCTTGAAAGGATAATGAATTTCTGAAGCATGCCCACTCTGAAAACATTAAGTCAGCCCGGCTTGAAAAGCTGTTCTGGACTTCATCTTTGAAGAACAAATGACTGATGATGAGGTGAGAGAAAATGAGGAAGAGGATGACATTACAAATTGGACTTTAACTTTATTGAAAGAAATTCTCTTTTAGGAGACAGTCTTCCTCCCCCCCCCACTCTCCCTTCCCCCTCGCAATCCTCCCCCCACCACCACTTCTTCATTTCCTGACAATTTTCTCTGTGTGTTTTAATCCAATGTCCATTGTGGAGATATAGAAGAGGATAATGTGAAGAAAAATCTCTAGGCTTGCTATATAACCTTACAGAAAAATGTGATTTCCCAACAAAAATCCCAAGATTTTTCTGAACACATAGCCTCAGGTCTGCTATGTGCAGGAACAAATTTTATGCAAACCCCATGTCTCCTGAAGAGAAAACACACCTGCTGAATATCAACCAAGTCAGGTCTCCCCTCTCCATCCCCACTGCTCCCACCTTGGTGGAGGCCCTCACCATCCTTCTTCTGAACTATTGTACTCATGTCCAATCTGATTTCCTCTTCTCTGCTCTTCTGCCTCCTTCAACCCATTCTCAGCATTACTGGTTTCCTAACCTTTTTTGAATGTTCAATCTATCAGCTAAAAAACAAATGCCTATAACTTATATATGTTTGCTAATTTAAAATTAAATATGTACTATTGTATTTATTATAAAACATTTAAAAGTAGACAATTAAAAGGAAAAATATGAATGGAAGTTCTAACTTTATTTTCCATATCCCAGTGCACACACCCCATTTTGAAGATTGATTGCATACATTCTCCCAGGTGATCTTTCTGGTGTGTTGCAAAGCCTTTACTGGCAACTCATCGTCTTTGAAACAAGACCTGAGTCTTTAATATGCTCAGTGTATCCTTTCATGATATGGCACTTAGCATCTATCAGGCCTTATCTTAGGTGGGTTAGTCTTTCCTATGCTTTAACTTGACATTTTACTAATACACAATTATTTATGCTTTTTTGAACAAATTATGAAATTACATATATCTCCACATTTCAAACCATTTTCTGTGCATTGAATGTTCTTCTTTTCTTCATTAAAAAAGTAATTGCAACATTTAAATCTTAGGTCATGAGTCACTTTCTGCAGAAGCCTTCCCTTAGCAGACTTACTTCTTATTAACCTGACCCTTTATGCCATTGGTCAACAAAGTGAGGCTGGCACTCACCCAATGTGGAAGGTATTTGATTTGGGTGACATAAAATAGCACTTTATGTTAACTGTTATCTCATCTTTTTAGTTTTATTATGCATTTCAGTAAAGAAGTAAATTTATTTATATATACTGAATACATATATACTTTATATGTAAATATTATATATAAGTATATATAAAGTACATCATTAACTTATATCTATTGATACACTCAACTTACATACTTTTACATAGAAGAATAACTTATGGATTTACAGGCACACTTTCTGCAATTTTTAGTTTTAAATCTTTGTAGCCCAGAAGCCAAAGCACTGTTTAGCAGAGTATATATTTAATATATGTGTATTGACTTAAATAAAGAAGGCATAATTTAATATTTCTTGTCTCTTCATTGTTCTCTATCACATATTTGTTGTGTCAAGTGCTTTCGTCCAGTAAATTGCATGTCTTTGGTGAGTTTTTTGAAGTTGAATATCAGTATAAAGCTTTTTGCCCCCTAGAATCACCAGAGGATTGGAAATACACACAAATTAAGGATATATCTAAGTTATCATGGAGTGACTTAGACACTGGGGTCAATATGACCTAATCTTCTGAAACATAATTTACACTTTCTGTGTTTTTGTTTCTTACCCTTCCCATATTTGTGTGTCCTTGTTAAAGGATCAGATAAATGCCAAGAATGCATTTATACCAAAGAACTCATCTGGCTTGCTGAAAATGAAAATTCAAGAGCAGCTTTCTCCAGAATTTTAATGTGGTTTAAAAAACATCAATATAATAATACAAGCTACAACTGCCTTAGGAACTGAGTTTTTAAAACTTTCTCATCTCTCACATATTTCCCATTCTCAAATTTATTAGTGGAGGAAGGGCTTGTGGTTTCAATTTTACCCCTAAGGATTATAATAGAGCACTTGAAATTTTGTCAAAATTGGGTCCTTAACATTTCAGGAAGCAAAATGAAACACTGCTTTTATTCTTGTTCATTCTAGAGAGAATACACTGTAGTATAATGTAATTTAGAATTTGGGTAGCAGGTATCCCTCAACAATTATCCTCTTTTTATTTCTTTGACTTTGGATTTAAGTATTCCATTTCACATTATCAAAGTCATCCTATCTCAAGTGAGGAATAAAATAAGTAAATTAAAGAAATCCAGTAAGCTGGATTAATTATTCCTTTTCAAAGAATTTATGCATACAAGTGAAGAACATAGGTCCTTTTAAAAATATATACCCACCCTCTTCCAATGCTGCAAGAATGAATGTATTGTAGTTCCAGTGTTCTTGATATGACTGAACAAAATGCCCCAATTCCTAATACTAGTCACGTGTTCACCTGCATGTAGATTTGTCCCTTCCCTCCATACACAATGAGTATAAACACTAATTTACACCAGCAGACTGATGTCACAATTTCCAAGCTCTGGTGGTAAGAGCTATCTTTTTTTTTTCTACTAGGAAAAGACAGTTGGCTCATTAAGTATCTTCTCCTTGTTGTTCCATTTTGATCTTTCTCATAAGAAGAATATATTACTTGAATTGTCAAATCATTGATTTAAATAATTGATCTTCCTCTCCTGATTCTGGTATTTCCCAGTACAGGAAAAAAACCCAACAACAACAAATAAAGCATTTAATTTTGTATGTATTTTGCATATATACATTCTTGAACAATCTAGTTTTCTCAGGTGAATTATAGAAAACAATCAAATACATAGATAAAATATTAAAAGTTGATTGTATACTTATAAGGCCATAGTAATTAAAACAGCATTATTTTAGCATAAAAACAGACACATAGATCAGTGAAATAGAATAGAGAGCTAAAAAAATAAATCCATACCTATATGGACATTTAATCTATGACAAAGAAAGCAAGAATTTATATTGGGGTAAAGATAGTCTATTCAATAAATAATACTGGGAAAACTGGCAGACACATGCAAAATAAAAAAAAATGAAGCTGGACCACCTATGTATGTCACATACAAGAATAAACTCAAAATTCTTTAAAGACTTAAATGTAAGACCTAAAACCATAAAAACCCTAGAAGAAAATATAGAAAGTAAACTCCCAAACATTATCCTTAGTAATATTTTCACTGATGTATCTCCTTAGACAAGGGAAACATAAGAAAAAAGAAACAAATGGGACTAACATTAAATATCAAACTAAAAAGTTTTTCTCATGACAAAGGAAACCATCAGCAGATAAAAAGATATTCTACTGAATGGGAGAAGATATTTGCCAATAATATATCTCATATGGGGTTAATATCCAAAATTTATAAAATGCTCATACAACTCAACATCAAGAAAACCCAAACAATAAAATTAAAAAATGGGCAAAGGACCTGAATAGACATTTCTTCAAAGATGACATACAGATGGACAATAGACATATGAAAAGATGCTCAACATCACTCATCATCAGAGAAATGCAAATCAAAACCACAGTGATATACCACCTCACCCCTGTCAGAATGGCTATCACCAATAAATCAACAAACAAATGTGGTGAGGATGTGGAGAAAAGAGACTGTTGGTGGGATTGCAAATTGGTACAGCCACTATGGAAAACAGTATGGCGGTACCTCAAAAAATTAAAAATAGAACTAGCTATGACCCAGAAATTCCACTCTTTGGTATTTATCCAAAGAAATCCAAAACACTAATTTGAAAAAATATGCACCCTTATGTTTACTGCAGCACTATTCACAGTAGCTAAGATATGGAAACACTGAAATGTCCTTCAATAGATGATTGGATAAAGAAATTGTGGGACATATATACAATGCAGTATTATTCTGCCATAAAAAAAGAATAAAATCTTACCATTTGCAACAACATGGATAAAACTAAAGGACATTATGCATAGTAATAGCCTCTAATACTATATGTATAGCAATGTTATGTATAGTATGCTAGGTAAAATAAGTCAGTCTGCAAAAGACATATACCATAAGATCTCAATTGTATGTGGAATCTAAAGAACAGAATTAACAAATGAACAAATCAGAAATAGACTCAGACACAGAGAACAAACTGATGGATGCTAGATGGGAAGGGGTTGGGGAGATGGGTGAGAAAGGTGATGGGATTAGGAAGCACAAACTGGTAGTTACAAAATAGTCACAGGGATGTGAAGTTCAGTATGGGGAACATAGTCAATAATGTTATAAAACTGTGTATGGTATTTGGATGGGTGGTTGGCTTCATGAGGGGATCACTTCATAGGTTATATGGATGCCTGGCCAGTGTGCTGTACATCTGAAACTGATGTAAAATAATATCAAATGTCAATTTAAAAAAAAAGTTGATTGTAAAACATAGTTTGGTTTGAACGTTTTCAGGGAATTAGATTATGAAGTCCATTCAATATATCATTATATTGGAAATGTATATTACATTAAGTATTATGAGATTTGGAATATTAAGTACAGACATCTTGAAATTTACTTGAAGTTGTATTTATTGAAATTTATTTTGAAGTTTTATTTACTAAAGTTTCATCAGGACTCTATATTAGAGGAGCTAAATTTGGGGGAAAAGAAACAAAAACCAGGACCCCTAGTTAACCTTAAATGTCATATAAACAACAAACACTTTTTTTAAAGAAGTATTTGGACAATACATTTAAAAATATGTACTGTTGATCAAAACTTCAAAATTGAGTATTCTGTATTTTATCAGGTAACCCTACTCTATAGAGTATATGAAATAACATGGACTAGACCCCAGGGTGGCGTTCTCTATAATCCCCAAACAATGTGATAGCAGTATCTAAATTTTGAAAGTAATGTGTTTTTATTTTTGCCCTGGCTACCAGGCAGCTCAGAGTAACACTTTGCAATCAGTCACTCTGCCATAACCATCTCTTTCTGTATCAGTTGCTTGAAACTCAGAGGTAAATTTTGGGTCTATTTCAAGCAAAGTGTCAAAGAAATTACACATGCATTTTGAGCAGTAATTTTAACCCTGTTTTAACTGCCTTTTCCTATCCTTATTTTGCATTTGCTCTAATTTACTCACTTAATTGTTTTCCTCTTCCTAGGAGAGAAAAGTATAAAGAAATAAGTGAAATAAATGCTTAAAAATATAGATAAAGGCCTTCATTAATATATGTTTTCTTTTCTTTTCTGTGTTTACGTTTATATTTTATTAACCCAGTGAAAGCATGCCATTTCAACTTCTTTTGGGAAAAAAGCAGGGTAAGTAAAGTATTTGCCAAAGTTTGTTAAATGTGGATGCAATATTCACAATCAGGAGAAACAGGGAAATTAGGTGTTCATAAAAGTAAGATATTAAGCAAGGAGTCTGAATGCATTTTAAAATAATGGGTCTTTAAACTTTCAGGGACAAATTCTTGCTTCAGCCACTTTTGCTCTAGACCTTTAAGCTTCAGCAAAGACATTTAACTTGCCATTAAAATAATGGTGATTCCTCCTTTTATTCAGTTAGCATCCCTAAAACAAATATTTAAATTTCTATTAGAGGCAAAGAAGTATGTTGAACTAAAAAAATAAATTTACAAATCAAAGAAACTTGTGAAGTGTATGTTACAAATGGAAGGACATTATAACACATCATTTTAAATTAATAACTAGATAATAACTTATACCTAGTTTAGATGTTTCTTTTTCTATTTACCTCTGCACTTCTAAATAGTATACTTACACTGCTCTTTCTTGGCTTAATCAATTTTGAAAATTATCTATTGATTTCCTATTAGTTTAGAAAATAAATTAGCTTTCTTACACTTAATATTCCAGTCCTAGAAATGTCCCATTCCCCCTGTCCTCCTTATGAAGTTCTATCATAAATTTTGGCTCAGACAGTATGCATCATTTTTATGCCTGTATAAATACTTCTATTGCTGACTCAAGTAGTAAACTATGATTGTACTTCCTTTTCTGTTGATCATTCTAGGAAAACTACAAAGAGTGGTCAAGATTTGATGTGATTTGATAGAATTTCAACTTGGATTTGGCTTAATGAACCAGCAAATAAGAAGGGTAAAGGATGTATTTATGATTAGGATAAGAATAAGTGGACACAGGCTCCATGTTCTCCATGGTGGGAGAGTACCCAAAGTTAAGTGGTCACTGCTTGACCACAGGGAGAAGCTTTCGTAAGTGAGAGAAGCCTGGACATAGCTTGCTGCATGCATTTCCACCCAATCTTTGTAGATTTCCGGGAGGTAACAATGATACTCCTTTTTTTTTCTTTTTTGATTAGTTTCTTATGTACCTATTTTCCTCTTTTTTTCACACACTCAACTAACTTTATAAATTCTAGCAAGTATTTTCTGATAATAAAATATTTCAGATACTATATCAATTACATTTGTTTTCTCTGGACCCTCTCCTTCTATTTCAAGTTGTACTAGAACTCTTTAGGCAGGCTTAGTTTTCATCCTGGCATTCCCATTTGCTGCTTTTTCAAATATCCCTTTTTTTGTGGACTCTATATCTTCATTTATTATTGTTTTCTTCCTCCCTTTTGCGAGAATGCCTATTCTTAATGCTTCATTTTTATTTTTTCAATTTCTAAATGTGCCATTAGTCTACTTAATTAGTCATACTTGTTTAATTATTTGTTTAGATAGGGATTTCTAAGTTGAATGTCATTTTCCTTTAGACTTTCAAAGACATTATCCATTGTCTTCTTAGTCTCAAAGTTGCTCCTATCCTGTTATAATTTTAACATTGAGTGAAAAACATCTGTATGCAAATATTTCAGCAACACTTAACCTTGAAAAAGTTGAACACACAGATTTTATACCCATCTATTTGGAAAAGACAGCACAGACCATGAAATTATGAAGTGACTAAAGTATAAAGTTGAAAGCTTATTTTAGTAGGATTCTCATTAATTCTCAGGGGTATCAGATGAAGAAAGAAAGAGAAGAGCAGTAAAAGAACCAGATTACTGAGGGTCAAAAAGAAAAAAGTTTCAAAAAGAAAGATGTGGTCATCAGTGTTACTAGGTAGACATTTTAAGTATTTTCCTAGTAAGATATTAATAACAACGTTGACAGCAATTGGGATACCACTGTGATTTGAGGGTCAAGATAAGTCATCTGAAACATCCCTGTACCAGGTCTCTAAAGAATTGGATTCTAGCTTCTAAATTTCTGGTTTCCCTTGAGCAAATCATCAATCTCTGATATTCTACCACTCATTTTTAACCTGAGATGACTGGATGTACTAAGTTTGAATGTCTCTTTGGCTTTTAATGTCACATGGCATGTCCTTTGTACACTCTGAAGCACATTCATGTGCAGGATCCCATTTGAGCCTTAAAAGTCCTATGAGGACAGATAGTAGGACAGAAATATCCTGTCTTATATTATTCTATCTTTCTTTTCCTCACCATTTTATAGATGACAAAACAGGGAAAGTGCATTAAACTGATTGTTTTGAAACAGAGACAAATTTAGAACCAATGGGTCTCACCCAAGTTGGTCCAGGTTCTTTCCACTATTTGACATAAAGTGTCTGATACACAATATGTCAAGGATGCTTTTAGAAAATGCATTAACGTTTCTGCCAACATCTAAATCAGTACCCATTGATTCTCAAAGTATAGTTCATGGTTTTATGGGACCAGAAAGAACTTCTTAATAGATATGAGTAAACTGATATAAACTTTTACGGCCTATCTTCTGGTTTTTTGTCAAATGATGAAAAAGATTGACAGCGTGCTTAAGAGAAAGGTACAATTTGTCTCAAGCTGCTCATTTTTCAGTTGTTGTTCTTTTTAATAATAAATTACTAGTTTAACATTATCATTAGCAATTTAATTTGCTGTGGTTTTGGTTAACCCTAGAGAATACAATGATGCATACTCTTTTGCATCCAGAACATTTTTGTCTATAATTTTCCAACAACTAAAGGTTCAGATGTGTAGACATTGTGGTTAAATGTGAATCATACGAGGGCTATTACAGAAGCAGATGGACATAGAAGATATGTTGCCCATTTGTTTTCTTTTTAGAGACTACTGTGACCCATCACTGAGTTGCATCCCACCATGTTTCACTTTGAATATGTTTTAGATGCAGCAAAACACTAATGAAATGTATTGTTCCTTATGTGCCTTGGAACTTCACTTGACTTTAGATTTGATTTATAACTCAATGCAGATACTTGTTGGGAAATATAACTTCTATAAAAGTGAGTCATTATACTACTTTAGATGGAAGACCATCTTGTTTTCTCAGTTAGATTAAGCTAGTTGTACTGATAACAATAAAAATCTAGTAAATGATTATTTTTATATGCAAGCCATTCAAATATTATTTTTGAGGGGGACACTCATGTCTAATGTAAGCTTATAAAATAGGCAACACTTGATAGTAGCAGACATGGAATGGAATCCACTGCTCTGGGTAGCTCTCTTGGTCATTATATTCCAATGCTCATTACATTCAAATGTAAAATATCTGCCACCAATCTATGCACATGCATTGTTAGTCAAAACTTTCTCTAACTTAAAGCAGACAGCTCCATTTTTTTTATAGGCTCAACTAACGAATTGTAATTTATTAGATTCTTTCCAAATCTGACTTACTGGAAAATGGCAACAATTGAGCCCTTATACTGTGGCAATAATCAAAACTTTGGGGAGATAAAACAAAAAGCAAACAGTTTCTCTATGTAGCCCAAAAGGATCTAGGAATGTCTCTCTCTTACACTCAGATTCTTTACTATATGTTCCTTATACCATCTCTACTTCCAGAACAAAAATAGTAAAGCATAGTGACCATGTAGTTTTAATATAATCTTACTTTGTAGTCTCATAAGAGATTATGGATGAATGAGTTTTTCATTTGTCTATAATTAGACATTTGGTGTACCCTATTTCAGTACCAGATCACAGGCTAGATGTTTCTGCCATTATCAGCCAGTTCATTAAGTTTAGAACATGGAAATGTTACATAGTCTTGAACAATATATATATATATATATATTGATATATATATATATATATATCAAAGAGTGTTCATGTGAATTGATCACCATCATCCATGACATTGATTTCTAGATCAGAGAGACACTCAGCCTTCTAAGCTTCAAATCTCATATACATCATCTTATATACTGAGGAAGTCAGGAATCCATTCATCTTCTTAGAAGTCCATAACTACCAGAATTTTTCATATCTTTTACTGGTTTCACTGGAACTATAGAAGGGCCTTTGTATTTAACATGTTTTGATTTTGTTTTGTTTTAGTTTATCATGATATTTGTTTGGAGCTCAAGAACCCTATTATCTCATTTCTCTGTTTAGTGCCAAGAAAGGTGGTGGGTACCTATATTTCCAAGCTCTTTGACTTCCTGAGAAAGTCTAACTCCTACACAGAATGAAAGTGGCCATGCTATAAATAAATAAACTGTACAAATTGTGGGATTATGTCTTTTGAAAATTTCCTAGCTCTATGTAAACACACCCTACATCTTTATTTAAAATAATTAGTAGGATTGGGTTAGACGTCTGTGATAATAAATTGTTATTAGCATTGATGTTTCATCACATATATTATAAACTGCCATTCAGTTTGCACACTCTAAAATAACTCACATGCTTTTATTGATTAAATGAGGAATATGTAGCATATTTCAACATCAGTAATGCCTTATATTTTCAAGAGTTTTATGACTGATAAATATTTTAATGTGAATTAACTCATTGGATTGATGCTGACATATCCCAAATCCTTGGTGAATATGGCATTCCTTTTAACAGAGAAGTTGGAATTAGGGTGTGAAGTTGAATGCAGTGAGTAAGGAGGAAAAATCTGGCAGAAGCTTTTCTAGAATACATGCAAAGACAGCTACTGAAGAGCAAAGCAGAAAGGATCAAGTCCAAGTAGGAGCTCATATGGGAGCCAGAATCTAAGGGATGATCTGAGGGCAAAACTGGCAATGTTCAAAGAGAGGGCAAGCCTGACTCTCCCACTAATTAACCACATGACCCTGAGGACTATTGACTTCAATGATTGGAGCCTCAGTTTCCTCATCCGCAAAGTATCAGTCATAACAGGTATGCTCATCTCATAGATTTTCTGTCAGTGTGCTTGCAGGAGAACAAATTTAAGAAACAAAGCCAAAATTTAAGAAACAAAACCACTAGCATCAAAGTTTCTCTGTGAAAAGAGTGAATAGCTTGTATACAAAGTCCTTAACAGACTGCTTTCATACTAGCTGATGAAGTTCCCAGGGAATGATTTGGAATCAGAGGTGGCCAACATGAGAAAGCTTATATGACTTTGAAAATGACTTTAACAGAGATACAAGATGGCAGAATAGATAAACACTGAATGTGCATCCTTCCATAAACACAGTAAAATTACAACTAAATTATAGAACAATCAACCTGGAGAAGCATCTGAAGTCTGGCTGAACAGAAATTGTATAACTAAGGATATAAAGAAGAAACCACACAAGACTGGTCGGAGGAATGATTATGCTAAACAGGCTGGCTCCAGACCTCCATGTGGCAGTTGAGAATCAGAAGGGATATCTCGATAGGAGGAGCAAGGGACACCATGCCCCCACCAGGGTCCCCAGCCCGGAGTACTGGTGCCAGGAAAAGAAGCCCCCACAATATCTGGCTGTGAAAAAACATGGGGATTCCGACTGTCCAGGTGGGACTGAAGGCTGCGGTTAACCCAAAAGTTCCCGTAAAGGGTCCATGCCACCCTCACTCTCTCACAGGAACTCACCCTCTGCTCCAGCAGAAGGACAGTGACTTGGATGGATTGAAGGCATACAGGAGGCAGACTGAGGTGTATGGCTTTCAGGTAAGGGCTGGAGGACAGTCACCATTTTCCCGGTGAGAGGTTTTCCTCTAATGCAGCCTGCAGGCAGGCACCATCTTTCCTGTGTTGAGACCTCCCCCACAGGCCAAATCTGAAACTGATTGGCCTGCTGAACTCCGCTGGGACCCCACCCCACCAAACTCTCCTGGCAGAGGCACTTTCTTCCAAGCAGCCAGCCCTGTCCACATTGCACTCTTTCTTTGAAAACTATCAAGACTCCAACAGACCCCAGGTGGGTGAGGACTGGCCTTGTTGTACTCTGAAACTTTTGCTGAGTCGCTCCAGTCTCAGCACTGGCACCAAACCAGAGTCTACATTAACCTGGCAACCAAGATGCTTCCCACTCTAGTGATTCCTTGAAAACCAGCCTCACCCAACTTGCCTACCACACGAGGCTTTATCAAGAGCTGGCAGATGGCAGTAGGACTCGTTTGTTCTGGCTTTTGCAGAGCTACCCCAGGCCCAGTACTGGTAGCAGTCAACCTCAATTCTCAGCATAGCCTCTTCCATGAGCCTCCAACTTTAGCGCAGGCAACAAATAACTGCAAATCACTTTATGGCTCCTACCATTTAGTCCCAGGCAGTGGGTGACCTGGGTCTGCACTGGAGTCCCTCCCAAGAGGCCTCAGAACCAACATACTTAGAGGTTGGCTTCAGACCACAGCAGAGCACCACTCAATTAGCCCCACAAGTGGCACAAAGTCTCAACAGACACCAGAACCAGCTGAGGTGAATCCTGCTCAGTGGTACAGAAGCCCATAGCTGTGGATGTGGCGGAACACTACAGCCAGTCATCCTGAGGGTCAGTTCCATCTACTGACAAGCCAATAGCAATCAAGTCTCAACTATAACAGGAGGGCACACACAACCCACACAAGGGACACTCCTGAAGCACCCAGAGCAGGTGACCAGAGAGATTATGTCAGGGCCCCATGGAGCACCTGCTACATAAGGTCACCTGGCCAAGACTGGGAGACATCAAAGAGCCACCTATTACATAGAAATAAGCATAGAAAGGCAGACAAAATGAGGAAACAAAGAAATATGTCCCAAATAAAAGAACAGGAGAAAATTTCAAAAAACAACAACAATAAACTAAATAGAGGCAAGCAACCTACCAGAGAAAGAGTTCAAAACAATGGTTATAAAGATGCTCAAAGAACTTACTGAGAACTTCGACAAAGAGATAGGAAGCATAAAATAGGACACAGAAACCATAAAAATAGAACCAGTCAGAAGTGAAGAATATGGTAACTGAAATGAAGAATGCACTAGAAGAAATCACCAGCAGACTGAATGAAGCAGAGGATCAAATCAGCAATTTGGAAAACAAGGTAGCATAAAACACCCAATCAGAACAGCAAAAAGAAAAAGAATTCAGGAAAATGATACTAATTTAAGAGACTTCTGGGACAACATCAAGTGTGACAATATTTGCATCATAGGGGTACCGGAACGAGAACAGAGCAAGCAAGGGGTTGAGAACCTGTTTGAAGAAATAATGACTGAAAACTTCCCTAACTGGTGAAGGAAATAGACACACCAGGAAGAAGTCTGGGAAGTGCAGACAGTCCCAAACAGATGAACCCAAACAGACCCACACCAAGACATATTATAATTTGAATTGCAAAGGTTAAAGGCAAAGAAAATCCTAAAAGTAGCAAGAGAAAGGTAACTAATAACTTATAAGTGAGCCCCCATAACACTATCAGTAGGTTTCTTAACAAAAACTTTGCAGGCCAAAAGGGATTGGCATAAAATATTCAATGTGATGAAAGCAAGGACCTACAGCAAAGACTACTCTACCCAGCAAGGCTATCATTTAAAATCAAAGGACAGAGGGCTGGCCGAGTGGCGTGGTGGTTAAGTGCTGGATTGGGAAGCCAGCGGCCCTGGTTCGGGTCCCACATATGAGGGCCAGTGACACTGCCTCAAAAAAATAAAATAAAATAAAATAAAAAGAACCAAGTGAACTTAATTTCATTAAGACATTTAAAATATAAATAAATAAATAAAATCAAAGGACAGATAATGAGCTTCCCAGACCAAAAAAAAAAAAAAAAGTAAAGAAGTTCCTCACCACCAAACCAGTGTTACAAGAAATGTTAGAAGGACTTCTTTAAGATGGGGGTAGGGAGAAAATCAAAATTATGAATAATAAAATGGTAATAGCAACATATCTATCAAAAATTACTTTTAATTTAAATATATTAAATGCTCCCATCAAAAGACATAAGAGGGCTGAATGGATAAGAAAACAAACACTTGCATAAGCTGCCTTTCAGAGAATCCCTTCAGATTGAAAAAAATACACTGATGGAAAGCAGAGGGGTAGAAAAAGTTATTTCATGAAATTGGAAATAAAAAGAAGAAAAGAAAACAAAACTGGAGTAGAAATACTTATACCAGATGAGACAGACTTTAAAACAAAGGCTATAACAAGAGACAATGAAAGACCCAGTAATCCCACATTAGGGTATTTATCCAAAGAAATCCAAACGCTACTTTAAGGGGATGTGTGCATCCATATGTTCATTGCAGCATTGCTTACAATGGCCAAGATGTGGAGGCAGCCTGGGTGTCTGTTGGTGGATGAATGGGTAAAGAGAAGGTGGTACCTATATACAATGGAATATTGCTCAGCCATGGAATGGAATGGGATCTTGCCATCTGCACTGGCATGGATGGACCTGGAGGAAATTGTGCTGATTCATGTGTCAGACAGAGAAAGACAGACGTAATGTGATTTTGTTTATGTGTGGAATCTAAAGAAAATAAATAAACAAACAGAACAGAAACAGACTCATAGATACAGAATACATTTTGACGGTTGCCAGATGGGAAGAGGATTGGGAGTGGATAAAAAAGGGGAAGGGATTAAGATGTACACATGGTTGTTACAAAGTAGTCATGGGAATGTAGGATATAGCATAAGGAATAGAGTTAATAATACTGTAATAACTATGTATGGTATCAGATGGGCACTAGATTTGTTGGGGGTGATAGATGAAAGGGGCTTAGGGACAGGGTGACAAAGGTGAATGTATTAAGAAGTACAAATTGGTAGTTGCAAAATGGTCATGGGGATATAAAGTGTAGAGAATATAGTCAATAATATGGTGATAAGTACGAGTACGTATAGTATCAAGTGAGTACTAGACTAGCTAGGGGATCACTTCTTAAGTTATATAAATGTCTAACCACTATGCTGCACACCTGAAATTAATATAAAATAATATTGAATGTCAATAAATAAATAAATAAATAACTAACTAAATAAATAAATAAATAAATAAATAAAATAAGACTTTAGCAGGTATTGGGGATGATGGAAGGCTAGATAGAGATGACAAAGAAGAGCAGAGGTTAGGGCCGGCCAAGTGGCGCATTGGTTAAGCGCTGGTTTTGGGATGCCAGCGGCCCCGGTTCGGATCCCACGTGAGGGCCAGTGACACTGCCCTCTACAGCTAACAACAGCTCCACCTGGAGCTGGGCTGTGCGAGCCCCGGTGATGGTGTGGGCTGCAGCCCCTGCTGCAGTGGGCTGCCGTAGGCTGCAGTGAGTGGCCCGCAGCCAGCGTGAGCGGCTGGCAGCCAAGCGTGAGCTGCCAATAGCCGCGATGAGCGACATCCAGAGGCCAGCTACCGATCTGCCTCATCCGGGAAGAGCGCAATGACGATACCAACAGTGAAGCAACATCCTCCGCAACTAAACTGAAGAACAAGAAGACGGCAACTTGTCTGTTCCCCCTTCCCCGATTCCCCAACGCTGTTCCCCTCCACCAATTCCCCAATAAAATCTTTAAAAAAAAAAAAAAAAAAGAAGAGCACAGGTTATAGAAGAAAGGGAGAATGAGGAACACAGCAGGGGCTAAGCCTGAAGGAAAAGGCAGCCCCTGAGGTACTCCGTGTGGCATGTCTAAAGGATTTATAAAAAATATGATGTACAATATCATATTTTAAACTATTTAGGGGCTAGTGATTTAAAGTCCTTACGATATCCTGATCTTGGGAGTCTGATACACAGATTTCTGCACATAGAGATGCTCTATTGGGGATATAAAGGGGTTAGAAGAATTTTCAATATGGATTTATATATGTAAATACTGGGATAGCATATTAGAAAAGTAATTTTTAGCTAGAGATGTTAAGGGGAAAAAAAAGGTCTCCTCTAAGAACTTCATAGCTATGATCCAAGATGCTGTGTGACTGTTTGGAAGCAGGGCAAGTTTTGAGATTAATTTTGACTCAACGTCAGGTTCACTGACCTCAACCAGCATTTTGGCTAAATGATGTAAAGATTTTTCACCACCTCTGGCATAATAAATGATTGATAGTGATCATGATAATCATAATTTTATAATTAAGAAGTGATTTCTCCATATCCAAAATAATTTTATTTTGCAGAAAAATAGGATTTTAACTATTCTGAAAAGTCTGGTCCAAAAACCTAACATGTGCTACAATACCTCTGTAATACATGAATTGTTGCCTGTGTTTGATAAAGCAAAGTAATCCTCTATGATCACAAATCTTGAGTAGTGGAACTGGAAGTAGAATTGAGGCTTCCTGATTCTTAGTTCTTTTTGGACATAAGGTATCTCCTCAGAAATACTTAATAATGAATAAGGAAACATATTCACCTCTAGAAGGTAAAGTCCTAATAGTACAGGAATTGAGTTATTTAGCTGATATAAAGGCAAGTATGCTGTAGTTTTGTTTGTGCCTGTACAGAAATATGCACTAGAACCAATGTTTAACAATCAGACAGCAGCTTTCACAGTATTAGTTCATCAGAGATGAGTAAAAACGATAAAGCCTATTAGGTGGTAGCTATGACCAAGACTAAGTGATGTTTATATTGGTGACAGGTTCTGAGAACTTGTATGACACCATGTCTGAGGGAAAGACATTCCTCATTAGAGTAATATAATCTCAGTGTCAATCATAATAATACACCTTTATTTTAGTGAAGCAATACCATACAAAATGTTCAATCACTTTTCAATTACTTATTTTGTGGAAATTGGAAAACATTCAATTCAAACATTAATTGAAAACTTTATTTTCAAAGCATTTAACTTCTTAAAAATCATGTATTATTTGAGGACACATGAAAACAAAAATATTTTAATTAGAGACTAACATGGAATATTATTCAAGTGGCTTTCATTTCTGTTGTTTTATTACATAAAATTGCCTGGCACTTCAGCATCATTTTGTTTGTCTATGTTGATTTTGTCTTGTTTGTGGAATTCATGAATTTGATCTTTCTCCCAACAGTGAGCTAAGACATATCTGTTAAAATCATTGTGTCAGCTCAAAATTGGAAGGATATGGCCATGATATTTTGCATTCAGATCTGTTGTAGGAGTTAAAGGGCATTAAAGAGTAGGTAACAGCGTAAAATTAACAAATAATAATTATGCTGATAATAATGGTACATGCAATAATAATATTAATAGAATATGCATGTAGCATTTGTAAGCAACACTCCAGATGTGCAAAAGCAGATAGTACGACATTTTAACCTTGCAATGATTAGCAAGTCAAAGGATAAAATCCTTCACAAACAGCCAGCTCTGATCTCTGAAGGGAGAGCCATTTATGTAGCATCAACAGGCGATAACTGTGGTTTTTGCTTTCTACTTGGAAGGATGAAAGGGTTGTGCTTAGCTTGTTGATTAAGTCAACAAAGAAACCTGCCTCTTAGAATTCAAAACACTAAAATACAAGCAATCTCACACTCTTCCCTAAATGTCCAGACTCACTTCTTCAAGGAGGAAAAAGCATATAGTAAAAAAAAAAAAAAATGATTAAGTGGAAAAGAAAAGCACTATTTTGACAAATAATAGACCAGATGCTTAATTTTGATACTCTTTGCAATAAACCACATTCACATTGTAACTGTTGTTCCCACATTCTCTGTAAAGGGTTGAATTCTGGTGGGTTTAAATGAGGCTGATGCAGACTAATTTCTTTGCAGGGGTTTGTAGCTTTGGCTAAATTCCCAATGGAACATACTTTAGCTGATTGCATGTATTTCTCTTGCATTTAAAAGAAACATAGAATCTTCCCCTTCCTGTTTTGTTGTACTGTAACACTCTGATCAGCTATAACACGTCTGTCTACTTAGAGATGGCTGCTTTTGATGCATATGAATTAACATCCATCAACACAGGCATTCTGAGACAGTTTGGTATAAGACACAATTAGTGAGGTTGATTTGAAATGAAAATCATGAAAAATATTTTAAACACGCTGCATGATTTCTTAGAATTGAGAATACAGCTAGTTCATAAGTTCCAAAGTCTAATGGAAAAAAAAAATAAAAGAGATATACTTTTTAAATATTATCCAAAGATAATTATAATGATAACTACAAAAATTACAAAACCTTAGATATATAATGTAGAGAAGCCAAATTTCTGGGGAGGTTAGAGTTATCCTACTTTATAGACCCACCCACCTCCCCAATTTTTTTTTTTTTTTTACACATTTTGAGGTTTTCTAAAATTCACTATATACTATACTTTTTTTTCTAGAACTAAATGCTCTGGACATGACTCAAAATTCCAAAGACAATTTATATTTATAAACACTGTATTCTTCTGTAATACAAATGTTCTAAAGGACATTAAGGTTTGTGTGCTTTCTATTCTTGCGCTTGGTCATTCAGAAACCACACATTAAATCCATGGACTGCCTCGGCACTGGATGAAATGGTGAATCAACTAACATCACTTCGACCCTCATGATCATATAGCCTACAAGGGGATTGGATATCAATCATACATATTCAGTAATCATATTTATTAGTAATGACAGATATGATTGATCCAGAAAGAAACAAAGAGGTACAGGCTTCTATGCCTTTGAAAGAGCTTGTCCATTATTCATGTTTGTTTGTTTTTTGTTTTTTTGTTTTTTATCTCTTCCTCTTCCACCTATATTTTTTTTGTTGCTTTTTTCTCTGATTTTTAAGATCAAATGTTTCTATGCTGAGACATTGAAAAGTAGACAAGGTTTTGTCTTGCAGGTTTTGGTATGCAATAAAAGTAAAGCACAAATCTAATCGTGTTAGTCTCCTATATAGCACCACTCAGGGATTTTCCATCATCTCCATTACATATTCAAAATCCTTAAGGCAGCTTACAAGGCCCTTCATGATGCCAGCCCAGTTTCTCTTTCCAGGTTCACTTTTTCAACATTTGTTACATTCCATGCATCCATTTTGCTGAATTTCTTTTGTTCACTAGTATGCTTTTCTCTCTTGTCACTTAATGATCTCTAAACATGGTCTTCCTTTGCTGAAATTCTTCATTGCTCCACCTTTATGGCCTCTTCTAAACTTACAAATTGCCTCTCCTCTTTCCTTTCTCCCTGGATCCTTCACATCCTTTAGATCACGATCTTAATGTCACATTTTTTTTCAGAAAGTCAGGTGGTTCATCCACCACTGCTCATGTCAGTTAATTGGTCCTCCCGTGTGCTCCTTGAATCCTGTTCACTGAGTTCTCATGGTCTTTACACTTATCTAGCACTGTTTTCATTACTGGATTGAAATTTATATGGAAAGGAATACCAAGTCTGTTCAAAGACTGATCCCTCTATCTCTTGCTACATGCTTGGCACATAATGCCACTTAATAACTACTCGTAGAATGGAAATTCCAGACAATATAAGATTATATTATCTTTTTTATAATTATATTCCTCACTGCCAAGGAGAGAGTGGGTATTCAATTAATACTTATTGAATGTGTGACTATGCAAGTTTGTTGGAAGTGAAGGTCTTTGGATTGTATTTCTAGGAACTTTGGTGCCTGTCACTTGCTGGTGGTGAGAATCTTTGGTACATTTTTTAGACACCTCTGCATTCCTGGCTTTATTATATTGCAGGTGAAGAAGAAAGGGGCTAATTTCTGTGCATACTTACCAATGGACTGTATTTCACATGTGTTTGTGCAGAGATTAGCCCTGATAATATTCAGAATAGCCCTGTGGGGTAGGATGCTGGCTTTACAGATGAAGACATTGGGGCCCAATTAGATTAAGTAGCATAGCTGGACTTCTCATTCATGTCCTCTCACAAGTACAGAGCCTCTTTTTACTGTACCAAATGGCTGGTTCAGTGTGTTCCTAAAGATAAAGCTGTAGGTGATCATCAGAATAAAAATTAATAGATCTACTTTAGTATGATGTCGTTAATATAGCCTGTTCAGGCTGCTATAACAAAATACCACAGACTAGGTGACTTATAAACAACAAACATAAACATCTCTCTCAGGTCAGGAGGCTGGACAGTCCACGGTCAAGGTGTCTAGTCAGGGCTTACCTCTTGGTTCGTAGGTGACTTGCTATAAACTCACATGTCAATGGGGGCAACCTAGTTCTCCAGTCTGTTCTATAAGGGAGGGCTCTGCCCTCATGACTCAATCACATCCCAAAGGCCCTACTTCCAAATACTATCATGTTAGGGGATAGGATTTAACCTATGGAATTTTTATACTTTATTTCGACATTCAGTATTATTTTATATTAATTTCAGGTGTACAGCACAATGGTTAGGCATTTGCATAATTTAAAAACTGATTCCCTGACTAGTTTCATATCCACGTGGCACATAGTTATTATCATATTATTGACTATATTCCCTGTGCTATATTTTACATCCCCATGACTATTTTGTAACTACCAATTTGTACTTGTTAATCCCTTCACCTTTTTCACCCTGCCCCCAAATCCTCCTCCCATCCATTACACCAAGAAATCTAGCTCCCATCTGACACCATATGTAGTTTTACACCATTACTGACTATATTCCTAATGCTATATCCTACATCCCCATGACTACTGTGTAACAAACAATTTGTACTTCTTAATCCCCTCCCATTTTTCACTTACCCCCAACACCCCTCCCGTTTGGCAACTATCAAAATGTTCTCTGTATCTATGAGTTTGTTTCTTTGTCTTTTTCTTTTTTTCTTTGCTTTGTTCTTCAGATTCCACATATGAGTATAAGTGAAATCACACTGCATCTGTCTTTCTCTGACATACTCCACTCAGAACAATAACATATAGATCGTGAAGGGACACAAACAGCCTATGGCAGTGGTCATTTGAGAGGCTATGATGAAGGTGTCTTCAGGATATAAAGGCATCAGGGTTCAAGGCATTATCCCAACCTGTTACCACGTAAAAAGAGCATTGGTTTCACAGTTAGAAAATATACACACCAGTTTCACCTCTCTATGTCATATTAACTTTCATAAGTTCTTTTTCTTTAGTTTCTTCAACAGTAGAACAGATATTTATAGAGTTCCCTTTTTATCCTATAGGTTGTTATGAGTTTGAATTGAGATTTTTTTGTAAATCTAAAGCATGCTTAAATTTTTAAGCAGTTTCATCAGTCTCAGATTCACAAAAGGACAGAATGGGCTTGTATCAGCATTTCCTGTATGCATATCATGGGTCTCCAGAGAAATAAGGCCAGAAAATTGTGATTGATTTGTACACATGTATTACTATTACTTGAAAATGCATGCTTTACTAAGGGTGAGTGAAGACAACATATCAGTAAGCAAAAGGAGCATGTACTTTTTATAAAAGCCTTTTGTTTTGAAAAAAAATTATAGATTTATAGAAAGTTACAAGGAAATGCACATGGGGTCCCATGTACACTTCACCCAGCCACCCCAAAGTTAATGACATGCATAACTATACTGCAACATGAAAACTAGGGAATCGACTCTGGTATAGTCCACAGAGCTTATTCAGATTTCACCAGTTATATGAAAGTGTATCTTATGTGTAGTTAGTTTTGAACCACCATTCTGCAAACAAGATACTTAACTATACATCACCACAGTCTCCCTGGTGCTATGTGCTTTCAGCTACATCCATACCCCACACCCCCATGCCTAGCAAACACTAATCTATTCTCCATTTTTATAATTATATTATTTCAAAAATATTATGTTAGTGGAATTATGCAGTTTATATCCTTTATTTTTCTGTTTTGCTCACCATAATTTCCTGGAGGTTTATCCATGTTGGTGTACATAACAATTGTTTGTCCCTTTTTATTACTGAGTGTTCTTCCATGGTGTGGCTGTACCACAGTTTGTCTAACCATTTACCCATGGAAGGACAGGAGCAGGTATTTTTAATTAGAGCCATGAGGAAATAATAGACATTGAAATGATCTAATATGACCAGAATAATAAGATAAATCATCAGTTCAACCAAAATTTCAATGAAGAATCTTTTAAGCATCTCCATATTTTCCCCTGTGTATCCACAAGAAAATATACACCTTGAGCCCTAAAAAACATACTTCAATAAATTTATTTTTAATAATTATACATAAAAATAATCAATAAGCATTACAACTGATTTTAAAAGTGCCACTTTGAAATGCTTACTCCTGATCCATTAGCCTTTTATTATTAATGACCCTGATGTGTGTGTGTATGTGTGTGTGAGAGAGTATGTGTGTATGTGTGTGTGTGTTTGTGTGTGTGTGTGTCTGTGTGTGTGTGTGTGTGTCTGTGTGTATTCCAAAAGTGAACTTTTAGAGGTCAGGGGCTGAAGGAAACTCATCTGTATATCCCCAGGGCCCTGCACATTGTCTGGCCTTTAGATTATGCCTAATAAATTTTGTTGAATGAAATACAATTCCAAAAGTCAAATGCCCTTGACGGAAGCTATTTTCATTGCCCCTTTGATGTAGGCAGGTAGAAAACTTGTAAGTGAAGTGGCTTTGTTAAGGCCCAGAGCGTTCACTGGGGCAGGCTGCATTTCCCAGTAAATTTTGCATCCTCCTTCTAATTTTTCCCCAGTGAACTTTAAAAAAAAAAAAATGGTTTGGCTTCTAAATGGATAAATTAAGAAAATAAATCTTTATTTATTTATTTATTTTTTATTTTGGACCCAAATAATAAAACACTTAGTTGATTTATATTACTTGACTTGGGGGTATGGGTGTTTTAAAGATTTTGTCAGCTTTCTTAAAAAAAGAAACCATTGCATTTAAAGCAATAGCTATAGTTGCTTGCCTTATCAAGGCCAATTTAGAAGTAGAATTGTATCTCATTGGTGTTTTGAAAATAACTAACCCTCTAGTCTAACAAATACTTTCAGTATATTCTGTCTTTCCTAGGCATTGTAGGAACATTTGATAAAAATAAAACTTGGGCCAGCCGAGTGGTGTGGTGGTTAAGTGCTGGCTTGGGATGCCAGTGGCCCCAGTTTGGGCCCCACATATGAGGGCCAGTGACACTGCCCTCAAAAAAAAAAAATAAATAAAATAAAACTAATATTTCCAAATGGATTCTTTATATCTAAAAACCCATATTCTAGACCAAAGAAACCTACCATTCTAGATAAAGTGGCCTCATAATGCTATATTTCAATGTCTCTGACCCAAAGCGTAGAGAGGGAAAGTTATGCCATGTTTAGCATCTTAAAAATAACTAAGGCATTCTAATATTCTTTTGTGGGTGCTGAATATGGAGACTCAAAAAATAAGGACCACTCATCTGAAAACCCAGAGGCCTTTCCTTCTAGATTTTGTAAAACCTTGAAATCATTTGAGAATGCCACGCCTGAGAAAATAGAGGGCTAAGAGTTTTGCTACCTCCTTGCAACATGCTTAGTTTTATTTCATGCAATATAAGAAATGTAATGACAGAAACTAGAGCATTATAAGTCTCACAATCTCTTGTTTCATCACAGAGGAATATGTTCAGAAGCAATAAGAGGACATGGAGACTTTTTTTTTTATTAGTTTCAGGTGTACAACACAATGCAATAGTTATACTCTTTACCCCCCCAAAGTGACAACCCCCCTCCCCCAGTTCGCCACCCCACTTCCCCCCCATATCATACATATCCATCACAACTCCCTTGACTCCCCTCCACAGTATACTCCACATCCTGTGACCATCCACATATTCAGTTACAGTTGGCATACAATATTATACATCAGCTTCAGGTGTACAGTGCAGTGATCAAGCCTCTACTCCATCCATGAAGTGGTCTCCCTAACAAGACATGTGACTATCTGACACGCCACAAAATTTTTACAACATTATTATATTCCCCGAACTGTGTTTCATATCCCTGTGGCAATATTGTAGTTGTCTATTTATGCTGTCTAATCCCTTCCCCTTCCCACCCATCCCCACCTCCCCTCCCAATTAGCAACCCTCAGTTTTCCCTCTACATCTACAAGTCTGTTTACTTTGATCGTTCACTCAGCTCTTCAGACTCCGCACACAAGTGAGATCACATGGTACCGAACATGGAGACTTTGCATGCTAGCAAGCCCCAGGCTCCAGGCTAGGGAGCTACACACTGTGCATTGCTATGGTTTACAAGCTGGAGCAAATTGGGAGAAGGAAAGGGTCCCCAAAGGAGTAATGAAGCAGAGCCAGGCTCTCTCATCGGTGGCTTGCTTATTCCTTGCCTGATTTAACTGCTACCCAATACCCAATAACAAGAACTTTTAAAGCTACTAGACTCTTGACGCTTAGACTTCCCTGCCATACTCAAGATCCCTCTTTATCTAAGCTTGCAAAATATGGCAACGGGATTTGGGCAGCTTCCTTTTCCTCCCTTCTGCCATCCTCTCAAGAAGGTTGTCAGAGAGCTGAGCTGTTATTTTTGACATCAACCCTCTCTTTCTAAAATAACCTTTGAAAGATTTTTAAGTGTAAATGAATCACAAGGGTTTGCATGAGCATATAGATTACATTTGACTCCAAAATAAACAGTGCAGATAAGATGGAAGGATAAAAGTGTTTGGTTTACTTTCACTCTGGATGAGATTTGGTCCAAAATGCTGAAAGCTAATTCCAGCTACCAGCCATCTGACAAATTCTCACAAGTTCTTCTCTTCTAGTTCAAAATTTCCCTTCATTGGCACAAACTTCGGCAATAACTCTTGGGAATAAATTTCTATGAATGGCTTGGCATGTTTTTGAAAGGTGTCTATTGAATGGGACAACTAGATGGGTGCAATCCACTGCACCTGTGATGAACTGGCTTAAAAAATACCACCAAGAACAACCTGTGCTGTAAAAACAGCAATATTACTGAATAGGAAAGAACGTTGATAAGAGATATTAATATTTATAGTCGGGAAAACCTGAATCTACAGGTCTAGCAATAGATCATCTTGGAGTGCATTGCTTTAGATAAAAAGGAAACTTTCTCTAAGGCCAGAAACCAATTTATATACTATAGTTGGATTTTTAGATCCAATAGCACTAATTGATTCTGATTAGTTATGCCAGATAGTGACTATGAATAAGTGAGAATAGTTAACTTCTGTTTCAATTAAGGATAGGTGGATTGATGTCACCCTACATGAAACGAAGATATTATTGGGATTCTGCCACATGACATCTTCTATATTATCCTAAATTAGAAACGTGATAAAGATGCGTTTTATTAAAAGCTTAAAAACCTTTTGTACAATACAGCATGTATCTCTTGTAGATATGGACGTGCAAATCCAAAAGGAAAATGATTAGTTGTGGGCAATTTCACTGTGTCCCAGTCGATCCTACTTCTAAATATTCTTCAGATCACTGCCCTTCTACCCATCCTCACTCCCACTCTGTTAATCCAAATTTTGGATATGCTCAAAAGGATTACACCAATAACTTCCCTCTTTGGGTCTTCCCAAGTGTTCTTTCTAAAACTACACTGTGTCCCTCCCTGCATTACACCCTTCAAAAGCTCCTCCAGTGTCTGCAGGGTAATATCTGGACTGTTTGCTCTTTGGATTTTGGACCATGCCTATGGTCAACCTAATAATGCTCCCTCACAGATGTCCACAATCTAATCTCCAGAATTTATAAATATATGTAACTTTACATAGCAAAAAGGAATTTTCTGCTCTAATTAAGTCAAGAATCCTAAGATGAGAACATTTTCCTGAATTGTTCAGGTGGGTCCAGTGTAATCTCAAGGTTCCTTATAAGAGAGAAGCAATAAGGACAAATTCAGGAAAAGGAGATGTGACAATGGAACCCGAATTTGGAGTGATGGATTTCAAAGATGAGGAAAGAGCCAGAAACCAAGGAATGCAAGAAGCCTCTAGAAGCAGGGAAAAAGCAAGGGAATGAGTTATCTCCTGAAGACTCCAGGAGAAATGAATCCCTGCTCACATCTTGGCTGTAGACTTCCCACCTCCAGAACTATAAGAAAGTAAATTCATGTTGTTTTAAGCTACTAATTCAGGGGTGATTTGTTATAGCAGTAATAGGAAATGAATTAAAATGTCTAAGGGATCGCACACAGTAAGTGTATAAATAATTGACACGTAAATTAATGAGAAAGTGAATCAACATTCATAAAATCTTGTTTCTTTCTGCTTTTTGGGGTCAATGTTGGTGTATTCAATGGTAATCCTGTGACTAGGATTATAATGATATAGAGGCCTCCATTATTAGAATAATATGTGTTTCTAAAATGCAATGTGAATATTCGATATGGAAATTCTAGATTATTTATTCATCACAAAGGTGGGCGAGGCACATAAATGCAGTACTGTGGTTAAGAATGAGCCCTCTGGAGGTAGTCTGCCTGGATTAAAATCCTGGCTCCATTGCTAACTGGCTGTATGACCTTACACAAGATTTTTAACCAAACTTGTGTACCTTAGTTTTCTGGTCTATTTAATTCCTGTTTAAGAAGGATATTGTGAGGAATGAATAAAATAAAACATATAAAGTACATGGAGGTGTTTCTGGCCTATAGTAAGTGTCCAATACACCTTAATCATTATTATTGTTGTTGTCATTATTATTGTTATATGATAGGGTTTGTTCTACAAAATTCTAATCACAGATATAAATATATTGAAACATTTTGTTGTCAAAAGTCTTAAGAGTTCAATTGGGCTTGTTCAGCCAACATTCCCATTGGATGTGAGTTTATCTAATGTCTTGGCAGTTGCTTGTCTGTAGGCCATATTCTAACATTATGTTTTCTCAATAATAAAAGTGACATCATTTTGGCTTCTACAGTTTATTAGGTGCACGCAGTAAAACAGAAATATTTTCCCACTAATCTATTTATAGTTTTTGTGATTTGAATGATTCAAAGGAGAGGAGAAATTTGACTAAAAACCAAGATTAGCAGTCATATCTAGTCTTACTACCTCTGACCAAACATACTGACTTAAAGCAGAATTTTAAATAAGAAACTGTATATTGGAAAACGAAACCCTTGATAGTCTCAAAGATTTCAAGCAAGGAAATTTCTGAAGAAAGCTTTTCTTTTTATCAATAAAGTGTGATAATATTTGTATTATTGTTTTGACCTAGTGTTTATGAGTTTGGGGTTTGGCAATTTTCATGACTATTGTTCTACTTCTGATTGAAAGCCTGGAATTCATCTGCTTTACATGAATTGTTCTATTCAAATATAACAGTCTCTAAAATGTTTGATTTTACTAGCTCAGGTCTTCATAGTGCTGCTGGTGGTGCTGTGGATGGTGACGCAAAATAAACACACAATTAATTTTTACTAAGTTACAGACATTGACAGTGAAATGGAAACCATAATATATATTACTCTGGTTCAGTTGGTTAAAGAAGACCCCATAAAAACAGCTTGAGGTTGTTCTGTTTTATATTGTTTTGTTTTGCTTTCATAAAATAAATACTTTTAAAAAACATACCACAAACTCAAATATATATGAATATGTTCATGTGCACATAGCAATGTTCTTAGAAAAACATGTCTATTCGCCTGCCCACATTGTCAAATAAAAAAATAGCTGTATCTAAACTTTCCATATTTTCCTAGGATAGAATCATTTTTTGAATGTCATGCATGGAGTGTTTAACTAGATCTATATTTGATGTAATACCATGTTTTCAATGGTTACCATATCTTTCTGTACATCTGTTAATTAACAATTTATTGTTACCAAATATTTTTATGAACATGTTAATTTATTTCTTGTTTATTTATTCATTCAATTATTCATTTGTTCATTGGAAAATTTTTGGACACTGTCTTTCCCAGCTTCACACTAAGTCTTAGACATACACAAACTGTGATGTACAACCCTGAATTTCCTTTTTACTTCATTTCCAAAATAATTTTCATTGCCATGTAAATTTTACATTTTTTGGACTGAGTCAATGTGGGTCCAAGAGAAGACATTTGGAAAACAATTGGATGAGAGTAATTTTAGGTTTCCTAATCTGTAGGGAACCAAATTGAGAAGATAATTAGTTCAAGTGCTGGCGGAGTGGCTCAGTTGGTTAAGAGCTTGCTCAAGAGTGCAAGCTAAGCTCTGAGCAACAGCAGTTCGATGTTCAGCCCAAGCTGAGCTGTCATCGGGTGGCAGGATGGCTCAGCTAAAAAGAAATAAAAAAAGGGTCGGCCGAGTGGCACATTGGTTAAGAGCTGGCTTGGGACACCAGCAGGCCCGGTTCGGATCCCACGTATGAGGGTCAGTGACACTGCCCTCTACAGCTAACAACAGCTCCACCTGGAGCTGGGCTGTGCGAGCCCTGGCAACGGTGTAGGCTGCAGCCCCTGCTGCAGTGGGCTGCCATAGGCTACAGTGAGTGGCCGGCAGCCAGTGTGAGCAGCTGGCAGCCAGCGTGAGCTGCCAATAGCTGCTGTGAGCGACATCCAGAGGCCGGCGACCGACCTGCCTCATCCGGGAAGAGTGCAATGATAATACCAACATGGGCCAGTGAAGCAACGTCCTCCGCAACTAGACTGAAGAACAAAAGGACAGCAACTTGTCTGTTCCTTTCCCCCAATTCCCCAATAAAATCTTAAAAAAAAAAAAAAAAGAAGATAATTAGTTCTATGTGCCCTGTATTCTGTATTTGGTGGGAATATAACTGCAAAAAGAAAAAAAAGAAAGTCAAATGCTTGAAGAAGCAAAGCAAATATTGTTCCATTTATCACATCAATCAGATTGCACTATATTGTATTCATATTCATCTCATCATGAAAGTACTCAATGTCCACTTATTTCTTAAAAGATAATATCAATTAAATTCAATAAACATGTTAATATTTACTATGTGCCAGACATTCTGTTAAGTGCTGTGTGCCATAGTCGTAGCTACTAGATAATAGCAGAAATAACTAAATTGGGCAAGAAAGAATTTTTAAGAGGAAGCTAGACAATTGGGTGCCAATTACAGTAAACTTAAAATACAGATATGATGAAGAGATGGGAACGCCCAACGCACAAGTAGGAATGTCGGTTTGGAACTCAGGAGAGATCCTGTAGCTAAACACACCGACTTGAAAGTTGAAACCTTAATCACACATGAGATTTCTGAGGTAGAGAGATGCTTGCAGTTAAAAATTTGGTTAGTTGGGGTAGGATGGGGGCAAAGTATATCCAAAAACTTATTTGAGAAACAAAAGGGAGAACCTGGACAATGGAACACAGGGCTCATTTTTGTTAGCCTGTGATTTGGGGAACCAAGTGGAAGAGCCCAGAGAACATGGCTTGTTGCCATTTGGGTTCTGACACTCACTGTCTTTGTGATCTGAATGAGATACTTACCTTCTCACTCAGTGTCACAACCTGTAGAATGGAGACAATACAGAGCATCTTGGTTGGGTATTTGGGGGAGAATTAAATGGCATAGCTTACTGAAGCATCTCTCACTGCTTGGCACATGGTGGGAGTCCAGTGTTAGTTCCTGCCTCTAGCATTATTATCCAGGACTTGCCCATGCCAATACGACAGTGGTCATTATACTGCCAGGGATCTGCTGACCTTACATCCTTGGCTGAATCTCGTTGTAATTCCCTCTCATAAAACCCACCTCCAATCCCTTCCATTTAAAAAACTATATCCTGTCTACCTTAGTCTCCTGCAAATTGCTGCCTCATATATTGTCTTAGTCATGTGACTCACAATTTATCTTTCATACCCTGATTCATGTCCAGACTACAAGTCACTTGAGAACAGATAAGTTCTTTTACAGGGGGAGCTTAAAAAACAAAAAAAGTCTGTATTGATATTTTTAAGACCCTAGAAGTTCCCTCACCTGACCCAAACAGGAGCATTTAAAAAAATGGGTATGGCGGAAACTTACATAAAATGTAGCATACATACCTTAAAATTTACGCCAACTTTAAACAGCACATGCAGAGTACCAGGAAGGTAGTCCTCAGTAAATAAGCCCTAATGTGGGTGTTGTTAATCTCCCCAGAGTGGTGTCTGTGAGTTCTGGCTGAGTTTGAACTGCTAGAACTGAAGTCTGTGAAGGGTATAATAACATCTTCCATGTCATTTGGGCTTAGAACTTGATGCCTCATTTTTTCCTAATCCCTGCCCATATTCCATCATCACACACTTTTTTATTCCCATGTCGGTATCCATTTTTCTAAGGCAGATGCTTGCTACCTAACTCTAAGACCATCACCATTGCAAAATGACGGGTCTCCCCACTTGCAGTGTGTCCACTGTTTAATTCATTCTCTGCACCGAAGCTTTTGAAATCCTTCACTTTTAGAATTGGTGTATCCTCCCAGCAATTCATCATCTTCTTTACTTTGAAAACTGGCCCTGAAACGCTGACATGTTCATGCTGTGTATCTTTGGACTCTGAGCCAGAGAAGGTTAGTGGTCCAACTGTGGACTCTTGACCCACACTGGGGCCACCAAATAACCTCTCCCAGGTACTTCAAAATGGACAAAGACATGACCCCCTGGCAGATGTCTTGTTTAATGACTGCCTCATTGTAATAACTGTCATTTTTAATGATGAGAAGTTACACCAATGAAGGTCTTCAGTGGAAATGACAAAACTGTATAGTTCCTTTTCTTTCTTAGGCTTAGTTTTTCAATTCTTCATTTTTTTTTAAGTTAGCTAGAGACAGTTTTTGCCATTTGAAACCCAAAGAATACGAAACATTTGTTTATACTGAATAATCGAAGCATAGTTTTTATCATGCTGTTCTAATCAAAGGGTTAAATAACTTTATTGTGACCTTATTCCCTTCACTCTCCTTCACATATTTCCTTTAATTATTTCCATGTGTGGGTCTAACATGACCCTATAGAGATGTTGTTAAGAGTGTGAGTCTTGGCATCACATTGCCTAGATCCAAAATCCAAGTCCTTGTTTTTCCACTTGCAAGATGAGTGACTTTGACAAGCTACTTCAATTTTCTGTTTGTGACATTCTCAATCTCTAACATAGGGGTAATAATGATGGTACCTTTCCACAGTGTCATTATGAGGAGCACATGATTAATATTCATAAAGAGCTTAGATTAATCCTTAGTACAAAGTGCAGATTCAATAACTGCTACTATGATTATTTGTTGTACTCAATTAGTACTTTGTATTTTCCAATCCCTGAGCTTCCTCCTGTTGTCCCTTCTCTATTTCCACAGAACTTAGTAATATCTATTGATCAAGTCCAGCTCAAAGGACAGCCCTTCCAGAGAACTCCCAGAGCCCCTGAAGCTCCATGACTTTCTTTCCACGATCTGCCCATCGCACTTCTTCATAGGATATACTCAGTTCTCACCCCAGAACAATTCCCACACTCTACCTTTCTCTCTGTTACATATGGACATGCCTTAACTTTCACTAATAAACTCTAAACGTAGAGGGAACCACATCTATGTGTGATCTGCCTTGTGTTCTCCACATTTTGCACAATGCAGCAACTTTAGCAGCCTCAGAAGAGATGTTTGCTAAAAGAATAGCAAGAAAGAAGTACTTCATATTTTACCCTCCTTCCCACCATGTGAGAAAAAAAGGATATAAATAGTATCTTCTTTTGACAAAGGAGGGAAATGGCTTGCTCAAATATATCCAATGACTTAGTAACACGCTGGGGGCTGCAGAGCTGATGCTGATGTCATATTCGAGTCTATTTTTCTCTAACTCATTCCATTCTGAGCTTGGCCTTCTGGCTAGCTAACGACAGACACACTTGATGGTAAGGAGTCGAGAGCACAGCAGTTATTGTGTTTGGTTTCCACCCATGAATATAAATTTGTAATTTTAAGTGTGATTTTGATCATACTTTTGGAGGACTGTGGAGAGTGATGAGTCCTAGGAAGTCCTAGAAAGAATGAACGTAAGTTTGCTGTTTTTCATGGAGAAAGTTCAAATAGCTATTCCTCTTTAACCCTTCCTTCTACAGTGACTCAAGTTTGGACATGTGGTAAAAGTCACATCCGTGGGAGATCAAGAGAAGCTGTGCCAGTTGGCGTCCATTAGTACAGTTTCTTAAGAACTCAGATGTAAAAGGATTTATAGGTCAAAATTGAAACTCAAGAATAGGGTGGTAAGGGGAAAGCAGAGTCTGTGCCCATTATACATTCAAGTCACACATATACTTTCCTTTCCTGAGCACTGAAATCAGTTCAATTTAATATGAAAAAAAAAATCACTAGATTTAACATCTTTTTGGCTCCTCAGCTGATGGTTTTTCCTAATGAATTTTCTCAGTGGGAGTTTTGGGCAAATAAAAAGTCTGAATGTAATACTCCATTCTCCTTTATTGCTTTTCATTTAAATATTATTGGGGACATATTTTGAAATAAGAGGAAACAGGATATACAAACATCTCACTGCTTTCAGAATGCAGACATGGTTAAGAAAAGATGAAATCAAAATTAGTAAGTTGAGTGCTGAATAAAAACTTACCATCTAATTAGATATAAATAGACTGATGGACTCTAATATTGAAATTTGATCTTGATTGGCCTATTTCAACAGGAAAATTATTTGTATTTATATCTTCTATGTTTGTTAATACTTTTTTTATTATTGGGTTCCCAGAAATTTCTCCTTTTAACGTTCCACTAACTTTAAGAATAGGACTTCAAAATCTTTCTTACTGTCCTCTTTCTTTTCAACAATCCCTAATTTGCCCCCCAAATCTTTATTTGCAATACCCTTGGGATTTTTTATTATGACTAAAACATCATCTAACAAGGGAATTTCTATTTTAATGATAGTTATATATGTTATTTGTTCTGTTATGAATCCAAGTGGCATAATGCAAACAATCAGAGGGCTGAAATCGTCTTGTGACGAAGACATGACCTGCTCCTTAAGTTATGATTTAACATGGATTGATTCTGCTGATGTCACTGCTGTGGCATAGTAATCTCTAACTGATCCACATCAGAACTGAAGTTCCCTCAGTTCTTGACTCTTGGTGACATGGAGGAGGTGACATGTCCCACTAGAGCAGACACAGAGCAGGGGAATATGAAGGACCCGAAGGGTCTACCTCTGCTTACCCTACTGTTATCCAGCTCAGTTTTCTTTTCCACAAATTATCATAAATTACAACCATTCACCAACACTGTTATCTACCATTGGACTGAATAAAATCTCATTTTCTCTGTTCTATGCACTTCCCTAACAGTGCTTTGTAGGAATAATCATTTGTATTCTACTAAATATGCAATTTTGTGATTATCACTTTTAACTGTAACCCTAAAGTCTAGATATAATGTATAGATATGGGGGGAGGAGTATCATAGGTCCCTAAACCTAAGGAGAGTCAAGCAGAAGCAGTGTCTTTCATTCACTAAATTCTATCAAAACGATGCATGCCATGATCACATTTATTTCAATTTTCTTTGAAAAATGATTTGGTGCATAATTGTAGTTACAGTTTTGCATGCGGTCTACGGCAAGTTAAGGAGTGACATAGAGTGGCGTGGGTATATACTGCAGAGCCAATGCAGATTTCTCAGGCCAGATGACATATCTATTGGCCAAATGAATTTGGAAAACTATTTGCAAAGCCAAATTCATAAGGCATACAATTTTTGGATCTCTAAGCTACAAGATTATTTCAGAAGACTTTGTGAAACTAACAGCATATGCTTTTTCACTGTCTTTAAAAAGATCACTCGGAGCCGGCCGAGTGGCGCAGTGGTTAAGTGCTGGCTTGGGAAGCCAGCGGCCCTGGTTCGGTTCCCACATATGAGGGCCAGTGACACTGCCCTGAAAACAAACAAACAAAAAGATCACTCTATCTATGTTTCACAGACACACACCTACACACTCAATAAACAGGTCACGGATTTATTTTGTTAATACTGACAGAAGAATGGTATTGCACAAATAAGTCAAAGCATCCTGATCCCAGGCAACTGAAACTAATCGTGGGTGCTGCCAGCAAATAAATAAATAAAAACACACAAAATAGCAAACTAGTGTTCAGTGAGATATAATCGAAACTTGGAACTAAGGTTTAAAAACATTGCATGGCCTTCAGGTAAAATTATGAAAAAATAAATAAATTTCCTTTAGGCAAATTTATAAGGAAGGGGATGCATGAAGAATCTTTTTGGATCACATGCTGGGACTCACCGGATTTGGGGCTTTGCCACAATTGTGGTTCCTAAATCATGGAGACTTAAACAATCCAGATTCCTAGGGCACTCACAAGACTAATGGCACTCAATGCTAAACTCCAGATTCCTCTATGAAAAGCCTATTTGATGGATCCATTTGCAAATCCAATACACATCTCAATCTTCGCAATTCCAGAAGAGAATTTGTGCTCCCCTTCCAAACCCCATCACCAAATGCCCATCTAAAACTTATGCTTACTCAGGGCACCCATCTCAGTTAAAAAGCACAAACATTCATCTAATGGCTCATTCTAATAGGAGTTACCTCCTCTATTTTTTCAAACCTCACATTATAGCATCACCTACATTTGTACCTGCACCTTTAAAACATCTAAACACAACCACTTATGACCATCTCCACTGACACCACCCTTGTCAAAGCCATCATTTTCTCATTCTCGAAATGCCAAACATCTAACTGGTCTCCCTCCTTCCATGAGCCAGTGAAGAAGGCCCCAGATGATCTGTCCATCTCCCCAATCTCACTACCTCCTAATTTCCCCTTCACTTACGATTTCAGTAATAAGAACCATCTTGTCCATCCTCCACTATGACAAAAAAAAAGACCTTTGCAGTGGTTGCTCTCTCTTCCTGGAATGTCTTTTCCCATAGCTTACTCCTTTACTTTATTCCGTTCTCTGCTCAAACATCACCCAAAGATGCCTTCTCTTGGCATCTCTTCACTGCTCTCTATCTTTTTGTCTTGAATAGTTTACACTAAATCAATTATCGCTACTTGAAATGATTTTATCTTCCTCTCTCTCTTTTTTTTCTCTGTGCCTCCCTCTCAAATTCAGGTCTGAGTCATTGTCCTGTTCACTGTTATAGCCACAGAAATCTAGTATAGTTCTTTGCCCATATCAGGAGCACAGTAATTACTTGTATTTTTAACAAAAATTCCTCAGGTAATCTGCTTTCAATCAGATTGTGAAGCATTAATCTATAGTCATGAAATCACTATTATGAATCTTCAAGAGTGATCTAAAAAGAGTAGGCTATTATTTGGTATGAAGCATTTAATAAATGTGTTGCTTTAGACTGTCTGAGAAGATGTTAGTTTTTATTTTATTGTTTTTTGACTCAAAGGTATCTCCTCATCAAGAAGATAACATAAGAATTTTGTTTCCTCTTATTGGGATGTTCATTTTGAAGAAGGAGAGACACGGGCCTGAACTGAGTCAATGTTGGCCAAATATTCTTCTTTTCAGATAATTGGCAATATAACTTGCGTGAGTGCTTTGGAGACATAGATGGCAGAAGGAGAAAGTGGACTCAGACTGGGGGTTTCAGTCTTGACTATTTCCTATGATCTGTGTCACGTGGTCTTAAATTTCTGATCCTCAGTTTATTCATCTGTCAAGTGGGACTATTAAACTGAGCTCTCAGACTTATTCTGATAGTTTAAATATATATATATATATATATGATTCCTGGGCCCTTTGTCTGATCCCACTTATATGTACAGACATATAGACACACATACGTGTATATATTCACACTCACATTCACATACGCATACACATTTAACTTCAACTGACACCCGAAAGGCCTGCTGCAGGCTGGCTTCTTTCTGCCCTTCCTTTTATTTCTCTTCTAAAAACACCATTTTGAAGGTAATTTACTACTGAACACGGTAGAGATAAGGGCTCAAGGAACCCTGTAACCCCTACCCTCTGGCTCCCCGCTTTTACCTCCTTGTTTCTACCTAAGCTTCTGGTTTCCCAGGGCTTTTCAGAGCTCTTGGTGAATAGAGTGATGGTTATTTTCCAAACATCGAAATATTTAAATATGAATGTTAACTTGCAGAGGCACATGATGGATTTCTTGGCGTGGCAAGTCTGTGCTTCTGCCTTTTTTGGGGAGATGTTATTGACATTTTCTGCAGGTTTATCTGGTGCCGTTTTTAAAGTAAAGTCTCTGATGGGCAGTTGGGATGCAGACTGCGGTCTGGCATTGTGCAACTTTTCACAGGTCACTGGTGCTGAGGTGTTTCCCTGAGGACACCAGAGTGAGGGATAGAAAGTCAGAGGTGTCACCTTCAGAGTGAAGGATGGCAGCCGGTTTTGTTGTTAACAGGCATCCCATTATAATAGCTCCATAGCTCAGGTAGAACGGTGAGACCACACACAATTATGGACTCTTTTAGCTAAGCAGATGCGCCTCTTCCATATAAAGATCACTCAATTCTTTGAAAGCTCAAGAGCAGAAATGACTTCCTCCTTATAATGTTAGGCTTGGGAAATCAAGGTGGTACATCAGCGTTTTTGCCCTGAAAGCTTTATGCCAGCTTGTTAGTCTGCACTGGGGGAAATATTCACACCTCCTGAGAGTGTTATCACTCACAGAGAAGAAAATGGTCTGGAAAATGGGAAGGATGACAGGGGAAACGTCTCTGTCTGGAATATGTCTCCTGAGGGACAGTATATGAAGTAACCACTTATGAGGGGGGACCATTGCCTGTGGTCCCAAATCATGGGACTCAAGGAGAGAGCTCTTTCTGTGAATACAAACACATAGGGAGAGTGCTATTTCTGTACTCCCTGCACTTGAGTCTAATTCAGTTTCTGGAATTTGGGATTTAGACTGGAGTCTGATACTTAAACCTTTGCCTCATATGACTATATACTCCTTTCTTTTGTATGTGACAAAAGACCATGCTTTCCCAGCATTTAACAATTAGTGCCCAATGTTTGTGCTTCCTGTCTGTCTCCACATACAAAAGAAGCAATGGCCAACAGATTTCTTTGCTCAAGTTGCTGAGCTGAAGATGGGCAGGTCCTATTCGGTGAGCTTTTGTTTTGAAACAATACCTTCCAACTTAATCTGTGCTTGGACTCACAGTCCAAGCCATGCATTTGGCTTAAGTATGTTTCAAGCACTGAACGAAGAATTATTATGGAATTGCAATTATCTGCTTAGAAGGTAAGTTTTCTCACAGGGATGGGTGAATGTTTTCAAACCAATTGTATTTCTTCATGCTCGGTGTTCAGTGGAAATGCTTCTGAAGCACTTGACCTACTAGTTCAGAATAAATTAAGAATATGGTTGCCTCTAAAACTTGGCAAAAAATATTATTGCTAAAGCAAGGTTATTTGAAATCAGGGAATAAACTCCTATGAGTTACTCTCTATTTTTAACTTATTAAGCCTTTTCTTTAACCTGGTGCCTAAGAACTTAACCAACCACCATCACAGTCAAATATAGGAAAGAATCACAACAAAGAGAGCGGTTTGAACACATTATTCATTCACTGGTACATTTATTCAAAAATAAGGGCCGGCAGAGTGGCACATTCCTAAGAGCTGGTTTTGGGATGCTAGCAGCCCCGGTTCGGATCCCACATATGAGGGCCAGTGACACTGCCCTCTACAGCTAACAACAGCTCCACCTGGAGCTGGGCTGTGCGAGCCCCGGCGACGGTGTAGGCTGCAGCCCCTGCTGCAGTGGGCTGCCATAGGCTACAGTGAGCGGCCAGCAGCCAGCCTGAGAGGCTGGCAGCCAGTGTGAGCTGCCAGTAGCCTCGGTGAACGACCATCCAGGAGCTGGCAACCCATCTGCCTCATCCAGGAAGAGCACAGTGACGATACCAACATGGGCCAGTGAAGCAATGTCCTCTGCAACTAGACTGAAGAACAAAAAGACAGCAACTTGTCTGTTCCCCTTCCCTGATTCCCCAACACTGTTCCCCTCCCCCAATTCCCCAATAAAATCTAAAAATAAATAATAAAAAAAATAAAAAATAAAGAAATGAATGCACCAGCACCTACTATATACGATGTAGGCAATGTTTCAGGCACCAGGGAAACAACGAATAAAATAGCCAAATTTAATGTCTTGGTAGAATTTACATCCTGATAGATTTGTTTAAGAAGTGACTGCACCCATGTTCCTTGGCATTCCAATATTTTAGTTTTTTCCAACAGAAAAGCTAAGGTATGGACAGATCTTAGTTTTGTTTTTGTTGAAATTACACATTCTAGGGACCTTAGGACCTGAAAGGATGCTATAGATGACCAGTTTGAAGTACCCTGGTGACGTTACAGGTGAGCACAGGGGGACTTCAGAAAGGAGTCACCCAAGGTGGCAATGCTGCTCAACAGCAGATATTTTAGTAGTAATCAGGGTTCTCTACTTTATTTCCTGGGGTGGGCGTGGGTGTGGGTGGCTTGAAACAGGAGAAATTGATTCTCTTACAGTTCTGGTGGCTAGATGCCTGAAATCAAGAAGTCAGTAGGGTTGTTTTCTTCTTGAGGTACTAGGGAAGAGTCTGTTCCATGCCTCTCCCCTCGCTTCTGGAGGTAGCCGTCAATCCTTGACTTTCGTTGGCTTGCAGCTGCCCCATTCCTATCTCTGCCTCTGGCATCCTGCAGCATTGTCCCTATGTGTCTTTGTCCCTGTGTCTTCACATGAGATTCCTATAAGACCACATCATTGGATTTAAGACACACGCTAATGCTAATCCAGTATGACTTTATCTTAACTGGAATAGTACTTACAAAGGCTATTTCCAATATGGTCACATACACAGGGACTGGGGGTTAGAAATTCAACATATCATTTTAGGACACAATTCAGCCCCTAATGTATTCTTTTTTTTTTTCGTTTTTTTTTTTTTTTTTTTTTTTAAGGGCAGTGTCACTGGCCCTCATATGTGGGACCCGAACCGGGGCTGCTGGCTTCCCAAGCCAGCGCTTAACCACCACGCCACTCGGCCTGCCCAACCCTGATGTATTCTTAGTCCTGTGCTCTTTATACAACACCAACCTGCTTCCATCTTTGAAGAAGTGTCTGCTCTCATTGTAATGGACCTTTGTTATTGACATTAGAAAGACCTCTTGGAGTTAAAGGAAACATGGATTTTAAAAATTTTCTATTATCTCACTTTCTAAAAACATACATGAAACTGATTATGATTTTGAGCAGCGTATGTACAATACTTGCAAAGCAGACAAGTGACAACAGCATATTTCTATTATACGGCATTGTCCTTAATGACATGCTTAACCCCAAATCTTCCTAGTTCCTTAAACAACTAAGATCTTCAAATTAAAAAGGAAAGGAAAAAAAAATCCATAATGCTAATTAAGATTAGTGGCGTTCCCTTCTGTACCCCAAGGAAAAGGAATATGGTTGCCACACCCCCAGTACTCCCTCAGCTCAATAAATTCTAGGATGACTGACTTCCTGTCCTGGAAAGACAGAGCTCACTCTTGAGATCCTAGCTCATTTGTAAGGTATTTCCAGAACAGAGTCAAAATTGTGCCAAATGTTGCAAATCATATATGATCTGTGCCATGAGACACTCAAACGATTTCATTTACAAGCCAGTAAAACATGCTGTAATTTGAACTGCAGTCCTGCAAGGAAAGAGGTCAGGGCACCATTCCCTCTGCAGGGCGGGGCCATCTTGGCACAGCCTCCTCATGCTTTTTTCTGATTGTATTTGCCAAGATGTTTTACGTTTTTCTTTCGACTTGAAAAAAACCCCCACATTTACCATGTTTAATGAGGATGACACAAGTAACTATAATATTATCCTCTGATTGCCATGGAAAATGAGCTTTGAATGTTTCTGTCATAATTTGATTCACCATAAATTGGGCAAAAGAACCAAAAACCTCCATACCAATTGGGGAAAGGCATAAAGAAAGTCCCATCATACTGTGGATTAAGCATCTGATTGTGCTCAAGGGAATAAAATAAGAAAGGTAGATTTTAATACAACAAGACAGCTGCATTAAAATAAGACTGTTTCGTTCAAAGGCTGAATCAATGTTCAGGGAAAAGTTAAGGTACCATTTTAGATGTCTTTTTTGTGTCACTTTAAATCATCTTAGCCTCACCAGTCTTTGCTCTACTTGCCACCGAGATGACCAGATCTCTGATTACCTTCACACAAGCACAGCCGAAACGTGTCTCTGTTCAATTACTGGCCCCACCCAACTGGACACCCTGTGATAGGTGGCCAACATGTCCTGGTTTCCTTGGGACTTTCCTGCTTTCTGCACCTGGAGTCTCTCACTCTTTGCAACCCCTCAGCCCTGGCCACACCAGGTTGATTGATCACATAACTGGACCCTGAGGTTTGAGACACCATGGACTCCAGTTCACTCCAAGTGCACATGCAGCCTGCAAGTGAAGTGTGAGGGCTTACGGTTCCCTGCTGTAAACTTTTATCCAATAGAAGTTGGGAGCTGATGAATAAATTCTTCCTTCTTTCCTTTCTGGGGCTGTTTTTCTTGACATACAGTTTATGTGGCTTCTCAGAAGATGGTTCCCTAGGGTTAAGCAACGAGCTGTGTTCAGACACAGCACCCAAATCAGCTTCCCCTTCTTCCCTACTGTACCACTCTCTTTTCCCTTACTCCCATTCCCTGAATTTTCACTCCAGAATAGAAAGTAACAGCACAGGAACCCTGTGGCTCAGGCCTTACCTCTAGTGAACAAAGAGTACAGAAGTAGCACACAGAAGTGACTCTAGAAAATAAACCTCTAAGATCATATTGTGGGGCTGGACTATTCACGACACAGGGCATCTACAGCCTCCAACGTGCCTTGCATTACTCAGGCACTCGTCTCTGGTTAGTGGGGATACAGTGCAGGGAGAAGGTGAGGCGCTGCCATTGTGGATACTTCTAGAATGTTGACAACTTTCCCCTTCCGGGCTGGCCCCTCTCTTTTCTGTTGGAGGACCCTTTCAGCACTGAACGAGCTGTGCACAGATGGAACCCAGAAGGGCAGGGAAGTTTGCTCCCAGGGAACAATCCACTAGTTTTGGGTGAAAGTTAATATATAAACTACTCAGTCTCCACAGCTCTGATGGGATGATCCTATAGCCTGTTCTACGTGGCTTCTCAAAACTCACCCAGCAGGACTGATGTTCAGGTACCCACAGTGGTAACTCACTCACATAGGCACAATGTGCTAGATTTCTCCCTGTTCTGATGTACTGTTTATTACTTAGGGTTTGCTTTTTGAACAACCCAAATTAAAACACACAACAAGATGGAAAACCTGTAATCCCTTCCTTGGGACAATGAGAATGAATTAAAAGAGGGTGGAGGGGTGAGTAGCAGGAAGGTTATTTGACCTGATTTGGCACCAAGGAAATGCAGAGGGATTGGAATGTGCCAGAGAATCATAAGATTTATGTTCGCAGGAAGCATCTCTGATGAGGCAAAATAGAAGCTAGGGACTCTGTTGTATGAAGCCTTAATATGATCAGTTCCGACTGGCTGAGGTAAAACTCCTGTAGCAGTCTCTAGGTATGTGTGGTTTGCCTGTGTTTTACTCCATAATGGCAGGTCCTCTATCTCTGACTACAGTAATGGTCACTGATGTTTATTTAGCATTTTGATATGTACCGGAAACTATGAGATGCTCTATATGCATTATCCTATATAATCCTTACAACAACACTATGTTCTAGCTTCTATTAAAACCTTAGTTCTAAAAATGAGGAAGCTAAAGCTTAATTTATTTATCTCTTTATGGCTGTGCTGGAAAATTATATGAAAGTAAAATAGTGTGACCTCTTACACTATTATTTACTTTCAATAATTAGTAGTTTGACTTATTTTCAGGGTCCAAAGGAAATAGGTATTTTTAATCATATGCACGTTGCAGGTGAGGGAACCAGTTCAAGGAATCTTAGTAAATTTCCCAGGAAAGTGCACTGCAGAGTGTATTGAAGGCCCCAGGTCTGTGGAGCCCATGGATGTGACCTTTCCATTGCCCAATATGCTGACCCACAAAAGCCACATCAGCTATTCCACCTACTTACAAGGCCAGCCTCATTATTACATTTTTACTGTTTTCTTCCCAATATATGCACGCAGTAAAAAAATAAATATCAAACTACAATAGGGTATAAAATGTAAATCCTCATTCCCATCTCATCCTCTTCTTAGAGGCCAAAATAGTTAACTTGTGTTGGGTCCTTCCAGAAAATACCCATACACAGATGTCTGTATATGTATAGCCTTACATATTGTGTACACCTTTTTTTTTTTTTCCTTTTTAACTAACAATATTGGAGATCATTGCATTAGCAGCAGCTGTGGAGCGCCTGTCTACCAATTTTAATGCCTTCACAACACTCTATAGAGGAGCTATAATTTAATTAAGCTTCCTGCTGACGGTCATTTTTGCTTTTCAGCCTTTTGCCATTACACACAATGCTGCAGTAAACATTTTGAATACATTTTTCTTTTGAGCATATCAGTAGGATAATTTCCCAGGAAGTAATATCGGAGGATCAAAGGGTATTTCTTTTTTTTCCGATTAATTACCAGTTGATGTATTAAATGCAAGGATTCCCAGGGAGCATTTCTGTGGCTAATAAGTTGTGACAGCATTTCTTCCTTCAAAGAGGACACAGGGATATTTTCAGGTGGCAATGGTCTGCTGGGGCAATGACTTCTGGGCCCAGTTCAGTTTCTGTCCGTCCCCTGCTCATTGTTCCTTTTCGAGCTCCCCCTGAGCTACACCAGGTGCAGGAGGCCATTACACAAGCAGACATTCCAAATTCCACTGCATCTCCATAGGGTGTAGGGACCACTGCCAAGGAACTGGACACATTCTTGTTGAAAGCACACATAAACTTATATCCACAGCTTAGCAGAGAGTTCAAAATTCAAGTATCTGATTTGTGTTGGGAGATAGCAGGCTGGGAGAATTTGTTCTCTTTGGCATCCTTTAATTGAAACAAAAAATCAAAAACAAAATTTTGACAAGTTTTAATTTATTTCTTGATTTTTTAGAATGTTCAAAATGGATTACTAAGAGCAAATAAAATATATTCAAGCAGTTTTGACTCAGATATAACACAGTTTTTTTGTCTTTGAATTTATGTATGGGACAAAAATCTGTGCACTTGACACCCCTCAGTTTTTTGGGGTTTTCCCTCTCCTCTCTCCTTTATCCTCCTCTGTCCTCTCTACTTCTCCCTGTCTCTGTCTCTGTCTCTCTCTTTCTCCTCTCTCTCAAATTCAGTGCCCTAAGGCCCAAATACACTAATACCTTGTTTTGCGAGCATAATTCGTTCTGGAAGCGAACTACTCATATTGCAAGACATCGTTCGTTTACCAAGTTAAAATGTATCAGAAATGTTTGCTCCTCTTGCGGAACACTCGCAAACCACTTTACTGGCAATCCAAGGTTTTGCTGTATTTTGGAAATCCCCAGGCTCCTTTACCTGTTAATTTCTTTTCTCTCTAACCCTTTGCCCCAGTCTGCAGGAGAAACCATTTCCAGAAATGTGCCATTCCTTCTTTCCTCCCCTGAGGCCATCTTGTAAACTCTCCAAAAATGCCAAGTGAAGACTTCATTCAAGAATTGTGAAACTAGCCTGCAACTCCTGTTTCAATCACTAGCTATGCGGAACTCAACTTATCCCAGGGGTTGCAAGAACTCAGCCATCCCAGAGGTTGTCAGACGGTCCTCTTCCAAGTCCAGTATTAAGCAGTCTCTTTAGTGTGTTTAATTGTTCTTTTATTTAAGTCAAGTGTTCCTAATTACCTTTATTGGGTTAGTCCCTTTTGCTGCTGTTGATGCTGCTTCTTCTTCTTTAAATGCAGACTCCTTTGATCTCCAGCTACTCATGGGTACATCCTGTGAGAGCTGGGCAGCAGGAGACGTACAATGCAAGTAGCCCACCTCCATCACTCCTGCCCCCCAGCTGCCATGGCAGTCCTGCCAAAGTGTCTCTGGGCATGTACACAGCCCCAGGCAGGCACAGCCAGTTTTGAGGAAGCTTAGGAATTCAGAGGAACTCTGAGACATAGACAAAGATGTATTTCCTTCCAGGAGTCTGGATAATTTGAATTTGGCAGAAACATCTGCACACTGGCATGCCTCTGTTAGGGTGCCAGCACTCAGTAGACAGTTATAAATGTTTGGATTTAAATGGAATGCTATAGATGGGCAATTATGACACCAAAGCATGCTCTTAGAGAGGTTTACCATTTAGATACATTTATTTATTCATTAATTTAGTCATTCAATAAATATTCTTATACCCTCCAAGTACGTGTCAGGCACTCATGGTACAGACGGCTTCTTCTCTTCAGCACTTAGTGATCCTGACCTGGAACTGAAACTTGAATCTGGCACGTCAAATTCACTGGTAGGAAATTTGTGTGCAAATTCTGAAAATAGATAAGCCATGGCGAGGGTGATCATAATAATGAAAACACATTTGGCCTGTGCCATCTTAGTCTTAAAGGGGTTTTGTTAACTTGTAATTGAGAAGACATGAGTGAATTATGCATGCGTTATCACAGCTTGCATATCTGAAAACTATTCCAGATTGATTTTCCATCATGGTGGTAAATAAATCAATGGGAATCTCTGTAGTTTTTTCCATAATTGATCAACTTGTCAAGGAGGCAAATGAAGTAACTCAGAGTTTTTGAAAGGAATGTGGACGAAAAGGGCTTGTGTAGAAATTAACCTAACAGAGTGATCTGATCCTGAATTCCTAACTGGGCAGGTTATGGTGGGGAGTCACACCCCAGGCCTATAACCTCTTTAGTAAAAGGTTTATCTTTGCCTTAACCAAGCCCGGTTCATTGTTTCTGTGCATCTAGGTTAACACACCTTTGAAATGTCCCTTTTTAGACCCCTCCATCTGATACATAACTGTCCTTTCAGACCACCCTCATGACAGCACATAAACTTACTCTATCCCCGCCTTGCTTTCTCCCACCTCCATGTAATCTTCTTTATGTCCCCTTCTTAATCTCAAATGCATAAAAAGCTGCAAAATTGTTATTCTGAAGAGTACTGGAGATCTTATTCCCCGGCATATGGCATCAGTTTGGCTCAAGTAAACTCTTATAAAAATGCTGGACAGGTTTGGATGTTTCTTACGTCATTAGGAAAAGACTCTTGAGATACTTTTAAAGCTGGTGATGAGGCCATCCAGTGAGTTGAGAGGGACTTGCTGCGGTTGCTGGCGGAACTGTGCAGACAGCTGCACTGGGGCACTGGGCTTTTTTTCTTGAGGACTATTAGGTCCAGAAGTCATCTTTAACTTCAATTTCCATGGTTTTTAGCCCAGTTCTTCACAAGTATGATCCCTGCTCCTCAATAAAATAAAATAATCAAAACAAAACAAAACAAAACAAAAACATCAAATCCCATTGTTTGTGTCCTTAAGGAAAATGAGAACAGAAAAATAAATATATTAAAACACTTTTTCATCTTTTTTTCCACTCATTCTCAAAAGTATCCTGTTCTATTGAGGGGAGATAGCTTTTAAAAATAAGCTAAAATAAATGACCCAAAGTGGCTGAGAGAAAACATGGAACTCTAAAAGGTAAATGAACAAAGAGTAGATAACTGCTTTTCCCTCACATGCAAAATTCAGTCCTTTAGGTGGTACTTCTATGGTTTAGGGCCAGCTCATTTCTTTTTGTGGAATCCAGGAAGCATTTGCCATTGGCGACCTGCTGTCAGCCAATCAGGGTGAGCCACCCAGGCTGCTTTGATGTAATCCAAGTTGGAGAGTAACAGGTGGCCCCCCTGCTGTTTATAGTGTAGCTTGGGGAGTACTGTCAGATGTAGCAACTCCTCTTTATCTGCTTGGGATCTGTGTAAATCACCAAAGAACAGATGGAAAAATAGTCACATGACCCTGTTCACCTCTTAGAAGCAGCTCCTAAACCTCTGCACACCACCCTCCCTGTTTCAAAAACAACCACCGGTGGGTTGGTCACCCAACTGCTACAGGATAAACATTTTGTTAATAAAACCATCTAAATACATGAATTAGACAAAGAAAACAAAAACAGCAAACCGTGTAAATCATCTCAGCTGCTATGTGTATTCTACCATTATATTCCTCATTTAGGTTAAGTCAACGCAGAAAAATTAAAACTGATCTCTCATCTATCAGTTCTATGTATCTGTAGAGCTTCTTGGTGATGTCACATGATGCCAGTGATTTAATATGTCTGTTCATTTTATTGTTGTTGTTTTTAAATATAATTATGAAATCACCTGTCAATATTTTTCCTGAAAACGCTAAATAATTTTCTAAGACTCAACCATAAGTAGTTTCATATTAGACACCATCAAAAGAAAAACTGGAAAAAAAAATGACTTAGAAAATATTTACTTGAATTCTGTGTAATTGAAGGAAATGTTTTCAATCTACGCAAACATTTCTACTACTTGCATTTGTGTTGTTCACTTAAAACATAATGTGTGGTTCATTTGCAGTCTAAACATATATATATATATATATATATATATATATATATATATATATATATATATATGAAATTGTTTTTGTTTTTTCTTTTGACCAAATGCTAATGTTCTGTTCATAAGACACATGTGAGAGCATGTGCCTAATTGAATTTGTGGGGGAAAAATAACTTTATTTATTAAAAATTTGTTTAAAATTTAGCCAGGAAATTGAAAGAGGATAAAAAAATTTGGTAGTAAAAGAGGAAATGGCAGGAACAAAGGCACTGACATATGAGGCAGAGTAGGGCATGATGTGAGAAGCACCCCAACATTTTCAGAATGTGATTTGTAAGACAAGGAGTTGAAAGAGATGGAACTATAGGTTAGCTAGGTCTTGACACAAAGGACCTTAAAATCTCATGAACAAACAAGGGCTCTGACCTGGATATGATCAAAGTTGACTACTGAATATTGACTTTAATGTATTTCTCAATTTAAAATCTGTACAAGTCATATAATTAAAAACACATAAATTGCCTAAAGACCTAGATGGCACAGAATTTGTCTGTTAGAGTGCATTGCTATTCAGACATAAAAAAATATCTATTTTCTTAGAGACTGCTATATAGTGTAGAAATGTTGTTGTGGAAAATCCTTATTGTATATTGATGAACTTTCAAAACAGGGGCAACTCAGTCTTGAAAAAACATGATAGTGAAGTTCAGTGTTAGTAGAAGTCAACCTCCTTACAAAAGTGTTCCAAAAATCTCCTTTTCTGTAAACTCTAAGAGGTCAAGAGGCACATAGGAATTGTTTCCAGAACTTCATAAATTATTTTTTTTTTATAAATTCATGCCCAGAGAGGACAATTGATGAGACCATGGATTCTCAACTGGGGGCAATATTTCCCTCCAGGGGATACCTGACAATGTCTGGAAGCACTTGTTGTCATATTGGTGGGATAGAATATTATTAACATCTAATGAGTAGAGGCCAGGGATACTGCTAAACACAGGACAGCTCCATACAACAAATAATTTCCAACAAATAATTTCCAGCCAAAATGCCAATAGTTCTATAGTTAAGAACCCTGGTTTATATATCTCAAAGATTTAATCCTTCTTTGTTGTTGTTCTCAAGAGAATAAGAATCCAAATTTCATGTCTAATCATGTACATTTGGATATATGAGTGAGCAGTCAAGAGGCTGTTCTTAAGGTTATCAAATACCTAGCCTTCTTATACAATGAATTCTTCCTCAAACAGAATCTTACAAAATCCCGTTTTTTTTTTTCTTTCAGTATTTAATTTCTTTTGGAAAATTGCTAATGCAAAATAATTGCTTTATTAAACTAAATTATTTTGGGGAAAAAAGTTATTTTTAGTAAAGTTCTAACAAAAGCTCTCCATTTATCAATCTTTGTTTTGAGTTAAAGACTGGTCAAATCATTTCATCAAAGCTAGTCTGAAGCAATTAAACATTGTATTTCTAGATACCATATTAAAATAACCTTTGTATCAAAATATCAGTGGAGATGGGAGCAGATTCTCATTATATGAGATTAAGATTCTCTAAATGGTTACATTTTTTTTTGGTAGTCAGACATGGTTTTCTGGTGTATCTCGGACCATTAGGAGTACTTATTGTTTTAGGTGACACAAAATTAAAAGGAAAATTTCAAAGTGAAAATTCCTTTTCTTTTAGGCATTCATTCACTTTTGATAATCTCTTTAATTAAAGCTCTCTTATGTCACAACAAAGATTACTACAAAAAACCTAGTAATATTTCAATATTGGGTTGTTGGGAAAGTCATGATGCATTTTTGCAATGAAAAACAGAAAAAATACATCATGACTTTTCTAACAACCCAATATTTTCATTGTAAAGTTTTACTAAGATTGCCTTTACTTTTCTTCATCAAGCTAAAATGTTAAAACAAAACAAAACAAAATAAAGACAGTAATCTGTATTTTCTGTAAATATGAAGTAGTGTCAAATAATCAAAACATTGAGAAGGACCAACATCAACTACACAAAGGTAATTATCAATGATCAAATGAACTAAAATAATGTAGCAATGGCATTTTGTATTATTATCTTTACTTCCATTGTGAATAAAAGGGATTGGTGAGTTTTTATATCCACTCTGTACTCTTGCTCTCAGATGTCTGACAAAGGACATGAGGTAAATGCATCTTTCAGATTTAATTGTGAATTTGGATCTTCTAAAAATGTCTGATTGAAGCAATATTAAATGTCTAATAAGTGAAGAACTTTTTTAAATACCTGTTTGTTAAGGGTTTACAAATGTGGCTGTCTTTTTGATATGTAGCTGTGTGGAAATAGGATGGTGACTCCAAACTTCTTAAAAGTTGGTTATCCTTAAACTTGCTTACCCTTTTAATCATTAAAACTTGGGTCATTAGTTTTAGAAGGTGCTCCCTGGGAAAGAAGATCCCATTGACATAATATTTGGAAAATCTACCTAGGTTATCACTTTCTTGAAGACTCAATACACATTGTAAACAAACAAAAACCTGCCTAATTTTATTTATCCCAGCAAGTCTCAAAACTACTAACATCTACTGAATCAAATGTTCCATGCAACACATTTTAGATAAAAGTAGTTTAGAATATTTAGTCTCACTCTTCTATTTGACTTTTGTTTTGATTTAATTGCATTGTAAGTCTTGTTTCCTAACTATGAGCTACTTGATTTCTTTCTAGCACATGCATCAGAGGCACAAACAGGAAAGGAGGTTAAATTTAGATTTTTCTCCATTATTTTTTATAAATGATTTAATGAGGATAGGCCACTGGTAAATTTTTCTTACTACCCCAAATCCATATCCTGAAACAGAAACGATGAGGAATGTGCAAAAATAGCAGCATCCAATGCAATATTTCAACGTCTTTTGTGCAAAAATAGCACACTGCATCTAAGTCTCGAGTTGTATTTTTCTTTTGAGAACTAGTCACAAATTGCACCAAACATAGGGAGCATTTGTTAGGCACATCTGTGACCAAATTTAATACTCACCTAAAGTTATACCATTGTTGTTGTCCTTGGTGGATGGAAATAGTATTTATCTTTTTGTTCAAGCTTAACAGTCAAATATAGTATTGTGTCTTTAGTCTTTCCTATACTTCCTTATGAAAAGGCCATTTTAGGGCTCTGCCTTGTCATCTAAAAAAAAAAAAGTGTGGAGAATTGAGTCTCATGGGGCAAAATCAAGACTAGGAATTGTTCTAAATCTGAATCATCCTACAGCCCTGCCATCCAGTTTTCCTCCACTGGAAATGGACTAACATGTTCAGATTGGAGTGTAAATTGGCATGAACCTTCATCTGAAATGCAATAAAGTTAGAGAGGATTAGATGATTTTTAAAAATATATCATTATTCATATTCAGTGCTTCCTCTGCACTTCTGTGTACCATCTGGTCCTGGTGGTCGAAGTGCCAAAATACCATAAGGAAAGTTGTTTTTGTGGTATTTCCAGTCCAACCAGAATCAGAAAGTACCAGAAATCTATTGAGAAAAGCTGCTGTCATAGGACACAAAGCCTAGTTTGTCAAACCAAAGAATTTAAGAAGAAAAGTAGCTGAAATAAAATTACTATCCAAATTTAAGTACTGAACAAAGAGGGGGTTTTAGGTTTTGAGTTTACCAGATATCTTGAATAATAATAACAATAATAATAATAATAATAATAATATACATCCTTATAAAAGTATCCCATTTCTTTATGAACTACAATTCCATTTCTACTCCTTAATTGATCTCTATTATGTTTATGCATTGATTTTTAAGGAGAATGTTTATGGATAAATAAAGTCATGAAACTTCCAGTGACAAGTGACTAAGAAAAAGTGTTATGCAGACCCATTGAATGGATGACACTAAATTTAAAAGCTTTCATAGAATACATGCTATATGTACAAAACTACCTAATATGATCATGCTTATGAGTCCTTTGATGTCTAAAGAATTCTTTTACATGCCATTCTACTTCTATACAGGACATCACAGCTTGTCAAATACAAGGAATCTTGAATCATGAAAGACTCAATCTGTGCTATAAACTTACTGCCCAGAAGGTTTAGAGTGGCTGTTAAATTGGGCAAAATTTCCACTTCCATTCAATCCCCAAACCTTCTGAGATTTATTTGACACTGAGTCTTATTCAGCTTAATTTAGTTCAATTGAAAACAAACAAACAAACAAAAACCCAACAACACCTCTAAGTAAGAAAAGGATTTAAGTGTTGAGTATATTGTGGATATCAGTCATTCATAAGGTCACCAGGTGTGGGAAGCTGATTCAATGGCATGTAACATACACAATATTGTATAACATTTAGTATGTTAAGGACAGAAACTTAGCATGCCGCTTTCTTTTCTTCTTTCTTTCTTTCTTTCTTTCTTTCTTTCTTTCTTTCTTTCTTTCTTTCTTTTTCTTTTTTGTTAAATGAAGTATTCTATATGCACAGAACACAAGCTTTTGTATCAGAAAGGCATAGATTTCAATCCTTCCTCTACACCTGTCAGTAATGACCTAGGAATATTTAAATTACTAACTGCTCTGATCTTAAGTTTCCTCATCTAAAAATATAAAACCAATTAATTTACCAGGTTGAAAGGATCAATGAGTTATTGAGGATAAAGTCCCAGAGCATAGCAAGTGTTCAGTCTTCTCGCCAGCTCCAGCTGTATATGAAGATCATAAAATGATAGACAGCTGCAAGGCAGATGCTTAAGAGGCTGGCTGTTACAAAAGCATATTGCAATTTTTATTCGAGTTCTTTTTTTACCCATTGAAAGAGGAAAGAATAACTCTAAGGATGCCACTCACAGAAGCTTGGGAGGTAATAATATTCTCCACTAGGAATATTACCTACTCAGTTCCCATTGGCAATATTCTGAAATCTTTTATCGCATGAAATAGCAATGTTTTTAGAGGGTCATGATCTGACCTGAGCTGTATCTGAATCCATGTAAAAATATGGCTCTTATACTGGCATTATTGGATCGCTTGCTATGACCTTGAGCCACTCCCCAAAAGGATCATCCCCCAAAGAAAATTCAAGAAAGACAAAACAATTCGCTAATTTTCAACTGAATTTTAGGGCTGTGTTATCTGTATCCGGTATGCGCACTATGACGTTGCTTGCTAGAATATGATTTCTGTTCCTAAGACAGATATTCAACTAGTTATTTTTTCTTGAGACATTTGCTTTCTGTTTTCAAATCACAGTCTCAAGAAGAGCATCATAAAACCACAAACTTGATGAGTTTTCAGGGAAACAGGACACTGCCACACCAGCGTCTAGTCCATAAACCCCAAGCCTTTACATTCCAAAGAAGGGGAACCTCATCTCAAAGTTGTTCCTCTCTGGATACTGATTCCTTTAGTTTACAGAATTTAACTTTTCTGCTCTCTTATTACCCTGGATCACTGGAATTGAATTGACTCACTTAAATCATCCATACTCTTGAAACTGTTTCTCTTTATATCATGCCCCATAATTCACTTAGGAGCGCAGTTAAGATGTCATCCTATGAAGCACCAAAGCAGTCCAAATAACCACCGTTGGGAGAACTTTGCTTGAACCTTCCTCCTTCAGCGATGTCTGGGGCAACAGCTGGCAGTCGCTTTCTCAACTCCTGTCACCCAGCACTAAGGTTAATTATCCAAGCAAAACTACCATGAGTGGTTGTTGTTTTTTTGTTGTTGTTTTAATTTTTGAGTGATAGAACATCTATACCATTCTTCTGCCCTGGAACTCAGAGACACTGTCTTATTAGGAATGCAATCTGTCAAGAAAAGTAAAGTCCATCCAAAGAGAGCTCCATTATCTCTGTGTTAAGTTACAATACTTTTATGAGACGGTGACATTCCCGAGGCAGCACCTGCTGCGTGGCTTTGGGCGGCTGGCCAGAAATGAAAGGGAAAAGCGACGGGCGGTTTAATCTGAGAGCTTCAGCCTTGCGTCGCTGTAATGCACACCAGGGACTGAACAGTTGGGAGAGCCGAGGGAGTCTCCGTTCGCAGACACGGGAGTTCAGGGTATACGGAAATGACCCGGTCATGGTCAGAAAGTTATGAACAAGCCGACAGGAGACACGTTTCCCTTCTTCCTGGGGGCATATGTTTGACATAACTGTGTATACTTCCTTGGAGAGAAATGGCCCTTTGAAAATTTGGGAACGCCCTTAGAGCTAGTGGCTTCAAGTAGATACTCTTACTAGTGCAAAAATGGTGAAACTTCATTGAATAAAGGCAGTAAAAGGAAAAACAATCATATATATATATATATATATATATATATATATATATATATATATATACAAAATATTTTGATTTTTAAAAATATCTTCCTCTTCATCAGTATTTTTTGTTGTTGTTGCAAATAGTGTGGACAATACAAAAACTAAAACCTCTTGTACTTATGGTTGTTTTGAAATGTCCAGATGGTTCAATTCCATAAATGTAACTCACTGTTCTCTTTAACTCCTCAGTGCCACATGGAAAAGGGAAAAATAAAGGTGATCTAGAAAACCAATCCAATGATGATGGCAGTGGTGGAAATTGTGAACTGGTATTTCTTTTCTTTTCTTTTCTTTTTTTGAACTGGTATTTCTTGACAAGTAATCAAACTTCAGAGAAATAGTACCTGTTTGGGAAAAATCAATGGCATCTATTACTAGAGAAGGCTACAAATCCAATTAGACAGTGCACCTTTTGCATTAAAGCAAGGCTGAATTCAGTGGAAACCATTGTTCAGCAATTGGACACTCAGGCATTCCTTTTTTTCTCACTAAATTGATGGTCACCGCTGTTGACTTTTGGGTTAAAGTCTTTAGTAAGAAGACTTCTTGGCCTTTTCTCCATATATCTAGTGACCTTAGAAAGTGATGACTTTATAAGATGTGACCACATGGGTCGCACTACTGTGAGGGAAGTGCAGAGCTCTCAGAAGCCCCAGTTGGGGAGCAGAAAGCCCCATTATTCAGAAAGAGTTACTGGGACCCCACTGACCATGATTCCATAGCAGTTCTCCTCAGGCTCAAATGAAAATTTAACTTGTATTGTGCAAGTTATTGAATATGTCCCAGTCTTCCTACAGAGTTGTTTCTGTGTGTGTGTGTGTGTGTGTGTGTGTGTGTGTGTGTGTGTGTGTGTGTGTGTGTGGAGGGAGAGAGAGAGAGAGAGAGAGAGAGAGAGAGAGAGAGAGAGAGAGAGAGAGAGAGAGACTTTATGGAAGAATAGAGACGTCATGTTATTTGAACATGCAAATCTCATTATATTCTGTTTTGCCTAACTGACCCTCTCTCTTCCATAGGTCTGAACTGAGGATATGAAAAAAGCAGGACTTCATGTCATGAGTGTAAAATTCTGAGCATAGTAAATGCTGTGTTTCATTTCTTCTGGGAATTCTTATCAATCTGATAGGCTTGTTTATGGAGCTAAGTCAGAGTCTTAAAAGCCTCTATATGCCTTACTGAGATGTGAAGTGCTTCTGAACTTTAAAATCAATTGCATCGATTCAATTATAGAACATAAGTGAAGACTAATGGTTTTTATGTTCATTAACTTCTAATTTACATAAGATAGAAGATGTTAATATGGTCCCAGAGTCTGTGGGAAACTATTTTAGTTGAACAAGAGAAATGTGACTTCCATTTTCATTTGCAATGAGTCGATATGGCAAAAATGAAAATATATGATCTTCAGCTCAAATTCTGTGATTTTTCCCATGTTTTCTATCATCAAAGAAAGTCTGTGAACTCTGTGTTGAATCAGTGTAAGCTCTTTATTAGCTGTTCAGTTGCTTTTATAAACAACATGGGTTTTCACTTAAGTTTTACCAGAAGTTAAGAGTCATCAATTTTGGATTTTTCTGAAGTGCAGAAAAGTTAAACAGCCAAAATCAGAAATAAAGACAAAGGTAAACTCTGAAATATTTTCAATTTGAATTACATTCAAATAAATCCTAAATATTTCTGATTTGCTGTTTGTGTGTGAATCCAATAGTTCCTTTGTTTTTGTACTTTTTAGACCCTATATTAAATACCAGAATGTTGTTAATAAGATGTATAATTAGAAATAATAATATTTGAGAAACATCTAAACCTAATGGGAAATTTTCTGGGGACTTAGAAGAATCTTAAATTATTTTAAAATCAGGTCCTGGATGTGATACTCTTGCGATGTACTTGCTTCCTTTGGAGAACAAGATAGGAATAATTCCCATTCTTAAAAAAAAAAAAAAAATTCCCAATAATAAAGTTAGACTTTGTTTCATAAGTGCTAAATGATTGCCTTGTGATCATATTCTTTTTTTTTATTCAACATTTCCATTAAAAAAATTTTTTTTGAAGTAGATAGGTGGTAGTATTTTTTTCTGAGTAGTATTTTATTTGTTTATAGACTAGTTTTAGACATAGTCAGAGTGATTTCTAAACAAATTTGGATTCAAATTCAAAATCTCTTACAGTTTTGATGATTTTGGGCTGTTCAACCATCCTGAGACTCACAGTCTATAGAGTGGGAAAGATATTTCTGCATCTTGGTTTTTATTTTGTAGGAGGAGAAATTATTTATGACATTATTTGTCAATGAGTTAGTTCAATGACTGAAACATATGACATTAATAAATAATGGGATCTAATTTCTTGGCCAATTATACCTACTCTTGCCCTAAACTCTACTTACCCTGCATTAAGCATTTTTCCCTTATATGTGAAGACAAGTATTTTCTAGTTTGGTTTTAATCCCTGCACCCTGCATAATTACATAGGACTAGATTTGGCTGCAAAAGACATGGCGTTGCTCACTTGAACTACAAATGAAATGAGGTATAAAATAGGAGGCCAGAAATGGACCAATTTTAAAACAGAGATTGGGAGTGGAATCGACATTTTCTAAAAGACATCAGGTAAAACATAAAAGAGCAACTGAACAGAAATTTTTACTGTCTCTTTAAGTCCCATGTATTATATTTGACTTTAATGTAGAGGGGAATTAAAAATTTAAATATCTGTGATAAATACAGTAAGCCAGCTCTCTACTTGTCCAACACCATCTCATTCATTATAGTATTAATATACAGAAAATTTTATACTTTCATATTTTTCAATGTTTATGTCATTCTTCTTTGCCAACTATCACACAGTTCCTTTGATAGATTATGATCAGGTTGCATAAAAGCATTTTAGCTCATTACTTACATGGTTGCTGTCTGAAAATAAACATTAATGTCAAATAATAAGAAAAAATATTAACTTTGTTCCCTTTGTTTCTGATATGTGTGATCAGAGTCAAGCTGAGAAAGGTCACATTATCAAGTATCCAATTCATTTTGCAGAGAAGAATGTTCTCATTGGAGAAACTTCTGGGGAGCCCAGAAAGAGCTCTAGGACCAAGGGAATTAAGGCAAAAGATTCAAGAAAGGATTATGGGTTTGGGCACATAGGGTAGTATTGGAGACTTCCAAAACTGGAAAAGAAGAGGAAGGAAAAAAATCAGAGAATAGAGAAAATTCAATGAGGCAAAAGTCTGTATATGACAGATAGTCATTATGAGTATAACTCGTTAAAGAGATTGTTGAACTATCTGGTCGCAAAGAATGGTGGTCTGAGAGGGCGAAGGCTTCCTGTTGTTATTGCTGTGCCTGTGACCTTCACTAGAACTCCTGCAACTTCTGCTGTGACTGCTCCCTCTGCCCACAGCTGCCAGCACCTCTAGCTTCCACTTACGAGTTTATGTACTATATTTATGACACTACACTAAGCTCTTTTAATGCATTGTATCACTTACACCTCTGAATAAGACTTTGAGGTTGGTGTTAGCATCCCAATTTTACTGATGAACAAGATAATGTAATTATGTGCTTATTTTCACACAGGTCTCTTTGACCTCAGAAACCGGTGTTCTTAAAGGAGACAATATGAGAAAGAGGGAGAGGGAGGGGGAGGGGGAGAAGGAGAAGAAACAGGGAGAGAGAGAGAATAAGTAAGGAAAAATGTACAAATTAGCCTTTTAGGGTTAGGTTCAATTAATTGCATCTAGCAGAAAATCCAAAATACTACTGGCCTAAGAGTAAAAGGGTTTATTCTCTCATATAAATGAACTATGACAACAGGCAGCCCTTGATCAAAAAGCAGCCCCATGCTATAGTTTTATATCCTTCAGTAGGCAGCTTATGTTCTCAAGACTGATCATGGTCCAGGTAGAATAAAGTAAAACAAATAATATCTCCAGGGAAAACAGAAATTTGCATAAGAAAGAAAACAAAGTCAAAGTATATTACTCAGCTTAGCAGAGAACAATATATACATAGTTTTAATATTACAGACACCTAATATTGATATATCAATAATATGACTTAAATATTGGGAGGGGTGTGTGTGTCTGTGTGTGTGTGTGTGTGTGTGTGTATGTATTGGGATGGTGTTTTAAAATAGCTATATCTTCAAATAATTTATAGAGATAGAACAAGAAACAGTATCAGTATAGCAGTGTACATCCAGTATTCAGGAATATGGGAGTAAATAGCAGTCAAAACAGCTCTAACAGTTGAAAGTAGATGGCTCTGGAGAGGAGGACTGGAATAAGAATTGAAGTGGAGGAATAGATTATAGTGTTTCAACACAAGCCTTTCTTAAACTATAAAACTAACAATTGTTTTAATATAAGTGTACATATTATCATATATATATATATATATATATATATATATATATATATATACACACACACACAAATAGTCATAATCTCACAATCCACAAATGATCATTATTTAGTTTTTTGGTGTATTTCCTCCCCCAAATTTTACTTAGGAATAATTCTTAACATAGTGCATTCATTCATTCACCCAATATTGCTAAGCACCAACTATGTGCCAGACACTGGGCTGGATGCCGGAGACAAAGATGAATGAGCCATTCCCTAATCTCAAATGGATCACATTCTATGAGAGGCGATGGGCACCAGAATAGATCACACAACAAGGAAACACATGCCATCAAGAAGAAACGGAAAGGGACAGAGGAGAGCAAACTGGATAACCCCCACATACATGGAGATTAAACAATATACTTCTGAGTAACTCATGGGTCACAAAAGAACATCTCAAAAGAAATTTAAAAATATTTTGAACTAAGTGAAAACACCACTCATCAAAATTTGTAGAACAGAGTGAAAACCTGGCTTAGAGGGAGATTGATACCATTGAATGCATACATTACAAAAGAAGAAAGCTCTAAAATCAATAATCTAAGATTCCACCTTATAAAATTAGAAAAAGAAGGGCAAAGTAAATTCAAAGTAAGTAGAAGAAAAAAATAAGAATTAGAACAGAAATCAATGAAATTGAAAACAGGAAATCAGTAGAGAAAAATCAATACATCAATACAATGAAAAGTTGGTTCTTTGAAAAGATCATTAAAATCAATAAGCCTCAAGTCAGACTAATAGAGAGAGAGAGAGAGAGAGAGAGAGAGAGAGAGATTGATTTAATCACAAATTTATCAAAATTAAATTTTATTAATGACTGTGTTTAACAACTGGATCATAAAATTCCTGAAAATGTAATTATCTCTACTCATGAACTCCTAAGAGCTGGTACCAGCACACCACTGGTTGTCTTATGAGTCAGTAACACCTCCCAGAGAAGGTGAAACCTCAGGTAAGTCTTAACATGTACTTTAGAATCAGCTGCCAAATGGACTTGGGGATGGAAAGGGAAATAAGCACATTAAGGCTCAGGGGTCACAGAGTGGTGCGGGGAGCATGATGTGTGAATGGAAATACAAGCATTTCTGTGTCTGAGCTGGAGATGAAATTCTCAGAAAGCAAGGGTCATGATAGAAAGGACCCTGCAAACTACATTAGGAGGTTGGAATTTATCTTACAGGCCACGGGGATGCTGCTGAATGATTTAAAATAGGGGAGTGCATTATTCAGATTTATGACTGAGCAATGATCTCTGGCCAATCCTTGTAGGGCGAATTTAAAAAGCAACAAGCCAAGAAACATATAAACCTTATAGGAAGGAGGCTATGGCAGTGGTTCAGGGAAGTGATGATATGACCTGATTCAGGACAGTTGTACTTTAGGTGACAGATTCCAGAAATACTTAGGAGGTAAAGTCAGCAGAATGGGTGATTGATTAAAAGTGGGCTGGGGTGAGGGAGAAGGAAATCATTGATGGCTTCCAGGTTTCTCGCTGGGTTTATGGATGTGGGGGCAGTAACCAAGAAATGGAATCAAGGAGGAGGATTAGATTCCTGTGGTATCTGATTCACTCAGAGTCCGTAAGCTGAATAGCAATGATTGTGGGCTATTTGTGTGGAAATACCATGCAGGTCTAGCTAAAATTAAATTTAGGGTGTCACCAAGGTATTGGTGGTAGTTACAACCTCAGTAGTGGGTGAACTCTAGAGGGAAAAGGGGAGCAGTGAGTGATATGGGCCAAAGGAAAACCTGAGGATACACCCTCATCTCAAGGATGGGCAGAGGGACAGGGCTAGTTCTGGAAACAAAAGGACTTAGCAGAGAGGTGGGAAGGGAATAAGAGACCCCAGCAAAAAGAAGTCTGGGAGGAGAGACCATTTAAAAAGCAAGGATTGAGAAATAATGTCAATAGTGCAAAATGAAATGCAGTTGCCATTTTGTATGTTTTGCCTAAAGTGAAAATATGACATTTTTCTCAAATCATGAAATAGAAATATCCTCTTAATTTGATGATCTTACTTTTAGAAAATTTTCGTGCACAAATGGTATGGACTTATTATGGAAAGTTGATAAAAATAGAAAATAAAAAAGAAGAAACAGAATACTTCACTTCCCAGAGTTAATAGATGTTAAATTTTGAAATTTACATGATTTTAGGGCTTTTTTGTATGTGTGTGCATATATATATATATATATATATATATATATATATATATATATATATATATTTCATTGCTCAGGAAATGTAATGTACTACTTATAAAATATTTTAATGACTATAATATTATATTCAGCATGTGGCTATATTATAATTTGTATAATCAATACCCACTATTGGGCACTTTAAATTACTATCATTATTTTCTTCTATTTTAAAAATTGCTACACTTAACATCTTGTACATAAAGCTTTTTAATGTGATTTCTTTTTTTCCTTTAGGAACATAGTCTAAATGTGAAATTAACTGAGTTAATGCATATGGACGGTTGTAAGGACCCTGACACATTTTGTCAAAATGCTTTCCAGAAATACAGTCTGATTAGATTTCCACCAGCACTCAAAAAGATCCTCATTTCCCAGAGATCCTCAGCAGTGTGACGTGCGCCCCAATTTTATCTGTATTTTAAAATAGTTTCCATAGATCTTTCACCTGCAATAAAAAGCAGATTTGAAAGCCAAACGTTTTTACGTCGTGGTATAAACTAGATGTAAAACCAGGATGGGCTAAGAGTAGCGGATGATCCCTTATGTTGGCAGGCAGATTTTTACAACTTCCTACGTGCAGCCCTTGTCACTGAGCTGTTACCCAACTGTGCTTTGCTCCCGCCGCAGTGCTTGTATTCAAACTGCTGTGTGTACCAGTCGTTTGAACAGCCTTCTCTCTCTTCTCCTTGTCCAAATGGTAAATGTCCTCAAGTTATTTCTGGAAGCTTCTGTGCCTGTTATACAATGTACAATATAACAGTCGATTACTTGCTTTCTTGGATGGTATGTCCATTTACTGTTCTTACTTGGCTGCAAGATCTTGAGAGTGAAGAGGAGACCACTTAGGTTCAGTTTGTTGTCCATGAAATATGTAAATGACATGGGGTAGGTACTTGGGTAAGAAAGAGGAATGGCACAAACTCATAACCCCACTGACTTGGCACGAACCAGCTAATTGCCTATTCTAACCAAAAGTAGAATTTAGCTGAAAATAATTTTATGAACATTTTACAGACTGTTACATATAATTTTTTAAAAATCAGGTAGCTTTCGGAGTGATTTTAGAAAGTTGTGACCCGTGGTGTGTGTGTGTGTGTGTGTGTGTGTGTGTGTGTGTGTGTGTGTGTGTGATGTTGTAGCGGTGTGGGTAGCATGTGGACAGGGAAATGGACAGGTCTAGATGACCTATTTTACAGAATGAAAACTAAGTTCAAGAAAGATTATATTACATGATCGCTTCAAATACAAAGCTGGTCATAGAAACGGTGATCTAGAACTTCGATCTGCTGACTTTCTGGTCAACGTTAGTTTTATACCACCAGGCTACATATATTTTCAATTGTATTTCTTCATGTACAATGTATTCAGCAATAACTTACAAAATATGTAATTTAATCTCAAATATGAATCATAAACACTTCAGTAATCTTAAGTGATTGGAGCCAGAGAGAAATTTAGGGAACTTCATAAATTTTCAATTTTTCATTATTTCTCCTAAAGCGGATAACTTCTCTAAATATCCATCTTGTTTTTCTTTGCATGTTTTCTGTTTCATTGTCACCTTCATTTGAAAATATGATTCCTATTTAAATACCTAGGTAATATGGCTTTGGGTTATTATTGCACTCATTTCTTTTTGAGACAATGTATTACATTTGCTATAAGTGTCCCTATGATGTATCTTTGTATAAATAAAACCACAAGTATCAGAAAATCTGTTTAAAAAGAGGTGCCCCGTCTTCTCTGAGTAGAACTTAATATGCGTTTGGTGTGTGAATGTTTGCATGCCTAAATGCTTATGTAGCAGGTTACAGAATTCAAGATATTTTAATGGTGCTGATCGTGATGGGTGTGTTACTCCTCAGTATATTGGTTATAATTTTACAGGTTTGGGTAACTTTGTTAAATTTTGGCCCATCTGTACCTTTATGTTGCTAAGTGCCTGTGTGTATGGCTACGTGTTTGTGTAAGCATCTACACACACACACCCACACACACACACCCAAATTTGTGGAGATATATATATATATATGGTATAATTAAGATAAACAACTCAAGAGGAATACCTGTCCCTTTAGATACCATCAAACGATATCTGAAAGTTTTCAAAACCACATCAAGAAACCTTTGACTTCCAAGTGTACCATGCAGACGTTATCTCTTTGTGTGTTTAATTTTATCACCAGTTAGACCTCCAGGGGAGTTGCAACATGTGGTTGTTGTATCACATCATTGTGGAGCACCTTTCCAGCCCTCCCGCTCTGAGCAGCAGGCCTGCATGCCCGTGGGTACCCTGGCACTGATTAAGGGGGGTTGCATAATTGCGTCCAATCTGGATGTCAAGAGTTCTTCAGTCTGACCTCCAACCCCAGCTCTCTCAGTGGAGACCACATAGCTCCCATCTCCTCCCACTGCCTGCTTGGATACTGGTTCCATAATGAAGCCCTTGTCACGGGAGGGGCTCCTGTTTCAAGCTGGGTTCTGTTTCTTTCTTTATATTCCTGGGATGTAATTATCTCATGATAAGCTCCTTTGTGTCTAATGACTTAATTAGGTAATCACATAAGTGCTGTAAGTGATGTTTTGTGTGATGAAAATGTGTAGTATGTAGTAAATCATCAAAGTTCCTCAGTGCTGGACAGGAAAGCATAAATACCTAGTCTAGGAGTTTAATCCCCTCTCCGCCTCCCCCCACCCCCACCCCAACAGGTTTTATTGGGGGTGGGAGGAGATGGGAGGGGGAAAAAAAACAAAAAAACTTCTTCATACTAAACAGATGGGGGAGGGTATAATGGTGTTTTCCTGAGCTCTGACACTTTTTAATCTGCCCTACACACATACGTGCAGAGTTTAATGTGTAATTGCTGCTTTTTCTCAAAATAAGGCCGATTAGCCAGAAAGCGGCACCAGCTGCTTGAGTGCTGTGGTTTATTTTATTCTTTTCCTTTCCTTTCTCCTTTATTGTATTTATGTGTGTTGTGGGTGTGTTTAGCAGGTAAAAATTGGCATTTTTGGAACCATAACATTTCAGTTGTGTTCCTGCATTCAGAGGCACGCACTTAAGTGAAAGTGACATAAGATGTTATTTTGCCAAAGGTCATTAAGAAATTGAAGCGACTTTCTCTATAAGTATATGACTTTCAGTGAAACAATAGACCCATTACTGTCTTGTTGCCTCCCTCAATTGGTTTATGTATGAAGGGTTTTGCTGTGAACTTTGGCAAATGATGTTTTTAAAATGTTTATTCTGTCACAGTGTGTTAGCCCAAAAACAAAATTAAGAAAGAAAATGTTGGTTAAAAAACAAATAAAAACCGACCTGTCTGCCCTTTTTTAACTCTCTGCTCGCTTCTTCTTACATTGAAATATTAAACGATTATTTACCATTAATTAAATAGGTGAACACTGCAAGAAACTGACCAAATCTTAACTAGCCCTGTTTTTAGTTTGAATAATTATGTAATATTTTAATCTGTTTCCCAAATATTTTGCTTTTTTTTTTTCTATTTCATTTTTTGCCTTTTCCAGAAAGTTTCTGGAATCATGCCAGTCTAAAATAATATTTTCTTAACCTAAAGTTCCATAGCATTGTTTATATCATTATTTGTTTATCTCCAGTTTATTCATGCCCTTCCATGTTTTCCTTTAACAAACTTTTATAAAATGCCTACTATACTTTAGGTTCCAGGTCTTCTTTTGTTCTATTAAATTGTCATTATTATTATTATTATTATTATTATTTTGGATAAAATGCCATTGAATATTTTGTTCACTGATTTATTGTGTTACACAAGGTTCTAAGCTTCTTGAGCATCAAGGCCTCACACATCAAGTACATACAATAATTATTGGATTTTTTAAAAACTTGTTTTGCCAGAGACCAAATATCCAGCCAACATTTCCTTTTGTTGTTGGTGTTATTACAAATAAATTTTACAGTGACTATTTGTACATTTTACCTCTCTTCTGAAAGCAGTCTAACAGCAGACCCAAATGAAACATAGCAAAGCATGCTGGTTGGGAGCACGGTGAGGGGCTCCAGACCAGAGTCTGGAAGCTCTGAGTGTCTCACAACAGGAAGAGGTGAGAGCAAAATGCAGACAGGAACTGATGCTCAGAGTACAGGAGTGACTGATGTTTTGCTTTCCCCCTTGAACCAGAGCAGTGATTTCTGACAGAAAGTGGTACAGCAAACACTGGAATCAAGTTCTCCAAGTTGGTTTCTACTATGTTGTCTTTAAGGGGGTTCATGATCAATGAGAAGTTCCTTAACCTAAGTTTCTTAAGCTGACAAGCATCAGGCTCTCCAGGGAACTTCAAAAGCATTTGAGTTCACCAAATTTCTGGAAGCACACTTTAATTGTTGGTTTGCTTTAATGGATTTACCAGACTAGGAAAAGGCCTTAGAGACACTGGCATTACCTTAAGACTAAATGCTCTAAAACTTTGGGACCATTCTATAGGCTTGGTCTGGGTCCTCAGGAGGGTATGGCCGGGGTGAAGATTCAAAAGAGAGGCATTTTGTAGGGATGGAAGCAAAAGAGAAAAAAAGTAAAACTGACCCTGACCAAGATAAGCAGAGGAGGGTGTGCTTTCAGGGATGTATATAAGAGGACCCACCAAGCCCCAAATGCGTCATACTTGTGATTCAGTCTAGCAAATGCTAGGTGGGCCCACGTTAGATAATTCCCAATCTGCCATGTTGTGGGCTGCTTGAACAATGAGCCATCCTTTCAGCCACAGATGTGTATAAGGCAAAATGAGAAGAGATAGAGGGAACAGTTTTTGATAACAATAGGTTTAATCAGAATTTTGTAAAAGACAAAGCAAGACTTATGATAGAGGTGAGCAAGAGAAGGGAAGCCTCTCTGTATGATAATGAACTCTTCATGACTCACACTTGGCCTCAGTGAGAGGGACCATTATCTGCCCCAGGAGTGCTAGAAAGAATATCAACATAACAATACAATCTATCTCATGGGTGATACTCTTATAGGTCACTTTCTTCTGATTTCTGAAAGCTGACTTGATGCAGTCTTTAGAGGTCATTTTGAAGAAGAAAATGGACATATATCCAGCCTAGTTCTCAGATGCCATTGGTAATAGATGTTAGGTCACCATAAACCTCAAAAAGATTTTCTGAATTCAAATGAATTAAAGAACAACCCTGGAAATGAACAGAAAAATAAGGAACAGGGGAATCAGACAATGTTCTGCAGAGGATGGGCATCTACTAATTAAGGGCTAACTCCCTAATATATCCTAATAAATTTATATAGGGGAAAAATAAATGGTAGACAAATTTTCAGTTAAGGTAATTAAAGAATGATACCACAACTTAATACAATTTTTTTTATTAACACTTAGAGCATGGTGCTCAGCACCATATGCTTTGTGTGGGGACTATCTTTGAAAAGAATACATGAAAGATAAAATATATCTTTCAAATGAATGAATAAATGAAAGATGTGTGATAGCACAATGGTTTCCATTTAAATTATTATTTTGTAATATGATGCACTTGGAAATAAGTCCCATGTTAATTGGCACCAAGAACAGATATTGTGTCTTATTAAGCTGTTAATATCCTTAGCAAAAAAATCATATTTGAAGCTGAAAAGTAAAATAATACAATGGTGGGGGTGTGGTGAGATGATGGAGAAATGAGAAAAGCCAATGTGGAAGTTTAGAGTGCCCATGCCAGCTTCAATCTTTATTTTTATCACCTGGGAAGCAGATGACCTTGAACACTGTTGCAGGGATTCAGTTGAAAACCAGAGTCACACAAGAGTTCACCATTTCAATTCACCATAGGAAATCAAAGATATGAGATTGAATTCATCTTATTCTATATTTTCTGTTTGTACGGAGACTGCCCTAAGCAAATTCCATCAGGAAATTCTTCATGCCTAACCCTGGCTCTTGCGCCATAATTGACACTCATATCCAAGCTTTCTGTCCTTAGCAGAGATTAAAAACAGCTGGTTGCAATTTGCAGCACTAAGATGCTAACAGAACTTTCAAGCATAATTGGAGACCATTATTAAGTTGTCCCTCAGACTCACATTCCCGGGCTGAATAATTTCTCTTCTTTAACATTCCTTATTACTCTCATACTTTAATCTGTAAACCATCCCTGTGGTTCTCTGAAGGTGTTTGCACAAGGTGTGATGCAAGGCAGGCTAGGCTCTTTCCACATGCGCTCGACTTCATGAGTCAAGTTCCCATTTCATCCAAGAATGCAAAACAGACCCAAACACAAGCTTAGGAGCCTTCAGAAGGGAGAGCTGGCAGTGGGAAGAGAGGGAACCAATCAGAGTGGTCTAAGGTCAGAGGGAACCAATCAGAGTGGCGTAAAGGTTAGAATAATGCATACTGAGAAAGCCTGCAATTTGAGCATTATGAATCTGGATAGCAAACTACAGAGTGCCAAAAGGTAGTCAGATGTCAAACAGTGGTCCCTGTCGCTTGTTCGGGGCTCAAGAGCACAGCCAAGAAGCCTAGACGTCTGAGGTTCTGGAGCTAGCCAAACATGATTTCTTAAAAGGCCAGAAAACAAGAGAAACTTTCTGAGCAGAGTACCAGGAAAGGAAGGAAATGCTTATACTGAGACGACATTATGCCTCCTGGAGGGAGCTTCTCCCTGCTTTCTTTTCAAGAGCGAGTTTTTCAGACTTGTCCCACATTCCCCCAATATAAGACAAGTAAGTTTGCACAAGTGGCTGCAGTAAGAAGTGTGAAGAGCAACTGTCAACAGCCTTTTAAAAAATACAGAAATCTATTAGCAATTATTACTGAGTGTTCTCTTAACAAGTATCTATTGTGTACCTACCATGCACTAAATGCTACATCATTATTTGAATTTTGGACTATTCCCTCAAATTAAGTCCTCTTCATTTTTCTGGTGAAAGCAGTACATAGGTACTTTCATGAGAGAACATGAAGGACATAAGAGGGAAATACAAATATCTGGTTTAACAAGATAAAGCTTTTCATTTATTCCACAAAAGTTTGTTGATTACTTGTTATAGTTTATTACTAAAGAAAACTTGATATCTGAACTCAAAGTGCTTGCTTATAATCTGAAAAGAAGCTTGCAATTAAAATAAGCTAGTAAAATTCTGCAAAGCATAGAAGAAGAAAATGTCATTCTTAGATAAAAGCTAATTAATGAATTCCCAACTTCTTGACAGGCTACATATACACCTGGAGACTTTACATGGCTTGCACTGATGGTAACATTTTTTAAAACTTTTTTGCTTTATATAACACTTTACAAGTTAACAAGGCCTTTTAGATTACTTCTCACAAAATTTTCTGTGGCCTGGGTTTAGATAAGATAAAAGGAATGAGTTTTATGAATAAGTGACAAGTAGAGCTGGATTTTCAAAGTCCAAATAGAATGTTCTATATACTAGCATTTTTATTTTTAACTGCAACTTTAGTTAAGCTGTTTTTCAGATTAGCTCCTGGTTTACATGTAGTCTTCATGTAGTTGTGACAATGAAATCAGGCAGTTTTTGAGCCTAGTTTTTCTAGTTTTAAAAGCAGCTAATGAAGGACTTAACCAAAGTTATTATAGGATAAAATATGATTGTTTCTTTGCATCTTTCTTCTCTTCAACAATGCTCTTGAGACTATTATGTTAATAGTGTCTTTTAAATAAAAGTATTTAAAATAGCACATATGAAGATGAAGATTAGAAATAGTAGGACAGGAAAAGAAATAAAAATAAAAGCACAAAATGTGAATAACAGGCAAACTAGCTTGAAATTGATCAATGCTAATTAGAAGACCAGAGTCGGAAACTTTTGGTTTAATTCCACCTGGTTTTGGAGTTTTTTCAAATAAATAATCAAAGATATAATGATAATACATGGATTTCAAAGGTGATCATTCTTAGGGAAAAATACAATTCAGAGTAGTAGTATCAGTATTTTGCCCAGTCCAAGAAAACTCAGAAATATTGATGCCAAGAGAAAGTTTTCTATTTTCTTTTGAGTGACAGAATCAGATATCAACATTGTCATACCAACAGCCAGGTCTGGGATTAATTCCTTGACCAAGATGAACAGACACAAAAGACTTTTCAGAAAATCTGTGTGCTTAACTACTCTCCCTGTGGCGCTGGTCTTTAAAACAAACAAGCCAACCAAAAAGAAGGAGGGAAAAACGTTCTCAACAGATGAAAACTAAACCAATAAAAGCCTACAGTTATTCATTTTAAAAAGGAAATGGGCAAGCTATCCAGTAATAATATCTGTCTACTCTACGGCTTATATTTTCTTTAGGCCACAGTTATTTAGTGATTATTCCCTTGCTTAAAAGTAGACAACCCAAAGCTATTAAAGAGCATTGTTTTATATAATAGCAACGGTATTAGGTTTAAGTCTAACACTCTAGTGTTTTTTCATGAATGGTTGATGTAACAATGGATGCATATTCATTCATTCACCTAGCACAAGCTGTTTCCATTGTCAAAGTGCAAAGTTACAAATTACTATAACAAAATTTAATACATCAACTGAGAAGCTCCACTTACTCACACATTCTCCTCTATCCCCAGCCCCAACCCCAACCTAGAGCAGGCTATTTACTGCCTTGAAAGGTTCAGTCCTCTTCACTTAATTATTCTAATCTTCAATTGTTCTTCGTGTGCACATGAATTCAGATGACCATTTGTTTTTCTTTTTTCTTAAGAAATGCATGCACACACATTATTTTTACCATATAATTACATAACCAGAGAATGCCTGCCTTGACTAACATCCTCTCTGAGAAAGCATTTGAACCTTGAAAGCTGCTACTCTAATCTTATAATTTAATGTGAAAATTGATTTCCAAGTTCTATCTATGCCTGCCCCTTAAAAAACATCAAACATTAAAGAATCAATGAGACCAAGGTATACTTGATGTTTTAAACCCTGTCACAAATCTTGTCAGTGAAGTGCAAAGTTGTGGAAAAGAAAGAAAGAAAGGAAGAAACTATAATATGTAACAATAAATAAATTATGACCTGAGGTTTGGCAACATTTAAATTTCCAGATACATGCCATGTTCCAAACCATGAAGATATATAAATTTTTTAGGAAAGGCTAACAAGTTGATTAAGTAGGTGCCTTCTCCATTGATAAGGTTTCCTAGAGATTTGGTCACCCTCTTCTTCCTGGTACAGAGAGGGAGACACCCTTATACATGGAGATTTCCCCTATAAATGTAAATTTCAATTTTAAAAGGATAACTTCTGCTAGATTTTCAGAGTTTCTCCTGTATTTGCTGCTTCCTAAAAATAAACAGCCTAAAGCAATCTTTATGCCAAAGAGGATATTTTGGGGCAACAAAGACCTGGTTTAGAAAGACCTGATTCTTGTGAAGCCAGTGGCGGGGAGGAAACATTGATTTTCCTCCTACCTTCTTCCTAAGTTCTTCTGGCTGGACTGATAATCAAATTTTCATGGGACAGCTTAACAGGAGAAAACGACTACATTTATTACATATTTACATGTGGGGATTCCATAAGATTATGCAACCTGGCAGAGATTGGGCAGTTGAAGCTTATATCTTAAGTTAAGGAGAAGAGGGGTTAGGAGTTGGAAACTCAAAGGGCAGGAAGACAATTTACATAGAAATGGAAAAGCAAATGTTTGGTAAATAAATGTTTGTTGGGCCATCTTGAACTATGGGACATAGAGAGAACTTTGATAAAAAAAGGAGCTTTGCTAGGTCCCTCCCTGTCTATCACACTTAGTTCATATTAAATTATCTGTGATAATAGTAGCTCCCTTCCTGGAGCAGGTTTTCTTCCTAAATTTGTTTAGACAGTTAGGGGGAAGATCAAAGTTTTTTCCTGAGTCTTAAAAAAAAAAAAATAACCAACTTAAAATAATATTTCAAAAAGCATATTTTGGAGTGGCAAACTCTTGTCACCCTCACCAGGAACTGAGCAAACCTGCTCAAATGTGTGAAATCCATGTTGTTCCATCCTCTTCAGGAGGGACGTCTGTTGTGCTATATGATTTTAACATAATGAAAGGTGCAAAGTCACCAAAACCCAGGGTATTCAGATCAGGGCCTAAAGTCTTCTGAAACTTCTGATACTATAATCTAGTAGAAGCAGTTTTTGAAGAGTGAATTCACACAGTTTTGGAGCTACATTCAGGCCAAGGAAGAACAGGAATGCAGGTTCACATAAATATACTGGTTGTCTATTCATCTTCCTGGTACAAAGAACCAAAATGGAAGAGATAGGGAACAAGTGACACAATGCTCCCTGCAAGTATCATAGGAGACACCTGCTCGAGAACAGATTTTGAATCAACGTTGTATTCTCCTATGGTTTTGAAAAAGGTGATTTCTTTTTGAAAAGGTGAGTTCTTTTTTTTCCCCCTTTCTCTTAATTCACATTTTTATTTTCTAATTGGGGGAAGTTCACTCTGTATTTTCTGTATATGTCATTGGCTACAGGCCTATAAATTAGCCCATGATCCCTTCTGTATTTACCTTCATTAGAGATCATCAGGGAATGGTGTATAACTAAATTCCCTTAATTGTCCTTAAATATTTTTTAAAAGAAGGCAAATAAATAGTTTTTAAGAGATGCTTAACAGGGCCAGCCGAGTAGTGCGTTGGTTAAGAGTTGGCTTGGGATACCAGCAGCCCAGGTTCGGATCCCACATATGAGGGCCAGTGACACTGCCCTCTACAGCTAAGATGGTGAACAACAGCTCCACCTGGAGCTGGGCTGCTGTGAGTCCCCAGGACGGCATTGCTGCAGCCCCTGCTGCAGTGGGCTGCCATAGGCTACAGTGAGTGGCCCGCAGCCAGCGTGAGCGGCTGGCAGCTGGTGTGATCTGCCAAGAGCCACTGTGAGTGGCTGTCCAGAGGCCAGTAGCCAATCTACAGCACCTGAAAGAGCACAATGTTGATATCAACATGGGCCAGTGAAGCAATGTCCTCCACAACTAGACTTTTGAAGAACAAAAGGGCAGCAACTTGTCTGTTCCCCTTCCCTGGTTTCACAACGCTCCCGCAATTCCCCTCCCTGCAAGTCCCCAATTCAGAAAAAAAAAGAATAAATGGAGATATATATATATATATATATATATATATATATATATATATATATATATATAAAAGAGATGCTTAACAAATTGAACAAACACAATGGAATGCATTCCTTTTAAAAATATTGAAGACTGTATACAGAAAACCTGAACTGATCTGAAGAATTAACAGAGCAAACAGTAGTTTCAATTATTGTATAAAAGAGCACTAGAAAGGAGGTCAAGAGACTATGAGTTTAGGATTGGGCATCACAGAACATGACATAACCTTATTGAGCCTCCATATACTCATTTATAAAGCAAAATTATTCAGAAAGGTGTCTTAACTTAGACATCGTTGTGAATTTGGGGGCACTACTTTGTTCTGGGGCTCTGTCCTGTGTATTGCAGGATGTTTAGCAACATCCCTGGACTCGACCCACTAGATGCTACTGTCACTCCCACTCAGTTGTGACTCCACTCCAGACTTTGTCAAATGTTCCCTGGGGGACAACATCACCACCCCTGGTTGATAAATATCAGGCCAATTGTCTCTAAGCTCCATTCTAGCTCACAGTTTCTATAACTCTAAAATTGAACCCCAGCCTAAATGTACTCATTCAGATTATTTTCTCCTCTTGGAAATATGCTAAGAAAGTTAGCAATGTGTTCCATGGCAGAATGTTATTGGGGATGAAAAGGATTAAATGAATATAGGGATTTTTCACAAAAATCTGCAGGGGGATAAAAAAACAAAACAAAAAACAAAACGCCTTATCCTTTGAGGTGCTTTTAGTTTCTACGGAAGAACTGGAAACATGAGCATAAAATGGCAAGCACCTTTGTATCTCCTGACCTTCTCTGATAGTCATCAACCCCAGCAAATGCCTGAGAAGTAAGAATGTCATTTTGCTCCGCTCCCTGGAACCCACCAGAGTTCATTAGGACCCCAGCCACCAGCTTCTGCTCAGAATCTCTTCCAAACCAAGGTCTTTGCATTCAGCACCCAATCACATTTGCATACTTTTGACTACCTCTTAGACAATTTTCCTGCTGTGTCAGGAGAAAATCATTCTATTCTAGTTTTTTTCCTTTCTTGTATTTACAGCCAAGAGCTACCTTTGCATTTCCCCTGGCTGTGAACATTGTTTTCTTCTCCTTATTGCACTGATTACTTGATATATTCATGACACTTGTACTTGGACTTTTTTCTTTTCTTTTTTTTTTTTTTTAAACAGAAAGTAAAGGAGAGAAAGCACTGGGTAGGGCCTCAGTAGTTTGGGAGACATGATTCCTGATTCTAGACTAGTCAATAAGTAATTGCTTGCCCCACTTCAGTTTCCTGCTTTAAAAAATGATGTGCTTGGACTACAAGATCTCAGTTTGAGTTTAGTGCATGTCCGGAGTTTTCTGGCATAGCCCTGTGTTTTCATATTCTGATTCTGAACTTATATTTAACAAATCATATGTCCTAATTATAAGTTAGGAAAGCATGCTCACTGTATCACCCATCTATCTTCCCAGCCAAGTCTAAAGACCTGAGATCGTTGGGGTACCAGAATACTTGAGAGATTATTTTTGTTTCATTTTAAAACAAAGAGAAAACACACTCCTCTTTGTGGGCAGACTGCTTTTTTTTTTTGTTGTGTTTTCTTTCTTTGTTTGTTTGATCATTTCTTTCAGTGCATGGTGGTTCTGATGGTCATGAAAGTGTTTTCGGATGTGCCAGGAGAAATTGGAATAGCGTTGTTCTAGTGCCACTAATGCTAATGGGACAGTAGTTATTACCAGCCAATACCTGTCTGCAAATCCTGCTAGGTTCAAACATGGACTGTTGAGGTCTGGAATGATTCCATGTAGAGTCCGTGTTGAAGAAACTCCTTTCTTTTAAACAAAGCCTCATTCTGTCAGTTTTAATGGTAAAATCCATATAGTTAATCTAACTGTCTCCCACTCCAGGTAAGGGGATTAATCTGTTTAGTAGTAAATGGATGTGTTCCTGGGAGCCAAGAAGTTTAGCCAATGGGTTCATTTTCCAATTTTCATCATGAAATATGAATACGGTGATTGAAGCCATCTAGTTGCATCTGGAAAGCCAAAATCATTTTTCATTTTAGAAAGAAAGAAATACCTGTGTTACATTTACTCTGCTCACCCCTTCCCACTATTGAATGCTTTATTCATTTGTCAGGCTGGTAAACATATCTGTATAGCACGTAGATAAAAGTGGACACATCAGTCTGTTTAGCTAGCTAATCCTTGCTCTCTTTCTAGTGAAAAAAAAAGTACATATGTTTCTCTCTCTCCCTTATTTTTTTTAATCAGCAATGGAATAACCCTGCTCTCAACAATTCTTTCCCAGCACTTATGTCTCTACGCCTCTCTCCTTAATAAATAGACTCAGTGTTGAACGCATGACTTTTACACCTCTATTAATCTTGGCAGACTGTGGAGATGCTGAAACATGTTAGCTAGTAGGAAAGAAGATGCCTTTTCATGTGGCCTTGCAATGCAAACATTTTGGAAATGTTTGGTTCCTCTGTCACATTGAACTTAGACTCATTCCTACTGGCATGCCAATGGCTTTGTTTCAATAGGGAAATTGGTGCTTTAGTGAAAGACTTTGGTAAATGGCAAAAACATATATATATATATATATATATATATATATATATATATATATATAAATTTTTTTCTTTTTTCTTTTTGAGGGCCGTGTCACTGGCCCTCACATGTGGGACCGAACCCGGGCCGCTGGCTTCCCAAGCTAGTGCTTAACCACCGCGCCACTCAGCCGGCCCTGGCAAAAACATATTTTAACAGATCCTGTGAGTGAACAAAGTTTTTCTTTTCTTTCCTGATTGGGGGAAAAATAAACTACTTTAAAAATAAATTAAAATGACTTTGCTAACCCTTTCCATAGTTAGTTGGCTAATTGTTGTTTAGAACTCTGAATTTAATATAGTCACTTAAACCAGAAATGTCCATCATGTGATATAATAGTAAGACTCAGAAAAATGAATACATTTTCTGGAAAAACATGAGATTTTTTTAAAACCAAAATTGCAAGAATTTTTATTAACTAAGGTGATTATATAAATTTTCATCCAAACTAGGGCTCTTTTGAGAATGGGAGGCAACACTATGAATTGATATGCTGAGACATACTGCAGTCTTTGGCAAACCTGGAGCTATGGCAGCCCTTGAATAACTCACAGCTGACGAGGCAGAGGTGGGGTCTCTATGTGCAGGCAGTCAGCTGACAGGCATTTTAAAGGCATGAGAGGAAGATAGCTTATAAGTTGCCCCCTCACGCATTCATGTTTTAGTCATATTCTTTCTCTGAATAGTATCAAACATACAATAAAATAAATCTTTAAAGCATAACAACCTCTTAAATGTGCAAAAAACACTCTTCAAATGAAAGAATTGCAAGGGATGTGACAAACTTTACAAACCAAAAGACCCTTTTCTATGACTAAATAAAGTCTGGCAAAATCTCTTCAAACTAAGCAATGTTTACTTCTGTAGAAGAATAGCTTATACTCATAAGCATCTATTTTCCTATATATCACATTTTTCTGAATGAAGAATATAACTTGTAGTTAATGGTTACACAAAAATTTAAGGAGAAAGATTAGAAATGTCACAAGCTATGGGAGAAAATTGAGGATATATAGAATCTAACGTGAAATCTGGCCAAGTACCCTGTTCTTAAATGCTGTATGTGGTAATAGGCCAGGAAAATAAATTACCTATTTCATCTGAAACATTTTCTTTTCCTTTAAAGTCTGCTTCCACATTGGGATATCCTATTAAACCATAAAATATTGTATCCTTTTAATTTTCTTCTTCATAAGAGAAAGACCATTCATTCAACTAGTCACTTATTCTACTAGTCAACCACTCATCCAATCAATCATTTCTATATGTATTTAATGAGTATCTACAATATGCCTGAAACTTATGAATACAAGCAGAGTCTCTTACTTGTAATTCCAAAATTCACAAAGTTCTGAACACCAAAAGGTTTTGTATCCTATGTGGGTACCAAATCTAACCTGACTGGACTAATTTTGTGGAAAACCCAACCAGAATTGACATAGGAGTATTTTTTAACCTTTTATATCCTCTTTTCGATGAATAGTCACATACTTTGCTACAGAATTATTAATGTGCTTTACTATCATTCTTCCCAGATTAGTCTAGGGTATTGTATTACATTTGACATAGGCAACCTGAGAATTCCAAATTACCTCTGACCTCAGGAGTTTTCAGTAAGGTATTATGGACCTATAGCTTTCATAATATTAGGAAGTTGAGCTCCTAGAACTGACAAGAAGCAATATGTTCCCCTCTTCAGCAAGAAAAAATAGCCAGGAAACATGCCTCATTCATAAATTCTCAGTCATGTATCCCTATGAGGTGTTGTCTGTGTGTGTGTGACTAATTTTTTCTTTTAAGAGTTAAAAGAATTCAATTCTCTCTCTTTGAAGGGCAGTGGACCCCTACGAAGAAGACACAGCAACATCCTGTCAAACAGTGGTGAGTAGTCTGTGCCTATGTGGTATAAAGTAAAAAATAATTGAAACATGGTGTTACTGAAGTTTCTAGCTTCCCTTCATAGTCATAGAAAGGAAAAGGACAGTGAACTGGGTGGGGTTTCAAATTACAGCCTTCCTGTCCCTTAGGCATAAACCAACGAAAGACTCTAAAATCAGAAGAGGGAAACATAAAAAGACTCCAGTGTTATCAAGCAGAGAAGAATATGATAGTTGATGATCAATTAATGTATCATAAAGCAGTGCTCCATCCATACTCTGTTTTCTCTTTTTCTCTCTAGAGAGAAACTTCTCACAGATGCTGAAGGGTCTCCAGTTACTGAGGTTGCTGAATTAATACACTAAAAGTCGCCATTAGAATAAAAAATGACCTGCTCTTTTGAATGCATCCATCATGGCTGGGAATATCTTTAACATTCACAAGTTATAAAAACACCCTCACCTCAAACTATTGCACTATGCATGAGTCATCTTGTAATCTTATCCAGTCTTTGCTTGGGTTCTTTCTAACTTAATTGGCAGAACAAAGAAAGGTAATGCATTTCAACAATGGCACACATAGAACCACATGAAAGCACAAATGACATGTGCAACGGTGCTACTGCAAATAAAAGACCAAAGCTGGCTCATGGGGACAACCTCTTGGGTTCCAAAGGTAACAGCTATGTTTGGATTTACAGAAACATATCAGGGTGAAGTGAATGACTCTGGAGTATCCTTACTACGAACACTGCAATAAAAACACACAAGTAGTTTGTATGGTTTTGTTAAGAAACTTTCTTACAAAGGGACTAATACAGTTTTTTTATTGTTGTTTTGTTTTGTTTTTGATACAGATTGAAGTAGCTTAAAATTAAAAATGAGCCTTCTATCTCAGGAAATAAAACAATCAAGTGGCTCCCTCCTACATGTGGATCACAATAAAGGTATGTCAAGTTTTTCATGTCTTCTAATTTTATCATTCTCTAAAATAATATGGAAAAAATACTGTAGCATAGAAATAAGGTGAGCTGGAATAAAAACAAAAGGCTGGCAAATTTGACAGGACAACCCTAATCACAAGACAGTTCGTAAGATAGTTGAGATGTTTTGTGTGCCTGTGGACAGCAATCCATAGAATAATATGAAGCAAACATAGCTGAGCGTGTACTTGGCTTTCATGGGGATTATAAGTGGTTATGCAAAGCTTCATACCCACAATATGACATAACACCCCAGAATGATAATGTTCATGGTGGCACAATAGAAAAACTCATTATGTAATGTTGTGGCCACTCCTCTAAGTTTTATGCCCAACTCACAAGAGTTCCTCCTCTTGGGGGAACTGCCCCTCCTGCCCATAGAGTTGGGTCTATAGAGTGCGTGTGTGTGTGTGTACGCGCACACACACATGTATATGATCAGGTCTTCCTGAATTCAGTAGATAGACCTAGACATAAAGCTTAAATTGGGTCTCTCCCAGTCTTCTCTCTCCTGGGAAACAGGGATTGAGGCTTAGAAGCATCCCAACTCTTGAGCAGAAGAGATGAGAGCCCAGGGCCTGTGGGATGGCAATCTTACTTGCCAAGAGAAAGAAAGTCCACTAAACCAGGGCAGAGGAGGAGGAATGACACAGGTGTCCAAAGAGAAGGTCAGGACATGATGGGTGCTGTCTGGGCTCCTACTGGCTTTCCATCTCCAAGGTGAGCTACTTACCTTCCTTCCTGTTTTGTAAAACAGTTCTCTATCTTTATAATAATATTTCTTTATAAAAAAAAGTAACTTTCGATCCAGATTCTATCCGTGAATTATCTGTGAGCCCAGAGGAAGTACACTTCATACTGCTGAGAATCCCTCAGCAACCTTAGTCCAGCCACGTTGCCCACAGCAGGTGCCCAATTCTTCTTCCTTACGATGGAAACATCTGGTGCACTTGCATTGCTGTTCAGTCTCCCAGTTTCTTGAAGGTTCCACTGGGTACACCTTTACTGGTGGTAAATGGCATCATATCTTCCCTTGAGTTAATCTTGCAAATAGAAAATATTTCAAGTCCCCAAAACGTTCTCTAGCATCTGCCACATCATGGAATGGGTGGAGTGGAGGACATAAGGTAAAGGAACTCAGTTTCACTGGTCTTGTTTATCTTTCATGAGTTTTTCTCCTGACTGCCTGAGGTCTCCTCAACACTCTCCTTCCCTTTTCACCATGAAAATTCAGTTCTAATCTCCCTTGGGTCACTCTTGCCATGGTCCTTTAAATGCTGTTATTATTATTTTTTTGTAAGCTGATATTTATTGAGACTTTACTATGCTAGGAACTGGCTAAGAGCTTTTATTATGAATTTATTATTTCTTCCATAAAGGAACTAGGGAATATTTTGTAGATGAGGAAATTGAGATTTATATTGATAAACTGAGGCACATATTTATTAGTGCAGGAGGCTTATATGACACTAGCACACTAAGTAGTTTATCACAGACTGATTTCAATAAAATTGAAAGCCATTCCCACTGATGACAGTAATTTGATTTTTACTCATATAAGTCAATTTATACTCAATTTGCTGATACATCCCACCTCTTATACCTAAACACTTGCCTCTTTTTCTCTAACTCAGCTTTTTCTGGATCCCTACAGCTAAATCTACTCATTACTTCCATTGGCAATGCAGGCCTACCGCATCTCTCCGCCTAATTCCTTGGAGAATTTTTTTGTTCTTGGATCTGTGGAGCTTTTCATTATCATGGTCTCAGGCTCTGCATTCTTGGGTTGGGTTCTTGTGCTTCTCTTCCCCATTTATTGATATATGTTTTATTTCACCTAGGATCTAATTCCTTACATTGTAGACTAATTAAATGAAAAAATGTATTTCACAATTAACATGCACCTATCCCACAAGGTTGACCCAATTAGAATTACACCACCAAACCATTTTTACTAGTTCTCGGGTCTCAATGAAATCTGATGCGTTGTCTTAAGTCTGAGCTCTTTTTGGTTCACTTACCCTATGTTCTAGTTTGCTGTTACTGCATTAAAAATAGCCCAAATATTAAAACAACTAGTTCATCACATTTTACAATTTTGTGGATCAAGAATTTGGGCAGGACTTTGCTAGGCAATTCTTCTGCTTCCAATGGTTTTGACTTGGTATTCACCGGGAAGCTAGCCTGGCCTGCAGGTTCCAAGACAGCATCATTCATTTGCCTGGCACATTGGTAGGGATGGCTGCCTGGCTGAAGCCTGGGCTGGGCCCTTTTATCTATACATGTCATTTTAAACCTCTCCACATGGTCTCTTTAGCAGTGTAGTTAGATTTTCTACATGGTAGTTCTAGTTAAGAGAGTAAACCTTCTAACAGTTAGTAAAAGTTGCCAGTCTCTTCAGGGTGAGGCCTGGTACTATGAGACATGCTTTCTGCTGTATTCTGTCAGTAAAAGCAGTCAAAGAGACTGCCCAGAGTTAAGAGGAAAAAAAATATAAAATCCTCTTTTCAGAGAAAAGTGTCTCAAATAGTTTGTGACCCCCTTTAAGCCACTACACCTGGGAAGATTCTATTCTTTGACAGTAGGCTTTTATGCATAGCCACATCTTCATTAACCACGGCTACTGCTGGCTTGTCTTCTGCATATTTCTTTGCTGCCTAGGTTAGTATGCCATGTGGAACTGATTAGACACTTTGGTACCGTGTCTCACATGGACAGTCACTGTAGCTCAGTCTCATACCTTAACCTGTTTCTATTCTCTCTGATATGACCTCGAGATTGTCCATCCAACTCAGTTTTGATGGTGACGACACACATTGAATATGGGAAAATGCTTACATCAGTTAGTAATTGCAGTGCAAAAATAGCAGTGGCTTAATAAATATAGACATTTATTTCTATCTTACATAAAAGAAATCCAAAAGTAAGTAGCCAAGGCAGGTATGGTGCATCCAAATCTAGGCAATGTCTTACTGTCTGTTCTATCATTTTTTTATTATTTTTTTTATTTTTTAGGGCAGTGTCCCTGGCCCTCATATGTGGGACCCGAACTGGGGCTGCTGGCTTCCCAAGCCAGCTCTTAACCACTGCACCACTTGGCCGGCCATTGTTCAATCATTCTTAATACTGGATTCTGATCCTTAAAATTACTTCATGGCAATTGGGAAAAGTAGGTTTCATTTGAGCACATAACGACCTAGTATAAAATCAAGCTTCTGTTACTAAAGACAAAAAATATAATGGATTCTAAGTAGGAAACCGGAAGTCTTTTCTACAAAGCCCTAAACTAGGATTAGCCTTATTTTAGATCAGAGTAAGGGATTATCCCAGTGATAGCAGGTTTGAAGGAAAACTCTCCTCTTGTGACATGCCCCCAGCTGCATTGCAAATGGCTCAATCACATGATTAGAATTTGACATTTTAGTTCAGAAATTAGTTTTTTATTAAACTCAAGACTTTGGGGCAGGATCATATGGTGAAGACCATCATTATTATCTCTCTTAGAGAATTAGTTGGTCAAATAATTTTTCCTGGAGGAATAATTAAGCAATCCAAGGGGCCTTAGTGAGGACAGTGGGAAAAAGAAAGAACGATAATTATGGAAATATTGGTCTCTTTTATAATTTTTCTGAAGAGTGCCCCTGTACCATACAATAGCACAACCATATTTTCAAGTGATTCTTCTGAAATATCATCTCTTATTCTCTAGTAGGTTTCAGTATCTGTTGGGATTCATAAATACTAACTTACAAAATATGTGTTTCCTCTTCTCTGCCAAGAATCTACCCTTAATATTTAGGCTCTGCAGACATGGACAATGCAGATGGTAATGAGGTTAACAGGGATGCATGGAGGTTTTCCCAAACTAATAACTATGCCAATCATTTATACTCACTCTTTAATGTAAATCCCACAACAGGATTTGAGGTAAGAGTTGAGGCCAAAATAAGTGAAAGACTGTTAGTAATAAGATCAGAAAAGTAGTGAGTTGCAAAGAGGTTTCAAGTCCCAGGTCTGTCTGAAGCTACAGGCACCTTCATTTCCTTGATGCTTTCCACCCCAACTCTTAGTTCTTCAATTCAGTGCTTCCCAGTGAAGCTTAGCCTTCTCATAAGAGTTCTCCATGAAGTTTCATCCAGTATTAATTAGTCAGATAGGCAGGTATGATGCTGTAAGATGACTCAATGATACCACTAGAGTGGTTCCCTCCATCAAAGTAACAATAGGTTAAGAGTGAGAAAAATAAGATTAATGATGGGAGGTGTATAGAGGCAAAGCATAGATATAAAATAAAATATAAAAAAAGATGAAGGCAAGGGCCGGCCAAGTGGCATGGTGGTTAAGCACTGGCTTGGTTCCAGTCTCACATATGAGAGCCAGTGACACTGCCCTCAAAGAAAAAAAAGATGAAGGCAGAAGAATACATTCAATTCGTATTTATGGAGTGCCTTCTACGTACCAATCATTGGGCTAGGCCAGCTTCATGCTTGGAAAATTGCACTGCATGGATATGCATAGCTGGCTGCTTCCCTCTTCCCTCATTTCATTTCCTGTTTCACTGTCTTATTCTGCTTTAGAGCCCCACAGGGTTAAGCAGAGGGTGGGTAGAGACGAGTGAAGTAGCTGCAGAAAAGTTCTTCTGTAACTGGTCCAGCACTGATGGTGTCAATGTACTGGATGGTGGATATTTTTGTGGGTGCTGATGTATCTTCAGAGGAATCCTCTTTTTTTTTTTGAAGGCAGTGTCACTGGCCCTCATATGTGGGACCCAAACTGGGGCCGCTGGCGTCCTAAGCGAGCGCTTAACCACTGCGCCATTCAGCAGGCCCTAGAGGAATCCTCTTGTTGGAGTTCCTTTGACATGGGCAGGCATTTTCTGGCTACCCAATTTTAAGTGCCTCCCTCTGGCAGTCCTGGGCTTCCAGCAGCCTACCTTCTGTTAGGGTTGTGTTTCATCTGCATTTACATGACTGATACCCCGTTCATGAGAAACATGCCCCTTAGCCTTGTTGTTTATGGATGGCAACTTCTCCTGGTGTAGCTCTTTCTCTGGATGTTTTCACTCTAGTTACCCTTTATAGTATCTTCAATGTGGGAGATGAGCAAAAGGCTACAAAACCAGGTTTTGATTATTTACAAGTAGGGTGACCATATACTCTGGTTTGGTTCAAGTTTAATAATAATAATAACAATCTGATGACTGGGTGAGCTAACACCTCATTGTGTATTGGAGAGTACTATATATATATATATATATATATATTTTTTTTTTTTCAGACTAGACTCTGATACAATAGGGGAAGTTACCTTTAGCATTCTTTTATACTAGGAATTCTGCCAAAACAAGCTCCTAAGGCTTCGTGCTATTCTCAAGTACCACAAGTACCACATTTAATTGTGAAGATCACAGTGGCTACCTTTCACCCTCATTGCTACCAGAGTAAAAAGGAAGCAACTAGGGGAAGAGGCATTTTACAGGGAAAAATAAATGAAAGACAAAGAGTACTTCTCTCTCCCTTGCATCTAAATCTCAGGGATTCACCCAGATAGAACTTGTTGAATTAAACAAGCTAAACATGAGCAGCTCTTTTCAAAAGTTTATTTGTATTCCATAGGACAAATTGGCTTAATGCAATGCACCATTCCTGGAAGTTTCATTTGATAACCTGGTTACCTCAGTATCATTCTGAGATTCAAATTAACAGAAGCCCCCAAAGTCTTCTATTTAAGAACATTTTCAAGTGACTGAATATACTAAAATACAATATAATTGTACTTCATTAAAATATTTAATAATGTAAAAATTTCCCTCATTTACTCTTAACTTCACTTCAGGATGGTGCCTTCCCTTAGGCACTTAGGCACTTAAGTTTTTACTTTTTTTTTTTTTTTTTGAACTTTCTATAGACTCACAGTAAGTTGCAAAAAAAGTCCATCAATTCCCATAGACACCTGCATTTTAGTGTGAATGTGGTCATTGGGCTCACAGTGTATTGATGACTTTATTTGGTGGGGTAAATAGATTTCAATATTATACTTTCAAGTCATTAAGGTGTTAAAAACATTTAGAACAGTAAGGTTTTATATAGTTTCTGCAATAAGCTCAATATCAATTATCAGTTATCATTGAAAACCAAGCCTTATTGTTTCATTTACCACGAACTCTTAAAGATCCTCAGGGATATTTGATGCTTAAATAGGGAAAAATCTTAGCGTATAGAAGATAATTACAAGGAAATTGCATGTATGTAAGAAATGACTTAAAGTAAAAATGTACAAAATGAGTATTTTTGTAAATGATAAAACTCTATAGTTGTACAGTGTTATAGAAAACTATGTTATTAGTAGATTATCAGAAACTTATATTAGTTTCATAGATCTTGTGTAACATTTCAAATCATTGGTAATGAATTTCTCAAAAATAACTCAATGAACTTAGAGTAGCTATTATTCTTCCCAAACTTGAAATGCAGTTGTAAAAGCTGAGAGAGCTTGGGTGATTCATCTTTGTTTATGTAGTTGGTTTCTGGTACAGCTCAGACCACTCTGCAACACTGCATGCACTTTTTAAAAATGTGGTATATCATAAATAAGAATTTGCTCACTGAGGTGGGTTCTCCTGGTGGCTGTTATAACTTACCAGCACTGGATTTGGAGGTTACATTTGATAGACAACTTCAAATGATAGAAATCTTGTCATATATAACAGTCAGTGTTTCAAAATTAGCCTTGATGAACACTTCTATCTACATCTGTTAATTCTTTCTTAAAAGATTTAATTTAGCAAGCATTGAAAAATATCTGGGCAGGAAAGAAGTTTATAATTAAATCCAAATGGAATTAGGCAGGCTCTTTGAACCTTCACATTTTGGCAGAGTATTGCTGCAATATTGCCTGGAGTTCGTTAGTGCAAGTGGTACATCAAAATCACTGATTTTTTTTTTCTTCTTCTTTTGGATACAGCAAAAGTCTAATTATAGTACTTAAACACTCATTTTCCCCCCATCTTAAATCATGGGATATCAATTTTAGGCCATGTCTTATAAATTAAAATTAAAAACCCTATATTTAAGATTCAGTATTTGCCTTCCCTTGACATTTTCTAGTCTTCTTTCTAAACAAGTGTTACATTGAAAATAATTTGAGAAAAGAAGCTGAGCTTCCTCCATTCTAGAATACGTTTGTCGTACTTATTGGGACTGACATGAGAGTTACCTACTTTTACCCCAAAGTTCACCTTTACAATTCAATTGGCCATTTGTAATGCTTCCTGATGATTGCTATTAGATAACACTCAGGATGCTGCTATGAATACTTGGTTGAAACATATAAATGTATATGTTGGTTTCTTGATCAGAGCAAATTAGGAAAACACAATTAAATAGCTTAATTCCCTGCCTCTTACAGACTTTGACCCCATGCCCAATGCCTTGCTAAAGAATAGAATTTCTATGCTTAAAGGAGGAAATGCAGTAATTATTCTCCAATATGCGTAGGACACTTGCCTCAATCAGATCACTATTAGCCAACTCAAAACAAAGTGTTGAAGGATGGGCAACAGGGCAGTAAAATTTTGGTGACAATGGGGGCAAAAATGTACGGTCATATTCGTGTTCTCCAAATCATCAGTAATTACATGTTTCCTGTGGCCTTATAGCTAACCTCTGTTGCTCCTTAAACCACCCTGACCAATGTGCAAACAGATACTTCCCTTGACTATTCAGATCATTCAACGAGTACACATGGCCTCCCAGTTATGGAGAAACACAGTGGGGAATACCAAGAAACACAACATGCTCTTCAGTGTCCAAACATTTAGGTCGGTGTTTATGCAAAATTGGTGGCCCTCTTTAACCTTGTTCTGATGTAGCATAACAAACAAATAGGACTGCCTCACAGGACAGAGGCAATGCCACATGGACATAATTTATACGTTAATTAGCACAGTCTACTGTGGCCAAGTAGTGACAGATGTGACACCTGCTTTCAGGGTAAAAATGAGAAAGAGGAAAGTACAGCAGAGGTCAGCCCCTTCTCTGGGGAGATTTGTGCTCACACACAGGTCACATTACTGGCATATAAAACAACATTTTTAATAGACCAACGTATCTTTGAAAGGCAAATTATAAATATGAATGCAATTCAGCAATTCAAAAGTACAAACTAAATACTCAAATAGAATGAATATATATATATATATATATATATATATATATATATATATATATATATATATTAGAAGAAGGCATTTACACACCAAGAGTAGTTTAGAACATTAAAATATTTTTCATATTTAAAAAAAAAATCAATTGATTTGCCTAATATATTATGTAAAAGTTTTCCATGATTCTTCTTTTCTTAATTAAAGTGAATAATTAAACTGGCCAAATCCTTATACAGAATAAAGCCAGAAATGAAGGAAAGCAGTTTATAGAAACATGTGAAATTTATTTTGTTTTTCCAGGATGTATAATATGAGTGAAAATAATGCCACAATTCAAGAATTCTGACTTAGCCTGTTTTGAGTCAAACTAGGATGACCTCTAAACATAAATTTAAGCAGTATTTGACTAAATCAATTGTTTCTTGTCAGGGTGGTAAGAATTCAGTGTCTGTTTGTGCAGCCAACAAACACACATAAAATTATCACCTCCCATTCAAGTGTTGACCGCTTTAATTTCTAGGCTCAGGTGGACATTTCCATGCAGAAAACAGATTGGGGAGGACTTTGGAGACATCATGCTTGGAAGAGTGAGGGGATGCAGGGTGGGGCAGAGGGAGAAGCTGAACTGTAAGGCAGTTGTAATGGTAGAGGAGGAAAAAGTTTTTTCAACCTTCTTAGTGTCCCTGGTTGGATTTGAAAATTAAACTGACAAAGACAGATTAATAGGAGACCAGCATACAAATTTACTTAATAAGTTTTACATGATATAGCAACTTTCATGAAGAAATAAAGACTCAAAAACTAGAACTACACATTTTGTGCTAGGTTGGATTATGAGTGCAAGGTCATGGAGGAACGTGACAGGCTAAGGAGTATGGGGTGATTGTAAACTAGGGGCATTCCATCACAATCTAGGCCCTGGCTAAACCCACAGTGAACTCAGATACCGGGTCAGCTCTATGAGTTCAAACTGGGCTTTTACCTTTTACCACCCCCATTCCCTAACACCATACAGTCACATATCTTCTTTAAAATTATAACTTATGAAAACTTGAACTCATTTGAAATGCCAAAAGCAGAGTTTTTATTCTTTTTAAATAAAAGGACTTAAAATCAAATGATTAATCTAGGGCAGTGGTTACCAAAACACAATCCTCAAACTAGCATCCTTAACTTCACCTCAGAACTTTCTAGAAATGCAATTTCTTGGGCCACACCCCAGAACTACTGAATCAGAGGCTCTGGGATGGGGCTTAGCAATCTGTGCTTTCACTAGTCCTTCTGAAGATTCTAATACCCTCTGAAGTTTGAGAACTATGGATATAGTACTTTTAAAATATTCCAATCGCTGGGGGAAAAAGCTATTCAAATATTTTAAAAATTACAGGGTTTGGTAAGGACTATGAAAGAACAGGTATAAGCACATCAATGAGTTAAGCTTTGGCTTATGTAAATTTTACTCCGTTTTTATTACCTGCCTGTTTCACCTGGTTTCTGCCATGTGTGCAGGTGACGTCTGGATGTCTAGGCTGTGGGTGATACACCTGTAACAGAAGCCATTTCTGTGGTTTGTCCAACTATGTCCTCAGTAAGTGCTGATCAGGAGGAACATATTTCACTTGACTTGATGAAAAGAAATAAAGAAGCTTAAACACGACAAGGATTTCCACTTTAACAAGCCTCAATAAAATCAGGAAGTAGCTTGTCTGGGGTTTTATGATGATAATACAGTCAAGATGCTTAACTTATGTAAATTTAAGATCATCTAAAGTATAATTCTGGATGGGAATTCTGTGCTATAGGTTTACATCCAACCCCTTTCCTGGTTCAACTCTTCTTGTTTGTTTGCCATTTCAGTGACATTTCTTTGAGTATAATATTTCTAGAAGAAAGTGAATAGAACCTAGTCTCTCATTTCCACAGGGTTGCATATGGATGGGGAGAAAAGTAGCTGCATGGTAGAAGCTTGGCAAACACTACCTGAGCTCAGTGGTCAAGGTTAGCATCACTGGTGATAAGCCATGTTGAGTGCATGGATCTAAAACCTCCTTCCACATGGCTGCCTCCTTCTTAGCATTCAGGATGTGCTCAGATGTGACCTCCTTAGAGAATGTTCTGGACTACCTCATCCAACATTATCTCGTACCTAGCTCTAGGATCTTCTAGTCAAATATCTGTTTTGTTTTCACCATAGGTTTTTCAATATCTGAAATTATTCTATTATGTGTGTATGTCTCTGTGTGTATTTTGCCATTTATGTATTTCCTCACTAGGTGAGAAGCATGAGAGTAGGCAATGTATTTATCTCCTTCTTTGCTATCTGCTGAGGATTTACAATAGTTCTTCTTATATATTATTCACTCAATCAAAATATTTTTTTCTTAAAAGAACTTACCCTGGTCTCTAGGCAACCACAAATATCAACTTTGGAATCTGAATTCAGATTTACACCAAAATCCATAATTTTTTCACCATGCAGCCATGTAAAGAATATTATTATCATGACTATAAACAATAATTACTAACAGTTATTGACTTGATATATGCTTGAATGGCTTACAGTAGTTGAATCCCACAATTGTAGTAGGAACTCAGGTATTATTATCCTGGTTTTACAGATGAGAAAGCTGAGATACTGAGACAAAATTTTTCCCAAATTCACAATGCTAGCAAGTCATACACCTGACTGAGTTGGACACTAGATTCTTCACCATTGTGTCAGTGGCTTTTAGAACTTAGTCGCATCAGAATGACCTGAGGAGCCTCTCCAAACACCAGGTTTCCTGGCACTATCTCCAGAGACTCAGATATAGTAGGCACAGGCTGGAGCTCAGTTATCAGCATTTCAGCTTACCCCAGATTTTCCAACACAAGTATCTAACATTGCATTTTGTTCTAAATTCCAGGAGCAGCCTACAAATGCCATATGGTAACAGTGGTGGGAGACAAAGGATGTAGATTTTAGAAAAATCCCTGCTGATGTTTCGATTGCCTACAAGGAAAGGCCTGAGGTATCACAGACAACACCATTCCCTATGGCCTTCAGGTCAAGTTCCGATCAAGTCTGCTTCTGAATAACCTGTGGGGACAGATGAGATCAGAGCTAGAGTGTATCTGGTTCCAAGGACATTAACACACCTCTCTGATGGAATGAATGACTCTTCATTCAAAAAGATGACAGGAGAGTGAGTTTCCTAAGGGGTGACTTTGGGCTGTAGGAACAGAAGCCAAGTTTTAATCTTGGTAGAGGAAGACTTGCCATTGGCATACCTGACTTTGACATGAATGCTGCAGCTGCTTGTACTCAGGCTTTAAATCTGAGTGAGGGAAAGGCAGGGCCTGTCATTGGCTGATGATGGATTTTCATCAGCTCATAACAAAACTGAATAGCTCAGACAGCCTGTTGAAATAAATTTAATATTATTTTGTAAAAAATAAGAAAGAGTAGATTCATTTTTGGCAGCTAAATTCAATCCTGTGTGAAAGTAAAGCTAACATCATTTGAACTGCAACGAGAGCCTTAAATCTCCCCCAGGATTTCTTTGCCTGCCCCTTCCTCTCTCCCATGCCTCTATCTCTTTTCCTTCAGGGAGCCTGGTTTCCTATTCATGGGGTTTTGGCCCCTTCCTGGAGTTTCCATTTCCTGTTAACATTAATATAAGCTACTCATGGGTAACATGCATTTGGTTACAATGGTCTCTCCAAAGGTCTTCCCTTGGGGTTTCATCCTGCTGCTTGGATGGAAGGTCAATTACACTGGAAGGAGGTTCCATGTGTCTCGGGTATCCCTAAAGAGGCAGACAGGCACACAGCTATCTAGCCTTTCTTTTGGGACAATAGTTGATCAATCAAACTGACTTTTCCATTTTCTGCTGAGTTGGTGATTATGATGTCAGTTGTTTGTCTTTTGTTTCTCTACCATTTGTATCAATCCTAATGCATACCCTGAACCAATATTAAAGATACCTGTTTGAGCTTAAAAGTAGTTGTATTCATTGACATGCTAGGAAAATAAATATCAAGTTGAAAGAAGACAATAAACATAAGTCATAATTCTATTACTCAGAGATGACCACCGCTAATATTTTTGAATATGTTTCTAGTCTTTGTTTTCTATACATATGTATCTATATATGTACATATATAAAAACAGAGACAGATTTTTACAGTTGTCCCTTGATATTCATGGGTGTTTGGTGCCATGACCCTTAGGGGATACCAAATATCATCATCAAAAAACAAAACAAAACAAAAAAACAAAACAAAAGAAAAAACTAAATAAACTAAAATTATTTTGGCTTTACCTTATTGGCAAAAAGCAAAGTTGAGGAGGAATAACCTTGTTATAAAATAGAAATGATTATAATGGAATAATGTAGTACTGTTGGAAATAGGTATTTGTAGATGTTGTTGTTTGCAGCCCTCTGTTTTCTAATGAGCATCTCACTAGTTGTGCAATGCTTCACATAGTGAGATGATTTCAGCATCCTCCCTAAACTAACAGTTCCACTCCCTTCTCTTTATTGTTGTTTATCAAACTTTTATAGCCTCACTAATCAGCTGCAGTTAGACTAAGCCATCAAGAAATGACTATTTCATCACTTTCCTTGCTAACGTGGGTGAAATGACCAATACCCTGGGGCCCATTAAATTTCTGTCTTTCATTGCAGACCACAAATTCTGCCTCCCATAACATCCAGGGATATGGGGCAATACACAGACACGAAGTAATACTTGAGGCATTTTAATATCGAAGGAGTTTCTGCCACACCCAACAGCCCTTTAAATGCCTCTCAGTACAAGCTCATCACATGAAATGCCTGTGCCCAACCCAGGAAGGAGGGATCTCATTCACATTTGGAATGCCTGATGCATTTCATTAGTATGCTTTCCCAGTGAGCATTATTAAAACAGGATTCATGTAGTAATTAATGTTTTAAGGTTAAACAAGATTCTCATATGTCAGGTTAGCAAAATAAGCATTTCGTAGGATCTTGGGAGAGCAAGAAGGCTACTGCCCATTTCTATTTAGAACCAGTAAACAAGCCTACAAATCTCATTCCTTCAAAGATTTACCTGGACTTACATGGGGACGAAATCTACGGCCTCGGTAAGGAATACAGATATGGATTTATAAAGTATATTTACTCATTCAACATATCAGTGTCTGTTATCTATGCATATAAATTATCCATTCAGGATCTGGAATGTACCTACCACACTTGTGAATGGTGGGGAAGCAGTGGTGTACAGCCAGTAAAACTCCAGTTCTCATAGGGTGAGACAGATAATCAAAGAGTAAGAAAATGTACAACTGACATAATTTCAGAGAGTAAATTACATAAAGAAAATAAAGCAAATCATGAGACAACACATGACTTGTCTGCCACTATTCTAGATGTAATAGAGAAGAAGACAGACTTTACCCTCTCGTATAATAAAATCTAACGGGGTAATAATACGTTAAGCAAACAAGTGGAATACATTAGTATTATGTGCACTGGTGATTATGGGAACACAAAGGAAAAAATGTTTTACCCAGTTTGGGGAGTCCTGGAATTACCGAGGGGAAGAAAGGGTAACAGAATAGAATGGTTAAAAATCTCGGCATGGAAAGAGATGCGGTTTTGAGCTTGTCTTTCCTGTGTGACATTTGTTTGTCACTTATCCTCTTACCTTAATCTTTTCTGTCTTATAAAATGGGGTGCGTAATATCCCCTCAAGTGAAGGGACAGGAAGAAGGGTTATGTTCAAGGTGCAGAATGGGAAAGAGCCTGTTAAATTCCTAGAAATAGACTTGGTTCATGGAGAATGAGGAAAAACATTGAGGTAGAGATCTGATCATGCAAGATTGTGCTAAGGAATGAGGAGTATATTTGGAGGCAAAGAAGATCCCTTGGCCATTTAAGTGTTTCAAGACAGTTCATTAAGCTTGGAAAGACAATTCAAAGAATTCAAATTTGTTGTTACTTTACCTATATTTTTTAAAACTTCTATAATGAATTATACTTAAAGAAATTTTGAATTTCTAAAGCAATTGGGAAAAAAGAGAAAGAAACTCAATTGAATTAGTTAAGAAAGGTGAAAGGCCTAAAGTTAGCAATATTTCTGCACAAATACATGAGATCAATGTGTAATATCCTCCAAATAAGAGCATTAATCTGTTGGCTCAGTGTCTCAGGCCTTTATGACACAGAAGTGAATAGTCTGGGAGATGGACTTTTTTCTGCGATCTCTGGCATTATCACATGCATATGCTATGTGGGTGAGATACTGAGTATTGATACTTACACACCCTGGGCATTCTGCTACCCCATGTAATAGGGAAACCTGGTCTGGGTGGCCTGTTCGCAGATCTATTAATGCTGAATATATGTGCACCCTAAAACACAGAAACCCACCCCTAAGTATATGCCCTGCAGAAAAGTGTAAGACACTCACCAAGATAATACACAAGCATCACCACCTGTAAACTCCCTAAATCCTCATTGGTAGTAGAATGAGATAAGTATATTTTGGTATACTTGCACAAAATGGAATAGTATACAGCACAAAGAATGAACAGACCACAGCTACATGTAATATAAATAACACTCACAAATATAATGTTGAGTGAAAAAGACCAGAGAGAAAAAGTTGATATTTTAAGTGTGTGTGTGTGTGTGTGTGTGTATGTGTGTGTGTGTGTGTAGTCATCCTAATAAACTAGGAGGGCTTCCAGGATGTTAGAAATACTTTGTTTTTTAATCTGAATTCAGTATACTATACACACACTCAATGATGAGAAAATGTGAAGGTAAATTTAAGTTGTGTCTAGATATTGGGGATCTTTTTTTCAACTTTTCAGGAATTTCTACTTAAGGACAACTTTATGACTCTTTATCCATGTTAGAAAACATCAAAACTTTTAATATATATGGTGTAAGAAAAGACCATCAAACATCCTGTCACCATTGTCCAGCCTCAAATATTAACCTGTGGTTATGCATTGTGTTTTCACCCAGACTAAGGTCAGCACAGCCCAGAAGGCTGGGCATGAGCCAGTCCTCTGAACCCTCCATATTTCAGAGGCTGTGAGTCAAACTTTTTTACATGCCAGCAGAGCGAAACCCTAAGATCATGGAAACCATGTTTCGCAGCTTTGGTATAGAGTATGTTCTGAACCCAACAAAAACAAAACCTCTAGAGATGCCCAGGTTACCTGGCAATAGAAGGGTGAAAGCTTGGGTAACTTGGGTCACATCAGTACAAAACACCCAGAGACGAACCAATTATAAGGTTTTGATTAAGGCCTTCTCTTGAAAGTGTTGTAAAGTCAATTTTAGAAGCTCACCCCTATGAAAAAATGGAACACTGAAGCCCCTGTGGGAATTTCATAGCACCTGAAGGAGACTGAGTCTATTACTTTGAAAAATAGAATTGTACAAAAATATGGCTTATATACACAGAATCCTAGACAATGTTTACAGGCCTTCTAAAATAACAATTCACAATCTTTCCACCAAAATCACAATTGTGCCTTGCAATTTCTGCCTTTCTTTAAGGATAAAGTGCTAATTATTGGGTTTTAGTTACACAAACAAATAAATAATGAAGTTTACCTCTATGGACATTATACTCACCCATTCCCACTCCCATCCAGTCCTTACTTCCAACAAACCCAGCAGTGTAAAAATATTCATGAATAGCAGGAAAAGAAATCTAAGAGGATGTATGTATTTAACTATTGCCAAATAAAAGATAATATTTTAATGGATTAACAGTTTCTTATATTAGGAAATGAATCTGAAAGCAGTAAACAAATTATGTTTCTTGTGTAAGTGGCTTTTTATATTCATACAACTTCCTGTATTTTGCTGACACCATTATCAACCATAAAAATAAAACAAGTAATCCACCCTCATTCCATATGGCTAATATTTCCTTGATACCCTTGAAACTATTAACAGATTTGGTAGTTGTCTTGTATTCCTTAAACACAAATGTTGGCACTTTTCAGCAAAAGCTAATTGGGACTTTCTTCAAAAAAGTATCCTTTACAGTCTGTTAAAAAAACATAAAAAAACAAAACCAACCAACCAAACGCACCAAAAAACAATATGTCAGTCAAGACTTCTATACCGAATACTCCTCACAGTTTTTTGGTTTTGTTTTTTTGATTTTTTTTTTTTTTTCTAGCTATCTCAACCACTTTACCCTTCTCTCTACCTGGCCACTTCCCAGGAACCCTGGAATCTCCAAGTCAAGCCTTCTGACACTGTGTCATATCCAATTCTCAATCTACTAAATGTCAACCAAAGCCCTAAACTCACAAAGTGTCATGTCTTGATTATTCATTTGTTAAGTTGAAGGCAATGTGCAATATTTCCTAGTGGAGAAAACCAACATAATCACATGGCTTGCATACCATTTTCCTTATTTTGGCCCAAGGTTCATGGATGTGAACAAAGCAGAAGCACATAGTTTTAGAGAAAGGTTCTCAGTCTTGGGCCTACATCCAGCAACATATATGGCACACAGAGAAGTAAAATCTTGAAAGCATTTCAAACAGAGTTTTGATAAAACAAAAATAGGAATTCATTTTTAGACCTGAAACGTTTTAGGCAAAGATTATAATCATTTGAAATCAGATACTCATAGTGCTTCTGAGTTATTATGACTGTCCCAAAAAACAATGGAGTATTTGCCAGCTCTTAAGGATAAATCGTGTTTAACACTAGTCTTTCATTCTGGATAGAGATGATATTACTCTGCTCTCTCTGTTTTGGTTTATGTTGTTCTCAGCTGCTTAACATCCTCTTTGCATGAGCCATGCTCCCAGGAGCTTCGTAATCAGCGTCTCTCTGCTTTCTCCCCAGCTGCAGGTATGGACTGGTCCCAGGCAACCTTACTTACCACGTTGTCCACAGGCAAAAACAACTGGTTCAAAATGAGCTCAAGAACCAAGCAGCGCTGTTGAATCCTTGTTCCCGATGCTTTGAAAGGCCAAAGCTCAAAATGTCAGGGTTTAGAGTAAGGCAAGTTTTATTGATTGAGAAGGTGCCAACTGACAAGTGGGATACCTAGTGGTACCTCAAATCCATCTTAAGAAAGCAGAGTTCATGCTTCTTTTATGTCAAGGAAAGGGGAAAAGGGAGGGGCAATAGGTGATGGATGCCCGCAATCCAATGGGTGCCTACAGGAGCCTGTAAAAGACTGTGCTTAGTCTGCTGACCCTAGCTGATGCGAATTCCATCACGAGGTTTCTGCAAATCTTTGAGAAACAACCATTATTTTTGTACATACTTCCCTTATCTCCTTGGGAGAGGCACCATCTGGTAAAGGGGCAGGTGTTTTTTTTGTTGTTTTTTTTTTTTTGTTTTTTTTAAAACTGAAGCTACAAACAGAATTCCTTGAATGACTGACATGTCCACATGCAAGACTAAGCAGAAGCTATTGAACAAAGTAGGCTTGGAGTCAGAGAGGCCTGGGTATTTCACTCTGGTACAGCAAGGCCTGAGGATTTTACCCAGAAAGAAAAATGGACACTGGGGGAAAAAGATACAGTTTCTCCACTGGGTGGTTATGCCTGGGCTTGCAGCAGCCATATTCTCTCCACATGGAGAGATCTGATGATCTACAGTTAGAGAAAATGAGAGAGGAGCACAAACAAGCAGACACAAGAGCTAGGCAGAAGCCCTGCTCAGACGTATCTGTTCCTTAAATGCACGGATCTGTGAAAAGCAGTCTTTCCACGGGGCCTGAAACCTCAATGCTGACAAAATGTGTTTACAGAAGCAGCACATTGCATTTTTAAAAGCTCTTATTGGTCTTCTATATTATCAAATAAAAAATTGCATCCTTATAAATTATATCTTGATGAGTTCACCAGAATCATGGACTGAGCCTATCCTATCTCTTTGTTGTATGACATCCTTTTACATACTTGAAGATACCCAGCATTTCCTAAACCTTGCTTTTCCAAAGTGAAACATTGTCACTTATGTCCATTAAGAAAGACAAAGCTGGCTGGGAGTGAATGCCAATCTGACCCAGCGGGACAAATCTTTTGTTCCAATGTGGATTCACTGCCAGGTCAAGCGTGATAACTAAGTCAATAGTAGGATCTTAGATACAGTCTAGATATAGAAGGGAAGCATGACAAAGGTAGCAGATGTAAAACAGAAGAACATCATATACAGGGGATAAAATGATGTGAAACGGCCTCAAGAGCAGTATTATTCTCATGTTTTATAAAGTATAGGTGGAATAAAATAACCGAGCAAAAATTTAACATTTCAACAAAGATCTGTCAGTTCCTAGGAAGTGCTACAAGAAGTTAGCGGGAAAAAATTATTCAGTAGCAAATAAAAAATAGAAAGATGACACAAATTTGAAAAAATAGTGGTATTTCAGGATTTTTAAGTTAATTAACTAAAAAATTCAACTTGTTCTAAAATCAGGTCACGAGAAGAAATGAAATTAAACTGAGGAAATCAAAATATGAAGATCAGCTGAATTAAGAAAATTTCATTCCTCCTGGTAATTTAGGCCAAATACAGAAATGTGATTTATTAGGGGAACAAGTTTCCCTTTCCTGACACAGTTCCAAGCTCCAATATTATATCAATTCTGAATGGTTATGAGGACAGTTGTGTGATCTCTCCCAGTTAGGATAGTGGTTTTAAAGGATCTAATAAGAGCTTCCAGTGTAGGCTTTAGGAAGACAATAAAATTAAGTTTATTTCAATATTCATGCACCTGCTTAACATTAAAAGAGAAAATCTAAAAATAGAAATTCTGTTAAATTATCTGGGCCAGTAGTATAGCCCCACAAATAAATATCTTCTGTGTGGTAAATCTCAAAGTTAACTTAATTTACTGTTATTTCATTTTTTTGTTTGGAGACCAGTAGATGAAAAAACAGCCATTTGCCTTATTAAAGTGGAAGAGTGTACAGCGAAGGGGTTCTAGGTCTCAGCTTTGAAGTCAGAAAAAAATCCTTGGTTCAATTCCAAGCTCTCTAGCTCACAAAGACATTCTGAGCCCCTGTTTCCATATCTATAAATTCAAAATCATGTTTATCAACAGCAGAAAACAAACAATCCAATTAAAAAGTGAGTAGAAGATCTGACTAGACATTTTCCCAAAGACACACTGCTAGACAATGGGTGAGAAAGGTCAACATCACCACTTAACAATGGAATGCAAATCAAAACCACAATGTGGTAACACCTCACATCTATTAGAATGGCTATTATCAAAAACACAAAAAATAACAAGTCTTGGTGAAGATGCAGAGAAAGGGAACCTTGTGTACTGTTGGTGGGAATGTAAATTGGTGCAGCTACTATGGAAAAAAACCTGGAGGTTCCTCAAAAAATTAAAAATAGAAATACAAAGATTTGTAGACACAGACAATACTTCAATGGTTACCAGAGGGTAAGTGGGGAGGGGTGGTAGAAGAGGGTAAATAAGATCAAAAATGGTGATGGAAGGAGAACTGACTCTGGGTGGTCAACATAAAATGTGATATATAGATGATGCATTACAGAATTGTACACTTGAAACCTGTATAAGTTTACTAACCATTATCACCCCAGTAAACTTTAATTAAAAAAATAATAATTAAAAAATAAAAATAAAAATAGAACTACCATATGATCCAGCAATTCCACTTTTGGATTCTTATCTGATGGAAATAAAAACACTAACTCAGAAAGACACCCGCTTCCCCATGTTCATTGCAGCATTATTTACAATAGTTAAGATGTGGAAGCAACTTAAGTGTCCACTGATGGATGCATGGATAAAGAAAATGTGAATACACACACACACACACACACACACACACACGGAAATATTATTATGCAATGGAATATTATTATTCATCCATAAAAAAGAAGGAAATCTTGCCATTTGTGACAATATGGATGGAACTTCAGGGCATTATGCTAAGTGAAATAAATACTATGTGACTCATTATATTTGGGACCCCCAAAAAATTATAATGTTTGCTTTACTGATTTGTCATGAGGGCTTGATTATCTTTCCAAAGCACTTAGCATAGAAACTTCTTTCATTAATGTGAGAACTTGGGATACAAAGTAGCTAAACAGTGATAAGTTGTAATTATGTTCCATAACAAATGGAACATAATCTCCATTATGTTCAGAATGCTAACCTGTCTTCATCATGCTAGCTTTTTGCTCTAAAAACAATTTAAAATTTTTTTGCCAGGTCCTGTGGTTGTGGTTGGGCATATGTAACTGAATAACATAAATTGCCTTTCCTTGAGGAAGCTATAGCATAGGAGCAGATGAGCAGAGTTGTGTGCTAACTGCACTGTTAGATCTTTTATAATATATTTCAGTCCATGCAGGGGGTGCTGTAATTCAGAAAGGCTAAGGGAAACAACCTAACTATGAAGGCTTTTGGAGGAGGTAGTGCAGAGGATAGAAGTATAGAAACTTTGAAAGAAGTACAGAAAATAGCCAGAGAACACCATACTAGGTAGAAAAACTAAAATTAAAAAAGGCTGAATTAAAGCACTGAGGCAGGTAAAATGTGTCCAAGGAATTCTAAGCCACATGATCACACTTTAGATCGATAGTTTGATTGATAGTTTAGATTGATAGTTTAGAAACAGCTTCTTACAAACTTCAATATTACATGGGATTCCAAAGCTTTACCCTTTTTCCATCTCAAAGAAAAAGGTAGAAAGCATTTCAATGTAATTATTTAAGTCAACACACAAGATCATTCATCATTTTGAAAGTATAGTAGAAATCCCATCACAGTGAGACAAAGGATGCCCACTGTTATTTAATATTTTTATGGGCTATCTAGCTATGCAATAAAGCATGAAAATGAAATAAAGTTTATAGTTATTTTCAGGGAAAATGTAAAACTATCATTATTTGTATATGACAAGAATTTCTTCCTGGAAAATCCAAGAGAAGCAAACTATCAAGACTAAATGGATCAGTCTCTGTGCCCACCGGGTCCTGCAGAGCGCAGAAGCCTGAAACCCGGGAGCAGGGGAAAACAGAGGACTCACTGGCGGAGAAGCAGCGAGCGCTGGGCAGAGACGCAGGTCCCGGAGAGACAAAGTGGGGATCGGAGCCGCGTGGAAAGGTGCGCGCAGTCCCCTGAACCCCGGCGGCAGTCCCTCCAGGAGCGCAGCAGGAGAACGGCGCGGGCGCGCGCCGGCTCCAAGGCAGAAGCCTTAAACCCGGGAGCAGGGGAAACACAGGACTTGTCCGCGGAGACGCAGCGCGCCGGCCGGAGTCACAGGTCCCGGAGAGACGGAGTGGAGATCGGAGCCACGCGGCACGGTGCGCGCAGTCCCCTAAATCCCGGCAGACTGTCTGGGAGAGCAGCAGGAGATCCGCGCGGGCGCGCCGGCTCCGAGGCAGAAGCCTGAAACCCGGGAGCAGGGGAAAAAGAAGACTCGCTCGGACAAGCAGCGCGCCGGGTGGAGACGCAGGTCCCCGAGAGACGGAACGGGGATCTGAGCCTCCGGGCAGGGGGCTTGCAGTCCCTTAAACCCCGACAGTCTCTTCGGGAGAGCAGCAGGAGCACCGCGGGCGCGCGCCAGCTCCAAGGCAGAAGCCTGAAACCCGGGAGCAGGGGAAAAAGAAGACTCACTCGGACACGCAGCGCGCCGGGCAGAGACGCAGGTCCCCGAGAGACGCGGAGCGGGGATCTTGGCCACACGGTAGGGTGCGCAGCAATTCCCTAAATCCCAGCAGACCCTTTGGGAGAGCAGCAGGAACTCCGCTGGAGCATAAGAGGCAAAGGCCTTAGCTTAAAACAGTGTTGGAACTGTGCTTTGTTTATTTTTATGTTTTTTATTTTTTTTCCCATTTTCTACTCTTGAACAGAAAGCAAAAAAAAACCCCAATAACTCACCCACTCCCACAAACTTTGTCCCCCGCCAAGACAGTCTTAAACTGACTCCTGAAGGGAGCAATAGGGGCAGACTAGGAAGATATCCTTACCTGCAGGAGGTTGAGAATTTCCACCCAGTAAAGGCAGCAGAGTGAGACTACCTACCCCGCCTCCACCTTTAGGCAAGGCTTGGGAGGCAGGGCAGGTTCACCTGCTGAGGCACTAATTAACAGATTCTTAGCAGCAGGCTTTTGGTAGTGAGGAATTCTTTAATTCTCCATGGCTGTCAACCCAAAGGGTGCCCAGAGACACTTATTGAGCCTTTGGGGGTGCAGCCTGCCTTGGGACAGGCAAAAGCAAAAAGGCAGTGACTTTGTAAAAACCACCAATCACACGTCACAACCACACTCAAGTACAGCAAACCTGCAGGGCCAGGATCACGCTAGGCATCAGGTGGCCTACTCTTCCCACAAGACGCACAGGAATTTTTGTACAGCAGACAAACTGAAGAGAGCTTGGTGGACTTTAGCCTAGACCGGCACGGGTATTTTTGGTTTGTTTGGTTTTATTCTGTTTTGTTTTCCCTTTATTGGCTGCTTATCTTGGTTGTTTTTGGTTTTTATTTCTATTTCATTCTAATCATATTGTAGTTTTTAATATAGGCATATATATATAGGTGTATATAGGTTAATATATGTCCATATATATGGGTGTGTAGACAAATATATATATATTTTTTTCCTTTTTTCTTTTTCTTTTTTCCCCACCCTCACTTTCTCTCTTATTTTATTCATTCTTCTCACTGCTATACTTTTCCTCTTTTCCTTTTTTCTGCAAATTTTATTTTTTTAATTTTTCTTACTTTTTTTATTATTATTTTAGTTTATTTTTATTTTTTATTTTTTAGGTATAGCTAATCGGTTTCTTATGTTTATTCTATTTTTTATTTTAGGATATTGGATTTTATTTTGTTTCCTCTTCTGTTATTATTGAGTATGTGGTTTTTGTTTTGTTTCTGTTTGTTTTCTTCATTAGTATGATTGATATTTCTGTACAAGTTGACTGTAGTTTGATGGTTGGTTTTTTTTACTTGTGCGAGCATTTGGTTTCCTTTGGAGGCTGCGGAGGTTGTTCTTGTTGATCTGTTATGCTCTAAAATCACTCAGCAGCAGTGGGTCCAAACAAACAGACACAAGAATCATCATACCCGGAGGCCAACTTTAGATAAAACTAGAGCATTTCTGGATTTGACATACAAGAGTCACACCCAAAAAGAAGTTGCTACAGGTACTAAGACCCATAGGGTCCAAGTTTCATCAGAGGGGTCAATCCTCTCACAGCAGCTCATAAACTGCAGAAGCTACTGATCCTCACAGCTAATCAATCTGGGAGTCAATCCCACCTACTGACAAACCAAAAGTAATCAAAACTAAAACTTCAACAAGTGAGGGCTCACGACACAAGGAACACCTCAGATACAAGCACAGGAGAATAGGGAGACTGAGTAATTCAAATATAAAGGACACACACCATATAAGTTTACCCAGAAAAGACTGAGAAATCTGGGGGATCTATCTGTTATATTGAAGCAAACACAAAGAGTAAACCAGAATGGGGAGACAAAGAAACATAACACAAATAAAAGAACAGAAGAAACTTCCTGAATCAGTGGAAATAGAGGTAACCAACCTATCTGAGACAGAGTTCAGAACACTGATTATTAGAATGTTCAAGGAAATTAATGAAAATATAAAGAAGGATAGAGAAATCATGAAAAGCAACCAGCTAGAACTTAAGAACACAATTACTGAATTAAATAACAAACTTGATGGAATCACTAGCAGACTGGATGAAGCAGAAAATCGAACCAGTGACTTAGAAGACAAAATAGCAGAGATCACCCATGCGGAACAACAAAAAGAAAAAAGAATGAAAAACATGGAAAATAGTTTAAGAGAGCTGGGGGACAACATCAGACGCAATAACCTAAGGGTCATTGGAGTACCAGAAGGAGAAGAGAGGGAGCAAGGGATTGAGAATATATTTGAAGTAATAATGTCTGAAAACTTCCCTAACCTGGCAAAGGACATTGAAATACAAGCCCAGGAAGTGCAGAGAGTTCCAGCCAGGATGATTCCAAACAGGCCCACTCCAAGACACATTATAGTGAAAATGGCAAGGGTTAAGGACAAAGACAGAATCCTTAAAGCAGCAAGGGAAAGGCAGCAAGTTACTTACAAGGGTACCCCCATAAGATTATCAGCTGACTTTTCTACAGAAACTTTGCAGGCCAGAAGAGAGTGGCAGCAGGTTTTCAAAGTGATGAAAAATAAAGGCCTACAACCAAGATTGCTGTATCCAGCAAGGTTATCATTTAAAATCGAAGGCGAGATAAGGAGCTTTGCAGATAAAAATAAGTTAAGGGAATTCATTACCACCAAGCCAGCTTTGCAGGAAATGCTAAAAGGGTTTCTTTAAGTAGAAGAGAAAAACAACCTATGAAAGACTAAGAACACAAATAAGAAAATGGCAATAAATACACACCTATCAATAATCACATTAAATGTAAATGGATTAAATGCTCCAATAAAAAGACATAGGGTGGCTGAATGGATAAGAAAGCAAGACTCCAGCATATGCTGTATACAAGAGACTCACCTCAGATCCAAAGACTCTACAGGCTGAAAGTAAAGGGATGGAGTAAAATATTTCATGCAAATGGTACTGAGAAAAAAGCTGGAGTAGCGATACTTATATCAGATAAAATGGACTTTAAATTGAAGAATATAACAAAGGACAAAGAAGGACACTTCATAGTAATGAAGGGATCGATCCAACAAGAGGACATAACTCTAGTAAACATCTATGCACCTAACATAGGAGCCCCTAAATATATAAAACAGATATTGTCAGACATAAAGACAGAGATCAACAGTAACACTATCATAGTAGGGGACTTCAACACCCCGCTGTCACTAATGGACAGATCCTCCAGACAGAAAATCAATGTGGAAACAGCGACCTTAAATGACACATTAGACCAGCTGGATTTAACAGACATTTTCAGAGCATTTCATCCCAAAGCTACAGAATATACGTTCTTTTCAAGTGCACATGGAACATTTTCTAAGATAGACCACATGTTAGGCCACAAAACAAGTCTCAATAAATTTAAGAAGATTGAAATCATTTCAACTGTATTCTCTGACCACAATGCTATGAAACTAGAAATCAATTATAAGAAGAAATCCGGGAAGCTGACAAATAAATGGAGGCTAAACAATATGCTATTAAATAGTGAGTGGGTCACAAATGAGATCAAGGAGGAAATCAAAAGATACCTCGAGACAAACGAAAATGAAAACACCACGACCCAAAATCTCTGGGATGCTGCGAAAGCAGTCCTAAGAGGGAAGTTTATAGCAGTGCAGGCCTACCTAAAGAAGGAAGAAAAATCTCAAATCAACAGGTTATCCTTACACCTAAGGGAACTGGAAAAAGAACAGCAAAAGAGGCCCAAGGGGAGTACAAGAAAGGAGATAATAAAGACCAGAGCAGAAATAAACAATATGGAGAACAGAAAAACAATTCAAAAGATCAATGAAACCAAGAGCTGGTTTCTTGAGAAGATAAACAAAATTGACAAACCTCTAGCCAGGCTCATCAAAAAAAAAAGAGAGAGGACTCAAATTAGCAAAATCAGGAATGAAAGAGGGGAAATGACTACAGACATCACAGAAATACAAAAACTTCTAAGAAATTACTATGAGCAACTGTATGCCAACAAATTTGACAATCTGGAAGAAATGGATAATTTTCTAGAAGCATACAACCTTCCAAAGCTAACGCAAGAAGAAACAGAACATCTAAATACCCTGATTACTACCAAGGAAATTGAATCAGTAATTGACAAGCTCCCAAAAAACAAAAGCCCTGGACCAGACGGCTTCACAAGTGAATTTTATCAAACATTCAAAAAAGAACTATCACCTATTCTTCTCAAACTATTCCAAAAAATCCAGAAGGAGGGAAGGCTCCCAAACTCTTTTTATGAAGCCTCTATCACCCTGATTCCAAAACCAGATAAAGACATCACAAAAAAGGAAAACTACAGGCCAATCTCCCTGATTAATATAGATGCAAAAATTCTCAATAAAATATTAGCAAACAGAATTCAGCAATATATTAAGAAGATCATACATCATGATCAAGTGGGATTCATCCCTAGTGCGCAAGGCTGGTTCAACATCCGTAAATCAATTAATGTGATACACCACATCAACAAAATGAAGGATAAAGATCACATGGTCATTTCAATAGATGCAGAAAAAGCATTTGACAAAATCCAACAGCCATTTATGTTAAAAACCCTTAGCAAAGTGGGAATACAGGGATCATATCTCAACATAATAAAAGCCATATATGATAAACCTACAGCTAACATCATACTCAATGGGGAAAAGCTAAAACCATTCCCCTCAAGATCAGGAACAAGACAAGGCTGTCCACTTTCTCCTCTTTTATTCAACATAGTGCTGGAAGTTCTAGCCACAGCAATCAGATAACAAAAAGAAATAAAAGGCATCCAAATTGGCAAAGAAGAAGTAAAATTGTCATTATATGCAGATGACATGATACTGTATATAGAGAACCCCAAAGACTCCATCAAAAAACTATTGGAACTGATAGACGAATTCAGTAAAGTAGCAGGATATAAAATCAATGTTCAGAAATCAGTGGCATTTGCATATACCAATAATAAACTAATGGAAAGAGAAATTAAGAAAACTGTCCCATTTACAATTGTGTCAAGAACTATAAAATACCTAGGAATAAATTTAACCAAAGAAGTGAAAGATCTGTACTCAGAAAATTATAAGACACTGAAGAAAGAAATCATAGAAGATACAAATAAATGGAAACACCTACAATGCTCATGGATAGGAAGAATTAATATAGTTAAAATGTCCATACTGCCTAAAGCAATATATAGATTCAATGCAATTCCTATCAAACTACCAAGGGCATTTTTCACAGAAATAGAAAATATAATCCTAAAGTTTATATGGAATCATAAAAGACCCAGAATAGCCTCGGCAATTCTGAGGAATAAAAACAAAGTCGGGGGGATCACGCTACCAGACATCAAAACCTACTACAAGGCCACAGTAATCAAGACAGTTTGGTATTGGCATAAAAACAGGCACATCGATCAGTGGAACAGAACAGAGAGCCCAGAAATAAATCCAAGCATTTACGGACAGTTAATCTATGACAAGGGAAGCAAGAATTTACACTGGAGTAAAGATAGTCTATTCAATAAATGGTGCTGGGAAAATTGGACTGACACATGCAAAAAAATGAAACTGGATCATCTCCTTACGCCTTATACAAGAACAAATTCAAAATGGATTAAAGACTTAAATGTAAGACCTGAAACCATAAAAATCCTAAAAGAAAATATAGGGAGAACATTTGCAGACATTACCCGGAGCAATATTTTTACTGATACATCCCTACGGGCAAGGGAAGTAAAAGAAAAAATGAACATATGGGATTATATCAGACTTAAAAGTTTTTTCACAACAAAGGAAACCATTAACAAAACAAAAAGGAAGCCTACTGAATGGGAGAATATATTTGCCAACGATATATCTGATAAGGGGTTAATATCCAAAATTTATAAAACACTCATGAAACTCAACACCAAAAAAACAAACAACCCAATTAAAAAATGGGCAGAAGATATGAAGAGACATTTCTCTAAAGAGGACATACAGATGGCCAACAGGCATATGAAAAAAAGTTCAACCTCACTGGTCATTAGGGAAATGCAAATAAAAACCACCATGAGATACCACCTCACTCCAGTCAGAATGGCTATCATCAACAAATCAACAAACAACAAGTGCTGGCGGGGCTGTGGGGAAAAGGGGACCCTGCTGCACTGTTGGTGGGACTGCAGAATGGTGCAGCCACTATGGAAGTCAGTATGGAGGTATCTCAAAGAACTGGAAATAGAGCTACCTTTTGACCCAGCAATTCCACTCCTAGGTATTTATCCTGAAAAAACCAAGACACTTATTCAAAAAAAGTTATGCACCCCGATGTTCATAGCAGCACAATTTACAATAGCTAAGACTTGGAAACAACCAAAATGCCCATCAGTAGATGACTGGATTAAGAAACTGTGGTATATTTATACAATGGAGTATTACTCCGCTATAAAGAAGAATGAAATCGTGCCATTTGCAATGATATGGATGGACCTAGAGACTGTAATGTTGAGTGAAATAAGTCAGTCAGAGAAGGACAAATACCATATGATCTCACTCATATGTGGAATATGAAAAACTGTATGAATGAGCAAAGTAAACAGAAATTGTCTCATAGATATAGAGGAAAAATCAGGGTTGCTAATTTGGAGAGGAATGGGGATGAGGGAGAAGGGGAAGGGATTAGACAGCAAAAATAGGCAACTACAATATTGCTACTGGGATAGGAAAAACATTTTGGGGAATATAACTAATAATGTTGTAAATATTCTGTGGAATGTCAGATGATCATAGGTCTTGTTAGGGAAACCATTTCATGGATGGAGTAGAGGTTTGATCACTGCACTGTATTATTAAAATGGAGGTGGTATACCTACTGTAATTGAATATATATAGATAGTCACGGGATGTGGATTATACTGTGGAAGAGAGTCAGAGGAAGAGTAATAGATATATATTATATGGGGGGGGGAGTGCGGTGGTGTATTGGGGGGGGTTGTCACTTTGAGGGGTAAAATGTATAACTATTGCACTGTGTTGTACACCTGAAACTAATTTAAAAAAAAAATAAAAAAGAAAAAGTAAAAATAAAAAATAAAAATAAAAAATAAAAATAAAAATAAATAAAAAGTCTATCACTGAAAGCCTATTATTTTTTTAAAATGCTAACATTACCTTAAGGAAATTGAAAGAAAAAGCCCCCAAATTTGTAATGGTGCAACTAAAAAAATGTATTCACAACTTCAAAGATAAAAAATACCAAGGAGAATTTCTTAGTTCTTTATTTCTCCAGTCACCTAAATAACTGAAGAGATGTGAGCACCAAATCAGAAAAAAACAAAAATAAAAAAGAATGTTCTAACAAAAAAAAAAAAAAAAAAGACTAAATATAAATTTGGTTTTATCTACATTTGTAATAATGGTAAAAAAACTTGATAAGAGTCTGATATAACCAACAATCAGTCAACACAATGTGTGAAAGTTTCCATTCATAACAGGAGCAACAACAAAAATGCTTGGAAGTCATCGTAACAAGAACCCTTCTGAACTGAATTCATCTGAATATTTTTGCTGAATATCTTAAAGAAGATTTAAAAACCGAGAGAAATACCTAGTCCACAGATGGGGAAATTCAATATGATAAGCCAGTTCTTCCCTTCTTAGATTTTATGCAAATCTAGTGAAAATAAGAGTGTGATTTTTTTAAAACTTAATCTGAATTTGTGATTCATTTAGAAAAATAGTTATTGAGATGAAAGAAACATTTCAAAGTAAAACTGGATCCTATTCAATACACTATTAATAATTAGTTATAGGGGCCGGCCGAGTGCTGCAGTGGTTAAGCGCTGGTCTTGGGAAGCCAGCAGCCCTGGTTCGGGTCCCACATATGAGGGCCAGTGACACTGCCCTCAAAAAAAAAAAAAAAAAAAAAAAAAAAAAAAAAAATTAGTTATATACATTTATAATGAAACTATAGCAATAAAAAATATCAGAAGAAATAAAACACAAATCTACTAAATAAAATATTTAAAAAATAGAGAAACATATGAATTTACTGTACAACAAACCAGGAGGTGGATCCAGTAGAAAAAGAAAGCATTATTTAAAATATAACACCATTTTGTTAACTTCTTTAATTGTAAGTTCTACAAACCATACACAAATATAAATAAATTACAGAGAAAATATAGTAAATGCAATCAAAACAATTAGAACAAGATAGGTGGGAATTTACCTGATTTAAGGAAAAGGTATGGTTTTGTAAGAATATCAGAAGTCACGAAACAAAAGTTCTGTAAGTTACCTCATATACAAATTAAAAGTTATTGTGCTTCCAAAAGTGCCATAAGTGCAATTAGAAAATAAATATGGAAACTTTTCCAAAGAAAAATATGACAAAGGCTTAACAGCCTTAACATGTTTAAAGAAATTTTAAAATGCAAGAATAAAAGCCTGAGAAAAAGAAAAGAAACAAGGGTTTATATAATAGATTATAAAATTCAAATGTCCAAGAGATATTTCAATATATGGCTACCTTGACTGATAAGAGAAGACACAGTGACTAAGTTGAGGCCTCATTTCTCTCTTTTTTAAAGATTTTATTGGGGAATCGGGGAAGGGGAACAGACAAGTTGCTGTCTTTTTGTTCTTCAGTCTAGTTGCGGAGGACGTTGCTTCACTGGCCCACGTTGGTATCATCATTGCGCTCTTCCCAGATAAGGCAGATCTGTCGCCGGCCTCTGGATGGTCGCTCACCGTTGCTATTGGCAGCTCCCGCTGGCTGCCAGCCATTCACGCTGGCTGCCGGCCACTCACTGTAGCCTATGGCAGTCCACTGCAGCAGGGGCTGCAGCCCACACCATCGCCGGGGCTCGCACAACCCAGCTCCAGGTGGAGCTGTTGTTAGCTGTAGAGGTCAGTGTCACTGGCCCTCACATGTGGGATCCGAACCGGGTCCGTTGGCGTCCCAAAACAGCTCCCAACCAATGAGCCACTCGGCTGGCCCGAGGCATCATTTCTTTTGCCAAGGGAATAGAGCAGAGTAGTTTGTTGTTGTATTTCTAAAGAAAATATGCATTGTAAATGTGATGAGAAATGTATCCACACAATACTTTTGGAGGTACAAGTCTAAGAAGTACAAACTTTCAGAAAATAATTTGTTAATATGTGTCAAGAGTTGTAAAAAGTTTAAAACTCTAGACAAAGTGATATTCTAACAATTTTATTAAGGAAATAAAAATCTTGAAAATATTTATTTAAAAAAAAGTTCTTCATGACATTATATTTTAGATAAGCTTCTGATTTTAGGACAGTTTTAGACATGGAATAAAATTGCAAAGATTGTATGGAGAGTTCCCGTACGTCCCACATACAGTTCCCTTATTGCTGACATCTTAAATTAGTATTGTAGTTTAGTCACAATGAATGAACCAATATTGACACATTACTATTAACTATTAAAGTCTGTCTTTATTCATATTTCCTTAGTGTTTACCTAATGTCCTTTTCCTTATCCATGATTCCATTCATGCTACCACACTGCGTTCAGCTGTCATGTCTTCTTAGGCTCCTCTTAGCTCCAGTAGTTTCTCAAACTTGCCTTACTTTTTTGATGGCCTGGGCAGTTTTGAGAAGCACTGCTTAGATATTTGGTAGAATGAAGCTCAACTGCATTTGTGTGGTGATCTGTAATGATTATGCTGGATTTATGATTTTTTTTTTCAGTAAGACCACAGAGGTGAAGTGTCATGTTCACTACATCATATCAAGTATAGATACTATCAATATGACTTGTCACAATTGATCTCAACTTTGATCACCTGGATGAAGTAGTATTTGTCTAACATGTGTCAGGTTTCCCCACTTTTTATATTTTTTTATCCCTTTTATATACTGTACTCTGGAAGGAAGTCACTATGTGCAGCTTGTACCAACAAAATGAGGAACATTACTTTAAAAAATAGATTAGTAGCCTTAATTGCAGAAATATAAAACTGGTTCATTGTGATATTTTTAAGAAGAATCATTATATAAGCATTAGAAGAATTTTTTAAGAAACAATTTTATGTCAGGGAAAAAATACTCATGACAGAATAAATGAAAGAAATAAAACAAAAAAAAATATGTATACATAACAGAATATTGTAAAACATAGTGTTTATAAGGTTGACTTAAACATCCTTCCTTTTATGGTCTGAGTTTTCAAATTCTCTACAAGTATGTATTATTTTTATAATAAGAAATATAATTTTCAAAAGTAAATTAAGGCACTTCTCACACTAAAGGATTATGGTTACCAGGTAGCTTAGACATATTTTTATTGGCTGGAGAGTGTATTCATTCCTCTGGATAGGGCTGGAAGTTGGCAGAAAATATTTTTCCCTGTTCCCTTTGTGTTCCATTAGTAACTGACCCCCAGACACATGGACACGCAGACTCACACAAACAAATGAATATACATTCTTCCATTAGATTTGTTAATAACATACAAGTATAATATTAACGTTCATATATGACCCAATGTCCTAATTGGTTATCCATTTATAGACATGGATTAAATGAGGAAACTTGCTCATTTAAAACCTTTTGTTTTTAACCTATTTTTTTTTTTTTTTTTGGTCTCTGACAAAATTAGTATATCTCAAGTTTGGAGTCACCCATTTGCTGTTTACCCTTTGCTGTTTAAACACTTTGCTTTGATAAAATTTTCAATCCACACATTGTTGTAAGAAAGAATACAGCAAGATCTCATTCATGTACCCAGTTTTTCCCAATGGCAGTATCTTGTAAGATGATAGCTGTATATCAACTTTGATATAATCCACTGGTTTTATTCAGATTCCATTTGTTTTATGCATGTTCATATGTGTGCATATTTAATGATTTTGCATTGCTATGTATTATTCTATTGTATGATTCTATCACAATTTAGTTACCTATTCTATTATTAATTACATTTCAATTGCTCCCAGTTTTTAGCTATTCTGAAATGTACTTGTATGTGTCATTCTTATATGTGTCTCTTTGTGAACATATAGAAGCATTTCTTTTGAGTGAATCCCTACAAGAAGAATAGCTAGTTCAGGTGATATGCATACACTCAGTTTTAGTAGTTATTGCTAAATAGTTTTCTAAAGTTCTTGTATTAATTTATGTTCCCACCAGCAGTGTATGGGAGCATCATAGCTAAATATATGTTTTAAATCTCATTTGTGACATTAAAATATTGAGATGAAATATGTTGAAAAGTTTTCTTATGTCACATAGCTAAAAAGAAGAATACTTGGTTTGAAGCCAAGTTTGCAAAACACCAGTGATATTCTCTTTCTATTAGACCATAATGTCAATTACTTGAATTCAATCAACATATTTCAACCTACCTCCTGCTTTTCCCATGAATGAATGTCTCATATATTTTGTTGCTCTATTGTCCTTCTGCTTGAGGTCCAACACAGGAAAGAATGGTTCCCTTCCTAATTCTGGCATCTTACTATCATCTCCTCCTAGTTTTGAACAACTGTAGTAATTTGTAACTACATAATTTCAGTGAATGCCCTTGTTTCAATATTTAACTTCTAACTTCCTTAGTTTAATATCAAGTCATCTAGACTGTAGGCTCTTTGAGAGTTAATATGTCCTTCTTTGATAATCATCCCCCTATAGATGCAGTTAATAGTAAATGAACAATTGTTAAATTTAATTGACATCTAGCTACCTCAAGGTTAAAAGGGTCATCTAAAGTTTAAATGAGATAACAGACAAATGTAAAGCAAAGCTTTGAAGGAAATTCTGCACATACAGTTCAAAATGGCCAAAACATTGAATCCCAAAAGAATGAGTGAAGCTAAATAATTGCAATATTATTTATAATTTACTGAGGTCAATAAATTTGGATAAAATAAAAAACTCAGATCACAAGTTAAGTGAAATGTATTACTTGAGGGAAAAGTAAATTAAGAGCAATAACTTATATGCAAAAAATTGGTTTTCGTTGAGATTAGAAAAATAGATGGGGAATTAATGCAACGGAAACTATTCGACAATAATTATTCTCAATCTGAAGGTCCACAAGGGAAGGATTTTTACCTCTAGAAAGGAGATTTTGTTTAATTCATATCTGTTTAGAGAGTACCTACTACGTATGTCAGAGTGTTTTATATACTTTGATACGAATGAACAAATAGAAGAAGGAAGAAATGATCTTAAGCCTTAGAAACTCAAAGAAAAACCTAGCCAAAAGTTTGTTTTGAAAATTTCAACGCAATTGATGTAAAATGGCCTGTTAGGTCTGCATCATGGTACATGATAAAATTGTACACTACATAGAGCCTACAATTAAAATAATTAAAATACTTCATCAACAAAGCAATCCACATTTATAATCTAATTTTATCATATGATTTCCTGTTATATAAAAACAATTTGTGTCAAGTCTATTCTGCAATGAAGGAACTGGATTTGTAGCAGGAGTAAGTGGTCAAACCAATCCTAGAACACATTGCTCCTGGTATCCATCACATGCAGTGAATCAGCCCCTGGACTGTGCTCAGGAAAAGACAAGCTACCGAAGCAGGATTTCAGTATTTGATCTGAGGTTTTCTTCCTTAAACATTTCTCTACTGCTCATGTAATAATGAAGCCACTGGATATGTTTCTGTGAAATTCAAGCTTCTTCAATGGGATATGACAGGCACGTGGATGAAGAAAGCATGCGAATAATTATATAATAAACATTTTTAAAATATGCTAAACTTCTTAGTGACCAACAAGCCAAATTATAATAGTGAAATACCAATTCCACCTGTGATATTGCCAGAAACTAAAGGACTCAGGAAATGTAATATTGGTATGATTGGGGGAAAGGGTCACTCCTATACAGAGTTGGAGGGACTATAATAACTACAACACTTTTAAACGGTAATCAGAATTGAAAATGCACATATCCTTTCGCTTAGCAATTTATTTCTAAAAATCTATTACTTACAAATACTTGCTGAAATGTTTAAAATATACATTTTCATTATATATATATATATATATATATATATATTTATGTGTATATCTGTATCAGGGTGATTTAAAATAATAAATAATTGGAAGAAATATAATGTGGAGGATAGGTTAAATTACACCTAAATATTAGATAGCCATTAAAAATAAAAACATAGGGCTGGCCGAGTGGTGCAGTGGTTAAGCACTGACTTGGGAAGCCAGCGGCCCCGGTTCGGGTCCCACATATGAGGGCCAGTGACACTGCCCTCAAAAAAAACCCAACAAAAGACAAAAAACAAAACAAAACAAAACAAAATAAACATTTACACACTGATTTAAAAGAGTGAATTCAGATTGCTAAATATGAAAATTGCATAAAATATATATAATATGACAATCTATTTTGTAAATTAAAACTATTGAATATATTAAGTATTCTCTCTCTCTCTCTCTCTCTCTCTCTCTCTCTCTCTCTCTCTCTCTCTCTCTCATATTTCACAAGAGTAAAAATTCTGGAAGGAGTGTGATGAAAATCTGCTTGGATAAGACAGAAAAAAGTAGCCCTGCTGTTAGGTTGGGTGGAAGCAGAAATGCAGATACAGTCAGCTGCCAAGTTACCAGGAAACTATTTCTCTCAAGGTCAGGCAGCAGTTGGAAAATGTCACAGAGACCTCCTCTTTGAGTAACTGCTGCTCCTTTCTAGTGATGGCCAGACCTGCTGCACTATACACGTCTTCTACTGGGGATACATGAAAGGTAGCCTACCCCACCTCTTGACAGCCTCCCATCCCTGGTAAATACCACTTCTAACCCTGCCTTAGAAACAGCAACCAGTCTGAAACTCTTGCTACGTCTTTTAGGTCTCCCTCCGAACCCTTCAATGGGTTCCAGGCACTTCCCTCTTTCTGTTTGTCAAGGGGCATCCCATGGTTCATTGGATGGATGGTCTCCTGATTCCTCGAGTCAAGAAATTTGATATTGTCAGACTACAGGTTTATTCCCAGTGGCCTTTGACAACTTAAATTTGGTTTTAACAACACAAATACATACGTATGTAGAGATATTTATGCATGCATCTATCTATCTACTTATTTAACATCTCTCTAGGTAAAATATAAATTGTTCTGGAGGGTATATATCACGTTTAAGCAGCTGTTACTCTGAGGTATGTGGGTAGAGGAAGGTTGGAGAGACCTTTGTTGATAATTAATAAAAATTCTTATTATAATGCTCACAGTGCATGGGTCTTACTGGGATTTTTGTTTTAGTTTTTTAAGAGGGAAAATTAATAAAGACATTAATTTACCTCAGCCAGCTCTATGTCTCTCTAAAAGTACAAACATACCTATTACCTATACCTACTCAAATATACACAGCCCTTCTGAGAAAAAAGAATCTTGAGTGTAGATCATAAAAACTATGAATATAGGCAGTGATTCCTTCAATTGTTTTCAAAATCCAAATCTGTACTTTAATTTAATTTTAATTTGAAATGTATATTTTTCTCAAAGGCAAAATTAAAGTAAGCAATAAAATATTATGTATATAATATATAATGGTACATGTAACATATAATGGTTTTAATATGTAATTATATAATGATTTGAATATGTTGTATATATATATAATTATATATATGTAATATATATAATTATATATGTATAATTTTATTGCTTATATTTATGGCTTATATATTATTTTAAATACTTTTATTGTTTGATAACTATCTATACTAATACCTATATCTATGCATAACAATTTCCTGCTTAAAATAAACTGGGACTGAGAATCAGAGTAAAGGTTCACTTGACTAGGATTTAATTAAATAACTCTCAAGGTGTGGTTCTCCCACATGTATCTGGCTACAAAGAGCATGTGGATTAGAGAACCAAGTGGTGGAGAGGTAATGGACCATAGTTAGTCTTAATTACCAGGCTCTGCTGTTGGTGGTTCTCTAAAAGGGAACACAGATGGAAAAGTAATTAATGCATGAACTAATTAGTCTCCTCATTTGCCAATTGTACATGATAAATAAAACAGATTGCAGGAAATAATCAACAGGTTGAAGTAAGGTGAGGCCAGTAGGATGAGGTGACCAGATACGTATGATTAGATTGGCAATTAACCATAAAACAAATTATGCATTTCCTTGAATATTATTTTAGCAAGGAGTCAACATAAAGAAGCCAATGTCTTAGAGTTATTTATTTATTTTTTAAATAAAAATGTAACCAAGGGTATTCTATATTGTTTCGTTTGAGCAAGAAATTTAATTTGGTGCAAATAAATACTATGCAAAAATTCAATTTTTAAAGAATCCATCCAATTTTGCGATGTATAAACAGCTACTGACTTATTATAGTCAACATAAATTTTCAACACTAATTAGTGTAAAAATAGAAATTTTTGAGTGGTACCTTCTCTTTGAAATCTTTTAGTCTAAATTTATTTTAATCAGAAAAATATTTATTGCATGACTATTGGGTTCAGGCAGTGCGCTAATGCTGTGAACAAGATTTTTGTAACTTCACTATATATATATATATATATATATATATATTGAAAGAGGTTTTAGAGGATGCACAGAGGCATTTTTTCATTGACAGCATATGAGTCAATTTTCCTCTTCTCTTTTATGTTTCAGTTCACCTTATTTTCCTCTATTCTTCTTCCTTTCTTTCATTTTCCCTCTCATTGGTCTGCTTTCTTTCCTTTCTTCTGTCCTTCCCCTGCTTCCTCCTTCCCTCTCTCCTTCCTTCCCTCCCTGCCACTCTCTCACTGTCCCTCCCTCCTTTCTTCCTGGCTTCCTTCCTGCTCTCTATGGCCTATAAAGTCATCTCAGAAGCAGAAGATTCATCAGGAAGCACATACTGGGAGGTTTTCACTCGACATAGAGCAAACTCTGCTACAAGTCCCGTAAAGCCACTTGGGAATATCATATTTTGAGAAATCTATGGAATATAGCGGTATTGTGTAGTTATTTTTCAACAGCAATGGGAAGATTGCTTCTGACATTTTGTTGGAAAAAAAAATGTTCATTACATGGGACACTCTGGTGCATTGCAGGAGTTTTAGTATCTTTGGCCTCTGGCCCTAAATGCCAACGACACCCTCAATCTTTGTGAGGACATAAAAAGCCCCACACATTTTAAAATACCATGTAGCTGAGTGACTGTATGCTTTACTGAGAATCACTGGTGCTTTCAAAATAAAGGTTTTTGATTTATCTTCAGGTTTTACCACCTAATGGTTATTAAAAATGAAAACCAAATAAACTTCCTTCAACCATAAAAAAAAAATCATCTTCTTCACAGAGTTCTTATAAAGAGTGACAATTTATGCAAAAGCATTTTCTCATTTCAAAGGATTATACAAATATGAGAGGTAATTCTCATTTATTAAACTTTGAATATAACCTTACATTGTTGTTATCTTTAAAATATTTTTTAGTAGTCAAAGTAATGTTGAACAAAGAATTGTCCTCAGTTTCCTTCTAGAGAACTATAATGCAATGAACAAATCCATCATGGTGCTTAGAAATAACTCAGTTAGTTTTTTTCACCTGCATCCCTCAGAGCCCAGAGCCCAGATTTCCTCTGAAATGCACAGGCAGGAGTTGGGTCAGATATCAAAGTTCCATGCTTCCCAGCTCTGCTTAAAACAGAGAAAATCCCACTACTATGATTTTTTATAGTGAACTTATCTTTGAACAAAAGGTTTTGTAGCTTAAAATGTTCTAGCAAATATATATATATATAAATTTATAAAGCATATATTTCATTTTTTTTTCCTGATTAAGGCACACGCTAATTATAAAAATAAACCTGGCCATAGTTTTGTTGTTCATGTATAGTAAAATCCTCCATACCCCCAAACTGAAAATAATCACCGTTGAAATTTGGTCTATATTCTTCCAGAGACTTTCATGTGGATATGTGCTTATATAAAAGGGATTATACTCTGTATACTTTATAATATAGGGTGTGTATCTTGCCACACCTGTGTATAGTCTATTTCATCTAATTTATGATTATATAGTATGTAATTTCCTAAATTTTCTTTCTTTGTAGCTATTTTATTTGCTTTTATTACCTCATAGCATGTATAATTTGCAGTGTAGTCCTCCATTTCATATACTAATTCATCAATAAAAGATATTGTTAATAAAATAAAAAGACAAGGAAGCAGTCAGTCCTTGTGAATCATCTATTGGGTTGTTGGAAAAGTCATGACGTATTTTTTCTGTTTTTTGTTGCAAAAATGCAGCATGACTTTTCCGACAACCCAATAATTTCGACAAAGAAAAATGTTTAGATATTATAAATTAATAACATTTCAGCTATTGACCAATTTATTTTGTCTAATAATAGAAACTTATATGTGTAAGACAGTTTCTACTTTCAGGGTGACTTCACATGTACGACCTGATTCAACCTTCAGAACCGCTCCATGAGGTTCGTAGAATGAATGCCACTGTACTCATTTTACAAATGAGGAGAATGAGATTATGAAAAAAGGTGGAAGTGGAACAAATGGAACCATACCTCAGGTGTTTAAAGTCCTTCTTTGAATATTGAACATTATACCAGTGTAATCACTGGAATATATCCATTAAAAAAGTTATTAACTGCCACTTTGTTTTAAGATTGAGGACTGTCAGCAAATACCCAGAAATCAGAATTTCTGAAGCCCCACATATGATCAAAGTCCATTAAGGGCTTCCAGAATTATTTTGTAACAGCGCAAACAATAATAATCATACCTGCATACATGCCATATTTAGAGTATGCATTTCAAAAGGGTACCTCACCTAACTTTCTAACAATATTAATGCAACCAGTTAATTTTTTAACTCACTTAAAATGGTCCAAAAATATTCTAAACATTCATGTTTAATCCTTACAACAACCATAGGAAGAGTCAATATTATCTTCTATACTTCGTAGATGAAGGAATTGAAGCTCTGGAGGAATAAATTGTCCAGGGTCATTCGGGTAATAAAGAAACATGTGTCTTACTCTGAACTCATGGAATCCGCCACCATTCTATGCTGCTGCTCAATAGCAAAGCATGGAACATTATTTACACATTTCATTCTATAATATAGTCCTTTATCTAGATCCTAATAAAAATCTTAAAATGAGTTTCTGGCATAGTAGTTTGCTCTTTTTACTGGAGCAACAAAGGAGATAAGGAAAACAACAAAAAACTCAATGATAAGAACAACAAGTGAATAGTTTATCAATTTAGTCACAAAAGCTTATTTAGTATTCACTTTGTGTTAAGAACCTTAATAATGCAAATATTGATCTAATGAGAATTCTGCCCTCCAGGATCTATGTTCTTGCACATGATGGTGACATTCTAACAGGTGTGGCCACTGATCACCTATGCTCTCTTTGTGTGAGTATATCCCAGTTTACCACACTTGCAGAGTAGGAGGTTATGCCTTAGGGCTCTAAGGAGACTTTTGTCTTTGTTGTGGGCTGTGTTGCTTCAGACAGCAAGTGGTACATGGACTGGAATAAGTGCATTATTCCATTTTTATGTTATTATTTTGTAGAGAAAAACATTTCTCTTGCATCCAGTCTTTCTCATTTGTATTTCTTTAAACTTCATTCCATTTCCCTCATTTTCTTTTACATTCTACTATGCATTTTGCTCTTAAAAAGTTGAACCAGAGACAGGCATGTTTAATAGAGGTCAGAAAAAAAGTCAGACATTTTTCTCTTGCTTTTCATGAGTGGACTGCAGGACTTTCTGGGGAATATTTCTTGAAATGCCAAACCAGATGTTGTAAATGTCTTCTACCCAGTGCTAAAATCTTTTCTCCTAAACCTGTTAAAATTTAATAGCAGAAATATATCATATTAACGCCCAGACTGCTACATTAAAGTAACATTACTGTTCTTGAGTTATACCCTCCATGATCTAGTAAATTCTGAGAAGCAACCTCTACTCTTGGTTTGAGCATCCACATGAAGTATATAGGGTTTACAAAGGTAGACAGTCAACACAGGAAATCATTTATATTAACCAGTAGGCACTGACAGGTTGGGTCCAACAAGGTGACATATTATACATTTCAACAATTGTCAGAAATATTTATTGGGAATCCATTGTGTGTAGATTGGTGAACTTTATGCTCTGTGGGGGCACAAAAAATAAAATAGATGGCAGAGACCTTTACCCCGACAAACTTAAGAGTTTTTAGAAAGGACCCATAAATCAAGTTGAAGATTATATTAGATGACTTCTAATATTTTTTTCCAGCTCTAAACTTCTAATAGTTTTCTATAGTGTCCTCCTTTCACATATTTTAATTTAATTCCACTTGACAAAAAAGAAAAAGAAAGATTTGAGGTGGTTTATCATAAGGATCTCATTTATTTAGTCTAGGAGACTTAAAAATAAATGGGTAATTGTAACAGGAAGCTGAGACAGGGTGGCTACTTAAATTGAGCATTAAATTGTGCTTACTTTAATTTATGGGAGCGATACCTGAAGGTCTTAACATTCTACACTGAGGCAGGAAGAAGAAAAAGAATTAAAGCCACTTTCTGAGACTTGTCCAACAAAGATCAACTTGATTGTTGTTTTGAGAAAGAGCTCAGAGATGCATGATTCTGTGCAACTTGATTCTGACTTAAATCAGGAAAAAAAGAAAGAAAGAAAAAAGAACTTCTACAGTTGGAAAAAACAAAACAAAACGCTGTAAATTTCCTAATGGAGGAAGGAAAAGTAGAAACAGGGTGATTTATATCTATTTGTGACTCTAGGAAATCCTCAACTGTGGAACGAATGATTGGAAGACAGGGGACCTAAAAGCATCTCAAAGTTCTGTTTGTCTGGAGAGCACACTGTTTTTTATGAAGATACAGTTTTCAGTCTTTGCAATACATTGATGAAAGAAACATTTTTCATATCAAGAGCTACTATCGAGATCGTTTTTGGAGGGCTGGCTTTATGGGGACAGATATAGATCCTGGTTGTGGGGCTGGGGATAAAGCCAATCTGTGGCCACCCCTTGTGTCACCATCACCATTTATATCATTCTCCTGTCAGATAAAGACAAGCATTTTAGTTCTTCACAGTAGACACTTTATTGACATTGAATTCTATATGCACTTTATAGACAGGCATTAATTTAAGGCACTTTGAGGGATATAATAGAAAATACCTTCAATGGCAATTTTGCAGAAGATACAAATGCGTTTTTCACATGATCGCTTTTTTTTTTTTTAAGTGAGCTTCCAAAAGTGTTAAGGGTCAGATAGCAAATTGTAGTTCAGCTAAACAATATCTGTGTTTCCCTTTTAAGTATGAAAGAGACTTCAGAGATGTTCTTTAAAAAATCCACTAATCTGTTCATCTAAGTATTTACTGGGTCAGCTATTGGTTTTTCATGACTTTTTTTTTTTTTTTTTTTTTTTTTTTTTTTTTAATTAGAGGGAGGAGAAAAGAAGAAACTGAGATTTTTCTGAATACTGCTGGGTATGCCAGGTAATGGGCAGACTTTCCAGCCTACCTCTTAAGATCTATCATTTGATCTTATTTTATCAACACACCAATCTTAAAGGAAAGTTTCAATCCTTTTGTCTTTCAGAGGCAACGTTACAGGTTCAGCGAGGTTAAGTGACTTGCCCTATATCAGATTCTATCATGAATAATACCTATATCAGGGCTTGACTCCAAACCTACATGACTTTCAAATCAGGCACTGTGTGTTGTACAGTGGCTGGCACATCTTGATGACAAAAAGTTTTCTCCTTTCAGGTCTCCTGGGATAGCTGCCTTTCAATATCATACAGATTATATTGATACGTCCCTCATTATAGATTGTAATGAGGGTACGATCTATAATTTGGAGGATAGATTGCGTGTATTCACATGTCTTTCCCCTGGCAGTTTCTATCTCAGTATATACATAGTGAACGTAGCCCTGTCCAGCTGGGGAGTCTTCCCTCTGCCAATTTAAGAAAAGCTAGACGTGATTTCTCTAACGAAGACTTGTTAACATTTATTTGTTGAAAACAATTTTAGACAGAGAAATGGTACAGGAACCATTATAAATCAATGTGCCAAGCAGTTGAAATTTAAAGCTCTTAGAATTAGTCACTTCGGTTTTGAAGGAAGGGCTTCATGGAATAAATACATTACACACCAGGTTTGAATACGTAGATGAAAACGGATTGCTGGGGGATGTGGGAATTAAATCTGATGGCTCCAGATTCAGCCCTGACATTATGGAAGGACTGATACCTGTTCTTCAAAAAGCAGAGATCATTTACAAAGTTCACTTTTACAATCATGACCTATCAGACCATTTGTAACAATGATGACAATGGTTACAATTTACTGACTACCCCTTGAGTCTCAGGCACTACGGGATGCCCTTTGCAAACCAATTTTTGTTTATCACTCAAGAGGACCCAAGATGTTGATTTTTTTTTATCCTGATTTTACAAACAAAACAATTTAAAGTTAGAATCTACATTTTTCTGTCCAGGGTTAAATAATTAATAAATGATAGAGGCAAGATTTAAAACTAGTTCTGATTTCCTTAAAAATCCAATCTCTGACCTTGGAAAGCAATGTCATATTATAAATGAGGGTGCTCTCTGTGGCTCCGTCTGGGTTTGAATTGCAGATCCACTCCAACAAGCTACACCACCTTCCAATTCTCCAAGCTTCAATTTTCTTATTTCACAAATTGGAAATCAAATTTGATTAAAATGAGTTAATATATGTAATGTGTTGCATAACACAAAGTAAGTGATCAATAAATACTACTTTTTGTGATGATTGGGTGATTTTACAAACTGTATAGTAATATTTATAGCCATCTTATCTTGCACGAAGTTTGGACTACATTTTTATTCTCTTTGCATAGAACAGGGCTAAACTAAGTATATGCTTAATAGAGGTTTGCTAAGTGAGCACTGAAAGGGTGTAAATTATGAGCCTTATTTGCAATTTATTCTCATTTCTCTAGGCTATTGTGCCCATTGCTTGGGAACCTGCCCATAAACTCATTTTAGGTAAAAGTCCCACAAATGCCATTATTTATATTTTGAAGGAAACATTCCTAGATGTTGTAAGGCTGGAATATTTATTATAGTGTCTCACCTTGGCTAGGAACATAGATACTTATTAAATTTCTACAAGAACAAAGTGGGAAAGTGACTTTTTGGGCTTTATGGAGAAATTCTACCTTCAGATACTTAGTAGGAAAGCAGAGAGTAGTTTGGGGGAGATGAGATACAGAGGAAGGAAGAATTACTTATTAAATCTTTTCAGAAAGCTCCTTTGGAAGATCTACTCAGAAGAATTTTGTTATTTCCTCTAGAGCATTATTAATAACTTTTCTTATCCTTGCTTAACTTCATTAAAACCACCAGCGTCATAATTGCTCTCAGGAGAACACATTGAATTTTGTTTTGCGAATCAAAGCAATAAAAAATTTAAGGTAAAAACAGAGCATTTTTGCTAAGTAAACTTACTTATTTGAGATTAAACACTCCCTCGTCTAAGTGCTGAAGGGATTTTGAAAGGACCCCATAGACTAACCCTTGACTAATTATAGTGCTAACAGGGGAACTCTTATAAAGTAGATAACAAATGGCCATTTACTGGAAATGAGGACAGTTTTTCAGTATGTGTGTTGCTCTCAGTGTCACTCCCTGTTTCCCTGAAGAATTCTCCAGATGTCTAAGTGTTGTGTAAACTGGCTCAATGCCAATTTGAGTGGACAAACCTACTTTTTCTTCTTCCCTCCCTCCTCTCCTCTATTTTCTTTCTCTCTCTCACTTTAGTCCTCTCCCCCACCATCATCTCTCTCCCTTTCTTCCCCTTTTCAATAATGACTTCCATGAGGCCTTCCTTTATCCACGACCTCATAATAGGTTTGGAGTATACAAAGACGAGTGTCACATAGTTCTGTTCGCAGTGGCCTTACTGCCTGGACAGGAAGACAGACAATTAAGCAAGTAGGTCGAAGGGAAATATCAGGGTACAGTCCCTAAAAGGACTTATTCTAAAGGAAAATGGCTTTCCTGGGAGAGGCAAGACACAGACAAGTCAGCTTACATGTTGGCAGAAATGCAAGGCAGTTTACCATAAGAATGTGCAGTCCTCTGCAAAATTGAGCAAAATTACTATAGCTTCACTTTCTGATTTATATTTTCATCGTTTTCTTGGGGTCATGGAGTGACCAAGATGGTATTAAATATAACTGCAGCAGGTTCTCTTCTTTTTGACCTCTGTAGTCATTGCACTTGTCCTCTCCATTACTTTCGACCCAAATGATTTCTACCTCCACCTCCAAACACTTTTTCTGTTGACTTCCAGCACACTTCACTCTCCTGTTTCCATCTTATCTTACTCTTCATCAATCTCTTTTGCTGACACCTCCTCATCTCTCTTACATCTTACATTTTAAAAACCTGGAGCTCTTTCTTCAGACTCCTTTTCTATCTGCTTTCTATTGCTTCTATGCCATCTTGGTAGTCTTATCCAGCTTCAAGGCAAAAGTTACTCTGATGTATGTAGTCCGTGCTTCTTATCTGTAATCTCTTGTTTCTGTTTTATTTTTCCTCCTAAATTGTAATAGTTTCTAACACACCATAGAGAACTCATCTTGCTTATTTTCTATTTCCTTCTACTTAAGCATAAGCTTTGCAGAAATAGAGCTTTTTGTTGTTCATTCAATACTTCTCTTAGGGTTTAGAATAATGTATGTTCAGAGCAGGCACTCCACAATGGTTTTATTTTGTTTTGACCCTGCATGGGAAGAGTAGGAATTCTTCAAGACCCACAAATGTCAATCAATCCTAATTTTATAGTAAGTCCAAGAGTTGGATCAGATCAACCACCTTACAATGATAATCAGTTTAATTCCTAATCACAGCTGCCACTGAGTCCAGATGAACCTGAAAGTGAGGAACTTCCTTCCTTAGATTTGTAAAAATGGTTTTATTGTCTAACAGAAAGCTGCTTTTGGCTCCCTGTGCCTTCACCAGCATGTCTAGATTTGAAAAAACGGTCCTCCACTTCCTTTTTACATGTTCATTTATTTCACATTTTGGAGTTGCCATACGTTTATCCCACAATAACATTCTAGAACATGAACTAAGAGAGCAGATGTGTATGCACCTCACAGTGGCAAAACTTTATTTGATTTTATTCTTTATGTTGCTTGGCTATTGCCATTGTATATGATATATAAGATGACAATTTATGCTCAGACTCGGGGTGGAACATGTGAACCTAAGTAACGCCCTCTTCAGGTGGTCCAGAATCCTCCGAACTCACTTTTGCTTTAAGGAGTGCAGTTCACCAGGATGTAACCCATGTGTGTGCACAGTGATAGAGCAGCCCTGACTCTGGCAGTTCATAATTTAAACAGTGGGATTCCAGATTCATTCCCAATTGGCAGCCAAAAAGAACAAAATAGCTCCGTAGGACCAGATGTGAGAGCTGTGCTGATTTCCCTACTTGTTTTTCTTTCTTAGTTCCTTTCCTTTTTGTAAGTATTATTACCATGAGTCATCCACCTGCAGCCCAGAGAGAACTAGCAACTGGTTCTTGTACTCAACAATGAAAAAGATATGACTGATAAAGTGGTTCATATAATCATACTCCAAATCCAGGGGTTTATACTGCCACCTGAGTACTGCATCCTACCCATTTGCAAAACAAACACTTGAATGAATAAAGAAGCAGGATACCTTTGTAATATTTTACTTTCTTGCTTTTTAATGGCAAGTCTACAACCCCTCATAATGTTTTCTATTCCTTTTGCTTAGAAGGAAATTATTTTTAATGTTTCATATTAAAAATGATCATAAATGGTACGATTTCATTCTTCTTTATAGCAGAGTAATACTCCATTGTATAAATGTACCACAGTTTCTTAATCCAGTCATCTACTGATGGGCATTTCGGTTGTTTCCAAGTCTTGGCTATTGTAAATAGCGCTGCAATGAACATAGGGGTGCATGTATTTTTTTGAATTAGTGTCTTGGGTTTTTCGGGATAAATACCTTGGTCTAGAGACTATTATGTTGAGTGAAATAAGTCAGTCAGAGAAAGACAAATACCATATGATCGCATTTATATGTGGAATCTGAAAAACTGAATGAATGAGCAAAGTAAACAGAAACTGTCTCATAGATATAGAGGAAAAACAGGGTTGCTAGTTGGGAGGGGGGTGGGGATGAGGGAGAAGGGGAAGGGATCAGACAGCAAAAATAGGCAACTACAATATTGCCACAGGGATATGAAAGACAGTTCGGGGAATATAATTAATAATGTAAATATTTTGTGGGGTATCAGATGGTCACATGTCTTGTTGGGGAGACCACTTCATGGATGCAGTAGAGGGTTGATCACTACACTGTACAACTGAAGCTGAGGTTGTATAATATTGTATACCAACTGTAATTGACTATATAGATAGTCATGGGATGTGGATTATACTGTGGAAGGGAGTCAGAGGAAGTGTGATAGATATATATGATATGGGGGGGGAGTGGGGTGGCAAATTGGGGGAGGGGGTTGTCACTTTGAGGGGTAAAAAGTATAACTATTGCACTGTGCTGTACACCTGAAACTAATTAAAAATAAATAAACTTAAAAAAATGATCATAAATGTACTCCACCGTTGCTAAGTTTTAGAACTACATTTCACACTAACTACCTCATAGTTACCAATTGTTTGTAAATGATGGTTAAAAAGGTAAATCCTTAAATAATTCTCATTAGAAAATTGGAATTAATTGTCACGCTATAACCAGTTATGTGAAAATGAAGTGAATAAGGATTGAGAAATAATTGCTTTGGGGTTATTTTATGCCTGAAATTCACCCTGAGACTGAAACCTTTTAGAATGCCTTTTAAAGTTTTATTATATTATGAAGTGCACCTTTTGAAACAGTTAATAACATAACTGAATATGCAAAACTTTTGATCATATTCTCTTGTCTACCCATTTCAATGGATCTTTAGTTTCTGTACCACCAAGTGCAATTATGAATCGAACTGTGCTTTCTTTATTATTGCTATTTTGCACTATTTTGGACACTTGAAATTTTGAGACTTTTTACTTTTAAAGAGAAAAGCTGAAAGTCTTTGGTTCACTGTTCAATTACACTTTTGGCCTATTCCATCCAATACTTGCTCAATATCTTGTGTGTTACTTTGATGGTCTGATTTTGATTCCCTTGTAATAAAAACCTAACTTCAACTGTGAGTAACAATCAGAATTATCTCTGTCAATTCTAATCCTGAGGCAAGGGCACAAAGAACTTTTAAGAATAAAATATCTTCTTATATCCAGCCTCCTACTTAGTGAGAAGTTTCCTTAGCAGTTATATCTTTTTTGGTGTTGATTCCAACCAGAGGTTCTTGCCCTCACCTGCACCATCCAGGGTAGAGTTTATCACACTTACTACCTTGTTAAATGTTTCTTTCTAGATTATGCGGTTCCTAGTTTAATGTCATGGACTCTTGTAAATACTGAACTTGGCTTTCCAAGCTCACAAGACATGCATTCATATCCTATCTACTTTAGATGGTGGCCAGATCTAGGGAAAAAGTAGAACTTGAATACATGGTTTCCTCTATATTCAGTCATTGCTTCTAGATACCTTCCTTTCAATAAGTCTTTCAAGAAAAGAACAAAACACTACTATAGTGAAAGTATACATTGATGTAAGACGTATTTGGATTTTAGAAAATTTTAAATTAAAATACATATTTTTTAAATAAAGGAAAATAGTAATTATTGCTGATAAACCTTGATTATTTGTGTAACATTGGAGGGTTGATGGGATATTTTTTCTATTATTTTCCTTTCTCATTCCTTTATTCCCTTATTCTATGAATCATTTCTACTTTTACTGTCACTGAAGCCCTATCTCTCAAGGCCAAAAGATATTTAGAAAGCAAAGCTTGACTAGAGTTCACTCTCACAATGTTTATATTTTGCAAAAAAAGAAAAAGAAAGAAAATTTGAAGACTTGTTGCTCTCCCTTAAACACCATTCTCAGACAGCAAGAAATCATATGTGATGAAAAAATAAAGGAAGATAAAATCAACTTTTAGAATTTGAGATGAAGGCTATCCACCTGGGAATTTACAGTCTGGAGCACACCTTGAGAAGAAACATTTATGTGACCTTTGAGATTTATGATCTACTGGTACATTGAAAATAACTGGCCATGAGAATTCATAGGAAGCTACTTGTATAGCACCCACTGGGTGAACTCCTTTTATTCAAGCCATAAATTTCACTGAAAAGAAATTACTGAAAGCTGATGAAAATCTTTGCATTCTGAAAGAAAAGCAAAACCAAATGACACAAAATTGTCCTGGAAAATCTGATGATCCCAGAGAAAAGTAATGTAAATTTTCCGAATCACACAGACAAATGCATTCAAGAGAGTACTAAGAGATGGACATTGAAGACACATTTTCATTGCTTAAAGCCAATATTCCAGCCCAGGAAATTGCAACAGAAAAACACAAAGGAGTCGCAAGAGAAACTGGTTAATATGTAGTTTCTTCAAGAGCATTTTGAAGTTCTTTGAAATAAATGGCATAACTGCTACAAAGAATATATATCTACCTGTGCAGATTATACTTGCCATAACTCACTTTCACATTCATAAAGTATTCTATTACCACATGATTGATTGTAACTTGACTTTATTTCATGACAGGTACAGGTGTAAATATAGATATGGATATAGATGTATGTATAAAGATAAAGCTATAGAAATTGGCATGTAAAACCTTTCTTTGCCCCTTGTCCTATAGCATATCCAAATTCCCCACATTGTATGAGCAAATAATGCTGGGGGGATACTTAAACGATAAATTAAGTATCAATCTTTTAAAACCTTGGTGATGCACAACAATGTGCTGTATTGTCATAACAAGTGTTTCTAGCCCTAGCTTAAAACAATATGTGGGTTCAGTCTCATAGGTGCCAAAAATAAAAAATAAAATAAAATAAAGAATAGCTCTATCTTATTCTGGTCAAAGTCTAAACCTGGTGTCTGTAAAGGTTCAGTCCATAAAGAGTGCTGACTTCCTGGCACGGATGTTCTACCCTGACAAAATTTATTGTTTTTAGGTTGCTCAGGCCTAGTAAAGGAATTTCCAGAAGCATATTCATTTCTTCATTTCTCATAAACTCCAAAAGCTTATCATTTGTAGCCTATCAGAAAGGGAGGAGAATCAGGCTTGTTATTTAATTCACCTCATCCTGGTTTCATGGAATGTATGTTAGGTGTTGTGTTCACAGCAGTAGAGTATATGCCAATACGACTGTGTTTTGTCTTTGCAAGTTTAGTCACCATCAGGATAGAAACAAGCTAAACTGAATATTTAAAAACAAAAAAAGAAACCAAAGATTGATGTTAGGTTTTTGTTTTTTATTTAATCATGATTAGGCATCCTCTACATTAGAACTCTAGATCTAATTAAGGAAAAATTTTACTAAGTTAGAGAAAGCAAGGGGGAGAAGGAGTGAGATTTTTAATTACTTGGCCTGCAAAGCCATCTCTAAGCCTACAAGTTGCATGTCCCTGTGAGAGGAAGAGAGCACAAAGCAAGGAATGTGGTTAAGGAGCAAGAGAAGTGAGCATCACATCAAAAGGAAACCAATTAGACTAATGAAACCTTTAGGCAGGGACACTGAAGGAGACCACAAACTGTTATGCTGATATGCTTTCCTTTACAAAGCCTCATGTGCCTTAGATGTGAATCCTTCTCTTAGAAATAGCAAACAGTTGAAGTTCAAGCATCAGAGGACACAGAACTAATGTTCCCAAAAGGCATATCTCTCCATTTTCCTATATAGATCCTCTGGCATTGACATTTTTGCTGATCCATCTGAGAAAGTGTCTATTGAGATGAATCATAAAGCACTAACACCTTTCTAAATAGCACAATAACCAGAATGTATGCGTTCAAATGAGATCTCTGCTTCCAAGTAGTTGACTTACAAAATTCTAACTTACTCTAGCGATCAAGGTATCTTTGCTGCAATGAACATTGGAGCACATATATCTTTTTAGATTTTTGGAGTATATACCCAGGGGAGGTATTGCTGGGTCATGTGGTAATTCTATTCTTAATTTTTTGGGTATCCTCCACGCTGCCTTTCATAGCAGCCAAACCAATCTGCATTTATTTATAATGGCCAAGACATGGAAACAACCAAAGTGTCCTTGGATAGAAGATCGGATAAGGAAGATATGGTATATACACAACAGGATACTACTCTGCCATAAGAAAAGATGAAATAGTGTCCTTTGTGCCAGCACAGATGGATCTTTAGATTATTATGCTAAGCGAAATAAGCCAGACAGAGAAAGTTGAGAACCATATGATTTCACTGATATGTGGGATATGAAACTGAAAGTGACAAAGGAACAAGACAAACAAATAAAGAAACAAACCCTCATAGACATAGACAATAGATAGTGGTTACCAGAGGGTAAGGGGTGAGATGGGTGGTAGATGAGGATAAAGGGGATCAAATATATGGTGATAGAAGGAGAACTGACTCTGGGTGGTGAACACACAATGTGATATATAGATGATGCATTACAGAATTGCACAATTGAAATCTATGTAACTTTACTGATCACTGTCACCTCAATAAACTTTAATTTTTAAAAAAATGATGTCTTTGCAACTTCTCATGTGTTATGGACACTGTTGAGACCATCCTCAATACTGAAATTATGCCAAAATTAAAAGAGTGGAGATATTTCCTGGAGTTGTTCGTCACACATTGAAGATGCTTAAGTAATCACACCCTTACAGAACATTTAGTCCTCAGAATGTCTATGGAGACATTCGGTTCATGTGAAAAAGTCCTTGATAATTGGTCCTGTCCAAAACCTTCACAGAGATATCTGGTTCATAGCTCATATAAATACCACTTTCCTGCAAAATTTGAAACCAAACCCACCTACTTAACATCATGTGCCATTACTAGCTAGATTAATAAGGCAAGAGACTGTTAGTATTGACAGTAAAGCCATATGACATGATAGTATTTTTTATGTATTTATCCTGTAAGCTCAAAGTACAATTAAATATATGGGTTCTTTGGACCCAGAAACATTTTCTTAAGCATGGACATTTTGCACAAGACCAAATGTCACGGACCTTTCAGTGTGGACCAAATGTCTCTGTAGACATTTTGGACAAAACCAAATGTCTACAACCAATCACACATATGAAAACAAACATTTCAATAGTGTGTTTGTGTGTGTGTGTGTGTGTGTGTGTGTGTGTGTGTGTGTGTGCTTTCAATCATCTTTGTGTTTTAATGATAAGGTGATCAGAATTTAGAGTTAGATGATATGGGAGGAAAAGTTTTAGGAGCAGCAGGACCAAAGGCAAAGAGATTTTCCAGATAAATTGTCCTGAATTATTGCTGACAAGATTCTTGTATTAGCATATGAGGCTGGAGAAGTGTCTTTGCCACCACATCATGAAAGGACTTTTTATGTAATATTTTCTCACCTGTAAGATGAAAGTATCACTTTTTCATCTGTAAATATCTGGAGAACTTAAATGAGGAGACGTATGTGTAAGTGCTTTATAAAATGAGAACTATACAACTCTCATTTTCATGTATTATTAGATATAATACATGATCTAATTAAATCTAATTAGATCTAATACAATTTTTAGATATAATACAATAATTTCATGTATTCTTAGATACAATACATGAAAATGTAAAAACAGTACCAATAGATTCTGGAAAAAATGGTCCATCGAGATCCATTGAGTTGTGTTCAAGTCTTCCTGAGTGCAGGCAGCCTTGGATTGGGAGTTGAAAGAATGGAGGGGCAGGGTTGTACACAGGGAACGGAGAGGATGGTTTAGCTGGGATGATTGTGTGTGAGAAGTCTCCAAGGACCAACGTGCTTGTTTATTTCATTGAATGTCAATCAGCAGCTGGTGCAGCATGGTGCAGATCTGTTCTAGAGATTTCCCTCACAGACACACAAAGCTTTGAAATGCTAATGTATTCCCTAGTTTATACTGTAGAATGTAATTTCCTGTAACCTTCTAACCATTTGACTCTCGGCAGGGAAGTGTGAACCCCACATACTCACTAATGTGTCAACTTTGTTCATAAAAGACCATAGAAGCACCATTTCTCTTTTATGGGCAGTGTATTCTGGTTATTGTTATTGTCATTTACATATATGTCATCTAAAATAAATATACCTTGCTTTCTCCTTTAAGGAATGTGTATTTGACTCTAATTCTGCTCTGTTCCAGCTACTGAGCTGTGGACAAATTGAACTCTTTATTTCTCAATTTTTTATTTTTTTTTGTGAAAGATGGAGATGATAATTCCTTATAGACTGCTCTAAGAATTAACTTAACTAATTCTAAAATTGTTAGTACAATGCCTGAATCATAGCTATTCCTCGAAAAAGTTATCTGTGATTACACATGATGGTAATTCTAATAATGCTTGCTCTAGATCTACCATAAGTGATAATATTTTATGCAAACGCTTTCATATAGGACTGGTTCATAAGGATGTGATAATAATGAATGCAATCTCCCTAATGAAATGGCTTATCAAAGATGTTTTCAATATTCTATTTTATTGAAGATGGATTCTGGCCAGAATCAACAGCCGGGAAATTGTGAAAGTAACCAAAAATATTTTACAGACTAGGATCTCACAATGTCTTTTGTGAGTTTCCTGAGATTGGCAAGTATTTAGACTTAATGGCCTTTGAATCTCAGCTGGCTACTGTCCATGGCCTGTGGTATAATGGCCTGTGGTATAATGAGGTAGTAGATTCTGAACAAATGAAAAGGAAACCAGCAGTATGGAGGCACTTTGCACAGATTGTCATACTTTATTCACTGTGCCTTTAACATAAAAATATATAGGGAGACTATATAAGAGACTACTACCCATAACGTTGGGAAAAGAGAAGTTCTTTCCAAGCAGCACAGGAGAAATAGAATATCCAAAGAAAATACTGTCAAATTCATATACCTGAAAATGGAAACCTCAAATGATGAGACTCAGAAAGAAAAAAAACAAATGACAGATTGCATGAAATCGTGTGTGTGTGTGTGTGTGTGTGTGTGTGTGTGTGTGTGTATAACAGGATTATTATATAAAGAGTTCCTATAAATAAGTTTAAAAAGATCAAAAATTCACAGAGGAATTAAAAATGACTGATCAACATAAAGATATGTACTGTCACTGTTGACAAAAATTCAAGGTACAATATTATGAGATATGCTACTTATTAAATCAGTAAGAACTCAAAGGAGTAATAGAAGGCAGTGCTATCGAAAACAGCCTTTGATAATCTCATTCATTTATTTCCCTTCATTCTTAGGCTAAAGGTCTTGTATTTGTTATAGTATATAATAAAGGTAAGAATGGGGTAACATAGGATATATAAATTGTATTACTTTAAGAAAAAAATGTCTTTTTGGGAAACTTTTCTTTTTTTTTTTTTTTTGAGGACAGTGTCACTGGCCCTCATATATGGGACCCGAACCGGGGCTGCTGGCTTCCCAAGCCAGCGCTTAACCACCACGCGACTCGGCCGGCCCTTGGGAAACTTTTAAAGACTCACAAAGATGTAACTTTATAATACTCTGAAGCCATAGACTGAGTAGGGAAGAGTTGATGAAAATTACTGAAAAGAATATTTCTTATCAAAATAAAAACTAATATACCTTTTTATTTGCAAATCATTTTTTTTCATTAAAAGACTTTCTTATTATTTTAAAGTAAATAAAAATCACACATGATAGAAAAATTTGAAAAGAAGGACAATCACCTCTAATTTCAGCAATAAAATAGAATTTCAAGCTTTCTCACTTTTTATCCTTTAAAGCATACATGTACATGTATCTCTAAATAAATAAAATTGGTTTGTTTCATATTGTTTCATAGCCTGTCTTTCATTCAATAATTCATTGTGAAAACGTTATATGTCAATATAGGTTTTTATAATTCTAATGTTTACATAGTATCCCATTATATGTACATAGCATAAATTATTTATGTAATATTCTATTGATGGATATTTGAATTTATTCCTAAAGTGTAGCTTTTAAAAAATTAGATCTAACAGTCTTCCGAAGAGAATGATGAAATTAATGGTAAGATAGCAATATGACTAGATCATTTCAGAGATTCTTTTTTTGACCCGAAGATTCTATTATTCTAGGAGTATTGGGTGGAAATAATGTCTTTAAGCCCCTATCCCAAGAATTTACAGCCTTCCCTGAACCTAAGAATGTGAATTTATTGGGAAATAGAGTACTTGCAGGTGCAATTAATTAGGATTAGTTCATACCGGAGTAGAATGGGCCCTTAATGTAACATGACTGGTGTCCTTACAAGAAGAGGAGACACACACAGATGCAGACACATGAAGGACGAACGACTTGTGAGGATGGAAGCAAAAATCAGCGCAATTTGTTTATAAGCCGAGGAACGCCACAAATTGCCAGCTGCACCAGAAATTAGGAGAGAGAAAACGGAATGGATTCTCACCCGAGAGCCTTCAGAGAAAGCATGGCCCTTTGACACCTTGATCCTGGCTCCAGAACTGTGAGAGAATACATTTCTGTTGCTTTAAGCTACCTAGTGTGTGTGCATTTGTTATGGCAACCTTAGGAGACTAATATGCAGGGTACATATTTGGTTGATTGGCTATGAAATGGTGTGGACAGATCATCACTAGAGTGTCATGCACAAGAAATTCATGGCCAGCTGGAGGAGGCTGCTGGAATAGAAGTCCAGGCAGATACAGATACAATGTGGTTTGAGCTGAAAAATTCTGTTAGTTTGTGGGCATTGGGAACCTGGAGAAGAGAGGGTAACAAAAAGAAAAAGGAGTGCGAAATCTGAGGTATAGTCTCTTCATGGGCTCCCTTGAGTTGAATCATCTTGGGAGCATTTCATAACCCTTTCCTTTATTTTATTTATTTAATTTAATTTTTTTTTTTTTTTTTTTTGAGGGCAGTGTCACTGGCCCTCATATGTGGGACCCGTACCGGGGCCGCTGGTTTCCCAAGCCAGCGCTTAACCACCGTGCCACTCGCAGGCCCCGTAACCCTTTCCTTTAGACAGGACACTGAGTTACACACTGTACCAGATAAAAACAATGAAGAACTGGAATCCAGTCTAATCTTTGGATAAAATTACTTTATCATTTCTCCTTTAAATCAGTTGGTTTGGACCTCTATTAGGGTATCATTCCAGTTACTAGTATCTTGGAACTGTATGCCACAGAGGAGTGACACTCTAACAGCCAATAAGGCATGAAGAAACATAAAAGGATGTCAAGTAAACTGAGGTGGGCCAACCAGATGAACTCTTCTGAGAATTTGTGAATGACAGATGAACGAGGAGTTAGGAGCTGAGGCACATGACATCACACTATAGGGAAAGTCTATTAACTTTACTGTTCTGATTAAGTTGTGGCCTTGCTACTTTGCTACTCTCAAATTTATCACTCTTCCTCACATTCAAGGAGCTAACTTCCTAGCCTCCCAATAAGCATCCATTTTCACCAAAGCTACCTTGAGTTGTGTATCAATCTGCTACTGTCATATGAATATAATAAACAACTACAATGTCTCAGGAACAAATAACCATAAACATTTATTTACCTCAGGTATGCAGGTTAGCCAGAGGTGATCTAATGTGGGCTGGCTTGGCTGGGAATATCTGGTGTTTCCTCATGTTTCTTGGCCTCCTCCCGGAATCATGCAGCTAGTCTAGGCATGTTCTTCTCATGGAAAGAGCAGAAGTGCGAGAGAATGATGGAACAAGCAAGGTCCCCTGAGGGTCAGGCTATGAGCTAGCATGCTGGCACTTCCTCATTCTATTGGCCAAAGCAAGCTCACACGCCACTGAAGAAAGTGCATTCCATCCACAGTAAAAGGGCACTATAGCACAACATGGACACGAGCACAGATACAAGGAGGAATAAAGAATCGGATTGACTTCCTGTAATTGCAACTATAGGGGTTCCTAATTAATATAGACTCAGGTCACTATCTATTACAAAGTAGCCATGAATTAGAGTTTTATCTATCCAATGACTCAAAACATCTTGAAAAATTAAAAAAGAAAAAAACAAAAAAAAAACTCTGTGTATTTTCTGTACCATTATGTCTGTAATGGGTGACTTGCCTTCCTTTCTTCCCCACTGAAATGAGGAGATGAATCTCACTTTTCTTCATACTGTTTATTTTTCATAAAAGAAAAAAAAATTGTACTGCTGGTTACTCTTAGGTCTTCCCACAATTTAGCATTTCAAACATTTGGAATTCGTTTAACTAAAAGGAAAAAAAGAAGTTTAAAAATGTTAGCTGGCAATGTTCTAACATATTGGAAAACAAACAAAACCAAGCCCCTGGCCACCCATGCTGGGAGCTGCTGCCTGTGCCTATGTGATTAGTCAAAACTCTCGCAGGGACAGGATGTATGTGTTTCTTTGGAAAATCTGAGCAGGGGACAGACAGCACAGATGCCACATGCTGATATCTGGGCCTTAGGCACTATCTGTTCCATCTCTTCCCATACCTAGCTTTAACTCTAGGATGCTTACTATTATTATTATTTTTTTAAATCAACATCAAATGGGAATGGAAAAGACAAAGAGTCTGTATTTGAGAATCAGATTGCCTTTCGTTTAAACTTTGGCTCTGCCACTTTCTGGCTGTGTCATTTTAGATAACTTAACCTCCCTGTACTTCAGTCTCCTGAGGAAAAAAAAGATCACCAGACTTGCTTCATTGAATTGTTGTGAACATCAAGAAAGCCATGTTTGCCTATAACATAAGGCAAGCACCCAAGAAATGGACTGAGTGGTCGTAAATGTCAGCCAGTGTATTAGTCAGCTTTTGCTGACCTCAACGAACGTTTATTTTTCACTAGCAGGTCTTGTGGCTCTAGGCCTAACTTGGGCTCTGCTCCCTATCTTCTGCATGCTGGGCACCCAGGGGGAAGGAGCAGAACTTATCTTGCAGATCGACATTCCTCTGGCAGAGAAAAATGAGAGATGGTGGCACCAGACATAACCCTTGAAACATGTGCTCACATTACAATGGCCAAAGCTAGTCATGTTGCCAGGTCTGCCTCCAATTAAATGAGAAGCACACAAAATATCCCACAGGAACAGATCCAGTAGGGAGAGACGAGACATAACCATTTTTACAAGGATGTGATATATTCCAGCAGGTTTGCCTGTTTGTGAGAGAGCCAACCTTTGTAGGTGAGGGGGAATGGCACAAGAAATGGGGATTGTAAACATGATTTCTCCTTCCAATTGTGCCATCAAATTTTCATCGGGATCACTGGAACTCACCTTTTCATCACATTGAGCCAGGTGTTTACCATTCTACAATTTCAATGTTCAAGTAAAAGTATTCATTTTTTGTAGATAAAGGATGGAGTTAATTTTGACATATGGATGTAAGGGGCAAATTTTATTTAAAAAACAGCACAGTATGTGTTATAGCAAGGGGTTATCACTGAGTGAGTCTGTGCACAAGGAACAAATGCGAAGAGTGGCTATGATCGTTCATTTATTGAGAAACAAACATCTGGGGTCACTATTCTAGGCTCCCATGATGCATCAAATCATAAAAATGACAAAATCCCTACCCTCTTGAGCTAGTGCAGAGATAGAAAAAAAGACTAAATCAATAAATAGAATAAGAGGCATAGTGATCTGGACAAAGGAATCAGAGCAAGGCAAGGGAGAATGGGAGTGTAAGAATGGAGAGAGACGGATCAAGGCAAGCTATTTAACTAGAACGAATGATCAGTCAAGGTAAGCTCCATTGGAAGACTTTTGAACATGAACTTTAAGAAGGTGAGGAAAACGTGGATTCCGCATAACAGGAATAACCAGGGAGAAGACTGTGGTGCCTGCTGTGCTAGAACAACAAGAAGGTCGATGGAGAGAAAACGAAGTGAGCAAGAGGGCAAGTGATAGGAGATGAGTCCTGATAGATAATGGGTGGGGAGGGTGGTGTGCAGGCAAAGGGCCCTAAGAGCCACTGACAGGCACTTAGCTTTTACTCTGAGTGAGGTGGTGAGTCTGTGGTAGGTCGCTTTGGATAGTGTGATGGAAATATACTGGAGGAGTCATGGACAGAAACAGGGACACCAGTTATGATGCTGTTAAGGTTTCCACATGGTGGACAGTGGTCCCTTGGGCCAGGGTGCTAGCTGTGAAGTTGGTGAGAAATGGGTGGAATCTGGAAAGATTTGATGGTAGAGCCAATATGATTTGCTTGTAGTTTGAGTGCCTTGAAAGGACTGCCATAAGAGCAGTCAGAAAGAAAGCAAGGAGTTAATTATGGTCAACCAACATCTGAGCTGCCATGCAAGTGGGAACAATGACTAGGCTGTTGGATTTCAAAAGAGAGTTCTGCCCTGGAGATATACATTTGAGAGTCATCGAAACATAGTTGGTGTTTAAAATGATGAGAATGGCTATGATATGACATCAAGGGAATGACTCCAGCCAGTAAAAAACAAAGTTTGAGCCATGGGGCCTGTATTAGATTCCTAGGGCTGCCCTAATAAAGTACCACACACTGTGTGGCTTAAGGCAATGCAAATTTATTTTCTCACAGTTCTAGAGGCTGGGAGTTTGAAATCAAGGTGAGAGCAGGGCCATATTCCCTCTGAGATTTATAGCATTTCACAAGGCATTCCCCCCTCTGTGTCTTTTCTCTTTTTCTTCTAAGAATACCAGTCATGTTGGAATAAGGGCCCACCCCACTTCAGTAGGACCTCATCTTAACTAATAACATTTACAGTGGCCTTATTTTCAAATATGTTCGTATTCATAAGTACAATGGGTTAGGTCTTCAACATATCTTTTTGGGGTGCACAATTTAACCCATAACTGGGCCTTTAAATTTTAAGGGAAATGAAACACACACTATCTTAAAATCATAAAGACATTCTGCCCCTCCAATCCGCATATTTAAGCCTTAACCCCCCAATGTGACTATAGTTGGATATAGGGCCTTTAAGGAGATAATGAAGGTTAAATGTGGTCATAAGAGTGAGTGGAGCTCTAATCCCACAGGACTGGTGTCCTTATAAGAGTATAAGAGGAGAAAGGCATTAAGGAGAACTAGCTCATGGTCTCTCTTCTCTTCTCTGTTTCTGTGTTTTTGTGTACAGAGAAAAGACTACGTGAGATCACAGGGAGAAGATGGTTGTTTAAAGGAAGAAAGCCCTACCAGAAAATTAATCTTGGACTTTTGGTCTCCAGAACTATGAAAAACAAATAAATAAATACTGTTGTTTAAGTCACTCAGACCCTGGTGTTTTGTTATGGTGGCCTAAGGAGACTAACACACCAATCTTTAGTTTCTTGACTCTTCTGATGATACTAAAACTTCCACTGTGCTAGGCGTGCTCCTTTACACATAGTAGGCACTCAATACATACCTCTCATTTGATTTTTTGACATATGTTTCATCTTCCACAGGAATTCTCTTTTTTTTTCTTTTTTTTAAAATTTATATATACTTTTAATTAGCTCCAGGTGTACAACAAAGTGCAATAGTTATACTTTTTACCCCTCAAAGTGACAACCCCCTCCCCCAATTCTCCCCTCCCACTCCTCGCCCCCCCATATCGTACTATCTATTACAATTCCTTTGACTCCCTTCCACCATATAATCCACATCCCATGACTGTCTATATATTCAATTACAGTTGGCATACAATATTATACAGCATCAATTTCAGGTATACAGTGCCGTGATCAAGCCTCTACTCCATCCATGAAGTGGTCTCCCTAACAAAACATGTGACCATCTGACACCCCACAAAATTTTAACAACATTATATTCCCCGAACTGTCTATCATATCCCTGTGACAATACTATAGTTACCTATTTATGCTGTCTAATCCTTTCCCCTTCTCCCTCATCCCCACCCCTCTCCCAACTAGCAACCTTGTTTTCCCTCTATATCTATGAAACTATTTCTGTGTCTTATACTCATTCATTCAGTTTTTCAGATTCCACATATAAGTGAGCTCATGTGGTATTTGTCTTTCTCTGACTGACTTATTTCACTCAACATAATAGTCTCTAGGTCCATCCATATTGTTGCACATGGTACAATTTCATTCTTCTTTATAGCGGAGTAATACTCCATTGTATAAATGTACCACAGTTTCTTAAGCCAGTCATCTACCGATGGGCATTTCGGTTGTTTCCAAGTCTTGGCTATTGTAAATAGCGCTGCAATAAACATAGGGGTGCATATATTTTTTCGAATTAGCGTCTTGGATTCCTCTGGGTAGATTCCCAAGAGTGGAATTGCTGGGTCATACGGCAGTTCCATTTCCAGTGTTTTGAGATACCTCCATACTGATTTCCATAATGGCTGCACCAATTTGCAGTCCCACCAACAGTGCACCAGAGTTCCCTTTTCTCCACACCCTCGCCAGCACTTGTTTGTTGATTTGTTGATGATAGACATTCTGACTGGAGTGAGTGGTATCTCATTTCCACAGGAATTCTTAAATAGACCTTTGAACAGGAAGTGGAAGACAAAAAAATTCAACTTTGGAAAACTTACAAAAAAGAGAGGAAACACCACATTTGAAGAGCTATTATCCTGTGATTAGAAAGCCACTCGAACTCCCTAATAAGCCTTAATAAACTATGAAAAGATAAAGAAATGCCCCCCTAGCGGATGAGCACTTTTTAAGGATATTGAGAATGGCCCCCGTGCTTCACCTCCAAGATAGCAGAAGGAGTTGCTTCAATACCTTTTCTGCATGTGACAAGAGCATCCATCCTCTTGTTTTAGTCTACAGAGCTGGTGTCCTGGCTGCTGAGAACGCAGGCTTAGACGTCCCGCCCTGCAGCGGACACTCCCTGCACACTGGGCATGAGACCGGTCCATGGTCACTCTGCTGTCTATATGCAAGGAAACAAGAAATTATTGTCACTTTTTTTTTTTTTAATGGAGGAAGGCAAAATTCCTAGAATGCGGCATTTCTAGCTAGAGTTGAATTTAAATAGGTTTTATCAATAATCAGTACATTTTCCCCCTCCACTTCTGCCTGACTTGCCAAATTATTCTTGGTGAGAAAGAGCAAGAGGTGTGGTGTAAGAGTGGTAGATGTTGAGCAATGTCTAAAAAAAGACACATGAACTCTCTCCTTCCTCTCTGGATCAGGGCTTGTTGTCCTTTTCTCACTCCTGTGTGTGTGCGCACACGCGTCTGCCTGTGCATGTGTGTCTGCCCACAGTTTAATGAGTTTATGTCACCAAGGGAGGCATGTGATGTTTCTGTTCTGTAGCGCTGCCAGCTCTTATATCTGGAGCCTTTCATTTAGAAGCCTTAATAAGTTATTTCAATTACCTTGTAAGGCTTAAGCCGGCAGCAAATAGGGAGATTTTTTTTTTTCTCCTTCTAGGATGAGATTACATTTAAATGATAATAATAAGTGCCAAAGTCATGGGAAGGCCTATGCCAGAAGGGCTGATGGCCTTCCTGGCTGACTGGGTTCCGCTGGATGCTTGTCATAACTTATCAATCCTTTTGTGGAGCAGAGCAAAGCGACTCCCAAGCTGATAAGAGGGCTCCTTTAAGGAGGCGCCCGGTCATGAGGCTGCCTGACATGCAGTTGGGGGCTTCTTTCTGTCTGTGATGGCTGTGTTTCAGTTCAGGCCCATCATATTTTGGCAAATGGCGTTGACCCTTGTCTACCCTTTTCTTCTCTCCTTGTTTCATTGTTTAAAGAATATTACCTCTGTAGGGCAACTCCAAAGATGCCACAGTTCCTTTTCCCTAAAAATAGGATGTCTGTTTTATATAAAATCCCTTTCCGCACAGCCTCACCCATATTTGCTTGTTTTCTTTAGCAGAGGCCAGATCTTAAAATAATTAGTCTAGGATGAGGGAAAAGGGAGGGGCCGGAATGTCAGAGTTGCTTTGTAGGAAAAAAAAACCAAAAAAAAACCAAAAAACCCAAAACAACAATAACTTGATGTTAATATCTCATGTTTTAAAATTATAAAATGAGCTAAGAGACAAGAAGTGTATTACACACATTATTCACCCCGGTATAATCTGCCTGCTATCAATACATGCAGATACTTTAAAAAAATTATTTGGTTATTTTATCTATGAGCACATATTGAGATATACTGTATATCACATGCTAAAAATGATTGAGGTGGAGCATCACTTGTGAATATATGTTCTCCATTCCTGAGGAATGGTTTGGGAGCCTCTTGAGTCTGCTGCCTTTCAAAGAATATCGAAAAATATGTATTATTTTTGGTGATCAGTACATTTACAATTTATTTTTAAATAAACTGGGCCAGCCGAGTGGTGCGGTGGTTAAGAGCTGGCTTGGGAAGTCGGCGGCCCTGGTTTGGGTCCCACATATGAGGGCCAAAAAAGGATTAAATAAACCAATTCCATTTGTATCTTCATAAACTTTGACATTTTGATTTTTATCTTCATTATCCTTCTTAGTGAGTTCTAAAACTTCTCACATGAGGATTTCCCTTGAGGAAAGACTGTAGAAAGTCCTTTTAGGATTAGACATCAAGAAAGCCAGGAGATAGCAGAATAGGGCTCTTGAAAATAAGGTCATATGGCAATAGGTAAAGGTGATGAAAGATTGGCACTTCATTTTTTTTTTTCTTTTGAATACAAAAGTCTTTTACATTTACAAAGGTCATACAGCTATGTGATTCCAGCAAAGTCAAAGGAACCAAATTTCTATTGGTTTAATTTTCAGGAGAAAATATTAAGATTAATATTCTGAAGTCATCTTTAAAATCCATCTTGAAGCAGACTGACAGTGTCTGTCATTCACAGTGGTCCAATGGCTGCAAACTTCTCGGCAGTGGATGCATTTACATTTTGTACCTTCAAGGCAAAAAACCCTTTGCAAGATTAATTGAAACCTCCTGGCGAAAATCATCAAAGTCCAGGGTATCTTTGGATGTAATTTGAGGCTATGCTATTTGAGTTCAGCAAACAAGATGAATCAGCCCAGTCTGGGAGTGTTTGCTCCTACCTTACTCACTCACAAATAACTCCACTCTTACAGCTAACATATTCAATACTAGTTTTATGGAATATTGGATTAATGATGAGTGAGCATTAAACCTGTTTGTATTTCAAAGTTGCTTCAGATGATCTGGTGAATTTCAAGACCTCATTTGGAATAAGGAAGCACACTTATCTTATAAAATCACATAACCTCAGGAGGCATTTCTTTTCAAAGGCTAGAGGTAATTCTCAGTCAGACCACCACTTTTTTTCCCTCCCAGTGGCATTTGAATCTCTGTGGTTTCACTCTTGGTACCAAATGAAAACAAGAAATGTTAGCGGTCACTCCAAACCCTCAAAGTTTGCTGGTCAGGTTGGCCAGGAAATAGACTCAGAGCCAAAAATGTGTGCATGGAAGGTTTATTGGACACTGCTCTTATGAACAGCACATTTGGAAGGAAGAGCTGGGAAGAAGGATTAGACAGAAGGAGCTCTGAGGTGACCCTTCAGAGCTGTCCAGAATTGAGACAAGAGATCTCCGGTGTTTGTGCCCTCACAGAGAGGATCTGCAGTAATTGGAAGTCAGCTGGTCCCAGGGGAGAGTTCCCTTGGGTTTAGATAATTCCCAGGGAAGAGGAAGAATTCCACTGTTGTGTCATCAGCAGCTTGGGGAATAAATGACTGGGTCCTAAATGGTGATCGAATGGCACATCCATCATCCATTTGAGTCCTCTTTGCTAAAAAAAGTGAAGTTTCCTGAGACACAATATTCTTAATTTAGAAAAGCCTACCCTTAGAAATTAAGGTGAGTGGGCTGGCCGAGTGGCATGGTGGTTAAGCGCTGGCTTGGGAAGCCAGCGGCCCCGGTTCGGGTCCCACATGTGAGGGCCAGTGACTCTGCCCTCTTAAAAAAAAAAAAAAAGAAATTAAGGTGAGGGAAAGTCAGGGGAAAGGGAAGTCTTTAGGAGGTATTCACTTCTATGTTCCCATTTTAGAAATAATCTCTTCATGCAAAAGTAGGAATCTGTATTTGATATAACTAGGATTTGTAGGTAAGACACAACCTAGTCTAAAGATTACAGAACAAGGAATCCTTGAAACGAGGCCAAACCAGATTTAAATCAGCGATCTATCCCCAAAATGCATGTATCCAGTTGCCAGGAATACAGAAAAACTGTTAGGTATAAAAGAGACAAAGAAAAACAGGAGACACAGAGACAGAGGAAGAAGAAGGAAAATAAGTGGGAACATTTATCTGGGGAAATCTCAAAAGGCAAAAGGGATAACAATAACAATAATGATGCTAAGGAAAATAATTACGGGGGTGGAAACAGTGGCGATAATTGCTTACCAAGTGCAGGGCATCGTGAGCTAATCATAATCAGACATTATGTGGGTGGTTTAATTGGGGCCCAATCTCTAAAGCTTTTCACCTTTGGTGCACTAGGATTTGCCAAAGATGCTGAGGTTATCCAGGTGTTAAAATTCTCTAGGACACCCCCTTTTCTTTTTCTCCTCTCTTGCTCCTTTTCTTTTTTCTTTCCCTTTTCTTTTTTTTTTCTCTTCCTCAACTTCTTTTCTTTTCCTAAGGTTTTTGTTGTTGTTTGTTTGCTTTTTTAATGTTCTCCCTAGTCTCCCCAAACCCCTAAAGAGGGGAAACTGGAAAGTTACAGTGAGATTAATGTTACAATGGGATTTCTCCGTCTACATGAACTGGGATAGAATGAAGAGTCACAGGAAAAGTAACCAGGGCCACTGGCTTCCCAAGCCAGCACTCAACCACCATGCCACTCAGCTGGCCCAGGAAACATATTTTTTTTTTTTTTTTTTTTTTTTTTTTGAGGGCAGTGTCACTGGCCCTCATATGTGGGACCGAACCGGGGCCGCTGGCTTCCTAGGCCAGCGCTTAACCACCGCGCCACTCGGCCGGCCCAGGAAACATATTTTTAACAATCCCAATTCATCACCTATTCCTTAGAACCAGTTAATGAATGATAGAATATTTGAGCTGAATAAAAGGTATGAGGGGATCTAATTTAATTGTATCATTTTCAGACAGAGAAAGGAAAACCCAGAGGGCTTATATAAATCATGCAAGGCTAAGGAGATGAATAGTAATGGGGAGTATGAGCAGATACAGACACATGGATTGTCCACTACAGGAGATTCCATACCAGGACTCACACCGTTACTAGCTGGGTGACTTTGGGCAGCTTTCAGAAGTATGTGTCCCTCCCTTCAGAAGTGAATATTATAATAACATCTAACTCATAGAGTTTTGTGAAGATTAACTGAGTTAATGGAACTAAAATGCAATGGGAAACACATGGTGAGCATACAATAAATATTTTTTACCCTCACCTTACCCAGAGCCTATCTTTCGATTCTGGCATCTGAACTTCCCCTCCAAGGAAAACAAAGCATGCTCTGACTCTTTTGATCACTTTTATAAGTTCAAAACAACCTCCTCTTGATTATCGCAGTCTTCCAGAGCTTTTAAGGTAATTTTCTCCATCATATTAAAAGGTATATATTGGGGCCAGCCCAGTGGCTCAGTTGGTTAAGAGCTCGCTCAAGAGTACGAGCTGAGCTCTGAGCGACAGCAGTTCGATGCCCAGCCTGAGATGAGCAGCCGCTGAGCTACCAACAGGTAGCAGGATGGCTCAGCTAAAAATAAAATAAAATAAAAGGTGTATATTGGTGGCTGCCACCTTTCTCTTCCCTCACCTTCATCTCTTACACATTGTGTAAGAGTCTCAAGTGAATCTTTCAGATTTAAAGTGCTCATTGTGACGTTCCTTTGCTAACAGAAGTTTCAGAGACACCTCTACTGCCTGTGGTAAAACCCACACTCTCTAGGTTAGCATTCGGGTTTACACTCTGGCCTAATCTGTCTTTCCAATCTTATTACTCATTCATCCTACCTTCTTTCATTAAATAAATGATTGATAACATGCCATATGGCTAGGCACCAATGATGCACGTATAAACAGAGTCTGTTCTCTTAGAACTTTCAAACTAGTAGATGATCTAATCTTCCCCAGAAGCATATGACCATTGCCTACCTACCTGATTTAAATGATGTGACCTCCTCTGCCTGGAATGCTTCAAATATACACATGACTAAATATTGTAATCTTGTCCACATTACCTTTTTTAACAACTCTCAGACATTGTACCTGTTGCACCTTGTGTAGTTTCTATAAATCATGTGAGATTCTCCTGGCACCCAAATGGGAAAAATATCTGAGTTTCTTAGGTCTTTATTGTTTTTCTTTTCTTATCACTCCTCAAGAATCCGGTAAATACTGTTGCTTATCTTTAAAGCCAAAGACTTGTTGGTCCTACTACAGTGTTGCAAATGCAAACACTTTCAAGGACTTGTCAAAGCATTTCAATCTTAAACATTGTAAGGAAATTGTAAAGGGAAGCCATTCAAAACACTTAAAAATCAAACCTTTCCGAGTGGCGGGGTGGTTAAGCCCCGGTTCGGGTCCCACATATGAGGGCCAGTGGCACTGCCCTCAAAAAAATAAAAAAATAAAAATAATAATAATAATAATAATAATAAAAAAATCAAACCCTTCCTTTAAGGGGTTTCTTGAGTGAGGGAAAAAAACACAACTTTATAGAGATTATAGTTAGGTTGGCTGATTACATAAGAGGAGTAAAACACCTCCAATGTCTATCTTCATAAAAAGAAATTAGAAAAAAAAAAAACCCTCAAAAACAGAATAAGTTGGCCTAAATGCTGAGAACTGTCTGAGTTTGTGAAGAGGGATGATTTGGCCATATTTCGAAAGCCATGTGGTAATAACATTAAAGCCTGAAGTGGTGGAGGTTGGGAGAAAAAGCAAACATTTGCTATGTTATGAGAGGAAACCATGCAGACTGCTGTGGACAGGAATGGGGCTAAAGGTCAAAAGACTTCTCCAGGATTGTTTGACCTCTAAAGAGTCAATAAACGCTCAGAATAAAAGATACATGCAAATGTAAGACTTACTGTCATAGTTTCCAATGCCTAACCTTCCGTTGGCTCCAAAGATTATTATGAAACCAAGTGAGGGCCAGCTGAGTGGCGCAGTGGTTAAGCACTGGCTTGGGAAGCCAGTGGCCCCAGTTTAGGTCGCACATGTGAGGGCCAGTGACACTGCCCTCAAAAAAACAAAAAAAAAAAAAAAAAAGAAAAGAAAACAGAAACCAAGTGAGTAGCACATTCTCCGTTTTCTTGAGAACCTGGATAAGAGGGGGCATTTATTGTCAGAGCTTCCATCATAGTGTGAAGAGTGTGCCTGGCTAGATTGAAGGAACTGCACCAACAAAAAAAAACCCCAAAACAAACAACAAAAAAACAGTATGGTGAACATAGAAGGATCTCTTTTAGTTCATCTTTGTATTAAGTGAATCTTCTACATGTATTTTTTTTGACTCCAAACTTAAAGAAGTATGGTTTAATACTGCAACTCTGTAGGTTGAGTTTTTTTTTGCAATGCAATAATGCAGAAATAGAACAGAGAATCAAGCGACATTGGGACATCATTTCTTTTCCAATGGCATGAGAGAGCGTAATCTATTTTTAGAGATGATAAAACTGAGGATCACTTAGGGAAGCCGCTAATGAGTGGAGGTAGCAGGATTTAAGCCTGGTTGCCTTGACTCCAAAGAACATGCCTTTCAAATATAGCATGCTGGAGAATGGGCCAAAGCAACTTTGCCTGGAGATAGAAAAACAACCATCTGGTGCATAGAATACTTTTGGCCGATGGGTCAGAAATTCAACTCAAACAATGGAAACAGGGCTGTGTAGGGACTTTTTTTTTTTTTTTTGGCGGGGGTGGGAAATGCGGGGAGGAGGTGATTGTAACTTTAGGTAAGGCTGGATCCATGGGCTGCTTGGTATGGTTAGGCATAGTCTCCATGTCCCTTTCACAAAATCTGTTTGTGATTATGCTGTTATTTTTGACAGTAGACTCACTATAGCAAGTGAGATGGATATGAAGCTCTAGATTCATATCCTCTAGTTTTAGCACAACAAAGAGAAAAAGAAACTTCTTTTTCTCCGTGCCTGTGCATCAAGGCCTTCTATGTTTCTCCACATTCAACACGCATGCTCCTGTGCTCAGGTGGATGTATGCAAAACATGATTGACAACTATTCCAGTTAGCAACATATCCAAATCCATTCCCCACTCTTGGAAAGTAGATTTGGGCCCTTCAAGAAAAAATAGATTTATTTTTTCAGTGGCACAATGTTAAGCTTTGTCAGTAGAGAGCATGGGAGAAACAGTGCAGGAAGAAGGAGCTATCTTCTCTTGTTCTGGTGGACCAGCTCAGCAGGCTCCTGCAGCGAGCAGCCTTTCCAGCACCCAGATCTCCTGCCACTTCCCAGTGCCCAGCTCCTGCAGTGCAGATAGCTTCTCCAGCACGGGCTTCCTCATTGCACAGTGGTCAGGAGCACTCAGTGCCCGGCAACTTTCCACAGGTTCTCTCTCAGAAAGTTTTATAATGGAATGCTTCTGGTAAGGGACCACCTGAGAATGACTTGCCCTTTCTCCAGTATCCCAGAGGCACATTTTCAGCAAGTTCTACCAGTGAGACCTTACCATGACTCCTCTGCCATCCACTGACGCACAGCTGTGACCTCCTCAACAAGGTCTGGATCTCAGCCGGGTGGGGTGGGAGGTGGCTCTCCTTTGATTACTCTATCTCAGTTTTAGATGCATTTGTTTTTTAATGGTGCCGTAACAAATTACCACAAACATGATGCCTGAGAAGAACATAAATGTATTCTATCAAAATTCTGGAGTTCAAAAGTCTAAAATCAAGGTATTAGCCTGCGAGAGAAACCACCTCATGCTTCTTTCCTAGCTTTTGGTGGCTGCCAGCAGTCCTATGGGTCCCTTGGCTTGTAGCTGCCTCACTCTGATTTCTGCCTCCATTTTCACACGGCCTTCTCCTCTCTGTGTGTGTCTTCACAAGGTCTTTTTAAAAGGATTCAAGTCCTTTTAGGATTTAGGGCCCATCTCCATTCATATGAGCTCATTAATTATACCTGCAAAGACCCTATTTCCAAACAATTCTGAGATTCTGGACGGACATGAGTTTTGGTGAAACAATACTCAACCTAGTACACTAAAGGTAGTACTTTTTTTGATCAATGCCTTTTGAGGCTCAGATCCCTATTGAAGCATCTCCAGCAGATGGCCAACAAGCCTCAGTGTAATAGTTAATTTTATGGGTCAACCTGACGAGGTTACAAGGTGCCAGATATTTGTTTAAACATATTTTCTGGATGTGTCTGTGAGGGTGTTTGTGGATGAAGGTAGCATTTGAATCAGTAGATGGAAGAGGCGATATCCATTTTAGGTAAGAAAATATCTTTAGAATGTCTACATGTAAGAAAACTGCTTTGGGAACTTATCTGATATTTGAACCCAGCCACTGTTCAAAGAAAAAAAAAAATATTCAAGTGTAAAGGGGAAAAAAATGCATGAAAAAATAGTTGTAAAGTCAGAAATGATGAAACTGCAGGAAGGAACTATAAGCAAATTAGAACGGAGCAGTAAATGATAACTAAGATTTTTGTCAGGAACATAATGGACTTGGAGGCATTGGTTTTCCTGTTTCAGGTGTAGCCCATGTCAGCTATGTGCAGTGTTGGACTGCGGCAAACTGACAAGCATGAATAGGAAGTAGGAAGGTACACTAAGGAGTGGGCTTTGTGCCATGTTCCAGGAGAATGCAGGAGGGAAAACAGAACCCTGTGAACTAGCTGAAATGGTAGGAGAGCCATTAGGGGCCTGGCTACAGTCAGGAAGAGGAATAAATAAGGCAAGATGTCATTACAGAAAGAAAAGATATTTAAGATTGAACATATACATCACCTGTACTATAATTAACCACTGATAAGTAATTGTTATTAACACTTAGGGTACATACTTCAAAAAAATCCTATATATATATATATATATATATATATATATATATATATATATATTCAAAATTTATATTTATACTCTACAACTTTTTAGCCATTATCTAATATATAAGTGATGATTCATAAATTATTAAATCTTTATGCCAAATCTTTATAGATGTATTTGGCCCATAATAAAAATATTGTATCCATATTTTGCAAAATCTTTCATAACTTTTTTTTTCACTTAATATATGCTTGAACCCTATTTTTTTAAAGTATCTCTAAAACATTTGAAATTATAGGTAATCTGTTGTGTGTCTTCATTTTATAATTAAAAAAGTATTATGACACAAACATAGGTGGTTATCATCAAGGCTATTATTTACAGGCACTTTGTTATAGTGGAAAGAGTGTAGTTATCATGAGAGATGAATAGTTGTTAGCATTATGGATCTTCCTTGTTTTCCTATGTTCTACCTGTGAGAACCTGGGCCACCTCAGTCCTCAACTTATTACTTGTAAAATGGCATAATAATATAATCCACTTCATAGCTTTATGAGGATTAAATTCACTAGTACTGGCAAAGAGTTTAGTCCACATGGAAGCCCTATTTGTATTTATTACATTCTAAAGGTATTCCTGGTAGAAGAGCAAGACACTGACTGATGTGAGGATCAAAGTCATATCAATTTATTAGAAGAAGCACCATTTTTTTGTGGTTATTCCTCAATCTGATGAAGTGAAATATATCAACTATGCATGTGTCAAAGGACTTAGCCAAGTCCCTGACTTACAGTGGTCACCTCCATTTCACTAAGGAAGCATAACTTAGAATTCGAAATACAAGCTAGAGGGAGTGTGATGAGTAAAAAATGGAGAAAAGTGTCAATTCCTCTTCCTTCTGTGCATTGTGTTAAAGATAATAATTGCTTGTTTTCCCATTTCTGTAAAATAGTAAAATTTCAATATTTTATCATGTGTTTTGTAAATCTTGAGAGATTAGAGTGTATCATTGTAAAAGCCTGTTTTGAATGTTGTCAGTGTGTGTTTAGCTCAACTTCAAAACACTCCTGTCTCATACACCATGATCGAGTGGGATTCATTCCTGGTATGCAAGGTTGTTTCAATATAGCCAAATAAATTAACATGATACACCACATTAACAAAATGAAAAATAAAAACCATATGGTCATATCAATAGATGCAGAAAAATCATTTGACAAAATCCAGCAGCCATTTCTGATAAAAACTCTTAGCAAAGTAGGAATAGAGAGATCGTATCCCAATATAATAAAGTCCATATATGATAAGCCCCCAGCTAACATCATACCCAATGGGGAAAAGCTAATCCCCCTTAGATAAAGAACAAGACAAGTTTGCCCACTTTCACCACTTTTATTCAACATAGTTCTGGAAGTTCTAGCCACAGCAATCAGACAAGAAAAAGAAATAAAAGGCATCCAAATTGGAAAGGAGGAAGTAAAATTGTCATTATATGCAGATGACATGATACATAGAGAACCCCAAAGACTCTACCAAAAGACTATTAGAACTGATAAATGAATTTAGTAAAGTAGCAGGATACAAAATTAATATTTGGAAATCAGTTGCATTTGTATATACCAATAACAAACTATCAGAAGGAGAAATTAATAAACCAATCCCATTTACAATTGTTTCAAAAACTATAAAATACTTAAGAATAAATTTAACCAAGTAAGCGGGAGACCTCTACTAATAATATTATAAGATACTGAAGAGAGAATTTAAAGAAGATACAAATACATGGAAACATATGCCATGTTCATAGATAGGAAGAATTAATATAGTTAAAATGCCCGTACTACCTAAGACACTGTATAGATTCAACACAATCCCTATCAAATTACCAATGACATTTTTCACAGAACTAGGACATATAATCCTAAAATTTATATGGAATCATAAAAAACCCCAAATAGCCACAGCAATCTTGAGAAATAAGAACAAAGTGGGAGGTATCACATTACCTGACATCAAAGCATACTATAAGGCTATAGTAACCAAAGCAGCATGGTATTGGCATAAAAACAGGCACATAGATCAATGGAACAGAATAGAGAGCTGAGAAATAAATTCATACCTATATGGTCATTTAATCTATGACGATGGAAGCAAGAATTTACACTGAGGTAAAGACAGTTTATTTAATAAATGGTTCTTGGAAAACTGGGCAGACACATGCAAAAAAATGAAGCTGGACCACCTTCTTTTTCCACATACAAAAATAAATTCAAAATGGATTAAAGACTTAAATAAATACCTAAAACCATAAAACTCCTAGAAGAAAATATAAGAAGTAAATTTTCAGATGTTACCCTTAGTAGTATTTTTACTGATATATCCCCCTGGGCAAGGGAAGCACAAGAAAAAAATAAACGCATAGGATTACAACAAACTAAAAAGTTTTTTCACAGCAAAGGAAACCATCAATAAAACAAAAAGGAAGCCTACTGAATGGGAGAAGATATTTGCCAATGATAATCTAATAAGGGGTTAATATCCAAAATTTATTTAAAAACTCATACAACTCAACACCAAAAAAAAACAGAAACAACCCAATTAAAAAATGGGCAGAGGACATGAAGAAACATTTCTCTAAAGAGGACATACAGATGGCCAGCAGACATATGAAAAATGCTAAATACCACTAATCATTAGATAAATGCAAATAAAAACCACAATGAGATACCACCTCACTCTGGTCAGAATGGCTATCATCCATAAATCAACAAACAATAAGTGCTGGCGAGGATGTGGAGAAAAGGGAACCCTGGTGCACTGTTGGTGGGATATAGATTGGTCCAGCCACTTTGGAAATCAGTATGGAGTTACCTCAAAAAATTGAAAATGGAACTACCTTATGTCCCAGCAACTCCACTCCTGAGTATCTGTCCAAAGACATCCAAAACACTAATTCAAAAAAATGTATGTACCCCTATGTTTATTGCAGTGCTATTCACAATAGCCGAGATATGGAAACAACCAAAATGCCAATCAACAGATGCTTGGATAAAGAAACTGGGGTACATTTATATAATGGAGTATTACTCTGTCATAAAGAAGGCTGAAATCTTACCATTTGCAATTATATGGATGGACCTAGAGAATATTATACTAAGCGAAATAAGTCAGGTGGAGAAAGATAAATACCATATGATCTCCCTTATATATTGAGTCTAAAAAACAGAATAAACCAGCAAACAAAACAGAAATAGACTCAGGGATATAGGGGGAAATAATGATGGTTTTTAGATGGAAGGAGGGTGGGTGGTGATGGGGGAGAAGGTAAAGGGATCAGAAAGCACAAATTAGTAGACACAATATTGTCATGGGGATATGAAATACAGTGTGAGGAATATAATCAATAATGTTGTAAAGACTTTGTAGGGTGCCAGATGGGCACTGGAGTTATTAGGGAGACCACTTCATAGACTGTGTAGATGTCTGACCACTGCGTATACACCTGAAGCTGAAGGTGTGAAGGTAAATATTGAATGTCAACTATAATCAAATGTATATATATATATATATATATATATATATATACACACACACACACACACACATGCACACACTGGGGGTGCCAAAATATGTATACAAGTGGACACTTTGGTCAACGTTTCTCAAGCAGTATTTCACCGTAGTCAGAAATGTCTGAGCACTGATAGTAGCAATAACTCTGATCACCGCTTGTCATTGCAGAAGTCAAATGTGACTTGTATTCATCTTTTGATTCATCTTTTTTTTTTTTCATATATTGAGCATCACAATTTTAATACAGTTTTCCTTTCTTAAAATGTGTGTACATTGTTTTGGTACTCTGTGTGTGTGTGTGTGTGTGTGTGTGTGTGTGTGTGTGTGTGTGTGTAGTATGCGCGGGCACGCGCGTGCAGAGAGAAAGAGTCGCAGGATGTGGAGTACAGCATAGGGAATATAGTCAATGGAATTATAACAGCTATATATGATGTCAGATGGGTAGTAGATTGGGGGGTTATCACTTTGTGAGGGATGCTAATGTCTATTACAATGTTTTGTCCACCTGAAACTAGTAAAAAAATTAATAATAAAGTAAAATAAAACACTTAGGCAAAAAAAAAAAAAAAGACAATTTTGTCATTCAATTGCCATCTCAGAAAGATATAACTCATTTATTTTCCATAGCTTCATTAAGAATTTTTTTTTTTTTTTGAGGGCTGTGTCACTGGCCCTCATATGTGGGACCCGAACCGGAGCCGCTGGCGTCCCAAGCCAGCTCTTAACCACCGTGCCATTCGGCCTGCCCAATTAACATTTTTTTTTTAAAGATAAAAATGACTGACTAAAAGTTACACTATTCAAAAGAAATAACTTCCATTTTCTGAAGGCAGAGTAAGTCCTAGTTTTGGCTAGACAAATTATAAGAAAATTTCACCACCCTTTATAGACACAAAGAAGCCTTTCAAGATGCATAACTGTTACAGAAATACCTCACATTAACTTCATACCCCATAAATCATAATCTCAAACATCCACTATTTTTAATTGCCCCCATTAGATAATTAAGTTTGACTTAAGGAGAAAGTCACACCTCATCCTGGAGGAACCCCAGCATACACAGGCTAAATGTTTGCTTAATGAATATCTATCTTTACAAAGCTAACTGCTTTCAAGACTTAAGACTGGACTAATGGGTATTTTTATTCACTTGAAATAGACTACACAATAATTTAATGAAGGACTATAATTTCCTCTCATTAATTACAAATTAAGAAAAAATCTTTTTTTTTCATATAATTATGAATTCAACAAAAGATTGGTCAGAAGATTTGTTTCTTTTTTCATCATTAGAAATGTAGACTTTTACTTTTACAATATGATGAAGATTAACAAATCATCTAAGCTTGCAGATTTCTGTTTTTTTAAGCTATAGAATGATTTGGGTTTTTTTTGCAAATGAAAGCTTATTCAGTGTCCCAATATGTAAAGAGGTTTTTTCATGTTTGACATAGAACTGTGACCCAGGTGCACGACTGCTGAGCAATCCATTGTGAAAACCATTGGTATGCCAGTATGCCACAGCCTTTCTCATTGTGGCTACAGATATCCAGGCTCGTGCTCATCCCAGAACTGTTTTCATTAATCTTTAATGAAAGATTTCATTCATCTTCTTCAGATGTTAGCTTGCTTGCCCACTGAGTTCCTGAAGGGCTGACAAAATTCAGGCAAAAAGGCACTCTGCTTCTCATGTTGAGTGTTGATATTGGCAGTAAACATGAGAGGTACTCACTCCCTGAATCCTGAGATGTGGAAAACCTCTTGCTCCTTTCTTGGTCAACTCTTGTATTACATTTTTTTTTAATTCATTTTTCAATTTTAGTTGACTACAATATTAAGGTAGTTTCAGGTGTACACCATAGTGGTGAGACACTTGCATACCTTACAAAGTGATCACCTAACAAGCCTAGTAACCATCCGACACCATACCTACTTGTTACCATATTGACTGTACTTTACATCCCCAAGACTATTTTTATAATTGCCAATCTATACTTCTTAATCTCATTCACTTTTTTCACTCATCCTCTCACCATCCCCCGAATCGAGCAACCATAGATTTGTTGTCTGAATCTATGAGTTTGTTTCTGTTTTGTTTGTTCATTTATTTTGTTTCTTATTTTATTTTATTTATTTATTTATTTATTTATTTATTTATTTATTTTTGAGGGCCGTGTCACTGGCCCTCATATGTGGGACACAAACCAGGGCGGCTGGTTTCCTGAGCCTGAGCTTAAACACCGCACCACTCGACCTGCCCTATTTTGTTTTTTAGTTTCCACATATAAGTGAGATTATATGTTTTTTTTTCTTTGTCTGACTTATTTCACTTAGCATGATACTCTCTAAATTTAGCCATGTTGTCACAAATAGCAAGATTTCACTTTTTTTGTTTTATGGTGGAAGAATATTCCATTGTATATACGTACATCTTCTTTATCCACTCCTCTATCAATGGACACTTAGGTGGCTTCCATATTGTAAGTAATGCTGCAATGAACTTAGGGGTACACATATCTTTTTGAATCAGTGTTTTGGATTTCTTCAGATATATACCCAGAACTGGAATTTAACGGGAGGGCCTGGATTTACCTTAGATGAATTTCTGTGGGAATCACTACACCACCATTGATGTCACAGACTGAAATAACCACTTCAGCAGGTGGAGGGAAAGCTTAATGCTTTCCTCTTATCCCAACATGAGGAAGACATTCCAAAGAAAGCAGTTAAAATGATAGAACTTTACACTCCTTCTATATATTAACTAGTGTTTTTCACCATTTTTTTTCCCCTCATTGATTCAGCAGGCTTCTATAGTATATCTTTTTGGTCAAAAATATTGAGCCAGCAGTTCCATGGATAAACTTGTGTGCAAACACCCCAAAGAAAAACACCAGATATGTTTCTAACAACACTGTTTTCCCAGTAAGTGGCACAAGCATATGCTAAGAGCTCCATAATCATTTGTTAAACAACAGAATGTGTGTGTGAAGGAGATAAGACATACAGGAGCAATGGCAGACATATAAAAACTTAGATGTTCCCTTTCCTGAAGGAAATTTGGTGCAACTTTACTTAATTGCCTGGCCAGCAATCCTGTCAATTTAGAATCATTTTTACTTTAGGCATAAAGGAACTAAAGTTCATTAGTTGATTTATCCAAGGTGAAACACCAGGACAAGAATCCAATTGGCTCTGAACAGACAGCCATGTCCATCTTGCCTTAGCATGGACACTGCTCAAACGTTCTAGAGAAATGCACTATTTGCTTATTAAAACCAACATATATGCAATAGGATTCAAATTAGCTCAACATTTTGAGGCTATAATAGGAGACTTCAAATACATTTGGCACTAATTGGTTTCCTCAATGCTATATTCGTATATTTCTGCCATTAAGTTTTCTTCTGTGTTATAATTTGCGGAGCGCTGACTATACTACATTATCTCTAGTTAAAGTAAAAAGTGGATATGTACCCTCTGAGAGTTAAATCTGAGATACTCAGATGATAGGATTAAAGTGTTGCGTACTAGCACACACACAAACAGTTTACATTGCAAATACTGGGGTGATGCACAGTTTGTTTTGAGGAAGACAAGCCAGAGACGCTGGGATGTACTTCCTGTTGCCCAGGATCTTGTAAATTCAGGTCAGGGCATAGGAGAGAAGCTGAAACTAGATTATCCCAATTCCTTTACTCTGAGTCTACTTTGAAGCCTGTAGTTCTTGTTATGTTGGATGTTTCTGCAACTTTTTGTTTAACAATATTCCCAGGGACTAGAGATGACCACGTGAACACTAACAAAAGGCTATTGATATCACTTATGCATCATAGTGTGCAACTTATACTTAGGTGTTCTTGTAATTGCAAGGATGGATTGCAACAATTTCTAATCAGTGTCCTTTAATGTGTCTTTCTTCAGTGCGGAAGTCAACACAGTGGGGAAAAAAGCCATTCCAACCTTCTCTCTTGGTTTGTGAGCTTCCAGTTGCTCAGCAGCCTCATGCGCACTCATCTACTTGAACACCTAGCAGTTTATATCTCCTGTTGTATATAGGATGGAAGCCTTCCTCAGAAAGAACACTACATTGGAACTGCTTTGTGCAGGAGGGTGGAGAACCTCAAAATGGAAACACATTGAACTCTTTTAGCCACAGAAAGTTTTGTGGAGTGAGTTTTCCATCTGTTGAAGGCAACTGATAGGGAAAGATGTATGTTTCTACTCATGGGCAAAGGTACTCTTGTGTGGTGAGGCTGCTGATGTACAAGTTGAGCCAGGCAGAGAAGCAAAGGCTTAGATCTGGGCAGTCCAATGTGATAGCCACTAGCTACATGTGTCTATTGAGTACCTGAAATGTGGTTCTTGCTGCATGTTTAAAACGTAAATCTTTGATATTTTGGGTTACATAAAACATGTTATTTACTCTGCCTGCTTCCTTTTACTCTTTTCAATGTGGATGATAGAGAATTTAAAACTGCATTTGTGGTTCCCATTATCTCTGGAGGACAGAGCAACCCTAGATGATGATAGGGTATGTGTGTCGTGATAGCATTTGAGAAGACAGAGGCTTAAAACCATCACTGACGGTTAGAGTCACAAAATTTACCATTCAAATTTTCAGTGTAAAAGCAGAAAAATGAGTAACAGTGCAAGAACAATAGACATCAGTTAGGACCTGGGGTTCCACGCTGTTCACCATTACATAAAAACATGTGACATTCTAGTTTTTCAGGCTGTTCCCAGAAATCAGAGATATGGGCTCATTTTACCCATAAGCCAAGTGTATGATAACTGCTAACTTTCCAAGCCAACAGATCAAACTGACATCAGGATGTGAGCAATTCTATTTGTTCACCATTGCATACCTAGCACGCTGCTAAGTGAATAGTTGTTAAATAAATGACTGAATGGATGGATTCAATTGTTCCATGTTCCAGGTGTTTAATAATGTGAGGTTTAGTATTGTATTCTCAAATCTTTTTTGTATTTAGAAAAGGTTTTTCAAAGGCTTACTTCATTATCAAATTAATATGTATGATTTAATAAAGCTATTTAAAAAAACTTAGTTTTTTAAATTAAATCCTGTTTAAATTCTTTTTTTTTTTTGTATTTTATTCTTAAACCTACCAAATCTTAATAATGACTTTGAAAGTATCAAAACCTAACTACTTTGTCAATAAGGTAATTCTTAGGGTTCTTTTTTTTTAATGTTTCAACACTGTATATAAAATTAGCATGATGATTCAAGCCTAAATTAATTTTTCAATTAAAAAAATTCAAATTATAATCACAAATCTGCCTCATAGCTCTCACAGGCTAAATTCTCTTGAATATTATACATATTTAAATGATCAAATATGCAAATTCATTAAGCTCTTTGATCAAGAATTTTTCTACTTAATTCTTAATCTCTCCATGTTTGAAGATACTTACTACTAGGGAAATGATTATGCTGTTGTGGAGTATTTGGGGGAATACCTGTGTAAACAGACTCCATGATAACAGGGGTATCAACTGGGATGCTGCCTGATCACTTCCTAGCAACATTGATGGAACCCACTAGCCTTATTGAGAGTCAATGAGGTGGATCCTCTCACCTTACTTATAGCGTATAGATATCATTGCTCTCATACCTGTGTCTTTCACCCCCAAGACCGGTCACAGAATTTGTGGGGCCCACTGCAAATGAAAATGCAGGACCTTTTACAAAATGCATGAAGAATTTCAAGACCAAGACGATAGCATTTCTTCCAACGAAGTGCAGGGCCCTTACTAAGCAAGGGGACTGTGTCACTGAGCAGGTAGCATGTCTCATTCATGCCATTGCCCAGGTATAGGTTCTGTAACTCCCACCTCAGCTGTCTGATTAAATTTCTTATTTAACTGGCTCGTAAATGAGTCATGTGTTTTTTTCACTGAGGCCTAAAAACCTTTGATCATGAGAGAATATTGCTTTTATTTTGTTTTGTTTTGGAAATATTTCCTCTGTCTGGTAAACCCTACAATATCTCCAGACATAAAACTACCTGAGTTTTTGCGTATTTTTCATTGTTGTTTTTTTTTCTCATTGTCATCCCAGTTTCAATGTCATTCTTTTTAGAAGACATCTATCATTGTTACTGGCTGTCATTGGGCAAAAACTGAAGATAGTCAGAGAAATGGTTGATCCAGTCCTGATTTTACCAGCCTCTTCTCTTTTCTTCCTTCCCTCACTTTCTCTGTGCTTTCTTTGTTTTCCTCCTTGCCTTTCTGTATATATTGCACAGATATTACTTCACAGACACCATGAAAGGCACTAGCAGTAAATTCTTACTTTCAAGAGTTGCCTTAAATATTTAGTCTGTATAATTTGTGTCTTTCTTTTCATTTCTCCCATAGCACTTCCAAAAGTTCTTAATCAAAACACCTTTTCAAATTCCCAAAGTGAATTCAGAGCACATTTTCATCTCTCTAGAGAGATGAAATACAATGCAAAGGTTTAGGCCAACGAAATATTTAAAACCATAAGCAAGTAGTTTAATACTATCTTCCTACATTTGCAAGACTAGCTTGGGGAAGAAATGGACTATCCCTTCCCTTAGAGGTCAGCTTAGCACTGTGGCTTCTGTCCACTCCAGGCAGGGGATAGCACATGCTTATTGGAGAGTAAGGCAGGGTTGGAGAGGATCAGTGGCATTTTCCTGACAGTCTGTAGAAATTTGTGGAACTCTCCATGAGCCTTATAAGTAAGGGGATGGATAGTCATCTCACCCACACCAAAGCATAAACTCAATTCATATCAAATTCAGACATAGCCTTTAGTCCCACCCCACAAGGTTAGTTGGGTGGTGTTTGACCTAATTGAAGGTTGTCTGCTTAAATACTTCAAGGTGCTGTATCAAGAAAAGGGTTTGCTCTCTTAAGCAAAAATAATGCATAGCTGCAAGTCAATCACATACTTCCATGTCAAATATAACATAGGGACCTACATTCATCACCAGTTAGTGTCATACAGCTTTCTCTGCAAGGCTTTAATTTCTAGTGACTAAAGAAATTCTCATTTCACCATCATATTTATTGGGAGAACCCTAAGCTCTATCCAAAGTGAATTTCTCCAGAAATAACTTTTATTCTCAAACCATATTTTATATGAATAGATTATATGATTTGGATGCTTGACTTAACCAAACAATGGAATTGAATATTTATTTAGCTGTAGTTTTTATGTTTATTATTATTATATGGGGATAAACTATGGGTATTATCTTGACTTTCAAATCCTAATACAGTACAATAAGACCAAGGTAGTTTATGTAGTCAATCTAGGTTAATTCTTAATTTTTCATAGTAATTAGTGAATTGTCATGTGCATAATCATAGGGAAAGAAAGGGCTAACCATACTATGTAAAGCTCTACATTTTAGGTTGACAATCTCTGTTATTTTTTATCTTAATCAATATTTGATTATTTTTCACTTTTGAACTGAGAATACCTATGGTTATAGAACAGCTATATAAAAGCAAGAAAATTCAATCAGTTCTTTAGAAAGTTAATTTAAGGGCCAGCTGAGTGGCGTGTTGGCTAAGCGCTGGCTTGTGAAGCCAGTGGCCCTGGTTCGGGTCCCACATATGAGGGCCAGTGACACTGCCCTCAAAAAAAAAAAAAAATTAAAAATATTGAACTCAAGTCTCTCTAATGCTCTGCAATGCCCATATTTAATATTTAATAGAACTTGTACCAGAGGATCTATAGTATTAAGTATTTTTTTTTATTACAGTCTCATTGAAGAAATGGTGTTGTAAGACTGGCCTAAGGCAATTCAAGAGATGAAGTGAGACTTCATCTACACATTCGTTTTCATAACTTCAATCATTTGGAAGGGTGTGTAAATTCACATGCGGGGCGTTCGTGGGAAAAGGTGATCAGTGGTTTTTGTAGCCACGTGTGTTGACCAATACTTTGTTTTACATAGTCCCAAAAAGTGGATCTCAGGTTGTTTTTAAAACATGTAGGAATTTAGATTATTTAGATAGTATTCTGCCCTATCCTACAACATTGGTAGTATAATTTACAGAAGTATTTTTTAATACTTTTGAAATAATATTGTTTCCTAATTTATATTTATGTTAAAATCAATTTTGGGAAGATATTATGCTTTCAAATATATCTTCAGGCCATAGCACAGTAAGTTGAGTCCACCTGTCACAGCTTGTCTAGAATATAATTGGGTGAGATCTCACAGCAAGAATGAAATTCATCATATCGCCACTGGAGAAATCTATCAAAGTCTCCATTTGTTTCACTATATCCTTGTCTGATCAAATCCATTTGAATCTAAAATTTTCTAATTCAAGGACTGACATGATGACAGGAAACAGCTGGTAAAAGGCCCCAAGATGCTTTATGCTCTTTCATGTAATTATAGGCAGTTTTCTAAGAATATTCAAAGGGATTACTTACAATTATAGTTCATTATGATATCATAGATTTTTCTCCCTCAATGTAGGGTTAAAATTTATAACATTTTTATTGTAGAGGTATTTATATCAAGTTTTTTTTTTTTTTCAAGACAAATTGCAGAAACATCTAAGGCAGCATAAACCCAACTATATTAGATTTATTTTTTCTTTGTATTCAGGAAGGAATTATTATGAAGCTAATATTACATGTATGTAAACTGAAAAACTCAGGGCCTGCCACCATAATACACATCCAATCAATCAAAAGTATTTTTCGTTGTGCAAATGACCTCGCATGTTCTCAATTATGATTTTTATATCAACCATATGAGGAGACAATGTGGGTATTTAATTTGATAAAACTGAGTCTCAGTCTTTTTAAGTTATTTGCCCCTGGTAACAGATATAGTCAGTAGAAGTAAAGCCAGATTTTCCTAACTGTTTTTTTTTTCTTTCCTTTAACAAGGAATAGGAAAATAATACTAAAAAAAAATTATTTCTTATAACAAGATGTCCTTTAGTTCTCTATATGTAGTAGATTACTATATATTCCTAGTGATTGGATTTTATAAGTAAGTAAAAAAATTCCAATGTCTCATTGTTACCTACATTAAGCCATGAAAAAAGTTATATAAAATTAATTAAGGGAGAAAACATATATCTCATTTTGATTCAAGTTTTCCTAAAACTGGATATGTGTGGGCTAACTAAATAGAATAGACCTTTGTTTCACTGCTTTAAATACTGCATATTCGAATAAAAAGTCAATGTTCTCTTTGAGCACCATTACATATTTTATTGATATGGCCTTTCAGCACTATAAAATTATTGAGTTTTATCTGTATTTAATGAATATATGTAGAATCTTTGGAAAATATAGAATTATATGAAGCCTACCCAAGTTAAGAAACCATCCTTCTTATGGAGACAAATGGTTTGGTTTTATAATGTCTAAATTACATCAACCTCATTAAAATAGAGAGCATTTTGGTAACTAGCAATAACACTCAAAGGCATTTGGTTGCAAGTAAGAAACTGACTTAAGGTAGCTTGTAGAATGTATGAGCTTATATTACACAGTCAAAGGACAGGAAGTATAAACTGCCAAATTTGAGGCAAAATTTATATCTCTGATCGTCTTTTCATATCTGCTTCGCCTCCTCTAATTGGTGACCATGTTTTCTCTGCCTCTCTGTGGACATGACTATAGAAATTAAGATATTAATGTATCTTATATACAGATATTAAGCACACAGAAAAACTTCACTGTCATTCCTGAATCTCATTTAAAACACACTTAAAAAAAAAAAAACTATGATTATCCAAACTCAGTAGTGTTTTCCTTCCCCTTTTATCTAAAAGGTAATTTCAGGGTTATGTACTGAAAACATGGTGACCAGCTCTTCTCTTATGGAACAGGCAGGCTTACAAAAACTATCTATTACTACATAATAGTCTATTAATTAAAAAATTATTCTGGTGCCGGCCGAGTGGTGCTGTGGTTGGGCGCTGGCTTGGGAAGCCAGCGACCCAGGTTCGGGTCCCACATGTGAGGGTCAGTGACACTGCTCTCAAAAAAAAAAAAAAAATTATTCTGGGTCAATTGTCTCTACTACTTTCCAGGAAGACATTTTTACTCAATCTAAAATTTGATACTAACAAAAGGGAAAAAAATATTTCTGCTTTGTTTGGTGCTTTGCTTTGTTTTCTGTACACTGAAAATCTATATACATTGCCAAGACAAAATAAAAATGATCTTAAAAATGGTGAGCTATGCCATTTTTGTATGTTGGAAAATCTAGTAATATTAAGAGGTCAGTATTCTTCAAATTGTATCTAGATTCATGTAAATCCCAATCAAAGTCGCAATAGGCTAGTTTACTTTTTTACAAAATTTGACAATTAATTTTAAAATGAAAAAACTAAAAAGCGAAGAACCTAGAACTTGTAACAAAAAAAGTAGGAGAATACTTTTGCAACTTTGGGGTAAGCAAAGATTCTTTAACAACAAACATACAAAAAGTACTTAAACTTTATCAAAATTAAAATATATATATATGATCAAACAGTCAAGAACTCAAGAAACTATTTGAAATGCTCATATTTAACAAAGGACTTGTATACAGAATACATAATTGCTCCAAAAATCCATAAATAAATATACAAATGTCAAATTTTTTTAACGGGGGAAAGACTAAAGAACACTTTACAAAAAATACACAATGGCTAAAAGTCACACAAAAAGATATTTAATATCACTCATCATCAGAGAAATGCAAATTTAAATCACATTAAGATACAATGAGTAAAATTTAAAACCTGCCAAATCAAATGTTAGCAAAGATGTGGACTGACTGATTATTGTTGGATGGAGTATAAAATAGTGTAACTTTGTAAAACTCTGGCAGTTTTTATAAAGTCAAACATATTATGAGTAGCAATTTCACTCTTAAATATTTACCCAAATGTCCACATACAGATTTGTTCAAGAACGTTTGTAGAAACTTTATTCATAATAACCTCAAACTGGAAATAATCCAAATGTCCATTAATGGAAGAACAGATTGACATTTGATGTGTTTTATATGATGGGACACTACTTAGCAATTTAAAAAACAATGAACTGATGATAAATGCATCATGAGCAAATACCGAAACATTGTACCTACTGTGTGATGCAATTTATATGAAACTCAAAAAAACAGATGAAACACTTCTCTAGAGTAAGAAAGAAGATTGCTGTCTATCTGGGGTAGGAATTGAAAGGAAGAGAACACAAGGGAACTCTCTAGAGAGGTGGAAAAAGTCTATTTGTGGATGAGAATTATGGTTTTACAAGGGTTTGCACGTTCCAAAGCACACCAAATGGTACATTTCATATTTATGCATTTTATTTCTTGTAAATGTTACCTCAAATTAAAAATAAATAAACAAAGTGTAGGCACCATTTTCCCTACCTCCTTCCCCCTTTTTTCCTTTCTTCCCAGAATGCAGACCTGGTGCCTGGAACTCCAACTGCTGTCTTGGACCCTACGGTAATACTGAATGCATAAAGCATTTCCTAAGCATGATTTAGCAGAAAAATAAATGGAGCTTAGGTCTCTAACAACCATGCTCTGATGTTTTGGGTGGAGTGTTAATTTCAAATATTTATTTGGGCAGGAGGTAGTCTTATTTGTTCTTTGGATTTTCTGTTATGTGCAGCTGAACAAAATCCTAATGCTATATAAATAGAGTGACAGAATATATAAGTATAGGGCCGGCCAAGTGGCGCGGTGGTTAAGCGCTGGCTTGGGAAGCCAGCGGCCTTGGTTCGGGTCCCACATATGAGGGCCAGTGACACTGCCTTCAAAAAAAAAAAAAGGATATATATGTATATATAGTTGATCTAATTTAAATATATCTTCTATCTCAGACAGTAATTACAATATATCTATTTATAGACTGGGCAGAAATATGTGTGAGTTCATGTGATCTTTCCCCCTCTATTTGGACAGTATCAAATATTACAGAATGTCAACCTGTTCTTAAAACCTGTAAAGAGAAAGACAACACTACCAATTATGTATTTGAATGTCTTCTATAAGAATGGTCAAGGGCCGGCCGAGTGGCGCAGTGGTTAAGCGCTGGCTTAGGAAGCCAGCGGCCCCGGTTCGGTCCCACATATGAGGGTCAGTGACACTGCCCTCAAAAAAAAAAAAAAAAAAAAAAAAAAAAGGAATGGTCAAGATCCCACCTTCTGCAATGTAAGACCATTTTCAAGGGGATGGGACATGTAACTCTTGCTGTAAACTCAGAACTCATCTAAGTTTATGCTGAGTATGAAAGTTTTGAATGGTATTTCCATTCTGTAAGAAAACCATTGAGGAAAAATCAGAATATGCTTATTAAGTATTCCCTTTCCTTCTTCCCCTTTTCCCTTGCCCCCCCTTTCACTTTTGTTTTCCTCTTTTCCATTCTTATCACGTTTCTTTTCTCCTCCTTCCTGACCTCCCTCTTTTCTCCTTTCCTTTCCTTTTCTTTCTTTCCATACCCATTTCACCATGATATATACTGAATGTAATAGTAAGTGGTGTGTTCTAATTAGGTGATTAACCATAAATATTGGGAGTACTGTGAGTTCCACTACTCTGTGAGCCTGTTGTGTCATGGTCCCCGAACAGTACAAACTAGCCAACACTGTATGTGAGCTTCCATTGCTGTAAAGCCATCATCTGACATGTGGGTTCACATATATTAGTTGCACAGAAATTTTTATTTGAAATGTAGAATAATTTGATGCAGCATCTAGTTATTTATGCTGAACTTTTAAATCATGGGAGTAAATACTATGAAGATACCATAGTTTATGTTCAGGATTCTTGGTAAATTTTGTGTGGGATTGGTTATGATTACAGATCAGTATATAAGACAATTGCTCACAGAGAAAAAACTTCCCATAAACACTTCACCCTTCATATTTTGGTATTGTTTTCTGAAAATGTATTTATTGATTATGATGTTCATTTATATTGGACACCTATTATATACCAAGATCTGGGCATGTGGCAGAAAGTCAATGAATAATTTAAAATCCCTCATTGTGACTAGACCTGACAGAAAAAAGAAATGAGAGGAGTAAATTCATGATATTCCCCTGGGGATGCTGGAAAACCTGTTATAATAATTGGACCCCACTTTAAAAATTTTTACTTATAGTATAAGCATACAGTATCAAAAATAAGGCAAAAGTATTGTATTGTGCTCATGGCACATATTTAAAAATTTAAAGAATTATAGCTTATTTTACAAATAATCCATTTTACTCAGTAAGTAACTTCTCTTTACTGAGTCCCAAATTCCACTTGAATATTTCAGGATTTTAAATAAAGTTGCAGTCATTTACTGGTCAAGTAAAACCTTGCTCAAAAAGATTTAATAATGCTTACTTGTTTCAAAGTTATCTCTATTTGTTAGTATTAGTATTTACAAGAGATTATAAAAATATTGAAAAATATTTTAATATGAATAAAGGATGAGGTCTTTCAAATGATGGCACTGAAATTCCCATTAATACGTCATGTTTTTCCCATTAATTTAACAACAAATTTCACATCCATTTTTGAGAGATTCTTAAAAGGAAATTTAAATTATTTAATGCAATGATTTTATGCACTCATTCATTAAGTATATTTGGAGAGTATATTATTGCACTAAAATAACTCTTAGGAAGAATATATTAAAACAAATATGTATGAAGAAATTACTAAAAGGCATCCAAATGCCCTGAATTAATTCAAATCTCTAAGTGAATTTAAATGACAATCTAGAGTGTGGGGAGATTTTTGCAGCTATAATCTTCAGCTGTTTTGCAGATATGGTTCTCCACTGACTTTTTAGTGATAGTGGAAACTAGAGAGGCATTACAAAGCTAAAAAAGATACAAGTGTATTAGTGATATTGGTAAAACAGGAACTAGTTAAATGTTAAACTATTTGCCATAGACCTTGATATTAATTCCTTGACAGATGTTAGGAAGAAATATTTTTAAAAGACTTAGTAAACACTTAATAAAAATACCTACAGAGATTAGGAACCAGCAGGAGTTTCCAGGAATAAAACATTCCAGAATAAATTCTTTGTATGTGTGTATGAAATAGAGCAAGGGAATCCCATAAAGTACTTCTTTTTTTATAAATAAAATAATGTATTATTTTTTACAGAATAATCTCATGGATGTGCAAGAGAAATCAGGTCAGTGTAACAGAGCAGCTAGAGAAATGAATATTTTTTAACAGATATTTCAAATAGTGCGATTAAGAAGTCAATATCAATTGAAGGGAAAGTTAATTATGCCATAGGTCTTTTCTTTATCAGACTATTTCCAGCCCTACTTATAATTTTGCCATTTACTTTGATGAGGATTCATAAAATTGTGTCAAAGTATGTTTGTGTATGTATGCGTATATTGATAGATTGCAGACTATTAATCAGAATCAAATATAAGAAGAAGAAATTTTATGCAGCCCTGGATGAGACCTCCAGAGTAACACCAGGTGAAAAAGAGCCTCCTGTCTAAAGAAGGCCTGAAGTTTTTATTTGATGGCAAACTCAACTTGAACCTGTGGTATCATGAAGAATAAGGGTTAACATGAGCCTAGAATGAACTGATATAACATAGCTGATATGACAAGATGGCTGATAATCCCAATATCCTTTCTGTTGGTCAGCTCATCCTGAAATATTCAGTTTGCTGTTCAATTTGCTATTCAAACTTAATAGTACATAATTTTAATTCAAGCAATATTATCTGACAAGAAATAACAGGAATTACTGAAAGGCAAAAGGCTGTATCATGTCAAGGAAAAGGGAAAAAAATGGCTTTTTTGCCATAAAAAAAAAATAGAGGTTTGGAGGGGATATATAGCAGTCCTCACTACTTTAAGTGTTGTAATATAAAATAAATTATTAATAAACTTACTTTATATGGCACCAATGCACAGGGAAGGATGAATGGTATAAGAAAGGCACTTATTGGCACTACCAATAACAACAAAAATAGAAACTTACAAACAAATAGAGCCAAACAAAATTAGGTAGATTATCTCATTGTGGAAATGTGTCTTGATCTTGAATTAGTTCATACAATTGAACTTAGAGTCTTTCGTTCATTCATTTATTTCTTCCCCGACTCCACATATTTTTAGCACTTTCCAGACAAGGCATTGTGCTAGGTTCTGGTGATCGATACACATGTTAACATAGTTATCTTCCTTCAAGTACACATGCAGTAGTTATTTATTGCTGTGTAATAAACTCTTCTAACCTTAGTGATTAAAATAACAATAATCACTTACTAGCTCTCTTGGCTTTAGTAGGTCAGGAATTTAGAAAGAGCACAGTAGAAATGGTTTTCTATGCTCCACAATGTCCGAGGTTTCAGCTGGAGGACATGAGGACTAATGGCTGGACTCATCTGAAGGCTCATTTTTTTCATGTTTGTCAGTAGTTGATGTCTGTCAGCGGGGCCATGGTTTGCTAGATCATCCATGCATATCCTGTCTATTTGTCCTGGGCTTCCTCACAACGTGGTAGCTGGTGTCCAAGAAAGCCGTATTCTATTGGTCCAAGCAGTCACAAACGCTCTCTGGAATGCTGGATGGGAGGGCAGTTACAGTGTAAGAAGGGCATATATAATGGTATATATGCTATATACTATGACACATTGGACCTTAAAAGTTAGTTTTTAAAATATCCATTTTTTTTTTCATTAAAAAAAATCACTGTCTTTCATTAAAGAGATATTCACCAAGGTAAACAGTCATCTGGCACTCTCCAAAGTGTGAATACATAAAAATAAGTCAATACTAGTACTAGCCATTGAGGACCTCCTTCTGTAAGGGGAAAATATATATATATATATGAAAAATTAACCATAGCATGATGTCATCACTAATACTTTAAGTGTGTTAATAGAGTAAAATGAAAATATAGGAGACAAAATAAAAATAGACATAATAAGGTCTTACTAACAAGAACTTAAGAAACATGTTTGACAAATCATGTCTCTTTTCTCTGAAAATTATCTCCATCCCCAAAATGAAGCTAGAGTGTATTGGTATAATACATATGTTCTTGGTTGAGTGCTTTAAACCCTGTGTGTATTCTGAGATCCTTTTTATTTAACCATAGCTGATTACACAGAGATAGACTTCTGACTAAAGAAGAAAAATAATCGGTTACCCAGCAGTCAATCATATCATTTCCTATCTATGAGAATTTGTACATAGAGGCAGAAGGAATTGCAAGGTACTAGAAAAAATTATAAATTTTTGCTGTGGATGAACTCAGAGCCTCACTGATTTCCATCTTTCCTGAAACCTAGCTGTTCACATTTTCCTTGCGATACCAATTTTGTATGTGTGTGGTATGGTTGAGTGTGTGTGTGTATGAATGTGTGTGTTGGCCTTTGTTCACCATGTGTTTCTTGGCAAGAAAAAAATTCTTGTCTTTGACCATCATTAACAAAAGTTCATCCAGACCTTCTTTTTTATCTATCTTAATTAATTAATCTCTTTTGTGCCAAATTTAAGTCAATTAGTATTTGAATTTTTAAAATGTATTAATCCGCTTTTTACCTCACCATTAGTAGTTTAATGTTAAAAGTATCAGCCCTAATATATTTATAAATAGCCACTCCCATAATTTATATTTTTAATAAAAAGGGTTTTTTTTTTTGCCTGTGGATTTATAGAATCTGCTTAGTCCGTAAAGTGACATAGACTTACCTTTGACATGTACAGTAAAAACTCACTAGTGGTAGACTAAAATATATGCTTAATTTCTGTTGATAGAATTTTGTGCAATCTATTCACTTTACTCAGAAGAAGTTCATCCATTATTTTTTTAAGTTGAGGATAAGAAAACATAATGCAGAAAATAGTGGCTTTCAAAATAGTTCTAGTCTATTATTTATGGTTTACATTTTTATGCCTTGATCCCTTTAAATCTTATAATTTTGATTATCAAATACTGGCTCTTGCAAATCGCAGGTCTTTCCTTTACAAACAATGTCTCTGCTTTGAGTATATTGGAATGAAGATCTAAAAATATATCGTGGTTTTTTTCTTTGTTTGTTTGTTTGTTTGGTCCTCTTAAAAGAAACTTCCACGGAAATTCACGTGAATATGAGTTGGCAACAAGGAAGTGCTGGGGAAAACCAGGTTAATTCTAAATTTTGATTACTACCAAAATATGCATCTCCAAATGGACTATTTTTAAAAATCTATTAGTGTTTTCTTCTGTGTCCATAAAATTGATTAACAATAATCTACACTGAGTGATAATTTATTCAAATTTTGTCTGTAGGATGGAAGAAAAGGTCCATTAACACACACACGGGACCATGCTTCTTTTGACATAACTACAGCAAATATTAGATCAGACCAATTAAATTTGTTGACTTAATATTCACAGTTCCTACTAATGAAGTATGACCCCAGAGGTAACTTATAATTGAGCTACGGCACATATTTGAATCACACATTTTGAAAAGCTGGTGAGTAATATAGCTAATGAAGGGCCTGGCTGACTACATTGCAACCACACCTCAAGGAGGTATTGCAGCTCTTCAGATACCGTAATTTATGTGGTAGCTCATGAGAGGTAAGAAAACAAAGCATTATTTTAATTAAAATATCTGTAAATGGAAAGCCATTGATAGTACTCATTAAAGACATGAAGAAAAAGTACAGAGGTCAAAGAAAACGATGATGCTTAGTAAAAAATTAGGTATTTTCTTCAAGAATATTCCTCTCTCCATGGCATTTTCTGTAAATCCGTTGTTGGATCAAGAGGCTAAATAATATTGAGGTTTGATTTTTTTCTTTTTCTTTGGTAAAGCTATTTCAGAGATTGTAGTGTATTTTTCATCAAATGACACATAATGTCTGGTTTTTGTTCTTTGGGGATGTTAGAGCCATAGATGTTCAAAGCAAGGGATTGCAAATGGGGCTGCTCCTTTTTCCTATTTTTGAAATAATTTATACCATAGAAACTTTCACACATTTACTAATTGGTTGCCTATTTTGCAATTTATATAGAAAAGACTGGATAAATACTTGATTTTTACCCCTTCATTTATCTGTTTAAAAATAAAGGGTCAGTTTCATAGCATCTTCCAAAGGGATCCGTTAGATTTTCTGTGTGGAATGGGTATCATTATGAAATAATAGAATTTAAACACAGTTGATGAGTTTAAACCTATTGAAATTATTGTTTGTGCTGATGTTCAAATAATTCCATCTTTGACCAGAAGAAACCTCTATAAGTTGTTTCCTGAGTCATTTTGATGTGACTCTAGTAGTATTTGACAGTTCCTTGCAATATGGAAATGGATGATGACCCAAGATTAGCTTGCACATTTTATAATCCAGACACAAAATTATTTATTTTTCTAAGCATCTCTGGTTTGTTTTAGCTTCCAAAGTATTTCCAAGGTTATAATCTGAGTGCTAGTAGAGTTGTTTATTGCTACCAGGCGCTTGATCATTATTTCTAGGCCTTTTCAGTGGTCTGGGCTATACTGTACTACAGGAACGCTATAAGCAAAATACAAATCATGAAAAATCATACTGGATAAACTATCTGATGAATCAAAGGTTTTCTAATGTGAACTAACCTCCAGACATATTTAACAAGCAAGGTAAATTCGTGTTTAGTACACAACTCAATTTAAGCCTTCTCAATTCAATTAAGTATTACAATACAGCCTGCAATAGTTTTGGGGAGTATTTGATGCTCTGAGGTGTTATAATACAGTGTATCGTTAGATAAAACTCAGCTGTTATTATCCTTTGACTGATATAATTAAAGGATAGTTCTGTTCTCTTGTCTATGTGGTAAACTGTTTAACAGTGACCAGGCATTATGTTTAGATAGCACTGAAATTCCACATTTTTCTGTTTACTACAAAATAAATTCTCACTCACCATTTTATTTTTTTAAATCATGTAATCTAAAAGGAATGTAAAATTTAGGTCTATAATTAAATGTAAAAATTTAATTGTTTTGCTCTTTCAGAACTGTTTCAAATGCTGTAGCAAATGCTACGGGTACCCTCTCCTGTCTCCTGTCCCTCAATCTAACCCAGGCATGACCTACAGAATTCCCAAAACTTGTCCACGACTTCCTATGTCTCCAGCCTTCAGGGCCAGTACAAGAGGCAGTCTGAACTGCTAGGAAGCTAGTACCCCAGAAACAATCCTTAATCAATGAGAAAGGGGAGGATGAATACCCCAGTTTACTTGCCTTTTTGTGGGTTATCTATGCATTAATCCACCTTTTATTGATTTTCCTCCATTTCTTGTGAGAACAAGAATAACCACACCCATTGGTGATGCAACGCTGATAATTAAAAAATTGCCCTTATCCATTATGCAGTTAAACCACAGAATGTCTTGCAACTTGCATATACATAGTTCTTTGCTCAGGTCTTTGCCTGGCTTGCACCAGACTGCTGTCATATGAAATCCACTAATACAAAGACGTGTTTCCTTCAGATGTTCCATCCTACTTTGAGTCCAACCCATAAGCAGTAAATATTGTCCACTCATTTCCCTAATGATACACTATTCAGAATTGTCTGTGTAATGTTCTCTCTTGGGGTTGTAAGTAGTCACAATTCTCTTTGCTTATACTATGACTCTTGTCTTTTCTTTTTATTTTTTGAAGAGAGTGTGTTTTATATATAATTTCAATTTTTCACCCAAATGCTTGGTCCAAAAATCTTTCCTCAGTATCTGCTTAGGGGGCTTTGAAGCTGACAGTTGAAAAATATATTAATTAAAGATTAAATGTTAATTGCTATTATACACCATACCAAAATGAAAAGAAGAGCAAGAATTAGAGAGAATGAACCCTGTATATGATCACCTAGCACTGGCATAAGTCACTTTCTTTCTCAGGTAAATTGAGTATCACTCACAGAGTTGAAACATTGTGCATGAGATCACAAGCCAAACGCTACCAGCAAGGTTTGTCTTCCTCCTCAGTGCTGATCACTGATCTGTTAGCGTGGTGGTAGGACATACCCTTAGTTGACCTTACCTGTGATAAAATAGTTTTGCAGAAACTTACTGGAGTTGGTTATAAAATCCATGACTTTATAACAGAGATAATTTTTTTTTCTGGAATATAAGAAATCTTGATGTTTACCATTTGCTATAAATTGAATTATATCTTCCAAAAATAGTTATATTGAAATCCTAACTGTCAATGCAATTGTTTCTAGAGACCGAGTCTTTAGGCGGCAACTAAGGTTAAATGAGGTCATAATGTGGGGCTTTATTCTGATAGTATTGTGGACTTATAAGAAGAGAATGAAAAAAAGATCTCTCTTTTCCCCCTCTCTTCAAGTAAATACACAGTGAGAAGAGGCCATCTGCAATTCAGGAAGAGAGCTCTCACCAGGACCCAACTATGCTGATATCCTGATCTTGGACTTCTAGTCTCCTTTCCAGAACTATGAGAAAATAAATTTCTGTTGTTTAAGCCACCCAGTCTATGGTATTTTGTTATGGAAGCCTGAGCTGGCTAAAATACCACATCTAGACTTAGTTCACAAAACCCACCATGAACAATTCTCTATGTTCTTTTCTTAGAAACTATGAGGGAAAGTGGTAGAATCCTAGAATCACCACCTAAAGGAGACCAACATCTTGATCATAAGCACTTGTTTTAGAAGTCACGTGATAAATTAATTGTTTTTACTAGGCCACTTAGCTTTTGGGTATATCTATTATAGTTGTCAGGGTTACTTTAGAAACAGAAATCAGTACCTTGAAGTAGTTGACTTCTGCCATAACAAACAGCTGGAAAAGTGTCACTACTCTGTAGTCAGGTGGCAAAAAGTGAGGACACTGATTTCAAAGGCCGGGAAGATAGACAGCTGTGTCATGCAGTGGGAAAATACTTGGGACACTTACAAGGAAGTTTACTTATCTACTACTCTATGTTCTTACATATGGAGTTAGAAAGCATTTGAATGATAGTGTGTATTTAATTTACTTCTTATTTATAGCAAGGTATTATACGGAAATGCTGAACAAGAAAATAGTTGGTCAGTTTGCACATAGAGGCAAAAGGAATAAAGAGGGCCTTAGAAATTTAAGGCCTCAAAAAGTTGGAAAAACTGATCCTTCAAAATCCCAAACAGCAAGATATAAAACTGAAAAAAAGGCTTTAGCAAAAGATCTCAAAAAATTTTCAGATCTTTATCCTGTAGAAAAACTCAGATTAAATGTGTGATATCCTACCATTTCTGGCGGTCTCCAGCTACCTATATATATTAAACTGAGAGAGAGTTTTGGAGAAATGGGAAAGTGAAGAAATACATTAGTCTTCTGAATAATGCATAAGAATTTGAGTATAGTTATCTGTATAAGGTGCCTAACAGAAGCAAATACATGAAAAATGTGGTTTTGAACAGAATTTCCAAAAGAGCTCCATGAATCTGAATTAAAGAAACTATTGACTGTTTTCTCATGGAAACAACTTTTGGGTACTGAAACTTACAATGTATGGAAGTGAGCTGTGAAAACAGCAAATCACCCAAAGGGAATGTACTCACAAATACCCACCTCAGGTATGGGCATGTACAAGGGTGGATGGAAAAGAAGCTTCTGGAGAGCAGAAGCAAACAAAAAACAAATGAGTTCACCTCAGGGACTTGGATGAGGACATCATCTGCACCTTTCCCCACCACCAGGGCACAGAACCTTATGAGGCCTGCCTGTCTCAGATTCATCTTGCTACAGGCTAATGGTCACTGTGTACCTCCCATAATTTTGTTTTCCAAATGGGGGTTTTGATTATAGCTGCCTGTGTTCATCTTATCATTTTGTATCACAGAGCTGGCAGGAACAGATGATGTGTCTTCTTCTGTCACTGAGCCTGACTCACGGGAAGTCACTTCTGGTCTTCATGAAGAGATGTGTGGTCCCCCAGAGGTCTCGCACTTTGAGCTGGTGGCAGTGACTGGATGGAACTTTGGTTTAACTCCGTTGGGGGAAAGGGTGAGTATAGTCTATGTGTGGGAGAAGGATAAGTATATTTGGTATCCAAGAGGTACCACATTTTTATATCAGAGATTGAGTAAATAGTCACCAAGCCCATTTACTCTTTCACTTGGTCACTGAGGAAAACCATTTGTCAGCTTTCCTTGCAGTAAGTTTCCGCCATTTGAGTGGATTCTGGTCAGTAGAATGTAAGAGTAGGCTTAGGACTAAGACTGACTCTCAAACAAACTGAATGGTATTTCATTTTACTACTATCAGTGCTTCACCCACCTACCTACCTACCTACCTACCTACCTACCTACCTACCTACCTGTGGGCATAAAAATAAAACCTCAAGCTTGGTTTAACACAAGTCCTCAAAATAAAGTAAGTTCTGATTTTGTACATTTTAATTTTGGTATATGAACTTAACTCACATCTAAAAGTTATGAGATACTCTGCACTAAAAAGATTTGTTTAACCCAGCAACACATTTTCCTAACCATCAAACCCTGTTTTCATATGCACTTAGTAACATACACAGAACTGACACTATGGGGATACAGTTCAGAAACTTGTGGATGAATTAAGGGTAATCATAATTCAACTTGGAGAAGGTATAATAGCATCTCCGCCGTCAGAGAAGCTTCTGTGCGCGCACATGCACAGGTGCACTAAGTCTCGCGTACATGCACAGGTGCACTAAGTCTCGCGCACATGCACAGGTGCACTAAGTCTCGCGTGCTCTGTCCTTGCTGGTTTCCCTTTAGCCCCAGTTCCTGATTTTTCATCAAGTGTTCTTCTGAAGTGGAACCAAACTCTGATTTCCTATACCTGGGAAGTGTTTGATTTGGTCATTCACATCCCAGAAATCCATCCCATCAGTGTTCAACTCTATTTCAGCATCTCTTGCTTGGACTCTGATAAAATCCAGTTTTTTGTCACTAGCAGAAAATCTAGTGCCAATGTCACATGGTGTCTTCTTTTTGGGTAACCCCCAAAAAAATCTCCAAGCAGAAGGTTGGAGAGTATCCATCCCACTTCTCAATGCATTTGGGGGCCCCTTAGGGACAAGATTACTCTGGCAAGATTCAGAAGAGGTACCCAGGGTGGGTTATATATATATATATATATATATATATATATATATATATATATCTCCATCATGCATGCATTTGTATGAAAAGACACCATTCATAGGCAGAATGATGGCCTCTTCCCTACAATGTCCCACCTTCTCTGGGGAGTCAGCCCTACTACCTGCTTGAGATGATTGTTTAGTTTAATAGCACCTCCTGGTCAAACAAATGATGCCCCACAAAAGCAGTCCCTTTGCTTGTTCCTCGCTCTAACACATTTGGGGTTACAAATTGACAACAGGCCCACTCTGAGGCTCAAACATTTGAACCCCAACTTACCTCCTCAGGTCTCCTTCTCTATCTCCATTTCTGTTAATTCCCTCTGTACAATTTAATTAACAAAATGTTTAATGTTGTATTTCCTTTTAGAAAATTGTTTACTGCTTGAAGCTCATAAAGAGATTTAAGATCAGAAAGAAATTCTAGCACCTGTAACAGTACTTCCATTATCTCTGAGTAATTGTATTTTGCTCCTGAGGAAAATGACAAATGATGTTCTCCCCCATCTGAAAAGAGGGAGAAGACAGTAGAAGAAACACATTCATTCTCACCTGGTGGCTCCTTTTCTATTATGGGTTAAATTGTGTCCCCACCCAAATTCATATGTTGAAATCTTATCCCACAGGACCTCAGAACATATCCTTATTTGGAGATAGAATCTTTACTGTGGTAATTAAGTTAAAATGAGGTCATTAGGGTTGGACCTTAATCCAAAATGACTGATGTCCTTATAAAAAGGAGGAAATTGGTGACAGATATACACACAAGAAGATAAAGGCAGAGTAGGGTGATATTCTACAGGTCAAGGAATGCCAGCTATTGTCAGCAAACAAGCAGAAGCTAGGAGAAAAGCATGACAGCCCACAGAAAGAGCCAACCATGCCAATGCCATGATGTCAGATTTCTAGCCTCCAGAAGTATGAGGCAATAAATGTTTTGTTGTGTAAGCCATCCAACCTGTGGTTCTTGTGGCAGTCCTAGGAACTAATACACTTTCTTTCAAGGACCGACTGCAGAGCATTTTGTTAATGCAACATTATCTCAACAACACCCACACATAGAATCTGAGTTCTCATATCCTGCTACCCAAGACCTCCTCTGGTCCTAAAGCTTGGATCTTATATTTTAGTGACACTTCTGTTGGAGGTGGTTAGTTTCCACTCACTTTTTCTCCTGTCCAACTTAGCTGACTCCTGCCTGACTGTGGTGGAGACTGGCTAAGGGTGAGGGTGAAGGTAAGGGGTGGGAGAGGGGGAAAGATGGGAAATTGGAGGCGGGAGGTGTCACTGCCCACTGCTTGTAGGGAGATTAATCTCCTTGCTTGTGAGTTAGCTCACATTGAACACTACTAAGGCCACAGCATTTCAGAGAAAAACAATGTAATGAGTTTCATTTAGAGATGTCAGTTTGCAGCATGTAGTACAGATCTGGAAGTAAAAGGAGAGTTGTAATATAGAGGTATAGCCCTGGCAATCTACAATTCTGAGATTAGATGAGAATTTATAGGCGTTCTCTGTATTCATTAAAAAAGAGAGCTGAGGGTAGAAGCCAATAAACCAACATTCACGGGCCAGAAGGATAATAAAATACAAATACAAACTGACATTTATTATCTTCCTATTAAGCACGAGATACTATAAAGATAATAAAAGCTAACACATTCAATGCTTACTAGATATCAGGGCACCATTTGAAGTCCTTTTCAAATATTAACTAAGCTCTCTCAAAACTGTAATTGGCAAGTACTATTATTATATGCATTTCTCAGATGAAGAAATGGAGGGTCTAAGAGGCTACCAAGTCAGAAGTGGGGGGCAGATCTGCAAAGCCAGGCTCTCTGGCTCTAGAGCTCGTGTTCTTAGTAACCACAGAACACTGCCTCCGAGTAATGGCTTTAAGCTATGACCAATAAGAAGTTGAATATATGTGAATTTACAGATGGGACTTCCCATAATACTCAGAAACACTCTATGAGGTAAGTGCTAATAAATTATTTGTATTTTGCAGACTAAAGTTGAGACAGGTTAATTTTCCATAGGCACAAAAACAGTAAATAGCAGTGTTTGGAGTACAGGTAAAATCTAGTGGAATCCAAGATCCATCCGTGTTGTTGCAAATGGCAGTATTTTATCTTTTCTTATGGCTGAGTAGTATTCCATTTTATATATATATATATATATATTTTTTTTTTCCAATTAGATCTTAAGATTATCGAGCTAAGTGAAATAAGTTAGAAAAAGTTGAGAACCATATGTTTTGACTCATATGTGGGATATAAAACTGAAAGCAACAAGTGAACAAGACAAACAGACAAACAAAAACTCATAGACACAGACAACAGTTTAATGGATACCAGAGGGTAAGTGGGGAGGGAGGATGGGTAAAAGGGGTCAAATATGTGGTGATGGGAGGAGATTTGACACTGGGTGGTAAACACACAGTGCAATCTATAGATGAAGCATTAGAATTGTACACTTGAAACCTGTATAATTTTACAAACCAATGCTACCCCAATAAATTCAAAAAAAGCTTAACAACAACAACAACAACAACAACAAACTGGTAGAATCCAAATGAGGTATGCCATTGTGTTAGGATTGTACTAATGTCAGTTTAATGGCTTGGGATATTGTATTATAGTTATATAAAATGCTATCTTTGGAGAAAGTTAGATAAAGAATACATGGGACCTCTTTCTACTACTTTTGCAGCTTCTTGGGAGTCTTAAATTATTTTAAAATAATAAAAAACAATTTTATTTAAAAGCAATCTGAATATCATAGCAATAGATTATGAGGGTGAAACACTGAACCTCCACAATGAACATATTAGTAAATGGAGAAATAGCTCTACAAAATGGAAGGGACACATAGATCCATTGCACTGTTTCAGCTATGACAATAGGAATAGATCATCTGTTCATATGCATAAAAAGAAGTAGATGATTTGTAATCTCAAAAATAGAGACAAAAATATATGTATGTATATATGTATGTAAGCATATGTTTGCTCATTTATACATACAGACAGATAAGTTGGCAACAATGTGGGGGTATTGATCTTTTCTTAACCTGGGCAGATATATTTATAAATGAGTCAACATTGGCCCCAAACACACTGGTTTTCATTAGTGGCAGTTGACTGCATTAATGTGGAACTGATTAAGCAGTTGCTTGTATCCTAAAATAAAGTTTAAGAAGTTGCAAAAAAATAATAATAATAAAATAAAATAATAACAATAATAAAAATAATGTTTGAATGAAATTTTTAAAAGGGAGTGCTTGATTGCAACCCAGGTTTATCTGCTCTTAAAAGCATGCACTTACCCTCTAAGACTCACTTCTTTCTCAAGAAGATCAGGTGCAGATAAGGAATAAAAGAAAGTTAAGGGGGAGAGAGAGAGACCAAAAAAAGACAAGACAATATATGTAAACCTATATATAAAATATGTGGCATTTACTGTACTATTAGGCATTTTAAATGCATCCTCGAGGGCCGGCCGAGTGGCGCGGTGGTTAAGCGCTGACTTGGGAAGCCAGCAGTCCTGGTTCGGGCCCACATAGGAGGGCCAGTGATACTGCCCTCCAAATAAATAAATAAATAAATATATGCATCCTCAACACACTCACAATGATCCTCCAAAGAGGGCAGCATACGTGTTTTTATGCTGAGGGGAAATTCAGGCTTAGGGAGGTTAAGCCACACAGGTGGAAAGTGTCAGAACCAGGAATAATCCTTATATCTCCCTGACTCCATACATTTTGCCATTTCTATCATAGCAAGCAGCTTGGCAGGACCTACAGGGATAACTGTCTTAGGAGACATGGAAACAGATTTCAGAGTTACAGTGGACACTGAACAGAGTCAGACCAATGAAGCCTTTGGATGGGCAAGCTGGACAGCTCTTGCAGAAAAGCACTTTAATAATATGACTGAAGCAAACGGCAATTTGACAGTATGAAAGTATGAGAATGGCCTCAGTCTATGGAGGCTGCTATAACAAAATACAATAAACTGGGTAACTTAAAAATAACACCTTTATTTCTTACAGTTCTGGAGTCTGGGAAATCCAAGATCAAAGCCCCAGCATGATCGCATTTCTGCCTCATAGGTGATGGAAGGGGTGGGTGGGCCTCTTTTATAAGGGCCCTAATCCCATTCAAGAGGATTCCACCCATATGATCCAATCACATTCTAAAGACCTCATCTCCTAATATAACTTTGGAGGTTAGGATTTTAACCTATAGATTTTGGGGAAACATAAACAAGCACATTCATTGTAATTACTTTTTCAGTAAGTCTGAAGGGCAAATAATCAACCGTGGGAAGAGTGAAGAGAGGGTCCAGGGAAGGTTTCAGGGATGCGGGGAGGGTGTGGGGAAGACTTGAATCTGTGTCTATGCAGCAAGGAAGGAGTTCACAGGATGAAGAATTGAACACCCTGGACTCTAAGCTGCTTCGTAGGGATGATTGCGATCCAATACCTTTTTTCGTTCTCTGAGGGCCTATATCCCATTGACAGGCACATTGAGATGCCAGGAATAAACACGTGAATTTGGATTGACTATCTTAACAGCCCTAAATGTCATCACTCAGGTTCCAATTAATAGAGTCTTGCCATAATCTGAATCCTGGCTCCCTGCACAAAGACAGCCCTGCCTTTAAGAACCCTGTAGACATTCAGGAGGGAGGGTTTCATTTCAGAGCTGATCAGACTCAGCTTTGCGAGCTCTGGCAGGACTGGAGGAGATAGCTGCACACAGCCGTTGCAATTTTAGGTTGCCTGCTGTTTCTTCTACATGGCTGTCAAGGCTGATAAAACCTCTCATGCTTCTCCAGGCTGTGCAGCCATCTAATAGCAAAAAGACATCATCATAAGAAGCACAGTCAAGAGGCATGACATTTTTGGAGATGGATAGATGGATGCTTTTGTTCTGTGTCTCCTTACAGCAGCTTAAATGTTGAAACACTCCTTGGAGGAGTCCTTATCTGCCCTATCCCTCAGGAGCTGCTTTAGAACATACTTCCTAAGACAAGTCCAGTGTGTTTGATGGGCATTGTGCCACTTTGCAGATGGAGAGATAAAAAAGCCTGGAGGTCAGGTGTGGAAATGTAAGGCAGTATATATAGGTAAGATTTAACAGTAGGGCAGTTCAGCACGTCCAAATGTACTAAAGTTTCTACAACTGTCACAAAAAGCATTTTATTTCCTTTACATATGTCTAACATAATATAGCTTAAAAAAAACACCTCGAATGACAGAGCCAGTAGCTGGTTTGATTCAGGTGCTCAAATAGGCTGGAGTAAAATTGGATAATGTTGTGTTGACAACGAGCTCATTTTGCATTGGAATGAGAAAAATTTTGTTTACCAGAAGAGTTGTGCAATTCTACATTTTTCAAGTTTTTATTAGTCAAGGAGGATTAGGTCCAAGAAATAAATTAATTTAGTAAGACCTCATGAAAAACATGTAATATGAAAGAAGAGTATGTTTCATAAATTGGGTAGGCTCGAATATAATTAAAGTCTTCAAAGTCACAAAATAGAGGTGTGGAGAAGTAGTTATGCAGCCAGATACATGTTTTCAGGCCTCTCTTCTAACATTCCATGTGCTCCCTTTCTGTCTCTCTCCCCCCGCCCCCCACTCTGTCCCTCCTTCCTTTTTCTCTCCAGGTCTTTCTGTATGTGTGTGCACTTTTTATTCCTATTCAACTCTCTACCTACCCCTTTTTCAATGTCACTGTTATGTAAATAAGTATAGATTTATTTATATAGTTTTGGATTTGTTTTGCTTCCTGAATCTAAAGGTTCATGACTTTCATTAATTTATCAAGCAATCAACCATTATCTGTTTAAATTTTGCATTTTTTATATCCCCTCTATTCTCCCTATTGGAACTCCAATTTGATATGCTACAGTTTGTTTGTTTGTTTGTTTGTTTTATATCTCTTACATGCTCATATTTTTCATCCTTTTGCCCCTCTCCAAAGCATAGCACATCATCTTTTCCCAGCTGAATTATGCAGTTAATTAATTTTCTCTTTGACTTTGTCCAATTTCAACTCAGCAAAACTAGTTTTCCCTATCAGTTTTATAATTTTGCAGTGTGGACTCATTTTGGGTGGGATTTAATGTGGGAATCCTGTGAGGCACTGATTTCAGTTTATTCATTTAGGGAGAATTTGCTTCTGCTTCTCCCAGGGTACCTTTAAGTTCATATGTCATCTTGAGATTATGAATTTTCAGAAAGATGTTGTTGTTTTTTCTCTCAACCAGATCACAGACTGAAGCAGCAGCACTATTTTTATTCAATGTCTCATTTTCACATATAGAAAAATGTTTGCTAGACTACTCTCATATTGATAGCCTGGTCCTTCAAGGAGTGTGGCTTCCTGTGTGGGTTTGGTGGAGGCCTGGGGCCTATTAGACCCATCTCTACGTTTTGTCTAGATCCAAGGCTTCTATGTTCTGTCCTTGATGAACCTGGAAACTCAAGACCCAATTACTGAAATTGATAAATGCCATCAGAAACCCGTACCTTCATCTCATGCTCACTATACTTATTTTTTTGTTTTCATTTTTTCCAAACTGAGTATTTTAAAATTTTTTGTGATATTTCATGTATAATTTAAAAATGATGTTGAAACTGCTCTAAAAATATTAAGTCTATTTGTATAAACGTGTTTACTATGTCTAATCCAGAACATGTGTAATGGAATTTGTTGTGGAACATTAGTTCTCAGGATTAGTTGGAGGTATCACCAGAAATAGAAGTATTTCAAATGTTTTGGAGGAAAAACAAATAGAAATGATTAAATAAAATTTAAAAAGAAATATTTTATAAAAACTAGAATAGGGCCAGCCGAGTGGTGCATTGTTTAAGAGCTGGTTTTGGGATGCCAGTGGCCCCGGTTTGGATCCCACATGAGGGCCAGTCACACTGCCCTCTACAGCTAACAACAGCTCCACCTGGAGCTGGGCTGCGAGTCCTGGCACCGGTGTGGGCTGCAGCCCCTGCTGCAGTGGGCTGCCATAGGCTACAGTGAGTGGCCAGTGAACAGCCTTGAGCTGCCAATAGACGCGATGAGCGACTATTTAGAGGCCGGAGACCAATCTGCCTCATCCAGGAAGAGCACAATGATGATACCAACATGGGCCAGTGAAGCAATGTCCTCCACAACTAGACTGAAGAACAAAAAGACAGCAACTTGTCTGTTCCCCTTCCCTGATTCCCCAACGCTGTTCCCCTCCCCCAATTCCCCAATAAAATCGTAAAAAAAAAAAAACACAAAACAAAACAAAATAAAAAAAACTAGAATATGTAAGTAAGCCTATTAACCTGCCTTCAACAAGAATGGATAATTGCTGGAGTGAGTTTTGGACCAAAAAACTCATGGGTATTATTATTGGATGATTTGTTTATACCCAAATTGCACTGAATAATTATTGACATTTTTTTCAGATGATCAAAATATTTACCTAAATTAATTTCAACGTTCATTTATTTCTCTTAGTAAGCTACCTTGAAGGTCTTAGTATTTACAGTAGGAAGATATCGTAGTTTTCATCATTGTTTTGTTTATGAGTAAAACATTTCATTGTAAACCCAGGAAAGTACCCTGCTCCCATCCAGTTAAGAAGATTTCAAGGGAAATAAAAATAAATATGAAATCTTTTCAGATTCTCTATGTATTTCCTTCTAACATTTTTTAAAATTATTCTCCTCCACTTCTAGGTGCATGTGATATTCCTTATATCTTCCTCCTTTATCAATTCATTTATCTATTTATTCATTTTAAAACTTTTTAATTTTTGCTATGGATCAAAAACTGTTCAAAAGTACAGAAGAAACAGCGGAACAATTTCACTCATGGGAACAAATGCCCTTTGAACTCACAATGGAATGTTTTACAACGTAGGAGAGCATTTATAGATGGCTAGGCACTGTACTGGTGTTTTACCAATTACCCTAAGGGACTGAGTTCAGAATAGGTTCTCATAAGAAGATGTTCTATGTATTGTCCAATTGGGATAAGCTTAAAAGTTACTTTGAATTGGGATAAGCTTAAAAGTTACCTAACCACCATACATGCTGCTTCATCAATAATATAACTATTGTGCTAAGCCAGTGAGTTTCTGGGAGCTGATTGGTAAGAGCATATGTTTTCTCTTCAGTTGCTCACAGCGCCCCTACCTCACTCTTTTATTTCAGAGTGTTTTTTACTCCAGTGCTTAAGAGTATAGATCCTGGAGCAAGTCTTCTTGGGTTCAAATTCTACTTCTTGCTCTTCAGCAAGTTACTTAAACTCTCTGTGCTTCAGTTTATATTTAAATGGAATAAAAATATTCTCTAGCACACAGGGTTGGTGTGAGGGGTTAATACATTCTAGGGTCTGGAATGCACTAAAAGTTAAACAAATGGTAACTGTTATAACACTATCCTGTTCCATTTTATTTTCATGGTTGTCTGGCCCATTTGGAATTTGAATTTGGGGCCCCTATCTTCAGGACTACAAAAATTTAAAAGTCATGAAACATGGGGAAAGAGGAGATGGTTACATTACAGCAATGACAATAAAAGTTATAAATAGAATATTATGAGCATACAAAAGAGAACCTTTCACTTCCTGCTTGAGAAATCATGTCATGTTTGATATAAGATGTGGCAAGAGAACACATCTTAAAGTATGAAGGAGACTATTCTAGACCCAGGACACATTGCAAATAAGAAGAAAGTGGCCTAATAGTATAATCTTTATTTCTTCCCATCAGAAAACAGTTTTTGAATACATTCTATATGATGGACTTTGGCACCTAGAAGTTGAATTAGAAAAAAAAGAAGTTGAATTAGAAAAGATCTCTGCCATTTAGGAGTTACAGTGCAGGAGTGTAGAGAGAGATGGGTATATAAATGAGGAATCATAGGTGATATTTATGGTCAAGGAGATCAGTGGAGAGAGTATTCAAGCAAGGTAAGGAGACTACTAGAAAGTTCTTAGATATAGGCAACAGATGATCTAGTCTTAGGTTATAGACAGTAAGAATTCTACATATGTAAAAAACATAGAGAAAGGGTGAGTGAGGATAATCTAAACAGAGAAAAAAAACATTTGAAAAAGTTTCAAAATTATGAAAACTATGGTATGTTCTTGAATGGCAGTAGATATGCGAATTATGTGAATCAGAGATAATTTCTTAAATTTGTGCATGGTAAATTTAGACATTAGTAGCCATTTTATGTTCCTTAATCTTTTTTTAAAAGTCTTCATAGTAGTCTATTTTGGTAAGAGATAGAATGGTATCATTGCACAGATAAGAACAATGAGGTTCAGATAATTGCATAGAATGGTTTACATTGTTAATAAATGGTAGAAAGACTCACATTTGTTGTGAACAATACAGGGTGTAGATAATATATGAAGAGGTTTATTTGGCTCAAATTAAATGTCATGTTAAGAAAGTTGGATAAGAATATGAAATAAGTCTGTCTTGGGCGAAAAAATCAATGTTAACATAGGAAGAAAGGCCATTTGTGTAATGTCCAAGAAGTGTTCTAAAATGCTAGTCAACTTCCCTAACTCTAGTATCTTCTGAACCCACCTTCTCAATCGTCTCCAAAAATCTGTGGACCTTAGTAGAATACTCATTCTCTCTGAAGCTCAATATTTAAATGGAGAAGAGGTCATTCACATCAGATGCATATTGTTTTATAAGTTCCCTCCAATTCAAATGAATGAAAGTCTATATCACCTTCAAAAAACTGACTAAACTTTCCATCATCTTTTTCCTTTATATCTAACTGCAATATTTATTTTAAGTTTCTCTTGAAGGAAAAAAATACATTTAAAAATAAAAGTTAAAAAAATGTTTCCATTGTCTAAAAATTACCCACTTTAACATATTTAGAGACAGTTTTTAAAGCAGATTAAATATGCTTTATACAATTTAGGTACAATATATTTAAAACGTTTGGAAAAATGGTTGGCTTTGGTAAGCTTTTCCCCGCTGGTATCTAGTAAAGCAGAGATCTGCCTTAATTCTTTTTCTCACATATTATTTTATGTACTTAGAGGAAATCTCTGTTAATTTAAATGAATTTGACAAATGGATTTAGCAGATGAACAGATGTAGTTAAAATATAACAGATGGGTCTCCATTTTCTTAGGTGAAATGATCTATATCCATTTTATCAAGTTACAGTGATGCTGGAATATGAGGCTCCAATGATACACAAAACATAGAAAATACTGATAGTATCCCATAGATTAAATGGACCTTAATATTTTATTAAAGTTGAAATATATATCTGGGGTATTTTAAAATATTTCTTTTATTGGTAAGAATCATATTTAATATAAAAGGATAACCATGCTACCAAAGCACTTGGTATTTTTTAAATATCTCATAAATTTTCAGCAGATATGATCAGTTTATGTGACCTTCTTTAAAGATGTGTGACCTCTGTGTCAGTTAGGATGGAATTATTTAGAAGTATAAAGTCAAGAAGGCTTATTCATTTAAAAATGAACATCAAGATGGTAAAGTCATTGGATGAACAGAAAGCAATCTCAGAGCTGGCTCTGTAACCCAGGTTCCATGAGTTCTTTAGAGTGTTGGGCTTTTCCTTACAGTTATATGATTAGTAGTAGTTAAAATGACTATAAATAGTTCAGGAATTAATGGTTCCTATGGAATTTTGCCTATGGAACTTAAAATGCTAGAATGCCAGCTCTCTATTACCCACCACCTTCTTTCAACATTGCTTGTCAAAACATGAGATTAATAGGTTGCTTGATTGTTAAAGCTTGGTGAACTTGTTTTCCATTTTTTCCTGTTATTTTGAGAGGTTTCATTTTATCTTTAAAAAATAATAATGTCTCTAAAATATAACATTAATTTGTGCACGTGAAACTCAATTCCAAAAGTGTGCCATGTACTACTAAATATGCAAGACCTGGAAGTCTCCCACAATAATATTTTTCACCATTTATTTTTAAATTACAGGTAAGATACTTAAAGTATTTGGGGATTACAGCTAGTATAATTTCAAGTATTTGTATATCACCACTTATATGACTGTGTTATCTATATCAAAACTTCAATTTGGAGGATTTGTTGGCTGACTTTTACATAAGTTAAGGTATTACTAGACATTGCAACACATAAGAAATCATAGTAGCTTTGCAAATAAAAAAAATGATTGATTATCTATTTCGTGTACAAAAAAAACCTCTATAATTTTGTCGCTTAAGACAGCCACCACTGAATCTTTGGGTCAAAAATTCCATCAGGCTTCAGATGCTAAGGCTCATCTCCACTCTACATGGCCACAGCTAGAGGATCTAGGATGGTCTCATTTAATGAATTTGTTTTTGATTACCAGTTTGTGGTGTCCCACTTCTCCTGTGGCTTCTCTTTCCACATGCTCTGTCATCATTCAGACTTCTAGTGCATACTTCTTTACATGGTGCCTGGCTTCCATGAAAATAAAAACAGTGCTGCTAGTTCTCATGAACTTTACCCCCAAAAGTCACAGAGCATCACTTTTATTGACCAAAGAAAGTCACAGAGACAGCTGAGATTCACATGGAGAAGAACCAGATCTCACCTCTTGATGGTAGAAGTGGTAGTCACACTACAAAATTAAATGTTTGGACACTAGAAATGAGGAATGATCTCAATTCAGAATCTCCAGCTTCCCTGGTGGTCAAGTGGTTAGGATCCGGCGCTCTCAACTCAATAATCTATATTCCTACCACAGAGAAAGAAACTAGAAAAAAGAAGAGTACAATAAGCCTATAATAAACAGAAAGAAGGAAATGATACAGGTCAGAAAGAAAAGACTAAAATTGAAAGGAAAACAACAAAGGAGAACAATTAAAAAAATAAAAGTTTGTCTGAGAAACTTCAATTACATCGGTAAGCCTCCAAAAAGACTGATAAAAATAAATAAGGAACAAATCAAGGAATTTTAAGAATGATAGCACTACAGATTCCATAGCCATTAGAAAGACATTAAGGGAATACCACAAACAATTTTATGCTCATAAATTTGACAACTTAGAAGAAATGGACCAATTTCTTGAAACCCACAAAGTATCAAAATTCAAGTAAGATGAAGTAGATAACCTGAATAAACCTAGATTATTTATCTAAATTGGATGACAATTTAAAACCTACCAAAAATTAAGCTTCAGGTTCAGGTGTTTCCATGAGCAAATTTTACCAAACAGGTATAGGATTACCACAAATTTTACAAAATCCCTTCCAGATAATACAAGTATAAGGAATGCTTTCCAACTCATTTTATGAGGTCAATATTGCCCTAATACAAAAAAAAAAAAGACAAAGACAGTACAAGATGTAAATTACAGATCAATATCTCTCACGAATTTACAAACAAGAATCCTTAGAAAAAATATTAGCAAACCAAATCCAACAGTATATATTGTAAAAAAGGATTATACATCATGACTAAGAGGGATTTATTCCAAGTATGCAAGGCTAGGTTGACATTAAAAATCCAATCAATGCAATCCATTATACCAACAAGCTAAAGGAGAAAATTCATGTGATTTTACATACTGACAAAGTCCAACACCCAGACATGATAAACACACTCAGCGAGTTATGAATAGAAGGGTATTACCTCAACTTGATAAACAGCGTATATAAAAACCTAGCCCTAAAATCTTACTCAATGGTAAAGATTGAATGGTTTTCTCTAACACAGGGCACAATGTAAGGGTGTCTGCTTTCACTACTCTTATTTAACATAGTACTGAAAATTCTTACCATTTTGATATGGCAAGAACAAGAAATAAATGGTGAACATTTTGGAAAGGAAGAAATAGTGTCTCTATTTGCAAATGAAATGATTGTCTGCATAGAAATTCTCAAATAATCTACAAAAGTACTTCCTAGAACTATTAAATGATTTAGAAAGGTTGCAGGGCAAAAGACCCACATGCAAAAATTAATCACATTTAGGGATGGGGGTGGGCATGAGGGAGAAGGGGAAGGGATGAGGCAACACAAACCGATAACTACAATACTACTGCAGAGACAGAAGAGACAGTTTAGGGAATATAATCAATAAGGTTGTAAATATTTTTCTTAGGGGATCAGAAGGACTCATGTCTTGTCAGGGAGACCACTTCATGGATGGTGTAGAGGCCTGACCACTGTGCTATACATCTGAAGCTGCTGCTGATTAATATTATATGTCAACTATAATTTAACACATATATAGTCATGGGATGTGGAATATAGTGTGGGGATGGAGTCAATGGAATTGTAATAGATACGTATGATAACGGGGGTAGGGGGGCAGGGGAGGGGGTAAGGTAGTCACTTTCTAAGGGATGAAAAAGATAACTATTGCATTGTTTTTTACATCTGTAACTAATAATAATAATAATAAAGTTAAAAAATTAATCACATTTATATATACTAATAATGTACATGTAGAAACAAAAATTAAAAACAGAATGTCATATACATCTCTCCACAGAAAATTAAATCCCTAAGTATGCACTTGACGGAACAAGTGCTGGATCTGTATGCTGAAAATTACAAAACTACTGTTGGTAGAAATCAAAAAAGATGTAAATAAATGGAGAAACATATTGTATTTATGAATTGGAAGACTCAACAGTAAAAATGTCAAGTTTTTCTCTTATTTATCTATAGGTTTAATAGAATTTGTATCAAAATTTCAGCAAGAATTTTTGTAGAGAGGGCCGGCCAAGTGGTGCAGTGGTTAAGCGCTGGCTTGGGATGCCAGCGGCCCGGATTCGGTCCCACATGTGAGGGCCAGTAACACTGCCCTCAAAAAAAAAAAAAAAAAAAAAAAAAAGAATTTTTGTAGAAATAGACAAGCTTATTCTAAGATACATATGGAAAGGCATAGGCCTTTGAATAGCAAAAAGAATCTTGTCAAAGAAGTTTCTGGTCAGGGCCGGCTGAGTGGCGCGGTGGATAAGCTCTGGCTTGGGAAGCCAGCGGCCCCAGTTTGGGTCCCACATATGAGGGCCAGTGACACTGCCCTCAAAAAAAAAAAAAATAAGTTTCAAGTGGGAGGAAGGATGAATCACTCTACCTGATAGTAAGGCTTAATGTAATTACAATAATCAAAACAGCATGGTGTTGTCAGAGGGATGGATGCATAGTAATTGCAACAGAATAAAGAATTTAGAAATAGTCCCAAATATGTTCAACTGATTTTGACACAAATATGCTCAACTCATTTTGACAAAGGTGCAAAGCCATTCAATTTAGGAAAGATAGTTTTATCAGTAAATGTGGTAGAACAACTGGCATCCATAAATTAACTAAAAATGGATCACATACTGAAATATAAAACAAAATGCTATGAACTGTTCAGGAAAGACATAAGAGAAATTTTTTTGAGAAAGAACCTAGGAGAATGAGAATATTCTTAGATGATACAAAAAGCATGATACGTAAAAGCAAAATTTGATAAATTTGATCTCTGTCAAAATTAAAAACATTTGCTCTGCAAATGCCTGAAGAGAATACAAAGACAATCTATAGATTTGGATAAAATATTTGCAAAGCATATATCTAACAAAGGTCTTTGTGACTAGACTATAGAAAGAACTCTCAAAACTGAACAGTAATAGACACTTCACTGAAGAGGAGATACAGTTGGCAAATAAGCACATGAAAAACTGTTCAATATCATTAGCCATCATGGAAATGCAAAATAAAAAGCCCAATGAGATACCATGACATGCCTATCAGAGTGATTAAAATAAAAAAAAAACAGTGATAACATCTATGGTGAGATTGCAGAGACAACAAGACAGTATCACTCACACATTGTTGGTGGGGTGGTAAATGGTGCAGCAACTCTGGAAAACTTGTGCACTTTCTTTAAAAAACTAAACTTGCAGCTACTATATGCCCTAGCAAATGTACTCCTAGACATTTATTTCAAGGAAAGGAACACTTATGTTCATGAAAGAATCTGTACCCAATGTTCATAGCAACTTGATTCTGAAATAGCCCAAGACTGGAAATGGCCCCTGTGTCCCTCAACAGCTGAAAGTTTAAGCTGTTGTATACCAGTACTATGGGATACTTCTCAGCAATAAAAAGAAAGGGTCTAGTGATACACACACAACAACTTGGGTTCATCTCCAGGAAATTATGCTGAGTAAAAAACACCACTGCCAAAAGGTTACATACTGTATGATTCCGCTTATAAAACATTTTAAAAAATAACAAAATGGAGCACAGTTTAGTGGTTGTCAGAGAGTAGGGGCAAATTTGGGAAAGGACAGGTGAATGTGTCATATAAGGGCAACATAAGAGATCCCTGAGGTGATCCCTGTTTTAAATCTTCACTGTGGTGGTGGCCACATGATATATTGCATACAACTAAATGCACACACACACACACACACACACACACAGAAATAAAACTTGAAATCTGAAAAATCATGGTCGATTATACCCTGCTTGTTATATTACACTAGAGTCTCACAAAATGTCTTCCTTGGAAGAAATAGTAAAATAACAAGGAGTCTCCTTGCATTGTCCCTTACCACTGGTGTGTGTCTACACATGAGTGATGGCAGATGGGAGACTAGAGACAAGAGATGGGGTGGATTGTGGCCACCTTTGGAAATAATCTGCACCCTGAACTTTTTTCTTACTCATGCAAAGTCCACAATTGCCATGGGCATTCATATTCCTCAGAGACTCTTCAGTGGTGATTAGGCACCTTTCTTCTTAACATTCCATCATTTTCAACACATAGCTTCAATGTGAGTCAGCAGAAGAGGGCTACATGTATGGTATACATGTTTAATAGCTTTGGGGGTGTTTTTGTGGGTCAGGCCTAGAAGTGTCCACATTTTTCCCCCTTTTTTCTATTGTTTTGGGTAATATTTAGTATATATTTAAGATAACAATAACACTGCCTGGTGGATACTTTTAACACCCAGAACTCAATTGCAAAAGTGTGCCAAGATGGCAAAATGTGAAGCTCAAATATTTTACACAATAAGATTTCTCACCATCTATGCTTCATTTAGGATTAAGACATTTTAAGTTAAAAAACTATAGTTTTAGGAACAGCTGAGTGGCTCAGTTGGTTAAGAGTTCACTCAAGAGTGTGAGCTGAGCTCTGAGCAACAGCAGTTCGATGCCCAGCCGGAGCTTAGCTGCCAACAGATGGCAGGATGGCTCAGCTAAGAAAAACAAAAAAAAGTATAGTTTTCAGTAATCCATTGAATGGGAACTGTGTTCCATTGAAGAGAATGCCATCATTTGCCAATATTTAACTGCAAGGGAGGCAGGGAAATGTAATCTTACTGTGCCAAACAAAGAAGCTGCAGATTTCAAAAGGCATAATGAATGGCAAACAGTCTCCCACTCAACAGTTTTGGACACAGATCACGGAGAGTTTTGGATCTAGGATCATTCTATTAAAACATTTTTGTAATAAAAAGGTAGTACTTGTGATTGGGCAGTAACCCAGTGTTCCCTAGCTATAATTTTACAGCCACAGTGTGTGCCTCAGCGAGTTTGAATGACCATGCAAGGTTTCCAAGTCACTGTGATCGGGCTCTAGAGCTACATATCACATAAGGAAACCCACTGGGAAATCATTTCCGTTATATCTGAATACAAACTGCAAACCTAGAAATAAGGATTATTAAATTTTAATGTAGTATGGCATTTAGAAAGACTGTTAACTTGCTAAAAAGAAAAACAACCTTGATTTTCTCAAGTAGGGACAACACTTAACTGGACTTTTTTTACATCGTAAATATTACCTCCTTACATTTGCCTGAATTGAACGCAAGAGAAATATGCTATTTATAGACCCATAGTCAAATTCGTTTTCTCATTTATTGGGCCACAGTAATCTCATATCTGTATTTCCAATGTTCAAATATAATTACATGAGTGAGTGCTTTAATAATCTTTTTTCATTATAAACAAATATGTTATGTTTACATAATTTGAAACTGAAATAAATCCCAACCCAAATGCTATTAGGTGAAACTGTGATAATTATATAAAGTTTTAAGAAATATTATTCATGTAGAATGTTTTAGCACCTCTGAAAGTTGCACTTACTGCAAATTAGGAAGCCAAGAAATGTTTGTTTTTCTTTTTGAGAAAGGGAAAAACTGTATTAAAATTGTAATACTCGATAGATACTGATAACAAAAGATGAATACAAGTCATGTTTGACTTCTGCAATTATAAGAGGTGCTCAAAGTGGTTACCATCAGCGTCCAGACACTTCTGATGACAGTGAACATTGTTTGGTACACTTCTATGGTGAGTGTGTAAACTGTTCCAACCCCACAGCAGAAGAAGCAGGACTTGCTGTGCGAGGCCTCTCAAATCTTCCCTTGTGCACATCACAGGCAGTACCAAGCGTCTCAAACTTATCACAAATGTGTGCAATTGTTAGGCGTGTTGGACGTTCTGTGGCATACTGATGCCTCCATTGTTGTACTTCCAAGATTCTCAAATTTCTTTTTTTTTTCCCTAAACTGACTTATTATTTTTTAAAATTTATTTATTTTTAATTAGTTTCAGGTGTACAACACAGTGCAATAGTTATACTTTTTACCCCTCAAAGTGACAACCCCTTCCCCCAATTCGCCACCCCACTCCTCCGCCCCATATCATACATATATATTACACTTCCTTTGACTCCCTTCTACAGTATAATCCACATCCCGTGACTATTTATATATATTCAATTACAGTTGGTATACAATATTATACAACCTCAGCTTCAGGTGTACAGTGCAGTGATCAAGCCTCTACTCCATCCATGAAATGGTCTCCCCAAAAAGACATGTGACCATCTGACACCCCACAGAATATTTACAACATTATTAATTATATTCCCTGAACTGTCTTTCATATCCCTGTGGCAATATTGTAGTTGCCTATTTTTGCTGTCTAATCCCTACCCCTTCTCCCTCATCCCCACCCCCCTCCCAATTAGAGACTATTATGTTAAGTGAAATAAATCAGTCAGAGAAAGACAAATACCATATGATCTCACTTATATGTGGAATATGAAAAACTGAATGAATGAGGAAAGTAAACAGAAACTGTCCCATAGATATAGAGGAAAAGCCAAGAAATGTTTTAAGAACAAAATTAAAGACTTTCCATTAAACATTTAAGCACACAATTCAGAAAAAATTAATATATATCTAGTTTAAATGTTTGACAACTTGAAATGAATCATAAGCTTCAGATCTAAATAGAAAATTCCACCTGGGAAAACATATTGGTAGCACTGAATTTTAGCTTTTCTTCCAAGGACAATTCCTTTCGTAATTTATAATGCCACAATGAAATACACACAAAGCAAAATAGGTAGTCATCTATGTGAAAAACAAAACAACCAACTCTCTGTTAATGCACATTTTCAATACGTACCTCATAGAATTCATTTTTGGTTCTATCCAGTAAACGAATTTCTCCTTCCAAAGCTATCCCATTTCACATATGTCTCCAGGTTTCATTAGAGTCAAGAATCCCAAGAGATAAGCTAAGTGGTCACATATTTAATATAACTTGAGATCTGATATTGAAAGACACTAGTCTCAAAAGAATCCTCCATCTGCTTTTCAGAGTCTGTGAAATTGCATTATTTCAGGTGTATCCTTTACTTATAGTCTTTGTGTTTCAAAAATCACTGTTCAAATGCAATTAACACCAAAGGGGACTTTGGATAATAGTATTGCTGTATCTCTTTATGTTAGTGTCCACAACTTGTAGAATTAGGAATGGCCAACATTTTGAAACATCTTTAAAAAATTATGTTTATGGGCCGGCCGAGTGGTGCAGTGGTTACGAGCTGGCTTGGGACGCCAGCAGCCCCAGTTCGGATCCCACATATGAGGGCCAGTGACACTGCCCCCTTAAAAAAAAAAAAAAAAAAAAAAAGAAAAGGAAAGAAAAAAAAAAATATGTTTGGCCATAAAAATGTTTGCATAAAGCAAAACTGTTGGATATAAGAGGTGCATTTGAAAGAATATTAACTTTAACACTGATATATAGCTTTCTTAGTCCTTACAGGTCAAATAGATGAATATAATTAGGGAATTTGAATACAATATTAGTATATTTAATGTGTAAAATCTTGCACCCCACAAAGAGAGCATTGCAACACTATATCAGTCAGCTCTGATGACTAACAATCAGTCAATAATCTCACTACCATATAAAAATAAACATGTATTTCTTGTATGTCTTCAGATCACTTGGAACCATTGTGCTAATCTCAGTTCTACTCATTTCGTGCATCCGTAGTTTGGTTGGGGGTCAACACATTTAGGATGAACTTGACAAAGCTTAGAACCTTGAGGGAGATCCTTTTTGCTTGTCTCTCATCCTCTTTGGACTCGCGGAGTGGGCAGCACACCTTCTCATTGCAAGGTAGCAGCACCAGTGGCAAGTGGAAGCAATGCTTAGTAAGGCTTAATGTTGGAAGTGGCTCATTATGATTTTCACCTGCATTCTATTGACCACATCAGACAGGGCTGAGCCCATATTCAAGAAGAAAGGTAGGCATGCTCTCAACAGTTTGAGCCAAAGCAAGTTACATGACCAGCTTCAACATCAATGTAGTAGGGACATAAATTCCACTGGAAGTGTGGGTTAGAGATAGGAAAAGGAATGAATGTTTCTGGGTATTAGAATACTACAGGCATCTTTTTAAGCCTCCAGGGAGTATTCTCAAAAAATAATTATGAACTTTGCAACAAAGTGGATCTTAACAAATACCTTAAAAAGGAAATTTTACTGGTCACTTTTCTGACCACAAAACACGGTAGCTGGATATGACTCATAAAAATTTACACCAAAAAAGTAAGGCCTCCAGGGACTCCATAGCTGATTGCCCATACTAAGAGAGGAAAAGGGACAATCTCAGAGGGTTATTAAGTTTCCTGTGAATTCTTGGTTTGCTAAAGCATATGATTTGTTCAGGTTGAAAAAACTCTTCACTTAGAGTTAAAGTCTATCAGGTAACAATGCAGAAAAACTCAACTGAACTGCCTAAAAATACAGTGGGCTGCTGGGAAAATTGTGTTTTGCCTGTCAACAGGATGGGTTCTGCAATATTGGACCAAATGGCAAGTTGTGAGCTATGATAACGTGTTACTGGTTCACAATAATTTAAAATAAACATATTGTCTCTCCCATGAAATTAAATTTATTTAATTTCAAGGTTTGCCTCTTATTATGAGATTTAATTCTTCCTATATTTAATTGTCCCTTCCATCTTAATAAAATGTTTGTGAGCCCAAAGGGTAGTATTTTTTGAAACTTATCAAATGTTATAAAATTTTACTTGTTCTTGAAATCCAAAAGTCTGAGAGCATTCATATAGTTTCTAATACTTTCTGGTTTCAAGCTCTCAGGAAAGGAAAGAATTAGCTGGTTTTGCTTGGTATCAGATATTTGGAATCAGCAGACTGTCCTAAGTACCCAGCGATTATTTCGAATAAAAGAAATGACAGACATCATATTGGCAGGGGTTGGTTAGAAGTTCACCAAATCTGTTTTTGCTTCTATGCAAGAATAGCTGTTTTACCTATTACAGTCTCCTCGCAATTAGGTGTGACCAGAGACAGTGCTCGCCCTAAGAATGCGGGTGGAACTGATGTTTGACACATCCAGAACTGGCCCTTTTAGTTCTCTCATGCAAGAGCGTCCATAGTTCTCTTCCTGCCTCTGTTGGCCAGATCTCGTAGATTTACTTTTACACTATTATTTCTTGGTTATTAATGTGGGCAGAACCATGTGAATCAGTCACTGAATATCTGTGTACGAAGACATTGGCTCTTGGACTGATTAAGGAACCCTCTTGTTGCAAGGAAATGATACAAAATGTCAGTGTAAGTTGATGGAGACTTACTAATGATACATCCAGCGTCTCCTAAACTGTAGCCAAGGCAGAAGGAACAAGACGTGCTAACTATTTCTCTCTCTGTCTGGTTTCTGCTCTAAACTGCAGAATAAATTGAAATGCTCCTTAAAGACAAGAATCATATGCATTTTTTTAAATTGTGGTGCTAGTTATATCTTTTTTGCCTAATAGTTGAGGCAAAAGATGTTGATTTCTCTCTACCATGTGTTAAGGATAGTAGTAAAAAGAACTTTAAAAAACAATTTTTAATTAATTCCTACAGGTGGTATATCTATATAACTGAAAATTCTAAGTGGAAACCACAGCCTAATGATTTCTCTTATTTCCAGAGGAAGGTTTTAGACTTAATTGTCCATTCCCCTTAAACCCTGCTGAACAAATTCATTGTGTTCCCACAGTTACTTACCCTTGAGTTTATGTACTAGTCACAAGTATTAAGTACAAAGATTACTATTAAATTCCAAAGTAATATGGAATTTACATGATGCTAGATTCCTGTTTCTCTCCTTCTTCCCTCCCTCTTTTTCTTTGATTTTCTTCTGGACATGGAATTATCCCCCCTTCGTTTAGCCTATCTAAACTAACTCGAAGCATTTGTAATAAATTACTCCTGTTAAAATTCTGAGTATCATTTATCAAAGAATATTTGTTATTCCTCTTCTCTTTATGTAATTGATTAGTTATAATGGCACAGGAATTTGAACAAATTGTTATATCCACTCTTGTTGCAACTAATTTACCAACTCGATACCCACTATGTTCAGATTCAAATATTTTTTTCCCCACATTTATCAGATTCTAAATATTCTCATCACTTGCATATCAAGAGAATCTAGTTTTCAGCACAGTGCATAAGCTATCTAGAGGAAACTCTGAAATATTTTATATACCCATATTTGGAAGTAAAAGATTCACAAATTTCTTGTCTAACAGATGATCACTTAACAGTGCTAAAAAAAAAAATACCCTGATTACCTGGGCACTTTCAAATAATGTTTTCATGGCTCTGAAGAAGAAAAAACCTATGTCATTGTCCAAAACTGAAATACATGGACTACATGGGACATTTTTCTAGCCATATCAGAGACTTACAGTAAAAATAATAGCTATCATTTACTGAGGGTCTGCTCTTTCTAAGTCATCTCTAACTATCTCTAAATACTATCTCTGCTACAAGGTAGGTACTAAATTCCTGATTTATACATGAAGGTATGGGAGAAAAGTAACTTCCTCAAGGCCATAGAGACAGGGAAGTGTTTGGCTAGGATTCAGACTCAACCTCGGCCCTTTATTCCCATCCCACCATGGAGAGTATCTAACAAAATTAGGCCCTGAGAAGATGGCCAGAGTGCATAGCTGAAGCAGTGCTGGTGTTTATTTGACTGTACATAGGCTCCTTTCATAGAACCATGTGTAAAGTATATTTTTCTTTTAAAAAGCTTCAATTACCATAAATTGTGGGTTTAAGTCAAACTGGCAGATAAAGTGACTTGCATTTTTGCATATAAACATTTAGGTTTGGATTTAATGTATAGGTTTACTCATCCAGCAGCCCCTCTAAGCAACTGCAGCCCTGGGGGCGACATCAGGAAACACCAGCTCTCTCCCAGCAAGCCCCTCCTTGGCTGTTCACAAGTACCCGGAAGGTAGGTGGAGGGTTGGTAGAAGTTAACCCACTTTCGGCTGGCATCTTGGTACCATAGAATGCTAGACTTGTAAAGAAGTTGAATATTGCTTTATCCAATTCCTTTACTGCAGAGACAAAATTCAAACTAAAAAGTAACACTCTACGTGCAAGACCACATCCTAAGTTACTAGTAAAGTGAGAACTCACCCAATTCCTCATGAAATGTTTGCCCCATTCTCCATTGAAATAGTGAGAAAAAGCCTTATTTTTTTTTATGTTAATTCTTTCATTTTTCCACCTGTATATCGTGACTGGTGAGAGTCGCATAAGCTAGGAGTGGCAGACATTGCACTTATTTGCACAGTGAACAGCTTGACCTGAGTGTGTGTTTTATTTCTTATTTTTATCACAGTTCTTGGCATTTTTTTCATAAATGAATCATGTATGCCTTTGCCGATGGTATTTTCGTGTACGGTTCTTGGGATGTCTTGAGAGAGCATCACAAAGAAATTTTTGCAGGAGTTGGATACTTAAAGGATGTTTCCTTTTGTGATGTCGCGATGAGGAAGGTGATCTTAATGCAGGAATTGTTCACAGCTTGAATCTTGAGTGTGTGAGTGGACTCAATGTGCTAAACTGAATAAATGAAGCAAAAATTTAACTTCACATTGTTTTTTCTCAAGATAGTTAGAATTGTGTTAATCTTACTATATTGCTTCTTTCTTTCGTTTTCCCAAAGACAGAAAGACATGTGCGCGCACACACATAGGCGCAAGTCACATAGTTTGTGAGGTTTAATAATAAACTATGTCAGGTCAAGTAATTGCAAAGGTATTCTGTGGGGTGATGAAATATATCTTGCAAATTATTTTCTGTGCTTTTCTCCACATTCAAATCTCTCTTCTATCAAAACGAACATCCTTAAAAAAGGAACAAAGTTTATTTTACCTTTGCTTTTTATCCATGACTAAAAAAAAACAACCATCATCACACAATTTTTTTTATGCCACTACTTTGTATTCACAAATAATATAAATCCTAAAAACCATGCAAAAAGGAAAGACCACGAGAGAAGTCATCGCTACATTGTAAATAGACTTTAGCAGAATCCACTGACATTGTTCTGATCATTTTTCTCTTCTAGTGATATGCAAAGTGGAAAATACTGAGTGGACGACCTGCAGCCAGCAGCTGCCTCCCATGAAACTGTTAGTCAGTGTCAGCAAATGAAACTGACAAAAGGGTCTGGATGAAAGATTGAGTAATTATTTTTCTGTGTTAATGGCCCTTTATTTGTGGTTTTTATGCCTATGTTTGTTAACAGTAATGACCTCTCCTTTACTGTTTATTTTTAATGAGTCCCTTAAAAATGGAGCACTAGCTACTGTAGGATTTATTCTCATTTTGTTTACCATGGAAAGAACAGTGGGAAAAATGGGACTCCATCTCCTTAAAAGGGAAGCTAAAACTGCACTAGAGAAAGAAAGGAGAAACAAATACCTTCGGAAGTATGTGCACGGGATTTTGGCTATGGAAAGGCAGTAAATGCACTGCACTAGTTTTGAGCTGGGTCTCACTAATCCAAAGAGATTCAGCCCAATATAACTCCCTTTACTGTGTCATAATTATAGTCTTGGTTTTAGGGTGTCCATGGAAGAAGACAAAATAAATTGTTTTCAAGGCATAATGGGTTGCATTTCCCCATATACTGCAATATTCAGGATCTTTCCTCCTTCACTAGATTACATTAAATGCCCTGAGGTTGAGGATCATCAGTCATCTTTGTATCATCAGAACTTAGCACAAACTTAGTGGGTAATAAGTACTGGATATTTATTTATTGAATAAATAACTGTAGCTACTATTAGCTTCTAGACTAAGCAAGTAGAATGATTACAGTCCCCAAACCAGTGAAGCATATTTGACAGAACATGTTCAAAATATAAGCAATTAAAATGATACTGGATATATTTATAACTTAGAAGATTATTATGTGTTTATCTGTAAACTGATGTATTAGTTTCTTTTGGCTGTTTTAACAAATTACCACAAGCTGGTTGGCTTAACACAATAGGAATTTATTCTCTCAAAGTTCTGGAGTCCAGGAGTCTGAAGTCCAAGTGTCATCAGGGCCCTCATCTCTTTGAAGGATGTAGGTGAAAATTTCCTCTGGTCTCTTCCTAGCTTCTGGGGATTGCTGGCCATCTTTGGCCTTCCTGGCCCAGAAGCTGCATCACTCCAATTTCTGCCTCTGTCTCCCCTCTGTGCATACCCCTGTGTGTCTGTTTTCTCATTGTAAGGATACTAGAACCCACCCAGTCTGACATCATCTTAACTATATTTGCAAAAACTCTATTTTCAAATAAGGTAATCTTTTCTTTTTTCTTTTCCAAATTATTAAAGTATAATTGACACATGAATTTTTAATACATTTAAAGTGTACAACATGATGACTTTTTATACCTATACATTGTGAAAAGATATCTAGACTGAAAGTTTGGATGCTTTTACCAAGCTCTCTGCATTTCCCCTAATAGCCAACCTCTGACATGTACGTTCTACTGTTTCTGTTTGACTTTTTTTTTTCTCTTAAATAGATTCCACATATAAGTGTACCATACAGTATATGTCTGTCTGTGTCTGGCTTATTTCACTTAGCATAATGCCCTCCAGGTTCATCCACGTTGTTGCAAATGGCAAGATTTCCTTCTGTTTCACAGTTGAATAATCCACATCTCGGCTATTGTGAATAACGCTGCTATAAACATGGGGGTGCAGATATCTCTTCAAGATAGTGATTTCATTTCCTTTGTATATAAACCCAGAAGTGGGATTGCTGCATGATATGGTAGGTCTATTTTTAATTTTCTGAGGAACCTCCATACTGTTTTCCACTGCGGCTGTAGCAGTTTACATTCCCACCAACAGTGCATAAGGGTTCCTTGTTCTCCACATCCTCACCAGCGGTTTTTAATCATTTGACTTTTTTATAGTAGGCATCCAGCAAGTGTGAGGTGATCTCTCATTGGGGTTTTGGTTTGCATTTTCTTGATGAGTAATGATGTTGAGCACCTTTTCATGTACCTGTCTGTCTTCTTTGAACATGTCTATTAGGGTGGGTCATTTGCTTATTTTTTAATTGGGCTATTTGGATTTTTGTTACTGAGTTGTATGAGTTCCTCTATTTTGGATTCTCACCCATGTGGTTTTCAAATATTTTCTCCCATTCCATAGGTTGTCTTTCATTCTGTCGATGGTTTCTTTTGCTGTGCATAAAGTTTTCAGTTTGTTGTAGTCCCACTTGTTTATTTAGACCAATGTCAAGGAGCTATGATTTCTTCTAGGAGTTTTACAGTTTTAAATCTTATGTTCAAGTCTTTAATCCATTTTGAGCTGTTTTTGAGTATGATGTAAGAGCGGAGTCCAATTTTATTTTTTTGCATATGGATATGTAGTTTTCTCAATGCCATTTATTGAAGAGACATTTCTTTCCCCCATTGTATATTTTTGGTGCCTCTGTCAAAAATGATTGAGCACTGTCTGTTTTTATGCCAGTATCACACTGCTTTGATTACTATAGCTTGGCCATATAATTTGATATAAGAAAGTATGATGCCTCCAGCTTTGTTCTTCTTTTGTCAAGATTGATTTGGATATCCAGGGTCTTCTGCAATTGTTGAGAAATTTCAGGATTTTATTTTTCTATTTCTGTGAAAAATGCCATTGGAATTTTGATAGATATTGCATTGAATCTATAGGTTGCTTTGGGTAATATGGACATTTTAACAATATTAGTTCTCCTAATTCATTTATAATAGCATCAAAAAGAATAAAATACTTAGGAATAAATTTAATCAAGGAGGTGAAAGCTCTGTACAATGAAAAGTATAAAACATTGACGAAAAAAATTGATAAAGAGACATATGAGGCCATAGTGTGAGGTTCCCAGTAGACATGAATTGAGGGGTGAGGGGGCACTAATCAACCCAATACCCTTTGGTTGAATTTATACCCTGGTCATATCACTTACTGGTTGTAAGACCTTGAGCAAGATACTTTATATTTCTAAACTTCAGTTCCCTCATATGTAAAAGGAGGTCAGTGATAACACTAGTTAATGCATGCAGCTGTAGTGAGGACTCCCTGAACTAATATATATGTAAAGCCCTTAGCACAGCTCTGATATATCAAGTGAGTTCTAATAAACAACATCTGTGAGACAAATACAGTAGAGAGTGTAATATACTTTTTATGATAATGTCTTTCACTGTAGAACAGTGACAAAACGCTAAAGCAAAATCCCTAAAAAACAGTCTTATGAAACACCAAGAAATGTAGAGTGGTTATGCAAATATCTAGAAAAATCTAAGGGTACAACAGAATATGTTGAGTAGTTGTTCATAGACTTCCTCTTTGGATGATGCATTGTTTTAATAGAATCATATCCCAAGACTTGTTATATAAAGTTAAAAAATAGAAGTAACGACTAAAAAAGGGAGAATATTTAGTGTGGTGGTTTAGGGTGGGGAGGCAATGCAGTGAGCACTGACTTACCGCATCTCCTAGGGCACAGATTGAACCCAGATTGAAAAGGATGAACCGAGAAGGATGGACCGCATTTCCTTCAAGGAACATTTGGTGGGTACTATTCTAGCTCTCAGATTTGTAATAAGAATTGGGAAGAAGAGAATTCAATGCGAAGAGTAGGTACATTCACCTAATAGACATGAAAGCAGAGAGTAGCTTTAAATTCCTCAGAAAGTGAATCCACGGCAATAGCAGTAATGATGACACCAGTCATTTTCTGAGGGATTGTACTGCATAGTGTTCTAAACATGTTCCGTGTTTCACATCACTTAAACCTCAAAACCCTCTGAAGGACACGCTATTAATTCCTCCATCTTTCTTGAAGATAAAACTGAAGCACAGAGAAGTGAAGTGAATTCATGAAGTGCTGCTTAGGGAGTAATGGAAAAACACATTGAAATTTAGCAGTCTGATCTGACCCGATTGCCCAAGATTTTTACCCTATGTTGCATTTTACCCTTACTTGTGTTAAAAAAAAAAATAGCCATGTTTTTGTACTTTCTAGATTGTGGGAGACCCAGTCACTCCTTCTATTAGCAAGTGCTAGAACTTTGAGGATGAGATATTTTCTGGCCAGAAGTGAATGTGGGATCCTAGATAATTAAGAAAACTTAAATTTCCTTCTTCAACTTTGTTTATCAAGTATTTATTTTGTGCCTATTATTGACTAGACACTCAGAAAACAGCTTTCTGAGCCTTGAGTTTCAAGGTGGCCATGTGAGACCTTAGGAGACCATCATGTCTCCTAGTCTTGGTACCTGATTGAAAACAAAGTGACACTCTCCATTAGAGTCTTGTTAAAAGCTAGACAGCAAGGGAAGTCATTGAAATGATGCAAATAACATAAAGTCATTAAAACTATATACAGGGATTTGAATTTATTATGGGTATCAAAAATCTGTTTTACTGTTTTGTTTTGTTTTGTTTTGTTTGAGTATATGAGTTAAAGATTTGATTGAATATTCTACTTCTGCAGGCTGGGTTAAAAATTGATTTTTTGTTCTGTAGAAATTATGTTCCTTTCTCACCTACTCCCCTTCAAAAAATACTGATGGAAAAAATCCAAAGTCAAACTAATGGTCAGTGTTCAAATAGTTACTGTGTTTGACTCGGAATGTATCATGAATCAAAAATAATTTTTTAACTGGTGCAAATAACTCATCGAGAAATACAATGTGATTTAATACATGTATCTCCCTATGTAAATTAAAATATTTCAGCCAAAATTAGCAGCACGTCTTGTTCTTTTTCTATATCTTAGAATGAATAAAACCACAGGAGAGACAAGCTTCCTTTGTCTGATTTAATTGCTTTTGGGGAGATGCATCAGTGTACAGCCACATGACTCCAGAAAACAAGAGTGAAAAGATAGGAGTGAAAGTACCATCAAAGGTAGGGAGTAACACTCATACAGTAAACAACTTGCAGTCCCAAGAATACTTGGAGATACATTTTTAACCTTGCAACTTCCCTTTAGGAATAAATTGAGCAACTAAAAATGGATATCCAACCATTATGTTCTTAATAAAACAAGTTCATTAACATCATCATGGTGGCCAGTAACAACTGTTAGGAAACTATGCCTAGATTATAAAGATATTATTCTCAGAAACCAAGGGAGGGAAGGAAAACTGGTGCTATTCTGTTTTGTTTTCTTCACATCTAATAAATGGGGTTTTGTGTGTGTGTGCACATGTGTGAATATACACACTTAATTACTTCAATAATTTGGAGGGAAAGAGCTGTTGGAAAAGGTTCTCTGCAAATTTAGTTAGCTCAGAAGGAATTGTCTTAACTACTTGAATAGGAAAAGAGAAAGAGGAAGAACATTCGATTGAAAAATATTCATTGAATGCCTTCCATGAGCCAGACTCTACATAATTATCTGGAAACACAGGATATGTAGAAATAGTTCTTGTCCTTAAGAAATTCCATCAGGCCATGGACTGTATGCAGAAGCAAAATATTCTAGACTAGCTTGCATGATATAAGTAGCTAGGGTAAGATGTAGCATGGATACAAAAATAGATTGAAGTAAAGTGACTTGATTGTAAGACTGAGAAGTTAACTCTTTTATCCTATAGCCAAAAAAGTAACAAGGACAAAAACTGTATTAAAAGATTTGCTTTTCTGAGGCCAGCCAAGTGACTCAGTTGGTTAAAAGCTCACTGAAGAGTGGAGCTCTGAGCAACAGGATCACTAGTTTGATGCCCAGCCCTAGCTGACCTGCCGCTGAGCTGCCAACAGGTGGTAGGATGGCTCAGCTAAAAAAAAAAAAAAAAAAAAAATTGCCTTTCCATATTTTACCTGTATATATCTTGTATATGTTGTAGATTGAATGTTTATGTCTCCCTCAAATACATACTTTGTAAATCTAATCTCCAATGTGATGGTACTTGGGTCGGGGGGCCTTTGGGAGATGATTAGGTCATGAGGGTGGATCCTTCATAAATGAGATTCATGCCACATAAAAGAGGCCCATGAACACTCCCTTAGTCCTTCTGTAAGGACAGCAAAAAGATGGCTTTTGGGACAGCAGAGTGGCGTGTTGGTTAAGAGGTGCCTTGGGACACCAGTTCTGAGCAGCAAGACCCTGGCTTCGACACCACATTAGGGGTCCTCTACAGCTAAGATGGTGAACAACAGTTTGACCTGGAGTTGGGCTGCCGTGAGTCTCCGGCGACTGTGTAGGCTTCAGTGAGGCTGCCGTGGGCTACCGTAAAGCTACTGTGAGTGGCCGGCTGCCAGCATAAGCTGCCAAGAGTCGCCGTGAGCAGCCGTCCATTCTGCCACTCTGCCTCATCCGGGAAGAGAGCAATGATAATACCAACATGGGCAAGTGAAGTGACATCCTCCACAACTAGACTGAAGAGCAAAAAAAGGACAGCAACTTGTCTGTTCCCCTTCCCCGATTCCCCAATGCTGTTTCCCTCCCACAATTCCCCAATAAAATAAAATTTAAAAAAATAAATAAATAAATTAATTTAAAAAAATGAAAGATGGCTTTCTAGGAAATGGGTTCTCACCAGACACGGAATCTACCAATGCCATGATCTTGGAATTCCCAGCCTCCAGAACAATGAGAAATAAATGTTTCTACGCCACCCAGTTCATAGTATTTTTGTTATAGCATGCTAAATGGACACAATCTGAAAAATTGGGTAAAGGAGAGGAATTTTATAGATTGTGAAACTAAATTACAATGTGCATCCGTTATGCACGCTGATATAGGCTTTTTTTTATTTTAATGGCAATGGTACATTTTACATTGTGTTTTTGCTTTCCTGATCTTTGGAAGTGTTTCAAGGCTTGCTGTCGTCTACCCTCTCTAACTTTATTTCAGGGTTTGAGCAAGAAAATTCTTAACTGAGTGATAATGAGAAATTTGGCCTATGCAGAAGCACTCCGTGGGGGTCCGGGTTTCTGTGGCTCACATACTTTAATTGATGGTGGATGCGTGAGCCCAGGGTGGCCTGGAGGCTGTGACACGTCCAAAAATGAGAAAGCACACATTGGCAGAGTGCCTTCCTGTAGCAAGTAGCCAGCTCTGGGAGTTTTCTGTCTTTAGTGCGATTTGAATGTGTAAAAACACCACACAAAACCTGTGTGGCAGTCACAGCGTTGCAAGTCTAGATTGTTTTGATCCTCTTTTAATTTTCAGATAAAGTCCCAAGTTAAACCATGGGAGCCAGCCGATGGGTACCCGCTACGGGGCAGAGACAGGAAGAGGGGACTGTACGTTCTGGGTGCAAAACAGGAGGGTTTGTGTTTGGATGTTTGGTTATTCACACAGTTTACTTTCTGTGTTTTAACATTTGGAAAATAACAACTACAACCTTTTGATTGTAGTTGTTTTCACAATGGAAGTTTTGCTGGAAAAGTCTATTTCATCACACAGATGCAAAGTGGGAAAGGAGGCTTAGATCAGTCTCAAACTACCCAATGTGAATAACTACTTTTTTGGTTTTTTTATTTTTTTATAAATTTCCAATACGGTGAAGGCCATAAGGTTTGTAAAGCTCCAATAAAAGTTACTAGAAAATGAAACAAAAGACATGCAAACTATAAGTCCTCAATGTTTATTATTAGATCCAACAGCTGTCTTTTCGTTCTGTGAAGCTGCTATACAGGTTTCTACTATAAATGCTTACACTTTCTGTACTTGAACCTTCGCATCTTATGAAACGGCTCTAGTCAGCAGTCCACACTTTGGAGCTGCACAGGCTTAGAGGATGCCGAAAGCAGTCAGAAATTCCCACAGCAAATGATACAATTAAGAAATAGAAGCTATACATAACACTTTGCTCAGTCAAGACCAACACTATTTCTGTGCATTAGCCCAAGTTGCTTTCTGATTTATCTAAAAGGAGAGAAATTGTCCCTTAGGCACTTAAAGCAGTCGATGTTGGTAGAATTCAAAATTGCAAAGCCATTTGTGTGTGTTGAATGTGTGTGTGTGTGTGTTGTGTGCACGTACATGTGTGCATTCAGAACTATATCAAACAACAGCCCATACTCTGGGGGAAAATTGAAATCATGAAGTATCCATAAGTAGCATCGGGCAGAACATATATTCAGAAATGTTGGCAGTCACATCCCAGTTCCAAATTCATCTTTGTAAAATTTACAAATATAAAATGGAAACTATCTTGAGGAGTTTCACTGAGTGATATAACTTCATCTTTAGAGATATTTTTTTCTCTTCTGCCTTTTTCATCAGCCAGCTTCTCCCTCTATGAAGCCTTTCCGCTTCTTTTTCTAAGTTTATATTTCTTCTTATTGAATGATGAAGATGAAGGTGATAGACATTTCAATCTCCATTTCTCTCTATTCCAAAACAATAGAACTTCTGGTTTGTTGGTTTGTTTGGCTTTTTTTTCTGAACAAATGACTACCCAGAATAAAATCTCTCTTCCCAATTGTCCCTGAAGTCAAGTGCAATCTTGAGATTAAATATAGGCGCTGGGATCTGAGCAGAAGTTTTAGGGCAGGTTCTGGGATCCATACTTAAAAGACAGCTGGCAATATTTCAATCCATTTTCTTCATTGTCTCTACCTCATTTCTGGTTGGAATGAAGAGTTTCATTTGTCTTGGGTTATACTGTGGTCCTGGAAATAGGAATCTCATATGGTGGAACAATTGTTTAACGGAGCAATGGTTGCTAACATCCTGAAATACCATCCCATCTCCCTACTATTTCAGACAGATTTCCTCTAAAATTTTTGACCATGAAAGAAAGCCAACTCCTACCTTGTTTAATCAGCTCTTACTCAGAGACAAACCTTATCCTAACTGATAGGAGTGATAAAAATGGAAGCATGTTACAAGGACATTTCTGTGCTTTCCAACAACATGCCAGTCATTAGCCATACATAGCTATTCAAATTTATGTTAAATTAAATAAAATTTAAAATGCTGTGCCTAGTCATCCTAGCACATTTTATGAACTCAGTAGTACATGAGACTGGTGGTTATTCTATTGAACAGTGCAAAAATTGTAGAGATTTTCCTCATCACAGAAATTCCCTTTGAACAGCACTTATGTGGAGGGCAAGACTTACCTTAATTCTCTTTGTAATCAATAGATATTTACTAAAAGATTTTCATTACTGTATCCTTAAAATTACTTACATTTCAAGTCACTCAAATCAATCAAATAAGTACGTGAGAAGCATAATATATAGCAAAGTTGGATATATAATAATTAAATGTCTGAAAACAATCACAAGGAATACACTGTTCCTGGGAAGGGTGGGGGTAAATTTAAGTGGTTAATCCTGGGCCTGGAATAAATATCTGAGCTCTTCCATCTCCCCACCCCTAACCCCCAAAATTTTCACATTGATTATTTCAGGTAGAAGTGAACATCAAAGATGTCTACATGGAAAAGAAGGAGGAGTGGGGGAGATAAGCCATGAAAGTTAAAACATATACCTTGGTCAGCTGTTGGTTAGTAAAATGAAGTTGTTAAGCGCAATTACATTTCACCTGCAGTTAAGATAATGGAAGATGTAAGAACTTATTTTATTTATAATCATCTAATTTCCTTCCGCTGTCTCTTCCATTTTCTTTCTTTTCTTCTGATTTAAAGCCAATTGCCTTATTTTCTATATAGTGATCGGAGCACCTGATTATTATAGCACTCCAAAACCTCCCAAAGTTTGCCAATACTTTCTTTACTCAAGAGTGTGTGAGAATGCCATTTTCACAAAGAGGAAATGTAATAAAATGCAGAAAGTTTAGAAATTCATGTGCAAAGACATCAGCTTGCTACATTTTTGTTTTTGATTCCCCCCCATAAAAGATATCCAGAATATTATTCCTTTCTTCATATTGAATATTAGATTTGCTATTTTTGAATATGCAAGTATATCCCTTCCAATGAGGCCTGAGGTGAAAAAAAATTTTTTTTCAAAACTGTGATAGTACATTTTACTATATAATGTGATTATGAAAATGGAAGACTTGTTTCATTAGTGAACTAATTTTTTTGCCACTCTTCTCCTAATTGCAAGGGCAATCACACTGAACCTCATTCATATGGAAATGTATTAGAAACTTACTAATGTGTTACAGGCTCTGTAGTGAAAATTTGGTATATAAAAAATTCTAACCAAGGCATGTATATGTGATTTAAAAATATTTATTTTGCTTCTAGTCCTTTTCCTGAGCAAGGGGTAATGCCTTAATTAGCTGTGTGTGCTATCTGTTGTTATATGTCAGCACTAGGTCACAATAAACAATGGTTTTCAGCCTAGAAAGTTATTGATCACGTGATGTAATGGAAAGTACACCAGATTAGGGAGACCAGTTCAACTCCTGGCTCCTGTCATTTGTGGGACATAGTTAAGTTCATCAGCCTTTCTGAGGCTCCACAAAATGAAGCCTGGATTATTTATGTCCTAGTGGTTTTGTGAAAATGAGGTGAGAAAATGTATGGGCTACATTTGTATCTTAGTCTCCTTGGGCTGCCATTACTAGATGCCACAGACAGGGTGTCTTAAACAACAGACGTGTATTTTTATAGTGTTGGAGGTAGGAATCCTGAGACCATGCTGCCAGCGTGACAGTCAGGTTCTGGTGACAGCTCTCTTTTCTGGCTTGGAGAGGACTGTCTTTACACTGCGTGCTCACAGATCCATCCTCCGAGTGTGTGTGCATGCTCTGGTGTCTCCACGCCAGCACACTAATCCTATTGGACCACATACCACCATCATGACCTCATCTAACCCTAATCACCTTCCAAAAGCCCCACTTCCAAATACCATCCCATTTGTGGTTAAGGCGTCAACTTAGGGGGCACACAAACCTTCAGTCCATAATAATCGGGCACACAGGAGTCTACTGAAAAGTGCCCAAATCCTATAGGAAGCCAATCCTCCTGCAGAGATATGTAGGCCCTAAAAAGGAAAAACAGTCCTCATGACAGGTGTGTGTTTGAGGGTTTCCCTTTGGTGTGAACGTCTAGACCAGAATTTCCCAGAGGTTCTTTTGTGGAATAGAAGCTCCAGGAAATGTGTAGAAAGAGAACAGGAGTTTCCGTGTTCAAAGACATTTTAAATGTTTAGTCTGAAATTTTAAAAAAACACTAAAAATACGATTTAAACCCAAATATTCTGAATTTGACTGTTTGATCCTTTCATGACTTAGTACATCTAATAAAATAAGAGTTTTATGGAACACAGTGTGGGAAACACTTCTATTTACCGGAATCTTATGAATAAGGTTTTATGATATATTCAAAAGAGTTTGCACTTCCAAGTTAAAGAGGGGGTAATTTGTTAATTCAATATACACTTCTATTCATAATTGACTATAAGGCAGGGCTGAAAAATGAAGGTTTGAGAGATTCCTTCATGTATATGTATGATTATTCTTATAAATATATTCATACATATAGACATATATAAGATATGTATATATACATAAATATATATGTATACACATGTACATGTACTCAATTTATTATACATTGCCCTCCTATAAAATACTTTATGGCCGCTCAAACTTTGTTTAAATGGTTTGTTTATGTTTTGCAGAATAAGGCAATTGGAAATAATATTAATAGCTAGCGCATTCCAAGAATGTGCTGTCATTGTGCTAAATGCTCTAAATATATTTACTTTCATTTACTCCTCAAAGTAATCCTAGGAGACAGATTCATCTGTTCTTTTTTACAGACTTTGAAATAGATTCCTCAAAGACATTGAATAGCATACTCAAATTTGAGCATCTTGGAAAGGATCAGAGAAGACACACCTTAAGGTGACCCCCCAGTGAAACATGCCTTTGTATAATCCCCTTTCCTTGAAGATGAACAAAACCTGTGACTTGCTTCTAACCAACAGCATATGGCAATGGTTAAGGCAACTTGCCAATTTAATCCAAGTCCTTAAAAAACTGATTTTGAATTAACTAAAAAGGGAGATTATCTTGGACGGGCTAACCTACTCAAGTGAAAGCCCTTAAAAGAGGAGCTGGGATTCTCCCTTAAGAAAGTGGTTTGCTTGATAACCTTGCAGAAGCAAGTCACTATGGATTTCATAGCCACAAAAAACTGAATTCTGCCAACAACCTGAAGGAACTTGAAATAGGACCCAGAGCTCTGCAGAGCCTGCAGTCCTGACTCACAGAAGGTGGGAGATAATAAATGTGTGGTGTTTTCCATCACTAAGTTTTTGGTAATCTCTTAAAATAGCAATAGAGGACTAACACAGAGATGAAGATGAGTTTAATCTTTGGCAACATGCCTTCTGAGTTTTCATTCCTAACTCCTGTGATAGCCACTCTCATAGAATGAACTTTGTGTCTGGTGGTGTCCTGTAGCTACACAGCTATTTATCTTGTTTTGAAGATGTTAATGGGATCATGGACTACAAAATGGGGAGTTGCAAACATATGTGAGTATTCTTGTTTTGTTTTTTGGTTTGTTTGTTTGATTGTCCTTATTTAGTGTTTAAAGATACTTAGGGAATCTGGTGGATAGACCCAGATATAGCTTGAAAGTAACAACACTTATGTTTTGGAAATGGCTCTGTCCTTACTTGTATGACCTTGGAAAAATTCTACATTGCTTTCTGCCTCAGTTTTCTTTATGAAATTTAGTTATTTTATTCAATTTACAACTTGAAGCTAAACCTATTGAGTGTATCACACAATGATGACTGTAAAAAAGGATTCTCTCCAATGACAAGCATTTACAAAATATTAGCTTACACATCTAAAATCTATTTCAAACTCACTTAATGAGTTCCTAATCAGTGCCAACTGCTATTTATCTTCAGAGATTCCTTAAGTATTGATCCCTCTCCCCTCTTTTAACAAGCTGGAACTAAAGCTAGTGAGCTGCATGACTTGCTTCTATAACCACAAGACAAAATTCAAAAGTCCTGATTTATTGGGCTGCTAGATAAAATCTGGCTTGTTTTCTTTTTTTTTAATCCATATTCATGGGCTGCACATCTTAAATATGTTAAGGAACAAAGAAAAATGTCAGATGATTTCAATCGTGTGTTTTGGTATCCTACCATATTATGCAACGTCTAACCAAACTATCAGAAAAACAAGGAAGTGGGTCCCTATGTTTATTCCCAGATCACATTTAAGGAAATGTGTTTTCAAAAGTAACATAATTTCAAATTTATCTCTCCAACCCCACCCCTTATAAAGGTACTGCTGCATCTACCAAGAATTTAGGAACATTGATTTTCTCTTATCAGGCTTCCCTTCTAAGCACGCATTGCAAAGAACTGCTAATTTCATTTTGTTTCTGTTTAGTTTCATTTCTTCCTTCTTGGGATTTCTGTTTAAAAGAGCTTTTAACAGTCTTCAGTGGCATATGGTGCATATGCTAATGGAATAGGCAAACCAGCTTGAGTAAAGCCAGAATAAAAATAAACCACATGGAACTAACTCCCAACTTTTTGGGAGGTCCTCAATGGTGCTGCTTATTTTGTACATGTTAATTATCTCTGTTCAGAAACCAGGAGTGGAATCCTCCCAAATACCTAAATATGGTAAGAAAGATGGCATTGTTCTCCAGATCAAAGAGCCTAACTGGACCTATGAGTTCTGGAAAGTTCTTCATATTATGAGATTTGCAGCCTCTTTTAATGAACAAAAGCCATCAGCAAAAAGATGAGAATTACTGGATTTGATTTGCCAAGGATGAATTTGACAATTTCTTTTTGACATTATGTATTATAAAAAAGATAGATGCTAAACATAACAGGCCCCAAAGCAAAGAGTAAAGTTCCCAAACCCAAATATTTAAATCTTAGCTACTCAAGAAGTCATGGAAATCAAATGGAATTTTCTAGTGAAATCCCTTTGGCATTGTCTTCCTGCTGAATATTTTCAAAACACACAGAGCAGTTTATATCCTTAGGGATCACTTTTCTCTAGTTGCTTTGTATGTTTACACATGTTCAACTACTCAGTGTATTGTCTATCATAAGAGAAAATTCATACCATTCATATAGGTTTGGATCCACATGATTTGTCAAACTGATGGAAGCTGTGGATACAGGATGCTTTAGTGTCTGGGTGATATTTCAGTCTGTATAGGGAGAGAAGAGGAAAAGCACAAAAGGGAGTGGGGCAAATTTATGCTGAGTGGCTTCACCTGGAGATCTGACAATATCTCTGCGCTTTGCTGCTTGAATAAGAATTGACCAGGGGGCCGGCTGAGTGGCTCATTGGTTAAGAGCTGGCTTGGGATGCCAGCGGCCCCGGTTCAGATCCCACATGTGAGGGCCAGTGACAGTACTCTCTACAGCTAACAACAGCTCCACCTGGAGCAGCGGCTGCATGCCTTGGCGATGGTGTAGGCTGCAGCCCCTGCTGCAGTGGGCTGCCATAGGCTACAGTGAGCGGCCGCCAGCCAGCATAAGCTGCCAATAGCCGCGGTGAGCGACCATCCAGAGGCCGGCGACCGATCCGCCTCATCCAGGAAGAGCGCAATGACGATACCAACATGGGCCAGTGACGCAACGTCCTCCGCAACTAGACTGAAGAACAAAAGGACAGCAACTTGTCCGTTCCCCTTCCTCGATTCCCCAATGCTATTCCCCTCCCCCAATTCCCCAATTAAAAAGAAAAAAAGAATTGACCAGGAAATCAGGTGAAGAATATTGGGTATGCACAGCCAGGGAGGAAACCAAGCAACTGGAATTTACTCTCTGCAGTTGATAACTGCGATGATGTCATAAGACAAGAATTTAAATCACACATAAGTTATCTATATGAAAGAAATCACCATCTTTACCATTGCTTTCCAGTCAATCATGGACATGACAGAGGTTTCAAAGACAAGATGGGGCATCACTTTTCAGTGATGAAACTCATGATTTTAAGAGGGGTAAGGGAGCAAAGAGGCTATTTCAGAAACTGAGAGCCATGTGAATAAAGGGGAGAGGGATATAAGTTACATGCAGGATATGCAGGATATGGCAGGAAGATGACCTTCAATTGAATTCTGGTTTAACTAGGACTGGGTCTGCAAAATGCATATGCCTTGTGGGCCAAAGGTGGTAATGTAAATGAGAGAAGGACATATGAGATTACTTTCCTAAAGTCACTCACTTTAAAAAAATAATTGCTTATCAAACAAGTAGAAATATTTTTCATTTCCAAAAAGAAAAAAAGAACTCCTTCCCTTATGATTTTCCTCTCCTTCCTTTCTGTAATATGGGTACAGAGTAATAATATCTCTCAGGTTAAAAGAAAAAAAAAAAAAGCAACAGTGTAGGCATGGCGGTAAACCTCCACTGATGCTTGACCTCCCATCAGGAGACCCTGGGAAGCACAGAGAGACTGGCCTGCTCGGGCTTTGGCTATTGTGAGCCTGTTAGGAAAATTGCTAAGGACCAGAGCTTGGCCTGTTCCAGAGTAGCTCATCTCTGAGTTTTAGTGTAAACGCTCTCAGTATCTTTATTATTGGTCAATCTTTCTCAAACACTGTGCAAGCGAAGCAATGCATATCTATAAGCAAGCATCCCCTCATCAGCCACCAGAGTGCAACTTCTGATAGTGAATAGAAGGGTGCCATAGGCCTGCAAAGATAGGAACTTCTAGGAAATGAATGGAATTCATCCTCAGGGTTCAGTATATGGTTTCTAATCCAGGCTCCTCCACAGAGCCTGGATTCGATTCATTTGGCAAATGCTAAATTAATTCTATTTGCATAGCATGTTCTCTACAGCATTTTCAATTGGAACTGATTTTGTATTTGAGAGTAAAAGAAGGATGTATTCCGGCAAGCTGATATTTCCTTCTGTGAAGAGCTGCTTTTCCAGGGGGTGACGAACACCCATCTTAGCCCTTTGGCGTTTTTATATGTGCCAGATAAGTTCCAGGAGCATAGATCACTTTTATTGCAGCATGCAATATTTTGATAATAAACTTTTAAGCTCTATTTATTGGACTACACAAACAAAGCCATTACTTTCTTGGCTAACACCAATACTTTATCTAATGGGAAAGATAAAGAGAGATGTCAGTGAGAAATTTTAAGGAGCATTTGATACTTGGAAGAAAAGAGTAATCAAATCACCTAGTTTTTATTTTCTCCTGTGTGCCTGGCATTAGAATACGGATTGATGCCGCCTCCTATCTATTCATCTCATACATAAGCATGTTGTCTCTTTGTGTGTGATGAGCTCTAAATAATTGTTTCCGTTCCATGAGAGAAACACATTTTACTGCCTGAGCAGAAAATATCTGATAATTGCAGAAGATTTCAGAAAGACAGCGAGAGGAGAAAAAAAAAAAATACCCCACGAACTCTGATGCTGCAATATTTGAAACTGACTAATGATAACTAGATAACTTATGAGCACTTTGCTATATTTAAATATAGATCTGACAAATGGGGAGTATATGTTAATGCTAGATGGGAGGTAAAAATGCATATAATGTTTCATTATTTTCCAAAATATTTTTACCTTTACTAGAACATTTGATGTCATCTGTGAACTGTGGTAGGAAAGTGATGGGGTGTGTGTGTGTGTGTGTGTGTGTGTGTGTGTGTATAGAAACAGGGGTTTGGGAATTATTACCCTTGTCTCACAAATGTGATCATTTCACTGAATTTGAGTGATGTATCCATAGTTCCACAATTAGCTGGTAACAGGATTGAGCCTCCCAGCCTCCTTGCCACAGTGATTTCTATCACAATACTAAATAGATTTGCCTCTCCAGTATTCATTCTATGCACCTCCCATTATGTATCCACCAATGGTTTGAGTGGAATTATCCTCATTCCCTGGCTGATCTAAAGTAATCTTTAGAAACAAGTGCCTATGTCAAAGTGATTAGTTCATGATGGACACAAAGAACTAAGTTAAACCTATGGTTTTTATATCGAGACTGTGGGGAGAAATGAGTTCTCTTTCATTCACAAAGTATAAATGAGAAAATGAGAAAGCCTCTGGCCCTGGGAGCTGCTTGCAGGCAATCCTGAAGCACACATGTACTGAACTGACTCCCTGAAGGCTGAGGAAAGATTGACTTAAGAATAATTGTCAATCAAAATACATGTTTAAGCTACTGGATCAAGCATTGAATGGCTTTTGCATTTATTTACTTATTTTTTATATATAATGTACTCTATAGATTTTTAAAGAAATAAATTCTTTTTGTAACTGAAGCCAGTTTGGTTGTGGTTTTTATTACTCATAACTGATAATACCCCAAGTGATACACAAAGACACACAAAGGGTAGAAATGAACCTCTCGACATCTAGAGAAAAGCTTTAGACTGAGTGAGGGATATCTACAAATTCATCAGTAAATTTTCTGGATATTCCCAAATGTTTTTGGAAGCATTGATACAGAGGAAAGAAGCATATACATGTGAAAATTGTGTGTGTGTGTGTGTGTGTTTGTGTGTGTGGGAGGATGGGGGTTCTATATTAAATAATTGGTTTTGGGTCTACACAGCAGATTGTGTAGAGTGTGGAACTGCAGGGCGAGACATTTTCTGTGCTTTTCTCATAGTCCCGAACTCATCTGGTCCCCGGGAGTGGGAGCTTCATAAGCAATAAGAGGCAGTACCCTTAGGCATTGACACTGGCTCACTGTGGGAGCACCATCATCCAAAGCAAAGAAGAAACTCCTGCAAATGACTTTGAGAGCATTGCCATTAGCCCAAGAGGATGGGGTTGATGGCTGAATGAAAAGTATATTGAAACTATGATATAGCACAGTAGGCAGAGTGGCTTATAAATGTACATATGTGTATGCATATGAGAGAGAGAGAGAGAGAGAGAGAGAGAGAGAGAGAGAGAGAGAGAGAGAGAGAGAGAGAGAGAGAACCTTTGTTGGGAGTTGCTAAGGACTGTGAAAGACCTGAGATTTTGCCTTACTTATGAGCTAACAAGTCAGCATGGCACCGTTTTATTAATTTTCACAGATGATGGAACTCCTGTGTCAAAGATAAAAGAATTTACTACTCAGCACAATCACCAGGAGCACCAGTTAACCCTGACTCAGTCCCACAGGGACGCTGCCAAGGGCCACCTATAAGTGCACACACAGGTTATTTGCATCACACCTGCGGAATCCAGAGTTTAAAGATCCCAAATCCTTTATATAGAGCAGTAAACAAACCTGCCCTCTGCTCTGGATTGGACACTATCTCTATTTTGTAAGACTGTTGGCTACCCAATTATCCCAGAAAATGGAGTCCAAAGCAAAAAGGATGGTATTGTCTCTTCTCGAAAAATATGCAGAATTAAAAGACACCCATGGGACACTGTTTCCCAACAGAATTTCATAGTATTATCTGAGATTCTAGTATCAAAAGGTGGATGTTGAACTATTAGAGTTCTCATATTAAAAAGGGGCCCATTATAACTCAAAGTGTAAAATAAATATCATTGAGTACATATTAATATAAATAAATGATTGAATAAGTCAGCATATGGGGGAGAAGGTACTCTTCCCTCAGTGAGGGTGGCATATCTCTATATTCCCTATGTGTAAACTGAGCCTTGACTTCCTTCCAAAGTGTACAGTGTGGAAAATGGGGCAGGTTAAAGAGTAACTCTACAGTGAAGACACCTGGTAAACACTACCTCAGCCAGATGAAAAAGGCCACCGTCAACAGTTAGATCATGTTGAGAGTATGTACCCATAATATTCTATGATGAAAATGGCACTTTAACTCCAAGGATGTCCTCCCAGTAACCTATGACCCCAGTCTTATCATGAGAAAAATATCAGAAAAATTCCAATAGAAGCATATCCATGTAGCCAATAGTTCTCAAAACTCTCAAAGTCATGAAAAACAGGGAAAGTCTGAGAAACTGCTAAAACCTAGAAGAAGGTAAGAGGACATGATGACTGAAAGTAATGTGGTATCCTGGATGGAATCCTGGAACAAGAAAATTAATTTAAAACTAAGGAAATCTAAATAAGTGGTGGAAGGGCCGGCCGAGTGGCACGGTGGTTAAGTGCTGGCTTAGGAAGCCAGCGGCCCTGGTTCGGTCCCACATATGAGGGCCAGTGACACTGCCCTCAAATTAAAAAAAAAATAATAAAAAAAAAATAAATAAGTGGTGGACTTTAATTGGTAATAATGTACCAATATTATTTATTTAATTGTTACAAATGTATCATAATAATGTAAGGTGTTAATATTAGGGGAAATGGGGTGTGGGATATATGAGAAATATCTGTACTAACCTCTCAATTTTCTGTAAGTCTAAATGTATTCTAAAAAAAAAAAAAAGGCTATTTAAAAAAATTATGAGACCTATAGCCCCACAATTCTATTCCTGGGCATATAACCAACAGAAATATGTATATCTATTTACTTAATATACATAAAATAATGTTTACAGCAATATTATTCTTAATAGTTCCAACCTCAAAATAATTCAAAAGTCTTTCAATTTTATAATGAATATATATACTGTAGTACATTCACAGTGCTTCTCCATGCAACAATAAGAAAGGATAAACTACAACTACATGTAAAAAGGAGGTCAGTTTCACAAACTGTGCAAAGGAAACTATAAAAAGTGTGCATACTATATGATTCTATTTATATAAAGTCAAAATAAGTACAAGTTGTCTATATTATTATAAGGCAGGAGAGTAGGCGCCCTTAAGGAGAAATGACTGGGAGAGGGTCTGGAGCATCATGGGTGTGAAGTGCTGGTAATGTTTTTGTTTTTGCTTTTGTTTTTGTTTTTTTATCTGAGGCTTGGTACCAGAGGCTCAGGTTTTGAAAAATTTATCAGGCTGTATCTTGTGATTTGTGATATGTATATTACAATATATATCAGCACTATATAGCAACAATATAGCACAATATATACTTGTTGTGTATATATATATATATATATATATATATATATATATATATAGCCAAAATGTATACACATTTTAAGAAAGGAAAAAAAAACACTATATTAATTGTAATACTCAATATATATCAATAACCAAAGATGAATACCAGTCACATTTGACTTCTGCAATTACAAGAGGTGCTCAAAGTGGTTACCACCAGTGTCCAGACACTTCTGATTATACCAAACCACTACTTGAGCATAGACAATATCTCTTAAGAAGTATATACATTTTTTTGGCACCCTTGGTGTGTAGACACACACAGACACACACACATATACATATCTATGTATATATATATTTATATATATAATATATATTATAATACTTCATACTTAAATGAATTTTTTTCTTAAAAATGTTTGCATCACACTCATGGGCTGTTCAAGCATGATTACATCACATGCATGTATAGATGCTCTGGAATGAGGAGCTTTTAGATAATTGATTAAGTTCTCTAAAGATGCATGTTAGAATAAAAGGGCAAGGTCAGGAAAGAAAAATGAGGAATAATTCCTAAACCTTAGAAATAATGGGAGAAATGCTGTCTTTTGAATTGAATTCCTAATTTTAGCTATAATTCCTTAAAATGAGGGATGGGGTATGGTAGCAAATAGTACAAGAGAATGGGAAGTGACAAATGATTATACTTCTTCGTAAAGGGTTAGGGAGAATGACTGAAAGATACTGTCTCATTCTTCTAAGGGGATAATGAGATAATCGGGGCACTTCTCATAAATGTCAGGAAGTTCCCTTGTAGCAACAACCAAATGTATGTCACCATTCATCAGTCAACATGCCTTCTTTAGCATACTGGTAATAAATTCACAAGTATGATAATATAATATCTACCATTAATGAGTGCTTACACAGAGAAGTGATTTAAAACATGAATTCTGGAGTCAGATCACCCGAGTTACAATCCTGGTTCCACCACTTATTAGCTATGTGACTTTAGGCATGTGATGTAACATCTCGGTGCCTCACTTCTCCCCAAGAAGAACTGGAATACTATTAATAACATCTTCATAATGGTGTAGGTATGAGGATTAAATCTAAGCTCTTTATGTAATAGCTATGATCACATATCAAGCCCTGCAAATTAATTCATTAAATCATAGAACAAACATATACAAGGAAGTCATTTTTTATCACCATTTTATAACACAGGAAAGTGAGACTTAGAGTCCTTAAATGACTTGTCTAAGGTCACACAGCTTGGAAATGGTGGAACAGAATTTCAGTTTCAAATGGTCCTTCCTCCCAAGTTCCTTCCTAGTCTCCCAAACCTCCTCCTCCTCCTCCAACAAAAAAAAAACACAAAAACAAACAAACAAAAAAAGTTTTAAACTGTTAATATAAATTTTTTTTCATCAGGGATCGAATTCAGCCTTTTATATTTTAAAGAACTGTGTAACTACCATTGGGTTGCTCTTTCTACATGTTAGCTCATCTAATCCTTTATTCAGGTGATTAAATCTACTTGTTTCATCTTCTCTCCTTTGAGTTGATGAAAACGAATGCTCATTATCTAGTATAAAAGGCTTCTTGTTATGTGAAAAGCAATTATTAATCTAACAGAAGATAACAACTAAATTTCAAATTTCACATATTCAAGAGCTAATTAAGAGGCCTTGGACCACACAGCCTCATTCTGCACAGATGATCTCTGACTTCTCTACATCTCATTTTAAAATTCTTCAAAATAATTAGTCATCTTATTATATTTATCTATGGCAAATTTTGAAAGCTCATCAATTACATAGTTATAAAATACTTTCTGACCTTTGAGAAAATGTTCAGTCTCTTCCTACACTTTTTGGCTCTAGTTTTAATATACATTTGAAACTTTAAGAAGCAGATTGAAATTTAGACTTTATTTTCACTGGTTAGTTTTGACAAAAAAAAAAAAAGGAAAAGAAAAAAAGAAAAGAAAACAAAATTCTTCTGCTTTTCATTAAAGGAAGAAATAGACACTGAAACTGCAAAATGCCATGATCAAAGTTAATTTTGAAATTTCTACAAGCTCAGATTTTGACTTGAGTTTTACAGGAAGTTTACCTGAGTACATGAGTTTGTGTTGTTATACTTTTTGTAATAATCAATGACACTTTGCTTGTTTTTTTTTTATTATTTTGCATTATATCAGCAAATAGTACAAATTGATATCAAGATATCTGCCTTCTTTTGTTATTGTACTTCATAAGATGAATCATTACTGTCATTTTTTTGATAGTATAATATGAAATGAACCTGACCTAATGACTCCTTGTTTCAGAGTGTTTAAACTACTCTTATTACTTACATATAAAAGCCTGGAATGTTTGTTATAAATAATGAATATTTTCAGTCAGGAGGAGTACTTGGTAGTATTATGTGAAAAACAGTTTAGGATCCAGACTATTAACATCCCAGGTTCTCACCTGAGACCCAAAGAGAGCTAATACTGAAGAGCAGTAAAGAATCATAGGTAGATCCAGTCTTATCTGCAAAACAGTTTAGAGTCAGCTCTGGCCTTTGACTGTGTTAAGGTTATCTGCTCCCATTCCAATGGATCCACAAGAAATAAAATGAACTCTGCCATCTAAAATGGAGAAAGATGACACCATTCTGAAATTCTGCAATGTATATACACAATGTCTGGCTTGCTATAAAAAATTACTAGGCACACCAAGAAATAAGTTCAAGAGAAAGAAACAAATAGATGAGCCAGTTACTGGAGTTATCAGACATAGACTTTAAAACAACTGTTATTAATATGTTCAAGAAAATGGTGACATGATGGATATTTTTTTCAGAGAATTGAAATCAGTGAAAAATAATCCAATGGAATTTTAGAAAGTGCACTAACTGAAATTCAAAATTCCACAAATAAGTTGAACCATAATCTGCAGAAGTGATTAGACAACTGGAAGATGAGGTGACTGAAACATTACAGTCTAAGTTATGGAGAGGAAAAAAATGGTGAGAAATCTGAAAAAGGATACAAGAGATATGTAGGATTGGTGAAAAAGTGTAATGTATTTGCACTTATAATTTCAGAACTATAAAGGACAAAGAATGGGCAGAAGCAGTATATGGATAACAATTTCCAAATATTGAAGAAAGATGTTAACTTATAAATCCAAAAAGGACTTCAGAGCTCAAGTAGGTTAAATATGAAAGTAATCACATCCAAACTCATTAAAGTAGTACTGCTGATTTCCATGACAAAGAGAAAATATTAACAACAACTGGGACAGAGGGGGAAAATTCATTGCTTCAGATTAGCAATAGTATAACATCTGACATTTCAATGGAGACATGAAAGCTAGAAAAGAATGGAATTATTGTTGTTTATCTTTAACATGATGTAATAAAACAACTTAAAAGTGACAAAATCCATTTTTTGACATATAAAAGGTGAATGAATTTGTTGCCCCACACTAAAGCATATACTGAAAGAATTTTTTTTTTAAGACAGAAGAAAAATTGTCTCAGATAGAAAAATTGATATGTAGGAAGAAATAAAAAATAATAAATAAGGGCAAATTTGTGAGCATATACACAACAACAGGTATGTAATATAACAACAGCAACAATAGTAATACTGATCAAAAGTATAATAACAATCATGAAGTGGTGAAGGAGGATGACTTATAAGCTGTAATAGTTACAAAAAGGCAAGAAAATTGATAAAAGGCATAAGGAATGAAAGAAATACAACTTGCATTGTTTAAAAACTACACCTTTATTAATAAGGAAAATTCAAAATAATCTACAAATTGGATATTAGACTTAAGTCAATGTAGTAAGTTTTTTGGATAGGTTAATGTACAAAAATTAATTGTACTCCATATCCCAGAACCTAAAAATTACTAATATATATTTTGAAAAAGACTTGAGGTCCTTGGAGACCTGATTGTTTATGGTCTAAACAGGCAATGGTTCTCTAACTTTTATGCATAAGAATGACCTAGTGGCTCATTCAATGCAAATTGCTTGTCCCTACCCCCACATCTCTGATGTGGGACCCAAAAATTTGCATTTCTGGGTAATACAGATGATGTTGGTCTGAGGACCTTTGAGAACTACTGCACTAAGGAAACCTTCTTTCTCAGAGCTCATAAATATATATTTCTGTAGCTCATTTCACAACAAATAATTTTTCTTTTCTCGCAATTTTTATATATTTTTAAAATCCTTCATTTTGATCTTAAATACTCAATTTCAGCAAATAATTATTGAGAGACTACAATATGGTAGCACCATTTTAGGTGTTTGAGATTCATCAGTTAATCAAATGAACAACAAACAAACACAAAAGAAAATTTTTTGCCTTCATAGAGCTTTGATTTTGTATTTTTAGTGAGAAATATCAAACTGGGTTTTGTGCTAAATTTGAAAGCTTTCCCAAGACAGATTTTGTTGTTGTTATTACAATCTTATTTCACCCACCTCACTCACTGTCAACTCTTAATGTTTTTTTCTGAAAAAGGAAGACACACATTGCAATTAAATAAATTTTCTGTCCTAAGAAAAAAAAAAACCCTTTGACAAACTAAGACATACAATGTATTTTATTATTATTTCTTTGAAATATACTCAAATACCTTTTCTTAATATATAAATACTTAGTAATGCCAGAGACAATGTTTGAAGTTTTTCTACTTCACATGAAAAGTCACCCAAGACTGAAGTCCCGCAGACTTTTCCTGGTGTTTAATAAGTATATTAAGAAAAAACAAAACAAAACAAAACAAAAAAACTTCATACACCTACATAGAAGGTATATGGCTAGAAATTTCACAATCCACTTTATTGAAAACTTAGATTAAATAGCAATTGCTGAATTTGTTTTCAATGTGGTTAATGCTGGGGAGATCAAGAAATTGTTCTTAATATTTCTGTTCACATACTTTTTGCTATTTCTATTTTCATGTATAGAAAAACAAATCTATATACTCTTGAATGCACATATAGAGTATTATATTAAGTCCATTAAAATATATAATTTAAAATATTTTAGGATTATTAATCATCTAGACAACTTTTAAAAAATTTGCTACTTATTTATTAAAGCATCTATATACTCACTTATATTACAGTAGAACCATAAATTAGTAACATGGTAAGAAATGCCTATAAATTGTTCCATTAGGTGACTGGCATAGTATCAGAATCAAAAAATAAATTGTAGGGCCCACCGAGTGGCACGGTGGTTAAGCGCTGGCTTGGGAAGCCAGCGGCCCCGGTTCGGTCCCACATATGAGGGCCAGTGACACTGCCCTCAAAAAAAAAAAAAAATTGTGTTCAGGATATGAAAGGCTTTCCCTACTTTGCTAAGGTATTTTAATTCTGATACTAGAATTTGATAACCTAAGTGCCTATCTCTTCTCTACAATTTAATAACCAAGTGAACTTGGGCAGTTGTCACAACCTCTCAGATTGTCAGTTTCCTTACCTGTAAAATTGGTGTAATCACAGCCCTTCAAAGAATTGCTTGGAATTGAATCAAGTGAAAGTTCTTAGCTCAGAATCCATCATAAGTATGTAATTAATGCACGCTACTGCAGATATTGATGCATATTAATTACAGACAGTTAAATCTGTTGAGAGTAAGAAAATGGGAATGAATAAGAGAAACAGAGACAAAATGAGTACACACTGAAGTGTATACAGCCAGTGTTCACTCCATTGTGTAATACACCACTAGTTTGGAAAGATGCTTCAAGAAGCACTGTTTCAGGATCAAATGCATCCAGAAATCATTGCACTTTATTTATCCTTTGTGAGTACACCTGTATCTGTATATCAATATCTATGAGAAATTTTGCAAAATCTTTCCAAATATCTCCTAGTCTTTTCAAAACTTTCTAAATGTGGATACAATGTACAATGTCAATTATGGCCTATACAACTTTTGTTCTGCAAAGCATGTTGGGAAATACTGGGGTAAAGTGCTGGTAGTAGGAAAAGAAAGACAAGTTACAGTCATGGGGAATTACTGCTGGAACATACAGAAATTTTATAGGCAGGAGTACCATCCCAATGTGGTAAGCATTATGTCAGCATTAACTATTCCTTGATTTGAACAGCAATGGCAGTTTCAAAAATTGTAAGCACCAAAGAACAGAATATTTTATAAGTAATGTTATATGTCTGCTATGGTGGGAAATAATAGTGTCAGCACATTCCACATGGGTAACTGCTTGTCATTGTGCATAGTCCCAGAAAATTGGGCCCTTTGCTCCTAATTTAAACACCCATTTTTGCTTAATTATGTTGTGTATTTGCGTTTTACATTATCTTTGTTAACACGACGTGGAAATCCAGCTGGTGACCTAGGAAATCCAGCTGGTGACCTAGCAGGAGGTCCCTTGAAGTCATAACTCTTAATCACCTTCCCCGGAGCCAGAGTGGTTTGAATGGAGAGGTAGTCAGAATGGTTTATAGGAAGCATGCTGGAGAAAACACGCAGATGTACAGGCCCTGGTGTTTTGATCTGGGAGCCACTGCTTAATGTTGCGTAGCAGTCAGTAACACAGGCTTTAGACTCAGAGAGAGCTGGGTCCAAATATGAACTCTGCTGTTAACTAGCTTGTATAACTTTGACAAGTGACTCAATTTTTCTGTGCCTCAGATTGCTCAGTATTAAACTGGGGAAACATAGTACCTAAATCCACAGGACGTGAGAGAAGAGCAAATGGGGAAATATGTGTAAAGCACTTAACACAGCCTCTGACATATAGGACACACTTATTAAAGTGTGACTTTATTCTTATAATTGTACTATTATTCTTATTATCATTATTTCCTGTGTGTAGTAGTAAGTGATTATGTTGCCAAAAATTATGACTGTATGTGATAAACAGGATTCATTAATAATAAGCAAATCATGTTGATTTCTCTCCTCTGAATCATTTATCCATTTGATGTTTTCTATCTTCATTAAAAACATCAATATATCAGCTTTTTGTGTCATATTTAATATTACAAATATTACTTTTCTGTTGTGATAACTACATTAAAAATATATATCCATACAATTTGTACAATTTATTTGTACAGTGATTCAAAGATTTTAAGTGGTGAATAAATATTAAATAAACCATTGAAATGAAAAGCAACATGTCAGAAACACAATCAAATATTTCATGATTATCAAAAATGAATGAACTTCAGCAATGATATAAAAGTACATGAAACTGCATAGTAAATCAAAAGAATGAGAAATATGATGGAATTCAAATAATGTAAATGTGGGAAACTGCTAAATTTGTATGTCCTGTCTCATGTAATAGAAGCACTAGTCATGCCACTGAAAATTATTTCATATGCCTCCTTTAACATAAATGTAATAATAGTTACTATTTCTTGACTCTAATCCATTGGCCAAAAATTATGCTAATGATTGCACAGATTACGCCACTGACATTTCTCAGAAACTCTATAGAATAAGTACAGTATTCCAAATTTACAGCTGAGAAAACTGGGGGAAAACAAGAGTGGAAATTGCCTCAATCCAACATCCCTTCCCCTACCTTTTTTTTTAGTGAAAGAAGGTAGGTTTTGGAATTTAGGCAGGACTACTTATGGCCTTTCCCTCCACCATCTCCCTGGAATTTTTTCATGGATGGACATTTGTCTCCAGCTGGATTAAACTCATTCCCATAGATTTATTTAGCTCGAGCTGGTAAGGAATAGTTTTTCCCTGCACTTCTGGTTGGGAAGTCTGTTATGTACATCTGAAGTGATTTATGGAATATTTCTTCTGCATAGGAGATGCCTACCTGTATTAAAAAAATGGCGAGTTTCATACAAAGAGAAATGGACAATGTGAAGCCTTTGGATTAAGTAATTTTTTAATTCAGCTTGATTTCTGCCTTTTTGTGTTCTTCTCAAGTTACCCAACATTTTTTATTTCCTTTTTAAGCTAATTAAAGTTGGATTTCTGTAACTTTCAATTAGAAAAATTCTTCCTATTGAAGTCAGAGATTAAACATATTATCCCAAATTACAGGGCTGGTTAGTTTTAGAGGCAGGAGTTAAAACCTAGGTCAGTCAATGCAAAAGTCTTGACCACTAGAAACTCTCACAGTTTGACAAATATATTCAGCAATCAGTATGAGCAAAATAAATATCTTTTAAGGATCCCTGGACATTTTCCTCATGTTCTGACTAATGTGGCAACAAGGGGACAAAAGGAAGCCTTAAAGTCTCAATATCAGGAACCACTTTCACATTAAGGTCTTTTGAAACAATTTAAACAATTTAAACAATTTGTTTGTTGGTTTGTTTGTTTTTAATAGCAGAATATTGAATAAACAGCCCAATCAAGCATCTTTTCCTAAGCAAGTCATCAGTTGTGGTGAGAACACAGAGTTATGCTCACACAGTCTTAAACTCTGTTTCTAGAAATTGTCAACCTAGACTGGTGGCATCCATAACCGAGTGCATGGACAGGAGCTAAACAGTGAGCACCGCAAAGGAAAACAGAAAAAACACTGCAGTTTCTCTGAGCCATTGAAAGCAATACACCAACAACCCAAGTAAGAAGCTAATGATGATGGCTCACTAATGAAAGTGTACAGCCTATGTATTTTGATGTTTTGTGGAGCATCTTTCTAGATTAGAGCTAATAAGCTGAGGCTGTTAACATGTGGCTTTAAAGAGTTTTCCTGATACTTTGGCTTTGAGCATTTCTTATATTACTAAGTGTAGTAGTTCACATGAACAGTGGATCCCCAATCTGACCACCCTGCAGATGGATGCCATTTTGTCAATAAAACTATCATGCTTTCTTTTGCTAAAAGCACAAGCAGTCTGTGGTGGCTAGAGCTGCTTTCATCCCCTCAGGGCACATATTATGATTTCTCACACTATCTTAGAAGGCCCCTGGCTGCCAGGATATTTCATGGGCGCTCTTAAACATCACCCAACATGAGCTAATATTTCATTTTAACGGCAGTTCTGGGAAACACAAATAGAGATGTTGGGTTGGAAATATATGAGGTGCATTGGACAGGGGGGTCTTTTGATTTTGAATGCAGAGGATCTCAAAAAAATACATATTCCTCTGAAACTATTTCCGTATGTTTCCTGATCCACAGCTTTCACTACACGAGACATGGTGTTATCTTGATTAATGCCTTCGTCGTCAAGGCATGATGAATGGGACTTTATATCCATTCAGGCCCTTTCTCACTGTAACAAGATCAAAGCAAATATATTTCATTCTGCTATGACTGTATTTTTTTCATGTTGTGTAATGCAAAAAGATGACCCATTCATATAGCAGCTCTACTTTGAGACATGGCTAGAAATCAAGAAAAAAAATTTTAAGTCAAGTCTCTTTTCTTCTGTAAGAGATATTTTTTTTTCCTTCACATAGCATGAAGAGTTAAAAGCATGATATCACCCTTCCCCTTCTATTATTCACTAATGCTAAATTTTGGAAAACAAAAGAAAGGTGACATTTACTAGTCATGTCAAACTAAATTGTATCTAATTTTTTTCTGTATTTAATGACAATAAAACTTTCTCATGTTTTTCTATTGAAAGCAGTTATTCAATGGACATCCTATTTATCTGTTTATCTGTAAGTTAGATTCTTAACAGTGGAGATACTGAGCCAAAGGGAATGTGTACTTTAGATTTGTTTGTATACTTATCTTGAGCTAACTCTTGAAAAGTTATAACAATTTGTATGTTTACTGGTATATTTTAAAAATAACATTGTCAAATATATAAAGTTAAAAAAATGTTTTTATTTGTGTATTGTTGTGAGATGAATTTGAGCATCTTTACCATTTGTTTTAGAAAATTTGTATTTCTTTGCCATTTTTTTATTTTGTTACTTTTTAACTCTGTCTTTTACATATTTTGTTTTACTGGACTTACTATTTTTATTGATTTGAAACTATTTTTAGATTAAGGAAATTATACTCTTATGCCTAAAATGCAACTTGATGTACTGATTTTTCAATTACATTTTGGTGTTTTGAAGGAAATTATTTTATAACCACACAAAAACTACAAATATTTATATAATTTAATCAATTGCATTATTTAGGCATTGAGGCATGCCTAAATTTGTTCTTAAAAAGGCTTATCCTGATCAATTATTATAAAAGAAAAGGGATATATTTTTTTCCTTTCTATAACTTAATTTTTACATGAAAATTTTTGATTCATTAAAAAATCAATTTATGCATAAAAAAGGTAGAATGGGAAATGAGGTGGGTTTTTTTTGTTTTTTTTTGTTTTTTTTTCCCAGATGGATGTCTTCCCAACACCATTTATTTCATTCTTCATGGAATAGAGTCGTCAAAATAGGAAAGTTTCTTAGCTAATCTGAGCTTCAGTTATTGACAAACTCACTATAACGTTTCTTCACTGAGTAACAGTAAACTAAATATGTAATAAAATACTCAATGTGAAGAAAACAATAATCACAAAACTTTTAAGCTTTGTTAAATTTGAATCTACCTTTTTATCTCATCAAGATTTGGTTTACGTGTACAAATTAAATTCCTGAAATGGACACTTATTGCAGTGAAATCTATATTTTTACTTAAAGCAAAAAATTTTCATACACAAATTTTACTGTTATCCAGACAAAGATGATATCCTTTGGGACAATTATTGACATACTGATAGCAACTATCACGTGACTACTACAATGGAAGGTATGGGCTTTAACTTTGTTGTTAAGTGATGGAAAAAGATTTCTTTGATTCATTGTCCCTTGTGATCTACACCTTGTAATTGAAAGCCAGAACACACTAGATGTTCAAGGCATTTTAGTTGATTGAATTAACATGGTTGGATTTAATCCCTCACTATAACAAAGTTGCTATATACTCCTCATAGTGATTTGGTCCAACAACCTGAGATCAGAGACCAGGTCTTGGTTTTATTATAATTACACTTTAATTAATAATAATTAGCCAGCAATAGACCATTATGAATTTTGTTCAACTAGATATGTACATTAGTATATTTAGGTTTTAACATGGTGAAATATAGCAAACTTAACAATATTTACATTCCATAATGCACTTAGTGCTGACTGCCAAATGAATAAATTGAATAAATAAATAAATAAATAAATAAATAAATAAATATTCTTTGCAATGTCCTAGGGGAATCATTCTACAGAACTGAACAGGCAGGCAGCCTGTAGGGACACAAGTTGCCTGTAATGGATATTGAAGGACATGAATAAAATGTTATGGAAATAGAAAGGAAAGAGAAAGACTGTTTCCACAGGGACATGTATGGTATTGTGATAATATTCTAACAACAGTTATATAACTTTTTATTGAAACCTTTTTTTTAAAGTGAAAGATTAGAGTTGAATTTCATTTAAATAAATGAAGTTTATGTTCCCTATTGATCATTTTTTTTTGACATGGATGATAGATTAAAAGCTAAACACCTCCATTTTTAAATATGAAACAAAAACTTTAGGATAATAAAGTAAGCATGATACGGAACATAAAAAAACATTGCTTTCATCTGACAACCTGAAACTGGAATAAGGGTGTTATGAGCTTAATTATTTTCCCCCAAAATTCATATGCTGAAGTCTTAACACTGAGAATGCTACCTCGCCATGTAACTGTATATGGAGGCAGAGCTTTGAAGGAGGTAATTAAGGTAAATGAGGTCATTTGGGTGGGCCCTAATTCAACAGGACTTGTGTCCTTCTAAAAAGAGGAGATTAGGACATAGAGAGATGCACAGGTGAAAGACGGGCAAAGATGCCAGAAGACAACCACCAAAAACAAGGAGAGTCCTCCAAAGAAATCAACCTTAATCTCAGGTTTGGTACTTTGTTAATGCAGGCCTAGCAAACTAATGCAATGGGATTCATGCATAACTTTTTTTTCAAAACCTTTATTTTTGCAATTCAAGCCAATATGTTCTATCTAACACCTTTGCATATGTTCTTATTGCTTCTTAGCAGAATTCTATAATTCATCTATTATTTACTTAAATGTAATGAGGAAAGTAAGGTTAAGAGAGTTTAAGTAATTTGGTATTTCATACAGTTTATATGTCACTGAGCCAAAGACTGAAACTAGATATATCTCACTCCAAAACTTTTCTTTTAATTATTATACTATATTCATGTATGCCTGACTTTGACAAAAGGTTGCCTGTGAGCTGTTCAAATGGTGAAATAAATGCCAAAGCTTTGACTGAAACAAAATAAGATTGTTTCTGTTGACTGATGTATTCAAGGGTTGCCTCCTGTCATATTTAGAGTTCAATAAATTGATAAAAAAGAACAAGTTTAGGAGTAGAAGCTCATTAAGGAAAGCAGTTCTGCTTAGTAAATTAATAATATAATTTATTTAATAGATCTTTATTGAGCACCTATTTGAGGCACCATAAGAGATGAATATTGCCATAGTACTGAATTCACAGAGTTTAGAGTTTGATGGTAGAAAATTAAAATGTCAGCTACAAAATTGCCAATGTTATGAGTACACAGAATAATGTGAGAACTTAGATGTGGCTTCTAGCCCAGACTTTCAGAAAGGATTTCTATGCAACAGGAAGAATACCTCAATAAAATGGAGGGAAGCATGATAAGAAAGATGTATTTGTAATGAGAAATAAGAGTAGAAATTTCTGGTTTTACCACATTTCTCAGCAGGCTTTGAGTTTTCACACACACAAACACACACACACACACACACACACACATATATTCTCAGTTATAAGGACTAGAGTCCTTCTTATTAATGTCGGGTATAATACTTTGTTTTGTCTTTTTGATAATATAGAAGACCTCCCAACCCTTAGCCAAGTACTATGTCTCTATTTTAGGCTTCTCTTATAAAATCTGGTTTCCTGAAGCTATTGATCCTTGATCATAGGTTGTATTAGTTTTCTAGGGCTGCCTTTAAAAATTATCACCAGTTGGGTGGCTTAAAACAACAGAAATTTTATTCTCTTATTGTCCTAGCATCTAGAAGTCTGAAATCAAGGTGTTGGTAGGTGTGGTTCTTACTGGAGGCTGAGGGAGAATCTCTTTCAGTCTTCTCTCCTAGTTTCTGGTGGTTGTTAGCAATCCTTCACACTCATTGGTTTATAACTGTGTCCCTCCAGCCTCTGCCTCAGTCTTAATTTAGTGTTGTCCCTCTTCTCTGCTTCCTATAAAGACACTAGTCCTATTGGATTAAGACCCACCTTAATGATGTCATCTTAACTTGGTCACCCTACTTCCAAATAAGGTAACATTACCAGGTACTGGGATTAGAACTTCAACATAGCTTTCTGAGGAACATAATTCAACTTATAATATATGCCTTTACAGAAGGATCTTCTTTGGCATCCATGCAGTTATATGAGTAATTGATAGCCAATGCTGTGTAACAAAAATCTCATTAACATACAAGAAAAGCATTTCCTTTTGCTCAGGCATGTAGCGGTTGACTGACTACTCTGTTGATTCAAGCTGTGCTCTAGGGTATCACTCTAACTCATAGTCCTGCAGTTAGCTGGATGTGGACTAGAAGGTTTTGTTGACCTTGTTTGGGCCCTCTCACATGTCTGGAACTTGACTGGGGTATCTGAACTGGCTTCATTCTGCTCCATATATCTCATTGCCAAGCATGCTCAGTTGAGCAGCAAGAGAGGAAGTGAAAACACATACAGGCTTTTTTAGGGCTCTGCTTGTGTCAAATTTGTTATTGTCCCATTGGCCAAAACCATATATCCAAGCCCAAAGTCAGAGTGGGAGGATATCACGAAAAGACATAAAGAGTCAGGAAAATAACTTGTTTTGTTTTTCCCCTTATCCACTGTCTACTCTTTTGTTTCCATTTTGAAAATTTCTCTTTCAGTTTTTACTTTGTACATATAAGTGCGCCCCACCCCTCACAAAAACAAAAACAGCAACAACAACAACAACATAAACACCTTTCAATTCTCCTCAGAGTTGCTTTGGATACAATAAGTGTTCTATTTTTTTTGTTTTGTTTTGTTTTGTTTTGTTTTGAGGGCAGTGTCACTGGCCCTCATATGTGGGATCTGAACAGGGGTCGCTGGCGTCCCAAGCCAGCTCTTAATCACTGCGCCACTCGGCTGGCCTGTTCTATTTTTAATATATGATTCTAGACTTTTCTGTCTTCTTTCATTCTTTTCTTTATTTTAAGAGGTTTATTATTATTATTATTATTATTATTATTATTATTATTTTATTTTTTTTGAGGGCAGTGTGTCACTGGCCTCATATGTGGGACCTGAACCGGGGCCGCTGGCTTCCCAAGCCAGTGCTTAACCACCACGCCACTCGGCCGGCCCTCTTCTTCCATTCTTAAAACATCAAATAAAGCTCATACTTTAATACCTGATCTCTTTCTTACTCATAATTTATTGTATACACTTTCATTAAATACTTTAGTTCAAAAATTTTTTCACTTCGAAACATCCTTTCCAAAATAACAACAAAACAACTCCCCATTACTCACCTTAATACTTACCCCCTCTGGTTCTTTACTGACCACTTGTTTTTGTATTCACTTATATATTAGTGTCCCCTATCAGAATTAGAGCTTCATAAGGGCAGGACATTGTCTCCATTACATTGCAAGTGAGTCGTAGCACAGTATCTTGCTCAGCAAGGTATACATTTCAGTGTATATTTTGAACAAAATGAGGATCACACACTCCTTCGTTTTCTAATTAAAATGATACCTTCCCTCTCATTCCTGCCTTTGATTTTGCCTGTGTTGTGACAGTCAACTTAGAATGCCACCTCTTTCCAATGGTAAAATACTCCTAAAGGGGATACAAAACAGAAAACAAAAGATCTCTTGTCTTAGCAAGCTTTTAGTTTGTAGAGAGGAAGCCATGTGAATAAGTAATTATAATAAAAATATAGTCATTGGCATGGCAGAAATAGTCATTAAAAACTATAGGAATATAGATAAGGACACAGTTCAGCATGGAAAAGACCAGCAAGTTTTTCCTGAAGAATGAAAGAGAGTAGACTTCCTCAAGCAGACAAGGGCACAAAAACAAAGGCAGGGAGCAATATGGCCATGAAAGAAAACAAACAGAATATTACTGAAGCTTCAAGAAGTCACTGAGTGGCAATACACAGATTAATGGGGAAAACAGGCATGAGCCTTATCTTGGAGGGTCTTTATGTTAAAGAACTAGAATTTAGTAAGTTTCAAGATACCTTAAAACCATTTAAGCAGGAGACTAACAAACCCAAGTTCACCTTTCCAAACCTCAAACAGAAAGTAAATCTCAGGACCCCATAATTTTACCACGTCGTAATCACAATTTGCCAGCCCTGAGTCTCTTTCTGTGACTCATCCTTTTAAACACTGTAGCTGATCTGAGAAACTTTGCTCTGCTAATATACTAATGGCTTAATGGCTGACTCAGCTGGATTCCTCCTCTTTCATTAGGTATTTGCAAATGCTGGTCTTCTAAAGACAAAATATTCCTGAAAAGTGTGAAACAATAGCAAGACTTTTGGGGCTGGCCGAGTGGCGCGGTGGTTAAGCGCTGGCTTGGGAAGCCAGCGGCCCCAGTTCGGTCCCACAAATGAGGACCAGTGACACTGCCCTCAAAAAAACAAACAAAAGACTTTTTAGTAATAAGGAAAAAATTTGAAAATATTTTTTTTTTAATAAATGCTAACTTTGGTATCATTCAAATCTTAATGATACAGGCATTCCAGACTGAGAAAAATTTGATAAGGCCATTTAGGGTATTTAGAGAAGGAAATTTCTCTGTATGTTATTTTCAAGACCACTGTTTTTTAGGAAAAAAAAAATAATTTAAATAAATAAATATGCTTTTGTCTAAGAATAGCCCAATAGATACATTTTCCTATCTTGGAAGAAATAAGAGTAATTTTTACTCTTATTTGCGGCATGTAAAAATATGGGAGAGGGAATCCGAACTTACCATTAAGTACAGGTCTAAGAATGCGAAAAGGAAAGCAGAATTTATGGAACAAGTAGATTTATTTGAAAGGCTAGGTTAATTTTCACATGCTTATGCATGAAATGTTATTGCCTAACTATTCCATTATGTGTTAATAATAAAATAACCCATATGTGCAAAATGGATGTGTCACACCAAGAGAAAATGTTTAAAATTCCAAGTAAATACCACAACAAATGTATGAAAAAATGCTTTACTGATGGTTTCACTTTGCAAAATCTTTTGAAGATTTTTTTTTTTTCATTCTTTGGAGCACAAAAAGGAAGGGTTCTGTTCTTTATAGAGAAATCTTGTTTTGGTACAATTTTACATCCATTCAGTTTATATTTAACCAGAAACTGAAGATATTATGCTTTGTAATTTCTTTTTTTTTTTTTTTTTTTTTTTTTTTTTTAAGTTAGTGTTTAAAAACATGTGGGGCTATAAGGCTGATTCCTGGAAGAGTGTTTCTTAGAGAAAAGCTTAGTACAATAGTAGTGTCAAATCTTTTCTTTAAGCTTTTCCATTTCCAGTTTTCATTGTTTAGAATAAAGTTTTAGAAGATTGACTATCACTTTCCTTCTTTGGTCCAATGTTTTTAATTTAGCAAATATGCACTTATCAATTTCTCCCCTTCTTTCCCCTCAGAAAGACTTCAATTTGCATTAATTCAGTAATATATCTGATAGCAATGCCAACTACCACTGGTCCCAATCTTTCCTCACGAAAATCCTCCTTTGCTTTTCGGGTTGCTTAGCATTCTAGAAGACTTCCGTTACTTTGTATAATATAGCTCATTTGGTTCCCTGGAGGTATCAGCCAGTTTACTTCCTCTTAATATTTTATTAGATACTTTTTCACATTTACTTTGCCAACTTTTGAAGATGACAGGCATTAGTGTTTGATTATTTTGTCATGATGAACAGTCTCACTTTTTTCTCTGAACACTTTTATCCTGAGCACTTTTTTGTGATAATGCCCAACTGGAAGGATGTTGTACAAGTGGAATTTCTGCAGAATCACCATCTCTGTGGAATCACCAGCAATGGTACTTTGTTCTCTATCACCCATAGATACGCTGCAGACACATAACAATGGCTTCTGCAAAGATAATCATCAGCATTTTCCCTACTCATGTTATATGAGGGTACAGCTTGTTTTGTAGCAAAGCTAGTTTTGGTGCAATGTTTTAAAGAATCTATGGAACCGCAACTTTGTGCAGAGCTTCATAACACCTGCTTGCATTTCCTGGCACCTTCACCTTCCTTTGGCAGCATGGTGTAATGGATGAAAACATAGACTTTAAGCTCAGGCAGACCTTAGGTTTTGCCACTTACTAGATGGATGATTTAATTACCTAATTTTTCTAGAATTAAGATGGTTGTGAATAATTGTATGTTTAGAAATTCAGGACTAAGTTAATTCAGTCAAAACTTCTGAATTAGTTTCAAATAAAAACCATTAAAAAATTTAAAAATACATATAAAAATCAAGTTCTTGAAGACATCAGAGAAAATCAAGGTAGTGGTGATGTAGGAGGTTAAGATCCAGGAGAAGAAGTGGGATATTGAGATAAGCTCAGGATTTATAGTGCTCTTTTCCCTGTGGCATTTTCTGATCCTGGAAAAGTCACCTTAACACTGGAAAAGCTGATCAGTTCCATCGGCAGTCTCATAGGACAAGGCGGACAAAATTGCTGTTCAGAACCCACTAAAGCTGGAAAGAGTCTGATAAATCCCTACACTTCGAATTGCGTACATCAAGTAAGGGTTGAATGAAAGAAGACTTAAAAAACACTTGCAAGGATTGAAGTTAAATTAAAGTGATCCCAGAATGGTAGTCTCTTAGCCTGACCAATTGTCAGAAACAAAACTAAATCATTTGTAGGGAATTACAACAATATTCAGAGCCTTGAATTATCAAAGTGTCCAACATTTAATGCTAATAATAATAATTAAAAAAAACAAAACAGGGTCAGCCTTCACCAGAGTCTCTGCTGCATGGTGATGCTGCTGTTGTTGTTATTGGTGGTGGTGGTGGTGGTGTGTGTGTGTGTGTGTGTGTGTGTGTGTGTGTGTGTGTGTGTTTGGGGGGAGCGGTGCGGGGGGCGGGGGGGTGTTGTCTCTGCCCTAAGATGACACCTGGAAGGTGGGGTCAAAGTGAAATGTAATAGGGTCAATTTCTTCTGAGGTCTTTCTCTATGCCTCTCATGATCTTCCCTCATTGTGTGTCTGTCCTAATCTCATCTTTATAAAAGGACACTAGTCATTATCAGATTAGGACCCAGCCATATGACCTTCTTTTACCTTAATTTAAAGGCCCACTCAAAAGATTCAACCTCCTAATATAGCCACAATCTGAGTACTAGGGGTTAGGACTTCGACATAGGTGTTTTCCTATGCAATACTTGAAACATAAAAAATTACCCATTGTTTATATAAAATGTATATTTATGCGGACATCCTCTATTTTTCTAAATCTGGAAACCCTAATTAAAATATATTTTGAATCAGATTTAACACAAAAAGAACATAAAGTAGACGATAGAGAAAAAAATGCAGAATGAAACATGAAAATTTTAACGGATAGGAAATTGAGAGACAGAGGATATATGAGAATGTTTAATACATGTATAACTGATATTCAGAATAAAAGAGGAAAGATTATAGAACACACACAATATTTGAGGTGATAATCACTGACAACCTTCTACAACCTAGGAAGATAGTAACCTTCTGATTCTGGAAGGACTTTGAAATCCAAGATATGTAAATGAAAAGAAAACTATACTTGGTCACATGTAATATAATTGCTTAAAACTAAAGTCAAAGAGAAAATTATTAAAAACTGCCAGAGAAAATGGCATAATACATTCACAGAAGCAGTTGTTCTGTGTTCAAGCAGTAGTAGCTCAACCTAGAACAAAATAAGGTACCTTGAATGTGAAAAGAAATAACTTAGAATTCTATATCATAAATAAAATTTAAAAATAAAAATAAAGGACATTTCCCACAAAGAAAAACCAAGAGAATTAGTCACCAGCAAATGTACACTAAAGAAAGTATTATATTTCTTTATGAAGAATGTATATGATCTCAGGTAGAAGGTCCAAAAACCAAAAAGCAATGAGTAGTGGTAGAAAAAGGCAAATAAGGTCAAACCAACGAATATTGACATATGGTGATAATCATAATGTTTTGTGAAGTTTACAAATTATGAAGAATTAAGATGCAAAACAAAAAAAATAAAATTACAGACCAATATCTCTGATGAATACAGGTGCAAACTCCTAAACAAAATTCTAGCAAATTAAATACAACAACGCACTGAAAAAATTATACATCATGATCAAGTGAGGTTCATCCCAGTGGCATAAGGATGGTTCAACATATGCAAATCGATTGATGTGATACACCACATAAAGAAAATAAAGGACAAAATCATATGATTATATCAGTAGATGCAGAAAAAGCATTTGACAAGATACAACATCTGTGATCAAAACACTTAATAAAATGTCTATAGAAAGAAAATACCTTAACATAATAAAGGCCATATATGACAAACCCTCATCTAATATCATAATAAATGGTGAAAAACTGAAGCCCTTTGTTCTATGTTTAGGAACAAGACAGATCTGTCCCCTATCACCATTGCTTTTCGATATAGTATTGGAAGTCCCAGACAGAGCAATCAGGCAAAAGAAAGAAATAAAAGGCATCCAAATTGGCATTGATTGACTTTTTGCAGATGACATGAGGCTATATATAGAAAACCCTAAGACTCCACCATAAAGCCACTAGAAATAGTAAACAAATACAGTAAAGTTGATGGCTACAAAATCAATGTACAAAAGTCCATTGCATCCCTATATACTAACAATGAAATCTCAGAAAAAGAAATAATTTTTTTTTAAATTCTTTTGCAATTGCAACAAAAAGCATAAAATACCTGGGAATAAACATAACCAAGGATGTGAAAGACTGAAAACTATAAGACATTTTTTAAAAGAAACTGAAGAAGAAATTTAAAAGAAATGGAAAGATATTCCATGTTCTTGTATTGGAAGAATCAACATATTAAATATAATCCCATCAAAATCCCAATGACATTTTAAAAAAATAACTAGAACAAAAAATCATCAGATTTGTATGGAATCACAAGAGACTCTGAATAGCAAAAGCAATCCTAAGAAAAAAAAATAATGCTGGAGGTATCACACTCCCTGACTTCAGCTTGTACTACAGAGCAACAATAATCAAAACAATATGGTATTGGCAGAAACACAGACACACAGACCAATGGAACAGAATTGAAAACCTAGAAACAAACACACATAAATATGGACAGGTAATTTTTGACAAAGGAGCCAAAATCATACAATGGAGAAAAGACAGCCTCTTCAATAAATGGTGCTGGGAGAATTGGAAAGCCACAAGAATGAAACTAGAATGCTATCTGTCACTCTGTACCAAAATTAACTCAAAATGGATCAAAGACCTAAACATAAGAACTGAAACAATAAACTGCATAGAAGAAAACATAGGTGCTAAAATTAAAAATCTTGGTTTCAAAGAGGATTTTATGAATTTGACCTCAAAGGCAAGGGAAGTAAAAGCTAAAATAAATGATTGGGACTATATCAAACTAAAAAGCTTCTGAACAGCAAAAGAAACCATTGACAAAATAAAGAGGCAATCAACATAATGGGAGAAGATTTTTGCAAACAACCCCTCTGATAAGGGGCTAATATCTAAAATATATAAGGAACTCATACAATTCAACAACAACAACAACAACAACAAACAATCCAATTTAAAAATGGGCAGAGGGCCTGAATAGACATTTCTCCAAAATGACAATGAGATGGTCAATGGACATATAAAAAGATGCCAAACATCACTAATTATCAGGGAAATGCAAATCAAAACCACAATGAGATACCACCTCACACCAGTTAGAATGACTATCGTCAGCAAGACAAATAATAACAAGTATTAGGAGAGGCTGTGGAGAAAAAGGGACCCTCATACACTGTTGGTGGGAATGCAGATTGGTGCAGCCGCTATGGAAGGCAGTGTGGAGATTCCTCAAAAAATTAAGAACAGAATTATCGTATGACCCAGCAATCCCTCCCCTGGGTATATACCCCAAAAATCTGAAAACATTTATCCATAAAGATATATGTGCTCTGATGTTCATTGTAGCTTTATTTATGGCGTCCAAAACATGGAAACAACCAAAGTGTCCTTCAATAGATGATTGGATAAAGAAGATGTGGTATACATAGACAATGGAATACTATTCTGCCATAAGAAAAGATAATATAATGCCATTTGTGAAACATGGATGGATCTTGAGATTATGCTAAGTGAAATAAATCAGACAGAAAAAGTTGAGAACCATATGATATCACTGATATGCAGGGTATAAAACTGAAAGCAACAAAGGAACAAGACAAACAAACAAAAACTCATAGACACAGACAATAGTTTAGTGTTTACCAGAGGGTAAGCGGGGAGGGGATGGTAGATGAGAGTAAAGGGAGTCAAATATATGGTTATGGAAGGAGAACTGACTCTGGGTGGTGAGCACACAATGTGATACATAGATGTTGTATGAAAGAATTGTACACCTGAAATCTATGTAACTTTACTAACAGTTGTCATTCATATAAACTTTAATTTAAAAAAAAGATACAAAACAAAACAGAAAGTGGACTTAGTATTTTACAATACTTTCACCATTTCACAGTGTAAAAGTGGCATGTAATGTTCACTTTTGGTAAGATAAGTATGCATTGTAACCACTGTATTAACCTTTAAAATAATAGCACAGGAGTATAACACTAGTAATCTAACAATGTTAGAAATTTAATCATCATCATCTATATCATCATCTACATAATTAATTGAAAGACAGATAAAAAAGAAAAGAGAAAAACACATATCAGTGAGAACAATAAAAAGTAAAGAGACATAAGTTAATGAATATTAATCATTTATATTTACCTTTACAATGTTTAAAATGTTGTCAGAGAAAAAAATATCAATTAACAAAAACAAAAATAGAAATATATAAATAAAATATTAAAATTATATAAAAATATAAAAAAATAAAATATATTGTTTATGAGAACATATTTAAATTTTAAGAATACAGACAGATGATTCTGTGCTGGCCATGAAGAAGTAAGCTGCCATACTGTGAGAGTACCTGAGAAAGATTCTAGGATAGGGGCTTCCACAAGAAACTGTGAGAAATCTCTATGAACTATCTCCACCCTCCAGCTGACAGCTAGGAACAAAGTGGAGAGAGACCTCAGTTCTATAGCCGGAAGGAACTGATTTCTGGCATAAACCAAGTGAGCTTGGAAGAGGATGGTAAGATTTAGAAGGGAATCACAGCCTGGTTGACATCTTGATTTCAGTGTGGTAAGATCCTGTTCACGTAACCCTGCTCTAACTTGTAATTGTTAATTGCTGGTAGAAAATGGATTGAAATATGTTTTTTAAATATAGAATCTTGGTTAGTTAAGTTCTGATTGATTTTTTTCACTACATCAGGAGAGTATTTGGCTCTCTTTTCCACATGATACACATAAATGTGATTCATCAGCACCTATTTGGACAAGGCAATGTGATAGTCACCATGCCGCCGAAGTGGGCAATGAGCACTTCCCAGTGAAGGCCATTTCTTAAAGGACTTCAGAGGACAATAAAATTACTTGCTCATTGATTCCAAGAGAATTGAGGAATAGCCCTGCTGTTAATTGGATATGGCAGCTACCTGGGCTTGGTCTTTGTATTTGGCACTGGCATGCCAAACCATGTAAAATCTTATTAAATGTTCTCAAGCCTGAAAAGAACAGAAAGTAATTGAACAGACTTAACATTTGAAAAGAATACAAACCCACTTGAGAGACAAGAGATATTGACTCCAATATTATATCATCCTGAAAGATTTGTGTACAGCCGTGAAATACAAATAACTAACCCCTTTCTTTAGTATCACCACAGTGGAAAAGTTCTCTCTGGGGAAGTGGTCCTTTCTTTCATTCCCAACTGTTTTTCTTCCCTTGAGAGCATTAGTCTATTTGCCTCAGGTTATTCTGTAATCCTTTCCAGAAATATTTCTGTCTTGAGGCTAGTGAGCACATCATTTTGGAACAAGAATGAAAATAACATAGATTGGTAACCAGCTAAGGGCTAAACATTGCTTTAGATACTTTATATCAGAGTCATCATATTTACTTATTAAAACATTTATTGTTGTTATTGTCATAGCTGGAAGTTATTTGAGCACTTACTTTATGTTTCATAAACATTGTATCAATTCTCAGAGTAATCATAAAAGTCAGGAAATACATATTATATATATATATATATATATATATATATATATATATACACACACATACATATATATATTCTTTTTTTTTTTCATTTCTATAGATGGAGAAACTCAGAAAGATTAAGTATCCTACAAAAGACAGAGCTGATAAGAATATCTGGGTACAGGGCCAGTCGAATGGCGTGGTGGTTAAGCGCTGGGTTAGGAAGCCAGAGGCCCGGTTCGGGTCCCACATATGAGGGCCATGACACTGCCTTCAAAAAAATAAAAAAAAAGAAGAATATCTGGGTTCAAATCAAGTTGGTGACACCAAGACTATATATAGACTATGCACCAAGGTATTCATTTTATCTTTTTATTTCTGTCTCATGTTTTGTGTGTATATGTAAGCCAGAATTCTTGAGTTCTACTCCTTGCTTTATCATTTATCAACAGTGAGACTTTGGCACATTTCTCTAAGATTTCTGATTCAGCTTCTTCATTTGTCAAGCAGGGATAATAATAATACCTATCTCATGAGTTGTGTTGAAGATCAACATATGAAAACATTTAGGATGGAGCTTGGCATCTTGGCAACTCTATGTAAGAGTTGCTATTATTATTTTTCAACGAGGCTATTGCATGTAAGAACTAACAATCAGAGATTATCTCTTGGTTTCTCATTTATCCATTCTTTCTACCTGTATCCTCCCTATCATGGGCAGGTGGGTGGGTGCTAATGGTCTAGACCCCCAGCATCCACTGGAAGCCAAGATAGACATGATCAGGACTTACTCTATTGTCAGATCACATGGTGCAAAGTTAGGGATCGGGAACCCCATCACCTAGAAACTGCCTGTGAATATACAACGGCCTCATTTTTCTTATGTTAGCCAAATTGACACATCTCCCTTAGTTAAAGTCCAATGTCTTTGCATGGTATAACAGTTCAGGCACTAGCCACAAACTCAAAATGCCTATTGGGATCAAGCATCAGGTAGTAACAAGAATGAATCAAGTGAGCTGTATGTTGGGAAGTCTGTAATGCACGGAAGCTTCAGAGCAATTCTGCCGAACTCAGTGTAGTAAGGATTCTAGGTTCTTTTCCAAAAATTGGCAAATACTTATATTTATTTAAGAAGCACTTACATAGCTTTTCCAGGAACTACTCTGAGTACTTTGTACACATTAAATTACTCAATCTTTATGACAGCCCAAGTGATAGTTTCTACTATAATCCCCATCTTACAGATGAGGAAATGGAGGCAGAGTGGTTAAGTATCTAGTCCAAGATTATTTACCTAAGAAGGAAATGGCCCAGTGTTCTATTCTAAGCTATACAAGTGTCACTAATACCCAGATTCATAATTGCAGTGACTATAAAAGTACAGAATTGCCCAGGTCTTAGCTAATCAATATAAATATCAAAAAACATAGCTTGCCTTAGAGGACAATTCATTAAACTCATCAGAAAACAGTATTTCTTTCATTTCAACAGACAGAGAAACTGAGATTCAGAGAGAATAAGTATCCTTGTCAGGGGCTGAAAACTTCTTAATATTTAAAGAAACTTACCAGCTCATTACTGAATTTAAGATCCTCCATTGCTCTGTTAAACTTATTTATACCTTACTTTAACATCATGAGACAATGAGAAGATCTCAGTAGGGAAATGCATGAAATTGTTTTTGTTGTTGCTGTTCCGTAAAAAAAAAAATAAAAATAAAATAATCCCAAGACCAACTGCCTTTCAGTTTCAGTGTAGAATTGCTTAATGTTCCTATTGTTCTGTGAAAGCAGCCAATTCCTTACAAATTCCCCAGACTCTTGCTCAGTGGCCACTTGTCGGAGGAATGGGAAAGTCCAGGGACAATTATGTATTTTTCTAGATTGCTATATCCTGGGGCAAGAGGTCCTTGACACAAAAGACCAAGTAGAAATGCAAAGAGCCATACAGGTTTTTAAACACTTATGCCCACGAAGTCATATTTGTAGGGGGGTGACACTCTGGAATTGCATCGTCTGTCCTGGGAGATGAGACTGGCTCGCAGTGACAGCAGACAATTTTGAGCCCTGTGAATCTTTCACACATCTCCTATTGGCTTCCCCAAAGCGACCTTGCCTATTAACATGTCTGGCAGGGTTCTGACTGAATCTCTCAATGAGATTGTAAAAGACACTCAGACAGGGCAGCAAGCATTGGAATGGCTGCTGCCACACGCTCGCTAAGACAACTCCTGTTTCCTGTGGAGTCAAGTGGCTCGAGGGAGTGATAGTAGTTGTTTGTTTGAACCAAGACTAAATATTCTCAGGAAATTTGTGATTCTTTTTATTGCAGCATACCTCAAATTTATAAAGAGAATCATGCTTTTACATATGATCCCTTCCAGAATGTTTTCCCCTGGTGTCATGAAAAAATTAAGTCAGGCAAGGTAATATCTTGGCCCTATCACATACTAACTTTGTGTTCTTGGATATGTTATTGGGAGTGCACAAGTTTTACATTTCTCCAGCAAAGTGAAGTACGAGGGGAGAGATGCTAAAAGGGAGGAGGTAGATTTTAGCGGTTCACAGAGCTGCTTTAGATTTAGATAAGCACAGTCTGAATCCTGACTCTGCTGTGTGATCTTAGGCAATTAGCATTTTTCAGCTACAGTTTCCCACATTTTAAAAAGAGTGGTACTATCTTTCTGGAAGTCGGTATGAAACTTAAAAAGATAATGCACGTAAAATACTTAGTAAATTACCCAGCATATAGTAAATCACAAAACAAATGTAAGTTGTTATTTATTAGATTATCACCCCAAACATCCTACTCTTCTTATGACAAATACTACACTTTTACTCAGGAAAATCCTTCTAGGCATAAACTTATTTTATTAAGCAGTCCCCTGGTGCTACTATAGACTTTGTTGTCGAAATTGAATAATTTAACTGTTGTGAATAGTACGGAGACACAAAGAAGTCATATGAAAAAAAAAAAGATAAAAATGGGAGTAAAGCACAATGGTTGCATGTGGAATGTTAAGGAGAGCAGAAAGTTGGACAAGAAAGCATGGAGTTCCTCAAAGTGGGCATAGAGTCAGAATTCCCTGGGTATTGAGATTAAACCCAAGTGCTAGTCAAATGCTCTATGTTCTGTTTTGTTCTTTTTCTGTCTTTCTTTTTCTTCTTTTTCTTTTTCTTTCTTTTTTTTTTTTTTTTGGAACAAGACTCTCAGACTTCCTCTTGAGTTGCAAAGGCTGAATTCATGAATTCATTGTAGCTGGTGCAGATCAGTGTTAAAAACATAAGCAAATCATCAAACAAAGTTGCAGAAATGGACCAGAATTGGGAAAAGGGGTAGAGGTCACAGGTATGGAGGTTCCAGTTTGAAGGAATCAGGTGAACTACCAGGAAAATGAGCTCAGAAATCTGGGAGGAAATGGGGTCTTAACTGAAGGGTTAAGCTTACTGGTAGAATGAGCATAGGATCCAGAAGAGCCATCAGTAGAAGTCAGAATGAATTTGAAAATCTCAGGTTGCTATATTATTGACTCTTCCTTTGACCTCTCATTTTAGAGCCACAGCCTAAAAATGTCATGCTAACATAAAGAGGTGGAATTGATGGACTGTAACAAGAACTGTGGGCTGGCCATGTAATCATAATTTCTCTCGCTGTCATTTTTTTCCCCCTAAAATAAATGATTTTGACCTTGGACAAATTGCTTAGCCCCTCTGAATATAAGTGTCTTTAGTCATAAAATTGGAAATCTTATACTTTCCATACAAGGCTTTTTTTGAGATTTAAATGAAGTGACATATATAGCACCCTTCAGGCAGGACCTTTATCCATGCTATAAGCTCAATAAATCAATATTTATCCTCAAGAAAAATAAGTTCGATATAGCCAAGGTTAGGGTAGGCACTAGAAGCTTATTTCTTTATGTATGTGATCTGCGTATGCATGGCCACTATTACATCAACTCTTTCTTTTTTCACGTGAGTTTTTGAGTGGTTTTGAATAGCACCTTAAACTGTACTAATTGCCAAATTGAGAACTAGTCAATTAAATAGCTCATGTTTATTGAATAGGAACTGCATAGTGACACAAGTTAAGAGCTATGCCCACAAAGATAAACGGTAAAATTCTTGTTCTCAAGTGCTGAAAAAGCAGTAACAACAAACAACTGAAACACACACACACACACACACACACACACACACACACACACACACTGTGCTTATCTTTCAATATAGTGGCTTTTAGCATGCAACAGGCAGAGTCATTTGAATTTTTTTCCCAGAGAACATATATTCTGTATGCATTTGTCTGTTGGTATCATTAAAACTTAAAGCCTTTCCAAACTGGCAGTAGTGGCAGTCTGGAGAAAACTTTCTTAACTGCTTGATTTTTATAAGTATTTTATATCCTCAGTCTGTTTTTCTTTCCAGTTGTCATAAAGTAACATTTATCAAACCTTAAATGCCCTTCCTTGTCATTTTAAAGAAAGACAATTTTTGTTTTAAGCACATAATTTAACTGTAATAAGTCTTAAAATATCAGCAGTGACTTAAAATAATTTTGTGATGGGACAGCTTACTACCTGCAATAAATAAATATATCTACAAGCAGGGTTTCAAGTTTTCAATTGATGTGTTTGTAAATTGTACAGTTCTAGTTAATTAGCTACTGTGTATTTAACATGCTGTCCCAGGGCTCCTCTTAAATCTTGCTTTTGTAGCATTAATTCTTATTCAATGAGACTTTTCACAAAATTAAATTCTGAATAAATCAAAAGAGAATTATTCCTCCGAACACTACTATTAGGCCTACCAACTGATTACAAGATGTGGTACTATTGTTGTTATTTCTTGTAAATTAACCTCCGTTTTTTTCCAAATATAATTTAGCAAGGAGATGATGCTCGTGGTAAACGAACTGCAGAGTTTCTTCAAGATACCAGTCTAGGCTAATGTATTCCAAAGGTCATACAATACCAGGCATCATCAGGAAAGAAGACCCACATCAACATCAAACAGAAATGCTATTTTTTAGTTATGCAAAATCTCAGTATTCTAATGCAAAGGGCCCTGGGTTTAAGCTCTTCTCCTTAAGTCAATTTGTTTCTGAGGCTCTGTTTTTACTTTTATATAAAGGAGATAATTATATTAGTTTACCTTACCCCAACGTGTTTTTATGAAATTAGCATATATAAATCTCTAAAGGAAGTATCATGAGTAGATCTGGGATCCGTCTCCATGGATACATCCAGATCTAGTCTTCACTATGCTGCCTGGTTCTTAGAGTTCACCTGGTCCTCCTTAGGGTGGGGTCATTCTATTTTCTAGACACGTCTCACCTGGAGGCTGTGTGACAATTGCCTGTGCACTCAATGACCTTGCCTAGATCCTAACATGGGCAACTATTCCTAAGTTCCTATCACAGCTCCATAGGTGTAAGATAATCTTCCATGTAAATATGGCTGATGGAGCCTTTCAGGCCTCTCACATTTCCCAATGGGCATATGCTGATGAGGTTACATCTGGACCATAGATGTATGTGTGAGAGTTGCACCTCAAACAGGAAACAATGGAGCTAGCAATAGCCCACAGAAGATACTGACTGAATTAATGGCTCCACATATTTGTATGCGCTGGAATTGGCAGGAAAGCTCACTAGAGGCAGATTCCTGTGCCACTTTACTAGATATTCTAATGTAGCAGGAGGTAGTTTAGGGATCTGCAATTTCTACAAGCATTTGAGGCAATTCTGATAGGTGGGAATGGCTAACCAATGCTGGGAAACTATTTTGAATAGACAGCTATATGCATACTACCAACGTGGTGGACTAAGAGCTGAAAGGTGAAGATGGGGAGGTGGGCATATTTAAAATCTACACAGGATATGACGTAACATTTAGTGATGCTCTAGCATATGTTTTCATTAAGTATTTGGAAAAAATAAAATTTTATATATATATATATATATATATATATATATATATATATATATATATATATATATATATATATATCTTCAACACCTTTCGTGGTACACTTTCTCCCTGGGCCCTATTTCCTCTCATCTACCTTTCCCATTAAACATGGAGGTGAAAATACTCCCTACAGACTCATGAAAGTCACCTTCTCAAGCCCCAGTGTCAGAATGTTTTCTCCAAGATTGATTTCATATTCCCTGCTCTTGCATACTACATCAGCTCTGCATTGCCTAGTTTCACCTATTGAACTAGGAAAGGATTTGTAAGGGTTGCACCCTCCCCTTATTATAAATATCCCTCTGCTTCACTCAGTGAGCAAAAATTCAAAAATATTACAGTCCAAAAACAAACTTCATTTCCAATGGACATAGTCTACTTTAAGCTTAACCGTCCTTAGAATATTTGCATTTGAACAGGGGTTTCTTAATTTTGATTATTCTGTAATTGGTAACAAGTATTATAACTTTTTTGTTTGTTTGTTTGTTTTTTGAGTAATTATTAACCTTCTCTGCCCTATCCCCAGCCAGGTATAAAGAACAAAATCAATCAATTGACAGGGAGTTTCCTGCCCATGTGACATAGTGAAGACATGTTTATGTACTAACTCCCAGCATGGTAGACATGAAGGACTACTCTTAAGACTTAAAAGTAACAAATATAGGGGAAAGTAAAGGGTAATTAAATGCATGAAGAATTTAGAGTCAGAAAGAATCATGTTAAATTATACATCAAGACTTACCAGTTTTGTGTCCATAAGCACACTTTTGACTTCACAAAATCTTGGTTTCCAAATAAGATAAAACAGAGATGTTAACATACTTTGCAGCATGACTGATAGCATATAAAATATGTTAATTTGGGGCCAGTCAAGTGGCACAGTTGGTTAAGAGTTAGCTTAAGAGCTCGAGCTCTGAGGAACAGGGCCACCGGTTAGATTCCCACATAGGGCAGTGACACTATGCCTGAGCTGAGCTGTCGTTGAACTGCCAATAGGTGGCAGGATGGCTCAGCTGGTGAGAGCACATGCCTCCTAATAACAAGACTGCTTGTTCAGTGGTGGGGTAGACCTACCTGCAAAAAAAAAAAAAAAGTAAATTTTATTTCCTTCTATTTTATCTAGAAGGTAGGAAGCTTATATAATTTATTACATCAAGGATAGAAAAGGCAAAATGTAAGAATACAGTTTCATAAAGAAAGATAGTTCTTAACCAATGGGCAATCCTTATTTCTTTTACTGTTGTTCCTAAATTTTACAATATTTTTTTAATGGGCAGCTTAACAAGGGACTAAAATACAGTAATACCTTGGTTTGTGAGCATGATTCACTCCAGAAACAAACTACTCATATTGTAAGACATTGCTCATTTACCAAGTTAAAATGTATCAGAAATATTTGCTTGTCTTGTGGAACACTCACAAACTACATTACTCGCAATCCAAGGTATTACTGTACAGTTTATTTTTCCCCACATCTCTGTGCCTTTCTGGTCACCTAATCTCCATTACATTAAATATGACTTTCTCTCCAGATGGGCTAGCAGAGCCAGTGTCTCAATATGAGTCTGGTTCACTCTCCTGAATCCTTGCAAGGGTATCCTTGGGCCAATAGAAGGCAGTCACCCCTGAAAGGCCCAGGTGAGTAATGAGGTTCCATGTTACAGATCAGAGGCTGTGCTGTCAGGAGGAACAGACCTTTGTTGGCACCACAGGAACATTCTGAATTCAGTTTGGAAAATGTCCTGGGTTCCATTTTCTTATGTTAAGGACTACTAACTTTTATTTCAAATTCCAGCCATAATAAAAGCATGCAAAGTTAACAGTAACTCTGAAAGAAGAGTTTCTCGTTTTTCTTTTATTGTACTTTGGATCACATACAGTCAGCTAATCACCCTTTAAGCCCAGCAGGCTACAAACTTCAAAGAAATGATTTCATTGCTCAAGTCTTTTTTCTGCTGCTACTAACATGAACACTCTTGGAGGGTATGGGTGAAAATACAAGTGGGTGCTTTTTGAGGGCAATATGCTAAGCACTGTGACTAAATCTAGCTGTCCTCAGGGAGCTGCCTGAAAAATGATGAATGTAAACCAAAAATTACAACACAATATAGTGGATGTTACATTTGAGATGTGGGGTGATAGGAAAAGCTTGACTCAGTATACAAGTTTTGAGAAGCTCCTAAAAGAGTTATTAGGGATTTTTATCTTAAGAAAAGAAGTGGTGTATAGCTGAAGCAAAACTATGTGTACAGAGGAATGAAACAGAAATAAGTGGAAGATTTGGAGAAGTGGAATAAATTAACTATCACTACAGTAGAGAATGAAAATATGTGGAGTGTAGTTGGGATGTGTGTGATAGAATATGATGGTGGAAAGGATTCTTAGTGAAGAATAGTTTATAGCCTACTATGTAATTTCTGTATTTCCAGTATTAAAAAAATGAAAGTACGGGAGTAACAAGAACATACTTTGCAACATAAAGGGTAAATTTACTAGAAATGTGGAAGGTTGATGATATTAGAAGCAAGGAGAGCAGACATTAGGGTTTATAGTAGTCTAAGACCTGGATGATGAAGTTTTAGACAGGAGGTTCTCAACTAGGAGAAATTCTTCATCTCCCCCCATCACCTACACACACACACATACACACACACACACCCCTACACACACACATACACATGGGATAGCTGGCAATGTTTGGAGACATTTTTGCTGGCCACAAGCAGGGAATTGACATCAGCCCTTCATGACAAAAAATTATCTGGTCCAAAATATAAATAGTGCTAAAGTTGAGAAACACTGGTATAAACAAAGTTTGTGACAGTAGAGATAGAGATAAGGCTGACTTTGAGAAAAAAATTTAAGGAAATGTGAAGATTTACAAAGAATGTGAGGAAAAGGAAAGAATAAAAAACCTCTAAGAATTTATCAAAATAGATACTTAGATACCCTTAATAAGCTTACTTTGAATATAATAAAATAGGCTGATATAGTACCTGGTGAAGGTTTCCAATAATTTGTTATCCAGAAGAGAATGAAGTGTAGGAATAGATTTTTGAGTCACTTTTAAGTTATAACTGACGGCATGAAATGAATGAGATAATTAAGGAAGAATGTAGGGTTTGCAACCAGAGATATGTGTCATAATCACCTGACCTCCCTCTGAGATATTCTAACTTGGTAGATTGAAAGTAGGATCTAAGAGTATGTCTCTTAAATATGCTTTTTAAAAGGATAAATAATAAAACTTATAATGGCTCTCTTTGTGGCAGGAAAAAATGGTGTACAGGAAACAATGAAAAAATAATCTGTGATGATATCCAGTTTTGTGAAATTCAGTTTGGATTCATGCACATGTTTTAAATAATTACAAAACACAACTAAATAAAATAACATTTTCTAAAAATCGAAAGCAAAATTAAATAATACGCCTATCTATATATTGAATTGGTGGAATAACAGATAATCTGTTCAGGATGGCTTGATGATTGAATACAGAAGGTGTGGTATGTATACACAATGGAATACTGCTCTGCCATAAGAAAAGATGAAATAGTGCCATTTGCAACAAGATGGATGGATCTTGAGATTATTATGCTTATTGAAAGAAGTCAGAGAGAAAAAGTCGAGAACAATATGACTTCACTGATATGTGGGCTACAAAACTGAAAGCAAAAATAAACAAACAAACAAAAAACAGACAAATAAAGAAACAAAAACTCATAGACACAGGCAGTAGTTCAGTGGTTACCAAAGGGTGAGGGGGGAGGGGAATACTAGAAGAGGGTAAAGGGGTCACCGGTATGGTGACAGAAGCAGAACTGACTCTGGGTTATGAAAACACAATGTGATATATAGATGATATATTACAGAATTGTACACTTGAAATCTATGTAACTTTACTAACAATTGTTGCCCCAGTAAATTTTAATTTAAAAAAAAAAGTAAGTATATGCTATGGCCTGACTTGTGCTTCCCTTCCCTGCCCCAAAATTCACATGTGGAACCTCTAACACACAATATGATGGTATTTGAAGATGAGGCCTTTGGGAGACAGATTTTGATGAAGTCGTGAGGGTAGGGTCCTCATGGTAGTATCAGTACCCTTTTAAGAACTAACCTAATTTTCTGCATATTAAGACAGTCAGAGGTGACTGTCTGCAAGCCAGGTAGAGGGTTCTCACCAGGAACTGAACTGGACTATACTTTGATCTTGGGCTTCCCAGCCTCCAGAAATGTGAGAAAATAAATTTTTGTTGTGTAACCATGTAGGCTTTGGTATTTTTATAGCAGCTTGAGTTGAATAAAACACTCTATGTGTTTAATAGGATTGGTGTTTTTAGTAATCATTTCAGTGGTGGTAGTAGCTGAAGTGCTATTCTGAGACTGTTGTATGTGCTTTCTTGAGCTAATATAAATACATAATTACTCTTATATCTTTAAAAAATGTGAGTTTGAGAATATAAAAATATGAGGTACAAATATATTATTCATGTGGTCAAGTAAAATTCTGTATCAGTCATAATGTATCTTTTTTTTTAAATTGCATAGCTTCTAACTCTGATGAATTAAAAATGCATAAAGTCTCAGTAGGAATTAGCATTACCAGCACCAGACTGTGGTCTCTCAACACCATTTTTTAGGAAAAGGAACCAAGATTCCCCTGGAGAAATGGTGGGATCCAAGTCTGTTTCTTGGTTACTTTTTTAAAAAGATAAATACAAAATAAAACAAAACACCTCAGCAGTCATCATAGAATGATGTTAGGGCACCGATTAATTATATTGGAAACTGCTCAGAAAGGGTAAAAGACCCTTAATCATGCATTTAGACTTTCCTTTTCCATATACACTGTACCCCAGAGTAAGAAACTAGTTGGATGAAGCATATTCTTTGAAGATAAGTAGTCTAGCTAATAAATAAAGAAAGAATGTTAGAATTAAAATAGCATCATTTTGCAACTTCTATTGATATAATGAATCCAGGAGATAATCATTAGTGAGTGCTAACAAAAAAAAAAAATGAGACCACCAAATATGGCAGTACCTTTCCCTTATAAAAACTCATACCTGAAGTTGATGGAGCATCTAGATTTATTTTCAGAAAATATAAGAGACAAAGTAAATATAAAATAAACCTTCAGAAGACAATCAGAAAACTCTAGATGGCAAGAAAAAGGAGGGGAACAAAAGAGTTTCTTCAACAAATAGACAGTAGGAGATGGAGGGGGAAGGAGGGAGAAATGGGGGGGTGGAGAGACAGAGAGAGAGAGAGAGAGAGAGAGAGAGAGAGAGAGAGAGAGAGAGAGAGAGAGAGAGAGAGAAGAGGGTCCAGGAGTAGAGAGGGTGGTAAAGAGAGATATTTTAGGAGACTTAAGATATATATATCAACCACCCACTGTGGTACATAACCTTTATTCTAATTCTGATACAATCAAACAAGATTAAAAATAATAGTCCAGGAAACAACACCGTTGTAATAATGTAATTATGTTTCAAGATATCCCTTTTCTAAAATGTTCACTGATACATTTTTGGATGGAATATCTGAAATTTGCTTTAAGTGAATTTGGGGAATTGGAAAGTGAAAGGGGGTTTAGAAGAAACAAGGTAGCCATGAATTAAAATTATTGAAGCAGAATAATGTGTGTGGGCACTGATTTTACCCTTCTCTATATTTTGTATATGCTTGAAACTTTCATAATAATAAAGTTCTTTGTTTTTGTTTTTTAATAATCTTGATTTCTCAAATAATCAAGTTTTAACCAGGTGAGTATTGATGGAAAGTAGGACTAAAAAGAAACAAGGTAAGAATCCGAAGGATGGAAACATAGATTGGTTGAACTTGCTGGGGGAAGACTAACATTAATAGCTGACCATCAGGGAGAATGGGCAGCATGGTGTTTGGTGCAGTTCCAAGCGGTGCTGGAGGAAGCGCTGAAAAGATCAGGCTCCAGTTTCTGTGCTTATCCAGAATTAAAAATGGTCTCATCCATAGAATTTCATTACATATTTATCTGAACATCAAATAAATTACTCTGCATGTATGTATACATGCACTAATAATTATATAGGTTTTACTTGAATCTGTTACGTTTTTTATAGGTTTCCTTAATGCTCTGTAATATATTTTTTAAACCCTCTCATATTTCCCCTCACTAACTTCCCCAAATTCCACCAACTGATACAATACTACAGGCTTAAATAACTGCTCAGAAGAAACTTGGTGGGTGAGTTAAATTGAATTGGATTAGATAAACAAGGACACATATGAAAGGAAAGAACACAGCCGCTGGATCCAGGATTATAGGAAAGGTGGAGAGATCCATCTGGTGCCCAGGAATGTTTAGAAAGCTGCAGAACCTTGATCCAGATTTTAAGCCTCCTTTTTCCATAACTTTATTGAAGATTCAAAACAATGTTATATAGACCAAACATTGTTCAGCATTATCATGAAGGATAGCCTTAGTGAGAAAAGAAACCACAACAGAGCAGTCTGCCAGGTTTGTGTGGAAGGGAAGGCGTGTGTGCAGAATATGTTGCCAGGCTTTTAAACCCCAAAGGCTTGTATGAAAGCTGTAATCACTACTTCAGGCCAACTAGTGATACTTCTTATTTTGAATCTCCCATACTCACCTCAACTCATTCCCAGCCAGGACTAAGATAATGTTTGAACATTTAAAATGGCCACTCCATGGCAAGACCTTTTCTGGAGTTGGACCTCCCTGACAGTCTCTGTAAATCTCTGTCCAGTGTGTCTGACACCTCCAGTTCTAAGGACAGCTGAAGGTTACACCTGGGTAAAGGGGCCCAAGGGCAAAAACATCATGGTGATTTGTGACCTGGTGAGAGAACTCTGACATTTCCGTTTGCTTTTTTTAACCTCTAAAAAATACTGTCAGTACAGTGTTAATTCTGCAACAAGTCAGTTTCATGTCTGAGACTCAATTTGTAAATTGGTCAATACAAATATAATTGCTGATCAACCCCACAGGACTGTGAAACATTTCAATAATTGCTTGAAGCAAGCACACGTTGTACAATATGGCAGAGCTCACAAGAAAAGAGAAACATGAATTGTTAATGCTGGCAGTTGATTTGGCTTGCCTATGTTTCAGTTCCTTAGTGCAGGCCTCTCAGAACCCCATTGTATAATAAATATTTACAACATTGGGCCTCATTATCCTATGTGGTATGTGCCCCCAACTTAATTCTGAATCAGAAAATAAGCCCTACTCCCTCTGAAACAACGACAACCTGTACATTGCATAAACGTATGCTTTTCAGGACCTAAGAGGCTATTTAAACACACATTGAATACTGGATGCCTCAGTAGTGATGTCTTGAATTACCTCAAAATAATTGAGCCATTCAGAGAAGTCTAGATTGTTCCACATAGCATTTAAGCCTATGGTATAACAGTCACCTCATGTGATGGTAGCATCATGTGACCTGGGACAAATGGCTTATAAAGCCCAGACAGGTTAAGAGTTGTCAGAGTCTGAATGTGCCTATTGTATTTCAGTAATTGCCACTTAGTATTTGATTTAATGAAAGCTTAGAAGTAAAGAATGTTTCTATAGACATGGCTGTTATGCTAATTTTTACTATGCCCTTCTCTGTCTTCCCAAACTACATTTAGAAACCTCTGTTTTCTATTAGAAAACCACTTTCACTCTCCCTGCTTTCTGCATACATTCCCAAATCTCTCAGTGGCCTCATTAAAGACAACTACTGTAAATTATAGGGTCTCTGGTTAAGTAGCGTGGCCTGTCCCAATCTAAATATGCAAAATCTACTGTGTATACTGGACAAAATACGCCTATCTTCCGCAAATGTTAGGCTATCCAATCTTCTTTACAGAAGACTGTTACTTGGTGAAATTTGTTAACTATTTACAATTTTTGGAGGGAGTATATGTGGGCATATTTAAAACACCTTGTTATATTCTCTCAGGTCTGAGCTGGGAATAGGTGCTTTGCTTCTTTTATAAAACACCCATTGATAATAATAAAGTCAGAGCATCTGGAAAAAACTAGTTTCATCACATTGAGCCCTTCAAGTTATAAAACCTTCTGCAAGCTATGGTAGTGGAAAATAATCATTAGAAACATCCTATGGGAACTGAAATTCCAAAGCAGGGCCTAATTAGCCATCATTAGCGTATTACTTGTTGCTGTATTGTTAATTCTGTCATGGATAGTTTCCAAAACCTGAAGATCCAGGATTCAAATTCATTCTCTTATTAAAATTTACAGTGATTTTTCAGTCCATGCAACAGTTAGAAGTTAACTGCTTTCTTCCTTTACTGTTAAAGCCACATTGTACTCTCGCTCTCTTCTCTCTGTCTCTCTGTCTCTCTCTCTCTCTCTCTCTCTCTCTCTCTCTCTCTCTCTCTCTAATTGAATGAAGGCAAAGAAAAAAGGCAAAGAAAAAAGGAAAACATGACTGTCCCCATAATCCTATACCAAGCACCTTTTGAGTATCTTAATACCAAATTAAATCATCTGTTATTTGTTTTTTTGTTGTAACTGGAACCAGAAACCAAAGGCAATGAAAATCTACAAGATAAATTATTCTGGTTTCCAATGTGATTGTGGATACTACAAAAATGATTAAAAGGATAAGCTCTGACCCCCACAAGTTCTGAAGAATATCAAAGCATTAGGGCTTTCTCAGAGATTTTAAAATCCCTAGATCGTCATTTGACCTCCTATCATATCATCACAAATCCTTGGAAAGGCAATATTGAAGAAGGTTAATCATTACAAATGTAGCAATAGCTTGAACTGGAACAACTGAAGCATTTCCTGAACCAACATACAGCTAAAACTAACTTGTTAGCAAAAGAGAAAAACTAAAAACTGAAGAAAACATGGAAGCAACACATTTTTGTTGCTGCAGTCATAAGTGGCCTCAATTGTAGCTAAGATAGACAGCCATCTTCAAGTATAATTTGCAGATAGCTTAGAAAGCAACAGAATTTCAAAATACCTCTACTATGGAATGGAGAGATCCAAGATGGCAAAGTAGATAAATACTGTGTCTGCTTCTTTACATGAACAAATTAAAATTACAACTAAATTGTACAACAATCAACTTGGAGAACCACCCGAAGTCTTGATAAATATAAGTTTTATAATTATCGATATAAAGAAGCCATTTCAAGATGGAGAAGCAGAACTGGCTAACTACAAACCTCCATGTGGTAGTTGAGAATCAGTAGGGATATCTCTGCCATGAAGGTTCACCCCAGAGGAGCAAGAGACCCCAGCCCCATAAGGACCTCCTCAGCCCAGAGTACTGGTGCCAGGAAGAGAAGCCCCACAACATCTGGCTGTGAAACACAGTGGGAATTCTAACCATCTGCAAAAAAAGGTGGCAGGAAACCAAGGCATCCTCTTACAGGACCCATGAGCATAACTCTATCACTGCCAGGCACTCACCTTGGGCTCCAGGGGAGGGACAGTAATTTGGGGGAGTGTTCGAGGCATATAAGGGGCAGACAGAGGTGTGTGGCTTCAGGTGAGGGCTGGAGAACAATCAACATTTTCCCAGTAAGAGTTCCTCATCTGGTGCAGCCAGCAGGCTGGTGCCATCTTTCCTGTGTTGAACCCTCCTCCTCATGGACAAATATGAATTTGATTGGTCTGATAAGCTCCACAGCTCTGCCTGGGCCTGCCCTGGAACCACTCATAAGAGGCCTCAGAACCAACATACTTCAACATTGGCTTCAGACCACACAGAGCACCAGCCACTTAACACCACAAGCAGCACACACAAAGGGAATTCTCAACAGGCACCAGAGTCCACTGGGGATAATCCCACTCAGTGGGTAAGCCCCCTGCACAGTAGCCTGCAAGATATGGATATGGCAAAACCCCACAGCCAATCAGCCTGAGGGTCAATCCTACCCCTGATATGCCAATAGCAACCAAGGCTCAACGATAACAGGAGGGCACACAAAACCCACACAAGGAACATTCCTGGATCACCTGGTATAGGTGGCTAGGGAGACTGTGCCACTGGGCCCCAAATGGCACCTACTACATAAAGCCACCTGGCCAAGACTGAAGGATGTATCAGATATACTTAATATATAGAAACAGAGAGGCAGCTAACATGAGGAAACAAAGAAATACATCCCAAATGAAAGAACAAGAGAAAACTCTAGAAAAAGAACTAAATGAAATGAAGGCAAGCAACCTACCAGATAGATTATAAGGATGCTCAAGAAACTTAGTAAGAACTTCAACAAAGAGATAACAAGCACAAACAAATGATATAGAAACCATAAAAAAGAACCAGTCAGAAGTGAAGAATACAATAACTGAAATGAAGAATGCACTAGAAGGAATCACTAGCAGACTAGATGAAGCAGAGGATCGAATCAATGATTTATAACAAAAGGTAGCAGAAATCACCCAATCAGAACAGCAAAAAGAAAAAAAAAAACCCACAGACACACACACACACACACACACACACACACACACACACACAGATATTTAAGAGACCTCTGGGAAAACATTAAGTGTCACATCACTCACATCATAGGGGTACCAGAGGAAAAGAGAGAAAGCAGGGGATTGAGAACCTATTTGAGGAAATAATGACTGAAAACTCTTCTAAGATGGTGAAGGCAATAGACATACAAGTCCAGGAATGCAGAGTCCCAAACAACACTAACTCAAAGAAGCCTACACAAGACACATTATAATTAGAATGTCAAAGGTTAAAGACAAAGAGAGAATCCTAAAACACAGCAAGAGAAAGACAATTAATACCTTATAAGGGAGCTCCCATAGGATTGTCAGCTGATTTCTCAACAGAAATTTTGCAGGCCAGAAGGAATTGGCACAAAATATTCAACTTAATGAAAAGCAAGGACCTACAATTAAGATTACTCTGCCCAGCAAAGCTATCATTTGGAATTAAAGGACAGATCTTCCCAGACATAAAAAGCTAAAGGAGTTCATCATCACCAAAGCAGTATTACAAGGAATATTGGAGTGACTTCTTTAAGATGAAAAAAAAAAACAAAACACAATGATCAAAATTATGGATAATAAAATAGCAATAGCTACATATCTACTAACAATTACTTTCAATGTAAATTGAACCAAAAGACATAGGGTGGCTGAACTGACAAGAAAACAAGACCCTGACATACGCTGCCTACAAGAGACTCATTTCAGATTGAAAAACACACAGATGGAAAGAAAAGGGATGGAAAGAGATATTTCATGAAAATGGAAATTAAAACAAACAAACAAAAAAGCTGGGGTAGCAATACTTATACCAGACAGAATAGACTTTAAAACAAAGGCTATAATGAGAGACAAAGAATAATTGAGTAAGCCCACTTCAGGGTGTTTATCTGAAGAAACCCAAATACTACTTTGAGGGGACATGTGCATCCATATGTTCATTGCAGCATTGTTTACAATGGACAAGCTGTGGAGGCAGCCTGGATATCTATGGATGGAAGAATGGGTAAAGAGGAGGTGGTGTATATATACACAATGGAATACTATTCAGCCAGGGAAGGGAATGGTTTCTTGCTATCTGTGGCAACATGGATGAACCTGAAGGGAATGGTGGTGAGTGGAGTGTTAGTGTTAGCTATATTTTAAAAAAGTCTTTTTTAAAAAAATAGCTGTACTGCAGACTTGTCACTTACACATAAAATTCTGGGGCTGGAGAGAACAGAGCACCACACAGACAACATGCCAGGAAGAGGTAGCTCCTGTGACATTTACTCCAGGTAAATTAGTCTATTAAATTGTATTCAAGGCAAATTTAATTTTGGAATGAGTGAATGTATTGCAAACACATGAACAGTAGTTGAAAAATGACTGATCCAGAAAATGTGGTGATTGGCAGCTAACATAAGATAAAGAGTAGCTTTATTAAGATACTTCAGAAGCCATAAAATCTAAAAGATTATGGCACTGCTGTCATATATAATTTATAATAAAATAATAAAACTATTAAATAATTGCAATAAACCCCAAAGGCCACTCTATTCTGTTTCCTATTTTGAACTAACATATCGATCCTACTATAGTGTACCCTCTGCACTTGCTTTGCCTGTCTCTGGGGTATTCCACAACAGGCTGAAGATGGTTTTGATAGAAGAACTGTACCTAAAGGGGTCATGTACAGGCCCTACACATTTCCTACGTTCCAATTTCACTAAAGTCTGACTGATTGATTCCAGATAAAACAAAGAATACCCTCCCATAGCCTATAACTTCTGGTGAAAAGGAGACTAAAAGCCTGTAAAGACATTGTACAAAAAAAATCGGACATTTTTGCCTCTGTACTAGATGTGGGAGGAATCAAACTAAGTCCTCAGTCTCAGTTTCCCCATCATTCTCTTTTGTCTGACATCCTGTGATCCCTTGCTGATGGGAATATTAGGCAATCATGGGTAAGTACAGGTACTGATGAAAGCAGGGAAACTGATGAGTGAGCAACCCCGGGAAGAACATGTTGCAACCTTGTACCTCTCCTGAGCCAATGATGCCAAAATTTGCCTCAGCATCAGAATCACTCAAGGGACTCCACTCTAAATCTGCTGAATCAGAATCGCCTGAACATAAGTTCTGGGCTTGGCTTATTTAATTCGTCCTTCACAGGATTCTCCTGCTTTCAGCCTGGCACTTTTCTGTGGTTTGACAGTTGTAAACTACTGTTCTTTTTCTGTTGTTTGTCATGGACCTTTTATGTTTCATGCTATAAATTATATTCCCAAGAGCACTTTCAGCAACTTTTAGACTTTATTCTTTCATTTCTTTTAAATTCTCATTTCCTCAATGCCCTTTGTCAGTCTTAGGGATCTAATTCCCAGGCCACATACATTTTCCAGTGCTTTTCAGTGTATTTTTATAACAGATACTCAATATGTGTTAGTACGAGTGGAATATCCCACACCTTTCATGCCCAGGAATGCCTTCCTGGTTGAAACTCAGTCCACAGGGTTACAGGTACCGAGTTTTAAACAGAAGGCCAAATATCATTTCAGAAAATCATAAGCTAGTCATACCTACTTGTGAGATTCATGGCAGAACCAGAAAAACAAAGCATTGAATGAGGAGATCAAGGTTCTAATTTAGGCTTTTGATTTATTGAACAACTTGAATAAGCCACTTAATCTCTTTGAATCTAAGTTTCTTCATTTGCCACTTCGAAGTTTTATTATCTGCTTTACCTATATCTAAGGGTGCCTTAAAGGTCAAATTAGTAGAAAGTGCTATACAGTGGGAAGGTATTATTCATCCAAGAAACAACTTCTAAAACTCACTCTTTTAACATGAAGGTCATCTTTTTGTTTGTTAGTTTGTTTGTTTGTTTGTTTGTTTGTTTGTTTTAGGTCTTCTACCTTCTAATTTTCGGTGATTCTTCTCATGTATGGAGATTGTGAAGGACCTGGTATGCCTGAGAATTCTTTCTTGTCTTGAAGTCTAGATAATGGAAAGGAAAGGAAGCGCACTTTCTAATTGTTGCTTATTATATGTTCCTGAAAGCCATTATAACAAATTACCACAAACAGGGTGGCTTCAAACAAGAGAAATTTATTCTCTTACATTTCTGGAAGCCAGAAATCTGAAATCCAGAGGTTTGGCCAGGCCAGGCCCCCTCGGAAGTCTGTAGTCTGCATGGTCACTGGCAATCCTTGCTGTTCCTTGGTTTGTGAAAGCCTAATTCTAATCTCTGCCTTTGTCTTCTCATGGCCATTATGTATCTGTGCCCAAATTTCCCTCTTCGTATAGGGACACCAGTCATTTATTAGGGCCTGCTCTAATCCAATATGATCCCATCTTAACTTGATTATATCAGCAAAGACTCTAGTTCCAAATAAGGTCACATTCACAATTTTTTGAATGGACATAATTTGGTGTGGAGGGGAACACTATTCAACTCAGTACACTTCTATAGATTGTTTTTTCTCCTTTTTTCTTGAGCCTCCTTTATGTCCACTTTTTCCAAGGCAAACTTTGAATTTCTTTTTAGAAAATACAAAACTTAGAAAACATCCACTTCTTTTAATATCTTATTGTAAAAATATGTTAAAACTTGAGAGGAGATTGGGATTAGAGTGTTTAAATCTGCTTTTGGAGGAACAAATCAGTTTCATCATTAGTGAGAAGGTGGAAAGAAAGATTGTGGCACTACTGAGAGAAACAAGTCAAAATGTGCCTTAGGACACTTAGGTCCATGAAAGCTAGGGGATATTTTATAGCTACATCAAAATATTTGAATAAAGACTATGAGCCAAAATAGAATTATAAAGTTATCTGGTTAACTTCATACATGTGGACAGTGAAGCTAACTCAACTCATCTGGAAATATATTGATTTCTCAGTAAGACTGCTTTTATAGTACTAATGGATCTAGATAATTATTTCAAGTTCAATGTTTTGCTTTTGACTAGAACCAAAGTCCTGATTTCTGGAATAGAATCAATAAAATAAAAGAAACTATGGATATACAACTTTGTATGTAAACATCACAACATTTCATTACAAAAATTATTAATTGGATAGATAGTAAGCTTTAAACTTAGTCACTAAAATGAGTCTGAATTTACCATGCTTTTCTTTCTTATCTTACTCATCAATAAATTCAGAGCGAAGTTTAATTGTGCTAAGCTGTATCTATTTTAATGACAATAATATATAACAGAATTTATTGGTACATTGGAGTTCCCCTCCTTGCCCAAAGCTTCACACTTTCTAGAGTTTCCACAAATGTGTGGCAAGTGTTTCTCTATTTTATTGTCAAATATACTATAACAGGTAGGTTCAATTGGTGGTAGAGAGTATGAGGTTGATGAACTATAAAAAATTGGTTATCTACTGCAAAGGTAATTTCATATATTTTAAACTTATATAAATAAATAGACAAAAAAGAAAATAACACACACAAGTTTGCCACATGTCCTTCCTTCTCTGATAGGGTTACTAGAGTGTTATCTGGGGTAGTGCATTCAACATTAACTCATTCACTAGACAAATATTTATTAAGCATTTTCCATGTGCTCAACAACATGAGAGGTACAGATAGCCCAAACAGATATTGATGTCCCTGTGTAACTTACAACCCAACTGGAATGAAAGTCATGGTAGTCAAAACACAATTTCAACATTCAAACAATATCTATTGAAACTTGATGATGCTTCACACCATGGCACTGAGGAGTAATCATGAGTAAAACATAAAAGATGATCTCTTCCCTAGCATCCTGGTGGTTTATACTGAGTTTAATCACATAAACTCAAAATTTACCTATAGTGATCAATACTTATAAAAAATCCAGAGTGTTAAGGGAACTCAGAATATAGATCTATTCTCTTTTGGTGGACTTCAGCAAACTAGAGGTTGAGTAAGAATAAACTGGGTTAAGTTATATGAGTGGGATAGTATGGATGGGGAGATTTCTGACCAGGGGAGTAGTTGCTCTAGGAACTGTAAGGAGAATGTGGCAAAAGTGAGGGATGAGAGGTGAGCATGGTGGGATCAGCAGGGTCAGCAAAGAAGGGCCTTGAAATTCTCTTTAAGAGTTTGATCTTTATCTTAGTATCTCTGGGATGCCATTAAACACTTTGGCAGAGGAGTTTGAGAATCCAATTTGCATTTTAAAGTGTCTCTGGCTGCATCAAAGAAGAAAGAATGGATTGGAAGGGAGCAAGTGTGGAGGCCAGTACAGTTTGGAAGCCCCTGTATGCATATTAGAGATTGCATATACTTGCAACACATAAGCTATTGTATAATGGCCATAGCAGTAGGGATGAGGGTGACTGGTGATATAGCAAGGATACTTCCAGGGCACTGCTGAACCACAGAGCAGAAATGTACCACCCAGAGTCAATGCATATGGTGCATGGCCCCAAAGATCATGCCTAAGAAGAGTTTCCAAAGGCAAGTGAGACTCTCGCTGCATCTGCAAATTCCCGAGCACTATCATATTGTGTCATCTAAAGAGATGTGAAAAAGTAGAGACTAGATAAAAATACAGGGTGCTCCCTCAAATGTGTGTATTTATAAGTTATCGTTTTGACCCTCAGTTTCCTCATTTGAAATATGGGAGCATAATACATTCTCTACCACAGAAAGAATGTTTTGATCCTACAACAAAACATAAAAGAAATTTGACAAAGGAGAGGATACTATAAAAATGTTATTATTAACTTTTTGCATAATTTTTGACAGTCTATCTTCCCAAAATATGGGACAGAACAGGTCTGAATATTGTTCCCATGTTCAGAGAAAAAGCCATTGTCTCCCTTCCCATTAAAGAACTTTAAAGATTTTAATTCTGAACATTTTACAAAGAGTTCTGCACCCTGTGGGTGCTAAATAATTACTTGTCAATTGACCTCTTATTAAATGTTACTTTTAATCACCTTGCAGAGGGAATTTAAAGTAAGCTACAGGACGATTGGCCTGATAACCTAATGGATCCTTAAATGTCTGGGGGTCTGCTGTATTGCATTTGAATTTGCAAGCTATAGGAGCTTAATTTCTTTAGATAGAAACTAGTGCTCAATGAGCTTCTTCTACAATAAAGAACTTTCAAAAAAAATCTTTCAAAGGAATAATTATTTCTTTCACAGGATGACCTTTTCTTCAAACCCCCCTGGTTGGTAAAACTATAAGTTTTAGACAGAAAATGAATTCTGCAGAACTATATCTGTATTACCCTTTCAAGCAAAAGAAAGGAAAGATAATTTGAAAAGTGATCCAAGAAACACCCAAATTGCAAGGACAGGTTTTACAGAATCTCTGTGTGCAAGCAGAACATTTGGCCTGACCAGCCCGTGGGAGGTGTCCTTTCCATTTCAAGGTGGCTTTCCAAACACCTGAGCCTTCAGGTAACTGGTATGGCAGCTCACAGGATTGTTTTGGTGAGTTGAAATGAGCAGTGGTATAATCTTGCTTCTGGATACACTTGAGCTTCCTCAAAGGTAGAGCAATGCTCTGTAGCCTTTGGCTATTGGGATCTCTTGGGCATGGCTTTCAAAAATCCAATGATCAAGCAAAATTTGGATCAAGTCATCAACTGTTTCAGATGGCTGTTGTTTTGGCACCAAACTGTGATGACTTGTAAACATCTGCATGGCAGTATATTCTGGATTCTGGTAGTTTTCAAACATCAGACATAGACACTGGTAGTTTTCAAATACCTTGCTATTAATATTATAACCTTTGGAATTAGAGAGAGAGATGATACCTGAATAATCACCTACCAACAATGAAACTTTACTGAAATTCGCTAAGACTCAGTTTCTTCATTTGAGTAGTGGGAATATTAATGATGCCAAACCCATATGATTGTTGGCAGGATTGAAAAGTAAAACTCTCAGCATACCCTCTGACTCACTGAAGTATCGAATACATATTGACTGTTGTTCTCAGCTACCTCTGAGGGTTGTACTTAGAATGAGAGTATGTATGTATAACGACTTGCACAGAGTTGATGCATCCTTCCAAAAAATGCTAGTTCCCTCTCTTTAAGACCGTTTTCTGAGATAAGTAATGACAACTATAGACATTTTCCTATTATCTACTATAGTTACAAAGTTACATATTTCAGTTAATTAAATTATCCCATATACTTAAACAAAGATTTAAGATCCATTACCATTTACACATGTGCAAGTTTCTGAATATAACTTTTTTGTTTTCATGATACTTCAAAAGAAGTGGAACACCTGCAATGCCCCAAGGTCAATATTGTGCATGTTATGTATATTCCTGTACTAATATAATGAATGCTGGTTAAGGCAGTTTGGCTAATAGAACACTATCTGACAAAACAGTCATTATGAGAAAGCAAACAAGGTAGAATTTTAGAGCTAAAACAATACAGAGATTGTAAATATAATGTCTCATTTTACTGATGGAGAAATGACTATATACTCACTGGTGTTTATATATATATTTAGTAATTTCACCTCTACATTTGCTTGTCCATTGCAAATTGTATATATATATATATATATATATATATATATATATATATATATACCTATTGGGTTGTTGGAAAGGTCATGACGTATTCTTTTCTATGTCATTGCAAAACTGTGTCATGACTTCTCTGACAATCTTATCAATCTATCTATCTATCTATCTATCTATTATCTATTATCTATTTACCTATCTATCCACCCATCTATCCACCATCTATCCACCCATCTATCTATCTATCATGTATCATCTATCTACATAGATATATATCAGTTAAAAGAATAAGGTCCAACTCTCAATTCTACCAGTATTAGTTGTGTTAGATGTGTGAGATAATATTGTCAAATCTGTGTGTCCTGGGTGTTGACATTAATAATAGCTTACTTACTTATTCTGATCTACTAACTTATAAGACCCAATTATGTCTGATTAACAGCAAGAAGGTCAATGTAGCTGGAGGGAACTGCCTGATGGAGAGACAGTATTGCTAGGTCCATAAGAGAATGGATTCTAGGGACAGACTGCTAGTGCCTTTGTCAACCACTTACTGGCTGTATGACCTCAAGCAACTCTCTTAATTGCTCTGTGCCTCAATTTCTTTATCTATAAAATGGGAATAATAATTATGCTTGCCTAATTGGATTGTTGTGAAATTTAATGAGTTAGTATTTGTAGCTGCTTGGTACTCATATTAATCAAGATTCTCCAGAAAAATAGAACCAATACCATATATACCGGGGATGTCAAAAAAATGTTCACCTTTTAAGAGATGTTATCTATGTATTACATTTTAAAGTTGAATTGAATTACGGTAGCAATGTGTAGTATGAAGTTCACTCAAAAGATGGCATTAATCAAATGAATGCTAATGTCATTTATTGTATTACAATTTTAATAGGTTTTCCTTTCTTAAAAAGTGTATACTTTTTCTTGATACACAGACACACACACACACACACACACACAGTCATATATGAGGAGATTTATCATAGGAATTGACTCTTAACTCATGGGATTGTGGAGGCTGTCATTCAGTCTGAGTCTGAGGCCTGAGAATCAGGTAGTCACTGGTATAAATCCCAGAGCCCAAAGACCCAGGAGTGCTGATGCTCACGAGCAGGAAAGACAGATGTCCCAGATCAAGGTGAGAAAAGAAGAGAACCTTCATCCTTCCTCCCCTTTTGGTGTATATTGGCCCTCAACAGATTGGATAATGCCCACCCACATAGGTGAGGGCTGATCTTTTTCACTCAGTCCACTGAATCAAATGCTAATCTCTTCCAAAAATACCTTCACAGAGGTATCCAGAAATGTATTCACCTGCTATCTGGGCATCCCTTGGCCCAGTCAAGTTGACACATAAAAGTAAGCATTAGAGCAGTCATAAAAATAGAGAACAGAAGAGGTTAGAACAGCAAGAAGTAGCCAATTTTTAGAACATTCACTTTTACTCTGATTGAATTGGGAAAACATTATAGGTCCTGAATAGAGGAATTGCAAGATCTGACATACATTTTAAGTAAGACAAACATTTGTATTTTGTTTCATTCCCAAATAATGAATTATTTGGAAGGAACACCTTGAAGTTCAGATCAAACCTGCCATCGTTTATTTTATTTCATTATTGTGGCTTTCAACATCCAATTGCAAAAATCTCTTCTGACAAAATATCCTCAGGCACTTCTAAAGGCTAATTTATCCTCCATCACCTGTTATCCTACTAATCAGTAATAGAGTACCACTCATATTTTCCCTGTTGCTACAATCTAACACAACCTATTATTTCCAAAGTCCTTGACCTTTAGTTTCCTCAACCATATTATAGGATATACATGTTTGTCCAGCTTATCTCACTGTGTTAGTTTAGAGTAGTTGAGAAAAAATATAAATGAGCTCACAGAAATTAGTAAAACTCCAGAAACAAATATTTGATCTCCTATGGCATTGTGCCAGCCTTTTAAAGCATAGCTTTTTAAATTGGCAAAAATTATTTGAATAGAAAAATCCTACTTATCATTTCACAGACATCTATCTGAGTTATGAAACATTATTAGAGGTAATCTATGTTCTTTGGAATATGAAGGAGCCAGATTGGTTGAAAAACAAGGGCCTAAGGAATCCCTGTCATACTTTATCTCCTCAACCGTTTCCACCTTTGTCGGCCTAACTCTCTGTTCTTCCAGAATTGCAGTTTGCAAAAATATTCATCCCTTTTCTGCATCAGAGAAGAATGAGGACAGTTTCTACTTGTTCATTTTTAAATCCAACTATTCTCTGCATGTACTTTTGAAATTCTTATTTTGTGTCAGGCACTGTGCAAAGTTCTGTTTGTTTGTTTTTTTTCTTCACTTCATGAGTTACTAGTTTATTTGAAGATTGACATTTTGGATCTTGAGTTCTTAAACCAGTACCTCAAGCACTGAGTAACCAACTCCCTCAACAATGACGTAACTGAACTTTGTCTAAAGCAAAGGTAAATGTAGTGATGGGGAATGCACATAGCTAACCCTACAATTGCAGGCTGCCCAAATAAAACCATTTGACCAAGGGCCGATGCTCACTGATGGAAAGTTCATTTGCGTGTTGTTCAGGGGTGAGGGTGGCTGTGGATATGGAGATAAGCTAGGTGTTGGGGTGATATTTAGATAACATAGAGGCAGGTCCGTGTGTCTTAATGTGGAGAATATACTAAAATCATGTTAATGTGCATCACAAGAAACAGTATACATAAATATACTATTATATACTTTAACTAAGTATTTGAGTATTTGTACCTTGACTCATTAACATCTGTGCTATATTCTGTTACCAAAATGAATATCATTTCCACTCAGTTTTTAGTTTCCCACATGCATGCCATTCTTTTTTCCTTTTGTCTCTCATCAAAGAGCAATATAACTTTAGTTATAAAGAAATACTTGAAATTGCCAAATGGATGCTCTCCTTTTAGGCAATGACAATAAAAAGGGGCTGATGAGCAACAGTTCATGTTGCTGATGAGATGCAATTAAAGGAGCAAATAAGGAGAAGCATTCCACTTGACACACACACACACACCAGGCCAGTCAGATTTGACCAAGTGGCTCTATTTTCTCCCTTTCAAATGCCTAAAGATTCCAGGGTTCCTGACATGCCCAATTGAATTTTCCCCAGATTAATCCCATCGTTCTGAAAATATCCAAGCTTAAAATAATGATGATGTCAAACGCAGAAGTGGTCTCATCCCTAGGGATAAGGAGGCCAGCACCACCATGGAGCCACATGACAGTTTGTTGTAATGACATCCATAATAGAATGATGAGACCTGAAGACAGTGTCGGTGGGAATTCTAGCAGCACACTTTCGCCCTTCCATCACATGGCATTTCCACATGAATTCATGAAATGACACAGAAAATAAATTTGTGTACACTCTGTTGCTGCAATAGCTACTGAAATTGTACTTCCAAAGTCTAATATCTCCAAATTACTCAATATCCCGCTGTCAATAAATTTAGGGTTCTCTGTAGAGTCACTGATGGCCAGATATCTTCAAGTTTTCTTAAGTAATCAGTGATTTTTTTTTTTTTTGAGGACAGTGCCACTGGCCCTCATATGTGGGACCCGAACCAGAGCCACTGGCTTCCCAAGTCAGCGCTTAACCACCGCGCCACTCGGCCGGCCCTCAGTGATCTTTTCTTAAACTTATTTTAGGTGGGAAAAAAACTATGCTTTCACTCACTCACTGAACCTGGCAAAGCTGGGTGGTTTGCCACATCAGAACCAACAATAGGAAGGCAGTAAATGCAAGGCTTAGGACAGCATGCCTGGAGCCATTGAGGTCTGGGTTCAAATCCCAGCTCTGTCATTTACTGACAGTAACTTAGCCAAGATACTTGAACTTGCTAAGTTTCAGTTTCTTCAACAATAAGCAAAGACAAATGTAATTTCTAACAGTGTTCTCATTAGGAATTAATTGGGGGTAGGGGAGCACCTAAAGCAATTCTTGCATAGTAAACGCTCAGAAAAGTTATGTGGTACTACAAACTCCTAAGCTAAAGCATCCCTAAGCTACACAGTGAAATGTTATGTGGATTTATATAAGATTTTATTTAATTCATTTTTAACAAATTAAAAACATAAGAAAAAAGACTAAGCTGAGCTTTTCTTTTTCTTCTTGGATGTCATGTTTTACTTTATAATTAAAGTATTGCTTAAAACTAATTATACCCCAATTTTAACTCCAGTTTTGTTGATGATGGAAGTTACAGAATTTCAGGCCACAGGGTGGATAGGGTAAAATGGCTTATTACTTGGAAGCAGAAAGAAATAAAAAAAGTTATTTATCATCATTAACCAATAATTGCATGATTTTGAATTAGAAATGATTGATTGGGGAGCAGTTTTTGAGATTCTGAGATTTCATAGATAGAGAAATCTGAATTGTAATGAGCACCCTGAGTTTGTACCCTGACTGTGACCACTAACTCATTTTGTCCAGTGTCTGTTTGCACCTCAGCCTTCTGATTTATTAAGTGATTCTACTTCCTGTTATTTACAAAGCACGATTAACACCTGAAACCTACTTTGAAAGCACTGTCACTGAGGATTTTGCAGAGTCAGACAATTTACAGCAGTGGGGAAGCTAAGTAATTTCAAAGCCACAGTTTCCACTACAATGTAGTTGTCAACATTATGCCAAATACACCCATTAACTGAAAAATGCTGCTTTTAAATCAGCCTGTTCTTGCTTGTGGCTTTGACTGCTTACGTGAATGTATTTGTGTTCACAGCCAAGTTGTGCTTTGAGTTGGTGAACACAGATGCCCTAGAGTAGGCTGGAAATACGATGTTTTGAATAAAAAAGTTACATCCTGAATTTCTGCCTGCACCTCCTGTGTGTTTTATTCTCAAATTGAAATGTTCATATAAAAGGAAAGCTAATTACATGATTCATTTACTGGCTGCAAGTGAAGAACGTGTGAGTTCACGGAGCTGATGCACACCTTTGTTGGGCACTGAATTACATTTTGTGGACTTACACATTTCAGACAGGAGATACTAATAAGGCTCTTTGTTTCACTAAGTGCTGCCAAAAGACTATGTAGGAAAACAGGACTGCTCATTTCTGATTTGCTTGTCCCAGACATGTTACTGCAGATGGATCCCAAGAGGACCATTGAAAGTGAGCTACTCTTTAGAAATGAATGAGCTGACCCCTCCTCCTCCCACACACACCCTCTTTTCAAAAAATCTAGTTCACATGAGAACAAAGGAATGCCTTTTCAAATAAAAGCAAATATTCTTCATAACTCAAGAATTCCTTGGACCAGTGCTGTCCGGTTCTTAAATTTAATACAGAGTATGATGTGAAGGTCATCTACTTTGTGGTCATCCATCAGGATGAAACATAAAATTTAATTACCATCATATTTATAGAAATAAGAATAAGCTGCTTGTAACCAATTTCCCAACCAGTCTCAATAAAATGTTTTGTGGAATGTTTCATTTGCTGTATAAGAAGTTACTCCTGAACTGAGTGGCCTAAAGCAGCAATGATTTTATTTGTTCATGATGATGCAGGTCAGGAAGTGGGCAGAGTCCAACTTGGCAGTTCGTATGCTTCACATGGTATCAGCTGGGTGCAAAGACTGCTGGAAGATCCAAGATGGCCTCACCCATACACCTAGCTTATGGTGCTGGCTACTGGCTGGGAGCTTTGTCTGAGCCTCTGTTGCCCTTCTCATGGCCCTCTCAATGTGGCTACTTAGGCTTCTTCACAGCTTAGTGGCTGGTCTCAAGAAGGAGCATTTCAAGAGGGATGAGAAATAGACACTTCATATTGCTTAAGGCTCAATCTTCTAAGTTATATAGCTTTACTTCTGTATTGTCAAAACCCCATTCCGTTAGCCATTCCCATTCTGTTCATTAAAGCCAATCATTGTATCAGCTGAAATTCAAGGGGAAGAGGCATAGGACTGACCTTTCAAAAGAAAGTAGCAAAGAATTTGTGACCATTTTTAACCCACTACAGCCTTGTGAAACCAAAACCAGATAAAAAAGTTAGCTCTAGAAAGTAAATATTTGCTTCCTTCAGTTTGATTTTGATGTCTATTTAGACACTGAATGCTCTAATGAGCCAAAGGATTTGTGGTACCATCATCATGTAAAGACGCTTGAGTTCTAGGGCTCAACACAATATACATTAGTTATATTTCAAAGGCTTGTTCAGATGGAAGGAACACATTGTTCAAAAATATTCTTTAAATGTTCACAAGTATGAATTTTCCCCCTGAGACAGACTTAGAGGATGAGCTCATATACATTTAGGCTAGAATGTTGCCATCTTTCTGTAATACTGAGACAGTAAACAGTAGAGCTTAAAAACAAAAAAGAAAGAAAAAAGAAAAAAAAAGTGGGGTGGGGTAGGAAACTGTCTGGACAAATATATGGCACTATGCCTAAAAAAGAGGGAAAAAAAAATCTCTTTGATCCTGTCTGGCAATTTGGTACCTGTGCACCTGAGTCTGGGTGCAATCAGATAAGCCTGAATATTTTGCTTAGTACAGGTTTGACAAGCCAAGATACTGGTTAAGATCCTTAGTGTTGATTCTGCTATTAGATCCAAATAGCATGACTAAACCTAGCACAGTCTGAGGAACACTTTTAAGATTCCCAGCTCCCCTCCTTTTTCATCCCTCTCCCCAAAAATGTGTGCATTCCATCTGTCACTTTTTTTTTTTTTTTTTTAAGACTAAAGGCATCCACGGAAGGTTATTAAGTCTTTTTTATGATTCCTATTTAACTGGTGAGGAAATAGGTTGGTGTTAAGTGATTTGCTCAGATTTGACAGAGATGGAACGTATTTGAAGTTCTCATCTCCTGCCTCCCTTTAAAGTGACTTTGTTTTCTGTTGTTTTTTTTCCTCCCAACTGGAAGACACAAACACACAAACACACACACACACACACACACACACACACACACACACACGTGTTATTATATGCAATTTACTAAATTCCCAACAGAACAAAACCTCACCTTTAATTATTTGATGATGCCAAGTTCAAGAGATGTTAATGATGCTAATTACTAACCATACAGTAATATTTCTTAAGTCAGGGGTAAGGAGCTTTTGGTCTTGATTACAGCAAGGATCCCTGAGGTTAGAAAACACATTTTAAAATGATCTCTAGTCATTCATGTTGTGCCCTCTCTTTCTTTTTTTTTTTTTTTTTGAGGGCAGTGTCACTGGCCCTCATACGTGGGACCCGAACTGGGGCTGCTGGCTTCCCAAGCCAGTGCTTAACCGCTGAGCCACTCAGCCGGCCCATGCCCTCTCTTTCTAAAACCTTTAGCCTCAGTGTGAGGAGGGAAATACAAGGCAATGCTTGCAGAAGCTAATAAACTGGAGCCATCCCCCATTAATAAAAAACTCTCAACTTCAGTGAATTGTTGTCCTGTGGCCAAATAATTGCAATATTTCCAGACCTTCCAACATTTCAAATAAAGCCAGAAATTAAGAATTTTACATGTACTCTCCATATTTTTTAAATATTAGCAATAATGCAAAATTAAAACAGTGTGTGGGCCAGTTCTCTGGGGGGCAAAACAAACAAACAAACAAAAGGTATAATCAAGTGGACACATGTATATTTGCAGGGACTTGTCAAGTGCCATGCATAAAACTTTAGTTTGAGTTTCCTTAATGACTTTTATTCTTTATTTTAGTAAATATAAGACATTAGAAATATTTTCCTTGTTTCCTTTTATTGTCCCCTAAGCCCCCAAAGGAAAATACACATAGAAATGCATAATATATGAGATTTTTGTTCAAGATGGTGGAGTAGGTAAATGCTGTGGTTACTTTCTCTGACAGCCAAATCGAAATTATAACTAAACTACAAAACAACCATCATTGAGAATCACCTGAAGTCTTGCTGAACTGACACCCTACAACTAAGGATTTATTGAAGAAGTCACCTCGAGACTGTTAGGAGGGGAAGAAATGTGGAACAGGTGGGCCCATACCTGCATGTGACCACTAAAAATGGGGAAGGCTATCTTGGCTGTGGAGGTCCCCCCTGTAGGAGTGAGGGGTTCCAGTGCCACACCAGGCTCCAAGCTCAAGGTTCCATTGCAGGGAGAGAAGCCCCTATAATTTCTGGCTGTGAAAACCAGAAAGGATTGTGGCTGAGTTGGATGGAAGGCGGCTGCACTCCCAGGTGCTGCTCTTGGAGGGCCTGCTCACAGACTTATTGTTGATTAACTTGCTTGCATTGAGCTCCAGCACTGGGGCAGCAGCTCAAGAGGCAATAGGAACATACAGGGAGGAACTGAGTTGTCTGGCTGCAAAGGTGAGGGCTGGAGGGGCAGCTTTCTCCTGAACAGGGAAGCTGACAGAAGCCATTTTGTTATTTTTGAACCCTCTCCCTTCATGGCATGCAGACAGAGGCAGCCACCATATCTGAGTTTCCATCAACCTGGCTAACACCATTCATTGGTTCCTCATTGGCCCCACAGAGATGATTCTGACACCCCACCCCATCTAACTTTTAGGCACACCCAATCCCATTCCAGTGGCATTTTCATACAACCCACTTGCTTTGGCTCATGCTGCAGACTTTCCTAAAGTCTATCAAAGGATCACAAAACCCAAACAAGCAGCATCTGGCTTCAGAGTGTCCCATACTTCTGGCTGAGCAGCCCTAAGCCCAGCACTTGAAGGGCGGCAGCTGGCCTTTATTTGCAGCTTGCTCGCTTAAGGCACAGTGTGTGTGGCAGCCATCTGTAGATTGCTCTGTGGCTCATGTAAGGTGACTCTGGGCAGGTCACAGGCTGCAGTTGAACTAGGCCTTCAGCAGATCCCCTCCCAGGTGACCCTGTTGACAACTTGGAACTGAACTGGAGCATCACCTGGCCACCTCCAAGGATGACACACTCCAAGAGCAGACTGGGCAGACACCTGAGCCCTGCTAAATGAATCCTGCTCCATAGGGTCAGCCCCCCACAACAGCTGCTTCACTGTAATCCTGGACAGTCCTCACAACCAATGAGCCTGAGGGTCAGCCCTTCCTGCTGACATGCAAACAGCAACCAAGGTCAACAACAACAGGAGCACACACACAACCCACACAAGAGACACACTTGGCTGGTGACCAGGGAGACTGTGCCACTGGGTGCCATAGCACACCTACTACATAAGGCCACTCTACTCAAACTGGGAGACACAGCAGTCCTACCTAATGTATAGAAACAGACACAGGGAAGTAGACAAAATGGGGAAACAAAGAAACATGTCCCAAATGAAAGAACAGAATGAGCTCTAGAAAAACAACTAAACAAATGGAGACAAGCAGTCTACCAGACACAGAGTTCCAAACACTGGCTATAAGGATGCTCCATGATCTCATGGAAAACTTCAACAAAGAGATAGGAAACATAAAAATGGAGATAGGAAACATAAAATAGAACCAATCAGAAATAAAGACTATGATAACTGAAATGAAAAATACATTACACTGAATCAACAGTAGATTAGATGAAGCCGAAGATCAAATCAGTGATTTAGGGGTTTAAGTAGCAGAAAACATACAAACAGAACAGCAAAAATAAATAAATAAACAAATAAACAAATAAATAAATAAATAATCAAAAAAATGAGGACAGTTTAAGGGGCCTCTGGGACTACATCAAGTATACCAACATGTGTATCACAGGGGTATCAGGAGATGAGAGTGAGCAATAAATTGAAAAATGATTTGAAGAAATAATGATGAAAGAAATCCAAGATGATGGAATAGATAAACACTGTGCTGCATTCTTCCATGAACACATTAAAATTACAACTAAATTATAGAACAATCAACCTGAAGAACCATCTGAAGTCTAGCCAAACAGAAGACCTATAGCTAAAAATATAAAGAGGTCCCTGTGAGACTGGTAGGAGGGGTGGAGGTACAGAACAAGCCCCACACTTGCGTGTGGCAGTTTAGAATCAGGAGGGATATATCAGCTGCTTTGGTTCCCTCAGGAGGAATGAGAGACTCCAGCCCCTCACACCAGGATCCCCAGACTGGAGTACTGGTACCAGAAAGAGGACCCCCCCACAACATATGATTGTGACAAAAGTGGGGATTCCAACCATTTAGGTGGGACAGAAAATTGCTGGAAACCCACGCGTCCTCTTAAATGGCCTGTGCACAGTTTCACTTGCTCGCAGGAACTCACCTTGGGATCCAATCAAGGGGGGAAGAGTCGGCAGTCCTCGAAGACATCCGGAGTTGGGGAGCTGGGGTATGTGGGAGGACTGGAGGACAGTCAGCATTCTCTTGGTGAGGGGTTCATCTTCCATGCAGCCGGCAGGCAGGCACCATCTTTCTTGTGTTAAACCCACTTTCTCTGGCCAAGTCTGAATCTGATTGGCCTGTTGAGCTCAGCTGCTCTGCTGACTCACTGTACACCTGAAATAAATATAAAATAATATTGAATGTCAACTGTAATTGAAAAAATTAAAAAGGGGGAATAAGAGGTTCAAAGTTCCAGGTACAAAACAAGTCATGGGGATATAATGTATAGTTTTGGGAATATAGTGAATAATATCATGATAGCATGGTACAGTGTCAGATGGTTGGTGAATTTATCAAGGTAATCACTTCTTTAGGTACATAAAGTTTGAATAACTGGTACATCTGAAACGAATATAATGATGTATGTTAGCTATATTTTAATTAAAATCTTTTAAAAAAGAAACGCATAATGTAAGGATAAATGTGCAACCTCCATGTATACATACAACTAGTAAGTGGTTTCTGTGGTATTGTAAATGTCACAGTCTGGTAGCTCTCAAAAGTGACCATAAAATCTCCCATTCTGATATGTCCACCCATTTGCCACTTCTCCCATCAAGAGAGAGAGTTTATTTCTCTGCCCTTGAATCTGGGTTTGACCATATTTGGTTATTGAGACATTAGTGAACGTGACACACACAGAGCCTTGAAAGGCACTTGTGTACTGGAGTTTGCCTCTCTATGGAACCCTTCAGCTATCATGTGAATAAGCTCTGCCGGCTGGCCTGGAACCATGTGGAGTGTCCAGCTAGCCCAGCTGATACAGTGTGCCAGCTGAACCCTAGCAATGTTCCAGTTGAGCCAACCCAGGCCAGAAGAGCCACCTGGATGATCACAAGACCATAAGAAATAATAAATGCATGTTATTTTAAGTTGCTCTGACTCTTATGCTACTAAGAAAAGACAGGCTTTAAGGACAAATAGTTTATGTCATTTCATAGCTGTGTGACATTGGGCAAGTTACTTGAGTTTCTCTAAATCCATTTCCCCAATAAAATACTACTCAACATATGGGAATAAAATGGCATGCATCTAATCAATCTATTATCTATCTATCTATCTATCTATCTATCTATCTATCTATCTATCATCTATCTACCTATCTATCTGACTGTCCATCCATTCTTTGTCTATTATTTAACACTGTTCTTGGTATTGAATACCATAGAAAGTATTGTCAAATATCAGTGACCTTTCTCCTCTGTTAATTTAAAAGTGCCCTTCATAATAACATAAAAATGGTTTCTGCTTCAAAGCATAGTCTTAATTTTTTTTTTTAATTTACTCTTTGCAATAACCTTGCTTGACAAATAAGGTAACCTTTTAGTGAATTAAGAAATACCCAAACTGAAACTCTGAGTGTTATGGCAGTTGGTCCAGGGAACAAGGTGAATGATGCGGGAGGCATTTGAAACCCAAGTATGTCATCTTGCAGTCCTTGAAGGGTAATATTTTTCCTACAGCTCTTAAGTGAAACAATAGTGTAATTTTTGGTGACTAATTATCCAGGATTCAGAACTTTGATGAAAATATTATAATTTTTGGAAATATTTTAAATGGAAATTTTTGAGTCTGCCAAGGGAATACTTTCACAGATGGTTTTATATGTGTACAAGGAATAAAACTGTGAAAGGCAAAGTGAAGATCTAAAGATCTGATGGTAATCAAAATCACAGTATCTTGTGGGAATGCTTTTTACAATACTTTTCTCCTTCTTTGAGTTGTACTGCTGATTAAATTAAGTAAAGATATTTTTAATATCTTTCAGAGACTAAAAATACTGTTAGAGTTAAAAAAAATCCCTTTGTTTCCATTTTAAAACTATCCATGGTTATACATCAAAGCTGTTGCTATTCTCACCCTTGATCCTTATCTGGGATTTGACCCTCCCACACACCTTCCAAACTCTGTTTCCATTTTATGTTTTACCTGTCTTGTCTCCCCTTTGCAACCTCATAACTTTAAATATGTAGTGGTGTGTTTTTTTTTCTCTTTGTCTTCCCAGCTTCTATAGAAAGATTTGAACTTCCAGATCTTGTAGAAAGATTTGTATTTCCAGATCTTTCGTCCCTCTTTCTTTAAAAAACCAACACACAATAAAACACTAATCATATGAACAAACAAATAAAACCCAAGTGTGTTATATTTTATTCATAAGTCCAAAGCTAAGCTCACCAACAGTTCTGTTCACCTGCTTAAATTATAGCCAATATCCTCTTATCATTTTTATCTGTGACTCTGGCTATGGGTTTTTTGGAACTAAGGGCTTGGTGGATTTTAATGTTTCTAAGTGATTGTTGTGTTGTATTCTACTATTAGGGTTTATGACTTTTTTTCAAAAGTAAACATCCTTTCAGTTGGTAAAGCAACTCCTTTCTCTTTCTTCATTCTCCTTCTCAAGTACATGTGGGAGTTTCTATTATCACTAACATCTGGTCTTTGAGACCTAAAATTCAAACTATAAACTTGCTTAAAAAAATACATGTGCTCAAAAACACAGCTGTCTGTAGGTTTCTTTTGATCCCACTGTAAAAGAAGCTACATGTCATTTTCCTGATTTGAGGCTTTTCAAAGTGAGGGAACTAACAGACCTGGGACTTTTCACTCTCTTCCTTTTCATCTCCCTCCTTAAGGGCGCAGCATGTGTGGGAATTGTGGGCAAAAAAGACACTCTTTAATGCATTGATTTGGTGGAAAAATAATTTGGACAAACAGGCATCCATTCATTTTTTGGGTATCTTGTGAAAGACACTAAACATTGAGCCTGTTTCAAATTTGCCTTTTCACACTGGGTTGTGTTTTGATAAGGATGGGAAGTGTTATTTGAACTTATTTTGTGATCATACTAATTTCAGGGTCATTTTAGTGACAGATGAAGAGCCTATATTTTTGAACTCATCAAATGATACCATAGATACATTTACAAAATTATTTTAAGTTTTTCATGAAATCAGTATCAATGCCATTATGTCATTTTCCTTTGTCTGTGCAGCATGCAACAAAAAAGAAAGTTAGAACCACCAAAACTTACGTAGAGGAGATTACACAATAAAGTAAGGCCTGCTAAACCTTGCAACCCCAGTTTAGAGATAGGAAAACAAAAATGCCACTCTAAATCATAATGATGATTTTTCATGTGTATTTTATCCAGAGATGAAAAATAGTAACACAGCAGGATTCTATTTTCAAAATTGCTTCTAGAAGATTTTTTTTAGCTTTATTAAGGCATAATTGATAAATAAAATTGTGATATGCTTTAAGTACAGTGTGACGATTTGACATCTGTGCACATTGTCCAAGGATTCTCAATATCAAATTAATTAATACATCCATCACTTCACATGTTTACCCTTTTTGAGATGAGAACACTTAAGTTCTGCTCTCTTAGCAAATTTCAATTACATAACATTCTTATGAACTACACTCACCATGTTATACATTCAGTCCTCAGACCTTATTTACTTTATAATTAAAAGTTTGTATGCTTTACCAACCTCCCCCTGTTTCCTCCACCTCCCAGCCCAAAATAAATATCATCCAATTCCCTGTTTATATGAGTTTGACTATTTTTAAAAGATTCTACATGTAAGAAATACCACACAGTATTTGCTTTTCTCTGTGTAGCTTATGTAACTTAGCATAAAACCCTCTAGGTTCATTCATGCTTTAACAAATGTTAGGGTTCCCTTCTTTTTGAAAGCTGAATAATACTCCATTGCGTATACATACCAGAATTTCTTTATCCATTCATTCATTGATAGACATTTAGGTTGTTTCCATACTTTGACTTTTGTGAATAATGTTCAACTGGACATGAGAATACAGACATCTCTTTGATATCCTGCTTTCATTTCCTTTAGATATATAACCAGAAGTAGGGTTACTGGATCATATAATATTTCTGTTTTTAATTTCTTGAAGAAATCCATGCTATTTTTCATAGTGGCTGTACCAGTGTATACAGCCACCAACAATATACAAGGGTTCCCTTCTCCACATTCTCTCCAGCATTTGTTACTCTTGTCTTTCGAATAATAGCCATCCTAAGGTGTGAGATGATATATCTTTAGGATTTTTTTGGCATTCAATATTATTTTATATTAATTTAAGGTATACAGCAAAGTGGTTAGACATTTGTGTAATTTAAGAAATGATCCCCATGACTAGTCTAGTACTCACCTGGCACTATACATAGTTATTACCATATTATTGACTATATTCCCTATACTTTACCTTACATCCCCAGGACTACAAGTTTGTAACTATCAGTTTGTACTTCTTAATCCCTTCCTATTTTTCACCCTGCCCTCCAACTGCCTCCCATCTATCTCTCCAACAAATACAGTACCCATTTTATACCATATATAGTTATTACAATATTGTTGACTATATGCTTTTGTTATACCCTACATTTCCATGACTACTTTGTAATAACCAATTTGTGCTTCTTAATCTCTCCCACTTTTCACATGTCCAAGCCCCCTCCCATCAGGCAACCATCAAAATGTTCTTTGTATCTATGAGTTTGTTTCTGTTTTGTTTGTTTATTTTGTTCTTTAGATTCCACATATAAGTGAAATCACATTGTATCTGTCTTTCTCTGCTGACACTCCAGTAAGCACAACACCCTCCAGGTCCATCCATGTCACCACAGATGGTGAGAACCCACTCCCTCCCATGGCTGAGCTATATTCCATTGTATGTGTATTTATATATATCATCTCTTTTTTATCCTTTCATCCATTGAGGGACAGCCAGGCTGCCTCCACATTGTAAAGAATGCTGCAATGAACATATGGATGCACATGTCCCCTTGGAGTGTTGTTCCAGTTTTTTTTTGAATAAATAGCCTGAAGTGGGCTTACTGGGTTTTTCTTTGTCTCTTGTTATAACCTTTGTTTTAAAACCTATTTTGTCTGGTATAAGTACTTCTATCTCGGCTTTTTTTGTTGTTCATTTCTGTTTTTGTGATATATCTCTTTTCACCCTTTACACTGCATTTGTGTGTGTCTTTCAATCAGAAGTGAGTCTCGGGCCGGCCGAGTGGCGCATTGGTTAAGCGCTGGTTTTGGGATGCCAGCGGCCCCGGTTCGGATCCCACATGAGGGCCAGTGACACTGCCCTCTACAGCTAACAACAGCTCCACCTGGAGCTGGGCTGTGCAAGCCCCGGTGATGGTGTGGGCTGCAGTGGGCTGCCATAGGCTACAGTGAGTGGCCCGCAGCCAGCATGAGCGGCTGGCAGCCAAGCGTGAGCTGCCAATAGCTGCGATGAGCGACATCCAGAGGCCAGCGACCAATCTGCCTCATCCGGGAAGAGCGCAATGACGATACCAACAGTGAAGCAACATCCTCCGCAACTAAACTGAGGAACAAAAGGACAGCAACTTGTCTGTTCCCCTTCCCCGATTCCCCAACGCTGTTCCCCTCCACCAATTCTCCAATAAAATCTTAAAAAAAAAAAAAAAAGAAGTGAGTCTCTTACAGGCAGCGTATGTGTGGGTCTTGTTTTCATATCCATTCAGAAACTCTGTGTTTTGATTGGAGCATTTAATTCATTTACATTGAAAGTAATTGTTGACAGTCTATTGCCATTTTATTATTCATGATTTTGATTTTTCTTTTTTTTCATCTTAAAGAAGTCCCTGTCAGATTCCTTGTGTGGGTTATGTGTGCCTTCCTCTTACAATTGTGCCTTGATTGCTATTGGCACATCAGTGGCTGGGGTTGAGTGTCAGGTTGACTGGCTGTGAGGTTTGGCCACATCCACAGCTTATGGGCTGCTGTGTGGAAGGCTTATCCCACTGGGTGGGATATGCCTCAGCAGTCTCTGGTGCCTATTGAGGCTACCCTTTGTGTGTACCTCTTGTGAGGCTAATTAGGGTGTGCTCTGCTGTGATCTGAAGCCAACATTCAAGCATGTTGGTTCTGAGGCCTCTTGCAAGGGATTGCAGTGTAGGCCCAGGTCACCCACTGCCAGTGACCAGCTAGGGACTACCTGATAAGAGCTACAAAGTGATCTGAGGTTTTTAGCTGCCTGTGTTAACCCTGGAGGCACGTGGGAGTAGCCACACTGAGAACCAAGAACATCTGCCATCAGTACCAGGTCTGGGGTAGCTCTTCAAAATGCTATGACACCCCAAGGCCTGCTGCCACTGGCATGCACTCCCTTAAGATTCAGCCACTGATAAAGTCTCATGCAGTACATGAGTTGGGTGGGTCAGGGTCTCAGAAGGTCACTAGAGTGGGAAGTGTTGTGGTCACCAGGTTAATATAAATACTGGTTTGGTGCCAGTGCTGAGCCTGAAGTTATTCAGCAAGTCTCATAGCACACTCACCCAGGGTTTGTTGGACTCTGATAGTTTTCAAAGACAGAGTGCAATGTGGATGGGCCTGGCTGTTCTTGGATAAAGTGCCTCTGGCATTGGAAGAGTTGGCGGGGTAGGGATTGAGTCTCAGTGAGTCAGCAGGGCAGAGCTGCAGAGCTCACCAGGCCAATCAGATTTAGATTTGGAAGGAAGCATAGGGGGCAGGCTCAACACAGGAAAGATGGCTCCAAATTGCTGGCTGCATGGAAGACTGGCCACTCACAGGGAAAATGCCAATAGTTCCCAGCTGTTGTCCTAAAGCATGCAACTCAGACTGCCCCCCGTATGTCTCTGACACACCCAGGGTTACTGTCCCTCCGCTGGAGCCCAAGGTGAGTGCCTGGGAGTGAGAGAATCTGTGCATGGCCCCTTTAAGAGCATGCCTGGGTTTCCTGCCACCTCGGACCAGCTGTATGGTTGGAATCCCCACTGGTTTTCACAGCCAGATGTTGTGGGACTCCTCTTCCCAGTACCAGTACTCTGGGTTGGTAAAGTTGGTGAGGGGCTGAAGTTCCTTTCTTTTTTGGGAGGAACCTCTGCAGCTGAGATATCCCTCCTGATTCTTAACTGCCACACAGATGTTTGGTGTTACCTGGTTCTACATCTCTGCCCCTCCTACCAGTCTCGGCATTGTTTCTTTTCTATATCATTAGTTATAAAATTTCTGGTCAGCTAGACTTCAGGTGGTTTTCCAGGTTGGTTGTTTTACAATTTAGTTGCAATTTTGATTTGTTTATGGAAGGAATCAGGCACAGTGTTTATCTAGCTTGCCATCTTAAATCTCTCATTATGATTTTGATTTACATTTCCCTGATAATCAGTGATGCTGAGTTATTTTCATGTGTATCTTTTTGGAAAAATGTATTTTCAGGTCTTTTTCTTTTTTCTTTTTTATTGAGTTGGATGAGTTCCTTGTATAATTTAGATAATAACCTTTATTGGATATATGGTTAGCAAATATTTTCTCCCATTCCATACATTGTCTTCTCATTTTGTTGATGGTTTCTTTTGGTGTACAGAAACTTTTTAGTCTGATGTACTCTCACTTGTTTACTTTTACTTTTGTTGCCTTTGCTTTTGGTATCAAATTAAAAATAAAAAAAAATCATTACCAGGATCAATGTCAAGGAGCTTACTCCCTATGTTTTCTTCTAGGAGATACATGGTTTTACATTTTATGTTGAAGTTGTTAATCCATTTTAAGTTAGTTTGTATGCATAGTATAAGATAAGGGTTCAATTTCATTCTTTTTCATGTGGCTATCCAGTTGTCCCAAAAGCTTTTACTAAAGAGACTGTCCTTTCCACTGTAAATTTTTGGTGATTTGGTTGAAAAATTAATTGACCATATATTCATGTGTTTATTTCTGGGCTTTCTATTCCATTTCACTGATCTATGTGTCTGTTTTTATACCAATACCATACTGTTTTGATTACTATGCTTTGTAATTCAGTTTGAATTCAGGAAGTGTGATGCCTCCAGCTTTGTTCTTTTTTCTAAAGATTGTGTTGACTATTTGGAGTTTTTATGATTACATTCAAATTTTAGGGGTTTTCTTCTATTTCATTGGAATTTTGATAGTGGTTGCTTTGAATCTGCAGATCATTTTGGGTAGTATAGACATTTTAACAATGTTACTCATTCCAATCCATGAACTTGTAATATCTTTCAATTTACTTGCATTTTCAATAATTTCTTTTGTAAATGTTTTATAGTTGTCAGTGTACAGATATTTCACTTCCTTAATTAAATTTATTCCTAAGTAGTTTATTCTGTTGCAATTGGAAATGTAATTGCTGTCTTAATTTCTCATTCTGATAGTTTGTTGTTACTGTGTAGAAATGCAATAGATTTTTTTAAAAGATTTTATTGGTGAATTGAGGGAGGGGAACAGCGTTGGGGAATTGGGAAAGGGCAACAGAAAAGTTGCTGTCTTTTTGTTCTTTAGTCTAGTTGTGGAGGACATTGCTTCACTGGCCCATGTTGGTATCGTCATTACACTCTTCCTGGATGAGGCAGATCAGTCGCCAGCCTCTGGATGGTTGCTCACAGCAGCTATTGGCAGCTCACGCTGGCTGCCAGCCACTCACTGTAGCCTATGGCAGCCCACTGCAGCAGGGCAGCTGTCTACACCATTGCTGGGGCTCACAGCACTGCTCCAGGTGTAGCTGTTAGCTGTAGCGGGCAGTGTCATTGGCACTCATATGTGAGATCTGAACTGGGGCTGCTAGCGTCCCAAGCCAGCTCTTAACCAATGTGCCACTCTGCCGGCCCTGCAATAGATTTTAATATATTGATTTGGCACCCTACAATTTTATTAAATTTGTTTATTCAAACAGCTTTTGAGTGGAGTCTTTAGGATTTTCTATATAACATCATGTCATCTGCAAACAGAGACAATTTTACTTTTTCCTTTCTGATTTGGCTGCCTTTTATTCATTTTTCTTCTCTAAATGGATGTTTAAGTATTTATAATAGTTATATTCTCTTGACAAATTGGGTGTTTTATCATTATATAATGACCTTTTCATGTTTTGTTATTGTTTTTAGAAAATCATCCTTTTTATATGAAATAAGTATAGTCACCCCTCCTTTGTTTTAGTTTCCATTTGCATGAAATACCTTTTTTGTCCCTTTGCTTTCAGTCTATGTGTATCCCTAAAGCTGAACTGAGTCTTTCGTATTTAGGATACAGTCAAGTCTTTTTTTCTTGTTTTGAATCTATTAAACCACTCTATGTTTTTGATTGGATAATTTAGGTTTGTGTTTTTATATATTTAAAGTAATTATTGTTAGATATAGACTTATTGCCATTTGTTAATTTTATTCTTGGTGTTTTGCAGCTCTTATTTTTCCTTTTGTTCTTTCTTGCTCTCTTCCTTTGGTGGTTTTCTGGAGTGCTATATTTTGATTCCTTTTTGTTTATCTTTTGTGTATCTACTATAGCTAAGAAGACACCCCAACAAAGTCACATCTTTGGCTGAATTTTGAAAAACAAGTGAAAAGTATGAGTTACTGGAAAGATTCAGTGTGTCATGGAATGTATAAAAATACAAAGATAGGAGTGAGGGATATTAAATCCTTCTGTAGGTGACCAACAAAAAGTTTGGACCACATGGAAAAAGAGGTTTATGTCGGGCATAACAACAGAAGACTGCATGAACCAATAAAATCTCACTAAGTAAAAGATATAATGGGGAAAGGTAAACTGAATTAGGTGTGAATAAATTTTACTTATATTTTCTAAAATTTAGTGATGCTGCTTTCAAAAATACATAGCGCCGGCCGAGTGGCGTGGTGGGTAAGTGCTGGCTCGGAGAGCCAATGGCCCCGGTTCAGGTCCCACATATGAGGGCCAATGACACTGCCCTCAAAAAAACAAAAAAATAAAAAAATAGAAATACATAGCAAAATGGAATTCTTATTTCCTAATTAGATGTGTTGGGGAATTTATGCTAGTGAATAGATAAGAATGAGTATCTTCTAACCAGAACACTAAAAACACATATTTTGATTTAAACAGGTGCAAAGACATGAGAAAATACTTTTTCTTCAGTTAGAATAAAGCATTCATATGCTCAAAAAAAGTTTGGTTGCCTTTGAACTATAGCAAGAGGTAATCATCAGAATCAATTTTTTACTGATTTTAAATCTTAATCAGTGACAATTTCACATAAGCATGTGTCCCAAGCCCACTACTTAGTGGCAGCCCACATTTATAAAATTCAGCTTACCAGCAACAACTGACTCCAGGAACAATCCTGCTCTGAAAGATCAAAAACTCCTCAACTCCAATAGTCCTGCACAAGATCAGTTCTTTGCTTCATTAACAAAGACTGCTATATACAAGCCCAGCTCTTCCTTAGATAACAAGTAATATAGTTCAGCCTTTCCTATCAGATATTGAAAAGCAACCTCTTCCTTAGTGTGTAGGTAGCTTTTTCCTAACAATTTCATTTATTAATTAATGATGCATATAAAAATATATATTATAAAATCTGAAATGGGGAAAGTCGAATTCATTCAAGAAACTTACTTCATGCTGAGAAGAATAAAGGGCAATCCATGTTTTCAAAGAGCTCAGACACTCAAGCTAAAAATTATAATTCAGTGTGTTAAATGACCCTCCTGTCTACTCCCATAAATGGAGGGCTATTTTACTAAACCGTAAAGTGAGGATTCAGAGAATGTTTATTTCTGAGCTCACTCTTAAAAAGAAATAATAATATAAAAATAAGCAAGTAGGGAAGATAGCCATGAAAGATGGATACCAAACCACATGGCTGGTAAAGAAAGTAAAATGATTTAAATTAAATTTAACAAACTAAACTCAATGTTGCTATCAGTAAAAGGTGAGAAGCAGAGATCTTTGGAAAAGAGAGAGGTAAGCATGGACTAGATATGCCAAAAGTAAGGCAGGATAAGGAATGAAAATGGGATGGTGGTAAGAATGGAGATGATGGAGGAATTATTTGGAAGTAATATCAGGAGACAGGCTAAGTGGACATGAGGGAAAAGGATGGGGAAAACGGTCAGTAGTCAGCAAGGAGGAAGATTGTGCTACCAAGTGTAATTGGGAGAGGTCATGGGCCAATAGTAGACATTACTTTATAAATCTTAAATATTTAAAAATAAATATATAATTCTCTTTACTGTGTATTTCTAAATTTGCCTCACAGAATGCTTAATATTGGAGGGTAGTATCCCTTTTCAAGTCTTTCAATAAGTTGCATGATGAAGGCTTTTGAAAAGGGGACATTTTTCTTGAGTATAATATATGAGGGTAATTTTCAGCCAATAAGATCCAGCTTCTTTAAGCAGGAGGCAAACTACACAGAACATCTGATAAATTGGCAAATATATAAATTGTAAAACATCTCATGGATTTAGTTTGGGGGCAAGACACAACCAGTGTTTTAGTACCTTCTGGGTCTTTGAAATATAATAGCCATCTTCTGATATTCTTTCTCTGTGGATCCTGAATGTGTGATGACTACTTTTCTCCAAGCAGAGCTCTTTTAGTAGTGATTTTATACCTGGCATTTTTACATATTTAAAAGCAGGCCTGCTAGAGGTTATGCTAAATTAAAGTTTGTTTAGTACCAAGGATAACAGTTCAGACTGTATCAATACAGGAAAACACAGATGTCTAAATTTAGAAAATAGTACAGTTTACTTTTCATTCAGCAAATGTGCAAAAAAAAGGATTCTATGAAATATCTTCATGAGAGGGGGAAAAAAATCACATTTTCTAGTGTCACCTTTTGTCCTATTTTGTCACATGTATATAAATAAAGGAAATTGTGAGAGCATAGGTTTCATGAGAAACGTTTACACAGTTTTATGACATAAAACAGCATGTGCTTTCTATTAATAAAGTGACACATAAGTGAGGGAGTGAGTGAACCCATTATTGTTAATTACATAGCTGAACATGGAGACAAAAGAATAGAATACTGATTTATTTATTTAAGAATAGTTTTAAATAATAATCCAATTTGCTTCAAGTTTATAATTTTAAAATCATGCTTTAAGATATTCAGGAATATTAATGAATTCATTATTATATACATGTATGTTTATAAATATTTAGTAAATACATTTATATATAGATAGATACATGAATATATGAGTTCCTATATATGTATGTGTATTTTAAATTTATTATATATAACTGGAGGTATAGGAATGTGGGTAATGATTTTGACATATGTTATTCCCACAAGGTTTAAGAGGACCATGGTGTCCCTTTTCCAAATCTCATGAGAGATGGTTTCCATGTTAGGTAATAGAATACGAAGTAGATTTCCCCCAGACAACCAGAAAACCCTAACTTTGTTAGGTTTCATAGTCTCACCAGCCCATGTTTATGCAAAACATAATAGAGATATCAATAATGTAATTGTATCATTGAAATGAAAATATAAGACACATTATTTTGTCTGTGATCGGGCATTCACTTCCACTCTTGCAGGTCTCAGCTCATGAGACAATCTGCTTGTGCCACAGCCCTTTTCACATTACATTGTCCAGCTTTCAACAGAAGCAGTCATTAGGCCAAAAAGTCCTTAAACCTATTGTGTTTTATTCATTTTTCATCCCCAACCACTAACTGTCAGTTTTGAAATAGAATATGTTCTCAATACATACTGGATGGATGGATGGATGGATGGATGGATGGATGGATGGATGGAGGGATGGATGGGAGGGTGAATGGGTAAATAAACAAGTGAACACCTTCTAGTAGGAAGACCACATATTCTATCATCTTATCAGCTTTGGTGGGAAGTGGTTAGACAGGGGGTTTAAGGAAAGACAGCACCCTTATGTAACAGAAGGGCAGAATCAATCACAACAACATTTGGGTTTCTGGAAGATCAATTCCATATAAATCATTTGACTACCAATCTGCACTTCCACTGAATTGCTAAGTACCACCCACTCTACTGGTTTAGAACAGTTTTCCTATATATGAGATCGGCATATGCAAATTAAAACATCAATGACTAAAGGGACATATGGCTTAATCTTTGCTTTAAATGAAATCTTACGGGGCGTGAAAATCTTTAACTGGGGATAGAATCTTCCTGACAGCCTGATCTCTAGTGTTGTTTTTTTCCTCCTCTTCTAACAGCAGTTATTGGTTTATCATTAGTTTAATCAGAGACAGACTAAAATGTGTTTGTTTTGCACCCTCTTTGCAGCTGACTTGCTAAAACTAGAAGGGCATATTGGAAACATAATATACAGTGACATTCTGAGGCGGATGCCTAATTCTGTCCGCCTGTTACCAGGTAAGTGCATCCAGGCGGCTTCTAGAGACATTTGAAAAGCTCTCTCAGGTACAGAGAAGATAAAAGAAGCTTTTAAAATATACATATGCTAGAAATCTATTCCTTTCCTCTCTGGAAAATTCTATCTTTTGACCTTTTTCTATTGCTTCTTTCACACTGGTGATCCCTATTTTTAACTTCCCTTGATCCATATTCTCATAATCTTATTTCAATAAGTGAATAAATGGGGAGTTATTTTCTGATATTCTTGTTTGCATTGTTATTCTTATATCCACCCTCTATGCCAGCTTTTCCTCTTTCAAGTATTTTCATTAACGTTATCACTACTCTCATGCCTGCACTTAATATTTTCAATGACTATTAAATAAGGAACAGGCACACAGGATACCTTATATGCTTTATTATTCTCTAATAATTGAGTCATAGAGGTGAAAAGAGTAAATATAATTTTTTTAAATGATTATAGAGCCCTTTACCTGAATGTACTCTTTGCCGTTGGCTCTCTGACATGTCATCCTGAGTCTTAGGTTGGTTGCTCACGTCTCCCAGTTAGGCATAAAATACATGGGTGGGGAGAATCGTAATTAGTGCTATGCCACTGTTATTTGGGCTAATAGCACTTATTCAATATATCATTTGCTATACAAGGAGAAAATTGACCTGTGCCTCACCGAATATGTGTGGTTGGCTTGGTCATGGAGTCTAATTTATTCTTTTTTACTTTATTTTTATTTTTTTTGAGGGCAGTGTCACTGGCCCTCATATGTGGGACCCGAACCGGGGCCACTGGCTTCCCAAGCCAGTGCTTAACCACCGCACCACTTGGCTGACCCCTAATTTATTCTTTTTTACACTTAGCTCTTTGTCAAAGAAACAGTAGAATCTCACTCTAAGCTGAGATTACTATTGAATTCAGAGGGAAAGGAGAGAATACTCTCAGACAGGTAAAGGAGCACACCTGAAGATACAAAATGAATGATAGAATTTGCACTTATAGGTTTAGTTTATGATTTATAAATTTCATTTAAATTTTTCATAATAAGAAATTTAGAACAAAAGAAAATATAATCTTATTTATGACATTTTGCATTTATTCTTTATGGAATTATAGTCCTTGAGGTTGACTAATTTTAATAAAATGTATTGTGCTGCTATACATGTAATTTTTTATTAGTTTCAGGTGTACAAACAATGTTAATAGTTACATATTTGCATTCCTCACAAAGTGATAATCCCCCAATCTGCTACCCCTCTGGCATCATTTCCATTGAATATATTCCCTATTCTGTATTCTACATCCCTTGGGAAATATATATTTAATTACAGTTGACATTCCATATTATTCAATTTCAGATTCAGGTGTACAGCACAGTGGTCAGGCATCTACACAGCCTGTGAAGTGGTCTCCCTAATATGTCCAGTGCCCACCTGGTACCCTGCATAATCTTTAAAACATTATTGATTATATTCCCCAAACTGTATTTCGTATTCCTGTGACTATAGTGACTACTAATTTGAACTTTCTAATCCTTCTGCCTTCTCCTCCATCCCTACACTCCCTCCCATTTAGCAACCATCAGTGTTTTTCTTCCTATATCTCTGAATCTATTTCCATTTTGTTTGCTCATTTATTTTGTTCTTCAGATGCCACATATAATTGAGATCGCATGATATTTATCTTTCTCCATGTGACTTATTTCACATAGCATGATATTCTCTAGGGTCATCCATGTTGTTGCAAATGGTAAGATTTCTTTCTTCTTTGTGGGCAAGTAATACTCCATTGTATAAATGTACCACAGTTATCCAATTGTCTACTAATGGGCATTTTGGTTGTTTCCATGTCTTGGCTATTGTGAATAGCACTGCAATAAACATAGGGGTGCATATATGTTTTTGAATTAGTGTTTTGGATTTCTCTGGATAGATACCAGAGAAATCTATGTCATAAGGGTCATAAGGTAGTTATGAATTTTCAATTTTTTGAGATGCCTCCATGCTGTTTTCCTTAGTGGCTGCACCAATCTGCAATCCCACCAACTGTGCACAAAGGTTTCCTTTTTTCCACATCCTTGCTAGCACTTGTTGTTTGTTGATTTATAGATGATAGCCATTTGGACTGGAGTGAGGTGGAATTTCATTGTGGTTTTTATTTGCATTTCTCTAGTGATTAATAATGTTGAGCTTTTTTTTTTATATGTCTGTTGGCCATGTGTATGTCCTCTTTACACAAATGTCTCTTCAAGTCCTCTATCCATTTCTTAATTGGGTTATTTGTTTTTTTGGTGTTGAGTTGTATGAATTTTTTAATGTATTTTGGATATTAACTCTTTATCAGTTGTATCATTGGCAAATATCTTCTCCCATTCAGTAGGATGCCTTTTTGTTTTATTGATGGTTCCCTTTGCTGTGAAAAAAAATCTTTAGTTTCATGTAATTCCACATGTTTATTTTTTCTTTTGCTTCCCTTGTCCAAGGGGACATACCAGTAAAAAACATTACTATGGGTAAAGTCTGCAAATTTACTTCCTATATTTTCTTTTAGGAGTTTTATGGTTTCAGGTCTCACATTTAAGTCTTTAATCCATTTCAAATTTATTCTTATATATTACATAAGAAGGTGATCCAGCTTCATTTTCTTTGCATATATCCATCCAGTTTTCCTAGCACCATTTATTAAATAGACTGTCTTTTCCCCATTGTAAATTCTTGCTTCCGTTGTCATAGATTAAATGACCATATAGGTATGGATTTGTTTCTCAGCTCTCTATTCTGTTCCATTGAGCTCTATGTGTCTGTTTTCATGTCAATACCATGCTGTTTTGATTACTATAGCCTTGTAGTATGATTTGATGTCAGATAGCATGATACCTCCCACTTTATTCTTATTTCCCAATATTTCCATGACTTCTTTTATGATTCCATGTAAGTGTTAGGTTTATATGTCCTAGTTCTGTGAAAAATGTCATTGGTAATTTGATAGAGATTGCATTGAATTTATACATTGCATTAGGTAGTACGGACATTTAAACTATATTAATTCTTCCTATCCATGAGCATGATATATGTTTCCATTTATTTGTATCTTCTTTAATTTCTCTTTTCAATGTCTTATATTTTCTGAGTACAGGTCTTCTACTTCCTTGGTTAAATTTATTCTTAAGTATTTTACTGTTTTGAAGTAATTGTAAATGGGACTATTTTCTTAATTTCTCCTTCTGATAGTTTGTTATTGGTGTTTACAAATGCTACTGACTTCTGGATATTAATTTTGTATTGTTTACTAAATTCATTTATCAGTTCTAATAGTTTCTTGGTGTAGTCTTTAGGGTTCTCTATATATAGTATCATATCATCTGCAAATAATTACAATTTTACTTCCTCATTTCCAAATTTGTATGCCTTTTATTTCTTGTTTGATTGTTATGGCTAGAACTTCCAGAACTATGTTGAATAGAAGTGGTGAAAGTGAGCAACCTTGTCTTGTTCCTGATCTTAAGGGGAATGCTTTTAGTTTTTCCCCTTTGAGTATGATGTTAGCTGTGGGTTTATCATATATGGCCTTTATAATGTTGAAATATGATCACTCTATTCCCACTGTGCTAAGAGTTTTTTATCATGATGGCTGCTGGATTTTGTCAAATGATTATTTTGTCATTTATTGATATGACCATATGATTTTTATTTTTCAGTTTGTTAATATGGTGTACCAAGTTAATTGATTTGTGAATACTGAATCAACCTTGCACACCAGAATGAATCCCACTTGATTGTGGTATATGATCTTTTTAATATATTGCTGAATTTTGTTTGCTAATATTTGGTTGAGGATTTTTGCATCTTTGTTCATTAGGGGTATCAGCCTATAGTTTTCTCTTTTTAAAATGTCTTTGTCTGGTTTTGGGATCAATGTGATAGTGGCCTTGTAAAATGAGGTTCGGAGCCTTCCCTCCTTCTGGATTTTTTGAAATAGTTTGGGAGAATAGGTGATACTTGTCTTTTGAATGTTTGGTAAAATTCACATGTGAGTGACCTTTGTTTGTTGGGAGTTTGTTGATTACTGATTCAATATCAGTAGTAATTGGTCTGTTCAGAATTTCTGTTTTTTATTGTCTCAGGCTTGGAAGATTGTATGCTTCCAGAAATTTATCCATTTCTTCCAGATTGTCTATTTTGTTGGCGTATAGTTCTCATAATATTTTCTTAGATTTTTTTTTCTATTTCTGTGGTGTCTGTTGTCATTTCTTTTCTTTCATTTCTGACTTTATTAATTTGGGTTCTCTCTCTCTTTTTCTTGATGAGTCTAGCTAAAGGTTTGTCGATTTTATCTTTTCAAAAAACCAGCTCTTGATATCATGAATCTTTTGTATTGTTTTTTTGGTCTCTATTTTTTTTATTTCCACTCTGATCTCCATTATTCCCTTCCTTGTACTCTCTTTGGGCTTATTTTGCTGTTCTTTTTCTAGCTCCCTTAGGTGTAAAGATAAACTGTTAATTTGTGGGTTTTCTTGTTTCTTTACGTAGGTCTGCATTGCCATGATTTTCCCTCTTATGACTGCTTTCACTGCATCCCATAGATTTTGGATCATTGTGTTTTTATTTTCGTTTGTCTCAACGTATCTTTTGATTCCTTCCTTGATCTCATTGTTGACCCACTCGCTATTTAGTAGCGTGTTATTCAGCCTCCATGTGTTTGTGTGTTTTCTGGTTTTCTTCTTGTAATTGATTTCTATATAGTTTCATAGCATTGTGGTAAAAAGTGTGAAATTTTAATTTATGTGGGTATATACAGATAAACTATTTTCCAGAAGAGTTTTACCAACTTGTACCTATTTTAATTGTTTATAGAACTAATTATTTTTATAACCCCAAACAACAGTGACAGTTATTATTAGATTTTTATTAAAACATTATATTCCCTTAGGTTAATTCGTGTTTATTTGATTATCTATAACTTTGACATATTTGCATGTACATTTTGTCCAGTTTATTTTCCCATTATTGTTTGTTTGTGTTCTTTGCTGTGGGCATGTGATTTGATATCCTCAATAGATAGAATTAAAGACTTTATGATTGAAAAAGATTTTTAAATGTTAACATTATAAAACAACATAATATAAAAATACATTATATTTGCTGGAAATTTATTTTTTAAAATCCCATTGAATGATTATATTTCTAAAATACCTTATTTTAAAAATATGCTTAAAAGTGGATATGCTTAAAAATTAGTGTTCCTCAGTGTCTTAATACTTTCCACTGTCATTACATCTACAAGTGATTGAAAAAATTGACCCAAGGTGTTTAGAATGATCTAGCTGTAAGCTATGTCTAACCAAAGTGAGGGCTAATGCAATTTTGGGTCACAGACCAGTGGACACCTGAAAATTAATAGAATTTCTTCCCCCTTAACCTAGGTCAGATTCATCCCCAAGCTCATAAAGGTGAAAGGCTGATGTTAACTCAATTACTATGTCATAGGATCTTCTGATTTACAATCTGTTAAGATTTGAATATGTCCAGTTAAACTGACATACCTAACATTAAATTATAATAGCTCTTTACTTTCCTTCCTTTGCTGAGTAGCTCTGTTTATCTCTAAAAGGTCAAGATCTCAAAACAAGAGACTGCATTTCTTTTATGATTTGAGTTTCTTCTTTGTTACCAGTGAAAAAATGCACTGTAGAATAGTTCTTAACCTAGGAAAGCAAGATTAACTTGCTCAGTTTGTAAAAGGATAGATATATAATAAATGGCTTTGGGCAAATAAATCCTAATGTAAATATTTGAGGCAAATTTGCCACATGGTATTTTTAAAGCAGAATATCATTGAATTAAGTTTGGCAATTTAGCCTTTAACTCATTACAAACTAAACTGTATGGCTTAATGAATAATAGTTATATGCCCAATCAATAGAAAGATTAAGCCCATTCTTATTTGGGTTCTAGAAATCATTTTATTTCCTCCATAATCAGAAACATCATAACTAAAGGGTGGGATTTGATATTTAATACTTACCTAACAGAGTTGTTGAGAGCATTAAATAAACTATTGGATTTGAGGAAGTCACTGGTACATAGTAAGTGTATAATAAATAAATTCAGCTGTAATAATGTTGATAGTATTTATAGATAAACAAAGATACCTCTGAAATTTACATACTTATGTCAAACACTCTTTATAGCTAATGTATTATGATTTTTCTTGTTTAATTGCATCTTTACAAATATAATGACAAGGATACAGAAAATATTTGCGTGCTTAAGAATCATAAGACCTTTCTTTCCTTTTAATGATACTTCACTTTGAGGAGTATTTCAAACAGCAAAGATCTGAAGTTTAAGATCTAAAATACATGTGCCTGTGAGACTTATTTTCCAAGAGATAAGATTTCAACTCTGTTTCTTTATAGTTTATAAGAGAAATAGATAATGACCAATAGCTAAAATACCAAAATCCATGCTCGTCTAATACTATGACTACCCTTTGCACCAGGCTTACTGTGTGTGATGCTAGGTATGCTAAATTACCTAATGTCAACTTGGCACCACCACCATGCCTTTGATGGATGGAAACTCTGTTTCTCAGAGTTGCCTTTCCTGTATGGTTTTGACTTGAATATTTCAGTGAGAGGAGCTCATGCTAAACTTGGAAGGTAGACGTGAACCAGAAGTTACTATTCTCCAGAGGTGGTCACAGCCAGACTTTCAGGTAGACAAAGGATCAAAAAGGCTTCCAGCAGGCTCTTAAGATCCACCCACTTATGTCCTTTAAACTGAGATTTATAATGCTGACATGTGTGATCCCTGAGGGCAGTTCTCCCATGACCTTCAATGGCAGCTTCCCAAGCCTCTACTATCTCAGCTCTTCCAGTTATCATATATGCACTAATTAAAGTAAAAGTCTTTATATTTCAAATATGATGAATGTTTTCTATTCTCCTGATCAAACAATGAGATGATAAAATGGACAGATTTAAAATATTTTTGACTGTCTGTGCTTATCAATAAATTTAAATAATTTTTACATATTTGACAGTCCAATAAAAGACATGGTAATTCTACTGAATTATCTTTTAATTAATTACTTGCTGTGTTAATACAATAAACATGGAAAGCCTAGAATGAATATGCTGATTGAAAGTTATTTTATTTTTCTTTTCAATAACATTTTTTTCTACATATAGGCAAAAGAAAAAAAAATGCACCGACTCATAAGATTTTATGGGAGATGATTGAATAATGTCCCCTACAAAATGCATGTCTACCTAGAACCTCAGAATGTGGCCTTATTTGCAAGTAATGCATTTGCAAGTGTAATTACTTAAAATATGATAATATTGGTATTGGGTGGGCCCAAAATTCAATGATGGTGTCCTTATAAAAAGAGGAGAGAACACACAAAGATATGTAAGGGAAATAGGCCATGTGAAGATGGGGGCCGAGATTGGAGTGATTCAACATTTAGCCAAAGAACTACTGGGAAGCACCAAAAGCTAGGGAGAATAAAATAAGGATTCTTCTTTAGAGCCTTTAGAGGGAGTATAGCCCTGCTAACATCTTGATTTCAGACTTTAAGCTTTCAGAACTGAGAGAGTAAATTTCTGTTTCTTTAAGTTGCCCATTTTGTGGTTATTTGTGATGGTAGTCCTAAAAAAAAAAAAAAAATGCAAGCTACTTCTAATAAACTTTCCAAAGATATATGCCATAATATTGTAAACGTTGTGGAAAAAAGTAAAAAGCCTCTCAATCACTCATCTTATAAATAAATGTGACAATGTCAAATAATAAAGCAAACAAAAACGGCCTCACATAAATGTAAATGCAAAGATGTAAAGTGTAATATTAGCAAACCAAATATCTAAATTAATACCTTAAATTAGGAGTTAAATATATTACCAAGTAAGATTTATTCCAGGAATTCTAGGGTGGTTCAATATTTATAAAACCTATTAACAACATCTGTTATATTACAAGGACTATGGTGGAAAATAATCATCATTTTAATGCATGCTAAGAAGATAATCAATTAAATTTAAAACCATTTATTATTTAATAAAAAAAAAATTGTAAATTTACCAAAAAAAAGAAATGCCTTTTAAATGATAAAGAGTATCCATTTCAATCAAATAGCCACCACCGCTAGCTAAACAGCAGAACACCAGACACTTTTATCATTAGGAACATTAATAAATCATGGATGTCTGCTGTCACCAAGTTCTTTGGCATTATATTAGAACTTCTATCTAATATAATAAAACAATGAAATAAATAAGAATTGAACAGAAGGGAAAAATTATTTTATTATTATATGCAAATTTTATGGTCTACCTTGGAAAAAAAAGGCAGACATAAACTGAAATATACTATGATTAGTACTATAATTATAAGCTTGTGGTAAAAATTTATAAACAAAACAAATCCTTTTGCTGTGTACTAACCATAACAAGGTAAAAATAAATAAAAGTTATTCACAATAACAGCCCAAAGTACAAATACTTGGGAATAAGCTAAATTAAAAATATGTATGGTTTTTATATAAACTTATAATAGAATATGTTACTGTGTTCCATAATAGAAGAGTTGTATAAGTAGAATGATCAACAGGGTTCCTTGACTGGAAGATTAATAATAAAAATATATAGTTTTTCTCCAAACAAATGAATAAATTTAGAAACTTCTACTGTTATATATATAATAAATGATATCCAAATAATTTTCAGAAAAAAGGAAAAGTAACATTGGCAAATATGCTCCTCTATATAGTAAACTATTGAATATTATAAAGATTGATGAATGAGAAAAGAAAGTTAAAACAATGAATAATTATTAGTAAAATTACAAATATAATAAAGCTGATCCCTCAGATAGATTATTTGAAAAATCAGATTTGGGGACAAATAGATTATTATTTGTAAATGAAAACTTAAAATTTTTTTACATTATATACCATAATAAATCCCTAATGGAATAAAGATTTAAATGTGAAACATTGAAACATAAGAGAGCTGGGAGAAAATGTAGCGAACATTTATTTAAGTTTGAGAAAATCTTTTTGTACCTAACATTAACATTGAGAGATGTGTCTGCATAGTATATTGTTATAAATTTTATATGAAAAAAAGGAGAGAAAGATAGAAACAGGCACCATTAACAAGACAAAGAAGTACTTACAAATTTGGGGAAAATGATAACATATATGATGAATAAATGGTAAATACTCTTATTATATGAAGAAATATTTTAAATTTGTAAGTTTGAACAATACTTGTATTAAGTGTTGCAGGGAACAAATAACTAGTGAGTATTATAGTCTTAGCATTGTACACAGAATGACTGCTGATAGTATGGAAGCTATTATTTTGTTAGAGGCAGTATAAATGAAATGAATCAATAAAAGATAAACAGTTGGCTAGAAAAAAAATCTTAATTGGCATACACAGGAATACTCTGAGAAAGTTCACTGGGCCAATAAATATGAAGACATTTAAATTGCATAAATAATCCTATAAATATAATTCATAAAAGTGCAACATTTTTACATACAATATTGGTAAAGTTTTTAAAAGAATAATAACAACAGTTGCTAGATAGTATGTTGGAAGAGTATGTCTACATATGCTGGTTGCAAAATTCTAAATATGAAAAAAGTATTTCTGCAGGGCAATTTTGGCTATATATATTTAAAATAAAAAACAAAAATAAACTACAAAAATGAATGTGTATATGTAATTCACCTTTAGAAATTTATTCAAAAAAAAAATTGGTCCAGAATGCAAACATGCTTCTTTCAAAACTAGAACCACACTGAATACCTAAAAAAAAAGATTTGGGTGAGAATAGTATCTTCATATAATGAAATATTGTGTTCTTTAGAATAATGTTTGAGAAATTACAAGCAAACTATTCAACAATTATGTGTATAGTGAATTCCTTTTTTTGTCAGTTATCTTAGGTAGAAGTACATATAGAAAAAAATATCTAAAAAGATGCAAATACAGATGAGTTTACATATGCATGTATATTTGGGTAGGGATATTATGACTGATTTGTTCTTTATGCTTATTCCTTTTTCCTATTTTTCCATCATGAAATTGCATTTACTGGGTAACTAAATGTTAGTTGCTATGGCAAAGAAGTTTGTACAGATTAATGTTCATTGACATTCAATTGTGAATCCCATATTGAATTTTTAAAGGAAAGTTGTGAAACACTTGCATGTAACATAATTCTAAGACATAAAGAAAAAAACAAACTGAAGTGCAAAACCAAAATGTTACCTCTAGTGGATGGATTTATAAGTAATCTCTTGTTTCCTTTGTATCTGCATTTTTAGTATTTTCACAAAGAATATAAAATAAATAATAAAATCAAGTTGTTTAAAAAATATGATCAAATACATATGAGACCAAACAGCTATTAAAAATTAAATTAGCCTATTTCTGTTGAAGTGGACTTCAAATTATATATCCTTTTTTTAACAACTATATCTAGTAAGAATTTCAACTCCTGTGTTAACATTATTGCCATTTTTCGTAATCTACTTTTCTCCCATTTATGTCGTATGGTGTTTCCACAGGCATACAAAAGGGGCATCATCCAGGGCCTTGTCAGAAACACACAATCTGCAGCCCCACCCCAGACATACTGAATCAGCATCTGCATTTTACTCAGAGCCTCAGAGAACTTGTATGAACACTAGTTTGTGTTGCACTGAGCTGTATCAGTCAAGTCTACTAAAATGTCACTTCTTTTCTGAAGCCATTCTGACCACACTTGGTAAAATAGCAAATCTCATACCTGTCTATCTCTTTCTCCTGATTCATTTTTCATCAGAGCAATTACCATTATCTGGTCTTATAGCTTACATGTATTAGTTATTGCATATTCTTTTTTTTCTCTTTTTTTTTTTTTTTTTAATTCTCTGCTTCCTCTGAGTTCAGGAGAATTTAGTGAATGGGCTTATCTGGTTGTGAAAAGTGTGAAAATTGGAAAGCAAGGTTAGGTGAGAGTCACACGTGGAGATAGGATCAATTATTTATACAACAAATACTTCTTGAACTTTTACCACATGCCATACACACACAGTGCCCAAATCAGCCCAAAGCTCCTGCCTCCATGACACTCATTCTAGTCAGAAGAGATAGATGAATTGCAAAATACATAAATTTGGGGCAACAGATGGTGGCAGGTGCCATGGCAAAAGTAGTGGATGAGGGAAATGAGGAATGTTGGGGTTTGCAATTTTAACAGCATTATTAGGGAAGGCCTCCCTGAGAAGGTGACATCAACACATGCTTATTTAAAGCCTATTAACAAGCTATTGTACTTGACGTGCTGGAGGAAGGGGGTAACAAAAAGAGAAATTATGAAGTAGGAGGGGAAAATATTGTGGCACTTGCACATTAGATGGCTTTGGTTTTTATCAACATATAGAAAGCATGCATAGCCAGGCAGGGAAAGGTTGAGAAAAGTGGGAAATACTTGCAATAACGCATGTGGAGTCCATTAGATGTGGAGTTCTACTCTGGCTCCTCCCACTGCTCTCCCATGAATGAATTGTATGTCCTCCTGATGCACTGTGTATATTCTAATCTTGTATCTAGATAAGTAAATAACACATTTGAGGTCCCGCTAACCTAAGAGCTGCCGTAGGATATAGTCTGTGACAGATTCAGTATTATATCCCTATGTCATAGTTCAGGGCCTGATATGTAAAAGATGATTAATAAGGTTTTTGTTTGTTTGATTTTTTGTTTTTCATAAAGATTTTATTGGGAATTGGGGGAGGGAATAGCGTTGGGGAATTAGGGAAGAGGAACAGACAAGTTGTTGTCCGTTTGTTCTTCAGTCTAGTTATGGAGGACGCCACTTCACTGACCCATTTTGGTATCGTCATTGCGCTCTTCTCGGGTGAGGCAGGTCAGTCACTGGCCATTGGATGGCCACTCACAGCAGCTCATGGCAGCTCTTGCTGGCTGCTGGCCACACATGGTAATTTTAAGGTAGCCCACTGCAGCCTACGCCGTCACCAGTGACTCACAGAAGCCCAGCTCCAAGTCGAGCTGTTGTTCATTGTTTTAGCTGTAGAGGGCACAGTGTCACTGGCCCATGTGGGATCCAAACTGGTGGCCCTGCTGGTCAAAGTTCACACTCCCAAGCCAACTCTTAACCAATGAGCCACTCAGCCAGTCCTGATTAATAAGTCTTTGATGAAAGGTCACAGGTTGGAAGAGCAGAACGATGAGGAAAAACAATGTAAAAACAAATAGTGGTGTTTCCTTTGGATTGGAGACTGGAAAAGTAGGTGCAGCAGTAATCTCAAGAGAATGAGAGAATGCAAGATGCTGGAGAGAACATTGCTGAAATGGCTGAGCTTGGTATGCTGGTGGTCTGGAGGCGTGATCCCAAAAAGGGGCTGATGAATTCGAAAAACAGGCAAGTACCATGGGAATCAAAATCATGTAGAGGCAGAAGAGTGAACTTGCCCAGGTCAAAGGAGAGGGATAGCTGGAAATGGAGCTGCGGTTGAGAGGAGGAACAACAGTGTCGATTTTTCTATTATATGTATGCGATAATGGCCAGTTGTTATCTGAGGGCCAGTCAGCAGTTAATCATTCACAGACTAAGAAGCATGGAGGCTCAGGTGGGGGATGTGGTATGTAAATTTTACTAAAATCAGTTTCTCATTAAAGTCACTTCTGAGGAAACATAACTTTTAATGAGGGGCTTGATTAGTTTATGTTCTCTGCAATAGCATGAGAAGGAAAATGACATGGGTTCTCTGCCCTTGACGTCAAGAACTGACTTCAGTTTGGTGGTTATAGACTTAGCAGCTATCATGTCAGTGTGACTCCAGCCATCCCTGCCAATGCTATGGAATCCAATTTAACTGCAGGTAAGTTTTTGATGGGGCCACATGACTGGTAATGGAGTCACTCAATGTATTACTTCCAAAAACAAAAACAAAAACAAAGAAAAACAAAAACAACCAAACGAACAAAAACCAAAGATATTCCTGACTGGATGGATGTATCCAGTAGTGTTTTCAAGTAGCTTTACGTCTTCTTTACAGACTGGTTCTGATGGTGTATGTGAATCACAAGTAAATGTTTCCTTTTCCTGGTCTTATAAGACATGGATGTGTATTTATCAGAAAGATCAAGAGTCATTGAATGCATTGACTACTACACTTTGCAGCTCACTGGGATTATCACCCTTAGATACTAGCACAATGTCAAACCTCTTCCTTGGTCATATTTCTCTAGTTAATATTTGACACGTGGTTTTTTTGTTTGTTTTGTTTTGTTTTAGAGTTCTCTTTCCTTTGGTTGATAAACTTGGATGAGAATTATGACTGAATATAATAAAGCCTTTGTCTGACTACCCATCCAGGGATTCTCATGAAATGGGGATTTTTCTTAGTGTAAGCAAAAGCAATATGTTCTTCTGATTAGTACTTGTTGACTGCTTGTTGACTGCCTAGGAGCCCAGGGCCAAGGTTGTTGAGTTATGGTCCCTGGTCTGTCAGGAGCTAACTGTGTAACCTTGTTTAAATTATGTTACCTCTTAGCATTTCATTTGTAAAATGGGTGTAATCAGACCTTTCTGACAGGAATGTTGTAAGGGTTAATTAATTGTTGTTTGTTAAGTGTGCTGAGATTGTCAGATTAAAGCATTAGGGAAGTGTCAAGTTTGTGTTATTATGGTATTATTTTTCTTTGTTTGGTAGGAAATGCCATTTCTGTGTAATTTACTTTAACAGTAAAATAAGCCATTTTAATCAATGCACAATCAAGCCTTTATTCATTGAGGACGAGGGTGTATACACTTAGCAAGAGCACTAGTGTCAGCTGACACAGGGCAGAGATCTGAAAATTCTGCCCTGGATACAAAGAAAGCCTAGAAAATGAAACTCGGGGAGATCAGATTCTGAGTGCCCAAGAGACTCATGTTACAGACCCAGTATAGTCCCTTATTAGCAGGGGGAAAAAAGTCTGTAACCTTAGCAACCGATGCCCATTCTTCCCCCCAAAATAACCCACATCACCAAAACATTTTTGAAGCAATTATACATAGGGCCCAGAAACTAAATAACTCATTAGAATCCAGAGGGGATTTTAAACATACGGGGTTATTAAAGACTTTCTTAATAACTTAGCAGTAGACATATTTGGATGTAATTTTATTTGTAATAATACATGTTAGCCATGTTTCATAGGCTTTGACCATTATAGTAATAGCAGGTGAATCTTGATTTTTGCAAAGAGAATACTGACAGTTATATCTGAAAATGTTATTTAGCCACATAGATAAGTTGCAGTATTTTTAAGACACAACTGTTTTCTAATATGTATGTTACTAAATATAACAAATAAATATAATAAATAGACTAAGAAGTATATTTTCTATAAAATAATCACTCAACACAAGTGTTTAAGATGAAGGAATTGAACTGTGTGATACTAAATTGACTATATATAGGTATTTTCTAAAAAATATCATATGAATAATGACTGTAAAACTCACATCTACAGTTTTTAATAGTTTTCATCAATGTCTTTGTGAAAGTATTAATCAATCTTTGTGAAATTCAAGAATCATATCTAGTTATTCATAACTCTACACATTTTATAACCTTTGTTGGCCACGTGGATTTAACATCATTTTACCCCAGTGCAGACAGTCTACAATCTCCATTTTGAAAAACTGCAGCAATAAATTTTCCGTTTAACTGGTTTGCAAACTCATGTTGATGGAGGAGCCGTCCTCACAATTCCAGTGGATCCCTAATGGTCTCTCTGCTTCCTCTCTTGCAACACAGAAGCCAAATAAATCCCTTTGAAATGTAAGTCGGATCATATCACACTTATGTTTCAAGTCCACTAGTAACTTCCCAGTGCACTCAAAGCAAAATCCATCAGGGCCCAGCGTGGGAGTGTCTGCTGCTACTTCTCTGCCCTCATCTCCTGCAGTTCCCTTTCCTTCCAGCTTCCCTCATTGTCTGTCTTCATGCACATCAAAAACAGGGTGCTTAGTCTTCCCTGTAGCATTTGTCCTTGTGGTTCCTTTTGCATGGGTTTTTCATTCCCTTAACTCAGGTATGTGCTCAGTCATTACCTGAGAGTGTTTCCCTAGGAATCTCATCTGTAATAATACTGCTATACCCTTTTGCTACTACCTTCTTTCCTTTTAACTATCTCTATAATGCTTTTTATCATCCACCATAGTGTGTACTCATCTCTCTTAGAGAGCAGGGACTGTTTTGTTCATTTCTTCAATGCATAGAAGGGTATCTGGCACATAATAGAAGCTTAATAAATATTTATTGAATGCTTGAATGTGTACTGAGATGTTGGTACTTCCCAAAATATTCCATAAAGTTTAGTCATTGCTAATGATATTTATTGAATGTTTCCAGAGTAAAGTCCCTAGCTTTGATGTGGCTTAGCAGTTCCTGAAAACAACTCAACATTTGATTCAGGAGCATCTGTTTGGAAATTCTCCAGAGCTGACACTTGTATTTTACATGACAGCAAGTTGTAGATGAGGAACTTACATCCTCCCGAAAGCACTTTCAGAGCATACACCCACACTCTCAGCTAGGGAGCTCAAGACTGCTGCTTACAGGGGAAAGCAAGCCCATGGCTTGGCTGTAGACGATGCCATTGCCCATCCTTAGACTGACATTTTTAAATAAAGGAGGAAAGTTTGGGGGAAAAGATGATGTGAGGCATATAAGTTTCCCAGAGCATATTTTTTTTTTTTTTACTCTACTTCATCAATTTGATTAACCTGATATCATTCTATGGTTCCGGAGGAAATAAAAAAAGCCCACTACTACTTATCTGAATGTTTGAAATCCTGATTATTCTTCAGAATCAATCTCAATGTCACCTTCTCTATTGATACTGCATTTCAGCATTAGCAACTTCCTCAACTGTCTTTTCATGCACCTTTATGAGAACACATATATGATTTTATATCTATATCTATATCTATATATATATATATACATATTGTCTAGATCTCGATCTCTATCTCTATTTCCATCTCCATCTATATCTATATCTATATCTATATCTATATCATCTATATCTATATCTATATCTATATCTATATCTATCATGTTTTCCCAACCACACTGAGTTAGTTCAGGATGGTTCCATGACTGATTTATTCCTTATCTCCAGCATAGAGTTAGCCTGGAGTAAGCCACTTAATAAGTGTTTGTAGAAGGTATACATGTACAGACATTTTCATTAGTTGGTTTCTTACTCATCTATCTTACATGTATGTACATTTGGATTACTTCATAAATCAATTAGCAATTAAAAGCAGTTTTAGAGCCTTTGGAAATGTCATCAACTATATATATATTAATTAAACACCTACTCTCACTGTGGGTTGTCCATGCAATGTTGAAAAGTTGTGTGTATAACTAATTTGTATCATCAAATAATAGTTTGATTGTTCTGTGAGAGCTAGGAAGTGTAAATACCATTTAGAGAAACCCTTTGGTGCATTTCTTTTTCACAAGAAGAATCATGTAGAATTATGAAAAAAAGTGATATATTTTAGTTACTAGAGCAGGGAATTGGAGTTTTGTGATTATAGTTTTAATTTTTAATATTTGTTTGACTTTGAGCTAATATAGCCTTTTTATGCCTTTCATTTGTCATTTGAGAAAAAGGAACTTGAGACGGATAATAGCTGTAGGTAGGCAGAAAAATATTCCCCAAAGATGTCCATAGCCTAACCCCTGGACTCTGTGAATATGATACCTTATATGGGAAAAGGGACTTTGTGGATGTGGTTAAGGTTAATGACTTTAAACTGGGGAGATTACCCTGGATTATTCAGGTTAGCCCAAACCAATCACATGATTTCTTACAAGCAGAGAACTTTCCCCAGCTATTGCCAGGGATGGAACTATTACTATGGGAGAATGCTCAGAGATGCAACAATGTTTCCCGCTGTGAAGATGGATGGAGGCTACAGCCAAAGGTTGGGGGTGGCCTCTAGAAAATGGAAGGGGCAATAAAATTAATCCTTCACTAGAGCCTCCAGAAAGGAAAGCAGCCCTACTGGAACCTTGATTTTAGTCCAGTGACACCCATGTCAGACTCTTTGTCTAGAAATTGGATATAAATGTGTGGGTTTTTAAGCCAACAAATTCGTGGAATTTGTTACAGCAGCAGTAGAGAACTAATATAATACCTTGTTGTCTTTTGCCTTAAAAATCTCTCAATTCCACATTTTAATGTATTTTATGTTTAAATCTCAATTATCATCTTGGGGTTGTTTAAAAGTGAGGTGCATTCGTACAAGAGATTTCTGTCTTCTAAATGTAAATGTTTGACATACTTCAGAAAAACCTCTCAATTCACTGGTTGAACAAAGGATTTTGTAACTGACTTCCGTACTCCTTTTACACAATAGAAATCAAAGCCTGTGAGAGCTCATGCCATTTACTTTATTCAAAATCTGGATGATGCATTGCATAAGTAACAGCACAATAGAGCCCTCATATTGTAATCTGGGTAGATGTATGCTGTGCTTTGAAAATCAAATATTGTTCCCTTTGACATTTTGACAAGTAATTTCGACAACAATATACATTTGGCTAACTCATGAATGTAGTACTTCTCGTCCTCAGGATTGTGCAGGGTTTGCACTATGCTAAGAATGACAATTATAGAATTCACTGGCATCTGCCAAGTGAGCAGATGGTCGTGTAGTTTAGAGGAACAATGGTGAAGAAAGAAAAGGAGAAGGGCTGGGGGTGGGGATAGATGGTAGGGTGGGATTAGCACTAATAATACTAAAGAAAGATGTAGACAAAAGCATGTTACAATTTGTTATTGAAAAGTATAAAAAAAGAGAATAAAGGTCTTGCTTATTTCACCCTTCTCACATATTGGCATTGAATCTAATTCCAGTGTATTTGAGACCTATAAGCTATAAAATTACAATGTCGACACTCCCATTTATGGTAACAGTAATTTTAAAGTGTTGTCAATGTGAGTGGGGTAACATTTTGCCTTTAGTAGATTATATATTTTCTTTTTTTCTTTTCTTTAGTTTATCTGTTGGAAGAATAGAACACAAGAAGAACTAAGACTTTATCTTCATAAACTTCGAATACTTTATACACATTCCCTTCGTAGAAACAGTAAGGTAATTGTTTTCTTTTATCTCTTTTGAGTCATTTGCCTTCACTAAGCAAAGTGGAACTGTTGCCTTCTGGGGAAGATCTTCACTAAATAGCTTGTGTGTGTGTGTGCGCACGCACATATGCTCTCATTTATGTATTAGGTAACTGACAAAGACAGTCCTATGTTCTTGCTTTGAGGAGTCTGGATCACAGCTGATGTTGTATCTTTGAATTGAAAAATATTTAGATTTATCAACCTATATGGATCCTCTTGCTGAAGCAGTTGTCCTGTAGAGAAAATTGAATTTTCATTTGGGTTATATTGAGGTGAGAGTATGCACTTATATACATAGTCTTAAAAGCTATTCAGATATTTATTTTCTGTCCTTTGAATAGTATTTATAGTAAGTAATTACCAAACTAATTATGATAACTTGCACTCATTAAGTATTTTGGTAGGCACTATGCTAGTTATTTGATCATGTATCATCTCATTTAACATGCATAGTGACACTCTGAAGTAGCTATAAAGTACAATTTTCCCTCTTTTAAAGATGAGGCTATGTTGACTTTCAAAGTTTGAGAGACTTATTGAAAGCCACATATTTAATTAACTGGGAGTGGGGACTGAAAGCTAGGTTTATCTTACTCCAAGTTCTCTAATTAACCAGTTTAATCAGTGTGGGTAAGTTAGGCAATGAGCACTCAGAGGCCCTGTCACTGGCTGAACTCAATGGATGTTGATCACGAGTGATGAGCTGGTGTTGGTGTCTGCAGGACAACTCTTCCCATGGGATCTGTGTGTGATCAGCCACATCCCCAGGAAGAACCTTGCTGTGGTCTATATTTCCAGAGGAAGAAAAAGGGTAGGGGTATTACCCATAGGAGGACTTCACAAGCCAGACATGGAATTGACAAAAGCACGTCTGCTGGTGTTCTTTAGGAGAAAACTTTGTCTCAGCCATACCTAGCCCACAGCATGAATCTGTAATAGCTATTTGTCTTGTCCTTCCTTGTCTCCAAAAATTGCTTGATTTATTAAAATAGTTCGGAGGGCTCCTTGAGAGAAACCTGTACCTTTATGGTGAATGAAAGGAGACATTTAGAAGATGGGGAAATAGTGAAAAGCAAGTTCTTTGGTCCTCAACATTGTCACTTAAGTTTCCTCTTAACTATTTGGAAGGTCTTCATAATGAGATTTTTTTTTACTGAAATAACTTTTTTCTCATCATTAATTTCAATGAATTTTTTTTAATTAAATGTAATTTAATAAAGACTTTCAATCTTTAGGCATTTTAAATTAATAATCTGTAGTGCCTATTAGTTTTTAAATTAATGTCTAAGCTAGTATTCATTCTTAAAACTGGCCATAATAGAAGGAGAGCAGAAACAACTCAGCTATTTTTTTTTTTTTTGAGGGCGGTGTCACTGGCCCTCATAAGTAAGACCCGAACCACAGCCGCTGGCTTCCCAAGCCAGCACTTAACCACTGCGCCACTTGGCCGGCCCAACAACTCAGCTATTTTTGATTACGTGATATGTGAGAGAGACAATTTACAATCTTAACATGATTATAATAGTATTGGCAAATACAGAAGTACCTAATTTTCCATCATTGTCCTCAAGTAAAATGTTCCAGATAAGTAGATTGATAAATTTTCTACATAGAAAATACAAAATTTAACAAAAATAACACAGGAAACTTTATTAAATATTTTGCATTTTTTCTTTATAATTTAAACTTTCCACGAAGTCTTAAGTTTGTAAATGTGAATATTTGTTGTTATATTATTCTCTAAAATAATATGGAACTGCCCTTCTGGAACTAGAGATGTTACCAATTCAATGTCTCTGCTTTAACCAGGCCCAGACAGCTCATGTGTCCTGAATTTTTATTTTTATTTTTTACCACTCTTTTCTAATTTTCCTTTGATTTAATTTGTCACATTTTATATATATTTTATTTTTTATATATTTTATATTTTTTAGGTTTAATATGTATATATTGCATATGATTATATGTAGTAATAATCATTAAATAAATATTATACAGATTATATTTATATATTTCCACATGGCTTCTTATAATTTCCTGCTAATTTACCTCTTATGGTATGAAAAGGAAGCAGATCAGTTTGAATTGTGTTAATGACAAGGATCTAAAATGAAAGCAATTTGTCTCTGAAAAGCTTTCCTTTGTGTAGTGAACACAAATTTAGAACATGAATCAAGTCCATAGTACAACTATTTTGGTCAGTTTATGCAAAGGGGGGAATTTATGTCCTGTTTCTTATCTTCATTTGTGTAAAGAGAATGGTGGAGAGGTAACAAATAAATGGCAGGTTATTTTATATTTCTAGTATCCATGTAACCGAAGTCAGCCCAGAACTGCAAAAAGCCTCTGAGTTTGTCTCTTGAATAATTTCAATATTATCGATTCACTTTTATTTTCTTCTCTCTGCTTTATTTGGATATCTCTGTATTTTAAAGTGAAAACTGGACATAGAAATCTTGCTCTTGCCGGCCGAGTGGTGCGGTGGTTAAGCACTGGCTTGGGAAGCCAGTGGCCCTGGTTCACATACCACATATGAGGGCCAATGTCACTGTCCTCAAAAACAAACAAACAAACAAAAAACAAGAAATCTTGCTCTTTAGGAAAGTGATTATTTTTCCTCTCCACAGTACACCAGTAGATTAATGGCCTTTTGCCCACATTCGATATTTTCATTGACAATCCTCCCTCTTCATTACTCACAGAAAGTTATTCTGAGGTCTTTTCCATCTTTCTTTACAAGTTTTGTTGTTATTTTAAGAATGGCTATTTCCTTTTCAAGTGTGAATGAATGTCATAATTTTTTCTTCAATATTTTCTTCTCCAGAAAATGCAAACTACTTTAAAATTGGGTCTTGGTCATTTTCCATCAACATCCAGGGTTCTGATTGTAAACAACAACAACAAAAAATTGTCCTACTATTATCTGAAAATGATATGATAATTCCTGTGCCAAATTATAGATTTTGGTTGACGATCAAATACACTTCAGAGGGAAATGATTGCCTTAAACAGTCCTGGTTCTATCTTCTTTGACCCTTTCTCCATTCTGTGGCATCCCACTTTACTTCTGGTAAGCTTTACTCTATTTACTATTAGATATTTTTGTTCAGAGAAATCCTGATGTCAATGATTAATTATTGGGAATTAAAAAAAATAGTTTATTAAACATAGACTAAATACAAAGCACTCCTGTAAGCATTAAAATGTATTAACTTACTGAATTTTAACCTTATAATACTTCTATGAGAATAGCCCTGTTTTGCTGTTTTATATATGAGAAAATCAAGATACAGAGAGATCTACATATATATTGGTCAAACTAGTACATTGTTGAGTTGGGTCTTAAACTCAGGCATGCTGAATCTGTAGTAATGTTCCATAAAGGGCAGAAATTAACTTTATTGACCCCTAACTCGACATTGTACTGTGAATTAGTGACTAAAGTATTTTCTAAATTTAACTTCTTCCCAAATCATATAATGGAAGCCTTCGTCTTACTTTAAAGACTTACAAACAACAAAGACATCAAAGGGAAATATTTGTGGAAAAGAGTCCTTTCGATTGTCTGATGTTATATCTCATACATGCTACTTCTACAGTTCATTCTCCCCCTGAGATAAAGAATCTAGGGTTCTGTGTGTGATTCACCCATCACTTCTTCATTCATCTATGCGTTTACTCATTCATCATCATGCCTTTATTCAGCAAACAAATACTATTGTAAATGTTACCTGGTGACTAAGCGCTATGGTTGTTTCCATTTTGATTGTTTTCAAAAGTAATGTGATGTAGTTCTTGACCTAAAGGAGCTCACAGTATTTGGGAAAACTAGACATACAAATAGCTGGCTAGACTGTAATGTGATAAGTGTCACAATAGACATATGAACAGATTGCTATGGGAATGTAAAGGAGAGAGAGTCTTGCTAGTGGGGTAGGTCACATGAAGGCTTTATGGAGAAGGCAAGGGAACCAAATCTTTTAGGATATGTATGGTTTCATCACATAAAGCGGGGAAATATATCTTATCAAGCATGCTTAGAAACATGAAATGGCCAAGTATATTCAGGAACTGTTGAAAATAAAAGGCCTTTTACCAACCTAATAGATATAGAATATTTCTTGCAGAGTGGGCATGATGTGATTGCTCTACCCAAGCTGGATAAAGAATTGGAGTTGTGTGAGAAATGGGAGAAAATGCAAAAACCACATAGAAAAGGATGAGTTTCTGGAGTCATGTAGAGGTGGTAGAAATGAAAAGCAGGGAACCAATGAGGACTATTTAGGGCTAGAATTAACAGATGTGAATAGACCTGAGGCAGAGACAGTAATAGATGTGCAAGGTGACACTTCAGTCAAAAGGTATACATAGGAAATACAAGGAAAAGGAAGCTTTGAAAGGAGATGAGTGGCGCATTGGTTAAGCGCTGGTTTTGGGATGCCAGCGGCCCCGGTTCGGATCCCACATGAGGGCCAGTGACACTGCCCTCTACAGCTAACAACAGCTCCACCTGGAGCTGGGCTGTGCAAGCCCCAGTGATGGTGTGGGCTGCAGCCCCTGCTGCAGTGGGCTGCCATAGGCTACAGTAAGTGGCCCGCAGCCAGCGTGAGTGGCTGGCAGCCAAGCGTGAGCTGCCAGTAGCCACAATGAGCGACATCCAGAGGCCAGCGACCGATCTGCCTCATCCGGGAAGAGCGCAATGACAATACCAACAGTGAAGCAACATCCTCCGCAAGAAGACAGCAGCTTGTCTGTTCCCCTTCCCCGATTCCCCAACGCTGTTCCCCTCCACCAATTCCCCAATAAAATCTTTAAAAAAAAAAAAAAAAAAAGGAGATGATAATGTGCTCAATTTTTAACATCTTCAACTTGAGGTGCTTATAGGTAGTCTAGGTAGAAGAGTCCAATGCATTTAGGTCTAAAATGCAAGAAAAAAGTGGGGGTGGTAGTGGAAATGTACATGGGAAGAGTGAAGATCTGTAATCAATGGTGATAATTGAAGCCAATTGAAATAGATAAGATTACACAGAAATGAGCATGGTGAGGGAAAGAAGAGAAATGAGGGCTCTCTGCTAGAACTGAAGTGGCAAATTGAATTCATTTGACAAGTGACAAGTTAAGTAACACTTAATGGCATGCTTGGTGAATTTAAAGAATAGAGTTTCTTTTATTCACATATCTTGATTTTTTTTTTCTTTACCAATACCATTGGTACCTAAATTTTAAATTGGCTATAAATATCAGGGGTATTTATTTGCTTTTTTTATAAGTATTCCCTCCCACAAATATTGTTCTTTAAAGCAGGGGCTCTATGAATGAAGTTCTATATGATTTTAAAATTCTTAGTTCTCTGGATGTATCAGGAGGGAGCTCATTCTGCAATCAGTTTTAGGCATAAAAGGATGCATTTTCACTTAAAGCAACAGATACTTTTTTTTTTTTTTTTTTTAAAGATTTTATTGGGGATTTGGTGGAGGGGAACATCGTTGGGGAATCGGGGAAGGGGAACAGACAAGTTGCTGTCTTCTTGTTCTTCAGTTTAGTTGCGGAGAATGTTGCTTCACTGTTGGTATCGTCATTGCGCTCTTCCCGGATGAGGCAGATCGGTCGCTGGCCTCTGGATGTCGCTCATCGCGGCTATTGGCAGCTCACGCTTGGCTGCCAGCCGCTCACGCTGGCTGCGGGCCACTCACTGTAGCCTATGGCAGCCCACTGCAGCAGGAGCTGCAGCCCACACCATCACCGGGGCTCGCACAGCCCAGCTCCAGGTGGAGCTGTTGTTAGCTGTAGAGGGCAGTGTCACTGGCCCTCATGCGGGATCCGAACCGGGGCCGCTGGCATCCCAAAACCAGCGCTTAACCAATGCGCCACTCGGCCGGCCCAAAGCAACAGATACTTTTAAAAGCTTCTAATATTGGACAGACTCTTGAGCTAGGAATTAAAAGGTTTATAGTTTAATTCTGCCTTTATCCATAATGTACTTTGTGAAGCTGACAAGTGAGGGTAACTCTTTGTTTTTGTTTTTCTTACTTTGTATTTAATTAAAGTATAATTAACATAATATTATATTAGTTTCAGGTATACAATATAGTTATTCACATTTATAAACCTAATGAGGTGATCACCATAATAAGTGTAGTAACCATCTGTCGCCATACAAAGTTATTACGATATTATTGGCTGTATTCCCTTTGCTGTACTTTACATCCCCAATGATATCAACTCTTTGAATCATGTCTATATAGCCTGTAAAATGATGTGAGCAACCGCAATGGTGTTTTAGATGTCTTCTGATTCTATACTTCTATGAGAATTTTTCTCCTGTGTTTTGAAATTTTGCTATTTATTCTCCATTTACCCTTTCCTCTAAACTTGGCCTTCATGAAACTATCACATCATTGAGACCCTACACAGAATAACTAAGCTTCATCTCCTGTAATCAAGTTTGCAGACTTTGACTGTTTGGTCTAGATTTTCTAAGCAAACATCAACTCAACTCAACACGTGAATCAAACTCATGCTAGTGTCCAATGCACAAAACATTATAAAGTCCAATAGTCACCACTGAGGAATTAATATTAACTAAGATAATTTCCATATGTACTCTCACAAATGGCTCAATAATAAATAAAGGACAGAAGCTCTTATTATGACAGTGTATGTAAAGAAGTAGTTCTTTTGTGTTTATACTGCAAAACCACCTTTCCTTTCATTGTGATATAAAAATGGTTGATTTTCATCAATTTTATTACTTTCCTGCTAAATAAATGTAAGTTAACCTGTAATAATTTTTGTCATTTGAAAAAATGAGTTTTTAAAAACTGTTGTGTTGGGTAGTTAATAGAAAAGGGACCCTATAAGCATTTATACCACTACATGTATTGCTTTAAATCTCAAGATTTTTACCAATATTGATATCTGACAGGACTAGACTGAGCCTGAACCTTACAAAACCCTTTAACTTTTAAATGATGATCCTCAGGTGTGGTAGAAAACTATAGAGGGCTATAACATTGTGTATAATCTATAAAAACTTAGAATAATATTCAATATCAGCCAATTTATGTGTAATAATTACTGATCTTTGCTTCCAAAGTCACTTTAAAGTAAATATTTCAGGACTAACCCAATTTAAATTGATTCTAAACTCTTTGAAATGAGTTATTGTGTCTCATTTTCTTTGTTTCTCTAGAATCTAGCTCAGTCAGCAAGATATTCATAGACATTCAATAAGATTTGCTAAATAATGGCATAAATAACTTACTGTCAAATTGGAATTATACCCACTTGATTTTTCATAGTTATACTTATTCACTAAACACATTGATGTATACCTACTATGTGCCAGAAACTTTTGTGTATGCATGGGGGAGAGAAAGCATGATATTCATGGAACTTTTAGGATCAGAAGTTATAAAAGACATTAAAAAGGTAATTTGTGGGCTGGCCGAGTGGCGCGGTGGTTGAGTGCTGGCTTGGGAGGCCAGTGGCCCCAGTTCGGGTTCCACATGTGAGGGCCAGTGACACTGCCCTCAAAAAAAAAAAAAGAGTACCTTGGTTAAAAAGGTAATTTGCAGCAAAGTGTTATATCAGAATAGAGAAAGCACATCCTATTTTGGGAAGTCATATCAAGGGAACCTAACCTCACCCAGTGAATTATTTAGGTATTGCCTTGTCCAGAAACCCAGGACTATACTGAATTTCTAGAAATGCTGAGAGCCAGGAAGCCATTCATACAGGTGCCCCCACTGTTTTAGCTCTTTCCAGTTTCTATAACAAAATACCACACATTGGCAGTTTACAAACAACCGCAATTTATTTCTTACTTCTGGAGGCCAGAAGTCTGAGATGAGGGTGCCAGCATCGTGGGGTGAGAGTCCTCTTCCTGGTCAGAGACTTTTCATTGAGTCTTCACATGGTGGTAGGAGCTAGGAAGCTCTGTGGAGAAAGGAACCAATCTCATTCATCATGGCTCTACCCTTATGACCTATGCATCTCCCTAAAGCACCATCTCCTAATGCCATAACATTAAGTGTTAGAATCTCAACATTGGGGGGATACAAACATTCAGTCCATAGAACCCACTCACTACATTATAGTGAAATCATTAGTTCATCATCAGAATACAATGTCTCAATGTACCATTATAATTGTTCAGAAATATAGTGAAATCATTGCTTCATCATCAGAATACAATGTCTCAATGTACCATTATAATTGTTCAGAAATGTGACAGGTCACGGATGAGCTACATATCCTGTAAAACAAAAGTCTTGGTTCTAGTTGTTCTAATACAGTGTGAAAAAAATCAAGATTGTAAGAAACTAATAAAAACACAGTATATGCATCATTAGAATAGACATACCAGTAAATACCATGCCAGACTATTCCCCCCACAGCAGGACACCCATGCTTGGTGATTCTGTTTACCTGCAAATTTCAGAAGTGATGCAAGGAGAATTTATATAAACAGCAACAGCAAAATAAAAGTGTATTTGGGAGGAACTTCAGATAAGATAGTGCTGCTTAGTAGCAGACTTTACTATTTGTAAAACAATGAACATGGATTTGCTTTTTGGTAAAACAGAAATAATGATTACTGAAGTGGTATGTGTGTGGGGTGTGTGTGTGTGTGTGTGTGTGTGTGTGTGTGTATGTCTGTCAGTGTGTGTGTGAGTGTGCACCTATGTACTTCCTGTGAGAGCTGGAGCATTCTTGGTAGGCCCTAAAAGTTAAACTAATTTTTAAACATCAGTGTTTATACTGATCAAAGTCATGTTAGGTTTATTGGTTTCTTTATTGTTTTTTTTGTTTGTTTGTTTGTTTGTATTGTTTTTTTTAGCTGAGCCATCCTGCCACCTGTTGGCAGCTCAGCTCAGGCTGGCATCGAACAGCTGTTGCTCAGAGCTCAGCTCACACTATTGAGCGAGCTCTTAACCAACTAAGCCACTCAGCCGGCTCTGGTTTCTCTTCTTTTATTTATTGGTTTTGTTACAATATTTTTTAAAATTTCATTTGTGTTCATAAGAAGAAGGCAGAGTGATTTTATTTATAATGCTATTTTTTATACAGTAAAATCTGAAAAATATTATAACACTTCACTTCAAATATCACTTATGTCTACAGAATTAGGGTGAAGTTTTTAAGTAAAAGAAAGAAGCAATATGGTTATCAGAGTCCTTGAAATTTCTACCCTAGAAATGTCATGTATCATATATTTTATTCTCTCAAAACAGACTGAATAGAGGAAAATCCTTTGACTAGTTGGGATTGCGTAATTTGTATGCAGGATGAAGTTCCATATGGGATAGATCTCTGTTTAGGGAAAAGAATCCCCCCTACAACCCTCTGATGTTTGGCTTCATCATCCAGTGATCCCAAGTTAGGAACTTAGCAAATTTATGAAAATAAATGTGATAATGTAGAAAGTCTCTAGTCTTCAGCAAAAGATAGGCTACCATCCACTACTAAAAATAGGTAGGCGTTTTACTAAATGAAAAGGAGCACAGACACTAGGAATAATTGTGGACCAACTGGGTCATGTAGATTGAGCTCAGGTTCAAAATAGACCTCAAATCAATTTGTTTCATTTGATTTGCTTTGTTTTTATATTTCAGTTCTTGTACTGTACTTAAGAGCAACTGTGACTATGAGTGAAAGCAAAATCTCTCTTCAATAATCTAGGCATTTTTATAAAAAGTGAGGTTTAAACTTATTTTGGAATGATCTATTTTATATTTATTCATCTTCACTTAAAAAATTATTCCTAATAAGCCAGTGGAGGAAAAAAATAGTCATTTTGACAAATGGTGCTAGAGCAATTGGGTATCCATATGCAAACCAAAAATGAAATTAAATCCATATCTCATACTGTACTAAAAAGTAACAAAAATGGTTCAAATTCATAAATATGAAATTGTAAAGCTTCTGGTAAAAAAAAAATTACACAGGAGAAAACCGTTTGGGATTTGGGATTAAGCAAAAATTTCTTATCTATTATAACAAATCAGGACCCATAAAAGAAAAAAATGCATTTCATCCAAATTAAAAGTTTCTGTTCTTCAGAAAACACTGTTAAGAGAACGTAAAGATAACCCACAGACTTGGAAAAAAAAATTTGCAAATCACATATCTGATGTAGAACTTGTGTACAAGATACATAAAAACTTCCAAAACAATAAGAAAACGAACAGCCCAGTTTGCAGACATCTCATTAAAGAAGATATATGGATGGCAAATATGCCCACACCAAGTTCGACATCATTTGTTATTATAGAAATGCAAATTAAAACCATAATATAATACCACTATGCATTTTATATTAAAATGGCTTAAATTAAAAAGACTGACCATACCAGGCGTTCGTGAGAATATGGAAGTCCTTGTACACCGTTTGTTCATAGGAAGATAAAATGATACACTTTGACAATCATTTGGAAATTTCTTAAAAAGTTACTCACCCACCTACCATATGAAGTATCCACTCTACACCGAGGTATTTACCTAAGAGAAAAGAACGCTTATGGCCAAACAATGACTTGTACACAAATCTTTATAGTGACTTTATCTGTAATAGCCCAAGGCTGGAGACACCCAAATGTCAGTCACTGATAAATGAATAAACTGTGGTATGTTCATACAATATACTACTCCTTGCATTAAAAGGAATGAACTATTACTTACTCATACCACAATATGAATACATCTCAAAATGCTTACGTGGAATGAAATCAGATGGGAAAAGTATAACTTACTGTACTATTGCGTTTAGATATGATGCAATAAAATGAAACAAATATTGACACAGAGTAAATCAGTGGTTGCCTAAAAGACAGGAGCTAGAGAGAAGGATTATAAAAAGGCATGAAGGAGTTCTTTGGAGTGATGGATAACTTCATTATTTTGATTGTGGGGATGGTTTCAATTATAAAACTGTACTATCTAAATACCGGGGGTGCCAAAAAAATGTATACACGTGAGTTATATTCATCTTCTGTTATTGGTATATATTGAATATTACAATTTTAATACAGTTTTTTCCTTTCTTGAAATGTATACACATTTTTTGGCACCTTCTGTATATACAATTTATGCATATTAATTGTACTCTAATACAGTTTTAAAAAAAGTTTCTTGCCAAGAGTCTCATAATCTAGAAGTCACCTGACCCCTGAATTTCTCCTCTTCTGGAAGAAGCATTATTCTAAGAGATGCTTTCTCAAGCCCTTGCTATATATTTATTCATATAAATATATCTTACATCTATGATAAATATAATATAATATAACATAATACAGTATAATACAATACAATATAATATAAATATAATATTCATATTATACAAGTATATATTATATATATATATAATTTACAGACTGTATCTATGCAAACAAAACAGATGATTTTGACTAGCTGCTAATTATTGACTTATTTTTCTTTCTGACTTGATTTAAAAACAAAACAAAACAAAACAGAAACACATTGAATGAAGCTGCTAATCACATGTGGACTGTTTCTCTCCTTTCCCTATTTCCCCAGGAAAAAAAGAACAACTCAAAGGTCATAATCACAAACTCCAGAAAGGACACCATCTGTGCACTCTATGTGCCATTGTCAGAGTAGTTGAATGCCAATGTTAAGCTACTGGTATCAAAATGTCTACAGTAGAGTAGTGGACTGGAATTCAGCATTGCAACTCTCAGAATGGTAGCTAGTAGCACTATCTTCCTTATTCTCTGATTCCACAGTGTTCTTTTTTTCTGACTTTTTCTGGTAAATCAAAAGTAAAATGATAGTGGCATCATAAAATCTGAAGATTAAAGTTTTTGCCAATGTACATAACATAAAATTATTTTTCAGGAAACTAAGAGAAATTATAAATGAATTTTTCCTTTTAAAAAATTATTTTCAAGAACTGGGTCAATTCAATTTCATTAGTGACTCTAAATCCAGGATACACTTCAAATTTACAGGTGGAGCTTTTTCCAAGTGCACATGCCTGGACCCCTATTTCACACCCATTAATTTGAGAAAAGGAAGGCAAAACCTGGAAAAGTCCCAAAAGTCGTTTGATATCAATTTCCAGTAAACAAACACTGATTTAGAGGAAAGAAGTTAAAGAGAAATGTGTCTCCATAACTAGATAATGGAAGGACCACAATGATTTCATCAGCTTCCTTTCTGACACTAGAATAAATAGCATAACCTTGGCCATAGGACAGGAGATGCTCCAGTTGATCCAAAAAAGGTTTAGTGCATTGACAAAGTAGCATCTTAGTCAGGTTGGAGGAAAGGTGTAAACTATAAAAAATGCCTTTGAGGGCAGACAATTTCACCACAATTGCGCTCTTACATAGTCCCAGAAGCCAGGTTTCATAGATTTAAGTATTTGAGTTTTTCATAATGATTTCAAGTTTCAGCTCTTATATACACAGAGAGAGATTCATCAGGTGGGGTTAACTTGAATCTATTGAGTTCTGATATAAATAAAATGCTTGCAAACCTCAGTATTCCTGGAATTGTGGATCTGCACACTGCATTGAGCCATTGGATACAGAGAAGTTGTAGACATGTTTAGAGCTTGTGGGTGTTTTCTATGTTTTATCTGTAATAATGTTTGTTCTCTACAGGGTTTATAACTTGATTGATAATCTGAACCCAAAGCTCTATGATAAATATTTTATTTTAAAAGTATTTTCCCCCTTGATGCTCACAACAGCTTTGGGGATATGTATTATTACACTATTTTATACTTTACCCTGAAACATAGGTAGAGAAGACCACAATCTTTCCAAAGGGAACCCATCTTCAAAGAAGCAGGACCAGGATTTTTAAATGTGAAGATTTCTTTTTTTTTTTTTTTTTTGAGAGCACTGTCACTGGCCCTCACAAGTGGGACCTGAACCGGGGCCGCTGTCCTCCCAAGCCAGCGCCCAACTGCCGCGCCACTCGGCCGGCCCAGGACCAGGATTTTGATTTATATCTGTTCAGTGTCAAACTTCTACCATCTTTGCTTGACGTTTGAGAAACTAGTTGGCAGCAAGTCTGGATTTATAGCCCAGGCCTCTTGATTCTCAAATTTTGGAATCTGAAGGAGATAAGGTTTTCTACTTCTTGAGTTGGCCCTGGACTGTTGTGCTTTGGGGAGGCAAGGAGAGTCCTAGGGCTCTTTAGAACCTCTGCATTTACTTAGCAAAAAAGATGGGCAGGAGTCCCAACATTCTGAAACTGAATCTTTCTTCCAGGAATTCCTGAAGTATGATCGAACTATAAAGGGCTCTCAAGAGGAAACCCAGGTGATATTAAAGAGGAGACAAGAATGGCCCTATCTTAATACATGAAGGGACTTTGAGGAACAACCCTTACAGGGCAACCCTTACTCCCATTACTGCCATAAAATGTGCTCTTGTAAGAGTTTAACTCAGATGGAGTAATCATCACCATTATCCGGGATATTTGAACATCTGCCTGTGCAGTGTTTTATTTATTAATATGTATAATGATTAATTTTATCTATCAACTTGACTGTCCATGGGGCTCTCAAATTAAACACTTCTGGGTGTGTCTGTGAGGGTTTCTGGGTAAGATTGGCATTGAATTGATGGACTCAGTAAAGTATTGAGTTGGAAAAGTCAGGACACATTTTTGCAATGAAAAACATAGAAAAAAATATGTCATGACTTTTCTGACAACCCAGTAGATTGCTCTCCCCAAAATGGCTGAGTATTGTTCAATCCACTGAGGAACTGAATAGAACAAAAACATAAGAAGGAAGAATTTGCCATTTTTTTTCTGCTTCACTGATTGAGCTGGGACATCTCATCTCATCTTCTCTGGTCCTTGTACTGAAGCTTATACCATTGGCATTCCTGGTTTTCAGGAGTTTGGACTCAGACTGAATTACACAGTCTTTCCTGAGTCTCCAGTTTATAGACAGCAGCAGGTCATGGGCATCCTCAGCCTCCATAATCGTGTGAGCCATTTGTTCATAATAAATCTCCAAGATATATACTTTTAGTTCTTTTCTTGTGACTGCAAAAGTATTGCCTGATTTCTATGAGGAAAATGTGTCTAACTCCAAAGGTCAAGTGTTAAATGACTGACTGATTGTGTAGATTCATGGCTAACAGTCACGTCATTTCTGGTATGAGAACTATAAGAAAAACTGGGTCTTTAGACTGCCATAAAATGTGGTCTGAAGATGCCATTTATTTCTCACTACTCCGATTAATTGCTCATTTGTATAGCTGATTATTACAGTGTCTGATGTATTAATCAGTAGCTAGTTAAACAATACCTCTGATTTGGTTTAGAGCACTTGGCGAAGAATGATATGTCATATTCCCACTGGTAACCAAACCCTCATGACCATTGCTGAAATCTCATGAGAGTTTGTTTTGATGTACTTCCAAAAATAAGATTTCTGGAACTTAAGGAAATCAGGTTATTTAATGTAGCTTCTGTATAATGTGCCAATACAGGGTAGGCATTCTGTATTCCGTGTCAAGGAGAATTTTCCAGCAGGACAAGATCATGACTGGGGGCAGATTTTGTAAGAAAATTCAGAAAATACAGATGAGATGATATATAGCAATTTCTTTAGCTGCTTCAATGATAGCAAAATTCCCCTAGGCAGACCATGGATTGTCTCCTGTTTCACTTCTAAATTGTTATGAATAAAAACAATCCAAAATGTAGTAGCAAAAAACAACACTTATTTCTCACAAAACTTTGAGTTGGCTGGACAGCTCTTCTGCTGTTCTCCCCTTAGCTGGCAATCAATGTTGTAGCCAATATGGCAGTCATCCTGGTGTCTAGTATTTCTTACTCCTGGCAGGATGTTAAATGCCCCCATTTTTATTCAATTACTAGTCTCCTTCTATTCATCCTGGCAGAGTCTGAGAAGTACAAATCAAATGTGATGTCAAGTAAAAGTTCTAATTAAAAAAAAAATCAGCTATCCAGTCTGATTCATATCCAATTCATAAATTATTTATATATTTTTAAATGCTTCTACATTTTTTTTATTACTTTGATGGAAATGTTTTGTGCCAAGTGACAAATCAATGAGTTCTCATATATCACTTGTTTTCTCATTGGCATTTGAAAATTATAATTACTCTACTATAAAACATAAGCATTAAAGTTAAAAATTCTAAGTGGATTTCAAATTTAGGTCTAAAAAACAACCAGTAAATAAAATAAATTCTGAACTCACATCAAAACATATAGAAATAGTACTTTCCATAAGGACTGCAATGTAAAATCCCAGATGATTGTGTTTATACACTTATACTTGAAATTTATGAACACAACCAAGAGAACTGGGGGATTATTTTCACGTGGCAAAAATATTATTCTTGTGTTTTTGAGACAAAATCACCTACTAGTAATAAAAATGTTTTCAACCACAAGGACATATTTTTGCTATTTCATCCATATCTGCACTGAAAACTATTGGCTTCTCACTATTGATTGGAAGAGAATCTATTGTTTTGGAGGAAAGGTAGTTATCAGTGTTGGTTAGTAGAAAAAGAATGTAGAAGTCAGTGAGAACAAAGCAATGAGTACAGATTACAAAGACCTTAGAAATGTCTGTGTGAAGACACTTTTGTGTACAAATATGAAGGGAAGCAAAAATCCAGTTGGCATTAGGAAAAAATGGAACAGAGGTGCCAGCTCAGCCTTACTACATGTATTGCACTCAGCGTCAGTAGCTATGGCAATAAGGGACACTTCCCATTGTGAAAATAATTCAAATAATGGAAAAATATGTTAGTGGTGAAGCCAGGAGCTAGCTGTGGTCTGGGTAGCCCCATCTGGGGGATAAGCGATGTCAGGAGAAGTTTTGGAGGGGTTTATGCTCTATTTAAAGGGGGTAAAGAAATGAAGGGAAATAATAATAATTGCTGTTGACCTGTTGTTACTCTTTTTGCTGCATTGGTCAAGTTAGTGAAAATAATGAATCATATAGCTGGCTATTCACTGCAGTGCATTAAATAGTGGCCACACAAAAGACATGTCCATTCAGAATCATGAAGTGTGACCTTATTTGAAATAATTGTCTTTGCAGATGGCATTAAGGTAAGGATGGTGAGATGAGATTATCGGACTTTGGGTTTGTCCTAAATCCAATGACAAGTATACTTATAAAAGAAAGAAAAGGCAAAGAAACAGAGGCACCCAGAGTGACACAGAGGGAAAGGCCATGTGATGATGGTGGCAGAGATTGGGGTGATATAACTATAAACCAAGGGACACCTGGGATTGTTGGCAGCCACTAGAAGCTAGGAGAGAAGCATGGAACAGGTTCTCCATTGGAGCCCCCAAAAGGAACCAATCCTACTAACACCTTTGATTTCAGACTTCTGGCCTTCAGGGCTAGGACAGAATATATTTCTGTTGTCTTAAGCTCCTGAGTTTTTGATAGTCATTGCTGCAGTCCTAGGGAACTAACCCATTCATTTTGTCATTCCTCTTCTACTGCATCAACCCCACTAGGGTTGTTGTAAGAATTACACAAGATTCATAAATACACATAAATACACATAAAGCATTTGGTCAGAGCCTGAAGATGAAAGACTCTTGATAAACGTAGTCGCTGTTTTTGTGTTGGTAGAGGAGGCAATGGCGGTATTGCTATGAGTGTGGTTCCTAATAATTTGTCTAGCCAGTGTATTCTAAATAGCAACATCAATTTGTGTAAGAAGGCTTAATGAAATCTCAAAGCTCAATGAGGCCATCTGAGCCCTTAAGAGTAACAGCAGTGTTTACCAGAATGAACTCACATCTTTCAGACTTTCCAATTAATAGTCAATGAAGTTGTGATTCCAGGGGCTACATTGAAGATGTCAGTCAAAGCCTACGGCAGCATAGACCTCTCTGGTGAAACCAATTCTCTTATTAGTGGCCACTGTGACTTCCATTTCTCTGAAAAATGGTCACTATTTCTAAATGATCTCTAACTCAATGGCCCTTTTAATTCTACTTCTAAAATGACTCTTAGTTCTGATGAAACACATACTAAATCCATCTTAACGAAATATAACCTATACTTCCTGAAAATTAATAAAATCAAGGAGGAAATAAAACATGTTTTCTCCCCAGTGGCTGCTGTGGTTATGTAGGGGGAAAGTTTCTCTGAACTATTTTGAATAGTTATGTCTATAATAAAATAAATAAATGAGAATAGAAAGGAAAAGCATATGATTGATGAAATAATGAACTTATAAATAGCAAAACTACCACCTCTACCAATAAATGCAGAAAAATGTAGATAATTTATCATCTATTTTATCAAGTATATTTTTGCAAACACAATGCAGCTAATATGATGTAAACTCTCCAGTTTGATATACAACATATTATAAATCTAAAAGCAATGGTGTTATAAAAAATTCATGTGCTGTAATAGTCAAATAAATTTTCAAAGAAAAAATAAATATGCATTAAAAATATTTTCACAGGGCCTTGCTCTTCTAATGAAAATGCTAAATACAATAAAAAGAAAGGTTTGCTAATTAAAAGCCATTTTTAAGCTTTCAATTTCATTGTTTTCACTATTTAATTCAGTAGGAAGGGGAAAACAGTGAAATAATATTTTATTTATTTATTTATTTTTTATTTTATTTTATTAGTTTTCGGTGTACAACACAATGCAATAGTTATACTCTTTACCCCCCAAAGTGAAAACCCCCCTCCCCCAGTTCGTCACCCCACTCCCCCCCATATCATACATATCCATCACAACTCCCCTGACTCGCCTCCACAGCATACTCGACGTCCCGTGACCACCCACATATTCAGTTGCAGTTGGCATACAATACTATACAACATCAGCTTCAGGTGTAAAGTGCAGTGATCAAGCCTCTACTCCATCCATGAAGTGGTCTCCCTAACAAGACATGTGACTATCTGACACGCCACAAAATTTTTACAACATTATTATATTCCCCGAACTGTGTTTCATATCCCTGTGGCAATATTGTAGCTGTCTATTTATGCTGTCTAATCCCTTCCCCTTCCCCCCATCCCCACCCCCCTCCCAACTAGCAACCCTCAGTTTTTCCTCTACATCTATGAGTCTGTTTACTTTGATCGTTCACTCAGCTCTTCAGACTCCACACACAAGTGAGATCACATGGTACCTGTCCTTCTCCGACTGACTTATTTCTCACAACATAATAGTCTCTTCACAACATTACCAATTACATTCCCAGAACTGCCCCCATATCCCTGCAGCAACATTGTAGTCCCACATACACTGTCCAAAACCTTCCCCTTCTCCCTCTTCCCCACTACCTCCTAGCCAGCAACCATCAGTTTTTCCTTTATATCTGCTTGATATGACATCAATCTTCTTAAATTGTCTCTCTGGGTTAGCTTGTTTACCCCTTTCTTTTGATTAAAAAAGTCCTTTTAACATTTCTTGCAATGCTGGCTTGGTGGTAATGAATTCCTTAAGCTTATTCTTTTCTGAGAAGCTCTTTATTTCTCCTTCAATTTTAAGTGATAGCCGTGCTGAATAGAGCAATCTTGGTTGTAGGCCTTTATTTTGTGTCACTTTGAGTATCTCCTGCCACTCCCTTCTGGCCTGCAGAGTTTCTGTAGACAAGTCAGCTGTTAGTCTAACAGGAGTTCCTTTGTATGTAACCTGCTGTCTTTCTCTTGCAGCCTCTAGGATTCTGTCTCTGTCTTTAACCTTTGCCATTTTAACTATGATGTGTCTTGGTGTGGACCTGTTTGGGTTCAGCTTGTTTGGAACCCTCTGCACTTCCTGGGCATGTATGTTGATTTCCTTTACCAGGGTAGGGAAGTTTTCAGTCATTATTTTTTCAAATACCTTTTCAACCCCTTGCTTCTTCTCTTCTCCTTCTGGTATCCCTATGTCGAAGTTGGTTGCGCTTCATCTTGTCCCATAGGGCTCTTAAACTATTTTCATTGTTTTTTATTCTTTGGTCTTTTTGCTGTGCCACCTGGGTGAGTTCTGCTATTTTATCTTCCAAATCGCTGATCCGCTCCTCTGCTTCATCTACTCTACTGGTGATTCCTTCGAGTGTGTTCTTCATTTCAGTTATTGTATTCTTTAGTTCTAACAGGTTGTTTTTTATGGTTTCCCTATTTTTCTTTATGTCCTCGCTAAGTTCCTTAAACATTCTTATCAGTGTTCTAAACTGTGTCTCTGAAAGGTTGGATCCCTCTGTTTCATTTGGTTCCATTTCTGGAGGTTTCTTCTGATCTTTTACTTGTGACATGTTTCTTTGTTTCCCCATTCTGGCTGTCGCTCTGGGATTGCTTTGATGTATTAGATAGATCACCAGGAGAGCCCTGGCTGGATCACGCAGGCACACAGCTCACGGCCCAACACTCCCAGGAGAACTCCCAGTCTCAGCCTGTCCCAATCAGCCGCTCGCAGATCAGGCCGAGCAGCCCACAACCAATCACCAGCCTGGCAACTCTGCAAGCGCAGTGCGGAGAGCAGGGACCCGAGGCGGCTTGCGCACTACTGCGTCTCAGTGAGCAGCCTGTTGGAGCTGGAGGGCACCCGCCCAGCGTTTCCCTGGCACCACAGTATAAGCCGGGCGGAGGGTGGGGAATCCTAGGCCGCAGGCGTGCACGCACGCACGCACGCACGCACGCACACACTTCGCCAATTCCACCAGACCAATTAGGTCTCAAACCTGATCCTTCGTGGGAAGGCCCAAGCCCAACAAAATGACGCCCTTCTTACACCACTCGCGTGCAGGCTCCGCACCACGGGAACAACAATCCAAAAACCTCCAGCCTTTGCATCAAAGGTGCCCAGCTCAGTCCGTCCCCGCAGGCTCCCGGCTCACACAGCCACTCCCTCCACCAGGAACCAGGTAAGTGCTCACCAGCGAGCAAGCCTGGGCGCCGGCCCCACTGATTCTCCAGCCGCTCTTAGCCTCACCGAGCTGAGGAAAGAGAGTCCTCACTAATTCACTGCCGGCCATCCTAGAACTCCTCTTCCCGGCAAAGGAGCTCTGGGCTGGTGAGCTTGGGGTGTGGCCGGAGGGTCTCTCCCCGAACCAGACAAGCTTCCCACGGCTGGGGCTTCCCTCACGGGGCTCACCCTCTCTCATCTCCGCCCGTCCCACCAGACCCGACGTGGCCTCCTCTTCAAGTTCCTCGTTTAGTGGTTCTGTTCCTCCAGTGCTCCGGGGACCTCCAGGGTTGAATGCTCTATAATTTGTTTGTAATTTTGGTGCGATCCTGGGAGGCAGTTAGCACAGCGTCTGTCTATTGCTCCATTTTACCGGAAGTTCCTGAAATAATATTTTAAAAAGATACCACATTTAAGAGATGCTACTGCTGATTTCTTTGATGTTTCATTACTTATTCGTATATTTTTTTCACAATGAAATTAGATTATATAAGCATAAATATATATAATTTAAAATTAAATTTTTCAACCACTAGTTTATTTGTTTTTTGTGTTTAATTAACGCAGGTGTAGCTCACTTTACAAAATGGTGACTACAATTTCTGCAGAGTCAGTATGGGCTTGAGAAATGACCATAGGCTTCGTATTAGACTTTTAAAAGATTTTTAAATTTCGGAGGCTCATAAGGTTTCATCTTTTTCTTTTCTCAGAATTATAGCTTAGAATTTAGTTTCTTCTCAGTGAAGAGCATCCTAAGAATACTTAGTCTGTTTCAAAGACCATGGAGCTGGGGAGCGCTTGGACTAAGGTCTTGTATTGATTTCGTTACTAGCTTTCTTTAAATAATTCCTTACAAAAATCACAGAGAAATCTGGGCTCAGATAAGTTATTCATAAATTGGAGAAATGCCTACTCTATCCACTTCACAGACTTTGTAAAAGATAAATTTGGGGAAAAAAATATGTGACAGTATTGTACAAGTTGATATGTGACATACAAACATGAGGTAATGAGAATAATACCAGTGTTTTTATTATAGAATGAATTAATGGATTTATTAGCCATGGTTCAATCAGGAAAATGAAAACCATCCAAGTATTTTGAAAGGATGATTTAAAACAGAGTATTAGAGGGTTGAGGCTTGTTGAAGGATGGGGCGTAAAGATCAGGAAAGCTGCCAGTAGCCTTCAGAAAACCAGTGATACTGTAGTCAGAGGAAGCTACTGGGTCAGGTCAGAGGCCTGCAGTGCCTGAATGGAGGACATTCAAGTTTCTGCCTTGGGAGCAAGGATGGCTTCTGTTTCCCATCTGCCTGATCACGTGGAAGTGACTCTCATTGGCTGAATCTAACCCAGAACCACTACTAAGTATTCTGGGAAATGTTGTTCCCATCCATCTCTATTCCACCTTACCCCCTACTAGAGATGAAAGAATGGATAGAGGAAAATGATGCTACAATAACAATGGACACTATGTCATAGAAATAGTGAACTGAATGATAGTGAACTGAATGATAAATTAATAACTTTTTTTTAGCACACATCAACATATAAAGGATTCATGGGCTCTTTGGTCCCCCAAATTACACTGTATGTACAGATATGGGACTATGCTAACTTTGCTAAAGAATCCATCTTCTGAGTGTCTGTGTGGCTAATGTACTCTGTTGTTCCCTGTAATCAGGTGTGATTGATTTCATAGATAAATTTATTACTGAAAGCAGCATGCTTTAGCAGAACTTTGCACCAAACTATGAACAGAGATCCAAATGCTGCTAAAAAGGTTTTACATATCTCTGCAAACTCTAGGAAATAGTGTATGTCCTTGGATATAATTTCATGGTCATCAGTAGGTCACAATTTGAAACCTGGGCCCATAGCTTCTGATTGCTACCACAAATATAGGCATCTGTGAGCTTGGAAGGACTTCTGGTTTACTTGATGGGCTAATATGGACTGTAAATTTAGGTTACTAATGGGCTATAAAGTTAGAATGCCTCAGGAAGTACAGTAGAGTATTAAGAACACATACTCTAGAGCTAGGTCACTTTAATTTAAAGCTCAATTTCAAAAACATACTAATAGTGTGACATCAGGCAAGCTTCTTAACATTTCTGTGCCTCAATTTTCCCATCCATTAAATGGAATTAAAACATAGCTAGTTCATACGATTTTTGCAGGAATTGAACAGTTTACTACATGTTAAGCTCTTAGAATACAGTTTTAGCTATTTGTAGAGCATGCTATCTTTTTATACTTATTATGCTTAAGAGAACATTCTAGAGGCTGTTATTATTTGTTAGATGTATTAAAATCCTAATGCAGCAGTATAAAATGCAATCCAGATTGACTTTATCTTGTGCCTACCCTGTGCCTGGCACCATGATAAGTCATCAGACATTATCTCATTCATTTGTATGTCCCCACCCCACTCATTTGTCTCCTGACATGCTTCCACAAGAGTATGATGATTAAGGAACATAGGCTCTGGAGCTAGGCTGCCATGTTTAGATCCCAGCCCTACTACTTACTAGCTATATGACCCTGTACACATTGTTTAAGCTCTCTGACTCTGTTTCTTTGTTTGTAAAATGGAGATAGCATTAGCACAAACACATTGAAGATTAAATATAAAACACTTAAAAGAAGATTTGAATATAGTTGGTACTCAGAGTGTCAGTTCCTATTATTCTTGTCCCCAAAGTGATCAATTTCTCATGAACCTGTTGATATATTTATAATTTCTGGCAATTAAAAGCAGTTGGCTCAGATTTTATGCAATTCCCTATTGACTGATATGTGTTTGTATCCAAGAACATGCCCATTTTCCTGGAATTTTGCAAATATTCACTTTGAAAAGTTTGTAAAACACATCCAAAAAAATTAATACACATGCATATGTATTCTCTGATAGTCTGCATATTTTAGCAAAGCTTGAAACACTCATTTATAGTGTTTATAGTTTTTATGTCATTTCTGCCAAATACAGCTGAGAATATGAAGTCTTTTTTTTCAGTTTATTTCCCTTAATTTAAACCTCTGTCTACATGAATGAACTTCCCATACCTTAAATGTACACACAAAAAAAACATACAAAATACAATATACCCAGGAATGATTTCAGTGTTTCACTGCATTGTAAGGGATGCTGTTTCCAGTCTCTAAGCAATATTTAAATGAGCCCTGAGAGTTCTAAGAATAATTTCATGAATTCCTTTCTTTATGGGTGACTGTAACCAAACACCTTGCTGGAGCCCTAAACTCTGTTTTCTCAGCTTTAGTTGTTTAATTAAGCATTAAGTTGTTTATAGTCAGGAAACCCCAACACAAGAATTTCTTTCTCAATCTGTCTCTTGAAGAGAATCACTGGATCCAATCCAATAGGAATAATAAAAAACTCACTAGTAATACGAATTAACATTGTTTTTGTAATGAAGATTCTAAGTCTTGGAGTGATGCCTTGAGCTGGAATGAAATGCAATTTATTTTTATCATCATGTGTATTATGTACTCACTCTGTAAAATTATTACAAGTTATTATTTAATTTATAGATTTTCTTGGTTAAAGAAAGAAATGAAAGGGAAAATATAACATATCATCTCTTCATGTTGTGGTCTATGATAAGCTGATTTTTTTGTTTGTGTTTTGGCATATAACCAAATGTCATTGAGTCACTGAGTATTCCAATATTGTTTAACAAGCTTTGAATTGCTTGAATCACTATATTCACTGAGTCATACACTTGGCAACAAAACTTCCAGAATTTGTGTAACATTGTTAATGGATATGAAAATATATTTTGTTTTAGTATTATTTCTTTTAATTTATTTTTCTTCTTTTAATTTATTGGATAACAGTGTGTTTTTCCAGGACCCATCAGCTCCAAGTCAAGTAGTTGTTTCATTCTAGTTGTGGAGGGCACATCTCAGTGGCACATGTGGGGATTGAGCTGGCAACCTTGGAGTTAATAAGTACTGTGCTCTAACCTACTAAGCTATCTGGCTGCCCCAAAATGTATTTTGCTTTTGAAAAAATCACCCCATATGTAAGACAATGTTAAACATACAGTATATCAGTTAAGTAAAAGCAATTGTAACTCCAAGTATCAGAAAATTTCCACACACCAGTGGTCAATAAATATCCCTGATCAACTCCCACAATTCTTTTTTTTTTTTTTTTTTTTTGAGGGCAGTGTCACTGGCCCTCATATGTGGGCCCAAACCGAGGCCACTGGCTTTCCACGCCAGTGCTTAACCACCGTGCCACTTGACTGGCCCAACTCCCACAATTCTTAAACTAGTAAAATCTACCCTTTTTTCCATAAAGTAAAATAAAGGATTCTTGGGACTCCTAGTTCATGAGTAATAGACTTAAATAGAGTGTTTTGGAAGTAGATCTTCCCATGTTCCATTCATACTGGCCACCTCTCTTTCTTGGTGAAGACACTGGGATTCCTACAGGCTGTTCTCTCCCTGTGGAATGATCTCTTCTTTCTCTCCTCTGTTTGACCTGATCACATTTATATAGACACACTATTGTGAGTACATACACACACACCCTAGACTATTTATTCCCCAACATTTACTGCAATTATACAATTATTTTTTCTCCATGACTGGACTGTTAACAATGTGATGACCTGACAACAAGGACTGTGTCTTCCCTGGAACCAGCTTAGTTCCTGTCATTCATAGGCTCAGGAAACATTTATGTAAGAGGGATTCTGGATAGGCATGGATATAACTTAACAGAGATATCCAGTAAAGCAGACACAGACCAAATCCCCATGAAGCTTAGTCTTAGAGTCCAGTCCTGAAAATCAATATTGAAAAATCATGTGACAGAGATAGAGATGGAAAGGGGGAGGTGGGAAGGCACTGTCTTATATTTCTTCTTGTAGGGGGACTAATATCATCATGAGGACCCCACCCTCATAACCTCATCTATACCCAATTACCCTCAAAGGCTCCATCTTCAAATACCATCACTTTGGGAGTAAGGGCTTCGACACAGGAATTTTGATGTGACACAATTCAATTTGTAGCAGATATAGATGGACAAAACAGACTTGGTGATAAAAAGGACTTTTGGGGGAAATTACTGTAAATTGTTAGCAACTGTAAGCGATGAAGTAACTTAATGCAATTTATATTTTAAAAAGATTACCTCGGTGAGGAATGAGTCAGGGTCCTAAATCTGGAACTGGGAAGCCAGTCAGGGAGCACTAAAAGTGTTTCTGCCCTTGGACCATGCCCCAAATAGCATCACTCAACTAGGTCAAGGGTCTTATACTATTTCCTTTAGCATCCTTTCATAGTCCTACCATATTGAGTGAGTATTAGTTAGCTTGTCCCTAGCTGGACTGTGAACTCCTTGATAATGGGAAGTGTGTTTTAATTTTATATTGAAGACCTAGCACACTGAAGGCACCATGTGACAACAGCCAATATTTATTCAATAGTTAAATGGCCATGTGTTCATCATGCCATTGGCATGTAATAGGTTTCGCAGTTCACACCCACCTCTAAACTTTTGAACTTTGGAACCTGTTTTTTGCTGGCCCCTGACTGCCTGATCCTCCGTCTCATTCCATGCCAGTATACCTGTACACACCTTGACTCAACAGTATTCTACTTTTTTAGGCCACATATGAGCTAGCTTTTTTGCAAGCAGTCCTGTTTTTGCTCTGGTTTTCTAATCTCCAATATTTTGCCTTATCTGCTTATCCCATTGTTTCACCCACAGCCTAGCACCTTAAACTAAAGGAATTTACTTCTATGGTGGAACAAGATACCCTTTCATATGGTTAATGAAGAAGTTTTAAATTGGGGCATCCCAGGTGCTCCTTTGGTCTTCCCTACATGGGGCACGCATAATGTGATCCTTGGGTTTGAAACACAATTAAAAGTAATAAATTAAGAGCTGTGAAGTACTAAGTTATGTCTAAGTGTGGCAAGAAAGTCGTTATCAGATAAAAAGGAGAGCTTGATAATATGGGTCTGATCAGCAGATAATCTCCATGAGGAAAATGAAATAGGTCATATTTTCCTAACCTATTTTTTATATATGTATAAAAGAGTGAAGAACTGGTCACCTCATGTTGTCTGTCTTGTTTCCATGCAGGCCTAGAGAGCTGGATAAGTGTATTGTGCTAACTGATGTTTAAAGGAAATGCTTGGAGCATATTCACACAGCTTTAATCCCTTCACTAACCACAAGTCCGTAAAACAGGATTAACTTTTTCTCCCGAAAATGATCATGTAGGTTTTGCTCCATCTCCTACAGGAGTAAGCTTTGTATCAATGTTGACAACATGCGGTTCTTTTCTTTCTACTGCATGGCTTTGTAAGTGTGGTTCCACCTTGAGGGGTACAAAAAAATCAACAGGATGCTGACATTCCTTTCCTGTTATTTTCTTGCCCAGCACATTAATTTAAATAATAAATATAATTATCTTGCTGCCATTCTCACTGCACAAGACACAAATTACTGGACCACAGGCTCTCTATATCACCCTCAGCTACCTGCAGCCTTAAGCAATGGTCTCTCTAAGTGACGGGAGGTGTGGCCAAATACTGTGTCAGGATAATGCCTGTCACTCAAACTCCTGCTGGAACACAGCTTCATTTTTTTTTTTTTTTTTTTAACAAAAGACAGAAAATCTTTATTACAGTAAAGGCAGAAAAAAAGAAAGCGGAGACACCAGAAAGAGTTTCTCAGAAGTGTCACCGAACACAGCTTCATTTTAAAACTCCATTAGGATATTTTTATGTATTTTATTTTTCTATTTTTATATATTCTAAGAGTTGTTGTGATTTACTGTTAGGACTTTATCCTTTTTCAAAAGAAATGATTATGCCATGATAATTTTCTTAGGGGAAAAAAGTACTGGTGATAAATAGTAAAATGCTCTTACTAAAGTCTTCTCTGATTTTTATTGTACAAATGGTAGTCTCCTTGCCCCCAAGATGATGCTGTATAGAAAAGCATGCTGAGAGATGAGATAGAGAAGGAAGGAGAGGTGCGAGTGGAGGGAGGGAAAAAAGAAAGAAAAGTAGAAAAAAAATCAACTTCAAATTCTTCTTAACAACCGACAGGAAACTCTTTCCTAAGAAGTGAGCAGATTTTGGTTTCCAGTGACTGTGACCTATTGGAGTATTTAATGTTCAACTGTCAGCTCCTTTACCCTATAAAGTATTTACATTTTACATGTGAAAAAGTAGAAATTATTAGAGTAATGTGCATCTAGTAATATTAATAACATAATTATTAGATTAAGAGTACAATATTATTAGAGTTGTAGTTTGTAAGGGCCTATAGTTTGTAGCGGCCTATAGCCCCTGTGAAAATAAGGATATTAACCATGCTTGCTTTGCCTAAATTTACTTTAGTGCCTGCTACAGCTGAGATGTTAAATATATTTGCCTAATGAATGAATGAATTAAAGTTGTATGAGCTTCTATGTTCAGCTCATCTCTACTTCTCTTAACATCAGACTTTTTTCAAAATAGAATTTTTGCAAACAAAATTAGCAGTATAATGAAGGCATGTCTTTTCAAAATGCAAAGCATTATTAGTAATATCACTATGTGACTTTTATTAATATATTAGATAATATACCACAGAATTGATTTTTTGGGTGGAAGCTATTAGTGGTCTGGAGGCAAGGGGCTGGCTAAAGTAAAGGCAAAAAGCTCACCAATCATGATGTGCCCAGTCCTTTATAAGAAAAAGAAAATCAAACTTTCTTGGAACTAAATAATTTCTAATTTTTTTGTCCCCTAAAGCAACTACTGCTGTTAGAGGGCCTTGCCAGTAGGAGACAGCCATCTTTGCTAACTGGACCCACTAGACGAATAATGGTTTGTTTAGAACGTTATCCTGTTTTTGACTTCAGAGTCTTTGTTAATGTATTATATATTATTATAATTATAATAAAAACCAAAGCAGCTGCAGCAAAAACCTAACCATTTTTTTGCTTGTCAATGCTATGTTACTCAGCCAGGGCCTACTACTCACACATTTGAGATGGTGTTAGAATTTTTTTTTTCGTTTTTGATCAAGAACATATTCAAGAAATTTCAAAATTACCTCTAAAATCATGCCTTTATGACCTGTACTTTGACTTAAATCATACATCTCTGAATTGTTAAATATATCAGCTTTGTGCATACCCATTTTTGTATGTATACATACTTACCTGAAACACTAGAGGAATAATCATAGATGCCGATGCAGTCCATGTAACTGAGATCTTGTACCACATTGTACCACTAAAATGTTTGTTTTGGTTTTTTGGGTTTTTTTGTTTGTTTGTTTGTTTGTTTTTATGATAGAAGACCAACATGGGTTCTCTTCAAGATGATCAAATCATATTATATACTACCATTAGGAATACATATGATTATTAACAGTATCAAAGTTTTGAAGTAAGAATTAATCTTACTAAACCATTGATGGGTGACACGTCTCCAAATGTGTCCCCCTTTACCATTTACATTTAACTGATAAACAAGACTGTTTTATGTATATGACTTCCTCTTTAATTATTATTTTTTTTAATTTTTAAATCCAGGAATTGATCTTAAAATATAGAAATTGTGCTGGGTCATTGAAAGTGAGTCATGGTCAGTGAGAGCGGCCAAAGGGAAACAAAATACAAGTAAATACATGAAATATGAAAAAGCATCCAACTTTCTGATGGCCATCCTGGGTTTGGAATCCAGTGGGTGAATAAAACATATGACGTGTGATGGTTAATTTTATGTGTCAACATGACTAGAAAATTGTATACAAATATTTAGCCAAATACAATTTAGATATCTCTATAAAGGTATTTTTCAGATGAGATTAACATAAGTTAATAGACTTTGAATAAATCATGTTATTCTCCATAATGTGGGTGGGCCTCATTCAATCAGTGCATGGATTTAAGAGAAGAAAATGACTGAGGTCCGTGAGGAACATGAATTTCTCCCTGTAGATTGCCTTTGGACTCCAGCTACCTCATCTCTTTCCTAGGTTCCCAGCCAACCAACTTGCTCTACATATTTTGACTTTGTCAGACCCCACAGTTGCAAGTGCCAATTCTCTCTCTCTCCTTCCCTTCCTTCCTCTTGCCATACAGACACAAACGTACACACATCCTATTGGTTCTGTTTCAATTGGTTCTGAGAACACTGACTAATACAGCATGGTCTCTGCATTGAAGGAACTCACAATCTAGCATATTCACACAAGCTCCCTGCCTGACTCTTACCTTATCAGAGATGTAGCTGGTATGGACGCTCATGTAGCGTAAAAGCTAACATCACAAAGACCATGACCCTGAGTGAGAACATATTTTCTGATATAGAATAGGGCAACACACATGGGTGAGTAATAGTATTTTATATATGTTCTTCCAGTCTTCTTACACCCAACTGGTCATGCAAAATTTACTTGTGAGAAAGTGGTGGAAAGGTCATCAGAGAGTGTATTACACAGAAAATGTTTTTGTTTTGTTTTTCCAATAGACCAGTTAGATGTGTCCCAATGTCTTGCATAAAATGTCAATAATAGGAACAGGTAAAAAAGCACAGTTTTTTCCAAAAAAAAAAGTATGCAACCTGAACATTCATTTTAAATACTGAACACCAGCTGTATACAAAACATTGCAAATCATGTGGGGGAGGGTCTGACATTCAAGAACATGAGGATCTAGTTGGAGAGTTAGGCGTGTATAGTATTGACTGCAAGGTTGTGTTGTAACAATGGATATTAATCTTATGAAGACTAAGATCATGTTTCTGAGGAAAAACTGCATTCACAACCATATTCTTCCAATGAAGTAAGATTCAATTAGACAAAATCTATATTTTATTTCATAGCATTTGGAAAACTCTATGCTCTTGTAACAAAAGGCGACTGGGAATAAACCTGGGAAACGTCCAGCTCATAAATCTATTTCCTACCCTTATTTTTCAAAAGAGGTTTAAAGGATTCCTAGCAGAAATGAAACAGGCTTGTTCTAATCCCTGCCCCAAAAGTCTGAAAGATTGACTGAAAGCAGTTGTTTTGTTGAATGATCTGACAGAGTAAGAAGAAATTTTTGTAACATGATAGGTTGGCATTGTATCGATAATTGACGAGATTATAATCTGAACTGGTAACATAACAAATTGTCAGATTTTCAGTTCAAAATGCTTGTTCTAAGAGAATTGTCTTAGCCTGGGTTAGGTTCATGAAAATGGTTTGAATCCTTTTTCCTCTAAATGATTGTGGTTTTTTTTTCTAGTCCCGAGGATGGTTAGCATTTTTAAAAGTAATTTCTGCCTAGTGGTAACATTTAACTTTAACATTTAATTAATATGAATATATTGGAGAAAACACAGAATTTGACATTTGCTTACTGGTTTTTTAATTGGTTTGTTGTGTGATCTTGAGTTAGTCACATATTCTCAGATAAAGAACTTGAAACAGAAGTCAAAAGTTGTCTTCAATAATTCACAAATTAGCCATTGAACATCTGTGGACTTTTTTGGTTGGATTACCCCTGAGATATATTATAATATCCATATTAAGAAAAATATGGAATCAAATAAAATTATGTTCTCAAAGCATGTTGATATGTAATAAGTGATAAGGAACTGTAAATTTGCTATTGATAATTATTATCCTGTCAAGTTAATGCAATTCTACTCATAATTATCCTATAATGAACAAAGAATATCAGCAAGCAGGACTTTCATGATCCTAATATACATAATTTAACAATACTCTGATAGAAATACCATCAGGGTTCCCAGAATAAGTCCTTTGTGTTTTCAAATCAGTATATTACATTACTCTAGGGAACGTGATCTTTTTTTTTTTTTTTTTGAGGGCAGTGTCACTGGCCCTCCTATGTGGACCCTGAACCGGGGTCGCTGGCTTCCCAAGCCAGCGCTCAACCCAAGCCAGCGCTCAACCACCGCGCCACTCGGCCGGCCCCTAGGGAACGTGATTTTAAGATGCAAACTTTAAAGCTTCATGACCTCACTATGTCTGATCAACCCAGGATAAAAACAAGTGGTATAGATAAAGAAATAATACAAAAATAAACTGGTCAAAACAAACGTTGGCTATTCAACTATGACACCTCTTTTTAAACGGGAGAGAGAAATATGTTAGTTTGGATATGAGCATAAGATAGGGATATAGAAGATATGATGGAAAAAGTAATTTGATCTTATTCTCCTGTTCTTTTTCTTATGTTTCCCTTCCTGCGCCTCCACTTCCTCATCCTCTTTCAGCTTAGAACAATTTAGCAATGTAATCCTTTAACATCTGCTCCTTCAAATTACATTTCTTTCTCCTAAAATTCTCAGACATAAACAAAGTTATTTGCACGCACTCTATAACAATATGAAAAAAATAATCATGGTATAGTGAATAAAATTTGGAATAAAATAGGCAAAAATTTCAGTCCTTACTGGACCACTTACTAGCTAGGAAAGTAACTTAACCTCTTGGGACTTCACTTTCTTATCTTTAAATTGGAAATACTGTACTATGCTTTTTCTCAGAAATTTGTGATTGAAGCCAAAGGGTGATAACTCATATTTTGTGATGAATGAAAAAGTAAACAATAATGTGAAGTACTAATTTTATGTGAAAGATCATTTTGACTTTTCATTGCTATACATTATTTATTAGCATGCTTTTCATGATGTTTATATAATGCAGTGATATGGAAATATTTAAAATAGTTAGGAAGACTTTTTTTTCTCTATTGATTTTGCTTGTCTTAGTACACTTAGACTTTAAAGAGATAGGTTATAATGTTGTCCTCTTATTAGTCCATGGTTATGTTAGAATATAATACACTAACCAAGTAATAATAACAATAATAATAATAATAATGTAGTAACCAAATAATTAACTACTTAATCATCAAAAGTAAATTAAATTTATGGACTTTAAGCAGCATAAATCAAATTAAGATTTATATGAATAAAGTTGAGGGTACATTTATTAAAAGATTACCAGATGTTCCTGTAGTTAGTTAACTATTTAGTATTCTGTAATATATAATAACTATGAAGCCAGTAAATGATTCTATGTCTTATTTCCTGAGTGCTAGTTTAGTTAATTATAAAATTAAATGTTTTTATTTTAATGAGTTGCATAAAAAGGGTATGTGTACCATGGGATCAATTATTATTGTATCATTACCTTTAATTGCTTCCAAAGTACTAATTGTAGAAGACTAAGGTTTAGGGACTGATTTCTGTCTCAACTAATCAAATGTTAACATTTTCACATTTAAAATAAAATTTTGAATTAATATCCCTTAATCTGGATTTCCTTCAAATTACAATCAAAACTAGAAATACTGCCAATACCCATTAGAGAAAAATAAAATATTCATCCAATAGTTTTGATAATAGCATTTCAATATTTCTCAAAAACAACAGATTTGAATTTCTTTAAATAGTGACCTTAATTATCAGATAAATAGTAGAACTCCTCTGGGAACCCACGACGTGTATGCAAACCTGAGGACAAAGTCGTGCTAAGAAGGACCTTCTCTAAGAAAGTATGGCTAAGAACTGGACTGGATATTTTCCCTAGTGTGTACTGATGGGCAGTGGTCATGGTTTTGTGGGGTGCTCAATGCTCATGGAGAGGGGAGTCTCATCACATCTCCCAAACTAAAATGATAGACGGGGTTCTCCAAGAGAACAGTTAACAGTGATCATGTGGGTACAGGAAAGGGGAAGGGCTGACAGCTGGCCCAAGAGAGATGTCCTGGACAGGAGAACATGTAAATGTGTGTGCTAACTCGCGTTCTCCCACTGAGGCAGGGCTGAGCATGAAGGCAGAATCCTGTAGAAGTTGTGAGAGTTAACCATCATAAACAGCCGTGACTGCTTCTTAAACTTTCTCTCTGTTTTTCCACTTCTGTTAAGATCTAGTTCGGAATGCCTCCAAGAAGCTAACATACTTCACTATTTTCAGTTTAGAAAACATCTAAAAGGAGGTAGAAGAAAGTGATTGAGCCAAATTGAACAGAGTGAGCTGTGGAACAGTATCGGTCTTACATGTGTGCAATCAGAGATTCATAAGGAAAGGAACGGAAGGCCTTGCGCGGGGTGGGGGGTGGGGAGGATTCGAACATTTTTTTGTTTTTTAAATAATAGAGGAAAGATTTCCAAATTTGATGAAAATTATAAGCCTGCATGTTTTAGTCCATTTAAGCTTCTATAACAAAATACTATAGATTGGGTAGGTTATAAACAAAATAATTTTATTTCTCACAGTTTTGGAGACAGGAAATCTGAGATTAGGGTACCAGCCTGGTTCAGAGGGGTGCCTCTTCCAGGTCCCAGACTTCTCATTGTATCCTCATGGATACAATTGTATCCTGATGGAAGGGGCTGACAAGCAACATGGGATCTATTTTATTAGAACACTAATCCCATTCATGAGGGCTCTACCTTCAAGACATGAGCACCTCCAAAGACCTAACCTTCTAACACGTCCACATCGCGCATTACGATTCAAACATGTGAGTTCTGAGGGGACACACACCTTCAGACCATAGCGCTGCATAACCAACAATAATAACAAACCCCAAGAAAAAGAAACAACAGTAATACCAAATTGTTGAAAACAGTAGAAAAAGAGAACATCTTTCAAAAGGCACATTACATACAGAAGAACAAAGATAAGAATGTCAGAAATATTTTCAGGAGAGGAGAGGAGAGGGGAGGGGAAGGGAGGGGAGGGCAGTTGAGGAGAGGAGGAGAAAAAAGGGAAGAAAAGGAACACCCCACTTTATGGGTATAGAGTTCTATACGCCTAAAATATCTTTCAAAAATGAAGAAAAATATAATAGTTAATTTTAGTTGTCAACTTGGTTCACCATGATGCCCAGTTTTTAGTCAAGCAACAGTCTAGATGTTGCTGTGAGGATAATTTTTAGATATGATTAGCATTTAAATCAGTAGACTTTGAGAACGCAGATTACCTTACATAATGTTTTGGGGACTCATCCAATTAGTTGAAAGTCTTAAGAGGAAAGACTGAGATCCCTTAAGGAAGAATTTTTGTAGCTAATATATAAGACTGTATTTTTTTATATTTAATTTTTATATAGCAATTATTCTTAACTCTCTTCTTGCAACAGATTTACAATCCCTTATTCATAATTCTGAAATTTAAAAAAGCTGTAAATACTGAGACTTTTTAAACTAAGTTTGGCACCAGATATTATTCCAAGGCCCATCTGATTTAAACAGATGTTAGCTTATTCACAGCCTTTGTCTAAATTAATGTGAATATTCATAGGTTTCATTGAAAAACATTAATGTATTTGATTATGGGGTGCTGCTCCCAATCTGCTGGGAATGTTACATGATATATGGTTATGCACCTTTTTACCTTTCTAAAACCCAAAACTTAATTCTAAAACATACTGACCAAAGTGTTTCTGTTAAGAGATTACCAAGGAAATTTATTGTTTTTTTCTTATAGGGCCTCTTGGATTTTAGGCTATCATATTGCTAATGGTTAATAACAATGTTGTTATTTTTTTTTCTCCCAAAGCTATTTCTTTCGCTTTGTTTTTCTTGTTTTATTGCAATGGCTATATTGTAAACATTGGCTATACAATGAAGCAGCATTAGCAGGTATATATATATATATATATATATATATATATATATATATATATATATATATATATCAAGTATATTTTTACCTTAAGGATATTATACTAACGTTTAGCCATATATTTTACAGCTTTTTTGCGCAATCAAGTTAAAAAAGTTACTTTCTAGTCCCAGTATTTTTTCACGGTATTGTTCATAAATTGCTGTGGCAAAGTAAAATCAGTTGTATATTTAAGTGAACAACAACTCAACATAGTTACGATGTATTATATTTTGTATATTTCTAAATTTAGTTTACTAACATCGGCCTAATGGATTATTTAATGCACCATCCTAGTCTGACTTTTTTATCAATACTGTAATAGTCTCATAAAACAAATGAGGGAAATCTCTTTTTTTGTAGTATCAGGAAGACTTTGCATGAGCATTGGGTTATAAAGAAAAAAATATTGATCTCAAAAATGATCTGGAATGAGGTGTGTGGGGGGTGAGGGGGAGGTTCCGCTTACTTTTTTTTTTATCTTTTTTAAACCTAATCCTAGGGAAGGGGGTAATTTTTTTTTTTTTATTTTTTTTTGTGGGCAGTGTCCCTGGCCCTCATATGTGGGACCCGAACCATGGCTGATGACATCCCAAGCCAGCGCTCAACCACCGCACCACTCGGCCGGCCCTCCCCTTACTTTTAATGGGCATATTTTAAACTATTGATTCAGACCTTCAACAGTTGTCTCTTTGGGACTGACTATTTTTTAATTTAATTTTGGTAAGTTATATCTTTTTGGATACTATGTACTTCATTTATGGTTTTCAATTCTTGGACATAAAATTAATGATAGTCTCATTTTCTTAGTCTACATTTTAGCTATAGTTATATGCCTTTTCATTTTTAAAATATTTATGAGTATTTGTATTTTCAATATCTTGTCTTTAACACTCTTGCTATTACATTGTCTATTATTTTCGTATTTCAAAGAAAAACGCTAGTCTAGGTTTTATGCCTCTTCATATAAACTTTAAAATTAGTTTGTCAACATCTATGAAATATCTTTCTGGGATGTTTTATTGGGGTTGCATTTAATTTATAAATCCATTTGGGAATAACTATCATCTTAACAATATTGAGTCTTTTAATCTATGCACATGGAATATGTCCCATTTATTTAGCTCTTCTATTTCTTTCATCAGAATTTTTGTAATGTCCACATATAGATTTTGCTATAAGGGGCTCTTTCTGGGCTCTTCACTGTGAAAGTTGCTGGAATTCCTGAAAGTAAAACCCACTAGAATGTCTAGGTTTCTGTAGGACTACAACCTCGGGGGAGTTTCACACTCGTATTATTAATAGTTCCCACTCTCCTCTAGCAATTCATCAAAATTAACATTGAAATGGTAAATTCTATCAGTTTATGGCAATATTGACTTCTGCTCCAAGTAGGCTGATCTTGGCTGTGACATTGTGGGTTAGCCTCTCCAGGTTTTGGGGTGGTAGCTTTTTCTGCAATCTCAATTCTCTGAGAGATCCAAGAAAAATCATTAATTTTTGGTTTACTCAGCTTTTTCTTGTTGTTAGGACAGGACTGATGATTCCAAGGTCTTTACATGTCAAAACTGAAACCAAAAGTCTATTTAATTTTTTTTTTTTTACTCATAGATTTATGTTTCTTTGTTCACTATTGTTCTTAATATTTTATTGTTTCATTCTAGTTTGATTTACTCTTTAAGTTCATTCTTTAAAGTTATTTTAATAATGGCCTTTTAGTCATATTCTCTCATTCTAACTTTGTGTACCATTCCTTTATTTCATTGTTGTTTTGAATGATAGTGTAGCTGGGTAGAATTCTAAACTGAAAGTTGGGTTATTTGAGCATTCTGAAGATATATCTGACTTTCTTCTGGATTAACTTATAGATATCGAGAAGTCTGTTTTCAGTCTAGTGGCTACTTAGTTTGAATTAATTTATTTTTTTCTTTGTAATTTCTAAGATTTTCTCCATTTACTTAATGTTCTATCCATTCTCTAAAATGCATTTATATTGAAGTCAGTCTCATTTATCTTGTTTTGGACCTGTTATTGACTCTATAAGATTCATATTATGAATCAATTTGGGGAGAAAATGACCTATTACTAGTTTTAATATAGTCTAATATCAATTTAGGCTCCATTTTAAAGATGAAAAATCTCAGTATCTGGGGGATTAAGTAATTTGTGTGAGGTTACCAGGTCACAAAACTCATAAGTAAAGAATACATAAATGGAATCCACATCTCTTTTGGATGACATGCTATATACTGTCCAGGATATGCAGAATTTCTAAATAAATGCTGTTATCTGGAGCATTCAAGTGAATATGGAGATAAATTGTGATATTAAATCTTGATTATTTCCTTTCTTTTGTGTATGCCATTATTAGTTTTCTACATGATTGAACATTTTTCTTTTTAGGTAAAAAAGACAAGACAATTATTCAAACTTTTGCAGATTCATTACAGCAGTATTCTGGTAGCTAGTATTCAAAATGTATCTGTCATTTGATCACATAGTAAAATAAAAATGTATTTTATATCAATAATGAATACTCTCAATCTATTGTCTTTATGCTGAAATAGCATTCTTTTGCTTTCCTCTCAACTTTTAGAAGTAACTGTTTTTGAAAAATGAGTAGTGAAAAGTTGCTACAAGAACCTCTAACAGTATTATTTAGTTTATTCAAATATTACTTAGCTAGGCCTCCATCTGAGTTCCAGAAATACAGTTCCTCTCATTGTTCTACTAAAAGATATGAGGCCTAAAAGATACGAGAACTTCTGTGCATTTCAATTTCTCCAGCTGCAATATAAAATGTTGAATGTTCAAAATAAAATATTCAAATACATTTTAAAACTGAACAACTTTATAAATAGGTAGAAAGAGGATTTTTGAGACTGTTGTTAGATGAATGTTTACCTGGCATTTTTTTATTTGCTTGTGAGAAATGGAACAGTAAGTAAATGTTTTATTAAGTGTGGCACTTTATAGGTAAAAATCTTTATTTTTATAGAATGCATATTTAGTGGTCCATTCATAACTTGCTAAACTCTATTAAATATTTGGATCCCATTTTACAGAATCATCGAGAGTTGTACGAAAGTTAATGATAATTCTCAAGGCCACATAGCAAACTAATATCAAAGTCTGAAACCACCTTGAGAAATTCCTGGGGATTCCATCACTACCCTGAACCTCTGTTCCTGTTTTCATTTCAAATGGACAAATATATGCATATACATACTTATGCTGGTAGAGTATAAATCTTATATCTAGCATATATATATATATAACATGTATCTAACTTTCTTATATACTTTCAATTCATTTACTTTTGTAAATAATGAAGGAAAAAAGGAAAAAAAAAACTAATAAGTGAATAGGGTTGATCTACACCATACTAAGAGTTGACTAACAGAAGACATATTTTCCAAATAAATAAGTATGTGTATGTGTGTCTCTCTGTATGTATGTATGTATGTATGTGTATACATATATGCCTATGTATACCAAAAGGTCAGTACACAGTGGAAAGTTCGTGAACTTGCCTGACGTGAGCATGTGTGTGTGTGTGTGTGTGTGTGTGTGTATACATTCTGTAAAATCTATGTAAATATAATTACATAAGTCCCTTGTTGGGCTCATGGTTTGCCAATGTGTCTTTTAGTTATTTAGTTATCCCCATTGATACCATTTAGAATAAAATCTCCTTTTTAAACAGAGAAGTAAGTGACCTAAGTTCTTTGATAAGACTCTTGATGGAAAAGGCTTCATGATAGAAACCTTCTATTAGAATCCAATTATGTTAAACTGTGAAATGTTAAAAGCACTTCATCACAAAAAAGAGTGCTTTTCCACTCTGCCTAAATGCAAACTGGCACTTGCCTCACCTTGAGTCTTTTGTAATATGTGCCCAAAGAAACTGTATTAGGGAACAGTCAAGAATAAAATGTATTCTTCCTTGTTCTTTAAAAATCAAGTCCCAGCTTCCTTAATAAGCAATTTCAGGAGGTATAGTGTGTATTCCTTGGGTAATCAGTCCAGCTCATGCAGAAACCATAAAGGGGCTAGCAGGGCCTCTGGGGCGAGTGGCTCCTTATGAACAGCTCCATTGTTGTGATAACTAAGGCTAAGGGGGCCCTGGTGACACACTTTCTGGGAAGTCTGAGGCTAGGGTGTGGGACAGGAGTAGACTTGGGAATGTAAACCACAGCTGTCCTTCTGAATCCTAAAAGGTCCCCCTTGCAATGCAAAAGATGTTAATGTTTGATAAAAGCAAGACAAACAAGCACACTTTACATTGCTGCTGCTACACCATGCTATTTCAATATATTGTTAGTTTGGAGATTGTAAGCTCACCCACTTCACCTTTTGGACTACATCCAAGTGAACTATCACAAAACATAAATATCTGGATTTTTTTATGTGATAGATATAATTTAAAGTGAAGTGGGCTTTTAAAAACTCAATTTCAAAATTATGACTGGCAGATTTCGTGATTTTAGCTATGTGCTCAAAGAAAATACACAGCTAAGATTTGATGTCTTCTCATTTCATTAATGGAATTTTTCACTTCTTTCTTTTTCTCAGGGCAAAATGACACATACATAAATACAAAGAGCTTAATTGAACTTAACCATGTATGTATGTCTTATAGATATACTAAGAAATATACAACTTGACAGTAGCTACATCTAGGGAGGAAGTAAAGGAAATGGGATTTGAGGGGATACTCAAAAAAGATATTGCAGTTTGTAGATTAATTTTTTTGCAAGACAAATCATAGTCTTGTATAGAAAGGTGCATTTTTGCTGCAATTCTATCTAGTAAATTATAACATAGAGATAACAGGTGTCAAAGGCATTACATTTTTCAGTAGGATAATATTATAATTCTGGTTTTAATCACTGATGAGAGTCTTATTATCTAAAGCAGCTACCAGGTGCTAAAATAAATCAAACATTTGAGATTTGTTTGACCTATTAAATCATTTATTCATGCATTTAGATATTTATTGAGAGACAAATAAGTGGGAATTAATGAAAATAATTAGCACATTGTTTACAAATAAATAAATAAATAAATAAATAAATAAGCCCAGCTAGAAATTTCTGGAATAGAATTGAGACTCTGTCTTATCTTGGCTCAGCGTGTCATGATGGGATGAAATCTATAAGCTCCTGGGAAAAATAGCATTACATGTCTTACTCTACAGGCTAGAAGACAAAAATAGAGACACCTGAGGCAGATTAAGATGTGGGTTAATGTCAATAAAGATCATACAGTCACAAAAATAAAGATGAGGTTCATTTATTTACTCCTTAACATACATTCGTCAAGCTTTAACAGACCAAGCATTTTGTTATATTCTAGAGATTCTAGATGAGTAAGATAGTGGTCATTCAATATAGGAAATTTGCCATTTGTAGGGAGGGATATACATATGTTAACAAATATATTGATATAAATAGTATAGGTACTATTATAGACATAGGTACAGGAGAGAGTGACACACAGAAAAAGGAAATAATTCATTTTCCCAAGGAGAATCAGTAAAGGTTTCATGACAGAGCTGATACTTAAGTTGCATCTTGACAGGTAAGTATGAGTTGGCCAAATAGACCATCACGACTGGGCAGTCATGGGAAGGTGTCCCATCGCTAGAGCAGGATTATCATAAGAATGGATGGAAGAAAGGAATGTGTAGAACAAGAAGATTACAAGGCACTTGCTGTATAAAATTTTATGTAATTAGGTTTTAGTTTAAAGCAATGAAACAAATGTATGCGGGCTTATACTAATACTATTGTTAAAATCTATATGTAATTCAAATTGTTTTCTCTACCCTCACCCCTCCAATCAGGGGTAGAATTCAAGAAACACTGTGAAATATGTGTGAGTTTATAAGTAAGGTTGAATTGCTATGTTAACCTAAACTTGGTCAGTATAAAGAAGTTTTTAATTTTTTTTTTTTTTTTTTTTTTTTTTTTTGAGGGCAGTGTCACTGGCCCTTATATGTAGGACTGACCGGGGCCGCTAGGCTTCCCAAGCCAGCACTTAACCACCGCGCCACTCGGCCGACCCAAGTTTTTAATATTTTCATTGTCACCTACCATGTGTAAACCAGGCTCTAAAATTTTAATTGGTATATAGCAATATAAATGTGTGTGTGTGTGTGTGTGTGTGTGTGTGTGTGTATATATATATAGAGAGAGAGAGAGAGAATTATACTATATTCTATAGAATGAGTTATAAAATGAGAGCCTATATTATGACTAAAAGAAAGCTGCCTAAGCATTAAACAAATAAATAAAATAAATTAATAAATACAATTTTATTTTACTAGGTCCTAGAGTTTTAACTGAGTTTCTTACAGGGTTTAGAGCTAGCATCACAAACTGGGAGAGATAAAGTTTGGTAATGTATAAGTTTTGAATGGCTATATAAAAAACAACCAGAACACACGGGTTTAAACAACAGTGATTTATTTTTGGTTACGATTCTGTCAGACAGAGGATGGTTTATCTTCTGTACTTACCTCAGGTCACTAGTGTGATTGCATTTTTGCAGGGGAGGAGAGAGGACAGAAGCTGAGGCTATCATTAGGGCACCTTGGTTCCCTTCCTGACCATCTCTCCATGTGGCTTACTTGGCCTTTCCCACAGCACAGACATCTGAAGGCAGTAGTCTGAAAAGAAGCATTCCAAAGCATGAAAACAGAAACCACAAGGGTTTGCAATGGTGAGCTTTGGAAGCCTCAGTCTTGCTTTGGCTACATTCTCATGGTCAAAGCTAATCAGAGGAAACAGCTGAATTCAAAGGGAGGAGGTGAGGATGATACCAGTTTTTGATTGTGAGAGCAGTAAAGTCTCATTGTGAAAGGCATATGGGATGTGAGCTATTCTCATGGCCGTCTTTAAAAACAATCCACCACTGTAGGTTAATAGAATTAGCTAAAGTTTTAAATGCAATTGGAATGAATTCAGGCAATATAAGTGTTCTCCAGTTTTCCAATGTCTCCATCATGCCTTCTTGTTTTATATTAATACCAGCACTCTTCCAACTATCTGTCCTCAAAAGTATTCGTTTTCTACCCCCGAGTTTTGAGAATCCTTATTTACTTATTAGCATTCAGGAAGATGAAAATGGGATCATAGAATGCTCATAAACTCTTCCTTTTAAAGACCCTGAAGAAAATTTAGCTGCTTTCATCAACTAAAGCCTGATTAAATAGTATTTTAAAATTTTGACCTAAGCAAAGCAAAGCAAGACATTATTTCCCTGAAATGAAACTTTTCTAGTTAACATCATCTTTCAAATCATAGGCCCCCACAGATATTTATAAGAAGAATAAGTAGATTTGAAAATATAGCCAAACTGATTGGAGATCAACATTAAATGTGGTAGCATGGAATGAAGCAGAGAAGGTCAGGAACCAGAAAAGCTTCCATTCCTTTGTAACAATTTTCTCTGGCAGCTAGAGGAGCAAGGGGGAGAATGGGATGAGCGGGAGGGATGTGGTGATATGTATCATCCCATTATCTCATAACGAAAGCTGCCACAGAGCCCGCAAAAAATTTGCTTAGATAAACTCATGATCTTGAAACATGAGTTTGACTCGCTGTGTATTTCTATTGGATATATCATTTCATTTTCTCTATTTCTAGGAAGAGTTAAATTAAGCTTGAAATTCTATGAGAGAAATACTGGCACAGAAGCATTTTGTAAATATTATGACAATAAGTCTATAGCAAAATCATGGCAGCCGTGTTAGAAAAAAAAAACAATATTTAAATGCTAGAAAGATGTAGGTGACTGTCTCAGTGAAGATAACGACTTTAAATTCAGCATCATGTTTGGGTCTATACATGGGAAACAATCAGCTTACTAATGTGCCAAGATTTCTATCAAATAAGCTGTTTGTCAATATCATGACCTTGATTTTATAAAATTCTGGAGGGCATACATTTTTATTTTTCAGGAGATAATTTCTAAAACTCAAAAAGCATACTATCCTGTAGTTTTTTTGTTTCGTTTTGTTTTGTTTTTGAGGGCAGTGTCACTGGCCCTCATATGTGGGACCCAAACCGGGGCCGCTGGCTTGAAGCCAGCACTTAACCACCGCGCCATTTGGCCGGTCCTACTATCCTGTAGTTTTAATGCAGTCTATTTTTTGGTTTCCCACAAAACTGTGTGCACATTTCCTATCAGAAAGGCTTGAAATATAATCTCCATTGCATTGTAAATACCAATTTATAAGAAGAGAGTGATATATTGAGATTTTGTATTTTGGTAATATTTATCACCTGATTTCATAGTAAACCAGGAATATTCATGTCCAATCCTTAGGGATCTAATACTTTGCAGTTTTGAAATCAAATCATTTGCTTCTTCTACTAATATGACCCAATAAAGCCATAATCTAAAATAGCGATGGTGAACCTCATTCAGTGCTAAAAATTCAAGTTTGAAGTAAACTTTAATATTACTTTCCATCTGAGAATTCTACAATGTTCCTGGCTCTTGTTTTCCACTTCTTTTCAATGATTATACTACTACTACTACTTGTCCTTTATATTAAAAAACAAAATCCTTGAATGCCAACCATTTACCTCTAATGTAAAGTCCAAACACATTAGCATGAAAACACAGGCAGCATTTATTTCTGATCAATCCGATCCTTTTGCTGCCTCCAGTACAGCTTTCTGGGGAGGTACCCAGAGGAAGTTCAAGTTTAATACTCTGCAGTGGCTGTCTTCAAATGCTTACTAATTGTATCTTTGATTATGTGTTTTATAGGCAAAACCCAATGGGATAAGGTGGCAGAGGCGTGGACAGTAGGCTCACACATAGTCCATCCACCACGTACAGAAAGAGGTTTCAGCCTCCCAGACTCCACACCCACGTGGTGACCCCGCGTCCCTCACAGGGGATGATGACTAGGTTGCCATCGTGGAGCCATGCTTGTGTTTGTTTACCTGTCTTTGCCTTTGGCCGCGGCGGTGGCCCCGGTGTGAGTGATTCTATGAGGCCAGGAGGGAAGGGTAGATGCCAATTACACTCTGTGTGGCTCTCAGCAGGGCAAGCCCGTGCCACTGAGGATTTGGCAGATGAGGACGTGGTGGGAATCTTGCTCCCACCCCCAATCCAGGTACGCAGATCACACAGCTCATTCCAGCACGAAAGATGCGACCCCTCAGGGAATGGGATCGCAGGCCCTGTGAGAAAGGGGGAGATTCAGTCTTTCCCACCCCCTCGCCCCACACACACTCCCAGAAAAGACTGTGCATTTTCGTTGTGCACTGGTCTCTGCAAATTATGCAGCTGGCCTTCCCTATCCCTTTCCTTCTCCTTAGCTCCAACTATCCTGAGGTATTTTGGGTTTCGCAAATAGGCTGCCTTTGCACATTGGTGGTGTTTTTTTTTCTTAACCTGTAATACTATTATCCTACTCAAATACTTAGAAAAGTCCGATTCATTCTTAACATAGTGCAATCATAAATTTCTCTCTGATAAATCTACATCCTCCACTTGTATTCCCCCAAAGAGAGTTAGATATTCCCTCGTGTTGCTTCAAGAGGATCAGTGGACACTTCACTTTGGCATTTAGCATATTGATTTTTAGGCGCATGACATCACTTTTGTTCTAAAGGTCAAGGCCTGCTTTATTATAATCCCAAAGTCTAGCACATGCTGGTCAGATAATAAATACTTGTTGAAAACATACATTTATCCTGAATTAGAATGCGTATTATTTAAAATGTCTCAGTATTACATTGAATAACTTTTCCATGATATATGGCTCCCAGTAAAACTTTTACATAGCTATTAAGTCTATTTAATGTGAAATACAATTTCTTGAGAGTGGTATTTTTCCATTCTCATTTAAGAACATTTCATGAACACACACACACACACACACACACACACACACACACACACACCTATACAAATTCAAACGATGGGAATGTTAAATACTTGGCCTTTTTGAGGGCAAGCAGAGAAAATTAGCCAATTCATGTATTGTTTTTGTTCATTTTTATCTTAAACTTAACTATTAGCTTAAAAAATAACTAGCCTTGAATAATTTATGTAAATTTAGACAAGTGATTTACATAATACTAAAGAGAAACTTGTGAAATGAGTTGTGAATTCATTTGATGTTTTTAGTATTGGTTTTACTTCAGATGAGCTACTCTGTCTCTAACACTTACATACAAGCATCAGCCCTATTTTAAATTTATAACTAATAATATGGTACTTAAATTCATGCTTTTCAGACATGTGATTTCCAAACGTCAGTTATCTGAGGAATGCAATCATAATTTTTGCTATGTGCTTGTAGCACCTATATGTTTGGCTACTTAATATATGTTATCATATATAAAAATTATCTTACTCTTACTGCATTTAGTTGAAAAGGAATACATTTAGCACTATCCCAAGTGAAAAACTTGTAATGCTTCCCAGAATTTAGAAGGGTAAATATAATTGCAGTGGAATGATAAGGATGTGATACATTTAAAAATAAATAATGAAATGCAAATAAGATGAAATGTAATTAATTGTTTTCCAAAGAAAAAAGTAATCATACCTGAAAACAAAGTCCTAAATGAGGGGGGCTTTTTTTAAAATCATTTTCTACTGGAGACAATCAGTTCAACATTGTTTAGTTGAACAAAGCATATGGTCCTTCATCAGTTAATCCACCAGTATTCTTGAAGCCCCTGCTTGCCAGGTCCTGTTCTCATCATCACAAAATACTTTTGCATTTTTCAGTTTCGAGACACACCAATGCACAGAATTCCAAATCAGTCGTGGATATGGATTTGTATGGCAGAGACAAGGTTCTGAGATCTCCACTAGCCTTTCTTTCCAAAGCACACAGCCAGGTTAATTCAGCAGTTTCCCTTTCAGTAGTCTGACTCGGCCCATCTCCCTGAACTCGGACAAGTGAGATGTGGCCAACATGATATATAGACTGATTTCAGGCCTGTCTTGCTTTTAGAAACATCTTGAATATCCCTCCAGATCACTCTCCAAAAAAAATTTAGAGGCCATCTGTTCCAGAAACAGTAGCCGAAGCTGGAAGAGTGGAAGAGAGCTGCCCAAACTGTGGCTGGAGCAAGAAATAAATCTTTTTTTGTGACAAGCCAATGAGATGTTAAGGTTTATTTATTACTGGAGCCTATCCTGTGCTCTCTTGATGTAGGCAGAAAGGCAAATATTTCAAAGCCTTCTCTGATAAGGATAGATTCTGGCAATTAATTCACAAACCAAATGATATAGGTGAATGTTGTTCAACAAAATTTGCTTTAAAAACGTATTTGAAATGATTGCCAAAAATATATTCTTCTGAGTGCCAAACTATTTATTAATGCTGCCATATAATGGGAAAATGCTCCTTACTTGCTAACCAAGTCCATAGGTTTTAAAAACTTCATATGGAAATCATTAATCATGTTTTCAAGTGTGTATTTATAATACCTTGAAAATACTCAGATGAGAAAATAATGAATTTTTTTTAGACCACAGAAGTTCTTTCGATTTTTTTTTTAAATTGATTAAATGACTGAGATTCGCAGATATATAATGAGGCCCTGGGCTTGTTTTGTCTAAGTAATGATAAAATAATAATGATAACTCCAGTTCATTGAGTCACACACTTTTCAATGCTTTACCACAGCCAATTATTCGGTTCTCGCCATAACTTGATAAGGGAGGTAGTATCATTCATCCCATTATACAACTGAATATGCTGATTCTCATTACATGGATTTTAAGTCAAGGAGCCCAGTTGCAGAGCTGCACTCTTGGCACCCTTGTGCAGACCAGGCCGTGCTGCATCTGCTCCTGGAGGTAGAGGTCACCAGCAGTCCCTAAGTTAGTCCCTGCACTAACTCTCATTGTAAAAATGACCCATTGAACATGTCCATGATTTTGTGTGTTCGGTTGTAAGGTATGGCCTACAATGATCTGCCCTCAGTAAATTAACAAGAGTTAATCCCTTGCTAAATAAAAATCATCATCATAAATTTATTGGATTATTCTTTGTTTATCATGTATGGAGGTTTTTCAACCAGTTCTGATTATGTGATTTATCCAAGGTGACCTCAGAGACATTGGCATGTTAAGCTGGCTAGCTCTGCTGTTGAAAGTACAGTTCTAGGAGGCCAGCAGTAAGGGATCAATCTCTTTTCTCTACTCTTCCAAGGACGTACCTCTAAACTCAGAGAAAGTTGCCATTTTACAAACATGTACCACTGACAATAGCAGTAATCAAGGTAAACACCAAGGAATGTAGATGTAGAAGTAAAAGTTAAGAGCAAATAATTTCACATCTCTTCTACTATGAAAAATAGGGTATAATATTATGTAATGGTCCAACATTGAATTTTTACATTTAAATAAATCATAGAATTAACTTCTGTCTCTATAAAAATCAAATGTATAAAAGTGAAGAAAGTAAATAATAAAAGAATCCCCCAATCATAACCCTGCCACCAGAGATAGGCAGCCATTGCTAATATTGTTGCTATGCAACAAATATCCTACATTAATCATATCATTTTTATACATATTACTTATATTGTTTTTAACATTTTTTCTAATAAAAAATTATCATGAGCACCCACCAAGGCAGTATATATAGATTTGCTTTATCTTTTTAAAAGACTGTTTGGAATACCATTGCATTGATATACTGTAATTTATTAAACTTATTCCATGTTAATCAACTTTCATCCCTAGGTTTATGCGATCACCAAAAAATGCTTCAGTAAGTGCATTCATTTTTATTTACTTCTTTGGGGTCTTATACCAGAATATCTGAAGAATGAATCCTTTCAAGTGGAACTTTTTGGCAAAAGAAAATGTATCTTTTACATTTTGACAGATAGTGCCAAAACAGACTATAATTTTACATTCAGCCAAATTAATTTTACTGGTGTCTCGTGCCAGTGATTCTGCCTTCAGTATATTCACATAAGCAGCCAGCTGTGAATAGAAGAATTTGCTGAATCGATTGATATGAATTTGCAACCAAAGGCTGGCCTCTGATAGCAGACATCAAAGGCATTATCCCAATTTAAATGAAATAATTTAAAGACTCCCAGAGGCCATAGAGGTCAAGCTTAGCTATTCTGTGCATGTTGTTCCTGGACCTTTGACTATGTTATGGTATTTTCTCTTCTGTCCCATTGTTATAAGCAATTGTCACAGAAACTTCTGCCACACTGGAATTGACAAATTCGACAATTGTTTCTCAGCTAGGAATCCTAGTGGAGAAGATGGCAACTCAATGGCAACCTCAAAAAGTTTGAGAGAAATCAAAACTGTCCTGGTAAGTTTAGTGATGGATGCAAGTGGATGATCATTTACGATCAGCAGCAGAAAGACCAGTACATCGTCGTGGTTTAAGGAGTGTCTAGACACACAGAGATTTCTGGCACTTCCGGGTGGACTGCAGCTTTGCCAAGGGGAAAAATATACTAAGTAAGGCTGTCCACTAAAGCTTTTAAGCTTAAGGTTTTCTGATTGCTTATTTTTTGTTTGTTTAATTGCAAAAGCAAGATTTGGAAATAGGTCTTCTGATTGAAACCACCTTCTTAGTCATTGGATCTGATAGTTTCTAGTTCATTTCTCATCCCAGAACCCTTGAATATAAGGAGTCTTGGGTAGTTGTGAAAGCAATGGCCTACAATCTTACAAGAACATCACATAAAACTTTCTGGTTGCCTTTTTTGGTATGACCTGAGTTTTTTATCTTGGTGTCTGTTCTTTGAAGGAAGAAAAATGAACCAACTACTAATGCCTGAGACAATGTAATTCCTGTGTTCAGAAACAACTGTAATTTAACTGAGGTCAGGTTCAATTTACAAATGTAATTCTGGTTGTAAATGGGCTTTTGATCCAAGTTCTTCCAACATAGGTTATTTGTCCAGTTATCATTATAATTCCTGATATTGGTTCTTATGGACAAAGGGTCAAGTATAAAACTCGGAAGCCTGTTTACCTCCACTCTACCCCAATTAGGTCAAAGATATTCCTGAAAGAAGTGGACATGTTCATATCATCACAGTAGACTTGTTCCCATGTCTTGCTAGAGCAAAATACTGTTGGATTTTCAAGAATAATGTTAGATTACTGTAAGCCAACCAGACAGTGACTCCAGATGCAGATGACGTTTCTGGTATAATTGGTATTTTATAGAATATTAATATATCACCATGAATTTGGAATGCAATTCTTTATTTGATTTTTAATTTTTTTTTTATTCCGTTGTTTTCATAATCCCAGAGGCAAGTTTCTTTTATATCTGGGGCCAGAATAAGTACTTCATTCTTGACCTTGGTTGCCAAACCAACCTGCATTCTTGAGGTAAGTCTCACTTGGTCCTGCTGAATAAATCTTTCCATATGTTACTGGATTTTGCTGGCTAGTTTTTTTTTGAGGGGATGTGTTTTAAAACAGAAACACCAGCTATATTGGTCTGTAGTGTTCTTTTCTTTTGATATTTTACCTGGTTTGGATATCAGGGTAATACTAGTCTCATAAAAATGAATTGGGAATTTGTTCCTTTCTCCTCTTGTGAAAGATTGGTATTAATTATTCTTCGAATGTTTGGTACAATTCATCAGTGAACCCATCTGGCCTGGGTTCTTGTATGTTTTTAATTACTGATTTGATCTCCTTATTTGTTTTAGGTTTATTCAGGTTTTCTATTTCTTATTGAGTAAGTTTTGTTATTTGTATCTTTCTAGAAACTTATCTACTTTATCTAACTTATCTATTTTATCTAAATTATCTAATTTGTTGGTATGTAGATATTAGTTGTCTCCTTAAAATTATTTTTATTTTTGTGAAGTTGGTAATATTCTCTGTTTCATTCTTTATTTTAGTAATTTGAGTCTTCTCTCTCTCTTTTTTTTTTTTTTTTTTTTTTTTTTTAGTTGGTCAATGAGCAGACTTGCCAATTTTGTTGATCTTTCCAAAGATCCAACCCGTGGGTGATTGATTTACACTACTATTCTAATCTTGATTTCATTTAGTTCTGTTCTACTTTTTATTATTTTCTTCTTTCTGCTTGCTTTGGGTTTAGTTGTGTGTTTTTTGTTTTGTTTTTTTTCTTTTTCAATAGTTAGGTTATTACTGATTTGAGATATTTCTTCTTTTTTAATTTAGGTACTTACAGCTATAAATTTCCATTCAAGCACTGCTTTCATTGTATCCTGCAAGTTTTGATATGTTGTAGCTTTATTTTTTATCCATCTCAAAATATTTTCTAATTTCCCTTTTAATTTATTATAACTTTGATCCATTTGTTATATAGCAATGTGTTAGTTTATTTCCACATATTTGTGAATTTTACGAATATCCTTCTGCTATTGATTTCTACTTTAGTTCCATGTAGTTGAGAATATACTTTGTATGACTTCAATACTTTTAAATTCATTGAGACTTTTCTTATGTCTTAGCATATGATTATCCTAGGGAATGTTTCATGAGTGCTTGGGAAGAATGTGCATTCTGCTACAGTTGGGTAGAGTGCCTATAGATACCTGTACTATCTAATAACATGTTCAACTCTTCTGTTTCACTGATGATTTTCCACACACTTCTACCCATTAATTTGATTTGCAACTATTATCTTGAATTTCCCATCTCTCCTTTTAATTCTGTCTGTTTCATTTCATGCATTTGGATTTCTGTTCTTAGAGAAAACATTTATTATTTCCTCCCCTATAACATATGTCTTGCAGATATCGACATTGAACTCACCTTTATTTCTTTTAGACTTCTACGCAAATTGTTAGTGGGAGAAGTTTTCATGATTAGCTTTACACTAGGTGAAAACAACCATGACCCCAGCCACCAAGCATACACTACTATTTTTCTACTTTATCATATCACACTTTTTATCTTCCTCATAATATATAAGATTTTTTATTGTTTGTCCACTATCTTAAGTTTTAATTCATCAAGAAACTTCTTTAGTTCATTTCTAAATTTCTGACTTTTAACCAATGCTTAGTGTCTAGTCGGTATTCATTAAATATTTGTTGAATAAATTGAACACATGAACTAGAGCAGTGGTCAGGATACTTTTTCTCTAAAGAGCCAGATAATCAATATTGTGTGTTGTGAGTCCTACCATCTCTGTCACAACTACTCAACACTGTCGATGTATTTTGAAAGCAGCTATAGACAATATTTGAACAATGAGCATGGTTGTGTTCCAATAAAATTTGGTTTACAAAAATAGGTGATGGGAAGGATTTGGACCACTGGTTTGAGTTTGCCGACCCCTGAACTAGAGTAAAAAAAGTACAGGAAAAAGCTCAGTGACTGATGATGATTTTAAAAGTACACTATGGAATGGTACTATAGGGATTTTCTATGGATTCAGAAGCTTGACATGACTATTATATGGTATTGTGGAAGGGGTGGTTACGTTGTAGCTGGGTCTACCAGCACTGGAATAAGGTGGGCAATAAAAATTTTGGATGATGTCACAAGCATATGGGCATATATGCCTAGCACACATGGAATTCTTTTTTATTTTACAAGTGTTTATTGATCACCTACCTGCTTGGCTCGCTCTTAGTCAGTGGGAAACATGTATTAGACATATTGGATGGCAGTCTATTACATATGCTTTTGGGTATGTATCTCTTCTAGGTTCTTTTTTCAGAAAATTTGCTCATTCCACAGTTTGGGCAATGGTTCATGTCATCTTGCTTCCCTGGCAGTAACTGGTTAGATCATGAGGAATGAATACTGGGCAACAACCCACCACACTGGAGACTCAACTTAAAAAGATGAGCTGAGGCAGAATGTTTACTCTCAAGCAATTAGAACTTGGAAGCATAGAGATAAGAAAGAAGTGGAATTGGAGTCTCTGAGTCATTTTCACGGTGGACTGTTTGAGTGAAGGTTTGTCAACTGCTGCTGGGAGGATCCTGGACCTGGTTTTCCCAGAACCACACTTCAGTCCTAACATTATTTAGGTCTCATTCTATTACTTTTTAAAAATCACGTCTTTAAGCTTTCTTGATTAAACTATACTAAACTAAAACGCATCTCAGACTGAATTTTATTATCTGGAATAGCTTGTATTTATTATTTTAGTCCAAAGTTCAAACCATGTCTATAGCAAGCATGGTCTGTTACATTTTAACTTCTTATTGTTACTTATTTGTTTATTTTCAGGATTGGCAAGTGAAAAAAAATTTACTTTTAAGTCACTTAAGTTGATTTAAAGGGCTTATTCTTTTCAGATTTTTTTTTCCCCCCAGGAATATGTTATTTTGTTTCTCAAAAGAAAAAATCAGAATTTAAAATGGTTATTAAAGGAAAGAGATTTTGTTTCAATATCATTTCCACATATAAGAAGATATATGACAAGAAATTATATCTCAATTTCACCACACAATTAAAGGTGGCTTGGAACATTTGGGGGGCGGGGGGGGCAGGTTCCATTCAAACAGTTGAAAGAAAAAAATATTTAGATAATTAAATGTTAACATTTGACAATAGCTCTTTAGCTCTTTTAATGAGAGAGAGAGAGAGAGAGAGAGAGAGAGAGAGAGAGAATTAAAACGTTCAGCAATATTTCTATTACTTTGAACCAATCTCTTATGTTATTGTAAATTACTTCCTGAATTCCTCCCTACCCAGTCATTGAATCTTGTTCTCATGATTGTTTTCAGGTTTTTCAGTCTCTTTCCTGTACAAAGAGGCTTTCATGCAGCCCCCAAAACTAAATATAACACAATTTTGTGTTTGACATTCTGATGATGTCTCTGTTTATATATTAATATATGAGTGTGCATATACATTGTGTTTGTGAACTTAGGTATGTGGGTTTTCATGCATGCCAATATACATTTAAATACAAGAGTATCTATACACAGTTTAATAGTTTTATTGCAGAGGAAAATTTTGCATTATTTGCATTTTTTGTTAATTAATGAGTGTTTCTAATTTCAGATGCCAGCTAAATGAATTAGGGGGAGATTAGTAGGGAGGAAGGGTAAAACACTAACTTGGAGCAAAATTATATAAAGCTCTGTAAGTCATGATGTGGGTTGATTTTTACTCTGAGATTGGTTTCAAGCAGAGGAGTGACAAATTCTTTTTAAGGGGATCACTCTGCCTGTCATGTTGAAACGGTCTGAAGGTTCAAGGTTGGAAGCTGTTATAATCATCCAGGCGTGACCATGATCATGGTGGTTTGGGTCAGAGAGGTGGTAGTAGGAAGATGTTAGAAGTAGTTAGATTTGTGGCATGTTTTGCAACGGAACCAATGAGATTTGCAAGTGTGTCATGTGAAAGAAAAAATAATTTGCCTTTTTTTTTTTTAACGTAGCTATACAGAATACCTTCCTGCATGTATGAGTAGATATAATTTCCCAATTTGTTTTACAAAGTGTATGATGCTATATAGACTGATGTGGACATTTATTTATTCATTTCATTTAAGAATATATTTGGGGCCCTTCTCATGTCTGCATATAGAATGCACAGTCTCTATTTAAAATATCCCTGATAAAGGACCTTTGAATGGTTTTTGCCCTTTGCTATTAAACCGTATGGTTCCATGAGTAGCCTTGCAAATGAGTCATTTCTGTATGTGTGTGGGCCTATTTGTCAGATAAATTCTCCGCAGTAGGGTTGCTAGTTCAAAGCATATATACATTTGTTATCTGAAGAATTAATTCTCCAATTCAATATTTGGAAAAGCTTTTCGAAAAGTTGCTTTTCTCTTCAATTTTAAAAAATGTTGTCTCTCTAAGATCTGTGAAGTTGAGTAGTTTGGGTTTGTTTGTATGTTTACTCTGAAGAAACTCAAAACATTTTGGAGCTCAACCTCAGAAATGTGTGGATCATTATGGTTGAATTATTTTATATTTATTTTTGTCCTTGTCTTTCTTTTTATTTCTATAACATTATCATTTTGTTGAGTGCTGTTCTGGTAAAAGCGTGTATAGCAAGATCATGGACTCCAACTGTTAGCCAGCCTGGGTGTGAATATGAGTTCCCTTATCTGTGACCTTGGGGAACTTACTCAAATTCTTTATAACCTATTTCCTCATTGGTAAAACGTGAATAATAACCATCCTAGCTCATTGGATTGTTATGAGATTAAGTAATTTAAAATACGTAAAAGCATTTAGAGCAATACTTGACAAACAATGAATACTACTCAAGTGCTGGATAGTTGTAGAATTCACTTCATCAATTTTGTGAAAAGATGTCAACACAATAATAATCATATTACTTTGTGTATATAAATCCAGCATTCATCTAAATAGGAAAGTACATGTAAATAAATTAAAATTAGTTAGATTTGATTTCATTATTTTATACACAACTTCCTTACATGCAGAATATTCTAAAAATATCAAATTAGGAGCCAAAATAGTGTTTTTGGAAGATATCCTAATTCTAATGAGACAGCTGAAGAGTAAGTACTTTGAGATACACAGACACAACCTATTGTAGGATTAACAAATTTTTTTTAAAAAAAGGTATATGTAATTGCGTTAGATACTGATTAAACGTTTCTTAACTGGAATTTTCATATTCTTAAATTAAATATACACATGGATTTAATATTGCTATGTTCTGGCTCATGCAACCATTTCCAAACATTATAAGAAACACAAAGATTATTGTAGATATTTTAAAAAGTTGACAAAGAATCAGCTTCACTTTTTAAAAGTACAACAAACCTCCCTCCAAAAATGGTTTAAGAGATGCCCATTATTTAAAAAAATCAAAAGGGCTTGACACTCAGCAGTCATTGTAGGAGATACCAGGTGAGGTATGAAGGAGTGGAGGGCCCTCTGGGAGCTAGCGATGTTATGATGCTTGATCAGAGTTCTTATGCAAATGTCTTCAGTTCATGGAAATTCTTTTAGATGAACACTCATGATATGTGATCATTTAAAGATATCATTTTTTTAAAGATTAAATTAAAAGGCTTAGCATGCGTTAATGCATGCCTTTGAGAGAGTTAAACGTTCCTGAGAGGGACCTCAGAATTCTCACTGGGCAATGGACTAGGTGGCGTTTTGTGATGTTTCATCCCAGCTTTGAGCAGAGCAACTTTGTATGTACCTATTTAATATTTCAGGGTTCTAAATGTGTTTTGGTAGAATAAAGATAATTGCATTAGGTTTTTAAGACTATCGTAACAAAATCCCACAAACTGGATGGCTTAAAACAACCCACAAGTATTATCTCCCAGTTCTGGAGGCTGGAAGGTGTCAGAACCTTCAGAAGGCTCCTTCCTTGAATCTTCCATCTTCTGGTGTTCTTGGCATTGTAGCTGCAGCATTTCAGTCTTTACCTCATTGTCATGTGACATTCTCCCCCTTGTGTGTCCTGTATGTTTCTAAATTTCCCTTTTCTTATAAGACCGCTAGTTATATTGGACTAAGGACCCACTCTAATCTGGTATGACCTCATCTTAACTTGATGACATCTGCAAAGACCCTGTTTCAAATAAAATCTCATGAACCAGTACTGGGAATTAGAACTTTAACATATCTTTCTGGGGAACACAATTCAACCCACAGTGGTACCCAAGACTAAAATAATCTGTCAAACACACTGGATTAGAACATGCAAACCCCATAGCATCCAGAAGGATTTCTATCCAGTGTGAATAGAAAAATGGCCTTGGTATAACTGAGTGTGACTAGCCTGTGGCCCATTGAATGATAAAGGTTCCTAGAATGTGTTGTGTTGAGGTACAAAATCAGTTGTCCCTTTCTGATTGATGTCTTACCCAGAACAAAAAAAGAATGCTAAGCCATGCTCAGGCTCGTGGGTCCTGTGATGGTGCAGAAATGCACTTGACCAGAGTTCTCCAAGAAGTGAGGGCAGACTGGTGGTTACTCCTGTCCCCCCACTATCCTCCCCTCTCTGCCAGACTGATTATCTTATTATTTCTTCTGACTGGGGATATAACTGGACTTGGTCTTCTAGATCCTGAGCTTCACCCCTAAAGTTTTAGAAATCCGTGTTTTTCCCACCACAAGATGAGCCAAATGCTTTGCTAGCTAAGTCAAGAACTGGTTGTATCACACTTGTCATTTATGTGTAAATAATGTGTTGCTGTTCACAACTTACCCTTTTAGTGTGGTTTAATATTTGAGTGCTATACAGAGGGTTATAGATTTTGTGTTGTCTCTTGAACTACATATTTATTTTCCTATATTAGATCACAAATGATAGGAAAATAGAGTCTAACTGACAGGTAGCCATTTATATGGCATCCAGGAGCAAGAGCTAAGCTCTGACACCTTACCCTTGAAAAGGCTTTTGAAATAAAATTAAAATTCATCATTCAGAATTAAATGTTTTATGCTGCTGGGAGCTAATTACCACACGCATCTCAGAAGTGTGTGCTTATCTCTCTTCCAGGCCACTTGTCTTAAACTGTAGGCTGTAGGCTCTACAATTTGTGCGAAACCCTCCAGTTGCCAAGTGGGATAAGGGCTGTTTGCGCAAATTGTAATCTCCGGAGACTCTAGTTTGCTCCAGGTGAGTGGGAATGCACCTGCTCATTGCCAGCCCTGGCAGGCTTTGTTTATGCTGAAGTGGGATTAACAGCTGTCAACTCTGATATCTACCTGGGAGAAGAGAGTGCAGCATCCCCAAAACAAATGCAAAAATCCGGAGGCTGTTTGGTCCAAAAGCAGGCCTGGAAAAAACAAAGCTGTCCACTGCTGTGCTAGAGTGACCTTTTCAGTCAGGCTACTTGAGTAATAATAAGACGAGCTTAACAAAGCCCAACCACTCATCTCCCCGTTTGTCCACCCGCCCATTGTACCCTCTCCCTTCTTAATCTGGGCAAGTCATGGAGTGATGGTTTTTGCCTCTTGAGTCTGCAGTAGATACAAGTATAGGACCTTAATATCCAAGTTGTTTCTTGTAAAGAAGCCGTATATTTTCTCTCTGGAATCCTTGGTTTTGCTCCTTCAGTTCCTAGAGAGAGCCCATTTTTCTGACTGCACTTCGACCATCCTCTTTAACAACTGTGTACTTTTGTGTTGCACCCTGCTCTCTAGTATCTGATGTATGATGTGCCTCACCTTATGCTCACCCTTGACTTGACCTTGCGTGCTGTGCTTTGTTTTCATCTCTTGCCCCTAACAACCCTCCATATTTCTTTCATATCAATCCTAAAGCATTCGTGTTTCCATTGACCCAACTCCATGTGCCCATTGACATCTCAGGTATTCTCCCTTTCTCTCATTATCCACCAGCTGAAGGTGGTCAAATACCTGAGACTTGTGCTGCTCGGCCTGCATCACTTCAAACATGGTAGGCATCACTGGTCTATCTCCTCCATTGCTCCTTTCTGACCTGACCTGAGCCATGGAACCCTAACACACTATTTCAGGCACTCGCTGCCAGTGTATCTGAGTTGGCACTTGAGATAGGGGCAGTTTACCATCCCTGCTCTTGTCTGGGCTTGGAGTCAGGCTCCAGGTCCTCACCCCAGGTCCTTAAGGGCTCATCCCTGAATGAGTTACTGATCAATTAGTATTGGTGACATGAGTGATATAATGAATGAGTGGCAAAGCACCTGCATTCTGGAACTAGTTGTGGAAACTGCAGTGCTAGGATTCAGACTGCAGTTCTGGTAATGGCTGCTATGTAGCCTTGAGAAAGTTTCCTAACCCTGTGTATTTATCTGTAAAGTGCACTTAATGCTAATAGTGCCCACTTTATAGGATTATTGTGAGACAAAACCAGATGAATTCTGTAAAGCTCTGAGCACAGTGCCTGGCATTTTATACACACTTCTTATGTACTGGTCATTATTATTGTTATTTTTATCAATTAATTGCTATAGTCACTAATATTTATCTTTCTGCAAGGTTTCTGTTCAATTTGAATCTGATTTATTTTTAATGTTTTCTTTACTATCCCTTTAAGCACTAGGAATAATGTGTTTGCAGAGTATACAATTTTGTCTCATAGAGGAGCTAGTTTGTGAGCTCATTTAAATGCCCAGCAAAGAGGAAACCCCCTAGTCAAGGAAGGCATGTTTTTCATTTCAAATGGACTTGGTCTTGTCCTAAGAAAGTGTTTGTATATAGATATATTTATATGAAAACTATGGCGAATGCTGTCAGTTCTTGCTTTCCTGCTTTTCATAGGAATCAAAACCATCAGAAAGGAGAATCCAAGGATATTCTCTTATGATGCACCTTCTTGTCAAAGTGGAATATTTTCAAGTGTTCAGTTGCTTTTTAAAATTTGCCTGATGACTCATTCACTTTCTCTCTTGGGTGGTTACTGATAATTTGAGTTTCTAATGCTAAGTTTTCTCTCAAACTTTCATCTATGGTTGGACATGTTAAGTATCAGCTTATCAGCTCATTGTTCCTATTTATATTCCACCCCATCTTAGAGACATACACAGTTTACCAGATTGAATATTTCCTTTTCTTCTTTGCAGATTCCATAATACAACTATTGCATACACATTTTTGAGCCTGGGGAAACATTCTCTTTCAGGGAAAATTGCTCTTTGGTACTAATTGCAAATTCATGATTTGCCAAAAATCTATCTAGAGAAATAAAGGAATAATTTAAATGACCTGAAACCTCAGGCTGGGCTATAAACTTCCATAAAATAAAAAGGAAGGGGAAATTATGTTCTATAGGGAATACAGTTTCAACATGCAATTTCAGTGCTAAATATAACAGGAATTAGAATGAAGAAAGTAACAAGATACTATTAGAAATATGCATGCCCCAAGGTTGCGATTATGACATCACCATCATCCTGTCAATTACTTGGGTTATATTATTGCTGTAATGTATTTTCTGTAAACTGAATGTGACTGGTTAAGCATGTTTATATGAATACTTAAGTGCAGCCAATATTCATTAAAATAAGGTTGTACCTATTTGAGGTAAACACATCTGAGTTCACAAAGCTAATTCTATTGGTAAAATCTGAACCATTTTGCAAACATCACATGTTTTATCTGTCTAAGTGTAAGAAACAAATTTGGAAATTCCTAGAAAACTGACCACGTTTCTAATTTTTCTCCAGGAAGTGACAAAATATAAATCTCTAATCCATGGGAATGTCAGTGGTGAACACATTTCCATTCTATTTGATCCAAATGGTTATGGATTTGTGCATTGAAACAAAAGGTTCCAACTCAATGACAGACAAAAGATGTAAAGATGCATACCTTCTTGGGTGATTAATTTAATCAAAAACTCATTTAATATAGCTGTTCAGACAATATGGGAAAAGCTTGGCATCATCCCATTAACCACATCCCAGATGAGTCTGAATTAAAAACAAAATGATCCGGAAATTATTAAAGTGGATATTTTACCACCGGAGATTTTGAGCAAATATAACACTAACTACAAGTTCCCTAAACCTTTTTTCACTTCACTGGTTTGCAAGGCTAAAGAGGCCCTCTACTTCGTACCTAACCAATGTTCATCAAAGGCACAAGATTCATAGATTATGAAGTACAAACAGAAACATATTTAAAAAAAATAATCCCATCCCATAAGACATTCTATTTGGAGGATAGAGAGACACAATAATGTGTAAGTATAAAGAGACAGTAATTTAGATGATATCAGTATTTATTGCTGCATAACGAATCACTGTAGACTTGATTCAAACAGCAAGAATTTTATTTGCATATGATTTTTATGGGTTAGAAATTTGGATGGGCTCAGTGGGTGATTCTTATGTTGGTCTTTCCTTGGGTCACTCATGCACCTATAGTCATCTAGTGGCTCAACTGGGCCTGTATGTCTAAGATGGCCTTAGTCACATGTCTCGTATATGGTGCTGGCTATTGCTGCCTGGTGCAGGGGACCTTGTTTTGGAAAGCTTGCCTGTGTTTCATGAGTCTCATCATCCAGAGGCCTAAAGTAGATATCTTTACATGAGGAACCCAGAGCAGTACTCTAGGAGGGTAAAAGTAAAGCTTTAAAGCTCTTTAAGGCCTAGCCTTGGATTTCCACAAGAATACTTCTACGACTTTATTTTGGTCAAAGGAAGTCATAAAGCTGGCTCAGATTCAAGGAATTGAGAAATGGACTCTCTCTTTTGATGAGAAGACAATGTTCCTTCGAAGAACCAATAGTCATTCTTGGCTCCTTAGTCAGCAGCAAACTATATCCTTTGGCGATCAGGGTCGATTTCCCCCACCAGTAGAAAAATATCTTTCTGTGCCTGCAGGACTCTTGGGACCAGGAACCCAAATGTTCAGGTATAGTTTTAATTTCAAGTTCCTTGAATCACTTGCTGTGTCCAATAGGGAAAGCATCTCATGGAAACGTGTTCATCTAATGCATCCACTTGCTTCCTAGATCTGAAATGTTCTAGCTATGGGGACTAAGTATCACTACTGGACCCTGGTTAAGTGTATATACTGCATTGTGGAGGATGTGCTCTATTCCAAAGAATAGTATCTACTGCGCTGATGCTTTAATTGATGCCTTAATAGGACATTTGACTGTTCCACTGAGCTGTTTGTTTCTAGTTGATGGAACAGAACACAAGACCAGTGGTACCCAAGACATTGTGTTACTTGAACCCTTTCCCTATTCTTTCACCAAATGTCTCCATAATCTTAAGTGATGGCAGATCTATTCTAAGATTCTTCATCTATAAATTGGAGAGGTTAGATTTATAATCACTGAAATCCCTTCCAACCATAAAATTTGATGTTTTTAGGTTTATAAAACACAATCTGCATAAATATTATTGAGCACCTATATTAATCCAGAAACTATGCTGATGACTTACATGAATTTTCTTATTGAATCCCAAAAGAAGGTGAATCTTTCAGGTTGGTAGTCATATTAGTGAGCATATAAGAACATTGAGCAAAATATATTTGACTACATGGCCAAAGTCACATAGTTAAATAATTGTTGAGCCAAGATATTAGCTCAGATTTGGCTACGGAAACTATATTCTTAATTACAGTGCTATACTAACTCAAGATTTCTGAGCAATGCTATTGTTAATAATAAAATAATATTTCTTTGTATATAAAAAAAGTTGTTTAATAATATTTGTCACTAATGTTACATGCATGGGAAGGAAAGTTAAAAAAAAATAAAATCTGTAGTTAAAAAAGAAAGCCTTTCCATTTGGAAGTTAGCATGATCCATTTCTTGTTCTTAAGGACTTTTGGAGAAGTAGTCCATTCTCCTTCCATTATCTGTATAAATTAACCTAGCTATTTTTTTTTCTCCTTTTAGATCTCTATTTAACATAATATGGAAACACAGTCATATTTATGATACTTTACTCTTCTAGCAGACTATAATTCTTTTCTCTGAGCACAAAAGATTACTCTGAAAACTAATGTTCTCATTTTACCTGCTTGGAGTGAAATTATGCATATACAGAGGGTGCCAAAAAAAGGGTATACAATTTTAAGAAAGGAAAAAACTGTATTAATATATACCTATAACAAAAGATGAATACAAGTCACGTTTCACTTGTGCAATTACAAGAGGTGCTCAAAGTGGTTACTATCAGCGTCCAGACACTTCTGATTATGAAAAACTACTGCTTGAGCATAGATAACATCTCTTAAAATGTGTATACATTTTTTGGCACCCCAGGTGTCTGTAAGGTAAGATTCTAGAAGATAAGTCTGATTACCCCTTTTCCCATAACATTCTTACTACTTTCAGTTTCCAACACAAATAATAGGCCTTCACAAATCCTCCCCCCACTCTTCTCCCCTTCACCCACACACATTTATTTCTCTTCTGTGAACTGGCAGTCACAACACCCTGTCTGAGTCATAAAGAAACGGCCATGCTCATATGTCCTATAGATCATTTATCTTATACTCTCAGCTGTCAAGACAGTCCCAGTTATTCTTTCATTAATATCGTCTACTTTGGTTATTTTTAAAATCTATCTTATGATATACTACTTAGAATTTAGTATCCCTGCACACCATTTTATTATTTCCTTCATGTTCCTAACTTCCTCATAGTCATTTCTATAGCAGATATTTTTCTGATATGAATTATGCCCCAGCCTCTCCCAATTTCATGTTATCAAAAATTTCATTAACATGCTATATGCACCCTCTTACAGATCATTAGCACCAAACCTAAAGGAGTCCACTCAATATTTCTCTCAGAAGGCTCGAATGCCTATTAATCATTATCCTTTACTTATGATCTTTAGTTCATTTTTAATTCAAGCGACTACATTATTCCCTGGGACAATTTGAACAGAATTTACAAGGAAACCTGCAGGAGCCTTGTCCTCCCAAGGTCTTAAAATATATTTTAAAGAATCATTATATATATATATCTTATACTGTGCTGATATATTGCCTAGCAGATCAGTTATAAATCCCTTGACATGTCATTAAAGATACTCTATAATTGCCCTTCCTTCCTTCCTTCCTTCCTTCCTCCCTCCCTCCCTCCCTCCCTCCCTCCCTCCCTCCCTTCCTTCCTTCCTTCCTTCCTTCCTTCCTTCCTCCCTCCCTCCCTCCCTCCGTCCCTCCCTCCCTCCCTCCCTTCCTTCCTTCCTTTCTTTTTTCATTCCCTCCTGTTTAATCTATCTATCTATCTATCTATCTATCTATCTATCTATCTATCTATCTCTAGCTCTCTATTGCTCTGTATTGCTCTCTTCCTTTTATTTGGGTATTTATATTAAGATTCACCAAATGTCCACCCAATATACATTCACTTCTTTTTGGCAATAGCAGTGTATTGGCAATCTTCTCTCATGATGTCTCTGAAAACTGCTGGCCAGTTTTTCTCACCAGGAACACTTTCTCCCATACTTTTAGCCAGTGCTTTCTTTTCTCCGATATTTTTATTTACCTGGCCTGTGGGTTATGTGCCCTTCCATTCTTGCGTGCACGCACACACACACATACACACACACGTACACACAAATTCATTCCTTTAGAACAATAACAATATTGTCTTTTTGCTTATCATTTTACTATCTGCTATAATGCCAAACACCCAAAGAGCAAATTCTTGGGCATAATCACTCTTTCAGTTACTTTTAGCAAAGTCTGTATTTATATTACTTATGTGGTTTTTTAAATGAATGATTAACGTAAGTGTCCCCAATGCAACGCCTAGTGTCATGGGTTTTGCAGTTCTGCAGTGAATCCTTGCTCAACAGGCTTAAAAATTTGTGGTTTTGTATAGTTACTTAACTTCTCTCAGCTTTATTTACCTCAGCAATAAATTCATGATTACACAGTTTTCTCAGTGAGGATTAATTGAGATAGTATCAATTAATAACCTGTTTCTTTAATTGCATGATCAGCCTTTAAAATTGCATTATCTATTTTTTTCCCCTCCTTTCAGGCATAGCATGCTCTTACTGTCATTTTGTTTTCTATTCTGAATCTGCTGTGAACAATGGGCCACCTTTTTATATTCCTATACACCGTTCAAATCTGACTGACATTTCAAACAGCCGTTGAGCCTGGCTTTGAATTCTTACTAGGCTATTTTCTAGTTGCATGATTTGGGGCAAATAGCTTCTCAAATGACAGTTTTATCACATTAAGGGGAAGAATACTGGAATACCCATCTCAAAGGGTTGTGCTGAGGTATAAAGTAGAAAATGAATAACAAGTGTGTAGCACGGTGCCTGGAATACAGCATGGATACAATCATGTCAGGACGAGTCATTGGAGCAATGAGGTAGAAAATGAAGATCACTCATAGACTTTGGTCTCACTTTAGTCCTCAGTTTCTTTCTTCTTTCTCTGAGCCTTGATTTTCCTCACAGTGGAAGGACAAAATTTAAATGGCCTTTGTTTTTCTATGAAATGATTGGCACATGCATAATTTAGCTCCCAATATTTCTAAACAGAAATGAAATGTGCAGTGATGAGAGTGAGACCACCATTGTCAATCAATGTTAGACCTTGCGTATCCTCCCACCACCAGCCCCTGACCGACCACATACCAACCAGGTACTTCATTTAACCCTTTGATAAATTAACCTGAGACTAAATAATGCTACATATTTTCAAATCCACCCTCCCTAAATTTGACTTAATTTTATAGAAACACAACTTAAAGTTTCACATAAACTATTTTACTGACACCAAATAAAGACAGCTAAAAAGAATAAAACTTCTAGTTAAGTATAGTGATACCACAGAAAACTAAACGTATACTGTGAAATGTCGTCTTTGTAAGGACTTGACTCTGGGGTCATTTTCTCTTGGTCTTCCATCCAGGAGGGCCCTGTGTATTATCTCCTTTTTCTATAAAGTAATTCATCTTCCTCCTCTAACTTAGATGCCATGAATATAACCAGTAACAGTGTACTTATCTTTTTTATTATTTGACACTTATGTAAGATTGGATTATTACAGATTGAAAACAATTCAAAGCAAGAGGCACATTTTTGATAATGTTTAGGACAGCAGGGTGTTATTCTGTTTAAATCCTCTTTAACATAAAGAACTAAACAAATGATCACTGATCATGATAACTAAGGAGCTCAGTGAAATCCCACAGTGTGCAGAGGCATTTACAGTTAATTTGATCTATAAACATTTGCAAAATTGCGTTTAGTAATAAAAATAATAAAGTTCCCCAAATTTTAATTCTGCATTCAGCCACATCCAATGTTTACAAAGTAACTCATGTGAGCCCAGCAGTGTGTTAGGATAATGGATACACAGCTGTTCTCTGGCCTTGAGGAATTCACAATTTGTTTCTTAGTTTATTCATTTCTTTTTGTCAGTCAAAGTCAATCAAGAAACATTGAGAGACTGACAGCTACAGTTCCAGGTGAGTTGTTCTTGGGCTGGTGAAGAAGGACATGTTGATGCCTTAAACTTGAAAACGAGTGTTTATGTGATTGTAGCATGGGGAATGGTGTGACAAATAGGATGCATTTACCTCTGTATCTATGACTGTGTTCTAAGGTGGGGTCATCTTGAATCCTTTTCCATGAAAGGTGCTCTGTTTTGCTGAGCCCTTGGTTATTAAACCCTGGGTTACACAATAACCACAATGAAAGAGACAGGTTGCTCTGGATAATACAATAAGAAGAATGTGGGTTTCCCAGGAACAATCTGGGAGGAAGACAATGGGGGATGGGTAGACACGGAAGGAAGACAGAGCTAAAGGAGAAGAGATCAACATCATAGCAGGCTGAGTGCTGCTCAACAAATCTCTTTATGACTCTTAAAGTCATCAAAAATAAATATATCAATCAATCAATCAATAACTTGCAAACACATAGTGGGATTCAATGTGTTTGGAAACTGCCCCAAATCTGAATTCCTTTTTTTTTTTTTTTTTAGCTGAGCCATCCTGCCACCTGTTGGCAGCTCACGGCAACTCAGCTCGGGCTGGCCTCGAACAGCTGTTGCTCAGAGCTCAGCTCGCACTCTTGAGCGAGCTCTTAACCAACTGAGCCACTCGGCCGGCCCACTGAATTCCTAATCTGAGATGGCACACAATAAAATTTGCAAAAACAGATCAAAAACAGCTATGGCCAAGAAGAGAGAACCTGATGGAGACTTGGCCTCCTGAAACTAGCATATATTTGGAGGGGGGTTATGGACTTCCAGAGGCTAAATTGTTGGAATTTGGATCAAGATGAATTTCTAAATGTTAGAGAGTCAAGCTCTTATCAACCTCCTCCCCCTCAGTGGAACCCTTGGAATATATACAACACACACAACACACACACACATACACACACACGTATATAGATATATTCATACACACATATATTTCCACATACATTTATATATATGTATATATAGTATATAATATATGTAGTCTATGTATATTTTATATATTCTAAAACAATTGAGAAAATATTTTATGAAAATTGTAGAATTGTGAAAAAGGAAAATGGGAGATTTATCAAGAAATGCTTTCCAGATGTGGTGGCCTTATAAAATGAATAAGATTTGGCCATGAGAAATTGATCAGTTTATAGAAAGGACATTCCAAGTGGGAAAAATAGTGTAAGCAAAAGCTATAGTGTTCCCCTGTGAAAAGCATTATAAAGTTTAACTAGAGGAATTGTTTCTTGCTGCCATGAGTGGCTGGACTTGGTTTTAGGCATCTCTTTGCATATCAGACCAATGGATCCTTTCCACCACCCCAATTTTCTTTAATAGTTTCAAGATTAAAGGAATTTTAGGATTGAGGTGTGATTGAGCTGTGAATCATTTTCAGCTGCTTGGAATAAGGGAGCTTCTGGACTTACCTAAAGCATAACTCAGTGCTGTGTTGTTGGAATGAAAAGTGTTTTTTATCACCCACAGAATCCCCAAAACTTCAGTATACTGTGTTTCTAGCGTGCACTTCCACCCCCCTACCAAAATAGGCCGATGTAGTATAAACAGAGTGTAGAATATCAGAATTTAGTACCAAATAGGAGCCAAAAATAAGTTGCATTCTTATGAGGAGGTGTAACAAAGTAATTTAGAATTCTTTCTCTCTTTCTTTTTTTTTTTTTTTTTTTTTTTTTTAATAGCTGAGCCATCCTGCCAACAGGCAGCTCAGCGACAGCTCAGCTCAGGCTGGGCATCGAACTACTGTTGCTCAGAGCTCAGCTCGCACTCTTGAGTGAGCTCTTAACCAACTGAGCCACTCGGCCAGCCCTAGAATTAACTTCTTCATCACGTTTTTTCATAAGATTCTATGCAAATATGATGCCACTCTGAAACTATGGAGAAAACAACATGTAGAGTAATGTGTTCACAGCTGGTATAAGCTGAATATATAAACAGGTTCCATTAATCAATGTAACAGGTGTACATTAATCAATAATTGATTATGAAATGAAATTATTTATATTTTGAGTATATTTACAACTTTGAAATTAACAAAGTAGGCTAACACTGAAATATTACCCTGTAGCAGATACTATGCTAAACATTTTAATTGTATTACTCCCAATTTTACCATTCTAACCCATTTTTCTGTTAAGATAAGAAAAATAAAATACTAAAATAGTATTATCTGTATTCATGGATATAATCTTTTGACCACTTAGAATATGTACTTTGCAAGCATTTTATCATTCATTTCGTTTTGTTTTGTTTTGTTTTGAGGGCAGTGTCACTGGCCCTCATATGTGGGACCGAACCGGGGCTGCTGGCTTCCCAAGCCAGCGCTTAACCACCACGCCACTCGGCCGGCCCTTATCATTCATTTTTTAAAGTAACTTTATGAGGTAGGGTTTATTATTATCCCCATTTTTAGATGAGCAACTAAGAAATAGAAAAGTCAAATAATTTGCTCCAGATCACCTATATAGTAAGTGATGGAGCAGAACTAAAACGGGTAAATTGATTTCAGAATCCATACTTTGGTCCACAAAGATTTTCTGTCACTGGTCAGATAATAGCTCAGCTTTACATGCAAGACAGTCTCTGTCACAACAATTCAATTCAGATATTGTAGCACAAAAAACAGAAGACAATATATAAAATTTATAGACAATATATTTTTTACTCATGTAGCTGTGTTTCAATAACACTTTATTCATAAAAACAAGCAACAGGCCAGGTTTGGTCCATGGGCTGTAGCTTATCAGCCTCTACTGTATAATTGTAATAATACATGCTGATATATGGAGTCATTTAATGTAGGTCCTAAATTGCATTATACCACTTTAATGAAATATTTTTTTTTCATATAACAGAGGGACAACATGAGCCTCTCAACCACTATACTGTACAACAACAACCAGTTTTGCTTAGAAAGCATACTTTTAAAGTCACAGCTCAAATATTAGGAATATAGTATAAGAAATCTTATTTATAAACCAGATCCATATAACACCCAGCTTACTTTTGGAGTTCTAAGCAGTTTGTTCCACATGTTTGCTAAAAAGATAATTTACTGATTTAACATTTATTGAAGAAATAACCACTGTGTATAGAACACAGCTACTGAGAATAGAAAAGTAAGTAAGGACTATCCTTACCTTTACAGAGGCAAAAGTTGGTAGAACAGAACAGATATGAAAGAAATCTAATTATAATTCAGTAGAATAAGTGCAATAATGAATGTAAGATCATGGGAGTTCTAAGGATGGAAAAAATATATATTGCTGGGAGGGAACCTTAGAGTTTTTGACAAAATAATGATATATGGACTGATTCACATTGGAAGAGTTTGCCAGATGGAGGAGGTATTCTAGGCAGAAGCAAGGGCATGTGCAATTTTTCAGGGCCACTGATGTATCCCACACTAGGAGGACAGTGAGCCTTGTGGCTGGTGGGCAATATCTTTGGGAAGAGATGGAGGAGATAAGGTAGAGAAGTGGCTAAAGATAGTTGAGAAAAGTATTCACATAAAAAATGTGGGCGCTGGCCAAGTGGCATGGTGGTTAAGACCTGGCTTGGGATGCCAGTGGCCCCGGTTCAGATCCTGCATATGAGGGCCAGTGACAATGCCCTCAAGGAAAAAAAAAAAAAAAAAAAGGTGGACATGTTTATATAGGAAAGCAGAGGAGATTTTAAAACAGATAATAACTTAATCACAGCTGTTTTTCAAGTTAGCAAATTAGTTTTTCAAATTATTTGAGGAGTATTTTTAGATAATGTACTCCTCCAGAAGGACAAAGAGTTTAAGGCCACTGTCATTTCTAATTATGCTGCTTTCCAAGCTTTTTAAATGTTCCTCCTCTCTTGATTTTTACTGTCTCTATAGCCCTGCCTTTTCCAGAATGTCATATGGTTGAAATCATACAATGTGTAGCCTTTTCAGACTGGCTTCTTTTACTTAGTAATATACCTTAAAGTTTCCCCCATGTCTTTTCATGGCTTGATAGCTCATTTCCTTTTAGCATGGAATAACATTCTATTGTCTGTATATACTACAGCTTATCCATTCCACTATGGAGGACATCTTTGTTGTTTCTACATTTTGGTAATTATAAATAAAGCTGCTATAAATTTCCATATGAAAGTTTTTATGCAGACACAAGTTTTTTTCAATTTGTTGGAATAAATACTAAGTAGTGTGATTTCTGAATCTTATGGTAAGGGTACTCTTAGCTTTGTAAGAAACCCCCAAACTGTCTTGCAATGGGACTGTGCCATTTTGCATTCCCACCAGAAATGAATGCGAGTTCCTGCTATTTCACATCCTCAGAAGCATTTGGTATTGTCAGTGTTTCAGATTTTGGCCATTTTAATAGATGCTTAGCAGTATCTCATTGTAGTTTTAATTTGCAATTTCCTAATGTCATATAATATTCAGCATATTTTCATATTCTATGTGCCATTATAGGGGCCGGCCGAGTGGCACGGTGGTTAAGCGCTGGCTTGGGAAGCCAGCGGCCCCGGTTCAGGTCCCACATATGAGGGTCAGTGACACTGCCCTCAAAAACAAAAAACAAAACAAAAAACTATGTGCCATTATAATCTCCTTGGATTAAGTATCTGGTTAGACATCTTCTGCTCATTTTTTAATTGAGTCTCTCTCCATTTTTTTGTACCCAAATCTGATCTTACTACTAGAACACTTCTTTGAGTAAAGGCTTTCAATTGCTGTCCACTGTCCATAGGATAAGAGACAATACTATCTGGCCCTGCCAACCATTTCTGGGACCACCCATTTCCTTTTCTCTTTTTTTCTTTGGCATAAGCTGTCTTACATTCTTTACATATGCCACATTTATGCTGGCTTCAGGGTCTTTCTATATACTATCTCTTTTGTCCCAACAGGTACTCATTTTTCTATTAAATAGCTTGTCACCCTAGTTTCCTTTTTCAATGAAGCCTTCTTTAATCTAAACCAATTAAGGTGGGTCCCTTGATATAACACTGGTTTTTTGCTCTTGTCTTTTGTGGTACTTATCAAAATTATAATTAAATAACTGTTTAGTTAACTGCTTGCTGAGATATACTTTTCATGAGAGAAAAGACCTTGTCAACTCTATCATAACATTATCACTTGGGCACACTATGGCAGGCATTCAACTTTTTTTTGTTCAACTTAATTATGTATGGACTTAGAGAAACTTGGGTTAACTCCTCTACTTCTCAGCTAAAACATTTTAGGTAACTCTTGATCAATTTCAGTTTTAGTTTTCTTACCCCAAAGATATTAAAGATAGTATTCCTATTTCACATACTGTTAAGGATTAAATAAGATACATTTAATATGAATGCTCTGTAAACCATAACACAATGCATGCATAATTTATTTTTCTAATTGAACTTTTTTTTCAAGATTGTATTTTAAATGGGGCTTCAAATAATTAATAAACAGATTAGTGCTTGGTGGTTGATACATCTGCATTATGAATACCTCCAAAGGCATTTTTTTCCTGGTGTATTTTTATGCTTGTTTAGACTAAGATGATATTAGAATCGGCTTTTTGCAAGTTGTGCTTTTCACTGCATGGTTTGGGACTTGTCTGCTTTTCCAATCATCTATATTCTGCAGGCTCTGGGCAATAATCATTTTATAGATTGAGGATATTATCCATTTTAAACTGATTGCCCACTTCAGCAGCAGTAATCATTTAAGAATCTGTTAACGATGCCCTTTGATGGCCTTGCAGACACAGCACCACATACGATGCCTCTGCAATGTGTAAATATCTGAGACTGTTTTTAATTGTGAGAAGAGATTTGTCCGAAAGAATCACGGAAAGCACAGAAGGACAATCAGTGTCATATAAAAGGTACAAATTAACATCAAGCAACATAATTACCTCGCAATTTCCATCCGTCAAATATGTGTAGATAATATGCTTTTCTAATGTGAGTACAGAGTTATTTCTGAAAGCAGATGCTTCTTAGTGCTGTGTGGGAGATGTCTCTGTGAGCCTTACATTTGCGGCTGTCTAAATAAAGCAAAGCTATCTCCTAAAAAGCACAGACAGCATATCTACTAATCTTCATTCATTCTCATTTTGAAGGCAGTATATATGCCATTTGCTACTAGGTTGATGCAAAGGTAAGCGCGGTTTTTGCAACGGGTTTTAACCTGTTGAACTGCAATTACTTGTGACCATCTACTAGAGATCTCCTTTCCAACTTTTTTCCTCATTCCCTTTCTCATCCAGCTTAACTTTGATCCTGCTTTAAATCACTCTCTTTGACAGACACAGTATCTGTCCATGAAACGGCTCAAAGTTGTCAGTATCAGTTAATATTTCACCTGATATTCCCCATATAGATTATAAATGCATGGATAGGGCCCCTCTTGACTCATTAGTCGCCCTAATTTTGTGTCCCTTTTTTTTCTCGACTCGCTGGCCCCCTTCCTTTCTCAGGCTCTTCTTCACTTCTGTTTTTTTCTCCTTAGTTCTCAACTTCATGAATCCATTACTTTGTCTTATACACCTGTATAATCATTTTAATGTCTCCCTCCCTAGTTTTATTCGCTGTTTGCCTATTTCATGCTGAAAGACTCAGAAGAGCAAAATTTGGTTAAACTGGTTTTACCTGCATATCTGCAAAGAAAATTACTCATTTTCAACCAGTTGTTTTGAAATGATGGAAATACATTTGTTTTTCCCTTGGGAATGTCGGTTTAGGGGCATAACATTTGACTTCAAATCCCCTCACTCTTTCACATAATACCCTTTCTGCTTTGGGTTTAAAATTATTTTCCACTTTTTTTTCCCCTTTTTTTTCTAATCAGTAGCCTCCTGAATTTAAGGTATGAAAGCTTTATGTAAATTTAATGGTTCAGAACCCTAAATTCTATACTGAAATATATTGCTGATATGCAGGATCGGTGTAGAAGTTGCTAAGAGTGACTGTCTCAGACTTTCTGACAAATTGCAGAACAGCTATCGTATGCCATGATCCTTTGGAACTCATCCACTAGTGCAGTAATTGCTGTAAAAGAAGACAGTGCTACAGCAATCGCAACCGTAATTGTAGAATTAAGAGACACTTTAGATTCCCCAAGTCCCCCAGAGCCTGATGGTACTTTTTTTTTTTTTTTTTTTTCTTTGAGGGCAGTGTCACTGGCCCTCATATGTGGGACCCGAACCAGGGCCGCTGGCTTCCCAAGCCAGCGCTTAACTACCACGCCACTTGGCAGGCCCTAATTTTTTTTTTTTTTTTTTTGAGGGCAGTGGCTCTGGCCCTCATATGTAGGACCCGAACCGTGGCCCCTGGCTTCCCAAGCCAGCGCCTACCCACCGCGCCACTCAGCCGGCCCCCTGATGCTAATTTTTTGATTGTTTCTTGAAAGGGCAGTTACAAGATGGGGGAAATAACTTTTGACATTAAAAAATATAGAATTGGAGGGCCGGCTGAGTAGTGCGGTGGTTAAGAACTGGCTTGGGACGCCAGCGGCCCGGGTTGGGATCCCACGTATGAGGGCCAGTGACACTGCCCTCAAAAAAAAAAAAATAATTAATTGGTTAATTAATTATATATATATATATATATATATATATATATATATATATATATATATATATATATGGTGTGTGGGTGTGCTTCTCTTCCCCCTTTATTTTTTCTTGAGCTATTTTGCAGTTTAGAAGTGTCTCTATTATGTTCTAATTTTGTAGTGTGTTACTCCAATTTATGTTTTAGTTTGGAGCACTACGGAGCCATTAAGAGGCTGTCAAATGTAGACTTCTGAATTTCCCACTTCAGCATATTAATTAGGGACAAAGCTCTCAGCTATTTGACAAAATAGGCTTCACTCTAAATGAATTCATTCAAAATTGTAAAAATAAAACCAGATTATTTAGAGTGTAGATTATAGTTTTAGTGAAGTAAATTGGGAAAGTTCTGGTAATACTGAAATAACATATTGTAAGTGGGAAGCTTTAATATTTGGGAAAATTTATGTAGCTTTTTTATTAGAATCTTTTCTTAATAGGGGGACACTGCCCTTGAGTATCCATAACATTATAACACTCAATATTTTCATCCAACTGAAATTATTTTATCTTAGTCACTAATCTGTCCACCCTTCTTCATTATCTATTCATATTTGTTCATTCATATACCATTTATTTTTCATGTGTTAAATGAATAATATATATTAAAAAAGGCCTATGGTTCTTACTCAGTTTTTGGCAGTTTTACTAACATACTTCTCGGAAATTGCAGTCATATTTTTCTCTTTCTCTTCTTCATCCCCTTCATTGTTTTTAGCCTCAAGTTTGGATTTTAAAAAGGAAAAAAATATATATACCTATTTTTTCTCTCCATTCCTATGGTGCCACCAAAGTCAAAGTCGTTGTCATCTCACCAGGGCAAAAAAATGATCAGTAAAGTTTTTCCCAGGCAGAGAAACTATCACAAACAGAGCCCTTGAATCATGTACAGAGAAATGCAGATTTAAGCTTGTGTTTGAAAAGCAATAGCTAATGTGGTATTGAAACTCATGTGATACATTAAAGAGATAGAAAATTCTTAGTCTTTTAGAACCTGAATATTTGCATTCCCTGTATTACAACGGCTCAGTTCACTCTAGCTAATATAAATATCTACCTCACAGTCTAGTAGAGTGATTTGCATGTAGTAAGAACTCAATAAATAAATGCTTCCATTATTATTATTTCTGCCAGCGCAAATGTTACCCATGGACAGCTGAATGAAATGTTTTCTGCTTTATGGAAGTGGGGAAACAAGGTTTTTATGAGGTTGACTTCCAAGGGAGCTAGGCTTTTAAGATAAGTGACTTACAACAGCACTGCAACTCAAAGGGCTGTTGCTTCAAATTTGTACCTCAAAACATACAAAATTTCTATGAGCTATAGACTTTTGTGTTCCTTTGTTATAGGTGAACCACAGGTATGAAACCTGAACATGCCAATGATCTACAATGACTGCTTTTACTCCTTAAAACAATAGGCCTCGCCTCTAGACTCAGTGCAAAGGCTAGTGAGCAGGGCAGTTACTTTTTGGATAAATATACTCAACCACGTTCTCCTGAGGTTTACTTTATACATTGCCAAGAGCCCATTATTTCAATTCTTAGCTTATGCTTGGACTAGAAATCCAAATCTGATTCTTCAAAAACATCTGTTCAGCCAGCTGTTCACTACTCTTATATCATCAGTATTCTTCCAAAATGAAGGTGAAATATCTCCATACCCTTATGACTTCAAGATCACTGCCTAAGACTTCATAATCCCCTGTGATGCTTCCAAATGTATCAATATATTCACTCATTCATCATTCATTGATTCACATGTGAATTATTAATTGAATCCATTATTTATTGAGCCCCTAAGATATGCTGGCATTGTGCTAAAAGCAAGGTAAGACTGGTGAATAAAATTGACCATGGTCCCCTTCCTAGCAGGAATGCTTTTTTCAGATGTGTTGAAACAGGGCCAAAGACACCTGTAATCCTACTGAGTTGCGATTCAGGTAACTTGGATCTCCATATCTACTTTCATGTTTATTACCCAGATGTGGAAATTATATACCATTTAGCATTTTGTAGAACTGGCTCATTATTATATATATATATATATATATATATATAAATGCTGATGAAGTTATTTTCATTTACTTTGCTCTTAATGTTTAAGTTCCTAATGTTTATCCATTATAAACCTATAAAATATTCATAAGTAAAATGGAGGGAATAAAATGAATGATTAAACTCTGCATAAGAGGAGAAGAAAAAAATTTCCTTGACCAAAATATGTGAAAACAGTTCAGTCAAAAATCTGATTGAAATTTTTTTTTCACTAAAAACAAATCATTATATTGTTCTGCATGAAGTTATCTAGAAATTAAATACATTTATTATTAAGCTATAAAATGGCTAGGGCATCTATCCCAGCAATTTTGATTCAAATTTTAGCAATAATTTCAGGATTTTTACCCATTAATTGGTGCTTTATTTTAATCTATGGCTATATGTTGCATTTTATGATGCTGAAAAATGTTCTCTTGTGGACTATGTTTAGTTATTTTTCTTTTTTCTTGTGAAATTTGGTCAAATGACTATCCAACTTAGATTCCTGTCAAGATGGAAGTCAGGTAGAATCAAATTTAAAAGAAATGTCAAGATGCTTTTTCTATAAGCCTTAATACCAAATATTTAGAGCACTTTTTTGAACTATCTTACATGCCTCATTTGGAAGCTTAATTATATCTATTCTTGATATGGGAATTAATCTATCATTGTTAACCTAGAATTAGTCTATTCTTGACTGTACACACCAAATGAAGGAGGAAAAATAGTAAGGGCAGCTTTGTCAGTCCAGAGTGTATAGGGATGTGATGGGGTGAGATGTTGAATGAATTGGGTAAGATGGGTGATGGGAGACTGAATGGGATATTAGTAGGGATTGTAAATGAAAGGAATGGGAGATGGTGTGTAGTATGGCATGAGATGGGAGAAGGTATGGGAGTAGGGATGGGATGAGGGGATGTGAGATGGAATGTGATGGGATATGGAAAGGGATGGGATGTGGGATGGAATGTAGATTGGGATGGATGGGAGTAGGGATGGGATGGTAGTAGGGGTTGGAGATGTGATGGGACATAGGATGGAATGGGTTTTGATCAGAGATTAGGTGTGGGGTGAGAGATTTAATGAGAATGGATGGGATGGGAGTAGGGATAGGAGATGGAATTGTTTGGGATAGGATGCAATGGGGGTAAGGATGGGATGTGAGTACAGATGTGATGTGGGATGGGATGGGACATGGGATGTTTGGGATTAGATGGGGATAGGAAGTGCGTTGGGAGATAGGATGGGATGTAGGATTGGATGGGATGTGTGATGGGATGGGAGATAAAATGAGATGTGGGATGGGATGGGAAGTGGGATATATTGGGATTGGATGGGGATCGGTAATGGGATGAGATATGGGATGGGATGTGGAATTAGGTGGGATGGGGGATGGAATGAGTTGTGGGATAGAATGGGAGATGTAAAGGGGGATTTGAGATGGGATGGGGGTTTGAGATGGGATGGGATGGGAGATGGGATCTGATATGAAGTGGAATCAGATGGGATTAGGGATGAGAGGTGGGATGGGATCAGTGTAGAGATGGGATGAGAGATGGACTGTGGGATTGGATTGTGGGATGGTACTTGGGATGGGATGTGCAATGGGATGGAAGTGTGATACAATACGATGTAGGATGGGATGCAGTATCCGATAGGATGGATGTGGGATGGAATGGGAGATGGGATCCAATAGTATTAGGGCTGTGAGTTGATGAGATGAGAGTAGGATGGGAGATGGGATGGGGTGGGATGTGGAATGGGAGATGGGATGGGTTGTGAAAAATTAAAAAAAAAAATCATGTAGAACAGTCTCCATCTCAGCTGTAAACCAATGGTTCTTAACATAGTTTATCATCAAAACTACCTGTAAACCTTTCTAAACATAGATGCATTTGTGTAAAGAATCAGAACCTCCAGTGGTGGGTCTTAGAATTTTGATAAAACTCCTGAAGTAGGATCTTTCTTTCTTTCTTTCTTTCTTTCTTTCTTTCTTTCTTTCTTTCTTTCTTTCTTTCTTTCTTTCTTTCTTTCTTTCTTTCTCCTTTAACCACCCTCAACATTTATTTTTGGAATGACACTATATTTTCCTTCAGAATTATTCCACAAGCAAATCCCTGTCTATACAATGGGAGCTGACTTCTTTGACCTCAATTCTTTAACCACATTTGACTAGTCTAGGCAGAAGCAACCAACTCAAACTATACCGAATTAGTCCAAGAATCATTAACTGACTTAAATTTGGCCAATGCAAGGCCTTTTCCATGATATTTTCAAACCAGAACATGACAGAGTATGTTCTCCCCTGATAGCAGAAGCTGTGGATGAGAATGGGAAGCTCATTAAGCATTGTAGCTCTGTGTTTGTATTCATTTACGAGGGCTGCCCACCAAAATACCACAGACTGAGTGACTTTACTTTCTCACAGTTCTGGAGGCTTGAAGTCCTAGATCAAGATGTCAGCAAGGCTGGTTTCTTCTGAGGCCTTTCTACTTGGCTTATAGATGGCTGTCTTCTCCCTGTGTCCTTACATGCCCTTCCTTCTGTACATCTATATCCAAATTTCCCCTCCTTATAAGGAATCCAGTCATATGTTGTATTTTGGCCCACCCTAATGACCTCATTTAACTTAATCACCTCTTTAAAGTCCCTGTCTCCAAATCCAACCACCTTCTGAGGTAATGGGTGTTAGAACTTCAACTTATGAGTTGGGGGGTGGGGGGTGCAGGTATGCAATTCAGCCTATATCATCTGTACCCTGCCTCTGTCTCCAAATTAGATTAGAAACATCAACTGACTGAAGTTTGGTCAATTCAAGGCCCCCTCCAGGATATTTCAAACAACATGACAGAGCATGTTCTCCACTGATAGCAGAAGTTTGGATGGGGCTATGAGGTTCAAGAGGTGTTTTGGCTCTGTATCCCTCCTATGAGGTGGAAGCCCAACTACACTGACAAACATGTAAGCTGACAGTCAGATAAGACAACAGATCAAAAATGGATGGAGGAATAGTCTCAGAAGTGTTCAAGTTGTTGGCTGTCTTTGTTCTTGAATAGCAGTGCATCCATCACCTTCTGTAGTTCTGTTTTACATCCTTTGTCTGGATATACTGCACCAATAAATTTCAATCTGTCCAAACTATTTCACGATTAACATAGATGATTCAAATGTTCCTTAAGATTTTAGTGTCACTGTTTTAAAGCAACTTCATCCCTGTCACTAAAAAAAATGTCAGATGCCTTATGTAACTTAATTCTAAATTTTGAAATCTTTATAGTCCTCTTACACCTCTCCTTTTTTTTTTTTTTTTTTTTTTGTCACAAATCAAGCCTTATATGGCTGAAAGTTTCAGCTTGGGAATTAAGCTCTAGAGTAAATGCCAACTGTGGAAGATATTTAACCGGTTTCCCCCATTCCCCACCCCTATCTGATCCCCAGTATATAAGCAAATTGCTCTTGCTGTTTTTCTAATCCAAACTCAGTTTAGTTCTATATAATCATCCTATATCCAGTAATCCAATCCTTTAAATAAGTTGAATTCTACTTGGATTTCTGGAACTGAGTTATTGCACTATTGAATTGCCTAATGCCCATTTTCAACCTTAGTTATATACCTAATTTTTCTCTAACCTTTGCCCTCCACATTTGCCCTGGGAACTTTTTACTGAGCTTCCATCAGCGTTTGTGATCTCCTACATATCAATTGACAATATAGTTGACTAGTGAAACTGGTTGAAAATCGCCTATCTTGTTCTATCAATTCCATTTTTAAAACCCCCAAGTAGAACCTACCATAAAATTCTAGAAGTCTCTCTTCTTCCCTTATGTTGTCAAAACTTTTTCGGACTCAGAGTACAGACTGGCTTTAACCCATTCCCGACTATCCTTCTGCCGCCAGGCCATAGGAGTTTCTTTCCCGGATACCTGTGCTAAGCTGATGAGTATTTCCAATTCCAGGTACAGTGTTTTACCGCTCTTCTTTTTGAGGATAATTGGTTATGCATTTTTAAATTCTCAGATGAGACTATACTGAAATAATAAGACAGGAGACAAACTTTCATGGATAGAGAAAATCATCTCTCCTTGAATTCAGCTGAAAGTAAAAAAAAATATCTTCATAAATTTGCTGGGAAGATGCTAAGGTATAAATAATTCATATTATGATGTTCTTTTACCCCATTGTTGAAAACATCAAATTTATAAGATCTCATGTTGTTTAGACAATATAAAGTTGGATGTGGAAAAACACTGACAATTTTTTATTTTTTTTATTTTTTATTTTTAATTAGTTTCAGGTGTACAACACAATGCAATAGTTATACATTTTACCCCTCAAAGTGACAACCCCCCACCCCCAAATTGCCACCCCACTCCCCCCCCATATCATATATATCTATTACTCTTCCTCTGACTCTCTTCCACAGTATAATCCACATCCCGTGACTATCTATATACATTCAATTACAGTAGGTATACAACCTCCGCTTTAGTCATACAGTGCAGTGATCAAACCTCTACTCCATCCATGAAATGGTCTCCCTAACAAGACCTATGACCATCTGACATTCCACAGAATATTTACAACATTATTAATTATATTCCCCAAACTGTTTTTCATATCCCAGTGGCAATATTGTAGTTGCCTACTTTTGCTGTCTAATCCCTTCCCCTTCTCCCTCATCCCCATCCCCCTCCCAATTAGCAACCCTGATTTTTCCTCTATATCTATGAGACAGTTTCTGATTACTTTGCTCATTCATACAGTTTTTCAGATTCCACATATGAGTGAGATCATATGGTATTTGTCTTTCTCTGACTGACTTATTTCACTTAACATAATAGTCTCTAGGTCCATCCATATCATTGCAAATGGTACAATTTCATTCTTCTTTATAGCGGAGTAATACTCCAATGTATAAATATACCACAGTTTCTTAATCCAGTCATCTACTGATGGGCATTTTGGTTGTTTCCAAGTCTTAGCTATTGTAAATTGTGCTGCTATGAACATAGGGGTGCATAACTTTTTTTGAATAAGTGTCTTGGTTTTTTTCAGGATAAATACCTAGGAGTGGAATTCCTGGGTCAAACGGTAGCTCTATTTCCAATTCTTTGAGATACCTCCATACTGACTTCCATAGTGGCTGCACCAATCTGCAATCCCACCAACAATGCAGCAGGGTCCCCTTTTCCCCACAGCCCCGCCAGCACTTGTTGTTTGTTGATTTATTGATGATCGCCATTCTGACTGGAGTGAGGTGGTATCTCATGGTGGTTTTTATTTGCATTTCCCTAATGACCAGTGAGGTTGAACTTTTTTTCATATGCCTGTTGGCCATCTGTATGTCCTCTTTAGAGAAATGTCTCTTCATATCTTCTGCCCATTTTTTAATGGGGTTGTTTGTTTTTTTTGGTGTTGAGTTTCATGAGTGTTTTATAAATTTTGGATATTAACCCCTTATCAGATATATCGTTGGCAAATATATTCTCCCATTCAGTAGGCTTCCTTTTTGTTTTATTAATGGTTTCCTTTGTTGTGAAAAAACTTTTAAGTCTGATATAATCCCATATGTTCATTTTTTCTTTTACTTCCCTTGCCCGTAGGGATGTATCAGTAAAAATATTGCTCTGGGTAATGTCTGCAAATGTACTCCCTATATTTTCTTTTAGGATTTTTATGGTTTCAGGTCTTACATTTAAGTCTTTAATCCATTTTGAATTTGTTCTTGTATAAGGCATAAGGAGGTGGTCCAGTTTCATTTTTTTGCATGTGTCAGTCCAATTTTCCCAGCACCATTTATTGAATAGACTATCTTTACTCCAGTGTAAATTCTTGCTTCCCTTGTCATAGATTAACTGTCCATAAATGCCTGGATTTATTTCTGGGCTCTCTGTTCTGTTCCACTGATAGATGTGCCTGTTTTTATGCCAATACCAAACTGTCTTGATCAGTGGCATTTGCATATACCAATTATAAACTAACGGAAAGAGAAATTAAGAAAACTGTCCCATTTACAATTGCATCAAGAACTATAAAATACCTAGGAATAAATTTAACAAAAGAAGTGAAAGATCTGTACTCAGATAATTATAAGACACTGAAGAAAGAAATCATAGAAGATACAAATAAATGGAAACACCTACCATGCTCATGGATAGGAAGAAGTAATATAGTTAAAATGTCCATACTGCCTAAAGCAATATATAGATTCAATGCAATTCCTATCAAACTACCAAGGGCATTTTTCACAGAAATAGAAAATATAATCCTAAAATTTATATGGAATCATAAAAGACCCAGAATAGCCTCGGCAATTCTGAGAAATAAGAACAAAGTCAGGGGGATCATGCTACCAGACATCAAAACCTACTACAAGGCTACAGTAATCATGACAATTATTTTTAAAGAGAGCAAGAGTTACAATAAAAGCAACAATGATGTTTTGTGGTCTGTTAAGGATGTCATCTGTGGGTAGCCTGTAAATACCACTTGCATTCCACTTCAAGAGGCAGTTCTTTCTTAGTTTCATGCTCATAGGGATCTCTGTTTTCCTGGAGTCTCTCAGTTGTCTCATTACAGAGAATCATGCATTGAGTGGATGAATACCTGTTAGGGAACTGACAGAAAGTGTCCAGAGCAGAGTGCCTCCATTTATGTGTGCCAGATTTGATCCACTTAAAAGAAAGAGTAGAATTTTGTTGCATATTCTATTTTTTTCTTATGGGTTCATTAATATAATTATAGGCACCCAAGTACATAGATACACAATCCCTTTACTCGAGATGTTCACAGATTTGTAGAGAAGACATCTATATAGATATTTGCAAAACAAAACAGTAAATAAAGCAAACGGAGTACTTGCTGACCAGATATTGCCCTGAAGACTGAGCCTTACTCTGTCTTTACTGGTTACAAGGAGAGAGGTTATGGCTGTCACAGTGTCATAGGTTTCTCAGGGCAAGTGAAGCCTAACAGCATGATTGTAAGGATGACACGTAAAGGACATTGGGTCACCTAAAGTATTTCAGGGAGAAGCAATTACATGGCTAAATGCCAATGCCTGATTCAGTATGGTTTCTTCAAGAAATGAGCAGAGGCTTTTTGCTGAGGACTAACGTATGAGGCGTGGTGGTGCTTTGAGGTAGGTTGAGGTTAAGTTATTAGAGATAAACCTGGAGATAAGAGTTGGAAAGGAAAGAAAAGATCAGATCATGAAGAACTTTGTGGGGACTTAGGATTTACCCATAAAGCATTTATGAGCTAGTGAGGGAACTGAAGCAATGGAGTGAGAACACTTCTGATTTTTAAAAAAAATAGGAATCACTGTGGAGAGCTCAGTGAGTATATAGTAAGCCTCTAGCTGATGACAAGTAGTCCAAGCAAACTGTTAATTCAAGTTAAACTACCAAAAATGTAAATGAAGTACCATGTAAATAATGGAACAAAGGCTTCCATGCTGGTTTTATCTTTTAAAAAAAATATAGTAACGCTACAAACAGTTTATTTATGGTAAACCACATTCAGGTTTTATTTTTAAGTTATGTGATAATTCTTATTAACAAACACTATATATCATAATACTTTTTTTCTTGTGAAATTATGTGATAACATGTTTTGGGTCCTAAAATTTACAGTTAACTTTAATATCATTAATTTCAAAAGGGTCAAACTTACAAGTGTATTTGAGAGGGTCTTTTTTTCCCCAAGATAGTTGTCTTTATTTCTTCATATTCACACCATTTTTATCTGAATTAATTATACCTTCAATGTTGCTAAATGGCATAAGTGTCCCAATTCTTATTTGAAATGGCTTTATGTCTGACTTGCAGGCCCACTGTTTGCCACACAAAATGTTTTGTTGAATTAGAAAAAAAAAGAAAAAAGAGAAGCACCCCTTTTCTAAAGACAAAATTTCCACAACAAATGCACCGCTGTGATAATCATATGGAAACTGCCATCTAAACAGTTGTGCAGTACAATGTCCAACCTTTGTGATTGTCTTGGTATTTGAGACCTTCTCCAACAACACTTTCATCCACTCTATGAAACTGCCCTTCATTTGTAAGATAAGCAAGATAATTTGTAATCAATTTGCAGAGCCAGATGTTTGCAACTATTGCAAACATGGAAAAATGAATTCTTCAAAGAAGACAATCTAAAGTATAGAAATAGACACTAGTTTTAAGCAGATAATAAGATTGAAGAGAAATGAATTTATTAAGTGATTGGGTGACCAATTAAAGTCTTCTGATGACAACTTCTGCTTCCCTATACAACCTCTTAAATATGAGGGGTTGAATAGTATACACTCATATATTAAGATAGTGTATGATAAGAGAAAGGGGAATACTGCAAAATAAAAAAGAACACAAAATTAAATATATAGAACATACAGCCCATACAAGTTGTCTATTTGCTGAATCCAATAAATAGCTTCATTTTGCCTTTGGCCAACTTTGAATTAATTGTTAAATAAGGAAAAGGAATAAGTTTAATAATAAGAAAATTACAGAGGAAGACTAAGATGAAGGATACAGCTTTGTGTGAAAAGTAACCAAATTAGCTTTCCCATTCATAGGCAACGCCAATATCCCCACACTGGAGATCTTCCCAGGGACAACATATGCCATGGAGTAGCAAGGAACAACCACTCCCAGGGGATGTCCGGCGCTCATGAGGTCACAGGGATCATAACTCATTCAGAGAGAGTGAGCAATAAGGAAAGAAAATTCAGGCACATGAAGATCAAATCAGAACATCACTTTATCCAGTTGCTTATCCAGCTGCCAGGTATGTGAGAACATGGGCTTGCAAGCTCTATTCTGCATGACTTGCATTTCCCAAACTGTCAAAGCAAATCTGCATAGCTCACTCTTACCCTCCCAGAAAACTTAGGTCAGACCAAGAGAATAGTGGCCACCCCACTAAGGCCCATTTCAAGGGCACATGACCCATGCATCCACATAGGTCTGCTACAGTCAGAGGGATCTGATTTGGAGTTCAATAATCTGTGGTCATAGGCTTGAAATTCTTAATCATTTCATCTTAGAATATGTGCTTGACTGACCTACAGGCCGTCTGTTGCTCTGTCTCCATCTCCTTGAGGAAAGCTTTTTGATTCTTGGGTCTCTGGTACTCTAGTTCATCTGGCCTTCCCTTCGTCACACCTCCCCAGCCTCTTCCTCCCTCTGCTTCCCAAAGCTCACTCTTTGGGGGCCTGGACCTAGGAAGGGTTTGCGTCAAACCCTGGCAGCCTATCTCTTCTTGGGATGGGCCATGGCAGGGGATGTCCTTGCCCAGGTCTGGGAGTGTGGAGCCAGTCTGGAGGTTGGGTGGTGCAGGGGCACTCCTCTTACTCACTCCTGATCCTGGCTTAGAGTGTGTCCCAACATGGGGCTTGCAACCACTTGGTGGTCACCCCATGTTATAATTTGGAAAGGCAGGTGGCAGGCCTTGGGGAGGGGAGGTTCACTGTGCTCCCTCCCCACTGATTCAACAACCCTGCAGCTGTGAGGAGGGGGAGCCCTGCAAGCAGTGTGCTGCTGTGTGCATCAGGGCGTCCCAGGGCAGGGCCAGGGCCCTGGGAGCCTGTGAGGGCATGCGCTGATCAGTGCCCCGGTACATGAGGGAGTGCAATATTAAATAGCAGATGAACAGCACCATGACAGGCTCAGAGAAAAGACCATGGAAGGAAAACCTTGTATTTCATGGTAGCTTTAAAGGAACGTTTTTGTTTTCCTTTTCTTTAAACAAGAGGTCCTACATTTTAAACTTGGTCATGCAAATAATGTACAGACACCTGTAATATCCAAGGCACACATGCCCGGTTCCTTCTATGACTCACCAGTTTGGGCAGTCGCTGAATGCTTGGGGAAGCAGACTGGGGCCCAGAGTGCTATTCAGAGGGTGCTCCCTTCACATACAGTCAGAGGGTTCCTTTTGGTGAGTTATAATTAACCTGCAAGCACTACTTCAGGCTGAGACTATCAGAGCTCTCCTATGACCCAGGTGGAGCAATCAGACTTCCCCTTTCCAGTAGGGGAATTTTAAATGCACTCTACACCCAATTGTTCCTGTGTTCTAGAGAACTGGAGCTGAGACTGGAGCAGGGGTGGGGACCCCATGAAGATATCCTTTGGCCTTGGGATCTGAAAAGGTCTTATCCAGAAGCATTTCTATATAATCTTTTGCAAAGCTAGTCTTAATGAAACCCTAGTCTCAATGGTTGAGTCTGTTTTACACTTAGGGCGATAGACCATGATGAATGAAGGGTTTCTTTTTGATCAGATCAGCCTGGCTAATGGGTCACCAGCACCAGCACTGGAGGTGATCAATTAAGCAGCCAGCAGAACGCTTCAGTGGATGTTGGGGGACAGTGAGGTAGGCAAGACTGTGGCCTGGCCAGAGAGCTGACATTTTGGGCACACTCCTTTTTCCTCGTCTACTCTGTGATTCTGGGAGGATGTGAGGCATTTGGAGTCACCCAGCTTCACCAAGGTAAAGAGGCTGGATTGAGTTTTCAGAGTCTGGCCTAAACGAGCATGTCAGAATTTTTGCTTCAGCTGCAGTGGCATGGTTACGAGGATTGAATCACGCACCGCTAGGGAACTTGGGAATTATCTGGAAAGCAAAAGTTATGGTGAGGAGGAGGTGGGCTGGCGGTATAACACGTAGGGCTTGGAGCTGGAGCAGTTTGGATACTCATATAAGGTGACTCCGGGGCTACTCGTGCCTGCAGTGGACCCATTACTCATTCCTAAGTAATAAACCTGGAATCCAGCACTCAGTCTGGTGCTCTCTGGGCTTCTTCCTCTTCTATTCCAAGTGATCGGCTGTATTTCCTCTTTTTTGATTTAACTAGCAGGCCAGCCTTGGGGAAAATGGTGTTAAAGAGAGAAATCTGTAAAATGACGTATCATTTGGTGTGATTTTATGTCTTTTAAGAGGACTTGGAAACAGCAGCCTATCTGTCCCTCGTGTTTAACTCAATTCTCCAAGCAACAAAGTTTTGAACACAAACCACTAACACTCTTCAAATGGTTCGCTCTCAAAAGAGCATTAGGGACTTTATTCCTTGGCCCAACTGAGGAGAGGAAAAATGCCACAGCACTCAGCAGGGCCATTCAACTTTCACCAGCTTAGACAGAGTTAAGCCTTTAGAATTGTTGCCCCCTAAAGGAAAATAAAACACAAGGAGAGGGAATTAAGATGATCTTGCATCATTAAGCAGTCATGTGCATTACTGAGAGATGTTGCATTCTTATTGGGGCTATTAAGTATCACTTTGAATAATGGCTCCAGAGAGCTAAATGCCAGAACAAAGGCAAAAGGAAACATGAAAATATCAGGAATTAAAAAGTCAGAACTGGAAAGAATAGATGTTTCCTGTAATAAACTTGGAAAGTCCTATTCATGCTCACATATCTGTACATAAAAGACACCTTGAAAGCAGAGAAGAGAATCATCTCTCTTATAAAATCATTTCTGCAATCTAATGCTTCTCTCTAGCTTTTATGAACACTTTTTGTATTTGCAATAATTTATATCAGTGTGTTCAACTTTTATTTTAATCAAACATAGTGGTGTGTACTCATCATAATAAAACACACTCTGAACGATTGGTCTTGGAAATTTTTGCACTTAGCTGGGAGTAGATGTTTCCTTTTTAAATTGAAGGGGGTAGAATTGATACATTAAAGTGTTTGTAGCATAGCATAAATGAGAATGGTGCTGACAAAGCAGAACAGTTTGTCAAATGTCTCATGTTTGCATTAGATGAGAATTGACTCATGTGTTAGGACTTGTGGTGGGTGTGGGTGTGAATTATATATTTTGTTTAAGACGAAAGCCTATTACTTTTTGAAAGCCTATGTCTTGGATTAAGAGCTTGTTCATGGCTCTTTAGTTTAGGGAATGTAGTAATTAGCTGAGTTAAGAGGAATGTGTTGTGTATTAATGTTATTCAGCTCTTCCTGGAGACCTTTGGAAACCAGAACACAGGCATTATGCTAATACAAAGATGAAAAAACTCATTGACCAGTGACATTCTATGTAGCACCACATTTTGTCCAAATCATAAGTTAATGACAATGTTGTAAATAGGTTGGAAGTTTCGAGGGAAAAAAAAATGTAGTCTGGTGAAGTAACACTGAAGATAATTTGGTGCCATCAATCAGATAACACCCTGGTTACCCAGTGGCTACTAATTAGAGGGGTGCACAAAACAAACACTGTGACAGATCAGAATCTAACACCTTTACCAAAGATAGGCTTAAAAAGAGACAAATAGTTGAGAAGTCATTTTGGGAACCTTTAATTATGTTAAGTGCAGCCATGAAAGGTCACAAATTGCAAGTGTGCTGCCTAGGATCACACATATGATGGAATCTTTTGTCTAAAGGTGCAATGAGGTCAAGCTGGAGTTTAATTTGTGTTGGGTTTCCACCTTGGTAGTTCTCCAGGTGAAATCTGAAACTGGCCCCCATACAAGGAAAGCAGGGAGAGACCAAGAAAGAGGTAGGTCATTCCAGATTGGGAGGTGGAAGATTGAATAAACCAGGGAATGTACGTATGGGACTTGGGCAGCCAAGATGAGTAGATGTCCACATTAACTACCACATCTTAAATGTTTATATAGAAGTTTTACCTGGGTTTAGCCACGTATCCAGGCCAAATCATCTCAACAACACATTGCTCTCCCAAGGCTGCATCCTTGAACACAGCCCCCACTGTGGAAATGGTGGGCAGAGCATACATCCAAGGATAGGAGAGGGGAGTCTCCAAGTGCCTGTGTCCAGCTCCTCCGTGGGTCAACCAGCAGTCACACCTTCCCCAGGACCTCTTCCAACAATCACCTGTCATTTTCTAAACACTTCTGAAGTTTTCTCCTTTTTATCATGGCCTCACCAACTGATAAAACTATAACTTTGAAGGGGTTTTTGGTCTAGATCACAGTTTCTCATGATTTAAGAAGAATCTGGAGCCATATTTATATTTGTACCACAGACTCTTTAAACCGGATGACTTTCAAAGGTATACTTCTATTTTTCCACCTCATGGCTATACTACTGTTGCCATTACTGCTATGAATGAAGAAAGAGAGAGGATGAGAGAAGAATTAAAACAGTTATTCTTTATACTAGGAGAATCAGAAAGATAAAGATATCTGGGAAAATATCAATTGTTATAGAAAGTAATGTTTAATTCCAAACACAATTAGGCAGCAATGGGTACCTCCCCAAATTCGTCCAAAAAAAAACCTGGAGAATTGAAAAAAAAAAAAAAAAATTAGTTGACGTGGAAAATTCTTAATACAAAAGAAAGTCCATAAAATACAAAATGTGTTGACACTATGGGGAGTCTTACTAGAGAAAACATTTTTGATTATTAAAATGTTATATCATTAAATTTTCAAAATTGAAACACTGGAGAAATTCCAAATGATTGAGAAATTTTGTGAAAATTTTAAACATTCTCTTCAGGAGAAAAAGTGCCTGGATCATTTTTACTGAGAAATTGTCTAGTATGCCATGTATTTCAGTCAGTTTTGTAAATAAGGAATTGAAAACACACATTGGCTACTGTACTCGTAGAAGTTCAAATTATATTGTTATATAATTTTTTAACTTTAAAATGTTAGTTATATGACCATGATTTACTTTTTAGTCCCTTTAGCTCAATATAGTCAAATTCCACATCATTGAGGAAATTAAAACAGAGTGCCTGCCTCATTGCACAAATCAAAATATCAGGTCTTAGAGTCAAATGCAGTCTTCTTAACACTTAGTTTGATTTAATAGATTCATGGTTTGTTAACTTTGAGCTCTTTGGCACAGAATTATTTCTACACCCTCAGGTAATTGACAGACATACTTAAACAAATCTCTTTACCTGAGACAGTTATCTAATTACATCAAGTATCTGGCTTCATCTCTCTTCTGTTGTCTGAGGCCAATTGACCTCCTGTGACATTTTGGGTGCTTTGTATTATGTTCCTGTATTTTTTCTATTATAACCAACTGGATATTAAGAAAGGGACTGAGCTGTGAGCACAGACAACTACACCTTGAAAAACATGCGCTTCCAGTTTGGGGTGCAATCTGAGTTGATTCAGAGCCATCTGCGGACTCAGGTCAGGTGTCAAATTTCTATCTGTGGCCTGTTCTCCATTCCCCACGGACAGATCAAGTCCCTCATGTACCTGGCGAACCATGCAACATTAGAGGAGGAAAAAAGGTCATTTTTTTTTCCCCCTTTGAATCCAACTGGCATTCAACAGTCTTTAAAACAAGAGGATTGATAGCCCATGCAATTTTAATCTGGGTTAATATGCATTTTTAATAAAACTGCTGATGCAATTCTTCTTCATACATGTCCAACTCTATAGGATCACTCGCTGCTCGAGTTGTGCTGCTCATATTTGTTGTGGGAAATAACAATGTTATAAAATGTACAGAAGAATGTTGGCTTTTGAAATTTTTTCGCTTCTTCTGCATGAATCAAATCCTAAATTTATTAATTCTCTCTGCAGGATACATACACCAGTTTCTTATAAGGGTTTTGAAACTCTTCCTTGTTTGAAACATAGCCAGCTGGGTTATAAAAGTTTTAATCTTGAAGGATTTAGAACAGGCAGGAATTTTTCCTTATGGGGAAGGCAGAAAGTTCATAGCAGTTGTCAGATGTGGTGCTGTAGCCATGTGTCTTCCGAGGGCAAAGCCCCAGGAATGTGATACAGCTTGGAATAGTACCTATAGCAGAAAAAGTAAAAGAAGCTTTCCACTGAGGCCAGCTTGCCCTGGATTTCTAGGTCTGCTATCTTCACTGAGTGGTAGCTGCTTTCCTACTTTTGAATAGCAACCACCTGACTTCATTGTTTCCTGAGAGGTAATGACTCACCCTCCCTAGCTCTGATAGGCTTTGTCTGCCTCTCATGCTTGCTCTTGACCTCTGACTTCTAAGGCACCTCCCTTCAACCCACTCTCCACAGCTCTGTTATTCTCAGCCTTGCCTTAGCTCTCTCAATATTCTCCATCAGTTCTATTTCTCCCACTTCAGCAGTGGGGAAGGAGTTAGATATTGGCAGTGGTTCTCAATACACATTCTCTGGTTAATCTGTAGCTCACAGGAGCCTCTACTCACTTTGACCCCTGCTCCCTTAGAATGTTAGTGTTTGTGATATTTTTTTTAATTTACTGGCTTAAATAGTGAGTTTAAACAGCATGTTATCATGAACATCATAGGTCCCTGCCCTCAAGGACCTGAGGTTGAAAAGTCAGAGAAGTGACAACCGAGATCACCTGCCTGCACACAGCTTGCCTGTGGGCACCTTCAGGTTCCCCTATATTGTCTGTACCATGTTCACTCAACAGAACATCCAGAAGGTTCTAGGCCTTCCCTCTTCTTAAGCTGCCACCAAGTCGGCCCCCCACCTCCTTCTGGGAGGTTCTCTTCAACTAAACAAAGCTCTGCAATTCCTGTCGTTCTTTTTTCACATTCATATCAGAATGGAAACTATTTGTAGGAAGAATTAGCATTCTGGCCACTTTCTAACTTTGAGTTATTGCTAGACTTTTAGGATATGATTCAAATGAGAATGCCAAGGAGAAAACATAACTGTGCTTTTGGTCACAGATGAATTTAAAAAATACTAAGTGTGTTGATTAGATAAGTTCAGGTGATGTTGATGTAATGAGAAACAAATAGCATCTTCCCTGTTTTTACAGGGATATTTTCTGTGGGATGACACTCAAGGCACCATGTGCCATGTCCCCTGGAAGCTTGCTCTCCATGAGCTTTGGAGATCTGGAAGACAAATTTAGTGTGTCACTCTTCATTGGAACTATTTGTTGTGTGTTTTCTTTCCAGCCAAATATATGGCCCGAGATGAATAAAGAAGCCAACATTTTTGCTATTTCATCTTTTAAAAGAGACAAGAAAGAAAAAATACATGGAGTCTGGAAGCCGGCTGGAGCCTAGGACCTGCCACTTAAGTGCGTTACCTGTGAACACTGCCGCCAGAAAACCAGGTAATAGTTGCTGGATTTGAGGTTTTGTGATTAGAAGAGCTAACATCTTAAGTCTTTGGACGGACAACAGTACCCGATATTACATGCTAATATGTACACGCCAGGCACTTGATTAAAAAGCACCACCAGGTGAGTGGAATGTTCCACTGCAAGTTGCATGCCGTGTGGGAAAGCAAGAGAGAACAAAACAAGCCCTGCCTAATTGGGATGGTAAGAAGCATGAAACCTTGCGAGGAGAAAAGCCTTAGACTCACCTGTGGAAAAGACAGCTTTCCCCAGCGGCAAGGAGGTGGTGGAGGAGGAGTGTTACAGGCACACAGAGTGATGAAGCAGAAAAACTCAAGTGTGTATTTCTCGGCCATAGCCATGACAGCGGATGCACGGGTCCCAGAGGCCTGCAGCACCAGGGCTCCTAGCAACCTGTGTCAGCAGGTAAGTTAGATACCGCTAACTGCAGGGTAGCACATAACTATCCTCTTTGCTTCAAGTAATTCCTGAAACCCAATTTAATTTGATCAAGAGATTACTCTTCTGAGCAAATAAGCCTTCACCTTAGGATCCAGGTGGCTGCTCTGGGCATAAAGGTCAGTTATCAAACAACTATTTCTAAGACTGTGACAAGATCCTCACCTCTCTTATGTCCACCAAACTTAAACTGATACCGTGCTAAGGTCTGGCCACTTGCAACTTGAAAAAGTCAAAAGTAGAGAGACAAGGTTGGTGGAAAGTAAAGCAGGTTTATTCTGAATGCTGGCTGTCTGGGAGAAGGGTGGACTCTTGTCTGAAGGCCATCTCCCCATTCCTAGAATGGGCAGAAGGTTTTATAGGTACAGAACAGGAACAAAAGAAAGTGGGAGTGGGTCAGGCGGGTCCCAGGGCTGATGTCTTTTTAAAAATAATATTATCTCTGGACTTGGCCATCATGGCCTGGGGCTTTATGTGCACTGGAGTTGCAAATTAGATTCCAGATTCCGGTGTCCAAGTTGCCTGAGTATTAAGAAATTGCTCTTTTCCGGTTAGGATTCTGTTGATTAAATGGATTAACGAGGTATGTGTAGCCTTCAGAAAGGGAACAGAGTCCTTAAGTAAATCAGTGAGGGGAGAAACAGAAAACAGCTGAATATCAGGGTAGATCTAACTGCAAGCCAGATAACTCTAATTAGGTTATTGATTCCCGAATTTCACCCTTACAAAACTATATTTTTTCCTGAACTGTCCAGCATCAGTTTTCTGACTTGAAAAATCCACCTTAAAGTACTGACACCCAGACTCCAAAACCCCATGAAGAGCTGCTTCTGACCTTCGCTTCTGAGGCACAAGTGAGACTCTAAAGATGGAGCTTTTCCTTACTGCAGCATTCTAATCACCTTGACTTTGCTTAATCAACAGGTTGTTCCGGTGGCCCTTTTGCAGGACTCAGCAGTGCCCAGAAGGATCCAGGTAATTTTCTTAAAATGTGGTAAATGCTAAAATAATGATAAAAGAAAAGCGTGCTTTGGAAGAACTTAGAAGGGGCCTCTGACATAGCCTTGGAGAAGGAAAAGAAAGAGGTCTGGAGAAAATGATGCTTACATATCTGTACAATTTAGTGAAGTAAACAAGGAGGGAATGGGATGGAGGTGGCCTGAGAGGGGGAAAGGGTGTTCAAGAAGCAATAAATGACAAGAGAGGTGATTCAGGGACATGCGGGAGCCAGATGGGTTTCTGGGATTGTGGCTGGAGCACAGAGTGAGGGATGGCAGATGGCAGGAAGTGAGCGGGAGAAGTAAGCAAGCCCAGTAGGTTTGGTGGACGCGTGGCTAGACTCCTGAGAAACATTGAGGTTGAGATAACACTTAAATTACCAAACAATTTTTGGTTACAACAAATAAAACCCCAAGTTGGGGGCTGGTGATTGGTGATGACTAACGGGAGCAAGAGAATGTTTCCAGGAAGTGCTGATAAGTGCTTGGTCTGTGCTCTGATCAGATGGCTATATGTTCAGTTGATGGAAACTTTTCCAGTGGTACCCTTATGACCTATGTGTTACACTTCAACCAGAAATATAAGGAAGGAAGAGAGAGAGAGAGAATATGAATTATTCCTATCCACAAATAACTTACTGTTGGTAGGCTGATCTAATGCAGTTTTAAATTTCAGAGGAGGAAATGCAAGTACTGGAAGTAAATTCACAATGTTATTGAAATGAGTATCTACAAGAGTATTTTTGGCTTTGTTTATATTTATGGGACTTGGGAGTTTAGGTGCATGTTTGCAACATTTGATGTTCAAATTCACCATAGGCAAAGCATGATTTTTATTAAAACCATGAAATATGTTCACAAAGAAACCTTAAAAAGTGCTTGCCAGGGCTGGCTGAGTGGCGCGGTGGTTAAGCGCTGGCTTGGGAAGCCAGCGGCCCCGGTTTGGGTCCCACATATGAGGGCCAGTGACACTGCCCTCAAACAAAACAAAACAAAACAAAACAAAAAAAGTGCTTGCCATTTACTAGATTTGAGAAAAAAAGCTATGTTAATGTATTGTAATAAGTGTAATTTTACAATGTACACTGTTATAGAAACTAGAAATGATGTCCAGAACTTATTATTATTAATAAAAAGCAAGCATCTTAGTTTCCTAGGTTTGCTGTAACAAATTACTACAACTAGGTGGCTTAATATAACAGAAATCTATTTTCTCCAAGTTCTGAAGGCTAGAAGTCCAAAATCAATAGATTGCCGTGGACCCTCCTAAGCCTCTCAGAGAGGACCCTTCCTTGCCTTCCTACCTCTGGTAGCCCCAGCAGTTCCTGGCATTCTTATTCATTGTTCCAGTCTCTGCCTCTGTCATCATATGTCCTTCTATCTGTGTGTCTCTGTGTCTGTGGTTCTTCACCACTCACAGTGGATTAAGGCCCACCCTAATGACCTCTTTTTCACTTGATTATATCGTCTGCAAAGATCCTATTTCTGTATAAAATGACATTCACAGGTATTGTTGATTAGGACTTCAACATTTCATTTTGGGAGCACAATTCAACCCACCACAACAAGTTACAGAAAGATACGTAATGTGAACCTATTTAGATAAAAATATGTATGCATAAACATATACATGTGGATAGTGTGGAACTCTCAACTACTACTGGTAGAAAGGTAAAACGGTATAACAACTTTAGAACATGATTTAGCAGTTTTTAAAAAAATACTGAACGTACACCTACTGTATGATCCATCCATTCCACCCATAGGAAATGAAAACATATGCTTAAAACAAAGACTTGTATGGGAATATTTATATCAGTTTTAGGCCCATAGTGGAAACAATCTATATGCCCATGGACAGATGAATAAACACATGTGGTATATCCATATCATGGCATTCTACTCATCAATAAAAAAGAATGAACTTTTCATGCATGCTACAACAACATGGATGGATGTCAGATGTATCATGTTAAGTGTCAGAAGCCAGACTGAAAAGGCTATATATTGTATGATTGAATTTATATACAATTCTAGAAAATGCAAACAAATCTAGAGTGGCAGGAAGCAGATCAGTGGTTGCCTGGAGACAGGCAGGGGACATCAGAGAAGGATTATAAAGTGGCATGAGACTCTCAGAGCTGATAGGAATGTGGTGAAGTTTTCATAAGTGCATATGTCAAAACTTAACAAATTTACACTTTAAATATCTGCAGTTTATTGTATGTCTATTATATTTCAATAATGCTGTTAAAATAATAACAAGAGAGACAAACTACAGAAGAAAAGGGAATAATGTGTTCTCAGAGGTCATGTTTACATGTCAAAATACTTATGTTACTTGTATGTATATAACACCAAACTGTTGGTATCCTTAAGGTGCTTGACATGATAAATCTAAACTATCTATCAATAATTACTGGCTTTTTTGGTCAGAAACAAGGAAAATATTGAAAGCTCCCTGCAGCCAGAGGTCTTAGAACTTTGGGATGTATTGCAGACCATCAGGCATCTTATGCTCCGCCTACACCAGGAGTTAATCTTTCTCTTTTATTCTGGACTATTTCTGAAAGCATTTTCTCCTGTTACCTCTCCTCTGAAATAATGGCTTACTCTTTTCAAAGAGTTTAGGTATTTACAGGGGGGGGGGGAAGGAAACAAAAGTCTATAAGTAGTTTCTACTATTTTCCTTACAGCTCTGAGGCAAGGGAATACAAAATTGGCTTTCTGGCTGTGATGGATTAGGAGAAAAATGCAAAGTTTAACACAGATAAACAGCTCAAATACAATCTTGCTACTGCATTATTCAGGAATGTTTATGATAAGAAGTTCAACATTTGCCAACAAAGCATTTGTAAACACAAAAGAGGGCAAACAATCCCTAGTTTGGAAATACCGGTGCTTGCTGTAGAGACTGTTTCTTGTTCCAGTCTTGAGATTTAAGCAGAATAAAATATATATGTTTTAAGACTCTCCTTTTAACCACATACACTGTTAAAGACGGGTTGAAATAAATGTTGGCAAGTAATTGCTCCATAAGCCAACAAGCCAATTTTTCTCTCCTGGAATGGAATCTGAGCCCTGATAAAATTTATCACACACTTTGAACCCGGTCTGCTTAGAATTGAGGTAGAACTTAGTCCAAGTCTATCTTACTTAATTTATATAAACAAAGAAATGTGGAGCAAATACTTGTAAATTTTTCATTTAGGTTTTACTTCAGTTGCTAAAGCTTATATGAGAAGAACAGAAATTAGAAGCGTTTCCTTCTTACTTCTCAGCAAAATAATGGACTTCATGGGGATTTGGCCACAGGTGGGTGAGCCTGAGACTAACCTGAAAGATAGCACTTAGGAATACATTGCTCAGCACCTTCTCCCTTGGCAACTCCATTACGTTCTGCTGATATACCTGGCTGTGTCTTCAGTATAGTTTTTATCAATAAAAATAAATATTGGGCCGGCCGAGTGGCGCGGTGGTTAAGAGTTGGCTTGGGATGCCAGCGGCCCCAGTTCGGATCCTACATATGAGGGCCAGTGACACTGCCCTCAAAATAAATAAATAAATAAATAAATAAATAAATAAATAAATAAATATAAATAAATAAATATTAACTATTTTCAGCTTGGTTTCTGGGGATTTGTTGTTGAATTTGTTAAAATTGTGGTCAGTGGTTTTGCCATCGTCCTTTACTTTAATGTTTTCTGTTTTCTGTCACCTAGGAAAAGTGACAGTCTTTCCATATCACAGTTTCTTATCTGTCAGGATGAGGGTGTCATATGGATGGAATAAATGCATGTAAATGTAATACCTTATGGGAAGAGATCACTATCATTATAAATTTTTTTAAATTCCCCTATATAAAATGGGTTTCTAACTAGTTTTCCACTAAACATTTTTCCCCAATGATTTTAATCATATAAGATGATATTTATTTATTCATTCACTCATTCATCTGCTAATTCATTTAATGACTATTTTTCAGTCAACAATAATAATGACTATTATTACCTACTAGATTTGGTGCAAAATACCAGGAATATTACTATGAACAAAATAGAAACAGTCTAATTTTTTTTTTCCATAAAATCGACCATGTTGTGTGTAGAGGGGTGGGGTAGGAGGAGTTGGCACACAGGGGTTGAGTGGGTGGTGATGGGCCCCCAGCAATTCCATAAGTGATGTAATTCTAAGCTGTAAAAAGGCTATGAAGAGATACACGTAGTATAATGGGAGATACATTTTGTGTGGCTAGAGAAATGACATTTAACTCCTAGAAAATGAGTGAGAGTTCACTGGGTGAAGTGTTGGAGGAGGAACATTCTAAGCAACAGGGGCATATCTGAAGGCCATGAGATAGAGAAGAGCATAAAGTATTCTAGGATTTGAGAGAAAATTAATACAGTTGGTTTGAATTCCAAAGGACAAAATAGAGGGAGTCACTGAGAAAAGGTGGGCAGAACTGAAGTGACTACAATGGCTTTGAATGTTTTCCTAACTCCACTGGAAGCCATTTCAATACTTTAAAACAGGATAGAGTGACAGGATCCAATCTGCACGTTCAAAAGGGCCAAAGGGTCATACTGACTGCAGTGTGGAAACTGGTCTAGAGGCAGGCAGAATAAAAGTAAGATAGCTAGTTGGTTTGTCTACAAGTGGCCTAAAAGAAAGATGGCAGGGATAGACTATTATGGTTAGCTTTGTGTATCAGCTTGGCTAGGCCCAGACACACTATTATAGATGTTTCTGTGGCAATATATGTATATCAAAGAGATTAATATTTAAATCAGTACAATTTGAGTAAAGCAGATTACCCTCCATAATGTAGGTAGGTCTCATTGAATCAGTTGAGGGCCTTAAGGGAAAAAAAAGATTGACCCAAGGAATTCTGTCCACCGAGTGACTTTGGACATCAACTATATCACCATTTCTTGGGTTTCCAGGCTTCTGGTCGACTCTACAGGTTTTGGACTTGACAGCCCCCACAATCATGTGTGCCAATTCCTTAAAATAAGGCAATGTCTCTCTCTTCCTCCTCCTAGTCTTTCTTCCTCCTCCTCCCTCCTTGCCTCCCTGCCTGCCTCCCCTCCCTTCCTCTCTCTCGCGCGCTCTCTCTCTCTCTCTCTCTCTCCCTCCCTCCCTCCACAAACACACACACACACACACTTGCGCACATGCTATTATTAAGGGTTCTCTGGAGAACAGTGAATACTAATACACACACCTAGTGATAGATAGAGATAAAAAACATGGATGGCTTCTCTTTCTTATTGGAGGTTTTTATCAGTTAAGACTTGGATTGAATACAGGGTCTTAAGGAAAATGAGATGCTTAAAACTCCCAGGTTTTTGGCATGAGCCCTTTTTCCATGGAATTGTCCTTTAAGGATAAAAAGAGCACTACAAGTGCTAGAAACTTGAGGAAAGCAAGCCTAGAAATTCAATTTGAAACCTACTACATTCCAGGCACATATAAGGTTTCCAAGAAAGATGTAATTATGAAGTTGAGTGTTCCAGAGACCTAGAGAGAGACCTTAAATTGAGAAATCAATTTGGGGTCATCTGCATTGTTAGTGTGGATGGAAAAGGGGCCACATATTAATCCTGACAAGTTTAGGAGGCTGAAAATAACCACAGAGGATGGCATGAGCATAAAAATTTCTAACTAAGGTGAGCCATGGGGGGAAGTCACATCCACAGCCTGTAGCTTCCTTGATAAAGGTCAATCTTTACTGTAAGTGAGCCTATCTGTTGTCTTTTTGCATTTAAGATAACATACCCTTGCAAGATCAGAGTAATCTCTTTTTCCAGACACCCAGGGGGCATAACCATTCACACGAGATCAAGAAACTACAAAATCCCTCCTTGTTATCTTGTTCCCCAAATACTATATGCTATAAAATGCTATTAACTATCCTGTATCCAATAATGTAAAAGGAGTGCTTGTCTCCATTTTGCTTTTTATCCAATCCCAAAGATCCCCCCGACACTTTGATTTCTCCAACCCTCTTAATCTACAACCAATGGATTTCATATAACCCTCCTCCTTTGATTCTAATGTATAAAATAAATTTCCAAACCATCATTTTCTGGAGCATTTTCTCAATCCGTTGATTTTGCTTCCTGGCAATTGTCATCAGTTTGGCTTAAATAAACCCTTATAAATTTTCTCTTAGGCTGAATGTTTTTCATGGACATTACGATACTTAAAACTGTAAAAGCAGAAGTGGAGTATAAAGAGAGAGGAAAAGAACATCTAGGGCTGTTGTGCGGAACCGTAATGTTTAGGAGTCTGGTAGAGGAGGCAGTCAAAACGGGTAAGATGAAACAGGTCTATTCTTTGATCATTATTTAAAAAAAAAAAAAAAGAAACAGAAATAGAATTTGAGCCAGTGGTCAGACTCAAATTCATGTCAGGGACAGGCAGATGAAGCAGCACATTACAACACTGTAGGTGCTTGGCTGCCTTTACTGTTACCTACCCAGTTCGTGGGTAGACTAAAAGGATTTGATGTAACAGCAAAAACATACATGTCCATGAGTCCTGCAGTTTGCTGGCTATGAGTTTGAGATCTTAGATTTAAGTCAGTTGCAAAGATTTTTTTTTTTTTTTTTTTTTTTAACTTTTGTTATGAGCTGTGTTCCAAGTTGATTAAAGATAAGATGGCAATTGGGTCACACTTAGAGATTAGTTTTTCACAATAAGGATAAATATTTGAAAGGAAGATGCATGCCATTTTTATTCAACCATTTCTTTACCTCTATCAAACAATATGGCTTCAAAGAATTTCCCTTTTCCCTCTTACCAATCTTTTGGTGACTTGCACATTGATATGCAAATGTGAACTTTCTTCCCAGTTTCTATAGCACATCATACAAGTTAAGAGTATTTATATCCTAATAATGTATAGTGTAATAACCCTGAATACATTTTTGATCTTTGAATTTTAATCATGTCAGTGATATTTACTTTGATGTGAATGTGTTTTTCTCAGAAAGTCCAAGGTTTAAAATAAGTAGTCAGTTTAGTAAAATAGCCTTTTCATCATTTTCTTTTATTATTTTTTGAGTTCCTACAGTGTCAGGGGATTTCAACTTATGTTTAAGACTCAGGTGGTATGTAGTGATCAAACAGTAATTTGGAAGCAGCATTTATACACTTGATCTTGCTCAGTTTTCTGCTTATGCACTCATGATCGTACTGAAATGACCACAGCACACTGATGTGATGTGTATGCTTATCTGTATCATCCATTGATAGATTTCTTTATTTATTGAGCATCCACAATGTGCAGAGTGCTATGTCAGGTTCTGGGGATATACAAATGAAGACCACATGGCCTTTACATGGAAGGGTGTCATATTTTGAGATAATAGTTATAATCCAATGTGATGTACATATTGTTTATTAAGTACATCAGGAACACAGAATTGAGAGTGTTTAACTTTTTTTGGTGTAGGGGGTGGAAATGGCCTGAGACAATTTGCTTGGGAAGTGGGGAAACTGAATCTTCAAATGTAACTAAAATATTCTCAACAAAATGGCCTAGGAAGGGGATTTAAACAAAGGAAGCAAATACTCTGTGATGATTAACTGAACTAGAAAAGACTATGGCATCTGAACAAGAGAACAAACAATACCGTAGAATTATTTATGTTACATAAAAATCGGACAAAGCAGGTCAGTTTACACATTGTTAGCATTGATATAATCAAGCATTTATTAGTATTTACTTTTTGTGGGTTACTGAGTTGTTTGTTGAGACACAGTGTTCTATTACATGGACTATACTTTCAAGGAGTTTATAGGATGAGTGAAGTGAGAGTTTTACATTAGAAAGATAAATATCAATGCCAGTATATTAAAATGATCTTATAGAGACATGATAGAATAGCCTGATTATATAACTTGTATGCAGATTTAAAGATGTCTTTCCTTTGAAAAATATTGTTGTATATTAGAATAAAGGAGTTGGCAATCTTATGCACTTTCTTGATTATATTTGTTAAAAATAGTATGGTATGTGCAAATATTGATATCTTTGATATACACTTTTCATCTATTATAAATTAGCCATTTGGGTCCAAACAGCACATACATGTCATTTAACGAGGCTTCTAAAGGGCCAGTTACTTATTACGTCCTAGAAATGCAAAGATAATATGGTGGATTTCTCTACATTTAGAGGCTTATAATCTGATGAGGATTGCGAAAAATCTTGACTTTTATATGAAACAGGAGCAGAGGTAGCATGTGGTACTGTGTGATGAGGGGCAGCAACTAATGCTCACAAAAGCCTGGATGGGCTTCAGGAAATAGGGTCATTTGATCTGGGATGGAAATCTGAGCAGGAAGTTACCAAGAAAATTCCAGGCACAGCAGGTGTGAAGGTGGGGGATGGGTGCTAATTTTGATATCTGCTTGTAATTTGATATGGCTAAAATGCAGGATATGGCATAGATGAGCAGCAATGTGACACAGACCTCAAAACAGATTATTGAGAACTTTGTACCCTAAATTTGTATTAATACAATTACCTCTAGAACATGTTATTATGGTAAAGGCAATATATGCTTTCTGTACTGTACTTATTTGGTTTTATTTTTGTTTTAAATGATATAAATTTCAAAGACCTTTTGTTTATCAGACTTGAGACAATCCATTTGATAATTAATAAGTTAAAAGGGAGATACATTTCTTATGTTAAAGAACAACGCTAATACTAAACAGCATCCTTATTTCTTTTGAGAAAACCCTTTGCATATTTACTTTATTGTAACTTCACCTTCTCTAATTTTCTACTCCTTGGGACTTATCCTATGGGGACCACATGTAAAGTCACCACAGAGTCACAATGCCCTTTACATTTTTATTCTCCAACATATATTTAACTGTAACACAGTCCGGGGCACCTTGAGATCCCTGGGCTTGTTTGGCAGTGGCTAGGGTAGCAGTAAACCTGGGACTTCATTTCAGGGGGGTTCTTTTCATAACCCCAAACCCAGTGGGAAATGGAACCACTAAGTATTGTGATCATGTTTGGCAAAGGTCAGAAAATGCAATCGATAAATTCCTCCACTTGAACAAGATGGTGTCTTTGTACAACTTCCTTACACATATTGCGTTCAGAAAATCTTAACTTGCGGAGTCCTGAGAGGCCCAGATATCAAAATGATTATAAACAATCTCCAGAATTGTATATGTACCAAAATGTGCTTGTATGTGTATAGTATACATAGACATACATACTGATTTTACAAATATATAAACATGTATTTTCATAATATGGTAGTTAATAAAATTATACATTTATTTCAAAGAACTGTTGATTTCAATACTTTTTAAATCAAAATCCGTTTTCTTTTTTTTAAATTTGTTTAGGTGTACAAAGTAACGTAATAGTTAGACATTTACACCCCTAACAAAGTGATGACCCCCCTCCGCCAATCTACTACTGCTCTGAGACATATATAGTTGTTACATTTCCATTGACTCTATTCCATTTGCTGAACTCCACATCCTCTGTGTGTGTGTGTATGTGTGTGTGTGTATATATATATATATATATATATATATATATATATATATATATATTTATAGTTGACATACAATATTATTCAGCTTAAGCTTCAGCTGTACAGTACAGTGGTCATGCACCTACACTGTCTGTGAAGTTTGGGGAATATAATCAATAATGTTGTAAAGATTTTGTAGAGTGTCAGATGGGTACTTGTCTTATTAGGGAGACCACTTCAAAATCCATTTTCTTATTTAGCACATGTTAAGATTATGATTATTATGTGATATGGCCCATGACACATTTTTAACATTAAAAAGGCTACCTAATCTTACAACTTTGAAAAATGATAATTTTAAATTACTTCTGTCTTTAGTCATTAGGATTAGTGATATCCATTTAAACATTCTCCTTTGTTTGAAAGTTTCATTCTGATATTTTAGGACTAGAACAAATTTGTATTTTCCAAGAAGCATTGTAAATGAGATAAAGATACAAGTAGTATTTCTAATATCTCCTTGAACTTAATGAAATACTGTTAAAGAATGAAGTGATAGGGACTGTGGTGGTTTTGCTCCCCTCACCTTGCCTTGCATCTGGCACTCTTTGCAAATGGTGGCTCTTTTTATCTTTCCACCACCAAACTCAGGGTGAGGACCAATGGTCACCTTCATTTGTGTGGCTGCATCTTCGCCAAGACCATAACCACACAGATATTGTAAAATCTGGAACAAAACGTGTTCTAACATTATGTACTTAAGACTGTTCACTAAATACAGGTTTCTCCTGACTTAGGAATTAAAATTCTTAAGTCATTTGTGAAAACTAGGTCTTAAAAATCCTGATATAGATAACAAGTTCAGAGTAAAGCTGCTTGATCCATTTTTGCCCTCTGAAGCAGCAGTCTGGTCATTCACTTATCCTTTATCATCATGCTTACTCTGTACAGGAGGTAAATAATATTCATAAAGATTTTTCCTTTTATGAAATGTTGACTTTCTCTATAGGGATACAATGTTAGCTTTGGGATAAACTTCATCCAGCCTTAGAGACATGGGAGATCATGCAGGCTTATGTGAGAGTGTGCTAAGACTGAGGACCAGTCGGCCTTATGTGAGACCAGTCGGCCTTATGTGAGAGTGTGCTAAGATTGAGGACAGATAGACCCAGCTGTGTAAACTGGAACCCTTGGCCTAGAAGAGCCCAGACTTCTGTGAGTAAGTAAATAGGGACATCATGATGCAATCTAGTAAGTGCTGTTCCACAGAGAGGACAAATTAGGTCAAAATGATCAAAGTGGGGATTGCGCTCCCACAGCCATTGGTAGAATCATGTAAAGAGCTTTTGAGCAAGCCAAATGAAAAGATGAAATTCTGCAGTGGCTCCTAGTTTGTAAAAAGAACCGCCTGTTGCATGGCATCTCTGTTTGGTTAGAAAGCATAGACATTCTAGTCTCCCATTACCTTCTGACTTCTGATTCTAATGGGCCAGATGGTTCCCGATTCTTCTGTAAGTAACTTAATGCTTTGTGTAATTAAAAAGGCATATGCTTCCTGTATAAAATCACTGTTAGATCTCCTTTGCATGGCAGAAACCAACATGGGCCAGGTTGCCATATCAGCTTTTATCTGCTGCCAATAAACTTGAAAATTGCTTAATAAAATTCATAGAAAATGATGATGCATCTTACAGTTTTCAAGATAACCACATGCATTATTCCAGCTTGTTCTGAGATTCTCTGCTCAGGAAAACTGAGCATCTTATCACTCCCCATATCCCTCTTCCCACCAATAGGCTTTTATAGTGACAATTTGACCAGATATCAGACAAAGCTAAAGTTCTCTTTAGAATCATTTTACTCTATCCAAAATTTATGAAGTTTTGTACTCTATAGTAGTATTCCAGCTCATTGATTTTTAAATATCTCACAGGAATTTTTTTTTTTTTTACACCTAGTCTCTGCAAAACAAGAACTGCACATGTACAGTCAAACAAATGTGAGTCATCTGTTTAATTTTATACATGAAGGGGACAAAAAGGCATATCACTTTTTTGTTTCATGTCTTGAGAATTGACTATCTTGGATCTTAAGTCAAAATAGCTATAGATTTAAGTCCTTTATCCTGAGTCCTTTCTCTGCTTCGGGGTGCTGGAAGGATGGTCTAACTCCTTTCCTTTGTTCTGCTCAGCATCCTTTAGAGCTAAAGAAAACACTGATTTTACCGAAGCAGTCATGGCAGAGACCCCAGTTAGGAGTCACATGGTGGGCCTTGGCACATATCAGAATCCACTGCAGGTAGTGAGAATTTTTGAATTTAGAAACCAATGTGAAAAGCAAAGTGATATATGAGCATGTGAGATATTTTCTATCTATCCTGTAGGGACATGTGTTAGATTGCAGCCATGACCATTATTCTGCATCCTTTCTCACAATCATGCCTTTGGTATGTAACTTTGTAATAACCTTCCACCATGATTGGGGAAAACTTCCTTACCTTTGGGCAGTGGCCTTGACCATGGAACTGGTGTGCCACTTCTGATCCTAGGCTTCAAGATACCCTGCATGCTTCTGATTGAGTTCTTATGCTTCTGCATAGTCAGAGAAGGGCATTCCTGGCAGTTTGTTATTCTAGGACAGGGGTCAGCAAAATTTTGAGATGGAAGAGCCAATCCTGTCCCTCACAACAATTTAAAAATTATTTGAGAGCCATAAAACAAATGAAATCAACATTATGTGAATAATGTCCTTTGAGAATTTTATTAATGAATCTATGATAGTTTTATTTTCATTTTCAATTTTACTTCAGAGCCACATGTACATACACAGAGCCGCACGTGGCTCGCGAGCTGCCATTTGCCGACCTCTGTTCTAGGAGAAAGCAGAGACTCGTGAGCAGAGCCAACCCACAGATAGACAAGCCTGAGATGAGCTGAACGCAATGGATGCCTGAGAAACACTACAATAGTTTGTTGTTGTATGCTACTGAGTTTTAAGGTGATTTATTTTGCAGAAAAGTGGAGTAGTCTGCATTTGATGTACCCTAAACAGAAATCCACTGGCAGAAGTGGCTGGAAATAACGTTTTATGGGTGAAATGGATAATGTTTGAGATATGTCACTAGTCCTATCATCATAACTGTTTGAATCATAACCACTCAGATAACCCAGTTAGCTCAGCAAGCTAATGCCTTTAGATAAGGTCTAGAGATTCCTTGTTTCCATGTTGTCTGTACTTCATGCAGGACTATATCTTCTGACTGGATTACAAAATAATTAGAAATAGATGAATGAGCAGATGACTTTTTTGTGCCTGATTGCTAATATATGTGTGCCTGTTTCGCAGATTTTCTGACTTGCTTTCATTGTGAAATGTGGAGTCAATCACTGATGCTTTGCACCAAATACTTCCGGCTCTTCATCTTCCATGGCATGTGGTGGTCATGGTTTGTAAGTTGTAAGAGTCTCTTCCTGACTGAGCATTTAATTGCTGCTACGAGAACTTCTAGGACTCTTTCCCTTTGCCCTCTGCGATGGTCTCTGACAACGTTGGGTCCCAGAGTGAGAAAGACAAGGACAAGGTCAGAGCCTCTAGTAAACCTCCAATGGACATAAACCCTTGTTATTTTAACCTCTGAGATTTTTTTCCCCTTACTGCAGTGTAGCCTAGGCTCACACACTATTTGGTGACAACAGGGCTATTGAGAAGAGGAGACAGAGTTCTCACTTGCCTCTAATCACCTCGAGTGAATGATAGTAATGGAACTTGACAGTTATTGAATGGGTAATTTGGCAAAAGTGAGGTTGATATATTTCTATACCGGTGACTTAAATATAGCTCCCTCTGCCCAGTTGAAAGTACCTATTGAATCTTTTCTGGACTGAAAATCAGCTGATGAGGCTCTAATTCCTTCTCAGTCAGTAAGCAGATTGTTTTAAATCAAATGCCTGATTTCCCATGACTGGGTTCTACTCTGACAGTGGGTAGAATATCTGGTTTTAGAAGGCTCCAGGTGGTTTAGGAATAAATCATATATGACATGGAAAAAATATATTTTTTGGAAAATTAAGATAGTTAAACAAACTTAGGATAGTTTCATTTTCATTTTTCTCTCAGCAAGTACTCTGGGCCAGTCCTGGAGAAAGTCTTTGCGCCCCAGCTGGAAACTTCACCAGCTCACAGGAAATGGGGAGTCTCAGAAGTGTTACACCTCCGGGCTGCTGAGACAGGAGATTGGAGCATTTGCTGAACATATGCATAATGCATTTCAATATGCTTTTCATGTGGGCGATCTCATTTAGTCTTCCCACAGTACTCAGCCTTAAGTGTGGGACTTCCTCTGAAGGATTCTTCATAAGAAGTTGAAGGTTACATTAGGTAAATTGGCCAAGACCACACAATGAAAAAAAAATTAGCAGCACTCCAAGTTCAACCCATTCCTTTCTCTCCAGGGTCATGCCTTTCTAATGCTGTAAGCTGCCTAATGTTCCATCCCCACCAGGACTCTCCCTTAAAACACATCGATGACATACTCTTAGTTCCTTTTGGGTATCCATGAGACTTTTTCTGGGGTGACCACATTTAGGTGTACAGGTCATGCACAGTATGCAGTGGCCCTGCGATTATGTCCCCCTGAAGATGTGTAGCACCTTTTCTGATCTCTCCCACTGGTCTGTTTGTGTTTCTCGTTCTTCAGCTTCTTTTCTTGACAGCTTTTCCCTTTCCTTTTCTTTTTTTCCTCTATCCTTTCTCCACTCAGCACTATTTCTTTAGGGACTTGGTGAGAGGAAAATGAGTTAGGATTAGATCATTGGGTAAGTTAGTGAGGGAAGAATGCTGAAACACTTGCGCTGTTCTTCTGCTTAACCAAAATGGACTAAACATGATTGATAGTAGTTTTGCATTATCTCCAAAAGCTAAGTGGTTAAAAACCTGATAAATGTTTTTTCTTAAAATGCAATTTATATAGAGTATAGCTTATCTCTTATCTCTTTATACAAATCTCTGGATTGTGAAAGAAAAGAACAGAAAATGTGTTAGCCTCATCTCACACTAGAGAAACCAAGTAGAATTATGAAATACGTCTTACATTGGATATTCATGAAATGTAGACATTTCAAGCTCTGTTATCTGGAGGAAATTTCCCACTACTTTACATGAGCATTACATTCAAGTTTGACCCTCAACATATACAGTCAGGAGATATGTTTATATTCCTTAGCATATCTTTTATAGGGAAAATAAAATCACAACTTAGTTTAACTGGGTTAACTATATGTCAGGAAGTGGCAGTAGGAAGTTCTAGGTTTGATTTGATCAGGGATTTAACAATGTCAGCAAAGATCAAAGTGAGGCTTTTCCCCTTCTTTGCGCTTCATCGACTGTCTTCCAGCGTTCAACGTGGCTGCCAGAGTTCCAGGCATTGCACTAGGCATGGCAGTGTGCTGCAGCAAATGAGGCTGTCCTTGGCTTTGACTTACTTTTTAATAGTGAGGCAGTCTTTCCCAGGAGCAGTGTCTCAGAAACCTTATTGACCTATATCACAATCCATGGTCATGCTCAAACAAAATATATTGAATCTTGTGTTGAGAATAGAACTACCCTCCCTAAGGGAGACATATGTGAACTTCATCAGACCCTAAAGTATAGATACAAATACGAGGTATGATCAAAAATTACAGCAAACGTTGCTGCCAGGTGCCATCCAACGGAAAGGCAGGGATCTTCAATACAGGAAGCAGCTCACTGAACCCTAGTAATGGTGTGTGACAAGTTTCATTGGTGGAGTCAGTCAAGTGTGAGCTATGGTTGAGACAAGGTGTGTTTTAAACTGTGCCATAAATCATCCTCCATCATGACAACGCTCTGTGTCACACATCACTTCTGGTACAGGAATTTCTGTTAAACAAAAACATCCTCATCCACCTTATGCACTGGATCTGGCACATGTGACTTCTGGCTCTTCCCTAAAGTCAAAATGACCATGGAAGGTAAACATTTTGAATCAATTCAAGACATCAAGGCAGCCATGACAGTGCAACTAAAGACACTCACAAAAGAGACTTCCAGAACTGCTTCAGAAAGTGGCAAGAATGATGGGATAAGTGTGTTCAAAGCAAGGGGGAGTATTCTGAGGGGGATTCATGGCAGTGTCTTTTTTTTTTTTTTTTTTTTTTAGCTGAGCCATCCTCATGGCAGTGTCTTTTACTGTAATAAATTTTTATTTAAACATTCATCGTATTTTTTGATCACACATCATATTTCTCGTAGGCATGTAACAATGACTACTAGAGCATTTGAATTTGTTCCAATTCCTGTTGTCATTTCTACTGAAACTCATGGGGGTGTGTAGATGTCATATTTGTTTGCATAAGAGAGAAAGAAAGAGCTGATTCTTATATTGTTAGCTTCAGCTGGCTCATGGAAAGTGGCTTCTTGAATACTAGGAATAAGTATGAGAAAATGCTTTCATTTCAAATGGTGAATCCCTTGTATTTCATTCCAATGAATCCTTCGCGATTAACCACTTTTCTTATTTGTTTTCTCTCGCGTTATCTATAATGTTTCCATTTTGAACTTAGAGTTAATACCTTGTTCCATTTTGCAGCCCACATATAGCAATATCATCATCATTATATGTTTAATTTGTTCCCAGATTGATTAGTCATGGGTATGTATTGCCAAGTACAGTGTGTGTGTGTGTGTGTGTGTGTGTGTGTGTGTATATATATATAATTACTTCAGGCAAGAAGAAGCTCATGCATGTGTGTGTGTTGTGGTGGGGAACATGTGTTGGTGAAGACTCCATTTCCTTAGACTGAGGAACAACATTGAGAAGATGCTCAAGTTGCTGCAGGAAACAATGAAAGGAAGGAAATGTTAGTCAAGGGTGAAAGGCACCATATGTCCAGCAGTACCTGGGCACAACAGGGAGTCGGCCTAATAGCTGTCTTAATGCACCCCGCTGTGTGTAGGTATTGAGGACATATGGTATATTTCACCCTGAACTGTGAATTTCCTGAAACAGCTGTAATGTTCTTTTAATGTAGTTTGTGTGGGCCATTATATATAAGCAGAGATATTTAAAGCATCCCACTTTCTCCCACTCATAATAATCAAAGGACATTTATATGTTTTTAATGTATGCTTCTAACTATTGGACTTTTCTGAGTTTGAAATGTTACCTGCCCACCCCCTCCCTTTTTCTCTCTTCCGGTCTCCATAAATCTATTTTTCTCTCTTCATTTCTCAGTCCTATTCTTCCTTCCTCTTCTATTTTCCGCACTTAACAAAGGTCACTACTGAGAAAAGGAAGTAATACTTCTTTCAAGTTGTTTTTAAATTTGACAACTTGCATATCAAAACTGTTGGTGCACATTTTTATTTTTTAAAAAATGAATAAAGTTTGGATCTCAGTTTCAAGTATGATTAAAAGTAGGAAGCTGTGTTTATGATCTCTTACAGGGTCAGTTTTTTTCCTTAGGGACATTTTATGCTTCTGAATTCAGCACAACCAGGTCTGATTTGCAACCTATGACTTAGAAAAAGTTTAATGGGATTCTTAGATTCAAACAGCAAACCATATCCCAGTTGTTAGAATGAGAAAAAAAAAAATTATGAGGGCTGAGTTCAGAGTAAATTATGATAAAATCTATATATACCTATAGTCAAGAATATGGTTGAAAGATATACTTTCAGAGGGACATGTTTGATGTGCAATTAGTTTGGCATAGGTGTAACTACTAAAGAGACAGTTCATCCAGAATCGGTGAAGATGATTAATAGCTCAAATAAGACACAAATGACATGATCTTACAGAACAATTATTTCTCAAGGTTCGTTGGGGGAAAAAACCGAAAATTTATAGCACTCAATAAAGACCCAAATGATTGCTTACTTAAATTAATAATGACTGAAAATTTTAAAGAGAAACTACTAGTATGCAATAGACCACAACATTTTGCCTTCATATGAGGACATTTTATTATAGTTTTTGACTTGTGATAAATGACAGAATTACCTCATTTTAATTGGATCTCCCTAACCGAAATATACCAAAATCTAGTCTTTGAAAATAGATTTTTCATATTTTTCTTGGTTGTGGTAGGGTGTGACCGAGCCATTATTCCTCCTTAAAGATTAAGAACTGAAATGCAAAGGGCTGGCCAGTGGCGCTGTGGTTAAGCACTGGCTTGGGAAGCCAGCGGCCCCGGGTCGGGTCCCACCTATGAGGGCCAGTGACACTGCCCTCAAAAAAATAAAATAAAATAAAGAACTGAAATGCAAACACAAAAGTGATAGAACCAGCTGTGATTAACACAACCACCTGCTCTCAGTTCTGAGATCTTCATTTTTGGTAACAAATGAACCCGGATAGGTACAGATTAGGTTAAGAATTCTTCCAGGCATTTTCTTTGGTGGAGAAAAGGTTTTTTAGAGTACACTATATGACCTAACTACCTACAAATGTTTTAACATCAGTCAAAAAGCTTCTCAGAAGAATAAAATAGCATTAAACTAACTCTACAACCTTGGAATTTAAGATACCTCATGGTTACCAAAGGTTTACTTCTTTTCAGTTTCTGATAAAAGGATTAACCAAGTAAAACTAAGCAAAAGAAATATGATCTAGGAGTCTATTTGGGAAAACATATTACATGATTAGCATAAGTATTTCTAAAGGTTTGTACAAGATCTTTATGACTAAAAAATTTCTATATATTCGTTAGAATAGGGCAAAATTATCAGTGTTACGTAGTGTCTTTTTCTATTATTTTTTAATCTCTTTTAAAGCATTTTATAATTCTTAGTTAGCAGTAATGTACATTCTGCATTTCTTAATTAGCCCATGTAGAATTTTTTTTTTTTTTTTTTTTTTTTCCCCCCCGTTTGCATCAAGGTTCTAGTCACTTGTAAATAGACAGTACTTGTGCTGAAGAGCATAGTGGCAAAGGGAAAGAGTTTAAGATTGAGGAATGTGACACCTGACTTCTCAACCCAGTGCTCTCCTGGTTAGCTACACCCAGGGCCCACCACCTTAGGGCAAATGATACAACTTCTCTAGTCTTCATTACCTTATCTACAAAATGAAAGTGTGTATCTAGAGCAGGGCTTCTTAAACTTTAATATGCATACTCATTAGCTAGGATCTTATTAAAAATGCAGATTTTGACTCAGTAGGTCTGGGTCAGGGCCTGCAAGTCTGCATTTCTTAAAAAAAAAAAAAAAAAAGCTCTCTGGTTATACTGGCATTGCTGACTTAGTTGGAGCAAAAAGCCCCATCCCAGTTTCTCATATTCCTTGGCTGCACAATAGAAGCGCCTAGGGAGATTTTTAAAAAAATATTATAGCCTGGGTCCCACCTCAGAAACTCTTGATGTGGGGTCTAGGCATCAATATTTTTAAAGTTATCCAGGTGATGCAAAAACAAAGCCAGGTTGACAACTGTATGAGACGATACCTAATTTCTGTTAAAGCTCTCTGATGACCTTAGTAGACAAGATACACTTTGTAAAATCATGTATTTTCCCACAAAATGGAACAACCTGTCAACTACAGAAGATTGGATAAGAAAATGAATAATTTTTTCAGATAGTGAATTCACATCCGTGCTATGTGTCTCTCACCAAAAGGAGCAAAACAAGAAAATTGAAAAATGTAATTGAATACCACCAAGAATACCGAAGGGAGAGTAAGAATCCATTAAAAAAAATGGTTTGGCTTGGTGTAGATTGTAACATGAAGCAAGGAAGAGACAAAGGTCAAGGCCACATTTAATTAATCATGGGAAAAGCCACATGTAATTAACAGCTGTGTGGAATAAATATCCATGTCTGTGTGCTTGTAAAGGTGAAATGGATCTGCTTGAGGGTGGGCCTGTGACCACAGGAGAGTGCTCAGTTACTCTTGGTTGTGCTAACCAATCCTTTGGTCCTGGGGGACAAACAGCTCCTTAGACCACCATAATCATTACAGTCAACTCTGCATCCTACACCCTCTGCCAAGCACTGCATTTGGTTTGCTCCTTGACACTTAACACCTTTCGATGTACCGTAGTATGGATTTCTCTTGTTTACATTCTAATGTAAGGACAGAAACTTTTGTGTAATTTTCCTTCTGGTATCCGTGGTGGCTGGACTAGTGCCTAGCACAAAATATGTGTCTTGGGTGAATATTTGTTGAACAAGTAAATAAATGAAAGAAAGATATTTGGAAAACAATAACAAAATAACAAAGAAAGAAGGGAGAGTATAGAATGGAATCTCAGAAGATGTAAGGATCTGATGACTCCTACTGACTGGAGAAATCATTTTATTGGAAGGTTTTTATATGAAAACTTGGCCTTATAAGCTATTGTGTCTTGAATATTTTAAGATGTTTATACATAAATGCTATCACCAAGTGCCAAAATACAATTAAAAATTCCAAAAAATCCCTAACATTTTATGAGTAAAATATTTCAAATAATCACACCAGGTGCCGGGAGCCGACATCTGACAAGGCCACATTGCCCTGCTCAGCACTGGATGTTTGGAGTGCTGCCTTATGGTTGGTCATGTAATATCTCCTGCCTCTATGAACCCATGTGCCTCTCCTATAGGAGACAATATATTCACTGCATTTGTGGCAAGTTCCTGTGATACCCCAATGAGCTAACTACGCAGCCAAAGACGGGTAAGATCTCCTAAAAGAGGGGAGACAACCCAAGCCAGGCGGTAGTTCCATGGGGGACCCCTGAACTGAGATATTGGGGACTCAAACCCCTTGGAAACTGAGGCACAGACCTCTGACAACATAGGCCTAAGAAGCCTGCCTGTGGCCTAAGGGCCCAGCTGTGAATGGTCTCCTTGAAGACTAAAGGTCTTCAGGCCATGAGAGTTCCAGTAAGAGGCAGCTCCTCCCTGACCATAGGGTATGTTAATTAACAACTTTGTTTAAATTCTTTAACAGATACTGAAGCTTTGACTGAGAAACAGATGTAGCCCTCCTAGGACAAAAGATGTTAAGTATTATATTTACATAGGAATAGATTTTAGATGGTTTTACCCTAAGCACAGCCACTCCTAGTCCTTTTAGTATAGCCCTGTGAGTCTAGCTGCTGAAATTTGGGATAATGGCTAGGTAGTCATGGTAACCACTCTTTAGGCACCGTGTAGAGATAAGTAAAGACTGAGTAAATCCTGGGAACTAGAAACCACCAAACTCATGTGATTGAGACAATGGTCAAGTATCCCTATAAAATGAACATGCTCTGGCAATAAAGTGTGACACTTTTTTCCTTTTCTCTTTAACTCCCCGGTGTCTCCACTGTCTCCCTTATTTTCCTCCCTCGCCGACGCTGTCTCCACCTGAGGGAAACCCTGGTCTGCGGAGGCTGGTCCCCCGCAACCAGGTACTTAATGATTAAAATCCTTAACTTAATTCAACTGCAAAAAATAACTCTTTCATTTTTGCAAGATGAACTGACAACTTTCAAGCTATGTTTTTTGTTTGCCTTTTCAGAGAACTCAGTTTTCTAATTAGATATTCCATCCTTTGGGGACACAGTTGATTCCACTATAAAATAATGGCTGACTCTTATTCTAAATTTTGCAAAGAATTTATTCTAAATCTTAGAGGAATTTAAGGTGGCAATATTGAGAATCCAACAGTGAGCCAAAAAGAGTGATACCTTTTCCATGTCCTTGCTTTTGAGTCAGTACAATGGGAATTTTTCTTTGTGTGTGATCTGGGTATGAAAGAAAACATGTGTATTCACTTGACATATCTAGGAAGGCACCGGTGCCATCCTGTACAATCTATGGTTCTCTAATGTTATGTATGACTGAATACAAAGAAGGCAAAAGGAGACACTGGCAACAGTGGTATGATTTATGTTTATTTTCTGGCTTAATGGGATCTTTGTTAGCCCAAAGGCTTGTTAAATCATGTATGAGGGTCAACTGAAAAGATGATTTCTTGATAGTCTTTATGGATATTCGATTTTGTTTGTTTTTCAGCTTCCTTTTTCTTCAAAGTATGTACAAAAAGGGAAATGTTTGATTAAAGTAGGTCTAAAGACTCTAAAAACCTGTGTTTTGTTGTCTGTAATGATATTTTAGAACTTGATTCTGCTATAATGTGTTCAGATAATTACAGGGTCTTTTCTTCTGGGCTATACCTCCATTCTGATATTTTCTGCTCCATTCCATATTAACGTTTTTCAGTTTTGAAAGAAAATCAACAATTATCTTTTATTTAAACAGTGCTGGAAACAAACAGTAGAGTTAAATTGTGTTCACTTTAGTTAAAAGACACTTTAATCAAATTGCAAATTTTAGGGAAAATATATTCTTATTTGTGTTTAATAATGTGGTTGGATCAATGGAAAAAGTAGAGGACAGTTTATAAAGCGAGGCCTCTTTCCCATCCATTAAGTTTAATTGCAATCATTTCAGGCATAATGAATCACTGCTGACCTTTGGCCACCTCATCGTCATTCTGTGGTCATTGTGGCTGTGTGTGGGTGAAAGTTTTGTGTCTTCAATGACTTGTGGGAAGAAAACTGTACGCCTAATTGTGAATATTGTAGGAGACCGTTGCAAGTTGCTCATGAAACTGGAAAAGGACAAAGAAAAGCAAATAACTTTTGAAAAACCTTTGGCCTACTAAAACTTAAAACTTTACTTCATGAAAGTTAAAAAAAATAAAAAATGATCCTGTTATTTTGTGTTCTCAGTATTAGTCAGGTGGAACAATTTGAAAAGCCATTTATGAGAAACTTTAAAATGTACTTTGAGAAAACCACCATAACAATATTTTAAAAAATTGTTTTGAAAAGCCTTGGGCTGTTCAAAGAGCCAAGCAAACAAAAAATGTAAAATTACTCTAGTTGTTGTTAAGCCTATAACCAACAGAATAAAACAAAACTGGATGCTTTGGGTTGATTGTAGAATGAAGGCAGCCACGGGTGCCATTACAAGGCAGAATTTACTAGTCACTAGAAAAGAGAAAAAGTCATGGCCAGTGGGGTCATGGGGTCATGCTATCTGAAGCATCATGAACATGCAAACATTTGCTGATAGAAAATATTTTAACAGATATGTACTCACTAGAGTCAGAAGCAAAAGGTGAGCAGAGGGGGATCACAATGGTGATATGTCCAGAATAAATTTTCTTCGTTAGTAGGTATAGTTAAGAATTCCATTTTGTACCTAGTTGGATGAAATTCACTATGGTAAATTCAGGAGTAATAGAGGTTGAACAGTGGAATTTATTTCTCTTGCCTGATTATGAACAGAAATGACTACTAGTTCTAGGGTGTTCCTAACTTCAAGGACTTAACATAGGTGTAGTCTTATTATAGATATAAAAAAACAAGGTAGAATAGCAACAAAATATATAGGCCAACACACACACAGACCCCTCCTCTGTGTGTGTGTGTGTGTGTGTGTGTGTGTGTGTGTGTGTGTTGCTGCTGCATGTATACATAGGCATACAAATGCAAGAAGAAAAAATGAAAGGTAACAATGTATGCAAAGATGGAAAGTAACTGACATGGTTACTTATAAAATGAGAGGTGAGATGGGCCCAGAGAGGGAAACTTTTGTTATATAACTTTGTTTATTTACTTATTTACTTACTTGGAGTCATGTACTGACTTTGTAATTTTCAGCAAATTATTAAAAGAATAAAAAAAAAGGTAACTAAAATTAAGCCTTTGAGAGGGACAGTGTAAAGCTAGAAGGTGATTTACATTTCCAGCATCAAAGTAGGGAATGTGGCCAGAGGCAGCAGACAGAAAAGTCAAAAGTTTGAAATTCACAAACACATTCCTCTTTTATGGTCTTTGTATGTGTTTGTCCCTTTGCTTCTTCCCACAGAGCCATATGGTTTAAGGCTCTCCTCACAGATTATCAATTGCAGGGCAGATTCCTTCACTTCATTTTTGTCTCTGATAAAATGTCATTCTTTGGATGGTCCTGACCCCTTTTTCTAAAATATTGTTTGCTACGCTTCCCTATCCCATTACTCTGGATTGGTTTCCTGTGTAGCAGTTTTCACTGAATCTAACATTTGTTCATGTATTACGTTAATACGTGTTTCCAGCACTGAAATGCAAGCTCAATGAGGGTGGTGCTTTTGGCTCCTTCTCTCTTTACCAGCTCCTACAACGATGCTGGGCACATAGTGATTGCTGAAAACATGTATTGGCTAGGAGAAGGAATTGTACAGAGGCTGTCTTCTGAGATGCTGTGAGAAGCAAAACCCAAATAAGATGGGACATAAAATAGGATGCCAAACCTAATATAGCCAACTCTCTGGAAACTGAACTTGTTCTGCTTTCAAATAATCTTTATATTTTATCTTGCACTGCATGTCTCTTAGTTATAGGACTGTGGCTGTTTGTTTAAATGGGGACTTTCCAGTTAGAGATCTGTATAGGCAGGATTATGGCTTAGTGTTAAGTCAGGGCTGTCTCCTCCCAGTAAAGATTCATCTGACGTAGCCAGTAGTTCCTAATTTCTCATCATTTCTACATATGGCTGCCATAGACAGTCTGAAGGAAGACACATTAAGAAATACTTCTCAGTCATAATAATGAACTTACATTTTGCTTTTCCCAGTATTTTCTGTTTAATTATTTACTGGGTGTTCCTAAACAGCATACAGCAACAAGAACAAACACTGCAGTGTCTTATTGAAATAGTTTGAGTTTTTTATGCCAAATAAAAATCAGTGTAAAATTCTGTCCGAAGTTGTTCAAAATTGTAGGCTTTACAGATCCCGTGTTCTTTACACACACTTGATAGTGCAGCATGTGCCTGCTGTTGGAGCAAAAACACCTGCTTTGAGTAGAATAAATCGTGAGAATTTTCCAAAACTTAAACTAAAATGCAAATATCGGGGAGGCTGATTTATTGTTCTACTACTGTGCAAGAAAAATTGCAAGTTGCTGATTTTTTATTGGTCTTCTCTACATATTTTATCAACACTCCAAAAATTAATTTTATTTTTGTTACTTAATTGAGTAACTAGATTTATCTATAAAAGGTTTATGACATCACATACACATATAAAATAAACCCTAAGCGAAATGGTGAATTTAAATTGCAAAGTGCTTCAAATAAGCATGTGAGATATTATTAATGTTAGAAAGGCTAGACATCATAAGATTTCAATATCACCAAATAGAGTAAAGAAAGAGAACGAATGTTCAGATAAATATAAATTTCTGATATTGAGCATTACCTAGGAGAAAAAATGTTTAATTTTCTTTAATTTGAATAGATAAAAGTTGTGTCTAATCTGAATGGTGCATACATGTGCATATCTGTATTAATCACCATGAGAAATACAGCAATTGTCTTTATGTGACAATTTAGAATCTTAGAATCACTCAGGGCATTTTGCAACCACCCGCCTCATGTTCAGAATGTGTCTAAATATGTGGAATTATTTGTAAGAATGCAGATCCCAGGACTCCCCCAAGTCCTAGCATCCAGGGTTTTAAAACTATTTCTGTAATCTCATGTACCCACAAGTTTGAGAACTACCTTTTGGCTATATTATGAAAAAGAAAATTAAGTAGTAACTATAATAATGATAGCAATAATAATACTAATATTTAATATTCCAAACATAATTCCAATACATTTATAATAGATATTCCAAAATAATAAATTTACCACCGTTCTACTCACGTTACTTTTATTCACTCCTTTACTCATCACAATGACCCTGTATAGTAAATACTGTTACAGACTCCATTTTACTATTGAAGAAAGTGTGGCACAGAGAAATTAAGAAACTTGACCAAGTAACACAGCATGTAAGTGGCAGAGGCTGGATTTGGCAATGGAGCTGGGGGCGCTTGTTTTCAGAATTCCACGGTACCTAAGCCATGGCAAGCATGGTGGGTAAGACGTGAACACAGCACAGCCCGCTTCCAAAAGACTTTAAACTCCAGTGGGAAATAGAGTAATGCACTGAGACTAATGCAAACTTGATTTGGCAGAAGATGATCGGGAAGAGAGGAAAGACTATTAACCTCTACAGAGAAATCTTTACAAAAGAGGAAACTCAAAAAGACCGAGTGGAAATGGCAGGTAAGATGATAGCAATATTCCAGACAGAACCAACCATGTTTACTAAGTCGTCACGGAACATTAGAGCACAGCACATTTAGGAAGAAGTAGTTTAATGTGACACAAATACAGAGTATAGAATGAGGCCAAGTGAAAGGAGGTGAAGCTTGAGAGGGAGACCAGGGAAAATCATGGAGAAAAGGGCTTTTTCCAGCCAGGCCAAGTCAACAGGCAACAGTTGTACAGATTTTATTCTATGACAATAGTGTACCCCCTTGAGTTGTGCAGGGCAAAGCTAGCATTAATGTGGCCAGTGGGGGAGCAGTCCTGGGGCAGTGTTAAAGAGGAGGATGATGAGATTGGATTTGCTGTAGGTATAAATGGGTGCTCTGGAAAGCATGCACAGGAAGACCACAACCCACCTAAAACATGATTGAATTTGAGGAGGCCTGGTCAAGTATGAGATGCTCTAATGGCAGGGCATTTTCTTTCAAAATGAACCTTTGTTTGTTTGTTTTGTTTGTTTGTTTTTTTTTAGCTGAGTCATCCTGCCACCTATTGACAGCTCAGCAGCAGCTCAGCTCAGGCTGGGAATCGAACCGGCAACCCAGTTACTCAGAGCTTACACTCTTGAGTGAAAATGAACCATTTTAAAGAGTGAAAATATCCCTCTCTTATGAAGTTCAAGTTCACTGGACTCTTCCCTCAGGTTTCTTAAATATGTTAATGCCTTTATAAAGTTGTCACTACTGGGAGCAAAGACTCTATAAAGAAACGTTACCTTCTGGCAGTTTAGCAAGTAACCAATTTCATGAGTTCTATTATAATCATGATTCATTAACCTGTTACACAGAAGTCCATATTGTTTCCTCAAGAGAAGGCCTTACCAACCTAACCCACTTTGCTGGTTGGGACAAGAGGTGGCTTTGTATAGATAAAGGTGACGTGGGATACATGATCTGTTAACATTTGCAAAGCCATGCTATACTGCTGTTCCTTAAAGGTACATTTTTAAAATTGCATATTCCTGAAAGGAGATAGGTTTTGTTCGTTGATTTTATTTTTTATGGAGACAGTTGAGTTAGAGAAAGGATAGGAATGAAATTGTATTTGTTTGTATCCGGTATTATAAACTCTGAGGATAAACATTACTACATATCTTTTAAATGACTACATTTAGGCTAGAGAACCAGTGAAATCTCTAAGTTTATACTTGAACTTAAATGCTGTTCAGAAATGTAAATTGACTTTATAAAAGTAGATTATAAGAATATCCCAAGTATTTGGGTGACTGGGCAGAAAAGTGTCTGATGAGGTTTAGTGTCAGCTAGTGCAGTGTAAAGTAGTCAAGAATAAAACAGTGAAATTGTATAAACTGCATAGAAAAGGACTCTGAGGTATTGATTCCTGTTCTTGGCTCATGGTTCAGCTTGTAGCATTTGCCTTGCAGCTAGCTGCCCAGTCTTTCTTCTCCCCTATATTGTCCTTATCTGTCATTGCGTAACTTGGCCCAGCACAATGGCTTGAGGGGTCAAGAAATGCCTTTAAATTGAGCAAAATTTTCCATAGTCCTTTCGACTCTACCCATCGCTATGTAAGTGGTCCAGCAAAACATGAGACATTATCGGGGGGACACTGGAATGCAAACAGAGTATTTTCCGGCAGGGATGTTTCCAAGGGGTAGGTTACACATATACATATGATACCACAAAAATGTACACTTGTTTTAAGAAGGGAAAAATATGTATTTAAATTACGCTGATGAGAACCACTTTGAGCACCTCTTATAATTGCAGAAGTCAAACGTGTCTTGTATTTATTTTTTGAGATCGGTATATATTGAGTATTATAATTTTAGTACAGTTTTTTCCATTCTTAAAATGTGTATACATTTTTGTGGCACCTTCTGTATATTTGTAATGATGTGTGCAACACTGGTCTCTGCATTTCGAGAAAAGTAAAAAAGAAAAAAAGAAGAAAAGACATACAAAGCAAGTGCACAACAGATAAGATGGGAGCCCATTAGAATAAAAAGCACCTGTGAAGGTGACAGTTAAAAGTATAAATTCTTGAGGTTGTGAGTAAAAAAAAAAAAAATATCCTAATAACATTCATATTTATTCTATGTGGGCTTGAAATAAGTTATCTACTTCCTCATTTGCATTTCCCAAGAAGCCTAAAAGAAAGGGAGCATAATCGTTTTCTTTATAGGACAGGGAGCGGGGCCTCAGAGAGATAACAAAACGGGCCACAGTCAGTGGAGGAGCGAGTTGAATTCAATTCTGCTGAATTCACAAATTTTTAAAAACGAAAATCTGAAAGAAAAAAATGAAAGCTTATTTGAAATGCAATGTTTGACATTATGTATAAACACTAGGGAACGTTAGTCCACGTGATGAAGACTGTGTGTGTGTGTGTGTGTGTGTGTGTGTGTGTGTGTGTATCATAGATCATATATTTTAAATAAGAGGAAATAGAAATAGATTTAAAAGCATTTGAAAATTTTATTCAATATCCACTACTATAATCTGGTGCTGACTCTACAGTGGCACTTAGGCAGACGCCCCTGTCTCCCCGTGGAGTTGACCTTGAACTCCTTTCAGGGAGCAGTGGAAGGCCAGTATTTTCTAGAACAACCTGCATTGCCTTTGACTTTGAAAACTGAGAATTTTAAGCTATCATTGAAGTTGTGTTTATGGTGAGGTTTATCAAATGGGCCATTGAATATGATCAGAAAAAGAAAGAACATGGGGCAAGGTGGCGGAGGTAGAATATACATTAGAAATCCCATTAGCCCCACCACAATTTTTCTAGGAGTATCAGATAATAATTACAATGGAAATATTCCTGGTATATATCAAGCTGTTATGATAGTATGATAACCTCCGTACAGTGCCTGCATCATTATAGTGACGGGACAGAGCAGACTTGAAGACGTTGAAGAATTTAAACAGATATCACAAATTTATTATTATTATTTAAACATTTTTCTAATCTGTATTACCCCATGACAGAAAATATTGCTGTAACAATCCAAATGGTTTTCAATGTGCAAGGCTATGGAAAATAATCCGTTGGTAAAGCATATATTTATCTTTTTTGGTGAGCTTTTGCTGGGTTGCAAAATTTTTGCTTCTTGAGAATGGTCAAGTATGAACACACTGAGAGAACACATCTTATACTTTGATTATATAATTGGATCCAATTCATGGATCCAACTGTATTTGTGAAATAAATAATAAATCATGATGACAGGTAGTGACATCCTTAAATAGCTATTTTAAACGTTTAACAAAATGATAAAATCCATCCACAGCTGTTGTTTTCCATGAGAACTCTAGCAGTTCAGACAAGCTTTTCAGTGCAGATCAGGCTGAGAGATGGGGGGTGATGCATTCAGATACATGCTGTGTTAAGGCACTTGGGTCACACATGTCTGTAGCAATAATTACAGCTACATTTCAAACATTCTTGTTACATGAAAAGCACTGTGTTAAATGTCACTGTATTATTCAGTTCTCATCGTGATTCCATAAGGTGATACTATCGTTATCTCCATTTTTAGCAGATGAGGGAGTTCAGCTTATTATTAAAAATTAATAATTAATGTTAATTAACCACATTAGGCCAAGAGAGGACATCACATTTTCAAGTATCTTATTATAAATCTATGCTCTGAACCATCAGGCTATTATAATACAGGGATGTCATAAATGAATTAGAAGAAGAAATCAAGTTAATGAAATTAACAATGAAATCACATTTACTCTTCAAATTGACCAACCAACTCAATATACGTGTATGATGGGATAGGTGAGAATGAGAAGGATTGGTTATTCATATACATTAAGGTATTCTACTCTCTCTATATAGGTAATATGTTTTTTAAGAGAGGGAATGGAGAATTTCCGCTATACACACTGCTTGGAAAAGCCTTTTAAGGTTCACTTTTAAGTGCACAGATAGACTGTTGTGGATGCAGAAAAACTTCAGATAAAGAATAATTATCTCCAGGCAATCCCATACTAGAGGTCAAGGAAGGGAATAATTGGTGTTGAAGAGCTGTTTGCAATATTTCAAGAAGACAACAAATAAATAGAATTTCCATGGAATAAGGCTGCCTGGTAACATGAATGTTTGCTTTATGTTTATGGGGGTAATCATTAAACTTATTGCTTGCTGCTGCTGAAAATATCTCTAACAAAATATCTATATGTTATCTATTATTTATCTGTCTAGCTAGCTGTCATATATTTGGGGATATTTTTCAAGTGATATAAATAAAAATTAGTGTGTGATAAAAACAATTGGAATTTGATCCCATCCATGTAACACCTAGTAAGCAGTTCTATAGTTTCTGCTAAACCATTGTAAACTACAGTGCTCCGATATGCCCAGAGATGATTTAGAAAGAACAGAAAACAGGTTGTTGTAACCACTGATACTTCCATAGCTGCTGATAAAGTAGCTAGAGACAAGTAGGATTTTCAGGGGCAGTTGGCTTTCCTTGGGTACGAGGTGCAGCTGACTGGGCAGGTGCGAAGTGCTCCAGGCCTGGCTCTCGCCCAGTCTTCTCAGCCCGCATATGCGTGCCTAGACCTGAACACGCATGACCCAGATCGTCTTCTTTTCTAAATTAATGATCAAACTGCTGAGCACCATGTTGTAGGAGGGTATGCAGTCTGTTTAAGAATCTTTGTCTGTATTTGTAAAATGAAATTGGTGTGAAAGAATGCATCTAATGGACTAAGGGTGATAGCTGTATGAAAACTTTTGTTTAAACCATAAATGTGTGTGGAGGGGTTGAGGGTTGGGTAGCGGAGGGCTACAGAGACTTGTGTACAGGTCATAAAGTACAATGTATTTCTGACTGAATGGGGACTAAAAAGAAATGAGTGACATTGCCCTAGGCCACCTGTCTTTATGGGAAAGCTGATAGAAACTCACAGCGTGGCCCCCCCTTTAGCTTAGAGATCTCCCCAGCCAACTTTGCAGGCTATATTTAGGAAAATGATTTGCTCTACTTTCTGTGTCTGTGGATTCCATCCTTACTTTCTGTCCTCCTATGATGTAAATTTTATTTTGTCACATAGGCTGGGGGAGTTTTCTAAACTCTCTCTTTATTGACCAGTCCAGCTTTGGTGCTGTTTCCAAATTAAATTTTCCCAACCACACCTCTGATTAAGAACGCTTTACTATTTCTCCATATTGTTCAGGTTATTTTTAAACTCTTTAATCTGGCTTAAAACAAATCTTGAGCCCTTGGCCCTTGCCAAAGTTCCCAGCCGCATTCTCTATTTTTATTATGCACGAAGACCTAAGGCTGAGGGAAACCAAAACCTTTGTTGGACTCAGGCTTTGTGAGGGCATTTCACACCTCTGTGTCTAGGCTTGGTTCTGGCCTTGTTTACCGTTTATTCTTCCCTTTGTTTAAATCCATAAACCTTTAATCTATTCTAGAACTCTCTATTCATGCATTGTCTCCTCCGTGTGAACTGTATTGACACAGCCCACCCTAGCAAGAATAAGATATCTTTTCTGCCTTCATGATCCTTACAAGGTGTGTCATATAATTGTATCTTATGTAACTTTTTATTCTAAGAATGTACTTGGACCATCATAAGATATTAATATATACTTGTTAAATGAACAAATGTCATATCGTGTGTGTGTGTGTGTGTGTGTGTGTGTGTATTATTTCCTGGACACATATATTTGATTGTTGCACTCCTTTTTACCAAAGCTGAATAAATATTAATTAATATACCAGCACTGCAAAATTGAAAATGAATTTCTATGTGATATAATGAAATCATCGTCATTTAGTAGACATGATGCTTTGAGCACTGCAAATAACTGCTTGCCTAAGCTGTTCTTGATGAGTTATTATCTTAGTCTGTGGAACACTAAAGGGATATGATTTGTTTGTGTATTTATAAATAGTTGTCGTATCAAGTATGATTGGGGGATTTTAGGGGGAGGAGAGTGACAAGCAATGCTATAGGAATGATACTAGAGAAAACAAGAGAGAAAGAGACGGTAAAAAAAAAAAAAGACAAAAGTGTTCTTAATATTTTTTCACCAATAAGTTTGATTCAAAGAGTATTGGTGCCTACCAGGAAGTATAAAATAAGATTCAAGGCTCAAAATTATTTTGGATAAACCATTCATCTTAAACTAATAGGGATATAAATACAAATTCGAATTGTTGTTTTCAATTTTTAAAAACAAGATCAACTGGATGAAAATCAGTAATATGCTTAATTTTTTAAATACAAAGAAAAGGAAACACATTTTTAAATACCCAATATAAATTAAAAGTTTGACTTATTATTTTATAGAATTGTACTCATCTCTTTTATGGAATAATAATTTGCTTTACCCTTTGAACATACACCATAAATTAAATATTTTTTTTTGGCGTGTAGTTTTTCAGCCACACTACTGCTATAATAGATAATAAAAGGGGGGTTGAATTCATATCTTACAAATGTAATCATAAATAGATATTTCTCACTAATGTTGGCAAGTGTGATCTGAAATATTGGACATATGTGTAACGTAAGAGATTAAGCTGACATCTGTGTTTCTGATAGTGAGGTGTGGATTCCAGAGACACACAGAGTTAGGGGATGAGGAACCTGGGTGTCAAAGCACAGTGTTAAAGAGCAGGTTTGGGGAGTGAAGGCAATGAATGCATTTTATAAAATCTTCTTTTTGAATCCTCTTGGGCTTGACAGTGTACTGTGCATGTATTGTCATGGATTCTTTGTAAAGAAAGGAATCTAATACATGTTAGGTCTTGTTATGGATCATGATTTCCTCAAAATAATCCTGTGAAGTAGATACTCTTATAGTCTTTTTATAGATCAGATAATATCAAATTTTTTTTTTTTTTGAGGGCAGTGTCACTGGCCCTCATATGTGGGATCCAAACCGGTGCCGCTGGCTTCCCAAGCCAGCGCTCAACCACCGCGCCACTTGGCAGGCAGGAGATAATTTCTTTTTTATAGGTCAAGGAGTATGTGCATGTTCCTCCTCAAGCATTTCCCTCTAACCAGGGTATGGAGTCCTTATAGGCAGGGACGCACTCTTAGACTGGGTAACTGGGTTCACTTTTTTGGACTCTGTGCTGTAGAGAACCCCCTCTGGCCCTATTCTAGCTCTACCCTTCCCCGTGGAACAAAAGGTCCATGGGGCCATGGGGCTAAATGCACTTGCAGGCTATGTCCTACATGTCTTATTTATAGACTGTGCCTCTATAACTGAAAATGAGCATAAACTCCTGAATCCAGAAGTGAAGACCTTGGCACGATTATCCCTGCCTCCTCTCTTCTTGGTACCCTCTACCTGGCTCATCAACCTCTGGCCAGGCACTGATCTCAGTTTATTCTTGGAACACGTCAAGCTCATCCTTGCCTAAGGATCTTGCACCAAATGTTTCATCTGCCTCCTCTGCCAAGATCTCCATTCTGAGGGATGGATTTCTTCCTGTCATCAGGTTTCAGATGAAATGTCGCCTCTACAAACAGACTTTCCCATCTATGTCAAATTAACTGCTTTGTTTCTCCTTTTTAAGTTTTCGTGTGTGTATGTGTGTGTGTGTGTGTGTGTGTGTGTGTGTGTGTGTGTGTGTGTGTGTGTGTCTGTCTGTATGGACTACAAATTCCATGACAGGAGAACGAACTTTGCTCTCTTTATCGTTGTCTTCTCCTCTGCCAAATCTCTCATGCCTAAAATGGCACCAGGAACATAAACACATAATAAATATTTGATGAATCAATGGTTATTGAATGAATTTTTGGGAATAATCTACATGTTCAGTGAATATACTTTGCTTGAAGGAATCATTCAATGAATTAGTGAATTAATGAAAGGTTATATCATTCTTCTGCCTATTGTATTTCACTGTTACAGATTACTTGTGCCCATGCTGTGAACCCTACTGGACCCCTACACCATCACAAAGTTTGGGACAAGAGGGTAGTTGTAAACTGTAAAAATTATTCCAAATTATTTTTTTTCCTGTCCTCGCACTGTGACATGACAAATTCTCCCATCAATAAATTGAGCCTGTCTCTCCCTGCTTTGCATCTGGGTCAGCCACGCTACATGCTTTGTACCATCAGAGAAGCTTTCCTTTTCTTGCTGCTCCAGGAAACCCTGAGACTGCCATGTGAAAAGCCCCAAGGTATCCTACTAGATGAAAAATATGTGGTCAGTCTCCTCTGTTGCCCCAAGTGACCAGCTATCCACAGCCACATATGTGGAAGTGACACAATCATAGATCATCCATCCATCAGATGACCTTTGAACCACAGACACATGATTGAGGTTAACAGTGATTGACTGAGCTGGCTCAGTGCAGAAGAATCATCCATGAACCCAAAGAATTGTGAGTCAATTGTATGGTAGTGGTTGTTTTCTTTACTGAGTTGGGGTGCAAGGTTTTACACAGCAAAAACTAACTGATATTGAGGCTATAAGGAAAAAAATTAAAAATAAGTCCTGCTACAATGATGCCATCATAAGTTCAGGTAGCTTTTAAAGTGCAAATATTAAACTGGAATACAGAGAAGTCAGTTTTCAATGGCCACTTCTAAAAACCCCATTAATGATATGCTTCAATTGTTTGACAGAACAAGAAGGACTAGGGTTTGCCTTGATATGGATGAATTCGATAATGAGTCATTTTTATGTATCTCATACCTGATATTTCAGTGACAAACTGAAAACAAGTCACAATTTAAATAGTTTGGAGGTTGAATTAGCATAGATGAAAGCCAGGGTTTCTCCTAAATGCTGATATCACAGGGTTTTCCTTGAGTACATGAGTGAGACTGCAATTTTAGAACTTTCTGTTTGATCCATGGCTCAAATGCATTTGGGTATTGAAAATGATACTAAAGTTATGGCTGAACATCACATCATTTTAATGTCACTGGACAGCATATTTGAAACATGCACTGACATACACCATGCTATTTTTCTTAAACATCATTGAAAGTTTTGTTAAGAAAAGTTTTGACCACCAAACATATTCTAGTGAATGATTCGAATGCCACACGAACCTATGATACTTGAGTTTGAATTGGTAATATTATAATAAAAATTTGCTGCCCATGCTGCCACTGCCGATGCTCACTTCGGCTAAACCAGATGTCAGTTATTCATCTGGCCACCTACATGTTCAACCACTAATCTCAAGGAAGACAAAATAGCTCATTTTTGTTGTTGTTGTTACGTTGAAGAATTCCTAAGAAGTAATGCTGAGGCAGACTTTTATCATAATGCAATTGATTGGTACATATGCACTTGTCTTCTCATTTCCCTAGCAGCCATTGAGGTCCTTTGAGCTGTCCTGCCAATGGCAATATGATTCAGTCTAGTGTTATGGCTTCCCAATGAGAAATGCATGGATGCTGTTCCCATGTCTCATATAAGTGATCTGTCCAGGCCACTCCCAAGTGCCATCTGTCAGTACAGGCACTATTGTTGGAATGAAGGAATTTCTCATCATTTGCTGAAAAAGGAATTATGGATAATAACAACGAAACAACCAAAGAATTGAGAACGGAATCTGTCTCTCCCCCGGTCAAGTGAAGACTTGAAATAGGCTAAAACTTTCTACATGCATTCAAACTATAAACATTAGTCAAATGATACTTTTTTACATTAAACTATTTTCCTCCTGCTCTCAAATCATAGCATTTTACACTGACTCTCCAATGATGGAAATCTGGATTTACCTATCTTGGCTATGTTTTTTTTTCCTAATAATTTATCGTGTACTTTACATCATGTTCCTCCTGTGGTAGTTTTAAAATATAACCAAAAGTCTATCAAGATATGCAGCTTGATTTCTCTCTCCTTAAATGTGTGTGTGTGTGTGGGGGGGGGAGGTTAATAATTAACTTCTAATAAGGAGGATGTGGCCAAAGCGATGGTGTGTGACTCCGGAGACGAGGTTGTAAAACGGCATTGTGGCTTCTTGGTCTCTCATGACTAACTCACTCCTGTGAAGCCAACTGCCATATTGTGAGGACACTGGAGGAGTCCTATGGAGAGGAACATGTGGCAAGAAGAGGAGGCCTCCTGCCAATAGCCATGTGAGTGAACTGTCTGGGAAATGTATCTTCCAGCCCCAGCCATGCCTTTACATGACTGTAGCCCCAACCAACATCTTGACTTCTATGAAAGAACCTCAACCACAACGGATCAACAAAACTGCCTCTGAATTCCTGACCCCACAAATAATGCATTAATGAATGTTTATTGTTTTTTGTTTGTTTGTTTGTTTGTTTTGTTTTGAGGGGGCAATGTCACTGGCCCTCATATGTGGGACCCAAACTGGGACCATTGGCTTCCCAAGCCAGTGCTTAACCACTGTGCCACTTGGCCGGCCCTGAATGTTTATTGTTTTAAACTATTGTGTATTAGGGTAATTTGTTACTTAGCAATAGATAACTAATACATCCACCAAAGTAATCAGTAAATTCAGTAAAGCTATCAGATAAAAATATTTCTTAAATATTGATTGTCAGTACCTTTCCTTTCTTAAAAATGGGTTGTTTGTCTGAAATGTCTTCTTCCTCCTTCCATAAAATCTTTAGAACAAGGGTTTCATGTGTAATTGAAACTATATATATAGAGTATGGGGTTGAGAAATTATAAATACACATATAATTTCATATAAATATGTATGCATGTAATTATCTGATTTAAGATGCTGGTATAAACTTGCTGGAAGATAAGCATCTTTTCCCCTGTATCTCTATACATCTACTGGCGTGTCAGGACATTGTTTTCTTTTTTTGAAGAGCAAAACATTTAGGATTGGGAGTTGGTGCTAATGGTGGAAGGCTGAGTAGATATGAGAAATTGAATGATTCATGGCCAGTAATTTGGGTTAGACTTGATTTCTATGGTAGAGAAGAAAGGACACTAGGCTGACTTATCCATTTAAGAAAGTTTATGTCACCTAGACTGACAATCATCTGTCCTTGTGCCCAGTGTTCCATAAAATATGAAACTTAGAGGTCATTCTCCTGTTCTTTCACACAAACCATCAATACCTTATATTTTAGTTTATCTTGGAATATCTTGAGATACATGGAAGATGCCTTGTACAACATTAGTTAATATCCTTAGAGGAAAAACTAACTGGAGGTCACATAATAAGGAGGTAACATAATAAGCAGCATCCAATATTTGGCTTTACCACCATGGCAGTGGACAAATAGACATAAGAGCAAAAGGAGAGAAACAGGGCAGAGACTGTGGGGACTGTACTGGAAAAGTTGTTTGCTCAAATGAGACACTCATTTGAGGATGCCTGGAAAAACTAGAATATTATTAAGGGGATAGATCTCTTAGTAATTAGGAATCTGGTGGGTAAGAAAAGTACATTTATTTGTAGCTACAATCTGGGAAATCTTGGACATACATTAAAGTTGATAAATATACTTCCAACTTCTAAATGTTTCTTTCCTTTCTCCTCTTCTTTCCTTTCTTCATTGTTACCTCTTTTCTTTATTTCCTCCATGCTTCTTTCCCTCCCTCCCTCCCTCCCTCCCTCCCTCCCTCCCTCCCTCCCTCCCTCCCTTCCTTCCTTCCTTCCGTCCTTCCTTCCTTCCTTCCTTCCTTCCTTCCTTCCTTCCTTCCTTCCTTCCTTCCTTCCTTCCTTCCTTCCTTCCTGTCTTTGTTTTCTTCCATTCTTCTGTCTAACCCCCCTCCTTCTTTGTCTCTTCTTTAGTCTACATTGTTTACTTTACCTCTAGAATCTGGATGCCCTGTCTGAGTTAGGTCTCTGATTCCAATTGGCTTTATTGACATGGGCTTTTTGCCATACATGAGCTCATGGGCGCGTGCATACAAGCACACATCCTATTTCATGTTAGACACATCGGTCTGTTTCTTAAGTCTACTAGCGGTGCTTTTGACCTTATGCTATGGTCTATCACACATCCTTGGAATTTAGAAAATTCAGTAATTATCCTATGTCATTCCAGACTTCTGTTGGTGGGGGGCTGAGTGTTACCTTGAAGTCTTTCAATTGCAGCAGGTTGAAACTTGGCATAAATTTTGACAGCCAGATGCAGTATTTCTTCCTGATTGCATGGCTCATAGTCACTTAATAATGCATTGTTTTCTGAAGTAAAGCTCAGTGGAGGTGCAACATCTGGTTTCTAGCAAAAAAGCCTGACTTAATTTACTCCAATCCCTGGTGTGATTTACAAAGCACCAAAGAAGGTGGAATGCTTTGACACATTGTGGAATACGACTGTGTCTACATTGGCAAGGGTTTGCTAAATGGCTCATTTAAAGCAATCAGTGAATCTTTTCTTTGGTACCACCCTAACAGCCAAAATGTTTACATTTCTAAATGAAAACCTTTTTCTTTGGGTGAAAACATTTCCAAAAAAAGTAAATGCTTTGGACATTAAAGGCAAAGACTATGTTTTGCTTTGAACAGTGGAGATTGTGAAATGTTTTCCAAATATCCCCGAACATTATGAGGAAAATGCGAGCATTTGATAAATTCCTGCCTGAATACCATTATTAGTAAAATTTCAAGCAAGTTCTGATTTTCTGACAGGCTACTAATTCTTCCAGTAGAATACTAGGATATTTGAAAAAATGTCCAAATTTCAATGATAAATTGAAAGCTGATGTGAAGACCATCAGCCCTCACATATATGTATGATTTTTATAAATTATCAACAAGATAGAACTTCAATGCCTTAGGTTTTTTCTTATTTTTATTTCCATTTATTTGTTTCTTTGAGATAAACTCTAACTTTCGGGTAATTCATAGTTTAATTCACATTTACTGAGCACCTGCAGCATAATGTAGTAGGTAGTATCAAGAAAAGGTCAAAACTTGGTACTGGGCTATGAAAATGTCTTTGCCCAAATCATTTTTTTTTTTTTTTGGTAACTTGTACAATAATTGGTACATGGTGGGAAACAGGTGGTTACCACCAGGTTTTATGCTTGTTGAGTTCATCATAACAAAATCAGTCATCTTAGTAGGTTAAATAAATAAGACTAAAATTTCTACAACAAACATAAATGAATAAATATAATTTTCTACAAAAACAAGCAGGATTATTGTCTTAGGTTTAAATGATCTATAACAATAAATCATTGTAGTGAAGGTAGAAGGTCACACAAGAACTTCTAATAAATTTTACAATTTCAGGACAAAATAAGTATAAAACTGACATAAAGTAACCTTCATACCATCATGGTTAATTATATTCTTACTGACATCAAGGTACGTACTAGTTAACATTTTTCAGATTTTGCTCTTATCATACATGAAATTATAAGGTCAATAAGTGTATTGCATCCTCATAGTCTTGTATCAACATGTGTATTTAAAATTGACATGTTTGTTTCGCTTTCAAAATTAAGAATGAATTTGAAGAATTCAAACTTTATAATTTGCAAATTCTACATCTGTTAATAAATTATGATAGGATCTGTCATATAATTTCTTTCATGTAACTTTACAACCTCCCTAGCCCATAATATTGTTTGTTTTTAGCAAGATGAAGAAAGGCAGGATACACTCAGTTGCATTGGAAATTTATTATGAGAAGAAGAATACTTGTTCCTTCTGACTGTCTACATTTACTTTAGGAAAAAGTGTGGATTTTAATCTGATTCACTATTAAATGCAGTAATCCATTCAGCCCTACAACAGAATTATGTTTCACCCCATTTCCATTTTGAGCCTTAGTTTTCTTTTATTTTAAATATAATACAATGCAATTACTTACCTTGTAAGATGTTTACAAGTAAACATGTAAGAGTATTAAGTGTCACAAATTTGAATATTCTTGGCACTTACTAAATATGTGCTAAAAGATTGTGGGGTTCAATAAGATCATACACCGGGTGATATTGCTGATTAAGTTTACGCTTTGCATGTGGACATATTTAGATCATTTCCTACAAGTATTTGAACATTTCCTCCAAAACCTAGGGCAAAATTGTATAAGACCTCCTAGGCCGTGGTAAAGACTTTGGCTTTTAGTCTGAATGAGATAAGGAGTCAATGCAGTATGTTGAGTAGAAGACAGATATGGCTAGCCATCGTTAAATGAAGTAAATCAGTGGCCTCAGCAGAAATAAACATATCATGGACTACAGTGGTAATTGTGGATAGGGTACCCAGCAAGAGAAAAGAGAGAAGGCCAGGAGGACCCCAGGTGTTTCTTTGGACTAAGTTACTAGAAAAGTAGAGTTGCCATTTACTAAAATAGAAAGCCAAGACTGAACTGGTTGGGAGGGCTGCAAATTAAGAGTTAACTTGGGGAGCTGTTTCTGGAATATCCAAAGGAGATGTACAGTAGGAAGAGAGGGTAGTTATTAGAGACAGACATGAGATTTCTTAATTCTTGATAATGTTTAACCTCATGGCCTTTAAATCACTGGGAGTTTAGAAAAAAATAAAGAACTAAGGCTTGGGATATTTCAATGTTTAGAGTTTGGGAAAATGAAAAGATCCAACAGCAAAAACAACAGAGCTGGAACTGAATAAACATCTTGAAATTGCAGTTGTAAACAAACATAATTCTAAAAGTTTTATCCAAGGCAATATTTCCTAAACTAGTATGGAATTCTTCTCAAAAAAGTAGGTTTTATGTTCAAATATAGTTTCAGTATCCTTCATATTATATCACCAATTGTGAAATTATTGATGAATACTTTTATATTAAAAGCTCTGAGAAACCTTATAGCAAGTAAACCTTTTTAAACTGTTAATCACAATATTTTAATTTTTTTAAATCATGGAAGTCTGTGCTGAACAATTTCAATGGTTCTAAAATTGTTTTTCTGTTTCTTTGCCACCTACTCTTAGAATGTCTATTTTGATGTGATTTACCTATTCCTTTAAAATTTATAGCTAATAACATTGTCTCCAAATTTGTTTGCATCTATAGTAATGGAGATGGGGAAAAGTGTCTAGACTTGGGATATCTTTTTAATTTCACAATGTGTAGAACTAGATCATAAACTGAAGGATCGAGGCAAGGGAAAGAGACTTAAGAATGACTACAAGATTTTGACCTTAGCAATTGGTTAAAGATATTGTCAATAACTGAGATGGGAAAGGCATGGAAAGTGAGTATGAGATCAGGATTGCTTTGTAAGGTAGGAATTAGTTAAGTTTGAGTGCCTATTAGACCTCCTAATGGAGCTGTCTAAAAGGCAATTGAAAATTTGAATCACACTAAGAGAAAAGTTATAACTACATACATTTGGGAGTGATGAAAATCAGATATTATTTATGTCCTGAACAGAATGAGATGACCTAGGGTGAGAGTATGGAGAAGTCTGTACCTCTCCCCAACATATTGAGAGAGATATTTTAGTTAGAATGAGAAATAACAGTGATTTTCCTGTAGAAATTTTGATACTATCTTTATAACAGTAGAAAACCAAAAGTTAGTAGTAGTGGGGAAAATATTACCAACATGTGAACCTCCTGCTGTGGTCGCTTCTCATCTTGTGATGGATGGCTCAAAGTAAATAATTTCAAGTTCCATCTCTTCTACCTCTTCCTAATCTAGTCCTAACACCCCACCACAGCCCCCGCCCTTCCCTCTCTCCCTCTCAATTTCTCTCTCCCCTAACTTGTTGTTCTAACATGTAATTTAGAAACAGTTCTTTACGTGCAATATATGGAAAGTTGAAATGCAGACTCAGTATTTACTTGACTTCAAAATTTCTACCAATCAAATCATTTAAAATATGATATGCCAGATAATTAGTTTTTTTAAGTATTATATTCAGTAGATCATTTTCCCCATTGCATTTTTTTGTTAATCAATTAGAAAAGTAGGATCACTTTATAAATAGAATCATTTTTGTCAAATATCACTTGGGATGCTTTTGTGTTTTTATCTTTTTTTTTTCTGTGTTGATTGATGTTTGGCTTTATCAAATTAATGGTTTTGGAATCATACACAGTTACAGATTTGGAAACAGACATCAAGCACAAAGGGAAGGCTGATAATATTTGTTAAAAGACTTGAATAATTATGTTTATTTTTTAAAGGCAAAAATCAAACAGAGGAAAGTCAGAAAGTCAGATTTCATTAATATTAAGTAACTGTTCTCATCTTCACAGTTGCAGGAAAAAAGCAAGAAATCAGTTTTACATTTCTCCACTGCAAAATGATAGTGTTGCCCTTATGGAGGCCGCTTGCTTCTGTGTGAAAAGTGAAGCTGCCCAGTGTTGGGCATGAGGTGGTAGGTCCTAAATAGTGCATGTGATATAGACCATGTTTTCCTCATTTTACACAGAGAAATCAGGCTCAGAGAGGTTAAATGGTGTACTGGTTCCATAATTGTCAGCATAAGGTTTAAGCCCCATCTCTAAGCTCTACATGAGGAGCTCTTTCTTTGGTATTGCCTTTCGGTCTCTGAAGCTCTTAATATGACTGGCCGATTCTCCTGTTGCATGGCCATGGTTTTCCTCTTGGTCAAGGGAAGTCATACAACTAGTACAGGTTCATGAAAAAGGCACTGTAAGATAAAAGAATAAGCTGTTGATGCTGATTAGGCTCTGATAAAGCTTCTTGCATTCTATATTTGCTCTTTGCAATGGAACAAAAAGATTAAAGAGTCTGAAAGTCTGAAATTCAAGAAGTCTTTTAAGAAATCGTGAGTTTTACCAGAGCATGGAACAATGTATGGTGTGCTTGACTTTGAGGGTGATTCAATGAATTTAAATGGACCATGGCCAAGAGTATATAGGAGAGCTCTCAATAAAAAGCCACATTTCTGATCATATAAGTATTTCATGACTCCTGTAAAAACTTGGAAAAATATAGAAGTAACCTCTAATCTTTATAAAGAGACACCATTGAAAATGTTTTTTGGCGTGTTTTCAGTGAATTTTTTAATACCATTGATCCCATATTTATATAGGGTTTCCTGTATTTTTTTGTCACATTTTATTGTAAGCATATTCTCAACTTATTAACATTTATTAGTTAAAATACATTATAATGAAGCAATATTATCACACACTATATAAAAGCTCTATAATATATTTCTGTTGTTGCCCTTCCATTGACGTTTAGATTGTTCCACATTTGTTGTAAATAAAATTTTGGTGAACATGTTGATTGTTAAGTCTTACAATACTTAACATTTAAATATAAAAGATATTTTTTAAATAATGTAATATTTTCTCACATTTGTCATTTATGTTGGCACAATCAGGAAAAAAAGCAATGTCATTTTATAAGCCCATTCTTTGAACTAGTTGATGGGAAATTGCCAATACTATGAAATATTTCATTGGATTAAAATAAAAGCTCTTGGGTTTTGTAAAGATAAAATAGCAAGAATGCTTTGAGCCCAGCATTTTGCAATTTCAGTCCTGAGCCTGGAAAAATAGTCTAATGCTGATTGTAAATACTTTAGCATGATTACAGCTGATCTCTTCAGAAATAACCCCTGCTTTCTAGTTAAAATATGACTAAAACAAATTCTTTCATATATCTTTTCTGGAATTCTTACTTTTCCCTTTAGGTATGGTGTTAGTCATTATGTTGCAATTTTGCTTATGTATAGAATATTCATATTTATGTAGTTGCTGGCACCTCATCCTGTCATGTTTCAAATGCACATGAATGCATAGATAATGATGGTGATTTATTATGATAAAAGTAAAAAAAAAAAAAAAAGACTTAGATTCACCTAAAGGAAAATCTTTACTCCAAAGATAGATGGTATATTTAGGGCAATTTTATAAGCTATAGCTTTTTTCCTGCATTTTCTTAAAACATAGAAATGTAAACCCTTATAAATATGGAAAAAGTAAATGGAGAGGGTCCTATTAATTCATTTTCTTAGAAACTAACAGAGAAGGGGGAGGAAGGGGCATGAGTTATTCACACAAAATATATTGATTAGTTGGCATGTGTAACTTACCATGACTCCAAACTTTATCAGAAATTTCAATATTTCAGGGCTTAGATATTAATAAGCTGTACATTGCGTTCCTTGATCCACCAGTATAGATGTGGGTATCTGCGTTACTTGTCATCTCTAGCTTACATAGGACAGTTTGCATCAGACATGTTGGTAAATTGGTGCTGTAATGAAAATCATATTTTGCCAATGCCTTCTTTTTATTAGAGTGAAACCATTGGATTTTGTTTTATTTAACTAAAATATATCCTAATCGGCTATTTTCAAACATTATATACTGAAATAAATAGACTCAAGTTTCCAATATGAGTAATAGTTTATATTTAATATTATAGGGTAATATTTTTATCATTTCATACTCTGCAGATTTTCTCATTCTTTGCATATTTAATTTATATCTTCTCCATTCTCTGTTAGGGGGGTCACATTATATTGACTTGGTTTTCTCATATCCCTCATTTCTCAACTTCACATATTTACTAGGCACTGTAGTTTCTAGTTTCCTGAGAACTATTTACAAAACCATTTAAAGAATGCTGTTGTATATTGAGGAAGAAATCCGACTGCAGAGCATTTCTTATCTAAGCTATAAATAATTAATTCAAATTGCTTTAGAAATGCATGGCTTCCAGAGAAAAGAACCCCGCAGATGGAAGCCTGTTAATTATTCTTGCTGGGATGATTCTTAAGTAAAAATATAGGCTGTAAATGCACCATTTGAGAAGCATTTCTTGATTGGTTATGTTGAGAGGATTCTATAATGACGATTCTGTGTTTAGCCCTGGACATGGAATGAGAGGGCCTGGGTGCTGGTCAGGTCATCAGCACTCTCTGGACGTGTGGCTTTGTATAAATCACTCAACTTCTATGAGACTTTTCTCTCAGTTATGCAATGGACAAAAAATACTTTCTGTCCTGACTTTTAGCAAGTTATTGGGAATAATACGGAATATGATGTTTTACAGGCTGTAGTGCACTGAAAATTCACACTAGTATTAATATTATAACTTGATACTGACTCTACCTTAATAAACTTCTCTTAACACACAACTGCATTTAAAGTAGCAAATCCCTGAAAATACGCAATATATGACTTTATTGTATATATTAGTTTGCTAGGGCTGCCATAACGAAGTACCATAGACAGAGTGGCTAGAACAACAGAAATTTATTTCTCACAGTCCTGGAGGCTGGAAGTCTAAGATCAAGGTGTTGGCAGGATCAATTTCAGTTTAGCATCTTCTCCTTAGTTTGTAAATCGCTATCTTCTCTTTTTGTTTTCACATGGTCTTAACTGTCTTAATGTCCTCTTCTTATAAGGACACCAGTCACCCTGGATTAAAGGCCACCCTAATGACCTCATTTGACCTTAATTGCCACTTGAAAGTCCCTATATCCAAAAACAGTTATATTCTGAGGTACTAGGAGTTAGGACCTCACCATATGCACCTTTAGGGGAAACAATTCAGTCTATAATACAATATAATGACATTTCCCAAAGAGTGTTCTGCTGTTCTTTAATAATGGTGAAATACATTGTGATAATGCTAAGTAATATACAAAGAACTGGGTATTTGGTTTTGCTATTTCTGTGTGTCTTTTTATAAACTGAAACATGGTAATTTCCAGGAGATGACTATAGCAGAAGGGCTATCCTAAATTTATTTAACCAAAGGACCTGACTATATGCTTTGGAAAAGGCTGCCACCATACACATTCTAACTCTTGTCATTTTTTTACAAAGACAATAATAAGAATCTGACACATTTGAAATATGTATCTGAAGGTGGGCCCAATTGCAGTTGGATTAAATAATAAACTCTACCATATTTGTGGGTAGAAATAACTCTGCTTGGTTAAAAACTGAATATAACATTGTTCTGCTACAAGCGATTACCATTAATTGTCATTATATTTTTCTTAATACAGATGTTTGTATCTCCTTTTGTTTTTTTCAGGAAAAGATAATGTTTTTATGTGATACCAATTATTAACACTTAAGCATGGATTAATAAAATACTAATTTCCTCTTTTCTTACAAGGCCTGGAGGGAATACAACAAAGAAAAATAAGACTAAATGGGAAGAAAAATAAGGAAAGATTTAAAAACAGTTTCTCTCAAACCATACTCTACATTTAATGCCCTAATAAGGCTTTTAATTATGAAACTGTTCTGCCCTCACCCTTACCATTTCTGATTCAAATGGTCTAGGGTAGGACTGAGATATTTTACTTTTTTATTTTTATTTTTTTTAAAAGATTTTTATTGGGGAACCGGGGAAGGGGAGCAGACAAGTTGTTGTCCTTTTGTTCTTCAGTCTAGTTGTGGAGGACATTGTTTCACTGGCCCATGTTTTTTTTTTCTTTTTTTTTTTTTTTTAAAGATTTTATTGGGGAATTGGCAGAGGGGAACAGCGTTGGGGAATCGGGGAAGGGGAACAGACAAGTTGCTGTCTTTTTATTCTTCAGTTTAGTTGTGGAGGATGTTGCTTCACTGTTGGTATCGCCATTGCGCTCCTCCCGGATGAGGCAGATCGGTCGCTGGCCTCTGGATGTCGCTCACCGCAGCTATTGGCAGCTCACGCTTGGCTGCCAGCCGCTCACGCTGGCTGCGGGCCACACTCACTGTAGCCCATGGCAGCCCACTGCAGCAGGGGCTGCAGCCCACATCATCACCGGGGCTCGCACAGCCCAGCTCCAGGTGGAGCTGTTGCCAGCTGTAGAGGGCAGTGTCACTGGCCCTCACGTGGGATCCGAACCGGGGCCGCTGGCATCCCAAAACCAGCGCTTAACCAATGCGCCACTTGGCCGGCCCTGGCCCATGTTGACATCATCATTGAGCTCTTCTTGGGTGAGGCAGATCGGTCGCCGGCCTCTGGATGGCTGCTCACAGCAGCTCTTGACAGCTCATGCTGGCTTCTGGCTGCTCACTGTAGCCCATGGCAGCCCACTGCAGCAGGGGCTGCAGCTATGCTGTCCTTGGGACTCAACAGCAGTCCAGCTCCAGGTGGAACTGTTGTTCGCCATCTTAGCTGTAGAGGGCAGTGTCGTTGGCCCTAATATGTGGGATCCGAACTGGGACCACGGGTGTCCCAAGCCAGCTATTAACCAACGGGCCATCGGCCGGCCCGGGACTGAGGTATTTTAAAGCTCTCATCATGATTCTAATGTGAAATCAGGAAGAAAACTTGGTCTCAGAAGAAGGAGAAACAGTGTGCAAAAGGCATGCTGTCGGTATTGGGGAAAACTGCAGAAGCATTAAGCACTAAGGTAAGATGACGGAAAAGAAAATAATTGGCAGCGATAATAGGAGGTGAAAAACAAAGGTCAGTTGATCAAATTCCCTGAGTTGGTGAGTCAAAAGGAAGTGATCAGTTGGCACTCAGAGCAGCTAGAACAGTTTGTATCTTGCAAAAGTCAATCTCTATACACATCATACAACTCCTCATTCCCCCCGGCCTCAACCCCTGGAAAGTACCACTCTATTTTTTTCTATACGTTTGACTACTCTAGATGCTTCATATAAGTGGGATCATACAGTATTTGTCTTTTTGTGACTGATTTATTTCACTTAGCGTAATGTCCTCATGGTTCATCCACGTAGTAGTACACTGCCCATCCCCTCCCCCACCCAAAGATTTTGTTAACCAAAGGTCGCACATTTTTCAGACAGACCTTTGCAGCAATATCATTGTCCACATACTTTTTATGCAGATAAGGCTCTGAAGAAACCTGTTGTATGGTGATCATTACTTTTATCAGGGATTATCCAAGAGATTTACTGCAACTTCTGAAAGGCAGTGTAGCCATGCTTCCTGTCATGCTCAACAATGTCATTGGATCTAAGTTGAATTTATCTCAATGCTCAATTTAAAATAAAAGTAATGGGAAGAATATATAAAGTTGTGGTCCAAAGACCTGACCTGCCATCTGTACTTGCTAACCATTATTTTGATTATCCTATTTCCTACAGGAAAGCATAGGCCTTAGTTTTCTGTTTTGATGCTAGTGTCCATTTATCATAACCCAAGAGAATCTGAAAAGTTAAACAGATCCAAGTCAACTATGCACTTCGAAATGGAGATGAAAGTCACGTGGGTATTAGTATTTTTTGTCTACCAGCTCACTCTGGGAGAAAGAAAAGGAGGCTCATTGAAATCTACAGAAGGACATATTTTTTTGGTTCTTGGGTCCATATGCTCAAGAAGAGAAGCTAACTGAACTTATAAATAACTGCTGCATACTGTATTTAGATAGTGGACATCTATCTATCTGTAGGTTACTGACAATATTAAAATATTAAATAGTCATTGTTGCGTCGGTTAGGAGTCTTAGGTAAAAATGAAACAAAGCTAACGCTGCGATCCAGGTACTTTCTCAAAATTATCTAGTAGATGGATATACAAAAATGAAAATTTTATTATAATTTGGTTTAATTTAGTCCTGTCTTTCCTGGAATGCTAATGAGATGGTAGTTTTCTCTGGCATTTTTATATGGTTTGTTGTTTTATTTGTTTATTGGTGTATTTGTTTTGATATCTGTATCTAGCTAAAGGATCAGAATTAGAGCAGCTGAATTATGTATTTTTTGTACTGATTTAGTTTGAAATGTATCTTACTAGTTCTTGAGCTCAAAGTAAAAATAACGACAATTATTTTTTTCTCCACTCTCCTGCTTGATCAACTCTTCCCAGGGGACGGAAAGAGATGCAACTAAAATAAAAGTAATGGACACATATTAATATTTTTTTTTAAATATGTAGTTTAATACTACTTTGTATTAAAATATCTGGGGAAATTAATTTTCATTTATGTAGTGAGCTTTTATAGAAAAAGCGGCTCATACCCTTATTTGTTTCTTAGTACTTCTTACAATTAACTCATTTTGACCCAATGCTAACTGTATTGTACCCATTTCCCAGATGAGAAATCTGAAGAAAATAGTTTATGTATTAATAGATTGTGAATCAAACCCATATGTTGTTAGAAGACCAAGATAATTTATATTACAGCATTTTGCCTCATAAAGCAAAAATCATTAAGAAACTACTGTTATATGTATTTTTAATTTGTTTCCGAAATTGCACTTTAGTATCACGTCAAATGTATTTCATATCTCTACCTCGGAGTGATCATATTGGATAAAAAATGCATAGCTCAATTTTGGTTTTCAGAAAATTGCTAAAATGTTGCAAAACACACATATTCATACACTGATAATCCAGGAATCATTTTGTTTACTTATTTTCTTAAGGGAAGAAAGGGAAAAAAAAGAATAATAGAAAAAAATAAAGATCAGATGAGAGTCTCCCATTTCAGTGCCAGGCACTTTCATATATGTCATCCAAATTCATAATCACAGCACAGTTTTAAGGTGGGATTATCCCCATTTTGAAATGAGGAAGCTGAGGATCAGAAAGCTAAGTTGGAGAGTATTTCTTTGCAAAGCCTAGATTTAAAATAAATTCTAATTTCAAAACTTTCGCTTTATCCATATCATGGAATATGAACAAATTTCTCTAAATATTTAGTGATGGTGGAAATCACAGAGAAATCTTATCCAAACATTTTTATTATATTTTATACCTTTTATAAAGTACCAAAACAAATTATTCTCCAAAAAGGGGAAATTGTACTGCAGAAGATGGTTTAAGAACTCAGTTTTTAGCAAAGCACAGTTTTCTTTTGAACTTTCCCACTGTATCTGGCTTCTGAATATACACTTCCTGAAATCCTCATTCGCATTTACAAAGTAGGTCTATGAATTTCTTATTTTTGCCTGTAAGCTTCATGTTAAATTATATCAGACAAAGACTGTGGATTTCTAGATTTATCTTATAATTAAACTATAAAGAAAACATATTATGTCACAATTTTCAGAGACTTCCAAAATTACTGCTTTCATCAAGATATACTTTCAACCTCTAGTTCAAGGGGAGTAGACCCAGGGCAGGCTTTTTTCTGTTTCTCTGCCCCCATTACAATTTAGCCTTGACCTTGGCTGACACTTTTTAGGGCATAAGGACAACTGAGCAGGGGTCTCATTTAATGAAAGGCAGAGAGGACTGTGATGAAGTCCACATGGGATAGAAATGGGAGGAGAGTTGATATTTTTACAGAATGAGGATGATTAGTAAAAATAGACTCTCTACTCCCCCCATGTTTCATTCTGTATACAGATTCAAGGCTAGGACCCACAATCTTCTTAAATTTATTGTCTATTGACAGAAATATAGCAGACGCTTTCAACACAAATGTATCTCATTACAGGGAAATTCTTACCCTTATGAAATATTACATTACCAAAGAAAATAGCTGAGAGAACAGGTAATGCGAGGTTTATTTTATGGTGCAACCTCAGGCTAAGGTTGCAGGAATTAGCAGAATGCTGAAGGCTAAGCTGAGAATCAGCTGTCACAAATGCATCAAGGACAGTGCAAGAGACATATTTAAAGAGGATCAGACTGTGCATTCCTTGTATCTGAAAACAAACCCAATTAAAATACCTTTATAAATATGATGATGTGGAAGATAGAGATAAGGGCATGGAATAGATAAGTGGAATAACCTCCTGCATTTTTCTGCTTCCACTGTAGAATCTCAGACCTGGTAAGAGGTTTCCTATATCGTGGAACCATGTTTAGTCTCCATCTCTGCTTCTGTGACTACTTTTTGTAAGCCACTCTATCAAGGTATGATTGCATAAATAAAAGGTTGTACTTATTTAATGTATACAACTTAATGAGTTTAGAAATAAGTGTACACATGTGAAACCATGACTATAATCCATGCCATAAACCTATCAACTCTAAAAGTGCTCTCCCTTCCTCTTATGTATTATCATTATTGTTTGTGTGCATGTGTGATAAGAGCATTCAGTGTAACATCTACCCTTTTAGACATGACTGCTCTTTGCAGTTCGTTGTGCAACCACAAGTGAGCCAAGTAATGGAGCTGGCTCATATTTCCTCACTGAGTCATTCTGTCCACTTGGGTTAGTGCCACTTCTGCTGTGGAAGATCTCTGGTGGGAATTTATGTTTTGTGCAATGAAACTCATCCTTTGTTCCCACATCTCCTTGTCTCTGACTCTCCAATCTTGATCTTCTAGCAGGTTATTGCCCAACCAACTAAGCCATTTGAACCATCCCCACAAGACCCTGTCCAGAGTGTCCAGTGGCCATGTGTTAATGAGCTCTCCCTTATTCTGTTTTCTATCCTGATGTCTTTGCTTGCTTTGAACCAGAACCCTCAGGATTCACTGATAAGTTATCCTGTGTGTTCCTTGGACTAGATCCTGGCCAGGCCTACAGTGCCTTTTCCAAATACTATTTCCCTTTCTGTAGCAGTCCTTGCAATTGCCAGTTGAGTTTGCTGAATTGTGACTCTGACTTTGAGTATACTGCACAGAAGTCTAGATGGCAGGCACATCCTCAGGAGGGCAAGCATTGTATACTGTACGGCATTGGCCCATGTGAGGTATTTGTGGACTCATCAAGCAAAAGAAAAGACTTGGTTTTTCCAGTAAGGAGAGTGGGCCACTTCTGCAGGCCCACAGGGTTTGGGTGAAACTGGGGCTACAAGGTTCTTGAATATGGAAAATTCCTCTTTCCATATATCCCCATCTCTAGTCTGAGGATGCTGTCCTTCCTACAAGGGTTCTACATCTAGTAGATTTGCTAGCATCAGAGTTCAGCATCTCTTATCTTCAACTGTGTCTTTCCTGCAGCCTGCACGACATAGATTCTCATTGATTCCAAGGAGTCCTTCTGACTTTCACGCTGTGCTTTAACTTGCTGATTCATTATCTAAGCCTGTTCTTTTTCTTTTTATGGAACCAGTGATGCTTAATAGTTTTACTCCATCTCCCATTATACCCAAAATATTGCACCAGCCAGTGTATCCCCTTCTACCTGTACCCAGCGCACATGTGAAAATCCTAACACCCACAAAGCTACAGCACATCAGGGGTGATCAGACTATTAAAACTCCTCCCACAGTCAGTAATGGGGCCATGGTTGCTCCCCATCCAGTGAGAAATCAACTCCAGAACCCTATCCCTAAGAACAACTCCAGGTACCAACTCCAGGTACCAACTCCAGGTACCAACTCTCTTAGGATAACAACTCCAGGTACCAACTCTCTTAGACTTTATTTATTTATTTATTTTTTAAAGATTTTATTGGGGAATTGGCGGAGGGGAACAGCATTGGGGAATCGGGGAAGGGGAACAGACAAGTTGCTGTCTTTTTGTTCTTCAGTTTAGTTGCGGAGGATGTTGCCCCACTGTTGGTATCGTCATTGCGCTCTTCCCGGATGAGGCAGATCGGTCGCTGGCCTCTGGATGTCGCTCACCGCGGCTATTGGCAGCTCATGCTTGGCTGCCAGCCGCTCACGCTGGCTGCGGGCCACTCACTGTAGCTTACGGCAGCCCACTGCAGCAGGGGCTGCAGCCCACACCATCACCGGGGCTCGCACAGCCCAGCTCCAGGTGGAGCTGCCGTCAGCTGCAGAGGGCAGTGTCACTGGCCCTCATGTGGGATCCGAACCGGGGCTGCTGGCATCCCAAAACCAGCGCTTAACCAATGCGCCACTCTGCCGGCCCCCAACTCTCTTAGGATAGGTTTCCTAGGAGCAGAGTTAGAATCATTGAACCTTATTTAAATGGTTTATTTGGGGAGTGCTCTCAGGAAAAGGGAATGAAGGAAGGAGAATAGGACAGGGGAAAAAGCTGAACAATAATGTGGTATTGGCTGGAAATCAGCTTCGTTATGATCCTATGAGAAAGCTCTAGACTCTGGAGCACAAATTACAACACAGAATCATTCCCACATTTTGTACTCTCGAGGGATCAGCGTAATTTTGGGGGAAAAGTAAATGTTTTAGGCTTCTGGACTCTTTAGTATCTGTTGCAACTACTCTGATATTATAGTTTGAAAGACAATGTATAAAAAAATGAGCGTGGCTACGTTTCAATAAAATATTCACAAAAGCAGGTGATGGCTTGGTTTTGAGCTACAGGCTATCTGTAGTTCGCTGTATCCTACTCTAGGGAAAAATGGGCTACTGTTTGGCTGAAGGAAATTCTCCAAAGAAGAGTGTAACTGTGAGTTGTGAGTGGTCAACATTTCCAGCAGATGATGGATACAATACACTGGCGGTAAAGGGGATGTGGAGAGGACACTGTCAACATCCACTGCAGGAGGAGAGCAGGGGATGCTTCCCGAGGGCAGTGACAGCTGACCTGATTCTTTAAGAAGAGCTGATGAAGTAACAGCAGGAGCAAAGGTGTGAAGGCAGGTTGCAGTGCCACTTATGCAGAGAACTGCAATCAGTTTGGGATTAAATGTGAACGGTGGAAGACGATGCTGGAGAGGTAGATAAGTGCAAGTGTGGAGGACCTTATATATTATCCTGAGAACATAGACTTTTCCTTGTAGGAAATGAAGAGCTATTGGGACTGTAAAGTACAGAAGTTAGTTGGCCTCGCCAGTGAAGGTGCAGGAGCCACAGTCTTTTGTTTCTAAGTCCATCTATCCATATAGAGATTTTCAGTCATTTACTATCCGTAGCACTTAATAAAACTTGGCTTGTTTTAATTCTCTTCCAAAGCCAATGTGTGATGATTTAGATCCAGCTTTGATGCTGCCTGCTGATGGTGGCATATATCCTCAAAGTGGCTTTCCAACAGTGAAGTGGGATTTGCATCTTTGATCAAGATGCGCCCTCCCCCCTTCCTTTGGAATAGCAGCAGATGTTTGAAAGGTGTTTCTCTAGATGTCGGTAGTTTATGGCCATGAAGTATAGGCATTTACTATTGCTGAATGAAGCCAACTGGTCTAGCTGTAAGCCATACCTTGGTCTACTTAGTCCCCTGCTCTGGTCAATAATCAGATTCATTCATGTGTCAGAGAACCATCAGTTCAAATCAGAGTTCAAATCCCATAATGTATACAGCCTCTTGTGACCTTTTTGAAAAACAAAATAACAACAACAAAGACACCCCTTCTTCTTTTTTGTGTCTTCCCTGACCCAACCCTTCATGCTTTCCTATTTAGGTCAGGGCCAAGGGAGAGAACCAACAGACTTTTAAGAATGATCTTCTGTGTATATGCAGGCTGGCTTAGAATAGCAATACCCCAAAGGAAGGGAGAGCAAGTAAGAGCTGTGTTGATATCTGAAGTTTTAGACGATAATTATTTGAAGAGTCTCAAGGGAAAATGGACCATATAAGTGGCCTTTGAAAAGTAGGTCAAAGCCTTATTTTTTTTGTCTTGTTTTCAGTATTTTCCAAATACATACAACAAATGTGTATTACGTTTCACAATGTGAATCAATAAACTCCCTTTTATTTAAAAAAATGGCATTATTTTAGTCTGAATCAGTTCTCTAGTTTTAAAAAGTCTGTATTCGCAAGCATGTGGTGGGTGCATGCACGGGAAAGTTATTAACATGCTCTTGTATTTATGTAACACCTTTTCTCCAGAGGATGACTTCAGGTCTTTATGTTCTGTAATAGAACAGGAACAAATTTATTAGCTGTTCTTTTGGAGCCTAAAGGTCCTGTAAAACTCTGACATTTAGTAACAATGTGCTGTACAGACGTCAGTTCTCAACCATTAAACTGTGGTTTTGGGAATAAACAATGCATTTTTCTCTTTGATGTAGGGCAGTGTAGTACTTGATATCAGGTGTATTGATAGAGAATAGAGTTTCCAGTGACCATAATCGGGCATTCTCTGCGAGTTATGGATTAACATTATATTTGTAAATTCTATTTTTTTTTTTTTTTTGAGGGCAGTGTCACTGGCCCTCATATGTGGGACCCGAACCTGGGCCTCTGGCTTCCCAAACAAGCACTTAACCACCGCGCCACTAGGTCAGCCCTATTTGTAAATTCTATTGGGTAGCAAGGTCGTGAGCAAAATTAGAACATTCTTAGAGAGCATATAACATGTATAAAATTTTTTCTAAAAATCATTGAAATTATATATGTGCATCACTTTCCTGATTACCGTATAAAACCAGTAAGTGCTATTTAATGATCACTATAGGAACAAATATCGTTACTCCCATTTCTCCATCTGGCATTCCTAGCTCTATAGAGGTAAGGCAACTTGAACCCTACTTCAGATTGAAGATTGGAGCAACTTTATTTACCCATTATCCAGAGGAGAAAGCCTGCATGCAAATAAAGCAGCAACCTCTGTTCTTCTCACAACACTCAGGCCTATTCCAGTCTAGCATCAAACGTGGCAGCTGGCTGCTAACTTTCATAGTAGCATAGTAAATTTGTGGCATACAGATCACTTACACAGTTCTCATTCACAAGCAGTTTTCCTTCTTACCTGCTCCAGTGCTCTATCTACATTCATGGTCTTAAGTCCCTTCCATGGACACCTCCTCCCCGGTCCCTGTCAAGGAAGGGAATGCTTCCCAAGTCCAAGTACTGCTTGACTTCCAGTTCCTTTAGGATCTGTTGCAATAGAATTACCCACTTCTCCTTTTCATCTACTTCTATTTCCATAAGGACTTCTTTGAGCGTGATTCTACACACACACACACACACACACACACACACACACACATGCATATATATACACACACATGCATACATACATGGAGAGAGAGAGAGTGCCAAAAAAATGTATACACATTTTAAGAAAGAAAAAATGTATTAAAATTGTAATAATATATACCAATAACAAAAGATGAATGAATACATGTCATGTGTATACATTTTTTTTTTTTGGCACCCCCTGGTATATATAAAGCTAGACCATTGGTCTTTGCCCATTTTTTTATGAAATGTGTTGCATGTGAGATGAGTTTAAAAAGCACATTTTCAGGATAAGCTCAAATAAGCGAACCAAAGTAGTTGAGCCACCTGTCCAACAAAATAGTCTAGGGGACCACCTGTCATAAGAGTTACAGATACATGAAAAAGAATGGGGTTCAGCCTGAGTCCTGAGTTACCTCACTGGAGAGAAGATAGAGGGAGAAAAGAAAGCAGAATTAGTGCTTTATAACCTGAACACTTGATTAGTAGGATCAGTTAATGTTAGTTGTTACTATTTCTATAACTTTATCATTGCGCATTTCTCTACTCAGGAATGAGATAAACACCACATTTTAGTCAATTAACCTTTCCAAACTCTTGCTGGCTTGCAAGACATTCATTTTCCCAACTCTTCCCCAGAAAAATGTTAGCACACATGAATTGCAATTCCCTTTACTTTGGATAGATATGAGAAGCAAAGCAAGATTTTATTGTTGCACTCATGATGAGAATAACTCCTATAGACACCGTCTAGAAGCCCAGTCTTTGTCACTGCAGCTAGAAAAGAAATAACATTACCTCTCACCAAGTCTAACAGGAAACTCGTAGGAGGCCAGCTTCAAGGGCAAGACAAAATTGAGAGAGACAGATTCCCACCTGTGGTATGCTAGCTCTGGATTGGAAAGTATGTCATTGCCTGCTTACTTTCATGGGACTAAGGTCAGTAGAAAAGTGGCATGAGATTATTTGCTGGGAACAGACTGGACTTTGGTGACTAAACCTTGGAAAAACTGATAAATGGTTAAATGTCCCCCAACACCCCCACCAGGTATCCATTTGAATAATACTATATGCATGAGGAATTAATTAATTAATTTATGTATTTATTTACATGATATGAAGAAGAATCTTGTGTCTTCGTGTCTTTGGAGGGAAACAGAAGGTGATATAAGAGAATAGCATAGCAGCTTTTAGTTTAAAGGCTTGGCTTCATGCCCTCTGGAGAGAGAGCTGTTGGAGTTGTGTTTTTGAATAAATATGTAGCACTGCAGATGACAGGGTATAAGAGATAATTTAGGAGAAAATACTTCTTTTTAAACTTTGATTCCCCTCTCACTGCATATCAGAAAAGAACTTGAGAATGACACCCTGAACATTCTGCTACTAACATTGTTTTCAGAGGACATTACTGGTGGAAGCAGCGAATAGTTGCCTAAATAAGGTTGCTTAGGAATGAGATTATTAAGAGACTTGCATAAATAACTGAGAAAGGCGTGAGGGCTGGGATGGGCCATGTCAGGGCAAAGAGCCATGGAACTTAGGCCTTAATATGAATATGGGTTATTTGCACCTATTGGCTAGTAAGGCCTGGGGAAATATGGAAAGTTATGATATTATATCTTGCAAAACAAAGGAATTTATGAAGAGATAGCCATTCCTCTATTTAAAGACTCCTTATTTATAAACCGTTTTGTTTTAACTTTGTTAATTACCTGCATATTTATCTTTTCCTATCATGAACTGCTTCTGGCTACTCTTTTATTTCTATGTTTTCCAAAAATTAAGTCCATTTTACTTTTTAAATGTCTTTTATCTTGAAACAATAAGGCAAAACCAAAAATGAAATGCAAATAAATTTCAAAACAAGAGCATCAGCTTCTGTGATTCTCACCAACTTTCTTCATTACATGCTTCAATATATTTAGCCTCCAGTGCTGGTTTTGCCGTTCAATTCCATTTCTTGTCTTTTATCTCACTATTTCTTAAGCTCCAGATTAACAAACACAGAGAAAGATAAGACATTCACTTCTTATTACAACCCACTGTATCAACTCAGAGAAATTCCTCATGGAAAAACATTTTTCAGCTGGTAAAATCCATATTTTAATTTAATTCTAACTAACATTACTTAAATGCTTTTAAAGCAGCCTTCACATGAAACTATATAGACAAAGAGAAATCGTCTAAATATTAAATATGTGACTGACATTCAAATATTATATTAGAATGAATAATTGAAGACTTAGCATGTTTCTTCTGAAAACATGCCAGTGGTCTTTCAGTCTCTCCTAATCAAAATATTCATAAAACACCATATCTATTTATTGATTTCATGATTTAAGACAATAATGAAAACTTACAATTTTCTGAATTTAGCTCACAACATCTAGTCTGTTTAGTCTGAATCAGAAAGACTGAGATATAATTAAATGGTTGTCCTTAAATATAATTTCTCTTTTTTGTTTCCTCTAATGGAAAGAACTGATTTTGTTTTCCTTTATAAACTTAGCACTTTACAAGAAAACCACTATAAACATGATAAACTTCTTCATAATGAGCATTCTTGAACAATGGCTGGGGATTTTTTAGTTGCCTCAGCTAGAGGTCTTCATGAAGATATATATGAATGCTTTAAATTGTCTTTTTCCAGATAAACCAAATTGTCCATTCCATTCTTTTCCAGTATCCCTGATTGTATTACTTTGCAGTTACATTTTTTTCACTTGAGCAGTACTCTTCAAAAGAACTTTTTGTGAGGACAGGAAAATCCTATATATGTGTTCTCCAATGTGGTAGCCACTAGCTACATGTGGCTGAGGAGCACTTGAAATGGAGCTAGTTTGAGTGAAAAGCTGAATCTCAATTTACATAGCCTTGTATGGCTAGTGGGTACCAAATTGGAAAGCACAGCTCTCTACAGACAGAATTTTGATTTTGGTGGCTGGTAGCCTTAGTTGATATAACTGCTTTTATTGAAATGATAACTTAAGCTTTAACATTGGAACAAAAGATAAGGGGAGTTACCCTCTAGTATAGGATCTGGATTTTCCTATAACATTTGCGATTAAAGAATATGTAAGGTTTCCCTTTCTCTTTATAGATTTTTGAGTGAAGAACTTAACTGTTCAAGGAAAGGTTTGATTCTCCTTACTGAGATAAATTCATAATATGTCCTGAAGATGATTTAAGGGAGTAAAATTGAAAGATGCTGTTTAAGCGGAAAGAACAAAGTCCACATAAATCTCTGCCCATTAGTTTGGAATGTGGGATGGTGACATTCGTGGAGTCTCCCCCATCAGCTTTAGAGATGATAGTGTTTCACCAACTGTTAGAAAAGTCGTCCCGCTCTGCACTCACCTTATAAGCCCAGCTCTCTGGCTCGCCATGATTCTCTTCTGGGATCTAGCCTGACTCTCAAGGACTTGCTTTATTGTTTTTTTTCTTTCTGCCTCTGGAAAAGATTCATTCAGAGAAACAGTAACTCTGGCTTGATAGAGAAACTAGTGGAGAGTGGAATCAAATGGTGTTCTTCTCCATGCTTCACCGAGGGATGTATTCACCCCTTCTCACTCCTCTTCCATACATCTATCTCCCATTTGGTGGTAGGGGACTTCTACTCCGTATTAATTTACTTTTTCTTTTTATTTGTGTACAAAACAATGTAATAGACACTGAAACCCTTCACAAAGTGATAACCCCCCTCCTACAATCTCTACCAATCTGACATATATAGCTATTAAAATACCATTGACTCTCTCCATTCCCTATGCTGTACTCCACATCCCGTGACTATATATATATAAAATAATAGTTGACAGTATTGATTTTCAAGACATTGCATCCTTTTCGCTACTAGCTTATTACCTTTTTCACTTTAGAAAGTCCTGAAATTTCATCCTGTGGTGTTTAGAAGTCAGTCACTGTTCACTGGAATGTTCTCAAGAGCTTAATGATTAGAACTTTATGTTTTCTTTCTGTCACCATGGGCTTAGAGCAAAGTAGCCTGAATAAATGTTGACTCAGCTATATCCACTTCTTAAATTAAAGTGCTTTACTTGCTGTGTCCCAACTTTTTAAAGCAAATACAGGAAGCAACACAAGTGAAAACAGTTCCTTCATATGCCATAGTTTCAAAATCAATAGCACTTCAATTGCCAAACAGGTTCTTTAAACTTTAATGAAGAATGGATTAGTTGGTGGAATAGGGGAAATTCACGCATCTATCACTAGTTCTATTCTAGGGTTCTTTCAATATTTCTTGAAACCTATAAGTCACAGTTTTTTTGTGCCCAGTGTTTTGATATCCCACATTTTTTTTTTTTTTTAGGTCAGTGTTACTGGCACTCATATGTGGGACCCGAACCGGGGCCGCTGGCTTCCCAAGCCAGCGCTTAACCACCACACCACTCAGCCGGCCCAATATCCCACATTTTTAAGTGAGAGGTGTCTAAACAATTTTAAAAAAAGGCTGTCTTTTCATGAGCACGTACTGTTACTCTTTTCAGTAAAATTCACACATTGTTTCACTTTCAACAGATTATTTACAAGGAAATTAGATTGAGCTTTGAGTGAGCAGGCGGTCAGTGACAATACCTCTTATTTCATCTTTCCTTGTCCTAAAACTACTTAAACTAGCTCCAGACATACAAAGAAAGTTAATATTTAAAGAGTAAACAGCAAATTTTATAAGGAAACTGGCCTTCTGCCTATGCAATCTTAAAATGAATTTAGTTACATAAAAATAGCCTAAAAACGAGGTGTAATTTCAGTGTTCTACTATTTCAGTTTAGATCTATTTGAAGTTTTAAATTTTTATCTTCAAAAGATCAAGGGACTACATACGCACATATATAATTTGCATATTTTATGCATTTGTTTAATGAAGGGAAGACCATAGTTGAAATCAACAGTTCTAAATTCCCCACATTTGACGTTTTTTTCATGTGAGTCATCTGATCCAGCCAAGGAGATTTCTGTAAGTGGAGTCCTTACAAGCAAATAAGGAAGAATTGTCATTTCTGGCTCTTTTTGGGAATTTCATTTATTCATTCATGGAGCTGATATTTAAATAGAACATACTATACTATGAGACTCTTCCCAATGCTCTGAAAAAAGATACAAACATCTCTGTATTCATAGATATACAATTTTAAGAGAACAAGACAATCGATCAAATATATATATATATATATATATATATATATATATATATTAGTTGGGAATAGTGCTATGAAAAAATAAATCAAGGAAGTGGATAGGCCATGCCATAAGGGGTGTGGGGGTGGCTTCAATTTTAAATATGATACCAGGAAATTCCTCTTTATGCAAGTGACATTTATTGGAGTGAATGAAAAGAGAATGTGAGTCTTGTAGTATCCAGGAGGAGGTTGTTCCAGGCAGGAAACAGCAATTGCTAGGGTCCTGAATGTAAGCATATCAGGCATGGATAGAGCAAGGAGGCAGTGTGGCCGGAGCTGACTGAGCAAGATGGTATTAGCTGTGGTGAGGTCAGAGAAATGATTGAATAAGGACGCATGGTGGGCTATGCAGAGTCTTGTTGATGCTTATAGGGATGGGTGATATTGGAGGGTTTTGAGCAGAATAAACCCATGAACTGCGTTCTGTTCTAATAAGCTAACTCTGTACGTTGTGTTGAAAATTGGATGCGGTGGAGACTAATATAGTAAAACCCTGACAAAAAATAATAGTTGTTTGGACCTAGTTGTAATGTTTAAAAGTAGCAAGATTCTAGATATGTTTTGAAAATGGAGAAAACTAAAATAGCTGATACATTGAAAGTATAGTGTTAGCCAAGGATCTGACTGAAAAGTGCTTTGACCTATTATCTAGGCAGTGCTTCTCAGACAGTGAAGTGGAGATGGCAGGTAGGACCGAGATATGAATCTGTAGTCAGAGAAGTCCAGTCTGCAGATTTGGAAGTGGGAATGATCAGTTTATTTAAATTCATGAGGCTGGATGAGAGCTGTCCAATCCAGTGAGTATGGGCAGCAGAGAAGAGAGGTGCAAGAGTATTCTCTGGTCATTCCAACTTTTAAAAGTTCAGAAGATCATGAGACATAAGCGAAGGCAACAGGAAAGGAACTACCAGCACAGGTGGGTCTGTTGACCTGGAAGCAAAGTGAAGGGAGTGCTTGAAGAGGAGGCAAAGATCAGCTGTGTTGAATGCTGCTGCTAAATCAAGTACTAAGGACTGAGAACAAACCTTGTAATTTGCAGCTTCTCAGAGGCCTTGACAACAGCAGCCTTGGAGAAGTCTCATGGTGAAAGGTGGTTTGGCAGGTCAGGGGAGCAGAGAAATAATAGCTAAAGTGGTGTGTGGATTCAAGACAGGTCTTTCTTGTTTGTTTTTAATGGAGAAAAAGAGTAGAATTTCTGGAGGGAAGTTTTGAATATATGAGAAGATTATTACTAGTCCATAAGTGGAGGGGTTGGACTTATGACACAGCCCATCCATAATCAGAGTAGGGAAAGCCAACACATGTGCCCAGACACAAGGGAGTAGGGGCAGGTGGGACTTTTATCCTGGTTGCTTTTCTTTCTTCGATGAAGTTGGAAGTACGTTTATCAGGTAATGGAAAGAGTAGTAAGAGGAGCCAGAAATTTGAAAGAAAATAACCATCTATGACAGTAGTCTTTGAAATGCTGCTTGGATTTCCCCTGTAAATGAATCTTGAGAAATAACTATTTATTCCTCTTAAACATTTTAAAATTAAGATCTGTAATTTTTCTCTATAAATTTAAGTATAAAAAAGATAGTTTCTCACATGTAATTATTGACATTTATAAATTAAAATTTTGCATCACTTTAAAAATGCATTCAATGGAATCTGCATAGCAGTTTTAAACCCAGTATTATCCATTTTAAACTGTAATGTGAACAAGCTTTTCTCTATCAGAAATGATAACATTACACCTTTTTTTTTCTATTGGGAATGGAACTTCAGAATTTTAACCTCAGGAGATATATTTATGCTTAAAAATTTTTTTACTCACCCTCTCATACTTCACTTCTCTGTATGTAAGGTAGGTACACAAATAAACTTTTTAAAATTTTACTGTGGTGTAAGCCAGGTAAACTCTTGGCCTTTTTTCCAGAGTGAAACAACTTTATTAAAAGAATTTATACTCAATTGATACATGTAACAATATATAATTATTACACATAATGTAATTATATATAGGGTATATATACACATATACACACACATATATATGTGTATATATAATACATTAACACACACACGCACTGTACTATGTAGTTGGATCTGCTGGAAACACATATGATGAGATGACTGAGTTAGAGCTGCAGGTTTATTGAGGGTAAAGTGAGGGTTGGGAAATGGATAATACCTGCCAAAAGTAAAAGAGGGAGGAAGGAGAATTGGAAGGGAGACCACAGTGTATGTCTGATGCAATCTTGCCAACCTAACGGAGACTGCTGAGCAGAAATGTCCCACTAGAGAAACGCTGCGCCGATCAGCAATGGCCAAGCCCCATAACTACCCCTTACTCAGCTACTGGCTGCAGGCTGTCCAGGAAGAGCGGAAGCATCCTATATAAAAGGCACTGGTATCTGGAGGCTTTCAGGTAGCTGTGAACCTTGAGGCTCAACAGAAAGTCGCTTCTTGAAGAGAGACGCGAGCAGTGCTTTTCTATCACTGCCACACACATACAAACTTTTACTGAAAATGTATTCTTAATGAGATGGGCAGACTTTTTATATCAAAGTTCATATTTCAGTGTGGATAAATATTATTATAATGATTCAAGGTTCAACTTCAATTACATCTTGTAAGCCCTAAAAAACCACATTAACATAAACAGCATATGTTTAATTCCTTCCAAATATATACCAACTATTAAATAATTTTAAATAATTGAGAACTGTTTGTAATAATTTATCAGCTGAAAACCAATTAGGTCCTCCCTTAATTTTGATGCAATTAATGAATTTTCCCCAAATTGTTAGTCATTCAATCTTTCAGTATGTAAGAAATATTCTTGCATTTCACCAAGGTTTATCAAATAATAATAAATTATTCACATTAACTTTTTCATCTAGAGATCTCATATTGAACCTAAATAATCAGAAGGATTGTAAAATTCCGGTGTTTTTTTTATCATTATATATATTTGTTAGGACAATAATTTTGAAACAATGTTTTCATTTTAACATACATTCTAAATATATTTTCACCAAAACTTTTGAGCTATAGATTTAGCCTATTGATTTACAAAATATGTCCATTAGCAAATCTAACTGGTAAGCCAAATATTCTAACCTAGTGTGTAACTTAGACATTCTTTTCAGAAAATGTTTACTTTATTTTTCAATTCAAACAATACTACTAATGCATATTCCTGTGACATGCCTCACTCTAAATTCTAACACTATGATAAACAGAAATAAGACATAGACTTTTGCCATAAGTTCTTCTGATGAACAAGGCAGTACCACCTTCAACTGCTAACAGAGCTACCTGGCTCAGTGTAACAGGACACTCCTACAGGAATGATTCTTTGACAATAGCAAGAGGAAGGCAGAGGTGAGGCAGTTACATAAAAACTGTCAGTATTTAACCATATTCTGTCCTTAACAGAATGATGTGGGGAAGATAAATACATGTATCCCCACAACGTGCCCTGATTACAGGAGGCTTCTTGTTCCCACGGCTTCATATTCTGAAAGCATACATTAGTTTGGTTTCCCACAGTTTTTATATGTGAGGCAATGCACCCAAGTGAGAATCAGGGTGATTGTGAGATGGACCTTTTATCCATTGTTTGAGGATGACTGTGTAGATGGATAGGAAAGAAACAATTGTCTGCTGCCTATGTTGCAGGCATGTGCTTTGATTGATTGAAGGAAATAGTGCATATGGAGGTTCTACATCTGGATTCTGATTTCCTTAGAAAAATTCATGTCATGGAAAAGCTTTATGTTCCTGCTGGGGTACACATACTCACTGCCAAGGACAGCCACTGGTGTGGAAGAAAGGGTGAATTGATATTCTGGAGGGATGGTCTCAACTTGTAATGATTCCCATCCCCAACCCCCAAACGATAATACATTTGGCAACACCTAGAGACATCTTGGTTGTCACAAGCAAGCCAGGGATGCTGTTAAAACTCCTACAACATATAGGACAACTCCCACAACAAAGAATTATCCAGTCCAAACTGTCAGTAGTGCTGAGATAAAGACACTGTTGTAGAGTCTCATAAGCCAATGGGAGGTCCAAAGGCCAATCTCAACATCCACGTGTGAGTGTATTAGAAAATGCAAAATCCGGGGTCCCAGTTGATTCCTATTCCCATTAAAGCCTGAGAGGTCTCGAGTTAGGGAGGGGCCGTAGGATTTTAAGCAGCGCTGGTGGGCCAGTTGGCACGCATGCCAGATGTACAACGGAAACAGTTTTATGCATTTCTAAAAGTTTGATTTTCCTTCTGTTAAATTTGTTGGAAATGTGTTGAAAATATTTTTGGATTAACTAAATACAAGATAAACATTGTTCTTATGCATCTTTAACAATGATGATGAATTAGATATAAAAGAAAGCCTTTGTGAAAAAGACAATATTCCATCTCAAATCACGACATCCATTATAACAGAAACATAGTAACTTTTTTGTTGTCTTTTCATTTTCAAAATTGAATTTAAAACTTTTAAGCTACTCAAAAAGACAAACTACATCTGTTAACACATCTGCCTCACACCCAATTTATATGTAAACATGGCTCCTATCCCCATTTTGTTTTGGATGATTTGTTTTCTCACAATTCAGCTCAAGTTTTCAAGCCATAATACTTATTTTCCTTTGCTTTTCAATTTAGAATTTTTTCAACTAAGACACATGAATAGGAATAAAGCATATATTAATTATTAAACTAAACTATTGCACTTATCACAAGATAAAATGCCAGTGAGAGCTAAATTCATAATACTAACTTATTGTCATCCTCTTTAAAACTATTTCCTGGTGATAAAAGTCATTATCGATTTCAGGTTGAAAAATGGAATTGAAAAACTTCAGCTTCTATTCACTAAAATGAGCTCTAAATTCTATCAAGCTATTTGTATCTGAACTTCTTCAGAAATGTCTGATTCTCAAGGAGACTTTACTCCTTAAGAAAGTCTGGTAACTAATAATGATAAATTAAAAAGAAAAACAAAATGTCTGGTATAGCAGAGAATATTACATTTGAGTAAAAACTACAGTTCCTTGAGAAAAGCTGAGTCTGTTCATACTATTGAACATTTTCTTTCTTTTAAGTATAGAGACCAGCATTTAACCTTAATTTCTTGAACAGAATTCCATTGGGACAAAGTAAATGTTCAATTCATTTATAAATCTTCTGATAAAAATATTCTGCAGTGTGGAAATTTTAAAAAAAGTCATTTAAAATAATCTTTATTATTTACCTCACTATATTCTTATTCAAGACCCTTTATGCCTCAATTGCTGTATTGTTAACTGCTTTCTCTGGCTTTGGTCCCTCCTCTCGCCTACATTTTATGTACCTTTATATAACTTTCAATATGACATTACTCCTCTCACAATTCATTGTACCTTTCTTTAAATTGATCTAAGATTGTGCCTGCACTGTAGGTTTCTCTCTGATTGTCAGAGCTCTCCATTATGAAGCTACAATATCTCCATCTAGCTTCATTCACATTGGCTGCCCCTTCCGTTGTTTGGTACATTCCATCTTTTTATCTGCCCCTTATATACCATGTCATTTCTGCATCTGTAACCTTGCTCATTGTTTGTTTGCTTTTTCTAGTCTGATATACCCTGGTTTCTGTCTTCTGCTGGACCAAATCATCGTCATCAGTGAAAGGTTCATAGCCCAAATTCTTCATAAAACCCTCCCTGAAGCCTCTATCTAGTGTTCATAATAATATCCATCTTTTTCAACTTTTTCTGGCAGTCACTATATTACCAAATATATTGCATAATGGGAAATGAGTCTTGTATTCTTCTTCCTAGTTAATAAGTTGTAGCTGTGGTTAAAAGCAAGGACTTTTGGTTCTTCCTAGTGTGAAATATTGTCTTAACCAATCATTCACTAGCCTAGCATAATGCTTAAGTTTCTTCATTTTTATGTGCCTCAGTTTCTTCACTTATGTAACTGTACCTAACTGGTAAGCTCATTGCAATTGCTTATTCTATGAAATAAGTAATGTCAGAGTGGTAAGCACTCAGTTCAGATTGGACATGTATCATCATCACCATGTCATTATCATCAGTGTCATTGTCTACCTAATAGAATATAAGCTTATTCAGGGCAGGGGTCAACTTGTATATTTGCCCTGGGACCCTATGTACATAATTAGTGCTGAGCACATTGCAATGCCAATAATTATTCAATTATTAATTTATTTTATTCTTATTTGCTTCTAGCTTTGATTCCCCAGGCTGTACTGAAAATGCTCTCCTCTTATTGTGCTATTTCAGGTTACGTTATTATGTATTGTAAAACCCCCCAATCTTTATTTTTCCCCAAAAACAATGAACATTTTTATAAGAAAATTATTGAAAGCTGGACATTAGGCACGTATTCTCTTTAGATCAGGTTGTCTTCAGAGAGACATGAGTAGGGATTTTCATTGCAACCATTCTATAATGAGACATGCTTACAACAAGCTTCAGAGCACAGTAAAATTTCATTGTGGGCATAGCTTCATTTTACTTTTTGCATGTGTCTGTTTTTATTTCAATCTGTGTAGGATTCCTCAAACTTTGTTTATGTCCTCTTTATGGAAGCTCATGCATTCACCTCTACCAATTTGCCATAGTTCCTCATCTCTCCTTCCCCACTTCTCAGTAACCCCAGGTTAAAGGCAGTTCACTTATAAAATGAAAAAAAAAAATAATAAAAATCTCCTACCAAAAATGGCAGTTCTGGTGAGCTAGGGGTGGGGATTAGGGAGGTGGTTGGGATGGAGAGCTTTGTTTCTAGGAAATCCAGACTGAAAAATTGGTGCGCATGTGTACACACACACACACACACACACACACACACACACACACATTTATCCTTCAGAAGAATGGGTCTACTTATGAATTTCACAGGCTCGCAAGGTCTTAGGTCTTAGGATGTGTTAATGGAAATATAGATGTTGATAGCCATATGGTCTTCTGTGTTGATATCCACAAGGACCACTGTACACAATCATTGCAAATATAGTCATTGTGGGGCCTATATATGAAAGGCAATGTAGTGTGTGCTGTAGGGGATATAAAAATGATTAAAACTCACATAATCTTGGTAAAACTTATATTATCAAGACTATTTATTGTTTGATTCATGATTACAATATGGACCACCACATTTAGGGGATGCTATAATTCATATTATATTAATCAGTATGGTGGAAGGAAAAGACATTTATAAAACGATTGACTGTTTGAAGTATACGAAACTATTAAGCCAATAGAGAAGATTAAACATCATATATGATGGTTATTTTCAAGTTCTAGTAACTGTATCTGGAAGAAATGTATCCTCTGGATTAGTGTTTTATGGATATTTCCTTACATAGGCATGAATGTTAAATCATTGGCTATTGGTGATTAACTAAATCCCCATCTCTTCTTCCTCCCCAGCCTTACCCCATAACCCCATAGACTCCTCATTATTTCTTTGTTTCTGATCTCACATAGCTTGGGCTTCCCATGCAGTCTCATTGCTGTAAACCCACCTACAACTGTTGTCTTTTTAGTTCCAATTTCCACTACTACTTTTTTCATTATCTTTGCAATTTTAGGTCAAATTCTTTAGAGAGAATTTGGTCAAGTTCATCTTATCCGAGCCAGACTATGTGACATGTCTATGAATTTAGTGCTTCCAGAGTCAACTGTTGTCAGGAGCTAGGGGTGGGGTCACTTGATTCTTTTGCAGAAGGTATTTGGATTTATGATTAAATGCCCCATAACAAAAATACGGTCCCTTATGCAATGCATGAGGACTCTTTGAGACTGCTTTAGAGAACAAAATAAAAAATATCTTCATTACTTGTTTAGGATGATCTTTAAATGTCATATAGAGGGCCGGCTGAGTGGTGCGGTGGTTAAGCGCTGGCTTGGGAAGCCAGCGGCCCCAGTTCGGGTCCCACATATGAGGGCCACTGACACTGCCCTCAAAAAAAAATAAAATAAAAAAAAAAATAAATAAATGTCATATAGAGTTTCTTGTTTGTTTGTTTTTTAGATTTTTTTAAATTGGGAAATTGTGGGAGGGGAACAGCATTGGGGAATCAGGGAGGGGAACAGACAAGTTTCTGTCCTTTTTTTATTCAGTCTAGTTGTGGAGGATGCAGCTTCACTGGCCCATGTTGGTATTATGATTATTGCGCTCTTCCCGGCTGAGGCAGTCGGTTGCCCACCTTTGGACAGCCATTTACAGCGGCTCATGACGGCTCATGGCAGCTCTCACCTGCTGCCGGCCACTCACAGTAGCTCACGGCAGCCCACTGCAGCCCCACTGCTGTCTATGCTGTCACCGATACTCATGGCAGCCCAGCTCCAGGTCTAGCTGTTGTTCACCATCTTAGCTGTAGAGGGTGTAGAGTCACTGGCCCATGTGGGATCTGAACCAATGGCCTTGCAGCTCAGAATTCACACTCCCAAGCCAACTCTTAACCAACTGAACCACTTGGCCAGCTCTCATATAGACTTTCTTAATAACCCAGATGCTATACCATTAAGAAAGCAAGTAAAATACATACTTTTTTTTTTTTTGAAGGCAGTGTCACTGGCCCTTATATGTGGGACCCAAACTGGGGCCGTTGGCTTCCCAAGCCAGCGCTTAGCCACCGCACCACTCGGCTGGCCAAATATATATATATATATATATATATATATATATATATATATATATATATATATATATTTAATGGACAAAAATTGTGAGTCTTATTTAGAATCTTCTTAAACAAAAGCTGTTTTTCTACTCATAACACTTCTGACATATCAAATGCATGGGTTTTCCACTTCTCCAATTCTCCAGTTTCCTGCAGACACTGATTGGGAGTCCTAGAATTTAATTCAATTCTTGTACTCACTACCCAGATTCAGTGCAGACCCCTCAAGTTAAGGGACTCAGTCCCACAAAGCTGTCCCCCATTTCAGACAGCAATTACAAGTAATGGGTCTGTAGGTTACCCACACTTTTGACCAATTTGGCTACAAATCAGAGGCTCTGATGACCCCTTTCCCCATGTTTGATAATATATTATTATAGTTCACAGAACCCAGGGAAGCACTTTGCTTACTATTGCTGGCTTATTATAAAGGATATTATGAAGAATACAAATGAATAACCAGGTAAGAGGTACATGGATGAGGTCTGCAAATGTCCTGAGTGCATGGGCTTCTGTCTCCATGGAGTTTGGGGCATGCCAGCCTCTTAGCATGTGGATATGTTCAATGACCTGGAAACTTGGAATTCTTCCTTTAGTGTTTTTATGGAAGTTCCATTACATAGATGTGATTGATGAAATCACTGGCCATTGGTGCTTAACTAAACCCCCATCTCTTCTCCCATCCCCAGAGGCTGGGAGCTTTGTGGGTGGGCCTGAAAGTTCAGCCCTCCCTAATCACCACTTTGGTTCCTATGGCAACCAACCCATCCTGAAGCTCACTAGAGACACATCAGTCACCTCATTAGCATAAATTTAAGTCTGGTTGAAAGGGGCTTATGAATAACAAAAAAAATGCTCCTGTCCTATCACTCAAGAAATTACAAGGGTTTTTGGTGCTCTTTGCCAGGAATTGGGAATAAAGACCAAATAATTTTTCTTATTATGGTACAATATCATACTTCTATTGTAAGGAGATTCTGCTGTGAAATACGGTAACTAGAACCACTGATTTACAGACCAGACATTTCTCATTCCCTGGCATTCCACAAAAGGTTGTCCTTTTTGTGGGGTTATACTCAGGGGAATTCTTTTTTTTTTTTTTTTTTTTTTTAGCTGAGCCACCCTGCCACCTATTGGCAGCTCAACGGCAACTCAGCTCAGGCTGGCCTCGAGCCTCTGTTGATCAGAGCTCAGCTTGTACTCTTGAGTAGAGCTCTTCACCAACTGAGCCACTCGGCCGGCCTTCAGGGGAATTCTTAAAAGGGCTGTGAACTGGCAAGAACTGTGTATAATTTACCTAAGGAAACAAAGACAATACAGTCACTGATCCATCAAGAAGAAATGATAGCTTTCATGAAGTTAGCATGCAATTCTGGACAGTTCAGCATCAGCTAAGAGTAAGTGAGATGATACAACTCATTTAGATCTCAGTAAAACACTATTTAAGGGGATTTCTGATAATGTAATTATAACTTCCTTTTACTAAAATTTTAACTTTTACATTGTACTTTTTTATCCAGATGATATACATCACTACATGCCAGATAGATAGAAGTGATATGTTATTATCACTTACATTCTTCCTAATCCTCAGAACCACCTTGAAATGGTGGATTTATTTTTATTTTATAGAGGAAGGAATTAAAATTTGATAATTAACTTCCCCACATGTGGGATCAACAATATTCAGGCCCCAATCTAACTCCAAACTTAGGGTCTTTCACTATATCATGTTGTCCTCTCTTTACATCTATTTAGAAGAAAAAAAATAAAAAAAATATATATATATTTGGCCAATTGGCACTAGCATCAGAAAGTATGTACCACCTGTGGACCTGGATTGATCATACAGTTTCTCCCCCACTTTTCAATGCCACTTACAACTAAGAAGTGAGTGTATCTTTTTACTCTCACACTGTATCAGGTGGTTCCAACCTTAGCATGCATTTGCTCAATAAAATATCTGATCTCAAGTGCTCTGTACACCAGGACCTTAAAGAAAGTTCTTTGGTGGAAAATGTCCTAAATGAATTCAGGAACTTCAATATGAACGGAAGATGTATACAAGGAAAGAAATGAAAAATATGCTCTGAAGGCTCTTTAAGACTGATTAGGCTTTTCCATTTGTGTACTATATAAGATTTTACTAGAATGTTCAAAATTAAACCACATTAAAATAATCAAAGCACTCTTAGAAATGACTCCATAATAATGATTGGGACTTGAAGATACAGCTGGTTTTGGTTAAGTACTGGCTCTTGAAAATTATTTGAAGTAAAATGAAAAGTAAGAAAAAAAAATTTCCTTTTTAATTGTGCATATTTTAGAACATTAATATAGAGTGTGATCAAGTAGGAAATATGGCACACAAATAAATTGCTGTAGCTTTTAAATTCAGTGTCTTTTTGAAAACACACATATTGAAAGTCCTGATAATTTTGCAGAGCTGTTTATATCAATCAAATATCACCAGATTTTGCTCTTCCTATGCCAACAAATTGCTCCTTTATTTTGCTTCCGGCTACTCAGGCCACCGAATTATATATATAATGCTCTTCTGGCCCACCCCCACCCCTTCCTTCACTCAGAGGGTTTTGTTCCTAAATCTCCAGTTATATGAAGGAAGTTCGGATGCAACGCACCAAGAATGACATGATGTTGTAGCCAGGCCCTGAGCTGAACTGGCTCTTGCCTCTTCTTCCTGATCAGTCTACCTATAAAATAAGCTAGATTAAAGAAGGCAGCAGGTTATACTGGAAATATTGTGCAGCAGATCGAGAACTTTAGCTTCACTTACAGGCATAACATGATTTAGAAAATATTTTAAAACAGTACTCTCAATGTAATTATAGTATTCGTGATAATGGTGGTGATGATTATTAATGATAAAAATAGCAATACTTATAAGTTACAATTTGCATGTATTCTCAGATTCTCAGGGACAAGCAGGACTGAAGAAACAAATTATATCAATTCTACTTCATCTCTTTGGACCGAGTGCAAAAGGAACTGTCATCTCCCCAAAGCATTTTTATTTCTTTTATTATTTGCTTTGCCCCATTCTCTTCACCACAAGGCCTTGTTTTCATATGTTCCCATTCTTTGTTTCAAAGTCCACGATTAGTAATCTGCCTTCCTTTTGAGTGTTCCTAATTTCTGGGTGGAAGTGCTCCTTTCTTCATTTCCCCCTTGCTCATTTTCACCCTGGTCTCTGTCCAGCAGCCTTTCCCCCTTTGCCCATTGCCTCTACAACGTGAGGTTCTGACTCACAAACGTTTACCCACTCGTTAGGCGGTGTCTTTTGCTTGGGAAGGTGAAGTTATTGACTAGCTGGTCAAATGTGTTGAGCAAAATGTTCAACAATCATTTCTTTCCTTTCCCTGGTACTGAGACTCTATGGAAAGCCAGCTGAAAACAGATACTGCTTTTTTTTTTTTTCCTACCTGTGATTTGACATATGATCTTCAAAAGTCCCCAAAAGAGGATTTTATGTATTTTTATGTATTTACTTCCAAAAACAAGAGTCTCTGTTCAGATTAACATCTGAATATGTGCCCTCACCTAAAGACAACTGGCATAATCTGTTAAATTCCCTACTTACAGTTCCTTTCCTGATTAGAAATTTATATTTCGCCAGGTTCAAGCATGCTAAAAGTATGTAACAAGTTGGAATTCCTCTCACTTCTTTAGAATTGCTGGTCAGACAGCATTCTAATCTTTCAGCGCTTCAGTTTATGCTATAAAGTTGCTTAATTCATGAGTAATGTATATTGTATGACCTCTTTCTCCTCTTTCCCTGCCCCCCTCCCAGTCTCTAAGGATTAAGTTAAAAATCCTGTTGAGATTTATGTAGACCAATACCCTACTTTCAGAAACAGTTTTTATGTCAAAAAAAAAAAATTCTACAAGAAAAGTGCATTCTTGGCTAAGAAATTATTAAATGTCCTAATGAAAAGTGAAAAATTAAGTCACTTCTTGAAATGCTTCTGATTATCTGGCCATTATAAGACAAAGAGAGTTAGTCATGTTTTTTATTTCATTTCTAAGGGTTTTGTCATCAGATAGAGTAGAATTTTTTTTTTTTTTCCTCTCAGACACATACACACTTACCTCTTTCAAATTTTGGGTGTATTTTTCTTGTGCTTACTAGTTGTGTGTAACAATGACTAATAAGTAGAGGAGATAAAGAATGATATAGAATCATGCTAGCTGAAATAATTTTATGTTTTGGGTCTTATAGAAAAAGACATTCTATTCTTTTTTTTTTTTGTTTGTTTGTTTTTGAGGGCAGTGTCACTGGCCCTCACATGTGGGACCGAACTGGGGCCGCTGGCTTCCCAAGCCAGCGCTTAACCACCGCGCCACTCGGCCAGCCCAAGACATTCTATTCTTATGAGAATAGGTTAATAGGTAAAATATTAAAAACATCTCTTAATAACAATACGTTACCAGAGGCTTTTTTTTTCCATTCCTGTTTTAAAACCATTTTAAAGTATAATTTCACACCTCAAATAAAAATCATGAGTTCTCTACTATCACTAATACCATAAAACAGGAATGTTAATTATGCTTTGTACTTTCAATTCCACAAGACAGTAATTCTCTCCACTTTGAAGATATGCCAAGACCACAAGAATCTGAATGCCACAGAACACCTGTAGACCAGGCAGAAAGGAAAGAAAGAATTCCAAAAGTCAAAATTTTCTTTATTTGGGTTTTTGCTATGAAATATACATGAGTACTATTAATTTATTTCCTTCAATGGCAACATTTTAAAGTATAGAGGCATTAAAAACATAAAGCTATACATTTTAATTATAAAAAAGATCAGAATTAAGCTGGTATTAAATGTCGTTACATACAGAATGAATCATAGCATTATATGTGTGTAGAGGGGGTCTCTCTAAATTGTCGTGTGAGATAAAGTGATAACTTTAACTCATGCACTGTGGTAGAAGAGTTAAATAATTTTTCTGGATAATTCTGGAAAGGCATAATATGATTTAAAGACTACAGCTGCGAAACTAATAACGGGAAATAATTAGAGCTAAATCTTATTGCGTGCACATGTGCGCATGTGCAGTATACACTCAGAAAATAGAAGAAAAGAAAGGATTCTTCTTTCTTATAAGAACCATTTTTTGGGATACTTTTTTTTCCCTACTTTCACTACCAAAGTCTTCATGAAGGATGACTTAAATTTGGAGAACTGAACAAATGAGGAACAGAAAAAGGCGAGAGATCCTGGCTATGAACAGGAAAGAACCAGCAGCCAATTAAATCAAAGGGATCCACAGGACCTTAGAAGAAAATAATAATGATAAAATAAATGTGTAAAATGCTAAACAGTTTACCAGTAGCTTTATCCATGCCTGTCAGATTATCTCTCTGTAAAATGAGGATAATGAAACTATATAAAATCAATAAATGGGAAAAGCAGCTAACTAAATGTCTATAGATGCTGAATAATTCATTGCTATAATGACAATAATAATTAGACTTAGTAGCAGTAGTAGTAATAATATACTATGAAATATATTCAGGTTTTTATCTCATTTGTTCTTCCAGAGAGACCTTTGAAGTACGTTGTTTTAATTTGGTATTTAAGACAGTTAAAGTAACTTGGACAAAAATCATACATTTGTAAATTATCAATTATACTTATAAATTTCATTTATTACAGATAAATGAAACATAGGTTTCCTGACTCCATGCCTCCTCCTTCACCCTCCCCTGCTGTGATCAGAGAGACTATTGATTATATGGCCCAACTTAGAGTCCTAGACTCAAAACTAGAAAAACCACTGTGCTCATAATTGAAGTAACATTAGATTATAAATGTTTATATTTAGGTCCTCTTTAGCATTAAGATTTAGCATCCTTAGATTTGATCTATAAACAGGAAATGTGTCTGGGTAGGTAATAATATGGAGAGGTAAAGGCAGTCAGTCATTCAAGACCAAAGTATTCTGATGTTTTCTGAAGTTGCAGAAACACTCCCCCCTTTTGTTTTATAAAGGAAATTTACAGCAATACTGTTAAGATTTTCACAAACATACTTGCCCCTAGCCAAAAAAAAAAAAAAAAAAAAAAATGGCTTAGGAAAAAGTCCATTACAATGTGAATGTAATATGATTTAAGCTAAAGTTCAAAGAATGTTATTTTCAAAGTTTATATTCATATACATATGAAATCATATTAACATTATATGAATTATATGAGGATCATGTGAGTTATAAGAACGTTATATGAATTATATGAATTATAGTTATATATGAAATTGCTTCCAAGGCCTACATTATTTTCTTTTGAATACTCTCAATGATAGTAAAACTTGGTTCCAGAAAATCAATTCTACCCTTAAAGATTAGCCTGGTTACTGTCAATATGTCTGTTTATCTGTATACACATATACACACACACACACATACACACACATATACGCACACACACATACACACACATATACATATATATGTACGTATACTATATATACACACACATCCTCTATATATAGGTATATGTGTGATTTGTTAATGGATGGATATGTAGATTTCTTTGAAAGGTCATTGTTATCTAGCTGAAGAAGTATTGGAGTTCGCAGCAGAGGACTCACCTGTCTTTTCAGTTCTGGCCCAGAGCTGCAGGGGCAACCTGGATGAAACACTCCACCTTCCTCTTGAGTTCTGAGAGTCTTTAGATTTTCTTCTTTTGTTCCCTCTAACCACAGAGCACACTCACAGAACTTTTTTTTTTTTTAACCAACCTTTGATCTAAATCTTAACGAGATTGTAGGTTTGTTTATAATTAGCTAGGATTGTTATTCTGTGTTGGAGAAAGACTGGAGAGATACCCAGCTGTCTTTTGTACATCAACTGTCTTGTATGGCATGATATTTTAATGAGTTAAAGTGTAAATGAACCAAAAGTAGACTTTGTACTCCTTAAAATTCACATAGGCAAACTGGGAAAGATGTGTTTTCATGTGGTATTCTTAAGACATTTGGAAAAAATAATGACATTTGTTGAGTATCAAATGGAGCAACATGTCTTCAGGGGTGTGTGTGTATAGACAGGCCTGCATTTACATGCATATGTATTATAATACAATCATAAACTAGACTTTTTATCAAAAGTATTGGAAATTCTATGTTCAAGGAATATTTGATCCTTCAAAGTAGTCACCATGGGAGGAGGCTCTAAACTTATTCCAGTTAAATTGTCATTGCACAAAACTGTTCAGGAATTTCTTTTTAGAATTGCTTAGAGTGTTTTTTGTGGTTGTTGTTTGTTTTGTTTTGTTTTGTTTTAATATTCTCAGTGGTGGTAAAACTTTGTTACAGAAAATCAATTCCATCCCTAAAGGTTAGTCCAAATACGATTTGAATTGGTGTGAAATTTGGCACAATGCCTGTGTGTTCAGCCCTCACTGAAGAACTTAATCCTGGCGGCAGCAGCAGCTCCTCATTATAAATCTTTTCACTTACAAGATGGCCCCATGGCATGGATCCCAAATATCATGTTCCGATAAGCCCCATTTGGCACATTGATAAAAAATTAAATACACTTTATGTTTTCAATCTGAAATGGGAATGCAGTGGAATGTGAGAAATATTTCTTTTTTCAATTTGGAAGGCAAACTCATCAATCACCCATTAGATGAAAGATTCATTCACATTGGACCTGTCAATAAAAGGATTAATTAACATTTCCAGGTTCTCTCTTGTAAGAACACACCTGGATAATACTTTTCCTTGACCCTATTAAGAATTCAGAGTTTTCTTTCTAGTTCTGTCACATAATTTATTCATTTGAAACAAAAATGCTAATTAATAATTATAAAGTAATAGAAAAAAGTATCTATTATATATGTAATATATAATGGATATATAATATATCTATATACCTATATAATTATATATCTATAGGTACATATAGATATATAGATTATATATATGTCTATATCTATATCTATATCTATATCATCTATATCTATGTAATCTATATCTATGTCATCTATCTACATCAACCTGTCCTTGGCACCTGGAACAGAGGTCCTAAAACCCTTGTAATTCTCAAAGTGATAAGAGCATTAGGAGCATCTTTTTTTCTAATATCTGGTTTTCGACCCCAGTTCCTGACACAGTGCTCCTAATTCTCTTGGAATTTCCCAGGGGGATAGGAGAATCTTTTGTTCTAACAAGGAGACTCTTAGTGGGCTCCTGGATAGCTTCAGGATTAGGACTGGTCACCAGAAAACCAACCCATAATTAGCAGCTTGGAGTTTTCAGCCCCACCCCCACCCCATCCTCTGGTAAAGGGAGAGGAGTTTGTAGTTGAATTAATGGTCAGGTCCATGTAATGAGGCCTCCATTGAAATTCAAAAGCACTGGGTTTGGAGAGTTTCTGTGCTGGGAAGATGGTGCTCCCAACTTTGGGGGGGCTGAAACTCCTGTACTTGGCACCCTTGTGGACCTTGCCTATGTATCTCTTCATCTAACTGTTCATCTGTATCCTTTATTATATAACAAACCAGTAAATATAAGTGTTTCCCTGAATTTTGTGAGAGGTCCTGGAACATTATGGAACCCGAGGAGAGGGTCATGGGAACCCTGGTTTATAGCCAGTTGTTCAGAAGTTCTGGGGACAACCTGGCACTTGCAGTTGGCATCTGAAGGGGCAGTCTCCTGGGATTGAACCCTTAACTTGTGGGATCTGATGGGACTCCAGGTAGAGAGTGTCAGGACTACACTGAAGTGTAGGCACCCTGCTGGTGTCAGAGAATTGGCCTTTGTGGGACTAAACCCACACATCTGGTGTCATAAGTGTGAGTGTCAGTCTAGTGTGAGAGTAAAGGGTGATATGAGAATTTTCCTAGACAATAATTCTAAATGAATCCTGTTATGTTTAAAAATATTCTGACTATTTGTGAGTGTGAAATACTTCTCTCAGTTTTCTTAAAAATGGACTCCCTCAATTTCTGCTTCAAATCAGATCTCCATGGAATTCTCTATCTATATTAAAGGGAACAGGATTATTCCAGTCAATTAGGGGAGAAAAATAATGATTTGTGACTCTATCCTGCCTGCCCTGATGGCTTGTCAGTCCCTACCTGTGTTGGTCTTCTGCTGACAGCAGTTTGCAAACCTGCGCTTCCCTCCCTGCCCCCACTGTGTGGTATGGACTGGTCATTACCTTTGTCCTAGACCGTTACCATTGTCCCCACAACATGGTTCTCCAGTTCCAGGATGTGTGCATTCATAACCTAAAACAGTGTTTGATTTGCTTTATTTCTTCATTTTAACAAAGCCATCTAATCACTTCCCATTCAAAACAAACAAACAAACAAACAAACAAACAACCTTCTAGAGTCTTCTCTCTCACCTCCTTAAGTGTAAACTCACCCTGATGTAGGAGAACATACATGTCTTCACTTGCCCTTCCAATTTTATTTATCATTTGCTCTCAGATGTTCTACACTCCATGTTAAACTGGCCTCAGCTCCATGCCCATGACTATTGGTCATGTTATTCCTTTAGCCTAAAAATACCAGTCATTCTATTCCATGTTCATAATTTTATTTTTTTTGTTTTTAATGATACTTTATATATAAATAAAACCTCTCTTCCCTGCTTACTTGGGAGTTCTATCTTCCTCATCTGATTCATACAGCAGATGGATTTGCCTCCACTTTTTACTCACCAGATTTCTTTTATTCCCATGTTTTGTATTTTATCTCCCCAAGAAGATGGCAAGATCATTGTGGGCAGGAACAAGACTGTATCTTTCACAGCATAACTGCTCAATAAATATCTGTTTCATTGAATCTAAATACATAGGTAGGATGCACATAATGTTTATATTCTTAGAAAGTTTCTCAAGCGGATGGTAGTTGCTATAGGAATTCAGAAACAGTGGGAAGAGAGAGCACTTTGATGCTCATTGCTGTGAGACCCATATCCCTTCCACCCAGAGGTGCTGCACAGGAAGGAGCCCAGAATCAGAGCCTTCTGTTCAGTTCCTCAAACTGCACTAGTATCTGCATCATACAGACAAACAGCTTAGGATCTCAAGGCGTCAGTTTTTGTCTCTGAAAATGAAGATAATATTGTTGACTATATGTACTATACTCACTATATCTACTCAATAGAGATTTGTAAAAAGAAATATAATAAGTGGGATGTTATTCAATAGCAATTTATAAACTTTAAAATATATACAAAAAGAAACCTTTAAAAAAATTGTAGGTTATAAATATCCATCTCCTCAGAGTTATAGTTTTACAAATGTCAGTCTCATTAACAAACGTGTGGTGTGATACTGACCAAAGGGGCCAGTCTTTCTCTTGTCCCTTTCTTTTTTTCCTGTTTCATTGGTAACTCATGTATCATTGGCAGTGCATTATGTAACATAAAACTTGAAAAGACACTAATTATCATTTTCAAAATGAGACTAAGTGGGAAATTTATTTTATTTAGGGCTAGTGTGCTAGCTTTATATCCATCATTTTTTCTTGATCAGTATAAGCTGGAAACACCATGTTCCTTCTCCACATACCTCTGTGTGTCAATCACCACAAAAATGAATTTTATTAGAAGCTAAATTTTTAACCAAAGTATAATTTGATTTCATTATTTTCTTTGATTTAGCTGTCAACAAAATGAAACCAATTCATGGGAAGAAAGAGAAGATGATTGTGTTTTAAATCCGAGAATTAAAAATAAAACAAAATAAGTAGCACTTTTATATTCAGATGATCTATTTCTTATCAAACTGGTGAACACCAGTGTTTTAAATCTTACCTGAGGGAAAGATAGACGACAACTTTAAAGGGAAGGTGGTCTCTGTGGGGAGGTTAGTTGTGCAAACCGTGTACAATCTCCTTTCTGGAAATTTCACCTTCCATTTGCAGGAAGCTTTTAATGTTTTTCTTCATTACTTGTGTGTGATCAGCAGTGTTCTATTTCTTTCCCCCTTCATCTATCAGTTTTGGAGTCACGTCAGAATTTTCCAAATTTTTGAAAGTAAAAACTAGCATACAATTTTTTAAATGAAAACAACAAAAACAAAAACCTAGTCTAATGAAAAACATGCAAAGAGTATTTAACTTAACATTCTTGAATAAGAAAACTCCTGAATATTTGGTGATATTCCTACATATTCCCTGCTCTAGACTCCTGTGTTTATATCTAAGTATTCTTCCCCCATCTCCTTTTTCAAAGAGGTAAATAAAATGCGGTGGCTTCCTAAGATGTGGCAGGCATATGGAGACCAGAGGACCAAGGGTAGTCAAATAAAAGGAGAAAAGTTTAAAAGATAAAACATGTGATTTGAATTCAGTTAACTGTCTTGGGATTTTTGTAGCTGTTAAAAGTCAGGTACTGTTTTGGGTGGCCATGTATTCATAGGCGGGAGCCAATTACTGAGGAAGGCTTAGTCCCAACCAGTGGCTACCACTACATTTCAAAAGCCCAGTCTTATGGGATGGAAATCAGGGCCTGATTCCTGGAATTGATGGTACATTTTCTGTGAAAAAAAATCTAAAGATAGAAGAACTGGGATATGTGAGCTAAGTTTAGGTACTGTGGCTGGGGCAAGTAGGTTGTAGTGGGGTGGGGTGGTGAGGGAATCTATGAATGGAGGGCTCCTGGACACCCAGGTGTGACGTTAATATCACCAATTCTAGATCTCATCTCTAGATCTAGAGATCTAGATCTCATTCTGAACTTACTGGTATCCTGAAGTGGTAAAGTTCAAGTATCAAATTCAACTAAAAATACCTGTGAAAAGAAGGGAAATTGTAAGGGAAACTCATGCCTAGATCTTTATTGAAAGTACAGTATTATTTAACCATTTTCCAGGGAATTAGGGCTTGTGTATGCCCAATTATCTAGCTAACTCTCTATTTGCCCATACTGACAAAACAATCACTTTTGTCTGCTCTGAATAGACAGTTTCTTGTGTCCATACCTTGGTAATCATGAGGAAACTGGCAGCAATGAACAACTAAAATTCTGATTTCATGTTTTCCCACCTCATCTATCTGATAACAAATAGCTTTGAGATCATTGAGACACTGAGATCATTCTTACATATTTGCTTTTATAATTACTTCACCATAGGGAACTTTTTCACTTATATTATTTCAGTAAACAAGCATGGTCTACATCAAGAATTTTTCTAGTTACCCCCAAAGTAAGTTCTATCTCAATTCCTTTCTTTTTTCTTTCTTTCTTTCTTTTTTTCTTTTAAAGATTTTATTGGGGAATTGGGGAAGGGGAACAGCCAAGTTGTTGTCCTTCAATTTTAGCTGTGGAGGGCGCAGCTAGCTCAGCTCCAAGTCCAGTCACCATCCGGCCCTCCATCAGCAGCTCAAAGCTGCTGGGACCAAGGTGCTGTGTTCAATCTTAGTTGCAGGGGTTGGGGGGAGGGGAGGCATAACCCACCATCCCATGTGGGAGTTGAACCAGCAATCTTGTTGTTAGGAGCATGCACTCTCACCAGCTGAGCCATTTAGCCGCCTTTTGGCAGCTAAACGGCAGCTCAGCTTGTGCGCAGCTCACTGGCACATGTAGGAATCGAACTGGCAATCCTGTTTTTCAGAGCTCATGCTCTAAACAACAAGTCACTCGCCGGACCCCTCAATTCCCTTCTTATAACATACTCTTGTACACATACATTAGTTTGCAGGTGAAGGTGTGAAATTTTGTAATATTTTATTTCTGTATAAGCTATAAATTAGGAAATAAAAATGAAGGTTAAAATTAAAAATAGATGTGATATTAATTTCACATTACAATTAGAAATTTACATAAAAGCCAGAACATAAGTTGGTGAAACTCAAATAAAGAAAGTGGGAGAAGTGTGGGTAACGGTTTTATGTTGCTTTTCATCTTAGATGTGTTTTTAAAATTACTTGTGAAGAATGGATTTGCTTTTATGACTATGTCTTTGCTATGCCATATAAATCATTGTCTAATTAATGATTAAAGTAGAATATAATTAAAATGGGTTATTTAGATGAATTGACTTGGTTTGTGCAAATAGATGGAAATAGTCATTTCCATCAAAAATAGTTAATCTGGGAATGCTTAAATAAATATTTCATGGAGAATTAGCTTTCATATTTAAATCATAAGACCATAACACAGCATTTGTGATTAAAAGCTGAAGTTGTCTTCTTTTGTCTCTCAGGATGTTGCTCTGTAGCCTGAATAAATTAGATCATTAATCACAAATATTTTAGGTAAAATCACTACTTATGTAAGCAATGAACTAGATAGACTCGAATGCGGTAGACAAGAAATATTTTTCCAAGAATACTAAATAATCAACATGCAAAAATTGAGCCTGAGGGAAAACAGCATTTTTGAAATCTTCAAAGACACAGTCTATTTTACCAGGAGTTCTTTGGTAAGCAAGAACTTTATTCTTTTTCTGCTCCTCTTGTGGTATTCATTTACTATTAAAAGTAAAGCATGAAAAACTTGAATAACATTTTAGTATGATTTGTTATTCATGTTTTATATTTGTGTTAACCAAAACATAAAGAACTGAAATTCACACTGATAATTTCAAACCACAAGTTTCAAATTCTAGAGGGCTGGGTTTAGCATGTTCATGTGGTTTAACTACCTACCAAGATTTAAGAAAAATGTAAAAGAAATGACCAAAGTCAAGAGATAAATGATTTTTACTTAACTTGTGTATTAAGAGCACAATTTCTGAAAAGTGTTGTAGATGTAGGTATTTATTGATGTAATGATAATTAGGATATAATAAATCTAGAGTTTTAATATATCAGGGCAAGATTATATAAGTAACATGGATCTTATATAAAAACCACTTTATTTTAATTTGGATTATTTAAATTAATATAACAAAATAGTTATTTTGACCCTCCCCTTCCCCCTTCATTTGTCTTTTCTTTTGTCCTCATGCAATTACTCAGACATTAGGGGGTCACATATATGACAATTAGTTTCTAATTGATAGCCTCTATTTTTTTCAATACTGTATATACTTACTGTCTAACAGAACTGCATAAACTCCTTGAATATACACAATTAACATTAAATCTCACACCACAGATTCTATATAGGATGACCTTTTCACATCTTCAGTAGTTTAGAATTACATGAAGTTCCATTTACATTGAAAACAAAAATAACTAGAAATTTGAAATTTTGGAAATGTATTTAGATTTTATTTAAAATGAGTTTGCAGAGCATTGCCAGAAGAAAGCTTGTATTTTGGATACACAGTTACTTTCTTTCCACCGTGTCCCCCCATATGTGTTCCTTGGTTCTGCCTCGTGGTCATGTAACAGCAATTCTCAACAATATTCTCTGTCTCCAAATAGAAAATTTTTTAAATTTTTCTCTCATTTTGGTTATAAAAGAATATTATCTTTAATAGAAGGATGAAGAACTTCTGTGCCCAGGAGAAAACTTTATGCCAACATCATGAGATTATCATCCACAGGAAAACTGGATTGGTAGATGTGGATATGTCAATTTTCAGGCATACGCATTTAGAGCTAGTAGTTACAATTTTGAGGACAGGATGGCAATATCACAAAAAAGAAAAAATAATTTTTCAAGTGATAAATATAGATAAGGAAACTGATCAAAGGAAAGATAGCAGAAATTACATCAGGAAGACCGTATCAGTATGGTATTAGGAGACTGACATTTTCAATGTTGTTTCCTATACCCAAACTCCATAAACGTGTATATATATATATATATATATATATATATATATATATATATATATATGATTACATACATATGTACATAATGGGACTCTAAAATCAAATAAATTTTAATATTCCTACACAGCTTTCACAGTCAACATATGCTTACCTAAAAACAGAATTTTAGTTTGTTTCCAGGCACCAGGTAAAAACAATATAAATAGCTCCATTTTAGGATTGCTTTTGATATTGAAGGCTGGGAACAGAGAGAGTAGAAGCAATATTTCTTTATTCTACACAATAAATCATTCCTTTTGGTTTCTTTGCTAATAAACTGTGGCTGGCTGTTTGAGATGAGAGACCCCTGTGAGTGGGTTAGGCCCATTCTGAGAAGTTGTAGGAGAAGCGGGCTGGCTCCAGTGTGTCTGTTGCTTCAGCCACAGGTGTGGGGCAGTAAAAGGCAGAGCTGTGCAGTTCTGAAAGAGGCTTTAGAAAATAGGAAGAATGGACATATCACCAGCTAACCTTCACAATGGAGCTTGTCTCTAAATAATGTCCTACCCTGGGTAAATACTGGAAAAACAACAAACAAAACTATTCAGATATCATCTGTTAGGATAATTCGAATATCACAGATTTGAATGAAAGCTTGGCATTTTGTAGATAGAACTAAAGAGAAGTATATCATGTGAAGGAGGGCTTTGAAATATATTCCTCAACTAACTTGTAAACTAGTGAGTGAGAAAGGAATTAAGATATGTCATTTCTTGGGGTAACTTCACTTATATGGAAAGTAAACTTTGAAAAGACAGAGACAATGAAATCTTTCCACATGACAATGTAGCCTTTGTGAAAAAAGAAAGGTAATATATTATCTACTCCAAAGAATTAAAAATAACTAACTATCTTCAAAAGTACAAATGAATTAAACAAGACTAATGTTAAGACTAATGTTAACATGAATTCAAGTACCAAATTCAAGTATCAAGTTCAAGTACCAAGCTAAATGAGAAGAGTAAAGATGCTGAGTTGCAAAAAAACCCAAAAAAAACAAAAACCCCCAAAAAGCTAATGAAACTAATGTCATTTCCGAAAAAATAGAAAACATAGTGCCTTACTTACGCATTTTGTAGTTTGAAATGTTAAGGCATCAAGTATTAACTGAAAAATGTTTCAGCAATGTTAAAAATAACTATTTAAAATGATAAAATAGCATCTCCACTATTATTTTAACCCTCTGTATATGTTACTGATATTTATATGTATCTTAAAGGGTCATTTTAGGCCACTTAATGTGACATAAATCTATATCTTTGATTATAAAAACCATATTTTATTTGTCAGTTCTACATCTGTTTTTTTTTTTTTTTTCCTCCTGGGAGCTCTCAATTTCAGAGTTAAAAACAAAAAAATGAACCAGACCGAATGGATTTGCTTAGGAGCTCTGCCTTCGTGGTTCTCAGAATCTTGTGTCTGAAAAAGCAACATCAGCATGACCTGGAAACTCATCTGAAATGCCCATTTTCAGCTCCACCTGAGACCCACTGAATCAGAAATCCTAAGGAGGGAGTCCAAGAACAAGCCCTCCAGCCAATTCTGATACACACTGAGGTGCCAGCACCACTACTGCAGGTCAGCACATCCCCAGGTCCTCAACTATCAAAACTCAAAGGGCTCCTTCGTGTCCATGAGCCTGAACTGTCAACACCTCTCCATGAATGTCCTAAACCACCAGGTTCTCCTTTGCTTCCTCAGCAGCCTGCTCCAGTCTTATCTGTGCTGAGCCTTGTTGCTCCAGAGCTAATTCTGAAAATGACATCCTTCTATATTTATACTCATATATATGTGTGTACTCGTATGTGACCCTGGCGAAAATTATTTACCTTTAAATCTGCATCCCATGAAGGTATATAGGGACTTAGCTCTATGGACTCTTCCTTGAATAGTGGATATTTTGACATCATGATGTTTCAAATAAATGTAATATATGTTCTTAGAAACTATTAAACCTAAAATTTCAGAGGGGATAGAGGGGCACAGTAAAGCAGGCACAAGTGCATTGCCAGAGAAGTCAAAGTGTTCATGAATTTTTATGGCAAATACAAGTCTTTATAGAAATATCAGGGTAGGGCTATGGCTTTACAATCTTTTCCCCCACTAGGTGTAATTGAATGAAAAGGTTTAGAAGCCCTTGTGGGGGGTCGACTAGATGTTCTCCAAGGCCACCGTTAATTAAGACCATAGAATTTCATTTCACAGAAGCACTGACCGTGCCGAATGGCCATCCGGGGCTTAAGAGGAAAGGTGCTATAAAGAATTTAGTACTTAGAAAAGGGGGAGTTGAAAGTGAAACTTCAGTGAAATATCACTTTCAGTGAAGTATATGAAGATCTGTAGTCTGTGCTTTATTACTGAGGACAAAATACTTTTGAGTGGTCTCAGAAGACTCCCATGAAGGAAACTAGGGAAGTGCATTTCTATGATTTTCTTTTTCCATTGAAATTTATCCTGTAAAGTGTAGCATATCAAAGCAGAGGGTCTAAAGTTAGTTTTGAAACAAAGAACAAAATGAAGACAGAAAAAAAAAAGCAAACTTATTGCCAAGATCCTCCCTGCCTTCGACCCAGATGGTTCAGTTTTCCTACAAGATAGGCAATGCTGTGGCCAAAATGCTTTGGTTGTCACTTCTGAAGAGAATAGCTTGGTGATAAGGCATAGTTTTTCTGAAAAGCAACAGGTGCTTGAGTTTCAGCTGGTGTCTCTCTTCCTTATAAACAGTTATAATGTAATCTGAAAGCTAGTTGCTGATAAGCAGGGATATGGATAGCATTCAGCTAATGAGCTACCAACTTGATTTATTTGTTTTGGGATGCACTGAATATGAACACGTGGGGCCACGGTGTGACTTGTCACACAACCTTTAAAAAAGGCGAGACTTATTAGGGCTTTAGAAGGATAGAAGCCATACTGAATACTTTTACACTTAAGGAAAGATTCAGGGACTACTAAATATAATAATAAAGGGCTACCCAGAATGCATTTAATCAAAGATGTTGTATTTGTTTTCTATCGCTGCTGTAACAACTTACCAAGCACTTAGAAGCTTAAAACTCATGAATGTATTATTATACAGTTATGTTTGGCAGAAGTTGAATGCGGGTCTTGTTAGCCTAACATGGAGATGTCAGCAGGCCCACATTTCTTTCTGGAGGTTTTAGGGGAGAATCTGTTGCCTTGCCTTTTCAGCTCTTAGAGGCTGCCTCATTTCTTGGCTCACTCTCCATCGTTAAGGCCAATAGTATTGCATCTCTCTCTAACCATTCTTCTGAAGTCTCCTTCCCCTCTGATCATCCTTTTCTGCCTCCATTTTTAATATCCTTTGTGGTCACATTGGGCTCATGTGAATAATATAGGATAACCTCCCCATTTTAAGGTCCCTTCTCTGGGTTACATCTGCAAAGTCCCTTTTGCTATCCAAGATAGCACATGAACAGATTGCTGGAATTAGGGTGTGGACCTTTTCGGGGGATCCTGTTTATACCTGCTGGAGGCATTGATGAAATTCCCAGAATTTTAAATCTACTTATTTCTCTGACTACCATTTGCCTGAAGTTGTCTACTTTCTCAAATCTTACAAAGACAGAAATTGTTTATTTTGTCATTTTAATTTTTTCTTTTTTTTTTTTTGGAAATACAAGTGGATGATGCTATCTCTTGATGTGCATTGCCTATAACGTATAAATGGAGAAAGTGGGGAAGGCAAGCTTATCAATTATTTCATATACACACATTTACTAAGCATCAAGGGGGCAGTTGACATTATCCTGGATGTTGGGTAGACGATGATGAATGAAATATGAGCTGGTATAGCTGGTGCCCTAGTCACAAACACAACAGTAGATTCCCTGATGTATAATATGAAGACAAATAACAAGGTACTCTGATTCATAACAAGAGGTCATTTAGACTTGGGTTTAAAGTAGGGTCTGAGGAAGTAACATTTAAGCAAGGAAAAGTGTTAGTGGTAGAATTTGTCAAAGGCCCTGCATTGATAATGAGCTGCCTATGTCTGAGGAAATGAAAGAACTCTGATCATTGGTATCACTGGAGCATACAGAGAAGAGTGGTGAGAGATAAGATTTGTAAGTAGTCCCCTTTGCAGAGTTTGAATTGTATTATAATCCAAAGAATTATGCTGACAATTTTAAGGAGGACAGAATTGTGAGCTGATTTATATACTTAAACAGTACACTAAAAATAGAGAAGAGATAATCAGGAAATGAAACCATTAGGAGATAATCCAGGTGAGGAGAAAATGGTGATTTAGGTGAACAGAATATTAATAGGGACTGAGAGATATATTAAGAATTAATATTTTGAAAATAGAATATGAATTTAGACTATAGTGTTGAGATTTACTCTCAGATTTCTGATTTTAGCAAATAACTCAATGGACATTTAATTTACTGAGATTGGAAAACTCTTTCCCCATTTGTGGGTTCTGGGTGATCTTAGAATAGTACCAGGGGTGCCAAAAAAATGTCTACACATGGCTCATATTCACTTTTTGTTATTGGTATATATTAAGTATTACAATTTTAATACAGTTTTTTCTTCTCTTAAAATGTGTATACATTTTTTTTGGCATCCTCTGCATTTACAATTTTGAGGAATCACAGACCAAGTTGAAAGTTTAAACACAAAATTTTGCATGCAATTTTTGAGGGTTAACAAATCCCCTTAGCTCTCTCTTTTTCACCTTCTAAGATTAAAAAGCTCTGCACTTGGAGACCTTCAGCAAATTAAATTCTCCTTCTATAAAGTAATTGTCTACGCATAAAATGAACTATTACCTTTTCAGTACAGGCTTAAGTTCATTTGTGACCAAAACTTAATTTTATTAAAACTAGCTCATCTAATTCTATGATTCATGATTTTAGAACTATTGTACTTTGACTCCGTGGTAAGCACACATTTTTCTGTATCGGTGCTTTTATTGACTTTTCCTCTTAACATGTGGTCTCTTCTCATGAAACTTCTACCTCTTCAGAATCTACCTCCTTATTTATGAATTTTTTTCTTATCTTGCCTATTAGCATGAACTATTCCCTTGTTTGGTTCATTCACTTATTTATGATCCTATATGTCTCTTCAACTAGAATACAGGCTCACTAAACACAGGAACACATCTGTCATCTTTGAGTCTCTATTATGACAAGCACAAAATTAGCCTTAAGGAATACTATTGAATACAATGTTGGAATTGATTTCCCATATTTTCTCATAGATGATAGTACACCTTCTAAAAATATATATCTGTTAAATCAAAGATTTTCTTAGGTAGCTTACAGAAAGTGTTCTTCTGTGAATAAAGATACATTATTTATTCTTAAATATAAATCATTGAAAAATGACCTTCAATGTACACAAATGATGCCATGCGTATATGTGTTGTTGCAGTGGCACTAAGAACTGCCATCCGGCATCTAGACTGTAACATCCTTGTTGGAAGTTGTGTCCATTTCTCAGCAAATGCAGGATACTTTGACTTTTCCTTAAAGGCTGATAAGCTATTAACTTCCCTACATATTGTCTTATTAAATCATATATAGTATCAAAACTATGAACTATTAAAACACATTTTTAGAGAATTTGTGCGATTCTTTTTTTCCCCTAAAATAAATCAAAATAGTTCAAGAAATTGTCAGGAAAAAAAAATGTCTGAGCTGTGACGCTACTCATTCCGAATGTTATCATTAGATCACATCTCAATTAATATCCCTTTTCACTCTCCAGAAGAAACATCTTGTATATGTGTAATTTAAATTCTTTAGCCTGAGTCAAATGTTTCATTACAGACAAATTAAAGGTTACTGAGAAACTTAAATTGTGCTCAGGCCATAGGGGAGAATTTAAAGCACCTCAGAATAAAATGTTGCTATCAAAGAAAGACATCTAGAGCTCTTAGTAACAAACATTCATTATTGATCAGCAGGGGGATGTCTGTGGTACAAATGAGTGTGCTCATTTTATATTGCATTAAAATATATTTCTCAGTTTAATGAGTATATTGAAGAAATGTAACCATTTAAAATATTTAATATATTTCATGAATGTATATTCATTTATTTTCAATTGGTACAAACATATTATTCTGATTTCTTCAACTTATATTGAATAATGAATAATAAAGCTGCTAGGGTCTTAGATAAATTGTCTCACCCTTTATTGCATAGATTATGACATACACTCAAGTAGTAGTAAGACTTCCCAGTTTCCTATCCGGGAATAAGTGACAATTCTTTGGCTCAATCACAGATGCTCTGATTCCTAAGCAAGTGCATTCTCTACTGTTTTATACTATCTTTTTGACTCTCAACTATGTTTTTGTTGTTTTATAAGGCAATTCTTACATGCCTTAGAAAAATTTGAGCTCATAAGAAAATTTAAGGACCCCCCCCTTGCCTCATCTGTTTCTTTTCCTCCCCCCTCACGTCCCAGTCCCAAGTTAACAGCAAGCTTGTGACAGAAGGGATAGTAACATTATCTATCTATCCATAGCTCTCTATTCTCTGTCAGTATCTATCAGAGGCTTAAGGCCTGACCAATCAGAAGGGAAACTCGCTGCACACAACCAGCGTGGCCATGGAGGGAGTCCCAGCTCCACCTGGCTGACTTGGACACTGGGGCATTTATTGACACCTTCATGTTTCAGAGGGTCACTGGGAGCTGTAGGAGTGTGCTCGGAAATGGAAGGGACTAAGCGAGCCCTGAAGCATGAAGGAGCCCCAGAACAGGCCACCTAAATGCTGACTCCTGGAGACTGCAAATGCAAGCTCTGAGGAACAGAAACACACTGCATTCAGGTACAACGTCTCAGACAGGTCCAAGGACAGTGTAGAGGAGGAAGATCCAATTGCTTCTACTAACTCACTAGGAGAGCATGCCAACCAAGTAAAGATAACTTCCCCAAAGGAAAGCAAGGTGCACGTAGGAGGGCGATAGGGTGCTGGACAGCAAAATAAATGACAGTTTCACTACTGCTTCACATAATGAAGTGCATGGAATATAGTGCATGGCATATCATACTAGTCTTAATCCTTGAAATTTAGTTTCCTGTTTTTCCTTGCCCGCCATTCTTAGCAGTCTATCCTCTAAGAACTGTAGCTGTTGTTTTCAGTGGTATTTATCCAGCATGTTGTTTAAGTTATCTATTTTATTGTATTATATATTATCTATTATAGTGTGTGTGTGTGTATATATATATATATATATATTCAAATATATATATATATATATATATATTTATATATATATATATATATATATATATATATATATATATTCAAATATATATGAGAAAATATATTTCCAAGCCAGAGGGTGAAAAAAAACCAATAACTAGCATTTGCAAGCAGCTTGTGATTAAACATCTTGCAAGCTATGTGCCCATAAATACCAAAGAAGCTTAGAGAAGGAGCATAAATGCCAGAAACACTTTAACTGTATTCTCAGCTATGCCAGAAATGATCAAAGCATCTGTGTCAGTGACAAATCAATTTTCCTTTTGAACCTCAGGTCTTCTAGCCTTCAAATAAGGATATTAATGTAGCTAACTCATGGGATTATACTAGGTAACTTAAAACATGCTTATCACAGTGCATGCCATGCTAATAGGTGCTCAAAAATGTGTGCTGGCATTATTAATATTATTATACATTATTATTATTATTATTATTATTATTATTATTATTAGAAGTAGTATGGTTTAGGCAGTGAAGTTTGAATTCAGCAGGTTTCTCAGGGCTGGCTCTAAAATAACCCAGCAGTGGTCCTCTCAGAGACCCATTGCAGTGGTAGTAATTGGTACTGTGGGAAATTGCAAACTGGAAACCTAGGTCTCATTATGGCGTGTTGTTGCTCCATGCTGAATATCACAAATGCTAGCCTCTCTGATCTGGAATAAAGACAGTTTGATCTCCAACTTTTTATTGCAGTCGTTGTTAGAGCTGCTCAAAATATCTCCTCTATGGAAGCCACACAAAGAAATGTTCTTGTGTTTGTAGTTAAGCGTTACTCCTCAGCCAAGAAATTTCATGTTGTGTTGAGTTGTCACAAAATACATTCAGACCCAGTGCTCCAAAATAGGAATTGCAAAAGAAGCTTGGTAGGAATTGCAAAAGGAGATGTCATAAAAATGACATCTTTTCCCTATTTCTTCTCTGTAATGCCACAGATCAACTTAGTGGGAACATTTTTTATTTTGATGAAAACCAGGAGAAATTTCATAGAAACATTTAAATACAACTTCGTTGAATTTAGAATGGGAATTCCAAAAGAAGGATATATATGTGTGAGTGTGTGTGTGTGTGTGTGTGTGTGTGTGTGTGTGTGTATTTTTTTTCCTTGTGAAGAGATCATGTAGGAAGCAATTATACAGGAGATTTTGTTTTTATTATTCTTAAGAAAAATTCCTTCATCTTGAAATGCTTTCAACATGTCATGACCTTCACTGGCCCTTTAACTTTATCTGGAAAAGATCTACAGGTATCAGTCTTTGTGTTGGCCCACCTTCTTCCTATGCAATATTGCTTTATGAAGCACCTACTGAGTACAGGGAGCAAGGATGGGCCTCATAAAATAACTCAGACTTAACCTACAATCTGTTTTTTAAATGACTTAAAAAAACTGTGGAGGGCCGGCCGAGTGGCACATTGGTTAAGCGCTGGTTTTGGGATGCCAGCGGCCTCGGTTCGGATCCCACATGAGGGCCAGTGACACTGCCCTCTACAGCTAACAACAGCTCCACCTGGAGTTGGGCTGTGCGAGCCCCGGTGATGGTGTGGGCTGCAGCTCCTGCTGCAGTGGGCTGCCATAGGCTACAGTGAGTGGCCGGCAGCCAGCGTGGCCGGCAGCCAGCGTGAGCGGCTGGCAGCCAGTGTGAGCTGCCAATAGCCACGGTGAGCGACATCCAGAGGCCAGCGACCGATCTGCCTCATCCGGGAAGAGCGCAATGACGATACCAACAGTGAAGCAACATCCTCCGCAACTAGACTGAAGAACAAAAAGACAGCAACTTGTCTGTTCCCCTTCCCCGATTCCCCAACGCTGTTCCCCTGCACCAATTCCCCAATAAAAAAAAAAACAAAAAACAAAAAAAAAAAAAACTGTGGAGTATTTTTCAGAGGTTTTCAGGTTAAGAATGCATGAGATTCATAGACATATTTCTACGTATTGCAAAATCAATAATATAAACATAATTTGTTTACTCTTTAGTTCTGTATATTAAAGTAGAATAATAATTTCTTCTATAGTAAATCATGATGATTTAAGAAGTATTTTGCTGTAGCTAATTGCTCAGTAAGTTTTACTGAGAAAATTTTAGTGTTTTTGGTATTCTTTTCCTGGAAATTATTCTCAAGGAACTTATGTTGCTTTCACCTTCCAGAAAAACATATATAATTGAAAATTAAATTATATGTCTCTTGGAAATTAATAAAAAACTTTTGGGAAGATTAATTTTCAATTTTTCTTTTATTCCGTATTAAATCCCATGCTATTATTCATCCTTAAAATTGTAAATTGCTTTCTATTTTTTATTGAATATTACTCAGCAAGTTAAACAAAGACTGACAAGAACTGTTTCTGATTATAGATAATGCAAAGAATAAAAGAACATGTGGGCTTTGATTTCTTATAGATCAGAGCTTTGCCATAAAAATCATCTAACTTCTGTGTTGTCACTATGATGGTAATACATTTGAGTTCTAAAAGAATAATTTGCAATATACATATATTTTAAAAATATAATTCCAGTAAAAAACTTTGAAACACTACAGTTTCTGCAATAATAAGAATTCTTTTAAGGACACCTTTCAGTACTTTTCAAAAGATGGTTGAAATACATTGAAGTTTTTTTTCAGACAACTTTGAAATAACATAACTAAAGTACTTTGTAAATTCTTTTCTTCTGAGATTTCTTTCTAGCAATCCACAAATTCTTGTTTGTTAATGACGTTGAGATTCCAAGGTCTAAAAATTATTGTGTCCACATACTGCCACCAAATCGGACTGAAAGCTAATTGCCTGCAAAAAAAAAAAAAAAATCCATTGCTTAGTGTCTACAGGGACACAAATGAAAACAAAGGTACAGCGTGCAAATTATCTAACATTGGCTTGAGGAGTCAAAAGATCGTAGCATGTGAATTAATCCCATCGGCAACATCATTTTGCCTGTGTCAGTGCTTCTTTTTTTTAAGAAAGTATTTTTCTGACTGATTCACAAAAGTATACTATACCATCATTTTTTATTCTAAAATTTTTTTATAAATTTTTAAAACTTAATAAAATATTTATTAAGCTTTTCCAATGTGATGTTTTTAAATTCAAAGGTAACTGTGATGTGATGTAGCATAACATAGTAAAGAAAGAATGGAGAACAGGTATCTATCTATCTATCTATCTATCTATATCTATATCTATATCTATATCTATATCTATATCTATATATGCCCAAATCTCTACTTCACTCCTTACCAGATGTATGGCCATGGAAACATCTGTTGATCCATTCTAAATCTGTTTCCTCCATACTAACCAATACTTAGAGTTGTTGGGGCATATTCATATCAAGGCTATAAAGCAGCTTGAAGAGCATATAATAAACACTAAAGAAATGTTATCTGATAGTCCCCTTGCCCCATATTATGGGAAGACACATCTGGGTAATGGGCTTGTTGCCAGTTGTTTTGCTGGAAGAGACTTAGTAGTTGAGAACAAAATAGCAATTCAAATGGATGCTATATGGATCCAAGAAGCAATTCAATCAGGAGACAAGATGATAATATGTAAAAATATAAATACAATTGACATACAACACCTCTTTTTTTCACTCATCAAATTCAGAGAAAAGCTGATGGAATGCTCTTCTGCCTTTTTATAGGGAACATTATCCCTTTATTATTCCCTTTGTTACCCAGACTAAATTTGGTATATCTTTTTTTTTTTGTTTGTTTGTTTTTTTTTTTATTTTTTTTTTTTTTTGAGGGCAGTGTTACTAGCCCTCATATGTGGGACCGAACCGGGGCCGCTGGCTTCCAAGGCCAGCGCTTAACCACCGCGCCACTCAGCCGGCCCTAAATGTCTGTCCTATTTTCTCATTATGAGGACTTGTTTGTTTGTTTTTCTGAGGGCAGTGTCACTGGCCCTCATATGTGGGACCCGAACCAGGGCCGCTGGCTTCCCAAGCCAGCGCACAACCAGCGTGCCACTCGGCCGGCCCAAAATTTGGTATATCTTTTGAGATGACTTCGTTGAATAAAAACGTGATTAGGTAGGAGGAACAGGGTACAAAAAGGTCAGAGCATGATTTGTTCGGTCTTCCTGACCTTCTCCTTTAGGCAACTTCTGGTAAAAGGTTGTCCTTTCTATTTGAAAAGAGCAAGTGGCATCCAATAATCAAATGCTGTTGCATTAATTTATGTGTTCATACAGTAGATATTAAGCACCTGTTCTTCATAATGTCTTGTGCTATGGGGTGGAGATACAGTGATGAAAAATGTAAATATTGATTCTTCCCTCCTGACATCTACAATGTGAAGAGGTGAATCAAAGATTTGTGGTGGCAGAAATAAGGTTAGGTTTGTGGGGACCAGTATGTGGTATCGTGGGAACACATAAGGGTGATCTTACTCAGAGTCAGGATGGAAGCAGGGCATTTACGGGAAAGTGGTATCTAAGAAAATGCCAATTTATGGATGCAAGTTTATTTCAAAGTCAAGAAATGACTCTACAAAGGCTTTGCAGAAATAGTTGGGAACTTTTAAGAACTAATCATGGTCAGAGATAGTCATTCTAGCATGAGATGGAGGATGGATTTACCTAGAAATTAAATAAAGGTAAGCTAATCCAAAGCTGCAGAGGCCATGTTAGCACCTCTGCAAATGTTTCTCAGGGAAATGGCGCAAGAGTGCGAGATTCCCAGCATGCGTGTGAAATTAGAACATTTTGCTTTCAGAAGGGTAATTATTGGACTAGAGAGCTCTTAATTCCTGGGGTGATTTTTATTTTTGCATCAATATATTTAGTTTCTACGATGTAAACACCTAAAGAGAAGCAAAGCAAACCCTTCAATGTTAGTTAAGCTTCTGATATTACACAAATTGGTTAGCACCAAACATTTCCATAAAAATCAATATACTAACACCAATATATCTTCATCAGCCATCTCTTCACTTCGTTTAACCTTTAGTACACTATGTTATTTTCTAAATTCTCAATAAGGCCCCCTTATTATCTCTCCTAATTGATCCTTACCAGATGAGAGAGTTTCCAAATGGAATGTTTTGTTTTAGAAAAAAGTCGTCTTTAAGAACTCTAAGAATGTTTTGTTTGGTTGGTTCTACCTCATTTAAAGTCTCGATTTTCTTATTTCTGGTCTCTGATGAAATCTAAAAAACTAGAAATCTAAGTCACCTATACTCAAAATGTTGTCTGTAGAGGAAAGGCATCAACATCCCTAGGGAGCTTGTTGGTGATTCAGACCTTCAGCCCCCATCACAAAAATACTGAATCAGAATGTCTAAGAGTGGATCCCAGATGTCAACCCCTTTTAAGAGATGATTCTTATACATGCTGAAGTTTAGGAAGCATTGGTCTAAAAAGTGTTTTAAAACAAATATTGTTTATTTAAAAAATCACAGTAGAAATTAAAAGTACTATCACTGGATTCCAGAAGCACAATTCATAAAACTTAAAAATATCAAAAACTGACCTCCTCAAAATAAAATTTTAAACAAGTTTGCTCTATGAAAGCCTATGTTGAGAGGATGAAAAGATAAACAATAGACTGGCAGACAATGGAAGGCAAAGGACTAGTATTTAGAATATATAAATAAATCTCAGAAAACAACAATAAAAAAATTCATCCATCAAACGGGCAAAATACTTGAACAGGCAGTTCACTAAGAAGATAAAGCATTTAGCAAGCAAGTACATGAATATCTATCCAGCATTATTACCCATCAAGAAAATGCAAATAAAATCACAGTGATATATCACCACACAGCTTCAGAATGGCTAAACATAAAAAAAAAAGAAAGAAAAAAACAAACAAACCTCAACACCAAATGCTGGCAAGGATAAGGAGAAACTTGTACACATATACATTCCTGATGGGAATGTAAATGGTATAACCACTCTGGAAAACAATTTGTCAGTTGCTCATAAAACTAAACATGTAATTATTACCATAGGACACCACAATTGTATTCTTGGGGTTTTATTCCAGAGAAGGAAAAACTGTTCACACCAACACTTGTACACATATGTGGGTAGTATCTTTATTTCTTATAGCCCCAAACCAGAAACAGTGCTGATGTCCTTCAACAGGTGAATAGTTAAACAGACTGGTACAACATACCATATAATACTACTGAGAAAAATACACAGAGGAACTGTTAATTTGTGTAACAATTTGGATTTCATTTGTATAATGTGCTTGAAATGACAGCATTTTAGAAATGGAAAATAGATTAATGACTGGCATAAGATAAGGACAGTGTTGGGGGGGTGTCAAATGTGGATGTGTTTGTGGATGTGGTTATGGTGGATATGGTTATGGAGGGCACCATGAGGAATCCTTGTGCTAGGATTGTTCAGCACAATTGTTCAGCACAATGAAGGCCGTACATGACAACACAACAGCCAACATGTACTCAACAGTGAAAGGTTGAAAGCTTTTCTTCTAAGATCAGGAAGAAGACAATTGTGTCCCCCACTCTTATTCAACATAGTACTAGAATTCTTAATCAGAGAAATTAGGTAAGAAATTGAAATAAAAATCACCTAAATTTGAAAGGAAGGAATACAAATATCTTTGCTTGCAAATGAGATGTTCTTATGTTATATATAGAAAGCTGTAAAGACTCAGCAAAAACCCTTAGGGCTAATTATCAAATTCAGTAAAGTTGCAAAATATTAACTTAACATACAGAAGTTTGTTGCATTTCTATTCACTAACAACAAAACATCTGAAAAGAAAGAAACCAATTCCATTCACAGTAGCATCAAAAGCAGTAAATTCTAGGAATAAATTAAGCCAAGGAGGGGAAATATCTAGCTGTACCCTGAAAACTTCAAGACTTTGATGAAAGAAATGCAAGAAGATAAACAAATGGAAAGATTTCTCATGTTCATGGATGAGAGTAACTAATATTGGTAAAATGTGCATAGTGTTACCCAAAGCCATCTATAGATAAAATGCAGTGCCTACCAAAAGTCTAATTACATTTATCACAGTAATAGAAAAATAATCCTAAAACTTACATGGAGCCACAAAATACCCCCCAAAAACAAAGCAATCCTTAGAAGACTAAAGCTGAAGATGTTATACTTCCTGATTTTAAACTATACTACAAAGATATAATAATCAAAACAGTATGGTATTGGCATAAAAATAGACACGTAGTCTAATGGAATAGGCTCAAAAGTCCAGAAATAAATAATTACATGTATGGTCAACTAACATTTGACAAGGGAGCCAAGAATAATCAACTAGGGAAAGATAGTGTCTTCAATAAATAGCAGTGGAAAAATTGGATTACCACATGCAACAAAATGAAATTGGACCCCATTCCCAAAAAATTAAAGACTTATGTATAATACCTAAAATTTTGAAACTCCTAGAAGAAAATATAGGGAAAAAGCTCTTTGACATTGGTCTTGGGAACAATTTTTTCTAAAGAAGGTATACAGATGGCCAACAGCTACTTGAAAAGGTGCTCAACATCACTAATCACCAGAGAAATGCAAATCAAAACCACAATGAGATATCACCTCACACCTGTTAGAAATGGCTGTTATAGGACCTGCTGAATGGTGCGGTGGTTAAGAGCTGGCTTGGGATGCCAGCAGCCCCAGTTTGGATCCCACACACTGCCCTCTAATAAAAGAAGAAAAAAAAAAGGCTGTTATAAAAAAGTCAGGTAAGTGTAGGCAAGGATGTGGAGAACAGGGATGCCTTGTGCATTGTTGGTGGGAATGTAAATTGGTATAGCCACTATGGAAAGCAGTATGGAGGTTCCTTAAAAAATTAAAAAATAGAACTAACTTATGATCCAGAAAGCCCATTTCTGGGTATATATCCAAAGGGAAATGAAAATAAAATCTTAAAGAGATATCTGCACTCCCATGTTCACTACAGCATTATCTGCAATAGCCAAGATTTGGAAACTAACATACATGTCCATCAATGGATGAATGGACAAAGAGGATCACACACACACACACACACACACACATGCACTAGAATAATATTAAACCATGAGGGATAAGTAAATATTGGCATTTTCAACAACTTGGATAAACCTTGAAGGCATTATGCTAAGAGAAATAGATGAGGCAGGGAAAGACAAATACTATATGATATCACTTATATGTGGAGCCTGAAAAAGCTGACCTCATAGAAACAGAGGGCAAAGTGGTGGTTACCAGGACTGAGGAGTGGAGAATTGGGGAGATGTTGGTTAGAGGGTACAAACTTCCATTTATAAGATGAATAAGTTCTGGGGATTTAATGTACATGTTTATTATAGCTAATAATACTGTACTATATTCTTGCAAGTTGCTAGGTGATTACATCTTAAATGTTCTCATCACAAAAAAAAGTAAAAAAAAAATTGCAATGTGATGATGGTGTTAGCTAATACTATGGTGGTCATCATTTTGCGGTATTGAGTGTATCAAATCTGCAAGTTGTACACTATTAATTTATAACATATTATATGTCAATTATATCTCCATAAAGCTGGGGGAGGGCCGGCCATATGGCCCATTGGCTAAAAGTTGGATTGGGATGCCAGCTCTGAGCAGCAGGGCCCTGGTTTGGATCCCACATGAGGACCAGTGACCCTGCGCCCTTTATAGCTAAGATGGTAAACAACAGCTCGACCTGGAGCTGGGCTGCCATGAGTCGCCAGCAAAGGCTTAGGCTGCAGTGGGGCTGGCCAGCAGCAAGCGTGAGCTTTCATGAGCTGCCGTGAGCCACTGTTAGCGGCTGTCCAATGGCCTGCGAGAGACTGCCTCACCCGGGAAGAGCACAATGATGATACCAACATGGGCCAGTGAAGCAACATCCTCCACAACTAGACTGAAGAACAAAAGGACAGCAACTTGTCTGTTCCCCTTCCCCGATTCCCCAACGTTGTTCTCCTCCCTCAATTTCTCAATAAAATCTTTAAAAAAAAAGAAAAAAAAAAGCTGGGGGGAAAAAAAAGAAAAAGTAGATTATGCCTGGTTTTCTTCATTAACGACTCATTCAGAGAACCTGAAGAGCATAGAAGCTAGTTCAAATAATAAAATATCCAGAAATATTTTTCTTTTTTTGTACATACTTCGTTCTTTCTTATTTATTTTTTCAAAAAGAATGTTTAAAGTGAGAATAACAAGTTTCTTATTACCCAACAAAATTTGCTGAAGATAATAATATTTAAATGTAGATGGATCAAAAATTGAATCTGAGTGTTGCAAAAATAAGTAAGATTGAAATCTAAGGAAATCACCTTACCACAGTGTTTGCAGGAATGGTTGAGAAGTCATCTGTAACATCCCAAAAATCGATATTTATTCAGATCCAATGAAACCTGTGGTTCATTTTTTCTTAACCCACCAAAACTAACTCATTCCTTCTATTTTCTGGTTAATGTTAAGCATAATTTGAATGTCAGTCATCATTTTACCTTCAAAATGACTCTGCTTGGTCTGCTGTTGCATAAAACTCAAGGGTCACAAAAGCCGTAGACACTGAAGCATGACAAAAGGCAGAGGAAAGCTGTTATGTTTCCACTTAAAATGTCATTTCTGTTGATTCTGAGATGGCTCAGTCTCTGGAAGATGCTTTGCCCCAAAGAATAAAGTGACCCATGTTTTCCTTCACATCACGACTATTTCATCCCTCCTGCCTTGTATATGGATTAGTCAAGAGGATGCAAGATTGGCAATTGATTTTGTATTTTGTTAATTGGCACGAGTTACCACATGGATACTCGGCAGACAAAACAGATGATACATGGCTTAACAAATAAACTGAAAAGGCACTGTACAAATGCCAAGACATTTCATGATATTTGGCATGCTGAATTCTTCTTGTGACAAAAATATTTGCTATGAAAATCTTTCATCGACATTGTGAAATGGAGCTTTATGATAGATTTCTTGCTTAAAAAGGGTGAATATATATATATATATATATATATATATATATATATATATATATATATATAACTGTTTTTTAATAATGAAGATTTATGAATAGAAAAAAGTTCTTGGCATCTTATACTACCCTCAATGATACTGTCTTCAGTGTATATGGAGAATGTCAGTCCCACTGAGAGGTTGAGACTGAGTTTAGCTTATTTTTTCCTTAAAACATTGTGAGGACTGGGAGGACAGCCTTGTAAATTCTCTCCAGTAAAGAATGAGGGGATTATAAGGCTCAGTCCTCCACAGGATGACTCCTTACCTTAAAAGAGCATTTCATAACGTGATATCTTATATGTTATCCATCAGAACTCCAGTTTTATCTTTATGCACAGTAGAATCTTTGTCACAGTATATTAAAACCCCTGAGAAAAAACTTTCTATGCCTCCAGGGTTAATATTTGGGGGAAAATAAAAACAAACTAGTATCAGGAACCAAGTCGAGCAGATTCCTCATGTTCACTTGGACTCAGAAAGATTGAACCTAATGCATGCTACTCATGAAATGTGATATTCTCTTGGCTCAAAACCAAAAAAAATATGAAGATGAACTAGAGTTTATCATATTGAATGGTGTTTACATTTATCATCTTCATGCTGAATCTAGGCTTGGCTTCTTGGGCTACTTTCAATGTTTTCCCTGAACTGATAAAGAATCTGATTCAACTCCCCCAATGTCATTTCCTGTGTGTCCCTTAAAACTCTGGGCATCACTCAAGGGTACAGCTGTGATTTTAGATAATAGTCATCAGCAAACCTAATTCTGAATACTTTACTTAGGCCTGAAATATTCTCCTTGCTTAAGGATTACACAATCATTTCACCAATATCCATTTGACATTTGTTCATTGTAGAGTTGTCACAGTTTGGGGAATTGAACACCAACCTATCAGGTGTGAGCTCTAAAGGACAGACTACATGGCAGGAGCCAGGCTTAACATGACTAGGGTATAACATTCTTGTTACAGCACATCTTCAGGACCTGATAACGTCAGAGAGACGTAAGAAAACGTTTCCTGGGGATTTTGTTTTCGCCTTTGTGTGAGAAAGCAATATAATGGGATCATCTCTTTCCCTCATTTTTTTTTTTTCCCCCAGAGAAGGAATCCCAGGATTGTTGCATGTATTTTGCCTGATTAAGAAACCAATACAAATTTAATTAGGAGCACAGAGGACTGCAGAAAAAAGGTCAACCCTGAGGTCTGCCCTACCTCTGTACTTCCCATTAAATAAACCAAAAGTCCCTTTTCACTTAATATACTTTGACTTTGTTTATCTGTTACTTGCAGCCAAAGTCATTCTAGTGTGTATACCTCTCTGCCAATTTTTCAGGGTTCAGTTCAACCCTAGCTTCACTTCTATTGATAATCACTAATATTTATGGAGTTTGTATGAGATACTGGGTACTGTTCTGAGTACAGTAAAACTTTGGTTTGCGAGCAACGTGGTCCGCGAGTGTTCCACAAGACAAGCAAACATTTCTAATACATTTTAACATGGTAAATGAGCAATGTCTTGCAATAAGAGTAGTTTGTTTCTGGAATGAATTATCCTGTACTTGTGTTACTGTACTTCTTATGTGTGTACTCATTAATCCTCTCAATAGCCTTGTAAATGTAGTCTATTCTAAAATTTGTAAGATCACAGAGAGATTAAGTAACTGACCCAAGGTCCTACATATATTAGGGAGAATAAGGTTTAATAAACCCAGGAAGTAGTACCCCAGAAGTCTCATTCTCAACCAATATATGACACTGTCTCATTATATGCTAATGCTCATATTAGTGCCATATAAATCCCTATTTTTGAATTTTTTTGCATTTATTGTCTGAAAATTATGCAATATCTCATGTTAAATTTTCCTGGGCTGTTGTCATCCTGTATTTCTTACCTGTTTTATATTTATTGTTTCACTGTGTATGTCTTCGCCTTCCTTTTCGCCCAGTTCCTTTGGAATGGACTCTGACCTGCAACACTCTTATATTCTGTAAGGTTTTATGAACACAAGGAATCCAGTATGCACAGGAATATCAATACAATCTCAAAATCATGACAAGTTTGGCTATGATAAAAGTAGTCACTGTGTGGTAGCACACTTGAATGATGGACTAATATTAGCCAATCCTCTTCCCAGCTCCTCCCCTTCCCATACAAAATTGGGAATCATAAGACAGGAATTCCTTGAACATTCTGTCTCACCCCTACCATCCTCTAAACTCAAACACCTTCATCACTACTGTCTCTTCTCACACATCTTGTCTAAGGCCAATCCTATCTTTCATTCCTATTCACTCTTCCCTGGTAGGTGACCTTCATTCATTGGCTCCTCCATTTTTTTCTTATTCAACTTTTTTAAATTTTTTTATTTATTTTTACTGACTCTTTTAGCTTGTCAACAATGTTCAAATCCTGTCTTGGGAAAAATTAAAAGGAATCCTGTATATGACACCAAACCCCCACTTACCTTTTTCCTTATAGCTCATCTCCTTTTATAGCCAAGCTCCTTGAAAATATCTCCTGTCTCGTTTTCTATTCCTAATTCTGCCTACAACTCAAGGGAAACTAAGTCTGTGTTGCTAACATCTTCACTGTAGCCTTTTAAATGACTAGACTGTCTGCTTCATCTGTTCCCATTAATGGCTTCCTTCTGGGGTTCTCTCTCTTAGCTTCAATATTGACTGTCCTTATTGACTTCCTATGAACCTGCTTCTAGATATTACTCATGGGATTGTCTTCCTCTATCAATACTTTAAATGCTGGTATTTTTCACTCTTGTGCTTGGGGGTTTCATGTATTCCTACTTTTTTTTTTTCTTTAGTTGTTAATCAGAAGTGGCTGTTTTTCAGACTTTGAAGAGAAGTCCTCTGCATGAATTCTCTCTAGGCTGATACCTGAACATTAGTGCTGGAGCATCAGGCAAAATATTATGATTTCTAGAGAAATGAATATAGCCTCTTTTATTTATCTTCCAGGATGAATAACGTCTTGAACAATGTGGGCTCTGTGCAATAGATGTCAGAAAAGTGGAGCAAGGTGAACTATGTGGGGAGGAGGTGAAGGGCATCTCTGGCCTGCTTGATAATTGTGTTAAGAACTTTGACTATCTAAACAAATCATAAATGTTTCCAACATTGATGTGTCCAGCTAAGGCAACCGTTCATTGCCTACTTTTAGGCTACATTCACCCAATGTTAAAACAGCTGAAACAAAAGGAAAACCTTGTTTGGTGTAAAACATCTTAAATGCTCTAATAGTTGACAAAGGGAAAGAAGCTTTCAAATGTTGGGTGAGAGTCCATGTCCCTGCCTTATGTTGTAATACTCTACCTTTGGACTTGGTCTGCTAAAATGATTTTACCCATGAAGGAAGAATTTATAAAGTTACAAAGAAAGGAGGGGTGGGTGGGAGGTAGAGGAAAGGAGAGAGGAAGGAGGGAAGTAAGAAAAGGAGGAAGGGAGGGAGGGAGGAAGGAAGAAGGGACAAAGGAATGGAGGAAGGCAGAGAGAGTAAAGAAGGAAGGAAGGGTGGTGAGAAGGAGTAAGGAAGAAAAGAAAGAAAAAAAGAAAGAAAAAATATTTAAATATATGGAATGCAATAGAACATAATTTCAAATCTCCTTAATTGTTTTAACTTAGAGAGCACAGGGAGATGAAAGAAAGAGGGAGAAAAGAAAACGTGCTGGTTCTTAATGGATTAGCAAAGGGTCTCAGTTAATGCTGCTGTATTGTTTATGGTACAAAAAGGGGCGCCCCATTACCTTGAAGTTGCACTTTTCCCAAGGCCTATATTGTCTAACCTCATACTATATTTAATCAAGTTTGATGGGCTGCATAAGGAAGGAGAAATTCCAGATAGTATTTGCTCTCATTCTTTTATTCCCTGGGTAGATCCAGGGAAGAGGCCAAAGCATGAGTCTGAGGAATGATGGAGTTTCATTATATACACTGACCTCCAGAGCCAACACATTCCACATGAGAGTGTTCATGTTAATACAAAGGTTAGCATCATTAATTCCATGATCTCCTGTTTTGACAGCCAAGATGAGTCTGTCTGTTTTCTTAAACCTTCTATCCTCTTTCCTGGATAGATTACATCTACAGTCATGGCAGTGGGTTAATTAGTACAATTTCTGAAAAGAATATATGTACTAATGACCATCAGAAAAATTGTGAAAGTATTTAGGGCACTAATAATAACATAAATCTTTACAATGGTTTTACAAATGTTTGCAAAAATATTTCTCCAAACCTTTCACTCTATGTATATCTACTTCTGAAGTCACTGGGAAATCAGCTGTTATAATCATTGTAAAATATACAAAGTAAAGAGAATTACAGTGAAAAAAAGAGCAGCTGTCTCTCATGGTCCAGTTCCAATATAAAAATCCCTTCTCAATTGATTGCAACCTTGAATTAGCATTTTTCAGTTATAGAGAACAAATAAACTTTCACTAACCTACCAGCTTTCTAAAGGTATACTTGAGCATCAATAATAATTTTCTAAATGACTTCTTAGAGCCATAGAATTCAGAATCAGGTCACAAAGATCAGAAATAGATTGTAAAGAGGGGATTATTACTCATGTCCTCTCCTTTTTTGGGATATGCCTATATCTGGCCCAGTGGTTGTGGTACATAAAAAGGGAAAGCCTGAATGTAAGTGCATAAGCTACGGGTTCCTTGGAAAGATAGACCATGAATAGCTAGATATTGAAAACACAGAGAGGAGATGAGGGTGGCACACAAGAGGCTGAAGGGATGTCCTGGTTAAGCACAAGGCCTTTCCTTATGCACAGACAGTTTTCACCACACATCAGTTCTAACCACACTCCAACTTTTGCATTCCAGCCCCAGCTTGTCAACCACTGGCCTAATCAAAGCAAACCTGGATTTCCTGCCACTTTTGTTGCATCTGTCTTAACCGTCTACTCAGAAAACATTTCCAACCTTCTTTTTTTACCACCTCCACAAAAAGGACTGGAAGGCCAAACAGTTACTTTCCCAGGGACCTTTTTTGTTATAGCTGTTATCCAAGTTTCAACTTATGGGACATAGGCAGAACTCTGCTTATGAAAAGGGTGTACTTCTGGAAAAAAAAAAAAAAGCTTTCCTAATAACAAAGTACAAAATGATTTTCTGCATTTTCCTATACTTCTTACCTTCAGATTAGGTGACATATCCATAGCTGCCACATGTGCATTGCAACATAAGGAGCTAGAAAGACGAACAGTTTTAGGATTGCCAGGTAAGGAGTCAGAAAGAGCCCAGGAAAACCTACTTCCAGATTAGCTCTATACAAAATAGCTACTGTTATTTTAAGCTACTGCATAGTCTGGCTTTCTGATTGTCACAGCTCAATATATGTCTGTGTGATTTAAAGGCTTTTCCAAATAAATAGTTTTAGTATTTTGTAAATCATAAATGTATCTGACTTTATTAATATAAAGCTCCACAAGTATGCTTTTATTGACAGAATTATCAAACTGATCACATTTAAAAAGCCTACAATATCTAAAAACATAGAAATCTCATATAAACAATACATTTTAAGAAACTATCTCAGAAATCTTGATGGACTTCTATATTTCATCTCTGTTGCCTCACATATCACTTGTCTTATCAACTCGTTAGCCTCATGGTGTGAGCCTGTCTTCCCATCATTCCCTGTAGTGATAATAAAAGGATATTGCATGATTCATGAATTGTGGCACTAGAAAAGTCATGTAGAATAAAAAATAGGTGACTCTATTTTATCATGCAGTAAATTATTTTAACAATTTTATATTTTATGGCTCAGCATTTGATAAACTTCTATAATTACATAGTGTCAGCACCCATGACCAGCCCAACTTTTTTCCACTGGTCTTGTGCCAACTCAATGGAGCACAGCCCGATGCAATAAAAAGAATGTGAGGGTGTGACATCTGAGTAGACACTACGTACTACTTACTGTGTGGCTTCAGATAATTTTATCCCTATCTCCTAAAGCTCCATCCTCTATACAACATGGAGATAATCTTGCATATTATTGTTTCACAGTTAAATAAGAATCATCAGGCCAGCTGAGTGGTTCAGTTGGTTAAGAGCTCACTCAAGAGTGCAAGCTGAGCTCTGAGCAACAGCAGTTCGATGCCCAGCCCGAGCTGAGGCGCCAACAGATGGAAGGATGGCTCAGCTGTTAAAAAAAAAAGAAGAATTATCAAAACAGTCTATTGTAGAACTTGGCACACTCAATATACTCAATATATGTCAGGAATTTTCTATCCTTCCCTGATAAATCATTTGATTATGCTTTTGTTGTTGTTATTAAAATATTCATATTTATAGTTGTCACTTGAATAACATGGGTGTTAGGGGTACTGACCTACTGAAAATCCCCTTATAGTTATATATTCAGCTTTGGTAATGCAGATTCCCAACCATGGATTTAACCCTTGAAAAATGTGGGTTCAAACTGCACAGGTCAATTGAAAAAAAAAAATCCGTGTATAAGTGGATCTGCACAGTTCAAACCTGTGTTTTCAAGGGTCAACTATACTTCCATTGGATGCTTATTGAGTTAAAATGTAGCTCAGTTTGTGTTGGTAGGAGCAAAAGAATACACACCCCCATTTTTCATGTAATAATCCGTAGAACACAAAAGGTAAAATAGAAATTGTATTTCCTTATTTTATTTTATTTTTTTTATTTTTTTTTAAAGATTTTATTGGGGAATTGGCGGAGGGGAACAGCGTTGGGGAATCAGGGAAGGGGAACAGACAAGTTGCTGTCTTTTTTTGTTCTTCAGTCTAGTTGCGGAGGACGTTGCTTCACTGTTGGTATCATCATTGTGCTCTTCCCAGATGAGGCAGATCGGTCGCTGGCCTCTGGATGTCGCTCACCGTGGCTAGTGGCAGCTCACGCTTGGCTGCCAAATGCTCACGCTGGCTGCGGGACACTCACTGTAGCCTATGGCAGCCCACTGCAGCAGGGGCTGCAGCCCACACCATCACCGGGGCTTGCACAGCCCAGCTCCAGGTGGAGCTGTTGTTAGCTGTAGAGGGCAGTGTCACTGGCCCTCATGTGGGATCCGAACCGGGGCCGCTGGCATCCCAAAACCAGCGCTTAACCAATGCGCCACTCGGCTGGCCCTGTATTTCCTTATTTTATAATAACAATGATTAACATGTTGAAAGCTGACCATGTGTTAGGGCTATGAGTGATTTATTTTTTTTTAAACCTCTCAAAAACCCTATAGTTAGCTATAATATTAATCATATCCATTTTATAAATGAAGGACCAAAAATTCAGAAAGTTTAAGGAACATACTCAAAGTGTAATAACTCATCAGTGATGGAATTTGGTGGACCTCAGATGTGAATGAAATCTCCGAGGTTCCTGGGGCCTAATCTTCAAATTCTCCTTAAAACACTGCCTGGAAAAGAGCTGATAATATATAATTGATTGAATGCTGTAAATGGATGAAATTCTCCCTGGTCTCCAGAAATCTTTAAACATTAACTGATAGGACCCACTTTTTATATTCTCTTGACCCTCTTCTTCTTTAGAAGAAGAAGATTACATCAGTAAAGATCTAATTATGATCTGTGTGGCACATGGTTCAATTCCTTTATTAAAGAGCACATATAATATTGAAAAACATAACTTCACAGGAGAATGATGGCTACCAATGGCTGAGGGACAGGGGAAAGGGGAGATGTTGGTCAGAAGATACAAACTTTCAGTTACAAGGTGAATACATTCTAGAGACCTAATGTATAGCATAGTTAATAATAATGTAATGTCTACTTGAAATTTGATAAGAGAGTAGGTTTCAAGTGTTCTTACCCCACACAAGAGATGACTAAGAGATGATGAATGAGTGAATTAACTTGATTGTGGTAATAATTGCATAATGTATATAAAAACATCATATTGGGCCTGCCGAGTGGTGTGGTGGTTAAGCGCTGGCTTGGGAAGCCAGCAGCCCTGGTTCGGGTCCCACATATGAGGGCCAGTGACACTGCCCTCAAAAAATAAAAACAAACAAAAAAACATCATGTTGTTCAGCCTAAATATATACAATGTTTATTTGTCAGTCATGCCTCAATAAAGCTGGAAAATAAATAAACAGAAAAAGCTTACCTCAAAAAAAGAAAAAAAAAATAGCTTCTCAATTTTTGATAAATCTCAAATTCAAGACATGTCCTGTGACACAGTAGCCTTCATGCTGTGTCAGCACATATGACCACATCAACAGTCCTACTTAAAAAGAAGCCAAAACAACAAACATCTGAATTATGCTCTGCTGACTTCAAATAAATATTTCATTCCCAACACTCAAGGATTTTCATATGTGACAAACAAAAATGTCTAAAATTGCTTAGTTTCACTTATTCATATCCTTAGGAGATGAATGTAAGCAGAGCTAAAGTCTTGCTTAACTTTTAATGCATTTTTTTACAAAAGATGTGAATTGCGACTAGGCTGTTGGAAGTGAGCCTTATAAATCACCTGAGCTGTCCCACTATTGGCATGTCTTGGAGTCATTATGTATAATTGGTTAATGGTGTATTTATTCTCACATTATTGGATCAGCTCCAGGGATAATCACTGATGAGTTTCAAAACTCTGGGAGGATTTCTGTGCAGAGGTAAATGAATTAAAAAACAAGATAAAACTAATTACTTGTATTTAAATTCAATTTTGGGGGTAATCGTTCTGTCTTGGGGGTCTTGCAGCAGTTTTCAGAAGTGATAAATTTGCTTTAGTTTGCTAACTTGCATTTCCCTAGAGCTGAGAAATTAAGTCACCGGTGATGAAAATCAGAAAGGAAGTCATTCAAACTAAAGTTCATGGTAGAACTTCCCACCTTACTTCTTTAGGCTTTCTTCTTTTTGTTTGTTTATTTTTTTAAGGGCAGTGTCACTGGCCCTCATATGTGGGACCCGAACCAGGGCCGCTGGCTTCCCAAACCAGCACTTAACCACCACGCCATTCGGTCAGCCTATATGCTGTCTTCTTTTTGATACCTTATCTTATTTAACATTGCCTTTGGAAACATGATAAATTGGGGAAAGAAGAACCATTTTCAGAGGCAACATCAAATGCATAGTATTTAAAGGTGTCAGCATTTCCAGAAACCATGCAAACAGTGCACCAGAAAAAGGCTCACATGTACTTCATTGAAGTCATCTGCTCTGATTAGACATAGAGAATGCTGACTGTAGAGGGCTATACTTTTAATGTAAGGCAACTGGATATGGTTAAGTGATACAAATTTAAAACTTTTTATCTCCATATGCTTGGCTGGCTTAGTATTTTCTTTAAATGTCTGATACGATCTTCTTAGAGCCCATTTCCTTTGACATGAGGAAAAAAATACGATTCAAGTGTGAATATTCCTGAGATAGGTTCATAAATTAAGTGTTATGCCTACTGTATGCTCCATGAGCTACATAGGACCTTTCTTGACATATACCTTGGGACAGGGAAATGGGTGTGGAGAGAAATGAAGTACGTAAGGCTTTGGCGAATATATCAATTAAAATTAGGTTCAACTACATATAAAGGAAGATCTAAGTAAACATTGTTTGAACAAGAAGTGAGTTCTACCATGAAAGAAGCCTGGATCTACATATTGCTAAGTCGATGCAATTTTTTTTTATCATCACTAGAGATCAAGGATCCTTTTGTTTTCCTGATCTAATACCCCTCCTTTTTTTCCAATCCACTAACTTGTTGAAGCAATGAATATCACTGATCCAATGGGTGGAGGAGAAGAGAGATGTCAAAAAAACATGCAACGTAAACTATCATTGCCAATATTCAACTATTTGTGTGCAGTAGAAGCAAGGAAAGCCAATCCACCGGGAATCTGAGAGACCAGCAGAAAGATAGAGTAAGACCTGTGCCTGGAACTGAAGAGAGATTTTTAGAAATCCAGGCAGCTCTGGGTGGCTAGGGACTTCAGTATAAATGGAGCTCAGTTACACTCTGACTTTTCTCACATACCGTTTACCCATCTTTTTACTCATCCTTTAGTTCTACCAAAAGGTAAAGGACTTGTTGCTCTTGTATCATGTTTAAGCCATAATGCAGTATGTGTCACTGGCCATTTGAGTCATTTGTAATTGCACAGAAGCCACATTTCATCATGTGTGTCTAACAGCATGCCATGTGTCCAAATCAGAGATGAAAAGATGCCATAAAAGTTGAGCTGTATAAAATATGTGAAATGAGATGTCATTGGATGAACAATTAAGGCCCCCTCACCTCACTGCCTTTTACATAAAATGCTAAATCATGATACTGAATTTTATCCTTGAGGGGTTGAAAATCGAATGGGCTAGACTCATGGTTTATGATCCGGATTAAAGATCTTTGGTCTGTTTAGAAGTTTGGCATAATGGGTTCACACACAAAAAAAGTAGTGAATTTATTCTTGGTGACCATTGTCATGCATGGACTCTAAGAGGGTCTCTATAAGTGTTTGTTGAAGAACTAAATGTATAAATAAATTAAATAATACTTAGGAGAGTCACAATAAGATGAAGGTTTAAATATCATCATTAGTATTTACGGACTACCCAGGTTGCCCTTCTCCGTTTTTTGTTCTATAAGCCGATTCTGTCATAGAAAATTGCAACAAAACTGCATTCAGCATTTAAATAACTGCCTTCTCAGAGATCATACCACTGTTGAATAATGAAAATCATTCAATTGTTCTTTCCTTTTGTCAAAAAGAGTTAAAGCTAGTGAAATTCATTTTTAAAAATGTGTGTACCATATGTGGATTACTTATCATCATGCCCTCTTTAAAAGGCCCAAATATGTAAAAATCAGATAGAGTACAGAGGTTCAAGTTCAAGAATGATGCAGCTTTTTGAAATCCTATGTAAATTGCTTTTGCCTCTTTACAATTCCAGGAGAAAGTAAAAAAGCGAGTTTTTGCAAATTTGCCTGCCCTTGAATCTTTTAGTTTGTCTTTTCTATGATTCTACTTAGGGTCTCATGAGCCAAGGCTATTGTATATAATAAGCCTTATGTCAGGGACCTTAATTGGATAGTGGCAGAAAAGTGACTCAGAAGTGACTGATGCAGAAATGGGCAGATGCCAAAAGGACCCAGGCCATTCCTGATGGGATATAATAAGGTTATTATCTCCAGAAGTCACCACTGCCATTGTGGTCAGAGAGATGAGAAGGGCTTGATATAAACTATTATAGTACCATGACTACTTTTGCCTGTTGATATTCATATTTTCTTAATTTCACTCGGGGAAAAATGACTGGAGGAGGTAGTAGGCAGCAGTTTATCCTATCTTATTAGAAAGATTGTTTTAGTATCAATAATTATCACCTATAGACCCAGAAAAAATAGATTCCCACTTAACTAAGTCTGATGCAATAGAGCTGGGATGAGGCTCCAAGACCTACAAGACCCTAGGTAATTCTAACATAGATAGTCCCCTACCTTGGGTAATGCTGATTTGGGGAAATGTAAGCATGTCTCATGATTTGAACTCACTATGTTTGTGTTTTGATAGAGAAACAATGGATTTTGTTTTTAAAGAAGTTATTCTGAACATTTGCTTAGATTTGTAATTATGTACATGACTATAGATAATTTCAGGGGTATGAAATGTCACTCATCTCATCCCAGGTGACCTGCTAAATTTTATGGAGAGGGACTGAAATATAAACTTGCTATAATACAGCATGGGTTCATCAAAAATTCAGTCTTTAAAAGTATTTGTAGGGTCGGCCGAGTGGCGCATTGGTTAAGAACTGGCTTGGGATGCCAGCGGCCCCGGTTCGGATCCCACATGTGAGGGCCAGTGACACTGCCCTCTACAGCTAAGAAGGTGAACAACAGCTCCACCTGGAGCTGGGCTGCTGTGAGTCCCCAGGACGGCATAGCTGCAGCCCGTGATGCAGTGGGCTGCCATGGGCTACAGTGAGTGGCCAGCAGCCAGCGTGAGTGGCTGGCAGCTGGTGTGAGCTGCCAAGAGCTGCTGTGAGCGGCCGTCCAGAGACTGGCAACCGATCTGCCTCAACCGAGAAGAGCGCAATGATGATACCAACATGGGCCAGTGAAGCGACAACCTCCACAACTAGACTGAAGAACAGTCCCCTTCCCCAGTTCCCCAATGCTGTTCCCCTCCTCCAATTCCCCAATAAAATCTTAAAAAAAGTATTTGTATGAAAGTTTTTCAGAGTAATATATACACTTATAATATGATTGCACCCCAGGCAGGGTGGAAACGATATTTTTGTGATCCCTTGTATGTTTGAATAAGTTTACTTGCTTTTAAAATACCTACAGAACTCATAGAAATCCAATAGAAAGAATATTACTAAAATATAGGGCACCAAAATTCTTGGTCATTTTTTTTTTTTTTTAGGGCAGTGTCACTGGCCCTCATATGTGGGACCGAACCGGGGCCGCTGGCTTCCCAGGCCAGCACTTAACCTCCGCGCCACTCGGCCGGCCCTCTTGGTCATTTTTGCTCTCCATATTTTAGGATTCATTATCAGGCTGGAAGATCTCTAGAAATTGTGTTGTTGAAAGAGTTCCAGAAATTGAGTTGCTATTTGCTCTTTCCAGAGGCACAGTCACTATGGAGGAGTTTTCCAGAAGAGGGTTCAGGTTGCAATCCCACATCTCTCTCTGACATTATCAGAGATGACTTCATCTCTAGGGTTGGGAACACTCTAGAGCAATATTTATTTCCCATAGGAGAATAAGGTAGCCCTACTCAGACTCCCATTTTGTTGTTGCTATTCATTCGTTTGTTTGGTTGTTTGTTTGTTTGTGTGCCTGTTGCCCCCTCCCCAATTCTCCCTGTAACATAGATGTCTTCCTCCAAAGCTGCTCCTCTGGTTTTCTTAGCTCCAATCAGCCCTACCCATCTTCACTTACAGAACAATTTTGTTTCTAGCTTCGAATTGCATCCTCACCTCCCTCCACTGACAGTATATTTCCATTTCTGAAACTGATATATTGTTAAAATTCCAAGCAAAAAGGATGGAAAATCTAACCATATTACAGACACAAACTGATTCTCATTGTTGAATATCCTGGGAAAAGTCTTGGGGACAAGGAGTACAATAGGGGTATGAGAAGATGTAGCAGGCAATCTGGTACATTCTATCAGTGTAAGACAGGAGAGAGAATGGGGCCTCCTAGTAGTCTAACAGAATTGGAGTCTGGGACTTTGTATCAGATGAATGGGGGTTGTATCCTGGCTCTTACACACAGAACCTGAATGGCCTTTGACAAATTATTTTACTTCTCTTGATCATAGTTACTTCATTTGTTAAAATGCAATTAATATCTATTTTGATGAATTATTATAGCAACTATATTAGACTTTGCATATAAAACAATTATTAAAGTGAAATTTAGCCTAATGTATATTACTTGCCTTTCATGGTTCATCTTTTAATTTTTAAATTGAATTTTCAGTAAATTCCCTAACACGGTTTTCATTGAATTTTCTGTTTATGGTTTGTGGCATTACTGATTTTTCACATATATTGATGCAAAAAATAGATCTAATTTATATATTGATGCAAAAATAGATATATTTATTTTACAGTGAATGAAATTAATATTTATTACATAAATAAAATGTATATATAATCTGGTTTTTTTTTTTGTTTTTTTTTGAGGGCAGTGTCACTGGCCCACATATGTGGGACCTGAACCGGGGCTGCTGGCTTCCAAAGCCAGCGCTTAACCACTGCACCACTCGGCCGGCCCTATAATCTGTTTTTTTAAATGTCTATTTAAATAAATAGAATTTGTAACAGTTGTGCAAACAGATTTGGATATTCCAGAATACTTTAAACTGGACTTGAGTCTGAGAAACCACTGAAGGACAAGCTGCCCCTAAAGTGTTTCTTTTTCCCCCTAATCCTTCATCTTTTTTTTCATTCTTGGATTCAGGATGTAGAAATATGGAACACGAGTGATGGAAGGGTGTCATCACTTTTCACTTCACTAGGGTAAAAACCATGGTGAGGTGATATATGTATTTATCTTTCCAAATGCCTTTTTTTTTCATGCAGTTCTGTCCCAGATGCTGACTTTCACCACAACGCATTGAGGCCACATCATATCAGACAAATAGAGTCATGGAAGAAATACAGGTAAGACAGAAATATTCCATTTTGTCTGATCCCTATTTAGTGGCATGCACCAATTGGTTTACCATCAAGGTCCAGGGTTGAGAATTGATCATTTATTAATGGCTATAATGTGTTTCTATATATGCTGAGTTAAATGTCTCTGACAGGAACATTAATACAAAGTGATATGTTTCCAATCAAAACCAAAGTTTTCTGCTTTCTTTTTAATGTAGATTCTTTCAGAGAGGCTGTACTATGGGGTCAGAGCTGAAAAGCATTGTTGTTTTAAAAATAATTATTGAAATGTGGGGAAACAAAGTTCAAACAACAAAACAATAAGATTAAGAAGACTAAGGGTTGCTTCATAAATTGTCAGGCTTGTCCACCTGCGAGGGACAAAGCAAAATGAAGCACTTGATATGAGATCACTCTGGCTTCTAGCAAACTTGGCAATATACCAACCATGTCTCTCTTACACACACACACACACACACACACACACACACACACACACACACACACACACACACACCTTATAAACCAGGTCTGAAGAAACGATTTCAGAAGATGCTGGTCAAAGCTATAGATACCTGGATGGTTCCATACTAGTAGCTATTATATTTTGTGGAACCGTCAGAACACCTGCTAGATACCCTGAGGAGGCTTCTCGCATGGTCTTGAGAATCCTTAAGTGGGAAAAGCAATTCCTCCAGCATGTGGTGTGAAACGATTGTAGTCCCAATTAAAATTAGCAGCCATTGGAGAGATGTATAGACCTTTGAAATCTTTCCTTGTCAAGTGCTTTAAATTAAACATATTATGCTAAGTGTGCCACAGTCTACCCATAGGAGCTGAAGTTTGTGTCATGTTTGATTCATTTTCCTTGGATTACTACAATAGACCACTTATGAGGGGATACAACAGAAAACAGCTTGTGTCAGAAGAATAAATTATGTCATCAAGACAAGGAATTTTTTTTTATATCTGCATATTTATATGTGGTCTTGTTGTAATGTAAGCTCTAAAACTAGTTACTGCTCCCAGCAGGGAAGATAAATTTGCAATTCACAAATCACTCATGCTACACTTTTGTTGGAAAAGATGATAATTTGTGATTGAAATATTCCTGTAATCTCTAGTATAGAGGCTGGTGTATGAGAGTATTAATGTTCTCAGCCAGTGATAGGACATACAGAGTATAAAATATTGGGGTATTTATGAAATGTTCCTGCATTAGCATGATTTTATGAAACCAGATTCTATGCCTTAAAGAAAAATTAATGTGTAGATTTTATATTCTAAAGAGGGTCCTGAACTGTTAATACTTCAATAACTCTTACTTCATGTAAAAATTAGCCTGTATTGAATGCTCATCTGTGACTTATCCTCCGAACCCTTTCTTGTCAGGGTCAGAGATGCATTTGTGGGAATAACTTGTCATGACTTTAAAGATAACCTGCCTAGATGTTCTTAATAAATTAGAGTGTACTGTAGATAGCTCAGGATTTGGAGTAGGGGTGCTGTCATTCTTTATTCAATCTCTCTCTACCTTACAAGAGGTTGTGAGATTTATATAAAATAATTTATGTAAAATACCTCTAGTGACACCTGGAATAGAAGAATGAGCTATACCTGTAGATCGTATGTTATTTTTTGAAAATAATGCCTGCTGTGTGTGCTCTCTCAGTCAGCCAATAAGAATGAGACAGGCATACCTTTGTTCCCTATTTTATTTTCTAAGAAAATGCTCCCTGTGTTTTTGTGTGTGTGGGTATCACGAATGCATGTGGGTGGGCACACATACAAACACTCAAAATACTTTGTTTAAAATATAAACTCTCTAGGGTTCTGTTTCCTTATGTGATCACTGATTGGGTTGTCTTACATTGTGTTTAAAGTTCCTCTATAGCTGTGTGATGGTTGATGTTATGCACCAACTTGACTGGGCTAAGGGATGCCCAGATAGTTGGTGATACATTATTTTTGGATGTGTCTGGGGAAAATAAGCATTTGAATAGATATACTGAGTAAAGAAGAGTGCCCTCATCAGTGTGGGGCAGTGTGGGTAGGAACATCATCCAATCCATTGAGGGCTTGACTAGAAGAATAATGAGGAGTAAGAACGAATTTGCTCTTGCAGTTTGAGTTGGGGCATCTGTCTGTCTGCCCTTGCCCTCAGATATCAGTGCTTTGGTTCTTGGGCCTTTGGACTCAGACTGGGACTGAAGCCACTATCTCTTCTGGTTCTCAGGCGTTTAGGTTTGAAATGGAATTATACCACCAGCATTGCTCCAGTTTTCTAGTTTGCAGATGGCAGAACCCTATCGGTTCTTTTTCTGGAGAACCCTTACTACCACAAGCTCTAAAAGTCTATTATGATTCCAAAAGCCAACCTTTATGCATGTGTTGAAAACAAACAAAAAGAAGAGTGTTTCAGGATAGGTGATGTAAAGGAGGTAGGATATGGAGAGGTAAGAATAGGTAAAGTACATCAGCTTTACAAGAGCTGGGTCCATGTCTATCTTTTAAATTCCACATTAATAACATTTGACACATATTATGCACTTGATGTTTATTGATGTATTCATGCACAAGTGGATGGATGGATGGAAAAATATGACAGAATCCAGGTTAAGAAAATGCAGATCTATTGAAGCATAATTGTGACAGTAGTGACTGAGAATATGACCTATGAAGTGATTAAGACCTAGGTTCATTTCTTAACTTTGCTAATTATCAGTGATGGGATTCTGTACATGTTACAAACTCCCTGAGCCATATTTCCTCCTTACGATAACTCTAGGTAGTGGGTGTTACTATTTTCCCTGTGTTTCAGATGAGAACAATGAGACAGGTAAAATACTCTGTACCTGTCTCACAGTAAGGGGCTAAAGTGATGATGATGATGATGAAGGGTATGGCTTAAGAGCAATGAAATCTGAATTTATGTAGTGTCTACTCTCCCTCCCTTACTACCTTCAGTCTATTATAAAAATTCACTCACCTGAAACTTATATTTCTTTCACAAGTCTCTTAAATGAAAGAAAGTGACCATGTGATAGTCTCATTTTGATTTCCAACTTGGTTATAAAAGTTTGCTTGCCAGCTTCTGTAGTTTAAGGCTTGCTACTTAAATGTCAGTACATTAGTTAGCTTTTTCTGTTAATACCTCCAAAATTTAGTGGCTTAAGACAGCAAACTTTATTATCTCTCATGATTCTATGTGTTCTCCTGACAATTCTTTTGGTGAGGCTAACTCATACAGTGTGGTCAGGCTGGACATAGGCTGGGTGATCTATAAAGTTCTCTCTCGCAGGTGACAAGTTGGCATGATGTCAGCTTGGACAAGAACTATTGGGTTGTCAGAAAAGTCATGACGCATTTTTGCAACAGATGGCACTAGTTCATTTTTGGGAGTACTGGAGTCATTCACATCCATGTTATTGCTTGTCATTTGACAGCTGACAGGTCTAGCTTCATTCTAAAAACGATTGAGTAATTTGGTTGAGTTTTGGAGATTTTACAGCAAGCTCAAGATGGAAGACTAAACTGTGTATTTTTGCCATATTTTACTGTTTTACTACCATAAAAGGAAGAACGCATTTCAAGCTTGTGAAAAGTTGCATGAAGTTTACGGTGACAATGCTCTACAAGAACATCAGTGCCAATGATGGTTCATGAAATTCCGGGCTGGTGATTTTGATCTCAACGAAGCTCCTTGGTCAAGGAGGGCCATCAAGTTTGACGATGACAAAATAAAGGCATTGATCCAGTCAAACCCAGTTACATGACATGAGAGATCACAGAAACATTGAACATCCATCATTCAAACATTCTTGACCACATGAAGAAGCTGGGTTATGTAAGCAAGCTCAATATTTGGGTTCCTCATGATCTCAAAGAAGCTCATTTGATGGCGGGTATAAACATCTGCAATCATCTGCAATATGCTCATTAAATGTGAGGAAAATGATCCTTTTTTGAAGTGACTGATAACTGGTGATGAGAAGTGTATTGTTTACAACAATGTGGTATGAAAACGGTCTTGGTCCCAAAGTGATGATTTCCCTCAAACAACATCAAAAGCAGGCATTCATCAGAGGAAGATTATGTTTTCAGTGTGGTGGGATTTTAAAGATGTCATATTTTTGGAGCCCCTACCAAGGAACCAAACAATCAATTCAAGTGTGTACTGTCAGCAATTGGACAGTTTGAGTGAATCCATCATCGAGAAACATCCAGAGCTTGTTAATTATAAAGGAGTTGTATTCCATCATGACAATGTGAGACCACACACAAGTTTGATTACCTATCAAAAATTATTGGAGCTTGGAGCTTGGATGGGATCTGTTGCCACACCCACCATACTTGCCTGACCTTGTGCCATCAGACTTTCACTTGTTTTGCTCTCTTCAAAACTCCTTGCATGGTATAACGTTCAATTCAGATAAGGCGTAAATCAGCACTTTGTTCAGTTTTTCACAAATAAAGAGAGGTCCTTCTATGAACGAGTAATTATGGAGCTCACTGAAAGATGGCAAAAGACTATCGAACAAAACGGACAGTATATCATTGGCTGATCTTTGTTCTTTATATAAATAAATAACCTTTGAAAAATACAGACAAAATACGTCATGACTTTTCCCACAACCCAATTGATGTGCCTGTGTCTCTCTCATTATCCTGTAGGTTATCTTGAGCTCATTTACATGGCGGTGGCACAGTTCAAAGAAAGGGCCAATCCCAATGTAGAAGCACTGTCCAGGTTTTACAATGTTGTTTTTCCTAATGACTTTTTGAACAAAGCAAGTCACGTGGCCAAGCCCAGATTCTAAGAAGGGGAAAATACACTTTACCGAGTTCTAGAAGGAGCAGCAAAATCTATGGGTTATCCTTACTGGTATGGGAGGAATTTGTAGCCATTGTAATTGTGGCACTATTGCAATCTACCACATTCTATTTAATAGCTACTTACTACTAAAACTAACCATATATCCCATTTAAAATCTACTATTTTTTGCCTTCCATATCATCCACGAATGTAGAGACTTTCTCATGGTGGTTGTTAATTATGTTTAATTGAATTACCCATTTTGACTGAAGAGGAAGAAGCTAAGCTTCATACAGTCATTCTTCCTTTATAACTAATGCTTTTAATTAAAATATTCATTTTAATTAACTTTAAGGTACAAAATATGACTCCTACTTTTTAGGCACACACAAAAACTGTCATCAGAAAAAAACAATTTTATTTAAAAAGGATTGACATTTTCTCTCTACCAAGTCATTTAAACTCACTACCTCTGGTTCTACAATAAAAAATGGGAAACTAATTTGATTTTTCTCACCTGTGAGACAAATGAGACAACAAATGTGAGAATGCAACACCAATTATGAGACAAAATCTTTTAATAATAAATAAGCAAACAATGTCTTCAATTTTAATTGTTTTAAAAATAAAACCTTGTTTAGTTATGTCTCTATGTGCATTTAAAAGTCTAGTAATAAAAACCAATTACATTTTGACTAATTGCATTATAAATATAGAGCCAGTATATATCAGAGACAATTTACATATACACTCAACAGTTTTAATAGCATGAATTTCCCCTGAGTCTTCTAATCCTTTTGTTCTTTGGTGACTTAAAAGGAAGCATCACTGTAACCCAGCGATTCTAAACTAGGGTGATTTTGCCTCCCAGAGTACGTTTGGCAATGTCTAGAAACATTGTTGACTGTCACAATGTGGAGATGCAGGGTACTGAGATCTAGTGAGTAGAGGCCAGAGATGCTGGTAAATATCCTATAATGTACAGAGCAGCCCCTCCACCTCCCCAACAAAAAAAATTATCAGCTCAATATGTGAGTGGTACCCAGGTTGAGAAACCCCACCTAACCAGCATGGAGGATTTACTATGGTGTATTTTATAGGGAAGGTACTCAATGATGCATGTGAGAATGCAGTGGCACTCGGGGTGAGGTGGAAGGGTGGCTGCTTTTCCATTCCTACTCTCCAGAAATGGTTACCCATCGAGTGGACCCCTGCCCTTCCAGTGTTTCCCAGGTCTCACTCACCATCTCAGTGGCCTCCTCCTTATCCAGCTTTACACCAGCATTTTCCTATTGTTGTTTTCTAGAAGCATTATCTGAGCTACTGATTGGGTCTTTAAAATTGATGAGGTACCATTAACCAGTTCAGTTTTTATCAAGGGAGCAGAGGCAAGGGAGAGCTGAGCTCTGGCATGTGTTTGGGAGGTGTTTGTTTTGACTGTCTGATGGCTGCATACCAGCCTGAGGGAGTCACAAATGTCACTGGTGTGCGATGCTATAATTTCCCTGCCGCTCCATATAGTCTTCTGTGTTAATCTCTCAGCATGTCTGGCAACTTTCAAAATAGAAGTTCAAGACAATTCCATTGAGCAGTGAAACAAGTTTCAAAGTCCCCATTTGTCTTTATAAGTACAGAGAGAATTGCTGGCATGCAGTTGGCCATTTTCATTATTGAGAAAAGAGAGCAGCTTGGTTTTCACCAGGGCCAACTGACTTTCACAGCTGGTACAGGGAAATCTAAGGATGATGTGAAATGAAATGTCCCTTTGTCCAGATCCTGAAGCTCATGGGTTCTCCAGGGCTTAACATTTGGGCTTCAATAAGAGACACTGAAATCTTCTACAATTAAACTGGGCACCAACTGGGAAAGCGTTGCTCATTCATGTAATGTGTGGTGTGAGTAGGTAGGTTATGGCTTGCCATATGACATCCTTTCAAATTCATTATTTTCCCCTTTACATTAATTAGTGTTGTGTTACATGGCACAGACCCAATTTAATCCCTGGTACCAAATAATACCCCCATCAAACATGACATGTTAAAGGATGTTGGTGTCTGCCTTCCCTTTGCCTTACAAGTGACAGAGGCCACTGCCTACTGACAAGAAAGTGTCCTGATCATAGGCATTTTGTAACTTAATTTATGTACTTTAGAGGGAAGTTGGTTTCTTATTCCTTATTATGAAAATATGGAAAGGCAGTGGGAATTGGAGGCAGGGTTTCCATACAGAAGCACAAAGCAGGCATGTGTTTACTGGAACCGGGATAATGACTTGACCACACAGGATAGTGTCAGTGTCCTAATGGCATAAATATGATTATGAGAGGTAGCACAGCACAGTAAAAAGCATGGATGGACATTGGGTCAGACACTTCCACCTTCCAATCTCAGCTCTGCCACTGAGAAGCCAAGGGATCTAGGATAAGTTTCATGAACCTCCTTAGAGTCTTGTGTGATCTAAAATGCATGTTAACGAGCCAGGGATGTCAACACTATCTCCTTCCTCTTCTGTTTGCCTCATTGGAGGTTAAGTTCAATGTTAGAGTCTTGCTTAGCTTGATGTTGAGAACCGAACCCTGGGATGTAGCCCTTTTTGTATGTTCAACAACAGAATTGGTCTTAAATTTTAGGATGCAACTGGATTGCTATTTTATCTGGAGAATGTCTATAAAACACAAAAGTAGTGGTAAAATACATTCACTAAATCCAATAAAGACTATTATATGCAGCAGCATCCAGCAAACATTTAACCAGGGTCTATTTAGACAGAGCCAGAGAGCCAATCCCCTTTACTCAACATATTTCTACGTTCTACTTGAAAAAAATTAACTTGATGACAAGTAGTTACAGAGGAAAAAATAAACTGTTTCTACTGACACATGATCACTGCATATTATTTACTTCACAAAAGAAAAAAAATGCTTAGTTATATAATATCTTAGGTGACAATGTTCAAAAAATTACCTAAAAATTAGATTTGACCTGATATTAAAATTATTTAACAAGTGCAATTTTTTGGCAAGATATTTCCAATAAAATGTAAACTTATAAGCATATTGGGGGCTGATTGGTAGTATGTGTATATATACCTAGATATAAAAAAATATATTAAGAATAAGAGTCAGGGATAGTTTCATTGCATACTGTTTTATGGCCTAGTAATTGCAAGAATATAGATCAAAATGATGACTCAATATTTATCAGTGCACAATTTGGTGTTTCTATGTACTCGCAATAAGCAAAATAAATAATGATGAAACTAGAGGATGATTAAATAAGAAGGAAAAAAACAATAGTTTTGTTGTTCGCCCAACTCCACATATCACTGATACTGTTGATAGAAAGCATCCCTAGTGAAGATTGTCCACTCTTCAAACTTCATGGGTATGCTTGCATAGTAGGAGCTTCATACTACTCTGCAGCAGACAGAGTTGATGGTAAAATAGTAATTATAGTTGCCATTAAACTGCATTAATGTGCAGCTGTGCTTATTTTGCATGGTGAGGCACAAAATGCTTCAATACTTTGGTACCCCTTTTAAGTAACTATAGCATCTTCTAATTTTCCTTTGAAATCCTTTAATTCTTCAGACAAAATTACATATTAAAGTGATTATGTATTGTCATGTTATTGCTTTTTGCAGCAAATTGTCAAGTGCAAGTCTTCAAAATCATATAGTATGCCAAAAATTTGTAACAATTACATTTTTAATCTGTTATGATATTTCGGATATTTTTGATATATTTTGCTTTATTCACGTTCTGTTTCCTTCATTTACAATTAAACTTGAAACTTACGAGTTTATATATTTTAAGTAGGAAATATTTGAAGATAATATCATATTCTTGACTTTTTTTTTTTTCTTCATTAAAGAAATGCCTGGCCCCTTTTGTTCAGAATGAATCCTTGTGTTGGAAATGTTCTCTGAGTCTGGAGTGCATTTGTGCTCTGCATCTCCTTATCCTTTGTGAGCCGGGAACAAAATGTTTTGGAATATGAGCAGGATTGCAACGTACCTAGTGACTGGTTGAGACTGGTTGAGATTCATCTTGAATCTCAATGCAAATCCATACTATGGGAAGTGGGTGCTTCTGGAGATTTCTGTAAATGTCCTATTAATGAACCAAATTGCTATCTCTTAGAAACTGCAAACTTTGCTCTTTACAAGCCTCTGTCTGGACTTCACTGAAAATCCTGACAGTTTTCATTTATAATATTTACTAACCAATTGCGATAATGAAAGACAAGCAAATTAACTTTTATCGTCTCTCCTATACCAACTCTTACACTTTTCGTACTATAAATACAGCTTACAATGGACACGTTCATTCTACGCTGTCTAGACTCCAATCTGAGCCCCAGATTTGGATTTGAAGAGGCTGTCAGAGGCAGAAAATCATGTTTGTTTTAACTTTATCCTCCCTCTCTTGATTTTTTTTGACCTGAAACAAAGTTGTAAAAGATATTAACTAAACGGTAATGGGAGAGGACACATTAATTTTCCCATGGACATTTACTTTTTGTCTATTTTAGTCATGTATTCATTTATTCAAGAAATATGTGCTGAGTACCTACCATTTTCTAGGTACTTTGGATACATCAGTAAACAAAATAGCTTCTTGCCTTCACAGAACTCACTTTCTAAAGAGAAATGACAGATAAAAATATCAAACATCATATATAAGCATATTAAATATTTTGTTGTAAGGCAGTTGTACTGTGGTAAAAAGAAACAGTAAAAAGGAATAAAGGGCATCAAGAGTGCTGGGCAAGTGAAGGAGAGATAGGCTGCACTATTAAATAACATGGGCAGAGCAGAGATTAAAAATATAACTTAACAGGATGAGGAAATTTGCTAAGCAAATAGCTGGCAGAAGTGGGTCTTAGGATAAGAGAGTAGCAAGTGTAAAATCCTGAAGATTAAATCTACCTTTGACTTTCATTAACTTCCATTAATTTACCCCATAAGCATTCATTGTCTACCTAAGAGATTGCAATTATGTAAAGTTGGCCTCAAGAAAAGGAGAAACACTGTACAAATGGAGGATAAAATATTTAATTCCAGATAGAACAGAAAGTAAAGGAATATGGAGAAGGCAGTGTAGCATTGAGGTAAGATGACTAAACTGATAGTGATATGAACAAAGGTGAAAACTACTCTTTCTTAATAACTACAATTTTTTTGTGATTCAGCTCCCATGAACCTCAACGTCATTAATATAAAGAGTTGAAGAATGTTATATCCATAACATCACTGTTCGCTGCTATACCCACCAGTTGCTAAGACAATTCTTGGTATCTAGCAGTATTAATAAATATTTGTGAAATGAAATTTAAATGATCTGTTATGTAAGATCCTTCAGGATCTGGCACCAACCCCAATTATATTTATTCTATAAAATTTCCTATGTCCCCACACAATTTTTTTTTTTATGTTTTCCTTCTTCATGTACCCCCTTTGGCAGTAAATTGAAACTTCTACTTGATTTTTATCTTCTATAAAATAGAGATAATGTTAATAACATTACCTACCTCAAAGAGTTCTCATAAAAATTTTTTTAAAATGCACTACATTTGGGCTGGCCGAGTGGCGCATTGGTTAAGGGCTGGTTTTGGAATGCCAGCGGCCCCGGTTCAGATCCCACATGAGGGCCAGTGACACTGCCCTCTACAGCTAACAACAGCTCCACCTGGAGCTGGGCTGTGCGAGCCCCGGTGATGGTGTGGGCTGCAGCCCCTGCTGCAGTGGGCTGCCATAGGCTACAGTGAGTGGCCCGCAGCCAGCGTGAGCGGCTGGCAGCCAAGCGTGAGCTGCCAATAGCTGCGATGAGCGACATCCAGAGGCTGGCGACCGATCTGCCTCATCCGGGAAGAGCGCAATGACGATACCAACAGTGAAGCAACATCCTCCGCAACTAAACTGAAGAACAAGAAGACGGCAACTTGTCTGTTCCCCTTCCCCGATTCCCCAACGCTGTTCCCCTACACCAATTCCCCAATAAAATCTTTAAAAAAAAATAAAAAAAATAAAAAAATAAAATGCACTACATTTAAAGTACTTGAAATGTCCCTGGCACATAATTAATGCCACATAAGCTTTGACTGTCATTACTTTTTGTTTCTTTTTGTAGCACTTGTAGATAATTATGTAAGTATTTGACAGTAGTGTTCCTATATCTTCTGTTACATTTTTGTTTACAGTGAGGGTGAGTTTTAGATCAGGATTTTGATCACATTCAACTATTTATTCAATTCAGGATCTTGAAAGTAGTAGAGATTCAATATAGTAAGAAGATTCATGGTTTACATGTCCCCATCAATCAGAATACCTACTGAAATATCAGCTCATCAGAGCCTGTTGTACAATAAAGTCTTGTCTATCCATGCACTCATCCAAAAAGGGTACAGGTAATGGGAGTTACCAAGCTCATGATTAATGCAGAGAATGATGCTGCTGAAACAAAGGAGTCATATGCAATCTCTCTTATTACATTTGAAATAAGTATTTCCCAACTCTGTTTGCTGTACCCAGTAATAGGATTGTCTTAATGGTGTTAGGCTACAGTATAGTTAATCTATATTTGAAACTTCAAAATGCCTTATCTGAGTCTCTTACTATGATTCACTTGGCTAATAATAATCAGTCCTGGTGAAGAAAGCACAAGATGTGTGGGAAAGCAATTGAGCATCGGACACTCAGGGGTTCCGTTTGCCACATTCCATCTTTGTGACAGAGCTGTACAGGGAAGAAGCAGAAGCACTCTCCCAACCCTTAGCGCCATTCTAGTTCTTGTAAAAATGGCCCCACTGTGGAAATCTGAGGGTAGAACAACTCTTTCACCAAAGAAAGGACTGTATTTGGAAAGGATTTCTTTCCTAACCCTGCATAGCAAGGCAACAACAATCATAAAACCTAATACTTAGTGGAAAACATTGGGTTTTTTACTGTAATCAATCAATCAACATGTATTTATTGAAAACTCACTGCATGTTCAGCTTTACAGATGCTCAATGGGAGAGAAAAATAATGAATTTATTTTTTTGCCTCATTTATTGATGGCACATTTCATTTGAAAGTATAATATGAGACAGCTTAGGAGTGGAATAGTTTTAAATAAATGAGCAAATGAGAACAAAAATAAAATAAAGATTAAACAGTTGGTAAGAATAATAAAATTACATGCTGTATAGTTCCGGACAGATGCTAGTGATGGATTATTAATTTGATTTTCTAGCAGCCAGAATGAAGAGCATAGAGCTAGAGAAAGGAAGACTTAGAAATGTCATGGTAGCCATATTTTTGAAGACAAATCTTAAAAGCCACAAATACAAGGTTTATTCACTTCTGTAGCCTCCATACCAATCATTGCATTTATTGAGTGCAAGTATGCACTCAGTAAATACATATTGAATTAGGAGGAGGCTTATTTTTAGATTTGGAACAAATGAACATTAAATCACATATATTACACCTTTAAAGAAATAGCCTGTATAGGAAGGTGAACTAGCATGAAATCAGAACTATCTCCAAAAATCCATCATACATTGTCAGAATTGTTGCTTCCTTCAGAAAACCTATAGGCACTTAAATGAGATAGGATTAATAAAATAGTATTCATTGAATTTTAGAGCCTTAGATTTATTATTTATAGTACTTTCAAGAAATACCACACTTCAGAAGCCAACCATATGGTCTTAACCTGTCAGATAGCCAGTATTTTAAAATAAATAACTGTTGTTGTTTTTTTTTTTTTTCCTACTATGATAAACTCTGCTTCTCCATTTCTTAAGACATATCATAGTCAATTTCAAAGTTCCATGAATGCTAATGAAGAATCAGGGATAAGTCTAATTAAATTTTGTGCCAATGACATATTCTAATAATTGCCTTTAATTTGAAAAAAAAAATAATAATTCTCTCTCTCTCTGATGAAGCAAATAGTCGCACAGCCACATGTCTTCAAAGACTCAGTATCAGGATAACTGAATTTTCTAGAGCTTGTCGTGGCACCCTCCTTTTACTATGGAAATCACTAGATAAACACATTCTGCTGGTTTAATAATTTATACTGAAACTCAGAAAAGGGATAGAGAAATGGGCCAGATCACACTGCCACAACATAGGTAAGGTTACAAAAACTCCAAATCGAAATCCCTTGCCAATGGACCTCTGGTAAGAGGCCTTTCATTCTAAGTAGGGTTAACTGGGCATAGCTGTGTTATTTAAAACTTTCTCACGTGGATGACTGTAGGAATGCTGCCTCCTGGAATGCATTAGAAAGGTTAACATAAAAAGCAGACAGACAGGGAGAGAGGCCTGCTGCCACACCTCTTTTCCTGCTTTCCTTGACCAAACAGCTGAGAATGTTGATCTTCTTGGGGGGAAAAAAAAAAATCTGATCAAGACCTATTCACTAAAATTGATAAAATGCTCCATTACCTCAGGATCAAAGAGAAGTTAAGAAAAAATTACACCTAAGGGGACCTGGAGAGCCCACTGAAACCCATCAACAGGCGGGCGAGTGACAGCCCAGGAAGCAATTGTACAGCCATCAACCTAACTGCCTGTGAAATCTGCCCTGGACCCGAGCTCTGCCACCGGAGAATATCATCTCTAGATGAGAGCACCTGGGACCTGTCAGTCATCCAAGCCCAGAGAATTAAGACTTATATTATAATTGTCTCCACTTCATAGCCTTAGTTGTCAATGAAGTAGAAAAATACTAGGCTCAAACTCAACTTTCTTTGCAAAGGACTCCAGAAATAAATAAATAAATAAATAAATAAATAAATAAATAAATAAATAAATAAATAAATAAATAATTGATGTGATTCGATTACTTATGGTTGTTAAGATAGAAACACAGAACAGATTGTGTTGAAATGTACTAACAATAATATATACTATTTTTAATGGTTATTCCTAAAATATTCAAATTATGACCCTCAATATTGCTATTATAGATAACAATAATGTAGGGATATTTTCTATAGACACAATTGATTTTTTTACCAATGTTTCTGTGATTTAACAACATATTTTTCTTGAATCAGAAACCAAAAATTCAATAACTTTTGAATGAATCTTACAGAAGTTACATGACTTATTTAAAAAGTCTCAAGTCCATTACAGAGAGGGCAATATAGTTCATTTTGTGTTGATTGCCATTATGTTTCTCCGCTGTATTGTGTTGATTTCTTTGCAATGCATCCTTTATAAAGATCTTTATTCTAATAGTAATATAATGTTCAACTCAATGACTAATCTTGAAAAGAGCACAACTTATATTAACAGGTTTACCAAATTCTCTTTTGATAAAAGAAAAGCCATCCTCAGAATATTTAGAGGCCTAAACAACTAAGTTTTGAATATGATAGCATGTGTCCAGTTTGCAGCCATGGGTTTGAGATGGCCCTTTGTAGTTGAGGTAACTGTTGGACCCATCTGTGGAGGTATCTGATTAACAATGATTCGTAACTTATAATTCCAAAGTACTTGGTATTTCAGAAAATGTTTTCACATATGCTATACCATTGGGTTCTCATAGCTCTATACGACAGATGATTATGTTGTTGTTTTTTTCTTTTTCTTTTTTTTTTTTTTCATATGGAGTCCTTTATATAAAAACTGTAGCTCATGAAAATCAGACATTAACATTTTCTGGGTGCAGTCACAATACTACTCAGTGGGAAACCTCAGGTTTGTGTCGGGGCCTTGGTGTTCCCAAACTTCGGTACTTTTCACTTCAGCTCACAGACCTCACCCAGCAAAGCAGAGTTACTACTGGTCTCACAATCTAGGCACTAGTCCATTTGCCTAGTGTGTGCACATAGCTTTGTCATCTAAAGCTAACCTATTGTTGCTCTTTACAAATTTTATAAAGCCACATAAAATGTTTTAAATTGTAGTTTAGTCAATGTTATCCTGTTCAAAAGCTGCCTGTATCTCAGCCTTGTGAGAACTTCACATGCTTTTTCAAGATCAATGAACATTTTATAGTACCTGTGATAGATTCCCCCCCCCATTCTCCTCTATTTGCTCAGCAGAAAAACAATCAAGTATTATACATGTGGGTTATATTTTTCCAATAGCATGCATTATAATCCTGCTAATGAGAAGAACTTGCTGGTTCAATGCAACTTACAGTATGCTTTTGCCACGCAAATCTTTAAGGCTTTGCCATCATTTTTTGTTTGTGTCTTAGGCCAAATTTGGTATTCACAGTTTGGTTTCGATTTTTCTTTATCTCCTTTCAGATATAATCATCTTTCTTATAATACCTACAATAAAACTTCCTTTGCTGGCCAAATTTCCAGAACAGATATACTACCATTATACTGGTGCTTCACAAAATACCATCCCTTGACTTCCTCCTGTATTCAGCCACCTGACTTCCTGACTCAAATTCTATTGTTCTCACCTTGCTACCTTTTTATTCTCAACCTGGAGCAGAATTTCTTTTCTTTCTCTTTTTTAAAGATTTTATTGGGGAATTGGGGATGGGGACCAGCATTGGGTAATCGGGGAAGGGGAAGACAAGTTGCTGTCTTCTTGTTCTTCAGTCTAGTTCCAGAGGAAATTGTTTCTCTAGCCCATGTTGGTATCATCATTGTGCTCTTCCCGGATGAGGCAGATTGGTCACAGGCTTCTGGATGGTCACTCACCACAGCTATTGGCAGCTCACGCTGGCTGCCAGCCACTCACTGTAGCCTATGGCAGCCCACTGCAGCAGAGGCTGCATCCTACACCGTCACCGGGGCTCGCACAACCCAGCTCCAGGTGGAGCTGTTGTTCACCATCTTAGCTGTAGAGGGCAATGCCAATGGCCCTCATATGTGGGATCCGAACTGGGACTGCTGGCGTCCCAACCCAGCTCTTAACCAACGTGCCACTTGGCCAGCCCCAGGATTTCTTAAATAACATCTCTACAGGTGCACTTTTCATATTTATCCCTTCACTCTCTATTTATATTTGCCATGTTTTTCAGATATATTTTCTGAAAGGATTTCCAACAGAAAAATATTGGCTGCTAAATTTATCTGTTTCTATGAAAATATTTTCACTTTGCAATTATTGCAAGTAATATTTTTTATTTCTAATCTAATTTTGGAATTTAAAATTCTATAGACTATGGAATTATTAGGAGAGATGATTTTGTTTGGCTGGACTCAAGTATTGTAATTTCCCCGTTTAGAACAAATGTAGTCCAGTGGCTTGGATGGAAACATCACATTTGAAACTATGGATGAAGCCACTGATCTTTTTTTTTTTTTTCCTCCAGCGGCGATGGAAGCCATTTTGTGTACTTCTGTGGAACAGGTTGGTCCCAGGTCAGATGGTTTAAACAGTAAGGTTTGAAAATGAAATCTAAAGAGAAGTTATCTTCCAAACTTAGACCATGTTGGAGAGTTTCTATTAAGGTAAAGATCATCTTGAAAAGCTGTTTCTTCATATAAGTTGTAATGGTTGAGGAAAAAAGGGATAGTGGAAAGCATCTCTGGAGAGAGGCAATATGCCAACCCAATCCAAGAATCCCTTACACAATATTGCTGATATTGATAGCATCCGGCCTCTGTTTTAGTTCACCAAAATCAGAAACTTCCTTCATTATTGAACGATTCCCTGTTGAGCCCCGTTGGACCTCCTTGAACTTCTCAACCTATAATACTTCTGTCAAATGAGGTAACAGATCGTTAGTTCCTCCCTCTACCAAATCCTCTTTACAGGAGTGAACAGGAGTACTAGTTCTCTGTCACCTAACCCTATTCCCCTCACCTCATGTTCTTCCTTCTTTATGCAACGCAGTTTATCTTTCTCCTCAGTGAAAATATTCTAAGTGTCCTGAAACTATTCAAGGAATTCAAGTTAAAAATCCATTATCTAAAAGGAAGAAGGAAGAATTTGAGGAGAAAATAACATGGAACTTGCTAGAAAGTGGCATAAAAATATGAGGAGCTATGATGGAGCTGCATGGATTTTATTGCTCCTTAAATCACAAGCATGATAGCTGCTTTCTCAGTCTGCTCATCTCTCATTCAAAATGCTAATTGTCTATGGCTTCTCCCATACTGGAAATACCAGTAATGCTTGATCAGCTATTTTTGGGTTAAGGGTATTTCAATCAAGAGAATAGCAATGGAATCTCAGAAAAGCTTTTCTTCCTTCTTTCTCCATAGGTCATTGTTGTATTTATCCACAAAGAATGTGAAAAATACTAAGCCTTGAGAAGTATGCAAATCAGGCAACAAGTAATGTTGCTTGGGGAGGTGAAGGAGGGGAGAAAGGAAGTGAAGGTTGAGACATTGAAACCCTACCTCTCCAAATAATAAATGAAGGACTTCCTCTTTTCCACAGAGCCATGCCTTTCCTCTCACGCCCCATTTCCTTGCAGCTAATAAACCCTAACAAGATAGCAATGCCTGTGCACTTCTGTGTTATACAGCTGTCTTTTCTCACTTTGACTCCTCCAGTGGCTAATTTGTCATTCTCATTACCTGTGCTCACTCCTTCCCTTCCTCCCCCTTTTCCTTTTGTCATTCATTCTCATTCCTGTGATCTCTCTCTCTCTCTCTCTCTCTCTCTCTCTCTCTCTCTCTCTCTCTCTCTCTCTCTCTCTCTCTCTCCCAGACATAAAGAAAGCAGAACATTCACATTCCATTGTCATTACCAGAGAAAAGACTACCTGCCACATGAGTGGCAGAAAAAAGAAAAGGATAAGAGGGTGTCATAAAGTTACTTGGGTTTGACATTTCAATCCAACAAGTGAATAGCAGGAACACAGCAGGAAAAAATATTGACTCTATTGAATTATAATAATGGCATTCTAACTGTAGGATTTTTCTTCTTTCTTTTCTTTTTTCTTCCTTTCTTCCTTTCCCCTTACTTCTTCCTGCCCCTCTCTTTTCTTCTCCCCCTGCCTCAAGATGAAATTAGTTTACATATCTGTTCAAAAGCAGCTAATGATATCTTCTTAAATGTGCTCATGTTGAACATCTATACTCAAATGCAACACAACTGTACCAGTCATATAGTGACTTTTGGCAGCTTTTTTTGGAAGGAAAAAAAAAGTAGTGCAATTTTATCTTCAACCAAAAGTCAGAAGAGTGACTTCATGTCTCTTCTTTGAGCTGCTTACTAAAAGATGGTAAAGCCTGGGAGAAATTTAATATTAGCCCATAATTTGCAGCCACGTTTTTCTCCTTTTAGGTTCAAAATAGCAGGAAGTGGCAAACTGCTAAGCTTTAAAACTCATGAGTATTTTATTAGATTTCAACTATCTGTTTATGGTTCATTGGCTGTGCTCATCAAAATAGTGTTTGCTGAGGGTGATAGTGGATGGAAGAAGACTTCAAAGCTGGTTTAATTTTTTTTTTTTTTTTACTTTAATTTAAGTGTTGCCTAGAATAAAAACAACCTACATTGCACACATTCTTAGTTTACTCCCAGCTAGAACTTTGGAAGGTGTAACCGCTCTAAAAATGCCAGAGCTGATGCGTTTACTCAGGCTTCTTTCCCTGTGTGGTTGATGGAATTGTTTATGTGAACTAGAAAACTTTCCACTCCCTTCCATAACTATGACCCAAAAGAAGTAAAATGCTATTTCATCACTTTAACATTTTGAAGATGGAATTAGGTCTGGCCTTTCTTAGTGGCTAGAATTTATTTTTTTCTCCCTTCAAAGAAAGCATTTGGCAGGAACTAATGTACAGAAAAGACAAAAAAGACAGACATTAAACACTACAAGATGTGAATTGAATGGTTAGAGGGTAATTTGCAGATCATGCTGACAAGAGGTACACTTGATGGTGGGAAGCAGCAGAGAGGTTTAGATTAGCTGTGTGATGAAGGAGATGCCTGGGAGGGTGAAAGCTGAGGCTCTGCAAACTTCGCTTTTCTTTTCAAGGATGCGCTCAGATGGGGGGTCTTTGCACAGTGGTTCTCGTATTTATAGGGAACTGATGAAATCCTATTGTTTCCTAATACAAGAACACCTAATGCCAATAAAACTGAAGGAAATAATTACTTTGAATGAGACATAAATTAAGAATAGAAGGATAAACTCATATTAATAAATACCATATTATCATTACAAAAGTATCAATAACAAATAGACCAAGTTATTATGCTACCTCTGATCCTTTCATAGATAGTGATTTAAGGATCATCCATAGTTTGAGAATTTGTTTCCCAAACTGAAAGCAGCCCTGATTCAGTGGCAGTAGAAATTTCTGTCCTATCGAAGACAATTGGCCCAACTAGATGAACTAGAGTGCTTTAGGACTATGCATTGTTAAAACCACCTAAATCATATGCAGTGGATTCATGGCTCATATTGTCTTTCCTGAAAGCTGTAGTGATATTTGCAGGAGTATAAGAACTGGGATTGGTTTTGTCCAAATCACTGTCTTCCCTTGCCTGACATATTTCACTAGCTACCTAAAATGAAAGACCTCCTGATGTTAGCCCTTGCTCTTGTAAAATCAAATTTTACATGGTGATCTGGAGGAGCTGTATTGAAATATAGTTCATGTACCACAGAAGTCACTCTTCTAAAGTTCCATTTCAGTTGTTTTTAGTATTTTAGTAGAGTTGTGCAACAATAACAACTATGCAATTTTTAGAATATTTTCATCCCTTAAATGTGTCTGCATTTGACACTTTTGGATTGTTTACATAAATGGAACCATCCAATATGTGGTCATTTGTGATTGGCTTATTTTTTTAGTATGTTTCCAAGACTCTTCCATACAATAGCTTGTATTAGTATTTCATTCCTTTGTATGGTTGAATAATATTCCATTGTATAGAAATACAACATTTTGTTTATACATTCATTAGTTGATGAACATTTGAGTTGTTTCTAATTTTGGGCTATTATAAATAATGCTGTGCAGCTATGAACATTTGTGTTCAAGTTCGGTATTGATAGTTTTCATTTTTCTTGAGTAGATATTTAGGAGTAAAATTGCTGGGTAATATGATAGCTCTATCTTTAGTATTTAGAGCAACTGCCAAACTATTTTCTAAAGCGACTGTGTAACTTTACATTTCCATTAGCAATACCAGGGTTCCAATATCTCACATCCACACAGAACTTCTTAGTGTCTCATTTTTTTAATTATAGCCATCCTAGTGGATATGAAATGCTATTTATTGTGGCTTTGATTTTTATTTCCCTAATGAATAACGGCATTGAGCATCTCTTCATGAGCTTACTGACATTTGTACATAATTTTTGAAGAGGACTATTCAAATCCTTGTCCATTTTTAAAAGTTGGGTATTAATCTTTTTTATTGTTGAATTGTGAAAGTTCTTTGTATTTTCTGGACAATATCTCTTACCAAATAGATGATTTGCAAATATTTTCTCAAATCCTATGAATTCTCTTCACTTTTTTTTTGGATACTGTCCTTTAGAGCACAAAAGTTTTTAATTTTGATGAAGTCCAAATTGCCTTGTTTTCTTCTTTTTTTGTTGTTTCTGTAATTTTGGTCATATCAAAGAAACCATTACCTAACTCAGGGTCATGATAATTTACTCCTATGTTTACTGTTAAAAATTATATACTTTCGGGCCGGCCGAGTGGCGCATTGGTTAAGCGCTGGTTTTGGGATGCCAGCGGCCCCGGTTCGGATCCCACATGAGGGCCAGTGACACTGCCCTCTACAGCTAACAACAGCTCCACCTGGAGCTGGGCTGTGCGAGCCCCGGTGATGGTGTGGGCTGCAGCCCCTGCTGCAGTGGGCTGCCATAGGCTGCAGTGAGTGGCCCGCAGCCAGCGTGAGCGGCTGGCAGCCAAGTGTGAGCTGCCAATAGCTGCGGTGAGCGACATCCAGAGGCCAGCGACCGATCTGCCTCAGCCGGGAAGAGCGCAATGACGATACCAACAGTGAAGCAACATCCTCCGCAACTAGACTGAAGAACAAAAAGCAGCAACTTGTCTGTTCCCCTTCCCCGATTCCCCAACGCTGTTCCCCTCCGCCAATTCCCCAATAAAATCTTTAAAAAAAAAAAAAAAAAAAAAAATTATATACTTTCAAATCTCAGATTTAGGTTTTTGAACCATTTATAATTAAGTTTTGTCTACAATATCATTCTATTTTCATGTGGATATCCAGTTGTACAGCACTTTTGTTGATAAGACTATGCTTTAGACATCCTTGTATAAAATCAGTTAACCAAAACAATACAGACTGATTTCTGTACTCTCAGTCCTGCTTCATTGATAGATATCTTTATATTTATGATAGTACCACAATGTTTTAACTATTGTAGCTTCCTAGTAAGTTTTGAAATTGCAATGTATGAGTCCTTAAACTTTTTTGTTTTGTTTTTTTTTACTTTTTTTTTTCAAGATTGTGCTAGCTATTCTGAGTCCCTTGCACTTCTGGGTAAATTTTAGGATCAATTTGTCAATTTCTGCAAAAAAGGAAGCATGGATTTTGACAGGGATTATTGTTGAATCTGTAGATCAGTTTTTTAGAGCATTGCTATCTTAACCATATTACTTTTTTTTAATTAATGGTCACAGAATCCTTATCCAATCAACTGAGTTATCTTTAGTTTCTTTCAATGTTTTAAAATTTTCAGTGTGAGTTTTGTACTTCTTTTGTTAAATTTATTTGTAAAATTTTTATTTTTTTTGATACTATTGTAAATGGATTTTTTTCTTTATTTTATTTTTGCATTATCATTGTTAGTATAGAAAAATGCAATTTATTTTGCCTAGTCACCTTATAATGTGCAAGCATGCTGAACCATTAGTAGCTATAATAGATTTCTATGGGTTTTTTATGATTTCTACATATAATATCATGTTATATATGAACAGAAATAGTTTTACTTGTTATTTTTCATTATGAAAGGTGCTTATTTATATTTCTTGCCTGATTCTCTTGGCTAAAACCCCCAGTATAATTTATTATTATTATTAAATTTATTGGAGCAACATTGGTTAGTAAAATTATATAGATTTCAAGTGTACCTATCTATAATACATCTATAATACATATGTATTGTACTGTGTGTTCACCACCCAGAGTCAGTTCTCCTTCCATCCCCATATATTTCACCCCCTTTTCCCTCTTCTACCACCCCACCCCTCCGCCCAACCACCTTACCCTCTGGCAACCACTAAACTGTTTGTGTCTATATGAATTTTTGTTGTTTTTTTTTTTTCTTATCCAGTATAATTTTGAATAGAAGTGGCAAGAATGGAAATTTTGGTCTTGTTCCTAAGTGTAGGAGGAAACCTCTCAATCTTTTACCATTATGATGTAAACTATGAGTTTTTCATAGATTTCTTTTATCAGATTGAGGGTATTGCTCTCTATTCATAGCTTTTTAAAAAGTGTTTTTTTGTTTTGTTTTGTTTTAATCATGAAAGAGGGCTGCAGTTTACAAACTAATTTTTCTGCATCTATTGAGATGATTGTGTGGTTTTGCCCTTTATTATATTAACGCTGTGTTTTTTCAATGATTGATTTTGTATCCCTGGGATAAATCCCAGTTGGTTATGGTATGATCCTTTTTATATGTTGCTGGATTTACTTTGCTAGTATTTTGTTTAGGAATTTTCATCTATACTCATAAGAGGTATGGGTCTACAGTTTTCTTGTGTGTTTTAGTTTGATATCAAGATACTATTGACCCCATGAAATGCAGTGGGAAATGTTCCTTCCTCTTCTGTTTGCAATGGTTAGTGCAGGATTGATGTTATTTGTTCCTTAAATTGTTGGTACAACTTTCCATAGAAGCCATTTGAGCCTGGACTTTTCTTTGTGGGAAGTTTATTGACTACTTACTCAACTGTTTTAGTTGTTTTAGGTCTATCCAGATTTAAAAAAAAATTTTGATGAGTTGTGGTACTTTGCATCTTTCTAGAAATGAGTGCATTTTTTTTTTTAGTATATGATTATTATAATATTTCCTTATGCTCTGCTTTATTTCTCTAAGGTCTGTAGTAAAGAGTCCTCATTCATTATTTTATTAATTTGTACCATCTCCCTTTTTTCATGCTTAATCAGTCTAAAATTTCATCAACTTTGTCGATCCCTTCAAAGAACACATTTTTAGATTTGTTGATTTTCTCTAATACTTCTCTGTTATTTATTTCATTTATATCTGTTCTAATCATTACTATTTTCTTCTTTCACTTGGTTTTAGTGTGGTATTCCCAGCTCCTTGAACAAATCCCAACACACAAATGGCTTTCTGTAGAGAACTTTTAAAGGATAAATGGGTGAATGAACAAAGAATGAATGCATAGAAGGCTCATTGCCAACCCTGTTCACACTAATGCTTCTTACAGTAATTCTGGATAGCGGGAAAAGTTAACCACACCATGGTCAGCAATTGAAATTGAAAGAGATAAAGGTCATTTTTTTGTTGTTGTTGTTAAATGGAATGCTGTGAAGATTTATTTGTAAGATAGCAAAGAATTAGATCTTATAGAAACTTAAAAAACAAAAAACAAAACTAGAAGTATGTACTCTGAGTAGACCTATCTCCTTAGGATATCTTACTTAAACTAAGCATCTTCCTTGCAGCTTCCTGATCCCCTTTGCACCTTTTCACCATCAGAGATGTTCCAAATCCAGGCTTTCTTTTACTAGCCTCCTCCTTTTGTTTCTAGATTCTGCAGAAGGAAAGCCCCCATCAGAGCAATGCCTATTATAAAAAGACAAAAAGAAGCAGGTCAATCTGACACTGGAGAGAAATTTCTCTAGAGATTTTAAAGGTGAAAGGAATTTATCTTTGGGTCTTCGATTGACAGTCAATGCTAAGAAATGTGCAAGTGTCTGAACATCTATGCTATTTCTATTTTTTAAAAAACACTATGAAGATGATTTTCTATTATACTATCAAATGTCCCTTAAACAATCTGAGAATCGGATGATAATTCATGGTTCTATAAACAAAACAAAAAAGCAAGGCTTTCCTTGCTTCAACAGGACATATTCAACAACAACTAAACAATATTTTTGAAAAGCAAAGACAAATAATAATGAATATATTAGACTGGCTCAAAAGAGTACCTGGAACAAAAGATTAATTGATTCATTTAAAAAAAATAAGTACACAAATGGATGAATGTGTGTGTGTGTGTGTGTGTATGTGTGTGTGTGTGTATATGTATATATATATATATAAATTAATCAATACAAGAATGACATGAACTATAAGTGAATGGTCAAGTGAATTGAATCACAGTTTGATTACATTTTCTGTGACTCATTTGTATGGCAATGCTTACATGCATACGTAAAAGCCATTTACACATAGATTCTCGAAAAATATGTATTATACCATATATAAAAATAGCAAGTGATTTCTGAAATACTATAAAACAAAATCCATAAAAATATATTTTAATAGGATATTGAAATATTTTCTCCTTACCTATAAAATGTAAATGATTTTTTTTATAAATGCCTTGATACTCAATACCTCTTGAAACTGATGATCTTTTAAAATGAAGGTATATAGGGCTCTGAAGAAGAATCTGTGTGGAAACAGGAATGCAGGGCACTGGCTTTATTCTGGCTGGAAAGAAAGCCAAAAGGGATATGTCCTTGTCTTATAGAAGCACTAGAAATGTAATTGTGCCATGAAGGGGAAAACTCCCTGGATAAAATGAAAGGGCCTAGGGTTAGTATTTTTGAGAAATACATTTGATGGACAGTTCTAAATAATAGGGAAATATATTATGGGATATAAGAATATTTCAGAAAGAGTTAACTTTAAATCATAATTTATTTTATTCTGTAAGCATAAGCATTTATTAATTAGACGTGTATTATTAGAACAGGCCCATTACCTAAACTAATGGGACAAGTTCTATTTTCCTGTAGATAATATGTGCTCTATTTGACATTTCAATCTGTTTACCACTGTGTGACCAAATGTTTTAAATCATGTTCATTTTAAAAACAATCATTGTACAAGAGGATCCAGAAGGAATATATGAGGAATCTCACTCAGCCTTGGACCTTCTAAAATGATAGCATTTTAAGAAAAAAAAAATCAACGAAAATACAAAAGAAAACAAAAACAAAACACAAGAGTTGAGTCTTTAGTTGATAGTAAATTCATCACTGTGGGCAGGTTTCATCAGGCACAAAATTCAACAAAAGTATCTTAAAGGGTGAGTGATTTTTTAAAATAATTTCCTCTTCTTGCCTATTAGCTCTCACTTCTGTCTCCCAATTTCCCATTTCTTCTCCTCCCTTTTCTTTTTTTCTGTACTGATCTCTCTCTTTTTTTTCTCTCTCTCCCTCTCTCCTGCCCTCTTTTCCACCCACCATTTCCTCTTTTTTTAAAAAAATATATTATGACTTTATTCAAAATATACCGCTTTATCTTGTGTGACCATGGTATTTTGATGTCCATTAACATATCTGTGACCTCTTAGTATTCATGCCTTAAGTTTCACTTTAAGTCTACAAATTGTAAAGATTTATTATTATAAATAAAGAGGCAGGAAGGTTATGAGCACTGTCATCAAAATTTTATTTTGAGGGCCAGCCGAGTGGTGCAGTGGTTAAGCACTGGCTTGGGAAGCCAGCAGTCCTGGTTCGGTCCCACATATGAGGGCTAGTGATACTGCCCCCGGGGGGGGGGGAAAATTAGTTTATTTTTGCATGAAATGTTACATTTCTTTTCAAAACAATTTTATAACTTTAGTGAGTCTTCTGGGCTAGTTGTAATATTGTCTAATAGAAGAAAAACAATGGTCAGGTAGAGAATTGTGTCCAAGTTTTCACTGAAAAATTTTCTACTTTCATAAACCAGTTGCTAGGAACAAAATTAGGAAATGTAATAGAATTGAATGAAAACAGTCTCCCCGCTCAATCTGTATACCTTTGTACAGTCCCAGTTGGATTGTAATATTCTATGAGGAGGTCGAATTGAAAATTCCAAGGTTGTTTAGAATTCTGAGTCTAGACATCATATACATGGTTATATATATATATATATATATATATATATTTATATATATATATATATATATATATGTTTGTTGAATGCATGAATGAACTACTTATTAATGATTTCTTCTAAAATAAACTAAAACATATATGGACAACACTTTTTCTCCTTTTTGGGAATTCTTTTACTTACTCAAAACTTAGCAATACATTAAAACATTGTTTGTTTGCATTTATCTAGCATCTAAGTTTTTGAATGGGGGAACGGTTTCAAAATATTTGTTATTAAGAATTAGAATGGCACCATATAATCTTTAATAATTTTAAATACCCACATGCTTATGTGAACCAACAGGTGTTTCATAATTATCTAATACTTAGAATGCATCTTTCACTCAACAAATTGAATAATTCAATTTACTCAGCTGTTTTCTTTATAATACACATTTTCACACTAAGAAGCATCGGGATTAATGACAAGAGGTTACACACTAAATTTTTTCAAGGATAAACTTCCAAATAATTTTTAGAAATATACATTTGAATATGGTTAAGCTTGAAAGTTTTAAACTAGTTTTAACTTTACCCTAGTCATGTGTGAAGGTAAATAGAATGCACACACATGTACACTCACACACAGATACACACACACACACACAAAAAAAAAACCCTGTAAATCATGTGGGAAAAACCTTTATTATCTGCATTTCACCAACAGTGATAGTCACTTAAAAATTTTAATGCTTATTATTATACGCATATGACAGAGAGTCCATTCTTAATGACTGTCTCTTTACAAAGTTTTGATTAAAGGGTTAATTAACAAATACTGAGGAGAACTGTGGTGTATTTCATGGATTTTAGAGGTTGAATTATCCAATTTAGTGATGTGCTTTGGGTAACAGAAAACATGGGGTTATTTTCACAGCTTCCTGCTTCCTTATAATGTTTGAGATTTTGAAGTTTAGAGCTTATGAATATCTTCCGTACGTGGCCACATCACAGAATCTAAGAATGATGGGAGTAAACTGTGAAACAGAAAAGATGCACTCCAATTCAGAAATAAAGTCAATAATTGGAAACCCAAATTTAACATTGTAGTATTCCAAGTGTGACGAGTTTTAGGCATAGTATAGTCCAGCCTGTTCATGTTCTTTTTGAAGAAACTAATGTCTTGAGTAGATTCGTAATTGATCTAGAGCCACAAATGAAGTTACGAGCAATGCTTATCCATGTCTGGGTGACCCTCTGTGCTGAGAAGCTGTACTTTAGTAATGGAAAGGTTCCTGGAAGAGAGAAGACCTGATAGTCTCCAGGTACAGACTGTGTTCAGGACCTGACCAAACAATGGAGATGTATGTGTTGCAGGGACTAGGTCCTAAATTCAGTGTGTAAGACTTGAGTTGAGTTATATCAGAGTTACCTGGAAAATATGGTCCGGTCTTCCAGAGTGCACATAATATGCATGAAAAATACAATTTGGCCAGTTTTTCCTCCAGCATTGAAATGGATCACTATTTCTTTAATTTATAAAGATAAAATAATTGACTAGGGTCTAGGTACCACTTTTTACAAAAGATGCAAGTCTTTTGAAATTTTCTTGTTGGTTATTGATAACTCGTTAAGTTAAATGTAAATATGGTGGGTCTCCTCATATGTTTGTGTAACACTATAAGCAAATAACCTTTGTTTAATTCCAGTATTTTAATCTCTAAATTCAGGTTTGTTGTTTTTTGTTTTGTTTTGTTTTTTAAATTGGCCTTTAAGCTTCCTTTCAACAGTGAAAACTTCTCATCTGAAAACATAATGATATTCAGCTATTAATTAAAATGGTAGACATTTTCCAAGTGACTAATGCTATGCTCTGTCATCTTCATCATTTTCTATACCCCATTCACGCACAGAACCTGAAACATGGAGCTTCTCAATAATTATTTATGTGATTGAGTATAATGTTGATTTAATTATTGTGTGATGGTTGTTTTAATTTTTTTTCTCAATATTACTGTATTAAATGAATTATTTAAATCCTTGCTACTGCATTTATACTTCTATTTCAATCCCTTGCCTATAGAGTTAGGTAAAACTAATTCAGTTAAAGGATCCTAATACACACATACAAAGACACACACAAACACACATCTATACATCTACACAGATATGTACATACTTGAATGTAACCAATTCCTACCATGCTGCTTCATTTCACATTATAAGCAGCTGATTATGTGGCTTCAAGTTTATTGGGCTATAGGTGTGATATAATTATAAATAAAGGTGGGAAGATGAAAGCTGAAAGACAGATAAAGATGGGCTCCCACAAAGTCCATTATCACAATGAAATATAGCTCTTCTGTGGAGTATTGTAATTTACTGTTACTCTTTTACCCAAACAAAAGCAAGCAACAAAACAAAACAAAAACCCTGTTTATCTCTATTAATGGTATTTTTTTAAAAATCTGTATTGCCTTTATAGTAAGATGTAAAATTGCTACTACAAAATATGTCACTTTAGTGGCCACCCGGTGCCAATGGTATAGAAAGCCACAGGCAGAGTGTAGCACATAGAACGCTGTGGTGACTGTTGTCACACCCATGAAAAGGCTCCACACATCCATTGTCACAGTCGATTACCAGCTGTTCTGTATTGTTACTCAAAAAGATAATTTTCACATCCAGGGCAGACAAGGATCCGTGGGCTCCTTGGCTCCTGGCCTAGATTTTACAGGATTTTATAGGGTTGTGTTGAGTATTCAAAAGGTTTAAGAGGCTCTCACTCAGGCAGCCAGATCACCAGGTAGAAAACGTATAACTAGATGATGCTAATGTTTTCCCCAACAGCTGACAAACTGGGCAGCTGACTTTCAAAGAGTTTCTTTCATTAAGTTACCTCCCACCCAGTGAAACTCAAATTGAGAACAATTTCTTGACTTGCCTCTATCAAACCTTCCTCACTGAGATCTCACTAAATGGGGCCTTGTAAAAACTACACCAGAGGGATTCCCTTGTTGCAGACCAGTGTGTTTCCTTTAATGATGTTGAACAAATCTTGGGCTAATTTAGCAAATTCATATACTGCCTAGAGGTATTCTTACAATATTAATGGCCTCAAGACATACTGCTTAGTCCTCCATAGGGCATACTCCCTGCTCCTGTTTTCAGAATTATTCCTCATCCTCCCTTAAAGCCTGTAGTAAATAATAGCTGGAGCAGTGTGTTTAGATGGAGAAGTATGAGGCACTGCCACCTATTGACCACAAACAACAGATTTGTGTTTCAAAGCGCCATCTTCTATTCTGCTATGGAGGCTCAGGGGGATTCAGTGCCTCTTGCCTTGGGGTCTCTTTATCATGACATCTATGTGATCTGAATTTTCACATTTTACTGACACCATTTAGGCCAGAAATTAGAAAAAAACAACAACAAAAAAACAATAACACATTAAACATACTTATCTAAAAGAGTGAAAAGAACAGAAAGATACCAGCTCAGAAAAGAAGAGGCAGGTACCTTATAGTAATATTCACTCTGGACTGGTAGATGTTAATCTAAATCAGTAGATTATTGACTGTCTAAGAGATCAAAAATGGTTCCTTAGGGAGAAAATAAAGAAAACAAGAGGCACACTCCTTAGAGTGCCCATTTATGGAGAATGGAAATCAAAAACTTAGGGTCTAGATATTGTGACCCTCCATTGAATTCGAGGTGATTTTGAGAACAGCTCAGCAGTTGAATCTGGTGGATGGAGTTAGCACAGGACTTCTTTTGGGATGGTGTGGAACTGGGGAAAACCCAATTAATGGTCTTGAAAATAAAGCAGACTTCTCTATGCATTCTTCTTCATTAACACAGCTTACTTTTCCCTTTGAGATTTTATATAACATTGATGCTATCAAGTGTCTGGAGGAAGGGCACAAACAACCTAGGAGGAAGGAATTCCTTGAGTCCTGTTGGACCTTTAGATTCCGGTGTGTCCCCCAAATCCAACAGGGTCTCTACGTAGGTTTAAAAAGTCCTGGGTGTATCATCCTAAGAGGAATTTAGCCCCAAGTGTGACTGGGGTATGCTGAGTTGTGGCAGCTAAATCACATAGCTAAGAAAGACATTTTGTTTATGTAAAATTTTTGGTTTGTCTTTTCAATTGGGTTATCACATTTGTTTGGATGTCATAGAGAGAGATACATGGTTGTGCTGTCAAATGTCAGTGATCAATAGTGACATTTTACTCTGTGTGGTATGACCCTCTGAAATGGCAAAGTGTTCATTGTCTAGGAGTTAGGATGGCATCAAGTAGCTAGAACATTTAGATAGTCTTAGCTTTCTGAAGAGACAATGCAAATGTACAGATTTATCCTTATTCCTGATTGGTTGTAAACTGTTGCCATTTCTAAGCAGTGCTCACTTAGTACAGGCAAAAGTACACCCCATTTGTCCTTGCCCTCTCATCTCTCCTTAGTTCCTCCTTTCATTTCTGTGCTGAACAGGTTTTATTTTAACTCTGGTTTTTATGTTTGTGTACCCTTCCACTAACTTCACAGCCCTCAAGACCCAAGAAGTTAATGTGCAGCATAGAGACTTTGTCATATGCTTGTTCTTCCCAATTGTTATTCAAATTGCCAAATGAGATTTCATGCCTAACCACCTGCCTAGAAAACAAGCTAGGCAGCAGCACCAGGATGGAAATCAATTCTCAGACTTGCAATTTGAAGCCAAATAGGGAGTGAAATGGCAACCCCATTAAGATTCAGAAAATCAGTGTTTTCTGGCAGGATACATATCTTTTCTCCACTTTTAGTAGCTCCAAATGTTTAGAGAAAATGTCCCACTACTGGCATTATTGCAATGCTATTAAATAAAAGGACCAGAATGGTTTTCCCTTGGTTGTTAAAAAATTAAAATTTCTTGTTGGCTGGCTGCAATCTAGATCCATGGTTTTCTTTGAAGGAGAGTGCTTAGTAATATGCTTCATTACATGTGCCAAGACTGGAGGCACATTCACGGAGCAGTTGAGACAGAAAATGTGAGACAAGTTTGTCCCCAAGTGAGAAAAAGGGAGATGGATTGTGAACAGTAGGAATATTGCACAATCTCTGCAGGCCATTTTAGAGAGTCATCTAAACATGTGAAAGTATAATACTGTGAGCATTTATGAGAGCTAGGCCAAGGGACGCGTGTCCTGGCAATAAATCTTAATGTGAGGATATAGAGAACTCAGTACACAGAGGCAAGCGATTTCCGATGGAAACAGATTTATGATCAATGACTAGTACTGATTTTAAAGGAAAATGGAAAATTAAACCTTCTTGATTGAGCAAACATATGTTGTGTTCTTTTTTCAATTAAAATGGAATAAAAAACAGGATTCTAGCTCTGTCACGTGACTGCTGGTGAATTATATTCTCTGCAATGCTGTTTCCTTACTTGTAAAGTGAAGTGAATAATGACTTCTTTTAGAATTATAAACCAGGCTCAGCCATGAAACCAACGAAGTTAAGAAAAATATAGTTCCATAATTCATCCATAGTGAGTGCTTTGCAGGTAGCCTCTTGATACCAAAGTAGCCTAATCAAGAGATTTTTTTTTTTTCCTGCCCCAAGATAGCTCTGCTGGAACTTTTGGGGAAGGTTGATTCTTTTCTTTCTGTTGTATATGTGTACCTCGAAGACGTACCTTCACAGCAACCTGGTCCTGTGCTCTTTCTTCCATTTCAGGAGACATCACAATATCTGTACCAGTTAGGATACTTTGGGTTGCAAGACACAGAAATCCAACCAAATTTATTTTAAATATAAGAGAATTGATTGATTCATGTGACTAAAAATCAAATGGCATAATAGACTTCAGGTAAAGTTTGAGCTGTACTCAAATGTATATAAGCATTTTATATACATAGAGAGATGCATGTATAGTCATATATATATGTATGTGTATATATGTATATATGTGTGTATATATTTATATATATGTATATATATATATATATATATATATATATATACACATTTAAAATATATCTGTATCTATACAGAGGGTGCCAAAAAAATATATGCGCATTTTAAGACAGGAAAAATCTATTAAAATTGTGTTGATGGTAACCACTTTTAGAGCCTCTTGTAATTGCAGAAGTCAAACGTGACTTGTATTCATCTTTTGTTATCAGTATATATTGAGTATTAAAATTCTAATGCAGTATTTTTCTTTCCTAAAATGTGGATACATTTTTTTTGGCAGCCTCTCTATATATCCTATTGGTTCTGTTTCTCTTTAGAACCCTGGCAAATACAGATTTTGGTACATATAAGTATGCATAATATATATATATATATATATATATATATATATTATACATATATACACATACATACATGTATATGTATACATGTGTGTGGATGTGTGTACATAAATGAAATTTGTTATAAGGAATTGGCTCATATGATTCTGGAGGCTGAGAAGTCCCATGATCTGCCCTGGCAGCTGGAAGCTCAGGAAAGCTGGTGAGGTAGTTCAAAGGCTTGCGAGCCAGAGAGTTGATGGTGTGGATTCCAGTGGGAGTCTTAAGGCCTGAGAACCAGAGGGCTGAGGGCAGGAGAAAATCAATACCCCTGCTCACTCAGGCAGAAAGTGAATTCAGCCTTCCTCCACCTTTTCGTTCTATTCAAGCCCTCAGTGGGTTGGATGCTCACTCCTCCTGGGAAAGCGTATCTCCTTTACTATGCTCACTGATTCCATGCTAATCTCTTCTGGATACACCCTCACAGACACACCCAGATATAATGTTTAACCACATACATGGACATTCTGTGTTTCAGTCAAGTTGACAGAGAAGGAAGAAAGTCCCAGGCAGACCAATTACCAAAGATAAAAGGAAGAAAGGAAAAAAGGAAGAAAAAAAGGAAGAGGGGAAAAAAAGAGAGGGATATAGGGATATAGGCAAGAATAAAGAATAGGAATAAAAAAGGAAGGCAAAAGCAAATGAATAAGCTCTGAAAACTTTCTGATGATTCAGAAATGGAACTACATGAACCTATTTTAAGTCCATTTTTAATTTGAGGGGCTGTGTTTTATTAAAGTCCCTCCATGAAACTGACTGAAGTGAAACTCATACAGGCTTAAGTGAAACACTCTGTTTTTTTCTCACAATGATAAGTTTTATTTAATTCTGGAGAGTTTGAGAAATTCCAAAATTGTCTTCAAGATTATGCCTCTCCTTCTCTTTAAACAATTTTTATTTATGTTGCCTTTATTCTCAAGCAAGCTACCAGGTTTCTTTGAAAAGGGCCCCCCAAATCTCCAGAGTCACCAAGTGCTCAGCACCTACAAATATAGAAGGAGAGAGAAACCATTTCTGATATCCATAGAGAATGCTGAAAAAGGGCTCTAACTACCATGTGTTTAAGTCATTTCTGAAATTCTTATAAACATCATCAGAGGCACACCTTTCATTGTTCCCCCCACACCCTTTGCCCCCAATCCTGAACACTTGTCCTCTCCTCCATGGTCAGGACTATGTGGTGCTGATGATGTCATCAGGAAGAGGGGAAGCTTCCAGAAGCTTTGGCAGACAACTATCAAAGATAAAAGTAAATGTTGCTGTTTATTTCATTCTTGTATTTCCCTGTTAAAAAATCTGTGGAAGCATAAAAATAAATAAATTAATTAATTAAAACAATAAAAAATAAAATCTGTGGAAAGAACAACAGGAATGCAGTTAGAGGACCTGAAATTTAATCCTGGCTTGACCACAGGCCTAAAAATACACAGTGTGTGTCTCAGTTGTACCTCATCTCTAAAAGGGATAGATACAAAATAATAACAGCTAAATGTATTGAGTGCTTACCACATGACAGGCACCTTCAATGTGTTCATTCAATGATAGAATCTACTTTCTAGATATGAGGATCAAGTGAGATAAATTAGGTCAACGGTGTATCATTGTGCTGGACACTTAGGAAGCACTCAATAAATTTTAGGTATCACATTTATTACTGCTCCAGATGATGATACTAAAGGTTCAATAAGAAAATATATGTGTTATCCCCCCACAACTGATCCACCCTCAATAAATGTTAAATTTGAATGATTTATACAGTACATTGACAAATATTCCTTGAAGAATGAATTATATTCTTGCATATAATTACAAAGGATAAGCTAATCATATTTGTAAAGATTGTAACAGACTAGTACAATAAAGGAAATTGATACTCAGTACTTTTCTTTTTACTTCCTCAAGATTTTTTATAAAATCAATAATCCTATTTTAGAATAATCTTTTTTAAAAATAATTTTCTATTTAAGTGTACGAATAGTATTTAAAATAAATACAACCAAAAAATTAGAGTATCTCTTTATATCATAAAAGGAATAAATTTGAGAACAAGGGAAACATACAAATGACATTTAGTAGAATGAAGAAGAAATAACAAGCAAAACAATGTTGGCTTTAGATTAATGTTTAAAAGGAGGAAATTAATTTTTTTTCTCATATACAATTAAATTCTATTAACATCCTGTTTGATAACTAAAAAGTGGCCCCAGTGTGACTGAAACAGAGAGAGTGAAAAAGAGAATTGCATTATATTGAGATTCAATGTAGTCATGGATTAAGTAGGGCCACATAAATTAGACTGACATTTTTTAGCATATATCTCAAGGACAATGGGAAGCTATTGGAGTATTTGAGATGATCAGATTTGCATTTTCAAAAGTTTTATCTTCAACTGTGTTAAGAATGAATTGGACCTAGGCAAGGCTGAAAGCAATTATTTTAAAATCACTTGGTATTGCCAACTGGTAAAATGATCCTTAGCATGGACTGAAGTGGGTCGCAAATTTCACAGATATGTACATTTCAGATGTCATTGGCTTTATTTAGTGATCTATGAATCAGGAAGCCTCTACTCTAGAAAATACAAATAAGCTTCAAAGCATTGTTCAAAGTGAACAAGAATAAGAAAGTTATACTGGGCAGATACTGGTTGGTTATACCAGGGCTATGTTTCTCATATGGGGCAAAGGGGATACTGGAGCTAGGTTTTGAAAAACTAAAGCTGAGCAGGAATATTATGATTGGTTGGCATTTGGTTTTGATTTCTTAATCTTGAGTCACAAGCTTCTGTTTTGGATTATTTACATAGGCTACTAAGGTATTGGAACTACTTGAGTCTATTGGCCTTCTTGTTTAATTCATTGAAGATTATATACAAAAATTTGCTAATTAGGTGACTGAAAAAGAGTATCTAGAATCACTCTCAGGCTTCTAACTTGCTTAAATGAATATACTGGCAATGTGATTTCCTGAGACAGAGAAAAATGGCAGATGAGATTTTATGCATAGTAATGAAGAGTTGAGCTTTACATGTGTTTTTTGAACTTATTGAAAATGAGTGTTAATTAAGCAATTGGATATACAGAGGGTGCCAAAAAATGTATATGCATTTTAAGAAAGGAAAAAAAAACTGTATTAAAATTGTAATACTCAATGTCTACTGATAACAAAAGATGAATACAAGTCATGTGTATACATTTTTTTGGCAACCCTGGTATGATTCTAGAACTCTGAAGGTAGAAGATAATAGAGTTCGAAGCCATATGAAATACCATATCAGTAGATGACTTCTCATGGGAAGAAAGTACAACTTGATAAGAGATATGAAGTCAAGACAGAATTCAAAGATTTCTATCATTTAATATTATATGTATAATCCAGGTTTTTCCCTTTGGGAAAAATGATTATGAAGCAGTGGGAAAAGCTCTAGAGTAGAAATAGCATGTAAGGATTATGACACACCCACCCCCTTTTTTTTAGTCACCAACTTTTCTTGAAACGTAGGCTAATCAGTTAACTTTTCTGCATCTTAGTTTCATTATTTATAAAATGAAAATTAAACTATACTATTCTTCTGATCAACATCATTCTTTTTAAAATGCAGACTATTGGCTTACAGTTTTTGCAAGAGAAGCCCAGAGATCTAGTTTTAAGAATCACCCTGAGTGGGAACATATGCATGGCATAATTTCTATAGATCCTCTTAAGTTCAAAGTTCTATGAGTCTATCAGAATATGAAAAAAGGCTTGGATAATATAAAAGAAAAGAAACAATAAAGTTGGTAAATTCATTTTAAAGGACAAGTTTGAATTTGGGGCTAATTTAAACATCTTTTTTTTTTATTTTGTACTCAAATTGAATGTCTCACCTTTAGATTTGCATCAAAATTTGAAACCATGTATCTTAAAACTGATGATTTATTGTGTGAAATGATGTGCTCCCATGGGAACCAAATTCATAATTGGTGACTGGCTGACTTAAATCCTTGATTGCAGGAATTTTCTCTGTAGCATATTTGCTAGTTGAGATTCATGAATTTTTCTTTGCTTTTCTTAGAATACTTTCTCTACTTTTGAATGTTTTCTTAATAGGATATATTTATTATCAATTTATCTAAAATGAAATTAAGTTTTAGCTCCTTATCATGTTACAGCCAGATGATCCTTAAGAGCCAGCACTTAGTAGAGATTCAAAAAGAACAAAATGAGCCATCATTATGGGTTTGGAAAGTTAATTTGAGCACAAATTAGCAATGGTTCCTATAATGATGACCAAATGTCGAATTGCTCCCAGAAGTCAAAGAAGCTGATTCTAATGTAAGTTTCCCAGATTTGTTAAGGTTAAATTGTAAGACTTAGCAAAGCAATATTCATGTGCAGGATAGGACCAGTCTACCAAGGAAAACTAACTTCAGTGACCTGCAGATTGAAACATAAGGACATGGCAATTTCATTTGGGACAGCTCTGATTGTTGTTGGACCAATAATGATTATGTTCAGCATATTGAAATAAGAACATTTGTGTCATTTACACTCACTTCAGATAAATTGCTGAGTTTAAATCTTTAATGATGACTCAGAGAATTAGAGTTTCCTCAAGGTTCCCAGACTCACATACATTAGATTGATATCTTAAATATCTCTGGATGGTTGATATTCCTTATTAAGAGTGTTGATTTTATTATAAACACTTTTTGGAGTTTCTTTGCATGTTAATGCAGAAAGAAAAAATTTCACCTTTTCTAAGTTGTCTATTAGTCCAGTGCAAAAGTACATTATCTATTTCTGACCTGGGGCTGTTTACGTATGTGAATGCATTTCACTCTCCTATAAAGAAGTCCATGAACAATAGGCAAAATACTATGCAAACTTGAATTGCTGCACTTGATCAGCAATTAACTAATTAACTAATTCTTTGATGCAGTAGCAGTCCTTCTGATGAAGAGCTTTGATATTTTGTTTTGTTTTGTTTATCTTTTAATAGTCCATAAGTTTTGTTTTTATTAATTCATTTAACAGATATATACTAATGGCCAACTGCATGTCAGATATGATATTAGCCAGTGAGAATAGCAAGAAAAAGACAGACACTTTCACAATCTTTTTGAAGTTTATGAAATTAATGCCAAGATATCCTTATCATTTCACATTAAAAGTAAACGCTGAGCTTTCATGTTCTAGCCAGAGAAGAGTCATCATTGTTGAACTAACCTATATTCCATGAATAACTAGAACATTAGACAAGATTGTCAGGCATTAGACAGCAAGCAGAACAGGACTACAATCCCTGGAAAAGGGAAAAAAGATTATAATCTCTACAGTCACTCTGGCCTTCTGCCTAGAAACACTTCTCAGACTACATTAGAGGGAAAGAAATCCCAAGTATTGCTTATCTGTCATGCTTACAGAGATTGGAGGTAAGGAAAATAGAGGGAATTAGGATTTGCAGACCCCAAGCACTGTAGAAGATGGAGCTATATAAAGAAAGAGCTTCAGATGTCTTCATAGGAATCCCCATAAGTGGATACATACAGATATTTGCAGAGGTAGAGAAAAAAAAAGTTCAGCATTTCCAGAGCTCAAACCATGCTGGGCAAATGTTTGTTTTCCATCTAGCCAGAACAGCAAAACCTTGCTGATCAATTAGAGATATTAGAGAGCCCCAAAATATTACCCTTTAAGAAGGGTTATTCAGCTCTAGACTAAATGCTACTTAATGCCACTATAACTAGGCTTAACAGTAAATTTTGAAAGGATTATTTTGATCTACAAGGCACATAAAAGCCTTGTAAAAACAAACTTCAGCTCTATAAAAGGACACATCAAAATCTAAACACTCAACAATATAACATTTACAGTACCCTTTATTCAAAAGAGATGTGACAAAGAAGCAGCAAATTGTAATCATAACCAGAAGAAATCCCATTGATTGAAACAGACTCAAAGATGGCAGAGATGATGGAATTTGCAGAAAAGGAACTGTTAAAAATCTATAATAAATATTACAAACATGTTCAAGGATTTAAAAGAAGATATGAACAAAATAGAAGGAAAATAAGATATATTTAAAAAAACAAAATGGAGCTTTTAGAGAAAAAAAATAAGTCTGAAATGAAAAATCTACTGAATGGGATTAATGATATAGTGGATACAGCAGAAGAAATAATAAGTGAGCTTGAAGACATAGCCATAGAAAAATATTAAAAATGAAACACAGAGAGAAAATAATTGAAACATATGAACACTTCAGTGGATCTGTGGTAACAAGGGGGCCTGATATGCAAATAATTGGAGACTCGGAAAGAAAGGAAAGTGAGGGAGGACTGAAAAAACTATTTGAAGAAATAATGGCTCAAAGGTGTCCTATTTGATATAAACTATAAACCGATTGATTGTAAAAGTTCCATAAACACCAAGCAGAATAGATACATAGTAAACACTCCAAGATAACAAAATCAAATTTTTGAAAACCAGTGATAAAAACAAAATCTTGAAAGTAGCCCAGGGGAAAAGATACATAAAGAAAAACAGAGTATTTTCTTCAGAAACTAAATCAGACAAAAATAAAACACCTTTGAAGGGCTAAAAGTTTTTTGTTACCCATGATTTTTGTGTCAAATCCAAGCAATCATTGCCAAGATCAATTAATGTGTTGCAGTTTTTCCATTGTGTTTTCTTCTACTAGTTTTGTAGTTTCACATCTTATGTATGTCTCTAATCCATTTCGAGTGGATTTTTGTGTGTGGTGTAAGACAAGGGTTTAATTCCACTTTTTTGTATGTAGTTATCTAGTTTTTCCAGTACCATTCCTCCATTGTGTATTCTTGGTACCCTTGTCAAAGATCACTTGACCATATGTGTGTGGACTTATTTCTAGGCTCTATTTTGTTTCATTGGTCAATATTTCTGTCTTGATGCTAGTACCATACTCTTTGGGTTATGATAGTTTTGTACAATGTTTTGAAGTAAGAAAATGGAGGCTTATAGCTTACAGCTCTTTCTCAAGATGGTTTTGGATATTTGGGGCTTTTGTGGTTCCATATGAATTTCAGGTTTGTTTGTTTTTTCGTTTTTTTTAATTTCTCTACAAAAAAAAAAAAAAGCCATTGAGAGATGGATAGGGATTGCATTGAATCTGTAGATGCCTTTGGGTAGCATTTTAACAATATTAAGTCTTCCAATTGATGAACACAGGGTATCTTTACATTTTTTGGTGTCATCTTCAATTCCTTTCAGCAATGTTTTGTGCTTTTCAGTGTAGAAGCAGTGAAAGAAACAACCAAGTAAATAAAAAGGCAATGTAATAAATGGGAGGAAATATATGCAGACCATATATCTGATCATAGATTTTACTCATGAAGGCAGATACACTCGCACTACATTCTTCTCCTTTTTTTGTGGTTTTATGAGAAGAGTGATTGGAACTAACTAAATATGCCTGTAATGGCTAAAGCAACTATATGACCTTGTTTATGGGAACAACATCCCCTTTTTCCCTCCATGTCCTTCCAAATCTGAGCTACTCTAGTGCCCTTAATTTCAGATTACGGTTTTCTGTTTTGCTGTTTACCCTGTCTCATCCCTATTTAACTCTTATACTACACATTATCCAGACACTATGTTTATCCATGCATTTTTGGCTATATATGTTTTAAGGCTTGTTGTTAACGCTGTTTCTTGTCCTCTTCATTTTCTTGAAAAGAAAAGTTTTTGTTACAATTTAGTTTTGTTTATTACATATTTCTAACATTTTCCTCAGATACATTAAATGACTGATATAGTAAAGTTTTTGACTATACTGACATTCTCATTCTGAACAGATGAATGATATTGGTTTATAATAGAATTATTTGGTATAGTCATTTTTTTCTCAGTAGTAAGTTGATGTTTTTCTGCCATTTTATAAATCCAATATTGCACATGGATAGTGTGATGATAGTATTATTTAATATATTCTTTCTCTTTGTAATATTTTTTTTTCTTAGCCTGGGAAATTGTTTAAAAAATTTATTTTATCCAGGAAATTCAGAATTTTTACCAAAAGTTTTGTTGTTTCATCTGGAAGTGGATGTGAGTTTATTCTTATGAATGAATATATAATTCTCTGGAAGCAAAATAAATTGCATCTTTGTTTACAATGTGCAGAGTATTTTTACTTAAATTTGAAATAATTCATAACTTTAACATGAACAGTTTTTATTTCCTATAATATTGCTGAGTGGAATCCAGGTTTGAATATGAGCCCTGGGGCAGTAATGACTATGCTACCCAAATAGAACACAGAATGATGAATTAGAAATAATCTCTCTCTCTCTTTCTCTCTCCCTCTCCCTTTTTGTCTCCCTCTTTCTCCCTTCCTCTCTTCCTCCCCACCCACCCCGTCTGTCCTAGATTATGTTTGCAGATCAATGGCAAAAATGACCTCAACCAGACCCGCTGAGTGGCTTTGTGGTTAAGCGCTGGCTTGGGAAGCCAGCGGCCCTGGTTCAGGTCCCACATATGAGGGCCAGTGACACTGCCCTCAAAAAAAAATAAAAAAAATGACCCAAACCATCCTATGTATATGTCCTTGCAATGTCATTCTAAATTTTAAAAAAAGGACTTCACATTAAAGTGAAGTCCATTTTTGTTTTTCCACTTAAGCCTAGGATGGCCTTGTTTTGTCAAAGAGAATGCAGAGTAAGGGATACTGTGCCAATTCAAAGTCTAGGTGCACAAAGAATTGGGCCTTTCTTCTCTATCAGCAGAAGCTGGCCACTATGAGAACCAACATAGATTAGTCTGGTTGAGGGTATGAAACAATGCAGAAGAAAAACCAATTTATTCTAGACAGAGTCTCTCACATGTGATAGAACCTAGTCAAGATCAGCAATGCCATACAAGCTACCAACAGCTGTCCACAGAGTCATAATTTAGCACAAGAGCAGAAGGATAAACCAGCTACTTTGCACATTGAGGAAACACACTTTTCTATTGTTTTAAGTCACTAAAATTTATGACTTGTTCCTTGTGTGGCAGTGTGTTCCTAGCATTATTGTGATAATCGAGAACTGAAAGAGCATCTAAACTAAATGTTTTATTTTTGTTTGCCTTTTTTTTTTTTTTTTGAGGGCAGTGTTACTGGCCCTCACATGTGGGACCCAAACCGGGGCTGCCAGCTTCCCAGGCCAGCGTTTAACCACTGCGCCACTCGGCCGGTCCACTAAATGTTTTATTTTTGAGGTAAACTGAAGCTAGCATGCATTTCAGTGCTATTTGCATTATAGTCAATTAATAGATCTGTTCATATTAGCCCCATTTATTCTACTTTTAGGGCTTATCCAATCATTTTATCACAAAAAAAGAAAGCTTTTTTTCATTTTTTTTCCATGTATTGTGTTTTTATGATTTACAGACATACCATGATTGTAGCCTTATGGAAATACACGAAAAGGCTCTCTCTGATCAGTATGTTAAAGTAAGATCTCTGAGGTACCAACAATTTTAGATGGCAACTTGACTCATGTCAAATTTGAGTCCATTTATAAACATATTCTCATTCATGATAATTTGTACAATGTTTTATTTAATTTTTTAATAGATAATTGCAGAGTTAACAATCTCTCACTACATAAGACATTCATCTTACTAGCCACCCATCCACTTTTATCCACCATTCAACCCCTAGTCATTTGTCCCAAGGGATTTATTTTATTTTATTATTTTGTTTTATTTTAGTGAAAACATTTTTGGTTGCAAATGACATAACTCAAATTAATTCAAAAAGTATTTAAATATATATATATTAGTTCATGTAACTGGAAAGTTTCTGGGTAGACCTGATCCACATTTATGGATGTATGACTGGACCCAGTGCGTTGCATGATACTGTTTATATGTGATCTGGTCTCCCCATCTATTCTTCCATTCAGCTGATGAACTGGCATAGTTTGGTCAGCCTTCTCCACGTAGTTGACATGGCTACTCCAAGCTCTCAATATGGAGGAAAGAAAGGAGCCTCCCTCTCATCTTCGTTAAAGAAAAGTTCAAGCCAGTACTCAGATTGACCTGCTTGTATTGCATGACCATCCATCCCTGTCTCAGCTTTTGTGATTCAGAGGATGGGGTTTTATAATTGGTTTGGATCACCTGTCCAGCCCTAATATGTCAGTAGAATACTGTAATGGGCAACTGTAAGAAAACATTATGATTGCAGAAGGGAGAAAAGTTTGCCAAAAACATGGGATGTTATTACTAAAATGAGGAATCCTTGATGGTAAGACAAAATGATAGAAGTTCACCAAGTTCCACTAGATTGTGTTTTTTGATGTGATTGTGGCAACACAATTTTATTAGTTCATATCAGAGAAGGTTTTTCAGGTACAAGGCATTTGTTACAATAGGCTGGGAACACTACTGTTATCAGGTGGATAATGATAGTGGTACAAAACTGAAAATAATTCAGGTTAAATTTATTCAGAAAATGGGGAAAATGTATTGAAATCACCATTTAGAAAACCTAATCCTGTTCTATAAACATTTCCCAGACTATTTTGCAACAATAAAATGTGAATGGAAATAGCATAGCAATGACAGGATTTTTATTCCTGATTCTAGTCATGTTCTCATTTTATTCCTGATTATGTAAGAGTATACAGCTAAAAAATTAAAGTGGTGAAATTTTGGTGAAGCACAGGATGCATGAAGTAGTTTAAATAATGAAACTTAATAAAAGTATATGATATTATGTCCTATAATATGATATAAAATCAAGTTTTTAAATAACACAATTGCAGTCTTTTTTTTTCTTTTTTTTTTAATCTCTGGCATACAACAAGACAATAAAATTTCAACCAGTTTCACAATTCAGGAATATTGATGCCATCAAAGCTATAAATGAAAGATATTTATAATATTGGGTACTTATCCCACTGTTCAGAAAAATAACTTTCATTAAATTCAATTTTACATATATATTTTTTTCTTTGTTTTTCCATATATATTTTAACATTCATAATCTAGGCAATATCATTACTTTTAACAATCTGTATCCATATACTAGATAAAGAATGTACTTGTGAAAACTACACACAAAAATCAGCAATTAGAAAAACATGATTTAGATAAACTCCATTGTTTTATGTTTATACATTGTGGCTTTCTAGTACAATTCAAGCCACTGGTGGTTAACATTTCCATACATTTACTGAAACATAGTGCAGAGATTTTTATTCTTATTTAACTAGAAAAGAGAGTATATCACCAAGTTTAGGTATTGTCAGAAAGCTCTGGGAATCACAGTGGGGAAGGCCAACACAATAGTGGGGAACTAAGAAACTACTCACAGGTAACAATCCAGGAATCCACTCATAAAATATGGAAATGTAATGTACCAGATAGAATAAAAGTCATAAGAAATAATGGAAACACATAGACTTTAAGGAATAGAAAACCAGGCAGATTCTAAATTTAGAAATCAAAGTTTACTGAATAAATAAGGGAGTGAATTAATGAATGTTATGTTATTTGAGCATCAATTATTTATTAAATACTGTGAGTGTACAAAAATCAATGCATCATCTGACTTCAAGGTGGTAATTATCATAACTAGAGAAAAGAAAGAATTACATATAATTTAACGATTGAAGTATTCTTGTAGGCAGGGCATAATGGAAATGAGAGAGAAAGGAAACAGGAGGAGAGGCAAATTCTGTCAGTGTTATAAGAATCTGAAATAATTCTACCATCAGAGGTATAAAGATATTAAAAGGAAATATGCCTTAACATCTATAAATATTTGTAATAAAAGTTAGTGTTACTTTTAAAGAACATGATCAGAGATGCAACAAATCCCATTCCCCACAGCCCTCAAGCTATGTAACTGCTTCATAAATTAAATGACTCATGAAATGAATAGAAAAATGAGTTATAATTTGTGAGACCATTGGGAAAATAGAGATAGGAATAGGAACAAGATTGTTTACTCATGACAAAACATGAATGGAGATTAGCAATCTCAACACTAAAAAAACAGTTAGCAAACTAATTGGAATTTAGTAAGACTGTAATAGAGGAAAAAGGGAGCAGAATAGATCAGTGAGGCAGATAAGTAACTATTAAGAAAGACAGGAGAGGAATATCCAGGTCAAAGATGGCTTCATTTGTTAGCTTTATTTGTACTTTATTCTGTAAGCAACTATAGGGGTGCCAAAATGTGTTTTAAGCATGTCAATAACATGATTTGTTGTGTATTTTAGAAAAATATTGTTTTAGATGTTTGGAGCATCTTTCTTTTGGGAGGACAGAATTGGTGTCATAAAATATTTTCCAAAACTATAAGAGAGGGAGAAGGCAGTCTTATAGCCAAATGAATTTAAGAAACACTTTATTGAAGAAAGATATATAATGATATTATAACTTTAGTTACAGCCCTCCAAAGGAGCATCAGATACCTAGCCTTCCCTAGATTTATTTGATTAAGAAATTTTTTTCTCCCAGAAAATTCTGTGAACATTAGTTTGGGAAATGCTCTCATAGAGGTTGGCATGGATTGTGCGAGTCTGGAGGTAGGCATAGCTCTTACGATACATTGAAATATTTCAAGCAAATGTTGTTGGGGGTTGGAAGGGAATGGGTAATATGAATTGATTGGCCAAAATAGATCTGGAGCATAGTAGATAAAACTCAGTGTTGGGTGTGGTTGGTCATGGAAATGCTTGAGTCAAGTTATTCTTGGATTTCTGACTCTGCCATTTTTCTGTGCTATATATACCACATAAAATTTACTCTAAAGCTAATAGGTTTAAAACAACACACATTTTTATCTCACAGTTACTGTAGGCCAGGAATCCAGGTACAACTTAGCTGGGTTCACTACTGTCAGGTCTCACACAAGCCTGAAGTCAAGGTGACAGTATAGAGTTGGGTTTCAGTGTCATCCAAAGGCTCAACTGGGGAAGGATCTACTGGCGCACCTGTTTGTTGGCAGAATTCAGTTCCTCTTAGGCTGTTGGAAGGAGAGCCTATGTTTCTCACTGGGTATTGTCCAGAGGTCACTCTCAGTTCATTGACGCAGGATCTCTCCATATGACAATATGCTTCATCAAGATGAAAAAGGAGAGAGAATGCAAGTAAAAGAAAGACTGCTAACAAAACAGAACTCACCGGCTTTTATAACCTAAGTTTGGAAGTATATCCTATCATGTTTGCCATATTCAGTTTGTTGAAAGCAAGTTACTAGATCCAGTATATATTTAAGAGGGGGGAATTGGACAAAAGCATGAATAACAGAAAGCAAGAATCATTGTGAGCCATTTTACAAGGCTTCCTGTCACATTATCTAATGGTAGATACTGAAAGATATCTGTAGGGGCTTTTGTCTTAGAAAGAGATAACTCTTGATTAAAGCAACAATAACAAAAAAGAAAAAACAAAAACAAAACAAAACAAAACAAAAAACAACCCTTCTCTACCATTAAAATGAATTATCCTTTATCTCTATTAAAAGAACTAAATATTATTGGACAGCTCTATGTTAACCTACATGATGTACCAAAGCATTTTAGTAATTTATGGGGTTCGTGCACCGAATCTGATCAGTGATCTGTGCATGCAACTGTGAATATTTTACAATGTGTTTAATACACACAAAGCAAATGCATCCAGAAATAAACACAATTGGTAATTAGAAAGTTTATTCCAAGGACAGCTTTCATTTTTACTAAAAGCTTTCTTGAAACAAAACACTATTTTTTTTCAGTGTAACACAATATCCACTATCATTCTCTTTTTCTTTCTTTCTCCTTTTAATGTTTTACACATGGTGTGAGGAACCATGTGTTCCTGGTTAAGGACTTATTGTTTGCTAAATTGTTGTGGCCTTTAAAATTCTTCACACCCCTTTATCTCTTCACCCCCACCTCTCAATATTATAAATACACATACACATGCATTTTTCAACTAATGGAATACTTAGTCCCCTGGGTGATCACACTCAAGGCCATTTAAAAGAATGTAAACATCAGTATGAAGAATATGGTCTGTGTTTCAACTTTCTAACTAGTTTCAGTCAGACTAGCTGGACTTAATGATTTAAACCCAAGCATTTGAGAGTTACCTAGCTTAAGGCCGAAAGGTTGGTATCTAGAAATCATATTAATAATTATTGATCACATACTAAACAATAGTTGAGTGTTTCTCTTCTTTACAAAGATGTAGAGATACATTGTCCCAATACCTTCCTAGATAAAGTAGGCTGGCCTAAATCTAGTTGAAATGAAGTAAAAGACTATTTGTGTGTGTGTGTGTGTGTGTGTGTGTGTGTGTGTGTGTGTGTGTGTGATCTCATGTGGGGAGTCAATATGGCAAACTGTAATGATAACGAGGAGCTTGGGGAACAAATAGCACGATTGCTCAAATATTGTTCAACTTAGACAAATTAATCTGAACCATGGTTTTATCATCTATATAAAGACATTAACAATAATATTTATCTTAAGAAATTATTGAGAATTTAAAATAAGACATTAGATAGTCGTAACTATTAGAAGACTTAAAAAGAGCAGAGAGATATGGGAGTTGGGAGAAGGGAAAGGGCTGATTTACTCTAGATGGTGAAGCAAAGACCCATGTGAGGCAGCAACATTACAGCTCAAATTTGAACGGGCAAGGGAGCCAGACGGCAAAACTCTGAAAAAGAATGTTGCAGGCTACCAACATCTGGAAACTACAAAAGACCTAAGTCAGGAGCAAATTTGGTGTGTTTGACTAAAAGAAAAAGACCTATGTGGCCACAGTGTAGCCCAATGACAATTAGAAAAATTGGAAGAGGATAGAAAGCAGGGCCCAATCCTTCACATAAAGTCCTTATAGGTCAGTCAGGAGCTTGAATTTTATTCTGTGTAATTGGAAGCATTTGAGAGTTCTTAGTAGGGAAGTGATGAGGCATAATTTAGGTTCTAAAAAATTCAAGAGATTCCTCTGGATGCTCGCATGGAATAGGTTATACAGAAGTTAAAGATAAATTTACAAGTTCTGAGGTGATTTAGGCTGGAGATGATGATGATTTGGAATGGGGAGAATAAAGGAGATAGAAAGATGTGGACAAATTTACAATACACTTTTGACATCAATCCAATGGGCTCTCATAGAATGAGTTCAAAGAGGAAAACAAAACAAACAAAATCCAAAAAACAAACAAACAAACAAACAAACAAATAAACAAAGAGAAAATTCAAACCTGAATTCTAGCTATTTTTATTTAACTACCTGGATGGATGGTAATGACATCTGCTGTGGTGGCGGGGAAGGGTTTTGGCAATATTAATTTTGGGGAAAATGATTATTCAATAGAGATGGTCAATGTACAGTAAGATATATGGTATGGGCCTCATGGACCATGCTGGAGCTAACATCTGGAAATCACTGAAATTTACATGAATGAATTAATATTTGTAAAGGACTTGGAAATGTCTGACACATAGTGCACACTCTCTAATTAATTGCTGAAATTTCTCTGCTGTTAGTTTTGCTATCACTGATATATAATACAGGGAAGAGAGGAGAACTGAAGAGCAATTGTATAATAATATTCCAAGATATTATTGTTATAGTCCAATGTTAAAGGTGAAACAGAAGAGGAGTCATTAGCAAAAGAGGTTTAAAAACATAGAACATAAGAGGAGTTAAGAGGAAAAATGGAAGTACACTCTTAATACAAGAGAATGTGGTTAAAATAGAATGTGGGTATATAAATCCAATGCTGCTGAGAGGAAAACAAAGATGAAGATAAAGAATTGGCTTTTAGATGTGGCAGCATGCAAGTTACTGAGAATCTCAATTAGTGCAATTTCAGTGTGTTGGAAATGCAAACTTGGTTGGATGAAGAAGAGCAGAAAAAGGAAGGAAAAAAAGTAGAGTAGCAATGACAGTCAATGCTTTAAAAGATTTTGCAGGGAAGGTAGTCAGGGAGGTGATGGAGTTGAAGGATTAATACATACAGCTTTTGTTATTGTTGTGTATTTCTAAGGTGGTAAGCCTTAGAACATGTTGATATGCCACTGGAAATGAATCAGTAGAAATGGAGGAAATCAGGTTTTAGGTGAGAGAGGAAATAAAATTGATAAGACCTTGAGAAAACTAGAAGAACCAGCTTGTTGAAGTGCCAACTCTTGTGATTGAAATGAAGCCAGAGTGTGAGATGAGAGGCATGAGAAACTGTGGAGTGGGAAGGAGGTCGAATAGATTCCTTCCAATTGCTTCTAATCATTGAGGGGAGGATTGAGGTGTTTAAGATTTTAGAAGAGAGTGGAAGGTATAAAACAATTGTTTGGGGAGATGCAAGCTTGAACATTAGAAAGGAGTAGAGTGAGATTTCCCATTTGTTATTTGAGGTGCTGAGTTTAAATTGTGATTTTTCAGCTGAGTTTTACATGATCTCTAGCCATGTGTAGTTGCCTGAGTATATACTCAGAGAAGCCGGAGTTTAAGTAGATTTAGTTTTTTCAGTCAAGAACAACATAGTGAAAAAGGGGCAAGAGATTTAAAAATATTTGCAAGGAAATAATTATAATGATATACCCCGTGGTATTATAATTTATATGAATAAAGAAGGAATACATTAACTCAAGAAGGTGTTTGATAGAAAGGCTAGGGCATGCCAATGGAAAGAACTTCTCAATAAGACAAAAAGATTATTGGAGAAGATAGAAAAGTAATCACCTGGAAGAAAAAGAGGTGGTATGAGAAACTTCAGTATATAGACTTAAAATTTTGAGAAGTAGAGTAGTGATGACAAAAATCAATGACATGAACCTGATAAGTCAAATTAAGACAAGGTAATAAATCAGTATACATGAGGAGGTCAATGACATCTAAGCCCTGGGTATCATTTAGGTCATTCAGAGAATCCAGTATATTAAAGTCACCAAGAATGGTGCTAGGAACAAACATGGAGAAAATCAATCAAGAGCCAAGTGGTGAAATCTTAAGCAAGTAGGAAGATACATCAAGGAGGTCAACAAATGATAGCAACACAGAAGAGCAAGGGTTGCTATTATCAGGTCATATGCAATTCAAAGGAGTTGGAGATTTTGAGGGAAGAAAAGAGGGGTGATATTGTAGGGTAGAAGTGAGGAAGGATGCCGATTCCACCTCCAGGCCCGATGAGGAAAAAATGGCTTCCATTATAAAGGGCTGGAGATGTGGTGGTGATCAAGGGACGGACTGGTTTCTGATAACCCATGAAGGGAAAGAGAACATTTAGAGGAGAGGCAATGGAAGTGAGTGTTTTCAGAAGACATTGTAAAAGGCAGAAGACAAACTCTGAATTTACATGTGTAGAAAAATAGGCCTTGTTTTTTTTTTTTTTTTTATCTCATCTCTGATCATCTAGTTTAAAACAGGGATGAGTATGAACTTGCAATGTAATATGATAACTGATGTGTTAGAGAATAAACTAATAGGAACATCTAATGTAGTTATCAAATAAGGTAGGGATTCACTGAAGTGCAGACAACAATCCCCCAGCAGTAATAAGTAGTTGACATTTTTACCAAGGTTCTTGGATGGAGGAAGCTCCTTAGAACTCATTGTCCTCTTTTTCTTTCCCAATTTTTATTTATGGCATCTGTAGTTTTGTGAACGACCATGCCCTATTATTTATTTTTACTTTTTTTAGTCTTTTCAAAAACTTGTCTTTGTCTTTTTTTATTATTATTATTTTTTCTTGTGTGCCTCTGGTTTATATTCTGTTGATTTTCTGTACTTTATTATATTTTATTTCTGCTTCTTTTGATAGCATTTTGATCATTTTCTGATTACTTGTATCAGACAAATTGCTCATTGATGAGAAGACTTTTTTCTTGCTTGGAGCTGAATTGTATCCCCTTCAGCTTATATATGTTGAAGCCGTAACCCCCAGAACCTCAACATGTGACTGTATTTGAAGACAGGGCCTTTAAAATGATGATTAAGTTCCAATGAGGCTCTTAGGTTAGGACTTAATCCAATCTGAATGGTGTCCTTATAAGAAGAGGAAATGTGAACACACAGGAGAGACACTAGGGATGCACATGCAGGGAGGGAAGACAGTGAAGATATAAGGAGAAGGTGGATCTCTGTAAGCCAAGGAAAGAGGCTTTGGGGGAAGCCAAGCCTGCTGACGCCTTGATCTTACACTCCTAGCCTCCAGAATTGTGAGAAACTAAATTTCTGTTGTCTTAGCCATCTAGTAGGAAGTGTTTCTATGTTTTAGTTCTAAGTATTTTCAGTTTTGCTGTATGATTTCTATAATATGAGTTACTTAGAACAATGTTTATTTTTCAAACATAGGGTTTTTTTTTTAAATATATTTTTATATTGATTTCTAATTCACTGGCATGATAATACAGAAAACATACCTTACATAATTCTATATTTTTTTTAAATGTGCTAAGGATTTGTGAACTCAGATAACATCAAATTTTGTAAATGTTGCATGTATTCTCTGAAGAATATGGATGCTTGCTTGGTTGGAAGCATGATTCTCCACATATCCATTAAAATGAGGTTATAATCATGGGATGTGGAGTACAGTGTGGGAGTGGAGTCAATGGAATTTTAATAGATATGTCTGATATCGGTGGGGGGAGTGGGATGGCAGGGTATTGTCACTTTGAGGCATGAAAAGTACTATTGCACTGTGTTGTACACCTGAAACTAATTTAAAAAAAATAAATTAAATTAAAATAAAATAAAAAAAATAAAATAAAATGAGGTTCTCATTTTGCTGTTCAAATCTCCTGTATATTTATAAATATATAGTCGTTTGCCCTATGGATTACCAATAATAACCTGTTTGAATCCCTCACACTGGATTTACTGGATTTACTATTTTCTATATTCTAAATTTCTTCTTGGTGTTAGAGGATATTTAATAGGTTGATTCAAATATGTATTTATTATACTTCCTTGCTGAATTAAAATTCTTTTTTTCTCCAATAATGTCTTTATCTTAAAGTTCACTTTGTTTGAAAATAACGTGGAACATCAGCTTTCTTTTTTACGGTATATAGCTGGTTTATCTTTGGTCATCTTTTATTGCTGCTGCAGTGTGTTGACATTAGATTTTGTTCCTCTTAATTGATGAAAATCATGTAGCATCTTATATGCCAATCCCAAAGCTTAATGACATATTCTTGATTATGAAGGGCAAGATAGTAAATATGGAAAATGAAAGAGGAGAAAGTTATTAAATATACCCTGCAGCCCTGCCCCAGGGATTTATTCCCGTTCCTGGCCCCCGCCAGTAATCTGATTTCCTTTTCATGTAACTTCCGCCTCTCACCTAACAGGATTGCCTAGGAGTCACTTGATCAAATAATTTTTCCTCTTTGTCTAAGAAAACCATTTAGCCTTAACTTTTGGCAAAGAGGGACGATCCTGAAATGCTTGTGTTTTGTGTACCAGTGCATTCGATTGCGTGTATAAACACATCTATGACATTAACTGCCATCTGCTCAGTAAATGAAACTTTATGTAAAGTTATGGCATTCAACTGGTGAGCCAAAGGATGCCATAGCATTCTAAGTTTTTGAGACTCTGGGATCATTTGTTTTCAAACTAGCATGATGCTACAGTTCCAAACCAAGCAGATGACTGGTTCCTTCTTAAATTGCAAAACCAGAGTGTATCTATCTGAACTCATGTGTTGGAGGAAGACAGTGGCTAATCTATTCAGACATAAACCATCCAGAATAAGTCTGGAGATACATTTGGAAAAATTGAAAAAGTTACCATCTTCTTTCCTGAAACGGTGTGGATGGGTTTGTCAGAAGAGACCTCTGTGAACCAAATCTCAGGATAGGAGCTGTCCCGACAGGCTGTTGATGGCTGGCTGACTGCAGCTGCCACATTGTGGATGTGCTAGTCACATAGACTTCTTCATCAATTTGGACATTATTTCTGTTTTGACATGATTTTGCTAAATCCAAAGATGGATAACTTATATGTTACAAAAATTTTCTGCAAGAAGGGGTCTTCTAAGAAATCAGTACATTAGGGCTTTACAGTAAAGGAAAATGTCTTGTTTTCTATTGGGATAGTACGTTTGGTTTTGCTTCTATTTATAAAGCAGGCATGAATTGGGTAATATAAATACCTTGAAGATCTACCACATCTCAAAAATATTTAAAATAAAGATAACTCAAAGTTTAAAATCCTTCTCTGACTGACAGCTCTGCCTATTCACGTGTATCTAAAAACTGTATTTGTACTAGCACATTTGTTTAATATCACACTTCACATTTCAGTCATGCAGTTTATTGTTTGTTTTATGTGCTGGAATGATAGTCAGTCTCTTAATTAAAATCTGCAATAACTTTTGTTTTAATATCAATTGGTAAGTAGTAACAAGTTTTTATTTACCATTAATAAGACACAAACTAGAGTGTAGTAATAAATTCAGCATTAATACACAATGAGCTTCTAATTTTATTATAGCAAGTAGTTATTTGATGAAATAGAAATTTCCTAAGTACATATTTAATGCCTATAAATTTTTTTCAGTGAGATAGATAATATTTAGATTTCTCTGTTACAGTATTAAGCTTATGTCATGTCTCCACTGGTTAAAGAAATAAAGGCTCAAAGAATTATCAGCAAAAAATAGAACATTATTAGAGTTCAAAGTAAAATACAAGTATGTGGATAAGTGAATTAAGTTTTTGAGAAAATAGACAAAATACCAAAAAATAGGAAATGATTTGAGGGCTACTAATTTGGTCATTTTAGTCGCAGAAGATACGTCAGTGATAGAACAGGATACAAATATGCTATCTACCTCCATGTCAGTCACATTGGATGAATGTCAGGGAAAACAGGAAGAGAAGCTATCCCAAAGATTCCATTAAAACAAATATGTTGTTTCTGATTAATATATAATGACATGAAATTTGAAATGTGAATATTAAATTATTGGTTACTTTTGTTGAAAATCATCCACATCATTTACAGTCTTTTAATATATAATATTAACGATGGTGTATGTAAGAAAATTTTTAGAAAAACTTAACCAATCTTTCTTGCATATGTTGAAACAATGATCAGATCCTAGTTATTTTGTTATGTCTCAAATAATTTTTTTTTAATTTTATTAAATTGTAAGTGTTTTCAGGATGGAAAATAGTTGATTAAATAATTAGAATGGGTGCAAAATTTAGCAGTTTTATCACAGATTTATTGATAACATGAATAAAAAATGGGTTTAAGTATTCTAAATTGAAACATGATTTTTGAAAATATTAATAACTGGATTTCTACATTAAAAAGTTATATGAAACATTTTGAATGCATAATCTACATGATTCTATTCTTGGCAAGGCTATGTCTAGCATTGAAATAATCAATTGAGAAACAATGTAATTGTGGGTATCTTCTTCATTTAACAGTAGGCACAACTAAATTTGGTAACATTCTGACATAATTTTATGCAGAATACAAATGCAGATAACAGAAAATATTTCACTTGTTTTGTGCATTGATATATAAATATCAAATGATCAAAATAAGAGCAGATGTAATGGAATGAATCATATTGAATTAAGAAATGCTAAATATTACTCAATTATTATAATCCTTAATGGAAGTCATACAGAAGAGATCATTATTTTGCACATTCTACATATTGATATATTTGGGGTATTTTGTTCATTACTTGATTGGAAAAAACATATACAGATTGTTAATATGCTATTAAGACAAACTAATACAATACAAAAATAAATTCAAATGAACGAATACTTCTTAACTCATTGTATGAGGCTATCATATCTTGTTAATCAAACCAAAGATTCTATGACAAAGGAAAAATTGTAGACCAACCACATTCATAAGATCACACATATCCTAAACAAAATATTGGCAAAACAAGTCCAGAAATATATACATGATACAATGTATCAGGAACAAGTTAGTTTTGTGAGTTTTTTTCCACTGTAATCTTGACTGAAGAACATACTACTTATTTAATTTAAAATATTTATGTGTAGTATTTTTATATAACTAAAATGTAAGCTCTGTTAAGTATGTCTGGTTTGTTCACTGCTGAGCCCTCATACTTAGGATAGGACCTTATACAGTAAGTTGTCAATAAGCACATTGAATGAATCCCAGAAATGAATGTAAATTAAACATAGGAAAAAAAAGTATGAGTATAACTCATCAAATTAAGTGTTTAAATGAGAAAAACATAGGAGTCTCAATAGATGCAGATAAACCAGTCATAAAATTCTGCACTTTTATGTGTTTAGGGGTGGCCAGTTAGCTCAGTGGATTAGAGCACAGTGTTCATAACACCAAGGTTGCCAGTTCGATCCTATAGCCCTCCACAACTACTCGACTCGGAGCTGATGAGTCCTGGAAAAACACACTGTTCCCCAATAAATTTTAAAAAAATGTAAAAGAACAAAAATGGGGAACTTTCTTAACCAGATTAAGGGTATTTATCAAACCCAAATATCATGTATACACAAAGGCAAAATAATAAACTTTTCTTTTAAAATCAGGAATATGAAAAGTATGCTCACTATACTTTCCTATTCAAAATTTTTATTTGACATTCAAAATATTTAAGAAAGTATAAATGCCTCCTTAAAAACAGTAAGACTCTATATCTAATTTTATTAGAATTAATAACAGTTAATTAAATTTCTATATACTAGTAAGAAACAGGAAAACTAATTTCAGGAATTACCTTTAGCAAAATAATATAAAAAATGAATAGAATAATATTTTATGTAAAGATTATGTATGAAAAAAATATATATAATGTATGATTGTTAACTTATACAAGAATATGGGTGTTTATGAATACATATGTTTGTACATATGCCTATGCAACATAAAATAAATAGAAAACATTATCCTTATGGAATGGAAGAAACAAAATGCAAAATTTAGCAATTGTGCCAAATTGATTTATAGAGGCTATGGATTTTTTAATTACGTATTGCAGTGGGGTTCTTCACAGAATTTGACACAAGTAGATTCTAACATATATGCAGAAGAGTAAATAAGCCTATAAGAGCCATTACTCTCTTTAAAACAAACAAACTAAGAAGATGAGAGGACTTGGATAATTAGCTTTCAAAGTATCTTATAAAACTGTGATAATATAGTGTTTATTGGCACAGGCATGAAAAGGGTTCACCAATTAAACAGAAAAGGGAACCCAGAAACAGATCCTCATATGTATAGATATTCATAATGACAGTATAGCTCTGTAAAAGAGTGGCCATAAACACTTCAGTTCAGAGCAGTTGGCTAGGCTGGCCGAGTGGCGCAGTGGTTAAGTGCTGGCTTGGGAAGCCAGCGGCCCTGGTTCAGTCCCACATATGAGGGCCAGTAACACTGCCCTCAAAAAAAAAAAAAAAAAAAAAAAAAGTGAGCAGAGCAGTTGGCTAACTGGTGCTTGATGAGGGGAAATTACATTACTTTGCTATTCCAAAGAAAAAATAAAATACACAGTAAATGATTACCGCTAAGCTTTATAAAGCATTTGCCTTAAGCCAGGAGCTGTGCTAAGCCCTTTATCTCCTTTCATTTTCAGACTAACCCTTTGATTTAGCTACTATTTTAGCTCCCATTTAAAAAATTAGAACAATACCCACGACTGGAAAGCTCAGGAGTGTCTGAGCCAGATCTAAACATTGCCCTCTCTCCTCCCTAATCCACACACTCACCTCCTGCCTGGTTTTATATTTTTCTATAAGGAACATTAATAATAAAAACCAAACCAAACAAATAAGTAATAATACCAAGGCCACTTACAATAAATACAAAATATCTGCAATGTTGAGATTTTCAACTAACTACAAACACTAAAGAATCATAAGCGGGAAACCAGTGAGATAAGGGCCATTTCATAAAAATACTAATTTTTAAAAGATGTTGTAAACATTTAACTTGCATTAAAAGGAAATTTAGTAATATCTAATTTTACTGATGCCTAGAGGGCCTCTTTTAAATAGAGGCCTGACATCCAAAAGTACATATTCTAATATTGTGAGACTTGCAAAGAGAAACTAACAATATGAAAACAACCAAAAAGGAATCATATTTTATTGCCATGGAAAATTGGCTGAATTTTGACTTATTATCTTATAAGCAAACTTTTTTTGGAGAAACTTCATAAAGCCTGCTTGTCATGAGGACCTTTAATAGCACAACCTGGAAAACGTTACCTATTATTAGCTTAAACTATTATATTTACCTGTTATCCTTATAACACTGCCTGGATAGAGTCTGTCGATGTTTCCATTTCATTTAGGAATCAGCCACGACACCGCTCTGGGCTAAAACCTGGCATGTGAGTCTAAAGTCAGTTTTATTTTTCCTTAAATAAATTTTGAAATACTTTGCAGCTAAGCCATTTTCATTTGAATAAAACATAAATAAATGTAACTGGCTCCAGATGCTGTTGGTGCCCACTGAGAAACAACAGAAAAGATATGTGTTTGCTTAAAAAGTAAAAAATAAGTCTGAAAGCAATGACCAAAGTGTGCCCTCACTCCATATGAACAGTGTGTCTTAATTTAAATGTGTGCTTGCTTTTAAATTAGCCTAAGACTGCATGAAATTCATTTCTCCCCATGTATTTATAGTAACTCACAAACTAGATACTTTATGTCACAATTCTTCAGTTCTGGATTTTAAACCAAATGCACGCATATATCAATAATTCTGAATTAGACTATTGCAGCACTTTATATACTTAAGATTGGAAGCCCCTCAGGCTATCTTTGCCTAATAAATTTGGGAAAGATCACCTTCCTCCTCTATACGTTTAAATATATCATGTAACCATCACTGTGTGTTGACTCAGCCTTGGAAAAAGGCGCCCAGCAGGTTGGCAGGATAAAAGCTTTTCTGTTTATTCAACTCTGTGCCTCTGTAGGGTGTACAGTGGCAATCAGAGTGGCATGCCATATATATATATATATATATATATATATATATATATATATATATATATATATATATTCCATTTTCCCAATCCACCAAACACAGTTGGCAAAATGGAAAAACTGAGACAGACCACCAACAGACCTCAGACTCACCTTCAGTGCTTCTAGACACAACTGAGACAGTTTGCCCAGGTGTCACCCAGCATGGGTACGTTTTGCTGGCACTGTTGCCACCCTTGTGACACTGCTTCCCCCTATGCATCTGAGTGAGTCACAGCACTCCGTAGTTGCATGTACACAGAGGGCCCTCCCCCCACCCCCATTTCATCAGTGCAAGGGTACAGGGTTGGCAGGCTGTCAGAGACTGCCGGGAACAGCTATCTAGAATCTCCTGTTCAGAATTCCGGGAGGTCATAGACACAACCAACACATGTTGGATCCTCAGAGCACTGACCCAGATTCCTACCCCAAGTATGTGTGGGTTCAGAGAGAGAGCCTCCCTGGGCAAAGACAGGCAGGGAGAGAAAGTAAAGAGTCCATTGCCTATAAAAGCATTGAATTGAAGGCCAAATGGCAGAAGCATGTTCTCCCGCCTAATCCTTGAACAGCACCATCCTTTTCTAAATTCAACTTCCGCAGCTCTAAAATATGAATACCAGATTATCTCTCCCCCTTTATAGAATTGTGGACTTTATATAAGACACTGTAGCTCAAATATATTAGGAAATTGTAAGACCTACACAAGTAAAATGTTTTGTGTTTTTTTTAAATAGAAACTAACAACAGTCAGTTAATATATTTTAAGGTAATCAGTAATATTGATATTGAATTGATATGTGGTATGCTGGAGTTCCTAGGTGCAAATGCTGTCTTTCCAGTGCACTGCCTGCCTATGGGATCCCAGCACACACTCCCTGAGTCGTCTCAAATTCCTCATCTGGAAAAGTGATTACCACTTTTTTGTGAGAAATAAATGACATAATGCTCAGAGAATATGAAGAATTTATTAGGATTAATGACATGATTCATAGATTCACTTTAATAACATATTTATGAGTTAGGATTGATTCAGCCATCTGAAGTTTAACCAAATAGACAGTTATATTTTCTCTCATAATAAGTCCAAAGGTAGGCACACCATAGCTGTGATGGTGGCTTCATGATGCCATGGGGGTAGTAGATCTCTTTTATTTTCCCATCTGCCCTCTGTGGCTTGTGTTCTCCTTGTCACACAATGGATGTTCCATTTTGAGGTACTGCATCCACACTTCTGCTAGGAAGACAATAAAAAAGGAAATGGCAAAAAGCTGCTGCCAAGTGAATCTGTTGATTTTCATCACAGAAACCGTGACTTTCTTGGGTACCCATATGGGAAGCTTTTATTTACACCCCAATGGCTAGAAATGGGCCAGATGGGTATTCCTAGTTTCTAGATAGTCTGAGAAGGTGGACAGTTCAACAGGATACATGACTGCACAGAATGAAATTACGGTTCTTTTTATAAAGGAATTAGGTAGGGTCGGTTATTGAGTAGACTTCCATTAATCATCCAGATGCTCAAAAATGAGGGAAGTGCCTGTGTTATTAATATTTTAAAGTTTCAGTTTTATGCCTGTCATCTCCAAAAATATGTTGTATTCTCTCCGAATGCAGGCTCCAACTTCATTGCTTTCCTTGAAAGTGCCACAGCATGCTACAAGGTTTGGTGTATATTTTAGAAACAAACATTATTTTTGTAACAGTCTGGGTTAAAATGATAGAATGTATGTAAATATAACCCATGGTTAATCATCCAACTTTGAAACCATTTATTTGTCTTTTTATCTCCTCAGCTCCATGCAAATCCTTGGTAGGCTCTTAAACTCCTGTCAGGGATAGCGCTCAAAGACAAGGTATGACACTCATATTTTATTGAGAATTTCTGTGTGGAAAGGTCCTGTGACTGAATAATTCTCCAAATAGGAAATGGTATTTTCATGGCACTTCTGTAACTATAGACCTTATATGCACCAAAGTGTTTCTTTATGGCTCCCCAAAGCATAATTATTATGGATTTATTCCTGGCCTTTATGAATGTCTAAGAGAACATAGCTGTGTGAAACCCCTTTCCGTCCCTCAGAACTTCAACGCAATGGACTAGAAAAATACCCGACCTAGAGTATTATTTATTTGAAATGCCCTCACTTCTAGATTATTCTTATGACTTGTGACATTTATTTAATATACAGGTAAGAGGATCATAGAAAAGATGTTTATAATGGGCCTTCCAATTGTTAAGAGTCTAGGAAATAGGGAGGCGTTGGAGCAAGACTTATCAATAGGATTGTTTACAAATGAGGTCATTAAATAGGAATTTGTATAGTAATATGTAGGACAGGCTCATATAACTTATGTCTAATGAATGAAGATTTGATGTCTGATAATGTCCCCTTCTTTTGTTGAGTGACACTCATATAAACTTAACTTTTTAGAACTGGTCCAAAGGTTAAGTTTCTCTCCTCTTGAAATTTTTAGAAAAGAATCTGTTTTTTGACTTTGCATTTTCAGGCTTTTACTATAGAAGCTTACATCTAGGGAAATTATTAGAGCTAACGTTTTCAGCATGCTGTTTTTTTAGATGAAACAGAGAACAGCCTCTGGCTTTTATTGTGTACACACACACACACACACACATACACACACACATACACACACATGCAACATGCACATACACAGAAGGAGGCGAGATTCTGATATTCTGTAATTCAGGCCCTGGTGGTTTTACCTCAGCTGAGACCAATTTTACATCTTTAACATGGTTCTTTTAATTGAAGGATTAGCCACCCACTCTACCCATTATCCCTTCAGGCTTCAAACTCATTTAGCACTGATTTCTACACTTACTAAAATAGTATTTTACTATTTACAGTTAGTATTCACAAGGCGTATATGACACCTTGACTTATTCTACACCTAGACTGATTAAGTAGGTTTACAGGATGAGGTGACTAAAGGAAAGAGGATTATAATTACAGAACATCGTGCTTTTACATCCAACTCCAGGGTTACTTTGCAGATTAATTCGTTTAACCTCCTATCATTCCCTGAAGGAGCATGTAACACTTTTTCCCAAAATTTTGACAATGAAGCCTCATGAAGTTTTTATATAATCCCTTCTGATTTATGCAGGTTTCATTTGTATGTCAGATGACCCCAAAATTTACATCATTGCCTGTGGCATCACATTTGAACTGCATTCATAAATGACCTAAACCATGCTCTCATATCTCCAAATTGACTCCTTCTCATTAATGCCCTATATATGTGGCCCAGATTGAATCCACCCACTTCTGTCCATCTCACTGCTACCCTATGCATAGGTCAGACCTCCATCATCCTCTCTTTGATCACTGTGCTCATCTCCAAACTGGACTCCCTATTCTATTCTTACTCACCTCCAATCCATTCCCTACTTAGAAGCCAGAGTAGTCTTTTAAAAAAAACATTAATCAAAAAGAGATCCTAATAATCTTGAGATTATTATGCTAAGCAAAATAAATCAGACAGGAAAAGTTGAGAACCATATGATTTCACTGACACATGGTATATAAAAGTGAAAACAACAAAGGAACAAGACAAACAATGAAGAACAAAAACCTTATAGACACAGACAATAGTTTAGTGGTTACCAGAAGGTAAGGGGGGAAAGGGTGGTAGATGAGGGTAAAAGGGGTCAAATATATGGTGATGGAAGGAGAAATGACTCTGGATGGTGAACACACAATGTGATATATAGATGATATATTACAGAATTGTACGCCTGAAACCTATGTATCTTTACTAACAATCATCACCCCAATGAAGTTTAATTAGTAAAAAAAAAAAAAAAAAAGAGAGAGAGAGAGAAATTGGAAAACTCCAATTCTCAATTTTTGTTTGTTTTCCTGGTAAAAAATGACACGTCGTTTTCAAAATTAATACAGAATATTGAAAACCATCTTCAAAAAGACAAACAGTATATTCAAAGACCTGAGTTCAAGACTTCTTATCAAGCTAGATTAATCAAAGTCAACAAGTAGATTTATAGAACACAAAAATGTCCAGAAATAGATTCACTCTTATACAGTCATTTGTTTTTCTGACATTTTTTTGAAGAGAACTTTCCCCTCCTCTGGCTGTATTTAAAATCTTCACTTATTGTCTGAGGGTTCCGTTTCATGGTGTGTCTTGGTGTGGCTCCTTTCTTATATTTGTTTTGTTCAAAATAGTGGAACTTTTCATGAATTCTGGGTTAGTTCTTCCATTAGGTTTGGTAAGTTTTCTGTTTGTTTTTATTTTCCAATCTTCCAACCTTATTTTTCTCTCATTCTTTTTATTTCCTCCTTTTGAAATTCTAATTAAATATATGTGCATAAAGATTTAACAGCAGGCTCCCACTGATGCAGACCTGTTTGAGAATGGCCTCCTTGTCCCACAATAATGCTACTCTACAAACAAAAGAGTTAACAATGGTGAACATTGTGATGCTTCGCCTGGATTGTGAGAACACGGGTGTGCAAGTCAGAGCCTGTGTGGCTAAAAAGGTCTATCAGATTGATGGGAAATAAGCCTGTGGCTGCTATGTGGTCCTCATACCACATACCACATTGGGTACTTGGATAGCTTCGGTGCTGTCTGATTACATGAAGGAGCTATATTTGCTGTATCTTCTGCTTCATATCCGTCTATAAAGTTAAGGAAACATAGTACTAGGTTAAAACCTCTGTGTTTCTCTTGGGTGTGATTGCCAATTCCAACCTGAAACAGCAGCTATTTCCTTAGAAGACATTTTAGAGCTTCTGGTTCTCATCTCCCTAACTCTTAAAGTCTTTCTCATACTTTTTTACTCTAAATTCTTCTGCTGCTTTCTAAATAAATTCTTCAGGTCTATTTTCCTACCCACAAATACCATCTTTAGCTGAATCAAATGTTAATCCATTATCCATTCATTAACTTTTTTTCATATTCATCATTTCCATTTGTAATTGTTTTTTTTTTTATATTCTGCACATTTGCAAAGTCAATGTTGTAGTTACATCTTTATTATATTAAATATGCCATGTATAATGGTTTTATAGTTTGTATCTGGTCATTTCAATATTTAAAATTGACTTTTAATTTTTCTGCTCTCCATGTTGGTAACTAATATCCTTGTGGGTTTGGTGATATTCAGTTGTGAGCTCATTTTGTTGGGTCTTAATCTTTACCTTCCTGAGGGACCCAATTGTGAATGAAACATGTTTTGCATTTTACTCTATCAAAATGGTACATTCTTTTCTGGTGTTCAAGTGACAATTCTTAACCAACTCTACTCTAAAGTAGATATAGGAAGTACCAGTTAGATTAGATGATACTCTCTTAGCAGAATGAAATCAAGCCCATTTGAGAAGAACTCAGGACTTGGAATGCCTTGTTCCTAGTGTCACCATTATAAATAGTGATGAAATGCCCATACTATACTACAAACCTTGTTTAAAACATCACACTATATAAAAACAATTCATTTACAGCAATATAAAAAATAGAACAATTCTGACTTAACTATGAAAGTAGCATGAGAATTTAATTCAACAAACATTTATTACTCTGTTCCAGGTTGTGTACTAAGCCATGGGGGTCCCAGTGTTGAACAAGAATGTGCATTTGCTAAAAAATGTTATATTTCATATGCAAAATTGAAATATGTTGAAATAGAAGGTTTAACGAGTAGACTGCTGAAACATGACAACTTAAAGATAAGCAATCTGTTTTTTGAAGATGATGGGGTGTTTCGATATTTTATTGCCACACATTTCATTTTCAAACTTTCTGATTTTGTTCTTTCAGGGGAATCAGTAGCAAAACTCTTGTGTTGATAAAGATTACGTGTGTTAAACACATATGGGTATGTTTGCATTGGGGATTTAATATTTTATTTCAGTATTTTTGTCTTTATTATGCTCACTTTAGTCTCCCAGTTCCTTTTAACTATTTGGTAGAAAATTTTTATTCAGTCTGATAAATATTTATTCAGTCTGATAAATATTAGATGATCATAATTTACATTGTTACAATAAACACAAATACAAATATGAACACATACAAGCACAAACCAACATACCAAGCAGTAGTATCTTTATATTTTGTCCTGTTGCATTTCATTAATCATCTCCAAGTAGTGTCATTTTTATTTCAAATATTGGCATGGTCTGAATGTCTAAAAAGCATTCTAGATAAAAATTTCCTACTGCTGATATAAATTGAGACAAGGGAGTACATCAAACTGAATATAATTTTTATATTGAACTGAGTGGTAACCAAAGGCAGGCTAAATCTCAGAATTCTGTGTTGGAGTTAAAATATTTCATGTGTTGTGAACTTGTGTAGATCTGTTCACCAATCCATAGATATTAATTGGATTTTTTTGTCTTTGTTTTTTTTTTTTTTTTAACCTTGTTTCCTCTTTCTTTTATATCTTCCTCCTTCCTTTTTTTCTCTCTAACTCTTCTTCCTTCTTTGTAGAGAACAGTAGCTGCCAGTGTTGGTTTCTCTTAGCTTCTCCCCCCAACTTTAGTACAGAGGAATGTGACCTAATTCTCCCTCACATGGCAACTTGTATTAACAAACAGCTATAGAAATAATCATGCAAGGCTTCCATAAGGTGAATGAATGCATCACTAGTTATATGTTCTTTCCAGTGTGCCACTCACCTTGAACTAGAGGTTCCTTTGAGATAAAACCCATATTTCTGGAGAGAGAATTTAGTGAGTCTTATAAACTGCATTAGAATCCCTTAAGTTCCTGACTGAACACATGACTTATGAAGAGATCACCTCTTAGGCACCCTTGTGAAAAGTGAAAAGTGAAAGTGTCCATAAATTATAATTTTCTGCTTATTAAACTTTCCCAAAATATAGGCCGAACATATTTTATGAATTCCAGTATCTCAAGAAAATAAATTATACAAATATAGGGATTTAAAAATATAATATCAAGCACCAAGATTTTCATGTCAATGGATATATATATATATATATATTTTCATGTCAATGGTTATATATATATAACAGAAAAATTTAGTGTAGATTAGCTATCATGAGAAATATGCTGGAAATGCAATCTGTGCAAGGAAAAACATAGCAGAGAATATGCAAATGATATACAAAAATTAGACATCTGAAAGAAGATGTATCAGAGTCTAGCAAGAAAACAGAAATTACTTGACTATTTAAATCAAGACTGCAGTACAGGAAATTGGTAAACCAGGTGATAGAAGAGCAGCCAAGTCAACAGGGGATGATGTTGTAACAGCAGGAAGTTATCACTATTCTTCCACTGAATGGGCAGAGGGAGGAGAAAGTGTCCTCCAAACTGGACATTGAGACCACACCCTGGCCTCTCCACTGGGAACCGGAACATAACAGGACATGTAGCCAGTGCCAGAGTTGCTACCTGAGAAAGACAGGAAAGGGAGAGATGCTCTGACGTCTCCTTCCTTCCTCACCTCCCTGCACCGCCTGTCCAGTTTCCCGCCTCTGCCTCCCATTGGCAGGTGTGGGAACAGTAGCCTGTAGGGAAAGATGAGGTCACACAAACCTGGACTAGAAATTCGAATTCTTTCACGGTGAATTCATGGTGCTTTAGGTGGCTCCTTCATGACCTACCCCCATCCCTCCTCCAAAAAAGGGATGGAGAGTTATTTTTCTATGAGATGCACTTTAGAATGCAGAGAAGCTTTTTTATTCTTTGTTTTTGTTTCTAGTTTTCATTTTTTATTTTCCTGAAACAATAGGAATTGTCACATAGCAACAATTTAAAAACTTCTTTAGTCTCTACTTTCTGTTCTAACTTGTACTCCTGTGAATGTTAGCCCTAGTGCAATAAAGATGTTTTCTAGACTTTCCTGATTGATGAGATGTTGGGTAACATGTCCACCCTTGCCCACCAATTATAACACTAGGACTGTATCTTTCTTTTAAAATGTAAAATCTTCTTCAAAAACTTTCATGTGTATACTACATTTTCCCTCAGACTAAATTTACATTGACTGAGTTGAGAGTCTGGGATGATTTAACTCGCTCTTAATTAAAAAAAAAAAAAGTTTAAAGTATTTCAGTTCATAAAAATATGAACCTTTCTAAACTGGAGTTTGCTTAAATACAGAAGAGATGGATTTCCAAGGCTCTCAAATCACTTTTTTAACATTGAAATTATATACTTGTCATCACATGGAAATCAATGGAAACATAAATTAGATAAAAGTCTGAAATTCAGCTTTAAAGGTTGGTCTTTCTCTAAAAGAAAATACAGGTTTGGCTTCAAAACATCAGATATTTAGTAAAAGACTTGAAAGTAGAAGAAAATTATTGGTTGGTTCTATCGAGATTTACAGTAATCCTTACAAGTATATATTACTAAACTATTTCTATTCTATGCAAACTCTGTTCTCTATTCTCTGAGTCATAGAAAATATTTTCCTTATCAAAGAAAGGGATTTATGAAGAATGACACAAACATAATCCTTAGCTACTGCAAAAGTTTCATTTGCTGATTTATGTGATAAATTGAGAATTCAGAATTTTTTATACTAGAGTCTTAGAGCACCTACAAAAACAGCACAATGCTAATTGAAAGTTTTAAATTAAGGAGGTCTCATACTTTAGTTATATTTGTATCACTCAAAGGTTTTACACACACACACACACACACACACACACACACACACAAAGGTTTTGCAGAGTAAATGAGTCAGTCTAGAAAAATACTTTGGAGATTTTGCCATTCATGACAGGTAGTTGCCAAATATTTTCATTTTGTATTTGGATAGATAAGAATATGTGTTATACATAATTAATTTCCCTCTGAAAGTGACCAATGGGCCCGTATCAGTGTGGCCAAATTGAACTTATCGTTGGCTGTTGTGATTACTTTACACTGCTTGTAAGTTTTTATGCAAACGCTATGATAACCCTTATCCAACCTATCTGTAGGTGATACTGCAGGGCTTGCTCTACAATCATTTAAGCAATACATGTAATGTTGGGCTCTTATAGAATTGGCTTCATTGTCTACACCTCTGCCATATTATTCAATGAATCCTGATTTATAAGGATGCTTAAGATACATAAGGAATCCAGATTAAAATAAAGCAAAAAAGAAGGAGAAGGAGAAAAAGTAAATATTACTATGGAAGCAGTCAGGAAAAAAATAATTGAAACTCTGGGTGGTCTCATAGAACCCATCAAATATTTTCACTACAAAGGACCACACAGAGGATGAGAAAACTGAAGTATTTTATTATATACTGAACAATCCTTTTCAACAAAATTTTTCCAGTTGTTAAAATTTAATTACTCTGTGTGTGTGTGTGTGTGTACCTTAGAACTTATGTGTCAGGAAGTTGCTTGGACTCATACTAGCAAAACAAAAACCAAAAAAAGAAAACCCACAAAAGGAAAAATAAAGATACTCTCTTTGGAAAATTTGAGGTTAGAAATAATAATCTCATCTATAACAACTATTCTTCCTAGTTTTCTGTTTTTGTTAGACAACCTAGTTCAGGCAAAAAACTCATTTTCCCTCTTTTGGTCTTCTACGTGAAGACACTGTTCTCTGGGCTTGTCTCCTCCACGCCATCTCTCCTGCTCACTTTTTCCTTTCCACGTCCTGTGCATTCTTTACCAATTAAGTTCACAGCCACTTGAAAGTTAATTTAATAAAACCTGTTTTGCCAGTGATCACTGGTTTCTTTCCTTTTTTTTTTTTTTGAGAGCAGTGTCACTGGCCCCCATATGTGGGACTCGAACCGGGGCCGCTGGCTTCCCAAGCCAGCACTTAACCACCATGCCACTCGGCCAGCCCTGTTTTCTTTCCTTTTAATGCAGTTCAAAAACTATCAGAATTTCGTATTCCAAGCTTTCAATAATATGGCTCCCTGTACATTTCTAAATGTTCTTCCATTATCCTCTTGGTTATCTCATGCATGTGAACACAACTAATCTCCATTTACTGTTCTGCTTTTCCACTGGGGAATTTCTCCCTCTGAAATCACAACATGGCTTTGTACTTGTATTATATAATTGCAACATTTTACAGCTTACAATGTGATTTTTTTCACACAACATAGCTAATGTGGTGCTCACAGTAAGTCTATATACAGTAATAATAATAAGATTGTAATTATTTTTTATTTTGAACACGAGAAGACGTGGGCTGGAAAAGAATGAGTAGGATGAAAAAGGTTCACCTGTTGATAGCAAAATATATATTTGATGTATTTTGCAGGAACCTGGAAGCTTTGTAATCCATGTCAGATGCATACATAACCTAGTGCAGACTGTGTATACAACTCCCTTCTACTACTGGACGGAGTCACAGATCATTATCTTCCTTTAATTGCTGTCTTCCCGCAAATGTTTAGTGTAAATGCTTATATTTTATATGCCACTTAATGAATGATTAGGAAATAAGAGAAACAACATAAAAAATTCCCCACCTAGGATAGTTTATAATCTGTTGACCCCTAAAAATAAACAACCAAATAAAAAGTTAAACACCTTAATATATTAACTCATTATAGACTATATTGTATTCTAGCTGTATTATTATATTTTTTTTTTCATACAAGCTACAGCAGTGAGAACTGTGATGGAGGGTTTTTTTCTTTCTCTTTCTGACCACCTGTTTTGGTCCTCATTGTATTATGTGCCATCCATGTTTTTCTTTAGGTATTACCCTGTGATCAGAAAGATTGCTAATGAAATATGGCAGAGGCAGCCAAGGGCCTGTTTCTCATCTGGAACATGCGTGGATTGCAGACTCTTATTTATCCTGATGAATTGACAGTACAGCTCTAGAGACTTAGTTCAATTTCCTGCCCTAGACAGGCACTGTGAATATTAACCGCCCCCGCCACACCCCCCCGGAAATTGTTTTCTGAAAGATGGTCTACACCACAGCGTTACAAGATAAACATACTCATTTTCCATCTTCTTCGTGTTTATGCATTGCATTTTACAGTGAGAAAAATGATATTTTAATCTTTCTTTCTCTTTGCACTCAGAAAGAGGCCATGCTTTATGAATGAAGTGCTATGCCAAGAAGCAGTCCTTGTCATTTAAACGTGATCCCAGTCCACACACAATGTGAGGAGGACCCGGGTCACAGAATGGCTGGGGACATCTGTTATCATGTCCTTTATGAATTATGAGCAGGGAAGTCTCCTTGACAGAATAGCTGCGATTACAAGTTTAATATGCCTACCGATGACCCTTAAGCGCGTGATGACTTCGTGTTGATAGCAAATGGGGACGTTCACTCAAACCAGGGGAGTTACAGTCAGGACTCCAAGACAGTGCCCCGACTGTCTCTGGTGAAACTTGATTCCAGGCACATAGTTTGTACGGTAGAAACATCATGCACTGCAGAGGGAGATTGCAACGAAGCATTCAGTGCAGACTCTTCTTTACAGATCCCCAGGCCTTACTCTAGTTGAGTTAGCCTGCCCTCATAGAAGATGCCACAAACTAAAAAGAGAGAGGATGTGTGGATTGCTCATGAAAGGATAACCAGGAGCCGGTCTTACTTTAAAACAGGCCTTTCAAAACACTCATTGTTCCTGTATTGTGCTCCTTTGGAGAAGTAGTAAAAATAGAAAATCTTTGATGTCTAAAGATTCCTGGTTATTTGCGCTGAATGAGACATAAGGACACACTAAAGTTAATAATTTAGTGTTATGGAAAGCTATTAATGTATCTATGCTTCAAAATGATATTAACTATTGATATTTGGTTAACATTTATTTAGATGAGCAAGTGCATGCTGTGGGGAGGTTTATTGAACGTACTGTGGCAAAACTTACTCTATATATCAAGTTCAATTCCAGCCCCCAAATTATTTGTTTACTCACCAGATCTATCCTCTACCTTTCTTTGGCATAAACTTGGAGAATTTTGTCTCTCTTTCAAGTGATTTATCATTATTTTCTTCTCAAATGCATAAAATTCTCACCATAGGAGTTCTGGTAAATACAGTTTTCTCATTTATTTATTATTATTTTTCAATGATCTTTTTGTACTGAAGTAGTATTTCCCTTATATAGTGGAACTTGGGCAGTAAGCTGATGCCTCCACCACCACCTCCACCACTGCCGCCAAAACCGCCACTATCACCAACATGATCACCAGGATAACATGTCATTGCCATCACTATCACTGTCAAAATCGCTGCCCTTCTAGCCTGCAAATACATAGCATGTAAAACAAGTTACACACAAAATTGCTTAGTCCAGTGCTTCTCAAACTTCAATGAGCATATATTCAGGGGAAGATCTTATAAAAAAATAAATTTTGATTTACTAGGTCTTGAGTCTGACTTGAGATTCTGCCTTTCTAGCAGGCTCTCGGAGATGCTAATGCTGTTGCTTTATGGAGCAGTCAAGGAGAAACAAGACTTGTGCTTGATTGTGTACAAAGACAATTATAAGGACTGGATACCTACCCATTACTAACTCACAATTGTATTAGAGATCTCTTTTAAACACACTAAATATGTATAAATCTGAACTTGTACACAAGATAAATTTGTGGTAACTAATCCTACAAAAAGATTTACTGTAATACGCTGCTAAAGAGCAACTCAATTAATGTTTTAAATATGAACCTCATAAAAAATGTGATTAACATAGAACCATTAATTGGCAAAGATTTGTATTTAACATGGTATACTTAAATAAAACAAGCAAATATCTCAATAAAGGCAATCATGTAGACAGAGCACTGACATAAGAATAATATAAAAATATTAAATAGATGTAGGAATGTATCATAAGACAAATATGTTAAAGAATGGGTAGAAAATAAGCACATATGATTTGGAAAGAGCTCAGGGAGACTAAGTGGATATCTCCATAGGTCTGCTGGTAGTTCTACTGCCTTTGAATTTCAATTTCCTAATCAGTGTTTCTTATCTTTTTGAAGCAGAGAGTTTTAACCCAGAAGTTAGTCTGGGAGAGAGCCTAAAATAGAATTCAGGTTTTTGCTTCTGCATCTCTAAGATGTAGCTTTAGTCTACACTATTTTATCCCTACTCCTCTGACATGCAGGATTTGGGAAACTTCCTCGTTGGACTTAGGAGTTAAAAGTCAAAAATTCTACATTTTGCATTGATACAAGTGTGATGTAGCTGTGGATAGGCAAATGGGTGTAATTCTCTTCACTCAGAGTAGGTTATCTTATTCTTATTTGCTCCCTAGGGACCCTATGCATTATTATCCCCACATCATGACTGTCTGTAATTTCCTTTTACCTCATTCTTTCCATTTCTGCACCTACTTTAGAAACTCATTTATGCAAATGTGGAAATACATTATCCCTATTCCTTTATTAGCTATTGTCTCCAAATGGCCATCTCTCAGATTGACTGACTAAGCCTTTGGATCTCTGTGCTTTATACAGTCTTCTCTGTTTGAAGCATGAACCTGAATTGCAATTTCTCAATGGTGTGTAGCCTTCACTTCCTAGCTGCAGACAGAACAAATTTGCCTGTTTCCCAAAGGGGCAATCAGAAGTTCTCCTCCTCCTGGGACAAAAGAAAATCAAGCAAGCTTATTTAGTTGTTTTGAGAGCCAGTGTGCTGGTTTAGACAAGAGAAGAATGCTGCAAAGTCTCTATCTAACTCTTCTAACAGATGTGTTCAATCCGAGTACATTTCAGCACATTTAGATGTAAAAATAGGGACTGAGGGTTGGTTTCTTTTTAAAATTTTTTTTTAAGTAAACAATGCCTTGTATTCCATGAATAACCATTCAAATACAATTGTATGCGCGTATTTAAAGTGTATTGAGCATTTTTTAATAAAGAACAAAGATCGCATCATTCAAATGGAAATGATTTTCATCTAATCTTCTCTAGTGTGGTGGTGGCAATCATACAGCAAAAGAATAATTGTCAAAGCTAGGCAAGGTTGCAAGAATTTTTGTATCTCCCTTGGCATCTTTGTAAATATGACAGCTGCCTCAATTATTAAGTAAAGGATATTATGGCATCAGTAATTATAGTTGTGTTTCAGGTGGAAGATTAATAAAAAGTGAATTCATCATAATTGCCCAACAATAATAAGGTGGGTTTTTTATACTGTGTTGATATACACTACTATCTTAGGAGGATTATGACCCTGGTATCTAAGTTGTACAAGTGAAAACATTCTGTCCCTGACGTTAGAGTGTTATGATGATTAAATTCTTATGTTGTGTATGCAAGTAGATGGCATTATATTTTAGTCAGTTTCTTTAGCTTGAATATAAGGAAAATTCTCCATCCCCTTGCCTACTTTATATATAATTTTGCTGATTGTGTTGGTTAATCATAAAAACCACTAAATTTCAGGTACTCCTTTTGTAACAAGAATAACAATTTGAACACTTAGGGCATATTCTAAAACAAAACAAGCCAACACTAAGACCCTTATTTCTGTTCTGTTCTGAACTATGCCACTGCAGACACTCCCTGGGATTTCTGTAGCAAAGATTATGTCAGATTTGGGAATGGAAAAATCACACACCTGAGTCACAAATCCAAATAGATTAAAATCAGACTTTTAACTTATTTACTCACTTAGTTTTTTGTATATTGCTGTTGCAGTGAGACCCAAGCATGTGGCCTTTCTCCTGGTTTACTGGCTTTGCCTTCCTGAGCTTTGGTCAGACCTGGTTGATAAGATGTCCCAATCCAAGTGTTAATACCTTTGCTACTTACTAGTGATTATTACAATTTTTCAGACTGATGTTCTCAAGTTCATCTTGGAGAGAGTAGCAGAGCTCGATTGTCCAGCCCAGACTCAACAGCCTGGGCCTTGTGTTTCTACCTTTCTCCTGGGTACTATTGTGTTTTTTTAAGACGCTCAGTCTCATCCCCAATTGCAATTAATCTCTGCAGGATTTACAATTTCACCACCTCTAAAACATGCCAGGTAAGGGCTTTAAACTATAAGAGAAAAATAAAACAAAATAAAACATAACCTTGTAAATCCAACTAAACACCTATATGCACTTAGAATGATATAGAATGTAAAAATAGACAACAGTTAGTCCTCAGATCTCCATTGGAATATACTCATATGAAACCATGTATTTTATTAGCACAGTGGAGAATTGTTTAAGTAACTAATGCTGTATGTTTTGGAGCTGGGTGAATGTAACAGAAGATGCTGGAGTAAGGGAGAGCGTTCCACAGGCATCTGTAAAATGATTAACCTGTGATTATCACTTAGGGATGGTGGGTATCCCAAGTATTGGGTTGTCGGAAAAGTCATGATGTATTTTAGCAACAAAAAATATAGAAAAAAATATGTCATGACTTTTCTGACAAACCAATAGATTGCAAAGAGTGGCAATTAAAGTTGCTGTTATACTTAACTTTCTATAGTAGGATCTTTTATCCTGAATATTAAAAGCATTATGTAATTTCAACATTTACTTAAAAGTATCAATAACTATACTGTACATGGATATGTGTCTGTATCAATCTCTATATATTCTAAGCATTGTTTACTTTTTATAATTCCTTCTGGATGACAAATAGCTCCTAAAAAATACAATTATATTTGCAGACAAAACTTGGTAATCTCAATATCTTTATACAAGTACAGCTTTCGCAATATCTAAATAAGAAAATGTAATATATATATAGTTGAATACAAAAGAAGATTACTCTGAAGTTTTTAATGGTTACTTTGTACTACACTGTTCTAAATTCTAAAATATGAAACAGAAAATATTTCTTGCTCACATATCAATCTGAGGTGGATGTTCTGGACTGAGAGGCAGATTTCAACTTCCCAATGTTTTGGAGGCCCAGGTGCTTTCAGTATTGTGGCTCAATGATCCCCTATCACTTCACTGTAGTGTGCATGCAGCCAGCAGAAACAGGGGACTAGGAGAGATAAAGTCATCCCTATTTGTTTTATCAGCAGGACCATAATAGCACAGCTACGTCTAACAGTGTGTCCAGGATGAAGATGAAATGTATTTTTGGTGATCAGATCTCATGTTTTTATTATTTTGAAATAAATCCCCTTCAATAAACACCATGACCTATTTACTCATCTGCAATATCATACTCCCTTTGTTGTTCTAAACAAATACATGGCTTCTCTTGATTTGCAACTTGCCTGTTTTTTTAAAAAAAATATTTTGTGTTCGTCTGTTTTCTGAAAATATAGTTTACTTCTTTGCCAGGCTTATTTTCCATAGCTCCATTTTATATAAACTGGAACCTGCCCACCTCCCAACCACTGTTCCCTCCTTTACAGAACAGAGCTCTCACAATATTGTGTATTTATTTGTGGACATGTATTTTGTCTCTTCCACCCTTGAATATAAGTTCTATGAATTCAGAGGTTTCAGGGACACCCACTGTGTTCACTACTTTTTAAACAGTTTATGTGTAGGCATTCAATTATTTATTAAAAGAATACATGTTTATATCTCTTTATTCATTCTTTCAACAAACATTTTTGTGTGTTTTCTATCCAGCAGGTATTGCCTTAGACCTTACAGGTTAAAAGGGAGAAGGAAGGAGGGAGTGGAGGGAGAGGGAGAGGGAGAGGGAGAGGGAGAGGGAGAGGAGAGAGAGAGAGAGAGAGAGAGAGAGAGAGAGAGAGAGAGAGAGAGAGAGAGAGAGAGAGACACAGGAGAAAGAAAAGCTTCAATGCTAATCCTCCCTCAAGGCTAATGAGGGGAACAGATGAGGATGCAGGCAGTTTGGAATGCAGGGTGATAAATGGCATAATGGAAAAGAATAGAGTGCTTTTGAAATTCATAGGAGAGGCTCCTTACCTATTAAAAAGAGGTCAATATGGAGTCTCTGGTGGAAGCTAATTGTAAAGAAAACTGAAGGATGAGAAGGAAGGAGCATGTTGGAAATGAGGTATTCCAGACAGAGGAAACAGCATTTACAGAGACATGGAGATGAGATAAAAATGAGTTTACTCAGGACATTGAAAGAAATTCAGTATAACTGTGACAAAGATAGTGAATGGGGAATATGGAGAGATGAGTCTAAGAGATAGCTATGAAGTTCCTCCTAAGCTATGTTAGAAAGGCTGAACTTTATTTGAGGGCAGAAGGGAAACATTAGAAGGTGCAAATGAGAGAGTGGCTTGACATTGATATAAGTAAGGGCCCAGTGTGTAGAGGGATTAGAAATGTTTCTGATTGACAGATCCACTGTGATGCCTGTAGTGGTGATGGACTCTTACAGGGTCATTTAGGGCTCTTCTCAAGAGTTCAGCAGATGTAGTGAAAAGCCTCCAGTGTTCCCTGGGCAGATGTTTTCCAGATCATGGGAACAGGATGACTTTAGATGAAATTAAAGGTCATTAAATATACAACAAGCTGAGAAAAAGATTGTTTCTGATGGAGTTTAGCCTACCTCTTCAAATTTCCTGCATTAGAAGGTCACAGAATCAAGTCTGATGCCTGGATAATTTAAAGGGCTGAGTAGTTTATTTCATTAATCATTAATAATGTTTGTATATTTATCCTAAGATAAGGGTAATAATTTATCATATTATAGCGGAATAAACTAATTGCAACTGAAACCACCAAAGAATTTTCTCCCCTCTATCCATCATGTCATTATTATTAAAAAGTAGTAAATGATTGAGGCACTGATCTAGGCCATAGAAAATCTACTCACTTCCAGCCCCACTCTCAAGTAAAATAATATTCTGGTAAAGGTATGTTTCTGTTTTTAATGTTGTTCCCCAGAAAATGCAACCTCTTTCCTTGTTCCAGGTGTTGGTCTGAAGAAATAAGATATTTTATAATTCATATTTTATAATTGGTGCTGTTTGCTTCTCTTAGTGCTTTTTTTGCCTTTCATCCTGCCTGGATCTTATTAATTTATTCAAATAACATTGAACACCTACTAGATACCAGGCAAAACATGAAGCAGTGAGGAATGGACAAATAAATGACGTGATTCCAATCCAAAATAAATAAAAGAGCTTAAAAATCATTGCATACCATTCTACCTTTCCAAAGATTTATAATGCACATTATTTTATTAATATCTCTGAGGTTTACAGTAAAGAAATGCACGTAGCTTTGTTTAATCCCACATCCCCCATGTTTCACAAAATTACAAAATTGTTTCCCTTGTTTTGCACCTGTGGAATGCTAGTATTTGGAAGCACAGTCTGCAAACAAATTAGTCTGGTGGGACACTATACCAGTCTTCAACCATTCTAAGAAAATTTATCAACATTTTCAGAATGGAGATTGGAGACCTCTAGACATAGTTCTTGTTTATTGTTTTTTTTTTTTTTTTTAAAGATTTTATTGGGGAATTGGCGGAGGGGAACAGCGTTGGGGAATCGGGGAAGGGGAACAGACAAGTTGCTGTCTTTTTTTGTTCTTCAGTCTAGTTGCGGAGGACGTTGCTTCACTGTTGGTATCGTCATTGCGCTCTTCCCAGATGAGGCAGATCGGTCGCTGGCCTCTGGATGTCGCTCACCGCGGCTATTGGCAGCTCACGCGTGGCTGCCAGCCGCTCACTCTGGCTGCGGGCCACTCACTGTAGCCTATGGCAGCCCACTGCAGCAGGGGCTGCAGCCCACACCATCACCGGGGCTCGCACAGCCCAGCTCCAGGTGGAGCTGTTGTTAGCTGTAGAGGGCAGTGTCACTGGCCCTCATGTGGGATCCAAACCGGGGCCGCTGGCATCCCAAAACCAGCGCTTAACCAATGCGCCACTCGGCCGGCCCTAGACATAGTTCTTTACCATTTGAAGGGGAAAGAAATATTTTGAAATGCTAATTTTTCACATTATTCTTTATAGTATTTCCAGTTGTATATGGCTTGTATGTGATAATTTTTGGGGAAAAATAATCATCTACTTAAACCCATGTAAATGAGGCTAGTGTGACTAAAATGATTTTTTGTTTGTTTGTTTTCACGGTAATGACATCATTATAATTCCTTGGAATCATGTAACTGTCTACCTCTAATTCTGTGAAAAGACCTTGTTGTGCCATTCATAGACAGATGAATTCCAGGGTAAATAAGACAGAGACCAAATGATGACTCCTTAATGAAACTCCTGTTATTAGTCCAGAAAGAGCTATTTGCTTCAAGGCTTTGCAATCGCATTGCTCTCAATTTATAATTTAACAAAACTATTCAGATTTCAGTATTATTTCTGTACCATTAGAATTTAGGTCATGTTTGGGGGGGAAATGAACTAAAAACTAAATCCAAACAAGCTGATCAAAAAAGAAAAAAAAAAAATGGGCAAAGGACTTGCATAGACATTTTTCTAAAGAAAATATAGAAATAGCCAATAACATAGAAATAGCCAATAACATACAGTAAGATTCTCAACATCACTAATTATTAGGAAACTGCCAACCAAAATTACTATAAGATACCACTTCATTCCCATTAAAATGACTGGCATAAAATAAATAACAGAAATGAACAAGTGCTGGAGAGGCTGTGGAGAAATTGGAAACTTAGTGAACTGTGATGAGAATGTAAAATGGTGCAGTATGTAAATGGTACAGAATGTGGAATGGAGAACAATATGGTTGCTCCTCAAAAAAAACCAAACAAACATAAAATTACCATATGATCCAGCAATTCCACTTCTGGGTACACATCCAAAAGAACTGAAAGGAGGAACTTAAATTTGTACCCATGTTCATGGCAGCATTATTCATAATAGCCAAAATATGAAAGCAACCCAAGTATTTATCATTGGATGAATGGATAAAAAAAAAGTGGCATATACATAAAATGGACTATGTATTATTCAGACTTTAAAAGGAAGAAAATTCACATACATGTTAGAGCATAGATGAACCTTGAAGACATTATTGAAAGTGAAATAAGCCAGTCACCAAAAAAAAAAAAAAAACAAAAAAAAAACCCAACATACTATGTGCTTTCACTTTCATGTGTTATCGAGAGTAGTCAGATTGCAGGAGACTGAAAGTAAGTAGAATGCTGGTTGCTAAGGGCTGGGAGGGAGGAAACATGGGGAGTTATTGTTTAATGAGCATGGAGTTTCAGTTGGGAAGATGAAAAAGGGTTCAGAAAAGGATGATGGTGAAGGTTGCGCAACAATGTGAATATACTTAATGTCCTGTCTATACACTTACAAATGGTTAAGGTGATGATATATTTTATGTTATATATTTTTGCCACAATGAAAAAACTGAATGAATGAATGTAGGCTTATTCTGAGATGTTGCTTTTAAGAGATGAAATTGAGCTAGAAAAGAAGTGAAAAAATACTCTACCATGATTTTGTTACCAGGCAGTAGAAAATAGAGTGGTATGGAGTATACTCTCAGAAAAGTTATTAAATGATGGTGGACAATATAAAAATAATGGAAACCTTACAAATAATTGCAATAGATAAAAAAGCAATATTATTCAATCATATTTAGATATTCTTTTCTAAGAAAACTTTTCACGTGAAATCTGCAAATCTTTTACAATGTCCAATACTCAGCCAAGACATCTTGTGAGTGTAATCAAAATATTGAGGAAATGCCTCTATCAGTCGGTGATCCAAAAATTTTGTGTATCTCAGTTCTTAACCATGCACCATGTGAACTTACCTCTCTTACTCCAATATAAGTAGTCCCCGTATCAGAAAATGGTCTTTGTCCAACTCTCCTCTTTTATAAATACTTGTATAAGTTCATGAATCAGGAAACAGAGGCTAAGAGATGGTAACTAAATGAACATTGTCTGGTCAGGAGACAGCAAAACTTAGGATTTGAGCCTGTTTTTCTGATTACCACTATCGTTTTTCCTTCCACCTCAGAAGACTGAGCCCCACAGACACCAATTGTTTTTGGCTGTAGAAATGTCAGACTGTGTGATCATGTAAATGCTGATCCTGCAGTTTCTGCTATTTAAAATACATATTGAAGAAATTTAAATATATTAACTAATATCACTTTAGGGCAGTGGCATGTGTCTCACCTACTTGCTTTTAAAGCCTTTAATAGGGCTGGCAGAGTGGAGCATTGGTTAAGAGCTGGTTTGGGGATGCCAGCAACCCCAGTTCGGATCCCACATGAGGGCCAGTGACACTGCCCTCCACAGCTAACAACAGCTCCACCTGGAGCTGGGCTGTGCGAGCCCCGGTGACGGTGTGGGCTGCAGCCCCTGCTGCAGTGGGCTGCCATAGGCTACAGTGAGTGGCCCGCAGCCAGCGTGAGTGGCTGGCAGCCAAGCGTGAGCTGCCAATAGCCGCGGTGAGCAACCATCCAGAGGCCGGCGACCCATCTGCCTCACCCGGGAAGAGCGCAATGACAATACCAACATGGGCCAGTGAAGCAACATCCTCCTCAACTAGACTGAAGAACAAAGAGAAAGCAACTTGTCTGTACCCCTTCCCCGGTTCCCCAACTCTGTTCCCTTCCCCCAATTCCCAAATAAAATCCTTAAAAATAAATAAATAAAGCCTTTAATATAGTTGGATGACAGGTGCAACTGAAACACTGTTAATGTTAAAAGCAAACAAGTTTTATTTATTTATTTATTTATTTATTTATTTATTTATTTATTTTTATCTTTTTTTTTTTTTTTGAGGGCAATGTCACTGGCCCTCATATGTGGGACCAAACCAGGGCCGCTGGCTTCCCAAGCCAGCACTTAACCACCGCGCCACTCACCCGGCCCACAAATAAGTTTTTAGAAACACCCATATTGTGAGACAAAGAAGATTGCAGACATATTGTCTCTCTCTTCCTGTGAGGAGATTCATGGTGGGCCTATTCCTCTGACTCCAATGATCACTCAGTTCAGAGCAACTACATATAAGAAACCGAAAGACATTTATTGGTGATTTATTAAATCTATTGAAAACATCGCCCTTTTTTAAGATGAAGCTGAGATCACAATATCTGAAGTACAATACCAGCCTTTCACAAGCTGGAAATTTCAAGGGAGTCATGAAGGGTGGCACTGATACATCTCAGGAGGCACATTTTACTGGTGTGTGATGTCAGTTCTGTTTAATAATGCTTTTGAGATGACTTCTCTGATTGAGCCATCCTCTCTGCTTTGATTTTTTGTTTTTTACAAATTGTTCTTTTCTGAATTTTCTCTTTTTGTGTAGGTTTCACCCATTTTTTTTTTCAGTCTGTTCAATAAACTGTAAGCTGTTTTCCTGTCAGTTTAGAATACAGCACAAAGCCTGATTCACCATAAGTATTTGTTTCATGTTTTTGGAAAAGATAAGTGATTTTTCTTTCTTTCAGAGCAATATATGGGCTAACTGCACAACATCAATGGGTCATTTTCAGAGAGTAAAAGTTGTGGTATGCTGGTAAATGTTTAACAACAAGAATTCTGTAATTCAGAAAAAAATCCTGTAATTTGTGGTGTTTGTAAATTTTTTTGATGTAAATACTTTCCACTGAGGCAGATTTCAAGCAACCAGTTTTTCAACCAGCTCATAAAACTCCTGAAAATTTAAGAATTGGCAAGTTGACACGTACCAGCTTCACCACAAGCTGGCTCTGGTATACCACTGGCAAAAGCATGGTAGTAAAGGAACCCAGAGAGCTAGGAAAGTACAAAGGAAAAAGCACTTGCTTGTGAGGCTGAGACTCAAAAATAGGCCCATTGATTTCCTCTACTGGGATTCTGATATTCCCAGAATTCAAATAGCTTTAACCTTTATTTGGTCCCATTTGCTCCTTTGTTAGATAGTACAATCTCTAGGAAACAGCCCAACTGAGAAATTAGTACATTTACCTTCTTCTCTGACTTCTTTTCTCTTATTTTTTTTGCTTTATGATCAATGCCCAGATGCAGGCCTTACAAAGCAAGGAATGTACAAAACGTTATCACGCACGTTTATTCAGTGCTTGTCATGTCCAAGGCCTCGCTCTGTGAGCTGCCCATGAGTTACTGAGTTTCTGCAGATATTAAGTTGAGCTGAGAAACTAGACCACACCACATTTATGAATGGTGCCTCTCGTTTCCAAAAAGAAACATGAACAAAATGCCCAACGACCATCCATTGGAAAGGAATACACCTTTATTCCTTTATTAGATATATAGATGATATTAGAATATCATCTAGTCCAGTGGTTTTATTTCACAGAGAATTTCTTTGCAATCTTGCAAAGAGAAACTATGTATTTGAACTCTACATTATTTTATCTCATTAGCAGTCACATTACATAAAAAATTATGAAGCAAACATTTTAAAATCTTAAGGCTGTTATTTTAGAAATTCTTTACATAGAAATGAGAAAAGATTGGCATGGCAGAATTCAGTAGAATTGATAATTATTGATCTTTATTGACTGGCCTTATAGTTAGTCACATTTTATTTTGCCTACATATCTTTTACATTTAGCTTGACCATTTGACAGCAAAGTGAATGTATTTGGGGATTATCTGACCATCTTTTGTGGATGCTTTTATGAACTGTGAAAAGAATATGTTTGCAAATTTTATCAGTGTTAAGAAATTGAAAAATAAATAAATGACAATTTAGACTTAAGTTAATTGAACCAATAAATAGAAATGTTTCAAATTGGCTATGGGTTTAGAGAATCAAACTGTTTTTAATGACCAGTGGCCTCATGAGTATCATTAGCTACTGAAATTTAAATTTTAGTTAGCATTCAATCTGACTGTTTTTGTTTTATAAACTACTCAGGCTTGAGGTTGCCCAGACAGATACAACAGCTTATGAAAATTTATTTTTTTAAATTGTTTTTAGAAGTCAGTTCATTTTTTCAGTTTGCTTGCTTCCTCCTTTGCTGCCTTAAGTGCCATCTGCTTATACTTGTGGGGAGGGCAATTTTTTCCCAGAATGAAATGTGAACATCTCTCTTCTCCTGGGAAGAAGCATCAGACCGAATTATTTCTAAAGTGTGAACCTCCTTTTTTTTTTTTTTTTTAAAGAGGGCAGTGTCACTGGCCCATATATGTGGGATCTGAACCGGGGCCGCTGACGTCCCAAACCAGTGCTTAACCACCGCACCACTCAGCTGGCCCTGAACCTCCTTTTGCATGTGGAAAGGAGAGCAGTAATTTATATTACTATTGCCTTTGTTTTGTTTGTTGAGTGAACAGCCTTTTTGTGATATGCCTTTTATGTGTATTGTGATAGGAATAATAATAATAATATAATAATAATAATAATAATAATAATAAGAAGAAGAAGAAGAAGAAGAAGAAGAAGAAGAAGAAAAGAAGAAGAAGCATGCAGAAGAGAAAGAAGAAGAAGGAGGAGAAGGAGAAGAAGAATGGTTCAGTAAAGAGGAATAAAAATCATATGTAGAATGAGACTGGGAAAGCAAAAGAAGTGCAGGGCTTTTGAGCTGGATGAACTTTCCAGGTGTGCTCATACCTGGGCAGTCTCTGGGATTGAGCTGATTGAAGAACAGCTGTGAAGAAAGGGGGGCAATGTTTGAATGCCTAGAGTATCTGCCAGTTCTTTCTTTACGTGTTTTCTGAAAAATGGCACTTGTCCTATTTATGCCATCCCCACTCAGTCTTTCTGCCAGTGTGGATGCCATCCCTGAACCAGCCAGCAGCATGCCAGCTCATTTCCTGGGTACCCACCAAGCTAAACTCTCCCTTCAAAACTCTCCTGCAAAACTATCCCTTCAGTGTCTCCCTACTCAGAATAACTGTGAGGCCAGAGGGAAAATCCGGACACCCAGCAGTGCGAGGGGTGAGTTTTGGTGGTTGGGGCTGAAGAGGACAGCCCCAAACCGGCCTCAGCAGGGACAGTGCCAAGGAACCCTCTGTTTCTTAGCTAAGCACGTTGATTCTCGTCTGAAACCAATATGGCCTATTTTCCTTCCTTGTCCTTGAAAAAAAGAAAGTGTGTTTGGTTGAAAATAAAATAACACAGCTGTCACAGCTACAGGTCTATCCTCCCTTTGATGTATAGGATTATGGAATACACTGGAGGACTATGGGGAGACAAGAGCAGAGAGGGCAGGATAAGTCACACTAGTGCTTCTAGAAGTTTCATTGCATGACTGGCAGCATTATGCACGGAAGGATGTGTAGAAAGCCATGGCGCCCTCCTAGAGTCTCCTAATGGAGTTTAGAAGAGAAATTTTAGACTTTAAAAACTGACTTAATGGCTGACTGCTGATTCCTAAAACAGATAAGAAAATCTTTGAAAACTTTCCTAATATTCTTTGAAATCAATTTCAATGGAGATTCCATCTACTGTGATTTTTAAAATTCATTATATTTTGGAGAGCCTGATATTTCTTGTTGCTAATTATTTACCTCATCTCCCTTGGATTTATTTTGTCTTTGTTTTTGAAATAAATTTTCAATTTTTTATATTTTTTTAATATATTTTTTTTCTAAAAGTAACCTCTAGATACATGAAAGCTGATTTCTCTCTTCATTGGAATTCAGATATTTCAAGGTATGGACCTAAAATATACAATTTGCCCAAAGGAGTATTTTATGAAAGTTTCTTTATTAATCAAAAATAATCATCAGTGCTGATGAATCAGCATGTGTTATTTTGGAATGCTGTTTGCAGAGAGCTAAGATTTTATTGAGAGAGTTCGTACATTTTTCAGTGTTACAATACTGAGAACATAAAAAACATAGGCCACATTCACAAATTGAAGAGAATGTGCTGTATGAATTGCTGAGCACATATACATATCTTACTTTTGACATGATCAAAGGAAAATTGCTATCATATGTTGGATACTGCTTTTTTTTTCTCCCCCCCCTTATGTAAGCACAAAATATAATCTTGAACTGCACATGAGACAACGTATGCATAACTTCAAAAGGCATATTGATCGAGTAATTAAATTAAATCTGATGCTTGACATAATGTACAAGAATCATTCCTTGACTGACAGACTGTTAGGTTTTTGGCTCCTTGCTGTGGTACCCTGAAGAAAGTGAAAAGGATTTTTCAACATTGAAAACTCACAGTATTTTTAGAGCATTTGCAAAAGACTATAAAAGTTAGGTGTTACCTTGTTCGTTGTGTTTAATACTGCTAATGGTGATATCTTCCATTTATTGAGCATCTCTGTTTTTCTTATCTCATATTATTCATTTACATTTTAAAAAATTGGACCTAATAAGTAAACAACATGGAACTAAAGGAGTACGTAGACAATAATAGTTTTTGTACAAAAGAAAAACACTTTCTATAAAAGAATTAATAAGCATTAGGTGAAACCTGCACATTTCCAAGTCTTCCATTCAAACTGTAGCAGAAGGAGAAAGAGGAAGAATGAGAAAAAAGTACAAGCAGATATTAGATGGGTAATTAGCTTTGATCCTTTTGTGAGTAGAAATACTAGGGGGCAAGAATGGTTTCAAAGGGAAAAAGAATATGGTATAAAGTGTTGATTGGAGCAGGGACTTCCTGGAACAGGAATGAATGTTAACAAAATGTGTCACAGATTGAAGAAATGGGCACTTAGTTGCTTGGCTTTTGTTTGTTAGCGCAGCATCTGTAAAAGGATCAACACAGGGAAACCATGATTGTGGTGTCAACAGGAGCTGGGGAAACCATCAGCTAAACCACAGAGTGCCCAAGGCAGTGGCTATATGAGAGTATCATCAGCAGGCGCCATTGGAGGGAGGTCTGCGGGCCATGCTGTGTGAACATTCAGGCATGGATGGGGGAACGGACTGGGCACGTGGCAGTAATAGAGGTGGACCATAGTTTAACCTGAGACTGGAGACATGCAGGGGAAGGAGATGGTTCTTGAAACTCAGTGGGCCTCCCCTCCTTTGTGCCATAGTTTTAACTGTTCTAATGTGAACTGAGGCAGAGAAGTACTGTCTTAATATCTTTTGTGTGAGTCCCTGTTATAAAAGAGACTGGTGAACTAGGAATACTTCTTATGTTACAACTTGTAGATTATTTATTAACTGGGTGTTGTTAATGGGCTATCTTATTTTTGCATTTCATTCTTTCAACAGATATTTATTGAGAAACCATTTTATGTGAAACACCCATGTAGAACTTGGAGACAGAGATAAATAAAATAGATAGGATCTTCCAGCTCTCATGAAGCTTACATTTTAGTGAAGGGTGGCAGGCAGTATGAAAACTAATGTGCAAAGTACTGTGCAAATAATTATAATTGGCTATTGTAGCACAGAGGGACCACTGACTTAAGATTAGTATTTAAATGATGAGCATAAGTTACCAAGTGAATATGAGGCAATAACATTTCAGCTTAGAAAATGTAAAGCCAATTGTAAAGAGCTTAAGGTAAACATGAGCTTGATTTATTAAAAATATCTAAAAGTCAGTGTGATGGAGCATAATGAACAAAGCAGACACTGGTAGGGAATGAAGTCTGAGACATGGGCTCATGAGATGCGGTAAGAATATGGAGTTCTTTTTCAAATGCAGTTGTTAGAGACTGAATATTTGTATTTCCTCAAAATTCACATGTTGAAATCTACCCCTAATATGGTGGTATATGGAGGTGGGGCCTTTGGGCGGTTGCGGGGGTCCAGCCTTCATGGAGTCCAGGGATTCCCTCAAGTAGGACGGAGTCAGCGAGGGAAAAAAAAGAAGAGTGGAGACACCGGAAAGAGTTTCGCAGGAGTGTCTCAATTTATTGTTACAGCATGTCCCCCTTTTATAGGGACTCTTGACTATTACCTCAATTACAAGTTATGTTTCACATGAGTTTGATGTTTTTTCTTTCTCAGGGCTTTCACAGTCTTTACTTCCTTGTAATTATTCTCTTCAGGGTAAACTGTGACCTATTCTAGGTTTAAGGAATATCTTATCTTTTAATATGATGTTCTCCTTGGGACCCAAACTCAATTTCTACTTATCACCTAAAGAATGGTTACCATGACTACCTTGACTATCTAGTAACTATCCCAAATTTCAGCAGCTAATACACAATCCTGAGACTCACAGGGTGTATACTTGAGCTATTACCGAGAGATTAGGAATGGCTGAGTCTAAAGTCTATTCCTTAGTAAATACAATACCTAGTAATCAAAGGGGTCTCACACCTCTCTTATCCTACAAAGGTAGCACCTGTTTCTCAGTCAAAGCTTCAATATCCATTACTGCAACAAGGCACTAGGCAAAGAATTCAAACAAGGCTGTTGATTAACATAGCTCATGGTCAGTAAGTGTCTCTTATCGGAACTTTCATGGCCTGGAGACCTTTGGCCTCTGAGGAGACTTTTCACTGATTATCTTAGGCCAGTTAGCTCAGGGGCTGTTATCATCAGTTTCTTACAGCCAGGCTTTTTTGGCCTATGTGGCCAAAGGTCTGTGTCTCAGTTTCCAAGAGGCTAGAGTCCCCAATATCTCAGTTCAGGGGTCCCCACAGAACTACCGCCTGGCTTAGATTGTCTCCCCTCTTTTCTAGGAGATTTTACCCGTCTTTGGCTGCGTAGTTAGCTCATTGGGGTATCACAGGAACTTGCCATAAATGCAGTGAGAGTACTGTCTCCTATAGGATCCGATGTACAGGAAAGGCACATGGGGTCACAGGAGTGGAGACTTATGACTGACCATGAAAACCTATCACATATGGGGATACTGATGGCTCCCAACAGGAGGTGATTAGGCCATGGGGATGGAGCCCTCATCAATGGGATTATTACCCTTATAAAAAGAGATCAGAGAGCCAGCTAGCTCTCCTTCCACCGTGTGAGGACTCAGCAAGAAGGAGTCTTCTGCAACCAAGACACAACCCTTACCAGACACTGAATCAGCCAAAACTTTGATCTTGGACTTCCCAACCTCTGGAACTGTGAGAAATAAATTTCTGTTGCTGATAAGCTACCCACTTTATGATATTTCGTTATGGCAGCCTGAGGTAAGATAGCAGTGTAAGACATTAGAGTGTTTTTAGGTAGGAGACCAAGTGGTTCCCTTGGTTAAAAGAACACCTTGGAAAATGAACACAGAATAAATTATAGGGAGTAGGGACAAGAGTGGAAGCAAGGAAACCAAGCAAGAAACCACCATAGTACTCATGGGTGTGGAAGTAGGTGATGATGGGGATGACGGAGACAAATGACTACAGGATGTGGTTCTTTTGTTTTGTTTTGTTTTGTTTTGTTTTGGTTTTGAGGGCAGTGTCATTGGCCCTCATATGTGGAACTGAACCAAGGCCACTGGCTTCCGAAGCCAGTGCTTAACCACCGCACCACTTGGCCAGCCCTACAGGATGTGTTTTTGAAACAGGACCAAGATTTGTTGAGATGGGTTGGATGTGGCCGGTGAGGACTGAGGAAAAAAGATTTGTGGCTTGTGCAGTTTGGTTAGTGATAGGACAATTTAGATAGAAGCAGAGTGTGACATTCAGAGAATACACCTACACTGACTGTATCAAGAGTTATGTTTCAGTTATTTTCAGTTTGAGGAACTGTTTTCAAGTAGAAAATTGAAATAAGCAGTTGGATATTCAGATCTGAACTTTCAGGGAAAGCTTAGATTTAGATATATAAAAGCAAAATGTCAGGCCAGCCAAGTGGCTCATTGGTTAAGAGTTGGCTTGGGAGCTTGAACTCTGAGCAGCAGGGTCCCAGTTCGGATCCCATATGGGCCAGTGATGCTGCACCCTCTACAGCTAAGATGGTGAACAACAGCTTGACCTGAAGCTGGGCTGCCGTGAGTCACCAGCCATGGTGTAGGCTGCAGTGGGACTGGAATGGGTTGCCATAAGCTACCTTAACTGTCCCACAGCTACTGTAAGTGGCCATTCAATGGCTGGCGACTGACTGCTCCACCAAGAAAGTGCACAATGATGATACCAACATGGACCAGTGAAGCGTCATTCTCCACAACTAGACTGAAAAACTAAAGGACAGCAAATTGTCTATTCCCCTTCCCCGATTCCCCAATGCTGTTCCCTTCCCCTAATTTTCCAATAAAATCTTTAAAAACAAAACAAAACAAAATGTCATATAACCTCCATATGAAGTTATAATGCTAAAGGTAGGGCATAGATCAAAGAATAAGAAATAGCTGAATTTCAGGAGTAGCATGTTAGTTTCCTATGGCTGCTGTAACAAAATACCACATAATAGATAACAGCAATGTATTCTGTCATACTCTCAGAGGCAGAAGTCGGAAAATAGTATCACTGGGAAGAAATCACAGTATCAGTGAGACACACTCCCTCTGGGGACTCTAGAGGGCAATTCTTTCCTTGCCTCTTTCAGTTCCTGATGGCTGCTGTCATTCCTTGGCTTGTGGCTGCATCATTTTAATCTCCAAGATCAGTATCTTCAGATATCTCTGTCTATATATTACCTACTTCTTTATGTCTGTTTCAGATTTCCTTCTGCCTCCCTTTTATAAGGATACATATGGTTGCATTTAGAGCACACCTGGGGGCCAGCCGAGTGGCGCGGTGGTTAAGCGCTGGCTTGGGAAGCCAGCGGCCCCGGTTCGGTCCCACATATGAGGGCCAGTGACACTGCCCTCAAAAAAAAAAAAAAAAAAAAAAACTTTCTTAGAGCACACCTGGATAATTTAGGATAATCTGCTCATCTCAAGATCCTTAATTAGACCTGAAAAGACCACCCCTGACCCCCTCCCCCTTTATTTTTCCCCCTCCTTTAAGATAAATTTCACAGGTTACAGGGATTAGGAGGTTAGGAGGTGATTTTGGGGGACCATTTTTCATTCTGCTACAAATGGTACTGAATTTTATAAATGTATAAATGTTGACATTATAAGGATATGTAATTACTGCTAAAATGGAGTACTGTGTGAAGTCCATAGGAGCATGAAAGTAAAACAAATTTTTTCTGGGAATGGCTAAGTAGAACTTGTGTGCCCTGGGTCTTGAAGGAGGAGTAGGAGTTTGTAAGGTTGAGGCTGGAGAGAAGAACGCCAAGCCTAGAAATGCATATGAGTGATGACAAGGAGCTATACAAGTGTGGTATAAACAAAGGAAACATAAATGGACATACTTCAATCCTAACTCCTCAGCAAGAAGTGTGTTTTGAAACTCTACCATTATTCAGCCTTTGGAGGATAAAAACTAACTTAAAATAAGATATTTGTAAAAATCCGTAAACTTCACTATTCTGGGGGAAATAAGATGTGCGTATGTGGACCAATATAAGTCAATATGTCAATATATTCTAACTTTTGTAATATTTACTAGGACTTCAGGGATCAATAGCAATCACCAGGAAAACAATTTCTTTAGGAGGATGGATATACATCATGAAAGGTGGGTGGAATTTGAGTATGTGGAGAAGCTAGAATGTGCAAGGTAGTTGGAGCAGAAGAAAGAACATGAGTTACAACACAATGGAGATTTGTGTGAGTGAGAGAAAATCAGACAAGGAGCACAATCACAGTCCCTTGAAGGATACAAAGAATGTGATTGTATAAACTAAGGTGCATCCTACTATTGAAGGGTTTCAGAGCACAGGGAAGGAGGCTCCTTACAGCCTTTCTCAAATAGAATGGACCATGTTGGCACATGCATTACTGCCGTACATTGTGGGCTGTGCATTCATTATCATGTATGAACAAGCAACAATTGAAACCGTGAATGAATTTTCACATCCCATCAAATTGGGAATTCTCTGGGAGCAGAATACATGGTTTATACATTGACATTTTCCCCCAGTTTAGAGGCAGGAAGTGTTGTAGAACGCGGTTATTGAGAAAGAGGAGAGAGAGATTGAGATGAGAAGACAAAGAGAAATCGTGTTGCTGACTAGTCTCCAGCATTACACAGAAGACAGTGAGCGAAACCTGGCGGGGAGAGTCATGCAAATGATTGCTCCAGGCCATCTTGTCAGTGGTAATCTCCATTTAGCCTAGCAATGGGCGGAGGACAACAGGCTGAGGAGAGGTCAGGAAGTTATTGAGGACTGATTTTCCTCTCTCTCTCTCTCTCTCTCTCTCTCTCTCTCTCTCTCTCTCTCTCTCTCTCCCCCCCTCCCCTCTCCCCTCTTCCCTCTTCCTCATCTGGAGCAAAAGTAATGTTTTCACCCTGTCTACCTTAGTTGAGTTGATAAGATAATATTTACAAATTGCTCTGGAAAACCATGGAAATTGTTTGACTAGTATAAAATATTTTCCTAACATGACATTTGATTTGAAAGGTTTGAAAAGCACCTATGTACACTTACAGGGTTATGGTAAGCAAGTGCTACAATTTCAGTGCTCAGGAAATAAGAGGTAGAGCTATCTTTCTGTCCCCCTCTTTTTTGCTGATTTTACAAATATTTCAGTATTGATTACAAAACAAGCAATGTGCAGGGACCTGACATTTAATTTTGTTCTGCTTTCAATTATGGAGGGAAGCAGTTTATGACCTTTGTGCATTCATTCATTGCATTTATTTAAATGTACACCATTTGTCATGCCTGATGTTCTAAGCACACTGTTTCCAAGAGCATACTAGGCTTCAAACACTGTACAGTGGACTCTTGGAATACACAATTCAAAAAGCTGGGTATCCGCTTTTGAGATCACAGTATAATGTGAAAATAGATGAAGAAATATTTGTGTGTCATATGTTGTGTAACACAAAAGTATAGTGTAAGGAAATAACTAGTGGAAGTCATTATTGGGAGTTTCTAATTACTTAATTCTTCTCGGAGTCAGGAAACGCCTCACCAAGGAGATATGAGTAACTATTAATGAAGAAAGAGACTCTTCCTGGAGAATGGAATAATAGGAGTTCAGATCAAATAATAAATATGACAAAAGGCTCAGATTCATGGAGTACTAAGACATTGGGAATCTCTGTGTCCCCGATACAAAAGGCACATGGGTAAGGCCCCAGGTGATTGGGGCTATGGTAGATGAAGGGACTTCCAGGAAATTGAAACTTGTGTACCCTGCTTAATGGGGACTCATTGCAGCACTTTAAGCAGTGGAAAGTGACATGTTCAGGTTTGCATTTAAAGGTAATTTACTCGACCAAATGAACAATCCACAACCAGAGAAGATGCTTTACAAATATTAGTTAATGACAATTTAAAAATATTTCTGGAAAGCACAGACAGTGCTGTGGTAATTACAACTCATAAGTCATTGTTTTAATGCTGAATATGTCAGTATCCAAGTGTCAGGAGTTGGCAGAAGGGAATGAGTTGGAGATGCTTCCTTCTTTTCTGTTTCCTATCTTTGGAGGTTTGGGCCCTCTGGGGCTCTATTCATTGCCATCAGTGTGGTTAGGCTATGATGCTTGATATGGTGACTCAGGATCCAGCAGATTTGGGCAGGCAGGTCAGGACTGTGCCCCCCAAGAAGAGTACTTAGAGAAGGAGAAACCAAGGGAAAATAATTACTATAAAATAACGTGTCCAGAGAGAGAGCCTGACCTTTCAGAATCCTATGAGCTGCAGCAGAAGCTCTGTTTGCTGCCTGGAATAGTAAAGAGATATGCCTCCCCTACCAGGCTCAACCTCCTTTTGGGGAGAGCCCCACTAGGTAAGAAAGTGAGGGATTTATGTCTGTGGAGTTAATGCAGCCCATGTAGGTGTTTGGGACTCCAGGATTCGATGTCAAGGAAGAGAGAAAGAATCTGTAACTCTAAGGCGATCTAACATGTATTCACAAGTACAAGGTTGGTTAACACACAAAATATTAAAAGTGAAATGCTCTGGAAAGAAGACATGGCAGGGGGTCTATGTACAGAGCTAAGGACAGACTTCAAGAATAATCACACAGCTTGTAACACCCAGTCCCAGTAAACTTCCTTATGATCCTAAGGCCTCCTTCAATTCATTTAAGTCACTCACATCAATATGCAAATAGATTTTTATTTATGAGATTCATGTTGGCTTCTTGTACTATAGGAGTAAAGGCCAATGCTTGTTTCTGGTTTCTGTTATTATCCACTGAGCCTACCACAGCATCAGGGAGACAGGAGGTACTGAATCAATTAATACAGTTACCTTTTATGGAGGTCCTATTGTATAATATTCTAGTGATTGTTCAATTTTTAACATGCGTGCAATCACCTGGGAATTTTGCTGTATGGTGGGTTTTGATTCAGTGTTTTTGAGGGGCTGATGATACTGGCAGCACTTTGAGAAGGAAGAAGTTAGACACTTCTGGTTGAACATCGGAGGTCTTGAAAGCCTACTAACTTGTTCAGTTCATCCAGCAGGTTAGGGAGAGACCCCAGATTCTAGCCCAGACCAGGCTGACCCCTCATTCCCAACCATGTTGTATGCTTTCCTAAACTCCAGCCATTCCTAAATATGGCCCGCAATTCCCCAGTCTCCCTTCCAAAATTGTACCTGTCTTTCTGGGCTCCTGAAAACACTGCAGTGGAACATGCCTTGTTTGCAGGACAATGTGAATGGGTCATTTCTCTAGACCTAAACTGAATAAACCAAATAGCCCACCATTCATGAATTATCATTGTCCTCTCTGATCGCATAATCGGTCCTCACACTGTGATAAAAGGTAGAGCCTCTTTCTTGGCCCAATCCAGTTGAAGTTACCTCAGCTACAACACCCAGAAATGGGATTGCACCCCGAGAAATTGTGAGACCAGAGATAAGAGTTCAACAGGAGGTTGAGAAAATGGCCAGGGCTGTTTACACATAGCCAGCTTTTACGGGATGCCAATTAGGCTTTCATCACTGTATGATTAGTAGAGAACATGGGAAGAAAACAGAACAATTTAACTTCATCAGAAGTCTCTTTATTCTTCCTAAAGCACTGTGTGTGCCTGCATACATGCATGTGTGTGCTTCATCTATAGAACATAGCTGTGATAATGTAACATATGGCTTTTGCCTTCTGTTGGGTGCATTTTACAAGAAAGAATATGCAGGGTTTCGTTTTTTTCCCCAGCTGTAAAGATGCAAAAATTTTAAATTAAAAATAACCTTTCAGCTGATTCCTTGCATAATTGCTATCTTGTTTTGCTAATACTGTGGCTGAATTATAACTTGCTGAAGCCTTGGGGATTTGCATGCTGGTTTATCCTCTGAATTTGCATTGACATGGTTTTCAGTCAAGTGCGTGACTAAATCCTGTGGCCATGAGCTAGCAAGGCTGGCAGTATTTGCATTGAAAATCAGTAGGAGATTAGGGAAAGGACGACTTTGTGCAGTCTCCTTAAATAGATCCAGTGATGAAAATGTTGGGTCTCTCAAAATGCTGTTCACTTCCATTAAGTGTCTGTGGCTGCTGAGAACCTCCTTGTATTTTCATCAAAAGACCAAAACACAATAGCAGACATGGGAAAAACATATAGGCAGTTTCCAATATGACTCATATTAGTGAAATGACCACTTACCACATCTTTTTTTGTGGTTTTTTGGAGAGGAAATTTGGGGACATTGTGGCTGAAAATAAATTTTCTGATGCAAAACCAAACCAAACCCAAAGCATTATTTTGTTTTCTGGTCAGGGGTAAATGTGTACAGCCAGCACTGCATTTGGAGTATTTCAGGATGTTGTCCCCTGACATCTACAATATTTTCAAGGCAGCCAGTGAGACGTTCTATAAATTAAAACTAAGGGAACTTCTTTCTAGGCCAGGCTTTTTTCTTTCGATGCATTGCTTATATGTTGAGATTTGCATGTAGTGTGATTAGGAGTCTAGTGATTCTGCTCTATGCTGAAGAAAGACAAAGAACTTTGACTTGGAACTGAGTTATTTCTAAGCTCTGATTGTGATTGTAATTGCTTTTACTTGACACCACAGACTCTTCCTCTTTTAAAGCTGAACTTGAGAGTGCACTCAGGTCACCCACTGGAAGACACTAAGTGTCTGAGATGTTAAGGGACAGCCCTGAAACTACCCATCAGCCAATAGTGAGCCTGTTCAAATCCACTTTCTGCCAAAAAGAGGGGAAGTGTATGTGTAAAGAGATGAATTTTTTTTTTTTTAAAGTGAGGAGCATTTATAAAATGCTGCCATGACATTGATGAGATTCACATCTACTACTCGCATTTAGTCTCCTCCTGGTGAGCATCAGTGTTGTGGAAACCGGGCAAGGAGCCCCAGTTCCAAAACATCATCCTATCACTGTGATGGGGCTTCAGTTCACAGGCAGTTTGGGAGCAAACACAAAGAAAGGGGTCATTCTTGCTCTCCTTTGGAAAGAGAAGTTAACCTCGTTGTGTGGACCAGGTATGAAAGCACATCTTGTTATTCCAACACAATGCCTGATTTTGGTGTTCCAGGTAAATGAAACAGCAATAATGGCTAGGCCAATGGGGTAAAGCCTGCTGTGGACTGTCTCAGGAGATTCCAGCTATGAAGAGGAAAAGTCACAGCCCTTACTGTCTACAGAAATTTGTAATAGAAACAGTTTAGGGAGCTAGGGATGTCCTAACAAGTTTAGACAAATAACGTTTCCATGAGTAAAGAAAGGACAGGTTTTGCAAGAAGTTATATCACTCTAATAAGAAATATGTTTTGTTATGGAGTGAAAGAATAAAAATTATGAAGGGTAAAATAAGGCAGCTATATAAAATTACCATGGCACCTCAATAAGTTATAGAAAAAGAAAAGAAGGATACCTAATGACTTAAGAAGGCTGAGTGAGATTTTGGAAACTCTAGCAAGGTCAAACTGCTATAAATACGGGTTCATTTCCTATTTGCATTTCCTCTTCCAATTGTGGGTTCCTATTTGGTTTTCTGAGCAAGCAAAAAAGGAGATAGAAGAGACAAACAATGCTGTTTCTTCAAACAGAAGAAAGAACATTCTCCTTTATGATTAACTTACCTCATCATTCCAGATTTTTGTTCTCTCTGTAGTAGCTTTGGGTTCACATTCACAGATCAAGTTGATCAGGTAAAGCTCCGGTTCTCAGAGGGTAGTCCTGGGATAAGTAGAATCAGCATTACCTGGCAACTTGTAAGAAAAGCATGTGATTGGCCGCATCCCAACAAACTGAATCAAATTCTAGCGGCAAAGCCTAGCAGTCTGTTTTATAAAAGCCCTCCAAGTAACTTGAGTGCATTATAAAGGTAAAGAACCATCAAGATCCTTAAAGTTTTTAGACCTTGATCCTATTATTCAACCTGTCTTAGCATGGCAGTTCTCAATTTAACTGCTTGTTTTCAAACAGGTTTATTTTGAATGCATTAAAGTAGATGAGAGTCCATGTTCTTGAACTGATGTTGGGTTGTTTCTTCACACAAAGAATAAGCATACCATTTAATAGCTCAAAACGATGCCTTTTGCTATGAATTAAATAGCCAGTAGGCTAGCCTTCTGGTTGATCTTCATAAATATGGGAAAATATTTGCCTCAATGTTGAAAAGAACTAGACATGTTTTCCATGAATGCTTTCATTATAGCAAGAATATTTCAATGAAAAGAAATTTAATGAAATAGAAATTGTTGTAAGAGCTAATCGTCCAAATTTCAATAAATTTGCAACGTATCATCCCATTGTATTTCTTTTTATAAATATTAGCTGCTTGGCAGCAATGGTACATTGTTATCTATTTTAAAAATGTCAGAAAGTAATAGCAACTAAAGTTTCAATATGAAAATGTTCATTAAAATTAGTGCTTTTTGCCTTTTTTTCACATTTCACCAGTATTTCTCTGCAAGTTTTATTCTTTCCATAATAGGTAGATTTGCATGATCATTACACATTTATCTGTATTTTGCAATATGCTAAGTACTGGAGATGTATAAAAATGACTTTCTCTGAATTTTGATATAAATTTTGATATATTTTTTGATTCCAATAAAAATACATCAGATGGATTCAAATAGTGTCTAAGCTAGTATGTATCAAATAAAATCTCTTTCCAACATCATCTACAATTTTGAAAGTATGTATGTCAAAATAATAATTTTGCTCCTTTTTTTTTAGCTTTTGGCTGCCTCTGTGAGAGTCTATGTGAAAACCTGTCCTGAAGGCGTTGTGAATAAGGAAGAATTCAGTATGATTTCAATGCCTCATCTAGTCTGTGCATTCAGGTAATTTCATAGATTATCTTTCCCTATAAAATTCCTTGTGCTGTTTAACAAATCGAAGAGGTTAAAATGATTTGGATTTATGTTGGTTCAGTTTCCTCTACATTCAATCAACACAACTATCTATTGATGTCAGAACTGTGTATTCAGGGGCCCTTGTTGGATGTAGACACAGCAATATATCCATTCATCTGGGATTGCAGGAAAGGAAAGTTTTATTTTAGAGTAAATAAATAGATATGTGTATATCTGTGCATGAAATATATACACATATAAAATATATACATATATATGATTTTAAAAAACTAAATTGCTTTGCTTCCCAAGAGCTTCTGAAGGACTTTTCTATTAACAGCCAAGGCAGATGGGTTTCATTAAACTGCCCAGACCATTCTTTCTCTAATCATCTGCCTGGCCCAATCTGAGGGGAAAAGGGCAGACATATGAGGAATCTATTCTTCTCTAACCCTCTCTGCAAGGCATCTGCTAAGACCTCATTCATCACTGTGAAAGCTGTGAATGGATAGCTACACAATACCCCAAGGTCTCATTGGGAGCCAGGGTATCACGCCTAACCTCTCTCCTGGTAAAGCAAAAGCAACATGTACCTTTCTCAAACTGTCAGCAAACACTTCCCTCTTGATACAGTTTGCTCAACCCAGCCTTCTGCAATGTCAACTGGCCACAAATGTTTCATTTTGAAGAAAACCCCCAATCTTGGCCTTGATGTGGTTCTCACAAGTGAGTATCTTTACCTCTGTGATGGCTGAAAGTGGGTGGGATTTGTTTGCCTTCAGAGGGAACCAAATGATTTAGGAAGCAAAATGGCTTTCAAATTTAATTGTCAAATAAAACCACTAGGCTCTGTGGGCTGCATAGCTATGTAGTAAAATCAGCGCAAAATATCTCCTTCATCAACTGTGTCTAGAATGATAACAGACCATTCCGTCATCTATAATACAGAACTGCTCTCCTGGCAGACTTGAGGAATAATGGATAATTGTAATGTAAACAGCATATACCAGTCCCTTGCTTTCAAGGGGGGACTCAATGCTAATACAGTGTTAACTGTATGGCCCACACTTACTTTCAATCATGAATGCCATAACTTTTCAATCAAATGAAATTAAGGCTCAAATCATCATCCACTTGTTAATTACAATGTGAAATATCTCAATCACTTTGGGTTTTTTTAGAGGTGGCATGAGAATTATGAAAGACAGATAATGGCATTGTTACGCAGGGTGTGATGTGGTCCATTAAGTCCTGGGAACTTCTTCCATGTAAAGATGTTCACCTGATTCCCCTCATAATTCCAGTTCCTAGTTGTCAAAAGACTAAGACAATTAAGAAATTAACATAATATTGTTATGAATTCATCCTTTCCTTGGTATTCATGGAGTGTCTTTAATCATATAGTAGCTTTTTATTTATTTTAGTAGTTTTTTGTATTAAAACTACCTCTCCCTCTCTAAATTGTTACATAATTACTAAGTATCACCAGAAGGTATTTTCATTTATGACGAATTCAGTTCATCTACTGAATATCAGTATGTGCTTTGATGTCATCAAGGATAATTTTCTGTTCACAAGTATTTTGATTTAAACATTCAGTATTAAATATATTGATATTATATGTCCTAAAATTAAGTTTTTGGGGGTTCTATTTTGTATTTAATATCTGCTAGTAAGTATAGCAAATAATAGCAATCACTTTTTTTCCCCATTTACAAACTTATTTAAATATACATATCAAACATTTTAAATTGTGCGTATAGAATGGTTATGTTTTCTATATTACAAAATACTTAAATTATTCAATTGACAATAAATCATCCCAAGTACTCAAGTGAATTTTATGAATTAAATAATAAAATATATATAATAGTCTCTTCAATCACTCATTAGTGTGTACATATTTAATTAGGCCTTAATATAAAATTATAAGACTGGATTCATTACTCAACATATCTAAAAATGGAATTAAATATTTACCCTGATTGGCTAAATTCTCAATTTGCCAATATGTATAGCATATTCGGAAATCAAAATATTAAAATTCCAGGTTAAATTCTTTTAAATATTTCTCTACTTAATTTTAATCTTCTTAATGTTAATCATGTAACTCAATTATATATTATAATCCACCCTAAAATCCTTGGCTTTTCCTGTTCTGATGGCTGTAATTGGATAATGACCAGAAACACAAACTGGGATTCAAATGGCATACCTTGAACTCTTTTAGAGCCTGTAATGGAGACTTCGTAACTTATAGAAGGGAATAGTCAGATTATAAATATTCATGCCACATTATTATTACCTACTTCTGACAACTTATAGAAGTTCACAAACATCACCAATAAGTCATATCACTTAGCAGGATTTTGCATTTTGTCTTTTTATGCATTTAAGTGAATTCTCATCTCGATATACTATAATAAGTAGTTTGATAGGATTTTACAAATCTTTAAAATAATAAAATGAAATATGACTGATTTTTTTAAGTTTTCTAATAGTTCAAGGGTACTGCCAATGTCATTTATCCTGAAACTATGGAAAACAACAACAACAACAACAACAACAACTTGTGTTGTGATCATTTATGTCCCCATTAGAGCAAAATTTCCCATGTTGAACCTGTTTTGAGGACTAATCAGCTCCCTTCCTTTGATTTACCTGTTTTGAGCTCCTATCCTCTCTTACAAGAAATCTGTAATCATGATGTCACACATTCAAATCTTTGATAATCTCACACCATCTTTTTTTGTCATTATTTCTCGGTATAGGTGCCCTGATTTTTCTAAATGACTCTTCTTGCCGACCATCACTACACAATAAAATAACTTCCCTATGCAGAATCAGCTAAATCCTACGTATGCTTTAAGGCCAAAATCAAATCCCACCATATCTGTGAGACGTTTCTGCCATTGTTTCACAGAGATGTAAGCGCAGATACTGTGGCCCTAGACTTGATAGCAATGGCTCCTATGCCATGCTGGTCAGAAGTCCAGATCACCATTACTCCTGGGTGATGAAGAGGGACACAGCCTCAAGGAGTGGGAGCTCTAGTTGTGCTTCCCTGCTTCAACCAGACTGGAAATGCTTTTATGTACAAGTTGGCATTGATATAAGAATGCCACCGCTTTTTAAAAAAAATAACGAATCCAAAACAAAACACTTCCTTATCCTGCTAGGTTGTAAATGTCAAGAAAGTGATCGTTTTCAAAATCCCTTTGATTTCCCCAACACCACTGTGCCTATAATTTGTGCATAAATGAATAAAATGCCATAGTGTGGCTGAAATTTTGCTAGGTATGAAGAAAGTGAATTTTTTTTAGAAATACCGTGGTATAATGGAAATAAAATCAGGTGGAAAAGAAAGCTAGTTCAAGACTATCTAGCTTGCTGTGCTAGCTATAGGAGTGAGGTAACCCTCCTGATTATTAGATTCCAATTAAATTGAATAATACTTATAAACTTAAAGTCAAGTGCTGCTGCATGGAGGCAGGTAATAATTATGGTTCAGAAATTGGGCTTTGATGCTAGACTACTCAAGTTCAAATCCTGGCTATGACTTATACTTTTGAACTTGGAGAAGATACTTAACCTTCCTAAGCCTCAGCATTTATGTCTGTAAGATGGAAATACCTTATGCAGAAATAAGGTATTTATTTCTTATTACCTTAGAGTAGCTGTTAGATGAGTTAATTCATGTACTTTGTGCAATAGCATCTGCAAGATTACACCAGGAAATACTCTGAAAATCATAAAGCCCTAGGCAGTGAAAATACAACTGAAGTTGTCTCAATCTTGATCATTTCTAGCACCAAGAAAATACCGTTAAGGACACTTAGTGCAGATTTTTGAACTAAGAGTATTTAGCATTTCAGAATTCTTACAAGAGTACCATAATTATTTGTCCTTTGAGGTTTTGCATTAAAATAAGATGTGGCCAAAATCATGATTATTATTCTCAGTCTTAACAAAAACTGTAGCAGCATCTTTCCTGGACACTTACCCAAAATAATATATAAGTATTTATATTGCTGGGTCTATCTTATAAAAGTTGCTGTTATGTCATTCATTCTTTATTCATTTTTATTTCCTGTATTTTTTAATTTTTTCCTTTATTCACTGTTTACCTTGAGGCCATCTCCCTAAGAACAGGACTTTGGTAAGGGGAAATCACTGTCCTGGTTTACCTAGGACTTCCCCAGTGTCAGCACTAAAATTCTGATTTCCAGACACCCCTCAGTCCTGGGCCAACCAGAGCAGTTCATCACCCTAGGGACTCTTTCTCTAGCCCCTAAAATGTTCTGTGTAGTTTTTTATATGTGAACAGTGTTCAATTCACAGCTACTGAATTCAAATAAATGCTATTGGTCACTGTCAAAATCCATGTATTCATTTGCTATACACTAGGCATATTCTTTAGCTGGATAGCCCAGGAAAATATTGGGAGCTCCTGTGATTGAAAACATACCAGGTAAATTTGATGTAGGTCCAGGAAAGTCAAAGAAGATTAAAAGAGAAAGTAAATCCAATAGTACAATAAAAGTAAACTACCCAGAAAAATTGTAATATACAGTGATTAAAATTTTAATCCATCTATTGGAAAATATAGGAAAATATAGGTTGATATTAACTGGCCAAAGTAGTCATATTTTAAATTGTCTCCAACTGACATTCACTTTTATTTTAATAAGATAGTAATTGTATGTTTAATAAATAGTAACAGCTTATTATCATGTAGTGATAGGCCATTATGATAAGGGTTTATAAAATACCTTTCTTTTTAAGGACCTAAAGTATTTTGATAAATGATACTTGTTGAAAAACATACTCAGCTAAACAAGAACATTTAATATCCCTGCTTTAAGAAAAGCATGGGCAATGCCCTCTACTAATTATTAGTGCTCATGCATGCTGAAGGAGCCTGCTTGGTTATTCATCTTTTGAAATCTCCACCAGCTCCTTGATCTTGGCAATCCCTTGAGAGTTAATGCAAGCCTGATACATTCATGCTTTGCACTCCCAGCTTTAGCGATAGTGCATCAAAGGGGTAGAAGTTCATAAGTCATACTTTCTACTCCCTGTTAGAAATATCAACAGAGCATACTTTCTGAAGCGTTTTAAAGTGCTTCTGACCCCTGTTGGAAACAGGAAGGGCAAAGGTAAAAACAAAATAAAAATAAAAAAGTAAAGGAAACAAAATAGAACTTTGAAAAAAAAAAAAAGAAAAGAAAGAAAGAAAAATGCTTACTTTGTACTTGGACTAAGGTTAAGATATTTTTTTAATTTTTCTTTCTGCTTACTAATTCCTCCACCCTGTGATCCCTGTGAGGGCAGAAAGTCAAGCAGCCTTGTCCTCGTGTACCTCTGTACTCTGGGTGACTTTTCTAAGCTCAGAGCTCCCACTGACTTCAAAGAGGGGAAAGGCCATGGAAAAAATCCACAGGGTGCTGAGGGAGAAAGGGCTAGGGACAAAGCTGCAATTAAGTAATCTGAACTGTAACATTGTTTCTTTATTATCATCCAGTGGGTTCCATTAAGTTCTATCTTCAATATTATATAGCAGACATTTTTTCCTCTAGGTGAAATAGAAACATCTGTATGTTCTAGTAAATCTAAGCTCCCACAAAAAATAATAATTCTTAATGGTTTTATGTTTATGAGTATCAAACCGAGGCAGACATCAGGAATATGGTCACTTTCCTCTCTTTCTGGGTCCCTAGAATATAGAATCTGTCCTGGCAACATTCATAAATTTGGTGGTGAGTCATTAAGTCTGATGCAGAGCCTATAAGTGATCACAACCATTTGACCAACACGATTGGCATGGAGGTCTGATGGGGTGAAAAGAGGAGGATACCACAAAAATGGAGAGGCTAGATAAGGTGGAGTGAAGCAAGACTGCTATTATGTAATAATTTGGTCACCTGAACATTTTTCCAAGTGTAAATTTCATGCACCAGTGATCCCATTGGTCCTTCTCTCCCACATACAAGTACTTTATTCTTGACCTATATTTTGAAAAGACCAAACACATGATTTTTTTTTTCTAAAGTGTATTTGAAACAAAACAATTACTAAAATGTATATCTTATTTATTTAAAACCTTTTTTATGCTCACATCCTTTTTTGTCAATTGCAACTGTTCTTAACTTACTGTTTTATGTCCTAAGTCTTATATCAACGTTTTTTTTTTTTTTTTTTCTTTCTGGCTGTATTTCGGTCATTTCAAAGCCCGCTGTCAAACACCATTTCACAGTCTAGTTTCTAATATTTCCACTAACCTTTCTGTATCTCCGTGCAGAATGTTTTCCTGAAACATCACATTCCTGTTATCCTTCTTCCAAAAACCTAATAATGAGCTTTGCAACTGTGTGACTAATTTCTTCCAGAACTTGTCACCACCAAGTGCTCACACCAAATGTTATAGTTAGTACATGAGAAGCTTTACGTCCAGCAAAGTTCACCATCCCCTTTATCCCCCAAATAGCCAATAACTGATGCCTGTTTTCATCACCAAAGTGTAAACTTAGTTGCTGTGGCCTGGTCTTTACCGTAAGCACCGCAGTCCCTTGAGATGCCTTTGTATATATTCTTGATAAGGCATATGGAGGAATAGTGATGAGCCGTTTGCCAGAGTAGAATAATAAGCTTAGTCATGGCTTTTCCTCTGTGCCTTGCCCTGTATCCTGATTACAAAGCCCAGGCTCCCACAAAATTCAGTATGCTGCATGTTCTAGCCTCGGGGTCAGCAGTGGGAGCCACAGTACATCGAGTTTGGCCTCCCCCGTTCATTTACTCTTGCCTATGGCTGCTTTTGCCTCCAACTGTGTGTGCATGTGAGTGTGTGTGAGTGCATATGAGTGTGTGTGTTTGTGTCTCTCTGTGAGTGTGTGTGAAGTGTGTGTCTATGTGTGTGTCTCTGTGTGTGTGCACGTGCATGTGTGTGTATGTATGTGTGTGAGTGTGTGTGTGTGTGTGTGTGTGTGTGTTTTCTGGAGCAGCATATATTCAGTGCTAAGAATATAGTTGCGATTCAGACGATTCTAGTATGTGCATGCAGGCTCTAATAGTTTGATTCTGGGGCTTTAATGCAGATTACTAAGACACAGAACTCTTAATTCTCTCATCTGAAAAGACAGAACTATTAATACCTACCTGAAAAGAATTTGTGAAGATAAAATTGAGTGTGACATTCTCTGCGCTGGCCTTAGGGCTCACCTGCAACTCCTGCCCACTAGATGGGAAACCTGTCGCATACTCAATGCCAATACTATTTTCTTGCCACAATGGTCCCTGAATCAAACTCAAGGTAAAGAAAATGTAGCCATCATAATAATACCAACTAAAGGTTTACTAAAGCTTGCTAACTTATTTAAGAATGAAATGAGCTGTGCCCATTCATAGGCAGAAAGTAGAATAATGAGATGCTATAGAATGAGCTTAATAGAAATGCGGCTTGGAAAAGCATGCATCAGTATAAGGCTACAGCTAATTTCTACAGGCTGCCACAAGTAAAACTTGGATATTTCAGCCAACATTTAAACCTGTATTAGGGCTTTTTAAAAGTTTTATTTTACTTGCATACTGTTATCACACATTTCATGTTGACAGAAAATGGACAAAGCAGCATAGTCCACTGGCTTAAAGGTAATTTGAAGAAAATCAGTCAAGTCAAATTCTAGAAATCTGATTAACATTCTTGAATATTATGCAGCATAACTATATATTTAATCATTAAAGATGAAAAAGATAAGTTGACTAAAAGTGACTTTTTTTTTTAAACCCAGGGAATCAAACAGAAATTACAATTTTAGTTTTAGAAAACCTATGTGCCTATTTAACATCCTTTCCAATCTGAAGTGGTACCAGCAGTGTCGAGAATGACAGTACATATGTTATGACTGTTTGAATTTCAGAAAGCCTTTGGTTAAATTCTGCATAATTGGTTCCTGCTTAAGACAGAGCTTGCAAGAATCCAGGAGGAGACATGGGAGTAGATAAAGAATGAGTGAAAGAAACAGAAAACAGACACTCCTGGTAAGAGGAACCATGCCCACTCTGGGGGGAAGTATGAAGAGGGTCCCACATGGAGCAGGGCTTAGATCTTGGCTGCCTTTTATCTGAGTAACTGATTCAGACAGTGGGATCAGATGTAAGTGGTTATGTTTGCAGATGCTGATTGGAGGGCAGTGAACATGGAGAAGGCTGCCAGAGAAATTCAGGAGGCACGGATGTACCTTATTACAACACAGAGGACCAACACATGGCATTTCAGAGTTATAAACACATTAGGCTCAGAATGCATTTACATAAAAATTCAGGGGAAAGAAACAAGAGGTAGAGCCTTCAAATACAGACATATCTGACATGGGATAAAGTAAAAATCCATAGAAGCCTGGATTTAAACATTTACCAGCTTAATACTTCAGAGTCTTAAATATGAGGGCTAATTGGGTTAAACTATTTACATTAAAATGGCACTGCTCTGGGGAGAACTCTATTTGCTTGGGAAATTAAGATAGATTTTGGGTTCTTTTACAATTTGTATACAAGTTCAAATTTCAGGTCATTTAACAGTGAGCAAAGACGACATTACAGACTAGGAACAAATGAACAATGAGGTTCCAACTTTACGAACGACCCTCTACCATGTACCAAAAGCAAAAATAAAGGGGAAAGAACAGGTTTGATACAAAGACATGATCTCTTCCAAGAGCATGGTAAATTTAAATGTGGGGGTATAACAGCAGGATAGATTTGAAAAGATGACCAACTAAATGAAGGAATGTAAAATGTTCTTTGCCTCCACTTTATCAACTTCGAAGTAAACTGACAAAAAATGCTCATTCTTCAAAATCAGTTGCACATGCCAGTGTCATCATTCCAGCTTCACTTTCAAGAAAGCAAATTAGTCATTACCATGACCAGCTTTCAAAATGAATGGGAAAATGCATGCAACAGGAAGTGAATTATTTCCTTAAAATACACAGTCATATTATACGAACCATCAGATGATTCCCATTAGCTTTAAAAAGAAAACACTTACACGGTTTGTAGTACACAACGCTGTTCATGTTATTGTTTAATTGATTGCACGAAATACTCCAGGGCGATGACAGAATCCCCGCTTGTCTCTGTGATTGATCATCTAAGAGTAAAGGACAGAATGCAAAAAGTCAGCAAACAAACATTTTAAAATCGAACACTCGAGACAGGGCATTGGATTTTTAAACTGGTCAGCTGATGCTCATGAAAATATACCAGAACTGATAAGAGAAAAGAAAACTTGAGATCAGATGAAAGGTTTGGAATTATTTGAACAAAGATTAGTCAGTTTCAGAGAAGGTCGCGTATATTTTGGCTGATCTTTGCTGCTTAATTATAAGCAAACAAAATTACAGAAACATTCACAGCTCCGAGGTTCTCTACTCTGAGAAATAAGGCTAGATGCTGACAGCAACTAAGTTGCGTCTTTTGTGTGGGCTATCAGGAAAGTGCCCTAAAGATTTTATGGCCATATCTAGGCTCCTTAAGAAAATCCTTTGAGCAATTATCACTGTTTCTTGGGGGAAATGCAAGTAGGGTGTTTGTCATCTTGGAGTTAAATGCACAACTTTGAAGTTTCCAGAATCTTTTATTATGATTTATTAACGAGGATTCCGGCATACTGTTATTTCTCTGTAGAAGTATTGATTTGTATTCACTCAGAAAGTTATTCTGTCCCAGCATTTTATTGACGGTATTCTCAGACAGACCTGTTTTCACTGGAAAACTAGAAAGTGTGTCATCAAGTTTTCACTTCAAAAATAATGTTTCTTCTTTAATTTTTTATTTCCAGAAAAAAACATATGTTGATCTGTATCTGGTATACTCTACAACACATAGCTGATAGGGGACACAAGGTTAAAAAGATACAATAATAACAGTTAACACTTATTGTTTATTTACTGTTTACCATGTGTTATGGGTATGTTTCATGTCCTTTAACTTATCTATATATGAGTCCCAGGAGACTAGGTTTATTATCTCTGTTTTACCAATCCACCAGTAGAATCTTAGTGAAGTTAAGTGGCTTGCCCAAGATAATGTCAAATCTGGGAATTAAACCCAACTCAGCCTTCTTTTGAAGTCAACATTAAGAAAGATTATAAAAATTAAGTAGATATGAATTTGAAAATAATTTTTGAATGCCTATTGTAATTTTGACATTATTATGAGTACTGGGGGAAACATCAATGAACAAAGGAATTACGATAACATGCAACATATTTTTCAACTTAAAATAATACGGTGTCTGCAAGTCTAAGCAGATAGGCTACAAGGGATAGTCAAAAATCACTTACCAAGGAGAGTGAGAATGGCTACCAGATGGAGTTTTTTCTTTGTTTGTTATACATACTTTTCTGAAATGAGGCCAAATTATACCAAATATTCATGTACTAAGTAGAGTCCCCCTCCCCACATATGCTTTCTTATGATGCCCCAAATATTACACTGAAAACATTATATGGAATGACTGCTGTGCTGCCACCAATTCTGTGTTTGATATACATTATATATACTACCTGCAACAACCTCCCAGAGGGTGTTCTGTGATCTCCAACTTGAACTTCAAGAAATCTGTGCACTCTGAAAATGACCTATTTGATAGAGCAGTTTATGGAGGCTCTAACTGTCAACTCCAACTCTCTCTGGCTCCAAGTGAGGCCGCTGTTACACCATGATGACACTAAAGGACAGATATTTGAAGCACATCTCCTATGAGATGGGGGAATCCTCAGACAGACTGTGGGTCAGAGGCCTCACTGCCCTAGTGTTTAAGGCTGATTACTTGATTTCCCCACACTGCGCAGAGCAGACTATAATGCAGAGTCACATAAGGGAGAAACACAGATGCTAAGCATTAGTTCATGCACCTTTCAGTCCAGGAAGGGTGAGCCCTGAACAAGAAAACAGTTTTTAAAATTATTATTTAATTTAATAAAATGATAAAAATTGCTATGCACACACACATATCAATATACACACACATAGACAACAGGACAGGGTATTGTATCCTGTATTGTGTTAAATATTATGCTAGCTTGTATTTATCCCTCTTGCACTTAGCTGTTTTGCATTCAGAAATCTCCTCATGTGGCTGAAGTGTTCATGTTTTAGAAGAGCCCTTGGTGGACTGCTGGATGATGTAAGGATGTTTGCATGCCTACCCCATCTTTCCTTCCTTCTTTAGAATTCCTCGCATGGTTTCTGCAGTAATAAAATGAAGAGCATTTGTAAAAACTCCACAGAGACCATCCATCTTTAAAGACCCATATATTTGCTTATTTTATAGTTAGTGTTTGTTCCATGAAGAAAATTGAATTACCCGTATTGATTGACTCTTGAGTGGACAAGGTCCTGATGGTCCCTTTTCCCTCCTTTAGCTCTTGTCCATCAGAACAAGCTCCAGTTGCCCTACACTGACATCACATCTTAGCCCAATAGAATTTGCCTTAGCTGAAATTACAAGAAAGGAGTAAAGAATATTGTTTTGGTTTTTTTTTGTTTCTTGAGGTTTCTTTCCTGATTTTAGTTCAATAAATATTGTCCTTGTTCTATTATCTACACAGATCATTCTAGGGAAGAAATAATATATAATATATATATATATATATATATATATATATATATATATATATATATATAAAATTTAGAATCCTAATAACAATGCTATGAGCAGACTTGAGCAAAACCCACAACTAGTGAGTGGCAGAGCAAAGGCTTGATGCAAGGTACCTCTACCTGCCTCTACCACTCTGCAAATTCTACCCGTCGATGGAATTTCATCACTACATGTCTTGATCTTTCTTCTCAGCTACATAAAGATCTGGGGGAGGAAGGGAGGTTTGTAAAGGTATTCAGATAAAAAACCCTTAGTCTGTATTTTCTTTGATGTCTAAATAATGCATCAGCATTGTTTACAAATGACCGTAGGTTGGGACAGAGGGCTTTGAACAAGGAATGTGTCTCCAACAAGTACAGTTACCCAAATCCCAAGATCTAGCTCACATTAGACACTTGTTAATCCATGGATATGTAAAAGAAAATACTAGAATATCAGTTGTTGGAAGTCCTTAATTGATCATATAGTTCAAAGTAGTGTTTATTGTGTGTTTGGGTGTTTGGATCGTAGAGTTTCAGAATTGAAATCCATATTGGATGTGTTTTATTCAATTCCTTTTTGTTACCCTTTGAAGGCCTGTGGCTAGAGATGTACATAGCTGGTCGGTGGGAAATATCCCTACCTAAAACCACAATACAGGCTTCTGCACTCTGAATAGACTGTGCTTTCATATACCAGACTTTCCTTCTCTGTCCTTGCCCCACTCACATGCACAAGTGTGCGTGAATACACACACACACATATACACACACACACACATCACACTTCTCTTCATACTCACATATCATTAAAGCACTCCCTGACATGACAAGTTTGATGATTAAATAAGTAATGCTTTTTTGTTGTTGTTTTTAAGTGGCTTAGAAAGATCAAGGGAATTTATAAGATCAGGGCAGGAAAGAAACCACAGTTTCTTTCTCAAAGTTGTGCCAGAGAAAAGAAGCATATGCCCAGGAGAGTTTCCACAGGTCTCCTCCTCCTCTGTCAGGGTTTCCTTTGGACTCCCTTTGACAGATATGGGCCTGTGAGGATCTCTGTGAGTCTGGAGCTTTGCAGATTTCAGATGTGGGTTTCCGGTGTCTACTCAAAATGGCCCAATGACTTGTTCTCATTTTGGTTATTGTTTCTCAGTTGAGGACTCGAGATGGCCTTCAGCTGGTATGAGGACAATAAGTTTGTGGGAAAGAAAAGAAGAGGACCATTTGATGAACACCAGGAAACAGAAAATGTGTTTGCATAAACTCACTGACAACATGCCATCTTTTTTCAATATATCACTCCTTGGAGTGGAGCTATGTTTCTGGCATTCCATGGCATCCTATAGTAGATGCCCCTTTTTTGCTTTAATTCAAAATGATTGTAATTAAAATCATAAAGCACCAATGAATTATTATTTATTTAGATTTTATATATTTCATTGATTCATAATTTTTACTTTCTGGAGAAAGGTTCACTTTCCAAGAAAACAAGCATATTTTTCAAAATTTGAGAAACTACAGGCTTTTAGGAAATTGTAGTATAGTAAAACCCGACCTCTAGACTTATTTATCAGTATCTATATAAGAAAAATGGGACCTGCGTTTTAGAATGATGACAATTTATCGTTATGGAAACCTCAAGTTTTTCATCTTTATATAAAAAAATTATTAGATTAATAAAGCAGAGATATATGTATATATACAGATATATGCGTATATATACATTTTTGCTTATTAAAATATTTAGCAGCAAAGGTTGAAACAAAATATTTCAGAGAGATATCGCTTACTTAATACAGTATATTACATAAGAAAGTTATTTTATTACAGAGTATTTAAACTCTATTCTGGAGTCACTTAAAGAGTTTTATTTTGGTTCTCTCCTTTGAAATCATGGTATTAGATTTGGAATTGCGTTCATAAAAAATTTAATATCAACATCCATCTACCTACCTGCCTGTCTACTTACCTGTTTTTGCCTCTATAGCTCCTTTTCATCTAACTATTGTGTAGGGATATGTCTTCAAATCTCCACCACTCCTTTGTTTTGAATCAAGAATAAAAGAATTCCTTGATGAGATTTGATTATCTTGTTTGCATTGAGAGTATCATCTTTACCTCAAAGGATCTATATCATTTGAATATATGCCTTGCATAATATTTGGAAAATCAAATTTTTAATGAGGCCCCATAGTATAGAAGAGCAAGCATCATATTGTAGTTCTTCCAAATGAGTTAGTTCTACATATGGCAGTGGCTTCGCGGACAATTAAAAATCATTTAGGAAAGGAACTTCTTTTGGAGTAAAAAGGGAAACTGGGCTGTGTGCGTGCGTGCGTGCGTGCATGTGTGTGTGTGTGTGTGTGTGTTTCTGTGTGATGAAAACCATTATCGATGATCTCTTACCTACCAGGTATATTGTTAGGTATTTAATAAATATTTCAAAGAATTCTTACTGTGAGATAACTATAAGAATCTTTATTTTAAACATTAGGTTACTGAGTTTCTCCTACACCATCCAATTTGTAAGTAGAACAGTCAGAATTTGAATCTAAATTTGTATCATTGTACCCTCTTCCATTTATAGCATTTGTTGTAAAAGATCATTGATCTCTTAGGAAGCCTAAGGGGGAAAAAATCACTAAATGCAAGAAACCATGCATAAATTTTAACTATAGAGAAGGAAAAAAGGTACAGTGATTTTCCAAATACATATATATCCAGTAATCAGATTGTTGTGCTATTATCTCTTCCACTATGTGATGCTCTCTCTCCTTTGAGTTTGTCTCCTAAGTTCCAAAAGAGCTAGTAGGATGTCTCCTGTGATAGGGTTTTTTATTTCTCTCCACTTTTTAACATGCTTACACACATTGAATTCTTACCCATGTTCGTTAACTTGAAATGAAAAAAAGAGAAGATTGTTCAAACAGGTACCAGCAAATTAAGGTAAGCACAGTTTATATTATTCACTCATTTGTGCACAAGGGTCTTTCTCTGTATTTAGTTAGCCAAGAAGAAAGGCAAATTGGATATGTTGATGAGTCCTTGTCAGAGCTGGAAAATGGAGGATGTGCCTGTCAGTAGGAAGTGTGTCTTATGTTTAGTTCACAACAGGAATGCAGTCTCCTCTTTCTCAGATAGACAGCATGACCTGAATTTTATATATTCCAGAATCTTTTTTATACCACAGACCAGAGTACCATAATTCCCCAGGCATTCTCCAGTCAAGAGATTCAGAAACCCATTTTCATCACACCTTGCAGATGATGCAAACATTTACCCATAATGAAGGGATATCTACTACTCACTAAATAATTAAAGAGACTAGTAATGGAAGAGGTCAAGACCACGGAGACAACAGGGAGTAAACCACTCACTGTCTCAGGAGATAATGTCACATTGTTAATGTATCTTCTTCACTTTGTACACCTATTGCTCTCTGTTCCTATTGCCAATTTACTGTTTCTAAGGCAACATTATAGCTAGTTTTATCACTCCCCACCAGGAAACTATGAACTCACTGAGAGCTATGACCTAGTGTTCATTATTATTATTTTACTTTTTTTCCCCCTACACGTCTGTATGCCCAAGAATCAATTGAGTATCATGTATTACAGGATGTTGGTATATGTGTGTTTTCAGAGTGGATGTGGGAATCACAGATTAAGTCAACGAATCTGATTTCTTGTTTTGCATAATGTCATGGTGACCTGGGATATGGTGTGTGTGATATGTTGAGAACAACTCCAATAAATATTCAAGCTATGTTCTTGAGAAATGGTGATTATAACTGAAAACTGCCTTTGCCTCATATGTTAAGGTCTTCTTAACATGGACAGTCCAACATATGGGTGGTGTGTTTAGAAAGTATGATGAAGACTGAACAGATACATGTTAGAAATCTGAGATAAGTTATGGATGCCTCTTGATTTCTATACAATGGGACACACCCCATTTATTCTTAGCATTGTATGGGTATTTCTTCTCCTTTAACTTTTGGATAGCTACGCTCTCCAGGTTGCTCTCCAGAGCAAAGGTATTTTAATTCCAAAATACATTTGAGTTTTCATATGGTATTAATAAAACTAACATTATTATAAGAAAATTTAAAACTGCATTGACAGCTTTAAAGAGAAAAATTGACAGTAGAAGAATTAGAACCACAATATGTAATCATGAGACAATTTCCTAGAATGTCCATAAAAGTAACTTAAAATGGTGATGATGGTGTAAAGAAAAGGTATTTCTAGATTAGTAATTACATATATGTGCACAGAAAGGAGAATTCTGAGCACATGGCTTAGAAATAACAAGCTTGTAGCTAAAGGTATCTACAAAAATGAAATAATACAGAAGCAAATTTTAAAACTGCACTTTAGGGCCGGCCGAGTGGCGCATTGGTTAAGCGCTGGTTTTGGGATGCCAGCGGCCCCGGTTCGGATCCCACATGAGGGCCAGTGACACTGCCCTCTACAGCTAACAACAGCTCCACCTGGAGCTGGGCTGTGCGAGCCCCGGTGATGGTGTGGGCTGCAGCCCCTGCTGCAGTGGGCTGCCATAGGCTGCAGTGAGTGGCCCGCAGCCAGCGTGAGCGGCTGGCAGCCAAGCGTGAGCTGCCAATAGCCGCGGTGAGCGACATCCAGAGGCCATCAACCGATCTGCCTCATCCGGGAAGAGCGCAATGACGATACCAACAGTGAAGCAACATCCTCCGCAACTAAACTGAAGAACAAGAAGACGGCAACTTGTCTGTTCCCCTTCCCCGATTCCCCAACGCTGCTCCCCTCCACCAATTCCCCAATAAAATCTTTAAAAAAAAAAAAAAAAAAAAAAAAAAAAAAAAAAATGAAAAAAAAGCTGCAATTCCTCTGATTCATCCCGTCCCGACCACATTCAAGCGGGATGTGTAAAAAAAAAAAAAAAAAAAAAAAAAACAAAAAAAACTGCACTTTATTTCAGCCTATCATACCGAGAGTCAGCCATGACCCACGTTGGAAAACATATGATTTAACAGGCCAAAAAATTTGCATGATATATCCAGTAGATTAAAAATGGTAACAATTTATATAACATAACTAGACACATTCCAGCATTGCCTGCCATACTGGATGCCACCAGATAACAGGAAAGACCTGTGCTGTTTAAGCTGGGGGGAAAATGACCCATTGTTATAGTTAAATGCCTTTTGAAACTAGATTTGCCACAACACTCTCATGAGAAACTAATAAAGGTGCACATCTCCAAACTTGAAATAGATTCAGAAATAAGACAATGGTGTATTTAATTCTCCCAGACTCACATCAGCATTTTTTTCTTCTTTATCTGTACCAGTCAGTTTCCATTTCACAGTCCTAGTTTTTGTTTTCCAGCAACTTTGGAATGAATGTCACTGGGTATTTCCGTGGTTTTGACACTAGATGCTGCTTTCATGTGATGTTTCATGCCAGCTAACTCCAATAGCTACCCATGACCTTTATCTCTTCAAGTCTTAGAGAGAAAATATGATTGGTCCCTGGCTAGCAATGATAGCTGATACTTCCCTTTGTTCAATCATCTAAGGGCAGATGAAGGTGGAAGTACACCATACCTCAGGTCCCCACTACATAGAGTTAGGAGGCAGGATAGTTTAAAACATAGATACTTGGTGCATAAATATTATGTTCAGCTTAATTTACATTCCACAGAATGGTAACAGAAATATTTGCTGTATAACAAAAAGTTTCAGAAAATATGTCATCTCCAAAAATCCCTTTAAAAATGTTGAATTCCTACCCTAGGTTGCTTAGTGAGGGCTACACACAATAACACAAAAGTGACAAAATTATGAAATAAAAAGGACTATTGGTGGATGTTGATATCAGTTATACACTGAAATAAGCAATAAAACATAGGAATACAGATCACATTGGAAATCCTCATGATTCTTTATAAGAAGGTATATAATACAGTGATTAATAATATTTAAGAAATACTACACATGGTCTCAAACCATTATTTTTTAATAATAAAGACAAGGACATATTGAGAGGAAAGCACATCATGCTGCATGCAAGTTAAAATATTTCATCCCATTAAAAAAGATTTGAACAATACAGATACAAAACACACATGTGCAAAAATTATGAACATCCATGTTTTTCTCCTATCCCTTCTTCTAGGGAGAGCACAATAATTTTTCTGAAGGTTCTATCTCCCCAATGTCTTCTTCACTTTCTCCCCAATCCTGTCTCTTGGAAGGACAGAGGACCAAGATTAATTCAGTGAAACTCAGTCCTTAACCTTTTTTCCTCCCAAGTCTGTTAGCTGATGGAAGTTATCTTTCTTTTGGACTTGAAACTGATAGGTTGAATGTCTGGAATTTGCTAAGATCAACATGTAATGTTACTACCTGGAAATTAACTTTGAAGTTCGAGATGAAAAGACACTGACTCCTGCTGAGGCAATTTTTAAGCACCTGGATGCAGCCATTCTTTCCAATAAATTCTAATTTTTTTTTAACACTAATGTGATTTGTATTTCACTTGAGGCGATAGCAGTTCTAAATATTACTTGAATATTTCTCAAAACTAAATCATTTTTGGGGCCAGCTGAGTGGTGCATTGGTTAAGAGGTGGTTTTGGGATGCCAGTGGCCCCAGTTCAGATCCCGCATTGGGGGCCAGTGACACTGCCCTCTACAGCTAACAACAGATCCATCTGGAGCTGGGCTGTGTGAGCTCCAGCGACGGTGTGGGCTGCAGCCCCTGCTGCAGTGGGCTGCTATAGACTACAGTGAGTGGCCGGCGGCCAGTGTGAGCTGCCAATAGCCACAGTGAGCGACCATCCAGAGGCTGGCGACCGATCTGCCTCAGCCGGGAAGAACACAACAATGATTCCAACATGGGCCAGTGAAACAACGTCCTCCGCAGCTAGACTGAAGAACAAAAAGAGAGCAACTTGTCTGTTTCCCTCCCCCAATAAAATCTTTTTAAAAAACGCCCCCACAAAAAAAAACAAAAAAAAACAAAAAAAAACTACATTTTTTTTTAATAGACATAGTGGTTTTCTCTTTTTTTTTTTCCCCTCATTAGTTGTGCCTAAATAGGACATGCTTGTTCTCATTATTTAACCTAGTGTTAATTCCCTTAAATCCTTTTAAATAGATTGTGCTACCCTTTCCTGCTGGGTGTTGTTAGATATGGTAATTTTGCTGTTTTGACAAACCTCATGGATCAGGTTGCTGGGATTTCTGTAATAGTGAAGGAGTGGCGGATTGTCATGAAGTTATGTCACTTTGATGCTAATAGGCTCACAGGAAGCATGTTATAGAAATGGAATTCCACTGAGGAAGTGTGTGAGGTTGTCTCCCTTTGTCATCATCCTTTCCTGATACAAACAAAAGAGATCATGTCCCTTGTTTTAAAGTATATGGGGGACAGTTCACCTAACAGGGCTGCCCTCTCCCAGGAGACTGCATCAGCAAATCTGAACACTCTTTTGAAGAACACAATTTACATCAAATGGACAGGAAGAGTTCTACCCCTTATGTGTCTGGTAGGACTCAGAAAAATGTCACTTCTGCTCCAGCCTGACCTGGGGGAAAGCCTGCAGACAATACACAATGAAGACAATTTCTGTAGACACCTCAAAGCCTCAGAAGGACCTGGACATCCCCCCAAGCCACACCTGTAAACTTCCTTTAACAAGTGATTCATTCATGCAGGGAGGTGGAAGGGAAGAGAGTCAGAAACTTACTCTGAGCCTGACTTTTCCTATTCTTTTTTATAAAATTGAATTTGGATTGGATTCTATCTGAGACAACTGAGAAGGTAGCATCAAAGAGAACAAAGTACATAGATCAGGCTGTAGAAACAAAGAAAGCCACAGTTATAAATGATACAAGTCATAAAACAAGGTGATCGAGGGAAGAGCAAACATATCTGTTATGACAAAAAGGATAAGGGCTGGCATCCCTATTTATATACAACATGTGCTTGGATTAAAAACCAAAAGCCAACTATATGCTTCTTACAAATAAAATATAAAATAAAATAAAATTAAAATAAAATAAAATAAAATAAAATAAAATAAAATAATAAAATAAAAAAGACACGTAACAAAATGCCACAGAAAATAAAATGGTCTGTCAAGGCAAAAGCATACATGTTGGGAGAGGGCGGGGAAGTGAAGTAATAATTCCATAAATATTAGAAATCAAGGCAGAAAGTATGAAACAAACAAAGAGCTTATTTTCTACTCTTAGGATACTCCAAAATGAAAATATAACTGCCATAAGCTTTTATGAGTCAAATATAGCAGCAACATGCCATGATTTAAAGTAAAAAATGAAATTAAGTGAAGAATATAAAGAAAAATAACAGAAAGAGACACAAGTATATAACTCTTGCTCATGACATATCATGTTCACGAAAAGCAAGTATAGCAAGCTCTTTTTCAAACACAGGTGATGTATGAATTTATTTAAAGAAAAAAATGCAAATGCCCAATATTTGCTCACATTGTTTTCATTATATTATTTAAATATGTAGAGACACAAAACCACACATACATTTCTTAGGTCCTTACCAACCTATAAAACAAATGTACAAATTAAATATAAACAAAATTTTTAAAATCAATAAAATTCTAATTGTAGTTGCTTTTATATTTAACATGATATTGTATGTTTTAAGTTTCATTTGCTGTTGGTTTCTTTGATTTTGATTATAATGGCCCATTGTTTCTGACAATTTGATCACTGAAGAGTAATTAGAGCCCACTGATTAAGTATGTGAATTGTAATACCAACCAGTTGTAAAATGCCTCTTTATAACCTTCTAGGAAATGTTGGAAGCCTTCTACTTAACTTCCCTGTGCCTCAGTTTTTTTTGTCTGTGAAATGGGTATAATGAGAGGCACTACCTCAGAGACTGTTGTAAATGTACTTCTGCTAGCATCTGGCACACAGTAAATGGCAGGTATCCTCAGTTTTAAAGTAACCTGATTTTTATTTATTTTCTTGTATTTCTGTGGGCCAATTAATTGATTTATCTTTAGCCAAATACAACTCTTGTATATAAAATGATTTTTTTTCCTGCAAGGCTTATGCTTATTTACTGGTATACTTTCAGCCAAACCATTTTTAAAAATTTGTGAGTAAAGTTTAACAATAAATCATAAGATTTCAAAGAAATGCTTTCCTTGATGTAGAAATTGGAGTATATTACTAGACCATGGAAAGTATATACTATTTTAATTTCCTTCTCTGTTAAGCGTACCTCTGTGGAAATGTTTGAGACACAGAAGTTTAATAGTGATGTTAGAGAACCTACAAAAATATTATTTTCCATTAATTTTACTTTTTACTAGACCTTAATAAAAATACAAAACATTAAGTTTCATTTATTTATACAACACTCCCACATTGTCAGTTCTATTTTGGTACCAGAGTAATAGCTATTGGAGAGAAAAAAGAAAAAAAAAGGATTCTAAAATAAGGTCTCAGACCTTTAATGACCAAAGGAAAAGATATCCTTTAGAAAGCAAAATGAAACAAAAAAAAGATAAAAATAAATGAAAGCTGGTGTTTCATGCTTTGAAGTAGAGTGCAGAAATCTGGCTAATGTTATAGAGGTGAGCTTTATAAATGGTTGCATTGTGACAACTGAAAATACAATAGCACAGTATAAACTGACCAATATCTTTTACTAATTTAAAAATATGTCATTCCGCTAATTTTCAATTAAGACTAAATAAAACATACCTGATTTTATTCAACCTAAAGAAGGAGATCATCAAGTAAAATACTCTGGATGGATATTTGAAAAGATTGGCTGATTTCAAAGTCAGCTAATATTTGTACCTAGGAAAGCAAAGATATTATACAGACCATCAGATCTCATCTATCATGGCACCAGCTGAAGGCCTTTGGGGCATGAGAAAGAGTTCCCCTGGATAAATATCAGGATCCAACTTCAGGTGTTGTTTGTCTTTTTCCCTTTAACCTGCCTTTAAACCATCTTCTGCAGATCAATAACAATAGAAAGGCCACTGGGATTTCTGATTGTGTCTCACTGTCATGTGTCTCCCCATCTTCTCATGGGCCATGGGAAAGAGCATGTGGGTTGCCTACGAAGCAGCACAAGGCCTGAGTGATACAGACTGTGAAAGAAGGTGCAGAGAAGACAAGAGACCCACAGGAGGACTGCTCCAACACATACTTGTAATCCATAATTTACTGCTACCCATGCTGAACTGAAAATGGACGCCCAGTGTGGTTCCTTTGTGGCCACATAGAGCTCAAAAGGGAACAGTGAATGGGACCAGAAGTTGCTTTGCACAATCTAAGCCATGTCCTGCTGTGGTTTCTCTGTGTTTTTCTTTTGCCACTTTATTTGCAGCCACACTTTGGAACAATGTTTTCACATCCTAGGCTGAGGGCTTCTCTCAACCATATATGGCAGTCAGGGTAGAGAATTATGTCTTTGTTTATTTTTTTTTTTTTAAATCTCCATGGAAAACACATATTTTCCCAAGTGTGTTCTTAAACTATTTGCTTTGTGAAGATAAAACTGCCCTTTGGGGAAACAGATTCAGATCTTGTGCCAACTATAAACTCAGCCCTGTGTTTGGTCACAATTAGATATATTTTTTGCTTTCTTTATTTCAAGAATGTTTCAGATGAAATGGCTATTTTGATTAAAATTTAAATGCTGTCTTAGTATTAACTTGCTTTATACATGAAATTGAAATGGGGGAAGACAAATAGAAATAAATTTATTCTTAAACATTGAATTAAGGTATCCTGATAGAAATTTTGACAGAAATTCTAGGACCAAGATTAAAAAGGAAAGAGTGATTTAACTATCAATAGTTTTCTTAGAAGTAAGTTTTAGAATCATGATATGTAGTAAATTATATACTATCTAAGTAATCGAGGGGAAACGGTTGGTAAATTCCTAGTATGTCTTCTGTAATCACATCAAACTTCTATTTGCTACCATACTAATTTATAAGATGCTTTTACTTATATAATATTTACCATTAAAATCAACACCATGAGATAGTGATTGTGTCTCCACATTTCACAGATGAGAAAAAAGAAGTTTCTAGATTTTCACTGATGAGCCTATATTCATATAGTTCATAAATTACAGATCTGAGACATGAACCCTTTGTTTTGTACTTTCTAAGCCAGGCTCTTTCAGCTACAACACAGACATCTCACTTTTATTTTTCATTTTTATCATATATATGTATATATAAGGGAAATAAATATTTGCTTTGGAAGAAAAAAGAGATGTTCACAAGTTTAATTAAAATGTGTGTTTTGCTATCAACCTTGTTAGAGATTTGTGAACCTTATTAATCTTTTAAAATGATTCTTTTCAAAAACCAACATTTGATAATTTTCTGTTGTGTGTGTTTTTTTTTTTTTTACAGTTTTTTAAAGTTCTCCTTTTTATAATTTTCCTCTGTATGAATTGGAGTGATGTCCCCCATAAAGATATCCTCAAGTCCCCATAGTAGTGAATGTGGTTTTAGGAGGTAGGGTCTTTGCAGAAGTAATTAAGATATAAATTAAGAGGACAATGTACTGTAGTAAGGTGGGTCTGTAATCCAATACAACAGGTATCATGATAAGATGAGGAGAAGAGACATAGAGACAGACATGGAAGAAAGCCATGTTACAACAGAGGCAGCGATTGGAATTATGCACCTGATTTAGAAAGTGCAGAGTGCCATGGATTACCTGAAATCACCTCAAGCTAGGAGAGAGAGTATGGGACAGGTTTTCCTCTGAGTCTTCAAGAAGGAACCATCTACCGATACTTTGAGTTTGGAATTCTGGCCTCCCGAATGGTGAGAAAATAAACTCGTTGTTTTAAGCTACCCAATTTGTGGGAATTTGTTATGCAGCCCTAGGAAACTAATGCATCCACCTTCTTTCCTGGGGTTTAATTTACTGCTCTCACTTCTTGAGATGAAACCTTCAATCACCATTCATAGGTTTTATTCTTTTTAAATGCCTTCAAGGTTACACATTTCTTGCTAAATACAGAGTTGCATATACCACAACCTTCAATGTTACACATTTCTTGCTAAATACAGAGTTGCATATACCACAAGTGTTGATATTTACATTTTCATAGTTATTCAGTTTAATATTTGCTAATGGTTATGTAGATATATGTATAATTTCAGAATATGTGGATATTTTCTATTTATCTTGTTTTATTGAATTCTGCTTTAACTCATTTTTGGTTAGAGAGGATATTCAAAAATTTTTTTAATTCTTTGAAATTTCTTGAACTGTTTTGTGGCTCATCCTATGATCAATATTAGTATAGTTTTAAGAACACTTGAAAGAATGTGTCATCTGTCCGTTTGGGGCATAATAGTGTTAAGTAAAACATGTTAATCAGATTATTACCATCTTTATTCTTACTGTTTTTTTGTTTTTGTTTTTGTTTCAGTTCTGTCAACTCATAAATTATGTTTTTTGAAACTATGTTATTAGATGCATGCACATAGGTAAATTGCTTCTTTACTCAACACGAAATGTCTTTCTCTCTGGAAATGATCTTGCTTTAAAGCTTGCTTTCTCTAATACTAGTGTAGCTATATGGCTTCCTTTTTATGGTATATTTAAATGGTAGTATCTACATTTTTCATCCTTTTACTTTCAAATTTCTGTATAATTATATTTAAAGTATGTTAGTATATGGAATGGTTTAATTGGGTGTTTTCTTTTTTTAAACGCAGTGAGCAATCTTTGTTTTTTTATATTATGTGTCTATGGCAATGATATTCCATATCTATGTATTTATTATCTAAACATTAATTAATTTAAAGCATAAAACCTTTTTCAAAATTTACAAATATCTTTTAGTTATAATTGGTAATTTTCTGAGCAATGAGTATGATGGGTATTTTGAGTTACTAAGTATTTGCAGGATTAGAAAAAATTTTCTATTCAATGTTTTCTAGCACAGACTAAAAACATTCTTTATCTTAGATACTTATCTACATTTGTAAGGTAAGGGATAAAGAATGGTATGTGCTGATTCTGTCTTATTTGCATCCTTCAAATGCACCATTGGATTCTGCTTGTTTAGTTCTCATTTGATACATTGTGCTCCCCTCAGGCTTGGTGCAACAGCATACCATTTTATTCTTCAGCCCTTTTAACTTCAAATAAGATACAAAAATACTCTTTTAACTCTCTCATGTGTCAATAGAAGGAAATCAGAAGGTAGAAATTAAACAGGTAATGGATATGATGCCTATTTAGATAGTTCTTTTGGTAGTAGAGGATGTAATATGATTAGCGAAATCAGGAATAGAATATATATATATATATATATATATATATATATATATATATATATATATATATATATTCATTTTAGGATTTTTAAGAGACCCACCTGACTGGATATAGCTGTCTTGGTCATCTATTCATATACTTATTCTGAGAGGATATCGTAGTACTTGGCTAAAACAGATTTACAGATGATAATCAATTTAATAATCTAGATGATGACAGTGTTAATACTAATAATAAATTTATTTTGCAGTTACCTACTATGTACAAAGGAAGTGGTCTAGATACTTTACATGTATAACTCACTAATTATTCAGCTCAGCCTTGTAGATTGTATGGAATGATAATTTTTATAGATCCAGAAAAGGCTTACAGAGGTTAAATAAGTTGTTAAAGACCCAGAATTGAGACATAGGGGAGCCATAATTTGAAATCAGTTCTGTTGTTGTTGTTGTTGTTCAGAGCCTTTGCCCTCTACTCAGTGTCTCATAGCAACTCAACAGGTCTTACATAAGATAATCAACATCTCCTGAGACCCTGAGAAATTCAGAAATCATAGGACAGTTTTGTTAAGGAAAAGAATGGGAATGCGGCAGAGTAGAGTGGAGCACAGTGGTTCTGGGAAGCAGTAAAAAATGCAACACTAAGATAAAGAAAAAATTAAAAAGAAAATGCTACTTTATTCTCAATCCAGCTTACGGGTGTATCTAGCTAAGACTTAGGTGGGCAGGGACAGCATTCTACTCTCATGAAAGGCAGTTATGAAAAATCAGTTGAAAAACCAGTACAACTATTAATAAATATAGTTGGCATTTTAAGTTATATGAAAATCAGGTATTCGTTTCTTTATGTTTTCACCAACATTTGAGCACTGACTACCTAAAGGCACAACTAAGTAATTGGTGGCAATACAAGTAAAAACCTGTAGACAAGGAGACTGCCTTCTCAAAATTTAGGTTCTATCTGCGGATAGTCTATCAGTAATTAACCAAAATGGAAATGGCTGTTACAATCAGTGAAATACATATTTTCATGGAGAATTTCTAGGTATTCCAATCCTGGTAGGTTGTGAAGAATTTATGAACAAAATGATAATGCATAGGACTTCTAGAAGATATGTGAGAGTTAGCCTGACACAGGATGGGACAGAATGACTGATGAGTGTTCTGAGAGAAAGAAGGAACTTTGCTATGGACAAAAAGGGAGAGAAAACATGGTACATTCACAGGCCTACAAGTCTTTCCCCAAATCAAGAGGATCAGTGTTCAACAAAGCACAAATTCAAGAAATCAAGTTCAAGTCCGATTTTTTTTCCTATGAATTTCTGCACCACTGTGTATGCAATCTTACTCCCTGCCTCAAAAAAGTTTTGATTCTTTTAAATTGGAAACTCTGCTTAAAGAGCTTTTATGGGTAACTCGAGAAGTTTTAGAACTTTCACCCAAATATAGATTTTGCTAAAAAGGGTGCAGAGAGGAAATTGCTTATCATAAAAAACATAAAAGACATTTTATGACTATGTGTAAGCTAAAACAGGATGGTTTTTGAAAGGTAGAATAAAAAAAAAAATCAATGAGAAGCCCTAACAAAACTAATCCTTTCCATTTTTATTATCCATGGTGAATCAATTAGAAATGACCAAAGTAACTACTATGAGAATACTATTAAAAATATGTTTCATTAGCTGGTTTATTTTCAATCCACAGGAGAACATTGTGAGGTAAAACTGTGTGAGTAGTAGGAACTTTTTCAATACAGTTGTCCTGGTATGTGCCCATTTAATTATATATTTCTCCTATATTAAAATTAATTCTCTATACATAGTTTTAACCCTGAATTTTGCAATATTGATAGAACCAGAATGAACCAGGATTGAAAGTACTGAAGAAAGAAGAAGGTTACAGGAGATTTGGTTTTATTTTATTTGTGTGTATGTGTGCGTATGTCTAAATGACAAGTTTACTTTTTTGTGACTTTCAAGTGTCAGTTTAGGTTTTATATAAAGACATAAGAAATAGGAGCACTCTCCCAAATATTTCATTTCAATAAAGACAGTTCAAATATATTAGTAAATATATATTTAGAAGATACTACTCTATTGGGGCTTAGTTTTAAATCATATGGGCTTAAATTGTTATATGGGACTGTGTATGTTATTTAACTTTTTACTTGCAAACTTTTCACTTTTACCTTCTTAGCTCAAATCAAATAACTTGCTATTCAGTGGCTGACTTAACATTTAATGGATGCCAATTTGGTGTCAGTTGCTCCTAATTTGATATCAAAGGCCATGGATTAGTCATTCCTGTCACTGCCCCCAGTGCAGAGCTTAAAGGTTTTAGGATGGTAGAAACTCTAAGAATATGTGAATGGTTTTGCTGCGTCACATATGAAGAATCTTTTCTATTGTTTTCCACATAAGAGATTGATTCAGTAGGGCAGCGAGGGTCCTGGAAAACTTGCAAAGACGCATGGAAAGGAGAGGCCAGCAAATGCCACCTATCAAACTCCAGCATCTCTATCCCTAGCTCCACCCAACTCTTTACCCACCAGAGAGAAACAGAAAGGTGTGATAACTCAGCTGTGAAAGTTTCTGACCTATTTCTGGAGGTGAGTCACCGATTAGACCCACTCAGAGCAGCAGCTGAAGCTCCTGCCTGCTCTTGGAATAAATACTCAGCTAACAGTCATATCGATTCCCCACTAGGCTCAACCAGCAGGGACTGCTCAGTATGTTCTTAAAAGGTGTATTCGAGGAAAGCAAAGGGGGCAGGGAGGCTAGGATAAAAATGCCCAATCCAAACCAACCAAACACCAACACACTACAAGGGAGGCACAAAAAGAAACAGTGGCTATAGAAATGTATTATCTCTGATTGCCAGATGAGAGAGAAAATCATCAAAACCAAACAACCTTTAGCAATGAACATTATAAATAGAATTCAAACACAAAGAACACCTCTCCTTGTCCATGGGAAGCTGTGGAGATGATAGCCTAAGGTCATGATTTAGGTGTAAACAGAGTGCTATGGGAGCACCAGGGAATGGCAAGAACCCGAATGCTGAGTCAGAGAAGCTTCCTGAAGGGGCTGGTAACACAGATGAGTCTTAGAGTGTGGGTAAAATGTGGCCAGGTGGGCAGAACTGGATGCAGTGCCGGGAAGAAAAATGCTCAAAACCACGTAGATGTGGGAGTGCATGGAAGCCAGCAATGCAATGTTGAAGAATAAGTGAGAGGGAGGAATGATGAAGGTGGGATGGCAAGGGTTTCTAGAATCATCTGCACAGTGTTAATGAATAGTAGTTCTCTCTCTATCTTTCTCTCTCACACTCCTACAAACCCTGGACTCCTCTCCCCTTTAGAAGTTGTGTTGATTTTCATTCTAAACATTTTTTGGACTCATTTCTTCCTCTCAGTTCTAAGGCCACTGCTTGGTCAGGGTAAGCTAGCCTACGTTAGGCCACACCATGATGTATCTTTGTGGCAGCTTCCCATTCCCATCCACATCCATCATATTTTCTTAGGACCACCAGTCAGTTTCACCAAGCCCTCTAATGGCTTAGCCTGCATTTGTCTCACTCACCAGGGTATCCTTCTTGGCAAGGTGGATGATGAATAAATATTGATTGGATGAAATAAACGTGTACTTAAACCATTGCAATTATCTCCTATCTGCTCCCCTTGACTTCAGTTTCTCCCTGCTCCTGCCACTTACCATTCTGCAACATCAGTGCCTTGAAGAAAGAGTCCTGTCTTTCTTCATGAAATAAATATACTGTTTTCATACAAAAAATCTAACTGTTTATTCGTAAATATTTACTAAAGAAAGATTTCTGAGCAGACGCCCCCATAGCAAGATGTTCTGAGACGAGTGCTAAAATTTCAGATCATTTCCATACTTACATTTCTTATTTCTCTTTGCTAAGAAACTTGTAAAATATGCCCCCAAATTTTTAAACTGAGTCAAGTACAATTTTTTTACACAATTTATGGTTGTTTGAATTAAAGAAATGTCAATCAGGTGTGACTGCCTTTTAAAATGTACTTAGTTCTCAAATATTTCTAGCAATGAGATCTCTGTTTTAAGAAAAAAATTACAAAACCACCCACATATTCCTTCTGTCTTTGAAAAAGACAGATGTCAACAAATGGATTCCCTGATGAAAACAAAAGAATTTATTTCTTCTCCACCATATTTATCTGAAGGTCTTTGGTTGGAATGCATATGACTCAGGGAATCCTACACCAAGCACATTTTGGATTTTAATCCTGACTATGTCACTGACTTAAACATGGGTCTCATTTCTCATATGTCTTAGTCTCCCTGACTGTGAGATGAGAACAACAATCCCTCACACCTAGTGCTTTGAAAATATAATGAAGCACCACAAAAAGGCGCTTACAAACTGTACAAGATGTCATGATGGAAAAACACTCTACAAAATGAATAAAGTGAAGGGGTTCCTGATCTGGATTTTTGTTGACACAAAGTAGTACCAAGCATTAGTCATTATGTGCTGTGTGCAATGACTGTGTTGGGTGAAGGGGTTGAGAAGTAAATAGGCCATCATCTTCCCACTCTCATCTAAAAGGTGTTCATTGCTTAGTTGGGGAAGCAGACATATATACTGATTATCCCTTTATTCAGTGAAAATTTATAGAGTATGTGTTATGGGCTGTAGACTAATCTACCCAGTGAGGATGCAGAAGTCTGAAAAATAGATACAAGGAATCTGTGCTCTCAGTGAAGCTTGAATTCTAATGGGTAAAGCAGACAGCAATCAACGTGTGTGTGTGTGTGTGTGTGTGTGTGTGTGTGCGCGCACACACACACGTACACACACATTTGTGTGCAAGCTTGATCCTAGAAAGAAAAAAAAATAGAGAGAAGATATATAATATTGTTTGGAAGTATGGAAATTATTGTTAGGGATGGTCTCATTTAAGCATATTTTAAACAAATACCCAAAGGAGGTGAGGAAGCTAGTGTCATAGCTCTTTGAGGGAAAGGAAGTTTAAGGCAGAAATGACAGCAAGTGCAAAGGTCCTGAGGTAGAAGGGTGCCTTGTCCAAGAATAGCCGGGTTGTCAGTGTGTCTAGAGTCTAGGACTTGAATAGCCACATATGAGAAGTTTTTCACAAGGACAAATGATAGTAGAGACACATTTCAATACAGGCATTGGTGAAGACATGGTACTTCAAATGAGCATCTTTATTTTCTAAATACCCTGACCTCACTAGCCAGTAATGATAAGATGTGCTCTTATTTTGCATTTTTACCAAAGTTCCATGGTACAAGTTGTCTATCAGTTTGATTACTAGAGATTAACCCCTTTCAGGTTGTACCTTGGTAATTTTTGGTTGTCCTCAGAGACATACCTCACGTGTTCCCTCACACTATTCAGTAGCTATGGTCGCAATGAAGGATGTGTCCTGTCACAAACCTCTTTTCCCAGCTGTTTCCCAACTCTCCATCTGTGAGATCCCTTGGTAGGTGCTTACTTCTGGACTTGACCCAGGCAAACAGAAACACCCATGCTGAGACATCTACAGTAATAGCAATGGGTGAGGCGATAGCCTCCCCACCAGTGGCCTAGTGTCTCTGGCACACAGGATCCAGGGCTATGTTTATACCAAGAACCTTACACATTTTCTCAAGAATAATTCCAACCTCCCTTCCCTGTAGGAGTTCAGAACAGGATCTGAGAAGGGTGAAGACGGGTTGCATTTTTCAGCCTTCCCTTCATGGTCTGGCTCCTTTCCACCCCCCTACACCAGTTATAAAACAAAAACTCTCTTGGGCCGGCCGAGTGGCTCAGTTGGTTAAAAGCTCGCTCAGGGATGTGAGCTGAGCTCTGAGCAACAGCAGTTCGATGCCAGCCGGAGCTGAGCTGCTGCTAAGCTGCCAAGAGGTGGCAGGATGACTCAGCTAAAAACAAAACAAAACAAAAATCTCTCATGTCTATTATAATAACTGTCGTAGGATGGGATTTTGAGCAAGCAGAAGCAGAAGGGGTGGGCTTTTTATTGTATCAATGACATCAGTCAACCCCAAAGACCTTGCAGGACTAAAGTGATTAGGAGATGGCTAGACTACTTTCTGGGCAGAGACAACAGTATGTGTAGACATTTTGATATGAAGAGGTAAGCATTTTTGGTGTTTGGATGATGACCAACATAAAAGGGATGTAGAATGAATCACTAGATTGAAAGTCATAAAGGAATCTGGGATCATATTATGAAGATGTTTGAGGGATTTGGAGTCTTCCTGTAGGTAATAAATGGTTGTTAGCAAGAAAGAGAATTGAACACGAACACATTGTATTTTTTTTTATTTATTTATTTATTTTTTTTTTTAGGAAAATGCTTCTTTTGCAGAATGTCTGGTGGAAGGAACAGGGGAGATATTGAAGTAAAAGGAAGCAGATGGGAGATGATTGCAGTGGCTTAGGTAAGAGTTTATTCTTTTAATCATATCAATTTGTCATTCATCCTGTGTGAGGAAATGTACTTGCCAACAGTGATACCATGGATACCATGGTGAGCAAAACAGACCCACTGTGACCCTTAGGGGGTTTGATGAAACCAACAGTGATCCCAATAAGGTCGGGTGCTTATGGCTCAAGGAGCAGGTAGGTGCTATGGTCTAAGAATAGCTTGACCATGAGCATTGACCTGGAAATTGAGAGTAAATATTTGAGAACAAATAATTAATTCAAGAGATGTTTAAAACGTAGAATAAACACAACTTCTAGAGAAGACAGAGGAATGATGGAAATAAGTCAACCAATTCTGCTGTATCTCTCTTCATTTAATTATAGAACTCTCCTATTCTCAATTTGTTTAGATACTTCACAGCATGAAGAGATGTCTTCTAACATTAGAAAGCTGTGTTACAGGAGTTTTTGATACAAAAAGTGTTCAGATTCCTTCCCCAGCACTTTCCTGAGTCCAAATCCTGCACAGAATCCAAACTTGAGATGATTTTATGAAGCCAAAGGTGCACTTTGAGCACTTACTGTTCTAAGAATAGACACACCAGGAACCAATAAGTATAAATCTGTGTTCTCATGGAGTTACTCTTGTTGTCCATCAACAGTGCACGCATTTAATTAAAGTTGAATCCCATCAAGTCATTTCTCTTCTAAAAATTCGGAAATGGCTCCCAATTTCAAAGTTAAACCCTAAGCCTGCTTTAGGCTTATAAGATCTAACATGATCAACCTCCCTCCATTACCCTGAGCCCTTTCCTCCTGTTTGCTCAGCCGTCCAGCTCCAGGCTTACTGGCCTCCTCACCTTTCTTTGAATCCAGGAGCCATGACCCCAAGGACTCTTCCGTCAGTCTGGACAGCTGTCCTCAGGCATCCCTGTGAATCATTCCTTTACTTCCTTTATTTTTTGCTCGAATGCCAGCTTCTCAATGAAACAACCATCCTGTTTAAAATGTAATCCCTCCTGCCCCTGATTTTTCATTATGATCCTCTGTTGTCCACATAAAGTTTATAATAATAAAAATGTACAAATTAATTCTTATTGTTATTGTCCGCCTCTGCCTACTAGAAAGCAGTCTTCCTCTTAAGGGGCAAAGCATTCAGGAAAACAACTCAGACTACCTAAGTCAATTTGAGATCAATAAACTGTACAAATGGAACAAAAGTTATTTCCAAGCTGCTTAGATGCTTCTACATCCTCTTCCCCATCTAACAGTTTATACAGTGATGAGAGGAAGTGTAAAGTCAAGTGATCTGAGTCGTTATCTCATGTTTATTAATCATTTAGATATCATCTAAACCAATGTTTTTCATTCTACAATTAAAGATTTATTTTCACCTTGAAGATTTTGATTCTAGAATATAAGATAAATTCGAACAATCTATGAAACACAATAGTGGAGATTCATTAAAACTTGTTACATTGCCATAAAAAGGCAGTTTGATTTTAGTATTAAAATTTGTTAAGCATTTTAAGAAGGGAAGTTGGATTTGCTACTCAAAGAGAAAGAATAGATAACATCTCCATAGGTATAATATATAGTGGGTGATCAAAAAATATTTATTCTCTCTACTTCCCCTATTAATGAACCTGAAAAATTAATGATTATATAAAAGTCTGCAATGTGATAAGTAGACATAAAGAATGACAGGTTTTCCCTTTCTTCTAAGCCTCTATTTCTTCTGCTCATCTGTATTATCTTTATTTTTTTTTTCTGAAAATATGCCCTGAATTTTTATGTGTACTGTTTAGGGTTGGGTCCAATGCAAATTATTAAAAATCTTCAAAGAAAGGTGCCTGAATGAAATAGAAGTTTACTTTTCTTTCTGTTGTGAAATCCAGCACTATTGTGATTTCACTGAAATCAGAGCCCAGGTTGCTTCTTTGTTGTATTGTCATGTGTGGCTTCCATTTCCATGTTCACCACACAGTCCATCATGGCTGCCAGAGCTCCAGCCATTTCATCTGATTTCAAGCCAGTAGGACATAAGAAGGGATAAAGAATAAGGGGCTATAGGTACACATCAGGTTTTTTCATAAAAAGTGTCCCCACATGACACTTTCATTGACTATCCTTTGGCCAGAACTTAATCAGTTAACAACATGTAAATGTGGAAAAGATGGTTAAAAACCAGACACACAGTCATATAACCATTCTCAAACTTTACTGCAGTGGAGAATTATCTGGGGTGTTATATAAAGTGCAGATTTCTGTGCACCTCTACCTTGATTCTATATAAAAATATAGAACCAGCATATGTGTGTGTATGTGTGTGTGTGTGTGTGTGTGTGTGTGTGTGTGTGTGTGTTATTGGGGGAAAAGCATAATATCCACCGCTCTCTACCAATACCTCACAGACAATGAAGCTGAGCTAATGTTCAATAGTTTGCCTACTTAAATGAGAACTTAAATATCATAACTTCCAATCCACCAGCAAAAACAAAACAGAAGATCCACAAAATTCATAAACACTTGACTACATTCTAGGTACTATTCTATTAATTTATTTTATACTCATATGCCAAGGGTGCCAAAAATGTATACACATTTTCAGAAAGGAAAAAAAAACTGGATTAAAATCATGCTGATGGTAACCTCTTTGAGTGCCTCTTGTAATTGCAGAAGTCAAATGTGACTTGTATTCTTCTTTTGTTATCAATATATATTGAGTATTACAATTTTTTTTTTAAGAGGGCAGTGTCACTGGCCCTCATATGTGGGACCCGAACCGGGGCCGCTGGCGTCCCAAGCCAGTTCTTAACCACCGCGCCACTCGGCCGGCCCCTTGAGTATTACAATTTTAATACATTTTTTTTTCCTTTCTGAAAATGTGTATACATTTTTTGGCACCATCTGTATGTCCCAAAATATAGTTATTGATAGTGTCCATAAGCCACTTACACTTTTAAAAAAATAAAAATAAGGTACAATGAAGTCAGGTCACATTCCCAAAGTCCCACACTTAGTAAATGGCAGAGCTGTGATGACTGGCAGTGTTGCTCCCAGGTTTGAAGTCACCAGGCAACACTGCCTGCCATGAGTGTTCCTTGACACCAGAATACTGGTGGACCCATCTAGATGCTGATATTGTTAGATGCTGTAGAAATTAATTTACTAACTAATTTTTTGAACATCCACTAAGGCTGATGACTTTGTAGTCATAAAAGTGAATGTCCAGCTCTTTGGTGAGGAAAACAATTAAGTAAATCAACAGTTAAAATTCACTCATGCTCAGTGCCATGGGGTCAGTCAGGGTGTGGTGTGATGGTGAGATGGAGAAGGCACACCCACCTCAGACTTGGAAGGACTGGTAGCGATTCAGAGAGGAAACTCCAAAAAGGCCTCCTGTGGCAGTTCCTAAAGGATGAGCACCAACTAGCCAGGCACAGGATGGAGAAACCATGGGGGATGTGGGCAGATGTGCAGGAGAAAGAGCACACGGCATTTGTGGCACCAAGGCATGTGGGGCTGTTCCCAGATCCGAGGCAGAGACCATGAGGGCCTTTGCTTCTCATGTTAGGGCACCTGGACTTTGTCTTTAATTCTATAAAGAGATTTTCAATGCAGTTTTGGATTGCAGAAAGTTCAATCTGACAGAAAGAGTAGAATGAGAGCAAGGTATAGGGAGGTATAGGGCGGTACCAGTATTTGGATAACATCAAGGATAATAGCTGAAAGCTCTCAACAGCAGCCAAGTAAAGGGAGATGAGGATTTGAGTGGTGGAGGACTGCAGGTTCACAGAGGAACAGACGAAACAGGGTTTCCCAAGATGTTTCAGTCAAATGGTTCTTTGCTGAAGCTCATTTAAAAATGATGATTAGGGCCGGCCGAGTGGCACAGTGGTTAAGCGCTGGCTTGGGAAGCCAGTGGCCCCGGTTCGGGTCCCACATGTGAGGGCCAGTGACACTGCCCTAACGAAAAAGGAAGACAATTTCTAAAAATGATGATTATTCTGCAATTCTTTAGAGGATCCATCAAAACCTAAAATTAAGAAATGTGTTTAATTTGTTTAATGTGTTTTCCAAATGGAATTATCCCAGAATGCTTTCTTTTTTCTCCTCTTCCTCCTTTTCCCCTTTTTTCTTTCTTTTTTATTTTATTTTAAAGATAATACCTATTAACATCCCACAAAATGTACATTACTTGAAATACAGTTAGATGAAAATCTAGCCATGAGGGACATTTAGAAATTAACATTTTCAGGACCTGATGGTGCTCCATGTGCAGGGGAGAGTGTGGTGAACAATGGTGATGCCCTTTAAGAAGCTTAAATGGCATCATACAACAAGTAAATTTAGATGTACTGGGGCAAAGGGAAGGCTCAATTTTTAATTTGATTTTAATTTAATTTAAGAGGTTTGGACAACATCTAACTGGATACACCTGTATCTTCTAGGTATTCCAAATATTTCAATTTCAAGAAGCAGTTTAATAAAACTTATCTATATACCTGTGTTTCTACATGTACACATATGTACATATGTATTTATCTAAGGTACATACTAAATGTAAGAATGTGAGGTTATTAGGCTTGCCTATATAAAGGGCCAGCTCCTTCAATAAATTGTTTATTGATGCTAACTATGTGTGCACACACACTCACACACACACACACACACACAATCTTGATGAAAGTAGTGTTTATAAATTTTTAAACTCAAATAAACTAAAACATTTCATATCCTCAACAAGTTAAATTTTGAAAAAATCATGAAATGAACTTGTTTCTCCAAAAAGAAAGACTGAGAAAGCATTTTGCTGTAGTCAAAATAAAAAATATTTTTTATCCTCATTGATATTTCTCAGAAGGAACACAGTTGTTTGTCAGGGTGATGTCAACCATGAGAAATTCCAATTCAGAATAATAATCCTTTGAGAAAGATAAAAGTAATGGAAATATTGGCTCAAAATTGAAATGCCCCTAATTCTGTAATATTAATAAGATATATATCATAGATAAAAGGGTTTCACCTGTATAATCTCAAGCAAGCAGGTCCAATTGCTTATGCAGACTAAATGTAACTTTTCTTGAAACAAAATTATACCTATTTGTTTAGGAACCTATCTAACTCGATAATATAAATCAGTCTAGAATCACATACATTTTAAAGTATGAAAGATAAGGAAGAATAAGAAAAACATAGTGATTATGCACATGGAAAAAACTTTCTTGGTAATCAAGGGTAGAGCAACCCTTAAAGAGTTTAGCCTTAGTACTACATTAGATGTGTATATATTGAAGTTTTGATGTTTATGCGTAGAAGTTTCATATATTTGATGCTCTTTAAAAGCTCCCCAATCCCTCCTTCCTGCCCCCTTGGGTTCATCCAGGATTGGTGCACATGCTTAGGTTAGAGGGAGAGTTGAATAACTATGAAATAAAATGTTTAAAGGCCATTAGCACGGAAATGAGGCTTTTTCTGAATATATCAGAAGAATTTAAAGGACAAGTTTTAAATAGGGACTCTTTGGAGAGCAAAGGAGGCAGTTAAGTGAAACACTTTATATTTGGGTAAAGTTCTGATAGATTTCTTGTTATTTCCCATTAATAAGGATGATTTACTTATTTTAAAACCCAAAAACATTAGGTTAAGTGCTGTTTTATTGGTTATTAAAGCAGTTTTAGCTACTTTATCAAATTTATATGTCTAAGTATAATTGAATTTGTAAAGTGGTACCTTTTGTTTGTAGCATTTTCATAAAAATGCCTATTTTTTTGTTGATAAATGCATAGAGCTAAGAAGCATAGATACAGTGAAATACCAGAAAGCCCACTACATCCATAGACTGGGACATGGCTTCTAGTCACAGCTTTGTCATCCACTTGCATCCGCCACTGGGCCAAACAATGGCCTACCCCGGGCTGTTTTTCTCATCTTATCAGGAGTGTGGGCCAGAGCAGAGGTTTTCCAGCTGGACTATGCACAGGAAGCACCAAAGCATGTTTAGAAAAAAAGCAGATTTCCCGACACCTCCATCACTAATTCAGGTGAGCTTGGAAATCATTTTCTTAAATAATTTAAATACGGGATGTGGTTTAATGAATAACTGAATTTAGAGAATACTAGATTAGAAGAGTTATCACATGATTACTTTCAAAAGCACCTATGGTCAATATTTAAAATACTAACATTTTGAAAAAGGAAGGGAGTAAATAAAGAATTCTTTTCTGACTTACGTATTTGATACTTTGCACAAAATAAGTTGGACTTGCTTTAGAATTCACCCCCAAATTGTTACTGCTCGTTACAGAGGTTAACAGTTATAACTGCGTTGCAAATAAAAGTCCTTCTCATCACCTGTTCAGGAAGCACAAAGCCACCAAAAGGCAGCACATCTGAGCATCTCCCACCAATCGCCTTTTAGTCTGACACTAGTGTTGTACCGGGCTCAGTGCTAAACTATAAGTTGTTGCAGCCTGAGTAAAAGTAATTTGGCAGTATATGCTAAAAGATTTAAAATGTGCATACTGTGTGAGCAAGTAATTCCACCTGTTTGAATTTAAACTAAGAAAATAATCAAGCTGCAACTTAATGAGTAGATACAATAAAACTTTGGAGTCCTCTTCCCCCTCACCCCCAACATGGGAATTCAATGAAACATTCAAAACACAACTTCAATCATTGTTTTACCAAATAACCTGGAGAGCTTGTTAGAAATAGAGATTCTTAAGACTCCTTCCTGGGTATTCTAATGCAGTACATCTAGGATATGGGTGTAACTGTGTATGTTACAGCAATTCTCTAGATGACTTTTATGATATTGTAAATTAGGGTATTATTATATTTAGCAAATGACATTAAGAAATAAAATGCCATATAACAATTAGAACAACGGTATATATATATATATATATATATATATATATATATATATATATATATATATATATATATACCGTTGTTCTAATTGTATATATATATATATATAAACATATATATATATATATATATATATATATATATATATTTTTTTTTTTTTTTTGTCCATGAAAACTTACAGGATATACACACTAGGTATTTGAAAATGTTAAGTTTCATGTATAGTATAGTGAAAACCATTTTTTGTAAAGTATGATATAGATAGATAGATAGATAGATAGATAGATAGATAGATAGATAGATAGATATCGGTTTGGAAGAATCTAGCACTGTTATCTCTGATGGGAATGAGGAAGATTTTTACCACTCCTTCCTATTTAATCCTCTAAATTAATTTTTTCACCAATTAACATGCATTGCTGTTGTAATTTTAAAACATAAAAAGGAAGAAAGGGACGAAAGAAAAGGGATGCTGGCTGGCATCTTGTATCGCTGTACAGTGCGTAGGGGAGGTGCTAACTCAGTCTCATTCAACGTGGGGTGTTGAGGCAGAACCGACACGCAGAACTCTCCACCTCCCCGAGTCTGCAGCCCTCACTCTGACTCCTCCAGTTAACACTTGTGTGGTCTGCTGTACGGTCAGCTCTGGATTTATATGAACATGCTGTTCTAGAAGCTGTTGGAAAGAAGGATTCAACTCCATCAAAATAATAAGGTCCAGGTCAGTCTCTACTAAATTAGCTTTTTTAGTAAAGTTTTTATTTTAGGTGAATTTAGTTCCTGCTCAACAGTAAGTATCTCTAAAGTTATATTTACTCAAACCTTTACCATTTAAGCGTTTTTCCATTTGTTTGGAGCTGAGTGGAGACAGAGAACAGCTGAATCTCAGCCCTACACAAAATGACCCTTATTACATAGATGCAACAGAATTGGGCTTATAGTGAATTTCAACTGAACATTTCTTTTCTCCAGAAAGAATAGGAAGATGCTTATTTGCATTAAAAAGAAAGGATTTGTTGAATTTTATTTTCCACAGCCTGTTTCTTTTTTTCTTTTTTTAACGTACAGAGGTTATGCCCCCAAAAATGTAAAGATGAGTGAAACCCTTCTGAAATACTGCATCTGTTGTAAAACAAAATATTTTGACAAGTTGTTTTTAGGGTGCAGAGATTAGCTACAGACACGTTTGTGAAGTGCTGTGAAGATAAAAAGCATTTCCTAAAAGCTTAGTATTATTATTCTAATTATTATTATTATTCCTTTTAAATACTCATTAAAAAGCTACTATACATACTAACCAGCTTAGGAACAAGCATTTATTTCCTTCTTTTTCACACAAAAAAAGCCCATGACTCAGTCTGAAGCATGTCCTTGTACTCTCTATGGATTTTTGCAATTGCTTCGAATTTTATATAACTTGTAGGCATTATATCAGGGCTTGAGAACAAAGCCATGTCTAACTTCTGTTGTACAATAAATTTATAGTTCGTGACTTGTCAAATTTGTTGAAGTATCTCAACTCATATTTTTTGGAAGTTTAATACTTTTTAATATGATTGTTGAGTTAGTATAGCTGTCAATAGTCACTTGAAAAAGTTTAGTCCTTTTATCTCTTTTTGATTATACAGACCAAGCCAAGGGAAAAAAAAAAGTTTACCTATGACAGATTAATTAATGGAAGCATAGAAATCAAAGGTCAAGGGACAGTAGTTTTGATGAAAATAAGTAGAGCTGATATGAATGAAATATTTTCTTCCTCTTTGTGGTGAAGGGAGGAAGCACATTGCTTTCCTCAAACACATTTTTTTTTTCTTTTCAATTGAGGTCATCCCAAAATAAAGATCTTCAGGGTCATACATGTAGAAAATAGAACATTGTCAACTAAAATTAATATGACGAATATGATCATTGGTCCTAAAAATCACCAAATGAATACAATTACCATTATAGAAATTAATCATGGGCATGAATTAGTGTGTGTGTGTGTGTGTGTGTGTGAACAAATTAAATCCATACTAAGATTTTTTCCATAGAATACTGCAATAACATCAAATACAGTAATCCCACCAAGAAACTAGGCAAGGCTTTTTGAAGTCACAATAATTTCAGCTTCCAGGTAGGATTAGATATAATCAATTCTTTTTCTCAGTGTCCACACCTAAAGTAAGTCCAGTAGAAAGGCATAGAAATCAAACAACTTAATGATATTCCCAGTGACCCTGCCTCTGAAATTGTGATACACTGGGACATTATGTTGCTCTCCACCAGTCCTCCTCTCTAAAGAATCTTATAAGATACCTCTGCTAGGACACATTTCTGCATGCATCCCATGGGGCTGAGACAAGGCATTAATAATTGGATCAAAGTATTATTGTCAGTCAAGCCAACAAGCCAAAACACAAGCACACAAACAAAGAACCAGAGACAAACAACAAGTTGTTCAGATAATGCAGCATCTGATATATTCATCCTAAGGAAGGATGGCCAGTGGTGAGATGCCAGGAAAAGAAACCAGAGCCTATGTGAGCCCTTCCCAGACATACTACATACTTTCTTGTTCAATGTCCATTCAATCCATGCTTGTTGGTGCAGTCATGCGCTTGCAGAGTGCCGAGAATGAGAAGATTAACCACTGTTTCCAGTCAGGACAGCGAGGGAAACACACACACACACACACACACACACACACACGCCATGCATACATAAATAGTTCATAATGAAATAGGAAAATTTTACAAGTGAGACACTGTCACTCAGCAATGGGTGCATTCGAGGAGGAGTGAATACTCTCTAGGAAGTTGGGGAAAATGTGAGGGGACTTGACGTTTAAATGGGTTAAATACTGGATAAGTTTTGTGTTTTTTTTTTGGATTATGCTTTTTTTTTAAATTTTCGTTTCAAACCTTTTTTATTCATATAAAAAAATTCACAGATTCCTTGATGAATTTAGAAAAATGAACCCACTCATATAAGCCATGATCAAGATATGAAATATTACCATCACACCATGACTCTGAGGAATTGTCCTGCAAATCTTTCCCTCTCCACCAAAAGGTAACCCTTATTCTGACTTCCACAGTTGTTGGATGAAGAATAAAAGAAACTAGGCAGAAAAAAAAATGTCTTGTTCCAATATCAGGAGATGAAGATAACGTATTGGGAATAATGGGTGTGTAATGCGTAGGTATGGTTGGGATAATATGTGGACTTGAGAACAGTTTGGGAAAAGTCTGAATGCAGTATTTTGCATTTTATTTTATTATTTTTAATTTACAATGCAGTGAAATTTACTTATTTTTTGTGTATAGTTCTATGAATTTTAATACATGTATAGATTCATATAGACAACATTACAGGATTCATAACAGTTTCATCACCTCCCCAGACTTTCCTTGTGCTATCACTTGATCTTCTTCTAATTGTATCTTCTCCCTACCTACAAAGCCCAAGAACCAGGAACCTTATTCCGTATATTTTGACCTCTTCAAGAATGAGCATAATGCATTTGAGATCCATCTAAGTAGTTGGATGCATCAGCAATTCATCCCTTTTTATTGTGGATTGGTGTTTCACTTGATGGATGTGTCACAGTTTGTTCATCTGTTATCTGGTTGAACAGTTGGGCTGTTTTCAATTTTTGGTGATTACAAATAGAGCTGATGAAACATTCCTGTACAGGTTTATATTTGAACACAAGTTTTCATTTTTATAGGATAAATACTCAAGAATGGGTTGCTAGGTCATCAGGTGTTTGTTTATAAGAAACTGTCAAACTTTGATACAGTGGTTCTGTCAGATTTGCTTTATGTCTTTTTGTGAACTGACCCTTTCATCATTATGCAGTAATCCCAATTTGTCACTAGTAACATCCCTTGCACTAAAATTTAATTTGTCTGATATTAATATAGCCACTTAAGATTTTCATCAGAGTCTGCATAGTATATCCTTTTCTATTCTCTCTCTCTTTTTTTAATTCTACCATTTCATTATATCTAAAGTGAATTTCTTATAGACAACATATAATGGAACAATTTTAATCCATTCTGTCATCCTCTGTCTTTTAATTGGTGCATTTAGACCATTTACATTTAATGTAATTTTTGATCTGTTCAGATTTATGTCTATCATTTTATAATTGTTTTTCATTTGTGTCCTGTTTTTCATTATCATGCCTTTTGGGGGTTATTTTAACTTTTTGTATTTCATTTTAATTGTCTACTAAATCTTTTACTGCATCTCTTTCAATAGTTATACTTAAGGTTGCTACAGGGATTATAATATAAAAAATAACATATTTTTGACATTAACCTTAGGATCGCTATTTTACCATTTCAAGTGTAATGTAAAAATCTTACTATATTATGAGTCACTTATCTCTCCCCTTTATGTTATAGTAGTCTTATATATTACATGTATGTACATTAAAACTCTTTGAGGAAATGTTTTACCTGTGGTTTCAACTGTCCAATATATTTTAAGGAACTCAAGAGAAGAGTCTGTTAGACTTACCCAGATATTTACCATTTCTGTTGCCCTTCCTTCATTTCTGATGTCTCATATTTCATGCTAGAATAACTACCTCTCTGTTTGAAAAACTTCCTTTAGCAATTCTTTTAGAGCTACTCTCTTGGCAATGAATTCTCTTAGTTTCCTTTATTTCACCTTTATTTCTGAAAGATAGTTTCTGCAGAATATTGAATTCTAGGTTGACAGTTCTTTTATTTCATTTCAGCATTTTATAAATGCCCTGCCATTTCCTTCTGACTCACGATTTCCGATGAGAAATCCACAGTTGTTCAGATCTTTGTCACACTTAGATGATGTCTTTTTTTTCTCTGGTTGTTTTCAAGGTTTTTTTCCCCTTGGTCTTTAGTTTTCAGCAGTTTCATTATGTTGTGATGAAAAGTTTTCCTTATAATGCTTATTAAATGTTCTACACATTTACCTTTTGATTACTTACTTTTATTGTTCTGCAGTTATTCCTGAAGAGAAATTTAGTCATTTTAGTCATATTTCAAATAGTTGCATACAGGGACTAGGATTACTTTTCTTCTTTAGGTAAAGGCAAAGGTATCCCATTGAAATGGATTAACAGAATGTATCTTGGTCAACAAGAGACCCTAACAGAATGTAGTGTATCAGAGTGTGTCTTGGCCAAGGAAGCAGTAAGGATATGCTTTTAACTGAAGCCAGGGAAGGCGGGAGAAAATACCCAACATTAAGTCAGGCAGCACGTATTGATGGCAGGGAGAGATAATGAAACTTAAGTGTGAACCAAGCTGAAATAGATGTAGAACATTCCCTTTGGAGTAGAGCTTTTCTTTGGCTATTAAAGGATAATTAGTCATTGCTACAAAGATCAAAAGAACCCAAGACTGTGGCTACAGATACTAAACAGAAAACACACTGACCACTTATGTTTCAATTTGTAAAGCATTTATCAGGACAAATCCATCTCTCTTTAGTTATTCTCAGACATTATAGTGGTACCACTAGCAGGGTCATCTTCAGACAGGAAAGAAAAAAAAGGAATATGTGTGTGCACATAATGGAAACCAAAACTCTGTGATTGTTTCTAAAACCCCCACTGCTTTTAATGTCATAGCAGCACAAATATGCATCAATCATCCATGTTTCCAAGTATTCTGAGTTTACCCATCTCAGCATTTATTACATTGTATTCTTTTTATATGTCTGTGCCGTATGGTCAAGAACCTTATCTCATTGTATCTATTTACCCTTACCATATAGCATAGTCCCTGGCACTAATTAATTAATCAATTAATATTTATTCAACAAATATCTATTGACCACAAAAAAAAATGTTCTAAGAATTCTGCAGAACATTTAGAATTCAATAGTTAATAAGGCCTGCAAGAAATTTGGTTGAACTGAATTTTATTTCAGAATATAACTGCACATAAAGAAGAAACAAATAACATATGGGAAAATATGAGTAAAAAAAATAATAATATAAATCAGAGCACTTAGCAAATAGCTATGAAATATCCTCTACTGATTAGGCACTGAAAAAAATAAAGCTAATATCAAAAGAATTGCATCCTCCTCATTTATGTTAAAAGAAATGTTATAGTGAACTAAGCTAAGCAATTGAAGGACAGATTTTTCCCTATCCTTTAAGAAACCTCTATTATTAAAGACAGTAAACATAGTGTTTAGAAGTATGGACTCTATAGTCAGACTGCATGGGTTCAATTTCTGACTCTGCCACATACTAATAGAGTGACTTTGAATGGTGCCGACCAAAGGAAAAACACTCGCTGTTTTTCTCACTCCGTTCTTTCCATATTCCACTCTCAAAACTTCTGGTCACCAAATGTGTGGGTAGTTTTTCAACACTAAGCAATTCTCCAGTTCTCTGTGAACACCAGCTCAGGGTCCTACAATTAAATCCAATTCTGACACTATCTACCTGAAGCTCCTGTCAGACCCCACAGGTTAAGATGTAAGTCCCACAAGACGCCCCCCCCCACACCCATCCTCAGATGCCAGTGGCAAGTAGTGGGTCCTCGGGTTACCCACACCTTCTGTCCAACTTGACTACAACTCGGAAGTTCCCACAACCCTCTCTTTGGCTAGAATAGCTCACAGAACTCAGGATGGTTCACCAAAGTCAGGAAAACAGTTTCCTTAGCAGATTACCCATTTATTGTAAGTGAATAGGACTCAGGAATCACCAGATGGAGGAAATGCATAGGGCAACATATGGGGGGTCTTCCTTGCTCTCTCCAGACAGGCCATTCCCTAGCACCTCCTGTGTTCACCAACCTGGAAGCTCTCCGAACCCTGTCATTTACGATTGTTATGGGAGTTTCATTACCTATCCATGCTTGATTCAATTATTGGCTATTGGTGATTAATTCAAACTACAGATCCTCTCTCTTCTTAAAGGTTATGCAGTGGGGCTGAAAGTTCCAACCCTGTAATCTAATCACTGGTGAGTTTCCCTGGCAACCAGCCCCCATCCTGAGACTATCCAGGAGTCACCAGTCATCTCATTGGCATACAAAAACAAACCTACCACTTCATCGATCCCAAAGGTTTTGAGGAACTGTATGCCAGGAAATGGGGGGCAGAGACTAAATACTATCAAAAACCAGGGCCAGAGATCAAATATATATTTCTTCTTATGTCACACATATACTCCATGTACCTAAACTTTTCCATCTGTAAAATGGGGACAGTGATAAGAGTACCTAGCTCCTAAGCTTATAGTGTTACGGTGAGGATGGAAATGGTAATTTATGTGGAGTGTTTAAAGTAATTCCTGGCATATAGTAACCTCTCTAAGAATTAACTGTTTTTTAATCTTTCATCCTCATTTCTGAGTAAGTGGAAGAGATAAAAGGTAGAAAAAAATTGCAAATCCTCTGTTTATGTTTAAAATGTCTCAGTAGAAAGAATTGAAGCTTCAAGGAAGGGAAACATAAATATAAGACTTTTAAAAGAATTTCCTAATTGAGGGAACAGGGTTTGGAATGTGATTCAGCATTTTCTCCACACCTGGTGTACATTTGAATTAACTGTTTTATATAGAAGCAAAGATATCTCCCAGAAAAGGAGTTTGAAGAGTGCAAATCATTGGGTTTATATGGATTTTGACAATTTTCAGGACTTGAAGCTTAACTGATAAAGGGATAGTTTCAAATGAGGATAATAGGACCCTCTGAAAAGAATTCTTTCAGGAAAAGGATCCAATACAAGTAGGAATTAATCACAGCCCTTGAGGATCAGAGTAGGAGGATGACTTTCAGTATTCTGTGTTCATCGTTACTTGTACCAAACTCAGTCTAACCATTGAATATAGTGGGCACAAATCTAGGGAGAAAAGATAAATTACGCATGCAAACTAGGAGTTTTAAACCTCACCATCCAGGTGCTTGCTATTTAAAAGCTTTATACAAAGAGGCAGGACTTATTTAGGAGGTTGAGGGAGGGACAGCAGGTGGTGGTCACCAACAGGCCATCGATTAAATGGAGTAAAGAGAGATCAGCTGGGAGCATAATTTCCCACTGCAGCAGCCAGAGGGAGCTGTCAGTGGAGGCTGCAAAGCTGGGAGTCTAGCAATGCAGGTGGCAGCCCTAGTGGAGCTATTGGAGCAGGGCCCCATGGTGACAGATGGCAACCATATGGATGGTGGCCAAAGGTAAGGAGCGATGATTTAAAGCTGGTTCTGGCAAAAAGAACAAAGTGGAGGGAGCATGTCTTGGTGCAACCTAATGACAAAAATGGTGACACTAAGGGATTATGAAACATGAGTACCCAAGGAAGCTATGGTAATTTTGTAACCACTTGCAGGAAAAGGTAATGTACTTTATAAATAGTTCATAAATACACTATGATACCCCTGGGAGCATCTCCAGTTACTGCAGAAGGGAAAGGGTTCTGAAAGCATGTGTGTGTGTGTGTGTGTGTGTGTGTGTGTGTGTGTACAGAGGCTACTGCGGCTCTACCCCCACAGCTATCAAAAGTTGGGCATAATGTTGATATTTTATTATTGTGCCCACAGGATAGACATAAATGACAGGGTTATTTATATTTTAGTTAGTAGATGACTAGAATGATCAAAATAGGGAGTCAAAAGGATGGTATGATGCACATTTACTAATTTCCAGCTCTGCACAGATATCCTTCATCCTGTCATCTGTCCTGCCTCTCCCTACTGACCCTGATGGGAATGGTGGACATACGCACTCCTTCTCTATGTTCCTGATGACTAATGAGTCATGTTATCTAAGTACAAATATCCGGGTGCTCTGCCTGAGCTCCAAATCTTGAGGTTGGAGACTTTTTCTCCTGCCATGTGGAGTGGAGAGAAAGAGCATTGTTCATCCCTGGATGTGATGCTGGGATCTTCAGAGATAACGGCACAGAGGCAGCCCCACGGGGATGGGCCCTGCAGCCTGGGCTTTGCATAGCTCCCCATCCCTGGTTCCCCAAAGCCTTATTCTTCAATATTTCTTTGATTCAGAAACACTTACCTATCCAAACACTTCTTTTAACTTCAGCTCATCCAAGTGGTTTCATTTTGTTTACAACCAAGAATCCAAAGAAATAGAAATAGATAAATCTTATTTATCAGGTATTTGAGTAATCACAACAGGAATAAAAACTTGCATCTTATTTCATTGTTCTTATCGTTTATCTTAAAGGAAAAGCCTAACCATGCCCCCATTTGTTCACCCAAAGGTGAAGCAGACAGCATAATCTAGTGCAGGGGTGAGCAAGTTTTTTCTGTCCAAGGCCAGGTAATACATAGTTGAGGCTTTACCAGCGACACAGTCCATGTGGGAACGGCCAGACTCTGCCGTGGTCATGTGAAAGCCGTCGCTGACCACATGTAAATGAGTTGACACAGCTGAGCTCCAGTGATCCGTTATTTACAAAAATAGGCACAAGCCAAATTTAGCCTGAATTTGTCTGATCCCTGGTCTAGCAGAATGAACAAGGGGTCTTGGGAGTAGATAGATAGACCTGTGGGATCTGGAAAAGTCACTCACTGCTGTAAGAGTCAGTTCCCCTTCATAATTAGGGGAAATAGCACCTCTTGGATTGCCACTGAGGGTTAAATTTAAGGAAAGCCCACATTATAAAAGTGTCTTGCAGGGCCAGCTGAGTGGCGCGGTGGTTAAGCGCTGGCTTGGGACGCCAGCAGCCCCGGTTCGGGTCCCAAATACGAGGGACAGTGACACTGCCCTCAAAAAAAAAAAAAAAAGTGTCTTGCAGTTAGGTTTACACACATTGTTTCATGAACTGTAAGCACATCGCATGTTAGAAACTCAATGATTAGTTACTATAATTTTTATAATACTTTCTGGAAAGAAAAGTCAACATTCATGCATGCACAGCACTCACTCAATCATTCATGGAACTTCCCAAGAAATAATGATCTTAGCTAGACATGACTTCCAAATAACAGACTTTTTCTGACTTGAAGTGAGTGAGTCTATGATGTTTTTGATGCCACACCCATAAAAAGTCTTCACGGTCTGAAAGTACTCCCGGAGGTAGTATTTCAAAATGCTGGCAGGGCAGTTTGCTGGATTTTTAGCTATTCCATTACTAATTTTCTTTGATATATATTTTAATTTGAGGCAGGAAAGACATGGCTAACCATTTACCACACAGAAGTGGTGAGAGGTAAGGGTTTAAAATATGTTCACAGATAGGGTTGTGCGAAGAGATACTAATTAAAAAGACTGACAGCTTTAGCTCAGAAATTCAACAGATTTTTGATTGGCTATGCTGGTGCCTACTTTATGGAAACTGCAGAACTGAGAAAAATGCAGGCAATGGACCTGTGCTTCTGAGTTTATTGGAATTTTTTTTCTTGGCCAGTACCTCACTTGTAATATCCAATCATCAATTACACATTCAATCCAAAGTCAACAGTATCTGCTAATTACACACACTATGCTACATTCAGTCCAAACGGTAGCATGCACACTTGAGATGGATTTTCAAAACTAAGTTCACTAGTTACAGACAGTCAATTAGTGAATATACGGTTTGGTAAGAAATTGCTATGTTAACCCAAGAACTCCTTCTTGTATTCTCCAATTCCATGAAATTGCCCATGTTACCCTCATCTTAAAAGATTTACAATGACCCTGACCAGGAGTCTTATCACAGAAGGGATCCAGGCAGGGCTGAAATCATGAATAGAAAATAACTTAGCCTCTATGACAATCTCTTGCTACAATGTAATTGCTGCTTCCTCAAGGTTTCTGTAAAGTTTTATTCATTCTTCCTGGTCTGCAAGCTTCCCTCTCAGTTGCTTCTGTGCATAGTCTCAAATCTCAAATGTTGGTGTTCTTTTGTGTTTTCTTCTTCTTCTTCTTCTTCTTCTTCTTCTTCTTCTTCTTCTTCTTCTTCTTCTTCTTCTTCTTCTTTCTTCTTCTCCTCTTCCTCCTCCTCCTCCTCCTCCTTCTTCTAAAATTCAATCTTGGATTCCTACCTCTCATGTTTTTGCTCTAAATCCAGCCTTTTTTTTTTTTTTTACCTCCTGACTTAAAAATAATTCTGATAGCCTTCTAACCACCTCCTCCTCCTGGAAAAGGCACTGATTTACCTAATGCTTAGGAACTTGAAAGAAGACTCCATAGTTACTCAGTGCATGTGATGTTAATGTGTTAACTTAGAGGGTGTTGTTAGATGAGTTTAACATTGAAATCAATGAATTTTGATTAAGCAGATTGTCCTCTATACTGTGGGTGGGCTTCATCCAATCAGTTGAAGGTCTGAACAGAAAAAAAAAAAAAAGAGTCAGCTTCCCCAAGCAACAGAGAATTCTCCAGCAGTCTTCAGACTTTCTCCGCAGACTTTCTCTCGGGTCTCCATCTGCTGGCTTCTGGAATGGAGCTGCATCATTGACTTTCCTGGGTCTCCAGCCTGCCAGCCTACACTTTTTTGTTTTGTTTTGTTTTTGCCTGTTTGAGAGTATAGTATGCATTTTGCTTCACATGGTACAACAAGGGTAGAGGTGGGGCACATATGGGCTCTAGGACCCCTGCCCAACAAAAGAGGAAGAGAGGGTATTGTCATTGGCAGCCTGCCCCACCTGCTGTGTGCTTCTGGTGTGGGTGACAGTGCCCTGATAGGCCTGCTTGATATCCAGACCTGTTTGAGCCAACCTCATTGAGCTGATGCTGGCATGCACCACCAACCCCACAGGCACCGGCTGCCCTCATGTTGTGCCAAGGCAGAGTCTGAACCCCAGGTCCCCAGACCTGGTAGGGAGCTGAAGGCTCAGGGCGCCCTTTTTGCTCCAAGAACTCTTAGGGATGGAGTGCAGGGACACTTTGAGCCAGGGCTAGGAGAGAAGCCACAGGCTGTGGGCACATGCCACTGGGTGTAGGAAGAGATGCCAGGAAGAAGCTGACCACAAGGAACAGCTTTCTCCGCTCTGCCCCAGGTGTGGCTAGAGAGTCTACACAGCAGTCCTGTCCCAAAGGTCAGCGGTTTGCACTTACCAACCTCCATAATCACTTGAGCCAATTCCTTATAACAAATGTCCATTTATATGTATTCACATCCTATGAGGTCGATTTCCCTGGAGAATCCTGGCTAACACAGTTTGTTACATAGAGGGTCCCTTCTGTGTGATCTACTCAATTTAATTTGCATAGCAAATGTACAATAAATAGTATTGTCATCCTTGCTTTTTATTTTTTAATTCAGTTTTTGTAGATAGATAAACTGAGGCACGCATTGATATAAATCTGGGAAGTACAGCTAATATGTTTTGGAGCTAGGGTTTGAAGATTGTCTGTCTTACTCCCCACATAGATCAATCCCATGGATAGATATTATATTCTTAATTTTACAAATCAAAAAGTTGAAATTGAGGGCCAGCCGAGTGGTGCAGTGGTTAAGCGCTGGCTTGGGATGCCAGCAGCCCCGGTTCGGGTCCCACATATGAGGGCCAGTGACACTGCCCTCAAAAATAAAAAAAGTTGAAAATGAGAAGAGATAAATAATGTGTTGATCATCAAATAGTTAATAACTAGAAAACCACTGCCTCTTTGATTCAGGTTTCATATTAACCACAAGAATAGATTACTAACTGCAATTAAAGTTGGAGATTGACCAAAGTACAGCAAATTTTATATGATATTGAAAAACATGTGAGGTTCAGTGCTAATAACATTACATACGTATAATTCAATTCTGATAGTAACATAAAGTTACAAGTAAAATTATTTCTGTTACTAAGAGGTTTCAATGAGTTTTTATTGCTTTAGGCAGGTAAACTTCAGAAGCATTTGTGTCCCCTTGGGAAGTCAGCATGGCATCCATTTGTAATTACTGTTGAGATGGTTTACAGTAGGACAAAAGCCGGTATCTATCAGCAAAGTCTTCTGGATATTTCCATTGTTATGCCTCTGACATTGAAGTGAAGGCAGACTGTTCAGAAAATGTTACCCTTGCAGCTTCCTAATAATCTTAGTGGGAAGATTTTCCTGCCTTTGGGGCTGACCTGACTGGTCTTTGGAAGCTTTATTCGCTAATTTCGTGAGGAGGACCTGTCAGGGATAATAGATTTGCAGCAATCCTCAGAACTGGTCCTTAAGTTGGGGTCTAGAGACAAGATGTCAGCATGTTCGTGACCTGGTAGGGGGTGATAAAACATGTTTCTCTAATGAGTCGAACTGTGTTTCCTGACAAAAGATAGGGGAAGTCCTACCCTCTAGTACCTCAGAATGTGAGGCTGTTTGGAAATTGGTTCTTTTTAGGGGTAAATCAATTTAAAATGAGGATGTGAGGGTGGGCTGCAATCCAGGATGACTGGTGTCCTTTGACAAAGGGGAAATGTGGACACTGAGATAGACATGTGCAGAGGGACTATGTGAAGACACCGGGAGAGAGAGGGAGGATGGAGTGATGTATCTACGAGACAAGGAAAAACAAAGATTGATTGTGGGCAAACCAGCAGGAGCCAGAGAGGCAAGGATGGAGTCATGGGTTTCCGAGGTAGCGTGGCCCTGCTGACACCTCGATTTCAGACTTCCAGCCTCCAGAGCTGTGAGACCATAAAGCTCTGTTGTTTTAAGCCCCCCAGTTTGTGACGTTTTGTTATGGCAGCCCTAGGAAATGAATACTGTGGGGCACATATTTATTTCTCAGGAGAGAAGGTCATATCATCAGTCAGATTCTTCAGGGGGCCCTTGTTTCAAAAAGAATGAGGAGCCACTATTTTAGAGCGGCCTGGAGAACCACCTCTGCATACATTTAAATCAAAGCATTTTTATTTCAGGCAGTCTTTCTAAGGTTTCACTCCAAGTACCTGAGCCTATCTGAAAGGGCTCAGTTGTTCGTTTTCACAAATTACAAATAATTCATCTTACAATAAGTACTTTTCACAAGTTATAGAAAGCAGCAGGCCTCTCTGAAGAGAATTGCAAACACTTAACGTTTCAGCCAGTTGTTTCATTTAGATTAAGTCAACATATGTTCATTTTAGAAAAATTGGTGGAATATAGAAAAACAGAAAGAAAAATAAAAACCACTGTCACTGAAGCTCTTAACCGCTGTTTATATATTTACATGTTGGATTGTTTCCTTTGGTGTAGGGCTAGTCATTTCATTCAGCTTGAATCACCCTGCAGCGGTTGGGCTTCTGCCCAAAAGTGGTCAGACAAGAAACCCCTGGCTCTCCAGGCAACTCGGGGCAGGGAACCAACCCTCCAGTCCCTCTGCCTGGGTAAGGATGGAGTGGACCAGGCCAGCCTGGCTCTCAGGGGACTGCATGGATAAGAGGAGGGAAAGAATTTGAGAAGCTCTGTGTTTGAGGGAGGTGGAGCGAGAGAGAGGGTAATGTTAAGAAATTATATATGGATTTTTTTCATCTGTGCCACTTCTTAAGGAAACTATAGTAAAGGTCACTTTTAAACACACTCTTGCCCTCATTTCTGCTTGTTTATTTAATATAAATACCTAAAAGGGATTCCACAGTGTCAAAGATACTAACAGTGCACGATACCTATTTTCAACCTGATTTCCAGAAAGATTGTTCCAAATTACACATTAGCATTGCATAGAAACACTGTTCTCATGGTGCCTTCACCGGCATTGAGAATGATCCTTTCTTTATCACGTTCCAATTTAAGAAGTAAAAAATAGAATTTCACTGCTGGAATTTGCATCTTTAATGATCAGTATTGCATAATCTTTTATTCTTGTTAGCCGTTTTTATTTATTTTTATGAGGTATGTTTATTCATCTCATTTTTCATTTTTCTCTCTTGGTCTACTTTTTTTTTTTTTTCAATTACAAAATCAAGCATGCTCAAGCAACCACCAGATCTTATAGAACTGCATAAAGACAATATCACTCCCTTCCAATCCCACTCCTTGAGGTAACATTTAAACGTGCATATTCTTGCTCACATCTCCTGTGCTCACATCAGCATCTTCAGGCTTCAAAACAAGTCTATATTTTGTTGTTGCTGTTTTGATTAGCCGTTTTGCTACAGGCATTACTCTGTAACTTCCTTTTTGCACTTAATATTCCATTAATTCTTCTAGGTCAATGATTATACATATTTCTATTTAATAATTGCCTACTATTTCACAAAATGAATAATATTCAAATAATTTCCCTCTTCATGGATAGTCTATTTCTAGTTTGTTCATTTATTTGTTTATTTTTGGTCATAATAAGAAATGCTGGAAAAATACATTTAGAGAGCTGCGTGTACCAGCAGCACACACATGCTACCTGCACACATATGCATATCCGTATACACCGTTGCTCTTAGTTCTGTGGCAGGGATGTCCTTAAAGGTAAATTCTAAGTAAATAATGGGGATTTGCCTCATCAAAAAGCCAATGAGTTGAGTGAGGTAGTAAAAAAAGCCTCAGAGGGTATGTCAGTTTCTACAAACAAATGGCAAAGTACTTTTACAAATTTGCAGAAATGTGGGCATTTTCTGTATTCACGAAAACCCATTGCCGGTGTTCCACAAGAAAACTTCTTAAAAACTAAATTATGTAATTCAATAATGTTGTGGATTTTTATTTTTAGCTCTGATCTGGGCATCTAATATAAAAAAGACCATGTTTATTTTTTGAGATAAGCAGCTCTAAAAAACAAGTGGCAGGAAGTAGGAGAGAGGGAATACCTTATTTATTTATTTATTTTTCAGTTGGAAGCAGCCTGGATGTTTGGCTTTCCGCAGAACTTTGATATACTGTACAGTAAATAAATGAAGACTATATCTAAAATTAATTCCATCTCCAGTTGCTCACCCTTTAAATTACAGTGGTAGACAAATTTCCAAATTAGAATTGTGCTTCTGATCGGAGGACAAAGAAAGGGCAGTGTTTTAAATGTTGATTTTCAAATGGGTCACCATAGGTAGAGTCTGAGTAATTTGGACTTGAACAATTTTAAACATTGAAAATGGTCACTGGAAGAAAATATTGTTGGCGGCTGGAAGCTGAGTCTTGGCCTCTTGCATTCCTCTCAAACAGCTTCAGCACCTGCTCCAGGCTCTCCACCAGCTGCTGGACACTGGGCTCCGTGCATTCTTCCAACCACTGGGCCCCACTGGCCAGCACTGTGGACAACATGTATGCAGGCACAGAGGGCTGAGGCTCTCGGACCTTCAGGTCCTCCTCCAGCAGCATCCGGGGGCTGCAGGTGCAGGGCCTGGCTGCCAGCATGGCCAGGAGTCTGGCGGGTATGGGGGCATCCAGACCGAGGAGAGCATGCGATGCCTGAATGACCACCTGGCCTCCTACTTGGAGAGGGTGAGGAGCCTAGAGGCTCATAATTGAAGACTGGAGAGTAAAAGTCAGGAACACATGGAGAAGAAGGGACCCAGGTCAGAGATTGGGGGCATTGCTCGAGTCCTGTGGCCAACGGCTGCATCGTCCTGCACACTGACAATACCTGTACTGCTCTGATAACTTCAGAGTCAAGTATGAGACGGAGGCCCTGGCCCGGCATGGTTGGTCTGTGGAGAGTGACTGCAGTGGGCTCTAAAAGGACATTGATGACATGGGTATCACTCAGCTCCACCTGGAGATGGAGATGGAGGCTCTGAGGGAGAGCTTCTTTAACCCATTGAAAATGCTTGCCTCGGATCCTTTGACTTACCAGTGAATCATAAAGTTTCTTTTCTTAATACATGGTGTTGGGGTATTTTTTTAAAAATACTTTCCCAATCGTTTTTTTTTTTTCCTTAATTGGTGGGAAGAAATAGCTAGTGTCGTCATGTGTTCCTTACGACAAAGGAAGGCAGCGTCCTTTGGTAAAAGAGCTTGATCTCTCTGGGTTTTCCCATGTCTCCCTAATCATTGCTTAAGACTAAAAGGGCTTGCATGTGTAGATATGCAGAGTGCAGGCCTCCTCTGCCTAGCAAGGGCACGTCATAGTAGTGAAGTTCTTCTCACTCCAACCACATCCTAAACTTCACAGCTGCACACACAGCTGGCATACGGCATTAAGCACCAAGGACTGGGTCTCAGTGCTGAGACACACTGCATGCTAAAGAGCAGTGTTAGCTGTGCTCTCTCACCTCATTTGGTAGTAACACTAGTCAAAGACATACAACTTTGCAAATAGTCTATTTTTTAAATCTGTTATGGTGGATTCTAGTTTAGGAGTCTGATTATGTATGATGTCATGCTAATTCTTTTTCTTGCTTTCTAAAGTTTGTTTTGTTTTTTTTTAGAATTTAGAGAGAATATATGATTAGCATCTGTCTGTTTATTGCAGAAGGTTAAATAAAGAAGGTGCCAAAAAATGTACACACAGTTTAAGAAAGGAAAAAACTATTTTAAAATTGTAATACTCATTATATACCAACCCCAAAAGATGAATACAATTCACATTGGACTCCTGCAATTATAAGAGGTGCTCAAAGTGGTTACCATCAGTGTCCAGATACTTCTGATTACAGCAAACTCCTGCTTGAATAATATTGACCAAAGTGTCCACTTGTATACATATTTTTGGCACCTATGATATAGCTGCTATTCCACAAATACCAAGTAAATTTATTTTCTCCACTAAAATGTATTATTGTTTAAGTTCAGCTTGGAAAATCCAGCCCTCATCTGCTTACACAACCCAAAAGGGAAAGTAGTTCCCTCCTTTAAAGTTTTAGGGTATCATTAGGAGGAAAATTTCCTATCACTTGACTTAGCTTTTTTTTTTTTTTTTTTGAGGGCAGTGTCACTGGCCCTCATATGTGGGACCAAACCGGGGCTGCTGGCTTCCCAAGCCAGTGCTTAACCACCGCGCCACTCGGCCGGCCCTTCCTATCACTTGAGATGCTCTATATTAACAATCATGCTCCTTCCTCAGCATGCCACCTTCTCCACTCAATCAGGTCAGCATCTGAACTCATGCTTTATATCAGGCTCTGCTCACATCCCAACTCAACCCAAGGCCACCTCTTCTTTTTCATTTTCACTGTATTAAACCACGTTGATCTCTCTTATCACTAAACCCATAAGGTCCTTTTACCCAACATCACAAAGCAGATGCTCGGTTGTTCTTCACTTCCCTCCCTTTGTTAACTTACTTTTCCGAATAGATTCAAAGCACACTGAGAATGTAATCAGGCAATGAATTTCTATCTATTGTGCAAGGCCCAGAGCTAAACTGTGCTAGAAACTCCATACCTCATAATTTAGTTTATAAATATCAAATGATTGGAATCCCATCTTTGAAAATAAATAACCAAAACACATAGTTTAAATTTTGACACAAGAGGCCAAGATAATTAGAAATAGGATTAATATATATGGCACTTTACTCAGCACCTGTTCTCAGTCTACACTCAATTCAAGTTAATTCTTCTTTTCAAATTTGTTGGTTTTCTTTGGTAGGGAGTGATATCATTCAAATCTACCAATTCTAAGAATTCTAAAGTCATTTTTCTGACTCAAGATAGAGCAAGGAATTCAGTGATGCAAAAATGTGACTGTGACTTCTACATTTGTTCTTTTTACTGTGAAGGTTATAGATAAGATAAAACAGGGTGTTGTGGGTTTTGTTTTTTGTTTGTTTGTTTTGTTTCTGTTTTTTTTTTTTTTTTTACAGAAAACTAAAGGCCCTGTATCTCTTTTCAGTTTTCTTCACTGATTTAAAAAAGTAAATGAAAAAGTGGAACTTCTGAATATGTGGAAGGGTAGATATACTTTCAGTTATAGAACTCAGAATCTCAACTGACTCCCAATGGTGATTTCATGGTTTTACCACCTTGAAATATCTTTCAGAGGAAACATGAGTGTGGCCAGCACAAAAGGGGGGAAGCACAGTTGCTGCTTAATGAAAAATGTCACATACGTGATTTCTAAGGTTGTCACTTGTTAGATCAGAGAAGGAGGATTTTATGTATCTTTTATTTTGCCCTCCTTCTTCATCTGCTTCTCCTCCTACTTCTTCTTTCTTTCTCTTTCTCTTCTTCCTCTGTCTCCTTCTCTTTTTTTGGTTTAGCTTTGTTTCTAGGGTGGAACAACAACAATGGAACTTGATTAAAGTGACCCTTGGCACCTAGTAAAAGACCATGCTTCATGCTGTCTCTTTATTGAAATTTATCACAATTTCTCATGGCAGGGTTGAAATAATGTTCAGCCATGTTCTTAGCGTATACCCAACTATCATCAGAACAAAGTAGATTTGGAATATTGTTTAAACAAGTAACAATAGGCAGGGTGTATCTTCTAATTAAAGATTTAAATTTCAGTAGGGTGTATCTTTTGATCTGGACTTGATGGAAACCAGGCTCTCTGGGACCATCAACTGTTTGCAAATGCTCAAGCAATTGAAATGTGAATTTTCAACACAGCCCAAATGTCTCGATTCAGAGTCTGTGTTCTAGATAACAGAATGTTTTAATTAATTTGAAGTTTATGTGTCTGTGTAAAGGTATTTTCACTTTTAAACTAACACTCTTTATAGTCACAAAAATCCTCTTTGTGGATAGAGATGGCTAGTAGTAGAGATAGACTCCCACGAACAGCAGTTTTCATGTGTATTCTTTTACAAAAAGATTCTTTACTTCTAATATATCTACCAAAGATACACGTGTCTTACTTTGTGAGTAAGTCTTTTGTAAGATGAATTTCTAGATGGCTGTTAGTTTTTCCTTCAACAAATTAATGTGTGAGCAGAAAAGTGCACATTTAGGAACAAATGCTTCACTTTATATTAATTTTATAGCACAGATAACACAAATAGAAAGTGTGAATTTGTGCATGTGCATGAGCATGTATGCGCACATGCATAAGTGAGTATTCAATTCCACATAAAATTAAAGATTGCCAGGCCTAAACGCTACTAGGTGCTATAATACAGACATCCCTCTTACATGGTGGATCTCCTTTTGCACAAGTCTTGTATCTGGATTCACTCAAGTATGATTTACATAAAATTGAAGAATTTTGGTTCTAACATATAGAAATAATTATTGTTGAGAGTATTTTAAAAAGAAGGAAAATGGAGAGTGGAGAGTGATACAAACAAATTGGAAACAAATTTTGAGGCAGGTCTGGAGTGAAGTCTTTTCCACAGTAATTCTGGGAAAGCTTCAGAAATGTGTGTGGTTTAAAACCAAACTCCCATGTTTGTGGGTGAAGAAGATGGGAACATTTCAATAAGGTCCTGGAGATCACAGTGGACTCTAAAATACTGGAGTCAATTCTTGCGACTTTAAACCAGAGGGTTGAACATTTAGTGGGAGGCAGGTGAGAAGAGTTGTCAGTATCAAACCTTTCTAGGCCAGTGCCTGTTCAACTTGCTCCATAGTCATTATCTCTTTTAAGTTCTTTCATTAGCCTTATAAAGGAGTCATTATCTCTGTTTTACAAATGTTAAAGAAAAATAGGATTAATAAACTACATGAAAACTTTTAAGAATGTATTTGTATATTTTGACATGACAAGCCAGAAAAAAAATTCCAGGGCCAGCCTAGTGACGCGCTGGTTAAGAGCTGGCTTAGGAAGCCAGTGGCCCCGGTTCGGGTCCCACAGATGAGGGCCAGTGAAACTGCCCTCAAAAAAAAAAAAAAAAAATTACATACAAAGCTTTTAGTCTTGAGAACAGGAAAATATTAAACACACACACACACACACACACACACACACACACACACATCTACTGACAACTTTTTGTTTTAGGATCAGTTCTGTTCCTTGAGTTAGTGCTTACCAAGTTGACTTGACCAACAAATAGCAACTGGTTATAATTCCCCCTTTCTTAACGTAGTAAAGAGTTATATGTTTGGGTCTTAGGGAGTAAGATAAATTATTTTAATGTCTGATAACTGGAAAACATGGCTTACATAATTAACCATTAGGATATTAACTTATATCTATTAAAAGGTGTCTTATAAGTTTTGTTTACTGCATTTCCTTATATATACTGAAGGATTTAAAAAGGTGTGAAGATAAATATATTCCTAGCATATATCTTTCCTTTTATATACACACAAAACTGTAGAAATGGAAGTGTAAGTCAAAATGATAAATATAATAACTAACACATAACAGTTCTTCTCGTGCCTGAACTATTCTAAGCGCTTTACATATGTTAATTTGTTTAATTAACTTGTTTAATACCCTCATCAGGTAGGTTATTAGACTCCAGTTTGTCAGATAAGCAATTAGGACACAACAAGCCTGAACATTTTGCCGAAGGTCATAGAGCTAGTAAGTAGCAGGGTTGTGTTTTAAACTCAGGCAATCTGACACCAGAATCTGTGCTTCTAACTGTTAGGTTATGACATGGAGCTTCTGTAAATACACAGTAATCCTTGCATCCACCAAACCCTCAAAGGCTATGGATTTTTTAAAATGTTAAAATACTTGGTTTATTTTTATAGAGATGAAAAAGAGAATGTGAGAATTTGTAACAGATGAGAAATAATGAATAACTATAGTTTGTAATCATATAGTCTGGAAGGGGAAAATATACGTTTTACCTTTGATTGTATTATATTATGCTACTTCTCAAAAAGTCCAAACTTTTCTTCCATTTGTTATTTTATTATATCACCTAGATAGGTTTATTACTTTACATGGTTTTAGCAAAGTATTGATTAACTTACCTATAAGCATTTCTTGAGCACCTTCTATTTGGAATTATAACTCAATATATGGATATAAAAAGAAGTTAGAATAGAAAAGACAATGGTTTACCATAGAAAACTTCAAAACTGTAAAAACATGGAGAACAGTCAGATGCTTTCACTCTAAAAATCCACGGTAATGTATGTGCCCAACATGAGCAAACAAACAAGAAAATGAAAATCAGACCCTCTGAGAATGAGAATAGACTACATGCTAAACCAATCAGGCAAAGGCCATGAGAGTTTCCTGGGCTGTCAGGAGGGAACAGAAAATCAGAGTGAGTATCTCACATCGCGTGGTTCATTTAAAGCCTTAAGAAGAGATAGTCAAAACTAAACAAACTAACAAACTTTTTAACCTGATTGGTAGAAGATACTTCATGAGATCAAGAAAGGTGGAGCTGAGGTAAATAAAAGGCAGGACTGGCTGTGGAATGAAAGCCAGGACCAGATGCACAACAAGAACTCGCAGATCTTTTTAAAAATGTATCCTTGAAACTTATTACCAGGTGCAGAACAAGAAATCAGCATTTCCTAAAAAAACCCGGAGTATCCTCCTACAAATTTAAATATACAGCACCTAACTAAGCAGACACCAATAATAGACCCAAGGAGAGGGCTGCTCTGTGTATGGAATAGCCCACCCCTTGTCTCTCCTCCTCTTAAATGAACTTGGCCTTGCTGCCTTTGGACTCCTGCTTGAATTCTTCCCTGCAAGCTGCTGCCAAGAACCCACTGGTGGAGGCCCCTCCTCAGACCTCCCAGGGTGGAGGCATTGCCAAGCCTCCAGTAACACCATCAGTTTAAACTCCATATGGGCTCAGGTTTGAATTCTTCCCTGCCTGAAGCCAGGAATCTTCTTGGCCCAGGGATTGAGTCCCCACTTCCGGGATTCCGCCCCTCTGGCATCAGAGAGATTCAAGGAACATGACTGTCTTCAAATTATCCAATCATGCAGTCTGAATTAGTAACTCATCAATCACATGTCCATATAATACTGTGCTACAGTTGCTAGTAATTGTAGATGTCTTTTTTATGTTTAAAGGGTGTTATTTTTCATTATGAGATTCGTGCGGTTGTACTCCACAGAGAACTTTCTATTACTTAAATTTATCAGATAGTTGGATCTCTGTTATCTCACTGGTTAACAGGAAACTCTGTTAGCAAAACACCTTTTCCATTTAGCCCTTCTCTGTAAGAGGTAAACTGGACCCATATGAAATGGAAGGGGCCCACACTGAAACCAAGGGGTAACATTTCATGTAACCAGCAATCATATGGCTTTCTATCCTGTACACATGGGAAGTCCAGTGAAATGCTTTTGAACCAGATTGACTGTATCAGGTTCAGAACTAAAGTAAACAACCCTCTCTGCCTGCCTGGGACTCAGATATTTCTGAGGACCAGGTACTTTCTGCGCTAAAACTGAGAAAAATCTCAGGCAAATAGGAATGAGTAATCACCCGTTGAGCAGTATGCTCAAGTTGGTCCACCAGACTTGGGTCTCATCAAAGCACTGATAGTATGTGTCCTTAGAATGGATTCTAGGCAGAAAGCTGAGATCCTTGTGTACCCAAGAGCCACAATTGTCTTCCAGTTCCCTCAGGATTATGCCAGCCTCATGGTTTGCCATTGTACAGACTCAGGGAGGAAAGGAAGGATTCTCTGTGTTCATGGACTTGATCAAGTAGAAGTGGGAATAGCAGAAAGGGAGGGATATGTTTGGCTGATAAGCAACAGCAACTGACATGTTTTCAGTACTTCTGCCTCCTTGGGAACATCTTCTGAATGTGCAAACTGAAAGCAAGATGTAGAAATCAGAGCCCAGATTATCACAAGCCTCTCTCATTATTAAAAGCTCATCTCCATGATTAATAGCATTTTAAACGTGTCAAAGGATCAAGACCTGAATCAAAGCAAGGCCAATTACTGGATGCCTCACATCGTGTAAACGTGGTTCTGTGACCCCACTGTGCCAAGGGCACACCCAGGTACTTCATCTCAGCTGAGCAGTTGTGTAAACTCTTCAGTGGCAGGAAATGGCAAATTAAGAATCTGGTTTCTTAAGCTTGATAAATTTATCTCCTCCAAGGTAAATGATTGTGTTACTACCACAGAATCCAGTACATTCAATTCTGTCATGTGTTAAAAATATGTACTGTTGGTATCAGTACTGTTAGCATAACATGAGAGGCTGGTATTCATATTACAAAAGCCATCATGTTAAGTTCCCCAAAGTACTTGTCACCACTGCAAACAAAAGATGGGCCCAGGCCTCACAATGGCCATTGCTCATCATGAATGATCACATTAAAATATTTCATATTTTATTCAAGGTCAATGCCATCACCTCAAAGAAAATGAAATAGAGCTGACTATTCCCATAGTGGCTGAAGAAAAGCTGATTCTGATAAGGTTTCATAGGTGAGCTTAATAAAAATTACTCTATTACTCCAGCTCCCTTTAATAGCAAAAAAATGTTTCTTCCATGAGATGATTGCAAAGTGGTAATGTGAGCGTTTTTCAGCTTGGGGTCCCAAAGTTCTAGGAAATGAGGTGAGAACATTCAAGGTGACTCCTGCAGTGATTAGGAGTCATGTCACTTGAATCCATAAAGGGTGCCATTTATTATGTAGTGTATATTTACACTTTGGCCTTGTCTGTAACCAACCTACAGTAACCTCAGTTCCAGGTCTAGATTTATTATCAATAATACACTTATATGTAGAAGTGCTGACTATAAAATTTAGGGGGTCATCACCAGGAGTATTTGACAGCCTTTTGCTAAATTCAAAAAGACTAGACAGCAATGTACTTCCTAGCTAGACAGCTGTCCACATAAAAAATCTGCTCTCACAAGAAGCATCCTTGTTGACCAGCTGAATGACCCACTTGTGTATGGGCAAAAATCCATTGATTCTGGGGCTGATACATTGCTAGGAGACAAGAGGAAAAATGTTCTTTCTACCCATGTTTTAGAAATAATGAAACAAGATCTAAGAACTAGACTTCATTCATTTAAATTTGACATCCTTAATAATCAGTACAACAACACAGGCAAGAAGAAGTTGTCAACATTTCCTCAAACACTTTAGAAGATAGCTCCTACGTTTCTAGTTTATTTCTCCATAAAACTGATGTGTGGAGAGCTTCCCTGTGACCGGTTTCTTTGTGACAATAGCAAAGTTGAAAGAATCTTTTGTGTTCCTGTAGATGAGTTCTCTTTCTTACAGAACATAAGATTTCTTTGCTCTCAAGGTAAATTAACCTTCCAGAAAACCGATGTTGAAGCAATGGATAGAAAGAGGAAATCTCAGCCCCCTTTTCTGTGAAAACAGGAAATACACACTTCAGAAACTGGCCAGGCTAAAAGAACTGCTCTTAGAATTCTTCACCCTCATGGAGCAACTGTGCTGCTTGTCCTTGAAAATGGAGAGAAGTGTCCCTAACGCGGAGGGTTATAGCAGCCCTGCTTGGTGACCTCTTGTAATATTGGAGTCAAATGTGAAAAATACCTACATTAATTTATCAGGATATAATCCATTGGCCTATTGCCTTTTATGAATTTTATTTTACACACCAGGTTCTTTTCCTAGGCATACAGTGTTACGTCAATTCAAACGGCCAGATGTGGAAAAACAAATGCCATGATGTGGTCTGGCAAAAACAACAGTGAGTATAGAGAGCTTGCTGACACTTTATGTGTCATTTATGTGCTTCGCCTAGTCTTCATGTACATACAATTAGTTTATGCGACTTCATAGGGTAGATAATGGCATTTTATCAGAATACGTACCATGGGCCCAGCATAGTGCCTGATTCAATTAATATTTGTTCCATTTTGGCAGCTCACAGTTCAAATACTACAGGCAATCTCTTTTTCTTCTTGATGAATTACCTATCTGAATATACCAACTCCTTAAGTATATTTTCTCTGATTGCTTAGCAAGTAAATAGTTCTCTTTTTTATAAATGCCTGTACACTTGTATCCGCTAGACTAAAAATATGTTTATCTCAGCCTGTCTTATAGTACAGTTTTGGAAATCTTCTCCCCACAAGATGACCCCTATGTTAGAGAACAAGAGCCATGGTTTATATTTTTTACCTAGAAAACCTCCCTTAGCCTTCATCTGTCATAAGATTGTTTAGTCATTAGTTGTAAAATGTTTGTTCCGTAAATAACAGAACCACCATCGATGGTTGAGTCTTAGCTTTGGCACAAGGTTTAGAGAGGAATCGATAGTGAAGTGTTCATGTGTTGTTTCGTACCCCCAAATATTGTAATTATTATGCCTTATTAAATATAAAATGTTAAAAATAACCCAAAGTCAATGTAACAGTACACTCATATACTTAAGCAAAGGATTGTAGGGAGTCTGGAACACTGTTTACACCAGGTGGGTAGCAAAGAAAAGGTTAGAGTGACCCAAATGGAACGTGAAAAGAAGAATCCAATGAAAAGATAAATTAATGCTTTTGGGGTGGGGGTAGGATGGTCCCTGGAGGGTACCACTTGCTCCAGTGTGGCTCGGCTTTGTGAGTTTGCTCAGCAAATTTTTAAGCAAGTGGCTTTTTGTCAGGCCCTAAAAATCTCTCTACTGAACTTTCTTCATTTCCTATGAGGTTTCTTGAGTTCTTCATGCAGAACTCAATACATTTAAATAAGTGAATATGGCTTAGCGTGAGTCACACGTGTCAGCTGTTTTTCTGGGACTGGGAGTGCATCCTAACTGGGGCGTGTCCTTTCAGAGGTATCAGAGCTCCATGTCTGGGTGCTCATCATCCCTACAGCTCTGGTGGGACCTTGCCAGCTTTTGCTTACCAGCAAGAATGTGATGTGTGGTAAATCAGGCTGTTTCCTTAAGCCCCCTTCTTGTGGCTCTCTAACCATTCTATAGATTTAGGGACTGTGTCATGTAAATAAAGGGACTGAGGTAGCAGGGTACACATACAACCCAGAGGTCAACTGGCCATTTGTTTAGAAGAGGAGCTGCTGCGGGACATTTAGAGGGTACCCCTAAATATGTTGGTTAACATTCTGCGTTTTTGTTGGGAGAATTTGAAACACATCAACAGAAACAAGAAAGCAATTACTATCCTTGCAAATTTTTCTTTTAGTTCTTTCTTTTCTCCCTCACGCCCATGCTCCAAACTCCCTCTGGCTTTCTGTATGCTTTTGTCTGAATCTGATCATTTAAAACATATCACCAGATTTTACAAAAGGCCACACATGTTACTTCTTCATTCGGTGGCTTTTGCCCACGATTATAACACATCAAATTTAAGGTTCTTTATTTAAAATTGGTCTTTAGGTACATTGTCCTTTTCTTTCTGTATCTAGACATACATTTTGCAATATCATTGTTATTATTCTGAAAATCTCCTCAGTCACAGATACTCCCTGACAGACTCAGGTATCTCACCTGGATATAAGTTACAAGAGTTCACCCAGGCTTTGAAGATATCTTCATTCTGTTTTCTAACACAGTATTTGGAGAAGACAACTATATTTCCAACGTTACAACAGTTCTGCTGTCCAGGAATAATATTAGGATCATTGTGTAAATATACAGACCTATAATTTTCTTCTTTCAACTCAATAAGGTATTTAGCAGTTATTGAATGGAACTTTAAGAGGTTATTTTAAATCTTGATTACTTTTTTTAAAATGAGTCTTCAGTTTGTGTGTGTGTGTGTGTATAATGAAGTGAAAAATGAGTTTGAATATGAGCTCTATAAATTAATAACTCTAATTTGAAAAATATATTCTCTAAAAATTTAAATTCCTAATATATAAATATGAAAAAAAATCTTTTCTTTTAAAATTGATATGGGTATATGAGATTATGTATTTGTACTATTTTTGGAAACCTTATAACATTCAATTTTTATTTTTATTATCTTTTAGTCAACAAAAATGGGTTTTAAATTATATAAACAATAATTATATTAAAAATAATATAAGATAAATAAATAAATATAATTCCTTCAAGGATTTCTGTAATAATCTATAACTTTGTAAATACATGCAGATACCTACTTATATTCAAATTTGCTTTTTCTAGGAGAGTATCTTTTTGTCTATGTTTGTCATAGTTGTCTGCAATGGGCAAATATGTCTTTTACAATTACTGAAAGCGTCACTACTCAAAATTAATCACTATTTTTACCTTCACAAACAATATAAGACAATTGATATAATTTATTTCTAATCATCTGTTCTCATTGTCCATGCTGTTATTGTGTAGTATTTTATTATAGCTCCATCTTCTTTTAAGTCCCAGTAGAATTAGTCATTGTAATTTCCACATTATTGTAGTGTTACTATTTACTTTGACTTGTCTACATTTAAAAGTTCACTTGTTCATCACTGTCCCTTGTATCATATTCCTCCATTCCATGTAACATTTCTTCTGTTCAAGAATCTCCTTTAGTACTTGAGTCATTGTGGCTGTGAGTGACACATCTTGATTTTTGTTTGTCCAATAATATCTTTATTTTAATTTAATTGTCTATTACTGTTTGAGCACTTCTGGTGATAATTTATTTCTGGTAACTCTAAGATTGAAGCAAAGGTGAGGACAGGATTGAAGAACGGGGTATAAATATTATATATTCTGATAGATAAACATGGAAGTAACATGAATAAAACATTGTGGCATAGAGAAATGGGAAAGTAAAAAATGAAACTCATGGGTTGTTGTGTAGGTAGTATGTGGTGTTGTGGGAGATCTTATTTAAAATGGTAAAAACAAATACTAGAAGAAAGGTAAGGGAGACATAAATTAATATATAAAAAGTGTTATTAAATTTTTACCAGGAGAAAAACTATACAAACTTTCATAACTATAAAATATACACAAAAGAAAACAAAGGAACAGAGAACACAAAGAAACAAATGCAGTAAATATAATACACACACTAAATTTCAGTGAAAATACCACAAGAGATTTCAGATAAAATAAAATTGTATGTAGATATATTTGTAAGCCTACATGAAATGGATAATATTCTAGGAAAAATGTCTATGTGAGAAATAAAGTTATCACAATAAAAAACTGCCTTCAGAAAAACACAAAAAGTCTAGATGAGTTCATGGAGCAATTTTACCAAACTTTCAAAGACTAGATAATCCGAATCTAATTTAGGATAGCTCCAGAGTATAGGGGGTAAAAAGAAAATTCCCAATTTTTAAAATAAAGTGTAACTTTGAAAACTAAACCTGATAAAAATAGGACATTAAAATGAAAACTAAAGACCAAACTTACCTATGCATATCAATGCAACATACTAAATAATTTTCTGAGAAAACAGAATCTAATAAAACCTTAAAATTATATATAATGGCAAAGTGTTTTTTTTTCCTAACAATTTAAAGATACATCAGTATTAGGAAATTATAATACAATTTACTGCATCAGTTGATTTGCAGAGAAAAAATATGATTATCTCCATAGATGTTAAACAGGGCTTTGACAAAATTCAACTTCAACTCACGAGAAAACACTCCAGAATATAGAACAAATACTGCCTCTAAGAAGATTTTCATACACATACACAGACACACATGTATTACATATGTGTATGTTTTTACATATATAGGAAGTATAAACCAGAGACTAGAGAAATGGTTGACAATAGTTACCTACAAGAGTAGGCTGGGATAGAAAAGAGTGAGCCACCTTCCCTGAACTTTTTAAATAATTTTGACTTTAGAACTATGAAAATGTTTTACATAACACAAAATAAAATTAAGTATAAAACAAAATAAAGGCACCTTCAAATTTAATGAATACGCAAATAACAATAATAGCTGCGTGAGTCTGTACATGAAACTGATTTGCTCCTGGACTCCCCCTCACTCAGTATTCCACACGTACTGCTCTGACTGTGAGTCCCCCTTTTATTTCTTGTACCTGAAGATGTCTCCTTGTTCTTTCAAACTTGATTATATATTTAAATTTCTTAAAATATTTGTCTAGCATTTCCATGTAATGAAGACATCTTTATTAAATTATGCTACCAATTTCTTAAATCTAAAACTTTGGAGAATACATTTTGAAGCAATTACATTTCTCCCAGGAAAAAAAAATTAAAAAACATAATTAGACGTGTGTTCTTTTCCAATAGGCCATTACATTTTAATTTTCTTTTCCTGAAATAGATATCAGGTCAAGCCTCTGAAACACACCTTCTTCATGAAGGTTGTAAGCTTCTTGGCGGGAAACTGCTATCCACATTTCCCACATTACTAGCAACTAGCATAGCATAAAGTGGAATCTTTGGCAAGTGCTTAATTCAAACAAAAAGTAAAACCTGTAAATATCAGTCATAGTCTGCTGAATTTCTAATACTGAGAACAGGACAGAATGTAACCGACCTGTGCAGCGATAGTTATTAATCGCCTGGACCTTTGCTCTTTGGGACTTGATATTAGCTATGACCTTTTAATTACTTTGACTTGTTATAATCCAGCCCGAATCTAATATATGTAAAAAAGACGGCCATGTAAGTTTACCTTTTCTTCAACAATATTAGACCCAAGCATAGTTCCTGGCTCAAAACCAGGCTGTCTCCCACACTTGTGGAGATTGAGATGACCATGTGACAGACCATCCACTGAAGGTCAGGTTGGCTCAAATCATCCCAATGTTGATTTATTGATTCTGTGTATTTGTATTTCCTGAAGGATTCTGCCAAATTATGTGGTGCTTGTTTGAGGGTTTACTGAGATTGTAGAGACTGGACAGCAGAATGAAACTCATTTAATCCCTGGGCTACTCTTCTCCAAAGTTGCAAAGCTAGGCAATTTAACACAAGCAACAGTAATCAACACAACCAATACAAACAAGCAATACTAACACTAGAGAAGTCAACATAAACATTACTTATCATAGCAGTGAATGCTGAATGAGCATCTCCTGTGGGCCAGCACTGTTTTAAAGATGCTACATAAAGAGACTCATTGAATTCTCTCGATGATAGGATCTGGGTACCACTGTTTTTGCATAATTCTATAATTTCTCAAAGTTTCATATTTATAAGTGGCCATGTAACTTAGGAGCTGAAGCTATCTAAATTCAGTTAATGCTTTTAACCACACCTTACCATTTCATCCCAGTTCACTAAATCTTGGTTTCAACATTTGTATTTAGTGAGGGAATTAAGAGGAATTACTCATTCTTTCACATCATTAATTGGTGTGAATTTTTACACTTCCTGCTTTCTTTTCACGAAGAAATATTCAACACCTTGATGGGGCTGGGGAATGGCATGAATGAGAATTGGACCGATGTGTCATTGAAACATAGAAAAAATGGCATGCTGTAATGCCTGTGCTCAAACCAAATGAGCAAATCTCATTTTTAACTTCCTGAGACAAACTGCATGTTTCAGCAGGCTTGCTGGGTCATGTATCTGTGATTGGAAAAATCACTTCGGAATTACAGAAGCAATTGTTAGAGGAGCATTGCAGGTGATTTATACCTTCCACATTCATAAGAAAAATGTTCCTTATTGCAAACATTTGAGGAAGTCCGTGAGCAGCTCGGACTCAGCCCTGCAGACATGAGAGGCTAATTAAACATCCAAAATGTGCACCTTCTGAACACCCTTGAGGACCCCCTTGGACAAACAGTGTCTGTGGCTGCCACACACGTAGAGTCACGTGACAGTGAGGCATTTTTTCCACAGTTCTTTGCCCTCTCTGCTAGATACATCCATGGCCTAATATTTATTTATTTATTTGCTTGTTTATTTGTTTGTTTGTTTGTCTATGTATTTATTTTCATCTCTGGGCCTTCTTGGATGGAACAGACACTAGCAGTTGTGCCAGAATCTATGGGGTTAAATAATGTTCACAATGGATTCATATCCAAAAGCCAGAGAGAATAATCCCAAACCTGGATACGCTGACGATCCTGCACTCCTGAATGGAAAGGGAAGATACTAATTTTTAACATATCCCTTTGTTTTACACCCAAATTTCATGCTATTGTGGGTTTGAAAATAATGATACACACACACACACACACACACACACACACACATTTGAACCACTAAATGTTTGTTGATCTTTATACCTCCTAAAATGAGGTGCATACTGGCATGTGTTTGGAAGGTACTGGGAATTTTAGGCCCTTTTTACATACTTTGGGAACAAATTTGAATGTATAACCTGAGGCTAACAGTTTAAAACAGGAGAAAATGGTATTTAAAGATGGATCTCATTACTAATCACTCATAAAAGGGATTTTTCAGAGAGAGATTATTATTACTTGATCTGTGATTTATGTGAATTAAAATTAATTAGTAAAGTGCTTTTTTTTAAATTTTAGGGAGAGTATTAAAACTACTTGAGGTTGCAGGCTATATTCTGATGCTTTTTAAATATATATAAATTATATAGATACAGAACATGTATTATCAGTAGCCTTTTATTTCCTGGAATTTCCTGAAGGCATTTAACATAATATTTTTGAAATAAAAATATTGCCAGTTAGTTTCACACTTTTGGTAAAAAGTTACTATAAATTTGGTTTGCCTAGAACACAAGACTGCATATGATAGAAAGTTATCCAGAAAAATATAAATCAGTATGTAATAAAGTATTCATTGAAGCTTTGTGATATTTTTTACAATATTGAAGCAAAATGAAACTAATTTTATTTATTTATTTTTTGAGGGCTGTGTCACTGGCCCTCATATGTGGGACTGAACCGGGGCCCGCTGGCTTCCAAGGCCAGCACTTAACCACTGCGCCACTCGGCTGGCCCGAAACTAATTTTATATATCTTTTTATGGCAGGGTATAAGCCTTGTCTTGGCACAAAATAAACTTTATTGCTAGCTATGCTACATGATAAAAAAATTACTACATATAAATACCTATACATACATTTAAAATGCATATGCATGAAGACACATTGGACATTAATTACATTAATGTAAATATGTCTAGAAACTGTCTGACAAATATCATAAAATATCCACAGTCACTAATGGGTGATACCACTTTTTGAAACTTTTTCAGTTTTATATGTTATCCTCAAGTTCTATAATGGTATACATTACTTTTATAATAGCTTTGATGTTAGATTTTTAAGGTGAATTTGAATATAAAGCAAGCCCTTATTTTCATTATTGAAATATAAAAAGAATAATTTTAATCAGCTTAAATATGTAAACATTTAAAAATGCAAATGAAATAGTCACATGTTCATATGTAATATTTATTCTTTAGTAACATAAAATTACATATTATCTAATATAATTTGGAACGTGTTTCTATTGTTACAGATAATGGAACAATTTTTTCCAACTTCTTAATTTGGATTCTAGACATTGGTGTCTTCCTCAACACTAGAACACCTTTCTAACTTCATTATCACTGCTGTTTCAAGCAGACTCTATTTCACCCTATTCTCTTTTCTTTTTTTTTTTTCTTTTTTTGAGATGTAGCACTTCTAAAACTGTATGATGTTGCTACTGAGACTGTGTATCCAAGTATACACATTCTGGATACACATTCTCATTTGCAGGATATTCTGACATTTCCCTGTGGTTGTATCTTTGTGATCAGCACTATGTAAGCCCTTATTGTATTTCTTCTTGGAGCCTATAAAAAAGGTGTAATTAAATTGACATCTCCTGTGCAAGTCATTCCCAGAAGAATTATTGCTAAATATGAAAGCAATTCCCAATGGTTCACCTGTGTGTGTGTGTGTGTGTGTGTGTGTGTGTGTGTGTGTGTGGTGTGCGTATACTGTGATACTGTGATTTATAATAATAAATATATATTTGGTCCACGTTTCTGGCACAGAGTTCCTTAAACCCTTGGAATTTCCTAGGTGAGAAGAGAGATAGAATTGGTTTTTGTTATGTTAATAAGGTGAACTTTGGACCACACCTTAGGAAGGGGGCTGGTTGCTAGGCGAATCAACCTTAGGGTTAGAAAGTTGGAATTTTCAGTCCTACCCCCTGACCCACATGGAGGTGAGAGTGACTGGAGGTTTAATTAATGTCCAATGGCCAATGATTTAATCAGTCATGCCTGTGAAATGAAACCTCCATAAAAACCACAAAGTATTGGGTTGGAGAGTTTCGGAGCTGGTGAACACATGCCCATGCAGAGAGGATGGCACACCTGGAGATGGCATGGAAGCTCTATGTCCTTTCCCCATACCTTGCCCTCTGCACCTCTTGCACCTGGCTATTCCTGAATTATATCGTTTTTTCATAAACCAGTGATCTAATATGTAAAATGTTTCTCTGAGCTCTGTGAGCTGTTTTAGCAAGTAAATCAAGCCCTAAGAGGGGGTTATGGGAACCTCTGATTTGTAGCTAGTCAACCAGAAGTATAGGTAAAACCCTGGACTTGCAACTGGTATCTGAAGTCCAAAGAATGGGTCATTGGAACCTCCAATATAGGTGGTTGGTCATAAGCCCAGGTGATAACCTGGGCTAGTGACTGGCATCTGAAGTTGGGGGGGCATGGGATGCACTCTTGTAGGACTGAAATCTTAACCTGTGAAATGTGATGCTGTCTCCTGATAGATAGTGTCACAATCACAGTAAATTGTAGGATACCCAGAGGGTGTCCAAGAATTGATTGATGTTGTATGGGAAGCCCCCAGTGCATTCTCTCTCTCTCTCTCTCTCTCTCTCTCTCTCTCTCTCTCTCTCTCTCACAGGAATCGGGTCCAGAAACCCAAAAGATACACAAATATATGTATCTGTATCTATTTATATATAGATACATATGTATGTATGAATTATTCAGATGAATCATATAAATTTACCAAAATAATGATAATTTGTACATTTTCTGGCAATTGTTTTTTCCAAATGATATTTTGTTGTCTAACAGAAAGTATTTAAAAAAAGAACTGTACTGTCATAAAATTTTGCCTTAGTTAGTATGACCAGATTTCTGATATTACTAATATTACAGGAAGTTTTCTTTTTTATTTCATTTTAGAACACCATATGATGTTAATTTTTGTATTTCTTTCAAAGGGAGACAGCTTCATCAAATAGGACCTTAAATTTTATACCTTTTGAGTGTATAAAATTGGATTTTAAAAATAAAATTTAGCGACCTTGAAATTATTGAACGATCACTGAAATCTGTGATGTGATTTTTTTTTCTCACAGAAAAAAATAAATGATCCAAGGAAAAATATTAATTAGGGCTGAATTTAATTTTCACTGTGAATTTATTGGTGCAAAAAATTGAACAGATTATTAGTCTTTAAAAATGCACGTTTAATAAGCTAATAAAAATTACAGTGTTTGACCCTCCTACTCATTAATGCCTAAACAATAAACATGATTTTTCATAGAAATATTTAAATTATTCTTTAGAAAAAATGAACTCTGCTATAAAGACTACGATATGACTCCATTCAATTTTAAAAATACTTATAAGTAAAAGAAGACTGTTTTATATTTTGGCATAGAACAATACAAACATTATTTTTAATCTATAATGCACATATGTCGTGTTTCTTCAGAATATTCCATCTTGCTATTGAGGACCAAGAAAGCAGATGGGTCTGATGAAACGCCTAAGATGATTTTGAATAGATAAGTAATTGCTGAGTAGTGAACCTACGAGGAATGAAAGGCCATAATGACACATAATATACTTGTAATGCTAAAGACACTTAATATACATGAGACTCCAAATGCAAGAGACACTATATGTTCATCAGGCTTTAAATATATATGCATCATCTAAGGCACTGAATATTTATGATAACTAAATATACATGAGGCATGGAAGACACACAATAATCAGGAGGGCTAATTAAGTTTAGTGACACTCTCTCTGGTGCCAAGTGTCCCCTCCCCAAAAAGCACATAAAACCCAGGGTGCTCAGCCAGGAGTGAGCTACAACTGTGGCCAGGTGGACCCACTCTAGCGACTCTCAGATAAAGCCTGTGTGTATCATTGGTCCCAAGCACCCTCCAGACTGAGAGAAAGGACACCTGAACAGTGTACCTCCCAGGATTTATGTGATCCTCTGCTCTGTGCATATTATGTCCTATGTATATGTGTACCACATCTCTTTTTTCTTTTGTTTTAAGAATTTTGCAGCATGCATTTCAAATAGATTTAGTAAGTCCTATAATGCAAGCATTTTAATTCAGTCTGTTGAATGTGTCGGCCCCATATCTGTAGGATAGCTCACCAGTTAGTGTACGTGGACTTTATACAGTTATTGAGGTAATTTCCTCCATGACAATTAATTTGCACTCCAGCTCAGGTTTTATTATCATTTTTTAAAAAAGCACTTATTTTATAAGCACATAACCAAGATGGGGTTTCACTGCAATAGGTTCTCAAACTTAGAAATAAAAGGGGAGTTTGCTCTGCAATATTATTTTCCCATTGAAATGTAGATGTTAAGGTGAAGAAAATTCAAACTGTCTGCGATATGTATGCTGTGCATGTGTTTCTGAAGGGGAGACCCAGAGAGAAATAAGGATCTTAGGTAATCACCTTATAAAAATGTCCATTCAAATATAACCAACTCCAAGAGACAATTGTGCGTTTAAGATGAGGGAGACTGTGAAGATACTAAAACCTGAGGAACTACAGCCCGTCACATTGAAATTTAACAGTAGGGCCTGTCAGTGGGATTTAAATTTACAATTAGAGAATCCTTCTTTGACTTTTAATAGGGCTTTCTGAGAAGACTAATCGAGATCCCCTTGGGGAAATTTTATTCTGTGAGTATCTCCACCTCAGTGTCACTACTACATCAAAAGTATTACAGTTTGCACTCAGATCGGATTGAACAAGAGCTTCTGTTGTCTTTAAGCTGGAGGTGAACTTGGAATATAAACCATTTAGGCAACACACGAATGTAAAATTCTAGCTGTATTTCTTTTAAAAAATGTACAGAGACGTAACATACTCACCCAGGCTGACTTAACAACATGTCAGCATAAAGAATTAAACAAAAACAAAACAAAACAAAAAAACAACAACAAAAAATTTATAGACTGATGTATTCCAATAGACTTTGGATTCCAATGAATTTCCTGAAAGTTTAAAAAAAAAGGGCTCACAACCTTCTGATACAAGAAGTTGCATATCTGTAGATTTCCAAATCTGGATTCTCCTGTAAGTTCACAAAAGAATATTTTTATAATTTTCTCTCTCACCCACATCTTTATTTTCATTTCAACTGACTTTGTCCTGATTACAAAACATTAGCTCTAATGTAAATAAAGAAAAAAATTTATTTTGATTGGTTTATGTTTTCCCTCTATCTGATTTTTAGATTTCATAATGTAAGAAATCTTATGTGAATAAAATATGTATTTGGACAATGCAGAAGAACATAAAATAAAAACATGTCTACCATCTATGTATTTTTAAAAGAATTGTTTCTGTTTACAGACTTTTGTACTGGAAGTTGTGCGTGTGTGTGTGTGTTATTTATCTGTAATTTGTCTTTACTTTTGAGTAATGTACATATTGTAAGCTGCTATTTAATTATATTATTAATATGCTTTCATATTAAGAACATTTCATCAGCATAAATTTTAGTTTATAAATGTAATTACATTTTTTCTGTATATATATTATTTCAATAATTTATATAAATATCTTGAATCAGAAGCATCACAACCCAGAGTGACATGACCCTTTTCCTTGAGCCTACACTAGAATATCATCTTGTCATTAAAATAATGCATTATTAGCTTAAGAAGTTATGTCATAGTTTCAATTTTATTGATTTATTTTGTTGTTTAATTTTTTCATGTGGCGATGCATAATTTTTATGTCTTAATTTTTCCTTTATCAACTTTCAGGGTATTTTAGAAAATTGCTATTCTTATTGATTCCTAAAACCTCTTTATTCTGAAATGTGTCTACAATAGATGTTAAAATATGTTCTTTAAATTTCTAATTTGTCTTTTAGTTTTTTATAATTTTATATAGCTTAATTGACACACTCTTTAATCTGTGTATTCTTCCTTTCCTGCCCATCAGTGTATAAACTTATTGTGACGTTTTTAGAAATCAACATGTACCTTGAACTACTCTTTAAAAATTTCCTTTAGGTGATTATCTATTGCTAGGAATCTAATTCATAATCGGTTAATCAATAACATTTGTTTTCTGATTTTCTCAATTACTAGAGATATCTCATTAAGTCTTCCTTTATGTTTAATTGTATCTGACTTGATTTCCTTTATTATTTTATTTATTTACTACTTATATAAAACGATTTCATTTTTTATTATTCTTATAAACTATGGCATCAAAAGCTCTATTGTCACGTATCTCTATATACCATACAGTTTTAAGAAAATAGAAGAATAAATTTATTAAGTAACTTTAACCCAAAAAATGATTAGAGTATTTAAACAATGAATAGTTACTGAATAATGGTTGAACTTTTGATGAAATCTCCAAGAACAGATAAAATTACGTTCATATGTTATTATTTTGTTCTTTTTATTCTATGCTTATTATATTTATCACTTTAGATTTAAGTTTCTACATTAAGTTAGTCACACAACATACAATAATACAGCTGTGTGTTCTCTAGGAACATCCACCAAATAATTTTAAAATAGAGTAAACATTAATTACAATGATGTTAGCTGATTTTTCCTGTTGTACCTACCACATATCAAGCACTTTTTTGTAAATATTTTCTCTTTGTCATCAAGATTATAGCAGATAAATATTATTATCCCTGTTTTTCAGGTTAGAAAAATTGAGCTCAGGAGAACGTAAATGCCTTGCTTTACCAGGAATCCAATTCTAATTACTATACTCTTTTTTCAGGTACAGAGTTTTTGTTCTTGTTTTCCCTTTATGTATGCTGCTTAGAAGGGTATATTTGCATTCAATATTACTATAATCAAAACGTTCCATTCATTGGAATGTATTTCCAGGGCCTCGCTGTGAGCCTGATTCTAGAAATGATCTGAAACAACTAAAGTGAACTAGAGCTGTATAAAGAACTTAAGAATTCAGAGCCATCCACAAAGACAATTTAGAATCATCAGAGAAAAATACCATGATAATGAACTCTGGCTGAGAATGGCCCTTATTTTCTTTTCTGATGGAGTTTCAGTTCACTTTGCCCTGAATAGATGCAGTCTTAGAGAGTAACTGAAAGTGTAACTGTCACTTCGGCTTTAAGTCACTTTCATTGATATTTCAATGATTAGAGAAGCATAAGTGAAACCTTCCAACAGCCATACCCCTGAAATGACCTGCTTTTGATAGCTCTGAATATTGCACTGTCCCAATTGGAAATCCATTAAACTGAGACTGGGGAAAATGCATGCTGAGTGAAAATGATATGAAAGCTAACAAGATAATAAAAAAATCAGAAGGGTCCTGAGGCCTGTTGGAATGCCATTTGAAGTGGCTGAATTTGTTGTTTGCATTAGAATTCACCTGATATGCTAGAAAGAATGTATCCATTATCGAGCATTCTTTAGTTTTCAATTAATATATTAGGGACAACGCTGAGTTGCTGGATGCAAATTGTCATTCCTTCTGTTTCCTATTGTTAATTAAACCAGTTGTCAAAACTGAGTGGTCAACAGAAATACCTGCAATGGTGCATCAAAATAATGCAGATTTCCAACCCTGCTCACTAAACTCTGAGACAAGATAAAGTAGGGCTTCAGCATAAAATGTGCATATATGCACATATACTGGGGTGCCAAAAAATATATAAATATATATATATATACATGTGACTTTCATTCACATTTTATTATCAGTATATATTGAGTATTACAATTTTAATATAGCTTTTTCCTTTCTTAAAATGCATATACATTTTTTGGCACCCCCGGGTATATACCTTCTTTACTTTATGAGTAATTAAAATGGGGGAGGGAAGAGCCTGTGAAAAAACTCTCTCTCTCACACATACACACACACACACACACACACACACACACACACACAGATAGTTCCCGACTTACAATGGTTTGCCTTAACGATTTTTTGACTTTAGGATGATGCAAAAGTGATATACATTCAGTGAAACCATAATTTGAATACTGAATTTAGATGTTTTCCTGGGTTGTGATATGCGGTAGGCTACTTTCTTATGAGCCAGCCACACTATCCCGAGGGGAAACAACTGTGGTGCTAGCTGTGATGCCAGCATTTTTTGGATATTGCATTTTATGTTTTTGCATCTCATCAGGTCTGCAAAGCTCTATGTCTCCTGCTCCTGGTGAGGAAAAAAAAAATGCAAAGGCTCTTCTGATGAACTGATGATAATTGCCTAACAGCTAATGGAAGTGTTCTGAGCACCCCAAAAGGTAGGCTAGGTGTTCAGTAGGTTAGGTGCAGTAAATGTATTTTTGACTAGCCATATTTTCAATTTACAATGGGTTTATTGGGATATAACCCCATGGTAGATCAAGGAGCACCGGTAGATAGCTTTTTGGTTTCATTCAACAATTTCTGAGTATAGAACAAATGAAATCTACTTCAGACACAAAAAGACAGAGGGAGTGGATGGCCCAACTATGGCTTATTATTAATAGTAAACTTGGCCAAGAGGCCAGCAGGCCTGAGAATTAATCTCACCCGAGAGATCATAATGACAGTTCTCTCAGAGCTGGTCTCAAGCAAAGCCAAAAACTTTCTGAAGAGCCAAGGAGAGGTGTGTTCTATACATGACCACAGAGCAGTTAGTCAGTAGACCAAATGCTGAATTTTGAAGAGTGAAACCATGCCAGGGAAGAGGTGTGGCCTGGGAATGGAAATTGTTTCTATGCATTGTGATTAATTAGCAAGATCATGTTAGTGTGATGAATATCACCTGAGACTACCTATCAATGGTAGACCTTAGAATGTAAAGACAGCATTGATACATGTTTGTACAGTGCTAGCTTTGTGTCTACCGCTGTGTTGGAGTTGTAGCAGTCCTCTTTGACACACTTCCCTCTGTCTTAGTCTAAATTCAGCCCAGGATTAAAACCAACATGAAAGAAGTCCCTTTTAGGTAAACACTGATACATGTTGGTACTTAGGTTGACAATTTGTTCCCTGTCAGCACTTCACCGGCAACTTAAAGTTTCTTTCATGTTGATCTTGGCAAGGAGTGAGCCAACAAAAGCAAAAACAATAGACTCAAATGCGTAATGCATTATCCTTCATTGTGTTACTATATTTGTTTTTCCCTTGAGGAGCCAAGGCTGCTACAAAGGCTTGGGGGAGCTGAGCACTTGTTAAACTGCCTACATGATGCCCAAACAGTTGTTGAAAAGCTAAAGAAAAAAGTATGTATTCAACTAGTTTCTGTGTAAGAACAAACTAATATTTAGCTAATCTTTACCACCAGATTATTCCCAGAGTAGAATTAAAGCAGTTAATAAACAAAACAAAAACAAAACAAAACAAAAAACTGTGAGAGCAATGTACACATATTCCCCAGACTTCTTTTAAAAAATAATTACAATTGATTTGGAATTGCATAGACATTAGTTTAATTCTACATATTGAGCAAATCTTCTCTAGAGAATAAAAGAAACAATTTATGTATATATTAAGTATTTATAAGGTTGAAAAGCCCCCAATTTAGTCATTTTTATTTTGAAAATCATTAGTTAGATATATACCTACTATATCAGGTTATTTCATGAACATAATTAAATATCTTAATCCCTTTTAAAAAGCAAATTATTGAGTAAAATGAATAGCACATTCAATATTTTAAATGTAAGTATAGTTGAGCATGTGTTTTTGAATAAAAAACATTTTGACTTATATTTTCTTTGGTATACAATTTATAAAAAGTAAATTGATGTTACACTAGGTTCTTTATATTCTGAATGGATTTTAAAATAAAAAGAGAATATATAAAAATAGAGGACCTATGTATTTCTTTTAATTTATTTGGGAAAAGTACTTTCAATTAATCACAAATTGAATCCTTAGGTACTTTATTAAAAGTCCCCACTGATTTCTAAGAGGTGTGAATTTATCCAGACTGTCAGCTATGTTAATTATAAAATGCTATAAAAAAATACTGAATCAAAGTTATGATTCAATAGGTATGCAAATCAGGGAAATGCAAAAATGTTTAAATCTATAAGAACAAGACTTTCTGGCTTGGACTTACAAATGGCACTAAGGTCAAAGTTACCCTTTTTTCTTTTCTGGAAGTTATCATAATTAACTAAAAAGTCACAAGAAACATTTTTGGCAGCGGTTTAAGCCTGTTCTTCACATATTCATTACACATAATGAGCTAAGGGATTTTGCTCAAATATTGCTGTTAATATTCACCTTAGTATGAACCTATGAGGAGATAAATATCAAAATAAGACAAATTTCAGGAAATGACAAAAGCACAACAATAGGTTTTTAAAGTCCCTGGTTGTGGGGATCTTAAAAATTGTATCAACAATGTGATCATCAGTGACATTATTCCTTAAGGACTCTCATGCTGCCTAAGGGACCACGGGAGGCTTTCCCAGAGCCAAACCATTTGTCAGCACGGAGGAACTCTTGCTCGGAACCCTTGCTCACTAGACATAGCTTTCTCCTTTGCCAGAAACCTGATTTTTCAACACATCGTTCTGATAGATAGTGCTTTCAGAAATATCTAGTTGGGTCCCACCATGGAGGCTCAAGAATAGTGACTAGAGAATGCCATTCTCCAGGGTGGGAGTGTGACCAGTCAATAAACATCATATACTTCAGGCTAAGGCTTGCCCTTTCTAGGCCTGCATAGAAAATAAATAACTTAATGAGCACACTGGTGTTAATCCATTCAGAACCTTTTCCTTCAATACACTAAAGGGCCTGGGAAACCCTGGTGCCACTGAGGAAGAAAAAAGAGCAAGAGCATGGGAAAAGAGCCTTAAAACTATACTGAAAACAGGGAGAAGTGGTTTTGCATATTTCACAGTTTTGCAAGCAGCTAACTCTTAATGGAAAGACAAAATAGTACACACCTATATCATGACCCTTTATGCGAGGTAATGCACAGCTGTAGCTAAGTGACATAGTAAATGCAAGGTGAAATAATAAATAGCAAGGTGACATAATTTTAAAATATAGCTAACTGTTGACAGTCATTGGTTCGACTTCTTTGGAGTGCAACCTGGCTATCCTTATAAAAATTACAAACACTTGTGATCAGACAAGTTTTGGTATATTGCATGATATCCTTTTTTTTCACTTTCTCTTTCCGTATTTTCTCTTTTGCTCTGATATTATTTAAACACATCATTGACTTTTGTTTTTGTTTTTGTTTTTAAATTTGTTTTTGAGGGCAGTGTTACTGGCCCTCATATGTAGGACCGAACCAGGGTTGCTGGCTTCCCAAGCCAGCACTTAACCACCGCGCCACTGTCATTGACTTTTCTTTCTTGTCTTAAGAGAAGTATATGGTTGAGTGAAAAGTATGAGTTTGCTAATAGTCTTACCTTCGCCAACTGTATTAGTTTAAATGCTTACACCCATTGAAAATCATGCAAAGTTTCTTAGAAGTAGAATATAGAAGCACAAAGAGAGGGAAAGGGACTACAAGAGAGTCACCAAAGTTAAGGGACGACAGCCCTGACGGTCCCCTATGTGGTGGAGACTAAGCCCTTATTCCCAGGTATTTCTTCAGAAAGTTGACAAGCCTGAAAACAAGAATACTACATGGGCAGCTCACTTCTACCCCCTGTGCTTCTAACTGCTGCACTGCTCATGCCTCTTCCACACCCAGCTCCAACTACAATGGAGCTCCTCTGAGTGGGTGTTGACTACAGAAAAAATAAATTGGGCCTGATGTATATAGACTGTACTGGATGGCACGCTGGGGTGAAATGCAGCTGACTTCTGAAATATTCCAGCTCTCTTTAAGAGTGATCCTGAAAGACAATGGGATGACAGATTCTTCCAGTTGGCAACCATCAAGCAGAATGTTTCACTATCCATTTGTTTTGTATGGATATATGAATAGATGTGGATTTACATAAGCACCAGAGTAGCGGCTGAGAGTTTGGCTGGAGGTTTTGGACGAGGAAGGAAATGTTAAAAGGCTCAAAGAGAATGGGCTCAGAATACAAGTTTCAGAATTGTGTTACATCCCAGTGCTAAATACAAATGCACACACACTCACACACACAGACAAAGCTTACAAAGTTAACTAAGGTAATTGATTCTATATGTTAAGGGGAAATAATGATAAGCTGTGTTTTACAGGTAGTCAATCACATAAAATGCAAAATAGTTTTGCTAATTTCACTTCCATTTTTTTATTCATGTCTCTTATTTATTTTCTTCTTTAATTTAAAATTTTTTTTGATTTTTGAGAGAAACAATTTTGTATGGTGTTTTGGGAGAAATTTATGTTCTTTGGAGAGTCTAATAGAGCAGGAAAAAAAAAACAAATGAGATGGCTAGAATAGGATTATCATAAAATGCATTGTTTTTTATATCATCTATGAATTTCACAAGATTTTTTAAAATGTCAGCTTCATTGAGGTATGACTGAGAAATAAAATTGTAAGGTATTTGAAGCGTACATAGTGGTGATTCGATTGTATTCCAGCTATGACACCCAGAACACTGTTAAACGTAGCACTGACAGTATTCATCCTTGTTATACATCCTCATCTACTTTTTAGGGGGTTGTTTTTACCCCATGATTTCAGGAGTGTCCTCCACAGTATAATATCAGAATTAATAACAGAATAATAGATAACAATCCTATTGAACACATAATACCAAAGATGTTCATCTATTTTTTTTTTTTAAACAGCTTTCATTCAATGAAGGACGAATGCCACATCAGGCATATATGTTGCAAATAAGTTCAAGTTTATCTTTTACATTTGTTTGTCAAACACTTTTTTCCCCCTGAATTCATCAAATTACCAATGTTTTCTCCATTTGGCCTTCTGACACTGAGGTTCTGTTTATAAAGTCTTAGAAATATTTGCTGATATTTTTCTTCTAATACTTTTCTAAACCATCGCATTTTAGATTTTATTTTTATCACCAGTTAACGCATGAAGCAGACATCATTCCACCACCACTCCTTCCACTTCAGCTTTACTGAGTGAAATAAAGCTGAGAAAAGTGAGAGGGTAAGAATCAATGTGGGACAATCTGGATTCAGGTTTGTAAAGTCACAGCATACATAAAAGCCACATCCAAGTCAAAAAGCTGGTTGTCCAGTTGGTTGTATCAAAATATCCTATTTCCTCAATTTCTACGAGAAATGCTCACATGTTCTGTTGTACATGAAAAAGAGGGCCTTTGTGCTTTGGTGAATTTGACTTGTAGGTGAAGAAACACAAATGCAGCTACTGCTGTGGATAAAAAAGCAACTGTGATGAACATGCAAGCATGAGAAATGGTGTTCTCTGGATTTATCTGGGACGTTGTGTGTGTGTGTATGCGTGTGTGTTTGCCTGTCTGCCTGCCTGTCCACCAGTCAAGTACACAAGTACAATGTACTGACATTTCTCAGCTTGGATGTGAAAAACTCATCCCATACCACGCCTTCCATTGATATTACCAGAACATGATACCTCTGAACATGGTAATCCCTTTTGGTGTTTACACCTAGGTCACCGAATTATTTCTCCCTTTTCCTCTTTCTTTCTTCTTCTTAATTTTTGTTTTTTTATATTTTTTTAGCATTTGAGAAACAAGAAAAAAATATTTTCCAAGCTTCACTAAATACCTGTCCCCCAAAAGGCCTTTTAGTCTCAGTGACTGGATTGGTATTTTTCTTCCACAGAGAAAGAAAAGTAACTAGTTCTGTTCCTACCTATAGCCTCCAACAATAAACGCAGGAATACAAACTTCTTTACATCTTAATAATTGCCAGGCTAGATTAACAAGCTGCTAATGTTTTGATTTACAAATTGGAGGCCCATTTGGTCTGCTTGGCCTTCAGGAAGATTGAGCTGTCTCCTTGCTTCCCTGAAAGTAAGTAAATGACTGTTTATCCATTCCCTTGATTAGAAGTCTGCCCTCCAGCCAGATAAAAGAGGTTCCATAATAAATGCGAGGCTCCCGTGTTTTGTTTTGCTTTCTGAATTTAGTACCAGGCATTAAACAGAATTGGAGATTGATTTTTGTTCAGGGACCAGTGCCAGATAAAACAAGGAGTGAGCAAGTAGGCTAGTGTGTAGACACGAGCTCCTTTATAATGAGAGGATTGCAGTTTTAATGGAACAGCAACTGGGTTATTTCAGGTGTGTGTGATGCTCTGTGTGTATGTGTGTGTGTGTGTGTGTGTGTGTGTGTGTGTGTGTGTGTGTATGTGTGTGTGTGTGTTCCCACCTCAGCAAGACTTCATTCATTCTCTCTGATCATCTGTTAGGAGCTGTTATCAAAGATCAAAACTAAATGCATCTCACCCAGTGTTTTAGTCACTGAACCAAAAACTTCAGTTGGGTTTTCTTTTGAGACCAGTTCTATAGCAATATTGTGGGGAATCACACACACACGCACATGCACACACACACACACACACACACACACACACACATGATGAAACAAAGGAGACTTCCATAGATAGATTATTTATGGGCATACACACACTTTGTTTTCTTTTACTGTCCCCCTTTCCACCTTTTGGAGGGTTGTGGCTCTCCCTTTGCATCATAATTTCTCCATTTGGCATCACAGTCACAAATCAATTTCTTCCAATTCATCTCCTCATGCCTTAGGGACAATCTTGTATCTTCTTTGACTTGCAGTGGAGCTGCTCTGCTTTCTGAGTTGCTGACAAATTGGCCGATAATGGGAGTAATGGATGGTGCAGCCCCTAGCTTCCCTCTGAGCGATTTACATGTCAAGTCTAAAGTGTCTCCTCTTTCGCATCCTGGGCTCAGAGGAGTACCCGGTTGCAGCTGCTAATGGAGCTGCTAGTCCAAGTAGAGTCAATGGATCAATAAATAAAATGATCTCAGTTGCTAAGTTTAAGTGCTGCACTTTGATCCATAGAGACAAGAAAGTAAAGGGATAGACTGGGAAGGGGAACAAAGTGGGAGGTGGTAATGTAACTGAGAATTGGTATCTGGGTGGCAGGTTCTCTCTATTTCTGGCCAGTGGACTGTGAACTAGATGCACCGTTATGCGCTGTGGCATTAAAAACTGACTTGTAAGCTTTATGATGCATGTATGCAACATGAAAACAAGGAGTGAAGGGAGTGTTCAGGGTTGGGATGTGGGTTTGCTGTTTTTTCTTTGTTTCTTAATTCAGTCAATCTCACAAGAAGTTTGGTTTATTTTTAGCACAAAGGAGACCGATGTCTACATTTTTTCCCTCACTTGCATGAATCCATCTCCAAACTTCCAAAACCTATTGCTTTCATCATATTTTCTCTTGCTTAGAGAAAACAGTCTGGTGTTTTACTCAGATTACTGAAGACACACGAGCCACAATGTAGCTCTGTCTACTGAGACATCAAAATGCTCGAAGAAGGAATTCAGTTATTCATTTAATCATTCATTCATTCGTAGCATATGAGAGATCCAAGATAAAGTGGTGGAGTAGGGCTCGGTGTTGGTTCCTTTTGGTTTTCGTGCCCATTTTTTAAAAATGGGGAGTGTCCACATTGTTGTAGAACAGCACCGTAATATGTCAATCTCAAATTATATAATTCATTTTATGAACCTTCATGTTCCATGTCTTATTATTTTATTGCTGATATTTATGACCCACTCCCTGAAGGCTAGGATTCCTTCACTTCTTTACTCATTCTGTAAGTATTGATGGAATGTCTACTGTGTTCTCAATGCTATGAACAGGGCTAATGGTACAGTTTGCAACAAAAAGCAGACCTCCCTGATCAAAAGGAGGCAACTTGGGACCAGTGAGATAATACATGGGAGCATCTCGAATTATGTAAAAATATGCCAAGAGTCAAAAATACAAAAGTGAATGAGACGCACATCCTGCCATGATGATTAGCAGTAAATGGATATTTACAGATATACACAGATATGTAAAGAAGTAATTACTTAAAAATAAACTGCAACCCATAATCACAAGGTATGCTAAGACAAACATTTAACTCAGATTACCTAATTTTAATTGTATGCCTAAATCCAGCCTGTATATTTATTTTCCCTAAGTTTTATTTTTACCTTTCCTTTCTGATTACCTTGCCTTACGGGAAACACACATATTGCTCAACCGAAACGATCCTATTTTACTAATTATTTGCACACTGTTACTTTAATCCTTTCACATAAACTGTTAAACTTATCTTTCATGTTTCTTAATTGATAAGTTACAGGGACAGGTGAATTAGTACATAATTTATGAAAGATTATATAGCTGTTATATGATCAAAATAACTTTTTTTCTTTCTTTATTGGTTGAATCTACTCTCTCTGCTCAGTCCAGTAGTTAGTGGTCCTATTGGGGGTGGGGGAAACATTCTATATATAATTATTTTCTAACAACCTTCAGAGGAATCTCCTTAGGGCTACAAATATTATACAGCTCGCAGGAAGTCATCCTTGCCTTAAAATATTAGCCAAAATGCTTTCTTCTGGAAGCCTCTACCTAGCTTTCCATGTCACATTCTTATTAGTGTTTTTCTTTTACAAATTAAAAAATAAAAATAAAAAATCATAATTCAATTAAATCATTTTTTTGCTTTTCTTCTCTCTCTCTCTCTCTCTCTCTCTCTCTCTCTCTCTCTCTCTCTCTCTCTCTCTCTCTCTCTCTCTCTCCCTGATATGTCTTTTAGCATTGGATTTACATAGCTTTCCTCACATTCTGTCCCCATAGGGAAAATAGGGAAAATTTCACTACAATGAATCTTCTCTATGAAATTGTGAGTTAGAATTCTCTGAAGAAAAACATATTATACATTGGGTCACTGCTAATAGGACATGATTCACAATCATTAATGGAAATCATCTAAGGCTAGTAAAGATCTTTTGTTAACAAATGTACTATAGAAACTGTTTTCTAAGAAAAAAATCTATTTCTCAGTAGTCTCAAGTGAGATGTGATTTCTTATGTACTTGGAGCTTATATTTGCCATGACATAGAGACTTAGAAAATGTATATTGATTTGATTTGTTTTATTTTTTATTTTTTTTAATTTCTTTACCTATTTAATGTAAGAAATTGAACGTTGAAAGGAGAAAAAAAGAATGAAAGTAGAAGAGGAGGAAAAGGGGAGATATTAGAAGAGCAAGTGGTTTCAACTGAATTTCAGTTGTGATACAAAAATTATAGAATAGTAGGCAGGGCCTGGCTGTCTGTGTGACTCTTAAAATTAATTTCTAGTAAAAAAAAAAAAAAAGGGTGGGGTGGCTTTCAATTTTCAGCTAAAGGAAAGAGGATGTGTCTGATGCACTGGCCCCTAGGAAGACACATATGATGGAGTTTTGTCCCTGAGGAGAAGAGTTAGTGACAACCCGTAATGTGGTTTTGCTCTGTAATGACAGCAGAGGAAGCCAAGAGGGGTCCTGTCAAGGAAATGAGAGAACATGGACAGATTCATATCTCATCACTGAGAAACCTGGAGATTTCTCTGGTGGCAGAGGAGAGGCATGGGTTCTGGGATGTTCAGGTTAGCTGGTGTCATAGTTACTAAAAAGACATTCTAATGTGACTATTGAATTAATGTGAACCATTTGTTCCACTTGTTTGAAGTTCCAGCTACAGTTTTTGCAACAAAAAAAAAACCCAGAAAAAATACGTCATGACTTTTCCAACAACCCAATATATATATGAAAATAACAAGACTGTGTATAGCCAAGTGCTACATTCAGTGGTGCAGATATAATTACTGGTTTAATGAAATGGCCAGCTGTCATTTTGACATACTGTTATACAAATGGATACCAAATAAACTTGTCACCTCTCTTCCCTTTATGTCTTAGCCATCTCTCTATACACTTGAGGTTTTCCTTTCAGATAAGGGAGAAGAACCATAGTATGAACCTTTACCTATGTTATTCTTGGAATAACAGAATCAAAACACTTGTGTTAAAGGTAACACTGTAGAAACAATTTGATATATTATGTCACAACTAGTAATCCACAATGAAGAACTGTGGGCAATTATTTACTACAATTATTATTGCCATTTTCAAAAGGAATATAAACTTTCCATCGTTAAGAACATAAAGCTGCATAATAAATTATTTTCCCAGATAAAAATAAGTGAAAAATATATTTTTTGAAATAATCATGAACTGTCAATTCTCTTATCACTGCATTATAAAACTTACTCCAGAAGGAGGGGACTGCATTATTTTTACTAAAGCCCCTGGCCACTTAGACCTTTGTTACCTCTAATTAATAACCAAGCGAGTGGGACCATTTGTGGACATGCCACATCACTCTTTCATTGGGAAAAAAAAAACAGAACCCAAAGTGTTTCAACGCCTGTTCACACACTGAATTCTCCAGCAAACCTCTTAGTTTGTACTTTTGGTTTTCCAAAGGCAAACCACATTGGAAAGCTGGTGACCCATTTAGTTTTATATATGGGTATATAAGTCCCCAAAGAACTATTATGTTTAATGGTTATTGCAGATTGTATTTTACAGTTGCCCAAGGTGGTGGTAAAGAGGGTGTTTTTGCTCTTTGACTTGAGCATGTTATCTGAAATGTTGTTTTACTGATTCACAAATGCCTCACAAGCTGAGAGTTTTACTATCCATGTCACCAATAAACCATATTCCTTATCAGACTTCATTATAAGTTCAAGTCCAGGACCAGACATCTGGCTAAAACTGAGGCAGGAGAAATATCTATTAAATGACTTTGTTTTTATAACCTTAAGTTGTATGTTATATGGATACCTACTCCCTTTTATTTGACAAGTTCCTGTAGATTGTCCAAACAACAAACTCAGTTTTTGTGGAGTTAAAAATATAGAGATTTAACTCTTTCCCTTATAAGTTTGGAGCAGAGAGGTCAAACTGTGAAAATTATCTATCTATCTATCTATCTATCTATCTATCTATCTATCTATCTATCTATCTATCTATCATCTATCTATCCATCCATCCATCCAATCTATTGGGTTGTTGGAAAAGTCATGACATATTTTTTCTGTGTTTTTCATTGCAGAAATGATCATGACTTTTCTGACAACCCAATACTTTGTCTATTATCTCCCCTGCCTCCCCATTTTACCAATTTCACCTGACAAGGAAGAGATGATCATGGTATATATTAGTCAATACATACTTTCTCCATGTTTATCAAGTTCTTGAAAGTTTACATAGAACTTTGAAATATACCATCATAGTTGGTCAGTATAACAATACTATAAGAGATGAATAAGGCCTAAATCTTTACCTTCATTTTATACTTGATAGAAAAAGATTCTGGGAGAACAGGTAATCTTTCTGTAGATGTCGGATTAGTAAATAATGGAGCACCAGGTCAAATTCTGGTCTTCTGACTCGTTATCAGGAATTTTTTACATTTCTAATCTGTGGATTCAGGAATGCTGGCAAACATATAGTCTGCTTTGTGAGCCCACATGAGGTACATTTAAGCAGCTTTGGGATAAACTTGACAATATCTCAAGGTAAACTTTAGACATCCTGTAGCTTTATTTTATGAAATTTCATCAATACTTGTAATTCACTTCTTTTGAAGGAGAAGTGCTTTTAATCTCACTGAATGCATCCAATAGCTTCCCCGTCTCCCACGGTTCACTTTCCAAGATTCCAGCCACTGCTCATTAACAAATGAATTGCTTCCCCAATGTATTCATGTCACGATACACATAGAATATTGTATTTATGTAGCATGAAGGGGTACATGGAGGATATTAAATGTGTCTATATGGGGCTTGGTGAAGGAATGCATTTTTTTATTTTACATAAGTAAAAGAAACACAAAATACATGGAATATGGGTGATACTAAATTTTGAAACTGCATAAAATTTCCAGTAAGATCTTTTCAAAATTTTAAATAAGAAATTTGCATTCATTTCTATGAACAGATTATTTTTCTCAGATTTAACCTAAATATTGATCAAGGTACTCATTGAATTTTTGTTTTTTTAAAATCTATTTTTCTTTGTTTTGTTTAAAGTATAATTTACATACAATATTATATTAATTTCAGGTGTACAACACAGTGATTAAAAAATGTATTGATATATACCTTATGAAGTGATCAGCATGATGATTCTAGTAGCCTACTGTTACTATACAAAGATATTACTGTATTATTATCTATATTCTCTATGCTGTACATCACATCCCTGTGACTTATTTATTTTATAACCAGAAATTTGTACCACTTAATCCTCTTCACCCATTTCCCTTCCCTTTTCCCCTCTGGCAATCATCAATTTCTTCTCTATATCTATGGGTCTGTTTTGTTTTGCTTGCTCATTTGTTTTGCTCTTCAGATTTCTCATATAAGTGAAATCATATAGTATTTATCTTTCTGTGTCTGACTTATTTCACATAGCATAGCTGATGGACCCTGTAGGTCCATCTACGTTGTCAAAAATGACAAGCTTTTATTCTTTTGTATGCTGAGTAACATTCCGTTGTGTGTGTGTGTGTGTGTGTGTGTGTGTGTGTGTATCGTATCTTATTTATTTATCCAATGGACACGTAAGTTGCTTATTGCAAATAATGCTGCGATGAACATAGGGGTTGCATATATCTTTTTGGATTAGTGTGGCTTTTTTTTTTAAAAGATTTTATTGGGGATTAGGGGGAGGGGAACAGCGTTGGGGAATCAGGGAAGGGGAACAGACAAGTTGGGGTCCTTTTGTTCTTCAGTCTAGTTGTGGAGGACATTGCTTCACTGGGCCATGTTGGCCGCATCATTGAGTTCTTCCCGGCTGAGGCAGATCGGTCGCTGGGCCCTAGACTGTGGCTCTTGGCAGCTCACTCCGGCTGTCGACCTCTCACACTGGCTTCTGGCTACTCACTGTAGCCTATGGCAGCCCACTGCAAACCCCCTGCAGCCTACACCATCACAGGCGACTCATGGCAGCCCAGCTCCAGGTGGAGCTATTGTTCACCATCTTAGCTGTAGAGGGCAGTGTCACTGGCCCTCATATGTGGGATCCAAACCGGGGCCCTGCTGCTCAGAACTGGTGTCCCAAGCCAACTCTTAACCAATTCCTCACTCGGCCGGCCCTGGATTAGTGTTTTTGATTTCTTCAAATAAATGCCCAGAAGTGTAACTGCTGGGCCATTCAGTAGTTCTGCCTCCAGTTTGTTTTTGTTTTTTACTGTTTCTTTTAACAGTAACTTTTATTCACACATGTAGGTGGTAGCAAATGACAAAAGATAATTTATTATTTTTTGTGCTAATCAAAAGAAATTTATCTGTAAACATTAACAGGATTTCTGTTAGTCAGTCTCTAAATTGTACTCTAAATATGTAATCATTCTTTAAATGTGTCACTTTTCCTTTTATGTTATTAATAAATGGAATGTTAAAATTTCTTATGGTAATAAATAAAAATGGATTTGAAATTCAAGCTTTTTATATCATGAATTTCAAAATATTGATGAAATGTTCTGATTAATTTGTAATAATTATTTTGTGTGATTCAGTTTAAAAGAATAAATAATATCACTGAAAATTTTACCCATACTCTCCCAAAATTAAACTTTGCTTAAAATTCTTAAACTATATCAATACATGATAATGTATTTCATGCAGTTTTTGCAATTAAAAAAGTATGTTTATTCAAGCTGTTAAACAATTTCACTTTAATTAGTTTCTTTGGAAAACCAATAACTATTCTTCAGCAATCTCTAAAATGATAACTATCCATAATAATTACTCAATAATTTTACACAAATTAAAAACAAAAATTTCTTAGCTCATAAACATTTGACAACTTTTTTTTGCAGACCAAAGCACTTCATATGAAACAAAAAGGCATGACATTCTCTTTCTAGTTATTTGTATAAAACTAAAGAAAGATAGTGACCTGAACTGTGTTACTATCATCTTTTAATAGGATTTAATATAGATCTGAATCTACAGGCAAACCATGATACTTAAGGTCTTCTTTGTGAATAAATAACGTATTATGAACACCCCAGATTTCTCAGAATAAATGCTAATCCTATAATTTATCTTCCAAGGCAAGATACTATTTTGAGTAAATGGTTGTTATTAACAATTGGGCTATGGGAAGAAGTATAAACAAGAAATATCCCATGTCAACTTACTATTAATATATTGATATGGCTAGTGTTGCCAATATTAATTTACCTAATTCTCATAATAGCCTATGGTGTGGGATATACTGCCCTCTGCATTTTAAAAATTGGGGTGCTTAGGCAGAGTGTTTAAGTGGTTTGCTATAGATCAAACAAGAAATAAGTGGCAGAGCCGCGTCTATCCAGGCAATGCTGACATTTGGGTGCATTGATATGGGTCTTAGCCATGACACGTGACTTTGTATTCCTGTTCATGTACTTAAATCACATATAATTATTCAGAGAAATATTTATTTCCACTTACATATTTGTCCTAAGTAATTTATTTTGATATTTCCCTGAAGAAAAAGTACCATTCTTCAAAGCGTTTCTCTTCATGGCCTCTAACCAGTGCAGTATTATTTTTTTTCATCTTCTGAACGAGTATGGCCTTTACGTCATTGGACACATCAGCGATGCATTATTCCAAATAGTAACTTTCCTATTTCTTTGCTTCATTGGTCCCAAACACTAGCTTGGAGCATTAGCTTATTCAAGGTAATAAAATAAGCCACACTGTAAGGTGTGAAGCATTTCGGAGTTCGCAATTACTTGTGTGATTTTGTGAATAGCTACTTCAGCATGATCTCATCCTGCTGGAACTGATCTCAGGGGGGTCATTTGTTTCTTATTTTGTACTTGCAGACACTTAAAAGAGTGAAAAACTCTTTTCTTCTCCATATAGATATTTGTTTAGCAAGGTGTCAGTGTAGTTAACTTCACGATATATTTTTTTTTCTTTTTAAAAATTATTACTAAAAAGTAGAAGATTTAGTCTAAGGTAGAGAAACGTGAATACAAATTAAGATTAGCTCCATTGTATTACCTAATTAATAATAAACTTTTGAGATAACTAGAATAATATATAAAATATTCTATTTTATATATTCTATTTTATATATTAGATAACTTTACAGCTTCAATCAAATTGCTGCCCATCTTGGTTCTACAATAAGGATTTATGATAATATTAAAAATATGAATATTTATTTAAGGGAATAATTGGTCTTTATGGTTTCAGAACATTGTTTTTTCAACAATTCTATGTGGCAGATGTCCTTGATACCTCATGTCCATATCACATCCACATGGCACAATTTTAAGTTCAGCCCAACTATAGAAGACAAGCAATTGATTTTTTTGTTTGTTTGTTTTTCGTATGTGATTTTCTATCTTCAAAACTAGATACCAATCTCACTGAAGACATGCCATGTCTTCAATTATTTTTTTTTATCATTTTTTCATAATACATGGAAAATGTGCTTTATACAGTAAAATTGAAGTGTTGTAATTATATAAATGTAGTAGTTTTCTGTTGCCAACAGTGTGAAGTCCAGGATCTTTACCTTAGAATTCAAAGCTCTTGATTATTTGCTTCCAACCTACTTTTCTATAACAGATAATACATGTTTCAGGTAAATTGAACTTCACACAATTACACAATTATGCCATTAAAGTTTTTAGCTGCCTGTCTTTCTTTTCAGGTGGTTGAGAAAAAAACAAAACAACAGATTATCGACACTGAAACAAGTAAGTGCATATCTGGTCATCCCTTTATTCTCAACCATTGCTGCTTCTATGCCAAGTCAGGTATATCCATATAAGTTTCAACAATCTTTAATTGTATACATTTGCAATAATCCTCCAATAATAAAATGTGTGTGGAAGAGGGCAATGACCAGGAAATCTGTAGCCCACATATCCATATTAAAGCCAATACTAATATCTTTAGTCACATTATCTATCTATCTATCTATCTATCTATCTATCTATCTATCTATCTACCTAGCTATATGAATAGGAAGCAGGCAACAAAAGTAAAGAATATAGTTGGGACCATCAATCTTAAGATGTTCACAGTCTTAAGAGAATATTTCCATAAAAAAAAATAAATCTGTAAAATTAACCTAGATGTCAGATAAGTATTCCAAGTGTAATCACTCTCTCACTCTAGTTACTTTATGCTCATTATGTTACCTATATGAAAAGAAGTAAGAGAAATAGAATAAAAACTAATTTCAACAAATATCGAGTTTGAATATTTTTCATCTTTTGATCTGCTATTACTGAGCCTTTCTTCTATTATTATCACATTTGATTTCAAATTATATTGCTTTAGGAGTTCACCATGTAAACAGTCCTGATTTAAAGATTTAATATTTTACTTTCATCACTTCACTCCCTTATTAAATTACTTCCCTGGAAATCAGATAAAATTATATTTCTAATCATTAAAATCATATGAGACTCTTTAAATCAACTGGCACTAATATCATAATTGGGGTTCATACTGATGATGAGTATACATAGCTACAACCAGTATCTGAAGATTTGTTTTTTAATTAATAAAGTTAAGGAGTTGAAATAGTTAGCTAAATTTTAGTAAGCTAAACATTTACTGCAATTTACAAAGCAACAATAACCACATGACCAGCTTTTCCCTGATGCTTTAAATTTAGCAAATTTGATAACACTATGTACTGATACCTTATGAGAATTTGTTGATCTTTGATTTTTTTTTTCTCAATTTGAGATGGAAGCTTAATTCACTTAAAGATGCTTTATCTAATATGCAAGTTTTATGATTATGAACAGATACAACCAAGTGTTTTATACTTACTTCTGTATTTATATGTAATTTTGATTACGTATATACTATGCCTGAGACAGATATTGATTAAAGGTTAATTCTTTAATATCAACATAACATCAAAAAACAAAAGCTTTATGGAATGTGATACTATTAATGATTTATTGTAATATAAGCTTCCTGAGATTATCCAACATTCTTGAGAATGCATTATTTTCTAAAAAATGTCTTCCTTGCTATAATACTTAAATTTTATTTCAATTTTCATTTGAGAGTATCATTCAGAATATATGTTGAAAAGTAAACAGAAATAATTTCAGATATATAGAGGAAAAATGATGGCTGCTAGATGGGAGGATGGGTGGGCATGAGGGAGAAGACGAAGGGATTAGAAGGCATAAATTGATAACAATATTGTCACAGGGATATGAGACAATTGGGGGAATATAATCAATATTGTTGTAAATATTTTGTAGAGTGTCAGATGGTCACATGTCTTGTTAGGGAGACTGCTCCATGGACAGTGTAGAGGCTTGCGCACTGCACTGTTTGCCTGAAGCTGAAGCAGAATAATATTGTATGTCAACTGTAATTATATATGTATAGTGATGGGATATGGAGTATAGTATAAGAAATGGAGCCAATGGAAGTGTAATAGATATATATGATGTCAGAGGGGCAATAGATTGGGGAGGGGGTCATTGCTTTGTGAGAGGTGAAATGTATAATTATTACATTGTTTTGTACACCTGAAACTAATAAAAAATAACTTAAAAAAAAAGAATACATGCTGAAAAGAAGCATAGGAGTATTTACTACAGAGGTTATCGAAATCTTAATAAGGATAAATATTTTAAATAGACTTTTACAAAGGTTAGAAATTTAGTTTGCATGCCAGAACCCAAGATTATCATCTCATCACTTCCCACTCTCTCAGATAAATAAAACATTACAGCTATAACCAGGTCAAAATGAATGTTTCAGGATATTTTGAACAAAGTTAGACATTTAAAATACCTCAAAAGTAAAGAAAAATCGCTTGTGTAAATTAGAATCTGAAGTTCAAATGACCATCTTTCTTGATTAAGAAAAACAAGTAGAAATGTTCATAAGCTTCTAAATAAAAAATGTACAAATTTTAAACTTCAAAGATCTAAACTTTAATCCTATTTGTTTCTTAAAACTCATCCTATTTGTGTGAGTATCATGAAGGAGAACAAGGAGCATAAAGATGGGAGGGAGAAGAAAGCTCATTCAGGCATGAAGTTTCCATAAGGCAGCTCAGGTAAGAGCTGTGGCAATATGTGTCATTGTAGGAAGTGCTATAAGAAAGAGAGCCTCATAGATGCTTAATTTGATCAAGTAACAGCTCAATACACAAATTAAGACAGAGGTAATGGCATGTAGTCCTTTTGTCAGATATTCCAGTGAACCAGCTATTTAGTGTTGGACATGTGTATAAGCATTTTTGTCTTTACATAAGCTTGTCTTTTACTCTCTTGTCTAAAGGTTAGAGGTCAATGTGCCAAGTGTATAGTAGCAGTCATTATTCAGAAAGATTCAAGTTTAGGACACTATCCAGTAAATGAGGAGACCAATCAATCAATCAATTTAAACTTTACATTTTAGTGATAATATATTTTTTGGTTTACTTTGCTTTTTTAGCAGAATTTCAGTCTATCCAATTCATTCAATTGGATGTGAACACACACAAAGAGATCTGCATTTTAAAAAATAATCTTCAGAGGATTTGGTGGTGATTAAATTAATAGGTTGATGTCTTGAGAAAGAAGAAGAAGGGAAAAAAAAAGTGTTAGAAGGGTAAAAAGTTCAAACTCTTAAAAAATTCAAAGTTCCTGTTTCTTATTACGTATTTGATTATTATAATTTTGTCTATGTGTGACTGTATTCAGGCCTCTTATAACCTCAGCAATTTGAAGAAAGAGATGTGAGTTACAGTCAGATAGGAATACCTACCCTTCCCCTAACATATACAACCCAAACCCAAAGATGCTTCAAAAAAGATCAACCTCAGATTAAAAAAGACAAACAAGTTAAAAAATAATGAGTCTATATCAGTATGTCAGCTATTAAAAATAATTTAAACTCACTTGACAAAAATCATGGAAAGACTACAAACCTTGTTATTACTATCTTTGTGACCTTTTCTCTCTTTGATCTAGAATGGAAATTTGGCAGAGTGCTTACTGAAGACACTCACACCAAGAAAAACAAGCCTGTTCTCAGACTCAGAAATGCTGCCTGTTTGTAATAAGATGTGTTTCTTCACATATAATATCACAAGGTCTGTATTGATATTTATCTTTTGTAGTGACATTTAAATTTTCAAATTTTAGCAGCTTATAGTTTGTGATTAATGTCAACTTATTTTAACCGGGCAATTGGGATTCCTCAATAACACTGCCATCACCATCATCAGTTAGAGTAGGAATCTGGATTAAAAACATTACAATTCACTTGTCCAAGGATTTGAAATGTCTTTGGAGCAAAAAGGCACTTATAAATTCATAGGGTTATATTAAGTACTTGTGTTGGTATAGGCAGTAAGGCACATTCTTCTGTTGCTAGAAACTGGCCATTAAAATGTTCCCACATTTATCATAGAAGGAGTCCTATAGCTCAGTTGAAGAAAGTGAGGAATTTTTGAAGGATTGATTTTATCATATAGGTTCTAGTATTCACAGTTGGTGTCGGCATTCCACAGCGAATTATTCCATGCAATTTTCTATTTCTGCTTTCAGAAGAAACTAAAGTTGAAAAACACATATATGCACACACAAGTGAAAAGTAATCATGCAAAGGGGTTATCTGAGTGTTTTCTAAACTTCAGGAGAATTTTTGGTGAAAATTGAGTTTATTTTATCTAAAATAGACACTTGCCACCAAATATGTGTTACATGTCAAGAAAGCAAGTAAATTTAGATTAAAAGCTGTTATCTCTCATGAGAAAGAACTGAATATTAAGTAGAGGGGAAAATATGTATTGAATCAGATAGTAAGGGTCAAGGAATAGGCATCATTTATTTGCAAATAAATGCCATGTTATAATGATCGAATTATATATAGTGAAGGAATTATGAGAAAACATCATAAAATTGGAAAGATGTTGAAAAAGTTTTTTTTTATATGACTATATAGCACTGGAGGCAAATCATTCATATATCAAAATTACCAAACAAAAGAAAATTAAGATAGTGTAAAAAGCAATGTTATCGAGGCTGACTATTGACTTGGGACAAAATGGAAACAAAGAACCTACATGACTGAAGATCTAGTTTAAGTTTTGGGCTAAGATTTAAGTGAAGCCTGTGGCTTTTTGCCAAATAACTGGATAAAGAATGACAGAGTAGGAGCCACTTTTTACGTAATTAAGTAAAAATTAAGCTGCTTAATGGAATGGAAAGCTCGGCCAGACAAATAGACCAAAAAGGTCGTCAGGAAAGCTTGTGTCAGAAGGCTCCCCACAATCCATGGCCATTTAATGTTTCATCCTGATGTGGGATATGGCCTTTGGTTAGAGGAAATAGACTGCCAAGATGGTTTGTCCCTGAGTATCAGAGGCCCTATCTTTTTCTCCTTCATCCGCAACTGTGCTTGTCACATTCAGGTAAAAACTTGAGGTAATTAATACATAACTTAATAATTTCATTTATTAATTATTATAATGAGTTTATATGCTATGCAAAAATACCTTATAGATTATGGATTGATTTTCTGGCTACTAATAATATGTGTCATAGTTCATTGTTAATACTGTCTAGCAGACTTGTATTTCTATAACATTGATTGAATTTATCAACAAAATGAAAATTAAACATTTATAACAAAATGGTAACTAGAAAAATAGGGAGACTAGTGAAATAAAGTGAATACAAAACCAAGTAAGGCAACAGAACCAAATGTTTTTCTTTGAAAAGACTAATAACATTGAAAAACTTCTGCTAATTATTAATCAAGGGAAAGGGGACAAAGGAATCATTTGAATGAAGAAGATATAACTATAGGAGATGTAGCCATTAAAAAGATAATAAGAGGGTATTAGGAAAAAACTTCTTGCCAAAAAGTGACAAGAATAAGAGCTAGAAGTGGGATTTGAATGCAGGCATTCAGAGACCAAGGACTCTACTTTTAGAACTTGGACAATCAACAGCTTTTAAAAACATTTATTTTCATAATCAGCAAAACGTACCTCTAGAAAATTCTAAGCAATGAATATTGAATTCATTTAATACTTGGTGAACAAAGGTGTTCATTTATTACTCAATTCAAAAGAGTTTTATATGTCCAAATATAGAAGAGTGAAATAGATGTTGATATATGCAGTTGTTATTACTAAGTCCCCAGTAAAATGAAATTTACAAGGAGTTTTTATTATCTTGGTATTACATTTACATTACAATTCTAGTAGAAAAAAAATTAGAACACAAAAATGAAAATACAGCACTTTGTCAGCTACGCCACATATGCACAGATGAGGGGTTAGAAAGAAAATGTTAATGGCATTTTTTTTTTTTTTTGATGGGGGATATGAAGACGATTATTTTTTTTTTTTATTTATCTGTATTCTCCAGCAATCTTGTATTGCATATGTTATTGAAAAAAATACATATGCTATTTCTAAATGTTTTTTCTAAAGAAATCAAGAAACATTTTCAGTGTTCTAACAGAGTGTGCCACATAGAGGAGAGGCCATTTCTGGGCCCGTCAGCTTCCTCAGTGGTTGACCAGTTTCAGGCTTGGGTAAGCTACAGGCGCTCATTTTAGGACAGAGAAAATTGAGGTTCAGAGAAACCGGCTGGCACACAGGGATGTTCTGCAGATCAAATTAGATAATGGACAAGAACAGGCTTTAAAAACCCTAAAGGCCCATAGAGATAAGGGGCCATTGCAATTCTGGTAAAGTGTGAAACATGCCTTGAATGAAATACTCATGATCTAATGGCCCAGAAAAATCAATAGTATGTTATTTTAAGCTCTATCCTTGACTTGTTTCCTACTCACAGAGCAAGTTCAGGAAGGGAAGTTAAGCTTCCTGTCCTTGACTTTCTCCTGTTGAATAACACACATAATGTTCTTTATTTCTTTGAAAAGCGATTTGGGATCAATGCATTAAAAGGGTTTAGTTCAGCATGTTATTACTACCACAAAATAACATAGTGCAGCTCACAAGATTTTAGGAAATGACATATCCAAATTATCTGAAGGTCAAAACTCTAGCCCTAAACAGTCATACAGCTTTTTTTTCTTCATTTGGGCCAAATTCCTTCATGGCCATATTTAATATGATTCTGTTACAAATCCACAGGCTATTGGATTAGGTGTTAAAAGTACAACGGAAAACTTTTATTCAGTTTAACTAAGTGCTACTAGTTTTAAGGATAACAACTACAAGAATACACTCTGTAAAAGAAACCTAAGGGGCGGCTGGTTAGCTCAGTTTGTTAGAGCGCAGTGCTCATATATCGAGATTGCCAGTTCGATCCCTACATGGGCCACTGAGATGCACTCTCCACAACTAGATTAAAACAATGACTCAACTTGGGTCATTGGAAAAATGGGTTCTGGAAAAATGCACTGTTCCCCAATAAAAAAGAAAGAAAAAGAAAGAAAGGAAGGAAGGAAGGAAGGAAGGAAGGAAGGAAGGAAGGAAGGAAGGAAAGAAGGAAGATAAGAAATTTAAGTCCTGGCAAAGGCACAGATGAGAGGGAAAGATAGGAGACCCAACTGTCCTGCATTGAGGGTGGTATTTTATTAACAAAAAGCAATGTCAATGGTCATGGCTGATTGAATCTTTTGATTCTTTATTGCAAGTGATATTCCATTGTGATCAGACCCTAAGGCCAGGGGATGAGGAATATTTCCTTAAAAGACCTAATACCTATTAATTTAGCCAAAAAAATGTATACACATTTTAAGAAAGGAAAACTGTATTAAAATTGTAATAGCCAATATGTACCAATAACAAGAGATGAATACAAGTCATGTTTGACTTCTGCAATTATTGTACAAGAGGTGCTCAAAGTGGTTACCATCAGCATCTAGACACTTCTGATTACAGTGAACTACTGCTTGAGCAACATTGACCAAAATGTCTACTTGGATACATCTTTTGGCAACCGCTATGTGTGTGTGTGTGTGTGTGTGTGTGTGTGTGTGTGTGTGATATTTAAAGGCAGTCCATGAATGCAAGCTTAGCCCTATTTCAGGTCTCATCTGTTGTGATTCTCCTCTCTATATCAAAACTGTAATTACTATTTGTATTCTCAGTGGCAATTATTGCTCACATTACTTGACGTTTGTTGTGTTTATGGTTTTTACCTCGTTTGTCTATGTGACCATTAACATAAAATATGAACAATTTGCTATAGATATATTAGAAATCAGTCCTTAAACCAGTATTCTGAAAGATCAAGATATAGCCTACAAGAGAATGGAATTTTAATGTCCCTTAAATGCCATAAAACTCTATTCTTTTATTTTTGTGAGTGTATACATTTTATTATAAGGAAAAAAAGGACAGATGGCACAGAAATGGAACCTAGGAAAATCGCTTACAGTGAAACCAATTTTAATACCCTTGCTAATAAAGTTCTCTTTGTACATATGGGCCTGATCTTTCCAGGAAAGAGAGAGTAATTCTTCATTTGTCCAGGGATTTTAACTCTTTCAATACCCTCGGGCACTACACAGTGCATTAAATTATACTAAATAACCCCAAAGAATCAACACACTTTCCAAGTCAAGTCTTTTATTTCTTTCTGCTGGGTAACATCAGGCCATTGATCATATTAGAAAGCCTAACCAACTCCCACAAGGCACTTTCCCTTATGTCAGAGCTAGCCAGGTGTGATTGTTTCCTTTCTTGAACTCCAATAAACTTTATAAGACCTATTCAACATCACTCAACTAAATCATGTAATGGCAAATTTATAACCCAATGGCACTAAATGATCTAGTTGTCTCTACTACTTACTGACTAAATATTAAAAATAAAGTCAGCTGACCCAAGATTCATCTCAAATTGTTACTTGAACTTTATCATCACAAAACAAGAGAAAAGCTTCATGCCACACTATATTTCCTTTAATTATGTCTTTCCCCAATTGGTCTTATAAAATGAGGGTGGCAGTGAAGCTTTTTATCCCACCTTAGGGGGTGGAGAGAATAGGAAAGCTGTCACTAATTCCTTTCACCTTACAGGCAAATCTCCTTCACCCAATTAACTGAGACCAGGTGCACCCTCCAGTGAGTCTGAGGAATGCAGAGAGCTCACAAACTCTGCTTCCATCCTGGCAGAAAGGGAGCCCAGCCTGCACCTGATTAGCAAGCTTTGCTGGGGCTGCAAAATATTGGTAAATGGACATGTTTTTCCCCATGAAAGCTGGGAAAGATCATGGATATTGCATGTAAATAATGACTCTCCTAGCCAACCAATATCTGGAGCATTTTGTGTATTCCTTTATAGGAACCAGTTTATCAAGACAGACAAGTGGGGGCCACTTATGCAAATGAGCAATCTGCTACTCACTAAGCTAGCATTTTGACCCCAGTTGTCTTTAACATAGCCCCATGATATATTTAGGATGCATGACTAATTGTCTTGAATTTTCACAAGTACACATAAAGATATTCAGATGATATAATATTAATGGTGGAAAAACAGCAGCATGGGGCAAGTGAACAAAAATCCTTATTTTGAAATTAGGAATGACTATCCAAAGTATTAAGCTATGACAATGGTGGCAGCAGCAGGTAGTGGTTATACAAGAGGATGTCGGAGTCCTAAAGACCTGGATTCAAAACCCTGACTGAGTTATGGCATCTCTAGTTGTATATATTCACATACATTTCTTAATCTCGCCCAATCTCATCTGGATAATGAGAAAATAAACAATAGTATCTACTTCATAGGGTTGTAGTGAAGATTAAATGACATAATGTAATCAGGGTTTAGAAGACTGGCGGGCACATAGTATGCACTTGGTAATTGTGTGCTCTTAGGATTGTTAAAGACCTTTAGCTAGTGAGAGAAGCAAAATAATCAAATGAAAAATATGCACTTTTCCCAGAGGAGGAGTTTATTAAAATAGAAGTTAGGCTTTGCCTAATAATTTGGCACCAACTGGCTGGGATCCAGGAAATTAAAAGGGAATGATTTTGAGCAGTGATTTTCAATATGCACTTATATAGGTCCTAAAGTAGTTTTTGGGCTTGGCATAAGGTACTTGCTGAGCAGGGGAAAGAGGCATAATGGGGTTTAAACAGGGAAAGTTTCGCACTCCTATTCCAATCAAGGAGTAGTATTTTTATATCTCTATATTTTGCATATTAAAATTTATCATACAGTTTTATTTGGAAATTATAAAGCTAAAAACATGCTGGGTTAACTTGAAGGCAGCTTCTGCATAGATGATGTGTACCTTTCCCTTGTGTTATGTCCCCAATCTATCTTAGAGAAGCACTGGAAAAATCCCCCGCCAGGTGTGCCAATATTAAGTATGAATTCATCACTACTCACTGGCTGACTTATCATTAGGTGATCACATGACTTTGGATTTCTGCAGTTTCTGTTAGGGATTACATACTAACATGGGCAGCAAAAGCCCTAATGGATTGCAAGTCCAACTAGAAGCAGTAGTGAAGAGTGTCTGCTCTTTGCTGGTGAGATCTGGAAGAAGCTTAAACCAATCCTAACCGTCATGGGAAAATCAAAAGGGCCTGTAATTCCTTAAGAAAGCATGTGTCCAGGAGGTGGCCGAGACACTCATTTCCAATGTACAGTTTCACAAGAGGGTTTTAAGATCTCATCAGTGGAGTAAACCCACATAATACCACATAAGCCCCATTTTTCTTTATAAAAATCCTTCTTTCTATTTTAGTGTCATCTGCACGTTATCTCTGTGGCTTTGATGTTGCTTCCTAAGAATTATAATGGATCCTGGCTGATTGATTCCTTCTCTGTTACCTCAGGAATTCAGGTTTATAGTGAAGATTTTAAGTATCTGGTTACTTCAGGTTCGAAACTATATACTATATCCTCCAGAATATAATATGAGCAAATATAAATTATGGACCTACCATGGCTTTGTCTCTGATGGAAATAATCCAAGTAGTACAATCCAGCAACCAAAAGTACTTTAAAAAGAATTCTTGGCTTCAGTTACAACTCTCAAAGTACTTTAAAAGGGATTTGAGTTGTAATCAATAAAGCACCATTGAAATGTCTTCTTCATTCCTTAGCTCTCTCTCACCTGTTTCTTTGAGAATATCATTTGCCAATCCCTCCCCCATCCCTCACTCATTCCACTCACTACTCCAAACCTTGAAGAATTAATGCCACATTTCCTTTCTAGAAATGTCATGCAGTTGGGAATTTTTTTTTTTTCTTCACATAAACCTAATAAATTAGAAATAGAAATCCTCTAAGAGCCTATGATATATTTGTATTGCCAGGTTATCTGGTGCATTCACAGAAACCTGTTTCTTATTGATATGTTTAGATTTTGTGTATAATAATTGCTGAAATGTATAATCAAATGTTTGGGTGAAAGTCAAAATACTGGAAGACATTTAATAAAAAACAACTGAAAGCATTTTTCATCTATATATTTCTTATATTGTTTCTTAAAACAGTCCCAACCTGAGTCTTTGTATTAATTTTCCATGTCAGTATACCAAGCTCCTCCTATTTCCTATTCCAAAAAATAGTAATACATAACTTCATGCCATTTTACAGCCCTGGGCTTATAAACTAATAAATTGCTGAAGTTTTAGAGACTATTAAATAATTTTGGCAATTCAGGTATATGAAAAGATTATCCTTTTTCTAGACTAGATTTTCCACTACTAGACGTTGTTTTAAAACATTTTTCATTAACAAGCAAGTCTTTTTAAGCATAACTTTTCCAATGACTTTTCCCTTAATAAATCAAGGAAAAATGAAATTAACAAAACAGTACTTTTTGAATTGGTCCAAGTCATATATGTAAGTTTCCTCAATAAACTTTTAAAATGTTTTTCTTTAATGTCCACTACTGCCATAAGAAGATACTAGAACAAAGCAAACCCTTCATGAACCTTTGTGGATATGAAATTATATATCTGTGGACATAATGAGTTAAGATAGGGAATACGTGGAGTCTAGTTATTGCTTTACTCTATTACCCAATTGAATGACTGCAAAGAAATGTGGGTTACATTTTGAGGTAGCCTTATTCTCTGGATTTTGGATAATTACTTTATAAAACTAGTATACTACTTGCCATTCCTACTAATTAGGATTATTGTCATTAGAAATTATTTAAAATACAGGAATAAAAGATACCACTTGTGTGTTGCTATGTGTCAGATATTTAGAGTAATTGCACTTGTGTGTTTTACACATATGCATACGCTTAAAATAGGTCATATATATTTTAATCTAAAATAATTCACCTGGATATAAGCTTCAATAGGGAAAAGTAATCCAATTAAGCACCAGTATTTTTCGATACCTGTCCAGTCTAGCATGGCAGCCATTCTTCACATGTGATTATTGAGCATTTGGATTTTAATATTATATTTAATTTTAATTAATTTAAATATAAAAATAACACCCCAGTTAACTGAAGACTTTTAAGCATGTCTAGAATGACTTGGAAATGTGAATCTACTTTTCAACTGTAAATTTTATGAAATCTAAATTCAAATCAGTATTTCAGATGAAAATTTAGCATCTAAATTGAGAAGAGCTGGAATAAAAATAATATTCACTGGGCTTTTAAGACTTGGTGTGAAAAATAGAATGTAAAATATCAGATGAATAATTTTATATTTGTTACAAGCTGAAATTATAATGTTTTGGATATATTAGGTTAAATGAAATATTTCCTTAAAATTAAATTCACTTTTAAAAAACTGTTTAATGTGGCTATTAGAAAATTTAAAAGTACCTATTTGGCTTGCATTTTAGGTATTCTTGACAGAGTTGCTATATATTTATAGATGAAATCAAGTTGAAATAAACATAAAATTCAGGCTTTAAATCCAGAAAAAGACAGCAAGGAGCCTGAGGTGATATATAAAACAAGTAAGTGTGAATTATTAGTCTTTGTATTTCTTATCTGAAAACCTACAGATCTGGAGTAATTTCTTGATATTACAAACATTGTTAATACAATTTAGTTGATGTAGAATGTTTTTTACTAAATATTAGATTAATAACTAAATTATAAACAATGGATTAAAATATCCCAATCTCCACAAAATAATGTTTGGGTGATAGAGCCATAACAGTAAAAATGATTTCTTAAATACGCCATGATTTATATTGTTTCCTTTGAAATATATGAATTTTAAACACCATCCTAAATTAAAATTGACTATTTGAACGACATTCTCCAATATAGCTATTTAATTTATTTATCCAGCAAATATTTATTTATTTATAGGCAACAGCCCTTGGTGTTGGGATATAATAATAAATAAGGAATATTTAGGCTTAATGTGTTAGTGAAACTTACATAGACCAAAAGCAATTAAGGAAAAAAAAAGTAAATAATTACACATGATTAATAAATATAAATAAAGTATACTAAGTCTTTTTAATAAAAGAAGTAATGAAATTCAGGAGCAGCTTTTATTGAATACTGGAGTGTGGAAACCACATTGGATTGCGCCAAGGAGAGAATAAGAGGTGAGAATATAGAATCATCTAATCTAGGCAGGTATCTCTGAAATTTGACTATGAAGGACTTCCTACGAATAGATGAAATACTTGAGGAAAGATTTGGGGATCAATTTAGGATTTTTAAAGATGAGACTTTCTAGAATAAGTATTAAAGTCAATGGGAATAACCAGGACAAAGTAAGAAAACAATGATATATGAAAATGAGGGGGTAATCAAAGTAGTAGTTTCTTGGAATCTGGAAGACATGTCATCCAGAGCCCAAGCAGAAACGTGGATTTTTTTTTTTTAGTTTTTTTTTTTACACTTTATTTATTTTGACATTCAATATTATTTTCCATTAATATCAGGTGTACATCATAGTGGTTAAACGTTTATATAATTTAATAAGTAATGTTCCTGAATAGTCCAGGACCCACCTGGCATTATGCATAGTTTATTAGTTCTAACAGATTTTTGGTGGAGTCTTTTTGACTCTACATAAAATATTATGTCATTTGCAAATAGAGACAATTTTACTTCTTCTCTCCAAAGTGGATTACTTTGATTTCTTTTTCGTGACTCATTACCCTGACGAGGTCCACCCATAGTGTGTTGAATAAAAGTAGTTTGAGTGCGCATCATTATCTTGTTCTTGATCTCATAGGAAAAGTTTTCAGCTTTTCAGTGTTGAGTGCCATGCTAGCAATGGGCTTGGCGTATATAGCCTTTATTATGTTGAGCTATGTTCTCTGTGTACCGAGTTTGTTGAAATTTTATATCATGAATTTTGGATTTTGTCAAATGTTTTTTTCTGCATCTATGTTTTCTGCATCTAAGATTGCTATATCTATTCTTCATTTTGTTAATGTGGTACATCATATGGATTGATTTGCAGATGGTGAACCATCTTTGTATCCTTATTATAAATCCTACTTGATCATGGTGTATGACCCTTTTAAAATATTGTTAAATTCAGTTTGCTAATATTATGTTGAGGATTTTTGCATCTATGTTCATCAGGGATATTGGCTTATAATTTTATTTTCTTATAGTGTCCTTGTATGGTTGTGGTATCACATCCTTGTAAAATAAATTGGAAAGTGTTCCTTTCTCTTCTATTTTTTGGAAAGGTTTGAGAAGAATTAGTATTTGTTCTTCTTTAAATGTTTTGTAGAAGTTGAAATTTTCCCTATTAATTTTCTCTCTGGATAATTTACCCATTGTTGAAAGTGGAGTATGAAATACACTGTTACCGTATTTCTATTTATTTCTCTCTTTAGATATGTTATTATTTTCTCATATATTTAGGTGCTCCTATGTTGGGCATGAATATTTACAAATGTTATATTCTTTTGTTAGATTGACCCTTTTATCATTGTATAATGGCATTCTTTTTCTCTTATTACAGACTTTGGTTTAGAGTAATATTTTGTCTGATAAAAGTATTGTTAACTCTGCTTTCTTTTGGTTTCCATTTGCATGGAATACCTTTTTTCTATTTCTTTCCTTTCAGTCTGTGTGTGACTTTACATCTCATGTGAGTCTCTTATAGGCAGAATATAGTTGTATCTTGTTTTTATTATTATTATTATTATTATTATTATTATTATTACTATTATTATTCAGCCACCATCTATCTTATGATTGGAATGCTTAGTCCATTTTTTTATAGTAATGGACTTACTATTGCTGTTTTGTAAATTATTTTCCAGCTGTTTGATAACTCATTTGCTCTCTTTTTCTTCTTTTGCTCTCCTTTGTGATTTGATGGATTTCGTTAGTGGTATGTTTATGTTTCTATCTCTTTATCTTTTGTGAACCTACTCTAGGTTTCTGCTTTGTGTTTAACATGAAATATTTTATAGCATTTTATTCCAGCTGACAACAAGTTAATTGTGAATATATACTAAAATTCTACATTTTTATTTCCTCCCCTCCACTTTTATGTTTTGTGATATCTCAATTTACACTTTTATGTTTTGTGATGTCTCAATTTTCATTATTTTATTTTGGGTATCCATTAAAAATTATTGTAGTTATAGTTATTTTAATACATATGTGTGTGTATGTGATCTTAGTATAGGCATATTTATTTGCCAATTAATTTAATACTATATTAAAATGGATATGGATATCTAACTATTCTTATCTGAATATATGTTTTATAAGGTAATCTTTTTTTATGTATGCCTTCATAAACATGTTACATAAATCCAAAGAAATGAGTAAATTTATAATATCGAAGCTCTCATTCAATAGAGATTTAAAGCTTTGGCGTAATCTCTGCTTTCATACTAATTTATAATGTATATGGAATGAAATCTTTGGCATATTATCTAGAGCACACAAATTAAGTGTTCATAGCAGCCTACTCTTTGAAGATACTTGTTGAAGTGTCAATAGGAAAGAGTTGAGTTTAATAGACTTGTCTCCAAAATGGCTTATTTTACACTCATGTGTGATGCATTACATTAAATTTACACTCATGTGTGATGCATTACTCTAAATTTATTTTGATTGTAGACTTTTATTTCTTTATTCATATTTTAAGTAGTTTAAATTACATTGCAAACAGTTAAAAATCTCATTTTTACTCTTTACTCTTTTAATTCTGTCACTTAGCAGGACCATATAAGTGTTTTCGCTTATATAGAACTCATGCACTTCAAAGTATAGAGATAATTTGTTTTCTATGTATTATATAGTTGTGGAAATTAAATCACAGAGATATCAAATGACATTTAAATAATGGCAAAGCTGGGGCAACTCTCTCGGATTCTGAGTTAAAAGAGTGCCTTTTTCACTATCACACAAAGCCATCTCCTTGTAGACTTTATTTTGAAAACTGCTTATTCATTTTTTCCCCCTCTTTAATATATTATTCAAGGTAAATGGCTTAGTCTAAGAAATGTGACTTCAAAAGGATCATATGTGAAGCATCTGTATCTGGCACGTTGTCCACAGAATAAATTCAATAGGTTTAAAATTTTAAAGTCTCCAGGCAAGAGAAAAAAAAATGCTAGGATGAATGACACACTTAAAATGAGAAAGTTGTGCAGTTAAGCCACCGTGATTCTGGTGAGGTCATCAGGAAAAAATGGATGCCATGTTTAGCCACAGTAAAGTGAATGGATCTTGTGCCAACTTGAGATGCTTATACATTCTCCTTAAAATGTTGTGGTTAACTTCTCCAAAGAATGTGAAAGTTGATTTAAATAAGTTTCCAGAAACTGAACTGTTTATTCCAGCCTTTTCCGAAAAGCTTTGATATGTAAATCAATTTGGAAACAAAGATATTTTTGTCTCTTAATGTTCCATCTTCTATGTGTGTTAAATGGCAACCTTGGGATAATTTCCCTTGATCTAAGAAATAGGCCTAATGTAGATTTTTTTTTTTTTGAAGGTCAGTTTGAGATGAAGAGATTTAATTCGATCCAACCAAAATGAAACACATTTGCACAGTGCTGGGCATATGAAATTGCAGGATTTGGAAACAGACACGCGTGTGTTTAAATCCCTGTTTGACACTGGCCCAGGTCAAACCCATGGATGGGCCTTTGGAGCCTTCACTTCACTGCCTACAAAATGGGGACAATCATAATTGCCTCCTGGGTTTCGGAGGAGTTATAGGTCATATACATAAAACCCAGAGGTCACATACACCTAACCCATTTCTGACTCAGAGTGAACACCCAGTCAGTGGTACTGAACTGATCTGGTTATTTTTTGTATTTCTGAACATTATTGTATAGGTCAGGACAGTGCTTCCTGCTAAATATACTAAGAAGAATAAGACATTATCCCTGAAAAAGCCAATAAATAAAAAATAAAATAGGGTGCAGTAAAGATAAACAATTGTAATATGCTGTGGTTGTTCTCACGTTTTTGTTTGAAGTCTTGCCCCTCATAGTCGATAATCATTTTTCCTTCCTTTTTTTGCCAGGGAGTTTGGCCTCCAACCAGTGTTCATTGGGACAACACTATTGCTTTATGTGGCTGATGTTCATTCAAGTTGGTCAGTCCCTCTGTCATACAGGTTTTCAGATATTTCCAACGTCACCACTATTTCATGCCATATTATGGGTGTATTTAAACAAAAGACTAAAGGATCTTCTGACAGATGCTGAAATCACACAGATTGTTTTCTTTTCTTCTTCTTCCTTTTTTATTTTTCTTTTTTGCTTTGAGTACAAAGTCTCACTCACACCTCTTGAATTATGAGTATTCTTAGAATTTGACCTTCTATAATATAGACATAGATAAGTAATATCAGATCTTTACCCATCAAAAAAGAATGTTTTCTCCAACCTGGAGGGGAAAGCATCTTGATCAGTTTGAACTTACTCTTAGCAGTTTTTCCCGTTCTTCCATGTGGACCACCATATGACCAACAGCTGTGTTATTTTTTAAACAAACAGATTTCAATAAAAATGTCAGTGTTGGCATTTTAAAACAAACAATTAAATTAAAAGTTTGACAAACCATGAGAGAAATACTGTGGATTTTTAGAAACAGCATCTTTCACCAATTCCAGTCAGTCTTTAATTTTCATTGATGTTAGTAACAATTGGTTTTGTGTGCTGATTACGTACTGTTTATCAACAAAATATAAAGTGTTATGATTACTGATACTTTTCATTCCTAATCCCACACTGAAACTGTCTTATTGACTAATGATCATCAACTCTTTTGAGAAAAATGTCTCTAAGATGCCTAAACAAGGCCATGAAATATTGTGTACTCAAGGAGTGGTATACAGTCATTTCTGCTATCAGGTTACATGTGTATTCCTAAAAATCATTGTGCTGTGCAAATTAACATAATAAAATTCACTAGGCTTATGAGGAAAATGGAGTTGGACATAGCACTCAAACATGTGATTAGTGACATATTAAAAAATTAGGGACTTAATAAAGGTGACAGCTAACACATGCTAAATGATTAAGAAATGCATGATTAGTATAATAAATATGATACTAAATAAATAAGTAAGAACTTTGAAAAAGACTTGGAGTTTGCTTATGGAAGTGTGCTTGAAAAAGGTTGCAGCTCATGAGTTATTGTGAAGAAGTAGAAGGAGGGTTGTCTGAAATCTGATGGAAAATCCTAACCCCAGAGGAAGATGAGTGTGGCTCATAACTCATACCATGAACCCAGGAAGCTCATAGATCTTTGAGGTATGTGCAGTTTGTGTATTCCTTTATGCTAGGATTAACTGGGTGCCATTTTCTGTGCTCAGTGTTTTTCAGGGATGAAATGATACATAAGCAAACGTGAAATTTCTGTTATGCTCAAATAGCTTCCCAGCATATTTATGGTGTTAGAATAAAATCTGTTTTCAAAACAACCATTACAGCAGAACTGCTGTATAATCATTTCACAAATCAGATTTTTGAAAGGTGTACACTTTAAATATTTTGACATTGAATAAAGCTTCTGACTTTCTGTGAAAGCCCCTACACTGGCCTAGTAGAATGTTCATGAAGCTCCCATGCTTTGACTCAGATGGATTTGAATTTGAGCCTAACTTTACCTTTTTGATTTTCAACAAACACCCTTAACCTCTTTAAGCTTAATTCCTAAACGGTGAAATAAGATGAAAAAGGGGGTCCAGTACATGGTGATAGAAGAAAAACTGACTTTGAGTGGTGAGCACACAGTGCAATATACAGATGATGTATAATAGAATTGTACACTTGAAACCTATATAATTTTACTAACCAATTTCCTCCCAGTAAATTTAATTTAAAAATCCTACCTCATAGTGTTACTGTGATGATTCAAAGATACAATTTATGCAAACTCTTTAGAGAATGACTCAAACATAAAGCACTCAATTCATGATAGTTGCTCTGAATGGTTTTAATCATGTAATATACTATTAGTTACACATATGCTGAGTTTATTGCTACTTGCATTGTTATTATTTTAATGTAAATCTGTGATCTTTTAAAAAATAATATTTTTTAAAGCTTGTATTTGTACATATTTCTTATTTTCTTAGAATTAAGCATACCTGATTTCAGGATATATGTTCCTTTCATATATAGGCCCACCACACATGAATCGGTATGCATTGTTTTTGTTGTTATTGCTGGAATTTGCAGTTATCGTTAGGTGAGTAAAAATTATGGCTATCCTATCATTAGGGCCGTAATCTTTCTGGCTTTAACAATATAGATTTAAGGGAAGTTTTTCCTCAGAAGTGCTTGTAAAGTTAATCTTGAGTGGGCTACTAGAGGAATGCCTAAGTTATTCTGTCTTCCCTCTCCATGGTCTGCTGATGATCTCAGGGAAAAAAAAGAGGAACATCACACTATCACACTATTGGAATTTGAAATTAATGAGAAGTTAATAAGTGAATGACAAAGGCTTGAATATGGGCTTTTGGGTTTTCTGAAGAAAGGATCAATTTTCCTCTAGTGATTGCTCTAGAATGGCAGAGAATGTGGTAACTGCTACATGTAGGTAGAGAACTGTGGTATCTGCTACATGTAGATAGAGAAATCTCTGGCAAGTTTAGGTAGGTATTAAATTATTATCATTGTTATTATTTTCTTCCTTTTTCCCCTTTTTTCTTATTTTCAAATTTATTTTAAATGTCTTTGTGTTCTTTTCAAGCCATCTGCTAAGAGATGGCAATGCTGATGTGAAAACTAACACTCCCCAAATACAAGTATTTTTGTTTGCTAGAGGAAATAAACATATGTCAAGAAGTTATTATAATGATTATGATGTGGATGAAAAGTGAAATAATGGGAATATGTCCATTGCACTAATATGGCACAGAAGAGAAAATAAGTAACTCTAACTGAAACAGTCACAAGTTTTCAAAAAGTATGTCATTACTAAATACGTTTTTGAAGAATGCACAAAACACAGGGGAAGGGAAAAAAATAACAAGGCAGAAGGTCAACACTTTAAAGCATGATGTGCTAGAAATCAGTCATTTTCTCTGCTGGAGAGTGACTGGCAGAGGGTGGTGGGGCGGGGGGGAGGCTGGAGTGACGGCAGAACCAGCTCCCGGAGGACAGAGAAGGGGCTGGAAGAACACTAGTTTTTTCATGTCATGGTTTATTCTCTGGAGATTAGAACCCCTCACACTGGAAATTACATTTTATGCTTGGGGTTTTGTGGAGAAGGACTATCAGGCATATTTTACATTTATTTATTTTGAATGTAAACAATAAAAACCTTGACAATAAAAGGAATCATAAGCTACTCAGTGGCCAGGATACTTGAGAAAATCATATCGTCCTTGGAGAAAGTTAGGCATCTTGATAACATAGTGAATCATGAAGAAATTTCCAAAGAACTTAGAGAGGAAGCAAAACTCAGAATCAAGATCAAGATCCATTTGTATTGGCCACTCTATTCTGATTGGTAACACAGAGATTTCTAAGCCCAAACTTTGGAGGCAGTTTATTTATGGGCATTTTTGTTAGATTTAGCATCCTTAACATTGTCTGTCACCCAAACACTTGACTCGCTCTAATTCTGACAACTGGATTGGACTGATCCATTAATTCCTTTTGGTTCCCCATCTGTCTGCCTCTTCTCTTTTCCTTCCTTCTAAGCCCTTCTTCTTTCTATATATTTAAATATTCAGGGGCTTCACCAATATTACAAAATATAGTAAAAGAATAACTTTATTTGACCCTGCTGCCTATTTCATGCCATGCAATTTCTCTCTGTTCCACTGCCATTTTTTTTTTCAATATTAATCTACTCTCACTGTTTTTACATCTTATTCAATCAATGGCCCTTTTAAACCTGTGCTATCTAAATTCCAGGCCCATCATTCTTCTGAAACACATCCTTCAGAGACCTCAAGTCGTTTTCCTCTTGCTAATTGCAATGACCTTTCTCCCCCTTCATATTTTTAATCCATGGTGTATTTCGCATGACTTAACCATGCTTCTTTGACATCTCTACATTATACTGTATATTGGATTTCATTCTTCCCCTCTGATTATTGTCTTGGTTTAAAACACTATCTCATCTTGACAAACTGCTCTATATATCAAAATTCATCTATTTCCTAAATCCAGGTATTTTCAATATAATGTTAAATCCCAAATCTTGGATTGTAAAATGAAATTTGGGTATTGTAGCATTATCAAGTATATTTCCATTTATTGGTAAAAATTTTCCTATAAGAAATTTTAGCATAGTATTTATGAAGTTAAGAAAACAAATAGTTTGTCATCTCATAAATATTAGATACCAAATATTAGATACTTTATCTAGTTGTTGGAAGCATTAAGTTATCTAACTTAATGTTTTCAAAATGCTTAAATCACTACTAGACACGTAGTTGGCACGTAAACTTTCAAATGTTAATAACTGATTTTTGTTAAAAGTGTACATGAAACTCAATGACACAAAATCCAGGTCTTCGTTTTTAATTAAACTTTTTTTTTCTTAACTCATACTGATTTGGTATTGGAAAATTCCCACTTTTTTTGTAATATTATGTACAATTTCTGTATTTGCTTGCAGTTTTTGGTGTGTATATTTCCCCACTAACAAATGCAGAACTAAACCCTCCCTAGTCTAAATAATAGTCATGGCTACAGGAAAGCACCTAATCAGAGATTTAAATATGTGTGGTCAATTTTTCCATGACAAGTCAGTTTTCTACATTTTGAACCAAACTGCTGATTAATAGTTGGTTGCATCTTATTGATCAAACATTGCAAGTGGTTTACATCTGGAGTATGTATTATTGTACTCAATCAATTAAAAAACATTGATTAGGTTTTTGTAGAATGGACTCTTTTTTTTTTTTCAATTTCAAGCTTATTAATGACAACAAGATTTAAACTTATTAAATAGATAGTTGTATCATTTTCTTAGTAGTAAGTGGGTCCAGGGATCTTTATTTACCAACTGTTAAATTGTGGACCCAATTCTTATTTATTTTTCATAAAAATGTTCTTAAATCTTTATTTTTTATCAAAGTTTTATCTTTCGATCTCAACACTTTGGGTGTTTTTGATGTACTATCTTTCAAGCAGTACATTTTTTCTTCTCTACCCTGATCCTAGTAACCTGTAGTATTATGGTCAGCTCTGCATATCATACAATTAGAATGGTGTAGAAGGACTGAAAACTATCTGATCTGGTAAAGGAAAGATCTGAATGATGAAGATGCTAAGCAAAACATTTCTCTAATAATCAATGAAGAAAACAGACATACTTTTTTATTCTGGGAAAGGGACAAAAAACACATAATAGCCATTTCTTCATGTTTGAACAAGTGCGATTTTGGGGGGAAAATATAGGTGGGAAAGATTTATATTTCTGTTATGTTTTTCCAGAAGACACAGATATAAATAGAGGAATGGTTAAGTTCAATTGGAATAACAATAACAATTTTTTATCAGATTGTACAAAGAATTTATGAAAAGTTTCAGTAAATACTTACAAAATAACTTTCAAAAGTCTAAGACGTCATTATTCTTGTGGCATTGCTTTAATTGGATCATTACTCTTATTACTCTTCTCAACTTGAGATTGTAATTGCTAAATCGCAGGCCCTGAATGACTTCAGTTCTGTGAAATATGATCCCATGATGGTACCCAAACCAAGTGTAAACAGGCCCTGATATATTTATATTTTTATTTTTATTTTATTTATTTATTTTTTTAGCTGAGCCATCCTGCCACCTGTTGGCAGCTCATCAACGCTCAGCTCAGGCTGAGCATCGAACTGCTGTTGCTCAGAACTCAGTTCACGCTCTTTAGCCACTCGGCCGGCCCTGTTTGTATTTTTAATATCACATCTTGCATATATCCTCTTCCTTCTGGTCTGAACAAATCTGTATGTGGAAATCAGTATCTTTCCTTGTTTTTTTTTTTGTTGTTGTTGTTGTTGTTGTTTGTTTTTAAACACCATCACACAATTTCTGTAGTAGCAGACTTGACTGCATAATTAGGGAGTTAGAGCCATTTCACATCATGGCAATTGTATATTAGCATCCCTGTTTTTTAAGTTTGTCAAGAATATTTCGAATCTCCAGTGTCCACCTTCGTCGCCAATCACAAGCCTCCCTCCAACCATATCACTCATCCCTTTTTTGTTCTCATAGGGCTTTTATTAAAACTGTCATCTCACTGCATTATTTAAGGTGATTTATTCCTCTGCCCACTACTCAATCCTAGTGTGACTACACACTGAAATCTTATTTTATGTAGTATCTGGATACATGCCATCTATGCAGGATTTCACCTTTATTCAATACAGCCTTTCAAATTTCACTCGTTTTCATCTCTTCCTCTTCCAACACTCTATGCAATTGGGAAGAAATAAGAGATGATAGAATTATTTCATGTAACAGTATATAAATGATGGCAACCTTCTCACTTATTTGCTCCCAACAACCCACTATACATCCTAGGAGATAGGTCTATTTGATATTAATATATATATATATATATATATATATATATATATTTATATATATTGATATATATTGATATATATATATATATAAAATACATATTTTATATAGTTGTTTTTATATAGGTGTGTCCCTTTTTGTCTGGAACGAATCAATATTATATCTATCCAAATTCTATTCAACTTTGAAGCTTGAACTATGTCCAGGTTCTCCATAAAATCATCCAAATCACTTCAACCCATATTGATCTGTCATGTTTTTGTTTCCTGACAATTTACAGTTTTATTATCTTATTTTTTTAAAAAGTTATCAATATACCGATATATTAATACCATATCCCCATCTAAACTGTAAGCTCTTTGAGGCCTGATACTAAACGCTGTATCCATGTAGGTGTGTATATGCATATTCCCAAAATACTGATGGCTTTGTTGTTGCAAAAGATTTAGTTCTCAGACTACCTGGCTTGATTAGTGTCTCCTTGCCGTTTCCTTTAATTAGGCTTAATTAACAAAAGTCAATTTTTTTAATTTCAAAATTTAAAAAATTTCTAATAAAATTTAAAGTATAGACTTGTCAAAATAGAGATCCTCAGAGGCACAATACTTGGATTTAAGGTCTACCTAAAACTGGTTGTCTTTGGCAATTGGAAGAACAGTCTTTCTACTATTACATTTTTCCTTCCCACTTAACAGGCATGATATATGAACAAATTCTAACAACATGCTTTCATCTTGTTTTTATACACAGAAGCATCAGTATGATTCATAAAAATGAATTATGGGACCGCATGCCATCATTAATGATTTTCTTTGTTACTCCCATGCAGTTCAGAACATTTTGATTCAATTAACTCTGCATGCCCAAGATTCAGATAATTTTTTTTCTCTGCCTGAATCACATCTTAATAAGTCCATTGTCATTATGCTTATAAAGTGTCGGTTTTATGAATTCTGCTGTAGTCAATACTAGGGAAGAACACAATTTGGGTGGCATTCAGGCTTTGACCTGAGCTAGCTTACAAACTTATGGAGAAAGAAGTCAGTCTACAAATGTGATAAAAACGTAAACATAGCAGGAAAAACAGCCATTGTGAAAAACTGAATGAGGAAAAATATACCTTCTTTTAAAATGGTTAGACATATGGTCTTGGATAAATCACTCATCTCCTGGAGCTAAATTGTCTCCTTTAATAAAACAGGAAAAAATATGATATGCCTTCCAGGCTGTGAGTATGAAAATAATACCTCTAAAGCTGCTACTATGATACTTGGCACAAGAAAAATTCTCTTATGTTTGAATTGTTCTCCTATATTTTTAATTACTCTAAGTTTATTGCTACTAATATCTAAATTACTGAGAATTTAGAATATACCTGAATTATGATAAAGTGGGCTTTGAAACAAGCTGTATTAGATTGGCAAGATAATTACTTTATATTCTCTATGATGTTGATTCCTTCACTTACCCGAAAATATGCACAAAACTGAGGCTGGGTGTTGGGTTAGAAGGGTAATCAAAGACGACTCCCTAGGAAGGTTGAACTTTTAAAAAATACTCTTGGAAACTATAAAATTCAGCATTATTTAAGACCTCTTTACTCTTTGTTTCTTGCTGTGTTGTTAAGTCTCAGATGAATGAGAACTGTAAGAATATGACCCTATAAATGCAAGCTCTCTCCTGGGAAACAAAGTTGACTACTCATGTTAATTTTTTTGTCCTGCATACATCCATTTAGATGTGGTTCAAACTTGGTCTGCAAAAGGCAGTTTTGGTGTTAAAGAATCTCAACTTATTTCAAAGAAGCACTTTTAAATTATTGTATTTTATTCTGAGACAATCAGATTAAATATTTATGATGGCACTATTAAAACTATAAAATTTATGTGAGTTCTACTCCTTGAAACTTTCAGACTCCTTTTAAGACTGTAGTGAGAAAGAGAAAAAAGGCTAGCAAATAACTCCTCAGAACAATGACTTATTCTCTGAATAACACCTATTGTGTTGCTTTTAGATATAACATTTGAATTAGTGAATATTTCAGAATTATTAACATTGGTAAAGTATAGAGCACTCCAAATTAGATGGCCCTAAAAGCTGAAATTCCTCCAGATATTCATGACTGTTTTCTATGTATTTTAAAGAAATGACATTCTATAATTTCTTTTAATTGTCACTCCTCCCTACCCCACTAAGCTTAAACAATTTTCACCTGCAGTAAATGTGCTCAAAAGTTGTAAAGGCAATTTGTTCCTTTGAAACTTTGAAGAAAATTGGCAAACTATTTCATTTCATCCTTCTAATCAAACATCTGCTATTCTAAGCAAGAAATTACAAAGACACAGCAGCAAAATGAAATTCTTTCGGAAGTAGTATATAACATCAGTGTATAGATAGTCATTGATAAGTCTCTTTCTCACTAAAATGTTGTTAACTGTTGCTGTTTTATTGCACAATTTATTTATTCATTTATTCAGCATTTATTGAGTACTCTAAGGTCAAGGCATTTTCTTAGGAAATATGTGGCAATAAAAGATGACTGACCCATTCGCTGCCCTTAAGAAACTTACATTCTACTGAAGAATAAAAGCTTATCACAAATTGCAATACAATAAGACAAATAATGATTGTTAAATAAAGATTGATGAGCGTGAAAATATTGAGCCATGATACTACCTGAACAGGAAACACATTTGCTGTGGACACATGATTGAGGAGGCCAGGAAGTTCCCTGGAGAGGAACTTGAGGTTATTTCCATTTTAGAGACTAGGACACTGATAAAACTAAGTTTTTCTTAATATGTTGGAGTAATTGTTGCAGTGATATCTCCTGGTGAATGTTTTGGAATTGGCTTTTTCTGTATAGACATGAGCTTTATATATTAGAGAATTAAAGTACTTCCATGTGACTACATAGTTGTGAGAAATACACACACACACACACACACACACACACACACTGGAAAGGTTGTATATGCTTTAAAAATAGTTGTAGTTGTACATTTCCTTGGTAACCTTAGCTACCAGAGCACCAAACATTCACTGCCAGAATATTATTTAAAAAACACAAATATTAAGATTAAAAGTATGTTTTTATAAAGTGTCCAATAATTAACTAAGATTATATATATATATATATATATATATATATATATATATATATATATTATTTATTTGATTGGCAGTATGACTATTTGTAGAACTCAGTGTGACTAGATTAGATAGGGTGACCACAAAATTAATTTGAGGCAGAAAGGGATTATTAATTGGTAGCCCTGCACAATTATGGGTTAAAATAAAGAGTAGTTGAAAAGTAAGCATATTATAAACCTGGGTATTTATAGAGTAGATATATTCAGACATATAGAAAAATATCTATAAAAGAATATTTACTATAGAATAATTTATAAGAATAGAAAACCTAAAACAATTTAATTATCCAAACTTAAAGAAGTAGTAGCATTTATGATTCTGCATCTACTTGTCAAAATATTTTTGTTATTAAATATTCTTATGTAAAATCACTGAGTGTGAAAAAAATATTAAAAATATAATAGGTAAAACTATATGTGGTATAATTAAAATACTTAAAATATGAATAGATTTTTCAACCTTTTTTCAAGAGTTTGTATGTATTATATAAATTATATTAAAGGGTGATTTGCATTTAACTTTTTCTATATTTTATATAATATAATAAATATATTCTACTTAGGTTAAAAATAGTTTCTTGTTTTAAATTAGTTTTATTAATATACTACAGTGAATATTTTTATGAAGATATCTAATCAAAGACCCCTATAATAAAAAAAATAATGTGGAAATAAGGTAGTAGTTGATATGATGCTGTGAATGATGCTGTCGAGTGCCATCCAACAGAAAGGCAGGGATCTTCAATATGGAAAGTGGCATTTCAAACCTTAGTAACAGTGTGTGGCAAGTTTTAATTTGTTGGATGCAGTCAGTCGGATGTGAGCTACAGTTGAGAAAAGGTGTGTTTTAAAGTGTGCTGTAAATCATCCTCCATCATGACAACACTCTGTGTCACACATGGCTTCTGGTTCTGCAATTTCTGTCAAATAAAAACATTATGATGTGTCCTCATTCACCTTAGTCACCGGATCTGGCACTGTGTGACTTCTGGCTTTTCCCCAAAGTCAGAATGATTCAGGACATTGGGTCAGCCACAACAGCACAACTAAAACACTCACGAAAAAGGACTTCCAGAAGTGCGTCAGAAAGTTGCAAGAATGATGGGATAAGTGCGTTCGAAGTAAGAGGGAGTAGTTCGAAGTGAGGAGGATTAATGGCAATTTGTCTTTTACTCTAATATTTGTTTTTATTTAAACATTCACCATATTTTGTGATCACACCTCATACATATATTTGTAAATACACTTGTTAAACTTCTCTGAAAAATATCTCGGTTAACTGGACACTGTTTGCTGTTGTAATTTAGGAGATTCTCTTAAGTGCTCTGAACAATTTGTTTCACAATTTTAAACAAATGAAATTCTGAATGGATTTGCATTCTGTAAAGCTCCATGGATATTTAATAATGCATATTAACTTGGCATCTACTCTATGTAGTTCTTCTATTTTAAAGGTAACAGCATCAAGAGCATTCTTAGCTAGATATATTACTTAGAGGGTTGATAGCTCCTTGAAAATTGTTGCAGTGCCAAATATTAACCAAATATGTATTTTTAAAGTAAAATAGAAATAAGTACCTTAATAATTAAAAATGTGCCTCTTTGGACTGTGATATTTTGCCACAGCTAATATTGTTAATGAAGAAAGACTTGATGTGGATGCTGAGTTTTAGATGAAATTGTAAGGGAACAAGGAAAAAACTATAAAACTTAGTATCAAAGATCAATGTACAATACTATATTTGATCACATATTTACTAACAAATATGGGCTTGTTATTCACTAAGCTACTTCTTTCCAATGGCTCAACCTAGAGTGATAGACTCAGTAGCCATGTTATCTATAAGACATCTTTACAGGCAGTTGTCTGTGTTAAAAAAAGAAAAAAAAAAGAGTATCAAATCTCAAATATTTGATTATGAGTATTACCTTTCCACCTAAATATTTTTCAAAAAGCCTCAAGATAGTCAGCATGAGTTTGACTAAATTAGGTGTAAGACTTATGCCTAGAAAAGAAGTTTGGATGAGATGTTTGAAACAAGAATTAGATCAAAAGCATCCTAAGTTTTTGAAGAAATTGTATTTCAAAGAAACAGTAGGGCTGGCTGAGTGGCACATTGGTTAAGAGCTGGTTTGGGATGACAGCAGCCCCAGTTCAGATCGCACATATGAGGGCCAGTGACACTGCCCTCTACAGCTAACAACGGCTCCACTTGGAGCTGGGCTGTGCCAGCCCCAGCGACGGTGTAGGCTGCAGCCCCTGCTGCAGTGGGCTGCCATAGGCCACAGTGAGTGGCCGGCAGCCAGCGTGAGCTGCCAATAGCGGTGGTGAGCTACATCCAGAGGCCGGCAACCGATCTGCCTCACCCGGGAAGAGCGCAATGACTATACCAACATGGGCCAGTGAAGCAACATCCTCCGCAACTAGACTGAAGAACAGAAGGGCAGCAACTTGTCTGTTCCCCTTCCCCGGTTCCCCAATGCTGTTCCCCTCCCCTAATTCCCCAATAAAATCTTGTTTTTTTAAAAAAAGAAAGAAACAGTAACCTGAATCCTCTACTCACCCCACATCATCTGAATGTTCAAGCATTAAAACACTACTTCAGTTCCAAAACGAGCAGAGAAAAAAAAGGCTTGATAAGCACTACAGATCTCAAGGAGAGTGTATTCCCCAATACCCATTTTATATATGGCCATGGATGGCATAGTTATATATTTGATTGCCCAAACCAATGCTTTGAGGAATGCAAGGGAGTGCTATTGTTAATAATGCATAGACAAAAGCCATATGCCAGGATGCTCTGAGCAGTGCTTAGCCATGGAGAATAATGGAAAATGAGGAACATACCAGAAGGAAGAGCCAGGAACCACTGAAGATAAGAGAAAACAGAGCTTCTCTCAGAGAAAAGAACCTGGTCTAATGAATGAAATTCCCACACCACCTTGGCAGAGGACTTCCATAACAAAGATCCAGCACAATCTCAAAACTGTTATGGACCCACATCTGCTGTTTCCTCCCAGATCTTCCTTTTTCTAAATGAGGAAGCTCACTTTTTTACCTACTTCCTATTCTTCATTGTATTGTATATTGGGTGTTGACGAGTGGTGGGTAGTTTATCATTTTAGTTCATATCTCATTACATCATGAAGAGCTACTGAGGACTACATATTCCCTGTAGATCTTGGCCCTTTAATTGGATACAGCAACTAAAAGTATCTTTAAATTGGCTCCAGAGGGGAGAACATTTGTATATTTTATGGTGTGGGGATGAGTAAAATGCATATTTTGTTTCCTAAGGTGCAGACCATGGCAGAAAGAAATTGGCTAATTTTTTCATCAAATATGTTTCACTCTTCCACTTGGCTCAAGGTAGCCTGCATATCCCTTCTTCCTTTCTTTTATATATGGCAGGTTGACTGAGTATCGGCTAATGGAGTGGAGATGGAAGTGATATTCACCACCTCAAGCCTGGCCCATAAATGATCCTGCAGGACTCTCCACATTCTCTTCTCTTCCTTCCAGCTGAATGCAGAGATCTAGGAGAGAATAATAAGGCCCTAGGGTATGATGAACTCACATATGGAAAGAGCCAGAGTCCTCACATCACCATCAAACACCTGTACTGATGTGTTATATGAGTGAAAAATGAACCTCTATTGTGTTAAGTCTCTGAAATTTGGGAGTTGTTTCGAAGAACGTTTAGCTGAGCCAAGCAAATATGTTGATTTAGTGACCCTAACAATCCATGCTGGCGCTCAGTTTCAAGTTAGTCACCGATAGGGTGAAGACAAATAATAATTACCCATAAGTGACTTATTCATATGAAAAATGTGTGTAAAACTCTTAAAGTAAAAAGTGTTTTTAAAAGCATAGGAAAAAAGGCAACAAAATGAGAGGGTGGAAAGACTATTTCCAATGGACAATGGATGTAGTGGTAAATGCAAAAGTCATAAAGAACAGGGTCACTTAATCTATTATTGAAGATTGGCCCAGATCTTGTCTGGAAGGCAGACACATTGATTGACAACTAAGGCTAATGATTGATTTCCTTGGCTCAGTAGTGAATTATTTTTCTAACAAAACCAAGTGAATTTATTTTTATTTCCGTGATGTGGTGGATTGTTTGTGGTTTCCCACAACTTTCCTGCTGAATTGGGGAAGATTAAGGCTGAGTAAAAGGGAAAGTTTTATGCCTGGCTAAGTGAACAATCATCTATGACAATAAGAATTGGATTAAGGTGACATGAGAGCATAGAGGGGAGAAATGACTGCATCCCTCAAACTATATGACAAATTGAATAGAGCCTCCACAAATTATCCTAGGCAGTTCATGCAGAAGTGTGGATGTGTACACAGCTCTTTTGATTGTTGAATGAGACCCTCTCCAATTTCCTGTTTCAAAAACTGTACGTTGATTGTCTATTATAGTTTCTGATGCATCATAGTAAAATCGTAGGCACTCAGTAAACTAGAGGAGAGAGAAAGAAGGCTTGTGACTCGCAGTTGATGTGTTAATGATGATGTTCCAGTCTTCTTTTTCACTTAAAAAAAAAGAGACAGCACTAATATCTATATCCCCATTTAGATTCTAGTTATATTTTGGAAGGTAGGATTTTGGTCTTTAGAGTTTGTTTTTATCACACATAACATATAGTGTATTCTCAATTGATTTTTTTTTAAGAAGGGACCCATAATAGATCGGAAGGTGCTTAATAGTCCACTCAAACTAAATATATATATATATATATATATATATATATATATATATATATATATATATATATATATATATATATATCACCTTTAGGAGATTGTTCCTTATCATAGCCTAATTTTTGGTCAAAATGTGAGAAGTGGTGAAGGCAATAATGAGGGCGCTAGTTGTCAAGATGCTACTGTGTTGAAGGAAAGCTGCACCTTAACTCTGTGCTTAATCCATTCTGTCCTTCCCCATTTCCTTTACTCGGGTGTCCATTCTTCAAGCACATGTCTGGCAAATGCTTATATCAGCTACTCACAATACTTTCCATCTACTGAAATCATTTTTTTCCCCTATAACTCACTTGCATAATTCGTGTATCTAAAGATTTCTCATCGATTCATTCTTTCATTTATTTATTCATTACTATGTCCTGGAACCTATGTTGCCTGCTTCAGCTCATCTGACAAATTCTGGATCTTACCAGACTAAATGTATGTGTTCGGCTACTTTTGTCTTTGCTCTTGTTTTCAGAAACCACACAGTGGTTTATCTAGTCCCTACCATTCCGTCCTCAGCTATTAATACACAATTACCGACATGACAAATGATACCTGCAAGGAAAAGAATTCCTTGTATTGTCAATGCTGGTTTTGTTAAAGAGGTAATTGAGAGACCCGAGAGAGACCCTTGCCTAATACCTGAAGTCATGAGTGATTAAGTGGAATGATGAACAGGAATGAGAAAGCTTCTGCTTCTTTACACAGAGGTCCATGGACTTTGTCCTCAAGAATAGTATAGTATAACTATTATTCATTAAATACTCATGCTGCAATGGCATTGTGGAAATGCTTTCTGTGAATTTCATTCATTCCTCACAATAACACAAAAGGAGATGCTCTGTTATCCCCATTTTACAGATAATAAACACTGAGGCAGAGAAAAGTCAAGCAGCTGACATAAGTGGTGAAAATGAGCTTCAGACCAAGGTCTGTTGGAATCCAGTGCCTCATACTATGCTGGTTTCCTCACCGTAAAACAGCTAACGTGTTTATATTGCTTTACAGTTTGCCAGGTACTTTTCTGCTACTTTTAAATTTAATCCATATAGTAATCCTGTGATAAAAGCACTGTTGTTTTCCCTATTTTTAGCTGAGGAATTGAGGGTCTACTGTGTGATTTGGCCAAGGTCTCATCACAGGATTGGAAATTAAGATTTAGTATTATGTCTTCATTTCTCTGTTTTGCAGTCATGACTGCACAGAGAATTTCTAATCAAATCATGTATACACACATATATATATCCCCAGTGGCTTTATTGAAATAAAAAGTTCTTCATCATTACATAAATGGTAAATGCAAACACCAAGTTAATGAGATTTGAACTGAGAACAAACATTGGGGCAGCTATATATTCTGGCTAAATAAAAGCAACATAGGGAATTACAAAAGGTATTGCCCAGGAACTTCAAAGGAAATATGCTGTCCTTATTAAGAGCTTTTAATGCAAACTTATCCCAAACAGAATGTCTGGTATTTTCTATGTAACACTCATGCATATCATTGCCCACTAGTCAATCTGAGACATAAAAAAAAAAAAAAAAAGGAAATTTCAGGTGTTAAATTAGCCACCCAGGGGCACCACTACATAGTCCCTTGAATGCAGTAAAGGAAATATATGGAATGTGACAAAGAAAATTAATTAAAATGGGCAATAAAGACTGCTGAGTTCAAACAAGTTGTGGGCCCTAGCACATACCCATTCTGTACCTGCAGGCCAGCCTTCATGAAATCCAGACAAGCTAAACATGCTTTTATACTTTAATGAGGAAAGGAGGTTGCCATGTTTCTTAGCTATTCAGAAATCTATAGTAACCACCTTGCATTTGAAAACTCTAAAAAGGAGAATTTATTGAAGTCATTTAACCCTCTCTTTGTCAAAAGCAAAAGTGCTCAATCCAGTTCTATTTGGGAGTTTTCAATAAGAGATGAAGTTATTAAAAATATTTTACCAAAGGGTAGGCCGAGTGGTGCGGTGGTAAAGAGCTGGCTTGTGACGCCAGCAGTCCTGGTTCGGGTTCCACATGTGAGGGCTGGTGACACTGCCCTCAAAAAAAAAAAAAAATAATAATAATAATAATAATTTTTTAATTATCTGAAGAAAACTAATGTAAGCTTTATGGCCAGAGGTAAGAGGGTTTTATTTGTTGAGGAATTTCAATATAGATTCAAGTTTCTATTTCTTTCAATATTTTTCTGTTAATGCTATTTTAATCGTTTTTTCCTCCATGATATTTCCATGTGCATTTTTTAGAAATGGCCAGAGGATCCTTCCTTGATGTTCTTTTGGTGAATAGTCAAACATACTTTCTGTGAGATTTTTCCCTTTAGGTAAAAACCACTTCTTTATCATTCATCTATATTTTTTCTTTGTAAGATGTAGTGGCAACATGGATGGCAGAACTCCATGGCTGCTCTATTTTTCCCACAATCATTTTATCCTGTTTTAAACTCTTCGTGAGCTTCCCTAACCTGCTTTGGGATCTGCCTGCCCCCGTTTCAAAACTTCTTATTTAGACTCACTGACAGCCTTCCAGTCTAGAGTTTCTTTAATTCTTTTTGGAGAGAAAATATCATTGAGCTGTCACATTCAGTACTGTTTTTGTACATGAGCAAAGTCAAATTTATATCGATCAAAGTGACATGTTTGCAGAGCCAACTAAACTGAAACATCCATATAATTTATGGCTTGTTATGTTTGGTGATAAACAGACATTTTAATTAAGTTTGAGGTTGAAGCTTTTAAAAATTTCTGACTGAATTTTATTACTCACAACAAATAGAGCCTTGGATGAAGGAAGAGATAAATAGTAGGATGGGTCCTCTCCATACCCATGGACTAAGGATCCAGGTATTTACACTGTTTATGTGAGATGGTGCCAAGAAATGCAATACCACCTCATAAAAGACATCTGTAGAAACGCTGTCTGTAAAACAAACTTTTTAGTTCTCCTCTGAGCCAAAACTCATAGACTCTTAAAGTCACAGGTACAACAGTAATGGGAAATGAGAAGTAATTTCCATAAACTTAGAGCTTTTCCAAAGCACCTGCCCGTGGACTGATTTGCCCTTGAACCCGTTGGAATGGCCTCATCTGAAGTATTGTTACAGAGTCCAGTCATGGGCCATGGGCGGAACAGTGGAATGAACCAGAACCCATAGTTCTCAAGGGCTTCTTTGCCAACTGAACTGCACCAGAGGCTGGAGAAGCTGAGGGCCCTTAGGACAATTTAATGATTAGCAACTTGTGTCTTCTGGATGGAATACACAGAAAGTCTGGACTTAATTTTAAATATGACTTTAGCGTTTTAAATATAGAAAGAATCTGCTGAAATGGGAACATTCTGCTGTTTTGAGAGGCCAGTGGAGTCATAAAAGTAATTTAAAGATTGTACGTTCGTTACAGACAAGAATACAGTAAATCCAACAATTTTCCAAAATTCTGATGTGTTAGTTTGCTAGGGCTGCTGTAACAAAGGACCAGAGATTGGGTGGTGAAACAACAGAGATTTATTTCCTCCCAGCTCTGAAGGCTAGATGCCTGAGATCAAGATGCCAGTTTGGTTGCTTTCTTTGGAGGCTTCTGTCCTTGGTTTGTAGATGGCTGCTTTTTCCCTGTCTCCTCATAGCCTTTGCTCTGTATGAGTACTCCCCTGGTACCTCTCTGTGCATCCAAGTTCCCTCTTCTTAAGACACCAGTCAGACTGGATTAGGGCCAACCCTAATGGCTTCATTTTAATTTGATCACCTCTTTGAAGACTCTGTGTCCAAATACAATCACATTCTGAATTACTGGGAATTAGGACTTCAACACAAGAACTTTAGGGTACACCATTCAGCCCATAATACCTTGTACACTAGAAATTAAAGCTCACAATAAGATGAATTATGATCAACTAAAATAAGGGCCATTTTTCCACAGAAAGTGTCATATCTTGAAAAAATGTTATCAAAAAAGTGTTCAGAACATGATCAAAACCTGGTTGATGAGATAGTTGGGGGAAAAAGAATATACAGATGCAGGGGTATGTTATTTTAGCTACCTGGGAAGACATGTCTGCATGTTTAATGTCTGAGAAAACAACCATATTAATCCTCTTTATTACTAAGTGTCACTAGAATGCTGTTTCAGTGTCTACATGCAATATTTCCCAGTTTCAAAGCATTTTTGCCTTGAAAGAGCTAAGTGAGTGCTGCTATTGGTATGCTGGACGTTTTTGATGGCTTGTTTGTGTTGGGAGAAACAGTGTGTCAGAGAGATTGAGTTGAAGGAGAGTTCTCCTCAGAATGCCTTTATCTCCTCCTATTCTGGCTTGCACACTGTGGGTTATACTCTTCTCATTGGCACCCAGGACTCTCTATGTGATAATTTTTGTGAAATGGGTGAAATGATATTGTGTTGCAAAAGTAAGTATCTACATTATTGGGGATGAGACTATAGTCCTCGTTTCTGAAAATATCCATATAATTCTCTTTAGCAGCATTATTTGGGAATTTCATTCTATTCTTGATAGCAGCCTGTTGCCAAGATTTCTAATTCCACTTGTCACTTTGATTCTTAATCAGACAGTAAGAGGCACACAGAGAAATGCACTGTCCTGAAGCTGCCCTCCAGGCAGAAAAAAGGCATCTTTAACTTCTGTTTGTCAAGCACATGCATGGAGATAAGATGTAAATTTTTAGAAAGTCATTCTATATCTATTCAAAAATGACTAAATTATTATTTTAAGGAACAGCAGTTTTAATAAGGTCTGATTTGTGTTGGTTTCTCTGTGGTGAAGGGTGTGCTCTGTCTCTTCTACAGTAAAGGTCTTTCCATTTTATTATGATCCGTGTAGTGGCTACTGCTGTTGTATTTGAGCACCTATGCACATGAGATCATTATTACCTGACAGTATTACTTGAGAATTCTCCAGCATAAAAATGAAGGAGCACCCAAAATATCTTAGCTATTGTTTTTTTTTTTTTTATTTCAGTAAGACATTTCAAACTTTTCCATTTGTGACTCTTTCTAGTAAAATTTTCAATAGGATTTACATAAAAAAAATAAAGTGAGTCTTGAAATGAAAGGAGATTGGGTGCCTCCAAGGACTGATTATAAGCTCAAGAATTTTTTGGCAGCTCTCAAAGATACGGTATGAAACTTGGATGAATTATGAGATGAATTATGATCATGGAGGAAACCAACACCTCAGGAAGGATTAGAAATAACTAGGTCAGAAAGATTGTTTTAAACAATACTTTTGGGGGCATGTAGGGTAGATATTAGTAGATGTTCTCGTGAATCTGGGATTATATAAACATTTCTAGAATTTTCTTTAATAGAACTGTTTAAAATTGTATTTTTCATTAATACTATTCTTGTCCCCTAAGTAATTATCCCTAAAGTGATAATTGTCTCTTTATGGAATGATAATTAGCAATTAGATTAACAAAATATCAGTGTTGTAGAGGCCATAAAATGTGGAAAATGTGTTTATTTTCAAACTGAAACAGTAATGTATGCTTATTTAAAATATTCATTATTGGGCCGGCAGAGTGGCATGGTGGTTAAGCGCTGGCTTGGGAAGCCGGCGGTCCCGGTTTGGATCCCACATATGAGGGTCAGTGACACTGCCCTCAAAAAAAAAGAATATTCATTATATGGCCATACAAAATAAATGTAGAAATCTGCCTTTACATCTCCCCAGTTTTTTTAAGAGAAGCAACCACTTGGTAAATGTTTGTAAATGTGCATGTCAATATATGTAACCTGTATAATATCTCATTTTCTGTTGCCCTGTTTTGACATGACAAGGTTTTAGTCAAAGATTTATCAACTTCACAAGCAATAAAAATTAAAATTAATTTAACATCTTTGTTTCAGTCTTTCATGAAAATAGCAAGTGCCATTTATAAAATAAATCAAAATATTTTAAAATATCCTTATTCTTTTCTCCAGGCTCAGTCTCCATACAGTTGATTCTGTGTCTCATTCGAGTTCACACGAATGACTGCTTCCCAATTCCAGACCAAGCCGGATTGTTCATATCTCCCTTTTTTCCCTTCTTCAACTCAGATTTTTATTAGCAAAGCAGCAATTTCTCTGTTTTCTTGCAATTTTTTTCTATTGTTACATTACTGGAATTCTGTCTCTCAAAGGAGGGTCATGTAGCTGACCAAGCATGCCCAAATCTCTCTTCTTTAGAGAGGGAAAAGGGGAGTACAAATACTGCAGAATGAACGCATTCCTTCAAGTTTGCCACATTTTCTTCTGCGTACACATATAATGCTCATGATTTATCATGCACACGTTTAAATTATATTTCTAACTTTGGCCATTCACATTCTATTTCTACCAAAGAACAACATGTAGACATGAGTTTCTTGGTTTTAGAAAAGAGTAATTAATAACTAACAATTTAATTTACTGAGTAACCATTGTCTCCCTTCTATGTTACACGAATTTTTCTAAAAGAAAAAGAACACCTTAAATTTTCAGTAACCCTTGGGTCAGAAATGAAAGCATTTACATAAAGAGATGCGATCTTTACATGAGAAAATCTTTGGGTCTATTGATCAGCTGATAAAACAAGTTTCTGATGAATAAACAGAAAAGAAAAGTTGAAATTGAGCCAGATGTGGGATTTGCTAGCAGTGGACGGTTGCGGGGGGTGGGCTTGGGGGGAAGTTCTTTGTAGTACGAGTGCTGTGTTGTCTGGTTTGTTTAATTTTTGAAGTTGACACATCACACATTGGTGAACTGACATGCTGAATGAACTTGAGTGTAGGGTAGAAACTATTAACAAACCAAGAGCTCTGCCTTCACTCATGAGTCATCAGTAGTAAGTAAGAAATAAATGTGGATCGGTTTGTCTGGAAGAATTTCCAAACTTGTCTGGATGTTGTGGACATGTTGTGAACAGTGCCATGTTGTCTGAGAAACTTAAAACAATGTTATTTTAAAGCAGTATGCCAAGAATTGAGATAATGGAGACATATATTCATATTTGAACAAAGTGACATCTTAATGAGACTAAAGCAATGTGTTTCAGACTATTGAAAGCTTTGAGACCTCATCACACACAGCAGTCATTAAGAGCAGTTTAACTTCTACCTCAGAGTGAGCTCAGATAGAGTGTAGAGCCATGGATCACGTCTAGTAGAGAATCATGGAAGGAGATAGAGTTGTACACCTCAGAGAGGAGAGAGGAGGAGGGAAGAGGAGAGGACAGGAGAGGAAAGGAAAGGACAGGAGAGGAAAGGAAAGGAAAGGAAAGGAAAGGAAAGGAAAGGAAAGGAAAGGAAAGGAAAGGAAAGGAAAGGAAGGGAAAGGAAAAAAGGAAAAGAAAGGCAAAATAAGGAAAAGAAAGGCAAAATAAGGAAAGGAAAGGAGAGATTTCCAAAGAGCTTAAACTGAGCCTAATGAAATGGATTGCTTGATGCTGTCATCAGAAACAATAAATGCCCTTCTCCATAAGGTGAATGGGACCCAACTTAATGAAAATGAATTGAGTTCACTAACATGAAAATGTCATTGTATATTCACAATAATTTAAGGACTATATTTACTCTTTTGTCTCATTTGAAATTATCTTTGCTTCAGAAATCCTTCTGCTGATGAACCATATTGTCCATTTTTGGTATTCAATTTTTATAAAAATGTGAAATGTGTGTCTTAGATGGGCTCTTGAAGATCATCAACAATAATTGTTAAGGACAAAATAACCACTGAATTGAATCTGGGTAAGAACTACTGCAGGGACTATATAAATGTAAGTAGTCTAAGAGGCTTATGAAACTGTTTTATAGAGACTATGAGAAAGTAAAAAACATCATTTACGAAAGAATAAGACTGACTGACTGTCTTAGCCTGGTTTACCAGTCTTGGAGCCCAGATATAAGGATACAGGTACAATCTTTGTTAACATTTTTTTGATACACTGATTTTATCTTTGAGAACTACTAATTAAGTATAAGACAAATTATGATTAGAAAATGCAGAACTGTTAACATTATATGGATTATAGCAGAGTTTAGTTTTTTCACACAACTTTCTCATGTCATATATAAGCTTGTCCCAACTCTGAAACCTACTTCAAACTGGATTTTTCAAGAGGACTTCCTGTATACTTTTCCATAAAATGTAATTTATCTAATGGATCTCTGCTAATAAACAACAGAGGACACCAGCAGTTTATTGATTCATCAGTGATGTTAATTTTAAATTCTAAAACTTTGGCTGCAGCAGTTGAATGAACTCAATCACAAATCACATGTGTTTGAGGCCTTCTTTATAGAAAAATTTAATTTGGAGGTCATATTTTCCCCTTAAAATTTTTCTGTCCATGATCTCAATGACAGTCTTTGTCCACTGTTCCCCACTTTCCAACAGACCCAGGTGTTCATTTTGGAGGCAATGTGATTATGGGGAAGCTGGCACCATAACTGCCTTCTAGGGTGGTGTGAATGACCTCAGGCAAGCCAGCTAGTCCTCCCATCTTGCTGGTTACCATGCTAAGGTTGGGTGGATGCATGAGATCTAAGCCAGACCAATTGTGTGGAATCTCTTCTGTTTTGGACATGAATGAGGAAGCAGTGGCTCTAGAAAGCCATGCATCTGTCATAAGTTTGGGCTAGGCTACAGCCTTAGAAAAATGCAGAATACAAAAGAGAGTGAAAGATCTGGGTTACTGGATGATATTGGTGCTCTGATACTTTTGTTTTCCACTGCTGAGAAATGGCATGAATCAGGTTATCTGAGTTATGCTGACAGTTAATGTCCACCCATGATTAGCATAATAATACTGTTCTTGTTGGTAGTCTACTTCTCAATTCATTGTGAAGGGCTTCTACAATACATCAAAAATGTTTTTTTAATAAGCAATGAAAGCTAGTGGCTATGGAAACAAAAGTATAAATACAAGGACCATTTATCACTGTGAAAGTCTAAACAATAAGGAGGTGGGTTTGACTGAAGTAAAAGTTTGCTTTGAGGGATATTGAGACTCATTGTTGGACAGATAGAAAATGGTCTTTATATACATGTTGATCTAAACAGCTATTGTTTTTTTTTTTTTTTGACTTGAAGACCAAACTGTATAAAGGGAATGAAATATACATTGTACTAGTGTCTCGTTTGTTCTTTCAACCAAGATATAAGGTTCAAAAGGACGCAAATGTCTTTAGACATTTGCCTATTGTATTCCTGGAAGTTAGTTCAATAGCTGATATTTACTAAGTTTTTCCAAACAAATAATTATTACTTTAGTGTCATGCTATACAGAAAAAGAAAGAAAATATTATTTTTGATGAAATTTATATCATGGTTGTTTTTAAGTAATGGTGAGGTGTCATCATTCTTTCTATTCTGTTCTAAGTGATATTTACCCATCATCATCATGTTTTAATGAAGTGCTCATTTGTATGGGGACTGTGCATATCAATGACTATGTTAGATAGAAAGATAGATAGGTAGATAGATAGACAGACAGATATAGAGATATTATGATGATTAATTTTATGAGTCAACCTGACTAGGCCATGGGGTGCCCAGATATTTGGTTAAACCTTATTCTGTTGAGTTTCTGAATGAGATGAATACTTGAATTAATGGACTGAGTATAGCAGATTGCCCTTTTTAATGTGAGTGGGTCTCATCTAATCTATTGAAGACCTGAATAGAACAATAAGGTTGAGTGAGTGAGAGAATTCACTCTCTCACTGCCTGACTGTCTTCCAACTGGGATGCTGGTCTTCTACCTTTGGACTCAGGTCCAGGTTGCAATTTATACCATTGACTCTTTTGGTTCCCAAGCCCCTTTGGACTGGAACTCTGCTCTCCTGGGTCTCCTCCAGCTTGCTGACTGCAGATCTCAGAGCTGCTCTCCTTCCATAAACACAAGAGCCAATTTCTTATAATACATTTCTTTATATATGTATATACACGTGCGCACGCGCGCGCGCGCGCGCGCGCGTGTGTGTGTGTGTGTGTGTGTGTGTGTGTGTGTGTTTGTAATATATATCCTACTGGTACTGTTTCTCTGGAGAACTCAGATTAATATCAATAGATACATAGATAGATAGTTAAATATACAATTAATAGGAATATATAGAAAAGATGCAATGAAAGAAAATGTTAATACTAAAGAAGTGAGGTGATGAGAGAGTTAAGGAGGCATACATACCATGGTGGTAAGCACAAATTTTCTAAAATCTACATTTTTTGTTATATTTATCAGTATACATTTTATTAATTTGTTCATGTAGCTACTCATTAATCTATTCAACAATCTTTCATCTTTGAGCTTCCAATGCATACAAGGTTACATAAATACACTTGATTAATAAGAGACCTCCTGTCATGACGTGCACTCGAAGAAAATACAAACCGAAGCAATGAAAGACGCCATGCTAGGGTTAGGCTCAGTGTGCTCTGGAAGAGAGGAATGGGCGGCTAAATTGGACTAGTGACCAGGCTCAATTTCTGAGAAGAAATGAGCAGTATAGCAGCACTTATGACTTTCCTGTATTTTCAGACATTGTCTTTGGTCTTTCCAATCGCTTGAGGGGAATGACAGAGTACATAGTGTCTCTTTTGCAATGATAATGATTTTGCCTTTATTTCTAACTCTCAAGCTCCTCTCAAACCTGAGTTTGCTGCACTTATTTTATAATAACTAGGCAAATGTGAACAGCACATCTCCCCGTTAACAAGTGTTTTATGCCCGCAATTTAGAAGACACTAACCTCTCGCTTGAAATTTGCACTGCATCCTGACCTTTGCACCCAGGCTATTGAATCCTACCTCTTCAGGCTGGAAATATCTGCACAATTTACTGAGGCTTTAGGCAGGGTTATGTTGGCCTAGCAGTTAAATAGTTATGTTACAAATAAAAAAGTATTTAATAGTTTATTGGAAAGTCAATGGAATAATGTGCGAGGTACCTTTTTAACAGTATACTAAAAGAGTCAGAATTCCATGCAATTTTCCACACATAAAAATGGCATAATATCGTACAGGTGTCAACCATTTCTTTCCACCTACTCTGTTCATTAGTAAAATATTTCAATACATATTCTCCTTGTATATTAATCTGGCATGTCCTAAAGAACCAAAGATAGGCAAGCAACTAGGTAGGTTCAAAAAAATATATTCAACAATAACTGATAACAATTTATCAGAAGTGGTTATATTTTTTTGTGGTCACTTCCTACAGCACTAACTCACTGTGTTGATTATCGCACTGTCCATTGTTGAATGTCAATTCTCTGTGTAAGATCTACATGTCCCTGGTAAGTACATGCTCTTTGAGTTAAGCTCACTGACAAAGTAATAAAGAATGCCTAAAGGCTATCTACAACCGTTTAAGAGTAAGGTAGTTATTTGTTTTTTAGTGTTAATTAATTTCCAGTGGATGAGTACTTTTGGGGACTACACACTACTGTGATGGTGGACATAGTCCATGCTGTTTCCCAAATACACACTGACACATAAAACACTGCAGCATGGGGCTCTGACTTATAAGCTTTCTCCACAGTTAAAAATAGAGTTTCATTTTTTAAAGAAATTGCCTTCGAATTGTAAAGCAAGCATGCACCTTTGACATTTTCCATGTTTAAAATGTACGTATTTTGCTTTGAGTAGATGTATTTATCAATATATTTTAAAAGTTGTTATTGATAACAATATTTTAAAAGTTGTTATTGATAACTATATGTATTATATATCTGATGCATGTGTATAGCTATATATGTTTCCAGATTTACAATATCTATTTATTTTGTACATACAGCTATATTAGTGTACCGTTATAGACCAATATAAGGGTATACACAAAGTGAATCATATACCATCAAGTCATTTTTGCAATTCCTTTGTGTAGCAGAAATATATAGGATGAATTGTGTGTGTATAATGATAGATATAATTTCTACAGAACCCACAAGAATATAGAAGAGAAATGAATCTATGCACATGTGGTATACATTTAGCTTGTTTAAATTTAGTGTCACCTAGCTTTCCTTTAACATTTTATCATAAGAATAATAAAGAAGTATCATCACTATATCTACCAATAGTAGATTGTTAGCTATGCCTTCAGTGACCTACCATTTATGTCAACTCCATGATAAATTCATTTTAAAAAGACAACAATTATGTTCTAAAGAGATCAGCCTGCTCTTTCAAGGCTATTCTTCTGTTTTTAAGAGCACACAGTCATTCAATAATAATAACTGTCTTAAGGCCAAATTATAACTAAATGTTTTATTTAAGCTCTTGTTATAGATCTATTGGATTAATGCTTTCAATTATTAAATAAGTCAAACAACTTACATGGAGGTTAAGTATTTCCTTCTCTCTCTCTTTATTGTTTGTTTTCACTTACAGTGAAAGGATTTTTAAGAAACAAAGATTCATCAGTAATTCTGTGTATGTTTACTGATTCCCTCTTGAAAATTAGGAGCCTATACATTTTATCATTTACTTTGGTTGGGAATAACAACATATTCATTTAATTTCTACCGATCAGTTCATATTTAAAAAGTAAAATTATCCACATTATAATTTTTAGAAAATTTTCAAAATAACTTAGTATTTAATCCCATTAGTTAATCTTACCCTTTATGCTCATTAGCCTAAAGAATTAATTGAGAGTGGATACAAATTTTCATTTACTTCTATCCCATATAACCCAGCTCATATATTGTGATTTCTGTCTATACATTCCTAAGACCAACATGTTCCCCGTCTGTCTTCATTATGTATTTGTAACACTTGCTATTATAATTCCAGCCATTTCAAGGAAAGGCTGCTAGACTGCTTTCCATTTTTCTGAGAAATTTGAAGCAATTGGAGGAGAGATCTGCAGGCTCACACCACCTCATCTACTCATTCCCCTGCTTCTCTGCTAGCATGTTCCCATTGCCCAGAAGGAGACATTTCCATTGACCTGCATATGAGTAAGCTCATGATCGGTGTTAGTCAGCATTGTAGTTGCTACAAAATGTCCAATAATTACATGAATGGGCAAGGAAACTAGAATACATAAAAATCAAAGAAAGCAAATGCCTATTGTAGGCCTATGAATGAATGAGTTCAAGTGAAACACCCTTAGGTATCCCAGTAATAAAGTAGGATGCCATTTTTGAATAGAAGTGGAAGTCCTGTATTTGTCAAAGTGGACAAGAAACCATGACCCTCTGTTTTAAATTTCCAGCTCTGACTTTCTACCTTATCTCCTGACTTCGATATCTAACTGTATATTTGACTTTTCTATCTGGATGCCTAACAGACATCTCAAACTTACACATCCAAATTATTGCTCTGGATCCCTACCTATCTCTAACCCTCACCATTTTCAGTCATTCCACCTTAGTTAATGCTCCAAAATGCATCCAAGTTGCACAGACCAAAAGCTCAAGTGATTAATGTTGCTTCTTTTTCCATTACAGATCAGATGTCATTCTCTCATATGCACTGGGATATAAGGTAGGCCTCTTAATATCTTCAGCATCTCCTTGATTCCTTTATTTTTTTAACTACACTTTTCTCAGTCAGTTTAGGTTGCTATAACAAAATATCATTGACAGTTTGGCTTATAAACAATAGAAATTTATTCTTGCACTTCTAGAGGCCAGGAAGTCCAAGGTCAAGCTGCCAGCAGATTCAGTGTTTGGTGAGAGAACACTTTCTGATTCATAAATGGCCATCTTCTTGTGTGTGTTTATATGGCAGAATGGATGTGGGAGCTCTCAGAGGTCTTATATTACAGCACTAATCCCATGCATGAGAGCTCCACCATCATTACCTAATCATCTTCCAAATGCCTCTCCTACAAATACTATCACACTGCGGATTAGGTTTCAATATACGAATTTTGAGAAGCTATAAGCACTCAGTCTATAGTATCCTGTAATGCAATCATTAGCAAGTCATGGTGGCTTTACACATTATTCAAACTCAAATTACTACTCCCTTCTTCCTCTATCACTATACAAACCACCATTGTATTGTATCTCTGCTAGAATACAGAACTAGACCCTAATTTGTTTCTCCCTTTCAAATATTACTTCTCTACAGTCCATAGGAACCAGAATGATCTGTGATAAATATAACTCATATCATGTTATTTCTGCCTCATAACTTCCAATAATCTTGTATTGCACTACAGCAAAATGTCAACTCCATGCTGTCCTTGCAGAACTCTATGGTATCTAACCTACCTTGCATTCCTCTATGATTGCCTTCTATACCACCCTACTAATTGCCCTTTATAGTCATGCTGCCTTACTCTTCTTCCTTTTTCTCAAATAAGCCAAGCTTCTTTTTACGATAGAGCTTTTGCCTTAATTGTCACTCATTTAAATCTTACTGTGAATCTTCTTCACCTGTCTAAGCATTTAGTTTTAGTTTTAATGTACCCTCGCAGAAGTCTTCCATTACCATCTGATTTTAGTCATGCTAAAATTCACTCACATTAAGAGACTTTGTGTTATGATATTCTTAATTTACTTAAAAGTGTCATGTTGCACAGTTTTAAAATATATATGTGCCAATTATCCTGAACTTTGATTATAAGGGCAACTACTGCCTTAATCAAAAATTCACATTCCTGGGGGTGGTTTAATTTTGCCTTTATGGCAGGAAGCATATACTTCAGGGAGAATTGTTATAAGTCTTTCAGACATCCTATGGAGACATTAGATTTTATTGGTAAAATTGATGTGCTTTAAACTGAAATGATGAATGTTTAGGATGTAGTCTCATTATAAAGTTAAAGATATTAACAAAGTGTGGTCTACTTAAATGCCTTATACAAATTCAACACTCTTGCATGAATAAGTTATTGATATCCAGAAAGGTCTATAAATGTACCCCTGGGATGGGTCCCATGAATTAATCAGTAATAGTTCATCCAACCTCTAAATTTGGCAGCTTTCTGTTTGACATTTTTTTAAGGGGAACACACCTATAATGGGGCTTCATTACATTTACAAAATTAATAAAATGAGACTGGTAAACTGTTTTGTGTCTGCTCTGCTAATAAAGTTTAACTGATAAGTGACAGTATTAGAGCAAAAATTGGTCTGAAAAGTGCATATCAATTTGTGGGCAGAATAGCTAATAATCACCCTCTTCAAATGCATTACTTTTCTTACCTATAAAAATAATCTAAAAGTTGTGCTTTACAGTACTAGTTTTTTCTCCAAGCCTCCTACCTGGTGGTCAGCAGGACAACAAATTTTTTAAAAGCCCAAACTGTTTTAAACTTAATTATTCTGATCATTTCAATTGTTCCTTCAAGAAATGTTTAGCTGGTCTTGGGGAAAACAATTCATCCTTCAGATAGCCATTCCTTTTCCTGTTTCTATTCCTAAGATGACATAAGAATACACGGTGTGAGGAGAAAGCATTCTGCATCCCTGTGTTACACATGAGCAACTTGTCCTCAATCAGAACATCCTCTGGACTGAATGTCATGCCATTTCCCACCAGGAGCTTCTTGCCTTGCTCATTGGTAGCTGAGTTTTGTGTACAATCCAGGGCCTGGCCAGGGCCTACTCATCTTCCCTGACTGAGCTCGTTGTTGGCTGCAGAACCTTGAGCGATGGGCCAAATTTTCTATCTAGTTGCTGACCTGGCATTGACCTTGCCCTCCAGGCTTCCAACCCTTGCCTCATCACTTCATCCTGACATAGCAGGCTCCATGAAGGGGTATCTGCCATTTAACTCAACATTTTTAAAACAGGAAAAAATAAAGGTTCTTGAGACAGCTATACCAAATAGTTTTGGACATGCTCCAGGTTGGGTGAGGAGGCAGTGTGAAAGAGGAACCCTTTCCTGAATATAATACAGAGATTTCAAGCCACAGACTCAGTCCTCGCCTTTATGATGTTCCCTTTATAAAATCATCTTTCATTCTTTAAGATGAAGTGCTGAGAAAATAAATGTAGAATGATGTTTCCATTCATGGCTCCCTTCCCTCATTCTTACTCTTTCACATTATCATCTCCGAAATCATAGACAGGATCTTGGCTTGCAGCAGAGTGAGTGCCTCCCCATGTAAGAGAATGTTATCTTACATGACAAAAGCGACTTTGCAGATGTTATAAATGTTACTAATTAGCTGACCTTAGCATAAAGAGATTATTTGTGTTATCCAAGGGAGCCAAATGTAATCACATGACTCCTTAAAAACAGAAAAAGAAGGCAGAAGAAAATGTCAGGATGACAGCCAAAGTGAAAGACAAAGACATGAGAAGCAAGAAAAGGCCACGAAATGGGAATCTCACTCTTACAAACACATAGAATGAATTCTGTCAACAAACTGAATGATGTGGGAAGCAGATTCAGCCTGTGTCTTTGGGGGTGGAGTGCAGCTCTGCCTCTTTTTTTTTAGGATTCATGAGACTAAGCAGGATGCCCAATCAAGCCCGCCTGGACCACTGACCACTAGAAACTATGATGATAAATTTGGGTTAGATTAAGCCCCAACATTTGTGGTAATTTGTTTACATTAGCAATAGAAAATTACTACAGTTAGCTAAACTTTAATGAAGTAGGGTCATGTTTTCCATACTATAAGAGCAATCTAATAACTGAATTCTAAGCTTTAATATTGACATTCTAAAGATGGATATGGAAGCACTTGAAACACTATAATGATTATAGCTGAGCATAGGAGTTCTAGTACCTTCTGTCTACTGTTCATGTATGATAACTAAACTTCATACCTACCCTACAGAGATTCTGCACTGAGAAATGACTCAAAATGAGATATTAAAAAGCATTTGCTGAATAATTGTAAGAAAAAAAAATCACACAATTGCCATTAAAGCTTTCCTTCAACTAAAATTAATATATTCTTTTGCTTGGAGATTCAGGCTTAATAAAATCCATAGACCAGGGGGCCGGCTGAGTGGCGTGATGGTTAAGTGCTGGCTTGGAAAGCCAGCGGCCCTGGTTCGGTCCCACATAAAAGGGCCAGTAACACTGCCCTCAAAAAAAAAAAAAAAAAAAACAACCATAGACCAGGAAGGTGCTTGAAGATAACTTCCTTTTCCTTCTCTTATTCCATATTCTGAACACCCCCAATGTGTTATTTCTTTCTCTAAATTTGTAGATTAGCCTCAAGAAAGCATGTCTTTCTCATTTATTTTAAAAATTTAATAGGTATTAACTATATGAGCACATAATACCTTATAAATCTCAATGAGCCCAACCCCTCTTCTACTCATGGACCTTCTCCTTTCTAAAATATAAAGCAAATGTAGGTGTTGTTCATGAAAATATTTGAGTATAGAATTATCTTAAAATCTTTCCTTTTCCATTTGTTTATATGTATCTATCATTTATCTATCATCTATCTATCTATCTATCTATCTATCTATCTATCTATCTATCTATGTATCATCTATCTTTAAAACTCCCCCAGTTTTACCTTATATCATAGATTGTTCATAATGAAAATATATTAATTCAATTATTTTTGCAATTGTTTGTACAATAAATATTAAGAATTTGCAAATTCTAAAAGAGAAAGATAAAGAATGGGATTGATTCCTTTTTATATTACTACTAAAATTCAGTGTTGTGGGAGTAAGGAAGTAGCATGGAGGGATATGGAAGGATAAAAGAAGCATACCTCAAACATCATAAGGTTACTTTATCAATATTTGTAAAGTATCTTTACCAATATTCAAAACCTCAAGCATCATAGAGTTACTTTATCAATATCTGCACATATGACCTTGATTTAGAATCCCACTTTAACAACAACAGAAAATACAACATGCTTCTTTTCTGGCAAACTCTAGATAAGAATTTTCCATGTTTTATATAACATTTGCATCTCAAAGTTATACCATCAGTTAGATATACTATAATAATTGGATAGTTAAAATAGTGGTTCATTGAGAAGAAAAGTGACCAAAATTCATTCAACGAGTGTTGAAGCACTTGGAATTGAACCCAGATCTTTGGAAATGTGGTGATATAAAAGGTATTTATTTTTTTCTGCTATGTTGTAACAAGATATTTCTCAAACATTTCTACTTAGTTAGGTTCCCATTACATTCACTTGGACCAAGTTCACACCACTCAAATATCTATATGTACTGGTTCTATCCCGGACCCTTGTCATCATTATATTGACACTATTATTGAATCTGTAATTAGATTAATGTTCTAAAAATACTAATTTCATTCATTAATTCCCTTTATGAGGAAAAAACAAAAACAAAACACAAAAAAACAAAACATTGGCTTAGAGTAAAGTGCAGGTTTGAAAGATAAAATTTGTATGAACATTTAAAAACCCACTATCTGTTTCACATAAGAATAAATGCTATAAAGAAGAAAAGCACCAAGAGCCCCCCTTCTTTTAAATAGTGGACAATTTATTTGGACAGGTGTTGAGATGTACAAATATTAAGTTAAAACTTTATGGGATAGTCTATTAGTGTCAATACATGGGCATGAAAATTTACAATATAGAGAACTAATTGTGCAAGTTTGGAATGGTTGAGAAAGCTATAATCAGAATGGTTCAAAAGACTATAATGAAAATAATTTGGCTTAAAACAAGTTGTGAAATATTTAGAGAATTGAACGGGAACACTGAAAGATATTTAAGGGGTGACAAAAATACACAGATAAAAATTAACATGGGAATTTGGGAGGGAGGGGCAAGATGGCGGCTGTGAGGAGGGCTCCATGAAATCTCCCCTGGAAATATCCACAATTTGAACTTCTAATACGCTTCAAAGAGACATCTACTCATCACACAGAGCGACTAAGAGTTCCACACAAGGATTGCTGGACGGTGGTCAGGCCGGGCGAGTAGGGGAAGAAGGCGGCGAGACGCGTGAGGTGCAGCCCGCACCCGCGGCTGCTGAGTCACGGTGACTGTTCCCCGGCTCGCTCCCTGCGGCCCGCGGCCCACCTGGAGTTCAGCAAGAGCGCGTTGGTTTGCGGTCTGAGGCAGAAGCTCAGGCCGGGCAAGTGCGGGAGGAGAGAGAGGAGACGACTGTGCAGAGGGACGAGCTGCACCCGCGGCTCGCCGGGTCCCAGGAAGCAGGGTGCAGAGCCCCGCAGCGGCAGGGCAAGATCAGTCCCTGCACCCTCCCGGTTCAGGGATCGGTCTCTGTGCCCACCGGGTCCCGCGGAGCGCAGAAGCCTGAAACCCGGGAGCAGGGGAAACAGAGGACTCGCCCGCGGAGAAGCAGCGCGCGCTGGGCGGAGACGCAGGTCCCGGAGAGACGGAGCGGATCTTAGCCACACGGTAGGGTGCGCGCAATTCCCTAAATCCCGGCAGACCCTTTGGGAGAGCAGCAGGAACTCCACTGGAGCATAAGAGGCAAAGGCCTTAGCTTAAAACAGTGTTGGAACTGTGGCTTTGTTTATTTTTATGTTTTTTATTTTTTTTTCCTTTTTCTACTCTTGAACTGAAAGCAAAAAAAAAAACAATAACCCACCCACTCCCACAAACTTTGTCCCCCGCCAAGACAGTCTTAAACTGACTCCTGAATGGAGCAATAGGGGCAGACTAGGAAGACATTCCTACCTGCAGGGGGTTGAGAATTTCCACCCAGTAAAGGCAGCAGAGTGAGACTACCTACCCTGCCCCCACCTTTAGGCAAGGCTTGGGAGGCAGGGCAGGTTCACCTGCTGAGGCACTAATTAACAGCTTCTTAGCAGCAGGCTTTTGGTAGTGAGGAATTCTTCAGTTCTCCACGGCTGTCAACCTAAAGGGTGCCCAGAGACACTCATTGAGCCTTTGGGGCTGCAGCCTGCCTTGGGACAGGCAAAAGCAAAAAGGCAGTGACTGTAAAAACCACCAATCACACTCAAGTACAGCAAACCTGCAGTGCCAGGATCACGCTAGGCATCAGGTGGCCTCCTGTTTCCACAAGACGCACAGGAATTTTTGTACAGCAGCCAAACTGAAGAGAGCTTGGTGGACTTTAGCCAAGACCGGCATGGGTATTTTTGGTTTGTTTGGTTTTATTCTGTTTTGTTTTCCCTTTATTGGCTGCTTATCTTGGTTGTTTTTGGGTTTTATTTCTATTTCATTCTTATCATTTTGTAGTTTTTAATATAGGCATATATATAGGTGTATATAGGTGAATATATGTCCATATATATGGGTGTGTAGACAAATATATATATATTTATTTTTCTTTTTCTTTATTTTCTTTTTCTTTTTTCCCCATCCTCACTTTCTCTCTTATTTTATTCATTCTCACTGCTATACTTTTCCTCTTTTACTTTTTTCTGCAAATTTTATTGTTTTCATTTTTATTCTTACTTTTTTATTATTATTTTAGTTTATTTTTATTTTTTATTTTTTAAGTATAGCTAATCGGTTTCTCATGTTTATTCTATTTTTTATTTTAGGATATTGTATTTTATTTTGTTTCCTCTTCTGTTATTATTGTGTGTGTGGTTTTTGTTTTGTTTCTGTTTGTTTTCTTCATTAGTATGATTGATATTTCTGTACAAGTTGACTGTAGTTTGATGGTTGTTTTTTTTTACTTGTGTGAGCATTTGGTTTCCTTTGGTGGCTGCGGAGGTTGTTCTTGTTGATCTGTTATGCTCTAAAATCACTCTGCAGCAGTGGGTCCAAACAAACAGACACAAGAATCATCATACCCGGAGGCCAACTTTAGATAAAACCAGAGCATTTCTGGGTTTGACATACAAGAGTCACACCCAAAAGGAAGTTGCTACAGGTACTAGGGCCCATAGGGTCCAAGTTTCATCAGAAGTGTCATTCCTCTCACAGCAGCTCATAAACTGCAGACCCTGCTGATCCTCACAGCTAATCAATCTGGGAGTCAATCCCACCTACTGACAAGCCAAAAGTAATCAAAACTAAAACTTCAACAAGTGAGGACACACGACACAAGGAACACCTCAGATACTGCACAGGGGAATAGGGAGACCGAGTAATTCAAATATAAAGGACACACACCATATAAGTTTACCCAGAAAAGACTGAGAAACCTGGGGGATCTATCTGTTATATTGAAGCAAACACAAAGAGTAAGCCAGAATGGGGAGACAAAGAAACACAACACAAATAAAAGAACAGAAGAAACTTCCTGAATCAGTGGAAATAGAGGAAATAGAGGTAACCAACCTATCGGAGACAGAGTTCAGAACACTGATTATTAGAATGTTCAAGGAAATTAATGAAAATATAAAGAAGGATAGAGAAATCATGAAAAGCAACCAGCTAGAACTTAAGAACACAATTACTGAATTAAATAACAAACTTGATGGAATCACTAGCAGATTGGATGAAGCAGAAAATCGAATCAGTGACTTAGAAGACAAAATAGCAGAGATCACCCATACAGAACATCAAAAAGAAAAGAGAATGAAAAACATGGAAAATAGTTTAAGAGAGCTGGGGGACAACATGAGACGCAATAACCTAAGGGTCATTGGAGTACCAGAAGGAGAAGAGAGGGAGCAAGGGATTGAGAATATATTTGAAGTAATAATGTCTGAAAACTTCCCTAACCTGGCAAAGGACATTGAAATACAAGCTCAGGAAGTGCAGAGAGTTCCAACCAGGATGATTCCAAACAGGCCCACTCCAAGACGCATTATAGTGAAAATGGCAAGGGTTAAGGACAAAGACAGAATCCTTAAAGCAGCAAGGGAAAGGCAGCAAGTTACTTACAAGGGTACCCCCATAAGATTATCAGCTGACTTTTCTATAGAAGCTTTGCAGGCCAGAAGGGAGTGGCAGGAGGTTTTCAAAGTGATGAAAAATAAAGGCCTACAACCAAGATTGCTGTATCCAGCAAGGTTATCATTTAAAATCGAAGGTGAGATAAGGAGCTTTGCAGAAAAGAATAAGTTAAGGGAATTCATTACCACCAAGCCAGCTTTGCAGGAAATGCTAAAAGGGCTTCTTTAAGTAGAAGAGAAAAACAACCTAAGAAAGACTACGAACACAAATAACAAAATGGCAATAAATACACACCTATCTATAATCACATTAAATGTAAATGAATTAAATGCTCCAATAAAAAGACATAGGGTGGCTGAATGGATAAGAAAACAAGACCCCAGCATATGCTGTATACAAGAGACTCACCTCAGAACCAAAGACTCATACAGGCTGAAAGTAAAGGGATGGAGTAAAATATTTCATGCAAATGGTACTGAGAAAAAAGCTGGAGTAGCGATATTTATATCAGATAAAAATGGACTTTAAATTGAAGAATATAACAAAGGACAAAGAAGGATACTTCATAGTAATGAAGGGATCGATCCAACAAGAGGACATAACTCTAGTAAACATCTATGCACCTAACATAGGAGCCCCTAAATATATAAAACAGATATTGTCAGACATAAAGACAGAGATCAACAGTAACACTATCATAGTAGGGGACTTCAACACCCTACTGTCACTAATGGACAGATCCTCCAGACAGAAAATCAATGTGGAAACAGCAACCTTAAATGACACATTAGACCAGCTGGATTTAACAGACATTTTTCAGAGCATTTCATACCAAAGCTACAGAATATATGTTCTTTTCAAGTGCACATGGAACATTTTCTAAGATAGACCACATGTTAGGCCACAAAACCAGTCTCAATAAATTTAAGAAGATTGAAATCATTTCAACTGTATTCTCTGACCACAATGCTATGAAACTAGAAATCAATTATAAGAAGAAATCCGGGAAGCTGACAAATAAATGGAGGCTAAACAATATGCTATTAAATAGTGAGTGGGTCACAAATGAGATCAAGGAGGAAATCAAAAGATACCTCGAGACAAACGAAAATGAAAACACCACGACCCAAAATCTCTGGGATGCTGCGAAAGCAGTCCTAAGAGCTAAGTTTATAGCAGTGCAAGCCTACCTAAAGAAGGAAGAAAAATCTCAAATCAACAGGTTATCCTTACACCTAAGGGAACTGGAAAAAGAACAGCAAAAGAGGCCCAAGGGGAGTACAAGAAAGGAGATAATAAAGACCAGAGCAGAAATAAACAATATAGAGAACAGAAAAACAATTCAAAAGATCAATGAAAGCAAGAGCTGGTTTCTTGAGAAGATAAACAAAATTGACAAACCTCTAGCCAGGCTCATCAAAAAAAAAAGAGAGAGGACTCAAATTAGCAAAATCAGGAATGAAAGAAGGAAAATGACTACAGACATCACAGAAATACAAAAAATTCTAAGAAATTACTATGAGCAACTCTATGCCAACAAATTTGACAATCTGGAAGAAATGGATAATTTTCTAGAAGCATACAACCTTCCAAAGCTAACACAAGAAGAAACAGAAAATCTAAATACCCTGATTACTACCAAGGAAATTGAATCAGTAATTGACAAGCTCCCAAAAAACAAAAGCCCTGGACCAGACGGCTTCACAAGTGAATTTTATCAAACATTCAAAAAAGAACTATCACCTATTCTTCTCAAACTATTCCAAAAAATCCAGGAGGGAAGGCTCCCAAACTCTTTTTATGAAGCCACTATCACCCTGATTCCAAAACCAGATAAAGACATCACAAAAAAGGAAAACTACAGGCCAATCTCCCTGATGAATATAGATGCAAAAATTCTCAATAAAATATTAGCAAACAGAATTCAGCAATATATTAAGAAGATCATACATCATGATCAAGTGGGATTCATCCCTAGTGCGCAAGGCTGGTTCAACATCCATAAATCAATGTGATACACCACATCAACAAAATGAAGGATAAAGATCACATGGTCATTTCAATAGATGCAGAAAAAGCATTTGGCAAAATCGAACAGCCATTTATGTTAAAAACCCTTAGCAAAGTGGGAATACAGGGATCATACCTCAACATAATAAAAGCCATATATGATAAACCTACAGCTAACATCATACTTAATGGGGAAAAGCTAAAACCATTCCCCTTAAGATCAGGAACAAGACAAGGCTGTCACTTTCTCCTCTTTTATTCAACATAGTGCTGGAAGTTTTAGCCACAGCCATCAGACAACAAAAAGAAATAAAAGGCATTCAAATTGGCAAGGAAGAAGTAAAATTGTCATTATATGCAGATGACATGATATGGTATATAGAGAACCCCAAAGACTCCATCAAAAAACTATTGGAACTGATAGATGAATTCAGTAAAGCAGCAGGATATAAAATCAATGTTCAGAAATCAGTGGCATTTGCATATACCAATAATAAACTAATAGAAAGCAAAATTAAACAAACTTTCCCATTTACAATTGCGTCAAGAACTGTACAATACCTAGGAATAAATTTAACCAAAGAAGCGAAAGATCTGTACTCAGAAAATTATAAGACACTGAAGAAAGAAATCATAGAAGATACAAATAAATGGAAACATCTACCATGCTCATGGATAGGAAGAATTAATATAGTTAAAATGTCCATACTGCCTAAAGCAATATATAGATTCAATGCAAATCCTATCAAACTACCAAGGGCATTTTTCACAGAAATAGAAAATATAATCCTAAAATTTATATGGAATCATAAAAGACCCAGAATAGCCTCGGCAATTCTGAGAAATAAGAACAAAGTCGGGGAGATCACGCTACCAGACATCAAAACCTACTACAAGGCTACAGTAATCAAGACAGTTTGGTATTGGCATAAAAACATGCACATCGATCAGTGGAACAGAACAGAGAGCCCAGAAATAAATCCAGGCATTTACGGACAGTTAATCTATGACAAGGGAAGCAAGAATTTACACTGGAGTAAAGATAGTCTATTCAATAAATGGTGCTGGGAAAATTGGACTGACACATGCAAAAAACTGAAACGTGACCACCTCCTTACGCCTTATACAAAAGCAAATTCAAAATGGATTAAAGACTTAAATGTAAGACCTGAAACCGTAAAAATCCTAAAAGAAAATATAGGGAGTACATTTGCAGACATTACCCAGAGCAATATTTTTACTGATACATCCCTACGGGCAAGGGAAGTAAAAGAAAAAATGAACATATGGGATTATATCAGACTTAAAAGTTTTTTCACAACAAAGGAAACCATTAATAAAACAAAAAGGAAGCCTACTGAATGGGAGAATATATTTGCCAACGATATATCTGATAAGGGGTTAATATCCAAAATTTATAAAACACTCATGAAATTCAACACCAAAAAAACAAACAACCCCATTAAAAAATGGGCAGAAGATATGAAGAGACATTTCTCTAAAGAGGACATACAGATGGCCAACAGGCATATGAAAAAAAGTTCAACCTCACTCTTCATTAGGGAAATGCAAATAAAAACCACCATGAGATACCACCTCACTCCAGTCAGAATGGCTATCATCAATAAATCAACAAACAACAAGTGCTGGCGGGGCTGTGGGGAAAAGGAGACCCTGCTGCACTGTTGGTGGGATTGCAGATTGGTGCAGCCACTATGGAAGTCAGTATGGAGATATCGCAAAGAACTGGAAATAGAGCTACCATTTGACCCAGCAATTCCACTCCTAGTTATTTATCCTGAAAAAACCAAGACACTTATTCAAAAAAAGTTATGCAACCCTATGTTCATAGCAGCACAATTTACAATAGCTAAGACTTGGAAACAACCAAAATGCCCATCAGTAGATGACTGGATTAAGAAACCGTAGTATATTTATACAATGGAGTATTACTCCACTATAAAGAAGAATGAAATTGTACCATTTGCAATGATATGGATGGACCTAGAGACTATTATGTTAAGTGAAATAAGTCAGTCAGAGAAAGACAAATATGATCTCACTCATATGTGGAATCTGAAAAACTGTATGAATGAGCAAAGTAAACAGAAACTGTCTCATGGATATAGAGGAAAAATCAGGGTTGCTAATTGGGAGAGGAATGGGGATGGGGGAGAAGGGGAAGGGATTAGATAGCAAAAATGGGCAACTACAATATTGCCACTGGGATGTGAAAGACAGTTTGGGGAATATAATTAATAATGTAAATATTCTGTGAAATGTCAGATGATCTTGGGTCTTGTTGGGGAGACCATTTCATGGATGGAGTAGAGGTTTGATCACTGCACTGTATTACTAAAGCGGAGGTGGTATACCTACTGTAATTGAATATAAATAGATAGTCACGGGATGTGGATTATACTGTGAAAGAGAGTCAGAGGAAGAGTAATAGATATATATGATATGGGGGGGAGTGGGGTGGCGAATTGGGGGTGGGGGGTTGTCACTTTGAGGGGTAAAATGTATAACTATTGCACTGTGTTGTACACTGAAACTTATTTAAAAAAAAAAAATTAACATGGGATCTTGACAGTATAGTGGGTATCTTCTGGGTCACCTACAATTCCATGGATGATTTTGAGCTAAATTAAGGAGAGTTTTAATGTCATCAGAACTTAACAGTTTGTTAAATTCATGGAGATGCATTGAAATTTTATGGACAAAGTATCATCATGAAATGCCGAGTTTTGGATAAAGGAATCAGATATAGAATGAATTATTTAGAGGAAGCCAAGGAGTGAGAATAGTTAAGAAGCTTGGAAGAAGGAATGGATGGTAGAAGCTTAAGGGAATACAATAACATATGAACATTTAAAAAACATTCTTCTGCATGTGTGTTATATTATAATTAACAGTCCTTGGGAGTTTAAAAATGTCACTCCTCTTTCCCTGGCTCAATATTTAATAGATACCTGGCATAGAATTGTGGTGGGAGAAGAGGGCAGAGAGAAGAGGGTAGAGTGATCCCAGCATTCAATTTCAAACTACTGCCCTAGATATCTGGGTAGAAAGGAATAGTGACAGCAATTTACTTTGGCATCCCTGCATTTCATAGAAAGGTCTGAATGAAACCAACACTCCTGGAAAACCTTGATCAACATCGATTGACACAATTATTTTTGTACTTCTGACACTTTTTTCTGATTAGAGGGTAAACACCAATTGAACCCTTTGTCTTCCATATGCTGATTAGATAAAGCAAATTAAATAATGGTTATGGATGAGTACTGTCAAATATTTGAAAGACCAAAGGAAACCTTAATTTACAATGATTTTTCTGGATATAAATTTGGATTTCTGTAAATGGTCTGTTATTCTTATGTTATATTATTAAGGAAGGCAATAAGCATGATTTTAATCAACATGTTTTCAATACTGAGGACATAGCACTAAAGTAAACAATAACCCTGCGCACTTAAAAAAAATGCTGCATGTAGTACTAAGATGCTTTATTGATTTGCATACAAAAAAGTTATGCAAGCATAGGAGGCTGATCTGAGAAAAGCATCTTCCTTACACAGTGACAAAGATTTGGCCTCCTTGTCAGAGTGGAATAGATTGAAGGAACCATGTTTCCATTTCAGTTTGAAAACCTTTTCTTTCATTCCAATTTAAGAGCTTACACCATCAAGATCCCCATCCTGGCCCACACTGCTTGGCTTCCTCATCCCATCTTTCTGTGTTTAGGAAGTCCTACAATGGCATGGGGGGAAAAAAAAAAAGCAATATTTCTAGTTCTCAGTCTTCTACTCACCAGCTTTGTGATCTTGAACTAGTCACATAAATGTAGAAACCTTCATTATCTAATCTGAGGGGGAGCAGGGAAAATGTAAGAATTAAATGAAGAAGTATTTCATTGAACACCGAGTATGTAAAACCACCTGGCAGCATTTCAGGAGTCTGACCTTTCCTTAAACATTTTTACAAAAATTATGTTTAATAACTAATAAGAAAGGAACACTTAGTATATGCAAACAAAACAAACAACAACAAAAAAAGGCAGGTTATGGAATAGAAAAAAAAGAATGCAGATTTCACCTTTAAGGAAGCCAAAAGTAAGGAATTCAATGAAATTTCAGAATGGAGCTAGCAATTCCTAAAGAATGACAGAGCCCCTCCCACCCATATGATTGATAAGAAAAAAATTTACCCTCCTCTGTCTCTGTCAGTGCTTCCAAAGAAGAAGCCTTTAGGAACCACTGAAAGAACAGAGACAAGTGTTCTGTGGGCACAGCACATTCCCAATCACAGGTATTACACCATCACCGTTCTTACTACAAGGGGAGTGTAGTATATCTTTTTATTTGAAGGAAAGTAATTTACCACATGTTTCTAATCATATAAAGCACACCACTGGCACATCTTGGGCATTTCACATATGTTTTTGTGATAGATTTCTACTCCGTACATCCAAGAAATGCTTCCGGATTCTCTTGAATATTTCTCCTGCTAAAATCCATTATAAACGCTGGAAAGACATTGTTTCCTCTTTGTCTTCCACACCCAAAGACAAAATAGCCAACGTTTTCCTTGCTTTGGATGAACAGCCAAAATGACTTCACTCAGTAAAAACTTGGCCAAAAATTTAGATATATTCTCATCTATACACACATTCATAGCAAAGCTTCACTTTCCCTATGTGTATCACTGATGTCAGAACAGGAAGTGCTGCTACAGGAAGTCAAAAAACAACTAATAGGTCTGCTGATTCAGCAACGAGAGTGATTTTTTTTTTTTTGTATGAAAATAAAAAAGAACTTGTGCGTTTTTGTCACTGTGTGTAGTATAGATTTAGTAATGTTTATCTCTGGCACTATTTTGAATGGTATCAAAGAAGGACAAACAAAAAACTAATTTTGCAAATAGGGGAAAATAATTTTTTCCTAAATCTTTGTTTATATGCTTTACCTAAATGTTGCATAGTCCTTGAAACAGACTAGGATTCCCCTCTAGCAGGACTCCTAAAGGTAGTGAATGAGGAACTGGAATTTTGCTGCTTCGGTCTTCTGGGTGGAATGTGTAGGATCTAAGAACATGGAATAGAGGGTGGCCGGCATTAAGATTTTAGCACTGTTTCATTTATCAGAGGCTCAGTGACACTTCTTTCCCCAGACAAGGTTACCACTACAGGTCTAAACCCTCTGACTCTGTGTGCCTCTAATTTAGAGCCATTGTATACAGTTCTTCTCCAGGCAACTAGTAGAGAGAAGTACAGATGAGGGTAGAATAAGAATTGTTATAAAAACACCCTCCTGGGTGACAGGGCAATTATTAGCTGAGAGGTGGCATCAAGTGCCACTGAAAAATGTCCCAGTGTCATAAGCCTTTATAACCTGGTGTTCACTTCTTGAGAATGACTAACATTTAAGCATCAATCTCTAGCAGAATTGAGACAGGGGCTGTAGTAAATAATTTGCTTAAAATACTTAGCAAATCAGAAAGATTTCCAAAATCCTAAGCACAAAGGGCTGTTCTTTCATTTTGCAATTTGTAACCTCAATGTCTTTTGTCATGTTCGCAGGAAAGCAGTGCAGGGTCTATGTTTCTATCTTTTCATATCTGTTCTGATAATGAGCATAGTGTTTATCTTTCTCTTGTTATTCTAAGACTATGTTCAACCTCTTCCTGGACAGAATATATGTAAAGTAGCAGGGGCCATCATTAAAAACAGTTTAAAAGCAATGAGCTTTAAATGAAAACAAGTTACTTTATCTTGTAAAGTTTTAATTCCCCAGCCATCTGTCATATTCACACTCCTTATTTTGACTGTGACTGTAGCTGTATCATTTAAATAAATAGTCCTTGTTTTCTCAGCCCATTGCATTAATATTGAGGAATTTGAGGCCAATAGAAATAAACTTATGCTTCTCGTGGAATTACAGAGCTTGAATTTGATCCCACATCTATGTGATGAACTGCTGTTGTATACTGACTCTCAAACACACCTATTAAGTATCCCCATTTGGATATCACAAAACACTTAAAAATTTAAAAAAGAAAGAAAAATCACAAAGCATTTTTTTTTTCCTTCTTTCTCCTTCATACCCTTAAACCTGTTGCATCATCTTCATATGAAATCACGTGTCCACATCGTATCATGTTACTATCACAGGAAATCTGGGGGGCGGGGGGTCCTCTGAGTTTCCAGCATCATTTCTTACTCACCCAACAGTTGGCATGACTAAGTTTTGAGCAGCCAGAGACTACCAGAAATACAATTGTAATCAAACAAAGTTTGTTTTATTACTCATTGTCACAAAAAAATATCACACAGCATGGGACCAATAGGGTGTCACCAAAAGAAAGAATGGGCTAGCTCTAGGATTTCGGCTTGTGTTAGGTAACTTGTAGAAGACTTTAAGGAAATAAGAGTTTCTTGTGAATTGAGTAATGTCAGAAAGCAGAGATAGTTCAATGACATGATATCTTAATTTATATAGGAAATGAAAGCAGTAAAAGAAGGCTAAAAGTGTAATTGGTTAAAAAAAATGGTACTCACTCAGATAAGCTAGGCTTGTGATGTCTGGTCATTTTTGTGATTTGGACAGTCTGCTGTGTCTGTGCTCAGATATGCTTATGAAAGTGTCTTCTTTGGTCCCAGTCCATCACAGTCACATATGGTACTCTGTAATGACAATGGCCTTGCTGTTGGTGCCAGGTCATACTCTTTAGCCCTTGCTGGCTCTGGTGAGCAAGTTATCCTGACGGTCTCTCCCTCACACATACCCTATCCCTCAGATGGATACTGCCCTCTAAAGTTGACTCACTGCCTGTTGTTTTATATCAATCTGTCTTTGACAAGAATTTCTCTTCTCAAAGAATACGTCTTCTGAGTTTCTAGTTCTCTAAAATCTTATAATTTCAGCTTAGTACATCCCTCTGAAAACCATCTTCTAATGAGCCTCTTGCTAAATGATGCTGCCTCCCCTTGATATCTCCAAACGTCATCAAGAACAAAAACTCTATGAGGGTGTGGGCTGTAGAGTATTATACTCAATGAATATTAATTGCACTCTGTATATAGATCTATATCAATTGTGTCCCCAGCACCTAGCACAAATAATGAACTATCGAAACATAGATGCTGAAACAACAAGTGAACAATGATTTATCCTGAGCTTGTCCATGTGTGAAGATAAGGTTGATAAATGAAGCAGAAGTGAATAATGATAACCTGGCACTCAAGTGGCTTATATAAAAAGATATATAATGAACGTTATTAATTCAAAATTAGGTAAATTAATTAAACTAAATGGACTTCAGCATTTTAGAACTTTTGTTTGTTTGTTTTTTGGTGGGGGTACTGCTGAAAAAAAGAATGGGGTAAGAGGTCTATGCTGCCTAAGGCCATGTTGCTACAATGGAATTCATGACTACTCACAAGAAGAGGCTTCTGGATGGTTTCCATATTTTAATGCTATGGAAAATGATTGTTTTGTGTTTGGGAAGAAATATGTTCATTTTGCACCACTTCTGCAAAAATTGTTATTGTTTTTTTTTTTTTTATTCAAATATTATTCTATGGGCCATCCTTGTCATTTTGCTCCTTCATTGCTAAGAGAACTGCCATTGTGGGTACGTTTCCATGTTAAGTTCAGGGTGACATGGACAAAATCATTGGCTTTATAAGTTGAGAGACAGAGAGTGTCTCTGTAGCACCGAGCAAGTTTAGAATGAAAATACATGGCAATAACACGTGCACAGATTATCTAGAGCTCCCTTGACAGAACAGCAATGGGGAGAAATTTGACAACTCCATTCTCATGTGCTAGCGGAGGTCAATATGGTTAGTCTTTCCACTAATTGAGGTTATAAAAGCTGACAAATACTAAGTCTAATTTGAATCATTGGCATTTTCAGCAGATCTTAGCTGGTATTTCTCTCAAGATACAGGAAGTACATTCAATGTTGTTGGCTAAGAATTTTAAAAGAAAGGGTGCAAAGTGTACTACCATGTGTAAACATTTAAATGTTGATTGCTGTTATTAGCACGTTTTAGTTCATTTTCTTCTTAGAAATTAGTGTGAACTAGGCAGAGCAGAAATTATCATCCCCAGTTAACAGATGAGAAAATACATAGTTAATATGTCTAGTACTGCAGAAGACATCACTAATAGATCACAGAATTCCCACCTACATAATTGATAAAATACTGTATATTCCTTCTCAACAAAGTGCTCTGAGAAGCCATTCAGGTGTTGTCATCAAGGATGGATTTATATACCCAGGAAGATACACCCAGAAATGAGTTTATAACTTTATGACCCTAAAGTCTCCAAGGTCAAATAGTTCTAAAATACTAGAACACATTTAAAAGTAACCATGTATGCACTCTTTTGGGGGCCCCATCCCACTGATGACAGTATTATCTAATATGCATTATACTCTGCCTTATTATTTATTTATCTTCTTTTTGCAAAATTCTTATGCAAATTACGAGCTCAGAGAGAGAGTAATCTGACATCTTTGAACACAATATTATGTGAGATATTTTGTATTTTTTCTAATATTATTAACATTGAAAAAATATCTTTAACTTATGTGGATTGTTTTATCCTAAAATGGCTACATTTAATAGAGATTTTTAAGGACATTAAGCAAGTACTTCAAGTTATTACCAAAGATTTTAAGGTCATTGGCCACGAGCCATTCATTGAATACTGACTATAGAGGAAAAAAATATGATGGAGATAGTTTTACTATGAAATCATCTCTATTTGTATAATTATACACATTGGCACATTCATGAATATCAACTAAATATATAAATAGATCTGTAATGATGTGTAGAACACAAACAGACCATATTTAAGCTTCTAGGTTAAAAATTACAATCATTTGGATTACTTATATTTATTTTATATAACAAATACATATAGATCACTGATGATGTTCTAGATCCCTTGTTTTTTTCTAATCTGTATAAATGTAGATGTTGATATTATTCACTGTATCCCATATGCTCATGATGTATGGAGATTTGTTAGCCACACTTCTTGCTAAACACAAGGCTTGGATGCAATGAGGAGCACATTTTTAAAAATATTTTGATGTTATTACTTATGTCTCATATAGATAGATGTTCTCTGTGTTATCCACTCATCCTATTTAACACTGTTAGCTTTATGCCAACTTAATTCTCCTCAGTATTCAGAAATAATACAATGTTCTAAAAACAACACATTTGCCAACGTGTACAGATCATAATTGTAGCAGTTGTCAGCCCAGCTCTCTCTCTCCAGAAAAGCTGACAAGATAATAACTTGGAGTAAAAGTTTCCAATGGCTCCCTAGAATTTGTTTATGCAGACTTGCCCTAAACACCACACAAACAAAATTTCAACTTTTAAATTATATCAATGAGGAGTATTACAAATTTGTTATGCCTAAAAGAGATAAGAAAAGCAATAAGATCAAGAGCACCCTTGTCAAATTGATGCTAGAAACTCCAAGGGCCCAAATTCCCCTTTACAAGTATTTGTTTTTTATGTTTTCCCATTTCAGTGATAATTTTAAAAAGATATAATAATTATATTATTGATTACCTTGATAATTACATTATAACCTAACACTGCTGCTCAATTTCAGTGTCATTAAGTAGTTTGTGATCTTAGTGTTTTTTAAATTATGTTGGCACTAATCTATATGGATAGCAATATTTTTAACATGATTTCAAATCTGGCTGCTGCAAGGTTTGCATATTTTAATGTTAAAATGACAGAAAATGTCCATGTTGGCCAGTACAAACGTTTTGAATTTTTGTACCAGTTATACAAACAAAGTGTATATTTTTCAGTGGAAATTTGAATTTTTTTTTTCACTGAATACCACTTTAAGTCATTTAATAAATGGAAACTTTGATTTGGTATCATGAAAAAGTCTTCTTATAATATAGTCAGGGCATATTTACCAGGGAGCTTGTACTGAAGTTTCAGGGCCCCTAAATTGCATGGATCACTTCCAAGACCCATAAAGGATTCTAGTACTAAGTACATACAGTAGCTGTGTCCCCTCCAGCCCTCACCCCAACTTTCACATTCCACGATTTCAGTGACTCACAGTCAACCACGATTTGAAAATATTAAATAGAAAAAGTCCAAAAATAAACAATCTTTAAGTTTGAATTTGTTTGTCATTTCGAGTGACATCATAAAATCTCACACTGCCACCCCCATCACCCCAGCACATGAATCATCCTCTTGTCCAGTGTATCTACACTGCATTTGTTACGCATCCAGGAGTCACTTAGTGACCATCTCTTACCAGATTAACTGTGACGCAGTGCTTGTTGTGTTCAAGTAACCCTTATTTACTTAATAATGACACATATTCACATCACTTTTATTAAAATACGTTGTTACAATTTTTCTATTTCGTTATTAGTTCTTGTTTTAATCTCTTACTGTGCCTGATCAATAAATTAAACTTTATCATAGGTTTGTATGTAGAGGGAAAATCATAGTATATGAGTATATAGGGTGGTACTATCCATGGTTTCAGGCATTCACTGGAGGTTTTGGATCATGTCCCCTGTGGATAAAGGGGGACTGCTGTACTTTCATATATTTCTGTAAAATTTACGAATTTGAGGTGTGTTAACACATTTCTGAATACCATTGTCTCTTTCTAGTGCTACTTCCTTCCTGCAATGTCTCATTTCATGTCAAGTTGGAAATGGAGTGGAAGTGGGAGTAATTGGGGTGTAGATATAGTGTAGAAGTTTGCTAGGGCTCTGATAAAAATGATCACAGACTGGGTGGTTTAAACAACAGACATTTATTTTGTTACAGTTCTGGAAGCTAAATCAAGTTCAAGATGTTGGCAGAATTGCTTTGTTCTGAGGCCCCATTCTTTAGCCACCTTCTCATTGTGTCCTCATACATTTTTCCTCTGTGTGTGCACATGTCTGGTGTTTGTCTGTCTGTGTCCTAATCTCTCTCCTGAAAGAACATCAATCAGATTAGATTACAGCCTATTTTAAGAACCCATTTTAATGTAATTGCTGCTTTAAAGGCCCCATCTCCAAATGCAATCGCATTCTGAAGTACTGAGAGTTAGGACTTCAGCATACGATTTTGGTAAGACTGAATTCAACCAATAAATTTATATATACATACATGCATATATATGTTTATAGGTATGTCCAAATAAAGTTATTACTAGACGTCTATTGTAAGATTAGGCCCATTGCATCACCTCTCTACATCCAGACAGAGGGTCTTAATATAAATAGTGCTTATCATGCTTAACATCAAAAGGATATTAATAAACAGAAAGAAAGAAGCTTTAAAATATACAGAGCAAGAAAGTACTTTATGGGAAGTCCTTTCAATGTTCAGTTTATAAACCTGAAAGTTAAAAATTCAGCTCTTATTTGCCTCTTGTCAAAAGGGAATATCTCAGCTATCAGGAGTATCAATAATGCAACATATACAATTATCAATGTAACACATATAAATGTTTCTCTTTTTATGGAAATCATGTAGAATTCATTGGAATTCCTCTATAATTGGGCATATGCCTGACATGCTGCTACAAAGACTGCCTGTATTTGAAGGCACACACTTTATACATTTCAACACATCAGAGTTCATCTTTGAGTACCAACGCACCTTGCATTGTTAGAATTCAGCAGTTAGAATTCAGTTGTTTGCATGGAAACAACATGCAAAATTTCCAGCGATGTTGCAGAATGACTTGAAGAAACAGGAGTTCCAGTGACAAAATCTCTCAAACACGGTCATCAACATGGCAATGGATGTGGTATATGAGTAAATTTATTATAAAATTGTGTAGCTCAAAACAATGCAGTGGCAATTTAAGCACATTTGGATGACTATTGAGTATGCTTTGATTTTCAATTAAATGCATTTTTAAGAAAATGCATTTTTAATCATGATGATAAAAAAAATACTTTTTTAATCATCAAGAACTTAAAGTGGGCCAGCCAAGTGGTGCGGTGGTTGGGCGCTGGCTTGGGAGGCCAGCGGCCCTGGTTCAGGTCCTACATATCAGGGCCAGTGACACTGCCTTCAAAAAAACAAAAAAAAAAGAACTTAATGATAGGGCCAGCAGAGTGGCTCAGTTGGTTAAGAGTACGAGCTCTGAGCAACAGGGTCGCTGGTTCAATTCCTACATAGGCCAGTGAGCTGAGCTGTTGCCGAGCTGCCAATAGGTGGCAGGATGGCTCACTCAGCTGGTGAGAGTACGTGCTCCTAACAACAAGGTTGCCAGTTTGACTCCCTCATGTGATTGTGGGCTACATCCACCCGCAACTAAGTTTGAACACGGCACTCGAGCTGAGCTGCGGCAAGTTGCCCCTGTGTGGCCAGATGGCGATTGGACTTGCAGCTGAGCTACCTGTGCCCTCCACAACTAAGACTGAAGGACAAGTTAGATGTTCTCCTTCCCAAATTTCCCCAACACTGTTCCCCTTCCCCAATTCCCCAGTAAAATCTTTAAAAAAAAATAAAATAAAGAACTTAATGATAAACATGTTGTGCTATTTTCTCAATTTTTGTATTTGAATTATTTGTTAGCATTTTCCAAATATTACTTTTATATCTAATTTTGTATTAATTTATTTTCAATTTTTAAAGGTCTCCCTAAATTATGTAAGTTTCAGATCCCACAAAATTTGGATTGGTCCCACATTTGGTGGAGTAATGTGCTACTTAATTATTGCAGGCAAATGGAAATGATTTTTTGGGAGACAAATCACACCAATTTAAGCCCACATACATCAGTGTGTTGTATATGGATAAAGCTTCTAGAACAGTTGTGTAGATGGAAGTTGCTGTAGAACTGAGTTAATCTGGCACATGGCATTAAAGATAAGCAAATTGACTACACATTTAATTGACAAGGGCTGATTTTGTGTGAGTAAAAAAATTTATCATGTTAAACTGACATTCTTATTTAAAATGTTAGTGTTGCTTGTACTTATAAAGTTGGCTTTCATAATTGTATTACAATGATAAAATAAAGATTAAATCTAATTTTATAAAGTACATAATTAAGTGACATTATTATAAACCTCATTATAAATGCAATTTTAAGCTTAAATTGGGATTTTTTGCTTTTGTTCTTTATTCAAGTAAGAGTAAGACAACTAAAACTATCCACTCAAATTAGTGTTAAACTGAAAGAGTTGGAAGATTAGTATGGTTTTGGTCTAGTAACTAGTTGGCATTAAGACATCAAATGATTTTGTTGTGACCTAATTGTCACACCATTTGTGGAGTTTAAATGAGATATTCTCTAAAGATCTCTTTTATCTATGAATTTCTGAGTCTGCAATCAATGAACTGCAGATTTAACTGATCTGTCACAAAGAATATTCTATGTTTTGGCTTCTTTCCCTGCCGCATCTTGACAAATGCATAAGGGATGTAGGGTTCTTGCTGTGCTTTATTAATCTAGAGAGGAAATATAGAAAATGCTAACAATCTATTTTCAAAGTACATTGTGTCCTGATTTTTCTTTATAGGTCATAGAAAATTCACTTAAATTTGGTGTTATTAGAAATTTTCCTTTTTAAACTTTAGCATATATTTTACATAAGTCTGATCACTTCCATATTAACTATTAAAAGACTAAATATAGGTATAATTTTGCCTTAATCTAATCATGTAGAATTACTCCAACACCATAGGTAAAAGTTATGTCAGCTCTATATTATGTTATTTAGCTTTGTACAACATGTGATTAGAAATAATTTCTATTATCTTATTAAATATAAATAATTATATAAACATATATCAAAAATGTCTAGTTTAACCAATTACACATCAGTGTAATATTTTGTTATTGTTAATGAATATAAAAAATAATATCCATTTGCTGTCCAGTCTGCTAAATTATGTGAATTATTAAGTAGGATAACAGTATGTGAGAGAGTTTAAATTCTAAATATGATGGCAAAGCAGAAAAACAGACTTTCTTGAGTGACTTTTTCTTAATGTCTTTTTCAAGGAAAAACTCCTAAATACATGAGAGTCTGAAATAAATCCAGAGGAGAAAATCCTAAAAATCTTAAAAAAAAAACTGATTTTTTTTAAAAAAACAAATCTAAATCTAACTTTAAAATGATCTGTGATTTGTTCAAGGTAATCTGATACTTGATCCGATATTGGAGAAGATAGAACATCTGAGGATTATTTCAAATGATGGTAATTTGAAATCTTCTGTGTTTTTAAAGTGGCCTCACAAAATTAATAAGCAAGGATATTTTCAAAGAGGATATTAAGGGAATATGGGAGGTACAACCCAATATGATGCTACTATCCCCATTAAAACACCATAATATTTTAAATAATATAATACTTACACAAATCAATGGAAAGCCATAAATAGATACAATGACATATACAAGCTCAATATGTATGAAAAAGTTAAGCTTTATAATCAGTGGAGTATGAGAAGATTACATGATAAATGAAGGCAAGACAACAGAATAACAATTTTGATTAAAAAATTATAAGGAATAAAACTTAATCCACTCATTGTACCACCATTCTAAGTAGATTTTAAAATGGATTAAAGAGCTTAATATTAAAATATAAAGTATAGAGGAAAACAAAACTAGCCCAAACTAGAATAGAATATAACAAAATTAGGAGAAATTTAACTTTTGCTGCTTTGTAATGATGGCAATATCCCCAAAGAAAATTTGGAGAGATTTAATATATACAAATTTGAATGTTCTATATACTTAAAACTTTTTAAAAATGCCAAACAGTTTACATCTATTTTGCAGAGACTTTGCTAAATTTATGATATCAATCTGCTAACAAATACATGGGACCAGCACACGAAGGGACAAGTCACACTTCATTTAAAACCCATAAGCATCCAAAATAACTATTTAGATTTATTAAGTAAATATATTATGAAAAAAATGAAAGGGCATTACTATGAGTGAATGATGCTCATGTGCTCATCCATCGCTCTTAGCATGCTAACTTCAAAGCAGACGTTTAATAAGCAATACACAGTGCAAACTAAGAGCCCTAACAATTGCATATCCCACGAGTAAGGAATTCCACTCCCAGATTTTATCCTAAGCAGACAACATACATAATATGAAGATGTTCATTGCAGGATTATCTAATGTAGCCTCAAATTAGATGCAGCAATTTCCATAGGATCTGTAAATCAAATCACCTGGACACAATTCAAATTTATTCAGCAACTAAAATAAAATGAAACCAAAATAATGATATGATCGTTAAAATTAAGTAATCTGTTATATATCAAATGTACTATTATGTAAACATGCATAATTGTTTTAGATAATGTGTAATAATAAAAACTGGTTTGTGTTTGGGTGGTTAGGTTATGGATAGTTCAGTACTATTTTTGAATTAATGTTACTGCTTTAAAAACATAACTCCCTTTAAAATTATTATTTTCATTTCTATTCCCTACTTTTTGCACATCACATTGAAATACACTCAGATATTGTTACCTCGTTATGGTAGGAAATTTAAATTTATTTTCAGTCTTATAGCACAGGACTTTCAATTTGCTTTTGTCTTTCCTCCCTTTGGGGAGTGTGTGTGTGTGTGTGTGTGTGTGTGTGTGTGTGTGTGTGTGTGTGTGATTCTTTTGCCATTCAGCCAGCTAATCTTCAGAGCAATATGCATTGTTTCTGAAAATAGGAGAGCCTCAAGGAAGCAATGTGAGCAGTGCACTTTCAACCTGCCTGCTTCCTGCTGCTCCGGACTCACTGCACATGATGTAAAGTGGCATTATCTTTTCCTATCTTGACAGATACTGGGTTGAAAGAACACCATGTGGCCACCAGGCAGTAGATTCTCTCCTTTGTTCTATTTAACCTAAACCACCAAAAGACAACCTCAAGAGGCTGGAGTGAGCTCAGCTCTGAGCCTCCCCTGGGAAATGGCCTCTGCCAAAATTTCACATGCCGGATGTTTAGCTGTGATTGTTGGTGATGTATTTTTGTTTTCCTTTGTTTGTACCTTTAACGACAAAGCACTATGCTTTAGTTTTCTTTTTTGTTATTTAAAGGGATTAAAATTAAATCATTGAAAACTGATTGAATCTAATATTTAAACAGCAACACCCCCTACCACCTCTCCCAGTATTCAGTTCTGGGGAAACTGAAATTCCATCATAGAAGGCTGACAAGGAGACTCAGTGGACTCATTTGCCAAGCATGTCTATTTCATTTCATTTCACTTCATTTCTTTCTTTTCTTCCAATATATGTCCTGCCAAACTCTGAGACAGGCTTTCATGATTTGTTGATGATCAGAGAGAAAATCCTGCTCTCACGTTGCTCACTGTCTGTGGGGAGACAGACAGATAAACAGAGAGCTACAAAACAATGTGGTAAGTGTTCTCTCATTTGGTGCAAGCAGGGTCTCTGGTGCAGAGAGAAAAGAAGTCCTAACATGTTCTGAGGCTTCAGGGGATGGAAACTGTCTGGAGAAGCCTTCAGAGAAAGACTTCAGAGAATCCTTAGACGTCTTCTCAACACACAAAGGAAATAAGACAAAAAACATCAGGAATGTTGAAAACTTGCCTGAGTGGCGCCTGCAAATTATTTTGAAACTGTGTCCACAACACAGGTGGACTAGAGATAGAGACTGTTGTCTGAACTTGACTGTGAGATCCGTGGGCCAGTTACTGGTATTTCCTTGCACTGAGCATATGTCTAGCATGTAGATACCTTCACATGCATTGGAAAATTGATTGGTTGAGCAAATGAATGACAACTACTTCCTAATCTGAGATAAAATTAAGAGCCAAGCCATGAAATGTTCACTTATAATTTCTCTTTCCTTCAGGCAACTGGGGAAAGTGAAACCTTTACAGCTGTGATACTGGGCAGAGCAGAGTCTAGTGTTTTGTATGGAGCAGAAGGGACAGCTGTCACTCACCCGAGGAACACTGTGAATGGTTTCCTTTTCCTTGCCCTGGTGAGACTGAAGCTGCCATTGAATAAGTGACTAGGCTGCTTGTTTTAAATGCCTGGACCATTGTGACCCTTGTTTTCATAAGGACTTTAGGAACCAAAATATGCGCTGGTAATAAATAAATGACTGTTCGAAATGAGGAAGCCGGAGAATATACCCAGGTTGTAGCAGGTGGGTTATGAAATGGCTGTTTCATGCTCATCTTACAGAGCTGTAGCTTCTTTAATTATAAATGTGCTCATCTAACAGACATACCTCAGAGCATAGGCTAACGGTAAACTGCTGAACTACACCCAAGTGGAAAAGTATTAAGCAACAGGCTTTTATAAGTATATAATATTCACTGATTAAAATTATGCTGGAAGAAAATTGATTTCTTGAAGGAGTGATATTATTCCTAAAAGAACGAAGTTTCACATCTTATGTTTTTAGCCATGGTTTAAATTAGGAAATGATAAAATATAATTCAGTGTATTTGATTCCTGAGACCTGGAATACATGTATATCGGGAAGATTATTCTCTCTCTCTCTCTCTCTCTCTCTCTCTCTATATATATATATATATATATATATATATATATATATATATATGCACATATATGCTTTAATACATTTAAGAATATATATGCACATATATATGTGTATATAGTCACCTAAACTTCAGATCTACAGCAGTGATATAAACTTTAAGTGGAGGAGTTTGTGTTGACAGAAATGGTTGAGATTATTCCTAAGAAATGTAAATTGAACAAGTCTCTTAAATATCATGTCAAATGAATATACTTGGATAATAATCTTTAGAAAATCAATATACCAGAATCATAATGTATGTAATCACTATAACTAACAGCACCTCTGTATTTTAATTTTGCTAATCAGAGCCTATAAATTAATAGAGTTTACCTGCACTAAATAAATTATGATTTTGGCAATTAATTTGCAATAAAGAACTCAAGCAAGGCCTAAATACCCTACTTTATCAATGGGAATTATATTAGTTTAGCCCAGGGGTTTGTGAGCCTGGTTTCACGGAATAAAAATCACCCTAAACTAACATTTATCCATTTCTATTATTAGCCTCCATTGTGCAAATTCAGCTGTCTGGGCCACTATCAATGGATTTTTTATCACTTTAAAACATAGTCCAGGAGAGAGAGAAAACTGAGAATGAGAAAATAATTTTGTTGTCAAGTTTGAAGCTCAGAGACACTCACAGATACTGAAACCCCCAAACTTATTTAACTTTATAAGTAGTAAACGAACCTTAGTCAAGATCAATGCTAATTTTTGGCAATTTTACCAATATTTACGTATTCATTAAATTTCATCAAAGGTAACTGAACTTTCAGTGTCACAATCTATTTCCAATCAGAAACAAGTGTTTTGAAATAAAATCTCTCTTGGTTTCCCAAATATTATCTCCTCGAACTTATTAGAAATGTGTGCCTGTTCCTTATTTCTGATGTGTAAAGGGGAACACATCTAATCTGCCCAAACACTTGAAAAGATGAGAAAAGAAATTCCTAGAAACCATGTATATTTACAATTGCTAAGAAATGTAAAGATTGAATCTATTTAAAGTTTATTTCCGAGTCTATTTATTTTATGAACCTTAAGTGCATTCACTATAAACCAGATGGAAAAATGGAATCAACAGTATAAATCCAGAGTCTAACATGTGTTCAGCGATGTGAGGAGACATATAAAATGATGCTACTTTTGAGTTGCATAAGCTCCTCCCACAGGGAACCAAAAAGCAGGGCAGCTCTCTTCACCTTTGCTTCATTTATCTTGAAACTCACTCAGAATGGGAACTAAGCGTCTGTCTTGAACACCTCAAAAATCACAATGCTCTTGACCATGTTGCTGGAGTAAGAACTGAATTTCACATTTCAAATAAGAACTCTTCCAGGTTGATTAAAACAAAAGAAAACTCAAACAACTGGACATCTTTCCATTTGAAAGCAAAGAAAATATAGCATGCAAAGACTCAAGCAGAGATTATTTCTGTCTCCCTTTTTTCTCCAAATGTCAATGGATTGCTCAGAAGAGCAGTGTTCAGGGTATAGTCCACAGCCCACTGAAAACTGACAAGCAAACATTCACACCATACATTATCATGTGTTATGTGCACGGCTGTGGTGACCCATCCTATCAAAGAACATGTTTTCTTAGTATCAAAGAGAGGAACACAGAGGATGAATCAAGCTAAGGAATGTGGTCTTTCTTACACTAAGTATATTATATGCCATTTCTTTTTTTATTTTCACATTGTTTGAAACACTCTAATTAAAGCTGTTCAAAGGACTCGAGATTCTTGAAAGATGGAAAGATTTTACTGAAAAGGTTAAGAGAAATCGGATAGAATGGGATTTACACATCTTTGAAATTGCTTTGAGAAAAGCTATACATTCCTGTTAGACCATCTATCCAGGTGGAGCAAACTCTTTCTTTAATCACGCCAACAAAACACTCTGTTTACCTGCTGAAAGGGTCATTTCTGGGTTTCTTATTTTAGCCTCTGGCAAAATGCCAAGAGGGAATAAAAAAGAAAAAGTTGACTTCTACTTTCTCTTTGTGCTATCTAAAAGAAGCAGCTGTGTGCTCTGATACTGCATTTATCTACCATCACTCAAATTGAAATTTAAATAGCCTCTCTCTTCAGTTTCATAACCATGCGTCTGCCCAGAATGACTTCCAGTAGACATGCGTGGGTATAATTAAAAAAACAAAACAAAACAAAACCAAACAGAATAAAATGGAATTCATAAAGTAGCCTTAATCTGATTGAAAATAAAATGATTTCTAATTTCTTAGCTTCATTTCATTGTAAGTAATTGAGACAGTGTTGTCCACTCCCACCACACTTCCATCCCTAGGGAGAATATGCTACAGCTGACGTTAGGTTCTCTTAAGTTATAATTTCTGATCTTTAGTCTAAATGTTCTTTTTCTAGCTTTTTTTGTTTTGTGGTTTGGTTTTTTGTTTGTTTGTTTGTTTATTTGCTTTTGTTTGTACGGTGGTGTTAAACTTTCTTAACAAATATATCCATCATTTCTCTTTCTCTGTGATGTAATTTACTATCTGGCACAATTGTAGTAGTTTTGCATGTGTTTTCATGATAGTTTCCCCTTAGGATTATTTTATTTTTATCCCTCAGATATGTACTCTGTAATTATGTTAATCTGAACTCATAAATCAAGTCTGTCAGGCCTTTTCATGTTTTCATTGCTCTTTTCCAAATTGTACTTAAATTTGTATCTGAGTGCCCCAAACAGGAATTGAGCCAAAATGTCAGCATATTTTGATTCCTTAAATAGTGCTACATTCAATGGCTTATTGGAAGGAAAAGCAAAATAATTTAGTTATTATTTGCCTTCAGAAAAGAATTGAGACTAAAATGAATGAGTGAAAATTTAACATATAAAATAACACTAACAATAATGAAAATAACAATAAGAATCGAATGTAGAATGAAGCAAAGAATGGTTTTATACTTCATAAAGACCTGATGTTTGTCTCATGAGTTAAATAACATTTCACTGTATTTGTTGCCATTCCATAAACGAATTCAACTATCACCTACAAAGACCCTGCTATGTACAATTTTTCTACTCAAGGAAGAATGGAGAGCTAAAGGGTTGGGGGTGGGAACTAATAATTATGAATTACATACTATGAGCCCCAGAGTTCTCTGTTAGGAGTTATATCTGCTATCTGAATACAGTCCTGGAAGGCAACTATCATAGATATTTTTAAATTGGGTAAACAGGCTTCAGAAATAGAACATACTTTGTTGGTCTATCTCAGTTATCATCAAGTCTAGAATTTAAACACAATATTCATGAAGAGATACAAATATTATTTAGCAATTATTTAACAAACATGCACATCATAAATTATCCTGGTGGCAATGTAAATTTTTTTTTAGAAAACAATGATATTTTCTAGAAAGTTAATTTCTGTAATGTCCCACTTAATAAACAGTATATCATTTCCCTCATAACATTTATTTACTTAATTTTGTTTAAAACCAAAATCAATGAGCATAAATAGCTCAGCATGTGACTACTACTTAACATTGTCCATAATCTTTATTTTCAAATTCCCAATCAATAATCATTTGCACATTCGAAAGCTATTGAAGCAATGTTGACCATGATGTCCTATCCTAATTGCCTATAAGCAGACAAAAATCCCAGATGCTGTCTATTGGGTCATGACTTCGGAATTAGACACTTGACAAGGATATTGCAGTGTTATAGAATCTCAAACTATGGGCCATTCTATAGGATAAATCTAAGCAAAATATTTTCAAGAAAATACAGAATTGTGCAGATGGTGCTTCTGGCTTACAAGTGGCTTGGCCATTGAGAGAATAATAGGCTTTTCATAGAGGAACTACCATTTCCCAAGGAAATTAGAAAACCGTTATTTCAATTTTGAAATAAATTTCAGAACAATTTTCTCATGTATTAATCAGTATATATTTATTAATCCAATGAGTACTGACAAAGTTGATACTATTCTTCTGACATTTATTAAGAGTGACTTGTCACATTTATTTAAGTGTATCTATAAGTTATTGTTTTTACTTATTTCATACTTACCTATTAGTTTTGAAATTTTAAAATGCTTTACTTCACATGTCAGCCTGTGTTTTAATGTTTCTTTATATATTCTGCACCTATTTCACTGTTGTCATCATATATTAATGCAACATTTGAATGAATTAGAAGAAATGAATAAAGTTCCAAAGAAATTTTTTAAAAACAAGCACCCTTATTTAGATATAGTTAATGGTATTACACAAGGTTCTATCATCTTATTTTATAGTCCCACCAAAACACATTACACAGTTCATTCATTCTCTCTTTTTACTCATCAGGCTTGCTTCTGATGACTATTAGTTTATTCCATAAATCACTGATTTGCCCCTGTTGGTGCTATTTAGAATAATATGCCATGAAGTCAGAAATACCATGCCCCAAAAACGGTTTACAAAATGCTTTGAGTTGTGGAAGCAGCATCTGAATACCTATATGGCACCTCAGTGTAACTATTTTACAGAGTTTGTGGTGAATTAAACAACATTATACATCTTTTCTTTATAGTCATAATGGAAACAATCAGACTTTACTTGAAGCAAAATAAAGTTTTCGTATTTGGACTACATGTACTTCTGTGCATTTTAAACACATGAGTATACAGTTTTGTTCCATTTGTTTACTTTTAGAAGATACAATGGTTACCTCTGGGTGGTACATGACAAGTATTTTTATTTGTTGGATAATTTATTCAAATATTCATTCTACACAGACGTATATTGGGCACTACTATGTTTCAAGCACCACTCTAGGTGCTGAGGGTATATCACTGAGATAAACAGACCAAAATCCTTATTTTTATATAACTTCTTTTGGTGAGTAAACATAAAAGACTGAAATACCTAATAAATAAGTATATGACTTAGTATGGAAGAAAGGTGTAAGTGTTATAAAAAAATAATGGAACTTGATAAAGGGAGTTACCAGCATTTCAGGATGGCAGTTGCAATTGAAATGGAGTTATCAGGATAGGATTCATCAAGAAGGTGACGTTAGAGAAAAAAGATCAGAAGAGGGTGAAGAATTTCAAGTTGCTGTTATCTATAATGTAAGAATTCCAAACAAAGCAAATAGTGAGTGTTGGAGCATGACTGGTCTACTGAAGGAAAAGGAAGGTGCCATTGGAGCTTTAGTGGAATAAACAGAAGGGCCTTTAGGCCATTGTTAGTATTTTGACTTTCACTCCAAGAACAATGTTTCTCAGCCTTGGCACTATTAACATTTTGGCCCTGATAATACCTTGTTTTGTGACACAGTCCTGGGCACTGTAGGATGTTTTAACAGCATCCCAAGCCATTAACTTCTAGCTGCTCATAATAACTGCAGTTGTGAACACACACACACACACACACACACACACACACACACACACACACACCCCTACCTCCAAGTATTGTCAAATGTCTTCTGAAGAATAAATTTGCCCCAATTACATACCACTGCTCTCAGGGGAATGGAGGAGTATATGAGTTGAACAGAGTCCCTCCAAAATTCATGTCTACCTGGAACCTGTGAATGTGACCTTATTTGGAAATAAGGTCTTTATAGAATAATCAAGTTAAGATGAAGTCATACGGGATTAGGGTGGACCCTAAACCCAATGGCTGTATCTTTATTAAAGAAACGAGAGGAACTTCTGTATACAAAGGTACAGAAGTGACACAACAAAAAGGCCATGTGAAGATGGAGGCAAGATGGGAGTGATGCAGTCACATGCCAAGAAGTGCTGTGGATTGCTGGCAATCACCAGAGGCAATGAAGGATCCTTTTGTAGAGTATTCAGAGAGAGTACAACCCTGCTGACAACTTAATTCTGATTTTTAGTTTCCATAACTTTAACTGAAGTTTTTTTTGCTTTAGCCACCCAGTTTGAGATACTTCATTTTGGCAGCTCTAGGAAAGAATATAGAAGCTGTCATTGGATGATTATAAATACAGGGATACCATTTGACCTCAGTTTTAAATCAATGGCTCTGGAAGCAGTATAGAGAATAGACAATTTTGGGGTGAGAGAAGGATGTGGAAGCAGAAAACAAATTAGAAGCACAACAGAGATGACAACAGATTGGACCACAGAGAGTTAACAATGGAGATAGAAGAAGTTGGGTCCTCTGTATGTTTTTAAAATAAATTAACAGGGTTTGCTGATGGATTGGAAATGAAAGAAAATGAACAATTAAGAATAAGTCCAATTTTAGACTGAGTACCCAGAAGTCTAGAAAAGACTATGAGTATATCATTTGGAGTTCAGATCAGCAGTTTGGTTTGGAAAGTATTACATATAAGATGTTTATGAGGTTTTCAAGATGTGTTATTAAGTAGGTAGTTTTAATATATGAATCAGGATTTCAGGGAGAGATTCATGCTGGAGAGAAATCGAGTCATTGGCATATACAAGATATTTAAAGTGATAAGATTGGTCAGGAACTAAGGGAGTGTGTGTAAATGATGAAGGGAAGGTTTTCCTCAAAGTTCAGAAGCCAGTAGTAAGAGCTGGAATCAGCAGTAATTAGTGATGAAAAAGAGCAACAATGAGATATTAGCAAAATCAAGAGGGAGCTGACTTCCAAAAACCAGTCTTTTTTTGCTTATTTTTATTATATAAAAATGTTATTCTAAATGTATTTTAATGAGAAAAGTCATAAAGTTTTTTTGTTTTTTTTAATAAATTGTACTCCAGGAGGGTACCTGAAAGTGCAAGGAAGTTGAAAATTTATTTTGTTGGGCTATAAATAAAAGGTTTGGTCTCAATTAAATCAATTTAGATGTGTGTCTGACATCTTTTTCTTCCTACAAAAGATATCTCTGCATGTGAAGAATGATACCAGATAACAACACCAGAAGTTTCCTATGGCTGGATTTTCCCATCTTGTGTAAGCAAAGCTGTGTCTGTGAAACACGAAAGAATTCCATCAAAAAGGAAAAAAAAAAAAAAGTAAGAAAAAAAAAAGAAAAGGCAGTTAAGCATTTTAATAGGTATTTAAACCTTCATATTCTACAGAGACTAGATCTAGACATCTGAGTAAGTTTTTCAATCTATGTAGAGTGTCGGAGAAAAAGCTGGTCACCATTTTATCATAAATTACGCTATGGGATCAGTAGGGTCCTAACAAAAAATGGAGGAACTATCAGAAACAGGATAAAACACAGAGTGTTTATTCACGAAGTGGCTAATTTATAAATGTGTAGTTTTAGGGAAACCAGAGGGGATAATTCAGTAATCCAGACATTGCATTCAAAATGTGCACATGAACCATGGTGGCCATACTGGTAAACCTTCTTTCTGCAGTTCATCTCTACAAGCGTGGAATCCATTATTCATGCTGAAGACATTTCAATAACACGCAGCATGATTTTATACTGAGTGAGCAGTCCAGGGGCCTAGACTAAGAGAGAGGAAGGAATTAAAATGAAAGGTTAATGTCACTTTTTATAGTAGGATGGCTCTTTTAAACAGATGTACAAAAAGGTGGCCTATAAAGTCTGGTATATTTATTAGGCATGGAGACATCAGAAAGTATCATGCAAAATGTCAAGATGGAGCCCTTGCTCCCAGGAAGAGGAATTACTTGGGTTTTCATGGCAGTTGGCCTTTCCCATTGAAATTGCTAGCCTGCATGAGTTCTAATGAATTGCATTTTAGTTGCAATTGCATCTTGGATATGAAGTCAAATTTAAAACTGTGGGAAAAATATAATAGGAAAATAAAAACACAACCCCATGAGTGACTAATGCACATTTCTCACCAAATATAAGGTTTATCACCTTTGTGAAAAGTCTCCAAACTGGTTTTAAATGAAAATAAAAACTTCTATTATTGTTGTAAGAACCAAAGAAATTAATCACCTCTCAATAATAACCTAGTGGTATAAAACAGTAATTACTTTCTTTTAATAAACTGCTCTTATATGAACCAGGAAATTATATCCAACTGGAATTGCTGACTTTTTTCTGATACTAAAATATCTGTACTCTAGTAAAGATGGTAAAGGTGGTACTTGCATATCAACAACTAAGCTACCAGAAATTGATAGAGCCATAAGATCTTGTGCATATTTTGTACAATAAAAAGGAGAGACCCTAAATTATATATTAATTCCCCAAATTTAATGCCATTTGGGGAAATCAACTAATATTTGTAAGAGCTTGCCAAAATTAGAATGTCACATGTGTGAAAAAATAGTTGCATACAACAGTTTTATCGAACTATAAGTGTAATGTATTGGTTTGTGTTCACAGTCTATTGATTTGTTTCTGCTTTGGATGTTTGCTGGGATAATAAATGGTTTCCATATAAATTGAAAAATTTTAGGGAAAAGGTAATGGTTTGCCAATGAACCAATATTTAGAAGAATAAATTGGTCATGGCTACACTTCCACATTGGTTTAATTCATTAGCTTGGCACACACTTTGTGTGTGTATGCAATATGTTGATTTTTTTATTAACTGCATGTTTAAAGAAGTATAATTATTAGGAACTTTCCTTTTCAAATGACTGAGACTTGAAATTGAGTTGACTTAGGACGTGAAATTCTTGTTACCATCAGAATATAAACTTGTAATAAATAAAAACTTGTGATAAATCTTATCACATCTAGTCACAGGTCTTTGAATTTTATATCAACACTCAGCATTAACCCAGGTATTAGAAGGCTATAGAACAACATCATTCATTAAAGCAAATTTCAAGAAGTAAAAATTATTAACATATGAATAAAAACAAGTGAAAAAAAATTATTCGGGACTTAACTTACTTAACAGCAACATGGAGTAGTGAGATGAAAGAAACCATCTTGGATTTAGAAAGCAAACACTGGGCTTTCAGTCTTACCACTTGTATGCTCATGAGTTGTGTCTTCTTTATTGTCTCTTACTTTAAACTATTTCACTTCACCCTCAGTATAAAGATAGTAATTGCAATCTGGCTCCCCATAGATCCACTGAAAAAAACAACATTTGCTGAGGAGGTTTGTAAAACTAATGTTCCATATGAAGAATAAAGGTTCATTGATCTATGTATGCAGTTCTAAGACAAGATTGCATGAACTCATGTTCCAGAACTGTAATTTTCTAGGTGTTTCATTATTTTTACTTTTTATATAGATTTATTGAAATAGAATTCATATGGCATAAAAGTCACTTTTTAAATATGCAATTCAGATTTTTCTTTTAGTATATTTCCAGAGTTCTGTAACCACAGCCATTATCTAATTTCAGAATATTTCATGTCCCAAAAAAAATCCTGTATCCATTATAGCAGTAACTGTCTATTGCTCCCTGCCACAAGATCCTAGGACAATAAACTGTTACCTGTCTCTATGCATTTGCCTATTCTGAACATTTCATACAAAGGGAATCATGCAATATGGTATGTTTTGTGATTGGCTTTTGCCATTTAGCATAATATTTTAAAAGTTCATCCATATTGTAACATGTATCAGTAAGTCATGACATTTTTTTAAATTTCCAAATAATATTCCATTGTATGGGTATATCACAATTCTGGTTATCTATACACTTCATGGATATTTGAATTGTTTCTACTTTTTGGCTGCAATGCATAATGCTGCTATAAACATTCATGTATACACTTTTGCATAGACATATGTTTTATTTTATTGGTTATATACAGAGGAGTGAAACTATTTGCTCATATGGAAACTCTGTGTATAAGATATTAAGGATCTGCCAAACTGTTCAAAAGTCACTTCAATATTTTAGAACCCCACCATCAGTGTATGAGGTTTTAAATTTCTCCTTATCCTTCCAACACTTGTTATTGTCTACTTTTTTATTTTAGCCATTCTATTGGCTGTGTAGTGATTCCAATGTGCATTTTCTGGTGACTAATGGTGTTGAGCATATTTTTATGTTGGTATAGGCAATTTCGATATCTCTTTCAGAGTCATGGATATTAAAATCCTTTGTCCAATTTGTAATTGGGTTATTTATCTTTTTTATTGTTTAGTTATAAGAGTCTTTTATATTCTGGATACAAGTTCTGTAACAGGTATCTGATTTGCAAATATTTTCTCTTATTCTCTGGGTTGTATTTTCACTTTGTTGATGGTATGCTTTGAAGCACAAGAGAGTTGAATTTTTGTGAAGTCCGACTTATTTATTCTTTTGTCACTTGAGCTTTTGGTGTAGTATTCAAGAAACTACAGCTTGATTTAAGGGAATAAAAATGCATTCCTACTTATTCCTAAGAGTTTTCTAATTTTAGTGCTTACATTTGGGTCTATAATTCATTTTGATTTTTTTTTTATTTTTATTAAGAGTCCAACTTTATTTTTATGTGGTCATCTAGTTGTCCTAATACCATTTGTTGAAAAGATTGTCCTTATCACACTGCAATGGCATAGTGCCTTTGTCCAAAATCAATTAGCCATATATGCCATGATTTATTTCTGGACTCTCCGTTCTATTCCATTGATCTATATATCTATTCTTGTGACTAGACCACACTATTCTTTTTACTGTAGCTTTGATGAAGTTAGGAAATTGGAAAGTGTGAGTGCTCCAAATTTATTCTTTTTCAAAAATATTTTGGCTAATGTAGGTTCCTTCATTTCTATATAAACTTTAGGATCAATTTGTTAAAATATACAGCTGGAATTTTAATACGTATATATACAATGCCTTTCAATGATGCTTGGCTCAGAGTAAGCATTCTTGAATTAATAATTAAATAAGTTAATGTGAAAGTACACCAAGCTCTGATCTAACATAAGCCCAAAGAATATTCCTAAAACTAATATAATAGTCTTTGAGGATAAAAAAAATGCATTCTTTCTTTGGTTTTATTTCTTTGCTTTATTTATCATGCTTGATTTCCAATTCTACATGGACTTCTCTGCACACAAAGATAGTCTTTATGTGTGAGGGTCCCAAGAAATTTGATTCATTTTGATTGCAAAAAAACAAAAACAAAAAAAGAACATGTTAAACAAAGGCAACTTATTGGATGTGTTTGGGTAGATTTCGTCTGGAGGTATCCATGTCCTTACTCTCCCTAACACTCTGACCTATGGTTTCTTCTCTTGGCTTCTCCTGGTCCAGATAGCTTTCTTTCTTTTTTTATCCCCCTCCATGTAAATGAACTTTCTCTACTTTGGTGTGAATATAGCCACTTGACTTCCCATTACTTTTTAATTCAAGCTCAACACAGATTAATGAGAACCTCAGTGTCCAAATTCTAATTTTTTGTATAGAAAATGATCACTTCAGTCATTCTTCCCTTGACCACTCAATTGTGGATGGGGAGCTTCAGGGTTATATAACATAAACATAGTTGCAATGCTCAGAGAAAGATATATGTAATCTTGAATTGTACCCCAAAAGAAATTGCAACATCTAGGCCTGTGACTTTATGAAAGGGAAAAGAGGAAGAAAAATATGTTAAGAAATTAAAAGAAAGACAACCTTAGTAATAGCATGAGAATATCCAAAGAGCATCTATATAAGTTTATTACAAATAGTACTATGCTATACAAATATTATTAAAATAATCATAATGATTTTAGTACCAGTGCTTCTTTTTCCTTTCATATTTTGGATATTTAGATAAGCAGTGATAGACTGAGCTAGTCTGGTATTTGGAGGCTCAGGATCTATATTACAGTTCATTCATTAAGCAACTCCGCATTTTTTGGAAGTCATGCCATCTTCCTTCAAATTAACCCATCTGGTGAGAGGAGCTTGATTTCAATTCCTTGAACTATCTCCGGTTTGAGTCCATCTTATCACTGCCATAAACATGGGAGTACTAGATGATGGGAATGATAACAGCAAACCACAGTTGGTTTGATCATGACACCACCAAATATAAACTTTGCTTCTTTAAAGCAGAGATGATATGGGAAATTTATAGGAGAAAATCAATCTTTTAACAGAACACATACTTTAAGTAAATGAAATCATTCTGGTAACACAAAGGCAGCCCTCAAGCAACTACAAACAGGAAAATCAGGCGCTGCATTTTCAAATGACATCATATATATACTCAGTGCTGCTTTTACTTTAAGTGATTTTCAGTGTATGCAAGCAAAATGTGCAGCTTATTTATCATAAAGCTAAAATCCATAAAAGTCTTTCAAATGTTTCAATAAACTTATGAAAAAGTACTTTTCAAAAGCAAAGCCAACTAGCAATTTATTTTTCTCATGGTTGAAATATGTTTAAATCAAATTTGATGCCATGATTCTTTTTAGACTCTATAGATACTGTGGGTTTTCCCTGACACTTTGATTACCTTAGAGAAATATATTTATTTGACCGGATAAATAACTAGAGTTGGGAAGAAGTGAGTCTAATTTAAAAAAAAAAAAAAAGAATATAAATTTGGAGGCATCAACCAACTCTCCCTAAATTCAAATGAAGTTAATTTAAGGCACCTGTATTCTGTCATGTTTAGAAGATATATTATAATTAGTATAATGTCCATTATACTGGGAAGGCAATTACTTTACTCTAAGGACATAACATTGGATTTATCTAAAGTAACAGAAATGTTCAGAGTTAATTAAATTTGTATTATGCTAACAAGAAATTGTGTCATATTATAGACAGATTTTAGAATACTAAAAGGTCAATTTGCATTGGAAAAAAAAAGGCTGCACATAAATGTTTTAGGAGGGATTGGCATAGAATAACATAGGAACAAAACCATAATCAGTGCTTACTCCTCTAATTGGATATTTTAAAAGGTTCTATGTTTTAATTAGGATGGCTTCAGGGGTAGGTAACAGAAAGACAGGTACAAGCTTTTAGTGATGCATATATTGGGAATCCAGAGGTGGATTATGCCCCATGTTTGGTTTGACCTAATGGACTTTGACCTTCTTCTCTGTAAGTGCAAAATGGAAGCAGTGGGTTCAGGCTCCTCAGTGACATATTTGGTCATTCAGGGAAAAGAGAGCTTGTTTTATGGTGTTTTTCTCTTAAAGGTAAGGGGATTCCTTTCCCAACATTCCATAACAAAAACTTCCCTTTTCTCCTTGCTTGAATTAGGTTGCAGGGCTATTTTTGAAACAGTCCCTGAAATCAAGTGAAAAATAAAGTAAGGGATGGTTACTCGAAACCTTAATTCATAAAGAAAATCATTATGATTTAGGGTTGGCCCCTGAAGAGGTTAGGGTTAATATCCCCGAAGCACAGGTCTGTGTGTGTGTATGTGTGTGTGTGTGTGTGTGTGTGTGTGTGTGTGGCAGACGGTGGGAGTAGGCCTGAATAAAGTTAGGAAAAGTTTAGGAAAGCAAAAACTAGGAATTTTACTGGGTAATATACATTCTACCACACTCTAGAAATATTTGATAAAGTCACACTGAATTTTAAGATGTACATTGCTCAGCATGACAACAGTAATAATAAAAATCTATCTTATAAAAAGTTCCAAACACAAACTTCTATATCTTCTGTATGCCACGTAACCACTGTATATAAAGCAGAGTTCAACTGCACTACAACTGACCTTTCCAGAAAGTAAAATCATAACTTGCCCCTAACTCATATGACCCTACATGGCTGGATATAGATAAAAACTACCAGCTAAAGTTACTCTTCTAATTAAGCCCTGGGCCTCACTTCTCTTCACATATATCCTGCTTTTTATACTCCTGAATTTTTTATCCTCCATATACCTCTTTCCTATGCACATTCTAATCCTGTGTCGAATTGGTCTTTTCTGTGAAGACCTACCTGCCTTAGTGTACATTGACTGATATCTTTTCTGATCTGCAAGGGCAATTATAGTTTAAACTATTTCTTTCATTATTCAAAAATATTTGCTTGCAATGTATTAACAGACTTACATTCCTCTACGTTCTCAGGATAAAGATAGGAATATTTTCATATGGAATTTCGGGTATAAGAGGACTGACAATTAGGTTCAGGAACTTGTTGTGATGATGTTGCTAGACTCTTTTGATATCAGAGAGATTATTCATTATGAATTTGTACCATATGGACAAACAGTTAACCAAGTTTACTACTGGGAAGTACTGAAAAGACTGCATGACAAAGTTAGACGACCTGAACTTTTTGCCAATAATTCATGGCTCTTGCATCATGACAATGCACCAGCTCACACAGCACTGTCTGTGAGGGAGTTTTTAGCCAGTAAACAAATACCTGTATTGGAACATCCTCCCTACTCACCTTCTGGCCCACAATGACTTCTTTCTTTACTGGAAGATAAAGGAAATATTAAAAGGGAGACATTTTGATGACAATCAGGACATCAAGGGTAATACAATGACAGTTCTGATGGCCCTTCTAGAAAAAGAGTTGCAAAATTGTTTTGAAAGGTGGACTAGGTGCTGGCATCGGTACATAGCTTCCCAAAGAGAGTACTTTAAAGGTGACCATAGTGATATTCAGCCATGAGGTATGTAGTATATTTTCTAGGATGAGATCACAAACTTAATTGTCAGACCTCATAAGTGTTGTGTATGTTTGGATGCTTATATCCCTCTGATATAATTCAAGTGAGCTACAATTTTCTTAAGTGTTAGCGCTATTTTATAGATTTGTTTCCATTCTCACAATATACTATTGATTTTTCCCTATGACAGAGACTCAACAAGAAGGCAGGTAACACACACACACACATGCTTGCATTTCATGTTTCTATGGCTCTGGTAGGGGAAAAGGATGTCATTGAATTACTATTGCCAAGGTGGGACAGTTTCAAATAATTCAGAGAGTTTACTGTGTATTTGGCCAGAGTAAAAGTCCTGGTCTTCAGAGTTGTTGCCTTTAATTTAACCAAGTTATATATTAAACTATAAAATTTATTTTGTCTGGTACTCTTTTGTCAGTGCCATTGATTTGGCTCTAATTTCAGGTGTTTAAAAAAAAATGTATTTTTTTTTTTTTTTGTTAAAGTAGGTTTTGCCCTTGACCAACACCATCTAACTTCCCTCTCTATCTCTACTACACTGATGTTACCTGTACCAGGAAGCTCTGAATGTTACGTATAAACAATGATAACATTCCTGCTACCCAAATATGTGTGTACAAGCACACACACTCTACACACACAGAGTCTCTGACCAAACTGTAGATAGCCTATCAACCTGCATGGAAAAAAAACAAAAAAACAATTCTTAGGTGTCAAAAGGTAAAAATTGTAACTTTGCTCCTTAGTGCTGAATACATATGTTTACTGACCTCAGTATGGGCCCCGTATGTAATTGACACATGAATTCGAAGATATTCCATTGAGCTACAAATGTTCCATAATAAAGGGACACTGCTTTCTTTTGTCCAGTCCCACCAGATTCATCAATCATGTTTGTTCACTGATTAGTTTCTGTCGCTAAAGAAATGAACACTTCATCCACTATATATTCCCTAAGAATCAGACTTCCTAAACACATTCTTGTATAACATATTTGAAACTACCCTGACTTTCAGCATCTGCATTATATTCCATGCAATCTCATACAGAGAAAAATAAGTGGGTTAGGGATTCCTTCTTTTTCATGCTGAGGTATCCTCTTTTCTGTGGGCCGAATGGTGAGTTTGCCATTATTTAATTTGATTGACAAAGTATAATGTAGGCACTCTAAAATGGCAATCCTGGATGAGATGAAAATTAAGTTCTTTTCATCACTTCTAATCTGTGATGGTACACTCATACATCGATAGAGATGAACCATGAACCATCAGATTTCTGTAAGATGCATGGGGAGCAAAGAAAAAGTATAGGGTAAGAAGGAGTGGAAAAGGTAGAGTATTTTCACTTCACTAATTGACTATCCTGCTAGAGATATATTTGTTTTCAAATTAATTTGTGCTTTGTGCTTGAATATTATGTAATCCATTAAGTATGGAAAATTATTGGTAATTCCTTAATTGAAGCAAAAGTTTATGTCATTTTACATTGTTATTTGTACTTCTTAGACTCTTTCCACCATAGTGTACAGGTATGTTTGATTATACTTCACACTTGGACCTATGAACTTTGAGACATTGAAATATAACTTTGAGTACCCTGTGATATGATAATGTTCATTTACAGATCTTACAAATAATGTGTGCCTTTGATTGAGGAAAAATTTCGAGTATTACACGGAAACTTTTCCAGCTAAAGCTTAAAGCTGAAATATTTAGGAAAAGTGTGATATTCTCAAGGAAGATTGCAGTTTTAAAAATAATTTCTAAAACATGTGGTGAGCTGGTATTATATTGGAAATGATTTTAATCTGAAATGCAATGCTTTATGAACATTGTCAAAGCCAAACACAGCATAATGAAACTGCATTTGAATGTACTCCCACTTAATATTTTCTAACATTTACCATTTGTTTATTATATTTATATTGCATCTATTATCCAAATAGCTCAAGACATAGTTCAAAGAATATTAAACTAAGGTCCTTCATATAAAACTCTCCTGAAAGGACTGGGACAATAGGAGAAACATCTTCAAAAACCATGTGCCCAGAAAATAAATCATAGCCAGAGCCTATGAGGCAATTTGTCTCCATCAAATGGTTTTTGGGGCTATATTCCTGAACAACAATATTTCACTTTAACTAGATTATGAGCTCAAAATTTAAGTGGTTCTGATTCTACTTGGCTTCTTAAGGAAATTACATTGATTTCATGTGCATTTGTCAAAAAAATCAACTTTGTGATATTAAAAAGGAAACATGGCAACTAAAACTTGGAGTTCTTAGTGCTTTTTGTTTTTTTAAAATCTTACTTTTAATCCACTTTATGTTTTGCAATTATAGATGAGGTTTAGTATATGGAGCTCATTCTTGAAGTATAATATAGCATAATAGTCTTAAATTTACAAGAGAAATGTTTTCATTGTTTGAAAATGCACATGAAGCTTCCATTAGAACAGCAACAGCAGATTCTTCTTATGTTGTTCCCCTTATGGGCATTCTCCTGTGGGTATAAGATCTTATAATTTTAGAAGAAGGTGAAACTTTAGAATTCAATGTACCTTCTCTATTTTGAAAATGAAAATTTTGAGACCCAGAGATTTCGATAATTTGCCCAGTTTTTCATTGGGCTGGAACTAGATTGATCCCTCATTTAATCATCTTTCTTCTTTAAAACAGTGCTTCTCTTATGGTATACATTCACAATGGAACACTATTCTGCCATAAGAAAAGATGAAATAGTGCCATTTCCAACAACGTGGATGGATCTTGAGATGATAATTCTAAGCAAAATAAGTCAGACAGAAAAAGTAGAGAATTATATGATTTCACTAATATGTGGTACAGAAAACTGGAAACAATAAAAGAACAAGAAAAGCAAATGAAGAAATAAAATTCATAAACACAGACAATACTTTAGTGGTTACCAGAGGGTAAGGGGGAGGGGGTGATAGATGAAGGTAAAGGGGTTCAAATATACCATGATGGAAAGAGAACTGACTCTGGGTGGTGAACACACAACGTGTTATATAGATGATGCGTTACAGAATTGTACACTTGAAATCTACGTAACTTTGCTAATAATTGTCATCGTAATAAACTTTTATTAAAAAAAATAAGTAAAAGAATAAAATAAAACAGTGCATCTTATAAATTGCTTTGAATTTTTAAAATAACATTTCCAAGCTATCTGGGGTATGGGTATTTCCTGAGCTCACTCTGTCTATGGAACCTTGAGCAGCTCCCATGCGTAGGTCTCGCTCATTGTGATAAACTTGGCCTTCCAATGTGGACCACAGTTTGACCAACCTTATCTCTCATCCTTTTGCTGGTGCTGCCACGCAGAGGGCTGGATTAGGCAGTTAACAATGGCATGAGTTTGTCTTCTTGTTGGTCAAACAGGAATTCACTTAAGACACATTACAGCAAAAACAGTGTAAGTCAATGCCTATCTCTCACGGATGGAGATTCTCTCGCTGATGGAGATGCTTTCCACATCTCTGAGCTCTGCCAGGGAACTTGTCAATTAATTATTCAATCCAACGATTGTATTTGGCTGCAGAGGACCAGATGTGTTAAGTGTCCTGCTCAGGGTGACGGTTCTTGTTATCAAGTACCCTGACTCTCTAATGTTTGTTGTGTTTTACACCTGGGCAATAATTTCGAGATTGGGTAAGAAAGGGGATTGGAAATATGGTCTCTGAGACACAGGGCTTTGATTTACTAACTGTTTGATCTTGGCCTGATTAAGTAAGCACATTAAGCTTCAGTTAACACATTTGTAAAATTGAGATGATAGTAATGCTTATTTCATTGACTGTGGTGAAGATTTATTGATAGTATTTTTATTAGGCTAACTTTCATGATACAGCAGCAGTTTCATCACTTAAAACACACACACACACACATGCACACACACACACACACACACACAAACTGGTTATAATCAATATCATTATATCATTCTCCACTATCCTAGACACTGAAATATTTCCTGAGAATTATTACGAAAGGTTTGGGTAAAATCATTTGAATGAGAAAATTCTAGTATTATACTAAATTACATGTCCTGCCCAAATTTTTCCAATTCATTATCTTTAATTCTTGATTTGATTTACATTTTAAAGCTCTCCTCATCCAGCCACATTCTAGCTTTAAGGATAAAATTGATCCAGGTAGGATAATACCAAGATATCTAATGCAATCATTATTTTCACAGGGACGAAATAAGAAAGAAATTGAACTACTGCACACACTCTGGTAGAGGATTAATATATAGAAAACAGTAGGTATAATCAATCCCATATAGAAGGTAATCTCAAAGTCTTTCCTAGTCTCTATGCTGCAATAGAAAATAGTTCCACATGGTTGAGATTAACTTTTCTTTTGTTAATTTCTCTTGGGTATAATTACAATTTGCTTTCCTTATTGTGTTATTTTAACCTGAGATGGGACATTTTGTTGTTATATCAGCTCTCGGTTCTAAATTACTTACCTATGTACAATTGAAGTGTTTAGGCTAATTAAGTTTCTCCCAGACCCCAATTTATTTTCAGAAAATACATAATGGCTGCTATTAATAAATTGGCATAATAATATAAAGAGATTGTATATATCTATCTTCATACTTTTACTGGCTCTCCAGTTCAGGTAAATCTTACAGGAATTGTTTAGAAAATCTTGCCACCTGTCACTTTGACAGGAGGACTATGATGGCAGAACACCAGCCTGAGAAGTGTGTCATTCATTTCTGGTGCTTCAGTTTCACTTGCTCAATAAGTTGGATTTTGATGTATGTTTTCGTTTCCAGACTCTCCTTATCATTTGCTCCTATGTGGAGACATCAGCTTCCTGGTTATGAGATACCCAGCCTCCGTGTACCTGATAGGATGTTATACAATGATGTGAACCATGACCCGCTGTTACTCTTTCACCCTTAACCTAGTCTCATGCTTCTATTCTTCCTGGTACTCTGTCTTTTCCCCTTTAGGTCAAATTAATCTTTTCTCAGTTCATGTAACCACGGCTGTTTATCTCTGGGTAAAGGGCATGTGTAAACTTTTTCCTCTTCATGGAAGTGTCATCATAATTTTACTAATTAACAAGTGACAGAACAGAAAATGAGGGATGCTTCCCCCTGGTTGTGGGGACATTGAGCAGTTGCTTCTCTTCTCTTTTTCACCTTTTCCTTGCTCAAACCAGCACCCATTCAGCCACCAATGTGGTGCTAACATTTTTCAATGTCTACTTCAAAACTGAGGTGGTCAGCCATAGGCACTGAAGAAAATATAAAAGTAATCAATCCACAAATGACCAGTTTTATGCCAATCAAATTAAACCCTCCCGTATGGCATGCCTGTGACTTTATTAATAAAGTATAGGAATTTATGAGGCTAACTCAGATTTATACATAAAATTTTGAACAGAAGCACACTGGCCATGTCAAAATTGGGGAAATAGGTAAGACACCTATTTCCCACATGCTTTTTCATCATCCTTTAAAAGGATGCAACTACTCTCTTGCTTTTTTGGTACTTTACTATCAAAGTGGGAAGGACTCCACTATCAGTTCATTTGCAACATTAGTTACAACAGTTTCCAATATTAACCATTATTGGTTAACTGATTGTAAATTTAGTATTAATTATATTCACTCTGTATCCCGTAGCCCAGTTGGAATGATGGCTGGTATCATGAGAGTTTCCAGGGAGTTTTGTTATTTTTTGTTTTTTCCTTCAAGAAATCTGGATAGAAGAACAAGTGCCAATGTATCATCAAGTTCCAGAAGAAGCTTTTGGAGGTGGTCTAGCCTCTTCCCCTCCCCACCTACCCAGATCCCTTACTGGAGCAATGAGACTAAAAACCTAGCCACCATATCTCTCTTTAGCAGCAGCAACAAGGAGCATTATAATTATGTAGGTTAAGCATGAGAGTTAGAAAATTATTAACATTAACTGCAAAGTAAACATAAGGTTGATTATCATAAATGTCAGGCAAATACCACTAATCCTTAGTTATTATGCATTTTAATAACTGTCAAATGAAGATATTATTTTAAATGTGTGTGTGCATGTGTGTGTGTGTGTGTGTGTGTGTGTGTGTGTGTGTGTGTGGTGGAGAGAGAAAGAGAGAGATTGTTTATGCCATTAAACTGGTCACAGAGAATGGGCTTTTATATCTTTGTTAATTTTGAGTCTCACAGAATCATCAGGAACTCACACTTAAAAAAAATAAAGAAAACAGCTGGGTTATTTTCCTAATAATAAGGAGAATGTATAATGACTAAAAGTTTACTTAAGAGTGTTTGATAATAGCTTTGAAGTGATAACAAAAGTCTAAAACTATAGGTATATTTCTTATATTATGTTTCTACATCATATTAAATAGGAACATTCTGTTTTGAGTGGTGGTATTTTATGCATTTTTAAATGATAGATAAAGAAGAAATTTAAAATAACTCCATCCTGATGGAGAATTAACAAAAATATGCTTTATAGTCTCTGGAAAATAATTCACTCAGTAAATTCAGAGAGAAAATACCTTTCTAAATTCTAGTGCCTAGAATGAATCTCTCAATGTATCTCTTTCCCTAAAAACTTAACAGTACATTCATTTATATTAAACAAGCATTTTAGAATATATCTGTTTTAAAACTTTGTAAAAGACTAATTCTTACTATTTGCCATAATCTCAATACTCTCATTATAGAATTAAATACTAAACATGTTATGACAGATTACAATATACAATTAATTTACAGGTTAAGAATATTTGAAGGATTTGAACTCTACAATTTTAATTAATATTTATTTTTGGTTTCCTTTGATCTTTTGTAACATTCAAAATCCTCTAAGTTTAAAGCAAATACTGACTATTTACAAACTAGCTGCTCTATTTTAAAACTTTCAGAGTAGTAGCACTTAATAAAAGCCCCAATCCTACACGTAAGTCCTTCCAGGGCTCGTCTCATTACTAAAAGAGGCAACTAAGATCATTATTTTTACATTAGCATAAATTCTCCATATTGCTGAAATGCAACCCTGTAGTTTCCTTGACACTAATTCCTACTGCACACGTTAGGTGGCTACAAGTCCTGTCGTGGCGATGGTGCAGTATAAAGCTAGAAGGACAAGCTGTTCTCCCCAGTTAGCTGCCATCTACCTGAAGTGTTGTCAGCATCTTCAGGGGCATATAGCATCTTCCTCCGTTTTTCAAGAAGTAGCATTTTTATGATTACACTTTGAATTATTGTTAAAGGAGCATATGAATTTATTTCTTCATTGAAACAGTCAGGGTAGACCATTCTCAGCTGTGTTATTCCTTGTGTTAAATCATGGGGCGTGAACCTGCCACATAGGTCTGCTCTGAGTATGTCATTCAAGGAACTTCAGTGTACAGTGTGGAATGCTAAATACTGAACTTATTTCAAAATCCATTCTTCTATTATGAGATGTATGCAAAACACAGAAAAACAACCAGAGCTAGGTTTTTGCAAATCTTGTCTTGTGCTGTAGCACGTCAAAGGTTTAGTAGAAGGTATCCGTCTGCAGGAGCAGAAAGTAGCACAGGATTTGATTGCCCTAGTGGTGATTATCTTGATTTCCCCTTTCAGGATTAACATTCTAAAGCAGATTGATCTATTCTCACTTTCTGGTAACTGCCACTCATCAACGCCTACACGATTATCTTCTATAGAAAATGGCCAACTATGATTAGGATCGCTCAGTTCTGTTTACTTGTATGTCTTAGAAAGGAAGAAAATTCATGAGTAGTTATGTCAGTATAGGATAATAAATGCTGTAAAACTAGGGACGCTAAAACAAGATGAAACAAGAGAGTGAGATTCAAGAGAAGACAGCCAGGGATGTTGCGATGGGATTATAAGATCTGGTCCAGCAGTAAATTATACCTGCCTTTGCTTGACATAGACTGGCTGTAAATCAGAAGGGCACGCTCTCCTAGAAGACACTTATACTGCAGGGATTAAGAGATCAGAAATCAGGAGAAATCGAAAAGAACCATGAACCGAACAGGGAGTGTTGGGTGAGCAGGAAACAGCTGTATTATAGCAGACCCGGGAAACCTTGAAACTTCCCAAAGGAGGAAATTATCTCTCTGTATCAGGACACTTCATGATGCTTAATGCAGAATTACTTTTCAGTTGGGACTAGCCTTGAACTTACAAGAAGAAACAAGTAAATTGTACTCGTAGCTTCTTAACTGAGTCTGAATCTAAAAGGAAATCAGAACTGAGGCATGAAATAATGACTGAACTATTGTGGTTAAAACCTTAATGAAGTCATATTTTTACTATATAATTTTTACCATATAATTGTTAACCACATTTAACTATGTAGTTATTAATTTCTTCCTCCATTAAAGCATTTACTGATCATAGAACTGCCTCATGTTTTGCTATGTATGTATAGTATCTGCCTTACCTTAGTAAGGCACTTTTTATTACAAAGGTATTCAGATAACCTGAAGTTTAGTTCTACTCTTATCAACAGTAACTTTCTTGGTTTTATTTTCCTCATGTGTAAAATGGGAATAAGTACACTGCTGTCAGGGTTAAGTGGGAATTATTTGAGATGATTTATATAAAGAGCTCAAGTAGTTTCTCCATTCCAGGCACTGTGCTGTATAATGAAGATATGTGATAATCTTACTCTTTAGTGGTTTAGATTCCACATCTGTAAAATGTTTTCCCATTTGATTTCCAAGTCAATGAAGTTTTCCAGGGCACTGCCTTTGCTTTCTATCTCTCCTACATCAGGACCTAACTCAATAGCAAGTATTCAATAGAATAGATTTGATTTGCTCCCTATCCTTGTGAGGCAAATAGGACAGCTGGGTCATTCCTATGGTAGCCTTATATCCAAAGTGTAAATGTGTTATTTACAATGCCTGAGACTCGCACAGCTGGATTATGGTGAAGGCTAGTCAGCAACTCAGCCTTTTGGATTCCTAATCTAAGAGATTCTCCCCCACTCAGACGCAGTCTCCTACTTGTTTTTTTTTTTTTTTTTTTGTAGGAAGATGATTGAGCAGAAGGAAAGCACTGAGGAACCTGGGTTTTGAAAGAGATAAGCATTTCATCTTTGTTTCAATGATGAATTGTCATGGAGAAATCCTGAAGATAAGCATCTCCCACAAGGCCATACATTGCTCAACCTGATGAGCAAACAATCAGAAAATGTATGAATCCTGACGCTGTTTCCTTCTCTATGCAATACCATCTAGACCTCCAGTTAGATAGTTTTACGGTCTCTTATTCTGCCAATGAGTAAAATTAGTAATTCTCCATTGGGTACTACCTGCTAAATACTTAGGCTATAAATACTATCTTATTTATAGAAAAATATACATGAATATAGATATATATTCCCTTAAAACCACTTATCCCTTGAAAACAAAATCACTTATCCCTTGAAAACAAAACTCAGGCTGTTCTGTCCATATTCCATTGTCACATACTGTGTGGGAGATGATTTTGGAAATAGAAGAGCTATAAATTATTTTAAATTGAATTATACTTTTATTTGGCTCATGTAGAATAAATCAAGAAGAGTGATTACCTTTTCCTTTTTGTTTTTTCCTCATTAAAATGCAGGCAAAAGACTTGATCTGAGAAACTGAAGACATTATTGAGTTCATGGAGTTCAACCTCCCACTCAGTTCAGAAATGAATAGTGTAATAGTTTTGGTAGGTATTCATTCAGCTTCAGCTTTAACTCTGATTTAATCTCCATAGCTGGTTTATGCCATTTGAAGAGGTCTGAATTAACTCTTCTTCAGCATATTAAGAGTAAACTTAATTTACTGTAATTTCTAAATGGTGGGTGTGGTTCTGCAAGAAGAAGTGCATGGAATGTTGAATTCCTCTTTTTCCACATGGCCCTCTGACATTTAAAAAAAAAATGGTGTCTCATCAAAACTTTTTTGCTTTGATGTTTTTCAAATTCTTCCAACTATCATTCTTAGGATAGGTTTTCAGAAATATCTATATTGTAGTCTCTCTAGCCAGGTATTAATTTTTTCTGTAAAAGATGTCATCCCAAACTGAACATAGTATTTCAGATGCGTTTCAACCATGTACAGAATATCCTGCCAACTTATCTTTTTACTTCCAGAAACCATTCCTTTTTTCAAATTAAATCAGCCAAAGATTATCTTTACCTCTTTTGACAGCTATATCATTCTCCTCTCTCTCTCTCTCTCTCTCTCTCTCTCTATATATATATATATATATATATATATATACATATATTTTTTTTTTTTTTTTTTTTGAGCATGTAACAAAGTTTTAGGTGGATAATTAACTGTCTTTTTCATAGAATGGAGGACTGATTCTCTTAAACTGATTTGTGTAACTTTTCATTTTTTTCCTATTATTTGCATTTATTTTGTTTGAACTGATTATTCTAGTCATTTGAGCTCTAGTGCACATGTGTGTATCAGTTCATGACACATGCTGCACTACAACCCGCTGCCTGAGTTCTAATCCTGGTTCTGACACTTGCTGGCTGTGTATTTGTTACACAGGTTATTAGCATCACTAAATTTACCCCTCTGCAGAACAGGAATAACAACTGTAGCTACTCATAAATTAGATGAAGCTGGTAAACCAGTTAGCTCAATGCCTGACACATGAAAATTATGAAAGAAACAACTTGGCTATTGTCATTACCATTATTAAATTACTAGCTGTCTTAGTAAGTGAAAAAAAGTTAGCCAATACACAGAACTAAAGAAACAAGCGAACAAACAAGGAACCAGCATGGATATTTTGGACCAATTAATTATTTCTTATGGGTGCTGTCATGAACAATGTAGGATGTGTAGTGGCGTTCTGGCCCCTGCCCACCACAGGCCAGTAACACACCCTTTTCTTATCATGATCGTCAAAAATGTCTCCAGACATAGCCAAGGTCCTTGGTGAAGTTGATTAAAATCACCCATAGCTGATTTTAAAACCACAGCTATAGATATCTGAGAAGGAAAATGCTAAGGTAATGTTTCAAGCAATACCAGTTCCCTATGTCAATTATGAGCATCCTTTCTATATTTTACTCTGTTTTCCAAATTCTTATTCCCTTAGCCAGAGAGAGAGAGAGAGAGAGAGAAGAGAGAAAGAATAAGGAGATGTTTTGTTAGTAGTTTTACCTGCAAGCTGTGCTCTCAACAACTGGTAGCTGTCGCCATTAAGAAGAAATGTAATGTCTGCCCAGGCAGCGGCTCCCAATATCACCCACCCCGGAGGAAATGTGCTAAGATGGAAATGAGGCATTCTCTTCCATGTAGCCAAACCACATGATAGATGAAGCCACCTCAGTAAGCCCAGCGGGCAACCAGACACCTTATTCTTGAATCTGAACAGGAATGGTTCTGGTTGGAAGGATAGTGAGGAGATTGATTCTTAACTGCTACCTTTGACAGTAGGTACTGTAGTGGGTAACACTATGTTTCTGCTAAACTAAGGATATTATTCCTGTGTTTTTTCTACATTTATTCTGTCCAATTCTCTCAAGCATCTTGTGAATTCCTATTCCCCAAAGATGTAGAAATCCTTGTGATAGCACCTATATTGCTGATCAGATAGAAAAATTGTGCCCTTCTATTCTTTTTCATCTGTAATATCTGTAAGTGTGTATGAGATTGCTGAGGAAGGGTTTGGTATTTCTGTTTTCCACATCAGTTTAACATAGTGTGATTTGAACATTGCAGAAACCTAAATATTATAAATTAAATTTGCTTGTATACAGTCAGGCATACAATGGACCTTCCAAATGCTAATTTTTTCCCCTTTTATTCCTTTTAAACAGGGAGAAATATTTTATTAAACCTGAGAAAAATAGAATCAAGTATCAGAAAGACCAAGTTTTGTTTGAATGACTCTATGCAGTGAGATTGTGACAGATGCTGAATAAATAATGAATGAATAACAGGAATATGACATTCCAAACAATTGTGCACAAACGGCTAGAACAGATTATTTTCAACTTTTATTTTTTTGTGTAAACCTCTTCAATATCTTACAATTTCCTGCCCACAGATTTGAAAACCCAGCTTGTTATTAAAGATGTTGCCTTGCCTTTACTTTTTTCTCATTCCGAACCACTGCAAGAAAACTACTTGAGCAAATGAATAAAAAGTACATGTCAACATCTTCCCATATGGTAACAGCGCTCAGTATTCTGTCATTTATTTTTTTTGTTATTATAGAAATAAAAGGGTTATAGTATTTCCTGTTTTGAGTCAATATTTTTTAACTTTTAAAAGTTTAATTATTCAGTATTCGATACATATAGGACCTACATATCACATACATAAGTGATGCAGCATGATAATGAACTAAACAACTATGAACCCACCATCCTTGTAAGAAACCTAATATTACCAATGTATTCTATCTAAATATGTGCTTCTTTTCTTTCTCTGTCCCTTTCCTTCCCCAAAAGGTAGTCTTTCCCCTGAATATAGTGTTTATTTAATTTGATTTGCAAATTTCATTCAATGAAGTGGCACGACAGGTTTTCAGATCATCTCTGTAGTGTTAAGCCACCCTAAGATATTCTTTAATATTTTCCAGGATCCTTCTTGTTTTAGACTCATTTTGTCCAGTTCACTCCAGCCCCTTTTTCACTCCCCAGAATTGAGGTTTTGAAATGTGTTAAGTAACCTTTAATCACTGTCTTTCTTAGGAAAATGCTCCTGCTGACTTCTATGGCACTTTCTGTCCCGGAAAACTTAACCTTTGCTCTAATTCTCAGAAAGAGTCCTCGGCACCAACACCTTTGGCCCTTGAGTCAAACCCACCCTAGTCATCCTAAGGAAGGTGACTTCACTGAAGTCCCTTCCTTTTAACTAAAGATCAAAGAAACATGTATTTCATAGTCCTGGTTTCCTTCAGGCAAACCCCGTGCAGCATGATAAAACAACCCCTCTGAAATTAACCTATGGTCTATCTGAAAATCATGAACTTGCTATTCAAAAGCTGTTTTAAGAAATGTAGCTTATCCCCATTCCACAAATTCCAATCATACCCAGCCATTGGAAAGCCCTACCATGTAAAAATTCTGGCAGTGTCTTACACAAGATATGTCTACAGAGCATGGTGTGAAATCTACTAAACAAAACAGCAATGCATGGAGATAGCAGCATTGTAGTAATAACTATAATTAAATAGAGTATGTTTTCTTAATTTTGATAAAAATAAATTCTAAGGTGTACAATGAGAATAAAACACTGCCAGGTCACCTGTCCTCATCTATACAGATCTCTCCTAGAATGCGTTTTAGAGTGCCTTTTTTTTCTAGTTCTCACTGTCATAAGTGATAGGGTTCCCACCTGTTTATGTGGGTGATTGTGACATAACATAATAACTATCACTGTCAGAAAGTTTCTTAGCCTAATTTTCCTCTTTTTCAAAGTTTCACTACTACCCCTTATCACACTTCACACTTTCTACGATTTCAGCCTTCTGAGATATTTGTATTTTCCCAACTATTTTTCCATATGTATGTTTGCCCATGATCAATTTTCTACATTCTGTTGGTCTTCTGTTTGAAACTATGAGCTGTTCAGTTCCCTTCATAACTCAGAAACTAATAACTTATGACAAATGTGGGCTACATATAAATAACTCACAAAATTAAAGGGACTGGTCCAATATGAGATCCCTTCCTTAACAATTATCTTACCTATAGAGCACATTGGTCAGTTGCTATCATCTCACCTTCCACCTAAAAATATTATTTTGCTATCTTTCACATGGTGTTTATAACATGTAGAAGAACTACAGGTTTTTGTTCTTTGTTTTTGGTTTTTTTATATATTTCTTTTTAAATTTGTGTACTGGCTAACTTTTTTTTCTTCAAACACTGATGTTTTCAATTAATTTATTTTCATTTGTATAACCGCTCTCCACTTGTTTCTGAAAGTTGTATCTAAGAGTCTCTGGGATCAGAAATTTTAAATTTAATTTAATTGCATACTTCATTAATAAGCTCATTACTTATAACTCCTTTCCACAGTTTTCAAACTGATATGATCTAATGATGGTCATAACCCAACCCTGCTATTAATCCATCCTCTAGTAACAATACCATAATTGCCTATTGTTTATTGAGAAATGTAGAAACTTTAAGATGATATTTTCATCATAGTAGATTTAGCCAGAGTTTGCAAATACACTTACTCACATATCTAAATTAACTAAAGGATGTCATACCAGAAAGTGATTGTTTTTGAAATCGAAACTTTGATATCTTATTATTAGAAGTTGAGGGGAAAAAATGTAACAAAATGTAACACTGGTCTGCAAACTTCAAGGAAGTGCTTGTTCATGCACTATGTTTTATTACAGAAGTTTACAGCAATAACTTGCTTTCCATCATTGAAATGCCTTAAAAAATGCTGATGTTTGGGCCCGACATCTTAATTTTCTAATTTTATTTATGTGAGTTGAGTTCCAGTCTCCAGTATTTTAAAAATCTTCTTCAATTAATTCCTCAATGATTCACAAGTTCAACAGGCTTCAGAAATCTACTGTATTCCAGTATGTGTGTTAATCTATCAACAGTTCTAGACTATACCATCTGTGGAGATCCTACGCCTTCAAAACAGTATTGCCTTGTGGTTCAAGTTATATGCTTTGAAATTTGGATATATTGGATCTGCACTTTGGAAAATTTACCTAAATTCTCAAGCTACAGAAGGGTACCTCAATTTTCTCATACATAATACTGACCTCACAGAATTATTGTGAGGATTAAATGAAATGATACACAGACAACATATAAACTATTTGGTATAATACTAGATATAAAATAAACTTTCAGTAAATGATTTTTCTTTGTACTAGATTACCAATAAGAAAATTTCACTTAGACAAATGACTGAATAAACTACTATGACTTCTAATGTACTGGGGGGGGGTGTACACATGACTTGTATACATCTTTTGTTATCGGTATATACTATTACAATTTTAATAGTTTTTTTCCTCTCTTAAAATGTGCATACATTTTTGGCACCCTCTGTATAAATATATATTTTAATATATGCATATCATATATACTATTACATTAATTATATGTTATATATATATGTGTATATATATATATATATATATATATATATCTCCAAGTGGAAGAAATGCAAATTATACAAAAAATAGTCTAGAAAAAGATCTTTCAAAATTAAAAGGACATGTATTAAACATTTATCATGCCATGCCAGGTATGGTTCTATTTCTATAAACTAGGTGATTTAATTTGAAACAAGATAATAATAAGTGAAGCAAAAAGGCTTTTAACTTCAGTACTCTTTTTTTGTAGGAACTAAACTGATCTTCAGCAGAGCTGGTTTCCTCATTCTCTATGTACTATATACTTCCAGGGGCATCTGCTCCTAAAAGAACAGGAAACAAACAACAACAATAAAAACCAACACAGATGGTGGAGAAAAAAGATCCCATGGAAAGATACATATGTACTCACTCTATTTCCCAACATGGATTTTTTTCCACAAGAGCAATGCCAAAAACTTAAAAGAAAAATTAATTACAGAGAAGTGCACTCAATCCAAATGGTACACAGTCTTACACAAAGCAATAATGAAGACTAAATGTCCACAATGGGACAGAAAATGAGCACATTAGAATGTCATGGAAGTAGGAGTGTATGTGGTTATGAACCAGGCTCTGTCAGTTCCTGGATGGGTAGCTCGGGCATACTACCTAATCTCTCTGCCTCACTGCACACACCTACAAAATGAGCAAGTACATGGTGTTTTGTGACATTCAAATGAGGTGATACGCTTAAAAAATTATATGTTTCATCCTATTAGGAAGTGCTGTATAAGTGATATATACTACTACTAATACATCTATAGCATAGAATGTTTGAGAGTAGCCTATTGTGATTTTTGTGATCATAAGAAAATGATTATGATATTATTGAATGATATAAAAAGAAAAATCACGTAAAAGATTTATAATTTTACCTTTGTGAATATCATGTCTGAAGGAAAATTGCAAAAATTCAAAAACAACAACTATGGAAACATGAAATGTGTAGGAAGTGAAAAGGTGAATGATTTTATTTTCACCTTATCTTAACCTTATCTTTATATTCTAATTTTCTACAATGCATTTATACTAATTTTATAGCTAAAACAACATAGTGTGTGTCTATGTGTGTGTGTTTACTTATGAGTTTGCCCTCATTCTCTCCTGAAAGATTGGTATAACAATGATAGTCTTCTTGAAAAGTTTGGCAGAATTCACAATTGAAGCTAATTAAGTGAAATTTCCTCATGGGATGGGTTCTAATTACTGGTTAAATTTCTTGAACAGCTATATATTACTATTCAGAGTTCTGATTTCTTCTTGTGTCAGTTTTATGACATGTATTTTTCAAGGAATTGTACATTCTGTCTAAGGTTTATACAATGGTTGTTCAATATTTCTTATTATGTTATTAATGTCTACAAGATTTGTAGTGATTTCTACTATTTTTTTTCCCTTTTTCTTTAATGTCATTCATTAGGAGTTTATCAATTTTACTGACCTTTTCAAAGAACCCACTATGGACTTTGTTGATTGTTCTCTGTTTTATCTCTGGTTTCACTTTCATTGATTTATGGTTAATCTTTATCATTTGCTTTCTTACATTTACTTATTTTTAATTTGCTCTTTTTCTAGTTTCTTGAGGCAGAAGCTTATATCAGTTTTTTTTCTTTAATTAAAAAATATATTATGAAAAATGTCAAATTTGCACTGAAGTAAAAGAGAACACTGGAATGAGTCCCCATTAATTATCATCCAACGGCAATGATCATTATTAATGTATGACCTAAACTGGTTCCACCTGTAATGCCCAATTACCATCCTTGCTGGTAAATTTTTGTTTGTTTTTACAGTTCTGATGAAGTATAATTTGCATGCCAATCACCTATTGTAAATAGGCAGCTCAGCTCAAGGTGCCATATTCAATCTAGTTGCAGAGGCATGGCCCACCATTCCATGCCCAAGTTGAACAGGCAACCTTCCTTTTAAGAGCATGCAGTCTAAACAACTGAGCCATCCCTGCCACCCATCCGCAGCACAGCTCAAGGTGCCATGTTCAGTCTATCGCAGTTGCAGGGGGAGCAGCCCACCATCCCATGCAGGAGTTGAACCGGAAACCCTGTTGCTCAGAACTTGTGCTCTAACCAACTGAGCCACCCAGCTGCACCTGATTTTATATATTGATCTTGTATACCGTGACCTTGCTGAACTCAGTGATTAGTTCTAGCAGGAATTATGTGGATTCTTTAGGATTTCTAACATTTAGGACCATATTACCTAAGAATAAATTCACTCTCATTTCCTTCTTTTCAAACTGTGTTACTTTTATTTCATTTTCTTGCCAGATCTTACTGGCTAGAAAGAACTTGCAGTACAATGTTGAATAAAAATGTCAAGAGGAGACATTTTTGTTCTGTTCCTGATCTTAGGAAAGAAACATTCCGTCTTTCCCCATTAATTGCAACATTTACTGTAAGTTTTCCAGGTGCTGTTATCAACAGAGGAAGTTTTCTTCAATTCTTAGTTAATTTGGAGTTTCTAATCAGGAATGGGTGTGAAAATTTTCAAGTGTTTCTTATATATTTGTTGAAATTATTGTGTGATGCTTGTTTTTTTATTTTAATATGGTGTATTGCATTAAGTGATTTCTGAATTTTAAACCAATCTTGCATTCCTGATATAAATCCCATTTAGTCATGTTGCACAATACTTTTATATGTTATAAGATTTAGGTTGCTAAAATTAATTTAAGGAATTTTGCATTTATGTTCATGAGTATTTTTGGTCTGTTTAATTTTCTTGTGATGGCTTAGTCTGACTTTGATATCATCAGACAAACACCGGTCTCATAGAATGAATGTAGAATATTTCCTCCTCCTCTATATTCTGAAAGTTTTTCTTGGGACTGATATATATTCTTTAAACATTTGATATCAATATTTGATGAAGTCATCTGGAGCTGACCTGTTCTTTGTGGGAAAAATTTTAATTACTAATTCATTTGTGTTATTTTACTCAGATTTTCTACATCGTCTCTTGTCAGTTTTAGAAATTTGTATCTTTCAAAAAAGTTACTGATTTGGCAATGTTGTATGAGAAAGCAATGTATGGTTTAAAAAAAAAACAAGTCTAGGAATTATGACATCAGGGTCAGACCTAGTTTTTCCTCTGATAATGCTGGTAAATCATTTTCTATATCTTGTTAGCTAAATCTCTTATTGCCTTAAAAGGAAGTAACCAGATAACTTTTGAAGGACCAAAAATAAAGAGATTCTTTCACATTAGGAACAGGAAAATGTCCAGGTGAACAATATATTTAGTTGTTCACTTTGGATGATTTATTTTGAAAGTTGTTAAATTGTTTGTGTTATTTTTTTCACAGATGTTTTATTTTTTTGTTTTGTTTTAAATTCTATTTGTTGATATTGTATATCCAAGCTTTGAAAATACTTAATGCAATATGTTTCCTATAACTATTTATTGTTCCTCGGGCAGGAGGCCTGGAAAGCTAAGGAAACTCATTTGAAAATCAAATATGAAATTTCATGATATTTAAAACTTTTTGGCAAGTCTGTGATTGAAGAAAAAGCAGTTTGGAAGTCATGGAAACTTTTTTTTTTTCCTCATCACAAATCCACAAGTTTTTATCATTTGTAAAAATAATAAACATTTTTGGAATTGTGAGAGCATTACCAATGCTTTCTGTAAAATAAAACATATTAAATTTATTTAACTCTATTTAGTCTAGATTTCTTAATGTAATAAAGAAATAGTCACTTATGGGATATAGCCTATCCTGAGTATTTTAAATATTTTTCTCTGTGACCCATAATAAGAAATGCATTTTATATCACAACTTAGCACACGTACACACACACACACATACACACACACACACACTTTCCCCCACCACACAGTCATAGATATATAAATGTTCCCCAAATAGTATTTGAAGAATATATAACACACTTCACAATTGCTATTCTATTTCATTCAATTTGGTTTCATTTGGGGTGGGTGGGGGTGGGAGTTACCCATTAAATTGATTTTATCACCCACTAATAGGTCACAACCTACAATTTGAAAAAAAAAAAGTACTGTGTTAGTTAAAATAATTGGCATTTAAACCATGTAGCTCATAGAGCTCAAAAGTAAGTCAACATTATACAGGTATTATGGTAAATAGTATTTAGAGAGGCTGCTCAGAGCAGACTACTAGATGGGTCATTAGAGTACCTTAAATATGCAGGGAAATTTTGGAGATGGCACATTTGAGTGATGCGTCGATATCACCACCATTTACAATACCTATGTTTATCTGTACATTGTCCTTAATACAACTTAGGAGGTAAAAGGGCATATATATATATATATATATATATATATATATATATATATATATATACATATACATATACATATACATATATACATAGTTTTTGCATTCAGGAAAATTTAAATTTAAATTTAGGCCTCACTCATTAAATATATGATATTAAATACATGATATTAAGTATATTAGTTTCCTAGGGTTGCCATGACAAAGTACCACATACTGGGTGGCTTTATTAAAACAGGAATTTATTGTCTTAAAGTTCTGGAGGCTAGAGGTCCAAAAGCAAAGTGTCAGCAATGCCACGCTCCTTCTGAAATTTGTAGAGGAACCCTCCCTCACCTCTTCCCAGCTTCTAGTGGTTGGCTGGCAACCTTTGGCACCCGTGGACTTGCTGCTGCACAATTCCAGTCTCTGCGTTCATCATCACATGATATCCTTCCTGTGTATCTCTGTCTTCACATGACCCCAGTCATATTGGATTAGCAGCCCACCTTTCTCTAATATGACCTCATCTTAATTAACTACCTCTGTACAGACTCTCTATTGAAATAAGGTCACATTCTAAGGTACTGCGGGTTAGAACGTAAACATGTATGTTTTGGAGGGGATACAATGCAATCCATGACACTAGGAAACTCATTTCTCCACCCTCTGTTTTGGCTCAGATTTTACCTATTAAATAGCACAGTGTTATAAGTCATAAGTACATTATCAGTTTTAGAGAGAGGATAATTGGATGAATTAGGGGTAGCAAATGAAAAGAAAAAAGAAAATACCTTGATTTGCAAGTCACAAAAACTGCGGGAGAAAAATGTACTTTAACTTGCAATACCACCTAACACCGTGTTCCTGCAACCCCACTCAGAATCATCTCAAGTGCTACTCCTGGAAAGGCATGCTCCAGTTTGCTTTCAACTCCTAACTTTAATGTAGACTCTCAAGTATCCCTGTCTCCTCTTCTCTGGCCAGTATGTAATCCAGAATTCCTAACGCCACCAATTCCAGGGCAACAACTCTAGCATGGATCAAGTTGTTTAGCTATATTTGCAAGAAAGATGAGCTGCGGATTAAAAAAAGAAAAAAAGAAAAACCCATCAGCTGCCTGGCTTTACCCTGCTGAACTAGAGACCGGAAAATAAATGTTTGCACCTTTAATGACCTCCATTGTCCTGACTTCACAGAATCCCCAGTGGGTGGCTAATCCTTTGGAACAATACAGTACAGATGTTTCACAGGATAAGAAGGCAAATTCCAGACCAATCAGAACCATTCCAAATGTCAGCACACCAAAATAAAGTTAAAATACGAGACAAACAGATGCAGCTTCCAAAGTCTGATCCCTTTGTCGTGGGTGAGTCATTCTACAGTAGGGGGTGAGATCAGTGCTTTATGTCAAGCAATGGCAGCTTTCTCCTTAATGAGAATTGAGCTGCTCTGGCTATTGTTTTGTATTTACCCTGTTCACTACTTTTAGAAATTCCTCTCAAGATAAATACTGCTCCATGTCTCCTGGACTCAACTCCACCCCCACACCCCACTCCCCATGTAGAAATTACTGCCATGGTTTTCATTCTGAAAAATAAGTTTCAGTTGTATTCAAGAATTCTAAGCAATGTTTTGACCAAGGCAAAACATGTCTGCTGTGAGATAGAGTTCTTTTTGCTTAAATGAAAAATGTTGCAAAATCTTCTGGAATTACCAAGATAAATGCTGAAAGTTTCTTTCATGTTTATGTTTTTAGTAAAAGTAATTCTAATATGACTACTAACTACCAGGCTAGGAAGCAATTATACAAGTGAAGTTAATATTAATAATAAATGTAATAAACTTATTTCTTACATATACTTTGTTTTATAAACTACTATTTCATATATAGATCAATATGTTCTTGATACTAAGAACACACAGATTAACAATATTTTTTTGGGGGGGCGGAAGGGATAATCTTTTTTCTTTAAAAAGAAATATTGGGCTGGCCGAGTGGGGCGGCGGTTAAGCGCTGGCTTTGGAAGCCAGCGGCCCCGGTTTGGTCCCACATATGAGGGCCAGTGACACTGCCCTCAAAAAAAAAAAGAAATATTATATTCAATGTATACTTCTATTGTAAGATTTAGTTTTCTTAACTTGCAGAACATTAAAATGTAAAGACATAACTATTAAGGTTGAGAAAATGCAGAAATCCTAAGCAATATATAAAAATGTTCATATTGTAAAGAGTTAGAAAACAATTTGATAAAAAATTACTATGTTGATGTCTTAGGATTTAAATAGTTTTAAAATTAATTTAGAACTATGGTTAAAAAATAATTGTTTTAGTGTTATAAGACAGGAAAAATTTTGTATGATTTATGAGATGATTTTTATTTTTTTCTTTGCAAATCTATCTTGATTTTTTTTTTTTTTTGTTTTTTTGTTTTTAGGGCAGTGTCACTGGCTCTCTTATGTGGGACTGAACCGGGGCGGCTGGCTTCCCAAGCCAGCGCTTAACCACCGTGCCACTCGTCCGGCCCTTGACTTTAAACACTGTAACTAGGCCCCTTGCTACCTACAAGTAAAGGAATATCATCCCCATATTTTTTTGTGTGTTGGATCCAATATAGTTGCAGAAATAGAACAACTGGGAGTATCAAGTTAGGGTAATAGAGTATCTAGCCTATTGCATTGGGGAAAAAATGTGACCTATAAGCATTTTTTAGGTTAATTTACAGGTTTAAATGAGGTAAACAAACAAACAAAATAACTTGTCTCCATTTGAGGGAGTGGGGTTGGTGAGGAGGGTTGTCTGATAACTATACTCCTTAATCAGCGTTTCCTTTTGGCTCACCCTTGCCCTTCTCAGTACATCTCTGGCCTCCCCAGCAATACCAACTACAATAGTAGTTTTGTATTTTTAACTCTTCTTTGCTTAAAAAAAAAAAAATTACCAGTTTTTCTTTTACTTGTTAAAGTTTAAAATTGGGAGTGTGTTTGGTAAAAATAAATAAAAGATGTGTGTCTGCTTAGATTGCTCATTCCATAATTCTTTGGAACAATAATTTGTATCCACCTAGGAGTTTAGTTGTATCTGGGGCACCATATCAGCTACTTGGTCAACACTGCTGTGTGGGCACAAGTAGGACCTTACCTGAGTCACAGAAATAATATGAGGAAACCAATGGGAGGATGCAAATGCTTCTGTGTGTGTGTGTGTGTGTGTGTGTGTGTGTGTGTGTGTGTGTGTGTGTTTGCACGTGCATGTGTGTGTGCGCGCGTGCCCACCTCTGGCTGGCTGTCTCCTTCCTTCTCTGTTTTCTCCCGTTTTTTGTTATCTCTTTTCTGATCTTTCCTTCTTTTATTTTCTTTGTTGGTCCATCATCCTTTCTTCATCTGTTTCTTTCTTTTGTACTTAAGTACTTCTACTAGAAAAGGTATTTCATAGTAAATTTAAAGTTGATAGCAGATGAACAGAAAGTTAAGTTTTTCTTGTAAGTCAGCTCAATATGTAATATTTCACCATTGTAGTATATCATATTCTCCCTCAAATTCTCATTTTTAAGGATTTTAATTTTGTTTCTTTGTGTACTTGTTTTCATTCCATTTCTTTAAAAGGAACAATATTAGAATGCTCTTAAAATTTGTAAATCTGAACCACAGTTCAGCTTTACTAACAGAACTAGGGTCAATCCATTAACCTGTTTGTTGGTTTTGGGTTATTTTCTCAAAGCTGCCTGAACCTAGGAACTGAGCAGTTGGTAGGCCTAAACATTTACAAGGTGGTTTTCCAGTGAACATGTTTGCTTGAAGAAGATAAACCATGTTTACGTTTCTTCCAGGAGAGGCCAAAGATATCCTAACTCTTAAGCTTATGACCAATTTATGTCCTGGCAGTTGAGAATAGAGTAGAATAATTTAACTCAACAGGCTTGATTTTTAGAATGTTCACTTGTGCAGCTCACACATTAAATGATGATATGGTCTTTGCACTTGAAAAGACCTTTATAGAACATGAATAATATTTTTCAAGTTTGCATTTGGCTGCTGACTTAGTTGATTACAGGGTTCCCACAAAAACTTAATCCCAGCCTTTGAGAAAAAAATATGAGTGGATATCTAAGCCAAATTGATGCTAACTACAAAAGAAACATCCGAAAGCTCGTAGCAGTTTGGGGTCTCAGAGAAGAAAAACACTTTTTAAAAATTAATAAACATTTAGTGATAAAATGGGGAGAAAATTCAATGTTTGGCACCAACTGTTCCTATAAAAAGGACAGACAATTTAGCATTCTGCAAAGTATGTCTTAGAAGTAAAACCCAGGAGATCCATTAAATCTACAAGCATTTACAGCGAATATTTGTGGTTTATCACATTATACATTACTTATTGTATTAATACTGTATATCATATATAACATTAATTGTAATGCATTAGTAAGTGGATTGAGTATTACTTTAAATTAAATCAAATTCATGAGAATTATATTGAGACATTTTTGCTTTTCCTATTCCAAATCCTCTCCTCCAAAAATGTGTTTTATTTAATCTGTCCTGAAGAGTCACCATGAGTTTCTTGACTATTTCATAACTTGGGGCTTCTAAGTGTTAAGCTAATAAGAAAACTATGCATGAAGATAACTATCTGAACATGTGTAGGCTCATCCATCATACTGAAGAAATATTTAAATATTCTGGGAAATTCCTGCTTGCAGCCTGATGGAGAAAGAGAACTTATTTCAAACAATAAGGTTTTTCTGGTCACGTGCCACATTTCCTGAGCCATTGTGTTTGGCACCAGGAAACAACTTGGCATGAGCCCTTGAAAAATCCATCAGCAACTGTGTCAACTTTATCACTTCCTGAGCTCATGCTTACAGGAAATGGATACAAAAACAATGATTTAAATGGGGAAAAATTACTTTTTGCAATTTGAAAAGTTAAAAAATATATACATTTAACACTTTCTTGCTATTTTCTTGTAGTAAATAAACTGGAAATTTGTCCTAACAATAGACAATGAATATATCATAACCCATCAGATATGCCTTTATCTGTCAAATGTAATTTTAAAAAGCTATACCTATTTTTTTTTTCACTTGGTGGTTATGGGTTTTAGAAGCATAAACAAATTATGTGAATTTAAGTCTGTACCGAAAGCGTGGTAAGAGAAGAATGATACATGTGATGTCAAACTTAGAAACACCATCAAGATGCTACTGCCAGAGAGAAATATTTATTTTACCCTTTGGATGAAGGAGACCAAATGAGAAAGAGTATTAACAGAGCAGAAGGGCATAATGGCAGAAACAACTTGTCACTGGAGATTTAGAAAGAAGTCGAAATATACAGAATTTTACCTTACATGATATTCAGGTGAGAAAACAATAAGTAAAAGGGCATAAGTATTCGTGACTTTTACCTTTTATCTTTTAGCCATGGACTATAAAACAAACTTACTCATGATCCCATTTCTCTAGCATCCAGCTTGGCTACTAACCCTCACCTGATTATTTAAAATATTTGCAGCTGAGCTATTAATAAATCATCATTGTTAAATATGTATTCCCTAGAAAATAGTCTTGGCTTTTTCTCAGAGTTTTAATGCCTTTTGTACCACACAAAATTTCTTCAGGAGAGCTCTGCCTTCAAATCTGAGTACCCGCCACATGATAAATTAAATCCAAATATTCCTTGAATGACCTGGCCATCAGAGTGGACTCAATGGTCAGGCAGGCAGGGAAAGCCAAAAAGTGAAGGAAAAAATAAAAACCAGCTAAGATCTTTACCCCCATTTTATTAATACCTCTGTCTCCTGTTATATGTAGTTTGTTAGGTCATATTTCTATTAGACTGAATATTTGGGAAACAGAGAATTCTAGATTATGCCCATACTCATATACTTAGCCATCTCCCAAGAACACCTTTTGGAGTTTTTATAGTATCTAAAAATTCTTTGACAGATATAATTTTAGACATTGGAATTCTCATTTTATAATTCAGAATACTAAATCCAGTGACATAAATGAGTCATCTATGTCACACAAAGGGTAAATAGCATATTTCAAGACTCAAAATAGTGTCCCCATATATTTCATGGGCCTGCAGAATCCTAAAAGAATTGAGCCGATACCTCAGATGCCATCATAGCACCTAGGTAAGGTCGTCCCCTGGAATGTGCCCCAAGCATACAAACTATTACGCAATCCAAGCAAGCCCATTTGGATTTGTTTTGCATATTCAGCTTTCTCATAAGATTTTATTTGGAAAGGAGGTTTGAAAACAAAACCATGCCACTCTATCATTACATCCCTAGATTACTGCCATAGTTACTTAAGTACTAAACCTAAATTTAAGTTTTCAGTGTGAGAAAGACTAACAGATTAAAGAAATATGATATAGGTCCTTCAAACAGGCCTCCAACTTGATTTCAGATGAGGTATGATCAAAAGAGGCAGTGACTGCTTAAATTAAAAAATATATATAAATAGATCTTCCAGTAAGATGGTGGAATAGATGGATGCTTTCCCAACTGCCTCCCAGGATCACATGAAAATTACAAATAATTTATACAACATTTAACCTTGGAAGTCCCCTGAACACTAGATGAACAGAATCTCTTAAAGAAGGATCCAAAGAGGAGGCCACGTCAAGTTTGGTAGGAGGGGCACAGACGAGAGAGGGCGAGCCCCCTGAGGGATGCCCCAGCTGTGGGGAGGCTTCTCCAGTTGGGGGAGAGACCCTCCAGCCCCATACCGAGCTCACTAGCCCAGGGTTGCTTTGCCAGGAAGAGGAGTTCTACGACAGGGGGCAGTAGAAATTAGTAGAAATTAGTGAGGAATCTCTTTGCTCAGCTCAGTGGTGGCTAGAGAACCAGTGGGGCCGGCACCCGGGCTTGTTTGCCGATGATAACTCACCTGGTTCCAGTTGGAGGGAGTAGCTGCATGAGCCGGGCCCAGGAGCCTGTGGGGAAGGACTTAACTGAGCACCTTTGGTGCAGAAGCTGGAGGTTTTGGGACCATTGTTCCCCTGGTTTGGAGCTTGCACAGGAGCGGTGTACAGGAGGGCGCCATTTTTTCAGGGTTGGTCCCTCCCACAGAGGGTCAGATCCGGGACCCCATTGGTCTCGTGAACTTGGCGCAGGAGTGCATACGTGCGTGCACAAACGGCCTTGGATTCCCACCCTCCTCCCTGCTTGTGCTGCGTTGCCAGGGAAACACCTGGTAGGTACCCTCGGGCTACATGAGGCTGCTCACTGAGACGCAGGAGTGTGTGAGCGGCCTTGGGTACCCGCTCCCTGCATTGTTTGTGCAGAGTTGGCAGGCTAGGGATTGGCTGTTGGGCTGCTTAGCCTGATCTACAAGTGGCTGATTGGGACAGGCTGAGATGGGGAGATTTCCTGAGAGTGCTGGGCCAGGAGCTGTGCACCTGCATGATCCAATCGAGGCTTTCCTGGCGAGTTTGTGTGGACTTATTGCTGGTGCAGAGTGCATGCTGCTCTGACTTGGTGGGGGCCACTGACCACAATATGTGGTGCCTTGGGGCCTGACCCTCCTACCTAGAACTGTGTTGCCAGAGGCACCCCGAGCCCCTGGTGCCTGGCCCACATCTCCGCAGGCCACAGAGGGGTTTTTTTTTTTGCAGTAGCTGACAACCAGTAACAACCTGTGAAGATTGTTTTTTGGTAGTGAGAACAGTTCCAGGGCACATAGCAGCTAATTGCGGAAAGCCCACTGCAAGTCTGAGAGGGAGGCCAGCGCATAACACGTTAAGCTCTTCCCCCCAATAGCTGGTACTGAGTCACCCAGAGATTCTCTATTGCTGAGCAAGTGGTCTGCAGATTAAGGAGGACGGAGAGTCCCCCCACCTCTTTTTTTCTCTCTGTTCTTTCTAGGTAATCTATCTAATACATCAAAGCATTCACAGAACAACAGACAGAATGAAGAAACAAAGAAACATATCCCAAGTAAAAGATCAGAAGAAAACTCTAGAAATGGAACTAAATGAAACAGAGGTATCCAAACTTTCAGAGACAGAGTTTGGAACACTGATGATAAGAATGTTTAAGGAACTTAGCGACAGCATAAAGAAGCATAGGGAAACCATAAAAAACAACCAGTTACAACTCAAGAATACAATAACTGAAATGAAGAGCACACTTGAAGGAATCACCAGAAGAATAGATGAAGCAAAGGAGTGGATCAGTGAATTAGAAGACAAAATAGCAGAAATCACCCAGCTGGAACAACAAAATGACAAAAGAATAAAAAAGAATGAAAATAGTTTAGGAGACCTCTGGGCCAACATGAAACACAACAACCTTCGCGTCATAGGAATACCAGAAGGAGAAGCGAAGAAGCAAGGGATTGAGAATGTATTTAAAGAAATAATGACTGAAAACTTCCCTACCCTGGTGAAGGAAATCGACATACAAGTCCAGGAGGTACAGAGAGTTCTAAACAGGCTGAATCCAAACAGGCCCACACCAAGACACATCATAGTTAAAATGGCAAAGCTTAAAGACAAAGACAGAATCCTAAAAGCAGCAAGAGAATGACAGCAGGTTACATACAAAGGAACTCTTATAAGACTAACAGCTGACTTTTCTTCAGAAACTCTGCAGTCTAGAAGGGAGTGGCAGAAGGTATTCAAAGTGACACAAAATAAAGGCCTACAACCAAGATTGCTCTACCCAGAACATATATCACTTAAAATTGAAGGAGAGATAAAGAGCTTCTCAGAATACAACAAGCTTAAGGAGTTCATTACCACCAAGCGAGCATTGCAAGAAATGCTAAAAGGGCTTTTTGAAACAGAAGAAAGGGGAAAACAAGCTAACCCAGGAAGACGAGAAATACAAATAACAAAATGGCAATAAATATGCACCTATCAGTAATCACTTTAAATGTGAATGGGCTAAATACTCCAATCAAAAGACACAGAGTGGCTGAGTGGATAAGAAAACAGTACCCATGCATATGCTGTCTAAAAGAGACTCATCTCAGATCAAAAGACACACACAGATTGAAAGTAAAGGGATGGAATAAGATATTTAATGCAAATGGAAATAAGAAAAAAGCTGGAGTAGCAATACTTATTTCAGACAAAATAGACTCTTAAATGACTACAATAAAAGACAAAGGAGGGCACTACATAATGATAAAGAGATTGATTCAACAAGAGGATGTAACTCTAGTAAACATCTATGCACCCAATATAGGAGCTCCTAAATATATAAAACAAATTTTGACAGACATAAAGACAGAGATCAACAGTAACACTATCATAGTAGGGGACTTCAATACCCCGTTGTCATCATTGGACAGATCCTCCAGACAGAAAATCAACACGGACATAGTGGCCTTAAATGACACTTTAGACCAGCTGGATTTAATTGATATTTTTAGAGCATTTCACCCCAAAGCTACAGAATATACATTCTTCTCAAGTACACATGGAACATTTTCTAAGATAGCCACATGTTAGACCACAAAACAAGTCTCAACAAATTTAAGAAGATTGAAATCATATCAAGTATCTTCTCTGACCATAATGCTATGAAACTAGAAATCAATTATAAGAAGAAATCTGGAAAGCTTACAAATACATGAAGGCTAAATAATATGCTACTAAATAATGAGTGGGTCAAAAATGAGATCAAGGAGGAAATCAAAAGATACCTCGAGACAAACGGAAATGAAAACACCACAACCCAAAATCTCTGGGATACAACGAAAGCAGTCCTAAGAAGGAAGTTCGTAGCAGTGCAGTCCTACCTAAAGAAGGAAGAAAAATCTCAAATCTACAGACTATCTTTACACCTAAGGGAACTCAAAAAAGAACAGCAAAACAAACCTAAAGGGAGTATAAGGAAGGACATAATAAAGACCAGAGCAGAAATAAATGAAATAGAGAACAGAAAAACAATACAAAAGATCAATGAAACCAAGAGTTAGTTTTTGAAAGATAAACAACATCGACAAACCCTTAGCCCGACTAACCAAGTAAAAGAGAGAGAGGACCCAAATTAATAAAATCATAAATGAAAGAGGAGAAGTGACAATAGATACCACAGAAATACAGAAAATTTTAAGAAAAGACTATGAGCAACTATATGCTAACAAATTCGACAATCTGGAAGAAATGGATAAATTTCTAGAAGCATACAATCTACCAAGTCTGAACCAAAAAGTAACAGAAACTCTGAACAGACTGGTTACTGCCAAAGAAATTGAATCAGTAATCAATAATCTTCCAACAAACAAAAGCCCTGGAAAAGATGGCTTCACAGGTGAATTTTACAAAACATTCAAAAAAGAATTAATACCCATTCTCCTCAAACTATTCCAAAAAATACAGGAGGGAAGGCTCCCAAACTCTTTCTATGAAGCCACTATCATCCTGAATTCTAAGTCAGACAAAGATATTACAAAAAAGGAAAACTACAGGCCGATATCCCTAATGAACATCGATGCAAAAATTCTCAACAAAATACTAGGAAACCGAATTCAGAAGATCATACACCACAATCAAGTGGGATTCATTCCTGGTAAGCAAGGTCGGTTGAATATACGCAAATCAATTAATGTAATACATCACATTAACAAAATGAAAAATAAAAATCATATGATCATATCAATAGATGCAGAAAAAGCATTTGACAAAGTCCAGCAGCCATTTATGATAAAAACTCTTAGCAAAGTGGGAATAGTGGGATCATATCTCAACATAATAAAGGCAGTATATGATAAGCCCACAGCAAATATCGTACTCAATGGGGAAAGTCTAAGAGCTTTCCCCTGAAGATCAGAAACAAGACAAGGCTGCCCACTTTCACCACTTCTATTTAACATCGTTCTGGAAGTTCTAGCCACAGCAATCAGACAAGAAAACGAAATAAAAAGCGTCCACATTGGAAAAGAGGAAGTAAAATCGTCATTATATGCAAATGACATGATACTATATAGAGAGAATTCCAAAGACTCCACCCAAAAACTGCTAGAACTGATAAACGAATTTGGTAAGGTAGCAGGATACAAAACTAATATTCAGAAATCAGTTGCATTTGTATACATCAATAATAAACTATCAGAAGAAGAAATCAGGAAATCAATCCCTTTTACAATCGCTTCAAAACCAATAAAATATCTAGGAATCAATTTAACTAAAGAAGTAAAAGACCTGTACTCAGAAAATTATGAGATACTGAAGAGAGAAGTCAAAGAAGATACAAATAAATGGAAATACACACCATGCTCATGGATAGGAAGAATTAATATAGTTAAAATGTCAATACTACCTAAGGCCATATATAGATTCAGTGCAATTCCAATCAAACTACCAAGGACATTTTTTTCAGAAATAGAACATAGAATCCTAAAATTTATATGGAACCACAAAAGACCCCGAATAGCCCTAGCAATCTTGAGAAATAAGAACAAAGTGGGAGGCATCACACTACCTGACATCAAAACATACTACAAGGCTAGAGTAATCAAAACAGTATGATACTGGCTTAAAAACAGACACATAGACCAATGGAACAGAATAGAGAGCCCAGGAATAAACCCATCCATATATGGTCATTTAATCTATGACAATGGAAGCAAGAATTTACATTGGAGTAAAGATACTCAATTTAATAAATGGTGCTGGGAAAATAGGACTGACACATACAAAAAAACGAAAATGGACTACCTACTTACACCATATAGGAGAACAAACTCAAAATGGATTAAAGACTTAAATGTAAGACCTGAAACAATAAAATTACTAGAAGAAAACATAGGGAGTAAGTTTGCAGACATTACCCTGAGTAATATTTTTACTGATATATCCCCTTGGGCAAGGGAAATAAAAGAAAAAATGAACATATGGGATTATATCAAACTTAAAAGTTTTTTCACAGCAAGGGAAATCATCAATAAAACAAAAAGGCAGCCTACTGAATGGGAGGAGATATTTGCCAACGATATATCTGATATGGGGTTGATATCCAAAATTTATAAAACACTCATGAAACTCAACACCAAAAAACAAACAACCCAATTAAAAAATGGGCAGAGGATATGAAGAGGCATTTCTCTAAAGAGGACATACAGATGGCCAACAGGCATATGAAAAAATGTTCAACCTCACTAATCATCAGAGAAATGCAAATAAGAAACCACAATGAGATACCACCTCACACCGGTCAGAATGGCTATCATCAATAAATCAACAAACAACAAGTGCTGGCAGGGTTGTGGGGAAAAGGAAACCCTGGTGCACTGTTGGTGGGACTGCAGATTGGTGCAGCCATTATGGAAGTCAGTATGGAGGTATCTCAAAATACTGGAAATGGAACTACCTTATGACCCAGCAATTCCACTCTTTGATATCTATCCAGAAGAATCCAAGACCCTAATTCGAAAAAGAATATATGCACCCCTATGTTTATTGCAGTGCTATTTACAATAGTCAAGACTTGGAAACAACCAAAATGTCCATCGGTAGATCGGTAGATGACTGGATTAAGAAACTGTGGTACATTTATACAATGGAGTGTTACTTCACAATAAAGAAGAATGAAATCGCACCATTTGCAATGATATGGATGGACCTAGAGACTATTATGTTAAGTGAAATAAGTCAGTCGGCGAAAGACAAATACCATATGATCTCACTTATATGTGGAATCTGAAAAACTGAATGAATGAGCAAAGTAAACAGAAAGTCTCATAGATATAGAGGAAAAACAGGGTTGCTATTTGGGAGGGGGGTGGGGATGAGGGAGAAGGGGAAGGGATTAGAGAGCATAAATAGGTAACCACAATATTGCCACAGGGATATGCAAGACAGTTCAGGGAATAAAATAATGTTGTAAATATTTTGTGGGGTGTCAGATGGTCACATTTCTTGTTAGGGAGACCACTTCATGGATGAGTAGAGGCTTGATCACTGCACTGTACACCTGAAACTGATGTTGTATAATATTGTATGCCAACTGTAATTGTATATATAGATAGTCATGGAATGTGGATTATACTGTGGAAGGGAGTCAAAGGAATTGTAATTGATGTATATGATATGGGAGGGAGGAGAGGGATGGCAAATTGGGGGCAAGGGGTTGTCACTTTGAGGGATAAAAAGTATAACTATTGCACTGTGTTGTACACCTGAAGCTAATTAAAAAAATGTTTACTTCACAATAAAAGAATAAAAAATAAAAAAAAGAAAGTCTACGGGTTAAAAGAGTTGAGTAGGAATTACATGTGCCTGAGTACAGTACAGCTTCCCCCCAAAATCCCGAGAATGTCATCAAAAAATGACAATGTGATTAAGGCTGAGACCATATTAGGTTAATTCTAGACTGTGTTTAATTCCCAGTAGGATTAGGTCAGAAATACATTTCTATTCGAGAACCAGCATTTGTTTAATCCAAAGGATGATTCTAAGGAGGGGTGTACTTCCTAGCAGTTTGTCTTTCGCATGCCTGAGACCATAATTGGATAGAATCATTTATTTGTTTGCATCTTTTGGATTGTCATGATCACTTGTGACTTTATAATGTGAATCTTGTTTATCAAGAAGCTTGAATTTCAGCAGTAGTTTTGGCTGTGCAAGCCAGGAGCATAGGCAGTGAATAATACATTTTAATAAAATTTAAATCAATGAAGTTTAGCATCAAAAAATAAATAAATAAATAAATAAATAAATAAATAAATAAGAGAGAGCTAAAATAAAAACATTCGTAGTTTATATATATATATATATATATATATATATATATATATATATTACAGTAAAAGACACATTGCCATTAATCCCCCTCAAAGTACTCCCACTTGTTTCAAATACACTTATCCCATCATCCTTGCCACTTTCTGAAGCAGTTCTGGAAGTTCTCTTTCGTGTTTGGTTGTGCTGTTGTGGCTGCCTCGATGCCCTGAATCAATTTAAATGTTTTCATGGTCATTTTGACTTTGGGAAGAGCCAGAAGTCACATGGTGCCAGATCCAGTGAATAAGGTGAATGAGTACACACTGTAATCTGACAGAAATTCCTGTACCAGAAGCGATATATATATATATATATATATATATATATATATATATATATATATATATCATTATTCTTGGTTATTATGGTCTATAATGTCACCATGAAAACTGAGCTATTAGCTCCTAGGAGAAATACTGGATTAGGCTCCTGTGTGCCTTTCATCACAATATTTTCATCAATGGATCAATACATAACCTGTTTTAATGTAAGCTTCTGCTTAAAGACCTTTATTTAGTATCACTGTTGATTCTTTAACATTGAATTCAAGCCAACAGTGCTATATATCATCATGAATAAATTTTATCTAACACATGGTTTCTTCGTAAGGTACATCACAGCCTTCTCAAGCTTAGTAAGTAACACTGGTCAACACTATAGCACTACGCTTAAATGATATTTTAAACAGGGAAATCACCACCACCACTACCAAAACACAAAACAAAACCCCATGACAAACATGAGTAAAACATGACCCAGATTATGAAAAGGACATATTTGTGATACAAAAGATGAAACAAGGAAGGTAAAATGTTGCCTTGCTCAATCCCTGATGGGAATTAATACCTGTGACAGGGTAATCAAATTTCATTTATTTATTTTTTTGTTTATTTTTGCCACTCTGTACATATCCACAAGCAACTGTGAAAGCATTACAAATATTGATTTGGAGGTGTAAAAGGGTTTACAAATTAATTTTAGTGAATAGTTGAATTCAAAAATTTGGAATCTATGAATAATGAGGATTGACTTATTTCTTGGGAAACCTCTATATCCTCAAATGAGATGATTTTTTTTTCCAGTATTTATTTTACTGGAACTCTTAGCAACTATAACTGTTCAACCCCTCCTGCCTTTTTGGAAGTTTCTCTTCCTTTTGTTACCAGAACATCTCACTCTCTTTCCACGTGTTCATTTTCCCCCCACTGGCTTCCTTTTCTCAGTGTTCTTTGGGGGTTCTGTCACCTCTACCATGTTTTTAAATATTGAAATTCTTTTAGGAGCCATCCTCAAACTTCTTCTGCTCTCACACTATACCCTCCTGACACAATCTCTTCTATACTTGAAAGACTAACAAAATTTTATCTCTTGCTCAAATTCCTCCTCTGAGAGTCAGGCATATATATAGTGGGCTACTAGACAGTTCCACTTCAGTGTCTCCAAAACACCTAGAAATCAATGTGCATAAAAATGAATTTATGATCTTTCTCCACAAAACTTGAACTTACAATCTGAAGAATTTATGAGAGAAAGAAAGTTTTATAGTGCAGGTCCAGGGAAATATTTTGAAAATGACTTTAGGTAGCACACAATGGAAGGGAAAGTCCTCTTTGCCATACTACACAACTTCGGCTCTTTGGCTAAGGAGAACAGAGAGGGGAAACGTCACACAGTCCAAACACATATAAGACCTCCCATTCCCAAAAGCAGGGTCATCATCTTGCCAAATGACAACATCACCATCTCTGGTTGTACAATATGCTGAGTCCAGGATTCAGGGCAAACTGATCAACTTGTCAAATCATTTTATTAGGATTCTTTCTAGCAATCAGATTAAAATTTCCATTGTTAGTGATGGTTATATTTAGTAGTAAGAATCTATAATTCTCACACATATTTCCCCAAAGTCTTTTGGTGAATATTTTTACATTGAACTAGTGAGCTAATTTTTTTTAAATGACAGTTTTCTGATTACATACTTATATCTTTCAAATCCATGCAAAAAGTATGTATTATTTAAACTGGTAAAGTAACTAACACCATCCATAATTATAATAAATGTACAAAATAGTTTTATCAGCCTCCTGCACAGACTAAAGCAAGTATTTATAGAGGGAATGTGGTAGCACTAGTAAAGCTTTCAAATTCAGCACTTACACATTAGAGGCATGGTTATACAGAATTTTGGTTAATATATTGAATTGTTGGAAAAGTTTGTTGACACATTTTTGCAATGAAAAACATAGAAAAAAATACGTCATGCCTTTTCTGACAACTAAATGTGTTGACATTCTAAATTTCAGCTCTTCAAATCTTGTTGATACTCAATGAACCTATTTTTTTTTTAAAGAAGTAATGGGGCAGATGATAAGAGATGGAGTGAAGATACATTTTTATCCACTTTTGGGTTGGTTGTTTTCCCCTTTTTACACATAGAATACACTTTTCTATATCGCCAACATTAGTTGTCCTTTATTTTTAAAGTTTAGTTTATAACTTTGTAGCTTAAGGAAATTCTTTATAAATTCTGATAATAAGTTGGTTGATAGTTCTAATTTATGATACTACCTTAAATTATCTTTTTCTCTGTCTTCATAGTACTTAGTGGGAGGATGAGAAAGATTGCCTCAAATGGAGATAGCCAGATGAAAACTTTTGCTGGGAATACTCCATTAAAATATGGAATATTATTACATAGGTCTGAAGAATGACTATCATAGCATTAGATACTGACATACAAAATTTGGAAATTTGTAAAAATGTACCAACGTAAAATACAATAAAAAGCCAATAATAGCAATTTGTTTTGCACATTGCATATTTTAAGGTAACACCAGCTGCTGTAAAAAACACATCCCCTAGGTTCAATGTTTTATGTGTAATTGTTCCTCATGTAACAGTCAGATGAGGTGATTCTTCTTGGTGAGCAGACCTCCCACATAATTCGCGATCCAACCTCATTCCATCATATGGCTCTTATTTATACTAAAACTTTGGAAACTTAGACCCACGATAACAGTATAGAAAAGGGACAACTGCTTCCTAAACAACCAGAAAGAATGCTTTATTTATTCTTAAAACGAATGTCATTAGAGTCATCTACTTGATGATTGTTTCTCATCATCTAATAGCTAATCACTCCAGTGTGAACAAATATACTAAATATATGTAAATATACTAATCCATTATGGAAAGTCCTTAAGATCAAGGACTTTTTTGTTTTGTTTACCTCTGTTATCCATCTCCTTGTTGCTATTTTTTTTTCTTTCCTTGTATTAATTCATCTAGTGAAGATGCTCTATCTATCTTGTCTCACAAAAGGTGAATGCAAGGGGAGATAAGAAACACTTGTAGAGACCACAACCAGAGACACAGGTCTACTAAAAGACTGGGATTGATCATAATACCTACCACCATACCTAAAGGGCTCTAATATAATATTAGTTGATTTTAGAGAAAAACTAGCATGATTCTGAGGAGGAGTACTCCCAGAACCCCAAAGTCAACAGAAAAGAGAAAATAGAGACATTAGAAGGCTTTAAATTTGATGGCAGGGAGTACCATTTACAATAGTATCCCCACATAAAAAAATAGATATATATCTATTAAAATGTGCATAGGTTCTTTTGGTGGAAAACTATACAACTCTAATGAAACACATCCAAGAAGATCTAAAATTGGAAATACTCTGTGTTCATGAATTGGAAGACTCAGTATTTTAAGATATCAGTTCTGCCCAATTTGCTCTACAGGTTTAATCAAATTTCAATCAAAATCACAGAAAGGTATTTTAGATGTTTTAACATATCGATTCTACAATGTATTTGAGAAAGTGAAAGACCTAGACTAGACAACACAATACTGAGGAACCAAGTTGGAGGACACTTACTACTGGACTTTAAGATGTACTATAGAGCTATAGCAATCCAGACTGTGTAGTATTGGCCAAAGAATAAACACATATATCAATGTAACAGAATAGAGAGGCCAGAAATATACTCAAACAGTCAACTCATGTTTGACAAAGAGGCAAAAACAATTCAATAGACAAATGATAGTCTTTCAGCAAATGGTTCTGACACAGTTAGATGTCCATATGGGAAAAGAAAAAGACCCTAGTTACAGACCTTACACTGTTTTAAAAATTCAGCTCAAAGTGGATCATAGACCTACATATAAATCACAACAATTTTAAAACATCTATGGAAAATACAGGAAGAAGTCTATGTGGCCTTGTATTTGAGATGAGTTTTCAGTTACAACAGCAAATCATAGCCCATGAATAATTGAAAGAATAATTGATAAGGTAAAATTTATTAAAATTAAAAGAATGAAATACAAGCTACAGGCTGGGAGAAAATATTTGTAAAGCTCCTATCCGATAAAAAACTTGTTGCCAGAATGTGCAATTAATTTTTAAGAATCAATGATAAAAAAAATCAATTATAAGATGGGCAAACTATCTGACAGCTACCTCAACAAAGAAGACATATACATGGCATATAACATAAGAAAAGATACTCAAAATAATTTTTCATTAACAAATTGCAAGTTAAATTAGATACTACTCTGCTATTATTAGAAAAGATAAAATTCCCAAATCTGATAATACCCATTCATAGCAGCTAAAGATATGGAACAACAGCATCTCGCATTTATTGCTGGTGGGAATGCAAAAAGGTACAGCTATTTTAGAAGACAATTTGACAGTTTCTCACAAAGCTAAACATATTCTGACTATAAAATGAAGAATTACTTCTACTTGATACTTACTCAACTGATTTGAAAACTTGTGTCCACACAATAACCTTCACAGGAATGTTTATAGAAGCTTGATTTATAACCCAAAAAACTAGAAGCAGCCAATATGGCCTTCAGTAGGTGAATGTATACATGAATGGTGATACATTCATAAAATGTAATAGTATTCACTGATAAAAAGAAACGAGCTATCAAGCCAAGAAAAGCCATCGATAAATCTTAAATCCATATTGCTAAGTAAAAGAAGCTGACCTGGAAGGCTGTACACTATATGATTCTAATTATATGAACTTTTAGAAAAAGCAAAACTATTGAGAGGGTAAAAAGATCAGTGGTTGCCAAGCATGTAGAGTGATGGGAGGATAACTGAATAGAAAACACATTTGAGGTGATGAAAGTATTCTGTATAATACTGTAATGGTGAATACATTTGTCAAAACCCATAGAAAGCATGCAAAATAAAAACTCAGGAGATCAGAAATTGTCAGGATGTGTTGCAAAATGTTACAAACTAATCTAATTTTGTTACAAATATATAAGATGACCTTAATGAAGGAGGTGGAGAGGCAAGGTATTGACCTAATTCACTTTGGAAATGAAATGGTCTGTAAGACTACAGCCTGGTGAAACTATATGTGAGAGCTTGATAATTTTCCCTCATGGGGCTATGGGTTAGCAATGCAGATACTGATACATGTGTACACATGTATATTGGAATTGAACTATATTTAGTAAACGATGACAGGTGGTAGAAGCCAGGGTCTCACTGTCAGAGTAGAGGACAAGAAAGGAGAGAAGGCTAAAATGTTTCATGTGGTAATTGAGTAGAATTGGAAATACCAGTAAAGACTCATTACTGATATTTATACTTATGCAGATATTTAGCTTAAATGCACATAAACAGTTACACATAAACATTTAAATATTATGAGTACATATTATAGGATATATATATATATATATATATATATATATATATATATATATACACGCACACATCTATTTCCTTGCTTCCTCAGCTGAGAGAGCCTCTAGGCTCTCTAGCAAAGACATCTCTAGCAGAGACATCCCAGTAGCAACAAGCACACCAAGATCCCAGGTCTTGACTTATAATATTATTCTTCAATGAAAGAAACTAGGGCCCTTGGAAAATGGATGGCTTTTCCAAGGACAGGGGCAGGAAATATACAAGATCAGTGTGAAGCATCTTGTAGTGCCTGAAAGTAAGGAAGTACTCAAATAAACAAAAAGCCATAATATGGGACAGGAGCCAATTAAAAGAGCTCCCAATGGCCAAACCTGGAACAATTTGAGCAAGCAAACAGACAAAACAATATTGTATTACGAACTCAAAGGGTAAAATAAATATCTATGAGTCCATCCTGATACAAATAAATGATTAGATATTTAAATAATTGGTCAACAGGAGACATCTCAAACACAATAGGATTCCAAATAATTTATGTAGATACTCTATTCTTGGGGGTAGCATAATTCCCTCCTTAACTATAAATTTCACATTGTGACTTCTTTCCATAGAGTGCAGTATGGAAAAGGGGGAAAGGAGCAACTTTACAGTACAAAAACCTGACAAATACTACATCAGCCAAGTGATTCAGATCCCCATATATCATGTTGATAGTATGTATACTTGGTATAAAATGAAAATGGCAGTTTACTTATGTGTTCTCACTCCCAAAAACAAATAACCCTGGTCTAATGATGGAAAACATTAGAAAAATCCCAACCAAGAATGTTTTACAAAATACCTGTGTAGTACTCCTCAAAATTCTCAAGGGCACCAGAAACAAAGTCTGAGTAATTATCATAGCCAAGACAATAAGGTGATACGACAATCAAATGCAGTGAGGTGTCCTGGATCATATCCTGGAAGAGAAAAAGGGCATCCAATAAAAACTGAGGAAATCTAAATAAAGCATGGACTTTAGTTAATAGCAATGTCTCAATATTGGTTCATTAATTGTGACACGTGTACCATGTATGAGGATAACACAAAAGGAAACTAGGTAGGAAGTAACGGGAGTCTGTATTGTCTTTACAACTTTTCAGTAAAGTTTATCTGTTCTAAAATAAAAAGGTATATTTCAAAAAGTTTGGGCAATCCTCTGCTTTTCTCAATCGTGCCACACATCTGTTCTGTTAGCAAGGAAAATCAGGCCTGTCTCCAACCATAGCTCATGACCATTTCCAACATATACGAGTAGGTCTCCCTCTATATCCTCTAGAAAGAGAAGCTGTAAGTCAGTAAGCATTAAAGAGCTGACACTTTGTGTGTGAGATACCAGCCCAAAAATGGGAAGGTGAGGAAATAACAAAAACTATAAATGATGCAAGAACAGAGGTGAAACCATGCAATACAATGTGTTGCAATACTGGTCACTAAGAGTCAGAGTCAATTGTTTTATAAGCATATTTGCTCAGCGCAGTAAAGCCATATCTAGCATCAGATCATAAGAGAAAGGAGGTGAGGTTGATCTTACTAACTTTATCTTGCTTCATATTTCCCTTTGTCCAAGGTTTTCTATGGGAATTATCATTCGAGCCCTAGGAGCACAGATCTCTTACACCATGGAGAGATATTCCATTCGAGTCAGGAATAAAGCAGTGATGTGATAGGAGCAGGGAACCAAGCAAGAGACAGAAACGGCACTGTAGGGAAATAGAGAAGGCGTAGAAGTAGTAGCGTGCTGGAACTCATAATGGCTCTCAAGAGCAGATTCTGCGCATCTCTGCCCAAGGACATGTTCAGAGATATCCACTGGTAGTTTGAAACCAGCCTTAGGAGGAACATTTACAGCACAAAAACCAGCACCACAGACAAGTGTTTGTTTGTTTAGAGACCCAGTTTATCAGCCCACCACAGCAAGAAAGGATTCCATCCAGTGAAAAACCCAACCCTAATAAGGTTATCTCCACCACTCCCACTTTAGTTGAAGACATCTCTGGGATCATCTGTCACCACACTTCCTTTCTATCAGTCTCACTGGCCTTCTTTCTGTTCCTCAAATGTCCCAAGGTATTTCCAACTTTGGGACAGTGATCCTACTATTCGTGCTACTATTCGTGAAGGACTCTTTAGACGGTGGCTCCTTTTGGTTATTTGGGTCATAGCTCAAATGTCCCAGCTTGGTAAGGGATTTCTTAACCATACAGTCTAAAACAATGTCCCTCACTCTTTCTCTGTTCCCATTACCTGGCATTTTCTTTCAGTATTTCTCCACTCTGAAATTAACATTGTAGTTGTTGAATTTTTTTGTTTTTTATTTTCATGCTTTTTTTTTTTTCACCTGCATAGAACACTCCCCACTGGAATTTCAGATCCTTTAAGATGTGACCCTGACTCTTCTACCCCATTGCTTAGAATAATGCATGGAATACAACAGGTAATTAATAAGTATCATACAGTACTGAGTTCCTCAGATGAAAGTGACAAATTATGGAAGTTAAAATGTAGTCAATATGGAGTGAAAAGCATGAAATTTAAAAATAAGCTTGCTATACTTGTAAAACTTTAAAGTGAAAAAATTAAAACAAACTAATCCTTCTTATTATCACTTCCAATTATCCCAAAATTTATTTATCAGAAGAACAGTGCTTATAAAACAAAGGATTATTATTTCCAAATGATGTTATGATAAAATTGATTCCTTGGTAAGTTGTTGATGAAATCATGTAATTCTTTTGAATAAGCATGTGACTAATAAGTTTCCAGGTCTTTCTAAATTCATGTAACCTCTACTTCAGTAAATATATTTCTGGAACTTCTCTAAGGAATGATCAAATATATAGGAGTATGTTGAAGTGAGAGGTTTATGAATAGATATATTTTTAACATCATGTATAATAAAAAATGGAAAAAATTAAATTGCAGGCTAAGCAACTTATGGTTCATAAATATGGTAGAATATTAGACTGTTCTTGTTCTATAAAAATTAAAATACATTATTAAATTTGATAGCTAATGATAAAAGCAATTGTATGAAGAAGAATGAAAGGACTGTGGGTATATTCTTTTTTTTTTTCTAATTAATTTAATTTGATGAATACTATTTTAAGTTGAAATGTATGTTTATAATAAAATATGAGTTGTTTTTTTAAAGTCTTTGTAAACATTATCTCTCTGCAGTTTGTAGAATCTAAGATTTAACTGTTTAACTCATTACAATCAATTAGAAAAGTATTACCTAAATATTTATAATTTAGTTAGATCTTTAGATAGTAGAATATTTTATTCAGAACAATATTATTCTCCAAAAATTTTTTTTTGAAGTTTTGGGGTGTTTTTTGTTTGTTTGTTTGTTTGTTTGTTTCTACATTACCACAAGCCACTATGTGATCTTGGTGTTATCACTTTATTGTCATTATTAACAGTTGGTTGGAATATTTCACAAAAGAGTGGTTCATGTTTTGAGATAATAGATGTGAAATACTAAGCAGGTCTCCCTCTGAGGTTTCAGTTAGAATTTCAGCTAAGCAAAGAGGTAAATAATTGAGATCAGTGAATACTTTGCTGAATATTATGATTCCCCAGGACTCCATTTTAGCTAGGAAAAATACATTTCCTGATTTTACTTCCTTCTTAACATTACATATCATGATGCATTTATTTTTCCATATTCTATCACTTCCATCTCTTAGGTTTTACAACCACAGAGTTATGTACAATACAATGATATCCAATTGTGTACCATTCAAAAGACTATGGACTTTAAATTGAGAGATCAAGGCTGCAGTACTGGTTCTATTTGTGACTTATGCAGCCTTAGACAAAGCATTTTACATTTGCTATGTCTGAGCTTCCTCATCTCAGAATCCAGGGATGAAGTCCGTTGGGCAAGAGTGACTGTGAGGAAGACATAAAGCATAGTTCCTAAAGTGCCTAGCATGCCGTGTTCAAACTGTCAGCTGCCGCTTCTCCAGTATCACCCACTGTCTAACTATGTACAAACTATATTATATTCTCCTGAAGTCAGTGACCACATCATATAGAGTAAGACAGAGAACAATTATTTATATTCTTTGCAGCATCTAGCACACTGCCTTGAGCGTCCTATGTACTGTCTCCATAAATATTTGTGGATAGATTTACTGACTATAAGATGATTTTTATGGTTGAAGAGGGCTATATAAATCAAAAACATTTTATTTTCCATTTTCTGTTTTTGAATGTTATTTTTTCACAAAGCTTATACTAAAGATACCATTAATCAACACATTCCACCCAAGAGACTGGTTGATAGATTCTTCTGTTTAATCAGACTAATTAAACAGAGGGCACACTTGATGCTGCTGTTGTATTCAATGCAAATATCTTCACAAAGCATGCACATAAATAATTACCATGTGAATTTCTTAAAGGCATAGAAACTGATGAAGATGTTGGCTTTAAGTATAACTACCATCATCTTACTGCCTGTCAAGCTTGTACAAATACACAGTAGGTACAGTATTTCTTTGGGAACTGGTGCTGTTTTTAAAGGGTATACATTCAAATGTGTACTATATCACCAAGAGATTTTACCTCCATAGTAACTGGGTAAAGGGTCATGATTGCTTTAATCTGAGGAATAATACCTGTGTGTCACTATATGGATGCAGATTGTCTTCTGTGAAAACAGCTCCCTGAGATGATTGATAGTCATCACCTTTAGCCCACTGTGAATGGATAGCATTTGGTAAAGAAATGACTTCTGTAATAAGACTGGCCTGTCTGTGAAGTCATTTGCTGACTACTCCCAACATGCATTGGGTGTACAATCCAACATGTACAGTCTTTGGCTGTGGTTAGAATTCTGGCTCATGGGCTGCCATTACTGTGACCGACATTTATCACGGAAATGGAACCACGTGGGAGGTTATCTCTTTCTAAATAGATAGGAATGCTATTACTATCAACTTGAACAGCAGTTCCCACTCATCTCTCTCCGTTCCCAGCATCCCTACTATTTAATCAAATGAACTGCTAGTGAAAGTTAATAAACAGCACTTACTCTAGCCATGAGTGAAATAAACTTTGTATTTATTTTAAATTTTAACTTAATGATGTTGTTGAACCTGAATTTAATTGCATTTTGGTTGTATTGCTAAGACCTATAAATAATTGCACATTAGTCCAAAGATTAAATGCATTCAGGTTATCATGGCTTTACATTTTTTAAGATATACTTTTTTCTTGCCAAAGCATTCTTCTGGATTTCCAACTACATGGAAAACAGTATATTGTATGTTCTGGGAGAAATCACTATACATAAATCAAGATGCCTGGTCTCGTACTCTGATTTTATTTAACTTATGCTATGCATATAAAATCTATATTATCTTCATAAAAATGGTAAAAAATCATATTGAGTATTTTAGAGGTTCCAAGTACTGATTTGTGAAGACAGAATGGCATGATACAGAGTGCATGGATGATGAAAAGATGTGTTCTTATTTAAATACTGATTCTGACATTTAGCACCCAATGTGGCCTAGAGTTAGTCAGTTAGCCTTCCTGAATTTCATTTGCAAAAATATTGTGATGGTTAAAAATGGCTTTCATTATTGTTGTAAGGACTACTGATAATGTAGGTAAAGCAAGTGGAATCTAATGTATAATATAAATGGTTGATATTTTCATACTGTTGGAACATTGAAAGGAAAACTATGGTAATATTGCATCAGCAGGTAAAAAATTGGCAATGAGATGGATTCCAGAAGACATATACACCAAAAATTAGGATTGCTTTTGTTGGAATCATCCCACAAAATTCATCACATGCATAGCATAATATTTAAATATAGGAATATTAACAATTTAAAATTATGTTAAATTATTCTTAAAAGAAACACATTGTAGGATTAACTGATTAATTGGGTACCTATGGATACAACAGAGTGTAGACACATTATGTATATTTCCCCAATTATCTAATTTTGGAAAACGAGTGAGAGAAACAAACTTGTAGATTAAGCATTTACTTTTTATAATTTAAATCAATCAGGATATCCTTGAAGCAATAAATATTCACATTTCTGCTTTATGACTGGTATAGTCACCTCTGTAATTCCAAGGATTTAGACTATTATGTAGATTATCTCTACATAATTCTATCATTCATCAAAGTTCTAATTTATGATTGATTAGTACTAAGGGTTTCATGAGGGTAGCAGTGGAATATAAGGGAACTGCTTGCCTCACTAGGCATTTGACGGCTCATGAATAGACCAAGGATACTGAAGGAATTCAGGATATGCCATCTGCAAATATGCCACTTTAGCATATTGATTATTTCGAGTTAAAGGCACTTGAAACACAGCAGATGCAAGAAGGACACTCTGACTTTCCTATTTCTTCCTCAAAGCAGAAGATAAAATTCCCATGTGAAAGCTGCCTTCCTTGTACCAGGATAAAGAAACAGTCTTATCACCAGAGACAGGAAATTGAGACTGAGAGAAATCTGTGCAAACAGACCTTGTTAAAATAACTCATACCTTCCATGAGTCTCCCCTGTATTTGATTTACTTTTCCAAAATCACTACTTTCTGTTCAAGCCAGTGTATAATCACTTAGGCCTAGTCACTTCTGTGGGTCTTCAATTTTCTTGTGTGGACTCCCATGTACACGTAAATAAAATGTGTATGCTTTTCTCCTCTTATTCTGTCTAATGGTACTCCTGACCAGAGACCCTAAGAGGGTAGAGGAAAATTACACCTCCCCTGCAATACAGAACAGTAAGTACGGAAATAAATTCAAGGATATATGACAATTTAATATATTCTAAAGATAGAATCTCAAGGCTTTTTTTATAAATGGTGCTGCAACAAGATTGACTTGGAAAATGATAAAACTGGGTTCAAATTCTACAGTCTACGAAGATACATTTCAATTGTATCAGATATCTAAAACCAAGAAACAAACACAAACAAAACAAATGCTAAAAAAAAAAAAATGAATGCATTCTTTTATAACCTAACCTAGGAGTGAAGAATTCCTAAATTGTGACAAAACAAAAAGGCAACTGAAATTTTTGATACATCTTACTATACAAAGATAAAAACATCTGCTGGGGAAATTTACTAAGAAAAGTGATGCAATAAACTGCACTCAAAAAATTGCACTGTGCAAGTTATAATTTGGTAGAAAACACACAGAAAAATTTGGATTCAGAGACCTATTGCTTCCTTAGTCTTTAAAAACTGACTGGACTTCTGTGGCTGTTTTTAAGTCACTGCAAGTTCTATGAAAGAGTAAATTAAAACATTTTTTTATTTTTTCTCAGCTGCAGTTCAAATAGTTTTTCTGAAAAAGATTGCCCTCTCATTTGGTCCATTTTAGAATTGTAATCAAATAAAAATAACCAACCTTAAAATAATTCTAATGCAAACTGTCTTAATTAAATGTACTGAATAACAAACATCAACAAAGGTTTTAGAAGAAACCTCATGTGGAAATACGTAGTTTACATAGCACCAATGCTATATTTTACTCGTTATTTTAAAACTAGAAAGCATTTTAATGCTTTTTCCAACATTTATATATAAAAACTAATCACCGAAATAATATTGTAATAAAGTAGGTTAACATTTCTGATAGAGGGACTAAATAATGCAACATATACAACTTGCCTTGCAAAATTACCAGAGAAAGAATTACAGAAATATTTACAAAAATGTTTAAGGTTCAGGAAAATTACTGGGCAGAATTAAGACAAAAACATAGATCCCCTAGACACAGAAATATCTTCTCCCAACATAACACATCATAGCAATGCTTTTACATGTGATGTAAATAAAATAGTAAGCAATTTGAATTTGAGTCTGAAGGATGCCTCAGATGAACTTTGTATATCCATCAGGAGAGGATACACTTGGCTTTTATGGAAGAAATCTGATGTACTAGTTCTCTTGAGACTGTGCTGAAGGGATCAGCTATCTCAATCTCATATTCAGAATGGTCCACATGTTTATCAAGACTTTTTTTGTCACCCCCTCCTCCTCAGCGGGCAGACTGAGGGCTGGGCCGTATGGTCAATGACTCACAGAGAAGGCAGAAACAGAGACTTGAGGACACAAGACTAGCATTGATCAAACTAGACAAAAACACAACTGTGTAAAATTACAAAAAAACAAACAATTCTCTCACCATATTTCCAGGGCAGTTCCACTAATGGACATCCTCACATCATCCTAGACACTCTGTATTTATTTTTCTGATGGATTTCCCTGTAATCTGTTTCAGATTATCTTGGTTTACAAAAATAATTTTTTCCAAGATTGGAGACCACCAAGGAACTACCTATGCCCACATACAAAATATCATTCTTCTAGTCTTGAATTTAGAATATTCTTTAATTTAGTTTTTTTCCCACTAAAAAGAAGCAAGCACCGCCTCCTCTTCCCTACCACCACACACACACACACAAGTGTATATATATATATATATATATATATAGATAGATAGATAGATAGATAGATAGATAGATAGATACGTTTCTGAGTAGCTTTGGGTAAAGAAAATAAAATTTTACTGAGGTTCAAAGTTAATCTAGCAGTTCTGAAATAGATTCCCGTTTCGGCAATTCCTATTGTCATTTCTACCTTTCTGTACAATCCACAATGCCAAAGGACATACTGCCTGACATTTAATATTGAAAGGGCTTTGTCTCTATTCCAATGACCCACAGCAATGGAGAAGTTATCCCTTTTTACATGGATGATGGTGCTTGCAAATGCTGTCTTATATCTCTGGTAACTGCTGCACTTGACAGCTCTAAAAGAATGTATTTTAGGGTTAGTTCTGCTTATTTTTGTCTTAACTTAGAAAGAAGACAGGAAAAATACCCATTTTGAGTATCTAGTTTTTATGCCAGGAACTGTGCTAGACACTTATACACTTCATTTCATTGAAATCTCATGATTATCTCCAAATCAAGTAACTTACCCAAGGCCACCCAGAGAGTACCTGGTATATCGCTTTGGGTTACAGCCTAAAGTACATGACTAGAAAGTCTGCATATGAACTATTTTCTTAGAACAATTGTTAGGGATAGAGATATATTTGTACAACCTGAGAAATTTTGTAAAGGGTTTCAGGACTTCTTAAATTGATTTTTCTTTTCAAATAAGTTACATGGAGTCTTTTGAGCAACTGAACACTGACATTTTACTTGAATCAGTGGGTAAGTCATGATTCTATCCCTACAATACTCTTCTCTATTCATTCGTACACAGGATCACTATCATGTTCATGTTAGATATTATGTTTATACAAAATTATAATGACATAATATTAATGCCACATTATCAAATAAAGTATTGATAACTAAAACAGGAAGAGGGTAGCTATCCTAAAACATTCTCCCAGCACAGGCAGTTCACTATTTTAAACTCCTTTAGCAGTTCAGTATGGTAGTCATATAGTCTACCACAGCCACTATAATTGCTCTCCACACGGGGCAAAATGGCTATGCCATAAGCAACGCCATTGAAACATTGGTATGGCCTTAGAAATGTAATAACTGTATTAGTTGTTTTTTTTTTCCCCCAAGAGAAACCTATTTTGCTATTATCAATTAAAACAAAACTCATAGAAAACCACATTTTCAAACTCCAATTGCTGGATTTGACTTGATGGTATCAGCACCTAAGGGTAACTTATCGCTAGAGAACTTTGCGTTTCTAAAGAATTTCATCAGTCATCAAACAACTCAGAGAAAGACAGGGAACCCAGAGAGGCTATAAGGGCGAGAATAATCAGTTCTAGGAACTATTCAAGACTTTCCCTTCATGATATTCACTTATCAGCCTTGATCAAGTTGACCTGGATAGAGAAAAGGAAAAAGAAACTGGATTTAACATTGAGATCATAATATCTTTCGCTTACTTCAAAACAGATAGATGTAAGATGAAACAGATTTTTATAAGGCTTGCCAACTTTGGAAACAATTCACTGCAATATGTGCATAATTTGAAAAAAATATTTACTAATAAAAATAGTGTTACTGATGCTCTCAAACCAGCTGTGTTTTCTATGAATTTCACTTAGTTTCCACATGGAATAACTTTAATGGTAAGGATAATGAAGGTATTTTCCTCCTGAAAGATACCCAAAGGACACTGCCCATAGGAATCATTTCATTCAACATTGGATTCTGCAATGGGAAGTAGCAGCTGTGAAAGTGTTGTCCAGCTGCTCTGTGAAACTCGGTATGGTAGACGGAGATGATTTATCAAGATGTGACAGATTTTCTTATTAAGAATTTGGCTGACACTGTTAAGCAAAGCAGCTAGACATAATCACCCTCCAAAGTCACCAATGTGATGAGTGTGAAAAAAAAATGCATTTAACAGACTCCAGAAAATGGGAAGTAACATTGAAGATGTCGAGATGTAGATTGATGAAGACTGTGGTTTTCTAATTGATGTATGTTTCTACCATCATGGTGACAGGGAAGCATCTGACTGGGTGATCTCAGCCCCAAATATGCAGATTTGACAGAGTCCCAGTAAACTATGGGCTCTGGGATACACTTTAGTTCCAAATTCTAGCATTAACAGAGGCCCCAAACAAGTTTATTGGAGAAATAACACAACCCATGACTTGAAAATTCATGACATAGTTCATGAGGATTTGGAAACACTTGACTTTCAGCCCACACATTATGAAATAAAACACAGAGATACTCCTACCATAGATAGCTTAATCAGGAACTCCAAATGTAAGAAGAGGGTTTGATAAATTGCAATCATGACTTTCCAATTAGCCTGAGACCAAAACAGTGTGGATAGAAAGAAATGTGAGATGAGAAGCTGAAAAAATGACAAGGTGGTCCATCATGGCTGAACTCTGAGAAAGATGCTTTGAGGTCAATTCTCAAAGACAGAGTTTCCCATCAGGCCAGGCCTTTGGACAACATACACATCTTACTAAATACCACCTAGATTAAGATCACCCAGAATGACAAAAATGCTTTCAGTTAAGAATATAACTAGTCAGCATGCAGAATGGCATTAAACTAACAATTTTCTGAGTTAAGGTTTTCTTTTGGTCTCTATACATCCCAGATGCCGTGTGGAAGGAGGCATCATACTTAACACCAATAAGTTCCAACAAAAAAGGCCCCCAAAATGTCATCTGTCAGGTCAATGTCTACTCTCTCTAGCCAAAGGACCAGGATAAAGGTGGTTTAGAGCAAAGCAGGCAGTTTTAGACAAAAACTTCGCTACTCCAGCCTAACACTACAGAGAAAAACTGCAGCACCAGCTCCACTCCAAAGAACAAAGGCCAACTGGGGAGCCTACACTTTTGACCCACCACTCTATTCCAGTCCAAAAGTTGGCAAGATAAGACCCCAAAAGAGCTGACTTTTTAGTTAGAATTGGAAGGTGGGAAAAGACCAATGTCCAGCTCAGCAGCCAGGCTTGAGGAGTTTCCTCCTACTTAACCATTTTATTCCATTCATATCTTCAACTGATTGAATGAGGCCCCCCCAACATGAGGAAAGGCCATCTGTTTTCCTCAGTCTGCCAATTCAAATGTTAACCTCATCTAGAAACATTCTCACAGAGACACCCAGAGTAATGCTCATCCAAATGTCTGGGCACTATACCCCATGGTACAGTTAAGTTGACACATAAAATTACCATCAGAGTCATAAAAAATATGTCTTACAATTATTATACAATTAGCATTTGCCAGACGTTTTAATAAATATTTTATATAGATAATCTTTCAAAATAATTCTTCAAGCTATATATGATTGTGGTCCACCTTTTGTGGGTAAAGAAACCAAAGTCCAAAAAGAAAACATTGTGCTTAATTTAAAATGGCTAGCACAAGACTGGACAGAGATTTTAAGTGTGCTATTAACTTATATGATATATTACTTTATGAGGCCATGATGCTGCCTTCCAAAATCCATATGCCCTTTTGGGGCAGACATATAGGGATAATCTATTTCCTTTTGGTAATAAACAAGTGTATTATCCTTACTCTAGTACAACACAGTTGGCAATTGAGTAATTTGAGGATAATTTAATGTCTATTATAAGGGGAGCAACTAGAGACAGTGTAATACCGCAGCTGGTAATAGCAGGCCTATTTCTATTGTCAGGGCTAGAGGAGTTATGTAGGTCATGGGTTATCAGAAGTGAAGAAAGCTGTGTATAGAGGGTGTTCTGACCACAGCTATAGCCTCAGGTGGGCAAAAGCACCAGGAACAGTGACCCGAGGGGAGGGTGTGAGGGAAGTACATATCAAGTCCTTCCTCTCTTCCCTTCAGCCAGTCTTCCTGCATGATTTGAATCCATGGAGAGCCAGAGGGCAATGGAGCCCATTGGTGCCACGCACATAGGACAGCCTCATGGGATGCACAGCAGGTTGGAAAAGGGCAGAGAGAGAGGACCAAGGAGAGAAGTAGGAGATGCTCAGCAAAGGAAGGTTACTGCCATCAAAGCTATTCTGATGTCAGTGAGACGGAGAAGAAATCAGCTGGATTCAAAGGGACTCTAGAAATGTAGTGAAAAACACCAAAGGATCAGGGAACTGCACTCTCCCTCACAGGAGAGGGAGGCCTAGGCTGCATATCCCAAAAGCAGGCTCACACATGTGTCAGAAAGTACATAGACTCAGTGTGCTGGATAAGCCAAGCTGAATGTCAATGTGAACGAAGTGTTCTGTACATGCTTTCCACAAGATGGGGTGAAAATGTCCTGTTCCCTAAGCCAGATTCATTCGTGATGAAATCTTAGCTGGGCTGCTCATTTATTAAGAGCGAGCTTCCTTTACTCAGTAGATTCATTGGAGTAAACATAGAACCTCATTTAAAGAAAATCCAATCTTTCCTGAGATATTATTGTGTATTTTTATAAGAACAAAATACAGTACGTAAAGGTATTGATACACTCTATGTATTTCCCTGTTCATGTTCTACTTAGAGAACCTTACAGTAATGGAAGGCATATAAGAAACATACTTTGAAATATATACTTATATCACTTGGAGGTTAATCAGGTAACTGCCTCTGCTAGCTATGAAGCTTTCTAATTACATGATAATTGTGACAATAACTCACATTTGGATAACTTCATCAGCTTTGATATGTTTCATTAACAGTGATGTTATTTCATTATTTATTCAACTAATGTTAGCTGAACAGGCACTAAGCAATGTTGTAGGCACAGTGCAAATAACAAATGATGCAATAAATAATAAATGATGTATATAGTAGTTTACATCCCAGTGAGGGCCTGAGATAGAAAAGACTGAGGTGGGAAGGCGCTTGAAGCATTCAAGAAAGAGCAGGACCACCATCTGGTTAAAACAAAGTAAATGAGGCATAGGAGAGGTAGGAGATGCGGTTAGGAGACAGGCAAAAGCCAGATCATAGTGGGACCCGAGGGCCATGATGAGGGCTTTGGAGAGAGTCGTGGGAAGACACAGGAGACCTCTGAGCAAGTAAGTGGTGTGTTTGAGTTACATGTTTAAACAATTGCTCCAGCTCCTAGTGGAAGGATATAGCCTGTGTGGGAACAAAAGGGGAAACAGGAAAACCAAATCCATGTTTCCAAATTAACTAGAACCAAAGCCAGGGTTAAAGCCCAACTACCCTTTCTTAGAAAAGACACCTTGCATCATTACTTTAAAGTCCATGCTCAGCATTTGAGCCATCTTTCGGTTTCCTGAACAAACCAAATATTTGTCTGGTGCCATCAGGCCAAGTGTAAACATAAACCTCTTCATTAGAAGCATCTGTGCTGTAAACACTTTAAAAAAAAAATGGTGATTTTCCTTCCTTCTTGAAAGGAAAAATGTAGCTGTCCACACATCCGCAAGGTTACAGAAACAAAGACAGCTGTTTAGGATCCATAAAAGTCCACACAGAGGCTAGGGTTACAGAAGTAGTTTTTTGTATAAATTATCATGTGGCTGTGCACACATCATGAAATTATTTTTAACCATGCTTATGTCCTATGGGAAGATGAATTAACCACATACATATGTGTACCTGAGTGCACATGCCTAGTACAGAACTTTCCACATGGGGAGAATAGACCAAATGAATGGTCTAAATGAACTAGAAGTGTGTTCTATCCTTGGCTGTTTTTGTGGACTCATTGTGCCCACTCCCACCCACTGATATGTTGAAGACCTAACCCATAGTGTGGCTATATTTGGAAATAAGACCTCTAAAGAAGTCATTAAGGTTAAAGGAGGTCATGAGGAGGGCCCTTATTCTAATAGGGATAGTGTCTTTACAAGGAGACACACAGAGGCCCTTCTTGTCCATCCACAAAAAGCTCATGTAGATACACAGCAAAAAGGTGGCTATCTGCAAACCAAGGAGGAAAACCTCACCAGATACCAACCCTGCTGGCAACTTGATCTTGGACTTCCAGTCTCCATAACTGAGAAAATAAATGTCTGCTGTATAAGCCACCTAGTTTATGATATTTTGCTATGGCATCTTGAGCAGACTAATACAGCTGTTGAAAACACAGGTTTCTTTTATTTTGTTATTTTGTTCTGGGTATGTAGACCAAAGTGAACAGGCAAGAGCACTTCATTACAAGGAACCACATCTAACTCTTGCACCAGGAAGTATGTAATTTCAGGCATCCAGATTTTTAGAAAATCCTATTTTAACTCAATACTGGAATTTCATAGCATATCACAACATTAAAGTTGGGAGGACATAGAGGTCTTGAAGTTTTGACAGTATTAAATTCTGTGAAATGAGGAAATTAGTTACTTCTTAAAAATGAGTAGTTAGTGTCTATTTTCCATTTTTGTACTAAAGTAATTACATTCTCATTTTAATCTCATTTTATACCAAAATGGGTCTAAATATCTTAATGGCTCATTTCAAGTCATGCATGAATTATCACTTGTGATTAATCTCACCTACACTGGAAAGTTTTTACTTGATCTCCCTTCAAAGGGTTTGGTTCCACATTTCAGTCTCCTATCGATGTATATTGTGAGTTGTCAACTGTTATAGTTGGGAGTGGAAGTAGTGAATGTAGGGGTGAAAAATGAGCTGGCAATTTTCTTTTTCTCCTCCTCCTCCTCCTCCTCCTCCTCCTCCTCCTCCTCCTCCTCCTCCTCCTCCTCCTCCTTCTTCTTCTTCTTCTTCTTCTTCTTCTTCTTCTTCTTCTTCTTCTTCTTCTTCTTCTTCTTCTTCTTCTTCTTCTTCTTCTTCTTTATTAAAGGATGAAACATTGGAAATATTCCAGCAAAAAGAAAAGAAAACTCTCACCAAGGAAATAATTTTACAAGCCATGTTTTACCACCTCAAAATAAAGGAAAGCAGTCTATCATAGGCACATCTTGTTGAAAATGATTCAACTTTACTACATCACAGGTTAGAACCATCAAAAGCATATACCGAGGAGAATCAATGCCCCTTGGGAGAAAGTTCAAGGTCAAAGATTTGAAACATTAGACAGAGATCATGCATTTTAATACAAGACATTGTAGAATCAGTCAAATCTCACTCCCCTCCCCTTTTATACATGTAAATCATTACAAGGATGCAAAACAGGGATTCCTAAAACTTCCATTAAATACTTATTACATATTTAAAGATGTAGCAATATACCAGATCAACTTCCCTTCAGTGAGAGTTCTAAACATTGTTCTTAGAGCTCTTCTTGTTTGAAACATGTTAGGAGTTGGCAGAAATATTGAGGAAAGAGCTCTAAGAGGGGAGTTTTTAATATATCATGATTCAGACTTTGTAAAAGTCAATTAACCTCTATAAGCCTCAGGTTTTTCATTTGAAAAATGTACAGAAAAACAGATACGTCATTAAGTAGTCCAGAAGATTGAATGAGGCAATGGATATAGAGTACCTAAAATAAGTGTCTCTAGAGAAGAGAAAAGAGACCACCGTAACTATGAACTAAATGACCCAAGAGGTAAACATTATAGAGTTATTAGGAAATAAATTTTAGATTTAAGAAAGTGCTATGAACTGAGCTGTGCTCCACCCCAAATTCATATGTCAAAGCCCTAACCCTCAATGTGGTTATCGTTGGAGATGGCCTGTGAGGAGGTGATAAAGATTAAATGAAGTCATAAAGGTGGGACTATGATCTTATAGGGCTGGTGCCCTTATGAGAAGAGGAAGAGACACCAAGCTCTCTGTCATGTAAGGACACAAAAGAAGGTAGCTGTGTGACAGAAAGAAGGTTGCTGTGTGCAAACCAGGAAGAGAGACCTCGCCAGGGATCAAACTGACCAGCATCTTGATCTTGAACAACCCAGCTCTCTGAATTATGAGATAATAAATGTTTGATGTTTGAATAACCCGTCCTTGGGGTTTTGTATGGCAGCCCAAGCAGACCAAAACAGGAAGCATGAAGGGCTATCTGTTTTTATTTAGGTGTTTTGTTTTTGTTTCTTAGCTCACACATGCATAGAAAGAAATTAATATACAAATAAAACACATTGCCTAAAAATAGTAAGAAATACCTTATAGCCTTCAGATTCTTGAAACAGAGTTCACCACCACTGATATTTGTATTAGAAGCTGCATTTCAATGAGCCTAGTATTTCCCCCTGAGAAATCATGAAAAATTGTGCAATTTTAATGTGTGTCATACTTACACTATTATGAGATAATGCCATAGAAGATTGTTCAGATCAAGATTATTTTACATGCATGAAAAATGCCACTGAAGAAGCATAAGAGTGAGAGCAATAACACCATATTATTTGTGTAAAATAACATAGTGAGAACAAATGGCTATATTTGAAAGCAGTTGGCTGTCAGAGGCATATTAAAGAAAACACAAACAGAATTAATGTATTCATTATTCTTATGCTTCATTAGGTTTTTGATTTAGTCTTTAGCATTGCCAGAAGACCGGACAGTTTTATTTATTTATTTATTTATTTATTTATTTATTTATTTATTTAAATTATGTATGAAAGATTATTATACCTAAAAGAGCACTTTACTATTACTGTCTATTACTGCTTGGAAATACAACCCCACATACATATATATTCAAATTTCTTAAAAATTTGTATGGATGTGTATGTGTATGTGTGCATGTGTGTTTATGTGTGTGTATTTATTCATATCTTAGCAAAACCAACATAGCTACAACAGAAAACATTCATTTTTTTGCTAGGAAAGTAACATTATTGACATATTTAATACTAAAAAGAATAACATACATTTGTCTAAATACAAATTTCAGAATAAACAACTGTTCATGGCAAAAATTAAAAGTTTTTTCAAGTTCAATTTATTTTATATGGAAAATATGGATTCAGAATGAATTGAAAAGCTTACCGTGTCATTTCTCTTAATCTAATTTAACTTGAATTGAGCTAAGAAGTGGTTTCCAATCCCTAACTTTTTCTAACATGCTTGGGTTTATTATGCTAATTAGATCAAGGAAACAATTTCACCCTCTCACTACTTCAGGGGCCATAAAAAGAAATTCCAACACAGATTGGCCGTGCAAATTCCTATGATTTTTCCCTTTGGTAACATATTTGAGTTTTTGTTGTAGTAAAGTTGAAGCTAACCTATCCCTTTTGAACACCAATTGTGTAGCTGAAATATGCTCTTCACATGTAGAAAACACATGTTATGGTCTCACTGCCACTTGGAACATGTGTGAACAATAGAATCCTATTAGATTTTGGGTTTAGGTGCCTGCCTTCCCAACAAGAGGTGAGACCTTTTAGACCAGGTGTCAGCAAACTGCAGCTCGCAAGCCACATGTGGCTCTTTGGGCACATACAAGTGGCTCGGAAGTAAAATTGAAAATGAAAATAAAACTATCATAGTTTCATTTGCAAAATTTTTAAAGGATATTATTCACATAATGGTGATTTCACTTGTTTTATGGCTCTCAAAAAATTTTTATATTGTTGTGAGGGACAGGATTGGCTCTTCTGTCTCAAAAGTTTGCCGACACCTGTTCTAGTATTTATGGCTACAACATTTTTGAATTCTCAGAGTATAACAGAATATACAAAAGAAAGATTTGAAAACAATATATACATTCAATTGAATTTAAAGAATCAACTACTTAGAAAAAAATCTACCTTTTTTCTGACAGCTTGCTTTAATAAAATATCTGCAAAGCAATTGGTGTACAGATATTCCTAGGACTATCGTTAAATTCATAGCGGTTGTCTGAAACATCGATGAGATTATACTAAGAATGTTTCTCAACAGGGAGTCCATGTATCCTCTATGACACATTTTAAAATGATCTGATTATTTTCATTACATGAAGATATAATATTTCAAATTATTTAAGATATTAGTGTTTCAGTGAATGGGAAACCCTCTTGTACATGGCTGCAAATCTTCTTGGCCTCATATCTCATTCCAGCCACTGGCGCTGTAAACGGTTTCACACAGGATTTGAGCAGCTTGGCACAAGTGTAATCTGACAGAGCCTTGACATTGCACAGCAGGTCTCCTGACTTTCTGCCTGGAGCTCCTCTGATGCTGAATGTGTGTGCCCTATGAAGGGATTGGCAATCACACGAGCACTATACTTACATCTTGGAGGGTAAACCAACAGAAAAGTGATTTCTGTTTTTACTCCTGGGCTGGGTGGTTCTGAAACATACCAGAAGTCTTCTTGGAACTCTCTTGAATCAAGCAAACACTCTTCCCTTGAGGTGGCCAGTTCAATAACATATTTTTGGATAAACTCTCCATCTTATTTTATCTGCTCCAAGGCCCTTTATTCTGGCCTTCTAAAATCACATTTCCAAAGAAACCACTCACATATTAATCTTGGCCTTAGAGTCTTCTTTGGGAAAATCCATATGAAAATATTGAATCTCCTTTTTATTTAAAATTTTCGAGATGCTTAATGATTCTGTGAAAGGACAGAGGGCTGTAAACTTAAATAGCAAAATAATTGAAAATGCAGAGATGATACTAATGATAAAACTCTAACAAGTCAAGGAACGTGCGACTTCACAGTATATTTGATTTAAATTTCCCAGGAATTTGAATAAAAACGTGATGAGAACATTGCATTATCTCTGGTGCTGAGTAGTAAACACAAAACAAATTCAAGAATCCCTCTAACAACAGCAGTTACTACCATAATCAAGTTCAGGCAGCAATTTAAATTCCACAAGACAGGATCCTTCCTTGAATTAAAATAAAGTTATTAATTTGAAATACATTGGCTCTATAGTTCAACTTGTGGTTGATGTTTGTATTTATCATTGTTTTTTGGTTGCATAAGGGCCGGCCTAGTGGTGTGATGGTTAAGCGCTGGCCTGGGAAGCCAGTGGCCCCGGTTCGGGTCCCACATATGAGGGCCAGTGACACTGCCCTCAAAAAAAAAAAAAAAAAAAAAAAGAAATATACACATAAGAAATTTAAAACTAGATGAATATTTGCATTTGTTTATATAACAGTATGATAAATATTTTAAGTCAACGCTGAGGGTTATAAGTAGATTTCCCCTAAATAGATCCATACATTATTCAACTTTCATAAGTGTTCAAAGGTGAGGACCCGGGCTATCTTTCCTTGGGATTATTTATCACAATTAATAGAAATTCAGGAACTGGTTTCATCAGCAACTGTAATCAAGGACTGTCACTTTACATTACATTATGGCATTTATTTTTATTAAAAACACAATAAATTATTTCCCACAGCTTTCTCCAAGTTTTTTTTCAAAGAGTAAGATGACAGTGCATGTGAAATCTAAAGTCCATCTACTTGAAAGATCTGTCTGTATTCACTCAAGATCAATGTAACGCAACAGCTGTTTCTGATTTAGAGGTCATTGAGAATTTATAAACAGTTACTTCTTTCCTGTTTTTCTTAAGCTTAATAGTCCTGTAGTTCCCCCTCCCCAAAATTAATATAAGTCTCATGAGCCAATCCAAAGATAATAAATATCTAGAGAACACAGCCTTGTACAGAAGGCCCTTGTGTAAGAGCTGGAGAGGCTTGCAGTAGACTTTGTAGTCGTACAACCTATGTTCAAATCCTCACTCTGCCACTTCCTGTCTAGATGACATATATGGCATAGATCGAAAAACTACATACCACTTTGGAGTCCCCGTTTATTTATCTAGAAAGTAAAGTAATATGAATTAAATAACATATGCAAATATCTTTATTTTTTAAACAGTGTCTGGAATGTATAGGATATCAGAAGTACTGAAATAAGTATATGTATATATTTACATGTAGATATAACTGTCATATTTATATATCATATATATATATGTGCGTCATGCACCTTTAACTGTTTCTCTAGTTAATGCTCTATGCTCTTTCCCTAGAAAAAATAATACAAATAAATAAGGAAATGATTTTAAAACCAAGTTACATGTCGATTTAGGTTTTGTGAAGACCAGAGAAAATCATACATGAAAACAGCTAATCACAGTGCCTGACAAAGAGTAAGTAATCATTGACTTTTAACCTTTGTTTCTGAAATATGAAGATAAATTAGGATATTGTTACCTAACAAATAAAAGTTAAAACATAAGAAACAATTGTAAAACCAAATTACTGAACCAAGTTAAAGAAAATATTAACTGGTATATTAGAAAAATAAATGACTTGATAAGAAATAGGATTCTTTTTTCCAAGCAAAGGAAATGGCCTCTTATGACCTAATGAATGTGTGAGAAAGATATGGATTAACTTGCAAAATTGAGGTAAACCAGGCTCAGGAAGAATGAAAACCAGGGCCAGTGTGGTCTGGGCTTTTATGTAAAGTCTGGTGAGAAATACCATTAAAATGCCCTCATCTCACTCAATTCCAATTTCCATGTTCCAGCATTAATCCAGAGGAGTCTCTCTGGTTTTGTATGAGTCAGAAAGTTGAGTAGGAAAGGGGGATGGATATACAATATACAGTTGAGTTGCCAATTTCATCAGGTTTGTACAATAAGGGGTATATAGGAAAATCTCTCAAAGAAAAGCTAAGTTCCTCTTACCAGAGGAAGGCAGAAAGCCCAGCAAGGCAAAAAGTATAAATGTGTACTGTGGCTCCAAAGCCTGTTGTCACATGCTCATAAATGTAAAGCCGGAAAGTGAGTCAGAGATATACCTGAAGAGCTGTGAGGGGTTAATGTGGTGCCATTCTGTAGGCCTGGCTGTGACCTCGGTGTCCATCCACTGCAGGGTTGTTTCTGACAGAGCACAGCATCAGGGCCCCGCCCAGCTCCCAACACAGGACAGGGCCATTCTTCACGCAGTGGCCACCCCAGTAACCCAGTATCTGACACCAGGAATAATAGTTATTCCTGGGTTCATCTTAATCATTGTTAAGCTTCAATATTTTCTTGGATTTTACTTCCTACTATTGAGATCTCTTTAGCAAATTTATTTGAAAGTGTGATTTCTCTTGCTTTTTTCCCTTCACTTTCTATATGACAGAAGCTGAAAAGAGCCATGAAATTCAATTATCCTGATTCTTCATGGTTCATCTACATGAAACAGGCCCTGCAGCTGAAACCCAGAAACATGAGTATTCCCATTTGCATGGCATCAAACAATACTTTGTAGAATCAGTCTCAGGAGGACCAAACATCTCAGTCCCACTTACTGTTGTCATATGTGCCAAGTCAAAATGTGGAAGGGGAAAAGCTTACTGTCGTGTTCCCAGATGGGTCTGAAATTTCTAGCACTGCTATCTGAAATCACCGAAGTCAGATGCAAAGGTCATCAGAGTCAGCTCTCCACTGAATATTGTTAGTTCAAGCCATACTGTGTAATCCTTAGCTTTATTGAGAGTAAATTCTTAGGTAATTAGCAAAGCTTTCAAACAAAGGGTAGTAGTATATTCTAAAGCATTTTAGAATTTTATTTTTTAACTATTTTGTATTTTTTATTCCCTTTATGAAGGTGGAAAACTATAGCAGTTCTTCAGGGGATATGTTCCAAGACCCCCAGTGGAGGCCTGAAACTGCAGATATTATCAAACTCTCTACATGTTATGGTTTTTCCTACACATACATACCTATGATTAATTTATTAATTAGGCACAGTAAAAGATTAACAACAATAACATAATGACATAAAAAATATAACAATATATGGTAATAAAAGCGATGCAAATGTGGCATTATTAAGTAAAGTAAAGGTTACTTGAAGACAAGCACTGTGATAGCTACCACGACAGTCTCTGAGATGGCTACTAAGTGACCACAGGGCAGGGCATGTGTATAGTGTGGAGATGCTGGCGCAGGACAAAGGGCCGTTGCATGTCCTGGGCAGGACAGAGCAGGATGGCAGGAGATTTCATCACGCTACTTAGGATGGTGCACAATTGAAAACTTATGAGTTGCTGATTTTTGCAATTTTCCATTTAATATTTTTGAGGTGACCACTATTTTTGGTTGACCACTAGTAACTGAAACTGCAAAGAGTCTGGATAAGGCGGGACTGCTGCAGTTTTAAGTCTGAGTTTATTCGGTAAGTAATCCAAAGGAATCACCAATAGTAGGTTAGGAAAGAGGGAGCGCGTGGGGTGAAGCCAGATATCAAGCACATTTACCACTGCAGACAACTGGAGCTTAATCCCATGGGAGAATCAGAGTCAACTGCTCTGCAGACTTACCCCCCTTGAGGAATGGTGAGTAGGTTATTATCCACCAATTTACTATCCCTGGTTAATGACATCCTGAGGGTTCCAATTACCAGCACTTTCCAATCAGCCTAGCCCTGGGCAGAGCCAGCTCTGGTGGCCAGAGAAAGCCATCAATCAGAAAAACTAGTTTGATACTTGGAATTCATACCAGCATGGCCCAGGGGTATAAGCAGGACACTGAATGTGTCTGCCACAGTGGTATATGAATATTTCTACTTTTCACATGTAAAAACTAGGGCAAGGATTTTATGTGGTTATTTCAAGAGTACAAAGGACCCTGCTGGACTCACTGGCATGCAATACATGCTAATGACTATTAAAATTAAAATAACAAATTGAAGGAATCTATTTTGATTTGTGTGTCCTTAATCCCTAAATCTATATGAAGATCACAAAAGGTAATAAAGGCCATTTCTTCCCTCCATTTCCAAGAGTAACTAGACATATACTGCACTAACAATACTATAAGAGCCCTTCTGAAAATGATAAATGAGAAGCATGTCATAATTTTGATTTAGTGTTTGACAGCTTAAAGCATCACTATGTTATGCTTCTGATAATAACTAGCCTGCAGTTACTACCCATAGTCACAGGTTAGTTTACCTGAACTAAGACTAGTCATGTAATTCAATTTCAGTGAGAGTATACTAATTTATTGCATTATATTCTATTAATATTTATTGAGTGCTAACAATCTGAAGTGTGAATGTGATTTTTTTCCCCTTTATCTACTTAGGGAAATTAATTTGAGAAGGAAATGCTAATCTCTGTATATGAAGAAGTTACCTATACAGAAATTTATTCATAAAACAATTTTTATCAATTATGATTGATCAATCCAATTAGTAATAGCATTTTTTCCACAGTGTACTATCTGTTTTGTGTGTGGTAAAATCTCATATTTATTTGTCCATGCATTTCTAATAAACATTTTCTAACATACAGCTAGGTTGGAAGAAGTATACAGTGTATAACCATATACTAATGATCTATATTCTACAATTAACATTTGACTATATTTGCTTTATCACATAAATCTATTAGTTTCCTATTAGCATTATAATAAATTACCACAAATTTAGTGGTGTAAAACAGTACAAATTTGTTATTTTACACAACTGGAGGTGAGAAGATGGAAATGGTTTTCACTGAGCTAAAAGCAAGGTGTTGACTGGACTGTGTTCTCACCAACTGGACACCTTCCTAGAGGTTCTGGGAAGAACGTGTTCCCTTGTCTTTTCCAGCTTCTAGAGGCCACCTGCATTCTTTGGCTTGTGGTCCCTTCTGCCACCTTCACACGCAATAGCATAGCATCATTTTCTGACTCTGATTCCTGCTTCCCTTGTCACAGCTCCTCCTTTCACATTCTTGCTTCATTCTTCCATCTTTTAAAGATCATTGGTGATCTTATTTGACCCAGGATAGGTTTTCTACTCTTGGATCCACAGGTTAATGACACCTGCAGAAACCTCATTGTCATGGAAGGCAACATTCACAGCTTCACATGTTTCTGTCTACCGCTCCATCTATCCTGTGTCCAATCCTCCCAAACCATTTTTTATTTTTGGTGCCTTTTAACGTAAATCTCAGACTGCTTATTCCTAAGGTTCACTATTCCTTAGTTATCTGTGCTGTATTAAAAAAAAGTTATCTGTATCTTTAAACTTCATTTAAAGAATATATTTTAAAAGTTCTTCATATTTTTTCAGGCATTTGTCTGTGTGAATGCTTAAACAGTTTTGGCACTCTCTGCATGAATTTTCACTAATCTTCCTACTGTGTTCATACAACGTGTTGATTTATGGATATTTTCAGCGTGCTGATTTATGGATATTTTTCATGTTTGTTCTAACATTTGTTTCCCTTTTGCTGCTATATATAAATATTTTGCTTTCAAGAAGCCCACATTGAACCCTTCTCACAATATTGGTTGATGAATAGAGAAATGAAATGAAATGAAATTAATGTTCCAATAGGGTGTTTTATTTCTATGAGCTAAATTTTGCAGCAGTGTGGCATATATATATATATATATATATATATATATATATATATATATAATATATATATGAAAAATCAGTTTGGAGATGTATACAAACATATATATCTCCAAACTGATATAAACCATCTTGCAATAAAGCAAAGATTTTTCTCCTCCAAGGTGGCATATTGCTATAGAAATACAAAATGGTGAGTATTTCAGTTATTAACTTTGAAATTACAAATACATATTATAATATCTAATGAACTCACCATGCTTCCACTCAAAAAGTAATAAAGTCACAATGGTAATAATATTAATTGACATATATTGAGTACTAAATATGTTCCAGACACTGTGAATTATTTAATATTACCCACCCCTATTCTATAGATGAGAGAAAAAATTGCAGACAATTTGAGTAAACTACCAATGGTCATATAACTAATGTGCAGTGAAACTAAAATTGAAGCAATGCTTCTGAGCGTTGTGTGTGGGGCTCAGATAGAGACACAGGAACCAAGGAAGTCATCTTACTCTATCTGGAATAAAGAGAGGCTTCCCAATGAAGGTGACTTGCTTTTCCTTTTCTTTTCTTTTCTTTTCTTTTCTTTTCTTTTCTTTTCTTTTCTTTTCTTTTCTTTTCTTTTCTTTTCTTTTCTTTTCTTTTCTTTTCTTTTCCAGTTATATAATACAGTGTTATCAACTATAGTGATCATGTGTTTTACATTAGATTCTCAGACTTTATTCATTTTATCACTGAAAGTATATACCTTTGACCAATGTTCCCTGTTTCCCTCACCCTCTAGCCCTTGGCAGCCATTTTTCTACCTTCTGTCTTTATGTGTTGGACCTTTTCTTTTTCCTTTTTTCTTTTTTTTTCTTTTCTTTCTTTTTTGATTTACTCGTATATAAGTGATATAATGCAGTGTTTGTCTCTATCTATCTGTCTTACTTCACTTAACATAATGTCCATAAGTTTCATCTATGTTGCTGCAAATGGAAAAATTGTATTCTTTTCCATGAATAAATATTCATGTTTCAATAATTTTCCATTGTGTTTATATACCACTTCTCTTTTGTCCAGTCATTTGTTGACAGATACTTAAGTTGCTTTTGTATCCTGCTTATTGTAAATAAGCTGCAATGAACATGGAAGTGCAGGTATCTCTTTGATATACTGTTTTTATTTCCTTTGGTTATGTATCAAGAAATGGGATTGCTGGATCATATGGTAGTTCTGTCTTTAATTTTCTGAGGAACATTTTTACTGTTTTCCATAGTGGCTGTACCAATGGAGATAATTTCTAAAAACTCAGTTGATAGTAGGAAACAGAGTGGAATCTTCCAGGCCAAGAAAACAGAATATAGGAATACCTAGAAAAGTGTTTCTCAAGGAGAGATTATTTTGCCCTGAGGGGCGTTTGGTAACATCTGGAGACATTTTTGCTTGTCACAACTAGGTGGAATTGCTACTAGCACCTAGTGGGTAGAGGTCAAGGATGCTGCTATACATCCTACTATGCACAGAACAACCCTCACAACAGAAAATGATCTGGTCCAAAATGTCAGTAGTACTGAGGTTGGGAAACCAATGTAGAGTGTATATGAATACCTGAAGAATGGCATATGCAAGAGAGAAGTATAATAGTTTCAGTGGCTAGAATAGAAGAATGAGGAGAAAGTGGGAAAGATGAACATGGTAAAGCAGCCATGTGCTTTTTGTAAGTTAGAGAAAAGAGTTGGGGCATCATCCTCCAAGTAATGGGGAGCCAAGGAAGAACTTTTTTTAACAGTGAGATGACATGACAAATCTGTACATATTGGGAGGAGGAGGTGGTTTCTGAAAACAAAATAAGATATACATATGAAAACAGATACACATATGAAAATTCTATATACATTTTAGGCATTATTATTTCATACAAGTCAGCTTCATCATTCAAAAAGGTTGATATCAAGTGATATTTATTAGAACAATAAAAAAAACAACACATCATAGACAAGAATATCTATCTACCAGTACTCCTATGGTCTAATACATTGTTACTATACCCCTAAATAATCATATGCTGTTTGATTTCTATAAAAATGCCACTTCCTGATCTCTTCAGCTATTTATATTTCTAACTCTCAATATATGTATTCACATTGTAACCTGTCAGTCTACGAAGCCAGCTCTCATCCAGCACACACCCTGCCCCCTGTAGTGTTGCTTTGACATCAACAGTGGTACTCATCACACTGCTCGTTCAGATAGACACAATCGCAATATAAATAGTGAAATACTTAGAAATTAATACTTTCCTGTTATTTTATTTCTCCATATTTCCATCCTCTTTTCTCTTCCTATTCTTTCTCCTTGTTTTCTTTTTCTTCCTTGTTCTCTGCCCTCCCTCCAGAAGCTAGCTAATTACAATAGGAAAAAAAACAAGAAAGAAACTCTTACCAAAGTCTAACCAAGACATCTGATCTTGTTACTTGTGAGTTATTAATTATAAATGACATTAAAGATGACCTCTGGCAAGCATCCTCTAAGATAGCTCCCAATGACCTTGCCTCCTCATATTTACAGCCATGTGTAATTCTCTCCCCATGAATAATTTGCTACTAATCAGTATAATATGACAATATTGAGGGAATTCACTTCTGTAATTAGGTTACAAGAGAGAGTGGCTTCTGTCTTGCTACTAGATCTCTCTCTCCCTCTCCCTCTGTCCCTCCTTCCCTCCCTCCCACTCTTTTTCTCTCTTGAGGGTGCTTTGATATAGCAAAATGCCAAATGGGAGAGTCCATGTGCCAAGGGCCCAAGGGGCAGACTCCAACCAGTAGCTAGAAAGGAACCGAAACTTTTAATCTGACAACCCTTGAGGAACAGAGGAACTGCCAATAGTTTCCTGAGTTGCTTGAAAGTAAAAATCTTCCATAATGAGCCTTCAGAAAAGATCCCAGTCTCAGCAGACATCTTATTATTTATTTATTTATTTATTTATTTATTTATTTATTTATTTATTTTTATTGGGGAACATTGTGTTTTTTCCAGGACCCATCAGCTCCAAGTCAAGTAGTTGATTTCAATCTAGTTGTGGACGGTACAGCTCAGTGGTCCATGCAGGGATTGAACTGGCAACCTTGGTGTTATGAGCACTGCTCTCTAACCAACTGAGCTAACCAGCCATTCCTCAGCAGATATCTTGATTGTTGGCCTCTGAGAGACTGAAGCTGAGGACCAACTAAGACATGTCTACTTTCTGACCCATAGAAACTGCAAGATAATGAACCTGTGTTGTTTTAAGCTACCAAATGTTAGGATGACCTGTTATACAGATAAGTCATACATGACACTCAGTCTAGTTTCCTTCTGAAATTAAATATCTTCTTATAAACTGAAAGGCTTTGAGGACACAAAGATGAAAAATGTTTGGATTTCAAATTGTAAAATCCAAAGACAGCTTTGTTTCATTGTGAAATAAGTGAATTTAATGAAGTCACTTCAAATATTTAGTGATTTGTAACATTCTGAAATACAAATGAGAAGAAAATTAACTTTTCTTCTCTGCCATAGACCATCATCTTTGAACTTTAACCATAGAATGACAAAATAAAAGCCTTTTGGGATCTAAGAGTTGACACAGTCTGTATTAATTGAGGTCATAATAACAACTGTAATAGGTAATACCAAAATAATTCCATAACACAATAGCCATTCATCTCATTCTCATAAAGTTCACTATGGGTATTCCTGATCTGCGTGAATCTTTCTTATCAACTATCAATTAGAAACCCTGGTTTTTCAGTCCGGAGGCTCTCCCATTTGCAATTCATTTCTAAAGTATTCACAGAAGGAAAAACAAATGGATGGAGCATGGTTCATAATAATATTTTATGAGCAGTGTCAAGAACTGGCTTTCATAATTTCTGCCAACATTTCTTTGGGCCATAAACTATATATGTGGTCACACCTAACTGCCAAGGAGATTGGGAAAGCAATCTAACGATGCCCCGCAGGAAGTATAAATGGATTTAGTGACGGGCAAGTCAGGCTCTATCATATATTCTGACTCTTCCACTTTGCAAATGAAAAAATGGAGATTTGAGCAGAGAACAATACACTTGACAATGGTCACACCACAAAAGTAATTGCAGACTTAGGACTAGAACTGGTTCCTCTAACTTTTGTTTACTGCATTTTTCGTCAGTAATTATATTTAAAAATATAAACAAAAACACATGGAAAATAAGTAAGTATTTGTATAGAGTTCTCAAAGATAAAGTTAGGAAACATTTTTGGTAGGCTATTATTAAAGGCCCATTTGTACAGCTTTGAATACGTTAATCAACATGTCATTACTTAGTGTGCCAATTTAAAAGAAGTGCAGCATGGATCTTGGTTTGTATTAAAAGGGCACATGAAATATAGCCTCTTTTTAATCTTACATTAATGGAAATTAATTAATGAAAGTATAGTTCAACTGCAAGAAAACATTGGGTGCATGTGCATGTTGCCTAGGTGCATCACTTTAATTAGAAATATGTAATTCCATTATCTTTTATTTTAACTAAATTTAAATTTCATGCTATTAGACCAATAGCACTTGAAAGAAAAACAAAACAAAACAAAACAAAACAAAACAAAACAAAAAGACATGCGTCCCAAAAGAGTTGTGTAGATTCTAGCATTCATTAACTTTTACCTAGATGAGTTATTTCAGAAAGGTTAGTGCTACCAGGAAGTTAGGAAGCTTAGTTGGCCTGAACTTGCCAAATGGAGTCATACTGCTTCTATGTCTCAGACACTGGATTCTGCTTCACATTACACTGGCCAGTTCTAAAGCTTTAGTTAAACTAGTTCACAAAACATCTTTTTCTCTTTTTCCTCTTACCTAAACACTTATATGTTTTTAATCATGTTTTTTCTTAACTCTGCCATTAAATATAATTATCTTGTTTACTGGTTTACTAACAAGAATAGGGTTTCAACAGCTTTTAAGGAGGAAGGATCGCTAGGAATAATTTACAATTAGATTGCACCTGGAAATCCCTTATGTATGATTTTTAAACAAGACCCTGGAATTACCATCTGTTATTGCACAGGACAAAAATACAGCAGTACACTGTGATAAATGGAAGATGCTACATTCAAATGGTCAGATGCCTTGCCCCTACTGCTGATACGGTCTAATTACGTAAAATTAAGAAAGAATTAGTGGTTGAATTTAGTGGTTTGGCTGGGTGCGATTATTCATCCTGGTTTTGTAAAACTGATAATGTAGAATAGACTAGTTTTTTTTATGTGTTTTTTTGAGGGCAGTGACACTGCCTTTAGATGTGGGACCCGAACCTGGGCCGCTGGCTTCCCAGGCCAGCGCTTAAGCACCACACCACTCGGCCAGCCCAGAATAGACTAGATTTTTAAGGGCTCTTTCATAGGAAGGTAAAGTACTGCAGACATTTATATAAATAAATAGTAAGACACTGAGATATCTTGGTGGAATATTTAGTGAAGAACAAGAAATGGGCTGAAAGAGAGTTATGAAAGCATAATAGAACACTTTCTGGCCTAGGAAATGGGTAGGATTAATGAGAGATATGTTATAAATTGTTCTTTTAAACTGATGACTTGTAGGAGAAATATTATATAATCATCTTAAACTTGATCACCCGAAGATCAGAACTGTAAATGGAGGCCAACATTTTCTCATATAAACACACACACACACACACACACACACACACACACACACACACACACACATCACAAAAATATTGATTGTGTGTGATGTTTTCAACTTCTTCAGGGCATTTCACTTTTAATGGCTATGATGAGTTGACTCATAATGTAAAATGGTTTAACCTCCTTAGTGAGAGATACTATTTCAAACCAAATGTTGGTTATTAGTAGAAATGAACATGAACAAATGAGGACTTTTTTTTTTATTAACTTATGAAAGAAACTTCAGAAACTTATCTCCAAATTAAAATTTACTTGTTTGTTTGCTCAATTTTCTAATGATAATAGTAGAGGCAGTTTAAGGAACCTAAAACATTGAATATCTAGCCTTGCAAATTCGGGTAAAATAATCGTCTTGCATAATCTTTATGTAGGAAAATTATAAATAAACTCACCTCCACCCTGTGGTTATTTTTTAGAGTATCTTGGACCTATTATCAGAAATGGCAATACTAACCTTGAATTTGGTTACTATAAGTGAAGATAACAGAAGTTTTCTCTCTGCTTCCATACCTCTTACAAATTTATCCTTCATTAGAGGTCAACATTTCTTCTCCACATTTCCACCCAGTTGTCTGATCTCTTGTACCAAACACCCACATTTTCTAGATTGATACATTGGCTATTATTATCATAGATTGTCTCACTTTATCCTTTGAAAGCTGAAATCTGGCAACTTGCAAGCTCTTTTGATCTTCCAGTTTTGTCTTACTACTGTAGGATCCTTCTATTACATAAGGGGCAATAAGTTATCAACACATATTGAGTTAAGGCAAAATTTCAGAAATTTCATGAAATCGAACCAATTTCTGCATACTTAAAGTTCTTAACTATGTTCTTGGGTTCCTCCCATCCCGTCTTTGTCTAATTACAGTAAGCTTCATTTTGACACCAGCATTTACTCCCTGTTATAATCAGTATATGTTATAACTGTCTACCATTATTAACTTTCTGATCTTATAAAATTAGATAAGTCTTTGCATTTCTGTGTAATTATGAGTAAGATAATGGAACAGACAGAGTGGATTATAACAGGTTTGAGAAAGTTTTAATAAATTAAAATTATATTAAAGGCAGAACATCTCAGAGGTGTAAAAGGACAAAGTAAAACAAGGGAGACAGTAAAAAGATAGCAGTTAAAGGAACTAATAATAATGACAATAGGGATGGGGTGAATCCTAAAGCTTCACAAATAGTCAAGCACAAGGAAAAAAATGTATGGTCAGTTGACAGCAGTACTGGGAACATCCTGGACCTAACATTTCTAAACCTCCATTGTGTGTGTGGCTTAGCAGTTTGAATGAGTCCTTGTCAGCGTTTCAAAGGAGAAGAAAACATACTGGAAACTGAGACTAGAAAATTGTCCAAAAAGTTGTAAAATCTCTGTGTGGTGAGTAAGCCAGTATTGGAGATGGGAATATAAGGAATGTGTCATATTTACCTCAATTTCACCACCCAATCTGGTAAGTCTCAACTAAATGCTATGAACTGGGGGTTCCCAACTAACTCACCTACATGATCCTCAAATTATATTAAAGTTAAAACAGTAGACATGAGAAAATGAAGTGAGAGAATATCCTGTTGCTCAGTGTTATGGACTGAATTGTGTCCCACCCCCACTCTCAAACTCCTATGTTGGAGCCCTAAGCCCAAATATGACTCTGTTGGGAAATAGGGCCTGTGAGCAGAATGATAAAGGTTAAATGAGGTCATAAGGATGGGGCACTAGTACAATAGGGCTGGGACTCTTCTAAAAAGACGAAGAGACACCAGAGCTTGCTCTCTGCCATGTGAAGACACAGAAAAAAATGGTCATCTGCAAGCCAGGAAGAGAGGCTCACCAGGACTCCACCATGTTGGAACCCTGACCTTGGACTTCCAACCTCTAGAAGTATGAGAAAATGAATTTCTGTTGTTTAAGCCACCCAGTTTGTGGTAATTATGTAATGGCAAGCTAAGCATACTAACACACTCAATTAAGATAAGAAATCAGACTCCTGTCTTCTCTTTATGCTTAATTGTTTAAAAGGCAGGCTGTTGAGTAATGCAGTCCTTACATTTGAGGACACAATTTCAGCCACAGTGGCAGACAGAGGTAACAACTGCCTTTGACCCCTCCAGAAAATGCATGTGGCCTACCTCATGCCTAATAGGAACTATTTCAGAGTCATTTACCTGGCTTGCTGACTTAGAGAAAGGTTAGTTACATTCCTGGTCATTACAAATAAAATACTGATAGAGTAAGAGAGTGATCATTCTAGAACACATTGTATCATTTCCCATTTTCCTGAATGGACTAGTTCAGTCGGGATGCAGAACACATCAGTGATTTATACTATGCTGGGCACAGTGAAAATTATCAGAGATATTTAGGAAAGAAAAGAGGAGGAAGGAAGAAAAGGAGGGAGGGAGGAACGGAGGGAGGGAGAGAGGGAAGGAAGGAGGGAGGGAGCTAAAGAAGTAACAACAAACAAGAAAGGGAGTGCAAGGAAGAGAGGAAGGGATTTAGGGAAAGTATTTATTGCTACAACTTCAAGCAGAATCCATCCTTCCGGCTCTCCAATTAACCGGGTGGAATGGATATAATAAATGCTTAATAAAAACAAATGAATAGATAAATTCAGGGATTAGATAACATTTTCATTATGTTAGTTTCAGTGTTTTACTAGGTCTAGATAACCAGGATAAATCAATTAACTAGGCATTCACACTCAATCAACATAACCTTCAAGATTAGGATATTGATGACAACACACTAAAGGACAAAAGTTACAATTGACTTCAAGGTGCCCAACACCTCTGAATGAAGGAACATGATATGAAAAAATGGTTTTCCATAAGGGAATGTGGTGTTGGGCTATGAGGCAGATGATGGGAACTTATATTTTCATTTATCTTTACCTGTTGCCATTTACGTGTTGACTGATTTTCTAATGTTTTAATACAATGTTTATTTCTAGGCATCAGTGCATTACTCAAGCAAGTGATAGAGTCCTTCGTTGACAGACTGTGCCTCTCCTTTGTGACAAGCCTCTCCCCAGCTACAGGCCAGGCAAAATTCAGTACCGATTCCCTATTCCATTCAGAGTAGAACCGCAGATCCCCTAAATGATGTGCACTCCTGCTACTTCTTTCAACTTGCTTCTTAATTCTCTCCTCTCCATGTGCTCTGTCTCAGCCACATTTTGTTGTTCTTCAAACTTATCAAGATTACTTTTATTTTAGGGCCTTTACATGGCTAATTCCACTTCCTAGAATACTCTGTCCCCCAGATATAAGCATGACTAATTATCTAATTTCCTGCAAACTTTGCTCCAATGTCACCTAAGACCAACTAAGCCATTATTCTCCAGTGCCCTCCCACCTTTCTGATTCATCCTTTGCCATTCTCTGCATGTTGTATGTCTTGGGATGTTACAGCAATGGACTGATGGACTGCATCACCAGGAATCCCTTCCCAGCTGCCTCCCATTGGTTTCAGTCAATAGCAAACACAAGCAAGAGATCAGAGGCGGAAAGGAAAGAGATATTGGGGTATTTCCTCCCCTCCTTCCTCTTGTTTTTGGGCTTGCAGTTCTGAAAGTGAGTACCTCTCACTACAGCTCCTACAGCTTGTCCCCTTTGACATGACTGCAACTCTACATGGGCTCCAATAACATTTCCCCTTTCCGCCTTCAGGCTTGGGAACAATGACAGCTTTCCGCCCCTGCTAGACACTGAGCAGTGCAACAACATTCCTGAAAGAGCTTACACCTCTGCAAATAGTTCCTTTTTCCAATTCTTTGGAAGCTTATGTGAGTGTGTCTGCTTTTGCATGACCAGACTCTGTATGATAAACTTACCATGTTGTTACCGGCCAACTGAACAGCACCCCCACCACCGAGGAACTTCTCCTTCCTATAGAAATGTTAAGTCTCCTCCCTAGTTTCTTAATTCTTTAGCTTCTACTCTTCTAATCAGTTTCTGATTCCTAAACAGTAGAAGTCTCCTACCCCTGCTTCAGATAACTACTTGAAACCCTGTGACTTCCTAATATCCCCCGGACCAGTAAGCTAAATGCCAAACCCATTCTGGATCCAGACAACTGACACCACCTGAGCGATGGACTGAATGGCCACATGTTTCATAAGAGCTAACAGGTTTATTAATTAAAATCTATTTTTCCTCATTCAGGGGCCTTGGGGATACAGAGGGCGCCCCAGCAAGATTGCCAGTCACAACCAAAGAAGCCAACATGGTCTTCCAGGAGGAAATCAAGATCATCTGAGATCAGCTAGGGTGAGAGTTCCATGAACCCCAATAGGCAGGGACAGCTCTACGCCCCTGCCCAGCAAGAAGCAGATACAGAAGAAAAGACTTCCTGTCCCTCAGCTTCTCATAGAGATTTTATGAGTATCAGTCTCTCAAGAGGGAAAACTAGGCAGGCAGTTAGAGGCAGGTATCAGATCTCTGCATTCCTGCACATCCCACAGAGTGTGACCACCTGGGGTCCTCCCCTCCCCACCCAAACTCCCCTTTGTCTTGTAATTACCTACTCCTGTGGGAGGAAAACAAATGGGCACAAAATTCTCAACTAGATCAGACCAGTTACTCGCACTTGTGCAGTACCTCTTGTCAATCACAGGTGTCAATCCAGTGGTCCCTTGCCCAGAGGGGAATAGCCCATTCTAGAGAAAAAGGGATAAAAACCCCAAGTCCTGGGAAGTCCGCCCTTCCCCTTCTCCTTTTCCTTTTTATTTTGATCACTGCCCTGGTCCTTTTGACCACTTCTTCCCTTTTGACCCCCTTCCTCCGTTTGAGCTTTGCCTTTTTGCACGTGGCACACTCCAAACTCTTTTGAATGTAACTTCTAATAATGGGCCCTTGAGCTATCCTCTACTGCTCAGGCCTACTTTTACTTCTAAGTGTACTTACTGTCTCTTCTAATAAACTACTTATTTTACTGCTTCACTCTGGTATCTCGTTCAATTCTTTGCTCAAGTTGCCAAAGACCTGGACTCTAAACCGAGAAAGGCCCACTCTCCAACAACCATGTCACCTTTTGAAGGATTGTATCCTCTTACCCTCTCCCCCAAAGTCCTCACTTGCTCTGCAATTTTTCCTATAACTTATCATTTTTATAGTATTATTTATTAATTTATTGTTTGTTCTTTATATCTGCCTCCCTTTGGTAGAGACAGACCAATGAAAGCAGAGATGTTTATATAGTTTGTTCACTGAGGTATCTCAAGTACGGTGGAGAATGGTGCAAAATAGATATTGAATAAACAATTATTGAATGATGAATACTAGCCATATTGGTGAGTTTCCCAGAAAACATTTCTGGCTTTGGGTAAACAGTGGCAAACATTTCTCACAGTTAACCTTAATTATGCTTTTCTGTTTAGCCTTAATAGATTTCAGAGAAGAATGCAAGGCTCAAAGTGGACCACCAAGTAATATTTGTAGAACTGAATGACACTACATTTATATATTTCAAACTAGGTTGTTAGTTAGCTCTTTGCACATATTTGGACCATCTAAGTCAGGGTGGTTCAGGGTGTGCCTCAGGAACAAAGCCAAAATTTCAGAGGCTTAAAGTGAAAGAATTTGAAGGTTCTCATCCTTGTATCATACTCATGTCAATTTAGTAAGGGATGCTAGATCCATGTCTCCCTTACTCGAAGACTAGCTGATGAGGCCTCTACCACATCATTGCTTGCAATATTGTCAGTTGCTGTAGAAAAGGCACATGGGGAGTCACACAGTGGCTCAATCATTTCTATCCTTAAGTGATAACACATTACTCCTGTTTTCATATCACTGACCAAAACAAGACACATGGCCATTTGAATAGAGTAGGAAGTCTAATAATTGTACCCTGTGCCCAGAAGGAGGAAAAACAGAAATACTAATGATGAACAGGAAAAACTACCCATTAGATCTGATCACTTGAGCTGATTAACCTGTGGAAGATGTTATTAAAAGAAATATTATTAATATTCTTAAAAATGCATGTGTGTGATACATATGTGTATATATATATATATATATATATATATATATCAATAATCTATTATATTTACCAATTATACAAATCATTATCAATTTTATATGTATTATATATGCAAGATAACAGGTAGAGGAATACAGCAAAATGCAAATTTTATTTTCTTTGTTCACAAGGTCCCTGTAGTTTGTTGAGGGAGAATGTTTCAAAAAAAAAAAAAACACACACACAAAAAAAATAAAAACACTAAAATAATGGATTTCTGATGGATAAAGCATTTTAATATTATTTGCTCCTCATCCACAAGATCAGCGTATTTCTTGTAAAAGTATAAGATAAAAATAAGCTTTTGAATAGAATTCAACAAAACTTAGAAAAGGAAACCCCAAACCCCAATGTATCAATATAAAGTTTATAAATGGTGTCACATAGGGGTTATTGGAAATTCCCAGGTCCTCCTTGAGCTGTGCATAGTAATGCTAAATTGTTATATGTTGTTTTCTTTGAGAAGAACATATTGTCTTTCTGCCTATGGTAACAATATGGACCCAAGGATAAATGCACACAGCTATCTTACATGATTTATGATGTTTTCTGCTTACCCAAGGATCACTTTTGTTCTCTCTTTCCCCTTTAGTAATATAACTTGGTCATTTCCCAAGTATTTTAAGATGATATTCACTTTATGCCTGTCCCAATAAATTTACAAAAATTTTTCATGGTCCTTCCAAAGAACCTGTTCAAATTACAGATTTATTGCTCCCTACATGGCTGAATTCCAAGCAGAACTATGTCAGTGATGACAATAGTGGTAAGTAAGGTGTGGGATGTGAAAATAAAACAGGAAATAAAATAATCCCTCTTTGCTGCCTTTGAGGTTTTCTTAGAAACACTTTTATGGATACAATTAAAGTGAACAAGCTTGAGATTAAACAGTAAGATGTTGCAGCTAAACTTTTAAAAATTGAAAGCTGCCCTCCCCATTTTTGATGGCTTTAGCTTATCCAATCAAATGAGAAAATCATATTTTCCCACACTACACCAATTCAGTATACAAAACAATCATGGACCAAGATCAGGGCACTTGCATTGCCTGCCCAACTGTCTTAAAGTGGAATAAACAATTTTTTTTCAAAATATTCAAAGTTTATGCTAATAAAAGTATATTAAGTTGGTTAAACCAAAATCAATGCTTTTAAACTGGAGTGTCTATATTGCTAAAATGTATAATGTACACATTAACTGTGCTAAATTTATTTTCTAGTGCTGAATAAGTCAGTTAGCCCTTGGAAAATTGTTTTGCATTTACCTCTTATTCATTCACACAAATGTCTCAATATTTTCAAGCATCTGTGTTTCTGCTGAATCGCATTGTGGAAAATAACCATTTACAGGGATGGGAGCTAATTATCATTTACACTTTGCCTTCCACTGAGCATATAGATCATTGTATTAAACAAGAAATGTTTTCTAACAAGTTGTGAAATCCAGGTCTTTTGGTTCTGATATCACATGCAGCACCATAAAGCAGAAGAGCTCTGTTTCCTTAATTATACTGTTTGGGGACCGAACTCCAGCGGTGATTACTTTAGAAGTAGTTCCACTATAAACTAATCCTGGAGGGTATGATAACTAGTCTCAGCATGTTAGAAATAATTTTATATTATTAAAATGAACAGTGTTCAAGCTATGTCGACTGGTCAAAACTATTGGACGTGCTTCTTTGACCCTGCCCAGAAGTATTTAAGAAGCTGGTGAGGGCTGGCAGAGTGGCGTGGTGATTAAATGCTGGCTTGAGACGCCAGCGGCCCCGGTTCGGGACCCACATATGAGGGCCAGTGACACTGCCCTCAAAAAATAAAATAAAATAAAATAAATAAAAGAAGCTGGTGAGCGGACCAGTGTAAGCAGAGCAGTGCAGTGCAGTTCTAGTCTGAGGATTCCATTTATTCCAGGATCCTACTTCTAGATAAAGTGCCTAATGCACCGAAAAGTTTAGCCACATTCTGCCACTAAGAGACTATTGAACCTGCCTCCATGACCCTCTCACCTCCTCCCCTTCCAAACAAAACAAAACAAAACAAAAAACCACCTGCCACGTGCTTAAGACATACAGCTGTGGTATCTCCCAGTACATAAGAACAGGCTGCAAATGTAAAGCTAGCCCTCACTCCTTTTGTCTGTGTCCCTCGAAATGAGTCACTGGACCAGTTCTGCATGTCCTCAACCTTGGAAGCCTTTGTCTGATTCCCCAGTGTGGGCTGACACACCCTGACTTTTTGGTCCATTTGTCCCCTTTAGGGATTATAGGGGAGACATAATTTACCTCATTGTGCTTAAATCACAGTTTCTGTTAATACATTTGCTTCTTTATGTTAGATTTCCTCCTCACCATTGGAGACATTTTTTATGTAAATCAATGAATATGTTAACGACTGACAATCATATTCTTACCTGGCCTGAAATTTTTCTGAGAGATGAGAAGTAACTATTTACACATGATAGTGTATTACAGGAGAATAAGGAAAACGTGGCAAATTCCTGATACTATGAAACTCCTGTTTTTTCCTCTCTAGCCCTCTTTCTCATGCCTCATGCCCCCTTACTGGTTCTGTCTACTGGGGCCTGTTAATCAAATCTGTTACCATATCAAGATGTAAAAGAATACTAGCAGCTATGGTACTCCTCTCTCAGGATATGTTAGAAAGAATCAGAGCTTTTACAAAGTGGATTCATTCATCAAAGTTACATCTTCAGAACTGACTTGAGGAACAACATTTTAAAGAATACCAGAGTTTTCCCATCACCTTGAAATTCTTCCTTCTCAACATTTGCCTACACTTCCTAATACGTGAGGAAAGACTCATGCAAAGTATGACCCCAGTATAGATTTAGCCACAATAAGCAACCACCACTTGCTTTGTTAACAATATATTTTTCAAATTATAGAAATTGTGCAATTTTCAATTGGATATATGAGCCATGTTGCTGGCATTTTCTGTTTTCCATTATGTCTAACTTTTCCTCCCTGTGGAGATCAGATTTGGGATGACTCCATGATTCCACCTCTTGAAGTCCTTGTATAATTCCCTTGCCTTGAGTGTGGGATTGTGACTTATTTTCAACTAATGGGACGTGTGAAACGTGATGGGATGTCACTCCAGTAATTACATTACATTACACCAGACTCTGTCTTGCTAGCTGGCTTGCCTTAGTCTCTCTCTTTCTTTTCCTCATAGGTTTTGAAGAAACAAGCTGCCAGGAATCCTACTGCCAAAAGGAAATGAGTTCTGTGAACAACCTGGAGGAAATTTGTGGCAGTCCCTTACTGAGCCCAGGCTCTGATAAGGACTCAGCCTTGGTTGCCACCTTGACTGCAGCCTTGTGACACCTGAATGGTTGGTCTGAGACAATCTCAAGGTGTAGTGTATGTGTGAATGTGATTGGAGGGGAGCGGGGGTGATCCCACACAGCACCACGCAGTTCTCAGAACCACGTTGGTGTCTAAGAATTCATCTCAATTCTGATACCTATCTACCTAGGTACAATATCAGATTTAATAGGTTACAGGTTCAGTCCTATAAGACTGCAGCTCCCTCTCCCACCAGGAATGAGTCACAAGCTTGTTACCTATACTTCTGACCTACCAGCTATAAATCAGAAGTTCCCACGACCCTTACCTTGGGTTCAATTAATTTACTAGTGTGGTTCACAGAGCTCAGAGAAAACTTTTAGTTAGTAGATCACTGGTTAACTATAAAAGAATATCATTTAGGAACAACCAGGTGGAGGGGATGCATAGGCCAAGGCACGGGGAAAGGATGTGGGCTTCCATGCCCTCTCCAGGCGAACTACTCTCCCCACATCTCCACATGTTCTCCAAACCTCTTCCTCTTAGGCTTTTATGGAGGCTTCATTACATAGGCATGATTTATTAAATAATTGGCCATTGGAGATGAAACTCAATCTCCACTTCATCTCCTCTCCCCGGAGGTCAAGGATGGGACTGAAAGTTCCAACCCTCTAGACACTGGCTCCACTGGCAATCAGCCACCACCCTTAGGTGCTTTCCAAAAGTCACCTCCTTAACACAAACAAAGGCACCTTTATCACATTCAACATTTTGGAAATTCCAAGGGTTCTGGGAGCTATACATCAGGAACTGTAGACAAAGACCAAGTATATGTGAGAAATATATTTTGATCATCTGAATGACCAAATATATATTTTTCAATAAATCACAGTATTGCGCACCCTAAACAGAGAACTCATTTAACCTGTGCCTGTATGCCTGGCCCACAGAAACTGTGAGATGATAAATGTGTATCATTTTAAACTTCTAAGTTTATGGTAGTTTGTTATGCAGCATGGACAACTAATAAGCTTCTTACTCCAATTCTGGACCAGTGTCCAGATATAAAACATTCTACAATTTACTTGAAACTAGCAAGCAGTGAACAGTTAATGTTGCTTTTATATGATACACTCAGGCATACAGTTTTTATGAAGTAAAAACTATCAGGTAACTATCAGGGGAAGACACTTTACTACTGTACACACAAAAACATATGTGAGATGTTTCAAAAGTGTTCCCTTCCCTGCTGAAGTTCACTATATCTATATCTGCTTAATAGCCAGGGACAGTAAATGGACCCATTTCATAATATTGCCTGGTGGGGAAAAGTTAAAAGTGCCACATAGGTATTATGCACAAATTCCGTTTATAAGGGGCTGCACTATTTTTTATGTCTGTGTGTTGTCATGGTTTAAATCAACACATTAATATAAACTCTTTCTGCAAAAGGATATAGACAAGAACAAAGAAAGTTTGCATGAAATGCTGAAGAGGCACATACTAACATGAACAATTTTTCTTGACGAGTTTTATTTAAACTTTAAAAACAATGTTATTTTCTAGACTGTTTTCTCCCCTTCTCATCACACCTTTTACAGATAAGCAGCTCAACAGCACCCGAAGGCAGTTGTGATATGGTGTCCTCACCATGAAATTCTTGTTTTCCAAGTCTCCCTAGAGTTTAGTAACTAAAATCTAGTTCTTTTTTCTTAAGATCCTTTCTCTCCACACTGTGCTCCCTCCATAGTGGATTATTTATATTTCTCTAATGGGTTTTCCAGGGTTTAGAAGGAATATGAAATACTATATTTAGAGTCATTAATATTTTATTTTCTCACTCAGAAATTCAGATTGGTTTCATTGGGGACACACTTTATACCTAACATCTTAACCAGACATAATATAATAATGGTGTTGACACTTTGTATCTTGCTTTGTTGAATGCTCAGTATCAAAAAGTAAAACTTTCAAATATGGCTGAATAATGCCTCTTCCCTAGCCCCACCCCCACCGCAAAGATGTCTACTTCCTAATCCCTGGAACTTGTGAATATATTACCTTCCATTGTAAAAGGGACATTACAGATGTGATGAAGATAAAGATCTTTAGATGGGTGATGATCTTGGATTTTCTGGGGCCCCTGGTGTCTTTATCACAGGGTCTTTATAGAGGGAAATAGACAACTCAGAGTCAGGGAGAGAAGATGGAAGCAAAGGTCAGAGAGGAGAGAAAATCCCATGCTGCTGTCTCTGAAGATAAAGAAGGGGGAGGCACAAGCCAAAGAATGAAGACATCTTCTAGAAGCTGCCAAAGACAAGGAAAAAGACTCTTCTTTAGAGCCTCTAAAAAAGACACAGCCCTATGGGCCCATTTTAGACTTTGACGTCCAGCACTACAAGATAATAGATACGTGTTGTTTAAGCTACTGAATTTGGGGCAATTTGTTACAGCAGCAATAGGAAACTCATACAGTTTATAAAGGGATACCCAAAATAGCTTAGAACATTTAGAAACTAAAGGATCTGATGGGCTTCCACAGTCTGAGAAACCCAATGAGACCAAATATTTCTCTTGTGAAGAAGGTTTATACTTTTGTCTTTATATAGAGATCATACCGTTTTCTTTTGTAGAATTAAAGCCTATTATTAATATTTATGGGTTAGCACAGCCTGTGTTGAGAATGCACCCTATCCCATCATCAAAATTTAAAGCCTGCACCTCTTTGCCAAGAACAAGTTTCTTTAACAGTTTGAACAGCTCTGAACCCGACAGATAATTTAGGTCTGGATAAAACACCGTTGAAGATTTTGCCAGAAGCTTGGACAAAACCCCTGTAGGGACTGTCATTTTGGATATGTATGGAGACCTCCCAACTATGAATTATATTCCATTAGGGGAGAACTTGTAGAACTAGGGTCACATCCAGTCCAAACTCTCTTACTGATTCAGCACATGGAGGGACATGCCCATCCCCCGCCCCCATTGATTGACAGCAACAGAAAGAGCCACAACGAAATACAAGTTTGACTTCTACCCAAAGAAAGCCAATCCATAGTAAGTTTGCAGATTTTGCCTAAGTAGATAGGTTTTATTACTAGGTAGGGGCACAGAGGCTGCTTTGCTTAAGTGCAGTAGACAATATTTTCTTGATCTCATCTGTTTCTCATGAGAAAGGAAAATAAAAGGCAAGAAAATTCCAAGGGTCTCAGACTTTTCCTTGGACAACTTGATTTGCCTCGAATGACAATTTTGGCAAGTATGTGATTTTTCCAGTCCCCATTGGAACACCTGGAGGTGTATCCACAGACAGCTCTTCCTTGGATGGAAAGCTAGAAAGCCCCTGTCAGAGCCGAAACCTCCCTTCCTATAACCCACAATGTATGCTCACCTTAGTAAAGATGGTTTCCTGGGCTACATGACCACAGGAATTGCCAAAAGTAAAAACCCCTTGCTTATGGTCGTAAGTACCAGCACACAACTTCCCTTAACAGTCCTCTCATCCCAGGGTTGGATGCATTTGTTTTCATCATAATCCAAGTTGAGGTCATGTGTTAAAAATATAGTTATATGTTGCCTTTCTATTGTTTATGGAGGGAGGGAATCTAAGAATAGAATAAACAAATGACAGAATCTTATTGCAAGCATAAATACCTTTTATGAAGACAGGACTCCATGTCCACAATATTCCAAAATTGTTCTGTTTCTCCAAGTCACTGTGAAAAATTGCTTATCAGGAAGTCATATTATATTTATTTCCCACTAAAGTATGTTTTGAAGAATTTTCCTAGGAGGTTTGATTAAAAAATATGTTTTTTCTTTCACTAGAAAACAACAAAAATCACAACCTACAAATATTAAGAAAAAAAATAGGTTTATTGTGTGATGTTTAACAGAGAGAGAAAAAAGCTAGGTGGTGTCTCAAGCCTACAATCCCTGGGATATTTTAGTGGGTGACTCATAAATAAAAGAGGCAGGCATCACCCTTTTCTGATCCTGCCTCTGTCACTATTGTCATTGAGTGAGCTTAATGAAATTCTCTGATGTATGTAACCCTCTGTTTCCACCTCTATAATAAAAGGGAACTGGAAGACGTTGCTTCAGAAAGTACACGAACATCAGAGATCTTTGTTTATTGTAAAAAGAAACCCGTGTCTCATTCCTGAAATAGTTGTATCATTATTTGGTTGTTTCTGCATCAGGAACATACATAAATTTCCTAGGTACTCCTCATCTGTTTCATTTTAGTAACTGGTCTTACTTTTCTTCATATCCCTCCCCTACAAAACAAACAAACAAACAAGCAAACACACACACACATTTAATAAAGTTAGTACATAATAACACGATTCTAATCTCAAGTTGAGAATTTTATCACTGTCAGTTACTTGTAAAGAACAAATACATACCAATCCTTTGGGTTCCATTAACCAAATACAATTCAATTTTGAATCATCCCAAGTGTTACCAATGGACAACTGGCTCCTCTCATAGACAGTAATCAAACAACCTGCTTAATGCAGGCTGATTTTTGCACCCTTCAGTCTGTTCACCCAAGACTGGGATGTGTATTTAATGAATCACATGACTCCACTTTCAGCAGAAATTTTCCTTTATAAATTCTAGTACACTAACTTACCTGACATAGTCTAAGTTTAGTGTGGTGGAAAATCGGAATATCACCATAATTTTAATATCTTTATCTTCAACTGATTATTTGTTTGTAGAAATATTATTACTGGAAAACCTACTAGACATATCTCTATATAATAGCTAGTTAGCTTACTAGCTAGTATAATATATGTTTCCAAAAACTACTTACATACAATAAAACTGAATAGTAGACAAATATTAGAGAAGCAATTTGGTATAGTATTTGAGGCTGAAAGGATCTAACAGGTCACTGGCATTTATTTTGTTTCCAAGCTGTGGAAGTACTCTTGATGTCAGTGGTTTTGCTTTTTTATATTAATCAGAGAGTGAAAGAATATATGAATTTATTGTGGTAGTGAGAATATATTAATACAATGGTAACAATTAAGATCAGAATTAGTCATAGTCCATGGTTTATAATATACTTTCATAACAGATTCAGTGTGGCTCTCTCTCTTTCATAAACACCATGAATCCGTCACCGAAAAAGAGAACTAGAACTTTCACAATTGCTTATATCCACCTCTGTTTGCATTGTACCCCTCTACTTTTCCCAACTGATATATCTCTTTATTATATTTATAATTATCTTGATTTTTGTCTAATATAGTTTTTACACAATGTTTTATTAATATATATATGGATATGTTATTTAGTTTTTGGTGTCTTTAAATAAATAAAAAAGATAGTATATCATAAATTATCTTTGGGTCCATAATTCTGTCACTCTGTAATATATTGTCATAATTCATCCATTTTGTGGCATGTTGTTATAATTCATTGTAGCCATTCATTTTCTTTTTTGTATATGCCATTGTTTTCACGCAGGGTTTTTCAACTTTGGCAGAATAACTGACATTTTGGACTGAATAATTCCTTGCTGTGGGGCACTGTCCTGTGCCTTGTAGGATGCTTAGTAGCATCCCTGGTCTTTACTCACTAGATGTCAGTAGCATTCCCCCAGTTGTGACAACCAAAATGTCTCCAGGCATGCCAAATGTCCCTGGAAAGCAAAGTCATCAGAGATGGAAAACCTCTGGTTTAACATATTGTTATTTGTTTATTCATTCTATTACCAATGTGCACGTGTGTTATTCCTTTTTTTTTTTTTTTTTTCCTGAGCCATCCTGCCACCTGTTGGCAGCTCAATGGCAGCTCAGCTCAGGCTGAGCATGGAACTGCTGTTGCTCAGAGCTCAGCTGGCACTTTTGAGAGAGCTCTTAACTAACTGAGCCACTAGGCTGGCCCACCATATTTTTTATTACTCTTGTAATCTTCTTGAACAAGTATCCTGGTTTGCCTTTTGTTAGATTTTTCTCAAGAGTGGACATGCTGGTCTATGAGACACGTGACCACAGAATTTTAATAGGAATGTCAAATAATTTTCCGAAGTGTTAGTACTCTTTTACCCTTTTACCTGCCATGTTAATTAAGAGAGTTCGTCAGTTCATATTTTCTCCAGCTCTCATATCGTCAACTTAATATTTGCCAATTCCGGTTGAATGATTATAAAATAATATATTACTTAGCTTCTGATTTTTATTTTCCTAATTACTATTAGATTAAACATCTCCTTATAGTCATATTGGCCACTTGTGTTTCTTCCTCTGTAAGGCGCGTTTATACTTTTGCCCATGTTTTTCCCTGTTGCATTAATTTTTTTCAATAGTTTGCTGCATATATATCTTTGATATTTACCTTTTGTTAGTTACATATGTTACAATATTTTCTCTCAGTTTATAACCTATATTTTCAGTTACCTTAAGTGACTTTTGATGGACACAAGTTTTAAGCTTTAAGATAGTCAAATTTATCTTTACTTCTCTGTATTTCATACTGTTATGTTAAGATAGCTTTTCTTATCTCAAACCTAAAAAAGATATTTATCTACATTTTCCTAAATGTTAAAAAATTTTGCTTTTGACATTTAAGTAGGAATATGTGTACAGCTTGATACTTGTGTATGCTGTGAGATATAAATTCAATTTTGTTTGTTTGGCTTTTCATATGAGTAACTGTTTTGTTCACTCAAATTTTAGAATACACTTTCCTTTCCCTGCTGATCTGGCATGTCTCTTCCTTTCCGCCATAAATCAACTATCCATATAAGTTTGTTTCTGGGATCTTAATTTTATTGCATTCATAACTTTGTCTATCCCTGTGCCAAGAATTGCTTAGTAATAAATCACACTAGAGATAGGGCAAATATCTCTTCTTATTCTTTTAAAAATTTTTTCCCAGAAATGTGAGACTTTCATTTAAATTTTAAATCAACTTTGGAAAATTCCATGCATTTGAGGTTTTTATTGCAGTTATGTTAAAATTTAAGATTAATTTGGAGAAACTTGATGTGTTTACTCAGTGTATTCTTTACTAAATTAATTCCATTAGCTCTTTCCATGCATGAGTACTGTATGTCCTTTTAGCATTTGAACATTGTTAGAACTCTCCTATCAAACCTATGGAATGCACTCATTGTGGGGAGATTTTTAATTGCAGCTTCAAATTTTTAAATACGATACTACTGATGCATCTTTTTTTTTTTTGGTCAATTTTGGTAAGTTATATTTTTCTAAGATTTTTATTTCATCATTTCATATAACTTCAAAATTTGGGGGATTAACTAGTATATAGAATACTTGTTACATTTTAATATTTGCTAGGTATAATTATGTCCCTTTTTAATCTTTGTCTCATCTATAATTATATGCATGAGACTTTTTTAGTATATCATACATCTGCACAACAGATTGGCTGAATACAAACATATAGGGTCTATTTATCATCATACCCAATATTTTCTTTATAATAATTTGTATTTGCAATTTATGTTTATTTCTGTGATCAATCTTTTTGTAGGTTTATCTATTTTGTTTCTCTTTTCAAATAACCACGTGTAGTTTTTTTTTTATTCTTTCTTAATCTTGTTTATTGTATCTTTGTTTTGTATTTTATAAATGTTTACTGTTTTTGAAAATAATTTCCTTCCTCGTATTTTTGGTTAGGTTGTTTTTCAACTTTGTCTGTCTCTTAAAGTTGGCATCTGGTTTATTGATGTTATATAGTATTTCTTCTTTTATAATTTATGTACTTAAGCTATAAATTGCCCTTGGAGAAACATTTTTATTTTTTTCTCACATATTTTAATTTACATTATTTATTATATATTTTAATATTTTTAACATAATTTCTTCTTTTACACATAGGCAATTTAGAAGTGTGATTACTATCCTCCAAATACATGGGAATTTATTTCTATTAATAAGTTCTAATCTAATATTGTTGAGGTCAGAATTATAAAATGATCTCTATGATAATTATTCTTTGAGGTCTGTTGTTATTTGCATGACACAATACATGCTCATTTTGTGTAAGTATTGCATTTGGGCTTGGGAAATTTTTTTTTTTTAATTTTTGATTACTGTATGCATTACATTATGTATGCATAGTATTTTCCCTGTCCATCTTTCTCTTCTCTCTCTCTCTCTCCTGCTGTCATCCTCTCTCTACTGCTCTCCTTTTTTCTGATTTATAGTTGCTCAAGTTTGGTAACTGTGTTGTTCACAGTTTCTATATTTCATATAAAAAGATTAACAAAGCATATTAAGATCTCCCACTATGATACAAAATTTGCCAATGAATTTATGTCAAATTTGTTTATATATTTGAAGACTATTTTATGAGATCCATTCATGTACTCAATTTTATATATTCTTGGTAAATTAAGCCTAGTGGCACAATATACTGAAACTTCAATATTTACTGATGCCTTTTGCTTTAAATCAATTTTACCTGATATAGTGTCACCAGTTTTCTTTACTAGTAGTGCCCTGATATTTTTGCTCTACTATTTTGCTTTGTATCATTCTATTTCTTATGTTTAGGCATTTCTTCTTTTATCATATAATTGGATTTTATTAGTTTCTTCTTTTTAAATCTAATCCAACTTCAACATTTAACCAAGTTTTACCTTTTTATGTTTATTGTATGTTGATATGCTTAACAGTATATTTCTATCTTGTTTTCTAATTTCAATTACCCAAAATTTGTCTTTTCCTTTTTTATTTTATCTTATTGTTAAAAATTGATATCTACATTTTCATTTTAGCCCAGTTTCTTATGATTAGTTTTTCCCACCCTAACTAACTCCCATCGTATTTATAAGGACTGAATGTAATTTTAATGATTAATAACTCTAAATAGATTTTATAATTTTGTTTTTATTTCATTTCTGTCAAATTTTAAGTATATAACATGCTTAAGGAAGAAGGTGTGCGACTATTCTCAATTCTTACATGTCTTGCTACATCTCCTATTCTAGCTTCTTCTTTTTTTCTTTTTTTTAATATTGCCCCAAAACTTATGTTCATGGTGCAGATTTGAGTAGCAAGCATGAAACATTTTAAGGATTTATATACCCAGGATATAGTGCTATTATGTCCTCATTTTGAATAATTGGGCTAAATGGGTTCTTGGTTCAAAGTTACTTTTCTCTTATACTGAAAGTTATTACTCTATCACTTTCTATAATCCATTATTGTTGTTGTAGATTCTGCTATAAAACTATTTTTTTTTTCTTTTTAGATGGTCTCTCTCTAAAGCTTTTGGAACTCTTTAAACTTGTGCTATTATTTCTGAGGTTTAGAGTTTCATACTCCATTTCTTGATGATGTTTTCTCTAATTCTAAGAAACCAATCCTGTCTCCAAATATTTTGACTCCATTTTACTTTGGCCTTCTTTAGGAATTTCTGTTATCTATATAATGACAATTCTTTCATTTTCCATAACTTTTATATTTATACTTTCTTTGTATCCTCTTATGCTTTGTTCAGGATATGTACTCAATCTGAATTTCCAATTCAAGTATTTATCTTCAGCCTTGTTTAATGTACAACTTATCTTTTTTTTTCTTTATTTCAATTGTTAAGGTTTATACTTACTAATTCACTGTTATGTTATTGTCATTAAACATTACTTATATATTTCTTTATATCTTTATTGTGCTTTTTATCTGTATTTTAAAGTGCTAATGTCTCCTGTTTTTAATCCTACCCAATTTTTTTTTTTCTTTTGAGGGTAGTGTCACTGGCCCTCATATGTGGGACCCAAACCGGGGCCGCTGGCATCCCAAACCAGCTCTAACCATCATGCCACTCGGCCAGCCCAATCCTATCCAATTTTTAAAACTTATACTTAAACTCCTCTTGAGCTCATATTCCCTAAGATATTTGAGCGCCTCTGTCTGATAAGGTATATATAGACGATATACTAGCCTTGGTCAGCTCGGATAATCTCAATAGGAAAAGAGTGGTGCCCAGTTTGGAGAGCCCCTAGAAAATCATTCCATTTGGATATGTTGTAATTCTTTACCCTCCTCCCTCTAGGAAAGGGAATAATCTGAGGTTCTCTTAGCATTTACACTGGTAGCCCTGTGGGCTTAATAATGGAGGATCCATGAAGGAGTCCTAGAGCGTAGTCCAGTTGTTTCTGCATCTCTTCAGAGATCTGGCCTTTTGTGCTGCCCAGAAATCACTCCTGTATAAAACAGCATCAATGGTTTTGACATTAACCTTGGCTTTTTTCAGTATGAAGACAGGTGCTTATTTCCCCAAGGCAAGTGGAGTAGATAAGAGCAAGGAGAAATCTCAAAGTGCTCCCTTACAGGGCCTCTTACCCCAGTCACTAAAACCACACCCATCAGCCCAGAGCAGTCTTTCATAATCCCTGCTGTTTATTCATTCTCTTTCTCTAATTTCTTCTGTGTTGAGCTTTTGGGAGAGAAACATCAATCTACATTAATTTATCACACATATTTAATTATCTGTGAAATAGGTATTAATTTATACCTATTTTATTTATTATTCAATTAATAAAAAAAATTAAAAAAAAACTAAGGCTCAGAGAAGTGAAATAATTTACTTCATGTCACAGGATTACTAACATCAGGCTTAAAACTATCACACTTCCCATACTCTAAAAGCCATAAATTTTATAATTGATTTTCAAGGAGAAATGAAAAGGAGAAATACCAGATTGTATTACTTCTAAAATGCACATTCTTTCATATATTAACATTTCTGAAATGAGGTTGGGCCCCTACAACCAATGGTATGTCAAAATATAATCATCAGCCTTTTTTTCTTTCTTAGTAGTACACAATGGATGGAAAGTTAGGCTTAATGAGATAAGATATAGCTGAAGACTTAGCTTACAATGATAATTGTACTCTTTTATTATTAAGACATATGGAAATGTTATTACAATAAAGTGTGAAAAATAGAAGTTTTAAATCAGAGAAAATTTGATGTACCTTCTGTTTCCAGATATTATACTCTGAGTTTTGGAAAACAATGTTGGGTAATCTGATATTTATAAACCTATTGGCACATATATAAAGAAGTAAACAATCTGTAAAGTCATAACAATTCCAATAATGTTTCATAATATGCCAATTCCTATATTTCCATGCCACAAAACTCAATTATTTTTATATGAAATGAATTATTTTAAGGCATTCTAAACACTGTCACATTTTAAAGACAGGACATTTTTATGTTGTACTATAAGACTCTTGTTCATATACCAATGAGTAATTGGAAGTTATCTATTTGTATCTTGATGTATGTTTTTAAGGATTCCTAGAAGTATTGTATGAATTTGTTGAGTATAACACATATGTATCAAAATTTAAATGGCATAGATTTATTCTTTTGTCATTCTCCCTGATTGTGTTAAATTGACTTAAATTTTGTTTTCTCTACCAGGCTAACATCTCCTTGATATATGTGATTATAGTTTCATTTCATTTCATTTGTAGCTTTCAACCTTGGCATGATTACTGGCACTTGGTTGGTATACAATAATTGCCTTATGATAGAATAAATAAATTCTAATTTCTAAAATTCTATTTTATAATAATGCTCTATTTAGAATATATATATATATATATATATATATATATATATATATATATATATATATATATATTTCAGGACAGAACATGTATGGCATTGAATTCTAAGAACCAAGTACAATGCTTTCACATAGGAAGAAGATGAGTGATAATAATGCTATGTTTAAAAATAAACTTTTCATTATCTATGATGCACACACTTCAGAAAATTAAATAAATGGTCTCTATTATTATTAACTTATAATAAGAAGAAATAACAGACATAAATATGTTAACAATACAATATATAGGAATGGAAAATAATTTACATATACTAAGTATCATATTTACGTTTAGGAGACAAATTCCCTCTTGGAGGCCCTATATCTACAGTAGTGTCTCATTTGTACATAAAATCTCACCTGTCATCACTCAGTATTACATTGTTCTGACCCTAGGCCTTTAATTCTCACGATCAAACTCTTCCCTCAGACTTAATGTTCCAAAGATATTCCCCATCCATTTACTCACCAACACTCAAATGTGCAACTATAAATATGTCTCATTTCCTCACAAGGTACAATAGCTTGTGAAACAATATGAACATTTATTTATTCATAATAAAGTATTCGTTCCAGTTAGAGATGTAGTATACACTATAATTTGGATTGTAATTTTGATCTAGAGACAAGAGAGAAGGGAAGAAGGGTACTAATTCCTGCTTCTTGAATAACAGAACTTCTAGCATTTTGAGACATCAGCATTTAGAAGAACTTTTGGGGGAGGTGGCCACTCCTTTGTTTTTCCAATTATTGCTCAGAGTCTTTCAAAAATATTTCCTCACTTTCTCTCTAAAATAATTTTGAAAATTATGGACCTAATTCACTTTATTTTAAGTTGTTTTAGTTTATAAGTTGGTATCTAAAATTATTTAATTTCTTTACGTTATTCAATTAAAAAAGTGCAAAAGATGTAATTCCTTGCTTATTGAAATACTGACATTTAAAATGTAACTGTTAGATGAGTGTTTGAAATGTAACCAAATGAAGTTTGATAAGCCACCAATAGAAAAAAAAATCATTCTTTTTTTTTTTTTATCAAAACACTACTGATAAAGTATGTACACCCGAAGTATACAAAGAACCCTTAAAACTCAACAATAAAGAAACAGATTGCCCAATGATGAATGAGAAAAGGTCTGAACAGATACTTTCCAAAAGAAGATATGCAGGGCCTGCCAATTGGTTCAGTTGGTTAAGAATTGGCTTGGGAGCACGAGCTCTGAGTATCGGAGCCGCCAGTTTGGATCCCACATATGAGAGCCAGCGACGCTTCGCCCTCTACAGCTAAGATGGTCAACAACAGCTCAACCTGGAGCTGGGCTGCTGTGAGTCACCAGCGATGGTGTAGACTGCAGTGGGGCTGCAATGGGCTGCGATAAGCTACCGTGAGTTGTTGGCAGCCAATGTAAGCTGCTGTGAGCCACCTTGAGCAGCTGTCCAATGACCAGGGACCAATCTGCCTCGCCGGGAAGAGTGCAATGATCACAATATCAATGTGGGCCAGTGAAGCGACAAAGAACAAAAGGACAGCAACTTGCCTGTTCCCCTCCCCAGATTCCACAATGCTGTTGTCTCCCCCATTTCCCCAATAAAATCTTTAGAAGAAGAAGAAGAAGAAGAAGAAGAAGAAGAAGAAGAAGAAGAAGAAGAAGAAGAAGAAATGCAGATGGTATAAAAGCATATGAAAGGATATTCAATATCATTTGTCATTAGGCAAATGCAAATTAAGCTAAAATGTATACCACCCCATTCCTATCAATATAACTAATATCCAAAAAACCTGAGAAATGCTGGTGAGAATTCAAAGCTAAAGAACTCAAATTCATTCCTCATGGGAATTCAAAATAGTATAGCCACTTCAGAAGGCAAGTTCCCAGTTTCTTACAAAGCTAAACATAGCCTTGCCATATAATCTAGCAATTGCACTCCTAGTTATTTATTAATACATAACTGATTTAAAGGTTTAAGTCCTTATAAAAACTTGCATGCAAATGTTTATAGCACCTTTACTCATAATTCCCTCCAAATTGGAAGTAGCCAAAATATCCTTCAATAGATGAATGGATAAATAAACTGTGATACATCCCTACAATGGAATATTATTCAGCAATTTCAAAAAAATGAGCTTTCTTATAAAAAAAAAGACATTAATAAATCATAAAGAGATACTGCTAAGTAAAAACAAAACAAAACAAAATACAACGTAGTGAAAATACTACAAATTCTACAATTCAAATTATATGACATTCTGGAAAAGACAAAACAATTGTGATTATAAAATTGCCAGGCTTTCTACGGAAAGGAGAGAGGGTTAAATGTGAGGGTACAGAATTTGTTAGGGTGCAGAAAATATTATGAATGATACTTTAATTGTGGACATGTTACCATATGTGTTTGTCAAAACCTATATAACTTTATAGAACAAAGAGTGAAGCATAATGTAGGCAAATAAAATGCTTTTCAGGACAATGTGAGATCTCAGGATGGATGCAGGTTGTGACAAAAGAACCAAATTGTACTATAAAATATTGAAATAATCTCATTGAAGATATAGAGATAATAGGTGCTGACCTAAATAATCTTGGAAATGAGTGGGATTTTATAAATCCAAAAGCAAAAAGAACTGCACATAAGCACTCTACTATAGTTACTGAAGTTGCTTTTGGTGAGGCCATGAGCTAACAATTCTGATATTGGTATATCTGTATATTCCAAATGAACTGGACACAAATGTAAGGCCAATGGTGGAAGCCAGATTTCTCCCTGTGAATGGGGGAGTAGGGAACGAGAGAAGGTAGAATTATTGATAAGGTCATGGATCACAGTAAAAGGCAACTGTATGAACTAATATTTAATATAATATACATGCACATTGTTATAAATAGAAATACATGCAGAGTTGTGTATATACAGGCATTAGTGGGAGCGCACGTGCACATACACACACACACACACACACACACACACACACACACACACACGGGACTTCTGAGAAACTGTCTTAGTCAAGAGGAGCCTAGGAAGGCATGACAATGAAATGCAATGTAATAAACTTGGTGGAATCCTAAAACAACAACAGAAACATTAAGTAAAATTAAAGAATTCTGAATAAACTATGAGCTTTAGTTAATGCTATTATGCTAACATGAGTTCATTAATTGTAACAAATGTACCATACTAATATGTAATAATAGAAAGTCAATATGGGGTATGTGGGACTCTGTCCTATATTCTCAATTCTTCTGCAAATCTAAAACCATGTTAAAAATAATCTATTTAAAAACACAGTAAGCAAGAGTCTTGCTTGTATACCAGATAAATTCTGCATTTAGTTTTCTCATTATACCTGTGAAATAGGTATGAACATTAATAAACAGTATTTAGTATAGATTTGGGAGGTTAAAAGAGAGAAACTGCTCAAGCTTGTGTCACTCAATACACACTACTGATGCCAACAATAAGGGAGGTACCTTGCATTTTTGACAGGAAGTGATACTATATTACAACTTCTGCAGGAGAAGAAAAGGTTCCTTCTTGCTCAGTAATAGCTCAGCCAATGGGAGACTGCCATAATTCAACCAATAAAAAGTCATTGTGCTTCCAACTTGGAGTTTCCTCCAATGGACACTTTGTTCACAACAGCCCCGCCCAAGTCCATAAAAGAGCATTCCTCTCTTTGTTTCTTGGGACTTCCATAGTGATTCTATTTGACCACATGTCCCAATTGCAATTCTTTGTTGTTCCTGAATAAACACATTTTGTTGAAGAAATATCTAGTTATCTATTTGCTAACAGTCAACATAAGAAAAGAAAACAATAATACATATACAAGATTTTGTGAAACAGTAAGAATGTTTATACTCCGTTTGTTTTATGGAACTAATATTATGTTATATATTCTCACATAATTTTCTTCTATTATAATATATATCAATGATCACTGTACCAAATCTTTCTGCAATTAAAATCTTTATAAATTAAACTTTAAATTTTTGGTGAAATAATAATGCTAAATTAAACATTTTTGATATGTATAATTTTGCAAATACACAACTGGTAAAAACATACATCAAAATATAATAAATTATGATCAAATATAAAAAAGGAAGACCGTTTTCAAATGCATCTCTTAATAAGAAGTTTGGGCTATTGTGTATACATGTTTGTTTGGTCAGTGAACATGTCACTTGCATGTGTTGGACATTTTGTGATTAATTATATACATGCTGCATGTGTGTGTATATACAAACAATATATACATATATACATATCCATGTATGTATATGTACATATTTATACATTTATGCATGTATATATGCACACTTGTGTATGCTTTAGGTGTATATACATATACATACCATTAATATTATCAGATCTGTCAATCATCTCTATTATTTTTTTAATAAAAGAGAAAAAGTGTATACTGCTAAAAGAGACCTGTCTGGCAAATAGCAAATATAGTAATTTTTGTAATGAAAAGTTTGAAAGCATAAAATGTTTTATAAGATGAAAGATGAAGGTTGAAGGTAATTGGAATAAATATATCATGGCATGTTTGAAAAGATAAAATGTAGCAGCCTTATTTATCCTCTCCCATACACATATGAAAGATCATATAATTTTTTGTCTATAAATTTAATCCTATAAATCTTAAAATGCTTGATAGTTCAAGGTATATTTAAAGGATTCGACTTCACGATTATTCTTTTTTTTTTTTTTTCATGATGATTCCTAGGGATAAGCATTGCACAAAGCATTTTTAAAGCAGTTATATAGTTGGGACAAAAATGTTTTTTAGTCTTTATAGGTTAATTTACAATTTAGTGTATTTTAGTAGAGTAATAGTAAATTTATATCTCTAAAAAGCTGAAGCAAAAATCTGTATCTTATTGAACTATTTCTGGTCCAGTATAAACGAGGGCAATATTTTTTTTAAACATGTGTTTAACAGAAATTATAGTTAAGATTAACACATATTGGTTGAATCAAGACTTTTGGATTAAGCCCGGGGACTACTGCTCTCCTAATTTTCTTTTAAGTTAATTGCTTCAGTGTAGGCAAGACTAGATTGCCAAAAACAGTGCAAAGCAAATGATTGGCTAATGAGCAGGACTTCATTTTTCTTGAAGATACTTATACAAATGAAATGACTTTGCATCATCCTGGGAGAGAGGGTGAAATCAATACACCTACTGTATATTTCTTTCATTTTCAGTTCATATTAGTAATAATAACTTTCATGCAGGGCCTTTCATGGAAATTAATGACAGGTTGGAGTTAATGGACCAAAGAGCAACCCCTCCCAGACAGTCATTAATCTCCAGGAATGTCTTATCCTGCAATTGCAATTGCTTAAATAAAAGCCTGCAAGAGAATTCTGAGAGAAATGCTAGACCTGCACTTGACATTACAGAACAAATGGCAGTTTCGATCCAAAATAATTCTCCAAAGGAACAAATAATTTGCGTTCAATTGCTTTGTTTCCCAAGATGCTGCACAGCATTTACAACTGCTCAAGGTGCCAAAGCAGACTGTATGTCTTCAGGAGTCAGTGCTGGATGGAATTGTCCTAAAGTGAAATTTCATCGTAAGTGAAAGGCACTAAACAGCACTTTAAGGGACTAATTTGCAATATTAGGTTTTTGTGCATATGAATAATTTCAGAAGGCACTTAGACCCAAAGAGCTGCAACATAAAAAATATCTGCACAAATAAAGAGTGCCCATAATGTTTTACAGCTGAAACAATTGATTCTACATTACTTATCTTACTTATATCTCAAAACACTACCATCCATTGGTTTCATAATGTACGGTTTCCTCCTTTCTCTGATTGCCACTTCTTACTTCCTTTCCTGACTTTGTCCTTTCACTTACCTAAATGTTAGTGTTATCTGGAAACACACTTAACCTTCTCTTCTTAGTCTGAAGCCTTCAGTTACCTTCTACAGGGTGAAGTTTTGCCCCAAACTGAACTAACTGACCCTCCACCCAACCTACTCGTCATTCAGTGATTTCATTCTCAGTAAATGAGCATCATCAAATTCCATCCTAGAAAACTCGTTTTCAGAATTCTCTTTTCTTCACTAAGCCCTGTGAGTTCTACTCTCAGAATAACCCCTCCATTTAATCCATTGTTTGTCAGTTATGTAACCATCCCCTAATCTGGTTTGATATTGCCTTTCACATGGATTGATGGGCAGCATAATTGATTTTTCTGTTGTCAGTCTTTCTCCCCTGTAATTGCCTTCTCCATATAGTAATCAGTGATCCTTCTAAAATGCACAACTATGTTAACCTGCTACATAAAACCTTCGATGACATGCCATTGTCTTTTTAATACAGTTTATACTATTTTATATGATTTACAAAATGATCAATAATCCAGCCTTTGCTCATAAATGAAAAAAGGAAATATGATGGATAATCTTTAACTGTTTAGTAGTCTTAACTGTTATTCTCTATGGTAGACATACTCTAACTTCCTGATGTTCTTGTATCCAATCCCTAAGTGTGGGCAAGGCCTGTGACTTGTTTCTTACCCATAGAGTATGGACCGGATGCATGAGATGAAGTGTAAGTGTTTATGTTGCATAAGACTGTATCATCTGTCCTGCTAGGAGATGGTCTCCTTTGTTGGCTTTAAAGAAGCAAGATGTCATGTGGTGAGCTGCCCTATAGATGGGGCCAGATGGCAAAAGGCAGAGGTTGGCCTCTGACCTACAGCCAGCAAATATTAATAACTGGGGCCCTCAATTCAGAGGCCTCTCTGAAAGATGCTGAATTCTACCAACAATCATTTAACTTAGATCATTTTCACATAATGTAGGAAAGCCTCTGATGAGAGTCCAGTCTTGGCAGATCCCTTGATCAAAACCTGACAAGGGGAGCCGGCCGAGTGGCGTGGTGGTTAAGCGCTGGCTTGGGAAGCCAGAGGCTCAGGTTCGGGTTCCACATGTGAGGGCCAGTGACACTGCCCTCAAAAACAAAACAAACAAACAAACAAAAAATCGTGACAGGGAACACGGTCACACTATGCCTACATTCCCGACGCACAGAGACTATGATATAATAAATATGTGCTGTTTTGTGTTACTAAATGTTTGGTAATTTGTTCTGTCTCAATAGAAAACTAATATACTCATACTTAGTAACAAATCTACCATTGCTAAACAGTTCAGAGCAAATATTTTCAGTAAGTATGTATAACAGGGTGCCAAAAATACAGGGCCAAAGGTCATTTCTTATAGTCAAACACACACCTACACAAACACACAGAGAGCAAGACTATGATTTTTCATTTTAAACTGTTTTAGATAATGACAGAGAATTGTGTTAGCTAAAAAGATTAAGCATAAATGTGGAAATAAAATAGTACTCTGAAAAGAAAAAAAGTCATTAGAATAAAAAGGAAAAGAAAATTTGTCAATCAGATTGAGTAGGGAGAAAATTGATGGGGAGCCCCAAAGGACATTTGAAGGAAAAGGAGCACTCACCCCAAGAGAGGGCGAAATAACAGAGACTGATAGCTCAGAGCATTGGCTATTAATTCATGTGTCAAACTATTCACAGTTGAGGGCATAGAAAACCTGCCCTGTTGCAGGCTGGGGATTTAGAGCTGAAGTCTAATAGTCAACTGTTACATTTTACAGATAAGAAAACCAAGGCCCAGAAAGCTTAAGTTAATTTCCCCAAACCATACAGTGTAGAGTTGGAGGGGCCAGATGTCAAAATCAGTTTTGACTTACTTCATGTGCTCTATTACCCTGATTTATTTTGAATTCTAGAGTAACTGGTTACATGGTTTGATATATCAAAACAACTACTTATTATAGGCAAAATGCTTCTATGTTGACAAAACAGTTCCTGCTTTAAAAATAAAACGTAAATGTTTGTATTTGAAATGTTTTTTGTTCAGTGTTTTGAATTCTTCTGCCCTTTCAAAGTAAATTCTTAAAGATTTACAAAGTGTTAAATCTTAAACTGATAAGAACATTAACTTCCAGGTCCCTGTATATCCCACATCAAGACTTCTGTCTAGAATTTGACAGATTTATACCTTAGACACCAGGTTAACACATAATTACCTCTTCATTGTGAAGAATAGGTAGGTTATCATGACAATTTATGAAAAAAGTCAGCAAAAGAACATATTCTGTGAAATGCAACAGTTAGAGAGACATTCAACACTTTCTAGGGGCTGAGACAATCCAAAAACTAATTTAGATCACCGTCTAAACAATTTAAGTCCTGAGTATCAGCAGAGAGTTAACAAGTTCACTTCAGTTGTATTGGAAGACCTAAAATATAAATAGCAGCCAGGGGGGAAAATGATGAAAATGGAAAAAAAAAAATAATAATGCATGACCACTTAATGATTAATTTAACATTGCGTCTATTGTTACCTCTTTTTATGCTTCCAGGAAAATAAGCAGAATAAAGTGAAATAATGTATCTGACAATCGCAGTATATCAACATCAGTCGATAAATGACTTCAGAATGTTAATTAATCTTATCTTGACTCAGACTCATGGAAGCAAAATCTTGACTATGTCATATTTAATATAAATGCCTTGAGGTGATAAAAACATTTAAAATTGTTTGGCTATAATTGTCATTTCCTTAGAGTTTATTAATAAGGACTCATAATATACCCTCTAAATGAGCAAATCTTACTGAAGAAAAATAGATATCATATATATTATGTTCTGTGCCTTCCAGGAGTGTATGCTCTACCTGGAAAGATCACAATAATAGTGGTAATGGTATTATTATAAGTGCAACAAGTCTTCAGACAAACAAAAGATGAAAGTTCACCAGTGTAAAATCCACCGCGCTGGCAGAATTTGGTTGAAGATAGTAGATAAGCAGAGAGCAGAATGTGCGGCATTCCAGAGGCCCTGGAATTGTGATTGCAAAAGCATGTAGGTAGAGAATGGAGGTGCCAGGGGGAATGTTAACATTCGTTGGGGTATTGATTTATACCAAACAAACCACCTACATGAAGTATCAACTGTTTTCCAAGCAACCCCTTCAAAACTGTAAAGAGCATGCATGCTTTAATTATTCAAAATAACTTTTATGACAGCTATTGCCTTCAACATTTTTTATGTAATCCCAATGTGAGCAGACACCTTTCTGAGCCTTTTGGTCTCAGCCTCACAGCTCTTGTTCTGCAATGCCTTGGTAAGCCCTAAGCCTTCTCCAGATTTCCAGGAGTACTTTTCTCAGTCTCCTGTGCTCCTGAACTCTCACATGCTGGTCCTCTGCTACAACAGAATTGTGAACGTTTACTTTTTCCAATTTTCATTAAACATTCAATCACACGAGGCATTCTGTTTTATCGGTTGCTTTATTGAAGCTCAGACTTCAGAAAACTTGGTGAGCAGTGCCCGTGACCATTACAGCTTCCCACAATTACCTTCCCCCCTCTTTCTGCCACACACACTTCATTCCAGTAGCCATGTGTGGTCATTCCCCTTTGCCATGCAAAGTAGCCTCACTTCCTCTCTGGAACTTTGGTATCATCCCACATCCCACAGAAACTCAACTACCAACAAACTGTTGATGAAAGAACTTTTCCAAGATCTGTTGTTAAAGTATCAGGGCATATCATAAAAGATTTTGAAATGGACAAAAACATCATGGAATGTCTTATCCTGTGAAGCTTACCCTTTGTGGCACATTTAAGCTTTCATTGTCCTGGAGCTATTTGCAATTCTGCAAGTTGTGAAAATCTGATAATAACACAAATACTTCCAGTACTTAAAAATGTTATGTATAGTATAGAGAATACAGTCAATAGAAGTATAATAGATATATATGACATCAGAAGGGCAATAGATTGGGGGCGGGGATTATCACATTGTGAGGGGTGAAATGTATAACTAGTAAATTGTTTTGTACACCTGAAACTAATAAAAAAATTGTTAGAGTTCTATCTGGTGGCATGTAGTTGAATGTCACCCTATAGATACTGAGTCATGGTACATCTAGTCATAAACTCATTGTCATCATCACTGATTGCCTATATGTGTGTGTTTTGGGGAATCCCCTTTGAAACAGCTATGACATCTTTGTGTTTTGTCATTAATTGATGATTTAATAATATCTTTGGCCCATATTTTAAAAATATTTTATGAAAATCTAGGTGTTAGATTTTTAAAAATCTGCTCAATAAAAGTTAACTTCCCATAAAATATTTTCACTCATCTACAAGGCCAAAAATGAAGTTTAAGAATTTTAAAAGAACTTCTTTCTTATTCAGCACATTCATGAGAACCCCTAACTGCCTTCAACTGTGCATAAAATATTACATAGCTGATTCTTAAATTCACTGTAAAGTTTGCCTACTAGAAACAATACAAGTTACATATTACTTAAATTTTGGTAGCATAAACTAATAGACATGTTCTTAGCTACAATCACTTTATGTTCACTATGAACTTGGAATTCTGACAGCACATATGACTTCAGATTTTATCTCCTAAATTTGTTATGTTTTAAAGGATATTTATTCAATTACACTCATAGAAGTCTTTATGTCTTTTTTTCAGGAAGCTTAACATAACAAGACATTAAACATGTGAAGGTTTGTCTGTATAGGATTTTGAAGCACGCAAAGAAAAAAAGAAGCCACCCTACTATAATGGATTAAAGTGTACATTAGTCAATTCATCCTATTAATAACCTGCATAAAGTTTTGGATGAGCTTTTATGGGTTTTATGAATGTTAATTATATGTTATATATATATAAATATAAAATATTGTGATCACCTTCCCATTCTTCACAATAAGAATATAGTAACATGTTAATCTGGTGGCAAAGGCAAAGAGCTGCTAACCTCTGGAGGAAATTTTGATGTAGGAGGTGCTTAGGGGTACTAAAAAAAAAAGAATTTCTTTTCTGTTTGAGGTTTCACACTGTAAATCTCTACAAATCTACAATAAAAGACAAATTTAGAAAAAAGTACTTTATCAACTCATCTATTAATGCAATCACTGAAGTTTCATTAAGTAATTATTATGTGCCATGAGTTTTACTTGGAGTTGAGGATAATCAGATAAATAAAACTTAGTTTGTTTAGTCCTGGTGGAGCTCTAAGAGGATGAATAAATATAAACAGCTAGCTAGTAAGGGGTTTAAATCATGTCTTGGCATGTTACAAACTGCAGGGCCTTGGGTTCTTTACATTTTTTTAATTAATTAATTAATTAATTTATTTATTTATTTACAACACAGCACAATAGTTATACTTTTTACCCTTCAAAGTGACAACCCACCTTCCCTAATTCGCTGCCCCCTCCCCCCTCATATCATACATATCTATTACAATTCCCTTGACTCCACTCCCACACTGTACTCCACATCTCATGACTATATATATATATATATATATATATATATATATATATATCTTTATAAACATACATATATACATTCAATCAAAGTTAACATAAAATATTATACAACATCAGCTTCAGGTGTACAGTGCAATGATCAAGCCTCTACTCCATCAATGAAGTGGTCTCCCCAACAAGACATGCGACCATCTGACACCCTACAAAATATTCACATTATTAATTATATTTCCAGAACTGCCTTTCATATCCCTGTGGCAATATTGTAGTTACCTATTTATGCTGTCTAATCCTTTTCCCTTCTCCCTCAGCCTCACCCCCTACCAGCTAGCAACCATCAATTTTGTCTCTATATCTGCTTGATATGGTTTCAATCTTCTTAAATTTACTGAGACTTGTTTTGTGGCCTAACATGTGGTCTATCTTGGAAAATGTTCCATGTGCACTTGAGAAGAGTGTATATTCTGTTTCTTTGGGGTGAAATGCTCTACAAATACCGATGAAATCCAGCTGGTCTAAAGTGTCATCCAAGTCCTCTCTTTCCGTGTTGATTTTCTGTCTGGAGGATCTGTCCATTGGTGACAACAGGGTGATGAAGTCCCCTACTATGATAGTGCTACTGATGATCTCTGTCTTTTTTATTTTTCTCATTTTTTTTTATTAGTTTCAGGTGTATAACACAATGCAATAGTTTTACTCTTTACCCCCCAAAGTGACAACCCCCCTCCCCTAGTTCGCCACCCCACTACCCCCTCCATATCATACATATCTATTACAATTCCTTTGACTCCCTTCCACAGTATACTACACATCCCGTGACTATCTATATATTCAGTTACAGTTGGAATACAATATTACACAACATCAGCTTCAGGTGTACAGTGCAGTGATCAAGTCTCTACTCTATCCATGCAGTGGTCTCCCTAACAAGACATGTGACTATCTGACATGCCACAAAATTTTTACATTATTATATTCCCCAAACTGTGTTTCATATCCCTGTGGCAATATTGTAGTTGTCTATGTATGCTGTCTAATCCCTTCCCCTTCCCCTTTACCCCCAACTCCCTAGCAACCCTCAGTTTTTCCTCTAAATCTATGAGTCTGTTTACTTTATCGTTCATTCAGTTTTTCAGATTCCACATACAAGTGAGATCATATGGTACTTGTCTTTCTGCGACTGACTTATTTCACTTAACATAATAGTCTCTTCACAACATTATCAATTACATTCCCAGAACTGCCCCCATATCCCTGTGACAACATTGTAGTCCCACCTACACTGTCCAAAGCCTTCCCCCTCTCCCTCAGCCCCACTCCCTCCCAGCCAGCAACCATCAGTTTTTCCTTTAAATCTGTTTGATATGTCTTCAATCTTCTTCAATTTACTGAGACTTGTTTTGTGGCCTAACGTGGTCTATCTTGTAAAATGTCCCATGTGTACTTGAGAAGAACGTATATTCTGTTGTTTCAGGGTGAAATGCTTTAAAAATATCAACTAAGTCCAGCTGGTCTAAAGTGTCATTTAAGGCCCCTCTTTCTGTGTTGACTTTCTCTCTAAAGGGTCTGTCCATTGGTGACAATGGGGTGTTGAAGTCCCCTATTATGATAGTGTTACTGTTGATCTCTGTCTATGTCTGTCAAAATCTGTTATATGTAATTAGGAGTCCCTATATTGGGTGCATAAATGTTTATTAGGGTTATAGTGCCCTTCTTTGTCTTTTATTGTAGTCATTTTAAAGTCTATTTTGTCCAAAATAAGTATTGGTATTCCAGCTTTTTTTTTTCTAATTTCCATTTGCATGAAATATCTTATTCCATCTGTAAACAGCATATACATGTGTCCTATTTTCTTATCCACTCAGCCACCCTCTGTCTTTTGATTGGAGCATTTAGCCCATTCACATTTAAAATGATTATTGATAGGTACATATGTATTGTCGTTTTGTTATTTGTATTCCTGGTCTTCCTGGGTTAGCTTGTTTACCCCTTTCTTTTGTTTAAAAAAACCCTTTTAACATTTCTTGCAATGCTGGCTTGGTGGTAATGAATTCCTTAATCTTACTTTTTTCTGAGAAGCTCTTTATTTCTCCTTCAATTTTAAGTGATAGCCATGCTGGGTAGAGCAATCTTGGTTATAGGCCTTTATTTTGTGTCACTTTGAGTATCTTCTGCCACTCCCTTCCGGCCTGCAGAGTTTCTGTAGACAAGTCAGCTGTTAGTCTAACAGGAGTTCCTTTGTATGTAACCTGCTGTCTTTCCCTTGCTGCCTCTAGGATTCTGTCTCTGTCTTTAACCTTTGCCATTTTAACTATGATGTGTCTTGGTGTGGAGCTGTTTGGGTTCAGCTTGTTTGGAACCCTCTGCACTTCCTGGGCATGTATGTTGATTTCTTTCATCAAGGTGGAGAAGTTTTCAGTCATTATTTTTTCAAATACATTCTCGACCCCTTGCTTCTTCTCTTCTCCTTCTGGTATCCCTATGAGTCGAAGGTGGTTGCGCTTCACCTTGTCCCATCGGGCTCTTAAACTATTTTCATTGTTTTTTATTCTTTGGTCTTTTTGTTGTGCCAACTGGGTAATTTCTGCTATTTTGTCTTCCAAATCACTGATCCGCTCCTCTGCTTCATCTACTCTACTGGTGATTCCTTTGAGTGTGTTCTTCATTTCAGTTTTTGTATTCTTTAGTTTTAACTAGTTGTTTTTTATGATTTCTCTATCCTTCCTTATGTCCTCACTAAATTTGTTAAACATTGTTATCATCAGTGTTCTAAACTCTGTCTCTGAAACGTTGGATCCCTCTACTTCATTTGGTTTCATTTCTAGAGGTTTCGTCTGATCTTTTACTTGTGATATGTTTCTTTGTTTCCCCATTCTGGCTGTCGCTCTGGGATTGCTTTGATGTATTAGATAGATCACCAGGAGAGCCCTGGCTGGATCACGCAGGCACACAGCTCATGGCACAACACTCCCAGGAAAACTCCCAGTCTCAGCCTGTGCTAATCAGCCGCTGGCAGATCAGGCCGAGCAGCCCATAACCAATCACCAGCCTGGCAACTCTGCAAGTGCAGTGCAGAGAGCAGGGACCCGAGGCGGCTTGCGCACTACTGCATCTCAGTGAGCAGCCTGTTGGAGCTGGAGGGCACCCGCCCAGCGTTTCCCTGGCACCACAGTATAAGCCGGGCGGAGGGTGGGGAATCCAAGGCCGCATGCACGTGTGCGCACACACACACACTTCTGCACCAATTCCACCAGACCAATGAGGTCTCGGACATGATTCTTCATGGGAAGGCCCAAGCTCGACAAAATGACGTCCGCCCTACACCACTCGCGTGCAGGCTCCACACCACGGGAACAACAGTCCCAAAATCTCCAGCCTTTGCACCAAAGGTGCTCAGCCCAGTCTGTCCCCGCAGGCTCCTGGGTCCGGCTGACACAGCCACTCCCTCCACCAGGAACCAGGTAAGTGCTCACCGACGAGCAAGCCCGGGCGCCGGCCCCACTTGATTCTCCAGCCGCTCTCAGCCTCACCGAGCTGGACAAAGAGAGTCGTCACTAATTTACTGCCAGCTATCTTAGAACTCCTCTTCCTGGCAAAGGAGCTCTGGGCTGGTGAGCTTGGGGTGCGGCCGGAGGGTCTCTCCCCCAACCAGACAAGCTTCCCTCGGCTGGGGCTTCCCTCACGGGGCTCGCCCTCTCTCATCTCCTCCCGTCCTACCAGACCCGATGCGGCTTCCTCTTTAAGTTCTTCATTTAGTGGTTCTGTTCCTCCAGTGTTCCAGGGACCTCCAGGGTTGAATGCTGCATAATTTTTTTGTAATTTTAGTGTGATCCTGGGAGGTAGTTAGCACAGTGTCTGTCTATTCCACCATTTTTCCAGAAGTCCCAGTTTATCTCTGTCTTTATGTCTGTCAAAATCTGTTTTATATATTTAGGAGCTCCTATGTTGGGTGTATAGATGTTTACTAGGGTTATGTCCTCTTGTTGAATCAATCCCTTAATTATTATGTAGTGCTCTCCTTTGTCTTTTACTGTAGTCATTTTAGAGTCCATTTTGTCTGAAATAAGTATTGCTACTCCAGCTTTTTTTCTCATTTCCATTTGCAAAAAATATCTTATTCCCTTTTACTTTCAGTCTGTGTTTGTCTTTTGCTCTGAGATGAGTCTCTTGTAAACAGCAAATATATGGGTCCTGTGTTCTTATCCACTCAGCCACTCTCTGTCTTTTGACTGGAGCATTTAGCCCATTCACATTTAAAGTGATTATTGATAGGTGCATATGTATTGCCGTTTTCTTATTTGTATTTCTGGTCTTCCTAGGTTAGCTTGTTTACCTCTTCTTCTGTTGAAAAAAAAAGCCCTTTTAACATTTCCTACATTACTGGCTTGGGAGTAATGAATTCCTTAAGCTTATTGTATTCTGAGTAGCTCTTTATTTCTCCTTCAATTTTAAGTGATAGCTGTGCTGGGTAGAATGATCTTGGTTGTAGGCCTTTATTTTTCATCACTTTGAATATCTCCTGCCAGTACCTTCTCACCTGCAGAGTTTCTGTAGAAAAGTCAGCTGTTAGTCTTATAGGAGTTCCTTTGTATATAACCTGCTGTCTTTTTCTTGCTGCTTTTAGGATTCTGTCTTTGTCTTTAATCTTTGCTATTTTAACTATGATGTGTCTTGATGTGGACCTGTTTGTGTTCAGCTTGTTTGGAACTTTCTACACTTCCTGGGCTTGTATGAAGATTTCCTTCACCAGGGTAGGGAGTTTTCAGTCATTATTTTATTTTATTTTATTTTATTTTATTTTATTTTATTTTATTTTATTTTATTTTATTTTATTTTATTTTATTTTATTTTATTTTATTTTATTTTATTTTATTGAGGGCAGTGTCACTGGCCCTCATATGTGGAACCTGAACCGGGACCGCTGGCTTCCCAAGCCAGTGCTTAAACACCGCGCCACTCGGCCGGCCCCTCAGTCATTATTTTTTCAAATACATTCTGAATCCCTTGCTTCTTCTCTTCTCCTTCTGGTATTCCTATGATATGATGATTGTTTCACTTCATGTTGTCCCAAAGGTCTCTTAAACTATTTTCATTATTTTTTATTCTTTTTTCTTTTTGTTTTTCCAATTTGGTAATTTCTGCTTTTTTGTCTTCTAAAGCACTGATCCGATCCTCTCCTTCATCTAATCTACTAGTGATTCCTTTGAGTGTGTTCTTCATTTTAGTTATTGTATTCTTAAGTTCTAACTGGTTGTTTTTTATGATTTCTTTATCCTTTCTTATGTCCTCACTAAAGTTCTTAAACATTCTTATAATCAGTGTTCTAAACTCTGTTTCTGAAAGGTTAGATACCTCTGTTTCATTTAGCTCCATTTCTAGAGGTTTCTTCTGATCTTTTATTTGTGACATGTTTATTTGCTTCCTCATTCTGGCTGTTGCTCTGGGATTGCTTCGATGTATTAGACAGATCACCAGGAAAGCCCCAGCTGGATCATGTAGGCACACAGCTCATGGCCCAACACTCCCAGGAAAACTCCCAGTCTCAGCCTGTCCCAATCAGCCACTCGCAGATTAGGCCAAGCAGCCCAACAACCAATCCCCATACTGATAACTCTGCAGATGCAGTATGGAGAGTGGGGACCTAAAGCGGCTCATGCACTCCCACATCTCAATGAACAACCTGATGGAGCTCGAGCAAGCCTGCCAGGTGTTTCCCTGGCTATGCAGCATAAGCATGGTGGATGGTGGGGATCCAAGGCAGCATGCACGTGCACACAAACATGCACTCCTCTGCCAATTCCACCAGACCAATGCGGTCCCAGACCTGACCCTCTTTGGGAGGGCCCAACCCTGACAAAATCTGCCCTCCTGTACACTACTCGTGTGCAAGCTCCACACCAGGGGAACAATGGTCCCAAAACCTCCAGCTTCTGCACCAAAGGTGCTCAGTTCAGTCTGTCACCCCCAGGCTCTTGTGCTCCGCTCACATAGCTACTCCCTCCACCAAGGACCAGGTGAGTGCTCACCAGTGAGTGAGCCCATGTGCCGGCCCCATTGGTTCTCCAGCCACCCTCAGCCTCACTGAGCCTAGCAAAGAGAGTCTGCAGTAATTTCTACTACCAGCTATCGTGGAACTCCTCTTCACAACAAAGTAACCCTGGGCTGGTGAGCTTGGTGTGGGGCTGGAGGGTCTCTCCCCCAACCAGAGAAACCTCCTCACTGCTGAGGTGTCCCTCACGGGGTTTGCCCTCTCTTGTCCCTGCCCCTGCTACCAGACTCAACGTGGCCTCCTCTTTAAGTTCTTTGTTTAGAGGTTCTGTTCATCTAGTGTTCTGGGGACTTTCGGCATTGCATGATGTTTAAATTAGTTGTAATTTCAGTGTTACCCTGGGAGGCAGTTGTCACAGCATCTGTCTATTCTGCCATCTTACTGGAAGTCCCCTTTACTGAATTTAACACTGTTTTTAATCTGTAAAATGAGGATCTTCCTCTCAACTTTGGACTTTTGTGAAGATTAAATGCTAAGCAAGTGCCTGACATATAGTAGGTGCCTAATGTAGGGTAGCTTTTCCAATGAGACTACATTTTGGGGGACCAAGTTTCAGGGAAACTGAGCAGAAAGAGATTTAGTAGTAATTGGAATCATGGGTATCCTCATTGAAGTTATGACACTTGATCTAGATTTTCAAGAATAAGTAGGCATTTCCTAAGCAACAGAATTGTGTATACCAAGACGTAGCTGTGGAATCTCAACTGTCCAGGTAAATTCATCTATTCAGCATTTTAAAACAAAGGGGAAGAGACAGATACTCCAAATTCGAGGAAATTAAAATTAAAATTTAAAATTCTAGAAAGTTAACTAGTTTTGATTTTGTTTAACTTAGGATAAATTATTACTATAATTTCTAGACCTTACATGCATTTCTGTATGAGTTTTTCCCCCCAATAAATGTCAGTTTGGTAAAATATACTTTGACTTTTTTTATAGTTGTATCTATCATATCTTTAAACCAAAGAACAACAGCAAATATATGATTTCTAAACGTTAGAACAGAGCTTTTGTGTTTCATATATAATATATATGAAATGTATATATGATCGTTGGTAATCCAATCAAAATTGCTAAAAAGATTACTCAAGAGAATATTCTTTAAGTTTTTAATAATGAATAAGTGAGACTATTTCTTCATTATTTGTAAATTACACTCATTTTTGCTATTTCCGCAAAGTTTATGGTGATAAATTTTGAGGAAAGCAATAGGGGTGGAGGGACAGTGGGAATAAGTGGCAGGAAAGGATGGGGAGAGGGGCTCTTGGGAAGACAAAAATTTTAGATGTGATCATAATTTCTATAGACATGAGTTGTGCAAACACCAAAAGCACTTGAGGAAGCTTCATTTTTAAGCATAACTTAATAGAAGAATAAGTGGAGGTAATTTTCTTTATAATTTACATGGAAAAGCCCAGAAATTTAAGCCTCTATTGTTGTGGTCTCAGATGACCAATGCCAATTTCTCCTTAAATCTGAACAGTTATCTCTTAATTTCTAATAGAAAGAGAAGCAGCATTTATAATAATACCCCATCCTTTGAAGTTCACCTCAAAATGAATGAGTTGAATTTTACAGCTTACAGAGTATTTTTAAATATTGAGATATAAAGACATCCCACTCTGTCCCTAAAGCTTTAGAGTGGTAATTAACCAAGCCCTGGTCTTCACTCAAAAATGGGTGCCAATTAGTAAAGAAAGGAGTCACACTGATGGAAATCACAATAGGCCATACTGGGAAATGTTGCTTACACTACGTAATTTTCAACGTGGTGCTTTCTAAATAGATCTGACTCTGAAGTCATGCAGGCTGTGGAATGAAAGGGAGTGTTGCAGAAATCACAAGTAAACCAATGTGTGATGGATAACATTATGTGTAGACTTACCGGGCTATCATATCCAGCTCTTTGGTCAAGTGCTAGTCTGCATGTTGCTGTTGTAGTTATTTGTGGATGTGATTAACATTTACAATCAGTTCAATTTAAGCAGGTTATCCAGAATGTGGGTGAAGCCCCTGCTGTCAATTGAAGGTCTTAGGGTGCCACCTCATAAAAACTTCATTTCTTTAGCATGCATTCTGCTCTAATCCAAGCCAGCTTTGTTTAGCCCAATAGAACTATGACTCACTTGCATTCTTACCCCAGACCCTCCTACCTGTGCATACACTGTATGTCCATTCCTTTTAATCATTAAACCCTGAGGATATTAAGTTCTAGGCAGAAGTAAACTCACTTAAGAATAAGATTTCAGGTCTATCAACCATGACCAAGATACAATAACCAAACCTCAAGCTAGAATAAGGTTTTAATCAAACAAAGATAACATTTTGGCCTCAGTTGTTTCAGCTTTAGACTCATGAAAGCAGAACAATTCCATGAACAGCATCCCCTGAAAACCAGATAGAACAACGCCATGACTGAAGGCATGATCAATGGCTTCCTGCCTTAACCCTGACCAATCAGGAGAGCCCACGACCCCAGATCCCATAATAACCATGATAAATGCTTTTTCCTTATATAATATAACTTAGTCATTAGAGGCCATCAGTGAGCCAGACATTTGAGAGCACTAGTTCACCTGAATTTCTGGGCTTCATGCTAACTCCTTAAATAAACCTTTTTTCTTTGCTGGAAACTCCTGCCCCTGTTTTCTTTTGGCTTGGGTGTGCACAGGCAAGCGAACCCTTTTGAGTCCACAGCAATAAAGGCAAAAATTGAGGTTTCCGGATAAGACACAATTTTGTTTCAAGACTGCAACATATAAACCCTGCCTGAGTTTCCAGGCTGTTTGTTTGCCCTACAGATTTTGGACACAACTGTGCGATATTAACTTTTACCTGAATTTCCAGGCTTCTGGTCTGCCCTACAGATTCAAAATTTGCCAGCTATCACAATCGTGTGATCCAATTCCTTAAGATAAATCTATAGATATCTGCTGTATACCTATATATCTGTAAATCTCATTGGTTCTAGTCCTCTAGGAAACAGAACTCTAATAAACAGCATAATATACATAACAAGTAGATCAATATCCAGAACATGAAATAAGGCTACGCTTGACAGGCATCTTTTAGAATAACTGAATTCCTTAAGAAGCTGAGTAGGAGAATATGTAAGAGAATTGAGTAAGAGAATGTGTACCAGGCAGGAAATCACAGTTCAGTACCTCCATATCATTTGTGTCACTAGCAAGCTGTGTGACTTTCGCCCATCTCTACCTAAATGTATTCATCTGTAAAATGACAAAATTAGATTATCGCCACAGACTCTTCCTGCTCTAACATTAGATACTCTTTGTGCTCCAGCGTTTGCAGTTACAATCTCCAGAAGGACCCAGATTTACAAAGACTCCCTTTCTATAACATATGGCTGAGACAGACAGAAAGCTGAGTCAGTAGAGAGATTTGCTAAAAATAAAGTAAGAAATGGGCTGGTCAGGATTTTGAAGTCCAAATATATGAGGAATGCATAAGTATCTGAAACAATTTTGATTGGTTCATTAAAGTGAAATAAGCCACAAAAACCCTGGGACACATCTGCCCCAGATGAAGGGTTTTGTTGTCATTTTTTGGATTGCTTGTTTGATGTGTCATATCTAGCTTCCTCAATGAATCTCTTGCTGTCAGGAATACAGTGATTTGTGGCTCTTCTTTCCTGTTCTGAGTCCTTTCAGACCTTGGCCTTTCTGACCATTTGTACCTCTAGTTCCACAAAGACTTGCTCAGGGATCTGGGGTTTCCCCAAAATGTGATTTTAAGGACTGTGATGAATGTTTGTTATGCTTGTTACTGGGATTATGAAAGCCACTTTCATGGTTAGACAATGTGTTTCATATGACCCAACAACCTTGGGATTTAGAAATGTAGGAAAAGACACATGAAAAGTAACACTAAGCTTACTTTCTAGAACATAATAAAAATACTGTTACTTTAATTGCTCCTCAGGAAGATGTAGATATAATAGTAGCAATAATAATAAAAGCAAAGTAGGAGGAATATATATATAGATATCTATATCTATATCTATACCTATATCTATATCTATATCTATATCTATATCTATATCTATATATCTATATCTATATCTATATCTATATCTATATCTATATCTATATCTATATCTATATCTATATCTATATCTATATATATATATATATATATATAAAATCACCGATGTCATTGACATTTAGACAGGAGGATAGAAATTGGGTACTGTCACAGAATACATTCTTATGTGTTGAACCGGTTCATGGGAATGTTACAAAATCTGACGTCCCTGCTGATGGAAGCCATGAACGTGTTTCTTCATATGGAATCATATTCTTAGAATGAATCTAATGAGACTTCAGGTCCTGGGTAGATTGGCCACGTCTTTCAGTATTATACTTCTCACTGTTACTGTTTTATTAGTGCTAATAGATCTGTGTTTCAAAGTATGGACCTGGGCCCAGCAGCATCCTTATCACCTGGGGACATTTAGAAATGTAAGTTCTTGGGTCCTCCCCCAGACCTACTGAATTAGAAACTGTGAGGATAGAGCCCGGCAACCATGTTTTCTGATTATGCTGGAGCTTGAGAACCAGTGCTGTAAGCTAACACTAACTTGCACCACAATCTACTTTACTGACAAAACTCTTCTATTAAACACCTACAGAGAAACATACGTTACAATTTCTCATATGCATCTAAAGATAGAACCTTATATAACAGAACGATGGTAATAATCAAACAAACATACAAAAGTAAGTGAAGGGATTCCAAAATGTGCATTTGAAAAACAATGGTTCTTTTACTTCTATTGGTTGGAAATTATGCTTGTAGTAAGACACCAAAGGGAAAATTAGGCTTCTTCCTCTGTGATCTTAGACTATGATTTAAGTTGTTTGATATTTATTCATCTTAGACTTCCAGAAGCAGCTAGAGTGAAATCAAAGCATTACAGACATCATCAGACACTGCAGACCTAATATATGTAATTCCAATTTTCTGCTTTGCTCTTTATCTTTATATATCTTCATTACCAACACACTAGTTCAAAAGCTTAGCTGTAGGGGTTGAGGAGAAGGCATTTATTAAATCCAAATTCAAACAAATGTTAGGTAGTTAGAACCAGAGCTGGAAAAAAAATAGAGATAGAGGCCATTTAGTATCTTGATTAAAATTAACCAGATATAATGGAATGTCTAGAGGGAGAAGTAATATAAACACATAACACTAATTTTCCATATCCAAATTACATAACCCTTTGACTCCATTTCTCACTGATTTGCTGTTTTAGGTACAGGAGATGATTTTGGAAAGATCAGAACTATTACCACATACCAAAGATGATGCTTTAAGCCCTTGAAGCAAAATCTTTAATGTCTTCAAACAACCCATAATTAAAAGTCCACCTACCTTCAATTCTAGAAATCATTTAATAATGCCAACTTAATTGGCTGTTATTAGCAGGATCAGATTCAGGAGCTTGTTGTGGCCATGATGAGGTTATCTATGCTGCTCATAATTAGGACTCCTGGGCTGACAGACACACTGAGGAGCTCACAACTCACAGCAGACCCTCGCTGTCCAGAGCCACTTACATATTCTGAAGTCATCTAGTTGCTATTCCTGCCTCCACCAAGGGTCACCACTCCCCATTTTTCTCTTTATATTTCTAATCTACCATGTGGATTAATTTGCTTTCTGGAAACCCCAAGGGGCTAAAGCTTTTCTGCATGGGTATGTTTGCTTTTCTCAGAAGAATCTCAATTATCATTGCTATGATAATTTGGAGCTTGAGAATTAGGGTCTGGGGGCAGGAATTAGTGCATTGTTTTCCTCAGACACTGAGAAAGAAGCCAGGCCATCTTCTGAAATGCTGGTCTTTGAGACATGTCCTCCCACATTATTATTATTATTATTATTATTATTATTATTATTATTGTTATATTTATAATAATTATTGTTATTTAAAGCAACTTTATTTGTACCTCCATATATTTTACAACTTCTGCTTTTCACCATACTCTGGGAATAAATAAAACCTACTTTCGTAGATTTGTATTCCAGTGAAAACCTGGGATATATGTCTACTCAAAGTAATGTATTTTGGGGAACAGTTCATATATACTAGCCAGAAAAATTACGAGAATCAATTTGAATATTATTCAGACACTTTCAAAGACTGCTGTAATCAGCTGCATTAAGGTTCATCACTTGTTTAGCCTACTTAAGTGCTGCAAGTAATGTTAAGATTTATTTTCCCAACAACTAGAGATCTTAAAAAATATCCTGAAAACCAGGCCATAACACAGGTCAATCAAATCATGGTCTCCAGCAGGGAACACAGGCATCAGGATTTTTAAAAGCTTCCAAGGGCAGCCAAGATTGAGAACGACTATAGAAGGGACTCCACATTGATTCTTTAGACAAATAGAACACAAGATCTTGTTGGATGTGCTCAGCTTCTATAATATATTTTGTTTCCATAGGAAAACTTTGTGGATTGTTATAAAAATAATTATTTACGTGTACTTATTTGGATTGGGACTTGTCAACCAAAAGATGGGCAAAAAGCATGTCAGTTTAATTCAGGGTCCTTCTGTAGATTGTGTCATTCTTATCTCATTTTATAGGGGTTAGATAGTTTTGCTTACCTAGGAAAATACCTTGTAGAAGTTCTGCCACTTATTATCTATATGAATTTAGGTTAAGTATCCTATCAATAAAATGGGGATAATAGTACTACCTGCTATTAGTACTATCCTCACAGTTTAAAAGGATAACTCTTATAAGGCAATCAACACAGAAAAAGCTGGCATTAAATAAGAACTCAATAAATATTATCTATTATTATCAGCATGAGCCCAAGACAGGCATTTTGGACATTGAACAAACACAAAATGTGTTTTTATACTATGATTCTAGCTACTGAATTACTATTATTTTCAATTTAATGTGTCAGAAAAGCATGAGGACATTTTATCATTAGATTTAGAAAGTATAAAGTAAGATTCTCTCTTTCACACATGACAGAGGCTCTGGAAACAATCATTGGCTTTGTGTTTCAGGTGATATTTCCATAAGGACCTTTTTTGGTTGATTCCCTTCCATACTCTTAAAGAAAATTATCTTGCGAAGAAGAGATGGGATTATCTAAACAGAATTTGCTGGGAGGGCAGGGAGGATGAGATGGAGACATTTTTGACTTGTCTTTTGTTCATTGTAGCTGAATAGGATTTGAGTAAAGAAGGCTGACGTCTCCCATACACCTTTGAACAGCAAAGCAAAACACAGCACAACAGTACGTCATCTTGAGAGAGGATTTTTAAAATTACGTATCCTAGATTTAATTATTCATCACAGTACTTCCTTTTCGTAAACATGAAATAAGAATGTCCCAGTATCACCACATTAAATATGATAATCCAGGGGAAAAAAAATGGTAATTTTTTTTTTTTTAATTTTAAAAATACTCATGGGGAGACATTTGAGCAGCTAATTAAACTGCAGTATGAAAAGGGGTAGTCTTCAGGAAACACGTTTACAGGTTGTGTTTTTAATTTCATCAAAGGCCAATTTTACCACTTCAGAGGACTCACATTTGACATATCTTCAAAAACTTTATGAATTATTTGCTTTATTTGGGTGCTAATATTATGACTGTCAAGTAAAATACAGGGTTTAGTTAAATTTGGATTTTAGACAAGCAACAAATAATTTTTTAGTATAAGTATGTCCTCACACATATTGCATAGCACATACTTAAGAAATAAAATTATCGTTTATTTAAAGTTCAAATTTAACTGTGTGTCCTGTGTTTTTGTTTCCTAATCTGACTACTCTAATTTAAATCATATTTTGTGTTTCTGATAAAAACATTGTTTTAGCAGTTGAAGGGTAATAGTTTTCATTTGGCCTAAACATATGAAGCTGAATGAATACTTCTGAGACTAGAAAATACACCCTTTTGATGTAAGAGTAGACATATTTCCGATGCTGAAAAATATCTCTTACAATGAAGAATCAAGGATAGAAGTTAACATTGAAGAATTCCAAATAATATTTAATTTCCTTTAATTTGTTTACCAGAATTAGAGATGATAAATGCACACCTGAAGGTTTTTTTTGTTGTTGTTGATTTTTGTTTCTTAATTTACTGGGTATAATCTTTAAATCTGTAAATTTTTAAATTTACTGTGAGTAATCCAATTTATATTTAAGAAAAACTCTGCAGTTTGCTATATATACATATATTCTAGAATTATGTTATATTATGCATAAATGTCCATTTTTCTAAAAGCTATTAAGTAAAATTGAAAAGCTTAGGAAACAATGTATGCACTGAATTAAATTTTGATATGTCTTTAAACAGTGTGTGAGTTGTAGAGACTCAGGTCTTCTGGCAGCATTGTGACTTCAGGCAATTTATTTAATCTATATTTACCTCAGTTTGTTCATCAATAATAAAGGATAATAAGGACACCTACATCAAAGGATGTTTGCTAGAATTAAATACTGATAACTCATATGAGTGTAAGTTTTGGCACAATGTACATTTCAGAAAATATTAGGTGCTATTTTGATTATTACTATGAATTACCAGAGAATATTGTGAGATAGTAGTATATATTTCCCAGCATCAACAAGCCTGATTCTTGACATTATGACTAATTCTATGCAGTGAAATTAGAGGTCTGCAGAAAAAAGGACATGTTAATTGTGGTCAATAGTTGAATGTCCCAAGCAGGAGCATAACATGTAGAAAAAGAAAAAACAACAACAAAAAAAAACAATCAGAAATAAGCCTAGGACAGTATTAACTAACCTTGTTTCTAGCAGATTCTCTCTTCTCTTGTCTGTAATTGTCAGACAAAATCTACACTATTCAGATATAAATCTATAGGGCCAGCTGAGTGGTGAGGTGGTTAAGCGCTGGCTTGGGAAGCCAGCGGCGGCCCCAGTTTGGGTCCCACATATGAGGGCCAGTGACACTGCCTCCAAAAAAAAAAAAAGAAGAAGATATAAATCTATAAAATTGTTTAGAAGGTTTCTTTAATATAGAATGGCTCACATAACTAAAAATTAGTAAAGAATGAATGAATCTACATCAAGGAATGAGTACCCCAGGGTTATTTATACTTGTTACAGACTACCATACCTATAATTTTATATGAAACCCAAGCATGCAAACTATTCTGACAATAATTCCAAATTTATTTCTCAGGAAATAATTGATTTCTAAAAACTGCTGGTTTTAGTCCAGGTGTCTCCTCTGTTCCATTTCTAATATTCTTTTCTCTTCCCAGCTCTGTGGCTCATACCCATGTGTTCTGGAATGTCACTTCTGTATTAGAAAAATGATTCCTTTTCTTCAGAAAAAAAATGTAAGCCTTTGCATTCATACTTAATTAAAAGTTCTCTTTAAGTACTATGTTTTTATCAACAGTTTTGTAAGGAGAGTTTACTTCTCTCTTGCATACTTTGAAAACTGCCTGTTACTATTTACTTTTTAGGTCATCATTTTTCTTTCCCTTCTTTCCTCCCTTCCTTCCCTCCATCCTTCCCTCCCTCTCTCCCTTCCTCTTTTCCTTTTTGACTGATCGCTCAGTCCTGAAGCTCTATCTTTCATAGGATCCTGGCTACACTGTAGGAATCCACTAACTGCCTTTTTGTAATACGCCTTTTCCTTTTAATATGGATACTCTATATGCTGTGACCATGACTTTTGTCTTATGACCCCTTATTCTTAGCCAAAACATCATAATATTTTCATTTGTATGTGTGTGTGGAGGAGGCAAATTTTGATTACTAAGGAAAAAACTTGATTACTGTTCAAAGCCACAGGTTTTAGCATTGTTGAAGTTTTAACTCCTTATATATTGGGTTGTTGGAAAAGCCATGACGTATTTTTTCTGTTTTTCATTGAAAAAATGCATCATACTTTTCCAATAGCCCAATATTTAGTTCTCAATGTCATGCAGGCAACAAGGTCTGGCCAAGGTACATCCTTCCTTTAAACTTCCCCCCTTATCTCTGGTTAATCATTGAAACATTAGGTAAAAGAGAAACAAGCAGTATTTGTCACCCCTCTCATACAATTGCATCATTCTAAGATTACACAGTAAAATAAACCCTTTAATGAACAATATTAATAATAACAATGGATTAATAATCAATTATGTGAGTTCTTACAAAGCATTATATCAAATGATGTTTACCCATTAGTCTACAAAACAAGTACATAGGATGGAGGCAGTTTTTGTTTCCCTTTTATAGACTTCTCATGGTTAAAAATTCTGTCTAGCAAATCATAAAGCCAAGATTTGAACATTAGCCCTGTGACATCAGAGCTTGAATTCTTTACAATGATGATATGCCATCTTCCCATTTAGAACATTTAAGCTATGTCTATAACTTTACTCCTTCTCAAACCCTCTTTGGACCAAACAATAGATTGATAAAATAAAAGCAATCTTTTCTGAATAATTGATACAGAGTCTCATCCCTCTGTCTTGTTTTTTGTATTTGACCAAGCTTAATTGCACCTGTTGTCATTCATTCATTCATTCATTCATTCATTCATTCATTCATTCATATATTCAATAAAGTTTTATTGTGGGTTTCCTATAGGAGTCAATCTTTGTTACTCGGGCCAACTAAAACATTTCAGATATCATTATTTCTTTTTGTGCTAAAATTAAAGTCTGCAGTTGCTGATTGGGTAAACATTTTCTATATGAAACATGCTGAAATGTGTTGAATGTCATGGCTACGGGCCTTTTACTTGGTTTCTTCTGTGCTGCATGTACTTGCTGGTCATCAAATCCCCTTTCCTGGGGAGACCCTCCCCTTCCTCTGCTTTATGGAGGATGTCATTCTTTATTTTACTCCTGGTGTGTTTTCCTGGTTGATTTTCTCCTCTCTCCATTGTTTTTTTTTTAAATATGGCCATAGGTATAGTAAAGCTTATATTACAAGTGCCAAGGGAAAGTCTTGTTTGAAATCTGAGTTTTCCTTGTGTTATAGGAGAGCATTGTTATAACAGTCGGGTCTTTTTCTTGCATGGGCCTGTGAAGGGAGGGGTTAGAGAACTGGGATTGTGACACAGTCTGTAGTATCATCTTGGATGTCATAAAGAAAAATGGATTTTCATCCATTGGGGGACCAGAAGAACTTCAGCAAGTTCATGGCAGAAGTACCAGCCTCCAGAGTGCCATATGGGGAAAAGTGCACCGCGGGTGTGTGAGCCTGTATTGTTTGGCAAGATTTTATTAGCAAAGCCTTTTTCCTGGTTCTTCCAGAGTCAGAGTGAAGACTGCACTCTAGCGACACCACTGCTGTTACAAGAGTAAGAAAAAGGGTTCCGCAAAATGGCCAACCATTGTGATTCCTTTTGCTTAGATTTGACCAACGTGTATTTCAGCATAAGGGTTACGGTATAAACTTTATCCAGTGGTTGCTTCCATACACAGAGGGAAACTCCCCCCTCCCTGTAGAACTCTCTGTGGTTTCCCATGGCTATGCATGTGTGTTTTCTAGTACTTATTTCCAACTGTCACCAAAGGACTTAGAGCGGAGCTTGTGACCTGAGTATTCCTAAGAATTACTTGGAGTGCTTCTTAAAACAGGTTCCCCTACCCCCACTTTCAGAGATTCTGAGTCAGTAAGTCTGAAATAGAATCTAAGAATTTGCATTTCTACCTGGCTCCCGGCTGATATTGTTGCTGCTGGCTCTGGAACCACCTATCAAATAGTTTTAGAGTCCTTGGAAATTTAGAAATTGAAGGGATCCTATAGGTCATAGGCCAGAGATATGAAGTAATTCATTAAAGGTCACACAACTACTCCATTTAAGTGTTGTAATGTTATCTATTATGCAACTCAGACTTTTTAATAGGTTTAGATTCTTTACTCCAGAATCAGCAGAAGTGTATGTCCTCTAAATGGCTTCCTTGGCACATGTAAACCCATTACCAAGATGGACAGGGTCAGAACGAAGTAGGCTTTTATCCAATTTACACTACTATATGTTATTTGGGCCTTCTTAATTTTAAAACTGCCTTTACAATCAGCAACAAGGGATTGAATGCCAGGGAAAGGCAGTACATGCTCTTTTTTCTTTTTCACATTAAGTCTTCAATGTGTATGTGAGTTATAGCATCCTCTGCATCTTTAAATAAAGCCTATTACTCTTGACTGTCCTGTATCTTTCCTTTATCTTGCATAAAATGATTAAAACTGATTCCAACTAACTATGTCCCTCTTTAATGGAACAGAACAGGTTTTCACCAGAAGAGTATCTGTGAATCCTACATCAGTTGAAAAGGTTGTTATACTTCATCCAAATTTGCACAAAGCAACCATGGCAGACTAAAACCAATAAACAAACAAAAAGCATGTACAGTTCCTGTTTAATGCATGATTCTATACTAGAACAGGGAGAAAGATTACTCATTGGCTGGAGTAGATACAGATGCTGCATTGTATCATGTCTTCACTGGCAAAGTCTCCACCTTGTGGCAGGTACATAGTCTGTCTCATTCTCTTGAAACTAATAGTTTTTTTGCCTGAATGATGTAAGTTAAGTTTTCACAACAATTTATACATTTTTTTTCTGAGGGAAAACCAGAAGTTTTTGATAATGAAACAGTGTAAGTTAAGTTTTCACAACAATTTATACATTTTTTTTCTGAGGGAAAACCAGAAGTTTTTGATAATGAAACAGTTGTATTTTTAGGACTACCATGGAAGGGAAGCCTTAATAATAAAATCATTATAATGAGAAATACTAGAGGACAGCCATGCCTTCTACAAATCCACATATCCTGGTTACACTGAACAAAGTAACCCAAGAAATTCTACTCAGCTTCAACAAAGCTAAGGGGAGGGAAGAGAAACAGAGGACTAATTTGAATGTCTCCAGGAGAAATAAGCTAAAATATTGTTCAAACTTAAGAAAAATATAATCAAAGGAAGAATATGGCTACGATGACAGATGAAAGAAATACTAAAGCAGGGAACACTGAAATTCCTCAAGAAAATTACTGTCAAGAAAAGATAATTTGCCTTGCAGGTAATACTAAAACAGAACAAACCACTGTGATATGATATTATCTTAGGGGAAGCAGGTCAACATAAAACATGGTCAATCATGAAACTCTTAAGACAGAGATAACCTGCCTACCAATGAGATACACTGGTTTGCCTGGTGATGAGTATCACAGGACAGAGATATTATGGCAGGCACACTTTCAGGAAAGAGAATCTGAGTGTGTCCATATGTTTCTTGATATATTAATAAACTATACAGGAAAAGAGGAAATCAATGACAATTCTTGGATGTGCCACAAGTAGATCCAAAATATAAAAATCTGTGATAAATGACACAAAGCACATATTTTTATGCATTGTTTGAGAACTCTAAAAGGGATATGAGAGGGAGATAAAATTAACTAATAGAATATAAGTCCAGTGAAGACATATTTAAGAGACAGCCAGAAGTTTGATCATAAATTCAAATGTCTTCAGATTAAAACATAATATGTCACTTTTGGGCACACAAGGCAAATCTTACCCACTTGAGTATATCAATGCAACAACTTTATTGACTCAAAAATGTCAAATACAGTAATAGTAAAAAAGGAACTGAGAAAATGATTAAAAGTGCTACAGGTGAATTTTTTGTAACTTTTCAGGAAAAATTGGTTGTTTTTTTGTTTTATTTCAGTGCACAGTGAAAGAATTGTTATAATATTGACAAAACCTAAAATATATATAACACAAAAGAAAATTAAAATAGAATCTTATAAAATAAACATTCACGAGTAATTAAAAATGGGAGAGAAAGAAATTATCCTTATAAAGAATTCCAAACTTTATATATAATCTCACCCTTAAAGAAGTGAGATTAATTCCACTGCTGTTGAGTATAGGCTGACTTATTGATTTGCTTCCAAAGAATGGAGAGGAAAAGAATCATAACTTTAGAGTGGAGAAGCTCGTCATGTTGATATCAGGTACTGGTAAGAAGAAATGAGAAGGAAACCTTATCGCTTAGGATATTCTTCCCAAAACAACCTAACCCCAGGGAGTCACAACAAAGCATCAGATAAACTCAAAGCTAGAAAGAGTCACAAAACACCTGATTAGTGCTCTTCAAAAAAGTTCAAGTCAAGAAAACCAAGGAATGATTCAGAAAGTTTGGAGGAGCAGGTAGTAAAGAGACATAATGAATACATATTATGTGGTATCTCAAATTGGATCCTGCTCCTCTGAAGCCACATCCGTTCCTGTATCTTGCTCCATCTGCCTCTTTGCCATTGCTCCCACACCTCCTTGAATTGCTGCTGCTGTGTCCTTACTCTTTGGAGCCCACCAAATTTTATTGATCCCTTAAAGTACCCCTTGAGGCTCCACTGATATCCTATGACTTTTCATCCATACCTGAATCTATAAGAACTCCTCTTTCTTGCATGTTTTGCTGCACTGTGCAGCATACTTTTTTTTTTTTTCCTGTTATTTATTACTCCATTTCATGTGTTGTCTCCGCATGATGATAGTAAGGTCTTGGTGACAGGGAACAGGCTTATACTTCCCAGATCTCATTGTACATAACAAAATGGCTCTTCTTAGATTTTTTATTTCTTTTCTTCCAATTGTGTGTAAGTTCTCCATTGAAATAGATGCATCTATAATGGCTGAGGTCCTCTTAGGCTTCTGAATTATGATACTACTAGTTTCTATCCAGTTAACATATCCCCCAAACACTCAATGAATAACAGACTCAAGAAGCGGCTTCCAGTTGCTGACAGGACAATAAACCATATTTACCTCCCACTAAGATACGATACTTTAGAAATCTCCTAGGCAAATAAGTACCCAATTCCAAGAGCAAATATCTCCTGTACAAACAGTTCAAGCTTCTATTGATTTAAATATAAGTTTATGTAACCACTCAAGGGTGGCCTGTTGGGGGAACAAGGCCTAACCGAATTAAGCTCATCCATCATAACACTGACTAAAGCTCTTCATCATGTTCTACAGAAGCAGAAAAGGAGTTTCAGGAAGGTTTTAGGCAAAGGTAGCTTCGTACTTTACAAGAAATTAGTTTGTTTCACTTTTCCAAGAGGACACATAATTCTCTAGCATTTATTTTAGTGCTGTAGATGATTAAAAAAAAAAAAATCAAAGTATAGCTTTGGAGTTCCCAGCTGTTGGTTGCCATGATCTATTATTTAGGATTTGATGTTCAAGTGGTCCCATGTCCAGTGTCGGGTCCTGGAAATTGCCATAGGTGGAATTATCCACATACTATATAGTTTCTTTTTTTGTTTTTGTACATGGCCCAGTGGGTTCACTTGGAAATTAATGGAGGTTTGGAACTTGCCTCCGCTCTGTGGCTGTTGAAGCTAATTGAGACATGAGTCCCAGAGAGAAAGGTCACCAGTGTGTTTCTTGGATGTTGGGCTTTCGGTTACCAGATGCTTTGGGAAAAAGAATAAAGGATCCTTTGCTTTGAATTTGTTTCAAATTCAGTGAGTATAGTTTCATAATAAATTATTGAATCTAAAAGTGAAATTAGACTTTTTTTTGATTCTCATGGAAACTGAATACTTTCATCACCATTTGTTATTTAGCAGAGTTAGCGACTTCTTTGGTGAGGCCTTTCAACAAAGAGCCTTAGGGGATAGAGAGATAGATAAACACAAAAGGGAAAGAAAACCAAACATGCATCAAATCACCAAGGTAAGAAGTTTTAGGGCAACATTTGCTAAGATATTATGTCCTTTTATCTTATGTAGATGGCAGCTAGTCTTTCAAAACATTTTTATTTCAACAGTAGAAGCATCACAATCCATTAATATGATAGCACAAATGCATAGCTCAGAGTAGGCAGTGAGCATTGGACCCACGGCTTTGGATCAATTAGGATACGACTTGGATCATGAACGAGGTGTTGCCTGAATTTATCTTCTATCTCCAAGCCTGATACAAATTGTTGTGAAGAAATAAGGGTGATGAAGTATCTATATAGCTTTCAGAAATATGGTTTCTGTGGACAGACCCCTTTTCCTCCACTACAGCTAAAGTATGGAGAAATAAAAACACAATGTAAAGGAAGTAGAAAAAAGCTATGCTCAAAGAGGTTGAGCTTGCAAAATTTCTACTCAAGGTACCTGATTTTCCTAAAATATTACCTGACCCACCCAAATTCACTAATAAATCTTTTGGGGGAGGCAAGTTTCCTAGTTCAATGTTGAAAACTTGACCTGTATTCAGAAGACTGTCTCTTCCTCTATTGTCTTTTCCATGTAAGTCATTTATGGTACCAAATAGAATTAAAAGCACATTTTAAAAAAGGAATCTGACATTTGGGAGCACATTTTTATTCCTGGGACTTAATATCAACCAACCACCATCACTACCTCTTTCCCCATTCATCTTCAACCTGCACACTCATACCTGAGTTCCTATGAGAGGAGAAGTAAAGAATCATCTAGTACTTGGTTCTTTAAGGAGTACAATGTGGTGTTTAGTTTTTCCCCACCCCTCTGTACAGGGAAGGGGAAGGGGATCCTTACACTTGCATCTCAAAACCAAAGGTAGGAGATGTTTGTCAAAGGATACGATGTTTCAGTTGTGTAGGATGATTAAGTTCTAGAGACCTAATGTATTATGGTGGCTTTAGTTAATAATACTTTATTGTATATCTGAAGTTTTCTAAGAGTACATCTTAAGTGCTCTTCCTACACACGCGCGCGCACACACACACATGTAACTTTGTCAGGTAAAAGGTATGTTCTTTGGCTTGTCTATAGTAATTATTTCACAATGTATATGCATATCAAAACATCACTTTCTATACCTTGAACACACAAAATTTTTATTAAAAATATATGTATATATATATACACATATATACATATACATATATACATAAATATAAATACACATGTATATATATTTGGCAACCCAAGAAAATTGAAGAAGAAAACCCTGGAGGTTTTAAGGTCTTACAAAGTTAGAAAAATATGAAGTTTAGTTCAGAGTGGGATTTTGAAAATTGCTTGCTGAAGTGGTGTTGACTGAAAAGAGTAAGTGGTTAATAGTTCATTTCTCTGTTGGATGTCTTTTTAAAGAGAGGACTTATTGGTGTTTTCCTGTGCCTATCAATTGGAGGGAAAAAGTATTGGACAGAGTGGCCAGTGGTTACAGGAACGGGGCAACAGAGCACCCGGCAAACTCATCGTGTGACTTTTTCTGTGTGTTATTTTTCCTATGGATACTGTGCAATGTACTAATAGCTGGGTTTGAGTCATTCTGCAAGAGCTACAACCAAGTATTTTCCCTTCCAAGTAGCTGGAAGAGAAGAAATAAAAGTAACAAGAAAGGATGAGGTCTTACTCAAAAAGTCAGAAAAATATAAAATTTAGTTGAGAATGGGATCTTAAAACTGCTTGCTGAAATGGTTTTCACTAAAAAGGATGGGAGGTTAATAGTTCATTCCTCTGTTGGATTTTTATATCACTATTGAGAATTGCAGCAAAACTTACGCCTACACTCACACATGGGCCCCTGAAGACACTTGAGTGCATAGAAAGTAGGGCAAGGGAATCAACAAGAAATGTCCTGGAAAAACATGTAAGTAAACTGAAAACAATGGTCAGGCTCAGTAATAATTGGACAAATATAAATTACGTCAACACTGTTTACCATTTTCCACCTATCAGATAGGAAAATACTAAAAAATGTTGAAGCTCTTGTAGCATGTGAAGAACTCTCTTATATGCTCCTATTCTTGAATTATTAGTTTGTACATTTGTGTATTCATTTATATTTACAGCATCAAACACTTTAAATATATTTATTTTTCAATATTTCCCATTTAGGCATTTTATTATGTTTTTCATAAAATTTGCACATAATTTTGCACAAAGTCAAAAATATTAAAAATTTTATAATGAATAGTATAGCCTGTCTATCTCCTCTTCACCACCTACTTGAATTCCTCAGAAACAACCACTTTCATCTTTGTTAAAGTTTTTTTACTAATATTTACCTCTGAATTGTTAATTTGAGTCTTATATTGTTCTATATGGATCAGTCAGCTTTAGATATCACTTACTTTCTGCCAAAAGACAATAAATGTGGATTTAACTCTTTTATTTCATCCCTACCTTGAACCTTTATTTTTATCTCTGCCATAAGTATTTATATCACATATTTTTTAAGTTTCAGTATTCATACCTAATAGTATTAATAAATACATATGTATCTCTGTGTACTTATCACTGATTATTCCCAAATGTCCCAACAAATCTATCATAAACCTATCGGTGCCCTTTTTCCAAAAGTTCAAATGTTTCTGATCATTCACTTGTTCTTTTCTCTTTCCTACAGATTTGACTACTGATATCCTTCACTTCCTTATTCCATTTGCTTTGGCCATAATCTAAGCCCACTACAGACTCCTGGTGTTAGAACCACTTTTTATGTAGTACCCTGCTTGATTTACCTTTATTTTTGCATCTGTATCAACTTCTTTACTTTGATGATGATCATGTTTCAGAGGTGAATGTTTTGAGCCTTTGTATGTCTAAAGCAGGTTTTGTATTTTTCTTATCCTTCACATTTGTCAATAGTTTAAGTGATATAAAACTCTAGGATAAAAACATTTTGATCTCAGAATTTTGAAAACATTACTCCATTACATTTTTTAGTCTCGAATTGCCTTTGATAAATCTACTGCTAGTCTGATTTCCAACACTTCCAGTGCCTTTCTAAGTGTCCTGTGTTTGCTTGTTTTTGTTTTTTTCTTTCTCCCTAGCCTCTTTCCCCTCCAAAAAAAATATTGTGGCATTCCAACTATGCACTGCTGCAGTACGCAATCATCCCCAATTTCAATGCTCCCAAATAATTTATTGCTATTATTCATGGCTCTGTGGGTTGACGTAACTTGCCTGGGATTCATTATGAGGATGCAGCCAGATAATGATAGGAGATAAGGCTATCTGAAAATTTGATTGGGCAGGATGTCCAGGATGCCTCATTTGCATGGACTGCAGTTGATGCTGGTTATCACTAGAAGGATCAGCTAAAGTTATCTACTAGGGTGCCTACATGTGACCTCTCCATGTGCCACGAACATTTCATTGCCTGGCAACTGGTGCTGGAAGAAGTGTCCTAAGACAGAACCAAGATAGTTTCTTGTGATCTAGCCTTGTAAGTCCTTCATCATTTTGCTACATTTTATTTGTTATCAGATTAGTTCAGTTTGATGGGGAGGATACTAACTACACAAGGTTGTAAGTATTCAAAGATACAGTGCATTGGAGGGCTATGTTTGGAGACCAACTACCATATATGATATTCTGAATTATGCCAATGATCTACCTGGCTGGGCGTTTGTGTGTACGCAAGGTTTTCACTCACTGTGCTTAAAATCGAGAAACCCATACTTTCAGTTCTAGGAAAGCATTACTGTTTTCTGTTTTTTTTTTGTTTTGTTTTTTGTTTGCTTTTTGCTTTGTTTTGCCACACAGACATATACACACATACATATATGTGTGTATATATATGTGTGTGTGTGTATATATATATATATATATATATATATATTCTTTCATTTTCTTTTATTTATTACCTTTTTAAAAATTCATATTAGTTAGATATTGGGACTGCTGGATTATTCTTCATTTTCATGTTCAGTTTGCTCCCACTCTTTCGTCTCTTTTATTTTTCCCTTTACCTGCTTGGAGACTTCCTGAATTATCTTCCAATCTTTTTATTGAATTTTTATTCATTTTCGCTATCTCAAAAATCTACATTCTGTTTCATTTTTCTGATGCTTTTACATAATGGTTTCTACATTTTTAAAAAATGAGTGCAATATCTTTTTGCTAATCTCTGAAAATATTAATTATATGTGAAATTTTTATATTTTTTTCTTCTGTATTTTATTTCCTCCGGATTCCCTTTTCCTGTGAATTTTCTTTTTCATGATGAAGGATTTCATCAAATATTGTAATACTTAATACTCATTCATAATTAAGAATAAACCAGTAAATATTGACTGGAAACTCTGCAGGTATAGACAGAGTTGTCCACTGGATTTCAGTGGAGGGTTAAGTATGAATATTGCTTTTCACTGTCAGCCACGCAAAATGAGAATACCTATAATGGATGTTTTCTCGTAGGTTTTTGAGATTCTTAAATAACTAATCTTCAGTCTTGTAGGATGCTTGTTCCAGATGCAACATGAGGCAAGAGCTGTTGGTTCACCTTTCCAATAGGTGATTTCCCTGAAGGCCAACATTTATGACTCCATGCTTCCGCTCTCCCTCAGCTATGCCAGGGCTCTGAGCACTAAGTATTTCCAATCTGCAACTCTGTCAATGTGCCCACCCATCTGTGAATAGAGAGAAGTCTGTGATTCCTCATGTCAAACTGTTAATAAGTGTCCCCCTTAGGAAACATGAGGGATGAGTGAAAAGTTCCACTTTTATATTTTGTGCTTAAAAAAATGTCTTTCATCACACAATTTAACCTTTAAAAAAAAAAGTATATATATATATATATATATATATATATATATATATATATATATATATCATCAATCATACCTCTGCTGGATGTAGAAACAATTTGGAATTAGAAAATAACCTGTTCTCCAGGAGGTAGTAAAAGAAGCCCTTGGGATTGAATTTTTATCTTTTCTGGGCACCTGTAATTTTCTCACTGCATCGTTTGTGCCTTGAAATTCCTTGGACTGTGTTGAATGGCTGGCTGGATACATAATCTTGCAGTTGGCTTATTTCAGAGGGAATTAATAGATAGAACTAGTTCTCATAGGCCTCGCAGGAAGAGGACATGTTAGATCTTAAAGCTTTTGGACAATGAAAAAAAAAAGTTTAATGGTGAATGGGGGCATCTCCTCTTACAGGCAAGAATTTAAATTCATATTCCTCAATAAGGTTGACCATATAAATAGTTGCTTCCCACTGTCAAACTCCAGACACCACTGGGCAGAGTTTTGCTAAGAGCAAGAACACAAGGAAATGGTGTTTTGAATTTTGACCCACATTCTCCAATTCCATGAGAGACAGGAGGGTATAGTGAAGCAAATCTAAGGAGGAGAGAAATTTTCTTATGTTTTTAAAATTTTAGTCATCACAAACTTTGTTCTTTGAATGAAGTACAATGAAAACAAAGAAGGTGTGTGTGTGTGTGTGTGTGTGAGAGAGAGAGAGAGAGAGAGAGAGAGAGAGAGAGAGAGAGAGAGAGAGAGAGAGTGTGTGTGTGTAGGCAAAGGGATAATGTGAAGAATGCTTTTGTCCAAAATAACAAATTTTCTGTTTTTAATAACATGCTTGAAAATACACTCAGAGACTGAGTTTTCTCCCCTTGGAGTAAAATATAATTTTTTAAAAGTATCCATTAAAAATATCCCCTAAATGCAAAATCTAGTTTACCATTAAGCAAGGCTAAGTTAGAAGAAAAAAAAAACATTCAAGAATTATGTGAATGTGGTTGACAGAAATAACTTTTGAATCATAGAAATAGTCGTAGACCATTGAGTTCAAAAGTTAATTTCAGTTTGTTAACTTAGCTATAACTTCTCATAAAACAATCTTCTATGCAACATTTTAATTTCTAGGCTAACCAATGAAAGGTTACTTAACACATAATGCAGCTGTAAAATCATCTTACGTCGATATGCTCCAAATGTCTGAGAGCATGTGTACATTTATGTTGTATATATACATAAATGGGCTTATTATATTACATATACTATTCCACATTTTTTTCATTTTTTAGACACAAAAATATCAGTGCTGTAAAATAATTCAGATGATGCAGAAAAACTTGTAATCTAATAGTTAATTTTTACCCCTTACCTCTTAATCCTTCCCAAAACATATATCTCATCAAGGTTCATCAATATCAACTATTTGGCATTTTTACTTTTAATTTTTTTTTCTCCTTCTGTGTATGTATGTGTGTGAGCATCTGATTATGTGTGTATACATACAAATATGATTTATTTTTTTCCAATAAGAACCAAATATAAAAATGGTTCTATAACTTGCTTTTAAAAGACAATCTTATAGATACTGCTTCATATCAAACTGAAGGTCCACTTCATTTATAACAGCATTTTATAGATGAACAAAACAATAAAATAATGCACCCATTAATAATCTTCACACATTTTTCACTTGTTACACTGTTAACAAACTTTATATCACTTATATCTTTGTGCAAAAGTATGAATATTTCCATAGACGAGTTTCCTAGAAAGGAAAATTTGGGGACAAAGAATAGACAAGTTTCAAATTTTGATAAAATCTACTAAATTGCCTTACACAAACTTTATACCAATTTAAAATACTAACAAAATTCGTGGAAGTGTCAATTTGTACTCATACCCTTAAGAGTTAATATTTATCTTTTATTTTGCTCTTTTGTGTCAAATGAAGTTGTTTTAATTTGCATTTGCCCCATTATTAGTGAGAACAAAGATGTTGTCATATATCCAATTTATTTTATTTTTATGGTTTTAATTAACTAATATAGCATGTGTTACAACATGTTATTACACCTGGCTCCAACTCCAAATTCAGAATTCTTTACCTTCCATATTTAATTATTATTTTCTTGAAATTTTATTTACATTCTGTGAAAGAAGAATTGAACCAGACCCACTAAATAGGCAGGGAAGATATTATTTAAGACTATTGTAAAAGGGAAGAGTGATTATACTCAATTCTACAGAAACAAAAGGCTGGAGAATGTTTCAGCTCTGGGGTGAGCTGGTGGAAAAGCACTGGGGGATATTAGGGGAATCAAAGTTACATTCAGAAAGAGATTTAAAGTTTATTAGGCTGACAATTGTTAGCAAAGTTACATAGATTTCAGGTGTATAGTTCTGTGACACATCATCTATACATTATATTGTGTGTTCACCACCCAGAGTCAGTTCTATTTTCATCACCATATATTTGACCCCCTTTACCCTCTACTACCACCTCTCCTCCCTGCTTACCCTCTGGTAACCACTAAACTATTGTCTGTGTCCATGAGTTTTGTTTCTTCATTTGTTTTTCTTGTTCTTTTGTTGCTTTCAGTTTTATATCCCACATATGAGTGAAGTCATATGGTTCTCAACTTTCTAAGTTGTGGTATATATGAACAATGGAATATTATCCTGCCATAAGAAAAGATGAAATAGTGCCATTTGCAACAACATGGATGGATCTTGAGATTTTAATGCGAAGCAAAGTAAGTCAGGCAGAAAAGGTAATATCTTTCTTTTTCTTCTTCTTCTTCTTTTTTTTTTGAGGGCAGTGTCACTGGCCCTCATATGTGGGACCGAACCGGGGCCTCTGGCTTCCCAAGCCAGCGCTTAACCACAACGCCACTCGGCTGGCCCTCAGTAATATCTTTCTTGATAATTCTATTTCAAAGGGACAATTTCCAGGTCCAGTAGAAAACACTTCTGAGTAATAGATGATTTACATCTTAAAGGGGCAGAGAAAGAATGTACAAGTTTTCTAGAGTGAATATTCTATAAAAGGGGACGTCAGGGGCCTGTGTCAGAAGGAATCTGTCTAACTAAGGGGAATAGTAAGGTAGTGGTGGTCAATTCCTTTAAATTGCTTTGTTGTTGTTGTTTTTGCAAATATATAAAATATTACCTTTGTTCTAGGGAATTACAAACTCCATCCAGATGTGTCAAGTTAGGAGTCATTTGGTAGTATAGCTTCCTATTAAATTGTATATTATCATATTTAGTACAAAAGTCCTCTATCATTTGTTTTTGTTATTTCTACAGTTCATTCTCTTTGAAATATCCTCAGTCACTCTTACAGTCTGGGATCTCCTGGGTCCATTTTTTAAGCAATGATGCTCAAATCTTTGGCATCCTACACGAGGTCCTGTGACAACCATTTAATTGTCATTTTTGATCAGTAATTTGGGTTTCAGGCATCTCAATTTAGGATTCAAGTATTCTATTGACTTTTAAAAACAGAATTGATTGTAGAACAGTTTTAGATGTACAGAAAACATTGTGAAGGTAGTACAGAGCATTTCCATATAGCTGCACCCAGCTTTCCCTATAATTAACATCTTACGTTAGTGTGATACATTTATTACAATGAACCAACCAATACTGATACACCATTATTAACTACAGTTCATGCTTCATACAGACTCCCTTGTTTTTACCTGGTATCTTTTTTCTGTTCCTTGATCATATCCAATATACCACATTACATTTGGTGTTCCTTAAGACCCTCATGACTGGGAAATTTCTTGGACTTACCTTGGTTTTTGATTATTTTTAACATTTTGAGGTGTCCTGGTCAGATATTTTGCAGGATCTCTCTCTCTATTGCAATTGGTCAGATGTTTTTCTCATAATCCTGGGGTTATGGGCTGTTGGGAAGAAGACCAGAGAGTCAGTGTGCCCTTTTCATCACATCCTATCAAGAGTACACACCACGGACATGATTTATGACTGTTTATGTTGACTTGAATCATCTGGATGTGGTAGTGCTTGTCAGCTGCACTGCAAAGTGAATGTTTTCCCTCTTTCCCTACACTCTGTTGAAGGTAGTCATTTTGTGCAGCCCACATCTAGAGCGTGGGGAGTGATTCATTCCACTCTCACCACTTAATTTGTGAAGTTAATTTGGACTCCGAGAGTAAAACCCTTGGCTCTGAAGTACAATGAATGATGCAGCATCTCTGTAACTTTAATTTCTGTCTCCTCCTGCCTCCTGGCCCCCTCCTGTTTCTTTTCCTGATAATGATTGTATTTGTTAGGAAAACTAACTTTTTTGTTTTCCTTTGGTGTGTTTACCACTCGTTCAAAATGCTGGAAGCCTGCTCCTTTCATCTTAGCCCTGGAGAAAAATCAAGAGCAACCAACCTTTTCCACTGATATTTTCAAATGACACTGGTTTCTAAAAAGTCTAAATTTTCTAGACTGCATTTTCTATCTTCTAGAATCAATGAGAGTCCAGAGTTCTCATGCAGATGTATTGCAGAGCAACAAGGATACTTTCACTGCCTCTGTTACTCAAGAGTTCCTTTGGTCTGAGAACAGTGCAAGAATTAGGGACTGGTATGTTGGCATCTTAAAACTTGGAAAAGTTTGAGCAAGGTTTTAAGGTAAAGCTGCCTCAAAAAGTACCACTGATTCTGTCAACTCAAAATAATCTCGTGAGACAACTGTCTAGTTCCCTTTTCCCGTGACTATGTCTCCCCACCTTTTCCTTCCCCACTGCATGGTTACACACACACACACACACACACACACACACACACACACACACACACACACGGATACCCACAGACACACACTCACACACACTCACACACCCACAGACACACACACACTCACACCACTTTTACACAATAATCCCAGATCTTACTGGTCCCTTCACAGGATTTCCAATTAAACAACGCTCAAACTGGCACAGGCTAGGTTACATTTCTCTGCCATTTCCATGGAGACAGCCCTCTGTGCATATTTACTGTCCAACTCCTTTGTAGAACAAATGAAAACCCCTGTCACGGGACACATCAGCAGATCTGATCTCTCTTTTCGCTCATCTTCACTATCATGCATAAATTAGTAGTCATGTCTCATGATCTTAAGAAGAATGCTTTGTTTAGTAATTTGAGGCATTGTCTGGCTTTTACCATGTAATCCAATTCTATGTTTAAAATATGAGTGTCAGACCATTTACTAAGTCCATTATTTGTTATTCCACTGAACTTGCTGTATCTCCATGTCTCAGTGCTAATGTCTTGTTCCACATATCTTCCCAAGGACAATTATTTTTTGTTTATGACTCTGTTACTGTATTTAATATGAAAAATAATCTTAGCAATTTATATGAATAATGAAAATACTCAAAACAGAGAAAAATTTTGCAAAGTGACACTTTATTATTTAACTGTTATGTCCACATTCATAATATAATAGACATAAACATAATACTTGCTCCAAACTCTATTCTATTTTGAGATAAATATTATGTATATGAAAGCATACTATATAAATGAAACTGAAAGTGATCTGCGTGAATTTTATACTCAGGATGGTTACAAATTTTTAATACATCTCAGAGATAGTATAAAAGTGAAGTCATTGAAATGGGGACTTAGGAAATTAGGTCATATTTATACATTTTTCTGGACATCTATTACAGAAGAATTGTTAGCTATCATTTCAACATTATTTTTGTTTCCACAAATTTTATAATTTTATAAAATAAATGTACATATTTGTGTCAGATAATTATTTTGAGCTCCTTATGATTTACTGAAAACAACCTATTGAGGAAAATGGAAATAAATGTTTTTAATTTTTTGTGTGTGTGAAATTTGTAAATAGAAGCTACTGGACTTATAAGTAGAAAAATGAAGGAAGTTACATGCAAAAATTATTTTACCAAATGTGTTGGTTGAATTAAAAGTATATTCTACTTCTATATGAAGCCAACCAAATGATCTATAGGTGGAAACACAATCGAGCATGCAAAAAACATAACAAAACAAAAAAACTTTATACATATCGTAAAGTTAATTCTATTAACTTACATAGAGAGTTTAAATTTTATAATTCTTGTCGTAAACTTAAGAATTTTGTGTAACTGTAACTTAAGTTTTTAGTTTTTTTATAACAGAAAAATAACTCTCTTAAGTGCTTAGGCAGAGCTATTTAATTTGGTAATAACACATTTTAATTTGTAATTACATATTTGGCTTTGAAGTTTTCCACCAGGAATCAGCAAAATAATTTTTTTCTGTTTTTGTTAATTGCCTTGTATTAAAAAAAAAAATCAACAGCTATTCTCATTAACATCTTGTAAGGAAAAGTTTGAAAGGAAAAAAAAGAAAACAACCTTTGGGAACAAATATGTCCCCACATTTATGACTTATTACATTTTTAGGATGTATAAATTCTGTTGAAATGAGGAAAGAGTGTTTTATGAAGACAAAAATAAATAAATCCTTTAACTGAGATATGTAAACACAGGTTAATTGACATGCTGGCTGATTTGGGGGACATAAGCTCGTAGTTAGTGGCTGTGTATGCAGGGGGTGGGTGTCCATGAGTATCTGTTTCTGTTCACAAGTGCTCATGACCCTGCTGGTGTGTATAGTAGCGATAAACGTTGAAAATTACTACAAGCTTCAAAAGGGTTTGGTTCTAAAGTGGAAGGGGTAATTTATTTTCTTCTAACAGCACAGCACTTTTCCTTTTCATTCTACAGCTACATCTCTCTCCAGCCCACCCTCTCACTCACTTCCTCTCTGCTTTTCCACTGCACACCATAATGAGGCACAGCTAGGGATTCCTTTCAAAAAGGAGAAAAAAAAAAAGAACATCTCTAAGTGGTACAAATGGGCTGAAAATGTGTTCCTTCTTCTCAGGAATGGCATTTACAGCTACATACAAGGAAAAAAATCTCTCTCTCTCTCTCTCTCTCTCTCTCTCTCTCTCTCTCTCTCCCCCTCTCTTCTCTGAATTTGTGATACACACACACACACACACACACACACACACACACACACACACACAGAGCCTTTATCTTCCGGTTTCTAAGAGTTAAAGCTATAAAGGGTGGATGCTATGGCTCTTGGAGAGCATTTTAGACTACAATAGAGAAAGTTTCCAATTTTCCTGAATGGGATTTCTGCCTTAATAGAGCACAGTCAGTTTGGGTCGAGTAAAACATAATATGTGAATAGATTGTATACGAAAGAAAGAAGCAAGCCAAAAATAAGATGGAAGCACAAGATTTCTCTTTCGAAAGCAAATTTCATCTGAAAATATATTTGTTTTCTTCTATACATTTTTCCCTCCCCAAAAAATCAGTATTTAAAAAAAAAAAAGTAATGGGTGTTATTCTTCCTTAAACATGTTAGGTTTTCACTGATTGTGGGGAAAACCTTTCATGAAACTAGGGATTCAAAGTTAAAAGACAGGATAAAGCAAACAGATACATGCATTCAGTCAAAACAATGTATAGTCTCTCCCCAAAAACACTTCATTATACTGTATCTGTAATGAGTGTCACATGTAATAACCTCTGTAAAGCAGAGAAAGCCATGCTGCCTATAATGGTAATATCACATCAAATAACTAAATATAGTTGTATTTTTTCTGATTTTTATTATTATTATTATCTCTCTTTCTCTGACAGTGAAATGAAATCAAGGTCACAAATTATGCTCCATCTTCCAAATTTCTGGAAGTGAATATGTGATAGTGATGAGTGAATATTAGCTGGGCTTCAAAACATGAAAGGTAGAATTTCTAACATAGCCTGTCTTTGCTAAATATTAATAACTCCGCATCATATTTTCCCTTCCAATTTCTGATAATAGCACAGTCTGGGTGTGCTTCTTTTCACCTAGGAAAGATTAGAAAAAGGATATCCTCCTAGATTCTAAATTGGGTAATTTCTTTGGTCATGCGTTAGCTATGGATGTTTTTCTCTGCTTCTCTCCCCGCTGGAAACCACCAGTTTGTTCTCTGTGTCTATGAGTCTGTTTCTCTTTTGTTTATTCTTTTTTCAGTGCTGTCTGATAACTGGAAATCACAGGCATTTCATAAGATATTGTCAGTTCTGAAATTGACAGTGAAGTAAACAAAATAAAGGTAGTAAAACCTGGAAAATCAGAGTGACATATTAGGGCTGCCTATGTTGAAGGAGTGTCGATAAGATCCAAAGAAGGAGACATAAAAATATCGAAACCAACCAACCTATAATTTTAATGTATATCCAAAGCTATATAGAGTCACACCTGGCAAAAACATATTTCTAAATTCTCTTTGACTTTATTGATAAATGGGGGAGGGAACTTCTAGAAACATATTTGATCCTGTTAAATTTGATTAAAATGGATGACACACAATGTGAACCAAGCAGCAAAGGTTTATCTCAGGTAATGAATCTGATTTCTCTGAAAGGTGAAATTTATAATAGATGAAAGTGTTTTGAGTGACAAAGCATGTGACATAAGAAATAAGGTGATGAAGAAATGAGCAACCCATCATTGTGAAATAGTGTCTGGGCAGGGAACTTCCCAGAGGATCACAGCTATGTGCATGTAGGCACCATGAACAATGATAAGATTTAGCACGACGAGGTCAAGAAATTTAGTGCAGACAGTGAGTTCCTGGGACATCTTTCTATCTTTGATGTCTAGCACAGAATCAGACACATAATAAATGCTTAGTAGTTTGACCTAATGGAAATCCTAATTCAAAAAATATGCCTAAAAATGTTTAACCAATAAATGTGTGCTCTTAATTTTTAACATGCTAAGTAATTCGAATTAGCCTATGCATAGCAACATGATAGGCAACTTCATACTAAATCACTAGTCAATTACTACAGGTTACTTCCAAACACAATATAAATGAAAAGTGTTTACTATTTAGAACTGTCTAGAAATTGAACATAGTACCTACATGCCTCTCTAGCACTCAGTATTCAAGCTGAAGTGAGATAATAATCTTCAAAAATGAAATAGAGCATGCGATAGCTTTGGATGGGAATACTTGGTTAGTTGGCTTCTAAACTCCTTTCCATGGATTAATTTTATCATGTGCTAATTTCTATTCTAATATCCAGAAATCATGGAGGTAGTTTAGTTAAGAGGCTGATTATATCACTTCCTTCTTTTTTTTTAACTTTGCAAGCATATGATTTTAAAATAAATAGTTACTTTGGGGCTAGCCAAGTGGCACGGTAGTTAAGAGCTGCCTTGGGAAGCCAGCAGCCCCGTTTCGGGTCCCACATAAGAGGGCCAGTGTCACTGCCCTCAAAAACAAAAAACAAAAAAGAAAAAAAAATTAGTTTTAGCTTACAACAGGACTAACCCACTACCTGTTTTTGTAAATAAAGTTTTATTGTAACACAGTTGTTTGTGTATTGTCTGTGCTGGTTTCCTACAGTGACAGAATGAAACAGCTGCTATTGAAATTGCGTGGCCTTGCAAAGCCTAAAATATTCCCTATATCTTTACAGAAAATATTGGCTGACCCCTGGTCTAAAAACCTACTTGAACTATCAGTATGATTTCCTCACAATCTCCAAGCATCATCCCCAAAACATAATGATTATTTCGAGTAATAAAAATATGGGACTGGCCATTGTAAGGACAAATATGGCTGACTTGCATTATTTGCCAATAAATAACAAAGCTTTGCATTTGAATTCCCATGTTGAAATGGTTTTTAAAGTATACTAGCATACAAACTCTTATAATTGACTAACATGTTTATTCAATATGAATATTTTCATTAACATTAAACAAACCATGTTTTCCCATTGGTTGGCTTAGAGTTCACATAGTCAAACACTCTCTCTGATGTGTGTGAGAACAATGTTGCTTATGTTACCGTCAGAACGCCTCTAAGAATGCATAATGCAAAGCACTTTTCTCTAAAAGCATTTCTAATTTGGAATTTTCTAATAAAAAATAAATCTTAAGAAATTATTTGGGTATTCTACTTAAAAATAATGATACACCTATGACTTTTTCATTGTAGATGTTTTTTATTTTATGTCTTTTTGGTAACAGAGATAGTAAATTATATATTTTAACCTGTGTTTCAAATGAAATAACAATTTGACAATGGAGACATTCAGCTGAATGAAAGTTTTCTAAATTATATGTGCCCTCTTTTATAGACATATGCAGGATTTAGACATTCATAAATATTTAAAAAGTCAAGTTTTCAAATCCAATATGACTGCAATCCATTTTAACAGTTAGAACTGAATTGTTTTTGTCCCTGTAGGTGAATAAGATAGACAAGCTAATTGCCTTTTTAACTTACAGATTTTCAGTGCAAGATCTCATTATCATTTACTTTCAGGAATGAGTTTCTCTCAAGTTCTGATGGACAGTATAGCTTCTTTCATCATAAAATCATGAACCCTTTATTTTTCCGATCTTTCACTAAATTCCTATACAGACTACTTAATAGAAGACTGATTTTGCTCATCACTGTTTCAAGTGCTTCTTAGAATAACTTGAGAGAAGGTATGTCTCACATTAGCATAACAGAATACTTGAAAAATCAATGGCTATGCCTCTGTAGAAATGATTGTACCCATAACCAATATTTTAGACATTTAGAAAGGTCATATAGAACTTATTTAATACTCAGTTCACAAGAATAATTATAAATGGCAAGCTTCTATTTGTCATATATAAAGCCATTTTCTCATTTAAATACCTTACAACTGGTGTAATAAAAATTCTTTCCCTGGTAAAGTAGCCTGGATGAAAACCCTAGCTATTGAATCTGGAGTTAATGAAACACATATTCTCATCTCTCTCTCTCTCTCTCTCTCTCTCTCTCTCTCTCTCTCTCTCTCTCACACACACACACACACACACACACACACACCACAAAGGTGAATACATACTAGTTTTGATCTGTATTGGAATAACTGGTCTAGGATGATTCCAGGTTAAGGTAGACTAGAGCAAACAGATTTCAAGAGAGGAGATATCCGGGGCATAACTTGCCTAAAGGAAGCATTATGAATATATATGCAAAGGATGGAAAGTTATAGAAAGCTTATAAGGATTAGAAAGTTATTTGCTTTATAATTTTGACTTGGATAAATTTCTGAGTATATTTCTGTTTCAGTTGGGAAAGTGAATTTCTTTTCTTCTATTATTGCATATGTTTTGCTTTATATTCTGAAGAAGTCTTTAACAATTTATGTATATATATATATATGCATATATAATTGTTTTATTTCAACTAAATTTACTATACTGATGATATGAACAATGCTCCTAGAATGTTTCATTTCAGTGAAATGAGTTTTAGAGACCTAGGTCTTGATGAGCTTATGCAAGTAATTTACTAACTTTAGTTTATTTCTTAATCTTTAGTATGACGAAAATACAATATTTAACATTGGCATATTAATGGGGATTAAATTAGGTAATTTGTGTAAGTGAGCAATGTAAATGTTATTTTATAAATTTATCTTTTTTGTTATGTGGCTACTGAGTGGATTTTATAGTTACAGTGACTTTATTTTCAGAAATACACATTGAGTTTTATGGTCTCATCAGTGTATATTTGGGGGAAAACAGAAAATATTGGAATTCAGATCACTGTTATAGGTCAAGCTTGATCTTCACAAATAAATAATATACTCCAACAATATAATGTCTGACAGCCACAAGAAGAAATAGGAAGGTCAGTCTAGGCTACATAGGCGGTCTGACAATTAAGTTCATGAATTCATCCTAGAAAAGTGTTATATACCTCATTGCTAAACATCACTACTGTCACCTTCAAAGTACTCCCCTCAGAAAGCTCTGCACTGACACCAGGGCCTAGTCCACCCTTCAAAGCAATTTTGGAACTCTTTTTCTGGAATGGTCATCAGAGCTGTCACCATATTACCCTTGATGTCTTCAATGTCATCAAACCGTCTTCCTTTCAATATTTCCTTTATCTTCGAGTAAAGAAAGAAGTCATTGGGAACCAGATCAGGTGAGTAGGGAGGGTGTTCCAATACAGTTATTTGTTTACTGGCTAAAAACTCCCTCACAGACAGTACTGTGTGAGCTGGCGCATTGCCGTGATGCAAGAGCTTTGAATTGTTGGCGAAAAGTTCAGGTTGTCTAACTTTTCCAGGAAGCCTTTTCAGCACTTCCAAATATTGGTTAAGTGTTTGTCCAGTTGGTACAAATTCATAATGAATAATCTGTCTGATATCAGAAAAGGTTAGCAACATCATTGCAATTAGTTCGCAAACTTAATTGTCAGGCCTCTTATGGTGGCGCTATTAGAGGGTGGTGATGGTAATACAATGAATTGAGTGAATATGACAGTCATTTTGACGTGAACAGAAAGGATCTTGAGGAAAGAGAAACATTATCAATAAGTTGTTTATTTAAATATAGCTTTTTATTTTATTTTAATATAATTAATTTAATTTTGTTTTATTTATTTATTTATTTATTTATTTATTTATTTATTTATTTGTCTTTAGTGGCCTGGCAGGTGCCATTGATTCTGAATAGGGAGAATGTGAGAGGGCCAGGTAGTCGCTTGCACTGTTGTTTCTAGTGTTTGGGAGTATGTGTGTGTGTGTTTGTGTGTGTGTGTGTGAGATCAATGTTAAGGGTGCCAATTTTGACATGATAATTTTGAGATATCCATGAGGCAGACAGGTGTAGACATTGAATAGCTTAAGAGAGATGAGTTTAAATCTCAGATGTAACATTGGGGCTGGGGGATGCTTTGGGACTTGTGCCATGAAAAGTCAAGTCCTGATAATTGATGAGATCATCTAAAAAGGAAGGGCAGGGAGGACTGAATAAGAGGTCCTAGAACTGACTCAGAGGCACTCACATTTAGCAGCTGGGTACAGAAAAAAAGAGCTAACAAAGGAGAGGCTGATGAAATCAAATAATTCCGGGGATATGTGGTCTCACGAGACTCCCAAAGAAGAAACTGTTTCAAGAACTGGTTATGGGAAAGGGGAGGTGGAAGGATAGTCATTATTTTGCCAAATGTTTGTAAGAGGTAGAACAATATGAAGTCAGAGAATTCTCCATTGAATTTAGCAGCAGTAAAATCCTTGATCTGGAGGAGTTCAGTCAAATGGGTGTCAGATGCATGTTAGAGAGAGATACCCAGAGGAAAAGGAGCTAATGGATACGGACGTTTCTTTGAAGATATGTATGGATATATACATATATTCATAGATAGATATATAGATAACATAGGTACTAAGATGTAAATATGTACTCGTTTATATAAATATGTTTTTTGTGCCTCTATATCATGCAGAAGCACAGCAGAATGTCACCTATAGTTACTAACACACAGCGGGGAGGGAGAACCTAAACTAAATTACTTCAAATTACCCAATAACATTTAGTGAATAAAAGTAAAAAGCCACAACTTTTCCCATCTTTAAAGTGGGAATAATCAAACTACCTAACTGTGATATGACATCAATAAAATAATGTGTTTGAAATAAATGTGTATCTAGAAAGCATCATAAAAATATTAAGTGAGGCTATTTTTAGTGTTCTGCTGGGAAACATTTTATAACTGGTAACTTGTGTTTCATTTTGCCCATGAAACCCACCGGTCCAAATCTTCTAACGTTGAGATTCGATTGTTTCTGGATCAAATATTTTCAAAGTTTCAACAATTCAGGTCTCAACTTTTCCTTGACTTGGATGCATGCTGTGGGATCCCCCTTACCAAACACTGTGACCAAATGCACATGCATTTACAGATAAGGAATCTAGCTTAAAAAGCATAGTCAGGGCTGGCTTACTGGCTCAGTTGGTTAAGAGCTCGCTCAAGAGTAAAAAACAGAAAAACAAAAAGAAAACAGGAGTCCAAAAAGCATAGTCACAGTGGATTACTTTTTCAGAGAATCAGTTTGCACGTTTATTCAAGGAGGGTTTCACTTAAATATTTCTTCTAGGTAAAAAAAAAAATCAAAAAAAAAAAATCAACAGTTTCTTACTGCCCCGATCATCTTTACCTCAGCCTCATCACCTTGTCGTCACCATTATCCTCATCATCCCTGGAGCTGCCCGGAGCCCTGCTCAGGCAGGGCTTCTTGCCCTGTGGAGAAAGGAACTTACCAGGGTGGTTCAGTTACTCCAAATTGTATTATGCATGACATCTCCAGATCATTGAGAATAAGTGAGGAATGATTTTTTCTTTTGTCAGACTATTAGATAATTGCTTCAATAATCAGTTTTGTATGCATATTTTGTAAATGCCTTGCTGAGCTATAGATCCATTCATTCACTGTCACTAAGCCAAATTTGCGGGAGGAAAAAAAAAAGGTGGGAAAACCCAGGAATAAAATTTTATAGCCCAGAATCATAACACCCTGCAACTAGAACACCATAATGACTTAGCAATTCTCCCTTTTACTTCATGCTTAATGGGAAAATATCCCTAGGAAGGATATATTTTTTTCTAGTAAAGAGATTTTCTCAGCATATTTTAGAGGGACGGGGCAAAGTAGCACAGTGAATTAACAAACAGATGGATAATAATTCATCAAGTAAATCCAGAGCATCAATAGTCACTTGTGATTTCCAATTTCCTTCTCTGATGGTTACTTCTGCTCTGGACTTTTCCACATTAAGACTAGTTCTCTCCAATCTCAAAAATATAACTGCCATTAACATGTCACATAATTAGCAGAGATATGCTGATTTAATACACCCTTATTGATTAATGATAACTGATTTTGGTGTTGATTAGCCTCTTACAACTTACCTGTTTCATGTTTAATGGACAGATGTCATTGCCTCCATTTCTTAAATGAACTTAATTATTGCCACAAAGAACATTACATTTGACTTCTTTATAGACAGATCAATATCACTGACAGCGACATAAATACTGCTCATTACTTTAAATTGCTGTGTAACATGCAAGCCCCCAAATTAATGGGAAATGGCCATGATTATCAGCTATTAAGCTAGGCTTGCCTGTTGCTTTCTCCATCGCCTGCAACTGCTGTTTTGTAAGATTCCTTTTCACAGGGCTGAAAAACCATAAAGCACATAGGTATTCAGGACGAAGTGCAGAAATCCATCAAGACTGTTTACCGTGGGGCAAAAATGAGGTTTTTTTCTTTCCTTGTGGCAACATGGATTCTTTAGGAACATGTAAAACCATTATTTGACTTATAAAGGTGAATGGAAATTGCTCTAACCAGCCATGGTATTATCTGGGTCTATTTTAAGTCACTTGAAATGCATGAGTTCAGAGATTCAAACCAAAACACAAAGATTTTAGTGGTTTTCATTTGTATTCCTATCGTTCAAAAGTGCTTAAATCAGACATAAAAAGTTTTATAAGGCTTTCTGGACATCACATGTTCTTTCAAAGATACTATTTTGATGATTTAGATCGTCTGTTAGGAAATAACGCAGAAAAATACTGGGAACAATTTCTATGCCACAGTGAAAATGTTGAGGGAATATGAAAGGGAAAGTGCTTTGTGAAAAGCATGCCTGTGCTTTTATCATTTAAGAAGCATCAAAAAAGAGTTCAGCAATTTTGAAGGTTCTGAAATATAGACACTATATTTTAATCCTAACATCACACTTTGCACTTGACCAGGTTTACTCACTCCTATGATAACTACTTCTACTTAACTTACTAAAACTTCTGTATCAGTACAGGATAAATTTCCATTTGTAGCTTTATAGTAAACCTTTAAAAAACATCATTATTACTGAAGAATTACAATGCTCCAAACATGTTGTAATTATTCCTGAATTTAAAGAAAATATCAGTAACTAATAACAATCAGAAAATATCAGTATCAGATTACAGTAATAATTTCTGGGTAGTAAGTAAGCTATCTGGAATATACATAACTGAACAAGAAAAAGGGAAGATCAATATATGCAATATGTGTGAAACCTTGGATTCCCAATATCACTCCTTATATGTCAAAGATGAATTCCAAATTAGTCCATATCTTGAAATTCTTCTACTTTAAGATCATGTTCAAGTCTATGGCATTTAAATTTGAGGTGCCAGCACTCATATTCAGGTGTGTTATACAGTGTCAGTTCCATTCCCACTCTTTTTAGGTAGGCTTTCATAATTCCTATTAGTTCTTTGCTATGTGAGCATCACACAGATTTCGTGGTGTATTTCAAACAGTGTGAATTGACAACATAATGAACAAAAATGATGTAGCTCAGAAAAAGAACAAATACATGGTGTTTGTTTAGTCATGCATTCAACAAATGTCTTATGTACTAAGGGAAAGGCATTGTACCAAGGCCGCAGAGGCAGCAGCCCCTGAGAGTGACCTAGGATTTGCTTTTGAGAGAATAGATGTATGAGAGGATGATAATTCCATTGTCAACCACACATCTTCATATATTTTTGTTTTGTAAGAGGTATCTCCGAGCAAGCCTACACATTGGTATGTGAGTGTTTCCCTTTAGTGATTTTTTTTCAGCATTTGTCTCTTTGAATATTGTCTAACATCCCACCAGAATGTACGTTGTTTCCAGGCAGGAATTTTGTATAGTTTCCTTGATCACTTTTGTATACTATGGACAAAGCACAGATGGTACCAGATAAGTGCTGAGTAAGTAAATGAAGAAAAGTCATCAACTATGTTATCAATGTATTGGAGAAATAAATACAGGTTTTTATTCTTCAAGTTTTATAATGATATTTTAAATATTTGTGTTTTTTTTTTAAAAGAAAGCATCACCTTAAGACAATTTATTATTTAGATATTTGCAATCTTTATTTTCCTGGATAAATAACTTGAAATTATCTGGATGTTTTATTTTAAATAATGTGACCTCTCAAAATAAAAGACAAAAAGAAGTAACATAGTAACACTAGCTATTTATTTTTTTTCTCTGTGTGAGGCACTTTACTATATTGTTTTCATATATTATCTTATTTAATACTTAATAAATATTATCGAGGTTACTCTTATTCTTAACTTCTTTCATTCAATAGTTTTCAAATATTTAATTAGCTTTTCTAAGTTGTCATTTTAAAGATCAGGACACTGAGGCTCAGAACGCTTAAAGTGACATGGTCACAATTCTTTAATTAGTAAATATTGAAGTAGAAACTCATGCTGAGCTCAATCAATTGCAGTTTCTTAAAAGAAATATCTGCACAAATGAGAAATAATGGATTTTTCAGTGGAAGAACAATATGAATACTTGTTATAAAATAAGTGTACTAGCATGAATTATCACTTAGAAAATAAAACTTATAACTTCCATATCATTTTGAGAGAGAGTCTTCAAATATGTTATACTGCATCCCTTTTTAATGGGACATCTGTAGACAAAGATGTAAATTTTCTCACCACTATTGAAATATTTGGGTCCTTTGTGAAAATTATAGAAATATAAGTGTGCCGCCCTCTTCTCTGGCTAAGCTTTTTGTCTTAAAATCATTGTTTTCAGGTATTGATACAGTTATGTTATCATTTTATTTGTATATGTTTAATGTGTATGTGTTCATATATATGTGTATGTGTGTCAATAAATTTCTATTATTTTATTTTCAATATTTTGGTCCATATATTTTGTTTCCTTTAAAAATAGCATATGCCGAGGGCCGGCCGAGTGGCTCAGTTGGTTAAGAGCTCGCTCAAGAGTGCGAGCTGAGCTCTGAGCAACGGCGGTTCGATGCCAGCCCGAGCTGAGTTGCCGTTGAGCTGCCAACAGGTGGCAGGATGGCTCAGCTAAAAAAAAATAAATAAATAAAAAAAAAAATAAAAATAGCATATGCCTAGATTTGACTTCTTGACTTTGACACCCTTTGTTTTTTAACAGAAGATTTTAGTTCATTTACATTTACTTTGATTACTGATGTTTTCGAAACATTTTTGTCCATTTTACTTGTTTGATAATTCTCATGTTTTTCCCATTCTTTCTAATTTTTTGGCCCTATTTTGTATAGATTGAAGTCACTGAAGGTTTTAACTTCAATCCATGCTGTTATTCCTTTATTAGTAGAAAGCTATATTCTCTATTTCTGTTCATTTCAGTGGCTGTCCTAGAAATGTTAGCTTACAACTACCATATCAGCCCCATGCTGGCAAGGAGTTGGCCTGTGTTATTAAGTGCTATATCCTCAAGCCTAGAACAATATCTACAAATAGTAAGCTTTCAACATTTTTAAATAAAAAACAAAATTGATTGTGCTGTTTTCATAATTTAAGAAATATTAAATATATTAATTCATATTCTTAACTTTTCTTATTCAATAGTTTTCCAATATTTTAGTTTTACTAAGTAGTCATTTTAAACACTTATATTGTTTTATGTAGCCATCACTTATATATTGTTTTCTTGAAATATAGATTCACTTGGTTATACAAATCTGGATTTGAATAAGTTTTATTAAAATCTAACAGAATTTACCTAATAGTCCAAAGTGTGGGTCACCTTTCGTCAGATAGATCTCTAAAGTATATTCAGCTAATGAGATTCATTCCATCTTTTGGCTTTTGTATCTCATAGTTTTAACAGCATCTGTGAGAAGCTGGTGGAAAGAAAAAGAGAGCATGGAGAAGATTTACTTCTTAGAAGGCTTTGTCTAAAGGTGGACACTTCATTTTCCTCCACACTCCATTGACCAGAACTACTCAGGCTATAATCACCTGACTACAAGGGGGAGAAGGAAATACTGGTTGACCCTTGAACATGAGTTTGATCTGCACAGGTCCACTTTTATGACAATTTCTTTATCAATAAGTACCATAGATGTATTTTTTCTTCTTTATGATTTTCTTAATAACATTTTCTTTTCTCTAGCTCACTTTATTGTAAGAATGTAGTATATAATACAAAAACATGCAAATATGTGTTAATTGTCTGTTTATGTTATCAGTGAGGCTTCTGGTCAATAGTAGGCTGTCTGTAGTTAAGTTTTTGGGAGTCAAAAGTTATTGGGTTGCGGGAAAAGTCATGACTTTTTACAATGAAAAACATAGAAAAAATACATCATGACTTTTCCAACAACCCAATAGGTGAGCATATTTTTGAGTGCATTGGGGCCAGTGCCCCTGACCCCCATGTCGGTCAGGTGTTAACTGCAGAGTCCAGTTGTGTTCTGACCCAAAAAGGAAGGTAACTGATTTGGGGGGAAAAGGTTGTTTCCACATAGATTGATATTATTTTCTTTCTCATATTTTGAAGATATTGATCCACTGTGCTTTTTGTTTTTTGTTTCTTTTTTTGCTTTTGTAAAAACAAGTAGTTAGTCTGCCATTCTTTTACAGATATTCTTTCTTTTAAATCTACTTTTATTTAAGGTCTGCTCCTGTGTGTGTGTGTGTGTGTGTGTGTGTGTGTGTGTGTGTATGTGCGTGTGTGTGTGTGTGTGTTCCGCCAATTCACTAATAATATTTGTAGGTGAGGATTTACGTTTATCTATATAGCTTAAGTTTAGCTGAATTCCTGAATATAAAAATGCGTAACTTTCACCAGTTCTGCAAAATTATGAGCCATTATCTTTACAACTATCTGCTTCGTTCTCATCCTCTAGTTCTCCTTCTAGAGCTTATGTAGCTTGTATGCATGCACTTACTCTACCTTTCTTGTTCTTTAGCTTGTTTTCATATTTTTCATGCTTCTTTGCTGCATTTCAAAATATTATTTCAAGTTCATTTTTTCTAATTCTCTCTTTAGATGAGTCTAACGGATTGCTTATTTCATCCATTGTTTCTATAAAAATTATTACATTTTCCATTTGAGATTTCTTTTGCATTTCTGCCTGATTTATGATAATGTTTTGTTATCTGGTCATATTTTATACTCCCTTTTATTTACTTAATCATATTTAAAGTAACTTTATATTCAGGATACTGGAAATAGTCTATATCAGCATCTGGGTAGGGGTGCTGTGGAAGTGTGTGTATACACACATTAACTAAACTGTGAGCGTGAGGTTTGTACATGTTACTGTACATGTATTAGGCTCCCATTGCTGTTATAACTAATTATCACAATTTGGGGGCTTAAAGCAACACAAATCTATTACCTTAAGTTCTAAAGATATGAATTTTGACCTGTTTATTGTAGGGCTAAAATCAAAGACTGTCTGTATTCCTTGGAGACTCTGGGGAGAATCTGGTCCTTGACTTTTGCTCTCAGTCCTTGGCTCATGGCTATATCACTTAGATCTCAGTTTCCGTTTTAGCATCTTTCTCTCTCTGTCTCTGAGCCAGCTGCCTCTGACTTATAAGGACTTTTGTGGTTGTATTCTATCCATCCAGATAATCCAGGAAAATTTCCCATCTCGAGTTCATTAATTTAATCATGACTATGAATTCTCTTTTGCCATGTTTGTTAAGGTAACATATTCACAGATTCTGGAGGCTAGAATGGGGAGATCTTTGTGGGCACATTATTCTACCTACAACACTATGTAAATCATGCCTCAATACAAATAAATAAATAAACACATTCTGGTTTTGTAAAAAAAAAAAGAAAAAATTAAAAAAAACAGAACCACAGAGACAGTGCTTAAGATATTTTCAAGAATCAAACTCTACCCCTTAGCATGAAATTATCAGACTTACGTTTCTTCACTCTATATAGTACATATAAAAGAAAGTTAGGAGAAATATTTCTTTAATGATCATTTACCAAATCTAATGTTTTTTCTTTAAATAAAATTCTATTTCCACCACAGAACCTGGTAATTCTTGGTATTACGTAAACATAATGCCCACATTTCTAGTTTCCTGATAACAAGGCTAGATCTAAAAATGATGACTAATAGTGGTGGGGGTTAGAAAGTGATGCATCTTAAGGAGTCCAGGGTTTCAAGTAGACAACAAATTATATTAGCCATTAACTCATCAAGTCATTAAATTCTTATCTCTTCCTGGCAAACTCTTAACAGCTGAGAAGGTATTGTATTGCTTATGTCCATTTATAATTATTCCTAATCCTCTTCAAAGAGATTTGACTAAAATTTCCCTAGTTGGATTTGGAAAAAGTAGGATAAATTTAGAATCATTGAATTGTTCATTAAAATACAATAGACAGTCTAAAGCAGTAAACTTCTGCGTCCCTGGGGCAAGAGGGACATACAAGATAAGCCTCTGACTGCCAGTCACAGTCTCACGGTCACATTTATCCCTCTAATGAAAGTCTTAAAACATTTTATGAGGAAAGACTTATTTTCCTCTGTGTTATCAGTTAAGATGTTTTCATGAGTTCCAAAGGACAATTACCAGGACAATGCCCATCAACTTTAGAACTGAAGTTTTGTGTTGTCTGCTCTGGGAAAGTCAGTACCTCGTTTTATGCCTTGTGTTAAGAAAATTATATGATGCATCTATTTCATTTGTCTTTCATTAGACCAAGGCAGATATACTCTAACTATTAACAACACAAACTTGCTAATCTAAAAAGTATAACTCTGTGTGTTTGCGTCTTAGTAGTATAGAGACCAAGGAAGTTTTATATTATGTTTTCAAGTTTTTACAGCTTTGCAGTTAGAACTGTATGAATTTTCCATAAATATTGGGGGAAATAAAACAGTAACCTTGATATTTGAGAGAAGTAGCACATAAAACAAAAAAGTAGACAGAAACATGTGTTCAAGATATTTTTTTTTTCTTTCCTTCTTTCTTTTTATTTTTTTATTATTTTTTTTAATATATAAATTTTGGACTGTACTGGATGACAATACTAATATTCCTGACGTTAAATTTAAGCATTTTCTTTAATAACAGACATTATTCATGCTTTTTCACTTTGCTTCTTTAATAAAAGGATCATTACCAAGGGAATTATTCTTTCGGTCCTTCTGTTTTCATTGTTATTGTGGATGGTGAGGTGTGGTAAGGGTGGAGGGGGGAGTGGTTGTGGTGTGTTGCTAGTCAAGATGGAATGATGTATTCATTAAATCAAAGAATGTCCCATCTAGGGGACATAATTATTTATTTTTGCTTTTAGATGGATCTATTTTCTATATTTTTACCATCAACAATTGTTGTAGTATATGGAGATAAACAGCTTATGATGAGTATGTTGTTTTCTATGACAATATAAAACTGGGTTAAGCTGTAATAGCAGACAACCTTAAAATATCAATGTCTTAAAATGACCAAAGTGTGTTTTTCTTCCTCTTACTAGTCCATTGTGGGCTGCCTCCTGCTCTTCTCCATGTGATCATCATTCAGGCTGATGGTGGAGCCACATCCAAAATGAGAGAGAGAGAAAAAAAAAGAGAGAGAGACAGAGACAGAGAAAGAGAAATGTGGCAAATCATACACTTTCTTAAGAGCCAGGTTAAAAGCTCTTAAAGAAACGTGACCTACATACCACCTTTGTTGAATTTCATTAGTCAAATAAAGTCATAGCTGTGTCTACTTGGAAGGGTTGAAAGGCCAATGTTACGTAGGAGAGATAATTCATAATAGAACTGGATAACTTCATATCTGCTAGTAATTTTTCAAATCTCACATTACTAATTGACAATTCAAATTGTTTCATTCTTTATATATTCATGTGTTTCTATATATGTGAGTCCTCCTCACCTTTCCCAAGCTATATACAGTTATATACAAAATGTCTTTATTCTCCATTTCATATTCTCATCATAAGTATTACTCATACACAGCAACTGCTTCTTGCAATGGCTGTTCATTTGGTTGGTTATCTCGCAAAGAATAGATATCACTTCTTAAGGCACTGGGTCATTTTTTCCTATCTGTTTTGGAAATTTTACAGTTGATTCCTTCATGGAATGTTTCTATCTCCCAATGTGTCCACTAACACTGGCTCATCTGAAAGGATTATGTCAAAGAAAAAGATAAATACTGGAGAGATTGCCAAGTTCAAAGATATTGAAGTTCTGCAGATGCTTCTTTCATTTTTCCTTCCTGTCAAATCAATGCCTTCATCTTTTGATTCTATCAAGATACTGAGTGATCTCAGGAAACATTCATTTCATGCAATGTCTCACTGACCATGATCTGAAAAATGTGAAGGAACATTTATATAGTTTTCCTCTCAATTCTACTATTGATATCCTGGACAGAAATGAGCAGAAATAGCACTTGGGTTACTACTTCATGCCAGATACAGGGAGAATATACTTAGCAATCAAACTTTTGAGGATCTCCAGTCTATGTTCATAGAATTTCACTATGTCTGACCTGACATATGACATTTTTTTTTTTTGAGGGCAGTGTTACTGGCCCCCATATGTGGGATCTGAACCAGGGTCCCTGGCATCCCAAGCCAGCACTTAAGCACCGTGCCACTCGGCCAGCCCATGACATTTCTTAATATACCTAAATGCTTGCCCTTGCTTGGAAGAACTAAAATCACCTTTGAAATAATGATTTGCTAACCCAACTCTTGAGTTTCTTTTATCCTTATACATGGCAGTGGATTCTCTGTGATGTTTCTGAGATGAGTTTAATTCTTGATATCAGTTCTTCTTTATTGTGATCAATTCCCTTGCTTTCTCCCCTAGAGTCCAATGTTTAATAGTTGTGCTTAAGGAGTGGACTTGATCTGAATGCTGAGTATTGATTGCTATGCCATCAGGCCTCCTGTTCCCTCTCTAACCTCATGTCTGACTATTCTTCCTCTCCCTCTCTCCACTGCAGCAACTCGGCCCTCCCCACTGATCTCAGAGTAGTGCAGGCAACATGCCACCTGAAATCCATTGCATTTGCTGCTCCTTCTGCCTGAAATAGTCCTTCCCAGATATCCTCACGGCCAGCTTTACTTTGTTTTTCCATAAATCATCTTTTCTATGAGGCTGGCCTGGTCATGATCTAAAACTGTACAATGCTACTGTTATACAGGATCACATAACAACAGTAGGAATTAAATGAATTTTTTTTTTTCATTTTCTAGCCTGCTATTAAAAAAAAGAAAATACCAAAGACTGGGTGTGCCAAAGAACAAAAATTTATTTCTCACAGTTCTTGAGACTGGGAAGTCAAAAATCAAGTTGTCAGCAGATTTGGTGTCAGTGTGAGAACCTATTTCCTGATTTATAAATGGCTTGTCTTCTTGTTGTGTCCACGTGGTTGATGGAACAAGGAATCTCTTTGAAGTTTCTGTTGTAAGAGCTCCACCCTCATGACCTAATCACCTCCCAAAGATCCTAACTCTTCAAACAGTCATATGGGAGTGGGGGAGTTAGGATTTTAACATGAATTTGGGGAGGACACATCTAGTCCATAACACACATAAAGAAGGAAAATTGATCAAGGACTAATTTTAAACATCTAAGGTCCATGATTCATTGTTTCTGTGAATTTGATTAAGATAATCACTCACTATGTATCTTTCAGGACACTGTTGGTTGTCTGTGACAGGAAATTTGAACTAAGGAAAGGGAAGAGAGGGCCGGCAGAGGGGAGCGTTGGTTAGGAGTTGGCTTGGGATGCCAGCTCTGAGCAGTAGGGCCCAGGTTCAGATCCCACATAACTAGGACCAGTGAGGCTGCGCCCGCTCCAGCTAAAATGGTGAACAACAGCTCAACCTGGAGCTGGGCTGCTGTGAGTTGCTGGCAATGGCATAGGCTGCAGTGGGGCTGGCCAGCAACTGGTGTGGGCTTTCATGAGCAGCCATGAGCTGCTGTGAGCAATTGTCCAATGGCCTGTGAGTGACTGCCTCAGCCGCGAAGAGTGCAATAACAATACCATGAACCAGTGAAGCGACCTCCTCCACAACTACTAGACTGAAGAACAAAAGGACAGCAACTTGTCTGTTCCCCTTCCCCCATTCCTCAATATAATCTTAAAAAAATAAATAAATAAATAAGAAAAAGAAAAAAAAAGGAAAGGGGAAGAGAGCAGGTAGTGTTACATGCAAATCAACATTCCAGATGTACTCTAAGTTGAGGTGAGCCTTAATCTAGGGCTCAAATAGTATGGACTGGATTTAGTTGCTTTCTTTGTTTTTTTACTTGGCCTTCTCAGGGCTGCCTCTCAAACACGCTCCTTGACTTATCGCCCAGACAGAACCTAAGACCCTTTCGTTCTTCATTCATAGTCAGCAGAAAAGACAAAGGTGTCTCCTTCAGTTGCTCAACAAGTGTCCCGGAATTGGGTTTCATTCATCCTAATTGACCAACCATTGCAGGAAAATTTAGAGTACTATTTGGAATGGGAGAGGAAGTGAGATGGGAGAAAATTAAACAGTTTACAATGTACTTATTTTCCTAGGGATAATAATAGTTATTGAATAACTTGAAATTAACATATTTATTTCTTTAAATTATTATTTTAATCTCTAACGAACTGCATTAGAGCAATTCATTCATTGCAAGTTGTGCAAAAATTCCTTTTCCCTAATTTTTGCTGATAAAGGTTGTTTGATAACATGGCCACATGAACTAATTTATTTTCAAGTTGATGTGTTTGGGGTCTAATTTTCATATGGTCTTAAAGCAAGAAATGTGAAGTCCCCATCATTCTCTTTAATTTGCATATGTTTGAATAGATCTTTTATACTGTGATATCATGAGGTTTTCAATTATTGCACTGTTTTTAGTAACTATTAATACAAACAAATGCACTGTAATTTTTTTTTTTAAATGATGTTCTAAATATATCTCATCTCTGAACAATTGGAGAACAGCAAGTAATATTTCAGGTGTTTCAAATTTCTACTTCCTTCAGTAATTTTTATATATATTTTTAGAGCAAGAACAGAATTCATAATTATTTACAGTATATAATTATAAACATACCTCATGAATATTACTAGCTGATGCTTAAACTTAACTTTTTATTTATTAATAGAAATAGAGATATTCATTAAATACAATTCCTAGCAATGGTCATCTATATAACTTTCATCTTCAAGCAAAAGCATTTGAGCCAATTACATTTATGTAAGTTATAAAAAGAATACAAAATAATTCTAGTTAATTGATTTGAAGATACTAAACCAATAATTTTGGTTGAATTTATAAGTCAAAATACAATCTATTAGTCAAGCTAATCTAGTGTTTTGTGCAGTTCTTATATCATTATTAGCTTTGTTGATTGTCAGTGTCTGCACTCTAAGGGTGATACAGACACAGTTTGGGGTAGAATAAATCATGTATCTGAATGTGATAGATACGGGATTGTTGACTTTTCTGCGTTTTATAAGTAACAAGTTTGACTGGGGGTACTTTCTCTCTTTTTTTTAGAAATAAAAGAAATAAGGTTTGTATTAACATACATTGTCTAGAAAAAAATAGATATTACTATGTATTCCTCTTTACCTCTAATTTTTCTCTTTAAAATTCTCCATGAGGTCCAAATGTTTACATTTTGCCTACTACATGTGTTTCATTCAAATCAAGTGCCCCTGAGGCAAAAATATTTGATAGCCATACTGCCAGAGAATTGAAACTTGATTTTAATTTGCTGTTGCTGACAATGCCTTAACTTATTATCCATTTTTAATGCAATTAGTAGTTAATCAATTGTCTTTGGTGTGTAAATTTTAAGAATAACCTAATAGTTAAAATTTGAAACTTATTGGCAAAGGGATTGTGGAAATATATTTGCATCAGAGGAATCACAATAAAGTTTATCTATAAAGCTAATTTAAATTTATCCATTGTTATTACAGCAGCACAATAGTATTCTTTTCTCAAAACTATGTCTCATTTATTTTTGGGGTTGGAGTTATTTTCAGTGTATTGGTGGGCATGTGGCCTGGAACCAGGAATCCTAGATATAATACTGATTCTGGAATTTTCTAGTTGGCGACTTTGGACACACTATTTAACTTTTATGAGACTCAGATATTTCATTTTGTAAAATGAGGATTCTAATAGTACTCACGCTATTATATTATATAAATATTAAATAATGTACTAGAAGGACACACTGTTAAAAAAATAGTTAAAAGTGAATAGATATTTGTTGTTATTATCAGATTTTTTTATTCTCTTTACTTTTCCAGAGGAGTCTAGCTTTAATCTTTAAAATGTTTCAAATGTAAAAATATTTAAAGTTGTTGTGAAATATTAGGCTGAGAACCAAGACTGTTTGTAGTCCTGTAACTTAGCTTTCAGACTAGAATACAAGGCTGTACTATGGACTGAAAGTTTGTGTCCCTCCAGGACAATTCATACGTTGAAACCATAACCCTCAATGTGATGTTATTTGGAGCTGGAAACTTTGGGAGGTAATTAGGGCATGGGGGTAGAACCCTTATGAATGTGATTAGTGACCAGATAAAGAGCCAGGAGAGAGATCATCTCTTTCTCCATCGTGTGAGAGTAAGCAAGGAGGCTTCTATTTACAGGCCAGGAAAAAGGCTGTCACCAAAAATCAAATTGGTTACCATCTTGATCTTGGACTTCCCAGCCTTCAGAACTGTGAGTAAGTGAGAAAGAAATTTCTGTTGTTTAAAACACTCAGTCTATGGAATAACTCGTATAACAATATGACTTTACCATTTTTTTCCCAAAATTTTTGCCCAAAAATCTAAGTGCAAAATCCTTTTCAAAATAATAATTTCATTGGGTGATTCAAGAACTTCCTGAAAGTGAGTTTTTCTGAATAATATACTGCTCAGTTAGCCTCCTTTTCAGGATAACATATATTATTCATCTGGGTAAATACTCCATTAACAACACAAAAGATAACTCAACTGAGCAAATGCTTATTTATGAGATCATTCTTCAAGCTTCACCTTGCTGTATCCATCAGTTCTAAACTCTTATATCAAGAAAATTGTGAAGTCCCAATCATATCTCTATATTGGAAAGCCTGCCTTCAACCACTAGAACCCAGACTCAAAAGCCTATAAATATCTATTCTTGGTCTCCTCTCTTCTGAGACTCTGCTATGGCTCACTCAAGGTGGTGCTTTTCTTTCCATTATTAAGTAATAAATTCAGCTCTGCTTGATTGAGATCTGTTTGATCAATAGATTATGCTGGTGACTTTTACTGGGAATTGAGAGTGAACATAGGTCAATCAGTTGGAACTTTGGTGTACAAATGAAAGAAATCCTGCTTGTGACCCGAATTCCATCTCTTAAGTGGATTTGGCTTTATCTGTTCTCTTTGTACCATCTCCTAATAGGTGCTGTTGTTTTGCATATTGAGTTAATGAATGAAGATGATTTCACTCTATACAGCTATTAAGTGCTTCTAATATCAGTTGCTTTCTAATGGACCTTTAGAAAGGCCAATTTTCGCAGAAAAAGAATGAAAAATTTCAAAGCTAAAATGGAAATTGTAAAGACAGATTGAGAACACTTCAGCCATTTCTTCGGTTCTGTTCTATTTAAGAGAATAATGTGGAAACCCTTTATCCCCCAGGAAAACTGCGGTTCAGAAATTACTTTTTTGGCCTTTCATGCTTCTAAGCAAAGTAACATTGGTTTCCTATTAGTGGTTCCATTGAATATAACTTTTAAAAATAGATACTAATCCCTTCTATCTTTAAACTTTTAAATAGTTTTATAAGGAGGAGGAGGTAATTTCCCACTGTATGTTTCATCGTAGATTTGGTAGAAAATAATGTGATGAATATAATCCTTATACATTTGCAGCAGATATTAAAATAATTTGAGATTTTTTTTCACTGACATTGTCTTATCATACAAAGTGATAGTGTTATATATTTTTAAAATATAGAATACATTTAGTGGTTCTCTATGGAATTCAGTAAAACATTTCCAAGTTCAAGTCCACTTATCATTTTCCTTCAACAGCCACTTCGGTCTTTTAAATAGGTTCAGTGTCAGTGAGGGCAATATTTTTCAAAATGAGTTAGTTTTCTTCCTTTCATCATTTTTGTTTTGTTTTGTTTTGTGTGTTTTTTAATGTTGACTAATGTTGAATCCATATGATTTTAGATTTAGCAAAGCAAGAACATTTGTAATTCAATTATTAGAGGGAACTATATTTAATATTTAAGGTCAAAGCTTCTGCCACCAAACGAATTTGCATTGGAATTCTAACTCTACCTTTCTCTTGCTAGGAAACATTGGGGGTAGTTTCTTAAACTGTCTAAGTTTTCTCCTCTGCGAAATGAGAAGTATAACATTTAACTCATAGAGCATTGAACGGATTCAAAATAAAGGTAGATTGCCATACTCAGTGAATACAGTGGCTGTCGCAAGACACATGATCAATAATGTGAGTTATTTTATCATTTTCTCTTCTCTACACCTATAAAGCCTTTTTTGCATCTATAAATACCATTGGGTTTTTCAAGACAAATATTAAACTACAAATGATGATAAACGATAATAGTCTTTTCCACCTGTTTAGATAAGACAGACAAGTAGAGAGAGCCAGAATTTGAGATACATGTCCCTGTTGACTGTCCTGACACATATGAGAAAATGTGATCAAGATAGCTAAGCATTCCTGGGAAGAGTGTGAGTGGGGTCACATTTTATACAGAGGGGGGAGTTGGAAGTCACAGGGTTTGGATTGGAGCCTTCACTCATGAGTAGAGATAGTGTTTATTCACCTAAAGTGAAGAAGCCTGATCTCAGCTAATGGAAAAATGCCAAATGTGGGAGTTGGCCTAAATCTTTTTCCAATTGGTTTATAGTTGAAAAGCTCCTAATTAGAAACTGTTCTCTAGAAGAAAAATCTGATATGCTGCTACTTTGTCTTCAATGAGAGATATAAATCTGAAAGTTTTGGGACTTCACCAGGGTAGAAGGAATGAAAGCCAAATCTTAGCGAAGTCTGAGTTTTCAGGAAATCGGCTAAGAAATGTCTGGTTTTGCTGCTTAAAGTGTTCTTTTAGGCTCAATTTCCAGCTCTAGGTGATTTATTGCAGAAGTGAGGAGGTCCTGCAGGTTGAAACACCTTTTATAATGATTTGGTGAAAGTTGAACATTTTTTAGAATGCTCCCTGAAACAAAGTTTTTGAAAGCAAATAATTATCCCTGTTTTTCTGTTGTTATGTTGTGAGAATAAAATGCAAGCTATGTACTTTTATGGAACTGGCTAAATTTCCCTTACATCCTTCAGACTCTTAATCCTCTTCAAGAAAGACGCGAGGATGAGTGGGTACTTTGGAATTTCCTTGAGAGGTTTCTAAAATGAAAGTTAATTTGGAAAAAAAAAGGAAATCTCCAACTACAGTTCGAAGAAGTTATATGACGTTTGGTTCTTTGAAAAAAATATTTAATCCCTTTACATATAATATATTCCAATCCCTCCCCAATACATTTCCATCTGCTCTATTATAAAAGTGGCATGAAGGATCAGCACTTGAACTCAAGAAACTTGGCAATAACACAAATGGAAACATTTAAAAATTATACAACGAGCATAATACACTTTAATAAAAGAGAAGACTAGGCATTCGCTCATTACTTTATGCTTGAATTTATCTTAATTTAGAGAATCTGTGTTTATGTTTCCCTGATTAAAATGCACTTGTGCTCACACAGACACACATACGAGCTCACAATAAAGAGAAGAAAGGATGAAAGAGAAAGAGAGAGAATAAAGAATGAAAGAGAGAATAAGGAAAAGAAAAGAATGAGAGAGAGAAAGGAAAGAGAAAGAAAGAAAAAAGGAGGGAAGGAAGGAAGAAAGGAAAGAAGGAAGGAAGGAAGAAAGGAAGGAAGGAAGGAAAAAAGAAACAATTTGAACTACAGTTATACAATACCAAATATTCTGATGAATACAGAAATAAGGTACATCAATATGATTTGTTGACACTTTATAGACAGACGTGATGCAAATATCTATGATCATTATCACTTCTTAGTCATATATTATGGAAAATCCTCATCACTGGGATATGATGGATGTGTATGTACCATGTTTATCACAGGCTATATGAGCTCTTAGAAGTCCACAAATTTAAAGATTAAAGTGATCTGAATTTTGAATTTGAACTAAAATTTAAATATGTGGATGGACAGAGGAACAGGGAATGATATATTTATGATTTAGCTATGTGACCTGAAGAATCCCACTCCTGCTCCAGTAGATATTCCTTCAGTTAATGTTTTTTAAAGCAGGAGGAATCAATTCTGAATCTTGCATTTGCTGATACTCTAGTATCATGTGGGTCTACCTGCTGTCTTGGGGAGAGCACAGTCCCCAGTGTCACATAAGCTGAATTCTGCACATACTCTCCTCTTGAGCTTTGGAGGCAACCATGTTACTCAGTCTTACTATTTTCCCATTTGTAAAATTATAAAATCACCTCACTAGTAATATGCATGATCATAAAACATGCCACATAGTAGATGCTCAAAAATGCACTGTTATTCTTACATGGGCAACAGGATTACAGTGTGCACTATACACTCAAATTTAAGAATGACAGAATATCTAATAGACCTTGATTTTGTGGTAAACATACAATTGAATCTTTAGTCTAGATCTAGAACTTCTTTCCATTTCCTAATTTTACTAACTTTATCTCACTTGAAAACTCATTTTGACAAGTTGAAACATACCATATTGTCTGTTAAGTGAAGGAACTTAGAAATCTGTAATAAAATTCATAAAATGTTAGGGCCAGCCAAGTGGGACATTGGTTAAGAATTGGCTTGGGACATCAGCTCTGAGCAGCAAGGACCCGGTTCAGATCCCACACGAGGGCCCGTGACACTGTACCCTCTACAGTTAAGATGGTGAACAACAGCTCAACCTGGAGCTGGACTGCCATGAGTTGCTGGTGACTGTGTAGGCTGCAGCCCCTGCTGCAGTGGGCTGTTGTGAGCTACCATGAGTGGCTGGCAGCCAGCATGAGTGGCCGGCAGCCAGCGTGAGTTGGTGTGAGCTGCCATGAGCGGCCGTCCAATGTCCAGTGAGTAATTGCCTAACCCAGGAGGAGCATAATGATGATACCAACATGAGCCAGTGAAGCAACGCCCTCCACAACTAGACTGAGGAACAAAAACCAGCAACTTGACTGTTTCCCTTCCCCAGTTCCCCAACTCTGTTCCCCTCCGCCAATTCCGCAATAAAATATTAAACATAAAAAAATAAAAAATCATAAAATGTTATTACATTTGACTATGGATCAGCTTCTATGGGATGTTTTAAACATTTTCTTTGGAACTAACTGTCCAAGTAGAGACTCTGCTAGAATTTATCAGCAGTCTTCACATAGTTGAAACACATATGAAAGACTGTGGAGGAGAAAGATGGGGATGGGAGCATATCATGAAATGGCCTTGAGCTTTTTCATCTTGTCCTGCTCTTTTTTCACACTGATATGACTTGTTGATTATTCCTGTCTAAGCCTGTTCAGTTCTAAAGGACCAACAGCTAAAAGGAAATGAAGTAAGCTGATAAGCATAAACCTAAGCTTTTGCAGGAAACAAAACAAAAATATGTAATCTCTTTAGAAATTTAGAGAGCTAGGTGTCTGGCTCTTCCTAGACAATTTTATTTTGTTGAGGGGAGTGATGATAGGCAAAATCTCAGTTTACACCAAGTAGGCCTAAGTAGCCAGCCAAATGGCATTTTATAGGCTAAGAGGCTTCCCACACTTGACAATTCATATAGTCCAGATGGTGATGACATGAATCAAGGGACCATTAAGCAGTGAGAATATCCCTGACTACAACTCTATGTTTATGATTCTGTCTATATGTAAGGGACTATTTAAATAAACGCTAATACCAAAATTGAAACCAGTAAAATATTCTCTTCTTACAATTTTAAACTGTATCTAATTACTAATGTGGTCAAGTTTTTAAAAGGTTGTTGTTTTTGTTTTCTCTCCTATATAGATGTAATTTGAGGCCATGGTGTTCTGAAATCTATACATATATGTGTCATTGCAATATATTTTGATGTATCATATATATATATATATATATATATATATATATATAGAGAGAGAGAGAGAGAGAGAGAGAGAGAGAGCGTTTGTCTATACACATCTACACACACACACACACACACACACACACACACACATTCATGGCATCAACAAGTTATCATTATCATGCCATTTAGGCCAATAGCTGAAATGGAAATATCACATCATTTCCTGATTATGAATTTCTTCAGAGGTTACTATTAGGCCTTCCAGTAAATGTGTATGCCAGACCAAAATAGAGACATGCAAAGCCAGTTCATGACTTATTTCCAGTAAGCAGAAATCTTACCTTTTAATTTCTTCAAATCACTGAGGGAAATGCTCAGTGATATTGGGCTAAAGATTTAGAGGAGTTGTCCAACAAGCAGCTACTCACACATGTTTTGAATTTCACAGATAAATAATTCAAAGTTTATCAGTGTACTTTCAAAGTTAACTTACAATCTCTGCCATATTCATGTTTTTGTAACATTGCACGAGTTTCCCAAGGAAGGGTATATTTCTCCTCCTGTCTTATTGTGAGGCTAGTATAAGTCAAATGATCAACAAAAAATTCAGAACTAAGTTTGAGTAACTTGAAAAATGTGTGTTATTACTTAAGATATATAGTAGGACTATGTGGATTTAACCTTATACAGTAAAAATACATACATTAAAATAATATTTAACTGACTACTCTCCTTCTAAAATATTAGATACATTTGGTTATGATCTATACTATCACCATGTAGAGAACAGCAAACCATGGGAGCTTAACAATTACTTAAATATTATTTTTGATGAAACCAAAAAGAAAAAGCAAGAAACGAAACAAAACTAAAAAAGAGCCAAGTTTTCAATCTGATCTCTGAGTGTTAAAAATCATGATTTTAATACCACTGGGCTTTGTTTGTTTGTTTTTTCATGTATTCCCTTTAGAAATCAAAATGCTTGAACCATGGAAAACACCTGTTTCTGTAATTAGTATTTGCTTCAGTCCATACACACGTGATTCCCAAATACTTACACCTGGGCGACCTAGTCCAACCTAACAGAGCTTGGCTTCAGGGAGAAAAATCTAGCCAGATCATTAGTGTAAGAATTCACTTTTCACTAGTGTTTATGCTTCCTGGGAGTCAGTATAGCATGCCAGATGGCATATTGTTTTGGTCATTAGAAAGAGTTAGGTTTGAATTCTTACACTATTCAGCAATGTCTTAAACAATTTGGAACTCAGTTTCCTCTTCCGTAACGAGGGGACAATAACATACATCTCATTGTTGAGACTATTAAATGGAATAAAATATGTGCTGAGGGCAACAGAGAGCTCAGATACCTGTCATATTTGTTACAAACTCTCTCTCTCTACCTGAAAAGTATATGGGCTAACAAAGTACAAATTTAAAAAATGTGCTTCTGCATTTCAAGCTTTTAACCTGCTGAGTACAAAGTACAAATCCTACCTTTCACTTAAGAAAACCAAGGCTTACCTGAGCAGATGGGTAGAATACTCCATCTCCTTGGGTCTCGCGGCCCCATCTGCCCTGCTTTATCTTTCTACATTTTCATTCTCCTACAAATAGAGCACAAATTGACTGTCTGTTAACAACACCATCAATGTGTTGTTTACTCACAATGATAACCTATAACCAGGGAAATTATATCATGCTGAAAATTTCATTTTATTTAATTGGCAGGTGGAGCACTTAAGTAATTTGCCACCAACCTTTTTAGAATTTGATAGACATTTGAGGTACTGAGGTTATCTAACAGAAAAAAGAAACATCATTCGACCTTCAAATAAATTAATAACAGTCACTGAAAGCTTCATTTAACAATTTTTCTTTTAACACTGCTGACATAGTTTTATTATCAACAGTGAAATTTATTTGGAAATAAAATTTCTTTGCATGGGCTGTGAGCTCGAATAGACAGTATGGAATTGTTTTAATAAAGCATAAGTGTGAACCCTACTTCTGTGTTGTACATTTTGCAGAGGGGAAATAATTTAGAATTTCTGCAGTTTACATATCATTTCTACCAAGATCCTATAACCCTACTTGATTATAATGTTTTCTCTGCAAAAAAATACTAAAGGTTTAATTCTGCTTTAGTTCTTTTTAATACTTTGAACTTAATTACTGAGTCACTGTGGTGTGCACAGAGTGTTCCTGGGTCTTGCTGCCCAAAAGGGACTAGAAACACTTCCCAAAAAGGTCGATGTCATATCCCTTGTTCTCAGTGTGCTAGACAAGGGATCTGGAAGCTAACGACCACAATACTCAAGACAATCATGGAGATTTAAAGCCATGGGTCTCAATGAAGAAAGCAAAAAAACATTCTAAATAACCAGGCGTGTGAGCCAGTTTAGCAGCTTATAAGAAAATCCAGAAATATCTGCACAGAGCACCGAGCTGGAAGGACATGCAGACCTTGCTTTGCTGTTACAGATGCGTCGGCACACAGAAAACTGCTGGCATTGTCACATTTCTGTCCTTGAAGATAAAGTATGAGAACTCTTCCCCACATATTTGGATGTGTGGGAATTTAACATTTTGCTTTAATAACTAAATACAGGATCTGGACAGTAAACTTAAAAAGAAAGAAGAAAAATATTAATTCAAATCCAGATAAGTTTAGATTTTGCATAGGTGACCTGTTTTGATAAATTATTAATATCATTATTTGTCTCTTTTTTGTATACACTCATACATATAGCACACAAATATATACATATCCAAATATTTTATAGATATACATACATGTGTATACATACATATTTTGTATCTAACATATATTTATATATGTATGCATGTGTACTATGTTTACATGGGGTTGTTTGTGTGTATGTGAAACAAATGAAAATAAAAAGCAAGGATACACACACATATGTGTATGTGTGTGAATGTATACATAGTAGTTGGTCAACGTACCTCTGTATGAAAATAGCAGAGACGGGGTGGCCGGTTAGCTCAGGTGGTTAGAGCACAGGCTCATAACACCAAGGTTGCTGGTTTCATCCCCACATGGGCCACTGAGCTGCACCCTCCACAACTAGATTGAGACAACTACTTGACTTGGAGCTGATGGAAAAACGCACTGTTCCCCAATAAAACCCCAATAAAAAAAATTAAAAAAAAGATTTCTTTAAAAAAAAATCAGCAGAGACTAAAGCTGACAATAATTTATTACTTATTAAGTTCCTTAGCACATAGAATCTTCCAATTATGAAGTCACTAATAGTCAGAAAGCCAGCTTTCCCAGCCATGGACTTTCAAAACTAATAGTTCTACTGTATGGATGATAAAAGTTGATCATATAAAAAAATCTCAGGTTTAAATTCCATGGCTTTTAACTATGTAACTTAATATACCTTTTCAAGCTCTAGAATTCTATAGTTATTTTTGGAAATGGTGTTTTGGGAAGTACCAAGAGCAGTGTTGTTTTTTTGGATATATATACAAAAAACATACATATACGTTCATACAAAAATAAAGAAAAGAGTCCTATGAAATTATCTTTGATTCTACAGTTATTTATTTTCAAAATCTCTAGTCTAACAGTGTAAAGGCTAAAAGGCTAAAGATCAATCTATCCTTTCATCCTTCTTAATAGAGTTGGCATAAGCTACATTAAATTTTGAATACAACTGTACACAATGACTTCCTTCTGAAAATTAAAGAGACGGAATTGAAAAGGCCCTAGAAGAGATCCACACTGAGAACCTCCTTGAGATCCTGGCCTTGTGAGCCTTTCAACACCTACTCAAGATGAATGGCAGTCATGTCTCCCACCACATCACTACGGAACCAGTGCACATCAGGACGCCTGGAAGATGTTGTTGACCGCCGTCAGATTTACGCACTGCAATCTCTGCAATTTCATCCCTTTTTCCTTGAGGGGAAAGATGAGATTTCTCACTCAATCCTAAGTAACATTCCTTGTTACGCTAGCCTTCTGTGATTCTTTTATTTTTCTGAATTTCGGAAGTGTTTGCTGTTGAAGTCATGCTTATCGTTTTCATGGTAATTTTTTCATAGTGTTTGGTATGTGAAATACCTTCATATACTGAACATCTCCTTCCCCCTGATGTCACCCTTCGTGCATCGTAAACTTGTAATATACATTTTCTGAAGGCATGAGACCTTCATGGTCAAGCTCAAATGTTCAACCTCTCCTGATTCTCCCAAGCTGTCCATTACTCATATAATTGTTTATATAGCACATTGTAAATCAGTCATTTAACACATTTTTTTGAACTACTTTCATTTGCCAGACATGGTTGAAATGTTAAGACTAGAGAAGTAAACATGATAAACCTACCATTGTAGAAAATTATTTCCCGTAGGAAAACAAAGATAAAAAAGCAAGCTCAAAAAGTAAGCTAATGAATTTTAGTCAGTGGTGTTTTATTGTGGAGACAATAAAATAAATTATGGGATACAGTGTGATGACAAAGGGCTACAGGTTACTTTAGTTGAGTGTTTATAAAGTCTTTTTTTGGAAACATATATATGTGCAATCAGGGACGATGAATAAGAGTCAGTGATGTCTAAACCTATAAAAAGATAGATGCAGCAAAAACAAAGAAAAGGTAAGCTTTCCCTGAAGCCAAGAAAAGCTTGACATGTTTGATGCACAGATAGAGGACAATTGTGGCCGGACCCCAGGTATCCCTTGAGGAGGGAAATGAGGTGAGAGGCACAATGAATGACTCCTGCGGAGCCTTTGGTCCAAGGTATGGATCTGGAATATTATGCTGATTACAATGGAAAGTCAATGAAGTGTGTTAAGCAAGTGAGTTACGTAGTATTTTAATTTTTGAAGTATTACTATATTGATCACTACAGTAATCTAATGTCCTCAGAAGATATGTTGAAGTCCTAACTGGTGATATCTAGGAATATGACCTCATTTGGAAATAGGATCTTTATTTAACTAATCAAGTTAAGATGAGGTCACTCAGGCTTAGGATAGGCCTTAATTCAATGGTCATTTCCCTTATAAAAAGAAAGAATTTTGGACAGAGAGAGATAGGAGACCCATAGGGGAGAAGGCCTTGTGCTTACAGATGCAGAGATTGGAAGGATGCATCTACAAGCCAAGAAACACCAAGGAGTATAACAACCACCAGCAACTAGGAACAGGCAAGGAAGGATTCTCCCCTAAGCTTTCAGAGAGAGTGTTGGCCCTGGGGACTCCTCAATTTCAGACTTCTAGCCTCCAGAACTGTGAGAGGATATTTATTTGTTGTTTTAAGACACCCAGTTTGTGACACTTTGTTACAGGAGTCCATGGAATGAATACACATAGCTTTGAAAAATGGCTACACATTATATATCAGGCATTGTCAAGATTCTTACAATCTAGTTATGGATAACTTTTAGCAACTAGATAGATTAGATAGATTGATCGATTGATCAAGATAAATAGACAGACAGATAATAGATGATAGATAGATAGATAGATAGATAGATAGATAGATAGATAGATAGACAGATTAGAGATATAATACATACATAAAATACAAGGCATTTTGGCATCTCTCCATATTATATTTTGTTATTTTTGTTAGAGTCTTTGAAGAAACATATTCCAGAGAGGGTTAAATGTGCATGAAAGTTATCATGAGAAATGCCTGTGAAAGAAAACGGGGAGAGGGCCAGAAAGGCTGGGAGAGTCATGAGAGTATGTTACAGGTCTGGTATCCTGAGTGAAAGAAGGCGGGTTGGAAGGGAGGTGAGTTGGAAATTTGTTAAGTTACTATGCAGACTAAAGGAAGTCCAGAAAGATCGCTGTGGAGTCCTTAAAACCAAAGTCCCCAGAAAAATTTCTCGCCTTCAAGAAATGTTTCTGCTTTACTGTTTCTACCATGTTCAGTCACTGACTTCAGGAGTAACCCTTGCGAAGCATGATGTTGGTGCAAACACAATGATACATTTCAGAGCATAGCAGTGGGGACTGTCAATTACTTTCCTAACCCTGAGATCTGAGAGCTGTATCCTCATGGTTCCCTCAGGGGCGTAACAATGGAATGAGGGAGAAGAGGTCTTCACATTAGCTTTGCATACTCTCCAGCTATTCTGCGCTAATCAATCATTTATATGAAAAAAAAATTTATATTTCTCCACCATCTTTAATTATCCAGATACAAGATGGTGGAGAGGGGTGAGTGAGAAAGTGGAGACGTTGGAGTATTAGCTGAAGTCTATTTGTGCATGAAACCTGTTTCCTATATATGGTAAGACTATTCTTCTTGGAAAGAGGGAAGATAATGTTGGAAAGAGAAAGCAATTCCTTCATCTCTTCTTTGGTGCTGGAGTAGCATAGGCACAAATTCCAATATTTTCTCTCTTGTTCTATTGATGAGAACTCTGATATTCCAATCTAAGTGTTGAAAATCGATTTCTCCAGACCTGATCATGCCATTCTTTCCATTTTGCCTTTCTCTTCAAATTTTGCTTTTCTATGGATTGGCATTTATGTTATTCTAACATCAGTATTCATTCATACTGTCTCCATGATATCCCTCAGGTGTTGTTATTTCTGGTCAATAAACATTTCCTGAGAAACTGATATGCTCTGGACACTGGGCTAACCTGCAGTGATTTCACAGAGAAAATATGTGGCTCCTGATTTTAAGAAGTTTGCAGATAAGTGGGAGACACTGAATCAGGACAAGTTCAGTGCAATGTGATAAGCACCATATTAAAAGTAGTTCCAGATGTTTTAAATACAAAGATGAGCAATAAAATTAGCCTGTGGTGGGGACTGGTTATCATAGAAAGTTCCCTAGTACACTGAAGCTTGCATATCATATGATTATTTCAATCATGGACTTTCTTGATGTGTTTTCTCAGTTTACTTTCCCTATCTCCCTGTAAGAATGGTTTTAATGTTTGAATTTTTATTATTTAGTGAATAAAAACAACACTTGTTGCTTCATATGATGTTTAAAGTAATCCAACACATTTAAAGGTTAACGAGTATCATATCCATATTAAAGCAATGTATAGAAGTGACTTAAGTTGTAAAATAACTTAATTGTAGAGAAAGCACACAATTAAAACATGCATTTTACTCCAAAGGTTACTCTTTATATAAATTGTTTGGAATGCATAATACAACTTTCCCATATAATATGAAGCTATATATTACCAGGCTAGTCCATGAAAGTCTAATTAGCTTATAATGTAGCTGGTATATTATATATTTATCATGAAAGTCATTAAAATAATATTATTCACCCAAAATTGGAAAGATTAAATATCCAATAATTGTAGCCTAATAAAATAAATTTTGTTTTAGCTAATTAGCTGTATAATGTAATGCTATAAAGCCACTGATGATTACCCTGCAGAAGAATATTTTCACCCTTATGAGTTTTCTGATCTAAAATACCCAGTAATACAAAAATGTAAAAGGCAAAATAAAAAGTTCTTCATCAATCCTCCTTTTGAGAGTCCTCCATTGTTAGTAATAGTTCAGCATGTTCTCCAGCCTTTTTAAGAGAAAAAGTATTATAAATAAAAAAAACTAAACACTTTTCATGATATATTATCAATAAAATAGACTCATTATTTATTAATTAAATGTTACTTTATTTTATGTTTTTTTCTTTAATATTCTGAATTTATTTTATTTCATGTATTTATTTGTGCTTTCCTCAAATTTCAGACCTTTCAAACTCTTTTCCCTCAAAAGTTGGCTTAAAAGTCACTTCTTACAAAAACGTGATTTGAACAATCTTTGTAAAAGCTCTGTTCTGCTTTTCCCCCCATGCTGTGCTAGGGACACTCATTTCTCCCCTTACCATGCTATTTTTTTTCTCATAGCATTTATCACTTGACATAGTATATATCTATTTATTTAATAACTCTCACTTATTCCAGAATGTTCATTCCATGAAGGCAGATGCTATATCTAATTTGTTTCCCGCCACATTTCCAGCAACTTAGACAAGTGCGTGGAATGTAGAAGAACACAATAAATATCATTGTAAGAATTATCCAATGTAAATAAATCACTCTGTTATAATACATTTTCAAACTCTGTAAACATAATAAGCATGCTACTTTCTATTCAAACAGAAAAAAAAAAGGATATACAATTGGAAACAATACAGCCTTATAGACATAAATTTGATGGTTTAGGGAGTTTTTAATTAAGGAAAGACAGCATACTAAAGAGCTTTCTTCAAATTCTGATGCAGTCTTGTGAATTACTTCAGTGTTTTCTGGATCATGAATAAACATTTGTTTCCTGACCGTCTAAAATGCCCCCAGTAAACCATAGGTACACAGGGTAGATATCATTACATATTTTGGCTCAAAAATAGAACAAAAATTGGGAGTAACTGAAGAAAAGACAAGAAAAGGAGGGGCTGAGAGGATTTTGAGAAGTTTCTGGGCAAAATTTGGATGATCTGATGTAACTAGATGAATCATTCAGAAGAAACTAAGTTATGTGAAGATAACACACAATACGAAGATGTCATTGGCTTCAAACAAGAAAGGTGTAACTTTCACTCATGCTATAAGCATCACAGTTTGGACAGGGCTCTGATCCACATTAGCTTTGTCCATTCTGCAGGGCCCAAGCTGAAGAGTTAGTGGTGTTTTTTTTTTTTTTCCCCTATAGACTGAAAAAAGAATCCTTTGCAAATGGCAACATAAGCACCAGTTCTTTAAAGCTCTTTTCCGTAGGTGCCACCTGTTCGTTTTATTTATATTCCATTTGCAAATGGCAGACACATCATCGAGAATAAATTTCATTTAATTGGAAAGGCCAATCTTACCCTTATGCTCAGGAGAGCAGGAATCAAATATCCGTGGACAGCTTTAAGGACTGCAAGGCATGAGAGAGTGAATGGAGCCTATAGGTGGGAAAGTCCACGAATTAGAGAAGAAGAAAGGAGCGTATTTGCAGTCAGCACAGACTGCACAGACCAACAAGGCTGGAGCCATCACAAACTGAGCATGCTTCCTCAAATCACGCAATCGGGAGGTTCCTGGGCATGATTTACCGGCCTGCGGAAGAGGAGTAAGTACTTTTGTCTTAGTGTCTTAGTGATATTTAATTTTATATTTGTGTATTTCCTATTTATGTGTTTCAGACACATCCTGTTCACACAACTGTATACAATGTTATAATGAGTGAACACATATAAAGATTTAATAGTAATACTATCAGTGTCTCTAAGTCATGGATTAGAAGAGGAATGAGACTAATATGTCCTATTGATTTTCAGCACTTTACATCTTTAATAACTGAAGAAACCATAGGGCATCAAAACTTACAGTGCATTCCACTTATTGGCAAGGAACTCAAGCTTAAAAGGGTTATTTAGATTAATTTGCTTTTAAAATTCAGTTACTACTATATTCAAGTATTTTGTCTATTGTTAGATAACTCTAGTACCATTAGTCTAGAAACCAACATATAACGGGTACTTCACTGATTTCTGTGTTTCTAAGTTGCCAAATTCACCCCCTTTTTTTCCATTTTTTCATTGATTATAATTTGCTACATGTTAGTTTCGTCCCTCTGGATATAAATACACTGCAGCTTTTAACTCTGTGTATGGGATACAGGAACACACATCCTGCCAAGAGATTTCACATTGAGCCACAAATTAGTATCATGAATTATTATTTCCACTTCACTCTTCTCTTTGTGTGCATGAAATTAGTGTGAAGATCCCATTAGCAACAGTGCCATTACAGGCAGAGTATTTTTTTAAAGAAGAAATCTAACCAAACAATTTTCATAAAGCCTAGGCATACATGAAAAAAAAAATCTTTAGAGCCTATTTTTATCATGAAAAATAAATAATATCTAGAAACACAGTAGGGTTTTTGATGTGGGTATTTTTCTTAACTCTTGTACCTGGAGAAATACATTAGGTATTTAACTATAGAATAAAATCAGAAGTAGACAGTAAATTGATGAAGAGTACAAAATGATTTTTGTTTTGTTTTGTTTTGTTTTGAGGAGAGTATCACTGGCCCTCATATGCGGGATCTGAACCAGGGCCACTGGCATCCCAAGCCAGCTGCCAACTACCGCACCACTTGGCCAGTCCAAAATGAATTTTTAAGGAGTGATCTACTTACCTCTTTCGTGAATTTAATTACTCCCCCACGATACTATAAACCAAGTAAGTTATTTTTAGTTTTATGGCCCTGATACTTTTAAATTAAATTAAATTTAATTTAATTTCTGGCCTTCATAAAGAGAAACAACATCAAACAATAGAGATTTCTGATTTTTTTTTTCCCTATTAATTTGAAATGATTGAGGCAATGCATTGAGTTTAGTTGAATCTGGGTCTAAAAGGCCTAGTAGATTCCTAGTCCTAGGAGAACTTGCCTCAGTAAACCAACTCATTTATCTACATCTATCAGTTTATTTCTTTGGTCCACAGGTTATTACGGAGCACCTTACACATGGCCAGGACGTTCCTAGGCACAACCAAATGTAAACCCCTGCCCTGGTAGGCACTAACAGGCCAGTGGAGCAGGCAGAAAACACAAAACTCAGCAGTGCAACAGCAGCACATAAGAAAGGGAGAACGGCTGTTCGGTGAGAGAAGGTGACTCAGTTTGAAAGTAAAGGCATCACACCGCACAATAATTAAATGATGAGCTGAAAGTGGAGAGAGTCTGAGCCAGGGGTGTTTCTTGAGAACAAGCCAGGCAGGAAGGAGGAACATGTCTTGCAAGACCCTGAGTAGCAGTGTATGGCATGACTTCCATTTACACCGAGGAGGCCTGATGTGGTTCAGGCAGAGAGAGTGAGGGGCCACTTAACATGAGCTGAACCAGATTCCTCCCGGTAAGCTTGTTTCCTCCAGCACCCAGATAATCTGTTTTGAAAATTGTGCAGAAAACAAACTAATAATGCTTCATTTTCTACCGTTTATTCTGTTTGCAGACCATGACACTGTAATACCTCTTGCTAGAACTTCCACTCAGAGCCTTTATTATACACCATGCCTCCAATGAAACACATATAAATTTATATTTTCAGAGGTATCCAGGAAAGGGGGGAAATGAGAATGATAAGTCACTATTGCATACCATGTGTATTCCTTCTATATATAAGTTAGGTTTTAAAAAAGTCATTAAAATCATTTTGTAAATGAGAACATAGAAACTCAGAGATTTAACGCCTTTCCTAAATTTATACTGAGAACTAGCCCGTCTGAGCTGGGAAAGTCACCCCAATTATAAGCTGTTTCTAAACCTTGTCTGATGCCTTCCAGTTTATGGGGAAGTCTCCTCCCTGCCAGATTCACATGGGAGACAGTCTGGTATATGCTGTGAGGATGAATTAATTCAGAAGGAGGAAAGATCAGAAAATACTCTGTCTAGTTTTAGGCAGGATCAGGATGAAGGGAAAATATGAACAGAAAATGTTAAACAGAATAGACTAGTTAGTAAAAAGAACGTATGAAGTTTGAGCTGCTTAGCGGAAGAACGGGCAGCCACCAAAAAATATAATTATCACTATGCTGCAGAGGCTGAATATGAGTTGTCATGGGTTTTGCAGAGCTTAAGGAAGGAGGAAAGGGACGTTGGCATATGTAAGAGAGACAAAGGATCAGGGGTGCCAGAGGTTACAGGCGAATGAATGACAGCTGTCTGATAGCTCGGACCTGAGCTTGGCCTTAACTCTTGTTACTAACTCAGCCTTGTAACTTCAGTTCTTTAACCTGAAAAGGTAGTATATACATCGGCTCCATATTAATAAAAACATTTAGGGGTCTCTGTTGTCAATAAGATATGCACTGGTTAATATTTCTATTGACTGCAAGGTAGTTTGTGTTGTATACCAAGTGCTAAACAGTAGTAGATTTAATCACGTTCCATAAATACATAAATAAATAAATAAATATAAAGCAATGTTGGGCTTTTATGGTTTAATTGCCTTTCAATTCAGGTTTTTTTGTTTTGTTATGATTTTACTTTTCTTGGAGTACATAAGAATTTCATCAACAGAAAAGCACTCCTTAAAGCTAGAATTATCATTATTATTTTTTAATGCAGTGAAGATCCTTTAGCACCTCCTAATTTTATTTGAGCAGGAAATAAAAGAAAAGCAGAACATCACACTTTAGTGTTTATTTTCTATGGATTAACTTTCCGACCAAAGGGTTTTTTTTCTTCTTGTTGTTTTCTGCTTTCTCCTCTAAATGTCAACTGACTCTCCCAAGGCAATTTGTCTTTCAGAAAATAGTGTCCTTCTGCAGTGGCCATACATGCAGTTTGGACAGCTGTTCTCAGAAAGGTCTTTTGTGTCACTTTTTCCAGGCAGGAAGGAAGAGAAAGGAGATGGAAGAGTTTGAGGGAATGCATTCTGATGTGATGTTAAACAATGATCTCCTAATTTATTAGGAGAAAGAAAATGCCAAGGCAATTCAGAAACTAAAATTGAAAAAATGGTTGACCAGTTGATGCTATAACTGGTGGGAATTGAAGTTTAATGACATTATCAGTGGATGGCTTACTCAAAGACGAAAGTCTAAGTGCCTGTAACTTGGTAGCTTTTTGGTGATTCTTTGATAGACTTAGATTGTCCCATACTGGTACTCCATTACCCCTATGTATCACTTTTGATGGATGAAATAAAAATGATCTAATTGTTCATCATAGAAATAGAAAAATACTCTTCACAAATGAAGAGAAAGAAAGATTAGAAAGTGTTACCATTAGCTACAGCTACATACTATTAGCTACATCTGTTTCAAGTCATTCTCCCTTTAAGAAAAGAATTATGAATTTTACAACATCTGCATAGACCTTATTTTGTTTAATAATAATAGTAGTGGTCTCTTTTTAATATAAATGCTAATGGCCAACATGATATATAATTTTAACTGCTTTAACAACTGGAAAGTGAAATATCATAAACACTGATTTTTTTTTTTTTAAAGCAAGGTATGCAGTAGTGTTTTCATAGGATGGTGTGATTCCATCTTCTTAAATATTTTCTGTACTTTGTTGGGTCACATTTATGCAGTGAGGCTAAAAAGAAGACCATACTGAAGAGGACATTTGGTATCAATTGTGGGTCCTGCTTAGTTTATCGTGTGATTCTATACATGTACCATCTTCAAGATTTTTCTGCTGCTTCTCTTAAGCTCAGGCGCAGGACAATATATCTGGGACGAAAATGTGTTTTATTCCAAATTGAGGGTAACTTCATTTTCCATGCCTTATATCTATAACAGTCTATAAACCCTTTTTTATTCTGTGGGTACAGAAATTGGATTCTTAGATTATTGATTATCATAAGTAATGATCAGTGTTTATAAATAACTGACATGGTTTCTAAAGGTTTACTTACTTTGAAATTCAAGAAACATATAAATCCTATTCACGAGGACTCATAGCTTCAAACATTATTTTAATGTAGTCAGCTGAAACCTAGATTTTTTTTTTTTTCTTAAGGATGACTGGCTGTTAATAAGTCAAGAAATCTCCGCAAACATGTGCTACCTTGCTCTGTGGAGTTGTGTTACACATTTTTTTTTTGTTTGTATGCGTGTGTATGGATATTTTTGCATTTATAATAATTATAAATTAATACTAATGAAGATAAACAACACAAGGGAGACTAGTCAGACAATCAGAACTAACCTCAAGAACATATACGTATCAATTCAAGATAATACATTTTTGCAAAACTTTTCTATGTTGTGAGATCTGTCTGTCTTTCAATGTTGCCATTTTGGTGATTAGAGAGTTAAGGCAGATAGACAGCTAAATGACTTCTGCCCTGTTAGATTATAAAATCACTTCCATTACTCTGAAGCTCATTTCTTGCTGCAGGAGGCCCACATCATTATAATAATAGTAATTATAATAATTATCATAGCACTTATACTTGCAATTATATGGCGCTGCCTATCCCAGTGACTCCTCCAACTCTTTAGAAAGGAAATACAAACCCTAATGGGAATCACTTTGCCACTGAAATGCAGGCATCACTGGAGTGAAAAAGATGGTATGTCTTCTCTCTTTTGCTTCCAGTTCTTCCTAAGTTGTTATTCAGAAGAAAACATTTAATTGAAGGTCAAATAAACATGATTTGTGTGAGGTAACTGAAAAAGCCTCAGATACCCCAAGATGCTATTCTCAAAAATGTAGATAATGTCCAAGAAAACCTACAGATTTTTTGCTTTTATTCCAAAGATACTTCTCTGTAGAATCACGGTCTTCAGCAAATGTGCTCAGTGCATACATCTATTGGCTGGCCACAGAGCATCTGTCATTTCCCATAACCTTTTGGACTAGTCCCTAATACTCAGGACTGTGTCATCTAGAACATGGAGGGCACATAGTTTGATTCTACTGTTACCGTCCTTTCTGCTCCAGCAGTTTCTAAACCACACCATATGTTGGGGCTAACTCTGGCTGCATTGTGAGCAGACGTGGATTGGGTATGAACAGCACTGCCACAGTAATTGTGGGTTGGCCATCTTGCAGAACACTCTGGGTTTGTTTGATTTACATTGCTTTCCCCTCTCTCTTAGCTTCAGTGAGTCTATAAAGATAATAAAAATAGTTTTGTTGTATTAATACTTCTGTATGTGATTGTGGCTGGAATTGGTCGCTTAGAATAGTGTAAGAATAAAAACATATAAACTCCAAACTTTTGATGAAAATTTCTCAACCTTACAAGTTCTCTTTAACAATGGCCTCTTTCTAGACCACAAAGTAATAGTAACTAGCAATTTAGGTGGCTTGGTTTTCTTTGCTCTCATGTCCGCATTTCCAAACTTAAATCTTTCTTCAAATGCTGCCTCCCTACACAAAATAATCTTGCCCTCCTCTGAAACTCATAACATAGAAGCTGGCAATTTCTTTATTAGAGCACTCAGTGTATCTTCTATGAAGGCAAGGATTTTCAACTGACACCATGAACATTCACAGTGCTTGTCACATAGTAGGAGCTCAATAAATTATTTGACCTGCACTAAGATCTACCTTGCATAAATACTGCCGTGTACTCAGGCGAGTTCTACAAACTCATAGAGAAAAAGGTCCTATCTTCCTTAACCTTGTACCTTCTACAGGGCCTTATACATACTATACATAGTATTTATTCAGCAAGTGGATTCAGCCTAAGAATTCTGTTCACAGTGTGCTGCTTAAACCCAAGTCTAAAATTTTATATCCTTTATAGAATACTTTTATTCTATACAATTTATATTTAATCAGGAGTTAGATAGATTTCCAGAAGCACTTTGGAAACAAGCAGCAACTATTCCAAAAGGCCTATCCAAACAAAATAAATTTGAAATACATTTGAAGAGAAAGAAAGAATGTTCCACTGCCTCCCCCAAAAAGCTGGTCTATACTGAAGGACTTAATGTTCCTAGCAGATAACTAAAAAATGTGCTGAATCCAAGGAAAACATTTATGTGTGGCCATCTGAACTTCAAAAAAATAATTGCCCTGCTAAGATTTATCTTCCCTACGATTGCATTAATGGAAGCTTGTATTTTGGTATGCGAAGATTCCTTTTTGAAAATAAAAATTTATAAATCTCTTAGGCCTGTTACCCTCTTATTTGACAAGAAAGTTGCCTTCACATATAATCTGTCATAGCTTAGTCTGCAGAACATGTATGATTGGTGATTCTTAAATGAAAACGTTATTTCTTGGAGATGGGCACCACTGGCCATATCATCCCAGTGGTGTGCTGTTGATATAATGCATGATTCTCATATATGAAGAAAAAAAGTTATAAAAAAATTGCAAAAACAATATATTAGTAGTTTTTCACTGAAAGATAAGACAACAATTCAGAAACAGAGAATAAAATGAAGATGCTTGCCCATTACTACCCCTAAGGATCCGTTTCAGGAACAGAGAGTGTGTCCTTGGGCAGTGGAACAAGTGTCATTTAGGTTGTAGATAAGCTGCTGCCCTAAAATCTTCAGGATGGGCTTGTGTTAAGTGGCAAGGTAGTGAAATGAAATGCAAATTAGGCTTAAATAAGATAGACTGCATTCAAAATGAACTCGACAGAGCAGGAAAGTTCAATCAAAGTTCAGTGAGTTCATGCTGGTGTGAAGTGGGGAGCTGGGCTGGGCACATTGTCATGTCTGCTGTGGGTGGGACCCCACAGAGACATCTTCTGGCTTCCCGAGGCGACCTAACATACACAAACATGGGCATTCCAGCAGTGACTGACATCCTGCCGGGTGAAGCTAATTTGATCCACTTTAGGATAATTCTAGCAACTGGCTTTGTGACCAGTATGCTCACTGTTGGTTCATAATACATGTATGTTGATGGATCCTCTAACACACCATTGATCTGCATCATGAATAGATACTTCTGATTTTAAAAGTTATCAGCCATATGCTTCAGAATAATAAACAAAATTGAATGGAATAGAAATGGGTATTCTTATATTTGCAATTGCTATCCACTTTCAGCATGATTTACATAATTCAAAAACACTTTGAATTAATTCATGTGTCCTACTGAGAAAATCATTTCATGGTTTTTTGTGTTTTGTCTTTTTTTACATTCAAAAAATCTGTAAATTTTGAACAGATGACTTTTCCCTTTCCAGCTATATCTGTCACAGATGAAATTTGATAAGACAACTATTCTCTCTGATAGACCAGAATCTAAAACTATTTGCATTGATGAAAATGGCTAGCATATATACTACGAACTGTTCAAATACTTTACATGTCTTATTTAATTTAATTGTCCCAATAAAGCTATAATGCTATGATGGAGTTATTATTATTTCCTTCATCCCCATTCTATGGATGAGAAAGCTGAGGCACGAAGAAATTTATTAATTTGCCAGAGAGATCTGTTCTGTAGGAAATGGAACCAGGATTTAAATACATGCTGTTTGGCTGCAGAGATGCAATATGACAGAACTGTATTGTGAAGTCCCATCACTTCATAATAAAAGAAGAGGAACTACCAAGAATACACAGAACCTCTGAATGGTCAAAATTGAAAGATCAAAAGTGGTAATACACATACACTGGTTTAAAAATGTATTGGTTAAAATTGCTAATGTATACAGATTTCTTTTCAAGATGATACATATGTTTGAAAATTGATGTGGTAATAATTACACAACTCTATAAGTATACCAAAAACCATTAAATGAATATATATATATGTATAAAACTTTTACCAGGCTGTATTTTAAGTAGATGTATTTAATTACTTAGATTATCTCTCCAATTTTTGTTGAAAGGTCAGTAAAGGATAATTGATACCCTATTACCTTATGTGACCATATTTAAAGATACCTAAAAATATGGTATCTAATTATGTCACCTGAACGGATTCATTTTTTCCCATGCCACAATTTGATTTTTATGACTTGATTGTGGACACACAAACATGTGTATGTGTGTATTTTATTTATTTAGGAATTGTCTCTTCTAATTACTTGGAAAACAACCTTCATTACTCTTTTTGTCCCTTTTACCTTTTTCAAATTATAATTGAAAATATATTCAAATATAATTATTTGTATTTATTGTTTTCCATTAGCCTTCTTTAAACGGTTTTCAAATTTGAACTATGGAGAAGTACCGAAGTCACTTTGGCGTGGTCACTTCCTGAAGACATTTAACTTTAAAATAAATTAGATTTGGGTTGCTTTGGTAGTTGCCTGGAAGTTGACAGGGCATGCAACTTTATCAAAATAAAGCACTCTGTTCTCAATTTGGAATATTAACATTCATAGTCTAACTTTTCTAAAGTTACATACTCACTTGTTAAATGAAAATCTAACGCCCCAGGGAAAAACGTAGAGGATAGCTTAACCCTGCAAGTTATTAGATACCTTAGAATCTATTCATTTTTGTTTCACATTGTTTTACTTGAAAACATATTTTGTGATATGGATTGTAAGAGGATAAAACAAATGTACTTGTACTACATTTCGTTTGTATTTACAGTGTGTTAAACTTCTTCATACACATAATAAAAGGATCTTGCTGACCTCTGTGTTCTAAGCCATGTGAAAAAATGTGCATTTTAGATGTTAATCATAAACAGACCTAGTCTCCATTATAGTATTCTTCTTTTAGTCTATATCAGCACAGTCATTTAAATAAAATGTTTATTCGTAAAAATGTGTGCTTTACTTGAAATAGCTGATTACAACCCTATTTGGGGTTTTTATGATACCTCTTTTTAAGTGTAATTTTTTAGGTTTACATTGAAACATTTCATCTTTTAAAATGCCTCGTGTTTGATTTGTTATGCTTGAATTAAAGATACCCAATCTGCTTGAGTCTCCCCTTATTTAAGAGAACCTTTCTGAGAAACAGGCCTGGAAGTTAACTTCCTCTCTGTGGCTTTCCAAGATTGAATTAAAATGTGCAAAATGACTTGAGATTCATGGTGAAAGGATGCTTTAGAGTGTTAATCCCCCATGAATTCTGCCTCCAGGATCCTGCTTAAATGAGCAGGAAACTTCTGGAATTGAACAAGCATTGTGGGTGGCCATTCTATGGTTAACAGGAAGAGAGGGGAAATGTCAATTAAAGATGTGAGTTAATTCACATAAATACCATTATTTGTAGGTGCATGTGTGTGTGTGTAAGCTTAGGTCTGCATTGATAGCACAGGCAGGCTGAGAAAGACTGAAAAATAAACTCTCCTATGTGTCAGATGAAATGCTCCTGGAATAGAATGGACATTTTCAGGAATTTGCTTTGTGTCTCCTAACATACGTCAGCACTTTCATCACTGAATTTGGCCGTGGAGATTTGCAGATAAATTAAAGGGCAGCATTATGTTTTGGTTTACTGTTGAGATTTTAGGGTTTACATTGTTTTTCCATTTCGATTTCCATGTTTTGATGTGGGGAAGGAATAATGTAACATACATTTATTTCCTGTGAATTACAATGAGAAAAAATTCCCACATTCTATGGCCACACAACTTAAGTAGTGTTGTCTTTAGTAGCAGAATGAGAAATCCTGTATTTGATGATTACTACAGAAATTTAATTTATGAATGGTTTCCTAGATCTCCCTATTTTTCTTTTACAGTAATGTTATAATATATCCAGGTTGATATATACTGACTAAAGCAGATTTTTAATATTTTCTTTAAACATCCCACATACACATACATGCACGACTCTAAAATTGAATTTATACTACTAGGATTATGATTTAAAAAAGAAAAAAAGTAAAATGAATTTCTTCAATTTCCAAAACTCAGTTATTTATTTTTTTAATTTACAAATATGGCAAATATGATCATTCAGGGGATATACTTTCATCAAATATTAGCTACATTTGTGATGTGGGGCGAGCTGGTGATAGGTTGGTATAGGTAAGAAAGACTGAAAATATCAAAAATTAGACTTTGAAATTCAGGTAAATTTGTGGTAAGACTAAAAGAGAATGGTGACTTTATCATTTGCTTTTTAATACAACTGTCATTTACATAAGGAGATTTGTTTTTTTTTTTTCAAGTGCTTTCAGATTTGGTGCCTTAGTAGCAGTTTCAAAATCTGTAGAACAATTGGAATTAGGCACTTAATCCTTCAACTTGTCAATGTCAACTAAGAGAAAATGGATTAAAGCAGCAGAAGAAGCCCAAGGTTTGGCGGACCTGCTCTTACCTGTCTCTAAGAGCATACCTCATTCACTGGGCTTTGTTGTTTAACTTATTTATTTATTTTTTAATTTATGTAATGATTTATTTTTTTACTACGTTTCCTGAATCATGAAGCTGGCCTCTGCTGCTGCCTTAGGAACTAGGCTATATCCCCATCGCAATGTTAGAGAATTGCTTGGTCCTATAGCAGACATCTCCACTGAAGTAATTAATGAAAATTGCACTCAACCAAAGCCCACAGAGGGAGTCTGTTTACAAATGAAAAGTACAGGGTAATACTTGCTGTTAGTACCCGCTTTATAACAGGGATTCCTTGTGGAGTTCATGAAGTTTAAGATTCAGGGACCCCAACTTGTCAGGTTCCCTTCCAAGTCGTGGAAGATGCCCTACCAATATAGTCATTGTTTTCATAAATCCTCCAAAGTAAGATAGCTTCATTGCAATTGATCAAGACCTCAATGTTTCCCACTCAAGCTTCCCCTAAATTACACCTCCTCTCAATCCAGGTGCCACTGGAGTGATCACAGGCCATTTTGGGATTTGGTAAAAAGGTGAGTTGGAGTCAGCCGTCAGGCAAAAAGGTGAGTTTAAGTCAGCTGTTAGGCAAAAAGGTAAGTTTGAGTCAGCTGTTAGGCAAAAAGGTGAATTTGAGTCAGCAGTTAGTCCAATGCATTGGAGTGATGGTTATTTGGTTCACAGTAAGTTCCATGTATAGTTACTGTTGGCCATATCTGTACTGACTCCCGCTTGTGGTGACACACAGGGATGTGTCCCATAGTGCTTGGCACTGAGAGCCTGTGCTTAGGGGAGGTAGATAAATGTTTAAAATATATGGAACTAGAAGTTAGCCTATACACCTTTTTTTTTTTTTTTTAGAGGGCAGTGTCACTGGCCCTCATATGTGGGATCCGAACCAGAGCCTCTGGCTTCCCAAGCCAGCTCTCAACCACCGCACCACTCGGCTGGCCCTTTAAAGGATCTGATGTGTAAAATTTTAGTGGAGAGTTTGGTTTTCATTGATGTCCAGTCAAAGTTCTCTCTGTCAAGCACATATTAAAAAATTTTGATACATATAAAATAAGTGTACAATAAATTTTATTCTTCTTAATGGGAATGGCATATTAGTAAAAAAGATCATATACCTTCTTAAATGGAAAGATGTTTTGGAACATTTCAGTGAAACAGGAAAAAATCATAAACCCTTACCTGGACATATATGTTGTGTACCTTCTTTTATCATCTTAGGTTTATTACATAATTGGGAAAATTTTGTTATTTTTTGTTGTTGTTGTTGTTGTTGTTTTTGTTTTGTTTTGTTTTGTTTTTAAGGGCAATGTCACTGGCCCTCATATGTGGGACCGAACCGGGGCCGCTGGCTTCCCAAGCCAGCGCTTAACCACCGTGCCACTCAGCCGGCCTAATTGGGAAAATTTTAAAGAAAACGTTAGTGTAATATGAAATATATATTCATATATATGAATGGTGAAATTGATAGACACTATTCTGATATTGAGAAAGGAATTGTAAGTAAAATTTTTACATTTTACCAAAGCAGTAATTTATTATGAGAAAGAGATATTTCAAATAGAAGTAATAAATGATTTTGTTTTGTTTTGTTTTGTTTTGTTTTGATGGTTGGTAACCTAAATAAAAAAGAAATTATTACATGAATATGTGGTAATAAATTTAATGATTTTACTGAAAAATACTAATATCAACAAAAATTAGAATGCATAATATACCTGTACAATGCAGACTCTGATATAAAACAGGTAATTTGTATTAGAATATCAGAGAACTTAAGTTTTGTCAACACACACACACACTTTACATACTCCAAAGTCAATTAAATCCCAAAATTGACAATGCCAAAATTTATGTGAATATCTAAAACAGGTGTGAAGCTGAAACTTGTCTACATGATCAATTACAATAAGTAAAAAACTCAGTCAACCATATCATATGAAAAACTCAGTTATCTTTCCATTCTCATTATAGATGTGATAGACATATTAAAGTTATTCTCATAAGAGGAAACAATCAACTATACAGCCAAAATGCATATAAAAAGCTACATAAAAAAGCTATGTTAGTAAAATAAGTAGCAAGACATTGAGTTATTTGAATTTTTTATTTTTGTTGTATTTGTTAGCTTTATAAAATCTGTTATTTAATACGTGCAGATATATACTATACGTATTATATATATATATATATATATATATATATATATATATATATATATTACACGCACACACACTTTTTCTATATATAGTTTTCTACCTAATTTTGTATTCATAACTTGTATTCTGTTCCTTAAAATGAGACTCCAAAATTGTACAAGCCTCACGTTCCTCAAAACCTGCATCTGTCCCTGCTAGGAAATCAAATACGTTTCTTTGAGTATGAGCAGCAGAATGCTGGTGTGTGTTTAATTTAAGAAACAAAAAAAAATAAGTCAAGTTGATTGTAAGAACCCTCAGTTCCTCATAGAATAAAGGAAGAAGTAAATGACTAAGACTGGGAAGATGGAAACCAGGATTGTAGACAGTCTGGGTTCTAAGAGCGTTATGTCAGAAACCATCCTGTAGGGTATCTTCATTGGTTGGCAGATCCTGCTGGTACTGCATTCTTACTTGACATTCAAATGATGAGGAGGAAGCGTTGGATGATGTGGGTGGAGTCCCTTGAATGACAGCCTTGGAGTATTACATGGATTGAGAATAAAGCAGCTTCACTAGGAAAGATAAGCAAGGCAGACAGAAATTAAGAGTTTGCTAAGCCAGGCACTGTGCTTAATGCTGATAGATATATGGGAGCAAGGGGAGATGGTGAGATAGCCCGCCTTGTGCTTTTCAGGAACTTGCAGCTTTAGTAGAAGGGATAGCAACATAAATGGATAGTTTGGAAGCTATATTAAGGGCTAGGGAGATTGGGAAGCACAGCATAGGGAGACAAAGCCCAAACCTGGTTTTCTTGGAGAGAAAATGCCTGAGCTGAATCTTGATTCTGAGTCTGGTCTTCCTTCCTTGAAAAATATGAATGAAAAGCATATTAATATATGGCTTTTAAGAAAAGAAGTTTCAGAATCTAATTGCTTCAACTCACTCATTCACTCCAGTACCCTTTTCAGGCAGAAGGAATTGAGTCCCAGAGAAGTGATGTAAATTGACAAAAGAAAATACAGTTACATGGTGGCAAAAATTTACTGGAATCCAGATTTTCTGAATCTTACTTGAATACTCTGTTCAACATTTTATACAAGAGATGAAAGGAATACACAGAACTTGGCAAACATCAAAGTAAATAAATAGGACTTCATAGGAGGTTTCAAGGAAAGCAAGTCAAAAGATCTGTTATTTATAATTTTAATTCAGGAAACATGACTAAAGATATGTATATTAAAACCTTTTAAATCAAAACACTGTAAGTACAGGTTAAAGAGAGCAATGTGTTGGGGGAAGAAATGGGCATTTCGTAATAGGAAGCTATATGCAGGAGTCCATGGGATGTTTAAGCTAATTAACAGCATGTTCAATGGTGACAGCAGTGACATATGTCAAACATCATATAACAGGCTTTCAATCTGCACTTAATAACAAATGCATAACCCATTTAGACCCAGATTCCTGGCTTTGATTTCTTAAGAACATACAGGCAAATATACACTATAACATATATTAAGATTCATGATTTACAGCATACACAAGGATGATATTACCCAAAACTCAGGGTAATGGATAATAGAATTCCAGGTCCGGAAGCCCAAGAATAATATTGAGCATGAGAAACACAATCAAGGCAGAAGGAAAGCATCAAGGATACCGAAAATGCCCTGCACCGAATGCTTTCCCAGCGCATTGGCTAAATTCTTTACAAACTCAGTGCTTCCTTCCGTCCTCCTCGTGTTTCTTCTTATAGATCCAGGCAGACATTTCTTTCTGCAATCCTGGGAATTCTTCCTCATTGTCACTTCACTGAAAATCTTTTCCACTCTTATGTGGGACACTTGAAACATCTTCCTCAGCTAGTGCACGTAATGTTTCATTGCTTGAGTTTATTATATTTAGGTAAGGTCCTAATCAGATGTTAGGTGTGAGTGTTTGACTAACGAGGTGGCTGAGCACAGTGAGAAGCACTGAGCTTTTGGGTCTTCACCCATCACTTGGCAACATTAATACTCTGAGTACATAAGTAAGAAAATAAAATCTCCATTTCTTCTTTTGTACTAAGGGGGTAGCAATAACATCATCGCATTGTGATGCTGAGAAGATAAACAAAATAATTAAAAATCAGAAGTCTCAGTCAGTCTTACTTCTTATCATCATTGTTACTGCCATTGATGATGACAATATTGAGACAAATATTTGTCTTCTCTGAAGCAAACATATATCCTGTTAAACCACTTTTATACTTTTTCCCCAATGTTTCCCTTGATTTCATTTTATGCTAATTTTAAAAGAATTTCCAATAGTAATTTGCTTTATGTTAAATGCTTCCATTTTTCTTTCTTTTTTTTTTTTTTTTAGAGTTTTTAAATATAACCTGAAAAGAGAGAGAAGCAGGAGAAGCCAGGTTAACAATAAGAAAATAGAGGTGAGAAGTGGCTAGATTAGATAGTAGTTATATAAACCATTGTGTTTCAATATATATATATATATATATATATATATATATATATATATATATATATATATATTAACCATTGTGTTTCAACTTACTGCTTTTATATTATTTTTTTCCAGGCATTGCTTTGTTCCCCTCAAGTCCTGGCTACAGAGGGTAAGGAAGTTCAAACCTGCCAGGCTTAATCTTTTTAAAATAGATGACAGAGTCATCTGATGAGAATGAGGGAGGCCGGGGTGAATGCAGGGGCTTGAGTAAATTGAGCATGTTTTGGATAGCTCCTCTGGGAAATGGTATAGAGATTCAGCCATGAGTGAATAAAACAGTTAGTGAGAAGCGCTGACTGGTGAGAGGAGGCATTGTGAAGGGATGAGGTTAGCCCAGTTCCATGATTCTATCTATCCTAGCTCAGCAATTCTTGGTTCAAAGTAAAGAACAGAATGTACTCGTTCAAAAGATGCTGGTAGGTGGAGATTGGAGAGAACAGAGTAAGATTTGTCGTATTTTTTCTGTTTTGAAGCCTGTATCCCTGGGTTGTGTATTGAGCTGTTTGTTTTTTTTTTCCCCTCTGGGTGTAAAATGTGTGTTTCATGCAACGTAATCAGATTAGTGTTATACACATTTGACTTTTTCTTATCATGAAAACAATGTTTAGTTGTTAGAAAGTGTTTAAAAATAAATGTGGAAAAATTATATTGCCCTTATTGTAATTTATCCCAAATAAGGCATTAAAATTTGAATTTTCCATAGGCATACATCTTATACATAAATAGAGAAAAAGAGACTGAAATAAATAACTTTAAGCATGTGAGATGTATATAAGAAAACACAAAAAATAACAACAGACACAAATATACCCATCACTGGAATTATATCGATAAAATGTTTCCACATTTGTTTTAAATCTATTTTTTTCAAAATACATGAAACTCTACAGATATACATTGTTTTCATAGTCAATTTCCTGAATATTACTGAGAATAAACAAAGTTGGTCTTCTATTTCATTAATTTCTTCTTTTACCATTATTCATACATCATTGCTATTTTATTTCCTTCTTTATGTACCACCTTGAGATGAAATAACAGTTCTTTTAAATATTTCCTTCATGTTGTTTAAAAAATTCTATGGGCAATAATGTTTGCTATACTTATACATTCAGACAACTAATAATTTTTCTTCCTCCAATTTAGCACATCCTATTTTAGGTAAACAATCTTCATTTTTTTCCATAATTCCACCTTTCATGTACTCATAAAGTAGTACATCATATCTATATGAAGTGTTTCTTTTTCTTCTCTCTCTGTTTCTCCTCCTCCCTTTTCTCTTTTGTTCCTAACCACAAAATGTATCATTTTCAGGAATTAACTTTTAACGACCTATCATAAAAACCATTACACAGTAAATGTGGACAAGTTTATTTTATTCTTGTCACATCGTATCACTAAATCTGAATGCACCATGACCATATTCAATGTTAGAGGACATTTAGCTTGTTTAAAAATCTTTTTTATTGAAATTCTGCAATACATATTTCTGTTCACAAATCATTATGAATTAATAATAATTTTATGTAATATACTTGTATATCCTTAAAATAAAATTCCAGGGTCGACATATATTCATATTTTAAAAAAAATAGACATTGTTACTATGTTTATCTGCAGTATTGTAGCAGTTTATATTGTAATCAACAACATACAAAAGTGAACATTTGCACATACTCTCACCTGCTTGGATGCTATCAAGTGATTGGATGCTATCACTTATTTTCATAGAATTTGATGTTAGTTGTTTCTGTTTCAAGACTAGAAACTTCCTCAGTATAATGTTGGCCACCCTCCGGAGATTTTGATATATAGCAGTTAAATTTTATTTTCATTTCCATCTGAAAGGAATTTTTTGAGCCTCATCTAGTTTTCTGTGTTCAATAGTTTGTTGACCCAAACCCTTCATATATTAGAATTTATAAATCACATTACTATTTATCAAGACTTTACAGTAAAAACTTTACCCCTTCTTCCTCTTTCCAAACTAAACTCATTGAAGGATATCATTCTGAGCAGCTCACACTTAGGAGTGGGGAGTTATGGTCCACTTCCTTGAGGGATGATTATCTACATAAATTATTTAAATTCTTCTATCCATAAGATTTATCTTTTCTTCTATTTAATTTATTCAAAAGTATGAACTCATGGGTATTTATTATATACTTTGGTTTGTATCCAGTATGACTTTATTTATTTTGTCAATATTTCCCAGCTTTAGTCATTGGAAGCTTTGTCAGTTGGAGCTTGTGTCACTTTGACACCTGCCCATCACTGTATTTTCGTTTTGACCACATACTTCTTTTCAGGCTCTAGAAGGTACTCTATTTCCTGCCCTAGTCCTAGAATCAGCATTTCTACAAGAATCATGATTCCTTTTTTAAAAAATATGGCATTTGAAACCAACTTCTGGGTGCTAGGTATACTTGTTGTTAAGGGGGTGTGATTATTCCTACGCCCTCTTAGATGAAGGAGTAAGGACATAAATGTGTCTATACTAACACATGTACATACACATACCTATCTAAGTCTATGCCTCTAACTATATATTAAGCTGAACATGAGTTCATAAGATGTCTCCAAATATAATCCCTTACCACATGGATCATTCTAGCTTACCCTTCATCTGTAAACCCCCACTTCAGCAGTGAGAAACCTGGCTCTCACAGTATGTCATCCATTAGCTTAACTGTCCACTTCTAGTATGCATGTGCAATGGTTTCAGAATTCGCACCCTTTCCCCTATAGAAAATGACTTTGTCAATCCAAGTACAGTTCTTAACGCTCAGTTCCATAGTTCTTTTTGCTTTTAGTGTTACAGACTTCTTCATTTCCAAAGTTAATATGGTTAGAAAGTTTTTCCTACATAGCCTTCAGTTAAGTTGTTTAGTAAATTTGTAATACAATTTTTTTTTCCTTTGCCACAGTCTGCATTCTATCTTTGGATACCCTGATTTCCTAAATTATTTTTTAAATTTGCATACGTTGGAATTCACTCTTGTTCTGTTTGTTTAGCATCCTCTTATACTCCTCTTTATTCTTGATAAGTTCCCTTATTCTGAAGTCAGCTTTGTCTGAAAATAATATAGCTACATTTACTTTATTTGACTAGTGTTAAAATGGATCTTTACTGATTTTCTTTTAATATCTGGCTTAAATTTAAAATAGATTTATTCATGACAACATACAATTTTTTAATCTACTCTGTCATTTTCAGTCTTTTAATTCATGTATTTACACCATTTACATTAAAAATATTATTGATATAGTACTATTAATACTGTATTTATAACTGTATTCTATTCATTACAGTTCTTTGTTTTTTTTTCCTTTAATTCTTTTTCCACTTTCTCTGGTTTTAATTTTAGTTGAGCACTTATGATTCCATTTTATTTCCTCTCTTAGTGTATGAATTCTACCTATTTTTTAGTTGGTTTTACTGGTTGCTCTAAAATTTACAATATATCTTTTTTTTTTTTTTTTGAGGGCAGTGTCACTGGCCCTCATATGTGGGACCCGAACCAGGGCCGCTGGCTTCCCAAGCCAGCGCTTAACCACCGCACCACTTGGCCAGCCCTACAATATATCTTTTTAATTGATCTGTGTCCTCATTCTAATAACACTATGTTGTTCTATTTTTAGTGCAAATACCTTATAATAGAATATTCTACATTTCTTTCTTCTCTCCCTTGTGACACTGTTGACGTTAATTTCACTTATCCATATATTTCTATCAAAGCATTAAGAGACATAGATGGGACACATAGTTAGCATGTGTCTAAGCCTTCCCATGATCATGAATTATTTTATTCCCAGATTGGTTTCTCTGATTTCCGATAGCAATCACTTTAAAAAAGGCAAAGAAATTCTTGTTTTCTAGAAATTTCAAAGTTGCAGCAATATGGGTAGCTAAGCTCTCAGGGTGCTAATTTTTTTTTTCTCTTTTGTTTTGAACTTATGTAACTCATTTAAACATTTTTCTCCTCCATCATTTACCAAGATGAGTCTGCAGCACTCTGTAAAATATAACCTTAATTTTGCTGTTGCCTCTATGTTAAAATCGGATGATTTATGCAAGTGATTAATGTATGGGAATCGCATAATTGCCTTAGAACTTAGTAGCTTTATAGGGAAATATGACCTGAAGTGATTTCAATAAACTAAGTAAAAATTCTTTAGTGAAAGTTCTGAGGTAACTTAATTTGAATACCCAATATCTGTATCTTACCACACAATGATAAAGAAAAGGTGATTTTCTAAGTAGTTACAACTACAGGAATCTATTTTCCATTAGAGATAATGTGACAGCAGAGTTGAGGGAGCCATGGTCTAAGCACAAAATCATTTTAAAGAAATGTTCCTACAAATTTTATCTGTAACATATTTGGAGCTCAGCACATTGTGTACCAAGTTCCAGAAATTGTGGAAGAGGCATACATCCTCCCAGAAATTTTATTTTATTGAAAGGCTTGGAGAGGAGACTGCATTTAAAGTTTTAAACATATATGGGTAAGATATAAAATAAAAGGGAAAGTTAAGATAAATTAAGCTTTCAAAAAGAAGATTTCAAGCACAGTAGGTTTTATGATTTCACTTATATCCTAAAAATACCGCAGTGCTAAAAATTTTCCTTTCTGCTTCTGTTAGGAAACGTTTCATTGGAAAAGTTTCAAAGGCATAATTTTAGGATTAGAATTAAAATCATGATTAACTGAAAAAGAAAGGGGGGAAAAACCCATTGACCATAGCAAGAGAAAGGTAAAATACTTTGGAATTAATATAAAAAGGGATGTATTGAAAGTGTTGACTGGCAAAAATAACTCTCCAAGTAATTCACAAAAGAAATGGTTTATTTGGGAAAAGGAAAAAGAAACCAACACCACCACTGCAGTGTGAGAACATACACCTCCGACTTGAGCTCCAATCGACAGCCCATGTGTAGCAAAAGACCCCAATTCCAAGACGGCTATTCCCTTTATTATAATCCCTCCCCTGGAAGTTACCATAAGCATAAACAGAAAGTCAGGGTTATAGAGTTAACAAGGGACCCAGCTCTATCCATAGTCCTCCCAACTCTATGGTTAAGCATCCCAAGATGCCAGTTCACTTTATCAAAAGTATGTATGAGTCAACATTCCATGGGAGAAACAAAACCATTTTAAATGACACAGAAACAGGATGTATTATAGCCCTTATTATTTTGCAATGGTGGGAGCTGGTGGAGATCTCTATACAGGCAACTGTCTCTGCCTAGGGTTGGACATGACATTGCCATAGTTCTTCCAGGTCAGCAATCAAGAAAGGAAGTTTGTCCTGGGTGATGATAAATTGAGATCCACAGTAAAAATTGGAACCCAAAAAGACAAACTGGGGTCTTACTTCAGTATCTCCAATGTTGATGTCACACACGTCATTCAACGAAACATTAACACTTCTACTAGCAACACAAGTTTCATATAGGCATGCTTATCCCCAAGGAATGGGTTCAAGAGCAGGCAGGGTTCACTCTTGGAGAAAACTGTTGAGTCTCAAGAAAGACAGGCTTGTAGTGAAGGTAGGAATGTGCTCGCTACTTCTGAGATCTAGGGTTTCATCACTGGAAAAAAGCAGTTCACGAAAAAGTGAAAATTTCATCATCCAGGCTATTTGACCTGAAGACAATCCTTTCTAACCAGAGACAAATGACATCTCTTTGTTTCAGGAAAGGTTTAGTAAGTAGGTGGTTATTGAAGGAGCTCAAGTGCAGGCAATAAAGGGAATGAAGACCCAGGCGAAAGGAGAGAGTAAAAGAAACTAACAAATTCTGAAAACTAATGGGAAAACAGCAAAAGGAAGAAGGAAATAAAAAAAAAGGAACAAAAAGACAAAGAAAAGAAGGAAGGGGTAAAGTGGTATCAAACTCTCACCAGAGAGGCCCTTTTCATAAGTTATTTCGTTAACTCCTTTCAACAAATGTATGAAAAAATATTGATTAGTTTTCATTTTATAAATGACAAATTAGGAAAGCAAAGAATTAAGCAATTGGATCACGAAGATACAGTACATGCTAGAGCAGAAACTGAAATTCAGATTTATTTCATTTCATTATTAGCTTCTACTCTGCCATCCTTTCTCATGAATCCAAGCAGATAATTACAAGACGGTCCCTCTTGATGGCTTCTGATTATGGCAGTTGCTTTGAACCACTGTGGAGGGCTTCAAAAGGTTGCTTGAGTTTGAAGGTGAATATCCAGAAAGCTAAGGGCTCTTTGTGAACTTGTATCATTTTGTAAGTGTACTGATTTGTAAAATACAAAGATTTAGATCTTCATACTTATAGTGACATTATACAAACTATTTCTACTATGACTTCTTTGTGAAAATGGTTTTTTGACTGGGCATTTGTTTTTCCAGCTCTGATTTCAGGCAACGTGTTGGGTTTTTTGTTTTTGTTTTTGTTTTTCTTTTTTTCCCCAGGGCTTAATAATATTTAAGGCAGATCCCAATGCTTTCCTGCCACTTTTGGTTATTAGAACTGTATTAAGTGGGATCTTACAGCATTCACTACACTGTCACATCACATCCAGCAGAAGTCTCCTCCTTTCTCCCATTTAAGCTTCATCCAGACTCAGAGGCACACAGAGGTCACAGGTGTGAGGATGTGTCTCAGAGTCTACTCTTTTTCTCTTCTTGCCCCAGGCACCCCCATCCCAGTGAGCTATATCTGCTCATGCTATTTCATGCCACAAATTATGAGGGGCAAAAGGTAAAATAAATAAATGAAAAGCTCCTTCAGCTGGTAGTGTGATATAGTGATTGCACATAATGTGTCAAGGCAGGTAAGAAAAGAATGGGTATTTTCACAGAAGGGGGAAGGGTCAGAGACGTTTTCAATACCCCTCAGATTCCAGGGGGGCACTTGCAAAATGAGGAACTGGGTATGTCTGCAGTAGGCAAGGCGATACAGCTGGAGAGAGCATTCCTGGTTGCCTCTCCTGGAAAACAGGGCTTTCATTGAAGCTCTCCTCACTTGGTTGGTGAAGTGAGGAAAAAGCCAGCCCACTCTGTCTTATCAACACTCAACACTCTTCTAAATGAGTTTCATTTGCCCTGATGAATTGCTCACCTGTAAGTACAGGTTGCAAGTAGGTGTTGGATGAAGGGTGTCACAGATGGTTTTGTTCTTAGTACCTCCTATAGATGAGTCTAGCTACTCACTTTAAAATGTGGTGGTATTTAAAGTAATCCATTTTAGCTTTGGACATTAGCCAATACGTTAAAACAACACAAAAATCCCATTTTACATCCTATTACCTAAGTACTCGCTTTTGGGAATATTTGGAGACACTGTGCCATAAGAATCTATTGCATTATAGAGATATAAATAATGTTCCCTGTTGGTTAATCACTTGTAGATAAGAAAGATATCTTGATCTGACATAAAAGCCTGGCTTTGTCTTTTTATAATAAACAAGTAAGAAGCATGGCAATGAATTATCCTGATAACCACAAATTAAACCCAAATTACACTTTTTGCTTGCACCTTAAGAAGTAATCTCTAGCACCAGGTTCTAAATTGTTCACAAAGCATTTCCAGATTGTATTTGGAAATCTCCAGTTTGTTATGAAAATACTGGCAGAATTTTAATTATAATAGTGCTACTGGGCACCATCAACCCTTTTCAGATACATTTATGCTGAAAAAATGGTAACTTTAAGGCATCGGTTTGTTACATAAACACAGGTGTTGCTGAGTCCCGGCTGGTGGGCCATGTACAGAAGATTCATTCTTTCCAAGCAGTCAAGGAAAAAAGGGAGAGGAGAGGAAGAGTAAGGAGATCAATGCTAGCCCTGCTGCATTTGTTCAGAAACAAAGGTGCTAGTCATACGGCTCATGAGTTTAGTTAAGAAAGAAGGGGGGGGATGGTTTTAGGAGGTACAAACACTCACACAGGCCTACCTACACTTTCTGCCTCCCCCTACCTCTCAGCTGATGCATTTCACTGAGTTTAAGATGCTATCAGATGCTGTGGTTTAAAATGTTGGACTTGCCCATGAGAGGAAAATGTTATGAGATTTTCATTTCTTCCCTTTTGAAACCCCTACTTTTAAGTATCAATGAAGAAACATTTGTTCTTTTTTCTGAATGCACAATCAATATCCAGGTTAAAAATCACTACTCCTAAGATTAGGCCTTGATTTACCTATGACCCAAATGTTTTGTTATATTTCTGTCTTGATATCCATTTACTGGAGAGGGGTGAGGTGCTTACAAGCACAAAAAAATTTCCACTACATGAAAATGTTGCTGTCAACCTTTTGCTGCACTGAGGCGCTTGTGAGAGAGCGAATGGCAGCCCCCCAAAGAGCAGGGCAGCAGCTACATTCTAAAAGGTGCTTCAGGCTAACTGTGCTCTGAATTCCTTTGACAAAGCCTTCCTGTAACCCTGTCCCCAGCCCTAATGACATTACCATGGGACAGTCCTTGTCACTATAGAGACTCCCATAGCAATACTCACACACGTGGTGACCTGGAACATAGGTGGCAGGCTGCTCTCTGTTATTTGCCTTCTCATTCCCTCCCCTCTCTGGGCATCGAGTTATGCGAGTTGAGCTTTTGTGTGAGAATCCCTACAAATACACTGGCCATGTGTGGAATCGCAGTATGTGTCTGGAAGACAAACCATAGACTGCCTGTTGTAAACATTTCCTGACCATTTATTTCCTGATCAACTAGGGGAAGGGAGGTGAGAGGCAAAAAATGTTTTAGATGGAATGAAACAACATGGAATCCTAGACATTTAATATCAACATGTTTCTTTTAAAAGTCAACTTGAGTCCAATTTTTATTGTTGTAGTTAATTAGAGCAAATTGTGATCCTGAATTAGTACAATAAGGAGAAAAGATACAAGACAAATTCAATCTGGACGACGTTCTTAAGTTTGGACATCGCGTAATGGGGACACAAGCCAAACCAAGCACCCAAGGGGAACAATTGCTGATAAAGGTATAGACAGCCAAATGTACTCTGTCCTTCTTGATTCAGGAAGTCAGCCCAGATTAAACAGGGGAGAATTTCTAAGCCAACCCTCCCTGATTGCACTACCAGCAGCCAGCCTTTCCCTGGGCTTATGTGCATAAGACCAGACTGGTGCCTGGTGTGTGTCTGTATTTATGGAAGAAACTGGCTGTGAACCAGGGGGTTTCTCCTGCTTCAAATACTCTCCTTTCAAACACAATCAAACTGTCAGCTGGTTGGCATTGGTTTGGTCCATCTCTCAGATGTTTTCTTTTCAATATACCAAGAGGATCGCAGACCATAAATATGAGCTTGCAGACCTGAGTCATTAAACTCCTTTTGATCAGCAGCTTATGGTCCTGGTCCCTGTTTTGAGTTAATGTCTCGGTGTTGATGTAAATTGCAAATGAACAATTGGACTGTATGAGATTCTGTTTTGTACCAATAGTTGGACTAAGAAGAGAAAATGGATCATTATTCTTACCTTACAATATTGTTAATTATATCTAGGGATATACTCAAGCCTGCTTTGTTTTTCTTTCTGTTATATTCATTTAAGAGATTGGGATTTGGGTAAGTATTTAAAGTATGTTTTTCCTATATAGATGATAATAAAATAACAATCTGCTAATGTTGCATTGTGCTGAATACATTCCAAGAAATGTGTGTGTGTGTGTGTGTGCGCGTAGAGTGTCTGTGTGTGTGTGTGTGTACGTGTGTGTGGAGAGTGTGTGTGTGACAGTGTGTGTATGTGTCTGTGAGTGTGTATATGTGAGTGTGTGTATGTGTGACAGTGTGTGTGTATATGTGAGAGTGTGTGTGTGTGAGTTTGTGTGTATGTGTGCGCTAATGTCCCCCAAGTTCCCTTAGATTGTGAAGATATCTTCCTCCTGAAAACTGACCCACTCTCCCTTCTCCCTATTAACTTGTCAGGTGCAACATGAAGGCAGAAAGCTAGTATTCTTTATTTTGCCAACTGAAAGAAGCTCAGTGCTGGGTGTCCTATTTCTCACCAGAAGTGTGAAGATACTAAGAAATAAATCAAGTAAAAAACAGGGAAAAACAAAAGAATAAAGGAAAATGGAGAAGTAAATAAGAAACTTTGTTTTGGTGAAAAACAATTTTTTTTTTTTGAGGGCAGTGTTACTGGCCCTCATATGTGGGACCCGAACCCGGGTCGCTGGCTTCCCAAGCCAGTGCTTAACCATCGTGCCACTCGGCCAGATCCAGTGAAACACAATATTGATCAAAACCCTATTTTCAAGGTCAAATACCTTCTAAATGTATCATTTGCACACATAACACTTCCTCAGGGAAGAGGGAGCTCAGTGGGGCAAGTGCAGGGGTGGACTCACCATTTGGTTAGTTCCTCTGCACGCCTGCTGCAGTGCTCATCCCTTCCCATACTTCCTCTCCTTGATGTGAACCGGAATTACACGTGTGTGCTACATGCCTCACTGTGAGCCTACAGGCTAATATTAAGAGTAGTAATTGCCAGGAATTGAATTTGTGTATTTGTAAATCTCTTGTGAATTGAATTTTCCAGTTCAGTTCGGAATGATCAAAAACCACTTGCTATTACACATATTGTCCAAATATATACACGTTTTTGTCTTTCTGTTTTTGCTGTTATAGTCCATTCTCCTGCAGTAAACTGCCCGTGATGACCATGACCCTGAAAGTGGCTCCATCTCATTCCAAAGATCATTCATATAGGCTCTGATCGAGGCGCAGGTATAATAGGTGTGGTTCCAGCCTGAATTGTCTTTGTCTCTAAAAAGATGATTAACCCTGCTATATAAATATTTATAGGAATAGAAATACTTTTAGGAGGAAAGAGCATAGATACAATTCAAAAAGCCCCAGAATCTTTGCAAACTTGTTAGGAGATAATCTTTCTCATTCCTGTCCTATGCCCTTTCCAGAGCCCAGGTACAGTGTGTCCGTATACAGCCGGGCTCTGGCTGGATTCTCCTCTGGGCTTGCATTCCCAACACAGGGTCTAGCTGAGGAGGATGAAGTCAGGGCCCCTGGGAAAGTTTGAAGAACACACTCAACACTTCTGTGGAGTTGCCGTGGAGTACATTTCCAGCAACTTTCTCCTTCCTGCCTATTAGTGATTTATGGCTGTAATTGGCAGATAGGCATCTATGTATATGTCCCTCTGAGAATTATATTTCGAAACGTCCTAACACGGAGAAAGACTTCGTCTAAGGGAATTATACACTTGATATTAATTTTGAAGATTATTTTCTTTCCATATACAAGTATAGTTGGTGCTGTGCCTTCAGTGTTGCAGAATACTGAGGACAATTGGGATATCTGAATTCACACAACAGCATTGACCTTAATTCTGGAGCAACTGAAGATTGGATAGCAAGACAAGCCAAATTAATCCTATATGTAATAACATGATCTTTTCATATGAATGCTTCCATGGATGGGAAATAAAAGACCTGAATTCTATAAAAACCCACCTGCTTTATTAGCAGTGGCGATCCACATGTGTGTTCACATGCCTCTGTGGCTAATTGTCCCTCAGTAACATCAACAGGAAACTCCCAAAATGCTCTCCATTTTCTAATTTACCCTCCAGGAAAACGGATGAGGCAGGATTCCTCTGCCAGAAAGGGTGTGTGTGTGTGTGTGTGTGTGTGTGTGCGCGCGCGCGCGTGCGCGCGCTTTCTCTTTTATCTAACTCGTTCCTTTCTTTCATCTTTGCGTGGCAGGCTGTAGTGAGCCAGCCTGGTTCTCATGCCCCGTAGGTCATATAATTGAATGTACTGGGAAGGGCCAGGGCTGTTTCATCACAAGTGACTTAACCACATCCTCCATGCTGGAAATTAGTGCAGCTGAAAATATGGTGAGAAAAGAATCACATCCAGATGACATTTTGCAAGTCTTCCCCAATCTGGGACAATCTTGTGGTTGTTTTCTTTCTGTTTCCTCTTGAGTGTGCTATGGTTTATGAACTTGAATGGAATCGGCTGCAGTTCTCCAGGCTAAGGACGCAGTGCCTAACTTTCATGGGGTGTGGAGATTTTCTGATTAATTTCTACATCGCCATGTCAATCTCTTCATCATTTCCTTGTTTCTATGATTATAGGACCATTAATCAGCCTGGGGTTACAGTTTTGTGTTAAATCAGACACATATTAATTACTATTTGCCATACCTTTTTTTAGGCACTGTGGTTTCTACCACTACTACACACACACACACACACACACACACACACACACACACACACACACACAGAGTCTTCATCTTTTATGTATCTTCACAACTGCAACACTCATTTTTAAAACGTCATACCATTTAGCAGTGGTTGATAATGGCTCTGAAATGTTAAAATATCCAGTGTGCTGTGGCGACAATGATCTTACATACAACACAATTTGTACAGCGCCTTTCCAGATGAATAGCGTCCGTTTTAGAATTGCTTGTGGAACGAGAACAGTTATTTATTTTGCATTTCCCTTCAATGACTCCCTATGGGCGTCATTGAAATGTGAGTTAATATTCTCCCTTTTCAGAATTTTTTTTCCTTCTGTCTTATGTCAGTCTATAGTATTTATGTCTATAGTTTTAAACTTCTGCATTGCTATAAAAATTGTAACTCATGTTTAGAAAATGCAAACATTTGGGTCTGATTACATTTGGGGCTTCAAAAGTTTTTATTGAGGGCTGGCCGAGTGGCTCAGTTGGTTAAGAGCTCGCTCAAGAGTGAGAGCTGAGCTCTGAGCAACTGCGGTTCGATGCCAGCCTGAGCTGAGTTGCCGTTGAACTGTCAACAGGTGGCAGGATGGCTCAGCTCAAAAAAAAAAAAAAGTTTTTATTGATGTGAATTGGGACTTTTAGGGGGGAAAAACTTGTAGGTCTGTTTGTTACTATATCAGATCAGGCTATGATGAACCCTGAATAAGGTTAATATATAATAATAATATTTATTATAATTTATATTATATTATTAGTTTGTAGTTGGAACCATGAATTGGTGCCTGCCTAGTTACTGCTAACACTCAGTGTCTGTAGATGGGGGTAACCAACTGCTCACCTCTCAATGTGTACTCTTCATTGGTCTACTCAGTTCTGCACTTGAACTAAACCTAAAAAAAGTAACTGATTTTTCTCTTCCTTTGTTAACTCCTCAAACACTGGAGTTCATTACTTTAAGTCAATATGTTTAAATGTAAACCCAGATTCCCTGTCCTGAGAAATTTAATATTCTGTTGATAGCAATAGACTATTCAGCAATATGGTGCTTGGAGATATGTGCTAGGCAAACATTTTGTAGTTACCAGGTCAGTTTGCATCTAAATGCAACTTTCAAAAGAAAACAATAATGTTGATTTCAGTTATACAGGAAAGATGCTGTTTTTATCATGTTAGGGCTCTTTCATTCTGAGAACATTTATATAGTTTATTTCTTTTTAGAAGTTTTTACCAAAAAAAAAAAAATTAGTTAATCTCTAGATTTAAGAGATAAAGTGGTGTTATTGTTAATAATAAAACACTGGTTGTGTTGGTATCTAACATCAAATATCACTTTCCTTAACTCTGCTTTTAAATGCCCTTTGAACTCCAGTGACTACAGTAGTCGCCACAGAATCTGAGGGGTATAAAAATCATTAGACGATGCCATAGTTTTACAGATGTTCAAGGTGAGTCTTAAGATATGTGTTGCTTTATATATAAGACCTCATCAGTTCTTACCACAGCATAAAGTAGGACTACTCAAAATATAGTTTGGAGATTACTGTCCTTTGTGGCATGTTTATTACATGTCCCATGAGACAAATGCAGAAATGAAGAGGGTTTCAAAAAACTTACAGCAATTTCACATCGCCATGACAATCAAGTGTGTGATCAGTGGGGATTGTATTTTGTATGGTTTTTTTTTTTTTTTTTACATTTTAGTTTTCCAACAATTCATTTTATTCTATTTTACAAAAATATTCAGGATTGATGTTTTGTTTGTTTGTTTGTTTGTTTGTTTGTTTGTTTTCCCCAAAATGGTTCTTCACCAGATGTAGTTGAAGAAATATTCCTGTAGGGGTTTCCTATGTTTCTCATTGTCACAACTTTTCTATTCGCTTTTTTTTCTTACTGCACACACTTTAAAGATCTCCAGAGCGGCTTCATGCAGTGTGTGAGTACCATTATTGAATGTGAAATTTTATACAAGTACAGAGCAAAAACACCCTTCAGCTATTTTCTTAACTTACGGGTATATTTAAAATTTGAAGGAACATGACTACCCTTTTTGATTCTTAGAGAGGGAAATCACATTACACTCTTAAGGCTGTTAGACTTCTGGACCCCAAACAGCCATTGCTGAGGCTCCTGTCTATTCTTTACACACTGTGGACATACTCAGTGCTCAATAAATAGTTACAGATAAAATCATACAACTCAAAACGTTTGAAATTCCAGAAACCCAGTGACTCTCTTTAGAAATTAAGAAGCTTCGCAGGAAGTCTTTCCTTGGATTTGGACTAAGCAAGGTGCAGGGGTTACACATGTGTCCCCAGGAATGAGCACGCCAGGCATTATCTGCCTCAGCAGAGAGAAAACAGCTGTGCTTCATGGTTGGTTCAGTTAGTTATTCCAAGAAGCAAACCTCATTTTTTCCTGCAGAACCAGTTTGGAGAAAGCACTGCAGAGGAGGCTGATGTTTTTCTCAGCAGGAAGACAAGAATGCCGGCCTTCGGTAAACGTTCGGTGTCTAGAATGTTACACACCAAGGACTTAAAATTGTGGAAATGTATTAGACAATTCCAAGCGCACTCATAATTGTAAAACACACCTAACAAATCTGGAAGTTGATGGTTTTACATTAGACTTTGGATGTGCTTGCTTAGTTGTGCCATCGTTTCAAGGAAATACAAGTTATGGGCAACATCAATTTATCTGTTTCAGTAATTCGATTTTCTACACAATTATCTGTATATTTTATGCCCCCTGTACCTTACATACTCTCACAAATGTTACTTGGTGTACATTTTTATGAGTGTGATTGACATTGTTGTACCTGTTATTATTTGGAGTGTTATAATTCTTGAGCCATGACTAGTGATTTGATGCTGGAATGCTGCTCCAGATTCATAAACAAATATTGCAACATTTTTCTTTGTTTCCTTTTGAGTGTGCTGAAGCTGGACTACTTATTTCAGCCCACGCTATGGCTGGATGAAGCAGAAGACCTGCAAAAATCATGGACAACATACTATTCTTTAACTTGCTCTAAATCCCTGAGCTAACATAAATCCCTGAGTCCAATGTGTTTTATTTGTCTGTTTGTTCTTTAACATTTCAAATGCACCTGAAACAAGGGTTATGGACACATACAAATTATATACCATCTATCAGTAGTGAAGTGTGTATTTAAGCTCCAAGTACTTACTAATTCAATGATAGTTAACATACCTAAATCCTCAGTAAAATATAATAATAATAATACATTGAATTTCAAATACGTATTTTCTACATACATACAGCTAACATTTATTTTGCCATTTGCTACGCTTCTCATGTAAAGTATTTTACAAGAAATGCAATTACAGTTTTCATTGTCTTAAATTGTAAATGAAAAGAGACACTAAATTAGTTTTAACAATATTTATACAATTCCTTTATTTATTCAACAAGTATGTATTGAAAATTTAAGAATTGCTAGGCAGTGTCTAGGCAGTGAGGACACAAGAGTGACTAAATGAACAAAACTACCAATGTTGTCCCACTGAGACTTTAATACACGTAATTTATGTTTTAACTCTCTCTCTCTCTCTCTCTCTCTCTCTCTCTCTCTCTCTCTCTCTCTCTCTCGGTCCCCCGCCTTCCTCCCTTCCACTCCTTCTTTTTTTTGGTCTGTGATTAGTCACTAAGTATGGCTTCCTAAAGTGCTATGCTCTTTATGATTCTGAATTTTAATCATCTTTCGCTGCAATATATTGAAAAGCTAACACAACAAGTTCAGAATTTAAGTAGAAAGACAATGTTTAACTCCCAGGGTGGAGTTGAATTCTATTCGGTCTTCATTCCCACTTAATTTGCTTATATGTAAAAGTGCTTTGTGGTATTGGTGAACTTTAAACTGTATTTCCAAGGATGACAAGCTTCTTTCCATATAACTTTAGAAGATTTGTTGTCATTAATGTGTTGCTATTTCACATACAAAGTTAAGAGGGCTAAAAACCTCCCCATATGGCCCTAAATAGTGTCACCTAAGTAATTGGTACTGACATTGCTTTAAAAAGAGTAAAAAGAATACACATGGGCGGGCCGAGTGGCACATTGGTTAAGAGCTGGTTTTGGGATGCCAGCAGCCCTGGTTCGGATCCCACATATGAGGGCCAGTGACACTGCCCTCTACAGCTAACAACAGCTCCACCTGGAGCTGGGCTGAGCGAGCCCCAGTGACGACGGTGTGGGCTGCAGCCCCTGCTGCAGTGAGTTGCCATAGGCTACAGTGAGTGGCCGGCAGCCAGCGTGAGCTGCCAATAGCCGCGGTGAGCGACCATCCAGAGGCCGGTGACCGATCTGCCTCATCCGGGAAGAGCGCAATGATGATAGCAACATGGGTCAGTGAAGCAACATCCTTCACAACTAGACTGAAGAACAAAAAGACAGCAACTTGTCTGTTCCCCTTCCCTGATTCCCCAATAAAATCTTTTTAAAAATTTTAAAAAAAGAGTACACATGCACATTTATAAAATACAAGCAATACAAAAAGTAACACTGTTTTTTAAAAAGAATATTTCCTTTCCTCCTTATTCAGAGTAAAGTCTTGTTAGCAAGTTCTTTTTTGATGCATTACTCCTTAAGAAAAAGTCTCTAATTAACTATAAATAAACAAATGCATATACCAACAAATAAATATTCAGGTATCTACCTCTTCATTCTTCAAGTCATTTACACAAGAAAACATCATATACAGATCATTTCATGCTTTGCTTTGTGTAATTAATATTATATTTCATCTTTACACCATCAGGTGGAAGAACTTAAACCCTTTTGTTTATTGTCTTCCATCATGTGAATGTGGCATCATTTACATCTCCTGTCCCTGGATTGTTTCTACATATAAATGTTCCTTTAAAAGGCAGGTAGCTAAATAAACCATTGGCAGGAGCTCAGAGTGAAATCCCATTTGTTTGTGATTTTGGGTTCCCCCAGGGTTTGTCAATATGTGCTTCTGTGTTCCTCCCAGAAACTTTAGACGTTGTCTATCCTGCCCTGGAAGCTCTCCTGGCCTTTCTGCATGGGAAGGGCCCAGCCCGGAACTGCAGGTCCTCCCTGCCTCTGCTTGGGATGCTTCAGGTAGGTTTCATATATATATATATATATATATATATATATATATATATATATATATATATATATATCAGATTCTAATCATGTTCCACATCCTTATCAAAGAACTTTTGTTCCACTTACTTTTGTTCTTCTAAGAGTTATCAGTGAAGTTCATAAAAACAAACAAACCTGAAATGTTAAAAACAACAACAATAAAACAAAACAAAACAAAACAGTACTAGAACCATGGCAAAAAGATGGGGATAAGGTATTACATGACTTATTCTTATCCATGGAAGTTGATAGTCATATAAAGAAACCCCAGGGACAGGGTCATTTCACAATGATTGATCACCACTCATTACTGTTAAACATGAACACTCACGATATGAACATATAGGAAAGCAGTAAGAACATAGAAGAAAACATTCAACAGTACAGCTTTTCTCTAAGGACACGTTGGTGGCGGCAGAGAGCTTTTGGTTTCTAAGAAAAGGAATGGCATGCTATCAATATAGAGAACTGTCATGTCACTGTAAATTCTGAAATAGAATATATCACTGGATGTGAAGGAAACTTCTGATAAGAAATTTGGTTGAGAAGGATTGCTTTTGGCATCTCTGCCTTGGTGACAGTTGCTTCTGGGCCTCCGATGCGGCTCTGCTCTTGCTGACCTCAGCCAGCATCACTGTCAGACTGGTAGGACTGGCGAGGCCCGCTGGCAACGCTTTCATAATCGCTGGCCGCCAGAGGCTGCTCTGTCCTGCCAGGAGGTCAGTGTGCAGATCTCAGGATTAAACACTGGTTCCTGCTGCCAGAGACTGAAGCACCTTTCATCCCACTGAAAACTCGTCAGAGATGAAGAGGTCACCAACATGCAACCATGCAATGGTCTGTTTCAATAATGTGGTGTGTTAACAGTTGGTATAAGTCATTGAGCTTTTAAGATTTGTATTTATGTTAAAAATTCTCTTCCATCTTATTCCAATGCCACAGAAAGGCAGTGTGTATTTATTTATTTATTTATTTATTTATTTATTTATTTATTTATTTATTTTTGAGAGCAGTGTCACTGGCCCTCATATGTGGGACCAAACCGGGGCCGCTGGCTTCCCAGGCCAGCGCTTAACCACCGCGCCACTCGGCCGGCCCCGTATTTATTTTTATTTATCTGTTAATGCAGAAAAAATATTCAAACGTGAAAGCTTTACTAGGGGAAATAAAGTGAATGAAATACACAGCTGTCTTAATGCTATTTAACAGTCCTATTATCTGTTAATTGAATCCATGCATAGCATGATAACAAAGTAACAGGAAGGACAGATAGCTCAGCTGTGGTCCCCTTAAGAGAAACCTTAATAGTCTTACAAAATAAAAAATGTGAACTATGGTACCACAGGTCTACACATGAATTAACATAGGAATAGAGGTAACTAACTTCTTTGTAAAAAGAAGCCAGTTTTTAAAATAAGAGAGATTTATAATAGAGTAACTGATCACATTCCATGAGGGACTTACTTATTTTTTCCTCTTGTATTTAGAATAAAATGTAGGTTTCAAGTTTCTAAAAACAATATAATTAACTAATCATGCTTTTATTTGCTTAACTTGTTGGAAATCAAGTTTCCTACCATCCTTTTATCTTATAGTGGTTTAACTGGTGAAATAATAATTACTCCCTTGGCATAGAATTTTCACTTTGTTTTTGAGCAAGACAGTTTATGGAGACAAACTTGCAGCCAGTTGACAATTAGGTGGAAAGTAGATTTCATGTGGATGCATATTCTTTGGTTAACATGATGGTGTTCTGTGTGTATTCATTTTGTTGTGCATGTGTGTGTGTGTGTGTGTGTGTGTGTGTGTGTTTTAATAGGAAAATTGGAGGTGCATTTTGTTCTTATTTTGAAGACATTACACAATCCTGATAGGCATCGCTCATTCATATTGGTAGAAAGAATAAGGAGAAACAAAAAATGTATTCTATTTCTCACAAAATTCATAGTGGAACTCAATGATTAGAAAGACATTATTAGCTCATTACAAAGATATTAGTTAAGTAATTGCAATAAATATTCATATATTTATAAACGGAACTTATGATGTATTGGGGAGACATATTGAATGTGCCTCTAAACTATTCTAGGAGGGTTCAAGGAGTGCTTCCTGAAGAAAGTGATATTTTTAGTCACTACACTTTATACTTCAGATCAATCTCCAAACCCTTGCCTCCTCTAAGGGGTTGCCTCCAGTCCACCACCTTGTCTTCCCTATGTTCCCAAGTGTAGTGATTATATTAAGTTTCTGGAGCTGCCATAACTAAGTACCACAAACTGGGTGGCTTGAGAAATTATTTTACAGTTCTGCAGGCTAGAAGTCCAAAATCAAGGTATCTGCAGGGCCTTGCTCCCTCTTAGCCACCAGCAGAGCTTGCTTCCTTGTCTCTCATAGCTTCGGGTAGCCCCATGTATTCCTTTGTTTGTGGCTGCATAACTCCAAGCTCTGCTTCTATCTTTATATGGCTGTCTTGTCTTCCCTCTCTGTGTGTCTCAGTGTCTTCACACACTATTCTTCCTGTGTGTCCATATTTTTATCCAAATTTCCCTATTTTCCTAAGAATATCAGACATATTGGAAGAGCATCCACCCTCATCATCTCATTTCTACTTTTTTAAATCTGCAAAGACCCTATTTCCAGACAAGGTCACAAACACAAGTCCTGGGGAGTAGGACTTTAACTTTATCTTCATTTAGGGTATAGGGGACATAATTCAACTTATAACATTGACTGACATCTCTTGGCCTCCAAAGCACGAGACTAGCACTGACTACACTGTTCTTTCGCCTCATGTCGAGTCTATTACCATTTATTGTGTAGAGGTGGTAGCAACTGCATGTCTTCCTGTAACGAATTTTCTCCTATACATTGCTTTTTACTCTAGCACAAAGCTTATTGGTTAAATACGGAGCATATGGATTCGTAAAGGAAAGTCATTTTATTTTCTAAATGATTTTCAATTGATTTCAAACTTATGACAGAAATGAAAACATGAAAATTCCCTGTAGTTTGTGCCACTGTCTTGCATTAACTACTAATCTGTCAGAAAAATACCAAAAGAACAGCAAAACTCCCAAGATGATAATATGAAATAGCCTAATATAGTATCCTGACAACGTCCCTACAGGCTATCAAGGAATATGAAATTCAACAGGGACAGACACTCCTGTAAGAGCGGGAACAGTCACCTGGTGCGTCTACACTCAGGACCACTCCAGCTGCATGGGAATTTTGTGAAGAACGACATTCTCCCTCGGGCACAAAGCACAGTGCTGAATAAAGCAACGGCATTCCAATGGAAGCATTGGAACGATTTTCAAGAATAATGAATCATCAGAAGGCTTTGAGGCCTCTGCTTAATAAGAAAGAGACATGTAAATAGGTCCGGGATTAAAAAAAGAAAACCCCTTAGTGTGCATTTTCTATATTTTGCATCAAATTTATAGAATTAAATACATTGTATACAATGTTCATATTATCAAACATTACTTTTCGTATTTGATTCCTCTGGTGTTAACATGGAAGGAAGAAAAGAGATCAAGGACGCAAGTCCTGTAAGTAACCATAATGTAGTCGAGTCGCTGTACATTGGAACCTGGTCTTAAGGTGACAGGAACCCGCCCCCACCTCCACTCCACCTCCCACTCCATTTTAGCCCAGCAGAGTTCATAAGGCTGTCAGGTACCAATTCCTGCTAATTATCATACAAGAGGAAGAGAGAGGAATAGGAATATCAGTTTATTAGCTTTTCCATTACATTATGATGATAATGAAAGTTGGTCAAACTCACCAATAATAAAAATTCAAGTCAGCGTGAAAATAAAGTGAGAAAATAGACCTTCAGGGATGTCAAGTGCGATTGAAAAACTACCATAATATTTCTGAAGGCCAACTTGACAATCCGCCTCAACAAACATTTAAAAAGTGTATGCTTTTTGGTTCTGCAATAAAACTTGTAAGAGTTTATTTTAAGCAAGTACCCAAACAAATGTTTAAAGCTGTATGCATGAGGAATTTCATTACAGGGTTGTTTATAGTAACGAAAACTATAAAGTAATTAAAATATCCATCAATATGAATGTGGGTGAGATTTTTATACAATGAAACACACATGTCTTATGCAAATGAAACTGAATCTGAACCTGATTGCTTCCCTAGATTTGAATTCTAATTTATTGGAATGACAAGGTCAGAAGAACATATTGGATGATACCACAGGAAAGTAATCAGCAAAATACAGCCTTTTTCTACAAATGAATTGCAAGGAAAGAAAAAAAAGGAACGAGGGAGTAGTAACCAATACACCAAGAATTTAAGAGATATATTATCTAACATGGAACTTATCTGGATCTTGAAGCAAATAAAGAAAATAAAAGAAAACATTAATAAGAAAAACAAAGGGATTTGATTGTGTTATGGAATTTTAATTAACTTCTTGGATAAGATAATGGTGTATGTTTTTTAAAAGGAATTCATGTCTGTGGAGATATTTTCATATAAACTGATACAATATCTGGGATTTGTTTACAGTGATTCAAGATTGGAGACGGAGGTGAGTGAGTAGAGTGTGATAAAACATGATCAGGGAGCTCATTATACGTTTTCTATTTTTACAATGTTTTAGGAAAAAACATTAACAAATTTAGAAAGCATTTAGAGCTAAGTCAAAAAATGTGGCATATGCAGTAACTACGTGGAACAATGCTTTTTGTGCAAACTATATATGATAGTAAGCACACTTACCTAATTGAAAAAGCTAGAAAGATAAAGCAAATGTTAGTAGTAATAACTTCTGGATGTTGGCATACATATAAGGCCATTAATTTCATTATACTTTTCTGTAATTTATAGCTTATTTTGCCAATTCTAAATATAGAAGGAAAATAGTAAGAGGTATTTTAACTTAAAATGTGTCTTTTTATTCACTTTCTTTTCAATAAGCTGTCATACAAAACATTGTCATTCTTGTATCAAAAAGAAAACAAAAACAAACAACCCTTTGGGGGGACTTAAGAAACAGTTTACATAGTCTCCAGCCTACTACGTATCTCAGGGTTGGAGCTCTTTCTCTTGGAAGGTGAGGATAAAGCTGCTAAATCCTCCCTTTATGGCTTCATGTTTTTTTGGGAACTACATATAGGCCGCCACCTTTTTGCTGACACATTCTCTCTGTTCAACATGTTAGACGATTAACCGGGCCAGGTTTAATTTTCTTTTCATAGCTTGGGTTTGGGAAATATCCAGCCCCTAAGATTTCTGCATATGTTTAAGAGAATCCAATTTATGTTGATTTTACAAGTTTAGCTCTTTGGGTGTCACTGTTTTCATATTTGGGGACCCCCTTCTACAGTCTCCTATTTCGCTGTTTTTCTGGGTGACTAAGAATGCAAAGCTGAGTTTGATTATCTATAGCATCTCACATTGATCACTGTCATATTTCTTGTACCAACACGCATATGTTATGCCTACATACAATGTTTAAACCTCTGTGTTTTCTTTTAAGCATTCTATTTCTTGACAATTTTCTATTCAATGGCAGGTTGAAATTATCTTACACATTCTCTCCTACATAAGTCCTAAAGGCCACTTCCTTTTTTCCGTTCTCCCTCTCTCCCTCATCCTCTTCCTCCTTCTCTTCTCTCTCTCTCTCTCTCTCTCTCTCTCTCTCTCTCTCTCTCTCTCTCTCTCTCTCTCTCTTTCTCTGCTCCCATCCAGATCAACCCATGTATACATTTTACTCAACTTGAATTGCTGCAAATGACAAGACGGTGTTTAAATTTGTAGGAAATTACTGATTAGGTGTCATAAAGTGACCAGTGGGCTCCTTGATAATGCTACTTTGAATGATTTATACATTGTGAAGCCTCAACAATCCCAAATATGAATAATATATGATTCATTGAGGTTCATCCAGGTTTCCCTGATGACAGGGTTTCTTGTTATTATTATATTTCTACTGTGTCAGTGATCTATTGTCCATATTTTGGACAAAATTTGGCTCAACCTGATTTGTGTATAACAGTATGGCATGACAAATTGTGATCCAAAATAGAACATCCTTTTGTGAACATATATGTGTTTGCTTTAAGAAGAATACAAAAAAAACAGGTGGGTGAGTTTGCTGGAAATAGATAAAACCTGGTAGTTCAGCATTAAGATTTAGATCAGACATTTATGAAGCAGAAAACATGATCTTTAATAGGCATAATTAAAGAAAATTTCATAACAATGACATATTCACTATAATTGTAGCATTTCCTGATTCCTGTTCAGACTGAAAACCTCAAGAAATATCTCTCTAGCAATACTTTAGAGTTTCTCTTTGAATATGACAGCATGAGCTGCTGAATTTCAATTCACATATTTCATCTTCAAAGCACAGAAGTGACATCCAACTAAAACCCATTACATTGTTTTAAGGGAGCATTCCATTGTTGTGTGAATCTTACAAGCAAACTGTTTTACCAAAACCTAAAAGGCATTTCAATACAGGAGAATTTGTCCCCATTTTTAACACATGTGGTTGATAGGTCCATGCAACTATGAAGTAAGTCCTATTATTGTCTCCATTTTATACATTAGGCACAAGAAAGTTAAGCACCTAATTTAAAGTCCCACGGCTGATGAATACTCAAGGTGACATTGAACATCAGGTGTTTCATCTTTAGAGCCCACTAAGTCATACTGCTCCTCTGCAAACAAAACCCGTAATGAACTGCCTTCAGCATTTGCACATATTAGTTAAAAGATGCCACTCCTGGTGTTGTCTTCAGAAATAAAACATTAGAGATAAAGTAAAAATGTTCTTTGTCTGAAACCTTTGGACACTTTCTCCTCCCCAATTTCCTGAAAAGCCCTGCTCCCAAGAGTGTGGTTTTTACTCCCAGTTCACTTCATACTTTTTTTTTTTTTTTTTTGATGGCAGTGTCACTGGCCCTCATATGTGGGACCCAAACCGGGGCCGCTGGCTTCCCAAGCCAGCACTTAACCACCGCGCCACTCAGCTGGCCCCACTTCATACTTTTTATGTCACTAAAATAAGTACATTTCCATAAGCACGTGTAGTTTGGCTTTGAGTGGTTATAATGTAATAAAAGAGTATATTTTGGGGATTCTTCAACGTTTTTTTAATTCAATATTATGTTTGTGTTGAAAGTATTTTCATTGACTCTCTAGTCTTAGGAGTTGGGAGCTTGCAACTGTTTAAGAAGGATTTTGAAAAACTTTGTGGAGAGTATGACCTGCTTCAAGTATCAGTGACAAAATATAGCACAGAGTTGGAAAGGAGGCTCTTTTCCTCATTTTGCATGGAATCAAGTGTTTTGCCAGGTTCAGGATAGGATGTAGTATGTAACATCTTGCATGACTGGGTTAGGTGGGTGTGGAGAAGGGACGGCGAAAGGTTAAGGAAAAGAGAGAGAGACAAAAATAGGAGAGAAAACAGTTCAGGGCCACAGGACCCCAACCTCGTGGACTGGAGCCCTGAATTGGGCCTGACAGTTCCTTTGATTATCTTAAACGTAAGCCAGGGTCAATGTAGCTTCAGAGGTCTGTGTGTCTCATGTCCAAAAACATAGCTCAAGGCCAAATCATCCACACCTGCAAGCTGCCATTACCGGAGGCCCCATAAGGTTATTGTCATGCACCTCTGAAGAGACAAGGCCTACTGATAAGAATGCATGGAGGGCAGATATTATCATATCAACAGGTCACTTCACAGGCATGCTGCCAGACCCTGAAGCAAGGGGTTCACACCCTTTTTCTGTCAACTGGTGATTCCTCCTGTTGGTACCTACTGGTACCCACTGGCATCTACGGGCACCCACAGGCACCCATGTGACTGTGTCTGGCTTGGGTTGTCCCTCTTGTGGGATCTTACCCATCATTGAGTAACCGGCCATCCTTTGGTGCCAAATAAGGATATATACAGCAAGCATAATATTGAAATTGTGATCTGTCTTCATGGAGAGGTGCATGGAGGCAGACAGGCAGGCTTTATTGTGACAGTAGTGGAAGTACCTGGATTGGTACCTTCAGCATGGACAGCTGGCACAGTGAGTGGACCAAGGGAGAAGCCAGAAATAAGGAAGAGACTGGTGCCAAGGGCAGATTTCTTTTGATGGGCTAGTTTGTGGGAGCAAGTGAGGAGCATCCTAAAAATAATTGCAAGATATTCTGGAAAAAAAAATCCTAATTTCTGGGCTGATTAAAAGAGGAGTCCTGACAAATGACAAAATGAGGTCAATCAGAGAATATAAAAGTGGCATTACTTGTAACCACAGGTTATTATATAATTATTATATTATTATATAATAGTAAAGCCTGCTTTGTATGGATTATTTGATGTTCACCCCTTTGGCTCTTGGAAGAGTGTCACAGACATTAAAAGCAACTTCTTATTATTCACTTATTCCTTAAAGGCCAGCAAACATGTTTGCATGTACCAGTTTTCACATCACATAGGACTGAAAGCCATATGAGAACAAGGACATTTCTGTAGAACTTGAGGTCAGGTGTCTTATAGAGTGAGGATTCTGAGAAGACCAATTATAGATACTGGAAGATCCATGCTAAAGAATGGGCATCAATGCTAAAATGTCCTCTTTATAATTTTATAGTCATATATGCTGATATGCAAAATGAGGAGGAAAAAAAATATTTTTACATATCACATGTGCTACACTATGTTTTCTGAAAGGAAAATAATGATATTTCATAGAGGCTTTCAGAGCCCTGAAGTTGGGCTTCCTGATTTGTTGGACCAGCCTTATGTTGTTCTGAATAGCCACCTGTTCAACTTTGTACGTTTTCATTTCACAAACACCTAAACAGTCTTTTTATATGCTTAATAAAGCCAGACATGGCAAACTTCAGGCTTTAGGGATGGAAGAATAGGGGAAAATTAGAGAGGAAAGTGCATGTGGAAAAAATAATACCAGGTTGTTATTCTAGCAAATGGTCACATTTGTTTCCAATATGGTTTTGAATTCGGTGTGCAAGATTGAAATTTGACTTTTCTTCGAAGTTAGTCTCAACCCAACTATGAATGGAAGACGTTATTGAAGGCTGCAAAGAATATCCGGAACAAAGCAGTACTCATATATGAGTAATTTCCAAGACATTACTTAGGTTAACTTGGTACATTTTTCTCAAGGGTAAAATAAACATACAAATAATTGCCATGGCCTGGTACAGAATATTTTCAGTGAAAAGAACAATTTTTTATTCCAGCATTATAGGTAATGCCACCGTTATTTTAGTGAAAGCCTGGTTTTAGTTGAAGCTGGAGTCTGTGTAATCAGTAATTCTAGAAAATGAAGGAAAATTGCCATGTCTTTCACTCAAGAAAGATGTGATGAGAGGCTCCATCCAGATAAATTTCTCCTTAGTGATATTACTCATTTGTTACTCTTTCATGTGCATTTATTTTTAGTTATGACAGAAACAGTCAGCAATACCATACGAAAATTTCCCTCGACATAGGGAATTCTAAAGGAAAAATCAATTTGGGTTTTTATTTTTTTGTATCACTCTTAAGACCATATTAAAGATATTTTTCAGTAGTAAATCAGTCTAGCCTATAAACATGTTGTGCCCATTTCATGATCTCCTCCCCAGACCAGGATGCAAAGCCAAGCTGAGCTTGGGATTGGCTGCATGTCTTGGCATAAGAGCCTTGGCAATTGGCAGCTGAATTTCGGACCAAAATCTAAATCTGGTATTTTCCTGCAGTTTATTGCGGTAGTTTGGGAAAAGTGTACATCAAGAATTAACTGCCAACTTGAGTGTGTCTAATTGTGCAATTAGGTGAACCATTGCAAACTTTATAGCATTACTGGAAGAAAGCAATTACTTGCTGCCATACAAGTGTTGTGAAGTGGAACCAAAAATTGCCCCCCGCCCCACTAAGCCCAAATGGGAGGAGCCTATTTTACAGTGTGAGGTATGTAGAAATTATAAATGAAGCATGCATTAGAAAGTTCTGAGTGCTAGGAATTGAACTAATAGAGGGAAGGATTATTTAATTGTAAAAATGATATCAAAATGAAGGTTACAACTGTGTCTTTACCTCAGGACCATTGTGTGGCCATTGTACGTTAAACATTAGGTATTAATTATAGGCTTTAGATGAACTTTCTAAGATGCTTGGTGGAGGTAACTCCTTGTTAGGTTAAAAAATCATAGAACTAAAAGTACAACTAAGTTCAAGTTTCTAGAGTTCTTCTTAAATACCTAAATATTTAAATACCTAAGTATTTAAGAAGAGTACCAGAAAAATAAAAATAAAGTTTTCTGTAAAGTTATTCTTAAATTTTGAAACTCTGGATTCTACCAATTCTTTAATTTTTGTATGGAATCACATAGCTTTTTACCACACACATACCACCCACCTCATATACACACTATATGCACGTTATCATACAAACACACATTTTACCACAAATACTGGTAGAAGTAATAAGATTAAATAATGTAGAAAAAGAACCCCAAATGGTTTCAGAAGACCTGATTTAAATCTTGGTTTACCAGTTGTATAGATGTGTGTGTGGTAGATAGGTGTATGTTTAGATCCCTCATAGAGCAACTGGAGTCTATCATCCTGATATTTCATAGTAATTCTCAATATACATCTGCCTCCCTTCCCACTTTCTCAGGCTTGAACAAGTTTTCTCCACACTGATCCTTTACTTTTATGACTATCCATGTTGTCTTTTATTTACATTAGTTTACTTACAATTGGGTACACCATTATATTTCACTTAGTACTTTATTTTATCTATCTACATATTTGATACTTAGGGCAGCTCTGAATAAAAGGATGCTGATTCTAGGACCCAGTCCACTTTGCTTTCAATGCCCATCGGTTCCCTTGTTTTGGGACATGTACCTCTCTACTTCCACAATGATTTGAGAACTCTAAGTGTGGTTTGGAAACCAGAGTCATCAGTAGATGTCACTTGAAATAAACATGCAATATTCTCTGTAAAATATTACAAATTCAAACTCAGGTGTTTATTAAATAATAATATACTGTAGCAAAGAAAGTTTCACCTAAGATTAAGATGATAATTCTGTATTTCAATGTCTCAGTATAAATTATTACTTTTATGAGATTAAAATAAAGAAAACTAAATTATATTAATTACTAACAAAAATTTGTTTAAATAAAATTAAACTTTTTTTCAGGATAATATAGATGTTGGTATGGATATATATTCATATTTTTTAAGTTGTAAATTCAGATGATGCCAACACACCAGAATAGTGACTTTTCTGTCTATAGATTTACATGTAAAGGCTAAACTAATAAATGTGGTAGAATAAAACAGTGAAAAATATTTTCATGTAAGTGGGATTAGATAACCTTTCCTAGAATGATACTTAGGGTAGAAACCTTGAAATTCTTATTTTACATTCCTTTGATTAAATTTTAAATCTTTAAAAAATTGTTTCAATAATATAACTATAGATCTATAGAATTTCAAAAGTATTTTAGAAACATATGATTTTGGGAATAACATTTACAACATATGTGGCAAACAAAGATTAAGTATTTTTTAGTAATTATACACAACTCATTATTATGTCAGTAAGAAAAAGCCAGTATAGTCATTCTTAATGGGCAAAAAATATAGTCAGTTCATGTAAATAAAGAAAAGTATAACATAAAAATGCTTAAATACTGATGACAAAAATATTAAAACTGAAAATTGATATTCTCCTATAAAAGTAACAAATTATTTACATTATACAACTGGGCACAACACTATATTTCACTAACTACTTTACCATGTCCATCCACATGTTTGATATGTAGATTGTTATAGAACCTACTGTTGGCAAAAACAGGAAACTGGCTCAGCGTAAGAATCAATTTATTCAACCTTTTTGGTTGACAATTTGACAATGTATACCAACAATTAAGCCAGCACACACTTAGGATCAGAAGGTCTGCTTCTAAGAATTATACTAACAACAGTGAAAGAAACCTAATTGCATGAAGATGGGTTTTACTTTCCTATAAAAATGTTTAAAATAGCAAAATTTTGGAAATAAATTGCCATCAATATGAAGAATCATTATACCAATATGATATTTCCATATCACACAGTATTGGTTAGCAAATAAAAATGCAGAATGGGGAGTTCAGGTGTCTTGTAAGATGGAGTAAGCACTCTACCCCATCTTTCCCATTGACACAACTATAAAATCTGTACAGAATACATGGAGCAGTTATTTAAGAATTCTGAACAGGAAATAATAGCAGGCTATTGTTGAAGAAGGCCAGCATTCAGGCACTCCTGAAGTGGTGTGGGATTGACCTTTTTTCCACCCCTCATCCCCCAGCCTGAACATGAAACCTAGGTGCAGACAGGCATCCAGAACCCTGTGGTTCTGCCTCCAGGAACAGGAAAAGGAAGCTCTAATGATCAGAGAGAGTATGGAATCCCTTGCCTTTGTTTTTATTTGGGTTTTTTTTGTTTGTTGGTTTCTTTTCTGTTCTGCCCTATCCACTCTCTCATATCTGAGTCCCCAACCAATTCCATGGTGGTTTGAAAGGAGCCCATCTGGCGTTCAGAGATACAAAGACTGAGGAAGGAGAACCTTCTGCCCTGATCAGAGCATTAATTCCTAGAGTCAGGGGAATCCCTATTGAATTTACCTTTTGCTAGTTGGTCCTAGATATTGGTCCTTTGGCGAGTTGGTCCTAGATATTAAGTCATTTGCAGAAATGGGCAGCAAACTGGGGCAACTAAAAAGCCAACCTTCTTACTGGAGTCATTCTTATAAAGGGAAGAACTCAGAAAAGCATCCCTGGAAAAGGGTTTTTGAACACCTGGAATCACCCACAGCTGTGCACGAGTTGATTGGATTCTAATTAGCATATAACAGACACAGAGGATTGAGTAAGCAGAAAAACAATCATCTAGATACCTGAGTGCTGAGTGGCCAAGAAAGACCTAATAAATACATAGGAAAAAAAAATGCTAATGTTCTGGAAACATCAATATATTAAAGATGTCAGTTCTCCACAAATTGATCTAATGATTTAACACAATTCTAATAGAAACTCTGGAAGGAGTTCAAAATATATAGAATGTATTCTACTCAAATATATGTTTATATATTTTAAATAAAAAAAAACAAACAAACTGATTCTAAATTGTATATGGACTTTCAAAAGGACTAGAATAGCATAACAGGTTTGAAACAGAAAAATTTGGATGGATTACACTACTTGATTTTAAGACCTAATCTGAAGTTATTTTAATCAAGATAGGATGATACTGTGAAGAATTAGCCATATAGATGAATGGAACAGAATACAGTCCAGATGTAAACACACAGAAAAATGGGCATTTGATCTTTGACAAACTGCAAAAAGCAATTCAGTGGAGAAAGAATAATAATTTCAACAAATGGTGACAGAATAAGCAAATATACATATGCAAAAAAATAAGTAAATATATAAACCATGACCCCAATCTCACTTCTCTAACAAAAATTAAAGAAAAATAGAGCATGTATCTAAATATAAAAGATATGACTATACAACTTCTAGAAGAGACATAGGAGCAAACCTTCTTGCCCTAAGCTAGGCAGAGTTATTAGACATGGAAGAAAACATACTTCATTAGAAGATTAATAAATTGAACATAAAGAGAAAAAAAGTCAACTGCTTTTTCTCTGTGAAATATAGTATTAAGCGGCTGAAATGACAAGCCACCAACTGGAAGAAAATATTTGCAAATCACATATCTGACAAAAAACTTGTTTTCTAAATATAAAAAGAACTCAAAATTCAACAGGAAAGAAATCAAACAGCCCCATTAAAAATAGACTAAAGAATGGAACATATACTTTACCAAAGAGGGTATAAAGAGAGCAAATAAGCACATTAAAAGATGTCAGAGCTAGGTTTGAATGCTGATTATAACTTACATGTTATAACCTAGATCAAGTTATTTAAGCTTTTGGGGCTTCAGTTTTTTTTTAACTACAAATTTGAGGAAATAATAATCATCTACTATAGTTTTATTGCAAGAATTAAATAAAGATTAAATGAGAATTTTTTTTTTTTTAATATGTGTAACATCTTCAGCTCCAAGGGAAATTGCAAATTAAAAATGTCACAGCTACATACCTATTTGAATAACTAATATTTAAAAATAAAAAATAAAAAGTTAAAAGCAGATAAAACCAAGTGCTAAGCAGAATGGAAAGCAACTTTGAACTCCCATAGAGGGCTGGTGGGAATGCACAATATTATAGTCACTCTGGAAAGTAGTTTGTCAGTTTCTATGAAATTCAACATACATGTAACATATGACCAGGCAATGACATGCCTGGATACTTACCCTAGGGAAATGAAAAAGTCTTGTCATACCAAAACCTATACTGGAATATTTATAGTGGCTCTATTCATAATCACCCCAAAATGGAAACAACCTAACATATCCTTCAAAAGATGGATGCACGTGAAGTGTCACATCCATACAATGGAATGGCTGAGTGAAAGAAGCCAGTCTCAAAATCTTTGTTTCTGTTTGAATAATTTTCTTGATAATACAAAGTAGCTTCAGTGATGAAGAATGTATCAACATTTGCCAGGAGTTAGGGATGAGGGTGGTGTGGCTAAAATGAGTAGTATGAGAGAACACAGTTAGGATGATAGAACTGTTCTGTATCCTAATTATTATGGTATTACATAAATCTACATATATTTTAAAATTTATAGAATTATACATTAAAAAGTGTCAATTTTATTATCATGCTAAGCAAAATAAATCAGAGATAAATTCAAGAACCACATGATTTCACTCATGGGATATAAAACTGAAAGCAACAAATGAACAATGCAAACAAACAAGCAAAAACTCATAGACACAAAAAAAAACAGTTCAGTGGTTATCAGAGGGTAAGGGGGGAAGAAAGGTAGAAGAAGATAAAAGGGGTCAAATATGTGGTGACAGGAGATGTGACCTTGAGTGGTGAACACACAATGCAATATATGGGCGATATATTATAGAACTGTGCACTTGAAACCTATGTAATTCTATTAACCAATGTCACCCCAATAAATTAAACTAAAAAATTAAAATTAGTTTTAAAAATAGAAGATATATGGGTCTGCTGAGTGGCACGGTGGCTAAGCGCTGGCTTGGGACGCCAGCGGCCCCGGTTCAGATCCCACATATGAGGGCCAATGACACTGCCTTCTAATTAAAAAAAAAAAAAAAAAAGAGACCTAAAAATAGAAGATATAGATTTGTTAACAATGCGTAATATTTGCAATATATTGCTATGTGATCATAAAAAAACACTCAACAAAACAATATATAAATTGTATAGTCTTACAAATATAAAATATGTATTATGTAAACATGCAAAAACATATATGCATTTACTTACATTTAACACCTAGAAAATACATACCAAAGTGGTAATATTAGTTATACTTTTTTCATTTCTACACGTTTTTGTATTGTTTACAAATAAAATGTATGTCTACATTCTGAGCATTGGCATTTCCTTAAAATGATCTTTCTCGTGCGAGATTTCTAACAAACTTTTGTTATGTAACACAATTTCTAAAAGGGTCTTTTTCATGTGTGAAAACAACATATAAGTTATGTCAAACCTGAATAATAATCACCAAATTAAATACAGTCAAGCCAGAGAAAACCAGGTGGTATTATAGAATTGATTTGTACAGTAAAATACTAAGTATGGTCTGAGAAGCACCCAAGGTTTTGGACGGGAACTATAGATGAAGTACAGACACATGGGAAGTAGGAGGTGGGCTACTCGTTTTGAGGAGGGTAAAACCTTATTGTGTTACATCTTACTAGATATGAATTACTGTGCTACAATGAAGCTGTGTAAGCACAGATGCTTCTCGATTTAAGATGGGGTTAATCCTAATTAACCTATCATAAAGTTGAAAATACCATTAAGTTGAAAACACATTTAATATGCCTAACTAACTAAACATCATAGTTTAGCCTAGTCTATTTCAAATATCCTCAGAACACAATATCAAAAAACGCTGGCAACACAGTACACTTCAGAGAATCAGTTGTTTACCTTCGGGATGGTGGGGCTCCCTGGGGCTACAGCTTGCTCCTGCTGCCCAACATCACGAGAGAGAGTATCTACTACACATCGCTAGCCAGGGAAAAGATCAAAATTTGAAGTATGGTTTCTACCAAACGCATATTGGTTTTGCACATCATAAGGCCGAAAAATGGTTAAGTTGAACCATCGTTGGCTATCATCTGTAGTTTGAAGAGAGGGGAAAAGGGAGAGGGAGAGAGAGAGAAACAGAAACTGAGAGAGAAGAGAAGGGGAGGGGAGGAGGAGGTGAGAAGGATATGAAGAAAATCATTGCTTTGGGGAGCATATAAAGATTAAAAAGATTAGATAGAGAAGGCAGCACTACTTATTGCTGATTTTTCCATTTTCATTTCATTTAAAGAGACTGGTTTTCATAATGAGAAAGGTAAATCAAATACTTAAGAGGAAACTAATCCCAGGATTAGAGAGATGTTTGTAAAAGAGCAACAGGTATCTCTGATGAGTTCCAGTTTCAAGGGCCAATTACGCACTAAAATAATTTGTGACTAAGATTACTGACACACCGTCAATATTACATGGCATTATCAAATACCAGAGACAAGCAAAGATACCAAATTTTAATAAAGTAGTAAGAGATTAATTTTGAACTTCATAAATCAATAATCTCATTGTCAGTATTTCAAGGGTCTCTGAAAGACTCATGTAGATGTTTGGGGAATAGTTGGCAAAGAAAATAAAGATGTGTATAGCACAAAAGAAATGAACTCTTTTGTTCAAAGATTTCTTATAAAACATCCATGTGAAGGCATTCTTTTAGGTACAATGTAAGTGAAACAGATATAAAAATGAAAACGACAAGATTGTTCCCACAACGATTTCCCAGTCTACTTGGGATGACAGATAAATAGATACAGTATTAGGGCAATCCAGATAAGCAGAATCACTAGTATTTTTTTTTTTTAGGTAAAATATCATAAAAAATCCCTTGGGGTTTGAAGTACATTATGAATGGTAAATGTCCAATACGATTAATTCAGAATATATGTAAGTAGCTATTTGAAATGAAACATAAAAGGGCAGAAAGTATAGATTGAGAGGCCTTTCATCGCAGAGTATGAGTAGTGATCAAATATATTTGAATGAGGAAAAATGTTTCAGAGAAATAGCAGTTTGCAAAGGGAAATACTGGACATAGCGGACTGAGTTAATAAGGAGCTTTGGAGCTGATTACCATCTGAAGAGGCAAGGGGAAACAAGTGGCCCCACGGAGACATTTTTCTGAAAGACGGGCAGAAATGTTCAGATAAAAACATATTTAGGTAGATCTCTTTTGGATGTGGTCATTTTCAATGACAATTGACATAGAAACCTTTAGTATACTGCTAGAAGCAAAGAAGTGAACTATAGTGAAAGGTGTTTTAATTAAGATAGACCTGGTTATGCCAAAATCATCATCATCATCATCATCATCATCATCATCATCATCATCATCAAACAAAAACATAACCCCCCCCCCCAAATTTCAGTGGCTTGAAACAATAAATGTTTATTTTTGACTCACATTGCGTATCCAGAATAGATTACGAGAGAGTCATCTTTGTGCAGTGGCTCAAAGACTTGGGCTGGTAAAACTCCATCATCATATAGTGTCTCTATTTATAGAACACAAGGCCTCTAACTTTTCTGTTTCAGAGAAAGAGGCTTATAGGGAACTCTAATTTCTTGGTTGTGCTTTGGTACAGAAGTGAAATGTGTCACTTCAACTTACAGCCCAATCGTCAGAAGTAGTCATATGGCCCTGCCTCCCTGAAAGAAAATTGTAAAATGTCAGAAAGCACATACATTCTCAGGGAACATAACACATCTCTACCAGAAGAAATCAGGGCTAGAGAAATCAACATATAAATAAGTAACATCAAGGTTGTTGCTGGGGCTGTAGAAATTCTCATTGTGATGAGAATGATGATAAAGAAAAGAAAGAGTCAAATTTCCTACTGGAAGCAAAGCCAGCGAAGAAAATTGTAACAAAGATGAAAGTGGAGATCTAAGGGAGCCTACTGTCATGGACATAAAAGGAGAAGGTTTCTCACAGTGGGGTTTCAGCATTGTCAAGTGTAGCAAATAAATCAAGTGGTGAGAAGACATAGAGGAGGTCTTTGGATCTCTCACCTGCAAGTTAGGGGAGATATTTTAAATGAAAAATTTCAGAAGCGTCCTGAAGATGACATTCCCATTTCTGACCAGGGAGAAAATAAATGGGTGGAGCTGAAGTGAAGATAGTGAATACAATTTTAAGTGTCTCTTGATAAACAACAAGTTTCAACAATTCGAGCCCTTGGATAAATATCTTCACTTCTCTTGAATTCAGGCATTTGTTCTATAAAATGAAGGATTTTAAATAACTTAATCGACAGTTGTTTCCAGCTCCAAAAGTAATAATACTACAAACAACAGCAAAGATAATAATTATGATCAACTATATTTTGCCAACCATGTGCCAGGCATTGCACTTAATACTTTTCTGTGCTATCTAATATACACTTACATACCCATTTTAAATAAGAGACTAATGAAATTTAGATTGTAGTCCAAAGTCACCCATTTATTATGTGGCTAAATTTTGATGGGACCCCAACTCTGTCTACTTTAAGCCATATGTTTCCTTATCCATAATTAATGGCAGATTAGATGCATGCCATATTTACATTCCATCTTTACCTTGACCATAGATTTGAATTATGATACTCTGGTTTATAAGTTGTCAAAATATGCATATAGTGTTAATAGATGATTAAGAAATTGTTTCATATACCTGTTGATCAATGATAAACTGGAAGGAGACTCTAACACTTGACTCTGCCCTATTCAAAATTTCAATTAATGACTTTGATGAATACAGATAAGCATCAATATCTTTGTGAGGGGAGCAATTTTGTTGAGGCTGAGACTTGTTGAGACTACACAGCTAGAAAATAATGGTGGCTGTCTTAATGAATATTTCTGCTGAAAAAGACCCAGAGATTTAGCTGTGAACTCAGTGTAGCCCAAACAGTCATGCTAATTACACTGATGCAATCAATTAATGCATGGGTAGAACATAGGAAAAGAGTGCCAACAGTCCCATTGAATGTAGTCTGAACTGAATAGACAGCATCTGGACTTAAGATACGAGAACCGCATTTTAACAGTAACACTGAAAACCTGTGGATTGTTCCAAAGTGAATAACCAGGATCATCCAGGCCCTGGAAGCCACATGATGTGGAAAATTAATAAAGACACTGAAGGTATTTTGCAATACAATGATAAAACTCAAGGAGTTGAAAACATTTGAAGAACTAATATAAGAAGATATTGCAAAATTAGAAAATATCTTCTTTTATTGAGCTTTAGCACAGTACTTAGTAACTATCAACTTTAGTCTTTAGTACTGTTCTCTAGAGTTAGAAGAAATCAGATATGTAAATTATAACCACAGTGGAAATTAGCTGCCATTAAAATAGCCAACGTTTTTATAGTGCTATATAAATAAGATGACTATCTTTTTTCAAAAACTGGGTCTCATTGGAGAGTAAAAATGGTGTTACTAAAAATTATCCTGAGAATACACTGGAGCAGTCTCAAGCAAACTGGAATTTTCTGTCTTGTAGAATTTTCCAGCCACTTTATATGGTACATCTAATTATAATTATCAACTTCTGAGGTCTAAGGTATGTGCCCAAATCACACTGTTAGCACATGTCAGGCAGAGTTCAAATCTTACTCTAAGGTCCAGGCTGCTCCCTGCTGCCACTCCAGTCTTATTGCCTTCTTGGTAATATATTTTATTCTGGGAAATTAAATTATTTTCCTAAAGTCCAGAAGTCACCCCTTCTAGAAAAAAAAAAAATCATAGGAATGTTCACATTCCACAGGAAAATACCCTTAAAAGTGTGCTACATTTTATGAGTTCTATCTAAAATGAGTTTGTGTCATTTTGAAGTATTAGCTTGGCTGGGCTGTATCCCCAGATATTCAATCACACAGTCATCCAGGTAATGCTGTGAAGGTGTTCTATAGGTGTGGTTGAAGTCCATAATCAGTTGACTTTAAGTAAGAGACTATATTAGATAAATTGGGTGGGCCTGATCAGCTGGAAGGCCTTAGAACAGAACTGAGACTTTCCAGAAGAAATTCTGCTTGTGGACTAAAGTTTCAGCTCTGTTCCAAGTGTTCCAGCCTGACTTGCTTGAAGCCCTGCTTTACGTATTTCAGACTTACCTAGTTGGCTTCCACCATGATGTAGCCCATACTTGCAATAAATCTCTTAATATATATCTTCTACTGGTTCCATTTCTCTGGGTGAACCCAGGCTGACACTGGGGCCATATACTCACACTAGTGGAAGAAGTGAAGTAGCAGAAATAGAAATTAACTATTCCTCCAGGTGGATGAATGAAATGATCAAGGGCACAACATTCTCAGGATTCAGTCATCAGTTAGGGTGCAGGAACAGTCTCTAGACTTCAGAGTGAGAACACATGAGAATAAGGTTTAGATGGTTCCCATGTCTTAGAAAAATTTTCATGAAGATGAAGTAAAAGTTCCATGAGGCAGAGCCCATCCATGTATATCTGGCTAACTGCGCTGGGCAACAGCCCATGCTTAATGAGCATGCTTTGAATGAGTAGAAGATCACAAGGAAACATAGAACTCATTTCTTGCACATGAGATCTCATATAAAAGCCCCCTTTCTAGCCAAAGAACCATTGCCTCATTTATATTAACCTATCATGGCCCACTTTTAACATCTTAATCACTTATCTCTAAACAATCCCATGGCTTTCTTCTATGAGTATTACAGAGTGTGTCATCTTGAGTTTATATCCATTCTCTGCCTCGTAGGGGCTATCTCACCTTAGTCAATTGAATTAGTTTACTCATTTTATGAGTTTACTCATTTATTCATTTATACTCAGTTTGCTCATTTACAAAAGAGGACATAGTAATAGCACCCACCTTTCAGAGCTGTTGTGAGAAATAAATTGCTTAGAATACATTGTGGCCTGTTTAGCACCCAAAAATGTTAACCATGCTTATTATTATATGTATCTAGATTTTCATTCTAAATTGTGTTGATGTATTTTGCTTCTTAAATAAAATAGTTTCTAATCTCTAGGAAGCATGACACACATGACTCCAGACAGATATAGAGGTCATTATAACCTTCTTTTCACTTATAAGATATAAAGAGCAATGCTATATCTAGATGTAAGAGCTGGGCAGGTTGGAAGGTGTTGGTTTGCCAATCTGAGTTGCCATTGAGTGAATCTTAAAAATGGAGCCAGGGGGCCAACTGAATGGCTCAGTTGTTTAAGAGTGGGAGCTCTGAGCAACAGGGTCGCCGGTTTGAGTCCCACATGGGCCAGTGAGCCCAAGCTGAGCTGCCGCTGGGCTGCCAACAGATGGCAGGATGGCTCAGCTGGTGAGAGCACATGCTTCTAACAACAAGGTTGCTAGTTCAACTCCCCTATGGGATGGTGAGCTACGCCCACCTGCAACTAAAATTAAACACAGCACCTTGAGCTGAGTTGCCCTGAGCTGCAAATGGGCAGCCAGATGGTGTCTAGATTTGGAGGTGAGCTAGCTGCGCCCTCCATAACTAAGATTGAAGAACAACAACTTGGCTGTTTCCCTTCCCCAGTTCCCCAACACTGTTCCCCTTCTCCAATTCCCCGATAAAAATATTAAAAAAAAAAAAAAATGGAGCCAGGCTCTGACTGCCAGTGCCTACCGAATTAAATGGTGCTGGTTTTCAAGGATTATGTTGGGGCTGAAGAAAATGTTCACAGACTGAGAAAGGAATAAAGGGGAAGCTGTGACTCTGAGGAATGGAAGTTAGACACTTTTCATACAAAACCTCATATATTTCCCGACTCAAAGTAGCAGGTACATTTCACTTCCACTTACCAATACTATTCAGTACTGATATTTTTGGTTCTGCAATGGGAAAGCTGAAAGCCCAGTAACCTGACCCCACAGGTCAGCTCTGAGGATTGCTTGCAAAGGCAGGGAAGATTAGTCTCCACTGACAGTGTAACGGGTGGGGATTTTCCTTCCTTCAGGACCTGCAAAGGAAGTAGTCAACCAGGAGTGACCTACTCTGGGAGCACCAGGAACCATGCCCTCTGAGTGTGCACCAAAGGCTTGTCCTTGAGTAGCTTGCATCTGTTAGAGAGAAAATATTGAAACACATCTATCTACATCGATCCTTATGGTTTTTTTTGTTTTGTTTTGTTTTGTTTTGTTTTGTTTTTAAATCAATGCTACATTGTTTGGAAATCAAATAGAGTCCTAAGCAGGTATAATTAGGGAAATTTCTGGGGGGAATCAGGAGTTCAGCAGGCCTTGTATGGGGACAGAATTTGGGTTGACAGCAAGGAGAAACTGAAGCATTCCGTTTTTTTTTCTACATTCTGAGTGGCAAGAGCAACATGCCAGTGGCCTCCCTTACCTCCTCGTCTCTCAATATCTGGCCAGATTTGTTCTTAATCCTACCACCCGTCTCCAAAATGGAGCTGCTCTACCTTAGGGGAACATCCATAATGTCAAATTTTGTTTCAATATTTAAAAATGTTTACTCTGTTCTAAATGTAAGTATAAATATAGAGGTTGTGTTTTAAAATTACTATCTTAACAAGGAATAAGAGGAACTGTCAATGGAATACTCTCATTTTATTGGTTTTCCATTGAATTTGACTAAAACGCTATGGTTGCTCTTCATTCAGGGGCCACATTTGGAGGTAAGAGATTTCTCTTCCAACATCAGCCAGCTGCTAATCCCAGAGCAATTTGTCTGGGTTTTTACCTTTTACAAAATTGGTAACAAACAGGACTTGAGCACTTATTTTATAGAATTAACTGGTGACACTTTTTCATTTCTATTTTACAGCTCCAGAACCTGCACCTATGCAATTGTGTAGTGTTTTATCTTGAGCAACTACTAGCAACCTCTTTGTAGCTTTAAATAATCAGAAAAAGAAGAGGTTTACTTTCCTGGATAGCCTGGGTAATATTCTCATCTGTGCCTAGAAGACCCAATTCATTGGCTTATTATAATTAAATGGAACTGGGCTTTTCTGTAAGAAAAGTAACACTCTTCTGTAGGAAAGTAAGTCTACATCTTTATTATATATATTTTTAAAATATGATTTGGCTGCTTGTATTAAGTTGCCCCTATTCAATGAATATTTAACTTTCTTTTCTTTTAAAAGGAATTGTGATGGAAATTAATCTTTGATGACAGGTCCCCAAGACTCAGTTGATGATTTATAATAATGAAAATTGTGCTGGAGACCTTAACTTTCCCATTCACTGCAGCTAAAATGAACTCAGGACTCGGCTGTCTGGATCATAATTCCAACCATAGAGGGTTATATAAACTACAGCCCATTGGTCAAATCCCACTTGCCACATGTTTCGTTAGGATCAATGAACTAAAAACGCGTTTTACATATTTAAGTGGATAAAAAATAAAAGGATGTATGAAACAATGAACTAAAAACGCTTTTTACATATTTAAGTGGATAAAAAATAAAAGGATGTATGAAAATTTGTTTCATGGCTTATGAAAATTATAAAGCACTCAGATTTCAGTGTCCAAATTAAATTTTATTAGGACACAGCAACACTCATTCATTTATGTATTGTCGGTGGCTATTTTTGTGCTTCGACAGCAAAGTTGAGTAATTGCAAAACAGAACATCAGACTCACAAAGCCTGAAATATTTGCTGTCTGGCCCCTTACAGAAAAAGCTTGCAGACCCTGTTGGCGAGTAAAGGAAACTGCATTTGAACTAAACTCAGGAGGTCTTAGGCTGTGTTCTTGGTCTGTTACTTGTTAGACTTGCAACTTTGGGGAAAATTTTTAACCTCAGTGAGACTCAGAATTCTCACTCAGAAAATGAGATAAATAGTAAATGTAAATGTAGAAGAGTAATGGTGAAAGTAACAGGGACTATAAAACAATGTAAAATGAAAGGAGGTAACATATTTAATTTGACCTGTGCATTCATTTGTGCCACACAATTAAAACAATGATAATTTGGCCAACGCTTTCCAAAAATATATGTATTCATATTCAGAAAAGCAATTTGGGTGCAAGGAAAGAAAAGTAGACAGTAATCTATAAGGTTACCAAGTTGAACTCACTAGTTCATCTAACAGAAGCAAACTGCTGCTTTCTTGATCTTGTCAAGGAATCTACAGTCCACTTGTAGAGTGAAGTATGTATAAAGGTTAGTTTCACCTTTTTACTTCAGGTATGATGACAGATATATATGCATATAGACTGTGCGTATGGGCATTTTTTAATAGAGCGAATAAATGTAAAAGGGAAAGAGTGCCAAAAGGACCCACTTGCACTGATGCCTCAAGTGGCTTTGTAAAATAATCAAGTTCCTCTAATGAATAAAAGTCTCCACTCCAAAGCAACCAAGTTGGGAATAAATCACGGGAAGATTTTCAGCAGAAGGTGGAGGGTAGTCTGTGTGTCTTTAAGAGGGTACTAAACTCTGCATGAAGACAATTGAAGGAAGCACCAGGAAGCCTGGCTGCTGGACCCTCGGGCGGCCGTGGCAAGCAGCAGACAGACAGCCCAAGCATTCCTCACACAATTACAGCCTTTCCGGTGACATTCCACTAGACAGAATGATGCCACTTTTGTCAGTGAGCCAAGGTCCCGGCTCCAGGGCGTCAATCTACAGTGAACAAAGTGGAGCCCCTGGGCAGGCCTGTCCTGACAGCCTGTCTGGCTCCGGGGGTGGCTTGGGTCCAGGGAGGATGTGGGCCACAATGACAGCCTAGGATCCTTGGGGGGTCGTGAAGGTGGAAAAAGACAGAGACAGGAGAAACGGTGTCTCCTAGGTAGGCTATAAACCCATGGCAGGATCAGGGACTCATCAGTGGGTCCGAAGTGACCCCTAGTGGGGTCTACAGCTTGTTTCTCTTCAATTAAAATAACTTCTGCCATACTATATCTCAGGTGCTGCTTGATAAAGGCAAAAAAAGGGGGATGGGGTGGAGTGGAGAGGGGAAGAGAAATAAATTTAGAAATCAATAACATAAGGGGGAAAAAAACGAAGACATTTGAAAGATAAGAAGAAAGAACACAAAAGGGAAAGTAAAAACCCAGAGTAATAAAAAGGAGAAGAAAATCCATATGGCCTATCTGAGAATTTATTTGCCTTGGTGAAGGAAGCATTCATTACAATTATTGAAAAGAGTAAGCTCTTTTCTCTCCAACTTAAAATCCCCCAAATGCCTGGACTTAAACGCAGAACTCAACTCCTTTGCAAACCCCATGTGGTCCAGACACGTTTATCTCTCCAACCCCATCTTACCTGTGTCTTCCTTGGTTACTAGTGACACCGATTCTTTTTAGGGTCCTAAAGCATTTAAGCCCCTTCCTGCTGCAGGACCTTTGCACTCACTTCCCCCTCCCACTGAAATCATTCCACGTTGTTTCCATCTTATCATTCTGTTCAGCTTCAATATCACCAATGTCACCCAGAGACAGTTTAACAGTCCATGAAGTTCAAGTGATCACCCTCTTCTCATTACTATCACTGCACCTTATATTGTATTGTATTATATTATACTATACTATATTGTATTATAAGTATAAATTTGCAAGATGGATTTATTTTTATGTTTACTGTATGTGTTTTCCACTGGAGTGACAGCTCTGTAAGGGCAGTCCTGGAAATGTTCTTGTTACATAGCAGGTACTCAGTATTCATTTGTTAAATGGGTGAATGAATAAATTGCTCCTGTAGACTTTTTTTAAACGATGGAGTTGGAAGTGACTTGAAGGTGTTTTGATCCAATCCTCTGTCTATAGTTTACTGATAAAGAAACTATGACCCTTAGAATTGAAGTGACTTATACAAGGTCATAGAATTTCTTTGTGAGAAAGACAGAACCATGAAATCTCACAACATTTGTGTGATTAAGTACTGAGCTTCTTGTGAGAGACATGCTGCATTATAAGGATAAAGCTCCAGAAAGCTATTTTGCCATGTAGTGTTCTTTCTCTCTCTAGACAGAATATAAAAGGAAAAGGAGAATGTCTAGCTAAATAAAGAATTGAGTGTTACAATTCTTTGTTATTCCAGACAGGATTTGGTGAATGCAGAGGGCAGAAAATGATCGATGGCATGATTCTAAAATCAGGGGGTTCTCGGGAGAATGGGTTCTTTCTCATACAGTCAGGAGAGAATCACACTTACATTAGCATTGGAAAGGTGGTGTCTTGCCCTGAAAATTATCTCATCTTAGTAGGCTAACATGGGTGGAATCAAGAGAACCTCTAGTTTTCAAATAGATGAAATACTGACTTATGTTAAAGACATGGAAACATCCAATAGCTAGACTTCCCAAACACACTGAGGCAACCCAAGCACAAGTGACTCCCTTGTTTCTATGCTATATGGAGAAATGCCAACTGAATAATTTTATTTTAAGCATAGAACACGCATCAGCAAGTGTACTAGTTTTCTAAGACTGCTGTGACAAAGCATCACAAACTCGGGGCTTAAAACAACAGAGATGTGCTGTCTCACAGTTCTGAGGACCAGAAGTCCAAGATCAGGACATCCGTAGGGTGGGTTCCTTGTGTGAGCTATGAAGGAAACCTGTTTGTGGTCTCTCCCCCAGCTTCAGGTGGTCTGCTGGCAATTTGGGGTGTTCCTTTGTTTACAGAAGCATCACCTTGATCTCTGCCTTCAGCTTCCATGGCATTCTTCCTGTGGGCATGCCCATCTCCACGTTGCCCCATTTATGATGTTAACAAAATTCAACAAATAAATTTGAAGATCTAATTGATTTTGTTAAAGGATTCACAAACTGAGCAGAGGCCCATTTAGTTAGAAGGGTGCTCCAAGGGGTTGTGCAAAACGGAAGAAGAGTGTGACAAGGAAGCTATTAACAAAAGAAATGAAAGGATTATTTGTGGACTTGGACATCTTTTTGTGGGGGAAGAGATTGGGAAGGGTTGTTGTTTTTTTTTGAAGGCAGTGTCACTGGCCCTCATATGTGGAACCTGAACTGGGGCTGCTGGCATCCCAAGCCAGCGCTTAACCACTGTGCCACTCGGGAAGGGTTTTTATCATGCAGGTTGCCTCTTCTTTCTATGGGAGATGGAAAGGACCCCCTTGACAGATTGCCTCAATGGTGTTGTGCATCAAATTCCAGGTTGGCTGATTAAGATCACGTTTCTGGAAGAGGTTGAAACTGCTGTTAGATCAGGTATTAAATCTAGGTTTGGAATCATGGACTTTTAACATGAGTGATGCTATTTTGGTCCTATGGTTTTCTCTTAACAATGATGTCACCAGTCATATTGGATAAGAGCCCACCCTAATGATATCATCTTAACTTAGCTAATCCTATCTTGACAAATCTTATTTCCAAATAATTTCACATTCTGAGGTACTGGGGTTAGGACTTCAACATATGATTGTTGGGAGTCCCAATTCTACCCATAAAGCAAGGTTGGTTTTCAACCACCACAGAAAGACAATCTCGCTACAGAGTTGTATTTACTTAGAGTTGGGGAGTGGTAGGTTCAGAGACTCCCATTAGCATCTATTTTAACTCCAACAAGAACTTTTGTACTATACAAAATTGTCCTTATATTATAGAAAACAATTCAGTCAAATAACTTTATTGAGCTTCTGCCCTTAGCCAGACACTATTCTTAGGCACAAGAAATCTCACCAATGACCAGAAACAATTTAGTATGAGGCAGGACGTTGTCCAACTCCTTGCCTCCAAATAAATATATAAATCCAATCAATATTTTGGGGACCTATGATAATGAGGCTTTTAAAGTATTAGAAAGAGTTCAGAGAGAAAGAAATGTATGGGCTGAATATTCAAGTAATAAAAAAACAAAACAAAACAAGACAAAAAAAATGGAAATACTCCTTTTGTTCATTTTTGGATCCACTGAAAAATACATTTTTAGTTATCATCCAAAGTATAATACACCAAGTATGAAGCACAGTGACCTTTAGGCTTTGGGTGCATTGTAGAGTGATGTTCAGAATGACCTTGTATTTAAGAATCATGCATTATATTTGTGTGCTTCTCTGAATCACCCAGACCTCACCTCTCTCAAGCTGTGGCCTCCTGGGTTTTGTTACATTACTAAGCCTGCTCTGCTCCTGCATGAAAAGTCTTTTCAACTCTTAATATGCATTTGTATCTAAAATCTCCTCCTTCCCTCTCATAGAAACAGCACAGCATAATCCTTCAGAGAGAGTGTTTGTTAAAGTTTAAACTGTGCTACAAACATGTTTTATCTGGTCTCATGCCTGCTGGAGCGCCCAAGAAGCTGTAAGCCATTTGTCTCTGTGGGATCCTCAGAGGATTGAAGCAAGAAGCTATCACCGGGTCACAAAGCAACAAAGAACACACCTCATAGGGATTTATAGATGTGTTTCAAAAGTCTCATGGCACAGCAAGTGTGGTCTACTTATCCGAGATAACTCCAGAAACCCTATGGGATACTGTATAAGCAGAGAGAATGTCAGGGTGGAGTGTGCACAAGAAATAGCTTCCACGGAATGTCTTGAATGGTTACAGAGGTAGATACGTGAATGAGGACGAGGACTAACCTGGGGGAAGGAATCCTGGGACTGCTGTCTGCCGCTCTGGTCCATGAGGCCAATCGCTTAATAACTCCAGATACCGCTGTTTTCATCAATGAGGGGTGTGTTTTCCAAAAGTCCCCACCAACAACAACCACATACATTATTTCCACGTCCTGCCCAATAGTTATCAAAACCAGAAAACAAATTATTGACTTATAAATATTTACTTATTGATTGAGTTACACATCATATGTTTCAGCTTTATTTAAAAAAAAACAAAAACAAAATGCGGCTACCAGTCAGAACTGTTTGTTGAGCGCAAAATTACAGGTACAAGGCCTGTTACCATATGGCGTTCTAAACTTTTCATGATGCGTGAACTATTCATTAATCTGAAAAGCAGTTACGAGCACCTCTGGGGGTCCAGGTTCTGCACGGGTGCCAGGAACAAGAGTGTCTTGATCCCTGCCTCTGGGGAGTTTATAATGTAAAGATATCTATACATCACCCACTGAAAAGGACTTGAGAAACAGAAACAAGAAGGATGGGAAGGAGAAAGGATTAGAATGCCCGGTGAGGAAAAGCTGTGGTTGGGAGTAGACTAGGAAGGGGGTGCAGTGAGAGGGAACCACCATGAGTAGGAAGATTAAGGAGTGGAGGGTGAGGGGGCAGAGAACAGGGGCTGGAAGCAAAGTGGCTGGTTCCAGTAGGTCGTGCCTTTACCACTGCACAAGATGCCACGATCAGTGCCACTCAGTGTTCCTTGGTTTTGAAAGTATTACCTTACTCTGCTGTACGGCGTCATGACCATCTCCTGAGAAGCAGCCCAGTGAAAACGCCACAGGTCCACTGGCTGTCTGAAACACATGCTCCTGAGAGAGTGGTTCAATTAGGGAAATAAATTCAGATGTTTAGTGAAGTAAACATTCTTTCACTGTAATTTATTCAACGCACGCTCATGCAGTTGGGCCTCTTGGACGTGTGATCCACCTTACATTTCCTACCACAGCATCTAGATGTTTATGTCGTAAATCTCTCAAAGACAAGCAACAAATTGCCTTATTTTCTCTTCCACTGGACATAGTTAGAAATAACTGGGGCTCTAGAAAGTGAAGAGCAGCATAGTGTAGTGAGGGGGAATGGCCGTTTCAGATGGAAGTGAAAATGTCTCTACCCGAGTCCTGCCTCTGCTAGCAGGTTGTTTCCAAAAGATTTTTAAAAAGCAGGTGAGCATTTATGGTCCTTAGTTTCTCTTCTTTAGATCTGATTTCTAAAGATACATCCAGCTTGTCCTTTTATGATTCTGGTTATCTGAGCTTATATTAGTGAGCTATATTCCCTGGCTCACTAATATCAAGGACCTCTCTGCACATGGAAATATGCTAGGAATTCTATCAAAGCCACCAGATACAAAAATTTTAAAAATCCCTGCTTTGTTGCATTCTTGGAATGTATTCCATGTTGGCAGTGTCCATCACAGCACACATATAGACTGCAGGTTGGGACAGTTGTAGAATGCACAATGATTAAATTCAACTGACTCTGAATCATTACTATCCACATGATATAAGCTCTAAGGTACATGAATTGGAAAAGTGGAAATGTTCCCTGAAGTGATGTGTTGGGACAAAGTGGCAACTGAGAAAAATCATTCTTTTTATCCAGTCACACTCTGAGAGACATGATATGGAGAGATCAACATTCAAAAGCTGCTTTCATGAAGGTAGGTCGGGCAAGTGGGGTAGGGTGGGGGCTTTTACTAGGAGAGGGTATGACCTTGGAAGTGAACATGGAACAACCAACTCAAGTGACATCCAAAAAAGTCTTCCCAAAAGGAACGGATGAGTCTGGAGTGAAATAAAAAGAGATGGCAATTATCACTCCCAACTTTAGGATTGCATTAGGAACTGGAATTGAATTTTTCTTTTTTTTCAAATGATTCCCACGTGGTCCTTAATGTCAAATTTCAGAGTGGCTTGGATAAATTACATGAAAAATCACTTACCAAAGAACTGTTTCAACATAATACCCGATCTATAATATAACAAATGAATAAAGAAATTAAATAATCAAAGTTTTACTTTTGAATTTTGAATTTTACTTTTGAGTTTTACTTTTGAATTTTACTTTGATTTGAAATCAGCCAACAGAAACTAGAAAACTTAACAGTTTAATGCTGCAATACATAACTTACAGTAACCTTGAAGTCTAACTCCTGTCCTGCTTGTTACATAGATGTGGTGCTACATATGTTTGTGTATGTGTGTCAATATATATGCATGAACATATAAATATACACGTATATACATCTGCATATACACATACATACTGTCATTATGCATGATCTATGTCATGGCCCTACAGTTTTAACGGGAAAATAAATATTCTAGGGAAAAATGATGGCCCAATAAAAATTAGAGATATGCATATCAATCATAAGGACAATTTCATGGATTAAGAAAAGTCCTAGAGGAAAAGAAAATAAATGGTTTCCTTGAGATGTCTTTCATTCTAATTATTCAACTTGTTTCAATAAATAAAGCCTCATGCATACAAGCAAACGGACTTGGAAGAAAAGAGTTGGCAGAAAGACTAGTGGAAGTTGTGCTTGAACTGAAATAGAGGAAAGATCTTGAACAGAGAAGTGTTATACGTTGAAATTACTTGTCTGCAGAAGTTGTCGTCTTCTCTTCCAGGCTGTGTGGGGAGAGCCTTTATTGCTTCAGAACTCTTCCTTTCTTGGGCATCCACAGTCTCTTCATTTTGATGAACTTCTCCCAGTTCCAAATAGGTTAGAGTAGAGGGCGAATGCCCACCCACAGATCATGCACCATGTACTCAAGTGGATTTTTGAGTGAAGGCTGGGCCAGTCAAAATCCAATTCAAGGGCTTTCTTAGTTGGAATGAAAGGAATAGGCAGAGATCATGTCTGCTGGTGGCCATCAAAGACTAAAGCATAGACGCTTCTGAGGAGTGATGGGGGATCATTCACGTGTTTATAAAGCCAATGTCTTGGACATTCACCACAACAGAACTCACACAGCAAGGGGTCTTATGATTTCTTTTTCAATCACGGTCTTAACTCATTTCTGCCTAATATTCCTTCCTCTCCCCTTACCCTTTCAGGCAGATTCCATAATTCCATCACTTTCTGCTGACTTTAGTGGGAGTCTGCCCAAGTCCAATTTGGAAGTTATTACAAATATTCTATTTAATGTTCTCCTTTTGCTCTTAGGTCAAGTTTGACTCACAGCCTTTTCTCTCCCACCCCCTCAAGCTTTAAGGTAGGTGTTGAAGAACTGGAGAAAGAGACCAATGCCTTTTTCTTTAATTTGATGTCATTGTCATCTTTTCTTGGCTGAGAGCACCTTCTGTCCTAGAAGCTCTCTCCTGGGCACACGTGGGACTCGTGCTCAGGCCTTTGCACTGTGAAGTTTTGTGAATTGTGAGAGTTTTCTGCTCTTCTTTCTGTATCCACAGCTTCTGTCTGCAGGTCAAGCAGCCCCATGAGATGAGGGAGTGGAAACTTTGCTCCAGACTCTTTCCTGGCTGAAAGCATGTGTTTCCACCATGCTTTCTGTGGGAGTGAAAGATGCACAACCACTGTTCTCACCTCCCTCCATTCCACCACAGATGCTCCAGCCAGCCAGCCTCTGCCCTTCTACAGCCTGCGGGTGCCAAGGAGGAGCCCCTGTTTGGTTCATATACCAAACTCAGCTTCTTCTAAAAACTCGCCTTTTGAGTGCATGGTGGTAGCACCTGGTGGGTGTCCAGGCTTCTCAGTTCAGCAAGGGCTCAGCTGCAAAGAGGTGCCAATTCCACAGTTATGATAATTCCCCTGGATGCCTATCAAGTTCCATGAGGATGTGTGTGCTCTCAGCTTTGGGGATTTATCAGGGAACCTGAGAAAATGGAAGAGGCCCATCTGCAGAGGGAGAAAATCAAGCCAAACCACAGCAAAAAGCAGGGGCTGAAAGAAAGAGTGAAATCCTGGTAGGGTTTATGTCACTTGTTCTGATTATTCAGAACCAGTTTTGCCTCAAACTTCCCATGGTGTAGTTACATGAAGCAGTGAGTTTTCCTTCTGCTTAAGTAAGCTTGTATCTTTTAAAATAATTTAGTGTTTCTTTCTGGAAAACTGTCTTAGTGTGATTCTATCCATAGTAGAACCAACTATAGCTAAACATTAGAATCGAGGGAGAGGGTCGGCCAGTGGCACGGTGGTTAAGCACTGGCTTAGGAAGCCAGCGGCCCCGGTGGGTCCCACATACGAGGGTCAGTGACACTGCCCTCAAAAAAAAAAAAAAAAATCGAGGGAGAAAGGGAGTAAGGGAGAGAGAGAGAGATGGAGGGGAGGGAGGATGGAAGAGAGAGAGAGAGAGAGAGAGAGAGAGAGAGAGACCATCAGCATGGATTAAATTCCAGGTATAAATAGATATAAACAGATTTTGACACAATGATCCTAAGTAGGGATTGGCGCTTACTATCTGTTCTTTTAAAAGCTTTTTGTTGTTGTTACTTTTTCTGAAGTAGAGAAATACTCAAGGATATTCTAACTTAGCAAATTCATATTTGACCATGAGTGCATTCACAGCACTTTATTCATTTTAAAGATAAAAAGTATAAATGTCTTTTATACAAATGGCTGCAGCTACAATCTGTAAGATTCCCATTTGTTTTAACACACACACACACACACACACACACACACACACACACACACACACTTGCAGAAACCAAATGCAACCACTTAGAGGTCAGAAAGGATATTCTGGGTCATCAAAACCATCATTGAATAAAATATGCTTCAATGTTCTTAAAGCATTCGGGGTAGTTAATTATCTAGTCTGGCCTTGGGGGTCTCCAGAGATCAGGATCCTGCTGCCTTTTGTTCCATTAAATATATCAAAGGGTTTGCATTCACATTGGCAGCCGAGGAGGAGTTGGAACTGGAAAGAAAAAGGAAAAACATTTTTTCTCCATATATGAAACATCACTTTGTTCTAATAAATACAGATATTCCTTTGAAAGCCTGACCCCATTACATTTTGTTTAGCTTCACACATTTCCCAAATTCCAGGCTAGAGTGCCGGAGGCCCCACAGCGCCAACAGTTAGCTTGGGAACACTGGAGTCCCGTCAGAGGCTGTGGCACTGAATGAGGGCCAAGGTGCTCATTCAGATTCTCCCCGAAACAGTCTTTCAAATTTAAATCTAGTGAATAAACAGACTGAAAACAAATGCTTTTAAAAACAAAGCAATATTTGTGAGGGTTGTAAATGTCTAACTATTGTGCTGCTTTGTATACCTGAAACTAAAAAAAAAAAGAAAGAGAAACAAAACAATATGTAATAAGTGAAAGGACTGCAGGTATGATGCCTGAAGCTCTTTATTTAAGTAATACAGACAAGGACATCCAACAATAGCTCCCAACCTCCCTCTAAGGTTGTACGGGCCATGGGATTTTTTCCCCCCATTGGATTATTTGTGCCCCAGTTGCATTGTGTTTGACTCTGTCAGTGAGCCCGCTCATGTATGGAGGGTCAATTCTCTGTCCCTACCTTCATATCTCTTTATGTGTATCCATAAAGGAGACAACTGTTTATTAATTCTGTTAAACCAACAGAAAACCATAGGGCCATAATGGCGCCACTCATACTGAAAGTCCATGATTCCAAACCTAGATTTAATGCCTGGTCAAGATGCAACTTCAGTCTCTTCCAGAAACATAATCTTATTCAACCAATCTGGAATTTTCTGGTCAACCATCAGTAAGGTGATCTGTGGAGTGGGCCCTCTCCATGCCCCAAATAAAGAAGAGGCAATAAGCATGATAAAACCCTTCCAGTTCTCTTCCCCCAAAGCAAAGATGACCAGACCCCCAAATAATCCTTTCTTTTCTTTTGTTAATAGCTCCCTTGCCCCCGCTTTCTATGCAAACTTATCATTTTGTGCCCTTCTACTTGCTATGCAGGCATGCTGCCTGGTTCATGAATACCTTGATAAAGCCAATTAGATCTTCAAATTTATTCAAATGAATTTTATTTCTTTAACAGTTTGAATCCCAAATGAAAGCAAAAGAGATACTTCTTACCTAAAGAGGACTCTATTTTCTGCTACCAACATCTTTGTCACAAGTAACTTTCCTTTCAAAAACAATTTGATTTCCCTTTGCTTCTGACTCCCATTATGCTGATAAGGAATCCTGCCTCTTTGCAGCTAAATCTTAAAAATAATTGATGATCTCCTCACTATGAAGAATGTGACTAGATTTGCAATTTGGATGAACCTAGTATCAGGTCACAATGAAATCCAAACTTTAAAACAATCCTGGGATTTAGCAAAAACAACACTTTTTCCTTACTTCCTTACATTGAAACATTCAACCTAACCACATAAAAGTGTTCTCACAGTTGATGGAGAAGTTAGGATCCAGAGGGCATGTCTGGTTCCATGAAAGATGGGAAGTTAAAGTAAATAATACATGGAGAAATTTAGTGCTTAAAAGCTTTCTCATGGAAATGCAAGGTGGCCTGTGCCCTGGTCACAATGCTTTCTTTAATGGGTTCTTTTAGTAAGTAATACAAGGAACGCATTGTTACTGGACAATGTACCTATGTGGAAAAAAAAAAAAGTCTAGAGGAGGAAAATAAATTGCTTTTCATTTGATCCTCAAATCAAAGAATGTTAATGATGGAAAAAGACTTTGAGACCACCAAGTCTAACACCTTCCCTCTACAAATACTAAAAGCAAATCCCAGAGAGGGGAGCTGCCCTTTATAAGGCCAGAGGACTTGCTGGGTTCATTTAACTGGTGATATCCCTGTTTCTTACGACATGCAATGACTCCTACCAAGGGCACCATTTTAATCACAAATATCCTAAGAGCAATGAAAGTGGTTATGAAACTTAGGCTGACAGGAATTCATTTATTTCTCAACTGTTTTATCCAAATTTCTAAGTAAACCTAGATGTTCTGACAATATACTATTGATTTACCTATTATGGAAATCCTAAGTCATTTTTTTTTAAAAATGTAGACCAAAAGTTATTTTCTTGGTTTTATTTTCTTGTTTTCAAAGATCAAAGAACCAATTAAGATAATTAAAAATTATCAGTTGGAATATTTCTGTCTTCTTATTCTTGTTCACCTTCTCTTCTTTTCTTTTCTTGAACAATTTCCCTCCAAAGCCAGACAAGGAAGATTTAGGAGGTATGTCGCCCTGTGTTGACCCAAGGTGGGGCATAAAGTCCCGTGAGGGTGACAACGGTCTCCACGTGGAGATGGAGGCAGCCTAGCACATGGTGTCAGATCCCATCTGTGGTGACGAAAGCAGAGGGAGGACCACCAGATATGGATAGTAAGGACCCAGGCAGGATGAGGGCAATGCCCATGTGTATATAGGTGAGTAGCAGAGGTGGCCTGGCTCTGGGTGTTAGACTCTGAGTGGAGTAAGGAGTATATACTCAGAGGATGTTGTCAGGGAATCTTGGTCCCCAACTGTGTGAGAAGAGTGTCCACACAGAAGAGTGGTCTAACATGGGGAAAGATAAAAAACTAACTGATCTGGTGGTGTTAGATTTCAGTTGGGGTCCATGTACTTAGGGTATTCAGCTCTACTATTTAATACAAAGAAAACCAAGGAATTGTTTGAGAAGGATCAAACATATACTAGATCTGAAGCTGGTCCATTGAAGAAGGAAAGTTCCAGACTCCATCAAGGAGTAATGAATGGTAACTTTTCCTGTGCTGCGAGTTCTTCCCCCGCCGGTGAATAAGATCACAGGCAGACTCAGGTTATCTGTTATTCTCAGATAGTATAAATGGTTCCCGTTACTCTAGTCACCAAGCAGCCTCAGTTCTGTAATTAATATGTCTTGCTCAGGTTTATAAAAACAATGCTGGCTTTTTACCCTGCGAGCTCCCTGGCCCCTACACACCAAACACCTCTCCCCAAATCACAGCTGTGTTCCAGCCACTCCATCGTGGGAGGCGAGGAGTGTGCAGAAGAGTTGGAGAGGAGAATGGGTTCCCTTGACACTTTTGTGAGCATGGTTCCTCTGGGCTTGGTAGAGTTTAAAAGCTGACATTTTGTGTGTGCGTGTGTGGGGCGGGCGGGCGGGGTGTTCTATATTGTTTCCACAGAACTCTTCCCATTTCTGGGGAGCTCTCTGCAGATGAGGCACACACACTGGCTGTCTGCTGATTTTTGTTCTCAGACCATCTCCACACAGCCTTGCTCTCATGGGGTCCTATTGCCCCTCCAGGCAGCTCTCTTGTGCAAAGCTACTTGAAAAAGGCTCTAGAATGACTTACTTGATCTCTCTCTCTCTCTCTCTCTCTCTCTCTCTCTCTCTCTCTCTCTCTCTCTCTCTCTCTCTCTCTCTCTCTCTCTCTCTCTCTCTCTCTCTCTCTCTCTCTCTCTCTCTCTCTCTCTCCTCTCTCCATCAGGACATTTTATATTGGCCCATAACTGAACAAGTGTCAACTGCTCTGCAGAAGAAAGCTTCAAGTCAGCCTCACTTCTATGATGGCTTAGCTGTGCCTCAGGCATCAGCTCATTGGTCTCCAAATTCCAGAGGACACAATCCGAGCTCTGCCATTGGTCCCTTAGATTTAAGGTGAAGAGGGAGCATTTCCTGACTCTCTCCCTGGGAGAGGGGTAAGTAAGTGTCAGGATACTGCAAAAACTTCTTCAAACCCTCTCACCAAACTCAGTTTCCCTGGCCATTTTACTTGGACACTTTTATTTATTTATTTATTTATTTATTTATTTATTTATTTATTTATTTATTTAGCTGAGCCATCCTGCCACCTGTTGGCAGTTCATCAGCTGCTCAGCTCAGGCTGGGAATCCAACCGGCAACCCTGTTGCTCAGAGCTCAGCCCGCACTCTTGAGCAAGCTCTTAACAAACTGAGCCACTTGGCCAGCCCTCTACTTGGACACTTTTATATCATTAAGTAAGTGAGGAGTCAAGAATTTAAAAAGGAATTTTAAGCTACCGTGTCAGTGGGGACAATTACTGCATTTCGTACAATATTCTGCTCTCCAGCTCTTCCATGTTGTTCCTTCTTCTCCATAGCTTTCCACACACTCCGCAGGTTTGGCCCTTAGCTCCTCTGTTGGTTGGCAGGGCTGTACATCTAGATGTGTCCAGTAAGCTCTAAGGAGGAGTGACAAGTGTCACATGCAGGCAGGAATATATAACATAGATACAAAACCAACGAGGGTCTTTTTTCTCTCTGAGGTGACACATGGCAAGATCCTGGGTAAAGACCTTGCCACCAGCCTGGGTCTGAGTCACGCTCCTGAAGGAGAAGTCTCAGCCAGCATTTGGTGCTACAGAACTTGAACAAGGAGCCGCCTTTTGTGGTTAAGCCACTGGCAGGAAGGTCATTCTTCACTGCAGCATCACCTAATATACCTGCACTGATTTAGAACCTTTGCTCGGGAGCTCTCCTTAGAATGTAGGGGCATTTGTGCTGATTTGTTTTTCTTTTTTCTGCTGAAACAGGCAAAGAGCCCCATTTTATATTCGATAAGCAGTTACTTATCACTGCGGTTGACAGCCAGCACTGACTCTGCAGTCACAGAGCCTGGTTTCCAAATGGAGCATGCCGATCACTGGCTCTGTGTCCTTGGGCAAGTTGCTTGACCTCTCTGTGCCTCAGTTTTCTCATCTGCAAAACATGGGTAATTAGAGTTTCTATCTCCCAGATTGTTATGAAGGTGGTTATAGTTAATGTTTTTAATGAGTTTGGACTAATGCTTGCCACATAGTAAATTATTAGTCAGTCTGATTCAGCTTTGAGCTTCCATCTCCTCCTCACCAGCCAGGTACAGCTGGGATGGCTCCCACATGCGGCTCCTCTCTGCTCTGCTCACTGCTCGGCTGAGGGGCTGTCTGTCTCTGTCTGTCTGTACAAAAAGGCCACATCCTTGAGACAGAGCATTTATCACCACTTGCAGAAGGGTCTTAAGTCTTTATCCAACAATTGCTCATAGTTCCAACATCAAATCATTCTCAGTCCTCATCAAATCAATTTCTATAACTCTTGCCACTATGATTTCTATTTCAGCAGATCTATAGAAGGCAGGGGTACAGCAGGCTTCCTTGCAATGTGCTCTGAAAAATGCTACTTTATTACGGGAACTGAACTCACTTTACATGTGTGTTGCTGTATGTAGGATGCACCCTAACTTGGATCACAGAGGGGATAAACTGCTCTAGGATTTGGGGGTGGGCGTGGTGTTGGAGCAACTTTCTTACTTGTTATGACGGTGTGAATAAAGTTTTCCTATTTTACTTCATTGAAATTATTGACATATCAATTCTCTATGCAACATTTTCAAACACATGCTCTCACTGCCTCTGACTCATGTTGTGATGACCATCTTACAATGCCATGAGTAATGTCCTGTAGGTGAGGCAGGTGTGGCTCTAGCATGCTGGGATTTATTCAAGGTCATGGGAGTTGGCAGGAAATGAACTAGAGTCACGGCAAGTCTTTTCTCATAATTGGAATGTTATACTTCACAAAAAAGTTATAGGTGATTTTACAGTCGTTGAAGAGGAATACAATTTCTTGCGTGAATTGTTCAACTCTTTCTCACTTTTTACGTAGAAACAATAGAAATGTCTCTATGACATCAGAGAAAACCTTGGAATGAGTCTGCTTTCTTCAAGTCTATGCCCTCCTCGGACATTTATTAGGACTCTAACATTTTATTCTGCTCTGAATTTTAGTTGCTGTCCCATTCTTTACAACAGACTTTTGAAGGTTTATCATCAATTCCTAATGTGACTTTAAAGTTGGCAAGTACCTGAGGGCCGATGACATAACATGAGCTTCCACGTCCCTCGTGAATCTCCCGCGTTTGCTGGATTCTCTTGGGAAGCAGCAAAGACGAGGGACGTTGACAACAGTTGTAACTGTTATTTGTGAGAAGAAGACAGGCTCTGATTCTTGCAGAAAGTAAGCTCTCTGCACGTTTTAGGTGAGGGACAGTCCAGAAAAAGCCACGTAGAGGAAGTCAACTTCAAACAGGTTGTTAAAATCACTGGTTTGTATGTTTTTTGAGCAGACTAGTTCGTTTTATTTGGTATTATTTTACACAAGGAAAAATAAGTGGCAAACAGAAGCTGTGTTTCATGAGCATGTTGCAGCAGAGAGTTTGGGGTTTCCAAGCTAAAACTCTGGCTCTGGAAGAAGTAAAATGCCTTGCCTGCTTTGGGTTGAATGACTGGGAATCAAAATAGGTCAGAGTCATATGATGCTATACCTGGGTTTTCCCTATTTTTTTTTTTTTTTTTTTGAGGGCAATGTCTCTGGCCCTCACATGTGGGACCCGAACCTGGGCCGCTGGCTTCCCAAGCCAGCGCTTAACCACCGTGCCACTTGGTGGGCCCTACCTGGGTTTTCCTTTAGAAATTTCAGATTTTAACAGAAACCAGAATAAATACCTGGTATTCAGTATAGAAAACACCACAAATCCCATATTTATCTGAAATAAAATACAATTTTTATTCTGTATAGCAAATATATCATGTGAAATGAATCTGTTAAACAAGATGTAGGCAGTAACTAACCACAGAGCTTACACTAATGTGAAAGTGTGTTATAGTTTATGATGCAAGGCTCTTAGCTTATTCCTTCATAAATCTGGCTTCAATTTTAACACAGTAAATCAGAGAAATTTTTTTATCAAGGTTAAGGAATTCAGAAAAGTTTTCTTGGGTAGATTTTGATAAATATCTTTGGGGGAAGTTGGGGAGACTAAAGAACATTCCAAACCTGTATAAGAAAACGATCTGATTTGATTCCATTCTGAGTTACTGTAAATTTATCTTTAGAAACCAATGTGTGTCTCTCTAGAGACCTTCCATTTCACCTGTCACCTTTTCCCACACTCTTCATATCCTACCAATTTCAATATTCTCCCTAGTATTTATTAAGACCTTAATTCCGTGCCAGATAAATCTATGCCATTAGATGCTGCTTCTGGGACTCTAAAGTAGGTACTATCATTATCATTCTTTTCCAATGAGGTCCAAGACCTTTGAGAGGCTAAGCGACTTCCCTAAAGTCTCAAAGCTAATGGGAACTCTTATACTTAAGTTCAGATACACCAATTGCCCAAAGCTAGGCTCTTACTGCCTTACAATTATACCTGCTAAAGGTTCAGTCTCATTTTAATGCACTTACTGTATAAAATCTGAGGGATGTCCAAATAAGGCACTTGGAGATCTTAATATGCATTGACCTGTATGTCATGTTTCGCAAATTAATGAAATCAGCACTGTCCTCATTCTTTCACTGGTTTACTTTATACAGTCTCCCCTCCTTGTGCCATTTGGCTCATCTTAAGGCTTATAAGACTATGTCCTGTAAACCTCATAAAGTCATTTCCTTTGTTACCCACAGGCTTTGGTGAAACCATTTGTTAGTTCCAGCCTGGCTGCCCAGCTCTGCTGCAGAAAGTTGAGGTCCAGGACACAGGTAGTGAAGAAACACCCTCCTGAATCCAGTGTGAGGGCAGCCCACTGTTAACTGGGATGGTCTTTACATGGTAGCTGAATCCCAGAGAAAGCGTCCTGCTTGTGAGACCCACTGCCCCACTGTCTGAGTGGAGTCTTCACCTCACCTACAAGGTGATTATCATTTCTATCTCCATTTTTCACAAGATGAAATTCAGGCTCAGTTAGGCATTGCACCTTACCTAGGGTTACTTAGGTGGTACATGGCAAACCTGAGTTTCTGTACCAGTTGTTTCTGAATTGGAACAAATGGCAAAGAGTTACCAATGCCACACAAGACACAATAAAACAAGAAACAACTCAAAATCCAGAGGACATGTGAGAAGGCCTGAGGTAGCAGTGCTGTTCTTTCAGAATAGACCACCAAAACTATGAATCAAAAACAAACTCCTACCTACATCTGAGAAATCACATGCTTACATTTACCATATGCATCACTCACATATTACCTATATTTGCCTTAATGCAGTTACTCACTGTAGCCATATTATGTTTAAATTGCTATAGAGTACTGTAAGAATAATAATGATATTATTAAGTATTCATCTGGGAAACAAAAAGTTGAATCCAATTATATATAGAAACGAATGATTTTCAAAAAAATGTCCAACTGCCTTTTTTTTTTGAAACTTAAAATCCAAGCAGCTTTTGCCTTTTACCATTACATATATGTTTCTATTTGTTTATTTATAAAATAGCTATTCATGTGAAATCTACATCCTGTGGAGTGTCTGCAGGTGCTTAATTGATTGCCAGTAAGCAAACCAGTTATTGCAACATAACTCTATTGTAGTATGCAGAAAATATGCTATGAGTAGAAACAGCTTTTAAGTAAAATTTTACACCTTATTTTGCAACCAATTTCCCATCTTATTAAAAAAATTTTATTTGTAATGTTGCACTTTTTTTCAATAGACTGGGGGATATCAGAAAGTGCAATTATTGTACTTTACTTGTCATGCCGGGTTAAAAGTCAAAAGAAAGCAGAAATCTGCTTTGTGCTTCCCATTTTGCACATGTAGGAACAGAATGAGCTTATTAATACACAATGGGATTGATTGTGAGCATGAATCGTACATATGTGAATTAATCATTAGGGAACGGTTGGAGTGTTGATACAGTATTTTCTGAAATGTCAATACCTTTTGGTGGTTTAACTCATCATATCCCTTCTGTTCAAATAGAAAAGGGCTATCATTTCTTTAAGTTCACTTTTATTCAGGTTTCCATGTCTCTCTGGCTCTGTCTTGGTACAGGTAACAGGAATCAACCATTTTCTGATAATTATCTTAAATCAAATTAATACATATATATTTTATTATCTTCTGAGTCTTTTAATTGGTGGTATTAAAACAAGAAGAAAAAAAGTAGAAAATAAACTAGGAGGAAGTTAATATCTAAGTGTTCTGTTTTAACTTTTACCTCCTAAGGAAGCCATAACCACACCCTTCCAAAGGAATCATAAAATGTTTGTTTGTTTTATCTTTTTGAGGTCAACATGATTGTTACAGTTCTTAGGCTAAAATGAGTGTCCAACTGCATCAAATTTATTTCTTTTTACTTTCCTTGCTTTCTATCAAGCATCTTTTAGTGAGGCATAGTCTGAAAAAAATTACACAGAAATAAGTTTCACAGTAGGATACCTTTCCTAAATGATCCAAGTTCTGAAAAAAAAAACAAAAAAAAAACAACAACACAAAAAAAAACACATCATGGACAGCAATAAATAAATGGGCTGATGTATCTAAAAAGAGAAGCTTTGCGTAACAGAACTGTTTCTTCACCGCCATGCCCTCTCCATTTTTTTATTCATCTGCCACTTCTGGTAAAATCCCTGGTAACCACATCCTTCATTCAGGAACCCATCAATCTCTGAATAGCCTTTAAGTCCCTTGAGCCCATTTTACTGGAGTTTTCAGACCCTGCCAATCCTTTCTAGGATTCACTAAACTGTATTAGTCCTTTAAGCCCATCAAAAAACCCTGATAATGTATAACTTTACTTAAAAAGAAAAGATGGAAATAGATCACAGACACAAGTAATACGTAATAAAAAATAAATAGCAATAGAATTTTGGAAAAGGTTTGGCTCCCATAAATAAAAGTAAGGTACACTTAATAAAAGAAAGGTACACTTAATAAAAATAAAGTAATAAAAGAAAAGGACACTTAATAAAATTAAGCAATATTTTATAGTTATGTTGAATATCAGTTTTTTTTTGTTTAATAAGAGACAATTCTAATAATTTGATGATGAATAGGTCTGCTGTAACTATTTTCGTGGCAGTAATAACTGCTATAATCTTTCAATAGCTTCATGTTCAGATCTTAATAGAGGAATCCCTGTCCCCCAAAACCATGCAAAAACATAAATATTAACATTCAGTATGTCATTTCTGTAATAAAAACGAAAATGAATCAAACATAAGGAAAAATATACAATGACAATGTTTGCATGAGTTTTGAGGCATCAACTTAATAGGTATGCACTTTACAAGGTGGGAAAAAAAACGTTTATTTAGAGTTGCAGGTTCAAAGATCAATTTAAGTACCTATTTAACAGGTATTACACTTAATGGACTCACTTTTATATACTCATGTAATCTTCAAAATACCATACAAAAAACTAAAACAAAGCATCAAATTTTATTGTACATTATAACAAATATTATGTATATATTTTTTTTAAAAAAAGGACTCAAAAGAAATCGAAGTAAATATAAATAGCTTTGTACTGTGATGCTACAAATGTGTTTTGTTTTCCTTTCAGAATTCCTTTTAATGTTCTTGCAATCCGATTTTTACAGTATGGGGGATATAGGACAAGATAAATACCAACTTGGTAAAAAATACTATTTTTTTAGAGTCTAAAATCGTAATTGGATAAGTGTGGGTAATGAAAACAGTCATGAATGCATACCCAATAAATAATTTAAAAAACTTAAAATCAATTTTATTTTAGAGAAAATAACATAGCTTAGTTAGAGAATCATTTAATAGAATATTGATAAATACTAGTAAAAATGTCCCATTTAAATTTTCTTTCTGCAACCTGATTGAGTGTAAGAGCCTGATTTTGTTTTTACATCAGCTGAAACAACTAAAAAAAAACAAAAAACCAGAAGACCTGAAAATATCAAATACCACAGGGTATTTTTTGGGGGGAAGTAGTTAACCCATTGCCTGAAAAAATTTGAAACAATTCACCTATCATGAACATATTTCCAACACAAGTTATTTACTAGGTTTTCTTGTGTGGTATTTTCTGATTTCAGGTCTAGCCTAAACTTCTAGATTGAGTGGAAGAAAGGAAAACTTACCCTTGGAATTCAAGAGAATGTCCCTACGTGGCATACCATGGAACATTAGTTTATGAAATCAAAATCTTGTTTCTCATTTGGACCCTGAACAAGGCCAAACATCACTTTATATGTTAAAGCCTGATTATGGCAATTGCCAAAGTGGAAATCAACTAGGAAAGCAATTTCAGGAGAATACCAGGTGTTAGTAAGTAAGGTCCACCTTCTAATCACAGAGGGATAAATAAAAATGAAAGACTATTTTTACAGGTTGCTCAGTTGTAGTTGAGATCAGTAGAAAAGGCAAGTGTACACTGATAAGTTGATACTGAGACATTTCTTTATCTTGTTCTTGGCAATTCTCTTAAAAACAGAATCCTTCCTCTTGGACAAAAAAATCTGGGAACAGTCTTTTTGTCTTCAACCAGTTGAATCAGAAAAGCCCTTGAATCAGAAAAGGTTAAGAAGATTGTTGAGTATGCGACGTTTCTCAGAGGGAAACTCTGTGTTGCTGGAAGAGGAGAGGGCATGGAGGTTAGTAGACATAGAGGGAGCGTTCTTCAAATACAGCAGCCTGAGCAGAGGTCACTCAGGACTTCTGGAGTGACAGACGAAATGAGCAAGCAGCAGCCAAAGAAGGTTTCCATTCTTACAACAGAACCATGTAAGAGCAGCGAAAAGCAGAGTTTAATTTTGGCGTAATGGAACAAAAGCTTCACCAAGGACTAAACTGCATATCTGTGGTCTAAGTTTCTCTGGTTATGAGGTTGCTTCCAATGTGGTGATGACTTTAAAATGAATAAAACTGCATTAAAAGTAGGTAAACAATAATTGGAAGCAAAGCCATGTGAGCTCCATGGAGATGCTTTTTGAACAAAATTCTGGGGCAAGTTTAGAGGTGTTCGCCTTACAAAGATGTGAGATTATGGATAAAAGCGCATCTGTAATTTTAAGAGAGTTTCTGGGTTCAGCCATTTTCCCGCCTGACCCTAAGTCCATGCGATCAATAATTGCTATAATGAATACTTAACTCATATTGTTTTCCTCAGTCTGTTTATGGATATTACACCTGGAAGCAATGATGGGCTGTACAAAAAGTGGCAGACCTGACAGATGTAGCAAAACAAAGCACACAACAAAAATTTGTTCCACACATTATTTAGATAATCAATGAATATTCTTAATACATGTATGTTCTAAATATGGCAGAACATATTTATAGTAAAAAGTAAAATCACTGTTTATCTGAAATTCACATTCATCTGAGCGTCTCTATGTTATCTGTCAACACTAAAAAGAAGATATGTATACATAGCCTTGAGGTCTGGTAATCCAGGCATTCAGCTTGTCCTTATAATAGGTAGGGGTGCAGGACTTCTGGTGTTTACCCACCTGGAACAGGGAGTGTAGCAAAATTAACCGAGGTCACCTAATAGATAGCACTCAGATTTTAATGGACCTGAAAAATCCTCAAAGTCTTCCTATGATAGGCCTCTCTTTCATAGATTCTGATTGTGAGTCTGGGGCAAGTCTTGGTATCTATATTTTAAGAAGCACTCCAAGTACATCTATTATAGAATATTTTAGGCCACATTTTGAGAAAAAAATCTAGTCTAAGCTTCCTTTTTCAAAAATAAGAAATATGTCCAAGGAAATAAAATGATGCTCTAACCTGTCCATACTTACTGTATTATATGCGTAAATCAAAATAGAAAAAATAAATATTTAATAATTCATTTGAAATAACAATAAGACCATTGATGTAAGAATAAGGCATATATTTATAGAAATAACTATATTTCCCCAAATAAAAAGTAATTTAATGAGAATTGTTTTATAGTTTTTGTTTACATTTTTACAACTTGCTTTAATGTGTATTTTAATAAAGACAACTGAATTGTCATGTCTTTTTCTGAAATTTAACATTTCAATATGTTGTTTTGGTTGAGTTATATGAAGAAAATTTAGCATAATGCAGGTATGTATTTTAAAAAAGGGAAACTTTTTAAAGGTCTTTCTAATTATTAGTGGCTAATTTTTTCAAGAAAACAAAATGGGCAGCAGCCTTCCCTAGTAACTCTACAATGACTGTTTTATGTTTTCCAGAAAATCAAGATTTAATGTAGAAATGTCAAACAATGCAATATTGTTTTACATCTTTGCCTAGAACTTAAAAAGAATCAAATGTGTACATGTTTAATGGGACATTTTAACAATAAAGCACCATTAGATTTTATTAGACATACACATATATAACTTATGAATGAAATGTTAATATGTGTGTGTACTAGATTCAAATTTTCCTATTGCACATATGAATGCATATCTGTGTGTATATTTCTCTCCGTATTGATTGTGTGTGTGTGTGTGTATAAAATGAAACAGGTTGTTTTTTTTCTGTTTTGTTCCAGCTACCAAAGTAAATTCTTGTTCTGCAAACTAGGTTCTTTCTACATAAAAGATAATAAAGTTGGCAAATGAAGGAACACTTTTAAAAATCTTTTATGTTATACCACCATATTTTAAAGTGCCTTAAACATGTTCTCTGTATGACTTGTTATCATTTTTTAGGGAAAAAAGAATCCAGGTGTTGCAAATGTATAGAAAATCATGTTCAAGACTTGATTCCTCAGAACTGTTACCCTATTATTCCAAAAACAATGCTGTGAAACACTGATTAGCTGATAGTATTTGTGCCCTGGGAGAAATAGGCTGAAAGAGGGAAAACAAAAAAATAATTCTTAAAACCACCCAGAATTAGTCGTGGTAGATAAGTATGCCCTAGTCTCTGACTCCTTCCCCATACTGCTCCTTCCAGGAGGTGAGGGAAAGCATGGAGGAGAAAACTGGTTACAAGGAAATAGCTGCAAGCACCTGGCACTCCCTCGTTTGTTCCTTCCGTCTTTCCTTTGCTGTGCTTTGTTTCTCATTTCAGTCCTTTCACTTCTACCATCCTCATATCTCATTCTATCTATCTGTCTATCTATCTATCTATCTATCTATCTATCTATCTATCTATCATCTATCTTTCTATCTGTCTACCTAGTTACTTATATATGTATTGATTTTTCCTCAGCTCTGCTCTGCCATTGGTCTGATTCTGTGTGTGGCGTTCAGGTGGAATGGCATTGTCTATCCCTCTTACCTAGAGTAGGCACACGTGGTCAGTCAGGATTCCACATGGAACATGAGTACCACTCACAGCTATCAACACGCTGACCTGCTTTAAGTACATGCGTATATACTATGTCAGCAAATATTGTAAGCACTCAAAAAAATAAACACAAAAATTGTTTTAATGTATCAGTTTTAAAATATGTATATTTAATTTTAATCACCACTATTATAATCAGAGAGGCTAGAAAATGTAACCATGAGAACACTTTCTGGGAATCAAAAATATCCTGAATGAATAGGTATGTACATGAATATGCATGCTTGGTGTAATGTAATCACATTCCTTATATCAGCACTGAACAAAGAACAACAACTTGTCTTACAAGCTTGATTGAGGTTTACATAAAATGGAGATGCTAGAAAAGAAGTGTATTCCAGGAGTTCAAGGAGATGGGGTGGGAATCTTGATTCACTATCTTGTAAACTGCTGTTCAGAGTACCCACTTTTACCCCTAGGAGACTGTCAATTTTTACTTCCTGAAAGCAGTTGGGAAATATGTATTAAAAGTCTTAAAGGTGTTGATTTTCTTTGACCCAATTAAATCCACTGCTAAAAATTTACCCTAAAGCAATATTACAAGTAGGAAGATTTCTGTATGAGGATATTAATTATATTGCCTTTGTAATAGCAAAAAAAGGAATAATTGTAAATAAATAGTCAACAGAAAAGGATATTTTAGATGAAGTATGGAATATCTAAGTGATTTAATATAATGCTGCAACTAAATACCTGGTTTTCAAAGATTACTAAAAATTTAAAATAGATATGCAGATGTGTGTAGGAATAGTATAAATAGATATTTATATGTGAGTGTGTGTAAATATATATATATATATATATATACATACATACATAGGTTTATTAAAATACACATTACTTAACAATGTAATTTTTCATAGCTGAGTTGTGTGAACATCATTTTGCATGGAAGTTAGATTCATAAAATATATACCAAAATGCTAATAATTGATCTGTCTGGACAATGATATTCTAGATGACTAAAAGCTTCATATAGTTCTACATTCTCAAATTATTTACATGGAACCAATACTGTGATTTAATTGAAAAAGTAAAATTACACTAAAAAAAAGTCTCATGTATACAGCATTTATGCTTCCAGACTCCATTGCCGGCTTTCATCAGTGATTTCTGGTCTCCGTGCGGTTCAGTAAATGAGGGAGGATGTTAAAACCACGTTCAAAGTCACCCTTTCAGCTGCATTCCTTGGGGCTTGTTAAAGTGATAAACACCTTTGGCCAAAGCTTATGATCAGCAGCATTCTGGGCAAAATCAAATGCTCCTGTTATTTGTGTTTCTTTATGAGTATGAAACAGGGGCTGCCCAAGCAGCTCCGCGTGTCAGTCAGGCTGTCCCCACCTAGCTCATCCTCATCCTAAGTCTGGGTTTTTAAAGGAGCCCAGGTATGTTTTAATAACCTTGAAAGTGGGAACTCTTTTGCACCATTCCCATACCCAGCCAGCTGCTGTATATCTTGGCAGAGACAAGCTTCTTTCTGAGGAAAGAGAAATATTTCCATTCTTTAATAAGTCATTCCAAGTTTCCTGTGATGTTATAAATAATCGGGCAAACAGCCGGCTTTATTCTGCTTAATTTGATATGGCAGATTTGAAATGTCGAAAAGTTCACTCTCACCATAAGCCATGCAACTGGAGTCTGACCGACACTCTCCTTCCTGATGGGATAAACTTTATCATCAGGCTCAGGAAGGCAGCTGAGGCCCGGCCTGGTCTTCCCAGGTGCTGACTGACAGAGGAGCCTGAGCTAGCTGGCTGTGCATGCTGCAAGCATGAGGTCAGCCCTTCCTGGGTTTTCTCTAGGGGAACAAGGAGCCTGACAAATTTAGCTAATATACCTGTCACTCAAGGGCGGGGAGAAGGAGATTAGGAAAACACGTTCAAATGAACATGTGAGTAATTGGAAGAAGAAGAATTAAATATCAATTTAGGGTAAACATTTCCATAAAAGAAACATATGTTAGTCTCTCTAGAACATTCTGTGTCACGTGTCCTTTCATGACCAAGTAGAAGGGCTGATTTACACTTTGGGAGCCTGCAGAGAGCTAAATTGTGGCCGAACAAATGAGGGTCACCTGAAAACAGTGATGAAAGGTAAAACTACCATAAATTCAGATGCTTGCCCGAGATTTTTAAATCTATTGAAAGAGCTAAAAGGGCATTTTGCCAATTAGTCTGATTTTTAATAGGATGTTTTTGTTGTTTTTATTCCTTTGCTCTGTATTTACAAATCAAACATACACTGATGAAATAGTGCTAGTGTGGTTTGCATTGATTTAGAAAAGTTATTTATTTAAAGAGGAAAAACTAATTATTGAACTCGATTTAATGAGTTTGAATATTAAACAATTTCCTTAAATAATACTTTTGTTTACAGTACACTATTCATAACTTATCTGGCCTTGTTTTTCAGATTTGTATTTTATCCAAATTTGACCTCCTTTTCTTCCCAGTTTCTTATTATTTTGAAGGCTGTTCATATTCTAATTAAGATCATTTTAGGAAATGTTTTCTGGAAATTGATGTATTGAGCTGATTAGGACTGGCTTAAACCAAATGGGACAGGAGAGATCAGGGTTTTTAAATTCAGTTAATGCTCAGATTGTATGTGTTTGTAATTTTCTTAAAAGCCAAAACAGAGAAAAAAAGGAATTCATTGTTTGTGAAAATACAAGAGAACTTGCTTGCGCCTCCAAATCCTCACTTGGATATTTACTTTGCTTAATGAGTGCTGCTTTTGCTTTGAGAAATAGGCTGTGAATATTGTGTGATAATCCTGCACATGGCAGAGACAGACACACAGAGGGGCTGTGCAAAGCTCTTGAGTGGCGCGAGCCGATCAATCCTGTAGGATTAAGGGTTCCAGCCTTGTTGTCACATTGCCCTTTTATGTCTTCCTCTTTTCACGGAGTGACTCTCAGGGCTAACTTTTCTAATACCTGGCCCGGCAGAAGCAATGCCACTACCTCCCTGCCTAATGCATTTGAAACTGTCCAGAAATAGGTAGCTGCCATTTCTCATCTTGCTTTCCTCTCCTGTCTGATTCTTTGCGATTCATGCGATCTCAGTGCTGGTACATCAGGGGGTATGGGTGTGCCTTTGATTCTTAGGGCTGCTGTAGGGAAGTAGCACAAACTGCATGGCTCAAAACAGCTGAAATGTGGCTTGGGAAGCCAGCCCAAGGTTCGGTCCCACATATGAGGGTCAGTGACACTGCCCTTAAAAAGAAAAAAAAACATAACAGCCGAAATGTATTGTCTCCCAGTTCTGGAGGCTACATGTCCAATATCACAGTGTCCGCAGGCCTATGCCCCAATCTGAAAGCTGTAGGGAATTCCTATTTACCTCTTTCTAACTTCTGGCGATTTGCTGATGATCTTTGGTATTCCTTGTCTTGCAGCTGCATATCTCCATTCACTGCCTTCCTTGTCACATGACATTCTCCCTGTGTGTCTCTGACTTCACATGGCAGTATACTGATTAAGGACATCTGTTATATTGGAATAAGCACCCATTTTATTCCAATATAACCTCATCTTATTTAGTTATATCTGCCACAACTCTATTTCCAAATAAGGTCACTTTCTGTGGTACCGAGGGTTAGGACTTCAACATATATATTTTCTGGGGTGGCGTGGACACGATTCAGCCCCTTAGTAGGTAGTGAACAGGCAATATATTTAACTGCATATAATGTTGCTTTAAGAAGAACTGGTCAATAGCTATTCATTGATAGATTTAAACCATACATTAATAGATTGCTTTTACAAAATTTTTAAGCAACGATAATTTCTTGTCATAACTCTCTGGGGACAGTCATAGCAATACTGAACACATCCTAACGATTTATCCTTGAGATTGCTTCCTGTGCAAGCATTCTCTCACTGGAAACTTTCTCAAACTACAGGGAGACAGGGAAAAAGTCACCGCGTATAATGCTCTCAGGTTTGGAATCAGTTGAAAGTCCCTTGTTTAAGAAGGTCAGTATAAAGTTTAATTGGATATGCTTAACTGGAGTATTTAAATAGAGACATTGTTGGCCCGCACGGATTGAATGGCAAATATAATAAAGATGTCGGGGCGCTTCTCTGGAACAAGGGAGATCATTAGGCATTTGTGTTACTTAGCAAGGCAAAGGGTAGAACACAATTATACTATGAAATGTTATATTTCTGAATTGCTGGGTTTCATTTTTTTTTTCTCATTTCTTTGTAGGTAATCCACTGAGATAGCGATAGGTTGTCGTAACTTCCTATTAGTCTAATCATGTGAGAATTTACTTAAAATGTCTAAGTTCTCTATGATGCTCTAAGCATTTTTTGATAATACAAAAAAAAAATCAATCTAAGATAAAATATTCACTTTTACATGGGCCACATAGAAATCCAAGAAATTCTGAATATTTTCAATTGTCCCAATTCATTAAATTCAACCAAAATTCCTTAACTCTATTATATTAAGTCATCATTTCATAATGGCATTATAAAAAGTGAAATGAAACATTTCCCTCATTTCCATAAATTATAATTTCATAGATATGTGTGTGGAACTAGCTTTTTAAGTAGCCTGCAATAAATGCTGTACTCATAATACAAATGCAGTGACACTGAATAAAGGCAGGGAGAGCTTCATTTACATTGGATGGATCAGAGAATCAGAAGGAATGCAAGGTAAGTTAGACTAGGCCACCACGGCATCCCCAAATCTAAGTAGTTTAACACAAACACATACATACACGCATGCACGCACGCACACCCAAGAGTCTGTTCTTCATTCATGACACATATTCACTGTGGTTCAGTATGGGCAGGGGAGACTGCACTCATTGTAACACTTAACAAGTCTTGCTTTAGAGATTCCATGACCACCAGGACAAAAAAAGAAGAAAGAAACATGGGAAAATCACTCCATGGCTCATGGCTCCTCAAACTTTACTCCAGAAGTACCATATTACTTCTGCTCAAATTTCTTTGGCCAAATCAACTCATGAGTTCATTGAGTCCATGACAAACTATAAAGTGTATGAGGGGAAAGGGATAAAGGTATAAGCGTTATATCTTACAATGTGCAGAGAATTTAGAAAACGCTGGAATATTTGCAGACACCTAAAGGGCTATCACTGGTGTCATTTCCCAAGAATTTTAGGAAGTAGAAATTGTGCCAGGGTCAAAACATTCAAAATAGTAGGAAAATACCTGGAAAGTAATTGATAGCAATTTTGTTCTGTAAGTGGCAAGCATCTGTGCACAACTAAAAGTGAGGGGATGAAGACGATAAGTGAAGTGGGAGAAAAATATAACAAGAGCAAATTGTCACTGGGTCACCAGGGTCTTGTGCTAGTTTGGATTCTCCCAAAGCTGACCCTGAGACTGGAAATGGGTAACAAATAGTTTATTTGCAAAGTAGTGATGGCTTTCTTAATGTGTCAGCTTGGAAAGGCTATGGTCCCCACTTATTCAATCAAAGACTAATCTAGGTGATTGTAAAGTGATTTTGCAGATGTAATTAAAGCTCCTAATCAGTTGAATTTACATAGGGAAGATTGTCCTGAATAATCTGCGTATATCAGACAGAATCCTTTGTGAGACTTTAAAGTAGGGTAGAGGTTCCAAGAGAGAAAAGAAATCCAAACCGGCAGATGACAGCTCTGTCCTGTGCCCTTGGGGTTCCAGCCTGTTCCGGATCCTCCTTTCCCTACCGCTCATGCTACGGTTTTGTGCTTTTAGGCTTCTCCTATATTTTCATAGTCCACTTCCTTTTAATAGGTCTCTTCTTATGTAACTGAGGGCATATACATATATGTAAATGAGGACACCTGACCCCCTCACCCCCCCAGCTCCAGCTGGCCTACCACACTCCTTTCCTGTGACCAAAGAACACCCACAGGGAAAGGAGTGGGAAAATGCTATGTATGTATGGCTTCAGAGGATACGGGCTGGAAAGTCTGACGGTAGTCTGGTATGAGTCTACTTGAAAGATATTAACTTCTATTCTGTAGTTACTGAAGAGGCAAGAACATTTTTTCAAAAAGGGCATAGCGTATGTGATTTAATCAATAAATACTGAGAAGCTAAAATGTGCAAGTTAGTGTGAGAGAAGCTGAATAAATACTAACAAAGAACAGTCTAAGTCCTCCAGAAATTTCAAATTATTTAAAAGAAATTGCAATAAAATTTCACAGTATTTGCCATAGACCTGCATACTTGCTGGTGAGTGGAGGGGTTATGGCTACCTCCTAAGAATGTGTAGAGAATAACGTAAGACAAAGACTTTACCAAGCAACCATGGGAAAGGTGACCCCTTCAGGCCATTTCGTAAGTGCCACATTCAATTCCCAGGGCCACCTTCAGTCAGGACAGGGATAAGGTGGAGAATGTAAGCGAGAACAAAAGAGCACTGCAACGTTGGGGTGGTACAGGAAATTACAATTCTTCAGTGTTCCTGGAAAGAGAAAACTGGTGAGTTAAGCAAGAGCAGGGTTTGGAGCAGACTATTTTCCTTTAAGATCTTTATGTTGTATTTCCCTTATCTTTAGGTTAATGTTCCTTTAGAGGAATGAGAAATCTCCATGTTTGCCCTGCTTCTCCATGTGGCTTGGGGGCTCATTCCTACCTGGATACATGTGTTATTTAATTCTATGCCCCTGGCTTTTCATTTCTGGTTGGTATTTGGGGGTGCCAAACAATTTACCTCTGTATGCGAGCTCCTTCATTCTCTGGGTCCAGCCTCACATGCCACAGGTGGCCAAATCAGTTTGATTCCAATAAGCCCTCACCTCGAACCAGCAGGAGGGAAGAACCAGAGCCCACAGGTCTCCATAAAACTCAGCCTCTCGTGCGTCCCAAGGCACGACATTCCTGTGCAAAACCCAGGCTCAGCAGCATGCTGGATGGTGAGGGTGCTCAGAGCCCAGTTCCATGAAAAATTAAGAAATACAAATTTAGAAAACACGGTGCTTTATTTTCTCCACAGCCTGACCTAATTATTACCAGCAGGTACAGTTGGCCAAAAACATTGATTTCTTTTTTTTTTTCCCCCCACTTGGACTGTAAGTAAAAGGAATCAGTGTCTCATTTGTTTTCTTTATTTTTATTTGAATACTGCTGAAGTATTCCATGCCAGCTCCTCCTCATACCTTCTTTCCCATTTTATAAGCTTTGATTCACCTGTAAAACACATTTTTATAAAAGCTAGGGAAAGAACGGTGGCCATAAAGAGCCCACATGCCTGAGTGCTGCTCCTATTGTCAGCGATCCAGAAAAGGCCTGGTGCTCAGGGCAGGCCCTGCTGGGCAGCTCCTGCCTTCACTGATTTTCTTCTCCAACCATTGTGCCCACAAGCTTGGGCCAAACTGCTGAATGCATTTTTTTTTTTTCATAATCACTTGACAGTGTTTTCTTAAAACCTCCAAGTTTTACAAACAAGGCAAGGCCCCAAGGGATTTGTCCTACCAACTCAAAGATTGGTGCATGTTGTGTTGGAAAGGGTCAGAGAAGGCAGGAAAACTAAAGTGGAGATCTCACACCAATGAACCCACACACCCACACATATTCACATGCATTAATGTGCCTTTTGCATCTAGATAAGCCACATTGATTTTCTACTGTATTTTTTCTTTGACTGTTACCCATTCAGAGTTTGTGTGCCAGACAATTCAAAGTCCAATGTTCAAAATGTCAGAGGTTAGAATAAGGAAATTTTTATTGATTGAGAAGGCACTAGTTTGAGAAGATGGGGGGTTCTTAATGCTTCCACCAATCCATCTTAAGAGTGCTCCAAATTCAGTCATCATTTATGTCAAGGGAAGAAAGGACAGATGGGGCAAGAAGTGGGTGAGGATCTTAGACAGCTCAGCGCTGATAGGGATCCAAGGAAGAGCATGAAATCTTTAAAAATCTCTAAATCTCTTTGTTCCCCGGGAGTCCTTTGACCTCAGCTGATCAGTCAGATCCTGGGCCTGCTGCAAGTCTTTGATAAATGTCATTGTTTTGTTCATATTTCCCCACCTCTTCAGGGGAGGTACCTTCTGATAAGGGGCTTTTTTTTCTTTTTCAAAGTTCTCCAGCCCCTACCAGAATTACTCTAGTTAATTAGCATATCTATAGCAGAAGCAATTATCTGGAAGGCCATGAGAGGCATAAATAGAGGCTAGAATTAAGGGAGCCTCACAGGGAGAGCATTTCACAAGGCTATTTATGTGATGCCCAGAGGAATATCAAGAGAATTAAGAAGTAGAAAAATGCTGGGCTAGATGGGATGGGGATGGACACCACGAGGGAGAAGGGGAAGGGACAAGGCAACATAAACTAACTACAATACTACTGCAGAGACAGAAGAGACAGATTAGGGAATATAATCAATAAGGTTGTAAATATTTTTTTTTAGGGGAACAGAAGGACTCATGTCTTGTTAGGGAGACCACTTCATGGACGGTGTAGTGGCCTTACCACTGCACTGTACATCTGAAGCTGCCACTGAACAATATTATATGTCAACTATAATTTAACACATACATAGTCATGGGATGTGGAATATAGTGTGGGGATGGAGTCAATGGAATTGTAATAGATATGTATGATATCGGGGGTGGGGGGCAAGGTTGTGGGGAGAGGGGAGTCACTTTGTAAGGGGTGAAAAAAACTATTGCGTTGTTTTGTATATTTGTAACTAATAATAATAATGATAATAATAATAAAGTTTAAAAAAAATAAGTAGAAAAATGCAATGTTAACAGGTATTGATCTTCTAGTTTTTGTTAGGAAATTCTTAAGAGTATGCTAGTGTTCTTAGCATTTATCTCAGAAAATAAAATGTAAAACCCTTCAAAAAGCTTAGAGAAAACTTGGGAGATGGCAAGGACCATTTCTGCACAATGCAGGTAGTCTTAAACTTCCTTATCTCTGTATCTCATACTTTCCTGGTAAAATATATGACCATTCACAAATATGTTGGTATTACTGGTATTTTCTGGCAGTTATTCGAATAAGGGAGGACACATGATATACATCAGGGCCTTCTAATTTTGTTTTCTTGAAAACCAGTTCTGTGAGGTGTTGTCAGGAATTCCGTGAGAAGATGACTCCTTATATATAATTCGGCAAATATTGTGTTAACATGGCTAAAGAGTTTCTTTTGTGCAGGATTTCTCAAGGCTTTTAGGTAGAGTGAGTGCATAGTATGGTCTCCAGGAGCTGGAGTTCTCCAACACAGTCTGAAAAACATTTGCAGAGTAAGAAGCACTTGTCAGTTTCAAAGGCTGGCACATTTTTAACTCCAGCTCTGACCTCTGAGCACAGCTCCAGATGTATATAATCTACTGCTCACCAACCATCTCTTAACAGGGGACTTTGGGTTCAGTTCAGCACCTACTCCAGTGCATAGCACAGTGACTACTAGCACACCGTTTACAGATATATTTGGAATGATTTATGAAATCTCTGGAGACATGAAAGTATGTGTTGGTCTCTTTCATCTTTGTATTTAAAGCTGAGTCTGAAAACCCAAAACTTAGTAGACATCAGTGAATAATTAGGTTAGAAGAAAATTAATGAACATCCAAATTTACTAGTTTATTAATAGAGAAATGAAAGCTGACCATTCTAATGGACTCACTCCATGTAGGTTCTCAAATGGGGCCAATTGTTTTGGTCCATTGCACCACTAATATGCTTCAAAACCGTGTTCATGACAATAATTGCTAAACATGCCTTAAGTGCTCATTAAAGGACTTACAGCTCTAACACACTATGATATTGTTCTTTCTATTGAGGGATCCGGTTATCTCGAATAGATGGGAAAACTTTGTTATGTGTCATTCTGACTCCTTCATTTGGCAGGTGGCAATTCATCTAAATATATCAGGCTATAATTCATGGAACATTAATCAGAATCATGGACTCTTCCAGAGGTTGGGTAGATGGGAGAGTAGGTTTTGTACTGTGAAGTATATTTCAACTTCTATATACATGTTTATCACCAAACACCATGGAGACTGCAAACGAAGTTTAAACAGGATGATATAGGTGGTAGTATGTTTCTCAATTTCTAATGAATGAGAAAGATAAGAAAATACCTGAAGGACTACTTATTTTGGGAGCAAGTTTTATTTTTCCTTTCCCAGAGAACATGAATAGTACCAGTGAATGGAAGTTACAAGACTAGATTTCAAGTTAGAACAAGATGTTTGGAACAACCAAAGCTATCTTCCAGTGCAATAGGATTTCAATAAAACAATGAGTATAGTGTTTCAAGAAAGCAGTAGATTTTCCACCGTTAAATTTCATGTAGAAGTTGACTGTCCATCTGTTTGAGATATTGCAGTGAATGACAAGATGGAGAAGGTGATGCCTAAGATATCCCTTCAGGTTCTCCTGTCTATAAGATGCTTGTGATATTTAAATTGGTCTATTTCATTCCAGGAGTGTGATGCAATATTGGCTATAACTCTTCAAGCAGCCAATATAGTGGCCAGCTCATGAAGTATTTGGTGTTCACACTCTGTTTCAACATCAAGTTTAACAGGTGAACAACTGAAAGAAAGAAAGAAAGAGAAAAAAATAGAGAGAGAGGGAGGAAGGGAGAGAATGAGGGAGGGAAGAAGGAAGGAAAGAGGGAGAAAGGAACAAAACAAATAAAAGAGAGAAAGACTTCTAAACACATCAGTGATACAAGTATGGATAAAAATGGTATTATAAAGAAATCATTGAACTTCATTCATAATATGTAAAATTTGAAAAAAACACACCAAAATGCCCATGATATTTTTGGCTGTTTGTAATTTGAGCAGCTGCCACTTCTCTGACCATGTTTCCCATGCCTTTTCCTCTTTCACCTTTCTTAGCTCCAACCCCACTGGCTTCTTTGCTGCTCTTTAAGTATTCCATCACTTCATTCCTGAATTCTTTGTCCTAAGGACAATAATGGGGGTGGGGTGGGGGTGTCTTTCCATTTGAGCTCTAAGCAACTTACTCAGTTGTATACAGTTTAGTGAAAATAACAGCCACTTGAAGTATGAATATACAGATTCCAAGAATCCTTGGCTTGGTTTAAGGCTTTAGAAGGAACAAAATTGACAAATCAGAGGCAAGGGAGCTTTGGGAGGGGGCAGGTGGACGGGTATATGTGATTCAGTACAGTGTATGAGTGTATGTAGATCTTTGGGTCTTCTATTAATAACCTTCAAAGCTCATCCACAGCAGAAGTATACTCAGAAGCCTGCTAGACAGGATGACTACAGGGCAAGCCAAGCAGCCTCTTTCCTAGGTATCACAAAGTCTAGCTACTGGGGCCAAAAATGAAATACCCATGATGAGAAATATGAATATGTGTGCTGAAAACATGGATTCTCCCTCATTACATCTAGCCAAGCTATTACCACTGCTGAATTCCTACTAGCAACAGAAGCTAAAGCTGTGCACTCAATAAGACAGTGCTGCCTGGAGTGTAACTAACCCCATGATAGCAGGTTGATTACATTGTACAGTTTCTATCCAGTCATTTGTCCTTAGCAGAGCTGATAAGATATCTATCAGATATGTGTCAGAATTGATACCTACCTGGATATGTATCAGTACCACTGTCTGGCAGCTAATAGCATTTCTCATTTTCTCGAATTGGATTCTGAACATCGTTTTCCCTATGACTCTCTTAAAGTGAAAGAGACAAGGAAAAATGTAATTTACCATTGGATCCACTGCTCCTATTATATACCATATTATCCAGAAGCTGAAAGCCTTGTGGAATGGTGGAAGAAAGGTCAGATAAATTGCCAGCTCCAGGACAACTCCCTGAATAATTGGGGTGATACCAGTGGTGTACTGTAAACGTTTCACAACTGGCTTTCCGATGAATAAATGAATAAATAAACGAATGAATGAATGAATGAATGAATGAATGAATGAATAGGTCTTGATTTGTATAATACATTTGACAATTTTCATGGTATAAATACTCCCATCATGGCTGATTTCAAGCCACCAACATTATGTCACTGAAAGTCAGCAATTGGGAAAAGATTTGGGGAACTGAGATGTACGAGATCACCTTTCATAATTTGGTGTAACCTCGCTCCAGCTAAACCCCAGGCACTGTCTCCTGGGTTGTGGAACATGCATTAAACCAATGCTTGATATATGTCCTGTTTCCTCAATAGCTAGAATACACAGGTCCAAAAACCAAGAGTTTAGTAGGATTGGGCATTCTCACCATCACCCTCACTATTTTATTTTCAGCATTTGTACTGTTTATCACCATGACATTAGAATCAACTGAATTTGAAAACCTGATTCCCATAGAGTAAATATTCTCAAGAAGTAATACAGGAGGGATTCCACTGAATTTGTAGGTAAGATCGCCCTTTAGTCATTATGGTCTCCTCCTGTCAGTACAGAGAGAGAAACAGAAGGAGGTGACAATCCCTGACTAAATCTGGAACTCATGAGATTCACTTCAATGCCCAGTAATAACTAATCCATCAATTGCAATAACTGCAGGTGGACAAGAACAAAGGAACTAAGGACTTGTGATACTTGATGATGCAAGTTGGGGTGACTCCAGTGGTTAAGTGGTGGCTGCTGGGGGGAGCCAGAGGATGACCATTGTTTCAAGCCAGTTACAGCTGGGGTAAGAGTATCTCCCATTAACTCTCCTATATTAATTCTTCTCTGGTGAATATGGCCCATCATCACTTTGAAGGCTCTGTGAAAGACTGGACTTAATGGAAGGCACAAATGGATTCAAGTGGTAGGAGGGATAAACTGTTCTGTACCATCTCTGCCCTGCTCATACCCTCTCTGCCCACCTTTCACTTCTGCAATCAGCCAAAGACATACACCTGACATTATATTCTTTTGGATCGAGGTATTCTCATCAAAATACTAAACATCCATGCATTATTATTAGTGAAAAAAAGCAATGTGACGTGTTGGGAAAAATTAAAACCTCCTCTAGTTCATCTCACCCTACAAGATCTTCCTTAATGAGCTCTTTTCACCTTGTCCTGACTCTTTTCAAAACTCCTTTGATGAGTATGAAGTAAATTCAAATTTTAAAATATCAAACTTGATTTTTGGAATGCTGTTTCTACAGAGATTTTTTTTGTTACTGATGGTTAGTTACCTTACGATAAATGCACAATTTATTTGTCAATTATTACTAACATCATCAATTATCATGTACCCTCTTCTCCACTTTCTTAATTACAAGTTGTCTTATGCAATGTTTTAGAAATGAGGAATTACAGTATGTGATTCATACCTTCAGGGCACTTCATTTATTTGGAGAAACACACCAAATTCCTGTAACAGTAGCAAATTGTGTAACTACTAAATTGTAAAGCTATTAATGTTTGGATGGTGAAAAGATGCAGAGAAATTAAGATGGTAAAGTGACTAAAGGTGGTGAATCAGATTACTGGGATCAGAACAAATAAATGAGTACAGCAGCCGATGGAATAGGACAAGACTAGATGAAAAGGTATAGATTTGAGGGTATGGAAAATTAAAATGGGCAGGTAAAGTGGGCATGCATTGTGATGCATGGTGACATACAGTCAGAATATTTTAGAATTAATTGGTGTCTGTCATAGATTTGGGTTTTTTCAGGGTTTTTGTTTGTTTTTGTAGTGAGATAACATGAGGAATGTGGTGTTCAGTAATAATAGTCTGATAGTCTGAGAGTTAAAATCATGCAGATTAGCAAGAAAACTGTTGGAGGCAAGCCCAGTCTGAGAAAATGCAAAAACAAAACAAAATTCAAATATATTTTTAAATCCAAGTTATGGAAACCAGCCTGAGAATCTTCAAAGGTAGTAGATTGTTTCTTACTGACACTCTATTAGTTATCTTGTTAAACTATCTATTATTGATACTCTTGTTTAATCATTTGGTGACATTTTCTTCTGAGAAATACTATAATTGTGTTCTGTGTATCTAAAGGGGCTTCAGTTCCTATTTAGGATTTGTTGTTCTGTGTAGTTTAAAAAGTTGAGATAAAGCACATGTGTTTTTGTTCCCCCTTTTCATGAAAAGAACAAAAGGATTAAGAACACTAAAAGAAAATCCCTTCATTACAGTGACAAGCCTAAAACATACCGAAGTAAGAAAGCTTTAATGTGTGGACGATTCTAGAAGGATACTGACAATATTGTGCTTTGAAGGAGAACTTTCACGGCCTACAAAGTACTTATGCTGATGCTGATGTTGTTCTCCTCTGTCTGGTTTCTTGGCACACAGAGCTGTTCATAATGAACGCCAAGTGAAGTTGACATATATATTTAAAAGGAGACTACAGTGTTCCTTTGGCTTTTCAGCTTAGGCAGTGTGTCTCAAAGACTTCTCTCAAGTACTTTTTCATCCTGTCTTTGGTGTTCTAAAGGAAGGACTCTGTAGGGAATGGAGATAGGAGGATCAAGTGGATTAGGCTGTTTATTTCAAACAACAACTCAGAATTTTGATGCGTGTGAGCCAGGCACTAGGCAGATAGATGAGTTAAAATGATTTTTGCCCACTCTCTGTAGCCAGACCCAAGGAACATGGCCAATGTCAATTCCTTGCCTGCCACGGACACTTTGATGTCTGGGGCAGTACACTGGTGTCACATCCCAAGGACCACCCTGGCAAAAATCTGTTGAGGACTTGGTTTCATCCTTAAAATGCAAAGGACATCCTTGGAATTTTCTATACCACAAAATAAATAAAATGTCCCAAACAAAATAAACAACCAAAACATCTATACATAAACAAGAAACTAAAACTAAAATATTTTACCTAGTTGCTTTAAAGTTGATGTTAACTCCCCACCTAAACTCTTCAGGAAAGAGAGAGCTGGGGCGCCATCCTTTACCAATCATGGGGTAATTATTTAATTAACAGAGCCGCATCTTCAAAAGGACTAATATATGTGACAGGACCCATGGCTATTAGTTTCATTTGCCTTTGGCATGTGAAAGAAAAGGAAACATTTTAATTACAGAGTAAGTTTCTTGAACAACAGTGTTATGCACCTTACATGAAAAAATAAAATCCAGATGTATTAAAGTGTTGACCTTAATAAATCATTGAATTGTAGGAAAACAGCACATATGCATTAGTTTTTGAGACAGAAGGAAATTTCCTATATACAAAGTAAACGAAAAATTTTTGAAGAGCTTTTCTATTAATCAAAAAATAAGCTATAAAAAATTTAAAAAGCAAGAAAAGAAAAAAGATCTTTTGTAAAAAAATTGATGGGATATAGATTGAATACTATACACACACAGCACATATATATGAATATATGTTCAACCATTGCTTCTAATACAGGATTAGTTTCCTATGAGCCTCTGGTTACATGGTCATTGACTGGTCAATACATAACCTTGTTTTTGTATTGTGTGTTTTTGTTTAAAGAACCATATTTAATGCACATTGTTGATTCATTAACACTGACTTCATTTCTAATGTCCCCCACTCATGACTGAATGAAGATTCTTTAAGACATGTGCTTTCTTCATAAGGCATCACAGCCTTCTTAACAACACTTCAGCACTATGCTTGGGGGCTATTTTGAACAGCAAAAAGTATAAAAATGCCCAAAACTTTACACTAAACTGTGAAAAAGATACCTGTTTACTGTATGAGAATGGAAATAAGAAGACAGAATGTAGCCTTGTTTAATTTCAGCTGGAATGTGCATGTAGGACGACTCAAACTTTTCAACCATGAATGACTACAGATGCTCTGTAAGTACTGAATTTGGAATTACAAATATATTTTAGCAAATCAAACATGCAAATACAGAATTGTGAATAACGGGGATTGATTGTATGTAAATATATATATATATGAGAGTGGGGGGGGACAGGGAAGGAGGAGGGAAGGAAAAAAGAAGCAGTAACTGGAAAAGGTAAGTCACAAAAGTTTGGTAATTAATAAAAATTAATACTTAGTATTGGGAAACGGAAATTGAAACACACTTTCAAAATTAACCTAATTATTTATATTAAAAATCTTGAAAATAGCCTCAACTTTGAAAATTATCTAATTACTCATTTGAAAAAGATAATATGTTATTTTATTATTATAATATTTCTTATAATACTTTATGTGTTATTACATATTATTACTCAGTGTTGCTATGGTTATTTAGAAATTGCTATTAAGTAATAGAGGTGCATTAATTGCTACTATATTCATTATAGCAAACACACTAATCTTATAGAAGAATGGTCAAATTATAGTATTGTATAAAATGAAAAACTATGCTGCCATTTAATATCATAATATGGGAAAAATATTTAATAACCTGAATAAATGTTTAATATCAAGTAAAGAATTAAAAGAAAACAGTCTATGGATATATGTGGATGTTTAATATTTCTTTCTATGTCTAAATAACTGCTGCCCACCTTTTAGTTTATCCTGAGTGGTTTAGTTATTCATTATGGGTTTGTTTGTTTGTTTGTTTTTTATCCTTTTACTATAGTCTACAAATATTTTGCATTAACCATTTTATATAATTTACAAATACTTTGTAGCAACCCATTATTATGATTATATAAAAACATTGTATTCTTTTAAAGATGATAAAGTATTTCAAAATAATATGTAAATATAAAAAGATTAGTAATATCCACTGGTGGCAATCATGCAAAAAAATAGGAACTCTTATACATTACCAGTGAATGTTACAATATGTAAATGGTTTCCCTTTTTTCTTTTTTTCTTTTTTTCCCTTATTTTTTAAGAACATTGTTTTAGTACTAATGGTGTTTGGCTCATTCACCTATCCTTCTCCCCCTGGGCTCTCTGTCCTTGCAGCGATGGTTTTACATAGCTGTGGTGAGGAAAACACAACGTCCACACTCTCATTTTACTTACAGTGAATACGATCCACAAGGATGGAATAAAACAGGTCTGTGGCAAGCAAGGTTTTTGCTAACAGAAGTCAGTCATATCTGTCATATATAACTGAAACCATCCCCTTAGGGTTGTAACCTGTTCCCACTTGACAACATCCCAAAAGTTTCTCCATGGTGGAGTTGGCCCTTACTACTTCTAATTACTACTTAGTCCTTTATATGTGACTTGTTTTATGGCTTAGGTTACAGTCAACCTTGGTTAAGATTACATTGGTGTGTTAATTAGCACTTTGCTGATTATAAGTGAGATTGAATTCTTTTATCTAATCAATGGTAATTTGACTTTCTTCAGATATTGCCTTATTAATTTATTGCCATAAGTAAATTATTTCCCTTTTTTTCTTGTTTGAAAATAATTCTGACTGACTTTAGTTTTCTTATTCTCTGCATATACGAGTACATGTAGACATATGTAACATACATACATACATACACAGATGTAGATATAAATATTCATGATCTCATTTCCCTCTATTATATATGCATGATGTGTTTATATATAAAATATACATATATAAGATATACATATATATGTAAGTTACTACTCATATACACAATTAAAAATATGTCTTGGGGCCGGCCGAGTGGCACGGTAGATAAGCGCTGGCTTGGGAAGCCAGAGGCCCTGGTTTGGGTCCCACATGTGAGGGCCAGTGACACTGCCTTCAAAACAAAACAAAACAAAACAAAAAACCCAAAACAAAACAAAAAATATTTCTCTACTTGTGTTCAACACCTTCTCCAGTGTCTCTTCTCTAATTGTTCTTCCGAACACTTAAATACATGCATGTGTGTGTTCATGCACACACACACACACACACACACACACACACACACACACACACACACAAACATTCATAATTATTATTGGTGCTAGACTGAGGTGAGTTATTTCATTTACTCAAAATTCTACCCTTTAGGTTTTATTTTGGTACACACCACTACATTTCATTAAAGAGAAAAATGGTAAGAATCCAAGCTACAATTTTGCAAATCTCATAAAACTCCAGTTTACTTTTGTGAAATCAATATATTCTTCAAGTAAAAAGATGGTATATATTTGACAACTTGTTAAGCTGGATTACATGCAAATAGCATTCAACTAAGGAACTAGAGAGCTTGTTATTTAAATTGTTATATTTTTTTAAAGTTGTATTTTAAGAAAATATGTAACTAACTTGGCATTTAAAGACCTAAACAACCAAGTTTAAAGAAAAAATAGCACCAACCATCTTTTACCTCATGTAATTGATAATTATGCTGGTTGTTAATTTTGAAAAGTTTCCTTTCCATTGGATTTTGGAATTATAGTTATATATATATATATATATATATATATATATATATATATATATATATATATATATAATATTACATATATACATATTATTTTCAGAGCAACCGTATGGTTTTAGTAGTTTTTAATTTTATATCAATAAGAGTTTCAAATCCTTAGGCTACCAAAAGAAAGATAATTTCAGAAGGCATAAACCTATTAACATAATCTATGCAATATACACATTTCAAAAACTATGTATTAATTAATCATTTAATTATCTATGAAATTGTTAGTAGGGGTTTATTTTGTACTTACTAATGTAGATACAAAGTTCAATCAGATGTAAGTTTAATAACTTTCTGTATCCAATAAACAGAGTATTGTTTATTCTTATACAATAAGAAATATAAGATTACATCTTCTATTAACAAAAGGATAGTATAACATACTGTATTTTATTTATTATGTATTAACATTAATTACATGTTTAATATATATTGTGTATAAATATAATTTTATTATTGATGTTGAGTAATATCAGAAGCAAGTATCATCCATTTTCAAAGAAGTAAGCCCTTCAACAGTAGCTGAGAATACTAAACACTGAAAGATACCTGTAACTGACAGCCAAATAATACATGTCCATGTTTGCCTATGCAAATGAAAATCTGCTCTTGCAAATTGGATAATTACACACCTAATGGCTTGTGTTTGATGCTAATTTGTGTGTATAGATATAAACGCATATTTTGCTCATGCAATAGTTGTGTGGATATTAATTTTAAATACAAGTTGAGAGTACTAGGTAATATAACATTTTAAAAGAGTATCTAAACAGGAAATGTTTTATACATGTGATCAGCTTTTCAGTACAAATATCAGTTAAAAAAATGAAGAATAATTTAAAAGATAGAGAAAAGTATGGTGTTTTATTTTTCCTAACTTCATCAGAGTATTATTTACATTCAGTAAAATGAACCTATTTTGATTTGAAATTTATGTATTTCTGTGAACATAACTACAATTAAGATACAAAGCATTTCCGTCACCCACAAAAGACTCCTTATGCCCCACTGTGAGGCCCTTCTTGTCCCTGCCCCTGGCACACACTGATATTCTCTGTCACTAAAAAACAGATTTGGGGCCGGCCGAGTGGCGCAGTGGTTAAGCGCTGGCTTGGGAAGCCAGCGGCCCCGGTTCGGTCCCACATGTGAGGAGGACCAGTGACACTGCCCTCAAAAAAACAACAAAAAAAACAGATTTAGCCACTCCAGAGTGTCATGTAAATGGAAAGGAATCATTGTGTGTGTGTGTGTGTGTGTGTGTGTGTTTAGTGTTTTGATCCTTTCATGCCAATATTTGACTTTTTCACTCTTTTTGTCTTTTATGTTTTTCATTCATGGCTTTATCTTTGACAGTGACCTTCTGCAAACACACAGGCCATACTTATTATTATAATCTGAAATATTCTTAATATACAATGATATATTTTCAAGGTAAATTTATACTTTTGGATTCATGAAAATTCAAGAAAAAATATTAAATGTTACAAATTAGAAGTTGCAAAGCAAATATGACATAAATTTTGTCATTAGTAAATAGTGAAGGAAGGAACTATGGAGAAAATTATATTAGATTGTTCTGTTTGTCTCTAGAATTATCATTCTGTACCAAAAAGACCAAATTTGCTTTGGGGTGGAATTATTTTCACATTAAGAGATGACCTTTTTTGGGATGCAGACTCCTTAGGTCTAAGCAATTTCATAGAAAGAAGTAACGGGAGTAGCTATTGTGATAAAAATGAAAATATCTGCTCACAAGATAGAATACACATTTCAATTTGTATTTGGGAACCAGAAATGGAGAGAAACAGGGAAAACAGAAATTAAAATTTTACATATAGGTGGGCTTAATCTCAGACAATAAAAAAGCACTGGACAAAAATTAACCTCTTGTTGGCAGGTTTTCCCCAATTAAGTTTAAATTTAATCATTCGATTCCAGGTAATCAGTGGACTTCTCCTGTCCAATGTGACTTTGATTAGGTTGTGACACAGTTTTATTGGGGATTAAATTAGCATACTCGTTTGTCCCTTGCATGAAGCTATGTCTTCCTATTTAGCCTTTATTGGTAATAATGGGTATGTTTTGGTTCTCCACCTGTCCCTTATTTCTCAATTCATTCAGAGATTGGGCAGGATCCTTAATTATCTCAATAAGCCTAAAGTGTGAAACTTTATGCCAAAGAGAGTTCTCTAAAGGATAATCCTCAAGATTAAGAGATTTCTTTTTTTTTTTTTTAGAATAGAAATAATTTCTCCTAAGTGGAGAGAGAGGAGTGTTTATGAAAGATATCACTGTGGTAGAGACCTTGTCTGGCTGCATGCTCCCAGGGATGTTGAAAATATCCCAGAGAGAAAAGTAGAGGGGAATCAATTCTCTTCTCTAGGTTTAGAGACCGGGAGGTAAGGAGATTACAGAGAAAATCAATGCTTGCTATCACTAGAAAGATGGAATTATCCATAGCCTACAGAAGCCTTTGTACCCCTGCCTGGCACAGATGCATTAGAAAGATTCAGCTGCCCCTTCAAGAGTGTTAAGGATACAGTAAAATAAAGGACCCATCAGAGCTGAGGAGGCCAGGCAGCTAGAGAAGAACCACAACTGAGTGGTGGTGCATCATGCCTTCAGATCAAAGCCCAGGTGGGACAAGAGAAGTTCCAAGGGCTACCTAGATGGACAGGTCACTCAAGAATCACACTTCAAAACACTCCACCCCCTACAGGACCCTAAAATCATGAAAGCTCCTAGAAGTTAAACAAAGCTCTTGACAAAGGTGGGGTGTATTATCATTTACTGTATTGGATGAAATAAATTTTACCTGCCCTTTATAATTTAGGTCTTAATATGGAAACTAAATTATGAAAAATAGATTTTTTTTCCTTACACACCTGAATGTTATGGAATTCAATTTTATGAATTAATTATCCTGGTAAGCTCACACCACTGTGGATTCGCATTGATTTTATCATCAGCCAATGCCCTTAGGTCTTCCCCATATAGGCCATTAGTAAATGATGTTTCCCTCATCCTGTACCCATGAAGATTAAATATATATATATATATATATATATATATATATATATATATATGTATATTTATTCAGGAGTTTATATTTATCACTGTTGATGTTCATTCTGTTAGACATTAATTCATATATAGTTTCTTAGTATTGGCTAAATTAATAATTTGATAATAATATGATTCTCATCACTGTCTCATTAAGTACATAGCCATTTGTTCAGAAAGGCATGTAGCTAGTTGGAAAGAACATGAGAAAAGGAGAATGAGATTCAATGTGGAATTAAATTAAGGGTTGAGTTGTTTTTGCTCTTGCTGCATTTGCCACTGGTTTTCATTTTGTTCTTAGTGGGATGTGGGAGGAAGTGGAATAGATGATTCCCAGAACATTACTTCCCTTAAGTACTGCACAGGCCAAGCAAGGATACAGAATGGTATCCGTTTCATTGTGACATAATGAAAGCCTTTGCAGAAATACAACGTTTCAGAGTGGCTCATGCCTTTTGAGACAAAGCAGGTGGAGTGGAAGGAGAGCAGAAATTTGGACTTACCAATTTGTCCAAGGGCAAAGAGATATTTAGTAAAAGGTTTAGTCTAGAAACATTTTAACTTATAATAAAGTACTCTTTCTATAGCTTTGTTAGTGTTTCTGGTTCTCCAAAGACTAAATCAAATGACTTTTTTTACCCTATAGCACCTAAAGGCAATTTGAATGTTCACCATGAACCTTCCCTTCTCTAGAATAAATATTTCCTATTTCTTAAATTTTACTCTTAACAGATCATTTCCAGATCATTTACTCTTCTGATTGCCTTTTTCTGGATGTTCTACAGTTGGTGATCAGCCAACAGAAATTCATAATATATTTGAGAGCAGAACATTTAGTGCTCAACATACAACTTTTGGAAAACTAGGAGCAGGCTAGTCCAGCACATATCAGTCATAGATTTAATTCCTGTTGTGTAAAATGCAGACTTCTATGTGTATTTCTTCTTCAAACTGCCCAAATTAGTGTTTCAAATCACAATGTCATGCATTCACTTCAAAATTATACTATTAAAGATGGAAGAGAAAGCTTGACATAAACACCCTAAAGCAAACTTTAAAACCCCAGACAAGTTGCTTTGCTGAGAAATTGATGCCCAATTGGCAGATTTTATCCATTTAAGTTTGTCCTTATTTGCTGTTGACAGCTCTATGAAATGGCACGTTTGTGAATGACATGAATGAAATCTATTAAAGGATTTTTCTAATAAAAGCCACACAAAAATTATAACAGTGCTAAATAGCTCTAAAACAACCTTCAAGTCTAAGAATTTGGTAGAACTTTTTCTAAAATACAACCTACCATATAACCAAAAACTCATATTTTACTGTATTTTTAATAAAATATACTTTATGACAGTATATGGTTACATATCATTAGAGATATCTAAATATGCTAAGGTTGCAAAACCACTCAGTCATATGCTTATTAATGAAAGGGATCCATGCATTGTATGCAAGAGCATGGAGTCAACATGGGAATCATTCAAGTTCCAAGTAGTAGAAGAATTTAGACTTTGAAACTGCATGTATTCAGGTATGAATCCCATCTCTGATTTGTGCTGTTGAACAAAGTACTATCCTAATTCCCAGTTTTATAATTTGTAAAATTTTATAAAATGGAAACAGTATCTATCTCTCAAATAGTTTTGTTGATTGAATTAGATAATAAAGTTGATATCTTTAGCAACTTCTCTGGCAAAACAAAAGAAATATAAATTCTTACTATGTGACAATATTCTAAGCACTTTACATGAATCAATTAATTTTTAATTCTCAAAATAAATTTAAAATGGGGTTGTAGTTATCTTTATTTTACAGATAATAAAATTGAAGTACAGAAAATTTAAGCAATTTACCAGAGGTTGTACAGATTTCACTCAAGCTTCTGACTCGATTACCTCTAAAGTACTAGAAAGCTCTTAATAACTTGTATAGCTGCTGTCATGATAACGATAGCAATGATGGAGTTTAGGGTTCTGACAGGTCAAGTGGAGAAAAAAACTCAAGCTACAAAAGACATTTAAAAAAAAAAGAGGAACAACCTTTGTTTTAACATTGTGTATAAGTAGCCCTAAAAAAAGTCAATTCTAAGTTTTTACTGAAATGTTAGAAAAATATTGGTCATGTAAGCAGAAATAGGAATTGGAACCAGAAGTTAAATAATCTAATATATGAAAAAAATTGATAATGGTAATGTGTTATGCAAATTCTTAAAAATCTACTATAAAAGATAATGGTATTTATAAAAACTGCCAAACATCACCAATAAGAGATGAGTTAATGGTTAACATCATAATGGTAACAGTAGGGTAGGGAGTCAAGAAAATTATGGAGCTGATCTATTCAAAGGGTGCGTAAATTCAGTTAGGGTAAAAGAATCAGCAACTATATCCTCAAAATTTCCTATGAGTCTGTCTAATTGTCAGGGCTTAGATTTCTGGATGAACTTTTGCTATACCATAATGGCATTGGTAGGAGTCCATTCATACTTTACAAAGTTGGCTTACGGGTGTTTTTAAAGGTTAGATATTTTTATTCTTTTTTTTCCCCTTTTTTGTAGCACTCCATGAACCCACAAATGAATCAATGTTCAAACTGACAATTTCTAGATTGCAGAATGTGCATTTGTATCTTTGGGGTATTTTAGAGAAACAATAATCAACTAAGTTATTTATTTAAAACTCAAGTTCCAATGTATGTGTACATTTCACTCTTTTTTAAATTATGTAACCTGAGGGTTTTAACATGAACAGTTATTCCTTTTATGGATTATAGCAATTATTTTTAGATCAACCTTTGAATTACTTTTAGGTCTATTTAAAAACAATAGATCCAGGAATTCAAAAAATAGCATTACTGTCCATTAGGTAAATAATGGAGTTTTAAGGGATTATTAAACATGTTTTTAAAATGGTTAGTTTTCTGCATTTACTTGCAAAAGACCTTGGGAAATTTTGTTATCTGTTGGTTGATTAGATTTTACCTGTTTTGGTCATGTAATTATTATAGCTATTACATTATAAGAAATCTAAGGTTATTATAAAGAATATATTATGATTATTATTGTCTATGGTTTACACATTTTTAGGGAGGGGAAGGGGAGATGTCTTCTCTAATAGAAAAGGCAAGAAATCATTTAGTGCAATTATTTTAGTAGGGACTTTTCTAGATCAGTGGGTACGGACATCCCATTCCTTAAGATATGTATCTGGATCTCATGCGTTACTTTAAATGGTTCATTCAGAGAGCCTTGAAGCTCAATAGCAGCCACAAGAAAGACTAATATGATGGATAATAATTGGTCGAAAGCACGGTTATGGATTCTGGTTAGATAATGTACATATATAGTCATTAAGCTTCTTAAGTCCCAGGCATGGTTATGCTATTATGACTATATTGAAGGGTGTTAAAATTCTAGGAATGATAGGTTTTAATGATATGCCCAAGATATCACAAATATTCTAGTGGCAAACTTGAAAAAGAACAGAGACTTCAATTCCACACTGATGATAAAATAATATTTTTTCCATGAGTTTCTACCAGAGTCCCACTTTGACACACACAGACATTCTAACCTTGCATCTCTTTTGGTGGTTGCTTTATTTCCAGACAGCAGGTAATGCCAATGTCATCTGGGGATTATTTATGGGGTAAAAATACCCAATCTGGCATTAAAGTGTAACATGTGGCAAGATCATAAAAAAGGGGGAAATGTTTTTTATTCATGTTCTTTTTTATTCCAAAACACAAATGTGGTTATATACAAATTAGTTTTTCTAAAAACATTGCTTTTATATTATACTACATGAAGTTTGTGTGTGTGTGTGTGTGTGTGTGTGTGTGTGTGATATAGAATGAATACAGACTCTCAATTGAAATTGAAGTTAATTGGAAATATGAATCAGATGAATTTTAACAGTAGCTAATGAAAGATTAGTTTTAATTGAACAGTCACGAGATGTACACAGTATCAACTGTCTATTCTCATGGTTGCCTTTGAGGGGTCTAGAGAAATAAGGATGCTGAAATGATTTAGCAAATCAAAATTATACTTTTATGTAAGCATTTCAAATTTCCACACAATATTTTCTCAATGCTAAATTTCCATGGGCTTAACTTTTACTTTCTGAAGACTGAACACTTTCTCATTAAGCATCTACAATACTGGAGTGTCATGAAGTAGATATATTTATACAATTGCTAAAATAACTCCAAGGACCGTCTCTCCTATTGCCACCCAGTCAGTAATGTCATAGTTTGATGCTTGATCCAAGGGGTTAAGCCACACACAAGAGCTGATTATTTCCCTATATATCCAGTTATGACTTACTGAAAGTTTTCAAAAAAATATCCTAGGCTAAACAAGTACATAAATGAGAAAAAACAAACCTGAAAATATTTTCAAAGTTTCTTGCCCACCAGCAGGTGAGGCCCAGATTTTATGTCCAATTTGGCATTGGTTCAAAGGTACTCAGCTGACAATTGGTCAAAAGGGCAAGATACAGTGTCAAAGAAATACAAAAGTTGGCAAGAGTTAGAAAAATTTTCAGGGACCCAGCCAAGCAATCTGGGATTCTAGGTAGGAATCTAACCCCATGAGTCCAAAGCCGCTGACCAGTCAGACTAAACTGACATATAGAAACTCATATAGAGGCAATGGTATAACAGAAAGGGCATTTCAGAATTTTAAGGACTGAGATCAGACATTTATAATGCCACTGAGGTAAAAGTGAGTGAGTTATTTTACTTCATTGATGCATGCACTGCTAAATTTAAAGTTAAAGTATTTTGTTTTTGGATACTCACTAATTACCATGTCTATCATAGTTGTATTTGATTATTGTATGCTTTTTGCTTTTATATCTGTGTGTAGCTAGTCTGCACAGATAGACCAAAATAAACTATGTTTCCTGATTTTCACACAGACTTCTACATTGATTTTCTGATGGTTCCTCCATTTAACCAGTGGAATTCGTGGAAGTAAAGCAATGACAGGGCTAGATTAAGTCTGCAAAAGGCTGGGAGCCAACATGGAGGAATTCTGGCCCCTCCATGGAAGAGAGTGCATAGGAAAACTGCATGACGAGAAGGGGCAGCTAAGAATACCTGGTGAGGTTGTCAGCCCCAGCTATCCCAGCTCCCTAGCTGATCCGAGACTTGTAGCCATCCTGCTGAGGAGCCAGGCAGGCAAATGTGACACTATAGGCATGACTTCAGTTCGGTCCAGTCACCAGAACACTGCAACGCTATGTAACAGGGCATGCACCAGCTGATCAAAGTCTAGCCAGAGAATAGCAGGAGAAAAGACAAAGTTGGTCATTGTAATCTCATCAAGACAGCCTTAAAGCTTACCTCAGTGTGGCTGTACTTTATAGAACTCTAGTCCAGACCGTAAGCCTCTGACCTCCTTTTACTAAGGATATTTCTATTAGAAAGCTTATAATTGCAAATTCTTTCTCTACGCATTTAAAATGTATAGACATCTTCTTAAATGTGTTTTGCCAGTTTAAGATTCAGGGAATGGCTTTCTCAAGGATCTGAGTCCCTTAGTTAATGGAATCATCCAAGCAGACAACACCCTAAGCCCCAGTTTGCAAGAGGGAAGGAGCCTGACTCAGATGGGTGTTTGCTCCAAGTGTAAAAGTAGCTCTTGTCATGAGGATAACAGGGAGTTTACTTTTCCTTTGGGCTGAGCCTACAGAGCCAATGGAGGTGTTTCAGCTATGATTGTGTCGTTTATTCTGTAGGGAGGAAAACTGGAGTAATGGCCAAGCAGTCAGAAGCTAGACATAACTGATGACCTTCCTGTCTGACTTTTGTCTACCTGTGTGTGCCCTGAGCAAGACATATAAATGACATTAAAAGTAGAAAGATGATATTTGATGAGGGATTGAAAAAAACTGTTCAATAAAGAAGTCCCTTGACTAGACAAAGTTATTTTAAACTCAAAGACAGAGCAATGGCATTTTAAACACTCCAAGCACAAATAAACTCATATTCTTCTCATTCTAAAATCAGTGAGCTATAAATGGCACAGTTAACAAAACACAGTTTATTCATCACGGCAAATGCAAAAGGCATATTGATCAAGTGTCATTAATTTACATGATTAAGTGTCAAGTGGGCGATTCATAAATGTAGCCTCATTTTAAAAGGCAAACATGTCTCCCAGTAGGGGTCAAAGAGCTGAGCAGGAAAAACTAAATTAAATTCCCTCTAATCTTTGTAAGAACTTTTAGCTTTGTATGAACAATTTAGCCCAAAATTATGGTCAATGATGTATTGAGCTTCTAAATACACCTTAAAACCCAAGTGCAAACAGAGTAATGACCCGGCATTCTTGGGGAAATATTGTATCCTTGGTCATTTTAATACATGACATTTCAAAAGTTATCATGTCATTAAAAGAAGCTGGAATTGCCTACAAAGAATGCCTTAGGATAGCTTGACTGAGGGAAAGGAAAAAAGAAACAGGAAGAGGAATGCACATAGTAAGAGGAGGTCTCCAAATGAAATGGAAAGTTTTCAAAATCTCTTTCCCATCCGTCTTGTATTCTTGCAAAGGGCACACAATGCTATTAACCCAGGATGGAATACTCAATGAATATTGCATTTTGTAGCATTGCTCTGTTGAAAGGCTTAAGTATTTTTCATGATACATTGTTCATTTATCAAGGCTACTTTACAGATTTTGGTTGAAAAAAATTGAATGCGTGAGAGATATATAGCTGGCACTTTATGGGGAAAAGTGAATGAGGCATTTTAGAATATATGAACCCAGGTATGTTTGAATCCAAAGAAATACTGCAGGGTTGTGATACACTGGCCAAGCTGCTGTGGGAACCTCCAGAGATGCCTATACTGAGAGCAGTGCTCTCATTTAGTTAGTGTCTAATTAACAACCCCCCTACCCCCACCCCGCTATGGTACATGAGATAGCATGTTCTCTCTCCTCCTCCACCTTTATTCTCCATCGTCTTCCCATTCTAAAAGGGCAGATTTCGTAGTCTTACTGATTGAGGGTTATAAAAGAAAGTACTTGATTTAAGCCAAAGCTGTCCATTACTTTTTAAAAGGAACTCTTTTCTCCTTTCTTCACTCTCTCCCACCTTCTCTCTCTCAATCTCTCTCACTCTCTCTTTCTCTCATTTTTTTTTCTCTTTTTCTGTATGACCCTTTCACCGAACTGTGGATGAAAGGGAAACAAATGCTGAAAACATGAAGTAAAATGTATTGAATTGTAGCTGAGTAGGTTGTTTAGATGGAAAAGTTTTCCACGGATTGGTTCTTTGTAAGAGCTCATTTGAGTCTAGCTAACACACATTTCTTAGTCTGTAGAGATGATTTGTATGCTTCCCTCAAACTGGAGTGCTCCAATTATAGAATTTGGTAGTGAGGTATTTCTAAAGGAAAAGGAATGGTAAGGCCCTTGGTGATAAAAACTTCAGGAAAAAAATAAAAAATAAAAAGGATTGAGTCAGAAAATGAGTGCATCTGGTTTAACACATAAGCAGCTCAGGAAAGAAACTTCTCTGCTGTTGCTAGGCTTTCTACAAGCATTTTTGAATGTTTCACTTGAGGCATTCATTTGCTAGGGCTGTTGTAACTGGGTGGCTTACCACAATGGGTCTTCAAACTAGAAGTCTGCAATCCAGGCATCTCAGAGCAATGCTACCTGAAGGCCCCAGGGCGAATCCTTCCTTGTCTCCCATACCTTCTGGTGGGCGCCAGAATGCCTTGGTGTCCTGGGCTTACAGAAACCTCTTTCCAATCCTTGCCTCTGTAGTCACATGGCTTTATCTCTGTGTGAATTCTGTGTCCTAATTTCCTTCATCTCTTAAGGACACCAGTCAGGAATAAGCAGTTTTCTTTTAGAAGAAATAAATTAAAAGAAAGTTTATTTAAAACCATGAAGCGGATCTCCTTTCTTTACATCACGTTGACCTCTTTTTCATGCATCTCAAGGCTTTCTACCACCATAGGCCTTACCATTCCTCATCTTACTTATCCTGATAGATGTTTCCTACATTTTAATAAAGCACACATTTGCCTCTTTCCCCTTACTCTTCCTCCATTACTCAATTCCTACCTCTAAGCAATTTTTCCCGAGTTTGCTTTTATAGAAATACAATTTAGCATTTCTGTCAAGCATTTAATTAGATAATCTTTTACAAATTAACAAATAAACTACTACACAACAGAGAAATATAAACATGGCCGTGTAGACACCTACGCATAAACTATACAATTTCAAAATCCCCAGCCTGAGCAATTTTCATCAACTGCCTTAATGTCTTGCTGATGTACCTTACAAAGGTTGCCCTGAAGCTGGAACTGCTATTGTATATGTAATGTGAGTAATCTATGTTAATTTTAAATCAGGTGGAATAAAAGGTTTTGGCAACAATAACTCTGCTGCCCTGAGTGGTGCTTTTTATTCTTCCCCATAGTTATGTGGCTATTTCCAATGTGCTACACTCTCCTCAACTTTCCTAGGTCACCACATCCTCCACTATTCTCCGGGACTGCGTTCCTCCCACCTCAAGGAGAAAATGGAAGTTGTTAGGCAGGAACTTGCTCAATTTTCTGCCAAACAGTCCGTAAATGTTTTGCATATGTGTGTATTTTCCCATTTCTTTCTCTTCCCTCCTCTCACGTCCATTGAGCACAGTGCCTCCTTTTTAACAATTTTTTTCCCAAACTGATTTTACTACATTTCTCGTCTTCCTCCACCTTCACTGTCACCAAAAGAACAAACAGAAAACAAACCAATTCTTCCTTGCACATCTCCTTAATCAATAATGGGAAAAACTATTAACTGGTACCTGAGTCTCACGCATCTCTGATTTAGATGATATTTAGATGAGACTTCAGAGTTGGTGCTGGCCACAGTGAGTTAAGACTTTTGTTGGGTGGAATACATGTATTTTGCTTGTGAGAAGGACATGCATCTGGGGGAACCCTGGCAGAATGTTACAGATTAAATGATTGTTTCCTGCCCAACTCCTCTGTTGAAATGCTAACCGCCATTGTGATGATATTAGGAGGTGGTGCCCTCATGAGTAGGATTATAAAAGGGACCCCAGAAAGTTCTCTAACTCCTTCCCTTCCTCCACACTAGGATCCAGCAGGAAGACGGCCATTTATAAACTAGAAAGATGGACCTCATCAGATACTGAATCTACCAGTGCCTTCATTTAGGAGTTTCCAGCCTCCAGAATTGTGAGAAATAACTGTTTGTTGTTTAAGACACCTAATCCTTGATATTATTATTTTTTTATAGTCACCCAAACACATGAAAACATTGCCCAAGCTAGTGTTTTTATTCATTTCCTCTTCACCCCATTGGTGAAGGAGGTGTCCTTACATTAGGGTTATGGGGATGGCTGAAGACCCAATACTCGGCACAGGATAGCTGAGGTTGACAGCTTTTTATTAGTCACATATATTTGCAGCTTGGGGGACCATGCCATGAATGGCCACAGGGGGTTGCATTGAAAACATGAATCAGTCAGTAGGGGCGGTGGGAGATGGGCTTTGAAGTAGAGAGAAGGTAGGGTGACCCCTCATTCCTGTGGGAAGAGTGGTTGGATTGTTTCAATGATTCTGTGGGCTGGTAGGGAAGTGAAGTCTACTGAGAGATAAGCAGGCGCTGAGTTCGATCTCCATGAAAATGAAGGTTGCTTGGCTATAGGACCTTGTTAACACCAGCACAATGGTGAGATGAACTTGTGGTTGGGACAGCCAGGGTTCTCTTGGTTTTCCCCAATTCCAAGGCACATATAATAAGGACCCTTACGCATAGACCTTATTTCACAACTAGATCATTGGATTCTCCTTTTCTTTAGCATCCAGTCATTTCATAAATTCTGTCAGCTCTGATATCATAATAGCTCTTAAGTCATCATTGCCATCAACCTACTTCTCACCATCACTTTATTTGGGTTCATCCGTGATTATACATTGGAACTTGTCTTAGCAGTCACCTATCCTGGGTGTCTTCTATGAACTTCCTTGAGATTGTGAGAAGTTCCCCTGTTGTTCTTATAGGACACTGGGATTACCTCTTCGCCAAATACATCATTTGGAAACTATCATTTACTTTTTTTTGTTTTTGTTTTTCCAAACTAGATTCCAAACTTTAAGTGTCAGAAACTGTTTTGTGCATACAGCATAGACACCAAGTAAATAGATGTTAAGGTACAGAAAAATGACATTGAGTTGAATATACACTTATCCTAATATGGATAAATCAGCATGGTTAAAACAGTTAATCCTTGCATCCAAGACATGTCTGGTTCCTTATTAGCACTTCTCTTCCTCACCTCTTCTCATCTTGCTACTCATTACGTTTTGTTTTCTTACACAACACTAGCTGGCACCACCAGTGTTGCACTTACTGGTTTCCCCAGGATCCTAGAAACACTTTGCTCTTCACAGAGCACCATTAATTCCTGCTATTGGTCTGAGAACCCAACAGAGTGATGCAATTTACTTCTATTTTCATTCTTCTGGCAGTCCAGGCAGCACCTGCCAGGGTATGGCTGTTGTATCAGCAAACCAAATGGGAAGCAAATGAATACGTATCTTGGTCCCCAAAGAGAAACCTATTTTCACTGCAGCTAAGCTGGACAGTTTAGGACTCCCATTTGACTCCAAAGAACATGAAGCGCTCCACTACTTTTTGAAATCATTTGCTTATATGTGGCTGCTGTTCACACATCACACCATGTCCTTTTCCTCTATACCCCAAAGGGAAGAGAAATATGAACCTCTTCTATTCAGAGATCACTGAATAATGTTTGCTGCTATCAGATTTTAGCAGCTTCAACACTGTTATTTGTTGAAAATATGTGGTTGAATCTCAAAGCCAACAACATTCCCCCAGGGTACCCATTTGGCAGGAAGGGAGTGCAGTTGTAAACAATCTGTTTTGTAAAATAGAGGTCTCTAGAAGGGAAAACATAAAACTCATGTTTGCTTAATATTTCATAGGCTAGAATGTACAATTTATGAACAGGGAGGGAATTGTAGAGGATAGTCATTCAAAAACACAATTTCCAGGGAAGACGTTTTCGACTTCCTTTCAATGATTTTACAGGGGATGCTAGAACGTGAGTGAGCAGTGAAGGAGAAAAACAAATGGCATGAGCAAAAAGTGAGAAAAATACTGACTTTCCAGATTTCTTGGAATGATGTTTCTTTTTACTGATTACCCATGAAATGATTGTATACGTGTGTGCTTTGTCATAGGCTTGAGATAATTTGTTTCATGTTACCTAGTAAACCATACAGATGAACAGAAATCACAATCAAAGAGGAACCATCTGTGTAGGGTTGCAAAGGTTTTTGTTTTTTCTACAAGTAGAAAGATGGTTTGATCAGATGTACTAGAGTCACAGGTTTTGTTCTAATATCCATGGCATTTCCAGGTTTCAGAAGTTGGGAAAAATCTTTAATATACACACCAAAATATGTAATTTATTTGTGTACATTCCAGTCTTCCATTGTGAGACTGTTCAATTTCACATTTACCATGATATTATAATCTATGGATTAATAAGGCTTTAAAACTTGTGAAATTGGATCAACAAATTTGAGAATATGCCCTAGTTTACAAATGACAGAAATCAATTCCAACAAAATATATGCAATGTAATAAACATTTGATTTTGTTCTGAGGTAATTTAAAATATCATTTCACCAGGGAAAACCAAATTAATGATGTTTATGGGTCCTATAATTTTAAAATATTGCATGTATTTATTTTTACTTATTTATTGATAGACTATATTTGTAAACTTTGTTTTTTAGAGCACTTTCAGGTTCACAGAAAAGTTGAGCACAAAATAGAGAGATATCCCACGTACTGACTGCCCCACATATGCACAACCTCCCCCCACTGTCAGTGTTCCTCATCAGACTGGGGTGTTTTTTACAATCAGTGAACCTACAATGACACATCATTATCACTCTCAATTTGTAGTTTACAGAAGGGTTCACTCTGTGTTGTACTTTCTATGAGTTTTGATAAATGTATAATGAAGTGTATCCATCATTACGGTACCTTACAGAACAGTATCACGGCCCTAAAAATGCTCTGTATTCTTCCTACTTATCCCTTCCTTTCCCCTAAGTCTAGAAGCCACTGCCTTTTTATTGACTCCATTGTTTTGCCTTTCCATAATGTCATATAATTGGAATCATACAGTATGTAGCCTTTTCTAATGGGTTTTTTATTCCCACTTAGTAATATGAAAGCTTCCTCCAGGTCTTTTCATGACTTGATAACTCGTTTCTTCTATTGTCTGGATGTACCACAGTTTATTTATTTAGTCATCTACTGAAGGACATCTTGGTTGCTTCAAAGTTTTGATAATTATGAATAAAGCTTCTATAAACACCTGTGCACAAGTTTTTGTGTCAACATAAGTTTTCAATTCCTTTGGATAAACATCAAGGAGCACAATTGCTGGATCGTATGGTATGAGTATGTTTAATTTTGTTAGAATCTGCCAAACTCTCCTCCTAAGTGGCTGTAGCAATTTTCATTCCTACCAGAAATAAATGACTTTTCCTGTTGTTCCACATCCTCACCAGCATTTGGTATTGTCAGTGTTTTGGATTTTGATCATTCTAATAGGTTTAATAGTGGTTTGTCATTATTGTTTTAATTTGCATTTCCCTAATGGCAAATGAGATTGAGTGTCTTTTCTTACTTGCTTTGCTTATTTGCCATTTGACCTTTTCTTTGGTGAGGAGTCTGTTCAAGGTTCTTCTCTATTTTTTAATCGGGATGTTTGTTTTCTTATTGTTACATTTTAAGAGTTTTTGTAGGTTCAATAATTTTTTTGCTTTGCCTATGTTCACATTTAATCTTATAAACTTTTAAATGATTTTTTCTTTTCTGATTATAAAAGTCATGCACACTTATTTTAGAAAATTTAGATAATATGGAAAAGGATGAAAAAGTCATGTTAAAAAGTGCTATAATACTAACATTCAGAGAGAGAATTTCTAACATATTAGCAACATGTTAAAAAATACCATGCATTGTCTGTAGAGGCAGAACAAACTCTTTTGCCTTTTTTCTTTCCTTTCTCTCTTCTTGTCTTCCTGATATAAAAGTGTCTGCTATCTTCTATTTCAGGAGGCAAATTCATATGGTCTAGAAGTGTTTGCCTCTGAAACCAGATTTTTGCCCTTTCATTTAAGCTAAGTGTCATCTACTGTTCTAGGGGTCCAAGAGTGTTAAGAGTCAGTGTTTCGGTTTGACAAAGAAGCTCCTCCCAGACTCAGAGTTGCTTCAAAAATTTTATTTGTTAATGAACAAATGCCAATTTGCCTTAAGAACAAGCACATAATGATATCCATAGGACTCCAGCACCTTGTCTAACATTTCTCCCACCTTTCTCATTGAAATTGGTATTGCTCGTTTCTAAGGAGAATTGTATAATTTTATTTCTGGATCAGTAAATAATGTATATTTTGTTTGGAGCAAATTGAAATGTATTTAAGGGCCAGCCAAGTGGTGCATTGGTTAAGAGCTGGCTTGGGATGCCAGCGACCCCAGTTCGTATCCCACATATGAGGGCCAGTGACACTGCCCTCTACAGCTAAGATGGTGAACAACAGCTCCACCTGGAGCTGGGCTGCTGTGAGTCCCCAGGGAAGGCATAGCTGCAGCCCCTGCTGCAATAGGCTGCCATAGGCTACAGTGAATGGCCGGCAGCCAGTGTGAGCAGCTGGCAGCCGGTGTGAGCTGTGAAGAGCCACTGTGAGCAGTAGTCCAGAGGTGGGAGACCAGATCTGCCTCACCCAAGAAGAGCGCAATGACAATACCAACATGGGCCAATGAAGCAACGTCCTCCACAACTAGACTGAAGAACTAAAGACAGCAACTTGTGTGTTCCCCTTCCCTGGTCCCCCAATGCTGTTCCCCTCCCCCAATTCCCAAATAAAATCTTAAAAAAAAAAAAGAAATGTATTTAGATGTCTTTGAAGTTTAAAAATAATTTTTATAATCTTAAAATTTTTATGGAACCATAAAAGATCCCGCATAGCCACAGCAATCTTGAGAAATAAGAACAAAGTGGGAGATATCATGCTACCTGGCATCAAATTATACTACAAGGCTATAGTAATCAAAACAGCATGGTATTGGCATAAAAACAGACACATAGATGAATGAAACAGAACAGAGAGCTCAGGAATAAATTCATTCATATATGGTTATTTAATCTATGACAATGGAAGCAAGAATTTACATTGGGGTAAAGACAGTCTATTTAATAAATGGTGCTGGGAAAACTGGAATGACACATGCAAAAAAAATTAAACTTGACCACTTCTTTATGCCATATATGAGAACAAATTCAAAATGGATTAAAGACTTATATGTAAAACCTGAAACCATAAAACTCCTAGAAGAAAATACAGGGAGTAAATTTGCAGACATGATCCTGAGTAATATTTTTTTTTTTTTTTTTTTGAGGGCAGTGTCACTGGCCCTCATATGTGGGACCCGAACCGAGGCCGCTGGCTTCCCAGGCCAGCGCTTAACCACCACACCACTCAGCCAGCCCCCTGAGTAATATTTTTGCTGATATATCCCTGCAGTCAAGGGAAGCAAAAGAAGAAAACAAATATATGGGATTACATCAAACTTAAAAGTTTTTTTCACAGCAGAGGAAACCATCAATAAAACACAAAGGCAGCCTACTAAACGGGAGGAGATATTTGTCAATGATATATCTGATAAGGGTTATTATCCAAAATTTATAAAACCCTCACTCAACTCAACACCAAAAAAACAAACAACCCAATTAAAAAATGGGCAGAGGACATGAAGAGACATTTCTCTAAAGAGGACATATAGATGTCTAACAGACATGAAAAAAAAATGCTCAACCTCACAAATCATTAGAGAAATGCAAATAAAAGCCACAATGAGATACCATCTCACTCCAGTCAGAATGACTATCATCAACAAATCAACAAAAAACAAGTGCTGGTGGAATTGTGGAGAAAAGAGAAGCCTTGTGCACTGTTGGTGGTATTGCAGATTGGTGCAGCCACCATGGAAATCAATATGGATGTATCTGAAATAACTGAAAATGGAAATACCTTATGACCAGCAATTCCACTCTTAGGTATATATCCAGAGAAATCCAAGATGCTAATTCAAAAAACTGTATGCACCCCTATTTATTGCAGCATTATTTTCAATACTCCATTGTATAAATGTATCAGATCTTTCTAATCCAGTCATTTACTGATGGGCATTTTGGGTGCAAACAACTGAAATGCCCATCAGTAATGACTGGATTAAGAAATTGTGGTACAGGGCCGGCCGAGTGGCACGGTGGTTAAGAGCTGGCTTGGGATGCCAGCAGCCCAGGTTTGGATTCCACATATGAGGGCCCAGGGACACTGCCCTCTAAAAAAAAAAAAAAAAAGAAACTGTGGTACATTTACACAATGGAGCATTATGCAGCTATAAAGAAGAAAGAAATCTTACCATTTGTAACAATATGGATGGACCAAGAGAACATTATGCTAAGTGAAATGAGTCAGTCGGAGAAAGACAAATTCCATATGATCTCACTTATATATGGAATCTAAAGAACTGAATAAATGAGCAAAGTAAATAGAAATAGTCTCAGAGATATAGAGGAAAAATTGATGGTTGCTAGATGGGAGGCAGATGGGGATGAGGGAGAAGGGGAAGGGATTAGAGAGCATAAATTGTTAACTACAATATTGCCACAGGGATTTGAAAGACAGTTAGGGGAATATAATCAATAACGTTGTAAAGATTTTGTAGGATATCCAATGGACGCATGTCTTGTTAGGAAGACTACTTCATGGAGGGTGTGGATGCTTGACCACTGCAGTGTACACCTTAAGCTGAAACTGAATAATATTTTATGTCAACTATAATTTTATATATATATATATATATATATATATATATATATATATATATACACATTATATGTGTATATAGTCATGGGATATGGAGCATAGTATAGGGAATAGAGTCAATGGAATTGTAATAGATATATACAATGTCAGATTGGGGAAGGGGGGTTATCACTTTGTGTGGGGTGAAATGTCTAACTATTACATTGTTTTATACACCTGAAACTAATAACAAAAAATAATAATTTTCAACTTTTTCTTCATGTAATATTACGTTTTAGAAATGTATACATGTTGACACAAATAGATAAGGCATAATGAGTATTTTCCCATTCCCTCAAAAATGTATTCTGGGGCTGGCCGAGCGTCCCGTTGATTAAGAGTTGACCTGGGATGCCAGCTCTGAGCAGCAGGACCCGGGTCGGATCCCACATGAGGGCCAGTGACACTGTGCCCTCTACAGCTAAGATGGTGAACAACAGTTTGACCTGGAGTTGGAGTGCCTGAGTCGCCAGTGACTGGGTAGGCTGCAGTGGGGCTCTCTGGCAGCTAGCATGATCTTTTGTGAGCTGCCGTGAGCAGCCGTCCAATGGCCAGTGAGCGACTGCCTCCCTGGAAACAATGCAATGATCACAATACCAACGTGGGCCAGTGAAGTGACATCCTCCACAATTAGATTGAAAAACAAAAGGACAGCAACTTGTCTGTTCCCCTTCCCCGATTCCCCCAATAAATCTTAAAAAAAAAAAATGTATTCTGGGGTGGCTGAGTGGCATGGTGGTTAAGAGCTGGTTTGGGAAACCAGCAGCCCCAGTTCGGGTCCCACATATGAGGGCAAGTGACACTGCCCTCAAAAAAAACAACACAAAAACGTATTCTGTATAGGCATATATGTACTTTTAAATGTCTGAATCATTCAGCACTGTGTTGCTTTAGAGAACTGGTTTTCCTACTACCATACTTGGGGTATATCTTTCAATCAAGTGCCCACAATTAACTTAAACTGTAGACTGGGTTTCTGTAACTTCTAGAAACTATCTTGGCACTATAGCACTAGCCCAAGCCTGGCTTTCTGATTTCATTTACTTCAAGCTGTACAGGCAATTAGATGAATAATTAAGTAAAGAAATAATATTCTTAACTTCATGAATAACATCTTAGGATCCCACTTTGTTACTGGTTGTGTATTTGTATTTTGTAAGTCTTACATTTTCTAGGAGATTTCAATTTGCATAAGTTGATAGATATTATCAGCAGCTGTAGGATACATCACATAAATTTTACTGTCCACTTAAGAGAAAAGAATATAAGATATATCTAATATAGTCATCTAGGTGGGATATTCAAAATATATCAAAGGGACTAAGAAAAACATTCTAGTAGTGGATTAAAGTATACTCAGGTTGAATTAAACATAAAGTAATTGGAGCTAATATATCTGGACGTCAACAAAATTCTCTCCCATGCCTTTTCCAAATTGCAAACTGTTAACAGATTATGCCAGAGGCAATGGAGAGTTATGAAGTGCTGTTTTCAGAGCTGTAATGATTAAGGTCCTGATTCCCTAGTCTTGCATTTATGAGCCTCTGCGATGTAAATGGGATTTGCCTTTTTTAAATTCTACCTTATTCATGTTCATGTACACTAGACCCCAGCCAAATTGACTTGTTTGCAATTTCAGCACATATTACTTTCCCCACGTGTGTGCTTTAGCTCTTGATTTTCCATCTGCCTGGAATTTTCTTCTCCCATCATATTTTCTTGTCTATACCCTCCCCTTATGCAAAGCTCTGCATGAATACTGAGTTCTTCGTGTTTACCTTCTCCTCACCTTCCCTCTTTTAGAATAATAAATTCGCTTTTTTGTTTATATTGCACCTGATTCATGGTGGCCGCTGGGCTAGGTCCTGAGCAAATAAAGAAGAAAATACACTTCTTACAAGAATTTGCACATTAGAGAATGTGTCAGTGTCAAAAGATTCTCTGTGAATTAGTTGCAATATAGGATGATTAAGTACGATGACTAGGTAAGCACAGCTTCCATGAAAATGTAAACAAGTGGGATTAATTTTGTCTGTGGCCACCTAGGAAGCACTTTTCTATGTCATAATATTTCAACAGATATTAAACAGGCCAAGTACACAAAACCACACAAGGGAAAAGTAGTAAGTGCAGCCTCCTCTCTTGCCCTTTCATCCCACATGCTTAAAGGGTAGCCTAGTACAAAACCTAAAATATGTGAGGTTGTCAATAAAGATGTGCTGAATGAATATATTATTCTTCAAAAGGACAACTTGCTAAAGAATCTAAGCATGGCAATAACATGACTTAGAAAAGCTTTTCCTCAGGGGCACAGATAGGAGTAGGGAAGTCAGGATGCAGGCACAGGTAAGAGGTAATTATACAATCCAGATGTGGAATTCATTGTCAACTGCAGTTCTCTCCATGTCAGAGCTACATACATCTACATCTACGTGTTATCTCTCTAACTAGACCTCAGTATTTCATCATTAGGATGGCTAACTGATGTAACTTTTCTTCTTGAGAGAGTGCAGGGCAATGCATGGTCCACACACGTTGTTCAAAGAAGAAAGTGTTGAGGGAGTTTTGGTTGAAGTCAGTAACATGGCACTGAGTATTGGTAAGGTCTCCTCCATGGACAGTGGAATATCTGTAAGTGTTAACTTTTAGAGATACAGCAGATCCTGGTTATTATTCACAATTGGCTAACACTTCAACAGTAATTTCTATTGATAAATTGTCACCATTATGGTCATTTAAATTTATAGAGTGTTAACTAGAGGTTATACATTCACATTGAAATGTTATATATTTCATCTATTTTAATCCTCACAACCATTCTCATTAGGAATTGTTATTAATTCCTTTTTATTAATGAGGAAATTGAGGCACAGGGAAGTTGAACAAATTGCCCAGAGTTTCACAGCTAAAGGCTAGGTGTGCTGTATACTAAAGCCCAATCCTCCTGATGCTTGGACTCTATGTCTAAAATGCATTTATTAATACAAGTTCTGAACAGCATACCTCACTGATAATTAAGGGACAGTATTAAAACATTTTGATTGCAAATTCACCACTTGGCAGTAAATATATTTCTTTATCAGTTTGCTAAGCTTCCATAACAAAGTACCACAAACAGGTAGGCTATAAATCTGAGATCAAGGTGTTGGCAGGGTTGGTTTCTTCTGAGGATTGTGAGGGATGGATTTGTTCCAGGCATCTGTCTTTGGCTTCTAGATAGTGTCTTCAATATCATATTTTCATCTTGTGTATATCTCTGTGTCTTAATTTCCCCTTTTCATGTGGATGTCCATCATATTAGATTAAGATCCATTCTAATGACCTCAGTTTAAATTGATTACCTATATAAAGACCCTATGTCCAACTAAGGCCATATTCTGAGGGTTAGCATTTCAATGTATATATTTGGGGGGAAATAATTTAACTCATAACATTTGCCATGAGTAAAAAATTGCAGTATAATAGTAAAATTTATATTAGGATTTTCATTTCTTTTAAAGGGAATAGTTGCTATATTTCAAAAGCGTAGTCTGAATGAAATACTCATTTGAAATTTTAAATGAACACCATCTAGAATGTCTATATTTTAAGGTAGTTTATGATACTATATCCCTTAAAAATCACATTTTACTATTAAAAACTACTCTGAAAATTCTAGTTTCAAACAATGTGATTCATTGTGTGTTAATATGATATACAACCTGTATATCTTAAACTTATTTGGAGTGGATTTGACCCTTGTTCAAAGGACATATTGCAGTTAATTTAGGACAAAGTCTAATCTAGTACTCATTTTATATGAACATATTTTTAGCCTGTTTTGAGAGGTCAAAAATAGAAGACAGTTGTTTTCTGCCTAAGAGCCACTTATCATTAAGATAATACAAATGAACCATATACTGAAAAAGGGAAAGGGAGGAAAATAATCAAGAGAGCAACTAATATTCCACTTATGCAAATCATTCTCATTTCTATTTCAATGCCAAAAAACAAGCATGACTGCAAGGCTGTTCCATAAACAATAGATAACACAGCTGTTCCTCAGAAGGCCATCTGAAAAATTACTTTTATTAATTAGGAAGCTAATTCTAAAAATTTTTTAAAAAATTTAAAAAACTTATTAGCCTCTATTGATCACCTAAGAATATGTTCCTATAATTGGTGATGAACTGCCTTAATCATGGTAGAATAATGAATTTCCTACTAAGCATTCCAGTGCCCCTAAAAGTGAACATTCATCCTAGATCCCCTCTATAGCATTTGGGTCTCTCAATTTCCTTCCGTATTTGATTTGTTTAAAAAGGATTTCACTGCTAAAGCAACTGGTTCCATGTCCCCAGTGCACAGAAGACTAAAAATAAAAGGCTTCATGCTTGGTTAGCCTTGCATTCAGGATTCGGAACGGTTACTCCTCAGGAGGATAACTATTTTCCTGAAACAATCTAAACTACTGCTATGCCTCCAAGTAATTAGTGTAATGTTTACCTTTTTTCTAACAGCATCTCACTTTGACACTGGAATTTTAGGATTATCCAGAAGTAATCTTTGTTTTACAAACATACAATGTAGTGAAATAATATGAAATAGTACCAAGACATAGATTGCCCAATATAATGCAATTCAATGTTATAGTGCATGTTTTGAAAATGTGTATGCCCAACTGTGAGGCTATGCAATACTCTTTATTCATGTCCTGAAAACACACCAGAGCTGTTACCATAAATGTTTGACATTTAATGAGGTAACACCAACAGTGAGCAAGGACTACAGAAAGATAATCACAGATCCCACCCTTTGAGTTTTTCTCAGTATAACTGATGGTCATGAAAACAAGATGGATGCCTAAATTAATATTCCCATTCAAATACATCTCTAAAAAGTTAATTCTACACCATGTTAGTGGAAATATTGTCAGATGAAATTTGTGATCAGGTGAGTAAATGAAGAGGGTGGGGGGAGAAAGTTCTCCACTAATTTTAATTATTATTAACATTTTAGGATGGGGGAACCAAAAGCAAGTTCTAATGCTTGGACCAGGCAGTTTTTTCCATTTTTTTAAACTTTCAAATTTGATTTCATTACTAAATCATGATGGTCCATAAATCAAACATGAACTCCTCTCCTAAAATCTCTGTTTGGTGAGCTAAAATGGGGCTAAGTGCAATAAATGTATTATTTTCAGAGAGCTTAAATCTATGGATTATTCATACTCTCACATTAGTGAAAGCTTTTTCTTGTTAAAGCTGTGCTTAACATTTTTTTAAAACAGGTGGTTTGAATTACAGAAAGCCCTGCAATAATTTAATCTCCTTTAAGGTAAATAAATTAAATTAGATTTCTTATAGGTTGACATAGGATTTTTAAAGCTGTATAGACAATTTCTTATATCTCCTAGGACAATGTGCTCACTTGATCCTTCACATTAGATTTTGGGTCCCAGAAAAAAATTAAAAAATCAACAAATGAAACTAAATTTCTGAAAATCGGCAGGCATGGATGGGCAGGAGAGAATCCTGATCTCGTTTCATTGTGAAATATCAATCAGTATTGTAACTTTCTTCTCTTCCAGAAATACTTACATATTTAGAACTATTTAGAAACTTCCTGTGTCCTGGTAAATGCAGAATTGATTGATTTACCAAAAACAAACAAAGGTGTTCTACAATTTACATGTCTCTACCAGTGACTCTTGTTTTTACTGCACTGGCATTCTGGGTCCTTCTTGGTAGGGAGTCTGTCTTGTGAGGGTGAGCCCACTATGTCATTATTCTAGCTGAGATTCTTTCTTTAGAATGAATAGCTCATTTCTCTTGGGTTTCACCAGGTTCTGATTTTAGGTTCTGTCTCTTCTCTCCACCCTTGTGCAGCATTTTTTTTTTTTTTAATCCTTACAGTTCTTCCTGTCAACCTGCACAGCCCTGTTCTAGGGGTCTCAAAAAAAACGAATAAAAATACACCTTTGTGATGGATGGCTCTCAGTTTGGGCCAAGTTTAAGTAGAGACAGTGAATGAATCTTCTTCCTTTTTTTTTTTTTCCTGCAGAGGATACCAATACATTAAACCTTTTATCACTTTTATGTAAAACTCAGTTAACTTTACCATATCAACTAATAGCAGATTATAAACTGAGAAATATCCAGCACGTATGAAAATTTAGAGCATTTTGCATTGTTTTTTGGCTTTGCTCTAAGAAAGCACGTTTTGTATCAAATATTGAGTCTCCAAGATAGTTGTGAGAGTAAAATATTTTCCATAATTTACAAGCCAAATTAAAAGTAAACGACTATTCTGTGTTGAGAGTATGTGATCTCCTTGGGTAGTAGTTTTGAAAGGAGAAAGAATGGTTTTAAATGATTCAGCAACTTTTTTTTTAATGATTGCTATGTGCCAGTCACTAAGATGGATGATCTGGGTGTGACAGTGATTAATTTAGGAAGTTCATCCCCTTATAGAGTTTATTATCTGGTCAAGAACATGGGTATCAAATAAATAATGATTAATCTAATGAATGCAATGTTAGGGCAAGTATAGAAACTAGGGGTATTGATGCCAGGATAACAACTTAAGCCAAGTGGAAGAAGGTAAGGGAACAGGAGAAGGCTCTCTGGAGGACAGTCATTTATTCTGAAACTTGAATGATGAGTAATAACTTGCTAGAGAAAAGATTAGAGGATGAAATAAGAAGGAGATGTGAAAAGAATGTACTATGCAGAAAACACTTGTTTGAGGCCTTTAGGTGAGATCGAACAAGATAATTTGCAGCTTCAGGAGTTTCTCCTTCCACCAAATTTGAATCTAGATGGATATCACAATAAAGCAAGAAACACAGGATGTCCTGTTCCAATTTGGCATCCTAGGGGGGACTCTTGATGCCACAGAATTGAAACTGAGAACAATGCAAAAGATTGACTAGTCCATGATCTGAAAGGTAATGGTGTTTGAAAGCTGAAATAAACATAAGGGCAACTGAAATAATTTCACCTTCATTAACTAAGTTGAATTTGGAATGACTCTAAATATTGTTGTATATACTGTGTTCAGCAGATGAACTAGAATATATCATTTTTTGATTCACTGATGTTCTTATTAAATCTTACTCAAAAGTACAAATTCAATTAAAATGATAAACACTTAAAAATTGTACATAAAGCTGGATTTAAAGTTTCAAATGAGATCAAGAGAGAGCACATACAACTAGATTAATCTGAGATATTAAAGTGGAAAACAGTACTTCATTTAAAGAAGATATGTTGAGGGATTGCTTTCCAATATAAAAGAAAAATAATTCTAAGCCGTTTAGCCAATTTGTCCTTAGCATGAGAGTTCTATCTTTGCTAAGCAATCTTCTTTATTGTTTATTATTTATTGAACATCAAGTATGCAGTGCTATATAAATCATCACAGACACAGTCCCTACCCTAAGGCACACAATCTAATTCAGACAGAAAACAATTCAGACATAAAAGATGTCAAATGTGTTGATTAAACTCAGAAGATTGAGATTCTTAATTATAAATGTGTCTTTATAGCTTATAAAGTGAAGATCATAAATAAGACAAAAGGCAAAATGATAGGGAAATCACATTCTAGGTGAGTTTTATATCGACAGTTTGCTATTACTCAAGAAATCTTAATTATAATTTAGCTTGAGTACAACAATCTTGCTAGGAACATAATATAAAATTTGGGGAAGGTGATGCCAGGATTATCTTCTATTTTCTATTAACCTTTTACTTTTCCTCTTATTTTCCTCAAAAAATAAAATTCTGGTTCATTATAACCCTTGATTATATCCTTAGCAAAATAATGCTTTTATCTCATTAATTCACATCATTTTTCAAATGAAAACAAGAAGCAAAATGAGCTCAAGTGTCCATTAAAATCTTCTCACTCTGCTTTTTAACTAGCCCAGGGTTTCTTAGTTCTGTGGCCTATATTATCATAAGAATAAAAGCAATATTTCAAGACCATCCTTCACATAGCTAATCTGTTATAAATTGAGAAGAGCATCACATTTGCTCAATGTGTAATGCCAAGTGACGGCTACAGACAGAAGACAGATCTACTTATCTATGGCATATCCACATTACATCTGTATCTATATCTGTATCTTCAACACCTAACACATGGCAGTTATTCTATATGTATTTGTTTATTTCCATCCAACCATATTTTTTTTTTTTTTGGCTGCATCTTAAACCTAAGTCCCACTTTAAGAAAACTTGAATTCAAACATATAAAATTATAGAAATTCAATTAGAGTACACTATTTAAAGGGTATAAAGAATCAGAATCAGTGAACCTTTTTGTAAACATAATATGTGACTAGGTTTTAAAAATATAATTTAAAAAATAAACTTTTCAGAGTAAATACATTTGAAAACGTATAAAAAGCCCAGTGTCATTTGAGATTTTAGTTCAAAGCAAATGATGCAAGAGCTGAGGCAATGAGTTTATGTTTTGTGTTGTTGGAATATATGTGAATATACATCTTAGACTTATCTACAGAAGATGTCTATATGCTTTTAAAATAAGTCTTATACTGTATTTTAAATATATTAAAAGTAACCATCTGTTGATTCACTGGTTTTATAGCCATATGTATACATCTGTACTTGACTGTTTTGGATTAAGGGAATTTAGGGCTGGAAGTTAAGCTGAAACAACCTCATTATCAAAACTGTTCAGTAGTTGATCACCACACTGTGCGATAACCGGTCTCCATATTGATCTGTGAGGAGAAAGTATTTGTCACTGAACTCATCCATTAAAGTCATACTGATCTGGATTAAAATTTTATAACGACTTACTTTGTGACATTGGGCATATGAACCTTCGTGAACCTCTTTTCCCCCCAAGTTTTAATGATAATATGAATACTTACTGAAAGAGTTGCTCTGGCTATTAAGTCCAATAGTACATATAAAATACTTAGATCAAAATCTGGAGTGCTCTTACATGATGAAGAGAAGCCCAGATCCCAGCTCACCTAGATTTTAGTCAGAACCAGTGCCAATCAGTAGTGGCTGACTATAAACAAAGTGACCCGAGAGTTGAGGCAAGTGGAAATGAGCATGGGCCGAATGTAAAAATTTGGAAAAGAAAATGTCAGGTCCAGTCGGTGTCTGTTAAATGTTTTTCATTTTTAGGTATTACAGCAAAGACTTTGAGGGGGACACATACGTGCACTGTGTCAAAGCTCTATTCCTTTCCTAGAGATTGGTTCCTTTGCATTATATCTGGGTTATTCTGTGAGGCGGGGTTGAGGGATGGAGGTAGAGTGTCCAAGTGATTCTCTGATGAGGCTGGTACCTAATTTTAGAGGTAAAAAGCAGGTGGAATTTAAATGTCTTTTATGATTACCAGAAGTATTTGCACAACTTGAATTATTGCAGGATTATCCCCATATTCCACACAAAGGCTAATCTATGCCTCATTATTTTCCAAACTTTCCAAGTGTCCGTTACTGGGATTGTAAATGTTCACAAAGTGTATGGACTACCACTTGTTCTTGGAATGCAGTGTATTTCCTTAAGGATGTTTCACAATGTAATATTTGCAAAGTGGCTAAGCACTTTACATGATAGATGCTGTTATGTCCATTTTATCGATGAGGAAACAGGTCACATAGCTAGAAAGTGACTACATGAAGATGCAAATCCATGTGGTATGCTCCTAGAACTGATGAATATCACCAGGAAGTTATATGCCTCAGGAATTCTACTTGACTGGGCATAGCTTAACTAATTTACTTTCTAGCAATGGAAAAAAAGGGACAGAAAGGCAGTGCAATATAGAGGAAAAGGATTATGTTATGTGCCCTTGCTAAATTTATGTGTTGAAAGTCTTAATCCCCAGTACCTCAGAATAGGAACTGATTTGGAAATGGAGTCATTGCAGATACAATTAGTAAAATTAAAATGAGGTCATTAAGATGGGTCCTCATCCAGTATTACTGGTGAACTTATAAAAGAATGACACATGAAAAGTAAAAGACACACATTGAGGAAATGTTGCAGGGGGCTTAGTTCTTGCTGAGGCAATGAAGAATCAAAGGTCAGCAAGCTGATTAGTATGCAAGCAGCGTTTATTAGTGATATGTTCTCAGGGAAGAGAATGGGCCTAGCTGAGGTGTGTGTGTGTGTGTGTGTGTGTGTGTGTGTGTGTGTGAGAGAGAGAGAGAGAGAGAGAGAGAGAGAGAGAGAGAGAGAGAGAGAGAGAGAAAACCCTTGTCTCCAGGTCTTATACTTTGCTGGGTGGGGTGAGGGAGTTAACATATTGATTTGGTGGGAAAAGGGGGTGCATGCTCTTCCATCGATGGGCATGGCCTCCTAGGATGGGTGGAGGTGTGTTGACACAGATCCTTATCTTCCTCCAGACCACCTCTCATCATCTGTTGTAAAAACAGATATGTGGCTGGAGGCTGTTAATCAAAGCTATTTTTGAGCTTTTACTATAGGTTCTATGGACCCCCTGCCATCCTTCCCCCTTCTACATTTTCTAACTTCTACCTAACAGAAAGATAAGGTGGACACAGGGAGGAGATGGCCGTGTACATGCTAGAGACAGTCCTGGTCCTAATCCTTCCTTCCTTCACAGCTCCCACCAGGAATCAACCCAGTTGAAACCTGGATCTCAGACTTCTAGCCTCCAGAACAGTGAGAGAACACAGCCTGTTGTTTAAGTCACGCGGTTTGTTTAGGCAGCCTTAGTAAATGCATGCAGCAAAGTACCATTTTCATTGTCCTAGCTAGGAGAGAAAACAAGAACAATTCAATTCAGAACAAAATGTTCTGTACTCAGGAGCTCAGCAAAGGCTTTGGAAGCAGGAATTTCATAGCAGAGGAAGCTGATGTTAGGAACAGGGCAAAACAGTATCACTCCTCTCATTAAATATATTTTAATCAAGTGAATTCCATGGGTGCCCTGCTATATTGTTGGGCCAAAGACTGGATGGTCGCTAAGTTCTTTCAGGGGCTCCCATGTCTCACTGCAAGAATTCCCCCGGAGCTGCCTGCATCTTTCTACTATCATTCCTTGCTGCTTCCTGTTCCACTCTACGATTGGTAAGTAATACCTTACCTCCATCTGCTGCTGCTGCTCTTCGCTCCTTCCTGTGATGCATTTCAGTTAAGACCAGCAACCTAAGTGAAATTTAGAGCTTGGCCACAGAGAGAAAAGATGAGCACATGGGCTCTGGAAAAATTGCATGAATACTTTTTTCTATTGATAAATGAGCTGACATGTTTCAAACAAATGTCCAGAGTTTTAAAGACACAGACAGAAAAAAATTCTCTCAGTCAAATGTGTAGACTTTTTTTTTTTTTTTTAAGACATTAGGCTTTTTAAACCTGTATACATTTCTTGGTAAGAAAGCTTGAATTTTTGAGAGTATTGGTTTTCTGAGCTAACGACTAGTGCAGCTAAGGATGGTTAGAACAGGGTGAAAGCAAACTTTTCTGTTTTCAGCTTGGGGGAATTCAGTGCAACTCTCTGATTAATAGAGGGAGCATTCTTCATGTAGGGGAAGATACATATAGCCATTAGTTAGCCGTGAAAGGAAAGTGTGGAATACACCTCTCCTCTCTTTGATTGCCCAGATACCTTTATGTGCAGAATTGTTTCACTTTGTGAAGTTGAACTCCATCTTATCTCCCAGATAGGTATAGGTAACTAGAGTGCAAAAGAAGATGTTTGTTGTTTTCATTCACTCAACTAGTGTTTATTATGAGGTTATATAATACCTAAGATTCAGGGAGGAAAAAAACTAATAGACCTTGCACATAAATAAGCAGTTACAATGCAGTATCATGAGAGATTATGAATATTCCTCAACGAATTTTTTTGAAGGTTTCCTTTAAGTTGAGATTCAGCAGGAAAGAGAGTAGATCCTAAAAGGAGTATTAAATGTAGGGGTTTTCAGGAGAAAAAATTGCAAGTTTATTTCATAGGTGCAACGAAATACTGCATAACAGAAATGGATGCATTTCTGTGTGAACTAAAACTATTATGTAAATTGTTGTCTTATGGTATTTGGTGACAATCAGGCATGGTTGCAAGCTTTGTTAATAAATCATGCAATTGATGAGGACAAGGTGAAAGGTTTCTCTGTTTTCTTGTTAGTAAAGTCCCTTGGAGTCCTGCCCATGAATCAAAAGCCATCTGCCCTGGCTACCAGTCTTTGGATTATCTACCTGCTCAGGAAAAAAAACACAAAAAAACACTTAATCGCCATCCAGTGGTCAGATAGAACAAATGCTCCTGAATTGGGGGAAGAAGAGTGTCACATGTTAAGGGGAAGGGCATAGGCACATGCACACACACATGTACACAATGCACACACACGTACACAAAGCAAATTCAAACAAAGCAAATAGAGAAAACTGACTCCTATATGTGTACAGCCTAGTTTGTGAAACATGTGCCCTGGATACACTGTGGGAAGCAGAGTGAAATTTCCCATCAACAGGAGACATGAGCTGAAACTGTCAACTGCATACACATTAGGTAACTGCAGCTGATCTTGAACATTTCTAAATAACACCTCACAGCTAAAGGTCTCAGGAGACTAAGATCTCAGCAAAGCAGAAAATTCATCCCCCTCACCTAGCTGACTCTCCACCTGACACTGCCCATCATTCTAAAGTTACCCGCAACTGGGGAAGTTTCAGGTCGAATAGACTATACTACATTTACAAAGGCCACCTTACTCATCAATTCAGATGACAGTTTGACACGATAGCATCTTTCTTTTGGTCATGATTTAGAAGAAATCCCACTTGCTAATGATGGGGATGAAGGAGAAGCACTCATTCTGGAATGAAGAAGTCAAAGGATTAACAATAAGGGGATGTTACATGAATCTGGTGTCTTAAAACTGACTACTTTCCTCTCCACCAGCAATGGTCATAACAATCCACCCCAAACTGCATAAATTTTATTGGCCTTTATTTAGGAATATAATTATCCACCTCACTGAGTCTCAGTAATGTTTTGGAATGGTCCTTTATATTTTTTAGATACCTCTGTAAAAATGTCATCTATAGACAAAAAGCTCTTCATAACTCAGTTTTTTTCCTAACAACTATATTTGAAATATACATTGCTCTCATGACACTGTTAAGAATAACATACTGAAGGCTTCTCTCCAGAGCTCTGAGCTTAATTCTGAGTCGTGGTGTCAGCTTGAGTATAGAGAGTTAGATGGAACAAGACTGTATGATGCTAACATAATAAACAGAAGCAAACAGATTCTGCCCCCTCCACCTTCCCCTACAGAAGGACATGCACGTGATGAGAAAATACATTAATTTAAGTCCATCAATCATCATCTGAAATATTTTATTGGGATTTAGATGTCTCCTTCTAATTCTCAACTATGGGAAAAAATGACATACACAAACAAAAACTCCTCCATACCAGATGATTCCATAAACCAAAACATTCCTGAGGAAAAAAAGTACTTTGATCTTCTACTTGTATAAGTCTGGGTTACAATCAGTTCATGGATTTACACAAAAGAAAATTTGATCAACCCTTTGGAATTTAATGACTATTAAGGAGGAAGTATACTAAATAAGAAAATAAGCTACCCAAACTTTGTGCAGTAAATCATATGAGTATATGATGAGCTACACAACCATCCATTATTTTAAAAACATTTTTTTGAGCATCAATAAGACACAGGGGGGTATGTGGCTGAATAAGAGAGTCTTTCCTCCTAAGGAGCTAAGGATCTAGTTAGTTTTGAAAGTATATAATAATTATTTGTTTACCAGTTACATATAATAATAGGAGTATAAACAAAATACTCAGTGAGTGCAAAGGAAAATGCAATTCATTATGGAGGATTGTGGGATGTTATCATTTGAGCTAAATCTTGAAAGATAACTGTGAGTTTTTTGGAAAGTCAGGGAAATTTAGCCATAAATACCTAACATTTTTTAAGTATTAGTAACCGTAGGTTGCGCATACTATGGCTCAAAAATAAAAGTTGTTTTTCTCACTCAAATAACAGTTTACCAAAACAAGTCAGGCCAGTTTTCTATGCTCTGATAAATGACTCAAGACCCAGATTCCTTTCTCTTGTGGTTCTGTCATCTTCCAGGGCCTTGTTGTGGCAAGGGAGGGAAGAAAAAAAAGCACCTAGATGTCAGAATCCCATGTCAGGTTTTGGAGTTCTGTATTGTCATGGTTAAGTCTTTAAGCTTTGGTGTTGGTGTTTTAATTCTCTCAATTGCCTCTGTGTCTCAATTCTTTCAATAAATTATCTTTATGTTTTTCATCTCTGGGGATTCAAGGCCTAGACTATGATAGACTATGTTATATTTTAGGAAGTTCCTTATAATGTGAAAAAATAGATTTCTTTAAGCTAGGATCACATCCTTATAAATACATTTTCCAGAACTTCAACCATGAGATAAATATAAAAGTACATTAGGTTTCTTTTCAGTGTGTTTTCTCTTACAAGGATTCTCCCATCATTCCTCTGACACCAATTCGCATGCTATCCATGCTCAGTGCTTTTGTGGGCTTTATTACTAAGCAGGCCAGTTGGAAAGAGCTTCATAGTTCTTCATGCTCTACAATTTGGCCTTCTCTTCTTGAATCAAAATATATCTGTCCTAATTTCTGTAACATTGTTGCCTTTTTTAACTGCTCTGATACAACAAAAAATAAAAGCTGACAAAACGATTCCAAATACATGTTGTCAATTAGTATTTTTGTAATAGTCAACATAGCATCCTTCTCAACTTGTAGCTGCATATAAGCTATCATCTCCCATGCCTTAAACTGTAGAGAGCTAAAAGGTCCAAAAAAAGTTTTGTTTAGAATGGAGTGGTGGTTGGTCACTCAGAAAATCAATCACACTATAAAGAAAAAGTTACTAATCTAACTCTCAGTAGGGCTTGCTTATTTGTATCGGCCAACTCTGATGATATGGTAGACATTTGATCAAGTATTGAAATGCATTTTAGAAAAAAGCACATTGATTTTTTTTGGTAATATTACTTGTATAATTTGATTCATTTCAACTTAATGGTCTTTGAAAGCTTTGGTGCATCCTTTGATTCCATTCCAGAACACTTAGCTTTATTTTAGTTTTTATTTTAATTGGAGAATTTGGAGGATTTTCTTACAGCCAGAGCACAATAGATCTGTTACTAATTGAAACCTAACATGAAGAAAATGATTTATGTATGGTTTTATTTGTGTGTGTATATATGTATGTATGTATTATATATAAATAAATAATAACAGTTCTGAAAGATTAAATATAGCCATTCAACTAAAATTTCCTCTAAATAGAAAATCTGCAAATTTGAACCCGGACCCCTTCAGTAGTGACTAAAGCTGTGCAGATAGTTTAGAATTTGCTTTAATCCCATGAAACTGCCTCTTTGTTTTTATAAAAGATAATACAGACTTATAATTTGAAGTTAAAATGTAAAAGAAATGCTGTTGACCCTGGATTTGAGTTGTTTTCCACTGGTGATAAGGAATCTGCACTTCTCTACATTTTAAAAAAATGTGGGCTCTATCTTCACATTTTAACATTATAGTCCTGGAACCTACAGGCTCATATTATCACAAAACCAAGTGCAGTAAAAGTGACTTGTGTGGCTCAAAGAAAAGCTCTGGAATCAAGTCCCATTGATGCTGTCTGCTTGACAGGTCATACAGCTGTCCCATGTGGCCAGCGGAATGGAGCACTCTGTCTTACTTCACACTCCCCAGTTTACCAGAAGGAGAGTGACAGCAGGGAAGGGCTTGTGGCTAGAGCTGGGCCCCATTTCATACACGGCTTAAGAAAGAAAGAGAAAATTGGAAAGAAAATTAACAAGGAAATTAACAAATGTCTAATATTGTTTGTTAGCTTGATTATGGCACACAGTATAACATGTGATTTTAGTCTTTTTTTTGCTATGGCCTACATAATAGAGCTGCAAAATAATGAAGCATGCTGATAATGCAAAGGATTATGGCACAGATACCTCTTTCAGTAATTTGCAGCTATAGGTTTAAAAGGGAAAAATAGTAACAACTCAAACAACAAAATCCCCATCTAATGCTCTTTTCAAATAATGAAATTTCCTCCATAAAACATGGAGGCGTCAAATCCGTGTGTTCTGTAACTTTTCCTAATTAAAGAGAATCATTCTATTCAACATGAGAGACATAATAACAATCAGGCTTATGCTTAAACAGTGGGGACAGTGTTTCTGTTTTCTTAATAATATCACTAAACAACTGAACATATTTGTTTATCTCTGTTGACACATTCCCATTTCCTTACTCCAAATGACTTTGGGTCAAAAACAAACATTTTTGCCAGACCAAAATTCTTAATTCAGAACGTTACAACTGATGAAACACTGGCAATTCTAATAAATATTCTTTTGCAACTTTTCAATAACATTTATAACTGGAAGTGCTAAGCTATTCACTACAGAACAATTTGCAAATGGAAAAAAAACATTTCATATGTGCAATACTATTTTTAACAAAAATTAACAGGAATTTCAAAGGAGGATTTAAGATGATCAATATGGCTCTGATGTATTTTAATGTCCATGTCCTAAGTGTATAAAACTCCCTTACATGGACATAAAATAATTGTGTAACTGTAGCTCAGGATTTGAGAGGAATAAATGGGTGAAATGCACTAATAAGCAGAATCTGAAATGCACATTATATTTAATATCTTGTGAATTTTGTGTTCAGAGAGGTTTTAAAAAAGTAAACAAGGGTCGGCCGAGTGGTGCAGTAGTTAAGAGCTGGCTTGGGAAGCCAGCGGCCCTGGTTCGGATTCCACATATGAGGGCCAGGGACACTGCCCTCAAAAAAAAAAAAAAAAAAAAAAGTAAACAAATGTGAACAACGATGAATCAGATTAACCACCTTGCCAATTGAAACAGACTTCCCAAGCTGGCAGGTAAAACTTCGCCACATAGATAATCTTTGAGCTGTCTTGTGGAGGGATGTGACTATTGTTCTGGCTGGCCTCCAGGGCCTCCCAGATGGGTCTCGCATCCCATCCATGTGTGCACCATCTTCTACTTCAGAAAGTCAGATAGATCCTGAAATGGCTCTACGCAGAGGCTCTGTGTGTGGTGCACACAGGAATGGAGTGCTGGGGAGGTTGCACCCAGGACTTTCCACTGCTTGATTCAGCCCACAGACTTAAAGCAGAAATGCCTCTTTGCAAATGAGCATTTCCCAGCTCATGGTTTTCCACTTGACTTTCCTGTAAATGTAAATTACAGTTAAGAAGGGAGGGAGAATATGACCTTCAACGTTTACACTCATCTGTAGTACGAGATGCATTTTTCAGGAGAAAAGGGCAAACCTCAAATGATCTGAGGTTTACATTAGTATGCCAAAAAAGCACTATTAATTGGCATCTTCTGCACATTCAGGCCTCTTTCAGATGCACAGGCTCTCTGGAGATCTCAGGAGTACAGGCTTTCCTGCCTCTTCTCCAGAGTTCCCATTTCAGGTCTCGCCTGGAAACGTCCCAAGCACAGATGGTTGTTTCAATACTTCTATTTCTCCCCTTCCTATCAGTAAAAGCAGAATCTATGGAAACTCATTTATAAAAAGAGAAGAATCAAAATCAAAGGTAGTATTCAGTGTAAAATCTTCTCTCACACTGATGCTTTACCCACTCTTCTGTCTTTTTTTAAGAGTTTACACTCGGGTATATTTACAGAGCTTGTGTGTGCCTAATCCCAGATGTGATGTTTAGTCTGGTATGCTTGCTCAGTTGTTCCGCTGTTCCAGAAACACTTCACACTCCTGTCCTCTGAGGTCAGGTGGGGCTGGGAAACCTCCAGCTGCTCTGTGGAGAGGCAGCGCTGCCTTCAGACCAAGCCGGTCTAGCCTCGGCACAGACGCTGCTCACTGACTAACGGGCTCAGGATCCTAAAGACCAGGTTATGAAATGGAGGGATTAGAATTCTTCCCAGCACCTGTTTGCCTATGGCTTTGCTATGGAAATTAAGCTAGGAAATTTATTCTATAAGTCTGGAAACTGAAGCTTAAATGTAGTCCATTTTAAAAATGTATGGAGAACATGACAGTTTTTTTCCTATTTCCCCATTCACTAAAAGGTTTTATTGCTTCTAATTAATGATGTTGTTGCCCTCAGGGAGAATGCTATTATGAACCTCTTTGAGACCTGATAGGAAGCACGCTAGAAAATTTTACTGATGGATTACCCAATATGCACTGGGGTTTATGTGTTCCCATTCATGTGAAGATGGTAGGAATGCAGGTTGGAGGGTGGGAATGGTTGGTGGAGGTTGGGGACATATTGGAAATAACTCAGTAAATGGACAGCTACACATTGAGCAATTCTTAAGTACAATTTTGTTAATAATTCTGCAACAACATTTTGGTGTTAAGTGAAAATTATGTACGGTGTAGGAGGAGACTATATAGTATACATATATCAATGTATCAATCACAGTGTCACAATACCTCTAAGCTCAGGGTCTCTCTAGAAAACGGAGCCTGAAACAGATGTTTGCAAGAGGTGGTTTGTTGTAAGCTGCATCGAAGGTACATGGTTTAGGGACCTGAAACAATGCAAAAGGATGAAGGGGAACCAATCCAAAGATGCACTATTGAGTTGGTTCACTGTCATGGACAAACAGTTTAATACTGCTGAGATACTGTGAGAAGTAAAACCTGTGCCTCAGAACTGCTGATAGAAAATAAAGGAGGAGGTAGTATTTTGCACCAGCTATTGGCCAGAGGTTACCTCATGGTGTGTTAATGCCTCAATTCCAAGTGTGTTTGTACATCAGAAGAATTGAGTAGATTCCTAAAGATGGCGCAGGTGGGGGAATCCAGAGTCCAGAAGCTGGAAGAGGGAAACGAGGTGCCGTTGACGAGAAATAGGTTCCCATTGTATATCCTCAGTGCTGCCTGAGAAAAAGATGGGGCTGAGGAGCTGTGAGACAGCACACCAGAGTTGTCTCATTTAGGATCCCCAAAGGAAACAAAGGGCATAGATGGAATACAATAATTTGAAAATGTGCCACTTACCAAGATTTGATGTAGTAGGACCACAGGGATGGAAGAGTTACCTGAAAGTGACTAGGAAATGAAAGACAACTGGAACCCAGGCAGAGATGGGTAGGTTCGGCTTTCTCTAGAGAAGCAGTGACCTTCCAACACGGGGCTGCTAGGGAGGTAACCCAGGGAAAGGGTAACTGTGACTCCCCATTTGCTAAAACTGAGAACTAAGATGGCATGGAGACTGGTTGATGTGGTCTCTACACGTCTGCTTTCGGAGGCAGGGAGAAAGGTGGAGAAGAGGAAAGTTGGCAGAGCAAATTAAGACGCATTGTACAGTGATTCAATGGAGGTATTTGACTGAATGCCCATTTTTGCATGGATCTTGACTAATCTTCACCAATTCCAGAGATGACAAACTGGTCAGAACTAAACTTGGTTTCAGACCTCTGACTGGCAATTTTTTTTAAAGTTTAACATTAAAAAATAATCAGAATTTTCTAAGAAATAAATTTATATGAAAGAAAAAAATTCACTTATAATTATAGCTCAAAAAAAAATCACTGTAATTTAAAGTTTTGTGTATTGGTATAAGAATACTTGCTAAATTAATCAACCACTATAAACATATTATACCATGGTAATTCAGTTAATATTCAATAATTACTTTTTTAGATTACTAAATCTTTTTGAAAATATAATTTGTACTATTCCATTCAATTTAATCATTTTTATTGTTGCTTACATAAAGTCATTCTAATATTTCCCGATTAACTAATTCACTTATTTACTTAATAAATATTGTATGTACCCAGAAAAAGATAGAAAACTACCTACCCTTATTGATCTTGTATTTTAGTATATATACAATTAAAAAAAATTAACTGGCACAGATATTATAATGTAAGATTAGGGAGAGTGCTAGGAAATTCCTAAAAGCAGAGTAAGTGGATAGAGAAAGACAGATGAGCCTCTCTGAGGAGGGTTTTTGTTTTTTTTTAGATTTCAGATGTGGATATATTGAGAGGGTGAGATACAAGCACATGTAGGGGAAAACTGCTCCAGGCTAAGCGAAGAAAAATCAGAGCTGCCTTAAAGTCACACTCTAAGGTTTGAAAGAAGACTGATGGAGCCAGTGTGTACCAGGCAAGGGAGGAGAACAGACAGAATCTACCAGAAAATCAGAACTGGACTATGCAGAGCCTTAGAGGATATGGTAGACTTGGGATTTCATGCTAACCATGATAGAAACCCACTAACAGATTCTGAGTACAGAAATAATATGATCTTGCTTGAGTTTTTAAGGGATTACTCTGTTGCTGGTTGGAAAAAGGCAATAGGAGAGCCCACTGGAAAAGGGGATCCAGTTAAATGGTTAGCATAGGTGCCCAGTGATGGTTCTGGGTGGTGCTGCCTGGGCTAGCATGGTAGCAGATGGGAAAACAGATGTGTCAGAACAGGTCTGAGATATAGGATTTGCCTCTTGATCAGGTGACATAAACAACTAACAGATTTATACTGACATTTATTGATATAAGGAATATTTTAAAAGATGCATTCATAGTTGGGGGAAAAAGTCAATTTTAGGTATTGAAATTCCTGTGAGATATCCAAGAAAGAGTGAAAACAAGTAAGTGAATGTAATAACATTCTTGATAGGGACTGAATATTAACACAGAAAATAAAAACCGTTTCCTTACCCACCCAGAGGGAAGTCCAAACTTCATAAAATGTTGCCATCTTAGTAGGAAAATGCTCATATTTTGTCATTTTAATCCTCTTGTTCTTGATCACTGATGAACTTGAAATTTTCACTTTTCTGAGCCATATTTTTTTGTTCTTTGAATTTTCTGATCATTCCCTTACCTTTTATCTACTAGGGTTTTAGTACAGCTTATTAATACTGACCGTGGGTGTCTTATTTTTAAGAATGTTTTTCGACGCAGATATTATTTAACTTGTTATTTTATGATACTTTGAGTAACGGTTGTTTTTAAATCTGTATAAAGCTAATTTTATAATTGTGATTGCTTTCCATTGCCTTGAAGTTTAGAAACTCTTTTCACTTCCACCCTTTTCTACAGTACTGCAGTTTTAGCTTATTTATTACACATAATTATTTTGCCTGTTGACTTAAATGGAGTGAACAGTATAAGGTATTATTCTTCAATTACTTTATAAATAGCTTCTCAGTGATTCCTGACTTTTGTAAGAGCACTATGGCCAAGTCCTTAGGAAATAGTGAAGTCTGTTTCTCTTTATAGGTCTAAACCTTAACACACTCTAGTTTTGAGCCGGAGGCAGGCAGATATATCAGCAGGCTTACAGCTACTAGCCAACAGAGTTGCAAAATATGGCAATGAATGCATCATTACTTGTCTGTAAAACACAACCATGAGCCCTGCCCTGTATGTGCCTCACCTTATCTCTGGGTGCTTGTGGACCAGGTTAGCCCACTGTATGACTCAGCTGCTGATTATGTGAATTAGCGTCAGCACATTGCTTTGTAAGGTCAGGTGCAGTGCTTTGCAGCTCAGACTCCTTAGCTGGGACATGATAGGCTGGCTCGCTCTGGCCAAGGTTCTCTGCAGCATTTCCATAATTATTCCACAAGCCACTGACTAAAACCCAGGTCCCATGCAGATGCCACAATGATTTTTGCATTCAGACTTTTTCCCCTTTTTGTTGCCATAATTTCCATCCTACACAAAGTGACTTTTGCTATTTTATTTCGTATTGTCCCACAAATGCTCCCATCATTAGTATACATGTGACCAATATGCTAAACAATTGGTCACACCAATTGATAAAGAAGAGCATTGGTGATTAGCCAAAAAGGCACACAATTCCATGCTCAGCATTGTTTGGCAGTATGTGCATACGCATAGAGGTATGTGAATGGAATAAAAAGTGTTCTGTATTAGCATAAATTCACAGTTCAAAAAGTCTATTAAAAATAACCACTGATTACATTTTGACATAGGTGCATTGGAAATATTACAGCTGAGGCCAGCTGAGAGTGATATGTAGCAGGTCCTCATTTCATACTGAAGACAGGCAGCATCACTGTAAATCTGTACAAAAACTCACAAAGGAGAGCTGGAAAAGTCTACTGGCTCTAAGCTAACCACTGCTTTATGGCATATGTCAAACGAAAAACAAATGTATTTTGGGTCAAAAGTCACTAGCTCTCAGAAATGAAAGACAACATGTTGTCAAATATTAACAATAATAGTAATGTTGGGGTTTGACCTCTAAATTATACCAGTATATCCTGCCCAATTTCTGTACTAAATAAAAATAGACAAGGAGTAAGATATATAATTGCCAAAATACCAACTTTATGTCTGAGAAAAATGGAATTCCTAAACTTAAACCCCAGAAGCAGGCAGCTTAGTCACCCAATATTAAACATTCCTTAACAGCCACAAGCTGTCACTACAGTGTCTTCAACAGTGTCAGACACACAGTAGGTGCTCAATAAGTAAGGAATGAATGGCAGTTAAGTCGATCAGGATTCAAATTCTTGGTGGGCTACTGGTACTTGAGCGAGGGGAGGCTGACCAAGCATGTCAAGTTTATGATTCCCACATTTAAGTATTATCAACAATGAGCTGGAACATTTCTCCCAAGTCAACAAATATTAAACTATTTATAGTGTGAAAACTATATAGCATATTTTATTGGTTTAGTAAAATCAACTCTTTTTAAATGATCTCTCTATATAAAATGCTAAGAAAATTCCTGATTAAGACTTTAAGAGCCGAAACAGAAAACCTGCCTATTAGAGATATTGGATTGCCTGAGACAAGAAAAAAGGATTTTTAGCCTGCTATTGCCAAGATAGAAAAGAGAGTATGGCTGTAGACACTGGAGTTGGCAAACTGCTATAAGATATGGAAACTGTTTTTAAGTTCACTGGGAATTTTGTGAATAGAATTGTCTGTGTAGAATTAAATGAGCTTGGTACTCATTTGGTCCAGAACAAACCTGGGGAAGCACATGAGGATAGAACAGCTGAGAAAGCAAGAACCATGAAGAAGTAAGCTATCAGAAACATTCTGGAATTATGCAATGATTTCTGCATTGCCACAGTTAATAAAATTGTGAACTCAAACCGAGTTTACTGAAATCTCAAGAGTGAAGGGAATTTACAGATGATATCTGTGTTGTTGATGTTTGATATTTGTTGACTCATTTAAATCCATTAGTAACCTTGCGACTTAAGTAGTATTTCTTTTTACAAATGAGAAGGCTAAAATAGTCATTGAGAACCTGAACAGGACACACAGACACTGATGATGAGAGAAAATTTCAACATGTATAAGTACATGTAACTGATTTCAAAGCTTGTCCCCTTAACTATTATACTTTGTGACTCAAAGTAGCTAAATGAATTTTAAAAAGAAGTTGAAATCAAGTGTGTGACATGGCAACAACCCTTCAAGGTTTGATCCAGTGGTAACTATGTTTGGTGAAAAAAATCCTTTTCATTCATGCTACTTTCCTGCAATCCCAAGTGAAATGGACCTCCATGGTCCATGGAATGGTTTCTGTGTATCTAAGTGATCTGACATACTGAGTGCATTATTGTCGTACATCCCATCTACAGCAGAGCTAATATAGACATAATGAAAGTTTATGGCATGGTTTCTTTACCAATCCAGGTGATAGAATTTTGTGTGTGTGTGTGTGTGTGTGTGTGTGTGTGCTTATTCTAATTTTATTAAATGTTCATATTAAGCAAAGGTGTGTAAGTTATTTTTGTTCATTGATTTATAAAGCAAACCAAGTTTACAGAGCCCAAATGCCACCTGAATTATAAAATAATAATAATAATAATAATAATAATAATAATAATAACAATAATAATAAACAGTAACCCCCATAACTGTGACATCCTCATGTCCGCTTTTGGAAGTCATGAAACTGAAGCTCTGTTTGTTATTTCCAACATATCTCCTCCTCCAGTCTGGTCCTTCTAAAGAGCACTTCTATATTTTGAGAACTCTTCGTCACATTTTCTAAGAAATCATTTAAAAACATTTCCAAGAATAGCAAGGCACATTCTATTTCAAAGATGGTGGCTGTCTAAGTAAAACAAAAGCGTTCCTGTTTTTGTAGTCCAAATGTAACACCCTCATAGAAGCTTATCATTCAAGAGGGAAGCTGCAACAGAATGTTGCAGAGCATATAAACATCCTCCTTGATTTATGAGATGTAGAAGATATTTGTCTCAATGGCTTGGAACGCTGGAATGTTTTGTTGTATCCTCTTGAAAAAGCAAATCTCTACTGTGGTTTAAATATCAACACTTCAGCAGAATCAAAATATTTCTTATTACTCTGCAAAATTATGAAATCCCCTTATTCCTCTACCCAACAAACCCCAATATATACACCATGCATTTCTACTGAATTGACTTGTAATATTTTTGGTTTTTTACAAGATAAAATGATACTTTCATACCAATGATACTATTTCATACTCTTTTCAACTCATGTAACTTTATATTTTTACCGAAAATAAAGGCAGTTTAAAAATGATGACTGTGACATAGAGACTAAAAGACAATAAAGATTCCATATAGCTTAATCCTCATTTCTTTATGACCCTTAAAGAAAATAGATAATACAGCCTCTCCCACTGTGAGCAAAACATGTGGGAGGTTAAAAAGAAGGGATATAGTGATAAGAAAAGATGGGAAGGAGAGGCAAGAGAATAAAAAGGAAAGGAAGAGAGGCATGGTATAAATTTGATGTCTCCATGTCTCAAATTCGATACTGGACAGACTTTAGAATTGAAGTTTAGAAACTGATTCTTTGATTCTGCGTGTAGAATATCAAGGCACACAATAAGGAATCAGATTGCTTCAGTTCCTCCATTGGCATTTACTAACTAGTTGATGTGGGGCAAACAACCTAAGTTTCTGAAACTCAATTTTTAATCTGTAACATGGGTAAAATAACAGTATTTTTCTAATTTGGGGATTGTTTATTACTGTTTCCAGTATGTTGAAAGTACATGACACATGGTAGTTCTGTAGTAACTATCTGTGGGATTAATAAAATAAAGTCATGGATTTTATTTTTTATTATTTTTTTAAAATTTTATTAGGAAACTGCATGTTTTCCCAGGACCCATCGGCTCCAAGTCAAGTAGTTGTTTCAGTCTAGTTGTGGAGGGTGCAACTCAGTGGTCCATGTGAGGATCGAACTGACAAGCCTGGTGTTATCAGTCTGCGCTCTAACATCCTGAGCTAACCAGCCTCCCCCAATGTCATGTATTTTAAATACTGGCACAATGTAGACACTCCTGAAATTATAGGCATTTTTAGTATTGCTTTGATGCTGCATTTTACCAATTGATAACTCCTACAACTACTCATACTTTGTTGTAGGCATTATTACACTTCTTGGTACAATAAGCACTGGCTTATGGATCATTTTCAAGGTAGAGGAAAGATCTTTATCACTTTAATCCCTATCTCATATTCTTCAATTTGCTGATAATTCAGCTTCACTTGGTGATCCAAACTGATGGCTTAAAGACCACATGATTTACCCACTTGCCCTAAGTTTCATATAAGTGTTAATTAAAGCTATTTGATGAACCTTGAATAAGTATGTTGGGTTGAAGTGCTTTCCTAAGGCAATAATCTGTTTAGATAGGACACTGTAAGAACTGAAATCTTGCTATTGGCTCTCATTTGATCAAGACAGTAGGAGAGTCGAAATCAGGTTTGGGTTGAGTCATTGAGGAGGAAAGATGGAAGAAAATGGGGAAGTCAGCTGTGCAGAGATATTCTGGGAGTAACAGCTGCTATATGGCAATTAAATTAATTCATTCCCTCTATCCAAACTTGTAGATTCAGTGGGAAAAGGTATAGTAATGGGCTAGGTCAGAAAGTACATTTTTTCATTCTTTCTTTGTCCAGCATATGATTGAAGTCATGTCTATAGCTTACAAGAAGGTAGGAGACACTGAACAGCATCAACAGAACTTGTACAGGATCGGGCTGGGGAGCAATCCCATCACCCCACATCATGGAAGCACACCACGACCACCATGCACACCTAGAAATGATGCCAACTGCAGCAGAATTGCTAATTTATGAAAATAGTCATACCTCATATAAGCACCCTTCCTTCCCATTAAAAATATTTATCATCCAGGGATGTAAATGACATTAGAAATTACTCCTCATGGAATGCTGTGGTATAACGAACATGCCACTAAATATAGCTTCTTCTACCCTCCCTCCCTCCATCCCTTCTGTCTTCTCTCCCCTTCTCCTCCCTGTCTTTCTATTTCCTCTCTCTTTCTCTTTCTTCTTTTTCTTTCCCCCCAAAATCAATTTCCTTCTGGCATTGTGATTAGCTTGCTTACATTTTGGAAATTTGAAGCCAGACTGCACAGATATTTAGAAGAGAAATTATTCCCCTAAATTTCTGAGTGGAATTGATGCAGCCAGAAGTATGAAAACCCCTAAAATCACTCAAGTTTTCCTGGCAAATACTAAGCTCATAGCCCTCTAAGAACTATGAGAATTATAGTGCAATGTTCTTGACAGGGGAAACCAGAGTTTACATCAAGTCAGATTTACATACAGCTCTATTGCACTCTTTAGAGAGCTTTGCTTTTAAACCTAGAGACAGACAGGATATTGTTGATTTAGATATTATGGGAAGGTCACATGTTAAAAGTCTTGCTCCCACACCTTCAAAATTCTACAGCAAAATATCTTATTAAAGTTCAATTCCCAGTACCTCAGAAAGTCCTATCTCATTACTATTCAATCCCATGGGACATTCTTATTACCCCAATAGCCACCAAAAACCAACAGCTGCTTCGGGTGGAACTGAATAAATTCTCAGACAGCTGTTAGGGATAGTTTTCAACCACAAAGAAATGTAAGTTGAAAAGTTCACAACAAAGTTTTTCCCATTCTCAAAGATGGAGACTGCCATACTTACGATAACCAAATAAACGTGAGATCACGGGATAAGAAAAAAATCATGCTTGAAAGCAGTCAACCCCAATTTTCACTAGCAAATTAGCAAATGTTTTCAGGATGTAATGCTGAATTATGAAGAAGCTGCTGGTGCTTTTATTAACTGCTAGTTAGAATATAAATAAGAACATTTCTTAAGTTCAAGAGTGTTTATGGTAGTTGAAAAATAGAAAAAAATGTCCTATAATACTGACTGAAGTTCTGTTTATAGAGCAGGTTAAATTGTCTATAGTTATGAAAGCAATGTTATAAAATAATGTAATATTTGAAGACTCTAAAGGGTGCTCATGATATATTACGTAAAACGGTTGTAAGATAGTACATATACTGCATACACACACACACACCCCAACATGTCGGTAATGGTTATTTATAGTTGGTAGAATTTAGGGATAAATCGTTATTTTTTTTCTTGCCTTCAAGTACATCCTTGAGTGAACTTTTATTATTTAAAAAATACTACAGCACCAAAATGCTTTCACAAGAAAGTATCATTGCAAGTCACAGGTCCAGGTATATTTGGAGCAGAAGCCATGGGTCCAGCTGGATTTTTCTGATCGCTCTGAGTGTGATCTTTGGATTCAGTCAGTTTATTGGTGTGCTGTGTGAAAAGTACTCAAGTTAGCAGTGTAAGTTTAGGTTGATTTGGGTGCACACAGTATAGATAGAAGCGAGGGAGAGGGGAACTGAGACAGGAAAGGCAGCTGACAAAAGGATGCATTCATGCATGGGCCCATGCTGTGCAGAGCTGAGGTTCCATCCAAGGTGGGCCCTTTGAGGACCTATGCTGCATCTGCATAGGAACTGCACATCTGAGAGGTGGGACAGCTGTAGTGTCTGCTCACCAAATTCTATCCCTTACTGGCTGAGGGGCACTCTGGTGTGTTCACTTGTACTTCCAGTGCGCATGCCACAAAATGTCAAAGATGACTGGTAGAGGAATGCATGACACCCCAACAGAATCCTGTCCACTAGCCTTGTGGGATGCCTGCATTTATAAGTGAAAATGTTCTGAAGCAGGGTGAGTTATTCCAGCATCAAGATGATGAGATGGGATGGTAGAAAATGGACACTGAGTTCAAATTCAGATGCTTGCTAGCTATCTGTGCATTAAGAAGCAGTGAACATCTCTGGGTCTTAATATTCTCACCTTAGAAATATCAACAGCACTGCCTAGCATCTTTCCCTCAAATGACACCAAACAATGTTTTGTTTTGGAAAGATAAAAAAAGGAACTAGGATGTGCCTTACGTTCCCATGTCCATTTATCAACTGGGATTGGAAAATGCAGATCACAAAATTAAAAGTAAATTAGAAACTTGTGCCTGGGACTGAAGCAGGGTTAATAGAATGTCACAAACTTTCTTTTAAAAAGTCAGAATTTCTTATTCTCTGACTTTGATGAAAAAGTATTATCCCCACAGGTTCTAGCCATGGCATTTTGGTCTCAGCAGATTTTCCAACTCTAAGGTCTTCCATCTATCGGGGGCCCAAACAAATGAATTCCTCATTAGTATTTTATCTGGTTATTATGACAAGGTCTCCTCTTTCCTACAAAACTAAAAAAATTCCTTTTCCAAGAGTGGTAGTAGACAACATGATAGGTTCCCTTTACGCCCTGCAGGGGGAGGAGAGGCTCAGGCCTGAGGGGAGGGTCCAGCTTTCTTCCCTCCTGGGCCCTCATGGTTGTCAGCCTCTCCTCCCTCACCCCCTGCTCTGTTTTGCACGTGCAGCCAGCCACACTCAGCACGCGGGCTCAGTTCATCTTCTGTGGCTGGCAGGTTGCCAACACTGCTTTGAACTGTGGAAAATCTGAGAAGTGCTTGATCGCTTTTTATATAGTTTGGTTTGATACCAATAACTCTTGAGTGTGGATGTCAAGGCGACAAAGCTGCAGCTCACAAAGAAAGAAAAAAAATAATAAAATGAATCCCCAAAGATTATACATGAATAATCTGTGAAGTGCTCAGAAGAATTTTCTTATTGTTTTTCAGAAGGCCTTGTTAATAAAGGTTCAGGACCAAGAAGTGAATCTGTCATCAAGTCGCCATTCCTCCTGCATGCATAACAAATGGCTCACATAAACTGTCCCCAAATCTCCTCATCTCTCATTTCCCTCCAGGAACTTGAAAGTGTTGTGCTGTTATACTGGCCTGCAGTGCCTTTATATAAGCATATTTGGTTTTAGCTGTAATCTTCAAATATTTTTGAGAGTAAGATTAGGGGCAGAACTAAACAGAATCTGTTGAACATGTCCTTTGAATTAATAGCATCAGTGTTTTACGGGCTTGGAGGAGCAGGGAGATAGGTGGAAAAAAGGGGGCAACAGTGACCCCTCTCAGGTTTACACAATCAACTGGCATCCATTCCTATCAGGATAATTTCTTTACAGATGCTGCTAAACAGAGGAGCTGAGCCTTGGGCTTAGATCGCTCCCCTTCCTGAAATCCCAGCATCCACAACAGGCTCAGCATTGGGTCTGTGTGTATGTTTATCCCCAAAAGACCCCCGGAGGGAAAAGGGAAGCATAGATGAGCTTTAAATAAATGGAGCCATGCCAAAGAATTCGGCACAGCCATTTGTCTTTGGTACTTAAGCAGAGCAGAAAAGGAAGCTTTTGGAGTCAACTTGAGGTTGTGCAGCACAATGTCAATTCAAAGTAATTGGAATTTATTACCATAAACTAAATAGGATAGGCAAGTGCTTTCTGACTCCCTCCTCAACTTTTCTTTTGTTGTAGTTAATCCTATCAAAGTATAGAAGGGAGTCTATGTATTATCAAATTTACAACCACCTTGGAGCAATTTTGTGGACTCTATTCAATCTGTGGTACTTGATTTTTTTTTTTTTTTGAACTTTCTTCCTGATTACCCACTTTGTCCTTATTTCCCCGCCATTCAGCTCTCCTTCACTTTACCCCTGTGAACACTTTCCCATCTTTCTCTAGAAGCCTGGCATGGTCGTAAAGACACTGAATAGTCAACCAGAGAGCTGTTCTGCCATGTTTTGTGCTCCCCCCATTTACACCTCAGAATGGGATTTGATTTGGAGATAGTGTGTCTATTGAAGTAATCAACTTAACATGAGATTATTAGGTTGTATCCAAGTTAATATGACTGATGTTTTCACAAAAGGAGGGAATTTGGACATAGGCATACATACAGGGAGAATCGCATTTGAACATGAAGACAGCCATCCATAAACCAAGGAGAGCAGACTGGAACAGATCCTTCCCTCAGTCCTGAGAAGGACCCAATGCTGTCAACACCCTGATTGTAAATATCCAGTCTCCAGGACTGTAAGACAATATATTTTTGCTGTCTGATACACCTCTTTTATGGTACTTTATTATAGCAGCTCTAGCAAACTAACACCCATAACTATCAGCTATTTTGTAGGTAAACAGGAGCATACCACTTCTTGCCTCTGGGCCTTTGTTTACTCAAATATAGTATAGCATAATTGTGCCTGCACCATCTATTTCAAAGATAGTAACAAACTCAGTAAAGGTATGGCTGTAGAAATAGCTGCAAGGATATGCTACTGTGCATACTACTTGAGGCATCATCAGTAAGTATTTTATAAGTAGAATTGTATGTGGTGTTCCAGATTATCATTTTAGTACGAGAGTATCTGAAATTTTGTATTGTTTGTTTCTATGATCTAGAGACCTTGTTAAACTACAAATAATCTTCAGAATAGCACTGGGGATAGTTTAGAGGCCAGGCCAACAGTCCAGGCAAAGAGATAGGAACCAGAATCGAACAATGGATGTAGTTATTTCAGAATAGCATTGAAAGAACATTCAATAATTAAAGGAGAGAAGGAAATGAATTAGCATGAATGTAACTTGAACAACCTTATGTTTAAGAACTTTTTTCTTCATTCAAATCGGTACCACCTGCATCTAATTTGCATATATTTGCATACAGTGTTCAGAAACCCATATTCCAAATATAAAATTAATCAAGGAAATTATGTTATCTATATACTCACTGAAATGCACAAATTATTTTTAAAGCTCCTACAGTTTACCTATGGCATGATTAGAGGCAAGCACCATGGGGAAAGAAACATTGCCTTTTTTTTACCCCAAAGGAAGGAGAATTCCTATTTAATGAGAGTGCAGTAAGTACATGCTCATCAAAGGAAAGGGAAGAGAAAGGAAAGGGAAGGGAGGGGAGGGGGGAGGAAAGGGGAAGGAAGAGAAAGCAGAAATTATTTAAATCCAGTTTGAAGATGGATTTCCTCAGGCCCACATTTCCACTGAAAAGATAACAGCTTTTTTCTTCAATCCTCAAGAATTACTCAAAAGCCTCTCTAAAACCCAGCTGTGTATTCTTTCCAACAAGAAGTTTCAAATGAGCAGACTAATATTTCCTTGCTCAGATGTATTCTCTGGTACTAGATGCATGCTATATAAGTTTTCTGATGGAGCCATTATTTTATTGCATTAAGCTTTTTAATTAAAAATCATCATTGATAAATTTATGATAAAGTGTTTATAAATTTTTTTAAAAGTATTATGATTATATCTATTTTAATTAGCAAAATAATTTTACTAATCAACCCAATATTGCAAAACACTGTCCCCCTGAACCATTTCCTTGAGAAACAGCAAGCTGACATAATTACTGACCTGTAGGCAGAAGTCACCGCTAGAGGGTATTCCTGGGGCACACAATTTTATGAGCGGAAGCTAGATGGAGAAGCGGCTCAACAACATGAAGAAGGTGACCCTTATAAATTTTCTTGGAAACTCATAAGAGTAGGATAAGCGAGGAGGATAAGGTTATGGACCCTGCTCGTTAGGTAAAGTGCTGGAGCTCATTACTGCTCCTCCCCCAACTTGGCTGAATTTGTTTTCTACACTGATAAATGCTGACTTTGGTTGTAAACCCACTTGCCAATACTGAAATGGCTTAGATGCTCTCAACTGTCATGTTAACTCAGCCAAACTGTCATTTGCAGAAACCTTTGCAAATTTACTTTGCATTGAGCTGGTAACATCTGACTAATTTCTACTAATATTGCACAGCAGCTATAACCACTTTTGCAAAGTACATTAGCCTTGTTTAACTGGCATCATAAATAATAAATTCAAACTGCTGGGAATTGGCTTCTATTCCATATTGCTTTTTGACGTATTTTTGGAGTCAGGTACACTATTTCACACTAATGATGCTGCTAAACCCAAAGGCTTTTGTCTGTTATCCCTACATCCCAACCAAATATTTTAAAGAAATAATGCATTAGTCGCCCTTTTCTCATATTCACAATGTTCCAATCTTGTCTCTAGAAAATTAAAATGTGTAATTATCTAATTATTCTTTCGCAGGCCGTTTGGATTGAGCCCTGGTCTGATTTTTCAAATCCCCTTCCACCTATCCCCTTCTCTATCTTCTTTTATCTTATTAACATTGCAGGTTTGGTGTTGAGATCTGAGAAAGCCTCAAACTTCCATCAAAGAAATATAAGAAAGGCAGGCAGAAAGAGAGACCAGGGGAATAAATTACTCCCAACAAATTGAGAGTCAACTGTGAGCACGTCCACTTGCAAAAGTGTAGAGGGGAATCTTTCTGACTTAATTTTGCTTTCTGACGGTGTGCTGGGAGTAATATTTGCACAATGTACAGCCTCTCAAATGATAAAGCATAAACAAAAAAAGGTGCTTTTTGAAGATGGAGCATAAGGAGAATCAACTAATATTATAAGGGGGGGGTGCTATTGCAATATGAAAGAATGAAGTTAGTAGTGCAGGGGCTTTAAAATGGCCACTCTTAAATACCAGTCACTAGGCTAAGGAAAGTACTTAGTTTTTGAAATTACTAAATAAAACAGGCAAAAGAAAAGGGTAGGAAAAGCAAATGGTACAAGTCTCTCACCCTAAAGCACATGTTCTGTACCTACTGCGATGAGATCAAGATAGATGGAGGGTGTTGGCTGTGGATGTGGATTTCATGCCACTTCCAGCAGCATGAGTTGGCTCCTGGTGGGTCTCTTTCTGCTGTTTGGATTTGTCCTGCAGGGGGCTTTCTTAGAGTGGAACGGACCACAAAGCATCACAGCAGCTCCGTCTCCTGCTTGGAGACCAGCTAGCCTTTGTGCGTGCTACACGCTTCCACTCTCAGCCCCTAGTCCTTAGAACAAGATCTTGTTTTCTTTATTTTAAGATTCAATCATTGGAAATGAGAATCAAATTAGTATGTGAAGAAAGGATTCAGCCATAGCAGTACAAATATTTTGTGTGTATTTACCTGTAATTTCACACTGAGTTTCATACTGATAGTAGCAGGCTCTGTAGGGAACTTGATTTGTCTATGCAAATGTTGAAGAAACAAAAGGGAGACTTAGAAGTCTGCAAACTGCCTTTCCCATTTTCCTTTGCCTGGGGCCTTATTGTTAGGTTCTATCAGCAAGGGGCACTGAGGACAGATTAGAAGGCAGAGAAGGGGGTGAATCTTTTTTCCATTTATCTTTCTATTTTCCTTTCTTTCATAGAGTTTCTGGAAATGGTGAATTCCTTCTTCAGTCCCAGCATGGAGGGTGGCCCTTCCCCCAATCTCAGAGCTGGAGGTGGTGGCAGTCCTGTGAAGCAGGGCCTCCTGCTCCCTTGCTTGTGTTTTCCAGTCTTCCTGGAGTTGACAACCTTTTGTTCACCTTCCTTTCTCTTCAAGGTTCTCCCGGCATATATAGTCAATCTTTGTACTACATTACTTTTACTTAAGATATCTGATAATCAATCACTGCACTACATCACTTTTATTTGAGACATTCAGTTTCCTTTTTCTCTGACTTGATCATGACTAATACAAGGGACGAAATATGGGAGAAATAAAAATAGGTGACTTCCCGGTTAGCAGATGCATGGGAGTGACATACAAAATTGAAAAATGTGCGGAAATGTGTAAAGTGGAAAACCTTCCTTCACTTCTCCTCTATAACTTTAAAATGTTTCTTTTTAATAACTTTAAAATGTTTCCTTTCCTGCCAATGATTTTGTTGCAAAATGATTTCTTTATTTGGTAAAATAGTGAAATAATTATTACTTATAAATATATATATATATATATATATATATATATATATATACACATAAGCATATGTAATATATAAATACATGTACAAATATAAATATATACAATTTGTCACTATGCAATAACAAACATGTCTTTGCTGTCACCCTAATTAAGACGTAAAATAATCTATATGACAAAATTCATCACATTCCTCTCCTTCTTGCTAATAGAAAACCACTATTCCAAATTATGTTTATCATCCCCTCAGTTGTCCTAATAGTTTTATGACATACATATTTACACATATTCTATACATTGTTTAGAGATTTGTTTTATATTCATAAATATTATATAACTAATATAGTTCTGTAAGTATCTTATTGTGGGTTTCTCAGTTTTACTCAAAATTAAGTTTGTTGAACCAACCACATTAGTATGTGCTTACTTGAAGTCTGTTTTCTATAGTTTTTGCATTGTGGCAATACACGATAACTTGGTCATCCTTTTCCTTACTGATGTTGCCAGTGTTTTGCTTTTACAAAGAGAGCTGCTAAAACCGTCTTGTGTATGTTCATGTACCAGTGCATAGGGACAGGGGTTTCCTGGATGTATATAGCTAAGAGTGGAATTGTTGAGCCATAGGATATATATGTGCTTTCTATTTTACTAGATAATATCACATTATTTTCCATTGGAGTATTAGCACTTTATTTTCCTTCTGTACATGTGTTCCTATCTTCCTATCTATCAATTCTCATTATTTCCATGACTTGATATTATTGGATGTTTTTAGAGGGGGTAATCTGATGAGTAAAAATCATAACCTCATTATTTTCATTTGCAGTTCATTGATTGCTAGTGAAATGAAAGACTTTTCATACATATGTTTATTGGTCACAGGCCTTCCCTCCTTTGTCAAACACATGCTTGTGTATTCTGCTCATTTTTAATTTTTTTTTTCTTATGGTGTTTTTTTAATGGTTCTTTTGGGTATGTTGTTTAGTAATCCTGTCTATATTATATGTGATATCAATATCTCTTTATAGTTTGTGTTCGGTCTTTTTATTTTATTGCTGTCAAGTGAGAAAGAGACATTTCTAATTTTAAGAGAAATGGATTTATCATTTCTCTGATTATTTTTTGGTTGAAAACATATTTTCCTATTGCTATCATCAAAAAGATTAAAGATGCTATCTTATTCTTTTTCCTGATAGTTTAAAGTTCTACCTTATATATGTGAGGTCAGTAATTTATTTGGAAATATTAAAAAATATAAATACACACACATAAATAAATATATATAAACTATATACAAGTATGTGTAAATATATACTAGAGGTGCCAAAAAATGTATACAAGTGTACACTTTGGTAAATGTTGCTCAAGCAATAGTTTGCCATAATCAGAAGTGTCTGGACACGGATGGTAACCACTTGGAGCACCTCTTGTAACTGAAGAATCAAATGTGACTTGTATTCATCTTTTGTTACTGGTATATATTGAGTTTTACAATTTTAATAAAGTTTTTCTTTCTTAAAATGTGTATACATTTTTTTGGCACCCTCTGTGGTGTGTGTGTGTGTGTGTGTGTGTGTGTGTGTGTGTTTTATATATATATATATATATATATATATATATATATATATATATATATATATATAAAATCTCGAGTAAATTTTTGTATTTTACACAAAACTCTTTCTGTGTCATTGACTTATTAGTTTATGCTCATGATAATCCCATCCCCTCTTATTTCTTATAGTTCATAATAAAAAATATTATTTTATAGAGGAAATCTACCAATCTCATTTTGTTTTTCATAATATGTTGCCTATATTTGTTCTTTTGTTCTTCCATATACATTTCATAATCTATATGAAGGTTCCCGAAAAATCTTTTGGGACTTTGGTTAAAATTACACTAGTCAATGTGGGGAGAACTGGTATCAGTAGTAGATATGATGGAAAGGCTTTCTCAACCCCTTTTAGAACACTGGCCTCTACTGCAAAAAAAACACCTATATTTCACAAAGCAATTGTATTTCCTAAAAGCCCTTGCTGTTATTATCCTGGGTATGCTTCAGCTTTACCAACAAGACGCATGCCTAATCACGTTACATTTGGAACTAAGTTAATGAGGAGAAAGGGCAGCACACATGAGGAGTATGTTTTGCTGATGTAGAGTGAGGTATGGCTCTGGGGCCAATAGATCTGGAAGCTGCTTCCTTACCTGTGAACCAGAGCTAAGAAGATGTGACCTTGGACCAATATCTAGGACACTGACTTCTTCATCTTTCAGCTTCCTCAGTGTGACAGAGGTAGTAGTGCCTTGGCAGGGCAGTTCTGAATGCTATTGGACTATTCCCATAAGCCCATCTGTCGATAGCTTCTTCCCTCCAACTTTTCCAATAATGGTTTAAGAATCAAAATCCCTCTTTAAATCCCTTTCTATATTGATAAAATCCTATTCTGAAGCCTAGAAATGCAAGGCGTATTTGAATCTGAGGATGGATGAAGAACATGATACTGAGTTCTCTCTGTGGCACGTAAGGACATCTGAGGACTGAAATATGAGTACAAATACTGAGAATGGGCTCTGGGATGCTAGCCCCTAACCTAAGGGGGAAGCATTACTAGAAGAATTGAAATTCTGTGGTATATTAAGCTGTCTATGGTAACGACAAAACCCAACGCCAGCTCAACTAACAAGATCGACTTGGTCCCCAACACTAAGAGGCACGTTCATTTCCCTGTGTGATTTCTATTCTATGTATTCAGCCTCTCCTTTTCTATCATATATCTAGTGTGCATTCACACACACACACACACATACACCCCTACTCTCAACAGCCAAAGCAAAAACAGAACCTCACTCAGAGATGACCCCAGTGTTGGAACTACCACACAAGGAATTTTATAGAACTGTGATTAGCATGTTGAAATATCTACTGGAAAAGGCCAATCATGGGAAGTGATGGGAGATTTCAGAATAGAGAAGGAAACTGCGGAAGATAAAGCTGGACACCAGGTAAAGTAGTAAGTATATATTTTAGTCAGTAATATACTATTATAGTAGGGGGCAGGGTACAGCACGTGCTGAATTCAACTTTGATTTGAAAAATAGTGACTAGAAGTTTTAAAGGGAGAATGAGGGAGTAGGGAGGAGAGTGAGAGAGGAGACAGAAGAGTCAAGAAAGTAAAAAATTACAAAAGGTTGTTTAGTACACATGCTTATCTGTATCTGTTACCTAGCAATTATCTAAGTTACAATCATAGCCTCCCACAGAGGCTGGAAAACAGAGGCTCTATCTTTTCTGGTGATTACATTTTATTTATTATTATTATTATTATTATTATTATTATTATTAGGTGTATAAAACAATGCAATAGCTATACTTTTCACCCTCACAAAGTGACCACCCCCTCCCCCAATTAAACATCCCTCCCCCATTGTCATACATATCTATCACAATTCCATCGACTCCACTCCCTGCACTGTACTCCACATCCCGTAACCACATATATATCAAATCTTAGTTGACATACAATATTATTCAATGGTAGCTTCAGATGTAGAGTGCAGTAGTCAGGCCTCTACGCCGTCCATGAAGTGATCTGCCTAACAAGACATGAGTTTATCTGGCCCCCTAAAAAATATTTCCAACCTTATTGATTATATTCCCCAAACTGTCTCTTCTATCCCTGCAGCAATATTGTAGTTACCAGTTCATGTTGCCTCGTCCCTTCCCCTTCTCCCTCATGCCCATCCCCCTCCCATCTAGCCCTCATCAGTTTTTCCTCTGTGTCTCCAAGACTATTTCTGTTTACATTGCTCATTTATTCAGTTCTCTAGATTCCACATATGAGTGAGATCATATGGATTTTGTCTTTCTCTGACTGGCTTATTTCACTTAGCATGATATCCTCTAGGTCCATTCATATTGTTGCAAATGGTACGATTTCGTTCTTCTTTATGGCTGAGTAATACTCCATTGTGTAAATGTACCACAGTTTCTTAAACTGATGATTACATTTTAAAAGGATGTATTTCAGGTCCTTGAAAAAGACACTACTGAGTTGTAGGAGATACACACACATCTCAAAGAGGAAGAAATCTCTCTCTCTCTCTCTCTCTCTCTCTCTCACTCACACACACACACACACACACACACACACACACACACACACACCAGGGCTCAGAGGAGCTTCCCTTTGAGTTTGTTCAAAAAGAGAATCTTTGACAAAACTATAAAAAAGAGTCAAATAGAAATAACAAAATTTCATACCATGGTATCGTGGAGGAGAAAATCTTTGAAGTTCTCATCAGCAGATTAGACATTGCCAAAAAGTAATCAGTGAATTTGAACATAGATCAATAGTAATCATCCAAACTGAGACACAAAGAGAGATAAGTAGAATGGAATATGTAAGAGTAGTAGATAATATTTCATAGCCTATTATGTGTGTTTCTGAAGTCTCAGAAGTGGAAGAGAGAATGAACAGAGCCAAAGAAATATTAAAAACAAACAAATACAAAACGCCATTTTTTTTAAAAACAGTGAAAGACCAGAGAACTTTCTTTTTTTTAAGACATACAAAGAACACTAAGCAGGATACATTTATGTATGTAAAATAAAACATATAAAGAAAATAATGAAAAGTGTGGAAGGGCGGAATTGATACTATATTATTGTAAAATTTTCATACCATACCTAAAGGTAAACGGTGGTAAGTTAAGATGTATGTTGTAAAACTTAGGACAATCACTAAAATAAAATAGCATTAGAAGTGTAACAACTAAGTAACAAATGAATATAAAAGGAAATGATGAAAAATGCTCAACGAAAAGTAATCCAAAAACATGCAGCTATTAAATAAGGGGAAAAAAATGGAAGAAAAAACACACATGAAAGTTAGAGAATCATCAGCAAGATAGATTTAAATCTAACAATAACTGTGTTAAATATAAATGATCTAAGTACCCCAATTGAAAGTAGTTGTTAGTATGCATAAAAAGCAAGGACCAGTTATATTCTATCTAACAGAAACCCACGTATACATCTATGTCTATGTTTATCTCTATATCTGTATCATCTATATTTGTGGTTTAAAATTAAAGGGAATAGTTTCCACATTCCTCAGGCTATAGAAATCTGGAAAGAGTATTCCTTGTAACTTAATAACAAGAATAAAAAAGAAACTACCAAGACAACCTTCTTTTAAGCCCATCACAGAGCTGAGATTACAGGGCAAACAAGTAGCCTGAGAGCCAAGTAAAGACAAATCCCCTAAAGGAGAAAGAGATGGGAGCTGTGACGGGGCTGTGGTAGAGCCCAGGAGGACAAGATACTGCATGACACTGAAGAGGGTATAAAGTTTAGTGACAATCATTAATAAATCGCTAACACGCTTGTGTAGGTTAGCCTAATAATGCAGAACTTCTAGGACTGCAAGAAGCAAGGGAGACTGCAAAAACTCACAATCTCTTCTCCGTGATTTCTGCTGGATGCGCACAGGGAAAACTGGAAATAAGGTGGAAGACCAGACAAAAATTTCACTGGTAGGACAGACATCAAAAAGTGAATTGGCACATTGCGATATAGAAATGATGTATTACAGAATTGTACACTTGAAACCTATGTAACTTTGCTAACAATTGCCACCCCAACAAGTTTTAATTTAAAAAAAAAGAAAGTGAATTGGCTACCACTGAAAGCCAAGAGTCCCACCAAATCATTTTCCTTTACAGAAAAAATATCCCTGTGCCTTTATGGGTGGTGGAGGTAGCAAATGTTATCACCTCCCAGACTCAGGTGAAGAATCCGTTGCATCTGGGGAGAGAGTGGAGGTGGGGGAAGAAATAAAAATCAAAAGGAGGGCCGGCTGAGTGGCGCGGTGGTTAGGAGCTGGCTTGGGAGGCCAGCGGCCCCGGTTCGGGTCCCGCATGTGGGGGCCAGTGACACTGTCCTCCAAAAAAACAAACAAACAAAAAAGATCAAAAGGAAAAAAGACTTTGACCCCAAGGGTTGGGCAGGCAGGAGTGCTGGCCTTAAGGCTCTATGCCAGTGCTATTAGATATCTCTGATCACTGGTGAGGGTCAGGACATTGTTCCTGGACAGAATCTGCCAGAGATTCAAGCCATGAGATGGGCAGGGCCACTGAAAAAGCTCTGACCCTGAAACTTATTGTTTACCAAGCAGTCAGTCTAAGTCTGGGGGGGCACATGAACACAGGAATCGGACTTCTCTGTGATTCAGGGGCCCTGGTAAACTGAAAGCTAAGGATGGAGCAGGATCGTGGAGGAAAACGCTCAGGCACGCCAGACCAGGGTAAAGCTAGCAATGTTGATGCTGGTGGTGCATGAAGGGAACCAAAATATTGTAACAACCGAGCCCAAATCCAAATACAAGTGATTTAACCACACCAAATAAAGGTACAGACTGTCAGCTTCTATTTTGTTTTTATCTATATGATGTATACAAGAAATTCACTTTATATATAGTGATATATCTAGGATTAAAGTGTAGGAAAGGCTATGCCATGCAACCCTACTCAAAAGAAAGTTAGAATGGTTATATTAATGTCAGAAAAATAGATTTGAGAATAAGAAATATTACCCATGATAAAGAGGAAGTGTGCAAAATGAAAAAGGAGTCCATTTTCCCAGAAATGGGTAATATGAATGTGCCTTACAACAAAGCTATAAAATGCATGAAACAAAGACTGTTAGAACATAAAGGAAAAAACTACCCAAGTCCACAATTGGAAACTTCAATGTTTTTCTCTCAGTAACCAATAAAAAAAAGCCAAAAAATTAGTAAAGATTATCTAAGATGTAACACCATCCACCAACTTGAATTATTTGGCAATAATAGAACACTGCCCATACAGTATTAGAGTACAAATATTTTCAAGTGTACTTGGATGTATGTATCAAAATACCTCATAAAATGTTCATCATATAAAAGAATTAAATCATACAAAATATTTATCATCCACAACAGAATGAAACTAGAAAATAATAATATAAAGATATCTGAAAAATCTCCAAATAGGTAAAAATTAAGCAGGAAAAGAGGGCAATCAAAAAGGTAGTCACAAGCTAAAATAGAAAACATTTTGAATTGAATACAAAAGAAAACACAGCATATAATTTGTGAAATAGAACTAAAGTAGCACTTAGAGGGAAATATACAGCATTAAATCCCCATGCTAGAATGAAGAGAAAGATCTCAAATCAATGTCATAACTTTCCAATTGTAGAAATTAAGAAAAAAAAATCAGTGAGAAGAAAGAAAATCACGGTAAGAGCATAAATAAATGAATTAGAAAACAGAAAATAATAGAGGAATAAATGACTTCTAAACATTACCAATGTAGGAAATGTTCTCCACAGCCAACCCTGAAGCATCATACAGGTGATGAATTAAGGAAATGTACAAGCTTTAGGAAGAGCAGCCCTCAGAGTGGGGAGCAGGATGGAAGAGTCAGGGAGCCAAAAGAAGATGGAATAACTTCTGCTTGGCCCTGCAGGGAATTCTTGGGCATAAACCACTCTCAGAGGCCCCTCCACTTCAAGGCAGGTAAGCTGAATTCCATGTTTCAGAGTCAGTTGTCAAGTACAAGGGGGTGGGCACAGACCTGGTAAGAAAAAATGAAGGCAATATGGGCTGCATCTGCCACATTTTGTATGTTTATTCTGTTCAAGGTAAAAAAAAAAAAAGCTTAATATTTGAAGGAGTTGATCTCTAATACACTGGTGGGCACATGTTTTATTGTACCTCAGCACAAGCAAAACTGGCAGAGTTCTAAATGTTGGCTATGTGAACTCCTTCTTTGGGTTGCCTTCTGGTGTTGCCAGGTGGTTTCTGTGGCATCGGGTTCCTCTTTTATTCCTTGCATGTGTTGTACCTGAACAGCCTAAAGCCAGCAACACTGATGTGTTATTTCCTAATCTCAATGACAAATCCACAAACATGGTCCTGGCTTCTCCTGGTAGTGTGGTCTTTGATTTTTTTTTTTCCTTCATATGTGGTCTACAGCTATTGTCCAGGCTTTCTGCTCCAAGGAGCTTGCAATAAGTTTTGTCAAGGACCATGTCATGTGACAAATCAGTATCATTCTTAGAGCTTCTTTCAAAAAGTTGACCGATGTTACAAACAGAGGTGACCTTTTTCTTCTAGCGAATTCCTTCCCTGAGCTGCAGGGGTCTGGGGCATTCATATTTGCAGCTTGGCTCTGCCTGCCCTGGAACAGGGCAACCTTGACACTACTGATGTTTTAAACCTCATAACTCTTGGTTGTGGAAGGTTTTTCTGTGCATTGCAGGGCATTGAGCAGCACCCTTGGCCTCCACCCTCCAGGTATGACAACCAAAATTGTCTTCAGACATTGTCAAACATCCCCTGAAGAACAAAATGGCCCCCAGTTGAGAACTGCAGACCTAGAGGAGTGCTTAGGAAAAACAACTTTCTGTGATGATGGAAATTATCTGTATCTATGTAGTCTGATACTATAGCCATTAGCCACATGTGACTATTATTCACTTGAAATGCGGCTACTTTGACATCAAAACTACTATTAGTTATATATGTTAGTTCAGATGCTGCATGTGACTCATGGCTGCTGTTGGATAGCACACTGCTGGAGTCTTTGTTGAAGATAGCTGGGGTTCTAAGGTACCTTCGTTTTCTTCCCCCCTGAGTCCCTATGGCATGTCCAATGTCCTGTGGGACCGCAGCTATAATTAAAATTATTCTTAATATTTTTAATGCATTACAGTTGACAAGTGTTTTCAACATATTAAAAGTGGGCTTCACTATCCCATGAAGCACGTATGTCTCTCTTTCCTGGTATATAAAAGGGACTAGATAACTTTTCCACATTCATAGCTAATATGTGGCACTATCTGTGTCAGAGAACATATTCTCTGACTCAGAATCCGTAAGTCTAATTTCCATATAATTATTTTTCTTGATAAATGAGAATCTCAATTAAGCTGATTATTTTTTCTCGTAAAAATTTCTCAACTACCTCTATCCGTTTCTGACCACTGGTCACTTTAAGTTCCCATAGACCTACCTCTGTATGGCATTATCACATCATTATTTATATAATTTATATGTATACACATATACACACACACTTTGGGCCACTTTTTCTAACTTCCTATATATGCGTCGTTACCTCTAACTAGATTGGATATTTGTTGCATGAAGATAATTGAATATGTGAAATTAGAAAAAGTGAAAAATTATATTTGTAATCATACGAGAAATAAATCTTGGTATTCTCTCTCTTTTCAGATATGGGTCCCTATACTGGTCTAATAGAAAAAGCTTGAATCTTTTGGTCAAATTTGGTTTATATTTTTAATTCAAACTGTTATTTGAAAAACAAACTTAGGAATATTTCTCATGGATGCCTTGCAAGTGTTAATTACAATTTGAAGGCAAGTATGGAAGAGAATTTCAAAGAAATAATTTAGAATCAATATCAATGAATAATGGAACTCAATTATTCAGGTAATAGTTCAAACTCTTTTGCCAATTTCTTCTTAAAAGACATGATTTGACTTGTCAGCCAGGAAGTTATTGGGATCTAGTTCTATATTTTCTGATGACAAAGTGACTACAAATTGTCAGAAATTGTTATAGAGAAGTAGAATTTAGGTGTTAGATGCATCTTGGATCCTTCTAAAATTTTTTTCAGCTCAGAAAACGATGACACTTTTTTTGACTCACACTATTTTTCTCCCTGAAAACTAGTTGTTACCAAAAACTTAAATTGTCAACAAAAATGAACACTGATTAAATTGCAAATATATCTGAAAGCATTTTCTTCTAACTTAATAATTGTTTTTCTCAACCACCTTTCGTCAACTATGGATTGAAACAACTATGTTAATTCTGTAAAATTATTAAGTTAGTGTTACATCTTTGGATGTGTCTATTTTCATGCATCTCCAAAGTCCCTCTTTCTTCAAGCCTTTTAAAGCCATTTTAAGGCCTCCTTCAATATGTTCACTTGAGCTTATAATGATATGTTAACTTGTATTAATATATATTGTTTATTGAATGAATATTTTGCTCACCACCAATATATATAACATCCAGATGGCCAGTTTTAGTTGTCAACTAAATTCTTTCATGATCTAGAAAAAATGTTAATGGACTTTACAGTCACTCAGTCAAGTGTTATTTAACGAAGGACTTACACAATAAATAAATAAAAAATGAATTATTGTGCTTCAAAATTTTATGACTAAAAACTTTTCTATGAATACAGGTGAAGTATTAATTTAGAAATATTTATGGTGACTATCTATGATTAAATGATATAACATTTGGCATGTGGTAATTATAGGAGTACCGATACAAACACTGAGAATATGGCGATATTTTGGAATTAAAATTACTCACTTTTTTCTTAATTTTTCCATGTTTTTGAATCTGACAATATCTGAAATACATAGGCATTCAACTCTTGGCTGAAAAGGTACAGTTTCCAACCAATATAATTTGCCTTCATTTTTACTTAATTCATCAAAATATGCTTTCATAATATCTCTTTGATATTCATAATGGCTTTTCGGTAAGTCATGGAAAGTTCTTCCTTTGAATGAGGACATGACACTGTGCCAACAATTCACAGAACGTGGTTAACTTTCTCAGTGTCCATAAGAAGACACTAAATGAAAGAACCTTCCAGCATCACCCTAGTGTGATCAGAGACTTTTCACCAGTCATGAATGCCAGAGTCAGGCTCCACTCAGGGTGACTATAATTCAGAATGCAGCGTGTAGGCATTTTTAACTGAACTGATGGAAATTGTTGACAGGGTAATGCTTGTAATTGTTCACCATTTCACATAGAAAAGAATTTGCTCAGTAAATAGGAGGCTTTGTTTCCAACCTAATTTAATGGAAACACAGAAAGTACAAGAAAGTAATGTGCCAACTGACACTGGGTGTAAAATAAGGCATTTCAGAGACTTTTGTGCAAATGTTCATCAGCTGACATCTGTCAAAGCAAACTCCTGGGATGGCTTTAGAGCATATCCATTTGCCAGCAGCAAACATTTAGTGAGCTTCGTTCTCAGAGGAACAGTGTTGGTTTGTTTTGCAGTGTGAGCATTTGAAATACCAATTCTTTTCCCCTCAAATCCTCAACTACTACAAAAACACCACATTGCTTGGTTATACGGAAAAGGGAACAGACTTTTATGCATATGGATACCAAGCCTTCGACTAATTGGGAGGCTACAGGAGCACATGAGAGAAGCTTGTTTTACTGTAGCCTGGATAAAAAGCACGAAGGTCTGCAGAACATTACTTCCATCCAACACAGAAGCTTAAATGGGCTCCAAACTGCCATGCACTCAGGGAAAGTATCTTGTGGTTTTATACTCGTGTTGGTTGGCCTGATTTCCATTTCAATTTCTTTAAGTATCATAAAGTCTCAGGGAACATAAGAATGTTACAGAATTTAGCTGTATTCTACAATTTTGAGTTCACTCTTCAGAATAGTCAGGGGAAAGACATTCTGGTAGTGTATCCCTATGGCATAATATATCTTTTTTTTCTATAGCATATTTCTTTAGAGTAATTGGCCTATGGAATATATATATATATATATATATATATATATATATATATATATATTATAATCTGTGGCTAATTTAAATTTCCATTGTTCAGCACAAGAGGCATCTCCCCTTTATTTCTCCCCAGCTCAACAGCAGGCCCTGACCTCAAGGCAGAGATTAAGAAACAAATACCAGATATAGAGTATCGCAATAGTGACAACCTAAACTAGAACTTTGCAGTGGGGACATTAAATGGCTCAATGTATAAAGTGTTTTAAAATTTAACTTTGAGAAAGATATGTAAATCTATGCAATTCTTTGAAAGAAATGTTGTTTGATGACTCAGGGAATTCACTTTTTAATTCATTTTTCTGGTTCACAAAATTATTGAATTGTCTATTACTATCCAATTTTAGACTTGGCATTTTCCAAGAGCCTGATCCCACTTCTTCATTTTATATAAAGAAATTAAGGCCACAATCAGCTAAGTGAATATCGTTGTACAAGGTTAGAAATTGGAATATTCAGTTACTAAGCATAATATAAGAGGGTATAGCGGCATTGAGGTGTTGATGGCATTATTATTATCTGGACCCAGATATTGGGGTAAGAACCCAATTCCTTCATATTTCTTCATTCTTTGTCATATTCTTTTTGAATTCAGGTTCATAAGTGCCGACTAACATCAAAATGGGCACTGTATAGCTTTTCCAATTAAACATGCTATTATCTGCTATTTTAGACTATTTGTACTTTTACTCCCATTATAACAGCAGTGACTAAGAGGTGACTAGGAACGTATAAGTAAATGGTTCCAATATAGATGACCATTCAGATTTCATTCACTGAAAGACCCTGAACAATCATACTGATATTCACCATTGACCCAGGATCTCCTTTTTTCTAGATATTGTGTTAAACACTTTGCAAACATAGACTTTAATTATTACAACACTTCTTGCTTGGTGTTCTAAGTAAAAAAATAAATGAGTAGGCCGGCCAAGTGGCATGTTGGTTAAGAGCTGGCTTGGGATGCCAGCGGCCCCGGTTCGGATCCCACATATGAGGGCCAGTGACACTGCCCTCTACAGCAAAGATGGTGAACAACAGCTCCACCTGGAGCTGGGCTGCTGTGAGTCACCGGGACGGCATAGCTGCAGCCCCTGCTGCAGTGGGCTGCCATAGGCTATAGTGAGTGGCCGGCAGCCAGCATGAGCGGCCGGCAGCCGGTGTGAGCTGCCAAGAACCACTGTGAGCAGCTGTCCAGAGGCCGGCAACCGATCTGCCTCACCCAAGAAGAGCGCAATGATCATACCAACATGGGCCAGCGAAACAATGTCCTCCACAACTACACAACTAGACCGAAGAACAAAAGGACAGCAGTACAGCAACTTGTCTGTTCCCCTTCCCTGGTTACCCAACACTGTTCCCCTCCCCCAATTCCCCAATACAATCTTTAAATAAGTAAATAAATAAATAAATTGCAGGTAGATAGACATTCCTGCTTTACAGATGATAAAACTGAAGGTACCACTTATTCTGGTAGCAACAAATACCTTTTTTTTTTAATCCTACCCTGAAATTACTTTGGACATTTACAACCATGGACCCATAACACCTCTGAAAAAATAGCCATGGTGGTGTGTGTGTGTGTATATATATGTGTATATATATATATATATATATATATATATATATAGTCATTTATATCATTATAATATATATATATATATATCATTATAATATATATATAGTCATTTATATCATTTGACTATATCATTATATATATAGTCATATATATATATATGACTATATATATATAGTCATATATATATATATATAGTCAAAGCTATCATTTATACTCTGTGAACAAGTTTGCAGATTATTTCTGTAACAAAACTCCATTCCTAACATGTTCCTGTCTGCTTTAAGAGTCCCAATGTTAAAAGCAAGATTACTATGCAGTACCAGCACATCAGGCTTGAACCCAAAAGGGTAGCAGCCATCAATTAAGAAACATTTAGTTTTATATACAAAACTAACAAGTAAAAGCCATACTAAGAGTATTGTTTACTGACATGCCATTATTGGTTTCGAAAACCAAACCCTAACACACAAAATACACATGAAAAAGTCAAGCTTTGCTTTAATATAACTACTGAGGCAGAGGATCAAGTCTTCTGTTAGATTCTGATAACATTCGGCTTCTCCTATGTGAAGAATCACCTATGTGACCTACCCCCAAGCTGAATATTTTAGCACAGGGATTTCCCACGAAAACTGCTGTAGCCACGGATCACATCTGATAATAAGATAAAGGACAGACTGTGGACTGGGAATGAGAAGGAGGGGGAGTTACAATGAGTGTTCTCTTTCAGATCTGTGGTAAAGCTAAATGAACTTGGCAAAGTAGGTCAAAGCTATAAAATACATTTGATCGAAATTAATTTCATATTAATTTCAATAATTACTATGATACATCAAAATCATGAGGTTGAAATATGACATGCATTTCTCATAAACCTAATAGTTTACAATACACTTAATATGTATTATCCCATTTATTTTAAACCTCATAACCATCTAACGGGGTAGGGGCTTATTATACAAATGTAAGTCGGGGTGATAGATATGCCTCTCATAGACCTAGCTTAACTTGCTAAGAAACCACTGATTACATGTCTTATGTAAGTACAAGACCTATGTTCTGACTTTCTGAGTTTCAAGCGACGTACTCTCTCATGGTGGCTTTTGAATCCTGGGCCCTTGATTTTTATACACTATTTTGTGAGTTTCACCTTATGAACTCATGTCTTGGTTTTGGATTTCCCAGAAGCAGATGATGGACAAGAATTTAAGTGCCAATGATTTATGTGGAAGTTCATCCAAGAGAACACTGGGAGAACTGTGAAAAATGAGGCAGGGGAGAAAAAAGCCCATAAAGGTTATGCAGTCAAGCTGGTTACCCCTGTGGAAAACTGGAGCTAAGTGGTATTGGGGAACCCGTGGGGACATTGGAGAATATGCCTGAAGAGTGACATCCCAGCCAAGATAAGAAGTCTAAGGTATTTATTCAAGATCCTGAGTTAATTCCAAGGGCATTAACTCTCCAGCACTCTCAGTCTGCCATACACACATGTTGACGGTGTTACTGAGGCCAATAAAAATCCCTCTGGCAGAGGTTGTGTTTGCAAGGTTAACTTGTAGAAGTCAATGTCGAGAGCATACGGGTGACAATATGGGTACTTTCTCAATTGCTTTCTTCTATGAAGTATGTTCAGTGTCAAATATTTCTTTTTTATTTTTTATTTTTAACTCATGAAAGCTATAAGGTATATCTAATAATATAGTATATCCCTCATATGAGTTAAAAAAGTAACCTTTTACACTGAATACTTTTTTAGCTAAACATATTTAATTGAAAATGTGGGGGTCATGAGCAGAGACATATTATAGTAAGCCTGGAATCATTGGACCTCCTTTCCTCCCCTCTCCCCTTTCCAGTCCTGTCTTTATTGATTTAATTCCCCCAACTACTCATGAAAACAGGTTTACTGGCCCTCTCCCATTTTTATTACCTTTCTTGTGTATTCCCTTGGATTTTGTTTCCTCACCAAACTAACTAAATAAATAAATAAAAATCTCAAACAAATGCCATGCACTTCCCAAGAAGAATGCTGGTCAATAATGTAGTTTTCAGATTCATCAGAGTAGTTAGGCAGATAAGGAAACTGACGCAGAGGTGTCCCTGTTGACGTGTCTGCTATTACAAAGCTAAGAAATCGCAGAGGTCTTCGGCTTCCAGAACCCACGATTCTTCCTCACATGAGGCTGCGTTTCATCCTGGGTTAAGCGATGGAAATATTGAACAGGACTCAGTTAGATTGTGAATTGGAGTTGCTTTACTTTCTCTTCAGTGACTTTGCCAAAGAGATAGCTAGATGAGCAGAACTAAGGAGAGTAGCTCCTAGTCAAATAGATAAAAGCCTAGAATTTACCCCTTCTTAGGTCTCAATGATTCTCATAGGACCAGTTTGTCCTAATCTTTCAACACTGTAGGCCAATCTTGCTTGAGAGTTTTAGCAGTTATATTGTCTTCTAGCTTCTTCCAGTTGGATTTCAAGGTGAATTATGATGACGGTAAGGGGGCATGGTTTCATAAGGAAATAACAAGGTTTTCAGTGACAAAATGAAAACTATTTTAATGCATTTTAAAAATGCTACAGGAAGTTTACTTCAGTTTTCTAAGCAATTTGAACTTTCATTCTTAGCCCATCATAGTTCAATTATGGATTAGAAACTTTTTGTGAAAATTTTATGATTTTAGCCTTTATCATGATTTTATTTACTTTTGATATTTTGGGTGAATAATGCGAACTAATTTATTTCCCTTACTGTGAAAAATCACACCAGTGTGACTGTAGGAGAGTATCTCCGTCATTGTGCCCTGGTGACCTGGCATACGTTCACATGGACTATGCAGGCACAGGCTTGAGTGATAGCGTCTCTGAGTCATGGAAGGACTCCTTGTTATTCTTGCAGAACTTGAATGTATGGGAGGCCTGTGGGGAGCTGCTCGGAGGCCATATCTGCCTCCCACCTCCCCTGGGAGGTGCCGGGACACACTTTCTCATTGCCACCTGAGTTCTGATGAGTCTGGGCTGTCTGCCTTGTCTCCCTCAGAACAGAGCTGTGGGATATATCACAACTTAGTTAGTCTAGATCTGGCTTTTCAGCAGTGGAATATATCCCACATCTCACACAACAGTCATCTGTTGTCATCCGTTTTTAGCCAATGGGACAAAGACTGAAAGGCTGGCCCCTCTGTCTAGTCTCCCTTTCTCTGTAAGTAATAAACTATTTGAATCTGAAAGTGGCTTGTTGTATCTTCACTGACCAAGTCTTTACCAGCCTTCATACTGACCTTGTCTTCTGTTGTACTTGGCAGTGATAATCCCTTGTTAGATAGGGATAACCACCCACCTACCTCCAAACCCTTTCTGAGAAACAGTGCTTACTTTTCAGAGTTACTGCCTTTTGTGACATTTTAGGAAACAATAAAACAGAAATTAACACATTTCTGTATTAGCAGGGGAGAACTTTAAATATATAAAAAATTTTAAATTTAGCAAAGATTTTCATGGTTCCTTTCCTTTCACTAGAAATTTCCCGTAAAACAGAATGATAGTATTTACTCTATGAAATTCTCATGTTAGAAGGTTGCTAAATGCAGCCCAAGTAACACCTGGGCATACGCAGTGATCCTCTGTGGATGAGAACATTGGAAATCTAGACATGTTCACACATGTTGACTTGCGGTTACCAAATCAAAGCCCATCTTCTCAAAAGACCTACCCTGCTTTAGGTTTTCTTTTCATATAAATGTCCAGCTACTTTATCTAGCAATATTCCATAGACATATGTAGACTTGCACAGTAATGCACATGTATTTCACCATTAGCTCATCTTTTAAGACCCCTTTAAGATTACCTAAATAGCCCATCCCTTGCTGTATAACACTGCATTATAATACAAGATTCACGCTACTAACCTCCTGTGAATACACACTGATTTGAGAATATACTATGTACCAAGACTTTACATATGTAATAATCTATTTGGTACCATATGATCATGACAAAACTCCCAGGATGTATAAATTATTGTCTAAATTTTTATACAAGGAAATTGAAGCCAAAAGATGTCATGGACAAGGTCCTAAGCTAGTAAGGGTATGGGTGGGAGGGGTTGCAATTCCTGACACGGAGCCTGTTTTCTTTCCATGTGGTTTCACTCTTAACGAGGCAACATCCATACTCTTTGGAGATACGATTGATGTGTTTATAGCCATCCTTAAAATAGTGAGGTTGAAATTGACTTTATTTTGAATAGCTGCTTAGGAACAATGATGAAGGGAATCTCATAATTAGAAGCCTTTAAGTAATGAAATACATTTACTTTTCCTATGCTGTAAAAAACCTGAAGAGCTGGATTACATCCTGGATCAACCAATGAGTGAAGTCTGGCACTCTACTGGAGATGTGACTATAGTGAAATGTTTATTACAATTTAGGGAAGCATTCTTGCTGCATTTAAACATTAGATGGTTGAGGTTAGATTCTAAACATCCCTTGGTTATAACATGTTCCTATCAAAGACTTTGGAAACTGACCCTTTGCAGTAACCATTTTTCAATATGCCATGGGTGGAAAGGATCCTAGAAGACCTATGGCTTTGAAGCAATGGCAATAGATTAAAAAAAAGTTATATCTGCAAATAATTTCACTTAAATATTTATAGACTCACTATGATGGTCCCTGAAATGGATGAGGCAGGTGCTAGAAGTTTGAGATTCAAAAATGAGTCAATCAGATAAAAACTGTCCCCTAAAGGCATATGTGAGGCTGAGCATTTACCCAGGTGTGAATATTGTTGCTGCCTGAAATATTTCTGGGATTTTGTTGTAGATATTTCCCTCATATTTTTGTAGAGTATACTAACATGGATAGCTGTCATCATGTTTGACCACAGTCTTTCTGTCCTTTAAAGTCAAATTTCATTTTCTCCTATAAATAGTCCTCCATAAGTATTTGGAGACTCTGGCAGAGGTCAGATATTTGCTGCAGACTATTGATGGGACTATATCTCCTCCTCTTTCTGAACAGGTCATAAAGATCATTATTTTTGATCCTGCATCTTTAAGAGGAATTTCTGTTGAGTTGTGATGCAGGAACGTAATATCCACTTAGTGGATGGATCATTTGAGTCAAGCCTGGCAATAAATGGGGTGACGGATTTCACGACCTACCTGCCTGTGATTTGTGGCTGAGATTTGAATTCGGGAAGTCATCAGAAATCATTAGGAATACAGGCTGTGGAATAAGGTGGGCATGTTGTCTAAGAACATTCACTTGTATATAAGAAGGGCTCAGGAATGAAGCACTGAAGTTTTCAATTGACTTGTTGAGTAAACTGATGGTAACTCTTTTTTTCGAACATGTAGTCTGACTACAATTAAAAAGATGATTATTTAGCACATAAATTCTGTCAATCATTCATTGACTTATTATACTGAGGTCCTGTCTTTGAGAAAAATCTAGATCAGGAGAATTTTCAAGAGAGGTTAAAGTAATACCTTGTTGGAAAAAGCAGAGAGACTAAGAATTATTTGAAGTGTATCTACTATGTACCATTGCCTTCTGCTTTACATGCTTTCTTATTTAACCCCTTCAGTAACATTGTAGGTATGTGTTATTATAATTATGTGATAATACACTGAATTTACAAAAGTGAAATGGCTTGTTGAAGGTTATAGAGATAGCCCCTGACACCCCAAGCAGTGAAATTCAGGACTATCTCGTTCCAAATCATGAACTCTTTTTTATCATAATTGCTCTTTAAGATATAATCAGAGCCTCATGCACATCCATACATGTTCCGGACAGTTCATTTTTTCAAAGTTCACTACTTTGCGCATACATCGTAAATAAGGATTACTTGAGAACCTGGGTCTAAAAGATTGACCTTCCCACTTCTTGCCAGCATGCCTTTGTAAGTATTTTTTTGGTTTTATTTCTAAATGTTGGAAATTAGAAAACATATTTAATATACAAATATCTTCACTCTTGGAAGTGGAGACGAGTTTTGCCTCTGAAGTGATGCTGAGACATGTTGAACTCTTTAGAGGCTGAATGCCCTCCTTTTAAAATGCAACACTACTTCCAGCTCTCACGTTGTCATCTATTCACTGACATAAACAGCCCGATTCCCACACAACATATTCAAAGCCGGCCTTGTACAGACTCATTTACAGTGACTCCATTTAAGTCACACTTTTAAAATTGTTCCCAAGAGACCCAGCTCAAACAGAGTGGAGCTGTCCGCATTAGCCACCACACACAGCCCGGGCTGAGTGACAGGCACACTTAATCTGCTCATTTGAAACCTTGCTGGCGCTTTGTCTCTTAATGATGGCACTGTCTATAAAGCCAAGACTGTAAGTCCCTTAACTTGGCTCGGCCCAGGGCTGGGACAACATCTAAGCTAAGTTTAAACAACACAGTGCTACTATGCCCAGATATCAAGCTCAGGTCTTTTGGAAGCTAATTATTTCGGCCATGGGAATGGCCCCTGGTAAGGAGGCTGGGGTTCATATGACTGCCTGGAATGTACAGCTCCTCACAATGTGTTCAGCTTGCCTGGTGCTGCTGCACTGAGCCCTCCGCTCCACGTGGCTTTATCTTCATTCCTTTCCTCTCACATGTTCTCTTTCCTGCTTCTACATCACTGTGTGGCTCCTATTTAATATACTTGCAGTGGAAGTTTGGTTAGACGGCCCCGAAGGTTACTGTTAATGTAACGCATGTGGTGTTTCAGGATGGCCCTTCCACTGATCTATATTCACCATGCACCCCTTTCAGAATGTGGGGGTTACAACCAGAAGGGCTCACTCAGAAGGCATGGATGAAAGCATTCAAAGTTGGCAACTTCAGCTCAGTTATCTCTCTCTTATAATTTCTAGAAAAAGTTTTTATCACATTTGTGTAATTAATCCCATAATTCTCTTTACTTCTCATGGGACTATTGGTTTTATATTCACATTTGCTCTCTGCAGTAAGATGGTATTGCCTGGAAAAGCAGTGAACGCCTTATCTGACCTTTATATTCCCACACTATTCTGTCCTCCTGGGAACTGGGCAAACCTTGGGACAATTTGTCAAGTGTAGATTTTTTTTCTGTCTCCTAATATTCCCCCATGTCTATATCTTTTTTCTTCAGAGCACAACATGGCTTCAAATTCCATATCATTAAAAAGAGATTTTAACTGGGGAAAACTTTAAGGACAAAAATAAAAAAAAATCAACAACAAAACTTTGAAATGTAATTATTTGACTTACAATCTCTGTTCTCAGTAGGATTTATGTTGTAAGGAAAATACATCTACACATTTAAGAACAAACTCTCAAATCTACTAGATAAGAGAATCTTGGCTAAGAGAGACAAGGAATCATAACTCTACCCTGAGACCCTCTGGATCTCCACATGAACTTCTGCCTAGGAAAAACAATAGTTGCTGCAAAAAATTAATCAGCTACAGAAATTTCAAAAATTATCTTAAATAGTTTTATAGATTTTGTTTTTAATAAAAGCAACATTAGTACAGTGGTATGCTCAAATTTAACAGAAGATTATCTTGGCTTAGTTTCTGATGTTTCTAGATGCATGCTCTTGGGTACATTATCTAATGTCTCTACCTCAGTTTTATCACCTGTAAGATAGGCATAATAGTGGTATTTACCTCCTAGGAATGTTGTGAGGATTAAAATTAGTATGACAGGCAATATCTTTAGAGCAGTGACTGAACAGAATAACTCAGCTAACATTAGTATCACTTTTACTAACACTTTGGTAGTACACCTAACCCAACCATAGTTGCCTGTGTGACCTTGGCCAAGGCCTTAAACCTGTCCAAGATTGTTTCTGAATTGCTAATTCAGAAAACAGCAATGGCACCTTTCACACAAGGTTATTATAAGAAATGAAGAAATTCTCCTGAAATCTCTCTCACTGTGTCTGGCGCTTTGACTATTTCCGTAAATAGCCAATGAACCCACATAAAGCAGATTACAGGGCTCAGGCCATAATCACCAAGAATTCTCCAGAGGAGCTGCCTTTATGTTCACAACTTGACTGTCAAAGAAGTCCTTCAAGGAACTTCTGTTAGAGGTGCTGACACATTGCATCACTGAAACAACAAGTGCAAACGTATAAATAAACAAAGCTAGGGCCCTTGAAATTTCAGAAACCCAATAGATTTATTTAACCAATTTTAAATCCTACCCATAGCCAAAGCACAGAATTCACTGGTCACGTAATGAAAACATTTGAGATCAGAACCTCAAGGCTACAGCTGTGGGCCAGACCTGGGGAAACTGTGCATCTGCGATGGAGGTGCCTCTACCCAGCAGACATTCAGTGATTGGAGCCAAGACATGACTAGGTTCCTACAGTAATATTTTGATGCCCTGCAGTTGCGAGTTGCTGCTTTCTCATACACTAGGAATCAAAATTCAGGAGGTAGACCTGCTAAACATCTAAATTGGGCATCAGGGGCTCGGCCAGGGTTGCTTTCTAGATCCTTTCATTCTTCATCCTCTAAACAATACATTGGGGCTCCCTGTACCTCTCCTTATTTTATCTATTCTAGCTAGGAAGGAAGAAGGAGATGATTTAAAAATAACTGTGATATGCTATTCCTTTATGTATAGAAAGCACTTTATGCCATATCAATTCTTTGCTGCTGCTTTTACACTTTTTCCCATTTTCCTTCTGATTCTGGTATGTGTATGCTGCCACATACCAACAAGGGCCCTAGCTTTGTTTGTTTATACTTTTGTACTTGTTTCAATGATGCAATATGTCAGCACCTCTGACAGAAGTTCCTTGAAGGACTCCTTTGACAGTCAAGTTATGAATATAAAGGCGGCTTTTCTAGAGAATTCTTGGAGATTATGGCCTGAGCCCTGTAATCTGCTTTATGTGGGTTCATTGGCTATTTATGGAAATAGTCAAAGCGCCAGACACAGTGAGAGAGAGTTCAGAAGAATTTCTTCATGTCTTATAATAACCTTGTGTGAAAGGTGCCATTGCTGTTTTCTGAACTAACAATTCAGAAACAATCTTGGACAGGTTTAATGCCTTGTCCAAGGTCATACAGGCAACTATGGTTGGGTTAGGTGTACTATCAAAGTGTTATTTTTCTATGTTTATTGTTCTGATCGTTTTTTAATAAAACTGAAGATTTTGCTTTAAGTAACTGAGTCATAGTATTTCTTGAAAAAATAATCTTTATTTGTATTGTTTATTCCTCTTAACAGGCCTGTATTAATTAGTGTTTTCAAATGTGGAAAGGAAGTCCTAGATTAGTACATCTTAATCTGAGATTCTGGGCTCTTCCATGAATGGACTGCAGGATGCCTGAAATGATTTGCATTTTGTTTCATTTGTATGCATAGGTACATTGTGTGAAGGGAGTGTAAGAGTGTTCTTTAAATCTACTGAGAGTTTCTAACTCCACAAAACAGATAGCAATTGTTAACTCTTGTAAAAATTGAAAATAATTCTGCATTTCTTTCTTAATCAAACATCTCTGTTTATTTGACCCAACAAGAAATAATACATAGCAAAATAAAAGACCTTATAAAGAGATCACCCTCATTATTTTTGTTCCATTCTAGAAGAAATGTGAGTCCCAAGGTATCTAGAGAGTTGGCTTCCTTCTTAACCATCTCTTATAGAAGGTCATTGAAATATGAATCACTTTCAGTTCTTTAGTCAATTTGAACACTGACTTAAACCCATGGGGGTCAACCTAAATTCTAGACAGAGAAACAATGATGATTATTATGACTGGAAAGTAAGAGTCCTATTATGTATCAGAATCATGTCTGGTTAAACTTAATAGTATTTCCTTTATCTCTGAAATCTTGAAAGTTCAGAAGTTCCAACTGATTTGTATCATATTATTTTACTGTAGCAGGTTGAAATGTTGAGTAAGCAAGGGATTTTTAAAAATGCATGTAGAGGGCTGGCCGAGTGGCATGGTGGTTAAGCACTGGCTTGGGAAGCCAGCGGCCCCAGTTCAGGTCCCACATATGAGGGCCAGTGGCACTGCCCTCAAAAAAAAAAATGCATTTAGAGAGTTACCATCAGGTAAAATAATTGAGTCAGCAGAAATTAATTCCATGCTAATCCATTATGATTGGAGAGGCTGCTAATTAGTTATTGAGACTGACAATCAATTGGATACAGAGCAAATCTTGATGGACCTTCATTAAAGGGAGATGGACTGCTTCAATATTACTTCAAAAGAATAGAAGTTGATTGCAGTCTAATATTTTTTAAAAGGCTACTGCATCCAGGTTTATTGGTCTGCACTTTCCTTATTTGTCTTCTCAGGTTTTGGTGTCACAGTTATACTAGCTAAAGAGACAGACTGTGAAGTGTTTCCTCTCATTTTCTTGTTTGTCTACTTGTTATATCAGTTGCTGAGAGATGGTTTTTTAAAATCTTCAACTATGACTGGAATTTCTCTATTTAGTTGGTAGTGAATATTTAAAAAATCAATTTTTGAAGACTTTGAAATATGTGTTCTTTTGTACATGAACTTCTAAATATTTGCTGAGTACTTTGTATGTTTTGTGATAATAATAAATCATGCTTCCCCTTCCCAAAACCCTATGTGACTTACTGTATATTACTTACAAACCAGCAAAAATAAAAGGAATTTTAAAAGGAATCATGTACAATTTATTTTCTGGAATTAGCTCTTTTGCTCTTTTATTTATCAAGGAATGCCAGATCAGTTGTAATTTTATTTTGGCATATTGATCAAAATGATAACTATCTCTGTTTTATGAAATTACATTTTATGTAATATGAAGGATAATAACTCAATTATAAAATATTAGTTAGTAGGTACAAGCTGGAAATTCCATCAGTTAAGGGTCAGCAGGCTAAAAATTTCATCACATTTAAGATTCATTCTGCACAGAGAGCTTCCGAGAAAATAAGAAAAATTTTGGTTTATGGGTTCTTTCTGAAAGAATATCTAGATTTACTCAAATGTTTTTAAAATTTACTGAAATGTTTCAAAAGAACACATAGTCAAAGTGAGTACTCAGGTATAAAGAGAAAACTGCCTCCTTTAGTCTACCTAATACCCTATTACAATACTAATATGCTTCATACAAATATTTGATACAAAAAAATGAATGAACATTGCTGCAAATGGAAAGTGTGAGACACTTTTCTTTATCAATCACCCAAGCCTTATAAAATCAGACTCATTATCTAACATATTTGAATCTCTACATAGCATCAGTTTCTTTGGTTTTCAAATAATTTCTGGAATTCAACATTTTTGTTACTCCATGGAGGTTACATAAACCACCAATCATCTATAATAATGGAGAATTCAAGAATATATCATTGAAATTCACAGATAACATAAAAAAGTCATCAATAGCAAAATTGAGTGATTATAATTTTACCTCTCAGCAATTCCTCATTTATAGGAAGGGACTGACAGCAAAGTCAAAGTCCATTCTGGGTAAGGTCTACCTTATCCATAAGGTAAAATGTGGGTGAAAAGTGAAAGGTAGCATTTTGGATAAATTGCAAATTGAATCACTGGTTTCTAAATCATTCAATGTTGACCATATAAAAATGATCTATATTTTCTTATTTTTATATTATGCAGAGCCACTGAACTCATTATCATTCACAATTTTAGAGCTGAGATTTTATTAATCATTTAGTTCAAACTTCTCCTTAAAAAACAAAAACAAAACCCCAAAATCAAAACTGACAACAGCCACAGATGCTGTGTATACAATTTTGTTTTTTCTACTCTCAAATTTTTCCTTGTATTCTACTGTTTTATGTTCTACCTAATAATTGATCATAACATAATAGCTCTTTCTTCTGTCTCTGCAAGGGTGATGGCTAATTTTATGGGTCACTTGGAGCCTTATGTGTACAAGATACACATTTAAATTAGTGAACTTTGAACAAAGTGGATTGCCCTCTGTAATACCCTCTGTAATCAGTTGAAGGCCTGAATAGAACCAAAAATCAGACCTACTAGAGCAGGAGGGAATTCTCCATCCCTCCAGCCTTTGGACCAGAACTGAAACTGGTTCTACTTGGCCTTTAGCCTACCAGCCTATGCTGCAGGTTTGGACTTGCCATCTTCCATAACCATGTGAACTAATTCTTCATAATAAATTTCTTTCTATATATGTACACATCTGTATTAGTCAGCGTTCCCCAGAAACATAACCAATAATTAGAGATTTATTATAAGATATTGGCTCACATGATGATGGAGGCTGAGAAGTCCTAGAATCTGCCCTCTGCAAGCTAGAGACCAAGAGTCAGTGGTGCAGATTGAAGGTCTAAGAGCTAGCCAACCAGTGGTCTAGATTCTAGTCTGAGTCTGAAAGTCTGAGAACCAGGGCCACTGGGGCAAGAGCAAATTGATGGTGCCAGTTCAATATTAGGCAGAGAGAAAGAGAACTCTCTCTTCCTCCACCGTTTTGTTCTATTGAGGCCTTCAACAGACTGAAGGATGCCCGCCTACATGGGGAAGCACGATTTGCCTTCCTCAGCTCACTGATTCAGGTAAACTATTTTCAGACACACCCAGAAATAATATTGAACAGATCTCTGAGCATCCTGTGATCTAGTCAAGTTGACAAGTAAGAGAGTACTTATCACAATATCCTATTGGTTCTGTCTCTCTGGAGAACCCTGACTAATACAGTGAGTTTACAAAATAGAATTTCATAACACTATTGATAGGTATAGACAAAGCTATCATCTGATTTAATTTAAAGTTAATTGGCTTCCTGATATAGATCATATTTTCATGTGCAGTGGGAAATCTCATTTCAGAACTGCCCTTTAAATATGACTCTATCTCCTCAGATCCAAGTTAGGGTAAGCGGAGAGTTTGACCAAGACAATTTGTAGGGCTGTGAGCCAGACATTCAGAAATCCTCCTGAAATAGAACTTTGGCCAATAACACTATTTTAGCATACTTAATTAACTTTCTGATCTTTGGAAGTTCTGTAGCCTTTGAAAATGTGATCTGCCTTCAGTGGTTTTGTTTCCCTGACTCCACTGATAATCATGCAGTAGAACAGACATTGAGAGCAGTTTTTCACCAACTGAATCTCCACAAATAGACACAGTCAATTTGGAACACTGTGTCACATATCCATTCCTATAACTAACTGTAGCCAATTCCTCCAAATTCATACTGTACCATAGATTTTGACCACCAGGCCAGGGCTATCCAGGCTTTGGTCAAGTCAAAACATCCAGAGAACAGTGAGGATGTGGTTTCCTGAACACAAGTTTGACTACAATATCTGAAGATGGAGATCCTTTCAGGAAGCCAACTTGCTTTACGAAGAAAAAAGAGGAAGAGAAAAAGAAATGATCACCAAAATCTTCTGGGAGAATATATACTCATTTCTTCCCTGCTCAGTGGAAACAGAAGGGATTAACACACTGTGACTGTTTCTTATTTTTGTTCAATAGTGTACTACGAGACTTTATGGATCACTTCTGAGACAAGAGTTTGTGTATTTATAGTAACAGAGGAAAGCATGTTTTGTTGAAGTTGCTCTTTGGTTAAGAAATTGCATGGCTTATTTCCAATGTTTCAATTACATATAGAAAAAAAAAATATTTTCCTTCATGTCCAAAATAAAGTAACATTTAGGTGGATGTTGCCACTTGACATGGTGGAGACTGCTTGCAGATAGGCAAATATGGGCACCCTTTCTTCACACTGCCCTCAAAGACCAAAATAAGTGAATCAACACTGGGATCAAGGATCCATGAAGATTTTCACTTTTAAGAAAAGTCTAGAATTCATGAACGAACATTACTTTCCATTTGCAAAGATAAAAGGGCAGCAAAACACTCTGGGATGATACATTTTCTTCTTGGGTGTCTTGTGATTTCCTTTTTTAAAAGCAAAACCTTAAGATGTGGCACACACCAAAAAAAGTAGCACAGAGAAGAGAAGCACACTGTCAAGTTCTGAAACTCAGTATTATTAAAGTGTCTATAAAATTTACCCAGGAAGTAGACCCAATAGACTTTGTACATTTCCCTGATGATGGATTTGATCATCAAATCACAGGAAGGTGTTGTTACAGATGATGAAAAGAGAAGTATCCAAAATTCACAGAAGCTGTATGCTGATCATGACAAATGTTAAAATATGTAATCAATACACAATTCTATCTTCTTTCCCACTATTCCTTTAGGATTTTCTCTCAGCAGGGGAGTTCTTTCCATTTCCTGGGTGAGAATGCCAAAGGCTCAGACTTGTTCTGCTCATTCTCTGGTGACGTCTAAAGGGACTTTCAAAGGCAATTAAAGTCTCTACTTGAATGCTTAGTCCCATACAATAATTAAAATGCCCTGCGTCTTCTCAAGTGCAGGACTCCTATATTAATTTTCCTAATTCTCACACTGAAAGTCCCCCTCACCAAGCTTTAACTGGGATAGTAGATACTCTGCACTTTCTTACTTTTGAGGGAGGAGACTCCCGATTTCAGGAAAATACTATTCACAAAATTATCTCTGAGACATTTTTACATATGTCTCAGGTAATCAAGAGGCATTAATAAAGTTGAAGCCATCAATATACACTTTGCTTTGAGTATTTGTATTTTGTATCTCTGTCTATTGCATCCTGGGACCTCAGCTGAAAATTAAATGCAATCATTCTATTCGATAATGAGAGGTTATCTGAAACTGAGCATCCATTATCAAAGTAGGGCATTTCTGGGAAATAAGCATTGGGGGGAAATATTCACAAGGTGAGTTCCTCAGGTTAGGAGAATTCTGGGGATGTGCTCTCTACTATGCAGAAAGTTGAAGTAAATTCCAATTCCTCAGAAGAAAGGCATATTTGGAAACATGAGATCAATTTCAGAGACAAATCAAACCCTATTACAAAGCAGACAGTTGCTACAAGAAAGAAATCCCTCATATGTGAGACACATGGAAAAGTACATTAAACACACTTCGTGTCAAACTAACATCAGAGCATCTATGTAGGCAAAATTCCATGGGAATAATGAATGGGGGAAATCCCTTTCCAAGAATTTATCCTGTGCAACATCAGAGGATTCATATTGGAGATAATTGGAGATAAATGCTATGAACACAGTGAAAATGGGCGAAGGCTTCAATCGAAAGCAGCAGCTTTGCAAAGTGAGAGAATCCATACTAGAGGCAAACCTCATGAATGCAAGGGCTACAGAAAGCCTTCACTGTAAAAAATTGTTTCAATGAACATCATGAGATCAGGAATAAATTAGTCTTCTTTGCATAATATTATTTTACCTTCTTTAAAAAAAGCGAATGCAGAGCAATAATCTCACTATGCATGATAGGCTGATAACGATTATTGATCTGTAAAACACTTTGATTATCTAAGAATTAAAGTTTATTCTGAGAGGATGACAGTGGAACTGCTGTTTCATCTAGGAAAGAGTTTTGATGCATGGAGGTACGAAACATGTTTCCTTATGTTTTAGTGTCATTAACGTTACTGCTAAATGTAAACTAACTGATGTAATTATTCATGTGATGCTTTCATATCTATGGGTTGTTCATGTGTCTGGCATTGTGTGGGCAAGCAAGACATTGCTACCACATCTTAAACAAACTCAAAGATGACTAGAAGGATTGTTTTTAATTTTTTTTTCTTTTTTCTATGAGATGCCCCAAGTCATTTCCAACTCAGCAATGATTTCCAATGTGTGTTTTGGTACATCAGGCCTAGGGCACGAAGAATGCAAAACAGAGCAGGCTGTGGTTTAAAAGATGAACTCTGTCTCATTTGGATATTAAGCGGTTTCCTAAACTCCATTCTGGATTCATGGAATCAGAATCTCTGGAGACATAGGTCCAAATCTGCATTCTTGTCAAGTAACATTGTGGGGCTGGGGCAAATGGCTCCAGGGCTTTGCATGTTGCTTTTTGAAATTTCACAGTCTAATTTAGGGCAACAGTGACACTGAACACCTAAGGAAACCATTGAAATCCTTTATGAAACACTACGCCAGTGGTTTAGTTTCCCTCATAGTTTGGACAGGCAGAGCAGGAAAGGACTGGGAGTAAAGCAGACTCATCAGTGGAGGAGAAACGGGGTGAATATTTAAAGTAGATGCTCCTGGAGTTTTCAAGTCCAGACTGTAGCTAACCTGTTGTGATAAGGCACTCATTTTGTCTTTTGATTTTTTTTTAAAACTATATAATGTAGTGGCTCTGAGTGTAAAACAATGTTCATTAAATTTTATACTGTTTTTCCTATTTGCTAGTGATTTAACATGAATGTCCTTACATAATCTGGCTGTAAAGGGTCAAAACCATCGTCTTGCCTCCAAACTCTCAGTTCCCGTGTCCTACTTGCTGCCCAAGTACAAGGCTTAGTCCTATCTTCCTTCTCTTGCTGTTAAGTTCCTCCAACCAGGCATGGTGTTTCCTTTTCTCTCTGCCTGTCTGATCCATACCAGCCTTGACAGCCTCTGTTAGAGAGGACTTCTGTGAGCTACCGCACATGACTCTTTCTTCTCTGTAGTGTGGCACCCACATTTCCCCCATGTGACTTTACACTATGCTATGTGGCTCTCTTGTACTTTCCTTTTTGGTAAAGCTTTTATGTTTCCAGTCATTTTGATTTCCAGAGGGCTGAAAGGTCCCTGTCTTTTAGTTTCTTCAGATTCCTAATAATGAATACCTTGTACTTGGCATATTTACTTAATCAAATCAGGTACTGATTCCTGGTTTTACTTGCTTTCATAATTGTGCTTTACACTGACACTATCACAGTATATTTAAACTTCCTCAGACCCTGAATCACAAAAGAGTTTATTGAAATACTACATTAATGAAACATTTATAATATTAAAACACCTGCTTCAATATACTACATACTCTTATCCTCAAATAATCAGAATGCAAGAGATTATCAATAATTTTTGACATCATGTAGTCTCTTTGCTTTTTATACTCACAGCTAACTATATCTTGAAAACAGAGAAGGGTTGATTGGTATGGTTCAGACATACTAAAATACAGAAAAACAGGTCCCTCCTATTAGGTCTCAATTAGTTAGTCTAATTTAGTCTTAGAAGATTAATTTGGCATTAAGTCTAATTTAGTTTTAGAAGATTAATTTGAGATATTTAGAAAATGTGGGCATTTAAATATGATTTGATATGTTACTTAATAGCAGAATTGATCAATTGACATCAGATGTGAATGTTCTGGTTGACGAATTGTAAACAACTTGCTATTGGCCTCAGAAGCACTTAATATTTATTTTATGTGCTATATAAACAGGATCTTGTTTTCCCTTCTCTGGTAGTAATTATGGAGAATCAGACGTTTATGAACAATCTACAGAGGTCTTTATTTCAAAGCAACATATCATCAAAACCCCAGGAAGGTTATCCTCCAGAAACACCATTTCCTGCACTTCTTTAAAGCTAAAGTGAAAGAATGAAATGAAGACAGCATCTGATACAAGAAATGTACGTTTCACTTACCAGGAATGAACACATCTATTTGTATAGCCCTAGAACTTAAGATCTGGCACACAGATTGGATTCTCTAATTGAAGGAAGCAAGGAGCTCCACTGATGGTTTCCTGAAATGCGATAGGAATAATTTGTGCCAGTGCGTAGACACTGAAGTAAGACTCTGAGACAAGGCTTTGCCACCGAACTTAGGCATGGAGGAAATTCAATAAAAATTCATTCTGACAAGAAATTACTTTTTATGGTATTTTAAGTTAGGAATAACATTGGTAGGAATGCAGAACTAATTAAGTATCACATTTGTTTTTTTCCCTCTCAACCCTGTGAGAGGAGTACAGTTAAATGGATGGATAAAGTAAGTACAGACAAGTGTTTAGAAGTGGTAATAGGAGAAAAGTCTCTACTAAAACAACTTCTTAGAATAGAAGATGGTGGAATTCAAATTCCCAACTTCAAACAGTCCAAACACAGGGATGGGAAATAAATGGTATTAGAACCATACTTTTATCACAATGGAAAATGAAGTGTCATACTAGAATGTATATAATAAGTGGACCTGATAATATCTGTGCCAGACTAAGTAGGCAGAGTGGTCTTCCACACTTGAAAATTCCTGGCAGTTCTCACTATGGCATAGAGCTTGAACGACTAGTAGCATCGGTGAAACACTCTACTAGTTTCAATATTAAACCATTATTAAGATGCCTTTTCAATGGTCTTGCTTTTGCCTTTTATTTTGGGGCTGATGGAAGATGATACAGTCTGGTGGTGAGGCAAATAACAGTGGAATCCTTTCAATGTTAGATAATGAAACAACTTAAGTAGACCACTATTTGAAGATCAAAATTTCTCATTAAACTTTGTAAACATCATCTCTGATCAGTAAGTAGTTTATAAATCTGGGTTTAATTAAAAGGAATAAAATCTTTTAATTCTGCTTGGGTATGGTATTTAACACAGCTTTGGGCTTCGGAACATAAAATGAAATGAGCCAGATCTGATCCGTGCAGTAATTGGGACTTCTGTGATATAGGAAAGAACCATTTTCTATCACTTCTTTCTAAATCTGAGAACAATCAAGCAAGTCTGGGATCCTAGAAAACTCCCTTTATTCTATTGATCTGATGTTTGGCTTCCAATCCTCGGGGCTATATGGAAGGAAGGCACACTGTAAATCCTCAGCAGTGCCTCTGCATGTTAAGGACCATGGAGCTATCAGGGCAGGTGTTTCACAAAGGGCAGACCATTAAAAAAAAAAAAAAGAAAAAAAAAGAAAAGAAAAGAAAGAAAAAGCCAACTCGCAATGAGCTATAAGTTCAGAGGTGCTTGTTCCCTTCACCTTACCTTCACACAGAGGGAGGCCATTAAACTCTGACAAACAAAAGGGTTCATAGGCATCTGATATTTTAGATTCAGGAAATCCCATTTCAAAGCCTTGGAGCACATTAAAAACTACAGACAAGAAATCCCCTTGGTGCCAGCGGTGCTGCCAGGTTTCCTAGGAATGGCAAGTTGATTCTCGCTTCCCTCCTTTGTCAATCTTTCTGTCCAGACTACCTAAAAACTTCCAGTTTCATGAAATGCAATTTTGAGCTGAGAGATGTCTTTCCATTTGCCTTGAAAAGTAAACATCTCTTGGCTCTGCAACAATTCTTAATTGTTAGAAGACTGACTCCCTTGTATCTCACTTGGGGTCATTCTGTCAGAAGGCTGCCAAGTTGATTTTGTCAGCCTGGACATATAAAGACCAGATCATTGGGTGTTTTGAGCATCAGAGAACTCTTTGCCTCCCCCTCACCCTCTGCCAAGTGTATACAACACAGCTTGGTTCTGTGTCTCTGAGAAAGCTCCAAATGTTGAAGAAGTTCAACACGAAGTTTGTGAGAAATAATTTTCAGAGCTTTTTTTGAAAGGGTGAGAGGGATGAATCACCTCCCGGCTCAGGGAATTCAGGAGGGTGAAAAGGAATTGGGGGCGTATCTGTGTGTTAGACTCTGGTGACTTTGAGTGGGAACAGCTTTAGAGCATCTGACTAGCAAGCACTGGAGGCAGGTGTATCTTCAGACCAAGAGAAGAGTTTGGGGTGGAGATCCATATTTTAGGGTCATTGATAACATAGACAATGATAGAAGGCCTACACTTGGGTGACATTATCCAAAGGTAATGTATAGAATGACAACAGCCCTGAGTAAAGAAGCCTAAGAGACCCTGATATTTAGGAGAAACAGAATCATGGGAAGAAATCAGAAAGGAAATTAGCAAAAATACTGGAGTATTAGAATTAAAAAAAAAAAGTCAACTGTGTATAAAGTGTAGAATTTCACTAAGAAAATAAATAACTGAATATTGGATTTGACAATAAGGCATCACTGATTTTGAGAGCAGTTTTCCTAGAACAATGTCTGTGAGGAAGCTGGACTCGGAATACATTTTCATACTTAGCTGACAAAGTAACCTGGAAATGCAAACATCTATCTAGTTGATAAGATACCCAACTATTAATAGATAATTGTCAGGATTTTCCTTAATAGATTGTAATGGGCAGAAGGCATCTAGTTTTGGCAGAAAGAAGAGAAAGCTTCATGTTTTTCTGGGTCATGGGTCCAGAGGCTAGAAAAAGTACATTTTGACCTTTTGTTCTCCAACTGTAGGCAAGATTTGAAGGGCCTTTCCATCTCTAAACAATCCTAGTTCATTGTCTTTTGCTTCTCTTTAGACAATATACTAGACAATACACAAAAGAGAGAGGGGATACTTTAATCAGGTGCTTTATTTTTAGTGTATTCAAGTTTATAGTTAGTACATAAATCCTTTTCATCTTCCCTATATTCCTCTAACTAGATTCTGCTTTGTATTATCACACAGGCTTTTTATGCCCTCTAAATTTACATTCTACAGATGCTTGGATTTATGGTAGCTCTTCCTTTTGACAGGTCACTGTACGATGTGATGTGCCAGCTATTGATTTTATGAGAACATATGTTTATCTGGTTAATTTTCTCCAAAAGCTAATGCATGCTCTCAGAATGAGGTCAAGGTCACTGAAATTTTCAGCATCTTTGAAGATCAAGCCATTTCTATCTTCGGAGATTAAATACAAAGAGACATAAAAGGAAAACACTCAGAAGTTTGTTGCTTATGAGAATTCCCACAATGGAGCTACAAATGTGTACGTTAACCCTGCGTGAGGAGGGACTGAAAGGAGTCGGCTGGGAGAAGTAAAAAATCTGAAGCCAGAAGAGAAAATCGGACTCAAGGCTGATTAGGAATCAGACTCTCAGGAAATTTCACCTGGGCCTCCTGCCTGTAGTGCTGCTTTGATCTTCTAAATATTAACTCTATTTATACATAGCGCCAATCGCAGCCCAGGCTTTTAAGCTATATAGTTCAGGTTATCACTTTGTACCAGGTAATGATTCAGAGCATTGACTCTAGAACCACTGACTGCCTGATTTCTCGCTTCTCTGAAACACGTGGTTAACTTCCCCAAACCCTCTGAGCTTTAATTTCCTAGGTGTCATGTAAGAGAAATATTTCATGATGATTTGGAAAATTATATGCAATGATATATGCAAAGTACCTGGCATTTAGACAGTATACATGAACGGGTTATTATTATTATGTCAAATAGATCATTTCCTTTGAAGTGTGTGGACAATGCATTTCTTAAAACCATTTAATGAGCCAGGCGATGGAGCGGACAGTGCAGATATGAAGATAAATTACGCATATCCCTTCTTGTAAAGGAGCTAACCTTCTAGTGAGGCAGACCACCATACACACACGAGTATGTACTGCTGTGTCAAAGAGTAAGGTTAGAGGTATGAATAACACGTTATGGATTCTCAAAAAGCACATGTGGCTCAGCCCAGGAGGTTCAGGACAAGCTGAGGAGGGAGGTTAGTGACCACTGAATAAAACAAGTCAGTGCGGTGATGCAAGTTGGGGATTGGCCAGGGAACCCAGGCTGAGAGGAAACAGAGAGAAAAGCACAAACACATAATGAAGTATGTAACTGGCTATTGCAAATGTGTAATCTGCACACCTGGATATGCTGCATTCATTTGTACTTGTACGTAGGTCTTTGGTTATCATATTAGGCAGTTTGGACTTTATTTGATATATAACAGGCAGTCACTGGAGTAAGTAGGTAGAGTGGGGGTGGGGTCACATGGACAGACTGCTTAAAAATATGCTCCCCTAAAAACTGTGTGGAGAATTAACCTCAGGGTCTAAGGAGAGGTTTATTAGAAAGGAATAGCAGCAGTTCAAGTGAACGGAACCTAAGAGGTAGAGAAACACTATCGCTTTAGAAAAGCCTGTTCCGGAAGCTTTTCCTTCACTTGTGTTTGTAATAAGGACCTTTAGGAGGCAGGATTAGCAATAAGTGGTTATTTCTTGGATGTGGGAGTATGAAGACAGCAGGTGATATTTAGGTCTCACATTGCCCTTAGCGTTCTTAGTGCTGCCTTTCAGTTAGCAGATGCTCAATAAATGCTGAGGACGAAAAGCAGGAGTGTGGGCAGAAGGGCCCTTTGTGTCCCTGGGGCTTCTGCCGGTTCTCCATGACCATCTATGGTTACGTGAAACAGGCATATTTGTAGGATTGGCACCACTCTCATTATCGATAATATTTATAAATAACACATCCTAACTTAATATAGCTATATGAGAGAAGAATGCATTTGGGGAGGGGCACTAATGATAAGAAATTCCTCATGTAGCTAAGGTCATAAAATTACAATAGATAAACATGCATTTTACCATGAAATTACTGTCTCAGTGGATTTGAAATGCTTAGGGCTAAGGTGTTAATTAACTCTGGGCCTTCCCTGGTATTGTGGCAACTTCGTTTAATTTAGTGCTGTATATTAATTATGGTGCAGAACTAAGGAATTTAGGAACCACTTACCTTTCTTTCAAAACTTTGTTTATTTTTCAGCCCAAGGTGGCAGAATTAGTTTGCTACAAATTGAACAAATGCTACTGAAGATTCACCCTCTCTCCCTTTCCTCCCATCTGTCATCAACAATAGCGTGGATGTGAAAGTTTAGGTCCTATCAGCCTGTCGAAAATGCAGCTCAATTGCAGGATAGCAAAGTGAGGATTGCTGTAGGTAATTCTCTATTTAACTTTACAAATGTATGTAGTTTTACTACTTCCGATTTTACAAGTATATTTGGCTCTATTCCTTAAATATATGAATTTTACCTAGGCATCCTTTGGAATTGAAGTCATAAAGCAACTATAGGGTGGAATAAACCATGATTATTCAGAAGTACTAAATTCAAGTAGCCCACAGACATGATTCAGTTTGAAGTCTGTCACTTCCACAGAAACACTTCCTCATTTGAACTTATTCACATTTGCTGCACTTTGAAATGCATAAATAGAATAATATATTTTAAAGGAATAAGAAAACCATCTGGTATAGAGCTCTTTCTCAGAGCATTTATTAATTGTTGATAATCAATTGAGAGCCTACTAAAATCTGGGAGGTATAAAGTGGAAGGGATGCGCTCTTATATCTCAAACTGTTTTTTTCTTAAAGGGAAATTACATAAATAAAGCTCATGGCAATGCATAAAGAAACAAGAAAGTGTTTGATGTAAATGCTCTAAGAATTCAGAAGCAGGGGATTGATTTGAATTGGGCTATCTAAGACAGATTAGTGTCTTAGCTCATCTCAAGGAAATGTAGCATAGAAATTTGCTAATATCTTTCCATGATAAATTTTTGAGGTTTATGATCCTAATGACCGATATTGGACTGTGATTAGCTAAGATGTGAAAATAGGCCTCAGAATCATTTTAGTCATCACGATTCTTAGAATAAGAAAACTGGAAAGTAATCTCAGTTCTTAGAACAATCCCAAATTGTTGATTATATACTTCTTATGCATTGTGTGATGGTGATATAGGACATTTGGATAGGAGACTGGGCCCTTTAAAGGTAATTGGCTCCTACCCCAGTGATGATAATCACATTATAAAAAAGGGAGAAATGATTTCTGCATGGGATGAGGTCTTGGAATGAAACTCATAATCTAAATGCCAGTTTTTATTATCATTCTATCAGATCAGCAGAATTTCTGAATGCGAGTCAAAGAAGGGGATGTTTTGATATCCTTCCTTGTCTTCTTATGTGGTCAAATCTTGCTGGAGCGCCTGCCCTATTATCACCTTCTAACAGAGGAAGTGAATAGCAGGCCTCATAAAGGAAGCATGCTGCCTACATTATTTTAGATGAAATGTCTCCTTTCCTAGAGCACTCTGGGCTGCAGCTGCTTCTCTGCTGAACACCAGTTCAGCAAGTAAACAGTCATGCTTTACTGATAGGCTATCCGGTTTACAATATTTCATTTAATTGCTCAGCAGACAGAAGCTGGTTTTATTCTACACAACTTCGAACTACAATGATACAAAGAGGAAATTATTATAATACCCACCATAATAGTTATCCAAAGACGATAATGCCATGTAAAAAATATTTAGTGACTGCATTATGATTATGTTATTGGGTTAAGGCATTATATTGTTAGAAGCAATTACAGCTTGCAATATATAAGAGCAATGACTTTAAATGAACAGAATAAGCTAAAGACTTGAAGTGTGTGTCTGTGAGAGGAGGAGGTTTTTCTTTTCAGGGAAGAGTGAAAGCAGAAGATTAACTTAACACAAAATAAAAGGGCAGCATTTTTCTATATGGAGCACTTTGACTTTTCAGTGACAAAAACATTATAAAGAAGCAAGAGGAAATAAAAACTGGCTTCAAGTGGGGAAAGCAGAATGAGTTCCCTTTTAGAAAAATACTCTAATTATAAATTAAAATTAAAAAAAAACCCAGCAATAATATCAGGAATAAAGTTCCTCTCACAAAAACTTTATGTTTCATATTCCAGTAGTGTTTAGAGAGCAGTATTTCATAAACAGGATTTCAGGCATTACTTTCTCCATGTCTATGGCCTGGTGAATGAATAGAGTGGAAATTGTGGATGACATTAGTGCCAGCACTTAAAGCATAATTCTCCCTTTCCCTTCCCAATAGCAAAAGGTAACCCCGAACAATAGAGGGCAACCTGCTGTAAAAGCTATCTGGGGAAGGTGTTTAAAATGTCACATGAGGGCCGGCCGAGTGGCGCCGCGGTTAAGTGCTGGCTTGGGATGCCAGCGGCCCCAGTTCGGGTCCCACTTATGAGGACCAGTGACACTGCCCTCAAAAAAAAAAAAAAATGTCTCATGACATCTCCAGATAGAAAATTTTAATTATTATTATTTTTGTCCAATCCACCAAAAGTCAGTAACAGATCATATTGCTAGTAGAATTTATGGTGTGTGTCCTTGTACTTGACCTTCTCCCCACAGTTCCCCAAACATGCGACCCACCCTGAGGCATATCCACCTGAGCCTCCTCCCACACACAGACTCCATCCACTTATAAGGATGCCACCCCCTACTTAGGCTCTTCTCAAACTGGAGTGCATTTATGACAGGGCGCGTTTTCTTGGCTTTTTAATTTTGCTCAAGGACTTAGATAATTTTATATCCCAAATTAAAATACATATAAATTATAGATAGTAGTGAAGCTGCATTACCTTTAAAATGAAACATGAGACTGCAAGGGAAATTTCCTCTTAAAAGCTAAGAAAGCTTAGCCTTCAGGTACAGGTGTGCCACCAACCTCCAGGACAGCACTGGTGGGAGCTGGAATGCTGCAAAGTCTTCCTTGACCTCCATGGGCTAAACTATTAATTTACAAGCTTATAAAATGCTTCATATATACATTAGTAAACACATTTTATATATTGTAACTATTTAAATTTTTTTTTATTTTATTTGACTGAACTCTTATCTACAGGAGCAGTGGTTTTTGACAAAAATTAAATTACATATATTGGTATTGAACAGAAGGCATGGATTAGACAATCTGAGATTTTTTTTCTTTTTTTTGAGGGCAGTGTCACTGGCCCTCATATGTGGGACCGCAAGCGGGGGCCGCTGCCATCCCAAGCCAGCTTTTAACCACCGCGCCACTCGGCCGGCACTAATCTGAGATTTTTTTAACTGTCAATACCACTTTGAACCATACTTCTATATTAGCATATATTGTTTTGAACCATACTTCTATATTAGCATTTATAGAATAAGCAAGGTCTATGATCTCAATAAGCATGGTCTATGATTAGGCAAAATATATACAGGCATGAAAAGGAAGAAAACAGACATGTTTTGTATATAAATGGAAGGATCCCACTGAAGGAGACGGCAGTGTGAGAGCTTTTTTCTAAAATTGCATTAGGAATGGTTGAAAGCATTCTAGGTTCATAGTTCTCTTTGCACATAACATTTGGTAAAGTTCTAATTCTTTGACCCTAAGTAGGAAAGAAATGCACAGAAATCATCACATCTTGTTGGAGGTACTCCTATCACCCCCATGCTTCTTTACCTTTTTCCTTGTTATTATTTTTGTATTCTCATACTTTTGTCATATTGGAAAGCATTTATGAAAACACATGTACTTTCTTTACACGCATAATCATTATAATTTATTTTTTTCTAATTGAAAGTAAATGGATCTGGAATTCAGTTTTGTCAATTAATTAATTTCATGACACAGGGCCATGGTCTTTATCTGAGTTATGCTTTTGGCATTTATATAGCAAACAAAATACGAGTGAACTTCAAATGAGGTAATGTTAATACAAATTACTGAGTTTTGAGGCTTAAAATTTATGTAAATACATGCTAAGGAAATATATGTTAGTACGGTACAAATATGGACACAGGGACTCTGAGCACTTTATGTTTTAATATCCCGGCTTCATCTCTTATCAGCTATGTGCCCTTGGGCAATTTATCTAAAGTTTCTTTTCTTAACTTCCTCATCTATAGAAGTGTGCATCTGTTGAAACCTAACTGATGGCATTTTTGAAAGCATTAAATTAGATTGTCAGTATATGCCTATGCCCGACATGCTATAAGTCTCTAAAATTGCAAACTATTGGATTGTCGGAAAAGTCATGATGCATTTTTGCAACGGAAAACATAGAAAAAAATACATCATGACTTTTACGACAACCCAATATTAATATTGTTAGAGTCAAGATAATTTTACAAATCAGCACTGATGTTGGAATAGATAATGAGCATAGACAATTGGAATAAAAACGTGAAAAGTTTTCATTTTCAAGCTCCAATCTAGGAAGAATAAAACATACTTCAACTTCACCCCAAGTGTAAAGTCTCTGTGTCAAAACTGTTAGCAAGAAATACCCGATTTCACCTCAGGCTCTCTCATGACACATTCCGTCAGGCACCCAGTGAGAATAAATGAGCTGTGTCTGATGAAGATTCAGGACAGTGGAGGAGGTAATTATCACTGCAAGTGCAGGGATTATTTAAATTTAGCATCTTTCAATAACCTTGAATAATGCTTCTAAACTTACATGTAAAATCTAATGTTCTCTCATTTTTCCATTCACAAAAGTTTATGGAAAGCTTTCATTTCATGAGGCCTTGTGAAAGTGTGGCCATGAATCACTTCTGATGGTTTGGTCATTCTTGGTAAAGAGCATGTATGTGGTAAAAGTGTAGAAGTATGACCTCACCATAGTGGAGACATATTTATGAGTGTGATGGGATAGGGCAAACAGAGTTTGGAAAGATAATTGGGATCTAGATAATGAAGAATTTTATAAAGAGTTTACTTTCTTATGTAGACAAATGGAATCCTTTATGTGGGGGCTAGCATATTTGCAGAAGTTTAAGATTATTTAAACGTTTTCATTAGAGCTGGTGTTCGATTCATTCAACTAAACTTTTGGCCCATTGGACTATCAAGAAAACTCATACAAGATAGTTATTTAGGGAGTTGAGTTAAACATGCTTATCCCGTTGACACCCTGGCAGAATACTAAGTATTTTTGAAATGCTTCTTCCCTTCTAGGAAAGTTGTGTGTGTGTGTGTGTGTGTGTGTGTGTGTGTGTGTGTGTGTGTGTGTGTGTTTGTCTGTATGTTTGCTATTAATCGCCCCATCCAAATATTCATATATCTGTTTTCTTTGTGCTTTGCCTGGACAAGAAGAAACATTTTTGGAAGCCACTTCTGAAACTCTGTCTTCGAACCACACACATCTTAATTTGGCTAATAGCCAAGGTTCAGAAGCTCATATTCTTAGCTTCAAGTACTATACTTTAGGGTTCCTGTTGTCACAATGACTTAGAGTTGTGAGCTTGTTTTATGTTACGTGCATGTGGATGCTTTTGAATCAAGATATGTAGATAATGGTGATGTTGCTGATACAAATACTGGAAAAACTTTATGATTGGACTGCAAATAAAAAGAATAGCTCTTTGAGGAACAGAACCCCTGTCCCTCCCATTCCTTGATGTTCTATCCCACATGTCTCACATTATGTATCCATTAGGGTAGAAATCAATTACCTTTAAAATACCTTCCTTGGGGGCTGTTCATTTTATCCTCCTCTGACATTCATCCTGCTTCTGGGGCGCCATTACTTGGGATGCTGAGAAGGCACATGCATGTCTTTTCCTGGTCTTCGTTTAGAAAGGCTCAGTAGTGCCCTTTCTAGAGTCCAATTAAGAAAATTTGAGAGTAGGGTTGGCAGAGTGGCTCAGTTGGTTAAGCGCGCGCTCAAGAGTGTGAGCTGAGCTCTGAGCAACAGCAGTTCAATGCCCAGCCTGAGCTGAGTTGCTGCTGAGCTGACAACAGGTGGCAGGATGGCTCAGCTAAAAAAAAAAAAAAAAAAAGAAAAAAAGAAAGAAAGAAAGAAAGAAAGAAAGAAAGAAAGAAAGAAAGAAAGAAAGAAAGAAAGAAAGAAAGAAAATTTGACAGTAATGCTTTTTGGGGATTGTACATGGATACCTAGTGCCAGGTGTCCATAGGATACCTATAGGAAGAAGTTTACAGCACCCTTTGTCTGCTTGGCTAACTCAAGCTCATTGCAGTAGACAACTCAAATATCAGCTGTTTTTGAACAGGCTTATTTGTGTTCATTGCCACATGTTCTCCCTCAGAACTGCAAGATCGCTATGTCTAATACATGGTTTTTTTTTTTTTTGTTTTGTTTTTTTTTTTTTTAGAGGGCAATGTCACTGGCCCTCATATGTGGGATCTGAACCAGGGCCACTGGCATCCCAAGCCAGCTCTTAACCACCGCACCCACTTGGCCGGCCCCAATACACTTTTTATTAGAGCAATTATATTAAAAGTATAAATTTTCCTTAGTTTTTGTTTCCTTTCTGACTAGATTACAAAATCCTTGCAGAAAGAATCTTTTAATCACATATGCATTATTTCCAAAATCTGGCAGGATATTATACAAATAGCAAATGTTAAAAAAAATGTGATGAATAATTAAGAATTTTTGGTAATCTTGTGCTAACTCATAGTCCCTTTCCTTATTTCTTATTGATGTCATCTTTTCATTAAATGCAGTGGATAAAACATGCCTGCACCTCTATGAATAAGAGTTGTACATATGATTTTCTAGATGAAATATTTTTATAACATTTTATTAAGTTGTAATATACATAAAGTACTATGTCATAACAGTATAACTTGATACACTTTTAGAGTGACCCCCACATAAATGCCAAAATCCATACCTAGAAACACCCCTCATATTCTTGTTCAGTCATTACTGCCCTGCTAAGGCTAATTACTAGCATGATCTCCATCTTCACAGATTAGTAAGAAATGGAATCATAACTAATGCACTGCTTGAGTCTCTTTAGGCTCATATTTATGCTTGTGAGTTTCGTCCATTATCATGGATACAGGTTTGGCTTTTTAAACATGTGACCTGGTCATAGCACCAACTTCCTGTCTCCCTGTCTTAATGTAGGAAAATCAATAGAAGCTTACATTTAGAAGCATACACACACACACACACACACAAAAGCATATACATACATGCGTATATATGAAAGAATTCAAAGATAGCATGAAAAATTTATTCTTATCAATCTGCCTTTCCTTCATTTTTATGAGTTCTCATTTTTCTTGCTCTATCTCATTTTCCCCAGGGTAAAACAGTGTTCAAGAACCTCAAAAGGGCATGGTAGAGTGAATGGCCTGGAAGTTCAAGTTTTCTGTCCTGAGGCAAATCAAGCAGACAAACACAACACACTTTAAGTATGGGATTTCAGGAATGGAGACGTGAATAGGCACGCTGGTTTGACTTTCAGGAATGTTGCAATGCACTTAAGATTAAGGTCAAAGGCACCCCTGTCGGATATCCCTTACCATTCCTGCATAGCAAGATTAGGAAAGAACAGATAATGCATTCATTAGGGCAAAAGTTACGACATGTATAAATAAACTTGGGGAGCAGTCACAGAAGTAGCAAAATAATACTGGCTGTTTTACCCTGAAAATGAAACAACTTGTGGTTATAATTAAATAATAAAATAGACTGGTATTTTAAGAAAATTGACACCAGAAAGACATTGCTTCCTACTCAAACTCTTAATCATTAGAAATCTATACCAATGCATATTTTACTAGTTTGGTGTTTAGACACCGTAAATTTATGTAACAGAATACGTGTTACTTCATTTATAATTAGAAGAGAAAATAGATCTCTTTTTTCAACTTTTATAAATAATTGTTAAAATATGGATTTGGGATATTGTTTTTCCCAGACTTTTCAGGAATAAAACAAATATATTTTATTGCTTTCTCTCACAATGTTTAATTATACCATATTAGAAAAACTTCTGGTTAATAGCCTCGTTCCTGGTTTGGCAACTTTAGTTATTCTGTTATTATATCTTAAAAGAAAACTTAAAGAATTTCCAAAATTACTCTTTACCAAGTTTAGGGATATTCTATAATTAGCACCTGGTTTTCAGGGTCTAGTTTTAAAGCATCATGGGAATAAAGTTTCCATGTGTTTTGTCACTTAAGAAATGCATACCATTTTTGAAATTATAAATTCAGTGGTATTTTAAATTACACATTTCAAATAGTCAAAATGACATAATCATACGTATCTTATGTGAGTAATAATGGCAATATCAATTATTGTTCATTATTATCAGTTACTAGCAATTGTAATTGTCAGTTATTAAATATAGATGTGTATATTGATTGATTGCTATTTGTGCCAGGTACTGTGCCAAGCAGTTTTTATATAAAGCGTCCCCTATTTTTCACAATGACACTACGAACTAGGCATTACTACTGTCTCTGTTTTAAAATCTTAGAAAGGTTAGGTCATATACTTTCAAGTCATACACCATCACTCAAGGCAGGTTGATGCCAAAACCTGCGCTCGTCAATAGCAGGTGACTGAGCCATGGTATGAACACGTGGAATTTTTCTTTTTTTTACTATACCACAATTGAAACACAATGAAGAAGATCTCTCCACTTAGTAACAATCTTTAAAACTTCAATTATTTTACTTTTTTTCTAAAAATGACTACACCAAACACCGAAGTCGAGAACATGATATCTGAAACCTACATTTCATACTGGTGGTGAGTAGGTTGTCATAATCTTGTAGAGTTGGCAAGGATTTTCAAGATACATGAGTTCAGAGAGCCTTGCCTTCCAAATGAAGAAAGTGAGACTCAGTAAAGTTGTGATGTCAGTGAGGCATTAGCTACATAGGGGTTCTGCATCCCCGTCTGGTCCTGCTGGTTACCTTGTATATAATGGCTATTGAGTGCTGGGTGTCAATGGCAATTTTATGTATCTGATGTTAGAAAGACTGAGTGTTCTAAAACAGAGCAGCTCTATTTAGAGCTCATGAGAAGAAGAATAAGCCACCAGGAGGATCGGAATGATAGAAACATATTTTCCTTACTCAGTGTACCTCATGAAGGTTTTACCGCTCAGAAGCAGAGGATGAATCATAAGACAGGCCTGAGAATCATAATTCTGTGACTTTTGACGATGATTTCATCTTTCGATTGCCAATTGTCAGATTTGTAAAATATGGTTTAATAAAGTCTATCTAATAGTGTGCTTTTTCTTTTCAGTGTAAATGACACCTAATATTCATAGCAGTAATGCTTTATGCATGTGTGTATATACATACATATACATATATATGAAATACTACATGTATTAATCATGTAATATATCACATTAATAATACCTATATAATTTACATATATATATATATATATATATATATATATATAACTATCATAAGGTCAATAATAATGATGCTACATATTTTATGCGATAATTCATTATACAGTATAGTAAGTGAATATATACATGTAATATTTACACAATCTTGAAAGAAAAAAGAATGACAGAATTCCTTATTGCAGAATTCCAAATCCCAATGCTGGCATTTAAATGACTGTGTAACCCACTACCTGATTCCATGTATAGCCTTTTTCTCCTCAGGATAAATTCCTGTACTCTGCACTAACAGCCACGTGCGGTCCCCTGATCCTGCCTAGCTACTGACTTTTCCATCAGTATCTTTGTTAATATCATTCCTGCCAAGAGACATCTTTGGAGACATCTTCCCCCCAAACCCTCCTGATATTCATAAGACTAAATGTCCAATCTGCCATCTAATAGCCCAGGAAAACACTACTTTTTCTTAAATTCTTTCCTATATACCCCAATGAGAAGTATGTTCCCTTCTTCTGAATTCCTTTATTGGTTTCTCTATAATCTCTCCGTTTCCTGCAACGTGGTAATCAGAGTCTCTGTTATCTCATAAGCATTCTGAAAACAGATACCGAGGCATGTTCTCGCATTATTCCTTGACATAGGCAAGTTCTCCTGTACACACTGGAGGCTGAGCACCCTCCTGCTGAATGAATCTGATAAGTGCCTTTCACAGTTTAGAAGGGAATCCGGGTGGCACCCTCAACATGGATTCAGGAAGAATCCTCCTTTACTGCCAATTATAACTGGCATATTTCAAAGCATGATAATCAGTAGTAAAGATTCTTTTCAATTGTGTAAATATACACACATTCTGTGTTTAATATTTAAGTGGTTATGGTACTGTAAAATTGGTATTATTAGCACATATGTATTTGTTCAGTTCAGATGTGTCTGAAAATAATTAAATAATGCCACAAACGGGGAAACATGTGCATGTCTATGGATAAACAAAGCTTGGGAAATCGTTTCAAGACCACTGGGTTAGAGAAGAGTGCTGTGCGGAAGAGAACGGATAGGTTGACTCACTCTACAGGGAAACTGCTCACTGTCTGGAGGCGGATCACTGGGAGTGACTGAATGGCCTGTTTCTCACAGTCTGTGGAAGCAGGAGTTTTGTGAGGGGCTGACAGAGCTCATATTCATTCCGTGATACACAGAAGTCAGCCGACAGGCATGGGACTCGTGCCCAGGATGCGTACCTCTGTCCACTTGTGAGAGAGCTGTAATAAATGGTTTCCTCTGAATATGTGATTAGAATAAAACCTTCTGGTCATATAGTCATTTCAAAGATGCAAGTGTGAATGTGAATTTGAGAAAGTACCTGTTAAGGGTCCTTCTCCTACAAATTATCCCCACCGTAGGTTTCTGGCTACTGTCCTTGAAACAATTCTTTTATACTGCAGAAGGGTGCATACACCCTTTCTCAGTGTATGCACATCAATACACTTACATTGCATATAACACATAATTGCACATGTAAGCTAATTTGATAATGCATTGCTCTTTTTCATATACGTACAAGCTTCATCACATTTCTAGTATTTTTCTCCTAAAGGTAACACAATATTGTGGAAATGCAGACTGGTTTCCCATCTTTTCTGGACTCCCCTGCTAATGAGCATAAGTAGTTTCTACATGGTTCTCTTAGAAAATATAGGTATGCATAATCAGAAAGAGTAATAATAATAATAATAATAATAATAACAATAAACACAGGCATTTGACTGAACAAAGCCCATGCACAATGTTACATTTACTGAGAAGATGGTATGTCAAAGACTGTGTGCAGGGCACCTTCCATCAACTTACTGAGTAATAGCAAACAGCAAATAGTTCTTGAGACACACTGTTCACTTACTTTATGGTCACTGATACCTCTCTGGGTGGCACCTGATTATTCCACTATTTTATCAATCAGATACAAAAGTTCTATTCTCAAATAAATGTAAACGTGCCTGATGGACTCAGGATGTGATAACGGCTGCCTTTCATGACTGCTGACCATACTGTGCAGGTTACTGCTGAGCCCATTCCGCATTCACTGCAAAACCACCGGTCGCTAAAGGCTGGCTTCCAAAGGGAACAGACACACCATGGTGGACCCAGCCAAAGCACTGGATATCGTGACACGTCTACTGCATTTTGCATTGGTGCTTAGAATAAAAGTAGATTCCAGTTCGAGTAAAGAGTATTGTTGTGTTCCTTCATTATCTCCAGCTGCTTTTAACATTATCATATATCCTAGTATTTTCTGCTTATCTCATTCCATTTGATCTAACCTCTAAAAATCTCCTCAATTTAATTCTGAACTATTCTTACCAGTCCCTGAAGACTCCATTTTAAACCTGCTTCATGTATATGGTGGGCTTTTTTTTCTGAGTTACTTCACCAATGTAGAAAATATTATAGTTGTATCAAACTATCTCCATTCCATAAATCTATTGTACTATCTTAAGAGTTCCTGTCTTAGATTGTTTGGGTTCAAAAATCTTGGTCATCTCTGTGATTGTTTCTCAAACACTACATCCAACCTATCATAAAATGTTGATGGTTCTTGCATTAAAACATACTCTGGACTTCTCACCACCTCTGGAGAGACCAGCTTTTCATCCTGTCTGTCCATGCCACCCCAGTTCAAGCCTCCAGCTTCACTAACCTAGATTGCTGATGTGTTCTCCAGTTAATTTTTTGGCAAACATCTTTGTACCCATACACTTAGATAATGTCATTCTTCTGCCAATGACTGCCCCCCCTTTTTTTCCCCCAAAACAAATGCCAGAGAACTTACAGTGACTTAAAACACCTACAAAAATTGTCCACTGGGTACAATTTTTATCTTACTTCCTATTACTTTCAGGTTGCATACTTGTATAATATCTATTTCTAAAATACAAATTACCAGGTGCTCCCAACTCAGTACTTTCCTTGTTTGCTCCTCCTGCCAGGGACACTTTACAGCAAGGTTTCCACATGGCTTACATGTTTTCTCATTATACCCTATTTGGCTCTGCATCTAAAATTGAAACCTCATACATCTCCCAGCACTTTCCATCCACCTTCTCCTGTGTATTTTTCCATAGCACTTAAATCTTCCTTAGTATGTTATCATTTACCATATTTATTGTTTACGGTTTGTGTTCCTCATTGAAATTATAAGGTACACAACAGGATTTTTGTCTCTTTGTATACTGCTGTAACCCCAGCATCCATACAGACATATATTATAGGGTATATTCCACATTTTGTTGAAATAGTAAGTTGTCTTTTTACATGCAGATTCACATCTGTCTAGATGGACTGAATACAATATAAAGGCAGTGACTGGGTCTCATCTTCATAGAGTCCCACTGCAAAGGGTGCTGCCATGCGTTAGACGAAGAGGACACTCATTACATGTGTATTAATCAATGAATTCTGTGGGTGTTTTAGGCTTTTGGAGTTACCCCACAATTGTAAGTTGTCTCTTTGGAAGTTTCACCATCATGCATTGTGACTTAATTTGATTGGACAAATCAAAGGAATTGTTTTGCCAAAATACATAGCATATGCTGATAATAAATCACAGTTGAAAGGGAATAGAGGTAAAAGTGTTAACAAGAGGAAGACATCTTGTTTGGTGGTGAGTAATGAGGACAAAGTAAAAGGCCAATTGGAAAAGAAAGATAAAAAGTTATTCCAGATGACAGTAATTGCCCAGAATATGTTCATGCTGACTCCAATTTCAAGCCAAAGATGAATAAAAGGATGGAAGCCATTATCTTTTTAACAAGGATTAAATGAGAAAAACTCTCACTCTGCCTCTTTATTTTGGCTGTTAGCAATGGAGTTGAAAAATATTCATGGATTAGAGAGAGAAGTTAAGAGGAAGATGATTCTAGACACTGTAAGATTTCTATACACTTTTCCTTAGTATTTCACTGAGATATTTTAAATTCGGAATTCCTTGATTTTTAATGTATATATACTACTTGTGAAATTAAATATATTAAACATTATTTTTAATACAGACTTGTGTTATAATTCTGGTTTTGTCATTAATAGTAGGATGTCATTGGGAAATACATTAATAGTTAACCATCTAAAATTTGTATCACTTGTAAGTTAGGAATAGAAATACAGCTTCTTTATAGAGTTGTTTTAAATTTTCATATCTGTAGTGTATATAAAACAATTACCCAGAAAGGTAATTCTCAATTATTTGTACAGAATCATAATGTAATTACTGAAATATTGTATAACACCCTCCTATTGTTGAATCTCACTGATCCTGCCATTAGTAGGGAAAATAAACCTAGAAAAAAAATAATAAACCTAGAAAAAAAATGCTTAAAAAATAGTTTCCAGAATCAAAGGAAGAATGAGTAATAGTAAATTAAATGTATTTTAAATACACTGTATGTAGGCATATTTTAGTATGTTGCCTAAATAACGATTTGATATCTGTTATTTTTTTCAGGTCTTAAACCTCTGGCTAATCTTTCCTTTTCTTTTAACTTTTCTTTCTCTCTCTTTCTCTCCCCCCACATCTCCTTCTCTCCACCCACCTCCTTCTCTCCCTCCTGTCCTCTCTCCCTCCCTCCTTCCCATATTCTTTCTCTCCCTCCCTCTCTTTCTCTCTCTTTCTTCTCTCTCTCTCTCTCTCTCTCTCTCTCTCTCTCTCTCTCTCTCTCTCTCTCTCTTTCTCTTCTCTCTCTTTCCACTACAGAGATGGAATAACTGGAAATAAATTTAATGATAAATGATAAAGAATGTTATTATAGATCAGGGGCCAGCAAATTGGGGCTCGCAAGCCACATATGGCTCTTTGGGTACATACGTGTGGCTCTGAAGTAAAATTGAAAATGAAAATAAAACTATCAGTTTCATTTATAACATTTTTAAAGGATATTATTCATGTAATGTTGATTATGTAAAAATATATTTATGGCTCTCAAATAACTGTTAAATTGTTGTGAGGGACAGGATTGGCTCTTCCAGGGGTCAGCACACTTTTGAGACAGAAAGTACTCAAAGAGCTGCATATATATGGCTCACAAATCGCAGTCTGCTGACCACTGGGCTTTTCTGTTTCAAAAGTTTGCCAACCCCTGTTATAGATTAAAGCATAGAATGAGAGGAACACACACACATACAATAAGCCTCCATCTCCTATTGGGTTTTGGACAGGCGGGAGAGGTTTTATCAAAGCAAAAGTGGCTAAAGCATATCCAAAGAAAAAGTAATGTTAAGTGTCATTCCTGATAGAGCAGATTGGATCATCATTCCCAATTATTCACTAGCCTGTTATAGGAGTAACAATTATACCCTTTACTATGTAACTGTGTTGTATTTTCTAGTAGAATAGACAAACTATATACACTCTGCTCTATTGATTTTAAATTTAATGTGTGACTTGCTCTGATCAATAGAATACGTGCAAAATAACCCTTTAGCATTTCTAAGCTGAAACATTAGTATGCACCATGTAATTCTGCCTTTCACTCAGAGGAACATGTCCAGTTAGCTGTTAATTGTAGACTGAGAAGAAATTTAAAGCCAGCTTCACTCCAACCCACATCTTTGATCCATGCTGAAGTCAGTAGTGTCCCAGCTGATCTGCAAATCTATGGGTACGAAATATTTTAGGGTTATTGCAGGCCACTCAGTTTGGAGACTGTTTCTTGTACAGTATTATTTTAGAGAAGAGTGAAAATACCAAGTATGTAAGGATAAGGAGCCAGTAAGACTCTCTTGCCTTCTTGGTGAGAGTGTAAAATATGCAATCACGTTGGAAAAATAGTTTGGCAGTTTTTAAAAATAAAGGTACCATGAGGAATATCACTCCTATATATTTACTTAGGATTAATGAGAAACTACGTCCAAATATGATTGTGTAAAAATGTTAAAAACAACTTCATTCATAATCACAAATATTGAAAAAAATCTCAAATGTCCATCAACAAGAGAATGATTAGACAAAAATGTGCTATATTTATGACATGAAATACTTAGAATTTTCTAAAAGGGATGAATTTTTGATACAGACATCAGCATGGGTCAAACTCAAATATATTTTCTGAAAAAAATGAAGTCAGGCACAAATAAATATGTAGTGTATGGTTTCATTTGTATGGAATGCTGGAAAAAACACAATAAGCTACGTGGATAGAATTAAGTGCAATAGTGCCTTGGGTAAGTGAGGGGATTGACTGAGATGGGGGATGAGGGAACTTTCTGGATGAAGGAAGTCTTCAATATCTTAATTAGAATACAGTAACATGTAGACATTTGTCTAACTCATCAAATTGAACACTAAAAATTTATATATTTTATCTGTAAACTATACCTCAATAAAAATTATTAAATTTTATTTATTCTCTTTCTTCCCTTTTCACTTTTTTTTTTTTTTGACTATCATTTGGTTGATTTAATAATTGTGAGAGAGAGAAAATACCAACAGTGAGAGGGAGCATGACATTTCCCTTCCAGGAAACCTGTTAAAAGTCGAGGCCATAGTGAGATGCTTTTCAATAATGTTAGGTTATTTGGGAAGTTATCCAAGTTAGCAAAAGTTTGAATTGACATTAAAAATAGATTTACATTGAATTTAACTGTTCAGTTAAACTGAGGATAATAAAAATATATGACCACAAAATCTTTTAATGTTTAAAAACTTGCATACAAAAAATATCCTTTTATTATCAAAGTATAATCAAATGATTATACAAAGGTAAACTACTAATCCAAATAGATTACAGAAGGTATTATTCATCTCCAATTTATAGATGAGGAAACAAAGCCACCCAAAACTCTATAGTTCGTATACAGAGGGTGCCAAAAAAATGTATACACATTTTAGGAAAGGAAAAAAAAACCTGTACTAAAATTGTAATACTCAATATATACCAATAACAAAAGATGAATACAAGTCATGTGTATACATTTTTTGGCGCTCTTGGACTGGAACTGAATTCCAATGTTTTAAGATTTAATTCTATGAAAATAAAATTTTCATAGAAAGGTCAAAAGGACTTTAAAAAGTTGTCACATTTTTGCCAATCAGAGCAGCGACATGCTAGAGGTAAAATTAGCTATCAGGTGTGCCTAGGAGCTGGGGCAGGGGTGCCTTAATGTTAGAAAATACAGAGACCATACATTCTCAGATACTGCTAGCTTCACTTTCAGTTTCGATTTCCATGAAAAATGTGTAATATTGCCAAGCTTACTCCTTCCTACGTCTAAGAACAGATTTTATGTCATATGTCTCCGTGTACTATCATTGTTCAATTACAATGTGGCAGCTGACTGTCAATGGTTGACAAGCTGTTTCTGCCTTTTCTATTCTGCCATGCATTTATATTTAGATTTAAAGAGATGTCGTCTTTTACTAGGCCAACCCCAAGATGCATAATATAAAATTATCTTTTAACTGTAAAAATAGAAATCCTATTATTTAAATTATCTTTCTACATCGCCCAGTCCTTGAAAAGGTATTTTTGCTCTCCTCTTGAATTTTTCCTCAAAGCTATGATGTATTTTCCCAATGTATTTATTTAAAGGTCTAAGTTTCATAATATGGAGTAGAACATGTATCACAAATTTGTTATTTTAGCTTACTGGTGATTATTCTTTTTTCCAAATAGGTCCTGCCGCATTCCCATTATTTTAGTATAGAGGCAATATATAAATGTATCTGTAACATTTATGATTATTCTGTTCCTTATAAGCCAATTTGAATATCTATAATTTTTTCCCTAAACTTCTCTTAATCCTTTGCTTATAGAGCCTTTTTGTTAAATGTTCTGAGAAGACTTCATTAATATTTTACTAGTCAATATCATGGATAAAATATTAACAATTGCTACCCCTTATTGAGATCCTCGTTTGAGCCCAAATCTGTCTTATATATTTTGGTATATAATAAGTGATTTAAATCTAGCAAAGCAGTATTTAGTATCCTTGATATTTAGAAAAATGAAAACTCAGAGAAATTAAGTGAGTTGGCTATTGACACACATGGTAAGTAATTGAGCAGGGACAAAAGCATAGGACTTTCCGACTTTGAGTTTCAGAGTTTAGCAGTGCCTTTATTAGCTATGTATTCCTGGGGATGCTTTATATGTTCTATTAACCACCTCCTTAATTCTATGTGTGGCAGGCCTCTTAGCTGCTACTCTAATTTTGTCACTCAGAATAAAAATTACAGCCTCCTGTCTTCTGGTGGTTAAGCACCACTCACTGGTCCTTACTGTTTCTAATCCTATAATCCCAACTGCTGTCATGAGGCCAATTGTGTAATGGTCTTGGCCGCAATCTGCCCTGGCCTACCCTGGAGGGCCACCGCTGAAATCCTTCTGGATGTCAGGGCCTGTCTAACTCATATCAGCCTTAGCCAGCCTCACTGTGAGCTCTGGGACAAAACACGTACTCCCAAAGATGTCCCTCATTAGAATTAGGGACAGAAGTTTGGTAACTCCAACTCCATCAGCTATGAAAAATGTAGGCTCTCCCAGGGAAGGGTATGACCTTAGGTGAAGCAGCTGTCTGTAAATGAGACAAAACTGAAGGACCCAACGTCTGAAGAGTCTGGCACATAATAGTTGTACAATTAATATTCAATAAATGAGTGCATGAGTGACAAAATGAAGACATGGCAGGGAATCTTCAATAATAAACTAACATAACAGAAAGATAAAGAAGCCACCCCTACCACTTATTTCTGAACAACTCATTTAATGTATCGGTAGTTCCAAAGTCACCATTGCCAAAGTCATGACAAATTCAAGATCAAAATGAAACACTCAATGAGCCATCTGAAAGCTATGGAAAACTTCACCTCTGGCTACCTAGTACCCTCTGTAAATGTTGGGCTCAATATACATCTCCATCACAGTGTTGGCTCAATTTAGACACAGCTGTGTAATCCTGATGGGAAGACCTAACTATGCATACTAGATAGGGAAACCTCATTTTCAAATAAAATACTAAACTTTGTGTCAGCACTTCTTCAAGTTTCTAGGTGACATTTTTAATTATTGAGACTTTTCAGTTATATTCGCCTTCTTTCAATTTCCTTTCATTGAGAAGTAATTAAAACGAGAAAAAATACTATCCCATTAAAAATGATATCCATTTAAACTTTGTGTTTTCACAGGATTTTGTTACTAAAAACAAATAACCTTTCTTTTCCAAACTCAGAGTCAAAGTTTGATGAACCACCTGCTTAAGCCTTTGATGAACTATCTGTTTAAGCCTTTGAACTGTGCATGTGGGCATTTGTAGAAAAGAGTCTCTATCACTGTCCAGTGATTAGTCCATTCAGAATGCTGATGAAAATGGATGGTGGTAGGATTTCATTAAAAAAAAAACAACAACACTTGGATCTTTCAAAGGCTATTACAGATTTCTGAAGTGTTGCTGACAACTGCCAAGCATTGGTAGCTGTATTAAGTTTTCCAGGGCTGGCATAAAAAGAGTGCACAAACTTGGTGCCTTAAAACAACAGAAACAAACAGAAATTGGTGATGAGTACCAGAAACATCTTTTGTTGTAATATAGTCTTTTGCCAGGTTCCTGAATTCCTTGGGATTCCCTGGGTAAAAATAATGTCTTTTATTCTAATGAGGCAACTCTTGATAGGTTCCTGGATAGTTTCAGGATGAGGGCTGGCGACCAGAAAGGTCAGCCATGATTTGAAAATTGGAACTTTTGGCCCCACCCCCATCTTCCAGGAAGAGGAGGGACTGTAGATTGGGTTAATAATCAATCCTAGCTACATGATGAAGCCTCCATAAAAATCCCCACATTACAGGGTTTGGAAAGCTTCAGGCTTGATGAACTGCAGAATATGTGGAACTGTGGGGGAAGGGTGGGGGTAGTGGGGTACAGCACCCAGAGAGAGCCTGGAAGCTATACATCCCTGCCCATGCTCACCCTATATATTTTTCCATGTGACTGCTTATCTGTTTCCTTTAATATTGGGTTGTCAGAAAAGTCATGAAATATTTTGTCTATATTTTTCAAAGGTCATTTATTTATATAAAGAACAAAGATCAATCAATGATATATAGCCCGTTTTGTTCGATAACCTTTTGCCATCTTCCAGTGAGCTTCATAATTCCTCGTTCATAGATGGACCTATCTTTATATGTGAAAAACTGAACAAAGTGCCGATTTACAGCCTCATCTGAATTGAACGTTATACCACGCAAGGAATTTTGAAGAGAAACAGGTGGAAGTCTGATGGCGCAAGGTCAGGTGAGTATGGTGAGTGTGGCAACACATCCCATCCAAGCTCCAATAATTTTTGAGGGGTGATCAAACTTGTGTGTGGTCTCATGTTGTCGCAATGGAAAACAACTCCTTTACAATTAACAAGCTCTGAACATTTCTGGACAATGGATTATTTCAAACTGTCCAATTGCCCACAGTACACTTTCAAATTGATTGTTTGGTTCCTTGGTCAGAACTCAAAAAAACATGACACCTTTAAAATCCCACCACACTGAGAGCATAACCTCCCTCTGATGAATGTCTGCTTTCGATGTTGTTTGAGGAGAATCATTATGTTGGGACTAAGACCATTGCAGACAACATTGTTGTAAACAATCCACTTCTCATCACCAGATATCAGTTGCTTCAAAAAAGGATTGTTTTCCTCACATGTAATGAGCATATTGCAGATGTTTATATGCGCCATCAAATGAACTTCTTTGAGTTCATGCGGAACCCAAATTTCAAGTTTGCTTACGTTTCCCTGCTTCTTCAGGTGGTCATGAATGCTTGAATGATGGGTGATCAATGTTTCTGCAATTTCTCATGTTGTATAACGTGACTCGATCAATGCCTTTATTTTGTCATCATCAACCACGGTGGGCCTCCCTGACCGAGGAGCATCGTTGAGATCAAAATCACCAGCACGAAATTTTGTGAACCGTTGTTGACACTGATGTTCTTGTAGAGCATTGTCACCATAAACTTTATGCAACTTTTCACAAGCTTGCTGTTCCATCTTCAACTTGTTGTAAAATCTCCAAAACTCAACCAAATCGCTCAGTTTTGTTTTTTTTTTTAGAGTGAAGCTAGAACTGTCAGCTGTCAAATGACATAGCAAAAACATAGATGTGAATGACTCTAGTACTTCCAAAAATGAACAAGTACCATCTGTTGCAAACATGTGTCATGACTTTTCCGACAACCCAATAGAATCTTTATAATAAACTGATAAGCATATGTAAGTGTTACCCTGAGTTTCTGTGAGGCATTTTCGAAAATTATTGAACCCAAGGAGGCAGTTTTGGGAATGCTGTTTTAGGCCCAGTCAGAAGTACTGGAGACAACTTTGGGTTTGCAATTGGTGTCTGAAGGGAGGACAGGTTTGTGGGACTGAGCCCTGACCTTACGAGTTCTGATGATAACTCCACTCAGCGTCAGAACTGCTGGGTGTGGAAAATCCACATATGTGGTGTTGAAAGTGTCGTGTGAGAGTAAAGGAGAAACACTGAGCTTTTCTGAGATGATAAATAAAGTGGAAACATTAGGAAAATACACCACCGAATAAATGAGCTTCATAGAGGCTTTGGATTTGACTTGCAGAATCACACCATAAAAATCATTTTTAGTACTGTATTTTTAGATTAGGATAGAAACATGCAGTCAAAAGTTGCTGTCATAAAGTGAGTCTACTTATTTTTATATAGTCCTCAATTTAGTTACAAAGTCTTAGAATTGTAATAGTGTTGTTTTCCTACTCAGTGGAACCAAATTTTGCTTTCTACAGATGAGAATTTAAGTCCCTACAGAGTTAAGTGAGTTTTACACAGTTATAAAGATATGTATCAGCAGAGCTCAGCCCACTGCTGGTCAATATGTTATCTTTTGATGAACTAGAAAAATGCATCATTTTCCTAGGAGTTATAGACAAGGGAGCATGTGCAGCTGAAGTTCAATGTAACTTCTGCTCCCCAAGCCACACCTCCTAGTGCAGCTCTGCATTGTGTGTCTGCATGCGAAACACATTCTACACAGCTGTGTGTGTGCTGCTGGGCAGAAGACAATTCAGAACCCAAACCTCTTGATTCTCAGCATCCACAGTACCACGATTTGTATAACTTCACTTAAAAAAGCATCTTTCCCATAAAGGATGAATGGCAATGGTCATTGATATGATAACTGAAAATTTTCTAAGCACTTTGTTTAATTTTTTTAAAACAAAAATACAATTATTCCAGCTCATACTAATTTATACATGAATTCATGTGTGCATACAGTCGTTCAACAAGTATTCATACTCCAAGTGCCATTGTAGATGCTGAATTAAATGTATATGGCTCTAATTCTTCTAAGAAACATAGAATTGTCTGTGTTCTTGAAAACCACGAAAGAACTCTGGGCCCATAACAACTCTATCCAAACCCTGCACTAAGAAATTTTACCAAATTTTAACATGGGGTCTAGCAACCTGAGGCCAAGTCTCTGGCTGGGACTTTTGAGTTCCTGTCTGAAAAAACACAAGTTGTCAAAAGAATTTAGAGTTTGTTCTCATCAACACTTGCCCATAGACCCTTTACCTCCCTTTCTTAGTATTTAGTAAAAACATCTTACAATTTTGAATTTTCCTCTGTCCCTTTGAGATGCATATATATATATATATATATATATATATATATATATATATATATATATATATCCTACAACTCAGAAGTGTCTCTCAAGGACATGAAGCCATTCCTTTGAAATGAAATCATCAGGAGCAATAGGGCTTCTATCTCCCATATCTCTTTGGGAGGATAGGATCCTAACTTAGATCACTGCCAGCTAGCAGACAGACCTGCCTAATCGTTATTTACACTGACTAACCCCTTATAATTTTTCACTTCCCCAACTCTCATTAGACCCCCTTTCACTATTTGTCTCTACTCCATCATTCTCCTTTTAAGTTACCCAGTGCACTTTTATACAAACAGAATGCAGCTCAGCTCTTTCCCATCCTGTCTGTCAGTAGATATTGAATAAAATCTGTTTTACAGCTTTAACAAATCGCTGGCTTTGTTTTTTCTTTGACACATCCATTGACTTTCTGAAGGAAGCAAACATACTTTGAAATATGACCTGGTCATCAGGCAGCAGGGGATGGAACCAGAAGCAAGATACCTGGTCCCACAGCAATAAACTCCATGTTTGTTTGCTAGGAAGCCGATGGTTAGTCTGAAATGACTGCTCTTCCAAAAAAGTATGTGCCATTTTTGAATAACATTTGGATGACCAATCATATCTCACTTTTTAGAAGGCTGAATATAGATACAGAAAAGAGAAGGCCTCTATGTGTAATATTACACGAAGAGAAGGTAGTAAGTTGAAATGGGGGATGGGAAGAGGTAAGTAAAGAAGCAATAAAGCCAAAAAAAGAAGAAAGCATGCAGATGAATTTTTTTTAAAAAAGAAAAGAAAGGAAACACAGCAGGGCAGTGGTGGGGAGCTGAGTCATGCATGTCTGAGGGTCTGGCAGAACTGCTTTGTGTGCTGAGATGAAGCCCAGGGAACTTTTCTGAGTTCAGGACACATCATTCTTTCCAATATTTTTACTGCCCCACCTATTCTGATATATCTCCTACAGTAACCCAAGGAAACTGAATGATTTTAAAACTTGCTACCTGATAGGCTAATTAAACACATGGAATTTAAATACCAATAAGGCACATCTTCTGCCCCAGGAGTTCTCTGGTTAATGAGCAAAAATTATCCTAATTATTATGAATAGATGAGACCAGATCAGAATCTCTGGTCATTTTACCCTTTAAGAAAACAAGTTCTCAGTTCCAATACATTTGTCAGGATGTCTGTAGAGCAATACATAGTATGGAGCTGGGCAGATATGACTCCTGGTTGATTATCCAAGGCAGCTCATAGCTGAGATGAAAAGTCAGTCTAACTCTGAACAATTATAAAATCTCTTTTTATAGGCTTTATGGTTTATTGCCTTTTTTAGTAGTATGACAAGCATATGAAGATGTCAGAAATATGCAGATTTCATAATATGATCACTTGCTTGCCTGTATAACCTAGACAAATTTTTTGGAAAACAAAAATTTTAAAAGTCCATCTACTCAAAACAGAGAATACCAATTTTAACCAAAGTTTTGAATTATTGAGGTAAGTCTTCAATAGTCTTTTTAAAAGTCTTTAGTTCCTTTTCTAAAGTTCCTTTTAGTTCCTTTTCAAGGTAATAGCCACAAATTTATACAAGATGATAACCTCAAATCTGACCTTCCCAGTTTCTTTGGATTAAAAACTCACCCTTATTCTTCAGATGGTAAATTTTTAGCTAACATCCGCATTGAATTAATCTTGAACTTTTTGTGGAGCTAATCTGTTCAAATAGATATTTTGCTTTATCAATGACTTTAGAAGTCCTAAATCAAAAGAATGAAATTAGAAATGTAAGCCATCATTAAAAGATGTTCTTAAGCAGGATTTGAAAACATCAGATTAAATAATATTTATAAAATCTGAAAAATTGTAACCAGAAATGAAGCCTCATTTGCCCATTGACTATAGCAAGCAAATTTATCTTTTAATTTCTGTGAAAGACATTTCATAAGTACTCTACTTTTATCATTATGGTCAACAGTAATGAAAATACCTATTTTTATTTCCATTACTAATTATATTTCATTTCCATTACTAATTACATTTCATTTTTTAAAAATATAATTATAGTTTATCTATAAATCTTTATATATCTATATATATAAATATATAGTGAGTTGTCGGAAAAGTCATAATGCATTTTTGCAACGAAAAACAGAAAAAACGTCATGTCTTTTCCGACAACCCAATATTTATATAAATAATTTTTTTCTTCTTCTTTCCTTTTTGAAAATCCCCATTGTGGTAAGTGTCTACCTGAGGTACAAATGAGGTCATGAAATATTTTAGAATTCATAAAATTAAGAATTAGATCCATGAATCCATCTTCCATTTTTCTGGTATTTATGACAGAAAAAGGTTTTATCAGGCCACAGTGACTTCTCCCAGGCTTAGAATTAATGATCTTATAAAGTAGGAACAATATGCTTCTTTTGCAGAGCAAACAGAAACTGCTGTATAGGCAAAAGATTGCATTTTTGTTACTTTTATGTTTTTGAGATGCAATGGATAAGAAAGACATGTATTGCTACTTATAACTGTGTGTGTGTGTGTGTGTGTGTGTGTGTGTGTGTGTGTGTGTGTGTATATTTTTTTTAAAGGAGTGGAATTTTAGAAACAAGTATTACTCTGACTACTGATGACTGAAAATCTATGAAGTGAATGCAAACAAAGGGGTAAGGTAGAAATCTGAAATAATGTCTTCATGTGAACTGTTAATCAGTCCAACCTGCATTATCTGAAAGAATTTCATGGAAACATTAATGCAATCTTCTCCTGAGTATAAAGTATTCTATGTAAATATTTATTTTATTCTTCTAGCTTTGATGGGGGCTAAGTGAAGCAGATATTTGAATACACTGTTGTGGAGACAAAGAAATGGACTAACAAATCAGTGTCCTTTCTTACAGCCCATCTAGAATAAAGTGGATCTCAGTGCAGAGTGACACTCACACAATCTGAAACCTCTGCCCTCTGAGTAGAGGAGTGCCCACTGCCCATGTGCACATTCTCTTCTATTGGGATCAGAACCGTGTTTGAATTGTACTCCAGCTATTGCCCATTTTGAGTCCGTGGGTCCAGCCAGATGGCGGTCTCTGCCTCTGTGACTATCTCATTCCCCCTGAGCCATAAAAAAAAAGAAAGACAATCTATGTGATGGAAGATGTGATGTGCTTCCCAGGTCCCCACCCCTTCAGGAGTGAAGAACTTATTACTCTAGACATTGGAACTGCTGTGGGCAGACAGCTCTTATTTGTTGGAAGCTTCCAGGGGTGCCTCAGCTGAATAATATCCCTTACTCAAGGCCACACCACCTTTCCAAGGCAATGGCATTCACGGATTGATGGATGCAGGAGTGCAAAGGCCTGGCTGTCTCACTCGGGACAGCTATGAATGATTATGTCATTTTCAGAATCCCCTCTAGGGTTTGCCAAGGTTTCCACTGAGACAGTTAGACTTCCATTGCAGCTAGATTTCTCCCTCTGCCTGATCCGTCTTGTGTCCTTCCCTTCCCTAGGTGCTGTCCCCAAGCGTCGGCCTTACTTAGAAAACCCCATCCACACTGTCAGTTTGCCTCACTCACTACCCAGCCTGAGGCAGAATAGAGAAACCAATGGGCAGTGAGTGAAAGCAGCTCACCCATACTTCACAAAATGCTGCTAGTACTTCATCTCTGAGACTGCATTTCCCGACTCATTGATACACATTAGATCAAACAATGTCTACTTTTCAGTGGTCCAAAAAGCTACAAAATCTTACTTTCTATACTATGAGCAAGACCAACTCAGCAAAAATATACACATCTTGTGCTTTACTTGGGCCAGGAAATGGGCAGTGGAGACTTTTGATTTCCTTTCCTCTTTCTCTCCCAAGCTTTCCCGAGGTCTGACCCATGAAAACAGTCGTCTGGTCCTTCTAGTCCCCGTGTACACTGCGTCCTCACCTGGGTCTCTGACAGTCACAGTTTCTGCCAGAATGAGTCTGAGAAACTCAGGCCTGGCATGCGTGCTGCCTATGTGGGACCCTAGAGCCCACAGGTCTTTCATGCCTTCCTTCTTCTGACCCCTCCACCTGGGTTTCTGCCAGTGCTTCTATCATTTATAGCTTGTTCATTTTCCCCCCTAAGAATGAAACTTTATTCTACATCTAGTTTAGTCGTCTGGAGCCATGATTAATTCTACTAGAATATACTGTTTACTGAGGGACGGTTTCTGCTCTTTCCTGCCCCATTTAACTACATAAGTTTCAGTTAGTTGTTTATGTTTGTTTACATATAAATATGAATTAGGTTCAGGTATGTTCTTACATGAAGAACAACAGAAGCCATATACCTGGTTCTGATGTTCACTTTTGAATAGGAGCTATCCATTACCCTCACCCACCAGCTCAGGCCTACTTATTGGGTTGTTGGAAAAGTCATGATGTATTTTGTCTGTTTTTCAAAGGTCATTTATTGATATAAAGAACAAAGATCAATGATATATGGCCCGTTTTGTTTGATAACCTTTTGCCGTCTTTCAGTGAGCCTCATAATTCCTCGTTTATAGACGGACCTGTCCTTATATGTGAAAAACTGAACAAGGTGCTGATTTACAGCCTCATCTGAATTGAATGTTATACCATGCAAGGAGTTTTGAAGAGAGCGAAATAAGTGGAAGTCTGATGGCGCAAGGCGAGTATGGTGTGTGTGGCAACACATCCCATCCAAGCTCCAATAATTTTTGACGGGTGATCAAACTTGCGTGTGGTCTCGCGTTGTCACGATGGAACACAACTCCTTTACAATTAACAAGCTCTGGACATTTCTGGGTGATGGATTTGCTCAAACTATCCAATTGCCCACAGTACAAATCGAATTGATTGTTTGGTTCTTTGGTAGGAGCTCAAAAGAACACAACACCTTTACAATTCCACCATATTGAGAGCACAACCTCCCTCTGACGAATGTCTGCTTTCGATGTCATTTGAAGTGAATGAACCATCAAGTCGGGACCAAGACCATTTGTGCACCACATTGTTGTAAACAATCCACTTCTGATCACCAGTTATCAGTCGCTTCAAAAAAGAATCGTTTTTATAGGGCCAGCCAAGTGGCGCGGTGGTTAAGTGCTGGCTTGGGAAGCCAGCGGCCCCGGTTTGGTCCCACATACGAGGGCCAGTGACACTGCCCTCAATAAATAAATAAATAAATAAATAAATAAATAAATAAATAAAAGAATCGTTTTCCTCACATTTAATGAGCACATTGCAGATGTTTATATACACCCTCAAATGAACTTCTTTGAGTTCATACAGAACCCAAATATCAAGTTTGCTTACGTATCCCAGCTTTTTCAGCTAGTTGTGAATGCTTGAATCATGGATGTTCAATGTCTCTGCAATTTCTCGTGTTGTGTACCGTGGGTTTGACTCGATCAATGCCTTTATTTTGTCGTCATCAACCTCGGTGGGCCTCCCTGACCGAGGAGCATCATTGAGATCAAAATCACCAGCATGGAATTTTGTGAACCATCGTTGGCACTGACGTTCTTGTAGAACCTTGTCACCGTAAACTTTATGCGACTTTTCACAAGCTTGACATGCGTTCTTCCTTTTATGGAAGTAAAACAGTACGACATGGCAAAAATGCACAGTTTAGTCTTCTGTCTTCAACTTGTTGTAAAGTCTCCAAAACTCAACCAAATCATTCAATTTTTTTTTTTTTAGAATGAAGCTAGATCTGTCAGCTGTCAAATGACATAGCAATAACATAATTGCAAATGACTTTATGACTTTAGTACTTCCAAAAGTGAACTAGAGCTATCTGTCACAAACATGTGTCATGACTTTTCCGACAATCCAATAGATTTAGTTCTGGCAATACCATCATTTAGATAGGTGACCTCTTCCCTAACACAGGAGATTCCTATAGATTTATTGGCTTCCATTACTTCTCTTCCCTACAGTCTCATGTTTATAGTTAATTTTATACTATTAGGAGGGCAATATTACATAATAGAACATTAATGCTTGCAATGGGCTCCATCACTTTCTGCTTCTAGGCAGGCATCTATTTTATATGAGATTGATTAGACACTAGTGCTTCAAATAAAAGGCTTTCATCTGCATTGGTAGAACTTCAGGCACAGTCTCACTTAAAGAAGTAATATTGCCAGATGTGACTTGTAGATGCCTGAGAGAATGAGGTGGGAGAAAGAAATCTGAGATTGTAGCTAAACACAACACCATCACTAACCAAAGCAATACATGTATTTGCATTCACCAACACGGCTAGAAATTCAGCCCATTGCAACAGAGGGACAGATACATTCACAGTTGGGAAGAAAGGAAGTAAAGGCACACAGCTTCATTTTGCAGGGATGAGTTTGGTCAAGGCAGCTGCTGATACAGATAACTTTTTCCCCCCTTTGATCTTCTCAAAATGTGGATCAACTGTTTTAATCAACGAGGTAAAGAACATACCTCATAGAGGCACAAATAGGCTTGCCCATGACTTTAGCTCACAAGTATTGCTGAATTTAGAGGAAATATTGTTGTTCTCCTTCTGTATGACCAATCTCTGCTTCTATATGCTAAGAAAGATGGTGATGTGAGGATATTTGCAAGATATAGACAATCATTGAAGGAACATTATTAATAATGTCATTTCTTATTTTAGAAAACAAAAGAGAGAGTACTCTTTCAGTACTAATCAAGGTGCATTGTTACTTTAATCCCAGCCTGTGATCCTTTTTGAAAAAGGCTACTCCTTACAGGGAAATGTTCAGTCATACCACAAAAGTTGATAATCAGAGGTTGTTCACCATGTCAATTTTGGGACAGGGACGTGTAATCTTGACTGCAATCTAGGCTCCACCCTCAAGAAGGTCTGACTACATAATTACAGACTACAACGAGGGATCACAGCTCTTTGGCTGTCTCACTATTTTATGGCTGCTTGCTGGGGACAGATAAATATTTTCTATACTGTAACTACAGACAATTCCTCTACTGTCTGGTTTAACAGAATTGTGTTTACTACAGGGTTCCAAACATTTTTTTGTTTTGTTTTTAATATGACCTGGCATAGTACAAGAAGCTAAAGAAGGATAGACAGACCTTTTTGTGTATTAAAGAGAGAATCAGAGAACACAATATGGAAATTCCTTCAGTAAGCAAAATGATCAAGGGTGTAAACTCTCTACAGCAGGAAAATTTCAGTTCTAAAGGAAAATATAGTGATAAAGAAAAAAATGCAGTCTGAGTACTCATGTTAAAGATACAGAGCCTCAGCATTACACAACCGCAACCAGTATCTTGCAGAGCATATCAAGAGGCAGAAAAAAAACAAAACAAAAGAAAAACCAAAAAATACAAACAAATCTAAGCAAAGTTACTTAAAGCAAAATTGTAAGTAGCAGCAAAACCTTTCACAAAAGAAGCCAACATCCTCCATACATACCACTTGGTCAGAGCATCATGGGATTTACAGAAGATGACCCAATGGAATTAGAAATGATTATTGATGGATTAATGTCCACCACATTTGTAACTTTCTATTCATTTGTCCTTTGTTTCTTTTTTATCTTTCTCTACTTTTTTGTCTCCTCTGATTCTGAGCATTTTATATGATCCCATTTTCTTTCCCCTCTTAGTATATCAATTATACTTCTCTTTCTTCTTTTTTTTTTTTAATAATGGTTGCCATAGAGTTTTCACTATACATTTACAACTAATTGATGTCCACACCTTATCACTTCAGTGTAGGGACCTGAGAGTATTTCCAGTTTCTCCTTCCTGTCCCGTATAACATGGCTGTCAATCAGTTTCACTTTTTCATATAAGCACTTTATATATCTATGTGATCTCAACAGACCAATTGAAAGATAGAGACTCTCAGTGTGGATTAAAAACTAAACACATCAGAAATTGTCGATGAAAAACCTACTTTATATTTATAAAGGAGTCAATTCTTTTTTTTTTTGTTTGTTTTTGAATGCAGTGTCACTGGCCCTCAAATGTGGAACCCGAACGGGGGCCGCTGGCTGCCCAAGCCAGCGCTTAACCACCACGCCACTTGGCAGGCCCAGGAGTTTAAGGAAACATAATGATCATTGATGTGTATGTCCCTGACAATCGAGTGTCAAACACATAAGGCAAAAGCTGGTAGAACTTCAGCGAGTAATAGAAAACCCATTATTATAATTACAATAAGATTTTTTAAAGGAAATAAAAGACACACACACACACACACACACACACACACACACACACACAGAGGGTGCCAAAAAAAGTATACACATTTTAAGAAAGAATAAAACTGTATTAAAATTGTAATACTCAATATATACTGATAACAATATATGAATACAAATTATGTGTATACATTTTTTGGCACACCCGGTCTATGTTTGGGGGGAAATAAATAAAACTTTTTATTCATAGATGATGTGATTGTCTATATAGACACAAAGAGTTGAAAAAAAAAGTTCAATTCCACAGAATTGACCAAAAAGTACTTAGAACTAATAAGTGATTATAGTGAGGTCATTGGACACAAGATTATCATACAAAAGTGAATTATTTTATTTTATACTAGCAATAAATAATTGTAATTTGAAATTTAAACACATATTTATTACATTAGCATAAAAATGAAATGCTTAGGTATAAATTTACAAAATATGCATAGAATCTATATCTAGAAAAAACCTACAAGACTCTGATGAAAGCCGATCTAAATAAATCCATGTATATGGACTGGAAGACTCAATGTTGTTAAAATGTCAATTCTCCCCAACTTAACTTATAGATTCTAATAGCAATAAAAATTCCAGCAAGGGCCGGCCGAGTGGCGCGGTGGTTAAGCTCTGGCCTGGGAAGCCAGCGGCCCCGGTTCGGTCCCACACGTGAGGAGGACCAGTGACACTGCCCTCAAAAAAAAAAAAAAAATTCCAGCAAGTTATTATAGGGATATTGACAAGCTGATTGTACAGTTTAAAAAAAAAAGAAAGAAAAAGAAGGATAACCAATGCAATACAGAATGAGAACAGCAAATTTGAAGAGCTGAGATCAATCCAACTTCAAGACTACTATAAAGCTACAGTGACCAAGACAATGTGATATTGGTGAAAGAATGCACAAACACACTAGTGGAACACAATAAAGAACCCAGAAATATATCTACACAAATATGATGAAATTATTTTATTCAAAGGAACAAAGACAAGTTAAAAGAAAAGGGACAGGTTTTTCAACAAATAGTGCTGAACAATTGGATGTCCATATGTTTAAAATTAAAATAAAAAATATAATCTAGACACCTTTTACCCTTCATAAAAATGAACCCAAGAGTTAAACGCAAAATTGTAAGACTTCTTTATAAATAACATAGGAGAAAATCTATGTAACCCTAGGTTTGGTTATGAGTATTTCAATACAGCATCAAATGCATGAACAAGGATATAAAAATGACATATAAACAACTTTTATGTTAGACTCCATTAAAATTAAATTCTCCTGCTCTGTGAAAGATACTGTTAAAGGAGTTACAAGACCAACCAAAGATTGGGAGAAAATATTTATAAAGCTCATGTCTCGTAATAGACTTGTATCCAAAATATACAACTAACTATAAAAATTCAAAAATAAGAAAGTCAATTAGAAGATGGACCAAAGATATAAACAGATGTCTTACCAAAGATAATATATCTACATCTATAGTTATATATGCATATCATATGTGACATATACAATATATATATATATATATATATATATATATATATATATATATATAAATGAAATACCATTATACACTTAATAAAGTGACTAAAATTCAAAATTCTGATAATATCAAATGCTGGCGAAGATGTGGAATAACTCACATTCCTTTCTGGCAGGAATGTAAAATAGTTTAGTAGAAACTTTGGGTTTTTTTTACAAAAATAATAAAAAGCCTTGTCTAACCAACTAATAACTCTGTCAGATATTTAACCATTTGAGCTGAAAACATATGTTCACATAAAGACCTGTGCATGAATGTTTATAGCAGTTTTATTCATGGTTGAATAAAAAAGGAAGCAATCAAATTTCATTTCAATAAATGGATGAATAAACAAACTTTGATATACTCATATAATAAAATGTGATATTATTCATCCATAAAAAATATAAATTGCCAAGCCTCGAAATGACATGAAAGAATCTTCAATATACACTGCTAAATAAAAGATGTAAGTCTGAAAAGATGACATAGTATATGATTGCAGTTATATAACATTTTAGGAAAGGCAAACTACAGAGCCAGTAAAATAATAAGTGGTTGGTGGGATTTAATGGGTGACAGGGTACAAAACTAAGTAACTCACAGGGGATTTTTAGGAGGCTGAAACTATTCTGTGTGTTACTGTGATGGAGGGTACATGACCCTATGCATTTGTCAAAACTTACAGAACTTCACAACGCTAATAGTGAATATTAATGTATGCAAATTAAAAATTACACAGAAAGTCAGGAGCTCCATAGAAAGAACGCAGACTGGGACATGAGAATTTAAAGCTATTAAAAATGTACAAAGCAGCCTCCCTGAAGGGGGTGGGAGGAAAGCTGCTGACACAAGTAACTGGAAATAGATTGAGCCTGTAAGTCTATAGGCGAAAGAAACTGCAGTGAATCCTGATTTCATGTCAACAGAGCTGTTTCCCATGGGGTAGAGGTTAACAGTTCTGTTATAGCTACACATGGACCCTGGAATTGAGCAATTAAGTAAATGAATGGCTCTTGAAAGCCAGGTTTCTCACTGTTAGGGATGAACTTAACATATCAGCAAGAGAAGGGAGTTAGAGTGATTCCTGTGATAATGGATTAGAGTTGATGACATCAGTAACAATTCATATTATATTAATTTAGATACAAATGGCTATGTATAGAAATATTTAGAGATACATGTATACACATAGGTTAGTCTACACAAGTGTATTTCTTTGTGTTGTCAACTAAGAGAGCCTAAAAAAAATGACATCCCAGTAACAACAATTATGACCACCACCCAGTTCTTCATTTTTAATGTCAGTTTTTCAATATAAGAATCCCTATATTCATAGTTTTGAGGAACTTCAGGACTATTCATTTATAGTTGTCATTCAGTGGATAAATGGTTGATTATAGAATTATGTGTGAAATAAAGTTGACCCTTGAACAACATGGGTTTGAACTGCTCAGGTCCACTTATACATATATTTTTTTCAAAAAATACCTGTACTGTTTCTATCCATTAGTTGGGAGTCTGAGGATATGAAGGGCCAACTGTACACATTTATCTATATCATTTTACATAGATCCTTGAGCATCCACAGATTTTGGTATCCACAGGAGGTCCTGGACCAATCACCTACAGATACTGAGGGGCAACTAAGCTTTGGGGCAGTCATAAATTATATGCAGATTTTCAGCTGAGTGGGGGTCAGTTCTCCACCTCCTGCATTTTTCAAGGGTCAACTATATATAAAACAAGCCAATGCCAGAAAAGAAGGAAGTGTTCAAAACACACACACACACACACACACACACACACACACAAATGGAGGTACACAAATATTGAATCACTATGTTGTACATGAAACTAGCATAATGCTGTAAGTCAATTATATCTCAAGAAAAAACAAAAATAAATAAAATTTGCTTCCTTTGAACATGACAGAGAACACTCACCTTAGCCTAAAATAAATTATTAGAAATGAGTGTATTACTCTTGGTAACTGGATACAAAGTCAATATCTAATATTTAGCCACAAAGCTCAGCAACAGATGAGTGGCACATAAGAATTTTTTTTTAAATACCATCCATAAAGCACTGAAACTATCAACTGATATCAAATGCATGGAGATGAATCTAGCAAAAGGTATGCACAATATCCTTACTAAAAAAAAAATAAATAGAAAAAAAAATGCTGAGAAAATAAACTGAGAGGTATTGCAAATTCATGAGTAGTGAGTTTTACTATTTTAAAGTTTATTTTTAGATTGAGGTCAATTCTCACCAAATTTCTCTAGTTTTAAATATAAACTCTATAGACGTGCAAGAAAGATGTTTAGTAATGGAAATGGGTAAGATGATTCTAAAATTTGCTTTGAAATGCAAAGAACCAAAAGAGCCAAAAGAATCTTAAAGAAGAAAACAGGTATAATAACAAATTTCAAGTATTTCAATAATTGCTGTAATGCTACACTAATTAAAGTATAAATATATCAGTGGAAGACTCTAGAATCTAGAAATGTTATAGTCTATATAATTTCACTTGTTTTATGAAAGACACTACTGTAATTTCATAAGGAAATGATGAATTTTGCGTTTTTTAAAAATAAATAAATGATACTTGGACAAATGGATTTTTATGTTGAAAGAAGAACACTGATCCTTTTCTAAACAATGAACCAAAATTAATTTGAGTTGGATCATAGATTTAAAAGTGAAGACAAAAATAATTAGGTACAAAGAGAAACAGAGATACCTTGATAATATCAGATAATGCATTCCACAGTTAGCACTCAAATAGCATCAATTCTAAAAGAAAAAAAAAAAATTTATTTCATTAAAATTAAAATGTGTTCAGAAAAAGTATCAACAAAGTGAATTAGCAAGACAGAATAAAATGTGATATATATATATGTGTATATATATATATATATATATATATATACACACACACACACACACACACACAGAACTTCCCTCCAAAAGAATAATAAAAAGTTCAACAAGCCAATATAAAAATGGTAAGATTTCATGAATAGCTAATACACATAGAGGCTCAATATTATTATTCATTCAAATTTAATACAATATCAAACAATGACAACCAATAGAACAGCTAAAATTCAGTTCAAGTGTTGATGAGAACGTAGAATGACTGGAATCCTGAATCATTGTTGATGGGAGTGATAGTTGGTTCAAGGACTTTGAAAACTTGTCTGACTTATCTGCTCCACCTAACCATACATCTACCACAGGACAAAGCCATTCATTCACAAACACTGACTTAAGAGAGATGGGTCCATATAACTAATAAAATCCAGTCACAAGAATGTAAATAGCATCTTCATTCAGTTCTGCTAAACAATCTGCTAAACAAGTAGCCCAGATAGCAATTTTCAAAAATGGGCAAGTAATTTGTGATTCATTCCTGGATTGAAATACCCAATGATGGTTAAAAACAAAAAAAACAAAACAAACAAACAAACAAAAAAAAGCATATGGTGTTACATAGATGGATCTCAAAACATACAGGTTTAGTGAAATGAATTACGTACAAAAATATATAGTATTGTATGATACCTTTCAAATGAAGTTCAAGAACAGCAAAAGTAGTCTAGTGTAGAAGTAAAAATAGTAATTAACTTCTTGGGTAGAGATGTTGACTTAGAAAGGATACGAAGGAAAACCTTGTAGGTGCAGGAAGTTTTCTACACTTTGGTTGGGGGTGAAGGAGTACATTTTCATACATTTGTAAGTATTCATGGAGTTGTATGTGCACTTCCCCTTCATGAAACAAACTTAGAAACAATTAAGATACAAAATTCTGGGCTAAAGAATCATTATGGTCAAGCTTAAGGGTGGAAGGAAAATCAATATGGACACCTCATCTTCTAAGGTGAAAGCAAAATTGCCCTTCATCAAGACAGAGGGGAAAAGGTTATTCAAGGAAAGGAATTTGTATGGTAATCAGGAATGAGACACTAAGTGTTCGGAAGTTAAAAGGTCTCTTTAGCTACTGTGATAAATTACCCAAAAAGAGAACCAAAACAAAAAAAATCTTTTGATTTAGATTAAGTGATTTTCTAGACAATGAACCTGTTTTCATAAATAGTTAAATTTGGGAACTCTTTCTGAGTGGAGACTTACTGGGAAATTAGGCTGTGACGTTGCATTGGAGATCATTAAACTGGCTATTCCTGATAAAACTGTCTTCAGTTTGGAACGTCTTAAAAATGGTTCAACCGCTATTTGAAATAAAATGTGTCATTAGAAATCTAATTATTCTGCTGGACAGGGCTGTGGGGCATTAAAATGCACTTCCAGCTCACACAGACACCATATTTTCTTCTGTATCTTCCTGGGTCTTGTGTTTGTGCTATTCACAAAACAGCTGGAGGAGAGTGGGGACCGTTATTCTGAGATATTTAGCATATGGAAAATTAAAATATAATATATGTGTATTTGTCATGAGTACTGATTTCTTATCTCAGCTCTTAGTTACTGGAGTTTTATTGATTTTCTCATGTACAAGTAAAAATCAGAAGAAATTCTTGTTGATTACTCTTGCTTTAAACCCATGCACAGAAGGTAGAAGAATGTCCACCCCTCCTCTGCACCACATATGGTCATGATGTGGGTTTGCCAGCCAGACTCTGGGGGTGTGTGAATTATACACACTATCAGATAACATGTCTCACTGGGGTAGCCAATTTACAACATGGCTCCTGAAAAGCTGTTACATAATACAGTTCCCTGCACTTGATATTTGACATGCTTTCAGGCGCTACAAAAGGTTCAATGCCTAGTGGGATTAGCATCCCACTACCCTCTACATTAAAAACCCAACTATAATATAAAACAAAACCACTGTATTACATGGCATTGTATATGTATATATGTATGTGTGTGTGTGTGTGTATCTAGAAATAAATACATATGTATATATTTATTTATTTAGAAATAGACATGTGAATTTCAAGGCCCCCACATCTAAATCTCTTAAATATTTTGAGGTAGGACATGTACGTATCCTATGAAATTCACAACCCCCTCTACGGTACAATGTGAGGTGCTTCCCTGGTCACTCAAGCAATTAAATTAATGTATACAGTACCTGCAGATAGAGGAAAAACAAGAACCAGTTTCTTCCTGCTGGACTGATCCCTCTGACCCAATGTGACCTTTAGCTACTGATATTGTCATTATAATCTCATTTGCATTGAGGTTACTAGGACTGGGTCATGCATCTGATAGGTTGGCAGTTCCAGAGGAGCCAAATAAGCAAGAAAAAGAGGGAAAAAATGATTGTCCCACCCAAGGAAGAGATGAATGAACCATGTCAATGGAAAGTCACCAGTTCCTGCCATGGTAGGAATTAAAACAGGATCGTAACTTCTTCAAGTGCAACTCATTCTCTGAGTTGCCTAGCACTTTTCTCTCAAGTGTGTGCTTTTATTTTCAATAAATCACTTTTGCTTCACGGCATCTGTCTCATTCTTGAATTGTTTCTTGCACAGAGGCAAGAACAGTCACCTCTGCTCTGGGTTGAACGCTTTCTTGGACATCCCCTGAGCTTCTGGTGACAATTTGATCACTTTCATTCCCAGGATATCTTTCATTTCCTTAGTAAATTCCTTAGTAAACTGTTTTGACAATATATGTTGGTTCAACCCCCTCTCTATTTTATTTTGCTCTCTTGTTCAGCTCTTTCTGTTAGTAGCTAATTTCCCTGGAGTAAGAACACTTGTTTCCTTTCAAATCCCTTCTATTTGAATTTAGGTCCACAGCTGGATTAACCACTTGAATTTCTCATAAATTTCTTGATTGTTCACACACATTGTTTCTTTTTTCACAATTCCTGATGGAAATACATGTTTATTGTGTTAGTAGCAGCAGAAAATACTTCTGTATTTTCAGTAGCAGCAGAAAATTCTACCAAAACTTACATCACCATGACTCCCCTCACCACTATGTTTGAAACCCTTCAATGGCATAACAAACATCTTAGAAATAAGTAAACGTTCCTTAATATGACTGTGCTAAACAGAGTTTTAACAGTCCCCCTCAAGATTTCCATCTTCTGGTTTTTCAATTAAACATTAATTAGGTACTTCTGTAAAAAGACTTTGCAGATGTTACTTAACAGCTGATTTAAGATACAGAGAGCATCATAGATTACCCAGTGTAATCGCTTCATTACAATTAAAAAATGTTGTTACTCTGTGAAAAACAATGTCAAGAGAATAAGAAAAACAGCCACAGACTGGGACAAAATATTTACCAAAGACAAATATTATAAAGGACTATTATCCAAATATGCAAAGAACTCTTAAATGTCACCAATAAGAAAACAATGTGATTAAAAATTGGACAACTCCAGTTTTTTATTTTAATATAGTCTAGCCTAACAATTCTGTTTTGTTTTGTTTTTTCCCTTGTAGATTATGCCTTGGTGTTATATTTAAAAAGTTTATAGACAATGTATTACAGAATTGTACACCTGAAACCTATGTAACTTTACTAACAATTGTCATCCTAATAAGCTTAAATTAAAAAAAAGAAAAGAAAAATAAAAAGTTATCACCAAACTCAAGGTCATCTAGATTGTGTGCTACGTTATCTCCTAGTAATTCTATAGTTTTGCATCTTATATTTTGGTGTGGGATGCAATTGTGTAGAGTATATCTGTGTCTACATATTTTTTTTTCATATGTATGTCCAATTTTTCAAGCACCATGTGATGAAGACTATTTTGCTCCATTGTATTGCCTTTGTCCCTTTGTTAAAAATCAGTTCACTATATTTCTTGGGGTCTATTTCTATTCTATCCTGTTCCATTGATCTTTTGCCTATTATTTTATTTCATTTTTTTCACGAGTACCACACTGTCTTAATTGTTGTAGCTTTATAATAAGTCTTAAAGTTCAGGTAGAGTCAGTCCCCCAGCTATGTTCTTTTCTTGAACCTACAGATCAGTGGTGAAAAACTAACATCTTGACAATACTGAGTGTTCCTACAGATGAATAGGAATATATTTCCATTTATTTAGTTCTTCTTTGATGTCACTCATTAGAATTTTACAGTTTTCCTCTAATGGTTTGTTTATATTTTGCTATATTTATACCTAAATATTTCATTGTTGCAGTGTTAACATAAATGGTATTGCTTTCAGTTTCAATTTCCACTTAATTATCAGTGTTTTATAGGAAAACTATTGACTATTTTTGTTTGTTTGTTTGTTTGTTTATTTTGATTTTTTGAGGGCAGTGTCACTGGCTCTCATAAGTGGGATCCGAACCGGGGCTGATGGCTTCCCAAGCCAGCGCTTAACCACCGCGCCATTCGGCCGGCCCAACTTTTATTTATTAACCTTTTACCTTGCTAACCTTAATATAATCAAATATTAATTCCAGTAGTTTTTTGTCAATTCTCTCAGATTTTCTATGTAGTCAATTATGTCATCTGCAAACAAAGACAATTTTATGTGTTCCTTTCCTATCTGTATATGTTTTATTTCCTTCTGGTCTTATTGCCTTAAGAGCTTCCAGTAGAATATTGAAAGCAGTGGTGAGAGGGAACCTCCTTGTCTGTTTGCTACCTTTGCATAAAAGCTTCTGGTTTCTCACCATCAAGTATGATGTTAGCTACAGGTTTTCTGTAGTTATTTCTTATCAACTTAAGGGAGTTACTCTTTATTCCTAGTTTTCTGAGAGTTTTTATCATGAATGGATGTTGGATTTTGTCAAAGGCTTTTTCTGCCTCTATTTAAATTATCACGTGTTTTTTTCTGTTTAGACTGCCGATTGAATGGATGATATCAATTGATTTTCAAATGTTGAACCAGCCTTGCATACCTGGGATAAGTAACACTTGGTTGTGATGCATAATTATTTTTATATATTGTTATCTTCGATTTGTTAATATTTTGTTGACAATTTTTGTACCTATGTTCACAACAGAGATTGGTTCATGGTTTTCTTTTCTTGTAACGTCTTTCTCTAGTTTTGGTTAATAGGGGGATGCTGGCCTCATAGGATGAATTAGGAAGGATTACCTCTGCTTCTATTTTTTGAAGGAGTTTGTAGAGAACTCATGTAAATTTTGTCTTAAATGTTTGGTGGAGTCCACCAGTGAACCCATCTTGGATTGGAGCTTTCTTTTTCATTTCTGGAAGATGACTGACTCGATGTCTTCGGTAGATCTAGCCTAATCAGATTGTCTATTTCTTCTTCTGTGTGTTTGGCAGATTGTAGCTTTCAAAGGTTATCAAATTTGTAGACATACACATATTCAGTTTTCCTTTATTACCTTTATAATGTCCATGGAATCTGTAGTTATGTCCCCTTTTTTATTGTGATACTAGTAATTTGCATCCTCTCTCTTTTTTTATATCTTATATGGATAGCAGCTTATCAATTTTAATGATATTCACTAAGAACCAACTTTTGGTTTAGCTAATTTTTAAAATTGATTTTCCTATTTTCAATGTCACTCATTTCTGCTCTAGTTCTTATTAATAATTTTTTCCTTTGGATTTAATTTGTTTTTTGTCTTTTTTCTATTTTCCTAAGGTGGAAGCTTAGAAGATGGATTTTAGATTTTTCTTTTTTTTTTCTAATACATGCATTCAATACTATAAAATTTATAAATTTCCACTAAGTACACTTTTGACTGACAATTTTTGATACAAGTATTTTTATTTTCATTTAGTTAAAATTATTTTAAATTTTCTCTGGAGATTTCTTCTTTGATCAATGAGTTATTTAGAAATGTGCTATTTAATCTCCATGTATTTTTGGATTTTTCAGTTATATTTCTGTTATTCATTTCTAGTTTAATTCTACTGCAGTTTGAAAGCAGACATTGTATGATTTATATTCTTTTAAGTTTAGATTGTGTTTTATGGTCCAGAATGTGCTCTATCTTCATGAATGTTCCATGTAAGCTTGAGATAAATGTATATTCTGCTGTTGTTTGACAAAGTAGACTTTTGAAGTCAATTATATCCAGTTGATTGACTGTGCTGTTGAGTTCAACTATGTCCTTACTGATTTCTGCCTGCTGGATCTGTCCATTTCTAATAGAGAAATGTTGAAGTCTCCAATGAAAGTAGTGGATTTATCTATTTCTATTTGCAATTCTATCGGTTTTTGCCTCATGGATTTCGACACTTTCTTGTTAGGCACCTACATGTTAAGGATTGTTATGTCTTCTTGGAGAACGGACGACTTTATTCCTATGTAATGCCCATATTTATCTCTGATAATTTTCCTGCCTTTAAAATCTACTCTGTCTGAAGTTAATGCAGCTATTCCTGCTTTCTTTTAATTAGAATTAGCATGGTATATCTTTTTCCATCCCTTCATCTTTTTTATATTTAAAGTGGGTTTCTTGTAGAAAACATAGTCATGTTTTCTTTTTCTTTTTAAAATTTTTATTAAATTTATTGCAGTGACATTGGTTAGTAAAATTGTATAGGATTCAAGTGTACAATTCTATAATACGTGATCTATATATTACATTGTGTGTTCACCACCCGGAGTGGTAGAAGATGGAAAAGGGGGTCAAATATATGGTGATAGAAGAAGAACTGTGTAATGTTTTTTGACCCACTCTGACAAGCTCTGTCTTTTAATTGGGATGTTTACTGACATTTCAAGTGATTACTGATATAGTTGGATTCATATCTACCATAACTGCTACTGGTTTCTATTTGTTGCCTTTGTTCCTTGTTTCTATTTTTTTGTCCTTCATTCTTTTTCTCTCCTTTATGGTTTTAACTGGGCATTACATATGATTACATTTCCACTCCTTTCTTAGCATATGAGTTATACTATATTTTTTTCCTAGGGATGGCCCCTTTTTTAGGGATGGCCCTAGTGTTTGCAATTATAGCCCATTTACAAATAATCCAAATTCATTTTCAAATGACTTTAAATTGCTTCACAGGTAGTATGGGTACAGTATGAGAACAAAATAATCCTAATTCAGTCCTCTTGTTCCTTGTATTACCTTCACATAATTCATTTCGCTTACATATATATTGTATACATGTGCTATATATGTATAATTATATATTATAATAATATAATATACATATGTATAATCACATCCCTTGTTACTATTATTTTGGAAAAAAACTACCTGTTAAATCTATTAATAATCAGAAAAATAATTTCCTTATTAATATTATACCTGCTGTATTGTCTTTCTTTCTTTATGTAGATCTGAGTTCCTGACCTATATTATTTTACTTCTCTCTATGAACTTCTCTTTGCATTTATTGTAGCAAGCCGAGTCCATCTATGACTAATCCTTTAATTTTGACTTGTTTAAAAAAGTCTTTATTTCTCTTTTCCAGGATACTTTAATTTTTCCAGGATAATTTCACAGTGCAGAGGATTCTAAGAAGACTTGTTGATTTTTCAGTTTAGCTCTTTACTGATTGTTAGGATTATGGTGAATTCCAAGATACTTACACATGGTATGGGAAGCTGGACACTCCAAAATATTTGCTTTTAAAACAATTTTAGTGATAAAAATATTCTACGTAAATTTGAATAAAGTAATATGAATCATGTTCCTTACTCTACTTGCTGGTGGTGATCAGCCTTATATCATTTGTTTGCAACTTTCAAATCCTAGCGTGGATTATTTACATTTTTTGAAACTAATAAAGTATATCACAAATCCAAGCCTCATCATCTCCTCCCAACTCCCTACTTGACTAACCAGTCTCTTGACCTTCACCTTTGGCCCTTCCCTGGGTCCATTTCGCAAATAACAGACAGAGTCATCTTTAAAAAACAAATATAAGAGCACATCACTCCTTGGCAAACTCCTTCTTGTCGCTTCTTGTTGCGCATACTCTGGTCTCATTCCCTACCACTCTGCACCCCATTCTCTACATCCCAGCCATGCTCAGGATTTTCTTTTCCCTAAATGTGACAGTTCAAAGAGCTGCCTTGGAGCTATTGTGCCAGCTATCCCTTCTGCCTGGAGTGCTCTTCCCTCAGATTATCTGTTTCTTGTTTTTTCCCCCTAGGTTTAAATGCCATCTCTCACAGTCCTTAACTAGAGTCTCAGTCAACCCAAGTTGTATCACTGTGTTTTATTTTTATCTTAGTGCTTTTGATTACTTGGTAAAATACACTATATATATATATATATATATATATATATATATATACACACACACACACACACACACACACACACACACAGAAACACACACACACGCACACACACACTTTGTGTGTGTGTGAGTGTGTGTTTGTATGCTTCAACTGAAGAGAGTAGAGCTTTATATGTCTTTTTTAATTTTTTATGTCAGCTCCCAAGATAGTGCCTTGCATATAATCTGCTCCTAATAAATGTGTGTTCAATGAATAAATATGTTAATAATGCTAGTACGCAACTTGTAATACCTCATCCAGAGGTTATTTCACCAAAAGTTAACCTGTAAATATAAATTTTATTATATTATTCATTTTACCTCTCTCTGATGAGTTTTACTTTGAGAGAGAAGGAAAAGAATTATCATTATTATTGAATTTTGGAAAACCACTAGAATTTACACCTCTTTTTCTGTCTGGGTCTAGCTCTGTTTTAACGTCACCATTGTTATTTCTATTTAATAGGGACACTGTAACTATAATCATTGTATAATAATAGTAGTAGTTTCAATCTGGCCTCACATCTCTGGATACCTTTGCCAAGTAAAACCCTTTAGGAATGGTGAATAGAGAAGCAAGCTACTGATTTCTTCTCATTTCCCCTCCGATCTACACAAAATCTGGAATTTTTGGTGGCACATTGAAGATTATAAGAAGGAATATACTGCATTAACTTATAAGATAAAATGTAGATATTGTTCTAGTTCTCTGCGGGGACCCACATATATGCCATTCTCTCATGTTTACATTGCCTATAAGAATTTTTGGAAGCTGATACGTATTTATTTGGTCTACCACTTTCCTACTTATTAAAGTGCTCGGTAGTTTATTTCACACACACACCAGAATTTGTCTCAAAAGCCCTGCCTACTTTCAGGAGGATTTGAAAAAACTTATAATTTAAAACAGGATTCAGAAACAGACAATTAGAAATTCAACAGAAATATCCTATTTTAAAACAGCAACAACAACAACAACATAGGGCCGGCCGAATGGCTCAGTTGGTTAAGAGCTCGCTCAAGAATGTGAGCTGAGCTCTAAGCAACAGCGGTTCTATGTCAGCCCAAGCTGAGTTGCCGTTGAGCTGCCAACAGGTGGCAGGATGGCTCAGCTAAAAACAAACAAACAAACAAACAAACAAAAAAAACAAGTTTAGAAATTCTCAGATTTCCGAGATGAAAAGATTACTTTGCTGAACTTTGGTTCTGGCTATACACTCTTTTCTGTTAATTAAGAAAACCTTGTTGTCTTTATCAAAGAAACATGTAGGCTTACAATTTTTCTCTTTTCTGACAAGAGATAGCTTACAGATTCATGTACTCAGCATGCGTGCATGCGTGTGTGTATGGGACAATTCAAGCAGGAAGTGAGCTCTGCAGTAGACCGAATTACTGATCTTAATTTTTGACTCCCTGTAATGTAATGGTCCATCCATACTGGTTCCATGGCTTCATATAGGCAGATTAGTTTCTGTACCCTGTTTTCTCTGTATACTCTGCATACTTGACTTTGGCTATGGTCTTGAGACATGCTTTGCTCCATGGAATGTTAGGACACAATGGAGAAAAAGCTGTGATCACCCTCTGGTGCCCCTGTGACTGTTAGGAGCACATACCTCACCTAGAAACTACCATATCTCCCTGGGTCCAAAGATCTAGAAGCAGAATCACCTGCCCACCTGCAGCCCTGCAGCTCAGAGCAGATTGAACATAGCCAATACATGATGCATAAGCACAATATGACTGTGGCAACAGCTAATTAATACCAGTTTCTTCCTCAGGGCACACATGAAAATTATATAAAGGAAGCAGAGTAATAAAAACTAACCTCCTTTTCTATGTATTTTAAAACTTCAAGGTATTATCTGTAAATCAGCATCAAAAAAATACATATAAAATTTTTGTGTGACCATGGAATTCAGGGAATGATGATATTACAGGACAATGTTTCAATCACTGAAATGTCAAGTTTGGTTTAGTGTAGGTTGATCTAAGAAGCAAGAAGTGATTAGCCAATAAACTACAAGTCTCTATTATGTGGTACTATTACAAGAAAAATCCTGTTTGTGGGGGTAGAACCTGAATTTTGATTTAACACATGAAATGGGAACACTACAGGAAACAAGCATAGAAAGAATATTTTATATATCCAAGCAAAAGTTTATGGGAGGCAACAGTTTACAATGAGAGAAAAGAGCAAATACAATTTTTATTTTTTTTTTGTCTCAAAAAAAGGTTGAGGACCCAGGGCTATAATAGTCAAGAGAAGTGACTTGATAAGGATTCACACCAAGAGATGAGCATTGTCCTAATTTAACACATGCAAGAGAGGCCCTACACAATGCCATATTTTACTTACATATGAAGTTTTCTTTTCCAAATCACAAAAGGAAGGCTATCAATATTATGTTTTCAGGGTCTCTTCATATTGATTCATACAGAGCTAGTTTATTAACTAACACTATAGAGTAATCCATTGTCTAGAACACAGTTTTTTTCTTCTTTGCATATCTATTCCCATGTATACTAAGGTAGTTTCTAAATTGAGTTATTTTTATTATTATTACATACAGTGGTGCCATAAAACCTCTCATATAATTTCCTAGTGCAGAATTATATATGCATTATAAAAGACTTGAGGTGAATTTTAAAACGTAGCACACAAAATACTATATTTTACTTAGCTTATGGATTATTAAATGTGTAGTAGAAATAAAACCATAGACATGAATGAAGAATACAAAATTATCATAGTGGTTACTGCTTCCGGGGAGAGGGTAGGATGTATAACTGCACAAGGCAACAAGATAGATTTCAGCAATGGGTTAACTATTTGCTTTAAAATATCTGAAGACATAGGGGTCACTATGGACAAAAGCTAATTCAGGGTTAATGAATACTTGTGTGCTTATTGTATTCTGAGTTTCTTTTGGGTTTTTAAAGTTTCAAAATATATTAGAAACAAAAGTGTATATCATCAGACTTAAAGTTTGGTCTCCAGCGTGTAGCCTTTTAAGAAACTCTTGCTCATGTATACATAAACCTGTACAAAAGATGTGTTATGTTTTTAATGGTTATGAAATGAAAAAAAAGCCAAAAAGTTTAACAGTGAGTAAATGAATTATAGGGCATGCAAGAAATATAAATAATAAAATATCTAATACACACTTGTTGAATATAATTTGGAAAATTTTGAAATATTTGAGGAAAAAGAATTGTCTACATTTCTATGTCCCCGAGTCAATCAGTATCAATATCCTGATATATTTCCTTTCTGATTTTGTGTGTGTGTATGTTGGGGGGAGGGTATTTGGACAATTAGAGTAATGCAAATGATACAATTTGGCAACTTGTTCTTACACTTAAAATTTCAGTAATTATTTTTAGCCCACAAGTATTAAATAGCATTTTTAGTTGGCTGGAAATACTAATATGTTTCTTTGATCATCTTGATCTCTTACTTTTTATGGCTGTTTCAAATTCTTTTCATTCTTTTTCAAATGGCTATCCCTCCCATATTTTCTCTCACCTTCCCATTTTCTGCAGGTCACAGTACCTCAAATTGGAACCCTCCATTACCTTAGTACCAAATGTATATGGGTGCTCTTCTTATGATTCTTACCTTTTGTTACAGTGAAGATGCTATTGGTAAATCCGTGGTAATTCTTGGCTTCATTTCGTACTCTAGTAATTATGGTTATTTCCTCCCTCCTTGCTCATTCAACCTCACCCAGGTGAAAGATCTTTCCAATGTCTATTTAAAATATTCAAGTGCGTCACCTTAAAATAAAAACTACCTCTTTATAAATATAATCCATATATTTCTCTATTTCATCCCTTACTAACTATGCCTGTCACAACCAAACCACTTAGAAAATCAATCTGTGCATGCGTTTTGCTTTTCATCATCAACCATTCACTTTTCAAACTGCTGCAATCTCCTCCTGGCCCTATCACTTCACTGAGATGACGGTCCAAACTTACTGATTAGCTGAATTAAATATGTTGCATACGTGATTAAATAGGTCAATAAGCATACAGTACCAACTGCTCAAAAATACCATACGATGGAACACTCTTGGGAGCTATTTAATTAGTCAATACAATGCAATTATTTGACATCTTTAAATCTCCTTAAGATTGTTCATATAGTTCAGAAACTTACTTACAGTTATAGAAGGAAATTGTGTATTTCAGGGTATAGACTCACTTTAGTTGCTCAGCTCTGGTTCATTTCACTCTCAGCTGAGAGCTCGCTTCCTTCCCCCAGGCTAGGAAAAGAAACAGAGCAAAGACTTGAATGTGGAGTGTGAGGCTCTCCATAACCTTGCGTGTCACCATCTTTTTAGGCTTATTTCTTTCTGAGCCTGACCAGCTTTTCTTTTAAGGAAAACACAGCTGCTTGCAGTTACCCACATATACTATATTACCATGATTATTATCAAGCTTATCAAGTCCTATTTTGTGTTTTTGTGTCTATCCCCTCATGTTTATCATTTGAATTTGGGGATATTGCTTATTGTATATAGATACTTAATGAATACTGACTACATAAATAAATAAATGAATATTGTATTAAACTCTGAATGGAAGCAGTTATAGAATTTGCTTAATTGATATGCCATGGATAAATAGATCTATAAAATTAACAAGATAGTGTAAGGATAAGCATTAGAGTCCATGTTTGCATGGGTAACTCTGCTGTCCTTTCTTATCACTGCATCCCACCTTTTCCCCTCCCTGCCACTTTTTGAAGTTCATGGCAGTTGTTACCTATTTTAGGAATTTCTGGGAGTTGATTTGTTAATATTTTATATGGTAGCCTTAACCCTATTAATTTATGAAACAAAAAGACAAACAGCAGGGAAAAAAAACACAGAAGTTTTTTGTATTTATAAAGTCTGAATTACTTAATGGAAAAGGTATAGCTTCGTGATTAAGCATAACATTTGGAATTAAGCTGACTGGATTTAAATGCCAGCCCCACCACCATCTAGTTATGTGACTTTCTGGGTTACTTATCTCATCTCTGCCCTAGTTTACTCAATGTAAAAGGGGAGATGTTAGAGAACTTACCCCTCAGGTAATTCAACTGTGCAGAAACCAACAATAGCAAAAAATATATATATTAAAAAAAATCAGCTAATATTATTTGCACACCCATCTTTTCTGAACTATTAAACTATAATGACCCATCACCTGCAATAAAAAGAGCTTTGGTTTGTGGGTCTCATTTAATTTGCAGATTATACCAATTTATAGTGCTCTTTAAGTATGACCTTTATGGACTCATTTCTGGTTCTACTGAGTGTCCCAATCCCTATATGTTGAAGAATTACTGTTATAGAAAGTTATAAATGGGAAAATTGGAAAATTAATTAAAGTAGAAATACATAGTTTAGCCTAAGGGAAAGGGAAATACGAGGGGGCCCCCTTGAGTGTAAAATTTCTCTCTGAATCGTCCTCACTGATACATTCTACAAAGTGCCTTTGGTTTAGCCATGCCTCGTCTCCAATGTGAGTAACTCACTGGTTGTAACAGTGACCATGTTTCTTGTTGGCCTGGCTTTTGCTTTAAATCATCCAGCTGTAGCTTTTGTGAAAAGATAAAATCTTTTAATATATCATCAGGATCTCTTTGATTCAGACAAAAGCCAAAAGTGAACAAAGAACCTTGGCTTTTCTGCAAGAGGAAACAATTAATTTGGAACACCATGGTTCTTAATAAGCACATTCTTCTTTTATGCCATTAAAGCAAAAATAACTGAGTTATAAACTGTAACAGTTGCTCCATAATGAGACTGAAAGTTACACATATTGCAAAAATTTAAATTAACATGTTACCTAAACTATGATGGGAACAGTTTTTTTATGTTAAATTGCTTTAATACTGCCAAGGTTGTTTACTATGCATTAATGATAAAGGTGTTTCTGTCAAATAAATTGGAGTGCTTTAATAGTCCAGACACATGCATTTATTTTGTTGAAAATATTACCACTCTCTACTCAGCTTAGACTGGCCTCCATGGATGGTAACATCTAGTAGATGACAAAAAGCAATGTATATATTTTCAAGATGATTAATGAATTGCCTCCTCTCAGCACAGTGCACTCAATTATTTTATATTTTTAATTTTTTATTATAACATAGGCAATTTTACAAAATTAATTTTCCATCAGCTGAGAGATTAAGGGACAAATAAGAGGATGGTTGTTTTATTTCTACAATACTACTCAAACATGATTCCTCAACTCTTATAAAAGTAGTTGACTGACTTAGAGGCATAACATAGTGGTCAAGAGATGGAAACAGAACCCACTAGCTTAGCTCACATTAGATGCCTAATTTTAGGCAAATAATTAAATTTCCTCATGGCAAAAACGGAAAAGACACTAATAGACTTCATTTCATAAGGTTATCATTAGGAACTTAAAAAAACATCCATTTAAAATGTTTAGAGCTCTTCCTGGAATACGTTTTTACTACTACAAAACTCAGCAGAGAGGACACACCAGTGTTTCTGCCTGTGGCATCACTACCAACTGCTGGATATTAATGATAAGAGCAATAAAACACCGCATCTTACGTTAATAGAATGCTCACAATTTACTGGGCATTTTGTTGAGCACTCTACAAATATTAATTCATTACCTCACATAAAACATGGCTTCGTTGTTGCTATTTCTGTCCTCCTTTTGTCAATGAGAAATATAAACTCTTAGAAAATTTAGCTAAGTTGAGAGTTCTCCTACACTAAATGAATGGTAAGAGTAGAAATGGTATCCTTTTCTAAGTGCTGTAACCCAGTCTCAATGTTTGTAATAAATCCGTTCCCATAAATCCTCAGATACAGCTGATAGTCGACATTAACTGGACTGTTGATCAGTTTTGTTCTTGCATCTGGGACTTCTTACAGGAGGAACAGGGAGGGTCAAGGCAATTCTCTTGATATGACAGGGGAGAGGGTAAATTTGCCCTTTCTAGACTACCCACGTGCTTCGTTCACTGAGCAGAGTGTAAAGTAAAACAGTAGACAGATGTATCCACACCAGAATGCTGATATCACACCTTTGGCTCAATTATTGTTATGATACATATTTTCTAAGCCCATTCTTTGTGTTTTAAGCTGTGCCTGGCAGGAGTGTGAATTAGAGTAGTTCCCCCTTATCCTCCAGGCATATATTCCAAGATCCCCAGTAAATGCCTGAAACTGTGGATAGTACCAAACCCTATATATATATATATATATATATATATATATATATATATATATATATATATATACTATGTTTTTTCTCCTATACATACATACCTATGATACAGTTTATAAATTAGACACAGTAAGATATCAACAATAATAACTAATAATAAAATAGAACAATTATAATGATATATTATAATAAAAATTATGTGCATGTGTCTCTCTTTCTCTCTTATAACCAATCTGATAACTGAGACTGCTACTACTAGGTGGGTAATTATAGTGTATGGACTGGGCAAAAAGAGGATTCGTATCTGTGGCGGGAGAGAGATGCCACGACATTTTATCACACTGCTCATAACAACGTGAAATTTAACACGTATAAGTTGTTTATTTCTGGAACTTGCCATTTTACTATTGTTAGGCCATCATTGATCATAGGGAACAGAAACTGCAGAAAGTAAAGCTGCAGAAAAAAGGATACATTAACCTACATTGTGATAAGGACTGATAAGGACAATGGTAAGACCTGGGCACTATGAATGGAAACACAGAAAATGTATCTGGCAATCTAATGACTAGAGGAAAAGGCATTTGAGGTCAATCTTGTCAAAGAACATATTAATAATATAAGGTGCAAAGAACAGCAAAGAGAGTTGTACTCCTAAATTCATGGGGGCTGAATGCAGAGTAAGTAATTTAGGAAGCTAAAGGACCACTGGGAGGGGAAAGTAGATCAGGACTTTCCTAGGACATGGAGCCGAGTTAGGGTGGTAGGCCAGGAAGTGAGGATAGTCACAGACAGCACCCAAGATTTTCTTATTTGATTCTGGTGATTATGGGAAGGGAAAGGTGAACAGCGATTAAAGTGACAGGATAAAGTGACATGTTGGGAACCTCTTAAAATAGCCTTTTAAAATAGTCTATTCAGGGCTGGCCGAGTGGCTCAATTGGTTAAGAGCTCACTCAAGATTGCAAGCTGAGCTCTGAGCAACAGCGGTTCGAAGCCAGCCCGAGCTGAGTTGCCACTGAGCTGCCAACAGGTGGCAGGATGGCTCAGCTAAAAAAATAAAATAAACAAAATAAAATAAAATAAAATAGTCTATTCAAAAGATGGTAACACATAGGTGGCCAGAATACACTGGCTGGGAACAGAAAATCTCTCCAGGGTGCTGTGGTTTATCTCTGTGACCCGTCAGGGCACCTCTGATCTGAAATTTCTTTGGTTAATCATTATGAACTGCAACAAAGCTGGAGGTTTCCAATTTTGTCTACAGGTCCATAGAAACAGAATGTTTTGTGAATTATTTCAAATATATACACGATATAATGAGTCATTATTGAATACCTATAAGCTTACAAAGCAAACTGGTACCCATGCAAGTCAGGTCTCAGGTATCTCTGGCTGATAGGTATAATTCTCCCTGACTGGTGGTTTTCATTCCCGTGCATATGTGTGTATCCAAAGAAAATAGTATTTTTTCATTTAATACTATGTTGATGATGTGTATACATGTTGTTAAATACAGTGCACATCATTCATTTGTACTTCTGTATATAATTATCCATTATATATACACATATAAATATGTATATTTATATTTAGTTTCCATTCTCCTGTTTGTGGACAGACTGTTTACAAGTTCTCACTTTTACAAACTAGTTGCTGCAAACAATCACACGTGTTAACTGGTTCAACATTCTAGAATGCTTTAAATGTATATGCCAGTTGGTAAAACTTTTAAACTATAGAGTAAACCTATCTTGCAATCTACTAGGTATGGCCAAACTGTTCTACAAAATATACAAACTTACTCTTTTGATACAATGTATACATTTATGATGCTCTGCATTTTTTGACAGACCTTGGTATCATCACACTTTTAAGTATTCATTAACTTATACATATAAAAGAGTATGGGTTTTTATTATTGATCTTTTACGAACTTTAATGTAACTCAGCTCCCATTGGAATAAATGTAATCACTAAAATCTGGTGAAAATGTACCCACCATTAATTTATCCAGAAAAACACCTTTCATGTTCTTTTTTATTTTTTAAGAAAGGAAAAGTCCACATGCAGCTGGATGTGGAATTTATTCAGGGAGTTATTCTATGATTCACATAACAGCAAATTAGATTCACATTTTTTTTAAGAAAAAAAATAATGGGAAGGTAGTGACTGGTGAGCTCTGGGATTTATGTAATGGGAAAATTTATTTCTCAAAGGCATATCCATTTAAACACATTAGAAAAAGTCAATAGTCCTTTCATGAAACGTGATATATGTTTTATGGTGGGCTTCAGGTTAATATTCGTTTGGCAGGCACATCAATGTTCAACAATCTGATTAAACTCTGAATGAAAAAGTGACGATACAGAAGCAGCAAATTTCTGGATACAGATGGTGTATTAGCTTGAAATTGGGGTAATGATGATAGTTGTGTTTATTTTTATGCAGGACTTGCTGCTGTGCTCATGAGTGTCTGCGTTTGTCTACTCTGTGTTATATTATGAAGTTCTTTTCTTTTTTAATGATTCAAGGCCTACTTACAGCACATTATTCTCCTGGTATACTAACATGTTGCTACTGACTTTACAGTCAACTTTTTAGATTGTGTGTGTGCACTACTGCCTTATTTTAAATAATATATAGTAATGGTTCTTCAATCAGTAACATCACATGTTTACTCAGAAGACAGAAAAATGTGCCAGAGTCAGCAATGGTTGTAAATTAGCAATTTTTTTTAATAGTAGAAAGAATTGTCTGAGACATAAGGCACAGAGATAGACGCACAGAGAAAGAGAGGATATGAAATTCAAATGACTTACTTTCTAAGTTACCTATGGCACATAATTCAATATCTCAACCACTACTGCCTTTCTAAATACGAAAATGATGCTGACTTCACAGTTTTGGGATGAGTTTTTTCAGTGCCTCATACACGAGTGATCTACTCTGAATATTAGTCCAATGTGAACTAATATTGTTAATACCAAACAAGAAAACTGCAACATGATGTCACATTAAACCATATAATACCACTGAGTGCAAAAGGATTTATGTACAACAGAAGTTTATAAAGTAGTACTTCTTAAATAGTCTTTCTAGACTCCAGGGATCTGGCAATTTACACACAAATTTACACATAAATTTAGAGCAAAACTTAATAACAATATAAATGCATTCCAGATCATCTAAATAACCCCCATATACACTCATGTAATTATGCCGGTCACATGGACATTTTTATTTTTCTCATGTTTAATTGAAATAGTACTAATTATTGGTACAGGCTAATAAAATAGAAGGGTAAATATATTAAAGATACATGCTGAGTTCTGGTGAAGTGATTCCATAAAGTCTGAACTGCACAAAGACAAGTTTTCAAGAGTTTGAATAAAAAAAGAAATGTGGTAGGAAAATTTAATTTCAAATAGCGTGAGCTTCTATTGACATACTGAACTCAAAGAATTGTGCATTTATCTCAGTCTCTGCCATAATCACATCTGTGTATCAATTTATATTCCACAACATAACTGAAAGAACTCATAACCTATGAAGTCACAAGTCTATTCTGACAAGATCATTAATAGAGGGGAAGGAAGAAGAACACTTACTACAGTACAGTTGGTGCCCTGTAGGTTGATGTAAATTTATCAAATCTACTACTTAGATTCCATTTCTTAAACTGAACTATTGCAATAATCACAGTAACGATTGGGTAACAAAAAATCATAAACGGGTGCTCAATCTAGTGAACATTTCCGTGAAAAGCTGCATATTTGCATGGCTGCAGCCTCTGAATCTGAAGTCTAAAGGCACAGTGGGAGGGGGCCATGTTGTAGACAGTATAAAATGAAGATCTGTTAGACATACCCAGGTTCACTAGTTGTATTCACCCATTCACTCATTTGAAAATTTATATTGAATACTTAGATATCAGGCACTGCTCTATCCACTGGACACCAGGAGTTTGCATTTTTAACACTCATTACTTTGTAGTCAAGACCTGGCTCATGATCAAGAAAGATTCTCTTCACCTCTTTTACCAAATGCTTGAGAATATATTATTTGGAAGAGGTGTTGCTTTGTTAAGTTTGTCTGTTTAAGTGTGTGTTCCACCATTCTTTAATTGGGAGACAAGACATAAACCTGAGGCAGTATATTGATATGTGCCAATGAATTGTGAAGAAAAAACAAAGAACTGATAATGTCCATAAAACATAAGAAGATTCTGTTGACTTTAGTAGATACATCCCTGAATACGTGAATATGCCTGGATGGATTGGCTTTGAAAGCCCCTTCATTATATACAGTGATGGACAGTAAGTAAATGGGTTCGTTTCCCAGGAGGTGGCCCTTACCAAATTGTCCACAATTGCTTGCAGCTCTCGTGACTGTCCCCACAGAGCACAATCTAATTTTGAGGTAAAAGAAATCATTAGTCATTCTGGTTGCAAACTAATGGATTGGATTTAAGCAAAAATTACCATAATGCAAAATTCTAAAAAGCAATATTCTTCCAATCAGTCTTCATGTAAATATGAGTGATGCTGATTAAACATTGAGCATAAAAGCTGCTCCTGACTGAATAGAAAATTTCCAGAGAGGTTGGTAAGACTGTCATCAGCCAGCTAATATAATTAAGCAGTGCAAAAAATGTAGAAGACACACCATGAAAGCTATAATTATATTTTGCTTTTAATTTAGTTAATAAGAACCAGCATATAGTTTCCTGATTTGCCAGGAAGGAAAGAAGTTGAATTTTCTGCTATGTTTAATTTGAGTTCTGCTTGTGACCTTTAATTTACAGGCTTAGTTCATCACCTCCATGTTCTCCTTCCTTCATTTTTCTTCACTAATAATCCACTAGAATACATTTGTTATCTTACAAATTATGAAAATTAAAGTTCGATGTAGAACAATTTGTAATGGTATTAAACATTAAGAATGTATCAGAATCTTTCCAGAATATATGTGTAATGAGTCATGAAATATTCTAATCTTTTTTATACATACAGGTTCAACAGACTAAGTTTACTGACTGATTTTTAATAGAACTAATAAATAATAAAGCATCAACCTTACTTACAGCTATATCATAATCAAAATAATGCAATCATATATATATATACATATATTTATTTATCCATATCATATATAACAGATATATGCATATAATTTAATATTATTTTAAACATTTAAAAAGTTATTCAAATATGCATGTTTCTTTTTTGTCTTCGTCTACTGCCTGTTCTCCACCAGGACCCAAACAAAAAGTAATGCATTTCTGTGCTCCATATATTTTTTCTCAATCCAGTATTACACATAATTCACAGAGAAAATGATTCTCCTGTAACAATATTTTTCTATTCTATATGCATACCTTATAGAAAATCCCACCCTATTGATGGTTATATCTTCAAATTGACAAAAATAAACAGATAAAAAAGTGAGTTAAGCAACTATAAAGCAAACGTGTTCTTTCTCACGCAATAGAAATTGATTCCAAATCACAGTGCCTGAACAGGAGGAAGTTCAATGACAGGTTTTGGTGAATGGGACCTTACATAGTTATTACCAAGTAAGATTCAAGTGGGCTTCATATATCTTCACAGAAATGCCAACTCTGAATCCCCCCGGGAAATCAGCTAAATATGTAATATTAGCAAGATTATTTTTTTAGCTGTAAATCTTTTTTTAAAGGTGTAGACATGAAGGGCAAAGCAAATGCATTAGCTTCAGTAAAGATTGATCAGGTTGCTCAGCAACACCGCTGAATGCTACTTGCATTCGGCCTTAACTGTGCAGCTTGAAGGAGGTTGCAGGTGTCTCTCATTAAAGCCAGCGGTACATGCTTCTTGTTCATGTCCAACTGGATGGAGGAAGAATATTTGTCTTCACATTGCCTTCAACAACCCTGTGATTGCCTGGTCCAGATTGCACTGTCCGGTGCATTATCAACATAATCATTAGCCGGCATAATGGATTCATTTGGATTTATTTTGCGACAAGCTCTTTCTTCCCTACTAGAATTGGTAGGTGAAGATTGTCTTCCTGAGAACTACATGAGACCTGAAATGGAAATTGTAGTTGCTAGAAGGGAGGAGAACATGAATGCAACATCATATTTCTACAATAGGGGCTATTTAACAAGACATATGCTATTATGGCTATGCTCTCTTATAGACACCAATGTACCTTTCATTCCTAAAAGGGATGCTTGATTCAAATTCTTTCTTCATTATACAGTGCAACATACTCTAGGTTACAGGGCTGCACAAGACCTCAGAGAACAACTAAACATGTCACATTATAAATGAGAAAAGGCGTCAAGGATCCAGAAAGATAAAACGATTTGCCAGATATAGAGATGGTGGCAGATTGGAATCTAGGTAAACTCATTCCCAGTTCTGTATGGCTTATATTAATTATTGTTTCTTGAGGATATGTGGAAGCAGTGACTATGACATAGAAATTTCTTCTGCTATAACTGGTGAGAGCAAAAGCACTTATATCTCCCCTTGCTAGAGGGAACTGGAGCTTCAAAGGCCTTTCTGATAATGGCTTTCTAGCTTAGAAATAGCTCTAAGTATAACTTTACAAGTTAAGAGCATTCCATTTAAAATCATGAAACCAGATGCACTTTTTAAAGAAATCCAAACAATCATTATGAAAACACATTGTGCTGTGCTTAGAAATTAACTTGTTAGTAGGAGAACCATCATGAAAACACATCATTCTTTACTTGGGGATTAACCAGTGTAAGAAGGAAGAATTTTCCATTAAACGGCTCTCTTTGGTAATTGAGTGTAAGAGCATCACTTTGGAAAGACATGTACTATTTCAAAGCACAGAGAACAGTTGGTTAATAAATGAATCTTGCACAGTGATCCCCAACCTTTATGGAGTTGCCTAGAGATAATTTATCATAATTTATTTGAGATTTCTTGTCTTTCTCTCAGGTCCAGTTGAAATGCTAGTTCCCGATGAAGCTTCTTTAAATTTTTATTTTAACTGACAATCCCCAAATTCTCTGATCTCTCACATAATAAACTGTGACTACATGTGGATACAGTACTATACAGCATGGCATTTAATTGCTCCCTATTGAGCTTACAGGGCAAAGTCTTGGTTCCAAAATATGATCATAAGCTACTCCATTTTAGAGAAACTGAATTATATCTCTTTCCAACCCAACAGCTCTTTATTTTGAACTTAACATATAAGAAATATAAGGTGGATGACTAATTGAATACAGAGAAAGAGGAGGGTTTTATTTGGCAAAAGGTAATTATTTTGTGATATTTTAGATTTTTGTAACCTGAGAGAAATGAATAAATTCTATGAGATGTCATAAAAGTGGGTGAGGCTCTCTTAACCAAAAACAAAACAAAACAAAACAAAAACCTTAAATTTGTCTTATGGGTGTGTACACATGCATATATTTAAAGTATTTTCAAAATTTGAAAATATAATGTGCATTTAGAAATGTGCATAAAATATAAGTATAGATTTTAATGAATCATTTAAAACTGAACTCTTGAATATCAGCCTCCCTCAAGAAGAAATAAAATATGGTTAGCTTCCCCAAAGCCCTATATGTCCCTTCGCATCATAAACCATCTCTCCCTACTAACATTTAAATTTTACTTCCCACCCTTGTTTTTCTCATTATTTTTGCCACATAAGTATGCATGACTAAACACTAACAGCACACATTATTTTCTGCATCTCTTCCTTTGATCAACATTATGCTTATGAGATAAAATCATGAGTTTTATGTAGTTGTGGTTTGTTCATTTTCTGGTTGTATAGAGTACTGTAAGTATGTATATACCACAATTTACTTACCTTTTCTACAGTCATTAGACATTTGGATTGTTTCCAAATTTAGACTATCCTAAACATTCGACAATCTTCTACATATCTCCTAGAGCATATGTACATACAATTTGGTAGGTTTTCTACTTAGGATAAGTTTTCTCAGCAGAGACACTGGATAATTTTTTTTTTTTTTTCTGGTGGGCTATCCCGTGAATTACAGAATACTCAGCTACATCCTTGGCCTCTATCCACTGGATGCCAGTATCACTACTAACCCCTGCCCTCATTAATGTTGCAAACAATCACAAATGTCTCCAGATATTGGCAGATGTCCTGAGGGGGGAGGGGCAGTAGCACCAGTTTGAGAAATGTTGACCTATGAGTTATGTCCAATATTTGTAAATAATAACAAACATTTTTTTTTCAAAATAGAATTTCCAATTTTCACTTCCACCTGAGATTTCCCATTACTCATCATTCTCACCAATACTTGGCATATTAGTTTTCTAGGGCTGTCACAGCAAAAGCACAGACTGGGTGGATTAAGTAACAAAGTTATTTTCTCCAGTGGTGGGTGCTGAAAGTCCAATACCAAGGTGTCAGCAGGTTTTGTTCCCCTGAGGTCCCTTTCCTTGGATTGCAGGTGGCCATTTTCTCACTATGTCCTCACATGACCTTTTTTCTGTGTGGGCACCACTGTCCCTGCTCTGGTAAGGACACCAGTCCTATTGGATGAGGGCCCTACCATTAAGATCTCATTTAACCTCCATTACTTCCTTAAAGGTCTTATATCCAAATATAATCACGTTGAGGGTTAGGGCTTAAACATGTGGATTTTCGGGAGAACACAATTCAATCCGTTCCATTTGGTATTAGTTTTTCAATCTCTGCATCTCTGGAGATGGGTCCTGTATGCTTGGGTATTTCAAATTTTATATTCTTGATAACGAATGTATTGGAAGCCTTATCCAAGGCCAGTTAGCCATGTGAATCCTGAAGGTGGTGAAGTTTCTTCTGTTCAAGTCTGTTTGGTCAGTTTGTTAAAAGAGATCTTTCTTATTCATTTGTTAAAAGTTCTTTAAACGTTTCCTTTGTGAATTATCATCATCATCACCATGTCTTCTGCCCCTTCAGGGATTTGTATTTCACTCTCCTAATGGTGTTATTGATGAAGGCAAATTTTTAGTTTTAAGGTAGTTAAATTCATCAATCTTTTTTTCATTCTGACCTGTGACTTGTGTGTGTGGCACATACTGTGAAATTTTGGTCAAGTTTTAATTTTTCTTTAAGATGCCAAATTGCCCGATGATGTTTAGTGAAAGACCACCCTAACACATAGTCCTGTTGTGCCAACTTTGGCATACATCAAGTCAAAAATCACTAAAATTACTGTATGCTATTTTAGACGTATACTATATATTAAATTATAATCTCTTGCAGTGTGAAGTCTCCTATAGCTTGCTTTCAACAACATTCAGCACATACTCCTATGTAGAAGTATTTTAGGCAGCAACATGAGGATGAAAAATATGATAAAGTAATAAGAGATTCTCTCTCCTTCTTTACATGTTCAGTCTCTGAGCTCAAGTTTCTGTTTTATTTTAACAGCATTGAACAAACGTTAAATTCCTAACAATTGGAACCTCCATGGAAATTCCAGCCCTAGAGATTGCACCAAATTGCTATAGGTCAATTTACATGTCAGAAAAGGGCTTATAAGTGGAAAGTATCTGGAGCTCATAAAATGTCAGATATTAACAAAGTAAGGATGATTCAAAATAATTTTAATACTTACTAGACACCTAATATGAGTCAGGTTACTTCTTAATATACATATATTTTTTTAAAATTCTCAAAGCAGCCCAGTAAGTTAGGTCATGTTATTAGCCCCACTAATTTAGTAAGAAATGTGTGTGCCCAAAGTTTTCTAGCTGGCAGTGCTAAAGTCAGAATCTGAATCCTTTTTTTATCTGAAACCAGAGTCTGCAAGCTTGAACGGTTAGTTACAATGTATCTGGTCTGATGGAGAAAAGACTAGAGGAAGCGACATTAAGTGTTTTCAATATTTGAAGTTTTACCAATGGGAAGCAGAAGACAAATATTGTTGAACTCCAAGAATTGAGGACCAATTGTTAGAGTTTCTAGGTGCTAGAACTTGTGTCTATGTTAGAAGAAAATTCACACTTAATTGGACTATTCTTCTTAAAAAATGAACTAGCTCTTTGGGACTTGAGAGTTTTCTAGAACTGATGGCATTTAAAGTAAAAAGCTAGAAGAGATTTCTGCATTGAATGGGATGCTGGAGCAGAAGACTTCTAAATGCTCCTTCAGATAAAACACATTGCCATTTATATTAGTATACACTTACTTCATTATTATATTTTGCTTATGTCATTTTTGTGCATGAAGATTATGTAAAAGAAAGATAAGAAGATATCTACCAGGATGGCTCAGCTAAAAAAAAAAAAAAAAAAGATATCTACCTTCCATTAGCTTACAATCGAGAATTGATAAATATAAGCCATACATTATACATTTAAACTGAAAAATTAACAATATCTGCTATACTTGACTTCTCTTATTAAGATATTTTTTTAAAAAAATTCACATAATCTTTATGTGAATGAGTGACAGTAGATTCTCACTTCTTCAGTTTGTGCAGTTTACAAAATATTTATTATTTAAAATATAAGCCCAAACCCCATATCATTACCATGCTTATAAAGCTTGGTAATGATAATTCATTTTAATTAAGGTAGTAATCAACTGTAGATCTTGTAAGAAGTAGAATTCTGATTCAAAGGAGTACAACAAAAATCCCCAAACAGGTTTCCTCTAACACCCAAGTCCATAAGATGAGAAATATGACACTAATAATAGTTTAAACTCTCAAGCATTTCTGAAAAATGGTAATATTGTGCCAACAATTACTAACTACACAATTATCGGATATTGACTATTCTTTAGTTGCTGCAATTGTAGGAAAGGATAGTAATAGGGTTAGGATAGACTATACTATTGTAACAAACAACTGTTGAATCTAATTATCTATAAAAATGTATCACTTGCACAGTGTCTGTTATAGATTGGACCTTCTCTGAGGAACAGCTTTCCTCTTTTCAGTAACTAGAGATATGAGTCAGTTCCACGTTTTGGGTTCCATTACCTCAAAGCATGGCCATAGAAATAAAATGATAAATGTGTGTCAATTACAATTAGACATGAAATGCAATAATGAATACCAGAGCATGATAATAAAGAACATTTTATAAAGGAGGGTGCATCTATTCTTATTAAATTGTTAAAATGTGGTCAAAACCAGGGATGGTGGCTGTTTTAATTTAGACAATACAATTTCCACCTGCATCCTGTGTTACTGTGCTTGAACATTAAAGGGAAATACAAGGGCCTCTAACAATTAAATTTTGTGCATTAAGAAGAAAATGACCACATTAGCAGCTGTAAGCACCATGTATGAAAAATATTCATTAATTCTTAGGAAAGTCATAGTGGTTAGGGTTATGTTCAATGAATTATACTTATAAATAATAATGACATTCATTAAGTCTAGAATTATTAGACTAAATATATGCTGGTTACACAACAAATTGAATTGTTTCATCACACAAAGTTCAGTTAAACTGTCATTCAACCTTTTTTTTCAAATATTCTTCCAGAATATTTGGTAATATATAATATTTGGTAATAGGTAATAATACATTCAATTTAGGTACACTTTATTTTTTATTCTAGAAGAGGTAGCTTGTTTAGATATAAGGGGGATATAAAAATGGAACGTGCCCCATATGAAGCAATGATTCAAGGAATAATTTTAATAAAGAAAGTATGATTTTAGTGGAGTAAAATTTAACAGAGGAAATAATCAATAACACACTAGTCCACAATCCTGCTGTAGAAATCAGACCTGATATGATTCAGATTTAGAGTTTTAAAATTTGAGAAAGGTGGTATAGTGTAAACACCACAAAGAAACACTCCATTTTTTTCTACTGAAAATAGGAATATTCAGTCTAAATGTCATACATAAAGAATATACGCTGCCTTATGTCTGTATGGGAACAGGTTATTTCACTAGGAGTTCAGGTCAGATCAGGTTTGCCAACAAATGAGTTCAAACAAACAAACAAACAAACTGGATTTTCTGAGATTTTTGAATTTTAGAATGATAGATAAAAATTGTAAATGTGTATTAATTAATTTACAACTGCTGTCTATTTTACACTTAAATAAATTCATACAGATTCTTTTTGGCTTGATAGAGAGTAGTGATCAATTCATATACTTGGTCAGTATTTGAAAAGCCAGCATCACTTTCACCTCTACCTTATAAATTGAAGGCTTCCATACTTCTCCCTAGAACTACAATTCCCAGAATCTGAAGGAAAGTGCAGGCAACTGAGTGTGCAAATGAATGCCCCAGGTGGCTTATTGATAAGCACTTGAAAATCAAGCAGGTGGGTGTTGTATGTGCTGAGAGTGCAAAAGTCTCTTCCTAGAGGTTCTAGGATATCTGAGAAGTTTTTGTGTCAACTCCGGAGAACAACTCCCCTGACTTAGGTGTCAGAGGTTAAGATCCTTGGTAACAGCTTCCCTACAACCCTGGTTAAAATTCTTAAAACCAAAGTAACTAGGGCAATTTCCGTTTTCCTGATTCTAAGACAGCAAGTATACTCAACAAAGAATAACCAGTTTCAATTGGTCTAAAAGTACTGCATTTGTTAGAATTCAATTCCAATTTATTTTTAAAAAAACAGAATGTGTAATGTAATGAAATATACCAATAATAAATTTCTAATTTTCTATATCTAACGTAGTCTAACCTAATTAAACAAGGCTATTTTCATTGAGCATCCTTTTATACATATAATGATATTTATTGTAGGTCCCTACCTGCTTTCTACAAATAAGTTTAATATATTATGGCATTTCAAACAAAAAATCAAGAAATTGTTAAAATTTTAATTAGTCTGCTTTCCCAAGACATTATTATTATAATTTTTGTTATTATTATTATTATTATTATCGTTGTTGTTACTATTAAATAATGAATCAACTCTCTTTTCATTGACCTTTACTGACTACCCCTTGATAAATCCCAAATCAAAGATCCTCTGTATTATTTTTAGGTTCTTTAGGGTTATGTTAGTCAATCAAAAAGAGTGTTGCTGAATGTCATCATTTTAATCAATATCTGAAAGTTGGAACACATAAATTCTCTGGATTTTTCCTGTAATATTTTGAGTTAAGGCATTTATATAAATCTAAACCTGAATTTCCTACCTACCTTTGTCATTTGAAAGGACATTTATGAGAGTGTGTTGCTCGATTTCCAAAATAAGAGTTTTAAAATAGATTGTTATTATTCTGAGTTAAGTGCTTCCAAAGGCCTCCATGTGATTTTGTTGCTAATTTCAAGATTTATGATACTAAATATATACTAGGTAATAAACCCATTCTTGAATGATAACTGGACAGAATATTTGGCATGGGGACAATTGCTCACAGCTGCATGCAAAATGCCACTAAATACAAAATGGCATAACTGCTTATCTTTGACATATTGTTTACCACCTCCCCTCAAAATATAACACAAAATCAATTTACTGATTCTTCTTTGTTCAATTAATTTAGGAGGATAAAGGTAGAAGAATGCACCATAGCTGAACAACAGAAAAAAATGAAATGCAAAAGAAAAGCTATATAGCCATATTGGAGAGACCGATTCATCCGGGTTTCCACAGAGTTCGTGGACACCTTCTTTTCTCTTGTTGAATAATTCTGGTATATGCTGGATTCGTATCAAAAAAGTGCAAAGGGCCGGCCTAGTGGCGTGGTGGTTAAGAGCTGGCTTGGGATGCCAGCCGCCCCGGTTCAGATCCCACATATGAGGGCCAGTGACACTGCCCTCAAAAAAAAAAAAAAAAAAAGTGCAAAGAGAGTAGCCTGAGATGAGAGGCTAGCAGGAACAGGGGAACAAGTCTATCCTGGTGTAAACATGGCTTAGTTTCAAGTAAATGAATTCACTGTGTTTATCTCGCGCAACCTTCAAGCTTTGTTGATGAATTATACTCAATGTATATAATCTTAATTAACATCTAGAGGTGATTTTTTATTTTCATTTGTGGCCAGATTTTTTTTCTCACATCATTTTTGTGTTTCTTTACTCATCTGTAAAAGTCACTGTGATCTTTTAAAAAGATATGGAAAAGTTTTCACTGAAAAAATGTTTGGGCTGTGCTGTTTTTGTTTTGTTTGAGGTTAGGGAATAAACTACAAATTTTATTTCAATAACATCTTAGTAGAGCTTAAAACCTAATCAAAACCAGCTAGTACCTTTTGAAATAAACACTAAACAAGTGACCAAGAGTCAAATGTCCAGCTTGTCAACCTCAAACAATGATCTTATTCCAAGCCACCTTTGGAAATTAAGTCTTTTAAACATCCTAGAACCTACTGCATGGCTATTACCTATTCTAAGACAAATCAGTAGCTTTTTAAATGTCATGTTATTCTGAAAGCTTCGACCAAAATACAAATTTAATTGATACTTAAAAGTATAACATTAGGATATATTCTATTTTCAAAACACCTACTTTTCTAGTGAGCTGATCTTATGTTTGAGGGGTAAAAATAGAAACAGACAGAAATAGATGCACATATTTTGGGGTTAAATAGTAGAAAACAAAATGAGGTCTATTAAAATAACTTATTTCAAATGCATTCAATTTACAGAACTTGTGAGAGAGTTAGCAGTTAGCAAGCTGTTAAGAGTTTTATTGAGAGCTGAATTTTGAGTTATCCATTTCCTTAGATGAACTCAATGGAAACTATAGCTTGAAAAATTCAGGATAGCTAAACAGAAACAATTCTATGACTAAATTATATTTTATATTTTTTAAGTGGTGGTATCAAATACAAAAAGAAAAGATAAATGAGAGATTCTTTTTTGCCGGTAGCAAATGGTTTTCTTGAGAAGGGCATGTTTCAAGGAGAATGCCTTGTGCAGAAAATAACATTTTTCAAGATTTGGCTCAGATAAGCTTATCATGCATGGGAGAAAAAGCAAAACAGGAAGGAAAAGATGGGATATTGGCAAAATATAGATTTTATCAGATGTGTTTCTAGTTGAAAATAACATTTTTCTCATGATCTGAGATAATTTAAAAATTTTAGCATTGAGTATGTGATGGCAACAATACGTGAATATAAATTTCTGTTTACAGGCTGTGTGCATTGTGACTGCTGTGAAATGACCTTTGATGGTGGCACTTTGCTCTCAAGAAAACACTTCTTTCTCAGTCAAACAAACTCAGTATAATTTTTTTTTTCCTATATGAAAGAAATTTTCCAGTTATGTGCTTTATGAACCCTGAGTTGGCAACTTCTTATTGATGCTTTGAAGGAAAAAAAAAAAAAAAAGCTATGGTAGTGTAAGCAGGAAAAACAGGCAAATAGCACCAATCTATTTAACATTTCTCAAAGTTACTAATTTTTTTCTTTTTAATTTTTTATAATAAAGATGACTAGTCATAGAAGACATTAATCAAACAAAACATGTTACTGGAAATAAATCTCAGCTCTAATGCCATATATGATATGTTTTACATGACCATGGATAATAAACATAAACTGGATATTCATGGCCTACTGTTCAGCTTTTGTAAATCCCTGGACTCTCTCCCTAGAAAGGGTCAACATCCTGTAAGTTGATAATCTGAGGGAATATTAATTTTATAGAGAAATGTCCTGATCCTTCTGTATATTAACTTGTCCCATATGCAATAATTCTAATTAACTGAACTATATTAGATATAGTTTTAAGTTTAAAGAGAATATGAAATAATTTATTTTCTTCTGATAAACATTTATTGAGTCCCTGACCTTGTGCTTGGTTCTATCACGTGTAATGGCCCCTCACATATTTGATGAGTTGGTATGGTTCTAGAAAATGTTGGCAAAGAGAGAGGGAGAGACAGAGAAAATTGAAAAAAAAATAGAAAGAAAATGAAAATACATTGGCTCACACAGCCAAACATAGGCAGGACAAGGATCACACTGTTGGAGAATTATAGAAAATGGAATTGGGTGCCAATAGGGCTCTTTCTCTGGCCTCTGCTTTTCTATGTGGATTAACTTCATTTTTATAGCTATTTAAATATGTGAAGAAGGCATTTTTCCCTTGTTATTAATTCACTGATAATTTTTACTCAATTGAAAACCTAGTTTCTCAATTTAAATAGTTGAAGATTTTTTAATATATGTGATTATTTAACCTAGAAGTAGGAATTTGCATTTATTCTTTGATTGCAATTTAACTGTCTTTATAGGAAAAAATTTAAAGAAATTAATAAAGAATAAATTGATTGGCTAAAATGAGAGAAATGTATCTCTCCCTCTAGTTAAAAAAAATAAGTAATAATCCAGAAATGACTGCTAAAGAGACGGTGTGATCAATCCACATTCATCAGAACTAGGCTCTTATTCCAGGGAGGCTGCTGAGTCTCCAGCCATTGAATCTGTAGTCCTGTCTTCAGGATTGGAGCATCAGAACAACAAGTCCCTCTTTGATCAAGAATTCAAAGAAGCTCCGTATATCATATCTGTAGTTACAAGGAACCTGAAGAGGGTCATGTTTTAGCTGGAGAGCAACGTACTAGATATAAAATTATGTCCTGTTGCTAACTAAGAAAAGGGAATTGAGTTACGGTATCAATGAGTAGTCTCTATAATGTGAAGATATGTATGTATGTGATGTGTGCCCCAATTTTTTTGATGCAGACCTTTAAAAGAGATCTAGTGAAAATATGTAATTTAATTTTCAGTGGCACTTACAGTGAAATTTAAGTAAAGTAACTCTGAAAAGCATTTTTTTAGAACTGAAAGCACTGAGTCCTTCAATAGTTTGGTTTAAGTAGAAAAGAAATTCAGAAAATATTTACATTTTAGTTGCCATAAAAGTTAAATTTCTACTGATTTTTCCATTTTTTATCATGAACTTGATTTCTCTGAATGTTTTCTTAAAAGTGCAGTATCTCTTTTATAAAATTAAAAATGTTTTTAAATAATTCCAAATCTTACTGATTTGTCAACTTGACATTATGTTATTTTGTGGTGTTAACTGTATTGGAATACTTCTATAGAAAACTTTATATATTTATTTAAAGTTTAGACTATATTTAAATAGGAGATTTATTTTACTCACTGATTTTGTGAGAATTAACCTGCTGATGATAAACCCATTAATCCTGTTATGAGTGGCAACTCTTATATAGTACTGGTAAATTTTCAGGCTTAGAAGTATGTGTATGTATGTGTATATATATATAATTTTTTTCAAGTAAAATGCACATCATTCCAAGATATTAACTTTGAAAGACAATGCACACTTTTTATTTCCTATAAAATCCATTGTTAATTTGGAACCATCATTACAATTTTCATTCTACAATAAAATATATGAGGAATCTTGGGCATGAGAGAGGGAGACAGTCAAGGTAGCCAGGTTTCATTTGCGAACATGCGTTGAATTTAATCAGTCAACTATCTCTGACTCTTTGCAACTACACTATCATTCATGTTAGATTACTCCTTATTCAAAAGTTTATCATGATTTAGTTTATAAAATATCGTGCTAAAATGAAGATGTGCTACAGGTGTCATTTTTTAAATAAAATATTAAATGTTTCCAAAAGAAACATGAATTTTACTTTGTCTTAATGAGTCAATGACAACTCCTAGAACCTGAACTTTAATTTCAAGCCCTCATAAAATATCACTTCACAGTTTATTTTATGCGCTTCCCAGGCTTTATGTCCACTGACTCACACTGGCCTGAATTGGAGGGCTGATCCACTTCTAGCTGGACACTGTCATAAACACTGTGCTGCAACACCCACAGCTCCCTTTTAGGGGGACAGGACTTACTATGCCAGTGGTCAGGAGTGCGACCAAATGACAGCTGCAACTTTTAGCTTTCTTTGAGAACTGCTCTTGGCTGAAGAGGAAAAACTGGTCCAAAGTCATGCCCTTGTTTCCAGGAGAGGCATGTGTGTCATGACTGCTTGCTGTTGGAATATAAAGGCCCAAATGTCTGGACACTTAGCCCTAAATAAGGGCAACTCTGAGGGACTATCCCAGCTTCAGTGTTCCCTGAAAAATTGTCTGGGGCCTCAGGAGGACCAGGCACTCTCTCTCTACCCAATTGGGCTTCCTTCTCTTCTCTAACAGGTGCTAATCTGAAATGCGCTCCCAAATGAATCTTGTATGTTGACCTCAGTTAGTTTCAGTGTCTGCTTCCCAGAATAACCAGTCTACAATGCCCGCCATCTCAGATTTCCTGTGATTGCTGCTTAAGTGTCCTTCCCTACTTAGAATTTAATTTTTCTGGGTTTAGTAACTAAAACTCATTTCATATGGTAGTAACTTGATTTATTTCCTCATAATTACATTTGTTCTTACTTTATAATTTCAAGTTATTTTTACTTTATCTTAAAGATGAAAACAGAAAGTAGGATAAACTGTTCTCCCTTATTCTAATAGGAAATATCTATCTTTTCTCTTCCATGCATAATATAAAGACATTCTTTTCAAAGAAATGAAAGTTTGGCTTAGCATCTGAAAATCAATCAACGCAATTTAGTGTATCAACAATTTTTTTTTTAAAAAAGGAAAAACAAAAGATTGTTTTCATATGTGCACAAAAAGCATTTAAAATCCCATGTTCAGGGGGCCGGCCGAGTGGCTCAGTTGATTAAGAGCTCGCTGAAGAGTGCGAGCTGAGCTCTGAACAACAGTTTGATGCCCAGCCCGAGCTGAGCTGCTGCTGAACTGCCAACAGGTGGCAGGATGGCTCAACTAAAAAAAAAAAAAAAAAAAATCCCATGTCCATCCTCTGTCCCCTCTACAGAGAAAGATATATATATACATATATATATATATATATATATATATATATATATATATATATATAGAGAGAGAGAGAGAGAGAGAGAGAGAGAGAGAACAAGAGACAAACAAAACAAAACAAAAACTACTAAATGAAGAATAGAAAGGAAATTCATGAACTTGATAAAATGCATCTACAAAAAATCTGTAGTTTATATTGTACTCTATTCTGAAAGGTTGAATGCTTGTCTCTTAATATCAGAAACAAGGCTAGGATGCCTATTCACACTGTAGCTACTATTCTATTAGTGGTTCTAGGCATCACAACAAGGCAAGAAAAATAAACAAAGAGGTCATAATTGAGATTATTAGGATACAGGATTAGTACACAAAAACTACTATATATCTATAGAGTTGCAACAGACAATATAAACAATTTTAAAAATTGAATTAAAAATGTCATGTAAAATAGAATCAAGCTATGAAATTCGAAGGCATAAATCTGACAGTGGATGTGCATGAGCTGTTCATTAAAATCTACAGTTTGCTGAGAGAATTTAAGAAGACATAAATAAGTGGAGAGAAATACTGTGTTCCTGGATCAAAAGACAACATTGTTAAGATGAAAATGTTCCTTAAATTGATCAGCAGATTCAACAAAATTCCAATAAAAATCAGGATTTTTTTGGTAAATGACAAACTTATTCTACAATTCATATAAAAATTCAAAGAACTGACAAAAAAGGGCAACTTTGCATTTATGGTACTTGAATTCAATTTTTATTACAAACCTACAGTATTCGAGAATGTATTGTCTCAATTTAGATAGATCAATCAAAAACCAAACTCAAAAACAGAGTCCAGAAATAGACCTACACATATATAGTTAACTGACCAACTCAGCTGGAACAATTGACTATCAAGATGTAAAAATTTAAATTCTGATCCATGCTTCATACCATTTTAAAAAATTAATTCAAAATGGATTATAGACCTACATGTAAAATGTATAACTATAAAACTTTTAGGAAAAATAGAAAAAAAGTATTTTGAACCTTGAGTTCTTATCTATGATATAGAAAACATAATTCATAACAAAAAAAAATGATAAATTGATTGTTAAAATTTAAGAAAGATTGTTTTTCTTTTTCTTTTTTATTTTTTTGAGGGCAGTGTCATCGGCCCTCATACATGGGATCTGAACCGGGGCCACTGACTTGCCAAGCCAGCGCTTAACCACTGCACCACTCGGCCAGCCCAGAAAGCTTGTTTTTCTAAAGACATTGGTAACTGAATGAAATGACAGTCCTCATAGTGGGGAAAAAAATTGTAAGTCACACATCTGAAAAAGACATATAATTCAGAATGTATACATAACAGCCTATTTTCCAAAATAAGAAAACAAGTACTTAATAATAAGCTTCCAGATGATCTGAACAGTAAACTAAGGAAGATATAGGAAAGACAATTGGTACTCAAAAATAAGTTGGACATCATTAGTCATTAAAACAATGTTAATGAACACTACACAGAGATACTATTACATTCTTATTAAACTGTCTAAATATAAAAAGGCTAAACACACTAAGTGTTGGCACGGAGTGGAGGACAAGAACATTCATACTGTTCATGACAGCATAAAATAGTAAAGCCACTTTGAAAAAGAGTTTGGTGGTGTAAAAAAACTAAAGACTCCGTTTTTGATGTTTGATCCCTGACAGCTTTCAGTACCCTTGTTTTTCCCCTTTGTTCCCCGCTCCTCCCCAATCTGAACAACACAGTAAGAAAGCCTACTTGTTCCCTTCCTTGGAGTACCCAGAAAGTTGAAGCCATGCAGACACTGCCAATGGGAACCCTCACTCCAGCCCTACCTCTTAGATGCTAAAAAAGCCAGTCACCCACTATGCTTCAGTACAGGCTGAATCAGAGCCCTTCTTCCTGAGGAAACCTTTTGTTGTTAATGTAAGAGGAATACATTGTTTTTCATATCAACTGGTGTCTATGTGTTATTCATCCCACCAATGAATAACATTCCTGGGCTGGGGAGTAGTGCTCAGTGTCCAGTAGGGGTCAATAAGTGACCAATTAAAAAATCAAAAGAGGGCTTCTTTAAAAGTAAACCACATGGTACTATCTCAAAAGTATTTACCCAAGTGAAATGACAGCATATATGCATACAAAGATTTGTACATGGATGTTCATAGCAGCTTAATTTGTAACAGCACCAAAACGGAAACAACCATCAAAAGGGGAATGGGTAAACCAATTGTGGTAGAACTATGATAATTATGCTGAGTGAAATAAACCCTACAAAAGAAGGTTACATACTGTATAATTCCATTTATTTAAAACTTTAGAAAATGCAAGTAAATCCATAGTGACAGAAAGTACATCAGTGGTTACCTGGGGATGGGAAGTGGGTAGAGGGAGCAGTTGGAAGGAAGGTATTACATTACATAAGGGCACATGAAAACTTTTGGGTTATGGTTATATTCATTACCTTGATTCTGGTAATAGATATATTGAAGTATAAAAAATTGTAGAATTTAAATACGTAAAATTTAGTATATTCAATTGTGTACCAAAAGTGTTTTAAGAAAAGTTTCCCTTGTTTGTGTTCAGTTTCTGCCTGCATCAATCATATTTTGTTTCATTTCTTCTTTATGAAGTATGGTTATTTATATTTCATATTTTATGAATGGTAAAAAATATGCATCATTCCATAGTCATAGTTCTCTTTACCTCTCCTTGTGGTAAAATTGCTTTGGTATCTTTAACTCTTGGAGCTTGTATCTTAGCTGTGGTAGTTCTTGTGTCAGTAACACTCATTCATTCCTATTCTTCATTTAGCTAATTAAGTTTCTTGAAGACTTAACCATTTGTCTCCTTCTCCTTCACCCAGGCCTTTGTTTTAAGTCATCTTCGTCTATGCTCTAATAGTATCCATGCATGTTTCCAGCAAACTTCTTACAGGCTGTGTGTGTGCCTCATCCACTGTACTCTTGGCTTCTCCAAGAGGGGACCTTGGACTCCATAGCCTCTAGCAGAGGGAAAGATGCAAAGGAGGTGTCATCTAATTGTTCAGGTGAACTGAGCTCCACTTCCTCTATGCATCAGCAGAGCCACTAGAATTTTTCCGAATCATTTTTAATGTATTGCATCATTAAATATATAATTTTCTATATGTCTGCAGGCTCTTGTTTCAATTATTACCTATTAATAGCATTAGTTAATGCTATTATTACTAAGTAGAATTAATAAGTAATATATTATAAGTAATATATTATAAGTAATATAATTAGAAGCAATATATTATAAATAATACTATAAATAACATTTAATAAAAATTAGAAATATTTTGTAATTTATTAACAATAATCCAACCTATATTCATTGCCATTTCCTTTGGGGAATGACTGACATTGTGGAAAACATAGGTGAATCCAAAGATTTCGTTAACTGGATCACTTTTATATTAACTATACTAATAGAAAATTAAACTTTTGAATCATACCTTTTTTTGGGGTGATATTCATAGGGTATACATGCATGTATTTTTTAAAACCTCGTTTTAGAGATTTCTTTATATGTTATAATTTTTATACACAATAGATGAATTACTTTTTCTACTTTGGGCAGTAAATGCTTTTATCTATATTGGGTAATTAATAAGACTAAACATGCTTATTTGCTGGCAAGGTCATTCACAATCAAACCTATCAGCAAACCTCTGAAGGAACGTTCACTGTAATGCAAGTCTCACTGACTATAGTAAGTACACATCAGACATACTTGTTGGATATTAGAATTTGATAACTTCGTCTGATAGAACTAAATATTGATTACCTTTATTTCCAAGTGTGAAGAGTTTGGCCATTTTAGCTTTACGTTAGTCATAACGAAACCCATCACTTGAAATTTTATTAAAATGAGAGTGAAATAAAGAGGACCTAGACAGAGACAACTAGCAGTAGGCCTGCAAAAATAATCACTCTTTTAAACTTTTAAGTGAAAACTGAAATTTGTTTTCATAATCGATCCATTTCAAATATGTTTCTGCATATTTGTTCGAAATTTGGTCAAAAAAAAAGAATTTCATATATGCTATGAAAACTTCAACTATTTTTTTAGGGTAATAGGCATGATCTTTGTAGTCAAATGTTTTCTTACTGTTGAAAATAGGCCACTTTTATTGCCTGAGGCCATCAGTGATTTGCAGAAAGAACACTGGGCACAGAGAGTAAGAAGGAAATTCACCCTTACCAGCAGTAACTTCCTTTGTTTTGGCTTTGGATTCTTAAATCTCTAATGCTCACCAGGAAAAACAAAAACAAAAGCAAAACAGAATCGTGATTATGTTTTTTGCTGGTCCAATCCTGTCTCCCACAAAGTGAAAAAGTTTCCAATAAATATGAATAAAATACATGTTGTCTGTGTGGGCATATTTCCTCATTGTTGATCTATTGTACTTTAATATTCCCAGATACATTTCCAGCTGAGAATTCAGTCCATGGAAAAAGCTTATTTGCCTGGCAATAAATAGGCAAAATTTAGCAAACATCTGAACCAGGAATCAGTTGGAAATTTGTGTGATGTAAAATGATGTTACATTAAATAATACACATATTTTCCCAAGGGCACGAGTTGTTTTTAATTGGGACTGAAGAGAGGGTTAAAAAAAAAAAATTTAAACTCTTAGAAGATTAGACTGAATCAAAACTATAAAATGTATTCCTTTTCTTTTTTTTAAGAAATGCTTATATCTTTCTTAATATCTTCATGTCTTTATATTATCCTAAATAAGAAAGAAAAGAACTTAGAAGTCAGCAAGAATAAACATAATTAACATTGAAATCCATGTGTTATTTTCATAAGTTCCTGAAGTATATACACATTTATGACTGATCAATTTATCCCACTGAAAAGTAATATTAACAGCTCCATAATTTATTCCTTTTTTATTTCATAATCAGTCATTTGCAATGAAGGATTTCAACCCTAGAAATCTGGACCACCCTGGAGGTTGAGGAAATTGCAGTTGCTTCTACCTCCCCAGAGCAATTTTAGCAACTAAGTTACTACCCAGGGGATGACATTTTTATGTTCCATTAGTGATAAGTGTTATTTTTATGCTTCTCATGGCCATTTCTCACTTAGCTTATACATTTGCACTTATCTACCTTCCCCTTCCCACTGCTCTGTTCCAATTATTTCCAATTGCAAGAACTGTGCAACACATCTCAAAGAAGTTCAAAGGTGGTTGTAGAGTGAACAGAGAACAATGTGATGGGTGTGAATTCACAGAAGTGAACTAATATATAATCATTGGTATTTGCTATTATCCAATGCCTTTTGCTCACAGAGCCTTAGTAGAAGAGTCAATTTTCATTTTCAAGACATGCTAGGCTCTCATTATTGGTGTGAAAATCAGCTGATAACATAGAAATATATAAGGGTAGAAATACTGGAATTTTTACTTCAAGTGTATCATATGGACAGGATAAGGTGAATAGTGATTTAGAAGGAATTTAAGTGAGATTAACTAACTGCCACAGTTCAGACTTTGTGCAGTGGGAATAATCCCTACTGAGGTTTCACAACATGTGGGCCTTGCACATCCGCAATTGTTTATTGGACTTCACCTAAATATACCACAGGCGACTCAACTCAGCATGTACCATAATGTACTGATCAAATATGCCCATCTCCTGATGCTTCACTTGCTAAATGGTTACCACAACTCACCCACTTGCCCAAGGCGGACTTGTTCAAGGCAAAGGTGTGTCTGAAATCCTTTTTAATCATCCCATAGTCATTCTCTAACTCACTCCTACTCATTGGTTCTGCCTTGTTTAAAACACAACCAAAACACACACATGGACATAATGAACAGAAGCTGCACTAAATGCATGCATTAGTCTATTAAATTCTGACAACAATCATATGAAGTAGACACCATTGTTAATTTCATGTTCAATGAGGAAAGCTACTTGGACAGAAATTAATCACCAGGACGGAATTCCTATAGCTAATAGGTGGAGCCAGGATTTCAACTAAGTCAACCTGACTGAAGAGCACAGGTACTTTCCTACTAAACATAAAAGTTTCAGATTTGCTGATGGATTGTAAGTGGAGGCTGTGGTTCAAAGAAGACTCCAAAGTACCCCTTTATGTCCTTTGTTTGACTACATAGACAGACTTACTAAAATGGGGACGACTAGGTGAGTAAGTTTGAAGCAAGTTAAAATCAAGTGTAAATTTAGCATCTTTATTAGGTAAGCATGAATATGCTAAATAGACAGGTAGATAGATGGCCTGAAGTCAGAAAAAATCACGGAGATAGACACTGGGGAGCAATTGACATATAAATGGTATTTAAAACTATGGAACTGGATGAAAGCTTTAGAGCTAGTGAAGATGGGAAATGAATTTTGACACTCTTAGTATTTATTCAGCTTCTAAATCATAATAAGTACTTCATAAATATTTGTTGAATAAATGAATATATAAATAGAATCCCATTACGTGTCAGATACTAGGCTCACATTGAGACATGAAGAGCAAGTGAAGATTTAGCTGTTTCCATATCTCTTTATAAGTTAAATGGGTGATATAACATATGTTATAAGGCAAAAATAAAAAGAGTCAGGCCAGAGAGTTATAAAATTACAGTTTAGGTATGGAGATTCCTCAAAAAATTAAGAATAGGATTACATGACCCAGCAATCCCTCTCCTGGGTATCTACCCCCCAAAATCTAAAAACATCTATCCATAAAGATATATATGACCCATGGTCATTGCAGCATTATTCATGATGGTCAAGACATGGAAACAACCAAAGTGTCCTTCGATAGATGACTGGATAAAGAAGATGTGGTATATATACACAATGGAATGCTATTTGGCCATAAGAAAGGATGAATCAGTGCCATTTGTAACAATATGGATGAATCTTGAGATTATCATGTTAAGCAAAATATGTCAGACAGTAAAAGTCAAGAACCATATTATTTTACTGATACGTGGGATATAAAACTGAAAGCAACAAAGGAACAAGGCATGCAAACAAAGAGAAACTCATAGACAAAGATAATACTTTACTGGTTACCAGGATGTATGGGGTGGGGGTGGCAGAAGAGAGTAAAGAGGGTAAATATATGGTGATCGAAAGAGACTGATTCTAGGTGGTGAGCACACAATGCAATATATAGATGATATATTACAGAATTGTACACTTTAAACCTATATAATTTTACTAACTAATGTCTCCCCCTAAATTTAATAGAAATTTTAAAATACAAAGTTTAGGGTTCAGATTTAACAGTTTGATTTTAGCCAAGTAACTTAATTACCAAAATTCTAGTTTTGATTAGTGAATTGATCTGGGTGGTCTTTTTAAGTTTAACATTGTAGGAAAGAAGGAACTGGAAGATGCAAACAATATAAATTGAAATAATAAAAAGACATCTAAGTACTCAATGACACAATGCAAGGAATCAGGCTCTGGTGAAATTTCAGGAAATAAAATTAATTAAGAAACATAAATTTTGGTTTGTATACAATAAAAGACAAAAATTTCAGAGGAGTCAAGGGAGTTATATGGTGCAACCTGGTGGTCTTGCCAGTTTATCAGATCTATTTGTTTGGATGCACACTGATAAACAATCTTTTTTAGCATCAATCATTTGCAAGAAACACTGTTTTCATGGAGACATGCATGCATCCCCTTGAGGAAGCTTTCTGAATAGACAGCTACCATCTTTGCTTATGATTCTTAGATTTATGCACCAAGACAAGTCTTAGGATAAGTTAGCATCCATCATGCCTGATAGCATTGCTGTCAATGTCCTCTCTGTGATACCAGGGGAGAAAACAAGTTTCTCTGTGTTTACTTTTCAAACACCTTTTGTTAGCAAAATCCAGCAATTAGTAACATATGAGATATGATCATTATTTTTATCTGCTAATGAACAGTATTAGCCCTTTCTTACATTTAATTCACATTTGTATTAGTAGGATTACATGGATATCAGAAAAAAGAATCACCTGTTGCCCCCACAAACATCCCATCCCAGCTGAAAATCTCCCACTAACGATTTAGAAGAAAAATGAAGAATGGGTAGTAGCAGCTGTTTTTTTCTAGCTGTTTCTTTTATCTATTTGAATATTTTTAAACATGTTATACTTTATTGAAAATCTGAAAAAAAAACTTACTTAAAGAAAAAATGAAGTATCAATTCAAAAACGTTTACCACACACCAACTCTGAGAAAGGATCTGTGAAAAATCTCTATTCTCTTTACTTAGACCATAAGCTAATAATTTTAAATGAGGGAAATTCCAGCCAGATATAATATTTGAGTCCAAACTATTCTCTTGTCCAGACCAGCTGTCAAATTCATCATAAATCTAAACTGTATTACCTCTAATAATGCAATTATCTGTTTAGTTATTTTTCCAGCATGGTCAAATGGTTGGTATGGTTTGTCCTATGATTTTATTAATTTTGGTTGTGTATAATTAGGTGCTAATAGTTTGGACACTATATCTTAAATTTATTATATGTTTTCAAATAGTAAATGGATGGGGAAAATAAATAAAGGATCAGTTAAGTGTTAGAAGATTCCTTTCTGCTTTTCTCTGAGCTCTAGAATCACTGTTGGAATCAGTGATGTATACAGATAGAGCCGGATTGTATTCTTCTGAATTTAATTATCACAGACACCCATTCCTCAAATGGAAGCCTGCCAGACTACAGAGTAATTCAAATGTAATTTTTGTAGACAGAGTCAACCAGCACCTCAGATTTTGGAAAACTGAATTTCATTTGCCTTAACATTACAAATTTCTCTTTTTTCAAAAATTTGTGTTTTTCTCTTAACATTAGGATTCATCATTAATAAAATAAAATGTTATTTTGATATAACATTGAGAGACTCATCTATCAAATAGGAGGATTCACCAGCTGCAATGGTTATGAAGCACTCGTAGACTTGCACAGCCATATCTGTACCTACTTACATTTGGGGGAGATTATAATATTTAAATAGATCAGGTGGAGAAAAGAAAATATACCACATAGGGAAAGAAAAAGTCCACTGGAAGGATGTATGTTGATATTAATAGAGTGAATCTATTTACTTGGTTATATTTATTCATATGTGACTTGGATATTGTTAGATGTTCATATCATCTGTATAGTGTTTCTTAATTTAAACACGGTCATCATCCAGTATGGCACATTGTATTTTCTGTAGATTTATTCAAGTTAAAGAAATTCCTTCTATTCCTATTACCCTACCAGATTTTATCTTACATATTTCTTACAAATTTAGTCAAATGCTTTATTCTGAATGTTTTGAGATCCTTATTTTTCTTCTTCATTTGTTTTATGTAGTAAATTTCTAAATTCATTTTCCTAATGTTAAAAGAACTTTACATTGTTGGAATTAACCAACTTGTTCATGACATTTTATTTTGCTTATACAATACAGGATTTGGTCTCTCATTACAATCACTTCTATTAACATTTTGCTGTTATATATATAAAATAAAGAGAGAGAGACAGAGACAGAGACAGAGAGAGACAGAGAGCGAGAGAGATAAGTTGGGGAGTTTTAAAACTTTGTTTCTACACTTGTATATTTCTTTTTTTAACCTAGTATTTTTAGTTGTGCTGCATATACCAGGAGTTTTTCTGAAAATCTATTTAAATGTAATATATGGGACCATAATTTTCTCATTAGTCATTTCTACATTTAAAATTTAAATACTGCTCAGTTAATTTCTGATGCTTATCTATATTCTGAATAACTGAGATAGCCACGCAATAACATTCTAGAGACGGGAAGTGTTATTTTAATAAAACACTTAAGATTTTTCTTGTTTAGTTGGTTCTCTCAAAAGGCTGATTCATTAATAAAAACTTGTATGTTGCCAAGGTAATTTGAAAGGAATACAAAGAATCCTTCTTCAAATATTACAAATCTACCCAACTAGCTTTTTCTGTCATTAAGCTCTCCAGTCTTGCAAAAAGCATTCATGCATACTTTCATTGGGATATAACTCATTTCAGAGAAAAAAAGTTAGGAGAGGGGAATCGGTATCTAGGTTTGAATGGGGTGAGCAGGCAAGTGAGTATTCCAGTGAAGGTGAGTGTGTGTAGCATGTGTGTCTACACAGGAACTACCATACTGATAATAACTATATACATCCATTACCTTCTCTAAGCTGGTCACTTGATATGCACTATCATTCAACTCATGGAACAATCCTGTGAGGCACTATTATTGTCATCATCTTAAAAATAAGTAAACTGAGGATTGAAGCCAGTAAGCAGAGCCATACCTAATTAGGAAAGGAACCGACCAATGTCCCAACAGAGTCTCCGTGAACCATTCTTTACGCTTAAAACTGAGCTCTTGGTAATTCTTCCTGAAAAGAATAGTAGGAAATGATGAAATGCAAATTCACCCAGGGGCAGTCCAGCCCCTCTACCATCTATTAAAATACTATTACATTCTTCAAGTCAAGATACTGCTTGATCAGCAAACTCAAACAGTTATTGTGCAGTTATGTTTATTTAATTGAGAAATGAGCTTACCAGCACACTCAGCTTCATGCAGGATCATGGGAGTCCATGGAAGGAGTGTTGCAACTCATTCCTGCCTGGCATAAGTTTATCTGTGAAAAGAGAGAGACACATGAGACAAGGGACACCCAGATAACTTACATGGGGAGATTATACATACTAAGACTGATTGTATGAGCACTCTAAACTGAGGTTGAATACATCATTTGTGAGGCCTGGGGCAAAGATATAATGGCCCTTGTGAAAAAAGTAATAAAAAAAAGTATCATTAAAAGTGCCAGAATAGGGCAGGCCGAGTGGTGCATTGGTTAATAGCTGGTTTGGGATGCCAGCGGTCCCGGGTCAGATCCCACATATGAGGGCCAGTGACACTGCCCTCTACAGCTAAGATGGTGAACAACAGCTGCACCTGGAGCTGGGCTGCTGTGAGTCCCCAGAATGGCATAGCTGCAGCCCCTGCTGCAGTGGGCTGCCATAGGCTACAGTGAGTGGCCGGCAGCCAGCGTGAGCTGCCAAGAGCCTCTGTGAGCAGTCATCCAGAGGCTGGCAACCGATCTGCCTCACCCGAGAGCAGCACAATGACGATATCAACATGGGCCAGTGAAGCAATGTCCTCCACAATTAAACTGAAGAACAAAAGGACAGCAACTTGTGTGTTCCCCTTCCCTGGTTCCCCAACGCTGCTCTCCTCCCCCAATTCCCCAATAAAATCTTAAAAAAAAAAAAAAAAGTGCCAGAATATAATGATCTGTCTCTTTCTCTCTCAACATGGCAATGTGCTTTGCAATTGCTATTTCATGTCATTTTCGGTAAAGAAATTTTTTAAAAACATTGCACAAATATCACTATTTATTTACAAAATACATGTTATGATATAAATATGAAGACTTTCAGTTCTAGGTAGAATTACTAAAATTACACAATTCATATTTTTTAGCTCATGAATTTATATACTAGAGCAGTGAAAGCACTGCACAAAACTAGCTCAACGTTTTTTATTGGGATATAATTGACATATAACATTGTATTAGTTTCAGGTGTACAACACACTAATTCAATATTTATATATAGCTCAATCTTTTTTTACTTCGCTTCATGATATCCTCACGTTTACCAACACTCCCTACCCTCGGCTTACTAATGAATAAGTCGTGAAGCCAGTGCTGCTCTCAACTTATAACCTTTAAGCAGAGAAAAAGTTAGGTATAATCCTCAATGTATCACTGCTTAGGGCAAGGGGAGAAGGGGAGAAGGGGAGGGGAAGAAAGAGATCCCATTTTTAATATTAGTATCTAACTTCCAAATCTAGAACAGCAGGAAATATAGTTTAGAGTCTGGGTTCCCTTCTTTGCTAGAAGGGATGTTGTGATTTAATGCAGAAACAAAGAGCTATTTATATAATCATCATGATAAGCCATTTTAATTTTGCTGGTTACCAGTGAGACTTTTTCCAAAAAATTCATTTAAAAATCATATATATCAAACCCAATCTCCAATAAAAATATTCATAAAGTATAATTATAATAGCAGGGTTTTTTTTCCAAGATTCATTTTTCTTTATAGTGGATGGAATCAAATAAGGTTCCTTAACATGTCTTTATAGCGATAGTTAACATTTCTTTCTAAGAGGGAGTGCTTACGTACCCAGAAGCTCCCAACAAATTTATTTGATTGTTTTTTCTGATTCAAAGTTATATGTCAAATAAAAAGTTAATATCACAAGAGGAAAACTGAAGGTATTAAATCCTAACTATGATTACATCTGTAGTATTGTCTAGAGAAAAATATCAGAAAATTCAGTATCAAATTAAACTCTGCATGTTTCACTCAAATAATTCTTCAGCTTACACACTAAGGCACATATGCAATGAAATGGGATGCTTTCAGTTAACTAAATTATTGAGGAATTTTTCTACGCTTTACACTTTTGCTAGAATTATAAAGCAATTATTGTCTCTAAGTTTAATTTGACAATAAATTATTCACTACATAGCCCCTTTTTTCAGTTGTATAAATTGCTGTTTAAATCATTAAATGTTTTATTTCAAAAACACAAGCATAAGTACTTCACATGAAATTCAATTTTTCTCACTAACCCCTCACTGATTGAAGGGTAGGCTATTTCTCTCACACTCACATATTCACTCTCTTAAACAAAAACACAGAAACAAACAAACAGAAAAACCTTTCTTCATTTAATATCCCCTTAATAGTTTCTCACTTGAAAAAATCCAAGGAATAAACAGCATTCTGTATTTTCATAGTAAAACACAGAGCCCACGGCTGGTGGGCAAACACATCGCATGCCCCTGGTTCCACTCCTTCCAACTGAGTTGCAAGCTCAAGTCAATTGCCAAAGTCTTTCACTTCTGGCCCTGTGGGTTGAACTTATATCACATCAGTCCTACCAAGAGGTTCATTATACAAGGTACACAAATCACAACCATCACCATCACCACCACCAACAGTGAAAGTGCCAATGAATAATTTAGGTGACCATATGTGGGATGGGCAAAATCCTTGAGCAAAGAAAAAACAATGATGTGAGTCCACACTGTACTGAGTGATAACAGTAAGCTGTAGCAGGCAACCAACCAGAAGGAAAACTAATAGATATGAGGATCTATAATCATTTGGTCATTTTGCTTAATAACTTTCCTTTCAATGCTTTGTTTAATGACTGATTTACTTCAGAATTATAGTGAAAGATATTTGATAACTCAAAATATATCATTCTCTTAATCTAATGGTCAGCATTCACTTATTAACATCCTGCATAATGAATTCTACTTCATCAGAACTTTGTTAGTATATTTTCCATTTCTCTGATATTTTCATTTTAAAAAATAATTATACAACCAATTTTATAACATAGCAGCATGGCTAAATTAGTTAGGACCATGTGCCTTACTTTTAATTTTTATGATCACCAAGAGACTGAATTCATTGCAGTTTTATTTGCATAAAACATCCCATTGTATAGCTTTGCATATTCTTCATGTTGATACTCTATTCCCCAGCTAAACCTTTCTTATAAACAAAATCTGAACAAGCTAGGATCTATTCATAATAGTTAATCTGGAAGTCCCTCAGGAGTCTCCAACGCTCTTTTCTTTGCTAAGATTGTAGAAATGTGTTTTAAAAGCCTCGTTAATGGAGACATTTGGCTTATATTCAATACCTAAATCAAGACAGATTATCATAGCAGCTAGTTAAATAAGTAATTATCTGTCTCTAGCCCCTAGATAATGAGTGGTACTATTTAACACCAGATTTCTAGCAACTGTCAATATCCAGCAGTTTTCTTTGAAAATTCAGAGCTGATGTCAAGTAAAAACAAATGTAAATAAAAGCCATGAATTCTTGGACCTCAGTAATTTGTCTGGTGTGACTAAGAAAACATTTAGAACACTTATATTTTAGAAGGGTGATCATGTAGACATTTGTCTGCTCAAAAATCGTACAAATGAGAAACTTTACATTTATTGCCCATGAGAAAAATTAAGGAAGTTTAGTTTTACCCAGAAGATCAATCGTGTGTTTCTGGTTGTATCATGTGCTTCCAACAGTTTTGAGTTTAAACAGAGATAAATCAATAAATAAATACCAGGATAAACTAGGATATTAAAATAAGACTTAATAAATGGATCAAAAACTCAGAAGAAGTAGCCTTGAAGTGAGTCAAAAGAGTGTTGTCATATTTCCTAAATTCTACGATATCAAAAATTTTGAGATGCATAAATGATTTAACATTTAGGGGAAAACAATTCCAGCTATAATATTAAATAATATTACCACCATTTTAACCCATTGATGTTAAAATGTGTCTTTGGTAACAAATGCTGAAATATGAAAAACTGCATGTTATAATAAGGGAAATTTATACTTGGTATCCCCAAAATTCAGACTTTTTTAAATGCTGACTCACAAGCCTGAAAGTAGAAAACACAGGAATTTTATATACCAATACTAATGGATGTTGCAAACTGGTGGCCATTGGCTAAACCTTGCCATGTTTTTTTGTTTTGTTTTTTAAGAATTAGAGCACATATGTTCTGGTTAATCACAAGCCCCACCACACTGTATTTTATTATATCATTTCATATATATATATATATATATATATATATATATATATATATTACTTCCTGGTTACCATTAAGCACCAGAGTTTATAACCTTAAAATGGACTGAAAGGAAAAAAGCATAGGAAACTTTCAAATACCTGCTATTGTAGCAAATTAAGTAAAGGCACAGTTTGTAAATATCATCTTTATTTTATTCTTATGAATGATCTAAATTAGGCTTCAGCCAACAACAGCCCAACGGCCAAATTGCACTTTCTATGTATTTTTTAAAGATACAGTTTTATTGAAACACAGCTATGCACATTTGCTTACACATACCTATGGTTGCTTTCACACTATAATGGAAACAGAAACCATGTGGTCCATAAAGCTATGCAAGTTTAGTGGGAAACTGAGTATCATTCTCACAGCAAATTATACAATTCAGGAATCACAAAGTCATGTACACTGAGGAGACATATAAACACAGCAGATAAATGAGTAGACACATATTCAAGGTTTGAGGAAAGGGAATTTTGTAAACTGGATGCCGTACTGCCCTGCCAGCAGGACAGCCATTGATACAACCTAACAGTGTTGCCTTAAGTGCTGGCCCACTCTAGGGAGGAAACAAAACACACACATGAGCCAGACAGGTATTGGGACTGCTCTAGTATGGCTGCTTTGCTGGTACTGACCTCACCCTCTGTGATCGTTAATTTTATGTGTCAACTTCACTCGCCACAGAGTTCCCAGGTTACCATAGGGTGTGTGTGTGTGTGTGTGTGTGTGTGTGTGTGTGTGTGTGTGTGAGATTAGCATTTGAATTGCTGGGTTCAGTAAAGTAGACTGTCTTCCACAGTGTGGTGGGCATCATTCAATCCATGGAGGGCTTGAAAAGAACCAAAGGCAGAACAAAGACTTGGTTCCTATGTTTGGCCTCACTACTGGAGCTGAGACATTTCATCTCATCTTCTCCTGTCTTTGGACTGGAATTGACACCAGTGTCTCTCCTGGTCCATACACTCCTAGGGATTCAGACTTTCCTGGGTCTCCTAGCTTATAAATAGCGGATCATGGGACTTCTCAGATTCCATAATCATGTGAGCCAATTCCTCATCATAAATCTCCTTTTATATCGATTCTGTGTCTCTGGAGAACCCTAATATGCTTCTCCAATCTAAAAGGCACATTGGATGCTTTGCTAAAACCCCAGTTTTCCTGTCAAAAAGACATAATATTTATAATTATCATCATGATCCTTGATAGGCATTATACTGTCACTACTTACCTAGAATTTTTGTGATCTTTGAAGAGGTTGCAAATATTTCCCTTATACTGCCCAACGTAATTGGGGTTCCATCAGACCAGCTAGAGTTTTCAGTGAGACAAACTACTCCCATTTTTTGGCTTTCCCTTCATCTTTATTCTGACATATACACAGAAACCTAGGCAAATGATTCAAAGAACGATTTCCCCAAATCTAAGTTTATCTTTATCTTCATAGTGTCTCACTAATGCTCCTTCTTTAGCCTTACCTCAGAGTGACTATTGTTCCACCTTTTGGGGGACTGTTGCTCTCTTTCATACACATATTTCTTTAAATATTTTGCATTTTTGAATACTTTTCCTATCTTCCTGCAATCATAAAGGCAAAGTTGTGCACAACTTGAGAGATTAGTGGGAACAAGTAATGGGGGAGGACTTGCTTAGTGTCAATTTCATATAACTCATTTAAAATTTTAGTTCCTGGGAAAAGCACTACCAATATATACAATTTAAACTTTTTTAGCAATTGAGGGGATAAACAGTTCTCTAAGATGATTACTGACAGCTTCGATTATATACCTTATATTTGATATAAGATTGTGCCATTGTATTGATATGTTTAAAAGTTTTGCATACACTTAGGGTTGCTCTCGTTTTTCCTAGGGGAAAATATTGGAGGTATTCAATATGGGGGCATAAAATATAAATGAAGTTATTTATTAGGTACTGTAAGTCAAACTTTACCTCAGGTCACTAATATAAATGAGATCTATGCTTTGCAGACCTTCTTACATCAACAAAATAAAAATAAATGGATCATACTTCATCAGCAAATGATGTTAAATTTCTTTTATCAACCTTAAAACTTATCATTTTGCTCATAGAACAATATACTCTGATGCTTAATTTATATATATATATATATATATATATACACACACACACACTCTATGGAACAAAAGGTTTAAAGGTAAAAAAATAAAACACTTTCAGTTAACGGAAAATATACTATACAAAGATGCTTATGATGAAACTACCTTTCTAATTTATCTTTGAAATGATTTCTTTTGTGTCTCTCTCACATATTATTTTAGTATTTTTGTGAAAAATGGGATACATGTAAAAGGTCCAAATAAGGTGTTTATCGAGGTCTTGGTACAAGTTTAAAAATGAAACATCAGAAAGGCTACATACCGATTTAAATCTGATACCCATTGGAAGACAATTTATCTCAACATATATACATTCAAATTGAATTTGAACTACTTCCAAATAAGAATTGCCTACTGACTTAATGAAAACCAGAACAAAATAATAAAATCATATTTGCTGACACTTTTGTTCTTTGTTTTTTTTTTAGTGGTTGCATGTTCATTTGTATATTTAGTTGCAAAATAGTACTCTACAATAATTTTGTAAATATTTGACATATATCTTAATATGTATGTTTAAAACAATTTATCTTTATTTATATTTACCAAACATAATGTACTAAATACATTATATCTGCAAACAGTTCCATTGGAAATGTGAGACAAATCAAAGCTTGTGACAGAAAAGTTATAATTTTTTTTGGCAGTCTTTCATTATGTCCATAAGTATAAAAGGCTTCCTGTGTACTATGGACTGTGCTAGATGCCAACAGTCTCATGGTAAATGAGACATAGTTCCTGGAGTTCATAGTATTATATGGTTATGAAAAATAAGCTAAAAAACAAACAAACAAAAAACCTACAGATTGCAATAAGTGTTAAATTTAAAATAAGCATACAAGCAGTAGAGCTAAGCTGTGGGAACAATGCAGGCAGGAGAGAATAACCCCAGGTCACTGTTCGTTAGAATGTAAGGCTCATTGGGTACAGACCCAATATGGCTGATGTACATCATATCCCTTGAGCTTTGCAGAGTATCTGACTCATACATAGTAGCACTCAGTTAATATCTGTGAAATAAATGAATGAATGAATAAATGAATGAACATGCACTCATTTTCTAAAGTGCCAATCAGTATCCTTTCTAAGTGTGTCACTTATGTATAGAATTGAAAGATAAGGAGGAATCTACCACAAGAAAAATGGAAGACATATTTTCAGAAAGAAGAGAGAGTAGGTAAAATAGTTAAAGGTGGGAAAGAGGCAGAACTGAAAGGCTAAATGAGGTTTGAGCAGAATTACTAGTAGGGCATATGGTGGGAGTTAACTTGGAGCTAGCAAAGCCTACCTTATGTACACTATTGTAGACCATGATGGCAGAGTTAGATTTTTTTTCAAAGTAACCAAATGGGAGTAAACTCCTATCAAGAGGCTTTTAACAATTCAAACCTCATGAAATGGTCCAATGGATCGTAAAAGAGAGTGTTATTCTATGCCTTGACCTACAACCCACCTTCACTGCTCCTTGCTACCAATATCTATGGACTTCCTTTATTCCAACAGCACAGATTAAGAGATAACAAAACCTTATTTACATATTTTTTTTTATTTTTTATTTTCTGGAGTTTGTGATAATAATTAGTAAAATCTCCAATTGTAAAGAATGTATGCAAAAATATATCCAAATCTGTTGATTCCTGAATTCAAACTGTGTTTAAATAATAAAATTTGGGATGATAAGGATTATCTGATTTATCTGACTACAAATTAGACACAAAATATTTTATGTAGGAAGAGGCCATTTCTTTGAAAAAAGTGGGATTTTCTTTGAATTAGACACTATATCCTATGGGAATAAACAAAAAAAGAACTTTACATTTTAAAAGCATAAAGTAAAGCAACAATGAATTTTATATACCAATACTAATGGATGTTGCAAACTGGTGGCCATTGGGCTAAACCTTTCCATATTTTTTGTTTTGTTTTGTTTTTCAAGAATTAGAGCACATATGTTCTGGTTAATCACAAGCCCCACAACACTTTATTTTATACTATTTTAGCTGTATATATGTAAGTTACTTCCTGGTTACCATTAAGCACCAGAGTTTATAACCTTAAAACGGACTGAAAAGAAAAAAACAGAACAGGAAGCTTTCAAATGCCCACTATTGTAGCAAATTAAGTAAAGGCACAGTTTGTAAATATCATCTTTATTTTATTCTTATGAATAATCTAAATTAGGCTTCAGGCCACTACAGCCCAATAGCCAAGTTGCACCTTCTATGTATTTTTTTTTAAATAAAGTTTTACTGAAACACAGCTATGCACATTTACTTACACATAACCTAGTTGCTTTCACACTATAATGGAAGCGGAAACAATATGGTCCATAAAGCCAAAAACATTTATTATCTTGCCTTTTAAAGAAAAAGTTTGGAAATCCCTGGTCTAAATAAGAAAAATAATAATAATAATTTAGAGTAAGGCTATTTAGTCATGTACAGATCCTATTACATCAATGTATACAATATACAAGGAACTTCCTATGAACTTGTCTTACTTACACTTGTACAGATCTTTTATGCTATAACTTGTCCCAAGATGTCCTGCATGAATCCAGAGGCAGAAATGAAATCCATTTGCTGATTTATCCACAATCTTAATTAGCATAATTCTCTAATCCACTTACATGCTGCTTAGTGAAATCTGAAGGGATCATTACACAGATGATCAAGCTACCCATCTGTCTTCTTAAAATAACACCACTTGCACTAAAACATAAATGAAGTAAATACCTGAAGCTCAGTATAAATAAGAATGTTGGATTTTTAAGTTAAGTAAATAATAATAGTAAGAAAAATATGGCAGAATAAAAATAGATTTGAAAAATAAAACAAAATGCACACCCTGACCTTGATAATATCTCCTGCACATACTGGCAAGTAGAAGGAAAGATTAATAAATTACATCATCATCAATCCAACTTCATTTTTAATGTCTGTCGGTCTATCCATTTGGCTTTTAAAATAAAGTGCAGACACATATTTTAAAGCAACCCGCAACATGATTAATAAGGGCAGCACAGTAAAGAAACATAAAGCTGCCCAGTCTCCTTCATCTGTTCTCCTGGTGCAGTGATTAACCTTTGAGTTTATGAGTAGTTTTGCACTTGCTTCAGATAAAGTATTTTATGAGTTCTTCCCTTCCAGGCAACTTGGATTAAACTTATCAGGCCCAGGAAGATAGCGACCCATAATAGCTGTTCCCTTTGAAATCATAATTGTCCCCCTTTATCTGAGCATTTCTTGCACAAACCAGATGGACACATCAAGGCAGAGAGAAGACAACTTGTTAAGGTCACCTTCTAGACTGTATATATCATTCATGCTTAATTGATCTGAAGATCTACCTAAAGACAGATTGCCATGCATTATAAACGCTGAGAATATGATAAGATCATTTTTGCTCTCCATTAATTCCCATTTGGAATGGCTCCTGACTTTACAAAACTTTTTGGCAGCACACTCACTGATGACTGATCACTCCTTTTCAGTGTAGAAATAGGGCAGAGGCAAGAAGATTTATCTTTCTGTAAATTCCTAATGAAATATTATAACAAAGTGGGTTGGGGTAACTCCGACTCCCAGTACCATCCCACCCTCCAAAACATAGCAAGTCAGAAAAGATGGACTTCACCCATGTTTTGAGATTATATGACATCTCATTTGAAGGGGTGCTTGACTCAGTTTCAGAGCTTGCACCCTGACCACGATAAAGGAATCAGGTGAAATTCTGTTTCCACATTCTGACAGTTTATATCTTCGCGTATGCCAGGAAAATCCATCATCCTGTACCTCTCCCAAACCTGGGTGTCCACCCCAAGATCTGCAGGAGTCTGATCTGAGGTAACTCAGCACCTCCTTCCCATTAAAGCGTACCCCATTTTGCATGTTAACTGTTCTTCTTTCTCTTCAATTTGGATAAAGAACACCACCAGCAGAAAACCAAAAATGAGTAAAGACTTTATTCTGTCCATGGGCTTGTACTATAATCAATGCTTTCTAATGAAACAGTGTTCCAGAAAAAAAGGAGAGACTGAGGAAGATGAGATGAGTGAAGGATAGATGGGACTCACAAAACAGTACTTCAGAAAATGCTGTAACATTGGGAGAACAGAAACAAACAAACAAACAAAGCAGAGGGTTACCTGATAACACATTGTGCCTTTAGGAAGAACTTCTTTTGGGAAAACAAAACAATATGTTTTTAAGCAATTTATCATTAAGGGGTGATGTATCAATGAACCAAGAGATTCAGAAACTGAGAACATAACAGTGGACAGCATGAGTGACATCATATGCTGGTTTACAAGATAAAGACTTGACCCATTTCCAGTGGGACCGTGAGTGCTATTCATTACGGTGCTTGCATTCACCATATGGTATCGTTCCATTTATTTTTGTTTGATAATATTTTCTGATAATCCAACCTGTTTTAATACATTGTTTTAAGAAATTTTGTAAATAAGTAACACAGGTCAATAACCAGATATGTGATCTTCAGTTTCTGATCAAAGTTTTAGTTAAGAATTATTGAAATTCTTATTGAAATACTCTCCATGAAAAAGAGTCTGTATCTGATATCCAAATCATGACTCACAGAAGGAAACCTTGAAAAAAAAATTTTTGTGGCTAATTTTAAATGCACAGAGAAAGATTATCTACACATTTCTCAAAATTGCAGCATTTGTTTTCCTGAGAAAGGTATCAAACCCGTGGTTCTAAAAAGAAGTCGATAGTGTGAAACATTTTTCTGCTAGAATAAATGCCACATATACCTACCTGTTTCCATGAGGGTTGGTCTATTATTTGAATGGGGACTGTACTGGCAGGTATGATGGGAGAAATAAAAAGGATAAAAAAGAAACTCTCTGCCTTGAAGTCTGACCACCTTCTGCTGCCTGCGAGCCTACAAGGACTGAAAACAAGAATGAGTCTGTGCCCTCTGAGAAGTTACTATGCATCTATCAGTTGAGTCAGGAGGAACCAGAGACTTCTGTATGGCCCTGAAAGGAAAACTTCCATAAGCCAGATTCAGAGTCACCGAGACTCTCTGCCTTAGGATCATCAGGACAATTCTTTCTTTTCTTTATCCATGTAATACACCAGTTACCTTAAAAAAATAAATAAACAAACAAAACTCCACTAAAACAAAGCCCAGTTACTCAGATAATGGTGTCAAACACTGGACGCCATAGTTCTGTACATTCCATCTTTTATCTTTTCCTAACTCTGGAACTTTTTCTGTGCTCTTTGGTAGTCATTTTCAGTCATCAGAAGAATCCTTTGTCCTAGAAAACTTACCTGAAAGTTCTCTTTATTATCTTTCTCCAATGGAAAACTGACCCTCTGAGGTACATTTTCTCTATATAACCATGACTTTCCTTAGACTTTACTCCTGCTACATTATCTTAAGGAAAAATAACAAACTTGCTTACTTCTCACGGTCATTCACTTCCTCCTCCATAAAAATGGCAATCTTTGAATCTCAGGTTCAAACACACATCACCCCTGCTTATAGAATTCATCCACCAATCACCAGGGCACTTCTCTTCCCATTTTGAATATTTTATCTCCTGGCTCACTGTTCCTTTCATCCACATCATTTCTTCCAGGCTTGATGATTTCAACATTCACACTGATGAAACTTCCAGCATTGGCCTCTCAGTTCAGTGATTTTCTTGTCTCTCATCCCATCAAAACTACTCAATCTCGTGGTGAAGCTCTGGTAGACTTTGTACCTACCCAAAACTTCAGCCCTCCTAAACTCAATTTCAAAAACTCCACTCTCCAATATAGTCAATAATGTTGCAACAAGTAGGTATAGTGCCAGGGATGTACTAGAGTAATTGGGGTGATCGCTATGTAAATTATATAAATGTTTAACTAGTATGCTGTATATCTGAAACTAATATGGAATATATTGAATGTCAGCTGTAACTGCAAAAATAAAACTCCACTCTCCAATAAACAATTTCTATCTAGCTAGCTTACTTCATCAACTTTCTGGGTCCAATAATTTTTGCAGCAACTTTTTACAGCATATATGTGTAAAATTACAATTCTTTTAACAATTCTTTTAACATACTAATATTTAACTCTCCCTGGTACTAAACATCATCCCTTTTACTCCACATAAATTAAATAGTCAACTATGCTAATCACTTTTTCCTGCCATATTCAAATTCTTTGCTCTGTTCTCAATTTTCTTTTCTTTCTTTTTTTTTTTTTTTTTTTTTTGAGGGCAGTGTCACTGGCCCACATATGTGGGATCTGAACCGGGGCCGCTGGCTTCCCAAGCCAGCGCTTAACCACCGCGCCACTCGGCCGGCCCTGTTCTCATTTTTTTTTACATTGACAAAACCACAATGCTGATTTCACTCAATTTTTTTTTAAAACATTGGAGAGGAAATAAGAGAGATGAAAAACATAACTAAGTCTTCTCAATAATTATTTCATATTTTCCCCCGTATATAAAACTCCTAAAAGTATTTTAAGACCTTTCCCCTTTTCATACTCTTAGAAGAGTAGGCTACCTTGTTCTGTTTCACTGAACAAATAGAAAAAAAAAATTATGAGTGTCCATGACACATCCTGCCATCTCATACATCCATGTCGATGTGCTGTCCCTTTCTTTTCTATGGAAGACATACCTGAGCTTCTAGTGAAAGGAAACACTGCTAGTTATGCACTAGAGTCCATCCACTCTTACACACTCACAGACATCACACCAGCATTTCTTTTTCTCACCTGTTTCCTCCATTTGTTTCCTTTTAACTGGATCTTTCCATCAGTATAAAATAACTTGTGCTTATCTTATTTTAAAAAAAAATATTAAACTTACCTCCCTCTCCAGATTTTACCCAATTTTGTCCTTTCTTAAATAGCAACATTTCTAGAAGGAAAATCCTTTACTTCCTCCTCAGTTTCCTAAACTTTGACCATTGTTATGACCTTGTGCTTTCTACCTGGCAATCTCATCTGACCTTTTCGTTTTAGATACTATCCATATGCTGATAACAAAGAAATATACAGCTAGTCTCCTATACCGGACTCCTACTTGATGGTTGTCTGTTTAATTGTCTACTTGATCTTTACAAGTTCAAAACTCAAACCTATTCTTCTTCAAATCTATTCCTCCTGTGCTCTTTACTGTCTCAGTTTGGGCAGCCCAGGTCACAAACTGTGCAGTAGCTTACCCTTCCTTCCTTTTCTTTTATACTCTATGTCCAATCAATCTATTAGCATATATGGTGGGGTTTTTATTCCAAATATACCAAAATATCTGCTATGTTTTGCCATCTCTAAGACTATCTATCACCTGATACCCATGAACGATGATGATCTTTTGCTTTTTTTTTTTCCTATTGTTTCCAAATTGATGTCTGTGCTTTTATCCTGGAGCACCTTTAGTCTGCTCTCAATATTGCAGCTAGAACGATCCAATTAAGACCAGATCAGATCCTAGGGCCTCTCTGCTCAATGCCTTCCAATTGTTCTTGATCTTACTCAGAGAAGAAGCCAAAGTCCTTACAATGGCTTGCAAAGCCCTCCAGAGAGTGACCGCTGTTCCTGTCTGACTCACATACTCCTAACAACTTCATTCCTCTCTCTTCTTTGAACATGACAGGCATGTTTCAGCCTCAAAACCATGACATCCCAATGTTCTCTCTGCCTGGAGTGTTCTTTCCCCACATATTCACTTCGCTGGCTTCCTCACGATCCACAGGTCTTTATGCCAATAGCATTTGCTCACAAAGACTTATTTCAATCTCTAACACAAGACCCCAGGCAGTCTTGTGTTTTATATATATATATATATATATATATATATATATATATATATATATCTTGTGTTATATATATAATATATATATTATATATATTATATATATATTATATATATATTATATATATATATAAAACATATATATATATATATAATTTATTTATTTATTTTACTATTTTATCTGTCTCCTACACTAATGCAAATTTCATGAGGGCAAGTCTCTTGTGTTTGTCTTTATATTTCGCTGTCCACTCATAGCCCCATCTGGAACAGTGCCTGGTTTATAGTGGAGTCTCAACAAATATTATCTGTCGCATCCCACACAACAGGGCCGTAGGAGTTTGGAAGGTACGGTGGGGGTTGAGAAACAGAAAAATATAGAGAAGAGACAAAGGATAGTTCAAAAGCAGTGCTAGCCAGGGGATTTAGTGTCTCTAGGACAAAGAGCCCCGAATTGGGCCTGACTGTTCCTTTTATTCTCTTACACATGAAAGGATCAATGTATCTTCCTAGGTCTGTGTGTCTCACACCCAAGAATTAATCTCCAGGCCAAATCACCCATGCCTGCAGGCTGCCATTACTGAAACTCCCATGATAGATCTGCTTACATGCACCTCCCTAAGAGACAGAAACCTCTAATGTCAAAACTCACTGATAGGATTACACGGAGAACAGATGTTAGCATATCAATAGGTCATTTCACAGGCATGCTGTCAGACCCTGTAGCAAGGTGTTCATGCCCTATTTCTGTCAACTCCTATTGCACCCACTGGTACCATTGGCACCCATGGGCACCCACAGGCACCCACGCGACCATGTCTGGCTTGGGTTGTCCCTCTCGTGGGATCTTACCTGTCATTCAATAACCATCCATCCTTTGGTTCCAAACAGGGATATATACAATATATCCAATATATTCAATAAGCATAATATTGAAGTTATGATCTGTCTTTAGTGAGAGGTGCATGGGGGCAGACAGGAAGGCTATAGTGTGACAATAATCTAAATGAGTGAACGAACAGAAATTTTATTTATCCTCCATTTAGTCCATGTCCAATTTTGAGTCTCATGGAAAAAAGAAAAAGAGACACTGCTTTTCACCTGAATATAGACTTTATTTTAAACATTTAAAGCATAAGATTCAGATGTACAGAATGCTTGTGTCCATATATGACACATATTTAGAGAGAAAACCATTCTCCCCACTTCTCTCCAGACCCAGCAATTTATTGGGCAATGCTAAGGGCCAGCATTATTTTGAAAAAAAACAAAACAAAACACAAAAAACAAAAAAACATTTTGATGGACAGTGACCATAATGAGCTTTGTGCTTTACATTTAAGAGCAGAGAATGTGACTTTACAGGTAAGAAAAACAATGAAGAAACAGTGTGTGGAATCTGCAAAGGACAAGTTGTATGTTAGCATGCATGAAACACTAATTCATAAGTCTTAGAAATAAGTAGCCAAATTTTGAAGGGTAGCTAGCCTCCAACAACATACCTGTGGGGGTTCACTCTAGCTCAGGAATGAGCAGTGAGTGTGCTCTTATTTTGTGGACACAGGCAGTCTGGGCCAATGAAAATTGTTTTACACACAATATAGACTCACTGAAATTTCATTCTTCTCAAAGTAAGGTTGAAGATCATAGCTGAGAACACAAATGATTTATCACCTAGGTTACCCAAGGAATTTCCCCCCTACAGGTAGGAATGTTGCGCACAAGCTGACACTGTGCTTTTGGGGGTGTCAGCCCCATTCTAGTTTAGTGAATTTTCAAACTGTCTGAATTAGCAAAAAAAAAATTCCATCTTTCTGAACAACACATATTTAGTTCATTATTTAAGAGGTGCAGAATGCATAGGCATTCATTTTAGAATCATGGTTCATTACTATAGGCCATTAATTTTACAATTTTTTTTTTTCTGCAAATGGTTTCTTCCTTAAAAGTGTTAAAACAAATGTTGGTTATCATTCACTGAATAACATTATCTCCATTTATGACATTTTTTACTCTTTGAAGAATGTTTCGATCCCTCATGCAGGATTTGTGTTCTTACCATTCTTGTAAGTATTAGTAATATCATCACATATACATAGTTGCATTTATTAACAGCCCTCTCTCCCCCTGGAAGTGGGATGACAAGGAATTTAAGGGAAGAGAGGCACTCCCGTTTTTAGCAACTGAATATATGCAAAGTGGTTTACAGTGGTTGTCATTTAGTAGATTTTTGTTTGAAACTTGGAGGTTGTTACAAAAATATATTTCATTTGACCATTACTGAAAAACTTATAGTATCCCATGGTAATATGGTAATATGAAGTAAACTTGGAGGTTCCAGAGCTCTGATGTGTGGATTTTGTTCATTTGGAGCAGCATCCACATTTAAAATAAGGGTCATTACTCATTCAAGTTATAAACACCATCTTAACAGCAACTTTTCATTTCCTTGGTGTTGATTAAAATGGTACTTCTGCAAACAAAACGGTCCATTTTTGACATAATCTAAAGTTGCAATAAAAATGGGCTAAATGCCTAGGGGAAACCCAGGTGCTCTCCTAACAGAAACCACTTTTTAATCCAGGGTTACTTCCATTAGCAAACAAAGGCATCATTAAAATTAAGCTTACTTTCTTTAAAGCGTATATTTTAAAATCAGTTATTTTGTTAGATAACGGGCTGCATGAGAACAGGCACTGTTTTTATTCATGATGGTCCACCCCCCGTGACCAGGAGAGAAGCTTCCTTAAGACTGTGCATCCAGGAAGGAAATCACTAAGTGTCGCCTGTCTGAATGGAATGACACGGTTCTCTCAATCAGGCTAGGGGAGAGAGGGGTCCAAGTTAACATGTCTATGTCACTTGGGCAACTCCTTCTACCACACTCATCCCTTTCTCAACAGTGAACCAGATGTTCTCTGACCATGGGAGACCAGGACCTGGCATCCAGGAGAAATCTTGCCTTTTGTCTGTATTTGCTGCTAACACCTACCTTGTTACCTTTCACTTCCCCAAGAGCCTCCTATGTGGCATTCATGGAAAAAAAAAAAAAAAAAAAGCAAACAGAAAAGTGGAAAAACTCATTAGGAATTTGGAAGAAGAGAACCTTCCATTCTGTTATATTTCTGACAACTACAGAGATTAAAGTTCACTACCACCCAGGAGAGGCAACCGTGGCAAGGGTGGAACTCGTAATGCAAAATAGTTTATTTATTGAGCTCCAACATTTAGAGATAAGCTTTCACTGCTTCATGGTGAGATGGCCTCCTTTCCTCCCCATGTTGCTCAAAGGAGCTGTCAGGTCAAGAAAGGGGAAGAATGAAACAAATGCTTTTTCTCTTTCAATTTCCCAGCGGGGGAGCCCTGCTGAAACGCCCGGCAAGCACGGCTGCTTTCTGCAGGAACAGATGGCAGATGGCTGCTTTTCTCGTGTTTGTTCCCCATTCAGCAAATTGCAGGTCACATCTGGTCTAGCCTCTGCTTGGTCTGAGGAGATGGGAGTTCACATTCTTTATAGGTGGCTGGCTTAAAAAAATAAAGAATAAAATGTGTGAAAGAGAGAGAATAGAAACAAGAGAAAGACTGAGGAGCCTTTAAAAGGGTGACAGGGAAATCTGAACAGCTGGTATGATTTCAGTACCAGTAAACCATGGAGGCAGACCCCAGCCAACAATGAATGAAACAAATTCAGAGACAGCCAAGAAGTCCAGGACAGTAAAGAATAGGCTTCCAGATGTAGCAGAGAAGATACACACACAGTTCAGTTTACCCTCCACAGATGCTATGCCTGACCTTTTGTAAACATTGATTTTTATAAGTAAATTTTAGGAAAATCATTTATGCTTTATAATTTTAAAACACACTTTTACTATATTGTCCTACATTGCTCTACCTCTCATTAGAAGATTGTTAAAATTGACCAACATTCTGCTAAATGGTCACCCAGGCAAACTGGTTGCCAGAGGCATCATGACTATGTGCTTCGAGGCAGTAAGAATGTTTCTGAGCTAAATTCTTGATGTAAAGAAACGGTACTCAAATTTGGATGCTCATGATAATGATCAGCGGTGGTTACTAAACATGTAGAGTCCCATCCCCAACCATTCTCATTCAGTGGGTCTACAACAATGGTTCTAAAATTGACTTTGCATAAAAATTACCTTGTATATTTGTTAAATATGTGTGCATAGCTTCAGGACTTCACCTACACCTGCTATAATTCTGGTTTAGCAGTTCTGGAAGTGAGTTGATAATGTACTACTTAAATAAATATTCCAAGACTTTTTTATGTCAACAAAGCTTGAAGAACACTCATATAAAGTAAGGCTTGAAGATCTTTCTATTTAAAAAGCCACACAGGTAATTCAGGTATTAAAAGATAAATATCTAATTATATTATAGGTTGACATTTGGTAATGATTTCTAGATTATGCAACATTAAACCTAATATAGCTATTTTGTTATCAAAATAGTAGGTTTGACCCCTGGTGCTCCTCAGACACCTTGGACAGTCCCAAAGAAGAAACAAGGAGAAGAGGTGTGTATCTGTATTGGCTGGTACAGTCAGTTGTATTCTGATTCCTGTTTTGAAAAATGCATATTTGTCCCAATGTGTTTAACATATCATGGAACAATTTGAGCATAACATGAATTTCATGTTTGCTTATGCATGATTTTGTCTGCAAGAAACACTAGGAAAAGTAAGTAAACTGTATCCTGATGAAGTAAATAAGAAAGAACAAAATGAGCAGGTGTGCGCTCTCATGCACACATGCACACTCACACACACACCAAACAGCTAACAGCTATGTTACTTTACCTCTTGTGTTAGGAGACACATCTGTCCACATCTGACGTGATAACTTTCAATCTGATTTCAGCTAACATATCTTCCACTATCACTGTAACTCACAAGAGACAACCTTTCAGACAGAGCCCCATGCTCTGCCCTCTATTTAATTAGTCTTGCTTTTCTTCTTAGCCTATTTTTCTCTCTTTTCACTGATTTTTCTTTCTCACTTTTCTCTTACTCTATTTCTATCTCTCTTTTGTCCTTTCCCCTGGCACACAGGGTGGCAGGCATGGGAGTCAAGCGGATAGGCCAATAAGAGAATGACTACCCATTTATTCATACATATGGAACCTTTAGGCCTTTTTCAGGTAAAAAGTAATCTATTCTAGTAGGTAGGCATTTCTTACTCATTTAACATGTGTCAAATTATGCTGCTATTCTTATTAGTTTCCTAACTTTTTTATGTGTTGCTGTCAATATTTTTTACTACTGCATCCCTATTCTTGCATTTGCTTTAAGCCCCATGTACTTTTTAATGTTATATTTTTAGAACAGTTTAGATTAACAGAAATTATGAAGAAAATGGAAAGAATTCTAATGTACACCAAACTCAATTTCCCTTATTGCTAACATCTTACATTAGCATGTCATATTTGTCACATATTTGAACATGTATTGCTACATTATCATTAAGTAAACTGTATATTGTATTTAGATTTCTTTAGCTTTTCACTAATGCTTTTTCTCTCTTCCAAGGTCCCTTCCAGAACACCACATTATATATAATCAACCTATCTTCTTTGGTTTCTCTTGTCTTTTGACTGTTTCTTAGACTTTCCTTGTGTTTTCCAACTTTCATACAGTTAAGAGGAGTATTGGCTCAATGTTTTGTAGAATATCCTTCAATTGAGATGTATCTGATATTGTTCTTCCAGGATGAGACTGGGGATATAAATTTTGAGGAGGAACCTACACAGGTAAAATGCCATTTCATTACTTTATGGCAAGGGTACATACTTTCAACAGAATTTATGACTGTTTATGGTAACCTTGAGCACCTGCATGAGGTTGGGTTTGTCAGGCTTTTCCCAATGTAACGGTACTTTTTTATCCTGCTTTGCACACTGTGCTCATTGGAAGGGAGTGGCTAAGAACACACTAAGTGCATCATCCCACAATCAGGGTGTGAAAAGGTCCACCTTCTCTAGGGACAACGTATCTACATAAATTGTTTGGAATTTTGCACAAAACAGTTCTCCCTTCGCCTCCATTTATTTGTTGATGCAAGCATTTGTATCTTGCTGTGTGTTGTGGTGTCTGTGTGTGTTTCTAGCACTCTCTTACTTTTTGGCACTACGAGATGCTCCAGGCTCATCTTATATATTTCCTCTGCAGCCCTAGAATTAGTTATTTCTCCAAGAAGACTTTTTTTTTTTTTAAGAGAATGGTGTTAGAAACCAAGATCTGGGTGTTAGGTGTGTTTGTTACTACTGAGGTGTCTTTGTTTCTAGGCCCTCTCTGGGGAGAAAGAGAAGAAAAATGATGAGTATATACTAATTTTTGTATGTGCACACTGTAAACATGGGTTTCTATACAAAGCAAAACATGAGTTCATAATGATATCTTCGACTGTAATGCATCATCACATGGATCATTGTAGCCTCCTTCTCTAGCTTATCTATAACTGCCTAGTACCTTAGAAATAAATCTGGCTCCCACCATCTGCTATCAATTTACTTAATTGTTCAATCCCAGCACACAGTATAGCAGTATCAGAACAGTCAACCCGACATATGTATGGGGAATAGTTTTATCAACTCAAATGCAGTCCTAATGCACAGCCTCTTCTGCCTTCACTTTCACAAACTTCACTGACTTCCAGAGTTACTTAGGTCAACAACCTCTTCCCCCAGCACCTGTAGTGAGATTGTGTTCAACATCTGCAATATGGTTAGATTGATTTATCATACTTTGAACTGTATTTTGGAGCCCCAAACTTCCTAAATATTTTACAAATTTGCACAGATTAAAATTCACTCTATGTGTAGTGAAGATCTATGGTTTTGGATAAATGCATAGCATCATGTATCTGTAATTACAGTATTACACAGTTTCACCACCCCAATAAATCCTGTTTCACCCATTCGGCTCTACTGGGGGCCCCCTGCAACAGCTGGCAGCCACTGATGTTACTGTAGCTATAGTTTTGCCTTTTGCAGAATATCATCTAGTTGGGACCATATATTACGTAGCCTTTCAGATGGACTTCTGCCATGTAGCAATATGCTTTTAAGATTCATCCATATCTTTTTGTGGTTTGTTGACTCGCATATCCATTTGTTCCAGCACCATTTATTGAAACACTGTTCTTTCTGCATTGACTTGCTACTTTATCATAGATCAGTACACTGTGTTTGTGTGGGTTTATTTCTGGGCTCTCTATTTTGTTCCACGAATATATTTGTGTATTCCTTCATCCATACCACACTGTCTTGATCACTGTACCTTTATAATAAGTCTTGAAATTGGGTAATTTCAGTCCAACTTTGTTCTACTTTTTCAGTATCATGTTTGCTATTCTGATTCTTTGCCTTTCCATATCAACTTTACAATTGGTTTGTCAATATCCACAAAATAACTTGCTCGGATTTTGATAAGGATTGAATTAAATCTATAGATCAAGTTGGGAAGAGTTAACATCTTAACAATATTGACTCTGAATAAAAACTATCTAAGAAAATGGATTACAAGCTAAGAATATAGAATACATTTCTATTTATTAGATATTCTTTGATTTATTACATCAGCATTTTATGGTTTCCACATACACACCATGTAAATTGTATATCTGTACCTAAGCATTTCACCTTCTTTGACCCCACCCCTTTTTTTCCAAAATTTAAATTCCAATTGTTCCTTGCTGGTATATACTAAAGCAATCAACTTTTATATATTAAATTTGTATCCCATTATTTTGATATGTTTCATTATAAGTTCCAGAAGTTTTTCTATAGATTCTTTAGGATTTCCCATAGATCATCATGCATTCAGGGCACAAAGAAAGCTTTTTTAATCCTTCTCAATCTTTCTTACATTTTATTTTGTTTTCCTGTTTTATTGCACCAGTTAGAATTTCTAGCATGAAAGCAAATAGTATTGTTAAGAAAGAACGTCTTTGCTTCTCTCAATTTTAGGAATAAAACATCCAGTCTCTCACCAGTAGGTATGATGTTAGCTGTAACTTTTTTGTAAATATTTCTTATTCAATTTAGGAAGTTCTCTTTTATTCCTATTTTTTCTGAGAGTTTTTATCATGAAGTGCTGTTCAATTTTTTCAAGTGCTTTTTCTGCACCAGTTGACATGATTTATAATTCTTCTTCTTTACTGTTGATTATAGTAGATTACATTGGTTTTCAAATATTGAATGAAACTTGCACACATGGAATGAAATCTACTTGACCATTATGTATAATAAATTTTGTACATTGTTGAGTTTGATTTGCTAATACATCCAGAGGTTTTTTGTGCCCAAGTTAACAAAAAATATCAGCCTCTAGTTTTTTATTTTTATTTATATTTTTTTGTATGGTGCCTTAATTTCACTTTAATATTGAGGTAATATTAGCCTCATAAGATATGTTAGGAAGTATTCTCTCTGCTTTTATTTTCTGAAAAAGATTGTGGAGAATTGGTATCATTTCTTTCTTAAATATCTACCTCCTTTTGTGAATTTAGATAATTTATTGTCTTAAAGGAAATTGTGCTATTTCATTGAAGTTATCAACTTTGTGGGAATAAAGTTGCTCATAGTATTCCTCTATTATCCTTTTAATGTCCAAGGTATGAGCTGTGATGATACTTATTTCATTTCTGATATTGGTAACTTGTGTCTACATTTTTTTTCAATGTTAGTCTTGTATGAGGTTTATGAATGTTATTGATCTTTTCAAAATGCTGTATTTTACTTTTGTTCATTTTCTCTGTTGCTTTCTTGTTTTTAATTTAATTGATTCTGGTCTATTTTGTATTGCTTCTTTCCTTCTCCTTTTAGGCCTAAATGACTCAACTCTCTCTAGTTTCCTTTGGTGAAAACTTAGGTTATTGTTATTAGATCTTTCTATTTAAATTTTTTATGGTTTACTTTATGGACTAGAATGTATCCTATATGAATGAATGTTCTATGTGAATGAGAAAAAAATATATACAGATACTCCTCGATCTACGTTGGGGTTATGTCTCAATAAATCCATAGGAAGTTGAAAATGCATTTAACACACCTAACTCACTGAACATTATAGCTTAGCCTAGCCTACCTTAAACACGCTCAGAACACCTAAACTTTAGCCAAGAGTTGGGCAATTATATTGAGTTTCACCTCAAGAGTAATTGCTGTTTTCCCCTTCCTCTCACCAGAAGCAGGAAACAAAAATGGAAGTTTTGTATACATGATGGGATGCAAAAACATATAACATAATATCCAAAAACCACTGACAAAACAGTATGATGTAGAGTATCAGTTGTTTACCCTCATGGCCCAGAATTGCCAGAAAGTACGGTACCACTTGATACCAGCGTGGGAAAAGATCAAAGTTCAAAACTTGAAGTACAGTTTCTACTGAATGTTAATCACTTCTGCACCATTGTAAAGCCAAAAACTCCTAAGTGGATCCATCATAAATTGGGGACCATCTGTATTCTGCTTTTTGAGAAAGTATCCTGCAAATATTAATGAGATGAATTTGATTGATATTGATATTTAGGTCAACTATATTCTTTTTTTTTTTTTTTTTTTTTTGAGGGTAATGTCACTGGCCCTCATATGTGGGACCGAACCGGGGCCGCTGGCTTCCCAAGCCAGCGCTTAGCCACCAAGCCACTCGGCCGGCCCTTAAGTTTTCAATAAAAACATTGAAGTCTCCAACTATAATCATGAAATTTGTCAATTTCTCCTTGTACTTCTACCAGGTACATTTATTTTGACAGTCTGATACTAAAATAATTGTCTTTCTGTAGATTATGGCCATTTTTCATTATGCAATACTCCTTTTTCCCCCTAAATATTTCCTTTGTTCTGAAGTCAGCCTTGTCTGAAATTAGTATAGTACTCCAGCTTAATTTTGATTGGTATTGTCATGGTATATTTTTCTTCATCCTTTTATTTTAATTTACCAAAATCTTTATATTTAAAATGGGTTTCTTGGGCCGGTCGAGTGGTGCGGTGGTTAAGTGCTGGCTTGGGAAGCCAGCGGCCCCGGTTCGGTCCCACATATGAGGGCCAGTGACACTGCCCTCAAAAAAACAAACAAACAAACAAACAAAAGAACAAATAAGATGGGTTTCTGATAAACAACCTACAGCTGGGTCTTGTTTTTATCATTATTGTTTATTAACCAATAATATTAATTATTAATGCAATTAATTATTAGTCCACTTTGATTATTTAATATTAATCAATAGTCTCTATTATTAGTTATTTATTAATTGATATTATTGGTCATTAATATTATTTTATTCACTCTAACAAATCCTGTCTTTTAATTATTGTTTTTTAGATAACTAATATTTAAAGAGATTTAGAGAGAGACATTAATACCTACCATGTAAGTAGCTGTTTTCTGTTTGTTGAATTTATTTTCCTCTCTCCCTTTTCCTTTGTTCTCTTTCTTTAAATGAGTATTTGATATGATTCCAATTTATTTCCTCATTATCATCTTAATTACACTTTTAAAAACAGTGCTTTCTGTGGAACATACAATATACGTTTTTAATTAATCTGGGCCCCTCTTGAAATAACACTGCACTGCTTCACATGCAATGCACTGCGTTATAACAGGGCATTCATAATTCCACTCTCCTATCTGTTATGAGGAGATTGCTGTAATTCGTTTTGATTATCTTTACTAAAAGTGTAACAACCTTGAGTGGATGACTGTATACTAAATTACAAGATTTTTTCTTTCTTTTTGGATCACCTTTATACACTGCTTTGTTGGACTTTTCAGAGGAGCAATGTAAATAGATGACAGCCAATAATTCCACCCATCAGGTGTAAAGTTTCAATTCTCCCTCTCACGTTCGTCTGTCCTCTCTGAAAATCACTAGCTTTAGTTTCCTACTTAGGACAATCAATGAGAGTAAAAAGGACACTAAAGCATTTTATAAGAAAAAATATTCTTATTTTTTATAAAAATATTCTTATTCTTATACCATCTTAGCCAGTACAGTGTCTGATGGTACAGTGCCTCACACAAAATGAACACATTATGATTATAGTTACTTTAGTATGATTTATCATAACTGCATGATTGGGGACATTTTCCTTCTCATGCAGTTTCTTCCATCCAGTTTACGGCTGAGTGATACTTTCCCCGTTGTTCTTAAATTCTTCTTTCTTCCTTACTTTGCTCCTCTGTTTTCTACAACTCAACATCCTTCAAACTATCTAATTGAGGTACTTATCTTGTGGACCATTTGTTTATCTTTTGTCAAATACAATACTTAACCACTCCATCCCTGGCATTTTATCAGTAAAATGGGGAGATTTTAGAACTTATATTAGAAACTTATTGTGAAGATTAAACAGAAAGTCTACATATGATGTAGTTAATATAGTGTTTGATACTTAATAAGTTCTCAATAAAGTTCAACTATTATATACAGTGTGATTTGACAATTTGATTTCTCTCTCTCTCTCTCTCTCTCTCTCTCTCTCTATATATATATATATATATATATATATATATATAGCTATACATAGGTTTTACATTGCATGAGATTTTTTAGCTGAGTTTTCCGATACTCTTCATTCCAGTTATACCGGGATATTACAAGTTGATGTTTTATGCTGGTTTTCTTATAAGTAATCCTTTAGACAAGAATTTAAAGAGTAAGTGATTTAGCTGTCAATCCCAGGAAGCACCTGTAGGGGAATGGATGTGTGAGACACGGAAGGAGAGAAAGCCAATCCAGGTAGCAAAAAAGAGCAGGTTACCATGATGGAATATCCTCTTGTGGAACTCTGGGAGACACAACTCAGAGTTGTCCCATCAAAAACGCAAGGAAGTTATGGTATTGATCACTCAATTCCAATTCACCACTGCCTGAGGGCAGTTCCCTGGGAGCACTAATTCCCTTGTACTTTGTGTCTGCCACATGGTATACATGTCAAGAGAGAGAGAGCCTCCAACATGAAAGCGAGTCACTGATACCAGCTGTAAGATGCACCTTCACATATTGGAATTGAGCTTGGACTGGATATGAGTGGGGCACTAACAAATTTGATACAGTCATGGTCTTTTACGCTATGCCAGAAAGTGTATACCATTCTTTCCAACTGGAATATCTTGCTTATTTCATATTTAGCTATTAAATTTCAATTTAGTCTTCATAACTCATCTCAAGGATATACCTCTTCTAGATATTTTCATGATATAAGATCTGATGCAGGTGTTCTAATTTTTCATAATAAGACATACATGGGTGTCTTAACACCCTGTCTTCTATAGCATTTAAATTTAATTTTCATGGTTAACTTTTCTCCTACCAAACTTGACTCTAAGCTCCTTAAAGTCAGGGACACCAGTGTTGTATGCCCAGACTTTTTCATGGTATTTGACACATAGTTTCTTCTCAACAACCATTAGTTAAAAATATGTTTATTTTTAAATGCCAAAAGTTAAAATTCTTTGAGCACAATCAAGACTGATTAAAATGATATTCAATGAATGCCTATTAAAATACATATTTAGGGGTAAAAGTTTTGCCTTTGTTCACAAATGAACTTCTATTCACTCCAATAAAATGCTTTTTTTCTTTTGTGATCATTTTTAACAATCATAAAAAAGGACTCTTTTAATGTAAGTTTCTAATATAACAGGAGTCATTTTGATTTATTTTCTCTACCATTCTCTCTGTCATTCTCCATTCCAAGTGTATACTCCCCTGTGTGTCACTTTATTCTATGTTATGCCATTAATATCAGTCACAAAGGCTGAGATTAGTTCATGCTTAAGTCATTTAAAGTCTTTCACACAGAATCTTCTTTGTTGTGCACAGGAATAAAAAGCACCATGAAAGCTTCAACCCAGTCATCATCTTAGCTTTTCTTCTGAGTATAGGAGCTCTCTGCATCCCACGAAGCAGTATAATGTATCAAAAGATGCAATTACTAGAACCCTAGCATTTATCGGTTTTTCATATGTACTACTATAAAATAAAATAACACACTATAAAATAAAATAACACACTCTTATATAAAAACAAAAAAAGATGTAGCTATAGATGATACCCATTCTTTGCCTGTTTAATGATAAATGCCTTCAGAGAATCACCACACCACCATAGGGAGCGTGAGTGGAAACAATCGATGGTAGAAAGATAAATAGATAGATGATAGACAGATATTGATTTATAAAGTTAGAATGTTACACTATCTTTGCTTTTTCCATTAATTGTGTTAAAGCTGAAATAATATTTTTTGGAGCCCTTTAATTGTCTTAAATATATGTATATCGAATTTATAAAGAAGACTATTTCAGCAACTATGGCCATCAATAGATATGTATAAGTCAACCTTTATTTTCATGGTTTCTTTTTAATTTATAGTCTGAATGCTCTCTCCTTGAGAAGAGTTGTAGGAATAAAAACTTTAAAATATTGAGAAGGAATTGAAAAGTCTTGATAAGAAATGGACTTAGATATTTTCTTCATGTCTTGGGGTTTTATTTTATCTATACTCAGAATTATTCAATCTTGGTGATTTTTGTTTTGCTTTCGATATTTAAAAATATCTAATAAAGCTTAAATTTAATACCATACATTGATGGTAGTTGACTTATGCATTGTTTCAAAGTCCTTTAAAATCAGTGAATAAATGAAGTAGAACATTAATTACATATTTAATTTATACATTCTGCTTCAAAATAGGAAATTCTACATTCTGTTTTATCATACAAAAGCAACAAGAGATTCTTCTGTAACTATTTCGCTCTCACTTCTCCAAAACTAAGAATTTCAAAAGTATTAATTATTAACTCTATTAGAATTTAAGTGTTATAGAGCCAGCATATGTTAAGTTCTGTCTAATAGTTTTACTTAGTGGGAGATAATTAGATTTACTTACAATAATGATCAATTTGCCAATATATAAAGATATATTATATAAATTCATTCAAGATTGGATAGATTGTCCACAAAGATGGCCACCAAAACTATTTTCATCTTTGTGTTTTTATACCTCTTCTTCAATCAGAAGTTGGAGACTATCAGCACCAATTGAACCTGGACTGGCCTTATGACTTGTCCGACTATGTCAGACTATAGTGATGAAATGTGAGTTCCAGACCAGGTCTGAAGAGATGTGGTTACATCCCCTTTTGCTCTCTGAAACCCAAGCAACATCCAGTAAGGAAGCTTGTCTAGATCTCTGGAGGATGAAAAACCACATGGAAGAAATCTAGATGCCCCCTTCAAGAGCCAGCATCAATGCCAGGCACGTAAATAAGAATGTTTCAAGACTGCCAGGACCAGCTGTTTCCATCACTGACTTCACAAATGAGCAAGGGAGGGAGACCGACAGAGGAATTGTCCAGCTGAGATCAGTCAAGCAACAGAGTCATAAAAGAGCATAAATTGCTTTTACTTTAAGCCACTTTATATTGTGGTAACTTGTTTTGAAATAGCGCATAACTAGTACAAAGATGCGGAAAAAAACAACTTTTAGTCTGAATTTAACTGATTCTACTTGATCAGAAGCATCACACATTTTAGAAGATCATTTTCTGTCACTTGGTTTTCTATTTACATCTTTTCATGATTAAGTTTTAAACAATTTTTTGGCAAAGTAAGGCCTAGCTATGAAACTGAACAGTAAGATCAGTGCATGTTAAAGGATTTTGAAAATAGACAGCAATATATTATAAATGTATATGTATGTATATAAATATATATACACACACACATATATATGCATATATATATATATATATGCATATATGTGAGTGTGTGTGTAATAAAGCCTACAGAAAATTTTCTCCCCTCTGCTACTTAGAACAAAAGCCTGTTTCACACTAACCTCAGGGCTAAATGGTGGATTGAATGTCTCCTGGTCATGAGGACACTTCTGGAAACATTTCTATTTAAGAAATTTGTATTAGAAGAGACAAGCCATATCTCCTTAAATTCTCATCAAGAGGTATTAGATCATTGAAGTATTAACCTTATGAAATATCAAACTAAAGTAAATTTCACAGTGAAATTTTATCTTTACTGAGTTGTTACAGCAAATAGTGACAGACGGTATTATATTAGTCAAGATGAACACTCATTAAAAGTTGTCTTGTTCCATAATATGGAATGTAAGTATGGAATGGAGACTTAAATTGGTTGATAATTTAAACGATGGACAGAAAAGTTCAGACTTGTTCTGGTCTTTGGGCAAATGTCACCTGTTCCCAAATCTGGATGTTCATAAGATCCTCCTCCAGTAGACTAATTCCCACGAGGTTTTCTGATATGCTGTCAGGTTTGTAAACCACAGCCTTATATACAGCGCATTGCTTCACTACTAAAACCACCTGGGGGGACCCTGACACACCCATGCAGTCGCCTCCTTATACTTCGGCAGCCACATGCTGCATCCAGGCTTTCACCATGATAGTGTCAGGCAATGCCTCCTTTCATCTCCAGGGTACCTGAGTGTACTCCTTGGACCAAATGTGTTCAATTACCCTGTGGTGGTTGTAAAAATTGAAATTCTCGAGCTACTTCCACAACCTACTTAAAATGATTAGAGAGAACCTGCGAATCTGTATTTTAAACAAGCACAGCTGTTTTTCCTTCTCTGTCTTTTTTTTTTTCAGTGATATCATTGGCGCTGTCTACTGTCTGAGTCATGCATTTTATCCGAGTTAAACTGTATATTGCATTAAAGCTAAGGTGCTACTGAAGGAGGAATGCTTGATGTTAAAAGCCTCCCAAATACTACTGGGTTGTCGGAAAAGTCATGACATTTTTTCGATGTTTTTCGTTGTGAAAATGAGTAATGACTTTTCCGACAACCCAATATTTACCTTATTTAATGTTACTCATCAGTGACTTAGATTTCTCATGTTGGATTTGCAGTCCTCAGGATTAGAGAGATGTGAGATTCTGTGCGGGTTTTTATTTCCCTTCCACCTGTATATTATAGCAAGTAGGCCACTCCTAAAGAAGTCACACATCATGTCAGTGAGGAAGAAGTCCTCCACTGATGATCCGTATCTGTGCAGGGGGACAGTGATATGTATTAGAGATAAACACTTATGATGTGTAAAACTGAACTCAATGTACTCTGAAATCTGCCATGTCATATATCCACTCTTTATGTGGAATAGTGCTTACTGCAGGAAAAATATGCAGCTGCTTTGATTAAGCTGACAGCATCAGGATATGTGAGATTATACGATGTGACTATTTTTTTTCTCTACTTCATCAGCCAAACATGAAGACAAACTATATTAAAGTAGCAGCTCTCCAGCAGAAGAGTGTTTAAATTGTTAGTGTGAAGCTGGAACTTAATAATGCCAGGATAGGAGTCAGGTTTTATTGTAGGTGATAGAGTTTGGGTAGATAAATTTTAACCAATGCCTTTAAACTTTCCAACTTTATATTATGCAAGAGATAGAGTAAAATGCAAACAAACAAAAAACAAACAAAAAACCAAAACAAAACAAAACAAAAAAAAAACCCAACAACAACTACAGCAATAGGGTGCTGTAAAAATAAAAGAGATATTAAAAACCGAAGGATCACAAAGGTCAGCCTCTTTATGAGAAGACAAATAGTTCTGCATTTTAAATTAAATTGTGAAGTTGGAAAAATAATTTATATACCATCTTGTCTTACCCTCAACTTATGGAAGTGACATGAGATAATAGAGAAAAATGGGTTCTCTCTCTGACTTTGTCACTGCTTTTCTGTGGGATCTTGGGCAATTATACACGTCTCCGCACTGCAGTTTCCTTTGATGTAAATTTAGGTTATTAAATGAAATGAGTTGAGAATGTGTAATTTTTGAGAATTTTGTTAATGATCCATGGAGATTTAGTGTGTATAAATAAACTATTTTAAAGATAACTACATTGTATCCTCACAGCATTTAAGTTAGAAAAATAGTTTATGCTAGCTCAATAAATTATTTATTTTATGAGATCTTTAAATTTTTTAGTCACTATGCTAAGCTATTAATATGTATGTTCTATTTAATATTTGCAGCAACATTAAGTGGTAGTATTATTACTTTTCCATGTTAACAGTGGAGATGAGGTTTAGGGAGTATAACTTGCCCAAGATCTCACAGCTAGTAACAGCTGGAGCTTGGTTCCCCCAGAGATTGTGACTGTGGATGCTGTGGTCTTAATGATTGTGCCAAGATTAAAAAAAAAAATAAAAATAAGCACCTTACTATATGTATGATGAGTTTCAGTGTCACATCAATAAAATCCTCTGTAAATTGTCTACTAAACGCTTGTTGGAATAACTTCCAAATTACAGCATTTTTTTCTCATCTTTGCTACCTGCTCTTATTCAAAGGTTAGTATCTGACAGACATGTCCTGAAAATGAAAGTAATGAAGGGAGATTAACCCTACCAGACATGTAAACATTGTGCAAAGCCTCTAAAATTAAAATAGTGTAGACCCGTATGAATAGACAGGCCAATGAAATAGAATAAAACACTCAGGAAGAGATGCAAGAACACTTGAAAATTTCATATATGATAAGACTGGCATTTCAAATGCTGGAAAAGAGATGAACTTTCAAACAAACCATATTGGAGCAATTGTGTAGGAATTCAGGCAAAGAAAAAATTGGATCCATAACACACACCATGAAAGAGAATAAACCTGAACAATTTCAGTGGGCTAAACGTAAAAATAAAAATCATATAAATGTGAGATGACTTATTTTTTACCTGGGATTGGGATCAGTTTTTCTAATTTTTTCTCAAAACACCAGAAAAAATAACGGTTTAATAAGTTCGCTCCACCAAAGCAAAAAAAAAAAAAAGAAAGTTTTAAATGAAACACCAGAGGCAAAATCAACAGACAATAACAAACTGGGAGAAAATATTAATATCTGTAAGTATTATCTCAAGTAAAAGACTAATAAAAGCAAGGTAAAATATTGGCAATTCTCAAATCTTGTCAACATACTCCCTTTAGAGAGACGAGGGAAAAACTGACATATTCAAAATTAATGATGGGGATGTAAAATTAAACAAATTCTGTGAAAATGAATTTGGAAATATTTAACAAATATCTATAGCCTCTTATTATTTTATCCATGAATCCCATTTCTAGAATTTTGTCATGAAAATAGTATGCCCAAAATATAAACAACTTATTTACCAAGTTATTTGTTAAAGCAAAATACTGAAAACAACACAAAATTTCACTACAAGAGATTATTTGAAAATACTTCAGCATTCACACAATTAAATACTAACAAATCATTTTAAAAAAAATGAATGAGGGAAGTTTATAATTCTTTTTTTTTTTTTTTTTTTCCAGGACAGTGTCACTGGCCCTCATATGTGGGACCCGAACCAGGGCCGCTGGCTTCCTAAGCCAGCTCTTAACTATCGCACTACTCAGCAGCCCCTATAATTCTTTAAATATGTAATCAATCATACTGTCCCTCACCCTACAATAAGACATTTTATTGTTATCCCAGAAGAAAGGAGAAATAAATTTTATAATTTTTCAAATGTACACCTTTTTCTTATTTTGTGAAGCGTTTCCTTTGTATTTGACAAGAAAATCCAGAAAAAAAAGAGCAAAATGACAAAGAAAGCTACTCCTTAGATATTTATGAATGATATGTAGAAAACAATTATTTTACAATAAATCTTAGGAGACAGTCAAATTTCAATTTCAATAATAATGGCTATTCACACATATATGTAGAAAAATTGCAAGCAAATCTCCTACATCGTGATTTTTGTAGCTTTCCCATTAACTGATTCAGTTGCCTAAGTCCACAAATTTAGAATACTCCCCAAACTCTCATCTGTTTCAGTTTACGCTCCTGTTATTTTGCCTTTGTGTAAATCACTGTGAGATTAGAGATGTTGTAATTATTCAGAATATATACTAATATAATAAATATAAAGCCAAATTTAAGGTTATATAAGCATATATCTAAAAGCTATTAACAAGAAGAGATGAAAAGCAATTTTAGTCAATAAAAATAGGTTTTGCTTGTTTTAACAGTCACTGAACCAGGATAAATTCTATATAGAATAAAATATTATAGAGTGATATAAAAAAAATGGCTAAGTGAGAAACTTAAAAATCTATCCCTCCATAAAAGCAACTAAAATGCTAGAGAAACTTTAAAATCAACTTATTTGGAGCTCTGGAAATTACCAAAAGCACCTCAGGAAGCACTAATTCAAAAAAAAATGACTGAATCATAGTAAAACAGCAAGCTTTGTGTAGTTTTAATTTGCCCTTATTCCATTCCCCACACCTCAGCTCAGTGGTAGACCTGAAAACAGCCACTTAGTGGTACTAGCACAAAACAATTTTCTAGAATCACATACTCAGCAAAAACAGACACAATTTCATCTTTTCTTATGGCAGAATAGTATGCTGTTATGTATATATACCACATCTTCTTTATCCAATCATCTATCAAAGGAAACATTGGTTGTTTCCATGTCTTGGCCACCGTAAATAAAGCTGCAATGAACATTGGAGAACATACATCATTATTGCTAAATGTGCCAAAATATGGGTGGATCTTGAGATTATTATGCTAAGTGAAATAAATCAGACAGAAAAAGTTGGGAACCATATGATTTCACTGATATGTGGTATATAAAACTGAAAACAACAAAGGAACAAGACAAACAAATGAAGAAACAAAAACTCATAGACACAGTCAACAGTTTAGCAGTTACCAGAAGATGAGGGGAGAGGAGGAATGGTAGATGAGGGTAAACGGGATCAAATACATGGTGATGGAAGGAGAACTGACTCTGGGTGGTGAACATACAATGTGATATATAGATGATGTATTACAGAATTGTACACCTGAAACCTGTTTAACTTTACTACCAATTGTCATCCCAATAAACTTTAATTTAAAAAAAAAGACACAATGAGAAATAAAAAGTCAAAATAGACCCACAACAAATAAAATGATTGAGTCAGTAATCAAAAAAACAAAAACAACAAAGCCCAGGACCAGAAGTCTTCACTGGTGAATTCTACCAAGTATTTAAACAAAATATAATACCAATCCTTGACAAACTCATCAAAAGAATTAAAAAGGAGGGCACACTTGCTAACTCAATCTATGAGGCCAGAATTACCCTGATACCCAACCCAGGCAACATCATAAGAATGGAAAACTACAGATCAATAATCAATATCCCTTATGGATGGATGGATACACACACAGACACACACAGACACACACACACACACACACACACACACAGACACACACACACACACACACACAATCTCCATTAATTCTCAACAGAATACCAGCAAATTTAACCCAGCAACATATTAAAATGATTATACACCATGACCAAATTGGTCAGCATAATATACCATAGCAATAGAATAAAGAAGAAAAAACAGATGATCATTTCAATATATTTCAGAAAAAAATTTGAAACATTCCTCCATCATTTCATGATAAATACGTTAAACAAATTAGGAATAAAAGGAAACTTCTTTACCTTAATAAAGGGCATGTATTAAAAAACCAAGGCTAGCATCTTATTTAATTGTGAAAGATTTAAAGCTTTCCCCCTAAGATCAGGAGCGGTACAAGAATATCTGTTCCAGCCATGTGTTTTTAATACTGTACTGTAAGTTCTAGCAAGAAAAATTCAGTAAGCAAAAAAGAAAGGAAAAAGAAAATCCAAATTGGAAAAAAATATATCTATTTATTTGCAAATAACATGATCTTATATACAGAAAATCTTAATAAATGCATAGATTATAAAATCTATTAGAGATAATAACCAAATTCAGCAAAGTTGTAGGATGGAACATCAAAATACAAAAATCAGTGCTATTTCTATGCACTAGAAATGGAAAACCCAAAAATAAATTTTGGAAAACAATTTCATTTATAATAGCATCAAAAAAAAAAAAGGATTAAATTTAAACCAGAAAGTTTATGAGTTGCACACTGAAAACTACCAAACTGCTGTCAAAAATTAAAGAAGAGCCAAATAAATGGAAAGACTTTTGTTTTCATGGATTGGAAGGTTTAGTATTGTAAAAATGGCAATATTTCCCCAAGTTATTAACAAATCCGATCACTTCCAAAATTCCAACTATTTTGCAGAAATCAATAATATGATCCTAAAACTCCTATGTAAATGCAGGAAGCCCAAATAGTTGAAGCAACCCTGGAAAATAACAAATTTGGAAGATTCACAGTTCACAAATTTAAAAATTACTATAAACCTATAGTAATCAAAACAGTGTGGTATTATCATTTAAAAAAAGATATATAAATCAAAGGAATAGAGTGGATAATCCAGAAATAAATCCATATCTCTGTCCAACTGATTTTTGACAAGCGTGTCAAGACCATTCAATATGGAAGAAATAATCATTTCAAGAAATGGTGCTAGACAATTGCATACATACATCCCTATCATGAAGTTGGATCCTTTGCTCACATCATATACAAAAATTAACTCAAACTCAGTCAACACCTAAATGGAAGCTCTAAAAGTATAGAACTCTTAGAAGGAAAGTATTGGGTTGTTGGAAAAGTCATCACACATTTTTGCAACAAAAAACAGAAAAAATACATCATGACTTTCCCGATAACCCAATATAAATCTTCATGACCTTGGGTGAAGTAATAGTTTCTTAAATATCACAACAAAAGCACAGCAAAAATAGAAAACAAAAATAAACTGGATTTCACCAAAATTAAGAACTGTGCATCATGACACACTATGAAGAAAGTGAAAGGACAGTCCATAACATGAAGTGAAGTATTTGCAAATCATATATCTCATTAGGGACTAGTATGCAGGATAAAATGAACAAGGGGTGTGAACAGACATGTACCCAAAGGAGATATACAAATAGGAACATGAAAAGATGCTCAAAGTAATTACTAGGTAAAGCAATTCAAAATCATAATGAGATACCACTTCATGAACACTAGGATGATTATAACATATAAATGGAAAGAGACAATTGTTGGTGAGGATGGAAAGAAACTGGGTCTCTTTTACATTGCAGATGGAAATTTAAAATGGTACAGCCACTGTAAAAAAAATAGTTAAAGGGGTAGAGTTACCATGTGACCCAGTAACTTCATTTCTAGAAACCTAGAAATATCCAATCAAAAATATATGTTCAATTTTCTAAGATAGACCACATGTTAGGCCACAAAACAAGTCTCAATAAATTTAAGAATATTGAAATCATTTCAACTGTATTCTCTGACCACAATGCTATGAAACTAGAAATCAATTATAAGAAGAAATCCGGGAAGCTGACAAATAAATGGAGGCTAAACAATATGCTATTAAATAGTGAGTGGGTCACAAATGAGATCAAGGAGGAAATCAAAAGATACCTCGAGACAAACGAAAATGAAAACACCACGACCCAAAATCTCTGGGATGCTGCGAAAGCAGTCCTAAGAGGGAAGTTTATAGCAGTGCAGGCCTACCTGAAGAAGGAAGAAAAATCTCAAATCAACAGGTTATCCTTACACCTAAGGGAACTGGAAAAAGAACAGCAAAAGAGGCCCAAGGGGAGTACAAGAAAGGAGATAATAAAGACCAGAGCAGAAATAAACAATATAGAGAACAGAAAAACAATTCAAAAGATCAATGAAACCAAGAGCTGGTTTCTTGAGAAGATAAACAAAATTGACAAACCTCTAGCCAGGCTCATCAAAAAAGAAAGAGAGAGGACTCAAATTAGCAAAATCAGGAATGAAAGAGGGGAAATGACTACAGACATCACAGAAATACAAAAAATTCTAAGAAATTACTATGAGCAACTATATGCCAACAAATTTGACAATCTGGAAGAAATGGATAATTTTCTAGAAGCATACAACCTTCCAAAGCTAACGCAAGAAGAAACAGAAAATCTAAATACCCTGATTACTACCAAGGAAATTGAATCAGTAATTGACAAGCTCCCAAAAAACAAAAGCCCTGGACCAGACGGCTTCACAAGTGAATTTTATCAAACATTCAAAAAAGAACTATCACCTATTCTTCTCAAACTATTCCAAAAAATCCAGAAGGAGGGAAGGCTCCCAAACTCTTTTTATGAAGCCTCTATCACCCTGATTCCAAAACCAGATAAAGACATCACAAACAAGGAAAACTACAGGCCAATCTCCCTGATGAATATAGATGCAAAAATTCTCAATAAAATATTAGCAAACAGAATTCAGCAATATATTAAGAAGATCATACATCATGATCAAGTGGGATTCATCCCTAGTGCGCAAGGCTGGTTCAACATCCGTAAATCAATTAATGTGATACACCACATCAACAAAATGAAGGATAAAGATCACATGGTCATTTCAATAGATGCAGAAAAAGCATTTGACAAAATCCAACAGCCATTTATGTTAAAAACCTTAGCAAAGTGGGAATACAGGGATCATATCTCAACATAATAAAAGCCATATATGATAAACCTACAGCTAACATCATACTCAATGGGGAAAAGCTAAAACCATTCCCCTTAAGATCAGGAACAAGACAAGGCTGTCCACTTTCTCCTCTTTTATTCAACATAGTGCTGGAAGTTCTAGCCACAGCAATCAGACAACAAAAAGAAATAAAAGGCATCCAAATTGGCAATGAAGAAGTAAAATTGTCATTATATGCAGATGACATGATACTGTATATAGAGAACCCCAAAGACTCCATCAAAAAACTATTGGAACTGATAGACGAATTCAGTAAAGCAGCAGGATATAAAATCAATGTTCAGAAATCGGTGGCATTTGCATATACCAATAATAAACTAATGGAAAGAGAAATTAAGAAAACTGTCCCATTTACAATTGCGTCAAGAACTATAAAATACCTAGGAATAAATTTAACCAAAGAAGTGAAAGATCTGTACTCATAAAATTATAAGACACTGAAGAAAGAAATCATAGAAGATACAAATAAATGAAAACACCTACCATGCTCATGGATAGGAAGAATTAATATAGTTAAAATGTCCATACTGCCTAAAGCAATATATAGATTCAATGCAATTCCTATCAAACTACCAAGGGCATTTTTCACAGAAATAGAAAATATAATCCTAAAGTTTATATGGAATCATAAAAGATACAGAATAGCCTCGGCAATTCTGAGGAATAAAAACAAAGTCGGGGGGATCACGCTACCAGACATCAAAACCTACTACAAGGCCACAGTAATCAAGACAGTTTGGTATTGGCATAAAAACAGGCACATCGATCAGTGGAACAGAACAGAGAGCCCAGAAATAAATCCAAGCATTTACGGACAGTTAATCTATGACAAGGGAAGCAAGAATTTACACTGGAGTAAAGATAGTCTATTCAATAAATGGTGCTGGGAAAATTGGACTGACACATGCAAAAAAATGAAACTGGATCATCTCCTTACGCCTTATACAAGAACAAATTCAAAATGGATTAAAGACTTAAATGTAAGACCTGAAATCATAAAAATCCTAAATGAAAATATAGGGAGTACATTTGCAGACATTACCCGGAGCAATATTTTTACTGATACATCCCTATGGGCAAGGGAAGTAAAAGAAAAAATGAACATATGGGATTATATCAGACTTAAAGGTTTTTTCACAACAAAGGAAACCATTAATAAAACAAAAAGGAAGCCTACTGAATGGGAGAATATATTTGCTAACGATATATCTGATAAGGGGTTAATATCCAAAATTTATAAAACACTCATGAAACTCAACACCAAAAAAACAAACAACCCAATTAAAAAATGGGCAGAAGATATGAAGAGACATTTCTCTAAAGAGGACACACAGATGGCCAACAGGCATATGAAAAAAAGTTCAACCTCACTGGTCATTAGGGAAATGCAAATAAAAACCACCATGAGATACCACCTCACTCCAGTCAGAATGGCTATCATCAACAAATCAACAAACAACAAGTGCTGGCGGGGCTGTGGGAAAAGGGGACCCTGCTGCACTGTTGGTGGGACTGCAGATTGGTGCAGTCACTATGGAAGTCATTATGGAGGTATCTCAAAGAACTGGAAATAGAGCTACCGTTTGACCCAGCCATTCCACTCCTAGGTATTTATCCTGAAAAAACCAAGACACTTATTCAAAAAAAGTTATGCACCCCTATGTTCATAGCAGCACAATTTACAATAGCTAAGACTTGGAAACAACCAAAATGTCAATCAGTAGATGACTGGATTAAGAAACTGTGGTATATTTATACAATGGAGTATTACTCCGCTATAAAGAAGAATGAAATCATGCCATTTGCAATGATATGGATGGACCTAGAGACTATAATGTTGAGTGAAATAAGTCAGTCAGAGAAGGACAAATACCATATGATCTCACTTATATGTGGAATATGAAAAACTGTATGAATGAGCAAAGTAAACAGAAACTGTCTCATAGATATAGAGGAAAAATCAGGGTTGCTAATTGGGAGAGGAATGGGGATGAGGGAGAAGGGGAAGGGATTAGACAGCAAAAATAGGCAACTACAATATTGCTACTGGGATAGGAAAAACAGTTTGGGGAATATAATTAATAATGTTGTAAATATTCTGTGGAATGTCAGATGATCATAGGTCTTGTTAGGGAGACCATTTCATGGATGGAGTAGAGGTTTGATCACTGCACTGTATTACTAAAGTGGAGGTGGTATACCTACTGTAATTGAATATATATAGATTGTCATGGGATGTGGATTATACTGTGGAAGAGAGTCAGAGGAAGAGTAATAGATATATATGATATGGGGGGGGAGTGGGGTGGTGTATTGGGGGTGGGCGGTTGTCACTTTGAGGGGTAAAATGTATAACTATTGCACTGTGTTGTACACCTGAAACTAATTAAAAATGAAATAAAAAAAATATATATATATATATAAACAAAAAAAAAATATATATATATATATATATATATATATGTTCAGGGGTGGCTGGTTAGCTCAAGCAGTTAGAGTGCAGGCTCATAACACCAAGGTTGCCAGTTCAGTCCTTACACCCTTCACAACTAGATTGAAGACAACTATTTGATTTGGAGGTGATGGGTCTTGGAAAAACACACTGTTCCCCAACAAAATTTCAAATAAAACTTGTACAGGTGTGTTTACAACAGCATTATCCATGATAGCCAACAAGTAGAAATAACTCAAATGCCCGTCAACTTAAGAATGTATAAATAAAATATGGTATATTCATTCAATGTTTTATTATTTAGCCACAAAAGGAAATGAAGTACTGATATATACCACAATTTATATGAACCCTGAAAACATACTAAGTGAAGGAAAACATACACAGTTCACTTACATGATTCCATTTACATGAAATGTCCAGAATTGATATTATTATAGAAATAGAAAGTAGATTAGTTATTACCAGGGCATGGGGGAAGAGGGGAATTCAGTGGTTCCAGATTTCTTTTTACAAATATTATATGAATATTCAGTGATTAGATAGTAGTGATGGCTGTATAACATTGTGAGCATTCTAAAAATCACTGAATTGTACACTTTAAAATAATTTAAATGGTGGATTTTATGTCTAATGATTTTTTATGTCAATTAAACAGTATTATTTAATATACTACTTAACTTACATTTATGTTACTTTTAAAAATATATAAATTGATATATTTCATTATTTACTTAAATTAAAACCATCAGGAAAAATAATGTTTTACATAATGCCAAACAATGCTTTGAAATTTTTTATTCACTATTCTAGATCCTATTGCTTTCATAAGGTTGAACACTCACACTTGACTAGTACTTTCACATAATACATTTACTGGGCTAAGAAAGACCTAATTCTCATTGCTAATTCACTTAAAAATAAGTAACTAAATAAGAATAGATCTTCTGAGGTAACAGCATAGAGCAATGCAGAAGAATAAGAACATATTCTCTCTTTCCTTCCCATAGACACCTTTAACAAATTATCAATCCTGGGAGGCATCTGCTGTCACTGCTGCTTCCCTGATCCTCCTTCCCACACCAACAGCCAGTCCTCAGTGCATAGATTCTGCCAGAAGTGGATTCACCCAGCTCTGGCTATGTGTGTACCTAAGGTCTAGGCAGTCAAAGGCTGGCCCTGGGGTTCGGTCATGGGTGGATGTGTTTCAATCAAAGGCAATAACAGCAACTATTGGAGTGTGACTCCAGCTCTGCGCTGCCTGATACTGTAGGTGCTAGCCCTACATGGTGGTTTCAATCGAAATAAATTAAATAAAATTAGTAATTTAGTTTCTCAATCACACTAGCTACACTAGCCATGTGCCCAATAGCCACAGTTGCTTGGCTATCACTTCAGGCAGTACAGGGAAAAGAACACTTCCATTATTGCAGGATTTTCTGTTGGACACTCTCACTACAGCTCATCTAAACTAGCATCACCCCATATAGATAGAAAGGTGGTTTAAAACTGTCTAGTAGCCACAATAAAAAAGTAAAAGGAAACAGATGAAATTATTTTTTTAAACATTTTATTTAACCCAATAAATCCAAAATAGTATCATTTTAATGGGTTATAAATGTAAACATTTTAATTCAAGTTTTTGCATTCTTTTTTTCATAAGTTTTCCAAATCTGGTATGCATTTTATACTTAAAGCATGTTTCAGTTGTGATCACTCATGTTTCAATTGTTTAGTAATAGCATGTGATTAATGGCTACCATATTGGATAGTATAGTGTAGAATTTCTCAGTCTTAACACTACTGACATTCTGGGATGGATATGTTTTTTTTTCTTGGGGTGCTAACATGTACATTGTAAGACAGTTAGCAGTATCCCTGGCCTCTACCCACTAGATGCCAGTAGTTCACACCCAGTTGTGACAACCAAAATGTGTGCAGACATTGCCAATGTCCCCTGGGGAGCAAAACAGTCTCTAGTCAAGAACCACTGCTCAGATAAGGGACAGTTCTTTCTTCTGGGACTGCTCGCCTCAAAAATGACATCAGCCTAGAGCCACTGGAGCTGAGCTACCAAGTGGAAGCTGAAAATAAAGCCAACATCACAGGAGACAGAGGCCAAAATGGGAAGCTCTGAGCCCTGATGATATGACTTCATTACTTGATCAAGACTTGCCTGAATGCTATTTGGACACTGCAATGATATACATACAGTAATACAAGTCTCTTCTTGGTCTATGCCAGTTTGTTTTTTCTCTAATTTTTCACTGAAATAACCCCAAATGACCTGTCATATGATCTAAATAAATAAATTCACCCACTAGTATTTCTACCTCAAAAAGTGAAGATAATTAATTCTTCCTACCATATGATTTATGATAGCTTTCAATTTCCTTCCAAGAGTTACCCCACACAGAATTAAAGCTAGTTTAGATGCTTTATGTGTCAGATAAATGTATGTTATTATAAGCCTCACTATAACTCTTTGCTGAGGTATCTACATTAACTATGTCTATTATTAATAAAATCCATTTATCAAAACTCTATGATAAAATGGGCTGCTCATGTAACCTTAATTGGCTATTGCAATTATTTTGATTCTCATAATTTTCCAAAGATGAAAATTATGTGGCCAATGTGACAGTTCCCTCTGGGAGTAAAACTGCAGTATTCTTTATGTGATTCAATTCACTGAGCCATACTTGACAATGGTGTCACCCTTGGGTGGTGCTAAAATATAGAGATATAATCTGAACAAGGCTTTAATCATGATGTGAACAAGTGCCCCTTTGTAAGGTGTTCTAGGAAAGATGCTGTGTATTTTTCTGTAAAGGAGCTGCTTGACTGTCATTAAAAAGTAAAAACACTTTTTTGAAATAGAGCTAGATAAAATAATTATTATTTTAAGAAGTAGAGAAGGCTAAAACTCAGTTTGACTTTTACAAAGGAAATTTAAGCTTAATTACTTCATTTCTTATATAAGTTTGGAGTTCTTTTTAACTAAGTCACACAATTTTCTCTCCAGATAACTAAACTCTGTCAGTAGTTTCATGTATACATATTTCTTAATATATACAATTTAAGAACATTTTAGAAAGATACATTAGAAAAAAGTAGTAGAGGGTATTTTGAATAAGAGATGTCATTTATTTTTTTCTTCTTAAATTTGATCTATCTGCCCAGACGCCAATATACTTCCAGGCACTTCATTTATTTGTTATTTACTTACTCCTTTTATAGAAGAAAGTAAATATGCAAAGAATCTTTATGAGGTATGACAGGTATGACTAGAAATAGCCCTTTAGCTGAGTTTGTAGTCCCAAAAGAACTGATAATGCACAAAACAAAATTAGCAGAACTGTCTCTGCATTGGAAATTTAGCAATCATTTTTTGGTGAAATCAAACTATGACATTTCAGAGAATTTCACCATGGTTAAGGATTAAAATCTGGTTACTTTATTCAGTAAACTGATCTGTTTTTGAAATGGCTTAGTGAAAAATAAATAGGATATATCCTAAAAAGAAAACATTTTACATACATGTTAGTAATAATTGAAATAAAAGTGATATCATACTATTATACAAGTCTACAGAACTTCCATTTTAAAAATATTTTAAAATATTGTGGTAAAATACACATAACATAAATTTTGCTAACTTAGCCTTTGTAAGTGTACAATTCAGTGGTATTAGAGAAAGTGGGGACTCAAGCCTCTTGGAAACAGAAGCTCAGACCTCTGGTCACGTAGGCCAAAAGCCTGTCTGTGAGAAACCGACAGCCTGCCTGTGAGAAACTGATGATAACGTTAGTCCTTGAGCTCACTTGCCTATGGTTATTGCTGTGAAAGGTTTCCTTGGAGACCAAGGTCTCCTGGCCATGAGAGTTCTGATAAGAGACAGCTTACTGACCATGGGGTATGCTAATTAACAGCCTTGTTTTAACTGTTTGCCTTGTACTTTGCTGTAGCAACAGATATTAAAACTTTGACTGAGAAACAGATGTTACCTTTTATTGCAATAATATGTAGCCCTTTGTAGGATAAAATAGGTTTGAGACCTTCTTTTGCTACTAAGTATTATAATCACATAGAAATAGACTTCTGATGGTTTTTGCCCTAAACTCCGCCACTGCTAGCTAGTCTCTTGGCAATAGCTCAAGTATGCGCCCTATAAGTTAGTCATGGTAACCACTCTTTAGGCGATAAGTGAATCCTTGATATAGAATAGGTCACAGCATACCCTGGAAAAAAACAGTTACAAGGATTCAAAGACTGTAAAAGTGCTGAGAAAGGAAAAAACATCAAAATCATGTGAAACATAACTTATGATTGAGGTAATGGTCGAGTCCCTATAAAAGGGACATGCTGTAACAATAAAGTGTGACACTTCTCGTAGACTCCCCAGTGTCTCCACTCCTTTCTTCTTTCTTCTCTCGCTAACGCCGTCCCCACCTGAGGATACCCCTGGACCTCACGGGGGCTGGCCCCCCACATCATGTAAGTGGAGTCGTATAACATTTGTGTTCTTGTGATTGGCTTATTACACTCAAAATGATATCAAGTGATGCAAATTTAATTTAAAATGTTTTCCCTTAACTATATATATTTTATTCAAAGGCCATTTTAATATGTTTTTTTTTTTAATTTCTTACATTTGTTAGTAGAATAATAAAAATCACAGGTTGAATAAATATAAAAGTTTAAGGCGAATCTAGGCATAAATAACTCCTCAGCTATTTGTTATAATACAATATGGCTCTTAAAATTTTCTTCTTGAAGAATATTTAAATATTGGTAAAATTAACTATTAAGTAAAAAATCTTAAACTAGTGAGGACACGTAAGCTTGTCCTTAGGGCAGTTAGTGCCTTATGCTATGTATTTCTGTTAACTAAAGCTGTCCTCATACTCGAAGTCTTCTCTCACAGGACTTCGTGGTCATAGTTTCACATACCAGGCACTTATTCGTAGTTTCGGAAACTGAACACTTAAATGAAACATCCTTCTTAGGTAGGCATCTTATTCTACTTGTAGTTTTTCTTCTAAGATGACACCCTTGTATCTGTAGTATACATTTTTATAGGTACACTCCAAATTCCAAAAAGCAAACTTATGCATCAATCTCCACTGAAACAAGAGAAAAACCAAGGTCTGAAAAGGCACAAAAACTTCGCCAAATTCCTTGTTAATACTCTATGATTTTTTTATTGGGCATCATAATCCAAACCGGATTTCCCTCTGGTCTGATGGCTGCAGAACTCCTCTTAAGGCCTAGAGTCATCTTTATTCTGCTCCTTGCTGTTTCCGTTGTCACCCAGATGTTTGAACAGGGCCATGTGCAATGTGTAAGATTAATCTTCTCCTGAAATTAGCATTTCCCTATCAGTGGTTAATCCATGAAAGCCTGAAAATTAAAGGCAATCTTTAGACTTCAAGTAACATAATGCCGGGATTTGGGATAGTGTGTCAGTCTCTTGCTTTGCCTTTGATATTTAGATTCCCTTCTGAGCCCACTTAGATATTTGCTAGACCTCCAGGTATGAGGGATTCGGCTTTGTTTTGACATCAAAGTTCAAGGGGAGAGTACAGAATGCTAACAAGCACTGGGAGCTCCAAAGGTGAAAATTATTAACTATAATTGGTAAGCAGGTACAATACAGCTCAATAAATACATTTGGTGGGAGAGAACGCTCAGCTTGAAAAATAAAAATATTATCTAATTTGTTCTGTTTTGTTTTTTTGTTTGTTTGTTTCTTTTTCTTTTCTTTTTTTTTAACATGATAGTACACAGCTAATAACAGAAGACATTGAGTCATTGATTTTTCTGCAGAGTTTTCTGATTAAGGTGATAACCGATGGCAAGCAGAATAAGCTAAATATTTGTCACAAGAAGCTGGATTAAAAGATCAGAGACCCAGAAATAGGGAGATTTCCAGTTTGCTTGCAGCCAAGTAGAATATGTTGTGAACTGTCACCCACCTCACTTTGCTCATGATATTGTTGCTCATGTTGCTGACATGGCAATGTGTGGTCTATTGTTCCAATGCCAAGCAAACCAGGCCCTGGAATCCATCTTGCTGGAGTGTGACTGCTTGGAAGGGTGAGGTCATTTGTCTGGGCAGCAAGTCGCTCAACAGGACTTAATGGGAAGAGAATCTGATTGCTGGGACTGAACTTGCTTTGCAACAACCAGCCAGGGCCTATTTGTAAGGAGCTGAGAGAAGATTGGCACACTAGTAATGTGATGGAATTAAGCATGATATTGAACTGCTGTGTTATAGAAGGATCTACCAAACAGTTATCAGTCAAGAGTGTTGAGAGTTGCATTCAATTTTGGCAACACAATTATGCTTTTCATAAAAGCTATAAGACTTCTCACTGTCAGAAAAGTGCTCTTACCAATAAAACAATCCAAATTTTAAAAAATGCAACAAAAATATTCTGGTATAACTCTGCCTCCTATTTTAAATATTGGAGACTAACATGTTGGTTTTGTTGTCTCTTTTTTTTTTAAATTTTATTTCACACATTGATCTATGATTTCATTCTGAACAAACTGTGTGAGTGTGTGTGTATTATTAGTTTGTGTGGCGTTTTTGTTGTTGTACTGTTGTTACTTTATGGCTTTTTGGTCCAAACTGGTCACTTATAATATGAGTTTATTGGATTAAGTAGTGTGTAAGGTCCTTTCCACCTCATTGATAATATCAATCTTCCAATAGCTTAGTTAAAAACATGTAACAGGTTACATCAAGCTGAAGATTTTCATTCTTTTTCAGTATTTATCAAAGGCAAATAAATTATTTTTCCCAAACAAACTAGGGAAATACCTGAAAATGTCTTTAATAAACATATTATATGTAACATTTATGCATATGAACACATACACACAAACATACCATATTGATAAATTCTCCATATATAACATTTGTGTTCTCATTAATTTAATCGCTTTGGCTTTTTCCTTGTGAATTCTCCCCATCATTGCATAGATGCCTCATTTCCAATTTCCTTACTGTCCATACGACTTCTAATTAGAAATTTATATCTCAAATTGCACTGCACTTTAATGGGTCTATTTCTGCCTCTGGAAATGTTGCACTATCAGAGGTTTAGCTTTTAAATGCATATTGACATATGAGATAGACCACAGGGTAGAAGGGTGCATAGGGACGGGAATGCTTGTGGCCACGGCCTTAAAAAAAAAAAAACACTTTTTGAGTGCTCAGTGTGCATTTCAGTAGTAAAGTAGGAAAGAATGAATTGGACACAGTAGCTGACCGTATTAATCTGAAACTCCTTTAACAAATGATTTCATCCTCTTGAATATCCTGAGATAGGATGGGTTTGGGGCTCTACCTCTAATTGGCAATGATGAAACAGACACCAAAACACTTTAGTGATGTATCCGAAGTCACAGACAGTTGGTGAACCAATGAATAGGACTCAGTGTAAGTCACAGATTTGACCACGTTTGCTGGCCTTATTGTAGCATATGTTAAAGTGGGAGAATACAGAATGAGACAAATCCTCCTATTTTTCATGGACTTTATTTCCCACGGGCAAATTATCTCATGCCAGGCTGTATTTCATCGTGCCACACTTTCATTTTTAATATAAAAGAAAAACCAAAGTGTTTGAGGATCCTTAGGCTTAACAAAATGGAGCGCTGAGTTTTTCAATTTGTTGCTAAGAATATCATGCCAGCCCATAAAGTCTAGATGCCTATGGCCAGTTGTTAATAACACTGAGGTGGGAAACCTGATTTGTTTATGAAATAAGTAACATTTATGATCACAGTAGTACTTCCTGAACCGTGGTCTCATGGATCCAAGCTCATCAATATGCTCTGCTAATTGCAAGGAACAAAAGAGGGACCTAGATGCTGACCGAAAGCCAGCTCTTGATATTTGTTATTCAGCTAGTTATTTGTCATGCTGCTTTATTATATATACTTATATAAAGGGCCACTTAGTATACATACTTAATTACATCACTTTTGTCCACTATGATCAGAATACCTTTAAACAAACAGTTTTAAAGAATTTGCTCTTTTGGAGCAATGCAGATTTGTTTCTTTCTGATATGGTACTATTTTGTCCTTGCTTACTTGCTTTAAATCCACTTACGCTGTTGGAAAGGGTTTAATTACAATCAACATTTGTAGTTTGCTGAAACTTATAAGTACATTTGAAATGTTATTCCAGTAAAAATGTATTATTTATTCGTCCACTTATTAAATATATATATATATATATATATATATATATATATATATGAGAGAGAGAGAGATTAGATATAGATCATCCTACAATGTGCCAAGCACTGTTAGGAAATTGGTTGTATAAAGTGTCTTTTCAGTATACTATAACTGTTTTTCATATTGAAAGTCAAACTTATTTCTAGCTAAATGGTTATTTATATGCAAACATTTCCTTGTCAACCATACTGCAGATGTGTAAGGGCCTCCTGTTATTGGCAAAGTGTTAAGCAGACTTTTGTATCCATCTTTGAAATAACAGCATTTCCTTTTGCATGTGACTATACTTTTGTTGCAAATATAACAATCTATATATTGGTGTCTGCTTATGGGTCATTGAGCTAAATGGAAGTGAAAAGTTTCAAGAAGGCTGAGAAGAAATGCATTCTAATAGCTGACATTACTTAGATGAATTCAGAACTAATTTCTTCAGTTTCCCAAGTAGAGCTTCAATAAACTAAAAACTTGCTATAGCAGATCATGGATAATGGTACAATGCAATTACTTGGTCAGTGCTGCCTTACAGAATGCTAATGGAGAATCTGCTAGTTATCCCACTTAAGGGATTTTCTTACTTTATCATTTGGATACAAGGTGTCAACTAGAAATAGGTGGATTTTTTTCCTTTAAATATTTGAGTATTTATATGTTTATTCCAAATGCATTTAAAATGTCTGTAATTCATAAAACAATGCGTGCTGTGCCTAAATACCACTCAGTATCTGTTGCTACATCAAAATATTGGAAACAAGAGAGGAGTTTTATTTGTCTAATTGGTTTATTTCTGGACATAATTGGAGTAAAAATTGATTTATTAAACTGAATATTTGTTTAATAAGATCATTCAAAGTAAATGTAGTTGTTTTTTTTTTTTGTTTTTTTTGTTTTTTTTTTGAGGGCAGTGTCACTGGCCCTCATATGTGGGACCCAAACCAGGGCCACTGGCTTCCCAAGCCAACACTTAACCTCTGCACCACTGGGCCGGCTCAATGTAGTTGTATTTAAAAAAAAAAACAAAAAACAACAAAATAAATCACTAGAACTATCTGGCTGTCACTATGAATAGAGATTAATCTTTAAAAGATTTATATAATCTTAAAAAAAAGATTTGAGACTCCTGTTTTATAAATGTTTTTGTTTTACTTACATGGTTTGTTAATTCATTGGAAAAGTATGTATTAACACCTATTATATGCCAGCACTGTGTTATATACTGGGCTATAATAGTGAGCAAAACAAATACAGGCTCTGGTTTCATAGAGAATTCAGCTCAATATTGGGAAAGATGGAAAAGGTCAAAGATTAAACTTTGGGTCTTGGCTGCATACACTGGGGATATTAACAGATAAAGAGGTTTTAAAAATCATTATATTGCTTAACTTCATAAAGTATCATTCTTAGTTTTCAGTGAAGATCATTAACTTTGATTTTGGATATGATGAGCTTGATTTGCATTTGAAATATCTAAGGAAGGTTGACAAGTAGGCAATTGAATATATGAATTTAAACTCAGAGTAAAAGTTTGGGGTAGAGAAATAAATTTATAAATTATGGCTCACAAAAAAAATCAATGAAGCCATGAGACTCCAGAGTAAAGATATAGAATGAGAAGAAAATAGTACCTATAAAACTAAAATATTTTAAGATCTAATAGAGATGCTGTGCAAAGAGTAGAGACAAAGAAAGAAAAAACAAATAAAAAGAACGAAAATAGAGTGTGCTATTAACTTGATTATACATTGTGGTAATTATTGCACAATATTTACATATATCAAATAATCACATTGTATGCCTTAAATATACCATACAATTTTTACATGTCAATGATACCTCTTTTTTATTAATCTTAGTTAGCTAAGACTTCTTTGCTAAGGTCAGGTTTTCACTATGATGAGTATAAGATATTGTATCTCCACTTGATGGATTAGACTTGTATACCAAATTGCCTCTTTTTGGCCTTCACTTCGATGAACCATATTTCAAATTTATGTGTTGAAACCTAAGTCTTGATGTCACCCTCAGAAACCTTTTTTTTTTTTTTCCTACACCTCCTCCATTTCACCCATCTTTGGTTCTTTTTAGCTTATCTGTAAATACTGCCAACTCTGTCGCAAAACTGTCTGGATTTTTCCACTGAACCATCATAGACTGAGCCATTACTCCTTGCCTTGGCATCTACAGCAACTGTTTATCTGGTCTTGCCAAAAATAACCCTTGGCCCTGACGGTCAACACCCATCTCGCATTCCTAACAATCTATTGGATAACTAGCTTCCGGAAAGTTTTACTTTCAATGGGCCTAGTTATTCTTTTCCTGCCCACCTCCAAGTTAAGCATCTGAAACAACTTCCCATCATAATGAAAATAAAGTCTAAATCCAAACTTCAAACTTTAATACAACTACATTACGTTAAATGCCCTGCCTAACTCAAAGGACTGTCTTCGTCTTCTATTTGTTAAAAATGCCAAGTTATTCTATCTGAAACGCTCGCCTCAGTGTTCATTTAGTAGATTTCCCTGCTTCTTTTATGTGTCTGAAAGAATTTCCCAAACTCCCACTCAAGTGTAGCCCGGTTTTTGTCCTTCTTATCACAATGTGATTATTGATTCCATTTCTAATTATTTTTTTCTTTGTTTACTTGGGTTTTTTGTTTGTTTGTTTGTTTGTTTGTTTTCTTTTCTGTCAGATACCCCTCACAACTTTAAGATGCATGAATAAGGGATGAGGTCAATTTTCTTTTCCATTTTATCCTTTGCATTTAGCCAGATGCCTTGCATATTGCAGAGGCTCAATAAATACTAGTTGAAAGAATGAATGACAATCTCAAGACCCCACTTTATTAATCTATAAATTAAAAGAATGGGGCCAGATAATCCATATTGTCCCTTCTCACATCAATGAAAACAATATAGTATACATGAATAAAATAATTTGTCAAGTCTAATTATTTCCCCTAAATATACTGTCTAAACCATCCTATTTGATTCATAGTTAATTAATGTATTTGTTGGGTTAGTGAAGTAGGAAAGGGCAAATGTAATAATTCCAGGCCAAATCAATTACTATATTGCTTTTTATGAACAGGAGAAGTAGTTCAAGGAACATTTTATCTTCACCATTTTTCATTTCACAGTCTTTATACTGACAGTTTTGAAACTAAAGTGCTGATCCACTACTTTCAGTTCATTCAAAAGCAGGAAACAACACAAATATTGCAAGGTGGGGGTACACACTTTTATGAGGTTCTGGTTTACTTTTGCTGACTCCGTATTTTGGAGGTTACAGATTGGAAGCAATATATATGCTTTTATCCAAGTAACATTCAACTGAAGTATGAACGTCAATGCCTGCATCCTAGAGAAATGGAACTGATTCAAAATATCCAATAGACAATCTTTAGTGGATTGGGTCATGCAATCCAAGGCCCCGCTCCCTTAGTGCCAGGCACTCCTATCCTAAGCTGCTAGAAATGTTGATTTCTGAGAGCTGAATCCCTGCCCAGGAATTCTTTGATGCCCTCTCTGAAGGATACTGTGTCATCCAATCTTACACCTCTTTTCCAGGGCAGGCCTACATCAAATTACTGGGTGATGTGAAGGCAAAAAGGCGTGACTTTCTGCCTGGCACAGGAGTAACTCTGAAGAGCTACACCAGCTGTAGGATCTCTGAGCCCTATGTTGCATCTTCATCGCAACATTCTTGCTCTGTCCAGTTCTGTTTCTCTCATTCCCTAAAAGGTATCATTCATCAGCACACTTTCTATTCATATTGCTTTATGCACATCTCTGCCTCAGTGTTTGATTCCTGAGGAAACCGAATTAGACACCAAACATCCTAAAATATGTTTTTGCCTATATCCATGCTAAAAAAATAAACAGCGTTTCAGTGGGATAGCATTATCAGCATCATCCATGAGCTTGTTGGAAGGGCAGACTCAGGCCCAATCCCAGCCCCATTGAACCAGCATTTTTAGAAATGAAACCCAGGGATGTGTATGGAAACCATCTCTCCAGGTGGCTCTTATGCATATTTGAGTTTAAAAAGTATTGTAAATATTAGGTATTAATGGAGAAAGAATTTCCAATGCAATTATATATTTATGTTAAAAAATTTTATTTTAATTAAATTGTTAATTCAACTGATATGAGAAACATTGATATTAGAGATGATATGTTAGTTTTTACTGCCTCCATGTTTTACAGTAAAATATATGCAGCAGTTCTAGACTGATATAAGTAGCTAGATTCCCATTCTGATTTGTGGCTTCATACATTAGATTATTTTTTCCATAAAAACATTCTAATCTTTCTGCAAATCACGTCATCAGAAGTTCTTTAGCTGGCCTAACAATTGAGAATAGAAAACCTGTCTGCATTGGGTTCCTCCTGCAAGTTTACAAATTGTTTTCACATGTCCTATGCCATTTGATGCTAACAAAATTCATGTGCCATATTTTATTTTAATTAACAGATGAGAATGTGTGTAATAATTGAGGCCAAGCAGCTTGTTCAAGATAAAGCTCATAACTGAGAGAACTAGATTAAGATTCAGATTGTCTGAGTCCACATCCTGTGCTCTGTTAAAGAGCATTCTTTGGAAAGATGTATCTATCATCACCTCTCTGTCTATTTATGGTGATTCTTTTTCATGCTAGCAGACTCTCCTCAATGTGTGATCTTCTGAAGTCAAGGGAACACAACACAGAAGAAACAGAGATCTGCAGAGTACTCTTCATAAAGCCTCTCCCTGTTGTTTTCTGGGTCTAAGTGTGCATATCAGTAATAAGGTAGTGTGCTCAAGAAGGAACTATGGGGGGAATTAAAATATCTGAAAATCTGGATTATTTTCTTGTTAATATTCACTTTAGTGTATCTGATATAATTGCATACAATATAAGATTTTTATTAATTTTTAACATGCTCCACACTATTTATCGTGAGTCTACTGTTCGCCATTTTGCTGGGTACCGTGTAAAAAGAGATGAGAGAAATAAAGCCCCTGCTCTTCTGGAAAATATTGTCTAATGAAGCAGAAACCTGATGATAAGTAAACAGATATATAATAATTACAAAGTGCAAAGTGTATAAAGAAAATAACCAAAAAACTGGTGTGCTAAAATACAGAACAATGAAAAGCAGAGGAACTGCTGAATCTGAATACATCGTGGCTATTAATACTACTACTCTTAATATTATATATTTATGCTATAAGAGTCTGTGTTTCTCAGATGCTAAAATACTTGCATTTTAAGAATGCAATAGGATTGCATTCAATCCATTGGAAGAATAGGATTGTGTGTCCAATGCAGTGCTGCAAACATGCCTTCGGGTTACTAGAGTCGAAAATGTGAATGTACTCTCATTTTTTACGATTATCTACTTTGATACATTTCTCAATTAAATCATAAAATATTTCCCATAATGCTTCTATCCAATAACATTAACAGAGTGACTGCCTTGACCCTCATTTACTCCCTTTAGACAAATAAATGCTGGAAGGCCTTGCTACATAAAAAGGTTTCTGGTCACCTTTTAATTTTCCTGTGGATTGGACTGTGGACTGCCGCTGCTGCTGAGTGCAGTGGGTGATTTGACACCTTTCAAGAACAGGCAGACGGTAGCAGCAGATGGGACATATTTATAATCCCAAGCATCACCATTGAGCAGCCATTTAAACATCTGGGCTTGAGAAAGGGTCACTACTGCTGGAATGAGTTCAAATGTGTTATAACCTGCTTCACCGACACCATCATGTACATAATGATTGTTAGCAATTCTCAAAAGCATCGGGCTGTTCAAATTGTGTCACCTGCTTCTTCTATTATATACATTTTTACTATAAATCAAGGTATTCTCATTGAAAACAAACAAACAAATGAACAACAACAACAGCCCAAGATAATACATGTAGTGCATTCATGAAAGCAATGGCTTGCTTTATGGACACCTAATATATGCCAGATGTTGTGATAATCACTTTCCATCCATTATCACATTTAACCCACTGAAGTATTCCATAAGCTAAACTCTACTATTATTCCATTGTTTGAAATTTTAGAGTTAAAAAAATGTATGAAGAAGGATCCAATAACTGCAGTAAGATGAATCCAAGTTTTCTCTGGGTTCTGCTTCTCCTACACTGGAATATTGTAAGAATTTTCAATTTATTTAATCTGAATTGCCACTGGGGCAGTGAAAGAACCATGGAATAACCTATCTAGAAATAATCCCTCTCTATCACCATGCAAATAGTTTGCTTAGATGTTGAGAGGAAGTTATTTACAAAGATTATCATTCTAGACTCTAATAGTACATATCACTTTAGTTTTATGCCATTTATCTCCCAATTCCATAAAAAGCTCAGCAGCACATATAAATTCTTGGAGATAGGGAGAGGGGAGAATAAATAACTCAACTTTTCAGAGTTTTAAGAAGGCTGAGTATCTGACTCATACTATTAAACAAACCCAAAGTAAAACAAAATTCTCAGAACTACATAAATCCCCTGAAATTCAATGTACTATATTACATCCAACTACATCTCTTTATTCAGGCTGCAGCCCTCCGATATTTATGTATCTTACTGATTTGGGGTAAGATTACTATATCAGAGGAGTGAGAAGGACAAATCAATGAATATGGTGATGTACTTATAACTAAAACTAAATTGAATAGCTATCTACTTTGTGAAGTATCACTGCTTAAGCTGGAAAGTGGATTGGTTATATGAGATGATGGCTAAGCAGTAAGAGAATAGAAATATCCCTTATAGAGATCCCTTATATAGATGCTCCAGTTACCTCTTTTCCATTATACAGGTGTCAGATTAGAAGCATCCTTCTCTTACCCTCTTGTATCTGGATTAGCTGCTTCTCCCATGACATTCCTAACTGACTTTGCTGACATCTATAATATAAGAGGAACTGAAGATAATGCATAGTATAGATGCAACATTGCCAACAGTTGGGTTGGGCATCTCTTCTGCTATCAGAATGCTTTTTGCTTTCTGTAATATACAGAGGGTGCCAAAAATTGTATACACATTTTAAGAAAGGAAAAAAATGGTATTAATTGCAATGCTCAATATATACTGATAACAAAAGATGTATACAAGACATATTTGACTTCTGCAATTACAAGAGGTGCTCAAAGTGGTTACCATCAGAGTCCAGACACTTCTGATTGCGGTGAACTACTGCTTGAGCATAGATAACACTCTTAAAATGTGTATTCATTTTTTGGGCACCCCCAGTATATTCTCACAACCATTCATCCAATTTTTCTCAGTTGAGCTCTGGTTTTGTTCACATGGGCTACAGGGACCAAAACAATTTTCTTGAATTGGGTCTAATATAACAATTGAACAACAAATTTAACCAGCAGTTGTTTGCACATCTGAGCAGACTGCTATGTTATATGCCATGATACAATGATGAAAATTGAAAACAGTCTACTGAGAAATATAGACATACACAAACGGATATTGAAAAGTATAATATAAGGTATTTTTAAAACACAGGCTATGAAAACACTTCTCTGCAGTGAAGAACTACTGAGGTGAAATTAATTCAGAGTTTCCAAGAGAGATATGGGGCTAAGGGGACACTTCAGGGAAAAGGGAAAGTCTTCAAATGGGATCTAAGGGAAAATATAACTTTTCCAACATATTTTGGCATGAAAAGCATTGTAGGAGACAAAACAGACTGAGTCAAAAATGGTGGATGGAAAAGGTAGGGAGAACCTTTTCCTTGAGACCTATGCAAGACTAGCACATCAAAATAATTCAATACTGTAAAGTCCCTTTGATATTAACTAAATTTTTTGGGGGGCTAAATCAGTAAAGAATAGAAAATTATAAATGTGAATATTTCAAATATAATAATCATTTTATTTTTCTTGACTCTCAGCTGTAACTGAAAGATATTTATGGATTATCAATATCTTATATTTGAATGCTTTCTCCAATGTGTGATTTTATTTTTAAATTATTACCAAGAGATTGTGTGGGAGATGAACTTCCCTTGTAGAATATTTGAGGATTAAGTCTGACTCTCGAAGTTCTATTATTCCATTCTATAAATCTTTACAAAGTGTATTTTCTTGGTCACATAACTACTTTATGCCTAAAAGTCTAATACTACAGAGCAAATAATGCATTTGTCAATACACTCCATACTTATTTTTCACTGCCATATATTTCCACTCTCAAAAGATTAATTGTGCTTTTACCATTGCTTTATTTTAAGATTTGACAATGACCAGGAATTGGAACTCAGTCATTAGTTTCTATTCTTTGCTCATCAACAGCAATAAATGGTGATTCTTTTCCAAGTGAAGGAGAGCATATCATGACAATGTTTCAAAGTGGCTGGTAACACTTATGGTGACAATTCTCTCTGACTGATATGAAAAGGGAGAAGTTGGGAGAGTTACTCAAATTAAACTCAAATTAAAACTGAGTGATCTAACTCCGCTCATTCAGGACAAAAATCGTAGTCTTGCCTAACTGACCAAGTGTGTGACTATCATTGTGATCTCTAACTTTTCTCTCAAATAATTTTGTCATCCCATCGCAAAACTTAAAGAGAGTGGTACCATACTCATTTAGCTATAAATTAATTGCACATGGATTGGTCGGCTTGGGGAGAATCAACATTTTTCCCTTACCAACGCTTGGCTCTTCTCACTTCATGCTTTCCCCATAGGACTCATGCCTATAATCCCCTATCTGAAATCTGGAAATGTATAAACATCTAAATGGCACAGTTCACATAATTTAGGGAAACAAAATCTCATTTTAAGGCTAAACCTTATTTGAGATGCTGTGAGTCTATTTTTGATCTTTATTTACCCACTTAATATGAAAATTTACACACTTTACTCAAAAAATACCAAATCTAGGGTGCTGCCCTGGATTATTTTTAAAACACATTAGAGTCAAGGGTTTTGCATAAGTGATTGAGGCACTTTCCTTTTGGAGCAAAAAGGAGTATGTTTCCCTTTCAGCTGATGCCTTGTTATTTATAACATGAGAGCCCTCTTTATCTCAATATACAGTAATACTTTGGTTTGTGAGCATAATTCGTTCCTGAAATTAACTACTCGTATTGCAAAACATCACTCATTTACCACGTAAAAGTTTATTATTAGATTGGTGCAAAAGTAATAGAGGTTTTTACCATTAGTTGTAAAAAAAAGTTATTACTATTGCACCAACCTAATGGAAATGTTTGCTCGTCTTGCAGAACACTCGCAAACCAAGTTACTCACAATTCAAGGTTTTACTGTTTTCAGTTAATCCACATTCTCTTGGATAATAATGTAATCTATTTATAAATTTACTATGAGGTAGGGATAATTCTTCTTTTTAGATAAGAAAACAGAGGCTATAGAGGCATAATAACAAGGCCACAGAATCATAGCTTAAAATTAGTGGAGACAAAATTCAAACTCCAGCAGTTTGACTCCAGGATGAATGACCTTGGTTCACCCATTTTTGACCTTTACTCCATCCATTCTAAATCTAGAAGGTGACTTAGAGAACAAAAGGTTATTTCAACTTTGATTCTATGAAAGGTTGTTTTTTTTTAAAACCTATTCTATTGACAGCCTTTTAAAATATATTTACCTTATTTGAAAATACATTAGGACTTTATTCTGGGTAGGGACCATTGTGAGCATTTTAATGACACATTTACCAAAGATTTATCTGGACAATAATCTGCAAAATGCATTCTCTTTTCCTCAGTTGTTAACAGTCTCTTCTTCTTACTTTAGAACTCTGAAGCATTTTCAGACATAATCATTCTCACTGGGGACTAACTGCTAGATAAACAATATTTTAATCATCTTCCTTTTGTTATTTAGGTGGGATAAATGTCATACCTGGCACGCCAAGATCTTTCATATCGGTAATCATTAACTTGCTTTTACATGTGGCATTGCAATATGCTTAGCATCATGCAATCATCAAGCCATGTTTTCAAAATATAACCCTGATTTCTCTTAAGAACTCTTTTATTAAAATGAAATTTGGAGTGGCTCCTTGACTAAAGTGCATACCTCCACTTTAAAAACTCCATATAGAAATGGAAATTTCAGTTTCCCTACATTTTAGAAGCATCTAAGGATTATTGAAATGATTAATCTTTTAGTATTGGAGATAAAAAAGTTTATGAGAGAAAAATATTTTAGCCTAGACATCTGGCAAATTGACAGACTAGACACGGAGCTAAAAATTATTGTGTCATGATTTCACCAGATACTGATTTATGGATATTTCAGTGTCAGTGACATGTGCAGAGTCACAATTTTTTTTAGTGTTTACTTTTCTAAGGTGAATATAGATCATTTATTTTGGAGGCTAAGGTCCAAAGTTAAAGAATCCTTGAATGGATCAACTTTACATGTTAGCTTCAAAGTGAGTGCTGGGGGTATAATTTTTGGTGACATTTGGGCCTTGAGTAATAATTTGGGGCTACCTGGATTTGATTAGCTCAAAGTAAACTAATGTCAGAATAATGTTTAATGTACTCCTCCCACACCCCAATCTCCCAGGTTTCCTCTTCTAACCAGGGAAAAACTGTTAGTATTCAGGTAAGTGAAGAAGCATTCAACGAGTTTGTTCCTCTGGAAACTTGTACAATATTGGCTAAAACACTTCTGTTAATATTGTCATTGGAAGAAAATGAGTAACTGAGTCACCTTATAATTTTTTAATTTATAACTGAAACTGGTATATGTCGGGAGAAAAATATTTATTCTAAATCAGAAGCAGGACCATGAGAATCAATACATCAACCACCGACTTTACTGGACCTGGGAGAAATTCTGGGAAATGTTAAAATCTGGCATGGACTTCCTAAACTTCACCTCTTGTTTTAAACCTCTGTCCTGAACATACAGAGTCAAGATTTCCTTGTTTAGAGCCAATTTGAAAAAACAGCCTTGGGTGATGTAAGGCCTCTTTCGCATGACATACAACTGACAAGGGAATCAACATGAGTCAGGCCTACACATACACAGTTTGTTACCAAGCAAAAGCCATGAAAACTGGAGGCATCCGCTATAATTATTAGTCAGTTGGGAGACCTCAGGATGAAATTTTATGGGGCTCGGAGATCAAAGATCAACATTAGACTGATCATCAACTTTCATCACCATGTCATTCACCAGTTGGGATCAAATTAATTCTGCTTATTTAACTTCTAATGCTGGCAGTTTTCCACATCTCTATAAATGAAACATTGTGACATGACATGACATCTTTTTACTTTAGTGTTGGGTGAACTCATTAGATTACTAGAGAGAATTTATTTTTGTGATGTCTGATCTGGCGTCCTAAACCTATTCCATGGCAATACATAAATGCCATATGTATATTAAAGAAAAAATTGTTCTTAAAATGGTTATTCATTTTCAAATATGAGTAAAAAGTTTTCAGATGAAAAATAAGCAAGAAAAAATGCTGAAGTGTGAGAAAACCCAAGGGCAGCCAAAGGACAGTAAAACTATTGATGCTTTTTGATTTGCAAAATTTAAGTAATTTTATGCCTTTTCAATAACCATAAAATCAGTCTTCATCTTTTTTATTCAGTAATTATATATTTTATAACTTATGCTAGGTAAATAATCTCCAATACATAAAATTAAATATTGCATACTAATTGTAAAATTTAGAAATATTTGGTATCTCTCATAAAAAAAGAAAATAAGCAAATTATTTGTATATCTCTATGATGGATTGCAATGTCACAGAAAAAATATTAATATTTATACTGTATAGAAATATAATATGCTGCAATGGAACATAAAATTTCCATAACAATTATTTTAATTAAATTTATATAGAAAATGACATATAGCAAAACATACAAAACAAAATGAACATACCAGTAATATATAAACATACAATTACACAGAAATAGCTGTAAAGACCTTAACAAATTAGAACACTTAAATTGAAAAAACACAATGACCCAAAATGTATGGGACAAAGCAAAAACAGTCCAAGGAGAGAAATTCATAGCAATGCAAGCCTACCAAAAGAAACAAGAAAAAAAATCACAAATCAACAGTCTATCTTTATGCCTAAGGGAACTGAAAAAAGAACAGCAAACAAAGCCCAAGGTGAGTACAAGCAAGGAACTAATAAAGATCAGAGTGGAAATAAACAAAATACGAAGTAAAACAAAACAACAACAACAAAAAAATATAAAAAAATTAGTGAAACCCAGAGCTAGTTTTTTGAAAAGATAAACAAAATTGGCAAATCTTTAACCAGACTCATCAAGAGAAGAAAAGAGAGGACCCCAATACATAAAAGCAGAATTGAAAGAGGAGAAGTGACTACAGACACCACAGAAATACAAAAAATAAAAATACAAAAATAAAAAATAACATGAGGAACTATATGCTAACAATTTAGACAATCTGGAAGAAATGGATAAATTCCTAGAAGTATACAAACTTCCAAGAAGAAACAGAAAATCTGATGAGGCCAATTACTACTAATGGAATTGAATCTGTAATCAATAAGATCCCAACAAACAAAAGTTCTGGATCAGATGGCTTTGCAGGTGAATTTTACCAAACATTCAAAAAAGAATCAACACCTCTTCTCCCCGAATTATTCAAAAAAGTCCAGAAGGAGGGAATGCTCCCCAGCTCATTTTAGAGGCCACCATTACCCTGATCCCAAAACCAGAAGAAGACATTCCCAAAAAAAGAAAACTATAGGCCAATATCCTTAATGAACATAGATGCAAAAATCCTCAGCAACATATTAGCAAATCCAGTTCAGGAATACATTAAAAAGATAATACGCCATGATCAAGTGGGATTCATTTCTGGTATGTAAGGTTGGTTCAATATTCGCAAATCAATCAATGTGATACACCACATAAATAAAATGAAAAACAAAAATCATATGGTCATATCAATAGATGCAGAAGAAGCATTTGACAACATCCAGCATCCATTTATGATAAAATCTCTCAACAAAATGGGAATACGGGGAATGCATCTCAACATAATAAAGGCCATATATGACAAACCCATAATTAATATCATACTCAATGGGGAAAAGCATTCCCTTTAAGATCAGTAACAAGACAAGGATGTCCACTTTCACCACTTTTATTCAACATAGCACTGGAAATTCTATCCAAAGCAATCAAACAAGAAAAATAGATAAAAGGCTGCTGAATGAGAAAGAAGGGAACAAAATTGTCATTAAATGCAGATGACATAATACTATACATAGAGAGAATCCCAAAGACTTCACCAAAAAACTATTAGAACTGATAAATTAATTTAGTAGATTAGCAGTATACAAAATTAATACTTAGAAATTGGTTGCATTTTTATACACCAGTAACAAACTATCAGAAATAGAAATTAAGAAACAATCCCATTTACAACTGCATCAAAAAAAAATACTTAGGAATAAATTTAATCAAGGAAGTAAAGGACCTGTACTCGGAAAATTATAAGACATTGAAGAGAGATGGTAAAGAAGATATAAATAAATGGAAATATATTTCCTACTCATGGATAGGAAGAATTAATTAATATAGTTAAAATGTCCATACTGCCTAAAGCAATATATAGACTCAATACAATCCCTATCAAAATATCAATGGCATTTTTCACAGAACTAGAACAAATAATCGTAGCATTTATATGGAACCATAAATGACCCTGAATAGCCATGACAATCCTGAAAACAACAAAGCTGGAGGTATCATGCTAAAATTATACTACATAATTTATACGAATGTAAAATTATATTACAAGGCTACAGTAATCAAGACAGCATAGTATTGGCATAAAAACAGACACATAGATCACTGGAACAAAATAGAGAGCCCAGAAAGAAACCCATGCCCATATGGTCATTTAATCTATGACGAAGGAAGCAAGAATTTACATTGGGATAAAGACAGTCTATTCAATAAATGGTGCTAAGAAAATTAGACACATACATGCAAAAATATGAAACTGGACCACCTTCTTATGCCACATACAAGAATAAATTCAAAATGCTTTAAAGACTTAAATGTAAGACCAAAAACCATAAAACTTCCGGAAGAAAATATAGGAAGTAAATTCTCAAACATTATCCTTAGCAACATTTTTACCAAAATATCTCCGCAAACAAGGAAAACAAAAGAAAAAATAAATAAATAAATGGGACTAAATCAAACTAAAAAGTTATTTTCACAGCAAAGGAAACTGTCAACAAAACAAAAGCACATCCTACTGAATGAGAGAAGATGTTTGCCAATGATACGTCTTGATAAGTTGTTAGCATCCAAAATTTATTTAAAAACTCATAAAACTCAACACCAAAACACCAAAAAAAAAACAATTAAAAAGTGGGCAGAGGACATGAAGAGACATTTCTCCAAATAGCGCATACAGATGGCCAATAGACATATGAAAAGATGCTCAACATCACTAATCATCAGAGAAATGCAAATCAAAACCACAATGAGATACCCTCTCACTCCCTTCAGAATAGCTATCATCAATAAATCAACAAACAACAAATGCTGACAATGTGTGGAGAAAAGGGAAGCCTTGTACACTCTTGGTGGGATTGCAAATTCATGCAGCCATTAAGGAAAACAATATGGAAGTTCCTGAAAAAATTAAAGCTAGAACTACTTTAAGACCCACTTCTGAGTATTTACCCAAAGAAATCCAAAACACTAATTTAAAAAAATATATACACCCTTATGTTTATTGCAGCGTTATTCACAATAGCTACGCTATGGGAAAAAAAAGAAATGTCCATCAGTACATGATTAGATAAAGAAATTGTAGTACATTTACACAATAGAGTATTATTGTACCATAAAAAAGAATGAAATCTTACCATTTGCAACACCATAGATGGACCTAGAGGACATTATGCTAAGTGAAATAAGTCAGGTTGAGAAACACAAATACCATATGATCTCACTTATATGTGGAATCTAAAGAACAAAATAAATGAGCAAACAAAACAGAAATAGACTCATAGATACAGAGAAGAAACAAATGGTTGCTAGATGGGAGGGGGTTTGGGGGATGGGTGAGACGGTAAAGGGATTAGGAAGTACAAATTGGTAGTCACAAAACAGTTACAAGGATGTGAAATACAGTATGGAAAATATAATGAAAAAAAATAAAATGAAAACTTGAAGCTAATATTGGAGACAAATTTTTTTCCTAGGGGCATCTGTCATTTCCAGAAGAGATGACTAAGAGACTGAGAAATTGCACATTACTTTTGATAACCTTGTGGGGTTAGCTGTACAAAGATTAGAATCCAGCGCCCTGGAGTTAGAGGGTCTAGTAAATCTCCCATGAATTGGATTAGGTTTCCAAAGAATTATACCCTGGGAGTTGAAGTTCCAGGAGAATGGACTCTAAAAGTAACAACCAGAAACAAGTAGAATCGCAAGGACTTGGAAGATTAACTTTGGACTTAAAAAAATAAAATAAAATTACTTATAGCTCTCAGACTTTAACTTTTCTTTATTAGATAAAAACATAATGACCAAAAGAAGCAAAAGAAAAAATGAAGTACCAATAAAGGGGGAGGGGATAAATTACACAATAGAGAAAAACATTAAATATGTACCTTTATTATTAAGTTTATGGAGATTTAAAAATAGTAAAAATTTTAGCCAAGAGCTGAAATCTATAAAATCTATTAAATGTCCTAGATTTTGCACAATTAAAATAACCAACATTTATTACATGCTTAATATGTCATAAATAATAGTCTAATTTATTTCTAACAAAACAATTTTATGAGATAATTAGTAGTATCACTATTTTACTTATAAGGAAACTGAGGCTTACAAAATTTAAATGACTTGCTTACAACTGCATAGTTGTCAAGTAGCAAAGCCAAAGTTTCAACCTGAGACTCTGATACTAGAAATCAAAATCTTATTTACTGCAATATACATTAGGAGCATACTGCTTTGCAACAATATCTCTTGAATAAACAAATTTCAAGTTTAATTTCATGCCTTTATTCTTCCCATGTTGAAAAAGTTTCTAAACTGTGTTTCTATATTGGGAGAGTACTGTATAAAGTAAGGTATATTCGGGTTCTTAAAAAATTTCAGCCTTTATCTTCAACGTTAGTCAAAATTATATGTATTTTTGTTATCGTTGTTGGAGTAGGAATTTAGGAATTCTTACTAATCCATAAGCAAATCCTTCAAGTTCTTCTTGGATGGAAACATTGATAATATTTGTTTTCTTATCATTTTGTACACTGTGTTAAAATTGAAATATAGCCCAAAAAAACTCAATTAAAATTTTCTGTTAGTTGGTTTTGGTTCTATAAAACAGCTGTGATTATGTGTTTATCACTGTCAAAGGACTTTGTGTTTGTAAAGCCATAAGGTAATAACGTTTTGGACAACATTTCTTTTCCTTACAATACTTAGATGTCTAATGGTTTGTAATCTCTATTTTTGTTGCTAATTAACATTTGTTGAGATTTGTTGTGTTTGATCTGACTGCAATAAATATTTTCTTAACTTGGAGGTGCATTATTTTATATTTAATATTTATATTTGACACAAAGGAAAATAATATCTGATAAGATTCAAGGGTGTTGGGTATTAAAATAGTTATTTCATCACATTAGCACACATACAAAAACATCAAAAACAAAACAAAAAAACTGTACCACCATTACAATGCATTTTATTTTATATCTACCTATTTATTTACAGAAAAAGCCAAAGGCCTCTTCACTTTATTAATCCTTTTTTTTATTAGTTTCAGGCTTACAAAACAACCTAATCATTAGTCATTTAAACCCCTTACAAAGTGATAATCCCAGCAAGTCTACTACCCATCTGACACTGTACATAGCTATTGCAATACCACTGACTATATTTCCTAAGCTGTACTTTACATCCTGTGGCTGTGTGTGTGTGTGTGTGTGTGTGTGTGTGTGTGTGTGTTTGTATTTACTTATAGTTCACATTAAATATTATTTTATATTAGTTTCAGGTGTACAACACAATGGTTAGGCATTTATATAATCTATGAAGTGATCCCTAATAAGTCCAACACCCTACATAGTTTTTACAATCAAACCTTCTTACTGTTCTTTTTTCTTTTTCATTCAAATACTGATGTATCCTTCCCAACTCAACTGTTTCTTTTTTCTATAGCTTTCTTTGATTAATCCTTTGTATCACTGCTTTGTCCAGATTCTCTTCAATTCATATATTCTATTTATACAACACAATTTAAGTCTCATCATTTACTATTTACTGGGAAAGTTTAAGGTTCCATATATGTAATCTATTTCAACCAGAGGGTATATATTTGAATGACAGAAACCATATATTACTTCTTAATTTATCTTCACATTTAGTAGACACATAAAAGGTACCCAATGCATTCTGCATTATATTGTAATGCTAAGAACTGATGGGGAAATCAAGAAAGCTAAAATGGTTTCTTAGTGTCTTTTGTCATAATATTATAATACAGACTAAAGTGGCTAATTATTTTTTTAATCGATTCACTAGAAATTTTAAAATAACTGTAATAAAAGTGCTAGTTTTTCTAGTTATTAGATGCAATATAATGTACAGTTGTGATTAATCTATTTTTGTTATATAAATGTGCATTTTGGTGTGTATATATATGCACACATATATACCTATACACACATGCATATAATATATATGTATATACACTATATATTGATGTAACAAATAACTAGATTAATAAATCAAACTCACTGAGATGGAGACTTTTATTACCTGAGTAATTTTAATTTAATATAATATTTTATGTTTTATACTATTTGTGTTTTATCAGAGATTTGTTAGAAAAAAATGGAATAACCAAAGGATTTACTGGGGGGGGACATATACTTTTAATTCTGCCTCTGACTCTCAAAAACCTTGTATAATATTTACAAGTGGCATCCTCTATCAAAGATTAGATTGTGCCCAACTAACAGAATGTGCAGGAGTATCAAAAATAATATAATTACAGAGGGAAAAATAGTTTTATAGTTAATAATGAATTTAAGAAACATGGTGTTCTACACTGAAAATAAATCACCAGAGGTCTACAACATTTTCATTAGTCATTGTTTTATTTTATTTTGCTTCTGAACTAATTTATATGCTAACCACAAAAGAAGCACATTAATGTTTTTCTGTCTTCAAATTTACCTGGGTATTAAATGATGTAATAAAAATGCATTAAAATTGTTCACAAAATATGAGTTAAATGTAACACCCTCTTAATTTGCATTCAGAAAACAATTTATGCACTTTGAACATTTAAAATAACATTTCTATCTACCCAAAACTACTAATTAATTATAGGTGTTATTAAAATTTTCTTCCACCTGTGTTTCTCTAATTATTATTTAATAGCCAAAAACTAGATCTAAGATACCACAAATCTATGATTCTTTTCTGAGTTCCTTCAAATTGGGCCAATTCTTCTAAAGCTCATTTCTTGTCAGCTCGTGGCTTACAGTATTATTAACTCTTTTATGATGTTATTGTATTGCTATGGTTAACTAGTGTTAATTTATAACATAATATGGGTCTGATAAGCACTGTGCTAAGTTTTTTGCTTATATTTCTTCATTCACTCTTAATATTCTTATCCTAAAGTTATTAATGAAGTATTGAACATCAAAGAGGCAAACTAATTTGTCCAAAGACATGGAGCCAAAAAAGCAGAGGTGAAATTCAAATTCAGATACATCTGACTTGAAAACCCAGATTTTAGTCACTATACTTCCACTTCACATTTTGTAATTTTGTACTTTATTAAACATTAGCCTATCGAACAATGGAAGAGATGATTAGTCTTTATATTAAAAAAAATAGGTATGTAGTTAATGATACAAGCTATTCTTTCTCGTAAATAAGCAGGAATGCTTTCTTAAAATTGGCTGAAGGGCCGGCTGAGTGGCGCGGTGGTTAAGCGCTGGCTTGGGAAGCCAGCGGCCCCAGTTCGGTCCCACATATGAGGGCCAGGGAAACTGCCCTCAAAAAAAAAATAAAATAAAATAAAATTAGCTGAAAGCCTCACACTGTCCTAGCTACTTAGTTAGACAAATCCAGAAGACATTTCTTCTCTGAAAATTTTATTCATACATTAATATTGACAAAGTGTGTCTATCAAAATAAATTCTGTTTCAACTTTATTGAGCCATATTACGTAAGTAACAGCCAACAGAGATCAAAACAAACAAAAAAAAATGAAAGGAAAAATGAAATTTAAAAATTAACAAAATTTTCACTTTTTGTCAGAGCCTGATTCTCACTTCTGTTTTTGGTCTGGTGGAAAACTGGACATTTCATTGCACCAAAAGAGTTTGTAACGGGAACTGCATGTAATATTAACTGAAGCATTTAAACTAATAGATGGAAAGAGGGGCGGATTTTATGGAGAAAGGAATACATTCTTCAGTCATAAAGTTATGTGATGCCAATTAAAATGCACTCCCAAGTTACAAAGCAGCTGCCAAGCTGCAGAGTGTTTTCAGAAAATAATTCTGGAGAGGGTCTAAGTGTCACAAGGGCTTTCAACATTCATCCTCAGAATATTTCATCCAGAAATATAACTTTATGCAAAAGCAAAGCAAATTTGCCAAGCACAGAATTTCATTTAGCACCCTGGTAGTTTACTTAATTAGAATACACCCAGGCTTCCTTAACACACTTTTATAAGCCTAAATAAAGCTCATCACCACAAACTGACTTTTAAATTACGTGGTTCTTAAAAGCCTTTAGGCATGTAATAGGATATACTGTAAATATAGCCATTAACACACACACACACACTCACAGACACACACACACACACACACACACACACACACACCCCTGGAGAATCTAGCAATAGATAGTAAAACTATTCATTTTACTCTCCTATGAGATGAATTTTGGAAAGACAAATATTAACCTGTACAAACTCAATTTCTTAGCTGCAAACTAAGAGTAAAATAATTGCTGCTTCAAGCTACTATGTAGTTTTCAAGACTCAAGATAATGTTTGCAAAGTGCACAGTACAGTGCTTATGCGATAAATGTAAGCAAACAATATTTAAGCTAGTTTTAGTGAAAAGAATGATAAATGGAAGTCAGAAGTCCTAAATTAGAATCTTTTCACTGTCATTAACTAGATGTATAACAGTGGGAAAAAACTCACTACAATAGTTGTCCTCAGTTTCCCTATATGTAGCAAGCACCAGCATACATTCAAGATGGAAGAGGCTTAATTTTGTTACAATCTAGCTATGATCAGTTCTATTCAGAATTCTCAGCAACTAATAGAACTAAAGCTATTATATAAGCCTTTCCATTAGGCTATCCTTTAGAATTCACATTTGAGAGGTTATACATAGTAAGAATCTTTTATTAATTTACTTGTGAAAATACGTCGAGAATGAGTATACTAGGATCTTATAATGAATTACTCTCAAGAGGAGCCTTACTCGGTTACTCAGTCCTTGTTTTCAGGCAGCACGACTAATGAAAACTGTGAACAACCATTCCAATAAAAAACATTGAAATCAGGGAAAACTGGGGAGGAGTGTAAGAAGGCATCATTTAAATTGTGTCAATGACCAGGAATGATAATGAATAATTCACAGAAGACAAGTTTAAAATGAAAGCAGGAACCCTGCATGCTTAGTACCAAAACAAAATTGTGCCATGGAGGTTTTTAATGAAACAAAATTTTTGAATTTTTTCTTACCTATATGTACTAGGTATGGGGGCAGGATATAAAGTTTATGGTAGCTCCAGATAAATCATATACAGAAAAAAATACACACTTTGCACAGTTCCTAATCTTTTGAAGATAAAATATGAATAAATCTTTAGGCTAAAAGAACCAACAGAGAAACAAAACTGCAAAGAAGGAGAACTAAAATTCAGTCTTGCTAATAGATAACCAGAAGCTGACAGTCATACAATACATTCATGGGTCAAAACATAAAACAAAGAGAATTTTACTTATTATAACTGAATGATAGCTAAAAAAATCTGTGCATCAAAAATTGTGGACTGCAACAATTTTGTTGCGCATTTTATGTGTAATTACTCAACTTATATTTTAACTAAGAAAACAGGGTTATTAAAAAGCAGGAGTTGAGGGCCAACCGAGTGGTGCATTGGTTAAGAGCTGGTTTGGGGATGCCAGCGGCCCCGGTTCGGATCCCGCATATGAGGGCCAGTGACACTGCCCTCTACAGCTAACAACAGCTCCACCTGGAGCTGGGCTGTGCGGGCCCAGCGACGGTGTAGGCTGCAGCCCCTGCTGCAGTGGGCTTCCATAGGCTACAGTGAGTGGCCGGCAGCCAGCGTGAGCTGCCAATAGCCGCGGTGAGCAACCAGCTAGAGGCCGGCGACCGATCTGCCTCATCCAGGAAGAACGCAATGACGATAACATGGGCCAGTGAAGCAACATCCTCCACAACTAGACTGAAGAACAATAAGACAGCAACTTGTCTGTTCCTCTTCCCCAATCCCCAACACTGTTCCCCTCCCCCAATTCCCCAACAAAATCTTTAAAAAACAACAACAACAAAAAAAAAACAGGAGTTGAAAAGTTTTATATAGATGATGTATTACACAATCGTACACTTGAAACCTATGCAATTTTACTAACCATTGTCACCCCAGTAAATTTTAATTAAAAGAAAAAAAAAGAAAAGGTTTATTCCTCGTGACTGTGTTACAAAAGCCCTGAGTCTAAGCTTGGCAAGTGTCCAAGATATTTAAAATTTCCCTAATTCATCCATAAATAGAACAGTTAGTTTCTCAGATGAAGGGATATGGTTACTTCAAATCCCACTATACATCTATTTGCTGTTTATCTTGCTTTTTAAGAAAAGAAAATTGTCAAAAAAACATATATATGACTTAGAAAAATATGAAAACTGAAAACCAAATCCTTGATCAAGCAGCTTTCCCTTTCGTTTGGGAGGAGTCGATGGTAGAGATTGCAAATGACATCATCAGTTATTGAAATTGATGGAGCTGCTAAGATAACATTCTTCACCCCCGTGTAAACACTGATGAATCCTTTGAGAGATGCCTTACATTGCAAGTCTGGGAGTTAGTTTATGGGTCTGAGAAGTGTGACCTTTAAAATAATGTATTTGCTATAAAAGAGGAAAGAAAACTCTTTATAACTAAAATATATTGGCTACAAAATTACTTTCCAGCAGGTGGTCTGATTACAATCAAAATAACATACCAAAATGAAACAGTTTACCTGTGATCAATTTAATGTAGTTATAAAATGCTAATTATGAGAGAAAACACATTCAAGGTTTGTGGTACGTATGTCTATAAAACTTGCAGAGAATCTAACATTTAGTGATGTGTAGCACATATGGGTAAGCAGATGGCCGAAGTATTATTTTTAAAAACAGGAATTTTGCTGACAAAATACAGAATAGGAATGGTGTGATTGGAAAGCTAAGAGGATGTTATTTATGAGGCAGTAAACTCATGCTCAGTAATTGGATTCTTGTAAATGGCAAATAAAAAGGACTTGGGGGGGGCGGAATGAGGGTTTTCAGATACAGAAATGAAGGATAAATTTTTCCTACAATATACCTCTTTGTAATTTTCATCCTAACTCATCACTTTTCACTTCTTTGGCTTTCAGAGAGCTGTAACAGGAGGAGACCTACCTTACCATATCAGGCAAAATGTTCACTTTTCTCTTTTTGATATAATTCTGGGGGAAAAAATATAAGAAAATAATTCTGTACACAATGTGATATATAGATGATGTATTATAGAATTGTACACTTGAAACCTATGTAATTATACTAACCATTGTCACCCTGATAAGTTCAACATTAAAAAAATAATTCTGAATGTGAACAGATACAAAGTAGATACAAAATAATTGTTTAAATTTCCACACAAATGGGAATATACAACAAAGACTTAAATGACCCCTTAACATAACTTGGTCAAAGGGTTCAAACTTTCAGTTATAAGATGAGTAAGTTCGGGGAATCTAATGTACAGCATGGTGACTATAATTAATAATACTATATTCTATACAAAATTTGCTAAGGGAGTACATCTTAAAAGTTCTAAAAACATACATACATATATACACACAACACACACACACACACACACACACACACAAGGTAACTATGTGAGGCAATGAATGTGTTAATTAGCCTGATTATGGTAATTATTTCGCAATGTATACATGTGTCTAATCCTCACACTGTACACCTTAAATACAGAGGGTGCCAAAAAAAAATGTATACACATTTTAAGAAAGGAAAAAACTGTATTAAAATTGTAGTACTCAAAATATACCAATAACGAAAGATGAATACAAGTCTTGTGTATATCTTTTTTTGGCACCCCTGGTATATACAATTTTTATTTGTCAAAAATGCCTCAATAAAGTAAAAAAATATATATATATCGCTGATTTGACGCCTGTTTTTGAACTACTTTAACGTCTTGTTTATATCCCCAATATTCATCATATTCAACTGAGATTTCCTGGAACCTGCATGCTTTCTTGAATTTTCTATCACTTTGGGGCAATCACAGATTATCTCTTGAACATAGTATTTTATTCTTCTAATGAGGCACTGGACTTAGCCAATAATAAATGTCCTGTAAAATTTCACTGAATAAATTCATGACACCCTATTAGTCAATTAATATATTTAAACATATTTAAAATTGAAGGATTTTTTTTTGGGGGGTGAAAGTTGAACTTCTTTTTAATAATAATCATTTTTTTTAGAAAAAAAGGTTTAATAATTATATAATTAGTTTAAATCTCAAATTACCTGCTTACAGGTGTATTAAATCTGTATTATTGCATAATGATGAGGTACAAACTACATTTCAAGACCTCTAATGACCAAGTAAAGAATTCACATGTTAACCCTTCCAATTATTTATAATCAAGTTTTCCTCATATTTTACTTCAAAATATTTGAAGATATTCAGTTCAGTTTCATGCCTACCTTTTGTCTTTTGTTACAGTGAAAGCTTGACTAATAGAGAAATATATAAATGGTATGTAATAGGTAATTTTAATTTAGAAATCAACATTTTATTGTGCTCTCCCCACCCCTAGGAAATCTATCCCATGAGATTTCCTCTTGGCTGTGGGCCTTGCTGACACAGGGTGTGACCAGCACAACCCCTGCTTCCTTGTGTCCATATGGCCAACACAGGAGAGGAAGGTTGTTTCTTGGGGACAGGCCTCCACAAAGTGGGCTGGGGCAGGAGGAGAGCAGTTTCATTCAGGCTTTGGCACAGCCCAGGTTAACCGTTAAAGACTTCAGAAGTATAATGAATTCAATTCTCTGAATAAAATAATAGAAACCCATTCCCCCACAAACAAATTACAACAACAACAACAACAACAACAACAGCAAAAGGAAGAAAGGAAGGAAGAAAGAAGGAAGGAAGGAAGGAAGGAAGGAAGGAAGGAAGGAAGGAAGGAAGGAAGGAAGGAACCTCAGTAGTGTCCCAGCACTCAGTTTAAATACAAAAAAAGGATCAACAAATGTAAAGAGAATTGAGTCTGGGTGGTGAACACACAAAGTGATTATATAGATGATGTATTACAGAATTGTACACCTGAAACCTATATAACTTTACTAACAATTGTCACCCCAATAAACTTAAGAGACAAAGAAAGAAAGAAAGAAAGAAAGAAAGAAAGAAAGAAAGAAAGAAAGAAAGAAAGAAAAGAAAGAAAGAAAAGAAAACCAACAAGGCCACCTCCAGGCTGGTGGTCCACAGGTAGAGTGCTGGCCCTATGTCGGTGCAGATGGTAAGCAAGTCACTGGACAAGGTGGAGCCCTCAGCTGAGAGCAGCACAAGCAGCAGCAGCAGCAGCAGCACCATGGACAGTGACCGCATCAGCGGGCGGCTGGTGGTTGGGGCACTTCTGTGCGATGCAGGCAGGCCTGTTCCTGGTTCAGGAGAGCAGTGACTGTCCCGAGGACTCTAAGCTGTGTGTGAGCTATGGCGGCAAGGCGGAGCACAACTGCATCCTGTACCAGGCCAGCAAGCTCATCTTCCACGAGGAGGTGCATTTGGAGAAGCTCATGCTGCTGGTGGGGCACTATGCCTCAGACAGATAGACTCTGTACCAGCCTCATCCAGCCAAAGGTCATGGAGGGCACAGTGGCAACCGGTCACTGGCCATGAAAAACCTGGAGCTGCTGCAGACCCCGGGAGGCGGATACCTGGAGATGTGATGCTTGACGATGACCAAGGGAACAAAACCTCTCTCTCAAGGGCATTAAGAACACCGTGAGGAGGCCTTTCTGACTGATGCCTCCATCATTGCATGGCTTTGGCACAGCAACCAGCTACAGCTCTGGGGTGTGATTGTGGAGGAGAATGTGACCAAGGGGAGCCTGGCGAATGTGGCACGGTCAGTTGGTGCTGCATGGAGACTGTCCCCTTAAGTTCCCAGTAGGCGCCTGCAAGGCCATGCAATACTAGGAGGACAACAACTTCATATATCCAGACATGGCTGCCTGTAGTGTGCTGCTGTCCAAGGGCAATGTGACCAAGGGCAGTGACTTGGGCCTCATCAGGGAGGCCACCAGCACAGGGACACGGGCAGGTTGTGGGTCAGGTGTCTAGCCCACGAGACCCTGAGAGAGGAGGAATCCTCCACCAACTCTGAGGTGTAGTTTCAAAAATCCATCTCTGGGAAATCTACTTCTTACGGCAAGTGCATTATCGAAGAATATCCCTGAAGTACATTATCCCTCAGGTGGAGAAGGGCTACAAGATGGACACCTCCAGTGGCTGCCTGTCTGTCCCCTAAGAGGTCATGAAGAACTGCCAACAGCTGGACCACCATGTGGCCTCTTCCATCCTGCAGCTCTGTAAGCAGTTTCTGTACCTCAATACCCATGGGATGGAATCATAATACTAATGCAAAACAGATAATATTAGGATAAATGCTGGCATGCATCAAGTAGCATACAAAATATTATTTGTTTGCATGATTAGAGTAAGAAAATAGCTAAAGATTAAGAATCAGAATTGCATTATCTCAGAGATCTTTGATCTCTATTAGGCAAACTAAGCATGTGTGCTCACAATGACCTGTTTTCTGACACATTCTTTTTGACAGTCGAGGCATCAGCCTGCAGAAGGTCACTGGGATTCTTTGCTGGAGGCTGTGGCCTAAGAAACTGTGCTAAATACAGCATGGGTATTGACACAAAGGACTTTGGAATCAGAAAACCTGGGTTTGAGTACTATTTCACTTTCTAACTAGATTGCGGCTTCAGCTAATAGCTGAAATGATCTAAAGTTCAGTTTCCTCACATGCAAAAAAAGACAATCAGTATTACTGACTTCACAACAGTCTTCTTAGCTCTATGTGAGAAAATAGGTTATGCTCTTAAATTAGTGCCTAGCATTAAGTGACTTCTCCGTAATTGTAATTATGAAGTCACTGATAGAATTGTGTTTTACAAAGCTGCTCCAGATGGCAAAGGCTAAAGACAGAGAAAATCCTAAAAGCAACAAGAGAAAAGCAGTTAGTTGCCTACAGGGGAGCTCCTATAAGACTGTAAGCTGATTTCTCAACAGAAACTTTGCAGGCCAGAAGGGATTGTCACCAAAAATTCAAAGTGATGAAAAGCAAGGACCTCCAGTCAAGATTATTCTATCCAACAAAGCTATCATTTAGAATCAAAGGACAGATAAAGAGCTTCCCAGACAAGAAAAAGCTAAAGGAGTTCATCACCACCAAAGCAATATTATAAGGAATGTTAGAGGGACTTTTTTCAGATGGAAATTAATTAATTAATTAATTAAGTGAATAATAAAATGCCAAATAACTACCTGTCTATCAACAATTACTTTCAATGTATATGGACTAAATGTTCCAATAAAAAACATAAGTTGGCTAAATGGATAAGAAAACAAAACCCTTACATATGCTATCTGCAAGAGACTTACTTGAAATTTCATTTCAATTTTCCAATTATATCTTTCTACTTTGCTTTTTCTGGCACCTCCAAGTCATCTTTCCCCAGAATGCTTTTTGTCTAACTGTGTTCCCTTTGCCTGGGAGCCCCATCATATTTCTCCCAGTCATACAGGTAGGAAATTCCAGACTTCAGGGAAAAATACAGGAGAAGGTAGGAAGAGATGAAAGGGAGACAAAGTAATGATTTAGATAATGCACATACTGTTGTCAATATATATTAAATATGGAAATAATTGTAAATATTATAGATAAGATTAACACTGGTCAGTTTTGTTTTACCTTTACCCATCGCTCTACCCCTGTGCAGTAAAGGATGAACTCGGCAGGATTGGGTATCCAAACCCTGCATGCTCTATTGAAAACTCTGGCCCTGTCTCACTCTTCCAAATAACCTATGAGCCGTGCATGATAAAAGTGTCTTTTTTTAACCTGAGATCTTGGGCCCTGCCACATTGTTTATGCTAGAGATATGACTTATGGTAGGGACCTTGGGCCATGTGATATCAGTTTGACCTTGGAGGTGGGAGGTGCTGAAGACTGACACTAATATCAGCCACATGCATGACACTAATATCAGCCACATGCATAGTCATGCCTATGTGACCAACTCCAGTAAAAACCCTAAACACAAAGGCTAATGTAGCTTCTTCGTTTGGTAATACATAATGCATGTTGTCATACGAGTACATCATTGCTGGAAGAATTAGGAATTGTTCATATGGAGCCTCTGGGACAGGACAGTTGGAAACTCATGCCTGGTCTTTCCTGGACTGTCTTACCCATCTTTCAACTTTGCTGATTGTACTCTGTATCTTTTTTTTTTTTTTTTTGCTGTAGTAAACTATACCTGTAAGTATAACAACATTTCTGTGTTTTTTGAGACTTTCTAGGAACCATCGATCCAGAGGGTTGGTCTTGGAGAACTGTAAAACAAAATCTCTAGTAAGTATATTTGTAAAACTGTAAAACAAATACTCACATCTCCAGTGTAAAAACTCAGACCTGCATTTATTTTATTTTTGTATCAGACAAAGAATTCAGTTAGTTTATTTATTCCTATTTCTAAAGAAAAAAGAAAAGAAAAGAAAAGGAAAATGTCTGAAAAATTAATAGTCTGTTTCTGAGTGTATTGATTTAGTGAATATTTAACAAGTGTGTCACCTGTTCAAAATTTGTAAATCTTTATCAATTGTACCACTTTTATCATGAATGGGACATGTATGGGCTTTCAGCAGACTAGCCAAGTGGATTTGAAACCCTCAGTTAAGTTACTTACACTTCTAAGCCTCAGTTTCCTGGTCCAAACACAGAGATTTCATATTTATTTTAATGAATATATATCAAGTGCTTATCATGTGCTAGATATTTTGCTTGTCACTAGATACTAAGAGAATTAAGTAATATATATATCATATATATGACACCTTTCTTGTGGCTAATTGAAGATCTAATTACTTTGAGATCAATTTTCATTTTTAAATATCTAAATGTACTTAAAAATTTGAACATATATAAATCATTTACAAGTCCTTGGAAAGAAAATTAAATTCAAGTATTTCATGATATATAGACTAATTTCAGTCCCCGAAAAGCATCTATTAGGAGAAATTTGAGCATTATTTTCCCATTGGCTATCAATAAACACTTGATGATGTGTCCTAAACCTTAATCAAAGTATATAAAAACAGAACAGGTAATATAAAAACTTAAATCTAAACAGATAATACAAAAATGTAAATCTACACTCATTGAAATTGAAAGAAATCACATCCTCAAATTTTGTTTTATTTTCATTCTCTAATAATGACCCGCTGGAGATACTGAACATAATTTCTTTTTTTAATAAATGATATAATCGATACTGTCTTTTTTTTTTTTTTTTTTAGCTGAGCCATCCTGCCACCTGTTGGCAGTTCAATGGCAACTCAGCTCGGGCTGGCATCAAACCACTGTTGCTCAGAGCTCAGCTCGCACTCTTGAGCAAGCTCTTAACCAACTGAGCCACTCAGCCAGCCCTATTTGATAGTCTTAAGTACGAGCATATTTCAACCTTTGTGGACATTGCTCTGGATTCACACTTTGCTTTCATTTTTCTTCTACTGCCTCTTAAGTACATACAGATAACCACTCCAGAAATAAAGAATCTCCCTCCTGCTTTTCATAATCTGCTTTATTCTGATTTTAGATTTTCTGTTTTGTTTCTCTATTCAAAATCATAAACCCCAAATCACAGGACAAATATTTCATATGAAAGTTGCCACCCATTCAGTATATTTGTGCATTCTAATTTTTATACATTAGAGTTTGTTTTACATATTGTGTGTGTATCTATGCATGTGTGTAGGATGAGTTTATATATTAACATTGGGAAGTTTCTTAGAATATAATCTGTCATAATTTCCAGAGCAAATTCTATAATATAAATTGTTTAACTTTAATGTGAGGAATGCCTTCATCTAAAACTTGATCACAAAGTAAAACACCTTTGACAATATTTTGAAACTTGCCATTCACCAGCTTTAGAATTATTACTATTACCAGGCTGCCTTCTTTCTAGTCACATTGCATGATTAGATGTAAACATCTACATGAGACCAGCCAGACATGTCCATGAGCACTTGGCCTTACTGATGCTTATGAAAGCTTTAATTTCATATGCTCTCCAGAACCACAATGATAGCTTAAAATTTTTTTAATAGAAATGTTAAATGATACCCTTTTCTTCAAAAATCACATATAAGCCTTTCTTTTCTTTTTTTTCCTAATACTCTGTATACACTTACGTTGTGTCTGCATCATTGTGACAGAATTAGTTACAAGTACATAATCAAATCCATTCACTGTGGAACATTAGGACTATTGCTTCTGGGTTTTCATCACTACTTTGGCACGTTACCAGTTACTGGGACAACACACAGTAAAAGAGACATTGCCCTTTTTGGTGACCTACAAAGCCAGGCACTGTGCTGAGTTGTCTAAACATTCTTTATTACTTCATTTTAACTGCAACTCTCTGAAGTATATGAACCCAGATATCAGCCAAAGCCATCCTGCTCTTTTATTTATTTTTTTAATATTCATATTCTATTTTACTCACTGACAAAGTTTCATTGCTTTCCTGAATATTTCTGTGATTATTCAGGGCTTAAATTCTCATTGATTCTCTATTTTCACTAAATCTTTTGTCAAATTCTAATTTTGTCTCTTCTTTTCTTACTTTTTTGTGAGATCTAAAATTATAGCCTAGTGCACTTTTTAATTTCTTTTCCAAGATATCGCTCACACAACCAGCAGGGATAAATGTTACTGAAGACTTGGCTCTAAAAGCAATAAATAGTACAAAACAAACAAACAAAAACAAAACAGGAAAGACAAGATTCTAAGAGAGAGATAGTATCAAGTGGGATAGGTGTCTGATCAGGCACTTTACAGACATCTATTTTCATAGGAGACCTTTAACTATGACCAACTTACAGACTTTCTCATCAGTAGGTCATAAGAAAGTAGATCACATGGTTTGTTCAATTCTGCTTTCTCAGTGCTGAAATTTTTTAGCACATGGTATGCACTCAATACCTCATGAAAAATGGGCATATTTTTTACCTAAACCATGTTTACTTCCTACTCTGTTGTGGCTTTCTTACTCAAAATTCTTCATAAATGCATCCCTTTTTCATTCACATTTCTCTTTATTAAAACCTCTAATTACCACTTTATTCCATACAGCAATTTAACCCTTGATTTGTCTACTCTATTTCATTCTAGTCATGCATTGAAAGTCAACCATACACAACCAAAGTGACCCATCAGAAGATTTCTTTCCGTTAAACAAATATAATTCTTCTGTGCGTGCTTGCTGTGTGTGTGCACATATGCACAAGCACATATGTGTAACATATAAACTTTCCTAAGCCCATTTTATAGAAAAAAGTAGACCAAGCTAACATTTCAATAATAGTAGCTGTATAGAAAGATTTTCTACTTTCTGAATACCATATGTTGTTTGACCTGCATATTTAGTATTTTAAAATTGGACACGATAGTGTGGGCATTCAATAAATAATTATCAGAGTTGATTACATTAGATTGGATGATTTGCTTGAATTATCTAAATCTGAAGAGCAATTTCCTCTGAAAGTTATTTGTTATTCATAGCTCCTTTCCTTCTTTAGCCTCTGATGTAATGTTTACCACAGACATATAACACATTTTAAAAAAACTTTTAATAAAGATCTCCATATTTAGCTATCATTCGCTGGCCAGCCAACCAATGTTACAATGTTATACTGTAAAATTATTGTATCTTGTTGCGGCTCAGATCCACAGACACTCTGAGAGAGTTATTTCTCAGATATTAATTTTCCTCATATGTAAAAAGAACTATCATTGTAGACTCTGCCTACTCATTGCCCTGAATATCAGATGTGGAAATTATTCAATGTAATTTGAAAAGTGATAAAGATGTTGTTTAAAAAAATCATTTTTCACATTTAAATGTAATGAAGCCAATCAGATAATACCGTCAATAAATATATGTAACATTCACTTGATAGACTTTTAATAAAAAAATACAGACTTCTTTTGATAAGCTGCAGTCATTCCCTATCACCTTTAGACATGATTTGAGAGGAAACTCTAACACCACCTCTCAAGTGTACTTCTGGGAAGCATAATGATAGTTTTATAAAATTTATTTCATTAACAATTGCATAATTATCTGATTGTATGTTGTTAATGGGGTATCGTTTAAATAGAAATGCTGGTATCCATCTACTAACATTATTACTAATGATCTCATATCAGTAAAATGTACAATTACACAGAAAACATTTTTAAACACAGGTGTGGTTTTCTAAGTAATTCAGTTTTGTAGTTCCTATAAAGTTAAATGGGGAAAGAAAACAAACACATAAATGTCAAGAAAGTAAATTACATTTACACTATTTTATTTGCAGTAAAAAGAGATTTATTTAACTAGAGGCAGGTAGAAACATCATTTAAAAAATGAGTTGAAAATTTTTAAGTTCTACTTTACACTTCAGAAGTAAATTTTTCTCTTCACATTGGTCTACTTTTTTTTTCCATAATGATTACAGGTTCTGGAGCAGTCTAGTATAAAAATGCTTCCTTTTTTAATATGAATGTCAATTATAACATTAGCACTTTTTTTTTTCTTTACCAGAAATGCCTATTGACTGGCTTTCTACTCCCAAGGCCACTCTACTGTTCATAAGATCATCCACAGTTCTCACCAAATCATTTTGCTGAGATTGTCTGGTTTAATACAATGGATGACTTATTTGAATCTAAATGAGCTACTTATTTATCTTAGAAATCTTCAATTAAACATGTTTAATATTTCTTTATTGTATTCAGTTTCATACTCTGAGATAGTCTACCTTAGGGGAACTACCTAACCTTTGGAATTTGGGGAAACAAATAAAAAAAAGTAGCTATCATTTTAACATAATTTTTATATTTTAAAAAACTATAATTCAATCCATAAGTAAAAAAACAATTATGAGAGTGTAATGCGGACACAATCCCCTCGCCCCCCAACCACATTCTGAAAAGATAAGAAAAAACAAGTCCCACAGAAAGCTGACTCAGAATGTCGCCCAGTCATTTCCTCCAAACAAAAACTCTTGGGTGTATTAAATGAGAGGGCTGGGTAAAAAACAGAGATTGAGGGAGTATAATCAAATGCATTTATGTTTGAATAATGTCTGGAAAACTTGCAATTCTTCCTAAAAACTTAAATTATTCTTTCTCTTTTAATCCACATGGCTTTCCCTTCTTCTTTCAACTAGTCTAGAAAACAGGCCTAATGGCAGCAGGGGGTGTAGGGGGTGTGGATTCCCTCCAAGACCAACTTTGTAACCTTTACAATGGTGTGTATGTAAGACAGGAGCTTCCCAGATTTGACTGAGAAGACCAGTGTGAAGTCGGCTTGCTGTTATTACTTTCCAAACTGCTTGGCCACTTGCAAACATGATGCAGTTTAAAAGGCAGCAGATCCTCTGCTGCTGCTCTCAGAGAGACAGTGTCGTTCCCAGGGGCTCCAGCTGTTACCACAAGAGGCCTCATGCTGCTAATATCAAGGAACAAATCTGATTTTTCTTTTTAACTCCAACATTACCCCCAAGAAAATCATAAAAAGGGTTTTTGTGGTGTGAGGAGAACAGTGTTAATGAGCTACTAGAAAAAAATTTGCCATGTCTGAGGAGAAATATTTTAAGAGGTTTTATAGGGAGGAGTAATCAGAGAGATGCTTCTATTCAGAAAACAAAAGTCCTGTAATACCCTGTACATACTTTGCTTTAAACTTGTCCCTTAGTTATTCTCTGTCCCATCAGACTAAGCTCTCCATATTGGTGCACAAAGGCGTGCCACTTAGTTAGCATGCAAACATTTGGGAGAATAAATGAATGAATGGATTTTAATATTAACTTTATGACTGACTAAACTGCTATATCTAGCTTCTAATTCTCTATATTTTATGTTGAAAATGTATTTCATTTATTTGAGAAAATAAACTGCCCTGATTTCTCTTTTGAGTTCAATACTTTGTGTTTCTTCTTTTAAAACATGTAAGCAGTTGTTAGGGGAAGGAGGATGGTTTTGAACCCCTGGGTACTTACTTTTGGCAATCTACAGAAATTTATACTTATAAAGACTTAGGGGTGGGGGAGAGCTGTTATGGTATCTCATGGGTAGAGACCAGGGGTGCTCTAAGCATCTTAACATGTACGCAAAAGTCCCCACAACAAAGAATTATTTGGCTCGAAATGTCAGTAGTATTGAAGTTGAGAAAACGTGCTTTAAAAAAAGTCTGTTCTTCTCCACTGAAGAGCTGCAGAATGCTTGAGGGTGGGAGTGGGGAAAGTGAAGTGATGTGAGGAGACTGGGGTGTTCTGAGTTGAAGCTGTGATGTCCACAGACTCTGAGCCATGTGATGGACATGGTTCCCCGTCTTTCCTGTCACCTTTTGTTCCTACTTCCACCTGTTCAGCTAATTGGCTTCAGCCAAATATCAATAAAGTTGCAACCTGGAAAATCAGCACATAGCCCAAGGCTGTCTGCATTCATTTTCTAGGCTTCAGCCCAAGGAAAAATGTGCCTTGAGAAAAGGGCTGATGATGCCCCACCAATTATTTTCTTCATCAAGGGTACTCCCTCGTTTCTTTGTTCTGCAATTAAGCTTTTAAAGTGCAAAGGTACTTCATCAGAGTCCCAGATCTCCACCTATAAATATGCCTGTGGTTCTCATACCCACCAATACAAATCCTGCACACCTGTTTTGCTCTGCTGTTGCTCTGGATAGCGCAAAGCCAATTTTTAGACTGCAAGGTGCATTTGAGCTTTTCTTTCCAGACTTTTCTGGATGGACAGTTCAGTGATAAATTAGAAACATAATGTGAATAAAGTAAAAACATTAAATAAAGTAAAAAGCCTAAATGTTTGCTCTGCATTCAAATGACCCAAGTTAGAGAAAAATGATTAGCTTTTGGAATCAGAATTAGATATGGATTAGTAACTTTCTGCTCTACCATGTGCAATTACTTATAAAAAGCTAAATAAATTTTTAAAATACAATCATAAGAAAGGAAAAAACAAAACAAAAATAAAAATAGTGATAACTGACCTGTTTCCTTGGTTGTTTCTTCTGAACAAACGCTCTTACAGGGTAAAAGAGTTTGGGATCCAAGATTAAAGAGATGAGCTGCTCTAGATTATTTATTTTCTCTCCTATTTCCTTGCTCCATTTGCCTTTGATTTCTCTAGGCTAGAGGTTAATCATAGAGTTTGCCTACTCCCTGTTCTTATTCCTATGTTCAGACCATGAAGTTGGTTGTTAAATTTTGACTTTTCTCTAGCTTGCTGCCACTTAACCCAAGTCTTAAATGACTACTTCCCACTATAAAAGGCAACCCAGGAATCAGTCACCAGTCTGAGCTGGCTGAGTTAACTTTCTAAAACATCTGCCTTGCCTGAATTGATAACTCTTAGTTACAACCTATGTTTTATTAACTTTACCTAAACATTATGAGTCTAGTAATACAAGTGATAACTCAACTCTTGGTTATAATTTGTATCTCTGCTTACAATTCTAAAATACATTCATAAAAACTCCATTCATTATTTTTTTTCTATTCATGAATATCTACTAAGTGCCTCTGATATCCCAGACTCGGGGTTAGGTAAAATGAGGAGCAATAATATTAACAGAGCCAAGCTTACTTCTAAATAAATACAAGAGGCCCATAATGGTATAAGAAACATAAAGTTGGTTGTTTGGCTGAAACATGGCCAAAAGTTGGGCAGGATGAGTGAATTGGAAATGCCACAGTTCTCACCATTTAATGTAGCATAAGGGAGTCAAAGGCTTAGGGAGACTGGGATGTTTGAGAAGATTTGTCATTTAAGACCTACTGTGTGTACACTGGAAGGGCCCAAAATATCCAGCTCTCACCACTGTGAGAAATAAATTTGTAAAAGGGCCACAGCAGTCTTAATGAGCTCGTTTTCTATAGGTCAGACTACACAGTGGAAACAGTAGTCACTGAATTGGGTAAACTAATTGCAATAGGAGTAATCAGCTCTTGGGTTAGCAGAGGCCAAGAGGAGGCACTCAATCACCAAAGGCAAGGTGAATATGGTTTACATAACGGGCAGCACATCAAAGCAGCAGGCAGAAAAGTCTTACACAAATGTATGGTATTGGCTAGTTGATCATAGTGTTTCTACAAGTGAAATAGGAAGCCTACTAAATTCTCACTTGATCTGCATCAGCAGAAAATTGTAGGTCAAGTGAAAAAAGGCCTGATCTGAATCATAATAATAGTCATGGCCCCTTAATTTCCAGATTTGAGCTAGTTTACAGACCCAGAGCCACTTGAATGGAGTAGAGACCAGGTGTCCTTGAGGGAAAACCCTGAGCACACTGCTTATAATTTATCATGTTAATTGTACTCCCAGTCTTCCTCAAAGGGACCTACTGCCTTTTATTGGTGTAACTGTGCAGTAGGGGAAAGGACATAATCAGAACTGGACCCTGGCTATGAACTGACACTAATTCCAGGAGACCCAAAATGTCACTGTGGTTCACCAGTCAAAGTAGAGGCTTATGAAGGTCAGGGGTCAATGGAACTTTAGCTCAGATCATCTCATGTGGGACTCAATGGGTCCTTGAACCCATCCTGTGCTTATTTCTCCAGTTCTGGAATGCATAATTGTAATAGATATATTGAGCAACTGAAACATTGGTTCCATGCCCTGTGGAATAAGGGCTATTAAGGTAAGAAAGTTCAAATGATAGCCACTAAAACTAGCTCTGCTTAGGAAATCATAAACCAAAAAACAGTACCATATCCCTGGAGTGACTAGAGATTAATGCCTCCAATAAGGACTTGGAAAATGCAGGCGGTGTGATTCCAACCATACCTTCATTCAACTTGCCTATTTGTCCTGTGAAAAAGAGAGATATATCTTGGAGAATGACAATGGATTATTGTAAGCTTAATCAGGTGGTGGCTCTAATTGTAGCTGTTGAATCAAATGAGAAAATTAGCACATCCTTGATAGCTGGTATTTGGGTATTATCTGGCAAATGAGTTTTTCTTATGCCTGTCAATGAAGACCACCACAAGCAGTTTGTTTTCAGTTGGAAAAGCCAAGACTGCACCTTCATTGTCCTACCTCAGGAGTATTTCAACTTGCACCCTATGTTCTAATTTAGTTCACAGAAATCTTGATTGCCTTTTACACAATATTTCACACTGGTCCATTACATTGATAGCATTATGCTGATAGGACCTAGTGAGCAAGGAGTAGTAACTACTTTAGACATATTGGTAAGACATTTGTGTATCAGAGGATGGGAAATAAATTTGACTAAAATTCAGATACCTTTTACCTCAGTGGTGTGTCAAAATACCCCATCTAATGTGAAGGGTAAATTGTTGCATCGCGCCCCTCCTACATCTAGTGGGCCGCTGGTTTTCAAGTCAACATACTCATCATTTGCATTTGTTACTCTGGCCTATTTTCTAAATGACCTGAAAAGCTAGTAGTTTTAATGGGGCCCACAACAAGAGAGGGCTCTGCACTGGGTACAGGCTGCTGTGCAAGTTACTCTGCTATTGGGACCATAGGATCCAGCATATCCAATGGTACCTGAAGTGGCCATGGCAGTAGGAAGGCTGTTTGGAGCCTTTAGCAAGCCCCTGAATGCGAATTGGAGCATAGGAGGTTAGGATTTTGGAGCAAAGCCCTGCCATCCTCTGCAAATAGCTACTCTCTTTTAACAAACAGATCTTGTCCTGCTTCTGTGACCTATTAGAGTCTGAACACTTAACCATAAACTACCAAGTTATCATGTGATCTGAGTTGTTTATCATGAACTGGGTGTTGTCTGACCCACAAAGCAATGAAGTTGGGCATTCACAGCAGCACTCCAACATCAAATGGAAGTGGTATTTAAGGGATCAGAGATGAGTAGGACCCAAAGGCATAAGTAAGTTATGTGAACAAGTGGCCCGAATGTCCAGAGTTCCCACTCCTGTTGCTGCACTGCCTTCTCTCTCCCAGAATTTACCTATGGCCTCTTAGGGAGTTTTCTATGATCAGTTGACAAAGGAAGAGAAGATGCAGGCCTGTTTTTCAGATACTTCTGCATAATATGAGGAACCTCTCAAAAGTAGACAGCTGCACAGTGTAGTCCCTTTTGGAATCCAATGACCTGGGTTGCACTGTGGTTGTTCCCATTAACAAGTTATGGGACTTTTGGTGTGTTACTTAACCTCTTCAAATGTCAGTTTTCTAAAAGATACAATGGAGATAAAAATGGAACTTCCAACACATTGTTTCAGGAATTAAGTGATAATGAATTCAAAGCATTTAATAACAAGCTTAGCATAGAGCCCATGATCTCTAAATTGTACCTATCAGGATTAATAAAAAAAAAAAAATGAAAAACATAGAAAGGCAGCTTTGACTTTTGAAACAGGAAGATACTTTATTTCTCTGCAGTTGTTGCAGTAGCTATATTTTCCATGTGATAAAGATTTTATACACGTATTGGTAATAAGGAGCTTATGCTATTTTCAGTTTTGGCATTTAATCTGTGATAGAGTTCACTTCCTTATTTAGTGCTTGCTTATAAATACATGTTCCCTCTACTGTATTTCCCATCTTTCTTTCTTAGGTTATTTTGCCAGTTTTAAGACATTGCTACAGATTCTCTGACACGCTACCTCTCCTCTTAAATCTGAGAAGACTTGAAACTACTTCATCCAAAATATTATAGAAATGGTGCTAAGTGACTTTCAAAACTAAACCAAAAGTATATGCAGCTCCTGTCGTGTTCTCTGAAAAATTTCATCTTGATTTTGTGAACCTCCGGGTAAGAATTCCAACTACCTTCATGCCACCATGCTGATATTTTGGTGGACACTCCCAGATGAGTGTCACTACTTAGCCATCAAGGAACCAGATACACAGGTAAAGAGAGCATGGTTAGCCCATTCACAAACTAGATAAAAGCAAGTAACCATAGTTAATGCCATGTGGAGTAGAAGAATTGAACAGCTGATGTCTGATGTCTGGCAAATTCCTGTACCGTACAATCATAATATTAAGTAAATACTCAATGCTTAAAGCTCTAAGTTTGGATAGCTTGTAATGCAGAAGAAATACATATCTAAAACGAGAACATTCTTAGAGCTTGCCCTCTACACACTCACTAATTTGACCCTAAAAATCTTTGGCACTTGTCAAATTGAGGCCGAAGATAATGGACCTCATAATGAGGTAATTGCACATACATTGGAAAGAAGTACGTTCATTTTACGAAACAGGTAACAAAGTTATTACTCAAGGAATCCATTACAAGTGCAATTACTTTCAGGCTAATTTCTGCCCCTTTGGCTAATTGTAGGCAGAAAAATTTGAATGAAAAATGAAATGCCTCCTAGAAACTCCTTAGAAATGCATTTCTTTATTATTCTGTACAGGTTCCTGTTAACCTGTGGCCATCAAATATTACAAGACAGCACTCAGAGTTGAAGTGGTATTCCTGGCGCTCTAAGCTAAAATGGTGCCATGTTGGGCCGGCCGAGTGGTATGGTGGTTAAGCCCTGGCTTAGGAAGCCAGGGGCTCCGGTTCAGGTCCCACATATGAGGGACAGTGACACTGCCCTCAAAAAAAAAAAAAAAAAGAAAAAAGAAAATGGTGCCATGAAGTTATCTTTGTCTAAAATTCTTTATGTTTTTCTATTTTATTATTTTTTTATCCTTAACCATTATATACTACTAGAATGCTTTTTAACCTCTTGAATGTGTCCAACGGTGACATCGCCATTATACTGAGTAGTAACAGAATACTGGCTTGTTCATGGATTCTAGAGGAAAAAAAAAGTATTGTAAGCTGCATTCTCTTTCATAAACATTGTATGTTTATTGCAGATAGAAATGCCAGAACCTGAAAGAAGATATAATAACTTGAGTTACTATACCAAGAAACAAGAAAAATAAATGTCTCTATATATTGATTAAAAATATGTATATTATATGCCTGTGTGACATTACAAAAATGGTTCAATTTTACATATTGTGTATAATCTTTATTTATATAGCAATATAGTATGAAATTAATGTGTGCTAAACAAAGATATTTGTCATCATTTTTAATCTTTATGTATTATTACATAACTTACTTGACTTATCAACTACTATTATACATTCATATCATTTTCAATTTTTCATTAATATAAACAATGCATTGAAGGATATATTTATATCTTTGTGCATTCATTCGGTTATTTTTTTAGGGATATATTTCTACAAGTGGTATCCATAGATCAAAATTTACAGATGTGTTTGTTCGGTAGGATATGCCTCTTGCCGCATGAATACGGAAGATAGATTCTAAATAGTCAATATGATAAGGAAACGTAGAATATCATGTCTGAATTTAAGATATCGAGCACTTAGTGCTGCTAAAAGGAAGTAACTTCCTATATGCAATTTTTGTTTGAAGTTAAGTTGTTTAATGTATATTGTGATTTATCATGAAAATTGTTTAACTTTGAAATGAAGAAATGTCAATAATAGAGTCAGCAGCACTAAGTCATGGAGAAAAAGAAAGTTGGGACTTGCACCACTCCTCTAGATTTCTGGAGATAATTAAGATTTCACTTTCATCAGATTTTGCTGCCATTTGTTGAAACCAGACAAATGATTATAGATTCTTGGGCATGGGAGGGTGATGAGGTAGGTAGTTGCAGGAGAAGTTTCTGTGCATGGTGCTGTCAGATATCATTTCATTCCCCAATCTTACATTTTTCTCACTAATTTGTATGTACCTAAACATTAACATTTTTTGAAACTTAAGCAGAAAACCTTACATGAACAATATGAATTTCAGTATTATGCAAAATAGTTTAAAATAGTATATATTCTTATTGTCACTAATAATTCGAGTTAAATAAATTAATATAGATGAATATAAATGAAAATAGTCATAGGTTGTAATGAACATTATCTCTACTTTCAATATTAAAGCAGATTGAGACATAAATGGAAAGGAGCATGAAATATTTCAGTCTTTTTACTTCTAAAACATATTATTTCTTCCTGAGAATATCACAGAGAGGCCAGTTATTTTTATAATGACTTTCTTGTTTATATTTTTTTCTATTTATGTCAACTAATTGAATCAGAATACTAATATGATTTCCTGCATCCCTTTGATAGGAACCAGTTCTGACAATGTATGATGTTTTTAGCTTAGAATTGCCAAAGCCAAGACAAAGCCCTGGGCAATTTTGGATTACAAATATCCCTCTTTGTAATTATCAGTACTTGATTTAGCACAGTGATGAGAGAGAATGTTTCCTAGGGGGAGATTGGAATTTATAAAATCTTCACTGCAATTTCCTTCAGGAAAAGCCTGAAATAGGATAGTGCTTTAAAGGAAATGTAGTTCTATATTAGATTATTTTAACCGAACAGGTCTCTATCACGCTCTGCATAATCCCAAGACCCAAAAGTTCTGTAAGACTGAATAAATGAGTCTTATAAACTTATATTATGCTGTACTATAAAAGTATATAATGAATGTTATATAGAAATATGAGGAATTGTGTTTTTAAATAAGAGAAAACTATGATAAATTATGTTTTATACTCATAATTAGAAGTACTTAATTTAAGTAAGTATATACAGTAAGGCTATAAAGGAATTAACCACAACAACATTGTATTAGGATTTTTTGGAAATTTATGAAATAATTTATTTATCTTTTCAAAAATATTTATTGAACACTTGCTATATTCCAACTGTTTCTGTACTTGGAATTATAAACAATTTTCCCTTCTATTTTTTTTTCTGAATTTTCTTTAATTTGAGAGAAACAGGTATTAAAAATATCATTGTATATATTTTTCCTTATCATATACTACACAAAACATTCTTTGCTTAAATAGGAAGAAAAACTTGTAATATAAATGATTGCGATTCAGCTGAATGATAGACATAAAACATAGGTGACTGGCATAAAACTGGAGAGGACTATAACAAGAAATTTAAAGAAGTTCATGCAATTCAGAAGGAAGATATAAAAATGAGTGAGATATTGAAAACTACAAAAGATTGCTAAATAAATTAAAAAAGACCTGAATAAATTAAAATATTTCCCATGTTCATGGATTAGAAGACTTAACATCGTTAAGATAACAATGCCATCCAAAACACTACACAGATCAATGTAATCTCTATCAAACTTCCAATGCACCCCTCCACCACCCCGTTTTTTGCACAGGGTGGAAAAGGGGATTCTGAAATTCATGTTAAATTTAAAGGGGTCCCGAATAATCAAAACAATATTGAAAAAGAAGAAAGAGGATTCACACTTCCAAAATTCAAAACTCACTACCAAGCTACAGTAACAATAACAGTGTGGTAATAGCATAATGATAGATATATAGACAGATAAAATAAAATTGAGAGTAAATAACCATATGCATCTATAGCTAATGGATTTCAACAAGGGTGCCATGACTATTTAATGGGGGGAGATTAGTCTTTTCAACAAATGGTGCTAAAACAACTATCTGCATGCAAAATAATAAAGTTGTAACCCTATTTTATGCCTACAAAAATTAACTCAAAATGGATCAAAAACTTACATATAGCAGCTAAAACTATACAACTCTTAGAAGAAACCATAGATGTCAATCTTCATGACTTTGAATTTGGCAATGGGTTCTTAGCTATGAAAATAGAAGCACAATCAACAAAAGAAAAGAAATAGATTAAATCAGACAATTAAAATTAAAAACGTTTGTGCATAAAAGGACATTATCAAGAAAGAGGAAAAACGTTCAAAATGGGAAAGGATACTGCACATCATATATCTGATGATGGTTTTGTACCAGTCAAGGTTCTCCAGAGAAATCAAACTAATAAGATATATTTACTTATCTATTATAGGATTTGGCTTGCATTGTTATGGAGGCAGAGAAGTCCCAGTCTACCACCTGTAAGCTGGAGAACTCTGGAAATGACAGTATAATTCAGCCCACTTTTGAAGGCCTCAGAACCAGAGGACAGGGCACTGGTACAAGTACCAGAATTCAAAAACCCAAGAACAACAAGCTTCAATGTCTGGTGATAATAAAATATGAACACCCCAGATCAAGAAAAAGAGAGAATCTGCCCTTCCTTTTGTCTTTTTGTTTCATTTGGGCCCCCAAAGGATTAGGTGATGCCCACCCACATTGGAGAAGGTAGTTCTTTATTCAGTCTGCTGAATCAAATGCTAATGTCTTCCAGAAACACCTCATAGACACACCAGAATAATGTTTTAACAGTTATCTGAGCATGCCTTAGCCCAGACAAGTTCACACATAGCATTAATCATCACAGGTTCAATATCCAGAATACAGAAAGAACTCCTAAACCTTTACAACAAAAGTCAAATCAACCTAAATTAAAAGTGGGCAAAGTGGGATCATATGGTATTTGTCTTTCTCTGACTGACTTATTTCACTTAGCATAATGTTCTCTAGGACCATCCATATCATTGCAAATGGTACGATTTCTTTCTTCTTTATAGCTGTGTGATACTCCATTGTGTAAATGTACCACAGTTTCTTAATCCAGTCATCTACCAGTGGGCATTTCGACTGTTTCCAAGTCTTGGCTATTGTAAATAGTGCTGCAATGAACATAGGGGTGCATATATTTTTTCGAATTAGTGTCTTGGGTTTTTCAGGATAAATACCTAGGAGTGGAATTGCTGGGTCATATGGTAGTTCCATTTCCAGTTCTTTGAGATACCTCCATACTGACTTCCATAGTGGCTGCACCAATCTGCAATCCCACCAACAGTGCACCAGGGTTCCCTTTTCCTGACAGCCCCACCAGCACTTGTTGTTTGTTGATTTATTGATGATAGCCATTCTGACTGGAGTGAGGTGGTATCTCATTGTGGTTTTTATTTGCATTTCCCTAATGACCAGTGAGGTTGAACATTTTTTCATATGCCTGTTGGCCATCTGTATGTCCTCTTAAGAGAAATGTCTCTTCATATCCTCTGCCCATTTTTTAATTGAGTTGTTTGTTTTTTTGGTGTTGAGTTGCATGAGTGTTTTATAAATTTTGGATATTAACCCTTTATCAGATATATCGTTGAGAAATATATCCTCCCATTCAGTAGGCTTCCTTTTTGTTTTATGGATGGTTTCCTTTGTTGTGAAAAAAACTTTTAAGTTTGACATAATCCCATATGTTCATTTTTTCTTTTACTTCCCTTGCCCACGGGGATGTATCAGTAAAAATATTGCTCAGGGTAATGTCAGCAAACTTACTCCCTATATTTTCTTCTAGGAGTTTTATGGTTTCAGGTCTTACATTTAAGTCTTTAATCTATTTTGAATTTGTTCTTGTATATGTCATAAGGAGGTGATCCAGTTTCACTTTTTTGCATGTATCAGTTCAATTTTCCCAGCACCATTTAGTAAATAGACTATCTTTACTCCAATGTAAATTCTTGCTTTCATATGATCTCACTTATATGTGGAATCTAAAGAACTGAATAAATGAGCAAAATCAACAGAAATAGTCTTAGAGACACAAAGGAAAAACTGATGAGGGCTAGATGGGATGGGGGTGGGCATGAGGGAGAAGGGAAAGGGACAAGGCAACATAAAATGGTAACTACAAAACTACTGCAGAGACAGAAGAGACAGTTTAGGGAATATAATCAATAAGGTTGAAAATATTTTTTGGGGGGTCCAGATGGACTCATGTCTTGTCAGGGAGACCACTTCATAGACAGTGTAGGGGCCTGACTATTGCATTGTACACCTGAAGGTGCTGCTGATTAATATTAGATGTTGACTATAATTTAACACATTTATAGTCATGGGATGTGGAATATAGTGTGGGGATGGAGTCAATGGATTTATAATAGATATGTATGATATCGGGTGTGGGAGGGTAGGGAGGGGGGAGGGGGAGTCACTTTGTAAAGGGTGAAAAAGATAACTATTGCATAGTTTTGTACATTGTAACTATTAATAATAATAAAAATAATACAAAAAAAGGGGAAAGGACTTGAAGTGAAATTTCTCCAAGGAAGATATACAAATGTCCAAATTCATATGAAAATATGCACAGCATCATTAATCTTTAGGGAAATGCAAGTCAGAATCACAAGATACCACTTCACACCTACTAAGATGGTTATAATTTTTTTTTTAAATGGAAAGTCAGTTTGGGAAAGGCTGTGGAGAAATTGGAACCTTTGTACATTGCTGATGGGAATGTAAAATGGTGCATCTCTGTGGGAACCAGTTTGGTGGTTTCTCAAAACGTTAAACACAGAATTATATAACTGAGCAAATTGCACTCCTATGTATGCACGCAAAAAAACTGAGATCAAGCACTCAAACAAATACGTGCAGACGCATGTTCATAACACCACTATTCACAGGAGTCAAAAGCTGGGGAAAAACCTAATGTCCAACAATAGATGAATGAATAAACAAACTACAGTATGTACATAAAATGAAATATTATTCGGCCATGAAAAGGAATACCATATTGATGCACAGGCATGCATCACATAAAGACATTTTGGGGCCCGCTGAGTGGCGCGGTGGTTGAGCGCTGGTTTGGGAAGCCAGCGTCCCCGGTTCGGGTCCCACATATGTGGGCCAGTCACACTGCCCTCAAAAAAAAAAAAAAAAAGAGTTTAAAGACATTTTGGACAACTACAGACCACATATACAGTGGTCCCGTAAAATAACACTGGAGCTGAAAAATGCCTACCACCTATTGGGTTGTTGAAGTCATGACATATTTTTTCCATGTTTTTCATTGCAAAACTGCATCATGATGTTTCCGACAACCCGATAGTTACGTCGCAGGCACCAGGATGGCATAGCGCAATGCATTACTTACATGCTTGTGGGGATCTGGTGTAAACAAACCAAATGAGCTTCTAGCTGTATAAAAGTATACCATATACAATTGTATACAATATGTAATACTTGATAATAATAATAAATGACTGTGTTACTAGTTTACATATTTACTACACTATGTTTTATCATTATTTCAGAGTGTACTCTAATTATGAAAAAAAAAAGTCTGCTGTGAAACAGTATGCCACAGTACACCTGCAGCAGCCTCACACATCTCATGTTTATTGTCTGTTGATTGCATAATTTTCTCTTGATCTTGATTTAATATCCTGTACAGTAACATACTGTACAGGTTTGTAGCCCAGGCACAGTAGGCTGTACCATATGGCCTAGGTGTGTAGTGGACTGTACCATCTAGATTTGGGTAAGTGCACTCTGTGATGTTTGCACAATGATAAAGTCACTTAACAAGCCATTTCTCAGGATGTATGCCTGTCATTCAGCAGTACATGAATGGATCCTATAATGTGGATGAGACTTGAAAACAGTAGGCATAGCGCAAGAAACTAGACATGAAAAGCCGTATAATGTAGAATTCCATTTATATAAACATCCAGAACAGGTAAATTTACAACAAAAACAGAAAATGGATTGGTTGTTTCCAGGAGCTGGTGGAAGGAGAGAATGGGGGGTAACTACTGAATGGATACAGGGTTTTCTTTTGGGGTGATGAAAATATTTTGAAACTGGGTAGAAGTGTTGGCTGTGCAACACTGAGAATACACTAAATGTCATTGAATTGTTCACTTCAAAATGGTTAATTTGCCAGCAATTGTGCTTGGTCTTTACCCAAATGAGTTGAAAACTTAAGTTTATACAAAAACATGCATACAAATATTATAACAGCTTAATTCACAACTGCAAAAATTCTTGCAACCAAAATGTCCTTCATTAGGTGAAAGGATAAACAAATTGTGATATATCCACACAATGAACTATTATTCAATGATAAAAAGAAATGAATTATCAACCTACAAAAAGACAATGAGGATCCTTAAAGGCATATTGCTGAATGAAAGAAACCAATCTGAAAAGGCTACATGCTATATATTGCAACTATAGTACGTTGTGGAAAACGCAAAACTATGGAGACATTAAAATGATCAGTAGTTACCAGGGTGGGTGGGGGAGAGAGATGAATAAGTGGAACACAGAGCATTTTTAGGGCAGTGAAACTATTCTGTATGATCCTACATTTTTCAAACCCATAAATGAAAAATAGCATAATAAAGCAACACTAAGAGTAAACTCTAATGCAAACTATTATAATTTTTTCCACACATGTATGAAAACATGAATTTTAAATGTTTTCTTTTCCTGCGACCATGAGATTCAAGGATAAAAACAAAATACTTCTAGGCCCTATTACAATTATTAGTAGTATATACTTGATCAAAAAAGTAAATAAATGAAAAAGTGTGAGCATTTATTAAACACACAAAATTAATTGGAAATATTTTTCTTAATGAAATAAATTTTCATTTTTTCATTTGTCTTTGTGTCCATAGATTAAAACAGCATTGCTAAAAAATGTCTGTATGTTTCTGCATGAATTCTACTCCTATTACTCATTTTATAAATACTATCTGGTGAGACATTTTTCATATAAATAAATAGATGCAACTGATATGTTTTCCTATATCAAATTCACTCATTTCTTTTAAATCTTTCTGAGGCATATGTACCGAAAATCTAACTGTGATCTAATATTAACAATTATCTTCATTGATTCAATAACTTACAACTAAGTTAGGTCTTCTCTCAAATTGATGAAAAAAAGACGGTAAACTACCTCACTTATAAAAAGTATTTGTTACCAAGGAATTGGCACCATTGTATTTCACAGATTCTAGGAATTATACCATTTTTTTTTAAATTAATGAGTACTAAACAAATTACCATTTTGATCTTTCCCTTAGAGGCACCAGGTTTCATCTAATATATATATATATATATATATATACACACACACACACACACACACACACACACACACACACACACACACACTTGGAAAAGATTGAAAAAATAAAAATAATGTTAATTTATTAAAATCTCATTACAAATATTCTTAAATTATCTTATTTTTCAAATATAGAAATATAAATAAAAAGGATTTCTGCAAAACAAGAAATGCTCTGGGAGGATTAAAATATACATAAACATTAAACTATAGGTATAATTTAAAGCTTAACAAAAATTTTCAATAGCAGTAATAGTGTGGAGAAAGAAAGTTAAAGGGGTGGGGAGAGATTGATTGATTGATTTGGAAATCCCAAACATTGCTCACTGATTGTATAAACTGGAAAAACCACACTTGGAAACTGTTCAGCAGCTTCTTTCAAAGTTAAAAGTGCACTTACTATATGATGCAACAATTCTAGATCCATATAGACTTGCCTTTTCTCAAGAGAAATGAATACATATGCTTACAGGAGGACTTGAGCAATAACGTTTCTAGTAATTTATGTAAAAAACTCAAAACAATGCAAATGCCTATCAACAGGAAACTAGTTAAACAAATTATGTCACAGAATTCTACTCTGCAATAAAAACTAGAAACTATCAATATATGCAACAACATACAAGATTCTCACAGACACTATGTAGCACAAAAGAAACGATGCAAAAAAACACAAAAAATAGTATAAACCATGTGATTCAACATGTACAAAATTCTAAAGAAAGTAAAACTATCTATGGTGAAAAGCCAGAGAAGTAGTTTCCTGAATGGGCTGGAAATGGAAATTCCCAGGGGACGTGGGGAGATTCTGAAGACCCATTTTGCCTAATTTTCTGATGAGAATTTTTCTTTATCTTTATAGGAGTGTTGATTACATGAGTGTGTTTGTCAAATAACATTAAAAGATTTAGATTTATGCATTTTATAAGATGTACATTTTATATTACTGTAAAAATATTGCATTCTATATAGCAACTTTTCTTTTTGCAATGGTATATGTGGGCAATTCTGAAACGCCTTTCTTTCTGTGTGTTCTCAGCTTTAGCATAAAGTAAATACAAGGGGAATCTCGTATTAGGGTGATGCAACCAGTATATATACATACAAACACACTGGTCTTATATACAGATACATTGGGTTGTTGGAAAAGTCATGATGCATTTTTGCAATGGAAAACAGAAAAATTATGTCATGACTTTTCCGATAACTCAATATATAATTGTATATTTGTATATATGCTCAATGCTATGGTTTTCATTTTTCTTTTGTAAGTGGGGTATAATGAAGGGAGGCAAAGGATATTAGTTTTTTTAGATCCTTCCTTTGTTTTTAGGTTCCTCCTTTTCATAATAGCCTGTTCTTCTACCTCTGTTATGAAAAGCTGTTTTAGTTTTTTGTAGTCCCTGAAATGTGATTTGTCAATCCTGAGAGCCATCTGTTCATCTTGGTTCTTTCTATTTATTGCATGTGTTGATTCTTGGTTTTATGTTTATATTCATAAATGAAGGACTTATCGAGTAATAAAGATTGAATTTGATAATTAATTTTATAGGTTTCCTAACACGTGAGTCTTTTCCTTAAAAATCTCTCATTCATGGTAAGACTGTCTTACTGCACTACGTATCCGAGCACAATCTGACTACTGAGAGGATTTGCTTTAAAATGTTTAAATAATTATGGTATGGGATTCTTCATGATGAAGATAATTTAAGTCAGGAATCTAAAAGTCAAAAAATCACCTACTGAAAAACAATCCTCAATATGTTTGCTCATCAATGACATATTCTTCTTTGCTCTTCTGATGTGATACTGTGACTCTTCCCTTCTTCAAAATGACAATTTAAATCTCTTTTGTATATTTTACCTTGTTTACCAATTGTACTTTTACACAATGCATGTTTTAGTTTCTTGTCAAATATATATTTTATCTTGTTCATTCTTATCATTGTTTTCAAAAGGTACTAAATTGCTTTTCAGAGGTATGTTATCAGTTTTAGATGTTGGTTTTGTGTGAGGAAAGGACAGCAAAATGATTCTTGGAAGTAAGGGAGGCAGAAAAAAGAGAGGAGATGGTGGTTTCTACACATGTACAACTGGAAAGCACTAAACTTGGTGTTTAACGCGTGGGGCCCGGAAGTCCTTGCCTCCACCTTAGGGTTAATCCTTCTTATTACTTCCCACATGCAACTATTGAACAAAGGACAGAATCTATATTTGGAAAAAAATTCTGAGTCCGTATTTTTATTTTCTTAACATTTGTGCCAAGTCTGACCTCCTCAAAGGCCTGAGTGAGGAAGGCTTTACTCTTGAGGCACTTATCTTGGTTCTAAAAACGTCTGTACTCCCTAGAATAACTGATTCATTCATTTATTAAGAAGAGTTTTGGTTTTGTCTTTGGAGAAAATGTGTTGCAGAGAGAGGAATCAATCTGCCTCTTCTGCAGTAGTGCTTTAATTCCATTTTCTGGTCCAGAACTCTCTCCTCCCTCTGTATTTGCCAACCCAGGGCTTGATGGCTCCCTGGAGCTCTGTTATGAAGAATGATCCTTCCCCACTAGGACTTTCTTCTCTGTCCTACTGCCGATTCTGGCCTGGGGTTTCCGTTACTCTCATTTGTTAGTGTTTTTATTCATATTTTCCTTTATTCATTGTTGCTATTTCTATGTGATTTGGAGACAGAGAGTAGGTAAATGGAAATGCCCAGTACTTCATCTACAACTTGATATTAGCAGTGTGGATTGAAATATTTAGGAGAAGCTGTCCATTTTTCTGGCAGAAAAATAAAATTATTAGTTCCATATTTTTGGTAGGTAACAATGGCAGCAGCATAGAAGAGGTGTGACATGTAGGATGAACAGCTCACCTAGTTTCCCAGACCAGTTCCTTGAGTAATCTACTTGAGTGTCCACTTTCTTGAGTAATCTTATTAGTGCTACCCTTCACCCTCAAAACAGTCATATTTTGAAGATTAATTTATATAATCAAAGAGAAAATAAGGAGAGTCTCTAGGATGATGGCTAGAATGAAAACACAAGGAAACCATTTAATGAAGATTCTTATCTGTTTTACACACTAGACTGTGAACTTATAAAGGGTAAGAATAGTGTCTTATTAAAATCATATATGCAGCAATGTGCTAGACACATGGTTTATGCTTAATAAATACAGAAATCTGGGAAGTAAAGTTAGGAAAGCTTTGGGAAGGAAATGAAAAAGGACACATCCAAAATCATGCCTGCAGAAAGGAGATAGAGAAGATGAATTCAATATATTTCTGAGGTAAAATAAATTTTCTAAAATTTATTTGGCATTAGATATGGAAATTAGTGACACAGTGAGCTCAGCAGTGGTAACTGTGATCTTTTTGTCTTGAAAGCTAAATAGGTAAGATCACTATCAAGAGAAAGAACACATGAAGGAGTAAATAGTTATAATCTCTTTGGAGGAAGCAGACAAATGAAAAAAAGCAAGGAGAAGGAAGATAAATGTATAATCAGCAATCCTGAATGCACCATGAAGATGATATTTAAAGGCACATGGACTAGTGGTAAACTATTTTCCAGAATATTTTTGCATGTTCAGTCATACTTGAATTTTTACATATGTATTTATCTGTGGTGAAACACTTCATTTTGACTTTATACCTTTTATCAAGGTGATAAAGTCATATTCATATTTTAACTCTATTGTGATAGGCAGCATGTAATCCTCTCAAGTTAGTTTAATCAGAAAATAAATATATGAGAATGATGTCTTAGGTTGTGCCCTCAATTATTCTTGAAAAATATCAAGCAGTGCTAAGCAAAGACAAAAATTGGCATATAGCCCTCTTCCAGATGAATAGTCTTTGATAATGTATTTCATTCACATTTATAATTTTAATTGTACTACCTTCTTCCCAATGACAATGCATACATAGTAAAATATACTTTGGTTGATTTCTCTAATGCTTTCCCCCTCACACCTCATTCCATACATTAATATTAAAAAGTTTTTGTTTTGGGTTTTTGGATTTTATACCATTATCATTCCCTCAATCATGGTATATTGAACTTCTTTTTAGCTTGATACCATTTTAGTTCAGAGACTATTCTGATGTTGTGCTTTGTAGGGCTCTATTTATGCCTCAATGAAGCCATAATTTTTCACACTCTTCCTTAATAATGCATCTAGTTTCATTGTTTTAACTTGTCACCCTAGATCTCATGGCCAGGCATTTTCAATAAACTCTGAATTTGCATGTCTATTTTTGGTTGAGGGCCACTAAGCCTCTTCATTCTAAAATAAAATCAATTCCTTATCCTCATTTTCCTCTTATATTGTCTAGTACAACCATTTATGACAGTAGCTTCTTCCAAAAGATTTGAAAGCATTCTTTACTTCTTTGTAACTCACAACATCATTCTAACCTAACATCATTCCTGCTAAATTAATTTTCTAAATATCTCCCCAAATGGTATTCAGATATTACATCTAAATCACCACCTCCCTGTTCATGTCTTTAAAACTTTTACCAAACTACTGCAAATGCTCCCTAATTTTAGTTCACATATGTTATGTTTTTTTCCTCCTTCAATATATAAGTTTCTATCTATTCACCAAGGGGCTATTATACTCTCTTCCTTAAAAACTTCCAATTTTCCTTTCTGCTTACAGAATTGAGTTCAGGTCTTTGATTAGCCCATTTATGCATGTCATCTCACCCCACCTCTTTTTTTTTTTTTTTTTTTTTTTTTTTTTTTAGAGCAGTGTCACTGGCCCTCATATGTGGGACCCGAACTGGGGCTGCTGGCTTCCCAAACCAGCACTTAACCACCGTGCCACTCGGCCGGTCCTCACCCCACATCTTTCAATTCTGTACCTTACTCTATGGTCCATCAATAGTGAAATGCAGAATCCCTGTACACAAGATGTTCCTGTGTCAAGTGTTTTATGACTGCCTATATGATGGTCTGTTTTGGGGAGACAGAGCCTTGGAGAATATTTCTGGCTACATTTTGGGAAGTCTTTGTTAGGAATCAACAATATATGGAGCCATGAAACCCTCCAAAGAAGGACACTTATCTTTGCAATTTCTCAGGGTGACACAGCTAGAAAATAAAGTTCCTTAAACTAATACATACTGCTCTTATATCACCATTTCAAGGAATATTCTAAAAATCGCTCTTCCTACCAAAGGTGTAATAAGAAAGATATGAAGGGAAAGGGTAAAAGAAAACCTCTTTGCCTCATTTATTAAGGCATATTTTAGAATATAATTCTTTCTCCTCAATTGTAAGAAGCATCTCAGTGCTTCTGGAAACATCCCTCAGCTCCATAGCTTTGAAATTCTCCATTGGAGGCTTTAGGGTAAGTCCTTAAAACCTTCCTGTATTCACCACCCTCTCTAACTCCCTTCCTGTTCAACACTGTGTGCTTAGCAACTACTTACAAATTAAGGGACCAGGAAAAAAAATGTAAGAATTAGAACTGATTACCACCTTCTCCTGGGTGACAATCATGGTTTATATTTTTGTTTTGTTCTGTTTCCACAGTCACTGAAAGATGCCCAAGCTCTGCAGGCAACCATTCATAACCTGGACTATTTTTCCCATGTATTACATATTCTAACTAGGCATAATTTCTTCCTACCATACCTTCTGGAACTCACAGCATGCCATTGGAAAAATCACCTGTACCCTAAAACTCATCTCTATCCTATATTTTTCAAGTGCTGTTTTCTTCCACACCTCATATACCAGGTGGTTCAAGATATGGTAGGTATTTCATCAAAATCTTTCATTGCTATTCTTTGATCAGTGTTGTTGGGGACCTCAACATTAACATAAGTGATCCATCTGACATCTGGTTCTATCAATTCATCACTGCCATTTTCATTTGTGTATGTATTATTACCACCAGGGCAGAACTGAATAGTTGTGACAGAGCCTATATGACCCGTGAAGTCTAAAACATTTATTATCTAGTACTTTATAAAAAAAGTTTGAAAATCACTACCCTAGAATAATGTGTCTCATATTTTAGTGAGCATACTAATTACCCAGAGATCTTATTTAGTAGATTTTTGGTGGGAATTGAAGTTCTGCGTGTATATCAGGATCTCAGGTAATGCTGATGTTAATCTATCAACAACATTTTGTGTAGCAAGCCCCAAGACCATGTTCTTTCCAGTAGCTCCACCAAATTGGAGTATAAGTGTTAAGCACCTTTATGAATACTACCTCTTATTTTCCTATCCTATTTCTTCTGGAATACCTTTTCCAACAGTTGTTTAATAACTATCAGAATCTCTAACACTTAAGAGTTGTCCTTAAGGATGGCCGAAGAAATACAGGTGTTTGGGGTCACTGACAGTATCTGCACGCAATATGCTATACCTGCCCTTGCCATCAAACTTTTCTGAACACATATAAATCAAGTCCTCATCCTAGACCTCTTAAGTATTACAGAATCATCCATAAATGTAAGAAGGTTCTCATAAGTAGGCCAAATTAAATGTGTTAAAATTCAGAGAGGTGTATAAAACATAGCTGGGTAAATTATAGGAATATTCTGAGGGGAAAAAATAAAAAAAATACACTAATGATAATAAAACCATTCATTAGTACATTACTTCTAATATGTGCTGCACACTGTCAGGTATTTTACATTCTTTCACACTTTAATTCCAAACATTGTACTTGAAAGTTGTTATTTTTCTCCAGGTTCCAAATGAGAGACTGAGGACCAAATAGATAAAGTAATTTTTTAAGGATAGAGTTAAGAATTAATATCAAGGCTTTATGTCACTAGAAGTGAGGATCTAGCCTTGACTTTCTATGTATCATTAGCACCAACCCCCCACTCCATGCTACCTGCCTTCCCCATTACTCTCATATTGTTGTAAGTCCTATTACTGCTTATCAGCCTTACTCCCATGATGTAATGAAACTTCTCATTCTTGAGTTTTCAAATTAAACTTGGATATTGACACATATGAAAGATGAGAACACTGGCTCCCTTAAACTTCTTTTCATATTTCATTTCTTTACATTTGCTTGGCAGATGTCCTTTGGGAAAAACATGGAAAACACATACAAATATTAATATATCTAATGTAATTATAGATATACCTCTATTTTTAGTGCAGATTTACTAACATGCTATTGGAAACCATTAATTGTTTATTCTGCCACTCTACTCTCAATAGTATTATAATTCATTTGTAGATTGCTAGAGAAATGATCTGTTAACTGTCATTTCTATTACATGACTGTACAATATAACTAAGAAGTAATAAATAGCCTCATATCAAATATAATAAATGGATTGTTTTCAAAAAAGGGTCCCGATAGCTTGGTTTAAAAAAAGTGAAATGCAAAATTAAAGCATACAAATGCTGAAATCTTTTGAGAGATGTGGCAATATCATGTGGCTTGGTGAAACTGAATGCAGGTTGAGTTTCCTTATTTTCAATTAAATTGCCATCATTGCTGGGATCTATTTAGTTGTATTGCATGCTATAATTTTTCAGTTCTTAATCATAATGTCACTGGAAACAAAAAATTTAAAAAATCAATCTTAAAATAATTTAAGCTATTTGTGTTTATCATCCTACACCTTAGAAAATCTATGACTATGCAATTACTAATTAGAGGCACCAAATAAAATATTTGCTTGTCACTTATTAGTAATTATTTATCATTGATGAATATGTCTTGAAATTTATAGTACTTCAAAATTACAGTCACAGAGTAGAACAGAAAATTTATTTTAGTTACTAATGCACACCTTAACTGAACTTCATACTAAGAGCTGTGGGACACATAAATTTGATAAATATATTTCCACTCTATTCCAAAGGCATCAAATAAAAACCAATCATATTTATGATTCTTGGAAGTACTTTGTTCCTTTAGTAACAGTCAGAATTGTTGAATTTGAAAATATTTGGTACGAAGATTGAGAGACAGTATTAAGCCAGATCTGCATTTCTAGAATAAATACAGTTGAAGTAGTTGTCTCGATACCGTTCTTGATATTTGAGAAAAGAAATTTTTTAGGGAAAATAAACTCTGGAGATCAGGTTCCTTCCATTTCCATTTTCAGTTAAGTGTTCCCTTATTTGTAATATGTTACCCTTTCATCATCCCCTTATCAAAAGTGTGGTCTTGGATAAGTCACTGTACATTATGAATCTATGTTTCTTCCTTGGAAGGAATGTGAGGCGAGGCTAATTACCTTCCAATGCAAAATGCCATTCCACCTCTGAAAGACATAAATCTATAAGAATTTCCCTTTCAATGTAAGCTATTGAGTGTTCCTTTGTTGAAACAGGAAAATATAACCTACTGTTCAAATGACTCCTTACTATTTACTCGCTAAGTGTAATTATGTTATTTCTTAGACTTCTGTCTATTAAGCTAAAAACAATAACAACAACAACAAGCAAAACCCAAACCAAATCATCCCCCAAAACTCTGGTTCCTGGACTCATTTTCTTTCCCTAAGATGAGTCAATAGTCTCCTTTGCCAAAGAATAGTGACTTGGACCCAGCACTCTAACAAAGGCTGGAGAAAAGTTGAGAGCTTGAAGATGAAAACATTCTTTTGTGGCTAAATTCCCACTTAATCCAGCTAAGCTACATAGGATAAATGAAACTGAAGACAGGATGGTCTCTATCTAGAACTGTAAAGCTTTGACAATGATTTTGATCACTTTGCCAACCATGATCTCAACTGTTCTTTAATGACAGGCCCTCTTACCCCACCTCCATGAGGTATCCCTCTTAAGGGTTAGAGTTTCTGAAGGATCAGTTCCAGCAATTCTTGATAGGAGTTTTGTCATCTCTTTTTCTCTTTAAGCCCCTTCTGCAGATACACCACTTACTTGTCAGTTAAGTAAGGATGAGGAAAAGATTTCATACCAAGTAGTTACTAAGTGGAGCTTTATTTTAATAGGGAGAAAATAGAGAATTAGAAAAAAAATTTAAAAACTTCAAGGAGAGATTTAGATGAAATTTGCAGTCAATGAAGCTATTTTAGGAAGACGTTAGGATGCTTGATGCTTTGAAAATATCCAGTTGTGAGGAAGCAGAGCATATCTGAAGTCCAATGGATTCCTTTGATATAAATGGCTCATGCTCTCTTTTTATTGCTTCTCTTCATTAGTGATAGGAACTACCTTATTTTACAAATGATTATTGTTTTCCTTAATAAAGCATAATTTTCAAAGTATAATTATATTTCCATTTTAATTTCAAAGTATTCATAGTAAAAGCAAGAGTAATAAAAGCATAATTTTGAAAGTGTTAATATTTATACCATATTTTCCAAAATGGAGTAAATATATGTCAAAGATTTAACTCATTAATGTAAGAAACAGCAGAATGGTAAAGAGACAGAACTGAAGAATGAGTAAACAATCACTTAAAAAATGGTGAAGTAAGATGACTAAATCAGGTATAAAATGTGTTAGGTCCTAAAGGGCAAGACAGTCATAACTTTTGGGGTATTTTTCCTACCAATTAGAAATAATTTGTATCTTCCTGTTAACATGTAACTTCACAGGATTTGAGGGGCCCTAGTCAGTGAATATAGTCAAACAAAAATATAGCCTTCCTAGAAAATTAAATTACTTTGGGTGGCCCTACTGACCAATGCTCCAGATGAGGCTGGAAAACACATAGGTTTCCTTTGGCCCTATTTGTAAATTTTGGATATTTTTTTTTAATATCTTCATTACTGTTACATTTTTTTCCTTATAAAAAGCACCACACAAAGGAATGAAACAAGAAAAATGATAAAAGATACTGACAACATTGTCAGTTTGCATTGTTTTCTTTTAAAGATGTATCAATTATCTTTGTACTCAGTAGATTTTTAGTTATATACTCAAATGTTCTGCACCATACAGTTGAAATAATCTTATAGAACTATCTTATTCAATTTGTGAGCTTCTGTCTTGCTTTATGAGTTTACCAGCTATTGTTCTCACAAATGTGCACACTCATTAACTGGAAATGTCAGAAGACCATAAAAAAGTAATTTTTTTTCATCTCAAAATATTTTGGTTGAGGTGAAGAAAGACTAAAACAATAAAATAAGAAAATGTGCTGGTGTAAATTGAAAGAAAATAATTACAAACATATTAATAAATAACTGATTAATAAGTCATGTAATTTTCAGAGTGACAATTAATAAAGAAATGTTCTGTGTCTGATGGATTGTTGATAATTTGCCTAGTCATTTTTAAAGGGCTGATTTTCATATAATTTTGCAATGATTTAGCTGAATATTAGAGCAAGTACAGCCTACTCTGCAATATACAATTGTGTATGTTCTCTCACAAATTAAATTGTTAACCTGGTAACATTATATTCACTCCCAACAGTGTTATGTCTCATTTAAAGATGGAAAAGATCAGTGATTTTTTTTTAAGAGGGTTAGATACATTAATTCTTTCTCTTTGATATTTACCACTTCTTTTTTTTTTTTTCAAAAAGAAAATGATCACAAAGCATTGTTGGAATAAAGTCAACAGACATATTTTGCAGTTAATGCCAACATGCATTTCAATGATAATCTTTTGACTTCATGAAAGGCTCTGGGTTCAGGAAAAAATTAGGAATTTCACAAGTCATTATTAAAGCGCATCGGAGAAAGAAGATATCCTACAGATATAAATCTAATTACTTTGTTTTAGCAAAAGGAGCAAGGTTTAAGTTGACCTGCTTCCTGCTGGGAACTGACTGTTTCTTTACTAAGTCGCAAGAACACTCACAGTACCTCCTCTGTTTCTTCTGCAGTCAGGTGGGTGAATTCAGTTGCTTATACAGAAGTTAGCTTAATAGTAGGAGAAATTGTAGACCAAACTTTGCTTAGTGTTTTTTCTTGTTTTATTTATTTATTTATTTATTTATTTATTTATTTATTTATTTTAGAAGACCCTGTACCAAACACTTTAAATGTTTTTTTCTCCTTTAACTCTCACAATAGTCCCTTGAGGAAACTCACTATTCCCATTTCGTAGGTTTGAAAATTGAGATAGAGACAGTAATTTAATTTCCTCAATATCACACAGCTAATGAGTGGTGAAGCTGGAATCTGAACATTTAAGCTGACTTCAGAGGTCACATACAACTATTCTATCATATATTGCCTTTACTAGAATGCATGACCCAGGTATTTGCTCAACTAAGTGACAATTAAGTGTTTGAGTATGACCAACAATAAAATATCTCTTAGTTTCTTTTTTCTTCATATACAATACAGAGATTTTAAAATCAGTGATACAGAAGATACCTTTTCCTTCTATGAACTGTGCTATTTTTCCAAAGTAAAGGACACCCGTTTCCCAGCATTATTTAAAACTGAAAATGATATCCGTATGAAGACTCTATATGCTCAGTATGATTATTCCTTTATAACATGAAAAACATGTGGACTCTTTCCTACATAACAACTTTTCTCTTAGAATTAATTAATTAATTAATTAATTAATTAATTATATACCACTATGGTGGATTTAGTAATACTTATAAATAATTTTGACATCAGAGTATCATCTACCTATATTTACAAGTTTGGAATACTGGTGTGTACCAGAGTTATTTATTCAGTCTGGAGTTGTTTATTATGCAAATGAATACATAAATTCACTGTATTTAATCATCTGTCACCTAGCCTATGGTCTACAGGGTGTGAATCATTGATATAGAAGTTGGGTGATAAGAAATTCTAAAGCACATACATTTTTTTTGATAACATTAAGAAAGAAACTGTTCTTGCAATATTTAATATTTAATATCAAATTAATAACTGTGCTGTCCTTAGTGCATATAACAGATAATCAATACAGTTTGCAATTTATTCTGAAGGTGTATTAGTAGTTTTAGAGTTTGGAGGGTATATTAGTTTGTTAGGGCTGCCATAACAAGGTAGCACGGAGTGGGTAGCTAGACAACAAAAATGCGCTTTCTCACAATTCTGGAGGCTAGAAGTTCAAGATCAAAGCCTCAGCTGAGTTGTTTTCTCCTGAGTTCTCTTTTCTGGCTTACAAATGGCTGCCTTCTCACTGTCCTCAAAGGTCTTTCCTTGGTATGCGTCCTGATTTCCTCTTATAAGGACCCGAGTTAGATTGGATTAGACCCACCCTAAGACCTCATTTAACCTTAATTACCTCTCTAAAGACCCTCTTTCCAAATACAATCACATACTGAGGTACTGAGGTTTAGGATATCAACCTATGAATTTTGGAGAACACAATCTAACCACAACTAACCCACAATTTGGGAGTTTGAGGGTGGAGCCCTCGTTTAATTATGCACAACTTACCTGATAAGACCTCTTTACCTATGCCTTGTAAACTATATTTACAAACAATCTTATATTAACTTCTCTCCACAAAAAGGGAAGTTAAAATAATTACTTTAAAGAAACCATGGATTTAAAATAAGAATACACTACAAATTTAACCAGACAAAAGAAAATGGCAGGGTTGTCCAATCCCTTCCTAGTGCAAGGTTTTTCTCAGTTACATGAGGTAAAAGCAATGAGATATATTAAGAGAGGTGTGAAGGTGACTCACAACTTTCCTTTCTACTGTTGTTGATATGCATTCTGCTCAATCATTTTTTCCTACCTTTGTCTCACTATATTCTCTTCAGCCCTTTGCTGGACAGGCGAACAAGAGTGAAGTGTTTATGGCACTGTCCACGGGGATGTGTGAGCAAAACCTTTGCACCTAGATCTGGGAAGGAGGAGTCCCTAAGACTACTTTCAAGTTTGTAATTCACTAGAAAGACTCACAGGACTCGCAGTTTTTCATATCCACAGTTACAGTTGACTACAGTGAATGAATACACAGAAAATCAGCACAGAGAAAGGCTCCCCAGGGCAAAGGCCAGAGAAAACCAGGCCTGAGCTTCTAAGGATCCCTCCCAGTGGAGAATCACTAAATGAGCTTAATTTCCCCAGCAATGATGTGTGTGAACAAGTGTGAAGTGTTGTCAACTAGGGAAGTTCAACTGAGCCTGGCTGTCCTGGATTTTTGGGGAGTCATCACCATCATGTAGTCTTATTGTACCTGTGTGACTTCAGTTATTAAACTCCAGAGTGACAGAAGGTGTTCACCATAAATAATCGGGGCAAAATGGTACAGCATGTCACAGGGACTCAAGCATACCCACCCAACCCTATGAGATAGGACATTGTAAGAGCTCAGCTATAGTAATTTCAGGCTTGTCTGGTTTTTAATGCACAGCAGTAGGGCAGTGCAGTCCTGCTGAGTTAACTCTTTCCTCTCCCAGAGTCCATATTCCAGAGAAGGAGTCCAAGCAGTGGTCTGAGCAATAGTACAAGTGAATCAGTAAAAACGAATGAGGTGAATAATTTTGACAATTGAGTCAAATATATAAGTGAAAATAAGTAAGAGTTAGAAGCTAGAAAAACTGAGAGCAAGCAAAAAAAATCCAGGGAAGACAGCCTTAATGAAGGTCTAGAAAAATGAGACGGTTCCAGAGACCACTGCTTTCTGATACCAGTTGTATGACATCAGGAATGTGTGGAATGGCTTATGGGGACCACAAGCCTCTGGTGGCTTATAGCAATATCTCTAAACTAGAGTGGGCAGGCTCAGACCAGTAATTTGGAGTGTGCATAAATATATATTATAAATTTGATGTGTGTAAGTATATAAGTACATGCTATCTCAAAATATTTATCATATTGACCTCATTCTGTTCAGCGATTCAAATAATTAGCAAATTTCAACTAAGACCTTCTTCATGGAGAAGTTACTATGCCAAGTGTGGTCTTGCCTCTAATTATAGCTTGACTAAATTGCATTTGAATTTGTTTTTAATTTATTTTTATTTTTGTAATTTTTATTATTATTATTATTATTATTATTATTATTATTATTATTTTACTACTGTAATATCTCTGTCAATGGTTAGTGGGGTATCCTAAGGCCAAGTCTACCTAGTCTTATGTGGGGAATATGATCAATACTGATGCCTCTAATTCTATGTGGTTATATTCTCATCATGTTTTTGGATTCTGTATCTCTTTAAGTTAGAAAAATGCATATTATTGTACCATTATTTATGCTTGAGTCTCTTTATTCCTTCTTGTTCTCTCTGTTTATAAGACATGTTTATTTCTCATGCATGTACTGATTTAATGCCTTGAAACCTCTCCTTCCTTCTTGTATTATCTTCCTATGGCTGCTTCAACAAATTATCACAAACCATGTGGTTTAAAACAGTATGCATTTATTTTCTTATCATACTGAAGGTCAGAAGCCTGAACTGGGTTTCACTGGGTGCAAATCAAAGTGTCAAAAGAGTCATGGTCTCCTGGGAAACTCTAGGGGAAAATCCATTTCCTTGTCTTATTCAGTTTCTGTAGATACGCTCATTTCATTGGTTCATGGTCCCACATGATATTGCCTTTTTTGTCCCTGTTTTCATTATCACATCACTTTATTTTACTGTCAACTCTCCCTCTGCTTCCCTCTTATAAAGCTACATGTGATTGCATTTAGGGTCCACCTGGATAATACAGGATAATCTCCCCATTTCAAGACCCTTAACTTAATCACATCTGCAAAGTCCATTTTGTTATATAATATTTGGCTTATGATATATCTATAGACTAGATGCCTATTTTGATCTTTCCCTTGGTCAATAACTATTATCCTAAAAATACATTTTGCTTCATCTGTATATGTCTTTGGTGTTTAGTAAATTGCTGAGTGAAGAGTCTGGCATTTTTAATTGTATCAGGTGTCCAGTCAGCTCAAGTTATTATCACATGATAACCCACGAAAGTACCTGATTTTTTTTTTTAAAGATTTTATTGGGGAATAGGGGAGGGAACAGCGTTGGGGAATCAGTCAGGGAAGGGGAACAGACAAGTTACTGTCTTTTGTTCTTCAGTCTAGTTGCGGAGGACGTTGCTTCACTGGCCCATGTTGATATTGTCATTGCGCTCTTCCCGGATGAGGCAGATCGATCGCCGGCCTCTGGATGGTCGCTCACCGCGGCTATTGGCAGCTCACACTGGCTGCTGGCCACTCACTGTAGCCCATGGTAGCCCACTGCAGCAGGGGCTGCAGCCTACACCGTCGCTGGGGCTCACACAGCCCAGCTCCAGGTGGAGCTGTTGTTAGCTGTAGAGGGCAATGTCACTGGCCCTCATATGTGGGATCCGAACCAGGGCTGCTGGAATCCCAAAACCAGCTCTTAACCAATGCCCCTCTTAGCCAGCCCACCTGATTTTTTAAAGCATATACTATTTTCAGGTAATACACCTTTTCAAATTGAAGAAACCTCCAACAGGTGGCATTGCAGAAGGCACTGAATGAGGCTTGAGATAACCACATTAGACAAGATTATACAACAATTTCTTACTTTAGAACTTTTGATAAATAATACATGGCTATCTTTGATGAAAAGGTAAACAGTGTTATTCTCCCAGAATAATATATATGTTATGCATTTCACTTTTGACAATAACATTGAATTTGATCTGATATGTTATAAATGATTTTTCATTCCTGAAAGCAGTTTATAAGTGAACATTTAACTAAAGAATAAAATGTAATTGGAAAAGTACAACTATCATAAATGTAAGACTTAATGATGTTTTTCCAAAAGTTACATACTCATGTAACAAATATGCAGGTCAAAAAATCAAAAGTTATTAATGAATGGTTTGAGGTTTACTCAAGGAAATAGACTCAATATGAGAAATATGTGAATACAAGACTTGTGAGATTATACTTTATAGACATGTGGGAGGAGCCAGGAAAATGAAGGTCTGGAATAGAGTACAGGATCATAAAAGAGTTACTAGTCAACCTGGCAAAGACACTAGTGAGAAGAGATAACTTGGAATTTGCCAGGAAATAAAAAACAACAAACAAAAAACAGCAACAGCATCTTTTACCAAAGTGAGATTACAAGTTGAATTTACCTGTGATAACTTTCTAAGAAGAAAGTTGATTGCTGGTGTTGAAGTTCCTCTTCTGTTTAATCTTAACTTGGAACCATACAATAAGGGGTGAATATATAATTACGTAGTTTAATCAAGTTAACATTGTACAATCTAACAAATGAGTGTCTCAGAAGTTCCTTTCACCTGCCCACCTGTAGCCCCATCCAGTCACTACGTCTTCTATGGGTAACTTCTAACAATAAAGACTAAGTTTGTCTGTGTTGTACATTGTATGAATGGACTCATAACATGCACATTTGTGTCTGGTGTCTTTTGCTCAACATCAACTCGTGTGAGAGTCATCCATGTTGTTGTGTACAGTTGCAACTGATTTACTCTCACTGCTACATAATATTCCATTGCATGAATAGATCAGAAGATGTTTTTCTCTTGTAGTTAAACAGCGGTAACCTTTTTCTTTCCATTTTGGGGTGATTTCTAACAGTTTTGATGCTAATATGTGTATATTTAAAGACAGAGGTGCTCATTGTTGTTTGATATATACTTAAGCATGGGGTACCTGGGCCAAGAGATATGTACATGTTTAATTTTATTAGATACTGAAAAATTATTTTAGAAAGTGATTAGCTGATTAATCTCTCAACACAATCTTTTTGTTTACAAATTAACATAATTTTTATACTCTAGTAAGGTTATTGTGAGTATGAAATCGCATAATCCATACGGGAAGAATTGTGTGCCTACTACATAATAAGCACTCAACAAATAATGGCTCATTGTTAGTTATTAGTAATCCTCATAGTTTGATGATCACAAAGCAAAGAGAGTTCACTTGTTCAGGCAAAATTCCTTAATGCACACAGCATGGCCAATGCTACACTATGTACACCAGGCAATGAAAATACCCAGAGTGATCTGATCCTCAGTTGTCTCCTGTAACCTCAAGGAACACTAATAGGACTGGATGAGACTGGATACCCAATCCACACCAAGTGCCTCACAGCATCAAACAGCAAATCCCCCATTTGTACAGTTTGAACGATCTCATTTTTAACAGAGGAGGGTTAGGGTCTGGGGAGAGGTGCATTTTAGCCTGAAGATGTAGATGCTGAATTCCCAACTAGTACATGTGAATTTTGAATAGAAGCTCAAATTCACTTTACAATCCTGATGTTTTAAAATTTTATTTTCGATTACAATTAACCTAAGAATGACACAAACTCGCTTAATAGTGATTAGTGGAGGAATTCAGGCTTTCATTTATTTACTCAACACATATTTTATGAGCACTTAGAAGCTATTGATAGTTTAAAAAAGTGCTTAGTCCTCAAGGAGTTTGCATGCTAGTTTGAAGAATAATAGTAAATAAATAAGTACATAATGTATAATGTCAAATAAGGAAAAGTTTTCTAAATAATAATAATAATAATAATAATAATAATAATAATAATAAAATCAGAGACAGCAGAAGGGGATATAGACCTTTCCCAGAAGTACTATTTTAGGTAGTTTGGTCAATGAAACATTTGAGGACACCATCTAGACATGTCCATGTAAGTCATCAAAAGGAAGGCAGACTATTTCAGGAACAGTTTTAAGCACGTTCAGTCTTCTGCATGAGCACATGTTATTGTATAATATGTTAGACCACTGCCCATATTTGACAATTTAAAAGAAACATACATTTAGAGAGAAGATATAGTATTTTTCCAGACTTTGACAAATTTCAGAAAATAATAATTGACACAAAAGTTGATTAAGGAAGATTTACCTATGACAGACAGTTGACTCATATTTTCTCACATCATTACAATTATTAGTTGTCAAAGAGATAAGACAAACTCAAGACATTAGGACTATTAGAGATGGGAAATACCTGTATAACTTCATGTTTTTATTTTTGCTAACTTATTTCCAGATCACAGTTTCTTAACTTTAAGGACAATGCCAGTCCACCTGCTTGCAGAGAATTGAGCTGGGAACCCTGTCTCTGGCACAATCATCTAACTGCTAGATGAATAAAGTCATAGCTGCTTCCACAGTATAAGTGCTTTGGTTTCCCTTCCCTGGCTATATGTCATGTCATGACTGTCAGATATGCAATTTTCTTTATATTCCTCTACTGTAATTCATATCCTTTTAAATGTTATTATTTTTCAAAAATTTTCATCATGGAATTGGTAGGTAGGCACAACAAAAGGGAAAACATGCAAGGTAACAATCTGGCCCCACTCCTTAAGGTATAAGATCTTGACCAATTAATTTAACTCATTCAAGACATATTTATATAATTCCTATTATATGCCAAACTCTCAAAGTATCTTTTTTAATAAAAAGAAAAGACAAACATATGATCCTGTGTGGGATTCTCTTCAAATGACTGGATTTCGAATCTGGAGAGAATTCTAATATTAACTATCTATCACATGGGTGTTGAGTGGATTACGTAAATTATAAATCATAGGACTCTGGTATTAAATAGACCTAGTTGTGCCACTTATGTGCATGGATTTTAAGCAGATTTTTTTTTAACTAAGTTACTTCACGTGTAAAATTCAGTTTTTGTGATAGAGATAAGTTATGTAAACATATAAATATTTGAAGTTATATCAAATCCTGTAATGTAATAGGTATTCATAAATTGTGACAATTGTTCTTTGTAAAGTCATCTCCTAGAAACCCTCAATATACTAGATGTAGTTTCTGGCTCAAAAGCCTTGGCTGACTTCCAGAATATGCTTATAGAACAATACTAGAGAATTCTTCTTAGGTGTCTCAATTATCTCAAGTTTAGTAGCTCCAATACTGAATATTTTGTGCTAGCACCTTGTGTTACCCATGACCCAGACCTGCTCTCCGCTCTTTATGACCTAAACTTGCCCAGGACAGTTGACATACACAGAGTACGTCAGTGTCAACAGGCTCTCTAGGTTCTGGTGCAATTCAGCTCATGTGGGAAACACTTGCAAAAAAAATCAAAGAAGGTAGGATGACAGTAAGTTTGAGAGACTCCTTCCACCTCTTGAAACCTTTGTGGGTTTCCTCCTTGTGGGCTTGCCATACGCTGGTAAAAGTCGATGTTCTGGTAGGTGACCCTGTACATAGACAGTTAATTCTTTCTTCTATATCTCCTAAACTTTTCCTTCTTCTGCTTATTAGTTCCAAGTTATAGCATTGTTTCTAGTAATTTTCCTATACATTTAAAACACTAAACACTACCCAAGGTATTCATGTATTATCTCTCTGTTTAGCTTTAAATAGTATACAGCTCTAGAATAGTATACAGTACACAGCTGGCACTCAATAAATACTTATTTTGTAATTTTCTGTTAATTAATATTGTAAAACATTCTATACTTTTCCCATTTGTTTACCTCCATATTACTCACCAAATCCAGTCAGAAAGTAAGTCCCATATATTCCATTTATTTCCTCAATAACTCTATATTATTCCCTTTATCCTCATTTCTATTATGGTCTGTTTATCTCTTGATCACGTGTTGGTTGAAATTTTACATTACACTATTACTTTGCTTCCTTGCCTCAAGGCTGGAACCTCTGCAATTCATATTCACAGTGAGTACAGAATATGCCTAACACACACATTTGATTATTTCTTTATCTTTCTGGAAACTCTCCAATGCATACCCACACCGTGTTTAGGATATCATTAACTCTTATTAACTCCTATCTGGATTACATTGTTTTCCATTTTCTAACAAGACTCTGATGACATTATGTGTTCAAGACTTTCTACTTCATTCTTAACAACTATATTCATGAATGCTCATTTTTCTCATTTTGAATAAAAATAAATAAGTACATACATACATACATATACACAGCCATGCTTTGATGCTTTGTTTTGCTTCTAGATCTCATAGTGCCATTTCCCACTTTTTAAACAGTCAAATTATTTTAAGGTATATTGTTTATATTTATTGTTTCTGCTTTCTCAACTTACTTTCTACTCACTACTAAATTCACTACCGTTTTTATTTTGCTGTCATCCATTCACTAAACTCCTCTTATCACTGCGACCATTCACCTCCATCGTGAACAGTTCTCACCTTTACATTCTTTTACTGTGACCACATCATTTGACACTTTTGAAAATCTCACTTGAAACTCTTCCTTTGACTTTTATGACACAACACTACTTGTGTTCCCTTTCTCACTTTATTCCATCTCCTTCTCTCTTGTTTGTAATTAAATTATAACATGTCTCAGGCTTCCGTCCTAAATCCTCTTTTCTTCTTATACTATATACTCCACCTGGTCATTTTAATTCACTTCCATAGCTCAAAATACTAGTATTATAATATTATAAATTGCTGTTCCCAAAATCATTCTGTTGCTCAAATTTTTCTTTTAAAATGCACAGCAGTATGTTTCCTGCTCACTTCAAATGCATATCATATAGATATCTCAAATTTGATATCTGTAATACTGCACTTATTTTCCATTAATCCTATTGAATCTGCTTGCATTGTAAATAAATAATACAACCATCTTCTTAGTTATCAAACTCAGAAATTAAGAATATAATCCTCAACTCCTTTTTCTTTATCATCACATTCAGTGAATAACCAAATCCTGTCATTTCTGCATTAAACTGTGTCTCAAATATCCCTGTTCTATTCTATTCATTTTGCTTTCACTCATTTCTTTCACATACTATTGTAATAACCTTCTAATTTGTCTTCTCAGCTTTGTTCTAATTTCCATTGAGTTCATTCTGCACAATTATAGGAGACAGTCTTTCTGACATGAATTGGTTAACACCCTACAATTATATAAGTTGTGCTACATGCCAGTGAGTTGGTTCTGACAGTAGGTGACCCTATGAATGAGTGATGTCCACAATGTCCTGTCCTCAACAGTCCTCGTCAGCTCCTGTGGCCTTCTGCCTATGGCTTCTTTGATGGAGTCAATCCATTTCGTATTTGGTCTTCCTCTTTACCTGCTGCTTTCTGCTTTCCCCAGTATTTTTGTCTTTTCCCAAGAACCCTGCCTGAAGTGAATGCTGTCATGATGTGCCTGAAGTAGGGCAACTTTAGTTTTATCATTTTTGCCTCCAGCAAGGTTTCAAGATGATTTGCTCTAGGAACCTAAGGTACTAATTCATAAATGTGACCTTCAAAATTTGCTAACACTCTAATCTTGAATTTTTCTCTAGCTGTTTCTTATTAGTTTATTCTAAATGTTCACTGCACAAGTGAGAAAAAAATCTCTCACTATTTCACTTACTATTTTCTATCAATAGAATGTACGCCCCTCTTCCCTTTTCCTGGATTCATCCTACAAGCTCCTCAACTTTGAGAGTAAGAGTCTTTTCACTGTGGAGGTCTTTCCTGACCTTATCACTGTTAAGAGCCCCCATTACAGCCATATGTGCCCATGACATTTTTATCATGACAATCTTTACAGTTCACTAGTTACCTGTGCAATCGTCTGTGTTCTTTGGTAGTCTGTCATCTTTGGAAGCAACTCTACATTTTCCCAGAAGCAAGTACTTGTATGATACATTATGCTCCATTAGTACATATTTATTGAATGAATTTGTAAATGAAAAAGACTGACATATTATATGTAATTAATTCTTTTGTTGAATTGGGGAATGAATGTTGAGTTGTTATTATCTATTGTTCTATCAAATCATCTTTCTAACATGCTTGTTCTATTGGCCCCAGTAGATTTATAATACTGAATAATTACCATAGCTTTATTTTCCCCTCGGAAATCACAAAACAAGAAATTGCTTTTTAAAATTGTTTACTAGAGAAATAATTCTTTGACACCTTTGTCAATGGAACTCTCCCTTCAAAATTAAATGACAGATTTAGATAAAAATCATTCTAATATTTAATCTAGATCTAAAATGGAGACTAAATAAACCTTTTGACAAAATTTCCTAATCAATAGAGCTCTCAAAGGATTTATTTTCCATGACTGCAATTCTGCAGATGTGATTGGTTATCTTCTTAAGGTAAAGGTAATTTAAGAGAGCTAATTACATATTTCCATTTGAAACTGAGAGGTATTTAAACCGAGATGGAAGAAGAGGGGAGCTGAGTGTAGTGTGAACCTGGTGGCACATGTAGTATGTTGTCAGGTCCCCTTCTGTCAGAACACTGAGGATTCTGTAAACTGTCCAAGTACGTTTTAACCTAATAGGTGAGCACTTGTTCTATATTGCAATGGCTGACTTCAAGGGTGGTACTGACAACTCTTTGAAAGAGAAATCAACTGGTTTAAGTCATTGGCCTTCAGGTAGTTCAATAGCTAAACCTCATCAGAAAAGTGGTTAACCGTGGTTTTTGAATAGTTTTGCAAATGAAGGTAATTCTCAATAAACTTTATATGTGACTGTAAGTCACACAAGAGTTATAAGAGATAAAATATGGAAATGAATCAGAGGTAACAGGTTCTGCCTAACTATTAGAATGATCTGGTTTAATAAATATGTTTAAATCATAAATGTTTTCTTTTCCTAAGACGGAAATAAATGTAACTTGTGAAAAGTAATTCAAGGTGGCATTACATTTTATAAAGAAAACGAACTTTTATGTTTTATCAATACAAGCGTGTTATTACAAGATTATTGTATCCCCCTGAAAGTCACAAAATAACTTGATATTTAATCTGTGTGTAGACATTTTTTACCTAGTATGAGAGACCACACTGAGAACCTGAGACAGAAGAAATGGAGCACAGTTTAATTAGTTAACACTTCCATGCTAGTTGTGTAAATAATGTTAAAAGAGAATGTCTGCAGAAATGCTGAAACCTTTGATGGTTTGGCTCTTAGTATGATTATAGTCTGTAATGTTTCACAGAGTGATACTGGCTTACAAAATGTTACATTTGTTTTACTGACTACTGAAGAATAATTTGCCATCTTGAAGTAAAGCATTTTGGTTCAGGTAATTGTACTTACATTTTCCTGAGTAGAGGCAGGATGTGCTCCTATTGCCAAGACTTTTCTCCAGATGTTCAGATTGCTTTAGGTTATGGGACCATTTGTAATTAATGAATCCAATTAGTAGAAAAAAAATGGAACAAATGAATGGGAAATATTGGAACTGATTCTTTCTGTATGATTATGCACATTTTCTTTCTTTTTAATCTCAACCAGAACCCTAAATTGGGAAGACTATCAAAAGTTGTTTTTTTCTACTTAGCCTTCTACATTCAATGGTGTGCTAATATAAGTTCCTCACAGCTCCATCCTGGGAAAGTAGCATGACTAAGAAAAGATAGTCTTGGGCTGGCCGAGTGGTGTGGTGGGTAAGCGCTGGCTTGGAAAGCCAGCGGCCCCGGTTCAGGTCCCACATATGAGGGCCAGTGACACTGCCCTCAAAAAAAAAAAAAAAAGAAAAAAAGAAAAAATAGTCTTTCAGTTTGTGGAACCCAGACTGCAAATAAACACAAATAAGTTATATGTGTTGGATCTGAGGAGACCTTCTGACCTCTTTTGAGTTTGTTTGTTCTTTTTAAAATAAGTAAATTAATTAATTAAATTAAAACAAGACCTTTCAGTGCTTATGCATTTTTTTTTCTTTTGTACTCTAAGCACCATATGAAATTCCTTTGAGCAACAATTACTTCTCACTTTCTGATAATAACTAAATGAGATACTTTGGTACACACACAAATATTTTATCAATGTCTTATTCCACAGTTTATTAAGTCATGTTGCAATATTCCAACTGAAATTTCAGCTGTCTTACAAAAAGCTTTTAACAATCCTTAAAATTGCACCAAAATTGCATTTTCTTTATTCAAGTTTCATTACCTCTACCCTCTTTGTGCAAAGAAATATATTTTTCTGCTTTGAAATATAGGACATTTTCTACTGCTATCTATAGCACTGGACCTAAAACATAAGAAACCTTAAAACCTGCACCTAGCCCAACACTAGGCCCATTGCAATGCTAAAGTATAATTTTCAAAAAAATTAAACACTGATGATTTTTATACAAATAGAATATATATCAAATATTTTATTCAATTCATTAATTAGTGAAGAAATAAAATGTTAAGGCTAATTTAAAAATCAGTTGAAGATCTATATATTTGTAGGCAATTTACAAGTTAACACTGGAATAAAATGGTTGGGTGAGGTGCAAAACTGATTACTGGTTGTCCTACAAAGCAAAAAATATGTAACCATTATAGTCATCTTCTCCACTGGACAGAAATTAGCAGCATCATTATAAATAAAAATCTACATGTTAAAAATATAATTTTACCAAGTCTCATCATGAGGCAGAAAGATAGTTAACAAAAATGAGCCTGAGGGGGATTAGCAGAAGATGATTTGATGGCCTGTGTCCACTCCCAGGGATAGCACAGGCCTGCATCTCCTCCCCAGAAACCGCCCAGGCTCAGCCCAGGAAGATTAATTAAGCTGTCCAAACACCCTTAGAAAGAGAAGATAAGACTCTAACAGGAATGATCTAGTCTGCATCTGTGCAGACTACTGGAGCCTGCTCATAACTTGAACTCCAGCCTCATTATAATACAATTAGATCAAAATGAACATTATGGTTTGCCCCCCAAACCATGATTTTATCTGTATGCATTATGGGTAAGAGCATGCACAGACAGGAACTAGTTATATAACCAGCATATGTTAATCAAATGCGCTCAGTCTATACATTAAATATCCTGAGTTTGGACATCACATCCTCTACCATAAGGAAATTTACCTACCCTTTCCTATATAAGAAAAAGCCAGTCTGAAGATCAGCACAGTTGTCTGCTTGCGACTGTGCCCTCTGCAGCTTCTCTTCCCTCACCTTTCTTCTTAAAATATGCTTTCTAACTTCTATTCCTTTATGCCTTGTGAATTCTTTCATATTCTGTGATCGACCAGGGATATCCAAAAACAAAACATCTCAGTTTTAGTCAATAGTGAAGAGTAATTAGGGCAAAGTATACCTCTTTCGATAAGCCTTGCTTGGGTTTATCCCATAGGACCTTGAAAAAATATACTGTATAACTTTCTGCCTTATTTCCAAGTTTTTCATTCATACTTTTATCCTAACAGCACTCAATAAAACTTTCAATAATCTGTTGAACAGTAGAAGTAAAAAAAAAATACTAAAATTTCTTCACAAAATCGATTTAACAAGCTGACAAGCCCTGTGTGCCATAGCTGGTAAGTAAAAGACAAAAATTGAGCTCTTAACAACATGAGATTTATCAAGCTACTTGCACACATAAAATAATACAAGAAAAAATTATACGATATATAATTCTATAAGAGTTCTTACAGGAAATGATTGAGAAATAAGTGCTGAAAGGAGGTGCTATTTAAGAAGTCCTTTTAACACATTATGGCATTTAGTTCACACCACAATCATCTGAGTGAAGCATTAATAATGATTTTAGAAGTGCGAGTACACGCACTTTTAAAGGTTAGGTAATGGAAAGAGATAAGCCATGGTATGAATGTTCAAAGGTGTGGAAAATATGTTTTTACAAGGAGTAGATAATAGAGGGAAAAGGTAGAGTTTCTGATTTAAACAAAAAAACAGCACAGATACTGAGGACATTCTATTTAGTATAGATTTTTTAGTATAGAATTTCTTCATGCCTTCCTTTTTTTATTCCCTGAGCACAATCATTTTATACTGAACTGGAGAGTCTTAAAACAATGTAAATCATCACTTATGTGTCAGAAAATTCAATGTTTCTTTTCCCCCTCAAGTTTATATTAATTTTTCTTAAGAAACTCATGTCAATACTCTGACTGACAGATGATAAATCCCAATAGAAGCCTTATAGATTCGCAATCATCCTAGCATATAACTACCCAAAATTTGAGATGGGATAACTTGATGATCATTGTCTAGAATATGTCAATGAATGCTTCGTTTCTTGTATCTCCTAATTGGTTATATATTACCCAGTCAATTCTTCTCAATGTGTGACATGGTGTTAAAGATTTGTTTGCCCTGATATTAACTTACGTTTCTTTCTCTTTAGACTCGCTCTTTTCAAAGTAGCTCCATGCATCCCAAAGAGAGTTTTTTTCCCCTTAAGAAACTATTTTGAAATTAATAATACATTTCATTGCAATTGTTCTGTATTAGCCAATACTCTGCCTCCCAAACATGGTTCTTTTTTGATGCATTTTTTCCGTTTTCTTTTCAAAATATTGTGTTCAAAATATTTCTTTTCAGTGTCTCTATTGTTCATACAGGCACACTTATGAAAGAAAATTAAATGTGAAAGCCAACACAGACTTCATAACTATGTTTTTGATAAGTTTAGATAGGAATATTTAATTCTGAAGGCTTAGATAAATTTGTCTTCATTTTCTTTGACTTGAACTACTTTCATTCGACATTTTGTTAAAGTGGCAGATGGTAGAATATTCCAGATTATTTCTGCAGGGGATAAGACCAAGCATGGCTGAGTGATGAAATAGGAAAATGATATCATTAATTTTTTCGTTTGTATCCTGTCCTTCTCGGCATCCCTCTTGACCCTTAAAGATGTTCCTCCTCTTCCTAATCACTCATCCATCCCACTTGACAAATCACTTATGCTGTATTAACCTAGCATTTAGACCATATAAAGAGAGACTCCATTTTTTACTCAAACTTTTCTCTTAAATTCATAATCATAATACATTTAATCTTTTAGTAAACACAGGTTAATGAAAATAATAATAACAATGATAATCATAGCTAAAATTTATCAGGCCCTTGTACAGTTATGTTCAGGTACTTTACCTAATTTAATCTTTATAACTTTGAGATACATAATATTATGAAACCCATTTTATAGCTGAGGTTTAGGTAAGTTTAGCAATTTGCTCAAAAAAAAATCATACTGTAGGAAGGCATTCTATTTTGAGAAGAGATTTTTAAAACTCAGAGGTAGAAGGATTACCAGACCTCCTAAGATCCATGAGTAACAATGATAGATTACTTTCCTCTTCAGTTTTGAGTGAATCATAGAAAAGTAAAATCATTTATTAACAGTTTCTGAAAGGCAGTCCAGGGAAGAGGTGAAAAGATAAGTTTTGTTTCATCTCTGTTGCTCTGTTTTTCTGTCAAATCACCTTCCCTCTCTCCTGGAGCCAACTCCTACCCTACTCTACTTTCCCCTTTCAACACTGAGAACCTGCCTTAGATTGCTCTCCATTTGTTCTCAATTACCTATTGAATACAGTTCAATATCACAATTTTTACATAAAACCCTTAACAATTCCCTGGATGTTTTCACGTTAAAAAGAAGATCTTAAATGAACTAAACTTTTGATGCAATTACAGATATGTGCAACATGAAGAAATGGAACTATTACCCAGGCAAAACTTGTCATTACAACTTGTTGATAACTACCCTAATCATTAATTGAACGTACATACTCTGAACCTTCTCTTACAACTAAACATGCTCTACCTTCATGAGAGTTATAGTATGGCAGGCAAGTTAGGCCAGGGGTTGACCAACTTTCGAGACGGAAGAGCCAATCCTTTCCCTCACAACAATTTTAAAATTATTCGAGAGCCATAAAAGAAATGAAATCACCATTATGTGAATAATATCCTTTAAAAATTTTATAAATGAAACTAGAATGGCTTTATTTTCATTTTCAATTTGACTTCAGAGCCACATGTACATCCCCAGAGAGCCGCATGTGGCTCGAGAGCTACAGTTTGCCGACCCCCGGCATAGAGATTATAAAAGGTGAAGTGTGTTGGGACAGAGAAAGAAGAGAACTACATGCTTTCTCTTCATGCCACATACATAAAGAAAAATGAAAAAGAAGTTGAAGCTGGGGAGAGACAAAGGGAGAAATTCAGAACCATGATGCCATTTGGGTGAGTTATAGAAACTCTCAACATATATATATTTTTTATGTTGCCATCATAACTTTTTCCTAATGGAATCAAAACTATGAAAATTACATATATGTCAATGTAAATGTATGAAAACAAGGCTTTGTAAAATAAACCTATGTTTATGAGAATATAGGTGCTTTTATTTCAAGTCACTCCATACATTAATTTCTCTTTTGTATACTCATAATATACATTGTACTCAAAATTCAGATACAATTGATACAAATATATTTTTTAAAAAGAACCTTGTGATTCAAGTTTCTAACTTTGATGTTTATTTAGTTTGAAATACATTTCTTAAATATGTATGTCAGCAGAAACGATTTTTCACGTTTTCCCCTAAACTGTTAAGATTACTTTTTGGGACATGGAAGAGAGAGAGAGAGATTAATAGTGATTTCTGGATCACAGTAAAAAGAGGAATGCTGTGGATTTTCTGAAGACTTAAAATTGCCTTTTCTACCTTACTTAAAATCAGTGCACCCAATTAAAGGTTCATTTCTACAAGAGGAAAAAAAATCAGCAGGATTTTGAAGTCATGGTCCTTATCTCTAAGTATCCTTCTGACAGAATCTCAATAATTTCTACTGTCTCTACATCAAAAAAAAAAAAAAAAGTTTATTTGGTAAGTAAATAACCCCTTCGTTACTATCTTATTCAAAATATATAGTACATCTGAGATAAGCTTGGTATAGTTAAAGAAGTAACAAAATCATGAAGAAAAAGTCAAAAGGACAGAAATACATTTATAAATGATAATTATAAATTAAGTAATTCCCAAAAATTATCCTGCTGAAGATAGCAAAAACATCTAAACAAAATATGTTTATAATTATCCTTAAAATACAAAAAATATGAAGAAGATAGAGGCATAACTAAAACAAACCCATTATACTACCAGAGTAGAACTCAGAAAAATAACATTAACACTTCAAACTTCTCTTGCCCTGAAGACATTTGTTGATACGAACAAATTAAAAAAAAAAAAAAGGCTTTGTAGGTAAACTGACTTTGAAGGCATCAGGGAACACAGAGGACAAATCAAAGTCAAGTACCCATTAAACAATTCCAATAAAGCTGGGATGTCAAGGGCAAAAACTAAATGATAAGAGTCAAAGGGAGATAAAGCAGCTCTTTAGTGAGCATGAGTCTTGGCTTCCTACCATCTTGGTTATGTAAAGAACTGAAAGTTTTGCAGTTAGATTAAGATGTTCTTCCAATGATTGTAGTTAAATTACTCAGAAGTAAAAAAAATCTTCTCAGAAGCTAATACCATCATCCTAAAATATGTATTATATATATATATATAATATAAAAAATATGTAATATATATACACACACACACACACACACACACACACACACACAGAGTGTGTGTGTGTGTGCCTGCGTGTGACATGATAAATAATAGCATAAACATTGTGAAGGGAAACAATAGAGATTATGAAAATGCCCTTGCATTATCTGGAAGTAGAATAAAATTATAAATAGCATTATCCTTTGATAATATAATGATGTATCTTTTTAAATACTTAGGACAATCATAAAATAATTTATACAGAATAATTATATTCCAAAAGCATAGAGGAAAAAATAGATTGATATACACATGTCACTAATCTCAAGAAGTCAAAAGAGTAGAGATAAAGAACCAAAGAACAGACAGAATAAATTAAAAGCATAATGTCAATGACATACATAATAACATATCTATAATAACATTAAATATTAATGATCAGTTAATACAAAAGTATCAGATTGGAATTTTTTAAAATCCCACCTTTATGTGTTTAATGAAGACACAATTAACGTATTAGAATAAACGGAGGTTGTAAAAAAATGTGTAACTATATTAACTTAATAAAACAAACTATATACGTTATTAGGCATTAGGTACGCATGAGAGACAGGAGGGGTGGGCCATAATGTAACCCATGCTTTGCACCACCCAGGGCCACTCCCCAGGGACCACCCAGGTCCATTCTCCAGGGACCACCCAGGCCCAAACCTAGGGCGCGAATTTTGTCATTAGAACGTTCCCAAAAGAGGGAAGCAAAATCTAACTAGAATTATCTGGTTTTTGACTCCTGCACAGAATGTTAAATCTTACCCTTCATTTAACCTTAGCCTCATTATAATATAGTTATAATAAATTAGCCTTGCAGTTTTAAGGGTAATTAGCCTTACCCTTCCCACTGCCCACCCCCTCACCCCTGGAGTTTTTCTGTGTACATGATGGGTAAGCATGCACAGAAAGGAATCAGTTATATAACCTGCACATGTCAATTGAATGACCCAAGTCTGTACATCACATGCAGGGCTGGCCCAGGGCCAACAATATAAAAATCAAGACCCAAACCCTTCAGCACCATTTGTCTTTCTTGACTTGACCCTATCTTCCCTTAGAACGTATTCTAATAAACTTTCCTTACTCTGTACCTTCATGTTTGCTGTTCTGTAATTCTTTACTGCATTGGCAAAAGGACAGAGCCATTACTCCAGTAACATATATACTATATACAGTAAGACAGGCTAAATCATTGGCTATTTCAAAAGCTCAGTGGCATTTAAAAATTTCTCATTTGTGCTATATGTCCAATTAGTCTGACAGAGAGCTTGACTCATTCATTATAATCACTGACAAAACCAGGTCGAGGGAGGATTTACCTAAGCACTTGCTCCCCTGTCACTGCAGTAATTGTAAAACAAACAAACAAACAAAAAACAAACAAAAACAAGGTCAAATCATGTACTCTTCACTGCCCCTTAGAACTTCTGACCCAAAGGATCACACATCATTTCAGTTTATACTTATTGGGAAAAAAATAAAATTAAAAAAATAAAAATCACATAGCCACACTTACATTCAATAGACTTGAGTAAGAGCAATATTTCCACGTACAATTCTAAATTGTTATACACCAAATAGCATAGTCTCTAACTAATTAAATAACTAAATACATATTTCATATAATGTACATTTATAAATAAAATAACATAATTAAAAGATGAAATAAATAGAACAAGAATGCTCAATACTAGATAATCTATCTTGTAAAATGGTTCATTTATCTAATGTAGTGCTTATTCACTTAATACTTTTCTCCTTAGTTTCTGGTGTGTCCATGTGGTAGACATGCTGTTTTAAACCAAATGGAAGAACCTCTAGAGGAGGTCCTTTTCTGCTTACTAGTGACATTTGCCAAGTAATTTATATTTGAATGAAAGCATATTTAAATGGCTTTAAATATTTTAATATAACTACTATGCCAGATTCCAACAAAGTAAGTCCAACATTCATCTAAGAAATCCACATAGACAATAACAAAGAAATACCAAGTGGTTAAAAGTGAGAGATAAGGGGATTAGAAATAGTAACTACTTACATGATCAAATATACAAAGCTGTAGAGTCTATAATTGGATCTAAGCACACCATTTGCAAATTCCTAGTTTAAGGTCGTAGAAAAAGTCTTACTCATTCTTGGTTCAAGGCTTTTATTTATCTAAACAATAGCCCTGAGGTTTAAAGTTTTCTTAGGAGAATGGACTGTACAATATAACTCTAGATGATATGTAACACTGCCAACTCAATAAGGAACCATGACATGTTAATTTTAGCTTCAATAGCCAAGAGAGGATGTGGGTTTAAAACAGAACAAAACAAAAAATAGAAACAAAGTTACACTTATAGTAAACATCATTGGCAGAAGGCTAGACATCTTATAAGTGATTTTTTTTTTAGCTGAGCCATCCTGCCACCTGTTGGCAGCTCAGTGGCAGCTCAGCTCGGGCCAGGAATTGAACCAGCAACCCTCTGCTCAGAGCTTGGACTCTTGAGTGAGCTCTTAACCAAATGAGCCACTCGGCCAGCCCATAAGTGTTTTTAATAGACACTTTAGTGAATGTGTTCCACATTAAGCTTGTTTATTAGTTAAAATAGGACAACTATCTTGATGCCCTTAAGTCGTATTGCTGTCATTTTTATATTTTTAAAATGTGAATTCAAGGTTTGAAATTTGAAATGTCAGATAAGACCTTATAAAGATAATTGATTTAAAGGTATCCTCGATTTTTGAATGGTTTCAATCAAATCATTGACTTAGTACATTAATTTGATCCACACTTTAGTTTAAATTTAGCTAAATTAAAAATAATCTTTCTCAAATAGGCTTGAGAGTAGACATTCCATTTTTAACAGACAACTTTACTTAAATGTTCTAATTTAGCCTTGAAAGGTTTTTTGAAATCGTGGTTGGTTTGTAAATTATAGTGACTTACAATTTTTTAAAGTATATCAAAATTTAGTGGAAAAGAAGAAGAAGATGGGAATTAAATAACTTGGTAATAACTAAACATTAGGACTTTATTTTAAATAGTCACTTTGATATAATAATTTTTATGTTATTTTGTTTTTACCATTATGGAATATTAGAACCAATAATGTTTACTAACCAATTAATGTGTTCAGTGAGTTCAAAACTCAGACAAGAATGGAGACTGTTTTAAACCATAGCACCCCATTTGATAATCCACAATGTTCTTTAATTGTTTGGGCATTCTTCAATAAAGAAATGTGTTTAACTAGAGTTTCCCAAAGGTGTTTGATAACAAAAGGAGTTGTCGCACAGAAGATATACTAACATTTTGGGGAACACAAAATTTTGGAAAACAACCAAGATCAAACCCTTAATAGATATAACTAAGATACTCCTTCCCATTTTCAAAGAAATGTTATTCCTACATTTACTAAACAGACAATCTATAAATATTTTATATCTTTCTAAATATTTGTTATTCTATAGTTTCATATCTTGGCATATGTTTTTCTTTCTTTATGAGAGCCTTAACTGCAATCATTCCTCTGATTTGAGGAACAAGGGGTTGAGAATTTTATGTTCATTTTTTAAAACTCTATATACCTTCATGCGATTTCTTCTGTGAGCTAGATACTATGCTAGGCATTGTGAACAAAATTGACAAAGTTCTGATTTCACAAAATTTACAGTTTAGTTGAAAAGAAAGATATTAGATAGTTACACAAATTTTTTTTTAATGTTATACGTGCATGGTAAACAGAATATGAGAAATAATAATAGCTCAGGTTTAGATTGGAAGTAGAAGAAAACTTTCTCTGAGGAAGTAGCATTTATACTACAATGAAGACAATATCTGAAATAAGTTGGAGGAAGAAGGCTGTTATTACTGAGTAAAACGGTATTGGGTAAAGTGGTTTGAGGTGAACATTCTTATCATATTACTGAGTATACTGACTTTCTCACATTTAGAGACCATTATTTATATCATCTCTTTTATACTCAAGCTGAATATACATCTACTTTTACTTCATCTTCCTCTTAATGTCTCTCAACATATGATTGGGTCTCATACTAGAAAATGTTAGTTTTGCAATGACAGGAAAAACTCCCTGTCCTCTTATCATCAAATCTATTAACTCACACAAGGAGCTCCACCAACACTGAGATAAAGGAGTATAAAGAAAACCACACCAAAGCATATTATAAGCCATTACTAAAAACACATGATAAAGAGAAAATAAAACACAGTCAGAGAAAAAGGATATGTTATATACAGAGGGACAAAGTAAGAATGGCGACTAATTTTTCAACAGAAAGTTGGCAAGAGAAGTCAGTGGAACAACATTTTTAAAGTACTGAAAGAACAAAACAAAACAAAACTGTAAACCTAAAATTTTACATACAGAGAAAGTATATTTCAAAAATGAAGGGAAAGTAAATTAAAAAAAAATAAAATAAATACAACAAAAATGATATAAAATATACTGAAATAGAAAGACAGATGAGATAGATAGATAGATAGATAGATAGATAGATAGATAGATCTTAAAGAATTCATTAATAGCAGATTTGAAGGATGAAAAACATTAAAGAAAATGCTTCAGTCAATAAATGGATCTTCTGGGTATCTACCCAAAAAATCTTAAAACATTTATCCATAAAGATATATGTACCCCAGGCAGGCTGAGTGGTGGCATTGGTTAAGAGCCGACTTGGGATGCCAGCTCTGAGCATCAGGGCCCCATTCAGATTCCACTTGAGGGTTAGTGATGCTGTGCCCTCCACAGCTAAAATGGTGAACAACAGCTCAACCTGGAGCTGGGCTGCTGTGATCACAGGCCACTGCATAGGCTGCAGCCCCTGCTGAAGAGGGCTACCGTGAGTTACATGAGTGGCTGGCAGCCAGTGTGAGTGGCTGGCAGCCAGTGTGAGCTGCCATGAGCCACCATGAGGATCCGTCCAATGGTTGGCGAGCAACAGCCTCACCCAGGAAGAGCGCAATGATGATACCAACATGGGCCAGTGAAGCGACATCCTCCACAACTAGACTGAAGAACAAAAAGGACAGCAACTTGTCTGTTTCCCTTCTGAGGTTCCCCAACGCTGTTCCTTCCCCCATTCCCCAATAAAATCTTAAAAAACAAAAACAAAAACGACACATGTACCCCTATGTTCAATGCAACATTATTCACAGTGGCCAAGACAAAGAAACAACCTTGTGTCCTTCCATAGATGATTGAATAAAGAAGATGTGGTATATATAGGCAATAGAATATTGCTCAGCCATAAGAAAAAATGACATACTGCCAGTTGTGACAACATGATTAGATGTTAGGATTATCATACTAAGTGAAATAAGACAGAAAAAGCCGAGAACCATGTGACTTCATTCATATGCGGGATGTAAAACTGAAGGAACAAATGAGTAAGACAAATAAACAAACAAAAACTCATAAATACAGACAAAAGTTTAGTGGTGACCAGAGAGTAATGGATGGGGGAGGTAGAAGAGGGTAAAGGGAGTTAAATACATGATGCTGGAAGGAGAACTGACCCTGGGTGGTGAACACACAATGTGATATATAGATGATGTATTATAGAATTGTATACTTGAAACCTATATACTTTTACTAACCACTGTCACCTCAATAAATTTAGTAACAATTAAAAAATTTAAAAAAAATAAATGGATCAACATCCAATTGGATAAAAATATGACCTAACTAAATGTTGTTGTATTAGTTTCCTGGAACTGCTGTACCAACAGAAAATTCATTCCATCACAAAATGTGGAGGCCAGATGTCTGAAATCAAGGTGTCCAAAGGGACTCGGACTCATTATGATTCTTCTTAGGTTCTGGTGGTTGCAGGCACTCCTTGTTATTCTTTAGCTTGCAGATGCATCATTCTACTTTCTGCCACTGTCTTCACATGGTTTTCTCCCTCTATGTATGTCTCTCTGTGTTCAAATTTTATCTTTTTATAAGGACACCAGTCATAACATTAAAGTCCAGCTTAATCCTATATGAATTGATCTTAATTTGATAACATCTGCATAGGCCCTAATTCCAAATAAGGTCATACTCATAGGTACTGGTGGTTAAAACTTCAGCATATATTGTTGAGGACCCATTTTAACCCATAGCAGAAGCTACAAAGAAGCTACATTTAAATATAAAGGCATAAATAGTTTAAGAGTAAAAACATGGAAGATGATATATCGCTAGCCCAGAGAAAGCTGTAGTGGCTACATTAAAGCAAAACAAAGTCGATTTCAGTGAAAAATATTATAAAAGGTCAATTCATTAGGAGCAGTAACAATCCTAACATCTATGCCCCTAATAACATAGCTATAAAAATTAATAGAATTATAAAAAACTTAGAAAAATGCAGAGTTATAGTCAGAAATTTCAATAACCCTCTCTCAACAATTGATATAAGTAGGCAAAAAATTAGCAAGAATGTAGAAGACCTAAAAAACACCTTTAATCAACTTGATTTAATTTACATTTATAAAACATTCTATTCAAAAGCAGAAAAATAAATTTTCTTTTCCAGTACAAATGGATTTATATTCTGGCCATAAAACAAGTTCAATACATTTAAAAGGATTCAAATCATGACCAAAATTCAATTAAATTTGCCCAAACTATCAACTTCTTCTATTCAAAAGGCATTGATAAAGTAATTATTATAAAAGACCATCTACAGAATGGAGAACATATTTTCATATATATCTTATAAATAACTTCTATCCAAAATATATTTAAAAACTCTCAAAAATCAAAACAAAAAGTTCCAAATATATAAAAGAAGAAATGATTTGAACAGATACTTCAATGAAAAAGATATACAGGTGAAAAATAAGTACATGACAAAATGTTTATCATTATTAATCATTAGGGAAATATGAATTAAAATCCCAATAAGATACTATTATATATTTAAAAGGATACAATGAACAATGACAAATTGACTGTCCCAAATGTTACCTGTTTGCATTAATAAATTTTCCAACCACTTTGGAAAATAATGTGCAATTTTCTTAGAATGTTATATATATATATATATATATATATATACACATATATATGTCATATGATCCATAAATTCCACACCTAGGTATTTACCCAAGAGAATAGAAAGCAATTTTTCATACAAAGACTTATGCATAGATGTTTTTGGCATATTCATTTGAAATAACCTAAACCTGTAAAACATCCAAATGTTCATCAAGTAGTTAATGAATAAACATAGGTAGTATATTAGTACTCAGTAGGTTGCTTGTTTGTTTATTTATATATACTTAATCTTATTGGGGTATGATTTACAAACCATAAAAATCACTCACTGAAAAATATAGAATGCAATATTTTTTAGTAAATTTATGTAGTTGTACAACCATCAGCTCAGTTTTATGCTAGAATAATTTTACAACAAAAGTTTTCTCCCACGTATCTTCAGGTGATCCCTGACCCATTCCCAGCCTCAAGCAACCACATTTTGTCATTATGGCTTTGCCTTTTGTAGAAATGTGGTCTTTCTAAAAGTTTAACTTTTCTAGGAATTTTGTATAAATATAGCCATATGATATGTAGTATTTTGTGTCCAGCTTCTTTTGCTTAAGGTGTTTTGAAATTCAATTATGTTATTCTGTAAGTCAGTAATTCATCACGTTATTGTTCTAGCCACCGATGGCCTCTCTGCTGCCTTTACAATCCTGTAGTGTTCCTTTTTACCTAAAGTGCACCATTTTTATAGTCGATCACTGCTCCTCGTTTCTCACTTAAATTTTCTTGGATTCTGTTGTTCATTAATTTTACTGGCTGGTTGTCCCAGTCTCCTTTCCCAAATCTTCTCCTTTGTTTCTTTGTTTGTTTGAATTCTCAATGCTGGAGTGCGCACAACTAAATTGTTGGTCTCCTCACATTTTTTTCTAACTTACTAAAGTCCCATGACTTAAACATTTTCTACAGAGATCTTTCAAAAAATGTAAATCTTTGCTCATGGTTAGAGGTAAAACAAACATTTCCAAATGTCTACTGATGTGTGAGAAACATTACAAATCTAATATTATTAAAACATAAATTTTGATATCCCCCAAAATGTTTCCTTATTCAGGCTTCAACATTTCAGCAAATGCTTAATCCAGGAGTGATACACAATTTCTAATTATAAAAATCACGTTTCTGAAAAATATTCCAAATCTATTGCTTTCTATATATATTATGCTACCTTCAATTTCTTCATCTTCAAAGCCACCCATGTTTTTATACCTGGTTCTCTAATTATGTCCTCTGCTTAAAATCTTTCTTTAATATAATTGATTCTGCACACAGCAACCAGAGATTTTTTTAAATGAGATGTTAATGTTATACTTAAAATCCTTGAATATTGTTTTATTATATTGCAATAGAATTCAGACTGCTTAATCTTTACTGTAAGGACCTCTAAATACACCTCTGGCTTCATCTTGTGTAACCTTCCCCCTGGTTCTGTGCATTCCAGCCTTATTAGGTTACTTTCTGTTCCCCAACCATGAAAAGATAAGCCCTATGGCAATAACTCTGCCCTAAATATCCCTCATGGTGAAGAATGTATGTTCTCTAGACCTTGGCACGGCCCATCATTCAACACATTTATGTGTCTTCATAAATAACTTCAAATATCAGTAAATCTAAAAGAAGTCCCATTTCTCTCTAAAGTTACATTATTATTTATTTACTTGTATGGTTCTTTCACTCTTGTGTAAGGTCCTTGAGAGTCCAAATATCTTTTACAATTACTGAGAAGAGTTTCTGGCATATAGCAAATGCTCACCACATAAATGAATGAATACTTGATTATTGTAGACAAGTTTAAAAATATTTCAAGCCTATGCTTATGTATTTGCAGCTCATCCTCAGTGTAATGAAAAAGATAATGATGGCTTTTAAGCACAGATGTTCATCATATGTTTGCATTTGAAACATTTTACTCTGAATACAGTTTAGAAAAATAATTGAAAAGTGAGTAGTAAAAAAATTGCTCTTGCCCAAACAGATATCTTTTCAATTCCTTACGCTTTACTCTTCATTACTCTTGGCTGCTTGGAAGTAATCTGTCATACATGATAGAATGATTTTTGTTTAGGGCAGGGGCTGGCAACACTGGATCTCAGGGTGGGGTCATTTACAGCTGATAGCCTTAGCATCTAGGGTTGGACATGCCCATGCCAGAAAGACCAACCATGTGATTTAAGGTGGGGACTTTTCAATACCAGATATCAGTTAATGTGGAAACTAAGATCAACGAACCACTTGGGGAAATCAGTCAATTATGCCTACATAATGGAGCCCCGATAAAAAAACTGGACACCTTTATCCATCACATTCTATTTACAAGACACTGTTCTATGCACTGCAGGTACTTTTTAACTCACTTTACATTTACAAAAATCCCTAAATCATAGATGAGAAAAATGAGGCTCCGAGCAAGTGAACAAGTTGCCTAAGGTAGAGATGAGCTATAAATCCAGACAATGTGGATTCAGAATTTATGATCTGATCTACTACAATATGCTATCTCTAGAAATAACCCCGTCCTACAAATATTATTTACTTGGAAGCACAGGATATCCACATGGATAGAATTAGGGGAAAAAAAAAACTATATGAACTATTCATCCATCTATTCATTGAACCATTCTTTTTATTGGTTTTTTAAAAATTTTTCTGAAAAAAGAGAATCTTGGTGTATGTGGAGTTTTGTATCTTACTTTTAGTAATTTACATTACTCTTTATAATTTCCTCATGCCATGAAATATGTGTCAAAAATATGAATTCTAATACCCACAAAGAATTTGATTATATGGATATGTCTTATCTTATTTGACCAGCCTCATCTGCCTTTCATTTATGTTTCCCTATGTTGCTGTACTTATAGATAATACTGCCATTAGCAATATTGTACACAAATCTTTGTGCATATCTCTGATTATTCACTCAGGATAAGTTATCATAAGAGAAATTATTGGGTCAAGCTCTTAAGAAATATTACCAGTTCTCAATAAGAAGATACTGTGAACTTATATTTTTACCAGTGTCACCATACTAAAGGTCTGATTGCTTGCCACTCGAAAGCCATAACTTGAGGTGAGGTTGGTGGAAACTAAAGCAGTTTTATTCCAAAATGATAGCATTAAAGGAAGACAATGGATTCCTTGTCACAAAGAATGCATCCTGAACCATTCTTTCCACAAAATTTTAATCACCAAGCATTTTTAAAGCAGTATTGGCAATCTACTAATAAGTTGATTCAAAAAGTCCCTCTCCTTACGAATGTTATAATCTGGTAAGAAAAACAAAAGTAAAATATCTGTTTTATACAAGGTTTCCCTTTCCTTATAGATGCTATAGTCTAGTAAGAAAAGCAAAAGTAAAAACACCTTTTAAAAACATGTTTGAAAAAACTGCAATATACATATTTGTAAGTGCACAGGGCTCTTCAGATCCTATAGGAAAGCTCTCTGCCCCCATCTTTGGTTGGTAGGCAGACTCATCAGTATCATCAGTGAAAAGAGTTATCCAGGTATAATTTAAATTCAGGAACAGCTGGTGAATAAATTAAATCCCCACATCTTAAGGGCTGTATGTATTGCCAGCAATAGGAACTGCACTGAAACAAAGGTGGGGACCCTTGAATTTATGCATGGAGGAGATTCAGTGTCCATTTTGTAAGACTTAAAGCTTTGAAACTGTGCGAAAGGGAACACTGCAGAAAATATTGTAGTCGTGTCCTTCTGTGTGTAAAATGGAGGGTGAGGGGGAAGTAAAAGGTATCTTGAATAATTTAAGATAGAAAAATACTCTAAAGTTAGTTATTTGGGAAGCCTGAGATAAAACAGTACTTTTTTTCCCCCTAGGTAGTGAGCGTGGGAAGCAAAGAGAAGTCTCAGAGCAGCTCTCAACATTATCTGGGGATTATTGTAATATAAATCTCTCACATAAGGATGTCTCGATGCCTGCGCCTATCCATCACATGCTGCATAAATACACAATATCTTCCAATGCCCTGACCTAAATCTAAAAAAACATTTGCTGCTAACCCTGGGAATTTCAATCATTTCAACCACTGAACTATCTGGCACTCAGGATCTATTGCGAAAGGTTTCTTTTATGGCAGTGATTCATTCATGTGCTCAATGAAATTAGTCTTTTGCAGAAATACTATAATAGCATTCTGATAGCTATTATAAATTCACCATATGCGTTTATTATACCATTGCTTATTAAAATATTTCTAATAATCAGTGTATGATTAATAAAATTATCTTAAAAAACTCTAATATATACTCATAATTTTGAATAAAATATATTAGAAAATCAGGAAAGTATTGTGTCCTTATTCAAATTTTGGGTGAAAGCAAAAACTGCTTTAGGGGAAAAAGAGACTGATTTATTTCAACAAACATTCCTGGAAGAAAAAAAAAAAATCTATGTTCTAGATTTTGTACTGCTGTGTTTTATATATATAGAGAGATATTGATATAGAAATAAAAATAGAAAATCTCTGTGGATGGTATAAGACTCATAATTTATTGGGACTACATCTATCTATCTATGTATCTATCTATCTATCTATACAATATAAAAAATAAGAGAAAATTAACATTTATAGAATGCCTGTTAGTTGTCTGTACTCTTATATAGTCTTTCACATAGAATAATACATAAATTCTCACAAAAATTATGCAAGTCAAGAAAAACATGTTGGAGTCATAGCCAATACTAAGTGATCCAGCTTTAGTGACTTTGGGCAACTTACCCTCTGCCCCTCAGTTTTCAAATCTACTCACATAAAAATTAGGAAAATAAACACCGTTATGTCATAGGGTATTACATAAACACCCTTAAAATTTATAAAAGCTCCATGCATTTCAGAACTCATCAAAAATATAACTCACTAAAATAATTTTAATATTTTTTAATTCTTGAGAAAACCTCCTATAAGGAAGTGATGTTCTATCAAGTTATTGAAAATAATGAGAAATTTTCCATTGAATGTTCTGACATTCCAGGTAAAAAAAACTTGTGCAAAGCATAGTTCTTAAGGATATAAAAAGATTTATTGTCATACGGATATGATGCAAATGAAAAAATGTGAACTTGAAAATCAAGGTTTGCTTGAGTCTGTAGTACCTTGGGCAAGTTAGTGATCCTCAGTAAATACCAGTTTCTATAAAACTGGGATAATATTAGCCTGGTTTGGAATGAGGATTGTGTGACATTCTTTCAATGATTGGCACAAGGTGAAGTCCCACGGGGTTGTCATCATTGTGGTGCTATTGGTACAACTGTTATTACTTTGCAATTCCGTGTGCTTTGGCCTTCATTTTCTTTGTGATGTTTGTAAAAATGGAAGGATCATATATGTGTTTTAAGAAGACAACTATCACATTGGCAGTAATTTGAAGAGTGCAATGAAAAGAAACGATAATAGAAGGAAGCAGTTGAAATTCATTTCAGGTACACAATGAAGACATTTTTGTAAAATGCAGAAAGAATAGAGAAATGTTAGAAAATTTAGTCAGTATTTAAGAGATTAATTAAGCCAAATTTTGGACTAATTAAATGTGTATGTGAAGGGGTAGGAATAGTCAGGAGAGAAGGTAAATGAATATGAGCAGTCTGCATGGGAGGACGGGGAGATTGGTGGGATCATTCTCCTATGAAGAAAACGCTAGGGGAGTAGCAATACTGGAAATCAAATTACAATGTTTCATTTGGGATGTCATAAAAGTGAATATCTATGCTCCATTGATTTGGAAAACAAATGAAATTTGGAAATGTAAAATTTAAATATTCACAGGAATCCCAATAATAATATAGTTGATACAATATTGCCACAGAGGATATGAAAGACAGTTCGGGGAATATAATTAATAATGTTGTAAATATCTTGTGGGGTGTCAGATGGTCACATGTCTTGTTGGGGAGACCATTTCATGGATGGAGTAGAGGCTTGATCACTGCACTGTACACCTGAAGCGGAGGTTGTATACCAACTGTAATTGAATATATCTATATCTAGATAGATAGATAGATAGATAGATAGATAGATGATAGATAGATAGATAGATAGATAGATATGGGATGTGGATTATACTGTGGAAGGGAGTCAGAGGAAGAGTAATAGATATATATGATATGGGGGGGAGGAATGGGGTGGCGAATTGGGGGAGGGGGTTGTCACTTTAAGGGGTAAAATGTATAACTATTGCACTGTGTTGTAAACCTGAAACTAATTAAAAATAAATATTTTTTTTTAAAAAGTATATTGAAGTTTACACAACTGAAACATGCAAAGCTTAAAGGGCAAAACAATGGAAATTTACTCACAGATATCACAAGAAATCTGAAAATACCAAGGCACACAACTTGTTTCTGAAGGAAATATTACAAAATTTAAAGATGTCAACTATTCTCTAGTTATCCTACAGTGTCTATCTGGCCCACACCAGAATCCTAATCAGGCTGTTTTACACTTTGTTTTGAATTCTGAAGTGCTGTTTGGATCTTTCAAAATTAGAATGGATTCATTTACTGAGTAGGGAGGAAGAGCCCATATTTAGGGCCAGACTACCTAGGTGTCAGCACAGCTCTGGAACTTTCTCTTTGTGGGGTCTTCAGCAAGGTGCCAACCCTCCCTGCCTCAATTTCCTCATCTGTAAAATAAGGGTGATAATAATAGCCTGTCACAGGATTTGTGTTAGGATAAAGAAATTAATACCTGAAAAATGCTCAGCACACTGTCTAGCAGTGAACGTCGGCCACTACCATTATGCAACACAAAAGAAAAAGTGTAAGTCAAACAGGATATATCCCCTGATTCACAAAGACAAATATCAAACTGAGTCTAACCAACTCTGCCAAAGACGAATGTTTATTTATCCTAAATGCTAATAAAGTGTGTTTAGGAATTTGAAAAAAAAATAATAATAATAATAATATAGTTGACTCTAATGCAACTTTAGTTCTACAGTTGACTCTATCATATGATTCCCATAGATGATGCAAGAAATAATGACTGGGAAATAATTATGCTGATTATGACTAATTGTAAAATTATTTTCTTAATTCCTCCTTGAATTCTTTCTATGCGTTTTTATTTAGCACCACTTCTGAACTAATGCTATATAGTACTGATACAACAAAAGCAAAGAGTTCCCAACTGGATGTCTCTGTTGAGATCCCTTTCCTTAGATCCTCGCCACCTTCTATGGGGAAGCCAAACATCCACATGGAAAAACTGATGTGTTCCAGCTATCATCCCCATCCAGCTAAGGTGTCAGCCATCATCCAGCATCAATTGTCATGCATTGAAAGAGCTGTCCTTCCCATGATTTCTAACCACTCTATCTGATGGCCCATGAAGTTTAGTTGAACTATTTCCACTCTGTCCTACCCAGATTCTAGATCTCTGAGCTTAAGAAATGATTGTTTTCACTTTAACCTTAGCTTTTTGCACTAATTTGGATGGAGGGTAGTAAATAATAGATAAGGGGAATACTCACTATATTTTAGGAAAATTCAAATGAAATAGTACATGAAAAGAGTTTTAGATCTCTAAGTCCTTTACAAATGGAAAATATGAGTAGTATCAATCCTATAGTTTTCACTTTAAACACTGCCTCTGCCAGTGTTTACTGGCCACATTGTATTGTAAGAAATATAGGTTTTGTTTTTAAGTTAAATCTGTAAATTCAATGAAGTTTCCTGCTTGAGATAAACTGATGGGTAGAATATGTTTCCCAAACCATCCTTCATCATTCTGTAAAAGCCAAATAGCGAATGGCTGTTGATTACACATCTGCTTATATAAAATCTAAATCCATACAGCTAAAAGCCAATATATCAGTTGTCCTTCTTAATAACAGAATTTCCTAGAATTCCAAGAAAATTTATTTTATCAGATTTTTAGTTGTCCTCTTTGACTCTTCCTTTGTCCTGTCTATCAGTCTTAAATCTAGCATCAGTTTCAATCTTCACTGTCTATTTATATTCTCACCTTGAATGATACACCTAATCTTTTAAATGGCAATGAATGTCATTCATTGCTACATAATGTTCCTTAAGGCAATTCTAACTAATGGAACCGACAAATTCTCAAAATTTTAGTGGCTACAAACAATACTAATATATTTTTTCAAACAAATTAATTTCAAAAAGTGATCTGAGTACGAATTTTCTTTCATTTTGTGGCTCTGCCATCTTCATTCCATGGCTGCCAACTCACCATAGAAAGAGAAAGATCATCAAGAATCCTATGAGGAGAGTTGCTTTTGCTTTATTGGTATGTCTTGATAACATTGAACATCTCTTCTACTCTCATACCTTTGATTGGAACCCAGCTGAATGACTGCATTGTATCTAATGTACTCTATCTCTATGTCCAAAAAGAAAAGAAAGAAGGCTTGATGTAACCAGAAGCTACTGCCATCCAGCAATTCCTCCATGAACACTAAAACTGTGTCTCTTCATCTTTGAATTCCTCAGAGTTCAATAAATAAGTGAACATCAATTCTAGCTTTAGCCATCCTATAAAGAATTTTTGTCCTCATCACCTTGCACAACCCTCCCCAGGTGAACCATATTCTGTAACTACCAAATTATGTTTCTTCTAGACATCCTGTATTTTATTGTCTCAGATTTCCATTTACTATATTTCTTCTGACTTGAATAATCTTCCTGTGGATACTCTATCCATCATTAAAAGTCCAAGGAAATTTTATTTTCTATGAACACGATGAAAACCATATTTCTGCACCTTTTGATTTCCTAAGATTTCAATAAACATGTGCTTTATTTATATTAGTTTCATATTATCCATCCATGGAATTTTTTGCAAAGTTGAAGTCCACTTAAGAGAACATATTTTGTTCTATTAGAAGGGTAATACAGGAGATTATTTCATCTGTTTCATTTAATTTTATTATATGGAGATAGAGTATGGAATTTAACCTAGAGAAGAAATTCAAACACATCACAATCTAGGACAGCTTCTTGACAACTTAAGAGCATGTGGATATGTCTGTAGATGAGTTATCAACAGATGCTCAAGAAGTATTAAGGAGTATGTATGGGATAATAACAAAGACAGATCTTATCTGATGTAAATACATTCAACCTAGTCATTCTCTGCACTGAATAACACATATTCAATAACCTAATACTAAGGTTATCTTCAGTATATATTAGTAACATTATATTTTTTCTTTTATTCTATTTCTCCTTCTGAGTCAAAATGAGTCATTTTTAAATTAAAGCACTTATAAAATAATGTCTGTGGATAATATTGAACTAAATGTATATGTAGTTTTTACACAGTGTGATTTTCTATGTATTCATATGCTATAATATCTGATTTTAGTTTGAAAAAGCTGGCGATAAGTTTTTTTTCTTCTTTTTAATTTAAGAAGAGTATTCATATTATTTAAAAATTATCCCAGCTCTCTAAACATTTTGAAAAATAACATCTGACTTCAACAATTTCTCAATGTATAATCATAGGAACAAAAACACCTGCATTTATTATATCTTCACTTTGTTTCTCCTTGATCATTAAGACTAGTAAATACATTTGATCATCCAATTGCCTATTTTTCTTTTTCTTCTAACTTTGCAATTTTCACTCAAATATGTCACGCTGACTTATTAGCATGTTTATTTAAAGCACATAATTATGACAAATAAATAAAAACAACTTAGGCTCTGTATTGAATTCATTCCAAAATCGTTTAATAAAAAGAGGTAAAGTCAATACAGCCAATGTTTTCTTGGGAGAAAAAAAAATTAAGATATTGAAACAATCCAGGAAAAACTCCTTGATAACTGTGAAAGGAGCATATTCTGACATTACACAGGTAAGTTGATAATCAGAGGGCTGAAACAGCTCAGGTACTGAAGTGTTTCTTTATTGGCTCGCCAGATGTTGGCACATCAATGTATATTATGTGAGCACAGAAACCATTTGCCAATCACTACCATGGTCTATCCTTGGCACAAAAGTCACTAGTTTCATTATTTGGTACTCTTTTTTTTTTTTTTTTATCACTAATCTTTTTGCTAAACCAGGCCATAGTTGAAATCTAGCCTATCCTGTCCTATCATAGGATGATATGGGGGGAGGAGTGGGAAAGGAGAATTGAGGGAGGGGGGTTGTTACTTTGAGGGGTAAAAAGTATAACTATTGCAATTTTTTGTACACCTGAAGCTAATTTATATATATATATATATATATACCATTTTGGAGGTTCTAGGTTGTTTCCAAGCTCTATATCTGTATGTCAATTGTCAAGCTAGGACATCTTAAATTGAATGCGTTTTTTGTCCACTTTATGTTTATTATTGCACAAGGAAATCTCTTCTCTCCTATCACCATAGTTACTCTAGTCTTTAAAATTTAAACAGGAAAGCTTTCATTAAAAACAGGGCCAGCCGAGTGGCGCGGTGGCCCTGGCTGGGGAACAAGCCAGCAGCCCCGGTTTGGGTCCCACATACGAGGGCCAGTAACACTGCCCTCTAAAAAAAAAAAAAAAAAAAAAATTAAAAAAACAAACAAACAAAAGAAACGTCCCTCATTGCTATATACCAGCTGTATTTCAGCTCATCTTTCTTTTACATATCCTTATATATATTTTCTTTTACATATCTTTATATATATTTTCACTTTCATTTTAAGAATATGGAATACATTATATAAAAGGTAAATACCTGGTAGAAACTACACAATATGTAAAAGTCTTGACTCTTTTTCCCCTAACACCTTTCTAGTAGTTTTATATTAGAAACATTAATTTTAATCCTTCTTAGTAAGGACTTTATTTGTAGGAACTTTCAGATTGATGTCAACTATATATAAGAAATCCACAATGGTGGGAACTGGAGGTAATATCAGTGTAAGAATATTATGGTCTAAGCATATAAAAACAAATTACTGCAGTAAGAAAAACATTTTAGGTGTTTTTGTTTATTTTTGCCAAAAATTCATATGTTGGGGATATTTATGAAATAATATTACAGAGCCTGTCTATCAAACTGAGCTTCAGCCAAATTATATGTCTTAATTGGGTCACCATATCAGAGAAATAAATCCCCTTAATAATACAGGCATAAAAACAAAACAATACATTCGTTCTTTTAATCACTCAGGTGTCCATTGATACAGTAAAGAATTACTAATTAAATTCATAGTGCCATGCCTTGGGGGTATATTAATAACTGACAGAACCACAGTTCCTGTCTTTATGCATCTAACAGTTAAGTGTAAAGATTTACATAAAATGAGCAATTATAGTATACTCACTTAGAAAATTGTGATTAAGTGATATATTTTCATTTAGGAATATCAAGAGAATGTTTTTAGGGAACATTGATATTGAAACTGAGAATGATGAATGCATGACACCAGTTACCAAATTTGTTGAGCATTTACTATGAGCTAGGAGCAATTCTAACTGTGTTTCCTGTATTAACGAACTTCTTTTTATGACCTTCTGAGACAGGTACTGTAACTGTCCTTATTTTAGAGATGAAGAAACCAGGACACAGTTAGGTATTAAGAATTAGCTGTTTCAGGTCTTCATATGTGTAAACATAAGACCTGAAACAATAAACTACATAGAAGAAAGCCTAGGAAATAAACTCATGGACCTTGGGTTTAGAGAGGATTTTATGAATTTGACCTCAAAGGCAAGGGACGCAACAGCTAAAATACGTGAATGGGACCATATCAAACTAAAAAGCTTCTGCACAGCAAAAAAACAAAACAACAACAAAAAATAAATAAAATGAAAAAGCAGCCAATCGAATGGAGAAGATATTTGCAAACAACACCTCTGATAAGGGGCTAGTGTACAAAATATATAAAGAACTTGTATAACTCAACAACAAAAAGACAAGAAATTCAATTTTAAAAAAAATGGGCAGAAGACATGAACAGAAGCTTCTTCCAACAAGACATATAAATGGCCAACAGATTTATGAAAAAATGCTCAACTTCACTAGCTATTAGAGAAATGCAAATCAAAACCACAATAAGGTATCACCTCACACCTGTTAGAATGGTTATCACCAACAAGACAAATAAGTGTTGGAGAGGCTGTGGAGAAAAAGGAACCCTTTTACACTGTTGGTGGGAATGCAGATTGGTGTAGCCGCTATGGAAGGCAGTGTGGAGGTTCCTCAAAATATTAAGAATAGAATTACCATATGACCCAGCATTCCGTCTCCTTGGTATCTACCCAAAATATCTGAAAAAATTTATCCATAAAGATATATGTACCTCGATGTTCATTGCAGCATTATTTATGGTGGCCAAGACATGGAAGCAATAAAAGTGTCCTTCGATAGACGATTGGATAAAGGAGACGTGGTATTTATACACAATGGAATACTGCTCAGCCATAAGACAAGATGAAATACTGACATTTGCGACAACATGGATGGATCTTGAGATTATCACGCTAAATGAAATCAGTCAGACAGAAAAAAATCAAGAACCATATGACTTCACTCGAATGTGGGATATAAAACTGAAAGCAACAAAGGAACAAGGCAAACAAATAAAGAAACAAAAGCTTATAGACAACGACAACAGTTTAGTGGTTACCAGAGGATAACTGGGGAGGGGGAATGGTAGGAAAGGGTAAATGGGGTCAAATATATGGTGATGGAAGGAGAACTGACTCTGGGTGGTGAACACACAATGCAATATATAGGTGATGTATTACAGAATTGTACACTTTAAACTTACGTAGTTTTGTGGACTATTGTCATCCCAATAAATTTTAATTAAAAAAAAAAAGAGTTAGTTGTGTGAGTAATGCATCCACTCAGAGGCAATCACTTACCTGTGACTTGAAAAAGTGCTTGGCATTTTCCAGGAACCAAAAACATGGCGAGAATCCAGAGTGCTAGGGCCACATATTGCAGAAGCCAGACCTTATAAAACTTCATAGCTGATATTAATGCTCTTACTTTCTCTCATTTTTTTTTTCTGCCTGCCACAAAAGAAATCTACGGAGGCTTTTAAATAAGAGTGACCAGATAATATTAGTGTTTTAGAAGCACAATTCTTCTCTTGTACTTCAGTGGAGAATGAATTGAATAAGATAAACAAAACACCATAAAACTCACTTTGTCTTTTAAGCATGTAAGATAAAAACACTTCTGTGAAAAGCTAAAAACTTATATTTTCTCTGGGTTTAAATAAGACTGCTGCTTAAATAAGACTGGTTCTCCACATTTCTCATGATAAAAGAAAATTTCCATAGCTGATTTAATAAACACTATTTTTCTCACCTCATTCCTTGAGGCTATCTACTATTTAATGTATTTGTGCTAAAAATGAACACTGAAAAAAGATTAAAAGGCATCTATGTTTCAAATCACTTAATTTATTGTTTCCAAGAAATCATGCTAAATGATGAAATGAGAAAGGTATCAAGATTGTTGAAAAATTAAAGTTCATAGGTAAAGAATTGGTATTATTTATCTGTTATCCATTTTCTTTAACTTGGAATTGTACTCATCCTTGAATATAACTCAGAAAGTATTGTTTTATGCAGCCTTCCTCATTTATAATGTACAAAATAAATCCCTTTCTTTTTCCCTCACAGAACATACTAGCTATTATTATATATGAAACATGATTATATTTACTTAATCATTTACTAATTCAATTTTTATTTAATGTTCAACCTTATTCCAAAATAAGATTTTGATATGACTCACAGAGCCATAAATTACAAGATTGAAATATATCATGAGAAAAAAAAATCCTAAAATTAAACAGAGAAAATATTATTTAAATTAGATGGAGCCAAAGTAGATAAATGTACAAAATGTGTGCCCCAAAGTAGTACATTAGTTCCCCTTGTCTGTGGTCATTCCAAGACCCCCAGGGGATTCCTGAAACTGCCAAGAGTAACAAACCCTATGGGAAAGTTTATAAATTAGGCAAAGACATTAAAAACAGTAACTGATAATCAAACAGAACAATTATAACAATATGCTGTAATCAAAGTTGTGTGACTTGCGTTGGAGTCATTAAGTAAAATAGGGTTACTGAACACAAGCACTCTGATACCAGACAGTGAATCTGAGAACCAAGAGAACTACCTAATGACTAATGGGCAGGTAGTGCATCCAGTGTGGATACACTGGATAAAGGGATGATTCATGTCCCAGGCAGGACAGAGCAGGATGGCATGAGATTTCATCATGCTATTCAGAATGAAACACAATTTATGAATTTTCTATTTAATATTTTCGGACCAGGATAACTGACATAATGCAAAGTGAAAACCAGAACACGGGTGGGTGGGGAGAGCGGGGAGAGGACTATTGTATTTAATATGTTGGTTTGAAGTCAGTCACTTTTGTATCTGTTTATTCTACTAGATTTGAATATTACTGAAGATAGGGATTGTATTAATATCTCACACATCTTCATGTGTTGCTCCTAAGAGGTCCCAATAAATGTTTGCTAAAGGCATGTATATATGAATGAAAAATTGAGTAACGGTTCCCTAGTCCCAAAACATTTTAGCTGAAAAGGATGAGCTACAATAATTAGGTATTGTGAAATTAGATTAGAATAAGGATATTTAACAGCTCTGTCTATAACTCAAAGTTTTGCAATGGGAAATATAAAAGCAGCCATGTAACATCTAAATGAATATTATCCATCAGGTTTGACATTTATTAAGCAATTGCAGCATGCTCGGCACTGTCATAAACACAAACACTTTCTCCAGTGAACTTAGATTTATCTGTGCTGACTTTTTTGCTGAGAAAGACTGATTCAATTTCATAGCAGATGATAAAAGAATACAGAAAGATGACTTTCGTTTTCAACTTTTATAGGCTCTGCCTTAAATCAACTCCTTAGGGTGGGAATCCGTCATATGACCTGGACTAAACATTACAATTACATTTTCCCCCTTCTGAACATGTGACGAGATTTCTTTTTTTAATTGGAGAATTGGGGGAGAGGAATGGACAAGTTGCTGTCCTTTTGTTCTTCAGTCTAGTTGCGGAGGACGTTGCTTCACTGGCCCATGTTGGTATTATCATTGCACTCTTCCTGGCTGAGACAGTTGCTCACCGGCCATTGGACAGCCGCTCACAGGGTCTCTTGGCAGCTCATGCCAGATGTTGGCCATTCACGCTGGCTGCCAGCCACTCAAGGTAGCTCACGGCAGCCCACAGCAGCAGGGGCTGCAGCCTACTCCATCGCTGGTGACTCACAGCAGCCCAGCTTCAGGTCGGGCTGCTGTTCACCATCTTAGCTATAGAGGGTGCATCATCATTAACCCTCATGTGGGATCTGAACCAGTGCCCTGCTGCTCAGAGCTGGTGTCCCAAGCCAACTCTTAACCAACATGCTACTGGGCTGGCCTGTGATTAGATTTCTTTGATTAAGAATTATTCACCCTGCATTGAGAATGATGGTGTTTCTATTGTATTATTGTTGTTGAGATTATTGGTTCTTGTACTTTTTTAGTAGCATATTAACTGTAGTTCTCCATTTTTCTAAACACCACCATTATAGTTCACTTTTACAGTACTCTAATTGGCTCTGACAAAATCACCTATCCTCCAAGTATTATGTGGAAGCAAAACAAATCTTGACAAAATACTTTTTTTAAGGAATGATAGTCATACAAGTATGTTAAAAGACAGAAATAATGTTTTACATATTTTAAATATTAATTTTAAGAAATATCATATAAAATATTCATAATCTCTACAGATAATTATAATATTGCATATATATATATATATATTATTGTAGACTAAACTTAAAATTTTATTGTATTGGTAAATTTTTATTTTATAAATTTTGAAGTCATTATAATTTAAAATACATACACATATTTCTAAATTTTCTTGTTAAAATTCTGATTTTTATTTTTTTATAATAATTTTTAATATAATATTATATTTAAGGCTCTTTGATTCAAATAATTGGCTTGTTTAGAAAACAAATATACTGGTAAAATCCCATGGAAAACAAGTTTCTGGAGATAGGGCCAAAATAATGTGGCAAACCTAAAGAGGTTATTTCTTCTGGTTTCAAGTTACATTCTTCTTTATTTTTAAGAGAGAAAATTTAAGTTTAATTACCTAGAAGATTGAATTTTTTTTCCTGTATCCATATGGTATAATATGATTGCCAGAAACTCTGAGAGAAAAGTTTTTATTTTAATTACTGCTCAAAATAAACAAAGCCATGCACTAATTCAAGATTTTAATCATTAATGTATTACTGCAACAGGGAAACTGGTCCAAAATGAACAGAACTCAACTTGGATTTAGGACAGAGGTAAGTGGGCTTTTTAAATGGAGAATTAAGAAGTAGGAAGGAGAGGAAGCAAAGGCTCAGTATAATCAAAAAAGTGACAATTTACAAAAAGTGGCTGGGTGTGTTGTTCCATATGAAACTCATTTGAGTTTATCAAAATGCTGTTTATCAAAATTAGGTACCTCCCCTCTCCCCCAACTAAAAAAAAAGGGAGCTCTATCTTTAGGTGTTGGCTGGAACAAACACTAAATTCTTCTGGGAGCCTTGAGTTTTTTCAGGCAGGAACTTTAGAGGGGCTACTAGCATCATTCTAGGAATGCAGCCTTGAGCTGTTGGCAACTACATTAGTGTGGGTTCCTGTCTTTATGGGCCAAAGGTGTGGCCTTGTTGAGAAGAAGGCTCAGAGGAGCCTGGGGAAAGTTTAGTCAATGACAAGAATCTTTGTCATTTTCTAGAACGGTTAATTCCTCCTACCCCCAACCCCCCCGTACGACATATGGCAGTAAATTATTGCCAACATCTACAACATTAACAATAACCTTCATTTTTGTCAACAAAGGAAGTGGGGTCACAGTGTATTCATTTGGTGGCTTTTATAGTATCTATATAATATGTGAAATAATAATTTCCCCCCAAAGAGAAGAACAAACAGACAAAAACAGTACTTGATTGGACCCAGGGGTAGGAGAGTAGAAGCAATCAGCATTCCTCACACGTGGTGATCAGCTGACGGGGCTACTCCCTGAACTGTGTTTCCTGGGCTAATAAACACAGATCTCAGTAACACCAATTTGTTTTTTTAGACTGATGGCAATGAAGAGGGCAGGGATAAACATGACAAGAAATGAAGGCAATGTCTTCTACATGGACTTTGATTATCCCACAGGTAGCAGTAGACTAGCAAATTTTGGTTGGCCCCATTTGTAAATGCTCAAAAAGTGCATTTTGATCTGCAATACCAAATTCATTTCTTTGTGGGTTGTTAAGAGTCATCTACTTTTTTCATATTATAGAGACCTTGGGTTATCCTGTCAAGTTTTTACTTAAAAATAAAATCTCCTTTAAAATCTTAAAATAATTATTGTCCTTGTTTTAAATTGAATTGGATAGGTTGTATTTAAAAAAATATATGGTACCCTTTCTGAGCCTGAATTCCTTTTAAAAACAAAAAGTAAGAACAAATAATAATAGTAACCCTTAAAGGGTTAATGTAACGTAAAGATGAAATTTTATAGCACAGGAAAAATCATTGGATAGAGTTTTACATTTGTAGGCAATCAGTATATATGAATTTGTACACCCCTGCTCATTCCAAGCACAATTTCCAATCAGAAAAATAAACCACACATTCACATTAATCATTAATGATTTTAAAGTCTGTGTCTAAACATGCAATACCTGGATTACTTGTATGTCTACCATTATTGGCTATTTCTTCTCTTGTTTGTTTGTTGATTAGATTTTATTTTCTTGTAACATGATGTAGTTTTTGATAGACACAGTGTATGAAAAACTGTAGTGGTTCTGGATGGTGCTGTTTTTCTACAGAGGCTCTTCTGAGTTACAGCAACGGCAAATTACTTTCAGCTTCAGCATATTTCCAGTTAACACTTAACTAAAATGATATAAACCTTCAGGAGTCTCGGCTGAAAGCCTGGTTCTGAATCATGGTCCCTGAGTCTGGACCAGACCAAAATTTCAATTTTTTAAATGTCCCATACCATGAGACTGGTAAAAATTTCTACTTAGCTCTTTAGCAATTAGCAACTTCTATCTGCTGATTTCTCAGTTTCTTCCCTCAGAGGAATCTTAGGATTTATTAAATATTTTAAGGAAAAATCTTATGGAATATGTTCACATACCTTTAGTTTCCTTTTCTCCAGGGTCATGGCACCTGAGTTCCAATTTTGATGTCTTTTTATTTATATACCTATATTTAGTTCTATGCCTGAATATATTGAAAACTATGAATACACATTGATACAAGCAGTTCTAATTCAACCACAACAAATTTTCTTCTATTTTTCTCCCTTTTTATATTTGTAATGTATTTTACTGGCTCCATATGTGCCTAATATGTTTACTGCCTTCTTCCTCCATGTACTTGCCTTCCATGTCTGCACTTAAGCTTTGACACCAAATAAAGGTCCGCCATTACTGACTGTTGTGTAGAGATCCCTCCCCACCTTGCTTGGGTTGTCACCTCTTACTGGGTTAAAGCAACACCCCAGCCATGTTTGGACATCCGACTGGTTCTGTCTGTTTCACTACAAAACATTAGGGTTCAATAGTTCGTGAAGGGTTGGGATTGAGCTCAGAGGGAAAAAGGAAGAGGTGAATGAACTTCTTCAATTTTAAAACATACAAAACCACTCTTCTATTTTCCCATGAATAGGTAATATTAATCTTTGTAAACCTTGTTAAATAACAGAAAATAAATAACAATTATTTGTGCAATATTTTGATGTCTATAATTATGACTGAGGTTGAGAATCTTTAATATTGGCCATGCATTTTTTAACTCTATAAAGAGTTATATTGTATTACTTTTCTACTTTGATCTTTGCACTTGCTTGTTGACTGGTTGTTTCATTATTGATTCAACAAATATTTACTGTACATGTATTATTGATCTTTAATATTTCTTTCTAATTAGATATTTTCATTTGTATGAACTCTTTATATGGAATTCTAGTAATGATCTTCTCAAAGGCAGGAATCAAGCTTCATACTTATACTTATCCTGGATCTATTTTATCACATAGCACAATGCCAGATATTCATTCACTTGCAACTTCCTTTTATTTATTTATTTGAAAGTAATTATTTAACCTGAGGTCCATGGGAAAGTTTCAGAATGCTTATGAACTTGAAAATGTATGGATATTTAAGTTTGTGTGTTCGTATACATTTTTCTTGAGACAGGGGCTAAAATTTCCATAGGAACACTGAAACAGTTAATGTGGCCCCAACACATTATTATAAAATTAGATATGTGCTAAACATTAACATTAAGCGAAGAATTACTTATATTAGAGACTATGATGAACTAACCTTATGAAAGTAAATAAAGTATCTTATGACCAAGACAACTATAAACTTTGACCTCAAATCCTTGTAGCATACTGAGTATCCAGAAATTTTCAATAACAGCTGGTAGAAATGCATTCCTGTGATGGAGAATCACCCAAAAAATATATATTTTTTTATTTAGATATATGGTTATTTTAGTTCTACAAGAAAACTTCATTTAAAGTAAATTAATGGCAAACAAAAAGTATACTTCTCTAGTACTTGATAAAAATAATCTTTAAATTGGTTATCTTTTTATCAAAACAAACTTCTCTAAAGAGTTTAAACTACAAGTATGAATTATAATAGCTACTCCTCAGTTTAAACTCCATTTTTATAAAATGTGAATAGTGTTTTATAACAAGGGTAACAGGGTTTAACTACTTCTGAATCACTCTGATAAAGGATATAATTTTTAAGTTGTAAACCATGAAGTGAATATTTCTAAAAAATAGGTTATATTCCAGAGAGATTCTAGAAGCACTCCAATTGGTAATTGACTTTGTGAGCTATGAATTATGTAGATTATATCACCTTACAATATAATTAGTAGTGATTAATATAAATGTCAAATATAATGGACATTTTAATCAATATTTTGTTCTGTGGTGAGGAGTACATGAATCATATCAAAATACTAATCTTAATGCCATCTCAATGATGCTAGAAGATTAGAGCATTATAATTATTTATCATAATCTTCAGTCTTATATTCAATCCCCAATTTATATAACCATTTAGTGAACATTTATAGTGTCTATAATGCTAGAAATTAGGTATGTGGGATTCCATAGCCCCATCATTTAGAAGGCTCCATTACCTGGATTGTGAGGAGAATGTGGCCATTAAAACAAGGGAGAGAGAGGAGCCTGAAGAAGGCGGGTTAATATGAAATACTTGGTAAGGGGCAGAATTCAGAATCCAAACTGCATGACCTCGCCAATGCTTCCTCTGGCTTTGTCGATATAGCAGGAATATGTATGTTAATATATTTCTGATATTCTTGGAGCATTTAAGTCATATTCAAATATCACTAATCTTTCCCTGTAAAAAAGGAAGAGCATCCATACAACAGCATTATTTTGTTCAGCTGCATCCCCACCTCATTTATTCCTATCAAAACTCAAAGTCAAATTCTAGCCCTGACGCCTACTGTCAGAGAGAGAGAGAGAGAGAGAGAGAGAGAGAGAGAGAGAGAGAGAGAGAGAGAGAGATTGATTGATTCTATCTCCTAAATCTGAGTGCTGTTATATATAAAATGGGTGTGATAATATCTGCTTTGAGTTACCAAGAACTAAAGTTTAATGTACATAAAATACCTTGCAGATTGTCTGGCTTATAATAAGCATCCATTAGATACATTAACATCCTAAATACAGTTCCAACTTTCCGAGAAGAGAATGTTTGGATGTTAAGTTTCCTGTGCTACCTTATATATCCTCACAATACATTTTTATCACCAAATGCAATATGTAGCTCATTGAAATCTGAAACAGGTTATATAACACATATTCTTACAGTATGTTCCATATTATATTGAGCTGACCAACAGGCATATATTATAGTATTATAATTGATCTTGTAGCCAAACCAGAAAATCTTTATAAAACAATAAAATTTCTGCTTATTTTGGTCAAATATAGCAATTAATACTAGACCATGCTTATAGTAATTGGTGCAATCACTAGTTAGTCTACCTAAAAAAGCAGAAGTTCACTTGTCTTCAATCTGGTTTGATGGTATAGACTTGGTTAAAAACTTCTTCAATTAATTGCAATTTTATGCAACAATAAAGCCAAAATTATTTTAAAGAGAAATAACTCAAGAAGGCTATAACCACAGCATTGTTAAAAAAATAAATAGTGCATTGACTTGAACTGGGCATCCAAATAACATCATAATTAAAATATGAAATAAGCAGAAACAGGTTTTTGGATTTCTGGTTCCTGAATATTAATGCAAACTCCCAGTTGTGAAGTCATGCTAATGGCTGCACATGGATTTTTAGTACCCCTCGTGGACATTTGGCTAATGATTATATAACGCTTAGCTACCTGAAATGTAACATCAGATCTATATGTTGTTAATGACTCAGATGCTACATTGTAGATGATCAGTAAGAATCATCAGGGGATGTTAAATTTGTACTGGTAATGAGCAACAGTTTGTTTCCACAGACAAACCTACATTTAGAACCAGGCTAACTAGAATGTCCTAGTTAAGAGAAGGTGGCTTCAGTCCTTTGAAATTCAGGTGCTTTTTCTATAAAGTGGGGAAGTACTATTTCTCACAGAGAACAAGTTATGATGATATAAATGGGAATATTTTGTATATGGCAAATGAGATATTTTTATGATTATGTGAGCATTCTTTAAAAAAATAATTATAAACCTGTGCTTAGCAATGAATCATAAAAACCAATTTGAAATAACTCTATTGAAATATTTAATAAGAAGGAGGAAAACTGGTTAAGGAAAAGTTATTCATTTCTTCATTAATTCAAATATTCTCTGACAGTTACTCAGTAATGTTGTTACTTTATAATATAAAATTGCTTTAATTCTAGTTTAATACTACTTTAAAATCCTGAAATTAATCACTAATTTAAAAATAATAGACAGGTAGATTAAATGACAAAAATGTCTAAAGAGTAATATTCTAGAATTCAAAATTCAATGTTTTCTAATGCCTTATTCAGTGAACAATTGTTGAGGATACTCTATATGCCAAATTAGTCCTACCTTTAATGTAGGTATTTCTTTATTATTATAAACCACAGAGCAAGCAGTGTCATGTGAACTTATAAAAAGACTGAGATTCAGAGCAGCTCTCCACGTCCCATGTGGCTAATGCATAAGAGAGCTGGCATTCTGCCCATTTTCTTTTTATTCCAAAGACTGTGCTTTTCTGTCTTACACAATATTTTGCCAAATAGCCTTACATCTTAAGTCACTTTGCTATTTAAATACAAAAGGACAAAATATGTGGACATAAGAAAGAGACATAAGTATATACGTTTGATTATTTCTTGCTTTAAACTATAGATTATGTGGCCACACCGCCTGTGTTCACTCTTTTGTGTAACTTTGAGCTGATTATTTAACTTATATGCACCTCAGTTTCCTCATCTGTTAAAAGGTAATAATCACTGCACTATCTCATAGATTTCTGTGATGATTAAAGGAGTTTATACATAAAAAGTGCTTTGAATAGCACCTTGCACTGAATATACACTTGATAAATATTAACTATTATTATTGGCCCATTGTTTTCTGCTACTATCCAGATCACTGTCTTTCTAGATACTCTGATTCCAAAAACAAGAAAAGGTACATTTTTGATGAAAAAACTATAATTGACACACCATAATTTATTTAGAATTCATGCTTTGTCTCAGCTTGATGGTCAATCTGGTATTCTGTTTATCATTTTCACACAACTCATTATTGAAGATAGTTACAATGACATTTTTCAGCAGCAAAGCCTTCAGAAAAAAAAAATCTAAACTTCTTGCCTTTTCTTGCAGAGAGAGAGAGAACAGGGCAGACCGTTACTATCCCTATGGAGAATGCCATGTCCAATTTTAAGGAGAATAAATTGGCAATTCAATTATCATAATGAAGTCATAATAATCATATTTGTTAATTATTTAGAAGAAAATATCCTTTTAGAATATGCTGAAGTAATAGGAGTTATAATATTTTTAATAGACTATCATGCATCCGATTCTATGCAAAGGATGTTGAGTGTATGCTTTCTAATCCTCACACAAGTCTTACATGAAGAAAGGGGTGTTCTCCCATTTTACAGATGAGGAAACACCTTCAGAGATTTTATGTAATTTGGAAGGATGTAGAACACAGATGTTGCCAGTGCCAATTTTATCTTGGACAGACCTGGATTTAAATTATGTTTTATTTATTTATTTATTTATTTATTTATTTATTTATTTATTTATTTATTGTTGTTTTTTGAGGGCAGTGTCACTGGCCCTCATATGTGGGACCCGAACCAGGGCTGCTGGCTTCCCAAGACAGAGCTTAACCACCGCGCCACTCGGCCGGCCCATAAATTCCGTTTTATTTTGTTCCCACTATCTAATACATAACCTTTCTCTGTATAACTTTTTATGATCTATGAAGTACCTCATCATGTTGCTGTGAGGATTTTGTGTGATAACATCACTGGACCCATGGCAAGCATTCACACAAAGTTGCTCATATTATGATTAAGCTAATATATCAATATTACGTGAATTTATATTAAAACACACATTTTTCTGACTCCAGAGATCACCATCATTTATAACCATGTTTATCTACTCATAAAATTATATTGAAATTAAACATTTTGATCAACCATTTCTTAATTAAGGTTTAATTCCCTAGATATGAAAGTCATATGTGTGTCTATACATTTGTATCATCAGGCTGAACTAAAGAACCTATTAAACAAATACTCTTAGTCCTCTAGTATTTCCCACTGAAAAATATGAGCTTAAATATATGCCCAGATGATGGCCTTGACTTTGTTCTCACATGGAGAGCAGGTGCCCACAGGTCACTTTAATTTTATGTTTTTCTTTCTAGAATAGAAATGGTTAGAAAAAGAGTCTTGATGGCAATTTTTGATGTACTGTGAAGCACTCTTTTATACAGTGGGTAGACTATTACCCACAGGAGATTAATACATTATCACAGCAAATCAAAAATGACATATTCATTTTCACACCAAAAGCATAGAAGCAGTATTTACCATAAAGCAATGATTGATTTACACTGGGTAGAAGCAATTTAGATTTGTACACTCAGGCACTCACTCTCATATAAACTTTCAGATATTTAACAAAATTATCTTCTAACACATTTTCCTTGAAAAGATATTCATAAAAAGCAAAAATTAATAACAAACGTAACTATAAAAAGTTTTATTTTGTCTATTACTGAGTTATGAAAGTATTCTTCAAGTGAATTTAAGTCAGAAATGATGTTTTGAAGAAACTGTTCCATCATCATCTGGAACACTGCAGCCTACTGTGACTCATGCTAAAATTACTCAGTATGTGACATGCTCAAACCATTTTATTTATAGTTGGCACATCACCATTATTTCTCCCATCAGTGACTTGAATCAAAATACTCAAATGAGGATTTACGACTCAATAGTTTTGTTTCAGGGAATTTGTATATCATAAATGATATCAAACTTTTATAAAAGAATTAATCTGTTTTAGTCACAGATACACTATTATTTTCAATAACATTCCACCTCTTGAAAATTCAAATATTCAATATCAACCATTCTTAAATTCCAGAACTTCTTTTGTAAATACTTAACATTGAAATGACACATAGCAATGATATTGAATGATGTTGGGCTATCTTTCCCTATTTATTAGTATTTTCTTTCTTACATGTGATAGTGAAACAAGGTCATATTCAGAAACAGTTTTTAAAAATTCACCATTTTTACACCTGAAACTAATAAAAAATCAATGAATGCGTCTACATTTTAAGTACTATATTATGTTTTGAAAATTTCAAAATAAATAATCCATTGTTCTCTATACTTTTAATTTAAATCAGCTATATCATCAAAAAAGAAGAACAGAACACCAATAAATTTAAAACATACACTTATTGGTAAAATAAAAAAAATTACACCAAATTTAAATCTATGAATGCATGTGACTTTCAATTAAGTAAATTATATTATTCAGTGGAATGAGGGAAAGGCAAAAAGAGTAAGAGGATGGAGGACAGAATGCTCAAATTATTTTGCACACCTGAGAGTGAGCTCAAGACCCTTAATGAAGCTACACCTTCATTTGTAACTGTACCCATCACAGGCCAAACACAGTCCTTTATAAATAATACTGTCAGGATTTATATTTTATTTAAATTTCCAAACTATTTTGAAATAATATGGCACATTGACTTGTCAACTCTGAAATGATTGCACTTCATTTTGTAGCTTCATTCTCCCCTTATTCTTACTTCATAATTTGCATTTTGTTTTTATCTCCTGACATTGAAAGGCTCAGACTTCAATGAAAAGTACAGTGGGCATACCTGTTCCTTATTTAAGAACACTAAGAATACAAGAATGCCTCACAGTAAATGTTGGAAAGGAAAATAGGCAAGCCAACATACACTTGAGATTATGAAGAACTAATCACTAGGAAATACCTAAATTCCACAGCCATATCCAGGAAACTAAGCCATGATATTTATTTTGAGGTAACTCATTTGCAGTTAAAATGTCAAGGAGTTTCTTTCCATTAAAAGATACAATATTAACAGTAGAGAAATAAAGGGGGTGGGGAAATGCCTAATCCTATTTTACAAGTGAAAGTATTTAGTTTTTGAAAAACAACTTAATAATATAGAAGTTTTTAAAAATATTATTCCAAATCAAATTGGAAAATGATGTACACATACATAGTTGACTATTTCTAGTGAACTTTGGTTAGGGAGGAGATGTCTTCCATGATGAAAGAGGCAAACTAAGACAGAAAAAAATGAGTTTGACCAACTTTTTAAATATGATCACTGTGGCATATGGTTCTTTCAAGTCAGTCAATAAAATGGATGAATCAGAAATAATGTAAATATTTATTTCCCAAAAATTGGTCAAATGTTTAATATACCATAGCAATAGACTCACAGTTCCCTAGTAGCCTTGCAGCTTAAACTCTAAAAAAGAGTTTAATATTAAGATTATATCTAAGAACATCACATGCTCTACACCCCATTGAATGAGTACACTGCACATTAGTGTATTACAGATCTGAGTGGTTTAGCTGTATAGACATATATTTAACTGTACTTGATATAATCATATTTGACTACTTGAATAATCTTCAAATTCAATTATTAACACACTGTAGAAACTGCATTTTATGAAATATTTCTGAGATATGGTACCAAACACAACCACCCCACTAATAAACAGAGGTGTGCTTTGCTTGGTATTCTATATCTTCCCCTTCATTTTGACACCACTGTTCTCAAACTGCATCATCAAGTGCCTGAACAGCATTCCGTCACAGTTTTCCACCTTCTGACTTCATGTTAATCAAGGGTAGACTCCAAGAGGAATCCAGAGAATGGGAGAAAGGTTCAGTACTTGGTACCCTGGCTGACTCCCAGCAGGATCACTGCAAGTTGGCTATGTCTCTTTACCAAAGACCTAAACTCCTAGCGGATGGCATGATCCTACAGGTACTCTCATCATACCTCCATTCCCCCTTTAGACCTATGGGTAGTAACTTCTGTCCATTGTTGTTAGACCCAGAATGCTTCACCACTATTTCTATAAAACCTGCTCAATTCAAACCTTTGTAAAAAGCTCCCTTTGATTGAGTCATCACTTTCCTATTGGATCCACGGATAGCCAGAACACAGACACTGAAAATGAGATTCTGGGATTAAGGTGCTCACATATTTAAGGAGTCCATGAATAATCCTTTATAGATGAGAACTAGGACACTGGTAATCAATCTCTGATACGGAATGGAATCACAATTATTGAAATTATTACTAACTTTACAATACACTAAATCCATTAGATGATGTACAGACAGATGTTGTGAGGTCCATTGGCTGTGATCCTCAGGCATTGTGGAATGTAAATCTGATTATTTCTGTACTTAAATTTTCTATTTTTTCCAATCCCTCACACCCTGTCCCAAGAATACAAGTTTTTCAATTAATGTACAAAAACTGGTTTATGTGCACAGCCCCGTTCCATGTTACTTCCCTGAAAATATGCTTTTTAAGTTTGCTCTCAGATGGGCAAATTGCCCTTGAAAAAGTTGTCATGTTGTTTTCCAATGCATGTGTCAGACATGCTGTTCTCTCTGTCTACATTGTCCTTCCTTTTGTATTCAACCTAGCTATTTGTGTTTGTCCCACAATGTTCAGTAATTTAGCCGATGCCACTGCTTCGTCCTGGCATCTCCCAACCTGCTGTGTATTCCTCCCCACCCCCGTGTCCCCAAAGCACTTACTAATACCTCTAATAATGCAGTTCCTACATTCTACTATTAGTTGATTTTTACTTGCCAGTCTTTCCTACCAGACTAAAAGATCGCTGATTAAGAATGCCCTATGTTTGTTTGTTTGTTTGTTTGTTTAACAATATATCTTTGGTGGCAACCCCATTTTCTAGCATGTAGGAGAAAATCTAGAAAGAAAAAAATATATTTATTTAAATAATTAATTAGAATTCCCTTTTCTGGTATTGAAAAATTTATATTTTTATATGGATATATATTTATAAAATTTCTTTATTATATATATATATATATATATATATATATATATAATTTATTTATTATGTATGCATATATATGTATGTTTTCACTGGATTTAAAAATTCAAAAATATACAAAGAAATAGATGAAAATCACCCTTTGCCTCTCTCCATTCTTCTACTTCTCTCCTCAAAGTTAACTTACTTTAACAACACAGTGAGACTTTGTCTAATATGCTTTCCAGACAATTTTCTACCAAACAAAATAGAATACACTGTTAGAAAGAAGATACTTTTGTCATTTTTACTTAACTGGCAGAAAATCATAGGCATATTAACAATAATTGTGCTTTGGATTTAAGATTGCCATAGGGCATTGTTTTCTTAGCCACAACAGACCGAAAATATGTACGAGATAAATGATTTACATTAAGCTTTTACTACCTGGTTGGATGCTTTATTTTTCTTTTTATTTTTTTATTTTTGTGTGTGTGTGGCTAATTCTACATGTATTGTGGTTCTTTGTACACTCTTGCATTTGGTGGCTCTCTAGCGGCCTAACAATATAATTGAAAACATTAACAGGCTATTCAAGAAGCAGGTGTTCCATTTTGCCTGATTCTCTAAAAACACACCATTAAACTTAAACGCTACTACCTGTAAGTGTATCTTTATATATTTGTGAGTGGTTACAGTATTGCAAAAGTCAAACAAATTTTTAGTCTCTAGAAGTACAGTGGATAAATACCTAAACACCAAAAGTCATATTTCTTGCTTTGCTCACCATGTCGCATACTAAAATATAAAAGGAATAAAAGAGGAAGCAAAAAAGGAAAGAGATTTTGAATTTAATTTTAGTGGGGGCACTTTAATGTATATTTCACTGCAGAATGTAGAAATGCTGCTGAAAATTCCTTTTTTACCAATATAAGGTAAAGGAGAATATATATGCAAAGTATTTTCCGAGAACAAGCAGGAATTTGGTTAAACTTATGTTTGAATATCATGATTGCCACTGTTAGTCTAATAGAAAGCAAGAGGACAGCTCTATTAACTACTGAGTCTTGAAATTCTGATTTATGTTTAATCCTTTAATTAAAGTCCAAGAACCCAGAAGCTGAGATATATTATGTATAAATTTACTTTAGCAATGAGATGCCTATTAGATGATGTAAATGTCACGGTGAAATTGAAAGACCTTTTCTGCAGTATGAAAAACAGAAATAATCTTCAGCACAGAGAGATCCAAACTATTTCCAGAGGACAGGCAGAAGGACCATGAAGCACAGGAGCCTTAGACAGCAGCCCATGACTAGGTTTCACGTCTTGTTACTATGTGAGGAGACAGCAAACAACATGATTTTTTTTTCTCCCTCAAGCCTTAGTTAGGATAAGGAGGCAAGCTAATGTTATGTGTTAGTGCATTGGCTACACTTAAATCCTGAGAACAGAATCCATTTTAATTTAACATATTCACCAAGTCAACTTCTATTTAATAATGTGGTTAGGACTATATATTACTTGATTTGTTTAAATAAAGTATTGAGCTAATTCATTTTTTTTAAACAGTTCTTTTATTTTTTAACTTTATTGGGGAACAATGGTTTTTTTGTTGTTGTTGTTGTTGTTTTTTTAAGGCAGTGTCACTGGCCCTCATATGTGGGACCCGAACCGAGGCTGCTGACTTCCCAAGCCAGCGCTTAACCACCGCGCCACTCGGCCGGCCCTCGAGCTAATTCTTTAAATGGCAAAGGAGTGTGAGTCAGAGAATGTATTTTTAGAAGTAAATTCTAAACTACAATCTCTAAATTGTTTATTTTCAACTTACAATCAGACAATAATAGCACCCTTCACTTTAAAACAACAATCTCAGTTCTCTTTTCTTAAGGACCCCCACAAGGTGCTTAATTCTGATGATATATGAAAACACAAAGAGAAAGTAAGCCAAAGAGGAACTCAAAAGGAGAGAGCAATTGCTTGGCCGCCAAAACAAGAGGTTGGTCTCCACCCCTGCAACTCTTTTACATCAATTGCATGCCTCCCATCATGAAATCATGAGCCACATAATGAATCCTCAGTCAATGACAGATCACATATAAGATGGGATCCCAGAGATCCAAGAGAGCACCCAACTTGCATACCTCACTAGGCATTATCAGTGACTGAACCTTCAGAAAGCTGGCAGGTGGCAGCAGGCCTTTGGGTGTCTTGCATTTTTGCAGAGCTACTCCTGACCCAGTACTGGTGGCAGCCATCCTCAGTTCACAGTGTGGCTTCTCCCACATACCTCCAGGTCCAACACAAGCAGTGACCAACTGTGGATCGCCTTGTCGCTCCTACCAGGTAGTCCCCAGCTCGTCACAGACAGTGACTGACCAAGGCCTGCACCAGAGCCACTCCTTAGAGGCCACAGAACCAACACACTTGGAGGCTGGCTGCAGACCACAGCAGACCAATTAGGCCCACAAGTGGCACACACAAGCGCTGTCTTAACAGGCTTCAGAGCCCACCGGGGCAAATCCCACTCAGTGGGGTAAGCCTCCCATTCAACCCATAAGCTGTGGATGTAGCCAAACCCCACAGTCAGTCTAAGAGTCAATACCACCCATTGATGTACCAAGAGCAATCAAGGCTCAACTATCAATATAACAGGAAAGCACACACAACATACATAAGAGACACACATGGAGCACCCAGCTCAAGTGACCAAGTAGACCATGCCACTAGGCCCTACAGGACACCTACTAAGGCCACTCAGCCAAGATTGGGGGATATAGCATATCTACCTAACATATAGAAATAAATAGAGAGAGACAGGTAAAATGAGGAAACAAAGACATGCTTCCCAAATGAAAGAACAGACCCATGAAAAATATTTTTATTAAATTTGAAAGAATTAGAATCACATATAGTACATTCTCTAATATCAATAGAATTCAATTAGAAATAAAAGTGATAAACTATCTAGGAAAAACAAATACTTGGAAATTATACAAAATATTTATAACCTATAAAAATTACAAAGGAATTAGAAACTACTTTTGACTAAATGATCAAATTCAGTATATCCCGTTTTGTAGGACGTAGTATGAATAGTGCTTAGAAGAAAATACATAACTTTAAATGCTTACATTAGAAAAGAAGATAGGTCTAAAATCAATGACTCACATTTCCAGAGTGAGGGCTTTATAAAATAACTGGAAGGATATGAGGTCAAAAAACATGCAGGTTTCAGGTTAGAAAGGATACCATGTATGCAGGAAACTAGTTTGAATTTTACACAGAGGCCTAGGGAGTCATTACAGGGTCCTATGTAGGAAAGAAATAGGATCATTTTTTTCATTTTAAAAAGATTATTCTAGAGTCTTGTGAATTATGGATTTATTTTAGAATTGCTTGGAGTAAGGAAACTAGAAACAGGAAGTCACAGTAATAATCTATGTGCAGAAGGGAGTACATTCCACTAAAATGGGATCTATGGAAACTGAGAGAAGTCACTGGTGTCAGAATTATTAAGGAAGTGTAGCCATAAGATTTGGTGACTGGTCACAATGTTAATAGTAAGTCAAAAATGGACTTTTATTGGCTTTAGTGAAACAGGGGATGTGGGACTAGCAACAACAGTCATGGACATATAAAGCAAAGGTGAAACAGGTGCTTCAAAAGAAAACCAGACATTAATTTTGAGGGGCATTTTTATATCCCTTAAATTAAGCTTAACTTTCTCAATTTCTGTTTTCTTTTCCATTGATTTCAACTCTTACCATTTTTATTTTTTTTCCTCCTTGTTTGCATTTGGTTTAGTACTTTGTTCTACAATATTTCACAGCAATTCTTACTGAATTTTTAATGCTGGGATGAGATTCACAAAATATTGTTTGCTTTGAGTAGACAATGAAGTTGCAAATGGTGACATAAGGAATCATTTCACTATTTGTAATACTGAAAATCTTTCCGTTGTAGAGATGGCCAAATAAATGAAATCTCTGTGTACATGGCAATAGTGCACATCGCAGAAGGAATCAGCATCATACTGGGTAGCTGCTCGGAAGATCCAGATATCACAGTGTGGACCTATTCTTCATCATTTCCCTGGCACACAATTTCTGTACGTGAGATACATTCTACCTCAGAACAACTATAGACTCATCCTAAGTTATGGGAAATGTAAAAGCATAGAAGCATTTTATACAAGTGTTTGGGAAAACAGTGTTCTGTAAAACACCTCACATTAGTATTTTACATAATGAATTATTGATACTGTCGCAGATGGAAACAGCATGATTTCATCTCTGAACAATTTTTTTTGTCCCTCACACTTGACTTTTATTACATTTATACTGTTGATCAAGTCCTCTTCTTGAAACTATACTCACAGTTTTCTTAATGTCTCATCTTTCCTTCTCAGTTTTTATTTGTTTGTTTGTTTGTTTGTTTGTTTTAAAATTACTCTTTGTTCCTTATACAACCAATTATTTCCAAATATATATCTTCTCATAGGCAATTTTCCTAGACATCAAACCATTGTATCTAACTGCTTGATGGACAACTCAACATGGATGCTCCATAGAACTACAACTCAATTTGTCAGACACTAAATAAACTCATACATACCTTTTCTCTATCAACCACCTGCATCCATTTAATCAATGTAAGAATCATCAACCACCTAGTCAATCAAAAACTGGAAGCCATCTATAAAGCTCTCCTCTTCATGGTCTCCTTTTCAATCAATTAACAAGTTCTGTTAGCTTTACCTCTAAAGTATATCAGGGATCTGTCCACTTCTCTGCATTTAGTCATTCATCTCTTATCACTGAAACTCAAAACAGTTGGACTTTATTCTTTCAAATCTATCCTCTATCAGATATTAGGATTATCTTCAGAGAAAAAAAACCACACACATGCATGCATACACACACACACACACACACGCACATATATGTGCATGTATATACACATTCATAACTGTTTCATTTAAGCCTTTCTGTGGCTCTCCATGGTACAGAGAATGTAGTTCTGTTCATGGCACTAAGTTAACTCTAGGTTAATATAATAGTTTTACAATGAATGATGATTAAATAAATAGAACAAGATGCCCAATTAATTAATGATAAGCACAAACACTTGCAAAAGTTTTCTAGTATCTTATCATAGATAGAATCATGGATCTGAATATAATCATTTGTTCATTATCAAACATTTATTGAATTTCTGTTATTTGGCATGGTTCCAGATATTAGAAATACGCAAATGGGCAAGACATGTTCATGCTGTTAAATTAATTGAACAAGGAAGCCATTAGCCTGAGATGGCTTTTATGCCTTAGTAACCTTCCTAAGCAAACCAAAACCTAAGCCTAAAATGTCTCCAACTTAAAAAAAATCAAAACATAAGGACAACCAGTCACAAACAGCTAACTAGGTTTTCCCAAATAAGGCAACTACTTAAACTATAGCCAATGAAATAATGTCCTTGCTTTGCTTCCATCTCTTGTCTATAAACGTTGTTCCCCTAGTTCCTGTGGATGGAGCACTCCTAATACCTTCAGTTTGAAACAGCCCCCAATTGAATCATTTTTTGCTCAAATAAGCTTTTAAAAATTAATATGCCTCAGTTTATCTTTTAAAAATGCTCTCGTGCTATATTCTTAATATAAATACATGATTAATTTCAAAGCAGTAATACAATTTCTAAAAATATAAAAGAATTCCATTGAAAATAAGGAATTGGGGTTATTTAAAAACAAAACAAAACTGAAGTTATAATCACCGTCACAAAAAAGATGTGTCCCAGGACACATTTTTTATATATCAAATCAAATACTTGATTTGATATATAAATGCTAAAAATGATGTAATTTATGCCTTATTGGTGGAGTTACAGTTATTGAAGCAGATAGCCAAGCGACTACAAAGACCCATAAATAAGAACGATTCTAGAGAATTTGAAGAACAAAAAAAAGGAAAGTGTAACTAGAAACTAGATGAGGATAAAGTGGTGGGAGACAGACTCTGTGAAGAAAAGAGATATATCCTGTGTCTTTCAGACTAGGGAAAATCAGATAATGAAAGACTGTTTTTTCCAACTCCTTGCCTTTAGAAGAGTACCATATTATTATGCTTCCCTTTTGAAATGAGGTGTTCTTTTTCATTTACTTTCACCATTTTACACATACTACTTTAAATTAAATAGAAATAAAAATAAACACCAATTATTTATAAGCATTTTTGTGTAATGTCCAAGAAAGAACAATTATGATTTAGGACATTTTCCTGATCCTCCATTATATCTTTTCCTTTACCTTTTCTCTCTCATTAAATTATCCTTTTCCTCTCTCATTAAGACCTTTCCATGGTTTTCCACTATAATCACTTAATTTTAGTGAAATATCTGGAATTCATTTTGACTAAAGTATAAACAAATGATTAATAGCTGTTTAAAGTACTTTCAATGTTAGTATGTATGTTTTAATAAAAGCCCAAAATATAAACTAAAAACAAATTACTTGTATTGGTAGAAAATCATACATGTCTTCTAAGTGATGGTGGCCTCTCCAAAAAATTTTCAGTCCCTTCTAGTGTGGGAGACCTGAACTGGATATGAGCATTAATAGAGGTGATGACTGGTATGACCATTACGTTAATCCATGTTATCTTGGGCCATGACAAATATGAACATTAAGGTAATCATGCATTTTTGACAATGTTTATGTATATTTACTTTGCTTATTAAGACCTCTTTTGCATTCTAGCATAAAACCATTAAATCTAAAACAATAGATTTTTTTATACTTTTTTTTAACACTTTCTAGAATTGCATTAAACATTGACCAGAGTGATCTCAAGGAATTAAGCTGGCTTTCTAGACAACACTGGAAATGTAGAAGATTTGGTTGACTACCTAACTTTGACCACAATCTCTGAATCTTTTTATATAGCAAATTTAACACATTAGCCTTTGGAGTATACTATTTGATATAAATTGGCATCTAATCAAATTCACCTTACCCTTAAAGAGTTTTTTGAGTAATTACTGGGGAATCTTGAGATTTTTGAGTAAGAAACTGTGTGTGCTTAATTCATGCCACAGCCATTAAGATCATATATCACACAATCCAATTGTATTGAGATCTGTATGCTGCTGAGTCCAGAATCCTTAGTACTTTGGTGAAAAGATTCTAACTTAGCAATGTAGAGATTCCTTGCTAAAAATATCATTCCTCTTCATATAACAGCCTCTTTATCATTTCTCCTTTCTATTTGAAACCCTATGAATAAAATACATAGATAGAAAAAAGCCATTCACAAAAGCCATGTAGGACAATTCAGAGTTAATTGATTTGCATGTTCCTCATTCAATATATAGCTACTAAAATACATGTATGACCCTATCCCAAAGCTCTGGAATATAATATGATCAAATCTGTGGTAAAATACTGCCAAAATTGAAAAAAGATGGAAAATAAATCCTATCTAAAATAGTTACATTTCTCAAAATCACTGGTATAGAAGTCTTTCAAATGTAAAGCAGTTCCATTTCAGACTTGATTACTCCTTCTGGGTGCTAGTAATCATCTGAATAGCAGCTATTGCTTCTTAATAAAGACTATGGCAGGTCTCTTCTTCAGTTCTATTCTCTAACACAATGCTCCGAACGTCAAGGTTGACTGTTCCATGAATAATTCAAAATGATCAGTTCCTGAAAAGCCATTTGTGGTCTGGTGTGGGTTACCATTCAAACTAGTTCAGCGAATAGCTCACCAGAATTACATCTGACAATAAGCCAAGATTCAGGGTTTATTTCTCTTCTTTTTTTCTTTTTCATTTTTTTCCCTAACAGTGACATTGTAAAAATGAAAAAAATATATATATATACTTTGCTCAGAACGGATGGGTTTTCCTACGGAGAAAAGCTCTCAACCACTAACAGCATAAAGCAGTGCACGTGGATTTTTATATAAACAATCCCACTGCTTGATACTCAGGCTTTCCTCCCCAGATTCCCTCCTCTGAAAAATTCTCTGGCAGTTTTTTGTATGACCATTTTCTCAACCGAGGGTCTTTAGCTGCAACTCCAGGCTCAGCAACTGAAAAAAAGCACTCACTGAAAAAAACCATTTCCAATAAAAGCAACAGGATTTGAGTGGACTGGCCAAGCCAATTTCTGTTTAGTATAACTGCTCAGGTTCAAACAGTTCCTTTTAATTTTTTTTCCTAATAGATTGAAAGGCCCCTTTTTACTGCTGAGCTATAGCATTGCAGTCCAGTAAAAATAGTCAAGTGTCCTTCTGTACAAGCTTGTAATTTCCTTTTTCATAAGGTTATTTTGGAAATAAAGGAAAGTTATAAATCAAAGAAAACTATTAGGTCTTCTTCTTCCTTTAGGCCCTTCCAACCTAGTCTCATACTCTTAAATCCAATCAATTTGATAAAATTCAATTTTAACAAACTTTTATTAAACACTTGATACCTTGTTTTATTAAACACTTGATAAAACATTTATTAAACTTTTATGCTTGAAGAAGCATAAAAGATAGTCTTTAATTTAAGCTTTTTAAAAAATATATATCAGGACAATTTCATGGAAAAACATAATTAAACTAAACTAAAACAAAAATAAAGTAAAAATAACGGGGGGAAGGGGAATCTATAGAATCAGGATAGTGAGAGGTATCACAGACTATGAGGCAGAGTCCAATAGTGAAGGCACATGAAAGCCTACCGGCCACTTCAAGCTAAAATAATAGTGCTCTGAGAAATTAAAATGACCTCAGAATTCTTTCTCCTCCTTGCTTCTCTATGCTGGATTTTTTCTTTTCCTCTTTCTACAGACCAACCTCTTTTGAATGGGAGAAAACATTGTTTTGACACCTGTGCAGATTTACCTAAAAGGTTTCAGTGCCCCCAGGGAAGGGATTGATTGACTTATCAATGATCAGGTGACCATACAATTTAAGTCAGGACAAGGGGAGTCAAGCAAAAACAACACAGCTCCGATGGGGAACTGATGACTGATAGCAGAAATGGATGGTTCCTCTCTGAAGGAGGCATTTTTGATTGTCAGGATATCTATAGCACAAAATGATAGGTGTCTACAACCACTTAAAAGATTAGTGGTCCAGTTTAAAACCCATTTGAAATATAATCATCTAAAATTGAAGTAAAAAGGAAATTGCATATTTAATCAAAGCAACAATTAGGGATGACTTTCTCTTAAAGAGCCTAATTTTGCCATAACAATATGCTTCACAGTCCAGATGATAATTATTAATACTATGACTAGTATTGGGTGTCATTCTTATATCACATCAACAAGTGTATCAGATGTATGTATTTGTGATATATGTAAACAGAATAGGTCTCTTATGGCGATGCCTCTGAGAAAATCATAAATGACAATTTTAGTAAAAACAATAACAATAATCATCAAAATAGCTTTCATTTACAACTGCTTTTTATTTTGAATCCATGTGTATCACTTACAGGCTGTTTGACCCTGACCTGAACTTCTATCATTCTTATATTTCTTTTCTATAAAATAAACATAGAAACATTGTCTTCCTCACAGGCAAGATAAGAAAAATTAAATAAGATGGAATCTATGTAAGGTAATGGGGACCAGAGTAAGCTCATAATAAATGTTAGGTTTGATGATCACGATGATGATGATAATGATGATACTGATGATTTGATCACATAGCTACTTAAAATTTTGATTTTCCATTTACCTGAATTGGGAAAAAAACACCCTAAAGATACTTTATGTTTTTTTTTCCTTTGAATTTGTGTATGTATATGTATGTGTGTGTCTATGAGTCTGTATGTGTTCATAAAAGTACCATTGACTGAATCTATTAAAACACAAGCCTATACCAAAAACATAAACAAACAAACAAAAAGATCCTATGAGAAAAGCCATGAGGCTCGGGGTAACTTGGAATGATGGAAATTTATTTTTGAACAAAAATTTCCCTTAAGCATCCTCTATTAATTTGACTACAGTAGGAACTGGACAACTAAACATATTTGTTTCTTGCCTCATAAATAGAAACTTTAGCTTTAATAAATACCGGTCCTGCATAAGAATCTTTTCCCATTTCCAGTCAATTACCAATACTGATAGTGACTGATTCTTTGATGGGGTTATTATGAATTTTGCTAATTGTCAATCATTAAAAAGTACAGTTGAACTTTGAACAGAAATGAAAATCTGCATGTAATTTTTGACTCCTCAAAAGCTTAACTTAGTCACCCTAGGGATCCACAGTAGGTAGGTTCCAGGATGCCCGCAGATACCAAAATTTACAGATGTCCTTATATAAAATGGCATGAAACAAAGCATACCTTCAGCCCTCCACATCTGCAGATTCCCAACCACTGATCTAAAATACAATTTTTGATCAGCAACTGCTCTAATCCGAGGATGTGAAACCCAGGATACAGAGGGCCAACTATATTAATTGAAAAACAAAGTCGCATATAAGTGGACCCACACAATTCAAACCCAGGTTGTTCAAGGGTCAACGTGTTTCATGAGTATCTAGAAGAAATGAGAGAGACACAAAAAATGGTAAGACAAGGTTCATGTCTTCAGGAAGTTTACCTAACGCATTCAGAAATATTGTCAACCATCTGGCTCCGAACATAATTTCATAGAATAAGAATTCAACTGATAAAGATGGAGAAATTATTCAAGTGAAGAATAGAAGTTGAATAGGCTAGTCTTGACTAAAGGAGACTTTAGTCAAGTAGAAGAGAGAAAAGAGAACGTTTAATATAAATAAATAAATATTATAAGTGAAGACTTGAAGGCAGAATGAGGCAAGATTACTGTAATTAGATTAGATTCACTCAAATGTAAGCAAATGGTATGTACTGGAATATTGTGGGTAATGAGCTTGGGATTTATTGAAAAGTATTAGGTACAAAGGTGTTAAAAAATCAAGAGAGGAGTTTTAAAGGAATCTTTAGGTAATGGGAACAACTGAGATTTAGGAAGCTAACTGTTAAAACTGGTCATCAATTTGATTGGGTAGAATTCGGGAGGCTGATAAATGAAGAAGCTATTTAGCTCTGAGACTATAATGATATAGACCAAAGTACTATGCTGCTGTTTTTTATCTTCTTATCAACAATTATAGTAATAATAGTAACCTAAATATGAAATATATTAGATCTTCATGTTATCTTCAGGTTAAAAAAATGCAAAACAAAGGTTTCTCCAGCCAAATGTGATTTTTATTTCTAGAAATATTTGTCCCCTAAATTACTGTATCCTCTTTAAACTTGTCAATCCTATAAACAACACAGAAAAAAAAAACCCTGAAAATTCTTTATAAATATTTCCATTAAAACAACAGAAATTCCCCATCTGCCTAATACTATCCTCATGAAATACCCTGGATCATTTAACTTTTTTTTTTTTTAAACCAAGTATCCTAAAAAATGACAAGTTATTCCAACTGTGAATATACAGATGCCATCTTTTCATATGTGAAATAATAGAAGAAAGCCCAGAATGCAAAAGAATTAGAAATATGAGTAAATAAAATGTAGAAATGTCAAATTTAAAGTTAGAGAATTTATAAAATTATGTGACTTGATTAAATTATCTTACTTTAGACACATCAAGTTAAAGTTTACAGATTTAACTATTTTCTCTAATAGATGCAAGAACTGAGGCACAAGTAGTTTAACTTCTTTTCTTATTTCCAAATGAGAAGACCGAATGTTTAAATCAATGATTCATTCAATAAAAATTCATTTTTTAGCTCCTAAAACTCCAACAATGCATCTTAAGGCACTATACTTTTATATATAAACAAGCCAAGGTGGTTGTATTTATATTGTAAAAGGAAACATAAAAAAAATAATAATGCAATCATAATATAATGATTATTTTAAATACTGAGCTAAACTAAGATACTAGAAGACCACAAATAGGGGTACATAGTAGCCGGAGCTGAATGGGAACAATGGTTATCTTTCAATTACACTATACGTTATAGCAAAAGCAATTTACAGCACATTGTAATCATCCTCTGGAGGCTTTGAAGAATTTAACCACTGTAGTACCATTTCCTTTAAAAGATAGCACCTAATTTCACAGTAAAGTTAATGGCCATGAGGGGAAATAGATAGTAACAAGTCTACTCGTCACTTATTGGATGAATACAAACCAATGTGATATCGTGACCCAATTTTGCCTTCTGAATAATTATGCTCAAGGACCAACTTGGCTAACATTCTTACCACTTTAGTTTAAAAATCAACAGAAGGGACCAAAAAGCATAAAGCACTCAAAGATTAAATTTCTGGTCACATGTTTCTATTTAGCATGTCTCTTAAGAGCTACTGTTGTGAATAGGTTTAGCTCTTGTACTCAATTCAAATGTGGCAATCACAGTTGAATTTGTTCTACTTTATGTTGAATTCAATGGGGAAAATCTGAAAATACAAATAACAGCTGGGAAATTGAACACTGTAATTTTAGTTTCTTATTTTTATTAGCTTGACCTCATAATAAAGGGTTACTAAAGTAATTATTGTTTGTTAATTATGTACATGTGAGCTATTATGGGTCTGCTTATTTAAGTTTAAGACATGAATAGTTTGTTTTACATTTGCTTAGTGTTAAGACATGTTTTAAAATAATGAGTATCTAACATAGCATCTCTTATGATAGTGTCTTATTTAACTGTATTTGTTAATTACATAGCAATTCTGAGAAACATATTCAGTGAATTAGAATCATTGTTTTCTGATAACTGTCTGCAATGGAGGTTTAAGAGTATTTCATAATTTTTTTTTTTTTTTGGAAAACAGTAGGGCATATCCATACTACCTTGCTTATTCTGTTATATCTCTAATAAATCTCATTCCAGAAACTTCACCCACCATAAATCAAAATTAAATAAATAGCCAAATCTGAGAAGATATCTTTTAGAGACAGACAGCCCATTGCCTGAAACTAGACCTTGGTTTTGTTTATAGAGGAGATGTCAATTCTATTTCATGACATTTTTAAATTCCTTCATTATCACTAGAGCCTAAACTCTTGTAGGGCACATACTTGTATGTGTTGTCTTGCTTTTCACAGGCTTAATACAATACTTCAGATTGTAATCACTATATGTTTACTGAAATGAATACCTGCCTGTTCTCAGTATCACACTTACTGTTTAGACAGCTCATTCTAGATAGCCATTTCAACAAAATAGAGAGGGGAAAAACAGTCATCATTGTCAGACTGGTGCCACGTAGGTAAGTAAAGTTGGGAAGAGGATACAATAAATTAAAAGCTGATACAATGAGTTTAAATTAGGAGAATGGGTACATTTGTTTTACGTTTCAAGATTATAATTTTGGCTGTGTAATTAGTAAACAGTGCAGGGAAGAGACATGAGTAGAATTATGGTACACAGAATTTTAAATAGCCCCATAGCCTTTGCTCCCTAGCCTAGCCATTATTACCATGATTATGTTGTTACATTGCAAGAGATTTTAACTTATAATTGAGGTTACTAATAAATGCTCTTAATATAAGGATGTCTATTCACATGAACCCTTTAAAAACAGAGTTTTCTCTGGTTTGCCACAAAAAGGCAAGTCACAGATATACAAAGTATGAGAAAAATTTGACCTTTCTTTGCTAGATTAAAGATGAAGGGGACCATGTGAGAAGTGATACAGATGGGTCTCTAGAAGCTGTGAGCTACCTATGGCTGACCACCAGCAAGAAAACAGGGACTCAGTCCTACAACCATAAGGAACTGAATTCTGTCAACAATCTGAATGAACATGGAAGTGTATTCTTCCCCAGAGCCTTCAAATAAGAACCCAGTTTGACAGACACATCAGAGTATACCTTTTGTGATTCTAAGTAGAACAGAAAGTCAGCCCTGCCTGCACATCAGACCTACAGAACTGTGAGCTAATAGTGGGTGTTGCAACCATAAGTTTATGGTTATTTGTTACAGCAGCATTATAAAATTAAGCAGAACACAAACAGAAAGACCAATTACTGTCAATTACAGTAATCATGGCCAAATATGATGGTAGTTTCAAAAAGAAGATGGCAATAGCACTAAAATGAAGCATAAATGTTTGTGATAATTTTCTGAAAATAAAAATTAAAAGAATTGGTTGATGAATGTGGAATGAGGAGAAGAGAGGAATTGAGAAATATTTTTGAGTTTGGGGTATGCACAACTGGAAAAATTGTTGTATGTTTTATTTTTATAGAAAACACTGGACAATGATGGATTCCGCATTGCTTTGGGGCATGTGCAGTTTAAGATATCTATTACTGTTTAAGTAGCAACATCAAGAAGCAATTGGGTACTCCAATCTGGAACCCAAAGGTGATTTCTGGTTAGAGATGTAAATTTGTAATGATAAGTTTATAAAGGGTTTTTAAAATTTTAGAACTGGATGAGTTCACCCAAGGAGATAGAATAAAGAAAAAAAAAAGTCTCTTGCTTCTTGTCGCATTTTTATTCAACTTTTTAAAAAAAATAAATGCATTTAAAGTTATAAATTTACCATGAATTACTATATTGTTTTCATAAATTTTGAAGTATTACTTTTAGTTTTGTTCTACTTATATACATTTTGCAGTTGTCATTGTAGGTTCTTTACCACGCTCAAGATATTTAGTAAACATTTATGTTTTCAAACATTTTTGCAGTTGTGTCTTATTTCTAATTATCACTGTACTGAGGTATAATATGAATTATATTGATACTTATTTTTTGAAAGTGAACTAATGAAAGGTTTTCTGGTAAACTTCTCTTCATTTTTGAGGGGCAGGTTCTGTTAGTTATTATGTTAACTTCAGTGTGCTATATAGTTTTCGGCAAAATTTTCTCCATATCTACTGACTTCTTGTCCTGGCTGACATACCAATACCTGAAGGAAATGTGCTAAAAAAAATTCCCATGATTGCTAATTGCTTAATTGCTTCTTGAAAGTTTTTTTACCACATGATTCATATATTTGTAAGCTATGATGTGAAGTGATTATATATTCAAGATATGTGTATCGCCTTAAAGGGATTTGCTTTTTCTTTTATTATGTAGTGTTAAAAATAATACTGATTAATACTTTCACATAAAGTACATTTTATCTTAGCATTATTATTGCTCTATCTGCTCTTTTATTTGCTAATATTTGCATGGTATACCTTTTATACTTCTGTTATCAACTTTCTACATTGTGTTTGTTTGATGTGTGCCTCATAAGTAAAATATAACTGATATTTAATGCTGGATTTGTTTTTAATCAATCTGATATTTTAAATATGAAAAGTTAAATGCATGCATATACAAAATCACAACAAATAAAGCATATAAATATAAAATGTTATATGCATTATTCATCTTATTTTGTGTATGCTTTTTATTTTAGTTGTTTTCTTTTTATAATCACCCACTTTTTTGAAAAATTGAGATTGGATTGATAAATTCTTGATATCCTCCCTGTTGTCTCTTCTGGTTTGAAGGATGTAGAATGGGTTTCAGAAATTTTAGTGGTGTGAGTTATTTTTCACATAATTAATAACAAAACTAGAGGAACTTTATAAACTTTTCTTGAATATTGACAACCTATTAAGTCTTCTTTCTCATTGATTTTGTTATATGGTTTAATTTTATGTAATTTTAAATATAAAATAGTAATTATTAATAATTTGAAATCTTAATGAAATTAGCCAGTGCATACTTTCTGTGCTCTACAAGTTTTCTTGTGTGATTTTTCTCTCTTTGAGAAATTCTTTTAATTTGAATCAGAGACTGTTAAACTCACTTATCTTTGTGTCTCTCAATATTTTGCTTTCACTCTTGAGTGGCAATTTAGATGATATATAATTCTGGAGTTGTGTTCTCTTAGCTTTTCCAAGATATTTCTCCTTTATCTTCTGTTAAGTGGGGCATCTGCAGTCAGACATACTTAATTCTTTTGCCGTAATCTCTCCTGTCTTTCTGACAGCTTAAATGGTTTCTCTTTACTAGGGATAACTTGCAAATTTGCTGTAAAATGTGTGGTTGTAAATTTATCTTTACCCTGCATGCTTTTCAGAATATTCAACCTGCTCATATTCTTTCTTTACAAATATTGCTCCATTTTACAATACTAGCTATATAAATCATATATTCAATACAAAAATTTCTGCCTTCTATACAAATATTTCTTGTGAATTTTTCTTTTTAATTGTGATTGTAATATCAAAGTCTCTTCCTTCTAATTTTAAAATATATCTTCCTCATTGTGGGTTTTTTTTAGGAGAAAAGCTATACTTTCTTGATATTCAAGGCTTCTCCTTTCACTGTGTTAAAGCTAATTTTTTCCACCTTCCTTGTACCTCTCTGTATTATGAATTTATTAGAATGGGTTTATTTTAAAGTTCTATACAGTTATTTTGTTATTTAGAGTAAATTTATATTCGAACCATAGATTCTCTAGGCTGTTTTTGTTCTCATTAGGTCCACTTATAAAATTTGGAATTTTGGTTTTAAGCTCAATTTAAGCTTCTGTTTCATTTATTTGCTTTTATCTCACTTTGTCTAAATTTTGCAGTTGCCTCAGGCTGTATAACTGATTTCCCAAACCAGAAATAGGTCACATGATGGCATTTGATGTTTATCCTCCACAGCAACCTTGGATCCCTGTTGTGGTCCCCTTGAGTCGAAATGGCTCCAACATCCTGAGGGTAATGGTGAAAGCAGGGGAGCAAGGCCCGCAATTGGATTCCTGTGGGTTTCTTCCCAGCAGTGAAGCCAGGGTAGACTAGAGATCACAAGATTTAGCTCTTACCATTGATTCCAACCAGCTAGTGGAAGAGCAAACAGAGCAGCAGTATGAAACGCATTTCACAGGTTCAAACTAGACATTCGTTACTTTTTTTGCTTCTTGTCTGAAACACAAACCCTTCTTATATCACAATTAGTTTTCTCACCAAGTTAGAATTGGCTAGATTAAGTGCTAATCTCTGTTAATTTAAATTACTGGCTTTTTTTTTCCTCATTATAATTTTATTAACAAAAGGTAGGGTCATAGAGTCAGGAAAGAAATATAATAATGACCAAATTTGACTTGTGTAGCTTTGTTTAAAATGGAAAGTTTGCTTTTCAGATTCTCATTATGCTTCTGACATCACTCAATCTTTAGGTTAAAAGAATGTAAACTGCTCAGTAATTCTGCCTGGTGTCTCTTTTGTTGGTAGCAGTTGGTTGCGTTATTATTTATTTTATTTATTTATTTTTCATTCTTTCTTGTCATGAGATTTTGCTGACCAGGCCCCTAATTTTACCACCTTAAATTCTTTCACTGCTAGTAATTAACAGTACTCCACCTCCCCACTCCCCCTACCTCCCTTAGTGTAAATACCTCCTATGACCAAAATTTCCAACTCAAATGATGATACTGAAGCTATCACGGACCTAGTTGCACAACTAGTGCAATATGTGGATTATTTTTTTTTTGTTTTTGTCCTGTGGTCATCAGGCTGTGTATTTGCTCCCAATTTTCTCTATGCTCTCAGTTGACTGAAAACTGAAACTAAAATAACAGCCATTATTTTAAGCCTCAATCTACATGCTTAGAAGTCTCTCACAAACCCTTTGCTTCAAGCTCTGAGTCTTAAGCTGTCATCTTTTTGTACATTCATTACTTCTCCACTATCCACACTGTCATTACTCCACAAACAGTGAGATTCCAGCTGCCTCTTCCAGAGTCCAATAGACCTTTAAATTTATTCCAGCATCCTAGTTTGAATTTCTAATTTATAGAGCTATGGATCTAACTGCTGAGATTTTTCTCTTTTGATCTTTGTCACTGCAACGTGTTTGGGACTAAATGGCTGTGCAGAAATAAAGGATGCACCGGCTTCCTAAAATTGCCCAGTACTTGATTTAATTTCTACAGTTAGGTGCTGTTATTATTATTTGCTTTTTTATTATGATTTTTTTTCAGTCCTCTGTCCACAGTTTGCTATCTTTGAGCATTCTCTTATTCTGTCTTTATATTGGGACAGCCTTTCTTTGACTGTAGATACTATATAGAACATCCCCTTTATATTTTCTACTTCTGCCTATAATTGTTATGTTCCTTCTTCCTCAGTTCTTAGTTTTATGATTGAATGTTTAATTTAGCCACAATGCAATGCATTTACATGCTTCTATAATTTATATCACACATAATATACATAGACTATCTAAAGTCTTTTATAATTTAACTGTGTAAAACACTTTTTGGAATGTGGTTTGCATGAAATATATATAATGAAGTTATCTTGTTTTGTATGCAGCCTATGATTTTCTTTCTTTTTTTTTGATTAATGATTCACACTATTGACTTTAGTTCATCTGGGATCATAAATACTTGCACTCATAAAAATTGTTTCTTTTTTCCTACTAATATAAATCAGCATTTGTCTATAAAATTTTCAGCCCAATAAGAATGGTATGTGTCTTCTAAGGTATTTATCTTTGCTACTATTGATTTTTGGGAGGTTTTTGTTTTTTTAAGGTTATTTTTACATTTTTCATTGGAGAGAGAACTTTTAGAAAGGGAACCAGTATCTTTACAAAGTATTGTGGATAACGTTTAGAGTACTCACTGACATTTAAAAATTGTACAAAACCTAATTTTAGGTTTAGAATTTCTACCATTATCTTCCAAAAGCTTTCATAAATGCCATCTCCCACTGATGTCATTTTCACTAGCTCTTTATTAGCAATCATCACAAAACATCCAAGTATGTAAAAATTTATAACTAAATCTACTGACAACCTAATAAACAAATGCAGTATTTTCCCTTGGAGAATATGCATACTTAATATGTGTTACATCTTTCTGCTCTTTAGAGATTCACCTGTATTTTATTGTCTTCTGGTATAATTTTGTCTTTTATACTGCACAAGTCTTCCCATTGTATTTAAAATTTATAGAACAAAATATCAAGGATGGGCTTACATAGCTTATTCTTTACTCATCTATATTTTGAAATAATTATTATACTTAAAAAATAAACATTCAGGATACTTAATCATTATATATTACTTTTTTGTTAAGGCCTCTATTTAACTGTAAAACCTAATTTTAACAGAATATTTCTACACTGGTAATGGTACATCATTAAATATATATATATATATATATATATATATATATATATATATTAGTAAAACTGTGTGTGTACGTGTGTGTATACATGTCTGCTACATATGTTATAAATTCATGTGATATACTAATTTTCTAAGATACTCAATATCCATCCATGTTTTCAAAAAGAGTAGAATCCAGGACCTTGCATATCATACAAAGGTGCAGCTAAGATTTGAATGTAGAACTGATTCTAAAGGTCATACTGCTCCTTGACAAAAGCTTTTTTTTTAAATTGGTTTTGGTTTTATGAAATGATATGAAAATTATGTTTTAGAGAAAAAAGTGAAATAGCAGAGAAAACAATCTCTTTAAATGCAACCCCTCCCTGCTAAAACCCTGCAGTAACTTCCAAACATGCCTAACAGTAAAACCCAAGCACTTCACCTGACTCATCTGTCCACAGACTTTCTGCCCTCATCTCTTGTACCCTCCCTCTATCTCAGTGGTCTGAAGCTACATTGTCCATTTCATATCAAATATATCCTTCTCCCTGTATGAATGCTTTTCCTTCTGCTTAGAAAGTCCTTCCCAAAGATTCTCCAATCACTTGTTCATCCTCAACATTTAGGTCTTTATGTTGTTATCACCATATCACAGAGCTTGTCCTTGACCCTTCTATCACCTTTGACACTGTTACCATTCACCTCATTACTGTATTTTAATTTTTATGACATTTATTGTTATAAGAAATTTTAATATACATCCTATTATTAATTTGTTTACTGTATATCTTCCTCACTAGACTATAAAGCTATAAATGAACAGACATTTAGTCTGTTTGAGTCATTGCAGCAATCTCTAAAATGATGTTTGACCCACAGTGGTATTCAGAAACTATGTGAAGGAAATACTATTACCGAGAAAATTATTCCCAAGTTTTCTACTAGTTAATTTTCTTGCTAACCTTGTGATTTTGGTTAAGTCTCTCAGACTCTACTATTCCCCAAATGACTCTTCCATAAAGAGAGAAGATAAAGAAATAATGCCTGTACCACTTATTTCCTAGAGTTATAGTGAGAATATAATGAGATAATTTTGGGAAAGTATTTGAGAATTGTAAAATTTTATAGACATTTAAAATGCCATTGTTGTCTAGATTTGCCATCAACTTACTCCATGTCCTGTGATCATTCCCAGGATCCACATTTACAATTTGGGGACTGGGAATGCCATAGAGCTCCCTGGCTCTTGAAGGGCTTATAAATCCAACCATTACTTTTCTGTATCTGGCTAGTTTTATATTAAAAGCTAATGTGCAAGCAATTAGACTTAACAATGACAGGAAAAATATGAGAAAACTGGGGGCTATGGAAGAGCAGCTGTGGATTTTTACATTTGATCAGTAGAGCATTTATTCACCCCAGAGGTATTGGTAATATATCTAACATGCAAGTTTATAAAACAAAGTATATGATACATTTAACACAAATACTCTCCCCTAGGAGGTAAGTAAAGAGTCAAAAAATTATGGTCATTTGTACGTAACATATCTATGAACATTTAAGAGAGGAAAACAAGAAGAGATTACAGAAACATGCCTAGTCTCACAAACTGCTTATTTCCTGGAATACACAATGATAACACACTTAGATTTTATTTAGTAGGACTTGATCATTTATATTCTACAAAACTCTACTCAGATTTTTTTAAACCTTACATGATAGCATTACTAAACTAAAAAAAAAATTCAAAATAACCATTGGTCACAGTAGCAGTGGACATACCAAATGAACTGCTTATTATTTTAGTATGAATGGCTTATTAGACCAGTTGAACCTTAAGATTGGCACACTGAGTTTTAAAAAAGGAAATCTTTGCTGACAATTTGCAAAGCACGGGTTTACTGGTTGTTTTCTTCCTTCATGAAAAAATTGACCCCTTTCACTCAGCATCTTTTATTTAATATGACTCTTTAAATAAATATAATTTTTAAAAATTTTATTTTTACCTCGCACAGTGCCAAGAACTCATTCCTGTATCCCACCAAGAAATGCAGAGTACATATTATCAATAACTAAAAAGAGGTTAGAGATATCTGCTTGTATTCATTTGGGAAAAGATAAGATTCTGCTTTCCTGTTTCAGGAAAACAGTCACGTGATCTTGCTTTCCACACAAATGTCTCCATTGTACCAACCAGGTCAGCCATTAAGTGATTATTTTTCCACTTGGATGTGCTATTTTCCATAACTACCTCTCCCAACTACAATCTCAGTAGCATTTTTATTTGTAGTTTCACAGATACCATGCTTTCCTGTCTCCCAAGCTAGCATGTGGAAAGTCCCCATCTTGAGTACTGAATGCTGTTTGTTTGTTTTGTTTTGTATTTTAACCTACAAAAGGTATTGTGACAACAAATTTCCAATTTCCTGAATGTGATGGTTAATTTTATGGGTCGACTTGACTAGGTAGAGAGGTGCTTAGACAGATGATATAACATGATTTGTGTGTGTGTGTTTGTGAGAGTGTTTCTATGAGATTGGCATTTGAATTGGTAGAATGAGTAAAGGAGATCACCCTCACCAATGCCAGTGGACATCATCCAATGTGTTGAGGGCTGAAGAGAACAAAAAGATGGATAAAGGAAAAATTTCTCTCTGCTTGAGCTGGGATGCCTATCTTTTCAGGCCCTTTGATATCAGCACTCCTGGTTCTCATGCCCTGGGGTTTAGACTAGAACGACACTGGCTTGACTGGGCTTTTAGCTGCAGACAGAAAATCATACTACGTTGCAGCCTCTATAATCATATGAGCCAATCCTTCATAATATATCTCTTTCTGTATATCTAGATGTAGATCTATAGCCTTTTAATTTTATTTCTCTGGAAAATCCTGTCTGATACACTGTCTTTTGTGACTCTCATTGTTTAAGAAGTCAACATCTGACTTGGTTTGTTTTTCAGTTGGAAGATGTTGGTAATTTTCTATTTACTAAATTAAATGTTCTTAGTCCTTTCTTATTAACAAGGTTAAACTAAAAGTTCAATTTTCAAATGCAATAATAAGATCTAAATTTTCATGTAAAGGAGGTTTTCTATGGAATGAGTTGGGTTTCAGGAATTATTTAATTAAAACTTTTAAGACAAAGCTCTGTATGATAATACTGGTCTAAGTCTAGAAAAGGCTGCAAAGTTTAGTTTTTGAAGAATTAGATCAGAGTCAGTAGGATCCAAAGAAATTATTGAGATATCACTGATATATCAGACCATGAACATGACTATTACTGGGAAGGGGCGAAAAAAATCACATAACCTGATCACTTTGATATGCTTTAAGCATGGGTCTGGCTACATTCCCAGAATTAGCTCCTCCATTCATGTATATGTTGTCTAATAAATTATAGCTAAATTAATAACAACTAGAGGAAGGCAAGAAAGAGAATAAAAGAGGAAACCATGATTTTTACAGAGACCAAAGACATTAAAGGCATTACATTTCTTGGGGCAAGGGAAGTACTTGGGAAGCAAATATGAAGTAAATATCTTACCAAGATGCAACTGGGAGAAATTCCACTAAGATGAAATGCATTTGTCATGCATTATGTCTCCCTCCAGAATTTTCATTTTGACAGTTATATACTTTTGGAGCATATCCTCTTATACTAACTCTTGTATTGAATTTATGTTTACTCTCATATATTTATTTTTCATAACCTGAAACATTAATGCTAAGTGTCAAATTAAATTAATTTAAAGAAAGAATAACAGATGAGCAGATCAATATTGGCTATATTCCATATTTTGAAGCACCGAATGTCTAATAATAACAAGTCTTCATTAATACTGTCCATCATTTTTTTTTCTTAATTTAAGCATGCTTTTACAAATTAATTGATAGATTACCTTCTTTCTGATGATTTAAGAACACAAAGTTAAATATAAAATATATAAAGGAGAAAAAAAACATTGCACATTAACAAATGTTTCACATATTGTTTTGAACTCAGAAATTCTGAAAATCCAAGTAGTTACAGAAGTAAGCCATAGTAGCTGACCAAGAGAAAGGCATTGTACCATTTAATGACAGCCCTCTAAATGCAATTTAGTTTTCCTCTGAACATTAACGAATATGCTGTTTTTCAAAGTTATATATAAACACAGATCTCTCATCTGCTATGATATATATATATATATATATATATATATATATATATATATATATATGAAGGGTTTTAAGGGTTTCAAAAACCTTTTCATCCATTGCAAGCTTGAATTCAAGATAGACGTTAAGAATATCAATAGTGAAAACCAGCATCCACTATTTACATAAGATTTTAAATTTACGTTTTCCAATATCTTCTAGTTTCCATTATGTCTATTGAGCTGAGCTATCTATTTTGCTGCTACTCCTTTAAAAATAATATACCAGGCCGGCAGAGTGGCGCGGTGGTTGGGCGCTGGCTTGGGACACCAGCGACTCCGGTTCGGGTCCCACATATGAGGGTCAGTGACACTGCCCTCAAAATAAATAAATAAATAAATAAATAAATAAATAAATAAACATAATATACCTTTATATCTACGGTCACTTTTATTTTTATTTTTTAATTTAATTTTTAGTGAGTTTACTGCGGTGACATGAATAAAATGATATACATTTCAAGTGTACAATTCTATAATCCATCATCTATATATTCCATTGTGTGTTAATCACCCAAAGTCAAATCTTCCATCACCACATATTTGACCCCATATACACTCTTCTACTTCTCCTTCTCCCTTTTTTCCCCCTGGTATCCTCTAAACTGTTGTCTATGTCTATGAACTTTTGCTAGCTTGATTGTCTTATTTGTTTGTTGCTTTCAGTTTTATATCCCATATATGAATGAAGTCATGTGGTTCTGGCTTTTTCTTTCTGACTTATTTTGCTTAGCATGATAATCTCAAGATTCCTACATGTTGTCACAATGGCAGTAGCTCATCTTCTCTTATGGCTGAGTAGTGTTCCATTGTATATATGCACCACAACTTCTTTATTCAATCATCTATGGAAGGGTATTTTGGTTGTTTCCATGCATAATGCTACAATGAATATAGGGGTATTAAATCTTTAGGAATAAATGTTTTTGGATTTTTTGGGTAGTTACCCAGAGGAAGGATTGCTGGGTCATATGGTAATTCTATTTTAATTTTTTGAGGAACCTCCATACTGTTTTCCATAGTGGCTATGCCAATTTAAATTCCCACCATCAGTATATGAGGGTTTGTTTTTCTCCACAACCTCTCCAACACTTGTTATGACTGGTCTTGTTAAAAATTCCCATTCTGACAAGTGTGAGGTGACATCTCATTGTGGTTTTGGTTTGCATTTCCCTAATAGTAGTGGAAAGCCAAGTGCAAAAGAATGAAACTAAACTGCTATCTGTTATCATACATTAAAATAAACTCAAAATGGATCAAACACCTAAATATAAGACCTGAAACTATAAATTTCATACAGGGAAACAGATGTCTCTGACATTTCATCTAGATTGCTTAGTGGTTCCTAAAAGGAGTTTTGGTCTAACTACTCTATTGTAGCTAGAACAAAATTTCCTAAATCAATTTAAACCCTCATATTTTTATGTCTCAGGAGACACCTGAGGGTGTTAGGAAGTGGACTAATGGTTTATGAGAACGTGAATGAGTCATGTTGTATATCTCATTTAATCTCACTTTATCTTTAATCAAACCATTTTTTTTTTTTTAGGAATTACTGTCCATATTTTAGAGCTAAAAATAATGACACATATTCAGTATTTATCCTGACAGAGGTCATTCAGGTAGTAAGTAGCAGGAGCTAAATTGCAACTGAATCTGTCGAAATTGGCCCTGCCTGCCATTCAGTGCATTATGATTTCAAATTTAACTACACTGGGCAGCGCTGATTCCAACAGATACGCCTCATCTATCTATCCATGTAGTAGAGCACGACCTTAGAATGAATGACTTTTATTCTCATGAGGGCAAAAGGACATTTGGTGTCTATTTCTTACCCAAGGACCTTTGTTATATTAATGCCATTTAAATATGATTTATTTGGTTAAAAATTTGTTCTCCCATTTGTTAATGATGGCAGGGTGTGAAATATACTCCTTTAAATATTCCTTATTACTTTCAATAATCTTTTTATTCTATAAATTAAGATGCTCTAAATACTGCTTTTCTCACTGAGTTATTTGTTGCTTTGCTTCTCCATCAATGTTATTTTTTAATTAAACTCTAGAAAGGACATGAGCCCGCTTAATGCATTGGAAAGATTAATGTAAGTTACTATTAGAGCATTCAAATTTATACACTCATGTCAGACAAAAATAAAAAGCAATTTTTAATCTATTCACTGTGGATCCTAGATTCTGTTTAAAACACAATTAAAATTTATCAACATGGCAGGACTAAAAATTACAGCAATCCTTTTGGATTTCTTCAAATTTATACTACTTATATATGTCTGTGCCTAAGTTATAAGAGAGATGCAAGAATAGCTGTCCCATTGTTTTGCAATCTTACCTATGAGATGTGAATTAAGCAAAATTATAGGCCATTTTATAGAAGCCATATATTACATTTATATACTTTTTTTCAAAAAATTATTCATTATGCTTGGTCAATTTCCCCATTCCCTTTTATTAGGAACCAACTTATTGAGAACAGTGCATTCTGACAAATAAATATGTCTTTAATTGACTTAAAATAGTTTAGAATCCTATAGGTGCTTTATAAATTATCTCTCAAGTGTATACTCCAAAGTTTCTCCTTCAGTTGAGCTTGAATGTAATTTTTAAATATAACTAGACATTGTTGGATTGTTTTCTTTCCCTACTCACTGTCATACTATGAATGCCTTTTATCCAACTACTGGCGTCTCTCATTCCACCTGGGTCAGTATAGGGCAGAATGAGGCTGTTGGGAACAAAGCAACACAAATATGTCCTTTAATCATTCCCTTCACAAAAGGAAATTCTCCTCTTTTTTTGGCCAACATATAGTTATGTGATCTCCCACTCCTTTGTATTATCAATTTCCCTTCCCAGAGAGATGTAATCATAGAAGAAAAATTCAGAAAAGGCATCAAAAAGAGACTGACTCATATATCATTTACACCACCTGAAATCACATGTAAAAATTATGAAGGCTGTTCCCCAAACTTTGAGTGCTCCATTTCCACTGCTCCACTACACAAATTGGCATTTAAAACCAACCCTCTGATATCACAGCATTTTTATTACAGAAGACTTGTATAAATACTGGTTGGGAAAATAAATGACTTTGATATCAGAAATAGAAGGCTAACAACCATTTACTTAGTTACTTGGTGCTTTCTTGTTGTAAGTTTACTAAGATTTAAAAGAAAAAAATAAAAAGTGCAAGAAGAGATTATCCATTCTATTGTGTACCCATGTATTGGTCAAAGAAACAGACCTAAAATTACAATACCAATATGATAAATGCTACAATATTTATGTCCTAAATGCAATGGGAAGATTAGGGAGAGAAGGATTACTCTGCCTAGGGAAGACTATTACTCTGTTAGGGAAGACTATAAAAAAGATATTTGAGTTGGCATGAGAATAAGCATAGAGGTTTTTCATGAAGTTAAGAAAGAGGCAAAGGGAATGAGGATGAGATTAAGGATACGGGTAAAAATTCATTTCATTCAGCAGGATATCATCAGAAACCACCCTTATCATATACTTTCTGTGGTAGCTCAGGAAAGCTGGAAAGGCCAGAGGAATGGTGTAATGTCCTTGCCATATCAAACCTGCTTTTGAATGTCAGGCTATTGCAAACACAAAATCCATCAAAACTATTGGGTTGTCGGAAAAGTGATGACATATTTTTTCTATTTTTCCATTGCAAAAATGCGTCATGACTTTTCCGACAATCCAACATTTCCTTGGACATTTTCATGTTTCAAAGTTTAGACAAATAAGACTACGTATAGAGAACTGACTTGAAGAATCAAGAAAATAAACAATCTTCATAGCTAACAAAATACCTTAGCAATTATTTCCACATATCTTTGCCCAGTATTTATTTATTTATTTATTTATTTTATTTTTTAAATTAGTTTCAGATGTACAACACAGTGCAATAGTTATACATTTTACCCCTCAAAGTGACAACCCCCCACCCCCAATTCACTACCCCACCCCCCATATCATATATATCTATTACTCTTCCTCTGACTCTCTTTCACAGTATAATCCACATCCCATGACTATCTCTATATATTCAATTACAGTAGGTATACCACCTCCGCTTTAGTAATACAGTGCAGTGATCAAACCTCTACTCCATCCATGAAATGGTCTCCCTAACAAGACCTATGATCATCTGACATTCCACAGAATATTTACAACATTATTAATTATATTCCCCAAACTATTTTTCCTATCCCAGTAGCAATATTGTAGTTGCCTATTTTTGCTGTCTAATCCCTTCCCCTTCTCCCTCATCCCCATTCCTCTCCCAATTAGCAACCCTGATTTTTCCTCTATATCTATGAGACAGTTTCTGTTTACTTTGCTCATTCATACAGTTTTTCAGATCCCACATATGAGTGAGATCATATGGTATTTGTCCTTCTCTGACTGACTTATTTCACTCAACATTACAGTCTCTAGGTCCATCCATATCATTGCAAATGGCACGATTTCATTCTTCTTTATAGCGGAGTAATACTCCATTGTATAAATATACCACAGTTTCTTAATCCAGTCATCTACTGATTGACATTTTGGTTGTTTCCAAGTCTTAGCTATTGTAAATTGTGCTGCTATGAACATAGGGGTGCATAACTTTTTTTGAATAAGTGTTTTGGTTTTTTCAGGATAAATACCTAGGAGTGGAATTGCTGTTGCCCAGTATTTAAAATGTTAATGACAGGGTGGAGTGGCTTGCAAACTTAAAATCTAGGACAGATCTCACCAGTGATAATCTCATCATCATATCTTTATCTTTGAAATGTTGTTCAACACAATTTTGATTAATCAGGATAGAGAATTATCTTAGTCCATTATAATGGAGCTCCCAGTTTGCAACCATTTTAAAGGGATTCCACAAACGCAAGGAGAAAGTTACTAAATGGATGTTAGTGAGTATACACACGATCTTGGTGTTTCTCTGTGACAAGTGTCATGAATGTTTGGCCATGTCTTGAAAACATCAATTTCAGGTCATTTTTAGAAAGAAAGGCAATAAGTTGAAACATTTCCAAATAAGAAAACGTGTGTACTTTATAGCAGGTTAGCAGATTTCACAGCATGCTAGGTGATTAACAGCATGTGACATAATGATGTAAGTGTCATGAATGTGTTTACATTCTGTAATGTCAATATTCTATATTGCTGGTGCCTGAACAAAGAAACCAATTTTACACAGGACATTTGGACTGTGTCCATCCTTCTTTTCAATTTGTTTTGCTTTGTTATTTTTTTCAGTAAAATCATATTTTTAAATTTAATCCACCGAAGTAGTTTCATTTTAAACACACATACATATACATGTATATAGAGTGTCTGTGGGGGAGGGTGAGGGGGGCTCTGTGTGTGTGAACGTGCATGTGTGTGTATTTGGTGTATCTGTTAATATAAATATTTGTGATGAAGTAATCATGGAAAGAAATGTGATCTCTACATTCATTACTTCCAATTTATGGAAATAAGGGAAACTAGTTAATATTGCTTTTGTCTCATTTCTTTTTTTACTTTACTTGATCACTTCTGAGAAATTTCAATCTCCACTACTCTGATTCTCTTTTTTTTCTTTTTATCTTTTTTCCTGTGTGTGTGTGTGTGTCTGTCTGTCTGTCTGTGTATATATATATATATATATATATATATATATATATATATATTCTTTCTTTGTTCCCTTTGACTCTACAATTTGGATCTTAAAATCTTCAATGAGAAATGACCAGAGGTATGTATCCAGAGATGAAGGGTTTGGGGAGCTGTGAAGAAGATACAGTTCAACAAAATTTATTTTATTGTCCATAAACTCTGTACAAAAGGGCCATTGTCTTTAGTTTGCCTATTTTATAACACTGTCCTATCACTGAGACTGATCGTACTATTTTACTATGCTTAGCAGACTTCTAGATAGTGATGACAATGTGCTTATGTTTCCCTTTTATATTTCATTTTTCTAAATCTCTTGGGAAGGGAAACTTCCAGAATAAATGCAGTTTGGCTAGTGGCTCTTCCAAGTCATCATCACCATTTTTTTTTCCAGGTTTGAACTAGAGAGCCTCACTGTGCCAAAATGGTTTCATTTCTGTGCATGAACAATATTTGAATTCCAGAAACAGGCATCCGCAAGAGTTCCAGCTAATAATAACAGTGGGAATTGTGTTGCTTATGCCAAGTTAACCTAAAATGTGACCTGATTTTTATCCTTTTCAGTCTAGAGATGATTGAAACTAGTAGCATAACTATGAAAACTCTGTCTTTTCTTAATCTTCCCAACAGCTGAGTTTCTGGGAAAAGGATCAGTCTGATTACAGCAATCCAACATGAAGGCATTCTACATATGGTGTAAGGAGGAAAGGTCTCACATATTCTAATAAATACAAAGACATCAGGAACTCAGAAAATAGAAAATCAATTGAATTCAGCAAGTACTATCAATTGGGTACCAAAAATTCTTTGCCAACATTACTTTAGAATTATTTTCATATGGAGTATTGCAAGGAACAATAAAATGTGAACTGAGAGCACCAAACTCCTTCAGATATTATTTAAAAAGTTGTAAAATATTTGTCATTTACAATAAAATTTAAATAAGGTGATATGTACATATACACATATGTACTAGTAATTTTATAAATGTATATTTCCTGTATTTGCATTTTCTTATGAAATTGTCCATTAGTAGAATATTACTATGCATTTTCCATATGGAAAACAATTCACTTTCCACCTATAATAAACTGAAATCATTGGTTTTAAGAAGTAAATTATAACCACTGAGAGAACATTATATTTTAAAATATTGTGATAAGAATAGATATTTTACAGTAACATGGATCTTTCTCCCATAATAATTCATACTTGATGTTGACAGAATTATTGAGGAATTTTCTTTTATATAAGTATCCTTTCATATAAAACTGATTTTGTTTTTATTTTTATGCTTTAAATATTTGCTAAAATGCATTACATAGTTCACAGATTTCACACAGCTCTACTGAGGGATAATTCGCTCACATTTGTATCATTAACTGCTGTGGAAACTCTAGTTCTTTGGCTGCCTTTAGAAGAGTTTATGAGTGTTTTATGATGTTTCCTGGTCATACTGTATTTTTACAACTGTTGCAAATAGACACAAATGTCATAAATTACTGAAAAAAGTTATCCTCGATCCCTCCGAGTTTAATGAGGAACAGTTACAGAAAAGGGAAGTTAGCAAGTGCCACTAAAGTCAGCCTGATGGATTCCACATGTAGAATATGTTCAGATCTTTGAGTCAGATTCGTTAAAGTCGTAACGCACTCTTTATTTCTTTCTCCTCTTTAACACTATTTTAAATGCCCTTAATTCTGGATAAATTCACTATTTGCTAATAAATGCAGATATTTGCTTGAAGCAAATAGTCCAAAGTAGGTGTCTTTCCAGGTAGAACAAACAAGTATATATATCTGCCTTCAAATCAAATAATTTACATAATATTTGGCTAGAAATTCCACATAACTAAAATCTTTAAAACGAATTAGCATTTTGAGTACTGTACTTGAGACATTGTATAAACTTAATGCTGAGTCTATAAATTTAGATTTATATATTACTATATATATTACTATAATCACATACTGATTATTAGTAACAAATATTTATTTAATGCCAAATATATGTGTGGAATGGTGCTAAGTACTATGGATTCAAAGAGGTTAAAGGTAGAAATTAAAACATAGTCAGGCACATTTATAATTAGCAATAAAAGATAAATCTAAGTACTTAATTTATACTACTAATAATAAGTTAACATTGTGATAGAGAAAATCAGCCTAGCAAGAAAAATATCCTTGAGGATGAAAGGAATTGAACTGTACATTTTATCAAAATTGAATTTAAGTAATGAAAATTGGGTTTAAAGAACTATATCCAGGAAGAATACATTTAGGTTTCTGCAACTTTAGCAAATAAAGACCACATGGAACCTTGAAGAACAATCCATAGATGTATACCCTCTACCAGACATACAAAACAATGGGCATCCTAAAGATAACATGAGAAACTCAAAGGAACAAGAAATCACACAACTTTCCAGTACTAAAAGAGGTTTAACATATTTAACATTACTGATCTGAATTCCTCACTAAATCTGGTTCTAAGTAGGAAAGCTAATTGGATATAATTGCATTTCTTTTCTCTACTTTCAAAATTCTTCTGAACATGCCCAAATTAGAAAAAAAAAATAAATATGAAGGCTGGAGTGGGGTACAGTACTCTAGATAGCACAAAATGCATAACTATTTGGTCTTAAATAACTGAACATTAACTGACTGTCTGTCACATGAAAGCAAATACTATGTGGAATGCCTTAGGACTTAATTTTCTCATATCAACCTCACACAACCCAATAATATAAATTACATTATTATATATATATATATATATATATATATATATATATATATATTTTTTTTAATTAAAGAATTGAGTCTTAGTTATATAAACACTTGCTGGAGGTCAAAGAGTTAGTAAAGTGACAGAAAACCAATGAAATCTGACTCCAGGCTCTAGGTTTTTAACAAATACTCTGTAATGGGATATAAGAACAGGCATATATGAATTCAAGTTTACTACTAATTACTAACTTTTCACCCTTCTATATACTCACATACTTTCTCTCCCTCTCTGTCTCTTCTCCATCTATATATAAATATATATATATATATATATATATATATATATATATATATATATATAATATATATATATATTTAAGAAATTGCTTTTTTGTTTTTTATAGATTACTTCATATTATTCAACAGAAACCTAATTACAAGTTGTTTATGATCCTAATTCTTAGTTGAAACTCAATGTGGGATTAATAATACTCCTAATGAAATCTAATATCTAAGAGCATAATATAGAATAACTCTCAAAGGGTTTTTTTCCCTACAGTAAATGCTTCCAATATTTTGGAGAAGTTACCTCAAATAAACTTTTGGACTAAGTTCACTGGCTTGTTCATCTAACACCATATATAATTAGAGATAAAAAATTAATATGTGGTAGATTTAGGGGGATAACCACTGAAAACAAGTTCTTAAGGTCTTGCATGGGATGGCGTTTGAAGGGTTAATTCATCCTAAAATCAATGTTTGAAAACTAATTTTAAAACATTTATATTATTTTACTAGAAATCTTAAAAGATATATTTCCCTAAATCTTATTTCTTTGTACTCATTGAGCATTTTTATTTTCAATTACATACACTGTCTTCCCCATACCTAAAAATAAATGGATATAATTCATGCACCAACTTTCATTTTTCCAAGCCTGGTACAATAAATAAAAATAATATTTGATTTTGGAAAAGTTAGAACTTTTTAAAGAATGCAAATGAAACAAACACACATCACTGACAATAGTCTATGTTTTAATTCCTTTGAGGAAAACCCGAAAGATGCCTAAAGGTAAAAGCAGTTCCTATCTTCTTTGCTCCTGTCAGAAATGTGTTTTTGTTCTACTGCTGCATGTATTACCATTATCAAACTACTGTGTATTTGATTCTCGCCTATGGCAATGCAGTGGCCCCAGCTAATAGAAGGCTGAATAGCATCAGGACTACATTAGGAAAGGAATGTTTTATTTAAGGACTCGGCTGGTAACTCACTACCATATTTCCCTTTACAATTTGCTCACTCTAATTGTTAAAACATTTCCTGCTATTTCAGAAGAGCACCACAAAAGCCTACAGATGAAGCCCTACCAGGTTTACACTGAAGGAACAAATTTATTTTGTGACCTACATTTACAAGCATTGGAAACATGTCTTGTATGACTCCTTTCATTCCTGTCTCTCTCTCAGTTGTTCACAATTGAACATCAGATCTTCTTTAGGCTCTGAAATAAGTAATTAATAAGCATCTGTGTTAAACTTTCTGAATGAAAGTCAGTGAGACAGAACTTAGACAAATGAACCTAGAGACACATGTGCACCAAGAAATGCAGTCTGAACAACTTCTGATTCAAAAATGTATTTGAGATTATTGAACTGTTTTCTCCACAAATTAGGAAAAAGAACTGGAAATGTACTGATCAAGTGTACAAAAATGTGTAACAATTTTCCATTATGTTGTTAAAAGTTTTAAATAACTAAATCATATTTCCAATATTAACAATTTTCTAGTGGATATGTGAGACATACTCTTCTATTTCTGGAAATTATTACAAGTGTCATATTAAGACATACTAAAATCTCCATCAACTCTGTGGCCTCTCTTTGTTCAGGTACATCTTGAATTAATACTTCTCCCAATTCCCATCATGATAGGTGAAAAATGTAAATAAGTTAATACAAAGACAAATCAAACATGTTTCAATCAATAAAGTACAAGCTTTCATTTCTGAACTCCTGGTAGTTATTTTCCATGTAGTCAATATCAGCAAAGCATCAAATATTTCTTAAAGCTAACAGTTTCACTTGGGGCATAATCTCAACTTGAATAAAGGTTTAAATCAACATCTTTTCAACATCATGGTCCCTGGCATATCAGTGAGAAAGGCAGCAATCCTGAAGCTGACAAAGTCAAGGTCACTGGGGGTGGAAACTGGGAATATGCCCTTTTAACATTGTCCCAGATAACTGTTATGAGCTCTAAAATGGGTGTGTTACTGGTTTTAGCACTTTCTGCCTAAATAATTGAACTTGAACAAGTAGCCCCCACACACCATGGTTTTGATTTCTTTGTTTCTGTGATGCCCAGTCAACTGCTTGACCAAGGTATTCTCTTCATAACCGTGATTTTTCAAATCTGACCATACATTAAAATCTCTTGGGGATCCAACCACAAAGTTTTTATTTATGTTTTCTGTATATAGGAAATTTCTAGCATCCCAGAATATCCTTTTATTCCCCTTCCTAATCAATTTTTCTCCACCGGTGGCATTCACTACTCATTTTGCCTATTCCTGAACTTCATATAAATGAAATTCCATCCCATACATTGCTTTAGACAATACCAGGGGGAAACAGTTCTTTAGCCCCCACCTAGATTTTGTAGTGTTTCAAAATCAGGTCACCTATTAGGGGAACTTTTAAATAAAAAAGTTGTCTGAAATATAATGTCAATTAGTACCATTTTCCTGAGCATTCAAGGATTAATATCTCTTTGGATAAACTCATCATAAATCTGAATCCTCCCCACTTAGAAACATTTGGTAGAAGAAAAAAACCTTTGCAAAACACATTTGCAAATTCTAAACATCTATACAAATGTAGAGTATTATATTATTATTATTATTATTAGTAGTAGTAGTAGTAGTAGTAGTAGTAGTAGTATTTTCTGCCCAATATACATTCTTAAAGAAACAGCTTCTCACTGTCCAGAGAGGTGAAAAATTGTTCAGACTTCAAAGCCTTTAGAGTTCCTTGACATGGCAAATTCAATGGACCCTTTATGTGTTGTATACTTTGTTACCATTGCAACTACTAGAAAGCAAAAATACAGCTATGCCTTGCCTACCTATTCAGTCTCACCTCTTGCCTCTGGCTCTTTTCCACACTAGGCTCTAGTTTTCAATCACTTGAACCAACCTCAGCCTTTCCTGTCTCAGGGTCTTAAACACATACTGACCTACCTTGGGATTTCCTGTTACTGCTTTTTGGAAAACTATAATAACATCTCCTTCTTTCATTATCTGTATACTAATCACCTCTTCAGAAAGGCCTCTCTTTCCTATTTTTATCTCTGCTTTTACTCTCTCAGAGCACATGTGATCTAACTCTTTAAGCCCATCTTAAAGATTGCTTACTGGTTTCATTTGCTAGATTGTAAATTCAATGAGGCTGATGATACTAGGCATCCTACTCAATTTTATATATCCATAGCCTAACAGTTTGCCTAAAATATTAAGAATCCTCAAAGAAATGAAGGTTTTGACTTTCTAATGAAGAAAACAGTGACCCTTATTTATTAATTAGAACTTGTTTGCCCTGGAGTCAGAGTTCCGAGGCAGGCTTTTCTTTCATGTGTCATTTCATCTTGGTTCAGTCATTGGATCTCTGTGAAAGAAGTAAGCTGCTTTTTGAAGCATTCCTTATATATTAAACTCTAACGTTAAGGTAATGGTGATCTTCTTAGTATTTATGCTTAACACGCTGTTAGGGGGTTGAGAAAATGTTTTCTAATTTCTCCCTCCAAATAAACATGGCTCTTCTTGCTTCAGCAAGACAGAGTTATCCAAGCATGCATGCATGGGCCTCTTATGAAGATGTTAGCTATTTCTCCATATTTCTCTGGTGCAACTGATTCAATTGATCTGAATAAGAGAGAAACAAGAGATTCTTGTTCTTTTATGAAAATTGATGTAGGAAACTACACAGCATTAAATATTGTCTGACAGTCAGTTTCAAAATACATTGACTGTCTTCACTGTGGTAGAGCAGAAAATCCATATCTTGACCATCTTTCAATTTTGCTGTTTTGCCTCTATGTTATGAAACCTCTATAGCAGAGCTAGCAGAATCAAGGACGAACTAAAGGAGGATGCTTCTTATAAGTATTGCATATTTCTTTTTCCTTGTGAGACAGGAGACAATTGAGCACTATGATGCAGTAAATTAAAAACAGAAGATGGAGCCAATGTCTATAAAAGGCAGTTTTGCATAATTCCTCATAAATTAGAATAGAAACATACTTCAGTCTTTTTAATCAATGAGAAGACTGTTCTTTCAATGACTGTTGTGGTTCTTAGCCCAGGAGTACTACAGCCAATGGTGGTGTGACTTCTGTTATTTTAGTCATAAAATACCTATGCAAACTCCAGATGTTGCCTATGAGGCCAGTTGTTAATGGGGCAAGAGAGGATTCATTCCATGCCCATTTTCTACTTTGGTGCTGAAATGCGAGCTTGTCCATGGTCTAGATCCCACCCACATGCCAATGTGCACCTGCAAAAGTCTTCAATTTGGAGGCTTTTAAATCACAAACAGACACTCTGATTCAAGCTTACATATTAAAAATTCCATAGCAGTGAAAAAATACTCCAAAAACTCAGAGTTCTAACTCCTTAATGAATTATGTACATGGTGCAAGATACACAGACAGACATAATTTGATTTCCTGTTCCAAATACTGGAGAGCATATGGCAACATGGACCAAGTCCATTTCAGGGTACTGTTTCAGTCGCACTTGTGAGTAAAGCAAAATGTTATCAAGATTTGCTTTAATTGAGGAAACTGGGAATTCCAAACTATTCATAAAATATCGTTGACAACATTCAAGCTCAAGATGAAATGAAGTCTACTTTCTACAAGTTAACTCAATAGTCTTTGGAGACACAGTGCATGTGAATAGACAGCCACAGCCTGAGGCCCATTTTGTGCAGATTCTGCATGGGTTTTCTTCTCATTTATAGAGTCATGCTCCCTGCAATGGCCAAGTTTCATTTTAGACTCCCAATGAACCAGAAACCCAAAGCTAAAGTCATCTACAGTCACCAGCTTTCTTATGCTTTTCACCTGGAGTCATAAATCTTTTCTTTATATCCTTTGGGAAGGCGTGAGTTCTCCTGGAAACTTGGGCCAAGTTCACCTGACACTTCTCATGAGCCCCATTTAAGGTTTACATAGAAAAAAAAAAAAAGTCAAATCAAAATAATTTTTACCAGTTTTAGATTTCATTTAAAAAACACACAGACACATGTGTAATGTCCCAAGTCACTTATTTTAATAGTAATCTGCAAGACAGAAATGGCATCAGTTTAGACTGACAGGACTAACCTGGGAAACACACATAAGATTCAAATCAATCTCCTTAACCCGAGGTTATCTCAAAATGAGGCCAAAGGAAGTTTCATGGTAGAAGTTAAAAGCATGAGTATTTAATAGTCAGTTATGTCTCTGTGATTCACGTCGATATAAATGCTCTTAAACCTGATATTTTCAGTCCATATAAGCACAAAAAGTTAATATCATGCTTACCGGATGTTGTAATTCAAGACTGGTTCCAGGGTACGAAGCTTTTTAGATGAGCGAAAGCACACAGGCATGAGGGCTGGGGCTTGGTCATGAACTTGCCAGTAGAGGGCCCCAAAGACAAGCATTGTCTAACAAGTGCTCATCTGGATGGACTCTAGAAATATCATCATCGGTCTCAGTTTAAGACCCCTCCCACTTCTGCTGCACACTCATAGTAGATAGAGAAAATGTAAAAAAGAGAACTGAAAAGTTATTGCCTTCTTTATCACCTACATGGGTAGAAGTTAGGATAGCTTTGGGGAAGAAGATATGGTAGGCAGCGAAGTGAGGGGAACGTCTATAATTCTGGTAGTACTTTATTTTATGATCTGATTAGTTGTGATGTGGGTATTTTCTTTGAGGTGATTTATCAAGGTGGCTATATGTGTACTTATATGCCTGCCACACTTAAAAAAATGTTTACTTAAAAAAAATATTGTGCTGTGTTCTAAGATATACATACTTGAAAAATTAACACAAAACAGTGAGCAGTGGGGTTGAGTCTGCAGGCCTGCAGGAGTCTGGGTGTGGAAACCTGGGGAAGCAGGCCATGGCTTAGACTAAGATGGAGTCAGAAATGAAAAGTACCCTGTGAAAATAAAGAAACTGACGAGAGCCACGGTCACTGTGTAAGATGAAGGAATGAAAAATGACTCAAAAAGCTGTTGCTTCTCTTTCTGGATACACCGCTGACTTAAAATCCCATACCCAGGAAGGCAAGAAGGGAAGTACAGAGGCTGATAACCAGCTCCTGCCCTGGAGTATTTAATATCCCATAGATTAAACCTGACATAATCCAAATGCCATCAATGTATGGGTGTCCTACCACACTAATATAAGACCTGGATCTGAATCTAGAACTTCACCTGGGAGCAACTGAAAATTTTATTTGATCTGTTTTTTTTTTTTTTTTTTTTTTTTGAGGGCAGTGTCACTGGCCCTCATACGTGGGACCGAACCGGGGCCGCTGGCTTCCAAGGCCAGCGCTTAACCACCGCGCCACTCAGCCGGCCCTGCAACTGAAAATTTTAGAGCAGTATGATATTAGACCAAAGGAAACAAAGTTAACCTTTAAAACAAGCAAACAACTAGTGAACAATTTACTCAAAGTAGATTAAAAGCAAATAAACAAACCTATTCTTCTATACCTATACCTATTCTTCTCTTAATGAAACATTAAGCAGAAGGAAAAGATGTATTGCCTCTAAATGAGCAATAATTAGACAAGCCCTCTTTTCACCAGAAACAGATAAAGAGCATTCTTTTAAAGTATTTATAGAAATTACTGTCACAAAAAAGCATATTGCAAAAGTGGAGGTAAACACTTTTTAATTGTACACACATATTAAAAGATACTTTTCATCTGGATAAATACTGCTGAAGAGCTAATAAGGGGCTAACTTAGCAAGAACTAACTGAATTTTAAAAGAAATGAAAGGCAAATGATATATGGTGTTCAGAGACTGATTAAATGTATTATCTCTTTTAAATATCAAATGTAAGCTAGAAACTAAAATCATAACTAAGTTTTACTTAATAAAAGGATTGCAATTAAGTTTCCAGAGGCCGTTAATAAGAAAAGTAGTAGACACAATTTTCATAAAGTTAAATTACTTAAGAATCTTGTTCTGCTTGAGAGGACAGGTAGAATGAATAACTTTTGACTTTCTTAGAAAAATAAATATGTCTCCCTGTACTCAGCATATATTTACTAAGCACTATTCTAATTTTGGGAGTTTGCTTGGGCTCTTGGAAAAACAGAAGGCCTCTGTGAGTGCAGCAGAGTGGGTGATGGAGGGTGATGATGGCTGCTCAAGGCTGTGAGCTGGACCCTGTTGGAGGCTCTAGGCAAACGTGAAGAGACCGGGACGTGCTTTCAGTAACTTGGTGAATGAAGAGTATGACTCCATGTTTTTTGAGGTGTGTCTGCGGAGAGCCTTTAAGCCTTGTCCCTCTCTCTTCTCCTTGTACCTCACATCTGGGCAAACTGATAAACAATCCCTCTGCCCCCTTCTTTGGTCTCAGCAGGAGTTCAAACTATCCAAGCCCCTGTCTGCAAGCAGAAATCCTCACCCTTTTCCTAACCACAGTAAGAACCGCAGCCCGTCACCTTTTACTATTCTTTTCAGACATTTTGAAACTCCCTTGGGAGTGGCCCTGTTCTTCCCAGAAAACCTCCTTACATGAGTAATAAACCTTTTCAGACCCTCTTGGTGTGTGTGTGGGCACATCAGTGTTTACATCTGAATGAAATTTTAGGTAGCCCTAACAGATGGTAAGCCTTTGGAGTGTTGGAGTAGGTGTAGATATTATGGGATGTATTTTTGAAAATTCACTTATTTTCTCTGTGCAAAATATGCTGAAGGAAGGCAAAGGATAGGACAGGAAAGCTGCTGCACGTTATTGCAATAGTCTAAACTCAATTCTCCCTAGCCTTTACCACTCCAGAGAGCCCACACAGAAATTAAGAATGTCTGCATGGTACACTAGGAAATCGAGAGGTGGGTCTAGGCCACATTGTTCCTGGTTACTCTAATTCTTTTGGGCCTCACTGAACAACAGGAGTCATTATCTTGGTATACTTGAAACACATTGGGCAATGATGCTGGAAAAGCTGGTGTGAATAATGATGCCTTTGACTCAAGTGGTGAGAAGAGGTGGTTTCAAAGGTAAATAAGGTATTTGGTCATATTTTGGAAGTGAGAGAAAGTGATAAATCAAGATAACTCCAAGGATTCTGACATGGGCAAAAGGAGGATAGATGGAGGATAGATGTTATTTACTGAGAGGGGAAGAAACTGTGAGGAGCTGGTTTAATGCACCAAAAATGAAAGATTTTGTTTTAAACACATTAGAGGGGTTAACCAAAAATCCATTTTTTTTTTTTTTTGAGCACAGTATCTCTGGCCCTCATATGTGGGACCCGAACCGGGGCTGCTGGCTTCCCAAGCCAACGATTAACCACCGCGCCACTCTGCCAGCCCTGAAAAAAAAAAAAAAATCCATTGTCTTCATTTTGCCAGGACTGCTCCATAAAATGTTAGAACCATGTGGAAAAATGTACTATAATATTTCTTTTTTTGTGTAATGGAAAATAATTTCAGCATAATATTTCATCTGAAAATGCCTTTATTTCCACATCCTTCTTGAAGGGCATTGTCTTCAGATATAAAAATTGTGGTTGACAATTCTTTCAGTGCTTCAAAATGTTGTGCCTTTTTTTTTGGCCTTCAAGATTTCAGATACAAAATCTGGTGTCCTTTGAACTGCTGCTCCACACCAATTAGTAATGTGTTGGTTATCTATGGCTGCTTTTAAGATTTTTTAAGTTGTCTTTAGTTTTAGAAGTTTAATTATGATGCATCTTGGCTTGGGTTACTTTGGCTTTATGCTATTTGGAACTCACTCAGCTTCTTCAATCTGAAGTTTTTCAAGTTTTGCCAAATTTAGGAAGTTTTCAAACATTATTTATTCGAATACTTGTCCAAGTTTACTCCCTCCATCCTTTGTTCTGGGATTTCAATGATAAAAGCATGAACTTTTTAATTATTATTTCACTGGTCCCCGAGAGTTTGTTGATTTTTTTCAGACTATTTTTCTCTCAAATATTCAGACTGAACAAATTCTATTACTCTGTCCTCAAGTTCATTTTCATCCTCTGTCATCACTGTCAGTTATATATGTTTTATTTGGTTCTTTTTTATATAATTTTTACTACTTTGCTATTTTTTTGTTTCAATTTTCTGTTTTTGTTTGTGTTTTGTTATTTTTTTATTTCTGTTTTCTATTTTTTGCTTTTTGAGAATTTAAATCGCCATTGAAGCCTTTTTACGATGGCTCTTTAAAATTCTAATATCTGATTCATCTCTCTATTGGTTTCTGTTGATATATTTTCTCATTCATGTTGTGATTTTCCTGGTTCTTGATATAATGAATGCTTTCTCAATTATATTCTGAATATTTTGGATATTAGATTATGAGACTCTGAACCCTATTTGATTTTTGTTGTTGTTAAGCAGGATGTTTCCTTGTGGTGGAGGCCCAGTAAGTGCATATGTTTAGCTTCTTACTGTGCCTCCGTACACCCCAACAAACACAGCACTGACTCACACTGCCTCGTTGCAGAGAGATGAGACAGAAGTTCACCTTACCCTCAACTCTGCTGAGACCTTCACAGGGAGTGGGGAACCAAGTTACAACTCCTCATTGTATACATGTTGAGGTGTAAGCTCAGCTTCACACCCGGCCCTCGAACACGAGAGAGAGAGTAGATGAAGGGCAAATTCTCATTGTTTTGTTACTGCTGGATTGAGGTGAAAGCTCAGCACTCTACTAAGCCCCACTGACATCAGAGGTAAAGTAAGGCAGAGTGTAATGGAAGGCAAATGTGGAGTGCCAGCTGTCTTCACCTTGAACCACCTCACTGCACCTTTTTGATACTAGGTTTGGTGAATGATCAGCTCCCTATTGGACCAAGCTAACACCAGGGAAAGGAGTGTGCACTAGACCATCCTGCACCACCTAACCCCACCTTATTTCTATTAGAAGGTTGTGGGGGCTCAGCTCCCTCCTAGACCCACCTATTTATTTTTACACCAATTTTACAAGTGACAATAATTACAACTGTGTGTTTTAATTATGAAAATACATTAAATTTAAAAATATTTTAATATCATTATAACATGTATTTCCTGTTACTACCCAGATCTTCTATATATACATTGATATTTTATAGTTGCAATAATAATACATGCTGTTTTGAATTTTTATACTTATGTTTATGTTTTATGTTTCTTATTCATGAGTTTCATTCTACTACACACACAATATATTATAGTGTAAATGTATTATAATTATTTAAAAGATTATGACATTAGAAAATTATTTAAAAATCACTTTAATAAAGTGTATAGTCACTTGTCTCCTAAAGTAGCTACTCATTAATAACTCTATTAGTTTTTTTGTTAATGACTATATTAATTTCGTATGGTTGCTGTAACAAGTTACCATAAATGTGTTAGATTAAAACAGCACACATTTACTGTGTTGTAGTTTCGGAGGTCAGAAGTCTATGAATCTCACAGGCTATCAGCAAGTTGTTGTCAGGGTTATGTTCCAGTTTGGAGAATCTAGGGGCATAATCTCTTTTTATTCATTTTTTTCCCCAGTTTCTAGAGGCTTTCTACCATCCTTGGTTCACGGTTCCCTTTCATCTTCAAATATAGCAATTGCTTTCAAATCTTTCTCACATTTTCCTACATTTACACTAACTCTTCCTTCACCCTTTTCCACATTTAAGAAATCCTTGTGATCACATTGTGCCCACCCAGATAACCCAAGAAAGTCTCTCTATTTTAATGTCATCTGATTACCTGTTTAATTCCATCTGCAACCTTAATCCCTTTGCCATGTAACATAACATATTCACAGTTCTGGGGATTAGTTGTGGATATCTTTGGCCATTATTCTGTTTACCACCATGACGATTTGATTTGGGTTGCCCTTCATTTACCTGAGTCATGATATTCACTGTCCGCAAGGAATAAGTTGAAGGTTGTAAGTCAACTATATATAGCTTATCCTTTCAACACCAATTAGGAATGGAGTTTGTAAAACTAAGATGAATTCTAAATAAACATGGCTTTTAGAGTACAGATTAGATGTTAAATTATTATTATTATTATTATTTTTTTTTTTGAGGGCAGTGTCACTGGCCCACATATGTGGGACCCGAACCCGGGCCGCTGGCTTCCCAAGCCAGCGTTTAACCACCGCGTCACTAGGCCAGCCCAATGTTAAATTATTCTTAAACCTTAGAGAGAGTGGGGACATTCATTTCTGAAGTCTTGGATCCTTTAGTACATTCCTAAAATAGAAATCTGTGAGTAATGGAGCATCAGCTACAATCAGATAATAAGGAAAATACCTGTTTTATAAGGTAAAGATATGGAGGAGAGAGTTTAAATTTTAGCACTAGAAATCACACCAAGAATCTAGAACAACTTCATCTCCAGAACATGAAACTGAACTCCAGAGTCTTAAAAAGTATCTTGTCCATAATCCCACATCCAATAAATGACAATGGGAGAGTAACAGCCAGAAATCAGTTTTTCTGAACTCCTCCATTTTATTAAAACATCCACTGAAGAAAAGTGTGCATGATGATTTATTTAAACTAAAATTTATCCACAGTGAAAGACATATGATAAAATTACTATCACATCAACCAGGAAATTTGTTGAAATAAGAAATTATATAAAACAAACAAATAAAGTAAAATTAAAGCAATACTTTGATGAAGAATTACTCTTGATTTATTTTTTCTTTTTTAAAGATAAAATTACTGTCTGTTGTCCTCCATTTTATAATCTCTGGATGATTATAAACAACCACATTATGAGTGAGCCTGTATAGAAAACATTTTTTCCAATCAAAAAATTTCAATATATATTATACAAGTTAAAATGACAGAGGTATATATTAGGTAAGCAGTATATTTGAGTATATAATTAACCTATTTTATAGGGGCTCATTTTTTACTATTAAATGCTTCAAATACATTTATCACTGAACATAAGAAATTATACTCTTAATTTTATCATTAAAGTAAAAATTCTGGAAATTTTTGTATCATAGGAATTGAAATACCAATAAAATGTATTAATTTCCTAGTAATGTCTCTTCTTCAGTTTAATTCAGGTAAAAACTACCAACTAACACACATACAAACCAAAAGCTCTTGATAGAAATCCTGTTATCTAGCTTCAACTTGTGATATTATATGTCTTTGGAATCATTAGCTGTAAACTAGAATATACTAAACATATAATCTATTTATAGATGACAGGGAAAAAGAATAGTCTGTTAATATTTTTTCTTTTATCAGGACAATCATCAAAATGATTCAAAAAAAATCCCCAAATGATTCTGACATAACCATCTCAGCTATACAAATTAGCCACTACTAAAGAGTTTGTTTTTGAACACATTGGACAAAACATAGTTATTTTTGATGTCAGAGGGGCAATAGATTGGGGGAGAGGGGTTACCACTTTGTGAGGGGTGAAATGTCTAACTATTACATTGTTTTGTACACCTGAAACTAATTTTACAAATAAATAAATAACCTTTAAATTCTTCCCAAGGTAAGAGGAGACTTTAAGTTCACATATGGCACCTTCCATAAGGGCTTACTGAGTGCTTTGATAGAAAGTTAAAAGATTTTTCTAAACAAGTCTCTATCAGAAATTTTTTAGGCTTTTTCAAGGCTTTTTACACACACACATTTATGAAGAAATGTTAGAGAAATATGAAAAATTAGTAGTAGTGCAAAAATATGAGGTATTTATCAATGTTTTTGTTTGATTATTAGCACTAAACCTAGGCTGGCTATTTTAGTGTACTGGCTATATAATTGCTTTCTGTCAAGCATTTTCATGGTATGATGGATGTACAAGTTTAAAAGACAAGACTGCAAGATATAAAAAAGTCCAATCACTATACCATACACCTGAAACTAATACATCAATAGAATATTGAGTACCAACCATATTTAAATTTAAAAAAAAATGAGGAAGAGGACGGAAAAAATAGAAGCCACGTAGATGCTCACATGAGGTATAGTGTTTAATATTTAGAGATTGAGACTGTGTTATTATTTAAAAACAGACAGATTGAAAAACATGAGGCATTTGATATATTGGTAAACTTTATTTAAAAATGAGGCAAAAAATGTATTAACAATAGGGTAACCAAATAATTTATCAAGAAAACTGGGATAATTTAGGAAGTGAAAGGGACTCCTCATATTTAGACCAGGATAATAGACATTTACTGGATTTGTCCAAGGCAATTCAAGAGGTATGATCATGCCAATGATCCATATCACGCCAGTGGAATAAAGAGCTTAGACAGCTTTTCACACAGACCTCGATTCAAGCTCTGGTTGTGCCACTTATTTTTTTTTTTAACTAGGACATAATTTAAGCATTAAAAACTAGTATCATTATATGTAAAATGGAAGCATAATAATACCTTTCTCTCAGGTTTGTTGTCAATAATAAATGCAATATTTAAAGCAGCTAGCAGGGTTACTGGCACCAGGTGAGTGCTCAAAGAAAGATAGTTATATGTAAGTGCTAACGCTCAGAAGTTATTTTTTTTATTAGTTTCAGGTATACAAAGCAACGTGATAGCTAGACATTTACACCCCTCACAAAAATGATAATCCCCCTCCCCCAATCTACTACCCCTCTGACATTTTATACAGCTGTTACAGTACAATTAACTATATTTGCTATGCTGTACTTTACATCCCGTGAAAGAATAAGCAGCCAAAGAAGAAACAAATAACCTCAATTAGGAGATTTTGAGAAGTGTCTCCCAGCACTACAAAATATCTATCCCATCTGAACTTTAGAAATTCTAATTTTGGGCATTTATTTATTTCTCCTTTTATAATTTTCTCTTTTTACATGCAAATAATTCTGGGAGGAATGCATATTTTAAGAATTTAATAAGCCTTTCTCATTATATATTATAAATTAATTACTATATAAAACAATATATTTTGTTTAGACCTCAATTGTTTTCAGAAGTTCTGCACATATCATTACAATTAAATTTCTGCACATTAGCAACTACTATTATCAACCTTGCTTTCCAGATGAGGAAATTGAATGATATATTCAAGCCTAGAGAGGGTGAGGTGGAACTTGACTTGAATGTAGGTTGCAGGCTCTGATATCTAGAATTCTAATTCAGCAGCGTTAGCTAAGAATCTGTTTTCATAGTGCAGAGGCTGGAGGAGACAGGCTGTTGTTAGAAAAAGAGCCTTAGGAGGCTATATGGTAATCAAGCGACTACTACTAGCAGATGGCAATGGGCAACGACTAGAAGAAAGAATGGTGAGGGAAGAACCTAACACGGAGGTGTGATCAGAAAGATACATGCAAGACAGAATGGACAACCTTTTTGGGCCGTTTCAAATCCTTTTGGTCCCACCGCTTCTGTCAGTCAGCACAGCAGTGGAAGTTTCATGCAAGCCTTTAACACTGTGATAGCTCCTTACGATCTACCCTAAGGCTTCTCTGAGGCCAGAGCATGGATGCCCATTGAAACCCTCTCAGCCTTTACACATGTGCAACTAAGTTCAGGGAAGTTCAAACTAGTGAAGCCATCATTCACACATTTGGAAAGAAATCAGTTATTTCTTTGAGTGCAAAGGTCTGAGAAGAATTTCATAAATCTCCTCCAAAACTCACAATGGATTGAGCACAATTTGGCTTTTCTTCTTTCTCTGTTTGACTCGCTTTGTCCTTCATTCCTGTTTCAAGGGACCAAGGTCTCAGCACAGTGCAGCAGGAAAATATGTTCTCTGCTCTGGCAGGAAATTGTTTACATATGAGGAAATTATAGGACCAATAGGCACCAGAAAGAAACAAGGAAAAATGTGGAATGGGTCTTGTGCATATCAGCCTAGTGGGTCCAAGCATAAGAGATTCTTATAAACCTAGAAGCACATGGAACCTATCTTTGATGGATGGATATCTGCAGCTTGGATGTAACAGTTTTCCAGAGCATTGTCACTTAAAGTGTCATCTTACGGACCAGTAACTCATGAATATTACTCAGGAGCATGTTAGAAATAGAAAATTTAATGTCTCATCCAACATACTAAATTACAATTCGTATCAAACCCCAAACAATCCATTTCATATTTAAGAAACACTACCCTATAGTAAACGAAGTGGAGATGACTTAACAAAGTATTAAGGAAGGAATCAGAAGTCTCGAGATAATGAAAGTGACTTCCTTGGGAAGAAACAGAGAACAGTCCCAAACAGTGAGAAATGTATGGGTGGAGGGGTGCTGGCATCTTTTAAAAGCTTCGTAGTCACTCTTCCTCAGGGAAAGTTAAATCAGGTGTACACTGACTGACTGGAATCTTTACTTCGAATTGGAGGTGGTAGACTCTGGAATGGCAAAGACCAGGTGGCAGCACTCCATGGGCAAGGACAAGATGGATTAATGACCATAATGGATCACAAAAGCCAAATGGTAATTGGGTTGCTGTAACCTGCAGGGTCTGTGAAGATGATTAATAGATCCTGGTGTTTTGAGGTGTGAGAGAGATAGACATCTAAATAGGTGTTACTTGACTTGAATAACAAGGAGAAAAGGAATGAGAGCTACTGAGTAGAAAGCTGACATCAGTGACCATGGTGAAAAATAGCAACCCCTCAACAAGTTTGTAAATATTAACTGGCTTAATGGGGAAGTTGAGTTGCTGGAGGAAATCCCTTGCAAGGTATTGGGTAAAAGTAAAATACCCAAACGCTTTAATGCTGTTGAACATGGTATCTGAATCGGCACTGATACCAAGGGACTAAAAGTGCCACTGGGGTTTTCCAGATAGAATGAGAATTTAAGGAGTACAGGTTATAAATGGAGTCTGGCTCAAGTCCATTATACGGTGACTCTATGCATTTATGGACTAACCCTGTGGCTATTTTCCAGCACCTAAGTACATAATTGGTATAACTGTACTTAGAAGCCTGAAGAAATATCACACTGATTTGGGGCAGAAAAGGCCAAGTGGAGGTTACTAAAACTGACTCCTCTAGCCCCTTGATAAGACAATGAATCAGAAATCCTGCTGTCTCCCAGGAGGAATTAGGAGATTATCACCACCACCTAAATTTTGTAGAATATATAGAGGTGTAGACCCTTATCATATTAGTATTCAAACCCCAAAAGTGTGTGGGGGGGATGAGGTGAATTTACAACGCTTTTTGATGTGTAACTGGAAAATATGGGGGCATTAACATCCCCTTGCTTTGATTACACTGGAGGAGAGCTTTAAGAAGCATATATATGACTCCTCAGTAGGTCCCATAGAGGGAGGGAAGGAGAGAGGGAGCAATCACTTTAATGAATGAAATAGCACATATTGGTAAGCTACCAGCTAATAGTGCCTGACATGTAATAGGTGCAAGATGCATATGGTAAGTAATAGAAAGAGGGAAACCACGTCTTGCTTGGACAGTGGAAAAACCAGCTTCATTGTGCCCCTCAGAGGTGCTTTACCAACTGGGCAGTGGCCCTCTTCAGAACCCTAACTCTGCAGGGCTCCCTGTCTGAGCACCTGAGGAGACAACCAGCCCCAGTTAGGCAGCTCCTCTTAGTAGAGGGCTGTGTCTCAGTTCTGATGAACCCCTCCTCCGTGCCTCTAGGTTCTAACATCATCATCTTCCTCTCTTCCATCCCACCATCCATCACCCAAGAGTGGGAGACAGATGGCCAGGGAGGTGTGTTGCTTCCTGCAATTACTATCTCTGTACTATCTTAATATTCCCCCTTCCTGGACTTTTCAGGTCCCCATCACTTTTTAATGAATTCCTTATCTTAAATTCTCTCTGTTGTATAATTTTTCAGACTGGACCCTAATTCATACAACCAGCATCTGAGAGTGTGGTAATAGTTGCTTCAATGGTTTTGAAGCCACTGGTCTCATTCCTTTCCTAACAGCTTCCATTGATTACTTGGAAACACATTTCTGTCCAAATGTCTCAAAGACTTAAATGTCCTCAGTGCGCCATCAATGCCATGTCAATTTCTCTTGCCTTCTTTTTATGAATAAATTCTCTAACTTAGACTCAGGAATATTTTTCTGTGAAGGTCCACATTGTAAATATCTGATCCTTTGAGGGCCCTATGCTCTCTGTCTCAACTAGACTGCGTTTATAACAAGACAGCAGTCACAGACAATAGCAACACATCGGGTATGGCCACATTCCAATTAATATCAAACTAACGCTGGGCTGGATTTGGCCAATTCGGTTTTTCCTGGACCCTGCTCTAACAATTCTTTTAGCATGCTATGTCATTTCATGCTCTGGTTTTATTTACATATCTTGTCCTCTAAATAAATATCTTCTTGGTTTGTGTAGCTGGTGAGCTAATTAACTTTTAGAACATCATCAAAGACCCAGTTAAAGTACCATCTCTCAAGTGAAAAGCCTTGTTATCAAACATTTTATCAGTGGGGTCCTCATCAATATGTCCTCTATTCTTCTGTTTGACCTTGCAATTGCCTTTCTTTTAATGGATATAATAATTTATTGGCCATCTGCATATCACTTCTCTCTATAGAAATGTAATTTCGATTAGGGGAGGGAGATTTCACCTTTTAAATTCAGATCTTATCGTGTGTTTTTCTGAAACTTGTTTCATTTTTTGAAAGAATGAATATATGAATGTATAAAATGAAATATGTGTCATGCCTTTCTGGAAGTTTGGTCCTCCTGGTTTGCATTTTTGGAAGAAAAGTTGCTTCCGCTTGAGACTCAGGCAACAAACAACAAATGAAGACAAAAAATATTTGCCTGTGGTTACCTATTTTTTCCCAGATATTTTTTACTAAAATTTGAAGCTTCAGGGTGCCTCATTAACAGTGACAGCCAGATTTACAGCTAAGATTGTGAGAGGAGAAAATCTGAAAGCATTTCTTTAGTCTACACAAGCTTGCTCTTTCAAAATAAATAGCTGATTAAAACAAAGTACTGAAAACCAATTCAGTCCATATGGTAGCATATTATCTTAATCACTTTAAGATCCCAACTTTAAGGCTATTTTCTTTAAAAAGAAATGCTGCTAATAGGATTTTTATAATTTTTTTTCTAGTTTCTTCTGCCTCCATCCTCAATACTCCTAATATAAGATTCTCTATTTCATTGCCATGTTACAAAAGAGTTTCTGTGAATATATTTAGTCACTGACTTTGGGACAGTGAATAAAGAATAGTGTCATCACAGAAAAAAAGAAAGAATGAATGAACTAAAAACTTACCCTATACCATTATCATGTTGCATTATTTCAGATATTGCATTTTTTCTTCAGTGATGAAATATCTCATATTTTCTTTTGGCCTTTTCTTTGCTAGATGCATAGCCTCAAACATCATCCTAAGTTAGGTCAGAGTTGTCATAAGCTAAAAAATCCTAAGGAAAAAGTAAAACTTATCAAGGGAAAACCAAAAAAGTAACTGAAAACTCTGTCAAACTATTCAGGTTTGTAGCAGGTAGTTCTTATGAAAACAGATTTCAGAATTAAAAAAAAAAAAAGCCAAACACTGAATGACTGGTCTGAACATTGCATAGCGAACCAAAAAGCCACAGATGTTCCAGGTTTCTGTCTGAAAATCTGGAAAGATGAATGATTTATATATTTTCATTCTTATGATGGGAGAGTGAAGTGAATTGCTCTGTAAGTAACAAGTCATGAGATGTTGGAACATATGTTGAAAAGCTCAGTGACTTGGATGCCAAAAGTAGCTACTCTGCTCTGTCTTTACAACTAAACTTATTTTATTTCTAGTTCATACTTTTCTGTTGCTTTAATATGATTTCTATTATTTTATAGAGAAAATAGAGAAGTGACAAAAAACTTTAACTACTTTACATATTGAGAAGAAATTTAGGAACTGTGCTTACTTGAAAAGATTGGGTATACACAGAAAATTAAATCAATAATATGATTTAAAAATAAGCATTTGGAAATCTATATAAACTGTTTCTAAGGAAATTAAATACAATGCAATGAAAATACTTCATATTCTCCTAGCTTCTATACCTATATACAATCTTAAAAAATTATATTCTTAAGCATATACTCCTAACACCTGCTCTACCAGGCTGTTTTTAACATATTTACTGTGGATCATATTATTGATCAATAATTATGATTTCAGTTTATAATCATTAAAAGTTAAAATGTTCCGGGCCAACCAAGTGGCGCTGCGGTTAAGCGCTGGCTTGGGAAGCCAGCGGCCCCGGTTCCGTGCCACATGTGAGGGCCAGTGACACTGCCCTCAAAATAAAATAAAATAAAATAAAAAAGTTATAATGTTTCTTTGATTCTGATTCAATAGGTGTTTACATTAATTAACACATTGACCTAAATCTTAGAATTGCTTTTCCTACTTTCTTTCACTGTCTCTATCCCTTATACCCAGGATACCACAAAACAGGCCAGCTGCTTAATGTCATCACTGCACAGTTCTTTCAAACACACCTGAAAATGTGTCTCTTCTAAAATAGCCTTTGATAGGAGTGATAATCCTAATACTCAGGATAATATTCACAGAGGAAAACTCATGAGCAAATATACACTAATGTTAAGTATGGTTGACTTTATAGAAATATAATGTTCTCAGCAGGGGATATGCACAGCTGCAGACATCTACCAGGATTCTATATGCAATCTCTCCTCATTATATACTATTCCTAACTTAAAATACAATGCATTAAATTCCTACTTGTGTTAGTCAGAGTCCAGTTATGAGATATAAATCATACCAATTATTTTAACAAACAGAAATGAAGGAATTTGCTAAGTAGATATAAAGCTGTTAACAGGATAACTCAAGAGATAAAGTGAAAGCATGAAGGCATCTCGACAGTAGCAATTTCAGGAAGCAGCTCCCTACCTGCACCTAAAATCCCAAACGCCTCAAAAATGGGAAAGTTGTCAGCAATGTTCCACTCACCTTTAATGGTTCTACCCTTTCTGGAAGGTAGCTCACTCAAAGAATTCTTGACATCATTCAATATACTGGGGGTGCCAAAAAAATGTATACAAGTGGACACTGGTCAACGTTGTTCAAGCAGTAATTTGCCTCAATCACAAGTGTCTGGGAGCTGATGGTAACCACTTTGAGCACTTCTTGTAATTGCAGAAGTCAAACGTGATTTGTATTCATCTTTCGTTATTGGTATATATTGACTGTTACAATTTTAATACAGTTTTCCTTTCATAAAATGTGTATACCTTTTTTGGCACCCTCTGTATACATACGATGTACATCAAATCTATCAGCTTTTTTCTAATAGTTCATGCATCTTTTTTCAGCCTATTATTATCTATTACATTCTAGAAATGGAAGTCTCTGACAGTATATTTTGCTAAATTGACAATGTCAATATACTTCAGATAAATCAGCTGCAATTATTTTAACATCGCTGGAAGTGCTTATCAAGTGAAAGCACACTTTTAGGCAGTTTTCAATACTTTGAACCCAGTTCTTTGTGTATGGAATTTTTTTTTTTTTAGAAGAGCATGTTTTCCAAAGCAGGTGTTTGGTAGAATAGATATATTTATGTGTGAAATCTAAACATCTATATATGATTGATGCATAGATCTCTCATATGAATTTACGTATTAGTTAAAAACTTTATTATAGTAAGAAAAGGATATGGATTTTTTTTTTTTGAGGGCAGTGTCACTAGCCCTCATATGTGGGACCAAACCGGGGCCACTGGCTTCCCAAGCCAGCGCTTAACCACCGCGCCACTCGGCCGGCCCTAAGGGTATGGATTTTAAATGGTTCCCATATAGACTACTGTTCTGAATACCTGGTTCCAAATGTTACTTTTCAATAACAAACACTTTTTCTAAGATATAGACCTATGACATATTAGCAATATATTATCATATACAAAAACACATTGAATTCTAAGATCTTGCCTCAAGAATATCAAACAGTAAGAAAAATATATACATATATATATAATTGTTGATTCATTTGTCATCTGATAGGATTATAATGAGGACAGCACTTTCTGTTGTTTATTTTTTTGCTTTGAAACCTCCTAATTATATCTCTTAGCACACAGCAGGAGTACTCACCAAAAACAGTTTGATATTTGTATATTAAAAATGTTTCTGGTCACATACATTTGTATTAACTCTCTATGAATGCTTCATTCCATACCCCTTTTCTGATTTCTGAATAACATACCTGACAAGCCTATACTTCTATTTGGATATCTCCAAGGCATCTAAAATACAACAGTTTCAAAATTAAACTTGCTCTACCAGCTTGATGCACTTAAAATACCCAATTTTTCATAAGATAAAGGCAAAAATCCTTAGTATGTCATATAATGCCTCAGTCAGTCCAACCTTCCTGCTCTCCACCCCCACCCCATGACTCATCAGCCATTCCTTTGTGATATCCATGCTGACACTCGGTTTTTGAACTGTGCCTTTCTATGGCTGCTTCAAGGGCTCTGTTATTTTCCAGTTCATAGTCCCAGACTGTCACCATGCCTACTCTCACACTATTTCCATAGTTTATCATATTTCCATAGGAATTATTTTCATGTCTTTAAAGGATAACGCGTCTTCTTATGTGCTTATTTGACATAGCCAGGTGCACATTGCACTTTGAAATAGTAGGATTTTTGTTTGTTTGTTTGTTTTGCTTTGTTTTGTTTTTAAATCGCCATCTGTTCCCTCCATTAGGCTGAACTTATGTGTGTGAAAGATGTACATCGATTTTTGTTTTGCTGTTGTTAATATTGTTTTACATTATTATCTAAAAAAACGTCTGGCCTATCATAGGTAATCAGCAAACATTTGTTGAAAGAAAATACAAAGAGAGGGCAGGAGGGAGGAAGGGAGGAACAGGTTAATGAATTAATGAAAACAGCATTTATCTTTACTGGAAAACATCCCAAATTTTGAATCTGATTAACATAATTTCGATCTCTGCCTCCATGAAACTGTAACTTGAAATGCTGTATCATATTTTATTAGCTATATAAAGAGCACTGTTCTAATGAACATTAAGTGAAATACTTATGTAAATCATGAATGCCAAGCTATATTCTATGTAGACATTCTAAAAGAAGTAAATTATTTCCCTCCCTAAGCAAAAACAATAAAATAACTAAACTTGTGGTGGTCTTCTGAATGTTTCCCAAAATCCAAATGTTTGACATTTGAAACAAAAAACTTTTGATATGCAATCATAGTTTTATCATCAAATTTCATAGTATGCTGATAAATCTTTAGGAATTTTAGAAACATGACTAGTTTCCCACAAATTTATATCTCATATTTTAAACCCCAATAAAGCAATGAACTGTTTTAAGATAAATTAGACTAACTTACTTGGAACTTCTTAAAATATGTGAGACTAAAGGGAATTGATATAGCATTTAATAGTTACAACATATTTACATATTGTTATAGACTGAATGTTTGTGTCCCTCTAAAATTCATATGTTGATAGTATTTGGAGGGGGTGGGCTTTGGAATGTGATTAAATCATGTGGGTGGAGCGCTCATGAATGGGATTAGTTACTCCACAAATGAGAACCTAAAGAGTGTCCTTACCCCTTTGTCATAGGACATAGCAGCAAGAAGACAGCAGGCTATGAACCCAGAAGCCAGCCTACACCAGGCACTGAATCTACAAGCACCTTTCTGTTAGACTTCTCAACAAAATTCTGTTGTTTATTGTCCTCTCAGTCTATGGTATTCCATTATAGCAGCTGAACTAAGACATATTTCTCCAAGATACACGAATAAATTTGGCCATTTATCCTCACTTGCAGACACATAAGTCTACTTCTACAGAGGTAGAAGTGGTAACTCACTACATTTCCTGTAAACAAATCTTACATCAGCAAGAACATTACTTATATATTGATCACAAATCTCATTTCTCTGATGAGTAAAATGTCTTTCATAGATCTATTCTTATATATGCCTTTTAAAATATTTATCAATAAAATAGTTTAATGAAATGAGGTAATTTATCATATAAGTTTTATATAAATAATTTATATAAATATGTAAACAATTTATTACCTCTTCTAGCACAGCTCCGGTTAAGACAAAACATGCTTAGAACATAGCAATTTCTCTTTATAAAGTAGAATATCAATATTCTCATAAAAGCCATGGTCCATCATGCTATAAAAATTCTTTGATTGTATCACAGAAATTTTACAACTTTTTTTGAGATTTGACATAGCAAGCTACTTATATAAAAATAGCAATTACAAAATCAATCTGTAAAAAGCTAAAATATGCTTCATAAAATTATCTAATTCCACTTTCACATTTAACCTGATTAGTATGAGTAGATTTTTTTATCTGTTTTTGAATGTGGTGTTCCATATCAGCAGAATGTTATCTCCTAAAATAATCATGGTCGAGCCGGCCGAGAGGCGTGGTTGGTTAAGCACTGGCTTGGGAAGCCAGTGGCCCCGGTTCTCGGTCCCACATGTGAGGGCCAGTGACACTGCCCTCAAAAAAAAAAAAAAATGTACTAAAATAATCATGGTCAATCAACAAGATAGCTTTGTGATCAATGAATGGAAAATGGGACCGTCAAGGAACCTATTTAGGCTTTTTTTTCCTTTCCCCTCAAAGACCTGTGATAATTGATCAAATAATTGATGTAGCAGATAGCATTATATGAAGATGTGTGCATATTTAGGTGCTAAGAAACTCATCAATAGCCACTGTTCTATTATCGTAGCCACTGTTCTATTATCAAAATGAAGCTATAAGAATATAAGTAGAATGACTGCAGCATTGTGTAACAGGTAAGGTGGGGTTTACATTTTCTCACTTGGGTTTCTGAAGTTTGTTCAATACATCTGCAGAAAAGTTATCACCACCTCTTCCAGGTCACCATGTTTTACTGTCCTTTTTATTTTTATAAATATCTTAAACAATATTATGAAAATCATTACATATATATATATATATATATATATATATATATATATTAATAAAAAGCCTTTCCCCATGTTTTGTTTTTACTTCATCTTTGTCTTTATGTAGGTATACTTTGTATTACTTAAGATAACATGGATGTATTATTTAGGATTAGGATTATTTGTGTACAAGATGCTCTATTTCCCTATGGGTCCCTTTGCCACTTTTAGGAACTCCGCTCTCCTGTATGCTTTCAGTGCCAGTGACAACACCTATGTCTCTCTTTGTCAGAAGACTGTCCTCAAACTTCCAGAGTACATTTTTTCTGAATTTATATAAATATGGAAAAGCTTGTATAGTATATCTCTTCCACAAGCATTCCTTAAAAAGTATGTGATTGAGGTGGATATAAATACCCAAGGTCCAGGTAAAGGGATTAAGAAATGCAAACTGACAGTTACAAAATAGTCACAGGGATGTAAAGGATAGCATTGAGAATCTAGTCAATAATGTTGTAACAACTATGTATAGTGCCAGGCGGGGACTAGACTAATCGGGGGGATCACTGGACAAATTATATAAATGTCTAACCACCATGCAGTATTCCTGAAACTAATATAAAATAATATTGAATGTTTACTGTAACTGAAAAAAATAATTAAAAAATAAAATATTCTGTGGTTAAAAATAATAGTAAAAACATAAATACCCCAGCACCTCTGTCTCTAAAGAGAACAACCTGAAGATACGATCTGCACAAAGTTACCATCATGAGACTCTGCATGATATCACAGACTTCCTAGACCGCCTTCCTTTCTCGGTCCTATATTTCTATTTTCCTGTGAACACTTCTTAACAAATCAGTCTCAGATCCTGCTCCTAGACACTGCTTCTGGAGAACCTAATTGAAAATAAGGTATGAGTCACACACACACACACACACACACACATTCGCGCGTGCATGCACACTCACATACACACACATCCCTATTAAATTGGTTAAAGAAGATTTTTTTTATCTCACATATAAAATAATTCTTAATAGAGGTGGTTCATAGATGTTTCTGTTTCAGAATTAGTTAATAATGAAACTTAAGGCAGATTTAGAAGGCAGACTGAAGCAGCCACCGTTATTCTCAACACTATTATAATCAGGTGTAGTGATAACAAATTTGAAGGTACCTGGAACGTTCCTGCCTGGTCCTCTTCTAGCTCTTGTCTTTAACTGCCAGCCCAGCTGATCACAGCAAACCTGGGACCACAACCAGAAGCTTGACACACACAGGAAGCTGCGGAAGGTCACCAGCTTCCCATCCATGCCCCTGTGAGTCTCCTCTTTCACTTTGGTAGCTGAGAGAGCCTGGCTTTTCAGATTGACTTGTTAGTGTCTCCTTCTATCTTCCTTCAGCTCTTCTTCCAGGCCTTCACTACTGCAGATCTTTTCACAATTGTGCAAGATCTAATTTGTACATGAAGGCTCTTACCAATAAAAGTCACTATAACTCATGCATACAGTGACAAACACTGAATCACCATTACCTAAATATTTGATGAATAAGTGGATGGTGATTTCACTGAAGAGCTAATTTACTAAGTGATTGGGAAACTGTATCTTACAAATATTAAGTACTTTCTTTTCACTAATAGAATTAATTTCAGTTACAAGTAGTAAAGGTAATCCCCTACTCTTATAGGTCCTCATGATGTTTAGAATTCATAGCATTTTTTTTAATTTAGAAAATAAACAAAAGAAAGCCATAGGAGTAGAATATTCAAATCCCTAATTAATAATTCAAGTTGATCAAGTACTCAATGGACAAATCATGGCCTGCCTAATTGGAGCACAGATAAATGTATCCAAAGACAACAAGACTCAGTGTCTTTGAGAATAAATTGGACCATATTGAACTTTCTTTTTCTTGCTAAACAAAAGAAAGGTATTTCTAGAGAAGCATTTAGAAAACATTAAGTAAGTAACTATGGTGTGATCATAGAGTAAAGAATCACAATGAACTCTTACTTAGTTAAGTACCTTAGAACTCCAGACTGCGCTTAGAAAAGGTTTCAATCTGTTTACATTAAAAAACTACAAGTGGTTCTTATGCATGTGTGAAGCCAGCCAGCATTTCACACCACATTTTTGTTTACCATATAGATATAGATATAGGTATAGATAACTATTTGTCTTATAAATACTCTACAGGTAGTAAAGATCATTGAAGAGTTAAGCAACACTTAATAATAATATTTTTACACTAAGTAAATTGTTGAATACCAGCTGTGTTTGTATTAGCTTACTCATATTTCTCCTGTCTGAAATATGTTTCCATGTATGTAAAAAGAGAGAATCTATCTACCAACTCCACCTTACAGCATACTCCTGATGTTCAATGGAGTTAATAAATGTATAAATGTGCTTTGTAAACCCTAAAACAGTGCATGGCTGAAAAAAATCAAAAACAAAATACTGTGAATTATTCAAAGTATGTATTTTAATTAACCCTCCTTTTAATCACATCTAAAAAAATACCTTCACACCAATATCCAGCCTGGTGTTTGTCCAAACAATTGGACATCATAGCCTAGTTGACACATAATAATAGCCATCAGAGTAGGCCTTCAATAAACAGAAAATATTTGCACAAGCATGAAAAGGTATGGCTACCATTGATGTAAAAAACCCATTTTAAAAATAAAAGCATTCACCGACAAAAATAGGAAAATTCAAATGACCACTGAACAGAAGGGAACATTATTCATGTTGCTAATGCTGTAAGGGAATAAAAACAAAAGCCTAAAATAATTATTGAAAAATCATAGATATATTTGGACAACAGTTCAGTGGTTTCTTACATAACTAAACATATTCTTATTATGTAATCCAGCAACTGTGTTCTCTGGTACTCCAACAAGTTGAAACATGTCCATATGAAAACTTCCACATGGATATTTATAGCAGTTTTATTAATAATTACCAAAATTTAGAAGCAATAAAGATGCCCTTCAGTAGGTGAATGGAAAAATAACCTGTGGTGTATATGGATCATGGAATATTTAGCACTTAAAAAACAAACAAAAAAAGTCCTCAAGCCATGAAGAGATATGGAAGAACCTTAAATGCATATTAATAAGTGAAAGAAGTCAATCTCAAAAGGCAGCATATTGTAGTATTCCAACTATATGACATTCTAGAAAAGGCAAAACTTTGGAGACAGTAAAAAGATCAGTGGTTGCTGGGAGTTGGGGTGGTGAGTGATGAACAGGTGGAGCACGGAGGATTTCTAGGGCAATGAAAATACTTTGTATGACACCATAGTGATGGTTACCTGTCATTACACATTTGCCCAAACCTATAGAATGTGCAACGGCAAGAGTGAACCCTAACATAAACTATGGACTCTGGGTGATTATGATGTGTCAACGTATATTCATCAATTGTAACAAATAGATCACTTTCATGGAGGATGTTGATAGTAGGGGATGCTATGCATTAATGGGGGCACGGAGTATATGGCAAATCTCTACAGCTATCTCTTAATTTCACTATGAACCTAAAATGCTCTACATTAAAAAATAATAATAGATATTGTCATTTGTAAAAACTGTACTGCAGAAATTAAGATGGATGAACTTGTCAGCAGGGGCTAGGGAGCATCACACACAAATCTATTTATATCTCAACACATGAGGACTTCTGTAATATTTGGGTATTATCTAAGATTTCCTCCATGAATGACACTGTCATCACAGGAGAGACCTTAGGATAAAACAACTGGGGAAAGAAGAAGTCTGGATCCTCATAGAGGGAGAAGTTGAAAACTGTAGCATAAGCTAAACTTTAAAAAAGGTTAAGACTTTAAAAAGGCAATTTGGAAATATTATTAATAACATATACTTGATATAGTCCACAATATCTGTCTAGTGAAACATATAGACTTTATAAATGGCTCAGGTTAATTGCTCAGAATAGGAAAACAGTACGGATCTATTTGTTAATTGAAACTCTAACTTTTAGAATTTGGGGCATGTAATACTGTCTCCTGTAGAGAGGCATGCATATTTACTGATCACTAGCACTCACATAAATGCACATCTAAATTACCTTTCCCTAGGAAGATAGAAAAAAAAAACTTTTCTAAACAACATTATCTGTATTAGACCTCACATTTTGCATTTTAAATTTAAAAGACTAAGATATGAGAGGGAGGTTCTTAGCAGTGCTGTTGGGACTCTAATAAGGAAGAAAGGAAGAAAGAAAAACTGAGGTTGACCTTAAGATAATTCTTATTTTTCAAAGTAAAGAATATATTTATGAAATTTATAAAATTATTCTAAAGCTTTTCCAGCTCTCAGATTTAAAAGATATTATTTCTTCATTAGCAATTTTGGAATACATCTCTACTCTTAAAGATTTAGCGTTAAATAAAGACTGAAGTCTTAAAGCTGTGGCTACTGTTTTGCATATTATATGTGCCAATATCAGAAAGAATGAAGTAAGTGGAAAATGCCAGTTTCTAGCCAGGGAATTAAATAAAGGATTGGGGGAAAAAAAGCAGCAACACATACACCCTTAAATCAACACTATCAGGAATGGGACAGACCACCTTTTTTTTCCTCTCGTGGCTTTGGTTTGCAGAAGAACTCTGAGTTGTATTCATGCCATAAGGTTTCACTTAAGTAAGGAAAGAAATGAAGGTGGAGCACAAATCAAAAAATGGGGTTTGATTTAACAACTATAGCATGAATGAATGAGAAAGATGCTGGCCTATCTTTCATTAGATTTATCATTTTGTTATAATTTCTCTTTATTTGAGAGTTCACGTTTAACCCTCTGAAAGTTTTTAAACTATATTCTTTAAAACATAATTAAAAATTCCCATTGCAATCAATGTATTTCTCCTTTAGTAGGATTGAACACAATCTCTTGTTAAAAGTTTCAAAATCAGTATCATTGACATGTTTTAGTGATGTCTTCCAGTATAGATGCCCTTATCATATCAGAAATACCTGTGTGTTAATGATCATATATGTTACAGTATTTTTTTTTTTTTTTTGCGGGGGGGAGGATTGAAATTCTTGGTACTTATGGTGTTCACAAAACCTTGTCAGAAACTCAAAACAGTGACTCCATTTATGACAACAGTGAAAAGCCCTACAGTTCACATAAAATGGAAGGAATTCCAATGTCCTGCCACAGGGGGAACAGAATTCAATACACACAAAAACCACACCCAAATTATCTTACATTTAATAACAAGAAGTCAGTTTTAAAATGTTTCACATGTGCAGTTTTGACCTCTTGACAACAAGTTTCTCCATTCATTTATCCTTGACTTACTTTCCCTTCACTATTTCCACATCCATCTTCCTTTTTCTAAGCTTGTCATACACCATGACATTTTGCCCTGCGTTCCTAATATTTTTCTTGTTCTGAGGTTCTAATTGGTTTCTCATTTCCTTCTTCTTAGGGTACACATCTGGCTTTAAAAAGAATCAAAGTGTAGTATTTAAAGGTGGCAAACACTGTTCTTTAAAAATCCTATTTATATGGAGATCTGTTTATTCTATCTATTCCTTAATATTTCTTCTTTTTACTTTACTGGGTCACAGTTCCAAATACATACAGTAAAACCAAAATATTCATTAAGTAATCATATATATGTAATTTCCCCCACAAGAACCCCTTGAGAGAGAAGGAGAGAGCATAAGAGGGAAAGTGTGAGTACACACAGTAAATCATTCTTATTGAAAATGTCTCTCATCTTACTTTAAAAAAAAATCATTTCCTTCTGGGTTTGACTATCAATAAATCTCATGTTTTAAAACATTTTTTTCAATGCAGTTTCCTATATTATATTTAAAAACTACCACTGGCTTTAGCCTATGAAAATAATGAAAAATGTTATCTCTTTAGCTAGAGAACTATTTATTCAACATTCCAGCATCTGCAAAGAACTATGGGAAATAAGAAGGAACATCTACACATGCAATGAGTGTCTGTGTCAGCAAATTAGTCTTTACCTAGTGAGAAATTATATAGTGAATTTGGGCTGCTATAACAAAATACCATAGAATGGGTAACTTAACAGCAGAAATGTATTGCTCATAGTCTGGAGGTTGACACCAAGATCAAGGTGCAAACATGGTCAGGTTTTCTGGTGAAGGCCCTCTTCTCAGTTGCAGAGTGCCATAACTTTTTGCTGTGTCCTCACTTGCTGGAAGGGGTTGGAGGGCACTGTGGAGTCTCTTAGAAGAACCCTAATCCAATTTATGGGGGCTCCACCCTCATGACTTCAGCTACTTCCAAAGGCCCCATTTCCAAATGCCATCACATTGGGTATTAGGGTTTCGACATATAAATTTGGAGCAACATGTACATTCAGACCGTAGCTTTGCACAGCTGGTCATCTAGAATCCATGTCCTTCTCATATTATGATCAACTCAAAAGTCAAAATTGAATGTCTCATCTAAATATCATCTAAATCCTACATGGGTAAGACTCTAGCTGTGAACCTATGAAACCAAAGATGCCATGTACTTCTACAATAGCGGGGCAGGCCTAAGATAGACATTTTCATTCCAAAAGGAAAAACTAGAAAAGAAAAATGAGTAACATGTCCTGAGCAAGTCCAAAACATTAATACCCACTGAGGTAGGGAATCCTGTCTTCTGAACACACCAGGGCAGGGATCCTACTTTCTGGACACACTGAGGTGGGGACCCCCCCTTCAAAACATACTAGGGTGGCTCTTCAATCTTACAGCTTTGCTGGGGGTACAGCCAACTCTGAGGCTCTCCAGGTCTGGAATCTCACCCATTTGGAATCTTGGGGGTGACTCTCCATGTTTCCACAGGGCATTGACCTTGTGGGGTCTCTCTGTGGTCACCCAACCCTGAAGTGGCCCCATGTATGGGTCCAGCACCCCATGGCTCTGGGATATTGCATCCTTAGAAATTTAGGTGGAGATGTAGAAGAAACATCTATACCGTGATGTGTATCTGTTTCAGCAAACCACAGTTTTTTCTAATGGAAAATATACAAAGAACAGTCTCTTACTTTCAGACATTTAAAATACAGTCTGAGAAAGAAGATATCAAAGTGAATAACACTAAATTATAACTTATAATTAACATCACTGTAACAATGGATTAATTGTTCTAATGTCTTGCATGATTGATATTCAAATGAATTGCCCAGAAAATGATTGCTGTGGAAATTCAAGAGAGCAAGAACTTGGTTTGAGGACATTAGAGAAGTTTTTGAGAGTAGGTAGGATATGAACCTGGGTGACAAAGATTAGGTCAGATTTGAACAGAGGCTAAATGTTCAGAGAGAACAAAGATTAGCCATAGTAAAATTTTTCACCAGCAATTTGGCTGTTTAAGGTAGAACTAATAGAGTTGACTTGAGGACAGAGAAGGTAATTATAATTCTAAAAATAAATGCAACGTGAAGTTAAATTTTGTTTGCAGCATACTTATGGAATGGAAAACCTTTTACATTTTTTGCTATGAGTACTGTACATCCATTTCAGTATTAGTGATTAATGGCTAATGGCTTCCTTTATTGAAGACTTAATAATGAAGAAAGGTATGGAAAAGCAAAAAAAACAAAAAACAAAAAAAGCATGTGCACAGAAGAGAATAACAACTGTATTTAGTGGCAATTATGACCATCTATATAAAAATCTAGATAGTTTAATGTGAAATTATAATAATTTAAATAAAATTTTACAAGCACATTTAGCTCATGTTTCACATAGAAATACTGGGCTCCCATACATCAGTAACTACCAATTGGAAAATGCAGAATAAAAAAAGAACTATTTCCAATAAGCAACAAGAACATAATATGACTAGATGTTTATGTAAGAAAACTTCAAATTCTTGGCAAAATATTTATAAGACAATAAGATACAAAAAGAGATATAAATAAGTGAAGAAATACATGATATTGTAAAGCTTCCATTTCTGTATAAATTAGTCAATAATTTGAATACTATTGCAATCAAAATAACACATTATTTTTCTTGGAAATCAGCAAGCTATTTCTCAAATGTATATGAAAAAGCAGTGTTAAAAATAGTGAAGATAATGTTGAAGAATAAGTGAAGGTATGGGTTTGTAGTAGTAGATATTGAGACTTAAACCATAACATTATAATTAAGACTTTTAGTTCTCACACTTAGGAGACACATGGAGTCTGGTTTAGGGTTGGAAACAGATTCATACACATGTGCAACTTGATATATGCAAATGCACGTGGAATTAATAGGTGATTTAATATATGGGTGCCTCCCTTTCACAAAAATCAAAAATAAGTAAGACTTTTTCAGGTGGAATAAATAATCAAACATAAAGTAGTTATTATTTTCTCTCCTCCAGAAAAGCCCTCCACAACAAGGAGAAACACACATACACACAGTATTTTTGAGAAAAGGAGAAGATAGCAATAAGTAGGGTCACAGAATGAAGTAAACAGAAACACACAGAGGTACAGAATTCACAAGGGCTAGCAGGAGATATGGCTTGATGAGCAAAAGCAAATTTCCTGACTTTGACCTTTACAATGAAAACTTGATGCATGGGCTGGCATTAGGAGTTTCCCAGGGCAACTGTGATTACAAGAAGCAACTAGAAGAGTAGATTGTACAGAGTCAGTTCAAGATTTCATCCTCTAAAAAACCCACAGATTGGCATTTCATTTATAACCATGACGCCAATGGTTAGTGCTTTCTTTGTAGCAAACTCACTAATGTCAGATATCTTAGATGTCTTTCCAGTAAGAGACGTGCATTTGGACAAGTTTCTATATCCATACATACCAGAATATACGTATAAATGAACCCTAATCTTTTTCCTCTAAGACACTAATTTGGAGAAGGGAACCCTGAGAACCCTGGGGAACTCTCCTGCATCAATGCCTTCTGCTCAGATGTTTTTTGGGCAGAGACTCAGCAGGGAAGCCTGGCATGTGTGCCCCATTTCATGTTAAGAACATCCACAGCACCAAAACTAAAAATTACTGATGGATTTTTTTCCCTCATCTTCTTTTACTTCCATGTTTGTGACCTCATAGCATTTTCCCCTGGGAGCAGAGACAGCTGAAGAAAATCTACCAGTCAAAGAATTATTTATTCAAAATACTTCTCTGTCAACACCTATATTCCAGGAGAGACTGTGCCTGCTCCTCAAACTGGCACCAGGGTGTAAGACAAACCCAACTAAAAGCAGGACACCCAGGGCTACACACCTTAAAAGAAACCTTTGTCTTTAAAAAAATAATAAAAGAAAGAAAAAAAAAAGGTAAATGGATCAGGAATCAGGAATGTTTTTATTACATCTCAGAGTCCCTCTGATTGGTTTATTGCTCACTCTTTTCCCATTGCTCCATAAAGTGCAGAGGAGAAGGCTGAGTGATGAAGGTTGGTGGAAGGTTTCATCTTTTATATCCATTCTAAATGGTTGTTTTATCTAACCAAAGGGCTTCCTTGAGGTGGGGGTTGGGAGGATGGGGGGCGGGGTGCTTGCATATTTCCAGGTCTCCTTTTTGTCTTTAATCAGGGAGGCACGAATGGATGAGATGACATCCTCTATCCACATGTAACTGTGCTTGTTTCTTTTTTCTGAATTTGGCCTTGTCTTATGATTTGATGCTGTATGAAGAGTTTTTAATTTTATGAAGTGGTACCATTAGGATTCAACACAGTGGTGCCATGTTCTTAAACAACAGGCTATATATATTTAAATTAAAGAAAATTCCTACCAAGATTATCAATCAATCATTTTTTTCTGGTCTATGTATCTATGTATTTTATAGATAATATTGATCCCTTACTATGTGACAGGTCATAAACTTTAATGTGTGAGAAGACATTTGTGCTATTTAAGTGTGCAGTATTCTGGTAAGGAGAGAAATGTAAACTGTTTATCTCTCTAAAGTCAAAATGATAAGCACAGAATAGGTGCTAAAAATAATAATGTGAAATGGCGGTGGAGATTCAGGTTTCCTAAGACTACACTTCATCTGGGTGAATGTGGTTAAAATAATATCATCCCAATGAGGATACATATAAATGCATTTTTTGGAAGAAACTGATAAAAATCTAGTTGATAAAAATTGGTAGAAACCTGGAAACAAGTCCAAAATTAAGTCATAATTATAACAAAATAAGTTAAGAACATCATACATTAATATATTATATTCATATCACACTTCATAGCTTATAAAAGATTTTAATTTTCCTGTATCTCCAGGTGTTAGACCATGGTAGGCACTGCTAATCAACTGACGCCAATATTCACTCCTAAAGCCTTTCTTCTCTTCTTCCTTAGAGAGATGAGGGGTGGACACTAGTTTCTCTAGCAACTAGGTATGGCTGGCTATGAGAAACGCTCTCACGCATAAATTGGCCAGGTTCAAGGTTAAGTTAAAACATTAGCTTCCCTGACAGTTGTGCAGACACAACTGCACGTTGCCTTTACATTTTTTTTTTTTTAAATCAGATGTGAGCATAATGCATGATGTTAAAGTAGGCATCCTATAAGAAGGAGAGAAAATACAAGAGAATCTTCGAGGCCCCCCCAGCATGACAGAGTCAAATTGCTGAATTAATACTAGCAGCAGCCTCTTCTTAGGTGAACAAAATAAATCCTAGTGGTCTCAACTACCAATGTTTGTTATGTTAGAGTAGTAATTCTTAATTGGTATGCATATGGGGTTGGATGGATTTTGCCCCTCTAAAGGACATTTTGCAATGTCTGGAGACATCTGTGATGGCCATATCTGAGTACTACTAGCACTTGGTGAGTAGAGTTCAGCAATGCTGCTAAATATTCTACACAGCCACCAAAACAAAGGACTTTCTGGCTCCAAATTTCAACAGTGCCAAGGCTGAGAAACTTTTTGACCAAAAGAGTTATCCCAAACCAATGCTATGGTCTGAATGTTTGGGTCCCTACCAAAACTTACATGCTGAAATTTTAACCCTCAATTATGATGGTATAAGGAGGAGTGGGGGGCCTTTGGGAGGTGCTCAAATCCTGAGCGTGTAGCCCTCCTGAGATTTGCGCCTTATGAAAGAGACCCCATAAAAATCCCTCACCGCTTCTGCCATATGAGAACACAGGCAGACGGCACATCTGTGAACCAAGAAGCAGATGCTCACCAGCCACCACACTGAATCTGCCAGCACCTTGCTATTCAAAGTCCGAGCCTCTAGATCTGTGAGAGATGGGTTTCTATCGCTAATAAGGCACCCGGTCTTTGGTATTTCGTTACAGCAGCCTGAAGGGACTATGATGACCACTTAGCAAAACAACCCTAACTGACAATCATAGCGGTTCTCCATTTTATCCATAAAGAATGACTGGTATGTTTTCAAGTTGCCCTGTACTTATGGCACCATGATCCAACCAGTCCCTTCTAGTGTACTTTTTCATAGCTTTACTATTTCTGCTTAACACCTGCTGCTTGCAACACTTAAGTGTTATCCAGTTTGTAACTCTGTGTTTGTGTTGGCTTCCTTGATGGAATGAACACTGGTAAATGGCCCCTGGCTATGAGAATCCACAGAATTCAGTGCAGTGTCTAAGCTGTCCTGAGCAGGAGTCAAAGGAAACTTACGAAGGAATGAAAACCTTGCTTCCAAATTCTTAGTAGATTAAAAACAAATATTCTGGTTTGCCTTCATAATAAAAATAAATTTATTATATTTTGATAAAAGAAATAGTTGTCCTCTTTTGCATAGTTCATGGAGTTATAAGTGAATTTTCTTTCTTCTGAACTTAACCAAAATGAAATATTTCCTTTTATAGTAATGGCTGAGTCAAAATAATCCAGTGGTTTTCTTATTCTTCCATTGTTGAAGGTAAATAAATAGAATAAAATAAATTGTTCTGGTCAGGCTTGATGCTATTACAAAGTGGCATAGTAATTAAAAAAAAAAAATCAAGATTTTACATATATTTTTTCACCTTATTAAAATAATCACCTTTTAGTTTGCTCACTTCAGAAACATGCTGTGCTATCCTGAATACTCTACATAATAGTTATTTTCTAGAATATCTTTTTTTTTTTCTTTTTTTTTTTAGAGGGCAGTGTCACTGGCCCTCATATGTGGGATCCGAACCAGGGCCGCTAGTGTTCCCAAGACAGCTCTTAACCACCGCGCCACGCGGCCGACCCTAGAATATCTTAATAAAACTAAGCCTTCAGGAAATGGGGGAGATAGGAATTCTGCATATCAATTATATGGTTGAATATTCCTTGAAATGTGGAAATTGATATTTCACTTGTTTTTACAATAAAAGTATAAATATAATATAAATAATTATATAAATATAGTGATTATTTTGACAGAGTGTATTGTAATAGAAAATAATGAGGAATGATAACAATAATAATAATAATATGTTGATTTTGGAACACTTACTTTGTGGCAGGCACTTTCTAAGCACTCTGTATGCATTATACCATTTAATCTTTACAGCACCCATGATACTGCGATTATGCCCAATTTAAGATGAGGAGATACAGATGAAACTCACCCAACATAATACAGTAGTTAGTGAATAAGCAGTATGTATACTCTTTTACAACCAAAATATGATGTCAAAACATTTGAAATAGAAAAGTCAGAAACAATGTGCCGGTAATCAGAGGGGAAGAGCAGGCCCCAGGGGCTTATGGCTTTTGGCTTGCTTCCCCAAGCAAAAACTGCCTGCAGCTCGAGGGGCAGTTTTCTTGATAAAATGTATCATTTCTGTGTTTCTCTATAGCCACATGCTATAGTTTATTTATGTATTACTAAGTATATATAATAAATGCAAGCACTTCTGCATTTACCCATTTTAGAAATGTGAATGCCACATCTTTCCTTCTGAAAAAAGCATACCAAAATGGTAAGAATTTTGAATTTGGGTTCACCACGTCTGCATGTAAATTTTAACTCTGCCATTCACTGGCTAGGTGAGTATGATAATACTTCACCTTCCTGATAGTGCTTAACTATAAAACGTAGAGATTGGACCCTTCCTCAATTATTACTTATTTGTAAGTAAAGACCCTAGAACATTGCCAGGGTTATAGTTTCTGATCAATAAATGGAAGCTATATTTATGTTTTCAGTCAGTTAATAAATAGTATTAATGTTCAGTCCATCATAGCATTAGTGTTACCATTACCATCTTCTGCTTATTTCAAAATTTTGTATGCAATAGATCCTACTCATCAGATCATGTGTTTAAGTACATGACCCATCATTTAAACCACATACATGTCAGAAATATCAGTGCACTTACAGAAGTATTTACCATATTCATAGTTCAGCTGCAGTTGAGTATATTGACTTTGAAAGAGAAAATATAAGTTACTGGTGATATTTACATTATTGATATTTGCTATTCTAATTCTTAAGTTATTTAAACCAGATTTTCTTTTTGTAAAAGATATTTAGATCTTTAAAGCTGTATTCTACTTATTGCAGATTTTCTACATGTTTGGGATGAGAAAAATCATATAAAAACAAAATTGATAATAATCTTAAAATTATTTTGAGATAGGACTATAACGCATGAAATAATCTTATCAAGTCGAGTATACCTTATATACTATAAAATTTAGACTGCAAGGTAATTATGTTAGATAAATACACCAGCTCATTTAGTTTAAATATTATGTACATATACATTTTAACATAACTGGAGTGGTGTTAAACTCCAGTCGAGTTTAGTTTGTGTTTCTAGAAAGTGTCAGAGATTTTAGTACTACTTACTTGTTTGCTATCCTACTCATGGTAAAATTAATCACATTTTCTGAGAAAGTAATCAGTGTCTTCCCCCATCAATCTCTGTGATCAAGAGTAGCATTTATTCTCCATCATGACTTATGAAATTAACTTTACCTTAAGATGAGACTAAATTGTTTGTTATATATGTAGTTTCTAAATGTGCCTGATAACTTTTGTTAATTTGACATCTATCATAAAACAACTGCTACATGCCCTTGTAATTTAAACCTTGAAAATAAGTGCAGAATTACTTTAAATATCATTCACTGCATAGAATACATAGATAAAACAGTAATTTACATGATTATGTAAAACACAGCATAGTTGATTTGCAAAATAACTCTGTTGATGAACCTCTTAGTTCAGATTAGATAATATTAAACAACATAATTTTCCTCCATGAACTCATTACAATAGATTGAATTTATAAACCATTCAGTGATGGTTTATATATAAGAAATCAGAAAAGTTGACTTTTCAAGCCTGATCATTTTCAAGCCAAGAATGTGTCTACTTCTTAAATAGAGAAGCATAAGGCAATTTTCATGAGCCTAGAAGAAAATGAGAAATAAATGTTAATTCTTTAAATGGAAGGCAGCATTTTCTCATTCATAAAAAAATCAACATTACCTTTAAGTACTCTCTGAAACTGGATTACAAAGAGTTAAAATACTTACTATTATTCTTGCTTTATTTTATGTATCTTCATGAATTTATATCATTTAGAAAAATCAGAATTTTTGTGCAGGCGAAAGGCATTTGTAGCAACACTATCTGGCTTAAAATCATGGCTTGGCTACATGACTACAAATACTTTGGATCTCAGATTTCTCAACTGTGATATATGGACAATTACAACAAATGTTACTGTGTTTGCATTAATTAACGTATACAAGAGTTTAGAATGATATCTGAGATCTAATAAACACTCAACAACATCAGCAGTTACTGTTTACTACCCCAGCCCTAGGCAATATCATCTCATGCTGGCACTAAGGTTTTGGTAGAACTTTTGACTTCATTTGCGAGGTGTCACCTGCCAATTTAGTGTAACAGTGAATAGAACAAAAGGCTACTAATATAATTTTCCCTAAGTCCACATATACTTCTATAAGAGCGTGACTTGTAACAAAGGGTTAACAACAACAACAAAAGTCTATTTATGTAGTATACTGGTCCAAAGAAATGATAGAAAAAAATTGTAAGCAGATTAAAAAGAGGTTAATAGTGAAGGTGACACTTAAATTAGAACTCAAAGGACAGTTAGGAATTTTCTAGGAAGACCAGGTGGGGACAGGCAAAGCATTACTAGCAGGTAAGAAGGTACAGGTTATTCACTGAGGTAACACCAAATAACTCAACAGGACAGCGGTACAGAAAAAGACAGAGGGCAGTCTGTGGATTGAGGATGTTGGATTATAGAGAGCCTTATAAACCATATACATTTAAATTTAAGGACTTTTCCCCAAACACTTATTAGTACTTATTATAAACTGTGGTTTGTCTTTGTTATTTCAAGTGTCTTAGACCTCGTGGCTCAACTAGAATGAAAGCTCTTTGACCATACTTCCTTCTGTATCTTTCACAGCACTTAGGCCAGTGTCAAACAGTATAATTCTTTTCATTTATTGATTTTTATTGTTTACTCTGTTAAAAGAAACAAAACAGGCCCAAAATGGAGTCTCTTGTACTAAGCCCTACATCACCAAATTGAGACTTAACTTAATAACAGATGCAGCTCTCCCAGAAATGGAACCTTAAATCAATCAGTTAGGAATTATCTAGTATAACTTCCTTGTTCCTGTTCCCTTCTGCCTGTACGTTTTATCTGTTGTTTGTTTTTTGTTCAGCTCCTGGGAGCTCCCTTCTATCTGCTAGATTGGATGCTGCCCGATTTGAATTGATTTTTTCTCAAATAAACTCTTAAAATTTTCCAATATGCCTCAGTTTATCTTGTAACAACAACCGAGTCAGAAGCTAGATCTGAAGGAGACAGCCTCACCCCCCCCCCCCCCCCCGCCATGGCCCCCAACAGCAATAAACAACCTGAGGTGTAGGCGCCTGGGGAGCTCCTTGTTGCTGCCTTCTGGCTGCCTCTGGAGATGGTTTGCAAGGGCCTCTCCCATCCCATCTCCATGTTTTTTGCATTAAGAGCTTGCAACTAGTCGAGCATTTCTTTTTCTGAGCTGGGACAGGAAACTACGGGAATCAGGCTGGGTCTGACTTAGAAACCAGACCAGGTTCTGGGTTGGAGTATGACTGATTTTGGGAAGGGCTGCATCCAGTTCTGCTTGGGTCCGATTTAAGCTGTTTCCGCTGTGAGGCCTCAGGGAAATAGCATATTGGTGTAAGGATGAACAAACTGTTAACTTTACCAAAGATAATCTTGAATGACAGTGGTCATAGTGGAAAATTTTTAAACTAGATAAGTTTATCTATCTGTGAGATGACCTAAGAGAAAAAGGGGATCTCCACCAAGCACCTACCATGAGGACTAGAGGGAAAATCCTTTTTCCCCCCTCTACGGTGTCTGGTAACCAGGAACACCCCACTCACTATGGGACACCCCTGGAGCCTCTGGAGCCAGCTGATGGGAACCTGGGAAAGCTGGCAGAAGACAGCAAAGGGTGAGTGAGGACTTTTACCAGAGTTATCTCTCTCCTAGATCTGCATTTGTGCTGCTGGGTCTAGTGAGGAAAGTAAAATTAAACATTTCCCCTTCCTTCCCAAATTCAAATTGGCAAGCAAAAAATCCATTTTTAAGAATTATATTTTATTTTATTTATTTTTTTTGAGGGCAGTGTCACTGGTCCTCACATGTGGGACCGAATATGGGGCTGCTGGCTTCCCAAGCCAGCGATTAACCACAACGCCACTCGGCCAGCCCTAAGAATTGTATCTTTGAATTGTGACTTGTGAATTTGCTTTCAGGTACCCATCCATTGGTTGTCAATCTTTTCTTTCCCAGCGACAGCTATTGCCTTTCTGTTGGCCATGTTTTGTGTCCTGAAAACTTGGCTTGACACCTACGTATCAGGTTGGGGACCCCAAAAATATGGCCAGATAGAAATACATATATTTTATTTCATTGTTGTCTGTCTTAACTACACATTGGTAAAATAAATGAACTGTTGCTTCATTTCAAGACATGTTCTAGTTTCATAAATATTTCATGGGCCCTTTAAAAAATTAGTATGCTTCAGTTGTTGGTGTGTTTTAGATATAAAAATTTAATCATGATCATCATTCATAATCAACCTTACTTTATTGTTACAGATTTTCTGTTTGCTTATTCTACCAGCAACAGAGAAATAGGTTAATATCTTCCAGCATCATTGTGAATTTGACCATTTTCCCTTTCAGTCTTTGCTGATTTGTTTTATATTTTGGGGTTATGTTATTAGGTAAAACACATTGGATATTTTTACATATGTTGGTCAATTACCCTGATGCCATTTTGAGATAGGCCTCTTCATAGCAGTACTTTTCCCTTACATCCTATTTGTCTGATAATTGTATAGTTGCATGAGTTTTCTTTTGGTTAATGTTTTTCCATCCCTTGGCTTGCTTTCTTTTTCTTCTGTATCTTAATATTTAAAGTGAGCTGTTTGTGAACACAATAGTTGTAATGTTTTTCCCCTTTCAAGCCCAGTGAAATATATTTGGCTTTAAATTAGTTAAAATGTTTTTATGTAATAATTGAAATATCTGTGCTTAAGTGTAGCATCTAATTTTCCCTCAGGTTGTTCTCTTTAGATAATTATGTATTTATACATCTTTCCATCTGTCTATCCAGCCATCAATTCATTTTATGTTTTAGGTCTTCCATAGAAATTTACATACAACAATGCATTTCAGCCTTAAAGACTTAAGTGCCAATATATCGTTTTCTAAAGTTTAATGTTTTATTACCTTTACATCTCCTGTTTTGTTTATTTGCAAAACAATTTTTCCTCCAAGAGCTTTGTAGTTATACAGTTTTAAAAATTATTTTTATGGCTCTTGTAGATATTGCAGAATAAGTTATTGTTATATCCAACTTACATAAGTCAGTACTTTTGTAACTTTTGCACAATTAAGGTCTCAGTGACCTTCAAGGACTTTAATTCAATATACCCGTACTTGCCTTGTGTGCTATCTTAATCATTTAATTTTATTTGACATAAATTTTAAATACAATAAGATCTCATTAAAATGATTTTATGTTTAGAATCACCTACATAATTACCTTTTCTGTTGTTCTTCATTTTGCCCTGTTTCTTTTTGCCTCTACCAGGAACTATTCCTGTGATGAACATCCTTCAGTATTTCTTTTATTAAAATTATATTGTGATAGGTCATCTCAGTATTTTTTTAAATGTTAAAATGTTTTTATTTCACTTTTTTTTCCCATTTGGGGGTAGATTTTAGTCATGTATGCCCTTAAGCAACCACCACCCTCAACACGCCAGAGCATTTGCAGCACCCTTGAAGGTCCCTCTTCTGTTCCAGGCCATCAGTACCATCCTTAGGCAACCACTTTCTAATTTATAGTATCATGTATTAGTTTTACCCATTCTTATCCTCATAATAAATGTATCATCAAATATATATTCTTTTGGTCCAGTTTCTTCCACTTAATGTTTTTAAGGTCCCTTGTTGTCATATGTTTTGGATGTTTTCCTTTATTTCCAACATTTTATCATCATATTTTAAATATATATATAATCATATTTTAAATATATATATATATATATATATATTTAAAAATATATATATATTTATATTTATAAATAAAAAATATATATATTTAAGAGAGAGAGAGAAAGAAAGAGACAGAGAAATAATTGTGTAGTAAATGGACAATTCCCATAACTTAAATTCTACAATTATTGACATTTTGTCATATCTGTTTTATTGCCTACATATTCTTCTCATTAGCTACCTTTCAGCATATCATTTTAAGTTTCAGACAACTGCATCTTACTCCAAAATGTCTCAGCACTCATAATATTAACTAGAGTTTAATATTTGTTTAAAGTTCTTTTTAGATGAATTTTACATACAATGAAATGCACAAATTTAAAGTATACAACATTAATTGTTTTAATGCTAATAAATACCACAATTTGCTTATCCATTTTTATGTTGGAGGATAATTGCCTTGTTTCTGGTTTAGGGTTTTATACGTGAGCCATGGTAAATGTTACTGTACAAATCTCTTTGTGGCCAAATCTCTTATTAATTTATTTTGGGTAAGTGCCTGGAATTGGAATCGCTGGTTTAGAATATATGTATGTCAAACTTTATTTTAAATAGCAGAGTTATGAGGCTCACGTAATTTGATCTTTTCAGCTCTCTCTTTCTCCTGGGTAAACGCATGCGTAAACACACAGCACATAGGTTCAAATATACGTACATATCAGATTTTATAATGCACTGCTATCAGCGAGACTCTCAGATGGAATGCTGTAATCCATCACAATTTCCTTTCTTTCCTGGAACTCAGCCTCACTTTCACTCTCTGCAAAACACTGAATTTTAGTTTAGGTTCCTGATTATCTGGTTTATACCCTAATCCCATGTTTTCCCTTAGAGTAGAATAATACTGCTTTTTGAAAAGTAAACTACTCTATTTGATATTTATACATTTCTTAGAAGTATGATGCTTTGTTCTTTCATCATTTAAACATATTGATGTTTCTAATGATTTCCTGTCATCTTCCTTTTCAGTTTCTAAACACTCTTTCCTGTCTTATAACTTTCATTTTTACAGTGATTAATATGTCCGTTTTTAAAGATATGGAGAAAAGGTTTCTTCTCAGTAGGCTTATTTTCTTTCAACATTTAGTATACTGTTACCTTCAGTATTTCAGAGAGAGTATGTTAATAATTTACTTAAAAAAAAATCTACACCAAAAATGATGAGGGGTTCAGTACAAGTAAATGTAATGTCAAACAGAATAGTTAAAGATAAAAACAGCACTGAGACAATAAAAAAGTACATACGGAACAAGTGCTATCAGCAATCTGTATCTTAATTTGCTAAGTGTCCCCTGGAAATTAAAGCAGAATTGGAAAACATTCATTGTTTCCATAGCTAGCTAACAACAACAACAAAAGTTGTCTATTCATTTATCTACCAAGAATGCCTTATTCCTGATACCAGTGTTTGCTGTGCAGATATTTGCTATTAGATGAAGTGCCAGTTTCATACTTGAGACCCCAGACATAAATAGCACTGTGTTCTTTCTCAGTGATCAATGGCTTTCAATCAGACTTGACTCTTTGCCCTAAAGAGAATTAGCTCATTGGTGGGTAACAGAGAGGTTTACATGTAAGATGATAATTTTCTTATAAAATATGTTTGTATCTTAGTAATCACATGGGAAAGCCCTAAATTCTTTGACTATGGACGAAGAGACTTAACTTGAAACTGTTCATGAAACTTACAAGCAACTAAAATCCTCGTTATCTTAAGGACCTCAGTATAAGTCTTCTTCTTTTAATTGTAGAGCATTTGATGTGTCTGCTGGGAAATTTTAGCTGCCATGAGTACAGTTGAACAATTGTTTTGTCATTGGGAGGGTGGTATTTGAGAATGTTAAAATATGTACTGAATAATGCTTCCTCAAGATGGAATTTTGCATGGGCATAATTTCATGAACTGCTGGTCCTGAGAAAAGCAGTCAATGGGTTCATTTATATCTTAAGATTATTACTGGTCATAGAGAGTACATGTACATATGTGTACATAAAAATAGGGAAAACCAAAAGCATTTATATGTTTCCAAAATTTGACAACTTGCATGGCAAAAAATATAAAGAAAAAAATATACTGCATGCTCTCTAAATTTCATAAATAATCATCACCAACAGAACAAGCAAAAATAATTCAGCTAATTCAAGAAAACATTTAACTAATATTGTCACAGGCTTCAGCATAGAGGGTTTCAAAACAGCACTACGGTGCTTTAGACACATAACATATAGCTAAAGAATTTTTAAATAAATCAGTATTTGAAAGGAAACAGCCATAAATCCAATGAGAGCCCACCAAAGTAAAAGGGATGCAATATAGTACATACATTTCACCCTCTTACTTTTCCATTATTGGGTTCATGGTAGGATCTAATAAGTGTTAGTTCCTTCTATGCCCCCATTACTTGCAATTCGTCACAGAAAGTTTGGGTACAGACATTTTCAAACATTTCCAAAACATTGCAAATATGAAATTTGCCTACTTATTCTGTATATGTAGAATTTCAAATAGACCTACGCAAAATCCATATTGTTAAATAATACCTATTCCTCACTGCCCATTTCCTGCACCCCCGTAGTTAATGGAGATGAGTAAATGAACAGAGGCAGCATCTCATGTACATTCAGCACTTTGCTTTAAGGCGACCTCATTTAAAACTCAGTTTGTGGGAATGTATGTCACCTCTAAAAGGGAGAAAATACAGAGGAAAGAAAACGATTCTTTATGCATGTCTAGTTTCATGTGAAGGAAGTTTACACTGATAGTACTCTTCCACAGAAAACAAAAACGGCAAAGCTAACTTAGATGAGAACAGAGTTTCAAAGTAGTCCAGACTGATTTCCTGATGGCAATTTAATGTGAATTTCTACAAATTAGACTTTTCAAAATTTTGTGTCTAGAAGTTGAATCCAACTTCTGGGAAAATTCTTTAATAACCTAATTACTCCTTGAGAAAGTACTGAATTATAAATATTGATTTTATAGAAGTGAATGGAAAAATGCCAATATTATATTTATATGCCTAAATATTATATTTTTAAAAGTTCTCAAATTAAAACATGTATCAGAAGAGTTCTTATAAAGCTAATCTTCTGAAAAGTATTAACTCATAACTATAAATATCAACTTTAAAAATAATAAGTACAATAAGTACAAAAATAATAAGTACAATAAGTAAAAGGTAGGACTAACAAGGTATTAATAATTAAAATGGTAACTGTTATATACCTTTTAACAAGATATTTTAAAATTAGAGATGGCACTATAAATGGCAGAATAAAATAATCTTAGTTCTCTCAATCTATTTCTGTAAATACACTTCACTGCCTGTGGTTGCTAATTTTTGAATTATAAAATAAAGAAATCAAACTAGGGAGTCAGTGATTCTGAACATGTCAATCTTCCTACCTCTCTTGTTTAATTAGCTAAGAACTTTTCATGTTGTTGTTTCTTGAGTTTTCCAAGTATGTTAAGGTTCCATTTTGCTCACTCTGAGAATATCATACTGAAAATTCAACTACATGGCAGTTTATGAGAGAAAAAAGCAAAGCAGGATCAATCACTGTAAGTTCAAGATATAGATATGGATATATATATATATATATATATATATATATATATGATTGAAAAATGCAATGTATATTGAAATGGATCTTACAATTTACTGCCTTTCCCTCCAGTGAAAGGGATATTGTCATTTCTAGCCAATGAACCTAAACTGACTTTACTGAAGTTTTAATCTCTCTTAGAGTTAAGAAATAATTTGCAGAAAGTCTGTGTACCTTGTATATACATCTTTATTATTTGTGACTAAGAACCATGTTGACATTTTTTCATCTTCTATGGATTTGCTCTTGTTATCAAATGTTACAGATAGCTCACCATCAGTGCAAATTGATACTATCATGATTTCAAATAAAACTTTGGTTTTAAAATTACTAATTTGTGTCACTTCTACAGTGTATATATATATATGCACATATTTGTATTACATAAAAATGTGAATAAAGACACATGTATTAACTTACATATTTACCTTTACTTGTGTATTTAAAAAATAACTGACTAGAAATAGTCATATGAATGTATAAACAAAAGTAAAACATTAAATATTTTAAAGCAATTAAATAAGGTAACAAGAAAGAGTGTTAACTACTGTTACCTATATCAGTAATGCTATTACTAATAATAATTATCAATAAATAGTATCAGCACGATATATAGTACATATTGTTAGGTTAGTCATACATATAATCAGTTTTCTAAGAATTAATCATTTACATGTTAAAAATGTATCTTTTTATCTGAAAATTAAATAATTGTATTGAGACATACTTAATGCACTATAAAAATTCTCTTCATATAGCAGCATTTATTGAATGACTGAACATATTATTAGACAAAAGAATTGCTTTCCATACAGATGGAATACTTTTTTTCCCCCATTTTTTTTTTCTTCTTGTTTTGAGGGCAGTGTCACTGGCCCTCATATGTGGGACCCGAACCGGGGCTGCTGGCTTCCCAAGCCAGTGCTTAACCACCGCGCCACTCAGCTGGCCCTAGATGGAATACTTTTAAAAGCAAATTTAATATCCTTTAAGAATTCAGAAAATTAAATACATTGTTACTATTTGTATTGGCATGTATTTCTATTATTTACTAACATCTACACAAAGCTAACTGATTTGTCCTTATTCTTGATGTCCCAAATTATGAATGTTAACTTTGAGAGGTGGGTGAGGGGGCCATCATTGCATGGCTGGGATTTATGTTAATGCCATAACTCAAGTGAATCACCTGTGCTCCTCTCAAATTTAATATGCACTATTTAATATGTATTTTTGATATGATTTTCCCCAGTAAAATAATAATTCAATTTTAATAGTAAATACAGCAAAACATATAATTGCACATTACCTTCTACCTTCTTTTTATATAAACAGTGAGCTAAAACCTGATATTGTATCCCCCAATATCCCAGTTCCTGCTATTAAAGCACCATTTCATTGCACATAAAATGACACAAATGTACTTCAGAAAATACATATCTTGAAAAATAATTAAATATTTTAATTATATATATGCTTAATTATGTATATTATATGTAAATATATTTATGTAATACATATATAAATTACCACAATTGCACATAGCTCCTATTTCAAATATGAGAATAGGTTATGAGTATCTATATGGAAAATATCTTTGTTCCATTTAAAATATATCACCATTAAAAGTCCTTCTGCTTGAATTGTTTACTAGCATTTGTTAAGTGAATAAATCAACACATATTGAGAAATTTATAAGAATATTCCCTATTAGATTTTAAACTCCATTGGGACAGGAAACATATTTCTCTTATTCATACAGTGAATAACACAATATCAATGCCAGCTAGGATTTTTGGAATATAAAATAAATTAGGTTTAGAATTTTTAATCTACCTATTATTCAATGTCTTTAAATTAATGAGACTATTTTTAAAAAACATGTAACAAGTTCTGCATTTAATATTTACAAGTAGCAAAATTCCCAAGATCCAGCACAATTCCCTAAAAGAATTCTCATTAAATATTTGCTGATTCTGACCATTTTGTTCACAAGCTATTGTACATTTGTCCCACTGGTAATGCCATTTCTCTTTGAGATCATTATTAAAACTATACCTTTTCCCAGATTGATTGATTTGATTGTGTGACTATTTACAGAACATAAGAATAGTTTACTACCATTGGGAATCTCTATCTATCTATCTATCTATCTATCTATCTATCTATCTATCTATCTATCATCTATCTTATCTATCTTTATAACATCATGAAAAATGACTATCTGGAATTGTACTTTATTGTGTCTTAATTGTGTATAGTACAATGTGACAAAATCATTAAGTTGAACAGATAAGATTTGACAAAATTAATTGAATTTTAGCATAAAAATATAAAAATATCTAGAGGTATATTAAATATTAGTTTTAATTTAATATCCATATAGTTTGAAAAGAGAATTGCTTAAAATTTCATACTGGAATAATAACATCAATCAATATAAAGTTTTAGGGCAGGATGAATATAAACACAGAAAAGAGAAGTAGGAATTGAAAATAGAAATAAATATACATAAATACATATATATACTGGGGGTGTCAAAAAAATGTATACAAGTGGGCGCTTTGGTCAACATTGCTCAAGCAGTAGTTCGCCATAATCAGAAGTGTCTGGACACTGATGGCAACCACTTTGAGCACCTCTTGTAATTGCAGAAGTCAGACATGACTTATATTCATCTGTTCTTAGTGGTATATACATGTTAAGTATTACAATTTTAATAGTTTTTTTTCCTTTCTTAAAATGTATATATATATATATACATTTTATATATATATATCAATGCCTAGCTGGCATTGATATTGTGTTATTCACTGTATGAAAAAAAAAATATATATATATATATATATATATATATATATATATATATTTTTTTTTTTTTTTTTGAACCCTCTGTTATACAATCTTACCCATCATTCTGTATTTCAGAAGTGGCAAGAATGAAAGAATCAGTGTGTTTGAAGTGAAGGAGATTAATGGCAATATGTCTTTTGCTCATATATATATATATATATATATATATATATATACACATATATATACATATATATGTATTTAAACATTCACTGTATTGTTTGATCACACCTCATATACTGAAAAAACCTTTCTTTCACTAATTTAACAAGTACATATAACATGATGTCTACTCAGTCAATCTCCATAATAAGCCTGTGTGATATATGCAGTTATTATCCGTTTCTGATGAGACAACTGAGGCTCAGAGAGGTTGCATGGATTACTAAAGGTCACACAGATAGTAAATATAATGGAATAGCTGGGATTTGATACCATAAATGCATAGTTCAAGTTTTTATGCATGTCCTCTCAGTTAAAGAACTCATTTTAAGGAGGACTTTCATAAAGCAAAGTTACCATTTATGAATACTTACAATGTTACAGTATTATTTTATCAGACATCTTTGTTGTCAACCATATGTGGAAAATATTTCTTTGTTATTTTATGTGTGGTCAATGACATATAAAAATTTACCACAAACTTAGAGGCTTAAAATAACACACATCTATTTTCTTTACATTTTCCATGTGTCAGGAGTCCAGGCACAATTTACCTGGATCCTCTGCTCAGGGCTTCACAGAGCTGGCACTAAGGTGTTAGCCGGGCCACAAGCTCATTTTGCTCATTCAAATCAGGAAGAACTGCTTCCAAGTTCCCTCACGTTGTTGGCAAAATTAATCCTCTTGCAATTATAGGACAGAGGACTGCACATTTAGCTAGCTGCCAGGTCCTCTAAGCTGCCCTCTGTTCTTTGCCATGTGGCTCTCTCCATAGGCAGTTCACAATGTTTGTTTCTTCAAGACTATCAAGAGAGTCTTTCTACATTATGCCAAGATGGAGTCTTATAGAGTATAAAGTAATCATGGGGTGACATCTCATCACATTTGCTATTGTTATATTCTGTTGATTAAAAGCAACTCACTGGCCCCACCCTCACAAATTCCAGGATACCAGAAAGAGGGAAAATATTATGGGAGTCCACTCAGGGTTTGTATATAACAATTATTATGACGACCAAAAATACTAATTCCAGGGCCAGCCGAGTGGCTCAGTTGGTTAAGAGCTCGCTCAACAGTGCGAGCTGAGCTCTGAGCAACAGCAGTTCAATGCCAAGCTCCAGCTGAGCTGCTGCTGAGCTGCCAACAGGTGGCAGGATGGCACAGCTAGAAAAAAAAAATACTAATGTCAAATTCTATACCTTGGTGTGAATTAAGGCAAATAATTTTGGGGAGATTAAGCCCCTTCTGTGATAGCTTTTGAATCTGAGTAACAAGCTACAAACTTTTTGACATTCTTCAGGGAGGGCAGCATTCTAACTTTTGAATGTTAGTGTATATCGTTGGTACAGGATTGATCAGATTTCCTCAGGACTCAGTCCTGTACCCCTAAGTGTCAAGCACATACCCACCAACTCTATCCAATGAGGAGGACATCGTCTGACCTGGGTTCTGTTTTCTGTCAGCCTTCCAAGTGGCAGAGCAGAAGGAAACAATGATTACAGTTGCTTCTTAGAGTATTGGAAATAAGACTCCGTACGTGAAATCTATCTCAAACTTGATTACTTTATTAATGGTTGCTCAGTGATCAACCTACATGTAATTGATGTGGGCAGCCCAACAGTACTCAGCTTATGCATCTAATTGATCTTAGTGAACAAACCTAGTGTATTAAACATGACATGAAGAAGCAGACAAAGCAGAAGCAGAAGCAGAGGCAGAGGCAGAGGCGGAAGAGGAAGAGGAAGAAGGAGAAGAAGGGGAAGAAGAAGGGGAAGGGGAAGGGGAAGAGAAAAAAAGAGAAGAAGAAGAAGAAAGAAGGAAGAAGGAAGGAAGAAAGAAAAGAAGAAAGAAGAAAGAAGATCCTTCTTGAAATTGCCTTCCATTGAACTGGAATAAGTTCATAATGCTACTTAAGTTACTTTTAATTCCATCTACTTTTAACTGTGTCACTATCCACAAGGATATGATTGCTTCAAATGTAGTTGCAGATATATATTTTTCTATTTATAACAGTTTAAGAAGCTCTTACAAGTCTAGAATTAAGAAAATGTGAAAGTATTAGCTATTGAGATACTACCAATGAAAAATGAGGTAACAAAATATATTCTATATGGAAGTACACACACAACAAAAAGAATAATAAGAAAGTCTGCATTTAAACAAATTATATTTTTTTATAAGTAAATGAGTTCAGGTACATAAGAATATGGAATTTGTGGTAGTTAAAAATCCTAATGTGCTTGTGCTATGCTCGTATATTTAATGCTTCATTTATTATTAAAGACAACTCCAGGCGAAAGTTCTGCTCTAAAGATTGGAAAGGCTAGTCCATGGATCAAAAATATCCAGTAAATAAGCTGGCTCCATGTACTCATATGCTCAATCATAAGGTGGTATAACATTTTTTAAAATGTATTAGTTCAAGTGTATGATAAAGAGTATTTGATAATGATTCACACAGAGATAGATTTCGTTGTATAGGATGCCTAGGGCCTAAAATTTATTGGTTGGCCCTCACTCTGAGGGCTTCCGTTGTGTTGCAGTCACAGTGCTATTCTTTTTTTTTTTTTTAATTAGTTTCAGGAGTATACTTCATGGACAGTGTAGATACTTAATCACTGCATTGTACACAGTGGTATTCTTGATGATAAAGGAGAAAAACAATCAGATCAATGTATTTTTTGTTTCAAAGAGTTCATTTATCTCATCATTAGGTCTGCAAAATATGGCTAGAAAATAAGCATTTATTTACTTTCTACTTAAGAAACAGAAAAAAAATGGGCACACCCAGAATTTAAAGATGTTACCTAGGTCTCATGACTTCTGCCATAGTATTTTTTTAGAGAAAATATAAACTAGAGTGGTCATTACCTGACAGAGTTCAAGAATATTCAAGAAACATCTATCAATATTATCTTAGAGCATGAGATACAGCAGGATCACTAGACATTTTGGAATCCTACAGAATTGGGTTTATATCATGGTTTTACTGTTTATTAGATCTGCAAATTGAGATTGTTCCTTGATATCTCTGCCTAAAAATGGACATCTTACACAACAGAAATTTATTTCTCACAGTTCTAAAGTCTTGAAGTCTGAGATCCAGGCGCCGACATGGGTGGTTTTTGGTGAGAAGTCTCTCCTCTCTTCCTGGCTGGAAGAAAGCTGCCTTCTCACTGTGTCAGAGGGAGAGAGAGGGAGGGGGAGGGGGAGGAGGAGGGGGAGAGGGAGGGGGGAAAAATCTCTCTATAAGTATATTTCTCTTTTTATTAGTCCATTCTTATCAAATTAGGGTCTCACCCCTGAGACTTCATTTAACCTTAATTAACTCCCAAAGACTATCTCCAGGTACAATTACATACTTTCAAGCTCCTGAGCCAGAGAGCAGGGAACAGAACCAGAGCAAGTTCAAATAAAACTCACTATTAATATCAATATTCAGCAATTCTTTGAAATGTTGCTGCAAACCTTTGGTTAATTTACACAGTTATGAAAAAGTTAATTCTGACAATTTCTGACAGCTTTTTACATTGTTTTTATAGTATGTCAAGTTTTCAGTGGTCTGTAGCACTACCATTTTTGTTTATGGAATTCTAGTATTTATTTTTAGTAGGCTCCCAATATTTTGAAATCTAGAATTTTAGCTTCTCCATAAAATTTGGAAATAACAGTACCATGCCCATAAGGTCAAAAGGTCAAGGAAAACATGGCTGTAGCTGAGTTGTGCCTTTCCCTATTTTATTGCACCTATTCTTTGTTAATTATATGGCTCTCCTTTTGTTATTCAGATGATCCCTGTACAATTTCAACCACCATCTATGGTAAATTGGCACTGGGATACATTATGTGAAGTTTAAATGACCTCACTTTTCTAGAACAAAATAAAATTTCTTAGTGCATGGCATACTCTCTTTCAAATATTATTAGAAAATGGGAAAACATATATATTTAGTGGTGTATGCAAATTTGCCAAAGGATAAAGGATAGACCTTTTTTTATTTTTTTTAAAGAGTTTGTTGGGGAATTGTGGAAGGGGACCATTGTGTTTTTCAAGGATCCATCAGCTCCAAGTCAAGTTGTTGTCCTTCAGTCTTAATTGTGGAGGGCATAGCTCAGCTCCAAGTCCAGTCACTGCTTTCAATCTAGTTGTGGGGAGAGTGGGGGTGTGTGCAGCCCACCATCTGATACAGGAGTTTGACTGGCAACCCTGTTGCTCAGAGCTCATGCTTTAACAAACTAAGCCACCAACTGCACCACTCCGCTGGCCCCAAGGATAGGCTTTTAAAGCCCCTTTTTTCTCTCTTTTAACAACCCAGCTCTCATGCAGGTTGGTAACCTAAATTCAAGCAACCTGTGTCATTTGAAAAATTTTAAGCAAATCATTTAATGAAAATGACCCTAGATTTGTAGTGCCTCCAGTCAAAAATCACAAATCAACATGGTCCTATTCCTAAATGGTTCCTCACCTTTCTATTATATTATAAGATTCCTCCCAAAACATTTAATAAATTTTGTATTTGCTATATTAATGCAGAATCGATTTCTGAGGCTTTGTAAACAAAACATACAATTTAAGATGTTTATCCATGCATTTTGGTCTTCTTTCCTTGTTAGATTACAAATGCCTCATATATGACATCTTGATTTATTCCATATTTAAGTGGATTCTAATGCAATCTTACACATTCTTTGCTATCAAATAGCCCAATTTTTTGTTATGCTGCTGATGATTTACTGGGTTCATTTAAAAAAAAAAATAATAATTCACCGAGGAACATGTACTATAGCTATTTTATTAGAAATAAAAATTTAATAATGTAAAATTAGTTTCACAGCATTCAGCTGCCTTTGAGGGCTTGTTTAGATGTATACCTATTATTAAATATTTCTAATGTAGCAGTTATTTTTATTTTCCTCTTTTAAGCATTTTGTATGTTAGCATATTGTCTTCATTGTTTTGATTCTTACTGCCAGTGATATTTCATTAAACTATGTTACAGTTTATGTATTGTTGGTATTTTTTGTTATTCTTTTATTCTTTCATTGTGAAATAAACATTTTTTTAATTAGCTTGAGGTGTACAAAACAGTGCAATAGTTATACTTTTTACCCCTCAAAGTGAAACCCCCTCCCCCAATTTGCCACCCCACTCCTCCCCCCGATATGATACATATCTATTACAGTTCCTTTGACTCCCTTCCACAGTATAATCCACATCCCGTGACTATCTATATAATCAATTATAGTTGGCATACAATATTATACAACATCAGTTTCAGGTATACAGTGCGGTGATCAAGCCTCTACTCCATCCATGAAGTGGTCTCCCTAAGAAGACATGCGACCATCTGACACCCCACAAAATATTTAAAACATTATTATATTCCTCGACTGTCTTTCATATCCCTGTGGCAATGTTGTAGTTATCTATTTATGCTGTCTAATCCCTTCCCCTTCTCCCTCATCCCTACCCCCTCCCAACTAGCAACACTGTTTTTCCTCTATATCTATGAGACTGTTTCTGTTTACTTTGCTCATTCATTCAGTTTTTCAGATTCCATATATAAGTGAGATCATGGTATTTATCTTTCTCCGACTGACTTATTTCACTTCTGTATTGTTAGGGTCTTACACTATCTTAATTTTTTAGAAAATAGTGAATGCCTTTTCTTTCCTTAGAATAAATTCCCATGAGCTATAGTCTTTTGTCCAAAATAATTAATCTGATTATATGTATTTATACATATGACATTTCCCAGTCTGTAGTAATAAACACTGGCATCAACTCTTTATAAATGTAAAAAGCATTATGCTATTATCTTGCAGAATTTTATCAACACCTTTTATTTGTTTCCATTGTTGTTCTTTATACAAGCAAATTCATTGGACTAACTAGACAATTCATTTCTCTCTACTGATTTTTTGGCAATAGTGGTGCTATTAGGAAGTCATCTGTCAGTAAAATCCGTGTACTTCTGAGTGTGTGTGTGTGTGTGTGTGTGTGTGTGTGTGGTATGTGTGTTTTCTAGATGCTCAACAGATCATTTCTTTGTCATTATTACGCTGTGCTTCAATTATGTGTACCTAAGTGCAGAGTACCTCTTGTAATTGCAGAAGCCAAGTGTGACTTGTACTCATCTTTTGTTATCAGTATATCTCAAGTATTGCATTTTTAATACTTGTTTACTTTCTTAAAATGTGTATACGTTTTTTGGCACCCCGTGTGTGTGTGTGTGTGTGTGTGTGTGTGTGTGTGTGTGTGTGTGTGTGTATATATATATCATAGGTATTTTTTTTTGAGGGCAGTGTCACTGGCCCCCACATGTGGGACGCGAACCGGGGCCACCAGCTTCCCAAGCCAGCGCTTAACCACCGCACCTCTCGGCCGGCCCGCTAAGCATTTTAAAATCAAATTATGATATCAAATTTAGCAATCAAGGTAGAGGCTTCTTGTATTGGTTTTCTATGGCTCGCTGCTATAACAAATTACTACAAGCATAGTGGCTTAAAAGATCACAATGTATTATCTTACACTTCTGTAGTTTTACAAGTCTGAAATGGGTCTCACTGAGCTAAAAGTCAAGGTGTCAGCAGGGCTCCATAACTTTCTGGAGCTCTGGGGGAAAACTCATTCTCTTCCCTTCTCCAACTTCAAGAAGAGGCACAGCTTCCTTAGCTTGGGTTCCTTGCTCCATCTTCAAAGCCAGCAAAGTCAAGATCCTTCTTACACTCTCCGCTTACCACTCTGCTGCCCTTAAAGACCTTTGTGATTACCCAGGTAAAGATCCTACTTGGATAACCTATTCACAGTTCTAGGGATTAGGACTTGGATAGCTTTTGTTTGGGAGAGTGTAGGGGTGTTTATTCTACCTACCACACTTATCCCAGTGTTGTCAGGGTACTACTACTGGAATGCATTTGCTTTTTCTGTCTTTCCACTCAACTTTCAGAATTTCTAAAGAGAAATACAAATAGCCTAGGTTGAGTCACTATATCCACTATTCGGGTACTGGATGGAATTGTTATTCTCATCAATTCCATGCTAAATGAGAGACTTTCTTAAAAGCACATTGATGTTCTGCTATCACAGGAACAAGAGGAATGAATGAAAGAAGTCAGAGAATAACAAATGTAATTAATGAACATGAAACTAACTGACAAACACAACACACTGAAACACATAAGTATTGATATTTATTTTCCAAAGTGTGTCTCTCAGTATGTTAGTAGATTGATATGACCGCTTATAAAGAAGAAAAATATAATTGTTTCACCAATATCTAATTTTGAGAACTATTCTAAGCATATACTTTTCTTTGGTATTTATTAAATAAGTCGGCAAACTAAAGCATTGAGAATTTGCGTAGTAATGTAACCTGAAGACAGTTTTTCTTAGTCTATTAGAGTAAGGAAACTTTTGTTTCTAGGTTTCTTTCTTAATTGCAATGAAACATCTAAAAGTATATGTGCTTTGGGAAATAATTCTTTAGAGCGACTTTCCTGAGTGCTACTGGAAGTGGCCTAATCAACCTTTTGGTAGTATAAAACTCTGAAAATTCATACTGTGCATTTAAAGTAAAAATTCGCTTCAAGATATTGATGTGAGCCAAGGCAGTGTCATGGAGAGATGGAATAGTTTCACTGAAAATATGGCATATGAACAGAAATCATTATGCTATTTACTACTGTTTTGAAAGTTTTAATATATATATATATATATATATATATATATATATATATAATATTAAATATGTAATATATATGTTATATAATATATATTTATATATATATATGAGCAACTGTTACCTTATTTAATTGATGATGAGCATATCTTTTTAGCAGCATTTCCTTAGTTCTAAGTCCTAAGTCCTCAATGATATTATATGTATTAGTGTCATTAAAAGTGCCTTATCTTCATCCTGCCCATAAAATATATAAATTCTAATAGTGAAATGTAGTTATAGAGTATTCATTTGAATTAACAGCACTTTCCTTAACATTGATTTAATTTGCATTTGCTGGATGTGTGATTTATTATTTAGCCTCTGGAAGTAGATGCATAATGGGAGGAAGTCACAGAGCAAATCCAAGTGGCGTGAGATAGTAATTTCAGTGTATTTCATTAATATACATTGCCTGCTAATGTTTAGTAAGGTGAAGACAATCTGAGGCTTTCCCATTCTCCTTTTGACATTAATTTATCAAACACTTAAGGCACACAGGCTATGCATAAGACATATTTTGCATATTGTGGATGTAGTAATTAATAATATACAGTCTCAGCAATTAAGTAGGTTGTGTCCTTGAGGGACAGACAGAAGAGAATGAATAGGCAATTTTGAAACCAGACATAAAAGAGATTAAAAATATTATGAAGTTTCAAAAGCAAAAGGAGAATTTTGTTGTTATTGTGGGTTGAGGTGTTGTTGATAATAGTTTTTTGAAGGGTGTGCCATTGAATAGACCAATGTTCTGTGAGTTAGGTTTTGACCAGTAAAGAAACTGATGGCATGGGGGAAATATGTGAATTGCTAGCAAATAAATAGCGAAAGTAAAGGAAAAATAATATGGGTGTTCTTGAGAAAAAGAAAAAGGGTTGTAGCCCAGGTAGCAGAAATATGAGATATATGAAGGGAAACTGAGAAAAAAGGCTATAAAAGCTAGTTTAACTCCATGGAATCTTGGCCTTTAAATGCTCAGGTGACAAGTGGTTAAAGAATAAAAAAGCCCTGAAGATTATTGAGAGAGAAGGGGCATAGTCAGTAGTATGCTTTTGGAAGATTATTCCAGGACATTAATAGGAGTGCCGATGGACAATGAGGTGAAGTCTAGTAGCAGAATGTCGAGCTAGGACTATCTAGAGGTCAAGTGACCTTGTTGCAATGATGAGAAAAACAATAATGTACATTGAGTGAGGTACTGGTGACGGTAAATGAATAAATGGAATAAACAAGGGACTGGACCTAAGGCAAGAGAAGAGACAGAGCGGGGATGCCTAGAAGTGACCTCAAAGAGATAAAGAATTGGAAAATTGACACTTATTTCATTAAAAGTGAGGAGGTTTGGAAATTTTGATGGTTTATTGGGAAAGCAGATGACTTGGTTTTGGATATATTGAGGTATTGATAGGTAGGCATTCATCAGGAGAATATTAATGCCCACTCTATTTCAAGTACTGTATGAGGCAGTAAAAGTTTAGTAAATGAATATGACAGACTCAGTTTGTTCCCTTAGGGAGGTGAGAGTCTAGTAGATAAGACAGAAAATAAATATAGGTGGTTGATTTAAAAAACAGTCACAAGTTTGTCCCTTCCCATTGAAAGTTAGAGACCAGTTTGATGCCCTTTAAATATGGATTGGCTGAGTGACTCATTTTGGCCAATGGATCATTAGCAAACATCATACCCGTAGAGACTTGCAAAATGTTTGTGCATTGTGCACTCTTGTTTTAAAAGCACTAACACTGGCATGTGAAAAAGTGTGGTCTAGTCTGCTAAAGGATGAGAGACATGTGATTCAGTCACTCTGAATGCATTGGCCTGCAGCCTGCTGATTGTCAGAACTATGAGGCCATTTTAGATCATCTGTGTACCAGCTGATCTGACAAGAAACACATAAGAAAGCCCAGCAAGGTTCAGCCAAGTCAGCTCACACCAAGCGGTGGAATCAAGAGCTAAGCAAATTTTTGTTTTTTCATTCTAAGCTTTGAGGTTCTTATTTACACAATAAAAGTTAACCGACAGAATACATGCATACAAATTGTTGTTGATCTTGCTCTTCGGTGGTCCTGCCTTGAACTCTTTAAATTACCAAGTCTCCTTATGCTGTAATCTCAGTTTCTTGCAATTTACTCTCTGAAAAACCACTTCTTATTTTTTTCCATCTCAAGCCCTCTAGTATCCAGTCTCCAAATGTCCTATAACGCACACGATCTATAAGTCATTGATCTAATCTTCTTTTTACTATACCTTAACTCTCCAATGTCCTTTTTGACATTCTTATCTATAATAACTTAAATTTCTTGGCCAGTCAAGACAGTCTCTCTTCGTGTGCCCACTTGTCTCCTTCATCTTCTACTGTTTTGTCATTTACCATTAACAAAATCACAGCTGGTTAAATCTAATGCTTTGTCTTATCCTTGTATCCTCCCATGTAACTGAACATGGCTGACAAAAAGACACCAGCACAATTATTTCCATAGACTTAGACCTTTAGCGCTTCTTTACAGCTACTAGTCACTCATAATATACTCCCATACATGTTTTGTCCTCCCAATTCCCCTAGAACAGTTTTTTTTCCCCCCAAACTCTAATGTAAATACAATCCCCTGGGGATCTTAGTAAAGTCCAGATTTTGATTCAGTTAGTTTGAGGAGGGGCCTTAAACTGCATTTCTAACAAGCTCTTAATGATGTGGATACAACTTGTTCTTAGACCATACCCTTTGGAAAAGGTCCTAAAAGATAGTTTTCTACATTCTTCTCTCCCATAAACCCCAGATCTCTTTCTCATCCTTGCTTTAAGTTAATGGCCCTGCTCCTGACTTCACATAAATGGTCAACAGAGAAAGACGATAGTTCAAAATCATGATTTCCTACATAACAGCCTCTGCATCTTTACAATCTGTCTTGCCGTCAGTCAACTATGTGTGATCCTAATGAAAACCAGTCCCTTCATCTGTAGGGTACAGATCTCATCTGTTGAAGGAGGTAATCAAGAGAAGTGACCTCCGGTTGACTCTTGAGCTGGACCTGGGCACTTGGAGGTTCTTTACCCCCTTCCTCTATCTTTGGACTGTGCATTCCACTTGCCTTACCCACACGATAGCCTGCCCAGGGGCACATCCTTGAGATAGTCATGTGGTGTTGAGATCTTCTGGATGGTATACATGATTAAATCCAGTTAAGGCCTTTAAATAAACCTGAAGATTCGGGCAATTAGGTGCAGAGATCTAATTGTCTTGTGGGCACCTAAGACAAGCCTTGTAAGTAAGTCCCCTTGCTTAGTAAAGCTGTTATTTACCAAACTGCAGTGGTTTACCTCCTGCAGTCTTTCCTTCCTCTTATACAGGGGCCAGTTTGTGAACCAACAGTATTTCCTGTTATTTACTCAGGGCCATTTTCCCCAAAACTTTCCTGCTCCTTGGAAACTCCTATTGTAGAATTCTCATACTCTTCTGCTTTCCTCAGTGTGGGTATAGATAAGAAGCTTCTAGCAATTCTCACATAAGCCTACTCAAAACTTTTTCCACCATTATACCACCTAAACTATTCCTTTCAAATTATCAATAAACTCCATGTAGTTAAATCCAATGATCATTTTTTAGTCAATACACTGCTTGAACTGTTTTTGCATTGACAGATTTTATCAGTCTCTTCACAGGGTTTCCAAGACATCTCTGTTTTTGTTTTGTTTTGTTTGGTTTGGTTTTCTTGTCTCCTTGGACATTCTTAATTTCTTACAAATTCCTAATCTTCTCCTTGACCACTTAATAGTGACTGAATGAGGACTCAATCCTTAGTGCTCCCTTTCCTATACTTTCTTCCTCTTTTTCCTCCTGTCTTCTTCCCTCCCTTTCTTTGTCTTCTATACCTTTGTGTTCTCTATTCTATCTATATTAACATCCATAAGATCCGGTGCAGTATCACAATTTTAAATTCATCTAAATTTCTAATTGTGTGTCTCCAGCCAACAACTTGCTCCTGAAACGCAGATCCTTATAATTCCACCAGTTATCTCCAAAGGTCTAACAGATATCTCAACACAACATTTCCAAAACTAAACTCCTCATCACTTCACCCTGCAAAATTTGCTCAATCCCCAGTCTTTTATTTTAGGTATGTCAACATCTAAATGGCAACTCTATCCTTGTAGATACCTTTGGATCATTCTTAATCACTGTCTTTCTCTGACACCCAAATTCAATCTGACAGGAATTCTGTTCGATTGACTCCCAAAATTCATCCAGAAGCTAATTGCTTCTTACAGTCTCCACTGCTACGCTTTGGTCTAAGTCACCATCTTTTCCCAAATGGACTCCTGCAATACTGCCTCCTAATTGGTGTCTCCATCCTGAATCATTCAGAATTATCCTTTAAATAAGCAATTCAGATCCTCTGCTGAAATCCCTCAATATCTCTCTGCTTCATTTAGAGTGACAGCCAGAGATTTTACAATAACCTCCAAGGTTTTACATGATCTTTCTACCCCTGTTATATTACCTCTCTGACTTCATCTTCTACAATCCACCCTCCCTCCCAGCCGCCCCAGCCAGCTATTCAGTAACACCTCCTTGCTGTTGGTCCAACATACCAGACATGTTCCTAGGAGCCTTCAGACCTTTTACTCATTTTCCTTCTCCTAGAAAGCTCTGCGCCCAGATTAAAACATGGTTCAATGCCATTACTTTCTTTAAGTCTTTTCAAAGAAGACTGATCTCTTTATTTTATAACAAAAAAATTTCCTCCCACCCCTTCACCCTCTCCCTTTTACTTCACGTTGCGAGGGTTTTTTGTGACTACACGACGATCATCTTCTATCTGTCTATGCCATAACATTCATTTCTTTTTTATAGTTCTTGTTTATTGTCAAACTAAAACTTAAGTTCCATAGTTTTGAGAGTCTTTTTCTTTTCCCACTGATATAACCCAAGTGCCTAAAACAACGTCTAGAAGATAGCAGAACACAAGTATTACTTAAGTGACTGCTGAGCAACAGGAGAATGTAAAGGAAAACTAGGATGCAATATTAGATAATACCAGGCAGGGAGTTGGTACTAGGCACGTGATCTGTCAGTGCTCATTGCATTACTTAAAATATCAGAATTTTTTCCCCTGGCCACACAAACATTTTGAAAATTGATATCTAGTTTCTTTGTATAAGTATTACACTTCTAGCATTCCAAAAATCTCTCTGAATCCTATTTTAGAACTCCAAATAGCAGAGCTGCTAATTGCTTGGTATTTACCTGTTCATTTACAAATCAAAGTATTAATTTAATTTACAACATTGGAGAATAACCTCTTCATGCACTTTATAATGCCAGTGGCAGGTCACTGCCTCTTTAATGCCACCACCACATACAATATGAATGGAATTACAGGAGACCACTTACCATTCAATTACCAGTGCATCTATTGCTTGGTCCTTGAAATGGCACTGTGCATTTTAAAAAGGTCTATTTAGTTAAGCAACATAATTTATTTAAGAAGGTTTTAAAGGCACACATGCATCTATCATTTCAGAAGGCAGCACATTGAATGGAACAGAAATTATAAACAAAACAAGCAAATTCCTACAACTGAAACAGAAGCGGCTTGTAAGATAGCATCACAAAATCTAGTTCCATCGGCCGCCCTGAAGGGAGAGAACCATCCTACTCAAAGGAAAGTGCAGTGTCTGCTTTCAAGCCTTTGACACATTAGTATCTCCACCAAATTTACAAATTTTGTTCCAGTTCCAAATAAGTGTTCATGCAGTTCACAGTTGAGGGGTTAGGTGTTTCAAGACTTTATGAGGCAGCACTTCGAATCTGGAAAGATCACACTGGCATCTGTAGCACACTGTGTGTGCAAATAGGTTTCTTGTGCAAGCTTCTGCAACAAACTGTGGCAAAACTGCTTGCAAAGTTGCCTCTAATGAGACAACTTAAATGTGTTGCCACATGGGTATTTCGGATCTGGCTTTTCAAACTCTCCAAAGGAGGCTGCAGCAGAAGGAATCAAAGACTCTGCCAGCAGTGGAGATACAACCCCAGGAAATGTCAAAGGCAGACTTTAGCTCACTGTTCTGGTGAAACGGGGCATAACCAGAGAAGTGAAATCCATGTGTGCGCTTTCAAAGGCCCCTCTGACACACTGGTGATGTACTTAGGGGAGAGACTAGTAACCAGAATCCCCAGGGTTTTCCCTTTAGAGTACATCTGCCTCTTCAGTATTCTCCCAGGCACAATGCTGGCTGGTTTGTGAGCAGAACCTGCATCATAAAACTCACCCAGGGCACTTGGCCACAGGAATTCTGCCGGGGAAAGCAGAATGAGAGCAAATTCTTATACAGGCCCTCCCCTCTCTGACACTAGCATTTTATTCCAGGGAAATTAAAGCAACATTTAGTAGGGAAAAACTGACAGAATTGTCTGACCCTCAGAATGTGTTCCAAATTCCAACACAGTCAAGACAGACCGATTTGCTTTTGTTTGTTTTTTTGTAATAGTGGAAAATGGAGGATTAGGGGATGGGTGAGAAGCCGTATGCTGATGATGTGTTGGCAATCTTCAGGAAGTTTTATTTCCACATAATTATGCAGGCTATTCACCCACGTGATTGGGAAGCCCCCCAAGAAACTAAGATAACTACACTGCCTTTAAGATCTAGAGTGACTTCCTAAATTCACTGTGTCTTGTCCAGAGAAATAATCTGCAACAGCTGGTCTTGAATGGTGATTACCTAATACTCATGGCACTAAGCATATGGGGCAAGGCGTCGGGTAACTGCACGACGTTATTCTCTGAAACTTTAATTAAGTCAAGTAAAATGAAGTTACCCTAAACTGCCAGCAGTGACACGTGTATTCCTACCTTCACCAAGCAGCTGTTAACAGCAAAGCAAGAGAGGATTACATTAGAAAAAGGAGTCAGTTGTCTAATTAACTTAAAGGGAAACACATCACTGAGAAACAACTTCCAAACACGAATCCCTTCCAAAATCAAATCCCTGTTTTATTAATATAATGGCTGATCTTGTAGAGTAGGCTGATTTCGTTTCATGGATGGTCCTGTATTCTTGGGTCTGAGAATCATTTGGGTCTCTTTCAAGCTTATCCTGCCAGTACCTGACATTTGGGTCTCTCTCTATTCTGTGTGTTTATAATGATATATAATACATAGATACTCATGTGTAATTTACTAAAATAAATAGATATCTAATATCTATACACTGTCACCTCCTTTTAAGTGTGGACCAGAGTTTGCCAGGGATATGGAAAGGCTTTGGTTCCATCCTGGAGAAGTACTTGCAGGTTAGGTTGCTTTAGGAAAGTCATTTAAATTTCCATAACCATAGACTCTTTGTCTGTATAGTAAACTGAGAAGATGAGATCTCTCCTTAGTTCCTAACAGAACATCTTGCTATTCTGCAATCATGCCTAGTCTAAAGTCCCCTATAAGAATAGTATGGATATTTGAAGATGGACATTTGAAGATTTTACATAGATCTGAGTCATTGCTTTATACTAGGTAGCACTAAGCTTTTTTATTAACTGATATGCTTTCTTATAAAAAAAAATGTGAATGGAACATAGGAGAGAGTTAACTGTTATTATTTTTTAATGAGAAAAATGAAATGCAAGTTTAAGAATTTTTGATCTCCCATCAAGTGTTCTGTGCATACATGCTTTATTTCCACTCTGTTCCAAATATGTATGCAACAACTTATCATCATTACAAAAAAAATAAAAATAACCTCTAAGCTCTCATTTATCATTTTTTAAAATATATAGGATATTCTAGTCTTTGATAAACTATCAAGTACAACTAACTGACTATGTGGAAACAATGTAGTTTTTTAGTTAATTTTTTTTCAAACTAAACAACAAAAACTCTGAATCATAAAGAATATGAGGTGGCCCCGGTTCAGTCCCACATATGAGGGCCAGTGACACTGTCCTCAAAAAAAAAAAAGAAGAAGTTTAAGAATATGTAGACTTGTCATGAAACAGATGCCAGAAATTTGTTTAACATATGTATGTATTATTTTGGGCTACTATATCCATTTCAGTAAGCTGTGTTATGTTATAATAACAAACTTCAAAAATCTCAGTGGTTTATGCTCCAGGCCCATCAATGGAAGGCTATGGATTATTCCTTAGCACCTTTAATGAGAAACTCATGATGCTAGTGTAGCTTCTATGTAGATTGTATCTAAGACCATGGGAGAAAAATGAGGTTATGGAAAAGTATACACTGGCTGTTAACATTTCTGCCAAGAAGTGATAAGCACCCTTCTGCTCACATCTCATTAATCTAAACAAGTCATATGGTCATGCTTGAGTTCAACAGGGTTGTGTTGTGTATTCAACCTGCAGGGAAGGATAAAAATAATGTGGTGAAGATTAAAAGAGTCTACCATAACTACTTTCCAAAATAAGTTGATATATTGAAAGAGATGGTAAAGATTACTCAGGTAACTAGTTATTTATGTATGATTTAAACAACAGAGGTGTCAAATTACAAGAACCAGATGTCAAACAATAGATTAAGAAACTCAAAAATCTGCTCCTACATAAAAGTATTGAAAACACTTGCCAAAGTTGTTCAAAATCAACCCTTTTTAAAACTCTGGAAATAAACCAAAAGTATCTAATAATCCAAAAAGAATTTATTCAAGAAAAAATGGCTAAATCTCAGCAAAAGGACCAAGTTTATGGCATTTTAACTTGCCATGACTCTTTCCATTCATCCCTTGCCATATTTTTGGTATCCTTGCAATTGCAATAGCTCTAAAAACCATCAGCCTAGCATCTTAGGAGCCACTGCAGGTAGATCAGGGTTGGAGGTCCTCAAAGGTCCCCAGTCACAGGGAAGAGTCATTATTTAACATGTTTGAAAGGACTCTAAAAATCTCTATTCTTAGAGCTTGCCTGTTTGACATGACTCAGTACATGCTCTCAGTAAAAGGACTATAAAATCAAGGGCATTTGTCAAAAATAATCACTGTCAATTGTTTAACATCATAGAAGCTTGAAGGAACAACAACAATTGGGAATAAGAAAACACCAGGGGCAGCTGGGTGACTCAGCTGGTTAGAGCACATGCTCTGAACAACAAGGTTGCTGGTTTGATTTCCATATGGGCCAGTGAGCTGTGCCCTCCCCAACTAGACTGAAGACAAGGACTTGAGCTGACCCACCACTGAGCTGCTGGCGGGCAGCCAGAAGGCTCAGTTGGTTAGAGCACATGCTCTTAACAACAAAGTTGCCAGTTTGATTCCTGCATGGGATGGTGGGCTGCGCCTCCTGCAGCTAGATTGAAGGACAACAACTTGACTTGGAGCTGATGGATTCTGCAAAGAACACATTGTTAACCAATAAAAAATTTTAAGAAAGAAAAGAAAATACTCATCAAAAATTTAAATGGGCAAATTTGTAGAAGAAATGTCTCTAGTGGACTTTGAAAAACTCAAATATATTTTGGAAGTTTTGAAGGCCACACATATACGCAGGCTGTGTGCATGCAAGAATATATATAAGAAGGCCCTAATCTCTCATCTCTGGCTTACCTTGAATGTTTGCATGAACAGACAGTGAAGGCTAAAGTAGAGTTGTCCAGTCTGCCCTCAACAAGTTTCAAGGCATTTAAGGAAATCTCTGCCCTATCAAAACTAACCACTAAACTAACTGGAAATAGATTTCAGTGTCTGCACATGACAAGTAATATAGATTTTATAAAAATAGTCCCAATAAACAAACAAACAAAAAAATAACACATTTCAACAAAAACAATCCATAAGGAGCTAAATAAACCTGGTTTTTACAGATGCCACACACATTATTAAACACAAATAAACTGGACATTATAAATGTTATGAAAAATTATGAAAAACACAAAGAAGCAGAAAAATATAGCACATACACAGGAAAAAGATGCTTTTCATACAAACTGTTTCTGGGTATGATCAAGATACTGATCTTAAGACAAACTTTAAATCAGCTATTTTAAATATGTCTAAAGAAAACTATGTATAAAGAAACAAAAGCAGGTATGAGAATTACATCTCACAAAATAGAGAGTAACAGTGAACAGATAGAAATTATAAGAAAAGAAACCACTAAAAACTCAGGAGGTATAAACTACAATAAATCAAGTAATAATTAATCAGAGGGATTTAAGGCCAATTTTAACTGGCAGAATAAGTAATCAGGGAACTTGAAATATGTCAATTAAAATTTTCTAGTCTGAGAAACACAAAGATGGAAATGCTGAGAGTCTCAGGCACCATCAAGCACATAGATAATGGGGTATCCAGAAGGAGAGGGGGGACAGAAAGGGGGAGAAATAAAATTAAAAAAATAATAACCAAAATCTTCCCAAGTATTATGAAAAACATTCATTTCCACATCCAAGAGAACTGCATGGTTCACTTTTTTGGTAAACTAATGTCAGAAATAATTAATTCTGAAAAAATAAGTTAAATATATTCACTTTGGGTGAAAAAGTGCTTTCTTTCTTATGGTTTAATTTTCCTGATACAAAGTTTTCATTGAGCTACTACAATGGACCAGCAGCAGCTAATTCAGATTTGGCTGTTAGTGAAAGAGAACTGCCAGGTACCTGGAGTCTAGACTGCTACACCCTCCAGGTATCTATTATCTCCATGTTCCTTCAGCCACAGAGCCTGTCTCTCCACACACCTGCTGCTATGGTTTAGCTGGACACTCAGGGACCGAATTTAGAGAATACAGTTCTCAGCCTCCGTTGAAACTGGGTGCTCCAAGCAATGAAAGGTGAGCAGAAATGAAGGCTATGACTCCAGATCACGTTTTTTGAAAGGAAATTGCTTTCTGATGTTAAGTGATACGAAGGAAATACCTGCCTCCCTTCTCACTAATTATAAAACAGACTGTGTAGGTGAGATGGTGTCGATCCCTTGTTCAATACAACACCTTAGAAAAGACAAGTACAAGATAGAAGGAACCTGGGTTCATGTAATTGCATTAGCTGATTGACCCACAGTCTACCCACATATCCCTGAAATCATATGAGGGAAAAATGGTCTAATTGAGTTGACCCATACTATTTTTTGGTCTTCTGTATTGCCTGTACTCCTACATAGTAAAATTCTTTTGTCTTGGAGTTTATATAGTTTAATGAACAGTTTGAATAGTTGGTTCAAAATTAAATTAAGAAAAAGTGGGCCCATTTTACTCAGCAAGGAATCTATTGTTTTATTTCCCAAGGGACCCTCCTTTTTAATTCTTTTAAAATCTTTTAAAAATGTGAAATCTAAAAAACAAAATAAACAATTAAAAATAGAAATAGACCATACTCACAGAGAACAAACTACTGGTTGCCAGAGGAGAAGTGTTGGTGGAAAGACAAAAAACGTGAAGGAAATAAGAGGTTCAAATTCACAGTTATGAAATAAATAAGTCATGGAGATGTAATGTACATCAGAGAAAACTGGGTCAGTAATATTGTAACAAACCTGTATGAGGGTTACTAGACAGCACAGTGATTGCTTTATTAGTAATATTAATGTTGAATAAAACTATGTTGTACACCTGAAGCTAATATAATATTTTTGTATATTATAAGTCACTAGTAGAAAATAAGTCACTAGTAGAAAAAATTAAGCACCTAATTTGACTGTGAAATAGTACCAATCTAACATATTTCCTTGATAATTATTGTTTTGTATTTTCAAGTTTTGTTAGTTTTGCTTTGGAAATTCTGAATAACATTTCTTTCCAGTGAATTTTCTCTCATTAAATTAGACAATTTTAAATATATTTTCAAATCATAACAAGGAAGAATTCTTCAGGGAAATTCAGTGAACTTGCTCTACCATTATTTTTGGCCCACTCATACTTTCAAAAATTTCATTTTCTCTGCTACAAGATCTAGCTTAACTAAAAAAAAAAAAATATATATATATATATATATATATATATATATATATATATATTTTATATATCAAATATATTCAGAAAGAGCATAGAATAAATGTATATCATGACTTTATAAGTATAGGACATACCACTTTATCTAAACTCCATTCCCTTTTTTATTTATTAAAATATACTATTTATAGCATATACAAATGTTTATATAATATTGTAATGTATGTTATACATGGATAAGTATAAAATATGCTACATATATAATGTATATTTTAATATTCAACAAGTTAGTTTTACTTTTAATAGAACTATTTAACCAGTAGAAGGGACCGATAAAGCTATACAGATTAGAGAAGGCCTGATAGAATTTTAGCAGAGCAATCGAAGATCCACAGAGTGAATAATGAATCCTATTGCAAATATAAAAGCATCAGCAAAATTTTACATATGTAAATTTTATTACCATATTTGTTTTCATTTTTTTTTTAATCAAGTACCTTTTCATAGCATCAATTTTTTTCTTTTTTTTTGAGGGCAGTTTCACTGGCCCTCATATGTGGGACCCAAACCGGGGCTGCTGTCTTCCCAAGCCAGTGCTTAACCACCACGCCACTAGGCCGGCCCTCATAGCATCAATTTTATGAGCACTAATTTTGGCATGTGCATACAAAATCTACCCAAAGTTCTTTTAAAATGTTGAACTTTCTTATACCTGCCTCCATGGTGTCACTCCTGAGCTCTCATTCACACTTAGATAATATATTAGGAAAACTTGTCAGTGCTAAATGTCCTTTTAGACTATGAAATGTGAGTTGTCTACTGTTAAAAATGTGAGATAAAATTAAAATTTAAATATATAAACAAATGTGTATCTTTTCACTCAAAATCAATTTCATGAGTAATTGTTTCTCAAACCACACCTCGATCATTGATCCAAAATGTGATTAGAGGCTGGTCATTAATATGGACATTTAATGATAGCTTTCTGATCGACTGTAGCATGATTCTGCCAATTCTTCCCCTGAGCAAAATCATAGGAATATCATGAATCAAGGACTGAGAAAGAATTCCACTCTGGAGATATCTTATGGAACTTTAAAAATTGCTGATTAACCAAAAATAATCTTTAATGGTAGGTTTGTTTGCACTAAACTATCCATTCTTTATTTTCTGGGCAATCCAAAATTGTCAGAATATGGTTGCACGTTGTGGAAAATCATCATCTTTCTTCATCCTTCATGTTTATAAGAGAATTACCCTTTAAACACAGAGAAATAAGAAATGTAGGTGAAAAATTGTATGAGATTTTTAAGTCTATAAAAACATTTCCTTCATTATACTTAGAGATTGTCATCAAGAATGGGGGCAGGGGGGACAAATAATTTATGGACTAATAATTTACAAAATTTTTCGTGCTCTTTGCTATTTTCCTTATTGAATCTAAATATTAGAATATTAAATTCCCTCAGCCTTTTTAAAGGTAAATCTTGCTTCACCAGGTTTGAAATTCTATTTATCAAATACAATTGAGTGTGGAATTGCCATCCTATTTCCCTCTTACCATCATTATTAATATTCTCAAGACAGTGTTCTAGTACGCCATTTAGAAAAACACTTGCTCATGGTTATATGGATTTAAAGAATCAACAGAAGGTAGCTTGGATTTCATTTAATGTTACTCATTGCCTCTGAATACCGACAGCATACTTTCTTTAAAAAAAAAAATCAGCTTCAAAATAGAAAAAATAAAGATTTTTCAAAATTGCCAAATATTTACTTCAATGTCGAGCAGTGTGTTGAATTGTGCTTTTGTCAGTTTGCTTATACTAGAAACTAAATTTCTCAGAATGCTCTTTGTTGTATGGCTCCAGGTTAGAGTTTGCCAAAATGAAGCTCTATGAGATTTGGGAGGCAAAATGAAGCAGTTGCCATGATTCACTGAAGAGAGTCAATATTTAGAGGTGTTGAGAGACACAGAGCATCTGGCAGGTTCCAGTTTGTCCTCACTCACTGACTTCACTTTCAGCGTTTCTTCCGAACTTCCAACCCCATTGATCAATAGTAAAACCAAGCCCACCACACAAGTTTTGCTTAAAACTCAGAGAGACCATAACCACAAAGAACTAACATCCTTCCATAGACTTCTAACTGCCCACAATTTGTGGTACAATTGCAGCAGTTGGTCATTCTTATATTCCAGATGTCCTGGCAAGTTTCCTTTCACTTGTGCCAACCACTGTTATTGATTTTCCATAGATTATTTAACTCTTCTTTTGGGACTTTTACTTCTCCAACTACTCACACAATTTTTAAGACCTAATTCTTATTAAAAAAAAAAAAAAATCTCACTCCAAAATAGTTTCCATGTTTTTGCTTCACTCATTAAACCATGGCTGAGGTGAGCACCATATTTCTGACTTCATCCATTGGTCTTTTGAATTAGATTGATAATCAGCTGTTCATTTTTTCCTAAAAACATTGTACAATAGGAAACACAGAAGAGTAGACTTGTCATTATTTGTGTTGCCCCGAACATGGAGCAAGTTATAATACAAAGATAACTAATTATATAAAAACAAACACAATTTTGAACTTCTAAATTTTAGAATTTGCTTGACATGTTATTCCCTTTTCCTTATCAGCGTGCATTTTGTCAGTTTAGGAGTATAGATTAAATGAACTTAAAGTCCCCTACAAATATGACACAACCTATTTTTAAATCTCCTGTCTTTAAAAGTAGATCCATGATTTTTTACTATTTTGTCATTGAAATTCCATGGCTTATTATATCACAGGTGACTTTTCTGTTTATAATCTAAAGGACCCTCATATCTTGTGCTCTTATAGAAAGAATCGAGACTTATTTACTCACTGTTAAAATGAATTACCACACTAGGAATGGTGTGGAGATTTTATATTGTTGACTTTATAAAACTAGCAAGATACTTTTAACTAAGTTTTCCTCTTAAGGTATCCATACATTGCAGATAATATAATTTGAAATAAAATCAGAAATATCAAAGTAATATTTGGAGCAAAATTGTCCTAGTCTATGGTATTTAGACTAGAGTTTAATAATGCATCAGTTTAATTGTTTAAGCATCAGTTTCCATTGTAATAATTTCTTATAAATCTAAAATATATTGATTTTATATAGATAAATTTATATAGATAAATGAAAAAAATACCCTATTGTGTAATACAGCAAAAATAATCATGTCCAGTCTACCTAATTTATAAAAGAACCTAAAAAATTATTTCATTTTCAAGAAATTATTTTACTCTGTTGTCCATAGATATAAGAGGGGGTTCCATAAAAGTGAGTTCCTTTCAAGGAACCTACTTATGTTTGTCTTTATAAATAACAACACTTTGGGTCAAATATAACTTGACAAATGCTTTATTTATCAAAGAATGAGTGCTCAACAAGCAGGGAAGCAATGTCATATTAGCATGTATAGTACTCGTGGGTCACAAGGTGTAGATTCCTCTCCCGGTCTACCATTCATTAGCTGGAGGATGTGGGAAAATCATTGGAATTCTCCAAGGGCTTTGTATCCAACTGTAAAAATCAGAAGATCGGATTTTCTTGGAGTTAAAAGAACATCAATGTTTAAAGGCTTCTAAGAGCTCTAGGATCCCGTGATTTTATAAAATCATTATCCCTTTGACCATAAAGATCTTATATACCAAGTAAGATTCTTCATAGAAAAAATAATGATAATAATAATAATAACCTGATTATGAAACTCCTGTCTCACTAGGAAATTATAATGAATATACTACAAAGTCCTCTTTATGAACCAGGCGCATTATTTTAGGCCTTGATCATTGTATCAGGTTTCACAGTAACCAATTTAAGGAAGACTGGTGTGTTTAAGAAATATTTGCTTCTACAATTTGTGACCCAAAGCAGATGTCATTTTTCTGCCTTCTTTCCTGCTCATTATTACTTCTCATTTCTATTACTTGCACAACTGTTCTCGGCACCATCTTTCCTACCCCATTTTAATAGATTCCACTCTCAAACTACATGGACTAAAATAGAAGAAATGTGATTTCTAAAAGGAAAAGCAATGATTACTGAAGGAAGGGGAATGATACACTGAGAAGAAAAAAACAAACAAAAAACAAACAAACAACTATAGCAAAAACAACAAAATCAAAGATTTACCACCGTCTAAATTGAATGACATCTTACAAAAAGAATCACCTTTCACTTATTTCTAACAATGTTGTAGAAATATCAAAATTATAATGTTTTTGTTGGAGTTAACCTTGAACAAAATTTATTTTCTTATTGTATGGTGTTTGGGCTCTTATTTCTTTCTCCTTTGCACATTTTTAGAATACTATGGAATGTATCTTGGAGTGAATTTATTATTAGGATAATCATATCTGATCTAAATTAATTTTCTAGACTTACTTTTAAATAGTATGGTGATATTGGTCATGAGCATATATTGCATCATTCTCCTTTAGCAGCAGATGGAGATAATAAAGCCTTATTTTCCTCCATTTTTGCTTACAATAAATAAATAACCTAACTCGCATTTCTACATTGCTAGTGCCATGATATTAAATGCCTAAGGAACACATGCATTCTACTTACGAGTGATGAAGGTATTTCCCAATCGTAATTTTCTCCTAAGAGAAGACTGGAATGTGAGAGGCTAGCAATAATTTTCACCCTCCATGACTATATACTTGCTGCTGAAAAAAAAAAAATGTAAAACTCATTTCTAAGTTACTCGGATCAAAATAGAGCCTCTCCAGGGGAAGATTAATTTCAGCATTAAATTACTTTAACCTTCATTTGTTTAGTTTTCAATTTTCAACACCATCTATGTCTGATTATATTTTGTCTTTTAATGAAAATTGAAAGAACGATTGTATATATAATATATATTAATATGTAATACAAATATAATTATGTTAATATATGATATATACATTATATAATGACACATAAAATTTAAATGGATTTTTGAAATAAATTTGTGGTTTCATAATCTCGTATATGGTCTAGAAAATTTACCAGAATTATTTTAGTTCATGAATAATATCATGGTATAATTGATTGGTTACATATGCCATTTTTTATTAAATTTAGGATTAGACTAAGTCAGGGTATTTCTAATTGTTTCGTGAAAAGATTTTAATCAACTAAATGATGTATATTAGCTATACTTACCACTTATTTAATGGAAAATTCTGAAAAATATGATAATAGTCATTATAATGGATATTTTTTTTCAGTTATAATAGAAAAAGTCTTCTAAAGTAATAAACTTCCTGATAGAAATCCAAGAATTACGTTTCTTTATTCAGAACTATTTTAACCAGTTCTGATGTTTAACATGATAAACACAGGTAATTTATATCATCATTTTATCTGATGTGAATATTGGATATTTCTCCAGGAAAACTTTTGGTTTCAAGTATCATAAACCTACTGAAAATCTTTGGAATAAAAGGGTGGGAGTTATTAAAAAAAACATAAACATACAGGGATGTTTTAAAAAGACCATGAATTAAATCTCAAATTCATAAGGAAATAAAACCAGAAATTATAAAGTCTTCATGGACCACGGCCATTATACTCAATCTCTCTCTTAAGATGTTTTAAGAATAAAACATGTCATAAAAAACAAGGTCTTATTTTAGAAATGGACATTAAAATATATTTGAATCGGGGGAATGAGGGTAAATTGAAATCAATTCATAGAAGACAATCTGAAAAAACTTTGATATTTATGTCTCAAAATCTGATATTCCATACACAAGGCTGGACATGGCGCCTTGAGTTTGTATGATTTGTTTAGAGTACTCCAATCTTATCTATGTAAATGTCATGATCCTGATTTTAAAAATAATGGGACATACTTTGAGTAGAGAAATACTTAATTATTGCCTATGTAGAGGAGATATTCTGACCCTAAGAGAGAATTTAACTGAGTCTTACAGCTTCAACCTAAGTTACTCATCTATTAATGGGAGATTTATACTAACATAGAAAAAGATCAAGGACCATCATAATTTTTAAAAATTTATTTGGAAATATGTGATAAGGGAGTACACTACTTAGCTTGATCATAATTAGAGTAGCCACATGAAATTTTATTTATTCTTTCTAAAATCCATTTTTGAGGATTTTATTGAACTCTTCACATTTCAAACTTTTATCATGGCTCATAGGAGTTACATAAAATAATAATGTCATCCTGCATCCCCCAGCCCCTTTAAGAAGAAGACCCTTAATCAAACCTAAAACAGTTCCATTCAAATCAGTAAAAATTAGTAGAGCCTCATCTATCTCTGGGAAATACTGACACTTGTAGTTTATAGGCCAATTCATTCTTGCCCTCAGACATTTTTAAAGAGCTAATATCATCGGGCTTTAAAATCAGATCACTGTTATATATGATTTCTTTTCCACACATTTACAAATGTCATTTTTAATTCATTTTTAGATCGCACTTAATTGAGAATAAAGCTCACACCATGACTATCATAAGGGGCACATTAATTTTAAAGTTCACTCATATAGAAGATTTGTTTTTAATCATAGTGATTTTTCTTTCTCATCTTCGTTTGCATCAGGGCTGGGCAAAAGGGCAAGAAGAAATATTGAGTCATTCTATCTTTTATTGATTAAGATAATGTGAACAATGAACTGACTTTCATTAATTATCTAAACTGCCTACTCAGTACCCAGAAATTCGGACAATTAGGTATGGTATTTCATGAAACATCACAGTCGTCTGTGGTGTTTACATTATTATAGATGCATAATTATGTGATATCCTAAAAATATCATGTCCCATGCCATATATTGTTGTAGATGTTTTTAATGTTTGGATGAAGAAAAGCACTGACATATATGAATGGATAATGCAGGGGCAGAGCCATAAAATGGGAGTTTAATTGAAACACAATTCCAGGCTATCCCAGTCCTGTCCAGTAAAACCCAGTGATAGCTTCCAAATATTCTTAAAATAAAGGCAAAATTCCTTAATTTCCCAACTTAAAGCCACTACTGATTCTATGCTCTTTCCAGTTTATCAGCTTCATTTTACACTCTTTTCTACATCACTATGAAGATTCCAGCCATGTAAGAGTCCCTTTTATTCTCAGTTTCTCCGAGCTCTTAAGCAACATACTGTTCACAAATACATTTTCCCTTTGCCAGAAGTACCTTTCTCTTCTTGCTCATTCCATAACAACATCCTTTTAGCCTGGATAACTTATGTCTTCTGCCACCATTGGTTATCTTAACTCTCAGTCATACATCCTCAGATTAGACTAGATGGCTTCCTTTATATATTTCTATATCAGCAGCTAATGATACCCTGGCAGCAACATCTTAATACAGCCATGTATCTGGATTTTTATACGGTTATGAATCCTCTGGAAATCATTTATTTATAGAAGTAGATGAGAGTATACATTTTTTGTTTTTCCTGCTATAACTAATTACCACAAACCTAGTGGCTTAGAACAACACTGATTTACTATTACATATCTTGAAGTCATAAGTGGGGAATGAGTCAGAAGGGCTAAAGCCACAGTGTCACAAGAACTGCTTTCCCCCTGGAGGCTAGTAGTTGTTTTGTATATTTTGGTACTCCCTGATTGGGAGCATATATATTGATAAGTGCTATGTCTTGTTGCATTGTCCCCTTTATCATTATGAAATGTCCATCTTTGTCTCTTGTTACCTTTTTTATCCTGAAGAGAATTAAGATATCTCTTTAAAATTCAGCAGTGGAGCTATAGCTATTAATCACCTTGCTCATTTACATAACAAAGCATAACTTCATCTTTCAGTTTGAAAACCTCAGGGTTTTGAAACCCCTTTATTTTCCTTCTACCCAAGTTCTTGTAATTATAAAGAAGCATGGGCTTAGGTAGCTTTATTTCACTATCTCTATCTTTGGTTGCTACATTATACACTAATGAGCATATCTGATACGATGACACTGAATTACTGTTTGGTAAGAAAATGTTGTCTATTGAGGAACAGTTCTATTGGGTTTAACAAAGAGAAACTATAAGATGCTTTTTCTTGTTCTTTTTTTAAAAAAATGCCTAAGTTATAAAATAACAAACATGTGAGGTAGTTGGTATTTACTCCACTTTCATTTCATTGCAGTTGTTGCAGAATAAACTGATAGTCACCCTCTACACCTTTCTTCCTCTCACAATGGACACAATTGTGAAGCAAGAGATAGTACTTTATATTTGGAAAGATGGAACTATATTTGGAAGGATAGTTTAGATAGTACAGGTGATTTTTGAGGAAATGTCTCTGAAGAAAAGGGAAGATGAATGAGCATTGAAAAGGGAAAAAAATTTAAGTTGTTTAATGAAGAATTTGAGGAGATTTCAGTAGAAATGATAAGTTGTAAAGTGTGTGTCTCAATTCTATACTACAATACCCATGATTTATTGTGAGCTCTGCAACTGATCAATTATTATGATGTGTCGAGCAGCATATCCTGCTTTTAAATGAATGAATATTACAACAGTAATCTTGAGAAATCCTGCTACTCTTAAATTCTGCTATTCAAAGTAACAAGCTAACACTTTTCAAGATCTAATTATACAGTATGAAAATTTTCTAATTTTCATTAGTTTGTTTATTTATTTATTTATTCATTTTTCTCTTGTACTATCTGAGTCAGTAGAGTGGCTGGGAGAAGATTAAAATATATTAACAAATTATGTTAACAGAATCCTTAGACCCTTTAACACATTATAAAAGCAAAGAATGTTTCCCACAGGCAAAAACAAACTAAAACTAACAGTATCTTAGGTAAGCAAATGTTTTATTTTACATATAAGAATTATAGAGGCAGTAACCCCAGGTTAGTTCAAATGTTCAAATATGTTGATTAGGAAAGACTTTTTTTTTTTTTTCCATCTTTGAACTCCATCCTTCCTAGCACATGGCTTTCATCCTCCTCATTGGAAGATGATTCTTTCACCTGCAGGTATTGTTTCTATATTCTGGGCAGGAAGAAGGACAAATTGCCCAACTGATATGTTGGCTCAGCTTCTAAGCCTTTTTTATAAATGAAACCTTCCCAGAAACCTTCCCCGGAGACTTTGGCTTACATATTAGTAGCCAGAACTCCTAATATGTCCACATCCAGATGCAAAAGAATCTGGGAAGGTAAGTGATTTGACTTTTCAACCTCTGTAAAAGTGAAAAGCAGAAAAGAGGGCATAAGTAATGGCTTATATACAACTAACCCCATAGGGAATGCCACAAATATATTAATCCTAATAACAGACTTATATGGTACGAGTAGTATCTAATTTATAGACGGCAAAACGGAAACTCAGAGGTTAAGGAAAGTCCTCAAATTTATGAGTTGAATAGTAAAGCTAGAATAAAACCCGTTTGTCCTATACCAAAAAGAAAGCTTGTGTGTACTCTTAGACAATATATGAATAACATTTTATTAAAATATAAATAGGGCCGGCCGAGTGGCCCGGTGGTTAAGAGCTGGCTTAGGAAGCCAGCGGCCCCGGTTCGGTCCCACATATTAGGGCCAGTAAAACTGCCAGCAAAAAAAAAATAAAAAAAAAAATATGTAAATAAAGGCAGGTGGGTTTAATCATAGTTGTGCTATAAACACTATATTAAGTGGATATATTAAAATTGTTCTTGCATTTCTCATACACACATACAGGAAGAGGCAGAGAAAGGGGAAAATCTATCGTAGATAACACATATTTGTTTTGTAACAAATTAGGAGCAAATTTTTAAACACACAATCCCAGAATATATATATATATATGGTGATATTGAAAGAAGGGAGTGAGTTTTATTTTCAAATTCACCAGGTGGCCAGCCTTTCAAAGTTGTGCTAATGTAAATCTAGAAGACAGATTATTGCACAAAAGATAATAGCCTGATTGGAAACTCATGTCTGAATCTTAAGATAGAAAATTTCTCATTAAATTCTGTCATCTAGACAAAGTGATATTTCTGGCATATTATCTTTCTCTGTAAAGCTTTCAAACCACTTAGACTCACTTTTCCAATTGAAAACATCCCCTATTAAGCTTCAAAAGATGATGATGAACTCCAAAACCAGAAATGTAACACATCCAAAATGGTCTATAATTTCTCTATAGCATGTATTTGGAGGAAAGCACATTTTAAAAATGATATAATAGGTTAAAAAGTCATGATTGTTTTACTTTCCCATGATTTATTTTAGAAACACAATGCATAAAAAATCATTGCATTATTACGTAAAGCATTTTTATAAATTCATCTTTAAAGCCTGTGTAGATAATATTTCCCCTAAAATATTCAACAGATATATTCAAAATCATTGAATAAGAAATACATTTCTTATGACCATATAAAATACTTTCCAAATACATTTACAGCAATGATAAGCGCATTGCTGCCACAGATTATGAAATATGTTCTTTATTCTATTTTCTACATAGCTTCTAGAATGTTCTTCTGAAAAGGTAAACTTAGTAGTATCAATGTTTAAAATTAGGCATGAATTTTATTTCCCTCTAAGGCAAAATATTAAATCCTCCTCTTTGGATACAGACTTTTCTAAGTTTTGACTCCTACAACATGCACCTGTTTCTTCATTGTTTTATATACATTCATAGATAAATGGATTTTCACATTCAAATTTATATTTATTTTTAGGCACCAACCAGTTTTACCATTTTAATCATGATTTAGCCCTAAAGAGGTATCCCGTATTTTACAGTCAGCTCTCGAGTTTATACAGTTCCCTTTAACCAGAGTCACACATCCAAGAGGATAAATGGTAGAAATCCCTAATTATACACTTTCTTGTCAATAATTTTAAATCAATTTTGAAATTATTCTCTATTTTACTACAAAGCCTGTGATTGAATCATGTAGTATTTATTAGGATATTATTTTATACATACATACATGCACACATATACATTCTATTCAAAAAGTATAGTATTCATAATTACTTTTCTCTTCATTGAATTTTAATGCTAAACATTTACCATGAGATAGAATTTATAATTTTTAAACATTTCCACTTGATTTGGTATTGTACCCACATTCTTTACTTTAAAGTAGGACTCTTTGAAGTCAGATGTACTATTTTTAATTCTGTCTTATTTCTTTCTTTTGAAACACTATCATCTATTGATTTTCTTTCTAGGTAATAACTCCTCTTTTTCTTTATTAGATAGATTTTATGAGTATTTTTCTCACCAAGCCAAATTTTCTTTAAAAAAAACCTTCTAAGTCATTGATACCCTTTGCAAATACATTCTTATTAGGTCATTTACTTAGTGTACTGATAAGCTATAAATCATAAACTATTTTCTGTTTCTTATTGTTATCTTGTTATCTTTTGTTTAACTTCTTTCTACTCCAAAATCCAACAGGATGGAAGAATATGATGAGCCTGCGTTATTTCAAAGTTATTAAACCATTCCCACAATTATATTTCAGATTTCATTAGGACTAACCATCTAGTAGTCCTAAATAAGTGACATGAACCTGCTGGTTTTATGGCCATTAGCAAAATCTTCATGTTATTATATTTCAAATGTATAATCTAAGAGTCCAGTTCTCTCAGATAAATAGGCCATACTTTCAATGATTTTGTACATATTAGGACAGGGTATGTTATACTACTATGTATAAATCCACTTAAATATATTGTTGGGGTTTTTTTTTCACTTTAAAAAATTCTGTAAGTGGAAGACACAGTGCTGAGTTTGAAAGACTTTCTTGCTTAATATGCAGATATTTTACATAGTATTTTCTCAAAATTTTATGTTAGAATAACTTGCCTATGGCAAAGTTCATTCTATTAAAGACGAATAAAGTAATAACATGAAATCCAGAGGCCCCAGTTACGAAGTTACTTAAAACCTGAGGGACAAATACACTGAGTATTAAAGGAATGAATAAACATAATGTTAGCATTTAAAATATCCTTCAGAGAAGTAATAAAATGTAGCTTCTGCCTATAACCTCAAAATCGATTGCTTATAAAATGAATGCCCCTGCACATCACAGAACCATGTCCATCTTAGGCCCACCCAAGTTGACATTCCTTTTAAATTGAATATGCCATGCCCTTCAGATAAATCTCATCATGGTCACATGCACAATTAGGAGACAGACAGAGGGAAAGAGAGGGGGAGAGGGAAGGGAAAGAATAGGAGAAGGGGATTAGAGAGAGGGAGGCATAGAGGGAGAAGGGTTAACCACCATTTTAAAACATTACTGACTTGGTCTAAAGAAAAGAAAAAAATGTTTTTTATCATACACAAGCATTCTCTTGTGTCAATTTTTGCTATCAAGATAAAAGTAAGTCTCATTCTTACTTTTTTTGAGCACAACCAATTTTTTAAAATATTTATCTACTTGTTTCTCAAATTACTAACTGTCCAGTGACTTGGAAAGCAAAATTTCAAATAAGCTTACCGTTAAAAAAAAAACCTCTCCAATGTTTGCATTAATCTACATAACACAAATATTTATTAATTTTATATTATTTATATTATTTGAATTTAAAAATATATACTGTGTGTCAACCATCAGCAGGCACTAAAACAAGCACAGTGCAAAATTCAAACACCTCACCCATTAAAACAAAGTCGTTTTTTTTCTTTTCTGTATTCTCTGCAAAAGATCTCCATTCACTGTTAGAGACCATTTTCCTATGCACTGCCTGGCTGCAAAGGAATTAAATCACTGTCCTGGAACTATTTCCTCATGATTGATTTCTTTGTCAGTTTGCTTAATGCAAAAGTAGTATCTCAATTTATACACAGGAAAAATGTACAGTACTTCATCAGTTGAAAGACACACAATTTTCCCTATATGTTTACATGTCTGTAATTGGTGTTTGTCTTACACTTGATGCCATTGTCATGATTTCATTGGCCAAGGTTTGGATTTTTGTTTGTTTTTCTTTTTCTTTCATCCTAAGTGATACAGAGAATAATGGTGGATCTTGTGATTGATACAGTCTTAGGTTTGATGAAACATGAAGTTGCCTTTAATCTAAACAATATAAGTTGGGATATGTATTTTATGTATTAAAGGAAGTAAATCATATATGGGCTAACAAGATGGTCAAGATCATCCTTACCACATGATCTTTTACCTTTGCTCTCAGAATATACTGGGTCTAGCCTCTAGCTTCCAATTAAGCCAAATATAGATGATAAGGTACTGCCTATAGGTGATTTACAGAAGTTTCCTACCTGCTACCATACAGAAATGGCTGTCTTCCAGGTTAACTGTGATGGAAATCTTGCCAAATCAATAGCCAACTTTACAGCAGAATTTATCAGAGCTGGCCTCACAATTCTTGAAATATCTCCAAATGTGAAAATTTTAAAAATGTGAATATTTTCTATATATAATACAACATGTACTCCTGATTTTTTTCTTAAGTTACTACTCTCTCTCTCTTACTCAGTCTCTTTTGAAAGATAGAGTTGAGTTTTATAGTCCACAACTAATTGATCATTCTTAATTTTCTTGTGGACGCTCGGTACTGCCAGCCTCCTACCTAGATGATCCTTAACAAAGACTTATAAATATATATGTTAGACATAGAAAATGATATAGATACAGATGTAGTTCTAGATTATACAATTTATCTTCATTCCTGGATACTTCTACTCAGTTTTTTCTTTGATCCAAGAGTTATTTATAGCACTATTTATAAAATATGTTTTTATCTATTAACTAAAAATTAATTGTATATTAACATTTATAATATGGTATTTCCATATATTTTTATATACTGTTATACCTAGCATACTGGCTACATTCTTATTAGTAATATAAATTTGTGCATTAATTATTTTGTATTTGTTAAATTTACCATATACTTCAAGAAATAATGGGAATATTTTCTCTTCTTTATTTTAGATCTTAATACTTGAACTTAATACTTTGTGGATAAGAAACTCCAAACTCTTGTATAATGGTGAATAGGGGTGGCCTTCTAATATGTTATTATTTATTCTGACTTATGATCTAAAGTATGATGTAAAGTATGATGTTTCCTGTAGGTATTTGGGTAGGTACTGTTTACCTGTATAAGGAAGTCTCTCTCTCCTAATATGCTAAATCTTTAATGATTTGACACTTAACAAATTTGCTATCTGCATCTATTTTAAAAATAGTTTTTCTCTTCTTTATTCCATTAATATACTGAATAATCCTAATGGATTCTGTCATCTGCAAAATGAAGGAGGAAATGTTGCTAGAAAATTATTTTTAACTGCTCAATAACCTGTTTGTATTTTATTTAAAATATTTATAACTATGTTTATGAATAACATTGGTCTTTAATTTTCTTTCATATAGCAGTATTGCCTGGTTTTTATATCAGGGTTACATTGGATTCAAACAGTGAGTTAGCAATCACTTGCATAACATGAGAAGAATTTACTTTGCCTAATTGGTATAATTTATAAAAAGGTGTAGGAAAATATTGTAGGATTGTTAAGCTCCAAAGAAAATCTTAGTAAAATGCTAAAAAAAAAATTTACATTTATACAAAAATATCCCCATTGACTAGACATTTAAGATGAGTGTTTGGTTCTTGGGCATACACAGAGTGGAAGCGTCATCTTTTCCTTCCTCAAGATTTCTGTTAGATGACAGAAAATTTTTAAAGAAAAATGAAACAATAAGAATATTAGAAAAAGGAAATAAGGAAGCAGTAGGCCAGAAAAATTGAGTACAACTCTGAAAATAGATAGCTGGCAAAAAAGCCAATGAATCCATTGAAAAAGTCTCCAGGAAAAAGGGCAATTCTTTCCAAAGCTATTTAAGAGATGTAAAATTAATGTGAAAAAAAATGTTAAAAACTAAAGTAGGCAGTAAGTCTCAGATAATTATCGTCCCACTATTACAACGGTGAGAGAGGTTGGCTTCTTAAATAATTGGCAATACCAATTGCTGGCAAGGATGTACAGAATGAGGAATTTTCATTCACTGCTGATGGAAATACAAAATAGTACAGCCAATTTAGCAGACACTTGGCAGTTTCTTTAAAAATTAAATACAGTTTTGCTATATAATCCAGCAACCATACTCCTCTCTACTTATCAAACTGACTTTAAAAACTTATATCCACACAAAACCCCAAACTTAAATGTTTATACCAGTTTTATTTATAATCATCAACCAACTGAGAGTCATTGCTTGAACAATTTGAGCAATAAAATAAAGTAGCAATGAATCATAACCTAATGTGTCAATTAAATATCTATGATTTCATATTGATATAAATAAATGATTGAATAAAAAAAAAACAAGACGGAGACAGAACACAAATCTCTTATTGAGAAGAATTCCAAACAATTTGCATATATACTCCATCTTGAAAGAAATGGAACAAAATTCCCATTCTATAAATATGGGCTTTATATAGTGACTTTCCAAAAAGCACACTAAGGAAAGGAGTGAGAAGAGTAACTTTTCAGTGGAGAAGTCTGACAAACACTACTAAGCCGGGTTAGCAAGGTCAATTTCAAAAGTGACAAATCATGTTGATGGTGTATACCTTCGAGATGATGTGATATAATGGCACTTTACATGCTTTTCTCCCTCCCCAAAAAAACATAACTCCCGTCTAACAATGAGAAAGCACCAGACAAATTCCAGTTGAGGAATATTTTACAGAACACCTAACCAGCACTCCTCAAAACTATCAATGTCATCATAAATAAGTGAAGTCCGAGAACCTATCGCAGTCCAGATGGACCTAAGAGAACATGGCAATGAAATATAATGTTGTGTCTTAGATTAGATCTTGGAAGGGGAAAAGGGCATTCCGTAAAAACGAAGGAAATCTGACCAAAATATGGACTTTAGTTAATAATAATGAATCATTATTGACTCATTAATTGCAACAAATGTAATTTACTAATGTAAGGACTTTGTAATATCAGAAACTAGATGTGTGGTATATGGGAACTCCTTGTGATCTTCATAATTTTTCTATAAATCTAAAACTGTTCTAAAAGTTAAAGTTTTTTGTTTGTTTGTTTTGTTTTGCTTTGTTTTTTTAAGAGAAAAAGCAAGAGATTTTACTCCAAATTGTGTAATATGTCCTTCGTGTGAATATTCCTTCATGGAGAAAATCTGAAACCTAAGTACCTTATAGTATATTCAGCTAGTAAGTTTCCAGAAATGGCTGGATTTACAAGTAAGACAGTCTGCTGCTTTAATTTCTATATTTCTAATATCCAGCTAGCAATCTAAAAAGTAAAAATGGGCTCACTAGAAAACAATTTAAAAATAAGATTTCGAGAAAATAGTCGGCAGAAAGATAGGAGGTCAGACACTTACGTTTGCGAACTCATCCTAGAAAAAGTGCTACATACCTCATTGCTGAATATCACTATGGTTACCTTTGAAGTACTCCCCTTGGGAAGCTATGCACTGACGCCAGCATCTAGTCCACTCTTCAGAGCAATTTTGGATCTCTTTTCTGGAATGGCCATCACAGCTGTTGTCCATTACCCTTGATGTCCTGAATGTCATCAAAATGCCTTCTTTCTGTATTTTCTTTATCTTTGGGTAAAGAAAGAAATCATCGGGGGCCAGATCAGGTGAATAGGGAGGGTGTTCCGATAGTTATTTGTCTATTGGCTAAAAACTCTCTCACAGACAGTGTCGTCTGAGCTGGTGCATTGTCGTGACGCAAGAGCCATGAATTGTTGGTGAAGAGTTCAGGTCATCTACTTTTTCATAATGTGCATCTACATTAAATTTTCCCAATCTCTTCCCTGTCATTCTTGCACATGTGCACACAGATTTTTACTTCTTTCCCTCCTCAATATGATGAAATGCATCTATGAAAACTAAGTATAACCTACCATTGCTTTAATTCCATCTTCCTCTACTTGCTTTGAAACTAGATTTTTTTTTTCTTGTCTCTTTTCCTGGGGTAGAGCTACTTCTTTCTCTGTCTTTTAAAACCATAATAAAACAATGCTTATATCTTCTTTAATTTAAAAATGAAACAGCATAAAATTTCTCATATTTCCACTCTATTCCTGAATCTAGCATATGTATTTCCTTCCTCCTTCTCTACATCTCCCTTCGTCCCTCCCCTCTCTTTATTTCTTTCTTTCATTCCTCTTTTTCTTTTAAAGATAGCCCACACTTATGAATAGCAAGCAGTATCTTATTGTAGTTTTCATTTGCATTTTTCTAATGATTAGTGATGTCCAGCATCTTTTCATATGCTTATTGGCCATTGTATATCTTATTTGGAAACATGTCTATTAAATTAGGAAGAACTAACAACTTTCTGATGTAAATATTACCTATCTAAGAACATGGTATGTTTTTCAAGATTTGTTTTGCTTTACTCACACAAATTTTTATGAAATCTTCTGTTAAATTCATAGAATTGTACTATAGCTGTTTTATCAGTTAATTAATTTGCTATTAAAAATGATTATTTCTTCTAGTATACCTTCTCACTGTTTTTTTGTTTATACATGTAAATGCTGTTGATTATTGTTGATTATTTTACTGCTACAAAAAATATGCTAATTTGTTGCATTTGCTTATTTGTGTAGAATAAATACTCTCACAGTGGTCAATTTCAAACTTTCAAAGGTTTTCCCTCTGACTTGAAAAATCCCTGAAATTTTAGCAATCTGTTTTAAAAGCCAGTCCAAGCTTGCTCCATCCATCCTTATGCCACCTACTACTTTAATAAATTATTTGCTGGTTTTTTAATAGTTTTTTCATTGATTTTTTGATTTTCCAAATGTATAATTCTATCATCTGCAAGGAGAGATACTTTCAGACTTTCCACTTTATATAATTTTAATCGTTTCCTGTTGCCTAATAGCATTAGCTAATATTTTCTACAAACTATTAAATGTTCCTAAAAATAGAGTCTATCCCTACTGTGTTCTTGATTTTAGTGGAGAAAATTCTGGTATTTCCCACTGAATAAGCTTTTGTTTTTGACCTTTATGTGGATGTTTTTGTTTTTGGTGTGTGTGTGTGTGTGTGTGTGTGTGTGTGTGTGTGTGTGTGTTTATCAGTGACCTATTTAGCAACTGCTATTTTACTGAATGTTTTTATCATAGATTAATGTTCATTCTTTTTGTATGATGCTTTTTGTGCATCTATACTGAATCTATGGAGATGATCATACAATTATTTTCCTAAGTTCTAGTAATATGCTAGATTGTATTCATACATTTCTTAATAATAAAATACCACTTTATTTCTGGAATAAACTCTCCTTGGTCATGAGTTTTTCCTTGATATTCTATTTTATTGTGATATTTTATTCTATTACCTCCATCATTTAAAATATTCATATTCATAAATGTGATAGGTCTACACTTCTCCTTTTTTGGTATAATTTTCAACAAGCTCTGAAACATTCTATTAGTAGAATTCTGAAAGAGTTATCAGTATAGATCTTGAGATTACTCAGCAAGGTGGCCAGTCAACCTTCATTCTTCTTTTAAAATAAAATGATTATTAAAATACATACTTAAAGAATAAGAATTCTTTTCATGGACATAGCTTATTACTGGGCTGCTGTGTATATGAGTATGTGATTATATTCTACCTATACCTTTTTATATCAGTTAAAGGAGTTATATCATTTCTATATTACATATGGGAAAAAATGGACTAATGACTTGAAGTGTTCAACTGATTAATTAGCAGCAGTAAGTTCCAACCTAATCCTCTTGACTTAAGATAAAAATTTCCTGGATGTTTTGTGCCACCTGCCTCTAGTGAAAATAATGGAGAACACTAAGCCATCTACTCTCATACTTGTAGCCCTTCTCTTAGTCCATGACTTAGTGGTAAAACTTGTAACCGTGGGATAGAAGTCTGAATACAACTTGACAGCAATGTTACAAGAATCTCTGCCCATGACCTTGATACTCCTATCGAGCAGTATCAGGGAATGAACTTACTCATATGACTTTTGTCTTTCAAGAGTTATTTTATAGTCTTTCTACCATGGTAATTTATAATTTGGTTTTATTATTTGAATTTAGGAAATAAAATAAAATAAAATTGTCAAGAACAATAATATCCAGAGTTATATAATTTTTTTCCTTTGATGAAAAAGAAGCCCTTTAAAGGGAAAATTGACAATTAAATTAGTTAATTGCAATTTATCCTTTTTTAGCCTCATAACACAGGAAAAAACCACAGGTATTCTTAAAAGCCTATAGATTGGCACGTCTTAAAGAAAACAGCAATGTCTTTAATTATAACTATTAATAATAACAATGAAACACCCTCTCAATTTTTTAAAAATAATGGCCTTAAATTGCCTTAACAAAATTTAATATAATTCAAAAACTCCTGTGAATATACTAAATAGCTATAATAAACCCCATAATTAACTTACTAAAAGAAATTTTTTAGAGGTTGAATTGAAAAGAGAAATGAAAAAGCAATAGCTGTAGACAAACAAAAGCTTTCTCATCTCTCCACCCGACCCCCGCACCTCGTGAATTTATTACTGAGAGCAAAATGGGAAGGCAGAGTAATGATTATTACTTTTACTTTAAATTTTCTGTAGAGAAGAGAAAAAAAAAATTGACTCTCCCCACCTAATTAGAAGGCAGAATATATTTCAAGCATGGAGGGGTAAAGAATGCATCATAGAAAGTAGCAAAGGTTAATTCTATGAATGCCTCTGAGCTCACTTCTTTCTGGATTATTTAGTAACTCCAGTGCTCTGTTTTCCTTCGCAGTTGTCTCCTGATTTACTGCTTCTATTTACTTTCCCTGACATACTTTCTTTCTCACAAGTAGAGGCTGATTAGTTTTGTTATGATTATATGACTTGATCTCTGCGGAGAATTTGGGGGGAAGCAGCGAGAGGTGCATAATGAAAAGATATGTTGCTTCTACTGCGATTATAGAATTAAATGTAATGCAAAATTTATGCCTAAGGAAATGCAATCACTTGAAGGAGTTGCAGGAAAGATGAGGAATAACAGCACTGTGAATGGTATGCAGTTAATCTAAATTAAGATATATACCAAAATTAAATTTGTCTTCTTGGATAGCAGAACACTCCTCTCTGTTTCCCCTCCTTGTGTTGACTTAGAGAGTTGAATAATGCTCTCACTTTCAAATTCATGTGTCACCAACCAAAACAATCTCCTGGAGAAATCTGTTAAGCAAATGAATTTTCCCAAATTGTCATAGTTGCCTGTTGAGTAAAATGAGTTCATAAATTTCAGAGGATTCACCACTTATGGGTATTAAAGTACATGTTTGGTAAGAATTATAAAGAGCATTCAATCTTCTCTCCCATACACGTAAACTAATTTGATTAACTGAAGCCTAGAAGAATTGAGGCCCAATGGAGTGTTAATAGTTAAGCTATGAAAATTAATATTAAAAATATTATTGTTAACTTTAATATAGTACTGTGTTGAGTAATGAGTACAAAAACTGCATTCAAATCTTGAGTCTCTTTAGAAGCATTCCGTAGACAAGGCAATCTGAAAGAGACCTTATTTCATTTTGCACAGGGCCGGCCAAGTGGCACGGTGGTTAAACGCTGGCTTGGGAAGCCAACGGCCCCGGTTCAGTCCCACATATGAGGGCCAGTAACACTGCCCTCAAAAAACAAAAAAAAATTCATTTTGCACATAACTTGAAAAGCTATACCTGTTCTATTACTTACAGTGTGTAGTTTTATATATTATTTAAATATATATATATATATATATATATATATATATATATATATATATATATCATATTGTAACTTCCTTAAAGGGATAAGGGCTTTATTGACTTTTTATGCACTTCATATCTATCAAGCCTCTTTGTGCATTCTAGGCATTTAATATATATTTTATATAAAATCAATTGAATTGGTGAGTTTTCCAAATTATAGCTAATCTTTAGTGTGCCTAAAAGTAACCTGTATAAAGTATCAGAAATTGTCATTGTCAAGAACCAATTCTACCCCCAATCTGAAATTTAATTTTACTAGATCTGGGTTCAAATTTATTGTATTGATTTTGATATTTGTTTGTGATCCATGGAATATTCATGTGGAAACATTGCATGAAGCAACTCATTTACTCCTCACAGTAAACATAGTAGGCACTATCATCTCATTCACAACATGTGTGTTAATTAATAATTGTAAGGCTAATATTTGAACTTGACATAAGTACACAAAAATAAATAAAGCATTCTTGAGAGTTTCAGATCCTAGTGCATTTGTTCTAACTACCCCAGAAAGAATAAGGAAAATACGATTTCCTTGAAATTGTTCCCACTTTTGACTTTTTTCTCTGCCATGACAGCTATATTCCTCTTTGCAATTCCTATTTTCATCTTTATATCATTTGTATGATCCCCTATAGAGAATATAGCTAGTTCTTTACTATAATTTGGGTAGAGAATGTCTTTGCTAGTTGGTTTCCTTAGGTTATAGTCTATGTTTCTAACTTTTCTGTTATTTATTATTTTTGTGTGTGTGTGTGTGTGTGTGTGTGTGTGATCCTTCAAGTAACAGTTGAAGAAGTTAGGAAAGTTTTTAAAAAAATGAATTAAACACCATATATATGCCAATATATTTTTTACCTAGTTTCCTTAACCAATCTATCAGTGGCAGCTATTTCATTGAAAATAGCTTCCACAGCAACCCTCATAGGGGAGTTTAGAGTGCTTTGTCAAAGACATACTAAATAACCTATTCCCATAACTATCACAGATCAATCTCTTGGTAGGAAATAGAAAAACAGGAACAAAGATAGGATTATATTTTTAAATTCACTTCTGGGGATCCCAGCTGTCTTTTTAAATCAGCTTTCTTTTGCTTCTTAGTTCTTAATTTACATCCCTGTCCTGCCTCAACTAGAGAACACTCATCTAGGACCATAAAACCCAAAACTAACATGTTAGTGGCTGATCAAATTATCATAAAGAGTAACTGCCAGATTAGACACTTCAAAAGTTTGTTGATTCACATCAGATCACACAGCAATGAGAACGACTAACTACAAACTGTATGGATACCATTACTGAAGCAATTCTAACTGTGTTTCAAAGCAAAGAATGTTTTATTTTTTTTTTAGCATGTAATGATGGTCTTCTAATTCTAATTCTCTAATTTAAATTAATATACATTTTTTTCCTTGAAAGAAATGATCTGCTCCTTGTTTCTTTTAATGTCTGTCTTAATCCCTTTGGGCCATTGTTATAATCCCTATAATAACAGAATATTATAGACTGGATGGCTTTTAAAAAACAGAAAATTATTTCTCATGTTTCTGGGGTCTGGAAAGTCCAAGATCATGGTGTCAGCAGAATCAGTGTCTGATGATAGCCCGCTTCCTAGTTTGTAGATGGCCAGCTCATCCTTTTGTCCTTACATGTCTGAAAGGGACAAAGGAACTCTCTGGGGTCTCTTACAAGACCAGTAATCCCACTTATAAGGGCTATGCCCTCACAACTTAATCACCTTTCCATAACCCCACCTCTAAATAGTGTCACAGTGAAGGTTAAGAGTTCAACATATGAATTTGGGGGGTCGGAACACCAACATTAAGTGTATAGTATATCTAATTACCTGTACTCAATTATTCCATTCAATTAGTAATTATAATAAAGTCAAATTACTTTAAAAGAAACTTTCTAAATGAAGATAAATATATAAAAGCCAATTTTACATTAATCAAAATATTTGAATCTCATTGACTATGAAAAATCATAGAATTACATATTGACCTAACATACCTATCATATATACTCTGTATACTTTCTTATAATCTTAAAACATATAACTTGTCAACTTGGTTTGAAATAATATTCTCTTAATACAAACATTCAGATATATTTTACCTTTTATTTTCCTTTTGTACTAGCAAATGTATGGATTAAGTAAATCATTAATACTGGCAATTTATTTGAGCACAAAGATAATTATATAAGCTACGAATAGAGGTCAGGTAGGGCCACATAAAAGGTAAAATTATCTGACAAATTTGGAGGACAGCTTCAGAAATCATGCACTACAAACTGCATGGAGGGCCAGAGATCACCCCCCACAAAACTGAAACCAGTGACACACATCAACATCTGTAACTGAAAGATTTTAAAATGTATATTCTATAGCTTCTTGGTATAGTGTTCCATAAGAATAAATTAGGCCACATATATCTATCTTGTTCTTTGAATCTTTCATGTCACCATTAATTAATTTTGTTTGTTTGCTCAAGGTGTGATCCTGTTCTGATTACAGCTGTTTACAGCTTTCGTTTCTCTCAAATATTTGCTTTATATATTTAGGATCCATTAATAGGTGCATACATTTGGAATAGTTTTCTCTTCTAGGTTAATTAAATATTTAATCATTTTAAGCTCTCCTTTATTTCTGGTTATATGATATGAATTAAAAGGTACATTTTTACTATTAAAGTAGTAATATTTTTCCCTATTTGTGTTTAGTGTTTTTATGTTACATATCTTTAAATTCTCTCACTTTCAATTTTTCCCTAACCCTCTATTTTAGATGTGTTTTTTTGGGAAAATACTTTATTTTTTTTTTTCTCTAGCTCAACCATATTTTCTTTTAGTTTTATTATCTAGTTTTTATATCAATTAAATTTCCCTTATATAAATGTGTATTTTCCTATTACCATTTGCTGTCTATTTTTTTCATATTCTATGTTTCTTTTCTTTATGTATTTTAATGGATTTTTTTTTATATATAAGTTTTCTTTGATATTAATTCAGTGATTTTACTTTACTTTCTTTTAGGGCTTACTCTTGGGATTGCAAGATGAATTCTTGACTTGCCAAGTGTAACGTAATATAGAACATTTCTCTCTTTCTGGAAACTACAAGGCTATCGAAAATTTTAGATCTATTTGTTTTCTCCTGATATATGCTATTAAGATTGTGGTTATACATTTACCACTGGGATTTGCCAGGATACTTTGTTCAACATAGCAAGCCCTGGACTCCATATTTTTTCCCTCTAACCATCCCCATCCTAACCTTCACAAACTTGCAAAGTTGTGGTCAGTTACTAAGTTAGCCTTCCAGCCATCTCCAGGTATGGCTAGGCACCTCTAGGCGAAAGCATCACCCAGTGCTAGGTTCACCTCTCAGAGCTTCCTGCCTTCTTAGATATTTGCCCTGTAAATTCTTCACTGCCTTATCATTTCTCCATTGCTTTCCTCTATACCAGGCTTTCTTCCCTAATGTCCATATGCCCACAGAGATCCCATAGATGGGCATTAGAGATTGAGTGAACTGGGTATAAAAGGAAGGCTTAACATTTTTTATCTTCAGTGCTAGACTTTTCATGTAAATCTGGCTTTATCAGAAATATATAAAAAAGCCTACTCTTTTTTTCTTTTAATTTTATTGCAAAATATGTTTTTATGAGATATAATAGGTATAGTTATTTCTGAGTTGGCAAGCATCCTGACAATGGAAACATTAAATTTACAGAGCAAAAGAAGGAGGAGCTACCCTTTTTTAACCATGACAGTGCACACTACAGTGTCGGCTGTTTTACTTTTATTTTGCTTTAAAAAAAAAAAAATAAAGCTATGCTGAACTAAATTAATACTTCTGAGGCTTTGCCTGAAGGATTAGGCCTGGATAAGAAGTGTTTTTTCCTTTAAAAAAAAAAAAAAATCTGCCTGACCTGAGGCCACTGCTGGTTGAGCAAGGAAGACTTTGTAATAGTCAATTTTAATCATTGGTATTGGATGACATTTGCATTTTGATTCTTGTAACCAAGATGTGACAGGAAAGTGTTCATGAATGAAAAGGATGGGGAAAAAAGAAAAGCCTTGGTAAAATAAAAGTCATAGAAAATATGTTTCTCCTTCCTGGCTGTGAAAAGCTTGGGCAGAACTAATCCCCACACAATAGCAAAAGTTAATCAGAAAGACTATCCCTTGATAAGTACCAAGGCTTAAAAACAGTTCAAACAAGGGCCAGCAGAATGGCTCAGTTGGTTAAGAGCTTGCTCAAGAGTGCAAGCTGAGCTCTGAGCAACAGCAGTTTGAGGCCAGCCCAAGCTGAGTTGCCGTTGAGCTGCCAAAAGGTGGCAGGATGGCTCAGCTAAAAAGACAAACAAACAAAACAAAACAGTTCAAACATTTAATATAACAAATTTTATACAACTAAAAATCATAGACCCTTTCACTAGGCAATTATACTGATACTGTTAATATAAAGCACATTGCAGGAAAAAAGATTATATAGAGAACTCATCAACATGCATTGTGGGGGTAAAAAAAAAAGAGTATAGAATGGAGCAAATTTTATATGCCAGCCTCTGTTCCTCTAAGCATGACCAGAGTTTCAGAATTTAACATTCTACTTGTCAACTTTCTCGTAAAGAGAGCAAAGGAAAGCATGCCACTATGCAGTCAGAATGACTGCATTGTGTCCTCTTCCAATGGAAACTATATCTCTATTTCAGTAATAATACAGGGGATAAGTGGCACTCTCTTCTCACCAAAAAATATTCTACACCTACTATTTTGTGTGTAATATTCACCAGTTGTCTTAGGCATCACAGCCATACTCTGTCAGTCCCTGCTGATATTCAGATTTTCCTCAACATAAATTAATACTATTAAAGAAGCAGTTGCCCCAAGTCCTGTGTCCTTTTGTTTGAAGGGTGGATTTTAAGAGATAAGTTATGTCTTTATAACCACAGAACTTTACCTGAATTTCCTTCTCTTACTAAGAAATGTACTATTGGCAATGCTGCTGAAAGGACAAATTATTTAGTACCTGACGACAAAGCCTGAGGTGAGAAACTCTGAGTCCTAGACTCTTATTTTAATAAAACAATATACATTAAAAGAGATCCTTCATGTTCTCCTATCCTCCACTTAAAAAAAAAGAAAAGGAAAAAACACACATGCACAATATATTGAGGTGATGACTATGGAATTTATTAAAGGACAAAAAATAAGAGACAGAAAAGAAGGACAAAGAGAGATAAAAGAAGAAGAATGACAGGAAAACAGTATCATTTAATGTTTACTGCATGCGAAGAATTGCACTCCATTTTATGTACTAAGATACGCATAATCGCATTTAATATTCATAGCTTCATTCACCTATGCTTGGAGTTATTATGAGGATTATTGTGAGGACTAATGTTATCACCAGTTTCCAGATGAGAAGATTGTGGTTTGGGCAGTATATGTGACTTGTCCAGCGTTGTAGTTGGAAGAGGGTTCCAACCCAACTGACTGCAGTGTACAGGGTTCACTAATATTACGTTCTTCCTCTTCTTTCAGAAATGCCAAGCCAAGAGGCTGATCTAATTTGGAGGTCCAATAAAAATTTACACTTATTTTATAAAATTCATTTTCTACTAGATATAATAAGAAACTCAATTCCAATTCCTCCAGGTCAGAAGTCAGGATGGACAAATCACAGAGGAGGTTGAGAGTAAACGTATTCAGAAAACAAACTACTTTTATTCCTTAACCAGAAGCCTCTTAGGTGGGCTCTCTTCCTATATCTCTGGTCTGCAGAGCCAGCCAGGGCAAATCAGGAAGCTGATTAACTGGGTACACACTTAAATGAATCAGTTTCTTCCAACTATATTGCAGTCACTTTAACAAGTAAAGCTAAATGGGCTGATTCAATAAAAAGCAGGAATAAAGAAAACTGCACATGTATTGCACAATCATCACTTGTAAACAAAGACAAACCTCAAAACCAGTGAAGCAGGCTTCTTCCCTTCTTCACAAGGAGTCCCACCCAGGGAGTGGAGCTAGGATTACCTCTGAAGGCTGGCCCACAAAACACAATTAGGAAAAGGAAATTTCTACTTTTTACCCTTTACATTTCTTAAAACAGCCTCACAGATATTATTACATTATGGCATCTTTTCCACTCTTCTATCATAACATCTGGATTTAGGAATCAGTAAACACACAAACTTTAGATAGGGAATGGAGATTAGAAGACCAGTTTTCCCCCTAAAAATAAACAATCCTTGCCTGTCCGATGACAATAAACCACCTTCGACTAGCAAAGAGAGAATAATGCCCTGAACCTCACAATAACGTGCCTTTCTCTCTCTTTAGGAACAGTATTCTTTCGCCCATATTCCATCCTACTTCTGCCAGTCCCTGCCTTCCCCAAGAGTCTCTTTAGCCTGGATTTTGGTCTCTCAGGACACCCTTTATCAGCTCCAACTATCCAAGGTAAGCTGTTTTCTTTACTTCACAAATAGTTTTCAGCAGAGAGAAACTTTAATTACAGCCCTCTAGAGAATCAACTGAGTTATTTAGAATTGTTGTCTGGATCCTCTAGTTTTATCCAGTTTTGTCTTAGGGCTAATGAACTGTAGTGGGAAAAGCAGGTGCTTTTAAATAAGGCAATTCTTATACAAATCCCTCCTGTACCACGAAAAGGCTGGTGACCATGGGCGAGTCATACCACCCCAGCCTTGTTTTAAACTGGAGAAGATAATTCCTCTGACACAGGGCTACAAGGACGTCATGTATGGGATGCACCGAGTATGACCTTGGCACATCCTAGGAGAAAATTTTGGAACTCCTGGGAAAAAAGAATGTTGAAACTTTGGGGATTAGACAGGCAGTTAGGAACTGTGGGAAAGAAGAGAGGTAGCGAGTAGAGGAGAGGTGCTGGTCTATACAGGAAGAAAATGTAGCCAACAGTGCGAGTGAGATCAGCTGAGGTATCAGAGTGCGTTGATGTCTGGGAAGCTTTTCAGGCTCTCTGCTCTCCTATACAAATGTCACTGTTATCAGATTCCCCAAACTATAAATCAGACTTCCCTCCTCCTCTTGTTACCCCAGCCCCTCAGGAAAATCCTGAGGTGGAGGAAAGACATAAAGGGTTGAAAGACAGGTGACACCCTGCCTTCACTTCAGATCCCAGAACTCTGCTTTTTCCCCAACATCCTCAAGCAAGTCACATCATGTTTCACTTTTACAACCCTCATGGCTCTGTATACAGTGAAGGAGAGCAATTTAGAGTTTGTTTCCTGCAGTTTATTTGGAAGTAAAAAGTAGAGTTAGGAAGACTGGATATTCCAAAATCACTAAAACCCATGGTGATACAGGTTCTGGTCAGTATTGATGTCCGGGTGGCCTCCTTTGACATGTGGCCTGCCTCCCTTGGCTAAAAACCCTTTGTGAAAGGGCGATGTGCTATTCTATTACAGTTTATTCATATTGGGTTGTTGGAAAAGTCATGACGCATTTTTGCAATGAAAAACATAGAAAAAATACGTCATGACTTTTCCGAGAACCCAATAGTTTTTGAGAGAAGTATGCACCCAAGGCATAACATTACAAATTGAATGGTAATGAAAATAATAGTAATAATGATGATAATAATAAGTATCATTATTATTATTTTGGTAACAAACTATAATAATTATCATTGTGAAGTAACTACTACTAGGTAACATCTGAGGGGTGATTTGGTTAAAAGCATTCTTTTACTTAATTTTTTGCAAAAGAGTATGTAAGTTTTGTTATTCTTATTTTACAAATGAGATGTCCAAGGCTCATATTGATTAAGTGTTATGTCCAGACTCACATAATTACTTAAACTATTAGTGGCACAGCTGAGATTCCAGAAAAGAGGCAGTTCTTTCAATATGGTCCCAATAGGTGGAACCAAGACAAGATTTATGGAACTAACATCCTAAACACTGCAACAGTGCAAAGTGGGGAGGGCTAGGCTGACTCAGTCCTCAGTTGAATCGGGTATTTCCTCTGATATGTGTGTAGTTATGTATGTGTGTTTACAATATTTTGGACATCATGCAGCCACGATAATACTAAAATGTAGATATCATCAGGCCCCAGTCACTTACGAGCTATCTAAAGCTCAGAGAAATAATTTCTTCAAAATCACTTTCATTGTAAGCATAAGAAATGAAAGTCAAATTAAGGCCAGGTCTTCTGGGGTTTCTCCACATTTCATTCCTTCTATGGCTGATACTATGTTTATTTTGTAAAAGAGGAATTATATTTAAATTTATATTTATATTACCTGAAACCTGAAAATGCGTCAAAGTGCAATTAATTTTCTTGGTACAGTTCATTTCATTTAGTCATTATTTGGTAATAGCCAACCAAAGTTGGGAATGTGAAAGCACTAGTGTGTGTATTAGATGAACACAGCATTCTATTTACAGCATTGGCATGGACACTGGTGAAAATTTGGGAGGTGTCAGTGGTTCACCTTGTTACACAGATGAGAGTGTAGTGTATATGCATACATGCGTAACAGCTGGATGTCTGGGAGGATGGCGACCCTGATTTGTAATGTGCACCAGCATTTATGGTGGAAATACTCTCACCGTGGTCAGTTTCAAGCTACCAGCATAATGGGGCTCCATGTGGAGCCAGGAAGAAATGACAAGATGTTTCAAGCTAGCCCAACACAGCCCCGAAGGTCATGCCACAAAAGCCATACTGAACACCAAGGAGTTAATGAAGTTGTGAAATGTTGCTGCCTGGTTGCGAACACCAAGCAAATATTGTTCCGAAAGAAAAAAGCCAAATGTTATCCTGCAGATATCTTGACATTAGACAGTATCGACTTTATGTTATAGCCAATGTAGTTCAGATTTTGAATCTTTCAACCTCAGTTTATTCCTTGCATGGCCACATTTCTAAGATATTTTACAATTTCCTTTTCTATACAATTCAAGAAATGGTACCAGTGCAAAATTGGACTTCTTATGGAAAGGTGAATCACATTCATCAAAAATGACTGGCTATATTGGGCAAGCAAACAATTCCTCTTTCATTGCCCCAATAAATCATTCATTGTGGAAAAGGACTTTAAGGACACCCTTATAATTTCGCTTCCAAAAACTCCACTAGTATCAAATCCTCAACACTGAAGGTGTTAAGAGGACACTCTATAATAAATAACATCTCCAACACAAGACATGGTTTTTAAACCGCCCAAAAGAACACTTCAATAGAGGAGGTGTCTCTGGGCTTCAGACAAATTTCTCTGACTCCACTAAGGAGCCTAATGATTTTGGGTTGTAGCACCATCATGAGAAAAGAATTAATTGTATTAGAAATTAGTGGCAATGACATCATTTGAGGTTATGTACAACTTGTATTTATTAGGTTCAGCATCATGTAAGGCCCTGTAGATGATATAAAAGAAATAAAAAGAAAAAACACAATTACATTGATCTGACAAAATTTGCATAAAATATAGCAATGGAATATACCCGTTAGAGTGTGACCACGAGTTATAAATGGAGGTATGCATGCTAGGAGCTAGGGGTGTACCTAAAAATGACAGGATTTTAGGAACTAACAATATGAGGAAGATTCGGAAACATGCCAGATTGCAGGTCTGATTTTGAAATTGTACCAGATACAGAGACGAAAAATTATTCCCAAAAAATGTGAAAAAGAGAGATTTGATGGTTGAATAGTCTCTTAGTTTGCATATAGCCTGCCATGTCTCTTCTGTATAATAGGAGATTTTATTGTGTGTGCCCTGTTTAATCTTTATACTCTTTCTATACCCCAATGTGATGGAAATATTCTTTGTAGTATCCTTTGGGAGATTTTTTTTTTTTAACTTTTCACATAAAAATCTAAAGTCTACCTGAAATTATTTCTTATACTGTGAGTAAATCAAAATATCTCTTTTAGGGGTTACCCAATTGATGAAGTACAATTTATTTAAATGACTCTCTTTTTCTCACCCTTCGGTTGTGACATCTTTGTGATTAATCTAATACCTGTATATGTCTAGGTTTGTTTTTAAACTCTCTGTTCTCTTGGATGATTTATATAATCTTGCATCAGTAATATGCTATCTGTAAAACTTTAGCTTTTAAGTAAGTTTTCAAAAAGGGTTTATTAAATTTATTGGGGTGACATTGGTTAGTAAAATTATATAGGTTTCAAGTATATAATTTGATAATACATCATCTATATATTGCATAATATTCACCACCCAGAGCTAGTTCTCCTTTTATCATCATATATCTGACTCCATTTACCCTCTTCTACCAATTCCCATCCCCCCTTACTCTCTGGTAACCTCTAAACTGTTGTCTGTGTCTATCAGTTTTTCATTTGTCTTGTTTGTTTGTTGCTTTCAGTTTTATAACCCACCTATGAGTGAAGTCAGATGATTCTCATCTTTTTCTATCTGATTTATTTCGCTTAGCATGATAATCTCAAGATCCATGTATGTTGTCACAAATGCCAATATTTCATCTTTTCTTATGACTGAGTAAATATTGCATTGTATATATGTACCACATCTTCTTTATTAAGTCATCTATCGAAGGACACTTCAACTGTTTCCATATCTTGGCCAACGTGAATTATGTTCAATGAACATAGGGATATATATATATATATATATATATATATATATATATATATATATATATATATCTATATATAAATGTTTTCAGACTTTTTGGGGTAGATACCCAAGGAGGGATTGCTGGGTCATGTGATAATTCTATTCTAAATTTTTTGAGGAACCTCCATACTGTTTTCCAAAGCAGCTGTACCAATTTACATTCCCACCAGCAGTGTATGAGGGTTCCTTTTTCTCCATAGCCTCTCCAATACATATTTTTGTTGATAATAGCCATTCTAACAGGTGTGAGGTGGTATCTCATTGTGGTTTTGATTTGCATTTCCCTATCAGCTAGTGAAGTTGAGTATCTTTTCATATATCTGTTGGCCATTTGTGTGTCTTCTTGGGAGAAGTGTCTGTTCAGGTCCTCTGCCCATTTTTTAAATTGGATTGTTTGATTTTTTTTGTTATTGAGTTGTATGAGTTCTTTATATATTTTGGATATTAGCCGCTTATTGGAAGTATTGTTTGCAAATATATCCTCCCATTCCGTTGATTGCCTCTTTGTTTTGTTGATGGCTTCTTTTGCTGTGCAGAAGCTTTTTAGTTTGATATAGTTCCATCCATTTATTTTTGCTTTTACTTCCTTTGCCTTTGAGGTCCTGTCTGAACTCAAGGTCCATAAGTTTAGTATCTATGCTTTGTTCTATGCAATTTATTGTTTCAGGTCTTATGTTTAGGTCTTCGATTCATTTTGAGTTCATTTTTGTACATGTTGACAGATAGCAATCTAGTTTCTTTCTTATGCACCTGGCTTTCCAATTTTCCTAGCACCTTTTGTTGAAGAGGCTTTTTTTTTTTCCTAGTTGTATGTTTGGCTCCTTTGGTGAAAATGATGTGCCAATGTGGGTTTATTTCTGGGTTCTCAATTCTATTGCGATGGTCTGTGCGTCTGTTTTTCTTCCAATACCATGCTGCTTTGATTATTGTCGATTTGTAGTATAAATTGCAGTCAGCGAGTATACCTCCAGGCTGTTCTTTTTCTTAGGATTGCTTTGACTATTTGATACTTTTGTGATTCTCTACAAATCTGATGACTTTTTGTTCTATTTCTTTAAAAATGCCACTGGAGTTTCAATGGGAATTGCATTGAACCTGTATATTGCTTTGGTTAATATAGCTATTTTAACTATGTTGATTCTTCCAAGCCCTGAACAGAGGCTATCTTTCCATTTCTTTGTGTCTTCTTCAATTTCTTTTAACAATGTCTTATGGTTTTCAGTCTGTAGGTCCTTCACATCCTTTGCTAAGTTTATTCCTAGGTATTTTATTCTTTTTGTTGCAACTACAAAAGAAATTGCTGTTTTCATTTCTTTTTCTGAATTTTAATTTTTAGCATATAGCAACACAATGGATTTGTGTGTTGATTTTGTATCTTGCAATTTTACTGTATTTTTTTATTGTTTCTAATAGGGTTGTTTTGGTGGAGTCTTTAGGGTTTTCTATGTAAAGAATCATCTCAACTTTAAAAAGTGACTATTTAACTTCATTTCCATTTTGGATGCTTTGTATTTATTTCTCTTGCCTGACTACTCTGGCTTGGAATTCCAATAATATGTTGAACAACAATGATAGAGGGTATATCTGTCATGTTCCTGATCATAGAGAAGTAGCTTTCAGTTTTTCACCATTGAGTATGGTATTAGCCAAGGGTTTGTCATATATGACCTTTATATGTTGAGGTACTTTCCCTCTATATCCATTTTATTAAATGTTTTAAGCAGAAATGGATGTTGTAGCTTGTCAAATGTTTTTTCTGCATCTATTGATATGATTGTATGAATTTACCCTTTATTTTGCTTATGTGGTATATCACATTGATCGAATTGCTTATATTGAACCATTCTTGTGCCCCTGGAATGAACCCCATGTCAGTCTCATAATGTTAAATAAGTTTTGATATCTGAGAGTCTTAGCCCTCTTATTTTAGTCTTTTTCTTCAAGATTGCATTGGCTCCTCTTGACTCTTTGAGGAGCTTGTAAATTTTAACCAAAAACTTCTATTGGGATTTTCTGGGAGAATTTCAGTAAATTATGGATGAATTTGGAGATGATTGTTTTCTGTACGTAGTGAATATTCTATTCCATAAATATTCTTCATTTATATGGTGATATTGATCCTGCATTTATTATTTCCCTTGTACAGGTCTATTTTTTTTTTATTACAGTTTTTCCTAGAAAGTTGATTCATTTGGATGATTTGATCAGTTTAGATGTATTGAGGATTTAAATGTTAAAGACATTTAAAACTTTTTTGATGGAAATTTAGTTTCTTCATGATTAATGGTCTAGGATTATTTCTTATATATGACAAAAAGTACAAAGTATAAATTAAAAATAGAAAATATCAAAATATCGAAAGAAATGCCATTTATAAAGGACACCAGAAACTGAGTGAAAAATTGAGGTGCAGTAGATATTATTAGCACTACGCATAAGTGACAAAACTAAAGAACTCATATATCAATTTGAAAGGACAATTTCAATTTAAAAATGGGCTTAACTTATGAATAGTCATTATCAGAAGTGAAACACAAATGGCCTACATGTATGACAATGCTTATTAATAATTATTGTAATTCATCAATAATAATTCAAATGCAAATTACAACCAAATCAGATATAATTATGCACCAGTTATTTATCAAAATATAAAATGTCTAACAAAACCAAGTGATGGTGAAGATATTTAGCAGGGGAACATTCATATACTGCTTGTGAAACAGAGAGTGATAAGTCACTGACAAATTACTTTATAAAACAATTCATATTATACTCTCAGGAATATGACTTATACTGACTTTTGTTTGTTTGGTTTTTAAACTGAGGGTTGCTACATATTAGGTCATGCAATCATTTTTGTGGGGCATACACAGCATTTTCAAAAATGAAATAAAATAGAAAGGATCAGTATTCACCTAACATGGTAAGTATACAGGCTTCTGTCATACACACATTTGTTGGTAGAGCCAATCCGCCAGGGGCCCTGGTGATCCTGCACAGTCCTGCTGTGTGTGCCAAGAACTTAAAGCTCTGCCCGTCTTTGCCAGGGCGCTACTCAGGATTGTGTTTGCAGTGAACAGCCTTGCAGGGTGAGGTAATGTCTCCTCTTGTATGCAGGCTTACTGTATTAGCGAAAGATCACCCAAACCCAGCGTTCTGCTCCCGTAACACAACTCACTGCATGTATAGGCATTCATCATGATGCCTTTTGTGTCACATCTATGGGACTTGGGGACGTGGAAAATTGATGCCAGCAAACATGAAGCTCTGGCTACTGCTTTTGCCATGAGTAATGAGATCCTCTGTCTCTGAGTCAAGTTTTGTGTTTTCTGCCAGCATCTATGAAATAATAACAGGTTAGTTTAATGGCTTGAAAGTAAGATCCCTCACTTGCACAGTTCTTTACAGTATTTTCCTAGCTACAATATGATTTTTTTTTCTAATTGTGGATCACTATCAAAAAAAGTTTGAAAGAAAAGGAAAAAAATTTATTGAAAGGTATTTCACAAATGGAGAGCTATTTAAAATATAATTTACAGTAATAGTATTTGTAATAACCAAAATAAAATTTAAAAATCTGAAACAAAACACAAATGTTAATCACCAGTATAATGGATAAAAAAAAAATTATAGGATAGCCACTTAAAGCAATATATCCACCCCTGAAAATAAATAATCTGTAGCAACATGTAACAAAACAGATGGATCATAGAAACAGTGTTGGACAAAATCAAGTCAATCACAGAAGACTACCTACAATATAACAACCCTTTTATGAACTTTTAAAATAAAGGCAATTAAATAACGTATTGGTCAAGAGTGTATAAACATGTGGTGAAATTATAATTTATAAAATAAAAAGAAAATAATAAACATCAGATTCAGGATAGTGGTTAGCCTGAGAAAAGAGTCAGGCTGATGTGATTATAGTAAGGTCATGGGTCCTTATATCAAGAGTGTATACACAGGAGTTCATTAATGGTCCATAAAGTAAAAATATAAAGTATGTATTAATTTCATGTGCAAATGTTATTTGAAAATTTTTAAAAAATATGACTCAAATCCTGAAATAATGTAATCCAGAGTTGGAAAAGGAGGATGGGAAAACTCTGCACACTAACATCACCAAAAACTATTTGTTTTGATCTCTAATGTAATTACCATCAATGGAGAAAAAAAAATACTTTAATTTCAAACTGCATTAGTATTTACTGCGTGGAGCAAAGACATGAAGTTTTTAAAGATATTCTTTAAGTAACCAGTTTTATATTAAATTTCATTTTATTTTGTGTAAATTGAAAATACCAGTAAATTCAGATTTAAAGTTAATATTTTGTTTGTAATTTGGGGTTTAATATGAAACACCCTTACCACCGCTTTTTTTGGATTGAAACGCTTCAGTAGTATTATACTTAAGCCTTTACCCATAGTTTAAGAAATCCAAACACAAGAATATAGAGAAAATGTTTGAGAAGCTGAAAGTTAAATGTATCACTCTATATATGCACATGCTTGGTGAAACACAAAATTAAATTCAAAAACAGAGAAAAATGCCAGCTTTCAAATGTTGCTAGTTCTTCTCAGCTCCAATGCTACAAATAGAGATAAAATAAAAATTACGTTGAGCTAGGAAGGCATGAATTTTCTTGATGATAAAGCAAACTTTCTAAATATGGCATAGGGGAAGAAAATCATTTTTCAAGCATTACCCTTATTTTATGACATGCGTTTGTTTGTAGAGCTCAGTGTGTAGAATACCATTTATTCTTTTATAAAAATGAACAAATAAATAAAACTAGTATAAAGGAATCGCTCTTGTGTTACTTTACCAGTGCCATCATGTAGGGTTTATTCCTCATTCTGTTTGTGTACACGATGCAAATGGAGTCTTATTAAATCCATGGTTTCCAGTCTCATGATTACTTCTTCACAATTTACTCCATATGCCATATGGCATTTATAACTCTTACTCCATTAGAAGCCTTTATTTTTCTGGCTTCTCAAAGACCCCATTACTTTCCAGGGAACCTGAGTCCATTTGGTTTGACAAAATGTCATCTCAGCAGAAACCCTCTCTTAACAGAGACCTTTGTCTGGTCCAGAAGCTGTATGGCCATGGCTGGGTTCCTGCATCTTTGTGGTCAGCAGTAACCTACCTTCCGCTGCCCAAGCACTCTACTGGCCTCCACATAATACGTTTAGGCAGTCGTTCTTGCTATATATAGAGAAGCCAATCAGAGTAAAGCTATAGTTGTTACTTTACAGGCAGCAATTAGACTCAGGATTTCAGAAATATATTCCCCCTTTAAAAAAAAAAAAGCAACATTACCCCCCAGAAAGGTATAGAGAAATTGTTTAAAAGCATATGGAGCCAGTGTGAATGCATTACAGTCCTAAATTGATGCTGGGTTTGGCTCCTATCGGCTGAAGGAATGTAAGGCTTCTCAAGGCCTGGACATAATGTAGCAAAAATAGAACAAAAGCCAAAAGAGTGGGATTCCAGATGGTAATGTAGAAATAGCTCTGAAGAGAAAAGTGCACCTTCTCTGTGCTAGCTTGAGTCCTCTTACTAATTTGAATATCACTCAAATGATTAAGTATTTCATTTTGAGAAAAGGAAGCTGCATATGGCATTGAGTATTAACATAGTAGATAGAAACACGTTTCCCTACCTACCCCTTGAATAAAGTGTGTAACAGAAGATGCTCTCAGTTCATGTACAGGTTTTGGTGATGAGAAGTAAGCTCAGTGCAGCCGTGTTTTACCTAACACGCCTGTGCGTGGAGACTGTCACGTGGATTTCTCTATTCACACCCTTTTGTAATTATATCTCCTTCCAGGAGGTAGCATCCCAAGTAGGTCACACTAAACACCACCCTGAATCACTGTGATATTCTGTGTGGCCTTACTTCTTTATTATCTGAGCATGCCTCTGAACAGTAGCTGAATATGCCACCCCAAAATATGGCACTTTGGCATATTGACTAGTTTGATCTGTGGGCACTTGGAAAACAGCAAATACAATAGAAGTAGGGGCTGTCTCTGACAGAGAAGATTGGCCCATCACAGGAGAGGAAACTAGAAGTTGACCCCACACCCAGACAAACTTATCACAAACAAACTTACCTCCCATCTGTTCTAACAGCATCCAAGATCACCCATTCTTTATCTTTCCTAAAATGATTTCCTCTCCCCTAAGAGGTCTGCATCAACCCCTCCCCCACTTTTTCCCTATTAATAGCATGTGATCCTGAATTCTAAGCCAACTCCAGGACTTATTCATTTTCCCCGGCTATCTTTCATGTATACATGAGATACACATGTTAATAAGTTTCTGTTTGTTTTTCTTTTCTGAGTCTGTCTTTTATTATAGGAGTCTCAGCTAAGAACTCAGAAGAGTTTTCCTTTGGCACATCCCCGTCACCACTTTCCTAAAGCGGAACGCCTGTCAGCCTCTCTGACATCTGACTGCACCACCTTGCCCCTCCCTGCTTTTCAGTGGTGGTTTTCCTCTCCATCATCTTCACTGAAAGAATAGAGGTTGAGAAAGAAGCCCCAGTACAACCATTTGTCAGCTATCATGTGACCCAGGGTCAGGTAATGAATGTCTCTGAGACGTCATTTCCTTCTATGTAAATACTTGCCTCATCCTCTGGTTGTGAGTTTGACTGGGCTGACATAGGAAAAACATCAGCCAGTGACTGGCACAGAGTATGAAATTGACTCATGGTACTGATGATGGTGAAAATGGCAATGACGCAGAAGATGATAACTCTCATAAACATTATTCTATAATCAAATGAATTTAAAGATCTCTGACTATCAGACTGCTTCCTATCAGGCATAAGAATAACTAGAATATAATCTGTGAAAATGATAAAATATACACGCACAACTCTAGAAGATAGGAGGTGTGAAACTTACGCTCAGGAAAGGGATTGTAAGGACTTTTTCTAGCCACAACGTTCTTTTAAGCAAAGCCATCTCAAGAGATGAAAGTATACACGTACTGATATGCCTCTCCAGCTGTTCACTACAACGCTCTGACGTTCTTCTCAAGAATTCTGGAGCTTTCTGAGGGTTTAGTCAAGGTCGTGATATATTTATTTTTTAATCAGTTATTTAGACCCAAGATTAATAGTTTTCAAAATCCATTCCTAACTCTTCTGGAAGTTGTACCTGTGTTTTCTGCAACTCTTCTCCATCACTCTCTTTTATTATTCTGAAGAGAAATTATTATGTTGGATTTTATGACAGCACAGCCGCTTCTATCAAAGAACAATCTTCGCCATTCCTCACTACCTATCTTCTTCTTTGCTGATCCCTTGCTCCCTCTGAACCAGAAAAATTCCTTAGATTTATGGATACTTCTTGTACAATGTTCTCTTTCATTTTGTTGCTTAGATCTTTACTCATTTTGGTTCTAGTTCATTTAGCTCCATTTTGGATTTTTTCCAATCTCCCAGTCTTTGAAGTTTCATTCTGGAAATTAGTCTTTTTTCTATGTGTGCTCTTTATTCACTCATAGACTAGTCTAAGCCATTAATTTATCTTCCTGAGTAGAGAATACTCCCTTTGAATAAATGATGTTTTTCTTCAGTGTATTTTCCTATATAGTCCTCCTGTACTAGGTAATTAATGTTTTATTTACTAAGGGCCTACTATGTGTCAGACAGTATGTATAAACAAGGTTAATTAATTCTCACAACTATAAAATTGATATAATTCTACAACTGAATGAATAGAAGCTCAGATGGATTAAGAGGTCAAAGTTTATACAACAGGCCCTGGATTCAGTCTCCAAATATTTACTGAGCTATTTCCAAATTTCAAGCACTGGACCAGATGTTGGGAATATAGCAGAGAATAAAGATTTCTGATATCCATGCCCTCTTAGAGCATAATGAGGGACATTACTTGTGTATAAGTAAATGTGTAACTATATATAAAATTAAACATCAATAAATACAGAAGAGGTGATACATACAATAAAGGAAGTGAGTATGTATTTTGATAGGATTAAAATACTGGGTGTGAGGTGGTTAGAATAAGCCTCACTGAAGAGATGACATTTCAGCAGAGATCTAAAAGGGCAGAAGGAGTTACTCATTAGAAGTGAAATGAGAAGGGCATTCCAAACACAGGAGTGTGAATGAGGCAAGAATATACAGTAGGAAAAGTCGTAGATGTGTTCAAGAAACAAAATATATCCAATATTGGCAGAATGTAAGCAGCATAAAATGAGATAAAGAGGTAGGACTGTCACGCTCCAAAGTGCATATCCTTTCACCTCTTTCTCAGAAGTTAGTGTCATTTTCTTGACACAGCAATAAAATAGCACTTAACACTCCATGGCATTTATTGGCACTTGTCATATCAACATTGAAATGTCTTAGGTCTCGGTCCTGATTACTCTTGTCTAACTATATTCACTCCCTTGGTGAACTCATTAAGTCTCAAGGCTTTAAATAGTTGTATATGCTGATGACTTCCCAATGTTACCTGTAGCCTGGACCCCTCCTCTGAACTCCAGAGCTGTATGTATATCCCAATGTGTGCTAGACATCTCCACTCAGATGTTTAATAAACATCTCAAACACAACTTGACCAAAAATAAGGTCCATCTGCAGACTTATGTGGTCTGGGATGTGATTTTACTTTCATTTACAAACTAAAAAAGAAACCTATACTGTTTCATGGATGCTGGTACACCGAAGATATAAAACTCCTGGTTCAGTGATAAAGGACTTTATTGCTCATGACAACACAAACAGCAGGAACATCAGCATATTTGTGTTTTCTCCCACGTTCCATGATAGAAAGGGGGCCAGATAGATGCTACACAGGCAGTAGATTTTTATTGCTGCCAAGGAAATCTGACTGTATAATCCACTGCTTTTATAGCAAGATGTAGGCAAGCTTGCTCTCTGTCCCTGAAGCAGACATTATGCCATCTTTCAAGATCGCACTCTACAAATACAACCCTGAGAAAGGAACCAGGTAAAGAGTATTCAAGACCTGACATTCTTGACACACGTAGAAAGACAAGAGGGAATTCAAGAAATCCATAGAAGACTGTCTCACTTACTATTTCCATAAAAATGGGTGTGAGGCAGGGGCATCATGGAGGCATGTGGAGAAGGGCATAGTTCTATAGGCTACAACTATAGTCCTTGACAATAAGGGTAGTTTTGTGGCACTTGTGCTCAGGTCAAAAGTGTCAGCCAGTGGAGTTGGCTGGACTTATCTCTTCATCCTCAACCATGGTAGGCTGATGGCTACCTGGATGGAAAGGCCTAGGTACCTGGGCCAAAGTCTGGGTAGCTCCCAGTTTTCTGCTCCCATGCAAACCTCATAGTTGCTGGATTATCTCTAATGCAGCTATTTATTTGGTATCCACCTGACCACCGAAAAGAGAAGGGGAAAAAATGGACACTCAAACCTGGATTGGTTTTCAAGTAGCCTCTTGTTATGGGTGGATACTCACCTGGGGACAGAGTGGCAGCTCCTTATTGCTGCCCTAATTCAATCAGTCATATTATCTTATGCACCCTCTCTTCTTCTGAAAAAACATTGCAGGCTCCCTTTTGTCTCCCTTAATATCACCTTGTGCACAAGGCATCTTTGTGTTATCACTCCAGTTTAGGAATCTGCACCATTTTCCACTGTCAAGTCACATGACAAAGTACAAGATATGGGTGTCAGCAAGAGTTTATCCCATCTACCTGTGGGCTATTTGTAGAGATTCCCTAACTCCATTGCTGCAGATAGGTTCCCCAGCCACAGCCTGGTCCAGGTCCTGCTTTCTGTAGCTCTCCTACATGCAGAGAATTCACCATTATTGTCACTGACTGCAGCTGGGAAACGGGTCTGCTAACTTCCTTCTGTCCCAGTCTCCTCACCACAATACAGATGGCCCCTAATACATAGAAATTTATTCATTTGGTTTGTTTGTAGTCCATCTCTGCTGCTAAAATGCAAACTCTCTAAAGGAAAATATTATTTTATTCTATATCCAATCATTTCTCTAGCACCTAGTACAGTGATTTGAACATGTCTTGAATTATAATATACTGAACGAATGGATATGTTATTATTCATTTGTTCATTGGCTGACAACTAGAGACAATTAAACCCAATGCTTTGTTCTAAATCTCCTTTCACACAGGTAGTCTAGGCTGCGAGTCTTGTCTAAGCTTCTCTGCCTGCTCCTTTTTGTCCTTAAGATAATTCTCACTTCAGTTCTTCATGCAAATAGATTCTTAACAGAATAGGCACAAAGTGCACCAGGAAAGACCAGAACCAGAGAAGTTTGACTCACCAAACCGAGCAGAGCTCAAGGCTCAGACTTGCTCCTATTACACAAACTAGTTATTAGTTTGTGGCCAGCACATTCTTTGTCACTAGAACATATACCAAATAATATGTGGAAAGGAATTTATAGAAAAATGCATGAAGGGCAAAAATTTGGGGTTTTCTGTGTTTCTTTAGTTTTCTTGGATCAGTTGAGTGTATGTGGTGTGTGTGTCCGTGTGTGTGTGTGTCCGTGTGTGTGTGTGTATGTGTATGTGTGCTGTATTCTGCTTTATTGGAAATAATGCTACCTACTTCTATATACCTTACAGAATATATATATATATATATATATATATATATACTCACACACATAGACATCTATTGTTTATGTTTTCATTTTAATAAAGGACATGTGTTAACTAAATTTTCTATTGACTACTTTTACATATAGATTCGCCATGGTATATAAGGGAAGAACATGGATTTTTGAATTAGCTCTATGGCCTCCCATGAAGTTAATGATGATTACATAGAACAGGAGAACTGTAAATATGATCATTTAAGTTACCTACTATTAATGTCTAGCCTCTGTGAATTTAATTTCCTAATTCTTAAATAGGATATTAGTAATTTTGCAGTGGTACATGAGGCTTATATGCATACATAATATATGCAAAGTAACAATCTTATTAGGCACTCAATAAATAAAAGCTTCTTTAATACATAGAAAACATGTTTGGGCTCCATGTTTTGGCAAATAATTTTACCCTCTAAGTGCTTATTGAATTTTCATAAAATGAGGAGAATAATATATCTGTCTTATAATGGTGTGATAAGGTATGGATTCCATTTCTGTTGTTATGATAAGTAGCTAAATTATATAACCATTATCATTACTAGAAATTAGATTGTTTTTCCAAACATATGTTAAAAATCCATCACCTCTAGCCCTAAGAATTTTTCTAAATTGTTCACTTTTTTTTTATTTTTAAAGTAAGCACTAAATATCAAAGTGCCTGTATTCTCAGACTATTATTTTTTGTTTGTTTTATTAAAACTTGAAAAAAATTTAGACTTATAGAAAAGTTGCAAAATGATTGCATTTCAGCATATCATTTACTCAGCTTCCCCAATAGATCACATCTTATATAATCTGGTGTGTTATCAGAAAGAAACTTAACCTTGGCATATTCCCATTAACTAATGTACAGACCTGATTTGAATTTCTAGAGTCATCACACCACTGTTCTTTTTATTTGTCCAGTCCAGGATCACATGTTGCATTTAACCATCAGACCTTCTCCTATCATAAAAGTTTTTCAATAGTTTTGTATCTTTTATGACCTTAACACTTTTGAAGAGGTTTGGTCAGCTGTTTTGCATAATATCATTCATTTTGTGTTTGTATGGGGTTTTCTCATGGTTAAGCTGAGGTTTTTTTGTTTGTTTGTTTTTTTGGCAAAAATACCATTGAAATGATGTATCCTTATTATATCCTATCAAGAGGAGCCTTATGTCAATGTATCTTTGGTGAAATTAACTTTGAGTCACTTGGTTAATGCCAAATTCTCCACTGTGAAGTTACTTAATTTCCCTTAATAATTAATAACCATCCAATACAAAAAAAAATGTATGCTAGAAAGAGATTTATAGAAAGTCACAATGTTGCCTTAAGAGATTAAAAAAAAAAAAGATAAAATACCTAGTCTTTAAGAAATGCTACATTTTCTTTGATCTTGTTGAAGTACCTGTTAATGGTATAACAAAAATACCAGACTAGGTGGGGTGTAGACAGCAGAAATCCATTTCTCACAGTTGTGGAGGTTGGAAGCCTGAGATCAGGGTGCCAGCATGGAGGGTGAGGGTCTTCTTCAGGATTCAACTTCTCATTGTGTCTTCACCTGGTGGAAGGGGAAGGGTTCCTCCGGGGTCTCCTTTGTAAAAGCACGAATCCCATTCACAAGGACTCCATCTTCATGACTGAAGCACCTCCCAAAGGACCACCTCCTAACACCATCACATTGAGCATTAGGATTCCAACATATGCATCTGGGGGACACACACATTCAGACCACAGCACTAATCTTCTATCACAGAAGCCTTACACTCGTCATTAGGAGTTGAGGAGGAGAGTAAGATGATCTCCCATGGGTACACTGAACTTCCATCTATTGTACATTTATATACATCACCATTTTTTTCTCAACTCCCTATGCTTCCACAGAATATTCCTTAATTTTTATAATAGCTATAGTAATAAATAGATTTGTATGCTTTTGATGAGCAATTTACCTTCCCAAAGACAGTAATAAATATATACTACTACTCCCATTACTTCTACTACGAGTAGTAGGAGTGATTCCTGTTGAATATTAAAACATGTCATGCATTCTATTATATATATGAATTTGTTTAATCCCCTGCCACCCTTGTGAAGGAGGTACCATTATCATCCTCATTTTTATAGGTTCATATATATGACACAGAGAGTTTAATGCCAAAAGTCACAAACTAATAAATGGAGTTGAATCCATGAATCTAGACAGTCTGTTTTCTTGAATCCATAGTATATTGAGGAAGAGTCATGAACTGATGAATTTAAAGTGACAGGGACAAGCATTTTGGATGTGTTTCCTAAGCACTTACTGCACACCAACAACTGAGCCAAAATCATACCTACCCGCTCCCATAACCTCACATCTCTGTGAGACCACCCCTTGTCATCAATGCCCCAAGTCACCCAGCTTATAAGTGAAAGGAAAGTGTGGCCCCAGGGGCACTGTGCTCCACAAACTGTTCTGACCCCCTAGACCACCATGGTGATTTCTAAGGCATTATGCATGGGCTAAAATCTATAATTATCTTCCTTTACCTGATTTTAAGCACTTGGCAGTAGACAAATGGTTTATGCACACACCATTTTGCATGGTCTTTATAACGCTGAGAGGAAAGCTGTTCGATCCAGGTAACTGTACTTGGCTTTCACAAAACAAGAACACTGAATCTGAGAAAGGTGTAGCGAATATCTTGGTCTCAGAACGATAAATTGTGATCCTAGGGTTGAAATCCTGGGCTGACAGTATAAATTGCAAAAATTACATAATGTATTTAAGGAGTCATATCTTTTCTTTAAAAAGGAATATTCTTATGTGCACTTTTATTATTTTATATAAAGGCACCTACAGGATATTGGCTGTTATTTAAACACCTCAAATAGGACTCGAGACAATCCATTCATTGCCAGTCCTTGTTTCATTAATTACCCAATATGTGACATTTAGAAATCCATTTACAGTTTAGTAACTTTTAATTAGAGACTTTTCTATCACACACTCTCTTTCAGAGATACACAGTGAACTGAGGGGCCCATTTAGAGTGGGTTGTGCAGACTGTAGTCAATTGCCTTTCAGGGAACCCTCAGAGGGAAAAATCCATATAAGCATTAACCCCCTCACTGGAAAGGTATCTAAGGATATAGAGCTCAATAGAACTTAGATTTACATATTTTCCCCATAGCATTTGGCCTCATCTTTGGCTGATTCTGAATTTCTGCTTGGAGAAAAAAAGTGCTAAACGTAGGCACTTAATTTACTCTGCTAGTCACATAATGCTGTCTTTCATTTTGCTAACTTGTGATATGTGGATGTCCTAATCTCATCGTTCATATACTTTTCTTGTTGGCAGGATTTAAAAAAAAAAAGTCAGGAAGAGCAATTTATAGAGAAGAATATAATTAAGTCCTCTGGTGCCCCTAGAAGGAACTTACATTGTCCCACTGAATAAGCAAAATTTGTTTGGTTGTACCCTTCAGGGCTCTCAGGCCCAGAAGCCAGGGGCAACAACAGTACCGAGCTGGCATAAAGTAGCAGAAATGTCATTTTTTAATTATGTGGTTCTGAGGGGAATCTATTATCCACTGCTGAGATGCTGAAATCAGACAATTTATCTCCAAGGCAGCTCTGTCTACAATCTAGAATATATATCTCTTGTCACTGCAGGAAATAGAACAAAAGGATGTTTTTATTTCTGGTGCCTTATGTTTATAAATTTATTCTTTTAAGTGTTGCCTGTGAAAGAGAAGAACATACTAATGTATTGCTTGGTTCCACTCTGCCCTCTTCTTCTTTGTGAAGGGTGTTCAAGCTACCCAGGCTCTTTTTTCCCCAGTTAGCATGAAACATTCTAGGTCTCACATTCAAGAAGCCTTTGCACAGCCTTCATCTCCTATTTCTAATACCCATTGCCAAGGTAAATAGAAACAAATTTTTAAGAAGGACCAAGCAAACAAGAGGCACTGCCCTAAGTTAATATACAGTAAATTGCTCTTTTGCATTTCAAACAAGATTCTGGAAACTATTTTAAACATATAATTTTCTCTTCTCTCATGAGTTATTTTCATTTAAATGTAAACTAATACTTATACCTACCAGCTTGTTCATAATGGCTCTCCATTATTTCTGATTTTTTCCCCTTAAGGTATCAAAGCAAATGAAAGAATCTACTTCATATTTGCCTATACCCCTCTCCCCCTTTTCTTTAAAATAACTGCCAAATTCATTATTTTCACTACTATGTGTGCATCAGGGTTCCAAGCAGTTCACATCTATTAACCAGCAGGTACAAGCTCAGTACTATTAAAACAAATGCATGCAGTTGATTTTAAATTAATGTATGCTTTCTATATAACACCATCAAGAAATTTGATCAAAACCCCGCAAAGCAGAATGATAATAGCTGCACTGCCCTCTAATGGAAGAGTATACGTATAACATTATAAATATAGCAAGAGAAATGCAAAGGATTTTTTGTTGCATGCTCTCTCTCGTGTGAGTGTGTGTGTGTGTGTGAGTGTGTGTGTGTGTGTCTGTGAGAGAGAGAGAGAGAGAGAGAGAGAGAGAGAGAGAGAGAGAGAGAGAGAGAGAGAGATGTATGTAGATGTTTCCGGATTAAAAGAAAGTGACTGTCACCTTCTAGGCTACTGAACAGGTTTTATTCTGAATTACAGAATTTTTAAAGACTGCCAGTTAGTTGAATTTCCTAATGCCAAAATATTCATTCACTAAGGTATTTTCACTAAGGCAATGTGAGCAAGGGGAAATCTTTACTACAAACTTCATTGCTGTAAATACCAAAATACAAACATTCCAACCACAACTGTCATACACTCTCGCATCCTTTTGTAAAGATAGGCAATTCAGTTTAAAGAAGAAATATGCTTCAACACACTGTCAATCATACTTATGTGCTCATAAAATAAGTCACACAGAGAAGAAACCATATTTAGAAAAATATGTTCATAGGTAATACATAGTTACTCATCATTTACCAATGGCTATTTCTACCACCAACAACGTTAGGTTCATTTGGGGATTTCATTCTGAGTCTATCACTGCAAGCAATCCTTGGAACCTCATCCAGTCTGGGACAGGGAATACTTCAGAATTTTGATATAGTGGATAAATACAGAGGGAAGGCATATGAACCTGTCGGGCAACTGAAATTCATTTTCCAGCTTCTGTGGGACTTGAATCATAGCATAAATACATAAGCATCATGGAGTCTCACCCCAGACCTGCCTTTAATTTATGCAGATCACTCTTTGTAACTTCTTACGCATCCTCATCTGGGTCTGTGATATTTCAGTTTTGTCAGTTCCCATTTCGTAGACTCTGACCCGGATAGCTAAACATTTACTTATTTATTTTTCCCCTAACTGGGCAGCAGTAAGAGCCAATTCCAGAATCAGACATTATGTGTTCAAATCCTCTATCTAAGGGCCGGCCGAGTGGCGCGGTGGTTAAGTGCTGGCTTGGGAAGCCAGTGGCCCCGGTTCGGTCCCACATATGAGGGTCAGTGACACTGCCCTCAAAAAAACAAAACAAAACAAAAAAACAAATCCTCTATCTAGCGAAAGCAAGCTCTGCTCTGTCTGGCAAGTTACATAACTCTCGGAGCTTCAGTTTCCCATCTTTGAAACGCAGATAATAATAGCACCTACCTCATTGAGTTTCATGAGGATTAAATGAACTAGGACATATGTGTCGATCAGCATATTATCTACTTTATATGGATATATCCACTCAAAAAGCTACTAACCATATAAAGACCATTCAAACGTCAAAGCATGAAGCAAGATGAAGAGTTCCCAAAGCCAGCTGGGGGGGCAAAGTCCCTGTAGCTGACAGAAAAGGGGAGAGTGAGAGAGCAGAAAGGACTGTGGAAACTGCAGTCACCTGTGTGACCACACGCAGTATTCACACCCCTGAAAAGCTCTCCGTTGCAGTTAATCAAGATAGCCAAGCAGGGCAGCTGCCCAATCCTGCATTTAGGGCCTTAAATAGACTGGCTGCAGGTCCTCTGGGAAAACCTGGGGTGAGATATCCATGGACGTGAAAAGAAGTCCATGTGTAAGGCATTGGTTGGCTCTGTCCGAACCCCCAGGGTGATTCTCTCCTTGGAGTCTTAGAACAGCCATGTGGAGAGGAAAGGACATTTCCGTCTATTTTAGTCTATCCAGAGGGCATCAAACCCCCAACTCATTAGAGTGTTAATGTCAGAAAGCATTTTATAGCCTGGAAAAAGAAAGGGATGATATGGCTCACATTATTGACTCTCACTTGAACTAGTTAGCTACTAACTCTTAGGAAAAGAACTCAATTCTCGGGCTCTTAGGATCCTGATTTGAGAAAAAAGGATTTAAATTTCTCCTGGTTAGAGATTTCACATATGATTCTATTACTTGGTTGTGTGTTAACTGGTGAAATCAAACCTGGTTCAGAAACCAGATTTCATCTACTAATTCCTATATGTATATACACACTAATATATGTATATATAAAATCATTATATACACACATGCACACACATACACATCTCACAAATCTTCAGGGGAAAATAAAAGAATTTAGTCCAAAAATAAATTGAAAATCTGATACAAAAATGTTTAGGGCCTTATAAAGTTCATAAAAGCTTAAAATAAAATTCCAAGAGAGAATTAGCTTTGACAACCAAACTACTACACTGAAATGAAGTTGTATATGAGAAATTCTAGCAAATTCAACTGTAAATACAAAACTATTTTCCCTCACCAAAATTGATAGCTAAGATATTTTCTTATCAAAATATGAAAAATATACAGAATATCATCTGTTTATATGTTTCAGTGGTACTCAGTACGTATTGTGTACTTCTATTAGATTACATTTTTGCAAGCTCTCATTCAAATTTCTCCATGTGTTTCATAGGGGAACATGCACATGTGAACAAAACACAGGTACATACACACACACGTGCGTGTGCGCGCACACACACATGCGCACACATGCGCGCACACACACGCGCGCACACACACAAACACGCACACACGCACACACACGCACACGCACACACACATAGCTGAATGGTTGTCAAAGCTTGATTTTTAGGCTGAAGGATACAGTGCATTATATTAAATCTTGCCAAATATTTTGTTCTATTTATATTCTGTTTGACTCAGGTCCACAAGGTATTTTTACCATTTTCATGAATATTCTTGCAGAGAGCCTAGTTACCATTCTTCCATCCCATTAAAAGATATTTTTAAAAAGCAGCAAAGAAAATGTAAGTTATCTTACAGACTCTTGGCTATTTTGTCCTTTTTTATCCCTTAAGGCAAAATTGCAACTTTTTATAATTCTGTTTTTAATATATATATATATATATATATATACACACACACACACTATTCAATAGAAAGATAAAATAGATATGTTTAAAGCTCTTTACAATTAAGTGATAGGGACACACACACACACACACACACACACACTTGACACAAATTATTATTTGTTATCATGGCTTTTTAAAATAAGGCTAGAATGAAAATATTCTTTATTTTGTTTATCAGCCAAAGTATTTCCTACCACAGGTTATAATTGCTGCAACACCATTCAGCATATCTTGGTCTATACTTTTAATTTATTAAGAAAAGATATATATTTTCAGTACAATGATAGCATTTAGCAGTAGCAAAATTTTGCCTAAGTTATGCCAGTTTTTCACAATCTGAACACTTTTATCCAAGATTAGGATGATAACAGCAAGTCAGTAGGTAGTAGATCTTGGTTTTAGAAAATGAAATAAAATTCACTCCATCCAGTAAAAGATTATCTAGTAAAGGAATATGTGATGAACAATTTTTTTAATGCAATATAAAAATCAAAATGTAAACAATGAAGATCCAGCGGTGTCCTACATTTATGTCTTTTAGTTTATATTTTGTGTATACACACACACACACACACACACACACTTTCAATAAATGATTGAGAACATAGAAGGTGGAAAGCTGGTGTGGGTATATAGACATAATGAGAAAGCTTGTACTCCCCAAGTAAGTTACCTTTTCCACTCTTACTAAAAATGGTAATTTTATATTGCTTTTAAATGGTTAAATTTGCTTCAAAGAGCCACGGACTATAGCTTATTTATAATAAAACTTAGAAAGGGAGGGAGAGAAGGGAGAGAGGGAGAAAGAGAGAGAGAGAGAGAGAGAGAGAGAGAGAGAGAGAGAGAGAGAGAGAGAGAGGTTTATGCAAAACAAAATAGTGCATATCTACACTGTTACTTTAAAAGATGTAGCAAAACAAAATTTCATGATATTTTTTACTGCCATGGTTATTTTAACCAAGTACATATGCAATTTTTATAGCATCATGGCAAAACATGATGATTATGTTTAATTAAACTTAACTAAAATATATGTATCAACACCATTCTTTATATTTATATTTCAAAATATGTGTAATCAAGAGCTCTATGATTTTTTTGAACTATAATTTCAATCCTAAATTGTGTTTTGCTTTTGTACTTTTTGAATGGTCATTCCACATACTTTTTTCATCAAATTTAGTCAAAAAGGCTGACTAGAATGCATATGTATAAAGAACAATGAAAAGAAAGCAGGAAGAGATATCATAAGCAGTCTGTTGCAGGAGACTTAAATATCTTCTAAAGAAGCTTTGCTTTGGCTTCTTCACTACAATTCTGGAGGGTGAATGATTTGTTAAGTTGAAGATGAAAAGAACGAAAGGAAAAAGTGTGGCATTGTGACATATAGAAAATGTAGAGAAGCAAGATGAAACTTTGTTTCAGGTCTACTGACTCCCCTAGGTTAGCTACCACCCAGCTGTACATCCAGCCATTCAGGAATGACTGGTGTTGTGATAAATGGAAATCCATCCTGACGGTGTTACTGCAATGACTGTTTTTAGCTTTCCTAACCAAAATCCAAATGGTTTGGTAGAAGATTGACCTTAGGCAAGTACTTTCTTTTTATTCTATTGAATAAATACCGAATTTGCGAAAGTATGAAGATATTTGAAGCATTCAGCTCAAATCACGTAGCAAAATACATTTTGCAAGAACTCATCCCTGACAAAGCTAATGCACGTTCAGAAGAGGTTAGAATTTGAAATTCACAATGCTTTATTTTGAATCTCCAAATCATATTGAATTGTGTATGGAAAACTGCCCTTTCCTTTCTGCCTTTCTGTTAACAGACTGTTAATTTTATAAGTGAGAGGGAGAGGGAGGGAGGGAGGGGGGAGAGAGAGAGAGAGAGAGAGAGAGAGAGAGAGAGAGAGAGAGAGAGAGAGAGAGAGAGAAGACATTCCTCCATAGTGCATTATAAGTTCATAATATGTTAAGAAAAATGAGAGTAAATTAGAATATGGACTTATATATGCCAGTCCATAAGGATGATGGTTAAAAGGTAGACAAGCCTTCCATGTCAAGGAACCACTGAAGACTGAAGTAGACTAACATCAGAAGTGACCCAAGGGGTGCTTTTCACCTTCCAGCACCCTGAATAAGCTGATTCATTCCATTCATCCAACCTTTTATTCAACAGTTACTTACCAACCATCTACAATGCGGTAGCATTCTTTCAGGCACAGCAGATACAGCAATAAAAAAAAAGATACAGATTGTTGGTCTTCATAGATTTATATTCTAGTGGAAAACTGAGAAAATATGCATAAATAAATAAATAAATAAATATTTACTACTAATTCCAACAAAAAGCAGTAAAACACAATAATGAAATAATAAGTGACTGACTGGTGGGTGCATGTGTAGAGGACTACTTTAGTTAGGTTTGAGAAAATTTGCCTAAAGGAGTAAAACTTCAGCTGAAATTTAATTAATGAAAGAAGGCATCCATATCAAGATCCAAGAGAAGTGGCTTCTTTCAGATGGGAGAACTAGCAGGTTCCTAGCACTTTGATGGTATTATATCTGTCATGTTCAAGGGACAGAAGAAAATGGTCAGAGTGTCAGGAGCCAGGAAGTTGTGAGTAGATTGTATGGAATCAAATCAGAGAGATAGGGAGGGGCCAGATCACCGGCTTTGTGCTTCACTGAGAGGATTTTGGAGTTTGATCAAGGTAGAATTGGAAGCCATTAGCAACTTTTAAAGAAGGGAGTGGGTATGATTTGATTGGGCTTTCCTCACAGATGTCACTTCCATGTTGTTTGGACAATCAATAGAATATGCATGGTGAAAGGTGCGAGTGAACCAAAGCTACAATTTGGGAGGTTGAGAAATAGTCTACTCAAGACATGGTGGTGCTGTGCTCTCGGCTTTCAGCATTGAAGATGATGATAAGCTCTCTGATTTGGAATGTATATTGGAGCTGGATGTGACATAGCTTTCTGGTAGATTTCATGTGAGATATAATGGAAAAGGAAAATAATCATCCATCCTTCCTTGTGTCCTGACTTGAGCAAATAGATAACGTGTCATTTACAAAGATGGAAAAGACTGGTGAAGAAAAAGGTAAGGGAGGAAAAATAAGAGTTTTGCTTTAACTATGTTAATTTTGACATGCATGTTAGTATTAAAGCCTGAGGTTGAATCGGCAGTTGGGTAAAAGAGTCAGTCTGGAGGGAAAGAGAGAGTTAGGGGCAGAGAGGCTATCTGGGAATACTTTGTATGGAGAACCATTTAAAGCCATTTGACTATGTTAGATCAGCCACGGGAAGATTATAGTTAGAGAAAAGGAAAGACCCAAGATATGGAGTACTCTACTGTACAGATTTGGGCATAAGACACACAGCCAGCAAAAAGACTGGAAAAAGCAGTCAATAAAAAAGCAACAAATGGGCCAGCCGAGTGGCATGGTGGTTAAGCACTGGCTTGGGAAGCCAGTGGCCCGGATTTGTATCCCACATATGAGGGCCAATGACACTGCCTTCAAAAAAAAAAAAAAAAAAAAAAAAAAAGCAACAACTTGAGGATGTGGTATCAATGAACTTAAAGAATCAAGTATTTCAAAGGGAATGATGCTCACCTCTTTCAAATTCTCTGAGAAGAAAGATGGGGAGAAACAGTCACTGAATCGGCAAGATAAACATTCCTTTGAACTCTTTCAGTGGAGTTCTGTGGAAAAAAAAATCCAAACTGGAGTAAGACAAGATTGGGACAAGAGAGAGTTATACCAGAAAATATTGACAATATTTTGGAAGAGTTTTGCTCTACAAAAGAACAGAGAAATGGGATAGCACCTAGAGGGTAGCAGCGGTCAAGAAGTTTTTGTTTGTTTGTTTGTTTGTTTTCCTCCCTATACTTTTATGTGTTATATTTTTAAGAAACTATAACCAGTATGTAACCTCACTATTATAGCACTCTTCACATTATCTTATATTTATGCAAGTATATTTACCTATGTGTTTATAAATACATTATTACCTCATTGCTTTAGTATTCGTGACATTCCAGTGTGATCAACCACTGCCCTGTTTCAACTCCCTTAATTTTTCTCAAGGTAAATGGAATTTTATTAATCCCTCTTCTTCAGTGTCTAGGTAGTTGCTGGCCTGAAAAAAGCACTCGTTTTTTTGTTGAATGGGTAAATGAATAAGTTATTAGTAGAGTCCCAGAATAATGCAGCCACTAAAATTTAGAAAAAGCTTATTTTGACTAAGTAGTATGGTACCTATGGTACCATGGTAATACCATAGTAAAACCAATCCATATCTATCAAAAGACTGCAGAAGTGAAAAAGATATGGCTGCACTGAGGACTAACAAAAACATATTCAAATTTATGCCATAACTACTTGTTGATGCCTATTTTATCTTCCAAAGATACATACTCCTTTCAGTAATATTCAGTTTATATTTCCTAATTTCTTGGTTCAAACAGAAGTCTAACTCAAGGTCTATCTATTCTAATGAGTGAAAGATTACCATCTGAAGTCTATTGCTGAAACTTTATTTCTTTAGAATATAATTCAAATACTTCTGAGAGGAATAACCACCTTGACTGCTTTTATGTAAGCATAGAAATGTATTTAAATGCAAAAGTCTAGGTTGAATAAAATCTAATTTACTTTTTAAAAGGTCCCTGAATTGTGTTATGAAAATTAATATCCCGTGAAAATTAAAAGTTCCAAGCATCTGAATGTTCTTCACTTGTTTGTATTAATCTCTATTTTAATGGGAAGACTGGTTCGCAGTTTTACTTCCCCTTCTCAGTATCAGCATTCATTTTTCATGTACTGTGTAATGCAAAACATTAAAGCATGTCACCAAGATTCATAATGAATCTAGGACCACAACAAATATCATAGCTTTTCCCTATAATGTCCAGTCATTAACGATATCTTATCATAGCTCATCTTTCTTCAAGTGTAATGAATCATCCTCCAAATTTTTATCATATTAGAAAAATTGCTGCAAGCCACAGAGCACACTCTAGCTAGCACTGGAAGTTGTTATTTTAGTAACTGATGTAAAACAGAAAACAATATGCAAATCCAGATCTTTTCCCCCATTTTATTTTACCAACAACAGCCTCGCCTACCCCAGCCATCAATCTGAAAAGGCAAACACTTTCTACTAAAGGTGCACTGGAAGTATTAATTTGTACAAAATACAATTCCTACCACTTACACAAAAGATTGTTTTGAACTCCTATTAAAATTTTGATTATTTCTATATTTTCATTTTGTTTTGATTGGTATATTATTCTTGTCTACATTCCAAGGTAATTTTGCAAGGACCTAGATATAGAAAACCAAATAAATAAATAAATAAATAAATAAATAAATAAATAAATAAATAAAATTATTGGGGCTCACCAAGGATGATTGGAAAAAATTCTGACTTGTAAACGTCCTGGAGTCCATCTTTATTCATGAAGAAGAGTCTTATTCCTACAGGACAGCCAGCTTTGTTTAAAATGATTACCAGGATGAAATTAGATTAATTTTATCTGAAGGACTGAGAATATAAAGTGACAACTAAATTTAAGGACAACATATCTTCACTTACATAATAAATGTTTGATATTAGTTTTAATTTAAGGGATCTCTCATGGGAACGTTAGAGATGAGGGTCTGATGGCAGAATCAATGCAAACATGTCAGAGATTAAAAGTGTGTTATATGAATTTTCATTTGGACATCAGTGGGAAGGTTTCTAATTTTTCTGGAGAGAGAACCTCATCATGCATGGCAATGTGGTATCGATAGAGGGCGTCACCAACTGTTTGTATGCAGTTCCATTAAAACAATGTAACTTTGTGAATTAAGGTTTACAATTCATATCCCATGGCCCATCATTTTCAAATTCATACTTGGGAATGCAGATATTTAACAAGAATAACTCTCAAAAAATATTTTCTTTTCCTTTTCCTGGGCAAAACTCATCTTTGAACACTTGCCTCACAGATTCTTAGTAATTTACTTTTTATCCAAGGTTAGCTATACCTTATTCATATCTGCCTGCCCCTTAATGGTTTCTGTCCATGTCTTTGTTTCTCTCTCGGACACTCTTAACTTTTCCTTCCAATACACACACACACACACACACACACACACACACACACACACACACACTATAGAAGCTTTAGATAAATAGGAAAATTTCCTACCACAGACTCTGTTGGACTTGTCAGTGACAGGATTATATATACAAGTGGCTTGGTAGTATAATAAACATATTTAGAAAGCAAAATTGGGTATATTAAGAGCAAGTTTTTAAATTCAGAACTTTTTTTTTTTTTTGAGCAGAAACAGATACATCCTGGTACTTTGATTTCTGTCATTTTCATTTCTTCTCAATTTCCATTTGGCAAAGCCTGCACCTTAGACCACTCAAAATATACAGTTATAGTTCTCTCTAATGATGAAATTGTTCAACATGAGTCTGGTCTTTTCATCCTAAATATTTAAATTATTAAAAGACTAATAATATATTGGTCATCAGCAAAATCAATTTGTATGTTAATTTGTAAGGATAACACCAAAATAATTGGTTCCATTTGAAAAATTTTCCTGGTACTCTGCAAAAAGCTTTTTCTGTCATCCTTACCATCATCATCTTTTACATATGGACAGGAATTTCCATTTTGTGTCACTTCTTAGCAGTAAATTAAATAATTTGTTTTTCAACAAATGTAGAGATGATAACTCTTATAGTCATTGTCTATTCTCGGAAAACTTAATAACTAAATCTTTAACAAATTAGCATGGAAAGTCTAACTCTCTGAAATTATTAAAGGATTTATGCAATTGACTAAATAGTTATTATCTTCTGTTACTGTAGTAACCAATGTTCCCTTTTGGATCAGAGAAAATAGATTATAATAGCAATTAATGCTTGAAACTAGTTATTCATAGAAAGGCTAACCCTTGGTTGCTCCGATCTGGTGGGTCCCTGGGACTGTTAATTAATAGCTAGTCATTAACTGCACTGCATTTCCCCAGTGAAGAGTTTCATGCTTCCTTTCCTAAATTGTTTTGCATATAAATATCACTTGCCTGGTAACAAATATTACTTGATAACATTGTTGCATAGGGCTGATTGCTATACATAAGAATTCAGAAAATCTGAGGCAAAAATCTTATACATTTAAACCACAGGTATAAATGGAAGTGAATACAGATTTCCAAAATCAAGATAAAAGAAAAACCCCTGAAGTGATACAGTTGTTTTCTAATGCATAACATGATGCTTCTGTGCCAAGCTGACCTTTCCTGCTCTGATCTGTAATTGTTATTATGAAAAGGTCAAAGCTTGCCCCCGCTGTAGACCAATTATACATCATTGGAAACACAGGATAGAGAATGACAATTGTGATGGTTAATGTTATGTGTCAACTGGACTGGCCTTAAGGGATGCCCAGATAGCTGGTAAAACTTTCTTGTGGGTGTGTCTGTGAGGGTGTTTCTGGAAGAGATTCGTGTCTGATTCAGTAGGCTGAGTAAAGAGATCTGCCCTCACCACTGTAGGTGGGCATCATCCAATCCTTTGGGGACCCAAATATAACAGAAAAGCAAAAGGGCAAATTTCTTCTGTCTCTTGAGCTATTCCTGCCTTCAGAGAGCTCCTGGTTCTCATATCTTTGGATTCTGGGACTTATGCTAGCAGCTCCCACATTCTCAGGCCTTTGACCTTGGACTGTGAGTTACACCATTGTCTCCCCTGGTTCTCTGACCTTCAAATTCTATTGGAAGTACACCGCTGGCTTTCCTTGTTCTCCATTTATAGAAAGCAGATATTGGGATTTCTTGGCCTCCATAAATGCATGAGCCAATTCCTATAATAAATATCGATATATTTATTGGTTCTGTTTCTCTGGAGAACCCAGAATAATGCAACAATTTAAGAAAAACAGTTGTACTATCCCTCTCCTCCCCCCACCCATGTGGTTTAGATCAATGAAGTTAGAAAGCCCTCACTGCTTAATAAAGTTGAAACCTTCCTCCTTTGAATATTGGCCCTCTTGGGAAATGTAATATTGATTGGAAGGAGTGTAATTGCTTCAGTGGGACTACAATTTTATTGCAGTGTACGTATTACTGGGGATTAGATGGACAATCTCCCTGCTCCTTTATACAAGGCCAGGCTGTTTTCTCATTGAAGTTCACAGGCAGTTTCATGTTGGCTCTTCTAGAAAAGATCTGGCCCTCTATTTTTAAGGTTGAATTTCAAGTAAGGGATTGTTCTGAATAGCACTCAATCCTTACCCTTCCCAAAACAAACAAACAAACAAACAAACAAACAAACAAACAAACAAAATTAAAAAGTAAGGAAAGGGGAGGGGTGGGAAGGGGGGCTATTAAACTGTTCATTTTGCTGTATGCAGAAGAGGACATAGAGAAACAACTATAAAAGTATAACAGGAGTCCTCAGCACCAAGTCACCTGGGAAACATAAAATACATGCATTTCTAGGCACCAATTCTGAAGTTTCAGTTTTGGGTGAGGGCTTGAAACACTACTATATTTTATAGTTTTCTGAATGATTCTGACGTATAACCGTGAGTAACAACCACTGGATTAAAAAGTGAGAGATAGCAGTTGAAGCCCTCTATCCAAAAGTACAATCACCATGACTTTACAGAATTCATTGCAGGATTCCATATAATTGTCATAATATGTGTTTTTAACAAGTGAAGAAGAAACTGACCACAAATATCTAATTAAATAAAGGTATAATTCCAAATATGTGCCATTGTATTCAAGGGCATCAGAAAAGAAATCACACAGGCAGGAAGAAGGAAAAAGAAAGAGAAGGAGAGGAAAAGATCAGTTTTTACTTGTCGTTTTACGTTTCAATTGGTTAGGCTGCAGTCACCAGTAAGTCAATCAAACAACAATGTAGGTGTTTCTGTGGAGGTACCATGTGGATATGATTAATAGTCATAATCACTTGACAATTATGGATATTTAAGTAAAGGAGATTACCCTAGATAATCTGGGTGGGCATGATTTAATCAGTTGAAAGACTTTAAAAGCAGAAACAAGGCTTCCCAGAAGAAGAAATTATCCTTGTGAACTGCAGCTCCCATTTAGTTAGCCTGCCCTAGAGGTTTTGGACTTGCCTAATCAGACCCCACAATTGCATAGACAATATCTTGCACAAAATCTCTTAATATATATATATATATATATATATATATATATATATATATATCTCATCCTGGCTCTCTGTATGAATCCTGATTGACATGCTGCTGTCAGACTATGCACTGAGCCCTACCCATGGAGTTGTCGCTCATTCTGAAGAAACCTGTTTCCGTCAGGACCCCACTCTGTAGCAGGGTCCCCCGAGGACCCTGTTCACACTGCTTATGAGGGCAATCTCTAAGGGCTGACATTTTTCCTGAAATACCATATAAATGAAAGCACCTGCAGTTGTGCAAATCTATGGTATTGCTCCGTCTTCCTTGCAATTTAGTTTATGCAATTGCCTACAGAACATAAAGTGAAAATATTCCTTATCTGGAAGGGGGAACACATTCGTTTTCAACTGATCACATCTTTGTCTTTATGATGTTAGGAATAAAAGATATCTTTTAAGTAAAATAATAAATGGATTTATGAGATCCCTTATGACTAAGTCAATTAAGTGACTAATCCTCAGAGAAAGTCGACTTAAGTCTTTAGTGGCAGCATTTTATCAAGGCTGATTTCACTCTGGCTGTGCCACGTGTCACAGAAAGTTGCTAAACACTCAGTATAACCCCACCTGCTCCATGGAGCTTTCCCCAAGTGTCGCAGGTCATCAGAATAACTCCCTTTGCTCTGTTCCTGAGGCTTTCCACAGCTTGAACTTCCTTTCGATATTCCAGTCCATGTTCCAAATGTTGGCACTTAGCAGATGATATTGTGCATTATTCATTTTCATGTGATTTGCATCTGTTCTCTCTAATGTTTCCCAAGTTTATGAATCACGTGTCCTATCCTGTTATATCCCAGGTATCAAACCCACAGTCACATGTAATGATTTTTAAAGAAATATTTGTTAATGAGATGAAATTTATATCAGAAGTTCCGTATCAACAAATCACGTAGAATATGTGAAATAACCTCTTTAATTTTATCAGAGACTATTTAAGCATACAGAAAGGTCTTAATAATTATTTGTAGCATGGGCCAAATCCTATGGTAGTAACTCAAATTTTAAAAATTATTTTTCGGCTTCATTTCTAGCAATAGAGGTATGGACACATCTTTTTTCTTCCAGGCCAAACTGTTGGTATTATAAACATTTCCCTTTAGGACATTTTTTCTTAGACACAAAAGCTGCCCTCTAATATAAAACAAGACAGGAACTATCATCAGATGTTTTCTTAACTGCATGGTGAAGTTAATACTATCATTTTAATCCACTTATTTATTTAAGAAATAGTGCTGAGGATCTACAGTTTACAAGATATTGTTCTAGGTACTCTTCACAGGAAAAAAACAAACAAATAAACCAACAAAAAAATCCCTGCCCTTATTGCGTTAATATCACAGTAAGGAAATAGGACACAGTTAATAAAACAAATGAGTAAATTTATAGTTATTAGAAGGCCTTAAGTGTTGCGGAGAAAAAATAAGGCAGGGAAGGAAGATAGTGAGGGCAGGAGGCAGGTCCAGGGTAGGAACAGAGGGGTAAGTGTGCAATTTTAAAGAGAGTAGAGGGAGGGCTGGCTGAGTGGCGTGGTGGTTAAGCGCTGGCTTGGGAAGCCAGCAGCCCTGGTTCGGTTCCACAGTTGAGGGCCAGTGACACTGCCCTGAAAAAAAAAAAAAAAAGGAGAGTTAAAGAGAGTAGAGGGAGGACTTCATTGAGAGGTGATTTGAGCAATGACATGAAGGAAATGAAGGTGTGAACTACGTGGAAATCTGCCAGAAGAGAGCTGCAAACAGGAAACAGCCTAAGGTTGAGTGTCAGGGGCATTAGAGTAGCTGGGGAAGGGAGTCAGGGGGACAAGTACCAGGAGATAAAGTTAGAGGGGACACAGGTGAACCTGTTATGTAGGGCATCGTAGGTCACCATGAAGAAGGCTTTCAATCATGAATGGGACTCAGAGCCATCAAAGGGAATTGAGCTCAACAGTATCTGTATCAGATTTAGGTGTAAGAGGTATCATGTCAGTGACTGTATTTGGAGTAGACAGTAGGAGGCAAGGATGAAAGAAGAGAGCTAGTTAGGAGGCTATTGCTGCACTCCAGGAGGTGGCGTGTGCCAAAGTGAATATAGAAGTGAATGCAGTGGGGATGGTGAGATGTGTGTTAAAAGTAAAGCCATTAGGATTTTCTGAAGGACTGAAAATTAACCGGAAAAAAAAAAATGAACTCAGAAAGTCTCAAGTTCTTTTCATGAATGTGCCATTATGTAAAGGGGCGTGTTTTGAAGATGAAAGTCATCTGTATTGTTGATGCACTAAACTCTACTTGTTATCAGGAAATTTCCCTCTTGTGAGTAACACAGACCTGCTAATGAGTTTCAATTCTATTAATGAGCACCATGGAACTAAACTTACTTTCACACCTGTCAAAGAAATTTGCTATTAACGAAATAGCTGTGAAAGTAAATAAACTTTAAAAATCTCAGTCCATCCTGTTTGTTAACTAGGCTAAATACAGCGGTGCCTTTGGAGCTGATATGCGGGTTGGGAATAGTTGATTGAATGCATTTCTCCCCAATTTGGTGTCTATATTATAATTCGAAATTGGCCATGCCGGGGCTATTCACACCATGGAAATTATCAGATGCTACATACTTAGGTTTTTCTTTTTTTCATTGCTGTCAACCTGATTGTTAAACATTTGCCAATGTAGAATTGCTAGTAAGAACAACAGATTTTTAATATTGAATTTAGATGGAAGGAAGGAAGGAAGGAAGGAAGGAAGGAAGGAAGGAAGGAAGGAAGGAAAGGCTGTGTTCATTCTTTGCTTTCTAGAGTTAAAGTTATCTGACATCCACTTGCATTACACTGGGCCTTTTACAACTTCTCAATAATTTATAACTTATTTAAAACTGTTTGCATCAATGCTTTCGTAAACTATTCTGGTTAACCGTAGGCATCAAAGAGAGGTGAGGTGCAGCAGAGAGCACCATCTTTAAAATCTGAGCAGCTTAGGGCCATCCGAATGGCTCAGTTAGTTAAGAGCTCCCTCAAGAGTGCAAGCTGAGCTCTGACGAACAGCGGCTCGAGGCCAGCCCGAGATGAGTTGCCGTTGAGCTGCCAACAGGTGGCAGGATGGCTCAGCTAAAAAAAATAAAATAAAATAATAAAATAAAGCAGCTTAGGGCCGGCTGAGTGGCACGGTGGTTAAGCACTGGCTTGGGATGCCGGCAGCCCTGGTTCGGATCCCACGTATGAGGGCCAGTGAGACTGCCCTCAAAGAAAAAAAAAATAATCTGAGCAATTTAGATATGTTTTATAATAACTTTTACTGAGCAGTTTTCTCATCTTTAAGATAGGGAGTGCACCCGTGAGGAAAATGAGAAAATTGGTAAATTTCCTATCTCATAGCAGGCACTGCATCTGATGGATTTTTTTCCTCTGCTTTCCTTAAACACTCTCCTCCCCCACAGCACACAATTCACTAGCAGTGGCTTGACTGCAGAATAAGCTAACCAGTCTTCTTCTTATTAATAATTTGTTCTTTTAATGTTCCTTGTTTTCCACTTATTTTTGAAACAATGTCTAAGTCACTACAATAAACCTCACTATTTAAAGGATAGAATTCAATGAGTTTGACAGTCATACACAGCTACAAACCCCAGTCAGGATCACAACACTGAGCATTTTCATCACTCCCCAAAGTTTGCTCACGCCCTTTGTAGCTAAATCCCCTTTCTACCCCCGGTCCCCAATCATTGGTTGGCTTTCTGTCAGTGTAAACAGTTTGCACTTTCTAAAATTTCACATAAAGGGAATCGCATAGCATGTATTATTTGTGTCTGACTTATTTCACACTGTGATGTTTTTAATATACATTAGTGTATAAGAGTTCCAATTGTTCTCTCTTCTCTCTAGCACTTGGTATTGTCCTTTTCATCGTAGCTATTCTAATGGGCCTCGCTGTGGTGCCTTATTGTGGTTTAGAGTCTTTTCCCTCATGATTAATGCTGTGAAGCATTTTTGCATGTGTGATGGTTGTTCCTGATCTTTCTAAAGAATTGTCATTTCATTTTCCATTTTTGTCTGTTTTATTGTATGTTATCTTCTTATCTTTATCTCTCCGCTTAGCACTTAAATGTCTCTATTTTTTTAGCTTCCTATAAAAGGAACCTGATAATTGAATGTAGTTCATTCTTTTTTAAAATATATTTTCTACCATGTATATTCTATAATTTGAGTATATAATCTTTTATAAATGTCAGTAAGTTAAAAGATAATTAATAATGTCAGTTTTTCTGGGAAAAACTGAGAAAAGTGTATGCATATCTAGTTCTTTCTTTGGTTTTGAATCTGTTATTAGGCACAAACACGTTTGTAATTATATTTTTCAGATTTATTGGTACTTTCATCACGTTAAGTATTCTTTTTTGTTCATAGTAATTCTCCTTGTTTTGCAGTCTATTTTTTTCTGATGCAAATATGACCCCTCCAACTTTCTTCAGCTTACTGTCTACATAGCATATCTTTTCTCACACTCTACTTTGAATTTGTTTGGGTTTTATATTTAAATTGTGTCTCTTTTAGGCAATATGCAGTTATTTCTTGCTTCTCTAAGTAGTCTAAAAATAACTGCATTTTGATTGGGTGTTGATGAGTTTAGCTGAGCTGCTCCATGGTATCGCTGTCTCAGCATTTACTTTGTTTGGCCAGGCAGCCTGCAGGGACCTCAGATGGACACTAGACCCTCAAGCCCTAGGTAGCAGCCACAGAGTCACACGTAAATTAAGTTTCTGACACGACTTCCCCTGTGATACGCGATCTATTTTGCCTGGCAGCACCTGTATGCCTATGTACCCCTTAGATAAGACTGCCAAGAGGCTGACTAAAATTCCCACCCTTTAGGATTAAACTGACCATCCTAGCCCTAGCCTGGGATCTCCAAAGCTTTCTACCCACAGACCCTCATGTGCACCAGGTCCTGCCTCTCTGCCTGAACTCTGCCTTCACCTCCCTCCTTGGTCCCTGGAAGCGGGCTGCATGCCTCCTCAGGATTTGTCAGTCATAAACTTTCTACTTCAGCTTCTCAAATGGTCTGTTGTTGAACTGTGGCTCACCAAATGGCACCCTTTGCTCCACTTAACAAATACTATTTTCACAAAGTGATAACAGGTGTTTAGTGTTACATTTAATAGAATTATTTAGATTTAATAGAATTATTGTTTGATTTGCCATTTTGCTATTTGTTTTCCACTTTCTTTCTTTTTTTATTGTTTCTCTGTTCTTCTTTTCCTACCTTAATTTCTTGTTAATCAGATGATTCCATTTTATTCCCTATTTTTATATTCTAGCTGTATTTATTTGTATTATCTTTAAGAATTAGAACTAAAGTATGTATTTTAAAGGTCTAGGAATTAAGGTATTCATCTTGAATTTATCTCAATCTACTTACAGTTAATACTGAATTAAATCTAGTAAAATACAGTAACTTTAAATCAGTATATTTTCATTTACTACCCTATGCTGTACTTTGGGCCATTGTCATGTATATGTTATGAATTTCTTCATAGTATCTTATGATTTTGCTTTCGATAGATAAATGTTCTTTAAGGAAAATTAAGGAAAGAAATGATAATCATTTGAGTAATAAAATGTTATGTTTCTCTATATATTTACCATTTCTAGTGCTCATCATTGCTTTCTGTAATCCAATTTGCCTCCTGGTATCACACTCCACTTTTAACATTTCTTATAGGAATTATCTGCTGGCTACAGGTTCTCTCAGCTTTTGTTTATCCAAAATTGGCCAGATATAAAATTCTCAGTGAACAGATCTTGTGTGTGTATATGCGCGCACATGCTTTGCATATATTCTTCTAATATTCTCACCTTCATAGTTTTCCTCCTGTTCATAGCTTTCCAAGAGTAAACTCTCCTCTGGCTCCTGTAGCCTTCTGGGTAGTTCCCAGCCTCTTGAAGCAGTGAATTCTACAAGTTAGTCAGGTTCTTGTAAGAGTACTTGTACAACCACCTCACTCTGCCACCCTTGCCAACTATCAGATAGTGAAATCTTGAATAATTTCATATTCTTTGCTAACATATCAGTGACACCTTAGATGTGAGAAAATGTGTAAAGCCCGAGAAAATCCAATAGTATGAACTTGGTTCAATTTTTAGATGGAACTTGGTTCATATTTTAGATATAAAAATAATCTGCTTCACAACACATAATTTTAAGCCTAGACAGAGCCCTAAGATTATGATAGCGTGCTCTGCTGCTTTCAATTTCTCTTTGATGCCAAAAGATATTTATGTTATATGTGCTTTTCAAGCTAAGTATATATTTCATTGAGGAGAAAAAGAAAGTGAGGAAGGCGAATGAAGCTTTCGGCTGAGAGAAAAGTCTATGTTTGAAAATACGTGTTAAAGACATTTTAAACTGTTCCTTCCTATAGAATTAGAAAGGTTTTGGCGTTATGTTTAAAACTCAAAGGTAATGCTGAATGATAGCTAAGTAAACCTTGCATTTACCTCTTTGGAAATTGAAGTGCTCATCTATTGGCAAAATGGCATTTTAGGAATTGGTGAGGAGATGAGTAAAATGAAGCCTAAATGAAAATGACAGTGGAACTAAGCCAAGGTGATTTGTTCTATAAAGGCTTTGAAATGCTCAGATAAAAGGCATTGCTCTAAGAATATCAAAACAAAGCCTCATATCAGTGATATGAGATATTACCCTGAAGTTATATATATATATATATATATATATTTTTTTTTTGGGGGGGTGGTGGCGCGGTTAGCTAGTGGGCATGGAGGATGTATTATTTTAGAAAACTGAAGTGTAGGGAGGGGAAGTCTAAAGATGAAGTTTTTAAAAAAATAAAAAGACTTTACTCTTAATAAAATGGATCAGGTTACATTTCTGTCTTGACTGCTACCTTTGTGTAAACATCTAACTGACCTTGTGAAATTCAAACTCTATTTTTAAAGTATTTCTAGGAAAGTTACATGGGAAAGTGTTGACTTCCTCTGATTTCCTCTTTATCTCCTTCTTGAGTGAAGACATTGGAAAATAACTTTAAAATTTGGTTTGTCTTAGGGCCGGCCAAGTGGTGCAGTGGTTAAGTGCTGGCTTGGGAAGCCAGTGGCCCCGGTTCGGTCCCACATATGAGGGCCAGTGACACTGCCCTCAAAAAAAAAAAAAAAAAAAAAAGATTTGGTTTGTCATTCAAAACTTTTTTTCTCTCTAACTTGTATATTTTGAAAAATATGGGAAGCTAGGATATAATCTAAATTGTCATTCAAAGCATTTCAGTTTTGATGCTTACATGATGGTGTCTGGCTGATATTAAGCATAGGAGTCCAATAAATGGATTCATACACCCTTCCCCTGGGCAGGTGGGTGCCTTGCTGGTACTTTTATCAGTGTGGCTACTTGAGTTAGTGCTATCAGAGGGTCAGGTGAATTTAAAAGATTCAGCCAGCATGCTCAGGGTCCTTGGAGCCAAGAGAGAGCATGGCCTATGGGTTGAAGTCCTACAAACACCCCCATTTTGTCAGCAGATACTTACAAAAGAATTTGAGAAAATTAGTGAAGCTATTGAGGACAGCAAGTCTCAGCGTTGCAGATGGAGGTGTAGAAATATGGGAAAGCAGAAACCTCAGTTCTAGATTGGATTAGGAGATATTGTAGTAAACTCATAGTTTTTATAGTAGGTGGATAGACTGATAGATAGAAAAATTGGTAGATGCTTGTGTGTGTGTGTGTGTGTGTGTGTGTGTGTGTGTGGTGCCCACATGTACATCTTAGCTCTGGCCATTGTGGGAATCTAGTAGAAATAACCCAGATCTTGGTTTCTAAATAGTATTTTCCAACAAAGAAATCAGAATTCCTTAGAGAAATGGCTGCTGTCAGGGCTGGAGCAAGGGAAGAACCTAGAATAATTTATTTTAAGAAAGTGCTCAAAGAATGTGAGGAGGTCTCAAAACAATAGAAAGCATCTTACAGTTTCTCCTACCTGCACAATTTGGGACAATTTAAACATCAAAACAAATATTGATACTAATAGATTACTGATCTAGTCCACCTATATAAATAAACAAAATAAATTAATAAAATAGGGGGGAAAAGGAAGTTTCTACAATAAGTAGAATTCTAATTAATAAATATACAAAACATAATGGCACTAGAATATTATTTCTCAACTATAATAGTAATAATCTATTTAGGAAAGAATCATCAATAAATACTAAATCCAGTGAAAGGAAATATCAAAGAAGAACAGGTTATTCACATAGTCTCAAAGTATCTCTCCACAAAAATCCTGAAGCCCATGATCTTGGTGAGTTTTCTTGGGGCCTCCTTGTCTAGAACCTATTGACAAGGTGACACATGTCTTCTTAAGTGAAATCAAGCTGCTGTACAGACAGCCACTAAAATAGAGTTTGTGCTTGGTGATCCTTTTGGGGGGTTTTGGAGGCAACATAGGGCACACTTCATATCTGGAAAATTTTCTGAAATTATAATCCTTGATAATTTCCTTCCTTGTTTTCTATTCATTTGGGGGTGGGAGGATTGTCCATTACTTAGGTGTTGGATTTTAATGGTAAGATTAGGCCTTCAGAAGTTCTTTTGGCCCAATGTGGCACCTCCATCCTTGAGCGCTGTTCCTCAGTTGTGGATCCCATTAATCTATCCTATCAGAGATTAAACCTCTAGGCTTCTATTGAGTTTGAGAAAAGGTAAGGCACCCAGTTACCCCAAGAGGAATTCTGTAGGGTTAACTGCTTTCTTTGTTTATTTTTTAATTATTATGAAAAACTGCAAATCTATTCTGGAAAGATTAATATATCTCCCAGATATGACTTGAGCTATTATCAACCCTTGATCAATCTTCTTTCATCAATAACACAATACATTTCCTTTTCTTCATAAAACAGATATAAGCAAATATCAGTCATTATAATATTTCATTTCAAAATATTTTGTCATGAACTCTAAAAGACAAAGATTACTTGTTAACATAACCAAAATGCCATTATCATCACTGTACAGGAAAGTGTTCACTCAGTAAGCTTGGGTGGTTCAAACTCTGTACCTTCTCAGGAGAAGTCTGCCTTCAAGACTGTCCTGTAGCAGCTCTGGGGAGATGAACTCTGAGCCCTTGTTCTTCTTCATTAAAGTGTTTTTGTATGTCTGAGGCTTTGGGCCATGCAGTACCAGTTTGATCAGATCGTTTAGGCTAAGAATGGGATCTGTTTTTGTGCTGTGGGGATGGGGGTTGAGTAGCTGAGGTCAGTCACACGCATACTACCTGACTATATGTAAATACCCTTCAGTACTGACTTTCAGTAAATACCCCAGTCGTCAAGGCTCAGGCAGGCTCCCCTGGCTACCATCACTTCACAGGTGCTGCCAAACGTGATTGCTGGGAGAATTAAATGTTTTCCAGAATTTCACTGGGAGAAGACAATGAATGTGTGTTGTTTGCTTTCTCCTGGACTTTGCCATATTAGACTTTTCCATTTGCTGATTTAAATCTGTACCTTTTCATTGTAATAAACCATAATTGTGAGTATAACAGCTTTTCTGAGTCTTGTGAGTCCTCCAGGAAATCATGTCTGGGGATGGTATTGGGGATGTATAACACAATCCCTAATAATTTGCAGTAAGTATTTATATAATTACTGACTTGTTTCCAGATTGTGTTTGTGTGTGTGGTTTTGACTATGATGTTACTATTGATAAGAAGAATATGCCATTTATTTAATTTCATCCCTCACATATTTTTTATAATCTTGATTTTTCATGTATTTTATTTTCTATGTATCTCTCATAGCACATTTCTTATTTATCACAGCCATGAAGGTCCTATTAAAATTCCTCTGAATACACAGACACAATTTAAACTTTCTAACGATTCATTTAAAAATTTTCTACTCATTAAAAGAAAGACAAGGCAGACATTTTTGCTGAAACCCTTTACAGGAGGAATTTTTTCATATTATTTCATCAATGAATTCTATCTTTTGGTCTTTTGTTCCTAAACATCTTTATGGTTGCATGTCCCTCTTGATTTTATTCTCTGTTTTGAAAACAACATTGTACCTTTTCTATTATTTTTATTTTGAGTTCCCTTATTATATTCTATAAGAAATTGATTTGACTTTCTCTCAATCACACAGATACACATATCTTGTTACACATGCATATATAATGTTATATATATGGAAAGCACCATTTTCTTGCATAAGTTTGCAAAAAGCTTATGTATAGGGAAGCAGGAAGAACCATTTCAAGTGCTTTGCTGAGCAAATCTGTAGTTAGTTACATTATTATCTAACCTAATTTGAAGAAAAAATGACTCAACAATCACTTTTTCTCATTTCTTGAAGTAGTAGGTGAAAAAATCGTCTCGGGCCTGGCTTCACTGAGCTTAATTGCTGTAATTCCCTCATTTTTTCAATGACTGTTAAACCCATAATATAATATGCTGGTCATTAAAGAGATGGAATAATTTATATCAAAAAGCTCCTGACTCTCAAGAAACATATCATGGAATTGTATAGAAATTTGCACACTTACATGTACAGAAAACTAAATGCATACTTCACAGAATAATTATGAAAATATGTCATAATTCAGTATATAATGTGCTACCCTAATAGAACCCAAAGTAAACATTTTAATTTCATTAGATAAATTATTTGAGGCTAAAATTTCCCAAAAATGTGTAAAAAAAAAAAAGTGAGAATTTTAAGCGGGATCTTGAACCATTTGTATAAGATTCAAGGAGGGTAGGTTAAAAGCTGAAAATAGAAACAAAGATATATGGAATGGGAAACCCGCTTTCAGGTTCTAGTCATTCTTTAACTCAACCAATACTTAACTTCTTATAACATGCCAATCACTATTTTAGGTGGGAATGCAGATCATCTTAACGAGAGATCGTTGATCTGACTAAATCCGAGGATCCTGTGAGATTTATAGGGAACAGAGATTGACAAGGCAGATGGAAAACAAGACTAAGTTCCAAAGCCACTGAAATCTGTTCTTCCTACCATATGCTTCAGTATTTTATTTCTTGTTTTATCTACGAACATATTATATATGAAAGACCCATATTTGTACCTTCACTACTTTTAATTTAATGCCTTTTTTACCTTCTGCATTCTGACATCTGATATTTATTCAGTTCTTTTCTGCTTAACACACCTCCTCTCTTCTTATGTAATTCAAGTAAATCTGATCTATATCCAGCTGTACAAAGTGAGCACAGTTATTCTAATGCTAGGCATCTCTGTAAACCATGCCTCCTTAACTTTGTATTCTTGGTTTCAGTATAGTTCCCTCCAATATGGAGGGTAATTTAGCTTTTGTCTGTTTGTGAATAACTGAGACAGTCATTTCCCTTTTGCTTCTAAAATGACTCATTTTAGGTAGACATTGCCTAGCAGTTGGAACTACATATCCAACAACAGAAGGCATTCCTTTGCCTGTATTATATATGATCTGTACTAGTTACACCCAACACTACTGAGTAGCAATGGCTGCTGTGCAAGATTTTTCACTCTAGGGGAGGTAATGGAGAAAGTTAAAGTTAGATGCATTTTATGCTTTCAGGCACACTATTACATACTCTTTGCCTTTGAAATAGGGACCTGTTGTGTTAGTAGGTAAACTGGATGAAACAATGGGAACATACAAATCACAGATTAGCAATTCCTACTTCATCACCCTCCAATGAGAAATTCCTGCTAGCCTCATCAATATTCCTTCACAGTACAATACAACTGTTCAAAGGAAATGAGAACAGGCCCCTTGTATAAGTGGACCTGTATGTATAGGGATACAAACAAAATAAATAAAGAATGGCATCACTGAGTTGTTTTTAGTTTCTTTGCTTTGTGGGCTTTTTTACTCTCTTTTTCCTTCACTCTCAGTAAAGATTTTTTTTTTTTTTGGAGAAAATGTTATCTATCATAATGCCATAAGATTTCCTTTGGAAGGAACCACGTGCTTTGACTTTTTGTTTAATTATGTGGGGTGATGCATATGTTTAAATGTTTGTAATATTGTGTTGCTTGCCCCTGGCTTGGGTTAAAGGCTAACATAGTGGGTTCTGAAAAATGTGAGCCCCCTCCCCTCAGCACTCTGCTTTTCTCCAGGATGATACTTATATCTGGCAATTTCCACCATGTGTGTCTGCCTATCTCTTCAGCTGTGCTCTCGTCAGCACTTCCTCTCGTTTTTCATCTGAATCACATTTAACATCTGCCCTTTGATGATCGGATGTGGCTATTAGCCTCTCATGGGTGCCTCCTTCACCAGCCTCCCTGGCACTGAGCTCACATTGTGATCGGCATTAATATTGATGGTATCCGTGCTTCAACCTCGGCATTCCCCTCACAGCAATCTGGCCTTATTCCTATCCCCTTTCCTTGTAGCAGTGATTGTCACCATGGCTGCTCATCAGCTCTCCGCGGTCATTAAGCTACAAATGTGCAGGCATGCCACCTGCAGCTAAGACTGTATCTACCACCTGAAACCTTTTCAAAAGCCAGAATCACATCACTCAGTTGATGAAAGTCTTACCTGCTTCAGTGTTTTCATCTTTGTATGGAATTCACTGCCGTGCACACAGAATTCTGAATACATGAGTTAGGAGAAGGGGCATAGTTCATAGATTGAGAGTGTAATCCCTGAAGTCAGATGTGGATTTCATTCCAGGATCTGCTATGAGGCCTTAGAGAGTCACATCTCTCTCTCTCTCTCATATATATATATATATATATATATATATATATATATATATATATATATATATATATTTGTAAATCATTATAGGAGGAAACAGAGCCTCCTACTCATAGGTTTTGGGGTCAAAATTAAAGCAGGTTAAAAAAAAAGAAGACAAATTTCTACAGGATTAATCACATAGTTATTTGGTAGTTGTGGACCAATGAATGCTAGCTGTGCTTTTTGCATAGCAATAGGTTTTGGCAAAAGTGATGCTCTATCCTTGGACTAAAAAGAATATATTATTATAAATACGTTGTTGATCTGTATCTTCCAGACTATATCTACTTGATATTCATTTTATTGTTTGTAAATTATTCCATGTATTAAATGCATTAAGTGCAAATTGGAAAGCTGACATACACTATTGGGTTCTCGGAAAAGTCATGACCTATTTTTTCTGTTTTTGGTTGCAAACATGTGTCATGACTTTTGTGACAACCCAGTAGGTAGAAAAATTCAAGCACCACTGACGTTTTATATTTACTTCAGTCAAGGTCCTTACAATTTGTTGCTACAATTAATATAACATATGTCACCCTCATCCCTCAATCTACTCTTGATATTATTGCCAGATTGGATCATACATCAGGACATCCATTTCCTACATTAAAGCCTTTCTTTGTTAGCTCCCTATAGCTTTTAAGATAAATCTGATCTCTGTAATATGGGACACGACATGCTCTGTGAGAAGCCCTCACTATCGGCTCTGCTCACATCCATATTCAAACCTGGAGGAAGTACTTGAAGCTCCCAGAGATCCCCAGGTTTCCTCTAAGCCCTTGCCTCTGTAGTTACACTCCCTGGAGTACATCTGGCAAGCAGCTCAGACACTGACTGCTCAGGGAGCTTCTCTCTGATCCTGTTCCACCCCACCCTCAATGTTCCACCAAACACGCCCGCTTCCCCTATAATATATTTTACATTGGACATGTAGTCTGATGCCTTTAGAGACTGCCAGTGAGATCTGTGTTGTTGAACTACTTTTCTTTACAGTTCTAGACATTACCTTAATAGCTAGCACTTAGTATTATTTATTAATAGCTTTAATTAATAAAATAATAACTTTTGGAAAAATGTTATTTGTATGGTATGCCATTATGTTTCAGATCGAAATCTTCAACCTTAAGCTTATTGCAAATCAATTGATGTGAAAGAGATCTCCCTCTCTGCATTGACTTTGATTCTAAAGAGAGTTCATGATTTATGTTGCTGTAAAGTTCCAAAACTCCTTTAAACTTTGAGTAGCTGAGTTTGCTATTTTATTAAAGATGTTTGGACCTTGTTAGCAAGTTTTGCAATTAGGTCTCACTCATTAAACTAATACTGATGTCTGAAAAATTAAGATATTAGTATTTTTGTTCCCTAAAGAGAAACAACAGGAACAGCATTACTCAAATCACAATAGAGGGCATAAAATTCAATGTATTCTGCCTGAAGCAGGTGTTGAAATATCTACTTCTTGCAGCCAAGGACCTGCTTTTATCTATTGCTGAAAATGTGTTTGATGCTAGTAGCAATTTATATCACATTGTTTTAGGAAAGTCATTAAGAAAAAAAAAAGCAGCAAGTAATAATGTGTCATAACAGTCTACAATAACTTTTTTTATGTGTCAATAAAGGTAAACGCCAATGCTTGCCACTGTGAATGCATGAAAAAAAACAAAAAACTTTAACGTGAAATAAGTTTGGTTTTCCTTACATATTGTAATGCTGATAATCTACATGAAACACTCTCTTGTTTTTACTGACTTGAGTTCTGACTTTCTGACTTACTTGCTCTGTCTTAAAAGGCAGTAATGATGAACATACATCATGTCAATCAAGATGTCATAATCCTGTTGATTTTTTGCTTATTTGTCATTTTTGTTTAGAAAGTGGCCGCACTTTAAATTAAATTTCAAGCTCTTTTTAACAAGTTAGAATTGGAATAGAAAAGGGAGGGAGAGAAAGAGTGTGGGTTACTGCTTCCACTCACCAACCTAGATTTCAGCCTGGTGGTGGGCCATATCCAAGACAGTGAAGGTCCCCGTTTGGTGACTCTGAGGTGAAAGTTTGGGTGGCGCCCAGGGGTGTGGCCACACTGAGTCAAACCACTGGACCTACCAGGTTATAAAACAACTCCTGATTTGGATGAAGCACAGAGATGAAGCTTCATTTTTTGAGCATCCACTACTTGGATATAGATATTGCAAATTCCCTCCTAAATACATCATGTGCCACAAGGAGGTATAATTTATAGTCATCTTACCATTACTCTCTAGCTGTATTACTTGGGGCATATCTATGACAGATAACCAAAGCTCACTTGAGCTCATTTAAAAAAAATAAATTAATTAAGTAGGACAAGATTCATTGTCCTCAGAATCCAAAGGTCTAGGTACCTCTTATGTTATTCTTTCTAACTTGAAAGGATTAATAAAAAGCAAGTCACTTAAACAACAGCCTCAACATAGCTGATATGTATTAATTACTTGGAATGTGTAATGCAATATAGCAAGTGACTTATCTTGTTACTTTGCTTTAAAGCATTATGAGGTTGATTGTAAACTTAATTTTATATTTGGGTAAACTGAAGTTTAGATTAGTTAGTAACATGTTTAAGACAATAGTTTATTTCTTTTATGAGATAGGGAATGACTATCAACCCTTTCAAAAATTTACATTTCCATGTTCTAGGAAACAAAAAAGATCAACATTAGATTCTCTTATTTGCAATTCCAAATTTCTCGAGGAGGTTCTAGGATACGTTACCCTTTGGTCAAGAACTATCCCTGGGTCCTATCTCCAGTGTCTTAGTAGTATGTCTTTTTGGCACTCCAAATGTATGTTTGTGTTTTGGGGTTTTTTTTTACTGTTTTTCTCATCTCTATCTTAGATGATTTGAGATCTCAATCAAATCCCCTTCTTTTTGTCTTCTTATACTGCATTTGAGAGGTATTTTATTATGTCTATTTCTAATTTAGTAATTTTCTCTTTAGCTTTTTCAGATTAGTTCTTTAACCTCTCCATTGAATTCTAAATTTTAATTACCACAATTTTCACTTCTAAAAGTTCTACTTTTAGAACCACTTATAAAAGTAGGTCTTTTTCTAACCTGCCTGGATATTTTATACAGCATTTTATTCCTTAATCATATTCTGATTCCCATTTTAAACATACTAAACATGTTAGAGTATTTATTTGGTCATTCCAATATACCAGATTTGGCAGGGAAACAGTCACTCATTACTAATATTTCTCTATACTGGCTTGTTTTCTCTGGTGTAACATTAGTTAATTTTGAGCTCCTGGTCTATGAAAGTTTCTCTTTAAGCCTTCCTTTGAGCCTAGTTATGAGGTACATCCTGCAAAAAGATTGTGAGCTTTGACTCTACTATGTTCCTTGGGGGCACTGGTAATACTAAACCAGTTAAATATCAGCTTGGATATTTGGGCCACACAAGTAGTATGAATCCTGTCTTCAAACCTTTATGAGGATAAGCTTATAGTTAGGAATTCACAGCGAGGACACTCTCCTCTTTGATATAACACAGAGGCATGAGAATTTTGTTTAGACTCTCCGGGTGGGACATAAGGATCTCATTCTGGGGCATGATATTTAAACAGAGACGTCTGTCCCAATTTCCTACCTTATAAGGGGTCCCAGGTTTGTCCCTGTTGTGTATGCACAGTTCATAAAACCTCTGCTATTAGCCACCAGGGACTGGTAGTACTCCTGTGGACAGCCACTAACGTAAGTTCTCATTGATCAACCTGGTTTCATGAGCTGTAGTCAATTTAGCTTTGGCTTCCTCTTTCTTCCCTGTTTAGTCATGCTCATCACTGTAAGAATTTGAGTTAGGTGTAGGAGGGCAATTTAGTATCCTCCATAACCATCCATTTTATAATAAACATTAAAAGCACTTCTGTTGTTTCTTAACCAATTGATCTAGTCATCTACTTCAATTCAGAGAACTGAACAACATTTAAAGTGAGATGTTCACTGCCATACTATTTATAAATGAGAATATGTGGAAATAACCAACAATAAAGATACAGTTAAATAAATGACAGCTCAGGCAAAAAAAAAAATTGGAATTTCAATATGCTTTTAAAAATAGGTTTACTAAGAGGGCTGGCCGAGTCGCGCGGTGGTTCAGCGCTGGCTTGGGACGCCAGCAGCCCTGGTTCAGTCCCACATATGAGGGCCAGTAACACTGCCCTCAAAAAAAAACAAAAAAAAAAAAAACGGTTCACTAAGACCATTTATTTACAGAGGTATGTAGTATCTTGTGAAAAGGAAACATGTGGGATATAAATTTATATATATATATATATATATATATATATATATATATATATATTCTTATACCAATTAAGAATACACACATGGGGGGTTGTCACTTTGTGGGGTAAAATGTATAACTATTGCACTGTGTTGTACACCTGAAACTGATTAAAAATAAATAAATTAAAAAAAAAAGAACACACACACACACACACACACACACAGAGAGAAAGATGCACATTAATATGTGAACAACAATTTTATTTGGATGATGGGAATATGATTGACTTGATCCTGGCTGTGACCCCTTCAAGATATGTGAAATTATGAAGGTTATTGAATGTCTCTGAGGCTCAGGATAATTATACTGATATTGGAGGTTTTATATATAAGTAAAATCTGAGATCGCATATGTAAAGACTTTAGTAAAAGCTCAGTAAAATTATCCTGATGATCTTCCTACGTTCCAGTATTTTTTAAATTGTTATGAAGAACTTAAAGATATGTTGTTAACACGATTTATAATAAAATGTAATAATACCATCAGCAAGAAGAAGCACAAAATATGTGCCTGTTAATATACTAAAATAACTTGAAAGTATAAAATTAATTTGGGGCATCAAAAAGCTTTTCAGTTTCAGTCCCATTACCTGTGGCCCTGTGGAAAGAGCTGGTTGAGTACGATCCTAAAAAAAAAAAATAAAAAAAAAAAAAAATAATTCATAAAAGCAAGATAATAACATACCCATTTTTACATTTTAATTTAAGTGTAGACTCTACCCCTGTATTGTAAATGCTTCTTCCCTCTGAAAGTGTGTTTTGCACATGTAATCTCTAGTCACTAATGATCAGAGAGGAAATGACTGAACAGCAAATTGCTATGGATTATTTTTGATTTGTATGGACAGAAGTAACAGAAGTCATCAGATTCTTTGGTGCTTCAATTATTGTCTCCCTCATTTTTATCAGCTATGCTAGGGCTTCATTGACAATTTCAACTTTAATACATAGGAAATATATTGAAAATAATATGAGGAATCCAACTAATTTTCTTTTAATGCATTCTACTTATGAGAGAATATTGCTGATACTCTGCTTTCTCCTCTCTCTTTTTGTGTAACTCACACCAGTCTATTTTTCACTTTGAGTTGTATGTCTGAAAACATCAGCAGAATGTTGCGAGTTAGAAGTTGGCCCTTTATAGCGATTCTTCCAAACACAGCGATGTACAAACATTGCCAAGGTAAAACCTAAAAGTGTGTAGTGTAGCACAGCTCCTCATGTAATCAACTACAGAAATTTTGGCTGCTTCTAAAAGCCAGCGCTATGTATTGCATTCTTGTAACTTTGCCCAACAGCTCCACTGCCATTGAAAAAATGAGCATTCTTAGTATGTGGAAAAATAATTAAGTTCCCCACTGGAATTCCGAACTTTAGAAATAAGACAAAGCCATCAGCAGCTAGAGAAAATAACTCCTGTAGTGCTGGATGGCTAGTAGGAATTATAGCTTATTTGAGAGCAAAAAATGGGTTTCCAAGTTCCCCACATCTTACTCCCCTTTTTAATCCTTGGGGAAGCTCACTTGTGAGAAAGTCAGATTGTGTAGAGCAAACACACTTTACAGTTACTGAGGTTGCTGCCTCTCACTGGACAAAGGAAAGAGAGAGAAATAATCTCTGTGCTCAGGGTCTTCATTAGACTAAGTCAGCCCATTCCAGATGTGTGCATTAATGGCTGCCATCCACAGCCAGGCAAGCCTCTCTGTTTTGACCCAGGAGGGGCCCCAGAAACCTGTAGTATTAAGGAAAGACCCCTCCTCATGGAGAGCAGAAGAGTAAGGCATGTGGCTTTCCTATGTTATTGCACATTATCTGAACACAGAAGGAGCATCTGAAAATGAGACATGGTAATCAATGGCAACTTGATGTTTTCATCTGCCTCATTCAAGGAGACCTCCAAAAAAATTCCAGAAGGAATTTCAAAATGTAAACAAAAGATCAACTGGGGAAGAGTAAACATTCCTTAATACAATCTATTCTCAAGATTTGTTCTAGATTTGACCAAATTCTTAGAAAAATATCTAGCAAAAAAAAAAAAATTAACGATTAATAGGTACTTGGATAAATGAATGAATATCTAAGAAAGATTTCCTTTCCTGAAAACATGTGAATTTAATTTTATGCAGAATACCATAGAAAAAAAACAGGATTTTTTTTCCATGTGTTCTTAGAAAAGTGGATTTCTAATCAGTAGATAACTTAAACTGAAATAACTAGGTTTGATTGTTGGTTCCATGAGATGTACGTTAGCTTGACATCACCTTAGAAACCCATGTCAGACACCTCTAAGACGCACGATCAGGTGTACACAAGAGAGCTCAGACCTGACACTGGCCTTGAAGCTGGTCTCTTTCATCATCCAGTTTTACAATGATGGAAAATGTCTTCAAATACTTGTGACTTAACCCTGGTCTGTAAAATTATTCCCAGAAAGGACATGATTTTGTCTGCTTAAGATACGGTACACATGGGCAACCTAGTTAGGACCTCCTCTCATTGAGAGCTGTTACTTTCTACTCTAATAAACTGTCCTCTGCTGTAAACTTTAAAAAAAAAAAAAAAGATACGGTACACAGATAAGCTACTCGGTTTTCATTAGAGAACTTCCTACCCATAGCCTCACCCCCAGAACCGCTTGGCTTTTGGCAGATCATTTGGGATCACACTTCCTACAGAACTAAATATGCGCCAGAGCGTGTCAGAAGACATAGAGACTACTTCCATTTTATTTCACCACCAAAAAAAAAAATCCAAAAAACACGCACCACTTTGTTTGGGATAACAAGCAACAGAAACTGACTCTAACGAATGTAAGTAAAGAAAAAGAAAAAAAAAAACAAAAACGAAGAGGAATTGCTTAGCAGTACTGGAAATTTACAGGGTGCTTCACAGCTTGAAACAAAACAAAATTGAACAGCCAGAGATCACAGGAATTACTAATGTAGACAGTTCCAAGGAAACGAAGTATCAAAATTTAAGGAAAATCTCTTCCAGGGAAGAGTTGTTTTGGGCTATTTTTTGGAAAGGGGAGAAGCCAAGTCTTGTATCCTGTGAAACTCCACTCCAGCTTCAAAATCCAGGAAGAAAAATAATTTACAAATCATCAAATCCTTACACAGAGTTCCTACTTGAAGCAAATCAAAAGAATCCCAGGGTTGGGGGTTATATCAAGAGAAAGATTCCTTAAATGTCTTCTAGAAGCCTGCGTTCTATTAGAGTCACAGCGCTTGTATGTCCCCACTTACTTGGGCATCTACTGATTTACATCTGTTTCTCAGTTTAAATATTAACAGTGTCCCTTTAACTATCAAAATTGTTCCAGTTTGAATGACATGTTATGTGTTTCCCCAGTGGTGTGGTGAGGCTACTATTTCTAGTAAGTACATCTCTTTCTAATGCCACATGCAGTGGCATCATGTTGGTAGGTTGAAATCAGCAATCACAGGAGGTTTATACCATGGAAACTGGCAAACACACCATATGAGGTCTTCCAACCTCCCAGACTGCTGTCCCCCAAGAGGTGGTCTGGCAGCACGCTGCTGTGTTCGCCCTGAGTCTGTGAGCTGGCTAAGATCATGGCCTTTGTTCTCTGTCTTCACAGCGAACATACTTTCCTTTTAACAATGTGAAGAATGTGAAACAAAATTGCCCTCGATGCTAACCATTAGCGCGCGCGCACACACACACACACACACACACACGTAAAGATGTCCCTAGAGGTTCATTTCTTTTGCATTTTCTGGAACTAAGCAAAGAGCAGGCTAGCAGATCAGAGTTCACTCAGAAAGAATGGCTGCTCAGCTGGCTTTCGAACCCAGTCCCTTCTTAGGCCAGGAAGTGGCATTGCCACATGGACACCTGCTATCCCCTGCCTTCCTATCATGGTAAATGGTAAAGAGTGTGGTAGACACAGGAACTCTCTCTACTGAGTGCTTTCCTGTTGACTTCTGTGCAGTGATGTTCTGTAGGCTGAGGGCTACCCTGGTGTCATATGTGCCTGGGACTTCAGTGCTTCTCCTGTTTCCCAAATAATTACAATTATAGTTGCTTTCAAATATTAACTCTTGATATTCCCTTTGTATACACCAGGGAACTTATATACACAATTTCATATATATATATATATATATATATATATATATATATATATATATATATATATACACACACACACCAGGAGTGCCAGAAAAATGTATACAAATGGACACTTTGGTCAGCGTTGCTGAAACAGTAGTTCACCATAATCAGAAGTGTCTGGACACTGATGGTAACCACTTGGAGCACCTCTTGTAATTGCAGAAGTCAATTGTGACTTGTAGTCATCTTTTGTTATTGGCATATATTGAGTATTACAATTTTAAAACAGATTTCCTTTCTTAGAATGTGTACACATTTTTTTTTCACCCTGTGTATATGTATAAAACCTCCTCATAGATGAAAGCAAAAATCTTCACAGTCTTCCATGAAAAAACATTCTCAAAGGTACAGTTGGGGCTAGTGTTCCTATTCCATGGTAAAGGACCTAGATAGAGGTTGTATACCTAATTTATATAATGAAACAAATTGATCAAAATATTCCCTAAGAAGCTCGAAAAGATTTCTTTTTAAATAATAGCAATCTACAGTATACTATATCAAGTGTGTTACAACAAGAGGAGTCTGGGTCTGAGATTCAGAAAATCTGTATTTGAGTCCCACATCAGTCACAACTTGTTATGTGATTTTAAAAGATGACCTATTTACTTAAACTGTTTTCCCATCTGCAAAATGGTAATCAAAATCTCCACAATTTCAGAGGATATTTGTGAAGATAAACACAGATGCCATTTTGAAACATCGTTGAAAGTTGTGTTTTTATGCATATGTAAAGTATTATTAATTTAGATTATAAGAAGCTAAGGTAACTAAAAATGCAGTGGCTTGTTTAGCTATATGCTTCCGCTCAGCCTTGAAGCCTGAATTCAATTTCCTTTTTCCTTTATTGTAAAGTGCATCAAAATATATTCCAAATAATTTTCCTTACTTCCTGTTGCTAATGGTGACTTTTCATTCCTTCTTTTTTAACCATTTTCTATTCTCTTTATAGCCTAAAGCTGTGCAAAGCTGAGAATTGTGCAGCAAAGCTATATTGAAGTATTTTTCTTTGCATCTCACATTTTCTAAATTCCTTCAACTGACTTGAGTATTACTGATAGCATTGTCCTGACCTGGATTCTCATACGTTCATTTTCTATATTGTTTCCTAAAACCCGTGGTGAGGAGAGAAGGTCCTAAGGCAGAAGGCCTCTCTTCACCCACTCATGCTGGCTGCTTAGCCTACTTCTGTCTCGTTAGATTGGGGAGGTCTTTGACTTAATTATACACTTATTTTTCTTGAACTGTGAATTCCTTGAGTCTTACTAAGCTGGGGGATTTTGAGAGGAAAAACAGAATATTATTATAATGGCATTCAGAGAAAAAAAGAACTTGTGCCAAAGGAGGTCCTATTTTTATATCAACTTACTGCAACCAAAGAATAAAAGTAAGAATTTGAACAAGAAATCAAAATTACAGTGAATTCAAGTATAGGCTATGATTTTTTTTCCCCATTTCTATGTTCATGATACCAGACAAAAACAAACATATAAATAAATAAGCCATTTCTATGAAATCCTTACTAGCAGAGATATGCAATGCCTTAAGAGCAGGTAACATTTTGAGGTATCTTATAAGGAGAATTTCAAACAAAATCCTTTTCACCCAACCTGGAGTTCTTTTGGAGACCAATATTTTGGGTACTTTAAAAGTTAATTTTCTTAATTGTAGTTTTATTTTGTTTTTTGTTTTTCTTTCCCCCTATTTTTCTGTAATTTAATTGTACAAATGGGAATCACTGAGGTATTAAGAGCTTTCTTCTAGTATTTTATGTTGACCAACAGATTCTGAGAATAAAAATAAATTATGCAGAGGACATTTTATAAGAATGTATTGAAATCTTTACACTTGTCTTCTTTTTTTCTTCAGCAAAATGAAAATTTTGGGGTGAGAGATGAATAAGAAAAAGAAATCACTAAGATATCTAGATTGTAAGAGGTTATAAACATATATAAGTCGAAAGTAACTACTTTTTCAAACATCTTTAATGTCTAATAAAATGTTTCATATTTTACTATTTCCATTTCTTAAATAATTTTCAAAAGCCTAATTTTGGTATTCTTTGATAATAATTTATATTTCAAGCTGTTTTCTAGTTATTTGTAATTTGGTTTTTAAAAATTTATTTTAAGTTATGAAATGTTATTTATGGGTTTAACTGAACAATTCAACTTGTAAAAATATCCAACAATTTCCATGAAGTAGTTTTTAAAAAGCATCACCTGAGTGTAAATATGACCCTTTAAAAATAATTCAAAAAAGAAATAACATTTTCTATTCAGACTTCATATTTTAGTAGTTACGCAGAAGAAATAAGTTGTAAAGTTATAGATTTACATTTTAGGGGGATCACCTTTAATTTACTGTAGATTTTGTTTGTATCATATATGTAATATAGTTCATTCTGTATGCTTGGCTCCTCTAATTTATTAATGGTCAAAAAATTTCAGAATAGTGAGTCTGACATTTTTGTTAAAACATTTGCATCTAAGTGTAGTTAAATTCACAATTGGGTCCATTACATAAAACTCAGTTTTTATAATGTTTGAATCCTACCAGTTTGACAACACAAGACCAGAACTGAGCAGAAAGTTATCAGAGAAGCCCACACATGTTTTTCTTTGGAAAGCTGACTTTTCACAGCTCCCCTTATATAATTGTTCTTGTATAATCACTTTTGTTTCCTTTTTACAGCCCCAGCACTCTGCCTGTCGCTTCTTCTTTTCAAATCATAGCTATATGTTGTACTTTTTGCATTTTTTTTTTTACTGCTAGTCCAATTCTAGATGGAAAAAGAAGTTGTCTTCTCATCTTTTCACTTTGAGCAGAAAAATACATATTTAGTATTCAGAATACTTTCTTTGGGTTTTGCTCATTATCACGTAAGTGTAATAAAAGTTAAAAATAACCTTGGCAAAGTTTCAAAGTCTAAGACTATTATATATAAAGCCCTAGAGGACAGTTTCTCACTGCTTTCAGAGAGAATATTTGGAAATTGCAATATATTCCTGCCCTCTGATTAATTTCCTATAGTGAGAAAACCTCCTTCCCCTCTGCAATATAATAAAAAAGAAATTACATCTTGTTTTTTTTTTTCCCCAATCCTGACACAGAACATGGAAAACCCTTTGAGTTCACTGTCATTTGCCTGCTAATTAGATAACTGTTGTGAGGATGGGAGGTGGAAGCTAGATAACTTCAGGACAGGGGCTGATCACCAGAAAAATCAGTCCTTGATTAGAGAGCTGAGACTTTTAGCCCAACCCCCTGACCTCTGAGGAGGGAATAGGGGCTAGAGATTGAGCTCAACTACCAATGGCCAATTATCTCATCAATCATGCTTGTGTAATGTAACCTCCATAAAACCCCTACCGGATGGGGTTTAGGTAGCTTCCAGGTTGGTGAATACACTAATTGGCTAGGAAGGTGGCATGCCCAGAAAAGGACATGGAAACCATGTACTAAGCCCACCAATACCTTGTCTTATGCATCTCTTCCATTTGACCATGCTTGAGTTGTATGCTTAGAAACAAACGAGTTAATTTAAGAACAGTGATTTCCTGAGTAGAATGATTTTCTATGAGTCATTCTAGCAAATTATCAAAACTGAAGAGGGGGTTGTGGGAACCCCCAAATTTAGAGCTGGTGGGTAAAAATGATGGGTTGCTTGGGACTTGGCACTGACATCTCACGTCATGTGTGACTGAGCTTTTAATCTGGGGGTTCTGGGAAGATTCCAAATAGTGTAACAAAACTGAATTGAATCATTGGATACCTTGTTTGTGTTGGAAAATTGGAGAATTGGTTGTTGGTGTAGAAAAAGCTCACACACACATTTTCTGACTTCACTTTTAGAGTATAGTGTATAGATCTCATATTCCACCTCCTTGTTTTTGCAACTTAAGATGCAACCGAGAAAGAAAAATGTGTACTTAGCGGTGTTTTGCATCTCTGAGAACTTCTAGACTGCATGGGGACTAATTAGTAGATAACAGCCTGGCACAGTGGGCATTTTGCCAAAAACATCACAGATTAAGTGCTACTTTTATATTTAGTATCCTACAGGAGAAAGGGCTACAAGTCCTAACCACGTGCCTACATGACACAAACAAGTTTGACACAATATGCCCTATATCTGCACCAACACTGTTCTTGACAGTGTTCTAAGAGGATCTTCATTGAACTATAAGCATAATGTTTGGGGGTAACAGGATACTGTCTTTAGGAAGCTGTGAAGAGGAAAGGCCTAGAATAACTTGGTAACCTAAATGTCACAAGTCCATGGATAAAAGTAAGAACCCGTTATTATTAGAGTCATAATTTTGCTGCTTACAACATTCCTCTGCTGACCAGGACCTCAAACCCCCAGCATGTCCCACCTCTTCCATGAATTTCTTTGAATTCCCAGGATATGTTTTCGAAGGTTTTCGTGTTGTTTTGCCAGGCACTAATATCATTCCTCAGTCCTCTCCTATACACCATGGTTTTCTTAATGCTCCATATAGTCAGTAATTATCTCATAGTTTATTGCTAAGCCATCTTTTTTTGTTAAGCAGGTACCTCTATTGTTTATTAGCTCTTCTGTATAATACCTTCTTCAGCTTTTCCATGGACCCATTGAGCACCCAAGCCTTCAAAGATGTGTGACACTTCATGGCAGAGCTAGGAAGCATCCATCTTTCCTTTTATGTTGCAATGTGATCTCATGAATCATGAAGGATGAAAGTTTGGGTCACAATTTATTCCTTGACTTAATCAAATAGCACTTGATGTGCTTATTTACCACCATCTCTTCTCAAAGACCTGGTTATGCAGCTTCAAGGATAGGAAAAATATATATATATTTCAATAATAGCCATTGAGCTCTGCTCAGAAGCACTCTTTATATCCCCTGAGCATCTAGCCTTGGTGTCTACATTAAATTCACAAGGGCTAGCTATTTCTTACATTAGAATTAATCTCTCATAGAGATAGGTCAAACCTCTTGCAAACAGACACTCAGTGATTCACAATAGATTTTTTTCAATCACATTCAGATGACGATAAATCTCCAGTATTAGACAGAACTGGAATTCTGTTGCAAAATCTCTTCAGTTTTTAAAAAATGGGAATCTCTGAGATCTTATTTCTCTAGTTCACCAGATTGCACCTGTCTGATCTAGATTCAATCTAGACTTAAGCTGAAACTTCCCACCAGGACTCTAATATCCAAAGTTAAGGGAAGAGGTTGAAAATATATAAAGGTCACTTTTGTCTATAATAAAATTTGTATTAAGTCATATTCATGATGTCTTCAAAAATTATTAAATAAATAAACAAACAAACAAAAGCAGAAATTTTTTCTTCTGGTAGTGCATCTCATTTAAAAAACTAATTAAGTTGAATTTGCTAAAGATAAATAAGGAATTAAGTGTGTTCCAGCTTTTTGGCCAAGACAGCTCATTAGATTTCCTTCACCACATGTTCCAGTCTTAGCTCTCAGTTACTTCAGCCCTTTGGTTTTGAGGAATGAACTTCCCAAGGTCAGTGTGATCATTATTCTCTCTTATGTACAACCAATGTTTATTTTTAATTTGAGACTGGTAAATAAAGCCTTAATGGAATTTTAATGGCGTGTTGGACACACTTCAGTGTCCAGAGATGTGGCATCATATTCAGGAATGTCATTATCTAGATTAATTATCAATAGCAGACAGATATCATTAGGGCAATGTGAAAATAAGAGAGGTTGTAAATGAAATTTGCCAGGCAGAGAGGCGAGAGGAAAATATCTGATTTGCAACTATTTACCATATCTAAGATCTTTTTTTTGTGTGTGAAATGTGCATATTTTTAGTTACTGAGAATCTGCCTAAAATAATACCAGAGGGATTTTCACTACTTAGTGTAATTTCTAAGGTCAAGTTATTCTCCTTAAAATACTGAGTATGTGACTGGGTCCCATACTGAAGAGTGTGAAAGGACACTCTCTTCTCAGTACATATCTTTTTTTCTGAATTTTATTGTACTCACACAAAGAAATAGTCAAACTCTGTTATGGCCCAGGCTTTGCAGATTGTCAACTCACTTCAATATATTTAAAAAGTAACCAAAATGGTCAAGGAGAAAATTATCTTGATTAATTATTTTGCTTTTCTATCAAGGGCTTCCACACTCTATAACACCAAACAATTTATGTAGTACTTTTGCATTTCATTATGATCTTTGTTTCAAATAATACAATTATATATATATACTTCTATGGCATTGTACAATAGTATATAATATCATCTTTTTGGAAATAAATCCTAGAATAATATCATTATGCTTGTTTTGGGGGTTTGAATGCTAACCTACCTATCCCATTTTGTCAAATCCAAATGTCTCAGTTATGAAATACAGCATGATTTTATGTACCACATTGAAAAGAAAAACTGCCTAAATCATATCTTTTAGTTTTAGTGTTGAACTGTAGCATAATGCAGTGTCTTTGAAAACACTTTAGATGGCAATTACATGCAACATCTGTAGTTTTAACTATGTACATAACTCAGTTGAAAGAATGACATTGAGAATGGCTATGACCAAGTTTAATCACCGGAAGACAATGACAAGAAGTATATCCCCTTTTGTTGTCTTGACTAAAAGGGTCATAAAATGAATTTTCATTTCAACTTTTGATTTGTTAGAATTGGTAGAATGTGGTATTTCAAATCCTAAGTTCAGCCCTTGCTAACCTTTGTTTAAGCAAACTACTTTAGTTTTTCTAAATCTCAGATTTCTCATTCTTGAAATGGAGATAAAAAGGGCACCCACTACATCATATTGTTTGGATGATGGATTCCAGCCATCTTCAGAAGCAGATGGCAAAGTTTTGTTTTGTCTTTGTTTATTTGTTTTTACCAAGATGGTGATGGAGGAGACTTCTGAATGGCCCCCTCGTAAGATGCACTGAATATACAGCTACACATGGAGCAATTCCCTGGGGGAGAAATCCAGACGCTAGCTCAGTGACTCATATATCAGGCAGGAGAGAAAAGACCCACATCTAAGTGGGTCGGAAAGGCTGATGCACACTCTTGCCCATAAACCTCACCTCAGCACATTGTTACACAATCAGGAGGGATGGAATCTCTACTCCCCATCTTCTAATCGAGGAGCAAAGGGTTGGGACAGCACTTCTAGCACTCCAACTTTTAAGGCTTCCATCCAAGGGATGGGTCCCCAAAACACCTAGTTCTGAAAGCCAGTGAGGCTTGCATACATGAGCCCCACAGGACTACAGAAAACAAAGTGGCTGTTCTCAACAAGTTCATGAGAGCTTGCTGTGGCTGTTTCTCCCAGGGTTCAGAACAGAGGAACAGACAAAAGTTCCCACCTCCCCACCATTTCCTGGAAGGTGTTTGTGTATGTTACAAGCTGCTGACTGTGGGTCCACCTTCTGATTATCAGACATCTAGGTGCTGACTGTTGTCTTCCACAGAGCCCCGGGAACCAGTGGGCACTTGCCCACCTTCTTCCTCCGCCTCACTCCAAATAAAACCAAGTTGCCAATATATCCCTGGAAGAATACCAAAGCCAGACAAGAACTACAGGAGACTACATCACAGGCCAATGTTCCTGATAAACATAGGTGTGAAAATCTTTAATAAATATTAGCAATGTCAATAAACATTTTCCCAAAGAAGACATACAAATGGACAGCAGTACATGAAAAAGTGCTCAACATCACCAATCATCGGGGAAATGCAAGTAAAAACCACAGTGAGAGATCCTCACACCACTGAGGATAAAATGTTAGGGGATAACAAACGCTGGCCAAGATGTGGAGAAAGAAAATCCTGTACACTGTTGATGAGAATGTGAAATGATACAGCATAAAGGAAAATAGTATGGCGGTTTCAAGAAATAAAACATAGAACAACCATGTGACGGAGCAATCCCACTTCTTGGTATACAGCCAGAGGAAACAAAATCAGTATCTCGAAGAGATATCTGTACTCCAGTGTTCATTGCAGCCATATTCACAAGAGAAAGGCATGGAAAGCAGTCGAAGTGTCTTCTGATGGATGAATGGATTGAAGAAAGTGATAAATGCCTCTACATAATATAGTTCAACATTATTCAGCCTCAACAATGAAAACCCTATCATTTGTGACAACATGGATGAAACTGGAGGGCTTTATTCTCAGTGAAATAAACAAGACAGAGAAAGACAAATACTGCATGGTGTCATTTATATATGGAATTAAAAAAAAAGAAATGGCACTCATACAAATGGAGAGTAGAATGTTGCTTGCCATGAGTTGGGAGAGGGGGTGGGAGGAAAACAGTAAGAAGCTGGTAAAAGGATACATAATTTCAACTATAAGATAAATAGGGTCTGAGGATGTAATGCATAACATGGTGACTGTGGTTGATAAAACTGCCTTTTATGCTTGACATTTACTAAACGAGTATAACTTAAGTAGTCTCACTGGAAAAAAAAAGTAAATGTATCAGGTGATGGATGTGTGAATAACTTGATGGTGGGAATCCATTCACAATGCATGCATGTATCAAATCACCACATTGTATGTACACTTTATATATATTATAATTTTATTTGTCAAGTATACCTCAATAAAGCTGAGGAAAAAACAAAGCAGTAGACAAAACTCCTAGCTCAGTTTGCATATGTGCTCAGCAAATGTCAGCTTTCAGCAGTAGCAGTGGCAGCAACAATACTATATGACAGATTGTCCACCTATATTCTAGTTCTGCCCCATGATGAAACCAGTTTGTGACCTTAGATAAATTACTTCACCTCAACATGCTCAATAATGCCTGCCATCCCATAATAATGTGTGAGGATGAAAGCCTTCTCCTATGATTTAAGTAAAATTGTGCCTGGATACAGGAGTTGCGTGTCTTTGCTGTTTTCTTGCCAACTGGAGGAAGTTCCTCTTACATAGGCCATCCATCTGGATTGCCCTTCATCATGGAGAATACTGTTAGACTTGACAATCCTTAAAGAATGATCTGGCTTTTAATTAATGATCCCAACCTTAAGGACAAAGACTTATATTTTATTTTGTTTGTTTGTTTGTTTGTTTTTTGAGGGCAGTGTCACTGGCACTCATATGTGGGATCTGAACCAGAGCCACTGGCATCCCAAGCCAGCGCTTAACCACCGCGCCACTCAGCTGGCCCCAAAGACTTATATTTTAATTTGTCCAGTTGAGTGTAGTATTCACTTATGTAACACTGCTTGCAAATAAATGTACAACTTATATTTGCTCCAAGGTCCCACTTTTTCTTTTACCCCTAGTGGTAGTGGTTGGATGGAAAGAATAACAAAATTATATGAATTGTTTTAAATTAGAAAATAAATTACAATTGTTTGATAAGACAAAGTACATGTGGATAACTGTTAATATAGCCATACTGATAACGTTATGTAATTAAATCAAACAGCACTTTCTGAAGTTTCCCTTTTGTAGTGTGTGTTCTGTTGTGGAAAGCACATGATGAAGTGCCCCTGAAAAATTCACTGTTTAAGTACAAGGCCACAGATCATTGAAAGCAGTGCCAAAATTAAATGTGTGCCCAACTAGCAAAATGCTAGTCAGTAAATTTGAAGCCCTCTATAGAACAGATTGGTCAGCAAAATGCCATCAACTCTGCTTGGGTTTACCACCTCGGCCCTTTATAAGAAGGATCATTGGGGATCCCAAGGTTAAGAAGTGATCACTGTACTTTGGTAAAAGAGCAAATCTATTGCGTTTATGGGGTTTCCTCATTTACCAAAGTATCTTTTTAATATAGAGTTCTAAAATGTACATGAAACTAATACTACCTTCACCCCATCTTCGTGAAACTTGGACGCCTGAGAGTCTGTGACCTTGTGAAATAAGAAAATAGTTTGTGAGTATATGATTTCCTTTTAAGCACTCTTAAGATTTCATCAGACCCTCAGAAGGGAATTGGAACACAAAAGAAAAAATAAATACTTGCTGATAATTTCTATTTCTGTGGAATAATAACTATTGTCAATTTAAGTACTTGGACTTGCATATCTTCATAATGTTATTTGAATCCCCATTGCATTATGAGACAACTGAAGAATAGAAAAGATAAATAAATTATCCAAAATCCAATAGCTAGTAAGCAATGGGTCCAATAGCTGAGCCAGACAGCTTTTCTCCAAGGGTGATGTAATGAACAGCTATATCTGCCATGGCAAAGAGGCCTGATGAGAAAAAAAAAAAAAAAAAGAAAAAGAAGAAAGATCTTTGGGCAGGGAATTAGAAAACTGAGTCTAATTCCAACTCTAAGAGCTTCTATGAATGGCAAAAAAATTAGGGTTTGATTCTGTCAAATGTTTTTTTTTTTTTTTAGGTGCCTGCTACATAGGGTTGCTGGATTTAGCAAATAAAATATAGAAAAGCCAGTTAAATTTTAATTTCAAATAGACAATGAAGTCCTTGTTAATGTAAATATGTCCCAAATATTTCACAAGACATGCTTATCCTCATTATCTGTCAAAAATTATATTTATTACCTGTCTAAAATGTAACTAAGAGTCCAGTGTTTTATCTGGCAACCCTACTATTGTGTAGAATATGGGGACACAAAGCATCAGAAAACAGAGTTTCTGTTCCTTCCAAATATTAATAATCATAGTTTGCAAGAGTCAAGAAATATGAACACATGAAACATTTTAAGGAAATATCGATCATTGAAGTGAGCTGGTATGATTCAAAGTCTTTCTCCCCAACATCCCATCTTCTTCTCATTACAGATGCGTTTTACAAATCTGATACATATGCTTTCTTAGTGAAAAGTAGGACAATGCCTATCTTCCCTAGTCTAATTTGTAGATTGAAAAAATATGAAGAGCCTCAAAAGCCTGTTTAAAGCGAATCTGTCAGAATCCCCCTGTGGTTTGAAAAGATCAAAGATTACTCTGAAAAACTGGTCATAAAATTTTAAAAAACAGAGAGGGATGGTCTCCAACACCAGATTCAGTGGCTATCAGGTAGGATGTGTTCTGCATTGAGGAATTTAAGGTCGTGTGTGTGTGTGTGTGTGTGTGTGTGTGTGTGTGTGTGTGTGTGTGGTGGGGGGTGATTTAATGGTTGCCTGGAGAAAAATAGTTTAACCAAAACTCTAAACTAATTCCATAGTACAGGAAAAATGTTTTTCTATCATGTCTCATGAAAACTCCCTTGCTCGTCTTCTAAGATAAGTAGCTAATATGTTGGTGATTATCTGCATGTACGTGATGAAATTTAGACTGTTTGTCTATACAGGTTCATATGAGCATTGGTTGACAGCTTTGCAGATAGCTAGAAGAAAATGCATATCATCCTCAAAGCAAAGATTTGGTTCTCATTTCAATATAGATATTACCAGCCAATGAGGGACACACATATTTCAGGGTGGAGGAAATTTGAAACAGTTTAATGGAGTCTTAGCTTTTAACAAATATGCATTTGTCTCCTGAAAAATATGTAGTTGTAAATGGGTAGAGGAAAAAGTAGGTTATGTGGCAGCATTTAAAATGGCCACTATGAAAGCACAGATAATACAAATGAATTTGCCTTAGTGCGTGGAAGTTCAAATCACTGTGTTAAAAATTATAACACTTTGAGGGCTGGCCAAGTGGCTCAGTTGGTTAGGAGCTCGCTCAAGAGTGCGAGCTGAGCTCTGAGCAATAGCAGTTCGATGCCCAGCCTGAGCTGAGCTTCCATTGAGCTGCCAACAGGTGGCAGGATGGCTCAGCTAAAATTAAAAAAAAAAAAAAAAATTAACACTTTGGTAAATTACGTGTATTAGTTAGGATATGTTAAATTATGCTGAAGTAATAATCTCTAAAACTCAGTGACTTATACAGCAAGAGTTACTTCTCACTCATGTCACAGAAGCTGAACAACTCAGAAGTGAAGTCTACAGTGGGGGGAAACAGGACATAAAACCAATGCGAATCAAGAGTAGTGTGCATTTGCTTTAAAAGCAGAGCTACACATTTAGGGAGATATGTAGGAAAGAATGTTAACGTGAGTTAAAATTGGAAAAACTGGATCCTGTCTATCAAAAGCACATGTAATCATGTTTTGTTTCAGGAACTATTCTAGGCTTTAAGAATAAAGCATTGAACATAATAGACACAATCACTGTCTCTTGGGATTTGGTCTAACGATGCTCAAATATTGCTTCGCATTCAGAGACAACTCTGTTCCAAAGACAGAGTCTATATAATCTAAATAATATATGTGTATGGAAGAAACTCAAATGTGGAAAACAAGGTACACGAAGATTGCCAGATGTTGGCAACATTAGAAGAATGGAGGCAACTGTACCTAAGATTAGGAGAGAGAAAGTGAAGAAAACATAAACCCTTGACTATTTTTTCATCTGAACACGAACACCAAACAGTGATACTCATTTAAATATGTTTATGTGACCTAATGTATCTCAGTATAAAGGCAATACTTATTGAGTCAGCAAAATTTAATACAGTAAGTCCATCACTCTTGAATAGAAGTTTGTTTTATGCAAATTGCATACACATCCCAATCAAAACCACGTGTTCAAAAATGAAATATGATTATATGGAAAGGAATACGTTTTTGGATATAAGTTTGAATTATGCATTGTTTCTAATAGCTAACATCAAATTACCATAGAATATTCTAATCCCTATCTTCATTGATAATGATCAGTATGGTTAACAACCCTCTTGCTCCTAGAAATCAATTTTAGCAGTGGCCCCATATGCAATTCTGTTTGCTAGATACCACAATATACCCCAGCTAAAGAAATTCCCTACATGCAACATCAGTGTTTTTGTTGTTAATCATTACTATTTCTTCTTAGTAATAATCTTGTAAATTGTAAAAAATTATGGAAAACAAAGCACTGAGAAGAATAATGAATTAATCATTACTCCTGTGTGGTCTTTCAGAATTGGCTTGTTTACTAAAAATGTAGATTGCTGAATACCAAATAGGACTCTTAAATATGAAGGAAAAAGAGCTTCAAAAATTCAACCTGAATGAAATGCTTTTACATGTACAGATTTCCTCATGGCCCTGGCCTGATTCTAAGTAGAACTAATGCACTCAGGCAACAATACCATAGTCAAAAGAGTCTAGCTTAAAGTGGAAAGCCATTTTGGGAGAGGGGGGAGGCCTTGGGGATACTCCAAGAATGATCACCATTGACTTGACTATACTATGTAAAGCGTACTGCCGATAACAAGGGTCATACTTGCTCTTGCTTAGGCAGGTTGAAAGTTATCACAAAACAAAAATCTTACATTCCTCAAATTATAAAAAGGAAAAGAAAATGGTTTTGGAGGTTTCAGGCCATTAAAAAAAAAAAAAAACACTTTTAAAGGATAACCAAATATTCCTGGAGAAAAACAACCCATATGTTTTAGAAACCAGTTTTATACAATGAAGGCATTCATCGTTTCTGGAAACAGAGACAAAAAGAGAAGCATAAATGGGAAAAAATAAATAAATAGAGAAGTCCCATGAAGGAAAGAAGTTGAACAGGAAAAAAAGAAGAGAAACAATGAGAAGCAAGTGAAAACTCTGCTGTTTGAGACTGGGGGTCACTGATACATTTTACACCCTGCTCAAGAATGTCTGGTCTTCAAAAATGTGATGTTGAGTCATGCGGGGTGACTAATAGAGTAAGGGAGTCATTTCTAAGGGAGTCATTTTATACAATCAAGCGTAATGCTTACAAATCAAATACAATCTGTGATATGTCAGATTCAGGGTCAGGTCCTTAAGACCTATAGGTACATGGCAGTGCAATTCATTGAGATATAAATTCATGTTTTACCCTCACTGCTATAAAAGAACCAGAAAGAATGAAATCTTAATGCTATCCATAGATTTTGGCAGAAAAAGTTTTCACTCTTTATACTCACAGAAACCCTGTTTTTGCCTCCTTCTTGATTCAACAATGAGAGTTAGAGCCTGTGTTTCCTTAAACTTAGGAGAACTTGTGAGAAGGTCATTTATCCCCCTGTTTTTGTTTTGTTTTGTTTTGAAAGGCAAATAAAGATTATGTTTGGAGTCTTTAAGGGAAGAGAGATAGATGATTGATGTGAAGATAGACTAAAAATTGAACATAGCCAAGTCTGCATGGTGTTTCAAAGACTGGGGACTCTACCAGTAGTAGTGTTCTATGACAGATTCCCTACCAGAGATTCAGAGAGTTGATAAAAACGTAAGGGGCTATGTCTAAATGATATAATAGGATCATTGAACCACCCTAGAAAAATAAACTCATAGCCATAACAATACATAATGTAGTAGATGCATTAGGCTGGAATAAGCTCCAGTAACAAACAATCCCTTAATCTCAGTTGTTTATCACAACACATGTTGGTAGCTGGGTAAAAAGCTCTTGCTGCAATGATTCATACATCATCGACAAGCAAACGGGAAGATCCACCACTTTTCTCCATCATACATCTCACAAATCCCATCTAGTGCCCCTATTGGCAAACGTTAAGAAGGAGCCGATCTACAAGGAAAAAACATAGTTTGCAGGCTCTCAGCCCCAGCATCACAAATCTGAGTATAGAAGGTAGATTCTGTGGCTGAGACGGCAGCTTACTAAGACTCACAAGGGTGTGAGTTTGCTGTATTCTAAGGGCTTTCTTGATCAGAGCTTGTAGCATGAAAAACTGATTGGTACTGCACTAGGCAGCTGTCCTATCTCTTGTGCTACCTGTCAGAATAAAAACAGGAATATTGAGTACATAAAGTCTAGTAACACAAGGAGGCAAAATTATTAAATTCTGAAGCCCCCTGGCATTTGGTAATTTAGAACCATTCATGTAAAGATTGCTAAATGAATAATAGGCAAAGACTATGTTTCAAATCTTGTATCACTGAATTTAATAATGCCAAGGAGAGCTAAATTCTAATACAATCAAAGTATATATTACAAATTAGCTACCAAGTGGTTTCCTCTTTATCAATCAACCAACAACTAGTATTTAACTGAGTTTGCAAATTATTGTTCAAAATCTACTAGAGGAACCATGTATTAGGTTAAATTATGAAATCACAGTATTTATTGGTCAGAAATGGTCACGTATTAGCAGTTTCACATGGTTCAACCTAATATCTCTGTTTAACTGTGGGCCATCAGCCTTGGATGAAATTTAAGCCTTACCTTAGAAAGTAAGTGGTTTCATTGGTATCTAAAGAAGCTTGAATCGTGGTTAACACTACAGAATATTCTTCCTAACTACTTAATTTTATCTTCTCCCATGCCAAATAGTGAAACACCTATTAAAAAGAAGTAACCTTGGGAAGTCCCAAGCATTGAGGTTAAAAACTTTGATTATAAAGTCAAATAGATCTCTTACAAATACCTTCTTATAAAAATCTAATCATTGCACTTGGACAAGTTATTTAAATTTCATGAGCCTCAGTTTCCTCATCCACAAAATAGAAAATGCATTATCTACCCATCAGCATTGCTGTGGAGATTGAGTGGAATATGAAGTATATAAAATGTGTAACAGGGGCTAGCTTATTTAACACCACAGTTAAAGGTATTCTCTTGATATTTATGTGTCATTCTTTCTGAAAAAGATATAAGTAATAGTAGTACCTATAACAGAGTTGTCATATCAAAATGACTAAACACATTTAGCGTGTAGAACAGCTTCTAGCACATAGTAAATACTATATGAGGATCTTTTCTTATAAAAAATACTAATTATTAATATCTTAGTGGCACTACTATTACTGCTACTATCTTATTATTTGGGGGCCTTTTTTCACAAACCTTACCTCATAGTTTGTAATTAGATGACAAAATATACTATACAGCTCTGTGTGTTATATGCATCCAAACTAGATATGTTCATATATGTGTGTGTGCACAGGTGTGTGTGTGTATTGTGGTGTGTGTAGAAAATATATTATGGGTCTAAGTTATTTCTTGGTGTCAGTTATTGTATCTTGCCCTATATTAGACTTCATAAAAATCTCGACAGCAAATATATTTGGAAAAGTAAATCCATAATATCTGCTCTATTATACTACTCTCAGAAACAATTTGAATTCATAGTACTATCACTCCTACATCAATTAGACAACCATTCTTCATTTATTTGGAGATAGAAAGGCATCAGGACTGACCAGTAGAAAATGACCAAGTACATCACAATCACATAACTTTGGAGCTGGAAAGGCTCTTAGAGATCCAATGAGGACTGGATTCAGTTTTTACCAATCAGGAAGCTGAAGCTCTGAGAAATGAAATTAAGGGGTTGACCCTGTTTCCAAGAGAACCCTGGAGGTAAAACACTTTCTGCACAGATTTCCAGACATTACACAATCTCCAGTAAAAGGCCATTTCACTTGTTTGGGATTGCTTTCTGGAGAACCTCACTACCTAACAATGTCACACCTTGTGTTTTTATACAATTCCCTAGAAGAAACGCGCTTGGACTTTACAGAATGTCCTTTTAAGAGCTTTTAAGTATCTTCTTGATTTGTACTGCATTCTGGAACCAAGTTTCATTCCTTCTAATTCACCAGAACTCTCTTGGCTTATCTATATTTAGAGAAGTAGTTAGTAAAAGAGATTGTCCTAAAAACTGCTCCCCAAAAAATCAGTTCAGTGTACATACACCCCAAGACACCATGTTCTTTACACAATGATGTTGCTGCAAACCAGTCTCTTCTCCAGTGAGTCACTACCACGGCATCTGGTCTACCTTTAATGTTTCAGTAATAGCAGCATCTTACGTTATTCATGGATTGTCAAAATCTGTAGATAATTCATTACCATCTTCACGTTAGTCATTATAGCCCCCTAAATCCACCTACTGTGTTAACATGCACTTTTTTTTTTTTTTTAAGGTCAAAGTAATTTTCAGTCAGCTTTTCTTACTCTGTCGCCTTCCTATTCTAACAGCCTTGACTGGATTTATGGATTCGTTCAAACATATATTCCTGTTGATGTGCATCAGGTTTAATAAAAAGCTATTTTCAAGGCTATAAACTTAATTGATTGTTATATAATTGTCAGTGCTATTAATATGCCCGATGCTTAATGTCACTGATTTTATTGCTACAAACTTAGTTTGCAATAAAAAGAATAATGCTGACATATATTTGCTTATGTGTGCAGGAATGTGTGATACTTGCACACATGTGAGTGCACACTTTTGTGTGTGCATGTGTGTATAACACACGCATGCCTCCTATGTCAGTGTATCACCATGTGTGGTCTGTTCTGATGAAGGAAAAAATAAGAGGTAGAGAAGAATTTCTACATTACCTTTATCACATTTGTCTTCATCAGTGAATACACTTTTGATGAAAACATGTACACTATCATTGTAATGACAGCCCTGGAAAATGTCATATGCATTTTTCTGTACAGGGAGAAGCCTGAGTTACAAAATGGATGTTTAACTACACAAGGGCTCAAGGATTCACTCTTATTTCTTTTAGTTTTGAAATAGGTTTATGGAGTATGGACTCATTTAGTACTTTCTTAGGTTTTTGTTTAAAAAATTTAAAAGTTCACTTAAAGAGTGAGAAGTACAAATGTTCTTTTGTGTTTCAAATTTAAACCCACACCATTAAAGGCAATGGATATTCATAATAGAGAAATAGCTATGAAAACCTGATCCCTTTCGTTAGAATATTGCTGCTTAATTCCCAAGTACCCTAGTGGGAAACAAAATGGTTCAATGGAGTAAAGAGAGACTGGTAAATTCCCTGTTGGGCAAAATAGACCTAATGAGAGGAGTTTGTCAAAAAGAAATAAAAAGTTTAAAAATAGATCTGGAAAAAGTAGTAAGGAATACGCATTTGACTTACTCTATTTTTAAAAATAACATAAAGAGGCAGTTTTCATTGCTGGAGTATGTGCGCTTTCTTCCTCATTGTTCTGATGTGCGAAATCAGAGGACTATTTGTAGAGAATCATGAAGGACAGTAGAGACTAAAACCATGGGTACGTTTCCAAAAACAAGTTCCCTTGGGTTAAAAACAAAAACCTAGATTTACTGATCTTAAAGTAGCAAGGACTTTTACAGACGGGACTTTAATCATTTGTAAACTTCTTTTTAGCTTTGAAATACGTTTTACCCTCTAAAGGAAGCCATATGAGAAAATACAATGTTTCAAGTGAAAGAGAATTTTGTTCTAGTTGAAATGGAAACAGAAGGCCGGAATTCTACCTGTTAGCTTCCCCCTCCCATTTCCGAGATTACCTTGGACACTTTCCTGAGGCACTTAGAAGGAAAGCTTGAAAACCACAAATCGAGATCAACTTCCTCATTTTATAGTTGAAGACACTGAAGCCCAATAATGATCAAGTGACTTGGTCAAGGTCACATGCATAGAGGATGAGTCAGTACCAGAACCCTTATCTTTTGTTTTTCTTTTTTTTTGTTTGTTTGTTTTCTGTTTGTTTGTTTTTAGAGGGCAGTGTCACTGGACCCATATGTGGGATCCAAACTGGGGCCACTGGAGTCCCAAACCAGCTCTTGACCACTGCGCAACTCGGCCAGCTCTTATCTTTTGTTTTTTTATAGATTTTATTGGGGAATTAGGGAAGGGGCACAGCCAAGTGGTTGTCCTTCAATCTTAGTTGTGGAGGGCGCAGCTAGCTCATCTCCAAGTCCAGTCGTCATCTGGCCACCCCTTGGCAGTTCGCAGCGGTTCAGCTCAAGGTGCCGTGTTCAATCTTAGTTACAAGTGGGCATAGCCCACCATCCTATGCGGGCGTTGAACCAGAAACCTTGTTGTTAGGAGTATGCACTCTCATTAGCTGATCCATCCTGCCATCAGTTGGCAGCTCAGCCGCAGCTCAGCTCAGGCGCAGCTCACTGGCCCATGTGGGAATCGAACCGACAAACTTGTTGTTCAGTGCTCACACTCTTAGCCAACTAAACTACTGGGCTGGCCTGTAGAGCCCTTATCTTTTAAAGATAACAATCAGGGACATAGTTACAAACCTGGCCTTCTGTAGTTTTGTGCAAACTATTTATTCAGTATAACTCGTTTATATATTATTAAGGGCTGTGTGGAAACACTGAACTTTCTTTACATAATCACCAAGACTTCCTAAAGTCTTTTTGCTCTTTTATTCTTACACATGGCATAATCTCAACATCATAAAAAGAAAGCAGCATGGCACAGTAGAAGATAAAAATCCCTTTCCCCAAAGAATTTACACCACTCATGGGGAGACAAAAGCAATACTATGTGAATGATAGAAAGAAGAAACATAAATTCTGTTGTTAAATTGAATTTTACTGAATGTTATTATGACAGGATTTCACTGAAGAGAATGAGGAATAAGATAAGGAAGGTTACATGTTAATTTGAGATGAGTCTTAAGAATACTGTGGAGACTAAACAAAAAGTCACATATACTTTTTTGAACTTGAAGAATAGCAACTTAAAATGTGAGAGGGTAAATGCAGAAATTCTTCATATAATCAAATATAGACTGTCACCTTGATTTAATTTAACAACTATGAAGACTGTTAGTTGATACTTCTTCAGCGCTGGATTATGCTACCTGGCTGGAAATCTTTCCTTTTTCTCACTATCAGCACCAACGATTTTAGGCTGGAGAAAATGTTTTACCAACTTTAAAACTGACTTAAAATTTAATGGTTTAATTCCTCCAACTAAATGTGGAAATGTGTTGTTGTTATTCAAGTTTACTTGTGCTTGGCAAAAACAAGCTCTTAGAAAAGTGGCTTTAAAAAAAAGAGTTCTTCATAGAACCTCAGACTATCGGGTTGTCAGAAAAGTCATGACGTATTTTGCCTATGTTTTTCAAAGGTCATTATTTATATAAAGAACAAATATCAATCAATGATATATTGCCCATTTTGTTCGATAACTGTTTGCCATCTTTCAGTGAGTTTCACAATTCCTCATTCATAGAAGGACCTGTCTTTATTTGCGAAAAACTGAACAAGGTGCTGATTTACAGCCTCATCTGAATTGAACATTATACCACACAAGGAGTTGTGAAGAAAGCGAAACAGGTGGAAGTCTGATGGTGCAAAGTCAGGCGAGTATGGTGGGTGTGGCAACACACCCCATCCAAGCTCCAATAATTTTTGACAGGTGATCAAACTTGTGTGTGGTCTTGCGTTGTCGCAATGGAACACAATTCCTTTACAATTAACAAGCTCTGGACATTTCTGGATGATGGATTCATTCCAACTGTCCAATTGCAGACAGTACACATTCGAATTGATTGTTTCGATTAGAATTGATTGTTTGGTTCCTTGGTAGGAGCAAAAAACACAACACCTTAAAATCCCACCATACTGAAAGCATAACCTTCCTCTGATGAATGTCTGCTTTCGATGTCATTTGAGGCAAATCATTATGCTGGGGCCAAGACCGTTTGCACACCACATTGTTATAAACAATCCACTTCTCATCACCAGTTATCAGTTGCTTCAAAAAAGGATCATTTTCCTTAATGTGTAATGAGCATATTGCAGATGTTTATACGTGCTGTCAAATGAACTTCTTTGAGTTCATGCAGAACCCAAATATTGAGCTTGTTTATATATCTCAGCTTCTTCAGGGATGGAGGGATCACTTGAATGATGGATGTTCAATGTTTCTGCAATCTCTTGTGTAGTGTGACATGGGTTTGACTCGACCAATGCCTTTATTTTGTCATCATCAACCTCGGTGGGCCTCCCTGTCCGAGGAGCGTCATTAAGATCAAAATCACCAGCATGGAATTTTGTGAACCATCGTTGGCACTGACATTCTTATAGAGCATTGTCACCATAAACTTTATGCAACTTTTCACAAGCTGACGCACATTCTTCCCTTTATGTAAGTAAAACAGTAAAATATGGCAAAAATTCATAGTTTGGTGTTCCATCTTCAACTTGTTGTAAAATCTCCAAAACTCAATGAAATCGCTCTTTTTTTTTAATGAAGCTAGAACTGTCAGCTGTCAAGTGACATAGCAATAATAGATGTGAATGACTCTTGTACTTCCAAAAATGAAGTAGTGCCGTCTGTCTCAAACATGCGTTGTGACTTTTCCGACAACCCAATAGAATCCTCAAAAGGGCCCTTGAAGTTCAAACAGATTGTACAAAATAACATCTTAAGAATTTCAGTGTTAATAAATGAGAAATTAGAAGACTAAATTTCCTTCAAAAATATGATTTTGCAAATTAAAAGCACAAGTTCTCAGGGATAAAGATGTTTTCAATTTTAAAAGACCCAAAGTATTTTTTTTTAATAACTTGGACAGTTCTGAACTCCAATTTGCAAGTTTTGACCTTTTTTTAAAAAAAAAAAATCTGTAAAGAATTAGATACAAAAATGTATCTGTTCTACCTTACTTGAACTTTAGTCTAAGAACACATGGAGACATGGAGCACTAAACACACAACACCCTTTTTATTTTATTTTTATTTTTATTTTTAAGGTAATTTAATCAATGTAGGCAAGCAAAATGGATAATTAGGACCACTTATCCTAAACCAAAGCATGTATTATTTGTATTGCTTACTCAGAGTTATTTAGCTAGTGTGTGTATATACATATATAATTTAATGTAATATATTTATTTAAATGCAGCAACTCTGAATTTTTTGTCTGCAATGATTTATTTAACAAAAATACATTTTCCTATTAGTGTTTATGTTACAGAAAGTTTATCTGAAAACATATCCTAAAAGCAGAAAGCAAAGTCATCCTAACATATGTTGTCTCCATATACAGAATTCAAAATGCTCTGTCGTTTGCTGACACCACAAAGAAGCCTTGTTGCCTCACTCCTTTTCTACTAGGAATTTGGAGTGCTGGGGTATCATGGTGTTCAGTAACCAGAGCGGTTTCCTTCCAGTAAAAGATGAATTCTTCCATTTTGAAGAGGAAAATAAACTGTTTACAAAGGAAGGAAATTTCTGTGCTAATTGTTTATCCATGTTAAGCAAATATTAATTGCAAAGATTTCTTTCACACTTTTGTGGACATGTATTAAGAAGCTAGAAAATAGTAAGTTTTAAATTTACCTTACAAATAGCACGATGTTTTTTACAGTCTAATAGGGTTAAATTTACCAACTGAAATTTTCACTTTTGTTTTTTTCCCTTATTTTTCAATTTGCAACATAAAGTACAATTATATCTTTGAATATCCATTAGTTTTCCTGAAAGTGAAGATAAGAACATCAGGGTCCTTTCCACTGGGGCTGAAGTGTTACTGTGAAATCTTCATTAGCCCAAATAAGTAAAAAAATATATAATAAATACAGAAATAGGGTATGGAGATCACGTGAAAAAATCAATAAGCTTATCAATAAATAAAGACCTGATATACTAAAATTTTTGTAACTAATCTCAAATCAGTATAGCCTCAGACATTTTCGTCATGTCCCCTTAAAGACACAAGAAACTTCTATATGTTGATCAAAATAAGGTAGCTCACCTTTGAAAGTTCATTGTATACCTGACACTTTCATTACAGACTTTGATTTCAGCAATAGAAAATAAATATTATCATTTTTCAAACAACCATTTTTTATAAGACTTTAGAGCTCATCAGATGGATTTGCATATATTATCAAAAATGGGCAGGTTTCGATCATTTCAGTTATTATGCCATGCCAGTTGCTTGTGACTTGTAGCAAGACCACCACCTTGAATGACAGAACCTGTTCCTACCTATTCTCATTCCTGTCTCTGAAGCTGCTAACGAGCACATTATATATAAGCTTCTGCGGTTGAAAAGGCCAGTAGAAAGCTGTAAACTGAAAGGTCATACCTGATGTGACTCAGAGAATAACATTTAGAGTTCTGGTGTTGCTAATTAAGCTATCAACCATCTTGTCAAATCTACATGCACTTTGACAATTATTTGGGGATTACACATCACCAAATGAAAGGCCCAATCTAGTCTGAGCATCTCTGTGGCAGGGAGCCTGACTTGAGTCTGAACTCTGTTCACCCCAGGATACAGGTATGTCTGGGAAGCCGTGCAGACCGCTCATGATTGCTTAAAGCATGAGTCTACAGATTCTTTTCTGGTAAGCTGGAAGGTGATTCTGGGAATGATTTTGTTATTCTGGTTGCCTTCTGATTGTCTTAGCAAAACCTCATTGAGTCCTATGGAGAAGAACATTTCATCTCAGAAATATAAAAGAAATGAGCAAAACTGAGAAATACTAGAATGAATGCTTCACTGAAGTTTCCATGGACCATTGGGAACAGCAGACTCGGGAGACTCGAAAGTGGTAGATCAGACGACTAAGAGAAATGTCACCAGTAACTTTTAGGTCAAACGTGAGATGGAATTAGCAGCTTGGCATGGACATCAGTGACTCAGCTAACCAGAACAAGCAAGAAGGAAGATTGTGCATTGCAAAGAAATAACCTTCAAAGATTTCTGAAAGTTATAGGTGTAGTTGGGGCAAGATACCTGTCTTGTCTGTTTAAAGAGACATGTCCAGACAAATAATGTTTAGACATGTAAAAGGTGCAGAGTCTTGAATCCCTAGAATGTTAGAAAGAGAGAGGAGAGAGAGAGAGAGAGAGAGAGAGAGAGAGAGAGAGAGAGAGAGAGAGAGAGAGAGAGAATCTTACAAGTGATTCAGGTAAACGTCTTCATATTGGAGACAAGAAAAGTATGATGTAGACAGGTTAACTTTTTCAATCCCTCACCCACTTCGAACTGCAACTGGAATCTAACTTCCCTTTAACCCTGAGCCTATTCCACTATATACAATTGCCTCTAGTAGAGTATTCAACTCAACAAGTATTTGTTAAGCACCTCCTGGATGAATAGCATTAAGCCTTGTACTTAAGCTATTTTTCTGCATTAAACGGTGCAATTTTGGAAGAAACATAAATGTAAGAACCTCAAATTGCCCTGGTGTGCAGAATAGCTTTCTAGAGTGCTCTATTTTCTCAAAATTATGAAATAAGCTTCCCATGGTTTGAATATTTTCCAATAAATAAGTAAAGCATGAAAATCTGACCATGAAGTGCATGATGGAAAGAGGAAAGAAACAAAATGTGTTCATACTTCAGCATTCGAGAGTATTGGTGACCACAGGAAATGTCAGTGTAAAGCACATCACAGGACAGCAGCTGACATGGCACTAGGATGTAAATTTTGCTTTCCTTCTAAAATGTGCCCTTTCATTTCCATCATGCACTTCCTAAATAAGAAATGTCCATAATGCTGCAAAGTAAATTGTTCATTCTGTCTTGGAAAGCAGATACCATTTAAATATTTATAGTAATGCTAGTCTCCAATTTGCATTGAGAGGTATATATTAAAGATTTAGTCCAGATAAACACGACTCCACCAAGGTGGCATATAAAAGCTACTTCATGTATCCATTTGCATTTTTTTCTCAGTTACATGCCATCTTTATGTTTTTAAATGGATATATTTCAAAAGTTTTAACTATTGAAGTTTCTATGATAGTTAGAAGTAATAATTTTTACTTCTAAAGTAAAATTTACTTTACTTCTAAAGTAAAATTATTACAGTAAAACTATTTCTCAGACTAGGCCATTTATCCATGTTCATCCTCGTATTAATTTTTTCTGAACTCCTGTTTAAGTACTTTCATTCTGCCTTCTGCAGTTGTTCTCCTAAATGATCAGCCAGACTTTTATTTTTAGTTCATGGTCTTTTCAGCAATATCATCGCAGCTTTCAAGCATTTAGCACCCACTTTTCCTTGGCTAACTAACCCTCTTTCCCAACCCACATTTTGCCCCATTGCCTTCACTGTAGAAAACATATCACATAATTTTTGAAAGTGAGACAAAATTTTAAATCATTGTGGGTCTCTGGGTAAATATTACTGCTAATCTTTTTAGGGCATGAGAGTGTCATAACTATAAAGTAAATCTGAGTCACTTCATTTAGAAAAGATGGTTAAAAGCACAATCAAAGATGATTATTCCATTTGGCTACCAATCATAGGGTCCAGATTTAACCTTGTATATTATAAAACAGCAAAGCATATCCATAGTAGTTTTCAGATAGTGAACAACTGGTGGTGTATGACTGTGATTTCTGAGAGGAAAATATCATCTTGAACTCAACAGTTTCCCCACCTTACTGCTTAGACTATTTTCCAGGCCAAACTACAGAAAAGAAAGCTAACAGAACACCACAAACTTGCTGAGTGGGCCGGCCGAGTGGCGCATTGGTTAAGCGCTGGTTTTGGGATGCCAGCGGCCCCGGTTCGGATCCCACATGGGGGCCAGTGACACTGCCCTCTACAGCTAACAACAGCTCCACCTGGAGCTGGGCTGTGCGAGCCCCGGTGATGGTGTGGGCTGCAGCCCCTGCTGCAGTGGGCTGCCATAGGCTACAGTGAGTGGCCCGCAGCCAGCGTGAGCTGCCAATAGCCGCAGTGAGCGACATCCAGAGGCCAGCGACCGATCTGCCTCATCCGGGAAGAGCGCAATGATGATACCAACAGTGAAGCAACATCCTCCGCAACTAGACTGAAGAACAAAAGGACAGCAACTTGTCTGTTCCCCTTCCCCGATTCCCCAACCCTGTTCCCCTCTGCCAATTCCCCAATAAAATCTTTAAAAAACAAACAAACAAACAAACAAACAAACATAAAACCTTGCTGAGTGTAGGAGCCAAGTATAAAAGGGAAGAGAGGCCAAGGCCACTAGAATTTTCACAGTAGAGTATCCACAGAGAAGGGAGTTGAGTGGCAGGGCTGGGGGCAGATCCGTGATGCCGTGGCTGAATATTGACCTGTGCATTAGTGAGACTGAACTGCCTGAGGCTGGGGAGAGAACTGTTGAAGAGCAGCAGTCTGCTGAACAATTTCCAGACTTCACGCTGGGTTGGGAATAGTTTGTGTCCCAATCAGAATAGAGAGACCTCATAATACACAAGGCACCATCAGATAGAGTCCTCAGAGTGGTATGTTTTTGTAATTAAAAGCTTCTCTGGACTCAGATATGCCATACTTATTATTTAGAATACTGAATATTCATGTTAAGATGTCAGTTCTCTTCAGTTGATCTAGAGATTTGTTGCAATCCCATTCAAGATTCTAGTAGGCTTTTTAAGAAAACCTGACCAGCTCATCCTGAAATTATATGGAAGTGTACATGACTAGACTAGCCAAACACAATTTTGAAAATGAAGTTGGAAGACTTATGACACCTATTTTTAAAAAATACTGTAAACTGAAGTAATCAAGAACATCTAGAAATGGATCCACATGTGTGTGATCAACTGAGTTTTCAAAAATGTGTCAATCCCTAATTGTAAAAGCCCAAGTATAAAAGTTCTTGATTAACTCATAGAAGGAAATCTTTCCGGAGTATAAAATTACAAACCATACATTTAAAAAGAAGACAGATTTAAATTCATGAAAATCAAACTTTGGCTCTTTAAAATATGTTAAGAAAATGAACAGGCAAGTCACAGAATGATAGAAATATTTGCAAAACATATCTGATAAAGGACTTTTTCTAGATAAAGAAATGTCCAGTTCCAAAAAGTGGACAAAAATATATCATTCAGAAAATAAGATATACAAATTGCAAATAACCATAATGAAAAGAGGCTCATTTTTCATTTGGGAAATAAGAATTAATTCCACATTAGGATACCACTACATATCACTAGAACTTGTAAAATTAAAAAAATACTGACAGCAGGAGATAGAGGCGATGGTGGGGAGCAGCTAGAACTCTCATACATTGTTTGTGGAAGGTAAAACGGTACAGGAACTTTGGAAAATAGTTTCACTCTTATTTAATCTTTTCATATGACTCGGCTGCTTCATTTCTTGATATTTATCCAAGCTAATTTAAAATATATGTTTACATTAAGATTTGTACTTAAATGTTCAGAGCAGCTTTATTCTCATACCAAAGTGATCACTAACTTGTGAATGGATAAACAGATGGAGGTTTACCCATACTACAAAGTACTATTAAGCAGTAAAAAAGAATACTGCTAAGGAGTACTATTCAGTATTAAAAAGGAATAAACTACTGATATAGCACGATGGATATGTCAGTCAAGCATTACGCAAACTAAAAGAAGCCATGTGTACCACATACCTGCTTATATGGCATTGCAGCAAAGTTAAAACTAGAGACATCAGTGGTTGTCAGAGCCTGAGGATGGGGTGGGAGGATTTGATGGAAAGAGGTGTGAGAAAACTTTTTGTGTCGATAAAAATGTTCAATGTTTCTGATATATTATGGAAATAAAATACAAGTTACATGTGTACCATATTTTGCCATGTATCATGTGCACTTTTTTTACCCAAATTTGTTAGGGAAAAATAAGGAGGCACATTGTACATGGATAGTACCAATTCTGCATCTAAATATTTTTTTTTAATAATTTTATTTATGCTTAAGAGTTAAAAGCATAACTCTATAAATCAATAACAATACCCACATGAAAAATAATATCCTGGAATACAATAATCGATTTGTTGAACTTATGATGGACTTGCAACGACAAAGAGTTGTTGGCCTTCTATGATGTGTCAATATCGTAAATTTGTCACCAGTACATAAAATTTCTTACACCATAACATGTTAAAACACTAATGCTAAAATTCCTTTATAATACAAAAAACAAGTACCTAAATATAAACAAATTAAAATTTGAATTAAAAAATTAAAGTTAAAGATTTTTTTTTTCCCCTGAAAGCTTAGGCCAAAAACATGTGTGCACATTATACACCGCAAAATGAAGTAATTAAAAAAAAAATCGACTAACCATATTTAAAGGGTAATCAGAAAAAAGTCTAAATAAACTTAATTACAATATATGTTTTATGTAGCTGGATACATACAAAATGATATTCTCCACATCACACCAGTGTTCCTAGCTCTTAAACACCATATGTCTGGTTGCTACTGCATGAATAGTGTACAGTAACTTTTGGTGGTTCTATCCCACACTCAAATTGTGATAGATTGACAACACTGTAGAATTGCTCAGTGAGATTTATACATTTTATTGTAAATTATACATCAGAAAGCTAACTAAAAATAAAAAAGCAGTACAAGCAAGTAATTATGAGAATGAATGACCCCTCTTTATACTTTAAGAATATAAGGAATATATTCAGGTATCTATTTCTATCATCTGTCTATCTATTATCTGTTATCTTTCATTATCTATCTATCTATCTATCTATCTATCTATCTATCATCTGTCATCTAATCTACCTGTCTGTGTTGCATTTGTCAACATTCAAAAAGGAATTAAGTTTTTCAGAAACTATGTTCTATATACAGAAAATCAGACAGCAGAGTAAAAAAAGCATTGTACATAGAGTTTTTTTTTTTTTTTTCCAGAAGTGAGAACACATTGTACACATTGTTTTTTTTTACTTCCTTTCTTGAGTTTCTCTATATATATCCCATAATTTCTAAAATGCTTGCTTGACTCTTGAGTACTGGGAAATGCAAGACATTAACATGATACTAATGTGCCCTAGGGAGAAGATAGTCGAATAATAATGGTGTTGCTTAAGATATACATATTCCATTAATCAATATCAATGGCAGCAAAGAAACCACTCCAAGGGAGAAGAAGTAAATCCCCCTATTATGGATTCATTCTTCAACAGAATCTTTTCAGCAGACTGTTCATTTGAATTCAAGGGAGAAATAAAAAATAGCATCTTGTCATGTAGTTTCAGACAAATGGATGTAAGCCTGGGCCTCATCGCCCTGGGACCTTATGTTCCTTTATTTTTCCAGTGACCTTCTGGGATAATTACGATCACCATTTACAGAGCTTATTGATTAAGTAATTAATAAACGATGTTAAACCCAGGCATTTCTAAGTGTAGGCATTGCAGCGGCCACGGTGGCCGCAGAACAGGTGTTGAATACTAATCTTCCACCTGAGGAATAGCAGAGGCAGGAAAAAATGTAGCATTCTGAAGGTGTATGTCATAGCTGGGGAAATTGAAGAATTCCAGCCATTTACTTCTACCTGCCCTTAGTTTATAACACTCGAAAGCACTGTCCAAAGGACATTTCAAGCAGCTACTTAACACAAAATGGAGAAATTGAAAAATGCTCACCCTCCCACACGTTTTCCCACAGAATTTCTGCATCTCTTCTCCATTATCTTTATTGTCTGACGTACCCTGTTGAACATGTTGGAAATAATTTTTTCCTGAAAATTTACCAAGTGAAACATTCTTTAAAGAAGGCTCTTTATGTAAACTCAAGGAGCAAGTATTGAGATTTTCTACAAAAATACTCTTTTAATCCATTCAAGTTTATTTCTGTTTTTTTGCATATACAGTGAACATGAGTATATATAAGCATGAGAGACATATATATGCTTTTATGATTCAGTTATATTCCTTTAATTGTGGAAATTATAAGTTGAACTTAGATTCCTGTTGGAGAAGGTAGGGTAAAACTAACACATATACCAGTCTTTATAATAAATACATCAATGAGCTACAAAATTTAAGATGATGATTTAATCTTAGCAAACAATAAGCATAATACATTATACCTTTGTACAGTGTTTAAGTTCTCATATGGTATGTTTAATGATAGTTTCCCCAAAACTCTCTATCTATCTATCTATCTATCTATCTATCTATCTATCTTGTAAAAATCAGAGATTATCATTAATATATTTTTATTCAAGATGATTATTTAAACCATGACCAGTCAATAGACACTTCTCTAGTTTAAAAACAATAAACTATCAACAGAGTTACAATCTATACTTATTTATTATCTGGGATAATCACATACTTTTTGTGTATATACCTATGGATATTAAATCTATATTTTCTATTGCATTATTTTGTGCTTTATGTAACTTTAGAAACAAAGTTAAACTGTCAAATAAGATAGCAGTCTTCTCTTGTCAAAATTGTCTAGATCTTTATAATCAGAATCCACCAAAGGGCCAGCCGAGTGGCGCAGTGGTTAAATGCTGGCTTGGGAAGCCAGGGGCCCCGGTTCAAGTCCCACATATGAGGTCCAGTGACACTGCCCTCAAAAAAAGAAAGAATCCACCAAGAAGAGCCACTGAACAGAAGTAATAATAAATTCATGTTGCCTTTGTCCAACATATTTTCCCATAGCTAACTCCAAACACAATAGGGACCACCAATTATTTAGGATTTTTTTTTCTTGCTAGTTGGCATGATGGCAAACATTATCTGTATATTCATCCATGTCATTTATCCAGTGAAACAAATGAGTATTTCCTGTCCAAATGTCTAATTATTCTTTATACTCAGATGTGTCCTTATCTGAAAAATTAAAGAAAAAAACAGAAAAACCAAAAAGACAAGTAACTACGACTGACTTTTAATTAACACCTAATTTTTTTAAATTTTTTTTTTAGCTGAGCCATCCATCCTGCCACCTGTGGCAGCTCAGCTCAGGCAGGGAATTAAACCAGTGACACTATTGTTCAGACCTCACACTCTTCAGCGAGCTCTTAACCAACTGAGCCACTCAACCGGATTTCTAAACACTTTTCTAATTTACATTTTTAAACTCTACAAGAGTTCCTTCCTCCTCTTCTAAAAGGTTGACTGTTTGCCCATAAAAAGGCAGAGCTGGGAATCAGAACTTTCATGTTTGCTAAATTTTCAGTTGGTGGGTAGATTATTAGCATTTGTTAGTCCACGGAGGGACAGCCAGGAGACCTTCAGAACTATTATGGAATCAGGACCTTCAGGTGATCCTGAGTTAGCTTCTTTGTCTCTTTCAGACATCCAGCCTTGACTGTCAACAGGATGTTCTGGCAGGCATTTCCTGTTTCCCTGAAATGAAAGATGAAAGCAGGGAAGTTCCAAGCATCCTCCAAACTGTAGAGTGGTAGGCATATGGGACCTGAAAACCAGTTCAGGGCTTATTAAAAGTGATTAAACTTTCCTGCTACTCCTGCCCCTCGGTCATCACTTAAAGATGTCTAGCCAGAAGGGACTTGTCACTTCAAGGAACTGTTCTGGTGAGGCTCTGTCCTGTCCAAGCAAAGATTCCATGAAGTTTTCACACTAGGGGCAGACAAGGGAGCTGTACTACATCTCAGGGCCCAGCAGTGTCACCCAAAGCACCTACAGCTGAGAGCAGACTGCAAAAGCTTTCCTATAAGCTCTTGACCTTGGCCAGCTCTCTCCCTCGTCTCCCACTCAAACATAGCAGAAATGAGAGAAGGGGAGTGAGAGAGCACACCCCAGATCTCCCCATGGAGAATTTCACCCAAGCCAAAGCTGAGCGCAGGAGAGGAGTTAAGCACTGTATTCGATTTATCTTCTGGACCCTTTTACAATTTTTAAATTTTTATTGCGATATAATTGACATATCTTGTATTAGTTTCAGGTGTACAACGTAACTATTTGTATTTGTATATATTGCAAAGTGACCATTACAGTAAGTCTACTTAACGTTCATCACCATACACAGTTACGAATTCTTTTTCTTGTGATGAGAACTTTAAATATCTACCCTCTTAACCATTTTCAGTTGTGCAATAGAGTATTATTAACTGTAGTCACCATGCCATACATTAATTATAGCCCCATGACTTATTTAATTTATAACTGGAAGTTTGTACCCTTTTGACTACCTTTACCCATTTCACCTATGTCTTTCCCCCATCCCTGGCCACACACCCCTCTGCCAATCATCAATCTGTTTTCTGTATCTATGAGCTTGTTTCTCTTTTGTTTTGGGGGGATTTTTTTTTTTCCATTTAAATGTATTCTGTAGGCTGTAGAATGTACTGAAACCTAAATGTCTTTAAGCAGACTATATCATTTGTTGTCTAAACTAGGACCTTTTTGAAAATAAGAGGGAGGAGTTGCTAAACATAATTAACAGGTGTTAATCTATAATAGGTACAAACTATTATGTGAAGTGTCTCAACCATACCAGAATGTATGGTCATCTTATCTCGGTGGCAAAAAGGAAAAAAAAAAAAAAAGTTCCATGTTTGTAATCCATTCAGGCAGATAGTTTAAACAAATGATTGCACTTTCCTCCCACAAACCTAACCCCAGTTATAATTTCAGTAGTGAATGTACTAAAAGCAGGACCAAGTACATGGACCAAGGCCTGGTAGAGTTTGGTTAAATTTGGCAGAAAGATAACTCAGGTTCCTGTGTGTGGAAGAGAGGAGCCTGACTAAAGCTTAGCTCACTCAGTTCAGCCATGACAGGATAATGAGGAGCAATGGAGAATGCTTGGTTGAACCATAAAAGGCACCAGGCATGCGAGGCCTCTAGGTTAAGTTCTTCTCTCCATCCCTTTAGTCCTTTCTCTTCACCTTCTTCATACAATGTTTTTCTTCTACAGAAAATGCAAGAAACTATGATGAGAAACAACCATGTACCCTCCATCCACAGTAATCTTAATATGTTTCTATATTTGCTTCAAATATTTTTATTTTAGTTTTTCAAAAATAAGATCTTCTGAATACAATTATTATACAAGAGTGCAATCCCCTAAATACATTCCCCACCCTCGTTCTGAAAATTGTAACTGCTCTCCTTAATTTGTTGTGTGTTTTTTTTTTGAGGGCAGTGTCACTGGCCCTCATATTTGAGACCCGAACCGGGGCCACTGGTGTCCCAAGCCAGCGCTTAACCACCGCGCCACTCAGTCGGTCCTAATTTGTTGTGTTTTAATTCACAAATGCCTCTGTACAATCAACAATATTGCTTGCATGTTTTATACGTGTTTATAAATGTTCATATACTATAGTGGTTATCATTCCACAGCTTTCTTATTTTCATTGCACGTTGTTTCAACATTTTACACATTTGATTATGGAGCTCTAGTTCATTAATTTCAACTGCTGATTAATAGAGTTGTACTTCATGAACATTTCATAATATTTATGAATTCCTTAGTTAGTAGACATGCTGGGTTTGGGGGTGAATTTTTTATTTCAAATAATAGAAAGTGAAAATTCTTTCCTGGGCACTTGTGCAAGAGTATATATCTGGATATAAAGGTATATATCCAGATTGTGGGGTATGCACACCTCAACCTTACCAGGTATGGTTACATGTGTTCTCCAAAGTGGTGAGACTGCCTTACGTCACATTATCTATGGCTGAGGGCTCCCTTGCTCCAGTGTGCCCTAACCTTTGGCACTATAGGGCTCTTTCACAAACTAATGTGTGTGAAAAGAGATTGAATTTTTTAAAACTTTTCTGGAAATTTTCTCTTCAGCTGTTTTGCCCCAAAGGCTCATTTTAGTCATCCTTCTGCTTTTGCTATACAGCCATTTTATTTGCATCTAATTCTAAATATATTTAATTTGCATGTTCAGATAGATAGATAGATAGATTTAAGTTTTTTAGTTTTTATTTCCTAATTTAATTGCATTGAGGTCAGAGATCATATTATATTGGCATGTTCTTTGAAATTTATTTGAATTTACTCTTTGATGTAGTTTGAGGTCAATGTGTATAAATTTCAGTGTATCCTTTAATTGCATTTATAATCTAATTGAACAGGTGGAAGATGATATAAATCTACGTTAGATCTATCTATTATTTATCTTTCTATTTTTCTATCTATCTAATCTATCATGTATATATCTATATCTATGTAAGAAACTTTCTAAATTTTAGTTATCAAATTTACTATACTCATCAAATTTTACTGCATCATCAGTTCCTGAGAGAGATATATTGAAAATATATTTTCTACGTTTGCAGAATTTGTTGGTTTCTACTTATTGCTTTGACTTTTTAATTTGAATTTTAAAGCTGTGCTTTTTGGTGATTTTTATATTTTCCTGGTGAATATTTTCTTTAGTGATTCATTTCATTTTGATTAAAACTTATTGACTTAAGTTATTTTTTATCTGTTATTGCTTGTACTATAAAGCAGCTTTTTTTTTTTTTTTTGAGGGCAGTGTCACTGGTCCCTATATGTGGGACCCAAACCGGGGCCGCTGGCTTCCTAAGCCAGCGCTTAACCGCCGCACCACTCAGCTGGCCCCTATAGCAACTTTTATTTGGTAATTTCTTGGCTTATGTTTTCCAATTAACCTATTTTTAGACTTCCTGTCCACTTTTATCTCAGGATTTTTTAAAGGAGTCTATAGTTTCACTATTTTTAACCAAAAATTTAAACCCTTTCTTTGAATAGATTATTTTCATCTGGTTACTTTTATTGTGCTTGTTGATATATTTGACTCATTTGCAATGCCATCTGGTGTGTCTTCTCTTGACTAGCATCATACGTTTTAAATCATTGCTGCCTTTTCTGGAAGCACCTTCACCACAGTGCCCCTCCTTTCTCCATTATACTTTCTAGTGTCACTGATGTCACTGTTACCAAGTGACCTATTTGCCCAATGCAATTTGAGTGAAAGTACCACCTGACACCTCTAAGAAGAAACATTATGAGCCAGGGAGTGATTTGTTATAATCTCTTCCTTCTTTGTCACAAGACTAGAGATTCCCCTATAGGATCTCTCACAACATACTGAGTCAAGGAGTGATGGTTATCTGGAGCAAAGCCAAGATTAGCCCACACTAGACACTTAGTGGGAGCAAAAAACAAACCTTTAATGGTAGAAACTGCTGAGATTCAGGTGTCACATTTTAGCACAGCAATACCCTCTTGTAATCTGACTGAAGTAATGATCCTGTGATTCACCATCTTCCCATCCTTTCCACCCTGTACTTCGTCAATGCCTAGTAGACCGATTTTCCTATTTTCCCCTTTCCAGTCCTCTGCTGACTGAGGAGCTTCAGATTACATTTACAACTTTCCCAGTGGCTGTCCTGAACTGTTCATCTTACAAGGAACTTAAACATTAACTGCCTATTGATCACTCCTCCTCCACAATTGCGGTATTCCTTGCCTCATTTTCAAATTAACCTGTATTTTAAACCACACATAATAGCCTTTATTTTCATTTTTTCACAGTCACTCATTTATTAAACTTACCAATAGATTTCATTCATTTTTATAGGAGGCTTATTGCTTTCACTTGCAATTATCACACTCCCTTTGGTTTACCGCTTCTGGTCTAGTGATTTTTGTGGTGGTTTGAACCTTGCTCTGGGTGGTCTGTGTACCAAGTCTTACAATAAAGGCTGTGAGTCCTGCCTCCATGATGACATTGTCAGCACTGAAGTACCAGGCCATAGACAGCAGTCAGCTTAGCTCAGGTCCTGATTAACACGTGGTGTCTCTTTCCTGCTCAGAGAGCTTGTGTTTCCACATAAACCTGAACCCCAATCTCGGTGTTATAGTGCAATTCTCCTCAGGCAGGGCCACTGTGAACACTCTAAATGGTCATACATTTTTTGCATCAAATGAGAATGCCTCAAGCCTTGTAACTACTCAAAGATGTTTTTATTTTTTTCCCTTATAAAAGGCATTACATGTCCACCATCCCTCAACCATCCTTACACCTAAGGGGAGAAACTTTTTCTACTTTGCACAAGGTTCCTGTATAGCTTAGTGGAATCTAGTTTCCACCTCCTTTTAGCAATTTTCATTTCTGTTATTCCCTAAGAGCTAGACTCAACTGCCACACCCTGTGGCTCCGTTCATCTCTGGGTTTTTTGTCCTTGGAAATGTTAATCTTTTTGAGCCTGGATTTGGTTGTTCAACTTGCTCTTTGCGATGCTACCTGCCGTTGAAATGTGCTAGAGCAGAGTAGCTCTCCAAAGCATGTACTTGCTACAAGCATAATGATTGACATTTGAATTATCTCATAATTTCTCTATAAAGCAATATTCTTACCCTCTCTCTGATTTGCTGTCCTCAACCTCCTCCTTTGGGAAACATCAGTCCATTCTCCATGAGAAAGGAGTCTTGACATTCTTGCATTTTTTATAGTTCATACCTTTAGCTGTCTTTGTTTCAGCCAGATGGTATAGGTATTTTTTAAACCAAGGGGGACTGCTTGTTTTGCTTGGGAAAGGGTTGGATCCTGATCCTGTAAAATAGGGAATGCATCTCAAACTCCTGTTAATTTTATCCACCAACCATAACCAAGCCTCATTTCCTTCCAAGTTAACTAGGCAAACACTTCTATGCAGTAAGTATTAATTTTCTTCCAAAGAAAACACAAACTTCTTACATTACCAGTCTATTACTCTAATGAGCATGTCTTGTTTCTTTCTCCCTCTGTCAGTTTCTCTCTCCTCTCCACCACACCCACCCCAACCCTATGTGTGAAAGAATAACACTGGCATTATTATGGCTGAGGGAGGATTGCCCGCCTTTGGGGTTTGTTTTCATTCTCAAGCTCTATATTATCTAAGACTGTATTTGGCTCACCTGTTAGAGGCAGGTGGCACAGCTCCCCCAAACAACCTTTCTAGTACTTAGGACATCTGATGGCTCTATGCATCCTACCTTCTGTGGACAGTGGTCCATATCTCTTCAAAACTTTTCAGAAACCTATTCTTTACAATCTGAATATCCATTTTTCCCACACTTCTCTCCTCTTATAAATTTTATCTTTAAAATTACTCTAATGTTTCCTTCTTCTCTATTCAATTATGTTAGAAACTGCTGTGATTCCTATATTCCCAGACTCCTAACAGATATTATGTCAATTGCCTGCATTGACTAGGCTTAATGCAAATACAGAACTTACAGCAAACTCAGTGATTGCCTTTTGTAAGATATCTTGAAAAGATAAATCAAAGATTTGTCTTAAAATCTCTGGAGAAAAAGAGATGCTCTCTTTTGATCTCACATTTCTTTAGTTCCTGTACACTCTTTACCATTGGCCACTTTCTACCAAGCCACACCGCTTATTGTCATAATTCATGGGTCTTGCTTTCGGAGATGTCTATCTAATCTGACTTCTGATATCTGCGACGTAAGACCCTCTCTCCTGGCTGACAATTATATTGTTAACAATTATATTGTTATATTAACAATTATATTGTTAATTCTATTCCCTGTTAGGAAAGAAGTATCTCCTATTTCAGGATAGAAATAGTCCAGCCCGAACCAGGAGAAAACTGCTTTCTGCTAATACCACTCTGGAAGCAAAAGCATAACTAATTTGACATTTAACACTTTTCATAAATCAGATATTAATTCCTGCACTCATGGAAAACCCAGCTCTTCATAGGCTAAATTAAAAGCTATTTTGTTTATTTATATAAAATTTGTTAATAAGCTGCCCATGATACATTTCTTATGATGTTGCTGTAAAAATAAAAAGGTAATTTTGTGTGTGTATTACTTTTCCATTGTTGTGTAACATATTACCAGACATATTGCAGCCTTCAAACAATACCCATTTATTCTCTCCCAGTTTGATAAGTCAGAAAATGCTGTGTGGCACTGGCTGGGTTCTCTGCTGAGGTTCTCACATACTGAATTGAGATGCGCTCTATGTTGGGATATCGTGCAGCTGTGAGGAAGAAAGACATCCTGCTATTTTAAACAAAATGGAAAGAACTTGAAGGTGTTATGCTACGTGAAATAAATCGAGAGAGAAAAACAAATATTGTATGATAACGCTTATATGTGGAATCAAAAAAAGCCAACTCATAGAAACAGAGACTAGAGTGATGGTTACCAGGAGCTGGGAGTCGGGGGAAAAAGGAAGGTATTGGTCAAAGAGTACGTACTTCCAGTTATAAGATGCATAAGTTCTGGGGATCCAATGTACAGCATAGTGACTATAGTTAATAATGTGTATTATATACTTGAAAGTTGCTAAGAGAGTACATCCTGAATGTTTTCATCACAAAAAAAAATGGTAATTATGTGATGGGATGCAGGTATTAGCGAACACAACAGTGGTCATCATTTTACAACATATAAACATATCAAATCAACATGTTATACATCTAAACTTACACAGTTTTATATGTCAATTATATCTCATTAAAGCTGGGAAAATTTTAAAATACTTTTTTTTTTTTATTTAAGAGAGAGAGAGAGAGAGATAGTGCTAGATGAGTATAATAATACATAGATCTATTAGCAAAGGTATTTAGTTTAGACAAAGAAACAGAAGGCAAATAGTGGCATGCCATAACTTCTGGAGGTGCCAGGACAGTAGTAGATACAGGATTAGAGGGAGCTTAAAGCAGAGGTCGCTCCCTTCTTCCCAGCCTACCAGGGATCTGGTAAATCATCAAAAGTTTCCCAAACAAGGCCACAGGCAACTGCATTTGAATGACAGTAGGTTACTATGAACTTTGCAAAGTAGCAAGGACATTCTAGGACAAGGAATCTGCATAAGCTAATAGGAGGGAAGACATATAGTGGCCTGTTTGTAGAAACTAATGAGCCATACAAGGAAGGCAAGATGATAAAATAATTTACTCAAGTTATGTCGGTCGGAGTCTCCATAATCATAACAAACAGGATGATGAACAAAACTGTAGATAGGAAGTCATTTGCTGAAATGGCGTTTCTTGTCTCAGAATCCATTAGTGGCCCAATGGTTCTTTTCATAAAGAATCCAAACCTTTTTTTCCTCAATAACAAGGTAATTAATTACCACCCCATTGTATCTACCCATATAAGAACAGTAGGATTTTATCTATTTATTTAAAAATCCCATTTTCTAATTGGTGTAATTTTCTATTATATTAAGACATGTTGCTACACATCACCTTTACATTCTCTCCAGTTCTTTCCCGGCCTTGAGATAACCTAATCTATTCACCTCTCCTTTGCCACTGTCTGCTCTTTATGTCATCATTCCAGTTTCTACTCTACAAAGCCTTCCCCGTCATCACTGATTTTCCCACTTGTCACATTTCTTCTTCATGAAACTTCTCTTGCACATCATCAGTCCTTAAATAGACTCTGATCTTTTTTTCTTTTTTAATAGACTTTATTTTTTAAAGCAATTTTAGGCTCACAGTATATTCCGTATACCACCTCCTGCACATAGACATAGCTTTTCCCATTAACAACATGCCTTACTAGAGTACCTTCATGATAACTGATTAGCCCACATTGATGCGTCATCAGCACCCCAAGTCTGTAGTCCATATCAATGGTCCCTGTTGGTGTTGTACATTCTGTGAGTTGGTCAGATGTATACCAACGTGCATCCACTACCCTAATTTCACTGCCCTGAAAATCCTCTGTGCCCCGATTATTCATCCTATATCCCACCCTCCCCTAAACCCTGGCACTCTTTATACTGACTATGACCTTTTTTTTTAATTTTTCATTCTCTATTGTTTTATTTATATAATTCATGCCTCTCTACCTTGAAGACAGACTGTCTTACCTTTGTTGATCTCTGCTAACATTAACAAGTATGTGTTACCTATTCACATATCAGGTGTTTGCTGCTGGGTTCCCAATCTTCAGGCTTTACAAAGTCATCTTGTCCTTAAAATTTACATAAAAGGGTTTGAACTCCCAGTGCATAGTGGATGGTGTTCTGTGTGTGTCTGCATTTACCCTTATGGCATTTAGCCCTGATAGCCAGCTTCAACTGAGTCCCTTACCCTGTCTGTATCCCCAGTACACATGGTCTGCTTTTTATAAAATACACCTTCATACTGGATCCACAATAACCTATTTGTTCTCTGGAGTACCATGGCAAAGTTTTAATAAAAATTCTTGGGCAGGCCGAGTGACACGGTGGTTAGGAGCTGGCTTGGGATGCCAGCGGCCCCAGTTCAGATCCCACATATGAGGGCCAGTGACATTGCCCTCTAAAAAAAATAAAAAAATAAAAATAAAAATAAATAAAAAAATTCTTGATAGATGGGGAACATAATGATCTTTATAAATCATCATCCCAAAATTAGATATTAGTCATAGAAGTTTTTCAAGCCACTGGTACTACAGATGATCCCACATGGAGTTCTATAACCCCACAGACTTGCTAAATCCCTCCTTTGCTCTCTCCACCCACAGAGAATGTATCTGGCAGCACAACACTGTATTTTATTATTCCGAGTAGACCAGCTCTTGATGGCCTCACACTTTCCCCCACTTACAAGCATCCTAGCAACACATACACCAAACAGAGCCTGTTCCCTGTGTTTATTTCAGTCACCAGGGCCCTTTGCTCCTTGCTAGCTCACGGAATCCTCCTAACATAAAATTTACTGCTTTTTCTGCACTTTAGTTCAGGTCACATTCATAGACAGGACCTCTTCAGTTTATCCCCTGTGAGCAAAAGGGAGGGAGTGCAACTATTTATGATCCTCTAGCCAAAAGAATAATGGTGGGACTGCTCTTCCAATTATACTTATTAATTAAATTAAAGGTGAGCTTTGCCCCTGAAGAAAGGTGAGATTCTAAAACTAATGATGAGGATAGTTCCCTCTGTGTGGACTGAATTCTTCCCTCTTGAATTCTTCATTTACTGGAGCTGTGACTCCCACTGTTGCCAATAGGAATTTTTTTTTTTTTTTTTTTTTTTTATCCTAGAAGGTAAGAATGTGGTCCTGGGAATTTAATTATTTCTACAATGAAATTCCTGTCTTATTAAACATAAATAAGTATGCGTAATTATGTTAGCAATTTTATAGCACTTAAATACCAATAATTATTCAAACAGATTTATTGAAGTTTAATGGCAATGTAATAATAATGTCTGTATGTTTTATATGCAATAGTTGTTACACCTCATTAAACAGGTTGGTAAATGATCCATTGCTGTTTAATTAACATGCAATGACTGTGTTATTAAATCTTAAACTGTAAATTAAATCCTGATTTGAGACACTTAATTTTAAAGTGTGATTGAAACCTTCTTTGGGCATGAGCCTCCAGAGTCCCTTTTATTTTCCATAGTTCCTTTCTCCTCTGCTTATGTTCCTCACTGTACCTTTGGAAATGGGAAGCAGGCTGCACTTCATTTGCGTGGTTGAATTGTTTCTTAATGGAGAAAGGCGTGCCTTTCTAGTAGGTGAGCAAATTGTGAATGGGGAATAGATTTTATTTCAGATCCAATTTCTTACATATGGAGGATTACTTCTTAAAAATTATATTTAAGAGGAGAAATAGCCCAAAGCCTTACAACCCTTCACTCATATTTTATAGAAGGATATTTCACAAGCTTGGCAAGATTTATTTGGCTAACTGAGAAGTAAACACCCACCTATTTACCAACAGAAATATACATGGTGCATGTAAGACTCTTTAATCTTTGCTGGCAATAAAAATAGCAGTTTGATGTTAAGTGGACAGGGGTGGTTTCTCTAATTTAATAGTGAAAATCAAGCCCTGTCAAGGTTTATAGGTATTTCAGAAACACACAGACTTGAGATTTTCAGGAGCACATCTTGGAATGTATGTGATAGTGGCTCAGAGAATAGCAATGTAATGTTCTCCAGGTACTGTACAACCATTTTACGCCTTCTTCTGTGTTTTTTAATCTTGTAGTGTGCAAAAGAGACCCCCAGAATTAGAATTTATATTCTGTATATCTTTTCTCCAATGCTATGATAGCTTTCAATAATATTTTAGCGTTATATAATACCAAACATACTGAGATTGGTGAAAACTGCAATTTCAAATAATTTATGATATCTTGGTTATATAGGGTTGAGATATTTTCTCATAATTCTTTCAGTTACATTAATAGAAGGTATGTAAATTTTCATTCTGTGTTTTCAAAACATTTTTAAATGTTCTTTTGTAAGACTTGTTTGGTATAACTCTATATAACAGTATAGTCCTGTATTTGTGGATTGAGAAAAACAATCTGATATTATAGAATAATAATTGCAATATTTTGTAGATGAGCATAATAAAAACACATTCTTAGAGATCTTGCAAACTTAGAAGTAAAAGTGTTTCCTAAATCTTACCTTCATGAAAGTTTTTGTGCATATATGCTGAAACTGCTTATTCCTGCTGTCTGTCTGGGAACCCTTTGCACGCCCTCCTCCCACCATCACCACCACACATTCCATCATACTTCTCAGGCCAACATCTCTTCTTTCAAAAGTTGGCTCAAAATTGTTTACTTTTTATAACCTTTCCTGTCCTCCAATGAGGAATTAGCTTCTTCTTGGTGACTAGTTTCTGTCAAGACACTACACTGCTCTCCTATTGAGTGGTAGAGCTGTAGGAAATAGGAATGTATTTCCATTGTTGCCCTTCCCTAATTGAGTAGGCAACTTGCAGGCACAACCCATGCTCGGTTAGTCTTGAATCATTAGTTCAATTAAAGTGATGGGCTCATAGTAAGAGCTCAATACTTTCACTGAATAAATATTCACCTCCATGATACTATGTATAAATATCTACAGCGAGTACTATTACTGAGTTCTGCCTTCTTTATTTTATTTGTCCAATGCCTCTGCCCATGTAAATGTGCGCCATCTTTGAGCTTCCCTCCATCCTTCTATCAAAACCTCTTACAGGAAGGGCTGCCACCTGTCATGTTACATAGGTGTAATTCTATCAGAGCCCTACTATGAGAGCTCTTTAACATCTTATCAGTCATTGTGAGGCAGGGCTTCCTCTGGGAAGACTCTGAATTCATTCTACTTGTGCTGAGCAGGGTTTTGGCATTGTTGAAACTTAATAAATAAGTGTGAATTATAGATAAGCTGGAATCATTTATAAAACAACACGTATTTCATCAGAACAACATAAATAAAAGTGGTCCAATTAAACTATGAATTCTCAAAATAGTGTAATATTTAGATATATGTTTCTAAGAAAACATCCCTTCTTATACACATTTCTCCAAGGTGAAGAAAACATTATTATAGTACTGTTTATTTGAATTTTCATGCTCAGCTTAAAATAAAACATGAGGTGGAATTAAATAGTATATTTTTCTTTTGTAAACGTAAAATTAAATTGCATTTATATGTTTATTTGTTTATTTTCTGTCTCCACCATTGGAGATAATCTCCACAAGACACATTTTTTATCACTGCTAAAACCTGTCTGCCTAGAATAGTGGCTGCTCAATAAATACATGTGGAATCCATGAAGATTCATTTTCTACTTAAATACAAAATGTGTGTGACAGTTAGCATTTATATAATGTGTTTGCATTATTACTTTTAGACCCGTAATGGCTCTGTATGGTTATGTAATTCAGGTTTAATTAATGTAATTTTACACATTAGGAAGCAGATAAATATTAAGAGACCTGTTCAAATTAACAGGACCAGATAGTGGCAGTGCTAGAAATAAACCTAAATGTGCTCTTATTCTCAATTCAGGGTCATTTCTATCTCACCAAGATAAATAATTGAAAATTCACTGAAATTTGTGAAAATATTGTTTGCTGATTTCTAATATCCAGATACACAGCTTGTTAGAGACTAATTTTGAGAGATGTCTTAAAATGCATCTGTTCTCTCTCCTTTCTGACATCTTTCTCTCTCTCTCTCTCTCTCTCTCTCTCTCTCTCTCTATATATATATATATATATATATATATATATATATATATTTACAATTAAGTCATTAATTTATAAACACATATATACATTCTCATTTTCTTTATGAGTTTCTTTTGAAGAGAGTTAAAGTACATAGAAAAAGATGAAGCAGTGATTATATTTTCTCAAAGAGTTGTATTCTTATTTGCCAGTGTCTGGAGAGAATTACACTGGACTTTTCAAGTGCTTACTGGGACTCTTGTGAAACATTCTTAAAGCAACCTCTTCATATAGAATTGAAAACACCTGACAAATAAGCTTCTCATATGTAAAGAGGAAAAGCCCAGGAGGAGATTGACTAGCATGATAGCATGAATTTAGCTGATCCTCTCCTGAGTAAAATTAGGGAAAATTATTTTAAAAACAACAATAATAAAAATTAAAGTCTCTGAAAATGATCCAAAGGGAAAACAACATGAATAAGTACCTACTCATGAAAATTTATTAGGAAAACAAAGAGTCAAATGTGATAACATATTCAAAATGATGGGGAAAAAAATGTCTACCAAGAATCCTGTATTTAGCAAAACTGTCTTTCAAAAAGGAACACAAAGTTAAGATATATATAATAAATCCTAGATTAACCACTAAAAAAAAATTCAAAAAATAGTGGAAAAAAAGATTAAAATGGATCATAGACCTAAAACAGAAAGGCAGAACCGTAAAACTCCAGTTTTAGATGACCTGTGGTCTGGCAATGACTTTTTAGATATAACACCAAAAGCATGATACTTGAGAGAAATAATTGATAAGTTGGACTGCATTAGAATTAAAGCTTTCTGCTCTGTGAAAGTCAGGCTCAAGAGAATGAGAAAACAAGAAACAGACTGGGAGAAAATATTGGCAAAAGACATATCTTATAAAAGACTGTTATCCATAATATACAAAGGACACTTAAAACTCAACAATAAGAAAACTAACAACCTGGGCCAGCAGAGTAGCTCAGTTGGTTAAGAGTTAGCTTGAGTGCCAGCTCTGAGCAACAGGGCCACCAGTTCAATTCCCACATGGGCCAGTGACGCCGTACCTAAGCTGAGCTGCCGCTGAGCTGCCAACAGGTTACAAGATGGGTCAGCTGGTGAGAGCACGTGCTCCTAACAACAAGACTGCCTGTTCCATGGTGAACTACACCCACCCACAACTAAGACTGAACTCGGCACCTTGAGCTGAGCTGCCACTCAGATGGCTCAGTATATAGGCTGTGTGCTCTTAATAACAGGGCTGCCAGGTTCGACTCCCACATGGGATGGTAGCTATACCCACCTATAACTAAGACTGAACTCGGCACCTTGCGCTGAGCTGTTGCCCAGATGGCTCAGTGGATAGAACGTGTGCTCTTAACAACAAGGCTGCTGGTTCTACTCCCACATGGGATGGTGGCTACGCCCACCCACAACTAAGATTGTAACATAGCACCTTGAGCTTAGAGGCCATGAGCTGCCGACGGGCAGCCAGATGGCGACTGGCACCCTCCACAACTAAGATTGAAGACCAACTTGGCTGGTCCCCCTTCCCAATTCCCCAACACTGTTTGCCTTCTTCAATTCCCCAATTAAAAAAAAATAGAAAAGAAAAGAAAACTAACAACCTGATTAAAAAATGGGCCAAAGTACTGAACAGACATATCACCAAAGAAGATAAACAGATGGCATAGAGGCATATGAAAAAATGTTCAACACCATATCTCATTAGGGACTTGCAAATTAAAACAACAATGAGACACCACTACATGCTTATTAAAATGGCTAAAACCCAAAACAACGACATCACCCAATGCTGGTGAGGATGTGGATCAATAGGAATGCTCACTCATTGCTGGTGAGACTGCAACATGGTACAGTCACTTTGGGAGACAGTCTGGAAGTTCGTAGAACACTAACCATCCTCTTAGCATACCATCCAGCAGTCATGCTTCTTGATACTTACACAAATGTGTGGAAAACCTGTCCACACGAAAACCTGCGCAGTTTTATTCATAACTGTGAAAACCTGAAAGCAACTAAGACATCCATCTGTTGGTGAGTAAATAAATAAACTGTGGTACATCCAGATAGTGGAATATTATTCAGTGCTAAAAAGAAATGAGCTATCAAGCCATGAAAAGACATGGGGGAACCTTAAAAGAATATTGCTAGGTGAAAAAAGGCATTCTGAAAGCGCTAAATACTAGATGTTGCTGTGGAAAATACAAAACTATAGAGACAAAAAAAGTGTCACTGGTTTCCAGGGGTAAGGAGGGAGGGAGGACTGAACTTAGAGAACAGATTAATTTTAGGGCAATCAAACTATTCTCTGTACTACAGTAATGGATACATGTTATTATGCTTTTGTCCAAACCCACAAAATGTATAACACCAAGACTAAACCTAATGTAAACCAGGAACTTTGGATGCTGATGATGTGTCAAAGTAGGTTCCTTAGTGTAAAAAATGGACCATTTTTTGGAGGGGATGCTGGCAATTAGAGAGGTGAAGATGCACGTGGGGGGGGGTCAGGGAGCATCTAGGCTATCTGTACCTTCTGCTCAGTTTTGCTCTGAACTAAAACCTGCTAAAAAAAAAGTATTAAAAATCATTAAAGAAACTAAGATGCTAAAAGGGGAAAAACATACAATTTAATAGAATATTCCTTCCACAAACTTCTTATAAAACATACTGAGTGCCAAATATATGCACAGCATTCTGCTTTTTGTTTTAGGGACGCAAAGTTGAAGGACACCTGAGTTTTGTCTATAAGATGCTGTCATTCTTTTTGGCAAGATGAAATATACACACATATAAGTATAACAACTTGTGCAGGCCAGATAATGGTGGCTGCCCTAAGCAATATTTAGATGCAATTCTATGGGTCTTGAAAAGGATTACTTACTTCTTTCTGGGAAAGTTCTTCAGAGGAGGTAGCATTATCATTGTTCTTTGAAAGAGGAAGTGTTCAGGAATATATATAAATAGCAAAGGTCTTTCATGGTGGAATGAATTGCAGAAGTAAAGGCATGCAGTTTGGATAGTGGAGGTTTAAGAACAGATGCACAGTGACAATCAGTATTCGGTAAAGAAGAATGCTTGAACAAGCAAAACTGAGAGGGAGAAAGACCAGAGCAGCCAATCACAGTATGGGTGTCGGAATGCTGAATAAGCTAATACCTTTTTCCGAGACAAAAAGAGGAAGGATAAATGTTCACTTGGAGTAAATAGAGGTGAGGACATATAAACCAGATCCCTTTAAATAATTTATTTTGTTAAAATATGAAGCAAAAATTTTGGCAAAGGTTCAGAGGGTCTGGATCAGTAGAAAGTTCAAAGGATGTGCAGGAAATAATGTGACAAACACCCAGTTAGAGGTTATTTGAAGACGCAGAGTTATCATGTATAATTGAGCAGGTTATAGCTGCAAAATGGGGCCCAGATGATGAGGCAAAGTAGAGGGATTGCTGAAACAGGCTGTGCCCATCTAAGGGGCATGGGAGTGTCAAATGGACGAGTGGTGGCCCTGAAAAAAATCGAAAATGAAGTTGATGTTTGGATTTTATTAAAGGGCCTAGAGCGGTTCACTTAAGAGAAGTAAGTGCCTTTGTGTTAAAAGGGAACCCGACGTTTAAAGAGTGCATCATTAAGCTCCATTAGCCCTGGATCCGGAGCAAATAAGGCATTCCAGAATCATGAGATCTAAATTCTGTAGTGGAAGAAGCAGTCACTTTTAAAAAGTAGAATTTCCTTCCACCCTACTTGTGTTGGCAAACTTCCCACAGCGATTGAGCGGTCTAAATAATTTGCCAATATATTTACAGTGTGGATTTAATTGGATGAAATTGCACTTTAGCCAAATGGCTTTTCTGAATCATAGTTTAGCTTGGACCTCCTATCTTGAAAACATAGCTAGTGTTTTCTGGTAATTCTTCATGACTTGTCTGGTAGGCAACTTCGAAATAAAAGACATTTCTTCCAGATGCTCAGGAATTTTTGGTAAATTGTCCCTTTCATGAAGCAATTTAAGTTGTTGAAAAGTTAAAGGCAGTACTGTATTTAGATTGGCATAATTTTAATATTGAGCGCCACTCTTTGAGCCGTCTCATTTCTAATACCTGTGCATCAGAGATGAACAATCAGCCTTACCCCAGAGAAATTATACAAATATGAGTGAAGAAAAAGTCTCATCCTTTTTACGTTCTTTGTTACTGTTAAATACTAACTATACACAATGTACTGTTTCACTCCCAAAATTTAGAATTCCCAGACTAATAAAGCTTTAAGTAGTTTAAAATGGTTATAGCCTCCAAGGCGTTTAGGTAGGCTGTATAAATCAAGCTTTCCTGACTCCTTCCTTGGTGGGTATTACAAGGGATTAACCAAATAACAGATAATGCCGAATAGCATAGAACACCAAATGAGCCCATCAAACTGGTTTTCAGCTGGTGCCAATCAACTGAAGTGAATGCAGTTTTTAGTTTGGAATAGTTTATTTCTTACATATTAAGACAATTGATTTGATCCCATGGTTGATTTTTTTCTCTCTCTCTCTCTCTCTCTCTCTCTCTCTCTCTCTCTCTCTCTCTCTCTCTCTCTCTCTGGTGATTGCTATCCAGTATAAATAGACTTATCACTTCTGTTTGCTGATGAACAAACAGCTTTGGGCTGTGCATATAACCTATATATTTCTATTTCCTGGGCTGTCATATGTACAGAAGCAGGGGGCTTGTCTATTTAAACAAGTCCTCAAAATAAATGCACACTATAAATTCCAAGTGTTCTTATCTTTAGAAATAAAAGCTTCTTTTATAAAAGGTGATTTTTATAGACTTTGGCTTCCCTAATTCTTACAACACTTTTGGAAACACAGTTTTTTTTTTCTATTTTGTCCAGAACTTTTTATATAATAACTCAGTAGAGGTGCAGTTTCTTTTATTTTTCCAATTGTTATACCTATCTGTAAGCCTATCCATAATACAGGCACAAATAAACTGCCCACCATTTACTGCTTAATTAAGTGGTTATCGTTTCATAAAACACATAATGTTACTTCAACTCTGTGGCCTTTTTTTCACCAAATGATAATATTTTCTGTTGTATCACAAAATATTTCTTTAAAAAAAACAAAACGGTGAAGTTGCAGAGAAAATATTAAATGCTGTGATAGGTCCCATTCTCCCTTCCACCGTCTCAAATCACTCTTCTGGCTGCAAAACTGTCAGGCACAGCATGACATCTGCTAAAAATGAGTTCACCCCAGCATCTTGTCAGATGGAGCCCATGTTTTGTGTTCTGTGATCTTCTAAAAAGAACAAACAAACCCGGCGCCTAGGAAGGTACTTAGAGGGCTTCCAGGGAAGCTGTCATTTCCACTGTGGCTTTGCTCTTTACTCAGAAAGAGGCTGCTGCTAAACATTACTGGAAGAAAAGAGAAACATAAAATAGCATCATCAGCATGTTGATGAATGCCAAACAGATGAAGATTCTGGACCACAAAGCAGACATGGCCATGGGTGCACATAAAAAATAGGAAAAAGATTTGACTATTTTAAACAATATTCAGAGCTAAGAAGATGGGGGTAGGATAAGGGAAGTGTTACATTAGTGAGAATTATACTTAATGATATGTAGTACTCTAGTTATAAAATGTACAAAGATTTGCCTAAAATATTCTCTCTGGTCTATAAAGATCATGGAGACACAGGCAAAATATCTGTGTAAGTATGTATGTGTGTGTGCACGCACATGTGTGTGTCCATCATTCATTATAGGAAGGAGAAAAACTATGTTTAAAGTGTTTAACAACATATAAGGAACCTATTTCTACCAAATACTTGGGCACATGTACGCACATTGACAGTCCTCCCTCGGTATCCATGGGGATTAGTTCCAGGACTCCCAAGGATCCTTAAATCCACAGATGCTTAATCTCTTATAGAAAAATGGCACAGTATTTGCATATAACCTACTTACATCCTCCCTTGTGCTTTAAATCATTTCTAATTTACTTATAACACCTAATATAATGTAAATGATTGTCATAAAGTATTATTTAGGGAATAATGACATGGAAAAAAGTCTGTACACATTCAGTATAAACACCGCCATTGTCTATCTTAGGCCTCACTACCTAGCACAGGTCCGCCACTATTTAACTTTTTTCCTCAAATATTTTCAGTTTGCAGGTGGTAGAATCCATGGAGGTAGAACCTGCAGATACAGAGGGCTAACCGTATGTACAAGGAAGGTCATGGGAACATCGCTAGTGTTAAAGGAAAAAGAAAAGTACTTGAGAGAGAGGGGGAAAGAGAAGAATTACACAATTTCTATTAATGCAAAACTGTGCAGCCATTAAAATAATTGAATTAGATTCCAACTTAGAAAAATATCCACTACGTATTGTTAAATAAAATAGCAAGCTGCAGAACAAAATGAAGAATCTGATCCCAATTTGTTTAAAAGACCAAAACAAAATTACAGTCGAACATATAAGATGCATATTTATATGCACAGAAAAAGTCTCATAGGATAACAAACACGCAACTGTTGCACGCAAAGACTGCAGAGAAGGGCTTACACTTTTTCTTGTATACACTTATACAATATATTGTGTGATTGTGTTCAAGCAAGCATGTTTTTCTTGTTCAATTTAACAAAACAAAAAGAGGAAAAGAAAAGTGTACATCATGGTCTCAGAGTAAGTACATTTGTGCACAATTCAGAGGAGGAAGAAGTGTCAGACCTCCAAATAGTTCCTTCCATTTACATTTCAGAACCTCCAAGCATTTTCAAATGGTAATAAAAATATACAGCTGATAGCTACAAAGTGACTTATTTACGCTTTTCTCTTTGCTTTGAAACCAAGAAATATTTGTGCTCCCCTCTCCACATGCCTATTTTCTGCACCCTCAGTGTTCCACATGGTCTGTTATTAAAATATCTTGGGATTGGCATAATAAAACCCCAACCGTTGTCTCTTGACTTTCAACTCCCTGATTGAAAGGGGAGTGAAATTACAGGACCGAGGTATGAGTGTGTGAGGAGTCAGGTCAGATGTGGCACAGGATGTTCTAGCCAAGTCTGCCTGCGAAGCAAACAGAGTAAGCAAATGGTAAATGAGTTGGTTATATGCAAGGAGACAAGAAAAATACATTTATTTCTTTCATCTCTATTTAAGAGGCAGAAGGTGTTAAAAGAGCAAAGGGAAGTTCTGAGTATAAATGTAGAAAATTAGTTTCTGAACACCTTCAGAAACTCATAAATATTTGAGACCTTTTTCCCCCCAAAGTTTCCTAAATCACTAATAGTGCAGCCACCACCAGTGCACAAGAAGGCATGCCACTAATGGATGCTAGTTGTCATGCAGATAATCAGAAAAAGAACCATTAGGCAAAGCTTACTCTTCATTAGAAAGCAGGTTCTGTGAAAGGGAACCCATAGTAGGGTGACCAGACTTCGACACACGCATTGGTTTGACCTAGGTGTCACAACAGCAGTGGCCTTTGTAATAAATGTACATGGAGTTCCGTAGGAATCCACATGGCACTTTCGACTGTGTCTTGAAACTTTTTCATGTGTTCTGCAGGTTTGGACAAAGGATAACCTAAGTAGCCAAGTGTTGGGCATGCCTTTACATATCACAGTTAATGTGATTACAGGAAAAAAATGAGTATTAGTACACTTATGATTTTCAGCATCAGTATATTCAACCATTGGATATAGTAAAACACTACAATGCACCTAGTGATAGTACAGATTTAGCTACACTGCAGTCTACATTGTGCCTCAATGCCTGTAGAACAAATATTTGTCTAGTCCCTTCTATCTTCACTGGCTGTATTTCCTTTGGGTATTATTATCACTTCCGCTACTTAAAATACTGGAACAGCCTTCCTATGCATCTCGCTATGTCCAGTTCCTCATTGATCCCATACATGTTATGTCTACCGCTGCCAGATTAATCTTCCTTATGTCTAGTTTGGATAGAGTTTTAAAATTGTAGATGCCTTGATCTTGCCTGATGAATTAAGAATAAAGGCCACAGCCTACAATTTTTCATCACAAGGATCCAACTTACCATTACTGTGCTTGTTGTTTCTCAGCATACTTTCCACCTGAAACCCAGACAGACTTTCCACACCCTGCCCTTTTGAAATGTAACCAACCTTTAATTTGTGCTCTACTGGCAAAGAGCCTGAGATTTCATAGTAGAGTACGGTGCTGAGTTGAGTTTAAAGCTTCCATTTTCAGATCCTTGACATGGGATTCAATATCTGCATTTCAGAGCAATGGTAAAAGAGCGCCAGGAACATATTAGTTGATAAAGAATTGATGACTGTCTAGTTTTCCTACCAATGATCATTCAATGACAGATTCTACCTTTATATTTTAATTTTTCATTTTCTTACCATTATTTCCAGATGTCCTGCTTGCTCCCCAACGAAGATTAAATGCCTTTTATGGACAGGGAAATAGGAAGCAACTTCTGTTTGTTTAGTGTATCTGCTTTAGTTAAACATTTGACAGAGCCTGAATCTGGAAACAGGCCATCCAGATTTTAATCTCATCTCCTGGCACTTAATCCTACTCAGAAGTTCTGACCTCAGTTTCTGCAGGCATGAAATGGAGAGTATCAGATTTAGCTCGCAGGGAGGGCCCTTATATAACTCAATCGAGGTAATATATGTAAAATGCTTGGTACAGTGTATGCAGGTGGCTGATATTTGTTGAAAAAACTTAACCAGCAGGTAAAGATGATATTTGTGTTACTCACTGTGTCATTACTCTGGACCTTCATGTAATTTTCAATTAGTGCTGACCTATAGTGGACAGAATGAGTGCAATTTAATGGAAAAGTAACTGAACTTGCACTTGAAGTGCTTTGGCTTTTAGAGACCCTTCTGGCATTGGAGCCAACGATTCCCCAGGCAAAACCTTTAATTCTTATTCCTTAATTTCCTCATGTATAAATCAAGGGGGTATTATTAAATTGTCTTTAAGATCTCATATAGAGCTAATATCCTACAGTTATACTTTTAAAAAAACATATGCCCTGTCTAACTCCAGAAAGAGGAAGCATCCATCCCAAGCCACTCAGTCACTTTTAACTGTATCAGTCAAAATAAGCCCAGTTATGCTTTGGGAATAAATAATGCCAAAAGGTAGTGTTCTGAATAACAAAGCTTCACATCCATGATGGAACCCGCCCTGTAAGAGCCTATAGCAGTAGTCACTGGTGGTTCAGCGGACACAGACAGAGTGGGGAGAGGAGTGGGGGGCCCTCTTCAATGTAATTATCCAGACTCTAGCAGTCAGGCCTGTATGAGGGGAAGATTGCTAGCTTTTGTGAAAGCGCAAAAGAGACTGTGACCAAGCAGAAAATGGCTCTCAAAACACATCCCAGACAGGACACATTAGTCCATTGGTAAAGCAAGTTCTGTAGCCAAGCCTGTTCACGGCGGGCAGAGGAGAGGTCTGCCTCAGCAATTATATAATATAATTTACCATGCATTTTGATGGTATTCAGTCTTCTACTTTTATTTTTAATTTTATTTCCGGCTCATGTTGCTTTCCCATTGGCAACTAAATAACTCCATTTCAATATTCTGTTTATGCCTTAACCATTCATTTTGTCAGAATCAGAATTCATAATCTCCCATCAAAGCCAGCTTGTTTCCCTCTTCCACATACTCAAAAATTTCAAAATAATTTTAAATTCATCATCATTTCCCATGTAATCACTCTGTGAGGTCTATTGATTCTGCCTTTGAAATTTTTATGTCTTCCCCATTTCTTTAGTTCAGGCATTTTTTATAGCATAGCATAGCATAGCATAGCATAGCATAGCATAGCATAGCATAGCATATGTTGTTTCTCATGTAATCACTCCGTAAGCTCTTTTGAAATGTTTCTCATACTTAAAAGCTTAGTTTTATTTTTCACCATTTCTTTAGTTCAGGCCTTCTGTCTAGTCTGCCATACTGTGCTATATTTATACTATACTATACTATACTATACTATACTATACTATACTATACTATACTATGTAGATAGCATAGTGTCTAGGGCTGCTATATTAATAGTGTTCAATGCGGTCAGTTGAAACAGGTTTTGATTGTCCCCTTCCCTTTGCTCAGAAGTACTTAGTAGTTTCCCATCTCCTACAAAAAAAAAAAAATACAAACTCCTTAATCAGGCATTTAAGAGTACCCATGGAATACTAGCCTAACCCATGTTCTAATATTTCCATATATTCATATTTTGTACCATCCCAATTTGAGAAGTTCTCGCCTTCTGAACACAAACCAGCATTCATATTTTTTCATAGCCTTATATTTCATCATTTATTTCATGACTCATTTATATAATTTTATATCTTTCAGAGAGAGAGTTGTGTACATATTAGGTTCTCAACACATGTTTAAAAAGGAGAAAGAAAGATAAAGTATATCTTTTTTAGTGGGCGTTACCAATTGTCTAGCATTTTGCAAAAAACGCTTTCAAAATATCACATTTATTTCATACTTCAATTTGATGGGATAACTACAAGAATCCTCATTTTATACATGAAGAAAAATGTGGCACAAACAGATTAAAAGAAAAGGCCGGAGTCCAAACATGTCTGTGTATTCGAAGCCAATCAGTATCTTTCTATTTAATATTTGGAACTGTTTTGGATGCACATTAGTTTAGTGAGTCTATAATTTTGTGGATACAGACCTTTCTTGGATTTGGAAATTTCATAACTATAGAGGGAACTGAGCCTGAATTGAGGAATTTTCTAAGTATTAGTGAACTGGTCCTATCAGGTTATGCTGATTGCCCTTAAATAAAATTTGTTTCAGAGACAAGTAGGTCGGTGGTTTTCAAACTTCTTGCTTTAAATGTGTGTACTTCCTGGGTCTAGGTAAGCCTGCAAATACAGTGCCTTCCAATGTATGTTATAATATTCAGTATCAAATATGATGACAATCTCTCAAAATTATGGCACTTTGAAATCTGCTTTTAGTATTCTACAGTGTTAATAATCCCAAGGAACTAAAGATTATTCAAACTAAAATATAAAAAATAAACAAGAATCAAGTGAAATTGATTGCCTAATAATGGAAACAATATATAGAAATAGATTGTATTCGGATATATCACCATATATCAATAATAGCAAAAAACAAACAAACATAAAAACCTAAGACATTCATTCTTCTCCCTCTTCCTTTCTTCCCCATGTTAATCAGCTGCAGTTTATAATATCCAAAGAATAATTAAAATCCTTTGGGTAGCTTCTTTGGATAGCAGGGGACTACCATTTTCCATCTCTCAGCTGCTACAGGTAAATATTCACTGGAAAAATCGGGGGTCATATAAGGTACCAAGGGAATATTTTTTGTTTTGATTATTCAGGGAAGGAAGATTAGTGTGGGAAAAGCATAAAGCCACAGCTGTTCAAATTAAACCAGAAATATACAAAATGCCAAACACAAAGGTCAAGCAATTTTCATTTCTCGAATATATATGGCTGGTTAATTCATAAATTAGAGATCCCTTAAAGCCTTGGTCATTTTATTGGGCTGTATCCACTGAAGAAGTTAAACGTTTCTATTTGCTTTGTGTGTTAAAAAATCAGGCCCCATTAGTTGCCTTTTTTTTAATCAAGTTCATTTTATCTTCATTAATCAACACTGCCAAAACCTCTATCCAGAGATAAAGAAAAGTATATATAATTATAACCTTTTATTTGCATACCCTTTTACCTGTGACTGAGATATTATTGTGCCATAAGTCACTTCTTGAATTGTCACTGAGCTTTAGAATCTCCTCATAATCTAAGTAAAGAAAACCAATTTATGAGCTTTTTGAGGAAAATCAATGGTTAGTATATACCTGAAATTTACAAAGTGTGGGCCCTTATTGTAATTTGCAATAATAGTTAAACAAAAGACATGGTAGAAAGAAACTAAGGAAACATCAGACCCATCTAAAGAGTAAATTAGTATAAAATTATGCCTTCTTAGTAATATGACTATAATATCTCTTTTTAAAGTTCCACTACCCCTCAGGAATGATTAGAGTGCTTTTAACTTATTTTTAAATCCTGCACGTACTATGGCACCACATACCCACATTTTCTTAATTCTCTGTCTCTATTGCATCAGCTAATAAGCCCACCACAGAAGGGATACTTTTCTTGGCCTTGAATTTGAAGGAAATATCTTGGCAGAGAACAAAAGGAGCTGTTCTATTTTGACTTTTGATTACTTGAACTTTTGTTGAATAAGTTAACAAAAATGGAAACAAATACATTAGGTTGTGTACAAACAAAACTTTGTATCAGTGACAATTTTCTAGAGTGAATTCAAAGTAAATGTAAATAGTAATGTTTCACTCATTAAGCAATTCTCCAAGTATCCTACAGTTATTCTCTTAAGTATATAATGAATATATTTATTACTTGAAATCAGAGAGAATAAAAAAAAGAGAATTCTACAATGCAGAGAGTTGTGATTTGTGTATCAAATATCCCTCTGCCTCTGTTCAAGACCCAAACCAAGTATAAGATATCGTTTTTATCATTTTTTTTTCTTCCTATGAGACATTCTAGACAAGTCAGAGAAAGCCTTGATGGACCAACTTGTCAATAGACATAATGGAATGATTTTAACCTCAATCATTAAATGTCAGTCTTGGAAAGAGGAATCTAGAATCAGGAAATTTACTGAAGTTTGTAATGTAGTTTCCAGTGTGTGCTTCCAGAGCTTTCACCAACATTAAAGTGACTTATTTCCCTAATCAAGAGAGAGCTAGAGTGTAAGACAGGGGTACAGAGAGAGAGAGACGAGATGAGAGAAGAAGAGACAAAGAGAAACCACAGAGAGGGAAGAAACATGTATAAAAAGTGTATGGGCCCCACACCTGTGTAAATACATGAAGGTTCTATGAAACTCAAAATTCTCCTCAGCCTTGACCCCAAGCAAAAGAAAATCACTTTAGCAACTGTCACCCAAGTGCACAAGGAATCCTTTTATAAATAGATCCTTTGTGAACTGTGTTACCCTGTATGAAGCCTTTCAGTCTGAAAGGTAAATTTCAAGGTGTTGAAGCAACTCTAGTATGAAGGGTGTTGCTTTTGGAGGAAAACTGTCAGTTTTTTCATGGGTGCTGTCAAGTACAAGTTGTCAATATGAATAAGAGACTATGGGGACGCTTATAAGAGGGAGTGTGAAGGTAAATGTTTGATGAGGGAACTTGGGGTTAAATTGCTGGGAGTCTTTTCAATTTTTTTTTTTTTTTTAATTAGAAATTCCATCTCGCAGTTCTTAACCCACCGAGATTCTAAGACCGAATCTAGAAGAATGTCTCTGCAACCTGCAGGGTCAGACCCATAGGAACATCAATAATTAAAAACCAGTTTGACTTAAAATTAGTGTCGTGAATTGGGTTTTAAAAGTTAACATCTTCTGAGAATTTCTCACCCTCCAAGTTTTCCTCTGCCCTCCTACGTGGCTAGTTACAGAGCGGTTAACACATAACTGTAAAAGCCAACTGTGTCAGAAACCCCAATGACTCTACTTGTTAATGAGGAAAGAGGTGTTTGGCCTGTGTGTGTGAAATGCACCAGTCAGACAGCTCACACTACCCAGATGAAGCCGGTGGAGCCATCTCAGTTCATAACTTTCACACCACTCTGTGTTTTTCTTTGAGTTCCCTTAACTCAAAGCCTGTGATCTTTGGAAATAGTTTTGTTTTCCCATGGTTTTAGCTGGGCTTCCTAGAGAGCAGTGCCTGGCAACAGCTCTCTTCCCAGCCTCACTTGAACTCTAACAACAGAGCTCTTGTAATGACTCCAGCACAGGGGTAGGATTAGGGTATTTGTCCAAGAGACCTGGCCTTTCTCAGTCTCACACCTCCTGATTTTGAAAAGAGGCAAATTTGTTCATGAGTTTTAGGGAAGATAAGACATGTTTCTTCTCCTGTTGACCCCTAGGCCCAGATCCTGGAGATAGCAAAGTAATTTTGTAAATACTCAAATCTTCGTGGAAGTGCATGAAGATTTCAGCACATAGAGGTAATTTAATCTTTCAACCCCCATCAGTTCAAATTGGTCAAGATGACAACTCCCTTTGTTCATTTAGGGTGTTATAACAGATCAGGTAGCTCGTAACCAACAGTAATCTATCTTTCACAATTCTGGGGCTGCAAGTCTGAGACCAGGGCACCAGCGTGGTCAAGTGAGGGCTGTCTTCAAGGTCACAAACTTCTAGCTGTATCCTCACCTGGTGGAAGGGAAAGGGATTTCTCTGGGGTCTTTTTTATAAAGGCACTGATCCCATGGATGAGGGCTCTACCTTCATGACTTAAGTACCTCCCAGAGGCTCTAACTCTTATTACCATCATTTAGGATATTAAGATTCAACATATTAATTTTGTGGGGACACATTCGGACCATAGCAATCACATTCCAAATTCAAAGCTATGTACCTGAGATCTCAGAAAATAAAATCTCACCAAACAAATAACAAACCAGGAAACTATCAAGCAATCCTCACATGAACCCATATCTTCTAAATAGTGGGATATTTGTAATGGAATGAATCAATAGCTCATACAGTGATAAAATATTTCCCTGAGCAGGTCAGCGATATACTATGACAAGCCACATAAGAGGATGTCAAATACCTTATCAACCTGTAATCTCTCCACATAGGGTCATAAACATCATGACTATATGCACAGTGCACTGCCACAATTCCATGGCATTACTCACCTAGGAAATCCATGAGCTTGACCTGAAGAGTATTTAAGTGATGGTTAATACCAATAAATACTGTTATCTGTTTTTGTTTTTCATAGTGGAGGTAAAATAGATTAGTTTAGCCCTTTTTCATTAAGAATGCTATTTTCCATCACTTTGATGATTATTAGGGAAATGACAAGTGTTAATGATGATCCTATACAACCTGGTTTTAATTCTATGTAACTATATATTACCATCAAATTTTGTCCTGTGCAATTTTAGAGAAAAATATAAGCATTTTATTTAAGAGTTTCGTTCAAAATTGTAAAAAATAATGATTGACATTTTAGGTAGCCACATGAGTATGATATGAAAATATTTAAATTAAATATCCAAGCAATGCGTGTAACATGTAGAGGCTAGTCAAGAATTAGTTCACTCCACCATGCTTGATAGTAAATACATCATTCAAACCAGCTGTGTGTGTGTGTGTGTTTATGTATTCTCTCTTAATCAATATATCTACTGTATGAATTTACCAGTATCATGCAAATGAATATATACTGGTTAACTTTTAGGGAAAATGACCAATGCACATCAATTAAATTTGAAATAATCTCCATATGTACATCCTATGTATATAATATGTATATTAATTCTCCACTGAAGGAAATTATTCTGTATCATAGTATTGATGCTTATTCCCTTCATTTCCAAACTTTATCAAATAGAGACAAAGCTCATGTATTTCTCTGAATAATTTGGTTACAAACTAATGTCACAGCATGATCAGAGTAGTTTTTTTTTCTATTACAATTCATCAAAAAGATGTATTTGTTACTTATATACACATGTTGAGTAATTGAAGTAAGTACTTAAAATAATATATGTGTATAATCCAAATTTGAAAGTATGTTTTCCCTTAGTTAAAATTACATACTTGTACATGTGTGTATGGGGACAATTGTACATGTGTATGTGTGTGTGGACATATACATTTTCTTAGTACTCAGTATCATAGCAGCCTGCCAATGTATACTATCATTCCTAATAGCCATTATAATTTATATAGACCTTATGGAAAGTAGTGCCACAGATACCTTATTTGGAATATTAACCTAAAAAATGAATGCTGATTTTTAAGAACAAAACTCAATAATTATAGACAAACAAACCTTTCTCACAAACTATTTTTTACTTTTTTTTTTTTTTTTTTTTTTAACTAGCTACTGTTTGTCACTTACTCGCCTCAAAAGTACTGGCATTGGACCAGCCGAGTGGCGCGGTGGTTAAGCGCTGGCTTCAGAAGCCAGCAGCCCAGGTTCGGGTCCCATATGTGAGGGCCAGTGACACTGCCCTCAAAAAGAAAAAAGAAAAAATGCAATAGTACTGGCATTGGCATAAAATACTAAATTGCATATAAGACATATTAATGTGGAAGAATTCATGTCATTAAATTAGACCTAAATAGTTATTAAAACTGAATGTTAATATTTGTCTTAAACTTCCTGGCATCCTAGTTAAAAATAGAAAATACATGGGGTGAAGTGACAAAAATATAATTTACAATATATTAAAGGCACATATCTACATAAATGCTTTCAAATGGCAAAATAATACCATAACCATTATTTAATTCCCAGATTGAAATTAAACACACATATTTTTCTGATCACCAAGTCTATTTCTGTACTAAATTCAAGGAGGAATTTGTTTTGTATCATATTACATAAGTATTATTAAATAAACTGTACCATAAACTACAAAATTTGCAGAAGATATGGAAAGCACTCCTCAGCAAATTATCTTTAAATTATTGTGGCATCAAGTTAAGCATAAACAAAACCTTTTATGGCTAAACTTCAATGAAATATTTATACTTATGTACATGTCTAGCATTCAAGCCTAACTAATACACTTTTAAGAAAAAAGCAAATGAATAAGTAGAAAGGGTTGTAGCTTCATAGTGAAAAGACTTATGTTTTACTCCTAGTTCAGAAGTTTACTAACCATTTGGTTTTTCATTGTAATTTACACCCTATAAATTTGTTTACTTATTAGAAATAATAATAAATGGACATTGGAAATAAATATGATGATGTATATAAATTACATAACACAGGATGCATTCAATCCTTATGAATAATACATTCTAATGAAGGTGTCAGTATTTGATTATATGTTCATAACACCTTGAACTTGTAAAATAATTTATAATTTATGCACTTTTATGTGTATTATTTAATTTGTAAATTTCAGAAACATTTTAAGTTGTGATTATTTCTAATTTTATCCATCTTTGTTGAGATATAATTTCCATACAGTAATATTCACCCATTTTAAGTGTTGAATTGGATGAAATTTGGTAATTTTATGCAGTTGAGAATCCCTTCATTATCAGAATATAGAATATTTTCACCCTCAATACTTACTTGTGTTCCTTTGTAGCCAATCTTTTACAACCCCTAGTCCCAGATTTCCTATATTTTCATTCATGTGAGCATGTTTCATTCAACTTCTTTAAGAAAACTGTAGTAGATACTCTTAACACTCTTGTTTGCTAGTTCCAACATCTTGACCATTTCAGAGTCAATTTTCTTTTTCTTGAAAATTTGTTGTATTTTTCTGATTCTCTTGGGTAATGTTTAAGTGCACTCAGTACAGAGTCTATTATTTTCTTGCTCAGTGTTGTTTCCCCTTCTTTAGCAGGTAATTAATTACCTTAGATAGGCTTAAAAGGCACACTGTGTTTCTTGGGTGGAAGCCCATCTCAGTCAGGCTCAACCTTTGTCTTCAGCTTAGCCGCTGTGGGTCTACATGATGAATGTGGAGTTCAGGGATCCGTGATAGACCATGGATCTCTTCTCATGCTTCTCTCCCAGGTACTTCCTTCTCTCTTCCAGTAGCCACAGCTTCTCTGGCTTCAGCTTCCTGATTTCCTAGGTCAAAACGCTACAGTTATTATTATATCATCAACAGTGCCCATTCTGCTTGTACCATGGTAATTATCCTTGGCTCCAGGCTGAAAATCACAGGCCTGGGATTTCTGTTTCTACAATTCCCCTTCTCCCAGCACATGTACTCCCCACCAGAACCTGTCTCCTGCCGATCACTATCCACTGTAGTTGTTTTTGGTAGTATTCCAGATTTTATCATTGTTTTCTTTAGTGGACAGGGGGTGATCGGATACCAGCTAATTATGTAATTACCAAAACATTATTTCCATTTTGTATGTGAGGATACTGGTGTTATGTCAATTTAGTGCTTTTGTACAGTTAACAAGAAATAGCAATGGAGCTGATTCCAGCTCTTAATATCATGGTAATATAGTCTTAGAGCATGGTTCATTTTCATATGATAATATACATTTTAAATTAAATGTAAATGAATTGATATGCTGAAAATGAGCAGTTACATTAAAAGCCTGGAATAAATTCCATACTTACTGATTACTACTGATTATATCACCTAACCATTTAGTTTAGAAACACAAGTGTTAGCACAATAAGAACTTAACATTTCCAGATCATCAATATGTTTATTACAAAAAAATGTATAAATAACAAGAGAAAACAGAATCCAGCTGTTGTTCTCAGCAACAATTTTTATATTCATATAATAGTTATGGTACTAACAATGACCATATGAATATTTACTAATCAATAAAGATGAATTTCAAGAAAGCGTGCCTTGCTATATCATAGACAGACTTTGTAATTATCAGCACTAATATATATTTCTAAAAATAGTTGAGTCAGCCAAACACAATAACCTTTATATTTATAAGAAACTAAGTTGATGTAAGTATGGCTTATATAGCCAAACATTTCTATTTGAAGATTAATGTTAGTGTCATGGTGAGAAATTTTCTTGAGGCCAATGCTAATCTATTAAATTATTGCATGTTCTAAACTTTTATTCACTTACTTTTGTTATTATTATTATTATTGTTATTATTGTTGGGAGACTAAAAATTGGCCCTATCAGAGAGCACTTATTGAGGTACCAAATATAACTACTTTTATCTAGAAACAAAGAACGTTACTGAATAAACAAGAAGGGGATAGTATTCCCTGTACTTATTTGTTGTTTTTTCCTGAAGAACTAAGCTACTTAGTAATTGTAGCTGCAGACACTGACTGTGATGGAAAGCAATTTGAATGAGATGCATATTCAAAATTATTTAACCAGAAGAGTAGCAGACAGGGTATTTAAAATAAAGCTTCTGGCGTAACATGTGATAACTTTAATGATCATTGTGTAGGAAAACAGGTGTCAGACTGCTTCTCTTCCATTTCTTTTCAACCTACCTCCCCTGCTTCATCTGTTTTCCCTTTTCTCCAGCCTCTCATGTGTGTTTGGTGTATGAGGAGTAATTTGCTCTTTTCAGTTTTGGGGGAGAGGATGCCCACATGCATTGGGAACTGAGGATGATGAAACACCTACCATTCTCACCACCTCACATTGTTATCTCCTATAATAAGACGTTCCACTGTTTCATAGATGATTGCATGAATGTGCCTTGTGATGGATGCTAAGGTGGTATTCCCTGCAGGTATTCCTCAAAGGCTAAAATGTTGGTAACAAATGGGTATTTATTTAACTTTTCCTTTCTGGAAGAAACTTTTCTGAAGGCATGTTATCCCACCAATGCTAGATTTCAGTCTTTGGAGTGTCATTGAATACACTTTGATGATTACTTTTAATTTTAGGATTTGCCTACACAAAGTCAACTATTTGGATAAAAACAGAAATGACCGGGGTGGGGGGTAAACTTAAAAAATATCAATTATGAAATTTTCAGGATCAATATACCAAGCATTATAACATCTATTTCTGTTATCTTAGTGCAGACCATTATTACGTTACTCCTAAATAATTGGATTTCTTGTCTCTAGTTTTACTCTAACATGCCATCTCAGCAATGTCACCGTAACCATCTTCCATAAACAAAGATCTTGTGGTGTTACCCAACCAGTCACAAACCTTTAATGACTTTCGTAGTCCACTTAGGACCAGAGCAATAATTGGGAACTGATATCTCTGTCTTTGAACCTTGAGCTGCAAGGATGCAGGAAGCATAAACTATTCATTCAGTCATGCTTTCATTGATGAGTGCATAAAACATGGATTAAGGACCAACTATGTGCCATGCATTGTTTAGATCCTGGAAGAGAGAACAGTAAGTGAATATAACAGATAAAAATTCCTGCCTTTATGGAGCCAGAAGGGAGAAATGCAATGAACAAATAAGCACATTGACTCCATAGTGTTTTAGAAAATGATAATGGCATGCAGAAACATAAAGCAAAGAAAGAGAAAATGTCCCTATGGGGAGTGAAGAGTCAGCTCTAACTAGGATAATCAGGGAGCTCTCACTGAGACACTGCTGTTTCCAAGCAGCCTAAGGAGATCAGGGAAAAGGCTGTATTGATATCTTAAGGAGCACCTTCCAGGAAGAGGCACCACTGTAAGAAGTTCTAGAGACAGAATCTATCCTCATATTCCCAGAGCAGCAAAGAGACTAAACTGACTGAAGTTGAGCAAGCAAGAGGAGCAGGAGGGCAGCTATAGTCTGAGAGTTCAGGGCAACCTGATGTAGGCCACTGGAGGGCTTTGGCCTGGAGTCGGAATGAGACAGGCAGTGAGTGGCAGGTTTCAGGCAGAGGAGAAACGTAGCCTGGAATGCTGTGTCAAATGATCACTCAAATTACCCTTTTGTGAATTAACTAGAGAGGAGGCCAGGGCTAATCAGAGAAGCTCAGAGGCTCCTGAGTTACTCCACATTAGATTGATGGACACAGGGAATAGGTGAAGGCAATGCACAGGAATAGGTGTGGGCTTTGTAGGGCTCTGCTATAAAATACAGAATTATGACTATAACTTCAGGTGAGGAAGTAAATATTTACTTAGAAAAGGTAAAGGCATTATAAAGTTGACAAATAACAAAGGCATTCATTAAAGCCTTATAATATATAAATTATTATTATTATTATTATTATTATTATTATCTCTATGTTGTTTTTCCCCTATACTTCTAGAAATAGTTTCCTTGATCACCTCTTTATATAATAATTGTTTGGGAGAGAGAATAGAAGGATAATTCTCTCATTGAAAAAAAATCAAAAACTTGTTCTTTTGTATAAGCTTGCTCGAACATTTGACTTTTATTTTTGACAGTATAGAAAAATAACTTTGTTTCCCAACGTCCTCTGCAGTTTTTGCCCAGGTTGGCTGGTTGGTGGATGGAAGTTCTCTGAGCTCCAGACCTTTTTTCTCTCTTCTTTGCCCTCTGGAGAAAACTGCTGCCCCAAACACTGGCCCAACTTGGTTGAAATAGATTTATGAGGCCTGAGTTCTTGGAAAATATCTGTAAACTATGCAACGATCTGAGCATAAAATGGAGATGTTCCACTCCCCAAATCTTCTCTGCTGTGTGAGACAACTGTCTATTTCAGTGAGGGACCATTCTTTTGACCTGGGCCAGAGAACTCATGCGATACTGAGAAGGACACAGGGAGACACTCGGCTTCACCTGTGCCTCTTAATTGCTTGTATCCTTGACATTATTAATGAAGCTTGACACAGCAAAAGATCTCTGTGAGTCCAAGCTGACAATCTGATCCTTTGTTTCAGTTAGGAGGAGACCTGGGAAAAAGATGAAAGAGTATAAATAACTCCATTTAGGATATTGGAATGGAAGTAGAAGAATAAGCACAGCTATCAGGGAGACACGTAATCAAGATGGGCTCCATCTTTATCTTAAATGTTTGGAAATATCTTTGAATTTTGTAGAATTGAAATCATGGGAAATCCAACTTGCTTTCAGAAATGCTAACATTGTTAGATTATAATATTTAATAGACTATATATAATAGACTATAATATTTACTGCAGCATTATTATATGTAAGAACTCCAAGCTGGAAACTATCAAAATGCCCATCAACAGTAGAATGGATCAGTACATTATGATATGCTCATACAGCAGTGGGTCGGAGCAATCTACGGATGTGTGCAACAGTAAGAATGGGTCTCAAGCTTAATGGTCAATCAAAAGAATTAAGGCACTAAAGATTTATAAATTATTAGTGGATGGTATTTTAAATTTGTATAATTTACTTATTTGTAATATATATACAATATATTATATAAATATATATATATATATATATATATATATATATATATATATATATACACAAAAAAATAGGCAAAATAAATATATATTGTCAGAAGTCAGGATACTAGTTATTCTTGGGGGAATAGTAATTGGAAGGGGGCAGAAAGGGAGCATCTAGAATACTTGTCATGTTCTGTGTCTTGAAGTAGGTGTCATAGATGCGTTCAGTTTTTGAAAAATTGTTGAACTGTGCACTTACAGGTCAGGCACTTTTCTATACTTCTGTGAAATTTTCTAAAAAACAGTGGGCAACCAGGGACTCCACATTTTCCTTATTCCATTTACATGGCCTAATTAAATTGAGCCATCATAATAGCAAGCTCTGTAAAGAAATAAGTGCAATAGAAAGGAAAGATGTAGTAACCTCTACAGCCTTCATCTTTTTTTCATTCACCTTTAGTCCCAAGTCTGGATGTTCTCACAGCTGAGCATTTTTCCTGCAGAAGAATATTGCTGCTAAGGATGCAATGTTGGTCACATTTTTTAGATCATGCCTTTGCTGAACTAGAATCCCACCAAAGAAGATTCTTCTATAAATAGCCAAGCAATAAGTGTGGTTCTCAATTTATGATTGGTAAGACTAGAAGGCATATGATACACGCTCCACAATTGGGCTAAGCCTTACATGTTCCCCCCCACCCATTGAAAATCAGTGATAGAGCCTTCTTTTTGCTGTGATCTCCATCAAATTACTAGATGGGAAACTGGAAGTGTTTTTCAGCAATGTATTTGTTTTAAACATTAACTCATTAACAGTAAAAGCTTTTATTTTTTTTCAAGAATCTGTAAATGTGTAAGTGTGTTTAGAGAGACTCAGTGTAGTAATGTGTGAAATTACATTCCTGAAGTCAGGTCAATGAGGAACCACACAAGATTGGTACTTTAACTGTTTCCCATATTCCACACTGTTCACAAACTAATTTGATAGTGGTGTTTCATGTTCTCATCCTCAAAGTTGGTATAAACACAGCCCTGATAGTTTTGAGAAGGATTATGAGGCCATGTTCACATCCATATGGAAAGAATGCTGGCATCTCACATATAGGTAGCCAGAACACTTCCTCCTGGGAGTTTAAAATTGAGTGCATATATACGATGTGGGCATGTCAGGTTAAATAACACAAGGAAACAGGGATTCTGAAGGACACTAGAGTGAGTTTGAATATAAAGATAATAGGAGTTGAATGGCAGGAGATATGGCATATGGCGGTAGGCTGCATAGAGAAGGAAAGACTACTGATTTATGTGTTTGTTCGTTTTTAATGAGCATGGAAGGGCAGATGGTTTGATTTTCTGGACATATTCATTGTGTTCTTTGTATGATTCTTAGGTCTAGAGGTGTTTCAGGTGTTTACTGAGGAAATTTAGGTAAACATTCTGTAATGGCTGACCAACATTAGGATTTTTCACCCCTCTCAGTGGGTAGTCAGAAAAAGCATTGACAATGTTTAGAAAACAGGCAGGAAGCTTTCATTTTATATGCCTGGCATTAGGGATCTTGTCATTAAGTGAAGTTGAAGATGATGGCTTCGTTTTTACTGAAGAACACCCACTCAAACTTTAATTTTCAAGAGGAGACTGAAGCAATCCGTAAGTTTCAAAATGAGAAACGTGGCACCAGGGGTAGAAGTTAGAGGTGGACCCCAGTGCCAATTACAATGAGGAACGGGTCTTCTGGTGACAGATGTAAAATAGTGTACAAGTATGGGGATTAGGATATCTCCTCCAGGCCGGTCAGCAAAAATGATGTTTTTGTTTTATTTTGTTTTGTTTTGAAAAGATGGGTGTAAATCACTTCTACCCTAGTTTTGGAGACATTAAGAGGGCTATTAAGATATGAGGTAGAAACAAAGACCTCCACCTGTCAGCAGACAGAATACAGAAGTTGAGAACTAGGCTGGCCCTGACTCTTTCAAATAGAAAATCCCATGGCACTTTGTGATGTTATTGACATATGTCAACTTGGAGGGTGTTTTTGAATGAGATTAACATTTAAGTCAGTGAACTTTGAATAAAAAGATTGCCTTCCATAGTGTGAGTGGTTTTCATCTAATCAGTTAAAGACCTGAACTAAACAAAAATATTGGTCTCCCAGAGCAAGAGGGGAATTCTCCAGCAGACTGGCTTTGTACTTCATGTGCACCTGTGTCTCTCCTGGGTCTTGAGCCTGCCAGCCCACACTGCAGATTGGATTTTCCAGTCTCGCATGAACTGGCTTCTTGTACTAAAGATCTCTCACATATATTCTCTCAATCTCTCTCTCTCTCTCTACACACACACACACACACACACACACACACACGTGAGGTAAACAATTAAGTTCACAAACTCATCCTAGAGTGCTACATACCTCATTGCTGAATATCACTATGGTCACCTTCAAAGTACTCCCCTTGGGAAGCTATGCACCGATGCCAGCACCTAGTCCACCTTTCAAAGCAATTTTGGAACTCTTTCTGGAATGGCCATCAGAGCTGTCATCATATTAGCCTTGATGTCCTGAATGTCATCAAAGTGTCTTCCTTTCAATATTTCCTTTATCTTCAGGTAAAGAAAGAAGTTATTAGGGGCCAGATCAGGTGAGTAGGGAGGGTGTTCCAATATAGTTATTTGTTTACTAGCTAAAAACTCCTTCACAGACAGTGCCGTGTGAGCTGGTGTATTGCCGCGATGTAAGAGCCATGAATTGTTGGCAAGAATTTCAGGTTGTCTAACTTTTTCATGCAGCCTTTTCAGCACTTCCAAATAGTAAACTTGGTTAACTGTTTGTCCATTTGGTTCAAATTCATAACGAATAATCCCTCTGATATCAAAAAAGGTTAGCAACATTGTTGCAACAAATTCAAGAACTTAATTGTTCGACCCGTGTGTGTGTGTGTGTGTGTGTGTGTGTGTGTGCGTGCACACACTCTATAAGGAAATGAGTGCAGTAGAAAAGACATTGGTTCTTTTTCTTTGGAGAACACTGACAAATACACACTTGAAACTTTTCCTCAAAAAATATAAGACAATTTTGAGAATTGAAGAGTGAGATTAATAGTTTGGAGAATTGTTCATATTATTTATTACTTTAGGGTCTACATAGCTGCTTGATACTGTAGATTTAATAACATATACTCAAAATAGGATTAGGTTTGTTGAATAAATGAAATATGCAAAATAGTCTTATTTCAGAGGTATTTATTTGATAAAAAAAGTCAATTGAACAAATAAATAACATCACTTGAAGGATTCTAAGTCTAGAAAAGAAATAATTTATCATGGCTAGTCTGGCTTCCTAAGTGTTTGCTACTTTAATTTACATCATGTATGTTCTTTTCCTGGTTGCTGAGGATGTATAATAGCTACAGAGAGAAAGCCTGCACTTCTGTCAATCATGAACTCAATTGTAGTTTGCCAATGACTTTCCCAGTGTTAATGCCATATGAAGAAATTTTGAAAAGTAGTAAATTGGAAAAAATATATATATAAAACACCTCCAACAATCCCCTAGAAAATATTTTATCTTTGCAACCTTGTTAAGCACTTCTTCAAAGCTCTGTCCCTAATTCCACAAAGCAAGAACTTTAAGGAATGCATGTTTTCCTCCAATGAAATGTACACTTGATTTTTCCGGAATGCCTGTGATTTGCGATGCCTTACTGACCTCTTCAGGATATCAAGTTTTCTGCCTTTGTAAGGGCACGAGGGAATAGGGACTGTTGCTATATTAAAGTTGTTATTAATCCCAGAAGGTCACAGAAGGTCAGTGAGACCAATCTTTATTCATAGCCTCTTCCCCCACCCCTCCGATATCCAAGAGTCTGCATCACACAGGGTTCACTGTCACTGCCTGTGATACCCTTCAGAGAACTCAGTATTTCACTGGTGCTGACAATGGCAGAAAGTGGATTGTTCTGTCAGCAACTATTGTGTCTCAGTTGCTTTGAGACACCATATGTTATATTGTATATCTTTTACTTTTATTATATGTTATATATAATAATATATATGTTATATAGTTTACTTCTATTTCTCAGAGTCTTTTAAATAGTGAGTATGTATTGTTTGGATAAAGCTTCCATAAAAAGTATCCCAAACTGGATGGTATACATAACAGAAACCCATTGTCTTGTAGTCCTGGAGCCCAAGTTAGAAATTCAGGCGCTGGCAGAGCGGGTTCCTTCTGAGGGCTGGGAGGGAGGATCTGCTCCGGGCCTCTCACATTGGCTGGTAGATGCCATCCTCATGTTCACACAGTGTGTCTGTCTCCCAATTTCCCCTTTCATAAGGACACCAGGCATACCAGGGCCCATTCCAATGACCTCATTTTAAGTTGATTACCTCTGTAAAGATCATATCTGTATAAAAGGTCACAGTCAGAGGTACTAGGGATTAGAACTTCAACATATATATTTGGGGTGGAGGGGGTTGGAGGGGGGAGTGGCATACAGTTCAACCCATAACAGTGAGTCTGTCAAAAACAACGCATGGCCTGACCTCCAGTTCACTATGAGTGTCCAGCCAGTATTTTTATTTTAAGTATCTTAACATCTATCACTTTAGAGCTATGATCATCGGTTGGATGTTTCCACGGGACAGGCATTGTTGGGCATTGCATATAAAATTAGGAATCGTTTCCTAAAATACATACTTTTGAGAAGAGGCGGGCAGAAGGAGAGAGGTTTGGGAGGCTGTGGCTCTAACTAGATGGGGTGACAGAGGAAGACCCCTCCTCAACCCAGCAGCCACCACTCTCCCTTGCCCCCAACATCTTCCTCTGAAAGTGCTGGATATAGGACTGGATGTTTTCTTAGAACCAGCAGAATTGTTCTGCCAATAAGCTCATTGGAATCTCAGTAGCTAATGTAGAGAATTTCTCACATATCTTATAGCTCTTTAGAGCCTAAAATTTCTTTGTGCCTCAGAGTAGCTATAAACAGTACTGAGAGTAAACATATATATTACTTCCTTGTTTTTATGAGAAAAACAAGGCCCAGAGAAATAAAATCACTGTCTCCAAGTCACAGATCTTCTAATTGGTGATTCTTAATATGAACACTGATTTATAACCAAAACACATTGCTCAGTCATACTGCTGACATTGAAAGCCCAATGAATCTCCTGATTACAGTGCGAGTAGAATTGCTCCGCAATGAAAACAAGATTTACCAAGTCGAAGGATGTCCAGTCAGGAACACCATGCATTTATTCATGCATGTGAGTACTCACACACCTGTATGTTCACATCTGTGCAAACACACCACTTCTAGTTATAACTTAAAACAAGGAATCGGTGCAGTAGACAAGGTAGGCAGATGACTGATTTTAAAATACGTAGTATGTAAATGAGGTCAAATAAGATTTCAAATCCTCATTCTGATCCATCCAAGCCCAGTAATTCACTGACAAATAGACCTACTTTATACAGAAATAACAATTTGGGTGGCACTAAGTTGGTAGTAATATTTCATAGACATTGACACTCAGTCCGGAATGGGAAATAGAGTCAATATACTATAATGGCTTATTATTTTACTAAGTAACTGATTCAACAAATATTCATTAACTCCCCCTGAATTTCCAAACACTTGACTAGGTGTCAGGCCACAATGAAAATGTAAATTGAAAAAGAAAAAAAAAAAAAGAATTGTACATCTACTTTCATTACAATTATAAATATTATCACATGATACCTCTGGTAAATTAGCATTGTCACTTCTTCTGACCTAACTTTGCTTATTTTTATACTATTCTCTGCTAGGTTTAATTAACAGCATTTATGAATTATCAAAACAACTGAAATTATATAGAGGAAAATGTGGCATATATAATGAATTTAGCTTTTCTTTGCCCTTTTTATTATTATTATAAATCCTCAGGCTACTTAATCTCCTCATCTGTCAAGCTTGACTTTATTACAAGGCATGCTCTTATAACGATCAGTGCAGTGAATTTGCGTCTCCCCCAGTAAAGGGTCAATCAAAGAAGGTAACTTTATTCTGATTTCAGAAAATCTAATTATCGCTGCTGTCTTGACAATTTGCATATTTTAACCACAATGCACCGTATCACATTTTCCTTTAAAATTTATCATGACCTAAAGCTGTGTCACTTTTATCCTTGTGGCTACTGTTGAGTAAATTGATGGACAGATTGAGAAAGTCTTGCAATTACTGTTTCAGTCATATCTAACCAAATATATGTTAGGGAGAATGGATGGCAGGAGATTTCAACTGTTCTGATATGATTCCGTTTTTTTTTTTTCTCATTCTCCAAATCTGTCAGTGACTGTAATAGCATTGATACAATCTCTGAGCTGCTTGTCCACCATGACTTACACATTTTTAAATTAAACGAACTTTCCTTTTTTTTATGTAGCTCATATTTCCAAAAGCTGTGGACTAGTAAACGGAAGGTACACACCATGAAATAGGCAGGTAATTCTTTCCTCATCAATGTCTTGAAAGATAAAGCAGAGATAACCCAAATCAAAACCAACCAAATAAACAGAAATAAAGACAGAAACAACAAAAACCTATTCCTATGACATTGTTAGATCAAACAGGATTTATAAACATAATATATTTTATGTTGTATTGTGCTTAGGAAAAGAAAATCATTTTAAGCAGCATTTGATGAATGAGACACTCAAGGTTAATTGAACTACATTTTGACCTGGATTTTCTTCTAAAGGCTAATTATAAAGTTTGTGTAACTCCATCTATGGCCTTAGAAAACACCACAGTTTTTTTTACTCAATTTTCCCTCATGATTGATATGTTGTTGTTTGGTTTGGTTTGCCTTTTAGGATGGGATAGTTTAGCACAGGAGTTGGGCTAGCCTTGAATTATGATAAGCAACAAAAAGTCCTCATCATTATAAGCAGATTTCCAACAGGCTTCTGACATTTTTGCAAATGAAATAGCTCTTTTGTCAAGTAAACCAAGGAATGCCGCTTAACTCTAACATTCCCTCCAGAAACGATTTAAATTATACAGAAAGAGGGGTCCCTTTCACATCTTCACTTTTACGAACTTTACTTGTGATTTATTTCTGAAAATAGGAATCCTTGTTTCAGAGCCTGTTGCTCTCTTAAACATACTTCAGGAGTTTTTTGTTTTGTTTTGTTATTTTCTCCCTTTGAAGCAAGTTAGCATTCTTTTTATTCTTTTGGTAGAAAAACTTTAGAAATTTTTGGAGCAAGATGAGCATTCAAATACAAGTTGTAATGTAAATCTATCAGAATGTCTTTCTTCTCTTACATACCAGGATTTCAGTGAAGGAGTGCCTTACTTCCTTTGTCTTCCTACCCCAGGCCTTAGCTCTCTATGGGTGGTCATAAATATTTGTCAAATGATATTTTAATTAGTTAATATTGCACTCTTACTATGTAACAGATCCTGTGTTAACTACTTTTATGAGTATCATTCCATTAAAGATCAAAAAATGCTATGATGTACATAAAACAATTATGTCCATTTTTAGAAGATGAAACAGTGGGATTATGAAATTTATCCAGTGAAGTAAATAGCAGAACCCTGACATCAATCTGACTAAATGTGGCCGACTCCAAAGGCCATACTTTCAGCCATTAGTCAGTCACCAGTGGAAATGACTATTGTGTGCCAAATATGTCATATGCCTCCCTGTAATCGTCGATCTTCCTTGGTGATAGTTTGGGACCACCAAGTAAGTCATTCTAGCAATGGGCGGCTGTGAGTAGAATTACCATAAGTTTATTTTCAGTCTAATGTGGGTATGTATTTTGTTGTTGTTGTTGTTTCATTTTCTCTTCTCCTGCTGTAGCAACTCTGGCGGCCACTTGTTGACAGTCTCCTAAGAGCCTCCAAGTGTCAAGTTCCTGGGTTTCTATGCGGAACAGACTCCTCTCCCAAAATGTGCTTTAGATTTGTGGTAAGAATATAAGAGATTTGGAGGTTAACTTGTTACTTCAGCAAAATCCAGCCTTCCCTAACTAATATAGTCCTATGAGAAAGGAAAAAATGACATTAGTTATTAAATGAGTAAATAACTGATTTTATTGTCTGTGAGCATATATTACATTAAGAAGGATACACAATTCTCATAATTGTCAGTAGATGACATCATACATGAATTTTTTTTTAAAGTTCTGAGATTTCTTAGTGGAAGAATATAATAAAAGAAATAAAAATAAGATGCAGTAAAATATTACTAATATTAACTTTTGGAGAATATTTGCTGAAGCATTTTTTTCTTTTAATCTAGGAGGGCAAATGTTATTTTTTTTTTAAGTTTAGGGGAGAAAAAGTAATATGATATTCTGGACCTTTTTTATTTTTCAGTTACTTGTATTTACTTTATCTGATTATAAGCCACTTCTAAGTCAGACCTGTCGGAGACCCACAAAAATTAGGGAGAGGAAGGTTCAAATGTTGGGGACTTTTTGGGGTAGTGGTGGTGGAATGGGGAGATAAGCAAGCTGATATATGCTGTGAATAAGGCCTTACTCTTCTGTGTAAAGATTTCAAGACAAACAGGAGTCTGAATTTCAAGGAGTGTTAGTCTCTGCAAAATATGACTCACTCACAAAGATTGTTTATCATAGAATTGTCCTTTATAAAATTATGCATAGAAAACAAAACATTAGAAACTTTACTTTGGGAGCAGAGAGAGTATATGTGTCTCAATATGGGATAGCCAAAACTATGGACTATCACAGCACTGCACCACGTGGTTAGGTAAATCAGTGAATCGTGATGCTAAAATTGTTACTTTGGGCTAGAGGCCAGGTGGCATAGCTGTTTATATTACCATAGGCAAGTCATTAACATGCCAGGAGCAGTTTTGTGTAATTTATAGAAGTTTGTGTAGTATGGAAAAACAATGTCTGAAATCTCTCCTAGCTTTAATATTCTGAAAATCTCTAAATCTTATAGCATAGCAGCTCAAAGCATGTATGCTTAACAGCTTTGTAACCCAGCACGTACTACCCAGCCTTTTGTAACTGTTTCTCGATCTGTAAAATAGGAATAATAATAGGATCTCTCTCATACAGTTTTTGTGTAAATAAAGTTAGGATAATACACGTAAATGATTAGAATTCTGTCTGATCAGTAATAGCCCCGCAATAAATAAGAGTGACTTTTGTAGATAAAAATAACATGTTTTCAAAAACGACTGTTCATTCCCTACCAGACAATTTAGCAAAGTTCTGCCCTAAGAGTGATCTAATTTCACGTTGGCTAAGATTGTGCTTACTTAACACAGTCATAACTTGTATAATCAGTCAATTTCTATTATGCGAACGCTACATGTCTTTCTTCACATGTATCTCCCCACAGAGTCTGATCAGACATTCTCTTCAGAGTGAGTTGGAATTGGTTGGATGTTAGCAACCATGATACTATTTTGGCATATTTGCATAATTCCTTTCTGATTATTTTATGGTTGAAGTAGTACTCTAATGAATGGGTTCTTTGATAAAGTCACTTTTCTTTTTTATTTAGGAGCTAGACCCCTCAGCTCAAGAGATGTATTAATTTTCTCTATTGCCAATGTAATATAGATGAGCCCTCCACAGCCAGCAACTGACCTACAGCTGGAGGGAACAGATGCACAGCAACCTGGCATGGGTTTTGGGCACTGTCTGTGGCTGAGATCATTGTAGCCTATTCCTAGAGAGCAGTTATGATAAATACAAAGCTTGGAGGATGGGAAAACCTTGTTCAGTGATAAGACGTGGCTTTCCTTGAAATCTTGGCCTTTCTTAGATGACTTAAAAGGAACTAAGTAAGGACGATTGGGCTAGTGTTGAAACAGCAGTAAGAAGAAGCACGCCTGTGATAGTGATAGAAATTAAACTGAGAGAACCCCTGGAAAGGTAAATGTCTTAAGGACACTCCCTTCTTGGTCTCTTGGTAAATAAAACCTTATCTGACTCTGCATATTACTTTAAGACAAATTTCTTATGAAATCAGAGGAAACCTATATACATATTATTTCCATTAACATCACAGGCTTTTCTCTTATGTATTCATATGCACCCTCTCCTTTTGGCCTCTAAATTCTAGATTAAGTTAAGAAATATGCTTAAGTTCTACCATTATTTTTCTTTCCTTTAATACCACGGAAGGAAGAAATATTTCAGCAGAAGATTCAGGAAGATGTATATTGGCAAATTAACACAACAGACACAGATGTTATGCAATACACAGAGGCTTCCAGGCTTAAAAGTTCTGTATTTCTACAAGCTCTTCTGATTTTTCAGGTGCTCAACTCAACAGAATCTCAAACCACACCCTTGGGATCTTCCTACCATTCCCTTGCAATGGGGACTATTAGTACCTGGAAAAGCCACGCTGGGGTGTCAGTAATTGCTTAGCTACTCGCTGAGACTGGAGTCATTTCCAGAAGGTAAAATCGTGGTACTCTGATGACAATATGATAGATAAGCTTTGCTTATATACTGCGACATTAACGGAAACAGAAAGAAGCAATAACTTGGTTAGGGAATTTTGCAATTCAAAGAGCCAACCTACAACGTTGCTTCTTTCCTAGAACCCTGCCATCACAGAGCAGAGCTTGTCAAGCTGAGGAGGCCTGACTTTCTCTTCCACAGTAACACCAGCATCTGACACATTCAGGGGAGGAGAGGCTACAATCTGAACCAAGATACTAATTATAAAGAACATGAAAGGATGCTAAATTTGGCTTGAGAACAAAAGCCAATCACTGTTCTTTTTTAAAAAATCAGTTCTAACATTTGATCTTCTTAATAATTTATGGTGGCTGTAATAACACTGGAGAATAACATTACATAAAGGAGTAGTAAGCATTGCTAAGAAAGAATTAGCCCAAAGATAATAAGATTATATTTGGTTAAGAAACCGGGGTCCCCATCAGGGCCTCCCTCCTCATGTAGTCAAACTTTTTGTGCTTTTTGCAATAGATGACATCTCTGGTTTGCCAAACCATTGCCTGATTTAATTATTTATAATAATTATGCTTACTAATATGGATAAAATTGTTGTACAATTGTTTTCTGCTTGGCAGGGGAAAAGGTTCTTTTGCTCTTAGTGGAACCTGTATTATTAAATGTAGTTCACAGAATACTGTCACGTGCAGAGGGTGTGTCCTTAGCCACTTGTGCTCACCCTGCACTGCTCTCTGCACTGCTCTCTGCCTTACTGGGGAACGTTGCCTTCTATGTACTCATCGCTCCATTCCTCCCACTTCACAGACCCACTTCCATCTGAGCCGGTGTGCACCCTCCTCCCAACTGAGTACAAACCGGTTTAGCCTCAGCATTCCATCTGAGTACATTGAAATCTTCACAGTTCACATTGAAGTCGAGGAAAACGCTCCTCAGCAATGGAAGAGAAGCATAAGCTGGTTGTGTCGGCTGTCAGAGAGAGTGTTCATACCGTCAAATCATCTCCATACCTACAACATTTATAGTACAGCTACAGGAATTAGTATCAAAAGCGCTTGGAGGGCTGGCCAAGTGGCCCGGTAGTTAAGCACTGGCTTAGGAAGCCAGCGACCCCAGTTTGGTCCCACATATGACGGCCAGTGACACTGCCTTCAAAAAAAAAAAAAAAAAAGCACTTGGAGTATATATTTTTTTTCCCTAAAAGCTTAGGTAAAGTTTAACTCTGATAACCACCATAAAACCCTGGTCCTCCAGGGTATAGAGGAAGAGTTGTTGCACGGAAAATACCTAATCCAGGAAGAGGCCATCCATTTTCAACCTTGCCAGATGCGTCTAACGCATAACATGCTCTAAAATGCCCCGGGGTAGGGGAAAGTCCCCCTTGTTTCTCTTCTCTGAACTTTCTTCCCGAATAAAGTTAGGCACTTTTCCAATTCATGAATATTTCCCTCCAGCAAGGGTTAATCAGTGTAAATGCATGGCTGCAATGGCAGCTTCTCTTCTTTGGCAGAAGCCCCAGAGTAAACAGATATGTGTCTGAAAAACAAGGTTCCCAATCCTGAGAAGGGCAAACCCAGATGAAATGCAAGAAAGTCACTTTTCAATCACGCTGGTTCTTTCCAGATTGAGCAGTGCTGGGAAGCACACGCTCTGGCAGCACTGCCACGAAGATAAGTTTGACGCACTGAACAGCAGTAGTGAACCTGGGACAGAGCAAACTGCCAGCAATGCTGGTAAGCAAGTGTTCACTCCTGTTCACAGCTGTGTGGGTTTGCAGTACCAGGTGTTCTGTGTAAACTCAGCTCAATGCCACATTTATCACTGAAAAGTTGTCAAATTGCATCATGCAGACTATCCCTCTCGCAGTTGTCACCAATGAAGCTGGGTGTCATTTGTTAGGGGACTCAACTAAGTGGATTCACAGGGATAATGTAAATCAGAGATCATATCAAATAGGCTCCAATAAAAATAGTGGACTATGAGAAATAGTTAATGAAAACTTCTCCAAAGCCATAGTCCTGGACTGTTTCCACCAACCGCTCAATTCTGATGTTTATAAGAAGCCAATAAAAAACTATCTTGCTGAAAAAAAAAATCTTTTTGACAACCACAAGGGGGTGGAGGGTGGGCATTGACTGTTGCATTAAACAATTGTGATGAAGAAATGTAGACTGCTGATAATGCTGCTGCAAAGCCCCTCAGAAAGCAGACTTTCTAATCTGCAGATGGTGTTATATATCCTGTTGTAATAATGGGACGAGGGACTGGACTGCTGAGTTTCTAGGTACCAAGTTAGGCAGTTAGTTTGATGGCAAATTTCTCCCACCGCTGCATAACACACTTAATAACTGAATACCCCCATCAGTGATATTGAGCCACTTTAAATACTGAATCATAGAATTTATGAGTTGGAAAGTACCTTAGGAGTTGCCTAATATATCCTCCCTCTGATATCTTAAGCTGTTCTAGAGAATCCCTTTAAAGTCACTGAGAAGCTTCTCTTCTACTCCAATATTTCCAGTGATAAAGAACTCAGTGCTTCATAAGAAATATATTTCTTTCCTGAAGATCACATTCCTCAATTAAGCTAAATTATTCTTCCCCATGATTTTTATACACTAGTATATAAAAATTGCCCTAATGCAATCCATTTGCTGCTACTGCTTTCCACCAGGATGTAGTTTCTATGAGGGCAGAGGCTGGGTTTGTCCTGTGTATTTTACCCATTCCTACATTTAGTACATAGTCTGGCAGTGGACCAAGTAAATACACATGTTTATTGAACATGTGAAACAACAGCAACTAAACCTATTTCTTATCATATCTTGATAATCATGAAAATGTTTAAGAACAGTTAAAAATCATTTAAGTCACATCTCACCTTTCAGTTTTTACTCATGTATTTTACCATCCTGATTGCTCTTTTATGAGCTTATTTAAGTATATGTATGTGTGAGAGTGAGTGTGTGTGTTTATGTGTTCGCATGCACAGCCTATGCCTTATCATATCAATGCTAATATCCCTTGGCCATTAACAACTTTAAAATAGTGTAATCAGTATTACGTGGTCAGGAGCGCTTGTCCTTGTCCATCAAAATCACAGTCTACAGTTATAATGAAGACACTGTCCATGCTGTTAATTCCAAGATCTCCCTCTTTCAAAATCACAGATTCAAATAAATACAATATTAACAACAACACCTGTTTATTCACTTCCATCATTTTCTTACGCAGGCCTTGAAATAGATCTACAAAATAATCCCGATCAAAAGGAAGATTATTGACTTCTAATTGATGCAATAGAAGTCTGTAGGGCCCCTCAAATGTTAAATTATAGTGAATTATACACTTTGCCTCATTTTTCTTTTTCTCTCTCAAATTGAAGACTTCAGAAAGTTAGAAAATTCAGCTGTTCTTCTTTCCCTCATAACTTAACTTGTACCTAATTCCCAGAATCCCAGTTTCATTAGCAACAGAGCTGTCATTTTTGCCAGTTACTGATAATGATTATGAAAATTTCCTGGGATCAGTTATTTATAAGAAAAAATAGTTTGTGTAACAAGTATTAACTTAGTACCTGCCATGAACAAGAAATTACTCTAAATACCATCCCTTATCAAGATTATATTTGGGGTGGATAAGGAAACCAGGGAATAAATAGAGAATTATGAGTGAAGAAATATATATTAGATAATCACAGTGGAAAAATAGAGCAGGCCACATGTCCTGGCCAATGAATGGCCATGACAATGTTGGTCAAAGACTGTGAAGGTGACATTGAGTAAAGGAGTAAAGGAGAAAGGGGTTGGTGTTATGCAGAGAATCAGGGGAACCACATAAAGCAGGCTATTTTAATGCTGCTCAAACCTTACCGTGCATTTAAAGGAAGACGAGTGACACAGGGGCCTTTAGATAACCCAACAGGGCAACATAATTTGTTGCTATAGTCTGATGATAAGAGGTATAAAGGGAAGAGGAAAGGAGAATAATTTTAGTTAGAAACATCATTATCTTTTCTATAAAATAGACAAGTACTTCCCCAACCCCTCATCTCAGCACAATGCTTAACTTTTATGATTTTCATTTCTGTGGCCATTATTTGAAGCTATTTTACCATAACTTCCTCATTTTCCTGTGTTGTCTCACTTTGGGATTCCATTAGATGCTAAATGTGTAGGTACCAAGAGTATCACATGGGAAGCTCCTTTGCATGAGAATTCTAGAGACAAATTTGCATTCAGAAACGGATGGGAAAGGTTTCAGGAAAGCTATTGAATTTTCATATGGGTGCTCAAATGAAACCTTTAAGCCATTTGAATTTATTTCATTGCTACACACCGATCCCATAAATTTTCATTACCTTTGATACTACATATTTACTTATTTTTCTCAGTCCTATGGTAAACCAGGAGGGCAACTAGAGTTTGGAGAACCTTTACTATACAAATTATAAAGCAGTAACAGTTTTAGGATATATTATGCATGTGACACGTGTGTGTGAACTTTCTTTCTCTTACCCATACATACACCCTTGTATCTGATTTCTGGAAAACTGATAAACCAACTCCATTGAAAAGGAAAAAGCCTATTAGAGAGAGCATCAGATCTTCCACATAGCATCTTTTCTTTCCCTGCTCTTATTTGGGTGCTTACGTAATAGTTCAATTCCACCTTGACCACTCTTCTTTAACGAAAACTAAGGTAATGATTCTGTGTGGGAATTAACTGTGATAAAATGATTCCACCTTTGATATCTTGACTTCATGTATTTATCATCATTTAGAAAAGTGGTTCAAATGTTACCTTTAGGATGGGGACTTAAAGAAACAAAATAAATGCCAAATGTCTTCCGTTGGCTTTGCCTATGGGTTGAGTGTAAAATGGGTCACAGAAATCTATTTTTTTTCCTTTCTGAACAGAGCTAATCAACATTTATCTATTATAGAAATAAAATTCACTTAGCGGCTCTTGGGAAACAGAATATAGCCCTACTATCTACACCTTAATAGCGTTTCTATATCATTTCAATCTAATTTCTAAGTTGAGCTGAATGTAAATGTCAGTTGCCCATTGATTGAAAAAAAATGAAAATCATTATTTTCGTTTCATTCCCATAATGCTCTTCTGGCATACATATGAAATGTTGTCTTCTAATTCACACTCTTGAGTTTCATAAATTAATATTGCTGTTTTGATTTCAATTAGACTTTCTAATTTTCTGATAAATCACTTGGATGAAAGGGAATCATTTGCCAGTTGGAGCCTGTTTGCATTATCAGTGAATTATTCGGCAGTACTCTCCCCCACGTGCTCAGAATATCAGCCCTATGTTTCCTCTTCACCCCCTGGTGATTTTCTCCTTTTTAGGACCCCATCTGAGTAGAACAGAGAAAGCTGAGGCCATGTAGAAGGATTCCATTTCTCTGGGGCAGGGTGTCATGAAAGGGGGGCCTGTGTTTCATGTCCCCAGTAGAAAAACAATGGCTTTGCAGATCCACTCATGTGTTCTCTCTTGATTTGATGCTCCAAGAATGGAGCCGATGAAAGGATCGAAGCGTCCCTACTGCCAAAATAAATGGACATGAAACTGTTCACTACCTCCTTCATCACCACTGTAGGCTGAACAAGCTGTTCCCCTTGGGCTCTTCTAGTTAATTGGTCAAAAACAGATCTGGTGGAAATCTGTGCTGGAAAAGGTAACTGCAGATAGGGTGGTGCTCACCTGTAAATTAATTGGAGACCCTGTCTGATATCCATCCTGGTCTGGCACCCTCAGAACTGGAGCAAACAACATGGCTTAGGGAAGAACAGGAGAATGAGACATTATACCTTATATCGAAGGGCATTCCTTCCAGTCATTGTGTGATCTCATTTTCCCTGACACCACTCTCATTGCAACCCTTATCACTTTAGCTTTGGATTAATAACTTGTTCCCAGCCACTGGCCTATTCCCATTTATCCCTCCAAACTGTCACACTCTGCCAGATTAATCTTCCTGCAGGAGGGCTTTGCATATATCCTCCCTCTGCTTTAGTGCCTGCCATTGACCCCTCTGTTCCCCTCAAGATAAAGATCATACTCCTTTATCATAGCATTTGACACATTTTGATCTTTTCTTTTTCCCGTTGCTTTAAGTAAGAACTCTGTTCAAATCTAGCCTGCTGGGTTTTTGTTTTTGTTTTTGTTTTCTAAGAAGACAGAAATATCTTTTTCACACACAGTGGAAAGCCTTCTTGCTTTCGTTCTCTCATGTTTATATACTTTTTCAAAAATCAGCTTATGCTCTACCGCCCCCTTGAAAAAGTGTCCTGTCCAGTCTTATTTCTCAACACATCTCCTTACATACCCTGGTATGAGGAGCACAGGCTTCTTTATAACTATGCTGTGTTATGCTCCCATGTTCCTTAGGCTCCATGCTATTAAGACAGTTATCTGCCTGTCATCATCGCCCCCCTGATCCCCTTGCCCATGATCCTCTTTGTTTCTTGTGGGTCCTGTGAACTCCTACATACCCTACAAGGCCCAAACCATTTACCTCCCCCACAACCCCACCATATTTTCCCAACACAATCCTTAGAAAGAATGAAATTCATCCTTATTTGCCTTCTCATTCATCTTTATACATATGCTTTTTATTGCATGCATATTTTTTAGTTACTGTTTACATGGTTTTTTCTTCTACTTCTTAATCCAGGCTGCAACTCCTTGAGGATAGAAGATGAGACATATTTATTTGCATGTCCTCCAACCATAGCATAGTAATTGACACATGTTTGGTGCTCAGTAAGGGTTGATCAATAATAACAGTGACTTAGTTTCCTTTTTCATAAATTTGAACTAAATGTATCTCTTCAAGTAATCATAATCATTTCATCAATATCATCAAAAGTAGTGGTCTTAATAAATGCCACTCTTAAACAAGTGAGTTATTAATATCTTTTTTTTTTCCCCTTAGGATCTCTAAACTCTGGGTAGCTGGAGAGTAAGGAGTTTATCTTACGAGGAAGAGCTGAAAAATATGCAAAGCTCATTTAAAGCAATTCAACGGGTAGGAAAGAAAAATTCTAGATTCTTTTTTTTGAGCCGGAAGAGTTATTTTATTTATTTATTTGTATTATATGTTTCCAGTATAAATAATTTCACATCTGTATACACTACAAAGCGATCACACCCAAAAGTCTAGTTGCTATTCATCATCTTACAATTGACCCCTTTCACCACTTTCACACATTCTGTATCTGCTTCCCCTCTGGTAACCACGGATCTGCTCTTTGCATCCATGAGTTTGTTTTTGTTTTGTTTGTATTTGCTTTTGTTTTGCGGTGTGTGTGTGTGTGTGTGTGTGTGTGTGTGTGTGTGTGTGTGTTAAGATTCCACATGTAAGTGAAATCATTTGGCTTTCCTTGTCTGACTTCTTTTACTTAGCGTTGTATCCTTCAGGTCCATCCATGTTGTTCCAAGTGGCAAGATGCCATTCTTATTTATGGATTATTTATTCTTTATCCACTCATCCATTAATGGATACTTAGATTGTTTCCATATCTTGGCTATTATATTTAAAATGCTGCAATGAACATAAGAACATAAGGATCTATATATCTTTTATAATTAGTGTTTTCTTATTCTCTGGATAACTGCTCAGAAGTGGGTATGTCTATAATAGCCTATTTTAAGTTGTTAGCAACTTAAATTTCAGTATATTCTAAAGACTTACATTTTTACTCCCCACCATGTTTCGTATTTTAAATGACACTTTTTGTTTTTATTTTATGTTTCTCTTTATTAATTATTATAACTTCACCACTTTTGTCTTTTAAACTTAGGAATTTTTTTATAAGTGACTGTTCCACTACTTTTTCTTATATTTACCTCTTCCAGTGAAATGTTTACCTTTATCTGTTTCCTTATTATTAGTTAGTGCTATTTCTTTTCTGCTTAAAGAAGTCCCTTTTACATTTCTTGTAAAGCCAGTTTAGTTGTGATGAGCTCCTTTAGGCTTTGCTTATCTGAAAACTCTTACTTTCTTCTGTTTTGAATGATAATCTTGTCAGGTAGAGAGCTCTTGATTGTATTTTTTTTTTCAGCACTATAAATATGTCATGCCATATTCTACCCTGTAAAGATTCTGCTGAAAAATCTACTGATAGCCTTATGGTGTTTCCCTTGTACATGACATTTTTTTTTTTTTTTTTATCTTGGTGCTTGTAAGAGTCTCTCTTTATCCTTACCTTTTACCATTTTAATTATAATGTGTCTTAGTGAGTATCTCTTTGTGTTCATCTTATTTGGAACTCTTGTCTTCCTGTACCTGAATGTTTGTTTCCTTTCCCATGTTAGGGAAATTTTCAGCCATTATTTTTTTCAAATACTGTTTCTGGCCCTTTCTCTGTCTCTTCTCCTTCTGGAACCCCTATAATGCAAATCTTATTTCATTTGATGTTGTCCCAGAGGTCAACTAAAGTATTTTTACTTTTTAAAATTCCTTTTACACTTTGCTGCTCTGTCTGGCTAGGCTCCTTTGATTTGTCTTTCAGTTCTCTGATTTGTTCTTCTGTTCCTCCATTCTGCTCTTAAACCCTTCTAGTATTTTTTTTTTTTCAGTTATAACTTCTGTTTATCCATTCTTCTCCCAAAGTCAGTGAGCAACTTTATGACCATTACTTTGAATTCTTTGTCAGGTAGACTATTTATCTCCATATCCTTAAGGTCTTTTTCTGGTGTTTTGACATGTTCTATCATTTGGAACTTATTCCTGTGTCTTATTTTGCTTGACTCTGTGTTGTTCTCATGTATTAGGCAAAACAGCTACCTTTTTCAGTATTGAAGGAGTGACCTTGTGTGGGTGATAATTCCTCACACCCCTGTCCTAGCTCTTGGTTGTCTCTCACACCTTTGTTACCGTCTAGTGGACCTGAGTTGTTCTGGATATGTCCCCATTGTTGAGGGTGTACCAAGACTTGTCAGTGTCCCAAGGGGAGGAAGCATTTAGTACCGAGTTTCTGGTTGATTAGAAGCTGGATCCTCAGGCAGCAGCTTTATATAGTTTATAAATACAAATTTTTACAGTTCTGTGGGACTGAGATTGTTATCCCTGCTGGCCTCCAGGCCAGGAGATCCAGAGGTGTCTCCTGGGTGATAGTTGCCAAAATCAAGACACCAAATAAGTTTCTTTCTGGGAAATCTTGTTGAACTATAGTGAGGCCAAACCTGTGCACAAAGATGGTGTCTCCTGGCTTTTGTTCCCTGGGGCAGCCTCCTTAGCAAATAGGCGTGTGGGAAACCTGAAGCCTATCCTTTACCCTGATGCTCTATACTAAGTGAATAGGCCTCTTGCACAGGAATGGAGTTCGGTTTTACTCTGCTCCTTCTGCAGTGCCCTGAGATTGGGGGCCTGACAGGAACTGTCTTTCAGATTGGTCAAGTCCTTTGCAGCTCAGTTACACCAGCTACCTTGTCCACCAGGGGGAGACAATCAAGGGGTGTCTCCTGCATGGATTGTGCTCACTCTGGTGGCTTTAGCAAGGCAGCTGCAGAGTGAAAGGCGCAGGGCTCACTGGCTGGTTTCAGAAAGGCAGTGAGCACATTCCTTGCGAGCTTCGGCAGTGCAGTGAGAAAGCGCCTTGTCTGTGTGCACATCCCGGCGTCCTGGAGTCAGGCTGGGTGCAGGACGTCTGTGTGCACATCCCGGCGTCAGGCTGGGTGCAGGACGACATCGTGACCACGTGTGCTTTTCAGCCCTGGGGGGCGAGGGGGTGGGGTGGGGGTGGGAGCAGTTTTGCAGCTTTAGGTCTGCAGTAGGAGAATGCCATCGCTGTTCATGGTGGCTGCCCCATCCAGAAAACCAGGGAGCGTTGCAACCACCCATGCTCTGTGGTTTCATCGAGGCAGTGAGACAGTGATTGCTCGCTCCACGTGTCTTAGCAAGGCAGGGGGAGGGTGCTGTGTCTGAGCTCACTCTGTTGCATTAGCAGGTTAGGTAGAGAGTGTAATCACGGTGTCAGCTCCTCATCTCTGAGCAGCGTTTCAGTTGTCCTCTGCCTCTCCAGCCCACTCTTTTAGGCTAGAAAATGACTCTCATTCCCATATAGTATAGGTGCTTTTCAAGCTGCTGTTTATTTTTTGTTGTTGTTTGTTTGTTTTGTTGTTATTGTTGTTGTTTGGTTTTTTTAATGTGTCTGGGGTGAGAAGAGATGAGTCTCAGCTTCCTGTTGCCCTTTGTGTCTGTTACCTACCAAGCCCATTGGTGTTCTAAGCCAGGTATTTTGGGGGCTTGTCTCCTCCGTGCATCTTCCAGGAGTTGGGATGTCAGATGTGGGCACCAACCTGTCCTCCTTAGGAAGAAGCACCGGTCTGTGAGAGCCCTTCCTGCTGTGCGTTGCCATTCCTGGGTGGGGGTTTTTACGCGACCTGTCCCTGCCTCGTCTTCCCAGCTCAATGTGGTCCTTTGTGATCTCGTTGTGGAGAACAGTTTGTATAGTTTTCAAATCACTTTCAGACGCAAACAATATATACGTAGCTGTACAGTTGGTGTGTCAGTGGCAGGAGATGAATTCAGAACCTTCCTTCACTGCCATCTTCCTTCTTCAACTCCCTGGCTTTTCAGAAAGAACAGGCTGAGGTTATGCACAGTGTCAGATGTGATACTGACCTTTCAACTATCCTCCCAAAAAATAAACACCTATCCCTAACAATATTAGCATTAAAATAAAAAGATCACCATAGCTGTAGCTATGGGAACCCTTCACTCCCCTGGTTTTGAATTTTAAAAAAAATATCAAATCTCAGAGGGATTTGTTTTAGCATCCTTAATAAAAGGTGCTACTGGATTGTCGGAAAAGTCATGACTCATTTTTGCAACGAAAAACATAAAAAATACATCATGACTTTTCCAACAGCCCAATACATAGAAAAAAGAGTTAACAGCTTGCAAGTTAGGAGACAGGAATCTGATGATGGCCTGTCAGTCAGTCAACTCCTCCATCAACAATAAAGATGAGTAATACATTTCCAGGATCATCAAGGAAACTCAGGAATGGGAATGCAGGCAGACATTCCTGTGGTTCTGCTATTTTGGACTGGTTTTCTTGAAACCCATTTCATTTCAAACATCAGGAAATGTTAACAGATGTGAGTGAACTGCGTTCTTTTTCTCCCTAGTTCAACAGGCAGACGTGAAAGAGTTAACAGTGTGTGTAAGATGTTGCTCCGACATAATTTGCATTCCAAGATGGAGCAGAAAGTTATGGGGAAAAATTATATCCCTCTTGGCATGTTTTCAAGCTAAATTTGGGAGACTAGAAAAATCTGAATAAATTATAAAGCCTACACCAAACACCTTAGAAAGTGACTTAAACTGAACCCAATTTTATTTTTAATGTTCTCAAAAGACTAATTTGACACCTTGACTTTTGTGTGTTAACAACATTCAGCACTGCTTTTTTTCAATTATTGAATTTCTCTTCATGAAAATTAGATCATAAATACTTTTTTTTTCAAAAAGAAAAAAAGTTAGACCAAAAGACTGAGCCCACACAGAAAATTGCAAAATGGATAATTTACACACAGGAATTATAACCTTTGTACTATTTTGACTCCAGTGTTTCTCTCTCTCTCTCTCTCTCTCTCTCTCTCTCTCTCTCTCTCTCTCTCTATATATATATATATATATATATATATATATATATATATATATATATTCTGAGATTTTTTTATATAAAATATATTGCTGAAAATAGACTTGAAAAGATTTACTTGTATTTTCTTAATAGTCCTGAAATAAAGATTAAACTCTTTACTCTCAATTTCTTGGACATCTTTTGTACATACTACTTTGAGAGTCAAAGGAGAAAAAAGCGGATAAAGAAGAAATCTGTAAAGAGTGAGGAGGCAGAGGCAGAGGAGGAGAAAAGGTGAAACACGGTAAGCTTAACATGATAGCTGACTACAGTAAAGAGTAAGCAAAACAGATCAAACCTACTACCATGGAGCAGATAGACTAGAAAGGATTTAAAATATATTCACAGTGATTTGCTTATTGAGTAAAATGATTACTCAAGAGCAGTGGCCCTTGTGTGTTCCATGGTTTCAAGCATCTGTGGGCAACTCCCCATCCAGTGGGTACAGGCCCTCATTTGCAAAGCAGTTTCACACAGAAGCTCTGTAGACCGGGCCACAGGTTCTTGCCACCCTTTCTCCACTTCCCCTCTCCTCTCCTCGCCTCCAAATTGCTCAACTGTTCCATGTCTTCATTTTAAGCAGGAGTGGTCTGTGTGAACTGTGAACTCACACGTGGCATAAAGAACACACCAGATGTACAGCTGACCTTGAACAACCCAGGTCTAACTGTATCGGTCCACTTATATGCAGACTTTTTCCAATAATTTTACAGTCTGTCCTCTATATCTCCAGGATTCATATACACACGATTCAGGAAGCAGGCTGTATGCATTGTTCTACACCATTTTCTGTAAGAGAATTGAGTACCCTTGGAATTTGGTACCTGGGGAGAAGCCTCCTGGAACCAATGCCCCACAGGTACCAAGGGACAAGGGTAGTTAAGTTTTGGGAGAGCCAAAAGTTATATGCAGGTTTCTGACTGTGTGGGGAGTTCAGTACCCCTAACCCAGACATTGTTCAAGCATCATACCCTCCTTTATTTCCCTGGCCCCTTATTGTTCTCCCCTTTCCACTCTCCAAAGCCCTTTTTGTTCCCTCTCTGTTCTTCCTTTGAAAACCTCAGTCACCTTTGTCTTAGTTGGAATGGGGCTCAGTTTATACTGGAGTCTCTCTTCCCTATTATAATAGTCTAAATAAAATGCCTTGCTGCCTTTAACAATTATTGGGTGCTATTTCTTTTCGCTCTTTCAGTAGGACATGTTGACTCTGTACGGAGAAGTGAATTAATAAAGCTTGTAAAGAAAGTGGGTATTATTCCATACATCATGGAAATGGCAAATGAAAGAGAACATACTCATCTAAAGAGACAACCACAACTCAGGTTCTGCCTGTTATCATGTGTGCATGTTGGCCCACTCTTCTCAGATCTTCTAACTTTTTTAAGCAAAATCAGAGATCAGAATTTTTTTGAAGTTGCCATGCTTTTAAAGTGATAATTCAAATTGCCAAATACAATAATTCCCAAATTGATAAATACCACACACACACACACACACACACACACACACACACACACACACACTCCCTCCAAGTTTCCTCACTTATTCTGGCTTTTGTGAGTGAGAATGTGTATGTGTACTCATATATCTCTAAGTCATACTGGATTATAAAGAGCCAGAATAAGAAAAGTATTTTCTATCAGTGAGTGGAAATTGTTAAGTTCGCTGTTGCATCAACTGCTTGAGACATATTGCAGTCAGAATAACATGTGAGGTAACTGTTCTGTAAACTCATGGAGGGATTCTATCTCTGGGCTGTCAATTACCTTTCTCAGTCCTGCTAAATTCATCTGAAACATGATCTATTTCTGAGGTGTGGATTATTTGTTGGAATGAACGGAGATGTTATGCTCAGCAGACACCATTGTGGTTGTGGATGCCACCTCAGTTATTGTGTCAGTGCTAATACTGTGTTAGCTACAGATTTTTCATTGGGTTACATTTGAATGCTCTGTTTCCTTTGTGTTAACATTTTACATTGTGTTTCATCACCAACTAAAGGTTAAAATCGCTGCGAGACAGGCATCTAGATAAAACTGTAACCAAAGCAAGGTCTATCTTGAATAGTTGTGCATCTTCTGCCGAGGCTTGCTTCTCCTTACTCTCCCCTCTCCTCTAAAAAGCTAAGTACATCTTTTCCTTTCTTCTTTCTCCACTTGTTTTCTCTTTTGTGTTCATGTATGTCTCCTTCCTTCCATCCTTCCATTTCCATTGACTCTTATTAGAGTTTTAGAATAATGATTAACCTAGCAATGTTTATGAAAAGGTAGTTTCCATTTTATATCTAGTATGCTGTCATTCTACACAGGGCTCCCAGGGAAGACTTTTAAATGAAACGTAAGATATTTGAGGAACAAGCTATACTCAGATTGGACACATGGTCGCCTGCACAGCATGCATCTCACATGCCACCACTGTGTAGTTTGGATGAACAACCCGGTCTCCAGTCTGATAGGTAAATCTTGATTTATTTTCAATCATAATATTAATTCTCAAGCATTTGAATCCTAGGGAAGACTTGAGATTCAGGGGAATTAAAAAGTTGGGGGATCTGTAAAGAGAAAGAGCGAGCTAGAGACTGAGTGGTGCCAGTGTTTTGAGCAACAGGGAAGTCAGCTGGAAATAAGGCAGGTTGTAGAACAGGACAAAGCTAAAGGAACAGCAAAGAAATTCAGCTGCAGTCCTGAAGACATCATATACCTCAGGAGTACACTCTTATCTGGAACGTGCCCATATTTTTCATTACATGAAACAGTAAATAATGTAATTTAAGCCAGTTGGAGTTGAATTTGCTGTAATTTGCAGACAAAAACATTTAATTGATATGCTCTCAATGCAGTCATATAAAAATTTTTAAATGTTCACTAGGCCTATTAAGCTGGATATGGCTTCACTGAGTATATCAATTCTGGGGTTTTCTAGCCGCGTGGCTTTGAGTAAGTTATCTACAGCCTCATTGCCTCTGTTTTTGCTTCTGTAAAGTGGGTGTTATAACTTCTACTTTAGAGTTGTTGGGATCCTTTTATAAAATATGTAAATGATTAGAAACTATATAAAATATTTGGGAAGGGATGGCAACAATGAAACAGGAATTTGGGCTTGGCAGTCCATGAACTCAAATTACTGGCAAATATGGACAACACTTCTTCAACTACCAGTGAACAGAGAAGCCTCTGCCAGCCCACTACTGTTCCCTGGTGAGAGCATTGGAAGTGTTTCACTGGATAAATATGTGCTGCACATTTCTACGTGCTGCCCACTCTTCAAGATGTCAGAGCTATGGTTGTGAACAGAATGGACAGCACTTTCTGTTTTCATGAAGCTTATCTTCTAATGGTGGTAAACAATAAGCAAAATGCATGTAAAATACATATATCATATGCTAGATGGTGATGCATACTATGGGGAAAATTTTAAGAGGGGAAAATAAATGGGTCGTTTGGGGGAAGAATCATTACTAACCTAATCAGGGAAGTGGCCGTTCAGAATGGAGGATTTGTGCAAGGTCTAAGGGAGTGAGCCCTGCAAAAAGCTAGGTGCAGACTCTCAAGGACGAGGGAACAATGTGTAGAAGGAATCCAGGGCAAGAGCAAGCCCAGCGAACTCAAGGAAGTTTAGGAGGCAGCTGAGCTGGGTGAAGAAAAAGATAGTTACTATTAGTCGAAGATGAGATTTTTTTTTTTTTTTCCTGTTTGAGGGCAGTGTCACTGGCCCTCATATGTGGGACCCGAACCGCGGCGCCACTCGGCCAGCCCAGATGAGATTCTTAAGTTAACAGTCCCACTGGTAACACAGAAACACACATGATGCTGATGCCGTTAAACACAACTCAGCTAGCTTCCTTTGTTATCAGAAACACTTAACATGTTCTACTATTTTGAAAACTATCAAATAGGAAACAAAGGAAGTTTCTTTCCCTGTGGTCATTGTTACTAATCCCCATTCCCAGGACACCCTTCTTAACTATCTTCACATGATTACCACCATAACACAAAATAGTTTTCTTAAATTAATACCGCATAGTTTAGCAATCTTACATGTTAACCCTTGACTTGTCTATATTAGATGGTTAGTGCGCTTTTTTTGCTGCTCCTTTCTTCCCCCCACCCAATACGGTTAGGTCATTTTCTTTTCCACTTGTTATGATTATACTTTTAAATAAACGTTAAAAATATACATCTTTATGTATTTCTTCAATAACTGAAGACATTATTTCTTGATTCTCCATTTTGAAAATTTAGCCTATGGGCAGTTTATTCTTCTCTCTCTAAGTTCTCCCCACCCCTAGCACCTTCCATCGTTTAAATTGTGCCGTGTGTAGTTTTACTTTTGTATTTTCAAGACTGGTAACATTTACATGCTCTTCTGTGACAATTAATTTTAAAATCAACATACATAATTTGCTATGCAAATTTCCGTTACTGATGATTACATTTTCTTTCATCTGGGGATTCCTTGGAGAACTCCGCTTCTCAGGTCCTGTCTTTCTTTTGTTCTTAAATAATATATCTCAATTTTTATTTCATCCACGTTCTTCAAGTGTATTAAGTCCAGAGAACTAACCCTGTTATTGTCCCTTTTACATTCATCCTTTAGCCTTTTATGTTCCTTCTTCAGTGTGTACATAGTATCTTTTAGCTCTGTTCCCTAAACTGATACTTGAGGCCTTCTCTTCTTTTTTATCCTAGATTAGATCCACTGTTTTCCTAAGCTCCAATCTTTCTTTGTCTCAACTAAATTTTCTTTTGCCTGGAAGAAGAAAATGTACTGGGATCTTATGACTCCAAAGATATCTTTATTGTGTCTCCACACTGAGATTCACAATTTTGCTTAATACAGAATTCCAAGTGGAAAACGCTTGCATGTTTTCCTCGAGCTCTGGATGTAACTTGCAGTTGCTATGTCTGATGCTAGTCTAATTCCTGTGTTTTTGGATGTATTTCTCTTCTGGAAAATGTGTCTAATCTATTTATTTGATTCTTTGGGTTCTGAAATAGGTCAATGATATGTTTAAGCATGGGATCTTTTCTTTCATGTTTTTAGAAATTCAATGCTCTGTTTCCATCCGAAGATAAAGTTATTTCTGCTTTTAGAAATTTATTCCATGATAACTTTCCTTATTCCTATCCTGATTTGTTATGTTCTTTAAAGAAATGTCATTGGTTATTAGACCCAAGATTTATCTTTTATATCTTAATTTCTGCTCATATCTTATGCCCCTTAATTTTATTCTGCATTCTGGATTTTTTCCATGACTTTTCATTTATACCCTTCTATAAATTGAAAACAAATTGACAACTAAATGTTTTATTTAATTAAAAATATTTCATAAAGTTGGAGAACACAAACCCTGGAATCAAATCCTGTTTTGCCACTAACTAGCTATGTGACAAGGTATTTAACCTCTTTGTACCTGGTTTCCTAATGGGTAAATTGAAGGTGATAATAGCCCCACTTTAAAGAGCGATGGCAGGAACTAAAATGTGAATCTATGAAAATTTATTGGGACAGTGATATGAACCTATCTTCAAAAAATATATTATTATTATTATTATTATTATTTAGTTGTTAAACATTTATTAGGGCTTTTTATATATTAGTCATATTCTATGTGTTTTGAATGGATCAGGGAATAAAACATGTAAAATACCTTGATCTTGAGAAATTCATATTTAATTTGGTAAAGTTATATAAATAAAAAACATAATAAATAAATAGGTTATGTATTATATTAAAAGGAGACACTACTATTAAAAATAAAAAAACAAGAAGCTGGACTGGAACAAGGCCTATGGGGATTTCCAGGTGTGAATGGTGAGTAGGGACAAGGTTGCAATTTTACAAGACGCAGTCACAGCAGGCCTTATATTTAAGGGGCTATTTAATTAAGTATTGACTTGAAAAAGGTTAAAAAATGAAAAAAATCAGGAGGCATAGGACTGAAGGAGCAGATTTGTCTTGTTCTAGGAAGATGCTGTGCTACTGTTCTCCTGATTTAGCATTACTCAGGTAGTTCCTTTTATGATGTGCCCTTATTAATGGTGGCATTAAAATCAGCTGGGATGGGCTTGACAGGTCTCCAATTTGAGCTGCCAGTGTTTCCCTTGGCCTCATCTAGGAAAGTAGGATATTCATGAGCAATGAACAGAGTCCTTCATTTGGCACAAGGTTAAATATTAACAATGGGGGTAACAATTTCCCACCTCTCTTTTGCTCAACACTTTCCAGATGCACAATCACCTTTCACTGGAAACCCTGAGCTTTCAAGGTCAGCATGCAGAGTCCTTGATGATGCAAGAAGGGTCCTTGCATAGGGAATAGGCGGTCACCCACTCTCTTCTTCCGCTGGAAGGCAAGAGGGAAGGACTTAAAACTGCCCTCTTGCCCCAGTTGTTGACTATGTAAGCTGTGAGTACTATTAGTTGAGACATACATGATTAAGAAACTGACTTGACATCATGACTATGTACTATGACTATTTACTCTGTATATGTTATATTGTATGGGTCAGCCAATCAAAATAACGACTTTTTAAAATTTTATTATATTTACATTTGTTATGAATAGAATTTTTTTCTTTTGTAGAACTATTCTATAAGACTACCATTACAATTAAACAGTTCATAATAACTATAAAACAGTATCAAAATAGTATTACTGTAATAAAAACAGCATTGCTATAAAAATTAATTAATAACATATTTCAAAATGTTTACAATTTTAATTATTTTAGAGCATCTTTTCACTTTAGAGTGTCCAGATTTAAATAGTAAATTCTATGGGCACCCATTTGTAAGTGAATTGGTTGATCTTTCTATTGGAGCAGGGGTCAGCAAACTAAGGCTCACATCTTTTTTTTTTTTTTTTTTTTTTGATGCAGCCCATGAAATAAGACTCATTTTTACTGTTTTAAATGGTTGGAAAACAGAACCAAAAGGAGAATTCTAAGTTTGTAACATGTGAGAATTATATCAAATTCAAACTTCAGTGTCTTTAAATAAACGTTTATTGTAACATAGCCTTGATCACTGATTTATGTGTTGTTTATTGTTACCTTCCTACTCCAGAAGTGAAGCTGAGTGGTTACAGCAGAGCTAATGTGGCCTTAAAAACCTAAAACATTTGCAGTCTAAGCTTTTACAGAAGTTTGCCAACCCCCGCACTAGAGTGTTTGCTTTCCTGTAAAGATGATTTTTCACTCTACGTTAAAAATAACCATATCATCCATGTGATATTGTTTAACTTAATTCATCTCTGCAACATAAAACTGCCTGCTGAGATATAAAATTACTGAGATTGCAAATATGAGGGCCAGAACTTGGCTCTGAGTAGATTTACCAACTTAATAAATTCTATCACATAAGGCTTCTATCCATCTCCCAATGATATCATTTATGGTATTTTTTTTTAATTTGCCATTTTTTAAATTATTCTATTTACAGAAATATTTTAAGTCTCACTATCTGAAAACTCAGCTGATATTACTTCCAACGATAAGCATGTTTTATTACCAAGCTTGTGATCACATATTATATATGAGTATACTATGCTTGCCTAAGTTGTAGTGCATTATCCATGCACTATAAGATAAGCTTTCCTAGGTACCGTTATTTATGCACTATTTAAAATAAGAATAGATTAACAAAGTCTGCTAGACTTTTCATAGATAAATATTTCTGTTTTCAACAGTAGAGGGGGGAAAAAGAATAAACTCCTTTGTGTGATTGTCTTCAATATTTGGGCCAGTGTGTGTTCAATACTATCAATTTTCCATCTGTTGGATTGCCGTCCCATCTACTTTACTCTTAGCTAATTAAAATTAAGTGTGAAGTCAGGCTATTATTTTGTAGATATGGCTCCATTCAAACAATTGATTTAGATAATTAAGGGAAGCAAATTTAGTTTCCGAACTAATGCTGAGGCCCAATGCATAGAGAAAAATTGAAACAAGACTCGCTTCAGTCATATATTCTAACACAGTCTTAGCTGTCAACATATTATATTGTTAATAGTAGTTGCAGGGGATGGGGAACTGAGGATACAATTTTCTAGTATATTTCACCATAATGTACGCGACAAAAAGAGATTAAGTTGACTGCAGTATTTTGGGATGTTAGGCTATATTAAATAATCCTCTGACTATAAATTTGAACACATGAGATAAATGTGTAAGCTAGTTTATTTCAATAAGTTGCTGCTACTTAGCATCTATTAGATATGCAATAGTTATAAACATGAGCTGTGACCAGCATTGTTTGAATTTGTTCTTAACCTTAATGGCTATGCAGACTAGAGGGAAATCACTTAATCTCTTTCCAAGTTCATTTCTTGTACACCATAATACTTTGTGAGGATTAAATGAGACAGTACAGGTAAAAAGCTCACAAAAATTGTAATAGCATACTCATTATCATTACTTTACTTTTCATCTGCACAACAACCTTTCCAGGTAAGACGATCATCCATTTTGCAAAAGGGAACTACAGTAATGCAGTTTGTAAGAGATACACTGAAGATTCAAAGACAAGATTGACTGATGATAAAACTCCCTTTTGTTCTTCCCATTTCTACCCACTGACTTTCATAGACTCATTTATTTATATAAGCCCACGCATCAGAGATTTACAGTACCTAACCAGGTTTACAACAATCCCAAAATTTGATTCATTTAATTTGGATTTTAACAGTTTATCTGATAAATCACATGTTGTCAGGGAATTTTGGAGTTTAAATCCATTATTTTTCATTTGCAAAAAAATGAGGTATGGACTTGTACACAAATGGAGTTATTTTTATTGAGGGTTCTTTCTAACACACCTCAAATTATACACACTGCAAGCCAAACAAAACAAAACAAAACAAAACAGAACAAAAAACATCCATATATCTCTCTGTTAGAAGAAGGAGCAAAAGGGACATTAAAATAAGTTCTTAGGAATATCTTCACTGAAGGCTTATTTGGAATTCAAGAAGCAAGTGAAAAGCATTTGGATGCATTTTAAGAGATAATTGCTACCAAATAATTTATGGGTACAGAGCCATACCCAAGGAGAAAATACCACTAGTTATAACCTAGTAAATTAAAACCAAACACTCTACATGCCCGGTATGGTGTTTAAGATTAATTGGATCATAGCAGAAAGTGCACATTATGAAGATCAAATACTAGGAGAAAAGTCATAAAGTTTGAAAACACATCAGTGTATCTTCATCCCTGCAGATGCCTCTTATTTATTGTCAATGTAAACAGATGTTAATGGCATTGTAAGAGCTAGAGAGAGAGAGAGAGAGAGAGAGAGAGAGAGAGAGAGAGAGAGAGAAAAGAAAATCCCTGAAGATAAAGGAGAAAAATTATAACAGAAAATCTTATAACTTAGACTTCAAAAGCACATATTTTCCAATCTAAAACCAAAATTTGGTGATTTTTCTCTACATTAAGACTAAAAACTCATTCTAAACTTTAAGGACAAACGCATGGGATGGTGTGAGGGGGAACAAAGATGGATGGGTAGTGGGGGTGGCTTCGATTATTGCATCTACTTAGCTATCAATGTTACATTTATTTGACTGAGGAGTACCTTTTTCTTTGAATCATGCTATTTAGAATAAAACTGCATTGGCCTAATGAGGTTTTGCTATAAAATAATGGCATAAAGAGTGAGTGACAAAATATTCTTTAGCTTGTTTAAGATCCTTGAATATTTCCTTCTTTATTTTTTTCAATGAAATTAAAACCTCCTCTTTGTAGCTTCCATCATTGTAAATCACACTAAATTATTGAGGGGTCTGTCTCATTCCAGACAATAAATTCCATCAGAACAGGAACCATACATACATTTAGAATGTCACTAATGTCCAATATATATTTGAGGAACACAAAACTTTGGACAATGTCCAAATTTATTTTGAGTAGGATTGTTTGACCTGGGTGCTATTGGCATTTTGGACTGGATAATTCTTTGACATAGGGGTGCTACCCTGTGTTTCATAAGATGTCGAGCAATATCCCATACCTTTACCTACTAGACGCCAGTATTACCCTTTTCCAGTCACGAATTTTAAAATGTCTCCAGATATTGCTAAATGTTTCCTGGAGGGTGGGAGAAGAATGGAAGGGGGCAGGACAAATAAAATCATCTCAAGTCAGTTGAGAACTTCTGACTTAGAGAATTAACATTTTAAATATATAGTATGCTAGATTGAGTTCTATGTTCCATTTATTTCTGTGGCTGCCATGCATTTCATCTATCTATCTATCTATCTATCTATCTATCTATCTATCTATCTATCTATCATCTATCATCTATATATCCATCCATACATATTTCTCTTTCTCTCTCTCTCTTTCTCTCTCTCTCTCTCTCTCTCTCTCTCTCTCTCTCTCTCTCACACACACACACACACACACACACATGCGCGCACACATGCGCGCACATATACACACATACCCATCACTGAAATCCAGCCTAGCTGTGAGGAATATAAATTTAAATCTACTTGGCAGGTCAAGTTATGTAACACTTTCCTTTTCCTCATCCAGGAAGCATTCATTAATACACAAAAGTGTATATAGATAAGCAGAGCCCTTGGAAAGAACTTTACACACTTGGTATTCATACAAGTCTGCTTGAAAAATCTTACGTGGGTGGAGCTGTGTGACAGGAGCAAATCATGAGTAGGGAGGATAGAGGGAACAATCCATACATTAGACTAAACAATAGAGAAGCACTTGAACCAATCCATGACCCAGAGTCCCAGTAGACTTTTATGTATCCTAGAGAAACAAGTGTACAAGCACTAAAAAACCTTTCTTCTTGGGAACCCAAGGTATTTCTTGGATGGAATTCCACACAAAGATCAAAATACAGAGAAAGAGAAGCTATTTCTGTGTCAGTAGGAACAGTAAAGACCTTGTTTGAGAGAATAGGAAGCATCCGTTGATAGCTGCTGACATATCAGCTGGTCCACAAGGAGCATCAAGGAAGGACAAGGTCTGATGGTGCAGTTAAGCAACAGTAGTAAATATGATATTGAGAAGGATCATCAGGGGTTTGTGTTCAAGGAATAGAAAGAGAGGAAGGTATGAGTGTGAAGGCAGCAAGGGCAGTAGGGAGTTACAGACCGTCCACAGGGGCTGAAGTGGATCTGAAATCTCACTAAACATGTCAGTGGTGAGATCTGCATCCTAAAGAAGTGATACAGGTACAGGGAAAGGTCCCAGGTGTTTGCACACCTTTGATACCTCCTGAAGGTTTTCTAGGAAGATTGGAGGGGTAAAGAAAACTACAATTACACAGCTGAGGTTGCCAAAGAGCAGAATTTGTTCCCATTCCACTTAGAATCTATCCCAATGATGCAAAGTTTGTTAAATGTCGAGTAATGTATCGATGTACTTAATGGTTTTAACACATTAAATGAGATAATCATGGCATTTTAATAGCTATGGAGACATGTTATACAACTTAACACTCATTTATGATTGAAACAAACAAAATTCTTATAAAAGATTTATTAAAAGTAACTACCTTATACCAATAAAAAATATCCAACAGAAATGTATAGCAAATATCTTACTTAGAGGACAAATATGTAGAAGCATTTTCTTGTCTTAAGAGTAACCCACAAAAACAAGGATTCACACTTGGCATTATTAGAAACTTCACTGAAGTTCAAAATGTGTGATAAGGAAGATGAATAAGAGTGATAAACAAGTTAGAAAGGAAGAAATGTATTGCTTTTAAAAAAATTTTTTTGTAAATTAACATAGGATGGGTTCTGGAGGTTTCTACAAGTATGAAGAGTTTAGATTCTTTTAATGTGATTCAGCTCAATAAGAGCTTATTAATCTTTTCTCTACATAAGAATGCCACACTCTAAACTAGATGCTAAATATATAAAGTAAAAATTGTAAACAAGCTCTGTCCTTTAAGATTCCATATGGTACAGAGGTTAAGGGTTTCCATGATTAAGATTTACAGTCAAAAAGAGTTCCAAATCTCATTCTTGTCATCTTAAAAACTGTGATCATGGATCAAGTTGAATAACTTCTTCAAGAACCTGCTTCCTCAGGCTAAAATGGGGATGAGTGTATTTCATGAACATTTCCATTGTCAAAATGATGATTTAAGTTGAGAAACTTTCATTCAAATATCCAACCCCTGCTGTATTTATATAATTTTCTTTTGTAATTATTATATGATTTCCATTACAAATTTTAGAGCCAGATAATTGTATTATTTCCATCACAGATTTCAAGCCAGTGTACAATTTCATTTTCATTTAATCAGGGAAATATATATTAAAGTGACAGTGAAGCACCACTACACACCTATTAAAATTGCCAAAATCCAGAACACTGACCATGCCAAAACCTGGCAAGGATGCAAAGCAATAGGAACTCTCATTCACTGCTGCAGGGAATGCAGAATGACACAGATCCTTTGAAAGACAGCTTGGCAATTTCTTCCAAAACTAGACATACTCTTACTGTATGATCCAGCAACCATGCTCCTTGGTATTTACATAACCAAAGGAGTTGAAAACTGTTCATATAAAAACCTGCCCATGGATATTTATACTAGGCTTCTTCATAACTCTCAAAACCTGTAAACAACCAAGATGTCCTCAAGTAGGTGCAGGGATCAACTGGGGTGTCCAGAAAAATGGACAATTCAGCATGGAAAAGGAATGAGATAACAAGCCATGAAAAGACACGGAGGAACTTTAAATGCCTGTAACTGGTCTGTAGAGACTACATACTCTATGATTCCAACTATATGACATTCTGGAAAAGGCAAAAGTATGTGGACAGTGGAAAGATCAGTGGTTGCTAAGAGTTGTAGAGGGAGGGAAGAAAGGATAGGTAGAGCACAGAGGATTTTTAATGCAATTAAATTACTTTGTATGTTATCATAATAATAGATGCATATCATTATGTATTTGTGCAAACCCATAAAATGTACAACAGTGAGAGTGACCCCTAATATAAGCTATGGACTTGGGGTGATTATGAGGTGTCAGTAACAAATGCGCCAGTCTGGTAGGGGCACTGATAATGAGGGAGGCTGTGCACATGTGGGGACAAGAAGTATATGGAACATTCCTGAGCTTTCCTATCAATTTTGCCATGAATCTAAAACTGCTCTAAAAACACAAAAACTTAGAAAAATACCCTTGGGAGAGTGAAAGCCACAGTCAAACCTGAATACCTTGAAATGGACATGTCAGCAGGCAGTAGGGTATCCAGGATCCACACACAGGCCATTTTCACTAAAATACTAGTGAAATGGCCTAGTATGCTCAGTATAAATCTACTTGTTTATTATTCAGTGGTACTAATAAATCAACTTGTCCATTGACAGTTGTGAAAATTGTATTTTCCTTTTATTAAAAAGTTCACAGAAAATTGTGAACAGTTGGCAAATTAAAAAAAAATAATAAAGTTGCAAATCAAATTGTAGCAGATTTTGTGGTTTTGACCTTTCATTCCCCACTCTCCTGCCACCTTAAACTGGTAAAACACACATAACACTTATTGAAAATCCTGACAAGACCACATTCAGGAAAACTGATTTCCCCTCCCTCTCAGTCCCCTCAAAAAAAAAGCCACTTATTTTGATAGCACAATCAATGAAATACCAGTTTTTCCAGCTAGTCAATTTCCCTTATACATGTTTCATTCCAAAACCAAATGTTTGGCATTATTTTGCTTTTGAAGGTTGCTTTCACCATCTTTCATTTCTAAACACTGTTGCTATGAAAAGAAAATAGATTATAAATTACTGCCTCTGAGTGTATGAGTTAATGCAGTTCTGTGTTATAAAGGGTGTTGTCAAGTGTTTCTTTTGAAATTGTTCCATTCTATAGGGAACTTGAGTAAGTGAATCATTTATGAGAAAGACTAACTTAATTTGGCTATTCAGCTTTAAATTTAATTGTGGAGAATTAAGCATTTATCCACTTAAAAAATTTATAATGAGAACTTACTGTGTTCTAGAGATAGTAGCGAGAGTGCAAAGATAAATAAAAGAGAGGTCCTACCCTTTAGGAACACACAGCAGAGTAATGGAGAGAGAAATATAACACACCCCGCAGATGCAGTAATATATGATGTTGCTTATTAATGGAATGTGTGGAAGGTCAAGTAGAAGATATCTGAATTTGGTTGCCAGAGGTGAATGGCAAGTTCAAAGGGTAGACGTTGGTCAGAATAAAATGAATTGTAGGGTGAATTGTGAGGCAAAAAATGAGCTATGCAGTAATGTGAAGGCTAAGGTAGTTCAATGCTGCAATCATTTTTGCCTTGCTGGAGAACAATTTATAAGATGGTTGTGTTATTGTCTGAATGTTTGTGTTCCCCAAAAATGCATGGTGAAATCCTAACCCCCAAAGGTGATGGTATTAGTAGATGGGGCCTTTGGGAGGTGCTTACTTAACTCATAGGGAAGAATGTTCATACAAGTCCAGTCTCAGTCCTAAAGTCCAAAAACCAGAAGCATCTATGCCCAAGTGCATAAGGTGGATGTCCCAGCTCAAGCTAAGAGCCAATTCATACTCCCTGTGCCTTTTTGTTCTATTCAGGCCCTCAAGGGACTGTGTGATGCCCAAAAGCATTGGTGAGGGCATGTCTCTTCACTCAGCCTACTGATTAAATGTTAATCTCTTCCAGGAACACCTTCACAGACACACCCAGAAATAATGTTTTACCAGCTATCTGGGCATACCTTAGCCCAGTCAGGTTAAAATTAACCATCAGACTCCCTTATATTTTTGTAGGCACTTTCTTATTTACAATGTATCCATACTGCCTACTATTTCAGTTACTAAGATGGTGTAACAAATTATCACAAAATGTGTGGCCTAAGACAATAACAACATTTATTTTATTCATTAATCTGCTATTTGAGTGGGCTTTGGCACAGAGAGCTCTTCTCAGCTCCATTTGGCATCAGCTGTAATGCTGAGATTATCTGAAGCCTTGCTCACTCACAAGTCTGGCTGAGTCCTTAACTGGGACAGTTAGCTAGAACAATTACATATGGTCGGGTTCCTCCAGTGCCCTGGGCTGCCCCACAGCATGGGGGCTGTGTTCCCAGGGTAAACATCTGGAGACACGGAGAGAATAGTGTGGGGGAAAAAACAGAATGAGAGAGACAGAGAGTCATCCATATCACCTTATGGGACCTAGCCTCAGAAGTCATATAGCATTTCTTCTGCCACATTCTATATTCTATTCATTAGAGAGTCATTAATACCACCAGCCAGTGTTCAAGCAAGAATTAGACTCCATCTTTTAATTAAGAAGTTGCAGAGTTTTAGAAGAGCATATGGGATTGGAAATAATTGCTGTGGATATTATTTATTTATTTATTTATTTATTTATTTATTTATTTATTTTTGAGGGCAGTGTCACTGGCCCTCACATGTGGGACCGAACCAGGGCCGCTGACTTCCCAAGCCAGCGCTTAACCACCACGCCACTCGGCCCACCCTGCTGTGGATATTTTTAAAAAATACAATCTGCCCAATCAAAAACAGCACAATAGGGGAATTCTTGTAGACAATGGTGCGGGGGACCAGCCTCCGCTGACCAGGGTTCAAGAAGGTGGACACGGCGTCGGCGATACGAAAGACAGAAAATTTTTGTTACAGTAAAAGACAGAAAATGGAGAGATAGAGTGCAGGGCAGGAAAATAAAGAAGGGAGACAGTGGAGACACCGGGAGAGTTAAAGAGAAAAGTGTCACACTTTATTACAATAACGTGTCCTTTTTATAGGGACTTTTGACCATTATCCAATTACAAGTTTAAATTCCACATGGTCTTGATGTATTTTTCTCTTAAGACCTTTAGTCCCTATAATTGTTCTCCTTAGGGCACACTGTGACCTTTTCTATAATCCCATCTATAATAATCTCTTTATGACCCAGACTCAGTTTCTACATAATCTGTAATCCTGGGTGTGAATACTAAAGAGAATCTCACTTTTGATATTTAATTTTGGCTTAACTGTACTCTCAAGACTTATCACAACCTTAACAAAACATACATTTTGTAATAAAAACACAGGCTTCAAGGGAATACAAATTTGAGGAACACATGTCTAATCAACAGTACTTTCAGATTCACCAAGCCCACTAAAGTCAACCTGCATGCCCCTGCCCCTCAATATTGGGCTACACGGCCCTCAACACAATGGAATATGGATTTTTCATATTCATAAAAAAGACAAATCCTTTATAATTACTGCAAACATCAGCAATATATTTCCTCAGTCAGTACTCGTACTCAATCCTCATCCCAAACCTGGGAGGTGAATCTAGTTTTTTTCTCTATTTTACATTCACAGAAATGGAGGCACAAATATATTTGGAAAGTTGCTCAGTGTTACACAGCTGGCCAGTGAAAATGCTGCCAATCAAGCCCAGGCCAGTCACTTCCACTTTGAGATATTATGCCCCACTGCTTTTGCAAGGAGAGTCCTGGGAACAAAATCCCTTTTTCTTACTCTATAGACCACTTTGACAGTTTGGTCTCCTTTCCTCACATACAAGTTTTCTCCATTCACATGTTCTAGACATTCATAAGCTGTTTTGATTATACTGACAATGTGCCCATTTAAAGCATCTGCAAAGAGAAACTGAAGCAACTGAATTTCATGTATTTTGGTTAGACACTACCATTCTTTAGGACACATTAGCAGCAAACACACTTGCAGTTCATCAGTATTCAGAAAAAGAGCAAATAAAAAATGTAAGATGTGTAGAAAGGGTACAAGATACATTTGAATGTTTCCCTAAAATCAAATTATTTTATCATAACTGATTTAAACTCTTTTCTTCCTAATCTTACCACCACCTATATGAAAATAACAGAGTATACTGAGGGAACAGTCAGGTGATGTTTGTATGAGATAAAGCTATGTCCTGTTCTTAATTGAAATGGCCTTGGGATCTTTTCTTGAATTATTGCTCATGAAAGCTTCAAATATTTAGTCAGATCTTCTGAGTTAATACTGGTGACCTCAAATACAAGCACTTACATTTCTAGCTCTATGAAATTATTCTTTATCAGAGCAACAGTATAATTTCACAGATGCACATTATTAAGGCTCTTGAAATCTGGATAATTGGCATCACTGCCAAATAATGTTAACGTCCTAGTTTTTCAGCACTGTACTCATCGTTATTATTAGCATAAAAATAATTTAATGACTGGCTTTTTGCATCTGAAACTTGTATAAAGAGAAGCAGTACTTGACTTCTAAATTCTAATCACACAAACTAAATAATAAATATAGTTATTTGTAGAAATGTTGAAAAGGTTCACGATATTTATGTGCATCTCATTGAAAACTGATATGTACATGAGCTGATTAAAGAAACAACTAACCTATTGTCATACTGCTGGTATGCAATCTGATTATTTTATAATTTATGTGTTCAGTGTAAAGAATTTATCATTTATCGTTTTATGTTTTAATACTTATGTAAGATATATTATGTTTTAGTTTGACACAAAATTATTAATTTAAATAGGTTAACATTGTTTAACATATGCTGGCTGTATTTCAAAATGGTGTGGCCCCCTTTAAAATGTCAAATTGTTAAGTCACTTTTAGAATATTTCAGTAATTCATTCTGACAATCTGGGTTGTAGGTGAGATGGATAATAAGAAACACCTGATCAGCTATTCTGCCATCAAAAGATATCATTAAAGAGGGCTCGCCGAGTGGTGCGGTAGTTAAGCGCTGGCTTGGGAAGCCAGCGGCCCCAGTTCGGGTCCCACATATGAGGGCCAGTGACACTGCCCTAAAAAAAAAAAAAGATATCCTAAAAGAGAGGTTTATAGATGCAAGTTCATAACATTTTAGAATGACACAGGACCACAAAAACTATGTAACCGACCTGACACATTTCTTCATATAGATGAGGAAAATGAGCTCAAACAAAATGACTTACGCAGAGTCACACAGCTGGATAGTATATAGTCAGCCTAGATCCAAGCCTCTGTGTTCCGCTCCAAGGCATCTTCCACTCTGCTCTGCCATCTGGATAAAAGGATGTTATGGGAAGAACCAAGAAGTATGATTCTTCTAGTATTTAACTTACTCTGAGAAAAAATAAGCAACAGCAACAAAGTACTCTATTTCTATGAGATATTAACTCTTCCACACACACACCCCCAAAAAAAACCACTAAGAATCTGACAAAGTTGATTCCTAAACTATAGTTAGTGCAATAAACAAACAGTAGTCTGGCCTTTAAAAACCTTGGCCTTTAAATGTTTTTAGCCATGTAGGCTTTTGATCTTAAGCATAATATTGGGTTGTTGGAAAAGTCCTGACACATTTTTGCAATGAAAAGCATTGAAAAAATATGTCACGACTTTTCCGACAACCCAATGGTACACTGAATAGTAGCCACCCAAAGATAGCAAGTCCTAACCCCAGGAATCCTTAAATAAGTGGAACAAAAGTCTTTGCAGATGTAATTAAATGAAGACTTTTGTGTTGAAGAGATTATCCTGGACTATCTGGGTGGACACTGGAGGCCATCACAGATCTCTCTGTAGGAGAGAAACAGAGGGAGAGCAGACACAGATGAGAAAGTAAGAGGGAGAGGGAGACAGTGATTGGAGGGATGCAGCCACAAACCCAGTGAGAGTTCTCCAGGTAAACGGCACCAATAGGATGTGCATAGACAGAGAAAGAGATTTATTTTAAGGAACTGGCCTAATGGGAGATGCTGGCTGTTGGGAGACTCCAAACAGAGCTGAAGTTTGACTATGAAGGCAATCAGGCTGGAGAACCAGGGAGGAACTGTATTGCAAACAAGGTCCCAAGGCAGAATCTCTCCTCTTGCTCAGAGAGGTTTTGTCAGGCCTTCACCCTGACTGGATGAGGATCCACTCACGTTTTGGAAAGCAATCTGCTTTACTTAAAGCCCATCCATTCAAGTGCAAATCTCATTCCAAACGCCCTCACTGAAACATCCAGAATCATGTTTGATCAGATCTGGATACCCTGGCCCAGTCAAGTTGACATGTAAAATGAACCATCACACTCAGGATTGTCAGCAGCCACCAGAAGCTAAAAGATTCAAGGAAAGAGTTCTCTCCTGGAGCCCCTGGCAGAAGCATGGCCCTCTTGGAATTTGTGTGTCTAGCCTTCAGAACTGTGAAAGAAAAAATTTATTTTGTTTTAAACCACCAGATTTGTGGGAATTTGTTTTGGCAGCCTCAGGAAAAAGTGCAGCTGCATTTTGTATTTTCTGTTGCTGGGTGTTTTTTGTGTGTGTTTTTTTCTTTATTTTTCTGTGTTTTTTTTTTTTTTCTTTTTCCTAAACCAGATATTTAAAAAATCAAAATCAACTATACAGATCACTAAGTATGTGATGTAAAACACCCAGGGGTACATAGTGTTCCAGTTGCCATGAGTTTCTGCCCCATTACATAACCACTGCCATGATGAGCAATGATTTTCTACTGTAGTAAGTAGGAGTCAGAGTATCTTGGGGTAACAACGAGTGAAAATACACTTTCCCGAGAAAATGCTCCTAAATCATCAAAAACTTATGTAAAACAAATCATATGAGAAACTTTATGTTAGCATAGAATTAAGAGTGTCTAATGCCAGCAAGACAATCAGAGTGAGCTTTTTAGTCAGACTTATTTGGGTCAATCTTATCTCTCCTGCTTTCTCTCTTTGATCAATCTTTTCCCTTTTTTGAGCCACAGTTTTCTCAGTACCTATTTTAAAGTCATTGTGATGATTAAACATGAAAAATAGCACCAGCAAATGAACTGAAGTTGATCACAACCAAAATCCACAGGTGGGAAGTTATACACCACACACACACACACACACACACACACACACACAATGCTCATATATATACTGGTTTACCACTTAAAACAGTGCCTGGCACTTAGTAGTACTACTTGTAAATTTGTCAAATATATAAAGAAATAATTTTAAAACTAAACCATTTAAAATAAATAAAAATGCAATAAAATGCATTAGGAATGAATCCCACAAAAGATGCAAATTAACCATGTAAATAGTTGTTAAGCTTTATAGTAATTAAAAAAACAACCAAATACATTGAAAGGTACAGTATGTTTAAGAATTTGAAAATAGGATGTGGAGGTGATTTAGCTACATCTGTCATCCCATTCATCGTCAGGGTTGATTTGGTTGATCTGGTTGGCTAGGTAGGTGTTCCCTTCTTCCCTCCCAGCTCCATGTGTGTGCCTCCCCAAAGATACCCACTGGATGAAGAGAGGACCATTCTTTAGTCAAGGCTATATGCGTAATTGTGCTCCCCAGTTAGAACCTCCAAACAAGATCTCCAGAATTTGAAAATATAATATAGTAACCATATTCCCTTTTACCAAAATAATCTATAATCCAATTCTCATCAAACCCCTATGGGAATTGCTGTGGAACCTGTAAAGCTAACTCTAACATTTATGGTGAGTGGAAAAACTTCAAGAATAGCCAAAGTACCTCTGCAGAAGAACAATCTGCAGGGGCTTTCCTGCCAGATAGCAGAACATACTACACAGCTACAGCAATTAGAAAACTAGTACCATCATGTATTGCTGGTGGATATATGAAATGGTATAGGCATCTTAGAAACATAGTCTGCTAGTTCTTCAAAAAGTTAAACATAGCTTTACCATATGACATGGGAATTCATTTCCTAGTTATAGATCCAAGGAAAATGTTCACAGAGAAACTTGTAAATGAATGTTTATTGTGATGATATTCATAAGAACCAAAAAGTGAAACAACCCAAATATCTACCAATTGATGAATGGATAAATGAAAGGCAGTATATCCAAATAATTATTATCCAGCAATAAAACAAATAAAATCCTTCTACATGCAAAAACATGGATCAACTTTGAATACATTATCCTAAGAGACTTGTCATAAAAGCCCACATACTGTATGATTCCATTTATTTGAAATTCAAGGAACTGGGAAAGTTTTAGAGAAAGAAAGTAGGTAAGTGGTTTTCCTGGGCCAAGGGAAAGAGATGGTCGTGGGAAAGAGTTGGAGAGTGATTGCAAAAGGGTATGTGATTTCTTTTAGGAAAGAAAAATGTTCTAAATTAGATCATGGTGATGGTTGCACAACCCTGTGTATAAACTACAAATTGTTGGATTTTATGCTTTAAATGAATGAGTTGTATAGTGTGTGAATTGTATCTCAATAAGTAATTAATAGTATCTGTTCATAGATAAACAAAATGAAAAATTAAACAAAATCAAGAGTCTAGAAACAAAAGCACTAATATAACTAAACTTGATATTATAAACTTGGTAAACTATAATATTAGCCTTGAGTTTTCAAATCAGTGGGTAGAGTAGAGAATTGATAGTAAATTGGTTGAATATAATTTGTTATTCATATTAGAAACATGAAATCTGATTCTCTCCTTATACTCTACAAATTCCACTCTAAAAATTACATTCTAGGAGGATTTAAATATTATAGACAAAACAAAACATTTTTTGTGTGAATTATTACAAACACTTTGGAAGAAAATTTGGAATTATTTAGCACATTTGAAGATATCCAAAAACTATGCCCCAATAATTCTATTGCTAGATGTATTCCTTAGAGAAACTCTTGGACATTTATACCAAAAGATATTTACAAAAATGTGTATCCTACTATTATTTGTAATGGAGAAAACCAATGGATTGGCATCAGAGCACTACATGGTGACATGGGTAACTCAAACACAATACTGGAATGAAAGAAAAGGTCTTATAATAACACATGAAGTTTAATTTTGATTCATAAAGGCCAAAAATATGACAAACTCAATAACATTGTTAAGGATATAGATACAAAAATGTGTGATGGCAGGAAAGCCATGGAGCTAAGATCAGGTATAAGTGATGCCTGGAAGTTTCTGGTAAAGCTATGTTGTAGACATATGAATGTTTGCTTTATTATTATTTTTATTGTTTTGAAAAGAGAAATGGTTTATATAATCTGTTGCATGTATAATTATTATGAAAAAATAAAAGAATTTAACTTTTTTGGTATAGATCTCTAAGTTAGATAGTGTGGAGGTGAAGTAATTTTTCTAAAAATAATCACTTTTAGAAACTCAGAAATTTCAATTAACCTATTTACTTCACTCATGTTTGTAATCAGTAAGATTATTTTATCAAATATTAAATGCTTATGAGATCTTATCTAAATATAAGTATGTAATTAAAATTGCTTGATCTATACTACATAGTAAGGAATAATTTTGAATGCTGAATTTTAATAGCTTCCAAACTGATAGAGAAGTCTTTCATTCCTAATAATAGTTCAAAGAATTACCCATTATCTGTTCCTGTACACCATAAAATTTTGTTTTGTTTTGTTTCTAAATAGCATCTAAATGTGAATAGGTGGAAACCTTTCTTTTGCTGCCCTCCTGATGCATTAGAATAGACAAATGACCTGTGGGCTGGATGTCTTAAAGACCTTAATCTATACATTCCTATAGATGACATTTACTGTGTTATCAGGATAAAATTTTCAATTAAAAAAAAGTCCCATCAGAAAAAAAAGTGAATCTAACATTAATTATCTCAAGTTCATCTTTATTAGTCATTCTTTATATTCTCAATAAGATGTTTCCTTAAAATCACCTTACTAGAAGGTGTGATAAGAAAGTAAAACCTAGTTTGGATTGCTTCAGGATATGGAGGCAGTTCAACATTTCATTCATGAATTTTAATTACACCATTTTTTAGGAGTTTATGGTGGACTGGCCCAAAGCCAGGCTCCTGTGCTCTGATAATGCACTTAGGTGATGATGAGGCTCTCCCCTCCATATGGCACATCAAGGAAAGGAAGCTACTCTACTCATCTGATTTATTTTGCTAGAACAATCTCAAATTTATTATTAGGCTTTACCTCTTCTTCAAACTTTCATTACCTATTCTACTATCAAATTAAAAATCACAATGTGGAGTCCATTTTTTATAGGAGTGCCAATGAGGGTTTATAGAGCGAGGATTTGACAGTTAATCAGTCAACACAGATGTGTATAGGAGCCCCAGATCTGAAAAGAGTTATGAAAAGCATGAGAGATGAATATAAAAGGGATTGGGTGGCGGAAAGAATGGCTTTATTTTTATTCTCCCATAGGAAGCTCTTTTATTTCCATTATTTCCTAAAAGTGAACTCATTCATTCATTCATTCACAGAGTCAATAAATACGTTCTAAAATCTAGTATGTGTCTGGAAACTGGGTTAGGCTACTATTGAAAAATTCCTAAAGGGTCTCCCAAGAAATTTCTCTGCGGTGTTACTTGGCACAGAGGTGTAAAGCCTATATAACCTTAATAAAAGAATTGATAAAGATTAAACAACTTTGTTTACTGCACAATTTGGCACAAGAGGTTGGAAGACCCCTAAAAAAGAGATTGAAGAAAGTGAAATAAGTTTGTTTACTGAAGAGTTTTTTATGACCATTGATGTATAATATCTATTATAAGTTTCCAAAGAAATATGTTTATGTGGGTTTTTCTAAGATTATTTGATTTAATAATAATTTTATGTCTTTTTTATTACAGACAATATTTTAGACAACAACTACTGGGTTGTCGGAAAAGTCATGACGTATTTTTTTCTATGTTTTTCATTGCAAAAATGCATCGAATCCTGGGATATGCTATTTGGCCATTATGGAGCAGCATTTTTAGCATCTGAAATATCAGTTATTATATTTCTCTTGTTTTCCTGGTTATGTTGTATATTTAATTTACACTTTCCTCTGATTTATAACAGTCTTGAGTCATGGCTAATCTCCTAGAATCCACTTTCCCTTCCAATCTCTTCCTTGGATAGCACTTTTGTTTTGTTTTGTTTTCTGTTATATCTCTCTCTCCAGTGCCTCGAAACATTTTTAAAATGGACAAATATCTTGGAAGAATCAGAGAGGCTCTTCCTGTTACATGTTATAAGTAACCTCCCATTGTTCTCCCTTTCTCTAGGCATGAATCTCCTCTATCCCCCACCCCATCAAGTGTTCAGTGGAACCAAAGGTAGGAATTTGGTCACGTAATGGTGATCAAATCATATATGACTATCTGTATTTTCATTATGACAGAATAAATAATACTAGTAATGTGTCTTGAAACCTCATACTCTCCCATTTTTATGCACAAAGATAAATTATCATCAAATGGATACAGGTTCATTTTGAGCAGAGAAGTGGGAATATGTATACTGTTAATCTAAAAATAATAAGCTAAAATGTGAGGCTACAAGCATTTATTTGAGATCAGAGAATTGCAACCCAGGGGCACAGATTCAGGCAGAGACCTATATTGTGTCCCAATTTCAGGGTAAAGTCAAGGGGTGTTTAAGAGAAAAAAGAAGGAAGGAAAATACATAAATAGAGGAAATTAATTTCTATAGTATTAATAAACTGAGCTACTCTTTAGTATACATGGTTTGTTACTGATTCTATCTTCAGAAAGAATATGCGTAATCAACGGTCCTTATGGTCAGGATGTCTGCTTTGCTATTAGCTTTATAAACAGTTGTTTCGAAGGCAGTGTTGGTTTGGCCCAGTTTAAAGGTCTGGCCCAGTTTAAACAGTCCAAAGATTCAAGGAGTAAGACACACAAGGCAGTTCTGGAATGGCTGCTCTCGCTCCATTTTAAAATGGCTCCAGTTATGTCCACTTTTCACACTAAAAGAAGAGAAGCTGCTTTCTGAATGCACTATTATGAATATGTGTGGTAGTTAACACTAACATCTTTAGATTTTGTGCTTAATGGTTCTCCCATACATGCTCATTCATGCAACAATTATTTAATGGATATTATATATTATTATTATTATTATTATTATTATTATTATATACCAGACACTAAAAATAGGAAATACATTTTTGAAATTATTTTGGATATTTTAAACTTAAATCATATTTTGAACTTACATTTTTATGACTTTTTTTTTTTTTTTGAGCGCAGTGTCACTGGCCCTCATATGTGGGACCGAACCGGGGCCGCTGGCATCCCAAGCCAGTGCTTAACCACCGCACCACTCGGCCAGCCCTAGAGTGCTATGACTTCTTTAATGACTTAAATGACTTTCTAAATTATGTTCATTGGTGCACTGAATTATTTCTATAGCATGCGTGTATCATAACAATTCAAGTGAAAATTAGATGGGATTGACAAATATCACAAGAAATACATGTTGTCAGTACTCTTTAGTAAGAAACTGTTTTAAAGGTGATTTCAAACTCTGTAACTAAGTCCCAAAATTTGGAAGACAACACTTATCTAAATATACTCATTATGTTCCTGCTAGAGATAGAGATACAGATAGATATAGAGAGAACAAGGTAGAGCAAGGAGAGTAAAAGCTAGAGAGAGAGAGAAGGAGGCAAAACAAATAAATGAAATATCTGTAATCAAGTAGAATTTAAGAGACCTTCATGGGGGGGCAGGCAAAGCATTTTTACAATTTGGGTAAGAGCTATTGAAGTCATATGATCTCATTTATCACCTTTGGCCAAAATCTCAACAAAATCTCAAGCCATTTCAAAATAGTCTCTTTGTGCCCCAGACATAAAAAAAAAAAAAAAAGAAATGACCATAATGGGCAAACCCTTAACTTTCTCCTAAATTTTCTAGAAGTAGTGAAGAACATAGCTGTTTAAAGGCTATATAATTGAACCTATTAAAAAATAACAAACTAGGATCTATTTAATTACATGTTGTGTAACTGCCATTGAAAAACAAAATTGAGCAGGATATTTTCTGAATAAGTGTTAGATTAAGAAAGGGGAGCTGTACTAATGAAAAATTAGCTCATTAGCAATGAGTAATAATATAATTTGAAAACATTTATACATGACCCAAGAAAAACAAATGTGGAAGCTTGGCTTTCTAAACTGGTAAGAGTTTGGCAAAACTATATTTAGACTGGATCAAACTTTGGTTCTTTTCCAGGCTTTGAAGCTGAATCAACACAGACAGAATGAAGTGTAAATTTTTTTGGACAATTATCTGTAATTTGGATTATTATATATCCTTTTCCAAAGTCCACTGTATAATTTGTGCTTATTTTTTTTTCCCTTTGTGTGATTAGTATCTGGAATGAAAGAAGGTGTTAATGGTACTAAAGGGACCATGGGAGCATTCAAAAGTCAGCCACATTGGTTTGAAAACACAAACTTTAAAGAAACCTTATGTTGGGAAATGAAGAAACCAATATTTATGTGCACTGATTTTATTTTCCAAAAAGAAACATGCATTGTAAGTTTGGTATGGTGAAATTATATTTTGAACAAATATTGGGGCATATGGTTGAGCAATTTATTCCATGTGAAATATTTATAAGAAAAGGTTTGCAATCTTATAAAATTTAACTGCTGTTAATTACACAATGAGCAAATCACCTTCATTAAAAATTTCTATTCTCCCAACCAGAATATAAGGTTATTATATGTAGGGATTCAACTTGGTGTCATAAGATCATGGAACCTGATGTGTAGATTTCACACCATTATTTTGAATTGTTGAATAAAATCTTGCAGGAAATTAGAAGTTTCCAGGAAAACTCATATTGTTTAGTCAGTTCACCTTCAGGCATTCAACTCAGGCTAAATATAATCCCTTCTTTGTTGCCAAAGTGTTTCTTGAGAGGAGCTTTCCTTCGGAATTGCATGAAGAATTGCAGCAATTGTCCATTTCACACACTCAAGTCTAAATGCAGCAAGATAATGGACTAAGACACAGCTAAATTGGGCCATCCACCACGTTACAGTGGTTGTTACAGATTGGCATGTGGTATTGCTCGGTTTACAGAAGTACAGCAATCCATATTTTCTTAAAACCTAGCGGAGGAAAGTCAGGGAATTTAATTCTACCAGCATATCTGGCTTAGAGAACCACCCACCATCCCTCTACCTAGCTCTGTCCTTCTTTTGACTGTTTAGACCAGTGACACTTGAACCTGAGAATTGTGTTAACTTCTTTAAATAGGAAAAACTATCCCAAAATATAGAGTTAGTAATGACTTTAATTATCTGTATTTTTATGGTTCTTACTCTGACCTAAAACTATGATTTTTTTTTTTTTCCTAAGTAAAACCAGCTTTACCACTCTGTATTCTGTTCCTCCTTTGGGGACATAATGAAGAGCATAGAAAACAGTGAAAGACAAATGGTGATAATGCTTCTCCAGGAGTAAAATTGGTACATAAAGTATATGCATATGAATATATTTAGCTATGGAATTTAATGCCTGTCTTAAGGTTTTTCAATAAAGTTAATTATCACTTCATCTACCTATTTGCTATCTGGCTTAGTTAGCGTAAGTTTTTATATGAATTTGGAAAAAGCTACTATGATAAAATGATCAACTTTAAATGAGAGCATGCATGCAGGATCGTATGTCTCAGTTCAGGGGCATATTTTGATTGTTAACAATGAATTGAGATAATACATTAGCTTACAGGATTAATGTTGACCTTTTACCAAAGGATTCCTGTCACAACAAATCCTATCCGTCATTTATAGCAGTGTTATTGCTGGAAGGGCCAATTGGGCTACAGCAGGAAAATGAAAAGCTTTGGACACTGATAGTTGTAAAATCCATGAAGCATATCTAAAATAAGATTAAGCATCAGGTTTGTACTAGACCCTGGTAGGCTGTATAATGTTCTATCTTCCTTTAAAATGAATACATCTTAATCCCAGAACCTAGAAACATATTACCTTATATGGAAAAGGGACTTTGCAGAAATTAAATTAAGCATTTTGAGGTGGAGAGATTATCTTGGTGGACTCCATGGGTAGGCTCAATGCAACTACAACGTCTCTTATAAGGGAGAGGCAGGGGGATTCATATAGTGGTAGGAGATGTAACGTAAGGAAAGAAAACAAGAGTTTGGGATGATGTGGGGAGGGGGACACAAGCTAAGAAATATAAGCAGCCTCTATCCGCTAGAAAAGGCAAGGAATGGATTCTCCACTAGAGTCTTCAGAACAAAATAGAACTGTTAATACCCTTGAGACTGATTTTGGACTTCTGTCCTACAGAACTATAGGAGAATATATTTGTTTAATGCTTTTATATTTGAGTTAAGGTGTTATAGCAGCAATAATAAACTAATACATAGATGCAAATATTTGAGTTGGAGAGAGAACCAAAAAGAAACTCAGATGTTCTTAATGATATTCTCTTTCTCTTCTCGAGGGGAATCTTGGAAACAATATGATAATATATATTACATATTTCCACAAATTTCCACATATTACATATTCACACTGCCCTAGATAAAAGAAATGCTTTTAATGCCATTTGACAGTCTTCCAACATCTCCTCCCGTTTCTGTTTAATTCTAAAGGATAAATCTAATCAACTTGTAGGCCAGAAATCCTAAAAATGTGGTCATATTTATGCATGTCTTCTGTTTGAGATAACAGGTCATCATAAAATCAGTTTTATTTAATATGTAGGATACAAATGTGAAAATTCATAATATAAACTTCCATCATATTTTTGATTATCATGTTCAAGGAGAAAGATTTAGGAAATAGAATTTGATTGTTGTCTGGAGGTCAGGAAGTGAGAGTTCTAGCTGCAGTTATTGTGTGAATGAATCAACAGATCTTATCATTTCCCAGTATCCTATTTTTAAAAATAAAGTGATGAAAATAGATTGTGACTAAGGCATCTGTCATTGTTAAAGTATATTATGACATGAAATGACAGTGAGCATTTTAGTTTTTAATTCTAAGAATAGTTTTAACATGGGGCTCAAAGGACAAAGCAAGCAGGCTGTTTGAGAATCCCAGAAGAATCCAGATCAAAGAACTGAACTTTAGGCTGGTTCTTCACTAGAGTTCTCAGGTCCCAACAGTCATACAGTATCTGCTTTGTGAAAGAAACAGCAGTCATCAAGTTATGAGAGTCGAGGTGGTGAATAGTGGGAAGGAGGCGCAGGATGTTGTTTATTATTATTAAAATAAACATTTAATTGACCAAATGCAGATCAAGCTCACAAGTATAACATTTACAACTATTTTGAAACAACAAAATTAATTATCATGTAAAATATAACTTATTGAGTAAGCTTCTCTTATTTTTATTTTTTTGGTTTTTAGGCTGAAGTTCTAAGATTTCTAGATAAAGCAAAATTTTCAGCTACTTTGTAGTACTGGGTAGTTACCTTGTAGTAATTTTTTTCCAAACTTTCTAATGTTTCTATTCTGTTTTCTAAAAGAACAAAAACATTGAAAATTTAAAAATACAAGACATTTTGATTCAAAATGTCAAAATGAAAACAATGAATTAGAAACCCGCTGATTACATCCTTTTTTATATGAGGCAATGGGAAGTTTTTAACTCAATTTTGGATTGTCTTTGTGAGTAGGTAGAAGGACAAGACAACTTGGAATAAAAATTGTGCTCCCTCTCACTTCATACAAAACTTGACTTTTTCCATACTATTGCATAATACAATAGAAGGCAAGGGGGGAACTTCATATTGGTAGAGTGTGTATCTGCATTGCATCATATTGCAAGCTGGTAAAAATAAGCCTTTTGAGTTAGACAGCTTAGTCTCAATATGCCTTCTTCGTAACCATGGACAACTTCTTGGCGTCTCACTAGGGATTAAATAAAGCCAACCTTTCAGAGAAGCTGTTGTGAGGCCTAAATGTGTTAATGTATATGAGGCACTTTTCCTCACAATCTCATCAAATCTTCAAATGATACCTATTGTCATTTTATAAGCATCATCATTTGTCAACCTTTTCTAATCCACATTAAGTATTTAATGATGAAGATCTAATGAGCAAAGACATAACTAAACCAAAAACAAAAGCATTTGGGTTTAGGAACAAAGACAAAAAATGACAATAAAGGATTTATAATAGAAATAATTATTTTAGATTTTAGACTTTATAGGTGCAATGTATAAAAGTTTTAAAATTGAAACATATGAACATTTACCATTTTAAAATAAAAATTATAAATAATGCTCATAAATTTCAGGTATATTATTGATAAAGAGCTTACATCTGCAGATTATTGAGTGTCAAAATAGGAAATGGAGTTCATTTATTATCAAGATGTTTAATGGCCTAACTGCCAATCTGTGATGCCTGCTACACTACAGATAAATCACTTAATCCCTTTCTACTCTACACTGTAATGAAGAGCATCCCCCCACTCGCTCAATTCTATGAAAAAGACAGCCAAAGGCACTGGATGGACAGCTGGGCACCAAGTCAAGTTCTCTGACTCTGCTCTCACTCTAGGAACTGACCTCTTTGTTTGGGGACTGAGTCTTTATAATGAAGATGTTCTTGACTTAGTTTCCTTCTCAGGTCTGTCTTGTGTTGCCGGTCCTCCTGGGTTCTGGAACAATATTCTGGAGACCGAATACTAACACTGGCTGGTCCTTCAGTGTATCCCCATGAACTCCCTTGATGATTTCCCTTAGCCAAGTTTTGAAAATTGGCAGAAAATTCCCCTTTATGATATTGATTTTACATTCATGCCCCAATTCTTTCCTCTTGCATACTGAAAATCATGATCCTGGTGACATGTCATTCTCTCATGATTTTCTCATGCTGAAGCCCCTGCTTGCTGAGATCTGTTTACCCCCAGCACCACAGAGACCTCGTCCCATCCTGGTGGCTTACTAAGATGTAGGTGAGACAAATAATCAGTTCACTCACTCCCAGCCTTGATGAAACAACACATTGATTGTTTGCTCAACCAATGGTACAAGTGGGGTGGAAGAGGTGGGAGAGGGGGAAACTCAGTGTGTCTGAATGACCAATGACCACGCTATCTATGCCCATCAGTGACGCTGCAAGTGAGGTAACCCTCTATAGTACAGAAGGGGCTCTAGGGAAAGGCATTCAAAATTGATGGCACTGAAAGGAATTCGGAAAGGCGAGTTGTCTCAGAGAGCAGGGCACAGATGCAGCCAGGAGACAAGGAGGTACATCTGCAGGGTGACCTTTGGCGTAGGATTATCCTGGGTTTCTATAGACTCACTGCTACTCATCTGGTGCACGGTCTCAGTCAGTGATCTCAGTGTCACCGCTGAGAGACATATTCCTCACCTATAAAAATGAAGGTAGAAACCTACCTGGATGAGGGTCAAGTTGAAGATGAAACAAGTGATGTACGGGATCTGCCACACTCTAAGTACAGAAAATATCAGTGACAATGATAATAAGAATAATATCTACTACTACTGATAAAATTCTTATAGTGTTCTCAACCTAAAATTCTATTCTCATCAAGACAGTCTTCCTCCTTTCACATGTGTCCTCTCCTCCAGAACATAGGCTGTCAACATATGAATTTTTAATCTCTAAGGTTGCTTTTGAACTTCAACTAAATTTGTTCTACACACAAATGTTAAGGGGCACTATTTTCCTAGGACCCTTATCCTCTAATAAAGTCCTCCAAATTCCTCAATGTCCTTTAGCAATTTCTCCAAGCAGGGAGGCAAGTGATCATTTGCTATAGAAGCTTGAAATTTCAAATTGTCCCCTGCAGAAATGCGGTTGGTGCTTGAAACAAAGAAAATCAGGCTATATGTGGTAAAACAAAAAAAAAAAAAAATGACTGTGCTGGATATAAACATTTTAAAGTAAACTGTGTTGCTAAATTTGTAATAATGGACCACAGAAGAAATATGTATAAACGTGCATTATTTAGTTTGACATTTAGTCTTTTGCAAAGCAATTCAATGTTTCAGAGCTTAAAAAATATTGCGTAATTTATTTAATATTTATATAGCAATTTACATTTGTTAATATCTTCTAGGACATTTATTACCTTGTGATTCATGCTTGCCCGTTATACAAACTCCTTCTTCCATATTAAGGAAGAACTTTGAAATTGATTACTTTTTCAGCCTCAATATGTTGTCATGTCATAAATTACAGTCAGATTAAATACTCAATAGTTCTGTAACTTGTTAAACTCCAGTATAAGCTAGCTGCAGCCTGAAGGAAAGAGGCTAGCGTTCATGGGAATGGCATCCACCTCCATGCTTCATCTGCCCAGTGTCCCTTCCAACGATAACTCTATCACTGAGACTTCCAATCTGTGTGCACAGAGGTCTAAGAAAATGTAGTAGTTTAAATATTCAATAACTGCAAATTTTCAGATAAACCTTCAGAGTTCAAAGCAAAGTCAATGATTTTGAATTATCAGGCACACATCTGAACTTTAAGAATATGTCTTGATTTGATTGGTTTCATTTCAGACTCTTCAACTCTCATATTCAATACTGGGTCCAAAGCAGTGCATGGTGAGCAATTATAGGGTGCTTTTATATGAGGGTAACCTTTCCTTATATCCCTTTTTCTATCTACAATATAATCAAGATGCTGGATGACTCTGGGTTGTGAAGAAAGAAGGCAGGTAACCTGCACAAGAACACCACTGATCTGACATTTGCTTGGAGTGTGTCACTGGAACTAACCGGTGACTCTACCCTTGATACTGCATCAGTTTTTGATAAGAAATTACAGAGCAAGATGATACACAGGGTTGGATAGTTGTAGCATAGTGTATTGTTTTGTTGCTTACCTTAACTCAAAGTGTTAAGATAAAAACATCTTTAGAAGCCACTCCTATTTAAAATTCTGTTGGTTAATATAAACACATATTTATTGTTTCTCAATAAAAATAACTTGCATTTATAAGACTTTATTTTTTGTACGGATGCTAACTTTATTAAAACTAAAATATTAAACACTTCTATATATGCAACATCATTGAGTAATTGATACATGTTCTATCATACCCAGAATGTACAGGAGAGAGCAAGGCAGTTTTGGCATCAATCAACAAAGCTCACATAATAATACTGACTCTGCCAGTTTTGAGTTGCAATGATACTGAGGTTCAATTTTGTTTTCTATAAAATGGGGCTAATAGTAGACACGTTACGGAGTTGTTGTGAGAATTCATTTAATGAAGCAACTGACATGGGAAGTGATTATGTAACTTGCCTAAGGTCTCCCAGCTACAAAAGATGCTGCATATATTTAAATTTCTGCCTTTGACACTAAGATAAGTGCCTTTGAACTACATCTTCTTGGTGCTTGAAATAGTATACAATAAACTGTTATGTACTCAGCCCTTATATCTGTACAGAATCCTGTGCACTGCTTCTGTTAAATCTGTACATTTATAAATCTCGTGCATTTAAATTTCATGCCATGGTGTAAAAATGTACTACTCTGAATACTGAGATACAGCGAGATGGAGCTTGTCCAGGCTACGAGATTATTACAAAGCCAATTCTAAGGGAGAGACAGCGCTTTCTATCCTGCAGTGGTTCTAAAGGAGGGCACAGATTCTTCGGTATGCCCACTTTCTAAAGGAGAAGCCTGATTCCCCTCACCTTGACCAAGAACTAGACTTAATAATGACTTGCTTCTAATGAACAGAATATGGCAGATGTGATTGCATGTGGGATATCTGAGACTAGATTATAAAAGACATTAACTTTCCATGTTCTCTCTCTCTTAGATTACTTGCTCTGGGGCAAGTCAGCTGCCATGTCACGAAGGTCCATGGGGCTGAAAACTGAGTCAATAGTCAGCAAGAAATTGAGGCTCCCTGCCTGTTTTAAAAATATAACCAGAAATTATACTGAAATCATCTTCAGATATATATTATAAGACAAATCATTTGTGTGAATCCATTAGGGATTTTCAAGTAGAATTAAAGGGAATAATTATTGAAGAAAGGAATTGTGGGGGGGGGGTTGTGCCATGTGATACTCATTGGTGTAAAAGATGGTACTTTTGAGGGGAGCACTGTAGCACTTTATAAAGATAAAATAGCTGAACGTGGGTGATGGTGAATTTTACATATTCTTCTATCCCAAGGGAATTATGCCTCCCCAAGTGATATAGAAATGAAGTAAGACTGACTATTGATGCAGATCATAAAAATTACACACCAAAAACTGCCATCAAGACTTAGTTAAAACCTGTGGGATGCTTCAGCCTACTCCAAGTACTTGGGGAATGAAACCCAGCTTTGTTGATTGTGCATACAGTTCCTACAAGCAAACACAGTCAGAGGGGAAGTTTCTGACATGCTGCAGAAAGCATCCAGCCAGCATGCTCATTATACAACCTCAAGTCACACACACCAGTTTTGCTCATTTCCTAAACTAGAATTTAATTCTTGAGACATAGCTTTCCAGGCCCATTTATGGAAGAATCAGGACAGTTTCGTCTATAATTAGCTTCAGAATTTTAACATTTATCTTAGTCTATGATGTATGTTCAAGAGGAATAAAATAGCTGTTTAATAGTAGTTATTAGTTATTAGTATTATTAATGATACAAAGCATTTTTATAATAATTATAGAACTTTAACACCTTTTGTTCTCAGCATTTTAACTTTCTCAGGTCTATTCAACTGTCACTGTCACACCCACTTAATCATATCACATGTTCTGTGCACACCAGAGGTACTCATAAGAATTAATAAAGCCATATATATTTATATATATTCCCTATAGAGGAAATGCTAATTGGTGCATTGTAACCCTTTGGTGTAAGGAATTGTCTGCTTTGATCTACAGTACAATGAGATTTATTTGGAACATGAAAGCATTATACAAAAACTGAATAAGTGGCTTGAACAGCAACATACACATCAAATTATTGTGACTTCTGATGAAAGGGGTGGGGGAAGGTGAAGCAGTGTCACACTTTTCAAAAAAAGGAGATGATCTTTCTAAATAAAAGGCCAGTATTTGGGGGATAACATATTTTGGAGTGGGTAATTTCAGTGATTGATTTCTGATGGATTATAAAGATCTGGCCTCTTCTCTTACCAAGAAAGATTTTTTTTATGAGTTTCCATTAGCCTGTTCATTGCTCTAACACTGATATTAATGGAATAATATAACTGCAATAATTTCTATTATTTCTTTTCTTCTAAAAGAGAAAAAGAAAAACCCAGAATATCTCTGATGGCTCATGCTTTAATAATGATATCAGTTACAACATGATAGGAGAAGCATGAGTAATTTCTTCAATATAGACAGGCAAACTTGAGTTAAAGTTCCAAGATTAGGGCTCAGATCTAAGAGAAAAATACCAAGACCATTTTTCATACAGTAAATAGATCTACCTCTAACCAAAGAATATCATTTATATTACCAAATAATCTGAGTCCAACAGAAGACAAAACTAAACTTTGTAGACAAAGTTTTCTACAGTGATAAAAGTATATTATTTTCTGACCTGGCCTGCTGCATTTCTTCCTTGGGGACCAGGCATGGTTGGTAGTTATTGGGGACTAAGAACCCTAGATAATAAACTCAACATAGAAACAAGCCCATTTTAATGGATTTCCTGAGAATGTTTTAACAGTAAATTCTTATCCCTTGTATTCATAACTCCATCCTCCACAACTCTTCAATTCCAAGTGATTCATTGACCTATAAATAGGAATTACACTGAAAATGTTTATATATATATATATATATATATATATATATATATATATATATATATATACTGTGTGTAAGGCAAGCATACATGTACATGTGTGTACACACACACACATTTTGTTAAGTATATCTTTTCCAGAGGGAATCTAATAAAAGAGTCCCAAATTTTTACCTTTCCACATGGTGGACAACATTTCCAGTTGTCAGAAGAGCTATCACTCGCCATCACCTTGAGCAAGTCAGAATTATACGCAGTAGGTCTTCAATAGATTTTCGTAATACTAGAGGAGGGTTTAGGCAGGTTCTAATGCTGCTTTACACCACAGAGCAGAACAACAAAAGTTATCACTTGATGCAGTAGGTAATATTTAAAAATATATATTTGGTGGGGGTTTTTTTTGTTGCTTTTTTGAATAAGTGTGGGATATGAAGAACATTAGGAGGAACTGAACAGCAAAATGTTGAATTTTTGTTTGTTTTGCTTTGGGGTTTTGTTGTTTCTCTCTTTAACCAGTACAATGTCTTATTCATTGTTGAAATATCCTCGAGTTCTTGGGGGTGACCAGACTGATTTCTATTCCTTTACATTTTTTCTTTCTTTTGCACACCAGTTCCAGTTTATCACTGAGTCTAGCTGATTTTCTCGGCAAAGCATAACCCTAACCCATCCCCTTTTTTCTATCTCTACTCTCCTCATGCTACTTCAGGTCACCATTGTCTCTCACATGAATACTGTGACGGCTCCAATTTAGGCTTCCTGCGTTTTTCTTACCTGTAAATGCCTGTTGCCCACAAAATAATCAGAGTTAACCTTTAAAATATGAGTTATGGTCATGTTCCTTTCCTGCTTCTATCCTGTTAGTGACTTTTACATGACTGACAATGCCCTCCATATTTGACCTTTGCAACCTCTCTAACCTCGTACCCTATTTCACTCACTCTGGCCTTGCTATTCCTTAAGCAAGAGAAATCTGTCTCTATCGTGACATCTGATTCTTGCTCTTCTCTCTTCCTGGAATGCTCTTCCTGGGACCTGCTGACTCCTTCCCATTATCCATGTCTTACTCAGAAAGGCCCTCTATGGCCTTCTCCAACTACATTTGCTGTTTTTACCCCCTTTCAAGCACATTTGATTCCATTAGTCTATTTAATTGCCTTCATGGGTCATTTCATTATCTGGAACAAAGATAAGTACTTTTTTTTATTATAGTGTATGTTCTATCTCCAACACTAGGATATAAACACCAAAAGAGTGACAAACCTCATTGAATTGGTGAGTGTTGTATTCCCGTCCCTGTACAGTGGTTGGCACATTATTATATGCTCAATTAATGACATATGTTGGCTGATGTTTCCAGTAGTTTTTAATTTGGCAAATTTTCTTTTGAAAAAAAAAAATACACAAAGAGTCCCAAGGGTGATATTTATACTAATCCTAAGAAAAAAATGTGATAGAAAAAAAATATTTTTCCAAAAATATATTTCCTATGTCAGTGCCTAAACTAGTCAAACCAATGATTCTATATTGAACATCTAAAAATGAGAGAATTTCCCTCTTTTTTAATTACTTGTTTCATTGCTAAAAGTATTGTATCATGTATATGCTTGAAAATAAGTAATAATATAATAATAATATGTGATAAAATAAGATGTGGCAACAAACATTATTATGAAACTACACAAAAGTCTATTAGATTCAAAAATTTAGTACATAAAATCATATATTCAATAATATTTTGATGAGATAATATTTATTTTCATATTGATAGATAAATATGAAGAAGTTTCATCTTATTGCATGATAATATTTTAGATTATTTCATTTCTATTTCTAATTTTTTTTAAAAATAGTTGGTATATCATCTTTCTAGGAAGGTGTCTAATATATAAGAAAAAATAATAGTAATGGGAAGAAGGGGTAACTGCAATGAGATGGTTAAATATACAAGATCAACTTATACCAAGCCAGCTTGCCACAGCAAATGGTGCTTGGCTTGGTCCCATGTGCTGGTCTCCATGCTTTAGATGTTTGTTAAGACTCAACAAAAGCTATCAGTTTTGAAACTGGCCAACTGCTTGGCTTCCCTTTCTCCTTGCTTACTTACAGAGAAACCAAATCTTATAAGGCATATTTTTTCTGCAAATTCTTCACTTTGGGAACTTGTTAGCTAATATGCATTAAGGACTTTGGAGTTTTGTTTTTAATTACTTCATTTTGTTTAAAGTACTTGAATGTGTTCTTATAAATTATCCTGTAAATATACGATATCAGAATTTCTACGTTTCTCTAATTTTGGAAGGATTGACAGAATTCAAATCCAGTCCTTGGAGTTAACAAATTCCCTCATGCTGTGTATTCTGGAACTTGTTTTCTTTCTATGTATTTGTTACTTTCAGAGAAAGTTCAATATAATTATAGCATTCAGAGGGAGTTCACAAGGATTTAGTTCATTGCGCAGATCTCAGGGAATCTTTGAAGAAGTAAATTAGTCCTAGCTACAGATCCCTTCAGACATTGTTCTTGTACATGTATTCAGATTTATAATTGGATACTTAAAAAAAATGTTTTGTTAACCTAATACCTTTGATATTTTCTGATTGCTAATATGAAGACAAGAAAATTCAGATTTTATTGGAGTTTCAAATAAGCCTGATGAGAAAAAATTATGTTATGATAAATAATGTTTTCAAGTACTAGGTAGCCATATGTAATGGTAATTTAACACCATATTTATGATATAAGCATATTTTTAGTGTGAAAATCATGTGACATTTGATATTGTAATTTATATTGTTTTTCTACTAATGCATATAGATTTTTTTCTAAGTGTTTGATTTATTTTTAAAAATCAATACAAAGTTTTATAAACTTTTTTTCAGCTAATCAGAGCTATTTTTTATTTATTATTATTATTATTATTATCATTATTAGTTACAGATGTACAAAACAATGCAATAGTTTTTTTTCACCCCTTACAAAGTGACTCCCCCTCCCCCTCCCCTGCCTTCTCACACCCGATATCATACATATCTATTACAATTCCATTAACTCCATCCCTACACTATATTCCACATCCCATGACTTATATGTGTTAAATTATGGTAGACATGTAATATTGTTCAGCAGCAGCTTCAAATGTACAGTGTAGTGGTAAGGCCACTACACCGTCCATGAAGTGGTCTCCCTAAAAGGACATTCATCTTTCTGTTCCCCTAAAAAAATATATTTACAACCTTATTGATTATATTCCCTAAACTGTCTCTTTTGTCTCTGCAGTAGTATTGTAGTTATCAGTTTATGTTGCCTTGTCCCTTCCCCTTCTCACATCCTCATCCCATCTAGCCCTCATCAGTTTATTCTTTGTGTCTCTAAGACTATTTCTGTTTACATTGCTCATTTATTCAGTTCTTTAGATTCCACATATAAGTGAGATCATATGGTATTTGTCTTTCTCTGACTGACTTATTTCACTTAACATAATATTCTCTAGGTCCATCCATATTGTTGCAAATGGTTCGATTTCTTTCTTCTTTATAGCTGCGTAATATTCCATTGTGTAAATATACCACAGTTTCTTAATCCAGTCGTCTACCGATGGGCATTTCAATAGTTTCCAAGTTATCCTTACATCTCAGGGAACTAAAAAAAGAAGAGGAAAAGAAGCTAAAGGGGACTACAAGGAAAGAGTTAATAAAAACTAGAGTGGAAATAAACAGTATAGAGAACAGAAAAACAATACAAATGATCAACGAAACCAAGAGCTGTTTTTTTTGAGAAGATAAACAAAATTGGCAAACCTCTAGCCAGGCTTATCAAAAAAAAGAGAGAGAGGACTAAAATTAGTAAAATCAGGAATAAAAGAGGTGAATGACTACAGACATCACAGAAATACAAAAAATTCTAAGAAATTACTATGAGCAACTATATGTCAACAAATTTGACAATCTGGAAGAAATGGATAATTTTCTAGAAGCATACAACCTTCCAAAGCTAACTCGAGAAGAAATGGAAAATCTAAATAGTCTGATTACTACCAAGGAAATTGAATCAGTAATTGATAAGCTCCCAACAAACAAAAACACTGGACCAGATGGCTTCACAAATGAATTTTATAAAACATTCAAAAAAGAACTATCACCTATTCTTCTCAAACTATTCCAAAAAATCCAGAAGGAGGGAAGGCTCCCAAATTCTTTTTATAAAGCTACTATCACCCTGATTCCAAAACCAGATAAAGACAGCACAAAAAAGGAAAACTATAGGCCAATATCACTGATGAACATAGATGCAAAAATTCTCAATAAAATATTAGCAAACAGAATTCAGCAATATATTAAGAAGATCATACATCATGATCAAGTGGGTTTCATCCCTAGTATGCAAGGCTGGCCCAACATCCGTAAATTAATCAATGTGATACACCATATCAACAAAATGAAGAATAAAAATCATATGGTCATATAAATAGATGCAGAAAAAGCATTCAAAAAATCCAACAGCCATTTATGTTAAAAGCCCTTAGCAAAGTGGGTATACAGGGATCATATCTCAACATAATAAAAGCCATATATGATAAACCTACAGCTAACATCATACTCAATGGAGAAAAGCTAAAACTATTCCCCTTAAGATCAGGAACAAGATAAGGCTTTCCACTTTCTTCTCTTTTATTCAACATAGTGCTGGAAGTTCTAGCCACAGCAATCAGACAAGAAAAAGAAATAAAAGGCATCCAAATTGGCAAGGAAGAAGTAAAATTGTCATTATATGCAGATGACATGATACTGTATATAGAGAACCCCAAAGACTCCATCAAAAAACTATTGGAACTGATAGATGAATTCAGTAAAGTAGCAGGATATAAAATCAATGTTCAGAAATCGTGGCATTTGCATATACCAATAATAAACTAACAGAAGGAGAAATTAAGAAAACTGTCCCATTTACAATTGCTTCAAGAACTATAACATATCTAGGATTAAATTTAACCAAAGAAGTAAAAATCTGTACTCAGAAAATTATAAGACACTGAAGAAAGAAATCAAAGAATATACAAATAAATGGAAATACCTACGATGATCATGAATAGGAAGAATTAATATAGTTAAAATGTCCATACTACCTAAAGCAATATATAGATTCAATGCAATTCCCATCAAACTATCAGAGCTATTTTTTTGTTTCTTTTTTTGGAAGGGGTAGTAGTAGTTCAATAATCATTGTGTGTAATGATTCAATATACACTGAATTCAAGTAAAACAAATATATTAATTACTTCTTGAATAACCATCTCCAATGTGAGCTGAAGGATTTCACAAAAGATGCCTCCCACTTGACACACCAATTAAAATATAGTACCCCTTCCAGCAGGCCAATTAAAAAATATACCCTTCCGCTGGGTTGAGAGCCAAGACACAGGCTTGAGTGCATGATCACTTGCTTCACTTTAACCTTCCATATGTAATGCTAAATTGTTTTCACAATATTTGTTAAATTGAATTTGGAATTTGGTGTGAATAGGCATGTAATTTAAATTTTTCTTCAGGGTGAATCATTTTTGCAAGTCACATTTATTAATTATTGGGTTGTCAGAAAAGTCATGATATATTTTTTCTATGTTTTTGTTGCAAAAATGCATCATGTCTTTTCCGACAACCCAACAGTTCTCCCTTTCCTCAAAGATTCACAATGTGTAGATCTGGTGATATAATTTATCATTCAAATTGACAGTTTTGAGAGTGCTAATTACTAAACTGAGAGATTAAGATAACTGATGTAAACTGGGCTGTTCGAAGAAAACTGGACTAAATGATCACCCTTCTCTAGGTCATATACTGTATTCACTACTGTAGTCTATTTGTCTATGCTTGCAGTGATTCCATACTGTCTGTGTTTTTAAAGCTGTCAGGTAAATCTTGTCTTATAGTGCAAATTTTTGCTCTTTGAGCATACCTTGGCTAATTCAAGTGCTAATGTCCATTAATTATATGATTTCAAATAATTTGTTTTTCATCCTGAAAGCCCCCTCTATTATTTGTATATTATTTCACTTAACCCTTATTTTTTAGTGTGTCTGCTCAATTTTATAGTATATTTTTGCTCAGACTGCCATAACAGAATACCATAAACTGAATCACTTAAACAACAGAAACTTATTCTGTTATAGTTCTGAGGGCTGGAAGTCCAAGATCAAGGTGTTGCCAAGCATGGTGCCTTCTGAGGCCTCTGTCTTGGCTTGCAGATGGTTACTTTCTTGTGTCCTCACGTAGTACTTTGTGTACATGCATTTCTGGTGTGTATCCAAATGTCCTCTTCTTACAAGGACACATCTAGATTAGATCATTCAATCAATAAAGTGAGGATACCTACCTGATTTTAACTTAATCACCTCTTTTATTTTTTAATTAAAGCTTATTGGGGTGACAGTGGTTGGTAGAGTTACATAGGTTTCAGGTGTACAATTCTGTAATGCATCATCTAGATATCCATTGCGTGTTCACCACCCAGAGTCAGTTCTCTTCCATCGCCATATATTTGATCACTTAATTATATCTTTATAGGCCTTGTCTTTAAATAGAGTCACATTCTAAGGTACTAGGAAGGTTAGGGATTCAAAATATTAACTCTAGGAGGTGCAAAAGTCAGCACATAACAATAGTGTATCATTGTACATTTGATATGATTTTTAAATTTTTCTTTAAGCGTATTAATTGAACTCATGTAATAATAGTCTATGTTTGGTCATTCAGATGTCTATGGTTTATGCTGGTCTGATTCAGTTGCTTGTTTCTGCCCACTTTGGCTTCATGTGGCTTGTTTATATGTTTGTTTTCTGAATTCTCTTTGTGAGGTCATATTTCTTAGAACTTTATGCATAGGAGTTGTTTCTAATATCTGTGTTTAAAACATATCCTTCAAAGAGTATCTGTGAGTTTTCTGCTAAGCATCTGCTGGCACTAACACAGAGGATTATTTGAACAAGACATTTTGTTGGATGTTTTTGAGCCCTGAAAGTGATGTGAATACAGGTTCCAAAGCTCATGATAGCAGGTTTCTTGATAGTAATTCTCAGTCAGTATAATTTTCAGGGCATGATTTTCCCTAGTACCAAGTGCAATGAGAGATTTTTTTACAATATATATATATATATATATATATATATATATATATATATATATATAATGTTTACATCAACTCTCATCTTGGTCAGATCCAAGGCTTTGTCTTTTATTTCTATTGGTAACTCATTAAAACAAGACCTATTCTACCAGAGATTGGTAGATAATCTGAGAAAGCCTCATCTGTGTTCCACGGACAGTTTATCTGTCTTTGTTCTTTATGATCTCTGTTTTATTTTGCATTGTCAGTATGTCAAACATGCACTTGTGATTCTTTAAAACTTTTGTATATATCTTGGGTTTTCTATAGCAGAAGTGTTTTTGCTGAATAGCTAGTCTACTATGATACTAGAAAGGAAAGTCAAAGTTTACTTTTTATTCTGTTTCCTCTTTTCCTATGATTTCAGACACAGTTACATATGTGTTATAACTATACTTTATATATTTGACTTCCTATTTCTTCAATCCTGATGGATAATAGAATATTCAAGCTTTATAAATGAAAGCATTAAAGATTTTGAAATTGTAGCCCATCTGGCTTATTTGTCCTCATCCGATATAGCCATTCCACATAGAAATAATTTTTTTTTGTTATTTTGAACAATAATCTATTTATGAGCACTCACTGGTGGTGAGACACCCTATTCACTGTTATCTGTGTATTATTTCACCTGACCTTTGAGGAAGGTTCAGGATTACTGTTACTATTCTTATTAAATTATATGAAGTTGAGGTTTATTGAGTTCTGGTAACTTGTCAGATAACACAGTTAGGAAACATCACGCATCCTCTTCCAAAATTCAACATCCTAAATAATTGCTTAAATGATAATAAATATGTAAAATTTATGTTTATATTTATATATTTTTTTTGAATTTTGTTCTGTACAGTTTAAGGAGTAGTGATGGTAGCTATGTATGCTTATAATTATATAAATAATAATATAATACTTACATTTATGAAGCACTATTTCTTGTAAAACCTCATACTGCATTAAAGTTTATGAATCCAATTTATTGGCATCATACTAACTACAAGTAAAAGATAATTTAAACATTTTTCAATTTAGCTGGTTAAAGTCATTTACATATGAAATTCACTTGTCTCTTACCTTGACCCTTTGTATTGTTAATTGGAGCAGTTCTCTTTTTAATAAATCAGTTGATATATTACAATTATTGCTCTAGCTTAAAGGTTAAAAATGCATACAAAAAAAGGATGGCAAATTATTCTTTATCCACTGTAACTCCAAATTTGAATGAAGAATGTTCAGCAACAGAAGCGCCCACAACCCACACCCACTGAAGCCAGCTATCTTCCGTGTATATTCATAACAGAACTAAAAGTTGGAAAATAGCTAGACCTGTTGGTTTGTCTCTATTTGCTCATTTGTGTTGGATAATCAGCACTTTAACCTCTTTTTTAAAAATTTGGTTAAAGAGATTCATTTTAAGTTATGTTTACACTAGTTCAAATTGGAATATAGATTTTTTTTTAGTGGTGTGTGTCATAGAAACAAGATTTTTAAATAAAATATATTTTCTATCTAAGTAGTTAGCTATGTTTTTCAGTATTAAGGACTAAGTAAATCTGCAGTTATAAAAATAATACAATTTCTTCATTATTAAACTTTCTGATAGTAACAAAAAACGTGTTCTTTTGACATATCATTTAGATAATAAATTAAAATATATTCTTTAGAAGCAACCAATATTCACTTGAATGCTTACAGAAATTACAGTTTCATTGAGAAAATAAAAGCATCCAAAACAACAAAACAAACAAACAAACAAACCAAAAGTGACAAAGTGGAATTAGCTTAATGTGTTTTACAGTTCCACCAACTGCAACCTAAAACCAATAGCCGATATCTGTTAGCAGTTATGCCCACCATTCTGTTGCAATTTCATTTTTAATTGGCTAAGCATCACACAATTTATTATGGTAACTTTAATGGATCAAGAAAGTTCATTGAAGTGAACAAAATGTTCTCCATCTCATATTTACCATAGTATAAATAATATTACTTTCCTTTGCCTGTGGAAACCAGCTCACCTATTTGAAACAAAGCCTTAAGATGACCAATTTTTAAAGAGATTCATAATATTAATTTTGCTTGACTCAGTGGGCTAGTGTAGTCTTCCTTGCCATAACAAGCAATGCATAGTGTTATTTAAAATAGAAACAAGCAATGCATACTGTTATTTAAAATAGAAACTGTAAAACAAAATTGCCCCTTTATCATTTTTATAATAGCTATATTTAAATAATCGATTAAATTACTGTTTGTCTCATACAGTTGAAATGGAAGCTATTGGGTTGTGCACACTTTATCCATTATCACATGCCCATCAAGAAATGGTATCACAGGTTGTATAGCAGATAACAATACACAATTGTTAATAAAAACAGTGAACTGGAGCAAGAATTTAAGCCAATCAATCAAAACAAATCTAAAACACTAGCAAGCAATTAAAATGCAGACCCTTTCCTAATAATCTGGAAAGTATGTTAATTGATGAGTGTGCAGGTATTGAAAATCACCCATAAAAACTGCTATTGAAGTATGTCACTTACAACAGTCATGGACAAAATGATGAATGTAGAATCAACAGCCAGCAGAATTGTCTAAAAGGGATTTCAAATCCACTTCTGGGGGAATCCTTTTCATCCAAAGTAGAACATTTTATATCAGAGATTCCCAAAAGTTTCCCCTATGGCACCAGTCAGTGTGGTTCTACAATATCAAAGACTTCCAAGGGTAGCTAGGAAACAGAAATTAGTGTAATCAGTGGGTGAAAGCTGCCTGGCTGTGTAAAATAAACTGCATTATACAGGAAAGGAACAGCCCCTTGATGAGCTCCCACAAATAAAAGGCACATCAGCATGCTGAGAAATGAATTCTTCATTAAATGAAAATGAAAATCTCTTATATCTGAATACATTTATAATTGCATATTCCATTTGGAATGAGTACTTGATTTTTAAAACCTGGAAACATTTAAAATTAAATATAGGCATAGATTTTCTCAGCTACTACTGATAAAAGGCAGATGTTATAGAAGGTATACATACTTGTGCGTAGCGCTCCATGGTTTTAGCCTGGAGTACCCCTAGGGTCCTCACCAACATCTAGATGCTAGAATTTCTGTATTTTATGTCACTTAGCAGACGTGGTCAGAAGATTCTCTTATTATCTCTGTGCAAACTCTAGATTTCTACAAGACAGTTGCATCTGTTAGAAATGCAACTTTTTTCTTAAGTGAGCATCCCAGAATTATGCCCAGTTTGCTCCATGATATATTTAGTTAGATTTTAAAAGGTCAGACTTTATTTAGTCCTGAAGCATCTAAGACAGATAAAATACATGTGAGAGAAAGAAGAAAAATTTTCAGGAGATTTACTCAGGAAAATTGTTGTGTTTGCAATATGGTTTCTGGCATGTCATAACCATCCTGATGAGCTAATTTACTTAAAGCTTCATATCTTTGAGAATAGCAGAAGCTTGTAATTGGGCAGAAATAAAAAGATGAATGGTGATAGATGAGGGTAAAAAGGATCAAATATATGGTGATGGAAGGAGAACTGACTCTGAGTGGTAAACACACAGTGTGATATATGGATGATATATTACAGAATTCTAGACCTGAAACCTATGTAACTTTAGGTTAACGCTATATTAAGACTAAGATCCCTATTAGATCTAAGTAGGAATGCCAAGCAGGGTGGTTAGACCAGTAAATGTAGAAGAGAAGTTCAAGAGGGACCTCTAAAATTTAGAAGTCTGATGTTTTTAAACAATACAGTGTTATCAATTATAGTCATCATATTATACATTAGATTCTCAGGCACTATTCATTTATAGCTGAAAGTTTAGTATCTTAACCAGCCTCTCCCTCTTTTCTCCATCCAGCAGTCCATTTGCTACATCTGGTGCCTAGATCCAACCGTCGTTTTTGTTTGTTTGTTTGTTTGTTTTTGTTTTTTTAAATCACCAATGACTGGGATAGTTTGCTGGAAAAAAACAAACAAAAAAATAGAGTCAAACTAGAAGATTTCCTACCTAATAGCCTGAGCCTATAATGTGAATAATTTAAAGTCCTTTAGATTATTTCTATCTTCTAAGATGTTGGTCAATGGCCCCATCCATTAAAAGTATTTAATTGGAGATTAACTAAAGCCATCTATGATAAGATCATGGTGTTTAAATTTCACACTAGGAACTGATTAAGATAACTATTGAGTTTGATATACATAAAGTAAAATATATTGGCATTTTTGCTTGTTTCAAATGTTTGTATTTTTCATAAAATACACTTCTTATGTATTATTAAATTCTGGGTAGAACTGCTGAACCATGTGTCATCTAAAAAAGAGACATCTGTTATTTTTTCTCTAAATTCAACATAATTACATTTTACTGATCAGCTAAAAGGCTAAAAATCAAACATTCCAAAAGTGAAAAATAGCTAATTTATTCTGCACTTAATGTTTTGGATTACTTAGAGGTATAAAAAAAGCTTATTAATTATTAGAATTACTACTAAAGGTGAGAGATTTGGAACCTCTCCATTTTTATGATTTTATAAAGCCGTAAAATCATTAGATTGATTCTGGTTTCTTTAAAAAAATCGTAATACTCAAAAGTGATTCACATTCATGGAGTATCTTCTGATTAAGGGAGCATTATTTTTCATATCATTATTACTATCCATAATACTAAACTACCATGTCTTTAGTGCTGGGTTAGGCAATGAATTAATTTTTTATATAGAATCCTAACAACCACTCTATTTTTTATTTTTATCAATATTATATAGATAAAAAAGTTTAATCTCAGAGAAATTAATTAAATTATGGCTTAGGTTCTCCAGTCACTAAACAACATTAAGATTTCATCCTACCAGATCAAATATATGGTGATGGAAGGAGAACTGACTCTGGATGGTGAACACACAATGTGATTATATAGATGACATATTACATAATTGTACACCTGAAACCTATGTAACTTTACTAACAGTTGTCACCTCAATAAACTTTAATTAAAAAAAGAAAAGTAAATAAAGATTTCACCCTGCCATATGTACTTCACTGCAAACCCCATGTTCTTCTCGTTACACCTTGCTACATCAGTAGAGATATCCATAAGAACATTTTTCAAAAAGATATGGTACTATTTTAGACTTTCTGTATTAGACAGGCTAATAATCCTAGTAAGACTTTCTTGTAAGGATGAAGTCTTCTGTTGAAAAGTTTGGATGGGAATGTACGATGCAGACCTAGCAACCAAGAGCAATAAGCTAGAGTAGTATCAGAGTAAACAGACATCAACCAACATTTTCTCTGATCTAGGAATCCTCCTGTGTTACCTTCCTCCTCCACCTTCCTGAGTACCAATCATTTTATTTTGTTTTTCTTTTAGTTATTCTTTTGCGCCACTCTTGTCCTGACCATTTTTTATTTTTAGCTCTTACCTTATTCGATTGTAGTTCATTAGGTGAAGGTACTATGATTAAAATAATGAACTAATTGCTATGTACTTTTTACTTCCTGACCCTTAACCTTTATCGCCAATTAACAGTCTCTGTCTGGTTTTGGAGTATCATAAACCAGACCCTAAGTGTACCCAAGGGAGACACATAATGAGCAGAGAAAGCTGCTTTGTCAAATGGCTCTTGAGGACAGCAACAAGGGACACTTTAACAAAGACTGTGTGGAAAAATTCTCACACTGGAATGGAATAGGTGTTTCCTCAACTGTCTGTGGGGTGGGAGGAAATGTGGAGTCACTGATGGAACTATGCCCTCCCCAGCATCTTGGCAGTAAGTTACCAACACCAGATAGAAGTCCACATAAACTACCATTGGTGGGGAAGGACAAATAAGCACGGTGAAGTAAGTTACCATCTCCACAGGAGAACAAGGATCTGAAACAAAGATTAAATTAAATTTGACTTAAAATCAGAAAGATAAATTTCATCATGCCTGAATGACTGGCCAAAGAACGTTAAGCTGCATTTATTTACATTTATATTTCTCTCCATAACTTGATTCCCACTAGAAAACAGACACTGAGACAATCCCAGCATAGTATGAGTCCTAGATCAGAGCAAGGGTCCATTAAACATTTCAGAATGATTAAATAGCCAGTCCTTTGGTTCATTCCTGAATTTACTATAGAATCATAGTTTCAGTCCTGCTTTTAGACAAGAAATAATTTCTTCAAGCCAAGACTCACTCAGAATGATAAAAGGTAAAGAAGACTGGACTAATTATCTTGGAGATGATTTATTAAGCACACTTTCAAATTTCATTTTATCTATAAATGTCAAAAGAAATCATTCTTTTTTTTCAAAGTCATATGCATCCCTTTTTTTTGGCCCTCTGGCAGCTCATCTTTATTGCCTTTCAGACACACATGCCTGCAACGGGACCAGCCCAGCACAGGGGACTGCAAATCCCAGTTCCAAGAGTCCCAGAAACCCCCAAAGGAATCTCTGCGCCTGGGAGCATGCAGGACTCAGCCTTGGATGGTAGGTGAGAAGTGAGGTACACTAAGCTCTGTCCCTGAGCCGGGTACCACAGGTTGGCAGGACGTGAGAAAGGGATGTTTAGGGCCTATGGGAGACACATGAGCCATCTGAAGAAGGAGAGACGTTGGGGTATTAGAGTGGAGGACTGCCTGAAGGGGAGGAGCCAGAGAAGATCCCTGGAGGACCAAGGATTCAATGGATGGTGGAAGGCAGCTTTCAGGGGAAGGGGTCCTGTGAGAAGCTGCTTACTGCATTCCTGGCAGGGAGCAAAGAGAGAACATGAGTTTGAAATATGGGAGCTGAGGTGTCAGAGCTGGTTAATACAATTGTTTGAAAAGGTATTTAGAAAATTATATATATATATATATTTTTTTTTTTTTTTTTTTTTTTTGAGGGCAGTGTCACTGGCCTTCATATGTGGGACTCGATCCAGGGCCGCTGGCTTCCCAAACCAGCACTTAACCACCGCGCCACTCGGCTGGCCCGAACATAATATTTTTAAACAATAAAATCTTGAAAATAATCCCCAGTATATAAAAATGATGAAAGTATTTCAGAAACTTCTCAAAGAATTTGATTCCCTGGAGGGAAATACTTCATTATTTGCAAAGGCTCGGAATAAACCTTTAAGAGTACAAGGGTCCAGGGAGCATAGTATGAAAATTGCTGTTTTCATATACAAAAAGTATTTTATAATAGTTATTGATAGAACATTGAAGCTTTGGGAGAACAACCTTTTTCTGTTAGGGCTTCAGTTTTTCTTTCGGCCCACTTTTCCATGGGAACCGGAAGAGGTGGAGGATATTTTACCGACATCTTGGTTTGAAGAGCATGAAAAGGTTCTGTTCAGTTTAGTCTATCAATATAAAAAGTGAGACATAGTCCTGTGTGCTTGCTTTCCCATAATTTTATTTGTTAAGGATATTAAGAAATTAGTTATTCAGTAATAATAAACATATTTATAAATGTTTCATTACAAAACTTTCACATTTTCCAATAGTGAGCCTCTTATTAGGTGGGTGTTACAAGTTTTTCTCAAGACTTATTATTAGCCCAGGATGTTCGTGAATTTATAAATATGCTATCGTCCAGTTTTCATCACTAGGGAGAAAATAATATAGCAACTCTAGAAAAGAGACCTAACAAAAAGAAAGTGCTTGCTTTCTGCAACTATTGTTAGCTCTGTCTAAATTAAACACTCAACCTTCTCCCGTTCAACCTCTTCAAAGCTACTTGCTGTCCCATTTCCTCAGGTTAAATGTGATGAGAAACAGACGCAGGGGTTGTGAACTTTTCTGGGATGAAAGATGCCATGTGACTAAAATAGTCTGTGATTAATGTACATTCATTTTGCTTTTGATAGCATTCGGTGTTGTTTCAAGTTTTGAAGGTAATTAAAAACTTGACTTGGTGAGTTACTGCTATGTGTAGTTTGAACTGCTATGATCTCTGGAATATTTTGTGCCCACATGATTTAAGGAGTTGGCTGGAAGTACATGACTGACTTCAGTCTTTAGCTGCCCCTTACTCCAAAATTCACCTAATGAAGAACACCCAGCCCAGGCCTAAGCATCAGTCTTTCCTACTCAGTGACTCTTCAAATGCATAGGGAAGGAAGGACAAGTACTGACTGACAGCTGACCAGGAGGGGACACTCCAAGAGTTATCACAGAGGTGCAAGGACTGACTTCAGCCCTTTGTGTGTGTGTGTACCTCAGAGCCATCCCTGGGTTTCAGTTCTCTCACGTCTGTCCGGGAAACCTGTCCTGTGCTACCCCTCTTCAATGCAGAATTCATGGGTCCTATGTATGTATTGCCTTAGCACATTTTAGAGACGGGAATGTACACCTATTAGTAGGTATTTCATTCTGCATCATTCTATGGTTAGTTTATTTGTCTTTCTTGTCACTTCTGTGTAAATTATGGAGAGGTCACTTATCATTTAGAGCTAATTTTTTTTTTTTTTTAGAGGGACAGTGTCACTGGCCCTCATATGTGGGATCCGAACCGGGGCGGCTGGCGTCCCAAGCCAGCTCTTAACCACCGCGCCACTCAGCCGGCCCTCATTTAGAGCTTCTTATATGCCCATATGACAATCACTACCCCACAAAACAGAGCCTTGTACCTATTTGAGGATAATCAAATTAATATTGAATGGTCTCTGATCATAGGGAGTTCATAAAGCATTGAAGGAGACAAGATCAAGCATTTAGTTTTCCCCCAAGTAATATTAACTTTAAGTATAACGGAAGATAAGGCAATTATGCCATTTCTTCTAAAACACCATTGAAAAACTCATTAATACCAGAAGTGTCAATTCTGTCTATATACAGTCTGTATTTCTCTTTACCAGTTCTGTTAAAATTCCTTATTATAAAAAACAAAAACAAACAAACAAACAAAAAAACTATTATTACTCCAATGCATGCCTAGAATTGTAACTTTTTGGAATCTCCTTATTCATACATTTAGGTTAATAGAACTATATTTTTTACAGCCATACTGATATATTATTGTATTATTAGCATACAGTAAACTGTATATATTGAAAACATAGAATTTGATAAGTTTTGACATATATACTATGTAACCTCAAAACCATTTCCACAATCAAGATAATTAATTTGTGCATTGTACCATAAAGTCTCTTCGTATTCTTTTGTAATACTTCCTTTTCACACTCCTTAAACCCGTAAACCTAGGCAAATGATGACCTGCTTGCTTTCCATCACTTACTCTAATTTGTATTCTGAAGAGTTGTCATATTTCAGAAAACCACTGTTTAAAATTTTTTTTTTAGTTGTTTTAAGCAAGGAGGCAAATCTGTACCCTGTTATTCCATTTTGGTCAGATGTGTAAATATAATTATTTTTTTAAGATCAGAAACATTTTTGAGGAAAAATATAATACAATAAGAAATACATATCAAAGATTTTATTTATCAGTTTGTTTTAATACTTGACATTCATGCCAATAAAGAATTCAATATAAGTGCTGTAAATCTCCAGTTTTCATCTAGCACTACCTAGGGTGTCATGGAAACAACAAACAATTGTAAAACATGATTATTACTCTCAACCACCTTGCAGTGTCTGTACAGCTACATAAGAAACCATTAGTTACTATAATGTCTTCATAAATGAGTCATTCATTTATAAATCCTAATCTATGTGTGGGTCAACAGTGCAACTAGATGTTATTTTCTGTTTCCCATACTAGATTATCTATAAAAAAGTTAATGCTGGAATTATATTATAGGAATTATTATTTTTTTTATTAAAAGCCATGATGATATAATTGTAAAGTCTGTCATTGACTTGCAAATGGAGACTAATAAGTTATGCTTAGAACAGTTCATCCAATGAATGAATGAATGAATGAATGTCTTTGTAAAACTGAAGTTGAATTTTAACTAATACTTAATTTTGCTTTAGAAAAAAAATCACTGAAATTAGATATAACTATTCTAGTATCACTCCTTTTCTCCTCTGTTGTAAGCTTCAAGAAATTGCTCACTTACGAACCTCAGTATTATTTAGAATTCACAATATCAGAATGTTGTGAAAAAAATAATTAAAAACCATTTAGTTTGTTCTCCATACCATGAATTTTAGATCTTATTTCCTTTCTGGGGGTCCTGATTGCCTAAAGATCAGTAATTTCTGAACCTCCCATTCTCCTCCTTTGACCTGAGCAAACCCTTCCTTTCTCACCATGCCTGGGGAAGAGTTGTCCTTCTGAAATCATTAGTTCTCTTTCAGAGAATATCAAAACGCAGTAATACCAGTAAAGACTCAGTGTCTAGGCTAATACTGGATTTTAAGCAAAAGAGTTATTTACTTTTATTATTTTTATTTATTTTGCTTTTCCTTAGTTCAAGTATTCTACATTTCATAGAGCCAATGCTCGCCAGGTAAGTTTTATTCTCTATATTCTCTCTTTCCCTCTCTCAATCTCTATCTGTAGCTCTCACTTTCATATTTCTTAATTGAAGTTAACACACAAAATAAGGTACTGTTCCTTAAACCATTGTCTAATGCAAATATATTGCACATCATTTAAACTACCAAAGTAATCCTTTACAAAGAGACTGATTGAAGCTTGACTTTATTTTATTTTATCATTTCTGACAGAAAGTCTGAGTTACAGACTACGCTTAGAAATGAAAGGATTAAGATGCTGGGTTATTGAATGCCATGTGGAGAAAAATGTGTTTCTCGGTTGGAGGAAGACTGCCTAGTGTATAGGCCTGGTGTGAACCAGTATTATTTACAAGTGCAGAACAATCTGAAAATGTCATTATGGAAGGAATGTACCCCATGGCTGCTGAAAGGGAGGCAGAGCTTTGATTTTTCTTCTTCACCTTGAAGTCAATCAGTCCAATGACTGCTATTCCCCGACTACAGGAAGACATTGCAAATGTGATTAAAAGATGATTTTGTTGGATGTCTGACAGAACAGTTCCTACTGAGAAAGCAGGCACAGTAAAAATAAAAGTAGTTCAAGACACATCATATTAGTGGAAAAAAGACTCCTGATTTTTTTCAGAATCATGGACAAATGTGAAACTTGAGTCCCAGTGAACTGAAAATGCTCAGGAAAGCCTAGTGGTGATGACAATTTAAGCTAACAGCTAAGAGCGTCACATGGCAATCAGATTCTCATGATTTTTCACACCACTACTGAGTAAGTAAATGCTAGTAATCTTCCAGAAGAGGTTGTTCTTGGGAAATTTCCAAAATAAAGGAGTTAGAGTAAGATCCAAGATTGTGCATGCTTACTGATGCTGAGCTTTGGAACCCTTTGTGGTTCATCCATTCTAAGTTATTATTACTAAATTTTGCATGTGCTGAGAAGCTCCCTAGCACCAAGAGTCTCACACTTTAATTTAAACCCAAGAAGCTTAAATCAAACCCTGGATTTTGTGTATTTCTGGCCCCTCAAGAAAAAAAAGTCCAGCCAAATGTGAGAAAGGTGCAAGTTAAAAAATGCCAGACTTTTTATTCAAATCAATGAATAACAAAGAAAGCTGTCAAAGGATCTTGGGTTAAACTCATTTTTTTTTTAAGATTTTATTGGGGAATTGGGGGAGGGGAACAGACAGGTTGCTGTCTTTTTGTTCTTCAGTCTAGTTGTGGAGGACATTGCTTCACTGGCCCATGTTGGTATCGTCATTGCGCTCTTCCCAGATGAGGCAGATGGGTTGCCGGCCTCTGGATGGTCACTCACCGTGGCTATTGGCAGCTCACGCTGGCTGCCGGCCACTCACTGTAGCCTATGGCAGCCCACTGCAGCAGGGGCTGCAGCCTACACCGTTGCCGGGGCTCGCACAGCCCAGCTCCAGGTGGAGCTGTTGTTCACCATCTTAGCTGTAGAGAGCAGTGTCACTGGCCCTCATATGTGGGATCCGAACCGGGACTGCTGGCGTCCCAAGCCAGCTCTTAACCAGCGCGCCACTCGGCTGACCTAAAGTCATTTTTTATTTTTTAACATACAAAATAAAAACATATAAAAAACAATAAAACCATAGTATCACATCATATCAACTGCAATGTCTTAACACTGAGGTTAACCTTTTCCATCCTGGCGCTATCAGTATTTCATGCTGTGTAGCTTGTATTTGAATCATATAATAGTAATCAACCCAAGTATTTCATATTTCATAAGGTCATTTAATCATTTAACTTTGATACCAGCACAATTTTAACTACTCCTAAAAGATTTCAACTCTTTTCTTCCTAAAGCATTTAGTTTTTAGTACAATTGATCAAAATAACCAGAGTCATATCAGCAATGCTTGTAAAGAAGCAGCGTTTAGTCTCATTATTCAATCACAGGGGAGGACCATGTCATCAATGTTTATTTCTATTTCTTCCTTATTCCAGAGAAGATTCCCTATCATTGGCTTCTGTTATTCTCCAGAAGTACCTTAATATGCCACTCAGTCTCTATCTATAACAGTAATTATTCCATCCAGGGTAAAGAAGAAACCAAAGAGAGCTGCACCTTATTCTGTTCTGACTAAGCACAGCACCATCTGCATAAAGACAGTTTTTAAATTTTAATCATTAGCTTTCACTTCCTGTAAAAACAAAAAATCAAAACCAAAAAATAAACAAACAAACAAAAACAACTCAAAACCAAAAACATGATGCCATTTACTATTTAGTAAATAGCAGGGTACCTTATATTTCAAGAGTGATCTTCTCCCATGACTATGTGTAATATTTTTGTGATCAAGATAAGAATTGGTATAGACTAGATGTTCAATCCATGATTATTAAGTGAATGATTGAACTTAACTCTATGTGTAGTGGAGGTAAGTAAGTGAAGCTTGACTAAGGTCTTCTGGGCCCCCAAGTGGACATAGTAGCATGGCCGACTTAACAATGCCATGGCATGAGCAATACTGCCCTTCAACATGAATGTGAGCAAAATGCTATGCACAAATTATAGCGACTGCATTGTAATGTTCTTATAGAAGCTTCCCTTTATTCCTCACTAGGAATTAGTAAATCCTGAGGGATGTAGCTGTGAGCATTTGCTCACAAGATTGGAGTATATGGTTTACTGAAAAACTTTTGTAATGCAGATTTCCAGGTTCTTCCCTCAAGGCACTCTGGTTCATTAGGTCTGGAGAAAGTTCCAAGAATCTTCAGTTTTAATCATTAGTCTGGATGACTCTGATAGAGGTGGTCTCTGCCTTTGTCCTTGTTGATTTTAATTGTCATAACTTGCATTAAAGATCTTGTTATCAACTGCAGAAAATTTCTCAATTCCACAGTAATTTTAGGGGCAATTTTTCTCTGTTTTATTATTATAAGATAACCAGATACATAACTTCAAACACACAGTTGTACAGAAGTCTTAACCCTTTTCTAGGTATGAAGAAGCAGTTAGCACTGCCATGCTCTGGTCACGTTTCTGTGCACATTTCTTCAGGACACACTTCATATCCAAGACTCAGTGGGACCTACTGAACAGAAAATGTAATGTTATATAAAAAATATTTCACACCCAAATTAAAGTGATTCAAACATCCCGTCATGGTCTAATGGATTATATTTTTTGAATACCATCAATTACTCAAAATCATGTTTTTTTTATAAATAATATCTTTTAACATGGTATTATCCCCAAGGTTTTTGAGGGTCAAAATATCTTACTCTCTTTATGAGTGCTGTTATACTACAGATATCAGGTATCCTTATAAAGTAAATTTATATAAAATTTATAAAAAAATAAAGTAAAATTATAGCAAGAAACATTAGTAAAAAATTATCTAAAATGGCTTCTTTGTGGGGTTATAATGAAAAAAACTGAGAAATATTATTTTAGGTACTTTAATGTTTGAAACTTGTAATACTACTTTTTAATTTGTTTTTTGACTAATTTTCTTTCATTTGTATGTTCTACGTTTTTTCTTTTTCTAGAGAAACACAAATTTCTTTGCAGGCTATTAATTGTACTCTTTGTTTAAAGGTTATTTTGATCCAATTACTTTCTAAACTCTAGAACAGTAATGATATTGGGCTTTCTGTAAATACCCTTCTGAATTAGGAAGATTGTTTTGGTGTCAGGGTAATTCTTGCCTCATCAATGATGTGGTAAATCTTTCATCTTCTATTTTCAAAATGAGGATAAGCATTATTTCTTCTGTAAATCTTTGATAAGAGTTAATGAGTAAAGCCATCTGGGCTTAAAGTCTTCTTTGTGGTAATGTTGAAATTAAAAAATGTAATTCTTCTTTTGATATAACTCTATACAGTTTTTCTATATCTTTTTAAGTAAATTTTGGTAATATATGTCTGTCATGAAATATAGGAATGAATGAATATGACTCTGCATGTTTATCTTAGGGCCAAACAGACTGTAGCCAGTTGGGAAAATTAAAAAGTGTAGGTGGGAGTGGGTTTGGGAAGACTTAATTGATCCAGCTGTTTCATAGACATCAAAATCAACCCAATTGCTAATGAATACATTCTTGGAAATAAATTAATTATATATATATATATATATATATATATATATAAATATTAATATATTATGTAATATATATATATATCTTCTAATATGTATAACAACATATATTATACATATATAGTTGTTCTCCACACATGCCAACATAGGAACATATGTTTGGAACCTAAGAGGACATTTTATTTATTTTTTTACTTTTTTAGTGAAAAAGCAGTTTATTAGAAGAAAATGTACACTTCAAAGAAATAGTAGGCCCAAGCAGAAAGCAGTGATTCAAATGTCATTATTAGAAGAAAAAGTATATTCCAAAAAGATTGGAGGGGGCCCAAGCAAAAGCATGGCAAAGGCTCAAAGGGGCAAGGCCAAGGGCCAGGGCCAGGGCATCATTATTAGGAGACAAAGCACACTCCACAGGGTTTGGAGCAGGCCACGCGAAAGAAGCTCAAAAGGCCCTAAGAGGACTTTTTTAGGCAGTAAATACATTTTCCAAGAATTGTCTGGGCTGTGGTTTTCTCCATTCCACTTGTCATTTACTGAAACTCATCCCTTCTCTGTTAGTGATCTCCATCTTTTAGTCTGGACATTATACTACATATATTCTCTTTAGCACATATTGGCTATGATTTCCGTTGGGAGCAAGGAAAGTTAATTGTGTATACTCAGCCTACCATCTTGAATCTGATGTCCAAATGTCAGATTTTTTTATAGATTTTAAAAGTATAGATTTTAAAAGTAAAAGAGTGGCGCAGTGGTTAAGCGCTGGCTTGGGAAGCCAGCGGCCCGGGTTCGGTCCCACATGTGAGGGCCAGTGACACTGACCTCAAAAAAAAAAAAAAAAGGGTAGCATAAAAGTATATGTCATACATAAGGAAGATTGTTTTCACAATGTTCTCTGGTAAATGCCTGCCACTAGTTTCTTATTATGCCACACATAGTTTCTATTTGTATACCACTTGTATTCTATTCTGTGTCTGTGATTTTTTCTTTCTGTTTGATTAAACCCATGATGATTCCCATAATAAATGTGAATTAAAAATGATTTCATATTGGGTCTGCCTGGATGTCTCTCTGCATAACTATTAAATATTCCCTCTGGCTATATATCTCAAGTTTTAATGCTTATATATTCTGTGCCATTTTTAGTGGACGCTGCACTTCTAATGCGTTTTACATCACCTAAAGTGATTTTCCTATTGATTTGTGTGGTTTACATTTTTCAAAATGTGCAAAGTTGACAAAAGACTAAAAAGATGAATAGTGATTAAGAAGCTAAGTATTCCAATTTGTGAAACTAAGAGATTGTGCTCTCTCTCTTCCCTAAAGTGGCTTGGTCAAATTATTTTGACTAAGTAAAAATTTTAATTTTTATGTGCAAAGTAATTCTTCCTTCAGTTTGAGTGATTTTAGATTAGAATAGTAGACAAGAAAAAATGTTAGCATGTCATCATTTTTTTCCTCATATGGTTATTTTATTCTATTTATGTCATCTGAGTACTTTTCTTTGAAATTATAGAGGACAAAATTATATACATGCATGTGTTAAGTGAAACATATGGAAAAAGAGTTGTGCATTAAATATTCTCTCCTATCCCAAAATAGCCCAAATAAAATTTTGATTACTAATAATATATATATGAATATATATATATAGAGAGAGGGAGAGATAGATATAGATATAGATATAATTACAAAACATGAAAATTAAAGGGGCAATTTTGTCTTATTCCAAACGAGTAACTGCCCATGAAATTAAATAAAACTGTTTAGATTTGACTAAGAAGTTATTATCATAAAAACCTACAGCCTTAAGTTACCTATGTCTAAGATATGACACAGCATTTATTGGAATTACATAAAAGTTTAAACAGAGTTTGGACAAAATTTTAAAGAACAACCCATTGCAAACAACCAAATTTAAGGAAATATACTAAATTCAATTTAACATGTTTCTTTCATTTGAACCTTTATATCTCTGTAGGTCTAGTACTCAAGTGACTGCAAAGCCAAAACTACAGGTATTAAATCCTAACAAATGTTCATGCAATAACAGTTATTGCCCATGTATATTTGTGCACAGATCCCCTAATTTTAGGGGAAATCTAATACTGCACTGTTAATAAATCATATTATTCTTTTTACATAGTGTCAACTTTCACTGCGTAATTAACATAATAATCCCAAATATACCCATCATGTTCTTCTTGTCCTTTACAAGATATCACAAATAATTAGACATGTCCTGTTGCAACCATTCATCAATTTTAATTTCACATTTATTTGTTAAGAAGTCATCTAAAACTTAGTGGATTGTTTAATGTCTTATAAACAATAATGATGAAATGATTCATTTATTAGTATGCCTTCAAAAAGAAATCCATTTCCCTGTAATCCATAAGAAAAGGGCTCTATTTAAATAAAAACTCCAATAAAATATATCCTTTTCTGTTCTTTATAAAATGAAATTTAATAAAAATAAAATAATTCCACTGGTCCAGTTTGTTATTAATAATAACAGTGGCTTAATATATTTCATTAAAATTATTCTTCCATAACAGTGAAACAAGTTTCACTTTTCAACATGTTGTATCATTGTTTGCAATTTCAGCACTATTGATTGTACCTTAGATCAGTTTCTCTCTGCTTAAACAAAATTATGTTGCCTGTTCTCTTACCATTGATTAGGCTAGGTTGAAATGAATGTTTAAAATCAGATTTATTCCAGTTACATGCACTATTTGACCTTCTTATTAAAATAAACATGTTTTTCAATATTTATTAATATTATTAACATTAAATTGTTCTGTGGTTCTTGGTAGAAACATGGTTTATATTTGCTAGTCGATAATTACTTTATGACCCTTCACTTTGGGGGTTCAATCCACATTATTATGCTAATAATGAATTCCTAAAATGGCTACAAATTCTAATAGTAGGAAGTGACTGGGACTCAGACAAAATACCTCAATACAATTGCTTTTTGAAATGTTCTTAATAAAGATACACATATGTTTACATTGGACACATACATTCAGAAGCATCTCGTCTCCTGATTGTTTAAAGGAAACCTTCCCCACCTTCTATCATGATTCCTATAGATTTTTCTGTTCACACCCTGTTAGTTGAATGGCCATTGTTCAACTATTGGCAATAGGATCTTGTTTTTTTTTTTATTCTTAAGAACAAGTCATCGAATTGATTCAGTAGCTAGGATTTCTTATTGTATTTGGGCTGTGATGTTATCCTTTATTTCACTGAGACAAACTTTAAAGAATACATTAGCAGAGGTTCCGAGCTATATATTCAAAGTCATAAGCACACATCTCCAGTTCAGATTTTCATGGTCAGTATTCAATGCTCAGATATATTTTGTAATATTCCCTCAGCAACGCAAATAGCTTCATGGTGGCTGTAATGTGAATACGTCCTCTGATTACATAATCATTTAATTTTGAATCTCAGAAAATGCATCTAAATTACTTAAATATGAAAGCTACTTAAATTTATAAGCCTACTGTATGCTAAAATCTCTGAGATCTGGGGAAAAAAAATATTTCAGAAACCAGAAAATTCAATGGTGTGGGGAAGTGGTCAGCATCAGAGGGGAAGATAAAGGTTTGGGTGGCAACAGATATAATCTGAGCACCTGACAGTAGGTGAACTTAATTGAGATGTTCTGTACCCCAAGTTTATAGTTTTTTATCCACTTAAGGACATAGCTTAGTCTGCATAGGCTGCCATAACATTACCAAAGCATGGGTGACTTAAACAACAGAAATTCATTTCTCACAGTTCTAGAGTCAAGAAATCTGATATCAGGGTGCCAGCATGGTTACGTTCCAAACGAGGTCCCTCTCCCTTGCTTTCTGATGGCCACATTCTCCCTTGTATTCACATGGGCTTTCCGCAGTCCATGCTCATGGGAGGAGAACATACTTTCTGTTCTCTCTTCTTATAAGGGCACTGATTCTTTCTTGAGGACTCCACCCACATGACTTCATGTAACCTTAATTACCTCTCAAAGATTCCGTCTCCAAATACGTAGAAATTTGGGGGGAAACAAAAATTGTCCATAATAAAACATCAGTGTGCTTGGGAAATTAATCATCAGGCAAAAATATAACTATATAATTGCTAGACAATTATGTTTGCACAAAAACATTATTTTCATTTAGGCACTTTTTTTTGCCATATTTTTTTGCCATTTTATCATGCTTTATTATCTCATTGAGCCACTTTATAGACCCAAATTGTTGTTCAAGATCAGAATATTATCTCAGAATACATTTTATAAGAAGGTTAACTTATACAGATATCTCTTACCAGAAAATGTTTCCCCATTGTAGCAGTCCATAAAATAGATATAATTAAACCCAAATCTGAGTCACTCTCTCAAGTAAGCAGTAAAAATTAATGCTTACAAATCACAGAAGAGCAATGGTTTCCATTTTTTCCAAATCAAATAAAGTACTCCCTTCACAACATTTACAACACTCTGGGGCTGAAAGGTTAGACACAGATAGAATCCTCCAAAGAAAATGGCCAGAGAAGATTAAAAAGCATAATCAATAGTAAATCCCCAGGCTGTAGAGTCATACATTTTTTAGTATTCCTGTCTAATCCCATAAGATTACAGTTATTAAAGATAATATTTTTGGACGTGATACATTTGCTTTGCACTTAAAAAGCATCCTGGGTGAATGTCATTATTATTACTAATACTAAGACCACTCTGACTGCTGTTGCTGTTACAAAGGACAGATCGATTATGTGTCTGTTTTCAAGTATAAAGAACTGTTCACTAGTCACTCTTTTTAAGAGATTAATTGCCTTTGGCCATGACTGAGTTACAATAACTGACATCTGGATTTCACTTAGGGCAGGTTTGTTATTAGTAACTCAAACTCTTGATCTCATTTCTGCAGTCCGTGTTGCTTTGAACAAAGCTGTCTTCTCCAGGTTCCCATGGGAATAGCTATAATGTTGTTTCTTGCTGGATAAGTTTTTTATTCGGACATTCTAAGTAGTTTGTGTATTAGACACGAGTCTAAATATAGCTGCTAAGACCGTCTGTGGTGCTTTCTCTAACTCATGCCTTCTCAACAGTCTCCTTAACCCAGATTCTATGTGCCAGGATCTAAATACAGAGCACAGCTTACATTACATGTTAAGCAGTTTTATAAACAATTTAAGGATTGAAAAATCTTGCAGTGGTATTATAAGAAAACTAAGTATGTTTGCCATCAGATTTATTTTAGCGATACCATGACTATGCCTGCATTATCAGATAATATAAATTAGAAAAAAGGAATCACTTATTTTCCAAGTTCACTTAATTGTCCATGTTTCAAATTCATAGAGACATTGGGAGAGAAGAATCCATTGTCTCTAAGTTTCTTTACTTTTTTAATTATCTAGGAGAATTGACCCTTGCTTATGTGCACTGATAGATTGTCTTCATATCTGATGCTCCTGGAAAAGATCCCTTAGTATTGGAAATATTACCATTTTCTTACCAGGGGTTCCATCAGAATTGTATTACTTTTGGCCAATGATTGCTGAAATAGTTATAGAACAAAGGATACTTATAAAATCATATCAAAATCAATTATAAAGAGGAAAGGAGAGTCAGGGGGTCATTTTCATTAATGAGAATGCACTATTCTCATTTTCCTTGCAAAGTCATTAGACAATTTCATCAACATAATTTTCTAGCAGTATCTATAACTTTACTCCTGATTGCTGCAAATGAATTGTCAGTTAAGTTTCCAGGATTTATTTAATTATCTATGTTGGACAGTTATCTTTTACTAATCTTGCTTTAGAGAATAAGAAAGGATGTAAAATAACATTAAGTTTAGTTTTAGCATTAGCAAGACATGGGTTCAAATCCTACCTCTGAGTCCCACTAGTTGTGCCACCTTTGAATAAGCTCATACCTCTTTCTGCCTCTTTCTGCCTCCTTTGTAAATTGGGACAACTGGATATAAGTTTAGAAGGAACCTGGTAAGTTTAGAAGGATCTAAAAAGGTAATGTATGCAATGTACTTAGCATAACATTCAATAAATTATAGCCAGCAATATATTACCATTATCCCCACTTAATGTGTGGAATAATTCCAATATAAGAGATAGGTTATGAAATAATGTGGATTATCTTCTAGGACAATCGTTCTCTAGGACCAGTAGATTTCCATTATTATGTGTTTATGAATATTTTGAGAGGAGTGAGCTTAGGAATGTAAAGAATTATGATCAAATAGCTCGATGAAAAAACTACCAAAAAATTAAAGCCTATTAAAATAGTTCAATGAAAAAGTCTACTCTTAACAATCATACTTCTCACAGAATAACAGTCATATTATTTTGCTTAATATCTGCATATGTATTGATTTATGTTCAAATATCAGTCATGGAATAATGTGAAATATTTGACATTCATAGAGGTTCTTTGAGCTTTTACTTAAGTTAAACTTTATCTGGTGTGTTTCCCTTTTAGGATAGGAGAAACAAGGACAAGGATAGCATGGGTCACACCACAGGTCTTACACCACTGACCAGAAATGCGCTAAAGATGGCTGACACCACTGTCTGTGACTGTGTCTGTTAATTGTCTACAAACACTCCCTATGTTTTATGTTAAGTCTAATGTTCAAAATTAGGTTAGAAAAATAACAGTCCTGATCCTGTGTGTATTTTGTTGTTGTTTTGTTTTGCTTTGCTCTTTACCCATTTTCTCAGGCAGTTTTTGTTTGCTTGTTTTTTTTTTTTTTTATTTGTTTTTGCCAAATGTGTTTGGTGAACACCTCTGTCTTGAGTGATTACAATGGCTGAATTCTCAGAAAATATTATAATCACTTGTGTGCCACCTACTTTATATCTAGTCTCTTCTCTAAATGTTTAATTGGCTTCTTTACCTGAAATAGCCATCCCCTAAAAATGCCATTTCCTCATAGAACAGACTACATCTTCCTCTCATATTTTATATAATACATTCTAAATATATAATGGAATTTTATATATGTATGTATTTCTAACTCATGTACCCAAATACCTAATTTTAACAGATCTTAGCATTTTTATCAACATTATCTCAAGATTGATGTTATTACATTTATGCCTATTTCTACCCTGTTAATATACATGCATTGTTCTGTACATTTTTAAAACTCTCTATAAATGACATAATTCCACAACTTACATTTTTATTTTTACTTAATAGCATATTTTGAAATGGATTTTTGCTAACATTTTATACTAATGATTCTCCATAAATATTTTTGTATGCATCTTCCTATGTACATGATTAAGAGATTTCTAGGATTTATATTCTTAAGCGGAATATTTACATTTGAAATGTGTGCATAGCTTGAACTATATTAGGTAGTCTGAAATTGCTGTAGCAATTTATGAGTATCCCCCTCATGTCAGTGTAGGGAAATTCTAGTCTCTACATCCTCATCAATGTTTGGTTTTGTCTCACTCTTTGCACTTCTGTAGATCTGATGGACATACGATAGCTTGTTGTTACCTAAAACATGCTTCATTTCAACACAGTTTCTGTCTCCACACCACCATTGAATTTTCTTCTTGTATAGATTACCATAAGCCCCTAAATTGTAGTATCTAATGGATACTTCAATCTTCAGCTCTCTCAGTAGCCTTTGAAATGGTTGAGCACTTCTTTTTTTTCCTCTTAATATTGAATCATGAATGTTTATTAAATAAAGAACTTAATAGATGAATATGAGTGTTGAGTATTTGATGAAAGAAACAATCCCCCAAACCAAAAAGCAAAATAACTTCTTTTCCTTCTTTGTCAACTCAAGAAATATTAATTTTGTAAGATATTAGTTGGATGCATACTAACTTCTGCACACCCTAGACATGAAATATTTAAAGAGGCTATTCCTAGCCTTTGAGTTTGGAACAGAGCCTGGAAAATATATACTTAATAGATATGTGTTTAATAAATAAAATAATAAACTTTATTTATTTTTGTAGTGCCTTTTACAGTGCAAAAGTTACACACTTAAACAATTCTTTGTTGTTTGACTCCTTCAGTAGAAATTTTGTGTCAAAGGGCATGGACTCTATCATCTTTATATATCGAAGGTGTAGTGTAGTGCCTGACACTTGACACATATTATACAGCCAATGAATGTTTGTTAAATATATGAATGAATCAGAAAGTAAGAAATTAATTTCCATAAAATTTTTGTTCCAATGAGGGTTCAAATGAAATTTATGATTTATTATTTTTCATCCAATATCTTTCCATGATAACTAGAAAGATGGTCTAATTAGAGCTTAAACCATGTGAAAGAGAATGTATAATGATCAATATCATCAAAAACAGACTGCTTGTTTTTTTTGGATGAATGGGCAAAAAATGTGGAAAAATCCCTGTGCCTCTTCATGTGCTTAGGTCGAGCACAGAGATATGGGGGTGAGTGTTGCGCCTTCCCTCCGCTGACCTCACAGAGTGGTTCGTAATGGTGCCATAGTGCATTTGTAGACTGGTTTCCAACCAACTCTGCCTCACAGTTGGCACGATTTCTGAGTCATCAGAAAAAAAGAGTCTTTGTCACACAAAACACTCTTCTCTGGTAAACACTCTTTTCTGATATTTTAATGCCTGAATGTAACAATTTAAACATCATCATTTTTACTTAAACCATATTAGGCTTTTGGATCTTTTTAAGTGCAAATCGTGACAAAAATTATAACCTAATTCTCACCCTTTCAAATACAAGACATGGTCCTCTCATAAGTCTCCCATAGTAGGTGCCCAATTCATGTCTATAGCATTAATAATGTAGGATATCTAAGGCTGCTGTTCAAAGAAGAGTTTGGGGTAAGCGGGAGAGTATAAAATTTTTAGGATTCTAAAATTGTCAAAAATGTATGAACTGATGGAGGCGGGGAAGAAAGGAGGTTCTACATGCTAGATGCTTTGATAATCAGCCTTGCCAACTTTAGAATGATCCAGAATTTTTTTTTTTTTAAGAGGGCAGGGTCACTGGCCCTCATATGTGGGATCCAAACCGGGACCGCTGACGTCCCAAGCCAGCTCTTAACCAACGCGCCACTCGGCTGGCCCCAGAATGTGTTTTTATAGAAGTAAATCTCAAATTACTGGTGTAGATATTTAGTGTATCAGCTTTACTAAGTGGGAAAATGCTTAAAAACTAAACAACCCTTCCTGGCGCTGCCCGTCCCGTTCTTGTCCCCAGTTTGAGGCCCAGCCCCCTTGGCTCGTGTCCATCACTCCGTGCGGAAGTGCCACCAGCATGTTGGAGAAACTGCCCTACAAAGTCGCTGACATCAGTCTGGCCTCCTGGGGACGCAAGGCCCTGGACATCGCGGAGAATGAGATGCCGAGCCTGATACGCTTGTGGGAGATGTATTCGGCCTCCAAACCACTAAAGGGTGCCCTCATCGCTGCTGCCTGCACATGACCATTGAGACAGCTGTCCTCATTGAGACCCTCATCGCCTTGGGTGCTGAGGTACAGTGGTCTACCTGCAACATCTTCTCATCACCCAGGACCACACAGCAGCTGCCATTGCCAAGGCCGGCATTCCAGTGTATGCCTGGAAGGGCGAAACAGATGAGGAGTACCTGTGGTGCATTCAGCAGACACTGTACTTCAAGGATGGGCCCCTCAACATGATTCTGGACGACGGCAGCGACCTCACCAACCTCGTCCACACCAAGTACCCACAGCTGTTATCAGGCATCTGAGGCATCTCTGAGGAGACCACAACAGGAGTCCACAACCTATAAGATGATGGCCAATGGAGTCTTGAAGGTGCCAGCCATCAATGTCAATGACTTTGCCACCAAAAGCAAGTTTGGCAACCTTTATGGCTGCCGGCAGTCCCTTATAGATGACATCAAGCAGGCCACAGATGTGATGATTGCTGGCAAGGTGGCAGTTGTAGCAGGCTATGGCAACATGGGCAAGGGCTGTGCCCAGGCCCTGAGGGGTTTTGGGGGCCTGAGTCATCATCACCGAGATTGACCCCATCAATGCACTGCAGGCCGCCATGGAGGGCTATGAACTGACCACCATGGACGAGGCCTGTCAAGAGGGCAACGTCTTTGTCACTACCACGGGCTGTGTCGACATTATCCTTGGCCGGCACTTTGAGACGATGAGGATGACTCCATTGTCTGTAACATTGGACACTTTGACACAGAGATTGAATGAGAATGCTGTGGAGAAGGTGAACATCAAGCCCCAGGTGGACCGCTACTGGCTGAAGAACGGGTGCTGCATCATCGTGCTGGCAGAGGGCTGGCTGGTCAACCTGGGCTGTGCCATGGGCCACCCCAGCTTCGTGATGAGCAACTCCTTCACCAACCAGGTGCTGGTGCAGATTGAACTGTGGACCCATCCGGATAAGTACCCCGTCGGGGTCCACTTCCTGCCCAAGAATCTGGACGAAGCAGTAGCTGAAGCCCACCTGAGCAAGCTGAATGTCAAGCTGACCAAGCTGACTGAGAAGCAGTCCAAGTACTTGGGCTTGCCCTGTGATGGCCCCTTCAAGCCAGATCACTACCGCGACTGAGAACCAAGCCTGCCCCTTATTGCCCTCCAGCTGCTGTCCTTGCCCAGTTCCCATCTCTCTACCCCTAGAGCAACTAGTGCCAACTTTGAGAATGGTTTGTTAATGTCCCCCATCCACTCCCTAGGGCTGGTAACTCAGTCTTAGGCCTCTGCTGCATCTCTCGTACTATTCCAAAGTGACAGGGGGGATTGAGAAGCCCCCTCCTCAAGCCCTGGTCAGTGGAGGTACATGGGAGATGCCCACAGGAAACCATGAGCTCAGGGGTCTTGGCACTACTCATTCAATCAGTACTTCCTTAGGCTGGAAGTTGGCAGTAGTGGTCAAAACACCTATGCACTTTACCATCTAGGTCCTCACCTGGCGTATGGATGTTATACTCATGTTATTGGTTTACAGGTTCACTGTTCCGCAGCCCATGACAGATGACAATGAGCTATATCAATGGGCGGGGAGGAGCTGTTGGAGTTTGAATTCTCATGAGATCCTAGCTTAGTGCAGGGCATTCTCTTAAACCTCAGAACAATGAGCTTGGTGCTTTCAGTCCCTATTTTACAGGGGTTATAGAGTAAATTGTTAGGGGACAGCCAAGGAAGGACAAGATAAGTGACAGCCAGAGGTTGAGAGGGGCCAGAGAATCTTGAAAGCAGGCATAGATCTGTCACCATCACTTTGTAACATGATGGTTCCTATCACAACCCTGGGTCAAAAAGATTAATTTGGTTTAAAATGTTTATATAATGCTTATAATGTTAAAAGAGAGCAGGTAAATAAAAATTTTGGTGCCTAAAACAAAACAAAACAAAACAAAACAAAACAAAACAAAAAAAATCCTAAACAACAACAACAAAAACTAACCCTAGAAACCTCATTGAAAGTAGTTTTTTGTTTTGCTTTGTTTTTTGCTGGGAATCAGGAAACACCTGTCAATCAATGCCACTTAACCAGAATCAGCACTCTAGTCTCCTTGATACCACAAATCCCTCCTTGCATTCACAAGCCTCAGAGATGTCCACGTTTGAGCTCTCAGAACATTCCGAAGGAATCGAAATAATCTGGTCTTTCATAACAGACCACCCAAAGTCCACAGACTTGATAATAATTCATTTTCAGAATGAACCACTTTTATTCCTGACACGGAGAACCATCCTCCACACAGTCTCAGGGAGATGATTATAACCTTGGGCACACTAAGTGGCCGTTTATTATTGGTGAGCCCATGCCAATGGATGAGTTATTATTCTGCTGTCAAGTCCACTTCCAGCCTTGAGTCACTAGAAAGGAACAAAAGGCAAAAGCCTTCAAACAAACTTAACACAACAGATTTGAGACTTAAAGGGAAAAAACATGTTTAAAAAAAGTTTATGGGAAAAAAATCTACAGGAAATGAATTAGCTAAATTTCTGCACTTAACACACCTACTCCATCTATTTACCTAATGAATCATATTCATGTAAAGACTTGTTGAATGAGTTTCTCCCTTGAAAATTCAAAATTCTTTCTTGAAGACACATATTGACCTTGAATACCTGTATCTTGCCCAACTCCTATAGATATTTAGGTGTTATGAAAGAAACCTGCATGTGGCTATGAGCACATCAAAAGAAAGGTGTTAGATAAGTATGAGACATGAAAGCCACTATATATTTTTTTAATTAGAAATCTACAATTTATTTTATTTTATTGTTAAAATATAGTTGACAACCAATATTAGTTTCAGGTGTACAACATAATTATTCAACTGTATACCTAATGAAATGATGTCTAGTAACCATTTGTCACTGTACAAAATTATTATGATATTATTGACTTATATCTCCTGTCCTGTACATTACATCCCCATGACTTAATTTTAAAACTGGAGATTTGTACCTCTTATTCCCCTTCACCTTTTTGCCTTTCCTCCACTACCCTCCCCTCTGGCAACCATCAGTTTGTTCTCTAGATCTGAGTCTGTTTCTGTTTTGTTTGGTTTATTTAAATTCCACATATAAGTGAAATCAAAACCCACCATCTTTAAGTGAAATGCTGTCTCCTGAATTGCACTGTATAAGAGATTTCAAACATCATTTTCTGCACACTTTCAATAATATCTCACATAGCACTCATCAGTATAAGGTTGAATGTTTTACATCTACCTCTGAGCTAAAAACTTAGCATGCAGTAACAGAATAAGAACCCAAACCCCCCAAAAAAAGAAAAATATTTGAGACATGACAGGTCAGAAAGTTTTTGTTCATTTTTTGTTGCTTGCTTGTTTGTTTGTTTTAGCCAACTGCAGAGAAGACTTAGGTTTAGAAGTGAGCACTAAAGGTGAATAACTAAGTAATTTTTGTGTGTGAGAGATATCAGAAAAAGGAAGCCAGCAAATTCCACTTCTAGAAATAAGGCAAAGATACTAAGTGTTGATTATTCCACCAACAAACCAAACTAGCCTGAGAGAAAATGTTCAGACTCCTGGACAAATTAATAATAGCAGATGCACTCCTCAGGTCTGGGGGAAGTCTTTCATATTATAAGATATGAGTATCATTTTAGAAGCTTTTCAGGTACAGGAATGGAAATAGTAGGGTCCCATTTTGATTGAAAAGAGTGATATTTGTCTCTGATTAAAGTTTTTGATATAGCCAAAAAGGGAGAATTTGAAAAGCATTGGACACATTGGCTGAACGGAAGAGTGAACGTGTGTAATATATTGGGGGTTGGGGAGTGCTGGGTAACAGAGGAGAGTGAGAAGAAAGAGTCCTGGTGAGGAGGGAAAATAGAAATGGAAAATTAGGTGGAGGCTTCACCTCCTTCCCCAGTGTAGACGAGGCTTTCTCTGTACCTGAAAACACAGGAAAATCAAACATTAATTGCATATGCATGTAATGCAATAACTGTACTTCTGTAATTAAGTGAGAGATTTTAATATTTGTTTTAAGGTGGTAAAATAGAAATCCAGCAATTTGGAAAAATGTTCTCATAAGGGAGGCCCCCAGGGGAAGGGCTGGATGAAAACAACAAATGGCTCTAAAATCAGAGTTGACTACTAAGGAAATAAAAACACAGAGTTCTAAATTAATTTGAATTTCAAGTAAACAAATATTATTAACATAATTATATCCAAAACAATAGCTTGGACATACTTTAACCAAAAAATGATATGTTGTTTATTTGAAATTCAAATTTACTTGGAATACTTTATTTACTTGGCAACCCTGCCTGGAATTAGAATCTGGGTAGGAGAAAGCAGAGATGAGTGTTAGTGACAAAGAGAGAGGACATACACCATGGTAATAAGTCATATCAGCCATAGGGTGAGGGTGTGGGTAGGGGGGAGTAAAATGTACTGTACAGCTTTAGACTAAATGTTGTTTGGTGCCATAATATATCCCTCCTCAATTAGAGCCCCATACTCTATTGGCCATTTACTACATAAAGCGCACATAAGTGGTTTGGTAGGGTAAGAGGTCGATAAAAAGGAAATTATTGGTGGGGGGGGAGGCGAAGGCTGGATTATGGTTATAATTGAAAAAAAAAAGAAACAAAGAAGGGGTGGGGAGAGAGAGAGAGAGAAGAAGAAGAAGAAGAAGAAGAAGAAGAAGAAGAAGAGGAGGAGGAGGAGGAGGAGGAGGAGGAGGAGGAGGAGGAGGAGGAGGAGGAGAAAGAAAGACAGAAAGAAAGAAAGAAAGGAAGGAAGGAAGGAAGGAAGGAAGGAAGGAAGGAAGGAAGGAAGGAAGGAAGGAAGGAAGGAAGGAAGGAAGCAAAAGAAAGAAAGAAATCATATGCAACCTTGATCTCAGCGTGGCTAAAATCATGGGTGCAAACAGTGTCACCAGGACCTTATTTCTCTTTCTATTTCTTCAGAACTTGCTCCGTTCCCGAGTTGGTAAAATGGCTGGAGCATCTCCTATGTTCCATCACTCATGTGTAAATAGAGAAGGAAAGATTATCCATTCTCCTGCAGTAATTCTAGAGACGTTTTATTGAATGACTTTGGTTTTAATTCAATTACATTCTTATTATCTCTGAACTGGACAATATATACAGGGATAAAATATTCTGATTGGCCAGACCTGAGCTGTGTACTCATAGTTGGATCTAGAGATTTTTGTCATCTCGCATTAAAACAACTGAGAAAAGATGATGAATTCTGAGAAGAGATTGGGATATTACTTCCAAAAAAGGGATATCAATGCTGCGTGGCCAATAAACAAACAAACAGCAATTGTGCACTGTAAGGTTTAAACAGAATCTGTCTTGATTTAAATTTTAAGAGCAGGGAAGCAGTGACTGACACCCAGTATATTTCATTTACTTCTCTACTTTCTCCATAGTAAGCATCTAAACTTCAGCAACTTATAATTTCTTTGTCTTGTTATAAAACCCATCCTTGGTAAGTGCTTAATAAAAGTAGAATGAATAATTGAATGAATAAAATCACATGCCATATTCTAGGCATTTATATCAAAATAGTTTTATACAAAGTATTAAAAGAACTGAAGCAAAGAGAACAAACTTTAGGCTTTAAAATGATTTTCTGTTCAAGTTAATCATATATGTCAAATAGTAAGTAAATCAACAGGAAAAAATGTGAACTCAAACAGTTGTGTCTCTAGAAGGATTTGAGTTGGGAGACCACTTTAATTATTGAAGTGACCTTGTACTCATCCAAGGAAAAGGAAGCAAACCTGCCTGATAGGGTTGCCAAGATGACTCAATTAGTACCTGAAAGCTCTAAGCACTCGTTATAAACTCTGTGTGCACTGGGACCACACTGCCATATGTGGGGACTAACCCAATACTTAGCACACTGGAGATGCTTGTTTTTTTTAATAGAAATCTGAGTATAGGACATTATGGAAAGTTATTCTATAGTGTGTGGAGGGGGAGGGTGGATTGAGAGAGAGAGAGAGAGAGAGTCCGGGGTGGGAAGAAAGTTATATAGGGAAATAATACAAAGTACTAAAAATTTATTGTCCTTTTAAATTCAAACACTTCTAAAATTTCATTCTGATTCTATAAATAAGCATATGTCAGATATGTCAGGAATATGTCAAATTTCACTGTGTATTTAAGACTTCTGTCTCCTTTTTTTACCATTAGCACTTTCTCATTAGATGCAGCAATTGAAATATATTTTGCTCATGCTGCAGTTTTCTATTATGGGTATGTAATAAGACTGACAAAGAAATGAAAAACTAAAATTGTACCTTTCTCCGCCCACTCCATTTCTCTTTCTTATCCTTTAAGGAAGATCAATAAAAAACTTTTTATCACACAATTCCATGAGGAAAAAAGTTATCTATCTTTAAATATTTGATAACAAAAGGAAAAATTTTTAATGGTCAGGAAACTGTGAAACCTAATGTGATATGATTTTATCTCTATAGGTTTTATTTAATTTTCAAACTTTTTGTGTCAACTAATTCACATACCATTTAAATAAGCCCCATATGGTTACATAAACCCATGGAATAAAACTCACTAAAATTCCAAGTGTACCAACTTGCTTATGTTTATAAAAAGTTCTAAGATATTGTGAATTGAGCTCACTGATGATCAATATGTACTTATAATAGTAAATAATAAAAACAGCCATGTAAAATAAAAGCCATGTTCTCATAGTTAAAATGGTAGAAAAAACTTCTAATATAAGAGTGACTGGAATTTAGATGGTTTATCAACTTTAGCCTATTAATTTTTACTATATGAATAACATTGAACTCGTTTTGCTGGTAGCAGGTTGTTGGTAATTATTTATAATATTAACATAAATAATAATATTAAAGTCATATTATATGTCTAATTAGTGCCAATTCACAAATGTTGACAATATCTTTGAGGTATTTGGCCCATGTTGAATTTTTGTTAAATATTTAAAATAAAATCAGCATTTAACTGATTGTAAAAGTAACTTTTACTTACAAAGTGGATCAAATGAAGAAAGCTTATACCAACTGAAAATTGTCAACAAATCCACTACCCAGGTGGATCCACTACTCTAATACTTTTGAATATATTCTTCTAAACAATTTTCTGTGTAGAAACACAAATACATATCCCAAGATATTATTGATCTTGTACAGTGTGGGGGGAAGGGTGGTTATGGGGTTGGGGGTTGGAGAATAGGGGAGTATTAAAAATAATGCAGAATTGATATTTGAGAAATGGAGACCATACGAGAGCTGACATGTGTGGCCAGTGCACACAGAAAAATGCAGAACAAGTTGTGAGATGAGAATGGAGAATTCGAGAAACTAAATTTTGCCAGTAACAGGAATGAATTGTTTCCCAGAATCTCCAGATAAGATTCTAGTTTGATGCCAGTCACCTTGATTTTGGAATTGCAAGACACTGAGCAGAGAACCCAGTTGAGTCTACCCGAACTATCCACTTTTACAAGTGTGAGATAATAAATGGGGATTGTTTTGTCACTAAATTTTTGGTAATTACTTATGCAGCAATAGAAAACTAAAACGAATGGGAGTTATCAGTCAAAGAAGTGTCAGAATTTGATTTGCAATTTGAAAATTTTCCTTTTTGAGGAAGAGAAAAAGAAAGGAGGGGAAGGGATGGGTAGAAGAGAGAGAGGGAGAGAGGCAGAGAAAGAGAAAGGAAGAGGGAGAAGGAGGGAGAGAGAAAGAGGGGGTGTGGAAGAGAGAGGAATATTGAGTACATGCAGAGAAAGCAAAAAGACAACTTGAGAAGAAGCTTTGGCAATAATCTAGGGCAGAGAAAAGAATAAATTAAACAAAAGATGAAACATGGTAGCAATGGAGATTTAAAAAAAGAAAGAAAGAAAAGCTGTCCATGAGGAATGTGCTATTTCATTTACTCACTCAAATGAAGATATTTCAGGAAGTATACTAGCAAGTAGGGAACAAAGGATTGTGCTGAAAACCTTCCATCCTTCTATGCAGATCCAATTTCTACCCTTTTCCCCTGTCCTGTGCTCCTGGAGGCTGATCTGTATGGAGTCCAGAAAGGGATTTTCTTGGCCTCTGATTTTGATTTGGCTTTAACCAAAGGGGAGCACTCGTCAGGAGACAGGGGGGAGGGAGGCGGGAGAGTGCGGTCAACGGATTCACTTCCCGTTTCCTGCCTGTGGGTCTTTGTGAACTGGCTGCATCACTTAACTAGAAGGCATCACTCCTATTGGGTGGCCCCCTCCTCTTTCCTCTCTCTGGTTCTGGAAGACGCTCTTATTTCCCCCTTTATACCCAGGGTGGGAACTTGGTCTAGGAAACTGCATTATCCCATTTTATGGCCACTTCATTTTAAACAGTTTCACTGCCAAAATTGAATCCATGGGCATTATGAGGCTTCATAAGATGTAAAGTGTGTAAAGTGAAAAAGGCCTAGTCTAGCAGATTATCAACATTTTTTATATTAAAATAATAATGGAGCTTTTATTTATTGAGACAGGCACATTGTTATACATCTTAGCAATTGAGAAACATCTTAGCAAGAGTATTTTTCCTAAGGTCATGTGTCTAGAGAGTGGCAGAACTCACAGCCTGACTCCAGATGCTTTCATCTAGATAAAGATAACCCTGAAAAAGAGAAGCCATAGCCAAAGGGGAAGGTGGGAAGTCACACAGAGTATGACTTTCAAGGACCTAAATGGCAACAGTGACCATGGCTCCTTAGGAGCTAGGCATTAGGAGCACATGAAGATATACTTTGGATTTGCTAATGTAGAAAGTATTTTTGTTTCTTTATTTCTTTTTTTGTTTTTTACAATCTTAAACAATGCTGAAATAAATTTCTTGCACATCCACATTACACTCCTTGAAATAGTTGGATCAATGAGTTGTCCATTTTAAAATTAATAACTGATTGCAGATTGCTCTCCATGAAAGGTGACCTATGTACTCCTATCACTGGTATATGAGAGTGTGTGTTCCATCAAACCTTTCAACACTGCCATCAGTCTCTTTGATGTTTGCCAATCTAAGAAAAAAATATTTTAATGCTATTTATATGCATTTTATTTAGTAGAGAGGGAGAAACCCTATTAGACCACTATGATTGTGAGTGTGAATCTAATAAAATAAAATCACAAGACAAACTCCATAAGAGATGCCTTGGTAATGTCCGACAAAGCCTAAGTTCTTGATGTCCACTGTCATATTTTCTTTTTTGATAATATGAGCTAAAATTAATTTATTTTAAAATGCTTCTATACTCCAGTTATGTTGCTGCATTTTTCTTTTTTCTTTTCTTTTTTTTTTTTTTTTGAGGGCAGTGTCACTGGCCCTCATATGTGGGACCCGAACCGGGGCCACTCGCTTCCCAAACCAGCGCTTAACCATGGCGCCACTCATCCGGCCCACGTTGCTACATTTTTTATTCAATATAGCAACTTTGAGCACCTGTTATTTGTCATGTAACTAACCAATGTGTATTCCTTGAGCAAGATGACTGATGGTAACTGATGATGATGATGACGATGATGCTGGTGAAGACAGTGACAATGACACTCATACTTTGATGAAATCCCCTTTTCTTTTTACCATGTTATTGCAGTCAGGAATTGGATTGTCATTTATAATCCAGTGTATTTTTTTTATGACAAGTGCAAAAAGAAGCAGGAATGAATATGGAGTATAAACTAGGAAACAAGATGAAATGTGACTTCTGCTTAGTTATGTGTGTGCATGTGTTTGTGTGAATACCTCTTTGCTATCATCTTTCTGTAGCTCTGCCTAGTTTGCTATAGTTCCATCTATGATACATATTTTTATTTATACCTAAATAAGTTTCCATTACCCAATTCCAATGTGTAGGCATATCCTCCACACCAACAAACAACTCTCAGGATACCAGCAGGGTGTCTGACATTTCAACTCAATTCTGACACAATCTATACCTGGATATAGCATCACATTCCACAGGTTAAAGGTTTAGTCCTACAAAATTGCCCCCCCACCCCACCCCCACACACACTGCAGAAATTAGCCAGAAACCTCGCTGTGATTCTAACCAACTGGTTACAAATTGGGGGTTCCAAAGAGCCCTCCACCTCAGAATGCCAGTTCAAGTCCAGGTTTTTACCTGTACTTCGGCCCAACTGGTAATAATCTCTTCCTTGGGTTCGATTCATTTTCTAGAATGGCTCACATACCTCAGAGAAACATGCTACTTACTAGATCTCTGGCTTAATGTAAAAGGACATAACTCAGAAACAACTAGATGAAAAGATGTATATGTGGGAAGGGCACAGAAATTGCATGCCCTCTCTAGCACCTCATTTTCTCCATGGGCTCACCAACTCTGAAGCTTCCTGAACCCTCTCCTTTGGGTTTTTATAGAGGCTTCCTGCATGAGCAAGATGGATTCAAACATTGGCCATTCAGGATTGATTCAATCTCCAACCCTGGTTCTCTCCTCTAAGGTCTTTGGATGGGAATGAAAGTTCTAACTTTCTTGGTCTCTGGGCAACCAGTCTCCAAATGGAGCTTCCAAGTCACCTCATTCACATAACAAGACACCTTTGTCACTCTCAACACTTGAAAAATCCCAAGGGTTTCAGGAGTTGTGAGCCAGGAATTGAAGCCTAAGAGTGACTACATATAGATTTTCTATAAATTACAATTTTGTAATATGCTTAATTTTTTTTTTTTAGTATAGTTTTACACAATGCATCTCTTAAACAACAATTTCCCACTATCGCATTACTTCCTTTTTCCAGCCAAAACATTTCTCTGGCATTTTATGACTTGCTCTAACTAGATCTGCTATTCAGCCCACATATTCTTTAAAATCAGAAATTCCCATGGACAACAGAATTAATATATATTTATGGTATTGGTGGCTCATGTGTACAAAGAGGATTAAAAAGATTGGCTCTAAAATAATGGAGCAGATCGTGTTACTCGCTTGGATGACAGTAAGCATTTCCTTTCAGAAGACAACAGTGCAAAGTGCACCGTACATTAACTTTTTCAGGAAGAGAATACATTTAATGGCTCTGAAGTCATTGGGTAGACAGCAAGAAGAGTCTTATAGCACTGTGAGTATTAATTTTATTAGAAAAGTGCAATAACAATTTAATAACATACAGGGATGATGACAAAATAATGCAAAGAGAAACAAATGAAATTAAATATATCTACCTAACTTTGAATTGAATGCTTAGAAATATCAAATTGTAGTGTTTTCACTTTTGAAAACCAACTGCCCATTAAATATTTTCCTTTCTAAAACTTATTCAAAAATAATAATTTTAATTGAAAAACTCCTGTCATGTAATTATGTTATAATATCATTCATTCAAAAAGTTCATTTTTTGGGCTGACCGAGTGGAGCGTTAGTTAAGAGCTGGCTTGGGATGCCAGTGGCCCTGGTTCGGATCCCACCTATGAGGATCAGTGACACTGCCCTCTACAGCTAAGATGGTGAACAACAGCTCCACCTGGAGCTGGGCTGCTGTGAGTTCCTGGGACGGCATAGCTGCAGCCCCTGCTGCAGTGGGCTGCCATAGGCTACATTGAGTGGCCGGCAGCCAGCATGAATGGCTGGCAGCTGGTGTCAGCTGCCAAGAGCCGCTGTGAGAGGCCATCCAGAGGCCAGCGACTGATCTGCCTCACCTGAGAAGAGCGCAACGATGATACCAACATGGGCCAGTGAAGTGACATCCTCAACAACTAGACTGAAGAACAAAAGGACAGCAACTTGTCTGTTCCCCTTCCCTGGTTCCCCAACACTGTTCTCCTCCCCCAATTACCCAATAAAATCTTAAAAAAAAAAAAAAGTTCATTTTCCCTCTATAATATCCAGCACAATAATTTTCATGCAAAAGAAGGGGCTCAAAGATATACAACAGCCCTTGCATATCAAAATTTAAACATTATCTAAGAAAATGGGTATGCCGATGGGCAATACAAGCGAAGATATAAGTGACCAAAAGAACAAAACAAACAAACAAAAACACTCTTTTAGACGGTACTTTTACATGTAAATATTGCTAAGTTTCTTGGTATTATAATAAGTTTTGCCTGATTGTCCTGTTGCTTTGTATTTCAAGAGGTTGCTTTATCCTAAATTGTGTACTTTAGTATCTGAATAGCCAGGCACTTTTATTTGCAAGTGACAAAAAAATTCACTTGAACATTCGTTGAACCCAAGTGGAAACTTATTGGATCAATCCAGGCAATACATCTTGTGAGTTATAGCTTCATACAAATGTTCAAACAGTATCTTTAAAACTCATTTTCTGTATGTCTTTTAGCTATGCCCTCTACCCAAGATTGGCTGTGCCTTGCCCAAGCTCTCATAGAATGGATTCAAGCAGCAAGTCTGTTACTTATATTGACCAATTGAGAAGCTCCAACAATAACAGAACATTTGTTTTTAAATAGTTCACAGCAAAATCCTAGAGCTGACTTTCATTAGTTTGGTTTCCATCATATGTAACATCTCAAATACTCCAGTGTGAAGGGGACGGTCTGATTCTCTAATTTGGCAGTTCAAGTGGCTGACGCCATCTAAATTAAATGGACTTGGGCTAGAAGAGAGCTACTAAAAAATGTGCATCCTGAAATATCTCAAAAATGAGTACATTTGAGCTATTTCTATCTGATCCTTAAACAAAGAATGCTGAAAGTGCTGAGCTTTTTTTTCACAAAACCAGCAGTATTTTCGTTTTCTTCTCTTGAGGCACAAGTAGCTCATTAGCTTCAGAAAAGCACATTAGTATTGAGTTCTAATTTAATATGAACCTTTCATAGTCAACCATTATTAAAGCCAAAGTGATTAAATTGTGAAGCACTAATTGTCTCCAAATGTTCCCCATCTTGGACGTTGATGCAAGCAAGAGAGGGAAAGGCATACAATTAGCTAAGAAAGATAGTGTGTGTATGGCAGGTAAGGTGACACCTGCTCTAGGCTAGGAGGCTTACCTGGAAAAGCAGAGAATAAGACTGGATATTATTATAATATACGGAACCACTGGAGACAACTTAATGAATGTGGGGTGAGATAAAACCATAATAAACACCAGTTGGCAGAGAGCGGATAAAAGGGTCACCCATAGATTCACACAATGACCAGAGACCAGAGCATGTCACATTAATCAGTGCGAATGGGTACATGAGAACTGTATGTCCCTATATTCCTTATTCATTAGAAGCACACTTCTAAAGTGTTGCTAGTCCTTGATGAAAAATGCAGGAACAGACTCATTGGTGAAATAAGGTTTCAGAAATCTGAGTGAAATGAAGTTAAAATGGTTTCTCTATTCCAAGGCATCCTAAGCATCTAACTAGTTCCTAAGCATTTCTTGTTTTTGATTTCTTGGCGGCTGGCTGGAAGGCCCAAGGAACAGCTGGCATTGACATTTGGTTGGGCTGAGGTCAGGAAGAAGTAGGTGTCATGATTATTGGAGGTCAACCCATACTCAAGCTAAGCTATATAGCTATTGTATATTTGGTGCATTTTACTTCTGAGATCAGGCCATGGACAGTCACAGCAGTGGTTTAGACACAATTCACAAGCTAGAAAGAGGTGTGGGCAGTGGCATGGATGAATTCTGCATACTCTCTGAGGCCATTCTTCCATGTTACCCTGGGTGAACTTTGCTGGATCTGCCTTTTCTCTAGTCCTTTCTGATGGCCTGATTCTTTTTAAGAAGGCACAATCCTTTTTACTAAAAAATTTGCATAGTTTATAACTTATACTTGTGGAGTACTGACTACTGGCACCATTCTAAACTTTCCATGTATTAACAAATTTAATTGACAAACCATTTTATAAAGGAGGTAGTTTCATTAGCCTAACGAAGGAAACTGAATCACAGAGAAATGAACATAGCAGAATTGGCTATTGAAACTTGGCAGGCTGGCTCCAAAGTGCATATCCAACCATGTTGCTTTCTTGTCTCATTAACATCATAGTTTTCAATATGTGTTTCACATTAACAACAACAACAAACATACAACTTCTGACTAGCCAGAGGGAGCCACTATCTTCATATTGCTCAATGAACTGGTATAAGAAGCTTGTCTTTTTTAAAACCCACTAACTGGAAGGAGAGATTAAGACACACCTCTAGCTCACAATTTCCTCAGGACAACATATGGCCTCTTGAGCCACAGATCTCTGCTCCTGTTCCAAATTGTATAAGTTATATAAATTTTGTGCTCTGTGTTTTTACTTCCTCCCCTTTATGAAGCACTGAAAAAGCCCTGTGTAATCTTTTGCTTCCAGTAATGTAGCACTTTGCAAGAGAGAAATGCTTACTTTCAACTACCCTTACCCCTCATTTCTAAATGTATATCTACTGCCAAACTTAGGCAAGCAAATTGTTCAGGAAGAAGAAAGAGTGGGGAAAGGTGAAATCTTGAAGAGCTATTAGAATGGGGGAAAGAGACAAATTTTCACAGATAAGGGGTTGGCAGTTTCCTCAACTCATAGACATCTGTTCTGTTCGCTAGCAGAGACCTGGGAGGGCACAGGGCTCAGAGGGTAACAGCTGTAGAGCAGGAGTTGGGAGGAGGGGCAGGGGCAGGGGAGTGCTCAGCTTCAGCACACTTTGCTCTGTTCCCAGCATGGGTGAAAATGAGGCGCTGATTTTGAAGGGACTTCATGGAAATGTCTTAGTGATAACCTCAAAAGACTATGGATGTTTCTCCAAATGGTTTACCCTTAGGTTTTTGGGACCTTTCTACAACCCTACAAGAGATCGAATGGAAATTAAATAGTGATGGAGACTTGATATTTCCATCAGCTTAGGAGAGTAGTGATCAACTGAAATTGATTTTGCTTCCCAGGGTACATTTGGCAAAATCTGGAGACTTTTTTATTATGATGATGATTATTATTTGACAAGAGGTGAGGTGTTGCTACTGGCATCGAGTGCATAGGGACCAAGGATGCTGTAAAATATCTCACAATGCACAGCACAGCCTCCATAACAACAATAAAATGGTACTGGCCCAACCTGTATAGAGGTTGAGAAACACTGGTGCCCTAGTAAGAAAGGGTTCTAAGTCTCACTTAATTTAATTTCAAGGGAAGGAGGAGAATTAAAAGAAATATCATGTTTTTTCCACCCTCGAGATTGTGGAGGTAAAGAAATAATTTTAGAGTAGCTTACAGACACTCACATATGATTGTTATACATTTGAGGTATAACAAGACAGGTATGTATTAAAATGAATCATTTTCCCCAAATGCATATGATTATAGTAATGAATCTCATTTTATTTGCTCACAGAATGAATGCATGAAACAAAAGCATTAGGAGCAGCAGGAAAAAATTACATGATCAATCAAACAGTTGAGCTTATTCACTTTATGTGAAAGAAATAGGCTAACTTCAACCTGGCCATCCAGCCTGTGGTCAGCAATACAGCACTGACGGGGCATCATAGTTTCAATTTGGGCAGCTGGATATCATAATTCTGTATGGGCACACCATATATGCAGCAGACCACCATCTCTAGACAGCTCAATGCTTACCAATGGACACTCCTAGATATTGACGCCAATCAGCAGTATTCAGAACTTTGCTTTCCTGAAATGGGACACACTTTAGCCTCTCTTCCCTTAACCTCACTCCCCAGAATCTTTGACTCTTTTCTGTGCTACCTGTGCTGCCCGATAGTAAACGTTTCCATTCATCACTCAGTGGCGAGCCCCTCGCTGTTTTCTATAGAAAAAGTGTACTAGTATGTTTTGTAAATCCCCAAATGGGTGGTGGAATTCATAGAGGTGTCAAGGAGAAAAAGAGTTGACAGGAAAGATTTTAAGATAAAATATTGAATCAGTTTTGAAGGACACTTATGTTCTACCCTTGATCTTGTTATAAACGTGGAACAAAGAAGAGATTTTATGAAACACAGAACTAAGCTAAGCAACAGGAGTATGGGATAGCAGTGAGCTAAAATGTTAGACTGATATGACAATTATATGAATAAATATAAAAATGTGATTTATTGTTTGGCAGAGACATTTGGGTGAGAAACTAAATAAGATTTCACAACAATGCTTCAAATTAATACCCTGAGATGATTTTTGAGGGTTTAATATAATCACTTTATAAAGTACTTAATCCATGGGTATTTACACTGTTAAAGTAATGTTTCATATTTGATATGTAAATGGAGTCACTGTGAATAAGGGCTGATATTGTGAGTCCTCTGAGTCACAGTTTACTCTTCTGGTATGAAAAGTAATATTGTCAAAATGCATAAGATACAGGGGAAATTTAAGCTCTGTCTACAACAAATGACCACCAGGCAAGGGAAAAAGGAATTTTATCTATGTAATGTCGAACATCTAACCATGGTGATACATTTAGATGAACAAAACTAATTTTTTATTCAGATATTTGCAATCATAGAATGCAGTTTTCATGATCGTTTGCAAAACGTTAATTAAAGAACAATTCAGTTTAAAACTTTTGACCCTGTATCTTAAAAAAAAACCAAAAAACGTGATCTAATGTTGAGATAAGAGCATGTGTTTGGGCAATTATCAATCAATTAATCACTTCACAGGAAGTAGCTAATTTCCTCTACCATCTATGAAAGCCATTTAATTCCAAGAAATTAGGTGTCATCCCACAGACTACATCACGATGAAGCCCTGACCTTCTCTTCATAACATGAAAATCAGTGGGATGTTAAGTGTACTTATCTCTTAATGATAGTAACTGGGTAATGACTTCTGGGTTTAGGTTTCCAAACTACCTAGGCAGTATAAAATCTTTAACCATTTCTCACCACTTACCTGTATAAAAACAAAAACCAAACAAAGAGACACAAAACGAAACCAAACAAATCTATCAACCTCTGGGCATTTTTGTGGTCAGTCGCTCAGAATCAGACATGGAAGGAGAGAGCTTCTCTTTTCACATGATAGATATTTTTTCATGTCACTCTTCACTCTGACATCTGAGCTTGCCTCCAGTGCAGTCGCTGCTTTATTCAGTCCCTCCTCTCTATGGCAGGACACACAGCAGGATCTCAAAAAGTGTTGGTTGAATGAAAGGATGACATGCCTTATTTTTATCTAGTTCTAATGTATATGCAAAAGTACATCTAGGAAGTCACAATAATTGAAGAATGAAGCAGAAATCTGCCTCAACCCTACCCTTGGAAATTTCCCTGACAAAACCACCATTTCTGGGGGGAAATAATACAATGATGATAGAAGAGAAACAGGCAGTCTGAACTGTATACCAAAGGAAAGGGCAAGGTCTTTAATAAATTACATCTCCTGTGAAAGATGTTCAGAGGTAGGATTAAGTGTTTCCTATAGCCTGGCAATGGATGTTAAAGGCAACACAGTTATATATTTTATATACTGAGAGTCAGGCGTGGCCCCTGGGAACCATCAACTACTGAATTAAATTTAATCACCTATGTTCATTTATTATGGATCCCCAAAAGGCTTTTCTCCATGGCTCTGGAAAGCTGTGTCAGTTTTCCAGCTTTTTCCTAACTTTTTAACCTTGTGGCTATTTTTCTTCTCTCTAGTTTTATTCATTCTGCTTAAATGTAACTCTTATTTTTTTCCCCTCCTAAGAAAATTAACTACAAGCATTCTGAAAACTAAGAATTTCAAGTACTGGGGAGACAGATATTCTAATTCTGTTTTACTTTTTAAAGTAAACACATATTTAATTAAAATACCTGGTATTACCATAAGACCTCTAGGCTCTCATGAACATTATTTGTTGTTAAAAATGAAATTTGCTAAAAGAACGCGTAGTAAAGCCTGGACAACTTGAGATGTTTAGACACATTCAGACAGTAACTGAACTATGGCCACTTAACTGTAGGTCATGATGTTTCATTAACCTTTTAATAACCAACACACTGATCATTGCCCTGCCCCTTCCCCTATATAAGAAAGACACTGGTTATCGCTCTCTTATAGACTTCAAGGAATGAACTACATTATTTTCAAATTATTCAAATAATTTGTCTTTTCTTTCGTCTTAGCTTAGTGTGATTTTTTTTTAATTTTATTGTATCGATTCTAAGCAATTCTCCTGCCTCTCACAGAGTAACATGAACATTGATTTACTCACGCATTCATCGAATAAAAGCCCTGTGTTCTATTGCAATGCCTAAGGCAGAGTGAATCAGCCCCAGTTCTTGCCCTCCAAGAGCGTAAAGTGGGCTATGGCACAAAACTGTCAAGTTCAATAGTTTAAGTTCCCAGGCCGGTTAAAACAATAACAGAATCGTTTCCTCACAGCTCAACCTACTTTAGTCATTTAGCAGCTTGACTATAGCAACTCCATTTTATTTTTCACTCTATTCCTCAATGTGCAGCACTAATGTATATCCTGGGAGTGCCAAAACCATGTATACAAGTGGACACTGTGGTCACCACTGCTCAAGCAGTAGTTCGCCATAATCAGAGGTGTCTGGACACTGATGGTAACCACTTTGAGCACCTCTTGTAATTGCAGAAGTCAAACCTGACTTGTATTTATCTTTTGTTATCGGTATAGATTGAGTACTACAATTTTAATACAATTATTTCCTTTCCTAAAATGTGTATATATATATATATATATACATATATATATACACACATATATATATATATATGTATATATATGTATATATATACATATATATACACACATATATATATATATATATACACACACACATATATATATATATATATATATATATATATATATATATTTGGCATCCTCTGTATTTATGTAAGTCACATGGGTTTCTAAACCTCATCTTAGACTCAAAACAAGGCAAATAACTTTAAGAATCACTTTGGCACATCAGTAATTCAAGATTCCAGTTTTTGGAACTGATGGAGTAATTCAAGTTCTAGGGGTCCTTTTTAAAGTTTATAATCCAAAATTCATAGAAAGTAAAAGAAAATAAGTCACAAAGTTAGCATGTACTATGGTTTTAACTATTACAAAAATCTATATTTCTATAAACAAGCATTTAACATATACAGGAAATCTGAGAAGTAACTATATCAAAATATCTGTTACAGTCTTTGGGAGATGAGGTTATGGGTACTCATTTAATTCTAATTTTTCAATTTTCCATTTTTGTAATTACAAAATCCATAGAAGAAAGGAAAGAAAGGAAAGAGGAAGAAAAGAAGACAGGGAGATGGCAGAGGAAGGAAAGCAGGAAGGAAGAAAACAGCTACTGAGGGTAAAAACTCTTTTTTAGCATGTATATGTTCTTTAACTTCTCTTCTGTAATATTATTGCCATTGATGTAAACTGAAGAGAAAACAAGAAAGGAAAAGAACAGAAGGAGCAGAAGGCAGTTCAAAGGGTGAATTATGTCATCATTTGCCGAAGCGGAAAAGGAGGATATTTCAACAAGGAAAATGAACTACAGGAAAAAGCTACACAAGTAAAGAAGCTCAATGACTGTTGAATGTAGAAACTTACACTTTGGTGAATATTTTGAGCCTTTTATGAGACCTTGGACTATGAGTAGGAATTATCGGTCTGTTATTGTTATGCGCTGTAATTTATTTTTTCGTCACTCTTGCCAATTAGTTGCTTCCATTTCCGTGGAAAGAAGATATAATGATAAAAACATAATTTTTTTTGTCAGCAGGTTACTAAGATTCACACATTTGCATGCATTGGATCACACACACTGCCCTAGTTCTCTTTTATTGTGATCTGCCATGTTTTATCTTTTCTGGGTTGGGTGTTGCAAAATATAAAAGTACCAGCATATGCAAACTGAAAACAAGGACCTGTAAACATTTATCCCAGGAAAGATATACTTTTGTTCAGCAGCTCTGCTCACTAATTCTCAATGTTAAATCCTAGTAGAGAGAACGAGGGCTCACATGGCACTATTGAATTCAACAACTAGAAGAATGGGTCTATTTATACAACCATTCCACCTAATTTTTCCGATGCATTTTTTATTGTTTGCTATCCCCCAAAGGATGAAATTCAATATGTAAAATACGTGTTTTTTAAGAGATGAATCAGCTTCTATTGCTAAATTCAATAAACTCAGCCACTGCGTTCACATCCTATTATTATAAGAGGGGAGAAATAAATGAGGCCCCAAATTTCAACTATTTTTCTCAAAAGCTTCAAGCTGGAAATTAAGGGTAAGTTACTGAAGTGCTTGGAAACCAAATTGATATTTGGAAAATAGAGCTCACATAATGATTTTTTCATCCAGTTTATTTATTCTGAATCCAATAGCCATTAATACACTTTAAACTCCGGAGAACTGCAGAAACCAATGTGGAGTTACTTTATTATCTCATTTATAGGGACTATATGACTTTACAAAGAAGTGTGATTACAGAAAAAAAGTGGCTTTATCCCTTGGTTGCCTACCGCATAATGTATTTATTTTGGAGACCCCTTCTATCTCCTCTAGCACAGAAATACCACAAACAACACAGAGTTCAGAAAACTATATGACATATTCCCTTTTAATGTCTTTGACTTTTGCACAAAAGCAAATCATCATCTAAACTGTCACCAGGAAAACCTTTTGATAATGAGAGGCCCTCCTAAAAGGAGATGATGGGGCTACGTAAGTGATTAACAACAATATTTATGTTGCTTTAGGATGATTTATGATCTAACACAACAGGAGAATACAGTGATTTTAGCTTGCAAGTTTGTATTATGATCACAGCTTGCTAAAAACAAAAATCTGTGAGTTAGTCCATTTCAAAGAAAGCAACCTATTGTCGATCCTTCCATTGGACAGTTTGAACTTTTGTCTTGTTATTGCCATATCAGACAGGTGATATAAGAGCAGTATGAAACAATGAAAAGAGCAAGGAACCAGGAGTTAGGAGACCTGTGTTGTGGTTTCCTCTCTATACTGTGCCAAGTGACCCAGAGTAAGCCCTTAGCATCTCTGGAGCTCATCCTCTCTGAATGAGGGATAACCATTTATATTATAATCTGGAGTATCCTTGGGATTCTAAAAATTCATCTTCTATGAAAAAAGGATGCAAATTTGAAGTTGAAAGACCATACTTTTTGACAAAATACAACTGATTCTCAAATATCCAGGTACTAGAGAATGAATCATGTTACTACACAGGAGTTATTGTTTTGCCTTCGTCCAAAATGTGGGCACTAATATAGACAGACAGGTGGACCAAAATAGGCTTAGAGACTGCATTCGAATTGACTATCATGATGTTAAACATACTCGAGGTAGGTAATAGTACTAAAATTGTTCTAATAGTACTATGATTGAATTATTCTAAACGATTGCTTGGGTTTAGTTATTTTTAGAGTAATTAATAAAAAATACAGCTATTGTTAAAATAAGAAATACATGTGTGTTTTACAAAAATATATTTATAAGATATTTTATTTCATTTTAATTATGTTTTACAGAATGCAAAGTAAGCTTCTAATTGTTTCTCCCAATGCATTGAAATGGAAACCAGTAATAAATTGGGGAAGAGTCAAAAAAATAACACTGCTTTTTAAAAGTAAAAGTGGACCTCTGACATATATATTGGACAAAATCAGCTGAGTTCCTATTGTAACATAAGAAAAAATATGATGGTAATGATAATAGCAATAATATCTAACATATAGGAGCACTGTGATAAGCACTTTTATTGCATTTTATTAAATTTCACAAATAATCTTATAAAATAGATATTATTACACAACTTTAAAGCTCATGAAACTTGATAATAATCAATAAGTAAGTAAATGACAGAAGGCGCCACGATGAATATATTTGTTTTACTCATGGTATCTATAAGATATAACTAAAAGAATTTCTTAGGTCATATTTAATTTGGCCCTATCCATAGAGCAATTAGAAAGCTAAGAAAAATGTTCTTCCCTTGAGTAATTTCCTAAACTCCTTCTATGATATAATTTTTATGCATCTTATTTTTGGTATTTTTTTACTTGATTTTATTAAAGTATAACTCATAAAGTACACAAATATCTCTTGTACAGCTTGACTAATTTCTACAAAATGTACCTGCAAACTCAGATAATTTCCACCCCAGTGAAGATGTTGAACGCTGCCTACAGCCCAGACACCTACCTCATGTCCCCTTAGGGTCATCAATCACCCAGGAAAATTACCACAATTATGATTTTTATCATTGTAGGTCGATGTTCCTGCTTTATAGACATGTACAGACATCATCAGTATGTACTCTTTTGTGAGTGACTTCTTTTACTCAGTCATATGTGTGTGGTTCATCTCTATCTTGTCAAGTAACAGTAATTTTTGTTTCCATTAATGTACAGTATTGCTTGTACCACCGTTTATTTAAGCAATCTTTTGATGATGAACATGGAACACTTGTAACCCAAGTTGGGCTCTGTTTTGATTGAACCTATTATATGCATCCATATCCATTTCTTCAGATGCACAAATATGTTGATTTGCACACACATACGCACGCATACACACTGAGTAACCTAACGTTTCTATGTGTATGTGTTGTAGAATGTTAGTGTTATTTTAATATATACTGCAAACAAGTTTAACACGGTCTCCTTTAGTAGTATCATTGCATTTGCTCAACATCCCAGTCAGCACTTGGTGTTGTCAGTTTGTTTGTGTGTTTATTCTAGCCATTATGGTGAGTTAAGTGCTATCTTACTGAAATTTTATTTTGCATTTCCCTAAGGAAGAATGATTTTGTTCCACTTTACATATGCTTATTGATCATGTGATATGTTCTGTTTTGTTTTGTTTTGTTTTGTTTTGTTTTGAGGGCAGTGTCACTGGCCCTCATATGTGGGACCCAAATTGGGGCCTCTGGCTTCTGAAGCCAGCGCTTAACCACCGCGCCACTCGGCTGGCCCAGTGATATGTTATTTTGTGAATTACTTATTTTTGTTGTTGATAATTTTTCCTCTAAAATGTTTGTTCTTTTCTTATTGCTTTGCTGGGGTTCTTTATATATTCTAGATACAAGTGCTTTGTCAGATGCAGGTATTGTAAACATCTTCTTTTCCTGCTTTGCATTTTCTTTTTATTATGTTGTCTTTTGTCTTTTGGTGAAATGAAGTTCTGACTTTGAATGACATCAAATTTATGAAACATCTCTCTCTCTCTCTCTCTCTCTCCCCACCCCCCGCCACCCTCGATAGTGTTCTGTTTAAGGAATATTTTTCTATGCCAAGTCATGAGGATATTCTCCAATACTATCTTCTGAAAGCTTTATTGTTTCCACTATTAAATGTTAAGTGACTACTTATTTATAACATATCTAAATATCTGCATAAGTGATCATTTTGGCCCATTTTTCATTTACAAACCCTCTTAAAGGCTCTGATGAAAAGTATAAAACCTCTCCCTAATCTATAGGAAGAGTATGGTAAGAGGTTTTACCAGCTGATTTCACTATGATGACAAATTTATCTCCTGAAGATAATCCTCTGTCCAAAATTGTATGTCTACAAATGTAGGAAGATGGACTCCAGGAATGTGCCATAATAGCTAACTAAAAAGGACAGGAGTGATTGGATCATTCAATGGGGACAGGAAATAACTTTTAGAAAAAAAGTGATGGCCTTAGACCCAATAAATTACTTTAAGCCATTTCACAGGATCAGCAATGGTTTTTTGTAGTAGATAAAAGCTTTGATAAAAGAGAAATAAAGCATTTGTTTATGACTTTAGAGAGAGATGCAGGAACTTTATGTAGGTTACAGCAATACAAGAAACTCTAGATAATGAGCTATGTTAAAATAGACATGTTCAGCATTGTTGGAAAATGTGAATCATACCACTAAATAAAACTTAATGAAAACTTTTATTTTAAGAGAAATATTTATGGGATTTACAAATTAAAGTGCTATATAAAGAATTTCAAAAATAATGAAAAATAAGAGAGAAGCCTATGTTGAAAATTTGAATGGGTCTTGTGGCATAAATTGAGTGTTAGCAAATTCAAGGGGACATTGTTTTTTGTTTTTCGTTTTTTGGGTTTTTTTTTATTTTATAAAAAGATACAGTGTTTTCAGGGATGTTTGAATGAAATAGAACAGATTTAAATAGAATATTTACCTAAATTAAAACTTCTCATTGGCATAATCACCAATGTTATAATTATTTCTCAATATATCAAGAACTTAGAAGACTTGCTACTCTTACATATCTTGTTCTCCATTGAAGAAAAATGTAAAAGAAAGTGTGGAAAAAAGGAAAACAAAATGTAGAATGCATGACAATTTCAATTCATGAAACATTTTAAAACAGAAGTGTAGATAAACTTCAAGTGTTGAGACAGTGAATGTTTACCTCACCACTGCATATCCCTATAGCATTCATGCATTAATTCCACATTAATTCTAGTGTAATTAACTTACCAGGCAGAATCTTTCAAAACCAGATATTAGAGGGCACATAGACTATAAAAACAACTACAAAATATCCCTGAAAACATAGAAGGAAATACTTCTAAGTGACCAAACTTATACAGACTCTTCCAGAAGGAGGTATTAAAGTAATTATGTAAGAAAACTGTGGGAATTTGGGGATTTATGTTAATAGGCATGAGATACGTGATGATATGGGAAAGATGAACTCATAGGTTAGTCAGTTAACTCATGAGTAGGATGGTGTAGCTCAAGGGACAAATAGGTTTATTTAGATAAGAGCTTACTCAGTGATTATTCTCTCAGGTACCCTTTTCATACTTGTAAAATCACTGTAAAAAATGCCTCCTCCATTGCAGAGCTGATTTGTGAACTATGAATATGTAAAATGCCTGAAGAGTAGTCAACGGATGAAAGCTATCATTACAACTAATCATATCCCTCTCTTTTCATGGATGTCTTTTGCAGTTATGAAATGGGGAGAGTTCCTTGAAATGCCTATCTAAATTAAGAACCCTGGGGAGAAATAAAATATGATGGCAGGCTATTAAATGCTAGACAAGAAAATCAACTCAGGCTCGTGCCTGTGACCCACCTGCCATGGGAGCTGGGGGTACTACAAGGGCTTTTTATCCAAACACTGGCTTTTTGACAAGTAGCAGCAGCTTTATTTTCGTTGCTTAGTTGACCGGAAAAGGTCACCATCTGTACAAATTGTAATTTTGATATTCCAGAGCCACGCTAGAATTGTTCAACTATTTTCCATAAATTTCCTCTAGTGGTGACAATTGTTCATCCTTATCAGTCAGACCCAGAGCTCAACAGAACTATTGTGAAGCTACAGGTAAAATCCTTTCTCAGCTTTCTACATCAATTCCCAGTGACCCTCCAACTCAAACCACCATCCAGAATGCTCTGTATGAGGTACTTATATGCACATTGGCCTTATGAATAGACACCAACAAAAAAGAAGACATTAATTTTAATGTGAATTCCTCATTAACAGTACTATAAATAATGGCAAGCCAGAGGAAACATTCTTAATTGGAAGCACATGGACAAGGATTTTAAGTTTCCTTCTATTTCATGAGGGTGATTTTGTTTCCATAGACATTTATTATTGTACCTGACACCTGAGGGCTTCATCGTTGATTTTATTTATAGAAGACTTAAACAGGCACAGATTAACAAAGAAACAAGGGACAATGTTTAGCGAGGAAGTGATCATCTCTGGTTAGGCAAGGGAAGGGAGTCTGGTTTCCACTTATCAGTCTTTCCGCACAGAGGTAATGTGAAGGCTGAGAAGATGAGGAAAATGGTATTGGGAGGGGTTCATGGGAATTGCCCATAGGAAAAGTTAGATCTTTCCACTTGAACCATACATCTGAATATACCACACAGCAATGTAGTGATGAACAGGCCACATCTGCTGAGAACACTGAGCTGTGCGAAAGTAAAGCAGAAAAGCAGAAGGTACCACAGCCAAACTCCTTGCGTGTCTCCACTGAATGGCCGCCTGTCAGCATGGAGTCAGGGTTGCTCTTCTGGCACCCCTGCTCTCAATAATTTGGGTTGAGATTCACCAATTCACTGACTTATGAACTATAAGTAAATATAGGTCAAAGAGGTTTTCTTTGTGTAAATATAGAGTTAACTATTAAACATTTAAATTTTACTTTAATGGGGTAAATTAAACAAGGCAATGGTCCTGTACACACAGTAGTCCCCTTGTGTCCCCTGGGGATTGATCCCTGGACCCCCTGTAGACACCAAAAGAGCAGGGGCTCAAGCCCCTCATGTAAAATGTCATAGTATTTGTATATGACCTCCACACGCCTTCCTGTATACTTTAAGTCATCTCTAAATTACTATAACACCTAATACAATAGAAATACTAGGTGAATAGTTGTTATACTGTATTGCTTAGGGAATAATGACAAGAAAAATGTCTGCACATGTCCTGTGCAGATGCATGTCAGCAACAATGTAACATTTTTTTCTGAGTATTTTCCATCTACAATTGGTTGAAACTGTGAATGCAGAATCCGTAGATATGGATGGCTGACTGTGCACAAATTTGAATTACCAAATTGTCTTTCACATGCATGCTTTCTTTCCTTTTTTATTTTTTACTTTCCTCTTTCAAGGCTGATAGACCCATCCCAAGACTGATCTCCATCCCATTCATAAATCACATATAAAATTATTTGGCAGTAGGTTCATGGTATGTATAAATCAAAATTACGTCATAAACCAAAAGCATAGATATGATAAGAATAAAAGCTAGTTTTTACTGAGAATGGGCGTCCAGGAATATTATTCATAGTATTATGTTTTACACATATATGCATTTAATTAGATTTAATATCCAGCATTAACATGTTCAGGACCTGTGACAATCCACATTTTACTAATGAGCAAATAGGCCACATGCCACAAATGTCATTGATTTCTACAACCAAAGAAATAGAAACTAGGAGAGATATTGAACCCCAAATTATCTGAGTACAAACCCATGGCTTATTTTTTTAACTACTTCAAACTTGGTAAGTTCTTGTTACCATGCCAGATATTCATGGGATAGTCAAAGCAAAATAAAACATGGCTCACCAAAAGGGTCTAAAAGATTTGTGTTCTAATGGCTGGCCCAGTGGCTCTTTGGTTAAGAGTTGGCTTAGGAGTGCGAGCTCTGAGTAACAGGGTCCCGGTTTGGATCCCACATGAAGGCCAGTGATGCTGCGCCCTCTACAGCTAAGATGGTGAACAACAGCTCAACCTGGAGCTTGGTTGCTGTGAGTTGCCAGCGACAGTGTAAGCTGCAATGGGACTGCAGCGCACTGCCATAAGCCATCATGAGCTGCCGGCAGCCAATGTGAGCTGCTGTGAGCTTCCATGAGCTGCTGTGAGCCACTGTCCAATGGCTGGCGACCGATATGCCTCAGCTGGGAAGAGCGCAATGATCACAATACCAACATGGCCAGTGAAGCGAGGTTCTCCACAACTAGACTGAACAACAAAAGGACAGAAACTTGTCTGTTCTTTTTTCCCCGATTCCCCAACACTGTTCCCTCTCTCAATTCCCCAATAAAATCTTTTTTAAAAAAAGATTTGTGTTCTAATAGGCTACTTCTTATCCTATTTTATTAATAAACCTCTCAGTTGTCAGAAAATCTCTCCATAATTACACAGACATTAACCAAAATCATAATAGAAAATAATTTGAAAGACCTAATAATGTCTTTCAGGAATATTATGTAATTATTCCATATTTTATTGAAAATTAATAATTAAAATCACTATCCAGCTACCACAAACCATGTACAATCTGCATTTTGCTTCACAACAAAGACTTGTACAAAGCCAGGAAATTGGTGATGCTTTGGGGACTTCAGAATTCATAAAAGCTATCAATTTTATTTTTTTGACGAACAGAGGGTAATAATTATGCAAAAGACAAATCATTTAGCTATGTAATTAACTCAAAATTACAATGGCAATAAAGGTACAGTTAAATTCAAATTGATCTATGAAATTATAAAGAATGTTAATATACTTAATTGGTTTTTAATAAGATAGCCACAGCAAGTTAATTGGATATCACTTTACATAGTTTAGAAATGTCATTTCTTTTAATAATTAATTTCGTATCCTCAAGATAATTCTCATTGTCTATTATGGATTATAAACGTACGTGTATATATACATTTATATTTATATATAGAAAATGTATTTGAGTCTTCCACATATACTATTTTATCTACTTATGCTTGTCCATTCATATGCAGAAACATATGCTAATGCATCAACATTCATCATCACACCTGAAATCCACTTAGGTGGCCATTTGCCATTGGTGTTCATCTAGTTACACTTTTTGTTTGGCATAATACGGATTTTAGCAGCTAAGTGCCCCAATGAGGAAACATGGACACTTCTAATCTTCACAGTATACAAATTGTCCACATCTGATTAATCCATAGACTGACCAAGAAGTTTTTCAGTCTATCTGTGGTCCTGAGCTTCTGGTAATAGATAGGACCTGGACAGTCATTATGATGAGATTATTTCTTGGATTTCTTGAGTACCTAAAAATAATAATGCCTTTTTTGGAGGTTAGATTTTGGTGACATGTGTGTTATTCAAAATTCTGTGACATTCTTGTACCCACTACTTCACCAAAAGCACCATCTGAGTTTCACACTCATGAAACTTCTCTGTTAACATTTTTCATGTGCATTTAATTATAGAAATACACATATGTACATAAACTACATGTCCAAGATCTGGTAGGTGTCAGGAATGACAGTGTCATTTTATGCTAAAGTATTAGATTTTATTTTACAACAGAAGGTTACCTTGACACAACATAAAATGTCAGTTTTTTTCTCTGATTGCACCTTCTCACCTTTACCAAACATAGTTATCTGCCTAGGATACAAAGCGTCATCTATATTTCCCAAACTCTGTACCATTATTTGTGTTTATTCCACACCCCATCTGTAAAATTCCATCCATTTTCACTGAAGCTCAAGTGCTCTTCCTATAAAAATAGCCTTTTCTCATTTCTCTATGGAATTAGCCTCTCTACATTTGGGGTCCCCAAAGCAAGTTTTAACTTCTGTTCTAATATAACTGTCAACAGACCTGTATCTTCTGTAAAATGTTAGTTCCTTGAGAGAAGGGACCAATCTTATTTTCACATTATCTATAAATTTCATCCAGTTATTTTTTCACAGAAAATGTTTAGGAAAACTTTTTGTTTTTGTTTTTGTTTTTCAATATCAAATTATAAGCATTTTAAACATTGCTGGTCAGGTATATATTCATTTAAAATGACTTATATTTATATAAGAACATATTTAAGGTATAATCAAGTATAGTATATTTTCAAAATTTTAAGAATCATCTATTATAATGACATAAGTTATAGCGTATGACTCTCTATAATTCATGGTTACCTGCCCACCACAGCTAATGTATAAAGAATCTCACTGGGCCGGCCAAATGGCGCAGTGGTTAAGAGCTGGCTTGGGACGCCAGCGGCTCCGGTTTGGATCCCACATATGAGGGCCAGTGACACTGCCCTCAAAAAAAAAAAAAAAAAATCTCACTGACGTACTACTCTTTGCTTTACTGCTCACAATTCCTTTATGTGTCTGGGAGTAAAATTTCATTTATGTAAGAGTAGTTGCAATTTTGATTTTTCATTAATTCAGACTTGAAATCTCTGTTATTATTTCTGTGGCCAGAAAAGTACAGTGAGTAGATCACACTCTAGCACTATCTATCGCTTAACCAATGCTAAGATGGATAATAGGGGTTTAAAAGCCACCATTCGTCCTGGAAATGTCTCCTTAGTCTGCACTGTACCTATCATTGGACTAACGCAGCTACAGCATATCTTTTTTAATGGTGTCATTTGTAACTTGTCTGACAGAGAAGAGCATTTCCTGGACTTAGGAAGAATGCTCAATTGACACTAAATTAGATTTTATTTGAACACCCTAAAAAGAAAATTCCTTGGACAGTATCCTTGGACCGTTGTCTCAGAAGTGATCAGCTTATAGGAGATTGGCCTGTATAAGACAGGGCACTGACACAGGATACACTGATTTATTTTAGTATTGAATTTTCCTTTGTAGAGTATACCAAACCAAATAAAATTGGCCATCCTATTCATTAATGTTTTTCCATTTTGCCAAACAGTGGATATTCTATAATCAAAGAAAGAGGCTATTTGGATTGGGTCTAAATATAGTTCCAAAATAATGTTTTTAAATTTTTAATTGCATTTATTTCAAACATTTCAAATCAGGATATTGTACGTAGTAATCCTCCTCCTCCCTGCTTGCTTTTGCTGAGAAATCTGAATATCTTGAGGTATTGGTTTCACACTTCAAATATTTCTGACTTCAGGAAGAGCCCTTTCCCTTTAAAGGGCTTATTTTATTAGGTCTGGCCCACCTAGCATAATCTCAGTTTGGATTAAGTAAAAAATCAGTTGAGTTGAGACCATAATTATATCTGCAAAATCTGTTCACTTTTACATAAAACAGTCTAACTATGGGTGTGAAATTCATCATAATCACAGTCCTGCACATACTCAAGGAGGGATGAGGTGGTGTTATACAGAGCATGCACAGTATGGTGGGAATTTTGGGTGCCATCTCATAATTCTGTCTAGCCTCAAAACAATGAGTAGTACAGAATTGAATAACATACAGATATCTTCCTATGTGAACAAAACCTATATATGTTTGCCTACTTTACTAGTTAATGTCACCTGAGTGACCCTGCAGACATTTGAGTCACAGCAGTTGCTTGACCTCCTAATTTTTCAGTTGGTCTAACTGCTGTGTGTACTTTTACCTTTAAGGAAGAAAACACATTGCTTTCACCTCAAATATCAGTTACTTTTTTCTTTCTCATAGCCTTTGTCATTTATTTCATAAACAGTAACGCAAATTGCTCTCTCTGATCTGACCCCTTGCACTTTTTCCATTTATAGAAGATAATAGCATTACTTTTCTTTTCTTTCTTTCTTACTTTTTTTTTTTTTTTGAATTGACAAAATAATTTCTCTTTGTAGGTGTCCTTTTACAAGTATGTGTTAGGACTTTATTAAACCAGCATATTTTTCAAGATTGTGGATTTCAATGCCTTCTTAGATCTACACAAACAAATAAAAATACGCCTTTGCCTAAGGGAACAAATTTCAACCCCGATATGGACTTTTCTTCCCTTCTGACCCAAGTGTCCTGTCTTCTGGCTTAGTATTTTCCTTGTGTCCTTCATCTTGCATATTGAACCACAAAATTTTAATTGCATCCATCTGAGTTAACGAGACTCTATTGAAAACTTAACGTAAGTAGTTTGAGTACCAAATGCTATTATAACATATTTAATTTCCAGACAATATTCCTCCATCCTTCTCCCAAAGAAGGATTTCTCTCAGTACCTCTTACTCCACTCCAGACTGATATTTTGCATTTTGTGGACCCTCCATCTGCTTTTGTTACTGAGATCTTCAGGGGGGCTTAAGTACAAAGTCAACCTTTTAATCAGCCAGGAAAGAAATATCCCCACAGCTCCTCTGTTGCTTGGTTGGTTGGGAGGTAAAGTGCACTCATTCATTAGGGAAGCTGCCCCATGATTTCCTGTTGTTTATAATCAACTTGTTTAAGAATAACATTTTTTTTTTTTTAGTGATTTGCAATGATTACCAATTTTGAAGTGATTACCAATCCCCAGAGAAAAACTAACTCTAATGAAGTTTTGATTTTCATTTTATTTTATTTTTTTTTCCATCAGTGTCTCTGCTATCCTAATATTTCATACCAAGATTAAGTCTAGAGGAAGAATCCATTCGTAAATGGTCTGGTGATATTTGGAATTTGGAATACTGTGGGCAAGTGCCCAACCCAGCAAGAAGGGAAGAAAAGGGGTGGGAGTTAAATGTGAAAGACAAGACTGATTGGATTCAGACTATTATTAAAGTGTTTCCAGAAAAAAAGTGAAGAAAGAAAACAGTCCAAGCAATGACAAAAAAAAGAAAAAATAGTGCTCAACAGAAATACGAATCTTAAAATAAGAAACTCATGTGACAAACATAAAAGGGAATACATGTCCAAATTTCTTAAAGGTTTTTAATTTCAAATCAGAAAAAAAAAAAAAGAAAACCTCTATTTTCTCTATTTTTTTAATGGCTTATTAGACTATATTGATTTATTTTTTGGAACACAGATAATTCCTTTGAACTTGGCTTATTCAATGTCACTTCCAACACTTCTGGGTCTAAGTCAAATTCTTCATGCCTATTGTGACAAAGGAAAGTCCTCTGCATTTGATAGGCATTCAACCTCTTCAAAGAATGTTTATTTATAAAACAATGGGTTAGTTGTTTAGGGAATGAAAAATAAGTCTGAGATACAATCACTGAATAAAATGTATTTTCAAATTTGGAAAGACAACAACTAAACATACACATGTTAAACAATACAAAATTAAAGTATATGGAAGGATGATTTATTGCTAATTATTGCCTTTCTCATCTCTCTAAAACACTCATTCATTAAGAATATGATATAAAAGGCTGGCCGAGTGGCTCAGTTTGTTAAGAGCTCACTCAAGAGTGTGAGCTGAGCTCTGAGCCAACAGCAGTTCGATGGCCAGCCCGAGCTTAACGTCTAGTTCATGAACCAGCAGCACTTATATCACCTCGCGGCTTATTGGAAATGCTGAATCTCAGATCCTATCCCTGATATACTAAATTAAAACTTCATTTTAACAAATTCTCAGGTAATTAGTATGCACACTAAAATCAATGGATAGAAAACACAAAGTAAACAATCTTAACATGATTTTAACTGAACTGTAAATAGCTTAACTCTTACGTTATTTACTTCTTATCAATGGTAAGTAGCAACTTGCTCAATAATAAACATGTGTTAGGAACCCAGTGAATAATTGTTGACTCTACTGAAATACTTGCTAGGATGACCTGCTCATTTAATCCATTGACTTAAATTGATCGCACGCGTATTTTATGCTCACATTACATTTTTACATAGCAACATGGTTCCTCTTTATTGTAGAAAGTGGTGCTTAGAGAATTAATGGAAACTAGAAGCATATGTAAATATTATTTATTTCTCATTATTATCCTTTAGGAGTCTGATTAGGAAACCTTGACCTCTTTCCAGTTTTGGTATCTAGAAGAAAAACTATGTTTACGTATTAACACTGTGTCACAGTCCATTAACCAACACTAGGGCAAATATTGTATCAAGTGCCAATATTTATGAGTGACTTTAATACCAAAGATTGTTTATTACAGTTTCTTCAAATTAATAATTAAATTTCGTTGTTTTTGTAGTAAATCATTCAATTTGAATAGTTTTACACTTCTTAAAACAGGGCAAGCATTTGACCTTTTAGCCATTGTATGATTTTATATTTAGTCACTTTAATTAAGGAAATTTAAATCATTTAAGGAAAATTTTGAAGGCAATTGTTCAACTTAATGATGTTCTCACCTCACCATATCCAGCCTGGGGAGCACTGAGTTTCAGCATCCAAAAGATATATTAGCCTATCTCCTGCCAGTTCAATGCCATTACATCTAACATATAATCCTAGTACATTTCACACACTCTCCCACTCCTTTCATAATACCTTGAATAAAAAGATTCCTGGTAAGTACAATCTTTATTCAAAATTAAGTCTAAGGCTACTTACATATAACCTATATGCATCTCAAACATTGATTTTGATATTAATATTTACATATAGCAATAGGAATTCACTCCCATTTCCTGCTTCCCTATGTTATGGTCAGTTCACACATCCACCACATTTATTTTAGTCTCCCCAGCTATTTTGTGAAGACGTACATCACCTTGCTATTTTCTCATGGGATTGTAGAATTTCTGAGATGAAAGAAGCTTTTAAAAAATCTAGGCAAATGCGTCTATTTTATAGAAGAAAATACTTCAATTTATTTTATAAAAGGAAATTGTGACTTGGAGATAAAAAATGGCCTGCGCCCACACACATTGTTTGGAGCTGAGTTGAGACTAAAAAAACAACTATCTACAGATTCATAGGATGCCTCTCAAGCTGCATACATAAAGCTTTTGTTATAAATAATTTGATGGTTGGATTTCTTCTAGTTAAGGACTTCTCAGATTTTCCCATCATGATTTTATTTTCAATGCTAATTAAAAATGGCAACCAGGGATATCTGTGTGACGATCTCAGCCAAACAGTCTGAAACTAAAGAACAGTGACTCTGACAAAAAAGAATGACAGGATGGCAGAGTAAGACACACACAAAAAAATCTCTTTTCACAAATCTATGATAAACCTGGATCAAATGATCAAAAACAGGTCTGTGAATTGAGGCAAACAACAAAGAGAGAGGCATTTATTCAAGACAAATCACTGAAATGCAGTTAACCATGATGAAAGTTGTACAGGTTTGGCCCAGGGGCTGCTCTGTACTCTCCCTCTATCCTCCCCACCCACCTCCACATGGACAAAGTAGTGCTCTGATGAGCTCACACAGAACTGCGCGCATACACACACACACCCACACAACAGCTCTCATATAACTGTGGTCTGGAAGGCTGTGCGCATGAACAAGGATGTGCACCCTCGTGAGAGCCTAGAGAGTGTTATCCACACATCAGTTGAACGTGAGATCATGTGCAAGAACAGAGAAGACAAGAGAGAGCTCAACAGAACAACAAATCTGGGGTCCACTTGTGCACTGCCAGAATATTGAATGCATCCCCCCCTTCAAACAGATCCATCAGCAATACCCTGCCCTGTCAGCTCTAGCCATCTTAATTGCCCTAGAGTCTTAGCTGCATATCCTTAACTCTAGGAGTCTTGTGAGTTCTCTCTAGGTCCCCCTTTCCTGGACTATGACCTGGAAACTATTTCAAAGTAGTAAGCTGGGACTTTGTGGTAGTATTTACCTCATTTGTTTCCCGTCTCTCAGTGGTCACTGTCATTCATTTCCTCATATCCATTGTCTTGAAACCATTATTTCAATATGTTCTGTCTGTTTTGTTGCTGTTATGAATGTTTCAGGTAGGAAGTTAAATCCAGTGGCTTGTTACTTCAGTTTAGCAAAAATTAAGAGCATTTCCTATGTCGCTTTGGTACTTTGCCATTATTTTTTGAGCACTTCCTTATTTTTTGAGACCACAGGATCATTCAGCCTCATTTTGTACTTGTCTTTCTCCCCCAGAGAGTCAGTCCTTTCTCCAGGAGCCCTGATTTCTTTTATTGGAGATTGAACATTTTGATGACAAAATATTGGATTATGGTAGTTTTAGGTGTCGTGCATGATGTTCTGTTTTATTTTTGAAGGATGTTGGGGTTCATGGGTTCAGGCTGCTGCCATTGTTTTGGGCTCCCTAAGAGTTACCCCATTTATAATACTGATTACTAGAAATTTGCGTTTGATTTCTAAATATTAATACTATTATTATTATGGCTTCTTTCAGTGTTAGATTACTTTTGTATATATCCCTAATATTATCAAAATTATTTTAAATAAATATTCTTCTTAGATTTCTAAATTTCTGAATAAGAACTCATGAATTCATGATCCATAATACTTGTCTAATAGTTGCTAAAACTTACACATTTTAGCTGCTATCACCTATGTTACATGCTTATTTATTTATCATAACGTAAGATTTTATTTGTCCTAAAAGTAAATATTCTAACTTTGATTTGGCCTTCTTTACTAGAATTATATAGAATACATGCTAGAACTTTTCACATTATATTTCTCATATTAATACTTTTATTTAAAAATATTTCATATTTTCCCTTTATCTTTAGAAAATGGGAAATTATAATTTCTTTTTTATTTAAATGAAGTTAAATAATCCATTTTAGTTTGCATACCTTTTTTTAATAGCTTAAAAGTTTTAAACTCTTTGGAGTTAGACATTCTTTAGAAAATAGGACATGCCATTCTAGTTACACAAAATCCTAAGAAATAATTAGTAAATGAACAACTATCAGTCAGTACAATTTAACTGTTATAAAACTTACCTAATTTTTGAAAACATTATGGTTACCTGTCTTGGATGTAAAATGAAAAAATGGTTCCCTAGTTTCAAGAATGAAGAATAATTATGTAAATAATATCATAGGTCAATAAGACAAAAAAAAAAAAAAATCAATGAAGAGATGTTCAAAGGTGTGGGGGAGACCAAACACCTAACTTTGACTATGTAGATATCATCAAGCTTTCAATGATATTAGAGCCTGAAAGTTTTAGCAGACCAGAGAGTAAAGTAAATGCCAAATTAAAGCAATAACCGGAGCAAAGCACAAGGACACCAAAGAAACATATTAATTTAGACAAAGAAAACAAATGATTGAATGATTGAATGATTTTAATATCACATATTGTGGAAGACATTGGAGGTCATGCAAGGAAATTTAAATTTTACTTTTTTGTCAATGGACAATTTTAATAAGAGGTTTAAGATTGTTCTTACATTTTCAGAAAATCAGTTTGTCAACAGTGTAGAGACAAATTCAGAAAAATTAAAGGCAGTAAAATTAGTTAGAAAGTATTACAATTACACAGAGAAGGGGACCTGAGCATTGTCTCATGAGCATAGGTTACATTGTTGCTCCTAAAATGGATGATGTTGCTCTTACCAAACATTTAATGTAAATTGAAAGATAAATTATAAGGCAAATATTTTCAAAATACCATAGACTATTCATAGTTCAGAAATGTAATTCTATATATTAAATGATGACCATTATATATATATATAATTTCCCACTTTAGTAGTACAAAAGCTACTCTGTCAAATCTTAAGCATAACTATGGTTTATTTTTTTGAGTCCATCATGTCTAGTAATATAAACATAAAAATAATTAAAATCATAGTAACATCTGGGAAAGTGATGTTGGAAATGAGGGCAGGGTGACAAAAATCATGTTGCTATAGCCATTCTAATCATTTTTATTCAACAATCTATCCTTATTTGAAAAAAAAATAATTGTTTTATAGTTAACACTATAATGAAGATTTTAAAAGATGCATTATGTATTGTTTTCATCTTAAACCACTCAAATTTGAAATGGAAATATAAAAACAATATGTTAAATGGTGTTAATATATGGAGATATTCAGGATTTTCAAACAAAGGATGCTCATGAATTTTACATTAACTTTTTATACAAGAAATTAGCATGCACAATTGATAACAGTCAGAGCTATGAAATTAGGTTTAAATTCATAATGTAAGAAGAGCAAATCATTCATCACACATCTGGTGAATGTTGCAAATGAGGTTACACTCAATGTGTTCGTATTTAAGATAAACCTGACCTTCATATATTTCAAGAAGGTAGTATACCATAGAGGCTTAAAGTCTCAGTTCTGGTGTGACAACATCTGGATGAATTCCTAGCTATTACAATTACAATTTTTGTGCCTAAACGCAAGTTACTTAATATCTCTGTGATTTAGTTTTCTTAGTCTTAACCTGGGGAATAAAATAAAAACCTTAGGGCCAGCCGAGTGGCGCGGTGGTTAAGAGCTGGCTTGGGACTCCAGTGGCCCCCGGTTCGGATCCCACATATGAGGGCCAGTGACACTGTCCTCAAAAAAAATAAAAAATAAAAAATAACCTTAAATGCTTGTTGTAAAGATAAAATAAGATGATATGTGTTAGACTCTTTGATTCATACCTGGTACATTACTGAAGGTAAATATTAAATTAAAGAGGAAATAGTGCTCACGTACCTATGGAATCTTGTAAGTGTGGACTTAGAACTAAAAAAATCAATTTTTAAACCAGCATCAACAGTTCATAATGGGTTTTAGAATTTTCTTATCATTATTCTTTCTCCTTCCTCCATGTTGTTTTTGAGGACGTGATCATTTTATAATCATTAGAATTTCTGCTGCCTTCATTGTTTGGTTACAATGTTATCTGAGATCAAAGAAAGGAAACCCCATTTAGAAGCTATTGACTACTGCTTTGCCATAAAAAGTAAGTTTATTAAGTCTACTATTGTAATGGAGAAAAACAACTTGGCAGAGTCTTATTACCATCTCAAAAGTGAAAAATACAGTATTTTCAAGCTTGAGCTGAATGATTTTAACATGTATGTTGGAAAGTGTGGAAATAATTGGAATAGAGTAAGATGTATTGGTGGGTAAAATAGGAGAGAAGTCTTGAAAAACAATATTTGATGGAAAAACTGTTAGTCATTAGTCTTGAATGATAAGCTGGTTACAGGACTGAGTCTAATCTTCCAGGAGTAGGTATTTCCTGGATCAAACAGCTAAGTAGGTATTGCTTTGTCTTCGTATGGTTTATGACATGACCAGGGAAGCACGCCGGACCCAGGAACGTTTAATCCAGGGGCAATGAATTATTTCCTTATCAAAGGGGAGCATGTAATTTAGAGAAAGAGGCAGAAAAAGCACCCACCTGGGATAAATCCAAAATGGCCACACAGAATGGGCATTGTGCAAAGCATATCCAACCTAACTGTCAGGGGTGGCCCCAATGCTGGACAGCTAGAAAGGTCCAAAGAGTCAAAAACAATGGCAGGATCAAAAACAAAATAAAACAAAGCAAGACAAAAGAAAACAAAAACAAAAACAATGAGACAATAGGAGATTAGAGGAGTTCGTGAAGCCGGTTTGTTAGGGAAACCTCTGAAAAAATTACCAGCAATCACTAGAAAGAAGTAGCAATGGCCAAAGATGGGAGCAAAAAAAAATCTCAGGTCTTCTCCATAAAACGCATTGCCAAAAATGGTTTCCCTTTTTCTGAACGTCTATTGAAGTTTCTTGGCATGATTTATTAGGAAATGAATCATGCTAAATGCTATAGCCTTAATTTAACAATTGTAGTACTTTTTAAGCTTTCATATATTGTTATTCATTTTAGAATCTGTAACATAAGTTTATATTGCAAAAACTGTTATGAATTTGTATCTCCAATAGCATTTAGCAGCATTTGATATAGAGCATATACTAAATAAATGCTTATTGATTAGTTGATTGGAAAGTAGATATTTAAAGAGAACTTTTCACACACACATACACACACACACACACACTACAAATGCATGTATTTCTCTTGTGATTCTTTGCCAGTGTAGGTAATCTAGGCATCTCTTTATAGAACTAAAACTATATATCTCAGTTTTTTGAAAAATTATGAAATTTTTAATGGGGGAAGACATTTTGTAAACAAATCTTTCATTAAAAAGTGTTGAATAAAGTAATATTCTTTATAATTAATTGGAGTTATTTCCTCCTTTATTTAGATAGTCTAGGTACTGAAGATTGAAAGGTTTGCTGAATGTAAATCCTAATCTGAATTACAATAGCAAAATGCAGCCTATGGAGTGTCACGTTACTATTTATTAGCACCTGTAATAATGCACCTGTGTATTGGTGCTATCCTAGGTGAAATGGCAATGTAAATATTTTATGACCCATTTTTTTCCTTTAGGAAAATCAGTGAAGTGCCTGGAGAATACAAACATGTAGAAAACTCCACAGAATAATATTATAAAGTAGTTTTAAATAATTTGTAATAATGGTTGCAGAAAAAGCAAATAAGTCTCTAAAATGAGACCAGCACGATAGAATTGTAGCAAGGTCACAGGGAATTTTAAAAGAAATGGTAGTGCTAAGACTTGAAGGCCAGAAAGCTATAGGTTCAATAATTTTCCTGGATAGTGGTTTAAGGGTCTATGACTTCTGGATAAACTTGGATGTATTATGTAAATCCTTTGGGTCTCAGGTTTCTCATTTTTAAAAGAAGACTAATTATTTTCTACCAAGACAAAGATGTAAAATTTAAGTGACATAATCATATAAGATGTTAGATATGGTACCTAGTACACAGTAGAAATTCTGTAACAATGATTTAATTACTTATTAAGTTCATACTGTATACCAGGCACCGGAATAAAAACATTTTAAATGTTTTATTTATTCTTTCATTTTAATCATAGGAAGATGATTACCTATAAGGTAGGCATACTCAATGTACAAATAATAAAACTGAAACAAACAAAGGAATAATTATTTTTACGAAATGTCAAACAGCTACAAAGGGAAGAAATGGTTTTAAATAAAGCTTTTTTCCCTCATTACAGAGCTAGAATTCTTAAGTCAACAGCACATTTTATTATACTCGCTAAAGGACTGGTAAAATCAACTTACAGATGAATATCTACTTACTGCATCCTAATACGACCAAGAAGAGGGTAGCTTTCCCCATCCAATCTTCAAAGCAAAAGTAAGTAACTATTAAATGTATCACATTTTTCATCTTTCATTTTTATGAACTCTTTCTCAGATTCTGTTTTGACATGTGCCAGCTATTACATCTTCATCCTACTATTTTTTTGTTATCTGTCCATTACATATTTGCGACTTATCTTTGTAATTTCTTAGCAAGCTGCGGTCTCATTTTTCATTCTGTTGGGGTCTTTGGTTTATAACAATTGTGAAGATCTGAAGACATCTGTAGTGTTGAATAATTCAAATCATTAAATTTTCTAAATCCAACTTTAGTAAAAAGCAAAGGATGAATGTGCGGACTCATGCCTACTTTACAATTAAAGAATGAATTATTCACACAGAAAAAGTTGTATCTGGTCAACAACATATGCAGTTTTAGTTTCTTAGTTTTTTAAAAGAAAACTAACAAGTTAATAATTTACTTGTCAGGTTCCATTAACGTTGTCCTATCCTTGACTTTTGTCTACCTATATGTCTTCACTTGACCAGATTAAATTTTAATTGAGTACCTGATTGGGATTGTGGGATTTTTAAAAATTTGAACTTGGAAAGACCATCCTCAATTAAAGATTAAAAATTTTAGGTATATTGTCAAGAAAACCTATTTTAGTATGTCTGAAATATTTATAGTAAATTTTCTAATACCTTTTTTTTTTTAAATTGTGGGACTGTGTGGAGAATATCTACAAGCACATCTATGAGCCAGATATTTTAAGGGCTTTACAATTGTTTCACTTACTTCTCAAAACTGTCTTCCAGAGTAGACTTTATTCAATATTATACAGATGAGAAAATGGAGGCCCAAAGGAATTAAGTAATACTTATTAATTTGTAGCATTGTGATCTCACTTAGCTTCCCTGAGGCTTTATGTCTAGTTTTATTTACCTTTCCTTTAGTTATCATTACAGGGAGTTTTAAAATGTCTTCTTTATTAACATGTTGTTGTTCAATTATGTAGAAAGAGTCAGAAAATTCACCTAGAATGCTTTCAGAATTGGATGAGGCTGGTTCTAAGGCCCAATGTCAAACATAAATAGTTTCTTTTTATTTCTTTCCTTATCAGGTAACACACATGCTAGCAATTAAATATTAGGAGCCTGAGAAAAAGGCACCTTCAAGAGACATCACCTGGATCATACTTACCTACATAATTTGTCTGAATACTCACATGAGAAATCAGCCTGTGGTTTTTTTGGGGAAAAAATCATTATGCAGCTATATCTTCACACTTTTATTTAGTAGGCTTTCCAAAATATTTACAAGGTTGAATCATACTATAGAACCAAAACCCAATGATCTGAAGCGGTGCAAGGAAACAACTCAGAGTGGTAATTGCCCCTACAGGACAGAAGTGTCTGTCTCCCCATAAGTTTCTTATCATCTATCTGGAAAGAAGCACACAGTAGGTTTCTGGAGGATCAGGAGCACTTGGCCTGAAGCCAGGTTAGTAATTTAAAACCAGGTGTTATTAAACCAATTAAATTTTTGTTTTTCCATTTCTGCAACAGAGAAAATTCATGGGAACTCATTTTGAAAATCAGCTAACAATGACTTCTGAAGCACGGCCAGCTTGCAGGAGAAAACATCAATATCAGTTCATGAGCAAATTAATGGGACTCTAATTTCACTGTAAACAGAATCCCTGCAGTTGTGCTATACTGAATGGTCATGGTAGAAACTGCAGGTGAACACATGGCAAAAAATAAACAAACAAACAAATAAATATAATAAAATTAAAACCTAATTTTACCAACCAATGTCACCCCACTAAATTTAATAAAAATAAATTAACAAAGTTAAAACCACTAATGAAGCTCAACTCCAGGCAAATATTTGATAAGTTTTATTACTAGGATCCAACAACAGCAATGGAAATAAATGGAATCTGCTTGAAGGGTTTTCAGTACATTATTTCTGAGCGATTAGTTGTCTTGAGAAGAAATGCATATGTATTTCTTAAGAAAAATAATTGTGGTGCTATTCTTCAAGAGTATTCAGTGAAGTAGCATCAAAGCAAATCTTTTAACAGAACTAGTTACCTTGATTCAGACCAGTTTCCTACAGAGGAAATGTCTAAATCAGGTATGATTTACTTACAACTCGTCTCTTATAAACCTCAAGCTAAGGGTTCATCAGTTTGAATTTAACTCTAATTTAATGGTTGAGCATGGACCACCGTAGCCATGTGAACTGGGAAATATTATTTAATCTTTGCATTGTAAAGAAGCAGATTCTAGCTAAATTAATCTAAAAGGAATTTTATTTGAAGGATGCAGGAAACCCACAGGATTAAAAGGAAGAGCAAAGGGTTTAGAAGACGTAGGGAAAAGGAAGTTATTTATGTTCTCGGTACTAAAATTAGAGCCACAAGTCCTATCCAGCCTCATCCAGGAACCAGCCCTAGCAATGATAACTCCAACCATCTCATCCCTCTGGCAAACTCCTCCTGCTTCTGGTTTTGGCATTTTTGGCAGGCTAGGAAAATCTGTTTGACCTGCTTAGGCCAATAAAATACATACCATGCATTAATGCCCACTAAACTTAGGCCATGTTGTGGTTTGGTGGGAGTTTATGAAGAAAACCTCATCACATGAGACATGCCTCCTCCCTGGAGTGCCAGTCAGAACAAAATCTGCTGAAAGGGCCACCAGAGACCCATTGGATTTTTAATGGTAGGGCTACTTCTCAAGGGATTCCGCAAAAGCAAACTAGATAGATACTGCTATAAAAAAAGGGACAGATGTGGGTGCCACCTTTGCTAACGCCTGAGCCCTCCAATATTTAGTGTTCATTAGAAAGCTAATATTTATTTCAGCCACTCTGCTGAGGGTTTTACTCTTATTGTCTCATTGAGATTTTTTTCCAACAACTTTGTGAGAAAGAAAATTACTCTACTTAAGACGAAACAGAAATTCAGGAAGACTAGATTACTTCTTCTCAGTCACAAAAGTAGAACACGACAACCCTAGAATTGAGCTCATGTAATCTGATTCCTGATCCTGTGATTCTAAGTGCTGGGAATGATAGCCAACTTCCACATCTGTAAGACCAATAAAATACCTACCATGCAAAGAGGACATGTGTGTGTTTATCAAAAGGTGTTATTAATGCCCACAAAACTTAGGCCATGTTGTGGTTTGGTAGGAATTTATAGAGAAAGCCTGTTTACATTTCAGACTTTTGTCCATGTATATATCATTACAAATATGTGGACACTCTAAATAAAGACAATAATGTAATAATCAATAATAAATTAAATATCGGGTTGTCAGAAAAGTCATGACGCATTTTTGCAATGAAAACCATAGAAAAAAATACAACATGACTTTTCCAACAACTCAATAAATTTGTTTAGATGTAAATTAGCAACCAAAATGCATGAAAACTAAAATGAAACAGAAGAAAACAATACAGGGGTATCAGCACTATCAGATATTTAAGTATACCATAAACCCCAATAAGTAGAAAATGTAATCATGGCCCATGAGAGAAACAAATGCTTCAGAAAAAATTAAAATGTATAAAAGTGCCCAAATGGACACAAACACATATGGAAATCCACTTTATGATCTATGGTGCATGTTACAATAAAACATTATAATAATATTCCCTTACATGCTTTATATGGGGAGACCTTTATTATTACACTTCAATATTGAGAAAACTAAAGAAAACACTGATACATGTAATTATATAAATAATAGCATGAGAAGTCCACATGGCATAATAAAAATTCCATGTGCGAAATCAAAATAAAGTTAAATTGTGAAAAGTATTTGCAACACATTTCACAGGAGAATATCACTGATATACAATGTGACCCTAAAAATATGAATAAAAGACAAACAACCCAAAAGAAAAATAATGATAACCTGTTGTACAGATGGTTTACAGAAAGGCTCCTCATGCCATTAAGATATCTCTTTATCCTAGGAGATTGGCAGAGATCCAGGTTTGAAAATGAACTCTGTTCACCCATAAGTGTTAGGAATAACCAGAATCCTGCATATTTCACATGGTAGCTTAAATCCATGTAACATGTATGGAGGGCAATTTGGCAAACAATGAGTCACTTCTGCATGTTCACTCTACAAATATTTTTCCACATTCAAGCAATTACCCATGTACAAAACCATATATTGTTTTATATGTAGCAAATAAACATTCATTTGTAATAGAAAATTTGAAAACAACCAAGATGCCACCAATAGGTGTTATCAGAATGCTTTATGTTATATAAAATTATAAACTAAATAACGCTCCAATTAAAAGCGGAAAGAGGTAATCCCTCTATGCATCTGTATAAAAAAATCATTAAGGTGTATTATCAGGCTAAGGAAGAAAGAAAGAAAGAAAGAAAGAAAGAAAGAAAGAAAGAAAGAAAGAAAGAAAGAAAGAAAGAAAGGAGAACAAAGTTCAGTGTACATTTTTTTGTATAAAATATGTACATTTGTACTTTTGCCTATATTGTCATAAACAACCTTTGAATCAGTATACAAAAACTAAAGAATGGTTACATGAGGAGTGTGTGTGTGTGTGTGTGTGTGTATACCAGAGAGAGAGAGAATTGGGTTGGGGGTAGCAACATGGAGGGTGGTTGCAGATCAGAAGCAAGACTATCCATTCTATGCCTTTTTCTTTTATTTCTACTTATGCACCAGGTATTACCTAAACAATTATTTTAAAGGGTAAGAAAATTAGCATATTCAATAATTATATTTTCATTACTCTTTTACTGTACTATGCCAATGAAATTAAATATGCATTTCATTGTTAGTTGGTGTCTTGTAACATTAAAGTTTGCTGCACTACCAATAGTAAGTAAAAGCTAAGGATCGTGAATTTTGCCCTAAGGAACCTGGTAATTCAAATGATGTTCCTGTGGTAAGTGTCCTTCATAATAAAGGCAAAAATAATTTTTAGTTATATAAAAATGTACCTTTCATGATAGAAAGATAATTTGAATTTTACTCAATTATTATTCTTTCTTAAATATTAGCATCACCAATGCTCAACCAGGAGAATATGGCGGGAAGAACATATTATTCAATTTTGTATTCTCAGGGCCTAACATTGTGTATGAAATTATTAAACATTTAAAATGAAATAAAGTGATCATTTCTTCTTAATTTACACCTTACTGAATAATTTGACTTGTGGAAGTGGTTTTCATGAGGCATATCAAAGTTGTACTTAGAAAATCTAGAAATATAAAAAATTAGGATTTTTTTTTGTTTCAGGGTCTCTTTAATGAAGTCTTAACATATGCTTTGATCTCCTAAGACTCTCTCCTTGCACCTTCATTAGTTAACGTAATAAGCCCAACATGAGGTTGGGGACTCTACACTAGACACATAGCAAATTGTGATTGTCCACATGTGGATTTCCATTTGTAAATTAAACTTATTTCCCTTACTTCCACAGTGATTTAAATCAAACACGAGTGGTTTCTATACTGTTCTGTTCAGGATTATCTATTCCATGAATTACTATAATTATAATAATGAATAATAATGACAATGATGAGTCAGAAACTTGATGTTCATACACAGCATGGAAAAGCAAGTGCAATTCACATATACGATCTTGTTGGCACTTTTATTACAAAGCACTGCTCTTTGTTTTAAAACACATGTATTAAAGCATTAGTGTCAAATATGTATGAATTCCTAACAATTCAGAGCATGAACAGAAGCTAGTACCTAGAGAAATTTTAAGGTATTTCATATTCTTTAGAAGAACCTATTTTATATAAAATGAAATGGGGGCATGTAAGGTGAGATATTTTGTCATTTAATAGTTAAGCCCACTGACAATTTAAGCAAGTATCCCTTGGATGGAATCATTATTATAAGGACTCTGTTATTTAATCCATTGGACCCCAAAGGCCAATCTGTTAGAGTTGTTTGATCGCTAAATGAGGGAAACATAATAAAATAGACACATTTGGTTATAATTTCTCAAAGTAAATTAAATTCATTCCACTTTTTGTTCTACAGTATTTTCTAACCTCATTTTTAACAGCTTTGTTGAGGTATACTTAACGTACAATAAATGACACATATTGTAAGTGTACAATTTAATAAGTTATGACATATCTATACTCACGGTCATCATCACCAAAAGCAAGGTAGTTAACATTCCAATAAGCCCAAAATTTCCTGTTGCATTCCATAAGCGTTCATCACTAATTGTTATGATTAACAATTTTATAGTGATGGATTATGATAAAGACTTTTGTTTTGTTATTTGGCAAACCAGAAAATATACTGCTTTGCTTAATAAATATTTACTTAGACCTTACTATGCAGACACTATTGCAGGCTCAGGGAACACAGCAGGAAGAAAAACAAATGAGACAGTTGGCCTCATTTAGCTTATATGTTTATAATGAGAAGAGCCAAGCATTGAACAAGAAGTGATGCTAAGTGCAATAAAGGAAAATGAAGTGGTGTAAAGAACTGTAGAACAACTATCGAAGGGGGAAGCCTTATTTACCTATTGTATATGTGCAGGCCCTTTTGACAGAGTGGCATATGACATTAAGGTAATTGATAACCACTCCTCTACTGCCCCCCTACTTTTTTTTCTTTTTGTTGATTGATATCCCACAGAAACTAAAAATAATCTCTTCTAGTTTTATTTCTGATCTTTAAAATGGGTCTAGTAGTAGTAAACACTACAAAACTGCAATAAGTGTTTAATCAGTGATTAGGTCCAGATGGGACATGGTGAATGTTTAACATAAAAATTGGCTTTGTCATTATGACCAAGATCCCAGAACAGGGCAATGGTAGAGGTGAGATACCAGGGCAGCTCCCACTTTTTCCATGCCATCTCTATGTGTGAAAATTGCTGATCAAATCTAAACAGTGTGACTGCGCTTAGAGAAATACAATATAAATTATATATATATAGTTGTCAGAAAAGTCATGATGCATTTTTGCAATGAAAAACAGAAAAAATACGTCATGACTTTCCTGACAACCCAATATATATATATATATATATATATATATATATATATATATATATACTGATTGACTTGTGCACATGCTTAAACATTGACTTTTTAAATGATAAATCATAACATACTATGTTTTTCTATTATTAAGTGCGTAAAGTTTATTCTTGGTGGTTTAACTTGCTCATAATATTGTTATTATTAGCTCACTGTGAGATGACAGGGATTGAAAAATCATTAGGGAATAGCAAAGATATTCACTTTCTTAAACTGCTAGCACATTACATGCCTTTTCCTATAATTAATATACAATATTCCATTCAACGAAGACCCACTCCATGTATAAAATGGGAGCAATCTGCACAAAATGTTCTCAAATAGATGGCCTTTGTCCCTCCTCCGGAAGCTAACGTCTACAGACCACTGGAGGCATGACTATCGGTAGAATGTTATAATGTCATTTCACTGTGGTTGCCTAAGGGAAGTTACAAAGAATACAGCATTTTTATTTTTTATTTTATTTTATTTTATTTTTTTTTGAGGGCAGTGTCACTGGCCCTCATAGGTGGGACCGAACCAGGGCCGCTGGCTTCCCAAGCCAGCGCTTAACCACTGCGCCACTTGGCTGGCCCCAGAATACAGCATTTTTAATAGTCAAAAGAAAACACTCAACCCTTTCCTACTTTTTCATGTTTATCTCTTTTTATTTACTCCCATTTCTTTCTTTCCTTACTCTGAGTTTTCATTGAGACCTTGCTGACTGAAACCACCCTGCGCTATTCTTGACGCTGCAACAATGGTTTTACCTTGGGTGGCTACTTCAGTTTCTGCATAGTTATCCATTAAATACAATACCTAATTGTGCTTGTCTCAGTTGCTCAAAGATTTTTATTCTTAGGAAACAATCGTACGCTCATTTCCATGCTGTAAGTACGAGGCTTTTTATTTTCTCAAGAACTTACAGCAGAGCTTTATTAGATTGAGCCATTGAAACAGTGCAAAGTGTGTCTGGAGAGCCCTATGTAAATAGGTCCAAGTATTATAAACTGAAAACCAATTATAAATTTACAAAAAGTATTTTGTTGCTTGGAGAACAAGGTGTTCTGGTTAATTTAATTCTCTGGTTGAGGTTTAACATAATGTAATCTTTTTTATGACAGAGAAAGTTGAATAACTTTATTCAGTCTTTAAAATGCTCTACTCTAAGGCAGAAGAGAAACAGCACTTATCCCCAACAAACATGTGTGTGTGTGTGTGTGTGTAGAGGCTGGTAGCATAGAAATGTGTGTATAGGCTTACAATATTCTTCTTAACCTTCATCAACTCTTCATGTTGTTGTAAATGCATATGTGAATGCAATGAGAGTTTAACGTTTGCCTTCGATTAAGGTTGGATAAAAGTGAAGAGAAGATAAACAAGAAATAAAAACCAACTGCACAATTATCCAAGAATACTTAGCACAGAAAGTATCCCTACTAAATAGCTAGATGACATTTATCAATATGACATGAATAGAAAGGGAAGGGGGGTGATATTTTATATATTTTCTATGTACATATACACGTGTACTCATAAAAATATTCTCTATTGCTTGTAGCTGGCAGACAATTTAGAGATCATTTAACCAAACTCTTTTATTTTGTAGATGAGGACAAAAGCCTGAGATCTTTAGGAACATGTCCATAAAGTCACAGAGTTGGAACAATATCTCACATTTTTTAATTTTGGGGAGAGGAGGGACATTAGAAATTGTGAAAGTTAAAAAACCCAGGATTGATTTTATCAGGTCTGTAGGAAAATAAAAGTTAATATGAAGAGGATGTTCTATAGCTTATTCTCATCCCCCTCTCCACCCCAGTGACTGCAACTGGGGAGCTGCTGTGCAGGATAATTAAAATCTAGACGCTCTAACATGGGGCTTGGTCTCTTACTGGGGTGGTTATTCTATCCACATAAGCAAGATTACACCAAACTTAATATTAGAGGATTTAGAAGCTATACTGATTATTGGAAATGAGTTATCTCTATCCCATTTCCTGGTGCTAAATAAACAAGTTTTAAATCCTATTTACCTTCCCATGGGGCTTGGGCATGAACTCCTGTCCTTGCAAATTGTTTATGAGAAGTCCACAGGTAGCTTCTAAAAAAGGTTTGTTATCTAATTAAATGCAGTGTGTGTTAGTTATACACCGGTTACTTTACAGTAAATCCCAAATATCATGGGGTAAATTCCAGACTTACTGTGTCGACACGATAGAATATATTGCTCAATCACTCATTGTACTTCTCCTATTTCTGGGTGGCTCCATCTTCCACATGGAGATTCAGGGAACCAGGCTCTTTCTATCTGTGTTTCAAGTATCCACTAGTGCTTCTGCTGTAGCCTATGAATTGGGGCACATGAATAGGAAATGGAAATATGGAGCAGGCACACTCAGCCTGGAAGTAACAGAAATGAGGGCACTAGATGGAGGGGGGTCAGAGAGGAGAGAGGGAAAATAGTGCAAGCAGGGAAAGGGGAATACCATCTTTGGCTGAGCAGCTCTTCCTTAGCAAGCATCCTACCAATGCCATGGTAACACAAGTCTTTCAAGAGCATCTCTTTCTGACACAGCACATTTGTGAGACAGACTCCCTCCTCTTGGGTTAGAACTTATCCTGTCCTTCTATGTGGTATTTGGAATAATGCACGAGGACCAAGATAATCTGCTTAATATATATTTCTATTTGCCAAAGAAAGCAACTTGTTACAACTGCAGTAGAGATGTTACTTAAAGATTAAAAGAGTTAACACATGCAGTGAAACTACTAAAAACTCTTCAAGAACTGGTAGGGAAACAGCAATATCCAATCAGAACAGATGTTGATCATAGGACCTGAGCGTATATTAAAATCACTTTTTAATTGTTCTTAGTAATTGTTGCCATTAGGAAAATATGTGGTCTTTTATTAAAAGACCGGTTATTATATCCAGATTTGTGTTTCTCTGCATTCATATTTTAAATGACTCTTGGGTTTGTGTGCCTAACTTTTTCTTACATTATGATGCCCCAACTTGGCGTCTGCCTGCCCATTGGGATTTTTAATCCTGTTGACTCATCTGCTTCTACTGGCACCCCTATCCATTGTGCTGTTGTATCCTTTGTTTAATGTGACTAGGACCCTAAGCAACAGCACTTCTTAAATTGTGTGAATAGATCCACTATCACTGTCTTAAACAGTGAATTATAAATATGAAAATATGTGACTTCTATTTTGGCTGCTCAGAGTCCATTTTTGCTTTAAATCTGGTTCCTGGTTCGTGTATAGGCAGTGCTTGTCCTCTGTATAAGTAAAGTGTAACTGAAAACTATGAGACCCTTAAAACACTTGTTCTTTCATAATATAAATAAATACAGTCTAGAAAATTACATCTACCCCTGTTTATATTTGCTCACTACATTTCTTCCTAATAAGTAATGCGAAAATAAAGATGAGACTAGCTCACATATAATTATCTTAAAGGTCTGAGTATGTGAAATCACAGCTAATGATATTTACCATAATTAGGGAAGCAAATTAGAAGAATATTAAATCCTTCACATTTCAGTATTCATAGATAGATTTCTAGGTAATTACAAAATAACATCATTACTAATGAGATGTTTTTCATAAAAATGAAGACAGCATTATTTTTTCTGCAATAAATAATTTGGCAAATTTTAATTTAAAAAAAATCACTTTTTGGCTATGGCTATTTTGTCTCAGTGAAACAGATTGATATTTTGGAAACTTAAGACAGATATCCATACCAAAGCATTTTCCCTTTGTTAACAAATCAAAACAGCCTTAGTTATTTTAAAAGTACCGATAATTTGGATAGTATTTATATTTATGAAAAAAATGAAAGATATTCCATTATACCTGGCCAAACAGTCAATTACCAAATAAAATCCTGATATGGATTTAACGTGGCACTAGTCCAGTAATGGAAGAAAGCAGAGTATAAATTCCTAACCCTGCCCATAAAAAGCTTACAATGTATTTCAAAGCGCAAGGTACACCAAGTAGATAACAGTTTATAATTAAGAGTTCGATGATATAATTGATAAGACAAGAATAGAGAAGCATGACAATATTTTGATAATAAACAGCTTATATTCAGAGAGTTTAGCAGGAGAGAATACTACATGCATCATATTTTAGATATTTAGAGCTCTCTAATACTGAAGCATCATCTGTCGCAATCACAGTATATCCAGGGAACATATGAGGAGGTGCAAATGAGACCCTCACAGACAGTCTGTCTCAAAATAGCACATGCTTAGTGTTAGGCACTGTATTAGGTGCTAAAAAAGGCAGTGGCAAAGACACCATAGTCCAATGCAGGAGCCATAGCAAACACGTGTAATAGCACGTTCACATTGAGGCTTTGTAAGTATAAGGACAGGGACTCGAACTCATTTTAGAAGGGGTCTGCATCTTGCTAATCTGTGGTAAGACACTAACACAATTCCCAGCAATGGAAGTTTTACCTAGTTGCTTAGAGGGGCTGGTGTGAGTCACCACCTGGAGCCTTTCCTTGAAGGGAGGTGGAGTTCGTCCCCTCCCCCCAATATCTAGCCCATTTACAATATAAGAGCACTCCACTGAGGGGTTACTTCAGTCCAGAAGGGGATAGTAAGCATATGAAGGTCAAATCATAGACATCTAGGAACCGACAATGAACCATCTTGCATTCACTCCACTGGGTTTGCTCTAATATGGGCAAATCAATCACAGGCAACCTGTTCAAATAACATATTTTATAGGATTATTCAACATACACTTTATTCAATATAAAATGATCTAATATATATATTGACCAAAATTTTCTATTTACACCCCCCCCACACACACACACACACACAATTTGTGGGGGGATAAGGGTAAGGATAAAAAGCCACAGAGTTTTAACCTCCAAATACATGCTTGCAATGGTCTAGGGGTTGCATTATCTAGATCCACTGGTCACCTTGTGTATATGAAAGACTTTTCTTTACTGAGAAGGCTCCAAAGACAATATCGTTGATTGAAGCTTGTTGACAAAGGCTCTTGTCAAAGAAAAGCCAGAGGATCCATGAGGGTGAAACTTAAAACACTCAGACAGTGCAGGAACAGCCTAATGCCCTTTTGTGGGGGCCAGTAACAACACACTGAAAATACATGGTTCTTACACTACATGGTGGGAAATTTCCGATCAAAACTAGTTTCTCTAGAGGTGTTGATGTTCAGTCTTTAACCTATAAGCAAATAAGCAAACCCAAATATGTTGACTTAAGATACAATTAGTGCCCTTGCTTTTTCTGCGAATTCCACCCATCGGGCTGTAGGCTTTACAGTGCATAAATTTGATAACCTTAATATGTTAATGCTAAATAAAAATATAGAGACCCTCAGTGGGACTATAGGCAGACCTCATGTACAGTCGCAACTGGAGTTAGAGTCTTAAGTCTTATACCCTTATGTGCTACTGAAAGAAGTTTTAAAATGATGTAGAGAGGGAGAGAAAAAAATGCAACAAAGACAAAGAAACAATGTTTCATTTCTGTTCAATCCCTAGCCTTGCAGAAGCATGAGCATGACTCCCAAAGGATGTAAATTCAGTAAGATGTGTAATGGGGCCATTAGAATACATCTTGAAAAGGAGGAAGGTGGGGAACTGGGAGGGTAGAGAGAGAGAGAGGATATTTTACTCAGCATGTTATTATGGAAAATGCCTTCAGGGTTCCCCAAGAGAAAATTGTGTCTGGCTTTATTTAATTAGCTGTTTATGAAAGTTATTTACATATAGAAACGTTTTGTGAACAGTATCAATTTTGATCTTCCAAGGCACTTTGAATCAGTTCGGAATAGGTATGCTAATGCACTTGCAAACTACTGGTACAGCCTGGTCATTTAGAATGTGGACTTTGAAATAGATAACTATATGCTGCATCATGCATCTTCCACTTAGTGTATCTGTAAATTTCAACAAGTTATTTAACTTGCTTGATTATGTTTCTTCATCTATAAAATGAATTGTAGTATGTCAATGAATTGGGTTAAATATAATAATGTGTTTAAAACTGTATAATGCCTGAAAAATAGAAGATCTTAATACATGGGATTTTAACATTGCAACATTGTCTTGTCATATTTCTTACTGTCTCAGAAAATTTAATCTATGTTCTTATTTAATCAATAATCAGTTTTGAGTCCTTGCAATGTGCCATATGCAGTGAGGGATGCTTCTGATATGATGGTGAGTTGAAAAACAGTCCTTACTTTCTAGGAACTTGTAGTCTAGTGAAGGAGATCAATAAGTAATCAATCCATGCTGATAGAAGAAGCAAATCAATCACCAAATCAATAGTGAAACTATTCTTGTGGCTTCCTACTAAAATTCAACATCACTGATCTTTGTTTGACTTGCTGTCAGATTCAAATATAAATTTATATAAAGAATTTCAGTACCATAGCATGGAAAGATGCTTAATATCACTTATCATATTTGGGACAACTTTGGAAATTTCTAAGGTACAACAACATAGGATTGTTTGAATGTGTGTGTGTGTGTGTGTGTGTGTGTGTGTGTGTGTGTACTAAGTATCCATTAAAAGTCATGTGATCAACTGGTATTCATCAATGTGGTCTTTCTTATGTAAATAAGAAAAATAGATATATATGCATGGTATATATCAGATTAGTTTATATATATAATATATATATATATATATTACATATATATAATACACATGACTTGTATTCATCTTTTTTTATCAGTATATATTAAGTATTACAATTTGAATACAGTTTTTCCTTTCCTCAAATGTGTATACATTTTTCCTTTGTGTGTGTGTGTGTGTGTGTGTACGTACACACTGAGGCTCATCTACATGGAAATACGACAGGAAAAAGACCGAGGACAAACTAGAAAATGTTATAACTAGTTCCCTCTAGCCTAGATGATAAGATTACGGACTTTTATTTTTCATTTGGGGCTTTTCAGTGGTTTCAATCATCACTTACTATTTTAGAAATTTTAAAAGTGTATATAAGAAATACCTCACATTTTTACAGTAATAGCAAAAATATATTTTAAGTCATCAGTATTGTTCTCATTTCCAAGGGCATTAATTTTTCTTGGATCTGTGAGCACTGTAATCATTATAGCTGAAGGTTTTTAAAGGGTTTTTCTACATTCCTCCAAATTCAGAAAACCTACATCACACAAACAACACAATGACAGAACTGCAACACCTCAGCTAAGTAACGACTCTTTGGTTTTTCATCCTAAAGAAGTGTGTAATGCATCACCTGCCCTGTGGTTTCTTTGACTTTGTACTACAGAGAGCTTTGGGAATTACTGAATCTGCTGAAGCATCAACTATCTTCCCTGAGCCACACAAAAAGGAAAATAATTAAGGAAGAAACCCTACCAGTATATGACTGGAAAGGGCAGCCCTGAGGCAATGCCAAGTTGTCCAACTGCTAGAACTTTCCATGGAGCAAGTGGAGATTTTTCTTCTCTTTTTAGGAGAATTACCTTAGGAGCCCTCTTATTTTTCGATCTATGCTGATTAGCCATGGATGCCTTTCATTTGAAGTGTGTTTGTGTTCTATGGTACTTGTTTTTCCTTTAGAATCCTATCACACCAATTCCAAGCACAGGAGAAACAAGGGGATTTATTTTCATGCTACCTTTTGTGAATGTTCTTGAGCTGCACTTATGTTGTGGTTAGTAGGATTAAATCTGGCAATGACTGTAATAGCCAATCTCTTCCCACTTAGGCACAGATTTCACAACTGCCCCATAAAGAAAATAGCCCACATGATACTGAATACCCTCGTGGTTCTTTACATTCACATAGAATGCCCCAAATTCTGGTAGTGATTTTCCACTAAGAACCTATAATTAGTCTCTTCAGCCAACTATAGTTCATGGATTTCTAAATATAAACAACATCTCTAGCTTGGCATATTCTAAAGTTGCACATCTATTATTGTTTTATCCTTTGAATAAGGAGAAACGTCTTCCCATGAGAGTTCCTCCATAAACATTTGGTAAATGTAAGGTACTGTTACTTTCTAGATATAGAATTTTTAATGAAAAACTTAAATATTTCCTCAAATGTTCTGGAAATCGATGGTGATACCTTTAATAAATTGGGCAGGTATCAATGAACCTGAGAAATAAAATCTTTAAAAAGAATTATAATTTGCCTATTCCAAATCAGTCAACTTGAAATGGAAAGACAAGATTTAGATTACCTCAGAATGACAAGTGATTTCTGGCCCTGGCTCAACATCCTATAATGATACATTTTTTAACTATGTGAAATTTTTATATTTGTGGAATAAATTCCTATAAGTGACAGATTTGGCTTCAGTGGTTCCCTAGAGATTCAGTGTCACAAGAGTTGGCAATGAACCAGGCCCTGAAAATCAGAGGTGCCATGACGAACCAGAGTTGTTCTGCCATCTGGCCCACGAAGTACAGTGAAAACCAGGAGTGACTGTCCAGTGCCTTATGTCTGAGCCAAACTGCACATGCAACCCCTCACCTCCCTGCATTAAGTTGGTTGCTTGGTTTGACCTTGTGAATGCATGGTAATCACCATTGCTGTTCCTTCCATGGAAACTGAAGGGCTTATTCATGCAAAAGAAGGGAATACACCTGAATTAATCCTAGAGATAATCCCAGAATTTGAAGATATAGCATCTTTGTTTTTCAGTCAGATAAAGCTTTTAAGTCAAGATCCAATATGTGCAGTGAAAATATTTGGGATCCACCATTAAAGGACTGGCTTTCGCATTCAGCCCTACCCTCTGCTGGCTGGGTGAGAATGGACGATTTATTGATCTCTCTGAGATATAATTCATTTTGTATTAACATGAGAATGACACTGCATTCATTCCACAAAGACTTAACAAATCAAGTTTTTGCTAGATATTTGTGCAAAATCAATGTCCATCAGCCTCAGGAATCTGTGATAAGAATGAGGTCTTCAGGTCAGATACCACAAGTTTTCAAATATTCATGAACATGAAACCTCACCAGGTATTTCTGAGAAGCCCGGGTTCATCCTACACATGCTTTTGGCCCACGACATTGGCTCATGTCACCTCTCCAACTGGCAGAGTGTACTGCTCCTGCTCTTCATGTGTAGAGGGCTGACTCCCCGTGCTGCCAAAGCTGCTATAATGCTACAGGGTTGTGTTCCATTTTCACCGGGATGCTGCGTCTGCCTATAAATGTGTAGTCACCTTTTGCAGCAAGCGATGTGTTGTATCATCATTCATATCTGTCTTACAACAATGCTGCTTATTCTCCGAGTCTTAAGTGGATTCTAGAGAACAGAGACACCTTAAATTTAATCCAGAAGCCTTTTTCCTTTCTGTGAGGAATCAGGTCTATATCTTGTAATTGGGCTAGAGAACAATATCCATACTGTACTCCACCCCTGCTGTTTCTCCCCAGGCAGCCACAGGAAACATCCATGCCATAGACCACAGGCAAATCCCCCGTATAGACAAGCACCTTGACCTAGAAAACTTCACTTAGACTATCTCTGCATTCCTGGCAGTACTGAAAGCTTCTAAAACACAGCAAAAATATATGTTATCATTTGATTGAAACATTGTATTATTTGGACACAGCTGATCTAACATATGTGTTTTATCACTCTACTCATAAAATGATAATTCTTGGTTATGGGACATTACATAGAAATTGATTCCATTGGTAATTTTAGTGAGTGAATTGGTTTAAATATTTTCGAACTTCAGCGGCAAAACCTGTGTTATTAACCTAAAGCCATTGTTATACGGTATGGTTTTCTTAGCAAGAAATGAGTTTGTCTAAGTCTCAGACACTGAGAGCTTCAGAGGTGAATTCATATTTATAACAAGACTTGTTATAAATAGATGGATTCTAAAAGGAATGATAAAAGAGAATGAGAAAGAGACTTGTGTACATACACTGGGGAGGTGAGGACAGTATTAGAGAACCATGTAGTATCAGCAGGCCTATGATTATACCTTTGGCAGGCAGGCTTTCATTGATCATATTTGGCAGCTGAGTTTAATTGTGCTATTTGACCAAGATCAGTGAAACATGTATCTCTCCAGCTATAGTTGTCAATTATTTATTGAGGAAAAGACAGAATTTATCGGATTCAGCAGCGGTCTTTCAAAATGAGAAGAAGTCTCCTTCCACAAGTGGGTATAATTAGTGGATACTTTAAATGTCCTTGAATTAGAATCATTGTAAAAAAGAAAAGGTTAAATCAAGCATGATAAAATATTTTACCTCAGTGATGGCAATTTGTTTAGAAATTAGAAAGATATATGCAAGAATCAAGAAAACGTCTAATCATGAAAAAAAGAATAGCAAATGCTTTAGAAAAACAGCTTATTAGCTAAGGCACGAGTTTTGAGGAACCTGCAAAGAAGGTTGTCCCTCTCCCAAATTAAGCCTGGGCTAAGGGAACCAGAACTTTTAAAATGATAAATCCACTGTGCTATTTTCCTAAAGATGGCTGAGGGGCAGGCAGCAAGAAAGAGCTGGCAGAAAGGTGAATATATCTGAAAAAGGCTTCCTAAGAACTTATCATCAGGAAAATACCACCTTCTGGAAAGCACCAGAAAATGGGCTGCTTTTAGGATGCCTATTTCATCAAATTATTCGTTCTCCAATATAAAAATAACGTACCTTTTTTCTGAAATGTTTGGAAGATATTCTGAAATACAAAGGAGATAACAGCAGCCATTCACAGTCTCACTACTCAGGGAAAAGCATGTTAATAATTGAAACGTGTTTCCACTCAGGCTTTTCTTTATGCATGCATTTGACATCACAACATATTTATAATTCAGTTTCCTGCTTTATTACTTACAGATACAGCCTATGTATTTTCTATCATTAAAAAAGTAAGTATGCATCATTTTGAAAGATCAAATTATTATGTGATGGCTTGTCAAAATTAACCATTCAGCTGAGATTGCATATTTACTTGGATGTTTGCTGTTAGAAATAATAGTGCGGTTATGTGTGTGCTTACTTTCTAAAGTTTTTCCTAAAATGTTTTTGAATCTGCAGTACCAAAGTGAAGTGATAAAGGAAGGAAATCAAATTTTGTTGAGCCTGTACTATATGCCATCAACTATTCTAGATCCTTTATGAATGTCATACTCAATTTGTGTCTATCTCAATTTCTGAGATACAGAAATATGTGCCTCTCAGTCTTCCCATAGCCAAGTCTTACCTGTCAGTCAATTTGCAAGGACTGAGCCAGCTACGACAGAACTCCTGCTTACTGGACTACTGGAAAGCAGGGATGACTCTCAATAAAGTTTCATATTTATTGCTCCAACATGTATCCTGGCCCTGCCGCACAGTCTATTAAAAGAGGAAGAGACTAAATAAAAGTGAAGTACAGTAATACCTTGGTTTGCGCGCATAAATCATTCCAGAAACCAACTACTCATATTGTAAGACATCGCTCATTTATCTCATTAAAATATATTAGAAATGTTTGCTCATCTTGCAGAACACTCGCAAACCACGTTACTTGCAATACAAGGTTTACTGCATTATTTCTCCAAAATTATACACATAGCTGGGAATAGTTCTAATTTTAACAAGAAAGTCATCCTGTCTTCTAAGCAAACTCCCAACACCGGCTTTTAAGATGTTCAGTTCGTAAATGTCCAGTGAGAGGTAGCCGACCTCAATGGAGTCAAGTATCCAGTGGGAGCCCAAGCATTACCCGCTTGAACGAGGCAGCAATGCCGCCCAACATTTGCTGGGCACAGCTGCGATTTCCAGAAAAGAAAGGATAGCCATGCCTAGCAAAAGGGTGGTGTCCAGTGGGTTCAAGGGATATCTAGCAGAAACGGCAGCAATGCCCCCGATTCGACTGACACAGTGGGTTAGCAGCCAGATGTTTTCATTACAATTGAGAAACAACCTGAGGAGCCACAGGAACTTTAGGAAAAGAATAGAGATAAGACTTAGCAAGAGGCAGGGGTTCTGCATTAGAAGGGGAACAGGGGACACAAACAGAAGAGACATATATCCTATTTACTTGTTTAAGCCCATTGGATACGACATCAACTAATCAAGTAGGTGAATGAACTCACATATGGGAAGGAGTTCACAGGCCAGGTGAGCTGCATTTCGAGAAACTTGTACTAATAATTGTTCCATTAGATAAATAGCATGGATGGAATTGGAACAGAAGAAGCTGCCCTTGGGTCTAACAAAAGGGAACAGTCCTTGGGTAGATACCGAGATACATAGAGACACTCAGTGTCAAAACTACGTTTTCTGAGACGACACAAAAGGTGGTGAGGGTTTCTCACCCTAATGGGCGGACTTGGACCGCTTCTCCAGGTAATCACAGCCCTTTGGGTAGGCTTGCTATCTGCAGAGGCAGAAAAAGACCAAGGAAGCGCTCGGGGCAACATGCTGCCTCACTTTCTGTCACACAAGCCTCTTCTTAAAGGCAGCCGCTAAGGAAAATGAGCTCTGTTCTCTCTTTCCTTGAAGAAGAAACGAAGTAGTGCAGATAGGCGACATTGACTGATAAGCATTTTATTAATTTTTACTGCCCAGTCCACGTAGGTGAGCAATAAAGAGACATTCTCCAGCCAGCTGGAAGCTCAAAAAATCTCTATCATTTTTAACATAAATCCATCTCATTAGGTTTTATTTATGCATTTTATCAATAACCCAAATTCTTTCTCAGTCAGTCTCCCAAAGTAGCATGAACTAAATCAGTGGTCTTCAAACATTTTTTTTTTTTTTGAGAAATGTGTTCCTTAGTACATCTTTTGCATGGTATTTTATAATTTTCATAATATTAATGTATGTAATGTCTCATGAATTACATATGTGTATATAATTTAAATATATCTTCATCAAAATTCAAAGGGGCTGATTTAGCTAATTCAGTTTATAAAGAATGTCTGTTGTCACATCATTCCAACAGTAAGTCAAGCCACGTCAGCTCAAATTTTTTAAGAAATATGACCTACGATGGTTTTGTTCCAATTCAAATAAATGAGTTAATACAAATTCTATGACACTTATCTCATTTCAAAAATATAAATCTAAGAGATAGATGATAGATAGAGCGATAGATTACAGATAGATGAGAGAGAATTAGACAGTCTCGCCATGAGTATGCTCCTTGTATAAAACCAGTTACTATTTCTGAAAGAATCTCCCCTTGACTTACTTTCAGAGACCCTTGGGAAGCACTGCATTCTTGAACAGTTAATCATCTTTTTTTTTGACACCTTGTTTCACACATCAGGATAACACACTGAAAGCACGGTTCAAGACGCGTGAGAGGTTGACTGTCTCTCGTAAAATGAGAGAGGAAGGAGAAGCAGCAGTGGGCCGATGCCATTTTTTGGAAGACACAGTTTAGGAAAGAGCACATGGGAAAGCTGAGGATCTGGGGAAGTATTTTCTAAAAACTGTCTGCGTGGAAAGTCACCATGTACTTTTAGAAGTGTGTGTCCAGGTATGAAGACCACTGAGCTAGATGTATTAATCTGCATCTAGTTTTTGTGGATTCTTATAGTTTTACATTGAGTTTCATTTACAGTAAGCCACTATGTTTGGACAAAATTGAGAAAGGGTTCTTGTTATTCAGGAACCCAAGCCCCAACTCTTTTCTTAACTTGTATCACTCTTATGGCTAAAAAAACGAAACAAAACAAAACAAACCCATACAACTTGTCTTGTTCTCCCAATATCTTCCTGGATTTACTGAGTTAATATGTTTCATTAAATGTCACAGACAGCATTGATGAAAGAAAGTATTACCTGAACGTTGACATATAGATTATTAAGTGATTTTTTTTTTTTTCCATATGTGGGAACCGAACCGGGGCCGCTGGCTTCCCAGGCCAGCGCTTAACCACTGCGCCACTCGGCCGGCTCTATTATGTGATTTTTAATTTTGTGTGTACTCATGTCAGAACTATGCTTTTAGTCCAATGATTATAAACCCTGTCTTCAAATTAGAAGCCTGAAACTTTAAAAAGAATGGCAATAGTTGGCCTTATTTCTAGAATGTCTTATTTAATTTCATGATGTGAAGACTGGGCAAAGGCATTGCTTAAAAAATAATAATAAAGTGATTTGATATGCAGCTACTGTTTACAAGTACTGCTTTAGTCATGAGAAATTCTAGGAAAAAAAAAAATACTAACCTCACAAGCCATATTACTAGTAAGAGGTGTCTGAGTTACCATATGACTCAACTTGTATTTCTCTGTTTGCCAAAGCAGTTCAAAAACACAGATTAAGTAATCATTTTCAAGAATCACTTGGAAATGGGATTAACCCCATATATGCATTATTAAGATAAGCAAAGATTACTGCTTTAAGCTTCCAAGCTTACTTAAAAATCTGTTCTAAACCAGTTTTTCTAAGGTTCCATGGGAAGCCCTAAGAAATAAGGCAATTTAACAGGGCTTTCAAGAAACTTTGATGTACTTATGTGTCATGTAGTGTTGCGTTTACTGGAAGCAAAATGTTCAGATAAGTAAAGGTGGATAAGAAGATGAGGAATGTAGATGTAGCTCTCTCTAGACATTCACAATTCTAAAAAAAAAAAAAGAAAAAAAAAAACTTATTGCAGGCAGCCTCATAGCTGCCTCTCCTTAAAAATCTTTCTGACAAAGAGCCTAAAGCAGAAGTCGTGGTACAACCTGTAATCTTCTAGTAAATTGATTTTTATTCAAGTGGCTACTTCTAAATGCAGATTTGTATGAATGAACCCGTAATACATATTCTTCAGTGGAAACACTAATTATTCTCACTGGGCAAAGTTTAAGGAGGCCAGAATGGAGGCACAGTTCATGCCTTTATTTCATTGTGGTGAGACCTTGAAGAAAGGACTCGGCTAGCCGTTCCTGAACTCCTGACATGCAGAAAATGAAACCTGAACACTAACCAATTTCTGTTGGTGTAAGCTCCTAATTGTATGAAATTTGCCACATATCAATAGACAGTGACTACACAGCCAAACATATCAATGATAAACTATTAAAAGTACCATAAGAGAGGCTTGTGACAAGGAGGGTGGGCACCAAGGAGGAAGTCATACAATCTTCTCAGCAAGATCACTGAATAGGTGACTGTAGGTCCCTATGTGAAATCTGGTTGCATCAGAAACACGTTATTTCCTAAGCGGCTGTTACAGGACTCATACTATTTTAGGTGTTGAAAATCTAAACATAAAAAAAAAAAGAAAAATTCCCAGATCTTGAGCTGCTAAAATACTGACCACATGCATGTAGGGCAGAGTGTGTGCAGCAGAGGCCATTGAAAGCAGAGGCAGGCTGGTCACCTCTAAGAATTACTGGGTCAGTTCTCTTGCCATGTAATATATAGATTATGTATTACAGAATTGTACACCTGACGCCTATGTAATTTTACTAACCATTGTCACGCAAATAAAATTTAATTTAAAAAAAATTACTGGGAGCATATTATGCAACAGCCACTGTTCTAAATGGTTACTCTGTATTAACTGATTTAATACTCAAAACAACATAATGACATATTATAGTTGCTATCACTCTCCTCATTTTAGAGATGAGAAAACTGAGGTATAGATAAATGAAGTAAATTGCCCAATGCTGTGAACGAGTTAACTGGCATCTTTGGATTTGCTTCTAAATGGTCTGACTGTGGAGTTCCTGCCATAATATAATAATGTTATAATAAGAGAATAAAGTGGCATGAAACAGCTAACCATATTCTGGGAAGGATTTTTCACTTTAGATTTTTTTATTATCAACTGCATATTGACCATTTCAGTGGCCCCTTGGCTTACGTATCATTGATCTATCTGCCTTAAATGAGCAAGTGATGATAAAAATATGCGGGAGTGAAAAATGTAATTATATCTTGGAACTACGGTGGACACACACACAAAAAAATGAGCTACTGAATGAGAAAGAAGTGTGGGTGCAGATGAAATGAAAAGGATTACATACCAAAAAGTGTAATCTGGAACAAATATCTTGAAATTATTCCAGATGGTATTACCTAAATATGTTATAAAAGCAATTAATTTAATGTTGCAGTACCTTTTGCAAGGAGTAAAATAAATACCTAAGTGATGAAATCCAGTGTTCCAAATATCTCATTATAAGTCAATTGAATTGTAAAAGTTTTTCTGCAGTGGAACAGATCAATGAAAGGCTAACACACAATTGTACTCCATCTTACACTGGGTAAAAAGCTTAATTTTATCTAAAATAAATACTATAGAAAGAAAGGTTTACTATCACATTCTATTACCCTATTCTATATATTCAGTTTCATGACCTGCCTTATTATTGCATACAGAGTTCCATTCTAATAGACAATAGAGTGAAATTCTTAATTTTCAAAGACCAATTGTATCGGTGCTAATGTGTGTATATACTTATATAGAATCCAGTATTCAATACTCTTCCTCTTGCAGTCAAAATACCTCCTATTAGTACAGGGGGAAAAATACCTGTGCAAGATTTCTTTTTTCACCTTCTTTTGAAGACTTTTCCTATATTAACACAAATTTGTTCTCTGATTCACATAGATACAATTGAAACTTCCCACACCAGGTGTTTAAGAAATATTTTATAATACTTGTGATTCTGTTCCATGCAGTTAGAAATCGGAGTGCCTGGGTTTTCCATTTTTGTTTGATTTTCTTTTATTGAAGGAGAGAACAGAACACTGCTTCTATACATGAACTGAAACAGAGAAAGAGTTGCCCTTTTTTGGTCTCATTAAAACATGATTTTCTCAAAGTTGAGGCCTTGTTTGTTAATCTCTCACTTGTAATAAAGTTCTCTTGGAAACTTTTAATTAAATGATTCCCAACATTATAAAGAAGAGAATGACAGGATGGGGAATTATTGAAGGTGTATTCATCTTGTTAGAGACAAATCTTGCTATGTTAAAAACAAAAACAAAAACAAAAACAAAAAAACACTGATTTTCATTACTGGAGAATTAGAAGATAAATTTTATGGAAAAGTAACATACTTTCTTAGGATTTTATACTTACATCTTTCTAGCTGCTTTATACTTACAGTGTTCTAGCTGCTGAGAACACAAATAAAAACATAACATGGGTCTTGCTCTCAAAGAACTTAATTTGAGGGATGAAATTCAAAAATACAGTGAATATTATGAAAAAATGATTACAAAATAGAATGATAAAGTCCATGATGATTTAGACATATAGTACAGTCACATTGGATAAATGATACAAGAGACTTAAAGATGATAAGAAAGTACTATTCTTATTAATGAATGGTGAAATGATGCTTATGTTAAGCTTCTCAAAATTAGTGAGAAAATGAGTTTAAATTTATGTGAAACAACAAAACTATGTTTATCAGCAAAGGTTTTGGCACAAGGATAATGTAATATCTAGACCAAACCAATGATTATGATGCTTTATTCAATTTTTTTTTTCAAAATGTATTAAAAACAATCAAGACTTGTAAAAGATGTGGATACAGTAACTCAATACTTGGACAAGTGTTTTCTCAACACAAAAATGCATTTTTTGTTTGATGAATGTCACAACCAAAATTTATGTTTTTAAAAATGAAGGAAAAAAAAGATTTTGAAAAAAAGAAAAAAATGAAGGGAATTCTTCATGATTAGTCCATCTCATCATGGGCCATATGAGGAAAGTCAAGAGATTATGCTAATTGGAGAGCATGTGAAGAGAGGATTATAACTCATATTTTGGCAGTTTGGGCAAAGAAAAGTGCAGCTGAGTGAACCATAAATTATGTTTCTTTTCCTGCAGTTTTCTAACTTCATTGTCTAGTAAATATGGTAATTTTATAATTGGTTTATTAAAACTACTTAAGACAAAATTTATTTTTAAAAAATCCAATTTTCTTTGTGTTATTGGAAAGAGAACAAGGATAGTTGATAATACATTACATAGATTTACCAAACTACCTTCAACTTCCTCTGAACCTTGAGAATACTTCAATATTTTAACGTTCCCTCCGAACTCCATTACATAAAGTTATTTTAAATTATTAAAGTTTTCTCCAATGAAAATTTTGTGAACCATAAATAAAATGTGCAGTTGGATGAGAAAAAGATTAGGGCATATTAGCAAGGCAAAAATGATTATGACAGTCACCTTAATGATGATTCCTGAAGGCTACATTTCAGGGAAATTCCTATGAAATGTTTTTAATGTGAGAGAAGTGCAGAGAGGTGTTCCAAATCCTATGTACATTCTGTCTGATATGTAAGATGAATAGCAGAAAAGCAAGATAGCCATTTATGGCTCTGTTACAGTTGGACATTGGGCCGCTGTCATTCTTACTGTCTCCATAGTACTTGGAATATTGATGGGGCATTTGATTAGGTTTTCTCAATCACCTACATTGGAATAAAGCTTCATCATACCACTGGAAACAGGTTTTCTCTTGCAAACAATCCAAGGACATCATGAGTATTTTATTCAACAAACATCTTTTAAAGTACTTATGGTGTCCAAGGTGCTTTGGAAAACAAGGGAAAATCTAAGTGAAACCCTTTACTGGGTTGGAGGACACAACCATCAGAAATATAAGGCTCATTGAATTGTAATTCAATATGTAAAATGGTTACCACAGAATTATAAAAGGTACAATTCTAATAAAAACCTAAGTGACTTCAGAGAAGGTATCAAATTGTAATATTTCATATTAATTAGCCTACATAAGTAGTGAGTATATATCAAAACATAAATACAGATTTGTCAAATGGCCTTGTATAAATCTTAATATTCTATAAAAATTGAATGAAGCATGTGTACATCTCACAACTTAGCTGTCTAGTGGCACTTAGAACTGTACATGTGTATATTTTGTGCATTACTGCTCCAAATTGATTGATCCAGTCTTCAGTGCCAATCATCAGACATTACAAACCATTTACCTTGTCCATTCTACTATTAACTTTTATCAAACTTTTTTTATCATAAACAATACTAAAAATAACATTTTTGTACATGGTTCCTCATATATGCTTGTTGGATTTTTCATAGGCTTATGAGATGAAAATGATATTATTTTGCTTTTTTATTATTATTTTGCTTTTTTAATTTGCATTGTTCTGAGTATTAATGATATTGAAATGTGCATACGTGTGTGTGTGTGTGTGTGTGTGTGTGTTACCATTTGAATTTCCTTTCATGTATGATATCTCTTTGGTTACTCTCTATTTCTGTAGTTGTTTCTCTTTCACTAATTTGTAGGAGTCATTAATATGTTGTAAAAATAATGCATTTTTGTTTATACAAGTTGAGAATTTCTTTTCCCAATTTGCTTCTGTCTTCTCTTTGCTTATATAAACATTTTTCATACTGATGTCTTTAATGCTGATATAGTAATATTTATTAACTTGTATTCATTTTCTTGTTTGTTCTTTTTGTGGAAGAATTCCATGCCTATCATAAGGCCATGAAGATAATTTCTTGTTTTCCATTAAAAGTGTAAAATTTTCATTTGAGATTTATGCCATTAATTCATCTGGAAATTATTTTCACTTATTATACCACAAGAATCTTTTTTGTTTATTTGTCATATGAATAAACAGTTGTCTCATCACCAATTTGAATAGGCTTTTTTTCCTAGTGATTTAAAAATGCCTTATTTGTCATATTTCCAGTTTTTATATAAGCATGGTCTGTTTCTGTTGTGCTTAATTTTTCAGTTGTGTAACTTTATTTTAAAACAGCAAGGCACTATATAACAGAACTTTAAAATATGTTTCAGTATCTGCAAAACAAGATAATTTTGAAAGTTTTTTCTTGTTATTTTTTATGTTATCTTTATTATTCATTTCATACTGAGTTGAACTAGGTGCAGAAAATATATTATTTCTTTGATATTTTGGGGGAATTCCTATATGATATGATACTTGATCAATTTTTATAAAGTTTCCAATGATAGTTCAATAAAATATTCTGTAATTGTTCAGTGCTTGAGTCTACACATGTTTAAAGTTGAGTTTCTTAACTATCTTATTCAAATATTCTCTAGCTTTACTAATTTTTACCTATTGATTAATGAGAGGTGATAAAATCCCTTACTATGTTTGACAATTTGCCAATTTTTCTTGGTAATTTTTGAAAATGTTTTAGCTTTTTATTGGAGATTATTTAAATAGGTAATACAAGTTTAGGATCTTATAGCTTCCTGATGGATTGAAATTCTCACCATCATATAACAATCATCTTTGGCAAATTATAATTTTGTGTTAAAGTTTATTTATTTCTGATATCACTATCACTTGTTCAGCTTTCCATTGCTTAATATATACTTAGTCCACCTTTATTCATTTTAGTTCTTAAATTTCTGTTTCTTTATTTTAGTTGAGATATAAACTATGATTTTTTTTAATTTGCAAGTTTATTTAACTTGTGTTGATTGTGATAATTATGTTAATATTTGTTTATTCCATCTTATTTTGTGTTTTCTATTTACAGTATTTAGATATGCTTTTGCTTATACTTCACTCTCTTACAAATATTATGTACATTGCTCCCTTTTATTTCTTTACCACTTGCCAGGTCTTTATTCTGTTTAAACTATTTCATTGAGTTAATACCAAAAGTAAAACTTATTAGCCATCTCCAATAATTCCAGGATCTTAGAACTTTGAACAGTGTCTTCTTTCCTGTGTCTTATTTTTGTATCTAATTTTCTTTGGTTTGCTCCATAGCAAGACAGTAGCTACCATGATTAGTTTTGAACACTGTAAGTATCCAGATATAGTCATGTATTTACTTGTTTCTTTTTTCTTTGCGATCCTTTCTGTTGGGTCCGAGTGTGTCAATCAGGGACTGTTTTGGTGGTGAGATGCCCAAACGAAAAAAAATCACATGGCAGATGTGCCATAAATGCAGCAGCAGCCTCATCAGAGGCCCGGGCCAGAGAAAATGATCAAAATGGAAGCGAGGTTTCTATACATACATGAACAATAGTGGCATGGTAGAGACAACACATGCGCATTAGGGAGAAACTTACATGACATTTACACATACATTAAACTTACAAGCAATCTTGTACCAGCCTGCCTGTCTTCCCCTTTGTCCTACCCAGAGGGCAGGGGCCAGACTAGCCTGCCTCCAAAGCCTGTCAGCAGCTTCCAAAGCTAGGGGGCCCTGACAGCTGCATTATTATAATACTTTCAAAAATGGCCTCTTGATGGTAAGCTATTTCAGCTCACTTACTGTTTGAAACTTTTGTATTATTTACTCTCTTTTGAATCATAGTTTATGTGGTTTTAGAATTTGATATTGGCAGTTATATTTTCTTAACCCTTTGTAGATGTTGTCTTCAAAATTTTATTCTTTTTTTTTTATTAAAGTTTATTGGGGTAACAATGGTTAGTAAAGTTCCATAGGTTTCAAGCGTATAATTCTGTAATACATCATCTACATTTTTAAGTGTGGCAATTATTTTTATGTATACTTGTGAATACTTTATGAACTTATCTTGGTATTTGGTTCTTTGTTTTACTGTGGTGATTGCAGTGTTATTTGAAGCCACCTAGATGTGGTGGTTTTAAAACATGTCTGCAAATTTTTTGACACTTTTGAATGTGGAACAGACTTTCTGTCTGAATTCTATCTACTAGAATGTCATAGAGCTGATGCTACATGAATTCTGACATTGGATAATTAAAAAGTAAGCAGCTTCTGTCTCTCTGTTTCTCCCCATTGGATCACCCATTCTGAGGTTAAGTCAGTCCTCACTTCATGAGGATTCACAAACATTCCTGGGAGAGGTCATGTGAACAAGCCATACTGGAAGTGGATCCAGCCCGAATAAGCCTTTAGTTGTCTGGCTTTGACTGACCTTATGGCTTCAACCTTTTTAAAGACCTTAAGACAGAACCAGTCCACAATTCCAAACTCACAGAAAGTATGTGAAAATAAATGTTGTTGAATTAAGCCATTATGTTTTGGGATAATATGGGATAATTTATTACACAGCAATATGTAACTAATACACTAAGTATTCATTAGGCATGCATTTATCTTGCTGGAAATTAATTACAGTCTTGGGGCCTAAGGATAATCTTTATCAAATCTAGAAACTTCTCATGAATGATCACTTCAATTTTACCTCTCCCTCATTATTTCTGAACTTTGCTTTTGTAGCTTATAAAAAATGAACTCTGAATCAATAGAAGACCTGATCATACAGGAACTTTATTTATTTATTTATTTATTTATTTATTTATTTATTTATTTTAATAGTTGTCATCTCTTTATCTCCTAGGCTGCATTCTGTAGAATTTTCTCAGTCTGCTCTTCCAGGATACTAATCTCTCCTTCAGTTTAATTATTTTAAAAGCATTTTAAATTATGTAATTATTTTTAACACTAGAAAATAGTAATATTTTGTTTATAGAAATTTTATCTGAGTCTAAAAATTCCACTGGTTTAATTTTGACAATGTTTTGTTCTTTGCTAAAGTTCTTAGTTATTCCTTTCATAACTCCAATCACTAAAATATGGCTATTTTATAGTCTCCCTGTTAGAGTTCTATTGTTTGAGGTTCTTCCCACTGTTTATTGTTGCTTCTGCCCCACTCGTGTTCATCACTGCCTCACTTGTCAAGTGAATCCAGACTCAGCTCATCTCCAAGTAGGACTTTATCTATGTTTCAATAACTGAGGGTATAAACCTTTATACTGATTCTGTTTCTGTTTCTGATGAGCATTACAGGCTTGTCCCTGACCAGGGGCCATTTATATTTCATTTTAAATTTAGGGTTTCTAGTTGGGGGCTCCCAGACCACCTAGGCAGTTTAAGTTCATGCTTCAAATCCCAGGAGAAGTGTAATTATAAATTCTTAGGAGAATTTCATTTTCTACCCAGACCCCAGCCTGAAAATGTACTGGAAGACATTTGGAGTGTCCTCGCTTGATACATGATCAGTTTTAACAGTCTGATCCAACTTAATTAGGTGTTTGGACCCCTCTTGTTCTCTCTGTACAGGTATTAAAATCCAAATCCTTAATAAAATACAAAATTTTCTAACAGTCCTTACTCTCCTAAAATAAATTGAAATACTCCAGCAGCTACTTCTCTGTGAGTTACAGAGTTATCCATAGTAGATATTCAAGAATGGGAGGTGAGGCTAATGGATGGATTTTAATTCTGTGCTATGTCTCCTGCTAAGATGTGTCCTCAAGCTTTCAACTTTGTTTGATTTAGTAAAGACTGTCACAAAGAGAACTCTAAAAAGCTCATTGCTCAAGCAATCATGTCTACACAGATATCTATAAAGAGAAGTAAATCATCTGTGCTTTTAGTTTGTAAACAGTAAAAAAGAGGCTGTGTAAGGAAATTCATTGCAAAATGCAAACACAATATGATGATTACTCTCACCATCACTTATACTTTAAGTAATTGAAGATATATGTCCAAATTATCCCATAAACTAAATTTCATGCATTCTATAAAATCAGAATTGTCATGTGAATTTCAGAAAACATTAACAGATTCAATAGTATGAAATATGCATTGACACTTTGTTAATGGGATTTTAAATTAATACAACCTATGAAAGGCATTTTAGCAATGACTTTTAAAATGTAAGGAATTCCATTTCTAGGGATTTAACTAGAATGATATATTTTACATATGTGGAAAAGATTATATAAAGTTTTTGTTATCACATCATTGATAACAGTAAAAATAAAAGAAAATATCTAAATGATTTTTAATAGAAAAAGTACTAAATACACGAAATATGGTATACAATATGGTACACATATAATACAACACTATCAATGACTTTAAAATAGTGTATCTATGAAAAGTTCTCCACCATACGGTGTGGCCACATATCCTTTTGTTATTTTATACAAGCAGCACCCTCTCCCTGCCCCAAATTTCCTATTTCCCTTGCGTTCCCAAGTTTCAAGTTGTAAGACACTCTCCTTTCGTGGTTCTAGGGCAGGAGAACACAAGAACCGATGAAGTCAATTAAAATGGCAAGACCTCTGATCTCTTTTCCAAGAGCAATGGACTCACAAGAGATATAAATTGTTTTGAGTTGGCAAGACTCTCACTCTTCTACTCTAATCCACTTCCCATCGGTTATGGAACAACAGAGCCCCAAGAACACTGAGGTTGACCAAGAAGAGACAAGACCTTAATCTCAGTTCCCAGGGGAAGCCAAAAACATAACAAAAAACAACATTGAAGTTGTGGCCTCTCTATGCCCCTCTTTATCACCACATATGCTCACCTGGAGTGACTAAGGAGAAGTAGAAAGAATGGTTGCATGTTGCATCTGGACAGATGTTACAGAGACAAACCTCTGCAAGCCCTAGCATGGTCCAAGGATCAATGGAATAATTTCTGATGAGTTCAAGTGTAGAACAGGAGAGAAAAATCACTTTAGGCAGCAGCATCAGTGATCACTGACCACACCAACATAACATGGCAAGTCAGAAAAATGCTTTCTGTGCCGTTGGGTGATACATAAAGCCAGACTCAGAAAGGCCTTGTAAACAGCAATGAAGAGAACTTAGCAGTGACCTGAGGAGATGATAAGCCTCATCTGGTGGTAGGTAGTCGTAGTGCACACAGAATGAAGAAAGGCCAGCACCTAGTCTCTCCCCATACCTCAGGCTGAACACTTCCCGCATCCCTGAGATGCCATTTCAGGTGACAGTGCACAGTCCCTAAGTTTACGGAGATTTTGTTTCTGCAACCAGGCAGAATGGATGTTCTAAATAAGACATAGGTGGAAATGTTAACAAATAAAGCAACATTTCATAAAAATATGAGTTTGTAGAATGAGATGCATAGTGATGATATTTTCAGTAGTGGAAAAAGAAAAGTGCAAATTAGTGTGAACTACCTGCTCCCACTTATGTGTGTCTATATATTCAGAGACCATTTCCAGAAAGAAACATAACAACATGTTTATAGTGATTGACACAGGCTGTTTAAAAGTATGAAAATTCCAAAAGTAGTGACTAAGTATTTAAGGCATTCTGAATGTGGGTCCTTAGCAAACCATACTTGCTGTATATTCAGCAGCAAGTTTGTCTCTTCCAAATAGCCACAGCCAAAGTTCTAGCAATCAACTGAGTGGAAAAACACAACTCATTTTCTCTTTTGAAATGTGACATTTCTCTTGATTTCTTCTCTGCAGGGTAGCTGCTATTGTTTCTGTCTTCAGAGAACATCCTGAATTTAGGTCAACAGATCCTGACCTGCCTGAGCTATGTTCAAACAGTTCCACAAATGAGAAATGGACTGCTTTTTAAATTATTTTTTTCTAAGAATATCCTCTGTAATTGGCAGTTAACCTTAGAAAGTTTTCTAGCATTTAACTTTCCTCCCAACACTCTGCCTTTTTGAAAGTTTGGGGTTAATTATAATGAGAGGGGCATAGTGGGCACTTAAAATGTTGCTGTGGTGAACAATTAAGAAGCACTAATCGAAGATAATAGGACACTGTGTCAAAGGGACACCCCAGGACTTTGATTTCTACAGCCTGGCCCTTTTCTCACTAAAGTGTTAACATAAAGTTATAAATAGTTAGAGAAAGGATATCAAAGTTTCTGATGTGGTATCCATGTATTTCTATTCTACCTTTCTCCTCCCTTATCCACATCCCCACCCACCCAACCACCCACCACCCCACCCCCGCCCATCCCCTGATTCTCTCTTTCCTTTTTTTTAAAGATTTTATTGGGGAATTGGGGGAGGGGAACAGCGTTGGGGAACCGGGGAAGGGGAACCGACAAGTTGCTGTCCTTTTGTTCTTCAGTCTAGTTGCGGAGGATGTTGCTTCACTGGCCCATGTTGGTATCGTCATTGCGCTCTTCCTGGATGAGGCAGATCGGTCTCTGGCTTCTGGATGGTCGCTGGCCTCTGGATGGTCGCTCATCGTGGCTATTGGCAGCTCACACTGGCTGCCAGCCACTCATGCTGGCTGCCGGCCACTCACTGTAGCCTATGGCAGCCCACTGCAGCAGAGGCTGCAGCCTACACCATCACTGGGGCTCATGCAGCCCAGCTCCAGGTGGAGCTGTTGTTAGCTGTAGAGGGCAGTGTCACTGGCCCTCATATGTGGGATCCCAACCATGGCTGGTGGCATCCCAAACCAGCTCTTAACCAATGTGCCTCTCTTTCCTTTTAATTGTTCACATTTGTTCTGTGCTTAGGTGTATTTGTTGCACTCATGGACAGTTAATGAAAAAATAAATTTCTTACCCTTGGATAGGATAATGCTTGATAGTTTATAAGAAACGTAAAGTTCCAACATGGCTTCCAAAGCTTCTAATGAAGTCTGAGATAGCCAAGGAAAGACTTTTCCTATTTATAGATAAGGAAATATGTACCCTTGTCCACGATCAAGTAAGCTGTCAGCACCACCTGAGTCAGAAACCCAGGTTCTTTCACTTAGTAAAATGCATTTAAGGTTTGCTGTGTCTTTTCATGGTCTGATAGCTCATTTATTTTTAGCTCTGAATAATACTCCATTGTTGAGATGTACCACAAATTATTTATCCATTCACTTATTGAAAGGCATCTTGGTTGCTTCCAAGTTTTGGTAGTTATGAATAAAGCTACTATAAACATCTATGTGCAGGTTTTTATGTAGATATATGTTTTTTATTCCTTTGGGTAAGTGCCAAAAAGCCCTATCCCTGGATTGTATAAGAGAATGTTTAGTTTTGTCAGTAACTGCCAAACTGTCTTCCACACTGGCTGTACCATTTTGCATCCCCACCAACAATGAATAAGCATTCCTGTTGCTCCACATCCTTGTCAGCATTTGTTGTTGTCAGTGATCTAGATTTTGGCCATTCGAATAGGTTTGTAGTAGTATCTCATTAAGGTTTAAATTTGCCTTTTGCTGATGACATGTGAATCCTCTCATATTCATTTTTGCATACCTTTTTTGGTGAGGTATCTTTTAAAGTCTTTGGTCCATATTTTAATTGGGTTGTTTCCTTATTGTTGGGTTATAAGAGTTCTTGTACACTTTGGATAACAGTCCTTTATCAGGTGTGTCTTTTGCAAATATTTTCTCCCAATCTGTGGTTTACTTCTCATGCCCTTGATATTGTCTTGCACAGAGCAGAAGTTTTTTTGTTTGTTTTGTTTTGTTTTTAAATTTCAATTAAGTCCAATTTATCAATTATTCTTTTCATGGATTGTGCCTGTGGGGTTGTATATAAAAGTCATGACCATAATGAAGACCATCTAGGTCTTCTCCTACGTTATCTTCTAGGAGTTTTATAGTATTGTGTTTTACATTTAGGCCTGAAATAACTATCATGAAAGGTGTAACTTTCTGTGTCTAGATTCAGTTTTTTGCACATGGTGTCCAGTCATTCCAGCACCATTTGTTGAAGAGAGAGTCTTTGCTCCATTGTATTGCTTTTGCTCTTTTCTCAAGGATCACGTGACTATATTTGGGTTGGTCTATGTCTTGGGTCTCTATTCTTTTTCATCGACCTATTTATTTTTTTGCCAAAACCACACTGGCTTGATTATTGTAGCCCTATAGTAAGTTTCAAAGTCAGATGGTGCTGGTCTTTCATCTTTAGTCTTCTTCTTCAATGTTGTATTGGCTGTTCTTGGTCTTTTTCCTCTTCATATAAACTTTAGAATCAGTTCACCAATATCCCCAAAGTTATTTGATTAGGATTTCATTGAATCTATGTCAATATCTTTTTTAATAGAGAATTGCCAAATATTAATGATTACTATTAATGGTTTCCATCTTTTGAAAGTTTAAACATGGTTAATCCCAAGATAAGAACAGTGAGTTTTGGTAGGACACAGAGAAACATCAGTTCTTTCCTAGATATAGTCATACACAGTTCTTAAATTCTTTAACTCTTTGAGAGTCCTATTACTATCAAAGAAAAGAACCATGATCCCAAATCTTAATAAATTTCTTTCCTCCTTTTCTTTGCACCTCTGTTTTCTAATAGCAAGCCTCCAATAATAGACTACCAACTATTGGCTACATAATAGTGTCATTGAGTTTTCCTCACATTTTCTTCAATCCCCTACAACCTCTACAAGGCAATCACTATTACCCCATATTAGGGGCCTGCAGCTGATTTATTCCAGTAATGTGTCTAATGGCTAAATGTCCAGTTGTCAATGGCATGGTCAGGATGTTCAGTGGGTTTCATTATCTCCCGACCTATGATTTTACACTCTGCTACCTTGTATACCTGGCAGACAAAGCATAAAAAAACTGGCAAGTATACCTTGACACAGTGAAATAAAATACCCCCATAAACTCAGTCATACCTGCAAAATCCTCTAGACAATCTGTGAAGGACACATTGTGTAGGAAATGTTGTTTTTGATGTAGAACTTCTTAGACATTGATAGCAGTGTGGTGCAGAAAGAGAAAAATAACTTTGATAACCTTTCCTGGTTATAGTCTTCATTTAGTAAGTTTCTTTCTATTAGGACACTCTTTGCAAAAGCTTTTGGTAACTTTCAGCCATCTTCCTTGAATCAAACATGTCTTTGCTTGGAATATTAAAAATTCCATCAACTAATGTCTGGCAAATATTTACTGAGTGAGGTAAGTGCTTCTTAATAAGCACTGGCCTCTTTCTATGTTCAGAGGTTTAAGGATAATATAATACCATGATTAAACTTTCCATAGAAACAAATGATTTATAGTTATGAAAAACCATCATTACAGTGAGTCACTGCAAATTTGAAAACTCATGAGGGGGGCTTTGAGGTTTGCTTGAGAAGCATCCCCTGCACTACTGTTGTTTGCTAATTGGGCTTGTGGAAAGTTCAAAGCAATGATTAGGCATGCCAGGATTCATCTGCCAAGTAACAATTACGAATCCCAGCAGGGAGGAAGCAGAAAGGCAGGCATTGCTCAAAATAGCAAACAGACTCCAACATGGGAGGCAATTACTATGAGGAGTCAGAAAAAGAAATTAATTTTTACAAAGAAAATGTTAGACCACAAATTATGTTAGAAATGAAATAATGAATTAAAGAAAACATACTTACAGTAACAAAGTTAAATTCAGGGGGAGAAATTATCACATATAATGGTTTAGTTACAAAGGCAGTTGCTATCCCAGGACTTGTTCAGAAGAGAATTTAGCCAAGAGTCTAGAGCAGCTGTTTAATGGAATGCAAAATGAAAGACTAATGTAAGAAAGACTTCATAGTACTTTAACTATCACAGATTCAGAGAAATTGAACATGAATGGAGGGAAGGACAGAGGAAGAGAAACAGAGAGAGAGAGAGAGAGAGAGAGAGAGAACGAACTACCATGCATATGGTAAATCTGTCAGAGACATTTTGATTTATCTGGTATTCGATAAATGGAATCAGGATGTTAAGAATAGACATGATTTGAGGCAAGGACTTTGGGATGATTTTTTTCCTCAATAGAGACTTGAAAGGTTGTTTTCTCTTTTATCTGTTACTATTTCTTGTTTTTGTTTTTTTCTTTTCCTTTCTCCTGCCTCCAGAATGTAGTATTCATTAAGCTGGGATTTTGCCTGCCTTATTCACTACTCTATCTTCGGGGCCTACAGAATTCTTGATCCATATTAGTTACACAAAACATATTTATTTAATCTAAAACTATGCCTTTGCATATCTGAAAACTTTTGCCTTGCCATCACCCTTTATTGCTTTTTTTATCTTAATATAGAATCTCATGTCCTCAGAACTTTGAGGGCATTTCCTTGTTTGATTTTTTTTTTAATTTTTTTGTTTGTTTTTTGTTTAGTTTGTTTTTCCCCAGCATCTTCTACGTGTTCACTGTTGCTTGCTGATAACACACACACACACACACACACACACACACACACACACACGAGCTCTCTTTGTAAAACTCTTATACTTAAATATCCTTCATTAATCATCTATGTCTTAAACTTGCTCTCATTTTCTTTAACCCATCTATATTATTATTATGTTTTAAATCTATTTAGATTAGAGACCTCATCACTTTACTGTGGAATACCAAATCCCATCCTTGCAGACCTAAATCTCTTCAAAAAGTTTGGTCAATTTCTTGAAAGGGAAAACCTTTGGTTTTGCCTTGTAATTGTAAACAGACTAATGGTCCCTCAGCAAAATGTGTCTGGAATGATGAAGATGGAGTGGATTGCTCTCTATATTCCATATACAGACTTTCAATTATAGGTTTCCCAGCTATCTGACAGTAGAGTGTTCCTATGAAAACTTTGTAAGCTGAAATGGCATAAAGCAAAGAAGCAATTACCAGTAACTTACATGGTAACATTCTAAGACCCCAAAATAACCTTCCAAATCATACCAAATAACACATAAAATCTAAAATAACACTAACATATGGTAAAAGCAGGAATGATACGATAAATACACTTCATGTTTTGTACACCCATCAATCCACTCAGCAATAGACCTTCCATCTTATCTATTTCTGGATGCCCACTAAAAAAGACTGTCATCCAAGTAAGAACCATAGGATTTGTGGACAAAAAGGCTCAAGTTAGATGTTCTGGTCTTCCACCTATTAGCTAGGAGAGACTGGGAATTTAGTTTCAGAGATACAATTAGCTTACGTGAAAACTGAAATGAATTATACTCAATGAGGAAAATGTAATAAAGTTTAATGATAATGCATGAAAATCATTCTAAGTACCTAGAATATAGCACATGCTCAATAATTGGAGTAAATATAAATAGGCATAGATATGAGAAGTGGCTGCTTGAGTGTGGAAGAGAATGCATTTTACTGATCCAAACTACAGTCAAAGCCATTGTCTAAATCTTGACCTCGCTGTCAGGATGTTTTTGAGCTAATATGTATTTTTCTTTTTAGTAATTTTTTTATGAAAAGAACTAATATTTAGATTTGTTTATAAATGTAGGACAATGTGAAAGAAATAATTGTGTATACATACATATATGCACAAACATATATATGTATATATAGTGATGTATGGTGCCAAAAAAATGTACACACATTTTAAGGAAGAAAAACTGTATTAAAATTGTAATACTCATTATATACCAATAACAAAGGATGAATACAAGTCACATTTGACTTCTACAATTACAAGAGGTGCTCAAAGTGGTTACCATCAGAGTCCAGACACTTCTGATTATGGTGAACTACTGATTGAGCAGCGTTGGCCAAAGTGTCCACTTGTATATAGATTTTTGGCATCCCCAGTATATACGTTTGTATATAATGTATAACCTGAAAGAGATAAACTGATTGAGTAACTGAGTTTTGTCATCTAACAGTTAAAACTTCTAAGAGATTCTTAAAGTCAGATTGTTACTTTGCAAGGTATTGGTTGGCTTAAAGAACTGGTAGTAATGCTATTTCACACATACAGAAAAAAAAAACAAGAAACTACAATAAAACGCTAAAAAACCTTTTAAAAATTATTACTGGCTTTCTTATCAGAATTTGTAAATAAACTCCAGAACTTAATTCCTTTTCCTCATTAAGATACAGATCCTCTAGGTGAGGCAAAAATTTGTAGTGATATATGAGACACCCAGAGGAAATAGTTCCTCATTAGATTTGTATAGCTATTTTATTGTGTATCTATTTAAGCAAAGTCCCATCTCATTTTGAAATGTTGCCCTCAGTTCTATCAAGATTTTGCAAATCTTCAAGTGAAACATTCAAAGTAACGCATTGTGCTTTGCATTCTGCATTGCGTCCTGACAGTCCTTTAATTATGTTTTGAAATGTGGATGTGTCAAGACTGCATTTCATTTGAGTCATCACCTAATTTTCAAATCCACATGGTTCGATTATCTTATTGAGGAGAATTAGAAAATACCTAGTTGTAGTTGATATATTGCATGCCTTTCCACAATCCCTCAAATCTCATTCTTAGAAATTGTCTTTTCTCACAGAGATGTGGGTAACTCATCTCAGCTTTTTCACCTTGATAATCAGGACATCTCATATACCACCTGGCTTTCTTTTCTCTACATCCACCTTCTTGAAATTCCCACGGCTATCGGAATGCTGCTGTTTCTATTTAGGAAAGATGACATTTAGCAATGCTTTTCTATATTACTTCATAAATATGTGCCCTAAAGTCACTTGAACTGTTGAGAGTTCTCCAATATATGGAATCCACCATCTGTTTATTACATCTTTAATCAAAATGTCTACTCAGAATGTTTTTTGACTAAGGGCATGTTTGTATTTGTTCTCTGTCCCTGTCTTGTCTGTTATCATTTTTCCCCTTCTCTCTAAACATTTGCAGAAAAATGAATAAAATGAAACAATGATCTCACTTCAGATCATTAAGACAATATATCTATGGATATTACCAGAGGTCCCTTGCCTATGGTAAGACAATTCCATGGGAAAGCTGACTTCTGTTTTCCACTGGTCAGTATATAGAGATCTATCTATGCATGTCATATTGACAGTGCCGGGTTTAGTGAGGCAACTGCAGAGCCCCCAGAAGAATGTCAACAGTGATACCCATTTGCACAGGAAAGATGTGTAGCCTCCTCCTTCCACTGTTATTGTTTTAACAAATCACCTAAACAACTTGTGGCTGCTCTGAGGAGAACAGGTTTCCTTAATCCCTGTGGTAACTTAAAAAAAAAAAAAAAATGGCCTATGGGTCTGTTTTACCTGATACAAACAATAAACGATAGATAGGGTGGTTTATTATTCCTATCATGTCTGACTGTATCTTTCCTCTGAAGCAACTCTGGCCCAAGATGATACAAGAAATTGAAACAAGTTGTTTTCCCAAAGATATCTGAAAATTATTCACTGAAATTATTGCTTTTTGGGAGAGGACCAAATGACATATTGTCATATCAATGGTGTTCACCTTTAGCTACTATTATGAAGGAAAATCAGATTGGTGTCGAGAAAATGGAAAAAAGAAAAGAAGGGACAAAAGGAAGTGGAGGAAGGACTCCCCAATCTATGAATTAAAAACCTTGTCAAAACTCCATAAATCACCGTCAATACTTTCTATTCTTTCCTGATTCAACCTTGATCATTGTCACCATTCCCACCCTGACATATATATGTTCATATTAACACAAACCCACACTCATGCAAACACACACACAGAATAGAACCAGAACAAAGAGACAAGGAGACAACACACAGGGAAGAAGGGATTATAAATGAAAGCATCACTGTGAGATGTGAATAAGAAAAAAAAAAAAGAAAAAAGCTGTCAGAATACTTCCTGCTGGTCCCATAGCCCATCTCTAATCCTCATACTTACTGCCTTCCTGTGTCAGTGTCCTCAGCTTCTTGTTCCTTCCACCCTGGGTAGTTTAGTGCCTCATCATCTTCCTCTTCTGACATTTTCAATCTGTAATCCATACCAAAGAGCTTCACGGCCAAAAGGGAATCTCTTACGGGCCGGCCAATGATTCAGTTGGTTAAGAGCTCGCTCAAGAGTGAGAGCTGAACTCTGAGCAACAGCAGTTCAATGCCAGCCCAAGCTGAGCTTCTTCTGAGATGCCAACAAGTGGCAGGATGGCTCAGCCAAAAAAATAAAAATAAAAATAAAAATAAAAATAAATAAATAAATAAATAAATAAATAAATAAAAGGGAATCTCTTAAGTTTCTCTGCCACAACCATTTATTTTATATTAGCCTTCACTCTAAGCACCTCAGGTACACTCTATGTCCCAACATGACAAAACCATGTGAATTTCACGTGTTTCAAGAACAATCAACATTAATACAAATTATAAAGTATATATGAAGATATGCTTGATTTTTTAGTTATTAAAAACTGCACTCTATTGGACTACTTTCATATTGAGGATTCAGTATGTTTATTTCCCTTTAAAAACATATTCAATATGTTTCCGTCAGTAGAATTTGATAACAGCATCCTTAATGCAAATTAGCTTGCAATTTTGGGGACCATTCTCCAGGGATATAACTACTTGGCATATCGTTTTTACCTTCATGTGGGATTCAGGCATTAGCTTCTAATGTATAAGAAAATTAAATGCACTCAACCATGGAGCAATGCATTTTTTATCAGAAAATGCTCTGAAAAGTCGGCTCCATGTTTTGTTTCTCTCAAGAGACACCAATGCAATTGTGGACAGCAGCCCAGTGGCAGAAGGGACAGGCTGCTTCTGCAGGGACCAAAAATGAATATAGCAAATATAAGTGATAATGGTCTGATCATGGTTCCATGTGTGCATAATTCTGTGCTAAGCACTGAGACCTTTGTCAATAATCTGTGAATTGAATTAAAAAAAAAAATGTCACCTCTGTCTGTTAAATGCAATTCATTTCAACAAATATTTATTGAAGCAAGCTTGGAATTCATCAGTAAACAAAATTTAGATCTTTAGTGGAACTTACATTCCAGTGGGATGAGACATAAAATAAAACAAGTATTTTAAATAAATAAATTGCATAATACATTATAAATTGATAAATATGATGGACAAAAATGTGGAGCAGACTTAAATGGATCAGGAGCACAGGGCAATGTAATTTTAATAGTGTGTGATCAAGGTGGTCTTCATCAAAGTGGTGACATTTCAGTAAAGACTTAAAGGATGTGAGGGCATTAACTGTGCTGATATCTGAGGGAAAATAGGAGCAGCCCTTATAAAGGGCCCGAAGCAGGAGTCCAGCAGACACATTCAAAGGATAGCAATGAGGCAGATATAAATGAAGTGAAATGAACAAAGGGAGAACTGTAGTTAATGAGACCAAGAAGATGATGAAATAATTGATTGTGGGGAGCAGACGACTTGTAGCATTGCATGGTATGTCTCTTTCTCTGAGTGAAATGCAGAATTGTTTAAGGGTTTGAACAGAGGAATGACACATCACGTGCAATAATGTATATAGCTCAACACCAGTCAGAGAGAGGAAGAGCCTATGGGAGGCACTGGTGGAAACAGCCACCCAGGTGAAAGATGGAAAGCATTGGAACAGTGTGCAAGCAGTAGGGAAAGTAAGAGAGAACAAGCCCTTAGAAAATTTTGTAATGAGCCAACAAGATTTCCTAATGGGTATATTGATAGATAAGTAGAAAACCTGATCAAATGGTATCAAAACCTGATATCAACTAAGCACTTTAAAATTGTATTAAAACATAGTCACTATCTGTTTTTACCTCATAAGTAAATCTATGAGACTGACACAAAGGGTATTTATCTCTAGTTTTCAGATGAAAACTAAATAGGAGGCTCAGGGAAAGATGAATTATTATTTGTTGAATAAATACTGCCAGCATAGCTACCTACCAGCTAGCAGACTTTCAAATGTGTTAATATCGTTTAACAGTCATACAAACCATGGACAGTAAGGACCAACCCAGATTTTGCAAAAAATGAAAAAGTAGCTCAGAATAGTCTGTGATATATCCAGGTTTCCACAATTAGAGTCATGATTTAACATAGCTCTCACCTCAGGGCTCTTTTTCTTTCATAATCCTGAGCTTTCTCTATTATTGGAAGTGTCCAAGTTAACCTTATGAAATATCTTTAGTCAGTTAATCCTCACAGCATTTCTATGGGTAATTAATGTTGTTAACATCCATTTTCTAGAGAATGAGACAGAAAGAGACCGAGGATGTTGTATTAGTCAGGCTTCTTCTGAGGAACAGAATCAATAGGACATAAAAGAAGATTTATTATGAGCAATGGGCTCACATGATTATGGAGGCTGAGAACTCCCAGGATCTCCTGTCAGCAAGTTGGAGACTCAGGAAAGACAGTGAGTAATTCAGTTGGAGTCCAAGGCCTGAGAACCAAGGAAGACGATGATGTAAATCCCAGTCTGAGGGTAGGAAAGATGAGATGAGATGGCCCAGCTCATTGGTGAGGCAGAAAAAGGGAACAATCCCTCTTCCTCCCACTTTTTGTTCTACACAGACCCTCATTGGTGTCTGATCATGCTCAACCACACGGGTGGGCCACCTCCTTTATTTTTGTCCCCTGATTCAAGTGCTCATCTCATCTGAAAACATCCTCACAGACACACCCAGAAATAATGTTTAACCAGGTATCTGGCTACCCACCCCCTAATCCAGTCACATTGACACATAAAATTAACTATCACAGATGTGTAGTAATATGTCCAAAGATGTATGGGAGTAACTGGCAAAAATGAACTTCAAATCTATTTGACACTAAAATCCACAACCTTCGCAACTAAGCAGCACACCATAAAAATATAAAATTTCATGCTCTCCTAACCTCCCAAGGGAGTTGTGAAAATTAAATTAAGTCATGTACATGAAATCGGTTTGCTAACTACAAGGTTCCTTATAAGCACTGTTTATTATTTTTATCATCACCTGTTGGCTCCCTAATATAAAATTTAAAATCCAAAAATCAAGCTAATGTAAGGCAGTTTCCAAGGGCTGGGACAGTCATCATTTTGCCAACTGCACTGACTATCTGCATCTCTTTCAATGAGCCTAAAGTGAATGGAGAAATGCAACAGGGCAGCCACGTTTTAAAGCAGGTTGCAGCCCAGCATGCAGAAATACAATAGTCTCCTTTAGCGATGGTTTTGCTGTCCTTGGTTTGTTACCTATGGTCAATCATGGTCCAAAGATTTTATATGGGAAATTCCACGAATAAACAACCCTTAAGTTTTAAGTTGTGTCATTCTGAGTAGCCTGATGAAATGTCCTACTGTCCAGCCTGGGAGGAGGACCATCCCTTTGTTCAGTGTCTCCATGCTATGTGCTCCCCTCCATTATTCACTTAGTATCTGACTCTAGTTATCAGATTGACTGACATATCGCAGGGCTTGTGTTCAAGTAACCCTTATTTTACTTAATAAGTGCCCCAAAGTGCAAGAGTAGCAACGCTGACAATTTGGATACACCAAGAGAAGCCACAAAGTGCTTCTTTTAGGTGAAAAAGTGAATGTTCTCAACTTAATAAAGAAAGAAAAAAAAAATCATATGCTGAGGTTGCTAAAATCTATGGTAAGAACAAATCTTCTATTTATAAAATTGTGAAAGAAGAAATTTATGCTAGTTTGCTGAGAGAGAGAGCCCATATTCACATAATTTTTATTACAGTATATTCAAAAAAGTTCTATTTTAGAGGTAGTTATTATGGGTAATCTCTTACTATACCCAATTTTTAGGTTAGACTGTATCATAAGTATGTATGTATAGGAAAAATCATAGTAAATGTAGAGTTTTGTACTATCCACGGTTTCAGGCATCCCCTGGGGTAGTGGAATATACCCTCCAAGATTAACAGGGCACTCACACACTAGTGCTGATAATCCTACACCTGCCATCCCCTCTCAGGTGCTGGAGGAGAGGTTCTAGGGTAGTGAGTACACCCAGAGGACACAGGTTTCCCCCTGCTTGCTGTTCCCATCACTTAAAAAAAGCCCCTTGATTTTTTTCCCTCTACTTCCCTTTGGGCTGCTGTCATCCAGGTATGATCCAGAAAATATTCTTCAAGGCCTGGCTGTTGACAGGTTGTTCTAGACATCTACTCTGTCCTTGTCACTGTCCCCTAGAGTATTCCTTGATTAAAGTTTCAGTGGAATTCAGTTAAATCCAACATGCATGTATGGTCTGCGATGTACCCGACACTCTTCAACAGTACTGAAGGGAGAAGCTAAGATGAATCAGTTCTAAGCTTTGGGCTCTCAAAATCTGCTAAGAAAGATAAGCAGGAAAATGCATAGGTTTAAAAAAAAAACAAATGGGATTATCCAAAGGAACAAAATACATTAAGTTTGAGATCTAGCCAAAAAGAGAGATGAACTGTTCCTAGGAAGTCTAAAAAGTATTTTTTTATGTAGAAACTGGTTTTTTAAATTGACTTAGAAATGTGGTTTTTTTCATTAGGAACAAAAAAGGGAAATGTGTGTTTCAAACTAGAGTGCACAAATTTATAAGGACAAGAATGGTAAACATCCAGAGATTGGTAAATAATCTATTGCTATTGAAGGATAAGATGCAAATGAGGAATATTTAGGGACAAAGGACATTATAGAAGAGAAGTATGGCTAAAAGTTAAGCTGCATCCTCAGTGTCAGAAGACACTAAATTCTAAGCAGAGGGTATAGGATTTTGCCATGTAAAACTTCAGAAAACTTTGAGCCTGGTGGTTCACCATAAGAAGTGAGCTATTGGAGCAAAGTATGGTAAGGGGTTATCTGAATAAGGGAAACTAGTTAGGATCAAATATAATAGGAAAATGAACTAAACAGTAACATACTCGTATGAGAAAGTAAAGAGAGAGAGGCAGGATACAGAGAAAAGGTAAAATTAAGAGTATTAATTTTGAGGTGTAAATAACATAAAACCTGAGTAGCTGAGAGAATGTTGTTGTCATTGATCAACACAGCCAGCCAAGGAGGGGTTAGGAACGCTCGGTGGATTTGTTAAAATGTGAAGGCCCGTGACCGAGTAGCCGGTATCAGTGATGGTCCACAATTCAGAAGGCAGGGAGGTCTAAACATAAAAAGTTTGCACACATTTCTGAGAAGTAATTCTGTGGGGTTGAATAAAGTAAACAGAGGAATGACCACATATTAAGAAGAAAAAGGAATTGGAAGGATTACTATAGAAAGTGCTCTCATTTCGGGAGTCAGAGGAAGAAGAGAAGCTAGTGAGAAAGAATACCATGAAGGTTCTGGAGTGGAATAGAAAATGAGTGGGCAAGACTCAGAAATGAAAAGAAGACAGTTTTGAGAGGAAGAGAAAAACACTTTCTAATATTTCAGGGAGTTCTAAGATGGTGACTGTATCCATAAAAATCTGTCATGGAAAAAAGAAGCTGCCTGATAGTTTAAAACAGGTCATTGGAGGCCTTTGCAATTCCTGGAAGCCTGGGTGATTTCAAGTGGCTGTCCAGCGCTCCTAAAAGCAATGAGAAACATCTCAGGTGTCCATGCTACAGATGTGGTTGATTCTCATCAAGCTACTCCCCCCAAAGGAAGAGGAGAATTCCATGTCTCGACATCCACACCGCCTCAGGAAAGTTATGGCTTTTCTTTATCTTAGTCCTCCAAGGCTCACATTATTGCCGTCTTTGGCAGAACTGAGCAAGAACCAAGGACGTCCAGAGATATAGTTCACAGATGTTCAGCTTTTGGGTTTCAGGGGTTGGTTTAGAAAGGTGGGGAGGGAAATTAGTAGTGATCAATATGTAGAATATGTTCTTGGAAGAAGCCAGTGGGTGTGATGTCTACAATTAACTGGTAATTCTTAGGAGCAGATTTTTGAGAAATTAGAGATGGGTGAAATGATCCAAATTGCAAAGGAAGGAGGAATGGATGAAAACAGAGGAAGTGAATATAGCTTCAGAAAATTACTAACTTAAGAAATTGTGTGTGTGTGTGTGTGTGTGTGTGTGTGTGTGTGTGTGTGTGTGTAGCAGCAAAGATAATACTATTCTGAGGAGAAAACCGAGTTAAAGGATGTTTTGTTGTTTTGTTGTTGTCTGGGGCATAACCAATTTGGACACAGGGAAAGGAAACTAAAGAATAGACAGATGGAGAGACATTAATATGCAGAAGACAGAAAGATTAATTTAGCAAAGTAGAAAAATAAAATAGTTGCCCTCCTGAGAAATGCGAGAAATTGATAAACATGAAGGATGAAACAGGGAGAATCGATGCAAGGGCAATTCTTTTTTGTTCCCGAATGAACCCGTGCTGGAGAAATATCTTGGTTGTCATTTGTTTAAGGTCAACAATGTGATATAAAAATTTGTAATATTATCTATTCACCCTAAACTGTTTTTAGTGGAAGTATTTAGCAAAGTAACACAAAACAAGGAAAACATGGATGATTGTTTGAAATTCTGGCAAATACCTGAGGCAGGTGGAAGCATAAACTAGTAAAAATTATTAGGAAGGCAATTTGGCTCAATGCATCAGACCTTGAAAATGTTTCATAGTACTTACTCAACACATCCATTCAATAAAACTGGCCCTGAAATTATCAGGGGTGTCCATACAGATTCCTCCCCCTCTGGTATTTATTACAGCATTGCTTCTAACAAGGAGAAGAAGCCATTAAAAAGCACATTTACTAAATTGTGGTATGCCAATAGAATGGCACATTATGTTAGTACTTAAAATAATCTTTTAAAATGGTTTTAATGTGGGAAAATGCTTGTGAAATAGTGTTATGTAAAATAGCGTCTTTTTTTTTCTATTGGAATGTGGGATTTTTATGTTTGAGAAAGAATGTGTGTGTCCAGAAAAAAATGAAATCTACCAGATTATCTATTCATAGGTTTAAGGAAGTTCCATCTTTTTCCTCATACACGTATATTTATACTTTACAGATCATCTTTCATGAACATGTATTACTTCAAATTTTAAAAAGTGATGTGTTATTTAGGAACAAAAGGAGACAAATTAGTCTTATCCTTAAAAAAATAATTAAACAATCAGAGACTTTTAGAGATTTTGACTATTCCTCATTAATACCAATTTTTCGGTCTTTAGAAAAATACCCTGTGATATTTACTACAGTCTATCCATAGAAGTTCATCGGTAATGAAATACAGAGCAATCATCTCCAGATAAATAAACTGAGATATAAATTGGTGACATGAGTTGTCATACACATGACATAGGCCATAGAGTGCCATAACTGGCAACAGAACCAGGGTTGAATAGTACCATTTTAACCCCCACCTCACCAATCTGTTGCACAAAAATACCTTGCAAGATGACTTTGTAGGGGCAATTCAGTCAAAAGGGACCAATAAACACGACATTGAAACTATGGAATTAGACAAACTACATCATTGAACATGTGCCTCCAAGCTGGGGTGCTGGACACAGTCTCTCAAGGTGGAAAAGTCTCAGCCTTTTCCTGTCTTCAAAGGAAACATGTTTATCATATAATGGGGCCTGGCTTACAAGTTTATATGACATATATAAAATATCCAGTTAAACAAATATCCCCAGGGGCCGGCCCAGTGGCGCGGTGGTTAAGCACTGGCTTGGGAAGCCAGCGGCCCCGGTTTGGTCTCACATGTGAGGACCAGTGACACTGCCCTCAAGAAAAAAAAAAAAAAAAATCCCCAACTATTTGTTTTGTGGATATTTTCATTGAAGATATCCCGAGATTTACCCTAATTTTCACCTTAATCTGAGATTAATCATTATCTTGCTTTGGCAAAGTATGTGTTCCAAAACTATATCTGTGTAGGTAAAACAAAGGCTGTGTAGGGTTGTTGTTTTTTTGTTTTTTTTAAGATAGCTCAATGATCATAGGTCTCTCAGCTGATTTAGTCAGTAGCATCCCTTTCCAGCCAAAAGCAAAAATTGTTTTCTTTAGGTTTCTTTTGCTTGAGTCACCCCCAAAATTAATTTAGCTTATATTTCATATTATACATATGGGAGTAACTCAAGTGTATCACAGTTTTATAAAGTGTTTTATTAGATTACTTTTTAAAAACTGTTCACCAAATGAAGCAAAAGGGCAAGAAGATTTCCTCTCCAAGAATGTGATAAACTCTACTGTGAACTTTAATGGGTTTGTTTGTTTAGTCACTGTCATTCCTTTAAAGACCACTTTTGGCCTCTGAGTTGATTTATCTCAGGATACAGTTATTAACTTACATGAAGGAAATTCTCTGAGGTTATCTTTTAAATAGACCCGAACATGGTGTTTGGTGTTGCCAGGCAAAGCAGATAGCAGGACTGCCATGTCTCAGAGAGAAGCCTGGCAGACTGGACGCGGCCATTTCCATCTCTCTGTATGTTTGTTTTCTGTTTTGTATTTTTATTAGTTTCAGGTGTACAACACAGTGCAATAGTTATACTTTTTTTGTGTGTTTTATTTGATCATGTATTTCTTTTTTCACCTTCAGTCTCCTGGTATATTTCACTTTTGTGACTGACATTGCACAGCCAATAACTGCTTTGGACGATGACCTTGGTATTGTCATAAGGATGATATATTTTCACAAGGATGCGTTCTTCTTGGAACAGTTTATTCAGTGGATTAGACTCTCCCACATCAGAGCTCAGCAGGTCTTCCTCTTTCCACTGTCAGCTAGTCGAAGATTTATTAGGCTCTTCTCAAGGCACTTTTCACTAGATATATTTCATTTCACAAGCTTCTTGATGTTTTGCAGAGAGCCGTTAGTGAATTGTAAATGTTATACCACACGTGTTGATTCCTTCTAAGTGCACTTGCTTTGAAAGAAACTCAGTGAATTTCTACTGTTCATTATTTCATTAACTTTCCCTGAAAAATCTGAAATGTACACATTAGAACAAAAAAAGTAAAAGAAGAAAGAAGACAACACAACAAAAATCTACACAGAAGAAAACACTCACCTGAAGTAAGTGCTGCCCCTGTTTTTCTCCTTCAATGGACTGTTTATTCTCCATTTGTTTCATACAGGTATCACTTCCAGTCCGTGCTCCACCCCTCCCCTCCCTGCTTTCTGCCTTTGACTTGATCCCCTCTCTGCCCTCTCTCGGCCAATCCCTTGTCAGATTTCTGGATGGGTTGGCCAAATGTGAGGGACTGGGAAGTTTTCAGATGATGGAGAATGAGAGAGGTTGCGTGTGCTGTCTCCTGGACCCTCCCTGACTCAGTGTCAAGTTGATGGCAGTGGCTGTTTCCCTCAGCATGCAGCATCTGAAGGCAGACCTTCATCTTGGCCTTCAGCCAGGAGTGGTGATGGGCTTCTACCATTGCTAGTCTCTTAGAGCCTTGCATCAACTTTTCCTGTTGGGTACCTCAGAAAAAGACTTTTGTAACATCTCAATGTGAATCAGTTTCCTGAAGGGACCTTGACTGATGCATGTGCTGTAGGTCTAGGGATGTTGAGTGACTAGAAGGTAATCGGCATTTCAAGATGAGTTGTTAGCTTGCAATTGTTTGGGTTTTTACATCATTTTTTTTGATGAAATATTCTTATCCATTTATTCAAACAGCAAGGCACTTAATATTGTGCATTTCCAATCTAAGCAAATAGGGAGTAATAAACTAAGAATTTGTACAAAAAGAAAAAGAATTGTTTTCCCTTGTATTTACTGGTTTCATAAAATGAGTAAGATTCTAAAGCTTTACACAATGTTTGTTTATATAGCTCACAGGATAAAGAAAGCTTTGATACAGCTCTCACTCTCAAGTTACCTGTTTCCTACTTCTTTACCCCTATGTTCTTTTATTCAGCTAGCATGGATATTGACTGACTGCCAACAGAAGATGGATTGTTTGGCTTTGAAAGACGCTTCTTATTTACAAACATTACACAAATAATCTTGAGACAGACCCTGATTATTCATTAGCTTTTATGGCGTGGTTTTGCAATTTTTCTTCTGTAGGACAAAAATGCTGTGGTGAACCACTTTGTAAGTGGTCAAATTATGTTGAGGAGAAGTAACTAACTAGTCACTGATCTGTTTCCTACCAAAATGTTTATTTTGCCATTATGTAGATGTAGACCAAGCAAAACATCACAGTCTGGAATTTTCTAGGTCATAGAAGTCATTTTAATGCAGGCTCATTCTAGAGTCTTGGAAAAAGGCCAATATAGAAGTTTCTCACAAATGACAGACCCAGAGGATGGTGTTTCACTGAAGTTCCTGAGTTGTATTAAAGAAGTTTGCAGTCAGAAATTATCTAGAAACTCAAGCTTATCTTTCAAATGTTGAGATCACAACATTGCAATAGAGGGACACTTAAGGGATAGAAAACAATCAGAGCCATCAAATTGCACCAAACTAAGGACACGAATTATATCATAATCTACTATGATAATGGCACCCCAGATTTGCTCAGTGCACAACCTAACGACAGTACATACTTGAAGGTCCTGATAGAAACCATGGTGCCCATGAGATTATACCAACTAACAGAGAACAAGCTCAAAGAAGGTGATCAACTTATAGTCATTCAGTTGCATTCAATTAAATTAAATCAGGTAGTAAAACCAACTATCCAGCCTCTGAGTCTTATCTCTAGTTCTGAATTATTCAATCTAATCTATCAAATCATTTTCTTTACCATGTAAATGCACCAGTTCTTACATGGAAACCATTTTCTATGGCAGAGGTCACCAAACTTTTTTGAAAGGGCCAGATAATAAATATCTTAGGCTTGTAGGCCGTATGGTTTCTGTCTTAAACACTTAAATCTGCTCTTTTAGCATGAAAGCAGCCATAGACAATACATGGACAAGTATGTATGTGTTCCAAAAGATATTTATTTACACACAAGGCAATTGGCCTGTAAGTAGTACTAGTTTGTCCATCACAGATGTAGGGACCTCTATGTTTGGGTATGCAAAATAAAACACCATTAATATTATATCATTTTCTCTTGTAACATAGTAACCCAGTTGTGTGTATATGTATATGCTTTACCTCAGACATATAAAATCTGACCCTCTAGAAACAGAGCCAAGAATCTTTGACTTTATACTAATCTGTACATGTAAAGTTGAAACCCTTTGAAGCTAGGCTAATAACAGAGAAAGCTCTAAGTGAGTGATTTTCAGACCTTACAAAGGGTTGAGGGACATGTAAATTTCAAGCAGCCAGACTGTAGAAATCTGATTCAACATTCAGAGCAATCAGTAGTGACTGCATAAGAGTCACACTTAAGGAGTAAGACCCTCCCACTTAGTCTTGCCCTGAAAAAGCTTAAAATCAATCCTTGAGGGCCAGCGGAGTGGCTCAGTTGGTTAAAAGCTCACTCAAGAGTGCGAGCTGAGCTCTGAGCAACAGCAGTTCAATACCCAGCCCGAGCTGAGCTGCCACTGAGCTGCCAACAGGTGGCAAGATAGCTCAGCTAAAAAAAAAAATAAAATAAATAAATAAAAACAAGCCTTGAAAGGATCAAGCCTACCAAAACAAATTTCAACACTTTTTAAAGGAATATAACAAAATCTCATACACTCAAACATGCATCGTTCATTATATCAGAAACCCACTAAGAAATTACTAAACATGTGAAGCAGCTGCAAATGTGACCCAAACCCAGTAGAAAAATTAGCCAACAGAAACATACCCAGAAACAAGGAAGATGATGGATTGGGCAAAAAAGAACTTTAAAACATCTATAAGCTACAATTACACATATGTTTTGGATTTAAAGAAATCATAATGAGGACAAGACTGAAAGATATATAAAATAGACACAAATTTGATTTGAAAGGTTTATCAACAAAAAGTCAAAAGATAAAAATAAACAACTTAAGGAAAGAAAAACAGAGATACAGACAAATAGAGATGATTTTAAATTATAAGAATAATTTTATAATAATACTGATGGCAACATAATTGAAATGGAAATTTCTCTAGAAAAATATTACTTTACAAAAATTAACTCAAGAATAAATAGAAAACCTAAACAAGCCAATAGCAATTAAAGAAATGGAATTGCTAATCAATAATTCTTGACTACCTTTCCCACATCCTAAATAGAAACAATAAACAAAAACTAAAGAGGAAAACGGCAACCTCCCAATTGTTTCCTCATAAGTTTTACAAAACCTACAAGAAGGAAAACTCACATATTACTCAAATGATTTCAGAAGATACCAAAGAAAGCTTCTCAATTCATTATATGGAGATAATGGACAAAAGAAATATAATTATAGTTCTGTCTTACTTCTACAATACTATGATGCTGTCATTAAACACCTATATTCTCTTAGATCAGTTACTTAACCTCTATGAGTGTCTGTTTTCCCACCTATAAAAGTGCTTGAAAGACAATTGAGTATAAACAAATCCTAATCTGAAGGGTCACCTCGTCCCTATAAACAAATCCTAATCTGAAGGGTCACCTCGTCCCCCACTTTAATCAGTAGAATTGACCAGGTCTAAGTTAGCTCTTTGAAAAAACCAATGCTTGAGCTTTAAATTCCTCCCCCTTTCTATAATAACAAGGCCACATCCTTGATTGAGAAACGCCCACTGTTTTAGAGCCACACCAAGGTTTCTTGGTTTCATCCCTAAGAAATATGTGGTCCCTCCCCACTAGAATCCTAGCCACGGCATTGCAGTCTGGCTTTGCTAACTGTCAGCATCTCTCCATGGTACATGGAAAGTTGAGATTCCCATGTGCATCTGCTACTTCTCTGCTTATTTGTTTTACCCCCAACAAACACCATTTTCTATTTGAGTGACAATAGGGTGGTGTGAGTTTATTGCCCCTTGTATGATACCTATGCTTAATATGCTAATGGTGAGCCAGAAAGAAACTATCAGTTGTATTCAGTAATGAATTTCATCAGCTATTATTATTAATTACTTCTTATTCTGACAGAATGCTAGTCTCTATATTTTGCCACACCACAGTTCTTCTTGCCTTTTACATCCTTCCATTTGGCCTTTTATTTCCATTCACACTTATGTGTGATAAAATATTATTTTAATTTTGAATTCAAAATTTCAGAATACTATAAGCTGATGTGTATCCTAAACCAGAATTGGACATGTAGGATTGAATATTACCCAATTTGAGCAAGAAGAAACTTCCCTGTGTTATTACTGTGTCCTTCACTGACAGAGCAGGGCCTGAGATATATGTTTGCACTATGTTTTCTGTCTGCCTTGGATTGCTGTAATGAGTTGAGCTGTCAGTGGCAAGTATGTACCGAAAGGTCTATGAATATGTAGAACGCAGCAAGATAAGATGAACCCGAGTATATAACGTTGACTCCAAGGACATTGTATTTCTGGGTTACACCATATTACAAATATTATTAAGCAATGTTCATTTTTCAGAGGATTTTTTTTTCACTCATTTTCATGAACGCTTCCTAGTGAAAGTATATAAAAGATGTTGATCTTGTGCGCTCCTGACGTCCATCAGAATTATAAAGCAAGGCGAAGGGAAATAGGCATGTATGGAACACCTGCGAGTTACTCTCCACCGCCTTAGCTTTCCTTTTAAAGCTTTGTCCTTCACATCTTTCCACCCCCAAGTTTTCAAATGGTGATCCATTCAGCATCCACAGAAGTAGCTCCTTTTAATGGAATCATCATTTTAGCTACCACATCAAAATTTCTCTCTGAGGCTGAAATGTAAAACGACTACTCATAAACAAATTTTAGAGCCTAAACATTTACAAAGGATTGCCACATATAGATTGATTTTACTGTGTGAATCTGAGAAAGAAAGCACAAGGTTTGAAGGCTGATCATGATAGCAAACACTTCATATTTTTAACTGGAGTTTTTCTGAAAAGGAAAGCAGCTATATACTGAAAGAAACATTCTGGGAAGGGGATATGCATATGTTGGTGAGGTACTTTTGTTAGGGCTACATCTATCTGAATTATGTGCTGTCTGGACAGTGGGGCATGAGAGGGTTCCCCAGTGCACCCCATTTCTTAACTGTCAAAAATAAGAACTAACCTTTATTTCGTACCAGTGTTCCTTAGACCTTAGGAGTTACTCTGTCCAGGTTGCACATGGGAATCCCATGCGACTGATGAGCTTTGAAAGTGTACAAAGAACATACCAGCACTGACAATTAAGTTAGTGAACTCAACCTAGAAAACGTGCTACATACCTCATTGCTGATCACCTTCGAAGCACTCCCCTTGGGAACTATGCACTGATGCCAGAGCCTAGTCCACCCTTCAAAGCAACTTTGGAACTTTTTTTCTGGAATGGTCATCACTGCTGTCGTCGTATTACCCTTGATGTCCTGAATGTCATCAAAATGTCTTCCTTTCAGTATTTCCTTTATCTTCGGGTAATGAAAGAAGTCAGTGGGGGCCAGATCAGGTGAGTAGGGAGGGTTTTCCAATACAGTTATTTGCTTACTGGCTAAAAACTCCCTCACAGACAGTGCTGTGTGAGCTGGTGTCTTGTGATGCAACAGCCATGAAATGTTGGCGAAAATTTCAGGTCATCTAACTTTTCACTAAGCCTTTTCAGCACTTCCAAATAGTAAACTTGGTCAACTGTTTGTCCAGTTGGTACAAATTCATAATGAATAATCCCTCTGATATAAAAAAAAAAAAGCAACATCTGCAAAAAGCTCACCAACTTAATTGTCTGACTTCGTATGTCTACACTGATTTCACTAAATACTCTAGGGTTTTAATGCTCCTGGTTTCCAACTTATTTATAGACATTGGGAGAATGCCTCATGGGAATCAGAAGGATGTAACCACAAGCATTTTACTCCTACTTTGCAATGTCAAGTAAAAATGAATAATCTATAAAAATCCACGCAGCTGACAATATTTTTTACTGCCCAGCAAATCGTTGTTTCTTGGCTTATAATTCTGAAAAATGTTTATCCCTTGTCATTTTAAGTTAAAACGTATAACAATTCAAGTGTAAACCTCAAGAAGGAGTTATGAAGCCATGTCCTTCAACATTGAGACTCTTTGCAGGCTTTACTACTCTTAGGAGAACATTTTCCAATTGGATTTTAAACCAAATAATAATTTTACTCTGCCTCTGAAGGGCCATTATGCATTTAAAATCTGGAATTAAAAAAATAAATTGAAGAATAAGGACTTACCTCCAACTTTAAAAAAAACTATATGATGGCTCTAAGATAGAAGCTAGCTCCCTTTTACCATTTAGTCACATTCTACCTGCCAAATATCAGTAATAGCAGGGATATTAATCATATATTAGCAATCTTTTAGCAGGACCAGGCCATCATTCCTGTTGGCTAATATATTTATTCATTGCAATGCTACTTGGAGTACTCTATGAGAACAAATGTTAATTTATTACACTGTGGTCTTATCTTTGCTCCACTCCCCACCCCAACCACCACCATAGATGGTAATACCTGCAATTCCAGGCAGTGTCCTAGTCACAGTGTCCTAGTCACAAAAGCCCAGAACAATAATAAAAGTCTGTTAAATGATGCATGGATGGTTGAATATGGCTTTTCTTAGAACAGACTTTTTTAACAGTATCTAAATTATTTGCTGATAAAAATAAAAATGAGTAGGGCTTGAAAATATAAATAAATAAATAAATAAATACATACATACATACATAAATGTACTGAAATTAAAGTTGCTTTTAATTGCGTTTACCTAAATTAAAATGTTCTCACCTGTTATGAATACATAATGATTCATATATGCATGTATATCAATGTATATATGTGTGTGCATTTGTATGTGTATAAATTTAAAATGCCAGTGCCTTGGAAAATAAAGGAAAATAAAGCATATTGCTGTCACCATATGTGGAAAATCGATTAGACTACATAAACCAGTTGAAATTACTACAAACATTGAAAAGAGTGGTAATAAAAATATATGTATAATAGGTTTAACTTGAGGATAATATTAAAACTTAGCAAAAATCTTATCTTACTTTCCTGTACATTTTTTTTTTTAATTTCAGGGCAGTGTCACTGGCCCCTACATGTGGGATCCGAACCAGGGCCACTGGCATCCCAAGCCAGATCTCAACCAGCACGCCACTTGGCTGGCCCAACTTTCCTGTACTTTTAACTTTGCAAACTACCTTGTGCCAACTTCTTTTTTGGATATTCAAAGCAACAACGGGAGCAACAAATACAGATATAACTTTACATATTCTAATGATTAAAACTAAGTAAAGCAAACTCTGCCTCTTGGTTTGACCATGGACCCAACTTATGTCCGAAACCTCCAAACAGGACCTAGACCTGATGACTCTTTAGTCTTTTCCATTAAATAATTAAACTTATTGGGAGATACAAAAGAGAAGAATATTTTGAAGGTGTATATTTAATAAAGTAACAGAGAAAGGGGGGAAAGAAAGCATTTATTGAGTGTAAAAGAATTTTTGTTTTGTTTTGTTTGTTTTTTCCTCCTTGGATATAGAAGTCCAAACGCAAAGCTTTTAAAAAACTCTAAATTATTCATTAAATTATTAACAAGTATTTTTGAGGGCCTAAACTGTCCCAAGCAGCATTCAAGCTTTGGGGAATAAGTGATATTCATCTTAGGGATAACAAAAGAGACCAAACCCTTCTTCTTTTGGAGCTTATGTTCCAAACCGGAGGAACAACAATAAACAAGAAAATAAATAAAATAATTCTAGAAACTAAGTGCTGCAAAAAAAGAAAAAAATAGAATAGAAACTGCACAGATGGTGTGTGTGTGTGTGTGTGTGTGTGTGTGTGTGTGTGTGAACTTCAAATAGTGTCATCATAAAGGGTCTCTGAGGAGATAATACTTAAACTGTAGTGAGGATGTATGTATATTTTGCCAGCTTATTTAAACAACATTTGACTATATACTTAACAGGGACCAGGTATGTTCAGGCATACACCACAGATGTCCTGGGACAGGGCCCGGGAATGTCCAGCTGTGTACAGGCTGACACACGGAGCCTGACCCAGCCAAATGACCTTGACTTCGGAGCCTGCTTATGTAACCCTTTAGGTAAACATGCCTTGCACCTGCGGGAGGGAGCATGAGCACTTCCGTGCACTCTCCTCCCCCAAAACCTCTATATAATGGTTGCTATTGCTAATTAAAGACCCTGGTTCCTTCTCATGTCAGCTCTGCATGTCTTCTTTACATTGGGCATCTCACCACCAAAACTGCACCCCCAAATCCCCAGTGACGACAATACTGTTTCAAATAAATTTAGTGGGAAATAACTCACATAGGTTAAATACACACAAATCAAATTATTTGATATAAATGATGATAAACAGTCAACTTAAATTACTTTTACTGACTTTTGCACAATTTTGACATTGTTACATAAAATTGAGCCTTGATATCCAAGGGTTCCCCATCCACAGATTCAACCAACCACATATTGGAACTATTCTAAGAAACATGTTACTTTTTTGCTGACCTGTACTATGTAATTAGGCCTATGATGGTTGCCTCTGTACTGAACATGTAGAGACTCTTTTTTTCTTCTTATAATTCCCTAAATAATACAGTATAATAACTATTTACATAACATTTACAGTGTATAAGATATTATAAGTGATCTAGAGAAGGTTGAAAGTGTATAGGAAGATATGTGTAGGTTATAGGCAAATAGTGAGCCATTTTATATAAGGGATTTGAGCATCTGTAATTTTGGTATCCACGGAGGGTACTGGACCCAATCCATGATAGATATTGAGGATAACTGTGTGTGTGTGTGTATATATATATATATATATATATATATATATATATATATATTGTTTATTCAATAAGTCATAGAGTATCTTGTTCTCAGTAATTATTTATTTACTTAATTCCTTGTACCTGCTTTGCCATTATTAGAGATCTGCTGACTTCATCGTCTTGTCAGCAAGAAGCTGGCAAAAATAATTAACACAATTTTCTGAATAATTTTTGTACGAAATAACTACTTTCATTCCTAGTAGCTAACTGTATGTGTATGTTTATGACTGTTAGATTTTTGGCTAATTTGAACAATATAAATATTAAAAATGTTGTTTTCCTTACATGGTGTTCTGTTTATTTGTTTGGTAGCAAACCACCTTGATATTTCACTGTCTTAATATAACAATTTGTTTTTAATCTCTCATAGATCTGTGGCTTGACTGGCATCCACTTGGGATTTTCATGTGAGGCCCCTCATGTGGATAGTTAGATGCTCCACTGAGCTAGAATTCCAAGCTGAACAATGGCTGTGAGCTGTGAGCTCAGCCAGGAATATTGATCAGACCACCAGCACTTGGCTTCTCCATGTGCCTTGAGCTCATCACAGCAGGGAGACTGGTTTCCAAGATGGGTCACCCCAAGAAGAGCAATTCAAAGGGATCTAGTTGGAAACCTCAAAGGTTCTTCTGATTTGGCCTTGGAAATCCCCTAATATCACAACCATACATTTTCTTAGTTCTGAATTCAAGGGGCAACTCAGATTCAATAAGAAAACACATAGTAGGGAAGAATGATTCATTGGATGTCCATCTTTGGAAACCAGCCACCATACATTGTCCTCTACCCATGCTTAAAGATGTTAGAAGATTATATGGGGGATTCATAGACATAGACCACTATTGAGAACTGCAGTGAGTGTTGGTCTGCTGGCTTGTTCACCATACCAGTGTCTAAGGGTAATAGTGAAATGCCACAGTGAAAATTGTAACATATGTGTCTGGTGGTAAGGAGATTAGTGGTTTAGAGTATAGATCAGAAAGAGTTCAACAGTATATAGCTTGCTTGGTCTATTGATTTTCTTTTGAACTATTAAAAAGTAAGATGGATGACATGTATAAAGATAAAGAAGAGCCAGAATTTTAAAAGAAGATATTTTACATGAATACATTTAAACTGAGATTATTGATAAGATTAAGGACAGACATTATATTTTATGATTTGTTGCTTCAAAGATGTCAATGACTAAAATATCACTTTAGAATTTGGTTTGAAAATGTATGTGAAATTAATACATAATCGGTGTTCTAATGGCAGTCTTATTTTTAATTTTCCCAGAGCTTCAACTTGTTTATCAGATGAATGTGTATTCTAATTTATCTTAAAGACAAAACATAGTTTATTTTACAATATAAAATATAGGAAACTATAATTATATTTGTGAGTGGATATATATGGCTCAACACACATACAAACTTCGCAGTTTATATTTTATGTAAAGTATATTTTTACCATCACTTAAATCTCGTCTCAGTTATTACAAGGGAGTCAATATCTTTAGATCTAGAATTCCCCAATTCTAATATTTAAAAAAAAAACAAAAAAAAACATTGCTATGTTTAAGGCATATATTAGTTGTAAAAGTGAGGTAAGGGAACCTCCTCAGAAGCTATATTTTAAATACTGCTTATAAAAACTTCAGCGATTTTTTTGATACTCTTTATTACAAATTGGATTTCTGGCTTTTGTCAAATGATATAAATAATTATTTGATTTTGTCCAACAGTAACATTAGCAAAATTTTCTCTCATCTAAAATAAGTCTTCTTGAATTATGGTACCTTTGAAATCTTCAGCAATGCCTTTCATTTCTTTCTGTATTCCTAGCAAGGCCACATCCATTGTAGGAAATGACTCTGATTATATTCCACTACACCTGTGTTGACATGTTTCAAAGAGATGATTTTACCAAGATTGTGTGCCATTGTAGGGAATAACTTCTGGGTGGGATTTCTATTTAAGTATTACGGTCCCCATCTGGAGATTCAGGTAACTCATAACCTGTATGAAATTGAATCTGTTCATTTAAATTAACTATAGAGAAAATCTTCTCCTATCATCTAGACTCCAATTTTCCCAGAATTAACTGTGAACCAGGAGGATGGCAATTTGAGTTACATTGTACCTTTAACCACTGAAATTGAATCTGAATTAACTTGCAGATAACAGCTCAACTGATGATTTCAAAGTTGAACATGAGCCTTACAGTGGAGACTTATTTCTTAAATTGCCCTAAAATAAACTACGCAACAGAAACACATCTGTGCTAAATTTGCCCTCATTACTTTGAAAGAAGAGAGAAAAAATGAGGGTCATTTTACATACTGTTATTGACTTTTCCAAACTAATGTTTTCTTTTTTAGCCCATCAACAAGACTTGCCAAAAGGATTTGCTGTGTGCTTCAGTGTGGGAATGCAAACTGCTCTGTTTGCCTGTCTCCTGGCCTGTGCTCAGTAGAAGGAGGCTAGAGAGAATTCTCACAAGGAAGTGTACTTGTCCAAGAATTCGCAGGAAAAAAGCAAATGGCAAATATTGACTGATGAGCTATCCAGCACTATGTTAAGGCAAAGTAAGGAGCTGGTACCCGTAACATGGAGGATACACACTGGCTAGCACAGTAGGACAGCGATAGATTTGAGTCTGTGTAAACAAACAGGAATCAAAGAACACCAAACCAGTGATCAGGACAAGGCAAAAAGAGAAAAACCTGGGTGACCAAAGGGCATGCAAATAATTAAAATTCCAGATAACTAAGAATCAGAAAGAAAGACAGGTGATAAACAAATTAGAAAAAAGCCTCATGAGCTGAGTCAGTGATATACACAATAAGAAAAAGAAAATTAACCCTATATTTCTTTTATTTCATAGATCAAATCAGTGTGTCAGGCACATAGAAGTATTTGATAAATACATGTTGTTTTGAATTAAACCATGACGAACTGAAGACTGAAGAGCTTGCTGTCCCAGAGTGTCATCATTACTGAACTGTCAAGGATCAAATATAGATTCTGGTTCTGCTTAGGATTTGTGAAGAGTGGAAGAATGATTTTGACAAAGCTATTAACTTCAGATGCATCTGTGAAATTTAATGAATGGGAGCCACTGGGTCTTGTAGGAGACCCAACCTCATCTCAAATGAGACACTCGTATGAGACATATCATAGGAGAGATGCTATTGGATGCTTAGAGGCATATGACTTTCTATAAGTTCTTTGTCTGGCTTCCTCAAAGATAGCCAGTATCCACACATATTTAAACAATATCTGTGCATCCACCCACTATTGCCAGGTAGCATAATTCACCAAGAGACAAAGGTACTGCTTCTATGTCTCTAATTGTGGCTAGATTTTCTCTTTGGTCTCATTTGTCCTTTCTCCTTCACTATCTACTGAGAAAAGAGGGAGATAAAAAACACACAATAGAGTCCTAAGAATACCTCCTGAGTTTTATACAGATGTTGAAAGACTTACGTGACACTGCTTTTGGGCCACTTTCAGTGCTTTATCATATGCCAATAAATAACACATCCATATATTTTTAATATGTTAGCAAGAAAAATGGACTTTATTGGAATGCCATAGATAGGTAGGAGAAGTTACACCATACTGCATAGAATAAACTTAAAATTTAGACTTCACTGCTAGTCTTCCAGAGGTCCCCTCTGGTTGTCAGCCATCTCACCTGTCCTTTCTCTTTCTCATCACAAGTTCTAATCTCTAATGTTCTGAACAATTCAGCTTGGTCTCTTGTGTACACCATTCATTCAAAAAAAGCCAAGAAATTAGTCACACTTTAATTTACAAATTAGTTAATTGACTATCTTGTATTATTGAAGAAATTTTTTAGAGGACTTCCCTCTCATACAAAATAGTTAATTAAAGCATACATCCAAGAAAATACTTCTCTTTTTATGCCAATTTTGTTGCTTAGAAGGCAGGGTTTTCTCTATACCATTGCAGAAGATAAACCAATGTATCGGTTATAGCCATTCTTAGACATTGCTGCTCCAGAAGCTATGAAAAGTGGAGGTGAGAAGATAAAATGGGGCCAGGGAGGGAGCTTCATAAGACAGAATGTGTGAGGTGATAGACATTATTATGGCTGATATTCAGTCTCATCAACTACAAAATGAAAATAACAGTGGTAATGGTTCACTAGGGTTATTTTGACATATTTTTAGAATAAACTGAATTGACAAATGTAAAGCAACTTGCACAATTCCTAGTGAAACTCCAAATGATGTCCTTCTTATTCCCATATTCCCAGAAGGTAGATTTCTAAAAAAAGAAGAAGGAGAAGGAGGAGGAGAAGAATTATTATTATTATTATTATTATTATTATTATTATTATTGCAGGTGAGAATAAAAGGTAAGCACAAATCATGGAGAATGGAAATGAAGAGCTCTATTCAGGGTAAAGTAATTTGCATGGTAAAATCATTCAAATCTTAATATTTTAAATTTAAAACAACTTTTGTGGTCATGATACTGTCATGTTCTTGGCTCAGAAGTGATTGCAAATTTATTTAGTAAAATTAACTATTGAAATTCACTGTTTTCTGGTAATTAGTGGAAAAATAAAACTTACCATGTGAAATTTTATTCTCTGTTCTACAAAGAAGTTAAATGGGCTTAAGGAAGTTGGCCGTTTATTGCTATAGTTTTGACTGCTCACGTTTTCTAAACAGGTTACCAGTAGGCTCAATAAGAGACCAGAGTACAAGAATTATTCCCTCTGAAACATCAGTTTCCACTAATCGGAAATGCCTCTCAGTTTGAATGTAGGAGTACATCCAAGCAACTCATGCTAGCCTAATTTTTAAACATGACTTAACCAATAACTCTCCCAGTTCACTTTTTCTATTTTCCTTCTCCCTGTACCAATACAATCCCCCCACACACACATACACACACACACACCTTGGGGGTGTTGCCATGAGAAATTATTTGTCTGTGTCAAAATTTCTGTTGAAGGATGTACAATTACTATTCAGTAATTGTCAAAATAGTTCATCAATTCCTCAACTACACAATGGGGTAACTGGACTAGGTCACCTGTATCTGTCCTTTCTTTGTCTGTGTTGCCAACAACATTTGAACTACGATTTGAAATTAAATAACTCAAGGAGGGAAGCAAATCATCTCAAAGTCATAACAATAGTAACCACGTTGATTGGTATGTGTAGATCTTGGCATAATGTAAACCTGTAATAAATTACTTTATATTGACAGAGATGGCCTTAGCATTCCCCTCAACTTTATTAAACTTTAGATAGGCTTCGTCCTGACCACAGGCTTCTGACCTCCCTTTACTTAGAACATTTACTTTAGATCTTTCCACAGTAAAATGTTTCTCTTGTTCTTTAAGATGTAAATCTTCTCCCAACCCCTTACCTGTTTTGCAATTCAGAAATATTTTTCTCCAGGACCTGCAACCCATCTCTTTGACATGTAATTATCAATAAAGATAGTGCTCCTATCTTCTAGTCTTTACAAGAAGGTAGAAGCCTAACCTAGATAAACACCAATTAGTAAACACAACAGACCTAATCACATTGACAAATACCATGTCCTCCAGTCCTTTTCCACCAAAGCACCTCAGTAAAAACTTTCCTACTATTTGTTTCAATGTAGTTAGTTGAGTTTATAGGAGAGAAAAAATTCCCTTCACACTCTTAGGGTCATTGACTGGGTCTGAAAATTGAACTGACAAAGAGATTAACAGCAGAAAAGCATACAAACTATTTAATATAAGTTTTTACTGACATAAGGAAATGAAGACCTAAAGAAAAGAGTTAGACCTGTGTATTTTTATGCTACATTTGATGAAGATTGAACAGTTGTAGAGAAATATGACAGATTAAGGAGTATGAAGTAAATATTGGGTCTTTGGAAAAGTCATGCATATTTTGTCTGTTTTTCAAAGGTCATTTATTTATATAAAGAACAAAGATCAATCAATGATATATTGCCCATTTTGTTTGATAATCTTTTGCCATCTTTCAGTGAGCTTCATAATTCCTTGTTCATAGAAGGATCTGTCTTTATCAGTGAAAAACTGAACAAGGTGCTGATTTACATCCTCATCCTCATTGAACATTATACCACGCAAGGAGTTTTGAAGAAAGCTAAACAAGTGGAAGACTGATGGCGCAAGGTGAGCATGATGGGTGTGGCAACACATCCCATCCACGCTCTAATAATTTTTGATGGATGATCAAACTTGTGTGTGGTCTCGCATTGCCGTGAAGAAACACAACTCCTTTACAATTAACAAGCTCTGGATGTTTCTGAATGAGGGATTCATTCAAAGTGTCCAATTGCCAACAGTACACATTCGAATTGGTTCCTTGGTAGGAGCTTGAAAAACACGACACCTTTAAAATCCCACCACACTGAGAGCATAACCTTCCTCTGATAAACATCTGCTTTCGATGTTATTTGAGGCGAATCATCATGTTGGGACCAAGACCGTTTGCTCACCCCATTGTTGTAAACAATCCACTTCTCATCACCAGTTATCAGTGGCTTCAAAAAAGGATTGTTTTCTTCGTATGTAATGAGCACGTTGAAGATGTTTATACGTGCTGTCAAATGAACTTCTTTGAGTTCATGCAGAACCCAAATATCGAGCTTGTATATCCCAGCTTCTTCAGGTGGTCGTGAACACTTGAATGATGGATGTTCAATGTTTCAGCAATGTCTCATGTCCTGTAACATGGGTTTGACTCTATCAATGCCTTTATTTTGTTGTCATCAACCTCAGTGGGCCTCCCTGACCAAGGAGCGTTGTTGAAATCAAAATCACCAGCATAGAATTTCGTGAACCATCATTGGCACTGACGTTCTTGTAGAGTATTGTCACCATAAACTTTATGCAACTTTTCACAAGCTTGACATGCGTTCTTCTATGTATGGAAGTAAAATAATAAAATATGGCAAAAATGCAGTTTGGTCTTCCATCTTCAACTTGTAAAATCTCCAAAACTCAACAAAATTGCTTACTTTTTTTTTTTTATTTAGAATGAAGCTAGAAATATCAGCTATCAAATGATATAGCAGTAACATAGATGCGAATGATTAGTGCTTTCAAAAATGAACTAGTGCCATCTGTTGCATACATGCATCATGACTTTTCTGAAGACCCAATATATAAACTGATGCAACTAAGCAAGGCCTATTTGCTAGGATTCTTCTTGATGCCTCTTTGTCTTTGGAGAGAAGAATGGGAGGGCATCTCTCACATGAGGATTTTATGACTTGTTTCAGGAAAGAAGGGTGAGGGGAGGAAGTGAGCAAAGCAACCTTCTTGCTTATGCCATTTTCTCATTCTTTCAGCCTAAAATATTCAGTATGGCAGGATGTCATTTTTTGGGGTAGCATGTCCTGAGCCTATTAAATTCAGTCTCTCTCTGCTATTGCAATAGTTCTGAATAAGATCTTCCTAGCTTGTTTAACTTGTTTGGTACAATATTTATTTAATGATATGAATTACCTCTGTCTTTCTAACAATCAAAAATAGGAAATCACATGATTGGCTAGAGTTTATACTTGAGGGAAACAAGATTACAAAACAGGCTTATTGTCACATAGCTGGTTATTCTCACTTCTCTATTCTACCCAGTAGGAGAGACCTAATGACACAGTATTCACACTTCATTTTTTCACAGCAATGACCAGCTCATAACCATTATATTATGGGGTGTAGAGTTAGAGTAGCCTGTTCTATCATCCAGGTGCTATTACATCACAAATTTAAATAACCTAATGATGTAAAGCAACGTGAGGAAAAGTGTACCCAACTGAGTTAGGAGCCGAACATTCAGGATTCAGCTATTTGGACCTATCCTGTTCTAGAACATGAAAAAGTCACCTAAACTTTCTGCTTCTCAAATTGTTCATAAAGTGGAGTAGTTTTGAGGGTTAGAGTTAGGAATATCCACAGACTGTTATTGGATGCTTATTGTGTAAACTACTACATTTAAAAAAAAGTAGTAGTTTGCATATATAACCCATTTACTGTTCCCATAAAGCCGTGGGTCACTAAATTATCATCCTCATCTTACAAATGAGGAAACTCAAAGCAGAAAAAGGTTAACTCATTTGCACATACTGACACTGCTAAGAAATAGTAGAGCCAAGATGGGAAAGCAGAGTCTGACACGGACTCCCATGTTCTTATCAGACTGTACAGCATCTCTACAGGTGAAAAGTGCTCAGACCCAGCATCCAGGATGTGGCATATAGAACACTCCCAAAAAGTGCGCTATCAGGGCCAGCCGAGTGGCTCAGTTGGTTAAAAGCTCGCTCAAGTGTGCGAGCTGAGCTCTGAGCAACAGCAGTTTGATGCCCAGCCCGAGCTGAGCAGCCGCTGAGCTGTCAACAGGTAGCAGGATGGCTCAGCTAAAAAAAAAAAAAAAAAAAATAAGTGCACTATCATTAGTTACCCTTTTATTAACATGCACATAGTATGCCTTTCTGGTTAGAAGACTTCAATAAAATATAAAATAAATTATTTGGAGTGATATTTATAAGATAGGAAGCTATTTGTATTGTCCATATATGTACACATAATATTCCATGTTTGATCTATTCATCGGGTCAGCCTCCTGGTCAGAATCGGCAGTCTAGGCAGGAAGCCCAGATTTAAAACAGCAGGTATGGGTGTGGCAGGATTCCATTTGTGTAAGCAAATACCTGGCAGCATACATTCCCGAAAGAAGAGTAACAAAGAATGGGGTTCAAGAATGAGAGTGAGCAGGTTGGATTGAAGATGTCAGTGGAAAATAAAACTAACACCAACGCCACATAGGTTTCATCCCTTCCTTTCGTGTATCATTTAAATAATCTGTGACATTAGAATAAACATAATTTTCCTCTGAATACCTCAATGCAATTTAAATAAAATAGTTCAAAAATATAAAATCTTTGGATATAAAATTGCCTGTCAAAGTCTAAAAGGAAGCCATAGGGAGCCTTAATAGACAACTTCTTGCAATAAAAGGGTATGATATTCTCCTTCAGTCATGGAGAATGGAGGTTACTCTTAGTAATGGAAGCATCAAAATCTCATTTAACATACATTCAAGTGGATGAAGATAGTGGTTATTGTAAATTTGCTAGAGAAAGAATTAAAAAAGCTGAGAGAATTTCAACAGTGCCTGAAACAGAATGGATAATAAAGGGCTATTTGAATGCTTCATAACAAAAAAAAAAGTTGCTTTTTATATTCCTCTGTTTTACTCTTTGTGAAGACCGCATATTCACAAACAAATAAACAAAACTCATGACAAACCATCTATTCTTATAGCAACTATGTTTCCTCCTTGTCAGAGTTTTTGTTGGAAAATTCCTCTTATCAAAGGACTAACACTGATACCTTATGAAATTAGCTTATTGTCTTAAACCTTCTACAAATAAAGCTCAGTATTGTTTTTCTGATGAGAGGGTTGTTACTGCTTGTTAATCAAATTATCACTGTGCCCCTTTTCATACAATGGTATAGAAGCTTTGCTGGTTTGGCCTACTAATATTGAGAACCAGAAAAAAGGTAACACTCTAAATGGTATGCAAATATGTCAAATGTTTTCTTAAATTACCCACTGCAATCTTTGGCTAAAGGTCAATAGAATCCAATAATTATTTTTATTGATATGTATGTTTGCATAGCAAGTGTCATTTGCAAAAGGTAATTATTTACATAACTTCTCTGAGTTTTATCTCCTAATGACTTGGAATTTATCTCAGCACAACTTAAATTAAAAAAAACAATAATCTAAATTTGCCTTTCTGTATCATCGGGGAGTTATGTAGTTAATTAAAAGAGAAGCAATGATTTATTCATTTTTTTTATGGATATCTGAGAAATAGTCTCCAAATATTTGGTATTAATTCTGGTTTAATCCCCTCCCATTAAATGGAAGTGAGACCTGTGCCTTGCTTTTAACCAGTGAAATATGGCAAAGATACTTAGATGTCACTCCTGTGATTGCATTATGTAAAATTTCATCTTGCTAGCAATCTCAATCCAAATACTCTCAAACTCAATCCATATATTCTCCTGTATGGCTTGATGAAGTAAGCAACATGTCCAAGAAATCCAGCTGGAAAGGCAATGTGAATGGCCTCCAGGAGATGAGGGTAGCTGGTAGCTGGACTCCAACCAACAGCCAGTAAGAAGCTGGGGCCTTTAATATTATCACCTCAAGAAAATTCTGCCAACAACCTGAGTGAGCTTGGGACTAGATTTTTCTCCAAGTGAGCCTCCCAATTAGAACACAGCCCAATCACCTCCTTGATTATATTGTTGTGAGACTGAAAGCAGAGGATCCAGTTAAGCTTTGTCTGGACTCCTGATTTACAAAACAAACAAACAGACAAACAAACAAAAACTTTTATATGATACATATGTTATTTTAGGCTACCACATTTGTGGTAATTTGTTATGCAGCAACAGTATGTTAACAGGCTTCATTTTTGCTATTAATTAAATGAAAATTCAAGCATCAAAGTACCAAATACAAAAATTTATACTTGTACATGATAAAAATAATACACAGAATAAATAAAGAGTACCATGATGAAATAAGCCTTTCTCGAAAAATAACTAGTCCTACTTCCAAAATGTAACTATTATGTAACCTTCCAAAAATCTTCTGAACAACTTCAAGTTGATGAGAAATTCTATTTCTTCATTTTCCCTGAAGATATTTACTTTAAAAATTATTTTAGTGACAAAAATATTGCAGTTAAATGGTTGTTTAATTTTTCATTGTTTTAAATGTATCAGTGAGATTAGGATATTGCTATTTGTTCAACTGAAATTCAACTGTCCTTCTGTTAATCTATTTATATTATTTGCCCATTTTTATTTAGCAATTTATCATTTTCTTATCAATTTTTGGAAATAATTAGTATATTACTAACAGTAATATATTGTTTTTCATAGGCATTTAAATTTTTTCTAATTTTCTTATTTATTTTTTTACTTATTTTGAATATCGTTTCCTCTGGACAAATAGTTTAACTTAATGCAATCAAATCTGTAAAGCTTTTTCTTTATGGTAATTCTGAAACAAATGTTTTATAAAACAACACTTACCAAGTATGTGTATGACATTCTGATATTTTCTCCTTATTTACTTCTTTAAAAATGCTGAGAGTGACTCAATAAATTGATTTTTTTATAGTTTTGAAGTTAAAAATATGTTCCTAATTTTTCAATGCATGGATATCTATTTAGCACAGATCCATTAAATTGATAAATTCTTATATTGATTATTATTTTCACTGTTGAAATACTTATAAAAACAGAAAACTCTGGAGTACTAGAAGTACAAAAATTCCCTAATGGCTTTGGTTGATTGGAATGATGAGTCTATATTGCTTTTTAATTTATATATATTACATACTATCATTACTGTGTATAGTGAATATTTATATCTATATGTGTGTGATTTGCTTTGCCCATTATTCCATGTGTGGTCTCTGACTTACCTTCTTGGATCATTTTGCTTTTTATTTATTTATTTTTTAGATAAATCTTATGATTTCCTGATCACCTTCCAGAGCTTTTGAGCTTATCAGATGATATAACAAAGATAAATGGCTGGTAAATAATAATTTCTGTCTATGATGCTTTCTGCTACCCCACTCCAGAATTTATGAGGCATTAGTGATAGTAATTAGTTATAAAAATTAAGCTCTATACCTCAAAAGAGAAACTCAGGCTTTTTCAGAGTCAAAAATATTTCTAGAATGTTAAAAATAGTCAGTGGGATTTAAGATGTGCAAGTACAATGGAGATCAACTTTGACAAAATCTAGTAGATTTAAAGATGCAGTAGAGTTTAGCTTCAGCCAATAATCCAGTCATATGTATAGACATTAGTGAAAATTTTCCACTTGTGTCCAAGAAATAAGTATAACATTATTTATTGCAGAAATGTTCATAAGAATGAAAAATTAGGGGAAAAAAAAAAATGTGCACTAACTGAATGGAAAATAAATTTGGTATATTTGTATTTGACATACAACAATAGAATGAATGAGTTAGAGCTTTAAGAATTGTGTTAGCTAGAAGAACAGTAGCAGGTATGTATTACAGCTCAAATGCTATAGAAATGCATTTCTTTACTCACAAAACATGTTTCTCAGCAGCTGTCTGCTTTTCTTCAAGTGCTATGTCAGGGGCTATGTTTTTTGCATGCTGTGGTTCCATGATCCTCTAGGTCTTTGTCATCATCCTGCAAGCAGAAATGGAAAGATGTTAGGGTGTATACTTCTTAGTTAAAATCTTTGGACCAGAAATATCCCATCACTTCCATTCACATTTCATTATATAGACTTCAGTCATATGGCCACACCTATCTATAAAGAAAGCTAGGAAATAGATTCTAGCTGTGACTCCTTCCCCCAAAAGACAGATTAAAAATAATAATAATAATAATAATAATAATAATAATAATAATAATGAGAGTTTTGTCATGTATTAGCACGCATTAGTCTTACAAGCATAATATCAGTGAAAGAGAACAAGTTGAAAATTAATATAATTGGTACGCAACAATTTATATAAAATTCAAATGCATGCAGTGAAAATCATGCAATGTTAAAGAAAATGCTTATATAATAAAAATATAAAGAACTCCATGGAAATGATAAATCCCAAATTCAAGAGAGTAACTTGAGAATAAGGAAAGGAAGTATGTTGGGGAGTACATAAGTGATGCCAACTTTAACTATGCATCTGAACCTTTACATGGAATACTTCAAAATACATTTTTAAAATAACCTGATAAACTGTGATTCTTCATGAGAGAAGATAAAAGCCATGTAAGGCAAGTAGCTATCTAGATTATCTTGCTCAGAGGGTTTTGTGGAAGGGTAAAAGTTGGAGCTGAGACTGTACAAGACCAACACATCTCAGAGCACTAATAAACACTTGTATTTATATGAAAAGAGAATAGGTACATTGGTGTGATAAACAAAGATCTATAGAACTGACAATAAAAGAAAGAACATGAGGCCTTTTTAAAATCTACTTGCAGATTTTGAAGAAACGTTTTCTTTTTAAGCTGGAATGTTATAAACCTTATAACCTGCACTCTAAAACATATGAACATGTGCCTCTGGGCTCTGTTCAGTTGAAGGCAAAAGTTCCACACCAGCTAGAAAAACAAGTGGGGTTGCTTACTGTGAATTCCACTAAGGAGTATCAGGAAATCTCATCACCTTAGTGAAAATTTATTTTGTTGACTTCCTCAGCTTTCCTTTGCTTGACAACTAAGTTCCCATGGTAAGAATGCCTTGAAGTATTTCCTAGTATATTGCACTGTTTCATTCTACATTTTTTTCTGAAGTACTGATAACTTTGCATTAGTATTCCTCCAGTATGTTCTTGGCAAGAAATCTAGACACCTTTAAAATTATTTTAATTAACGCATTTATCTTTATTTTGTTCATTAGTGTATTGAAGATATGAAGCACTTATCTGCACTCAATTATTGCCAAATTTAGTTAAGTACAAAAATTTTCTATTTGGACAATAATTGAACCACCTAAGGAGTCCCATGATTGTTTGTCATAATTGGAAGTGAAAACAAATATTGGTGGCTAAGCAGTGAGAGCAGGGGATAATACTTGTCATGAAAATTCATAGGAGACAGGTCATTAAGAAAAACTTCACAGAGCAGAACAGTTTGTGTTGGGGTTTATAGCCTGTATTGGATTTTGGTATGAAGGAAAGAGACAGAAACAACTGTGCATGTCATTTCAAAATGATATAAATTTAGAATATACTGTCATTGAAAACCACAAATATCTGTGTTATGTGAGAAGACTAGCAGGTACAGAGAGCTATTCATTTTTTTCTTTGCCTATTGAATCATTTCTAGATATATTCCTTTCTCCACATAAGGGGATTTTATTTAACCTTTTTCCATTACAATTATCATTCACTTCAACAAAATTAGCATGATTCTAAATAAGGGTACAACAACTACAATATATTCTCAACATAGGTTTTACATGAAATAAATAAATGTGATTTGTTGAAAATATTACTGTGAAACTGTGTATGTTAATATTAAGACCAAAGATATGTTATGCATTATTAAGAATATTTGTTGTAGACTGTCCTAATTTATATCAAGTATGATCAATAAGACATAAAAATGTCACTATATAAAGATATTAAATAATTATTTGTGTAGTTAATAATACTAAATATTTCTTTAATATGTTAAAAATAATTTTCTTTTTCCACCGCTAGTATGTAAAGTCTACAAACCATAACTTTTGCTGGGTAGTGGCTTATATTTTTTAGGACCTTGGATAGCTCTCAGCATAGCAGTTCAAAGTAATAGCTAAAAGAATAATACATTTGCTTTTTATATTCATTTTCATATTTGTAATTATATAACATATACCTATTCATATATATTTCTCTATTTTATTTTACCAAGTTAGAAATACTAAATGTACTGTTATCCTTGTAAATTTCATATTTATGTACTTCAATAATAAGCCAGATTGAGAAGCAACATAAATCAGGATAGGACTATTTATTCATGTGTACAGTCTACTAATTTAGCAATAACTGTTTACCAATTAATATCTCCCTAAGCTGGTTTTATGAAAAAAATCTTTATTTGGCAAAATCTGTCTTAAGAATCTCATTTAACAATGGGAAATGAAAAGCAAATTAGGTTTTGAACCAGATTTTCAATTAATTCTCTTTATTAATTTGCCAATGGAGTTGAGCACTCACTGTTTCAAAGCCATGTCCCTATAATGTAATCTTCTTTTAAGATTTCTAAATAAAATTATGAATTAGGATATTCTATTACCTGGAGTATTTATGAAAGTCTTTTTCTATTGATTTGTTTAATTAAAGGCTAAATGTTCAAAGACCATATACAAATGAAGCTGCATTTTAGTCATCTGAGCTGTATGAAGATGGTTCAATGAGTGAGGTCATCATGGTTGATTTTTCTTGAAAGAGTTTGCCTAGATTAGGGTCAGCAAACATTTTCTGTAGAGGACCAAATAGCAAATATTTCAACTTTGTGCCATATAGTTGTATGGCAACTACTAAACTCTGCCGTTGTAGCATGAAATCAGCAGCATGGAAAATAAGAAAATGAATGAGTGTGGCTTGATCCCAATGAAACTTTATTTACAAAAGTAGGCTACAGGTTAGCTCATTTGAAAGAAGAAATAGCTGATATTTTCAAATTGTTTCTATTATTTCCATCTGCCATCATCCTTAAAATTGAACATGATAGTACTTAAAATTAAGCTGCACAGGTGCTTTAGTGTCTCAAAATTAGAATATGTGCATAGATAGTTGTCCAAGGACTCTGTTTTCAGGTGATTTTAACTCTAGGCTTCTTGGGCTGCTCTTCTTTCTCTTTCCAATTCTGCTCTGCTCCCCTATTTTGTAATTAATATTTACTGCCCCCCATACATACATACACATAGCTGAAATGACCAATATTTATTCAGGAGAGATGTATGAGCAGCTGTTGGTCTCTTCTAAATGTTAAAATGATAATTAATCTTTATTGCCCTTGGTTATTACCTGCCAAAGCAGCTTTCAGTGTCATGTAAATTAGACTTCTATGACTCTGTTTTGACAATTTAACAGGAGACTTTTCCCTGGTTGGACTATGGGTGGTCCAAAAGCCTCAAGTTTCCTAGGAGATTAATTAAAACCTATCAAACTAGATTTCTTTATGGCTAAAAACACATCAAATCTATGAAGGTTTTACAAGAGCAACCTTAACTTTGAGGGAAAATAATGTTTTTGTTTTAGATATATGACATTCTCGTATATGAATGAAGCTTGCCCTGGAATTCATATCCTCCTCAATATGGACTGGTATCAGGGCTTGTTTTAAACATGAAATACAGCAGAAGTAATGCTGTGCCAGTTCTAGGACCGAGCTGAACAAATGCCCAGAAGCTTCCGTTTTGGTGTTCTTAGGTAGAGTTCCTGAAACTACACACATGTAGGAAGGGGATGGAGGGAAGTAGGGGTGGTGGTGGTGGTGGGGGTTCTGAGTGTTCTAGCTAAACCCAGACCCCAGGAGACCTGATAGCTGAAGACAGCTATGCAAACTGACACTAATAAAAACATCAAAAGAACCATCTAGCTGGGCTCAGCCTAAGATTAAAGAATTGTGAGTAAAGTGAATGAAGTTATTTTCAATCACTGCTTTGAGGCTGGTTTGATATGTACCTATACAGAACTGAAGTGAAATTTGGTACCTGGCAATAGGGAGTTGCCATAACAAAACCTAAAACTTGTGGCATTGACTTCGAGAGAAGCCAATAAGAAGACCAAAGGACTCCAAGGAAAGTGTTATTGGAGGCTGGGGAAAACAATAAGGAAACCTCACTTGATGTTGAGGAAAAGGAATTTGAATTATTTACTGAAAAGATAATTAGAGAAACTCTCACCTATAGTAATTAGGAAATGTTTGGCTAATTAAGAATTTGGCTAAGGAGATTTCCAGGGAGAATGCTGCAAGTGCTTATTGGCTTCTTTTTGCTGTGTACCTGTTATTAGTAGACTGAAAAAGAAGGAACGGTGTCATCCTCAAACAGAATATTCAGGAAACATTTCCAACCTGCATGTGCTGGGTGGGAAAACAAAAGCTTTTCATTCATAGCATCTGCACCTAGCAAAATGTTCTCAGAATAGAAATACTCTCAGGCATTTCAGGGAAAAATCAAATCCAGGATAAAAATCAAATATGGACTTAAGAGTAAAATCAAGTTGAAGATGTGGCGATAATACCCCCTATAAAGACTTCATGGGCCAGCTGAGTGGCGCGTTGGTTAAGCGCTGGCTTGGGAAGCCAGTGGCCCCGGTTCAGGTCCCACATATAAGGGCCAGTGACACTGCCCTCAAAAAAAAAAAAAAAAAGACTTCAAAAGGACTTAACACAAAGCTTCTCAGACTCTCTCAGACAGAAACAAAGGGCTCCCCATGTTCTTGAAGGCATGCGTTATAGATACTCTCCCCTAGGAAAAAGAACCTGTGGAAATACTGAGTATATTGTCCCATGGCTTCAAGTGGAATTGGGCCTAATGTGGAGAGATTTGTGGGGGTGGCTATTTCTAATGGAGTGGATTGTAATTTAAATCTTAAAAGTTCCTCAAAAATTTTAAAGAATTATAAGTTTGATGTAAAAGGGTCAGAGATAGTATAAAATGCAAACAAACCTCCTGACTCCAAAACTTCTAATGTGAGGAAGCAGACAGGAGAAAATTACCTAGATGCAAACATTGATGATTTCTTATGGAAAAGTAATCCTTAAAAGACAAAGGTCCAGATTACAAAACCAAGCAACAACAAGAATCATCTTCGATGAAGTGAAACAGAAATGGGTCCCAACCAGCCTACATCCCTCATCAGAGAGTAGTGGGTGGGAATGATACTAGGTGCTTGTCTGGAGTTCAGAATGACTGCGAATTATTGAATGCTCTGTCTCCAGTCTCCCCTCACCGGACTCTTAATCAAACATCTGTGTGGCAGTGTCTATTGCACATATTGTTCCCGTGTCTTACCACGAATTATTTGGTGGACATGGGGGAGATAACATATCTCTAGTTCAAATAATTTCTAAAATAGATAAAATTTTACCCAAGGAGCCTTATTCTCAATTGACATAATTTAGATTATGAGATGTTGGACTTCAGGCCTGAGCTGGAAGCATTGGTGGGATAAGATGTTTTCGGGGTCTTGAGAAGGAGGAGAATGTATTTTACATGGAGGAAGAACATGAATCATGGGGAACAGAGGGAATACTACTAAATTCCAATGAAACATGCCTCTCAGTATTTATGACTTTCAATAATCATGCTCTAGTGTCCTTTTCTTCCCCTTGTATCTGGGCTGGTTCTGTGATTTGTTTTAATCAACAGAATGTATTGGAAATGGTGTTGTCCATTCCTAGTGTAAGCCTTAAGAAGATCTCACAGCTTTCTTTTCTGTATGTCCTTGGGAACCCTGACCCTCAAAGGAAGAAATCTTGCTATCTTGATGGAAGATTCCATGGAGAACCAAATGGAAAGGCCTTGTAGAGAGAGAAAATCCCTGAGGCTAGTTGGAAAGAAAATTACTGAGTCCAGCCTGAAAAGCACATCCCCCTGAGGGACTCACTGCAAGATAAAACAGAAGCCTAGCTCTGAAGAATCAAAAACAAATAAAATGGTTGTTGGTTAAACCAATAAGTTTTGGAGTGTTACATAGCAATAGGTAATTGAAACAAGAATCAATCCTGCTCTGTAGAAAAGCAGAGGAAAGTCACATCTCACTGGATACATTGGCTGATGGAATAAATTAATCAGCCAATTTATATACAAAATAACAGATATATATGAAAAGTATATGAACAGACCCAGTGGCTCAGTTGGTTAGAGTGCAAGCTATAAACAACAGGGCCCCCAGTTCGATTACCACATGGGCCAGTGAGCTGCGCCCAAGCTGCGCTGCTGCTGAGCTGCCAACAAGCAGCCGGATGGCTCAGCTGGTGAGAGCACATGCTCTAACAGTAAGGTTGCCAGTTCTACTCCTACATGGGATGGTGGGCTGTGCCTTCATCGTCAACTAGATTGAAAACAGCTACTGGACTTGGAGCTGAGCTTGTGCCCTCCAAAATTAAGACTGAAGGACAACAACTTGACTTGGAACTGAAGGGTCCTGGAAAAACACAATGTTGCCCTTCCCCAATTCCCCAACACTGTTCCCTTCCTCAATTTCCCAATAAAATCTTAAAAAAAAAACAAAAAGTATATGTACTACTGTTTAATAAATGTCTGTTTGTATGCATTTGCCTATGCATTTGTATATGTATATATGATTGTGTGTGTCTATGATTAGAAAAATATTTTTAAGAGCAAAAAAGCTGTGCCTATACCTCATTACTTCATTAACTCATTAGTAGCCCGTTCTTAGTCTGTTAGTTGATTCAAATTCATTTCATCAATTAGAGTGATGTGCTATCCATTACTATAGTACCTCAGCACCCTTTTAAAGTAATTGTGAAATTATTCTTACTTTCAGTTTTAGCATTTGCAAAAATACAGAAAGCAGAATTCAAAATCACTGACAAAACCACCTTAACTTGTCCCTCATGGCCCACTGTATTCTTCCATTCTGGAACACATAAAAAATTTGAAAATTAACATTGATGTATCTTTTTTTTCACATAAATAATTTCACATAAAAGTTTCTGTTGTAAACAAACAAACAAACAAAAGAGTCCTATATTTGCCTTTTGTTTAAACTCCCTCTAGTTGTAAATGTATCTTTACTGGTAATTCATAATATCTGTAAAAGGAAAAGTTAGCTTTTTTAGTATTGGTGAGCCCTCATCACTGAAGGGTAGAAAATTAGACTATGCTTTTGTGGTAATGAAAAGAAAAGAAAATAGTTACTAGAATCCATTGATTTTTTTTTTTTTTTACTATAGATAACCTCAAAATTTCCCCTTACAATCATGATTAATTGCTTACATACCTGATATCATTCTCATCTCCCACTATCTTTTTCTTTCTCTTTTGTATAATCCAGCTGCCATGATAATTACATTTTCTTGACTGATTGTTACAGGATAGAGATTTGAAAGCCAGGGAGAGAGCAAACATGAGAAGTCATTCTAATACAAGAATTCATTCATTCTTCTATTTATAGAACCGAAATGGTAACACTATGTAACATCTAGTCATTTCCCAACTTAAAGAAGTATAATTAATCAATTTAAAGCTATAGTTTCTTTAAGGGGCTTTAATAAAAATCATAGTTACATACCATCATTGATCTTGACAACCATCTTTCAAGGTAGGCATTTTTCCCATGTCATTTGTGAGGCAGCTAAGTTTTACCAAAGCTAAGTGACTTGCACATATTACACAATTCTTAACTGATATTTGAATCTTTCCCCCCTGAATCCAAAGCCTAGCCTTTTTTACGTTGTACTCACTTAGTTAATACATAATTTAATGCTTAAAGACTTCAATATAAAAAAATTTTATGCTTGTAGCTTGAGTCCACACAAATTTTAAAAGATGAATTAAAGATAGAAACCTAAAATAATTCTGTACAAAATCAATTCAAGGTATGCTGTGTAGTATCTGGTAATAAAATGTAAAGGTAAATAACTATCCAAACTATTATCTATTGTTAGCATTTTTCTTTGCTTTTGTCAAGAAACTTTATAAATCTCAGCATTTCAAATTTCGATGGGTTTCCTGTCACCATTTCTCTAACTTTGAGGTAAGAGAAGGAAAAAGAAGAAAACAAATTATTTCCTTAGTATATATACCATAGCACTTGGAAAAACAGATTCCTAATCACTACAACTAATTAGCACCAAAGCAACTGGATCAAAAGTGAAGGATTCAACCACTTATACCAGACATCATAGTGTCTAGATGCATCTGTGTGATTAGAAACATCTGGACAATTGACCAAACGATTGGATTTTCACTCATAATTTAGTAATTGCATAAATAATACCCTCTATGCTATACATTGTCATGTTCCTAGACTATTAAATGTGTAAACAAGAACACTGCCTATAGTACATGATTCTAGAGTGTTCAAATTAGAATCACATTGTAAAGAAAACGGAAGGCAGTTTCAGACATTAGGCTTCATTTACAACCTTCCCTGATTTAGCCCTCATCAGGTCATGCACTTTGATCTGGAATAATGGCTCTCAAACTATACCCCATGAGGCTGCACAGACAATTCTATGGCATCCAATTCTAATCAATCCACTCCCACTTTCCAAGAGAAAAGTCATTCTATCATGAAAATTACCATTTTGTATCTTATCTGGAGTGAGTGGATGAGTGTGTGTGTGTGTGTGTGTGTGTGTGTGTGTGTGTGTGTGATGACATTTAATATATTCCTATGGATTTTATGCGAACTTCCATCAGGTACCCTGTAACTTAAAGAATGTTAAGTCTTTTGATCTCATATAGTCAACTATGAGAAAAATTCTGTCAGTTCTAACAATGTACGTATCGAGAAAACTTCAGCAATAGAAATATTTATTATGTGGTAGCATGAGGAATGAGTATAAAAGAATCTCAATTCAGTCATAACTGTACTCTCAACAGAAATGTGGCAGTAAATTCAGAGATGAAACGAAAAATTAATTTGTGGAGATGGCAGGTGGCAGACATATATTACTGCCATATTGTTAGTCTTGCGGCACAGTGGGTTGCATTTTTATTCTTCATGCCATTTATTCACATATATTTGCTTCAGTTTCCAAGTAGAGGAAAATGCCTTTTGTTTTTCCAAGTATGTGATATGAGGTGGTTTCATATTGGATGTGGTCATGAATCAATTAGTGAACACTTCTCTTGATTGAGAGCAGGTGATATATAGATGACCACGAGTGGTGCAATGCTAATAGAGCAGGCATCCAGGCTGAATCTAAGAAGTGTGCTTAATAAAGTAGTGCATGAATGGCCCTCAGGTGTCAATTTGCATGAACTGACAATACAGGCAGCAGGAAAGCAGCTAGATTCAGAGGTAGTTATGATTTGGGAGGAAAAGCAGGGAGCAGAAGAAGAAAGAATGGCTCAGGTCTCCAGGCTCTGCCTCAAGGGCTAAGCATCTGAAACTGAACGCAAAAATGTGGAGCTGTCTCACTTGAGACTCAGAGACACAAGGACCATGCCCAGAGTAGCATCAGTCTCCAAGTAGCAAAGGGAGCAGGATCTGTGCAGTGTGGGCAATGATCAGAGACAGCACCCTTGGCACTGGTGTGTCATTGGCCAGTGGATACCATCAGTGGTGGAAAGAAACTGCAGAGAAGATGCAGCAGTGGGGGTGGAGTGATGACAGAGGGTGGGTGTAGGGAATTACATGAGAAAACTGATCGTGAGTTTTTATCAAACATCTCCAAGAATACTCAGAAGTCACCGTTTGAGAATTTGAGTTGCACACCAAGTTCTCTGCTACGACAAAGGTGGGGCACTGGGAAATGTATTGCTTGTATCAGCTTGTTTGTACTCACAGCTGATGAAACCTGGAGAAGAAGATCTCTGTCCTAAAGGGTTCTCTGTCCTAAAAGGATGACAGAACAACATACCTGGAAAGATAACATAATGCAAATGCTCCATGAACACTACAGATAATTGCTCTGGGATCAGAGAAGGAATATAATTATGAACAAAGTTTTGAGGATGGGTTTCATTTTACATGTCGCATAACAGTGAACGTCAGAATATCAGAGCCTTGGGAGGCCCCACATCTTTTTCTCTCCCTCTCAGTTTCAGTAACATGAGTGTGTGTGTTCCCAGGGCACCTGTGTTATCATTGTACTGAACTGTGCATGGTACTTGTGTGTTTTCTTCCTGTGTAAACCCGGACTGCATACTCTGGCATATCAAGGATCGTTTCTTTATTTTCAGTATCTGAATTTTTGCATTATAGTAGATATAGTAGTTGTTATTCACTCAATGACTAAAACTGATATATATATATCCTCATAAAAGGACTCTACGTACATGAAGCACAAATCTAACGGCTATCATGGCCATACTGGCTTACCCAACAATAATGACTTCCTATAACTCACCATTAGATTTCAGGTAATAGTCCATAAGACTTTCCATCTCACCATTGAATTCTTATATCTACAGTCCAACAAAACTGCCTGGATAGATTTCTGAGAGCAAGTGTGAGGTGATGGAAGCCCTAACCTTTTGAATTTGGGGACCCAAAAGTTCCAACAGAGGCCCAATTGGATAACAGAGCTCTATAAATTTCTTTTCACTGTTAAGATGTCCAATCATTCTTCTATGTAAATGTCCTTAATACTTGCTATTGACACAGGTGTTTCAATGTGACCTCATAGGAATACTATTTTAGGCAAAAAGGAAAAGAAAATTATAATGTAGGTAAAACTCTCTTTACAAACTTTCCATTCTCTTTTGTTATTTAGAGACTCCTGCTAACATGTACTCCCAAGACAACTTAAGTGTCCCATAGTCATAAAACTGCCCGTGTGAGCCCACAAACTTTCCCCAGCCATCACCCACCAAAACTTGCCGGAGTGCAGTGGCATTTGCCTTCGTTTATAGTAAAGTGAAAAAGGATGCTATTAACTAGTCTGGTCTGAACTTGAAAGTGTAGAGAAAGGAGAGTTGCAAAAGTAGGGGGATTTATTATAATCTCTTAATTTTCCTCTCTTAGTTGGATACCTAGGAAGTAGTTAAAGGATATTATTCATCTCTCAAAATGATGTTTTAGTGTTCAAAGAGTTTTAAAAACATTTAGGTATTTGTTTATGGAAGTCCTAGTTTTTGTCTGATTTCATGCTTTTTCGTTGACAAATTTAGGAGAAATGGCCATAAAATGGGAATCATTTGTTCAATAAACTCAATCTTACATAATTTTAGTTGACTAGGTCAAATTTCCCTGCATTTATGCACAATGGTGATAATTTTCTCTCATTTTCCCCTGGCCTCTGTGTGGCCCATTATCCTTTTATGTAAACTTTTTCAGTCTTTCTGATGGGATGCTGAATTGCAATAATGTTTAACAGTTCAACCACAAGAATAAGTCTGATGTATTTAATGGTCACAAATGGCCATGATATCTCTCTCTCTCTCTCTCTCTCTCTCTCTCTCTCTCTCTCTCTCTCTCTCTCTCTCTCCCTTTTAAAATATGACACACTTAGAAGATATCATCCTAAGTGTGCCAAAGTACCACGTTGGTGCCCATTCAGCAATAGACAAGTCTCCTTTAGACTAAGTTTTATGTTTCAAACAACGATGCTCATTGTTCCTTAGCAAATTGAAACCAGGTAGAAATAAACAAATGTACTCTATCCTTGACAAGCTTTTCGATTTACAGATTGTGTTCATTTCTTTAATTTGTCAGTATTAATGTCAGAAAGCATCTGTAGATTTATATAGAAATGACTCCCTTGAGCTTATCAAAGATAAAACACTCAAAAATGTCAAACCTTGTTCTAAGCAGTTACTGTCCCAATACTGGTGTTGGGAGGGAGGTTTGAAGAGGGGAGGGGTTCGGAATGATTAAGTAGAATAAAGACAGGAACCTGCTGAAGTAAGTGAAAACAGATGGGACTTAACGGTTTAGCATTGTTCATTTTAAATGTCACTGCTAGTCAATGATTTGCTTCTGTATCACGTAATATTTATTACTGATAACCAGTTAGATATTTAGGTAACTCACACATTTCTAAAAGTGGGAGAAAAAAAAAAAGTGCATGCAAAAGCTTGGGAAATATGAATAAAGTCTGTATTCGTCTTAATATGATTGTGCCGATGTCAATTTCCTGGTTTTTACAATCTATTATGTTTATGTAAGATGTTATAATTGGGGATAGCTGGGTGAATTGTACATAGAAATCCTGCAACTTCTTATGACTCTTAACTTATTTCAAAATAACGAGTATTACAAAAATAGAGAACACCTAGCCTACCCATTAAAGAAAGGATTCTCAGAGAAAGGGAAGAGTAGACAGTCATCTAATCTTTAAAACAATGAGCAAGAGAAATCAGTGAAGAAAAACAGAAGTGGCATCCTTCTTTTATCGATTAAAAAATCGTTCAAATGTTGTAGATTTGGCAAAATAGCACTTGCATTGCATTTCATTAGCTATCGCCATCCCAGTATGTGGTACCAGATTTGACAATGACTGCTAATGAAGAGTTGGTCTTTTTGACCTAAAACATATCTTAATGGTTTTTATAGGCTGCATTTTTTTTTTTTTTATTGTAAGTTGGGGCATGATTTGACAGCTTTCAGAAGCCCACACCCTTTCCTAGAGACAGCAGAGCAGGTCTTGCCAAGGCCTTTCTTAAGAGCATCTACTTTGCACTTCTAACGGGTTTGATAAGGGGACAGGTTTGAAGATCACAATGCTTTTGACTGGAGTTTGACAACCGCCAATCTTTACCACTCCAAAATATTTTGTCATAAGATGTGTAGCTTAGCATGTGTTTCAGAAAGTTGGAATTTTCCTTATTTCCGAAGCTAGTAAAATTTGATACAGACCAAGAGCACATTCTCATACTTGTCTTGTATTGTGAACTCTTCTCGCCCCAAACAACACTCGCACGCAATCCTACATCTCTCCATCTCTCTCTCTCTCTCTCTCTCTCTCTCTCTCTCTCTCTCTCTCTCTCTCTCTCTTTCTCTCTCTCTCTCATATACTCACAGATTTTAAGTTTCCTCTACCGTCCAAAAAAATATTTAGATTAGAAGACACATAACGAATGAGAAAAACTATCTGTTCCTTTATACTTGCGATGTTTGAAATAACATCTTGAGATTTTCCTTAGATCCTTGCTCATTTCCTTATAATGTACAATGTCTTGTGCAGATACTAAAAGTAAAAGCTTTCCTCCCCCATGCATCACTTACGGAGATTTTTGTAGTTTCTTCAGATTTCTAGTTAGCTTTCTTGCTGGTTTCTATTTCACTATGAAGTCTTCTTCTTTGTATTCACAAATACTTCTTGAACAGGTAATATGCATTCTCTGCAGCATCTGAATTGAATAAACCACAGCCGCTCCCTGTGCTATAAGAAATGCAGATTTTCTATAATATTATAATGCTAAGGAATGAATATCTAATGTCATAATATAACACTTATTTTGTTCTCTGCAAATTAGGATACATTTCTCCATATAACAATGATATCAACCTTATCTTACATTTGTTTATCACATGCCTGCTTGGGGGCGGGGGAATGAGTGATTCCATTGATTAAATTTAATTTTCACCGGAATTCTACTGGAATTAGGAGAGCCACTTGAAAGATGATATGGCTGAGCTCCAGAAAGAGTATGATTTGTCCTTTTTTATTTTTTAATACAACTAGATAGTGCTGGAATCCAAAAACTAATTCTGATATTTTCCAGCCTGTGCTTCTACCACTAGGCTATGGGCACAGGAAAAACTGATGATGGCTGTCTGCATTAGAACAACGAGACTGCTCTCTGTCAATGCATGTCACAGACCAAACATTCCTAATTAAGACATTGTGAGTTGGGTCCGGCCGAGTTGTGCGGTGGCTAAGAGCTGGCTTGAGACACCAGCGGCCTGAGTTCAGATCCCACATATGAGGGCCAGTGACACTGCCCTCTTAAGAAAAATAAATAAAAGATGTTGTGTAATTTTACCTAGGGGAAAAGCTTTGGCCAGATTCCAGTATGCCCATAAATAAGAGCAAATACTAGAAATATGAGAAAAAATATTCTCAAGCGAAAGTATCCTTCCATGATTAAGAGCATAATTCAACCTACTACACAAAATGATTTATGGGTGCACTGTAGGGGCGAGTTTGTAAGTCAGCCCTTTGCAGAGGGTACCTTCTGCTGGCCAAATATGAAACCGCATTGGTAAAGCTGGGAATCCACTTCATTAATTCAAAGAATATTCCATTTTTTCCCTAAAATTTATCATTTTTTTCCAATGAATAGGATTTACCATTTAATTCATATATACATCCTTTTATTTCTCAATGTCATCTTCTGATACACAATAATATGCAGAGTCCCATTTAATACCTGACTCCATCTTTCATTTTTGGTGAAAAACATTTATTGCACTCTCTTAGGAAAAGGTTACAAAAATATTTTCAATTGGAAATCCAAATTAACTCCCTTCAATTTCATCGCAAATATGGCATTCTTTCTCTTCCCTCTTCAGACATATTCCTTGTTCTTTGCTTCTTTCAATCATCTACTTTTCCTTTATGTCCTTCTTGGGTTCTGGAACAGCAGTAACACATGTTATAATTTATTTCACTATTTATTCAGACAATCCTTCTATGAAAATCATTCATAGACAATATTTAGTAACCTACTATGGGATTTTCTTTTTCTAAAAGAATATCCACATCATGTTTTAAAATATGCAGAATAGGGTGAGTTGACCCATCAACTCTGTATCCAGGGCATGAAAAGAAATGTCTGTGTCTTTTTCTTTTATGAGCATAATCCCATAGATGACCTGAAGTTAAAAAGGATTCCAAGGGAAATCTGCAGCTAAAGAAAAAGGAGTGCCGCCTTCTTTTAAACCAGAAGTCTTGACTTTGTACTTTTGAAATCTCCATAGGAAATCGGGTTCATAGGTCTGAATCAGATGAGTGTGGTGGGCTTTGCTTCATTCCATGTGGAGGTCAGAGCATCTCGTGTGGGTCATAATGTGAGTGCAACTTGAATTTCCCTCCAGAAGGAAGCCAGTGCCTTCCCTGCAGCCACTGTCAGTTAACCATACATGCATAATTATCCCTTCACTGATCAATGCTAGAAAGGTAATCCCTGTCTGGACTATGCAAGTGTTTCCAATGTCAACAGTCATAGCCAGTGGCTGCTTCGGTCAAGTGAGCTGTTAGATGACCAGGCTGGGGACAGGCTCTGCCAGCAAAAGCAATAGACCTTTGGCAATGAATATTTCTGGCCCCAAGCATCTCTTTCATTCATCCTCTGATAGACTAACATAATCCTCCAAACCTTTAGGAAGGTCTCAGCTGTGCCATAGAGGCATGTCTCCCTCTTGACCCTACTAGGGGAGGGAGAAAAGCAGTGCTTACGCATCAGTGCAGGATCCTGGGATCTGCATGCCAAGCCCGTCAGTTTCAACGCTTCCCTTTTCTTTCTCTGCAGGGAATTGAGTGAAATAGGAAAGCTTTCATTTTTATTAGCACCTGTATTTGGTTTTTAAAAAATATGATTCTTTTTATGATGTATGGTACTTATTCACTTTCGTTTGCCTCCTGTAAAATGATAAAATACATTAGGTTGTTCTATTCCCTTTGTTGTTTGAGCAATAACATTCCTTAGATTTCATGTGGCAGTTTCTAGGCATTTATGATAGAGAAGAAAATATTAATGATAATGAATAAGGATATACATCATGGTGGCTACATCTTGGCATTTGTTTTCTTTAAGCTTAAATCTGCCAGTTTTCCAGAAACTGAAGGCTTGCAGCTCTGGAGCCCCAAGCCCACTTTGCTCCCGCTGAGTTGGAAGAGGTTAAGGATTAAAGATGTAAATGAGGGAGAGCCTGGAGTTGTTTTCAGAGTCTCATTCTCCATACAAGAATTGAAATCTATTTACACCTCTTTCTAAACATCCAGGTTGTCACTATCTCTGACCTTGATAATAATGTGCCTGGATTTCCATGGCAATTCAAAAAGGAATACCCCTCTATTTTCCAGAAGTTAAGGGCAGAAACACTGTGGAATTATAACCTTGGTTAGGGAATGAGGAACACGGCTGGACTTTAACCTAAGATTTCATAGCTAACATCTTTTGTTCTCTCAGGGTTAAAATGGGAGATGCCCTTTCAGAGCATATGAAAAAGAGATGCAAGGTTGCTGTCTCAGGGTTTCGAGGGAAATTCTACTCTACTACAATATTTCTCCTTATAAAGATCATTAATCCATGCTTTTGAACATTGCCCTCCCAGCATCTTTGGGTTCACGAGAGCAGGTATTTTACTGGAAAGGGAATTTTCTTTTAAAGTCCTGAGAAAAGTAGCTGTGCAAAAGTTTGGATGATCACAAATCAATCCCAGAAGGACACTTTAATCTTTGCCAAATAGGAAGTAATCTCCCAGGTGGCATTTTCTGAGGTTTTCACAGTTCTGAAATCCCTAAAGGGTTGAAGGGATCTTTGTTTTATTGCAGACAGATGGACTGGGAATGACCAACAAAATCCATTAAAATCAATACTTACCAGAGGCTGAATTCCTTTGGCAGTGTAAATACTCTGCCAACAAAGGAAGCTAGAATAAGCCTTGATAACCAAACCTTTTGCAGTGAAACAACTTGAGAGCTAAATTCTAAGGGAGAGTGAAGAGAAAGTCAGCTAAGAAGATTTTAATGGAAAAAGAAAAAAAAAAAGTACAATAGTAGTCCTCTTTGCACAGAGTTAGGCTAAATGTATCTTAAAACATAGATTAAAAATAGCTATTACCACTTTGGTGATAAATGTTGATATTGAGGGAGGCAATGCATGTGTGTGTGCTTGGGGCGGGGGTGGGGGGCAGGGGGTGTATGGGAAGCCTCCATGCCTCTGCACAAGCTTGCTAGGAACCTACAATTGCTGTAAAAAATAAAGCCTGGCCGGCCTAGTGGAGCGGTGGTTAAGCGCTGGCTTGGGAAGCCCGCGGCCCACATATGAGGGCCAGTGACACTGCCCTCAAAAATAAAAAAATTAAAAAAAATAAAGCCAAAGAAAGAAAGAAGTGGGGGGAGGAGGGAGGGAGAGTGAGAGAAAGGAAGGAAGTAAAGAAAGAAAGGAAAGAGAAATAAAGAAAGAGAGATAGAAAGAAGGAAACTTACTAATTGACACCAGAAGAGGTAAATGGGTTAATTAAAATGGCAGGGATATATATGTTTCAAAATTTACTACTAAATTCCGAAGTCATCATTTTTAATGGGCAAATTCAGAGTCTAATAAAGTTATCATAAATAAAATCTTGAATGGGGAATGAAATGTGCATATTTAATTTGTTAGAAATCAAAACAATATAATTTATACTTAAGAAATGATTACATTTTATTTGTATGTGTATGTTCAATAAATGATAACAGTACATATTTGCCTGTTTATATATTTGGCAACAACATTGCTCTATTAATCTGCCCCCAAGATTGAGCTACTGTAACCTAGAATATTTGGAGGCAGGATTATCCTGAGTCCTCTAAGTATCCTTTATTTATGGTAAAGATACAACAGACAAAGAATAATTCAAGGGGTGGGAACATTTAGGCTTTCTTTTATCCTTGTAAGGGCTGTTTATTTGTTATTATTCCTGATTGCTATTAGTATGGGGTTTATATGTAGAAACTTCTATAAATTATAATCCAAAATTAGACAACCTTAGAGTGAAGTGGGGATACTGAAAATAAAACTTAATAATGCTGATTTTATATATTTATATTTGCTATAGTATATTTCTTATGTATCCATCAAATTACATGTATGCAGTTCTATTCAGATGTATTTTAAAGAATAAGATTATTTCAAAAAGTTAATACATATCTCTGAGTATATGAAAGCAAAATTTAAAACTCTATCTTGCTTTCTAAACACTAAGAAATTAACAAGCAGAATAGTTATTTTATTGCACATTGGTACGATTTAATCACTATTTTAGCTCTATTTGTGTTTTTATGAAAGATTTTTTAACATAATCTTTTTGTTCTTTATCATAAAATTGTCTGTTTTTGCCTTTAAAGTTTCATCCTGTGGGTATAAATCTGTAATTTTAAAATATTCAATTGATTATTTCCTACAATCCATAATACCTAATATTCTTGAGTTGAGAAAATAATCTTTCAGGTTCTGAGGTAACTGGAAAACTCAGATAAAATTCTGATGAATGGAGAATATTCTAAATTTTACCAGTGTTTATAATGACATGTGTGAATATATCAGTTAAAAGATTTTCACAGCTACTCCCCTTTTGTAGCTCTTCATATTAATATGTGTAAATATTTCATTCAAATATATTTTACAGGTACTGGTCTGTTTCTAGAATGTCTTATATCAGTTTATTTTTTATTTATGATTAAAAACATATATTTCATTAAATTTAGACGTTTCAAAGTTATAGTCCTTTTCAATGAAATATAAATTTACCCAGTTAGTAAAAGGAGCTGAAATTAAGTTTTGTCTGTTGTCTAGGTTGAGATAGTCTAGATTCTTTATAGAACATCAATATTAAAATTCATACACCATAAATACTCCTAATTTATTTAGGTGTTCACTTGCTTTGTATGGATACTTGTCAAGACTTCCTGTTTGTATCCTTTTTCAAAAATTGCAATTTACTAAAAGCCTGAAAATCTGAAGTTTTTGTACTCCATTAGTTGATTATTTTAATTGAAGATTTCCAATTTATCTTGAACAATATACCATTATAATTAAGAAAAGTCATTTTAAAAGATAAAGTCTGGCCGAGTGGCACTGTGGTTGAGCGCTGGCTTGGGAAGCCAGCAGCCCTGGTTCGGGTCCCACATATGAGGCCCAGTGACCCTGCCCTCAAAAAAACAAACAAACAAACAAACAAACAAAAGATATGCAGTACCATTGAAGGACAGTTTGGTTGATTTCATTTCTAAATTCTGGTTGATAATGGGCAGCAATGAGAGAAAGTGTGGATCGCCATGTTTACGTAAGTTTCTTATTCAGTTACCTTCACCACACACAAAAAAATTACATTCATTTACTATCAATTGTCTAGCTATCTAGTTAGCTAGCTTATTATTTATCTATCATCTAGCTATGTTAACTTTGACTATTACAACTTTTCTTTAGATTGTAGAATGCCCTGGCTTGATTGGACTCACTTATAAAGTATAATTTTTGTAATACAACCAAGTTCAAATTTCTATCTATTATGTAAATAAGTTTAGTATTTGGTAACAACAATGTTTTTACCACAATGCATTCTCTACCAAATGTATACTTGTATTATTAATATACCTTCAGTGTTAAATCCTTCAACTGAATTTACAATAGAATTAGTGCTAATGTGAAGTGCATTAGGAATATTCACAAGTTTTGCTTTGATTTAATGGACTGAATGAAGAAAATCTACCCATGATTAGCAAAAATATCACAGATTTTCTCTTTGATACATCTGATCCTAATGATATTAAATTGGCATAACTTATTGTTTTTATAATTCTTTTACTAGTGGAACCAACACTTTCAAATTGAACAAGAAAGCTGAACACACTGAAGATGAGAGAAATTAACAGAAAAACAAGCATTTGCTCTGGGTGAAATACCATGTTTAGTAGAATAATTTTTTTTTTTTTTTTTGAGGGCAGTGTCACTGGCCTTCATATGTGGGACCCAAACCGGGGCCGCTGGCTTCCCAAGCCAGCACTTAACCACAACGCCACTCGGCCAGCCCTTAGTAGAATAATTTTTTAAATGTACCTTTTGTAGTGACACAAGTGAAACCTGACCATTTTTAAAATGTAGCTGCTGCAATCTTATTTTTTATGTGTCACTAACTTCACTATACCCTGCACCGTGGAAGACACGGTTTAATTAACAAGTGCCATGCATTTTGTTCCTGAAAGAGAAGTTGAGGGTACATTTATACGTGTGGACATATACGTGACTGGGGTGGATGAACAACCAAAGGAGAACAGCACAAGGTCACTGATGGAAGGAATACCACATCGGGGCCTCTCTGGGCCTACCCAATTCCTGTTTGTGATAGTCTTCTGGAAGAAAGGGATTTGAATCACATCTGAATCATATTTTTAAGTGCAAAAAAAAAAAAAAAAGAAATCAGAGGTAAATGTTAAACTGAACTGGAAACTGGGACAACAGATATGAACTGGGACTGTTCCAGACAAACTGAGAAGTAACTTGGGTTCATTTATATGGAATCCTGACTATATAGGCTACAGCAGCCTGAATTTCACTCTTGGAAAAGATGTTCTTCTCTAACTTCATAATTCCCTCTAGCCACTTAGACTGAATGTACAAACAGGTATATGAAAACGCATGTAGTATTTTTATCACCAAGAAATAAACAGTGTAAAGTAGAATACACTGTGTAAATATATGAATATAGAAAGTGAGAAAAGCTGGGAAAACCAATAATAGTTTAAGGAACTTCACCATGAAGGCAGAGTGTGGGCTACATTAAAAATAGTATGGACCTGAAACAAATAGCTAGGTATTTCTCCAGCAAAATCAGTTTACTCAGGAATAACAAAGAATTATAATTCAGAACATGTGGTTTGATAGGGAACCACTACACACAAGTCCAGAGAAGTGAGGGAGAGGAATATTATTTTATGGACTTGGTCGCAGCTGTTGCAAATGAAGCTCCATTGGAGGAAACTGCAAGTTGGAAGTATAGTGACTTTTCATTGGTTGACTTATGGCAGTCTCCCATTGGCGGAGCTGTGATGGGGCAAGAAGGAATCTTCTTCCTGCAGACTCAGTAAAGCAGTCTCACCTCCTATTGGAGTTTCAAGGTACATCTTTTCCTGTCAGGGTCAGTAGTGTGTGTTGACATGTGTGTGAGAGTTCTCTCTTCTAGCCTCCTGACTCCATTTTAAATGAGGTTTCTGGTTATTAATTGTTCATGGTAGTTTCCAATTCTAGAATATACCTGAGCATCTTGGATATTTTCAAACTACTTATAGTTATTGATTTTCTTACTTAACACATTTATTTAGATGAATCTGGATCCATTCTAAATTTTACATATTTCTTGCATATGTAAATTATCATCAGCCATTCATGTGACTGTGAGTTTGTTTCATCTGATTGTGTTGTCTAACACATACTTCTCTGCTGGAAGAGGACCTGGAATAAGATATTTGAATTAGGAGGGAGACAAAGAAATAATATTAAAATTGTGGGTTTGTATTTACATCCACTTTCAACCATACCAGGACAACATGTATTAAAAAAATAGCTAGCTATTTTCAGCTTTGCTTCTGTTTTTGTTTTTTGTTTTTTAGCTGAGCCATCCTGCCACCTGTTGGCAGCTCAACGGCAACTCAGCTCGGGCTGGCCTCAAACAGCTGTTGCTCAGAGTTCAGCTTGCACTCTTGAGCCAGCTCTTAACCGACTGAGCCACTTGGCCAGCCCGATGGTTGTCTTTTTGATGTTTGCTTCTGAATAGCAGTAAAGCTGTGGTATAATTTGTAGGTATTCTAAAAACTTTGAATATGACAATCTGATTAATTGAATTAGTGGCCTACATCTTTTAAAAGGTCTTTGTGGTGAATAATCATGGAAATTCTGACATTCAAATATTTCTGGTATACTTGTAAAAATGTGTTATATTTTCCTGTCTAGTAAGTCAGCAACTGATCTCTGCCCCTTGGTCATGGGTTTATTTGGCTATTGTAGTACACACACACACACACACACACACACACACACACACACACACACCATGTATATACAATGCATGTAAATATTTATTATAAGTCAATATTGTATAATATATCCTGATAGCATTGTCCAAAAAAATATATATTCTGCTTCCCATGGAAACTTTAGAGAATTAAATTCCTTGATGGGACAAGGATCTAACTGGGATAATGTTGAACAGGTGGTTTAAATGACATATCATGACTGAACTGGAGATACATTTGTAGGCTATTTTTACTGAGGGCATAGGATTCTATCTATATTTCAACTTTCTAAAGGCAAAAAGGAATAAATAGAAATCATGATTTCTTTGAATAACAGGTCATGAAGTCAGTATCAAATGTCCCGATTTGGGTCTGTCCTTAATACCTAACTATAGAGAACTGATTTATCTCAAAGTGAGAAAAGGTTTTCTCAGCCCTCTGCTACCTATGTCCCAGCACTGGTACTTTTTATGCCCTCAAAATACACACATGGAAGTATACAATTCAACTGACCTCTTCAGTGTTAATATGTTCCTTTTTCTCTAATAGTTTTTGATCATCACGTTCACCCCAAGCACACATATCAATTTTTCCCTGAATAAGAGGGGTTTTCTCTCATGCTTTCCTCTACGTGCCCTGCATAAATAGTCCTCCAAAAAAAAAATGTGACCTGTTAATTATGAGTGATTGCTTTTCTCATCCCAGGGTGAGGGAGGCATAATTTCAACTAAGTATTCATAGTCAGGGATCATCAAGTGATTGCTCTCCAGATGACTCTTCCTGGGCCCAAGGGCTTCTGGTGGTAGCCTGAACATGGCACTGCATTCTATCCATCCTATTCAGCCTGAATAAAGAGACCTTATTTACTAAACCATTTTAATTCCTTCTGCACAATTTAATTATGCTTCACTGCAAAACCACCTGTGACCTTGGGTCTAGTAATGAAATCTCCTCCCCAGGCACCACTGCAGAGAGCTGTCTGCTTGGTAAAGATTGTGGGAAGTACAAAGCTTAAATATTGCTCATCGCTGGAGGAACCATACTTTTTCTTTCAGTTTGCTTGCAAGTATTTCATTGTTTCTGGAGGAGATTTTTGTATAAGAAGTATTTTCATGGGAAGATCTGAATGGAATTCAAAGTGACTCCTAGCTGGTATAGTGAGACAAGAGGAGGAAATACCCTTTTTTTTTCTGCACTCTGTGAACAGGAGGGTATTTACAAAAATTACAGTCCTTTATTCCTCTCCCTGAGAACTAAGATGAAAGTGTATAACTTGCAATTAAATGCTACTTTTGTATAAATCTGGGTCATTTGATATTCAGTTATTAGCTGAAGATATTTGGTTCATAATGAGTCTTTCAGAACCCAGTTTCACATTGGGCAAGTTCTATTTGACTAAGGTGTGAGAAACTGATTTTAAAAAGTCATTGGGAATTTTGAAATGTGTACACATATCCATGTTAACAGAGCTTATTTAGATCTGCCATGGCTGTAAGTGCTACATCCTCTTTGCATGTCCTGACCCCAGCCTTGTCTGCTCTGGGCCTTGTGATTTTTCCTCCAAGCAGTGTCCACACATCCACACAAACCATTTACCATACTGGTCACTGAGCACGTCATGGTCTTAAGGAAAAATGCACATTAGCTCATTTTGTTAATTTTTAAGATGAATTTTTATTTGCCACATTCTAACATCTCTGAAGATTGGCTGTCCTACAATCAGTAACATCTTCTCATTTCCTTTGGCCACATGGCAGGAAGGGTGCAGCTGTCACTGTCTGTGTTCATGTGTACTTGGTCACAGCTACTCATGTGATCCTTTGTTTTACATCCTAATGAGTCTATTTTTTTTTTAATTTTATTTTATTTTATTAGTTTTAGGTGTACAACACAATGCAATAGTTATACTCTTTACCTCCCAAAGTGAAAACCCCCCTCCCCCAGTTCGCCACCCCACTCCCCCCCATATCATACATATCCATCACAACTCCCCTGACTCCCCTCCACAGTATACTCCACATCCCATGACTATCTATATATTCAGTTGCAGTTGTCATACAATACTATACAACATCAGCTTCAGGTGTACAGTGCAGTGATCAAGCCTCTACTCCATCCATGAAGTGGTCTCCCTAACAAGACATGTGACTATCTGACACGCCACAAAATTTTTACATTATTATATTCCCTGAACTGTGTTTCATATCCCTGTGGCAATATTGTAATTGTCTATTTATGCTGTCTAATCCCTTCCCCTCCCCCCCATCCCTACCCCTTTCCCAACTAGCAACCCTCAGTTTTTCCACTACATCTACGAGTCTGTTTACTTTGATCGTTCACTCAGCTCTTCAGACTCCATACACAAGTGAGATCACATGGTACCTGTCCTTCTCCGACTGACTTATTTCTCTCAACATAATAGTCTCTTCACAACATTATCAATTACATTCCCAGAACTGCCCCCATATCCCTGCGGCAACATTGTAGTCCCACATACACTGTCCAAAACCTTCCCCCTCTCCCTCTTCCCCATTCCCTCCCAGCCAGCAACCATCAGTTTTTCCTTTATATATGCTTGATATGACTTCAGCAATGCTTTAAATTAACAAAGTTAAGCAGACATTCATCATTACTATATTTTGAATATAATTTCAGATATATCTTTATACATAATTGGATACATTACTTAAAATAAAAGTCCTGGTTTCTATAAGAAAGGCTCAAATATATAAGTGGTTTAAACAAGATAGCAGTTAATTTGTTTCTCATGCAACAAGCCTGGCATAAACCACTCATGGCTTATATGGCTTTCACTTGCTCTACCTACTAGCCTGGGCATGGACCCTCTCTAGGTGATGGCTACTCTGTTTCTATCCATAACCCTTGCATGTCAACCATCAGGCAAGTGAAAACATTAAGGCATGCATTCTTGCTTCAAAGATATTTCAGACAGTGCATATGTACTTTCATTTATACCCCATAACCAGAATTTAAGTGATACTCTTCCTTACATCTAATTGCAAGGGAGACCAAGGAATGTCTTTTGAGAGGTTCCCCTCTTCAAGGAAAGGGACATAGAAGCATTTGGGCAAAACTAGGAGCATTTGCTACATGTTCTGTCATTAATTCAATGTTTAGTTTAGCTATCCTCATCATTTGATTAGGGTTCACCCTAGCCTAGAGTGACCTCATCTGAGATTCTTACCTGAATTATTTCTGTGAAGACCCTTATTCCAAATAAAGTCAAATTCTGAGGATCTGGGTGAACATATCTTTGGGAGCCACAATTCAGCCCATTTGCTATTATATCATCTTTTTGAATTATGCATTTATTGAATATATGATTTTATTAAGTTTTCTACAGAATAAATTACTCCTTGGAAATGTTCACCTTAATTGTTATATTTTCTTTCAGATTGTATTGTTCATATAAATTCTCATGTTATTTTTCTTTCTTTTCTTCCTTTTGTTGTCTATGGGGTTATTTTCCTTTCAGCTTTTTCTGTTTTAGTTTTTGATGCCATATAGTTTCATGGTTACCATGCAGTTCTTTTCCCATCTTACTTCATTTTGTGTGTCTTTGTCCAGACCTTCTGTTCATTTTGATATAATGTGGGCGGTTTATCTTTGTCTCTCTTCCTGAATCTCAGAAAGGGAACCTGTTGTTTCTTTTCTGAGTGTTTCATATTTTGACATTATTTAAGTAATCTGAGGACACCCAGGAGGAGGAGATATCAAATAAAGTTGTTTATACAATAAAGTTGTATAAAATATTTGATCACTTTTGGCCTCTCCTATCCCTTGTGAGGTTTTAGAAAGTCCAGATACCAGGGTTTTCATCATCTGGGTGAGAGTGAATTCTGATTATCCTGAGCTAAAGCTTCAGACCATTTTTTCCTAGTTCAGGTCCTGGAGTCTTCTCTCCAATTCTGGTATTCACATGGTGTCCCCCACTTCAAAACTACTAGAAACTCACACATGTTTTCCCACTACTCCCAGGAAGCTCTCCGATGGGACTGTCTCATGTATAGGTGCATTGGGCGTCATGTAGGGCCCGACTGCCTGCTGCTTCCAGAATCCAAACCTTGAGGTAGGTGGCCACTGCCACGTGGGTCATGCCAATTATCTGATGCTCCGCATAGGACTTCCCATCATCCTGTGTCCTGCAGTCAAACCCAGCTACACATGACTTTTCAGGACTCCTAAAGGATCTTGTAGGATCCTAAGACTGCTCCCTCCAGGCAGCCTTCCCTAACCCAACCTCCAACTTGTGTCACCCTGCAGGACCACCCTAAGCATGAGGCTTCTGTTCCCTGCTTGAGTCTCCCAGGAGAACAGAAAAAGAAGAAAAATGTAGAAAATCAGCTCAGTTTGCTGTCTTAGATTTGGTGGCATTTGTAAGAATTCTTAGCAGGTGCCATAATGGCTGTCGGTCAAGGCAATTCCATGCCAGAGTCCCAAATCTGTCTCCTTCTCTGTGACATCTCCCTCTCTCTGTCTCTCTATCCATATAGGTATACAGTGTTAGACTGTCTGGCTGTGTGGCTATGCTCTTTTCTTTAATTGCTGAAGGCAACTTGTTTAACATTAAAAAAAAATAATGTTTCTGGGCCGGCCGAGTGGCGCGGTGGTTGGGTGCTGGCTTGGGGGGCCAGTGGCCCCGGTTCGGGTCCCGCATGTGAGGGCCAGTGACACTGCCCTCGAATAATAATAATAATAATAATAATAATAATAAATAATAATAATAATGTTTCTGTGGATTTCATCAGGTATTATGAGAATACTTTGATTTGACATCACTGCATGATCTACTGCCCTTTTTCTTTTATTTCATGTTTTATGGTCATGATCTGGAGAGGGGAAAAAAATAATAACTGGAACCAAATTTATGATCTCCTTACAAATCCATTATCAACCCCAAAATAGGCAAAATGCCTTCCTAGAGTTGAGTTCATCTCCTTTGATGTACATGTTTTCCCAGAAAATATTCACTGTTACAAATTTCTGAAACCAAATCATCGTGTAAAAGAAACTGGTGAGTTCAAAGTTCCCAATATCAGTTCATGTTTATAATGAACTTTCCCCAGATATTAATTCAACGTTTTTCTGCCAAATATAAGGTCAAAAATAATATTCGAAGCAGGCATAAAACATAATCTCTTTTCAATAATGAGTAGTGAGTAAGGACTTAAGATACGGTATTTGATAGACTAGGTTAAGTCCAGGGTGCACAAGGGAGTAAAAAGGTGTGCTTGGTTAAGGCTGGCTCCCCTCACTATTTCCTCAGAGGTAAACTGATACCGTAATATAATCTGCCTCTTGGAGCTGTTGTGAAATTAACATCTGGTAGATAAAATTAAATGTTTTATATAGAGCAGACACATACTAAGCATTCTATAAAACACAGCTATTGTTTTCATTAAGTTCCTTAAATTATTCTCTCCTACATCTTTGAAACATACGTGCTTGGTAGCTTATGATTATGGTGAAGTTTCCACCAGGTTATTCTAATGAGAAACACTGGCAGATGCAGGGGAGTTCTAAAGACTTTACGGCTAATTTAAAAACTTATGAAAGCCAAATGTGTTAAGCACCCAATCATACTTGGCTTCTGCAATAAACACCCTGACAACGTAGATGTGAGTCAGAGGGCCTGAAGAAGGAGTTAATTTGCAAATAACGTTTAATAACAAATTATTCAGAGTTGCTGAATCACTTTCCTTCTGTATTATAAATAATCCTTTAATTATTCTACTTTTGATATTAGCACATATTAATTATGCAAAGACTACAATTCAGGATATAAATATAATTTAATAAGCAAGGTTATTGGGTGAGAAAAATGTGCTAAAAATTAATTAGGAGAGATTCTGGATTTGGCAAAATGGGCTGAGAAAAAGCAAATCAAAGAGTCTATGAAGGCAACGTGTCGGTATTTGCTGTAAAAAGACATTCTGGGCAGAAAGTTAAGGTCAGCAGCTTTAGTTACAAGGAGACACTTAGAGGAGGAAAACCACAATGAAGTTATATTAAAAGGTGAAATAATAATTCTATGGGACCCACTTCCTACTTTGAAGGGATTTTACTGAACACATTTCCCTTGGGGCAGCTGCTTCTTGAGTGGTTTCTGAGCAGAGCCATTCTTAACCAAACTCTGAATGTCCCAGTGCACCCGCCCCTCATGCCGTTCCACACACCTGTCAGCCCACCCACACTCTCTGACTAAACCAGTTTCTCCAGTTAGAATAGAGCACAGCATAGAATCCCATCCACCTTGAGTTAAAGACTCCAGCTCTGCTACCTGCATGTTGATTTTGCAACAAAAGGGCAAAGTGAACACAGGTCAAAGAGAAACAATGAATACAAAAGTATCATTCTAATGGTGAATCTCAGTTTCCAAATTGCAGAACAAAGCAGCACAAAAAGAAGGAAAGTATTATTTTGGTGTTCCTTATATCGCATCATTTAATTTTTTCTGATTATAATTACCAGTGTATATCAGAAACGTTACATCTGTTGGATTTTCTTTAACAACAGGGTTTTTATTAAAGCCAGTTGAGTATAACTGAGTAGTTCACTTGACAATATGATTTATCTTACTTGTAACAATAGAATTCCCATCAGAAACAATAATCCTGAGTAGAGGGAAGAGAGTGGCTAATTCTATTAACAGTTAGTGGGTTAAGCAGCACAGCCTTAGCTGGAGTGGCTGGTGCTTTGTTTAGCATGAGGATGAGTTGATGAAGGGATGAGAATCAGTAAGAACCGGTGCCCATGTTATTCAAACAATGAATATGCTCTAAGATGTTTAGGTGTTTACCTTAAAAAGACACTTTTGTTTATAAAACTTCTGAAGGCAGTTTTGTTTCATGAAATAGGACTGTCCAGTTTCAGTTCCTTTTTAAACCATTAGAAACAGTCTCTACTTTGAAATTCACTTCTTTGTATATGTTTAAGTTTATAACTACAAGGAAAGAATTTAAATGAGCTTGATGGTAATGTCATTGGATTATATTTTATTCATCTCTTCCCATTGTAGCAATGAGTACAAAAACTTTCTAGTTTAGAATACTTTACAAATATTTAACAAGAAATTATTTAGGGCAGATAATTGTCCAGGCTACTCAGGTAAAACAGGTGAGTAGCTCAACAGCCCTGGCTTTAAGTGGTTTACAGTCTAAGAAGAAGGTTAATCAAGTAAGTAAATATTACAATGTGGCAGATTTAAGAGAAAAAGGAGAAATTCAGAGGCATGCAGTTCTATTTGAGGAAAAAGAGAAACAGCAACAATGTTTACATTTCCAATTTGTTCCTAACACACTTAAATTTTACATGCATTCAAACAAACTTAATTGTTACCATTTTGGCTCCCTCTCCTGCCCCCCCACATGCCCCAAGTTTCTTTGGGGTTCACCGTGCTGGGTACTGAAAAACCCCATATAACCTTCTGGGACTGACATCCTGTACAGACAAGAGTGAGGGAAATCAAGTTTTCAAAATGCATATGTTGTGCTGTCAGCACCAAAACAAGACTGGAGGGTTATCAGAGACATTTAAATTTTTCTCTCAGATGATTGAGAAAGTGCAACCAGCTGCACTCAAATTGCATTGAAAATAGATACTTTGCAAATTCCCATCTAAATGAAAGTTTAAATTACCAAAAGCAGTCTGACTGGTTATCTTTGACTAAAGCGGTTTACAATTTGCATATAAACTTCATTTCTTTTTCTAATTATGCTGAATAAAATGCATTCATTTTCTCTGTGATTATAGGCCAACCTTGCCAAACACCTGTGACTGTCACAAATCCTAATTTGATATTTATTTACTTCAAAGCAATGTTATTATCTAAATGATTTGAGGCATCAAAGGCCTTAATTATTGATAGTCAATTTGATAGGGTTAGTTTCCTTGTCTTTGGGTGGGAGTTTCTGATTTGTTCTTTCCTTTTTAAGTATTACTTGGCTGTAAGAGGCCATATGATTCTGCTATTAAGGGTGCTGGAAACCACATTCTTATTTAATTGGAATTAGATTTAGATGGTAGCAACGAGCCAAGATTGACAGCTGCAATCTGTAGGCTTCCAGGTAAGTTTATTTTTTTAATCCTTGTTTATACTTAGTCTTCAAAATAAGCATTGTATCTTTTCTGTTTTTCCCAAAGCTCTGGATAAAAGGAACCAATTTTCATTTATCTGAAATTTTAGGATCAGCCAGGATTTGTTGGAGAGACAATATGCTGTAAGTGACGTTCCATGGGCCTAAAGCAGGTACTGATGGGGAAGACATTGATTGGGTGAAGGGCTTGAAGATGGCTGGGTATTGTTCTGAGGCAAAATTATTTTGAAGCATGGAATTGGCAGAAATGGGGAAGGTGAGGGAAGAGATAAACATGAAAGCTACCCTTTGCAAAATTTTACAATTTACCAATGGGTCCTTCAGGATCAATGTCACATAGCCAGCTTAGCTTCTTCCAAGCAACGGGAAGCTTGGAAATTAGCTGTCGTTGAAGCGTTAAGTAGAATCCAGAACATTTATCAGTTTCACAAAGTGTAGTCCCAGGACACCTGTGGGCCTTGAGACCCTTTCACGGCTTCCATGATATCATAAAAGGATTCCAGTATTAATAATAAAAAGTCACTTGCCTTTCTCACTATCATTCTCTAAATGGTGCACAGTGGGGTATTCTAGAGGCTATGCATTACATGTGATGTTCCAACAGAGAGACTGCAGGAGTCAATATAAGAATGCAACTATCTCTATTAAGCCAAATACTAAAGAGTCCCGAAAAACGTAAATATAACACCACTCTTCCCATAAATTAGTTTTCCTATAGACTTTATAGACTTTTAAAATAAATAAAAATAATGTGGTATCTGTATTACCACATAATGGGTTTATTACTTGTTTAAATTAATTAACAAATATTTTTTAATATTCATTTTAATATGGCAAAACTAATAGACATAATTTATGTAAACAAAAACTCTTGGAATTGTTAATATTTTCATACTATTTAAGAGTATAAGAAGGTCCCAAGATTAAAATGTTTGACAGCCTCTGATTTAGGGAAATGAAAAAAACTTCAGTTATTCCTAACACTGAGATTCCTATTTAAGGCCTTCTCTGCTCTGCTTTGTGTGGCTCAAGTAATAAACAGTGAGGATCTACCCTTCAGAAAGCACAAAATCCAGTGTTAGAAGTCTACTGAAAAAAGATCATTAAAATAAAATTGGCATGCTCAGTTGCTGTGGTAACACAGATGATTAATGTGACAAGCTCTGCTTGGGGGAATCACAGGGCTCTTGATGGGCAATGTCTGGCTTGTACTATTTAACTGACATTAAATCTCTGCTCCTTCTTTCCTCCCCCTTTGCTCCCCCACCCACCCACCCACCATCCTCTTCTACCTATTTTTCAACCCACTAGTATTGAATGTCCTTAAGAAGACTGTTGATACCTCCTGTGTGGCACCATCCAACAGCCTTGGGGAAGTGCTTCTAGGAGTTCTCCTGGAGAACTTTTAATGAAGCAAAGGCACAGGCAGGGGTATGGTGGGGTTGGGGAAAAGGGTGGAGACCTGCAATTTTGCTGTAGATAGAGCAACACCATCTCCATGGCCATTAAATCAATGTAAATGTCCATGTGCTTAAATCATATTGGAAAAGGAAGGGAGAGGGAAAAAGATAACAATTCTCTTAGGATTTGCAATGGTTGTGCTGTGGGTTCTACCTACAGCTGTAGCCAGATCAATGAAATGCTTTATTTGTGCTGGCTCTGAGATACCACTTGTCAGGGGTGATCTCTTGTTGTGTGCTTCAGAACAGAGGTAACATGAGCACAATGTGACACACAATTAACCACATATGTCAATCAGTAGAAACCCAATGGATTCTACTATGTCAGCAGCCCTGCTCTGTGTGTGTGGGGGGGGGGGAGGGGAGGGGAGACAAAGCCCTTTCATGGCTGGCACTTCCTGGAGGCCTCCTGTTTCCAGGCATCACTCAGATTAATTCTGTAGATCTGAACTAATGTTCCCGCACGGAAATCTAAAAGGTGAACCACAGGTTTGCATTTATCTTCTCCACTTGTTACATTGCTGAGGCCACAATTCAGTGCTGAATTGTTCACAGCAGAACTCCTTTCTTCTTTTCTCTTTTGCCTTAAACTCAGATTGCTCACCCTTTTAACTGAGTGTAATAGTGACATTGACTAGGAGAAGGAGGTGCCTTTTTGAGGGCCTCATTGAGCTCTCAGCCTGCAGCTCTCACTCCCTTGCCTCCAGCCAACACCGGAACTTCACTGAGTGAGGTAGACTCAGTTTGATGAACTGAGATATTCTTTAACTTTTTTTGACATCTCCTTAAACCCTTAGCTCCAAGGAGCTGGAAGGAAACGTCAGCTGCTTGCTATCTCTTGCCTTTGTGTTTGTTCAAAAATAATTATTTTGTTAATGAATGAATGTTATGACATCTTTTACAAAAACACAAGTAAGAAAAGAAGAGTTTTTAATCTCCAGGAACACAACCGTTATTACATTTAGAAAAAAATTAATTGGTATTATAAAAATGTATAATTAACACTTTCATTTATTTTTTTTTTCTTTATAGGGTTATACATTCATTTTTCTAATAGATAACTTTCATCTCTGATTTCATGATTTACTTCCTAAAATAAAACTGAAGCGGTTGGTCTGCCCTTACATTTTATAACAGGAAATTGTAATTCAAAATAATAAGTAATATGCATTAATAAAAGGTTATAAATTTTATAATGATAAGGGGAAAGCATTTCTCTAGCTAAAAGTTAAGAAAACGGAAGACACCACAGCACCTAGCAGTTGGGAAGTGCTTTTGAGCAAGGCCTATCCCAGCCTCCATTCCATGCAAAAGGCAACCTATAGTGGTAAAACCAAGAATAAGGAAGCAGAGTCTACTTGAGTTTGAATGCTGAGTCTGCCACTTACTAGGTGTGTGGACTTGACAAGTTATTTAGACTCTGTACCTCAACTTTATCTTTGTAAAATGAGATGGCAATATTTGCTTCCTTGTAGGGTTATTGTGATTAGTGTATGAGAAATGCATACAATATTGTGATTATTGTTTTAAAACATACAACAATGGGAGAATTATTCTGAAGTACGTTTGCATTCTTATTACTATATCCTTTCCGAAATAACCCTCTCATCCAAATGTTGCTTGTCTCAGATAGCTTATTAACTCTAATTTTATTGCTTAACATTTTCCAGAAGATTTCCTCTTTATGTTGGGTTGAGGTGCTTCTCTATGTAAAACCTATCTATTGATCTCAGTTTTGCCTTTTTGGAATACTCAGTACAAATATACTGTTTCTTCCGCATAGTAAGCTTTTAGTCACTTGACATTAATGTTCAGGTCACCTTACACTTCACTTGTCTAAGCAGTCACAGGCACATGTGACTTTGAGCCCAGGATCTGGAACGAGGTGGCCCAAGTTCAAATTGGAGTGATCTCCAATTTGGTTTCCTATACCACTTTTAGATGTATAATTGGGGGCACTTTTTCTTTGTATAAATGTGTCTATACCTCAGTTTGTTTCATCTATAACATGGGAAAATATTACCAACCTCATATATTTATCTTGAAAATTCAAATGAGCTAATGCCCAAAAAATGCATACAACACCCCTCATGGAGGGGGAGCATAACTCCCACCCCGTAAGCACCAGCTGCCCATGGTGACTTCCTTTCAAAGTGCAGTGTGAAAAGGGGAAAAGTAACTTCACAGTGTGGAAAAATCTAACAAACACTACATCAATCATGTGGGTAAGGTAATATCAGCAGTGATAAGTTATGCAGATAATGTGTATCTTTGCTAGGAGGTGATGAGAATGGCTCTTAACTTCTGTGGTCTTCCTCCCCAAAAACCATGACCCCAGTCTAACCGAGAGAAAACATGAGGCAAATTCCAGTTGAGGAAAATTCTAGAAAATATCTGACCAGTGCTCCTCAAAACTATCAAAGTCATAAAAATTAAGGCAAGTCTGAAAAAACTGCCACCTAAGGAAACATGATGAATAAATGTAATATGATACCCTTGATGAAATCTTGGGACACACACAAAAAAAGATTATTAAGTGAAAACTAAAGAACTGTAAATGAAGTATGGGCTTTAATTAATAGTAGTGTATCAGTATGGGTTCATCAATTGTGACAAATGTATCATATTAACATATAATCTAACAATAGAGGAAACCAGATGTAGGGTATAGGAAATTCTTTGTTCTATCTTTGCAATTTTTCTCTAAATCTAACATTATTCTGAAATTAAAAGTTAGGAAGAATGCATACAATAGTGTAAACTCAATATGTGTTGACTATTATCGTTCTATTTTTATTAAACCCGTTCTCATGTGGCACGGATTCCAATTTAGTTATAGCGAGATTGGAGAAGCACGTGTGTGTGAGCAGGGGAAGGGCTGCGTTTGTGAGAAGGTGGCTTATATACGCACCATTGTCCAGGAGTCTGGATTGTTGCACTGATATTGATCCAAAAGATAATCTGTGACTTGGTTCTGGATTCCCCCAGCAAATGCCACAATTAAATAAACCGCTTTCTAGGAGGTCACTTAAATGTCCTCTAAATGAATCAAAATCTGAAACTCTTAAGTAGGATGATTAGTGTGGTGACCACATTGTAAAGGATATATATGTCGAATCACTATATGGCACACCTGAAACTAATATACTATTGTATACCAACTACACTTAAATAAAAAATAAAATTAGTAAAAAAAGGAAATATAAAAAAAGAAAATAAAAGTAGGATGATGAAACTGTATAATTAATGTAGTAGTGTGAATTTTGGCTCAATGACATGTCTGAAATAAGGGAGTAGAATTGACCTTAGAGGTAAAGTTTGAAATTATTGGCATTTGCTTGGATACCAGTAGCCTGCCATTGAATACCTGGCCACACTTGATAAGAACCAGGATTCTATCCAGTTAGCTCCATAGAATCGAGGTTTCCAGGATGCTCCTGCTAAAGCATCCTGTGGTAATTAGACTCTCATGCCACCTGATGCCATTGGCCATACATATTCCAAAGCTGTCCAGTAAAATTTGTGCATCCTAGACCATAACAAGACAGACCTAAGTCTTCACAATCCACAGGATGTACAAAAATCCCCATACTTTTCTCTGTCATGTGTATACTGGGCCTTAATATGGAATGATGAGATTTGTATCCCTGTACTTTCACTTTTAGGACTATTTTGTTTCTACCCAATAAAGGCAAACACCACAGAGGCAATTTTTTTTTCCCTAAAATCCAGAAATTTGGTGATATCTGTCTACTTATTTTCAGTATGGGTGGGATATTTTGGCTTTGTAATTTCTCTATTGAAATTTGATAATGTTTACCATGTCATAAAACAAATGGAACCATGATGTCTTCCCATTTTACATGACTAGATCCATGTACTATTGACAGTTTTCTCAGATGTCAAAAATATACTTTCTATCTCGAGGTGTGGACATACATAATTCTTCATCAACTTCACTCCACAGTGACGCTTGTGGTTTCTCCTCAGGCTGATTATTCACTTCAAGATGTATTCTAGCATTTCAAATAAGGTATGCAAAACAGAAAATAGCCATCCAGAAGTAATGACCCAGATTATAGGGTAAGTAATTATTTTAATTGATCTCAAATCCTCATTTAGATTAATGTATCATCAGTTGTACACTGCATTTTTTTTCAATAGGATGTCTCCAGTTTATGATTCACATGTTTCACAATAACCACTGACAAGTTCAATCACACCTGTGTGTGTGTGCATTCAAACTATGTACAAACTATGGATGATAAAATACCTGACAATCCTTCCAAGGGTCTTAAATCTATGAAGTACTTAATGTTATAAATTCCTTATTTATTTTCCCTAAAGACTATTTAAGGCTATCAAATCTTGGGATAAAAAAAATAAATAAAATGGAGAATAACTGTATGATGAGAAAAGGTATAGTTCTATTAATCTTCCCAGATTCATTACTAGAAATAGAAAGTGCTGTGTATTTCCAGAGCTTTCTCTGCACCTGACCCATGATGTTGATTTTTTCACTATTAAGTTTTACTAAGTGAACAATAGTATGGGACCTGCTGAAGTGTAAGCTCTAAAGCCTCTTGCTACTCTGCCATTCTTTCCTATCTTTCCCACAGTCACTTTTATTCATTCACTCTACACATATCTCCTATGTGTTGGAGATACAACAGTGAGCATGACATGGTTGCTACCATCAAGGAGTATGCAATTTTTTAAAAAAGATTTTATTGGGGAATTTGGGGGCGGAACAGCATTGAGGAACCTGGGAAGGGGAACAGACAAGTTGCGATCCTTTTTGTTCTTCAGTCTAGTTGCGGAGGACGTTGCTTTACTGGCCCATGTTGGTATCATCATTGTGCTCTTCTTTGGTGAGGCAGATCAGTTGCCGGCCTCTGGACGGCTGCTCACAGTGGCTCTTAGCAGCTCATGCTGCCAGCCACTCATTCTGGTTGCCAGCCATTCACTGTAGCATATGGCAGCCCACTGCAGCAGGGTCTGCAGCTATGCCGTCCTGGGCACTCATAGCAGCCCAGCTCCAGGTGGAGCTGTTGTTCACCATCTTACCTCTAGAGGGCAGTGTCACTGGTCCTCATATGTGGGATCTGAACTGGGGCCGCTGGCATCTCAAGCCAGCTCTTAACCAACATGCCACTCGGCTGGCCCAAGGAATATGCAATTTTAAATGGAATATATTTTGAATACTTTAGTGAAATGCAAAATTGCTTTATTGACTCTTGAAAAGCTCTTTGCAGGAAGTGGTTTCTAATCCATGACCAAAAGAATAGTAAAGAGTTAGCCAGGCTGTGGGAAGAATGAAGAAATGATAGCATTTCAGGGAGAGGTAACAGTACCACTCAGTCACTGTCTTTGTCGAGAAGACACTCTGTATATGTTTGAGAAATGAAATTTTGAACTGATAGCAAAACAATAGAGTTTCTGTCCTGTTAGAAGATTGAACTACAAGAGAGGGCTGGAAAAAGCTAGGTTGATGATGTCTAATGGCAAATGATGGTATTGTAAAGGCGCATCAACTGTACATAAAAATCTACCCACTGGAAACTCAAGGTTATCTTTTTTAAAAGAATCATGACTGTTCCCACCCAAATGTAACACTTTCATTGGCTCCAGGAGGAAACTTTTGCTCAAAAATGTTTCCTCTGTAATGCCAACATTAGAGATTTATGCATGTGTCTTAAAAAGCTCAGTTTTTCAAATGTCAGGACTTCTTGAGGTTAAGCAGAGATATAACTCATCCATGGTGTGGCGTCTTATAATACTGATGCTTTTTTTCCTCTTTATTGCTTAATCCTACTAATTATGACTAGAAAATAGGAACTTCCATGGGAGGATAATGCAAATGTCAGCCTTCCTCTTTGAATTATCAGAGAAAGTATCTGTGCAAAGAGAGATCCACTCCACGGGGTTGTAGAAGGAACCAATGCAGAGAGGATGCTGTGTTGGCATAGCACATGTGAACCTGGCCTTTTCACTAAAGGTCTCAGCAAAGTACCACTACTTAAGTTTTGTTTTTAAATACTATTATTATTATTATTATTATTATTATTTATTTTTTTTTTTTTTGAGGGCAGTGTCACTGGCCCTCATATGTGGGACCGAACCGGGGCCGCTGGCTTCCCAAGCCAGCGCTTAACCACCCGCACCACTCGGCCAGCCCAAAATACTATTTTTTTTTTTCCAGTGATTTTAGATGAACAATTTGTTCTTTATTTGGCAAATCAATATTGCATTTAGTATACCTTTTAATTTTTTTATAAAATGTGACCTACCCACCCATAATTAGGATACCAGCTACTGCTAATTAGAATAATGTTCACATCTTATATAGTATAGACAAGGGAGCAAGAAACATACAAACTTTGCTTCCAGTTTTCTTGTTCATTTTCAAAGAGTTACCAGTAACTTTTTGTTTCATAACCAAGAATTTATGAGGTTAGAAGGTCAAAAGAGTGGACATACGATAAATTATTAATCTTAATGGAGGCCAGAATGGTTTGAAATTTAGGCAAGCTTGAATTTGAATCTCAACTCTTGAAAGTAATATTGATTAACCTCTCTAAACCTCATTTCTTCTATTAGTTAAACTTGAATAATACCTATTTTAAAAGGCTGTTCTGAGGAATAAAGTAAAATAAAGTGTTTACCACAAAATGTTAGATGGTCAACTAATCATAGCTAATGTGATTATAATAATGATATAGTCATGAAATTCTAAGAAATGCAAAAGAACAACAGATCTGTGAAAGGGAGGATATGAAAAAAAAAAAAAAAAAAGAAACAAAGAAAAGAAAAAAAATACCTAACCCTTACAGAGAGCTTCCGATGAGTCTAAAAGTGACATTTCTATATATTAATTAAATCTTTTCACACACCAATTTAATTCTCACAATAACCCAATAAAATAGGTGGACTATAATCACTCACATTTTATAAATGAGGAAACCAAGGCATATATAAGTTAATTTTATCAAGGCCAAAGAAAGAAAAATCCAGGAAAAAAAACAAAAACATTAAAATAGCAGAAGCAGAGCCAGTTTTTGAGCCAAAACAATTGGCTTCAATGCAGGATTCTAACACATTGCACAATAATGCCTCTGTAATATATTAAATTCAATGCTTTCACTCAAAAATTATTTTTATTCTGCATTATATTCACATTAAGTACTGGTATCATATTATAATTAATCACTTTGTAGATACCCTTATGGAAAGCATCAAAAGTAAATTTAATTAATTATTAAAGATACTTGGAATTGAGGCATAGTTTTATTTCAAATATGCATGATTCAAAATATAGGGATGAATGATGAGTGTTTGATAACCCAATGTAGATTGCAAACATATTCAAGAGGTCTTTAATATGTACCATATGTTTATTTTATGTGTGCACACTTCCTTGATGACAATTAATTATTCTAACTTCAGCATATATAACAAGAACAAATTGTCTTTTTCTGTAGGCAGATAAGTAACTTCACATTTAAATGAACACTTCCCCTTCAAAGTAGTCACTTTTACAAGCCAAATGTTTATTTCCATGAGAGTAACTTTCTTTGTTATGGCTTATTTTTCAATAGTCTACAAAATATGAGATATAATTATTAATTTTAGTATTCTCAATGGTAGCAACATTTTTTTTTTTTGTATTTAGAGATGATAGATGATAGATAGCTAGAGGGATGGATGCATAGATGGATGGATAGATGGTTAGATAGATAGAGAGAAAGATAGATAGATAGATAGATAGATAGATAGATAGATAGATAGATAGATAGATAGATAGATAGATTGACAGACAGATAGAAGATAGAATTTGAGGAGGTTACTGAGAGGATGTGACAACTGGTTGCCCTGAGAGTAATTGGAGGACTCCCTGTCCTTGGAATGTATGCTCTACCCTTCATTGCCACAGTGAAACCATGTTCAATGATGCAACCTTGAGAGCAGTGTGTTGTTGAGACCATCTAGACAGTAAACATGACTAGACTTAGGTAAGGCCTCTATATAAGCTTTTAAGATTTTCCTGACAAATGTGGAGATCTACTCATCTTGCGGCACCCAAGACAAAAGCCCTGTACTCGTACATAAGTTCTCTTGCTGAGTAAACCTGCCACCTACCAATCTGAAGTGGCCTCCCTGTTTCTCCTGTCTCTCCTTCTTTCTACGTACAGGGGACAGTTTATGAATATATATATATATATATATATATATATATATATATATATATATATATAATTATTATTATTATTTAGAGTTATATATCAACATATATATCTATAAACCTATATCTAAACCTATAGCTACACATCTATAAACCTATATCTAAACCTGTAGCTACATATCTATAAACCTATAGATACATATCTATAAACCTATATCTAAATATATAGCTACATATCTATAAACCTATATCTCTCCATCTAGCCCTCTTTTTGTGTCCTATATCATTTAGGGCTTTAAAAATGCTGAGGTCCTTTGTATCAGAAAAAGGATTGGGTGAAACACAGACAAAACTTCCTGTAGTCCAACCCTTGTGAGTAGTATGTGAATTATCCAGGTGTTTAATCATTCAAAAGCACCTTGATGTGACATATTGAATATGTCATTTCCCTCCTATTAGATTCCTTGTATTTTATATGTACATATTCACGTAATCTTTTTTCAGAAAGCATAATTTTACTTCTTTGCTATACTTCATTTCATTCTCTTTTTCTCTTCCTCTTCTTCATGTTTCCCTTTCTTCTTTATTGCAAAATAGCATTTGCCACATAATGCTCAATAAAGCATTTTAACACATTCCAACCTTATTTCAAATCTTAGGGGTAGTGTTCAGCCTTTCACCATAAATTATGGTATTAATCGTAGGTGTTTGTAATTGCCCTTTATCAGATTAAAGCTGTTTTTCTATCTTTCTGCGATGCTGAATTTTGTCAAGTATTTTTTTTTCTATATTGAGACAATCATGTAACTTCTCTCTTTTATTCAATAATAAGTGCACAAATTAAACTAATAATTGGGGAATTTTTGAAAAAACACCATTTTGTTCTAATGTACTTTTTAAAAAAAATATTTTTGAATTCAATTTAATAACATTGTATTAAGGAATTTTATATCTATATTGATGATACATTTGGGCTCCTCCTTGCACACAAAGAGATTTTTACATTTAATCAAAGTTTCAAGGCAACCCTTATGAAGATTGTTAATGCCCCTTTTCTCTGAAACTTCCTCCTTTGGTATCCTGTAGGGCTCGTTCCACTAGCTTCTGCATCCCTGAATCTAAACCTCTCTTTCCTCTGCCAGGCAAGACCACTGCTTGCTTTCCGGGCTCACTGTCTCTATTTAGACAATGAATCCCAGACAAAATCCCGGGGTGAGTATGGAGTTCATCTTGTATAGTTCTCTTCTTTTAAGGATCACAGCCCTGCATAGTCTGTCATCCAATGTCATAAATCTGTGCTGTATATAATTTGTCCAGATCTACAGCAGTTTGCAATGGAAGGTTAACTTGGGGAACCATTACTGAATCTTGGCCAAACCAATGATCACTTATAAACATATAAGAACTGATGGGAAAATCCCTCCACTGCAAAAAGAAATTTTATTTTAATAGCATCTTTTAAAATCCCTTGATCATATCATTATTCATTTTCATTGAATTTACATATTAGAAGGCATTTCTTTTAGTTTGTATGCCATATCTTTATAAATCCCTGGAGTTTTTGTTTTTTCCCCTGTAGACTCTATATAGGAAGTTTTGGGTAGGTCTATTTTTACTAGTCTTACTATTCTCAACACACAACAAGTATAAAAAGTAGTGTATTTTTATGAGTAAAGAAGACAATTTTCATACTATTATTGGTTACTTGAGAATTCCACCGTACCACTATGATATATAAAATCACTTGGAAAAGATTCATTTTCATTTTTACTGGATATGCATCTTAATCTTAATCTCCAAACATTTATTTTAAGACAGTGTATGTTGCTCAAGTCTCAAAACTTGCACATAAAAATTATAGTTACTAAGGCTTTATTTATGTTCCATAGAATTGATACCTGGTAAGTTAAAATGCTGAAAGTAGAAATCAAAGAACTGGATCAGTTAAAATTAAAGAATATGTACAGGTCATACCTGATGAGCAAGTTATTTCATAAATGATCATATTGAAGTTTTTTTTTTCTTATCCCAACCCTTGTATTAGAGGCAAACACCAATATTGTCAGAAGTATTTTTTTTGTTTTGTTTTTGTGGTGTAAATTATTCTGGTGTTGAAATTCTAGCTATACAGACATGCATATCCTAAAAGTATTGTACTATTACTATAAAGTTAACTTAAAAGATAGTAGCTCTATCAAAATAGTGAGTCAAATATGAGGCATCTCCAAAATAAACACAATACTTATGTAGTTGGACCCTATGGATTATGTAACCTTAGCATTTTAGGAAGATACTTTACTCAGAATGCTAGTGTAATTTATAAGCATATGCTTGCAAAAACAGATGCTAATGGAAAACACTTAGGACATTAAAATTAAATATTTCATGGCTAGACATAGGAATAGGCACTTGTGTGTCAATATTTATGCTATTCGTAGTTAAATGTATCTTTTTCCATATGCTCTATGGAAAAGAAAAAAAAATAGCATGAATCAATTTTTCCCTTCACAGGTTTATAACAGCAGGTTGCTCCTTAAATAAAACATGATGAAAATGGTCTTTCTAAAATTTTTTTTTGTAGTTTGATTTTAATAATGAAAACAGCACACGTGTGTGTTATCATTTGGAAGATACAAAAAAAATAGAAAGAAAAATATCTGTACTGCTCATGCTGTGCATACAATCACTCATATTTTCTCTTTGATTGTTTGGGTATTGAGAATGAGATAAGACCAGTACAATTAGGCCTATCACTGACTTCCTATAGCAAAGTACTATCTAAAAACAGCTATTGACACAGACTTAATGTAATTTTTTTCTGATTTCCTGTTTTGTGCACTTGTGTATATGTAAGTCAATTTACATGATTGTTATGATTTATTGGGGTTTCTGAGGGGCCTGAGGGGACCTAATAAATAGCCTTCTCTCTTTCTTTCTTTCTTTTTTTTTTTTTTTATGAAAATGTTTAGAAATTGGAAATTAAGATAAAAAGAAAATTAAATGCTAGCCAAACTTCATTGTTATTTCTGATAAAATCTAAGATGGAAGGGAAAACTTAACATGAGAACTAAATGAGGCTAACATATAAAGCCAAGATACAGGCATTAATTCTTGTCTGTGAGAACATTGGAGTTAGGTGGGTTTTGCCACAGGCGACACTTGCCTACTTAGTACATAAGACATTCAAGAACAAATAACTGCTGCTCCTAGCAGGTAGCTTGCTTTTAAGAGAAGTATGAAAGTTGCTGAGCCAAATTTTATTTTTCCAAATCTACTCTGCCATAGGTGTCAGGCAGATACGTAACTCCATCTCCTCTAGGCTAAGATAAGTACAGGAAGAAAAATAGGCTAAGAATGTTAGGCTATGGAGCTCCTTTTATACAGATGAAACTATTCATAGTGGAAAATACACACCCTCCCACAACATTCTACACATTTATTTATATAGTTACTTGTATTATTATTATTATTTGAATAGAGACCTTAATGAGGAGGTATGGAATAGCTTTGAATGCAATAGAGGACTAGCCTGGCAGTGATGTCCAAGAATAAGAGAATTTTTAATTCATTATGTTATAAATGGAACTTAGGCAGAGTGAAAGACAGGCTAAGGTTTGAATATAACTCATTAGTTGTCTAGATATGGGCAAGTTAACCAAACTGTGTGAGTGTCTCCTTCTATTTTGAAACAAGGATTATAATACCAAGCTCACTGAGTTGAAATGAAGCTAAACTAAAACATGAAACATAATAGACCATTAATTCTTAGTATTGTAAACAAATTCTGTTTTTTTCAAAATTAGTTCAGATTATCATGGATTCTATAAGGCATTATATGCAAATTTTGAAATAGTACAATATATAATAAACAGTGGTAGTAAATTAAAATTAGCAGGTTGTTTTCTAACTATGTAGATATTATGGTGTGAAATAATTATATCATTAATTGAATTATTCAAAATATTTATGTTTACTTTAAACATTTTAAATGAAGAAGATAGACTATTTTATTAATCTGATTAACTGATAGTTTTGATGTTCTCATGGAATCACTTTTGAGACTGGAGAGTTGAAGATTTTTAAAGTAATTAACTGATATCCATTTTTGATGTCTAGCCTCAGGATTAGCTCTGGGGAAAGTGTTATAAGTTTCATCTTTAACTCATGAAATCAGTCTTGATCTAATATTTCTCAGTAATTAAAAGCTGTAATTTACCCTAGTGTTCTCAACCCCTGGATATATGTGTTGATGAAAACATGCAAGTACAATGCATGTGAGACAATATATTCAAATATAGTTAATTATAGCATCACTTTACTCTTGTTTACCAGCATGAACTATTGACAATTCCCAAGCATACAAGTTCACATAAATATGACTTATTATAGAATGCTTGGGAATTCGGAATGGTGTAAATTTATTCTATATTTTCCTAAACACCCAGGGAAATGTTCATAGGTCAAATTATTTGCTATTGTATTGTTAATATAGTAAACAAGACTTCTTTGATTTTCTTTCATTTATTCATTCATTCATTTATTGAGTAATTTACTTAAAAAACATGTATTGAACACCTCTTAAGTACTAGACTATTGAGCCCTGACTATTCCTTATATAATAGGAACACAGAGATAATGTTAGTCTCCTTGACTACATAGAACTCATAATCTTACATTTTTTCTATAAGGAATTTTCCCTTTTTTAAAATAGAACTCATCTATATTTTTTATTTTATTTCATGAATCATACCTTAAATCATTTAATATTTCCTGACACATTTCTGTTCAGATGATGCATTTACTCGAAACAATACAAACCTGGATTTGCATCTTTGACAGCAAAGGAGAGACTAATAGCATTGATGGTTGGTTTGAATAATGTGGGATGTTGTGACAATGACAGTAGCAACGAATCTTAAATAATAGGTCCTACCTGATGCAATTGAAAAAGATGCACACTATTGTCCTAGTTGCAAAAGTTAGATTTCATTTCTGCTTCTGTGATGCAGGTGAATGCAATCAATCTTGATGACAGTTGACAAGAGAAACTAATTTCTTTTAAAAGCACTTCCCAATTACCTTTTTATTTATTCATTTATTTATTTTGAGCTAACCGCAAAGCAGTTTGAGACCTTTGGGCACAAACTCCTAAGTCTTTTGACTATGCAGAGGGAGGAAATTCAGAGGTTGGGCATGGATTAGGTGTTACTTCCCTCTTTGGCTTGCAAAAATTAACTTCCTACAGTACATGGTCTGGGAACATTCGATTTTAACAAACTTTTGGATGTGATGTACATTGCTATTCGGATAGATTTAGAGGAAGTAGATTTATATATCAACTTTTTTTTTACTTAAAACATATCTTGGAAGGATGTCATGGAGGAAGGAAAGAAGGGAAATGACAAGAAAGAAAATATTCGTGCATTTCCACCCCCAAAACAAAATCTCAGAAAAATGTGGGAGAACCTTCCTTACTCATGTATATATTACATTCAGAAAATTGTCCAAAATTTTTCAACAAAGAAGCCAGTTTAAGATTAAAGGCATGCAATATTAGAAAAGTTTGAAATATTTGTATATGTACCCTTTTCTTACATGGTAACTATGTAATGAGCTAGCTACCCATGATGATAAAATGGGCTTTATCTCAAATGTCATTGCTCTAAATTTAAATGTTGAGAGACGCAGTGTTCTCAGAAAATTAGTAGCATCAAATATTACTCAACAGGCTACATATATCATTTCCATATCATTTTATTTTTTATATCCATCCCAATTTATATCAATCTTTCATTGACAAAGTTGTAATTAATTTTGTAACTTGCCTATAGAAGTTGTATGAACTTTTCCTTTACTCACAATGATTTAGCATTAACAATGAGATTGATGGTGTTTTAATGGAGAAAAAAAGAATAATAAAAGACTTTAAAAGAAAATGACTTGTTTTGGTAATGAGACATAATATTATTTTGATGAAGATTAAGAAAGATGGAGTCCTTGTAAGGAAAAAACACTCCCAGAACATTTAATAGGACTGACAATAATAACAAAAGATGAATGAAAGAAATTGTGCCACTATAATAATTCATACAAATAAATAAGCTATTTTTACAGTATGATTCTAAAACTATAAAGAAAATCTATGAATTATTTGAGGCAGAATACAGAGAAAAATTCAAAATGGATGAGGTACATTTCAAAGGAGATGCTAAAAACACAATGAAAATATTTAGAATAATTGTTGAAATACATTAGATAACCTTTGAGTCCCTCATTCATATACGGATATAATGGATAATGGGACTTTGAACTTGAGAGAAGATTTTATAAGTTTTATTTCGAATGAACTGTGCTGAAAATCTCTCTCCCTGTCCTGCTCCACCAAGGAGGGAGGGAAGATCGGTTGCTGCCTCCAAATTCCAAAATCAGTTAGGAGGATTTCCAGGAAATCATTCAAGGCTATGTGTAGAGAGATTTGTGGGTGTACTAGGAGCCTCCTCTATTCAAAAAGGAATGCCGTATTGGGGGTAATTCTCCTTTAACAAAATTAAGGGGCTGAAAGGAGAACATTTAAAATTTAATGTGTTTTCCTGAATTATGCAGAGCATAAAGTCCGAGGTCTGACTGATGTTTGAAAGATCTAAAGGGAAGAGATTCCTCACTAGCTGCTTGGAAGGAATGGTAAAGGAGAGTGTCACGCTCCAAGATGCTGTCAGTACAAATGTGAACCAGCAGCAGACGAGTAATGAGAGAGAACTTCCATGGGCCCTTTTAGGTCTTGTCCGAAAGCCAGTCTAGAAAGACAAATAGACTTCAACCAGGAAAAAGACAGAGGCAACATGGATTCTTAGTGATGAGGAAAGATAAAAAAGGAGCAGCCAGAGTAGAGATGTTTTGATTTCTATCAGGGGTGCTGCAGGTGAATCTTCAAAATGGATGAGGAGGGTCTCTGAAGAGCCTACAAAAGTGAGTCAGATTTGAGTATGTGCAAATCCAGAGAGAGGCAGTTAATCCCCACAGTAGTGTCCACAGGAAAGTGCCCTTTATCCCTGGCTTCTGCTCTTGCCATTGTTTCAGACATTGATGGCAAGGAGTTGGAGTGTTACACAGGAAAAAGAGAAAGAAAGGTCAGTAAGCTTGGAAGGAGGAATGGAAATTGAGAAATGTAAAATATTCCTCTTTTTTCCAAATATCAAGAAGCTTTCCAGATTCAGATTAGGAAAGGCTCGCTCAATTTTAAATCAAATTCGGACCTTAATTATTTTGTGACAACAGATATTTTTGTTGCTTGATTGAGATTGTGTTTTAAGACTTAAAGTAACCAACCATTATATTTTATTTGAGGGAGGGGTGGCTGTAGAGGGCTTCCTAAACTCTCGCTGTAGACTCACCATTGTTGGTTTCTGATGAACATTAGCTATGATTTAGTTTCTGAAATAGGGAAATTATTTCATACTTACTCTAAAACCCCAACTCTATGACTTCCACTTGAAACACACTGATTTTTTTCTTTTTTTCAACATATGATGGTGTGTTCTTACCCTTAAGATATACTATCTTGTTACTACCTCCTATCTGCTTGATCGGTAATAAAATATTGCTCTCGTTTCAAACATGTTTAAGAATCCTCTTCTTAAATTATTTTGCCTCTCTTATGATAGTTTAATAAGCACTATATTAGCATAAATAAGCAAAAATCAAGTACACTGGCAAATAATAATGCAACTCCAAGTTAACCAAAGAAATCTCAGGAAAAGGTTTATATATTCCAATCACTAAGTTCCGGCAGTTTGTATTTTGGATATTACCTAGTAGTTTGTTATATCACTAAATGATGTCTGATTATTTTAGGAAGAAAAAGATCTGACAAACTCTCTAGAAACTTAATCCAGACTAAGGAGAGCAATGGCTTTTTCTGAACAAGAAATGTTCTTAATACACTAATGTAACCAATAATGAAAATTCAGAAAGAAATACACCACCAATTTTAGATCCCAGTATTTGCAATTGGATCCTATCATTGATTAGAAACAAAAAAACAAACAAAAAAACCCCAGAATTTTCTTAAAGTGTTAAAAATATTTCTTTTACAAAATGCACAACTCCTGTAAACTGCTATGAGTTTAAGTGCATTACGTATCAAGAAGCTATTCTGTTCTAAATTGGTTATGGAACAAGACCATCTGATAAAGACGAAATAAACATGTGGATTACTAAGTAACTCCATGTACTTTTCAGATAAAAGTACAAAACAAATGATATATCATTTGTCTGCCTGTTGAAGATGGAGTCTCTATTAAATTGAATTACTCCAGCCTCACTTTAAATCAAGAGAGTTTGCAATGAATGTGGCTCACACTAATGGCATAAATTTCCCTGAGTGCTTGTAGGTAAAGGAATGGTGACCTGGTAAGTGTGGCTAGAAACTGAAAGGAGCTTAGAAATAAAGTGTCTGAATGTGGAAGATTCCCTTATTTATTGATTTCATTCCTGAGGTTGTTGATTTAATGCCTAGAGTTTTCTTCTTACTTTGAATTCTGAATTGAAACATATGTATCCCCTCCTCATTTGAAACCAAAACAGGCAGAAAACATCAAGATGTCTTTGGTTTACCCATAGTCCACGAGAGAACTGAACTGAGATATCTGTTCAGCTGCTGTTTAATAACATGGCACACACAATCCTATCAAGGGAAATGAAAACCAATCAAGGACCGACTTAACATCCCCGTGACCACAGAGCATGTATAATGCACCTAATAAAACTAGGAAAGCAATTAATAATAGTGAAAGGGCATGTGCAACATATCCAAAGGGAAAGAAGAAAAGTGACAGAAACAGAATATAACTAATGAGGAGTCTTTTTTTTTTTAAATTTAATTCTGCTTCTAAGCTAGCTGCATTGTATAGTCTGAGAATCCTTTCTGCAGAAATGTGTGTTCTCTTCAGCAAGACTAATTTGTCATATTTCCCTCTGTAAATCAATTCTTTTGTTGTTATTATTTTTTTTCTCATCCCTGCAATTTTGCCACATTAACTCTTTTTAGATTTTGGCTCCCATACTTTCATTGTGGAAGCACATCTGACAGGGGCTGTATTTATACGTGGCATTCAAGAATGAGAGGCCTGGGCAGAAAGACAGCATAGCAGTGAGAGTGTTTGGCAAAGATGGTGGAGAGTGTCCCTGCAGGTAGGCATCCAACACTGCAGTGGGCAACTAGGTGAGATGATACTGGCATCTCCTTGGTAAAGGCCAGGGATGCCACTGAATACCCTACAATGCACAAAACTGCCCCCACAGCAAAGGATTAGCTGGCTCAAAATGATACTATTGCTGAGATTGAGAAACCCTGAATTTTGCGTAATCCTGAATAATTCTTAACATGCAATTCATTGTTCTCATCCAATTATGTTCTCATTTTTCTCTTTCTGCTGCTATTCACCATCTTGTCTCCTAACAAACAAAGTAAGCTAAGGAGCATAGAGAAAATTCAAACATAAAAGACTGACTTTTTTCAAAAGACTGACTTTTTTCCTCTTTATTTTGTTTTACTGAAAGATCTAATTCAATTTAAAAGAGACATGATACAAGAATATCAAAAACAAAAGCCCACCAAAAAAGCAGCTAGAAGTAAGTTTAGCAAAATAATACATTAAAAAAAATTTTTTTCAAGTAAGAATCTGAAAAAGTTACCTAGTTTCTAGATTTTAACTTGGGAGAGTGAGTCAGATTCTCACTTTGAAGACAAAAAGAAGCTTCAAATCCTAGGCCTACCAATGAATAATCAAGGGACCTCTCTATAAATCTATGTTACCTCAGATATTCAAAGGTGTTGAAAATAGTTCCACTCAAGATTTTTGCAATGATTTTCAATATTACACACAATGTTCCAATAAAGCCTCTACTGGGCCCAGAACCATTTAGGAACTATAAAACTTCAGCACAAAAGGACTGCACCTAAACTCCTGCACGAGAAACTTGATCAAACTCTAGCGTGGCTTCCAGAAGCTTAAAGTTGTGTTTCTAGAATGACCCCAGGCCCTCTTAAAATGCCTGCCTGACAAGACTCAGCACTGCCAGGAGAATTTACATCTGTTTTAGCCCAAAACTGATGATCAACAGCGCCCCCACCCCGGCAAGCCCATGAGAAGACTGTGGATGAGCACCAATAGCAAACCCAGATGATTGATTGAGTCCTGTGGACCCAAACCCCCTCAATGCCCTTTAGTGTCTTTCCCTTAGCACAAGACAGCATCTAATCAGTCTCCTGCTTTTGTTCTGGCAAAGTTGAGCTCAGTTTAATCTGGACCCTGTCCCTTACTGAGGTGGTTTACACGGAATACAATTTGCCTCTGCTACCTTTCACTAGTGCCCAGTTCTGTTTCTCATGGACAGACCTTACCAACAACAGCAACGACAATAATCAGAGCTGTCACAATGGTTTGATTTTCTAAAAATTTCACCTGTAAGTTAATGAGAAGGAAAATGAGGTATCTGTCTGTAAATGGGAATTTTCTTATTGAATATTGTTAGGATTATTCCTCTTTTTTTTTTTTTAAAGAAATGTCATATGAGTTACACTAAAGCTAAATACAGTGTACATTTGTTTCAAGTTTCATGTTTATCAAACATAACTCTGCACTGGTTATGATGATCTGATCAAAAAAAAACATTTTGTGTTTGAATATCAATCAAATACTATTTCCCAAAGTAAGAAAAATCCGTTGAGTTGATGATGATTTATAGATACCTCCTCAGGCAGATCTTAGGAACATATAAGACTATAAGCAAAAACCCTTTGATTTAGTAGAGGGCATTAGGGATCAATTAGGTGCAACTAGAAGCCGGGGCAAGGTTACAAATAGAGTTGAGATTCCAATCAGGGGTATATTTTCCAGTTGAAAATTGGAAACATTTAATTTAGTAATGTTTCACATGACAAGGAATGCAACCAAATAACAAGGGCCGTGTGCAACCAACTCATGATCTAAAAAGTCTATTAGCATCACACTCAATCTCGCTGGTGTCTGTTCTCTAGAAGAAAATGGATGGATTTTGAGTGTCCTGATTGGAAGTGAAGTGAGGAAAGAAAACATAGTCAATCTTTCCCTCCATTTCTGCCCTTTTATTTCACACCATCCAAATTTACAGACTTGACCTTTTTAGGAAGACTTTGGTATAAGGAATGAGCACTTTGATTTAAGCAAAACAGTTACATTAGGAAGGGCTTAAGAATCTAGTCTAGAATCCCCTTTGAAAATTATTTGTATTTAATATACTACCACAGTTACTTATTATCCCCCATCCCAAACCTTCTGAAATCTGAGCAAGACTCAAGAAACAATATCCATGAGTTACAGGAGTTCCAACCCACTCTCAGGTTTGCTGTGAGACCTTCCATCTATATCTACACAACAAGAAGCTTAAACTGTTTTTTTGTTTTTTGTTGGTTTTGTTGTTGTTGTTGTTGTTTTGTTTTGTTTTTTGTAGTATCTTTCCAACTGGAACATTCTCTTGTATTTTTTTGAAGTGTAGGAGTTGAGGCCATTGGAAAAGGAATGGGGGCCTAAACATAAAATTGGAATTCTGAACTTGACACAGAATTTTCTGAGAGCTAGACCACATTCGTTTTCATCTTTGTATTCTTCTTTTATTTCCATTATAAGATTGCTTTCCAGAAAGGGAGTGAGGCAAAAAAAAAAAAAAAAATTTAAACACATTGCAAAAAGTTAAGGCTTCTTTTTAGAGTACATAAAATCTCATGTAACAGATTAGAGATTATAGAGCTGAAAGGCTGACATATAGTCATTTGTGTTTCCTCAGCTCTGTTAGTTTTTAAAATAATTCAGTGAACCCGATTTTATATAACACTCAATATTTTTTGTACATAGTAGGTAATTTTTTACAAAGTTCTTTTATATTTGCTGCCTCATTTGGTCCTCAGTCCTGTGGCAATAGCTAGTGTTATATGTGGAAACAATATCATCATTAATACTCCCATTATAGATTTGAGAACTTTCTACTTTTTCTAATTGTGTGGGGAGGTTTAGTAGGAAAAGAACCAAGAACTAAACAGATTTTATAGGGTAAAGGTCACTGGCAGCTTTGAGTGAGGTGGAAGGATTAAAAATCTGTTTGGAGTGAACTAAAATGGAAATGGCTGATGAGGCAATTGAAGTAGCTAGTATAAAAGGGGGCATAATAATAGCTGAGAACAGCTAGAAAACACGGAACCTAAATACAGAATATCATTGCATGTTTGAAAGCTGGTGAATTAATAAAGTAGAGGGGAAACTTGATTAATAATAGAGAAGATGGAAGAGATAGCTGAAAAGCTCCTGGAGCAGGTAGATTTTAGTTACATTACAAATCATGAGTGCTTATTGCATAGGTGGACATGCTGTCTATGCTGAGAAGAGGAGTTCAAGATCCAATAGAGTATGAGAAAAAGCAGAAAGAGAGGAGAGGCTACAGGGCCTGTAAGAGCTGGTGGGAACAGAGTGGTCAGACTTAGCTAAAATGTTCTCTTACCACGCTAGTCTTCTAGAGTGTTATTTGCACATCCAATGAAATTCTTCAGCTCCATTTAAATGCTCCTGGAAGCTAATACAGTAGTGTATGGGATACTTTTAGTGGGGGAAGAGGCTAGGGTTTCACTGCCAACCACTGTGACTGTGATATAACCAGCCCTAGCACTGCCCTTTTCTTCTCAGCTTTGATTAATCATGCAGTTTGAGGGAAGAGTGGAAGGTGTGCCTGATGATGTCCAGCAAGAGAGCTCCAAATCTCCACCAGTATTAAGGAACAGAGATGGACATTTGGTTAAACACTATGCAACTTGAATTTCCTCTTCAGAACCCAATTTATCAGCTGCTAGCACCATCTTCTAAGGCCTTTAAAGTGGAAAAGCTATAGTCAACGTCAGGCCCTATGACATCATTATTCATGGGGGTTTTAAAGGACCTGCAACCATTAACACAATCTCGGAAATGGGCCTGTGGACAGCGATGCTCCTTAAAATGAGAAATATGCTACCCTACCCATAGCCAATGTTTAAGATGTATACATTCAATTTACAATTCTAACCCAGGTGTCAGCTGGTGTACGTTGAACTCTCAGAAATCTCTGAATAATTAGTTAGAAATTATTTCAATAGTGTATAAAAATCCAAGTCTCTTCATAGTTTTGTTTTGTTTCCTTTCTAAGGATTATGATTTTATGGTTAAGGACCAGCAACAACCAATGCTACATTTGTTGTCCCTCATGCTCCTACAGTGAAGGAACCACCCCCTCTTCATTTTATACAAAAGCACACATTCCTCAATACTCCAGTAGTTTTAGAGACAGGACTGGGTCTTTAAGGGAGGATAATGGAGGACAACCCACATGTGATGAGATCCTCCTTGCTCTCCCTTGAAACTTCTTCCTACTTCCTTCCTCCCTGCTTCTTCTATTTTCTCATGCGCACCCTCTCAGATCGTCCCGTGTGCCTCATATTTGTCCTTTGCATGGGAATTGCTCCCCAATCAGAAAGCTTGCCTCAAGCTGACTTAACCCAAGCAGGCTTATCAAACTAAATTCCCAATAAAGAAGAAATGTTGACATTCACATCCAAGGCCACAGAACTTTCCATCTTGTTAATCAACTATTACCAAGATATTATTCTGAATTCCTTCAGTTGGCATGACTCCTGTAAGTGGGCACGCAGCTCTTTTCAGGTCAAACTTAATGCAAAGATTCAGGGGGGCAAAAAATAACAATTATGTCTCCCTCTCTTTCTTCCTCTAAAGTGTTATGCTTCGTGGTGTCTCTCTATAGATAGAGGAGACAATGGCCACTCAAATCCTTGTGTCACCACCGAATATCCTATGGAAAATTCAGGTGAGGGGTCTGACCAGCCTGCCTGGATCACAGATGCATGCCGGACCTCACGGTGAGAGAGCCACCAGGGGATGGACTACAGTGGCTGGCCCGGCCTGGCTCACTTACCCCTCCATTCGGCCATGGGATGTTGGACACCATGACTGAAAGATTCACTAGAATGTAAGCAATGGGGAGAGGTCAAGTGGAAAAGAGGAGTGTCATTGTTAGAGAGAAAAAAAGAATAGATAAAAAGTATAGTTACCAGCATTAATACACTGAGGCCAATTTGCATTCATTTACAAAATTTGCAAAGGAGGCTAGAACTTGCTAGAAAACTAAAACCACTTTACATGTGTAAACATAAATAAAAATATACATATAAACACAAGTTGTTTTCTCTATATTCTATCTGTATATACTATATATGTAGATGTGTAGATATTTTTACTATGTATAATACACATCTATATAATCGACTACATATAATGTGCATATGTTTTTATATATTCTAATATACAAATATATATTTCTCTACTTAAACATAATATAATTCTAATTGAAGACCCTAAGGCATTTCTAAGAAGTACAAAAAGTCCTGAACAGCTACTTGCCATTTCTAACTATTCTGTAATCCTTTATAACAAGGTACCAACCCAGGTTTCTGTTTCTTTGAGCACTCCTGGAAAAATCTCATTAAAGAACATTTTCTTCTTTTCTAGCCCTTTGGCTGAAAAAGAATTGGAATAGAGAGGGTGACCTGTGTATGCATGTGTTACTTCTGATGGTGAGTGTGAAAGCCAGAGGAGCAAGGGCCACATCCAATGCTTAAACCTTTACCATCATTATTCCTGTTATTATCTTTAGCAAAGAAAGGTTTTTGCTGGAGTCACACCCCTGCCATTAGCCACGGGCAAGTACAGATTTTGAGATGAGCAGCTGAGAAAATACACATTTATGTAAAACTGAACCGATAGCAGTTGATGCATTAAGTGCTTTGGGGCAAAGCTAAGGTCATTTGTAAGGGCATGAATGCTACTGGACACATCTTAGCATGCTCTTTGTCCACCTGATCAGCCGAGGAAGGGGTAGGTGTGTGTGTGTGTGTGTGTGTGTGTGTGTGTTTGTGCATGCACATGCACGCATGCACAGATTTATGTACTTTTCTTGAAATGGACTGCAAGATTCTTCTGGAAGGGAAGCAAAGGGGAAGAAATCAAAGGAGGGAAAGGTGCAGCTTGTGAATGGAATGACAAACTGAAGATCAAATTGCCCTTTATGTTTTTCAATGTTTATTCATTTAATCAATATCTTATTATATGGGTTTTTTTGTTTGTTTGTTTGTTTGTTTGTTTGTTTGTTTGTTTGTTTGATTTAGGGCAGTATCACTGCCCTCATATGTGGGACCGAACTGGGGCCACTGGCTTCTCAAGCCAGCGCTTAACCACCGCGCCACTCGGCCAGCCCAATCAATGTCTTATTAAATTTACTTTATTAAATGTACTGATTGGTGAAGTTTTGCTCAATACCAGGTAAGATACACAGCGATGGCAAAACATTGCTAAGTAGATAACTTTGGTTGTTTACTTGTTGCTCTGCTACTTGGCACTAGGGTATAAGTTTGGTCTTTTAGGTCACTAGCTGGTGATGCTGCCTTGTCATTCTGACTAACTCCCCTCTGAGCCACTCTGTTGTAATACTACCAAAACTAACACTGATTTGAGTACTTCAGAACCTGGTGCTATGGTGCTTCTATTTGTTAGGTATGTGGTCTGGTAAAGACACAGACGTATCAAGGAAGAAGTCTATAGTCAGGACATGAGGGCCCTAGAGAGATGGTATGATGTATTTGGTAGAAATACTCTGAAAATGTCTCTAAATATTGGGGTTGAGTTTTGGGTGTTCTTTCTGCTTCTTATAAATAGGAAGAGATAAATTGATTGGTTAGAAGGAAATAAAATTAAATACCATGGCCTTCATTTTTAAGAAAATATCACTTTTCTTTTCAAATAAAGATAAAGAGGGCACCTGTCTTTGGTTTTTCAATGCTGATTTAATGCTAATAGCTACATCACACTCAAAGTGACCTTGGCAGATGTTCCACAGTGAACCTGCTTTGAAATTCATCCCAGAAAGTGAAGTCTGTAGGGAAATCCAAGACTAGCATGTAGGGGAGAGTTTCGGATCTTCAGACCAGCCCAAAAACTGGTAACATACTTGCACTAGCACTGAGTAGGACTCCATGGGCACGTTACTAAAAATGTGAGTCATAGACAGTCAGAAACTTCTCTGCTGCTAGTTTCTCCTTAGTCTTTCTATTGGGAGCAGATAAATTGTTCTTTTTACTGAGTATTTGAGGCAATTAAAAATGGTATTGAATTTAGAGAAATAGTGCCTAAGTAGCTTTCTCTTCATAAATTAGTATGCAAATCTACATCCTGCTACATTTAATATAAATTGAATGGTGATTTCTAAAATGTAGCAACAAAGGCTCGTAGAGATGGGAAAATGGACAGACAGGCTGGTCATTTGCAGCCACAAATGGATATATGCAACTATATTAAAAATAATAATATTAGTCTCTAAATAGTTATTATTCTTATAAAATATTAGTCTTTAGAGAGCCCATGACAAGCGTTTCTATAGGGTTTTCAAATATCAAGGAAATTTTGCATATTTTTTTTCCAAATTCAACATTGGTGCTTCATGATACAGGAAAGAGTTAGAAAGTTATTGTTCCCCCAATTTCTAGATGAGAACAAAGAAACTCAGGTATATTTACAGTTTTTGTGGTTTTTTTCTTCTAATGTCATGTATCTCAACTATACCTACGATTCTCTCTGGTTTTCTTTCCACCAAACATCCTACAGTATTAAAGTTAGAGAACAAATGGAAAATCAAATAGGTGGACTTGGGATGCAAAGCGAGTCCAAGTCCACTATGAATGAGCAGAGATTCCCCTGTGTGGCCCAGGAACGCCCCCTTGGATCTGGTTAACAGTAAATGCCCACACAGGGAGCCGTGCAGTGACAGAAATGAGAGCTCCTGAGTCCAGCCAGTTGGACTTCACCCCAACGTAATCATGGCCACCTTTCGTCAATGACTTCCCTTCTCCAAATCTAAATTTCCTCAAATGTAAGATGGAACATATAATAGCATTTCCCTCCAAAGCTTTTTGCAAGGATTTACTCATTGAGGCACAGAAAGCATTTGGCATAATGCCTGGTGTACCGCAAGCTCTCTCCAAGAGTTAATGGTTGCCATTATCATAGACACATATTGCATTCTTGTAAATGAAAGAACTCTTTCCACATCCGCACTTGTCTCTGGGATTTGCTCTGGTGGGCTGGATGCTTTCTTAGAAATGTGAACCACAGTACGACTTAGAAAAGTGTGGGGGGGACTGTTTGAAACCCAGGATCAATGAGCTTATGGCTTTCCATGCTTCTTTCACAACTTCTAAAATACATACATATAGTTCTGGAATGTATCAGAAGAAGTAAGCTAAAATGCACTTCATAATTAAGTAACAAGGATTTTAATTTGTCCTTAGAAATGGAGATGGAGACAGTGGGGGGGGGGGTGGAAATAGGAGAAGAAAGAAAAGGATCCAATTAAACTATTAGAGAGAATTTCCAGGAACTCACTGGCAGATAGGAGGCTAAATAGAAATAAAGTAAGTAACATGCTAGAAAAGACTGAAGTGCTTTAGGACAGTGATTTTTTTTTTGAAAATGTCATCATTTGGGACTGATTGTAAGTCTCAATAAATTTGGCTTCATGAGTCAACTATGTGTTGCTGATGCACTGTGCAAATAGGGAAAAAAGATGGCTGGGGTAGGGTGGGGGTGTAGAAAGTAGTTGTGCGGGGAGGAAAGAGGGTAACAGCCACTGGAGGCTTCTCAACAGTGAGGACGGAAACTCATGGGGCAGGAGCCTCAAGCAAGTAAGTCCACCTGAGGAGGCTCTAAATGCCCAAGGTATATAGAATGCAGAAATTACAGGAAATAATGACTCCAAAAGGCCAGAGGAGGTAGAGACATCTAATGTTACACATATAAGGCACACACACTCATTAAAGCAAGCATACACACATGTAGATATTTTCATACAAATGTATCTTTTATGTCTATTGTTTTCTACAATATTTAGTTTGCTCAATTCATAAATCCTTTTGTTACTCCAATTTAAATAAGCAATAACATTAGGAGGCAGAAAAATGGATTTATTTCCCAAAGCTGTTTGTTTCCTCTGTATCTAAAGAAACGTAATGGCTAGAATTTCACATTGATTCCTAGACTTTATAGTAGTCTTCTTTGACACTATCTAATGTCTCTAAATCTCTGCGTGTGACATTGAAAAGCAAGTGGCACTGTGAATGGGATAACCCAGATGAGAAAGGCTCAGCCTTAGCATGCCCCTTTCCTATCCATTTCCTGGAGTGCCAATTCAGTGAATGATTGTTTGCTCCTATATTCAACCGTATCTCACCTGGATCTCTAACTGGGCTTCCACAGCCAACATGCCTGGTTTCTAGAGATTTCTGATTCTTTACAGGCTAGTAGTTAAAGACTGCTACAAAATGGTTATCTCATCTCTGCTAAATAAAGCATGACGATCTGATGGCTTCTTAGAGGTCAATATTTTAGTTTTCATTAGACAGACAATCTATAGAGTGGTGTCATCCAAGTGCCTAAATTGTTTTAATCTAGGAACCATGGAATAGTGGACACTATTGACACTATTAATATTATTAAATTACAACACATTCTGCTGATTGCTAACACCAATTGATAGTCCATAATCTGTGTCAGATATTTTTCTAATACTATGGTAGGAGTTATTCTCGCCACAACCCTGTGAGGAACGAACTAATATTTTCCCCGTTTTAGGGATGAGGAAACTGAGGCTAAGAGGTGAGTAATAACTTCAGTAAGAGTGTACCACTGGGAAGTGGCAAAACCCAAGTCAGAACCTGTGCTCTTTACCACCATTCTGAATTGCAGAGTAAAGCTGAACAATAATGCCACCTGTCAATTCACTCCTTCTCTCTGCTTGTAGAAGTGAGAAATTGTCAACTTCATCTCTGGGACCCAGAAGCAGTACTATGCACCTCCATTATTGTCTAAGATCAGAAAAGAGGGAGGAGGGGGGATCTGAAAACAGCCCACATGCAATTCCATCCATCTGATATGCCAGTCCAGCCTGTATTGCATGTCACTCCATATCAGGCAGAAAGCAAGGCCAAATTAAATCCAGTTGTCAAGACACCAGATTTGCAGCAAGTAGAGATGCTCTTTACTCTTTATGTGAAAGGTCTGATTGAAAAGACAAAAATAATTTAATCAGTCATTCTGCCCTGCTGCTCTGGTAGCTCCAAAGTTTTTGACTGGCTTTCCCCCCTTGCCTGACCCCTTTCTTTCAAATGCCAACGTGCCCTGCTTTGTTTGGGACAAGCCCTCCCAGCTAAGCTTCAATAATTAGATTACTCACTCGCTGTGTGAGTAGCTCTTATAAGTCAGCAGTTTATGGGGCTGAGCAAACAGGCAGGTGCTGGACCAGAAAGGGCATACTTCCCCAGGGTTGGCTCAGGGTCCTCACAATGCTTTAAAATTTGATGGTCTGGAGCGGAAATGCCAGTGCAACCTGAAGGTGACAAAGAAGGACAGTTCCACAGTGCCAGTCACTCAGTCAAAGGGACACAGAACTGGAGGGCGAACATGCAGTTGGAGGACACGGGGATTCTTGCCTGCATCTCTCTCAGTATCCATAAGGCATTGGGATAATCATCAAATATCCAGTGAATTAAGGTCAGGAGATGATGACAATACCTTACCAGAGGCAAGGCAAGCATCTCTTAGCAAGACTGACTCAGAAGTAGGAGCCTCGGTCTGGGATTGTGGTGAAATCAGAGGATGTCAGGAACTATTTGCCATAAGGTATTAACCAGCAATGGTGATGAACTAAAAGAAGTAGAAGTCAGAGCTGTTCATCCATGACCGAGATTTCTCTGTAGTGAGACAAAATGAGAACCCTGGGGAAGTGGTTGACTTTTATGAACAAAATGTGAAATGAGCTACTCCACTATTGCCACATGGAAACTCATAAAATTCTTCAAGTGGCTTCCTACTTTCTTGTCTCACAGCCTTGTGTCATTGCGGCCACCACATCAGAAGCTGAGAAGGGCTAGACTGACATGTCTCAGGTGGATTCAGGTCACGTCTTAAAGAAATATTCACCTTGTATTGCATAGTAATTGTAAAAATTTGCTTTTTTTTCCTTTTTCCCTCCCTTGAGACTATGAGCTCCTCTTCCACGTGACAGTGTCTTATTTATCTTATTGCCCTGGTGTCTGTTATTGTGTCACAGACAAAGTACTCAATAAATACCGTATAAAATGGTATGAAAAGAACAAGTATGATTTGGGCATCTCCTCCAAAAGGGTTTTACATATGTAGTCTATAATCCTAACAGCATGTCCTCAAAATAGGATTTGTCATCTGCATTTTACAGAACAAGGAAATTTAAGCTAACAATTTAAGCAGATTGAGGAAAGTTGCACAGCTAGTAAGGAGTAGATCAAGGATTCAGATACAAGGTAATCTGAGGTCATAACATGTTTTTCCAGGACAAGGAAGTTAGAATAATGAAGAAAAAAGAAACAAATAAACAAACAAAAAAAGGAGGCCAGAATTCTGCAATTGCTACAAAACCCTGCTGTGACCTTCAGCAAAACATTTAACCTTTTCTGCCTCAGTTGCAATTCTGTAAAATGTAATAATCATTTTTGCCTAAAGCTGGCAGTTAAATTAGATAAGCTCTTGAGATCGTTTTGGCTTTGGAAAAACACATTCTTAATTATTATTACTCTTGGATTAGCATGAAGTCATTATCTAAAACAATATTGAAATGTCTTTCATTGTCCAAGTAAGAGAGTTATACTATGATATAAACATACTCTAAAACTGCTCAGTTTGTTCTCCTGTGTAAATATTTCATATACACTTAACTCAAACTTAGACTTCTTAGAGACAACACCCAATGACTCAAGATATATGAAGCAGGTTGATAAAAGCTCCCAGGAAGCCAGCTTTCTTGAATAAATTCCTCTTATCGTCAATTAAGTATCAATGAAGACAGAGCTCAGAGAATGAGTAAGTTGAAATAACACATGAACAGGTTGTTCAATTCATGTTTCCCTTGTACTGAAGCATGAACTTTTGAATAAAGACAAAATATAAACAAAGAGAAGCTCTATTGAAAAGAGCTTGTTTTTCTTTCTTTCTTCTGGTAGACAGAAGAAGTTAGGCTAGAGCTTCCTGGTCACCAAAGGCAGGGATCAGGGGAGAAGTGAGGCACACACTTCCAGGAAAATAGTCTTCAGTACCACACTCAGGTCAGGTAAAGAAACGGGATAAGCATGCACCTCAAAACTCATTAGAATGCTGAGTCCTGGTCTTTGCATAAATTGCTGAATGACTGAGGTCTAACAATGATTCCTTTCTTCACTCCTTCTATTGTCCTTCAAACTACTCACAGTCTGTCTTCTAGCCCAGGCATTCCAATGAGTGTTCTACCTTCAAGACTCCTCTAACAAGAGTAGTTGAAAACTTAAAAATATCCTGTATGGCAAAGCACTTAGAGTTCTCCATGTTGCCAGGTAAATATATAAATAATTTTTCAATGAGTAAAGAATGGAGAAATAACGGCAAATAGACATGTAAAGATGCAAACATCCCAAAGTCTTACAGAATGAATTTCATTTCTAAGATATACATTTTTGAAACTGAAGTCATGTGAAAGATTTGGGGGCTACAAAAACCAGAGGCTATGCTATCATTGCCTAAGGAACTTAAAATCAAGTTATATTTACAAAACCATTGCCCACATTCTCTTCTTTCATCTCATATTCTAAATCAGGTGAAAATGTGACTTCTGCACTCAGAATTACAAGTGCAGGATAGACATGGATGGGAACAAAACTAGATTAGGTGCAGTATTAAATCTACGTGTGGGTGTGATGTAACAATTTCTGCATGGTTCCAGACACTGCTGGACAAGGAGCTATCTAACTTTGGAAGGTCATGAGTCGTTCTTTATCTTGTTAACCATTCTATCTGTAGCACCAAGCATGTAAGTGGATATTCAATAAATATTTGGTGATTTCATAAAAAAAAAAAATAGTGAATGAATGAATGTAGCTAAGTATTTCAGAACACACACACACACACACACACACACACACACACACACAACTCAGAGTGAGAATATTTCTTCATCATGTGAATAGAGACCAATCAATAAACATAAATTACAAGTAATATAACATATTCAGTCCATGATTAGACAATCTATACTTCCCAAGAAGGAAGGCCTTGATATTCGTCAGACAAATGTGACATCAGCTTAAATGTAAATGCCAAAGTAAGTCCGAGTATGACATAGATTTTACTGACTTCCTCTGTCCTCCTCCAAAAGGAGTAAAATATATAGACTTAGGTTTTATCAGTTTTAAGTTTAGGGCTGACATCCATCACTGTTCTTAGATGGGTTAGGAAGAGGAACTCTACAAAGACACCCCATGCCTTTTCTTTTTCTTTCTACCTGCCTATACTTTGCACTTTTATAAGGTATTTTGGTCACGGTGTGATAGAGTGTAGCTTGGCTAACATCATCAATGAGAAAGTGCTAAATATGCCATCTAAAGGACTGTTGTCCCCAAGCTCCATCATCCCTACTCTCTCTCCCCACATATGGGAATGACTATAGAAGGATTTTTGCTGCTATGCCTTTGGGCGTCACAATCAGCACTCAAGTGTACGTCCTCAATTTAGGATTTGTACAGTGTTATCAAAACTCACCAACCCTGACAGAATATGGCTTATTCTCATAGATGAAGTTTATTTTGATCCAAAGAATATAATTAGAAAATAAACAGGAAAAGAGCCAGATTTTTTTTTCCTTTTTCTTTTTTATTAGAGGCTTAGAACTCCGATACCAATCAGTGTTTGATAAACAGAGATGGCAGTGGGAAAACAATCAAATAATGGATGTAAAATTCATCATCAATGCACAACCATATTAAGTTACTCATTTTATTGTCCTGTCCTAGCTTTGGGCTTATAAGAGATTGTTGACTAGTAATAGGGAACAATTAGAAAAAAAGCATTTTTCTTTTTTATTTCTTAATTTATGAACTGGAAACACTTTCAGTTGCATAACCCATAACAATTCCCTCAGATTCCTTACTAATATAATCCTGATTTTATTTATTTCAGCAATCTACTCTGCCCAGTATCCCTTACAACTAGGCATACCATTAGATGTTCAATGAGATGAACTGGAGCTTCCTGGGAAATCTTACCCTTTTCTAATAAAAATGCTAAGGCGTAATTGGTGCCTACCTTCCTTTCATACCTACTTTGAATGTGAACATGGTGTCTGAATTGTGATAATGACATGATAGGCATGCGAGTGACACCAACATAGTAAGGATGACAGAAGTAACATCCTTGGGACCCAGATGATATCACTGAATGTCTCAACTTAATTCTTGTAAATGTCTACCTCTTATATTTTTGGGGGGAAATGAACAGATCAAACAAAGTATCAAGCAAGATACCTGTTTAAGTCACATATGTGCATGTTTTAATATTTAATAGTACATGGCTAGTATACAGATTCAAATTCACTCTCTTCTTTCCATGTTGAGTGCCAACACTCTAGTCTAGGTCATGATTTTCTCTTACTTAGTTACTGCAATAACTTCCCTTCCCTCAATATAGTTATTTCTAGATTTAAGTTCTAAAATACTTTTGTCCTATTGAAACCAGAAGCTCCATTGCAAAGACATACCTGATACTATCACCTACCTACATAATTCTCTTCAAAACTTTCTCCTGATTCTTAAGGTAGTCTAACCATCTGCAGAGGTCTGTAAGGCTCTGCTCACCACCCATGATTCCCTGCCCACTGTATTCCACAATCTTTTCACACAGCACCAATTGTTCCTCTTAGATGTCCCCAGGTCTTGATAAACCTGTTTCCTCTTTCACCATGTTAATATCAATCATTTTCCCATCTCAGCTTTGAATTGGCCTCAGCTGAAAAGTGGCAATCTTTGTTGCTTCACAGCATATATCCATTTTACCCTCCAGTCAGGGCTCTTACCTCATAAAGCACTGCTTTTTTTTTAGGTGACTACCTTATCCCCATAGAGTCTGTGTGCCTCAGCACAGGACCCCTCCAAGCTCCTAGAGTGGCCTAATCTTAAAGCAGCCATATCATGGGTCGGCCGAGTGGTGCATTGGTTAAGAGCTGGTTTTGGGATGCCAGCGGCCCCGGTTCGGATCCCACATATGAGGGCCAGTGACACTGCCCTCTACAGCTAACAAAAGCTCCACCTGGAGATGGGCTGTGGGAGCCCTGGCGATGGTGTAGGCTGCAGCCCCTGCTGCAGTGGGCTGCCATAGGCTATAGTGAGTGGCTGGCAGCCAGCATGAGCTGCCAATAGCCGCGGTGAGCGACCATCCAGAGGCTGGCGACCGATCTGCCTCATCCAGAAAGAGCACAATGACGATACCAACAGTGAAGCAACGTCCTCCGCAATTAGACTGAAGAACAAAAAAAAGACATCAACTTGTCTGTTCCCCTTCCCCAATTCCCCAACACTGTTCCTCTCCCCCATTCCCCAATAGAATCTTAAAAAAAAAAAAAAAGCAGTCATATTATCTATTTTTCCAGTGAATGGTGTAGGAAGCCAAGCTTAAATTAATGTTTCACAACATTCTTTTAGCCAAGGATATTGATCTGGAGACAGGCATGTTACTTAATTTGGGCTAAAGAAGTACAATGTGAAGTTTGTCAAGGGCTTCTGGGAAAATTTCCTTCATTCTACAGAAACAGACACTGAAATAGAACTCCTTCTTCCTTTTAATGTTCTGTGTGGGTGTAAAGCTACAAACTGCCATAGTCATTTATTCCCAGAGGGAGGATAATGCTGTCAGCTAGAAGGAGGCGCAGACAGCTGAGTGTAGAGCAAAGAAATAGAACAGCAGCCACTGAGTTAAGCTAACTCTGAACTCCACCCACATTTTCGACTTCCATGTATGTGATCTGTATTAGTTTCCCAGGACTGATGTAACAAATTATCCTAAATTATCCTATATCCTAAAAGAACAAAATGTATTCTTTCACAGTTCAGGAAGCCAGGAGTCCAAAATCAAGGCACCAGTCACGTGGCTTCCTTCTGAAGGCCCTGACAGAGAATGGTTCCTGTCTCTGCTGGGTTCTGGTGGTTGCCTATACCACCTCTGGTGTTCCTAATCTTGGATCTGAAGCACTCCGATTTCTGCCTCCATTTTCACATGAACTTTTTACCTCTGTGTGTGCCCCTCCTCTGTGTCTCTGTCTCCAAATCTCTCCCTCTTTCTAAGGGCACCAGTCATTGGATTTAGAGACCCTCCTAATCCAGAATGACTTCATTTTAACTTGATTGACTTGACAACAACAAAACAACCCTATCGCTATATCACGTTCACAGATACAGAGGTTAAGACTTCAACATTCATTTTTCAGGGACAAAATGCAACACACGTGAGCCATGATATTTCTTGCTTTTAAAACATGTTATATCATGGTTTTTATTATTTGCAGCTGAAGATATTCTAGTTAATATTCCCTCCTTACCCTGCCTTCCAAATTTGGGGTTTTCTTCCTTATGCTGTCTTATAAAATAATTGAACTTAATTCATTGTGCTCCGGTTGCTTCCAAATTGTTTTTTCCTTAGTCCTTGCATACAGTTAGCTAACACCCTTTGCCTGACTCATTCACAATTTTGACTGCAGTACTTAACAGGAAACCTGATACATATTTTTGAGCTCTATAAATATTTGTTAAACAAATAGCTTAAACAAAATTTGAGAAATATATAAAAGTAGAAAGTGCTTTTAAATCCTCAAAAATACCATTACCCACTTGAAAATACTGTAAATATATTTGTGTAAATCCTTTCAGTGCCTTTATGCAAAAGTTTTTCATTCCAGAAGTAGAAATATAAAATTGTGTGTCCTGCTTTTTGACTTTATATAACACAAATTGTATATGTTATTGCAGTCTTCACATACTTTTTAAAATAGATGTGTAAATCCCATTGAATTATTTTAAAAGAATGTACTTAAACATTCCATGAAATTGGGGACATTGAGTATATTTTTTCCTTTTTAAGATTATCTGAAATTTATACTTCCTGCATAAATATTTTTCTAACATCTAGGAATATTTGATTAGCACCAATATAAAACTGACCTAGTTAAATTACATTTTAAAGCCCCTGAAGGGACCCAGAAATTCATAAAATGGAAAGGGCTATTTTAGGGACTAGAAAAATCAGGAAGGTTCCCATGGAAGTGGAAGAAAACAAACCAGGTTAGGGAGCAAGCAAACTATGGACACTCAAGAAGAAGTGAGCAGTGAGGGTAAGAGCCCAGGCTTCTTCCTCTCAGTTTAATTTCTCACTGTGGAATGTGACTTATCAGTCATGTCACCATGTTAGAACTCAGTGGCTCCCTCAGTTTTGTCTGACTCCTAAGAAATCTACTTAGAGACAAACTCAAGTGTAACACATAAGGGTGGAAATAGAACTACCTGATTGACCCAGCAATTCCACTCCTGGGTGTTTACACAAAGAAATCCAAAACACTAATTGGAAAAAATATATGCATCCCTATGTGTATTGCAGTGCTATTCACAACAGGCAAGATATGGAAACAACCAAAATGCCCATCAATAGATGATTGGATAAAGAAATTGTGGTAAATTTTTACAATAGAGTATTACTCTGCCATAAAAAAAAATGAATGAAATCTTACCACTTGCAATAACATGGGTGGACTTAGAGGGTAATATGCTAAGTAAAATAAGTCAGACTGAGAAAAACAAATATCATATGAGCTGATTATTATATGGAATTTAGAGAACAGAATAAATGAGTAAACAAAGCAAACAGAGATACAGAGAAAAAAACTGATGGTTGCTAAATGGTAGGGTGTTGGGGGATGGGGAAGAAGGTGAACAGATTAGAAAGTACAAACTGGTAGTCACAAAATAGTCACAGAGATTTGAAATAAAGCATGGGGAATAGAGTCAATAATGTAAAGTTTATGTAGGGTGCCAAGTGGTTACGGGATTTAGGATATCATAGATTGTGTAGGTGCCTGACCAGTGCACTGTACATCTGAAGCTGATATAGAATAATTTCAAATGTCAACTGTAATTATATATATATATATATATATATATATATATATATATATAGTCACACATGCACACACAGAAAAGACATAGGGTGGAATGTCGTACAGTTTTCTCTTCCTGGCATCCCATCACTGAATGCATTTATAATAACATGTATATTTAGCTCACTTTGGGGACATATTCAATGTTAACCTACAAATAAGCCGTGAAAATATCATCCTAGATAAGGGTTTTTTGGTTAAAAAAAAGAAAAATCATAGAATGAAATTTGTGGAAAACAATTCATGGCCTTACATTTTCAAAATAAACTTAAAGTTATGAAGTGGGTTGACTATGAAGGAGTGGAGTTTGGGCTTTATCTCTTAAGAAAGGGTAGGAAACAGCAACAAAGGCCTCACTTGATAGTATTGTTCATATTTAAACATTTTGTATGTTTGTATTTTCAACTAAGCTCTCAGCTCTTCATCTGTGAAACAGCCATGACTGTTAAGGAGTACCGCAGAGAAGTGAACTCAATGCTAAAGGTTGGCTAGCATTTCTTGTCCTGACCCTGCCACTTCCTTGCTTTGTGATTTAGAACAAAACATACTGCAACTTTTTTCCTGGGATTTGATTCCCACAGTCACAGGTTGAAATGATTGGACATGATAATCTTTTAGATGCACTGCCCTCTAAAAAAATTCTTTAATTCCAAGCAATGAAAGATATAAGGCTAAACAACAAATTTACATTTATTGAATATTGATTGTATTATGTCAGCAAAGTAATAAACTATGGTCCCAAAGAGTTCATTTTTAAAATTTTTTTTTGAGGGCAGTGTCACTGGCCCTCATATGTGGGACCCGAACCGGTGCCGTTGGCTTTCCAAGCCAGCGCTTAACCACCGCGCCACTCAGCTGACCTCAAAGAGTTAATTTTGAAGAGTAAACTTCCATTCAATTCGCTGAAGTAGTCTGGGTTCTTGGCAATCAGATAAATGAAAGCTGAAATTGTTTACAGGAAAAAAATCCAGCATGCTTGAAAGTTTTTCATGGTTTATCCTAAAGAAAAATGTCTTTCTGAAATCCACATATTTCTTCCATAATGGAAACAATTTGGACTCAGCTATATATAATCACTGAGCATCTGTCAAAAATAAAATGTACAGGAAGATTTTGAAAATATGTCTTGCAAATATCGTAGAAATTAAAAGGCAGCTGGCACCGTGGAAATGGAGAACACAAAGAAAAGCAATGACATTTGGATTATTCAAGAAGTCCTCCCACTCATTCATACATCGACTGAGCTCTACTGATTTTGCTCTAGTGAATTGAAGTATTTTAATACGAAATTTTTATTCTGCCTCCAAGACTTTAAGGGAAAATGGACTCCAGGATTACTACTACTATTCTACAAATTTGAGGATACTGGGATGGTGGCTATATTTCAAAGAATCTACATAGACACATGGCTTTCTATGTGTACGTTGTCACATATTTTCAGTTCTTTATTCATTCTTCCTCAATGATAAAATTTAGAAGAAGCTGTTATAAGTGAGCTTAACATACCGGAGGGAGTGATGCTACTAACCCTCTATAGATATTGAAGTTCAAACAACAGGACCCTGCGTATATCAAATGGCATCTAACTCATCAGAAATTTTGGTAATTATTTCAGGTAGCTGGTTATGATTATACCAGCATATTGAGAAAATGCTAATCCCTGTTCTACATTCCTCTATAATTTTATTAAGAAGTTAATGGTTAGTGGGGACAAATAAGTTAGATATGTGTAATTAGTTATCCTTTATCTACTATTACCCAGGCTGGTGCCATAGTCTCTTCCCTGACTGGCTCCGATTCTGTCCCCTTCTATTGTCCTAAAAGCTTTACTTTTCAGTGACATGAACAAGATTAAGGCTAGCCCTTTAGGAGACTAGGGAAACCAAAGTTCTAATTGCAAAACCAATACTGCCAAGAAGGGTGGCCATTAGCAAATACTTCAATATTTCTGAACTTTAGTCTCCTCATCAGTAAAATGGGGTTATTGACAATCTTACATGGTTTCTACGAGGATTAAATAAAGCAATGCATGTGGAACATCTAGACCAGGGTCAGAGGCATTTGTAAGAAGCAATGCCATGCCTGAGTCCCTGCCCCAACCTTCTCTCTCTCCCAGCTACTTTCTCATTGCCTTTTTTAACAAAATTCTTCAACAGAATTATAAATACTCACTCCTTTACTTCCTCATCTTTCACCTTCAATTAATATTTTACCTCAAAAAATTCAACAAAACAAGGCAGAGTCCATCAACACAGGGTGGACAGTACCAGGACTGGGGTAAAAAATCTTCAGACCTTAATATTAAAAAAGACACACTGGTGAAATGACAATATTCCAATTAAGTGACTTGTTTGTTTTTAGTGAAAGTAGATAAATACTCTAAACAACATACCTTACGTTTACTTTATTCCCTGGTACAAGATTTCTATGTATAATAAACTCTGCTTAAAAATAACTTTTTAAAAAAATATATAAATGTAATATGTTCAGGGCTACATGTATGGCTTATATAGCACAATGAAAGGTAATCATTTCTACATCAGTGGATATTCTGATAATCCCCCCTCCCAATCACACAATCTTAGGCCAATAAACAACAGGAAGAAAAGGGGAAATTTAGTTGTACTTGCATTCACTGTACTATGAATTCTGTATCAAATAACAAGAATTGATCGATTTGATGAGATTAGTATCATTTTGCTGTTCTGGCAAACTGCAATTTATCCCTGGAGAATCAATATACTGGAGATGAACACTCACTTAGTAGAGATATACCTCTCTGTGTTTGAGATCAAACTAAATTCAAAAGGGTCTCATTTCCTTACAATTGATTCTAATTCCATTAATGATTAGCGGCTCAAACTAGTTTAGTTCCCTAGAAATAGGAGAAGGCGGCATGTAGGGAACCACCAGATAAATAGCTGTGTCTGTTGCATAACATCGCACCTTTAAATTATGAAAATTCTAGGAATAAATAAAGTGTTAGATGGTTTTAAAAATGCAGGCCATGTGGAATGGACAAAAGAGTGGTTAAGAAAACTGTCACATGACTTCTTGTTTATTTACAAGATCAGATACATAATCATGTGTCCTGTATTTGAAAGGACACAGGATTCTGTCAGCAATTTGAAGAACTTGGACCCACAAACACTGAACTAAACCTACAATGAAACAGTCCAACACTTATTTACTTCCAGCCAGTGATATTGGGAGTGGGAAGACCAGAACTTAGCTTTTAGGACATGCTTGTAAACCATACCACCAGCAGCTTACACATCTCTGCCCCAGGCATACCCACCATACCCTCTGACCAAGATACAGGAGAAAGAACAGTCAAATGTAGGTCTCAGGACAAACTGTGGGTTCTAAGACCAGATGCACTTTTCTGCCAGATCATCTTGGGCCTGGAGGAAGGGGCCACAGGATTCAGATAATCTCTCCTTGAACTTTCCCACATGACTAACAAGGTTTTCCCACTTGGGGTTTTAAAACTGTGAAATCTCTGAACTGATTTCCAGGCTCCCTCTATGTAGAGCTAATGTAATATGGGATTAAAAAGTACCATGTGATTTCTCTGCATTGTGGGGCTGAAAGACCACTTACCCTTTTGACTTGACATCTGCGACTCTGAGAAGCGTGCAGCTCAGGTTATGGTGACATTCACACAGATGAGGAGAATCCTTCTGCCTCCCAAGTTCCTGAAACTTTTCCCTAATTTTTTCCTGTATTTATAACACCTGTCTTAGTACTACACACGATGATTTCTAGTGCTAAACACAAGTTTTTCAAACACTAATTAGAATTATTTCTAATGCTTATAAGATTAGAACAAACTGTGAAACATTACATATGACCTAAAATTTTGGACCTTGTGACTCAGAAGGGGTCTCAAGAGAGAGCAACTATCTAGGTTGTTTTTGTTTTTTTTCCCTTCAGCTATAAATTGAATTGTATCCTCCCAAAACTTATATGTTGAAGCCCTACCAGCCAATGTGATCGTATGTGGAAATGGGACCTATAAGGAGAAAATTAAGATGAAATGAGATCATAAGGGTAGAGCAGTGATTCAAAAGGATTAATGAATGCCCTTCTAAGAAGAGGCAGCAGAGAGCTCGCTTCCTCAGTCAGGCATGTGAGGACATAGCTGGAAGGGGGCCATCTACAGGCCAGGAAAAGAGTTCTCAGCAGAAACTGAATTGGCCTGCACCCTGATCTTAGAATTTTCAGCCTCCAGAATTGTTAAAGAATACATTTCTGTTATTTCAGCCACCCAGTCTGTGGCATTTTCTTATGGCAGCCCAAGCTGACTAAGATATCCTCTCACTCTTCTCATCAGTTGCCAAATATATTGCTTTAGGTTAAAACCTTCACTGGTACTTGTATAAATTTCTGTAATTGCCTCTTAATTGGTCTTCCTCTTAAGACTTTCTCCTAATCTGTAACCAGCATTTGCTTTACTCTATATCTCTTCTCACTTACCTGCCCTTAGTCTATTAGACACTTCAACTTTAAGATAATGACAAACGTATAGAGTCTGAGTGTCATCAAATTGGAATTTTTTACTCAAGCAAACCTTTGAGTAAGGTCCTCCATTTATCAAAGATCTACAATGATGCTGCATGACAGATAGACATATTTGAAATCACTTACCCTGATCTTCAGCATCTGCCCACTCTATCTTCAGCCTGTCTTTCCACATATGTTCAGTTTTTCTCTCCATCCCACATACTCTACAGCCTAATGATATCTGTTTCTCCACCTTCATTCCTTTGCACAATTGTCCCCTTCAGTGTCAATGGTTTTGGTGTCACAACAGATACAATATTCTATATTGTTGTGTTTGTTTTTTTAATTTTAAATTTTTGGAGAGAAGGGACCATTAACTTTAAACAGATATACATACAACTAGAGATATTCTGCAAATAGCAATAAAGACACCAGTGCAAAAAACCATATACATGAGACACATATACACATACTTCTGCACAGAGGAATACCTAGCTAAATTGGGAAGAGAGGAAGAGGAAGAAAAAGGAGAAGAAGAAGGGGAGGAGAAAGAGGAAATAATTTAGCTCAGAAAAGAAGACTAGGCTCTAAGAGACCAAGGGTTTTCACTAATTAATGGTGAAGATTTGGAAATATTATTAAAACACAATAAGAAGTGAATATCAGAATATTATTGTACCATCATCATAAAAGTAGCTACAGAGAAACCTACATATAATTCACATTTCGCAGTATAGCTTTTAACTCATTCAGGAACAAAATACTTACTTGTGAAGTTACAAATGAAATGAACAAAACAAAAGAGGCTCCCAGCTATTGTGATTGGTAGATTTGGGACGCTAGTAAACCTGGGATGACAATTGTAGTGTAAATGCTGACACTCTCAGCCAGCAGGCTAGAGAGAAAACATATTCTATCCAGGCCTGGATGGTTCTTACAGCAAAGGGCAGTGAAAGAAGATCCCTTTTTATTCCTACTAGGGTAGGGGCACTCTCTCTTCTTTCCACAAAAGCTATGGATTTAGAGGGTCACCTTGGGAGCAATGCATAGATAAGAATAAAGAGAATATATTTTTAAGCTGCCAGTATCTTCTGAGAGCTAACACCCAATCAACACTGGGGCTAGAAGGAGGAAACCTGGAGATGTAGGCCATCAAAGGACTAAAGGGAACTTGAAGGGAGAAGCTCTTCCTCTTCTAGTAACCAGAATTCAGGGACATAACCTTTCTTTCTGCTGTTGTAGTGGGTGAGTGTGGGTGAAGCTTTGATTATTTTCTCTCTTACCAGTGTAAAGTTCAATGAGATACAAATAGAATTATAGTGTGAGAGTCCTCCTTAAACGCAAAAAGCAAAAGAGTTAATCTGATGAGTCACTTAATTTTATATACCAAATAATTCACTTTTCTTCTTCTTTAATGTGGTTGTGTGTTTATATTTCTCATGGTGACAACAAGAGCCAAGCATCTACCTTCAGCTATCTTCATGCAGACTGTAAGCATTTCATAGTTTGCCAGTGTCATTTCAGATGGTGGCACTTGATAAAATTTGCCAGTGATTTTACAAATAGCCTTTTATAATTAAATCTAACCAATATGCAATATGAATTCTTAATCAGAATTATGACCTTACTATTATTGTAATGGAACAAAATTCAGGCACTTCCAGCTAACGAAATCTGTCTTATTCCTTTGACAATTTCCTACATCTGCATCTATAACCTTAAGCCCAGACAGTATCCTCCATGCAGCAAACACACTCACTACAGGGAAGAAATTGAATCTGGTTGTACATCTGATCTTAATTGGCCAGGTGTCAAGGGAGGACACATTTATCATTGATCACTGAAGGGAAGGGTAGACCTAGCCTTTTATAAACAAAGGAGAAGGAACAGTTAGTTTTACTCTCCCCAGTTGAGATAAGGAAACTATTCTTATAAGTTAGCATATAAAATGAATTACAGCAAAATCTGATAATCTTTCCCAAATGGTTGATCTTCTGGTCCACTAAAATGAGCATGTCCGTCAACATTCTGTGTTGTTTCACGAAATGTCTTTTCTTTGAATAAATTCCAGTGAACAAAAGCACTGTATGTTTCTCCTATGGAGTGGATCATGCATTCTTCTTTTAATGACCGATAACCACTAAGGGAATAACAGACTTATTTTTACTCTGGCTGCCATCCTTATCTATAGTGTAAGTAGGCTGTGATATAGGTGATATTCTCATGGCAGTCCAAAAAGCTTCCCTGGATTAAAACAAACAAACAAACAAACAAACAAACAAACAAACAAACAAACAAAAACACTTCCACACTGTCATGGTGACTAAAATGCCACTCTCCATCCAATGGACCATTAGTCTTCATTCACTCATCAAACAGCAGTGAGTACAAAGTATATGACAAACCCTGCCCTAAAATTAAAAATAATAACAAAGAAGATGCAGAGACAAAGAACAAAGACTCAAATTTCAAAGCTCCATGTCTGGTATGGGAAAGGAGAAAAACACTCAATTAAAATACAGTGAAAAGAGGGCTGGAATTATAAGGAAGGGATGGAATTATAGCGCCATTAAGGACATTTTACTTCACATTTTCTTTCCAAGAGTCTTTTTTACAATTGTTACTACTTTTGGGAGAGGTAATAATTGTTATTATGTGGATATTTAGCTCCTTCATGCTTCATGATAAAGATACTCTCTTCCAATAGTAATTGGAAGATCTACGTTTTACTCCCAATTATTTTTTGTTAACTAACTGTGAAATACTGAGTAATCCATTTTTCTAGGGAAAAAAAAATATATGACTATACATATATGCTGAGGAGTTCTGTAATTCTAGTAGAATATGAGTAAGAATGACAAAATAACAATAAACTGTCCTTCAGAGTAAGAGAAACCTGATTTTTCTTTTCAATTTTATTTCAAATGGAAATATTTTTGCACAACATTTAATTACTTTGAGATCAATTCTATCTTGTAGGTTTTTGAAGATTTATTAATATATATAAAGTATCCAGTATAGTGCCTGTCACCTCATTTGGCATTCACTCATTGCCCCCCACCACACTTATACACACACACACACACACACACACACACACACACCTTACACATCTCCTTACAACTAGCTGGGGTCACATCACAGATAAGAGCCAGGATGAAGAATATATGTACATATTCTTTTTAGAACAAGTTGAGATAGCTCATGGAACTCTTTCAAGCATAGAGGGAGATTGGCAGAGAAAGATCCGTTGACTTTGAGAATCGAAGAGGCACATCGAGTTAAGATACAATCCAGATATAGGGAGAGAAAGAAAAGAAGCTTGCAAGATCTGTCAAAGGCACATGCTGTGCTTTTGAAATTTCTTTCACTTGATCAATGGGCATACATTTATTAAGATATTTTCATTGCTCATTGATCTTTTAGGCAATACAAGTGGAGATTGCAAAACAAGTCAAAAAAAGGTATAATTGTATAAATTGACCATTTTACTCATTCTAACAATGTGCTTCACCCGCTTATTGAACAGTTTATCATATGTACAATAAAATGTGTCTGATGTCTGTGTAACAAGGAATTGGACAAAGTTGCCATTGCAACATTAATTTTATATACAGAAAAGTTATACATGTATGCATGGAATCATCATAGAAGTGAAAATATATATACTCGTGTATGTATACTTGCTTTTAAAGTGTACTAATCTTAAACACAGAGCTTGATATTTTTTTATGTGTTTAACCTGAGTACTCATCACCCAGATCAGGATATAAAATATTTCTAGTTGATGATAGAGTTTTATCTCCTGTTAATTGTTTTTATTATCTTTCAACTTCAGGGCAGCCAACTTGACTCTGTATTACTCTGTAAAAATAAAAAATGGAAAAATCCTGAAATATTTGAAGAAAACATCTTAGCTTAATAACATAAAAAAGGAAACTGCAAAAAAATTATGTCCTATTCAAGTTCAGTTATTGAGAACTTCTAATAGTGGCATTTGTAAAACCAATAGAACAGAATTCTAGGGTTTAGAATTCTTAATTGCCAATCTGCCAATTACTCTGTGATTCTAGACAATCATCCTTTTTGTGTTTTAGTTTCATAACCTATAAAATAATGAAATAACAATCCTTAGCCTATATAACATGAAAATTATAACAATCAAATGATAAAATGCATATGGTAATCCATTTTAAATTGCCAAATATCTTCAAAACCAGTATTATTCTTTTTATCAGACAAACCCATTTGGAACATTTTAAATTATTCTGATTTATTCCTAAAGGCAAAAGTTGCTATCTCTTGATTGAGAAACTACTGAAAATTTGCTTCTAATAATCAACTCTTTATACTTCATTTGCCCTTATTCAGTTTCATCCCATTAACAAATATCTTCCTCATAAGATTTTCCCTTTGGGTATTCATGCTTTTCTGGCGTTTTTACTACAGCAGTGATTATTGTGATGTATTAAAACATTTTAATAATTTAATAATCATGGTAATAATAAGACCATGATCATTGAACTCATTCAGAGGTATCTCTCAGAAAGAGCCGGTAAGCATTTTGCTATCTACGGATGAAAGTCCTGAGAAATGCAAAGATGATCATAAAAATCACATTCTCTTTCAAACATATATTTTTAAATAGGAGACATCTGAATTATAAAAAAACATTTTTGATGCAAATGCCATTTTTGGTGATTTTATAAAATAAAAATCTCTATTTGAATTCATGTATATTTACCTCTCATGGACAACTTTGAGAATTTATTTTCAAGAAAGCATTCCTGTTTTCCATTTTTCCCCTATATACTACATTACTGAGATAAAGAGCTAAACTTTCCAGACTGTTTAAATGTGTCTTTGAAAAATCTCCTGAGTTTGGAAAATAACACCTATGTACTGAAAAACTGAGAATCAATATCTGAACCAAATTATCTTGTTCTTCACTCAAATAGAATATTTTTTTCTGAGAGAAAATATGAACACAGCATAGAAAAGTTTATTATTTTTGAAGTCTAACTACTTCAGATAACAATGGTTTATTTTCATACTTTAAAGCGAACAAAAGTAAGCAGGGTGCTCATCCTCAATACTTCCATGAAAAGTTGTCCTTATGCTTATTATCACTGGGAAATACAGACGTCCTGAACCGTTCAGTCAACATAGCATTTGAAAGGGGCCTAATGAAAACGGTATAAAAACGTGGTAGCCTTCACAAACATTGAATGCTATGGAAGTAGAAATCCTCTACACAGAAGTGTCTGTCAGGTGGCCCTGAATGCTAACACTGCCGCTTTCTACCTACAAAAAGCCACTCAAATTCTCTGAGTCTTCTTCTCATATCATGTCAGTCAGCATGCTTTCTGCTGCAAGTAATAGAATACCAACTAAGGGTGGCTCAAACAAGTGTTTTGTTGTTGCTGTTTTTCACATAACAAGATATCTGAAGAAGGGAGTCTCAGAGTTGGTTCAGTGCTCATGTTTATTGCCATGATGGGGCACTGGAGTCTTTCCATGTCTGCTTTCCATCCTCATTGTGTTGTCAGTGTCAAACTTTGTGGGCAGAAGATACCGGTGGCAGCTCTATTTCACATTCTCACAGAAAAACCAGAAACAATGTTTGCGCTGTCTTACTGGACAGCGCTCTCTCTCTCTCTTTTTTTTAATCAGGGAGGAGAATCATTCACAGAATTCCAAAGAATATGGTCACATGACCATCCCTAGCCACCAGGCTGACTGAGGGTTTGGCATTTTCAACCATTATGGGACAGAGTCAACTCTGCCACAAAGGCCAAAAGGAGAAAGAAATGGCTGTAGAGGACATGACCAACAGTGTCTGTCTACCACAAACATCCAGCTTACATGGTCTAGTGAGGGCTCAATCAGATCACATGCTAAATCATTTTGTCTAGAGGCTCACATAAAGTAACTATATCGAAACGTGTGTTCTTATCCATTTTGGGCTTTAGACCTGAAATTAAAAACCTACTATCCAAAAATCAATTGGGAACTATAAAAGTTATTTGAAAACAATAAAAATCTGAATGGATTTGGTAGTGATCCAGGATCTAATCTCAACCACCATTTCACAGGTATATTGTCTTATACCTCAACCTATTCAAATGCATGTTACCTACCTGAAACCTGAAGTCATTTGCACTTGTGATCTACCGTAATAATTTACCAATTATTGTAAAATAATTCATTAATTACTATGAAAGAATAGAGGAAGAGTGCCGGCCGAGTGACTCAGTTGGTTAAGGGCTTGCTCAAGAGTGCAAGCTGAGCTCTGAGCAGCAGCAGTTCGATGCTCAGCCCGAGCTGAGCTGCCAACAGGTAGCAAGATGGCTCAGCTAACAAAAAAAAAAAAAAAAAAAAAAAAAGAGAGAGTATAGAGGAAGAGCAAGAGCAATTTATGGTTTTTGAACCTCAGTTTTATCATCTTTGAAATGATAGTAGCAATCTGAACTTCATGAAATTCATTTGAGGAATATCTTAGTTTGGGTTCCCTGAAGGCAGAACCTGAGAAGTAGATTCTAGTACTTTATACATAGAGCTCAGGAGAAAGGGAATATAAAGCATGGATAAAACAGAAAAATAAGCTAAGCAACAGTGTGCTTTTAGCTGGAGACCAGCTTCAGTGTCTGATCCCATGGAAAGTGTAAGGAGTAAGAAGTATCTAGAGCTGGTCCCACTTGGAAGCAAGACAGCTAGCTTTTGTAACCCCTATCAGTGAGTCAGTGAGTGAGTGAATGAGTCTGTCAGTCATAGGTTGTGTGTGAGACGAGGAGTGGGATTGTATAGTCTATAATCTCCTGGGTGAACTGGCTTCCCTTTGATGGAGGACAAGTCTGTATTAGGCATTAGCATGCAACCATCACAACAACAGGGGGTGGCACCTTGACTGGTAAAGGGGATCTGGTTGGGACATCAACAATGTCTACAACGAGAAAGAAATGTAATAATGTAAGCACAGTATTTGGGAGACAGGAAATACTCAATCAGTATTTCTATAAAACAATAAATGAGCTAGTGTGGCTACAAGAAAGAGAGGCCAGTGAGAACTGTGATGCCCAAAAGTTTGTTCCTTTTTCTGAATGTAATGGGGGAGGTAGCCAAATTTTAAAAAGAGGAGTAATATATTTGGATGTTAAGAGAAAATTCCAGGGATTATGTGGAGAAATGTTTGAGGGTGGTGTACCAGATGCAGGGAGAAAGATTAGAATGCTATTATAGAAGCCTGGGAGAGAGATGATAAGTCTAAAACTAAGGTGATGACAGAATGGCAAAAGAAGAAAAAAAGAGATATGGGGAACACATCAAAGCTTATGAGGGTTACTTCCAAAAATAGTTTATTTATTATATATTAGGGTAAGAAGTGCAGAGAATGTAAATAATAATAATAATATGGCATTTTGCTTCCTGTAGCCACTCTGGAATAGGGAATAAATTTAAACAAAGTTTATAACTTATAATTATTTCATGTGTCTCATTTCTTATTAATCTGTTTCATAACTAAAGTTATAGAATCAGTTCAGTGTTAGAGAATGATAACAATTTTGCCTATAATTCAAACCAAAAAAAACCCTGTGACTGTCAATTTTACAAATAACCAATCATTTGACAAGATAACTGGTTTTACATTTTTGCCATTCACTGAATTCATTGAGAGATTGATCAAACACATCATTCTCTGACAGCTATAAAACACAAGTCCAATATAATTATCTGGGCGATAGTAATTATATTAAAAGTTTAATTATTTTTTGTTTTGATTTCTAAAAAATCTATAATTATAATATCTGAAGCCACAGTTAAGGCTCTCAGCCCTGAGTTCTTTCACTTGACATTTTTCCTCCACTACTGTGGAATGTTCTGGACTCCATTTAGATTTGTTGGCCTTCATCACCGTCTCACTTGAAGACATCTAAGTCTTGTTCAGTTTATTTGGTCCTAGTAATTCTTTCATCATGACCCTGAAATGCACACATTTGAGAACTATGTGTGCCCCCAAATATCTAAAATTTGAGATGAATCTTTGAACACTTTCAAATTTTAGATGTGAGTTTTCACACCAATCACTTCCTTGATGACATATTTGATATTGGCTTTAATGTCTGTCTCAAGGCCCAGGGAAGGGCTAGATCTTTATTGTGCCTTTGGAAATATGATGTCTAAAGAGAAAAACAAAAAGCCTCACTTATACCACATGAAATTTAACACGCAAAATGAGAAAGTAACATAAACTTTGTTCTATAAAAGAATCTCTATATCTGATTTGAAATGTGTAGTATAGTTCACTAAGCCTTTGGGGTGTTTTGTGGAAATTTTAGTCATTTTATATTTTAAAGTCTTATAATATAAAATTACATCAACTGAAATGTTCAATTCTCTTGTTAATATTTTGTAGGTTTAAATATCTGGTATTTTTTTTTTTTTCGTACTGACATCAGGAAAAAATTAGATAGATGCTTTACTCATAGGGGAAACAGTATTTATTACTATCAATTGCATTTGTCAACCAAACTGGTTCTCCACAGCTGGTTCTCAAGACTTGACCTTTTTAGAACTGCTGTTGGAATTTAAGTCATATAGACATACAATGCATGAAAGATACACTGAACAATGCTATGTCCCAAAATCCATGCTAGGTGCTACTGGGATGCACATACAGATGAAAGCACTGCCTGCTCTTAGGTATCCTAAAATTTATTATTAGTGACAAATACACAAAACAAACCTGCACAGAGTTAAGACTACTGGAAATCCACTCAAGGCTATGAGAATTAAGCCAATGATTATAATCTTGTAAAAGGATTGAGGAAATGCTTATTACTTAGAAGATATAGCGTGTTAGAAGGTAGAGCAATAATGCAAATAAAGAAGAAAAAAATAACATGAGAAAAGATATAAAGAGTTATAAAGAGTAAACAAAAGTTTAAAAAAATGATTTGTTTCTGGATTTTTTTTGTTTGTTTTAAGAGCTGTGAAAGTCTCATTTTGATGGGTGGGAAATGTTTTAGAAACACATATGAGAAATACATGTTTATTTATATTTTTGTGTCAAAATATCTGAACAGTTAAATAAGGTATTTATTATTATTATTATCTGCTTATTTGCTTAACTGCAAACACAACTTTAACCATAAACCCCTCAAACTTTATGACTATGGTGTAGCAATATTTTTATTATTACTATTTCCTAATACTTTTGTTCTCTTCTCAAAAGTATAGTATTAAACTTACAGCTAAAAAATAAAGTTCAGCAATCCAACAGTAAAAGGATAGTCTCATTACTTTATGATATAAACATTGTAGTGACACATATAATGCATGATGTAACTCTATCTTTAAGATAGTAAAGTGAAAGCACTAAAAAACTTGCAATCTTTAAAATATGAGCATTGCTTGATTATGTAATAATTGACAGCCAAGAGTAAAGGCATATTTGCATATTAGGAAGGATGAAACATTGTAAATCTATTAAAGCTTGAAAAACATTTTAACCTTAATATTTCTTCCTATGCAATATATATATATATATATATATATATATATATATATATATATAATTGCATTATATATACATATATATATATAAGAAGAAAAATATGTATAATATATAATAATATATCATAGATAGATTGATATATATATATATATATATATATATACTTAAAAATAATGCCAGAGCTGTGACTATATATATATATAACCATATACTTACATGGCAAGACTGAATGTTGCAACTAACAACAAAAATAGCAATGGTTTACACCTTGTTTTCACTATGTCTTTGAAAATTGTGTCTTGTTCATTAGAGATCATAAACTCTGTTAAGTCTAAACCCATAGGCCTATGTTTATAGTTAATTCCCCAGCATCTAGAACATACAAAACATATTTACGGAGACCTACTTTGTGATAGGCACTGGGTATTCAGAATAAAAGATGTAAAAATTCACAAATTCTTTCCCCCCCAAGTGGATGAAGACAAAAATATATTAATAAAAGTAAACAAATATCAGGGGAAAAGTCAGTTAATGACAAAGATTATGATAGAAATGAAATAAGGACAGCCAAAAAGCCACTTCGAGGAAATGACATTTGAGTTCAGTGGTAATGTATAAAAAAAGAACCAACCATTTAGAGAGGAGGGTTGGGGGGCAGTGGGAGGGAGGGGAGAAGCGTTGCCAAGAGATGTATGTACCAGAAAGTGCAAAAATGCTGTACGCTGGGGTCTCACAGAAACAGAAGGAGAGCTGCTTGGTGGAAATAGTGAGTCAAAGAAATGTACATGATCAGGTTAGCCCTTAGAGGAACTGGTCAGATAACTGGCATCTATTCTAATGCTAGTGAGAAGGATAGAAGCAAAATAGTAATATGACCTGGCACACAGTAGGTACTCAATGTAACTTTGAAGAAAAAAGTGAATTAATACAACAAAATGTTCTTATGTTTATGTTTTATTTGCTGATTGGCAAATATTTAAGTAAATGTTTAAGTATTATTTTAAGTAAAAAAACTACCTGTGAGTTAAAATTCATAATTTGACCAGTTTATTTTTTTCCTATTAACATTTGGTCAGGATTCTCATTTCAGAGAAAAATTGATCTTAAATAGATAGGAAAATGTTATTATTAACATGTTTATATTATCATTATTATTATTAAATATTATTAATGTTATACCTAACAAAAATTTCATGTTTTGAAAGGTGATTCCCACTATATATGGATATCATAATTTCTGAAGAGGTGATCAAAGAATCCCGAATTCTGGAGATTGCAAAATCTTCCCAGGACACATGAGCAACTGAAAGAAACTAGAAATGATACTTATTGCATTTCAACTGAAATATGTTACAAGTGACTTTATATCTCTTTTAAATTCTTGTTTTATATTATTTTTGTTCCTAACAATAATAGAAAGTAAGAAATAAATTTGATGAAATTTTATGCTGTAAAGTGAGGGCAGCCTCAGAATTTCATCTAAATAATAAACTGGTACACCACATTCAAAGCATTGTGTTAATAGAATTCATATAAAATATGTCTACTTTATTGATTAATGTTACATTTGCTTTCCCTTCTCTTGGTGAAGTCATTCTCATTTTTCACCCAAGGTAGTTTATACCTTTCCACTCCAATATACTAAAATAAAGTCAGCTCTTAGATTCCACAGGTTTAATTTCAGTATCAATATTTAGATGACTTTATTGATAATCCTTCCCAGAGTATACCTAAAGGATTGGATTGGCCATAACACATGTGGATTATTTTTATTTTACACAAAGGAATGTGATCCCTGCTACATTAGTCCTCCATTCCCCTTAGCTGTGGCCACTTGTTTCCTGTGGACAGGTCAAAGCCTATCTCAGGCTCTTGGATTAATCCTCTCCTAATCCAGAGCAATTTAAACTTTAATAAAAATAACCTCATAAGGATGGAGTAATTCTTACCTAGAGACCAAGATCCATTAACTCAATTTTTCTGTTTTATTCCTATGAATGGACTTTGACCTTCTACTCAGTTCTAATAATAACATACATTTTTCTTCTAATAGAGCAATTTATCTTCTTTAAAAATTGCTAGAATCTCAGTTACTCCAACACATCTGCCTGAATATTAAGGCTACCAAACTCCCCTTCTTGTGATTTTTTTCTAGTAAATGGTCTTTTTCCACTAATAAAAGGAAGCATCTGAAAGTCTACATGTAAGAACCTCTATAAGTATGGCTTCCTAAGAGAATATGTTCACTCTGGCAAAGTTATAATTCATTCTTGAAGTTCTTAGATCATGATCAGATAGACACTAGGGTTGAAAATCATTTTCTACATAAAGGGAGAATATTACACTTGGCAAGCGCTGACCAATATACACAGGATGTGGAAGGAAAACATTACAGAGTACAACTGGGGGACAGCACCTGGAGGAGAAGTGCTTCTCACATGCTCTGTGTCGCTACAGTTGCTGGTTGAATGACTTCAAAAAATACAGGAAACAGAGGAGAAAATGACCTAATGTACAGCCATGTCTCCATGGAGGAGGGTATCATATGTGATTTATTCTAAACCACCTGAATAAATAGGCCCCAGGTAGGCTCATCTATTTGCACCCAAGTATAGGAGGAAAAATTAACACCAAGACTGCTAAAAAGAAGACATTTTTAGAAGGGTTTCCTAATGATAATGTAGGAGAATGAAGAATTATAGATGTTGGCTTAACAAAGTAACAAACTCTAAGATGTATGTCCTCTTTGGAGGAATGTCTATTTAGGTCCTCTGCCCATTTTTAATTAGGTTGTTCATTTTTTTATTGAGTTGTATGAGTTCCTTATATTTTTTGGATATTAGCCCCTTATTGGAAGCATTGTTTGCAAATATCTTCTCCCATTTGGTTGGTTGCCTCTTTATTTTGTAGATGGTTTCTTATAATGTGCAGAAGCTTTTTAGCTTGATATAGCCCATTTCATTTATTTTAGCTTTTACTTCCCTTGCCTTTGAGGTCATATTCATAAAATCCTCTTTGAACTCATAAGTTTAGCACCTATGTTTTCTTCTCTTAACTGGACATACTGATGGCCAATAGACATATGGAAAAATGCTCAGCATCACTAATCATCAGAGAAGTGCAAATAAAAACCACAATGAGATATCACCTCATGCCAGTCAGAATGGCTATCATCAACAAGATAAATAATAACAAGTGTTGGAGAGGCTGTGGAGAAAAAGGAACCCTCATATACTATTGGTGGGAATGCAGATTGGTGCAGCCACTATGGAAGGCAGTATGGAGGTTCCTCAAAAAATTAAGAATAGAATTATCATATGACCCAGCAATCCCTCTCCTGGGTATCTACCTCAAAAATCTGAAAACACTTATTTGTAAAGATATATGTACTTCGATGTTCATTGCGGCTTTATTTATGGTGGCCAAGACATGGAAACAACCAAAAGTGTCCTTTAGTAGATGATTGGATAAAGAAGATGTGGTATTTATACACAATGGAATACTGCTCTGCCATAAGAAAATATGAAATAATGTCATTTTTGATAACACAGATAGATCTCGAGATTATTATGCTAAGCAAAATTGGTCAGACAGAAAAAGTTGAAAACCATATGACTTCATTCATATGTGGGTTATAAAACTGAAAACAACAAAGGAATAAGACAAACAAATAAAGAAACAAAAACTCATAGACACAGACAATAGTTTACTGGTTACCACAGGGTAAGGGGGCAGAGGAGGTGGGAGAAGAGGGTAAATGGGTTCAAATATATGGTGGTGGAAGAACTGACTTTGGGTTTTGAACACACAGTGTGATACATAGATGATGTATTACAGAATTGTACACTTGGAACCTATGTAGTTTTATTAACCATTGTCACCCCAACAAATTTTAATTAAAAAAAGGAAAGGAATCCATGCAAACAGCAACAAAAGCAAAAAACAAACAAACAAAAAGAACCTCTAAGACGAAGGTGTACATTATACATGCATGCTTCATTAGAGATACTTTCCTCTCTCCCTTCCTCCCTTCCTTCCTTTCTTCCTACCTTTCTTCCTTCCTTCCCTTCTCATCATACTTGTCATCCCTAACCCTGTCCCCCACCCTCCTTATTCCCTGATGCCCTGAAGATTACTAATCATTTATCTCATGGGAATATACTGGAGCCATATCCTAGACTGGCCTGCATATCTGCATTAATGGAGTCCCATTAAAGGCCATCCTCAGGGCATAGACTGTCTGTTCAGCGTTTTCTCTCACTGATCCACATTGCCCTTTTACTCTAGTTTCCTCTCCTAGCATCTTCTGGTGTTTTCCACTTAGAGTATATATGATTAGCCAGGCCTATAGAGTACCTCAGAAGTACAGATGATGGAACTCACGGAGGATCACAGAAATTTGTAAACGTGACCAGAAAAAAAATCAGTTAGCTTCAAAATGAAATTACAAGTCAGCCTCCATTTACAGGTTCATTTTAATTTTTGAAAATTTACAGTTTAAAAAAGCATATTAAGGGCCGGCCGAGTGGCGCAGTGGTTAAGCGCTGGCTTGGGACGCCAGCGGCCCGGGTTCAGGTCCCACATGTGAGGGTCAGTGACACTGCCCTCAAAAAAAAACATATTAAATCAGACCCATTGTTACTTTTTACTTTCTAATCTGTGCTGTAAACTTATTCAGCTCTGTACTGCTCATACCTAGAGTAGCAACTGGACCATAGTAAATAATTAAAAAGGATCAAATAGAATTAAGTTAAAATATATACTATTTAAACTATATTTTGCTTTTATTTCTTATTTTAGCTTTAATAATAAAAATACCTTCAGCAGTATGCCTTAGATGGCCTTCTCTGTTGTGTAAAGGACATGACCTTATTTTAGGGCCAGGCCTCTGCTTTCCTTTCAGGCTGCTGCCGTCTGGGTCTATTTCTTCTCAACTGTGACCTAAACCAGGTAGCTTGACTGTTCTTTCTTCATTTTTAAAGTGAGAAATATACCAGTCTCTTTCTTATAGGGCTGTTGGAAGAGGTAGTGGTTTTGATCCTTGCAAAGTCCCTGGGAGAGACCCTGACATGTAGTAAGCACGGTAGAAGCATTAGCTGTTATTATTATACCTAGGTATTGCAAAAATAAAAGAAGCAACATAACGAAGCTAGCACCGTTCTTGTGTGACTTTTACAGAAGCAACAGAGGAAGACAAGTTCACTTTTTAAAAGAGATTAAGCCACTTTTAAATTCCATACATGACCCAAATCTAATAACTTGAGTAATAGCATTTTAAAAGATTTAGTTTGGTCACTCAAGCCTTTGCTTACACTGTGGTAGTCTAAACACTTAGGCAAACAAAACCAAAAGCAATAAAACCAAACAAATATTTAAAAATAGGGACATGGCTCCATTACAAGCTTCTACTCAGTAAGAAAGTGAGTTGATAGAATAACCATAGTTCAACTCCATTAATGTGACAATAGACGCAGTATTGATTTTTATTTTATGTTGAATTGAATTTTGCTCCAGGAGAGTCATTATATCTTAACTTCCCAGCAGGAGAACCTCCCATCCCATCTGTGTCTCAGGAGGCCCCAAATGGCTCTAGGAAATCTGCCCTGTGCTTTTCGATTTGCTCAGCCAATTCCGTGTTGTGAGGGAATCCCAGTAGCAAGGGCTTGGATTGCAAGCCCTTCCGCCTTAGTGAGCTGGATCACTTAGCACTCATCCATCATCCCTGAAGCACATACATCTAACACTTGCCATAGATGTGAAGAAGATTCTGGAAAAAACACCCTTTTCCATCCTCTCCCACCTTCTCACTTTTCTGGATAGACTCAGATAAATGTGAGGTCATGGGGCAGAGGTGCCAAACTTTGTACTGCTCAGGAATTTACATGGACAGCAGGAGCTCAGTGTCATTTTGAGTGTTCCTCACTTGTTATTTCTTCTTGGAATTTAAGTGAAGGGCAGCCAATGTCTGCAATGACTCTCCATCCTTCTTGGCAGCCAGCTAGCTGATTATTGACACATCACACCATTAACAATCCACAAAAGCTGTGTGGTGGTCAACAAGGACATTGTAGACACTGGGCTCACTTTCCAAACTAAGTCTTGAATGACAACTTGAACCTCGCATTGTCTGTTGAGCTCCTCGGTGGGTTAAAAGCACAATGAGATTCATAAAATATTCATACAAATTGAAAGTGACAGAAAACATAAGAATTAAGAAAATAAAGACAGAAACAGACCAGAACTGGCTAAAAGGCACTAAAAAAAATATTCTTAGTGATAAAACATGGACTGAATTATATGAACTGGGATCAATTATATGAATCACTATGAAAACAAAGCCTTTTGTCAACAGTCATGGTTATATGCAGAAAAATGTTGTTGGAAGTATTACAAAGATTTTCTGTGGTTTATTTCCTGTCTGGGGATGTTTACACTCATCACTGACTTTGTCAGATCAAACCACCTGGGCCATTTTTACCTTGTTTACTTTGATTTCAGACCATGTGCCTACAGGATCTCGGAATGTAGCCCTGCCTACTTGTAAAACTCATTTGACTTAACTTTTAATTAATTTATTGCAATTTTTTAAAGGTGAATTTGCTAATTATTTCTGTCAATTTGGTCAAAATATGGATTAAGATTATGTCTCATCATTCTCTTATTTTTCTGTTTTTGTTTACTTCTTTTGGATCATGGCCCATATTACAATTATCAGCAGAGAAATAATGTGAAAAACACAAGTTACTCAATAATGCTACTCAATTAGCAGATGGGTCACTTTCTCTGCTAAGGACAAATAGGTACTTCCCCATCGTTTAGAAGGAACATGGTTAATGGAGCAATCAGAAAACCTGCCTTATTGTCCCAGCTCTGTGGTTGATTATTTGTGAATCAGGGCAAGTTGTTTCATCTTCCACTTCTCTCATCTATAAAATGAGAATTTCTTTTAAGTGATCCCAAAAGTCCCTTTCAATTCTAGAACTCCATGATTCCAAGTTCAGAGAACAATTTAGGACCATCAGATGTGAACTGAGAAGATTAAACAAACTTTTGCAGAAGAGGGACTAAGGAAGCTGCATTTTTCTATATTTTAAAGTTTGTACAATAGTCAAAGCCTTTACTTGTCATAACTTTCAGAGATTCTCTGCCAGTTCTTCTCATTTTTGTATGAACTCCTGTTGCACTTAAAGTTGACATCAGCAATCCTGGTTTTCATTGATTTGATTATTGTTATTTATAAAAATAATGCATGCACATTATAAAAGCAAAAAAAAAATTAAAATGTATACAAGAATAGATTTTACCCTCTGATTTCAAAAAAAAAAATTTCTTGGATATTTTTGCAGAAATTTCCCACTAATTTTAAATATACACAGAAATACACATTCACACACATCTTTAGATACTAATCTTATTTACTTGAGTTAACAATGTACCATAATTTGCCATGTATCATGTGCACTTTTTTGCCCAAATTTGTGAGGGAAAAATAAGGATGCACATTATACATGTAGTATTAATTCTGTATCTATATAAATGTTTTAATTATTTTATTTATGCTTATGATTTAAAAGTGGAACTCTAGAAATCAAAAATGATATCCATATGCAAAATAATACCCTGGAATGTGATAATCCATTTTGTTGAACTTAAACTTGCAACAATGAAGAATTCTTGGCCTTCCATGATGTGTAAATATTATAAATTTGTTACCAATACACAAATTTCTTATACCTTGTACTTGTTCTTGTATTTTGTAATTATTTGTTACAAAAAATTCTATTACCATAATATGTTAAAAAATACATGCTAAAATTTCTTTGTAATACAAAAACCAAGTACCTAAATGTAAACAAATAAATGTTTGCATTAAAAAATTAAAACAAAAGATTTTTTTCCCCTGAAAGTTTGGGCCAAAATTGTGGGTGTGCATTATACATGGCAAAACACAGTATGGTTAAAATTTTTCCATAGCTGTGCATAGAATTTATCACTTTTTTTTTAAATAGTGGCTATATTTGAATATTTTATATCTTAGTTTTCTTTAATGGATATTTTGTTTGATTTTTCATCAGTGATTTTTTTTTCTACTTTACTGAGATATAATAGACAAATAACATTCTGTAAATTTAAGGTGTACAAGGTGATGATTTGATATAGGTATATATTGTGAAATGATTACCACAATAAGGTTAGTTAATACATCTATCACCTCACATACCAGGTCTGAGAATTAAGTTCAGGACTCATCCCAGAAAAAGTGCTACATATATCATTGCTGAATATCACAACAATCACCTTCGAAGCACTCCCCTTGGAAAGCTATACACCAATGCCAGCACCTAGTCCACCCTGCAAAGCAATTTTGGAACTCTTTTTCTGATGAATGATGAATTCTTTTTCATCAGAGCTGTCCTCATGTTACCCTTAATATCCTGAATGTCATAAAAATGTCTTCCTTTCAATATTTCCTTTATCTTTGGGTCAAGAAAGAAGTCATTGGGGGCCAGATCAGGTGAGTAGGGAGGGTGTTCCAATACAGTTATTGTCTACTGGCTAAAAACTCCCTCCCAGACAGTGCCGTGTGAGCTGGTGCATTGTCATGACACAAGAGCCATGAATTGGTGAAAACTTTAGGTTGTCTAACTTTTTCATGCAGCCTTTTCAGCACTTCCAAATAGTAAACTTGGTTAATTAACTCTTTGTCCAGTTGGCACAAATTCATAATGAATAATCCCTCCAACATGAAAAAAGGTTAGCAACATTGTTGCAACAAATTTGCGAATTTAATTGCCAGACCTCCTACAACTTGTTTATTAGTTAGGGTGATTTTCTTTAATCCTTAGATGTGTCCATTAACCCAGAAATAGTGAGATGGGCAGGAAGAATAGCAGACGAGTGGATCAAAATGTAAAATACCCAGCATTTGTAAGCCATTGTAGCAAAACTATTAAGCATAGTTTAGGACAACTAGGAGATGTGACCTCAAGTTAGTAAATAAGTTAAAGAGTACAAATGTGTTGGAACAGATTCTGTTTAAAAATAAAATGCTCCTACATCTTTTGCAATTGCCTAATAGTCTTTGTGTGAGTCAGATACTTGCTTGCATCCACGCTTTCTTTTCTTTTGCTGTTGACTTGTTAAAAATTAAATAATAAAAAAGTTCAAATCCAAATCTACAAATAATCTTAGCCAGGAGGCTGTCTCTTGTTCTAGTTATTCCTACAGGGAAACGTTTAGTGACAAGAGTTTATTTATATACTTTCATTATCAGCACACTTCTCAATAATTTTGCTCTAATACTTTTCAGGCATTGACACTAAGAATGTAATTTTGGGAGTGCTATGAATGCTCTATTTAGGGACTTATTTCAAGTTACAAATACTTACATGAACTTTCTAAGTTCAAAATATTCCTTAATGAGCAAGTAATAATTTCTCCATTACGTTCCTTCTCTTCATGTAATTAATTCCAAGATATTTTTTATTGTAGAAAAAAACAAGGAAAATAAATTAAAATATACAGCAGTACTTATGCCCTCAACATAGGTTGAAGATAAAAAACACCTAAATCCAAAATCACTGAAGAAAGGATGAATAAATTCTGGAGATCTAATGTATAAGTGGTAGCAATAGTTAACAATACTATATTATACACTGGAAATTTGCTGAGAGTAAATCTTAAATGCTCTACACACACACTTGAGGTCTGAAAATTAAGTTTGTAATCTTGTTGCAGTGATGTTGCTAATATTTTTTTATATCAGAGGGATTATGTATTATGAATTTGTCCCAACTGGACAAACAGTGAACCAAGTTTACTATTTGGAAGTGCTGAAAAGGCTGCGTGAAAAAGTTAGACGACCTGAACTTTTTGGCAACAATTCATGGCTCTTGTATCACGACAATGCACCAGCTCACACAGCACTGTCTATGAGGGAGTTTTTAGCCAGTAAACAAATAACTGTATTGGAACACCCTCCCTAATCACCTGATCTGGCCCCCAATGACTTCTTTCTTTACCCAAAGATCAAGGAAATATTGAAAGGAAGACATTTTCATGACATCAGGACATCAAGGGTAATCCGATGACAGCTCTGATAGCCATTCCAAAAACAGAGCTCCCAAACTGCTTTGAAGGGTGGACTAAGTGCTGGTGTCAGTGCGTAGCTTTCCAAGGGGAGTACTTCGAATGGGACCATAAAGATATTCAGCCATGAGGCATGTAGCACTTTTTCTAGGATGAGTTCTCAAAAGTAATTGTTCAACCTTGTATTATATACTACCTTAATTTTTTTAAAGGATCATGTATTCACATTATCAAAAAATATTCACTTCTCTTTCTCTCCTGTGCTCTCCTTCCAATCCACCACAACAACTTGCAGGGATGGGAAACCACTGCAGACAACAAGATAACACAGAGCAACGGGAGGCCTTTCTAACCTCAGCAAACAGCAGTGTCCAGTCATTTCCCTCCCAGAACATGCAGGTTAAGACAGTGTTCTCTGTAGCAAATAATCTTGGGGACAACATAGGTGCAGCCCAGATTTATGTCTTCATACACAACAGCCGTCAGCACCTCTTCCCCACAGAGCTCAGATGAGGCTCATTAACTTCCACAAGCCTGCTAAACAACTATTACTGATTCAAATCCCCCACTATATTCTTGCTAACTTTTCTAATCCTTGAGGTAAAAAGGCCTCTAAAACTACATGTAAAATAAAACCAAATTAAATGCTATTTTTCATCACACATGGAAAAGTGTCCCGAGGAGGAGCAGTGTGTTTTAAGGCTGGAGGGTGAACATCCTGAGAACATCCTCTTTCTGCTCACATCAGGCAAGTTGCTAAAGTCATTTTTCCTGTAGCGTTTTCACTGGACAATGTGCCCTGCTAAGGGAGCTGTGGTGAGGTATGGAATATTTTTACTATCTTATTGAAACTCCCTGAAGAGGTTTGTTCTCATGTAGACACAGTTTATGCTTTGCAATCACTAAAATTCAGTTTACCTACACTTCCACTAAACCTTACTAGCTGTATTTCACTTGAATGAATTTACACAGATTCATTCATTATGTGAATTCTATATGTCCAGGTAACTTTTAAAACCTTTAAGGTAATTTATCACAGCATGTATGTTGATACCCGCTTTTGTTCAGCTACTTTCATATATTCAGATTTAATTCTAGGCAATGGTTTTGGTTCCTCTGCCATGAGCAGAAGTGGAAAGAATATGAAAACAGGATTCCGTAAAAGGTAAAGACCAAGAAAATTAAAATCACAAAGCTTTGAAGGTTGCCATATTTTATCACTCCGCTACTTAAAGTGAACAGGACAAATAAGAATTACCATTTTGTGTCAAATTTTGATTTATCTTTTCCCAGACTCTGTCTCTTAAAGAAAAGTTGCTAGAGAGGTAAACTTTCTCATCTTTCAATTGATTTCAGAACTGAGTACAATCTTGGATTCCTTATATTAGTACAACTAAAAATTGACATGTTTTCAGCCATTGCTGATTCTTGATATGATAGCTGAGTAAATGTTTTAAAGAAGGAACATGGCAGTCAGTGTTTCTTAATTTAGCACTCTGGAACTTCAAAATGATTATTTACTCAGGTATTTAAGGGTTTTCATTCAGTGTCCTCTCAAAAATATCAATTATTTTTTCTTCTTCCTTATGCTCTCTCAGATATTTTACATGAACCTATCTATATACATATACACAGCATACACTCCAGGAGGAGATAGTTTGCATTTTGAGAAAACTGGAATAAAATGAAATACAACTGTTGAAAATCCTATTGCTAACCCTAAAAGATTCCAAAATGAATTAGTTGTCACTATTTTGGTCATATTTCATTTCAAAATAAGGTTTGAACTAAAATCTTCCAAGACCCCTTTGGATAGTTATGTTATGTTCTCTGAAGGGATTAACTCTCCATCCACCTTTATGTGTCAACAGTCTTTGAAGATGATTGCTGTATTTTCAGTTTGTTTTAAAAGTAGGAAATAAAATTTTCTTCTAGACGTTATCAGTATAATTCCATACCATGTTAAAATATCACCCTCTTGTGTTCATAAAACAATGTGTTATTTTGCGTTGGGAAGAGGAGTGTGGATAGAATGCTATTGAAGATCATTAGCTATGCACCTATGTCTCCCAATTTTTGCCCCCTCAATTTACCAAAGAAAACACGCCTTTTAGAAAGGAACATTGTTGCAGGCTTCTAAATTTAAGAAAAAAACATGAAACATTCTAGAGTCACTAACAGTCTTGGTGTCCAAATTACTCTCTCACATAAACAAAAGCTCCATTTTGATTGCAATTAGAAGGTTATATTGTTCAGGGTCAGAAGGTAGTTTTTGACATTAGCAAATATTTTTAGGGAAAGTTCCAACTGATTTTCATCTTGAAAAAAACATCTAATTGCAAAATGGTAACAATCTAGATAGATGGTATAGCATGACTGCAGTTGAATGATTAATGCTTTCCTATGTAAACATTGGTGATGTCTCCATTGATAGGCTTGCCTTGACAATTGATCATAAAAGGATGCTCACTCTTGGCAGGGGAAGAGGTAAAACATCTGCTTCAATAGATGGTGATGCACAAGCAAGGATGTCAATCACCTTGAGACTGGATTGTTTGGATTTGATGTTAAGTGGAAATTTGCAGATCTGATTATTAAAATGGCAAAGCAATCCTCTATAATGGCCATGGGGATAAACATCATTTGGAAAATAGGGCAAAAGCCAACATTTTAGCAATGTGTAGTTGTTCAGAAACTCAATCTACTTTCTTCAAAGTCAGTGGTAATTATATTGCCTTTTTTCTCCACCCAAAATGATTCCCAGCTCAAAGAATATGACTTTTTAAATGCTGTGCCCACTGGTGGCCTTATACCCAGAGCTGGAGTCTAAAGGGGCTTTTTATTTGGATATCATCTTTACAAAACACTGGAAAGCAAATAGCAACTTTGATGTAATGCTGTAATTAATACTCAAGACATCCAAGCAAGAGGATTAGAAGAGGTGTCTAGTAATTGTAATAATTTCAGTATTACTTTAGGCAGAAGCAAAGATATGATACATTGAAAATTCATAGACAATATCTTGACTTTGCTGTTTAGCTGCATTTAATTTTGTTTTACATACACATAAACATATTAGAAAGAATACATCAAAATAAGTAAAAGTAATCATATAGGAAAGACATATTTTAGAATTCCAGTATCCTCACTTATAGAAATTCCATCCGAGGAGTTTTTTGAGGTGATGAGCAAACTTTTCTCCTCAATTCAGATTCATGTATTGCTTTTGACCTCATATATTTTAATTCTAGGTTCGAGTTTAAGAAAAAGTCCCAATTTTAAAAAGTGTGTGTGTGTGCGTGTGTTTCAGAGAATTCTAACCCTGTATATGTTAAGTAGATTTGATTTACAGAACTTCTCCATAAGTCAACAGATATATACATAAATATATGTTTTCCCATGGGAAAGTATTCAAAAATGTTAGATTTTTCTTCATTTTCAAAAGTCTGAAAATTTCAAAAGGTGGTCTAGGACAGTCATTTTGATTATTCTCCAAGAGTTTCCTCCCTTATCACACAAGCAAGTTGTCTCCTTCAATGTCCCTGTATCCCTGTACCACCCAGGAATTCATTCAATGATTCACTGAACCAGTGTGTGTTCAGTGCCCGGTATGGCAGTCCCTGGGCTACATAATAGAGGGGAGGGAGCTGCAGGGAGAGATTTGTGTTTTTATTTAATTATTATTTTTTTTTTACTTTTATATCCCTAACATCAAGAAAATTGCTTGGGAGATAGTAGATACTCAAAAAAAAAAAAAAAATGAAAGAATTAACAAGGAATGGCTGGGAGAAAAAAAGAAAAAAACTGAACAAAGAATGAGTAATACAGGGTGCCTGTCTCCAAGGTGGTGTTTTTTGTTTTTTTGGTTTTTTTTTAATCTCATTTGTGTTTCCAAGAGAAATAAAGATATTTAAACAGTTTCTGTTCATATAAGAAAAAGACATAAGGGAATTTATGGTGCCTAACTAGTTTGAAAACGTAAAAGTCAGGCTCTTGACTACTTAATCCTTTCAGGGCATGATAAGCTAGATATAATTTTATACGTTTATCATGCACCTTGCTATTTCCTATTCTGATGTATAAAAATGGTGCTTCTAGGGCCGGCCGAGTGGCGCGGTGGTTAAGCGCTGGCCTATAGCCAGCGGCCCCAGTTCGGTCCCACATATGAGGGCCAGTGACACTGCCCTCAAAAAAAAAAAAAAAAAAAAAAAAAAAAAAAAAAAGTTGCTTGTGCGATTTATTAAATATTTTCTGTGTTTAGAGAGTTGAATGGAATATACTTTAGAACTTGGTCTGGCAAACTTTTTCTTAAAGGAACACAGTAAATATTTTAGGCTTTGCAGGTCAGATGATTTTTGTGGCAATACTAATCAACTCTGTCATTGTACTGTGAAAGCAGACATAGCCAATATGTAAACGAATGAATGGGATTCTATTCCAATAAAACTTTGTTTACAAAAACAGGTGAAGAAACAGATTTGGTCCATGGACTGTAGTTTGATGACTCCTGTTTTAGAAAGTAAACAAACAAACAACAACAAATACAGTTTCCAAAGAACTTCTGTAAAAAAAATTTGCTTATAAATAATTCTGTTTCTGAATTGAGATATCCTTTTTTGACTTCTCATGAATACTCTGTCTATGCTGAAGAAAAACTTTAAGCTGACATCATTTCCCAGATTTATTCTACAAGAGTCTCCTTAATGACTCCTCGTTTTGTTTTATGTTATAATTTTCTTCTTAATTTTGATTAAAGTATCTCTGCTGCATTTTAGATAAAATTCAAGTATCTTTAATTCTTCAAGGATGCCACAGAGATACAATTTCAGTTCTGCATTACGTATCTTAATTGTGTTAACCACGTTTGAAATGGAAACCAAAGTAAATCAAGGTTTTCACTGCAATTTTGGTGCTTAGTGACCGCTCCTCAGTATTCACTCCCTCCTTTGGGTGGGAGCCAAGACCACTAGAAGTTGTTCTTCAGACACAGAGCCAGAACCTAGAAGTTGGGATGCCTGGCCACTGTCACCCAGCCAATTACTGCAGGGTGTTCCTGTCTGTTCATGATCTGTCCTGTAGGCTCTGGAAGCCCCACTCTTTTTCATGTCACTCTAAACCTTTTTAAAAATAGTGTCTTGTGGGCTGGCCGAGTGGCGCGGTGGTTAAGCGCTGGCTTGGGAAGCCAGCGGCCCCAGTATGGGTCCCACATATGAGGGCCAGTGACACTGCCCTCAAAAAAAAACAAATAAAAAAAAATAGTGTCTTGCAAATTCTATTATCCTTTTTTTCATTTAGAGAACTACTCTCTCTACATTGAAACACATCCAAATATCTGTATGGAAGAAAAGATCATACAGAAACTCTGGCATAGGCCCAAACCTTGAAAATTGCGCCAAGTAGAAGACACATCCTAGATATTACCAATATGTAACTAAGAAAAAAAAAAGATAGAAAAAGAATATCTGCAGAGTTGATGACCATTTATTTTCCCTTCCAAAAGCATTCTCCTACCCCTTTCTTTTGTAGTCCAATAGGCTCCGCACCTCATATAACAGTGTGTGCTTCCCAGGTAGAATATTCCAGCGTCTCATTACTTTCAATCTGGCATTATCTTAAAAAAATATAATTAACATAAAGGTGATTTTTTTTTTTGCTTCCCTAACTGATAACTCTACCCCTCAGTGTAAAAAATGACACTGATATGCTTGATGCCTTTTGTATTATTCTTGAAAGATACCAGTTCTCATTGCAGTGTAGGGAGTGGTAGAATAGAGGGGCAAAGTTTGAGCAATTTCCATGAGAGGGATTATAACAGTACAGTTTATAAGAGGAAATCATATGTACAATCAAAAAGGATGCCTTCAGAATCCACATTTAGAAGAATATGTAATAGAATTAGTGGTGCCTAGATGGCCTTCCTTTGACTTAATACTTGGTTCAAGAAACTAGTTTTTGCCCTGATAGTTACAACTCATTGGAATAATTTCCGGACAACAAAATGAATTATGAAAGTGGTGTCATGGTGAGGTTGACCTGGGTCTTAATTTTGCTTTGCCACCTACTAATTAGTTGTGTGGCTATGAGCCAAACACTCAATTTAGCTCAATATAGGTTGCATTTTGTATAAAAGAGAGGTATTATCTACTCTACTTATATTACGGTGTTTCTTATAGGCACTAAAAGTAATATCGTAACTTGAAGAATCTTGTCAAATATATAAAAATAAATGATTAGAAAAATATAGAATATGCAACAGTATTTTCAAGTTGCTTTATGCTGAAACCTAGAGTTTTGTTGAGGCTCATCATGGGCTTCTGGGTGGTACTGGACAGACAAAGAGGCAGAAATCAGGACCCCTAGCCTCAACTCAACTAAAGCATCTCTGATATTTTGCAGGTTTTAGTAAAAGTTTGCTCTAAAATGGGCATCTGTTAAAAAAATAATAATAAAAAAACTACTTAATTAAAAAATAATAATTGAAGTATGAGTTCGAAAATCTGTATTTTAATCACAGGTTCAAAATTTACTCGCAATATAACCACAAAAATGTTAATTAAATCTATCTAAGAATGGCTATCTATTTATGCCTGGTAACTATAATAAATTCTGCTTGACTAGCTCAGAATGCAATTTGTTCTCATTTTAAAGGGTAGCCCCATTATCCCTTATAGTTTTAGGCTCAGATTTTTATTAGCCATTCTGTCTACATTCTTTGCCAGTTTGTTCTTCGTTCAAGATAAATCTGCATTTCTTAAGCTCCATGTATTCTCACATGCAGACACATACATATTCATAGAAGAACAGACAGCTTTAATTGTATTCAACTAGTGCTCTTTGTAATATACTTTATCACCTCCTGGTGAAAGTCTTTAAGAAAAAGTATCAAATTATGTGTAGAATACATTGATTAAGTATAAAGAAATCTATTGTAATCAAAGCATTATGAAATCAATTAATTCATGTCAAGAGTAGTTCTTTTATTCAATATTTTATTTGCTTATAGACTACAACTTAATCTTAAGAGGCAGGGTCAGCAGGCATTTTGTCATAACAAATTATCCACTCATTTTGAGCTCTGTAAAACACAAATGTATTTAGGCCACCATTTAAAAAAAAAATTCACACTGTTTCTGAATTAAATACATGGCCCTTCTCTATAGAGAATAATTCATTCTCCTTTAGGCAGATGTTATTGAGTTTTGTCATGGATTTGAAACAAATGCTAAAAAATAGTGGAGCTGATTAATAACCAGCAAGAATGCCTCAAGATTTTTTCTCTAGGATTGATTTTATTTTTGCAAATAACAAAATTAATAATTGCCACATTGAGTACTTATTATGTACTAGTCACTTTGTTCAGCAATTTGCATTGATTATCTCATTTATTCCCCACAGCATCTCTGTCAAGGGAATATTAATATTATTACCTTACAAATGAGGGAACAAGTTGGAAGTCGTTAAATAACTAGTCTCCTAAAAGATGTGGAACTGGGATTTGGGCTCAGTCCCTCTGCTTTCAGAGCCAAACGAGAACTCCTCTGCCACCTTATTCTTCTATATCCAGCAACTTGACACAGTGCGATAGTCACATCAGGGGTTCATTTTATTCAACATCAAGGAGTCAGATATACTTCTCAAAATTACATGTCTGATGGGTAAAGGACTGCAATTTCTCTAATGCCATGAACTATTGGTGGTGACTGAAGGTTGTTGGCTAAAGTTGTTCCTGCATCCAGCCAAAGCATTAGAGAGCGGAGAGATGTGTCTTTGATAGATTAGATAGTCCCTTCAGAGAGATGATTTCCCTTTGATGGAATGTCGTGTTATGTCTGTAGCTTGCAATAGTATTTCATGTATTGTGTGCATGATTGTAGAGATGGAGGCCGCTTTATCTCACTGTGTCTCTCCTATAAAGGAGAGAACTGTTTTTGAAACCTCAGTACAAAGAAACAATGTGCATATACTGAGCAGCAACTGTTAGTGTGTGTGTGCATGAGTGTGTGTAAATGCATGTGTGAATGACAATGTAAGTGGATATGTGAAAGTGAGTGAGAATGTGTGTGTGAAACTGAGTATGCTTGTGTGATTGTGAGTGTATGTGTTCTTAAAACTATGGTGAATCTTACAACCAATTATAACTTGCTTTGATTTGGTTGCTAAAGTACTTTGAATTAGATTTTTTATTTCACCTCTAATAACTACACACATGGTATGTATTTCATGAGCTAATTTTACCTTTTACTTTATCTTTCAGTACTGCCATCGTTTACTCCATTTATCCTGTTTTCCTTAATTTAATATGTTGCATTCATTTCTGTAATGGATTTCATATTTTAAACTTTTAATTTTTTTACTAAGGGGAAAAAGTCAACTTCTAACTAAATATGTAAATTCCTTGAAACATAGTGTTCACCTCTTTAAAATGGAAATAAAATCCCTCTTGAAAAATAAGTAAGGGACGTGAAAAGAATTTCTCAGCTATTAAGCTTCATGCTAATCTAAGAAATGATTGCTTCACAATTCTTACCCAATTGATGCATTGCCATACACTATTTACAACTTTATGATGTCTTCCTGAGCTATAGTATTTATTCAGCACAATAAAATAAACACTTATTAGCACTCACCATGTGCCAGATACTGTTCCAAGTGTTTTATAAGTATTGACTTACTGATTTCCACAGCAACCCTATTGGGTAGATATTACTATTAACCTCATTTTACAGATAGAGAAATTGAGGTACAAGGAAATTATTACAGTTTGTCAAATTTTAAAGAGCTAAGACTTGACGAAATCATGATTTCAGACCAGTGTTAATAACTTCTTTGTATTACTTTGGTACATGCACTTGTTATTTTAAAAGTAGATGTTATCTTTTTATTTTTACTAGAGTTCTTAGTTTATCATTACAAGATTATGATTTTTAAAGTTTAATTCCAGGTGCATATTTTAATAATAATATTCAAATATGCCATCATAAGACTGCAATTTTCAGTATCCATCAATTTGATTCAAATACTATGGTTTCCCTCTTTTCAACAAAGATAATCATTTTAAAGGCTGAAATAAAATGTACCTCAAATGGCATATATTGAGTTCTTGGAAAAGTGATGATGCATTTTTGCAATGAAAAACAGAGAAAAAATACGTCACGAATTTTCCGACAACCCAATACTAGAATGTTTAAAGCAGTCCCATTTGTATGAGTGCAAACTAGAAAAACACAAACTCCCATAAGCAATATAATTTTAAAAATTAAATGTGATATATTCACATAGTAGAATACAGTGCAGCATAAAAATGAATGACCTACAACTACACACAAAAATATGAATGCATCTCACAAATGTAACATTGTAAGAAAGAAGCTAAATAAAATGCTGCATGCAGTATAATTCAACTTCTCTAAAGGGCAAAATCAGGTAATATTAGAGATCAACATAATACCTACTTTGAGTTATTCAATGGAAAAAGGCATGAGGAAACTTCTGGGTTCTGTTAACATTTTATTAATCTGGGTGCTAATTTCAAGGGATGCTCTTTTTTTTATTAAGGTTAATGTTTTAGAGTGGTTTTAGGTTCACAGCAAAATTGAGGAAAGGTACAGATTTCCCATATGTTCCCTGCCCTCACACATGCATGACCTCCTCCATTATCAATGTCCCCTAAAAGAGTGGTACATTTCTTACAATTGATGAACCCACAGAGACACATCATGATCCAAAGTCTATAACTTACCTTAAGGTTCACTCTTGATCTTGGACAGTCTATGGGTTGGACAAAAACATATTGACATGTATTTGTCTTTATAGTATCAGACAGAGTACTTTTAATGCCCTAAAAACTCACTGTGATCACTCTTTTCATCCCTCCCCCTCCTTACCACTGATCTTTTTACTGTCACCAGAGTTTTGGTTATTCCAGGATCTCATATAGTTGGAATCATATGGTGTGTAGCCTTTTCAGATTGTCTTCTTTCACCTAGTCATGTGCATTTTAGGTTCCTTTATGACTTTTCATGGCTTGATAGTTAATTTCTTTTAGTACTGAATAATATCCCATTGTCTGGATACAACATAATGCATTTATCCATTCATCTATCAAAGAACATTTTGGTTGCTTCTAAGTTTGGGCAATTATAAATAAACGTGCTATAAACAGCTATGTGCAGGATATTGTGTGGACATATTTTAAACTCTTTTAAATGACACCAAGTAGTATAATTGCTGGATCATATGGTGCGAGTATGTTTAGTTTTGTAAGAAACTACCAAAGTCTCTTACAAATTGGCTGCACAATTTTGCATCTCCGCCAGCATGGAATAAGAAATTCATGTTGCTCCACATCTGTGTCAGCATTTGGTGCTGTCAGTGTTACAGATTTGGCCATTCTAATAGGTGTGCCATATACCTCATTGTCATTTATAATTTGCATTTCCCTGATGAGATATGATGTTCAACATTTTTATATGAATATTTACCATCTGTGTATTTTCTTTGTTGAGGTGTCAAAGTCTTTGGTCCAATTTTTAATCAGATTGTTTGTTCTCTTATTGCTGGATTTTAAGAATTCTTTGTATATTTTGGATAACAGCTCTTTATTGCTGTCTTTTGCAAACATGTCTCCAAGTGTGTGTCTGTCTTTTCATTCTCTTGGCATTGCCTTTACCAGAGCAGAAGCTATCAATTATTTCTTGCATGGGTTATACCTTTGGTGTTGTATCTATTAAGTTATCATACTCAAGGTCATCTAGGTTTCTCCTATGTTGTCTTCTAGGAGTTTTATAGTTCTGCATTTTACATTTAGGCCTATGATCAATTTTTGAGTAATTTTTGTAAAGGGAGTAAGGTCTTTATCTGCATAAATTATTACTATTACTTTTGTATGTGGTTACTAGTTGCACCAGCACCATGTGTTGAAAAGACTGTCTTTGCACCATTGTATTACCCATACTCCTTTGCCAAACATTAGTTGACTATATTTATATGAGCCTATTTCTGGGAACTCTATTCTATTCCATTGATCTTTTTTTTTTTTTTCAATCCTTTCACCAATACCCCACTATCTTGATTACTATGGCTTTACGGTAAGCCTTGACTTCAGGTAGCATCAGTCCTCCAAGTTTATTCATCTCCTTCAGTATCATGTTGGTTATTCTGGATCTTTTGATCATTCACATAGACTTTAGAAATAGTTTGTCAATATCCATGAGATCACTTGTTGAGATTTTGACTGGGATTTCATTGAGCTATAAATTAAGTTGGGAAAAGCTAACATCTAGACAGTATTGAGTCTTCCTATCCATGAATATGGAATATTTCTCCATTTACTTAGTTCTTAGATTTGTTTATCAGAGTTTTACGGTTGTTGGTTTTTGTTTTGTTTTTTCATATAGATCTTGTACATATTTTGTTAGATTTATACCTAAGTATTTCCTTTTTGGGGGAGTGTTAATGTGAATGGTTTCGTGAATTTAATTTCAAATTACACTTTTTCATTAATGGTATATAGAAAAGCAATTGAGTTTTGTATGTTAATTTAATATCTTGTAACCTTGTTTTAATAGTTTATGAGTTCTAAGATTCTTTTATTTCTTTCAGATTTTCTGCATAGATGATCATGTCATCAGTAAACAAAAAACAGTTTTATTTCTTCATTCCCAATCTGTATATCTTTTATTTCCTCTTCTTGTCTATTGCATTAGCTATCCTAAAAAAGGAGTGGTGAGAGAGAATAGTTTTGCCTTTTACTTGATTAGTGGGAAAGTTTTAAGTTTCTCACTATTAAGTATGATGATAGCTGTAGGTTACTTGTAGATATTTTCTTATCAAGTTGAGAACATTCGCCTCTATTCCTAGTTACTGACAGTTTTTATCCTTTATTTATACTGGATTTCTTCAAATGCTTTTTCTGGGTCTATTGATATGACCATGTGATTTTTCTTCCTTAGCCTGTTGATGTGATGGACTCCATCATTTAATTTTCAAATGTTGAACCAACCTCACATACCTGAGATAAATCCCTCTTAATCATGCATGATTTATAATTCTTTTATATATTGTTGGATTCAATTTGCTAATATTTTGTTGAGGATTTTTGCATCTACGTACATGAAAGGAATCGATCTGTGGTTTTATTTTCTTGTAATGTCTTCATCTGGTTTGATATTAGGGTAACGCTGGAATTTATTCCGAGGTTGTACTGTACGGTTTCTTTTTTGAGTACTCTGCAAACCTGTTCCTCCTCTGCTCACTTGTAAATGATAGAGACATTTCTATGGTCATTTTTGTTCTTTTATTTATTTATTAATTTTTTTTTTATTTTTTTTTTTTTTGAGGGCAGTGTCACTGGCCCTCATATGTGGGACCCGAACCAGGGCTGCTGGCTTCCCAAGCCAGCGCTTAACCACCGCGCCACTCGGCGGGACCTCTATGGTCACTTTTAATCAGTCAAAGATATTGATGGAAATTACTAACCAGACACAGTAAATTCCCCCTCCCCAGTTAGGAGCTACTTCCGTCTGGAAGCCAGCATTGGAGAAGGAAAACAGAGTCCTACTGCACCTCTGTACTTCCCACACTTGCCTTTCTTCCTCCTCCTCAGCTGATTGTTCTTTCCCACACGCCCTAGAACACTGAAAGGGGCTTGGGGAAGTGTACTGAGATATAGAGCCCCATGAACCTGGAACATGGTTAAATCTGACCCTTCCTCAGGCCCTGAGGATCATGTGATACTCCTGTGGTGTTTCTCAGCTGGGGTCACCTTACTTCTCGGGAAAGTCCAATCATATAGGGCTCTAAGAGACCCCAGACTGACTTTCTCACCTATGTGTCCATCATTGTCAAAGTAATCTCTTTTCTGATAGCTTGAAAATATTTTCTCCATCGTTTTATATTCTGTAAGTGATCTGTGAGATTCAAAAGTCATAAACTGCCCTCCTCTTGTCCTGTAATAAATCACACACACACACACACACACACACACACACACACACACACACAGTGGTGTTTGGGATTGCATTATATTAACTTTAATATCCTGGTCTCCACCATATGAACTCGTCGGAAATGGAGGCCGAGGTGATGAAACACTGGTATTTTATAGGGTAAATGAAATGCCTGTGCATATATGTACTCCACTACAAAACTCTGTGGGTACACTCTTTTTTTTTTTTTCAGGGCAGTATCACTGGCCCTCATATGTGGGACCCGAACCAGGGCCGCTGGCTTCCCAAGCCAGCGCTTAACCACCACGCCACCCAGCCTGCCCTCTACTCTTAATATTGGTTACACGAGGAACATCCGACAGAGTTTGCTGCATCAAGGATAACTTTTGCTTTTTAGTTTTAAGTAATTTTAGACATTTTAAACCATTTTTGCACCTGAAATATCTGTAATTCTAACCATCATCATCTTCATCATCAATTATATTTTTAAATAAACACAAATAAAGGAATAAAAATTTAAACTTTATGTTAATGTTAAGATCTCCTACACCCTGCACTTGCTGGGTGAAGAACTGCTGGGCTGTCTATTACATTTCTCTGACCTTCCTCATTTCACTCTTCATGGGAACCATTGAGCATTGAATATTAACAGCATTTCCTTCGTCCCCTTTCAAATGACCATAATCGACTCCTTCTTTTAAAAACATTGTCTTCATCACCAGTTATTCCCATCTATCCAGTTCCAACAATTTGCCTTTCACTTTGTTCACTTTTAAGTATATTGGCCATCTACAATTACTTTGTTGGTTAGATATCGACTGAGACTCCTAATGACTGTTACCCAGGGTTTTTTTTCAGAACTCATGCATCTTTATCAAGGGCCAGGAGACCCAGCAAGGTGATAAAATTGAAAACAAGTTTGAATGAGTCAAGCACTGTTAAAAGCATTTTATTTATGCAATCAATTTAATCCTCACAACAAATCTGAGGAAATAATTAAACTACTTTTATTTCCTAGAGGAGACTGAGACACAGAGTGATGACGTATCTTGCCCACGATCATGTATAGCTATTGAAGGAAAGAGACTCCCAGCAGCTACATAGGCTGTCTGACACAACACTTGCTCGTCACACTGATGGTATATGACCCCTGAGTGGAGGGTCATCTCATGATTCTGCTTTTCCTAACAGTAGAGACATGTAATGTGCATTGAATTCAGGGCCACTGAAGATTAGCATACGTCTGTGATCACGTTTTTCTTAAATCATCCATTTAAATGTGCCGAGGTAAAAAGAAGACAAATGAATCAGCTAAGTAACATATTCCTACTTCAAGCTTCTGTCTCTTATGGGATAGGATGACCAGTTTCAAAGCACATGACTAGCAGCACATGTAGATTTAATTTTTGTTTGTTTGTTTGTTTTTGGGTTTTTTTTAGGTTTTTAAATTCCACAGCACAAGTTTATTGAATTTCCTCTCGGGTTTCACACTGTATCAGTTAAAGATCTGAAACAATGTTTTATGAGAAATATTATTTCAACTGAGAATATGTGCAATAGACTGGCCTATCTTTTCCCCCCAAGATTTCATGGTAAGATGATAAGAGATATCCAGCATTTTCTTCAATATCTGTAAACTATTTCTATATTATTTAATAGCTATCATGTATACCACAGTTTTAGTAATAATCTGACTTAGAAAATGTTCTCAAAACTTTGGCAACATTACAAATAGGTTATTATTTAAATAATTGCTGTTTAAGAAAACCTTTTTAAGTACTTTTTTCCTAGTCATGTTTCGAGTTTTTTTATAAATAAGCAAAATTACTCAGTGAGCATTTCCTTGCATTTAAATGTCACTGAATTATTCTTTATTACTGAATTCTACTCTATTGAAACAAATGTCAGTGAATTAATTGATAACTTTGTGTAAATTCAGTTTTATTTCTCTCAACAGTTTTAGTTAAGTTGTTCTATCTGACTGATTCAAGGGATAGTTAGAGTCTGGGTTTGGAACTCTTTTTTCCCCTGTTGCCTGTCTCAGAGAATTCATTTATTATCTCTCAGTGTTAGTTCCTGCATTCACAACTTAGAGAAAGAAATTCTACTTTGCGAGGTTGTTTTAATGATTAGAAATCTATTTAAAGTGTATTCCATAGCACCAGCACTAGCATAAGTTATCACCAGCAGCATTGGCACAATCATAATTATCATCATCATTATCATTATTATTGGTTCAAATGAATTTCTTTCTTTGTTATACTACAAATACAAAAGACCCTGTTTCCACGAAAAATAATGATGCCAAGGGGAATTATTTCCATGTTAGATTTCTAAACATGCATTCCATGTCACTTTAAAAGTTTGAGAGCAGTGGTCTATATGCCTGCTTATAATCTTCTTACTGTAACAGTAAGGTAATGCCTGATAAAATTAGAAAAATTGCCCAAAACATATTTACACTGAACTAAAAATGGAATAAGACAGAGAAAGACAAAAACCATATGCTTTCACTTATATGTGGACACTAAAAGACAAAATGAACAAACAAACAGAAACAGATTCATAGATACAGAGAACAAACTGATGGTTGCCAGGGGGAAGGGGGCTTTGGGGAGCTGGATGAAAAAGATGAAGGGATTAAGAAATACAAATTGGCAGTTACAGAATAGTCATGGAGTTGTAAAGCAGAGCATAGAGTCAATAATGTTGCAACAACTATGTATGGTACCAGATGGGTATTAGATTAACAGGGGGCGGGGGGGGGGGGTCACTGCATTAATGACTAAATTTCTAACCACTATGCCCTACATCTGAAACTAAGATAAAATAATACTTAAAAAGGAACATCATAAGGAAGAGAAAAAATAACCTAATTTGGAGAAATATAGCTATTTGATTAACTCTTTTATTTTCATTTGATTTCAGATTGATATGATATAAATAAAATATTGTCTGCATGACAGATTGTGTGTAGTTTCTATTAAGATTGTTTATGTGAGTTAAGCACAACCCTTAAAACTACAGGAAAAGGTGAGATTTAATTATCCCTTTAATTGCAGAGTGAACATGAAAATATCGTGTGGGTTAATTTTACATGGATGCAATTCACTTGAATACAGAGTTATAAAATGCAGCCAAGTTAGAATGTTTTATTTAGCATTTTGAAGCCCCTCAGGGACATTTAAGTTTTTCATGTTACACACATCCAGCTAACGATGATCTAAGTGCTCAGACTCTGCATTTTACATTTGGCAATTTAGCTTTAAGTATAGTTTGATATGAATTACTATTGCCGAGGAAACACTGTTTATATTTCCAAATACTCTAAATGGAGATATCCAGGTTTCTTTATAGGGATGTATATTAATCATTATTTTTTAAATGTAAAATAAAAATGTCAACTATTTACCTATTTGTGAATTAGGTACCCCTAAAGTCAAAAGTGACTACCACAGTGGTACTCAAAACCTCACAAAAAACACTTAAAGGATTTTGAATTTAAAAAACAAAATCCTTATATCATTCCAGAACCTATAGATCATCTCGTCTTACTTTCCTTGTCCTACTGGTCAGAGTTCTGGGTGACATTATGAAATACTTACTTTTATCTTACAAAAAAAAAAAATCTCTTCGACTTTGTGATTATTGAATTCATATTTTTTTCTGCCACAAGTTAGTATATACTTATTGGTTAAAAACAGAAGCCCTAACTAGTGGTTAAATGAAAAATCTCGTGTTTCTAAAATATTACATTGTATGCCAAGTCCTGACGTCAAGATAAATTACAACGAGGACACAGACAATTGTAAAATATTTTACCAGGAATTTGTGCTTCACCGATGGAACACTGGGTAAATATTTAAATGGAAAACTACTCTTCTAGTTACATGCATATTATCATCTTTTTTAAGTGAAATATTCAAAGGAATTATTTTGAAATTTTACAACTGTTTATCATAATTATACTTGAAAACAACTAATATGATTTAAATTTATTAATTCTATAAGGCAATATAAGTATAATGCCTAATTGAAAACACAACATAAAATTACAAAATAATAATTACTATTCCCTTTCTTAGGAAAAAATAGATGATTATAACCTATCTTTAACAAGTCTTTTTAAAAATTTGGAATGTTGAGAGGATCTCTATTTAAATGAATTTTTGCATGTGGACTATCTGCTAGTTCTGTATTACTTCCATTGTTAGGGATACTATCAATAGTTCAAGTTATTTCACAATATTGTAGTATTTTTTTAATCTAAACATAAAGTCCTATGGTCTGTGTGACTATAATTATATTTTTTACCAGATGAGTTTGTCATGGAGAATAATGGCACTATCTTGCACAAATACAAATTGCCACACAGACATGCATAGATTGCACAGCCAAATGAAAAGAAATAATCACAAATGGGAAAGAAAGTTTCTTTTTTTTTTTATTCTTAATGATGTAAAATAATAGAGCTGTGAACAAAATTTTTGACCCATGTTTCCTCTCTATTTTGGAAACCTTAAATGAAAACTTATAGCTATGTCAACATAATGATATGGTTAAGAGATATGTCCTGGCCTTTTTTTTAAATAAAAATAATCCAATAATTAACAAATTCTCCTGTATCACTAAAGATTTTCAATACAGATATCTTTTTTTTTTCTCCCTTTGTGAAGCCTTATCCCAAACCATTGGAGTGAGCATTGTTGTTTCTTATGGCATTTTCTTTTTAAAGTTAATTTGGTCTTTTTGGGCTCTGGGATCTCTTTTTATTTTAACTGTATGTTTTGTTGTTAAGTCTTTACTTTCATTTATAACAAACCACTTGTTTTAATAACACAAGGAAGGCTCTGAAGAGCAAGAGACGAATTGGCTCATTACTGATGGTTGAAAAGCATTACCGTGTACAGATTTCTCAGACAAGGGCAGACATTTTCTATAAGATCCTCCACCTTTTATGTTCTACACTCAACTTCGTGAAGAATAGATAGCTAAAATATATCCATCATCCCCAAACTAACAGCAGAGACAAATTTCTAGAGGAAAGCACTCATTATTTTGGTTTTCTGCAATTACTATTTATCTCCATGAAAAGAATTAAAGCAGTGTCTTTCTGTGAGAAACAGCTTAGACTTATATGTAGAACACAGAGCTTGAAGACAGAAGAATTGGTTTTTCTTGGCTTTTGATGAGAACTGTCAAAAGTTCATGCTTGAGCAGGACTAATTAGTTCAGAAGTTGAAGCCTTGGCTCATTGAGGTTAAAAGTCTGGCTTCTGAGTTGGTCACTGAGCTTACTCTGGAACTGCAGAGTAAACTTTTAACACTTGCCAAGAAATACTAATGATGACATCATTTGGAAGCTAAAACAGCGTTAGAGATATAGTTTGGCCTTTGATTTTCACATGAAGTCTAGACAGTTTAAGTTACTTGCCTCAATTCTTTAGTTAATTCATGGCAGAGTGAGGTCTAAGAGCATGGTCTGTTATGACTCCATAAAAACTCACTTGTTTGATCAAAGGTCCAGGAAGAATTGAGTGGAGACAGAGAGAGAGCGAGAGCGAGAGAGACAGACAGAGAGACAGAGAGACAGAGAGACAGAGAGACAGAGAGACAGAGAGAGAGAATATGAAGAAATGTCATCATATATTTTTCTTAATATAAAAATCCAGAAAGTATGCCTCTAGTCAGCACAATGGCAATCTTACTCATTGTTCTATCCATTTTTTCATTAGGAAATGCCTGTGAAGCTCTATGACCATTTAGGCATTGTGATAAGTGTTGAGGACAAAGAAGTAAATAGATCCTTGACTTTGAGCTCTTCACTAATGAGACTGTCATTATAGATGGGAGGGTTTTTATAATGGGTTTACTTGGAGCAGTAGAGGATAGCTAAGTTTCCTTTGAAGAGTTCATCACTGCCAGCACCCAAATTGAGAATCACACTAGCTTGTCTACATGGGACCTACTGGGGAGAGCATCAACCCCTACATCTACTTATAATTCTCTTTACTCTGGGGTAAAGGACAAACAGTGAAGCACTTGGTCTCTTATATGTTTCAGACCCCTTAGAAAATTCAACATTATTGTTATGGTGTTATATCAAAGAGTTTAAATAATTTTCCTAAGGTCATCCAATGTGTTAAGTGGTGAAATGATAAATAAAACCCAGATAATCTGACCACTGGACTCTGTGCTATTCCCATCCTATCCCAGTATCAAAGTTGTATTGAAGCTTCCCTATGTGCTTTCTTCCTTTATAACAAAATCAAAATAAAATTTAGTGAATCAGAGTGACATGATTCCATAATATTATACATTTATTGAGGACATATTTTAGTGGTTTTTGTGAGAAACACTTTATAATGATCATCTCATTTAATCATGAAAATATTTATGATTTTTTTCTACATGACAGTTCAGTGAAGTCGGGGTTATAAAATGTATGTAATTTACTAGTTGCTTGGCTTTGGCTGATAGAGTTGAGGCTTAAATTTTGGTCAGTTCGAAGCCAAAGCCTGCACTTAAAAAAAAAAAAATAAAAAAATATATATATATATATATATATATATATATATATATATATATATATATATATACACACACACACAAAAGAACAGCCATGCAATTATTTTAGTTCTTGCAGGTGTAAACCACCGGTGTTGTCCATAAATGTCATACCAGTTTAAAACATTGCAGTACACCGCTCTACACACTATCTTTCACACAAACGACTAACCAAGTATAGCAAGTTATTAAATGAGGTGAGCAAAGAATAGAGCAGAAGATGAAAAATGAATCCACAACTTCCATAGTCAAGAATGCTGTGTCAGAGAAGATGGAAAGGAGGAAGATAGAAACTTAGGCTAAATGGCTGGGATGCTTTTGTTCATGTCATGGTGATAGGGTTTGGCTACAAACAATATTCACTGAAGAGTAAAACATGCTTGGGCAGACACTGAAGTTATTTTCACATATCTAACTTATTCCTATGTTGTAGTGCTCTGTAATAAACAATAATTTTGCAAGAGACCTTGAAAATAACAGGTGAGGCAGTGGAAGTATGAGGGTGTCATCAGGGCTCCACCGTTTTCTACAGGGCATTAGGAAAACCCAGTTTCAGTGTTTGCTGACACATTCTGAATATCGCTCTGGATGAGAACTTTTATTTTGATGGTCATAGCCTATCATGAAAAGAGAGCATATAGAGAGTAGCATATCTCCCGAATCACTCTCCTTCTGCGAATATCTAGCCTAGTGTCACCCAGAAGATATAGCCTGTGAGTTATCATTGTTACAATTTTTAACTTAAATACTGTGTACTCTGCCTGAAAGGTAAGCTTAGGTCTTTGAGACACATAACTTTCATGTTTGCAGTCCTGCTCACTTTGTTTTGTGTTGGTACATCTGCACACAACCTGACATAGAGAGAGGAAGACTTTCTAACATTCACCACCTGTTTAAAGCCAAAGAGGAGCAAAATGCAAAGAAATACATGCAAGGTTGATATCTTTACAAACATATTAACAGCTATTAATGCATATGTCCCATTTCCCCTGTAATCCCAGGCAGCTGGTGATGTGGAAACACGAGGGTCAGGCTGTTTCAAAACAGGTATCTGCTCATGGTTAGAGCAAGGAATAAAGAAGGCTGTGCTTGGTCCCAATTTCAGCATTAACTTTTCACTGACAGAGGCCACTGTCTTACCATGACACTCCCAGCCTCTATACACACACACACACACACACACACACACACACACACACACACACTTCTTAACAAAGACAATACAAGAGTACAAATCAGTAAAAACCTAATTTGACTAGGACATGAATTTAAAATATAATAATGATAAAAAACAAAAAACAAAAAACAAAATACCCACCTCAGTAATAATCATTTATCCATTAAGCATTCCATTGAACATTTTACAAATATATCTCATATTTTCTTTATAACATCCTCACAAGAGCAGTATGCATATCCTTAAATTATACTAAGCTTGGGCTGGCCGAGTGGCGCATTGGTTAAGAGCTGGTTTTGGGATGCCAGCGGCCCTGGTTCGGATCCCACATATGAGGGCCAGTGACACTGCCCTCTACAGCTAACAAAAGCTCCACCTGGAGATGGGCTGCGAGAGCCCTGGCGATGGTGTAGGCTGCATCCCCTGCTGCAGTGGGCTGCCATAGGCTACAGTGAGTGACTGGCAGCCAGTATGAGCTGCCAATAGCCATGGTGAGTGACCATCCAGAGGCTGGCGACCAATCTGCCTCATCCGGGAAGAGCGCAGTGACAATACCAACATGGGCCAGTGAAGCAACGTCCTCCGCAACTAGACTGAAGAACAAAAAGACAGCAACTTGTCTGTTCCACTTCCTTGATTCCTCAACACTGTTCCTTTCCCCCAATTCCCCAATAAAATCTTAAAAAAAAAAAAAATTATACTAAGCAGTTTATCGAGTGTCAAGTTGCTGATACCAGCATAAGCAGATTGAAACTCAAATTTGACTATTTCCAGGTCCATGTATTCCCATGTTTTCTCACCCTACACCAAGGTGCCTATAGGAATGACCAGTCTTCTAGTGGGGGTACAATGAGGGGTTATAGTGTCACTATCCTAAGAAATGAAGAAAGTCACTGATGAGCCATAGCCACAAAAAAGAACTCACCATCATGTGCAAGAGTGATAAGGTGGTGATTTTAAAGATTTGCAAAGATTCAGTAGCAACCAACTTTGGTGTGCAAAGAAACAGTGAAAGAAGGGAAGAAAGAAAGAAGGAAGTTCTTTTTAAAATATCTTGTTTACTAATTTTTGAGACAATTCTTGATTATGAGCACCAGGTAACAAAGGTTATCAAGAATTAAATTACTCAGCCCAGTTAGTGAGGTGGAATAAGAACCACTGAGTACAACACAAACTCACCATATTTAAGAGAAAGCCATGTTTGAGGATGAAGGTGTGTGGCTGTGTTTTATTTACAGTGTATATGTCTTACATGTAGCATAATGGGGGTCTGAATCCTAAAGCTGATGTCTCAATGGGTATTTAGATTTTGGATTTTATGTATTACTATTAATACTTGATACAATCTGAGATGATTCTAAACACAGAGGAGGAAGAAAGTACTAAGCTGATGACAGAAGAGAGTGGAATGCCTATCTTAATGAGGAGAGGGAGGAATGCTCAGAAATGAGCAGGGGTCAGAGAGGTGGTATGAGATCTAAGAGAAGTTACAGCACAGAGCAAATGGTGAACACTGACTAATGCACAACACAGGTCCAGGGAGATAATGACTTGAGCCCATGGAACTTGAGAATTCAGAGGCCATGCTTATCTCACTGAGAAGGGTTTCAGAGCAAAGACAAAGAACGGATGGCAAAATGTGGACTGCAGAGAAGTAATGAGTGAGAAATTTTGTGTGCAGGAAACTATTCAGAGAAGTTTAGATAAAAACGAACAAGATATAGGAAAGTAGTTATAGATGATGTGGAATCTGGGATGTGGGTGGGGATCGAGGAGAGAGGAAGAGAGGAAGAGAGGGGGATGGGGGAGAGGGGGAGAGGGAAGGGGGTGGAGAGAGAGAGAGAGAGAGAGAGAGAGAGAGAGAGAGAGAGAGAGAGAGAGAACATAATTAGTGCAGTAAAGGTTCACTGCTAAATAATGAAAAGCATATCAGAAGTCTTGATATGAGCCATTGAAATGACTGTTGTGTCAGCAAGAACCTGGATTTTTCTCATGAACTTAGTGAATCTGTTCTTGTTACCTCTCAAAGTATCTCATCTGCTTGTCCAGCCAAGACAACTGAGTTTCTAGTATTTGCTATGCCCTGAAGAGTTATCAGACTTGTGCTCCTGAGCAAGAAAATGCATGTCTTTACAAGAGTACCAAAAATGAAGGCATCAGGGTGCACAGAGAAATGGAATAAGTATAATATGGCACTAACCTGTTAGTTTATCACCATATTTTTTTTTCTTTTTACTAAAATTGCCCTAAACATGTCAGGTTAATATTAGATGAGGCCAAGAAATAGACCTGATGCTTTGAAAATCTTCTCTGCTTAGGAGGGACCAACTGATCACTAGCCACAAGAGAAAACAATCGAAAAATACCGGCTTAGTATTCAGGAACAAGAACTAAACTGCCCTGGAAGGCAGAGAAAGGAGAGGAAAAAGGAATATGTGGAGGCGTCCAGATTCAATTTATTCCGTATCCTAATGACCAGCTCTCCAGGCACATGCCCAGATGTATAGTCATTAATGACTGACAGGACCTAGCTGATGTTAGCTTCAGCTTAGACCATTAGTGCTGTAGTATTTGCATCCTCTGAGGCAGGTTGCTGAACAGAAAACCTGGACTTCATTGCATTGCTTACATTATATGTTGAAAGAGCTGAGGGCATGAAGGTCAAGGATCACATGAAGAATCTGTGCTGAGAGATGTGAGAACCTTTAGGTTCTTTAGACTTTCAGCTGGCAGCAGGGCCATTGTGACCTACCTCATTCATTTCTTTCAACAGCTCTTTGGGATTTGTAGTTTCCACTCCATTTTTGGAATTAAGAAAAGAAAAGCATATCCACGATAATCCTTTAAGTAGGTTCTTCTCCTGACTTCTAGTTGTTTGTCTTTAGTCTTCCTCATGTCTTCCCTTTCTTTCCTTGAAGGTGGCATTCTTTCAGAGGCTCTCTCTGATCTTTTTTCCATCTATCCTCCTGAGTTCAGTTCATAGTTCTAAAGGTTCAAATTTCATAAATATCCTCATGATTCCCAAATTAGTATCAGCTGAGTTCTAGACATTTCCACTTGGATAGCTCAAAGATTTAGCGTCTATAAAATTTACTCATCTTTACCACCAGACTCCTTCCTACTCCTATGTTTCTATCATTACTGCCATCCACCCAGGGTCCCCATTTTCTCTCTCTCTCTCTCTCTCTCCCTGCCTTTCTGCCAATTAATCACTAAGACCTATTGATTCTGATCTAAAGTTTTCATAAATCCATCTCTACTTCCTTGTTCTAGACTACCATTGTCTTTTTCCTGGACTCCAGCCTTAGCTTGCCCTCTGTTTCTCTTCCAGACAATTGATCCATTTCCTACACTGAAATCAGTGGAATCTTCCTGAAATGTATACCTTACTAGGCCATTCTTTAGCTTGGAAGTTTTCAGAAATTTTTGATTAATCAAAGTTTCAATTCAAAGCTGGGCAATGCAGTACATAAGTTCCTTCATGATGTGACTCTTCCTTATCTCAGGAGTTTCATTTAACTCCACTCACAACAGCTTTCTCTTCCATTTCAGCACACTTGAAATTCCATTTCCACCAAACATGTCATGTTCTTAGTCATCTCTAAGTGGGAACACCTATTAGATCCTTTGTCAAGGTTATCCTGTCTCCATTTCTGCCTTGGGTTAATAAATGTCCCTTATACTTCAGGATCCAGCTCTGCCGTTTCTTCTACCTTGAAGCCTTCTCTGAGTGTGGTTCCTCAACAAAAGTCTTCCATGCCATGTAACCAGATCATAAACCACACTTAAAACCTAGAAACACTCTATTTTCCCCTTAATTTTTCTCTCTTTGAGCTCTGTTGAACTTAGGTGGCTTGCCTAAGACAAAAAAGCCATTAGCTAGCAGAATCAAAATTCAGTTCCAGTTCTGCCCTCTCTCCACTGTTTGAATATGTTCCCATGGTGATTAGTAATCCAGCATGCTAAAATCCTTATAACTTTTAGTTAAAAATAGGGATGGAGACATTTCCATAAGTGTTCATTCCTATTTCATTATATATTTGCTACATATTTCATCACCATAATCACCGAAATGATTTGGGTAATTATAGTATTCTGTTAACCTTCCACCATTTGAACTGATACATATATGAGGTCTGGCAATCAAGTTCACGAACTTGTTGCAATGATTTTGCTAAATTTTTTGATATCAGAGGAATTATTCCTTATGAATTTATACCAATTGGACAAACAGTTAAGCAAGTTTACTATTTGGAAGTTCTCAAAAGGCTGCATGAAAAAATTAGATGAAAATGTCCTGAACTTTTCACCAACAATTCATGGCTCTTGCATCACGACAATGTACCAGCTCACACGGCACTGTCTGTGAGGAAGTTTTTAGCCTGTAAACAAATAACTGTATTGGAACACCTCCCTTACTCACCTGATCTGACCCCCCAATGACTTCTTTCTTTACCCAAAGATAAAGGAAATATTGAAAGGGAGACATTTTGATGACATTCGGGACATCAAGGGTAATACAATGACAGCTCTGATGGCCATTCCAGAAAAAGGGTTCCAAAATTGCTTTGAAGGGTGGACTAGGGGCTGGCATCAGTGCATAGCTTCCCAAGGGGAGTACTTTGAAAGTGACCATAGTGACATTTAGCAATGAAGTATTTAGCACTTTTTCTAAGATGAGTTCATGAACTTAATTGTCTGACTTCATGCACCTTGTTTAGTGCTGTTCTCAACCTATTGATAACCAGTGTCACAGCTGGACAGACACTTGTGGTTCTTATTATTATTGCAAGATGCCTTCAGCCATAACCATCATGAAACTTTGGAGTGGGGGAAGGTTTATTGCTGACAGGTCTTGAAAAGTGCATTGCACCCCTAGTGACACACAGGATGGTTGCAGGTAGGAAAGAAGAGAAAGAGGGTACTGGACTGAGGTCTAGTACTCTTTTAATTGGGGTCTGAGGTGGCAGCCTAGGGTTTCAGGGACTTACTCTTGGTTGGTGAATTTAAAACATAAAGGCAGGAATTTAAAGATCTGGAAGAGAAAAAACAGGGGACCCAAATGGTGGATTAACAAAATTAGCCAAGATGGTTATGACAAATTGGGGGTGGGTGGTGGGTGGCCTGGCTCTTTATCTAGGCCTGTGGCAGGTCATGTGTTTATTCAAAATACTCATCTTTGAAGTAGATGACTCTTGGAAGTGAATGCCTCAGCAATCAAAGCTTAAGTCAGACACTTGCATTACAAAAAAAGGAAAAAAAAAACTGTCAAGGTTTATACTACACACTTATAATCTTTAAGTTAAAGAGACTTTTGAACACTAGTGCTCAAACTTGGCTGCATATTGAAATTGTCTGGGAAGTTTTAAAAAATAATGATACCTGGATTCCACCCCCGAAAATTGTTATTTATTTGTTATGGGGTATTGCCCAGGCAGTAGGATTTTGTTTTTAAACCTACTGAGATCATTCTAACATGTAGTTGTGTTTGAAAACCACTGCTTCTGAAAAGATCTAGTTGATTGCCTCTTTTCAAAGATGAGGCAAGCGAAGTGTAGGGAGATTAAGTGACTTGCCTGAGGTTAAATGATACAGTTCCTGTGAGTAATTAGTCACATGTAATTGATTCCTGATTCGAAGATTGGCCACCCATGCACATAAAATTAGGGAGAGTTTCAGGACTCTGTCCCCATTGCAATGCTGCTACACCCACCGAAAGAGAAAAGCCACCTCTTCCCAGGATGTCTGCTGCAACCCACCTCTGTTGCTCAATAAAAATAGTAGTACCCTCCACTTGCATCATGTTTACGATAAATATTGTCGGATCTACATTATGACATATATTTATTAAGTGCTTTTGTTAGGTACTTTCAGATCTACTATATATGTTTTTCTACAACTTGAAGTAGTTTATTTATTGAACTAACTTTAAAAATTGTAATTAATATAAACGTGGAATTTGAATTTTAGGCTAATATGTATTATTAAGAAAAATATGTGGGAGATCTTAGTCTAGTCATGAATATAGTTTATGAGATTAACAGGAGGGGCTTTGGAATAAACCAGTGTTGAGTTTAAGCACACATGACATGTACGGCATTTGGACAAGTCACTTGATTTTTCTGAATTTCTGCTTCCATAGATAGGATAATAACTGTGCTACATATGATGGTAAACATTAGCTTTTACAAATGTAGGATGCATATGTGAGAGGCATATTGGTGATACAATAAAGTGAATGGTTACTACTATATGGCTGGGGGGTACTGACAAAAACAAAAACAAAAACACCCAGTCTAAGAAAAAGCTTATAAGAGTTTATTTGAGCCAAACTGATGACAATTGCCGGCAAGCAAAGTCTCAACAGACTGAGAAAATGCTCCAGAAAATGGCTGTTTTGAAACTTATTTTATATATTAGAATCAAAGGAGGAGGGTTACGTGAAATCCATTGGTTGTAGATTAAGGGGGTGGGAGAAAGCAAAGTGGGGAAATCTCTGAGATTGGATAAAAAGCAAAATGGAGAGACACACACTTCTTTTACATTGGTGGGCATATGATAGTTAATAGCATTTTACAGCACAAAGAGATGGTATTTGGGGAACAAGATAACAATGAGGGACTCCATAGTTTTCTGCTCTCCTGTGGTTGGTTGTGCTCCCTGGGCGATCTGGAAAAAGAGATATCTCTGATATTCAAAGGGTGTGTTATCTTAGATGCCAAAAAAGAACAGATAGGCTCACTGAAGGTAAAGATTGACCTTTGTCAAGGAAGCTACAGGCCAAGGATCTGACTTCCAGCCATGCCCCATGTTAGTTAGAAATTTTTATCTTCATGCCATCCTCTGTAGTCTTTTTCAGTCTCCTGAGCTTGTCAGGTTTAACATGTGGCCCCTTTTCCATCCACATTAGAGAAGGATATATGAAGGAAGGCACAAGGTAAATTGAGTTTTAGGAGAGGCATTGATATTTCCCAGGGTTTGTATTGCCATATTTTTCTAAGTGAAGAAATTGAGACCAGGGAAGTTAAATCCTATATATAAAATCAACATATTTGTGGTTTTAGAGTTAAGCTCTAATTATACTCAGTCCTCTCCCCATAATGTTCTTGTTTATTTAGGCTTAGCACTCGGAATGTGGCACAGATCGCCTTACATCCAGCCTCCCATTAACAGGAAAATTATTACCTAGACAATACTATTTCCCAGTTTGGATTGATAAAATTTCCCAAACCAAGCACACCCAACTAGTGCCAAATCTCCTGGCTGAAACTTTCAACTATGAGGCTCCTGGGAAGTGGAGTCACCCCTGGAAACCAAGCAGAGATGAGACCGAAATGCCAATTAATAATATATATGCTCCAGAAGTCCCTTCTGAAAGAAAGCAACCATACAGAACATGATTTGGAACTCTAAAAAAACAAGTCTATCTTTTCTTTTCCCCAGAGCGTGAGAGTCATAGCACCACATAGCACCATCTTCCTCTGTGATGGAGAGAAAACTTTGGTGGGTTTGCATGCCCTCTAGTAGTACAACCTTGGGTGATTCTCCTAACTCCTCCTGCCATCATTTCTTTATCTGTAAAATGGATGGATACAGCTATTTTGTCATCAACATGAAGACTGAATACAATAAAGCATGCAAAATATTTTATAAACTATTAAAGTTTCTGTTACATGTGTCTATAATCCTGCTCTCACCCAAAGTGTAGCAGCTGATTACTACATGGCAGATTGAAGACTATAAATATTTCTTCAGGGCAAACATTTCTGCTCCAGGGAAACCCAGGGAGACTGCATTCCGTTCCATTTTTCACCCTACCCTAGTACTGGAAGTACTTAATGGCAAATTCTTGTTCGCATGAGGTGATGGATGATTACCTAATTAAGAAGTCATTCCCTTTCATTCTTTCTAATCTATCTGAAAAAAAAGACACAACATTATCTGCTTGGTTTCATGGGCAAATTCATTGTTTCAGGGTAAATGGGAAGCTAATAAGAAAAAACAAAACAGATGGAAAGCAGGGAGGGGGCCAATCAAAAGTATTTTGGAAATCTTTACAAAGATCTAGGAAGTAGAAGAGATTTCTAATGGGATCTGTTCTCAATTAGTTAATGCATTTCATTCTTTCATCAATTACAGCCCATAAAAAGCCTTGCTATTACTTCCCATCAGGTCTGCTTTTCCTCTCCTGGAATAGAATCCCAGAAGGGAGAATAAAACAACACAAAAATTACTTCTCAGAAACATAGGATGGATGTGCTCTGAAAAATACCACTGGCAACAAACTTTTCACTTCATGGAGAGAAAAAAAAAATCATTTCCTACATCTTTAGAATTTGAGACGGGCTTGTAAATCAGCTGATGGCAGAGGGCCTCAAGGGGAGGATAAATAGCCTCATCTTTTTTTTTTTTTTTTTTTTTTTTGGCAGTGGCCATCTCGCTATATAGACCACTCTTCTTCTTATTTTTTTTGCTTTGATTTTTGAAATATCACTTAACATTTACAAGTTAAGAATCAAAACACATAACTCTACATAGAAAAAAGTAAAGTACCAGAAAATGCTATCTTGAGACATGGCCTTTCTTGCTTTCCTAGCCAAGTCTTAGGTCAAATACCAGTAAGCAACTAAATATGGACTATTTGAGTGCTCCTTTCAGGGCCCACCAGGGATCTGGGTGTTTTGGAGAATATAAATGCATATATCTATATAACTTTTCTTGCCTTCCTCAACTAAGAAAAACTCAGAAATGTTCTGTGCCTAAGTAGAACTATTAAAACTAAGAACACAAAAGCATCTTATAGCTATTTTTTAATAGATGAGGAAACTGAGGTCAAATTAAGTTACTATCTTGATTTAATAACTAGTTAGGGCAACTCGTTTGGATTATACTGAAGGCCTTTTGGCTTTTCATATTTGCATGTAAAAATGACTAGAATATGTTACTGTATTTTTTTTTCTCTGATACCTTAAACCTGACCCACACAGATTATTTGGAAAAAGGAAAAAGAAAGTTGTTCCTTTGAATGACACAATTATTTCCGAATTAAGATTCGGCTTCCAAAAATACACTAAGGGGAACAACAGGGATGTGAGGGAATGGACTCCAAGGTATAATTAATTTATATAGGGATTTAAAAAAAAAATTCTTTCACTTTTCCATCTCGACTTTTTCTGACTCTAGATTAAATATATTTGTGATTGACCATGTAAGACACTTGGTATTTGTACTTACTCAACTCAGAGGACAGACTTTTTTTTGTATTCCCAGCCTACCTAGAGTCTAACCACTGGCCTAGAAGTATGTTTATTTTCTTGATAGCTATTTCCTCAGCCATTGATGTTCAGTCCACAAATATCTCATGTCAAATGGTGAATGGCTTTATTATATGCAATGAATGGGGTGGGAAGAGGATGACTGGACCTTTTCTTTGAGTCAGACAATGACTCAAGATGAGGGATTCCTTCACAGTATGCTACTTACAACCATTCAACAGATGAAACATTTCACTAAAAGAAAAGGAAAGAAAAGGAGAAGAAGGAGGAGAAGGAGGAGAGGAGGAGGAGAACAAGAAGAACAGAAAAAGAACAAGAATAAGAAATATTCCCAGTGTTAGAAAAGAATAGGTTAAAAACAAAAGGCAAACATATTACACAATGCCAATTAGATAAAATAACCTTTTCTTTCATTTACTCTATCTTGCTTTCTTCTTTTGTGGAACACTTGAGATAAAATTCACTGTTCGATTTCTCCTGAAGCATTCAAAGCAAATATGGGTTAACCAAAAGATCTAGTGCAACACCTAACATCACTGAGGTTTGTCATTACCTTTTAAGTCCAGGCATGGACCCAGCTCCGTGTACAGAACGTACATAGAAATTTCCAGAAATTTTTTTTTTTAAAGCACACTTCGTCTGAGTTTTTCAATCTCATAATGCCCAGTGTGTTGTTTCTGTTCCCTCAGTGCCTTTTCTGCCCCATCTCCCTTAGTGAGTCCTCATCTTTTAACTAGCAGTTTCAGCATACAGTGCCTTTTTCATGAGTCACACAGGCCCCAGGTTCCAATCCTTTTAATCTGCACCTGGCCCGTCTTCTCCCAGCACATTGAACAGTCTTAGTGCTTCCCCTTTGCTGTTTCTCAGTTCCTTCCTAAACAATAGCACCCCCATCTCTCCTTACTAACTCCATCTTCACCAGTTGGCCTGTGTGCTGACAAGGCTGTGCATGTCCTGGGAATGTCAACATAGGGACATGCTACATCGTACAGCTTCAACTTTACATGGGCCCCTCCAGTAACTTGTCCAAATTTAGCCTAAAGCTCTGAAAGACTTACAAGGAAAGTAGAATGAGAGGCTTCAATTTTTAAGAAGTATGATTTTACTATGTGCTATTGCAAATGTTGAATCCCCTCATTGTGTCATATCATATGTTTCTACCACTTTTTCTGCTGTTCTTCTGGACTCTTTTAGATTAGACTCCATTTTCCTCACCAGAGATCATAATTCCTGGGTAAATATTTTATCTCCTGATAATCTCTTTATGAATAGTCCTGTCTTTACATACTATAACACAATCATTTAAAAAATTTACTTCTCTTGGCTGTATCACGAGAAATTTCACTGAACAGAATTTGGTTTCCTATCTCTGGTTCTGCTATGATCTTGCTAAATGACTTTAAACAAGGCATCTAACATATGTTTCCAAATGTCTCTTTTATATACAAGAGGTAATGCCTGTGGAAGTTCTTCACAAATGTGAAAGTACAGACTCATGAATGCTAATTCTGAATCATCTCACAGAGCTCTTTCTGAGACAATCTTGTTCCCCTTCAGTCCTTATTGAAGGACAGGCTTAAGAAGTCTGATAAAGCTTTACCTACAGATGGAACACCTGGTCCAAAGAGATTCTTCTACTTAGGAAGTTGATGTGGGAAACAATGAAAATCAGGCAGCTTGTGGCAGAGCATGAAGTGAAGTAACCATAAAGTAGTCCATCATGAACCATTAGTGAGCCACAAAATTGGTAAACCAAAGGTATAATTACATGGGAGCTATAAAGAAGTACATGAAAAAGTCAACTAGAAATGACTTGGGAGACAAGGAAAATGGGTCAAGGCAAGTAGCTTATTTTAATTCATGATATTGTGCTGGATAGTTTCTACTTGTCTTTCCAAATACATTTTTCAATCTCTACTGACTTACTACACTCTCAGAGACACATCTTTATCTGTGAATTGCACCACACAGGCTGCTTTGCCTTTTGGCTTTTGATTGAGTTTCATCATTGCAGGTGTGGGTAGGAGACCAGCTGAAGGGAAGAGAGACTGTATTCCCTCAGCTTTCCCTTTGCAAAGCTGCAGTGTGGCAGTTGCTACAAAGGGCCATGACACCAGATGGGAAGCACATTACTTAGTCACAGGTCTAGCTAAACTTCAGTAGCCACTCCCTCCCCTCGTCCTTTTTAGGCCTAATTGTAGCAATGGCTTCCTTTCCTTTCTAATCCCAGAATGTGTCACCACACCCCATGTCAGTTTTCCTTAACCTCTCTACATTTGTGTAAATGGACCCTTCACAACACATCTTTATTTAAATATGTCATCGGTTTCCTTCTTGAAGCCTCTGAACAAGTATTAGCAGAATAGATTGTTAGGTGCTAACTGCTGAAACAACTTGGATATAAAATAACTTCTTCTAGGATCTGTAAGGTTAGCTTTCTGGTTCTCATTTTACAACCGCTCATCAATCTCATTAATCCAGTACAGCCTGACTTCTGCCTACACCTCTCCAATGACTATGGTCTTGCCAAGGTCTCGAATAATCATTTTGCATAATTCTTTGTCCTATTCAACTACTAAGCAGGCATGCCCACCACTGCTTTTTCTTGATTATCCTTCACTCCTGCAGATTGTTCTGAATTATTATTGTTGTTACCAAAGTGACACATAAATAATTTTACAAGGATTATACAAAACAGACTTTTTCAGTTTTAGAAAAATCTTTCAACTTCCTATTAAGGAAGCTGATACTCTAAAAATCTCTTACATTGTCCCCAGATACATACACATATTAATTACTTCTTTGACTTTCTCTTGATAAAGTGATACTTTAATTTTAGTGGAATCACTATGCTGTACATGTATGAACATGGTTAGGTAAATATTTACAAGTAATTCATGCAGTACATTTGTTTTTGTTTTGAAATATTTTTGGTAAACTTTCTTTTTATTTGCTTTTGTTTTCTCTAGACCTCTCCTTAACATATTGTCACAAGTAAAAGTTCCTTTCATTAATTTTTAAGCATTTCCCCCCGCTTGGTGCTATCTTTTTTAGAGATTCTCATTCATTTTATTTATGGTTGCTGACAGGATGTAATCTTGGGATATTTCTTTGCCATCACCCTAGAAATTCTCTTCCCCTTTCCCCACATGTGAGATCTTCAGTGTTCTGGATACCATGATTTCTACTTTATTAGTGACTCCTTTACCTTAGTGGAATATATCCTACTGTAGATTTCTGGAAGAGGGTGTATTTGAGAACAAATTTTTTGAGATCCTACATGTCTCACAGTATCTTTAGGTATAAAATTCTGGGTTGATAAGTATTTATTCCAATAATTTTGACAAGTTGCTTTATTATTTTCCAACTTCTGGTGTCATGATTGAGCAGTTTGATGTTTTCTTTTCCTGATTCTATGTCCTTTGTGTGCAAGTCTTTTCCTCTTTCTGAAATTATATAAGATTATCATTTTTTGCTATAGGGTCCATGATGGTATATGATGTGGAATAGGTCTTTATACACTGGCATTTTGTTAGTTGTGTGACCATCTCTTCCCAGTTTGGAATTGTGATTATTTTAAAACTGAAAGCCCCACAATCTGAGAACCCTCAGTCCCAGGCAAACAAAGGCAATAGGTCACTCTACTGATGAGTCCTCTCAATTTGGAACATCATGAAGTTTGGTTGTGGGAAGTTTTCTTCATTAATGATTATCTCCAATTTCTTTTAATTTTGAACTTTTTTTTTTCCAGGTACAACTTTTTTTTTTTTTCCAGATTCCAAGTCTCTGGACTAAGAAGACAGTTAATCATATATTTTTCTAGTTATCATATTTTCTTTTCTTTTCTTTCATAAATTTCATTCTCACTTTTCTATTTAATTCTTCATGCTTATTGTCTTATTTTTATTTTTCAAGGACTTTTTTTCTTTCTGGATGTTTGCATTTTCTATTGCAACCCATCATTTTTTAATAAATGTGTCATTTTCTCTCATGTCTATATAGATTTTTCTACTACTTTAGACATGATTTCTGCTATATTCTGAATATTTACTATTTGAGATCTTTCTCAAATATTTGGTAATCATTTGATATCTGTCACATTTAAAAGGGATGTACTAAAATTCTGTTCGGAAGGTGCTGGGTCAGTGAAGACGATCTGGCTGACCTCCTCCTAGGGACTTCCAATTACCAGTATCCGAAACTCTTTTTTTCTTGAAATTACTAGTTTTCCCAGAAGAATTTTTCAGTCTCCCTTGTGGGCAGAGTAAGCCTCGCTGCCATGTTCTTGGAACTGAGCAGAAGAAATTTAGGCTTCTCATTATTTTGTGTGTAGACATTCACATCATCCCCCTCTATGAGTATGGTTTCCTCCCTTTTATCTGGGTCCCTGAGTTTACTCTCTCAGGTTAACCAACCTATTTAGAGAGTAAATCCCTAATGTTCTGTGGCAGTGAAGATACTTTAAATTACTCGTCTGAGGTTAGTAAGGAAAGGGGTTTAAAGAGTCCAAGTATTTCTTGTACAAATTTTCAAACAATGCTTCTATTTACAGCACCATCTTTACTTCCATTTTCAAAAATATCCATACCTTCAACTTTTCAGCATGTGACATTTTATGTTATAAATCATCTTTCAAGCTAGGTACCCCAACTGCTTTCCATATGTCTCCTTGATGCAACTCAATCCACCATCATTTCTCCAGAAAATCATATCATATTATTTCCCATCTGAGACCCCTTCAATGTCTTCCCAGAGCACGGAGAAAAAAAATCCAAATTCTTTATTTATTTATTTATTTTTAGCTGAGCCATTCTGCCACCTGTTGGCAGCTCAGCAGTGGCTGCTCAGCTCGGGCTGGACATCGAACAGCTGTTGCTCAGAACTCAGCTTGCACTTTTGATTGAACTCTTAACCAACTGAGCCACTCGGCCGCTCCAAAAATCTAAATTCTTGTATGATATAAAAAATCCTGCATAATCTGGCCCTGCTTTTGCAAAACCTCATTTTATACAACTTCCTTTTTTACTCAACTCATCTAGCCACATCATTATTATGTCACACACTTCCCTGACACAAGTTTTTGCATGTTGTGTCCCCACTCTTTGGAATATACCTCCAGCACACAGAAATATACACTCACTTTACACATGGCTAGACCCTGCTCATCTTTCAGATTTCAGCTTTAGTATCTTCTCATCAATAGGACCTTTCCTGACTACTTTCTCTGAGTATTCCACCCATCACTAATTCCTATGTTAGCCCTTTATTTATTTCCTCTTTAGCACTTACCTCAATTTATAATTATTTTCTTTATTTCTCTCAGGCATACAGTGCAGGGGTATTTGCATGACTAATTTAAATATGAAATGTAATTTTGCAAATTTATGCAAACCACATTCATCTTCCTGACCAATATGTATAGCAGATTATTTTTAGGTAATTGCGTTGGCTCATTTTACTCAGATGCTGTTATTTTCACACAATATATTGCAGTACATTTACTGGTGACTGGGAGGCATTTTTATAAATAAAACTAAACCACACTTGTCAAAATAAAAGGACAAAGTGTGATGAGAGTTGTCTGTTTAGATTAGATATTCTGTTCACTTGAGCAGTCAGAATACTAACCTCAGAGGGCTGAAACTAGCAAAGGAAGATAACTGATACACATGACACAATGATAAGCAGGGTAAAGGAAGTGCATTTACTGAATTCAAATAATCTAGAATATATTTCCTATATACAAAATGAGAAAGGCAGCGAAATTGATTCAAAATAAAAGGCAACGCCCATGAACTAAAATAAAATTACATCAGTATTTTTGTTTTTACAAATAAAGTTTACATATTACATTTTAGTAATTATCAGACATTGTTGGATGCTACGATATCTATAAGCATGATATAGAACCCTATAGGAGGGGCACTCAAGTTGTGATGTGGTGACAGAGAGAGCTAACAAAAGTTAAAAGCAAGAGGCCCAGCCAAGTGCCGCGGTGGTTAAGTGCTGGCTTGGGAAGCCAGCGGCCCTGGTTTGGGTCAGTCCCACATATGAGGGCCAGTGACACTACCCTCGGAAAAAAAAAAAAAAAAAAAAAGGTTAAGAGCAAGATAAGATAGTGTTTTGGAGTTTAGATTTGGAAAGAACCTCAGGAATGATCAAATCTAATGTCATTCTTTTTTCAGATGAAGTGTGTGAAGTCCAGATGGGGGAAATTATTTAATTCTTCAGAGCCTGACAGAGCAGAACTTGAAAGAGGACTTGATATCTTAAGGTTCTTAGTTTAGGATTCTGCTTCCTCATCATTAATTAACTCTTCCATTACTATCTGTTTGTTGGTTGAATTGTGCCCCCCAAAAGATATATTCAAATTCATGGTATCTGTGAACATGGCCTTATTTGGAAATAAGGTCGTGGTAATCCAGTGATTGGTATCTTAATAAGAGAAAGGGGAAGGAGATTTGCATGTAGATACAGAGGAGACACAGAGGGATGAAGGCCATTTGAAGAGGGAGACAGAGATTGGGATGATGCACCTACAAACCAAAGACCACCCAGGATTTCTGGCAACCACCAGAAGTTAGGAATTGGCAAGGAAAGCTCCCCCTAGAACCTTTATAGGGAGCATGACCCTGTTGACACCTTGATTTTGTCTATAACCTCCAGACTTGTGTGGGAATAAATTTCTGTTGTTTAAGCCACCCTGTCTATGGTAATTTATTATAGCGACCCTAAGAAACAAGCACACTGCCTATCAATAATAAGCAAATCTTACTACCATATCATATTTAGTGAGAGGCTGTCTCAATGTCCTCTCCTACCTGCTGCCAACTACATAGTCAAATGCCCCACTGGTGCATATACTCCCAGTAATCATTCAATTGTGATTTTTCTATTTATTTTTTCTGAGCAGCCAACCAGCTCATCTGCTATGTGAGAGTAAGAATATATATATTTTTTAAACCATTTGTGATGGTTAATTTTATGTGTCAATTCGACTGGGCTAAAAGATGCCTAGTTAGCTGGTAACATATTCCAGGGTGTCTCTGTGAGCATGCTTCTGAAAAAGACGATCATTTGAATTGTTAGGCTGAATAAAGAAGATTGTCCTGACCAATGTGAATGGGCCTCATCCAATCCATTGGGGACCCAAATATTGGGTTGCTGGAAAAGTCATAATGCATTTTTGCAATGAAAAACATAGAAAAAATACATCATGACTTTTCCGACAACCCAACAGAACAAACAGGCGGAGGAAAGGCAAATTAGCTCTCTAAATTGAGACATTCATCTTTTTTTGTCATTGGACATGGTGCTCCTGGTACTTAGGCCTTCGGACTTGAACCAGGACCTACATCATCGACCCACAGGTTCTCAGGCCTTCAGACTCAGACTGAAACTTACACCATCAACCCCCCTGGTTCTCAGGCCTTGGGTTTGGTTTGGACTGAAACTTCACCACTGGCCTTGTTGGGCCTCCAGCTTGCAATTGGAAAATTGCAGTTGGGACTTTTCATCCTGCATAACCATATGAGCCAATCCCCCATAATAAATCTCCTTGTCTATATCGATACTCGTAGATCTTTTATTGGTTCTGTTTCTCTGGAGAACCCTGACTCATACATCATGATGGGTCATCAATAAATATTTGTTAAATCAAAAGAAAAATGAAAGAGGGCAAAAAATTCAAATAGATACTTCAACAAGGAAGATATATAAAAGGCCAAAGTGACCTTGAACAAGTGCTCATTATCATTTGTCTTTAGGAAAATACCAATTAAAATCACTGTTTACTTCCACTACCACTAATTAACCACTAGAAGCCTAAAATTTAAAAAAACACTGACAATGCCAAATGTTGGCCAGAATTATAGTGTTCAGAATACCCTCTTCATGTGGGGAGTATAAAATGGTAAAACCATTTTGGGAAAAGACCAAGTAGTTTCTTACAAAATTAAATATATGCCAACCCTGTCAATATAGTAATTTCAATCCAAAGCACTTACTGTCTCCCCAACCCCAGAAAGGAAATATATGTCAACAAACTACTGGTACAAAAATGTTCATAGAAGCTTTATTAAGAATAACCTAAATGTAGAAATAGAGTAGGCATTTATCAATAAGATACTGACAAACCATATATTAATTTAATAAAATTAATTACTCAGCAATAAACATAAATAAATTACTCATCCACCAAATATAGATAAATCTCAAAAATATTATGTTGAATAAAATCAGCCTTTTACCAAAGAATACCTACTGCATGACACCATTTATACAAAGCTCTGTGATCGACTAGACACTTCTATGTTGAAATAAACCAAAATAAGAGTTTCCTCTAAAGACATGGGGGTAGGAATTGCTAGAATGGATATGATGGAACTGTCTGGGTTTCAAGAGGGAATTGGTGGATGATATGGGAGGGCGTGAATTGGGGAAGAGGGGTTGTCACTTTGTGAGGGGTAAAAGTACAACTATTGCATTGTTTTGTACAACTGAAAATAAAAAAATAAAAAAAAATGAAGGAATTGGTTTATTGGTTTATACAGGTGTATGCATCTGCCAAAACTCAATGATGCACTTATAGCTTGTGCATTTCATTGTATATAAATTTTGCACCAAGAAAAAGGAACTGTAAACTATAAATATATTTATGATGTGTTTAGATACGTGGAGTACTGATATCTGAAGCTTAAATAGAAATGTATCAAAAATAAAAGTAGCTAATTAATTAATGGATAGGAAGGTAAGTGGATGGATAGCTAGCTACATAATAATACAAATATAGTAAGCATAAATTGTTAAATTTAGAAAGCATATATATGGATTTTTATGGTCAATTCTTCCAAATTTTCTGTCAATTTAAATGTTTTATTATAAAATGTTAATGCAGGCTCCATAAACCACAAAGGAGTTAAAAAAATGAGTGAATCAAAAACTTAAAACTTAAAAAAAAAATCAACTTGAATTGGCAGAATAAAACCAAATATAAGATTCAAAACATCACAAGTACAGTGATAGAAGATTCTGATTCAGAGAATCAGCCTTTAGTGCTGTAAAGCCTCAGGCTGGACTAAAACTCAAGACAAACACACTTCGGCCTGGAGCTGCTCTGGTGGTGTTTGGGATGAAACACCCATATTAAAAAATCGTCTTTGTTGGAGCTTGGGCTGTCTATCCATCTCCCTCAGCCAACACTAAAAACCAGCAGATAATAATAGATGGCTTTACTTTTGCTGAATTCCTAGCGAAAACAATTCTAGCCAGAAAGAAAAATACATCTCTGCCCTATTAGGCTTCTTCCCAGCCCCAGACTAGAGGAATTTGGCTGCTGTACAAGGAGAACAGTGCTGTGGTCTGAGAGTGCCTGTCGGAAAGGAAAGACCCCTCTGCCTTTGAACTGCCGGTGCTACCTGCAGAGTTAGAGTAAAATGGAGACAAATGCCTACTTTCCAAGAAAGAAGAGCCAGCATGAAATCCTGATCACCTGGGGAGACTCCCTGCCCTCTGGAACTCTGCTCACTCTGGCATATGTTGGTCTGTTGTTCGTGCAGAGACTAAAATTACAGGACTCGTGAGGGGCCATGATCAGGTCTAAAGCTTTAGCTATTGAAGTTGGAAACAACCACCTATGTCACCAAATTCCATTTCCTCTCCTACAAATGATAGGAAAAAAAAAAAAAAAAGGTAAACAGCCTTATCTACTTGCTGAATCCAACTGCTCCTGGTGGTCAGAGGAACATATTATTTTTAGCACAATTATTTATCACACAATAGACAAATGGCTCAGGTACATTCACAGGAGTATTTGCAAAACAAACAACAAAAACTTCTCTGAGAGTAATAACTCAATTAGACTTTTTTTAAACTACAAGTATGCCTAACCAAGCAACCAGCTATGAGAGAAGATTAATAAAGCTTAATAAAGACTCCAAAATCTTGAATTTAAGTCCTGGCTCTAATACGTCCTGTTTTGTTATTTTATGTAGGTCATTTCTACTGATGTCAGTTATTGTGTTGTTTTTTTTAAGCCTCATTTTGCAAGTTTAATGTCTGTATCATTTGGGATATTAAATTTGCAAGGAATAAACAATTAACTTAAGCTGGCTTAAACAGCAAAAGGAATTCATTAGTTCTTAGTACTGAAAAGTCATCATGCAGGATTTCAACCTGTAGTTCAGATCACAGGAAGAGGCCATTCTCTCTCTCTCTCTCTCTCTCTCTCTCTCTCTCTCTCTCTCTCTCTCTCTCTCTCTCTCTCTCCCTCTCGTCTATTCTGCTTGGTTTGGGCCTCTTCCACAGCGCGTTTGCTTTCTTGATCCAACATAGTTGTCAACAAAGGAATGGAATGAAAGAAAGGAAAATGACAATAATATCAATCATGGTAACTATGGTAATGGCACGATAGGGAAATTGAAGATCAAACATCTAGTCAAACATGCTCCCCTCCTGGAACTCCCCATTTCTTTAATCATATCTGTTGGGGAGGAGGACATCACAGGACTGCCTCCCCTCTTCAGGTTTCCCCAGCTAGTATCCTGGGCCTGAAACATCCACCTGTATAGAAGCTGGGTGAACTTATATTGCATGATCCTTGTCAGCTGTCAGTAATATAACCTTATCACCATTGATGGGATACAACCAGGTCTTCACAGGAGAAGGCTTGGGGCAGTCCATCACCCTGCCTAGGCTATGGAGAAGGATGCTATGGTCAGTGCACACACAGACACTAAACTTGCTGCATTTCTTCTCCTTTCTTTGAATATTCCAACACATGCCGGTGTGTTGAGTCATCCTGGACTCCCAACATGTAGAAGATACAGTGGGTCAAGGTCTATGGGCTCCTGATCTGGGAGTTGACATTGTTATGACCTTGGCCATCCTTCATGAGGTGGGAATCCTCCCTTGAGACTGGTAGCTAGATCTTCCTGCTTCACATAGCCAAGTTGGAAAAACACCTTTTCAGGTAGTTCAGAAGAGGAAAACAGCTCTTCCCACGTAACTCCCAGCAAACATCTACATAGGTGTCATTGTCCCTAAATGAGACCAGTGCCTGAATCAAGCAGTCGGTGGGGCCACAGATTTGGGGCTTTTTAGCTACCTTTGGAGTAGATGTTACAATCAATTTCCTTCAGATCACATTGACTGAATGTAAGCAAGAGAACTTCAGCACAAAAAAATTGAAGTATCATTACTAAGAAGATGGAGAAACAGATGCTAGCGGTCTCAAAGAGCTAATACCTATGACAAAGCCAAATGGTGAAGTGCATGAGATAACATACTGACACCTTTTATAAACTTAGATTTTAAAGTCATGTGTCCCCCAAACCAAAACAATATAAGGACCAGGCACAAGTATTTAAAGAATCTGTAAACCACACTTCTCCAGAAGCACAGAACTTCCAAGTGTTTAAAAACAACAGTGAAATCAAAAGAAACAATTTAAATGCATGGATCCTCTAAAAAAGTCTTGCTGCAGCACAAAAGCAGTGTTTTAAGATCCCATTCTTCTTTTCCCAATTAATGATGAAAATATTTGAGGCAATTAGAGTACTTTAGAGTAGATCAATTATCTTTGATCTACTTCAAAAGTATTTTGCACAGTTACTTAATGTTTAAAAAGTGATGTGAGGTTTAGGTTGTAACAGGTTTTCTGCTAACATATATAAATTATGACACTTACATAGATTGGAATATTATTTCAACACTAAGAAGCATATTTCAAAGAATATTTCATTGAATTGCAAAATTACAATAACATAAGAAGCAAAAGAAAAACAGCAAGCTTCATGGATAACATTGTTTTAATTCTATAAGATTTTGTGAAATTTTCAAGGATGTTTTTGTAGTTGAAAAAAAAAATATTTTCAATACTTATGTCAGACAAAATTAACTTTAAAACAAAGGTTGTAACAAGAAACAGAGAAAGACCCAGCAATTCCACTTCTGGGTATTTATCCAAAAAAACCTAACACACTAATTTGAAAAGACATATGCATCCCTATGTTCACTGCAGCATTATTTACGACCGCCAAGATATGGAAGCAATGTAACTGTTCATCAATAGATAATTGGATAAAGAAGATGTGGTACATGTATACAATGGAATATTACTTGGCCATAAGAAAGAATGAAATCTTATTAGTTATAACAACACAGATGGATCAAAAAGGTATTATGCTAACTGAAATAAGTCAGGCCAAAAAATCCAAATACTATGTGATTTCACTTATATGCAGAATTTAAAAAACAAAATAAACAATCAAAACAGAAGCTCATAAACACAGAGCACATTTTGATAGTTGCCAGATATGACGGGGGATTGGGGCAATGGGTGAAAAAAGGAAAGGGATTACAAAGTGAAAATTGCCAATTATAAAAGCAGTCATGGTATGTACAGTCAATAATATTGTAATAACTATATATGGTGTCAGATGTGTACTAGACTTATTGGGATGATCACTTTATAAGTCATATGAATATCTAATCACTATGTTGTACACCTGAAACTAATATATTGTATGTCAACTGCTACTGAAAAATTGTATATATATATATATATATATATATATATATATATATATATATCCAGGTTTATGGCTAATTATGGGGCCTGTACCATAATTGAGTATTTCTTATATTTTCCTGTATTTTATAAGTTTTCTATAATAAGTTTGTTTTAGCATTACAATGACAAAATGAAAGATCTTACTTTAAAGGATTAAAATAATAAAATTATCTCATATAAAGTTAATGCAAAACATTTTTTTCTAGGCACAGTCTCTCCCTTTCTAGAATCCCAGCTCAGATCCACATCTACAGTATGGTTTCACAGCGGCGATGGGGGCAGTGCTGTAATTCAGAAATACAAGATTGTCCCCGTCCCCATTCTTTTGGTGCCTCTCACTTAGCCAAGACCAAATGTCTTAGCTGGCATTTGCCTTTCAAATTCTGTAACAAATGTCATTTCCAAATTAGATCTCCCTTCTGTCATCCACAACTATAAATGCTTTCTGATTATGACCTGCGATTGTTCTTTTTTCATGTAATGTTAACAGCAAGAAAAAGCAGTGAGTCAGTAAAAGCATTAACTTCCTAGGTATGTCAAATAAATCTGTGGTATAAAAGATTTAACATTTCCTGAATTCAGCATTTAAAGATTTTTCATGTTAAATCCCCAGATGAATGTCGTGCTTCTTAAAGTTAGGAATCACACTGCTTTTATTTCCATAGCAATGTTAGCACCTGCCCTCTAGCACTGGAGGCTCTAACACTGGAGTCAGTAGATGCTTGTTGAGTTGACAAGCACATATGTGGACTAATGAAGAATGAATCTCAATGTAAGTGGCTGAGATTATGTTTCAAGAAGATAAGTTTGATTGTTTATGCTATTTAGTATGCATTATAAAATATTTAATTTACCTTCTAAAAGTTTAACATGTAACTATATTAAAATTGGCAACATACATTGTTAACTTATAAAGGTATTTTAGGGAAGAAGGCTTTGTATGCAAAGAAACACATGATGCTTCCCCCTTCTCCATTCAAAGATGTCTCTATATCAAACAAACAATACAAAATTATGAAAAAACAAGACAGGAAGACAGATGTACTAAGGATATCTAATGGGGTGTCTAAAATAGAGAGGCAGACAATTCATGTTTATTCTCCCCTTCCTTACACTTCCTTTGATCCAGTGAATAGTTATATTAAGATGCAATTGAACTGAACAAATGAACTAGCTACTCAATGAATAGTCTCTTGCATATAGTGGTAACTTCATAAATATTTCCAAAATTTAGTTAAAGCCAAAACAGTGTGATCCATACTAATTGCAAGAATTATTCCAATTTCTATAATTGAGCTTGAATTGCTGCTTTTTTTAAAATTTTGCACTGTAAGTTATTCTTTTTAGTCCCTTTCAAAGAAGGAATAATATCCATAAGCATGAGGATTTCTGAGATAGAAGGAAAAGAGACAAAGAGAAAAAGAGACTCCTCCCTGAAAAATCATAGGAGAACTTATCAAAGATGCCATGGTGATGGTGTCATCACTTGTTTTCCACTAGCTGGCTGTGCTCAAGGCAGACAGAGACCTTCGGGTGGGTGCCTCCTCTGCTAACACCTGAAGAGACGCCTGCCCTGACTTCAGGGCTTCTCTTGTACTTCTGAGCCTGAGTGACACAATTCTGATAAACGCTAAGTCAGAGTGGCACATCTTTTGTAGCAGCCTTTGGGGAACCTGTGAAATAGACATTGCTTTATCCAGCCCTTTGCCACCCAACTTTAGTATTCTGTCTATTGCTTAGGATCCAGCATCACTCAGTCTTTCCCTTTGTCTTTACAAGGGGTACATTTTCTTTGTTAAAGATGCAGACAGTGCTCTTTTCACTTGATACAGAATAAGATGAAATAAACAAGGAAAACAGAGCCTGTCCTTATAGGCCATATAGTTTCAGGATGGCTATTACAAAGAATACCAATATCCTTGTTTAACTATCATTGCACACATATCATATACAACATGCTCAAAGGTATATGCCCAGAAGTAGATAGATTTGTTGGATCATATGTTATGGGTATGGTCAATTGAACTATATCTTAAGTACTTTCAACAGTTTACACATTCCTTGCTGTATATGAGAATTCCCATTCTACATATCCCACCAATACTTGCTTAAGCCCCTTTTTCCACATCCTAAATAACACTTAGAGTGTTATAAATTTCGTTTTGGCCAATATGGTAGATGTGAAATTGTATCCCTGTAAGTTTATAAGTAGGTATTCTCTTGGTTGCTGTCAGGTTGAGCACCCTTTATTTGTTTTTTTATGCATCTTTATTTCCTCTTTTATGAAGTGACTAGACAAGTTATTTTCCCATTTTCTATTGGGGTTCTCGAGTTTAAAAAAAAGAATTTTTAATGTATGTTTGCAATGTGTATGATTTATAGTGATTCATATATATCAGTTGCACTATTTTAGACCAACTTTATAAGCCATCATTCAACTCTCCCAATATAAGTGCGTTATAAGTCTACCTTCAAGTCAATCCCCAAGATGCTGTGATTGAGTTTTTTTAATATCCGGTCCAATCCTATCTTCCTTTTTTTCCTTGATAGTCTTCTGCCATTACCCACCTATTCTGTTCAACAACACCCACTTACAAATCACTTTGGATGAGGAACAACTTTATTAGAGGTCATAAAAGTCACAGAATGTCAGAACCAGAAATGATCTAGACCCAACCTCCTCTTTTGATACAGATGATACATAGGAACCCTGAAGTCTGGGGTGTGTCTGTGTGTGGGAGGAGGGGGCAGGTTTGGTGTTCAGAGAGTTGCCTGAGGCAGCAAAGGTAGTTATGGTCAGAGACAGGATTGCACAAGTTTGTCCTTGTTGTTTTAAATTGCGTGTCTCTTCATGAAAGAAAATGTTAGTTTCTTATTCATGGCAGCAGAGTATTAGAGAGAAAAAGTGGGGGAGAGAGAGAGAGAGAGAGAGAGAGAGAGAGAGAGAGAGAGAGAGAGAGAGAGAGAGAGAGAGAGAGAGAGAGAGATTGATTCAAAAGAGAGGGGAAGCATGCATTCCTATCTACCATGTGGCAATGTACCCACAAGTCTCCCAATGGGCACGATATGTCTTGAAAAATATCATTACTACTTCCAAGAAAAAAGGAAAGGACTCAATTAAAACTCGACTCAATTCCCATTAATGGTATTTTTGTTTCTAGTTTTCACCCCGCAAACCAAATCCAAATAATCTCTTTATGACTTTTGTGGTGAAAGCTGAAATCCCCCTGACTTTCTGGTATGTCTGCCCTGATATCCCACCTCCCACCAGGCGCCGAGGAATAATGGGGGCGGGGAAGTAGGGGCGGGGCTAGAGCGGTGCCCTTATGCTTCTCACGTCACTGGATAGCCTTGCAGCATCCTTAACGCCTCCCAGGAGCACAGCTTTATTTGGAGAAAGTGCTGGCACATTCGGCGACTAGAGAGAGAACACTCCTTGTACACTAGTGTAACTTTAGAATGTCCCCAAAATATTCACTCCTCCACACAGTCCTACCCTCTATGTCCTATAAAGCCACATGTTTCAGTTCCTGGAACATTCTTGAATTTTATCATCTAAGGTAAAGCTAAAAGCAAGCAGCAGAGGAAATTCAGTATGTTCTCATGATAAAGAATTTTTTTTCTCTGCCTCAGAGTAGTTCATAAGTTTTTGCAGAAATATATAATGCCATTTTTTTAAAAAATGGACAGAAATTAACTATTTGGTGATTAATGGTGACTGCTGTAATAGCACAGTCCTAATAGCTCTTCTGAAGCTAAGCCAACCTGGTGAATTGGGGGGAGCAACAATTTCTTGAAAACACATCCATAAAATATTTCTTAATACAATAATAATTAAGTGCCAGACACTGTTGTTTTATATATAGAAAATAATTATGGTATGAAGTTATTATATACGTATATAATTTATATCTGTATATAAATCAATCTTCATACTAACACTATGAAGTAGATATTATCATAATTTTACAGCTCAGGAAATAAGTCACAGAGAAATTAATAAATTGCCCAAGGTCACAGAACAAATAAATTGCAACCTGACTCCAGGATCTGTGCTGCTGATCACATCTCTGTAACTCCCCTCCAATAGGAAATGAGAGGAAAGTATGTGGCCTTTACAATGATAAAATTTGGCTTGGGGATAATTTGGGGAAATGATGTTGAACTTGTATTCAAAAAAAAGTGTCCAGCTTTTCTTCGGGATGCAAAGGTTTGAAGCAGGTGAGTACATTTTTTTTAAAAAAAGTTTCCATACTCTGTTACCAGAAATGCAACAATTTGCCATCTAAGAAGAACAGACTACATTTGATGTCAGAAGACTAAGATTTAAGCTCTGACACAAACTCTGTCTTCTGGGTCAAGTTAGTGGTTTGAGGTACTCAATTTTAGTTCACAAAATAAAAGCTTTCCTGAATTTGAGATTATTCATTGAGTGCCTTTTGTGCATAAAACACTCACTGTGTGTAGACATCAGCAGGCAACTTGTAGAAAATGAGATAAGAAGCCAGTTAGTTAATATATTGTAACCTCTTTAAAGATGAATACGTTTTAGTCAGTTCAGCCTGCTATGACAAAGTATAACAGCTCGCTCTCTCTCTCTCTCTCTCTCTCTCACACACACACACACACACACACACACACACACACACACACACACACATTTCCCACCGTTCTGGAGGCTGGGAGACCATGTAAATGGCACTACCAGGGTAAGTGTCTGGTGAGGGCCCTGCTCATAGACAGTTGTCCTATGGTGTCTACACATGGAAAAGGGTGGGAACTCCCTGGGACCCCTTTAAGGGATACTAATCCTATTCATGAGGGCTCTACTTTCATGGTCTGCTCATCTCCCAAACATCCCACATCCTAATACTACTAAGTACATTGGAGGTTAGATTTTCTTTCTTTCTTTTTTATTCTTTCAGCTTTATTGAGGTATAACTGACAATAAAATGTTAATATGTTTAAAGTTACATGATGATTTGATATCCATACACATAATTAAAGGATTCTCACATTGAGTTAATTAAAACAGCTTTAACATTTTTTAAAAAATTTTATTTATTTTTGGTCAGAACACTTAACTTCTACTCTTAGCAATTTTCAATTATACAGTATAGTATCATCAACACTAGTCAGCATGCTGTAATCTTAGATCCTCAGACCTCATTCATCTTATATCCAAAGTTTGCACCCTTCTACTAACCTGGTCCCATTCCCCCTCCCTTAGGCAACAACCATTCTACTCTGTTTCTGTGAGTTCAGTTTTTTTAAAATAGATTCCACATATAAGTGATACCATGCAGTATTTGTCTTTTTCTTTCTGTCTTATTTCACTTAGCATAGTACCCTCCATGTTGTTGATTTTTCGTTTTCTTTTTTTCATTTTCAAGCTAGATTCTATTCCATTAAGTTAGATAGATGTTTATTGATTTATGAATTTAATCGACATTCATTTAAAGTTATTCTTTTTTTTTTTTTTTTGAGGGCAGTGTCACTGGCCCTCTTATGTGGGACCTGAACCGAGGCCACCAGCATCCCAAGCCAGCTCTTAACCACCATGCCACTCGGCCGGCCCCATTTAAAGTTATTTTTGACGGGTATGGACTTACTATTCAGATTTTATTCATTGTTTTCCGGATTTCAATAGTTCTTTTTTTCTTTCCTTCTTCTCTTGTTCTCCTCTTTTGTGATTTAAGGAATTTTTGTAGTGGTATATTTTTTCAAGTTTCTTTTTCTTTATCGTTTTTCTATCTATTATAGATTTTGTTTTGCAGTTACCATGAGGCTTACATAAAACATCTTATAGTTATTTGTATTCTGTTTCAGGCTGATGACAACTTATTTTCAAATGCATATAAAAGCTCTCTATTTTTACACTCCCACACCTACATTTTGTTTTTGGTGTCACAATTTATACCTTTTTACATTGTGTATCCATTAACAAACTATTGTAGTTAATTATTTTTAGTACTTTTGTCTTTTAACCTTTATACTAGAGTTATAAGTGGTTTATCCACCACCATTACAATATTAGAGTATTCTGAATCTAGCTATATATTTACCGGTACTAATAAGTTTTATGCTTTCATATGCTTTCCTCCTCTGAATTGGCATCCATTTCCTTCAACCTGAGGAACTCCCTTAACATTTCTTGTGAAGTTTGTCTAGTGGTGATGAACTCTTTCAGCTTTTGCTTGTCTAGGAAACTCTTTATCTCTCCTTCAATCTGAAGACCAATTTTGCCAGGTAGGGAAATCTTGGTTGGCTGCTTCTGGAACCATCTTCTTGGTTCTTAGTGGCTCCCAGGAGTTGAGGGTGTGCCAAGACCAATTGGCTCCCAGAGTTATGTGATGTGGGAGCCAGTCCTAGGGTGGCAGCTGTAACAATTGGGGTGCTAGACGTCTGGGATGCTCCTTCCTGGAGGAAGCTGAAGACTTGGTTTTACTGTTGGAGAGAGCCAGGGAGAGAAGGCAGGGAAGTATCATCAGCTCTTTCAGTCTGTAGGAATAATTCCAGTCAGCACCTGGATATGAGCTCATTAGAAGCTGGACCCTTGGGGAGCAGCTAGTATACAGTCAAGATCCTTCTGGAAAAATTGGCGGGATGGTCATTTTTGTCTGGGAAAGGGAGTATGGGGAAGGTGGTTGAGGGAGTAGGAGACTGGGAAAGCGGACAATTGTGGGGTATGTTCACAGGCACCTGTTCAATAATTGCTTCTCTGTTTGCTATAGCCTATGGGACTCATGAACACAAGCCCCAAATGACTCTCGGAGCTAGACGATTTGGGGGCCTGTCTCTTGGGTGGCAGCTTTAAAAGCTAGGGCACTGTATGTGTGGCCCAAACCCTTCACTCTTCAGAGAGAAGATGAGAATTGTGACTCTCTCCAGATTGTATGGAATTGTGTCAAGGGTGGGGTCTATTATAAGATTGTGTCTAAGCCTTTTCTATCCATTTCAATGTGAATATTTTCTCAGTACCTAATGTTACTCATTTAATTTCTGGATTTTTTTCTCAGAGGGAATCAACCCATGTACAACTGTGTATTTGGTGTGTTTGTGGGAGGAAGGAAATTCAAGAGTCTCCTGTGTCACCATCTTGGTGACATCCCTGGTATTAGGATTTCAACACATGAACTTGGGGAATTTGCAGTCCATTGCAAATAGTTCTTCTCAAGTTTTCCTTCCTATTTTATCCTTAAAGCCATCCAAGACTATTGTTTTATTTGGGAAACATGTTGGTAGCCACATGTTCATAATAGGAGAAGCACATACTTGGATGCAAACTTAGTTCTCTTTCTTGCTTACTGACTCCATCACTTGCATCATCCTAGTACATTTTATGCATAAAAATCAATGAGGCTTGAATACTGGTAGAGATTTCTCTCTTAATGGACTTTGCTCTTTTCCAGGCATGGCAGCTTGAATATACAGAATGTGTCCACAGGGCATTTTATCTGCAAATGTTGTCACTTTATTCTCTATCCATCTCCCCAAAAGTCCTTGGAGAAGCTGTGTGTATAGCTGTCATTCCTGGAGACCCTGACATGCCTTTTTCAGATGTTCCATTTCGTTTTGCAACATTTGTCATACAGCCACTTATTTTTCTGCCACAGCCTTTGGATATCTGTTGTGGTGTGGACTCTAAGATTTAGTATCACAAAGTATCATTGTGCAAGTTACACAAGAATTATTGAGGTGCAGCACATAAATGAATAACATATAGATCATATGCCCCAAAGGCTCTAAGCTTCCATTAGGAAGATGGACACAAGCATAAATAACAAGGGGAGATTAATAAAATAGAATACCCAAGGATGGTACAGGCAAATAGAAGGAGCCAACATCAATATTCTTAGTTGGACCCACGGCCTAAATAGTGTAGGATCCATTCTAAAATCTTAGCATCTTTATGTTTAGTTTTCTCATCTGAAAAGAGATTGGAATCAGTGGTGTCTAAATTCCCTCCCACTCTTCAAGTTCTCATGGGTTTGCAAATAAAACGGGATTTTAATAACTTAGCACAGGGTTGACACATAATAGATGATGAGTAAATTTTGGATATCTATGTAATGTTTACTGTTGTTATTTGAATGTAGATAGCCTTAATGGTAAGATTTGAGGAGCTGAGTGTAGGTTTGCTTAGCCCCCCAAAATGTCATGGTTTTTATTATATTAAATTTGTGTTTTCTTTTTAATAACCAGGAGTTGAACATTTAAGAACTTATCACTAAAATTGTGGTGACTTGAAGGTGTGTGATTTTGGTTGATGAGATAGTGATACCTTCAACCTGCGCGCTATTATGTCTATTACCAGTTATTATTAAGTGGGAAAAATAAACTAAAGCTTCTATTAGAGCAAGGAAGAAAAAAACCAAAATGGGGTGGGGGAAGACTTTGAGACTTTAACTCAATCCATAAACTGAAGAAAGGAGGAGCAAAGTTCCTTACAAAGAAACAAACCAAAATAGCAAACAGACTTTGGTATCTGTGCCCCCCCCCATGGTCACACACTGTAATGGGTACAGTGGCTAGGAATGACCATTTAAGGAAGGGAAATCCACTGCTTGAAGATCCAGGTGAACCAAATAGGTAGATTCTAAAGTGAGCAGCATCCCTCAGCTCTGGAAATTGTTTGCTATGTGGGAAAAAGTCCCCAGTGTTCCCTGATGTTTACTTGCTTTCAAAAGAAGTTGGAAATCAGGATTCTTATGTGAAGTTTGTCATTTTTCAATGTGGGCGAATTATTCAATGATTAATCAATCAATCGATACCATCATTGACACCTAATGAAATGTACATATTGGAGGTAAATTTGCCCAGTGCAGTCAGGCATCCCTGGATTCAGCTTTCAGGCATGTGATATGGCAGCAGAGCTCCATAGGGAGGAAAAAGGGGTGCTGGAGTGGGGACAAGTAAGGATCTCTTCCTTCTAAATCACTAAGAAACACCAGGGAGTTTCAACACACCTGTAGCCATATAATAGTTCTAAATGAGTAACACCTCACTTTAAATGTACCTGCTACAGCATCTCTTCAAAGAATACTGAATATACAATTGCATTGTTCAGGCTATGCTAAGAGGAAGGCTGATGGGGACTCCCCAGCACAGAGGCACAGGCAAAAAGATATTAGAACTGGAGTTGTCTTCAGAATTGTCCAGTCCAGTTCACTTTTAAACTATTGAACTGATTTTCAGAGAATCTAAGAGATTTGCCTATTGTCACACAGTTAGTTAATAATAGCAAAGCTGGTATAGTAACCCACATTTCTTTATTTTGTCTGGAGAGAGTCCATAGCTTCTTGATTCAGATTTATTTCGAAACTATCCACTGATCCAAAGCAGAGATCACAAGTCAATCCTCTTTTTGTTGTTAAAATTATAATATCTTTGATGCCCGTCTCCAGGGGTTTCACCACGTGGTCAGAGGCAGCTCGAGGCACCAGGGAAATGAGCAGCAATGATTTAGAGGGTCGCTTTAGCCTTTGATGGCTCGCACACTTTGCCCTGCTGGGAATTCCATGGGTGGAGTTTTCTCAGGGAGCTCTATACATTTCTTGCTTGTGCAGTTGAAATAAATCTCTTCAAAACCCAGTTTTTCTGCCCTCCTGCCCAGTTCTTTATTAACTGCAGGTGGCCAAGCAGGTTTGGAAGTTTATCCCAGCCAGGTTTTGTGCATGGGGTGCCACTGCCCTCTGCTGGTGGAACCACCCTCATGCTGCGTTTAGTCCCAGGGTAAGAGGCAAATTTTGTGATCCTTCCAGTTTTTAGGGCTCTAGGACTTCCAAGGAAAGGACACTAACAAACAATCTATTACATTTAGGAATTTAATTCAGCAAATGACTTTCACCATTTTCTGTGATGATGGATCTATATTTCTGACAAAACCAAGGACTAATGGGGGTGTGTGTGTGTGTGTGTGTGTGTGTGTGTGTGTGTGTGTGTATGTGTGTGTGTTGGGACATCAGGTCTGTGGGTTCATGGTTTTGGCTGGTGAGACATTAAAACAAATCAAAACAATAGTTAAATTATGACGGTTGCTTTTCCACAATTAAAGGGAGAAAGTTCTGTGAAATATTCATTAGTTTGTTTAAAGTATAAGTGTGTTTCAGCCCCAACGTTACTTTATATGTAGTTATTACTATTTATTCTCAAAATAGTAAAGAAAGAATTTATATTTCGTAGCTGGTTTGAAATAGTGGCTCAAGGATAGTCAAATATACCCTCCCCAGTTTCCCATTGATGCCAAGTTGGAGGACAGTTTGGATTTTATCTATATTTATAGCATATGGAAAATATACTAGAAAACCTATGAGGATGAATTTGACAGGAAACAAGGAATATCTCTGTTAATATAACCAGAGGCTCACCTGTTTCTAGGTTATTAATGTGCCTCAAAAATCTGTAGGAGCTGCATATGTATTGAAGAAGTAAATTATTTTTCTATCACATATCTGTATTCTTATAATTCTGGATTCAACCAGTTTTGAAGACATAGTGACAAAAAAGTAAATATTCTTGCACCTGACCTCATGCTATGTGGAAAACCTCACACTAGAAAAATGTATTTGAAGACAAAATTAGTGTCTGACTTAATCCAGAGACAGACTATTTTCTTAAACAAGATAATTCAAACTTGCTGGCTAGATGGGTGTCAGGATTCTACCTTTTTCTCACAAGTTTACAGAAGTCCTTATATTTCATACTGATAAAAATTAAAACATATTACTATAAAGATACTCTCCCAAAACATTCAAAATACTACTCATTAATAAAATCAGAATTCAAAGATATCTCAAAATAATACTCTAGATTTGATTTCACAAGCACCCTCTATACTATTTTGGTCTATCATCTATCTATGTCTCTATGTATGTATGTATGTATGTATGTATGTATGTATGTATGTATCTATCTATCTATAGTATGTATGTATGTATGTATGTATGTATCATCTTCTATCTTTCTATCTATATCTATTTAATAATTAGGAGTTAGTTTGTAGATGTATTAAAAAAGATTGAGAAATTGGAATAATCAAGTTACAGTGTCCAGTCATACCTGCTTTAAATACACACAGTCAAAATATGACAGTAGTAAACACAAAGTTTCTGTTCCACAGGTGAAAAACCAATTACTTATTATCCAACTATTCAAGTGTCCAAATGTATATTTCTTAATTGGAGAACTTCTTTGAAAGTATTTCTTTGCTTTAAAGTAGTCTTATGTCTGTTTCTTTCTGTGCATTGGTGGCTGCCTTAGTCATTTCTATCTTATTAAAAAAAATCCTTATTGAGATATAACTTACATGGTATATATGCCAGCCATTCAAGTTGTAGAATTCATTGGCTTTTAGTATAGTCACAGAGTTGTGAAACTATCACCAAAATCTAACTTTAGAAAAATGTTGTCACCCCCAAAAGAAACCTTATTCAAATTAGCAGTCACTCCCCCATCTTCTCCCACTCCATACCCCATCCCCAGCCCAAGGAAACCACAAATCTACTTTCTTTCTCTACAGATTTACTTTCCCTGGATAATTCATGTCAATGGAATATCATATGTGGTTCTTGTGATTGGCTGGTTTTACTCAACATAATGTTTTCAACATTCACCCATGTTATAGCATGTATCAGCATTTCACTATTTTTTTATGGCTGAATACTATATATATATATATATATATATATATATATATATATATATATATATATGTAAAATTTTATTTATCCAAAGGATAATAAACATGTGGGTTGTTTCACTTTTTGGCTATTATGAATAATGTTGCAATGAGCATTCATATACAAGTTTTCATACGTATATATGCTTTCATTTCTCTTGGGTATATATGTAGGAGTGAAACTGCTCTTGGTCATATGGTAACTCTATGTTTAACTTTTTGGGAGAATGCTGACTGCTTTCTAAAGGGGTTTCACCCTTTTACATTTCTACCAGTAATATGGGAGAGTTCCAGTTTCTCCACATCATCTGTAACATTGCCATTTTCTATCTTTTCCATTATAACTTTTTAGTGGGTATAAAGCAGTACCTCATTGTGATTTTGATTTGTATTGCCCTAATGGCTAATGATGTTAAGCATCTTCACATGTCTATTGGCCATTTATATACCTTCTTTGGAGAAATGATTATTCAGATACATTGACAAAATTTTAATTAAAGTGTATATCTTTTCATTATTGCATTCTAAGGGTACTTGTATATTCTAGACACTAATGATTTACCAGTTATATTATTTGCAAATTTTTTCTAACATTTTGTGTGTTCATCCTTTTACTTTTTTAATTATATCATTTTGCAACACAAAAGATACTAGTTTTGATGAAGTCCAAATTATCTAATTTTTCTTTTGTTCCTTGTTCTTTTGATGTATAGAAGACATTGTTAAAACTGAGGTCACAAAGATTTACTTTTACATTTTCTTTTAAGATTTTTAATGTAAGAAATTCAACTTCATTTCTTTGTACAGTTATACATCATCATTTGTTGATAATATTTGTTTCTCCTAATTAATTCTCATGTTATCCTTGTTAAAAAATTAATTGACCATAAGTATAAGGGCTTATTTCTAGACCTCCCAGTCTCTTCCATTGGTTTATTTATCTATCTGTATGTTAGGACCACATTGTCTTGATTAGGATATGTAACAATTTTTGAAATTGAGAAGTGTATATCCTCCAATGTTTTTTTTCTTCTTCAAGAGTCAAAAGTAATTATTTTTCTTAATTGGACAACTTTACTGAAAATATTACTTCTGCTCTACGGTGTTAAGAAGTTGGAATGATCAACTCTTGTAAATCTTCCAATGCATTGGAAGCTTCCTTAGTAATTTCCATGTTCTTTTTGGTTGAAGCAAATTACGTGGTTTTAGTATTATGCCCATCAAATTTTACTATGCAATTTGAAACAAACGTGAGGAATTTTAAAAGACTTTCTCCTTTTAGCTTGTGTTAATTTTGTTTCCAGAGGCTTTTCCAAGACAGAAACATATTGTGTGGGCTTCTCTGGTTCAACTGGGTGAAGATGCAGGATTGTTGCAATTAGTTTTTAGCTGGTTCAGGTCAGTTGCCACATATTGGAAGCTGGGGGTCTTTTATTTGAGAGGAAAGAATGAAAGAAGATGTCTAGAAAGCAAAGAACTGAGTACCAATGTAACAAGAAAGAGAAACCAATACATCAAAATAAGTTAATTCTACTTTTTGTCTCTTTTTAGAGAAGCATTAAATATGGTTATTAGAATTATATGATGGGAAGAAATAGAAATTTGGTGCAAGACCAAATTATCTGTTTACAGCAAAGACGAAGCTAGAGGTCCTTATCAAACCTAGAATAACCACATAATTTTCAAGGAAGACTTTTGACTATTTACTCCAAAGTGCTAGTTTTGAAAACAGTCAAGAAGCTCAGAGGCTGCCACAGGCTACAGTGAGTGGCCGGCAGCCAGCGTGAGCTGCCAATAGCCACGGTGAGCGGCCATCCAGAGGCTGGCAACTGATCTGCTTCACCAGGGAAGAGTGCAATGACGATACCAACATGGGCCAGTGAAGCAACGTCCTCCACAAAACTAGACCGAAGAACAAAAAGACAGCAACTTGTCTGTTCCCCTTCCCCAATTCCCCAACACTGTTCCCCTCCCCTAATTCCCCAATAAAATCTTTAAAAAAAAAAAAAAAAAGAAAAGAAGCTCAGAAAAGATTACTAGGCCATAATTGTCCAGATAACAATTGTCCAAGTCAGTCTAAAACCAAGATCCTCTGGTTCCCAAATCAGAATTTATTCATACGTACCTTCAGGAGAAGATGTTATAACGAATATGACTTCTGTTCTTGAAGAAAAGTTGAGAGGAGGGAAAATGAATTATCTTTTAATATTACTATCTATCTTGAACCATCTTGTTTTGAAAGGGGCTGACCTCACCCTGTTCTAGAAGTATAACTGTGATCTAGATCTGGCTAAACCATTGCTCTGCATCCCCAGTTAATAAATTGGTCTGTGATTTTAAAAGCTACTAGCAGGGGCTGGAGTAATCAATAGAATGGCACCTTTTCTTTCCCAGTGGACTTGGAACCATGATGCACTTGAGCTTGGAGTTGGTCACAGTCGCTTGCCATTATGAGACAAGAGCCTGAGAGAGGATTATGCCAACAAAGAGAAACAAAGGCAAGATGAGCAAGAAAAAGTTCTAAGCGTACTGTTAGAGATTCTATGTAAGCTAGTCTAGGTTGAGTTTTTCTGTCCGTACATCCAAAAAAACTCCTAGTAGATATATCACAACATGTTCTATTGTGACTTCTAGAAATGAGAGAGAGAGAGAGAGAGAGAGAGAGAGAGAGAGAGAGAGAGAGAGAGAGAGAGAGAGAGAGATTGTTTTGAATGAAAAGTGAAAGATATGAAACAGAATTTCTGGTCAAAAATAGACTTGAAGAAGGAACAACAATATTAGACTGAAATAAATTATCGTGGAGTTCACAAAGCTAATTGCAAGAATGATCCTTCTTAGGCTATTCTGAAGAGTTTGAGAAATGAAGAAGCATGACGAATGGTGGCTCCATTAAGTAAAAAGGAAGGGTAAGGGACCAAAGGCAGTCCTTTCCCAAAGGGCCTTCTAATCAAGAGCAATACACTTATTAGCTCCATTCCTCATAATTTTGCATTCTTTTGTGAAAGTTTAACCTCTTTTTTTTTTCTTTTTTTTTTTTTGCCTCCTGGAAATTAGTGGAAGAAAAAGAATTAAAATGTGAAGAACTTAATTGAGGTTCTTTACACATGAGCTTAATAAAAAAGATTAGGTTTATTTTCGTATTATTCAATCTTTATGTACATTGCGGCTTTTTTGAAGGAACAGGAAAGCATGCATTTTTTTTTTTTTCAATTTCCTTCAAATAGCTGAATTCACTGGCTTGCAGTTTTCAAGCCTGAAAATACCCTTGAGAAGTTTATGAAAAGGATAAAATATCAAAGGCCACCACTTTTCTCTTCTACCAAAATTATTCTCGAAGTAGAATTTTGTCACTTCACATTTTCATAAATACCAGTCATGGAGAAGCCCCTCAGGAGAAGGGGGAAAATAAGAAATGAAGAATAATAAGAATAAATTTTAACCAGGAAATGTGTTTCAGAAATGTGTTTCAGTCTGCCATCAACAGTCTTCACAGCATTACTCTAAGTCTGCTTTTGCACCAAGTTCTCAGATTATTGAAAAGGAAGCCTATTGACCTGGCAACATCCTACCAATTTCTTATTTCTTTTTGAGGCTTTCAATATTTCCCCACATTGTGTGCTAGCAATTGTTGGTAGCCTGAGAAGTGTTCCCGTACTTTACTTTCCTTCTTGGTCTTCTCAATTCCCACTCCCACCCCAAGGGTACTTGCTTTCTTATATTGTTGAGATGGCTGCTTTCTTTCTTCGGACCATGGTCCTTCCATGCTCTCCTTTATGTTGCATTCAATTTCCTTTTAATGAAGCTAAAAGAATTCTTTTGATCAAAGGTCATTACTCTGTGTACTCTTTCGGAAGAGGTAGATTAGATGTTAGTGAGGAACTAAAATGAACGCTACTTGTATAATTAAGAAGAAAAATGAAAATCATAGGAAAAGATGATAGTGAGAGGAAACATTTATATGTTTATGGGAGTGAAAGAATGATGGCAGCTTATCTGATCTCAAGGATCCTTTTGTTCTGATAAAACAAAATATTGATTTGTTTGGGTTGTCAATGGGCTCCATACAAGGATTCAACTCCCCAGATTTCCTTGCAGCTATGAGTAGCATATGATCCAATTTTGACCAATGAGATTAACAAAGTCAAATGCCTTTGACACTTGCCTTTTAACTTTCTCATTTTTTTCTTTCCAGGAATGAGGATGTGATTCATAGAATTTGAGAAATTATCTTGTGACCCTAAGGAAGAAACTACAAGATATTATTGGTTCGAGAGAAACTACCTGGACTGCCAACTTATTTTTCTTGACACATTAGAAAAATAAACCCTATTGTTTGTGTATGCCACTGAGTTGGCATATATGTGACTCTATATATACTGTAAATTATATTACAAACTACACTCCCAAGTCAAGAAATAATCTTCTAAAACATCAACGAGCTTCATAAATGGATCTACCAACATTTATTTAACCAGGCCTATCTTGCAAATGTTTAGGATATTAGTTTCCCAACAGGGTTAGTACTATACCCCTAGGGGGATAGAAATGTGTATGTGTGTGTGTGGGATGGAGGGCAGGGGGGAAGAGATATGTTTTTGGTTGTCACGAAGTTTGGTGTGTGAGCATTTCTAGCATTTAATGGATGAGAGAAATTAATATTAATTAATATTAATGCACATGGAAGGCAAGACACACAAATGAAGAACTGCCCACCTAAAATGCCAGTATTACCATGTTGTGAACCATAAACTTAGGTGATTTATACATTCTAAATGTTATGAGCCATGCAAAATGTTATAATAAGTTTTGTACAAGCAGTTAATTATTTCCTTAGTGGAAATTACCTAAAGCTAAAAATACTGGGTCCAAGATCACATACTTTAACATTTTAAGGTTATGTATTGTCAACTGATGGTCATTGGTGCCAATTCAATGCCAACAAGAATTCTTGATTTGGGGTATGGTGAAAAAGGAAACTTTATTCAGTGCAACAGCTCAACTGTGATGCAGCATGACTGTGAGAGCAACATGGCTGTGAAACAGCTCAATAGTGTTACACCTCTATTGTGAAGCAACACAGATATCAGGCAGCCATGGGCCAGGCCTCCTCTCCAGCCTCACATCTCTGTTCTGCTCTGCTTCACCTGCTCCAGTCTGGTATGATGCACCCTGCCCTGTGCAGGACTGCTCTGCTCTGCTCTGCTCTGGAGAGACATCCTCAGTTTCTCATCTTTGGTGTTTTAGCTCTAGCCGGGGAAACAAAATCTTCAGTCTTTAGTGAAAAGGAAAAATAAGCTTTCTAAGCCAAAGGGGAGCTGACTTATATAAACTGAAGTCCCTGCCTCTGGTTGCTGATTTGTCCATCCTCATGCAAATGAGGTCTCAAAATCCTCAAAGTCTGATTGGTCCAAAAGACACTGTCCTGGGTTAGAATGGAACTGCTCTGATTAGTCGATGAAGATGCCGATGGGAAGACAGCTCCAATTGGACATGGAAAGCTTCAGTCCTATTGGCTGAAATACTGTTCCAGAAACTCCTTTTTTAGGGCTGGCTCAGGTGGCAGGAGCACAGTGCAGGCAGGCAGTTCAGTGTGGAAGGTGGGCAGCTTAGTACAGGCCTCTCCCTGAAGTGTGATCCACTGGAGAGACCCCTATGGCTGCTAGGCTCTGAGATACCAAGACTTGTTTGTGATAGGAAAGAAGGAAGAATTCTTAGAAATTCCTGTTACAAAATGAGCTCAAAAAGGCTGTGACTTTCTTAGTGACAAAAGTGTCCTATTCGTGATTAACTAATAAGTTGCAATGATTTTGCTTTGTGTGATTCTAAAGCTTTAAAAATAGAAATAGAAAATGCCTTACCAAAAAAAAATTAATGTCACTTTGACCTACAGTTTACAACTATTAACATTTTGGGGTGTTTTGCGTGTGTGTGTGTGTGTGTGTGTGTGTGTGTGTGTGTGTGTGTCTGTGTTTTTGTGTATAAACTTTTATACAAATCAGATAATAAATTATGTACTGCGATGTGTGGTATATTCACCCTCTTACTGCTAATGCTCAACAGCATATGTAATGATACACAGGAGGTCCTCGGTAGATCTGCTGAATGCTGGAGCTGAGGGAAGAATGTCAGAACTGTTTTGGATTGTGTTTGTCCACCTGTAGAATACTGCTATCAGTCTTCCTACATGCTAAATAGCAGCTTGCGCAGCACTGCAAAATATTGCTTCTCTTTTATGGATGAAAATACTGAGGTTCAGAAAGTTAAATGATTTGCTCCAAGTTGAACAGTTAATAAACTGCAGAAATAACACTTGAGTCCAGGTCTTCAGATGCTAAGGTTTATGTCTTCAGATTTTGAGCTCAGCACTCCTCTATATATGTCACAGTTGCTTCAGCTTTCTTTGATTTCCTTGTTAGAATGACAGTATAAAGTAAAGTACAAGTTACATTCATGAATTTAAGAACAGTGATATAGGGCCGGCCGAGTAGTGCAGTGGTTAAGCTGGCTTGGGAAGCCAGCAGGCCCAGTTCGGGTCCCACATATGAGGGCCAGTGACACTGCCCTCAAAAAAACCAACAAACAAACAAGCAAAAAACAGTGATATAAATGAGTATATGTATATATTTTAGGAGGATCATATACATATATATGCAAGAAGGAATATATATATATATATATATATATATATATATATATATATATATATATGAAGGATATACTGGGAGGATTAGATTAATCTGTGAATTCTCACATGAAATTTAATAACCTTCTTATGGACATACACACTATAATTGCCTGGATACCATGAAACTGGATTTTTGCATATAACAATATATAATACATCTCTAAGTGGCTGTATCATATTCAGATGGAATTAAGGCTGACTTTTAAATGGCATATTGGATGGTGAGAGAACATTATAATGGTAAAGCTCATAACAAAGTACCTCTAAGTGTTATCCATATTCAGGAATAGAAAGACTAATTGTGCCTTTAGAAATAATACTGCAAACTGTGGTTTACTGGGATACAAGCTTAGGAGCTTTAATATGATGCTCCTGTGATTTGTATGTCTCCTTGCCAGCATTATCTTTTTGTTTTCAATTTATAATTTTTGAAATGTTTATATTGTTTCATTTTTAATGCTTGCTTCATAACAGCTGTTGTGAAAGACAAGAATAGGATATAAATCTGTCTTTTCATACCACTTCTCACTGATCTAAATACTTCTACTCTAGCTGTTCATTATCATTTTCTACTGTATTTCAAATTTTGTTCCTAGTTTATACAGCTGATTTGTATTTTAACATCTTGACTTCTTAAACACAAATTTAAAGTAAGTGCATCTGTCTTCTCTATTTTACCTTGGAACAGGGATAGAATATTAAAAAGGATTAAAAAATAATAAATTATCTCTATTTACTGGGGGGAAATAAGAAGGAGTAATCAACATCCAGGCCTTCTCAAAGGAAAGGATTCAACTTCAAATTCTTGCAGAAAGCAGATGAAGCACCAACTATGTGTCTAACTGGATGTTAGAAGAAATGTCTAGTAATCATGTTTTACCTTTAAGGAGCCTTTGAGCTCAGTCCAGAAACAACAAAATAATATATAAATGAGACCATCATAAAAGTACATTTTAATTGCTGAAATAAGTGATAAAGATATGATATCTGATGAGACTTTGAAGAAGGGAGTACAGGCATACCTCAGTGTTTTGGGGGGTTTGGTTCCAGACTACCACAGTAAAGTGAATATTGCAGTAAAGTAAGTCACATAAATATTTTTATTTCCCAGTGCATATAAAAGTTATTTTTACACTAGACTGCAGTCTATTAAGTGTGCAATAGCATCATGTCTAAAAAAACACCAATGTGCATACCTTAATTAAACATACTTTATTGCTAAAAAAAATGCTAACCATCATCTGAGCCTTTAGCAAGTCAAAATCATTTTGCTGGTGGAGTATCTAGCCTTCAACTTGTAAACGCACACAATATCAGCAAAGTGCAATAAAGCAAAACACAATAAAACAAGGTATGCCCAAGTAAGTGAAATTCAGAACAATTCGTAACTTTGATTAGGTCTTAAAGTGCTTTCTATATCATGTAACACGACACATAGCCACACTCTCCAAGGCCAATATAATCCCAAATCAAAATTCTATCTTTTTCCTTTCTCTTTTTTTTTTGGTGGTAAGAAAAAATAAAAACAATAAAAATCCCCAGACCATGTCTTATTCTTGTGTAACCAACTATGGGGACCACATAGGGCTTTTTCTTGTGTGGACTTCATACTCACTTTTGGTGATATCACACAGAGATACCTACATGATGAATTCAAACCACAGCTTGCTTCCATCCCTGAAAACAGGTGAGCTGGACTTTGGGGGTGCAGTGTGCATGTCTCCTGCCAGGGGCTAGTCCTGGATCTACCTATGGGAGAGTCAGAGTGAACTCTCCAAACAGTGTGAACATGAACGCATTTGCTGCTTCAACTCTGAGTTCTGGGATTCCCGGTGACTTAGAACTTGCCACTTAGAGCTTGTTGATAAAACATAGAGTGTCTTGCTTTTATGTGAGGTGACTTCTCAGACACTCAGGCCATGTGACTTCTGTAAGACATACTGGGTACAGGAAACCTCAGTGGACATCCAATAAAATAGTAACTCTAATTTTTCATTCTGTCGAGTCTGGAAACCCATTATTTTATAGAGTTGCAAGTTAGAAAGCATATTTATAATGATGCTTGTACTAAAGTAGACTGACATTCAGGTAGGGAAGAATTGCTATAATTTTAACGTTGTAATCTTCACCACTTATGTCAGGATCCCTAGGATAATGTGGTTTGGATAGATGTAGTATATTCTTTGGCCAATAACCTTAAATTAAAACTCCCTTTAGCCAAATGGAAATTGTTAGGATTAACTACCAGAGAACTAAGCGTAGCATCTGAAATGCAGGAAATACTGATTGTAGAGCTTAATGCAGCATGAAAGATATAATGTAAGACCTGATAATCATTTGAAATTAAAAAAAAAAAAAAATTAGTTGCTATTTTTTTTTACTTTCCAATACATGGCTACACTACTCCAGGTCTAGAACAAGTGATTCCTTCTTCTAGTGGGAAGCAACACAGAATGAGAGTCCTCTAGTGCAGCTGCCTGGGAGAACGGAACCTGTACCAGGCCCCCTGCCTGAGCAAGGGGCTGGACAAATACCCCAGCACCTAACAATTATAACAACCCAACCGTTATTCAGTACTTCCTACCTACCAAGTGTGGTTAACTGTTGCATCTATAACTATATATCTATAGATAAACTTATTCAATGTGAGTAATATCCATTCAGAAACTTGGAAAGTTTCTGAGGGTCAAGACTAGGCTATATGAGAATTCACTGACATCTGGAAAGGATAAAACTGTTCTACTGAAGAAATGAGAGAAATCAGTCATTGGATTAAAATAAATATGATGGGAAAATATTTTATATAGTGGATCTATTTTGATATTAGGAAATAATAGACAATTTAACACTGAACCAGGGAATTATGGTATAATTAAGAAGATTAATGTCACTTTCAAAGTTCCCATGAAGGCCTGGGCCTACAAAAGTGGGGGATCTATAAGCACTAGTTTCTCTCTTAGATGAGGAAAAATGGACCACTCAGGAGTACACAGTGTTTGCATCATTGATTAAGGACCAGGTTTAATAGAGTGATGCCCTGAGAAATGGAAGCAATCCGGACTTGTAGATCATCTTAATCTGGTTGAAATCCAAATGAGATATATTTATCTTCATTATATAAGAATTTAATACAAAATGAAGAGTTAATAAGGTTGGAAATCAAATTCATAAAATGAATTCTAACGAGTATATCACCCAAATTAATAATAATTTTAAATGCTCCAAATCTGCTAGGTGCAAAACCACCCATACCAGCCATGCTTTTGTGTTGCTGGACTTTTGTTGCTGTTGTACCATTGACATTATTTTAATAAACTCATACTGTTGAAAAGCCAGAAAGACAAAGACCTCTTTCTCTCATTTTTGCCTTGAATAATGGCCACATGTAAAGATTTACGAGAACAGAAATTAACTTACTGAGTCCCCCATACATTTCAGGCTCTATTCTGAATGCCTGGCATAATTAAACACATTTAATATTTGAAGCAGCATTATTTTTGTTTCAGATGATGGAATATGCCAGGTGACCTCCAGCTGTGTTGCATCAGCCAATAGGGTACCTCTGCCAATGATTGCTTCATTTGTGAGAAAATAGACTTGATATACTGTCATGAAAAGAGCATGGTACCTGGGAGAGCATGGTAAGTCTTAATTTATTCCATTGTGAGATAATGTTTTTCAATGTTTGTTAGAATAATTTTCCCAAATCAGTAATGGAAAGTTATAATCTTATGTCCTCACACTCAATCATCTTGGGAATAAAAGAACATGACAGGGGCCGGCCGAGTGGTGCTGTGGTTAAGCGCTGGCTTCTGAAGCCAGCGGCCCTGGTTCGGGTCCCACATAGGAGGGCCAGTGACACTGCCCTCAAAAAAAAAAAAAAAAAAAAAAAAAAAAAAAGAACATGACAGGTGGCTTCCTAAGGAGAAAAGTGGTGATGAAATCATGTCCATAACATTAGATGGTGAAACCCTTGGTCCACACTTTCAAAGATGATTGGTGGATAAAGTGGTCAAAAGACTCAGTTCTGCTCCGGTCTTTGAAATAGTTCAAGGAAAGGAACCTCATTTAAAGAGTTGTGACAAACAATTATAGATAATAACTAATTATTAGTTAATATTATTTTAGTTATACAATAAAATTATTTAGTTGAATATTCTTTTGAATGCTTTTTGTAGATTTCTGAGCCATTCTCTCACTGCCTTATAAAAAACACTTTTTTATATAGCACCTTTTGAAAAATTGGGAGTCTCACTAAGTCTCTATAAAAATCCCCCTAGGCCATAGCTTTAAAGAGCTGTACTAAATGTTAATTCCCAAGTTGAAACACAGTGGCTTGTTCCATCAAAGAGCAAAACAATTTCAAACCACAGTCTCTCTCTAATGAACAGAAATTCAAAACCATTTACCTAACACCTGAGGAAATGCGGACTCCCCAGACTATTTATATTAAAAATAATGGAATGCTTCTCAGTTGTTCATGACCCTGGTAGGAAGTCTTACTGTATATTCTATCAACAGAGGACCTTTTAGTTAACCCATAATATTTTCCCCACTGCATCCTACAAGTATTCACAAAAAAAAGTCATCACCTTCACCTCTGCTTAGATGGAATATAGTAAAGAAATACTCATTAATAAAATGAAATACATTTTAATAATGCTATTGTGTTAGCTTAAATTGACAAAAATTGTAGATAACTCCATGAGTCTTATCTCAACAGACTTCTGGTGCCTGTAGAAAACTGAAAAAATGGAAAATATCCAGCTGGAATAAAGGTTTTTGTGTTTTTTTCTATAGAAGAGTGAATTATTGTCCAAAGGTGTGTGTGTGTGTGTGTGTGTGTGTGTGTGTGTATAAATTGCAATTGACTATTTCAACACTAAAGCCATCAGAATATTTTTAAATCCTGGGTTTGCTGGAGAACTCCAGTATTTAAATAGGAAATAAAACTAATGGTTCAGGAACTTATCCTAGTGTCCCCACACTCAGCATATAATGAAAAAGGTTAAATTCAACTTTATGAGAAGAGAGAAGAAAATGGAAGCAAATATCACTTGTTTATCTAAAATACCAAATATTTATGAGGAAAGGAAACTGGCATCTGAATTACATGGGTTTTGACTCAGCTTCTCATTTGTTTTTTCCAACAGCAGCAAGTGCTAAGCTAGACATTTATTATAAAACTTCCAAAATGGTCACTCTCATAGTTGAGATTCCTCTAGAAGCTGAACCTAAGGAAAGGATTTGAGTCTAAGTAATTTATTTAGGAGATGATACTATGATACACAAGTAGGAGAGTGAGGAAGTGAGATCAAGAAGCAAAGGGAAAAAGTAAAGCACACATTACCAATACAGTATGACTTTGTGTAACTGGAACTCATTCCCAACTGAGGAGCTCCTGGGGAATAAGCTTCAGACTTGTCCCAGCTGAGGTTGGGAAAGCTGGCATGTTAATCCACTCACCTCCCTCTGTCATTAGTGGTGGCTTGTGTGGGTGTAGAACAAGTAAAATCATGCTGTGGATGGACAACTTCACCTTCAGTTAGAGCTCCACTTCCCTCATTCTACTCCACCAAGTCACCTGAATATAGTCCTGTTTTAATATCCTTGTCTGTTTGTAAATCCATGTCGGTTCTAGTTCAGTTTTGATTATTTCACTTATCTTATGGCTGTAGGTGATCTCTTCTACTTCTTTCAGTTCCTGTTGTTTTTGATTGGATGTCAGACATTTTGAATTTTGCTTTGTTGGAAACTAGATTTTTTTGTTTTGTTTTAAAATTCTTATTAGTATACTTGAGCTTTTCTCTCGGGCATGACTCCATTACTTCCAAACAGTTTGATTTTGGTGGAAGAGGAGGTCTTGATTTTATTAATTCTTAGGAGGGACCAGAGCTGTGGTCATTGTAGTGACACTTTTCCTCCAATATCAAGACAAAAACCATCTGTGGGCTTTACACAATGCCCCATGAATCATGAGGTTTCCAGTCTGGCTGGTGAAATCAATACTGTTCCAGTCCCTATGTGAATGCCAAGCATTGTTCCTGCTAATCCTTTTGGGTGGTTCTTTTCTCAGCTTGGTGTCATTTCCTCACACGCAGGTGCTGATCAGTATCTGTTGAATACTTAAGTGGAACACTGTAGATTCCCAGACTTCTCTCTTTGTTTAGCTTTGTGTAGTTTGGTTGGCTATGCATTTATCAACTGTCAAAGTTTTTTTTTTTCCTCTGTGATGGATGATTCCTACACACCAACTTGCTTAATAGCTAGTATGGTTGGAAAATAACTATTTTCAATACGCTATAGTATTTGTAGCATATAAACCATCATTAAATCTCTTGAAACTCTATAACAATGATGTGTACTTAGTTCCTCCATGAACTGCACATCTCATCTGCCATCATCATCCCCAACTCTTACCTCTATTAAAAGACCACTTTGTTCAGGTTAGCTTAAAAAAACAAAACAAAACACCATACTTACTCTGGAAACCTTCCAGTTGCTTTAAAGCTAGTGATATAATTTTTAAAGGCTACTATTGAACAACTACTTTATTTCAGATAAGTTTTAAGGTGAGTTAAAAAAGGAAAAGATATTTTAATATTTCTACTTTTTTTTTTCAGTTATAAACACACACATGCCTCTTGTGACAAACGACAACACAAACAGCGTAAATGTGCTTTTCTTCTCCCAACTTCCTAAGGCTCAAATAAACCAAGTACTCTTATTAAAGATATAAGTAGCACTGTTATCCTGCCACTTTTAAGTTGTATCTTTCACAACAACGACAAAACCCTCAGAGCCTTGATTGCACCTTCCTTCTGCAATCAGATCCTTTCTGCCCCTAATGAATTCATTTGAACCTGGACATCCAAATGTGGAAATGTACAAATGATATTCCTGCTCTTTTTCTCTATCCTGTGAAGGTGGTGGCTTTGGTAAGAGATTCTACCTTGATGGACACAAAGATAATTTTCCTTCAGAGGAGCCATTAAACTTCTAGCCATAGATATTTTTTTTAAAAATTGAATCTTGATTTGAGAATACATGTTTACAAATTCAAAACAATACAGAGAGCATTTAATTTCTGTCTCCTTTGTTAGCCCTGAAAAGTCCACTGGCAATAATCCGGGGCTAAGCAGGAAAGAGGAGGAACTCTGCAGCATTTAAAAGTTAGAAGAGGAGGTCACTATGAGGAAAGGAGAAAAAAAATTAAGTGAGAAAAAAAAAAAGATGCTCAAAAATTAAATATCCTCAGACCCATAAAAACTCTGTGACACTCTGTGACACTGTAAAAGATAATATTGTCTTGTTTTTAATTTTCTATCCTATGATGACTGTTAGCTATTTTCACAAATAAAACCACAATAGTCACAGCAAAACCTATGAGAATAAGTAGGTCCCTATACTGTTTTTACATAATCTGGGTCTTTCTTGATAATGTATCCATTTTCAAAAGCTGTAATTTTTAATATAACAGTCATCTCAAACTAAGCCATACCAACATGTCTCAAATTATGTCCTATCAATTATTTCTTAAGATATTTTAATAAGGCGGGGAGAGTTTCATTGTGAAGAAGCTTTAGAACATCTGAAGGTTAGATAATTTTCTTAGAAACACAAAGTGCACGTTTTCATATACGGAAGCGTCCTGGAGTAAGTCAACCTATGTGACTCTGTTTAACGCTGCAATTCTCAAACACATTTAATCAAGGTGATATTTTTCTTACAATGTATTACTACCATTATTGAAAATTCAGAGAATGTTGCCTCAAGTCCTTCTCAACAAAAGCTTTTATTTGTATTGCTTTCCTATTTTCAGCGTTTAATTAAAAGCAAACTGAGAGCAAGAAGGAGGTACAGCCTGAGAGGTGGTGGCTGGGCTTGAAAGATAACCTTGATCTCTTGTTTTTGTACTGAAGGCTGCTGATGCTTGACTCATTCACAATCTCCCTCCAAGGCTCTTCTGGCTGTGAGGCTGAGAGCTCTGTCCTTGTCACAGCATTGGCTTGCCTCAGTGAGAGTCATATCAATAGCTTGAGAAGCTCTTGGCCCTGAATTATCCTATGCCTGCCCCCTCCAATTTCTGAGTCATAGTGTAGATTCCAATGTTTTGCCAGAGAAACTGTGGGAAATGTCATCTTTTCCTTATTTATCCATATAACCTCGTAAGTTTAAAAAATTTTTAAATACGAGCTTATGTGGCTCCTAAAATAAGAAAGTATAATCTTATATTTTAGAATATGTGAAAAAGAGGGTAATCAATATTCTTAGATTTCAGACTTAAAAAAAAACATTGTGAAAAGAAAAAAAAAATGAGAAAGAAAGGATAATACCAACTGACATACTGCACCTGAACTTTTGAATTTGAATATCTTCAGTGGGACCTGTGCAGACTTATTCAGGCAATTCAGGGTCTGATGTCCTCTCGTAGATGTTCTAAAGTAGCTCAACCTTCAACTAATGCAAAACCGACTCCTATTCTTTCTCCAAATATTTTGTCCCAAGCAGAATACTCTTCCTTAGGACATGGTACCATAATTTAGCTAAATGTAGAAGCCAGAATCATAAAGCAGATCCTTGAAACTTTCTTCTTTATGCCAAAGCCATCACAAAAATTTCGTTATGGTAGCCTACTAAATATCCCATGAATATGTTCATGCCTGAAGTATTTATTTATCAACACTTCTCTTTTGAGGACCTACTAAGTGTCTGGATAGGATATACAGTCCCGTACAAAGCAGCGCTCCTGTATTCATGAGTGTCCATTCTAGTGGAATGGAGGTAAAGATAAAGTAAACATATATCAGGTGAAGATGAGTGATGCCATTCTACTCAAGCAAAATAAAGATGTATTGTTTTACATTTTTTGTTGTAATTCTATTAGTATATGTATGTATGCATGTGTGATTAACTTATAATTGTGTTCTGAATCATCTTTGAAAACATAATTACTGTAATGATGTATCAGTAAAAGAAAACCAAAAATTGAAGAAGAAAAAAAGAAAGACATATTGAACAGCTGTAAGTGAAAAATACAAACGTGTGGGGGAAAAACATTTGGGAAAATAAACAACTTGTGTAGAGACTGAGGCAACAGGTATGTTCATGGAGCATGAAGGATCCCAGCGCAGCTGCCATGCTGTGAGGATGAGCAAGAATGACAGGTGTGTGGTTGGAGAGAAAAGCAGGAGCTGGACCACATAGGACCTTTTAGATGAGAGTAAAGTCTTTAGAGTTAACTCTAAGTAAGACAGGATGTCATCTGAGGTTTCTGAGGAAAGAAAGGCATGGTCTCATTCACTTTTTCACATATTATTGACTTATTTGTGGAGAAGGCGAGGATGAAAGCAGGGGGAATGGTAGGCTGCTACCCAGAAATACATGAGAATTGTGTGGCAATTATACAGAAATTGAGAAGTCATTTGGTCAAAAGGATTTGCTGATGGATTGGATGTGGTGAGACACAGGAGCAAATGATACTATTTTCCCTGAAGAATTTGCCCTGAAGTTAGGAGAATGACATTTCCATTTACTGAGAAACTCTATGAGGGGGAAGTTTTATAGTCTATGGGGAACAGAGGTGGTCAAGCAGAGTTTGTGCAAGAAATTGGACATATGGGTTTAGTATTCAGGAAACTGATTTTCTGGAAGTCAACAAAAACAGGTGACATGAGAGAATATATGAGAACTACAAGGAGGTATTTAAATGGAGCAGGAAAGAACAAGGAATAGAACAGAAGAGGGGGGATCAGCTAATAATGCAGGGAAGGAAAACAGAGGAAATGGAGCCACAGAAACCAAAAGGGAAAAAAAAGGAAGTATTTTAGGAAAGTAGTAGTGAGCAACTATGCCAAACACTGATAGGTCAAATAAGATTGGGTTTTTTAGTGTGGACACTATTGATGACTGTGATTGCTATTTGAGTAAATTGGTGGAAATTAATGGATGACTAGAGTGGGTTCACAAGAAAACTGGAGAAGTAGAAATGAATGGTTACTAGAATTGACTTCTTCTAAAGCTTTGCTAGTAAAGGTAGAAGATAAATGGAATGACTGATGGCTGGTGGGGGGGGGGGTGGGAGTGAGATATAATGAACAGATAGATGAATTAGCCTTGAATAGAAGACAGACGCTTACATCCATAATATCAAAAGGGGAGGCAGAAGATATGGCTACTGACACTTGCAGTTTAATAAAGGTGATGATGGATTTGTGTGTCAGTTTGTTCTAAATTTTTTTTTTAATCTCCTCAGTGAAATATGAATGAAGGTCATCAGGGCATGTGAGAAGAAACACGGAGCTGATGGAGGTTTAAGAATCACTCACTGTGGGCCGGCCGAGTGGCGCATTGGTTAAGCGCTGGTTTTGGGATGCCAGCGGCCCCGGTTCGGATCCCACATGAGGGCCAGTGACACTGCCCTCTACAGCTAACAACAGCTCCACCTGGAGCTGGGCTGTGCGAGCCCCGGTGATGGTGTGGGCTGCAGCCCCTGCTGCAGTGGGCTGCCAAAGGCTGCAGTGAGTGGCCCGCAGCCAAGCATGAGCGGCTGGCAGCCAAGCGTGAGCTGCCAATAGCCGCGATGAGCGACATCCAGAGGCCAGCGACAGATCTGCCTCATCCGGGAAGAGCGCAATGACGATACCAACAGTGAAGCAACATCCTCCGCAACTAAACTGAGGAGCAGGAAGACGGCAGCTTGTCTGTTCCCCTTCCCCGATTCCCCAACGCTGTTCCCCTCCGCCAATTCCCCAATAAAAATCTTTAAAAAAAAAAAAAAAAAATCACTCACTGTGCTTCTGTCTTTAACCAGCACCTATTTTGTCCCCTAATTAGTCTTTACTACCAATTAAAAAAAAAAAAAATCTGAGAATGATGCTAGGTAAGTTACAAACCTTTGAGGGCTCCCTTTTGCTCTTGTAAGTACCACCTACAGTGTATAAAGGGCCTATAAGTCCCTTCCTTCCTCTCCAGTATCATCAGCTCTCACCTCTTATCTCTGCCCATGTTTCAAGCTAGGCTGACTCTGAAATACGACATGTTCCTTCTTGTTAGCAAGGCCTTTGTACATGCAACATGCTAGGCCCAGAAAGCTATTTAGCCTCTATCTTGCCTAATTAAATCACTTATTCTTTGTAGCTCAGCTTAAATATTACTTCCCTCAAGCTCATTTCTGACCACCGTCAACACTACCTTCTGACTTTCAAGAGCCGTTTAAATCCTTCTCTTATATTCCCTGTGGGCTATTTCAGTTTACGTCATTCTCAGTTTATAATTCTTTACTTTTCTCAAGAAATATCTTTCTCTTCCTCTGGTTTCTATGGGAATGCTGTCCATGTGTGCTGTATTCAATTTGAGGTCTCTAAGTCAGCCCACTATAGAGTATCTCTCTTTCTCACTTGCGTTCTCCACTGACTGAGAAATAAGACAAAGGAGTAAGGCTCATGGAGACCAAGATATATCTCCCCTATCACCGATAAAGGTTAAGTTGGAGGACATGCCTTATATTTATAGGAATATAAGCTCCTTAAAACTTACCCTCAGAACAAGGCAGACTCACCCAGTCATGATAGAGCTCCCCGCATCGTCCCCAACATGAGAAGTAGGGCAGAATACAAGCTGTCTGGAGCAACTCACTCCCAAGCATAATGGAAGAGGGAGGGGCTGAACTATACATTCCTCTTTTTTCATTCCAGAATCACTAATCAGACTAAATCACTGCTCTTGTCCTGAGAGGAATGAACGAGGGGAAAAAGAGAGGAAAGAGGTACCTCAATATGGAAGGAAATGGCATGATAGAGAATAAATATTTCATACCAACACTCACTATTGCGTCACTAGAGTTTACCCAAATCAGTGTTTCATTCATGGTTTGCTAGAAATATAATACGCAAGAATGAGTGAATCAATGAAAATCAATCATTGGCTTCCTGTTTCAATTTTTACTTATTTACAAAATCTTTTTCATATTCTCATACTTGAAGTCCACTTGTGTAGTCATCCCATTTCATTTAGATCCTTACTGTCTCATAACTTGGAACAGAGGTTGGCAAACTGTTGCTTATATGGGCCATATCTAGCCAACCATCTGTTTTTGCAAATAAAGCTTTAGTGGAACAAAGCCTCACACATTGGTGTATTGACGTCTGTGGCTGCTTTCGCACAATGACTGGAGAGGTAAGGAGTTGCAACAGAAGCTGTGTGGCCTGCAAAGCCTAAAACATTTCATCTCTCACCCTTTATAAAAATAGTTTGCTTACACTTGCTTTAGAAAATCAAGAAAGAGACACACTATAGAACCAACAGCAAAACTGTATGTAAAACTTGAGAGGACAGAGGATAGTTAAGAAAATTTGGTAGTGGAAGGAGAAGGCAGGTTTTGTTGGATAGTTCCTTTTCAGCACTATCTTTTATTTGATTGATAAATACATGGAGACAGCCGCTAAGGAAGAGTGCATTTTATCAGGAGGCAGTGGTTTGGCTGTGGCTTGGAGAGTGCTTTGTGGTTACCCTGATTCACCTCTCCCACCTGGAAGCAAGTTCAAATATCAGTTCAGCTTCTGCACTTGCCCTGGCTTTGTCACTCCTGGAAAAGGATTTCCATCAGGCCGTTACTTTTACCTGAGGCTGAGGAGAACAGTGCTCATACTAATGTCAGCTTGCCTGTAGAGTCTCTAAAGCTACCTGTATATGCATGTTTTAGTCTTTCTTCTTAAGCATCACTATCCATGTAGCTCAGAGGTTCAGACAATAAACTCCTATAGCTTTGTTCATGATATAGTTCTACCCAGCTGTATTCTTAGCATTACCTCTATCAATTTCTCTAAAGCTACCTTTTTCAAATAAATAGGTGGAAAATGGAAAGACAGTAAAAAAATGTATTCAACTACATACATTCATCTAATTATCTTATCTCATAACAGGAAGGGGGGTATCTGTAGTTTATGTTGTAATATACCATCTTAGTTTTTATCTAAAAAATTGTCTTGGGGTAATTCTTTAAACCACAAAACATGAGTAATGATACTGAGTTTACAATGTATGTCAGTGCTTTGAAATGATGTGACCTGGAGTTGCAAATTCAGACAAAAATAATAATAGCTAATATTTATGGAGCACTTATTATACACCAATGTTCTAAGCATTATTTCAATTAATACGTACAGAAAACCATGGCAGTAGATACTAGGCATATGCACATTTAATGACAGATGAAAGTGAGGCAGAGTAGTGAACAGTTCATAGATAATATGCCCAAGACCATATAATCACTAAGTAATGAAGGTGGGATTTAAAGACCTTCTACCAGAGGCTCCCAAACTTTCCTTATTCATGGTGCCCTTGGCCAGAAGAAATACAACACACAGCTCCAGTTTGTTAAGTAGTTACATCAAAGAATTTTAGTAAGTCGTTATGTCCTCTGAATTTAGTAGCCACTTAAGAAATAGTAAACATAAACAAAAGATTTTTTTTTTATTTCATGTTATGAAACCATGATTATTTACTAACGAGATGTGTGCAGCTGTTGGTCACTGCATAGCTTCTCAAAGCTTAGAACCCAAATGGATAGCACCACTCTCATTTCTGTTCCACATTGATTTTCATGTGGTGCTTAATTTTGATCTCAGCCGCCTTCCAAAAACTTCCACAAGGTGATGGTGTCACCAGAGGGAACAGAGCATGATGGACACTTGAAATAGTGAACAACCTAGAGCCAATAGTGCTTGTGTGTCCAGAAGATGTGTTTCTCTGTGAGTTCCTCCTAGCACCCTGGGGTATATTCATGCAGAGCTCAGAAACCACATGCTTATTTATAATCTTATTGTTTTATAGTTCAGGTTAAATGCTGTCTGCAAACAACAGCAGTACCCAACATTGGGAATTCCAAGGACCAAATATACAGTTCTTACTTTCAAGTTGGTAAGAAAGCTAAGAAAGCTCAGGCATTGACGCAATAAAAATGGGGAAGTGAGGTGGATGGCACAAAGTTAAGAGCAGAAGCTTGGAAGCAAGACAGTTGTACACCTGCACTGATGCTCTTAATGATGCTGACGCTGCTCTAAGCACAAATATGAGCCAATTCTTGCCACATTAAAGTTAAATGAGAAGAGTCAAATAAATATAGGCAGCAATTGATATCCTGTCATTTCCACCTCAGCAGTAATTCCTAAATTCATTCCATTTTTTTGCCTTTCCACCATGGTTAATTTATCTACACACAGTACTTATTGCTTACTAGGAAATGCAAATCTGGAGTCCTAAACCCAGACATAGTTTTTATTAAAATTCTACTCAAAATGCTTTCCTCAGACTACTGTCATCTTCAAAAAAGTTTGTTATTGGTTTGCCACAGGATAAGAGAAGAAATAGATGTATTTCAATTTGATGTAAGAATTTAGCAACTTTTATAGCAATTTGGCAATTTCTGTTTAATTTAATCACTAAAAATGAGGTTTGCATTTAATATGTCAGCTCTTTAGATTAAATTTCCCTAGTAATTCATTATCACTATATTTTATAAATGTATCTGTTCACAGCAGAATGGAAATTAAGACAAAACAAAAATGAGTGCTTCAGCACAGATGGTTTGAGAAGCACTAGTCTAGCACTTAGCCCTGTGGATTCCTGGCCCCATGGGGAAGAGCATGACTGGAAAAGGCAGATTGGGATTCTCCAAAGCTTTGAGCCCATTGTAGGGCCCTCAGCCTCCTACGCTAAGTGCTGTATTGATTATGATTATTCACCCACAGTGAATAACAGAAGAGAAAAAGTGATAACTTATTTCTGTCTTCCCAGCTCCTAGTACCAACTGGTACATTAAAAGCACCAAATAAGAGATATTTGAGTGAAAAGAGGATTAAATACAATGATAAAAATGATGATGATGATGATGATGATGGCGAAAATTTCTATCATTTATTTTAATTATGTCCTGTGCCAGGCTCTTTGTTTCAACACTTTATATAAATTATCTCTAATCTTCACTACAACTACCTGCATAATATGTTTTATGCTCTCTGCTGAGAAAGAAAAACCTCTACTTTATAACTTGAAACTGGAATATATTTTTGAGAGTAGGCTTGAGAAGTTGAAAGTGTGCAAATTGAAAAAACATGAGATTTGAACTTTGTAAAGGATGAGCAGTGTTGTTGGAAACAGAACAAAAGAACCCCTGAGGCCTATGTGGGGACACTTGTACAAATCAAAAATGCAAGACACAAGGCACCCTCAAGGTAAGATAGATAAGAAATACCTGAAGAAGGGCCAGCTGAGTGGCGCCCTGGTTAAGCGCTGGCTTCGGAACCCAGCGGCCCTGTTTCGGTCCCACATATGAGGGCCAGTGACACTGCCCTCAAAAAAAAAAAAAAAATACATGAAGAGACTAAATCTAAGACACTGGGATTGGGGAAGCTTATGATCTAAGTAAAGAGGGTATGTTCTATTTAAAAATATTCATATTTATTAAAACAAAACAATAACAAGAGAAAAATAATAAAACACTGTGCCATTAAACCAAAACTTTCTTAAAGACTGGACTTAGTACTGGGTCCCTCATTTATTATACTGCCTCCAAATGAGCTTTCCTTACCTTCAGCCCATCTCTTACATCACTGTGTTACTTCTCTATGCAAAATGCATCACTATTCAATATACTTATATATATTTTCTTGTGCTTTTATTTATTTTTCTCATTCTCTGTTTACTAGGCTTTAAACTCTATGAAATTAAGACCTTTCTCTATCTTTTTAAATTAATGACTACCGGAACCTAAAAACATATATCTAGCACATGCTTGATGTAGCAACTATTTGATTACATAACAAGTTACCAACACTCACCACCAAACAAAACTCAGTGGTTTAAAACAACATGTTATTATTATTGTCACAGTTTTGGGGGTGCTACGTGCAGTTCCTCTAATGATTTCATCCAGGTGTATTTCCTGTGGCTCCCCTCAGGTGAAAGTCACCTGAACTGAAAGGTGCAAAACAACCACACTCTGCCTGGCAATTGGTGTTGGCTGTCAGCTAGGATACCTCATATCTTTGTCACATGGCCTCTCACCTTCCAGTGGGTTAGGCTGGCTTCCTTATGTGGTGTTCTCTGGGCCACATTCCAAGAGGGTGAAGACAGAATCTGTGAAGCTCCTAAAGCCCAGCCTCAGAAGTTATGCAATATCATTTCCGCTGCACTGATTTATCAAAGCAAGTCGTGTCACCAGCCCAGGTTCAGGGAGTGGGGGAACTGACTCTACTTTTTATGGAAGGACCCAAAAAATTTTGTGACCATATGCTTTAATCAACAACAGTTGAGGTTCAATAAGAATGAATTATGTGAATGAATCGTGTGATTAAAGGCATAGCGGGAAAAGAATACAGCGTCTTCTTTAGTTTATAAGTATTAGGTAGTCATGTGGATTCGTGGATATGAGATGACATGATCAAAGAGGAGTTTTAGGAAGATTAATCTGCCTGTGGCTGTAGAAGGAAATCAATTGGAGAGAAACTAAATGCGGATAAGTCATTTGAAGCCTGCCATGATAAACCAGAAGTAATGAAGTGAGGAACTGGAAGATTCATCATAAATTCTACTCCTATTTTCAATTTGCTTATTTGTGGTTTACAGCAATGTATGAGGGTGGCACAATGCTAAATAATTATTTGCCTAAGGGAAGATGTGTGGGACCTGTTACGATATGGCAGAAGAATAAATAAAATGTACCTGGAAAGGAATAAGGGCGACACTGATATCTGAGTGGCTCCTGCCAATTGTCCATATATTTACATGTTTGGCCGACCCAACCTTTATTTTTAATTAATCATTTAGGTGGTATTTTGAGTAATAAAATTCAAACATCTGTTCTAGCTTTGACCCCAAGTAATTTATTTGATACATCCTTGAGTAGCTAGGAAGTAGTCTCTCCTTTAAAACATTAATAGAATAGGAGTCACCTATATGCATTAAGAATACTTTCTTGGGCCAGCCGAGTGGTGCGGTGGTTAAGCGCTGGCTTGGGAATCCAGCGGCCCCGGTTCGGTCCCACATACGAGGGCCAGTGACACTGCCCTCAAAAAAAAAAAAAAAAACTTTCTGGATACTCTCTATGCTAGAAAAAATGCTCAAAGGGTTCCAATTACAGTAATTAATCAGATCAATTCTCTGTTTTCAGGGAACTCCAAATCTAGAGATAATTCAATTACAATACAGTCAGGAAAAATGCCATGAGACAGTTCAGGGCACAAGTCCGTGAGACTTCAGGGAAAAGTGGGAGGAATTAACATCATAGCACAGTCTTAAAGGATTCTAGAGATGGGCAATTTTGCATAGAGGTGAGAGACACAGTGGTGTTTGCTGATACTGTATTTTGTTCTTTGTTTTTCGAGCAGAAAGTATAAGTGGAAATAAGAGATAAAGATGATGAATAGGTAAGGGATAAAGCTGAAGCAGTCCACTGGGGTACCTTGTGGAATTTCTTGTTCTATTTTATTTTATAGAATCTCTTTGGCTACATTGATTTAGCCCACAGACTTTGTAGGCAGTGAACTGATATTTGCCAACCAGATTGGACTCTTATATTCCTAGAGAATATGGTTAGTGTTACTGTTAGAAACAGGTTGCTAAAGTGGTTACCCCATGCTACAGGAACAGAGAATCACCTTGTTTTTAAAATGAGTCTTTGGTATATAAAAGCAGCTCGCTGTCAAAACGTGGAGTCCTCAAGACTTTTTTTTTTCTCATTTTAGAAGCTAATCATTCTTGATTGTGATTTTCATCTCATACCTCACATCCACTTTACCAACAAATCTTGTTAGCTCGACCTTCAAAACATATCCAGTATTTGATGACCTTTCACCACGTGCATTGCCATCTCCTTGACTGAAGTGCTACATTCTCTTTGCTAGTCAGTAGCTGAAAAGTAGCTGAGTGGTTTTTCTGCTTTCTTCCACTCCTACCTATACTAAAACTGGGATAAGGCTAAAGCAAGCCTTCCCAAAAAGTGGGAACGTTTTTGGCTGTCAACTGATCCATTTGAAGATTTTTTTGTATTCCCTTGCCTAGTTTTGATGGTAAACATACAAATGTAGCAGCAGGGCTTAAGAAGAACATGGTGACAAGGGCTCAGATCCTTGTCAGTGATGGCCTATGTGACCTGACTATTGCCCCAGATCAATAAAGATATGGGGAAGAGCTGAGAGGAATCCGGAAGTGGTAGTAGAGGAGAAAACACTGAACATCAGTTTTGGCCTTATGGCCAGCTGTGAGGGTTATTTTATTCGAAGGTTATATTTGAGGGTTATGTTTTCCTCATAGTTTTGTTTTTATTTTTGTTTTTCTTTTTCCCCCACAAGAGGCTTGAAGCACTCTGAAGAAGCTGCTCCCAAAATTTCTACAAGTAAATAGAAGTGACACAAGAGGTGGGCTATAGTAGGTAATATGCTGTGTTGTCCAGGTCTGTTTGCAGACTGAAGAAATTATTTTCATGGGACATTGCTGGTTCTTAAGCCCCTGCTATCAATTCTCTCTGGGATTTTTATCTTGTCTAAATCTCAGCTAAATTATCACCAAACACTAATGATCTCAAGATATGTAATTTGCTGTCTGACATTCAGAAAGGGATATGGAATTAAAAGAACTCTTGCTGGTATTGAGTTTGATTTCCTTTGAGGAACCTAACCCCAAAGCCTTAGAAAACTCTTCTGGAAGAGCTTGATAGGTGTTTAAGTCTTAGATATATTTAATGCCTTCCTCTTTGATAATGAGAAGGACTAGTCTCTGAAAAGAATATACAGAATGAACCGGCAGAAAGGAGGAGTCACTCATATATTTCTGCTATTACTGCTTTTGCCCTTGCAGATCCAAGTATACTGGTCAGGCACTGCTCTCTCTATAAATAAGATGGCCTTTCCAATATTGCATGCTTGAAATCAAACATATTTTGTCATGACCTGTATTTCCAAGATATATGTTTGTTTCTGGCCTGACAAAAATGGCACTCTATCTCATTTGATTTTGTTGTTTGTATTTTTTTTACCACCATCTTCTGATTTCAAAAATAAAGATGGAACTCAAAAAGAAAAAATGAAGAAAGAATATTGAAGGAAATAATCAGCACTCAGCATCATCAAAATACTCCACAGGGAGCAACAGAACTAATGTAATACCCACCCTTCTTAAATGCTTCAACTTTCCCATGACACTTTGGCTTTACACATACTGGTCAACATATGGTTTTCTATTTTACTTTTCCTAAATGTTGTGATACATTTCTAAGCTGAGGTGAATTTGAAATTATGAAGCTAAACATTGCCTTCTTCTACATATAACAAAAAGATATAAGTCAACTGGAAGTAATCTAGATCCCTGTGGACCTCAGAGTCAGCTCTTAAATGTAATAGTGAATTGCTTACTTCAACATTGTGGGCAATGAATATACTCCTATCTTGTTTAGGTTATGAAAATTGTGGCATTTGTTATAGCCAACTGAATGGCATATTCACTAATTCACCTATCTCAGAAATTTAGAAGAGGAGCCAAATTAATTTGCACTAACCATTTCCTACATTATATTTTCAAGTAACATTGATGGAAAGAGTATAATGAAAATAATAAAACTCCAAAGAAGTAAAAAAGTAAGTATTCCCTCCACTCACCCACATACAATATTCATGTTATTAGAATTTGAATTTTTTTAAAATATTGAATTCATTGATACATTATATGCCCTGTTTAAGAATTACCTAACTGAGATCAAACAAGCACTTTGGCCAAACTCCTATCATACAGATTTATGATAAACTTATCACCCCCATTTTACAGATAAAGTCAGGTGGCCATTGAGACAGTATTAACTGTTGAGCTACAAAATCATAAAGGAGAGTGACTTGGGTTTTCTTTTTCTTGGTACCATGTTTTTGTTTTGTTTTGTTTTTCCCCCCACAATTCAGATAAATCCTTAAACTGCAGTCTCAATTTTTGATTTGCTCCCAAAAGATCAGTAAAATATCACCTGGATGCTTAAAAGGGAAAAGGGGAAAAAGGCGGACGAATATTTTTTTTCTAAGTCTTGGTAATATTGGCAACTGACTTTCTAAATCAAAAATAATGTTTCAAATAAGCCAAACCTCTGTCTTGACTCTCAGCAGTCCTTGAAGAGTATCCAAAGCCTGGTTACACCCAAGGTATTTCCTGCTTTCTTTGGTCAGGGCCTTTCCATAAACAAGTACTTTTCTTCTCACATTAATATTGTTTTTAAGATACCTTGTCAGTAGAAGGAGGCAGCCAAATTCCTTCAGAAAATAACAGCTCGTACACTCGCTATCTAAACAGTCAGTGTATTTTATTCCTGCCCATCTCATATCTACAACCCCAATTTTACATTTTACCAAGGCGAATCTTAAGAAAAGTTCATTTCGACTCCAAGTTTAACTAATTATTAAATTTTTAGTGTGGCTCAGCATGTATACAAATGGCATTTAGGTGAAGTGGAAAATGAATTCTTCCTCTACTTCCTCACTTTCCTCTCCTCTCCCTACAATAGGTTTCCTTTAACTGGATGTCTGTCTTTATAACACAACTATTTGAGTAATGGCATGATTAAGACCATCCAGTGGCGCACAGTGTCATTCTTTCTTGGGTTGCTGCTCTGCTCCCATTACTCTGTTTTTCTTCAAATCCCTGTATGTCTACATGTGTTCACACATGAGTGTGCACACTCAAGCAGAATGATCTGTTTATTCTGGAAATAGTCATAGCACCATATTGGCCAATGTGAGATCACTGAAATAACTTTTGCTGATGTCTTCCACATGTTGGCTGACCATATGCATTCTAGTTTAACCAATGTGTGCATTCTCTCAGTTTCCACATATGCTGAGCAAGGCTTTTATTTAGAAGGCAGGGGAATTGCGAAGTGTCTGATGATAGCATTCTGTGAATGTGTTGCTTTATCTGAAAGAAAATGTGTCCTTAAACAATCTGTGATCTCTTATTGTTAAGCTAGTCATGCAACTTGGAACCATAATAATTTCTCCAGATATTCTGGATTAGTAATAACCAAAATTAAATTGAAAAGAAAAAAAAAAAACTAAATAAAAACTAAATTAAAAAACTAAATAAAAAAACTAAATAAACTAAATGTAAATTAATGTAATTAATTTAAATAATTATATCACCTTTCCTTAGAGAAGAAGCTTAAGGACTCACAAGGCATTAAAAAGCATAGTTCATAGGCAAAATCCTGTTTCAAATTTCCTTCTATTTGGTCTTTCTTGAGTAACATAACAACATTCTCTTCATGAATGATCAGGGAGCAATAATTCTGTGTTTCCATGCATGTCTTCAGTTGGATTTACCTGGGTTTCGTATGCAATTTAAATGGACCATGGTATTGAAATGGTCTATTTTTGCCCATTGTCATGTTATTTGTAATCTGTTTCAGGTCTTTGCCCCAGCTATATGGTGATATATTTCAGAGTGGAATGGTAACATTATCCACATGTTTTAAATAATGTCAAGTTGGAACTTTTGGTCTTTTCTTGGTTAAGAATAATACTATAGAAATGCACAGCCACATATTGTGGCTGACTCTAACTTTCTCTTCAGGCATTCACTGAATTTTCATTGATTTTAAATATATATATATATATATATATATATATATATATATTTAAAATATATATTTAATATATATATATATTTATTCAATTTCTTTCTGCCTTATGTCTCATGACTCAGCTCATTGAACTTATTAACCCTTGATTTTATCACTGATAAATACAAGTACACCTTTTTCATGTATTTTTGTCCTTTCCCTGTTAACATTGTGCCAAATTCTGCTTGAATAAACTAGTTGGTAGAAATGTGAGATTACTATTTGAAGTGAGGTGACCCTAATATTTGAGGAATGATATCATTTGTAGTGACGCAACAGACAACAGAAATTCTACTAAACAGAAACACAAATTTCGGACTCCCTGCGTAATATGAACAATGAAGAACTCTAGTTATGGCTACTGCGAACTCGGACTGTGAGTTTACATATCTACCCCTGTTGCTTGACATAATAACACACAGATTGAGCACAAGATGGAGCCCAGTGAAATTTATACTTATTGTGCAGTGAATAAAAAAGCTACCGTGTCTAGGACAGAAGAGTATATATAAATATATATACATATATATATACACACACACATATGTCCATTAACACATTTCTGATGCTAAAGTTACTATCTTAGGTTTCTCGTTACTTCAGTGATATCGGTGGATCGAGGTGATGTGACTACAATGTAGCAAAAAAAAGTCTTACTTTCTTTAGTGATCTTGTGGATAGGCAACTACTCAGTCTGGCATGCACTTCCTGCTGATCCATTCACCCAGCAGCAACCCCATAAAGATCATAAAGGTCATTGCTACTGTACAAAGATAGCAGAAACCTTGTCAACAGACATCCAGCAATGGTGACAGAAGGGTGCTATTTTAAGTAAGTAGGAATACTATTGGGTTCTCAGTCTAGTTCAAATCCTGGTATAGTAAATACACCAATATGTTTTTAGGATTCCAATGCAAATCAAATACTAAGGCTACTTACTAACACTAATGGCAAATGTAATATGATAACGCCACTTTGATTATGTTACTCATAACTTTATAAAATTAATTATTGTCTTAAGATAAGTTCTTAGATATAGAATTGCTTGATCAAAAAAAAATATGTGTATTCTTAAGGAGTTTGATACACATTCCCTGTTTTTCCCCAGGAAGGCACTATTTTACTCTCCCACTGAGGACATATGATGATGCCTACACAGGACGTGCAGTGTGATGTGCTCTGATGAAAAGTATTTGACACCATGTGAGGAAGCAGGGAACGGATCATTTCATCTGTCTTCCTAACAGTGACTCTGCCTCTCTTATTTCTTGCTGTCATGTCTTGATTTTGCTTTTGCATGGGCATACACTTAGGGAAGTTTGAGCAGAAGGGTCCTTCTCACTTGAGAGAGCAAATTATGATTTTTCTAAGCCAAACATGGAATTCCATTTTTTTCTATTTTTTTTTTTTTTTTTTTTACCAGTAAGTGGTTTAGGCACGGCCATGAGACATATTATCATCAAACAAGAGGGACATATACTGGAGTAGGACTCCTATGACACACTTTTCTTTGTATCAACAACACATTTGTAAAGAAAAGTGCTCCAATTTTTTTCAGCTGTCTGCTGTTGTGTACCGATGTGATCTGTGCCACTATGGCAGCCGTCTTGGAAGCTTGAGGACCAATCTACTACAAGGCCATTAATGCTGAGGATAGTCAAATAGAAGATACAGAACAATCTGGGACCTGGATGACTGTTAACCCCAGTGTTCAGTAACAATAACTTTTCTTTATTGCTTAAGTTACCTAATATTGTCTTCATTATGTAATTTAAAGCTGAAAATAACTTGACCCATACCTTAATTTCAGCTTCAAGTGTTAAACAGCTGTAACAAATTTGAATGCAAATATTCTAGATATCCCCTGTAAAGTTCTCATACTCTCAGCATGCTTCTATTTATATGCATAAAAGATCAATAACATATTACAGAAAAAATAGGGGACCAGAGGGAAATGTGATCATACAAAGTGTTCATGCACCATTGTAAGTTATGATACAGATTTAAGAATGTAGGAAGAGGTATAGTGTGGGATCAAAAAATTGAAATGCTAGGGTTAATCTTGTCTCTTCCAGATGTTACCCACTGACCCTCACCATGTTGAAACAGGGTTAGTGAAATCACCTCCCCCTTGCTGTCCTTTCTCATGCTTGCCTCATCTGCTAGAGGAGAAAATGCATCAAGTTCAGACCATGAAGGCACCAAGTATTTTGGTGATTTAAGGAAGTAGTGTGTGGTGGGTTTGGGCTCTGTTTTTGGTTATTTGCTGATTTTCATGCCAGATGCCTTCATTACAGAGTGGGAGATGGAGGGAGAATCCAAATTTCAGACTAGACACACAAGTTTACTGCCAATGCTGATAAAGTTATGAATGGTGTAGGAGGTTTCAATATTTCAATATAGTTAAGTCATTTTTACCACACTGATTTTCAGTTGTCTAATATTATCATAAGCACTGTTATTAGATATTTACAAGGACAATGGAAAAAGGGATCCTATCTTATGTCTATTTCACTATATGGGATTTTTCCATAAGGATTATGATTTATTTTAAAATTGCATGGGGCTGAGGCAGAGGCTTGTTCATTTTCCCTGACAATTAGCTGCTGAACAGACTGCTATCTCTCTATCACATTAGCAACCTTACAGTTAAAAGTTGTTAAGTAATTCTTGCTCATGGGGCCCCAACAGGACTAAATAAATTATCTAGGTTATAAATTTACTTCTCAGACTTCACATGAGTTTATCTGGAATCCTGTCTGAATTTTTAGCAGCAAGGTAATCCAGTGAAGTACAAGTTATCAATGGCATGATTGGCTGGTCAGAGTGTTTATTGAATCTGGAAGAGAAAGGATTAGAGCCTTTGCTTAGATTCCCTCTCTGTTTCATGTAGTCTGTGGGAAAGTTAAATAAAATGCATGATGAATATACTTGTATGCAAGGAAGGAAAGGCATTTCAGTCAAGGTCCTAGAGGTGCCAAAGAGGGTGGGAGCTCAAATATTGGGATTGCTTTTTCACATACAGATTAATAAATGACAACAGATATCAGTGATTTCCTGGAATGTGATTATCATTTTGATATTCAAATTTATGATTTTTGCCAACAAATATTTTTCAAACACAAGTTCTCTCTCTCTCTCACATTCACACACACACACACACACACACACACACACACACACAAACACACCCCTGTGCTAGTCCAATACATATGTGTTAATCACCCTTTCCCTCTAATTTCTTTAATCAAGAAAATAAAATAGTTGAAAAAAAGGAGGAGAAATGTTGCTGCAATTCTTGGTCACAGACCTGATGCCTGACATTAGGCCTTCCAGACTCTCTCTGTCTCCTGGTATCCTGTGCACACGTCTGTTATTAGCGCTTATGATGCCAAATTTTATTTGTTTATTTTTCATCTCTCTTCTAAAAATACGAGATTTTTGAAAACTGGGCTTGTATGTTTTATCTCCATTAGCATAGTGACTGCCATACATCAGGCATCCAATAACAGTCTGGTAGAATTACATAAAATGAGTATTTTGAGAGTTTATGAATGGCCCCACCTAAAATGAGCCCTTATTCAGAATGAGGATGGATTCATCACTGAATGATTTAGTCCAATGTAACATGGAGAAATAAAGGTGGCTTCAATATATTTCTGTTGGCTTATTCAGGAAAAAGAGATTTGGCTCAGTTTTCCAACTTATAATAATTAGGAAATAGACCAAAAAAAAAAAAAAGAATTGATGTTACTACTCTAAGTTATTCTGTAAAAAAAGGAATTCTAACACTACTTTCTTCTTCTGTCTGATTCTGTGCAGAGGTCAGTGTAAATGGCTAAAATAGAAATTAAAATAAACCCGAAGATTGGACATACATCTGGTGACATGGGTAAAGTTGTTTATCAAATTCAAGACATAGGAACTGAGTCAAATATTTGGGCTTTGTGGCAACTTCACTGGAAAAGCACTATGGATGGATGGATAGATGGATGGATGGATGGATGGATGGATGGATGGATGGATGGATGGATAGACAGAGGAAAATCAATCTCACTCAACATGATGTAGTTATAAATGTACCAAAACTATCATTATTGTTATGATATTTTATTTAATTAAAATTTATTAGGGGCAGCAATAAGTAAAGTTACATAGATTGCAGGTGTACAATTCTGTAATACATCATCTGTATATTATATTGTGTGATCATCACCCAGAGTCAGTTCTCCTTCTATCACCATATATTTGATCCTGTTTACTGTCTTCTATCACTCCCCTCACCCCTTTCCCTCTGGTATATACATAGTGTAATACTATTCTGCCATAAGAAAAGATGAAATAGTGTCATTTGTGACAACCTAGATGGATCTTGAGGTTATTATGCTAAGAAAAATAAATCAGACAGAAAATGTCAAGAACCATATGATTTCACTGATATGTGTGATATAAAACTGAAAACAACAAGGGAACAAGACAAATAAACAAACAAAACTCATAGACTCAGACAAAACTATGATTATTAAAAAGTGGAAACTCTGTCAACAATTGTAGCTATGAACCCAACCTGAAGATAATTGTATAGTAATCACTAATGTATTTGGAAAAGTGACTTAATTTACAATTACAAAACACTGGTAATGAAGAAAATCTCACAAAGGTAATAAACGAGCATTTGTATCTATGCCTGGATATCTAAGGTAACATCAATTTCTGCTATTAACAGAGTATAATCTTGGACAAGACCTTTAGCCAATCATATTTTTTTCTGTTTTCTTTATCTGCCAAAAAAAATAGTTAGCTTAGCTTTCATAGATGGTTTACTGAAGAATAAAGTTATGATACAATGTTAAAAGATGTAATATAATACGGATTCTCTGGTTAAAAATGTTATAGACTTGCATTTACTGCAGGACCACCCACAACCTTTATACGCTAATATGCAGTTTGGCTCCCTAAGACAAAGGCACCTGCAAAATTGCATGATTTTATCTGGTAATAAGTCAGGACCCTCATTAGATAAAATATGTAAATCTGTATAAAGAAGTACAAAGCTTTCAAAGAGCTTTGCCAACCTCAAAATCTTGCACAAGTGGAAATTACCTTTCAACATCACTTTCAAAACTGTTAAAGATAGGGTTGTATCACCTTAGATTTATTCATAGCAATCTAGAAAGGTACAATGCATTCTTATTAGATATGCCCAGGACATTACTAACCTATATTAATATGCTAAAGATATAATTAGGATGGAATTATTTTTTGAAGGTATGAAGAATTAAACTATCACAGCATTGTTTTCTATGTAATACAGTTGGATGAGTTTTTCATTCCCTTGAAGTATCTACTAGACCAGGGGTTGGCAAACTTTTGAGATGGAATAGCTGCCAGGAGTCAGCAAACTGCGGCTCGTGAACCTCTGAAGTAAAATTGAAAATGAAAGTAAAACAAAACTATCATAGTTTCATTTATAAAATTTTTAAAGGACATTGTTCACAGAATGGCAATTATGTAAAAATATATTTATGGCTGTCGAATAATTTTTAAATTGTTGTGAGGGACAGGATTGGCTCTTCCAGGGGTCGGCAAACTTTTGAGACTGAAAGTACCCAAAGAGCCACCGTTTGCCAAGCCCTGCACTAGACACTCACATAGATCAGTTTTATTTTAATGCCAAATTTTCTTGCTCTCCAGTCACGTCATGAACTACAGGAAATGCAAACTGCTATAGTTGGTAATTCAGGACACAGGGAACAGCTAAGAAGACCCAAATATGCTGACAGATGAGTTTATGATTTAAGGAGGTAGAGTTTTGCCTCGTCTAAAACTCAAAGCGTCCTTCTTCATGCACATACAGCAATAAATAATGGTTGAACAATGGAATTTAAATGCTAGTTTTCTGAACACTAAAACACAGTTAAAGTGTTCAGAAAGGGCCTTGTTAAATTTTATTAATAAAAATAAAAATATAAATAACAGCTTTCCTTTTTATGTCCTGAATTTAGTGCACGAGAATTTTTTGTAGCAAATAAGTTTCAATGATGTTTTACTGACATTGACTTCATAAAAAATAAGAGAGAATGATGGGCTAAGAATTGAGACTAATAGTAAATACCTGAAACCCAGAGAAAACAGTGGCCATGATATGGCCTTGTATATAAAAGCAACTGTCTACAGAGGCCATTTCTCATTCTTAATTTATAACTTTCATTTACAAAAAGGATAGAATGGATTAGAATTAGTTGTCATGGACAATTTTTACATTAGACCTTGAAAAAATTGTAGGTTGGTTAATATTTCACTGAAATTATAGAATCATTACTAATAACTGATATATATTGAATATCTATAAAACCCATGGCATTAGACTCAAAATCACAGGGGAACTAACTCTGGTTATCTTAACATACAGCAGAAATATGTAGTTCACAGGCCTTGAATTAATTACAACCCTCTCTGGAGCTTGAAGAAAGATCTAGATAAATTACACTTCTTTCCAGTTCTGACTCTATAATCCTTTTTTTCTGTGATTGGTGGCGTTAGCCCCTGGTGTACTATTTTCATTCCAAGTGAATAAGTCCTTTTTAGTAAGAGCTCTGCATGCTTGTTGGGCATTATTCAAGTATTTTCTGATTCTGCAGAATAATCTTAAGGAGGTTGGTCAGCAGAAGTAATTTTTCTCCCTGAGCCCTGACTGATAAAACCTTAAGTGATGTAGCCTTAGGATCACACTAGAAATATAAGTTACAGAAAATTCTGTACAACGAAACTGATGGTCTTATAGAATGGTGTATCTCTTCATGTCCCTTCTCTGCATTCAACTGAGGGGCGAACTTCCCCAGCTTTGGTCCCCTTAAATCTATCCCACCTCATTTTCATCTCACATCACATTACAAAACATTACAGACCATTGATGTTGTTTTAGGCTCAGTCATGAACAAAGAAAAATACTTAGGGTTTTTGAGTTGCTAGAACCTGGCAAACTGGCACTGTCCTAATGATTTCAGGAAACTCACCTTTATTTCTTCATTTTAAGGAATCAATGAGAACCTAGTTCTACAAGGGGAAAGGTCTGGATCATCTTTGGATTTTTTTTTTCAAAGAACTAGAGCTTTATAGCATCTCCTTCATATTTGTTCCATTAAAATGATCCCTCTTCTCAAATATATTTACATATGTTTAACACAATTTATCTGTTGATTTTAAAGGTTCTTTCAGAAGACGTTTATAGCAGTCAAAATGAAGAAGAGTGATAGTAATACAATTTTGACAAATATCATACTGTCTTTGGGTTTATTGCAGTAAAGTTTTCAATTGGGTTTTGATACAGACAGAAGTTCAACTCTATGATGAAACCAATACAATCTATTTCCTAATAATTGTAAATATGCCTGAAAAAGGCATGTCTCTAAAATGCAACCACTTTCCAACACGTAGACAGACTCAATCAAAAATAAGGAAAGAAACTTTATAGTTGTTTTTGCTTGTAGAAATATCAACTTGGAACACATAAACCATTGTTAAAAAATATTTTAAAATCCTTGGTATATTATGAGTTCTGAATAAGTATTACCTACAGCAACTACTGCAGTCAGCAAATGACAAGAAACCTACATTGGCAAGTAACTTTTTTGGATTCCTTGGATAGCCACAGAAAATTATAAGGGATAATTAGGCATATTTAGTTACAAAGAAGCAAATACCTTAAATATGTTTAAGGTAGAGGATGAACTAGATTCTTAAAAAAAAAATAACACTTTTTGAATTGTTAGTAGCCAGGGTAGATAAATATTGAAAAGAATAATCCCTTGCATTCTCTAATCATGCATAGTAACAGTTTTCTGAAGAAATGGAAAACCAGAGCTATGAGTGAAGAAAATGTTACAAAGTTTTCAGCACATAGTTCATTATACTTAGTAGATGTTCAATGATAAGGTTTCACAAAACTTTTAAAAATATTTTTTAAATAATAATATTACTATATTATTAGCTCATTAAAAAAATATAGGACATTTTTATTTTCTTCTACTCTGTGCATTATGCATAATTTTATAATTGATTTCATACTGCACATAAAACTGTGCAGCCTTATTTCTCACACACAATATCGTAAGATTTTTATTTCTTTAAAAAATATTAGCATGAGCTGGCCTAGTGGCGTGATGGTTAAGCGCTGGCTTTCCAAGCCAGCGGCCCCGGTTTGGGTCCCACATATGAGGGCGAGTGACATTGCCCTCAAAAAACAAAAAACAAAAACAAAAAAACAAACAAATAAAAACAACAAAACAAAATAACAACAACAAAAAATATTAGCATTATGTTAATAGCTGCATAGTATTCCATTTTATGGATATGCTACAATTTACCTAAATGTGTCCTCTAGAAATGAGCATCTATACTGGGTGTAAATACTTTTACTTTATCTGTGAATAAATCTTTGGAAAAATTAATTATCCATCTAAAATTTTATTCTTAGAAATTGAATCATTGGAACAAAGATTATAAACACTTATGTATTCTATTCAATTCTCTTTATTCATAAAGAGTCTCTATTGCTGAAAGAACTTTAAAGTTATATTTAATTCTTGGAAGTTTAACAACTAAATGGCTATGGTGTCCTGATTTTTCAGTAGTTGAAGTCATTTTGTAAATAACTGTTTCTCAAAAGTTTTATATACAAGATGTTTCTTAGTTGTTCGACTACTTTTAATATATTTAAACTTATATGAATTAAACATTTTTGATATTGTTAGAGACTAGCAGATGAGTTTATGTTCCTGTGGGTTACAATGGCTTAATTTCATGCAATGAAAGCTATCTTGAACTGGAAATGTTTAATGCATAGGCAAACAGTGATCTTTTTAATGAGATCACTTCTTATTAACCCAAATTTGAGTCCATCATAGCAAATTTGTTACAGGTAGTTAGTAACACCTCTTCTCTTGGCACATGGGGAGACAAACACCCAAAGGGGTGACTTTATAGAATAGATAATAGTAGTAAGAAACTGAGAATGGAGGAAACTTCCAGGCAAATTCCAGCCTGAAGTTGATACCAATCCAGTCCCTACCGCTTCCTTGAGAACAAAGACATTTACAAAAGCTCTTAATGACAGTGAATATCCAAGTATTCTTTGTATTTATTTTCATGCTTTGACTGTTTTTTTTAATAAGCAAAAATTCCTTAATTGCAGGAAAGTGGATATCTTCAATACAAAGATGTTAATGACTTTGAGGTAATTCCACCTTTAGGTGTATTTCATACTAGATGTACTGAATCCTAGGAGATCCTACCAAGTAAATAACAAATAATTAAAGCTTTTCAACTTACTGGTATATATATTTGGGTAATAAATTTTGTTTTAAGCATGAATTATTTGCAAATTCACTTAATGGCCAACTTCTGTACTTTGAGGTTATATTAAAATTCAAAAAAAAAAATGTTGGACACTAAATATTAAAACCAGTCTGCTAGGAGGATTCTGAGAAGATGGAAGAATAGTAGGCACTAGGAATCTGTCTTCCCAGACAGACAACAACTGCACTGGCAGAATGTGCCTGATGCAACTATTTTGGAACTCTGAAGTCTGTTGAAGGCTTGCAACTTCCAGGGGAAGGAATAAAATTATTTCTGTTCACAGATGATATTATCTTATATATAGAAAACCCTAAAGATTGCACACCCAAAACACCTCAAAACTGTCAGAATAAATGAATTCAGCAAAGTAGTGGGACACAAAGTCAACAAACAAAAATCAGTTGCATTTCTGTACACAAACAATGAACAATTTGAAAGGAAAATGAGAAAACAATTTCATTTAAAATGGCATCAAATAGAAAAAATAGTTAACCGCAAGGTAGAAGACTTGTACAGTGAAGACTACAAAACATTGCTGAAAGACATAAATAAATAGGAACACTTCCTCCCATGTTAATGGATTGGAAGACCTAATGTTATTAAAGTATCAATACAATGCAAAATGATATGCAGATTCCATGCAATCTTTTATTAAAATCACAATGATTTTTTTTTTGCAGAAATAGTAAAACACACCCTACAATTTATGTGGAATCTTAGTAGACCCTAAGTAGCCGAAACAATTTTAAAAACAAACAAACAAAAAACTCCAAAAAGACTATATACCTCACACTTCCTGATTACAAAACTATACTAAGTAAAACAGTGTGGCATTGGCATAAAGACAGACATATACATCAATGAAATAAGCTAGAGAGCCTAGAAATAAACCCTCACATATATGGTCAAATGTTTTTGAAAAGGATGCCAAAGCCATTTTTTTGGGATAGGACAGTTATTTCAATGAATGCTGCTGGGAAAACAGGATCTTCAATGCAAAACATGAAGATGGACCCTTACAGAGTACAATACACAAGAAATTAATTCAAAATGAATCAAAGATCTCAATATAAGACATAAAACAAAAAATTCTTAAAAGTCAGCATAGTACAAAAGCCTTATGGTATTGGATTTGATAATGATTTCTTGACAACAAATGCTATGACAACAAAAATACAGGTAGCAAAAGAAAAAAAAAACATATACTGCCTTCATGAAAAAATTTCAAAAAATATATTAAAAGAGACTATCTACAGGTTAAGAAGGTAACTCACAGTGGTAAATTGTTTACAAATGACATATAAGGTGTGATCAAACAATATGATGAATGTTTAAATTAAAAAATATATTACAGTAGAAGACATATATCCCCGTCAAAATTAATCCCCCTCAAAATACTCTTCCTTGCTTTGAACACACTTATCCCATCATTCTTGCCACTTTCTGAAGCAATTCTGGAAGTCCTCTTTTGTGAATGTCTTTAGTTGCGCTGTCAGGGCTGCCTTGATGTCCTGAATCATTTTGACTTTGGGGAAGAGCCAGAAGTATCACGGTGTGAGATTTGGTGAATAAGGTGGATGAGGACACATCATAATATTTTTGACAGAAATTGCTGTACCAGAAGCAATGTGTGACATGGAGCGTTGTCCATTGTCATGATGGAGGATGATTTATGACACACTTTAAAACACACCTTTTCTCAACTGTAGCTCACACCCAACTGTCTGCACCAAACATGTTGAAGCTTGTCACACACTGTTACTAAGGTTCAAAGCGCCACTTCCCATATTGAAGATCCCTGCCTTTCCATTGGAGGGCACTCGGCAGCAGCATTCACTGTTATTTTGTGATCATAATGGGACTGCTACATGTCACACATCACTTCTGGTATGATAATTTTTGTCAAATGAAAACACTGTCGTGTGTCATCCACCTTATTTACCAGATCTGGCAACCTCTGACTTTGTTCTCTTCCCCAAAGTCAAAATGACCATAAAATGTTTGAATCAATTCAGGACATTGAAGCAGCCACGCAGTGCAACTCAAGACACTGATGAAAGAGGACTTCCAGAACTGCTTCAGAAAGTGGCAAGAGTGATGGGATAAGGGTGTTCCAAGTGAGGGGGTGGGGGGGTTGTATTTTGAGGGGAATTAATGGCAATGTGTCTTTTACAGGAATATTTTTTTTTTTGTATTTAAACATTCACCATAGTTTTTTATCACACCTCATATCTGATAAAGGATTCATGAGCAGAATATATAAAGAACTCCTAAAACTCAACAACAATGACAAAAAACAATTCAAAAATGAGCAAAGGATTTTAATAGATATTTCTCCAGAGAAGATATATGAATGGTTAACGAACACATGGAAAGATGCTCAACATCACTGATTAGTACAGAAATACAAATCAAAACTACAATGATATATTTCCTCACATTCATAAGGATGGCTACTATCAGAAAAAAAAAAGTACTTGCAAGGATGTGGAGAAATTGGAACTCTTGTGCACTGATGGTGAGTGGGAATGTAAAATTATACAGTCAATGTGGAAAACAGTATGGCAGTCCTTTCAAAAATTAAAAATAGAATTACCACATAATTCAGTAATTCCACTTTAGGGAATATATCCAAAATAGGTGAAAGTAGGGTTGCCAAGGGGTCATTGTTCACCCATTTTTATAGCAGCATTATTCATATAATTAAAAGGTGAAAGCAACCCAAGGGTTCATCAACAGATAAATGGATAAGCAAAATGTGGTATAAACATTCTATGGAAGATTAATTACCCTTAATAAGGAATATGCTACAATATGCAACAACATATAATTGTGTTGATAAATAACACTTGAGGACCTTATGCTAAGTGAAATAAGCTGATCATAAAATGACAAATACTACATGATTCCACTTATATGAGATACTAAGAGTAATCAAAATATTAAAGACAGAAAGTATAATGGTGGTTGCCAGCAGCTGAAGGAAGGGGAGAATGAGGAATATTATTTAATGGGGATAGAGTTTCAGTTATGGGGATGGATGGTGGTGATGGTTGCACAACAATGTGAAAGTATTTAATACCACTAAACTGAACACTTAAAATGTGTTCAAATGTGGTTAAAATGGTAAATGTTATGTTATATATATTTTACCACAATAATTTTTAAGAAAACAGTTCTAATTACTCTTTTACATCCTACTTTTAATTAAATTTACTATTTTATGAAACTTTTAATTGCTTTCTAAAATTTACAAGTACTGAATTTTCTTTGATCTAAATGATAGATAAAAACACATGACACCAAAATTTTTGTTTCCACTACTGTTAAAAGACACTGCAGGGACCCATGAAAATACTGTCTAGTAAATAAATATGTGTTGATGTTCCAACATATAATTGCTTCCAAGGGGACACTAAATATATTCCATAGATTGTAAGGCATAACTCAGAAGAGACATTTAGTATCTAAATAATGTAAATGCTTGTCCTGAGCCATGGGGGAAAACCCCAGAACCATTCTTCTTCCTATTATTTCAACAGCCACTGTTTTTGTTTATCTGAGAGGTAAATTATTAGCACTATCTATGTACGCCATGGTTATTTCAGAATCCCTGTGTCCCTTTTCAAATGATATCCCTATCCATCTTGGATTTTACTAATGGGTTTTTTAATATTGGATCCCAATGACCTCAGGAGGCTGTGACAGTCCCAGGGATCATCTCCATCCTTACAATCAGTTCACTTTGGGTTCTTGGTTTTAGCTTTGGGGAGCATATATGAGCAAAAGTATCTCTATTATGTAGCTAAAGGATTTTGACTAAACCATTATCCACAATTTCTGAAATATATTTAAACAGAGAAAAGCAGCCTGGAGTATTTAGAAGCTTAAAGCTAGAACATTAATTACGAACAGATACAATTGTGTTGATAAAAAGCAATAAAATATAATCAACATTTTTTTCAGTTCATAGTTTTTGTAGACATTTACATAAAGGCAAATAGTTATGTATGACACAGTATAAAAATAAAAAAGAAGTGGCAGGGCCGGCAGAGTGGTGCGTTGGTTAGGAGCTGGCTTGGGAAGCCAGCAGCCCTGGTTCGGATCCCACATATGAGGGCTAGTGACACTGCCCTCTATAGCTAAGATGATGAACAACAGCTCCGCCTGGTTGTCTCTTTAGCTAAGATGGCAGGCAACGGTGTGGGCTGCAGTCTCTGCTGCAGTGGGCTGCCATAGCGCTACAGTCAGTGGCCAGCAGCCAGAGTGAGCTGCCAAGAGCCATAGTGAGCGACTGTCCAGAGGTCGGCGAGTGACTGCCTCACCAGGGAAGAGCGCAATGACGATACAAACATGGGCCAGTGAAGCAACGTCCTCCACAACTAGACTGAAGAACAAAAGGACAGCAACTTGTCTGTTCCCCTTCCCTGATTCCCCAATGCTGTTCCCCTCCCTCATTTCCCTAATAAAATCTTTAAAAAAAAAAAAAAACAATGGCAAAGCAAGCGAGGTCTTTATCCTCAACTTGTTCAATAAAACTAAAATATAAAGTGATATTAGATCACTAATTAAGGGATTTACTTCCAAATGGTCCCTTCTAAATCTTTACAAGTCATAATACACTTTTGTATCTCAATTAATCATCTTTAAAACGTGGAAAAAAACAGAAAATATGCTAATATTATTTTACACATCAACTTTGATTCTAGGGTTTTATATTGATAACTTGTTTGTTTATATCCTTCCTCACTTATGAAAGATATGCAGTGCCTCATGGAAGTAATCAGCAAAATCACATTTTTAAGTGAGGGTTGACAAAGATAAAGGTAGAGAGAATAAGACAAAATCAGAGGTAAAATTAATGCACAATACACAATACATTTTCTCTGTGTATCTGCAGGAATAATTTCAACCTTGACACAGTTACAACTGACTATAACTGCGGGTGATGATACCCAATCTTTGTAATTATAGAGTGACTGAAAAATATTTGGGGGAACCACTTTAGTGTTACTGTTGACTCTTCACATTCATTATGACTGATTATATTCTTGATTTCTTGCTAAAAGAGATTGCATTGAAGGCCTCAATTCTTTTTTTTTTTTAATGATTTTATTGGGGAATTGGGGGAGGGGAACAGCGTTGGGGAACCAGGGAAGGAGAACAGACAAGTTGCTGTCCTTTTGTTCTTCAGTCTAGTTGTGGAGGATGTTGCTTCACTGGCCCATGTTGGTATCGTCATTGCGCTCTTCCCGGATGAGGCAGATCGGTCGCCAGCCTCTTGATGGTCGCTCACAGCAGCTATTGGCGGCTCACGCTGGCTGTTGTCTGCTCACACTGGCTGCGGGCCACTCACTGTAGCCTATGGCAGCCCACTGCAGCAGGGGCTGCAGCCTACACCATCGCCGGGGCTCGCACAGCCCAGCTCCAGGTGGAGCTGTTGTTAACTGTAGAGGGCAGTGTCACTGGCCCTCATATGTGGGATCCGAACGGGGGCCGCTGGCATTCCAAAACCAGCTCTTAACCAATGCACCACTCGGCCGGCCCTAAGTTGTCAATTCTTCAATCCTCCTTATAAAGCTAACCTTTGCCATGTGACTTACATCATCTCCCACTAAAGAGTAGGGTGTATTTCTTTCCCCTAATCTAGGATCCATCATGTGACCTGTTTGGGCTAATAGAATGTTAGCAGGCAGGATGTTACTAGTAAAAGTTCTTTCTTAGAAAGTGTTTGTGTGATTGGACTCACTCTTGTGCTTCTGCCGTGGCCAAGAGATGGACAAGCCTGCCTAGCCTACTAGGTTTGGGGTAGATAAGGGATATATGAAGCAAAACTGCCCAAGTATACACAGCTTAGATGAGACCACCTTATGCTGAATGCTGCAGATATGTGAGAAATCAACTTTTATTGTTCTATATCACTGAGATTTCCAGTGTTGGTTATGTAGTATTAGCATTCTCATATGCCTAACACAGCATTATTTTTTATGGCTCATGGTATTCTGTGACTCCAGCACACTGAGAGATGTACCCATCATGTCTTCTACCATAAAATAACAGCTAAACTTGGAAACTATACAATGTCAAGTATGAAATGAGTCTGCTTCCCAGGACTCATGTTCTACATTGGAACTGAGTGCATTGAATTTCTAGAGGGGACAAGCCAACACACAGCCATTTTTTGAAGGAGCTTAATTGTGATGGACTTATAGGCATGAGAACACTACTTTGTATCACCTATATGTTTTTATTTCCATTATTCTTATTGAGATTTGTGTTCTATTGGGATTCATGTCTATCATTGCAGTCAGTCATAAATGTTCAATTCTTAAATATTAATGCTTTAAGTAATGATATAGTTGAGCATATAGATTTCTGGACCTCTTTGAGTCCTGGGAAGTAAGCCAATGAAAGCTAAGCCCCTGCTTCTACTGTAACAGCCTTGGAGAAAAGAAGCCAAAGAGAAGCTGTTCCCTCCCAAAGAATGGAACAATGTAGTTAGTTGATCATGAGCCGCAACCCCACTCTGGTCCTTTCTGAAATGGGATGAGGTGGTAACTTACTATAGCAGAATTGAAGTCCAACAGTAACAAAAAAATCTCACTTGGCACCAGCCATATTCATTACTTCCAGAAGCTACACCATGGGGCCAGTGGTGAGGGGACGTTTGTCTAACAAATGTGATAGATTGTTAAGGATTTTATGAAATAAGCCATGAGAACCACAGCTTATTTTTAATTTTGTTCTTTGACAGTAGGGAAAAAAATCACATTTCTTTGGGAATCTGTTTTTTCATCAAGAGCTTCCCTATGTATAATTTAACACTTTAAAATAATTTGTGCTCCCTAGAACGTTGTTAGTTTTGGTCTATAAAAACTGTCTTGTGATAAATTGTTATACAAATTTAAGGCATCAATTTACAAATTGGCAAAATATTTGGTTACCATTAAATAGAGGTAGGTAAATCATGCAATTTAACATCCAACATGCTGCAGTTCAAATCCCAGATCTGTAATATATGTACCAAGTTTTCAGGGTCAATTACTTACCATCTAAATCATCAGCTTTATCAGCTGTAAAATGGATTCTGATTTTAGCACATTGTAATAGTGCCATTTCTAGAATCATCTTAAGTTAAAATACTTAGCCTATTAGAGTTAATAATTTGTTATTTACTTAAAATCTACAATGGGCTTTAACATACCCCAAGACATGAGAACTTTGCTTGGTGTTTTACTCTTCAGTTCAAACATTATTGAAGTTTCCTGTCAAAATGAAACCATATGAATTATGAAAACTCAGAAAAGTGAGAATAAATGACAGATCAATTGACAAGAAAGAATTTTTCTCCTAATTCAGCGTTTTTAAAAGATAAACTGAGGCATATTAAAAATGTTAAGACTTTCAGCAAAAAATCTATTTCAATCAAGGAGCACCAAGCTGGAAATGGTTAGGAGCATTTCATCCACAGGAGCTAGGAAAAGACATAAAGATGACATGAAAGTAAAGTAAGGAAATTATGATTGGTTTAAGTGGCTGTCTTATTTTGGAGAGCTTAGTTGGCTGTGATTGGTTGTCCTTAGGCAGATTCTATCATTCCTCTAACACCTTAAGCTAGCATTAATGGAAATGTTGTTTTTTGGAAAAATATTTAGTTTGGTAACCAATTTATCTTCGTTCAACAGCAGTCATATTTGAAATATGTACTTTACACTCATCACAAAGGATGCCGTCATTATCTGTTCTAGTGGCTATAATTAATATCTAGTGATAGACACATTCAAAATTGCATTAGTTATGTTATTAAAGCTTTTAATTAGGCTCTAATATACTTCCTCCATTTACAAAGCAAACTTAAAGGATTCCCCAGCTCACTATTTCTTGCTGCTATTTATTTCTCAGGAAGATTTATCAAATGCTATGAATGCTATGAACTGGAATTAACTTGAGCTTCGTGTTCTTAGTTAATTTCCCTCTCCCTGCTCCACCAATAAAATCTTAATAATAAAATAATTGCATGCATTATTTCCAGTTAACTGTCTTTCATTTTCTGGTTTCATGGTGAGACCACATGGAAACCAAGAAATTAAGATCATGGAGCTAGCTCACCTTCCTCCTGATCTCTTATAAAAAAAAAGCAACTTCATTCACAAGAGTTTTCTTTTGATATATGTAATAATCAAGATCAAATTACTGCAGCATTGCTGCTTGTGTCATTTGGGAAAGAAAACAGAAACACTCTCTGCTAGTTAGACTTACATGAATGACTTCCTTTATAAGGAAGAAAATAAATTCTTTATAAATGAAGTGATTTAGCTTGAAGGTTTATGAATGCAGTCAGACATACATACAGATTCTTTGTTTGTATTTACCTGAGGCCATGAGATGAGAAATACAAGTGGGCTCCTTCCTGGATTCTACCCTCCCATTAATGCATTTTGAGGCTTTGGCCACAAAAATGATAGGCTGACCAGAATTTGAAAAGAAACCATCAGTAATCTACAAATCTGTATAATGTTTGTATGAAAAAATAACGATGTAGGGCCTGCCAAGTGGCGCCGTGGTTGGGAGCTGGCTTGGGACTCCAGCAACCCTGGTTAGGATCCCACATATGAGGGCCAGTGACACTGCCCTCTAAATAATAATAATAATAATAATAATGTAAAAAAAAATAACGATGTAGTGGAAATGGCACATGCTCTGAAGACCTATTACAAGACATATCAACCAGACTATCAATTTGGGTAAGACAGTGGACGTTTCTGGCTTCAAAGTCCTCATTTATAAAACAAACTTCAAAATGATCTCTAAGATTTCTTCCAGATCTAAATTTCTAGATTCCCAACTGTTGCATAACAAATATTTAATGTGATATTTGTATAGTAAAAAACAAAACAAAAAAAACACATTGCTTATCTAAAATTAAATTTTAACTGAGCATCCTGGGGTTTCATATTTTGTTTAACGGGTTGTTTTTTGTTTTTGTTTTTGCTTAATCTGTTGATCTTGTAATTTCTACAACTTTGGAGACTATTTTGGATGTTACCACTAAATATCACAGACTGGGTAGCTAGTGAACAACAGAAATTTATTTCTCACATTTCTAGAGGCTGGTAAATCCAAGGTGGAGGTTCCAGAGTGGTTGCATGTTGGCGAAGCCTCTCTTCCTGGTGCATAACCTCTCGCTGTCTGTATGTTCGCACATAGTGGAAGGTGCTACGGATCTCTCCGAATTCTCTTTTATAAGGGCACTGATTCTATTCATAAGGGCTCCACCGTCATGACTTAAGCACTTCCCAAAGGCCCCACCCCCTAATACCATCATCTTTGAGGGTTAGAATTTCAACATGAATTTTGGAGGAGACACAAACATTCAAACCATAGCAGAGACCCACTTATAAAGAATGCAAAGTTAGAGATTAAAAATTGGTTGTATAGCCCAGGAAGAGACCCATACAAATGAGGGTCCCCCAACTTAAGCCTCATTCGCATCATGGAATACCCGCTTGTCTATAGGAAAACAGTTGCACTTCTCTACCGCAGATGGAGTTTGCAGAATGCTTATCAAAGCAGCTTCACCACCCTTTCCTACTGCCATTGGAAAACATTTCTAAGGAGCCTCAGAATGTCGATTTTAGAGCTAAATTTTAGGATCCTTTATTTTGACACATAGTAAATCAGGTTTACCTTCTCTCACCATGGGGCCTGTTATCTCTTTAATGATCCCTTAACTTCAGTACATTCATGGAAACTATCATTAGGATGACAGAACTTAAGAGGCAATCAGTCTCTTACAAAATAGATGCAGTCCAGGGAGTAGAGCCCAGTTGTGGTCTTATTGGTAGATACTATGTTTTTAAATACTAGGACTATCAATGAAAAATTTGCCCTAGGGAATTTCAAGAGAAATACTCCATGTAAAGGGATACATTAGAAACAAACATTAGCTTTGCAATAGCATCAGTGTCAAAGATGAAGCCTCAATCTTCCTGCAAACAAATCATTTTCTACACATCCTTCAGAGAGAGGTAATGGCAGGAGAGGGTGGGAGGAAGCAAGAGCAACAGGCTAAGATGGAGGAACACCCTGGGGGATAAAGAAGATGTCTCCCAGGCTCAGTATCTAAAGAACCTGCCATCTCTGGAGGTGAAGGTTCTCCTTCTGTTGGCTTTCAGCCCTCTTCTTTGGGCAACTTTCTCTCTAAACTTTGCATCCCTGACTATCATACAGTTCACAGCTAAGAGATGTGCCTAGTAACCTATAATACACATGCCTAACCTGGGTGTGAATAAAGATTATTTGAAGAACAATGGGGATTGCTTCTGTGTGTGTGTGTGTGTGTGTGTGTGTGTGTGTGTGTGTGTTTAAGAATTCCTTAAAATCTGGGAGACTATTTGAGCTTAAATAAAGGTAGGGCAGAGGTAAGTATCTTCACATATTAGGTGTGAAGTCATTTTCATGAGTCCTACATTGAGCTCATTACAAATGGTTACTTATATGAAATTCAGAGATCATGTTATAGAGTTAAAATTTGTATTTTTTTCTTCTGAAACAATCCTCCACTTATTTCTTCCTCCTGTTCTCCTCCTCATTCTTCTTTTTAAAATTAACTTTGGGGGCCGGCCAAGTGGCACGGTGGTTAAGCGCTGGCTTGGGAAGCCAGCGGCCCCGGTTCAGTCCCACATGTGAGGGCCAGTGACACTGCCCTCAAAAAAAAAAAAAAAAAAAAAATTAACTAAGAGGAGATGACCTGAAGTCTTCTTATTAATAGCATAAATCTATCAGTTAAAAATTATTTTTATATGGAACTTCAATTGATTAATGAAATAAAAAAATATGTAGTGGTATAGACGTCAATTCTATTTCAGTTCTTCAAGATGTTTAAATTATATTGTGAATCATAAACCTGAACACATTTCTTTCACTTTTCCACTCTGCTTCTTGGGCTGACTCTTCCTTCCATATCTTTCTCTAGCCTGTTTCTTTCATTACTATTATTTAGGACTTTCCTCTACCTTCAAGAAGGTATCTATTTATCCTTATGTTTATTTCCATTTTAACCAAAGAGATTGATAATAGAAAAGTTGAAGTTCATGGTCCTGAAAAACCTGAAGTTCATGGTTCTTCTATTTGTTGAAGCTTTCTCATCCTTGGCTTGTTGGCTGGTCCCCTTCTTTAGAATTAGTACCAAAGATCTGGGTCTAGATGACATTTAGAGCAATTCATTCTTCAAATTTTGTGAAAATAAAGAAAACAGGAATCTAGAGAGATTAAATCAGATAAGGAAAACAATAAGGGCTAAGCATAATACCCCCCAAAAAGCCATGGCCTTTTAAATTCTGCACCCATAAGAATTGTAAGTATATGATTATTATTCCTCTAACTTGGTGTGGTCATGTGAGGTCCTATACATCCAAGGCAGAGGTTGTCCCCAAGGCTCCACCGGGCTCGATTCAGCTTTCATTGCCCCTTGAGGTTGGTGAGTTTTGCTTTTAAGTCTCCAGTATGCAAAATTGTACTTCGCTTTTCCCTATTGACCTAGTGTCATGTTTGCCAACTACACAAGTTTGATTACTTTCGCTCATCACAGGAATCTTAGTCCAGGCATCCTCATTTAAGATTATCCTCAAGGAGACCAGGATAATTACTGTGCACTTTAAGCAGCTGAGTTAAAATTAACTGCTGTCAAATATTTACCAATACTGAGTAAACAGATTCTGGCTCATTTATCTTGTTCACATGTATTGTTTTCTTCCTTCTACCAGTAAAAGACACTACAGTATAGTTGAAAAAATGTGCATGTGTCTTGCAGCAAAGAATCCTGGTTTTCAGCATCTGCTTTCACCTGTTATGAGCTAAATCTATTTCTGGCAAATCATTTTATCTTAATAAGCCCCTACTAAGCTCCTGCTGGACATTTTAAGAATGAGAGAAAAAGTGCCCAGCATGAGTTTCTGCTCAAAAAACATGGCTATCATCCATTCTCTCCTTTTTCACCTTCCTTACAGCCTGCTATAACTTTCATTTCTAACATCCTCATTTCTTCTTGGGAAGGAATTTCCTTTCCAAACACTAGTGAAAGGCAGCAAGAACAGGACAGAGTCTGCTGCCAACCTGTCCAGAGAGTGCTTTTGCACAACCTTTGAGCTCTCAGGCTCTGCCCCTGTTCAGGTGTTTCCTCAGCTTTAACACTATACTAGCCACTACACTCTTCTAAAGCTTCTCACACACCGTCAGCCCCTCTGGGGAGCCTAATGTGACAGGGTTGAAACTGTGGTAATACAGTCCAATCACTATCATTACATGAAAACTTTTAAAACTCCAGGATGAAGCTTTCCCAAATATATGTTTATCGTATTTACATAAGTCATGGGAGCCCTTTGTTTGGATCAGAAAAAGACAGCCAATTTGGGATTTTCTTTGGCCCTTAAGGCAACAAAATACAGCCACTTCCCACAGGGGTAAGAGGTAGATCATTGTATCCCAGGGGTCAGGGGAATGGGATTCATTTTCCAGAAAGTCAAGGTGAAGGAGGAGCTACATGAATGTAAACTAATCTTAAATTTGGAATACGAATAGTCTTCTGTCTTTAGATTTTTTTCCAGATTAAATATCATTGTTTGTTTTTTTCTCTCTTCATTAGAATGAATTTTAACCATACATCATAAGGAGTTGACTGCTCCATTTTAACATAAAGATGAAAAGGATGCCAAATAGAGAGAATGCCATTGAACCCAATTTTGAAGAGGTTAAGCTTATTTCTAACAACATTCATGCTCAGAGCTTCTTCAGGAAGAGCCAACACTCTTTTCCCAGCTCATTCTAAGATTCTTGTAACCACAATAACTCTAGTGCGCTCTGGGGGCAATTCCAAGTGAAGGTTTCTATGGCGTGTGTGTGTGTGTTTGGTTGTGTGTGTGTAATTTTAAATAAAATATGTAAAGAGCAATATGTTTTGTCTTGAACGCTTCTCTACATTTTATGTTGTCACCCTTTTTTTTTTGTGAACCACATTATGTGTGGGGTTAGAGAAGCCAGAGAGCACAATGCCAGTTTTAGTTAAAATTAAATACGCGATAATAACACTATCTGAGACTGTCACAGCTAGGCAGATGATAGAAAATGAAAAGTATCATGGTTTTAGGTATCATCACAAGATTCTTGTTTCTTTCCCTCTTTCTCATCAAACCAAGACAAGGGTTGTGACACAATTGACAGAATATCAAGGGGACAATAAGTATTTTCTCAATAATTTTTTATATTGATGCATGTGGAAATAATATTATAGATATACTGGTTTAAATAAAATAGTTTATTAAAATTAGTTTCATCTAATTTTTCTACTTTTTCAAATGTGATTATTAAAAAATTTTAAGTTATGTATGTGGCTCACATTATATTTCCATTGGTCAGTGTTGCCCTAAGGTTTATGAGAAGGTAACTTTGTTTGGCCAATTATTTACTTCTGATTAGGGATGTTAGCCTGTAAATGATTAATGTAAGTGGCAGATGATATCTGTTTATGACCAAAAGATAACCCCAAAGTTTTAATTTTATGATCCTGTAGAACATTAGTTTTGTAGCTAACTTGGTAGATTTCATTCATCCACATTATATTATCCTGAACAGTTTGACAAGACTGATCTCTGATGGTGCACTGGTGCAACTCATTGTTATAAGTCAAAAGTTATATTACTTTTGTCTCTGGAAACTCTCTACCTGTTCTTGTACTCAGAAAGACTGTTAGTCCTATTTATCAAATGATATAATGGATATAAATTTAGGAGTATTACTCTGTGAACTATTTATTTTATGTGTTTATTTAGAATTATACTTCACTGAACTGTCTTGCCTTGCTTCCCTAAAAGAAGGGTGAAAAGGAAGTGAAAATATTAAATAACACTGATACTGGATTACAATTTTCTTTCACTTTATCTGCTCTTGATCTGTCCTACAGTGCCATGCTTGAGAAGTGAAGTTCCCCTTCTTAAGTGGAAAAATAAACAACAAATCTGAAAATCAAAGTCCAGTCACATCTGTACATAGATGACAACTTTCACTTCCAGGAAAGTCTTTGTGTGATTGTGAATTTGATGTTCTTTAAATGACACCTTATAACTGCTTAGTGAGAGTCAAGCCATTTTCACTTTCTTTTTGTGTACAATTGGTTCCAGCTGGTTTGATGAAGTAGTTGGTGGAGAATTTCCTTAAGAATGCCTTGGCAGTATTTCAATCAAAGGTTCTCCTTTCTTAGGCAATCAGATCTTTATTTTATACTGACATGCTTAATTTTTATTTTATTTTATTTTATTGAGGAGAAGGTTTAAAAAAAGGAATAGTACAAAAATTAGAAATGAATATTTAATAAAATCTAAAAATGGAGTAATTGCATGGCCAGTATTCTCTATTCACAGTGCAACAAAATTAGAAATTATTAAAATAACAGAAAACAAAATAAAAATAAAACATCTAAAGTAATTCAAGCATCAGCATTACTGGGTTAAAATAAAAATGAAAACCAAAATTGTCTAGTATGGATAAAATAACAATAGTGAAAACATTATACATCAGGATATATGGGGAGAATAACTAAAGCCAAAAGGAAAATTCAGTTAAAAGTATGTAATAATGAGCTTGAAAGTATGAAAATAAATATTGGACTCAAGCATTACAAAAACAATAACAAAGAAAGGGAAAATGGAGAAATTAATAAAATAAAAACTAATATGAAACAAAACAGAAAAAAAGTCTTTCAAACTAGTAAACAGCCACAATCTGGCTCATTGAGGGGGAAAAAAGCAAAGATGAATTCTTAGTTAAATCATAAAGGGAATAAGGGAAGAAAGCATAAATATGCAAATAAGAAATTATAATGTTGAAATTACCAAAGATACAGGGAAAATTAAAAAACCATCTGGGACAATCTTCTCAGCTGTATGTAAATTTATTTTAAAATCGGGATGAAATATATGATTTTCGAGGAACTATAAATTACCAGAATTTACTCTACAAGAGATAGAAGATATTCTACAAAGACCAAGAATTACCAAAGAAGAAATGGAAAAGAAATAATATGCTCATAATTTTACTGTTATTTTTCAAACATCTAAGAAATAAATAACTTGAAGTGTATTTAGAGTAAAAAGTAGGGAAAATGTGCCTTCTAAAAAAAAAAAAAATCCAGATAACAGTCATCCAAAACCCTATAAAGATAACACAAACAAGAAGAAAATTGGAGACCAATTTTACTTATGAACTCTGACATAAAAATACTTAATAAAGACTAAGACAAAGTTTGGAGGAACATTAAACAATTGACATGCCCTGTCCAAGTAGAGCTTATTTTAGAAACGAAGGATATCTATTGATATAATATTAATATTATTGATAACATATTAATAGATTAATTTGCAAATATTTGATTATCTTCATAGCCTCAGAAAGATACTTGATAATGTTAAGAATAGGTCCCGATTTTAAAAAAGATTTCAAAATTTTGAATATATGGCTATTTTTTACTATACATATTTTAGGTAGTTTATATAGCTCTAGGATTTTATACACATACTACAGATACATATATATAATGTATTTATTTATAAAGCTCTATATTTATTTTCAAATATTATCTATCTACCATTTATCTGAATATCTATGGAAGATATGAATGTATCCATCCAAAGCAAGTATAATGTGTAGTGAGCGAAATATTAAAAGCATTCCAGATAGAGTGAGAAAGCAGGAGATTTTTATACTGTTGCTATTTAATATTTTTCTGGAGGTACCTGCTAACATACTTAGAAACGGAGAGCAGTGAGAGTTAAAATGTAAAGGAAAATAAAAATTAGATATTTTGCCAAAAATATTTGGTGGGAAAAACAACAACAACAAAACTTGCTAATCTATAAACATAATAAATAATTTTGAGAAATGGCTGGGTAAACATTGACATACAGAAAGAGTTTTCATATAGTCAAATGGTAAGCAGGAAGAAAACATGAGATAAAAGATCCATTTTCAACAGCAACTTTAAAAGAAAGAGTCAGAGAGATTTTAAGAAATATGCAAAATCTCTAGGAAGAAAACTAAAATGACACTGAAGGACAAAAGACAACGTCAACAAAGAAAAGGTTTATCACGGTTCGATGGGATAAGACTAAACCTCATAAACATGCCAATTATCTCATAAATTCACACATTTAAAAAAATTCACACATTTTTGGAAGGCCAAAAATTACCAAAACATTTCAAAAAATTACAAATGATCCTAAAGGTGATGTGGAAAAATAAATGTTCAAGAATAGCTAAGAAAATAGTTACAAAGAAGGGTAGTAGGAATGAGAGGAAAACTAGATCTGAAAACTAATACTAATACAAATTCTCAACCTTCAAGGACTAAACTAATGTTATTCAGTGGAAGAAAAGACGAAATCCAGAGATATACCCAGATAGATATGAAAACAGAGCATAAAAATCAATTTCATAATAAGGGAGATTCATGATTTTTTAAAAACAATTCGTGGGGACAGATGGGTAGACATCAGGAAAAATACAAAGTGGACTTCTTACCTTAATGTTGCAGCAATATAAATATTAGTAAATCAAATATTTATGCATTCAATCGAACAAAACAAAACAAAGCAACCCATGAAACTTAAGTATAAAGCCATAGAATGACTTTATGGTCTCAGAAAGGAAAAATTTCCCCATGTAGTACATACAAGCAGAAGCAGTAAATGTAAGTTAATAGGCAAAACTATATAAAACTAAAAATGTAATTGTGTGTGGTAAATAATTAAATACGTGACAAAAATATGCATGTACAAATCATAGCACAGATAAAAGGACTAAATTATTTTACTTACAAAGAATTATACAAATTATAGAGACAAACAACTCAATGGAAAAATAGTCAAAGGGTAAAAAAGAATAGTTCACAGAAAAGTTAATACTATGGCTCGGTTTTGCTCATAATAAGAGAAAGCCACATAAAACCACATAGTTCGTTAGTGAGCTGGCTAGATCAAGAAATAGGTTACAAGCACATACAGTAATGCGGTAGGGTATTAAGTTCTAGGTAGCAGTTACGAGTATTGATTGTAAAATTATTTCAACTACTTTACAAACTTCAAAATTTTCATAGTAAAATGTTAGAGTAAAATACACGATATCTGTTTTTCAGCTATCAATTGACAAAATAATAACAACAACAATAATAATAATAAAACTTGATGACATACTACTAGAGAGAGTATGAGGGAATTGACATGTTTATACTATTTTTATGGAGAAAAACAACAATATCAACATATAAAAGTCACATAATCTTTAAAGTACTTTACTTTTTGTATTTATTCTGTAATTTACTAGCTCAGTTAACAAATGACATATGTGCAGTGATCCCTACTGAGTCACTAGGTGTAATAACAAAAGCTGCTAAACAATCAGGTTCTAGTCAATGGATCAATGCTTTAAAAATCTATGGTAAAACCATACATGCAATTTTTTGTAGCCGTCAAATAGCATGTTGCTTATGTGTGTGCTTATATGGGCTAATATCCAAACTATATACACTTTAGGGCATGCAAACATTTGTTTAAAATATAAGGATAAAAAGGAATACATGTGTAACAGAATTATATAAGATCAAAGAAGCAAATGTGCCTTTAAAATTATATAAGATAAAATATTTGTACAATAGTCCTGGAATAATTAAAAAAGAGAAAGACAAAAGTGGTATCTTTAAAGAAAATTTGGATTGGAGGGCTATTGTGCACAGCTGTGTTAAATAAGTTCAGTGTGTGGATGTTTAAGAAAAATTACAAAAAGAAAATTTAGAAACAAACAGTTCAAGAGTTTATTCCTATAATTTTTTTAGTGATTTCGAAAATATACAAAATTTATGTTCCCCCAAATTATAGTATTATTACTAAGCAAGATGTTAAATCAAAACAAAACGTATTTTAGTCTATTTCAAATCTTCTGTGATTTAGCTAAAACAAGTAAATCCTCATAAATCCTCACATGTAATTTATTGTAAATTCTTTTGGAGGCTTGAAAAAAGCCTATTGGGAATTGCTTTTTTTTTTTTTTTCAATATATGACTGGGTAAGAAGACTGGGTAAGAGTATGGGTATCTCATACTCATGTGTAATTCTAGGTTTTGTGAAAACAGGAACATACCCTTTTAAAAAATAGTATAAAATTGAAAATATAAAATTAGATACACAGGTAAATATTTATTTTAAATGAGATAAGAAATGACAGCAAATTTCATCTTTAAAATTTGATAGCTATCACAAACACCCAAAACCCAGAAATATGATATTGAAACATTATTACAACTGTTGTCATCAGCTAACTGTCTGGCACACACCTCTATAATACTTTTTCCCATATTATTTTTTGGCTACATCTTTCTTTGCCTCTTCATCTTTCAATGATTTTATAATATTTTCTATTACAGCACAGAAAGATAATTCAGTCTTCTGCTAGTATGGTTGATCAAATTAATAGTAGTAGTAGTAGTAGTAGTAGTAGTAGTAGTAGTAGTAGTAGTAGTAGTAAAAATAAAAATAACATGTACTTTTTCTTCAGTATACATTCTCTAGACTTGGTGCTCCTCTCTGAAAATGTCAACCTTATGATTTTTAGCACAGTCTATCCCCGATACACTTCACTGGAAGAAGTCAGGTGGTGAGAGGAAGTTCCAGAGGTGAATTCCCAATTTCATTAATGTTTTGTTGATTTTGAAAATTGTTTTGGGAGATATTATTCCTTGTATTAAAAAAAATTGCTCTCTGCTTCTTATGATTTATTTGGTGGTCAGAATTTAGTTGTTCGTGAATTCCTTTGATATTATTGAGGATTTAGTCTATATATGTTGCATTAGCAGGACCTACTTGGAACCTGAAAATGCTTCTATGGTTAATGTAGTCCAGGATTAATCTTTAACTGATGTTATTAGTCATACAGTTATCAGTGAAAAGTTGATTACATTTCCATCCTATACATTTCTTTGTACTCCTTTAGTAGTTTTGTGATATAGGGTCAAAACAGAAGCAATATCAAAAGTGTAGAGAATTCTTCTTAGAGAAGTGTTTGTGATACTCTTTGGATATAAGCAGAAATCTAAGATGACACCCAAAGACACTTGACATTTTTTTGATAGCAGGCATTAATGTGAATAGAACCTGTGAATAGGAATATGATGCAATATCATTCCCATGTTTGTTATATTATATGGCAAATGAGATTTTGCAGATATAATTAAGATTCCCAAATCAGTTGATGTGGAGATTACACTGCATGGGAGGGCTTAACCTAATCAGGGTTGAAAAGTCCCATGCCTTTCCTAAAGACAGATATGCTAACATTTTGAGATTTAATGAAGAAACAATATGGAAAATCTAGAGTGAGAAAATGTCACATCAGTTCTGGTATACAATTAATATTTTGGTACCTCTCTTGCCTTACAGTTTTACTGACATTCCAAGAATGCTCATTAGTTAGCAATATTCACTAGTTGAAAAAAAAATGTTGGATTTGAGTTGGGTCTTAGTTTGGGCCACTCTAATAAAAATGTCACAGACTGTATAACTTAAACAACATTTATTTCTCACAGCTCTGGAGGCTGCAAAGTCCAAAATCAAGGCACCAGCAGATTCGGTGTCTGGTGAGAGCCCGCTTTCTGTTTCATAGATGGCCATGTTCTCACTGTTTTTACATGGTGGAAAGGGCAAGGGAACTCTCTGGGCTCTTATAAGGGCACTACTCTGGCTCATGAGGGCTCCAACCTTAACCTAATCACCTTACAGGTTAGGATTTCAACATAAGCATTTTGGGGGAGAAATAAAAATTTAATCCACTGCAATTTGTATGTAACTTTTCTGATGTAAAATGGACCATTTATAAATATCTCTCTGATACTCATACAGCCTTTAGTTGAGGGCATAGGATGTTATTATAGAATACAGTTGTAAAGACCAATAAAATTACCAAGTACAGAGTGACCTCCCTGATAAACAGAACTGTTCATTAACAGGAAATTCACCAAGATGGTGTGTTGGCTTTTTATTTCAAATCAATTCCATCTATTTCCTATATGGATCATTGATTTGAACTCACACAAATACTTCTCTCCAGTTTGGAACTTTTACTTTTTCTGAACATAAAATGACCTGCTCCCTTTTGAATGTAATATTTACAAGGACTTCTGAGCTACTTTACTCTAAGAAGGGTAAATTGGTAAATAATCACACATCCTGTTAAGAAATGAAAATTTTGCAATATTTAAATAAACTAAGATGAAGATATTAAATTCATTGAAAACTGATTTCGTATGTGATTGCTGATTAATAAAGAAATTGTTCCTTTTTCATTTGTGAGAATTTAGACTTGGATCTTGAAGAATTACAGATGTTATCATAGAGTCAGCAAGTGACACTAATTGAAAATAATGCACCAACTTTACCACCATCAGATATTTTCCTAAATGTTATTGCAACTGAACTTAATTGTATAGTTTTTCATTCTGTGTATCAATGTTCTTTCTAATTGGGTCACATCAATTATTGATTCCCATAATACTCCCCCTTCTTTGCTCATTGGTCACACTGTCTCTTTATCCTTAATGAAATCCTTCAATTGTGTGGTCCCTAATGAGGCAACTATAGAGATTTCAATAAAAAGCAAATGAATATTACACTTATATGTGGAAACACATGATGATATACATTTTTGCCACTTTTAGAATGAAACATTATAAAGGGAAAAAAGTGAAAGATGGAACAGAAAGATGAGGATTATATTAAGTTTAGAATCTGTTTCCTGAAAAACTTGATCAGTTCCTACCTCAAACACAGCATGCCTTCCCATTAATGTCAACTATAGAAAGACGCAGCACTTCTGGTTTAATGGAGAAAGATGACCATTTTACAAAGCTGAAGAATCCCCCCTCATTTCCAATATGTAATGAAGAACAAGATTAAGCATAAATTGCTGGTGGTCAAAGAAATAGCAATGGAAATGTCCCTTAACTTGGTAATAGATCCTTTGCATTCTGTCCTCAGAGTATGACTCTACAACCTGTCTCCTGTCACTGCTGTTCACTCTTTCATCCTCTCCCATTCCTGAATTCCATAGCTTTTATGTGAAAAAGTGTAGGCTCCAGGGCAAGGCACCTGGTTGTCGACCCTAACTACACAACATACTGTGGAAGCTAGTTCTCTAAGGGTGCCCCCATACACACTGCTTCCCCAAATTCACATTCCTGGATAGTCCCCTCACACACAGAATCTGGTCTGGGCCTACACTTTAGTCCACATAATGCAGAAAAATGAAGCTTTTCAAGTTCCACGCCTAAATATTAAGAAAGCCTGACAGCTTCTGCTTTTGTGCTTTTGGGAGTCTGTAATTGTCACGTATAAGATCTGGTTACCTTGATTGAGAGACCACATGGAGACATCAACCATATGGAGAGCCCACTCAGAGGTAAAGAAACCCTGACACTACATAGAGAGGGAGGCCCAACCTTTGAAACATCCTCACAAAGGCCCCAGATATGTCAGTGAGCCATCTGGAACATTCCAGCCCACTCAAACAAAGCACTCTCCAGCTGAGCCCAGTCATACTGCATGGTCATGAAAAATAAAGACATAAAATGCTTGGGTATCTTTGTATTTTTATTTTCTTAAGCCATTGAGGTTTAGTTTGGTTTGTTTGATAGCAATAGATTATTGAAACACATACTAATTATTGAATCTTGGAAATCACTTGACCTTATCAAGTTTCAATTTTCTCATTAATAAAATCAAAATTTTAATAACACAATTCATTGGATCTGTGTGAGTATTAGATGATCAAGACAAGGAAAGCTCTTGGATCCATGTCTAGCATATAGTAATCCTCAATAAAATATCTGTTATTATCATTTTACTGGCTTTTCATAGTTTCACAAATTTTCCAGGCCATTTTCTAGCTCTTACTTTTATCCATCATGAACATTAAGCCTGACTTGGTCTCATCTTTTTCTTATTCTATACGGTGGATAGAAGACATAGGATATCTATGGAAGCCTGAGTTTACATTTTGATTTGGCCACTTAGTAACTGTTTACCCTTGTGGAAATTTCTTTGGTTGTCATCTGCAAAAGGGCTATAGTTACGCCTGTCTCTCATTGCTGGGATGAGGCTAGAAAATGTTAATATATGTGAGGAATTTTTGTATATTAGTAACTTAAGAATAGTAGCAATTACTTAATGGGCAAAAGTACTGTTTTGTGGGTTTTTTTTTGAGGGCAATACCACTGGCCTTCATATGTGGGACTGAACCAGGGCCGCTGCCTTCCCAAGCCAGCGCTTAACCACTGTACCACTCGGCCGGCCCGGCAAAAGTACTTTTAAGTAAATACTATCTCCTCTGTGATGTCTTCCCAGATTAGTATATGAAAAATTCTTTTCTACTTCTGTGATACCAAAGTAAACTATGAAATGTCCCATGAAGTATAAAAGAACATTGCATTTTGGTTTGTTGATGTAAGAGTCCATCCATTTCTGTGAATTTCTCAAGGACAAAGGCATGTCTTAGTCATGTCTGCATAATGTTCCTATGTTATAGGCTCTTTCCAGGAATTGACATCTGTGGTGTGATAACCTTCTGCCTCTGAGGAATCATACTGTATGAGTCTTGATGGAAGACACCTCATTTCTCATTTTAAAAACTGAAAATGCCCACCACTCATTCTCCAGAATTCTTGGCAGCAAATTGTAGTCATGATCAGACCAGTTGGAGATGTACACTCACAATTTTGACCCTGGAGTGACACATGGAGGAATAGAGAATTAATTTAAGCATGGGCAACAGTGGTGACTGCAGCAGAAGGGTCCAGAGTCAGCAGGGTAATGGTGACTGCCACCAATTGGGTGTCCAGCAGGGGTGACAACGTCCCAACCCAATTCTCTCTGTGAGGGTTAGGGCTGTGGTGCTCTCTACCTACCCACCACTGACCGCTGCCCCTTCCACAGGGTGACTGACTCTCCAGGCTTCCCTTAGCATCTGTGAGATCTTTGTTATCCTCTCCTACATTCTTTTTCTTCTTAACTTTATAGAACTGACTTCCACTCTTTGCAGCCAAGAGCCCTGAGTAGTACAGTACCTTTCACGAGAGAATCCTGAAGGAGACAGTGAGTGACATTTTAACCAATGAGAAAATATTAAGAGAGGAGGATAATAGAAAAGATAGTTATGGTAAAAAAAAAACAACAAAAAAAAACTAAGATCTGTTGCATCTTACAAATACAAGATAAGTTTGTGTATTAATCTATGAATGTTTCAGAGTACAAATAATTCAATAGCAGATAAGTATGACTCTCCATATAGTCTTCAAACTCTTGAAATGTGAGTAATGAATGAAAACACAGCAAGGGAACTAGAAAGGCAGTCATAGCAAAGAAGAAAGCTCATGGGTAAGAAATGTCCTCTTCTTCAAATGTCTCAAAGGAGGCCAGGATCATGTTATTAGCAGAACTAGAAGAAAAAAGCATTGACAAAACTCTTAAATGGATGTTTTATTAGGCTTCCACCATTTAGTCTCACTGAAAGATTGAGTAGTCTACCAAACCTGGCTTCCCCAACATTCTTTATGTCAACTGCGTGATAGAAGCGTGAGACAACAAACTGCTTGATCAGTGTATACTCCATCGATAAGTGGAGCCAACGTCTGGGCTGTACAACAGAGACATGGAAAAGTAGGTTGCTGAGGAGTTTTTAGTTTAGCTAAGTCAAGACGACACCTCAGTGGAACTGTGAAATTTTCAAGTATATTTTAAGAGCAGTATATGAATAAAATTTGATAAAGGTCATGAAAGTGAATCATTTTTATAACAACTCAAACATTTTTCAAACTGGAGTGTTCAGATCCACTGAGAAGAAAGAACAGTATATAGAAAACTCGGCTCATAAATATCTGGTTTTCTTCCCAAAAAGTGGGCCTGGGTGATATGAGTGGGAGGAGAATGGGGAAGGTGATACTGAGTCATATACACCCAGTTCTCCTAACCTCAGGAAGGACATCCTTCACTCTACCTAGGCCATTATGTAATATTCCTCCCGCTCTCACCTCCTGGAGGCCATGCTGCTCTTATTAGTACAGAGGTAGCTTACGATATTATGACCATTTGTTTGTTTTATATCCCAAATTAACCTTAAGAGGAAAGATTTGATTTAAAATCAACAACAGGGCCAGCTGAGTGGCGCGGTGGTTAAGCGTTGGCTTGGGAAGCCAACGGCCCCGGTTCGGATCCCGCATATGAGGGCCAGTGACACTGCCCTCAAAAAAAAAAAAAAAAAAAAAGAAGAAGAAATTCTTCTAAAATCAACAACAGGCCTTTTGAGCTTCCTTTGTTCAGCCTGTTCAAACCAACTCTTTGGAGCGTAGTTTTTCTCCTAATAATGGCCCTTAAGCCATTCTCTGCTGCTCAGGCTCACTGCTGCTTCTTTGAAATATATGTTTTCTTCTCATAAACTGTCCTTTTCTGCAACTTTATAAAAACATAAAATAAAATCAACAACATAGGTAATGAAAAAAATTACACAAAAGTCTGTTTGTTATTAATTGATAAATTCTCCCCAAGAGTAAGGAAATTGTTTTTAAATTTATTTAAATATTTACCCCTCAGAGCTTAAAAGTGTTTGCATAGTGATAAGTAATTTAGGGAGGAAGAATGACATGGAAAGAAAATTGTCATTTTACTTGCATCATCTAAAAATTTTGGTGGGGAAGTTCTGCTTCATTTCTGGAACTCCGGGTAACAAGAAGAATTCATTATCTGTCCAGATTGTTTTTTTTTTAATTAATAAATGCTGCATTTTGCCATATTTGTTTCTCTTTGCCTTTAAAGCAGTTGTCCATATCAATAGTAATGAACTGTCTAATAACGATATTGCACAATACAAAACAGTTGAAAGAACTTTGAGCCAAGACCTTGCAACTTTGGTATTGCAGAGACAAGTGCATTAATTGGAACACAGTAGACACATAGTAAATACGTGTTAGTTTGATTTATAGCAAATACTACTTCAGACACTGAGTAGATGCATGGTTGCTAAAAAAATATTTTTAAAAGTATAAACATAAAAAAGAAAAAGAGATGGATTACTTAATTCTTTTTAAAATGGTGCCATTTTCCTCAACTAAAGTCATAATTCAATATTATTAATGAACAATTTCCACGTTATTCAATTTTAGCAAATGAGAATGTTCTTTTTCCTGGCAACAAGATGTCTCCAACATATCCTTAATTTCATCCTTGTCTGTTTTATCCTGATGTGAAAGACAAATGGAGATTCTGCAGACCGCTGGGCTCCCTGTTGCTTCTTGCTATCAAAATGCTTATCATGTCCACATGTTGAAAAGCGATGGGGCATCATCATTCCTTCATTTTTTGGAGGTCAAACTAAAAGTCCCTTTTAGTATGATTCACATTAAGCAGAGCAACTTCTTTTTCCATTACTTCTTCATGTTAAATGATCCAAACACCATCTAACCTCAAGGACCGATGATCTGTCCACAATATAAATGAGAATCGTGTTGCCTTTACTCAGCTACAAAGCAATAGGGTGTTAACAGCTAGTCGCCTCTAAAGTGTCATTCCACTGTCCATCCCTAAACCTTTTGTGTACCAGTCTGCATTGAATGGACACCTTCTTGATTTTCTCAGCAAGGGAGGAAGGTTGATGCATCAGGCACTCCATGTAATATTTTAGCCAACTGTTATTGGAAAATAAAAAAAATAAAATAAAAAAGAAGTTATGGACTCTTTTCTAAACTTATATTGAAAGGCATTGTCTTACCCACTGAGAAAGATTAGAGGCCATGCAGGAAGAAGGCATTGTGACTCTTCTGACATGATGTCTGTCAAGGAGTTTGTTTCTAAGACTAGCAGAAATAGAAAAGGTATTTCTATTGTGAAATAAGGTATTTCTATTATTCAAGTGAAATAAGTCAGACAGAAGTCAAAAACCTTATGACTTTACTCAGATGTGGGATAGAAAACTGAAAGCAACAAAGGAACAAGACCAACAAAGAAACAAAAACTCATAGACACAGACAATAATTTAGTGTCTACCAGAGGGTAAAGGGGGAAGAGGATGGTACAAGAAGGTAAAGGGAGTCACATATATGGTGATGGAAGGAGAACTGACTCTGGGTGGTAAGTAGACAATGTGATATATAGATGATGTATTCCAGAAATGTGTGCATGAAAACTATGTAATTTTATTAAGGAATGTCAGCCCAATAAATTTAATTTTTAAAAAAAGTAAGCCCTTTATAGTATGTGTTATGGGTTGAATTATGTCCTCAGATGAAATAATTTGAAGACTTAGCCCCCAGTACCTCAGAGTGTGACTTTATTTGGAAATAGAGTCCTTACAGAGGCAGTCAAATTAAGATACGGTATTAAGATGGGCCCTATTCCAATACGTCTGCTGTCCTCATTAAAAGGGCAATTTGGACACGGAGCTGGACACACACAAAGGGAGACAGTGTGAAGATGGCTGTGTGATGACAAGAGGAAGGGTTTGGAGTGACGCAATTCCAAGATAAGAAATGCCAAGGATTGACGACTCCTACCAGCAGCTGGAAAGAGGCAAGAAAAGATTCTACCCAGAGTTTCAAAGGGAGCATGGACCTGCTCCCCGTTGATTTTGGGTTTCTAGCCTCCATCACTGTGAAGTAATACATTTCTGTCATTTTAAGTCATCCAGTTTATGGCCATTTGTTATGGAAGCCCTAGCAAAACTTATATAGAATGCTATGCTCTTTTAGTGCTCCCTTTATACAGTGATAGTAGATGAGAGAAATAAGGTTACTATGTAGATATGGGAAGGTCCACAGGGTTGTCATGGCTAAAGTAACTTCTTTGGTAAATAACTGCCTACGTCATTTTTCCCTCAGTGCGTGGCTTTCCAGCTCTGTTTTTCGGTGATCTCTATCGCGAGTTTTGTGGAGCAACGTTAAGGCTTTTTGTTGTGGTGGTGGTAGTTTATCGATGTTTTATAGAAACACTGGAGCACTAGCATGTAATACATTTGGTTTCTGATATCAGGATACTATTCTTGTCTTCAGGTGGCTTGTTGAATATATAATGTTGAGTTTGTGTTTCTGTGGACATTAAGCTACTCACATAAAATATTGTGTTGTTTTGTGCATCAAGTCATTGAAATTTTTCTATTGTGCCACTTTAGAAGACAATGTAAAACAGAATGTAAAAGAAGTTATAAATATTTGTTTTGTAAAGGAAGAAGTCTGAGTTTGGAATATATTTTACCTTCTCAAAAGATTAACAGAGTAGAATAAACCTACAATGGAGAGACTCCTAAAGATGGTGGGGTTGGAATGGGACTCTTTAGTTGTTTTTGTAAAAACATGGAGAAATGACCTGAAAGTAAATAAATGTTGCCATCTTTTAGATTAAAAAAAATAAAGATTTAGCTATTGATATTTTGCCAGTTTCTCATAATTACTTTTTGTCGGCCTCTTTTCCTTAACATCCTCAAATATCAAATTATTATGAAGTCCATGTTTATTGTTTTTCCCAGGCGTAACATGGTCAGCCTTAGGTATCAAAATTTTATTGTTTCAAAACTTTCATAATAAAAAATAGGAATATGTGTGCACTGGGGGCAGATAAAGCCACACAGCAGTGAGGAGACTGGACTTGGAAGAGAAAGAGCAGGGTTCATTCCTAAATAAGCTTATTTACTAATTGTGCTGTCTTTGGCAACTTCATTAACTTTCTGATGCCTCAATTTCCTTATCTAGTAATGAAAAATTAATATTTACCTTGTATAAATTTCGATAAGGATTTTAATGAGAATTAAATCATATAATAATCCTGTAATAATAATAATCACCCTGTAATAAGTGGAAGCTCCTGTTCTTATTATTTTTTTAATTTCCTTTTTTTTCCCTAAGAGGTATTTGTAGTTCTTTTCAAAAGAAAAGAGCACATTTTAAAAGCTTTGGTATGAAGCCTACCTATGGGGTACAACAAATTCCTAAAGAGACCAATTAGAGAAAAAGAAACACTTTTTTTGCACCTAGACTTTTGGTTGCACCTAATATAACTCCTTAATTTATTTCCTACAGATGTTGCATATGATCTAGTAAGAATAAATGTGGATGTTTCATGATATAACAATGTGGGCCTCTGAAAGCTTCTGCACTATATAATCCTTGTTTGGTTTTGTTTGTTTATTTATTTATTTTTTTTCTGTGAAAGCTCTCATTGCATTATGCTGTATCATTCTCTGAATAGGTCCAATTCAGACATACTCATTTTACAAGTCAAATGCTTTATCTACATGCCAAAGGCGTAAACACTGATCTTAAATTTTCTATCTCTGAAAATCAATGAGTTTAGTAATAGGAATTATTTTTTTTTTCTTTCTGTCAGTGCCAAAGACTCTTGTTGGAGCTCCTTTGACATGGTTTTGATGTTGTGCAAAATGGAAGGGAGCCAGTTCACACCCCTGCAGCTATTTGTCTCTGCTTGATTACCTGGGGAAAAGCATAGCTCTGTCAGTGCAATCGTCAGAGAGCTCTCCCAGGAAGCCTCTGGAAACATAATCTGAAGCCCTTTTGTAATAGTTACTAGGTCAAATATTAGTTCTGTCGTGCACCTCCATACTTGCATACCAAGGTGTGCCAACCACTCCCTATTCTGCAATGAAGAATCTGTAGCATCCTTCTGTGTAGTGAGGAGGTGGGGCCTGCACGCCAAACCCTGGGCACAACTTCAGGGACTTCAGGCAGCCATCCGGCAGGCTGTAAAATCCCAGGAAGACAGAAGCGTCAAATGCCAGCCTGTCAACCTCCTTGAAGAAGATGGATGAGACTATCAATAAGCCAATAAAGCAAAGGCAGACTGATGCAAAGCAAAGGCAGACTAATGCAAAGCAGTGGTGCCCGTGACAAGGAGCCAGCGGGAGGAGTGACAAGGCAGGAGTCAATAAGGCAGCTTATTACAGCCAAAGCTGATAAGTGGTATCATTGTCAATAAGTAGAGACTGAACCACCTGGGAGAATTAATGTCCCTTCAATCAGGAAAGTCAGAGTGGGGGGCAGATGTAGCTCTGTGTCTCATCCTAGGAATGGAGTAAACTCGTTCTCCACTCTCTAAGACAACAGTGGTGCTGAGACAGGAGGCTAGAGTACATACATTGGTACCCATGATTTTCTGGTTCTGTGCTGCAAAGCAGATTTGGGGAGAAGTGTTGTCTGTTCACATCTTAAACTTTATGTCCTGTCAGTCTCTCTAGCATATCAACAAAGCAATGATATTTTATTTTTTTAAGATTAATTTTTTTTCTCAATCAATTTTTACCCAACAGCCCAAACTGGGTAAAAAATGTAGTTATTCTGCACTTCTATTATAATTTCCATGTACTTGTCAGAAATCATTAGCTTATCAATAAATATTTGATGATGTCTCATTGTCAGGATGTACAAAATTATTTCACACATGACTGTATACGCATGTCTTTCTGTACACTAAAGAATAAAGTAAGATCAGCGATGATTAGAAAGAGGTTTATATAGGCTATGGAAGGTCCAGACTACTATGATCTGGGTTATTATTATTATTTGTTATGTTATGTGTCTGAAATCTCTATAAGGCAAAATAGGACCATTTCAAATCTTTTCAACTACCTAATTTTTCCAACACTGTATTTTTTTGTAGGTGTGGCCTTTCTATTATAGTATGTAGCTAGATATACTGAAGAGATAATCTATGCCAACATGGTATTTTCTACCATCATTAAGAAATATTTTTTTTTAGTAAAACAGAGGTAGCTATCTCAGGTTTATTGATATATTGATGAAAAGTGTCCATAATCAGAGGACTCAGATCAATTTCTTTTTTTCCTAATAGAAATTCTGTAACTGCGCCTAATCTTGTATTCAGTTTACTCCACCCAGCATCATCAGTTAGGGTCACTCTTCACAGAGAAGTGCAAAAATCTCAAGAGATTCAATGCCTTTCAGGCCCTCACAGGTTTCTAACCCCCTGTAGATTAACAGGAAAGTAGGGTTTCGTTGGGAGCCAAGTTGCTAAACATAACACAGGACTCATAGTTCATTTTGAATTTCAGATAAACAAATAACTTCCTAATGTAATATGTCCTACATGATATTTGAGATATATTTAAAGTAAAACATTATTCATTGCTTATCTGAAATTTAAACAAAGGGTGTCCTAGACTTTTATTTGCTAAATCTGATACCCTAAAGCAGGTTTCCCAGTATTTCCATGTGAAGCTGGGGCAGAAGCTTTATTTTTCTGATCTGGGCTTCCAGTACTTGTCTTTCACAGACCACTTTAGAATTCTCTAATTCCCAGCTCTTCTGACCCACTGCAGATAGGCACTTTGTGCAGCTTCAATTGCCTCCGTCAATCTTGCCTCTGTCCAGATTTAATTTAAGCCTCAGGCTACACTGTAGCATTTGTTCTATTGTTCTCCTTCCTGTATATAAGTCATTTTTTGGCACATTGCTCAATGGAATTCCAAGTAAAGCTATGTATGAATATAATCCAGGATTAGGTCAGTTATCCTCAGGGCTAGTAATTTCCTTATTTTCTTCCTGCTTGGAATCTACTGAAATATGAATACAATATGAAAATCCCCAGCATCATGTGAAACCAACCCAGCAATAAAAAGGAAACCATCCATTTACTAATCTGTTTTATTACAATAATAGAATGAGATCATCCAAACTGTAACTTTTAATAGAATGTTTCAACACTCAGCAGCTGAAACTCCCATTGCATCGTGTCTGCCAGAATCCAATGTTGTTTTCCACCTGTAGCTCAGTTCACTTCATTCTTCTCCCTTCTGCCTTGTTACCCTGACCTGCCAAAGCCTAACCAAGCTCCCAGCGCTGCTGCCACAGACAAGACCCAGAAATCTAAATTGCACTAGAACACAAAAGGCAATAGTGAACCTCATCCCATGAATACTAAGGCTGAGTTACCATTCTCAGTTCAGAACAGATTCCTAACTCATTGGCTGACCCTGTTTCCAAGTAAAATTTGGACACACTGTGTCATATGCCTATTGTTCAAACCAGTCAAGAAGCAGATCTAACAATGCTTTTTGCACAATTGGTTTATATTTAGAAAGTAAGTTCATTTTTCATTAAGAGTTATTAGAAAACTCTGGGGATAACTCAATTATTTGAATGTTTTCTTCTATGAAACACTCCTAAAATTTGTTGATGGTTTTTTCATTGGTGGTTTGAGATTTAAAAACATAAAAGTGAGCCTTGAAAATACATTCTTAAACAAATGTGATCTTTAAATATTATGATATTTTGGTCATTAATCATTTTGATCCATTCTTCTTCTAAAACAAAATAGCCTCTGCCTTTTCATTTTCTCCTTAGGAAATCACATTATCTCTTCCAATAATAAGGGATACTATTTTAGCTCAGTGATTCCCAAATTTGTGGAATCAAAGAACAAAAAAACAGGACTCAGAACTCAGTAAGGTACTAATAAGAGTTTGAGTGGTATTTTCAATATTTCAAAAAGTTTTATAAAAATGTAAACATTGAACTCAACATAAAACTGCCTAGAAAAAAAACCTTAACTTTTGGCTAGAATATTGCTGACTCATACCATAATCAACACACTGAAAATAAAAGATAAAGAAAAATTTTCTACAGCCAGAGGAAGCCAGCATTTTACATACAGGGGAACACAAACTTAAATGACTGCAAATTTCTTATCAGAAACCTTGGAGGCCAAAAATCAGTAGACCAGCATCTTTAAAATGCTTTAAAAAGCGACACAAAATGGTCAACTCCAAAATATATATATTGCCAAAATACCTTTCGGGAATGACAACGAAATAAAGGCATCTCAGATGAAGGAAAACTAAAAGAAATCAGCACCAGCAAACATACTTTAAAAGAAATGTTTAAAGTGGTCCTTTAGGCTGAAGAGAAATTGTATCAGAGGAGAACGTGGAACTTCAGGAATACAGGAATAGTAACAAAAATGGTAAAAATATAGGTAAATATTAGAGATTATATTTCTCCTCTTAAGATCTTTAATGTACATGTGACTTGAAGCCAAAGTAATGCAGTGTATTTCAGATGACTTTTCAAAGTATGCTGATATGTTATGCAACTATAGCATAAACATTTTACTTGAAGTGGTGAAATCTTAACTCTAAATATACTGTGAAAGATCAGATACATATATAGCAATCCCTAAAGCAACTTCCTAAAAATAACAAATAGATCAACCTAAAAAGTTAATAGGAAAATAAAATTACTACAATATATTTAAATAAACTAAAAGAATGCAGAATAGAAAGAAAAAAGAAACAAAGAACAGAACAGAGAAAAACAAAGATGAAATTATAAATTGACAGATGTATATTCAAAAAAATCAAAATTACATAAAATGTAAATGTGGTAAACATACCAATTAAACACAGGCACTGTCAGATTGGATTTAAAAAAAGAAGAGACAACTATGTGCTGTTTACAACAAACACAGATATAATTATATAAGACATTTTAAGTAAAGGAATGAAAAATATATATCACGTAAACACAAAAATTTTAAAACGCTGGTACGACTATATTAAAAAGTAGACTTTAGAGTAAAAACCATTATCCAGGATAAAAGAGGGGTGTTAGATAATGGGGAAAAAATTAGTTCACCAAGAAAACAACAAAATGAAATGCATCTGAACCTAACTATAGGGCTTCAACACAATTGAAGCAAAAGCTTATAGAATTTGAAGGAGAAAAAAACTCTGCAATTATTTATGGATCCTTGAACACTCCTTTCTCAAGAGTGTCTAGAACAGCAAAAGAAAATGCAAAATATAGAAGATCTAAGCAACACTATGCGACAACTTGACCTAACATACTTATCGTACACTCCAACCAACTGCAGAATAAACATTTATTTCAAGTCTGCATGGGTCCTTATGAAGACACAACATACCTGGTCCATAAAATAAGTTTTAACAAAGTTAACAGAATATCATTCATACAAAGTATGCTATTTAATCATAACACAATTAAACAAGAAATTAATAAGAGAAAGATTATTTAAAAATCTCCATTTACTTGGAAAGTAAATTAAATAAAGGACTACTAAATAATACAACAATGAAAATTGAGACTCTCAGGAAAACTTGGAAATATTTTGAAATGAATAAAAAAATAAAATAATAGCATATCAAAATCTGTGTGATGCAGTTTAAAAAGTGCTTAAATAACATCCATAATATTAAAGGTTTACATTAGAAAAGAATAAAGGTCTCAAGTGAATAATCTATGCTTCTACCATAAGAAATTTGATAAACAAAAACAAATTAAACCCAAAGAAATATAAAATGAACGGATACATATAAAAACAGAAATAAAACAGAATAGATCTAGAGAAATATCTCAAATAGTTCTTTCTTTTCTTGTTATTTTTTTTTAAGATTATTAAATTGGTTAATTTTTGGCCAGATACAATTTACCAATATCAGGATTAAAAGTGGGAAATCACTCCAGAATCTACTACTATTAATAAAATTTTAAAAAAGGCTAGAAGAAATTCTCTGCCCAAAAATTATACAATATAGATGAAAGGAATCAAGGCACTGAAAAAAACATACTATCAATATTCACTCAAGAAGAAAGATAATGTGAATTATCATTTATTTATTTATTAAATAGGTTGAATTCATAATTCAAAGTAAACCCCAGGCTGCTATAATTTCACTGGCTAATTCTATGATCATTTTAAAAAGAAATAATACGAAATCTACACAATCTTTCCCCCAAAATAGAAGAGCTTAGGACACTTCCCAACTCATTTTATGAGGCTAGTATTACCCTGATATCAAATCCAAACAAAGATATAATGATAGAAAAAGCACAGACCAATACACTTTGTGAAGAAAAAAGCAAATATCCCAATATATCCAGCATCTATTAAAAAATAATACAACATGACCAAACTGAATTTACACTGAGAATACAAGGCTAGTTCACCATTCAAAACCAACCAATGTAATTCACAGCAAACTAAAGAAGAAAATACCTATGGTCAACTCAATAGAGAAAAAAATCATTTGCCAAATTCCATACACATTCATGATAAAAACTCTCAGCAAACTCAGAACAGAAGGAACAACCTTAGCCTTGTAAAAATTATTTACAAGAAACTTGAGATCACACTATACAAAATGGTGAAAGGCAGAATGCTTTTCCCCTAAGATTGACAATCAGGAAAAGATCTCAATACTCACTACCCCTAATCAACATCATGCAGGAAATTATAGCCAGTTAATAAAGCAAGATAAAGAAGTATGCAGATTTGAAGGAAAGAAATCAAACTGTGTCTTCTTGCAGACAATGTAGTTGTTTTACATAGATGAATCTGAAGGAATGTACAAAAAGAATATCCTAGAACTTCTAAGTGAGTTTTGCAAGGTCACAAGTTATACGGTCAATATATAAAAATCAATTGCATAAAATACATCTCATGGGAACTTTTGGAGTGTAGGAACCATTAATTTATCTGTGGTTTTACGCAAGTTAAAGTAAACATTTAATTTGACCTAAATGTTAGCATCCAGTGGCCAGCATTTAAAAAATGATGGTATGATATCATTGTTAGGCATGATTTTAGAGGTAAATATAGATAGATGGGTTACAACAAACTCTGTTTACCCTTGAGGAGAGCAATTACTGGAAATGTTTTACTTTACACTTTATATTCTTTATGTATGACAAAAAGGAAGAATATTAATAAAAGAAATATATGAAATCTGTTGAAGCCTGTAAGATGTCCATTTTTGCAATATCTTACTGCTTTGAGCATATTTGAGAAAAATAATGTGCCAAACTCATGATGACATTGGTCTGTTAAATAAATTTTACTGATTGCCGCGTCTGTTCCATGCAACATCCTGGGAAATAGTGTACTCAGAAATTGTGATTCAGGGAAGAATAGGGCATACATCTTGTCCACTAGGGTCTCTAATACTTGATGGTAGGTTGACAGATGCAAACATTTATTTGCCAGTTTGTATTTTACAATGTTCGAACACTAGCTGATGATTGATAGATCCGACATACAGCATCTCTCAGTGTTGTTCAAGGTGTGTGCCACTCCACAGATAGAGTGACTCTGTGATACACCAAGCCATGTGATCAAAAAAAAAAAAGTGCTTTGTAATTACTTTCAATAATATGCTTTTTGAATGTGTCATCATATTCTGTTTGAGTTTAATAACGGGTTACACTATCATTTAACTTTTACCATAAACCAAAGAATCAGGCAGTGGCATTACCTCATTGTTAGTTTACAAATGGGATAATTGAAACAAGCTGGGAGAGTCGAAGGAACTTTCTCATAACTGCCCAGCCAGTCATTGATAAAGCTGGGATTTGAACCCGAGTTTATATCAAACACCCTACCATAGGCTCTGTTTTGCCTGTTAACTGTACACTGAATAAACATGGTTTAAGGATATGCACAGAAGCCATGAGACCCACTGAGAAGAATAAAAAGCTAGTAAAACATATCCATCTCTATAAATTTCTAGATTTTTAGACATTGAAGGACATAATCCATCTGAATATCAGGGATCTCTTAGAGCCTCTTTCTTCTCAAGTTTCTCTGGAAACATTTTCTTAATCTACTTTGTTAAAATTACATCTACACGTTGGCTTCAAAACTGTTTATAATACTTTAAATTTAACCCCATGGAGCTTTGTTATAAGGGTATATTCATGTGATATATGAAGATGTTGTATAACATGAATAGATTGTTATGGGGCCTGCCGAGTGGCGCAGTGGTTAAGCACTGGCTTGGGAAGCCATGGGGCCTGCCGAGTGGCGCAGTGGTTAAGCGCTGGCCTGGGAAGCCAGCGGCCCTGGTTCAGGTTCCACATATGAGAGCCAGTGACACTGACCTCAAAAAAACAAACAAACAAAAAAAGTGGTGATGTTTGGGCCGGCCGAGTGGCGCGGTGGTTAAGCGCTGGCTTGGGAAGCCAGCGGCCCCAGTTCGGTCCCACATGTGAGGGCCAGTGGCACTGCCCTCAAAAAAAAAAAAAAAATGAATAGATTATTATGTATCAGTTTGAAAGACTGAGCTCTTTCCCATAGTCTCACTAATTTACTCATCTAACCACCTGTGACTTAGAAATTCTGTGTGTGTTTCTTAGAGCTACATCAAATTCATTGTACCCAGCCTGGCTTTTCTCCATTTCAAATACATTCTTCACCTGTGTCTTCTCCAGGAAAGAGCACAATTATCCACCCAGAAATCCAGGTGAGAAATCAGGCATTGCCTTCAGCTATTCGTTCCTTCTCAACTAATTTTAGACCAGTTGATTCTGCCTCTCAAGAACAGTCAAGTCTTCCCTTCTACCAAATTTAAGCTCTAAGTTTAGTACAAAAGGCAAAAATTAATGACAAGAGTGGTTCATTTAGAGAAACAGAGGAATTGAGATTGACTTGGCGAACAAAGAGTTTACCTCTTTGATCTCACTCTCACTTTGGAGCATAATAAATTGTTGCTTGGAATGGCACTTAAAGTTACTCATCAGATTTAATTTGCTCTACCTTTTTTGTAGCTCTCATTCCTTTTTCTCCTACTTTCTATTGTTCTTTTGGCTAAGCTCATATATGTGCATATGTGTACGTTAAATGAGTAACTATACCTATTTCTGAACCTTCATGGCTCATTCTTCATTCCAGACCACCATCTTTTTGACTGGATATCAACAGGGGCCAAAATGGACTCCTTCTTTTCCTGATTCTGACTTCTCATATTTATTTTCTATACTGTAGCCAGCATAATCTTCCTAAAATACAAATAGTTTCATGTTAATCTCTGTGCTCAAAATGCTTCAAAGTCTCTTTTTTTCTCCTTAAACAAAATGTAAATATTTTTGAATGACTTCTAAGTCTATAAGTTATCTGCCAGCCTAATTTGCTAGCCTCAATCCCAACCATCTCCCAATACATCAAACATTTCATAAACCATGCCACTTCCAAGAATACTCTATGATTAAGCTTACTACGTCAATTTCATGTCCTCAGACAACATACATTCTCACTGTGGGACTCTCCTTCCTTCTGTCCTCTCTGCCTGCAATCTTTCCTCTATATTCTTGTGTTTGATATCACTAACCTCACACTGTGGAATATTTCCAGGGTGTGTCCTGTTTAGATTATGTCAGCAGGCCTACTGTTCTCTGGAGTCCAATTGGGCTTGGTCAGTAAGGATTAGCACCAGAAAATTAGAGGGAAGAGACTGATGATAGGTCCCTTTATTCTTCTTACTTTATTTCCTCCCTGCAGGGTGACCATTCTGTGTACCGGACTGAGGGACTCGGGTTCCATAAGAGGCACTCTTCACAGAGTACTCTCTTCTTGGTCCTTTCATACCCAGAGGCATTCAAGGAGCCCCACTGGCACCAGTCATGAGATACTATACTGTTCTTGTGGTTCCCTATACCATGGCTACATTTGTTACCCTATGTAATTACCCTTTTATTAAGCTACCCTGGTATTAGGCTATTTTGTGTGTACCATTCATTTCCTTATGGGTGTTGCTGAATACAACCACTCTGCACTCTCCACCACCACTAAGAGTCCATTGACTGATGTTCATCTTTTGATTCTTGGTGTAAATGTCTCTTTATCCTAGCAGTTTTCTTAACTATAAGCCTGGATTAGGTGTCCCACTGTTTTCTCCCATAATACTATGTACTTTGCTCTGTCATATCACTTACAATTTTCTATAATTTTTCCCAATCTTAAGAACAATTAGTTTCATAAGAGTAGATATCATCCTGCATTGTTCAATTTGGATGCCTACACTTAACACTTTGTGTGGTATGCAGAGAGGAGTCATGGCCCTGGAGTGTGAACCATCAAGGTTCAAATCTCAGCTCTGCTATGTATGCCCTTGGTGTATAAATGTGGAGTGTACTATTTAATATATGTAAGCCTCAATTTCATCATCTTTAATATAAGGATTATCAACTTCATAATGAAACTGGTACATACCATAAACCAGTGCTTAGAAAGTTCTTAATATAATGTTTGACAATTAAGAAATGCTTAATAAATGTTTGGTATTATTGTTATTACTTTATAGTGCTTCAGAAATAATTGCCAAATAAACATTAACAAAATATGCTTATTTAATTTCACGATTATCTGAAATGTAAGCCACTCTTAAACATGCATGAAAACAACATGTTTCTTTGCTATAAAGTCCCCTAATTCAAGATAATAGTTAAATTTTTAACATCATCTATGATCTTTATTTTGCAAAAAGACCAACCCTTTGATTTTTTTAAATAATATAAACACATAAATGAATCCCTTTTATTCTGTTCATTTTCCACGACTTCCGAAGAATGTGAAATAGGTCCCACATTCCTTCTGAGAAGAAATAACACTTAAACAAACAGATTTAAGCACAATTTGTTTTCCATAATTTACAGTACGTTGAATGTGTGTGAAATCCTATATTCTTTAAAAAAAAAAAAAAGCTCTTTTTTCCACAGGAAAAACCAGGCTCGAAAGACTAAGCAGTCCAATTAGTTGGCTTCTGTCATCAGAAAACTTTGACCAAGTGCACTGGAGCCTCCAAGGACCCCTAATAGGATAAATACCCTCCAGAAATAACCTGGGAGTGCAGTAACCAATTTACAGGCAATAGCTCATGGAGAAGGAATATTGGATAGAGATTCTGCAGGGGGAAATTTAGGGAGGCTCAATGTAATTGTCCTCTTTTAAATTTTCCTAGTGTGTTGACCCCAGGGTAAAAATCTCCGAGACACCTTCCGTCTCCTCCCTTAATCCAGGTGACTAGTTTATCTCAGTCCATTTGAGCTGATTTTTCAAGTCCATTTCATGAGAAAAGAATCAAATGACTTCCCCACAGCTCCTTTGGAGAACTAGTGAAGTAGAGAAGACATCGATACAGTTCCTGGGAGGTAAAAATGATCTTTGAAATGGAAAATGAAAGAAGGAAAAACAAGATCTAAATAATACCCACAGAGCTTTTTCTATTAAAAGCAGCTTTATCCTTAGCTAAGGGGCTGGTCGACTTAAGCTTCATCTATTACAATAGCTACCTCAAGAGAAATTTTAAAATATGCAAAAGAACTCTTTTGTTCTATTTTCATTTTGTGCAGCAAAAACCTACCTAGTCCTCAGCAGAAAACGAACTTCAGGACCAATCACTGTAACTACCAAGTATAACCTAAACCCTACTCTAATTCATTACTCTTAAAATATTAAATATGATCAAATTTATTTGGAATTGTTTCCTATGGGAATAAAAGTCTGCAGATTTATCCACATCAAGTACAGACAGAGACATTTGTAATCTTGGCTGTTTGGGCAGAAATTGTCAAATGACAATAATCTTGAAAAATATTGCAGCCATTTCTCATCCCGGAGGGTCAAAGTTACAGTCAAACTATGAAAAGTTTAAAATTATTTTTAAGTTTTTCTTCCAAGAGCTGAAAGGCAAATCATAAGATCAACCTGGGTGACAAAACAAGAACCACGGCCTCTTGCTTGGTCCTGTTTAACCCACAGCATTAAATGTAAGATTGCTTCTAGCTTTAGTAGTGCAACATAACAGCCCTTCACTAGATCCTGGAAATGTAGATGGGCTTTCTGTCAAGGTGGGTCAGCAGTATCATAAAAGACACTGACGGATGTGTCAGTCAAGTGAAATTGCAAACATGAGTTTTAATTTTTTCTGCTACCTGAAGACCTCTTTCAGTATTAAGGGCACCGGGAAGGTCTATACTGTATTTGGATGAGAATGACCAGATTTACTGTATTTGGATGAGAATAACCAGATTTATTCCATCTCCTCATCCCACCAATCCTCCCCCACACAGCCCAAGATGTTATCTATTTTTAGTTTTGTATTTTGTTAAAATTGAACTTAAATCTCAACTTATTTACAATAGTATTATGTTTTCGGTGACTAAAACATATCTTTAAGGTAAGATATCGGCAGAAGCCTGGCTTGTTAATTTTAAAGTAATTTAAATACATTTGTTGGGAAAATTCAAACACATCACACACAAAGACATGCACACGTGAACACACATATGCACACATTAACAGCCCACATGCCTATCAATTACTCTACATCCGGTCTGTTCTTCCATAAAACGAGAGGCTAATTCTCCCTTCATGCTTCCCTGTCACAGACGGCTGTCATCAGCATGACTAATATCACACCAGGATATGATTAATTGTTCTCTGAAGTACTGTGGTTCTTGGAAATGTAACTTGAATAGCTTAATTCTCTCCCAATATATTTTATTAGGTTGACTCTTTGGGTTATACCTGGACAGTTTAATGACATAAGCCATGTCTCAGGAAGAGATAATGATTTTTCCTTAGGTTTTAACTGATAACAACATCTGCAATAACTTTTGATGATAAAGCTTTCGTTTTTCGATACTCATTAATTTGTGCTTGATTTCATATAGTTCGCTAAAATTCATTTATATAATTTTGATTTCATCCATATTTTCATTATGATTGAATCAATAGTATGATTTGTAAACCAAGTAATGATAAATTAGATTTATTTGGAAAGAAAAATACAATTAACTCAATTATGAATTTAATATTCATTATTTACATCATTATAGTACACAATTAATAATTCAAGAAAGATAACCTCTCCTTTGTTGAAGATGTTCACATAAAAATGAGCATAGTGCTTTCATAGCAGTTACATATGAGTCGGATCAGAGCAGGAAGGAAATTCAGACAAGAGAGATGTGTTCAACCAAGACTCTGAGTAATTATATCCTTCATAGCAACTGATGTAAATATGAGGTCTGACACTTAAGTTCGTGAACTCATCCTAGAAGAAGTGTTACATACCTCATTGTTGATTATCCCACAACCACCTTCGAAGTACTCCCCTTGAGAAGCTATGCACGGATACTAGTGCCTAGTCCACCCTTCAAAGCAATTTTGGAACCCTTTTTCTAGAATGGCCATCAGAGCTGTCATAGGATTACCCTGCATGTCCTGAATGTAATCAAAATGTCTTCCTTTCAATATTTCTTTATCTTTGGGTAAACAAAAGAAGTCATTGGGGGCCAGATCAGGTGAGTAGGGAGGGTGTTCCAATATAGTTATTTGTTTACTGGCTAAAAACTCCCTCACAGACAGTGCTGTGTGAGCTGGTGCATTGTCGTTGCACAAGAGCCGTGAATTGTTGACAAAAAGTTCAGGTCATCTAACTTTTGCATGCAGCCTTTTCAGCACTTCCAAACAGTACACTTGGTGAACTGTTTGTCGAGTTGGTACAAATTCATAATGAATAATCTATCTGATATCAAACAAGTTTAGCAACATCGTTGCAACAAGTTTGCACACTTAATTGTCAGACCTTGTATACAATATTACTTTTTCTTAAAGTCCATAGATATCTTAGATTGTCTCAAGGACTTTAGAAATCTGACCACACTCTCAGTTATGTAAATTGAAGAAATATTTATAAATAGCTGAATTTTAATTGAGGAAACAAAGGTAAATTTCTTATTCAAGAATTTGTAGCTCCTAGGGGCAGAGTTGGTATTAGATTTCTTACAGTAGAACTTTTTAAAGTCACAAACAGGCATTGTTAAATTGTGTTTTAAATATTAATTTGTGTTATTTTCCCTACGTAGGCAAGGATAAAAGAAGAATGGTATAATCATACTCTCTAAATTATCTCAGAATCCAAATCTGTGCTTTTTTTCATATAGTAGGTATGCTTAATCACTTACTACAAGTGAATTACTGACTTAATGGGTTCCTCTGCTAACATGTTTAAAATATCAACTACATAACAGTATTTTCCATGTTTTCCAAAGTAAATACTGGAAAAACATTTTGGGTTCTTGAGTATGAAGCTAGTATTATTCTTTGGGTAAGGTCCTACAGCAACAACAGCTGAAAGAACACCTTCCTTTGAAAATTTTTTTTTTCTGTGCTAAAATAATCAAAATAATAATAACAAAAACCTGACATACTACATTTAAGAGAATTTAAAAAGCTGAATTATCATCAGTAGTTGAAGTAAGAAGTATGTTAATTGTACATCAAATTATGAAGCCCTTTGATTCCACTGAGTGGCCTATAAACTGCCTTTCTGTAAAGTGCTTGCAGACAGTAGGTGAAAGATTCCAAATTAAGAATACTAACTCATTGGAGCTGAAGGCTAATCTAATTTATGATATGCCTCATCACTAATTGCAGTACAGACAGGATCCATATTAAATTTGGGAATTTTTACTCCGGTCCATAAATTGAAATTGTAGGTTTTACCATAATCTTTTGTAGATTTGGCTATAAATTGTCAATTGAGTTACACAAATAGGACTACAACCTTTCAGCTAAGACACAGAACTCCACTTTTCCATGCTCCTTCAGTTTATAGGCTGCTTTTTCAAAAGCAGCAGGTTGAATTAAAAAGGCCAAGGTTTGGGCTGGCTGAGTGGCTCAGTTGGTTAAGAGCTTGCTCATGAGTGCGAGCTGAGCTCTGAGCAATGGCGGTTCAATGCCAGCCCGAGCTGAGTTGCTGTTGAGCTGCCAACAGGTGGCAGGATGGCTCAGCTAAAAAAAAAAAAAAAAAAAAAACCACAAAAAACCAAGGTTCTACTTTAAAATGAATTGCTATTTTTTTGTAATAAATGTAAAGGTTCAATGAAACATTTTGTATAAATATTCCCAAAATATGTGCAAAAGCATATGATAATATGATAAACAATTTGTTGTCCCTCAAGTGGCAAATTTTTACTGAGTAGAATACATTTCACAAATGTTTACAACATTGCACATATTTACTAAAAAAAGAATAGGAATTTGATTACTCTACTCCCCTCTTTCATCTCCCCTCTAAATATACATATGATATATTTATATATTGTATGTATGTATGTATATCTGAATTTACATAGTATATCTCTGACATCCTTTGATTGTTATTTTCAACTTTCATTCATACATTACAATGATATTCAACACAGACCCATAGCATCCATCTCATAGCATCTATTTATATTAAACTTTTTCAAGTGAAAGAATAAGTTATTGACCTGGGATTTTAACAACTTATATTTCTCTACTCCTAGATTCTTGCTAAATATTAGTCAATTCTATCCAGTCTATTTTATATCTCCTTCTCAATACAGACTGACATAGATCAGACATAACAAAAGCATTAGCTTTTTATACTCCTTTCTTAATTCTTGGCTTAAGCCACCTTGCTGAATTTCCCATCTGCCTTTTGCTTGTCTGTTGAGTAACCCTCAGAAACTATATTTTGAACATCATACATCTCCCCAGTGTCACTCTATGAATATTTCATCTGGACTTACATTTGTTATCAGATCGTCACAGCCTTTGACTGTTAAATATTACATTTACACCATAACTTTCTCAAACAAGCTAAATTTCACAACCTTATTGAATTACAATAGGTGACCCACACTACAGTAACATTCTAAATTATCATTTGTGTTTTCTTCTTTCTTGAATATTCATAGAATGTTAAATAAGGTAGAGAAATACTCAAAATTAAAAGGAAGAGAATACTTTAAAGAAAAATCATTTAATAAACCAACCTTCAAAAACCACTATTTTATGAAAGCATAATGCTGAGTATGTTTTTAAAATAGCCTGAAACATGAGAGAGAGAGAGAGAGAGAGAGAGAGAGAGAGAGAGAGAGAGAAACAGAGAGACAGAGGCAGAGAGAGAGAGAGAGTGAGAAAAAGAGAGAAAGAAAGAGAGAGAGAGAGAGAGAGAGAGAGAGAGAGAGAGAGAGAGAGAGAGAGAGAGAGAATAAGTGGATGGCAAGAAATAACCATGTAGCTTTTACAGAAAAAATGGAAAATAATCCAAGATATCCCAAGTTATAAACATATATTTTTTTTTTCTAAAGGGCAGTGTCCTGAGGGACGTGTAATTAGAGTAATATAGTTCATAAGTGGGTCTTAGTGCAACCTGTTTCTCTGACACAAAGCATGTTGGATGAAGCAAACAACACAGCCTTGAGCTTGGGAAAATTGAGTTGCAATCAATCATGGGGGGGGGCGTCTTTCAAATTTCCTTCAGAGAACTCCACTATGAATAGTTGAGAATGAATTTTGTCCTGCATTTTCAAATGGATCTACAATTCTGGAGCCATATTCTGGACTACAATGGCAGAATTGAAATTGCTAGAGATAATAGTTGTCACAGAATGATGAAGCACACAATAAAATGATTTTAACATACACTTGAGTTATTTTATTTAAAAAAAATTAGATTGGAAGAAAGCTGTTGAAATTTATACAAGTCTTATAACAGAAGACCTTAATCCTAAGAAGAATGGAGTATAAAAATATTCCAATAAATTTTATGGAGAATTGAAACAGATGATGGACATAACCTTAGAATTATATGATTAAAAAATGAGGTCTTGTTGTTATTGTTATGCTCTATGGAAAATGATTTTCATTTTTTCTGTGTTTTGCATATAGTGTGATAAGGCAGAACATTTTCATATTGTGCCTATTAATAAAACACAGGAAAATATCTATGATAGAGAAGAAGCTCATTCTCCAAGGTTTATTCAACTATTGGTTTCTGCAAAGCCACAGGAGGGTTAATTAATATCAAAAATGTGATAAGATAGGCCAGCAAAGTGGCGCGTTGGTTAAGAGCTGGCTTGGGACGCCAGCACCCCTGGTTCAGATCCCACATATGAGGGCCAGTGACACTGCCCTCTACAGCAAAGATGGTGAACAACAGCACCACCTGGATCTGGGCTGCTGTGAGTCCCCGGGATGGCATAGCTGCAGCCCCTGCTGCAGTGGGCTGCCATAGGCTACAGTGAGTGGCCGGCAGCCAGTGTAAGTGGCTGGCTGCCGGTACGAGCTGCCAAGAGCCACTGTGAGTGGCCATCCAGAGGCCGGCGGCCAATCTGCCTCACCTGAGAAGAGTGCAATGATGATACCAACATGGGCCAGTAAAGCAATGTCCTCCACAACTAGACTGAAGAACAAAAAGGACAACAACTTTACTGTTCCCCTTCCCTGGTTCCCCAATGCTGTTCTCCTCCCCCAATTCCCCAATAAAAATCTTAAAAAAAAAAAAAAAAATGTGATAAGATTCGTGAGCTTCTGGAATTGGACCAAGTCAATCTACTTGTCAAGCCATAATCACCAATCAGCAATTAGCTTTTAAACATGTGTAGCTTTGATTGGAACTATTGACATAGAGTGAGGGCTCTGGATTTCAATGTCAATCTTGTTTTCTTAGAAACCTACATATCTCCTATATTAGTTAAAATAATGATAATAATAAAAAGAAAAACTAGTGTGACTTCATAGTGTCTCTATCAGAAATCTGCCATTGTTGTGCCTCTTTATTTTCTATCTAAAAAGACCCTACTAATAGATAGTAATCATGACATGCCATTCTTCAAAGGAAGTCAGCTTTCCAGTGGAAATCATTTCACATATGGGCAGAGGGGTGGTTAGGTTTCACTCCCAGCAACATCATCATGAAATGACTTAACATATTACATGGAAGTGAATGATTTGTAATATCCTTGTAATATTTGGTGAATGTTGTGTTCTGTTTTGTGCAGAAAGATAGATGAAAGAAATAATCTATGAGAAAAAACAATCCTTTCGAATTAAGGTAGATAGAAACAACATAGCTGCTACAATTTTGACATGAACTGAAAGGTGCAAATAAATTGCTTAAAAATGCACACAACTGCTGTGAGAATCCTTGGCTGAAGAGGTTACAAGCGAAGAGTGAAAATGAAAGAGGATTAGCCAATTTGGGCGGCTAGAAAGAAGAGAAAATCAAAGGCAAAACTGAGTTAATGAAAGATCCTAGCTTCTATCACTCATGATGACCTTCTTACTCCATAATCTCATGGTATATTTTGGTGGCTTTTGTTGAATGTTTCTGGTGGATATTGCCACAGCAAACACTTAGTACTTTTGCTGAGGCCCATATTTTGAACAATAAAAGAAAATATATGACAAGGTAGGAAAGAAAAAATAATGAATGCAATGTCTTATCTTAAATACTTTCCAGAATCTGAAATTAATAAAAATCAAATAGTCAAGCCACAATGGAAAGCAAATGACTGACAATTGGGTGTGTTACTTTAGGAAAGGATTACAGAAAGTTTGGTTTGATTAATTTAATGCTAATGATCCCCACATATTTCTTCTACTAATATAAAATATGGAAGCATATCAAAATTGATTTAACAGGTACTCGTCAAATATTCTTTTATGGTGCTTATTGATATTTCTTAATCCTATTGTATCCATATGCATTTCTATCAACATACCACTGTAAAACTTGTGCCTGGAAACAATTAACATTTGTTTTTGCTCACGTCATTGGATAAACAGAGCAGTTTTGCGGATTTGAGCCATGCTTGGCTGTTTGGGGTTGAACCTGTTTATGCATCTGTGGGGCAGTTTGGCTGGAGCCTGCTGGACAAGGACGGCCTTGATAACATATCCGGGAGCTGACTGTCAATGAAAATGATCAGATGAATAGGCAATATGCTTCTCATTGTACAGCAGGCTAGTCCCGATTTGTTTAGGCTTGGTTCCAGAAGAGAAAAAGAGTAGAAGCATGTAACCATTTGAGACATGGGCTTGAAATTGCCAAAATGTCATTTCCGCTTCAAGTTATTGGTAAAGAATTAATCTCAAATTTCTATATAGGTGATGTGAATTTGTGAATAGTAGTTTGGTGGATATAAGGAAATGTTCAAATTCGTATTAAGAAGTTAGCTTATCTGGTCTTGCTCAGGGATGGGTTATATAACCATAATTATTTTTCCTGTATGGATTTGGCCAGGGTCCTAGAACCAGATGGGATTTGGGGACATGGGCAAGAGAAGCCATTTGAATCAGCACTGCTGAAATTACTGCCTCGAGATAAAAGCTATACACAAATTCAGACCAAATATAAAGTGGTCCTTTGACATTTTCATACAAGGAGCTAGCATTATTCAAAATCTTCTTGCAATTTCTGCTTAGAAGATTTTACTCATTTGCCAAATGTGCCCCAGCTGCTCTATTTGGATGGCAAACCTAACCTTCTTGTTCACATCCATGATCAATTTAAAATTTGTTATACACAATTAAGATATAGGAATCTCAGCCATTCAGATGTCTCTCAAGATAATTACCTGGAAATAACCACATAAAATTGTCATCCAAAAAAGAATTTAATACCTATAATTTCTATGAGGGGTGTAATAGGTTGAATGCCTCCTACTACCCAATTCCTGTCCACCTGAAACCTCAGGACATTACCTTATTTGGAAAGAGGGTCATTATAGGTATAATTAGTTGAGGTAAAATGAGTTCATACTGGGTTAGGGTAGGCCCTAAATCTTAAAGCTGGTGTTTTAACCCCTTCACGCCCTAAGTATTCAGTGGGGGGAATGGCTGTGTTGATAATTTACACTAGTTTTAGATTTCTAGCCTCCAGAATTGTAAGGCAATACATTTTTGTTGTTTTAAGTCACCAAGTTTGTGGTAATTTGTTACGGCATCTCTAGTAAACTAATGCAAAGAGATATATGGTAACTAATAAATACACTCTTCATTCTTCTCCTTTAGCCTTATGTCTCAGATTTTTAAATAATACATGCATATTTTGTTGAGATATAATTTCCATACAATAACAATTATCCTTTTTAGAATACAATTCTATGAGTTTTATTCTATAGTCTTGTAATCACTGCTGAACCTAGTGCTTCTTGATTCTAATGAATGCTTATATCTTAATTTTAGAAAATATGTCTACATATGTTAGCTCGAGTCAGATTTAGACACCTGTATCATTTCATTTGTAAGAAGTACATCATTTGAAAACCTGATTTAAAAATGGACCAAAGACTGTAAGAGACACCTCATCAAAGAAAATGTGCAGATTGAAAGTAAGAATATGAAAGATGATCCCCATCATATGTAACAGGTTCTAAATCCTAAAGCTGGTGTTTTAACCAGCTTTTAATGCAAATTAAAAAACCAGCTTTTAATGCAAATTAAAAAATAATGAGAAACATCCATTAGAATTGCCAGAATCCAGAGCACTGACAATACCAAGTGCCGGTGAAGATGTGGTAAGAATGTTGATAAGAATGGAACATGGTACAGACGTTACGGTAGACAGTTTGGTGGTTTCCTACAAAACTAAACATGTCCTTGCCATATTATCCAGCAACCACTCTCTGCTATCTACCTACAGGAGCTAAAGTCTTATATCCACATGAAAACCTGCATATGGACATTTATAGCAGCTTTTTTCATAATTGCCAAAACTTGGAAACAACCGTGATGTCCCTCAGTAGGTGAATGAATCAAAAAACTGTAGTACATCCAGACAGTGGAATATTACTCAGCACTAAAAGGATATGAGCTGTTAAACCATGAAGAAAACACATGGAAGAACATTAAATGTATATTACTAAGTGAAAGAAGCCAATCTGAAAAGTGTGTGGACAGTATGATTTAACTACATGACATCCTGGAAAAGGCAAAACTATGGAGAGTAAAATAAATCAGTGCTTGCCAGGGATTGGCAGAAGGAAGAGACATAAATAGGCTGAGTAAAGAGGCTTTTTAGGGCAATGAAAATGTTCTGCATAATATCAGAATAATGGGTATATGTCATTTTACATTTGTCCAAAGTCATAGAATGCAAGACACCAAGAGGGAGCCCTATGGTAACCTACAGACTTTAGTGATTCTGATGTGTCACTGTATGTTCATCAATTACAACAAATTTACCACTGGGAGAGGCAAGGCATGTGTGGGGCCAAGGAGTATATAGGAAATCTCTGTACCTTCTCCTTCACTTTTTCTGTGAACCTAAAGCTCTAATAACTAGTGTTCATTTAAAAATAAAAATCTATCATATGCTTTATGTAAGGCAAGGCTGAACTTTAATAAACATTTGCAACGGTCCTGATTTATAGAAGGTACCATCCACTAAAGCACAGTCGTTCTGAAATGAATACACTGCAATCTATGCCTTAAGACCTAACAATTGGATGAGGGGTTTTGGAATTAGAAATACATCTTGAGCTGCCCTATAGTTTTTATAAACACTGTGATGATAGAAGCAAGCGTTTGAGAAGGCGTAAGGAGAATGTGTAACGGAAAGAAGTATTCATTCAATTTGTTTCAGAGAAGTCGATCTCCACTTTCTGTGATCCAAAACATGTAAAATTTAATGAATTCTTCAACTTTGAACTTCTATAGTATTTGATTTCAAATTCTAGACACTAAATTCATTTCTTTGCATTTAATGACAAACTCCCTTCTCCCTTATCTAGTTGCCCCAAACCACCGAATGATTAAGCTGAAGACTCTATTTGGGCAAACACTTGGTTTTTGATCTGAAGTTAACTATGAAAACAATTAAGAAATTCAAGATTATCTGGTCAAGTGGGATTAATGAATAGGCACTCAGGGAATGCTCCAAGGTTTATAAGTGCTTTTGAAGAAACAAAAGTATTTTATCTCAAATTTTATTGCTTTTACTTCTCACCTTCACCGTGCTGAATTTATATTTACACACTTTTTGACAACGTCTCCTGGTAGGAATCTATGTGTAAATTAGTGAATAAGCATTTCAGGGCAAGAAGAGAAGCAGTCTATAGTCATTGATTTTTCTCATGGGATTGTAAATGTATTTTTCTTGTTTATTGCTGAGTGTGGAGCATAATGGTTAAAATCTACCTGTTTTCCTCTGAGCAACAGGGTCGCCAGTTGGATTCGCAGCCCGAGCTGAGCTGCCACTGAGCTGCCAACAGGTGGCAGGATGGCTCAGCTAAAAAAAACAAAAACAAAACAAAACAAAACAAAAAACAAAACAAAACCAACCTGTTTTCTTCTGTCATTTTTCTTTTTTTAATCTCTTGGGGGTTTAAATTAAATCTTAATACACAAATTGGAGAAATATAAGTATTGAGTGAGGAACATTGTTTTGTTTCATATGGCACCTTGAGATTCTGCATTTAGGCTTTAGGACAGCTGTGTGGGTAATTTATTAAATGCACTTCTTAAGGTAGGTTAGGAATGGACACCTTCCTTATTTGTTTAAAGCAAAATTAACATAAACTATCTATCAATAAATACATTTTAGACAGTAGGCCTTAAAACCAAGAAAAATAATTAAACATGACAAAAGGTTATTTTTTGTCAATATAATATATTAGAAGACATACTAACTTGCTGCTTAGCCTTAGTTTCTGCGTTTGTAAGATGGAGCCATTAATAGCTATTAAATGAGAGTTGAATGAGATAATGAACATAAAGCATCCAAACTTTGCACACAATAAATGCATATCTTTACTGTTTTGTGTAATTTCAGATTATCAAGAAGAATATAGTTTTCAGAGAAAAATAAGAAAATATTTAAAATAATATGTAACGTTATGAGGAAGAATTTATTTTATCCTGAAGAACTGTAAAATATTCATAGCATTTATGCTATGCATATGATATTGCAACTGAGTATAATTCAATAGTTAATTTGAACCTCTCTCTAGAGAAATTAACTATTATCCTCCTAAATTTATTCTGTCAACAATCATTAGTAAGGTGGTTCTATGAATTTGGGCTTTAAGAATGGCCATAGGAGTGAGGCTATACCTCACATAAATGCATTCATTAATTCATCTATCTGTGGTATATAAAGAGGAATAAAATAGAATAACATTGCAAAATGATTATAGTGTAAGGAACAGTTAAGGAGACTTTAAAAGTGACTTTACCACCAAAACTCTACCTTTAATATTTAAGATAGAGTAATCTAATGGCATATATGGTTTTAAAAAATGGGGTAAAATGAAATAGAAGGAAATGGACATTGTTTTTAGATCCCCAATTTTTAAAAGGTTCCTATACAAAATGTTTAAGCATCTCCAATGGGAAATGAAAGGCAGGCATTAAAGAGATTGTCAAAGCCTTTCCACAATGTTCATCTCAAGAATAATTATTGTTTTGACAATCAAGTCTTTTTAAGATAACACCCACTCTAAATAATTGTCATTAATTTTCTCTACCCTAATGAAAGTTCCTTCTAAACAACTAGTCTTATTTTAAGGTTTATGAAGTATCTCTACTTCTTTCTTTTGTACATCCAAAAAGATCTTTGTCTCCAGATTCTATTCCTTAAGAATAATCTAAATTTCTAGTAAAAAGATATAAAAACCTTGGCAAACCTTGCCTTATGCAATTTGTTAAACTGTTCTCCCTCTCTTCCTAGTTGCACAATGGTATTTCATGTCTTCCATTCTTTACCAGGTATTTTGTTTCATCTTAGCTTAGCTTAATAGCACCCTTGTATACATGTGGTTTCTTAAACTGCTCTTTTTAACAGCAACATTTCCATATGTAAAGTAAATAGTTCAGAGACTATTTCTCAACATTTTCAGGATAATTTTACAAAATATTCTTTAAACAGTCTTGAAAAGATAGAAGCTCTTTAATAGTTAACTTGGTGTATTAAAACAAACCCCTTCTTAGTAAGTTGCATAATGTGACATAGGAGGATAGGTATTTCAATTTCTTCTTACATAAGAGCGTCCTGTAAGCCATTTACTCATGTCTGGGCCTCCAGGATAAGGTATCTGTCTAGTTTCTCATATTCCTTTAAGCCAAACTTTGAATACCATGTAAATATCATCATGGTATTAATAATCACACTCAAAAATCCTGTGGAAGCCAGTGTGCTTGTTAGATATTATTGAGAACATATGTTTTGCCAGGAACTCCATACATATGGGTGCCTTTTACTTATCTATTTTGGCTTAACTGATGTAGAAAATGACAGATAATCAAACTTAAAAGATGGTGAAACAGGGCCCGGTTGGGACCCCCATAAAAGAGGCCTTGCAATGTCCCTGGCCTCACCTCTCCCTGCCCTAGAGCTTAATAATTCATCAGCCCCCTCCCTGTGGTTTGAGCTTGGGATGTCCCCTGTCCCTGTTCCCTGTTTTAGAAAATTGCCTTGAAACTTATAATAACCCCAAGCTTACTGATCACAATCTCTGTGGCCTAGCATTCTTTCCAGGTTACTGTCAGCGCTGTTCCTGGGTTGGTGACCATGTTGGAGAACCACACTGCCTGAGGGGAGGCTCATGCAGACCCCCAGAACCATCACATAGCTTCTGGAGGCATGCCCAGATTTTCCCTTAAATATCCCAGGCTGGTCTGAGAATCTTAAGGCAGTTTTTAAAAGTGTTAACCTGCTGCCTTCTCAGACCACTAGTGCTCTGATAATAAATGCTTGTTTTATGACCCAACCGCTGTGTAGATCTATTGGCTGAGCGGCACAGGCAGCATGAGCCCTAGACTTGGGTTCAATGCCACCATATTGTTGAATTTTCTCCCCAAATAAGAACGCTTTAAAAAATAATCTATTCTTTTCCCCATTGCCATCTTCTGACTTTCTTTGGGAAATTTGACAGATGTATTTTAATTCTGTGAACCTTCAATATGCCCTAAAAAAAAGATGACTTTTAACCTCTGTGGTGCTTAATAACAATAACAATAAAAGTGATAATAGATGACAATAACAACAACAAGCTATCTATCTTTGACTATTTCTTGTTACCAAACACTGCCTTACAGATATTATCTCTAGTCCAACAAGTAACTCTTTCCATTAAATGGATTAGGGATTATACCAAAAACACTAGTTTATAATTATCCAATCTATTTGAAGTGCTGGGTTTTAGGCAAGCACTTTACATTCATTATCTTGTTTAATGATTACGAGGACTTATCCTACAACAATGGAAATGGAGAGTTCCAGAGATCATCATGAAGAGACTACCCCAGCCATCCCTGAAGACCCACTATCAGGCCCTCTGGACATCACCTGCCTCTTCTGCTTCGTGCACTTCCTCAGCCTGCTTTCTTCTGCTCCTGCTGCTTCACATATTGGTGACGTTTTAGTGTAGAATGATATGCAACAGCTGCAAAATTCCTGAGCTCAGGTGATTCTCTTCTGTGTCTCCAGCAGGTCAGCTCTGAGGGGCTCCAAACCACCTCAGGTAAACACAAAAGGACAGTATTTCACCTTCATACCTTCATACCCAGAGCTTTCGGACTAACCCTACAGCCTGAACCCCGTATTTGCTCTGTACCAAACTTGTATAACCCAAGAGTAACCATGGGGAAATCATTGGCCCATGGAGCAAAACTGAACAATAGGAAGGAGACTGAATCTGGTGGAAATATTATTTTCTCTTCTTGCACTATCTTGAAAAGCCAATTTCTAAAACAACCTTGCAGAAGATGTTCTGAAAAAAAAGCAATCATTTGTGCTTGATCACAAGTGCTGGCCATCATTCTTTTATTGTTATTCTTACTTTATCCCCGCTTCCTGTGGGTTGAATGTGACTCCCCACCCCAAACCCCAATTTATATGTGAGTTCTAATTCCCAGTATGCCAGAATGTGACTGCATTTGGAAACATCTGCTTAAGTTAAGATGAGGCCTTTAGGGTGGGCTCTAATCCAATCTGACTGACACCTTTATAAGAAGAGAAACTTTGGACACATAAAAGGACACCAGAGATGGGCCCACATATAGGAAAAATCATGTGAGCATCCAATGACAAGGCACCCATATGCCAGCCAAGCAGAGAAAACTCAGAAGAAACCAAATGTGATGACACCTTAATCTTGGAATTCCAGCCTCAAGAACTGTGAGAAAATAAATTTCTGTTGTGTAATGAACACACCCAGTCTGTGGTATTTTGTTATGGCAGCCCTCACGAACTAATACAGCCCATTCCTGCTTAGAATAATGGCACTCTCCAAATACATATAAAATTGGAGCATAACAGTTGGATTCCCGGCCTGTGGTGAGCAGCCACTGAGCTGCCAACAGGTGGCAGGATGGCTCAGCTAAAATAAATAAATTAATTAATTAAGAATTAAAAAATAAAATTGTAACACGAGAAGTGGTCTTAGGCTCTGCTTTCTGGAGAAACTAATCTAAGACTGCTGGTAAGGGCTATAGTATTTAATGGCAAAAAGAGAAATCTATTATCAAAAAACAATTTCCATGCATGTTTATCACTAGAGATAATGGATAAGCTTCGTGAAATATTATATATGTAAATAATTTTCTGTTCACACTGTCTTAGAGTAGAGATGGTAAACAGAACTAGTAGAGATGAGTAACCTTCATATGTAACTCTTTTTACATATGGTTCCAAATTCTGGTAAGGGAGAGAGAAAAATAAAATCTAGGGAACATTTTTACTTTATGTCAGCATCTGGCTAAAGTGCGATAACTTACTTTAGAATCACTATAACTAGTGACATTAAAGAATAATAACAGTACTATCTAAAGTAAACATTGTGAGTACAGCCAGCCCATTAAATAAGAGAAGAAATCTCTGAGTAATGCATCAGCCACCCTGATTTCTCTGCTGCCTCCTTCTTCTCGGCGAGTGCTTTGGAGAAGAGTGAATACATCCTATAGTTTCCCTATCCTTAGCATTCACTCCCAGCCTTTATTTTCTCAATTGCAACCCAGTCCAAACTTGCACTTGAATAATTTTGAGGGAAAAGAGATCTCTTTTTCCAGAGAGGAGGAGGGGAGGGAGAGAGAAACTGACTATACCAATCTATCAATCCCTGAGAATAGCATTAACCAAAGGCCAAAAGAAAAATGGAACAATGAGAAAGCTATAAGCAATTAGGAATAGTAGTAATCTGATCTCTTTCTCGCATTTCTGTCAGTTATGGCCCATTAAAATATACTTCAAGCAGCATAGAAAAGATGAGGTGTTTTCTTGTATGTATAGGTATATATCCCTAATGAAATTGCCTGGTTCAGATTATTTCACAGTTTATCTCACATCAACAAGCCCCACCCGTGTGCACACAGTGTCTAGTCAGAATTTAGCACCCCACTATTCCATGAGCTGACATCCAAGGATTCACAAAACGGCCACTATCTGAAAAGTAAAAACAAACAGAAAAATAACATAGAAGAAACATAGAGAAAGGGTGGATTCTCTGGCTACAATGTCGAATTCCCTATGCAGGAAAGCTATTGATTAATTGTAAAGTTGGCTGAAAGACATATTCACACTTATAAGAGCACTCTTTCTCAGGAATCTGCTTGTGAGTGTGTTCAACCCAAAGAGTAACACCAATTACACAGTGATAAGGACTAGGGCTGACCAATAGGGATCCAAATCGAGAGTGAGAAGGAACTCTTTGAGATGATGTCAAAGCAAGAGCTGCGAGCAGGATGTGTCTGGCTCAAACACAGCAACCAGTTCAATCCACAGCAGTCAGAAGGATCCCAGAAAGGGTAAAACTGAGAGATTATTTGAGGCATTTGACTCTACTGAAAGGATTCAAAGAAAATTGTAAAACACTTTTCAAAACAGTGAATGGTAAAGAATAAATCTAAGCAGAATAAAAATCTAAGAGAAACAAAAGAAATTAAATTGCTGTGTATGGCTTAGTTATACATATCATTTATGTAACTTTAGTTATGTAAACACTGAATATTAATATAAACCAAAATTATTATATATAATATATATTCATATATATATGAAATATCGGGTATAGAAATCTTGTGTCATGGGGGAGGTGTAAACAGAAAGCTACATCTACTTCTGATATAAGAGTTAACTGATAGTTTCTAAAGTTGAAAAAATTTAAGAAACACCACTATAAGCAATTTATTTAGATATATGATATTAAAAATGGAAGGGTGAGGGAAGTAGTGACAGAGACTGCAATTTTTCTTAATAAGAATTATAGGATTGGTAGGCCTTTTCAACTATATCCCTACTGCCAATCACTGCTCTTGCATCAGACATGCTGCAAGGCTTAAACTTTGTCTTTTATCCTATCTTAGGTTAAATTATCCTCATTCTAATATGCTTCATTAGAGGACATGTTTCTACAATGCCCTGATGGGACCTTGTAAATCTCCTCACCCACTTTAAATAAGAGTTGTTTATATAGGTTTGCACTTACAATAACTTCTGACTTTGGACTGAACCATATATCTTCTCTTATAAACTTCTGTGTTTTTGCAATATTCACTTAGTGAAAGAATAAAAGAATCAGTGAGGAAAAGTAAGTAACTTATATCCTTTAATAGTCTCAACTATTCCATTTGTTCTGGAGATATTGCACATGCAACTCCCAAAAGCAAAACTGACGGTAAGGGGTCGGTATGTGTTGTTGTTGTTGTTTTTGTTTTTTTTTAAATGACCCATGGACAAAGAAGGCACAGAAGTTGACAATCCAGACCTGCCATATATCTACCATAAAGAGTAGAGATTTAGAAATTAAGATGAACTATCTAAAAATCCTGGCTGTTGATAGCTATAAAACATGAAACAAGGTATCTTGTCTAATAAGGTTCCTGAACCTCAATTTTTCTATAACATTGGGAAAATAATAGCTACCTTAGAGGGTTATTGTGAAAATTAAAGTAAATAGAGTAAATAAAGTAAATACAAAATGTCTAAAATAATGCCTGGAACATTGTAAGTGCTGAAATATTTTAGTTTCATACAGCTTCAATGAAGTGTTTTTATATATCATTTTACAAAAGTATGAATTTCTTAAATATTGCTGACCTGCTTTCTCCCATGTAGTCTCCTCAGTGTTAAATAAAGTAATTACTAATATCTTTAAATACTAGAAGGCCCAAATCTGAAAAGAAGAAATGAATCACAATAGTGGCTAACTCATTGTAGAGATTTATAAAGATAGACCTAACACGGAGAAATAAAAAAAAAGAATGTCTTTTTAGACACAATATCCAGAATGTCACAATATCCTGCCTAAACTTACCAATTTAGTTGCAACTTGCTGTTGTTGAACTTCATCTTGACACTTCCCAGAGCCCAGAATTTGTCCTTAGAATGTATCAAATGGGAACTGCGAAACTGAAACGAAGTACTTCTTTTATTGGATTATTGGTATTTGAGAAGAGATATAGAGATATGGATGCATAAAGCTCAAAATAAAAGACAATTTACTCTGGAATATTGCCCAGATAAATTTTCTATTTAGTGCACCAGGCCATTCATTTTGAGTTTAGCTTCAGCACATGGAGACATAAAAAAAGTTATACAAGAAAAAGAAAAAAATCATTGAAATATAATGTAATATTTTTACTGAATACTGAAAGAAAGTGCAGCAGTAGATTAAATCATTTTTTAAAAAGGGAAGACTTTTTAAAAACCCTCTTTGGATACCTTTTATTTTCTCCCTGAAATTCTATACCTCAAACAAGTTGATCTACGTGATGTCCATTATTTTTTAATTAGCTCACTCCCCAGATTCCTTGGTCAGAGACACCAAATGTTCACAGTCTGTTCAAAAAAGTGGGTTGAAATAGTCATGTCTAACTTCTAAATTCCTAATCAAGGTGGTGAATTTTGTGAGGACAGGGATAATAGTCTGTGTTTTAAAATCACCAGTTCCTAACTATATCACAGATTAGGTAATGAAAAAAAATATTATTTAAATGAATGGTAATCTAAATTCCTAATTGGCATGGGACTTACATTTCAGGAATTGAGAAAAATTGGAAATAGGTATAGGTCATATCAGATCAATATCACTGGCTTTTTCTGATAGGTTGGGGAAAAATAAACATTTTAATGAATTAGATTTTATAATCATTTGAATATTAGATGGAAAACATAGCATTGCTGATCAGCTTTTATGTGGGAAGTTTGTTTTACTCACCAAAACACAAAATATGAAGAGGAACAGGTATAATGTGAGGATGGAAGAAGCCTTCTCCTTAGTAACCAGTCCATCAAAGACACACCCGTGATCAGAGAAATGCCCTGTTGCCATGACACCTCCTCAGAGTGACATCACAGATGAAGAAATTTTGTTATTAATGAAGATAAGATGAGAACTATTGTGATCTGTATGGATTTATAACTAAATAAAGGGATTTATTCAAAAAATATGGAATGTAGATCTCATTGTATAAAATTCTATTTAAAACTATGTTCTCTTGAAAAACTTTTCAATCAAAGATTGAGAGAAGGGTCTGCTAATAAACTGACCAAAGTTTTGGATGATATAACACTGAAAAGCCATCAGAATCCAACAAAACCTTGACAGAGTAAAATAATGGATTGAATTATGCAATAAATAGTATTAAACATAATATTTGCATTTATCCCATTCCCAATCTGCTATTTACTGCCATCTACGAGCGGTATACATGATACCCGTCAATCGAATGTCTCAATTGAAAGTGGTAGAAATATGGCTTAATAATCACATGTAAAACAGATTTAGAAGTTTTAATAATAAGTGTCATATATGTATGCCAAAAAAATGTATACATATTTTAAGAAAGGAAAAAACTGCATTAAAAGTATCACACTCGGGCTGGCCGAGTGCTCGGTGGTTAAAAGCTGGCTTGGGACACCAGTGGCTCCAGTTCAGATCCTAAATATGAGGGCCAGTGACACTGCCCTCTGCAGCTAAGATGGTGAACAATAGCTCCACCTGGAGCTGGGCTGCTGTGAGTCCCCGGGACGGCATTGCTGCAGCCTCTGCTGCAGTGGGCTGCCATAGGCTACAGTGAGTGGCCGGCAGCCAGTGTGAGCTGCTGGCAGCCTGTGTGAGCTGCCAAGGGCCGCTGTGAGTGGCCGTCCAGAAGCCGGCGACCGATCTTCCTCATCCGGGAAGAGCACAATGACGATACCAACATGAGCCAGTGAAGCAATGTCCTCCGCAACTAAACTGAAGAACAAAAAGACAGCAACTTGTCTGTTCCCCTTCCCTGTTTCCCTTCCCCAATTCTCCAATTAAATAAATAAATAAATAAATAAATAAATAAATAAATAAATAAATAAAAGTGTAACAATAAATAAATAAAAGTGTAACACTCAATATATACAGATAACAAAAGATGAATACAAGTCACGTTTGACTTCTGCAATAAGAGGTACTCAAAGTGGTTACCATCAGTGTAATTTTCCAGTTTTTTCCTTTCTTAAAATGTGTATACATTTCTTTTGCTACAGATGTAAATATAGATATATTTAAATATAGATACTATAGATAAAGATATATAGATATATAAAATGTTAATGCAAACAGACTGCTGCAAAGAACGTCTAGTGCCAAAGATGTAAGGCATCCTGTTCTCATGAATAGCTCAAGACCACACTGAAAATATTTGTCTTTGCCACAAACTGGAATAAATAGAGAAGAGAGTGATGGCGACTAGGAAGGGAATTAAAACCCAATGCATGAGGACTAGGTGAAGGAAACGAGGGTTTCAACCAGGAAGGTGAGTTACAGGACAGACTGGAGAGTAGCCTATAAATATTTGTACAGTTGTCATTGGAACAAAGTTTAAACCTGTACTGTTTGATCTTGAAGTCACAACTGAAATCAGGATCACCATTTACTGAAGTACTTTACTTCAACATAGAGAGAATCACTCTTTTGCAAAACACTCTAGAAGTGTTCAGTTCTCTACTGACATTGTAGAGGGCATTTGAGCCATGAAATGGTGGTTGAGTTTAGGTGACCTCTAGAGTGTTATTCTACCTTGAGAATCTATTGTCCTACATATTTATTGCCTACTTCCAAAGCTCTGAAATAGAGAGTTGTCATTTTTTTTTCTTTTTTAAGCATGGATCAATAAATTATTGTTTAGGATAGTTTTAGGTTTATGTGCTTATGATTTAGAATTTCTTACTCCTGGCAGAAGGCTAGAATAGAGAACATCTTGTATTAATATTCTAGACCAAAAATGATTGCAGTAAAAATAATCTAAAACTCATGTAAAAAGTTAAGGTTAAATTACTTTTAGAATTATATAGTGGAAAAAGGGATAAGTGTGCTTATAATTCATCCATATTTTTACACATATATATGATGATTTGTAAGCCATCCATAAACTGAGCTACAAAAAATATATCAAGGGAAATGTGCAAGTCTGCATTTTATGATAGGTTTCAGAAAGCTGTAAACACCTCAAGTGGCCCCAGAGATCAACATTTGACTATATTTTGTTTATAATACAGTATTAAAAAGTCAGCCACTAGCAAGATGGCCTAGGTTGTTATCAAACAAATGTTACTGTTTATACTTAACAATTGACATCTTTCTCTGGCTACACACATGTACTTGATCTTATAAATGTTTCTGCTTGCCATTGCTTGAGAAGTCAAACAGGTTTAACATGCAGTTTAGAATCTCTCTTCTTTCAACAACACACCAATTCATTATTTGTCTCTGAAAAGAGCAGGTCGTTCTGCTCTTTTGGGAACTAGAATGAATTGACAAACATAACTGTTACATTTCCCCTTAATGTGGAATGAAAAGAGAACAATGAAATTTTCAGGATATCTGAAAGAAATAAAGAACAAAATGTGTTAGAGAAAGAGCAGGTTTACCAGGACAATTAACTTGCTGAAAAATTGTGTTACAAGTACCCTAAGATACATGAAGTGGTTTGGTTTATGTGTTAAGTGGAGTGAGCAGTGTATGGCTCCGTCACTTGTGAAAATGAGTGAGTAGAGGTTGGATTACAGAATTATAGTCCCGTGATGGGAAGACTTTAGCTTGTAGTTATTTTTTGACCACACAGGGCAGGTTGACACTGGCTGAGTAAGTGTGCTTAGCCTGCAGAAGCCAAAAGTGAATTTTAGACTTTTTCTGTTTCCCTAAGATTTAAGAGTACTAGTAAGTGTGAAAGTGAGGTGAAATCTTCCAGATACCTTAGCTGAGTCACTGACCTGTTCAAGAGAACACTTTCTCTTGGATAGCTGCCACTCAGGGACCTTCAAATTAAAGGCCTGAATCTTACTATGTGGACAACAAATGATAACAATCCATTCAAGAGGCTTAATAGCAAGAGAAAATGAGATTACTCAGAAATGAGAGAAAATGTACTGGGTTAACAAGAACTTTAAAAAGAAACAGAAATTAAAACTGAATTAAAAATTATAAGAATAGTTCACAATTGTTTTTATACACTGCTGGTAAGAATAAAAATTGGTACAACCAATTTTAGAAAACTGGTTGTATCTTCTGAAGGTGAAAATATCCATCCTCAATAGTCTAACAATTTATTACAGAATTCCAACAGTAATGAGTATGTATGTGTTCCAGAAAACATGTACAAAGTGTTCATTATAGCTTTATTCATAATAGTCCAAAATTTGAAGTAACACAGATCTCCATCAACATTAAAGAAGCCGCTTTACTGATTTAGTTTATTAATACAATGGATTAATATAGAGCAATGATAAATTACTGATATATATGGAACAACATGTACAATTCTTACAAACATAATACTGTAAGCCACACACAATAGTATGTACTATACTATTCCATTTATACGAAATTCAAAAACTGGCAAAACTGTTCAATGGTGTCTGAAATTGGAATAGTAGTATTGGACAGAGAGTGTAGACTGTGTAAGGGTATAAAGGAGGCCTCTGGGATGATGGTTCTATATATAATGTGTGTGCTAATTATGATTTGGATATATATATGTGTGTATAAAAATTAATTTTGTTATTCATTTAAGAGTATGCATATGTGTGCTATACTCTAATAGTAAGTTAAGAAGAAAAACAAATAAGATGATTAGAGAGTTTATCTTATGGGCTCAAACATAGCCCACTCTTGTCCCCTCAAAATTACCTTTCTAGAGTTTAAAACAAGATTCACCATTAGAGCAATTCAGTTGATGGATAGAAAGAAGGAGGACATGGTCAACCTAAATAGTACAGAGATAAAAATCATGAAGAAAGTAATATATCTTTAATCTATTAGGGAAATCCAAAACCTTCCATAGGCATTCCAGAAAGAGAAAGAAAGCATAAGGAAAAAATAATAAACAAATAAGAGAAAAAGTATATTATCTGAACTAAAGAAAGGCTTTTGTCTATAGACCAAAAAAACAATGACGTTCAGGAGTCCTGGCAATTTTTTAATTTAGGAGAAAGAGAAACACTTCTAAACAGAAAGAGCAATTTGCCCAAAATAAAGAAATAAATTAGATTACAATATTGAAAACAATAGTAAAGGATTTATATTTACAAATTATTTACAGCAAACAATCTATCTCTAGGCACTTCCCAACCAATACATTATTTGTCTGTCAGGGCAAAAAGAAATTTTTGCATTCATTCTGACCATTAATTGAAAAATAGCCCAATGTTTGTACTGCCTCTCAGGTACAATGTATTAGGAAGAAGTGGACACTTTTAATAACTGAGCACCTACCATTTTCCAGGCCTTGGTTAGTTAGGTATTTTCACATGCTCTCTTTTTCCTACAAAGACAAACTGTAGCATCGAGCTCAATAGCTTCCTAAATGAACATGAATATCCAATTATGAGGCAGGAATCCAATCCAGATCTTTGTAAATGAGATTTCTCCTGTACTTTGACCCTGAAAGGATCTCAGCTTATGCACTTCCCACCAAATGTCACACCCTGCTGCTGATATTTTACATTCCTCATCATTTTAATAGAGGCTGGTGAAATGCTGAAATGCAACTTTTCCCGCAAACTGTAATCTTTTAAGCTATCAGACATTTTGTTTTTCTAAAAGGGAAAAAAGGAGAAAGGTAAGGGTTTGATAGAAGGGTGTGGGAAAAGAATATTCAATGGTAATAAGTTTAGTGAAATTCAATACTATGCTTTTATTTCCACAGATGAAGAAATGCAGTGTGTCCCATATCTTTTTTAATGCTTTATTTATCATGTGTTCCATGTTCCATGCCATGATCCAAATTTTGGACAAGATTATCTGGTAATATTGTTTCTCAAAATGCAGAACACTGCTACACTGAACCTAATGTTGATCAACTCACACAAATCAGTTGCTAATCTAGAGATAAAAGAATAATTTTGGGATGCGGAGAGGCTGACATTTTCGTTCCAGTGAATGGGATATTAAAAAATGGTTGAGGCTATACACAAATATATTTAAGATAAACATACATTGCTTTCAGTTACGAGTCTGCAGCCAGAGCATTCTCAAAAACCATAATATGAAATTAGGCAACAAAGACCTGATTTCTCTGTGGAAGAAAAGTTGTGAATGTTTAAAAATGCATTGAAGTGAAAAGACTGACTACAGGCTGATCCATGTAAGAATAGGGCTATATTCTTATCATCATCAGTACCATCCTTCCAACACCACCAGCCTCCTCTTCCTCCTATTCCTCCTACTCATCATTACTGTCAGGAAACCTCCAAAAAAAAGACAAGGAAAATTATTTTAACATGGAATTTTACAAGATTTCTCCAGTTCCCAGTTTTCATTGTGAATTGTGTTCCATCATCTTGGACTACTTCTATAGACGTTTGCTTGCAAAATCCATCTCCGGATTTGGTGGTTTTCAAGCTTATTGGACAAGTAATTTTTTACCTCCTAAAATAATGGACACCCAATACTTACAGGAGTAATATGTGATGCTGCCATGTTGCAAAGGTATAAGGCTCTCTCCTTCTCAGTTTTCCCAGCTGCCCCAGCTCTCCCGCTCCTTACTTCAGTGAACTACATACAGTCTACCTATAATACCATTTGATGTTTGGGCATCTTCATATTTAACCCAGGTTTCATATAGCCCTGCTATCTCTTCTACCACACGCCAATTTTAATCATCAAATTCTAGGAACCAATCCAAAAGAACATCAGTAAAGCAAAAATTTTAATAATATTGGGGTTTGCTCTGGAGATGTGTCCTGTTTTTGTTGGATTTGATGCAAGACCCTTTTTGAAAATACTTTAAATTTTACAGTTATCTTTCTCCAAAGGCAATTTTTTTTCAAGCACATTATCCTATTAATTTAAAAACCAAATATGTATTACATAAGAAGTTTTACCTCTCTGTCTGTGATTAATTCACACTAATGTCATAAAAACACAGTCAACTGAGAGCCATTTAATGTCCAAGTGCCCTTTTACAAGGCATTTTAATCCTTTCCTCTTTAATCAAGAAATTTTTAAAATATCCAGCCATAAATAGAACCCAACCTCTAAAAAAGCCTTGGCTTTGCATTGGGATGTGAAGCTTTATAGAATCAGGGAGATTTCAAGTATGTCCTTTTTTATCAGTAATTCTGATTATTCTCTGAAATACAATTCAGTGTTCCTAAGATTATAAAATTGGTTCATTTATCTTGAGGGTAAGAAAATTAATGAGGTGATACCTGGCCAAGCAATTTCTATTCAGAGGCAGCTCTCCAAGTGTGATTCATATTTGTCATTATTGCTAGTTGTTTTATTTACTTTTGTAGGTCTGATGAATCTGGCTTTTTTATTATAATTGCATTGACTATATTGCCACATTGAATCTTGGGACAAATATAGCCATATGATCCCATATCTCTGAAACTCTGCCTTTTTATTGACCAAAGCATGGTAAATCTGTAGTTTATTTTTTTAAATGTGCATGAGGGATTACTCTATGATTAATTTTTATTCATTACAATTATTGAGAGCTATGTCCTAACCACTAAGTATTTTAGAAATACATTTTCCTATACTCTTTTTTTGCACACTCACTTATTATTTATTTATTTATACATGCACATCTTTCTATTTTATTTTCTAAGTTTTTAATTTATTTTTTTATTAGTTTTAGGTGTACAAAACAAAATAATAGACATTTCACCCCTCACAAAGTGATAGCCCCCTCCTCCCACCCATCATCCCTCTGACATTGTATATAGCTATTACAGTTCCACTGATTTTATTCCCTATGCTGTACTCCATATCCCATGATTTTATATATATATATATATATATATATATATATATATATATATATATATTTGTTATATAATATTATTTAGCTTCAGGTTCAGTTGTACAGGACAATGGTCAGGCATTTACACCATCCATGAAACTCAGGCTTACTTATCTTATCAGGCAAATAACTTAACTATATTCCTAAAATCAACAAATGGTAGAGCTAAAGTGGAATAAAGACCTCAGATGAATGGGTAAAAATCCTGCCACCACATCCCACTTCCTAGAGAGAATCACAATTCTCCTTAACTATATTTAATAGTATAAGAGATCTTTCTAATATGCTACAGTATATTATACACAATATCTATCCATCCATCCATCATCTATCTCTACATGTTTATATATAGTGTCCTATCATTCTGCATTTGAGTTAACCATTATATCTAGAGAGGTTAAGTCATTTTCCCATGATCACCAGGAGAGTAAGGAAGGATGTGACATATTTATTTCTTAGTTCTAGAGACACTTCACATTTCATTAAAGCTCATATTATGTAATTTCTATCTTTTGGTAGCAATTATACTAAATGTTTTATTTTGGTTTGAAGCGGTGCTAGAGATATTAAACGTGAATGATTTTAGTTAGCAGATCTCCCTTCTTAAATGTGCAGAGGTTATCTGTGTAACAACAATGAAAAGTCAGTATTCAGTTTTTTTCTCCTTCTCCCAAGGAACATGTGCTTTCATTATCTTTTATTTGTTAATCCTTTATTATGCTTCACAGCAATTAGATTCAAAGATAAGTCCAGTGTCTTCTGTTCAGTATTTGAATGCCTTGGAAATATAACATATGGCGGCTAGCAGTGATGCCTGCCTTTGTTCTGCTCTGGACGTATCCCAATCCATCAACGCCATCACCCCCACACACAAGCACACTGCACTTCACGCTTCTCTCAGCTGAGAAAAGAATGATCATTATCATATTGATTCTGGATACAGCTGCACTATAGAGTGAATTGGCCTTGGATAACTCTGATTTTCAGCATTTGTAAACTAATTATATCTATTAATCATGAAAGTTCCAGAAATTGTCTTGTCCAGTACAAATATTCCCATATTCCCAAAAAGCAACTGAAGACATTTTTAACCCCATTTGCCACCTCTTATTTATGTTTATCCATCCCAAGTTCTATTTGTCTGGGCTTCCTAGCTTAAACATTTGGAAACAATTATTCACAAAAGAATCAGAATGAATATACTTATAACTAGTTTTGTTAGGCACCATAAGAAACTTTCTGGTTAATAACAAATTCAGAAAAATATAAAGTTAATAGAAAACTAAGTTACCCAAATTTGATACACAACTTTGTAGTAAAATAGCGGTATACAGAGCTAATGAATCAATATGATGATTTGTCTTTTATCCAAGACATTAAAATTTCTATTAAGTTCAATAACAGTGTAGTGATTTCTATAAACAAGACTTCACATGGGCATTCATAAATATAATCTTATGTAAATACGATAACATTCTGCAGTTTTTTTCTGGAAGCAGACACATATCTACTACTTGTTAATATATACATTAATAACCTGCCAAAATGCTGTTTTTCATGAGCCTTCAATTCATACTTGACTGTTTGCATTTTTGTTGTCCTTGGTCCATAGTGTTTTTTTGTTTCTTTGTTTTTCTTTTTGCCTGCCAATTTCCCAAATCAAGTGGGATAGCACTTACTCACCACTGGAATATATAAAATAATATTTGTGCAGAAACCCTCACTTCAAGCCTAAGGAATTGCCAAACTAATTCAAGTTTAACATTTGTGGCAAAGGAGTAGATGGCATCCATTTGTGGATGACTAAATGGTGAAAGAAAGCTGAGACATTTGATTAGGACAGAAGTCATTTATATTGAATAAATTCCAGTGCCTACATTTTTCCCTAATTGTATTAGAAGAAACTAAAGAGAAAAGGAGAGATTGTGCTAATATACACACACAAGGTGTGATCAAAAGGAAAAGATACAGTGAACGGTGCCGCAGAGTGTCATTTAATGGAAAGCCAGGGATCCTCTATATGGGAAGCTGCATTGCAAACCTTAGTAACAGTGTGTGACAAGTTTCAACTTGTTCAGTGTAGTCAGTTGGGTGTGAGCTACGGTTGAGAGAATGTGTGTTTTAAAGTGTGCCATAAATCATCTTCCACATGACAATGATCCCTGTCACACATCACTTCTGGTATGCAGCAATTTCTGACAAACAAATCATTACAGTGTCTCCTCATCCACCTTATTCACCAGATCTGTCACCATGCAACTTCTGGCTCTTCCCCAAAGTCAAAAGACCATGAAAGGTAAATGTTATGAATCGATTCAGGACATTGAGGCAGCCATGACAGCACAAGTAAAGATACTCACAAAAGAGGACTTCTAGAACTGCTTCTGTGGCAAAAACAAGGGGATATGTGTGTTCTAAGCAAGGGAGAATATTTTGAGGAGGGGTAATGGCAATGTGTCTTTTACCATAATATTTTTTTTAAATTTAAACTTCCACCATATTGTTTGATCACACCATGTATATTATTATTACTATTACTATTATTATTATTATTTCTCTAGCTTGAGGAAAATAAAAAAATACTATGGAGATTCAAAGCAAGACAAGAGCATGGGTCAACAACATCACCCACTATAGGAGAACATGGTGGCATTTAAATATAATGCATTTATGTTATCATATTTTACTTACCAGGACAATTATTCTTCCCAGTCCACCATTAACACTAGTGTTAATACACAAAAAACATAACTGGGCTCTCTAGATATTCGATGTGAACATTACAGATCTCTACCATTTAAGATAAATGACTATAATTGTTATTTGTTGAATACTGTTTCTTTGTATACCTGCACTCAGAGACAAAATATTGGCAAAATGACTGGGCCAAAAACAATGTTACATACATTTAGTATTAAATATTATTTAAGGGGCTGGCCGAGTGGCACGGTGGTTAAGCGCTGGCTTGGGAAGCCAGAGGCCCCGGTTTTGGTCCCACATATGAGGGCCAGTGACACTGCCCTCAAAAAAATTTAAAAAATATCATTTAACTGAGTCATGCATTCTTTCATGCTACACATGTGCATTGATTATTACATCAAGCACCTCTTTTTCAGCTAGAAATACAGAGAAATAAAACAGTAAGGAACCCACCTTTGTCAAAGGGAGATAGGTAATAAATAGATACATGTTTAATTTCAAATCTCAATATGTATATCAAAACACATAAGACATGGTAAAGTACTACTGGGAAGTGTTTTGGAAAGTGAGGTGCTATTTTAAATAGGGTAGAGTAGATATTTGGGAGCAGCATGCAGGAAATGAGAGAATGAGCATAGAAAACAGCAGGGAGGAAAACATCCCTGCAAAGGAAGACCAACTGCAGGAGTCATAAGTTGTAAATGAATTTGGCTTGTTTGAAAACTGACGAACAAGGAGACCATTATGGTTGAAGCAGAGTAAACATGGGGGACATTGGTATACAAGGTCTAATAGGTAGTCAGGTCGAGTCCAGAGAGAGGGATTTGATGTTATCCTAAGCATGATGGAAAAACCCAATGGCATATCTAGAGTGAAAATATATATATATATATATATATATATATATATATATATATATATATATATATATATATATTTTAAATCTCTCGATATATATATATATATTTTAAATCTCTGCATATATATATATATATATATATGCAGAGATTTTTAAAAATTCCTATTACAAAAGAGACTTATACAGTTTTTAAGCCATTACAATATATGCATTGTACCACAAACATTGTTGAATGTCATCTCCTTTGATCCTTGGACTCACTATTAGGTAGTTATTATCTCTATTTCATAGTTGAAGAAACTAAAATTCAGAAAGGTTGGTCAAATTTCAAGTCAGTGGTAGAGCTTCCACTGCAAACTAGTTTGTGTGACTCCAGTCTCTGCCTTTTTTACTTTGGTCTATCACACACTGCCCTCCAAAGTTACCTTATGTATCCTGCATCTGTCAGAAATTTTAATACATGGGATTCAGTTAAACTGGAAAGGTAAGAGAGCTAACATTATGATGCGTATCATGTTGCATGGGTTTCTATACTTGTCATTAATTAAATTCCTACTACAATTCTGTAAGGTGAGGGTATATGTATTTCTGTCTCGTGGATAGGCGAAACCAGGATCGCAGACGGCATATAATCTATCCAAGGTCACATAACCAGTAGAAAGGACTCAAGAGGATTGTCAGTCTTCCTGACTTTCATGCTAACATTGTCTTTATGAGCAGCAGGCAACATGCGAAATGCACGGGAATGATGGCACTCTTAGTTATGCCTTATTTGCATTGAGATAACTCGCTGCAACACAGGAAAAAGCAAACACCTTGCTAAATTAGGAAACTGACAGATCTATGGTAAACTCTAAACTTTACTGAAGTGGATGATTTAAAAAAACATTCTGTGATCTCTGAGTTACCTGATATCTCAGAATTCCCTCAAAGGGCAAGAAGACACTTTGTCACTTCTTAGCCATAAAGCTATGATGGGTTGCAGGCAGACAATGAAAACAGCAAGGACACAGCAAAAACTCTTTTGAGAACCTTAACATCGTAAGTATTTGCACAAAGTACTGGCTTGACCCTTATAGAAATTAGACAAAGCTCTTGTTGGATTGATAGCCAGGAAAGAAAGATCTCGAATTTTCTCCTGGGTAAATCAAAGGGAATGAAGTATTTCTATGGGATAATCTCTGGTTCTGTGTGAAAAGTTTCATCACAACTGAATAAAGCTTAAATTTTGAATGATTTCTAATATTCCACATAAGGGGTTCATGTCTTACATGTAAGTGTAAATGGGATTTCATTGCCACTATCAGCAGCATCAAAGATTACTTTCCTTCTTTAGATTTTGTTCTTGTTTATCATATGCTTCATTCTGTCTCTCATATTTGTCACTTGCATTTCCCAGAAAGAACAAAGAAACGTTATTATCTAGCATCTTAACACTGAAAGCCCTTTTTTTGTTTGTTTTGTTTTTTTACTTCAAATTCTGCTGAAGCATTCTTCAGTTCTCATGTTTTCCTTCCAAAACTGCTACAGCTAAAGTGAAACATGAGACTTCATTTCAGAAGTCATGAAAGCGGTTTCTGCAGCAAATCCGAGAATCACAAAGACATAAATCCTGTTATTCTGAAACCATGAAGGAAGTGAAGGTCACCGAAGTCTGAATATTTTGCCAGGCCACGTGGAATTAGACTCAAAGAATAGAAGCTAGAAATCTAAGAGATGTGTTTCGTAATACAATTGCGAGAGTTAATTTTGATGTCCTCCCCACCTCCTCAAGAACAAGCACTGAAAAAAACTGAATACTGCACTTGGAAACATAGCTATGCATATAGAGTATATAAGGGGCGTTAACTTATCAAGGAGTCAAGCTAATCAACCTAAAAACCTCAAATAAGTTACATCATAGCAGTCACTTCAGCAAAGGAGTCAAAAACAAATAGTAAAAGGGTAACCAGATAAAATTCCAAAAAAAGAAATTTCCAAATAAATACTGAATTTTTGATGGCATATGTAGTGATTTGGAATGCTTCCAAATATTCTTATAAAGTAGAAGAAGAAGAAAAAACTGTTGAGCAAGAAAATCTGCATCTCTTTGTATTATTAGATTTCTTAGTTGCTTGAGATTAGCTGTCTAGTTATAGAGAAACTGAAGTTGTATAAAAAGAAAATAATCATGAAAAAAATAATATCATGTGACAATACAAATGCCATAGAAAGGCTGTTCAATGGTTAAGAGTAGATAGAGAAGACATAGAAAATATGCAAAAATCAAACTACCCAAAGCCATAAGATACGATGACTCAACAATTTCACTCCTATGTATATATACATACAAGAAAAATGAAAGCTTATATTCATCCAAAGACAGATACAAGAGTGTTTATACACTGTAGCTTCAGACTAGGAACACCCCAAATGTCCATCAGCAGGAGACTGCAAAGGAAATTATGGTATACTTATACAGCAATGAAAAGGAACAAACTGCTGACACACAGAACACCTTGTACACATCTCATAATGTTTTGTAGCGTGAAAGAAGCCAGACACAAAGAATACATATTAGAAAGAGTCAAAACTGACTAATGTTGGAAGGATATTAAAATTACCTCTGAATAGTAAAGAATAGTCAAGTTAGGTCTGGAATGCATGTGGGTGGGTGTTGACTGGGAAGGTGGAAGCACATGGAAATATACTTGAGTGCTTAAAATGTTTGTGTTAATCTAGATCGTCATTGCATGAGTGCAGAGAAATGGGGGGAGGACCCACACACTGTAGATTTGACTTGCTTTTTGTACTTTTTTCATGTATTTATACTTCAATATTTTTAAAAAAATCAGAGAACTATCAGAATGTCTGTACTATTACAAAAAGGAATACCACAGAGGTCTATAACTCCTCAAGGCAGTGTTTCTACAAGCAAGTAAATGTAAACAGGACACACTTTTTAGCCTCCTTAGCTTTCCCTTCCAATGATCAGAAGGACAATTGGTCCTTAAAGGATAATAAAAGCGTTCGATTATTCTGCAAGCAAACACATGTCAGGGATGCAATTTCCTGCTCTGACTCTCTTTAGGACATATACCGGCTCTTTGTTCCCAGAGACCAGGTCTCGAAGGGACCTCGTTAGGTAGTGTCCAGCAGATATGCTTACACCACGACCTGATGTGCAATCAAATGTTTGTCAGTCCATTCATTCACTATTGTGTAGCACTTTCTGCAAATTAGGAGATTAAGTTACACGTGGTCAAATGGCATTAGAGGGCAATGCAGAGATTTAAGCATATAGAACTTTACAGTAAACTGACAGCTATAGGGTAATACTGAAGAGTTTTAAATTGATGATATTTGCAGTTTAGAAAAACTAAACCAGGGAGACCTTGGGGATTACATCAGATGGGGGAAAAAAAAACCACAAGGCAGAAGAACATATGAGAAAATTACAGAAATCAACCAAGAAGTGATGAGGGCCTGGATTATATAGTATCAGCCAAGAAAATGTAGAAGAGGAAGTAGTTATTAAACCCACAAAGCAGAAATCTAGTACTGTATGTTATGAAATGCATGGAGTACAAAGCTGAGTTACTCCAGGTTTTGTCAGCAACTGTGTTAGTGTTTTCCCTAGGTTAAATCTTTTAATACACAAGCAACTCTATGATGAAAGTACTATTACCATCCTCATATTATGAAACCATAAATAATTTACCCAAAATTACACAGTTGGAAGTAGCAAGTTGAGATTTGTACCTAGACCACAGCTGCCACAGGTCTGGCACACATAATCACTTAAAGAAACATGGTTGTCCAGGCAGAGAGGGGAATTGCATTAGATCACAAAAGGAACTGACAGGCACAACTCATGGCTTGTCACAGATAGGGCACCTCTAAGAACTAAATAGTAGCTTGATGTGCCTGGAAAACACAGGCGGAAAGATAAGGACTGATGCAAAATAGAGCCAGAAGGAAGAGGGGACCTGGACAGATGGTGGGAAAGTCTTGTGTCATTCCAAAATTTTGTGCTGTTTTCCACAGAGACTGAAAATAGCTGAACGATTGAACTTATGAAAGTTCATAAAAAATATTTTAATTTCTACAAGATTTTAGTATCTAAACTCCAAGAGATGATATTTGGAGCTTTAGGTAGTCTCTTTGAATTTCACTTTTTTTTTTTTTTTAAAGATTTTATTGGGGAATTGGGGGAGGGAAACAGCATTGGGGAATTGGGGAAGGGAAACAGACAAGTTGCTGTCTTTTTGTTCTTCAGTCTAGTTGCGGAGGACGTTGCTTTACTGGCCCATGTTGGTATCGTCATTGTGCTCTTCCCGGGTGAGGCAGATCGGTCGCTGGCCTCTGGATGTCGCTCACCCCGGCTACTGGCAGCTCACGCTGGCTGCGGGCCACTCACTGTAGCCTATGGCAGCCCATTGCACCAGGGGCTGCAGCCTACACCGTCGCCGGGGCTCGCACAGCCCAGCTCCAGGTGGAGCTCTTGTTAGCTGTAGAGGGCAGTGTCACTGGCCCTCATATGTGGGTCCAAACCGGGGCCGCTGGCATCCCAAAACCAGCTCTTAACCAATGCACCACTCGGCCGGTCCTCACTTTGTTTTTAAGCAGAGATAGTTGGCAGGATTAAATACATAGGCCTTTGTAAATTTCAAATGCTCTGCCTTACTCAAGAAAGGATCTGTGGTGTGAGATTGTAAAATACATAAAGTACAAGAAAAAGTAAGTGAAAAAAGGCAAAGCCTTGTTATCATTGTTGTTAAGAAAAAAACAAACAAACACAAGCATTCCTTGATACCAGGTACAAACTGTAGTTCTCACTCGCTGCATACTTCACCTGTTCTTTAGTTCCAACTCCAAACAGCTTTACTTGGTATTCCTTCCTCGATATGATAATACTCAAAGGTAGGTTTTTTTTTTTTCCTGTAGACAAAAAGCTGGAATTTATGGCCAGCTAGGGATGTGATAAAAGCAAGATACAGAAAATATAAAGACAGGAGGCTTATAGAAAGAGCAAAGGGTGGGCGGCGAACAAATTGTACCAAAAAAAAAAAAATGTGCTGTTGACATTGAATTTCCTCCAGGAGGATGAAAATAATTTAGGCGTTAAAATCTTGCAAAGCCTTTCTAATCTCACAAGAATATGTTGATCTTGTTCTCCCTCTACCTCCATAACCAGAATGTGTTGAAGTTAAGATTTTAAGCAACCTTATGGGGATGCTCCTCAAGCACAACTCCAGTGGAGCAGGCATGAGTAGTGAGGATAAAACAAAGCAGGATGACCGGCATCACTTTCACAGTATTGGTGGGTAAGTTGCATTACTCCGTAACGTATTTACCATCGGTGAGCAGTGTGATCACAGAAATGTGATACAGACTAGATCATGTAATTGCATTAGCAACTTCATTGTCATACAAAAGGTTTTATGTTTTTTGCTTTTGCTTTAATGGACTGAACCTTTCCATAACTTCTTTCAGTTTTAAGTAGACCCTGCTTATGCACAGTAGGGGAGCAAATGATCTGAGCCCCTATACAATCCATCTGTCTGTTTCTGATCAATACTGACTGCAGCGGTCAAATTGATATGCAACAATTCCTTAGACAAACACAATTAATAAACCACAAGGTATATTTTTTTCAAATATATGTATAACCGCCACTTAATGTGTTATATTGATCAATAGACTGTGCCTATACTTTTGATTAGTAGACTAATTTAAACCCTCATGTTTTGCATTTTCTTCCCTTCATCCCTCACTTGATCTTTCCCTCCCTCCCTCCCTCCTTCACTCAGTCTCCTTAGTTTTTTTTCCCCTTGTTTGGTTATTCTTTACATTCTCCTGTGCATGTATGCATGTACACATTTAGTGCATCTAAGCATTACATTTGTTGATCTACTACCATGCACTGGGACAGGCAGTTGGCAAACAATACATCAACAAAACAAATTATTTACTTAAAGTAAATGGAGACAGAGAATAAGTTTCTTTAGCCAACGTTGGGGTGGGCCAGTGTGTGTGTGTGTGTGTGTGTGTGTGTGTGTGTGTGTGTGTGTGTGTGTGTGTGTGTGTGTGTGTGTGTGTGTCTGTGTGTATGTCTAATATAGTGTTCAGGGAAGATGTATTCTGTGAAGTTTCTTTGGCGATATCTAAGTAATTTCTCGATGTTGTTTGTTTAATTTCATCATGATATTTTGCCCAATATAAACCTAGATAATTTTGTAATATTTCTTCTACATAAATCAATAATGCTACATCTTCAAGCAGAATCCTATTAGTGATGATATTTAAGGAAATAAAAGAATTTTTTGGAGTATATAACTGCATATTATGTGCTTCAAAGACTAAAAGGAAGAACTCTCTTTTTCAAAAGTGAGACAAACAAAAAAATCAGGTTTGCATATTTCTTTCCTTATATCTACGTTGATCCAGGATTCAGCTGCCATTTTGACAGCATAGGGCTATAGAGGAAGAACTCTGTGTCGGCTGAGTATTGAACGAGATGAATTCTACATCTTATCTCTCCAGCTGGAGTACTGGATATTGGCAGGAGGGGACAGGGGAGAAATTTTGTTTGCTGCAGCTAGTCTTACAGTTCATTAGCGCCTTAGTGACTAGTGATCTCACTTCATTAAATTTGTTTATTTGGTAGTGTCAGCTTTCCTTTTGAAATGTCTTTAAATAATCACTCTGGTCTCTTTAAGGCTGGTGCTTCACAGAAGTGAAGAATGGAGTCTAGTTGTGCTGCAACAGGCGATGGTACCTTGAGGGTTTTAATCTAAAATGAGCAGCCCAGGATCATTTGGATATTTCAGATTGAGAGATTAAAGCTCTTATCTCATGCTGTGAAATGTAATGCAAAACTTGCAGATGAGTTTCTGCCAGCTCTTTCAGAAGAATTTCTATGATTTGCTACACCTAGGAAACGATCCTTTATTATTTTTTTTCTTTTAAATTTAATAATAAGCCAGTGATGTCACTGGTGAGAGTAAGGTCAGAATAAACACATGAAAGGAAAATAAAAAGCAATGACTGTGGATCTCTTCCGTGCATTACATATGCATTGATTTATGTAAAAAAAAAAAAAATAGATCGCTCACACATATTCAGTCATATTAGAATATGTGACATGCATCTTAGAATATGTGAAATGATCAAATCCTAACACAAAAGTATAAGTTTAGGGCTCATTGTGACATTCCTGTGACCACTAGGTATTCTCTGTCTCAAGTGGAAGTTCATTGTATCATGATAATTGTTAATTCTCTAGTTATATATACTTCTAGTCAAATAAAAGGTAGTATAACCAATTCAGAAGTGCTTGCTTACCCCAGGGACTCAAAATGAAGTTCAAGTGCTTTGGATTTGTGTCAGGACCTAGTAATAAACAATGCATTAAAAGATCTTTTTATTCTCTTAGTGAATAAAATTTCTAGTTAATCTTCACCCTTAATTTTAGTCCCCTTCAGGGCAATCGATTTCACTGATTCTTTTCAAATAAAAGCATTTCAGGAGGCAATTTTCTCTTCTGTTTCCTGCTGCAGGAGTATATGGAAGGGGAATCTATGAAGATATTTTGTAGAAATAATTAACAACTAACCTATTTGTGAATTATAATATATTATGTGAAAGAGAATACTCACTGATATTTTGATGTTACCTAATCACCTATGTTTACTCATGTTTTAGTGATATCACCAAGTAGTCTGGACAATTTCAATTTCAGTAGTCTGGTAAGATCTACATATGTAGCAAGTTTTTGTCTTCTCTTTTAATAAAATATAAATAATAAGGTGAGATAAGATAGTGACAGAATACCTTTTGATTACTATAACAAAAACATCAAAATTGTTAAGAAACTAAACCCATAATTACCAACAAATATTAGGACACAGTAGTGATATAAACTATAGTTATCTACAGCTAAATTAACACATTCAGAACAAGATGACTTTTATTTTGATGGACCTATCTGTTTTGCCCTAAGTATATTGGTTATTCATTCACCAAGAAGATATTCAATGAGGCCCACTATGTTTGAGACATTGTTTATGATCTGGGAATAAGAGAAAGTGTTAAAGAAGACAAAAATCTCTGATCTCATGGGAGAGAGAGAGAGAGAACTTCTGGATAATATGCAGTTCCTAGTGATAGACCAATGCTCCTGCTGAGAGAAACTATAGAAATAGGAAAAAAAAAATACTACATAGAATACAAAATATCTGTTTGAGGACAGCAGAGAGCCAAAGATACAATGAGAAACCAGAACTGGAAGGGCTAATTCTCAAAATGGAAGAGTCTCAAACAGCTGATCTGATCAATGCAGCCACTTTGTTCCTGAGGACATTGTCGGATGATGGGTATAGGCAGAAAGATGAAAATTTATTCACCACGCTATACTGTTGGTGTTCAAAATAATATAGCAAACTTTGGACATAGACTAGGAAGGGTGGGCCCAGGAACATAGCTGGGTGCCCTACTGTGGTATTAATATATTGGCCATATTTTTGAGCAGCATAGGTTGGAAGACTAAAGTTTTAAGAAGAGTCTAAAAAGAAGAATGGACCTTTCAACAGTTTCCTGAGATAAAGATTAGAGTTCCATACTTAGCATGGGTTAGAACCTCTAAAGAAAACAGGCTCTCTGTTGAATACCTGGAGGTTGAGGTGCTAATAAGAGGGAGGCTGAGTCTTACCATGGGAACAAGCTCAACACTATTTAAAACAGGATCTGCAGGCTGACCCAGTGGCTCGTTGGTTAAGAGCTGGCTTGGGATTCCAGAGACCCCAGTTTGGATCCCACATATGAGGGCCAGTGATGCTGCCCTCTACAGCTAAGATGGTGAACAACAGCTCCACCTGGAGCTGGGCTGCTGTGAGTCCCCGGAACGGCAAAGCTGCAGCCCCTGCTGCATTGGGCTGCCATAGGCTACAGTGAGTGGCCAGCAGCCAACATGAGTGGCTGGCAGCTGGAGTGACTAACAAGAGCCCCTGTGAGCAGCCATCCAGAGGCCAGCGACCCATCTGCCTCACCAGGAAACAGCACAATGATAATACCAACATGGGTCAGTGAAGCAACATCCTCCACAACTAGACTGAAGAACAAAAGGACAGCAACTTGTCTGTTCCCCTTCCCCCAATTCCCCAACGCTGTCTCCCACTCCCAATTCCCCAATAAAATCTTTAAAAATAAATAAATAAATAAAACTGGTTCTGGCTGGACTAACATAAACAGCCCAATCTGTAATGGTAGCAAATAAAAGGCAAACTCCTGTCTGGAAGAAGAAAACCTTGGCTTATATTTCGTTTACTACAATTTCAGATATTATGAGAAATTATTTCACATGTTGTAACACAGGCAACATGTCTAAAATCTAAGACAAATATCAGACAACAGAAGCAAATCCACAAGTGTCTCAGATAATGTATTTAATCATAAACGACAATAAAACTATGATTAAGATATTTTAAAATATGAAAAACATGAAGACAAAGATGAATAATTGGGAATTTAACCAGATAATAGTAATTTTCAAAATAATCAAATGGGAATCCCAGAAAAGGAGTGTGTTTCAACATTTTAAAATTAATCAGTGTCATTCAGCACATAAACAGAATACAAAGAACAAAAATAATCTCCAAAGATGCAGAAAAACATTTTCATTTTTCAATATTTATTGATAAAAAAATTATCGGCCGGCCAAGTGGCGCGGTGGTTAAGCGCTGGCTTCGGAAGCCAGCGGCCCTGGTTCGGGTCCCACCTGTGAGGGCCAGTGACATTACCCTTAAATAAATAAATAAATAAATAAATAAATAAATAAATAAATAAATATTTGGGGCCGGCTGAGTGGCGCGGTGGTTAAGCGCTGGCTTGGGAGGCCAGCGGCCCTGGTTCGGATCCCACATATGAGGGCCAGTGACACTGCCCTCAAAAAAAAGAAAAAAAAAAGATTTAATATGAAGTGATAGTAATTAAGACAGTACTGTGTTACACTCTATATAAAGTTAATCATTAACAAAATATAAGACAAGAAATTATTTAAAATTTTAAAGATAACCAAGAGGAAAACCCTTATAACATTTGATTAGGTCTGTGAGTATATTTCTTAGATATGACACCAAAGAATAACAAATTAGAATGCATCAAAAATAAGAACTTCTGCTCCTTGGAAAACATTATTAAGAAAATTAAAAGAACCAAGCAATCCAACTTCTAGGAAATGAAATACACATTCACACAAAAGCATGTATATGTAGATGTTCACAGAGACTATTCATTATTAACAAAAATAGGTAATGACCTACATATTCCTCAATATTGAAATAAGCAATCTGTGATATACCCACACAATGAAATACTACTCAGTAGCAATTATTGGCACATTCAATGTCACGAAAGGTATCACCTGCATTTTGCTAAGTGAAAGAATGCCTGCTCACCAGGTTACATACTATATAATAGCTTATACATGGCATTTGTGAAGACAAAATTATTTTGACATGGAAAGAGTCAGTGTTTGCTAGACGATGTAGAGAGAGATTGATTCCAATAGGGCGTGAACAAAAACTTTTTATATTGTATAAATATACACTATCTTGATTATAGTTGTTTATGTAACTGTTTGATTTGTTAAAATTTGCCAAACTGTGCATGAAAAAGGATGTAATCTATTATATGTAAATTCCATCTTAATTTATAAAATCAAAACACATAAATTAGTTTATTTTACCATGTTTATAGAACAATGACAATATTACAAAACACAATAATAGCATTTGGTAAAGTTCAACATCTATGAAAGATTTTTAAAAACCTCTTAACATACCATAATTAGAAAAGAATGTCCTTAATCTAATAAAGAACATCTACATAAACCTATAACAAATATCAGATTTAATGGTGAGCTATTATAATCAGTAAGGCAAAGAAACAAAATATTTAATTTCTAGAAAAGTAGAAATAAATCTGTCACAATTTGCATTTAACATGATGTATACATAGAAAACCTAAAGAAACTATGGAATTTAATAAATGATCTAGAAAGATTTTAAATTACAGTATAAATACAGAGAATTCAATTTCATTTTTATATACTACTCACAAATACATAGAAATAAAAAATTTCAGAAATATATACAGCTTACAAGATCATCAAAAAATCTCAGATACTTCCCAATGATTCTAATAAATGATTGTAAAACCTCTAGACTAAATAATCCAAATTACTACCAAAAATGTAAATATCTAAATAATTGGAGAAATTATCATTTTCAGGTAATGGAATACTCAATATTGCTAAGAAGTCAAGTCTCCATTCATTGATTTATGTAGTCAGTGCAGTTCCATTAAAACAATCATAACTATTTTATTTTTCACAAGTGAATATTAGCCAATAATAAAATTTATATGGAAATTTGCAAGGTCCAGATATCCAAGACAATCTTGAGGAAAAATAAACCATGAAGAATTACATACAAGACACAATCTTTATTTTAAATGATGTCAATTAAAGCAGCAAAAAAATATAGCAAAGTGAACAATAGAATAGACTCTACAGACACTGTTCTAAACATATAAGATACACTGATGTGCAGTAGAGAATAAACAGCCTTTCTATAAATGATGCTGGGAAAATTGAATTTCTACCCCAACTGGGCATCTTACATAAAAGTCTATTTCAAGTGAATTATAAACATAAATGTACAAGATAAAACAATAAAGCTTTTAAACTAAAACATAAGAAAATATTTTTTATGACCTCAGGTTGTCAAAGACTCCTTGCAAAGAACATGAAATTCTAACAACGAAAAAAAAAAAAAATGTAAAAGATCAATGGAAACTTGTTAAAACTAAGAATTTCTTCTCATCAAAAGACAACATTAAAAAGAATAGAAAGTAAGTCACATATTTTGAGAATATGTTTTTACAACTGAGAACTTGCTTTGAGAATATAAAAGAAATCCTAAAAATCAATATTTAAGACCATAACAGATAGAGAACTTTGCAAACTAGGAAATATGAATAGCCAATAGACACATTAAAAAAGGGATTCTCAACATAATTAATCATTGTGGAAATGGAAATTCAAACCAAAATGAGGTACTTCAAATTCCAGCCACGATGAAATAATTGAGACAACTTTTTGTTTCTACTACAACTAAGTAGAACTCTGGGAAAAATTTATAAAACAATTATTTTCAACCATTGGGCAACACAAAGCACAAGAATGGGATCCTCCTTTGCTTTCAAGAAAGAATCTCCTCCTGAGATTAGGAGAATATTAAGAAAGACCACTAAGATCTCCTTAGCTTTCTACTGGAAGGCAATGTCCAGACCACAATGCAGGCAGGGGGAACCCAAACAAGACGCACCATAAACAAACGTAGGAGAGGATGAGGCATCTGGGATTTGTGGGCAGCATACCAGAAAGGAAGTAACCATGCAGAGAAAGACCTCCAGAAATCTTCATAATTTCCCCTTGACTCTGCAGCTGGATACTAAATTACGCATGTTTATGGTGAAGCTGCACAAGACAGAGCAGAAAGCTGAACTATTCCAACATCTAACACAAGCCTGGGAAGAATACTAAGCAGCCCGCATGGAGGGACCTCATGGAACTCCCGGGTCATTCAGTATGGACCACAGACATGCCAGAGCTGAGTCCTAGGGCAAATCTCACCTTGGAACAGCATTTCTCAACCTTGTCACTATTGATACAGCTACTTTGAAATAAGGTTGGCATTGGGTTATAAGGCTGCATAAATAGTTACCATATAACCAAAATATTCAACTTCCAGCTATTCATTTACCCACGGAAAGTGAAAATAAGTAAAACAAAAATTTGTATAAAAATGTTCATAGAAACAATTCATAATAGTCCAAAACTGTAAATAACCCAAATGTTTATCAGCAATTAAAGGGATAAACACATTGCAGTACATCCTTACAAATGGGACATGACTCAATAATAAAAATGAATGAACTATTGATACATACAAGAGGGATAGACATCAGAAATTTCCTGAATGAAACAAGAGGAATGAAAGATTATATACTTCATGATTTCATTATATGTAAAACTTTAGTAGAGGCTCACTTGTAGTCACAGAAAATGGGGTGGTGACCTACGGCCAAAGATAAGGGGGTGACTTGAAAGACCACAGGGGAATTTGGGGGGTTATGGAAATGTTTTATTTCTTGATCGTGCTGGTAGTTACATGGATAAATGCATTTATCTAAACTGATCAAACTCTATACTTAAAATGAGTGAAATTTGTTTTATATTAATACTTCAAATTAATTCAAAAACAGGTTATTTCTACCAACCCATCAGAAAGTCTAAAATTATGAAAAACAGATCTCTCAAGCACTTTGGTAGGAGTATAAACTGATACTTTGGAAATATTTCATAGTACTTGCCCAAACTGAACAAAGACATACCCTATGCTTTCATCTCTAGGTAGTCAACGAAAACATCTGTGTATATTTACATAAGGTCATCTATAAAAATGCTGATGACACTTGAAAACACTCATATATCCATCAACAGTTGGATGAATAGTAAATTGTGATAAAATGAAATCTGTACAGCAGATTTCGAAGGCTGCCATAACAAAAGACCACAGACTAGATGGCTTAAACAACATAATTTTTGCACAATACGGAGGATAGAAGTCCAAGATCAAGCTGTCAGCAGGGTTGATTTCTTGTGAGGTCTGTCAGCGTGATTTATAGATGGCAGTGTTCTCCCTGGGCCTTTACATGGTCTTCCGTCTGTGTCCTAATCTCATTTGAAAAGGACACCAGTCCTACTGGATTATGTCACACCTAAATAACCTCATTTTAACTTAATTATCTCTTTAAAGTCCTTAAATCCAAACACAGTCCCATTCTGAAGTATTAGGGGTTAGGACTTTAACATATGATTTTTTTTGTGTCACACAATGGAGCCACTAACAAGGATGTAGATATCTTTTGGGGTAAAGCTTTGTTTAGCCTACCACAGCCTCTACTGTACAAAATGAATTAACCACTCTCCTATGCATCTAGAATGGCACTAGTTATATATCACCCTTGAGAGAATCAAGGAAATGGGCATTCAAATCATAGATAAAGGTGGTTAAAAGGTACAAATTTCCAGTTATAAAATAAATAAGTCCTGAGAATATAATATGCAGCATGATGCCAAACGATACTGTGCTGTATATTTGAAAGTTTTACTAAGAGAATAGATCTTAAAAGTTCTCATTACAAGAAACCAACTGTAGCTATGCCTGGTGATGGATAAAAAAAAAATTATCTGTGTTCTGTGGTTTAGATAAGAAACTCTGGTTTGCTTCCAAGACTTTAGGATACATAAAGGAAAAGTCTCACAAAAGTCACTGCAAAAAACAATCATTCTCATAAGAGTAAACACTTGTGGGAATGCAAACTCTCTGTCAGGCACATTTCTAAGTGCTTTCTGTATATTAACGTATTTAAACCTCACAGGGACCCTAATACTACTCCAGCTTTTCCATGAGGAAACTAAGGTTCAAAAAGATACAGCTAGTTATGTAAGGAAACAGACCTAGTAAACGGCAGAGTCAGGATTTAAACCCAGGAAGCCTGGCTCTTAACCACCATACAATTCGCATCTACATGTACCCAAAGTCCCAAAAGATTGATTTGCCTGATGCAATTGTCTGAGGTTGCATTTGATCAGGACTGTATTTCCCAAGCAATTCGTGTTTAACACAAAAACAACAATTTTCTCTGTGCTGATTACATTTTCAAAACAAGATAAAGCTGCGGCATCTTGGGTATCCAGAGAACAAATATCATTCCAGCATTTTCCTAGCATCTGTGTGAGCTATTTGATTGGACTCATTCTTTACTATATTAAATATGACTTAAAATAAGTCAGCATTTGGTTGGGGTTTTGAATTACTTTCTATTTTCTTTTACAAAGATTTTATCTTTCCAGAGTTAGTGTATGGGAAAAAGATTTTACTGTAATGCTAGTTTATTATTACATTTATCTAAATTTCAACTGAGTTTAAATAACAGGAAATTTAATTTTTGCTCTAGATAGTATAATTGATGAATGATATTAGTTTATATGGTATGATAGCCTGACCAGAACCTATGGTTTGAATAGGAATAGGAATAGACCACAAAGTATATTTGTACAAAGGAATCTAATGTTGAAAGCAAAAGCAACAATTTCTAGGGTTCTAAGAATTAAACATAAGCCCGACACAGATTGATTTGGGACAGTTCTGCTTTGCCAAAACCAGAAACAGAAGTAAAATTACTATCATTGTTCAATGGAAATTCCAGACCAGACCACAAACCAGATAAAGTTTTGATATTATGAATAAGATGTTAATACATAGGGTTATTAAATAGCTAACATTTTTATCCTCTGATTTACCCTTTACATCTACATGTATCTTAATGATTTCAAATATGTGATAACACATTAGCTTCAAGATTTTGCTAATGTCACTTTAATTCAGCTTTATTTTAAGTATAGATATTTGTTCCAATTTAATGCATAATTTTTACAATTAGAACTTGAGTAGGGTTCATTTTCATTCTCTGCAGTTCTTTATTGCTTTGTTATGTCTAGACATACCACACATCTTCTGCAATAAATATTTGAGATTGACTTCTTAATGCTATTGAGATCTTTACATCATTTACAATGTCTTAGTAATCCATTCATCATAATAATGTCAAGCAAAATTTATGGTCCTGGTGCTACTTCTGGTGACAACATCATGAAAAGAAAATTAACTACAAGAAATCCATTGGTAGCAAAAGTGTGGTAAGACTGTTTTCCGTCCAGAAAGTGGTCTGGCACATTTGTGATTCTATTGCAGTCTTTTCTGCAATTGGTGCCATATAGAAATTTCTTATCTTAAAGCAACACAAATATCAGTGAACAGTAATGTGTTGATCTCTGTTTTTCCAATAGATTTTCTTGTTTTAAAGCATAGAGGAAGAACATGAAAGGCAATTTATAATTAAGAGCTGATGAATATAACTCCTGAAACTTTATGGAAAATTTGACTGAGCTATTGGCATCGGATATTGAAAATGTTGTGCAAAACTTTTGGTAATAATGTTTAAATCATTTGTAACAAAACATCACAAATTACTTGGCAACTTTTATTTATTTATTTTCAATTTATTTAAACAGAAAAAAAAAATAGTCCACTCATTACTTGGCAAATTTTAAAGAATATTTGAAGTTTTTGTTTTCAATCTAGTTAATCTATTGACATTCCTGTAACAATACATTCTGTTTAGAGAAGTATAGTCTGTACTTGCCCACGCTAGGACTAAATTTCATCTCGAGAGATGAGAGAAAAAGCTGCCTACTGCATTTATGCAATAACAGGGCTATAGCTTTCTATCCCTGCCACCTTGTTTTGAGAGAGAGAGAAAGCAAGAAAGACTGTATATTTGGTGGCTCAGCTGGTTAAGAGTTGACTTTGGAGAATGAGCTCTGAGCAACAGGGCTGCTGGTTTGGTTCCCACATGGGCCAGTAACGTTGCACCCTCCACAACTAGACTGAAGAACAAAAGGACAGTAACATATCTATCCCCCTCCCCCGATTCCCCAATAAAATCTTTTAAAAAAAAAGAGAGAGTTATTGCATAGATTAGATTTTCATTTGCCTGTAAACCTCACAATTCTATTTACAGAAGATACTCCATTATTCTAAATATCAATATTTGCATTTTAAAAGGGTTATTTATTGTCTTGACAAAGGGATGGGTTGACAGCATAAAATGGATTGAAAAAGCCTACTGGAGATTGGACACGATACAGAATAGGAGACCTCTGGGAAGCTTGAATGTGAAATATGATTTCTGGTTTCATAAGTTCCTCATTAAAAGAAACCCATAAAGGCAAGAAAGAAATGGCCTGGGTTGATTTTGGGGGAACACAGTGCTCACTCAGAAAAGATGGTAAGGCTTTGAAACAAAATGATATTAAGAAACTCTTTTCATGTGAGTCAGTTTGCTACCTGATGATTTTCATCCACACCCAGCCATTAGAAATCGTGGGTTGAGCAGTAAATGTGAGGTTACAAACGGTGGGATATTGAGTAGACTGTGTAAGCACAACAAGAGCAAATGTTGGAGCAACAGTGCAAGGGAACCTTAAAAGTGCATTTCTATCTAGCACATCACACAAACAGCAGGTGTATTCTATTCTTGGAATTTGTGTATTGGTTTTTCATGAGAAACTGCCTGCAAGTAAAAAAGAAAAAAAGAAAGTTCTACTGAAGTGGATCAACATTTTTATTAAAACGCTTTCACTGGTATCTGAGTTATTGCACATAGTTTACAAATATGTATGCATTTTGTTTTATGAGAGACTTTGTGCCAGACATGGTGAACTCAGAGACAAATGACATTTGGCCTCTTCACTTGCTGAGCCTTCACTGTGCTTTGGACCATGAGTCATCTAAGAGGCAATGAAAAGTACCGTATCTCCTATGGGACGTTAGAAAAGCGGCTGATCAAGGTGACCTCAGCTGGTGAGCATAAACTTTGTGGAGAAATCAGACTTGATCTAGATCATAAAACAATGGGCAATAAATATAATAATAATAATAATAATAATAATAATAATAATAATAACTCAAGCTATATAATGTGTTATAGGTTGAAAACACTTTAGTTAGGCATTACCTCATTTATTACTCATAATTGAGGAAGAGTGAGAGAGCAAATTTGTCACTGGCAGGATGCTGTTAGGAGAACACAGGAGCTCTGTCATTAGAAGGGACATCTGGCCAGCTGAGTGGCGTGGTGGTTGGGAGCTGGCTTGGGACACCAGCGGCGCCGGTTTGGTCCCACATATGAGGGCCAGTGACATTGCCCTCAAAACAAAAACAAAACAAAAAAAAAAACCAGGTTGAGTTTTTTCTTTAGGTTGATTTAATTATTCAGATTTTTCTTTAAAGCTTAGGAAAATACAGAATACTCAAGAGTGTATCATTGCACAATTGCCTGATCCAGAAAGGCATCTAGGAATCTTCTCATAACTGACAATTTCAAGCTGGAAACCACACTTCATTTATATGATTTTATAGCTATTACAAATTCTCCCTTATATGGGGATTGTGCATATGTAAAGGGTTTAGCTATGGAAAATAAATTATCAAAAATCCTCTTGGGCAAATAAAGGGTGTGCAATAAACAAATACTGAGGTTAAAAAAAAAAGAATGAGAAGTTTGATATTGCTTCATCAAATGAGAAAATTGCACAGCCTTAATTCAAGTACTCTCCTTCAGAACTTATTTTATTCCAAAAATGTACAGTAAAAAATTTGTCAGTGGAGCTAGTAGAGTCAGTGAGAAATTAACAAAATGATCTTCACTTAGAATAAAATGAAGAAAAATAAATGGCAAGTGTTAAGAGCCACAGATAATGAACTGAACTTTTCAACACTTGACAAGTATGTATGACCCATAATAAGAATGTCTGGTGAAGTAAAGCTTTTGTCTTTCATGAGACACACAGAGTCTGTACCTTTCTTATTCCACACTTTTCAGAAACATTTTTCCTTTGAAATATCACTTTACATTGAATAGGTGATACTGAATAGATGATAAATAATATCTTGGCCTTAGAGTGTACAATACCTTTCAGAGTCCATAAGATGTGAACTCTAATCTTCAGCCATGTTGTGAATGCTAATTGCATCATCCCAATAATACCCATATGATGTCAATATAATTTATTCTAAATAAGTTTATGAAAGATTAAAGCACATGAAACTTAATTACTGGAAATTTTGGCTATAAAAATCCATGGCAAAAAAAAGAAAAAGGTTACTTTCACATAATTGAAAACTTCTGGATGAGTTCCACATAAAATCATCAACAAAAGGTTAATCTTAAGTAAACATATCTGTATCTTTCACTGGGGAAAAGGGAGTCAAAATGTATTAGGTATGCACTGTATTCTAGGTGATAGAGAATATTTTAGCTTTAGCAAGCCCTTTAGAAACTTCATTTAATAGTCAGCTTTTAGGGGGAAATATATGTTCATATCCCTATTTTAAAGATGAGAAGTTTAAAATTCAGAGAGATTCAATGGCTTGCTCAAGCCAATCAGTGATAGATACAAAATCAATGTTCTTTTCAGATATTATGTTGCTTTCTTGTCCTTATTTTATAGTCCTCATTTGTCCTCCCATCACCAGACAACCAGCATGCTCATGCTGTTCCCATGATTCTCCCTTTCCAAAACTTAATGGAAGTAAGGGTCTGTTAGACTTCATTTCAGTAAGTAGCAGCTGCCTACTTCTAGTTATCTGTGCCTTTATAAGAAACATAGGTTTTAACAGTTGACCCCAGAAAAGAAAAAGGTATTGGAGGAATAAATATTGTCTAGTACAGTTTGAGATATTGATAGTACGTCTTCAAAGAGGTTATTCTGATTTGTGGAAAGCTATTGCTCATAACTCCTCAAATTGTGTTGAGTAACAGTTTCAATTATTTAAGAACACCAGTGTGACTTGACCTGCTATATGTAACCATAAAATTGGAGGGCTCTTTATTGGAAAGTATATTAAAAATCTGAAAAATAATTCAAAAAACAAAATGCTTTATGCAGTGATTTTTTTTATTGAATTAATTCACTTAACATTTTCAGGTTTGAAACTTAGCAGTGTCAGGTTGGTATTGCTATTTTCTCCATTTTAGAAAAAAAAAAAAAAAAAAAAGAGCAGATAACCAAAGCCCACATTGTGGGGAAACTGGCCCAGGTGCCCATGTGGTATGCAATAAGTCAGACTTTACTACTCCATTTCCTGACTAGGGCATTTCTTAACCTTTCTAGTCTTTTCCCTACAGCTGAAATGTAAACAAAACAAAACAAACAAACAAACAAAAATATTGCCCTCACTTCTGCTTTTGCAGCCATCATTAAAATTCATGTTTTTTTGGTGATTATATATAAGGAATTGTTCTGATTTCAAGACCACTGTAAAATGTATTTAAGGTTCTTATATCTGGAGTAGAGGAATTTATTGTTGTCTTTCTCTTCCATTGAAGGATCAATGGGGGTGGGGGAGGGATTGAGTCCATGTGGAATAATTTAGTTTAGATGTACATGTAAAATTCTAGACTGAAAATCTTGAAGAGATTCGATCATTACATTTTAAATAAAACTGCAACATCTTTCCCAGATTTCAGAATAGGGTTATATACAAAATAAATGATATTCTAGGGTCATTTTCCATCTTTGGTAATAGGACTGATGATAATTATGATGTGAAATTTAGATTTTTTTTTTAATTGTATTTTCTGTGCCCAGCACTTTGGTCAATATTTTATTAGAGTGAATTATTAACAGATATAGATATTCTTATCTCTCATTTGAATGGTTAGAATGGAACCACTTATTTTACAAGGTATAATGAGGTTATTTTGTGCATATGAAACAATGATAGGCAATGGTTTCTTTCTGTACCTATTTGATTTCACGTTAATCACTGCCCTGACTGCAGAGTCATTAAAAGCAGCTGACTGCAGTGCCCACAGGAAGTTTCTCCAATTCAATAGCAGGATGTGTAGGTCTGATCTGTGAAAAAGTAAAGCTATTACAGAGTGAAATTTTTTAAAAAGATTAACTTTTGTATTAAAAAAAAAAAGCTCACTGACTCTGGGAAAAGAAAAAGAAACTAAGAAAAATGAACTCCCACATATAGATTTGTTCCAAGACTGAACCTTTTCCACTATCTTTTTCTATAGAAACTTTGTGGAGAAGTGACTGCAAGATTCATCCCTTTAGAAATGTAATATGTGTTGAATGGTAAGTTCAATGAAGCAAACTAGCATTGTCAGCCATATGTAGCTATAATTCCACTAGATTTTTAGTTATTTTGAGATTCCATTAGCTTTACAGCATGCCATTAATAATTTTGATTTTTTCTAATTATGAAAACAATATGCAATAATATGAAAATTACAAAGTAAGATAAATATAAGGAAAATGAAGGCTAATCCACTCTCCCACCATTAATATATAACCATTTGAAACGTTTAGGAGTTACATACACATTCATAGATTGTATGACCTCTAATTACATTGTTATTTTGTTAATTAACATTATATCATTAAATATTTTAATAGAACATTTTTCCAAGTTTGAATCTTGTTTTCTTTCACTTTATTATAAATTAATTATTACCATATGTTTGAGAACTTATATTTACTGTATACTTTCTTAAAAAACAATAAATCCATATGCAATCATTGTGAAATCCTATAAATATAGAAGGAAATAAAATGTAACTCATAGATTATGGAAAAGCATGATTGGCTCTCTGGAAAATTCCTGAAGATTTTCAGGGAAATGTCCACACTAAACATCAGAAACACCTGCCAACATCAGACAGCACCACATTTTGGTCTCCACATGTGAGTCAGAAAAATGAGGACCTTCCTCTCCCTTTAATCCAAGCCTGCAGAATCAGAACTACAGTTAATAAGATGGGCTGGAGGAGCAGAGGTGCTGGGTAGAAGGAGAAGAAACTAGTCATACTCCATCTCAAGCCTGCAGGCTTCCAATTAATGTCAACCCTGAGCTTGGGAGGGTTATTTTAAACTAAATCAAAGTCCATGTTTTCATAATTATGTGAAATGGGTCATTTAAATCATGAAACAAAAATTACTTTAAAGTGACCTCAGAAATATTTGTATTGTGTCGTATTACCAATATTTTGTAAACTGAATTTCCTTCAAAATAAAATTTAGAAAATGATAAATAAATAGAAAGAAATGAAACGAAGAAGTTAAGGGGTCATCTGAATTTTTATCAATGAGGCAGCGTAAAAAGTACCTCATTCCAAGTAGACTTAAAAGGACCATGAGAGGGTCGGCCGTGTGGCGCGGCGGTTAAGTGCTGGCTTGGGAAGCCAACGGCCCTGGTTCGGGTCCCACATATGAGGGCCAGTGACACTGCCCTAAAAATAAATAAATAAATAAATAAATAAATAAATAGACCATGAGACAAAAAAAATATGGTGGCTCTGTGATTAAATCTCTTGAATTATGTTTGTTCAATAAGATAGCTCCTAGAGACAGATAGGTACATAGATCAATAGATACACAAAAGACAGAATATAAGAATATATATATATATATATATATCATATATATATAGTATATATATATATATATATTGTGTATATATATATATATATATATATATATATATATATATATATATCATATATATATATTGTAGGGAAGACCACAAGGAAGAATGAAATGAAACATCATAGCAAATATTGGATGATATATAATTTTAGCTTTAAACCTCTGTTGTTAGAAAATCCATTTTCAATATATATGCATGATCAGTAGATGGATTTTCTGTGAATTGGTATGTCTTAATGTGTAATCAAGAGTACAAGTTTTTCAGAAATAATTGATTTTTGAATGTACTTATATGCCATATACTGTGATTGACATTAGAGCAATGGCTATATTTGTACAGCGGGATTCTTCTAAGCCATGTATGTACCAAAGGGCACTAATTTATTCTTACTCTGTGGGAGAAAAATATAATGTCATTCTGTTAAACCAACTGATAAGAAAATGAACACAAAACAAGGATCATGCTTTTTTTCCACATTTCTGGATATTTAAAGTTTCGTATTGAACCCAATTTGTAAATAAAAATTAAGAAAAAAATACAATGTTGATCCTCAAAGCCACAAAAGCAATACTGTAGAGGGGCATGAATGGAGATTCTCATTGTTCTAATGATAGATTAATCTAGTGCCCTCCGGAAATTCCAGAGAAACCAAAGATTCTTTTTTCAAATAGATAAACTGGGACATAATACTTCAGGTTGACTAGGAAAGATAATTATTTATTCTTCAAACACTTCTTCAGATAGAGCTCCTTAAGTAAAACTGCTACAAACAATGCTCCCCCTCAAGTCCAGACTTAGAGGGTCTCCGCTGCCTGGCAATATTGTTTGTCTATACTGCTAGGATAACACCATGTTGGGTTAGCATTAACTGAACATAGTGTGTTTAATGTGACTTGGAAATGGTTTGAAGTTCCGGTCACAGGTGATTTGCAACTTAAAGGATTAATAAGCGTTATCTGAGTGGAACTAAAGGAAGACTTTTAGGTTAGAGGGAACAGAAGTTGGAGAGAAACAGAGTAGTGAAGAAAAGAGTTAATCAGGAAAAGTCATGACTTTTCACATGGGTAGGTGATATGAGATCACTTAAGGTCACACCACGGAGGGCTTTTGCACAGGGAACTGCCTCTACCTTTCATCTCAAATATGGTTCAGAGCCCACTGACGGTCTCAGAAGACATACATGGCTACATTTGTTTTAATATTACAGATTGTTGCATTGAAGAAAAAAAAAAAAAACAACACCAGGAATTGATAACTAGTGGTCTTATGCCTTAGGGAATTGTTTGGTCAATGCTGTGTTTTAAAAGATAATGTAACTGGCTGTCACTATGGTGGGGCACAACACAAACTACTTACAAAGTGCTTTCATCAGGCTCTTCAAAGGAGTCATGACACAATGCTAGCATCATGCAGTGCATGGATGAAAAGTAGGATTTGTGTGTGTGGGGGGGGGGTTGGGCAGGTGGGAATGCTGGAGAGAATTAATAGCGTACATGCGATCTCCAAAAGTCTCATTATATCAAAGTTTATGATAGGGAATATTCTAGTAGAGGGGCAATATGCCTGAAATGCTTTATATATTTATAAGATCTAAGGTGAAGGGAACATCTGTACAACTCAGAAAAATGAAACTTCCTGTGTCAGAGAAGTGCCTTCCTATCAGCTGTCAGTGTTTCCTTCTGCTCAGAAAACATCTGCTGTCCCTCTGTTGAGGAAAGATATCATACAGAGAGCAGACAAGCCTCAAGAGTCATGAGAGTTGCCTGTTACCAAAACATTTATTGAAATGTCAATACTTCCTTCAATTTGACTTTCTCTTATATTCAAATTAAATTAAACTAAATGGTTTATTAAAATAGTGTTTATAATATGGTCCCATTTAAAAACATGCCTAGGCAATGTCTTTTCTATTTGCACTTCTAACTGTCTAAATACATAAAATTATGACTAAAAAGATACCATAATTTAACAATAGTAATTTCCAGAATTAACAGTGATTTTTTTTTACACTTATTGTTTTTGCATTCTTTCATGTCTTTATAAGAGGCATGTATTGTGTTTTTACTAAATAATGAAGTTTTTCTCAAGACATATTGAAGCAAAGATGCATAGATGACAGGTGATAACAGTAATAGATTCTTAGCAGTAAAACTAAGGATGGCTATTATTTTTTTTCATTATAAGGACTTTCCATAAAAGAAAAAAAAAGAAAAATCCCTGAGACATAGAAGTAAAAACTGAAATAAAACGAAAACCAATGTGTTTACAGAGTAAAAAAAAACAGCAGAGCTAAGTCATGTAAAGTGCTTTGTCTATGGTAAGGATTTTGAATTTAATCTAGGTAAAAGAGAAAGCCATTGGAAACAGGAGAGTTATATGAATTCTATATTTTTGGCCTGAGCAACTGATGATGTCATTTATTTTGCAAGGAAAACTTTGTGGTGAGTGTATTGAATGGGAAGAATGTTTGAGCATGTTTTAGACAGACTAAATTTGAAAGCAGTTTAGTTCCTAAGTGCAGATATCAAGAAGACATTTGAGTATGTGTCTGGATTGTAAGGAAGATGACATAAGTTCATAAACCTTAGAGTTTCATAAACCTAAAGATTGGCCTTTGCAACCATAGAGCTAGATAACATTTTCTAGAGAGTAGGAGTAAAATGAGAAGAGGATTCAGAACAGAGACAAGGATCACTGGGAGATTTAGAGATCTGGAAGAGGAATAGGAGCCAGAAAAAAATAAAAACAAAAAATACTTAGAAGGAGTGTTCAGCAAGGTAGGAGGAAACTATAAGTGCATATATGCACGGAAGCCTAGAGGACAACACATAAGTGGAAGTGGGGAGTGTTCAATAGTGTAAAATGTTTCTGAGAGTTCAATAAGATGAGGGAAGCTTAGTTTTCACCAGCTTTCACTCCTAGTGACACCAGTCTTTCCTGTGGTGCAGTGGGATAAAGGCCAATTGGAGAGGGTTGAGAGAGAATGGGAGGAGACAGAGTAGAGGCAGCCAGCACACAAAACTCTTTGGGAGAGTTTTACTATGAACCGGAAGCTAACAGTTTCTGTGGCTGATTAGAGGAAGACGTAGAGTCAAGATATCATGACAAGAGTAACTGTGATAGAGGTTTCAAGTCAACACAAATAGCCAGCCCCATAGAGAGGGAGACTATGTTGAAGCAGGAGATATAGGAGCTAATTTCAGGAATAACATTCTTGAAAATTTGGAATGAGATGGAAAATACAGCAGCATACATGGAAGAGTTCATTTAGAGAGCATAAAGGCTACATCCATTGCAGCAAAAGGGAAGTCAAAATACGTGCATACAGGTTTAGAGAGTTGGTGAAATTGTTGCAGCTCTCATATGAATATTCTTAATAAAAGACATTGCACTGCCATCAGTTCAAAGTTATGACAGATAGGAAAGGATGAGAAAGATTTAAGAAGAGAGTTGCAAAAGAACCCTCTTTGACAATAAGAAAATGAATTTACCAGGCAAGTGCTATAAGATTGTCGGGCACTGCTTAATATCCTTTTGAGATGTGTTTATAAATTTGAAATGAATCCAGTCATATGGGTATTTTTATGTTTTTCCCCAATGTTCTGATGCTTTATGTGGTTGCAGCACAGGTTTGCCATGCAAGAACTTCTTGGGCAAAAAGATTAAATAAATTTTCAAGCAAGCGTATCTAATACAAAACTATGCAATGTTGTCTGAGTAAGGATATGAAGACCTGAGGAGAAAAAGTCATACTAGATAAAAAGTCTTACAGTTAATGGATTGAAAGTCTCAATGAAGTCAGGGCCTGAGGAAGCTGTTAGGCAGCTGGAAGAAAAAGAGGAAATACTTAAAGAGCAGTGTTTCAAACAAATTTTGTAGGCTTTGCAGAACTGGTGATGACTTAGGATAGAAACCCTGTGAGTGGGTGATTGTAGTTAAGTTAAAGAATGTTACTGATGGAAAGTAAAAATCAAGGAATGGAAAGACCATGCTATAAAAAAACCACATATGAAGTGATAATGTTATTTTCTATATATTAAAAAAAAATGATACTTTATAAATCAATGGTTGCCGAATGTTTTTCTACCCCAACACATCTAAGAGGTATAACACACTATCATAAATCACATTATACTTATTTTAAGGGAAGGGGTGCATTTGGGGCTGCGCTCCCTTGGAAGATTACTTTTATAACATTGTGGGAAACATGTAAGACATTTAACATTTGGAAAAGTACTCTCCCCCAACAGGCTGTCCCCTGAACCACTCCCAGATAAACATTACTAACCCCTGCTTTTATTATCTAATTTCCTTCAAGTTAAACTAAAATACATGAATAATAGTCCTCTATTAAAGAAACTGAAAATTATGAGATTTCCTCACAGTTTAGCACAATACAGTATCCACTGTCTTCCAAATAGTCAGTCAAGGTAAATACCACTCTAAGCGTGGGCAATAATATTGATGAAGTTCTAATACGATATTTGGAGTATTTTCATGGCTGATTTCACACTAAAAGTGCCACACAGAAGATCTATGTAAGAATGGATCAAACACATAAGTGCTTGAGCCTGAGCTCATTTGTCGGGAGTTTAAATTAGATTTGATGCAGGGAGGAGAAAAGCGATTTACTTTAAATAAGTGAATAGCTAGGTTTTGCTGTCAAACTATAATGCCATTTGATCCTCATGCTCTGAGATACTGTTTTCATATCCCATCCCAATTTCAGAGCTGAAAAGTCTGAGACTTCAAATAGATAAATGATTGTTTGAGATAACAGTAACTAAGTGATAGGCCTGGATTTGGACTCCTGCTTTCTGACTCCCTGCCTCACCGTACTTGCTACTATATGACACACTTTTCTGGTCACAGAGGTTATGGTTTTACCATTTTAGGGTTTGGTTTAGAGACTTGTAGCACTGAGAATACTTCATGATAGAGTAGGAATTTCGTTTTTTGTAACAGATGAATTTTCTAACATCTCAATAAAGTCTCTTGATGAGTTGGTAAGCAGGAGAAACACTGCAATACCATAACTATATCTTAATCTTAATCTAAATGCAATAAAAATGCATTTCTATTTATTTAAGTTAGCTCATAAAGAAAAACTTTAGATTGTTCTCTTTTTTACTCATATAATGCTCTTTTCTTTTTTAAAAGGCAGTGTCACCGGCCCTCATATGTGGGATCCAAATCGGGGCTGCTGTCATCCCAAACCAGCTCTTAACCAATGCGCCACTCGGTCGGCCCACATAATGCTCTTTTATACCTCTCATTGTCCACACAATACCTTATCCTCATCCTCTAAAGTATTTCATTCTTTAACATAAGAAAAGATGTTATAACATGCCTCAGGTATTATGGCCTTATAATTTCAGTATTATGAAAATCACTAAGCTTAAATTAATATAAAATAAATGCATAAAGATCTAGTCATATAATCAAAAATGCAAATTTAATCACACATTGCCAAGCCTGCAGCATTGCTTATAGACTATTACAATAAGTTAGACATATGTATGTCCTGATATATGTGTTTAACGTCATAAATTTTATATGCAAAAATATCACTGGTTTAAAGTTTTTTAATGAACAAAATAAGAAAGGACTTCTTTTATGGTACCATCCCTACAAATAATAAAAGCTGAAATAGTACAAATAAAGTTGACTTCTGAAGACATCTCAAGGTTAAATTTTAATATATTCTCTTGGGTATGTTGTTCTACTGATGCATTCACTTTTTATTTAAAAAATAAACTAGTAAAATTTTCATATGCATTTATATCTCCCTAGATTGTTAGATGTTAATCATCCTTTTAACTATGGCTTCTGTAGCCACCTTGCTATGGCCCTCTTCAAGACAAAAATCTTGTGATACTGAATTTATATTATTTACACCACGTGTACATCCTGGTTGAGGTGGGATGGCAAAGAATGAACATATAAACAACTTCTCTATATCCTAGATATTTTGGATATGTAAATTTATTTAATATCTAGTACACTTAGAAAGGGAAGATACAAGCATCTCCATTTCACAGATAAAAAAGAGAAAACCCAAGGATACACAGTTATTAGTGTTGGAGCCAAGTTTCAGTAATTATCAATATTATCAATATGCATCTTAAACCTGGACATTGACATATATGGAGACACATATGGAAACACCCATAATTAAATATGGGTAAAAATGTAAACAGCTTTCACTAGTTTAAATGCTCCATTGCACTTTGAATAAAATTCACACTTCTTTTTCCTATGGCCTCTAAAATGCTTCCCTGCCCCCTGATGATCACCACCCCGATACATATTGTAACATTTCAAACCTTCAGATCTCTCTGGCAGTGGATAATTCATATGTTCTCACTCCAACAAATCTTTCCAATTTTCTATGGTTCCTTATTCCTGCTAATACGAACTCATTTATTCTGTAAACTCCCAAATGCAAGAGGCTGTGTCTTCTGCTTCCTACGAAATTCTTAACACCCTACAGTGGATTGATCAACACATGCTGCTATTAGTCAGATAGATAATAACTTGAGTTTTAACATAAATGCTCTTTTTCTTTGCACATATGTATCAAACTTCCTGCAGCCTCATTTTCACATTCCTTCTGAGTCCACACGTCATTAGAAACAACCCACTGGCATAATGTAGAATGTCTGTTCGTGTGTGTGAAAAGATGGAGAACCCCATCCAGACAACTGTGCAAACATTAAAAAGTAACATAAAATAAACTCATCATTATATATGAACACTGAAATCAGTATGTTTTATGAAGTGGTGAATGAAAGGGAAGTTCAAGAACATGAAAACGCAGGTATTTAGGCAAAGGAATAAAGGAGTGATATAGATATGGGACATCGCTCTGTGCTTTAATCATTGACTAGCTGGGGAAGGGAATAGGATTCCAGTAGTTAGTTGTGTGAATTAGATTGACCTGGTCATGATGCGGTTTGGGAAAAGGCTAGTGAAGAAGGAAAGAGAATGATGGTTTAGCAATAACAACCACAACCAAAAAATATGTGTATAAAAGAGATCAGGAATTAGGGGGAAAGAGGAGAGGTGCTTTAGTACTTTCTTGTGTCTCCTACATAGAATGTAGAATGTGTGAGGTTCAGATGTAAAAAGGAGATTAATAGCAAATTTGAAAATGCTGTCACAGTTCCCTCACTCAGTCTCTGCAACAGGAACCATTTATTCATGCTTTAACCAACACCCATTAGCACCTCTGCAAGATGAATGGAAATACTGAATTGTACTGGGTTGTCAGAGAAGTCATGACATATTTTTTCTGGTTTTCATTGCAAAAATGCATCATGACTTTTCCGACAACCCAATAGTACATGGAAACAAAAATGTAAATGTATCTTCTGTCTATGTTGCATTGGCCCCCATGGAGGTGTTTGCAACCTGCCTAGTACCAAAACTTCCAGTGTTGCCTCTACAAGAAATAAAGTGTTCTTAAAGCTGATCATTGACATATATGGAGACACACATAATTAAATGTGGGTAAAAATGTAGACAGCTTTCACTTAAGTGCTCCATTGCACTTTGAATAAAATTCACACTTCTTTTTCCTGTGGCCTGTAAAATGCAGAATTATCTAGTCTCCTCTCTAGGAATGCATCTTATGCCTCTCACTTTCTTTCATCTTATGTCTTCTGTCAATCTCTAAAACATATCAAACAAGGCAATGAAAGGGGAGGCTCTATTTAAAATCCAGAAAAGAGGAAGTCAAAGAACACTAAGTGTTCATGGCCCATGTATTCTCAATACTGTTCAGTGCTAAAGCAGAAAGTACTTTGATAAATGACCATTGAAATTCTAGTTCTCAAGCAGATGGTGCTTGTAGTGGGGTGAATGATCACCTCAAAAAATAATGTTTATATCCCTGAAACTTGTGGTCTTTTACCAAAGACAGTTTGGTAAAAGGTCTCTGGATATCTAATTAAGAATCTTGAGATTATCTTGAATTACCCAGACAGGCCCTAAATCCAATGATGACTATCCTTAGGGAAGAGAAGACAGTAAGTAACAGGACAAAATGATATGAAGACAGAGAGATGGGAGTGATGTGGCCACAAGCCAAGGAAGCCAAGGAATGCCTACAGCCATGAGAAGCTTAGAAAAACAAGGAAGTGTTCTCCCCAAGAGCCTCCACATGGAATGTGTTTCCTCCAGCACCTTGATTCAGACTTTTGTCCTCCAGAGCTGTGAGAGAATAAATTCCTATTGTTTTAAGACATCCAGTTTGTGGTAATATTTTTATAACAGTCCTAGGAAAATAATATATTAAGTAATGACAGAGATGTATCAGGCTTTTAGGATTTTAATCATCAATATTATTTAGCTACCTCTCTCTGCTCTAACATGATGTTCAATAAACAATTGCTTTTATTATGTATTAGTTAATTAAGCAGTTTTTTCAGAGGTGTATGAGACTCCGACATTGACTGGCTCCCTCTCACACCATTTTGATTAGAAGAAAAAAGAATCAGTTTAGTAAAACTAAACTGTAACCCACCAACTTAAAAGTAGGTGATTGTTGGGCCGGCCAAGTGGCGCGGTGGTTAAGTGCTAGCTTGGGATGCCAGCGGCCCCGGTTCGGATCCCACATATGAGGGCCAGTGACACTGCCCTCAAAAAAAAAAAAAAAAAAAAGTAGGTGGTTGTGGAGTACAGCATAAGGAATATAGTCAATGATATTGTAACAGCTATATATGATGTCAGGGGGGTAGTAGCTTGGAGAGGCTATCACTTTTGAGGGATGTAAATGTCTGACTATTACATTGTTTTATACACCTGAAACAAACAAACAAACAAAATAGTTATTTAAAAAAACCCACAAAAACAAACAGATGAAAAAAAGTAGGTGTTTGTTTATGTGATGGAATTATTCAATTCTGCAAATCACCCCTTCTGCCATCCCAGTATGGATGCCCAAATACGCATTCTTAGGTATATAGTCTTTTGAATTACAGAAGAGTTTTCCACACCTTCCTACTAAAATACCAATCACATACCCTGAAAATATTTATTTTTCCAATCATTATGTTTCATTGAGAGGAAAAAAAAATGCAGGGCAGTTTAATTGATGGTGCGGAGACCAGAAAGTAACTGGGGAAACAAACAAACAAACAATCATTGGTAAACCAGGTTCACACTCTAGTAAGGAAATCGTTTTGTAGCCCTTCAATACAAATGAAATCTCCTTGATAGAAAACTGATTTTTCCTAATAATATGTTATTTTAAACATTCCAGTCTTCCTTAAGGGATTTTTTTTTTAACAAATAGACTCTGATTCAGTAAAATAGAAGTGAAATAGGTAACACAATTATACTTTCTGTAGAAAAAGACTGTAGAAGGAATACTACCTATTTTGTGAAACACATACCCCTTAACATCAATAGGCTGGAGATGTTGCTTAGTTAAAAGGCCTTCCCCAGGGAATTGAAAGAGGAACATTTTTGCCTATAGCACTCTCTTTTTGGAAATGCAACCAAACTTCTTTGGAGGCAGTAAACACATGGCATCAACTGGCTATGATACACACAGAAACGAGGGACATTATAACTAAAAGACTGAGATCTTGTGTTTGACATGAACTTAATTCTTTTAACTCCCAATCAATCTCTTTATAAGTATGTCATTGTGAATTACTTTCTCTCACAGCCTTTTCTTCATCTGTGAAATATAGCATTAATAGCATTGTTGTAAAGTTTAATTCAGCAGTATGTATAAATCACTTATCACAGACCCAGGTATATGTATGTCTCATTAAATGGTTGCCTTTATTAACATCTTCATCATAATCACCATCATCCATTTTTCCTTACAAGATTTAGTGAATCAATATGGGAAGTTATGAAGTTGACTATCTCTAATGAATGACCCAGAGGATTAATTACATGAGATATGGACTTTATAAATGAAGTCATGGGAATTCACAGGTTTCAGGGGAGGTGGTTCCTTTGTCCCAGCATTCCCTGAAAAGATCAATGGCACAGTATTCAACTCTCTGATTGGCCTTCCTGGATCCCACTGATGTTGTACATGTTATACTGATTGGAAATGCCAGCTCAATAAAGCACTTTGACTAGATTTTTTGCACCTATATCAATGCACATACTGCTTCAAGTTCAGAGCTCAGAATCTTGCTAATTTAATCACATTTAATCTTGTGTATGATTTCATCTCTTTGGAGCCACAATATCTTTTTTTTTAATAAATGAACACATTTATTCTTTAGCTGGGAGGACAATTAGCTTAAAATTTATTAGAATAAAAATATTTACTGTTTCGTTCATGGGAATGTGGCCTTTTCAAGCTACTTTTGTACAAGAGGATGAATGGTTTCAGGCTCAGTAATTGTCAATATTGACTACTACTATACTTTTCATCCACAGTAAAAATTTGTCAACGACAACATAAAATTGTACATGTCTGTGCTTTATCCAACATTCCCTCTTTCACTTTCTGGTAATCAAAACCTTTGGGCCTATACCTGTGACAGCTCTACTGCTGCTAGCCTGGGTTCTTGCAGTATCTTTGTTTGTCTTCTTGGCTACATTTTTTATTGTAAATGATAATTTGTTTTCCATCTGCTCTTTTTGTTCTAGGGCAGCAATACTGTCTCTGCTTATGTCTATCATATTTTCCTCCATTTTCAAAGAGCAGCTATCTAATTTCCCCAGCGGCTCAGGGTCTGAGTTTGGGGTCAGACATGGAGGGAGGTACGTAACGTTTCCAGGTTCCTTTTCCTCCAGCAATCTGTTTCTTCAAATGTCTTACAATCCATTTGTCTGGCAAGGATTCATTTCAGTTTTAATACATGTTTTAGTGGGAAACTAAAGAGTTCCAGTAAAGCCTTTAGCCAAATCTTATTTTGTCTGGCAAAGGTTGTTTTTGTTTTTATATGTATTTTAATGAGAAACTAAAGAAGTTCCAATAAAGGCTTTTTTAGGTAAATGCATTTTAAACCAGAAGATCTGCTAAGGTTTCAGTATTGCTTTGAAATTAAATAAAAACAGATTTAACTAATAATAGCCATTATACTAGCAATGCCATTTCTTATAGAGAGAAAATGAAAAAAATAAAGACATTAGTTATATTAGCAAAATTAAGAGGATAGAGATATACAGTAAAGTATGTAAAATCAAGACATAAAAGATTTCAGATTCAAAAGCAAATATATTAAAGCAATACATGTGAATGGGTTACATATTACTGTTAGAAGACAGATTGGATCAAAACATAGTTCAAAGGTACCGTATTTTCAAAAGGTGCTCTAAAATGAAGCTAAAATGAAATGATGATCACAATATGCCAGGAAAGGATATAAATCTATAAAACAATATTAATATTAAAAAGTATGCATAAACAAAAAGCATAAATGAGACATACTTTCTACCCATCCTATTCAAATATAAGCCAAAAATACTGGTTGATTTTTAGCAATAAATAAGACAAATTAAATATTATCATGTATAGGATATTAAAACTTTAAAAATATATGTCAAAAAAATAAAACTCAAAAAGGAAAGATATAACTAGGTGATTTTAAAAACAGAAAACATCAATTACCTATAAAAATATTTAGTTTTTCTACTTAATTATGGAGACTCTTAATGCTTATCAAGAGTCTTTGCCAATCTGACAGATGGTAATATAAATTATATAACTTTTTTGGAAGGCAATTTTGCAGTATATATCAAAATCAAAAATTATTTGGCCACGATATTCTTAGAAAGACTTCTATTCCAATTTGTTAGGCATGTAATTATTGAAAAATCCATATATTTGAAAACAATCCAAATGTCTTACAATATAATGTCTTTGAAATAAATGATAATACTAATAATATCTAGTATTTATATAATAGGTATCATGGTCCAGGTCTTGTTTAAGTTCTCTGCATATGTAAAACCACCTAATTAGAAGAAAAACCCTATGAAGTAGGTATGGATTTTACCTCTCGTTTTCATATGTGGAAACTGAGGCAGAGAAAGGTTAAAGAATTTGCTCAAGTTCACATGTTAGCAGTGACAGAGTGGTAATTAAGGATCAGGCAACCTGGCTCTGGAGCTCAGGTTTATAACTTCTGTGCTTTAAAGTGCTTCATAGGAGAGCATCCATTATTATAGGATAATTTGCATCCATAAAAATACTATGATTTTAAGAGTTTTTTGTTTTTTTTTTAATAATATGGGAAAATGTTTGTCACGTCCCGCACCACAGGGTAGGTGGAAGTGGAGAAGGAACAGCGAAAGGTTAAGAAAGAGAGAGAAACACAAAATAAGAGAGAATACAGTTCGGAGCCAGGGGACCTCTGCCTTGTAGACCGGAAGCCTCTAATCAGGCCTGACTGCTCCTTTTATTATCTTACACATGAGCAGGGGTCAATGTAACTTCCATGGTCTCTGTGTCTCACACCCGAAAACATAGCTCAGTGCCAAATCACCCACACCTGCAAGCTGCCATAACCAGAGGTCATCAATAGGTCATTTCACAGGCAGGCTGCCAGACCCTGAAGCAAGGGGTTCACGCCTTATTTCTATCAAGTCGTGATTCCTCCTGTTGGCACCCACTGGTACCCATTGGCACCCATGGGCACCCACAGGCACCCAGGCAACCGTGTCTGGCTTAGGTTGCCCTTCCCTTGAGGGATCTTATCCGTCATTGACTAACCAGCCATCCTTTGGTGCTAAGTAGGGGTACTTAGAATAAGCATAATATTGAAGAAATTATCTGTCTTTATGGAAAGGTGCATGGGGCAGACAGGCAGGCTATAATGTGACAAATGTCTATGTTATTTGTAAGTGAAATAAAATTTTAGTTTGCAAGATAGATGAAGACATAAAACCAAGACAGGAATGATTTATACGAAAGATCTTGCCAGAGAGGAAGGAAGAGATTATTCATAATATTTTTATATCTTATGAATTACCAACATTTCAAAAATAAACTTACTTCAATAAAAAAAATAATTTTCATAGTAAATGATCAGTATTTTGTAACATAACCTGTTTATGATATTGTATCTTTAACATCTAATAATATTGACATTAACCAGCCAAATAAATAGCCCTGGGAGTTCCTGGAACAGTGTCTATAAGGTATACATTTGTTTGTTCTTATTGATGAACTTGTTCTTATCCAAAACTATTGAAAAAAAAATGTGTCAGACTGGTAGCAACAAATAATGGAGGTCTAAATCTAAGTAACAAGCTAGCTAGAGCTGAGGTAAAGGGTAAGAAAGTGGACACAAGGAAAAAAAAAGTTATCCTTCTATCAAAAAGGAAAGAGAAATTTTTTTTAAAAAAAAGGGGTCCTTTTCCTTCCCTCCCCCTCCTTTTCTGTATATCCTCTCCTCTCCTCTCTTCTCCTATTCTGCCCTCTCCTTATGTTTTTAATGCAAAAATGCAGAAATTAGAGGTAGAGGAATAAAACAATTTGCTAGATATCCACAAACTTCTAACATTTTCCCTGCCATCCATTCCCAGGATACGCTGTTTCGGTTTTGTTTGTTTTTTTTTTTTGTTTTTTTGGTGTTTTTTTTTACAATGAACACAAGAGCCTAATTTCTGATTGAACTTCTTCAAAACCAATACAAAAAAAATCAAATAAATCTGTGGTAGCAGAAACAAGCCCTGTAATAGATGAACAGAGAAATGCACCTCTTCAGCTGGGACAGGTTGGGAAATATTTCGAATTGGTGAAATGTCCATGAGACATGAGTAGATTTCAAAATACACATTTTTAAAAGGAATGTGTTAATGAGTACTTGAGATGAGTGGAGGAATAATAGGAGTATATTCTTTCTTTCTGGTGATGAAAGGTACTTATTATTTGGCTCTCTACCCATATTTATACTATGTTCTAATTCTCAGCCTAGAGAGAGTACATTGCCGAGGTTACTGTTAAATAAAGAGTGGATCATGTCGTTCTCTGCTAAAAAACCCGAGATACTTCCTTCATTTTCTCCTGGTGAGACTTAGATGCATGATCATAGCATCCAAAGCTATTGAAAACTATTTATAACCCAAACTCAACTATACTAATTACACACCTTTTCTGACTTCCTCCTAAGTACCAATCCCCCTTGCTAGAAAAAATTCTCAACATTCCTTAAACAAATCAAACTCTTTAAAACTTTGTTTTTGTACATGCTGCCTAGTCCCTTCTCCTTATCTGGTCCTGAGATGTCCCTGTTCTTTTCTTTTTTTTCCCCTCTACTTATAATTTTGACTCTAATTATTATGCATGAAAAATGTTTATATTTGTGAGTTCCTCAAGGAAAGATACTGAAAGTCTTTTAGCACACAACCATATTCTCAGCACCTAGCAGAGTGTCAGCCATCAACAATAAATAGATGTTGATGGAATTAAAGATTAATTGATGCATAAATTTGTTGACAGACAATACTAAAATGAAGCAAGTGCAGTTGTGCAAAATCTATACTTCCTTTCTAAATTACTCCGAAGTGAATACATTATTTATACTAATTTTCTAGAAAAACAAGTTAAAAAAAAAAATTCTTCATCACATCTGTCTCTTTCTGCAAAGCTCAAAGGACTATTATTGCAAATCCGGCTGTGAATGAGTCACCATTTTAAACAAGGTAATTCCCAACCTGAAAGGGTCTCAGAAGGAGCATGTCAACTGTCTGCAAACTCCTCCCATACAGCCAGATATTCAGTTCAGATGATGGCTAAAAGTTCATCAGGTAAGGCTACCTGCGGCTATTTTTCTCTCAGTTGTGTCTGTTTTTGTTTTTGCTTTCAAAAAATGTGCCTTCTTATGGCACTCCTAAAGCATTATGTACAATAGTATATATAATAACAACTGTCCATCTTTCTCTTGCACAGGCTTTGGTATCGTGCATCCCCATGCTGCCAGCCTTCAGAACCCCTGATGATGACAGTGCTAGCACCCAGACTGACCACGTTTCCTCCTTTAGAGCCTTTGAGTCACTTGCTATTTTCTGGAATAGCAGACAATAAATCCTTGTAGTTTATAAACACTTCTTTATTGGTTCTGAAGTATATAAGTCTGAGTTATTACAGTTCCTTAGTTTATGAAACATTGTCATCATCAGCTTGCATTAGGCCCCTCTGATCCATTTATTAATTGACTCTTTTTTTTAAACTCATTCCTGCTCTTATCCTCTCCTATATGTTACTCTAATGTGTTTAGTGTGCTTGATTTTGTTCAGATGTATTCCTATAAAATGCACATTATATAATGGGGTGTTGTTTCGTTTTGTTTTGTTTTCTATAAATTTATTCAGTTTATTTTCATTTCATTTAGCACTATGATTTTTCCAATTAGGGGACATTTGGTCCTGTCCAAAACATCCATGGAGACATTTGGTCCACATCAAAAGGAACTTGAAATTTGGTCCTGTCCAAAAGGTTAACGCTTAGAAACTATTCCTGGGTTCAAATAGCCTATAACTTTTATTTATACTTTTGGGTTACAGGATTAACACAGTAAAAAATACTATCATGTTTTATTGGTCTGATAATTGTGCTGTGCTGTATTGAGAATGATAATCCTTCTTCCTCAGTAGCCTAGCACATGGAGTAAGGTAGATGGTGATGGGTTCGAATCTTGAATAAAAGCAGGATTTATATTAACTATAACCCAAATGTCTCTGTGGATGTTGAAACAAGTGAAATATTATACCTCCCTCAAAAAGTTACAGGCAAAATTGTTATGATAAACTACTATCAAAAAGTGGGTATGGAAACAGCGGAAACCTACTAGAAAATATCTTTTGAATAACATTCAAAATTGATATGTTCAGAAATAAATACATTATTTGATAACATGATTCTAATGAGTTTATTATTTTATCTAGTCATGATATTGCACCACTCACAGGCTTTTTTTTTTTTAATACTTGGTAAGTGCTTATAAGAGCCTAGATTTAACCTTTCTCTTTACTCAACCAGACAGAGTGAGGCTGAGATGGTGATGATAATGATGAGAAGGAAGCTGCTATTACTAGTTAAAGTAACAACTAACCTAGTATTAAGGGTTTACTATGTCCTTGACCCTGTTTATATAAATACCATTATCATCCCCAATATACATTATGAATAACCCTATTTTATAGATGAGAGCATAGATATTTTCATAGCAACAAGACAAAATATGTGCCCTTTTCCAGAATTTTGTTTTTAGCCTTTTTACATGTAAAAATTTCTAGATAGTTTATTTTTAAAATGTAAAGATGAGTCATTAGTTTGTGCTCCTCATCATGGGTATTCATATGATAAACAAGTTTTTTTTTAGGGAGAATTTTACCTATAATTCCCAGAATATACAATACCAAGAAGGGTAATAGCTGAAAATTAGTAGTCACTTGTTTAAAAGCCACATCAAGTTCGTCACAACTCATAACACCTTTGGATTGTAGCTTTTTTAGATGGATATAATATCTTACTTGTTTAAAAGTTTTTTATTCCCTAAGGGATACACTGAGGCATCAACCACATTGTAAACTAATGGCAACAATTTTATCCTAAATCCCTGATGGGGTGGAGGGAGGAGTCAGATGTTGGCCAGGATTCACTTTTTAAAACATTTTCTACATAGCAACCATTTGAAAAATGGTGCTTCTTATGACATTGATGTGGGTCTTGTAATATAGAGTTAAGATTGCTGTCTTTCAAAGGCAAAGCTTTATTTGTACCCTGAAAATTCAAAAGCTTTGGGAATCTCTTGATTGACTTTAGCATTTATTTGATCCTGCATCAAACAAATAACCAATCGAAAACAACCAGGCATTCTGGGTTGCCAATCTTCTCCTCTAAGGTGAAATCTCAGTCAATAAAAGGCTGGTGTTGGAAACTGTGAGTGACATTTAACTAAGGGGTGCAAAAAGTGTATGGCTGTATGTTTCACACCATTCCTCGTACACAACTGTCAACAAGTCTAAATTAATACTGGAAGTCTATAGGCTTCAAAGATAGATGAAGATATTTAAATCACATCACCAAACCCCAAAAGTAATGGACTTTACAGTATGTTTAGATGCCTATATATTTGTGCTATCTAATTTGATTTTGCTTAACTGTATTCCTATGTCACTACAGACACTGAGTTATAAAATGCATACACATTTCTTGTATGTAGTGTGCTATACATGCTCCTAAGAAAAGGTTTCAAGTAGTCACTGTCATAAAATATATATTCTTTGGGCAAAATCAGGATATTTTGTAAAAAAAAAAAACAACACAAAAAACAAAAAAAGCAAACTATAATCACCTGAAATGTGTTGACTTTTTTATATTATTACATAACATGAAGTTTCTACTTTTTCTATAAGTCATTTTAGATATAATTTATAGGATTTTATTTCCTTGCTTCTACCACCTTATTTTTCCTTCAGCATTCAGAAATTGAAGATGTGAGGAACTAATTTTCGGGTCAATTTTGTTAAGATTCAGCAAAAAACCAGTTATGTAAAATGCAAACTCATTCTTAGTCATATCCTCTGGGGGAAACAGTGTCAGGTAAGTTACATTGGCCTGAGAGGGCATTTTCATGTACATTATGGACACCCTCCCTTTTTTTTTTTCCCTGAAAGAAAAATATTATAACTTCCAATTCACATTAGATGAAAAGTCAATAGACTTGTTTTAGAAAGGGTCAAACAAAATATATTATAAGCTTTGGGGGACATATGTAACAACTGCCCAACTCTGATATTCTTATGCAAAAGAAACCATAGAGATATGTAAGTAAATGAATGTAGCTATGTTTTAATACAGCTTATATATGGACACTGTAAGTTGAGTTTCATATACTTCTTAGGTGTCATGAAATAATCTTTTTTGTTTTTTAAAATGATAAACATGTGAAAGCCATTTCTAGTTCATGGGACATACAAGAAGAGATAGATGGCTGGATTTGGTCCACGGACCATAGTTTGGTGAACTCTATTTTACACACTTATATAAACTGTCTAATAATCACTTATTTGTATTCAATAATTCATTGAGTCCTGTATGAACTGTTGGTCATTGCACAAAAAAATAATGAGAGGATGCTATAATTTTCTTAATGTTATTTAGATTGTGAAATTCATATGACAGGTGAAATCATTAGTTTTCTGATTTAATGTCTATAGACATAATTGGAAACAATGATGCCTAGAACTTCCCTTTACTTTTGGGAAGTCTTAGAAAATACAAAAGACAAAAATGACCTCTAGTTTTAGTCCTCTTAAAAGTCGCCTTTCAATTGTCAGTAACAATGTGCTCAGATGGCTCTGCAGAGGCTTGTCTTATATCAGTGATGAATGTTCTATTATAAAATAATTTCTGTTCATGATGAAGCATTTTCTGCTCCTCTAGGATGAAATAACCAAGTAAAATTTGCACATATATTTGACTGTGTGATAACTGATATTCCTGTAGTTGCGATAGCTTGCCTATTTATTTTTTTATCCTTAAAAGAAGATTTTTAGAGGTTAGAGATAAAGAGTTGAACAAGCATTCCCTTTCTACATTTCACTTTCATTGAAATTCACTTTGAAATAAATATTTCTACCTAAATGGGCCACAACACGCTGATTCAAAACAACTTGGACCAAAAATTCATTTAAAATCACAAAATTGTAAAAATAATTATAAATGAGCTTTCAGAGGATTAGGAAATTAAACACAATCACTTTCTTTCACAAGGTGATTCATTATTACCTTCTAACGAAAAAGTATGGCTGTAAGAGGAAACCTATTCAAATTTGTGGTTAACCAAGCAGATAGCCAAACCGTATCTGCCCTTGTCAGTTATTACACACTGGGGAAAATCAAAACCCCACATGTTGTAGAAGCTTACCTCAGTCATTTTGATGTAAAACTTCTCCGATTCCTGATCCATTTTCAGGTCCTAAACCCAAATCATGAATCTGAATGCTAGAATATTTGTTGATTGATCATTTTCTTTTCTGGGCATATTTGAAAATTTTATTAATTAAAAAATCTAATTCATTTTAAATGGAAACTAACTAGTCTATCTAAAAAAGTTTATTAAATCTAGTAGGATAAAGAATTGCAGCAAATCAATTATTATTTTTTATGTGATGTTTTCCTCACAAGATAAAAAAGTATGTTTGTACTATAAATGAGATGAAAGTGTATTTAATGAGAATGGGTTATTGGTGCTTTCATGGAAAGGGACTTCTATCAGGTGATTAAAAAAAAAAACTGGTCACATTTTCATGATGGGCACTGATACAAGGAAAAGGCAACAATATAGATGTTTTTATCCAACATATTCATTCTAGTAAGCTGTTGAATTAAGTGACTAAATATATATATATACTTTTTTTATTACTTAAGAATTATATTCTTATGCTGAGGGAGGGATAGATATAGGTCAGAGTTTCCTAGATACTTTTTTCATAAATTTAATTGAAAAGTATAAGTCATAGATAGACTTGGCAATGATATGAGATGTGATCAAACAATACGTGAATGGTCAAATTAAAAATAATTATCACAGTAAAAGACACATTCCCATTAATTATGCTCAAAATACTCCCCCTTGCTTCAAACACACTTATCCCATCATTCTTGCCACTTTCTGAAGCAGTTCTGGAAGGCCTCTTTCATGAGTGTCTTTAGCTGTGCTGCCATGGCTGCCTTGATGTCTTGAATCAATTCAAAACACTTACCTTTCATGGTCATTTTCACTTTGGGGAAGAGCCACAAGTCATACGGTGACAGATCCGGTGAAAACAATGGATAAGGACACACCATAATGTCTTTATTTTACAGACATTGTTGTATAAGAAGCAATGTGTGACACGGGGCATTGTCATGATAGAGGATGATTTATAGCACACTTTAAAGCACACCTTCTCACAACCGTAGCTCACACCCAACTGACTACACCGAACAAGTTGAAACTTGTCACACACTGTTACTAAGATTCATCCCGCCGCTTCCCATATTGAAGAATCATGCTTTTCCATTAGATGGCACTCGGCAGCAGCATTCACTGTATTTTGTGATCACAATGGAAAAACTCTATCACACATCATCTCTGATACGGCAATTTCTGTCCAATAAAAATATTACAGTGTGTCCTCATTCACCTTATTCACCATATCTGGTACCGTGCGACTTCTGGCTCTTCCCCAAAGTCAAAATGACCATGAAAGGTAAACATTTTTTAATAGATTCAGGACATCACTGCAATCACGACAGCACAACTAAAGACACTCACGAAAGAGGACTTCCAGAACTTCTTCAGAAAGTGGCAAGAACGATGGGATAAGTGTGTTCATAGCAAGGGGAAGTTTTTGAGGGGGGTTAATGGCAATGTGTCTTTTACTGTAATAATGTATTTTTTTTAATTTAAACATTCACCAAATTGTTTAATTACACCTCATACTTCCTTATAGGAAGTGAATAAGATAGTAAAAAGCAGACTCATGTCATAAATTAAGCTCTTCCTTAAAATATAAAGTAGCCATAGAGACTCTAAAAACCTCAAAACTTAGTACAGTCCTATAGACCTACCCCAGTGCTGTGTTATATTGGGATTACACATTCACATTAATATAATTTTTAGTTTACTGAGAACGTTAATGACCACTGAGAGGATGAATGGCTATTATGATTTAATTTTAGTAAATAGCTCCCAGCTTGTTATGTCAGGGACTAGTTATTCACCATATCCATTTCCCTTTTCCATCAGACACATACCTAGCCTCATTTTTCAGGACTTCTTTAAGTTAGGTGTGACCATATGACTGAATTCTAGCCAAGGGAGTGTGAATGGGTTTGACATGCATCACTGCCAGGGATCCTGTCTCATAAAACTTTTCAACCTCTCAGATAATATATCTTCTCTTTCTCTCTCTCTCTCTCTCTCTCTCTCTCTCTCTCTCTCTCTCTCTCCTCGATCTGTCTCTCACATCCCCTTCTGCCACCTGATGTCGATATGCTGGGTGCCCTTATAGAGATGTATTAAATACAACAGAGTCTCTGTTTTGACATCTTGTATGAAGCAGGGGGTTCTTTCCCTATCCCTACCCCAATAGTACTTACAGTATGAGAAAAAATGTGCTTATAGTGTGTGAGTGTGTGTGAGTGTGTGTGAGTGTGTGTGTGTGTGTGTGTGTGTGTGTGTGTATGGCATCAAACCATTAGGATTTGTAAAATATTTGTTACAACAGCTAGCATTGTTATCTTAATTAGCACATTTAGGATCTGAGATTCAAATACTGTTCTACTGTATACCAATTGTGTGTCTTGGCAAGATACAAAATCTCTCCGAGCCATAGTTTCTTCAACAGCAAAAGAAAAACAGTAATACCTTCTTACAAGATTGTTGTGGAGATTAAATGAGATACTACATGTGAAAATAGCAAACAATGTCTAGTAAAATATGCTCAATTGATATTAATTTCCTTCCATTAAAGAAACATATCTAATTACTTTTATTGCCTAGAATAAATTGTTCCTATCTTTTTCTTAATTCTATTTTTTCCCAGTTTGAAATATTGTTATTTAGCATTATTTTTCTATATTACAACATCATCAACTAGATAAATCACAAAATCAGTTATTCACACCTAGAAATTCCAGAAACAATGAAAGCTCTTTAGTTAAAGCTAGCTATACACTTATAGTTTGGCTAATAATCAATGCAAATAAAAAATATCCTTCTCCACTTCTAAACCAATATTCTCATTAAATATTATAGTTTTTGATCATTGACAGAAATGTTGAATTTGAATGAATTACTTTAGAAATCTTTTTAATATTGGACTTACAAAAAGGAATTCAGAATTCTGATAAACAAAGGAATCTCATCTATACAACCAATGATGTAAAACTACATGGGGAAGGGCCGGCCGAGTGGCCCAGTTGGTTAAGAGCTCGCTCAAGAGTGCGAGCTGAGCTCTGAGCAATGACAGTTCGATGTCCAGCCAGAGCTGAACAGCCGCTGAGCTGCCAACAGGTGGCAGGATGGCTCAGCTTAAACAAACAAACAAACAAACAAACAAAAAAAACAACTACATGGGGAAATGCCTTCTAAATGAGTAAATTGATGGATTACTACTTCTATGCTCATTGATACATAAAGATGTGAGTTTCTTGAGGATGGGAGAAGACAGTAAGAAAGTCAAAGCGCAGGGATTGCAAAAAGTGAGGGGAAAGATGAGGCATTTGCTCCATAGTGTTTAACTTATATGTCAGAATATAAGAGAGACAACTTGTTCACAATATTGTCCTTAAAAACTAAGTGAATTGCTTTGTTCTTACAAAGTCTCTCATACAAAATAAAGTAATCGAGACTATATTCTCAACTACTTTATTTTGAATCACAAAGAACTATTGGGAAAAAAACACAGTAGTAATTTAACACAGCTCCCTAATTTCTATGAATATGAACTCATAGCCATTAATTTTGAATGAGACTGTGTATCAGTAGGGTCATGGAAGAAGACTGATGGCTCCATCAAAATGGGTAATTTTGGGAAAGTTTAATAAAAAAACTATTAACAAAAATTTAAGAAGGGTTTAGGAAAATCGCAATGACTTACATATAAGTAGATAAAAGAAAAAAAATGTAGTTTCTTTCTGTAAATAAAATCATGGCTCTCAATCTCATCATTTCCAGTTTTTCTCACCTGATGTTCATCTAGAACGATCTCCCTATTTCCTTTCAGCTCAGTGCTATTTTATTAGTCAGACCCTTAAATGGTAATCTAGTGGAGAAACAAACATGCAGAGACTAGCTTCACTGTTTTGCAACAGTGTAGTCAATAGAAGCCAATTTGGGTATATGAGACTATCTAGTCTAACAGCTTCTCATAGGACACAGCACCTATGCTGTACAGTAAGGATGAAAGAGTGTTTTCTAGGGAAAAAATGGGGAGAGGGTAATTTAGTCAGAAGGAAGAGTATCTCAAGGCATAGGGACATAAAATAACATGTCACAAGTAGAATGAAAGCATTTTCCATATGTTTATGTATCCTTTATATTTTGTTTCCTTGAAACTACATCTGTATGTCCTTTTCCTATTTTTTTTTCGCTTTTGTTTTGTTTTTTATTTATTTTTATTGGTTTCTTGGCTTTGTTCTACATGCTTAATAAAATGCTTTGATACATTTAAAGTATTAGCCGTCCTTTCAATGTTGCAAATATTTTATTGTTTTGTTGCTTCATAAATTAAAGCTCTCTGCAAAGTTAAAAAAAATACCACACACAAACTTTTCCTTTATGATTTCTAGGTTTTATGTTTTGTGTAAGAAGGAATTTTCCACTTTAATATAATTGTTAACAAAATTCCCCAAGTATTCATTTAGTTCTGCAGAAGGCTTTAATTAAAGAGTCACAACAAGCCTGTAAGGTTTGTATTAACATTCCAATTTTGCAGTCAAGAAACTGAGAGAAGGTGAGAAACTTGGTTTTGGTCACAGAGCTATCAAGTTATTGAGTCCAGTTTGAAAACAAACTGTCACTCAGAGCACTGGGAGTTAAACTTGAGCCTAAAGAAAACCCACAGGTATCCCTCTAGATGATTGCTTCCTTTCCCTCTGAGAAGGCTGCGAGGTTCTCCATCAGCATTGGGTGGTTTTTAATGGGTAAAAGCTAGTTGTTACAGAAAAGAAGTTACAAAAGTTCCAACTGTGTAACCAAAGGAGAATATCTGCCTATTGTTTTCATAGAAAATAATTTTTGTTGATTTAAAAAGAGCTTAGGAATAACAAGTGCATTAATTATGCCAACCAATAAATTTTGAACACTTACATGTCAGAACTTTTTTTCATATACCCTTAAGTGATAAACTAGTTAGACAGGGTCTCTTATCTCAAGGGGCTTACATTGTGGCAATTCCTTTTAACTATGCCATGCTGCTTTTTCTGTTTTCTTTATCTTTTTTGTTTGTCTGTTTATAAAAAGGTTAACATGTCCCTCTCTTATCATGTGGGTTTTTTTTGTATGTATGCTAGTATCTTGAATATAATCAAAAGAAGGATTCTGTAAATACTATCATTTTTCAATAACATATTCTGTTGTGGATGCTGTGATGTGTGGCCCAGGTTCTCTGCTTATTTATTCCCTTACCTCGTGCTGGGATGGGCTGATGGCTCTCAGCTGAGTCCCTCTTCAGGCAGCATCCTCAGCCAAATCCACCCTAATGTGCCCTTGAAGGAGCAGTTCCCATTGTGGCTGCTTCTTAGCAGTACAAGAGCCTGGCCTCTTGGCCTCCAACTGGGACACATTTTGAAGAGTCCAGCACTCACCCTGGAATTGTCTGAGCCCCCTTTCCACGGCTTTGCCCTTCACCTTCTGCCTCCCCAATCCTGGTTTCTTTAGCCCAAGTAGTTTCCTGAGTAACCTCCCCAATAAACCTCGTGCACACAAATTTCAGATGGATGCTTTCCTGGAACTGACGGTGACACTTTCATTGCCATTTCTACTGGAGAAGTGTTCCTATTTCATTCAATTTCCTTTATCTTCTGTTTTCAGTCTTGGCTTGACCAGCCGTATATCTGCCATTTTTAATGTCTGTTTTTTGAAAACAAAGTCATATGTACTAACTTTTAGAAGTTTTAGTGGAAGGGGGAAAGTCACTTTTTCTTTTAAAAAAAATCATTTCATTTTATTTTTTTCACTGATGCTTTTCTAGCAACACATAATTCCAACTGTCCATAACTCTTAAATCTCACAAACTGAACAATAAACCTTATAATATTAGGCCTTCCTATAAAATTTCAGTTGTAAATTTTAAGATTTCTGTCTGGAGCCTAAAATTGGCTATTAAAAGTGAGGGAAATAAAAACAACAATAATCTAAAAGATTAAGTCACACAAACGTTGTTTAAGCAAATAGACCTTAATTTTTTTTACCTGGAAATCATTTGACAAAGGTCAATGATTAAAAGTTCAGTCAAACCTAACTAAACTTACTATAATAACTCATTAATTCCATGACGCTTTTAAGATCTATCTTTATAATTCTAATAATTCTGTTTTAAAAGCAAATAATTAAATCACATAATGTGGGGGTATAGAGATTGTTCTATAGTTTATTAGGCTCTTTTTCTCTAAACTGCCAGGAGGTTTGCTCCTAAGTACTAAGACCAAATTTGTCAGGGTGTACAGTCTGAATAACTAATGCTTTTATTAATTTGAACAATATGGAGTCCTTCAGTATGTCAGATAATCTTTTAAGCACTGTGAAATGCCTGTGTATGAGATTGGAAAAGTCCCTTCATATCAGTGGGTGGTCCAGGTAAAACAGCATAAATTCTCTGTATTAGGGGAGGGATTATAACAAACCTACTATATCCTAGCATTAAGGATGCTGTCTGCAAAGGCCAGAACAGTCGAACAAGTGGTATTACAACTGGCAATTGTAAGGCACTCTACAACTGCTGAAATTAGAGATTTTAGAGACCCTCATGCATTTAATGACCTCCTACTATGGGCCAGGCCCAGTTTTCAGCTCCCCTTTTACAATACTGTTCAATCCCTTTGTGCCTATTATTATCATTATTCAACTTTCTTTTTTAAAAAAACAGAGATTGTATCTTTATCCTCTCTGTTTATTTATTTATTTATTGATGGTAAAGAATAATCAAGATGCTGTTTCTTCTGATTCAATTGTTTCACCACATTATTTCTGAAGGAGGGGACCTAGAAAATACATATGGTCATTAATTCAACAAATATTTATTGAGTACCTAGAATGTGTCAAACACTATTCTAGATACAATAAGCAAGATACTCAAAGCTTCTGCCTTGGAGTTTTATTCTACTGTGAAAGGAAGATAATAAATGTAATTATTTCCCAGTGTTATTGCCATGAAGAAACATCTCATGGAGATAGCTAGAGAGGAGTGTGAGTTTGGGTGGGGGTGTCATGAGGCGTGGTTAAAGGTTAACATTTTATATCAGAGTTCAGAAAAAACTTCCTAGAGACTGAAACAATGAAATAGGAAACTACCCCCTAGCTTTATCCCTTTAATCGCCAACATTAAGCAGACATGCACACTAATACTTATGTATATTTTATAACAAACCCAGCCTTTTTCCTGTGCCTATGAGACCTGAGTGTCCTCTTCTTGGTACACATATACCTAGTCTGAAATTTGATTTGTGCATTTGTATCTGTAATATGTAATCCCTTTATCAAATATCTGAACTGGTAATCCAATTTCTTTTCAATTTCTTGAGCAGCTCTGAACACAACAGCTTCTGATATTGCAAGCAGCTCCAGAAGAAAAATGAACATGCCGCCACCTCAAAAAAGATATGTAGAAGGCCGACCGAGTGGCGCGGTGGTTAAGTGCTGGCTTGGGAAGCCAGCGGCCCCGGTTCGGGTCCCACATATGAGGGTCAGTGACACTGCCCTCAAAAACAAAACAAAACAAAACAAAAGATATATAGAATTTGTCAGACCTACCAGATCTTAGGAAAGTGTGATGTTCAGAGCAACAAAATTACTATATTCCAATGGACCATTCACTATATATGTTTCAAGGATAAAGTTTTGGGACATTTGTAGTCCTCTTTCATGCTGTAGGTCATGAATATACCTCTATTCAATTAACTGAATCAGTGTGCATCTAATGAATGAAATTGGCCAAAGTTTGTAGCTATTTTTATCAATTGTCTGAAGTACAACTTTTTTTCTATTCCTTCCATACTTCAGGAGTTAGAAACCAGACTTGAGAAATCCAGAAATTGCCCAGTTATAACCATTAGTGGATTCTCTTAACTTTTTGCCTTTTTCATTCTGCCCTCGTCACTATCCCCCATCCAAAACATCGAAATACAGTCACCACCTAGAAAACTGGCTGTGTTTCAAATCCCAGTTAATTGCTTTCAGAGGAAACATTTCTGATTATTTGAGCTCATGTGGAACTTTCCCTTTTCAAAACCTCCACTGCGTGGAGAGTTACTATCTCACTATGCATCACATCACAGTTTATTTATGCAGTCTGTTAGCTAACATGTATTTTTGTAAACGAAGAGAGCTGCTTCCCACAATAGACCTTCAATACAGAGATCTGTAAATACCTGTAACGTGAGGAACTGTTTGATTAGCACAACTAATTTAAACTAAATTGGAAAATAGATCATGCAGTGCTTCTGGTTTCCTGTATCCTACTCTTCCTATCCTTGTTGCTATCTCAAAATAACAGGTTTGCCAAACCTGGCCTAATCCCCACATCAGGTATTCTCACACTTTGTCAAAAGGGCAAGGTGTGTATACCTTCAATGTGATATTAAAGAGGCAATAATGGAGCTCCAGGAAGAAAAAAGAAGATTTTTGGAGACAGAAATATCTTTTATTTCCCTTCAAATCAATACAGAGTTCCTTGTGCTCAGTTAATCCAGAATAACACTTTGTTGCAATTGTTTATAATCCCTTCTTTTGGTGGGAACTCGTGGATTCCCTGGCAAACCAGTGTCATCAAAATATTAAGGTAACGTAATAAACAAAAGAAGAAACCAACAACATGAAAGTCGAATCAAAGAAATAAGTGGTTTCTACCCACATTCTGGTATATAAGGAGCTGTCTTGTTGAGTTCAGTACTTCAAGGGATTTTATTATTTTGTTTATCTTTTTGAGTCACTAGCCTTCCTAGGGGAGCTTTTGATATTTTTCTTCATCCTTGTTTGATATTCTGATGTCTGCTGCAATGTGAACTTTCTTTTCTTTTCTTTTTTGAGCTTGACTCTGCATTAAGTCAACATTCCAATGAGAAAATACTCACTGAGTAATTAATCAATGGAAAGGTGATTAATTAAATAAATCTGCAGGGCACTGAGAATAGGCAGAGAAGAATCCTGTGAAGGATTCAAGGGGTCTGATTCTGGTTGATTTTCAATGTTTCCTCCTGCATAGTGAATTCCTTATGCTTCCTAAATAATGGGAGGGTAGCAGAATAAAAATATCTTCACAAGTAACAGCCTAGAGGCAGAACAGTAGGAAATGTCATCATTCTCCCTGGCAATATTCTAGGTGGGAAACTTCATCACCTAATGAATAAAGCACTGTGATGGATTAATGTGTGGTGGGGTTTAAAAGAAATATTCTGATCATTGCAAAATCAGTGAAGATGAAAAATGTGAGCAGGTAATTGAATAGGAAACATTTATATGGTATTGAAGCATTGCTGGCAAAAAAAATTATTATTAAAGTAACCTTTTATTTAATATATCATCACCTATAAGATGTGCTTTGTAAAATTTCAGCTTGGAAGGATTTCCTTTTGAATTGTGTAAAGTTTTGGCAACTCTTTTTATTGAAGGATTTTGTAACTACAATGAGCCTAGTTTGGGGTATATAAAGAAAAATGAACTTCAGAGATCATATAAGCAAGCATTTTGTAGTATAAAGGCTTTTTCTATTAATCACAGATATGGTCCCTACATAACCTTCCTTATGATCAGGATTTATTTTAATACTTTTTATATTTTCTGTTATATGAAGTATTATTGCAAAAAAAAATGTTGAATTCTCACCAGAACACCTTATATAAAATTATATCATACATAGCCATATGCTAGAAATCATTTATACCTTAAAATGGAACAATTCTTTTAATATTTATTGCTTTTTTATTTCTACTCATGCCAGGAAGTAGTATCATCTATTACCCACACTCTTTACCAGAATCTTCTGTTTCCCCCCACACACTAATCATTAGTTTCAGAAGCTGATTACATAGTCGTCCCCCTTCCCCTATTTAGTTGCTAGTTGTTATTATATTTATTGTGTTATCAGAAAAGTCATGACATATTTTGTCTATGTTTTCCAAAGGTCATTTATTTATATAAAGAACAAAGATCAATCAATGATATATTGCCCATTTTGTTTGGTAACCTTTTGCCGTCTTTCAGTGAGCTTCATTCATAGAAGGACCTGTCTTTATTTGTGAAAAACTGAACAAGGTGCTGATTTACAGCCTCATCTGAACTGAAGGTTATACCATGCAAGAAGTTTTGAAGAGAAGGAAACAAGTGGAATTCTGATGGCACAAGGTCAGGCGAGTATGGTGGGTGTGGCAACAGATCCCATCCAAGCTCCAGTAATTTTTGACGGGTGATCAAACTTGTGTGTGATCTTGTATTGTCGCAATGGAACACAATTCCTTTACAATTAACAAGCTCTGGATGTTTCTGGATGATGAATTCATTCAAACTGTCGAATTGTCAACAGTACACATTTGAACTGATTGTTTGGTTCCTTGGTAGGAGCTCAAAAACCACAACACCTTTAAAATCCCACCACTCTGAGAGCATAACCTTCCTCTGATGAATGTCTGCTTTCTATGTCATTTGAGGCTAATCATCACATCGGGACCAAGACCATTTGCTCACCACATTGTTGTAAACAATCCATTTCTCATCACCAGTTATCAGTCGCTTCAAAAAGGGATCATTTTCAGGCGGGCCGAATGGCTGAGTTGGTTATGACCTTGCTCAAGAGTGTGAACTGAGCTCTGAGCAACAGCAGTTCGATGCCCAGCCCGAGCTGAACTGCCGCTGCACTGCCAACAGGTGGCAGGATGGCTCAGCTAAAAATAAATAAATAAATAAATAAATAAATAAATAAATATCATTTTCCTGAAGTTTAATGAGCATAATGCAGATGTTTATATGTGCCATCAAATGAACTTCTTTGAGTTCATGCGGAACCCAAATATCAAGCTTGCTTACGTATCCCAGCTTCTTCAGGTAGTCATGAATGCTTGAATGATGGATGTTCAATGTTTTTGCAATCTCTCATGTTGTGTAACATAGGTTTGACTCGATCAATGCCTTTATTTTGCTGTCATCAACCTCAATGGGCCTCCCTGACCTAGGGGCATCATTGAGATCAAAATTACCAGCACGGAATTTTGTGAACCATCATTGGCACTGACATTCTTGTAGAGCACTGTCACTGTAAACTTCATGCAACTTTTCACAAGCTTGATGTACATTCTTCTCTTTATGGACGTAAAACAGTAAAATATGGCAAAAATGCACAGTTTGGTCTTCCATCTTCAACCTGTTATAAAATCTCTAAACCTCAACCAAATCGCTCAAATTTTTTTTAGAATGAAGCTAGAACTGTCAGCTGTCAAATGACATAGCAATAGCATAGATGCGAATGACTCCACTACTTCCAAAAACGAACTAGTGCCATCTGTTGCAAACATATATCATAACTTTTCCGAAGACCCAGTATACTCACTGCTACTGTTTACCTTTCATGTTAGAAATATGAGGGCAGGGAAATCCTGCATTGCTGCCTCAATTTGTGACCTTACTCAGACCTTGGTTATTTTTTAGTCATTCTGATGGCAGAAAGAGGATTTCAGCTTATTGACACTAGGTGCAGTAACACCACTCTACCTCTTGCTAATCTCCGTTATTATCAAACAGAGGACAGCTCTCAGACCTGCAATAGTATCTGAAGAGACTGACCACATGATTTTTCTCTCCACTGAACTTCATTCTGTAGTTACTCTTTATTAAGGTGAGAGATATTTCTTTTCCATATAGCAGAAGACTATGAGGTTTTCTTTTCAAACCAAAAGAGATTTAAGAAATAAGCAAAAAATGATGTGAGTTCATTTAATTTAAAAAAAGAATACCATATTAAAAAACAACAACAACAACAACAATATGAGTGGAACTTGAATGGCAAAATCATGAGTGTGGCACCACAATAAAGTAAGTTTGAGAAGCATCACCTTGCTTGATAGCATGTAAGAGAAGGGACTCAGGCACAGAGAAGATAATAGAGACAGGACCCCAAATGGACAGGACCCCAAATAAGAAACAACAGACAGGAGGTGGCAGCAGACAGAGCCAGGCTAGGAATATAGCTGAAGGGATGCTTAGCGTAAGGAGGTTGGGCTTGTCTCTAATCTCTCCAACTCAAGGTCAAGATTAGAGAGTGGAGCTCTGAGTCTGCTGGTGAGGTCAAGATAGGCCAGGAATGATGAGGCCCAGAGGATTCTATGCCCAGTAATTAAACAACAAACTCAAAGGGAATGAAGTCCAAAGGTTGAAACCAAATACATGACAGGAAGACGCATCAGCTACCACCACAAAACAAAGCAAGCCTGATGAGAGGAAAATGTCACCCTATTTTTTAAATCAGAGAAATGGCTATTTAAAATATATATATCAATTCCTTTCTTTTTTCCTTTGTTGCAATTCTCATGTGATGCTACCTCACTTTAATGTGGGAAGTGCTAGTTTTAAGAATTGTTTCGAAGTATCGATTTAAAACAAGGGCCGGCCGAGTGGCGCGGTGGTTAAGCGCTGGCTTGGGAAGCCAGCGGCCCCGGTTCGGTCCCACATATGAGGGCCAATAACACTGCCCTCAAAAAAAAATAATAATAATAAAAAAAAATAAAACAAATAAGTAAGTACAGGTCAAAAATTGTCTAAACATTATAAATGGTGTAATTATATGAAGTGTCTCTGGGATAAAATGATATTTACATTAATATCTGCCTGTATAGAATGCCTTTAATTTCATTAGTCATTCATAGAAGTTACTTGGATATCTCTGCAACACTCTGAAGAAATGATACAGATATCTTTATTTTGTTGAATGTTTAGTGTTCTTTGTTAACGATCCTATAATATCTAGTGAGTGGTCTTCAGTTGCTAACATGTCTCCCAAATACATTATAGCTACCTTAGTGCATAATCATTCATCAATTCTAATACTATAAAATTATAAAAATACTTAAAAGTCTCTTCATTAAAAATTTAATTACCTGTGTAGGCTATAATATGTGACTAGCAAAATAAAGATAAAATGCACACCGTCTGGCACACATCTCCACCTATTTTATCACATCCTCCCTGAAATACACTTTAGTAATGCTAAGTGTCATTTCTCTGTAGATATGTGACTTGTGGCAGAGTCCATGGAGAAAATAATTTTTATTTATTTTTTATTTATTTATTTATTTTTATTTTTTTTAGCTGAGCCATCCTGCCACCTGTTGGCAGCTCAAAGGCAACTCAGCTCGGGCTGGCATCGAACCGCCATTGCTCAGAGCTCAGCTTGAGCTCTTGAGCGAACTCTTAACCAACTGAGCCACTCGGCCGGCCCTGAGAAAAGCATTTTTAAAACTGGCCTCTTGTATTATTCAAAATATTTTCCTTGGCATGGATTTCTGCCATGTCCTCATAAAGTAAACACAGAGAAGCTCTTGTCTCTATGGGACCCTATAACATACACGCACTCTTCCCCACCCTTAGTCTTTATTAATGTACTAGTACTGTGTGTGTGTGTGTGTGTGTGTGTGTGTGTCACTGCAATGTGAATTTCATTCTGTTGATTCATTCAATCTTTACATAACTCTGATGTAAATACTATATTGTCATTACTTTCTAAGGTCATCAAGATGATTAAGTTTGGGCTTTGGCACCTCATGAGCCTGTACCCAAATCCCGATATGTTCATCTTCCATTCTACAGAATGCTGTGGCCTACTTATTGACTTTTTAAAAGTCTCAGTTTTAGGGCTGGCCGAGTGTCGCGGTGGTTGGGAGCTGGCTTGGGACGCCAGCGGTCCCGGTTCGGATCCCACATGTGAGAACCAGTGATACTGCCCTCTAAGAAAAAAAAGCTAAGAAGAAAAAAAAAAGTCTCAGTTTTATAACCTATCAAGTGGAGATAAAAGCAGTGCCAAACTAAGCAAATAATCATGACAGTTAAATGAGATAATACATGCTAAGCACTTATTCCAGTGCCAGTACAAGCTAAAAAAAAAACCAAAAACAAACAAAAAAACCCTCCTATCTATTAGCTATCATTATTCCAGCATATCAGACCACCTCTTCATATAATGCAAGTAAAAAATAAATGTCTTTTGGGCTGCAAGAAAGAGAACAAAATGAGAAAAGTTTGAAACAATTTGTAAGACACAAAGATCAAAAATAATGTTAAAAGTGACAAGCGTGTTAACACTCAAGGAAATCTAATATATTCCTATAGAGGTTGTTTGGGGAACAAGGAAAACGAAATGCAGAGATAAGAACAGTATCAGTCAGTAGCATTCTGTATAATACAGAAAGAGAATATTCAATGAAAATAAGGAAGTAACCTAGAAATAAAGGTGAAATTCCTAATGACATTGAGCAAATATTGACCCTTCTGAGACCAACTTGTTTAGATCACATTGGAATCAGAAATAATACTGCCTAAAAATGTTTACTGGTTCAGATCCCAAACTCTAGCATCAGGTTCCCTAAATTTGAATCTTGACCCTATTCTAACTAGCTATGTGACCTTCGATAACTTACTTAACCTCTCTGTGTTTCCATTTCCCATTTGTAAAATGAGGATAATAATAATACCTACTGAACATGTTTGCTATAGGGGCCTGCCAAGTGGCTTAGCTGGTTAAGAGTTAGCTTAAGAGCGCAAACTCTGAGCAACAGGGCTGTTGGTTCGGTTTCCACGTAGGCCAGTGACACGGTGCCCTCTACAGCTAAGATTGTGAACAACAGCTTGACCTGGAGCTGGGCTGCCATGAGCTACCTTGAGCCACCCTGAGCAGCCATCCAATGGCAGGTGACCGACTTCCTCACCCGGGAAGAGTGCAATGATCACAATACCAACATGGGCCAGTGAAGCAATGTCCTTCGCAACTAGACTGAAGAACAAAAGGACAGCAAATTGCCTGTTCCCCTCCCCCAATTCCCCAATGCTGTTCCGTCCCCCAATTCCCCAATAAAATCTTTAAAAACAAACAAACAAATGAACAACAGAAAAAACATGTTTGCTATAAAGATATAATACATTTACATTTATAAGGTAGGAAATTATTATCACTGCTTAGTAGCAGAGTAAGCAAAAATGAGCATTTATTAAATAAGAATATTCATTTAATTTCCTCTTAAAAAAGGTTTAGGCCAAGGTTCAGTACCAATTACAACAAAGTACAACTTACAACTTTAGTGGAATTTAGTGGATTAGAGTCAGCTGGTGAGAGCACTTTGGAAAAGTTTGAAATAGAATGTAAACTCCATGAGCACAGGCATTAACCGTGCACATTCACTGTTTTATACTAGATGTTTTGCCTATTTGGCTAGCATATAACAGTTGCTCAACAATCAGGTATTGGACAAATGACTAAAGAAAATGGATTTGCTTAATTATGTTCCAAATGCCTTGCTGAGCCATCTGCCCGCAACCTATAGACATACAGAGTTTCAAGATCTTTTCCTTCCTTTAATAACACCTACTCTTAGCTCATTCTTCTTTAAGAAATTATATGATAAAGGAATCTATCTTAAAGAGAGGCATAACTGACATCAATTGAAGTTTCATATCCCCTGTTGCACCCACATACTACTCAGAGGTATTTCCTCTAAAAAAAGGAATTTTATTATAAAAACAACTGCTAAATGAAAAAGATATTTTTATCTGTGGAATTTCTCCCAATCTCCCTCAGATAGCCTTACGCACATTCAGGAAAAAAGACTAGCCATGTGCTAATAATAATGATTAAATTTCTAAATTTATAAAGCACTTACTTTGCATTGGTCATTATTCTACTTGTAGTTCCTTCATTATCTCATCTCATCCTCCAAAAATCATATATTTAAGACAAAATTAAATCAGGGGATTTAAGTCATTTGTCCAAGACCAGAGAGCTAGTAAGTGGAGACATAGAGATACCAATCCCAAGGATGCCAGAGCTGTGGGCGGCTTGCGATGGGACAACACTGAGTGCTTGCCTAATAACATATAATATTAGAGAGGTCATTCTTAATATTAAGATGGAGTATTAAAACATTTTAGAATGAATCCACTCAAATTTGAGAAGGATATGATATACATGTCAGTGGAGCTAAACTCCCAATATGCTCATATAATTGGCACCAAATGTATAATATATTCCTTCCTCTTCAATTAAATATTTTAGATATGGTTGGTATGTGCATTTTTAAAAGCATGATGCTAGCTGTAGTCCCTGTTAGAGTACCTTTCCCACTGAGATATTTCATTACACAACAGTAGGACCATAGGTTTCCTGGACCACTGAAGTTTGGTCTCATAGATTCCTGATTTGTCTGCTGTGCCTTAGACCATTATACTCATATAGTCTTTTGATGCCTCCAAGGACAATATCAAAAATGACAATAACTGGCAGTGCTACTGTGACTTGTTTAAATTTTTTAAAAGCAAAACTATGAAAACCTTCAGTCTTGGTCATAATAGTAACCTGTGGTAAACCTCTTAAAACCTGGAATTACAGGATGGCCATGACATGCCTCATTTTCAGGGCAGGTACAGAACGTGGCATTACATCAAAAATAAATAGCGTGAAGATTTAGTAAGCAAAATTTATGCAATTAAAAGGCCTGAATTAGAAACTCATAATTTACTTCTCTGGGGATATTTGTCCGACAAAAGTTTCACAGTTGTGAACAACATTTTCCTTTTCATATAATTGCCCTTCTAGACCATGGAGGATATAATTACGAGGTATGATCAAAAAATATGGTGAATGATTGAATTTTTAAAAATTTATTATGGTAAAACACACATTGCCATTAATCCCCCTCAAGATACTCCTCTTCATTTTGAACACACTTATCCCATCATTATTGCCACTTTCTGAAGCAGTTCTGGAAGTCTTCTTTCGTGAGTGTCTTTTGTTGCACTATCATGGCTGCCTTCATGTCCTGAATTGATTCAAAACGTTTACCTTTCATGGTCATTTTGACTTTGGAGAAGAGCCAGAAGTCACATGGTGCAGATCCAGGGAATAAGGTGGATGAGGACACACAGTGATTTTTGTTTGTTGTTTGTTTTTTTAAAGATTTTATTGGGGAATTGGGAGAGGGGGAACAGACAAGTCGCTGTCTTTTTGTTCTTCAGTCCAGTTGTAGAGGACTTTGCTTCACTGGCCCATGTTGGCACCATCATTGCGCTCTTCCATTGTGAGGCAGCCACTCACAGTGCATTGGACTGCCACTCATGGTAGCTCACGAAAGCTCACGAAAGCTCAGGCCAGCTGCCGTCCAGCCCCACTGCAACCTACACAGTCACTGGCGACTCAGCAGCCCAGCTCCAGGTCGAGCTGTTGTTCACCATCTTAGCTGTAGAGGGCGCAACTTCACTGGCCCTCATATGTGGGATCCCAACAGGGACCCTGCTGCTCAAAGGTGGGGTCTCAAGCCAACTCCTAACCAATGCACCATTCATCTGACCCTAAGAAAGTCCCGTGGTGTTTCTGACAGTATTTGCTGTACCATAAGCGATGTGTGACACTGAGCACTGTCATGATGAGGGATGAAGTAAAGACACTCACGAAAGAGGACTTCCAGAACAGCTTCAGAATGTGGCAAGAATGATGGGATAAGTGTGTTGAAAGTGAGGGGGAGTATTTTAAGGGGGGTTAATGGCAATGTGTCTTTTACCATAATACATTTTTTTAATTTAAACATTCACTATATTTTGTGACCATACCTAGTACATATATTGGGTTGTCAGAAAAGTCATGACACATTTTTTCTGCTTTTCATTGCAAAAATGCATCATGACTTTTCTGACCACCCAATAATATTATAAAGAGCAAATAATTTTCTTAGCAGTATCACAACCTAAAACTGATGGTCTTCCATCAGAAAGTACAAAGATTTTTAGTTGATTTTTATAAATAACTATCCCTTTGTCTTTGGAGTATGTGGCATTATATAACCAAGATAATTTCCTTTATTTATGGTACATCTTCTGCAGAGAATGAAGCTTGCACTAAAAATATGCCTCAATATGTTTTTATATCTTTAAAAAGTGTTATGAGGGTTATGAGTAATTATAGAGGTAGCTAGTATTTATTACAGAGATACCCTCTCCATCACCACATTCAGATTTGGCAGATTGAGAGAAAGGCTTCACTTTAATCCACAGGACAGTACAGCTGACACTATGGGCTTCTTAATGGAAAGGTGGCATGATAAAAAGATTTGGTAAGTAGTTGTGCAATTAAAACACCAGAGAGCCTACCTGTTCTCTTACCTGAAAGCCTGACATAGGTCTATAAATGTTAACTTCCCACACTCTGAACTAGCAGTTCTGTTCTATAAGACAATGAAATGGCAAAAGTGCAGTAGTGAAAAGTATTGTGCTATGCATTTCAGTGGTCAAATGTGTCTCCCATTTTGTGATGTCTACAATCCCCTGTTAAACCATGAAGATTAATAGCCCTACATTACAAGTGGATCATTTAAAGTGTGAAGCATCAGTGATAAGCTAACCATCTGATGACTGGGACAAGCTCAAAGGGGGGAAAAAAAGGCATTTTCTGTCACAAACCAGTAATCGTAGCTCATTTGGTTTCAGCAATGTTAGTTCTTCACATGTTCACTAGAGCTGCCTCAGAGAAGAGAAAAACAAGAAGCAGCAACCAGGCTATCTGGTCACAGTATTTGCCACATATTTAGAGATAGAAAGTCAAGTGAAATAGCTTCAATAATTATTGCTGCATGGAGAAAGCACTTTTCTAAAAGCTCCTTTTAACTGCTCACAGAAATGAACTTGGGAAGGTATTATCTTCTTTATTGCCCCTCTCATTTGCTATTCCTCAGAATTAAATTCAGGTTCTTTAAGATCAATAGCTCTTTAAGGGCAGTCTCGGGACAGCAATAAGCATAAAAATGCATGTATCAAAACCTACCCCATATCTACTGAACTAAAGACTCTAGGGGTGGACTCTGCAATTCGTGCTTTAAGAGCCTTCCACATGATTCTGAGATATACTAAAATTTAAGAACCAGTGTTCAAGAGTACACTTGATCCACCAGTGGAAATCAATGTGCAGTTAATTGTCCATTTATTGGTCAACTCTAACCTGAAGTTATATAGGAAGAAATGACACTTGGAAACATAATCCTCTGCTTTAGACAGGAACATTTGTGAGTCAAGATCTATTGCAAGCTGAAATATATGTATTGATGGGGTATGTGAATGCATTTGTTATTAAAAAACAACTCAGCTGCTCTTATAAGAGACCTCACAATAATGATGGTTCAATAACAAAGAATTCTCTCTCTTGTAATCATCAGAGGTGGGTATTCCATCTCATGGAGTTTTAGGCACCCCAGTTACTTTATCTTGTAGATAATGAGCATACACTGAAACACAGGACATTTTCACTCATATTTTGTTGGTAAAAACTAAGTCCATGGGACACCGTGCTAAAAAGGGCTGAGAACCAGTCCCTGAATGATCAATCCACCAATTACAACTCCATTATAAGGGAAATAACAGTGGGATGGTTATTGGGTTTAGGCAGATAAAATGCAGTCCTATCCTCAGTTTTTGAAAACCAAATGATGAATACTTACAAACTGTTAGAATCCATCTAAATGATGAAAATTAAGGGTTCAGTTGGATAATACTTAGTTGGATAATATTTGATATACCCATATGAGGGAACCATATGCAGATATTAAATATAATATTGATAAACATTTTTTATGATATAAGACATACCAAAATCACATTGATCAAAAGACATTGGGTAGGCATATATTCATGAATGTAGAACAATCTAAACCCTAAAAAATATGCAGAAAGAAACACAGGAATGAATCCCATTATTTTCTACTCAAAATATATTTTTGAGCTCCTACTACTCACCTAAAACTGGTAATGTCTGGAAACATAATAATCAAAGATAAAACCCCAAGTGCACAAGGAGTAAGATGTGTCAGCTGATAACAGTAGGGGATAACTAAAAGTGTTTGAAACTGTTATGCCTGGGTGGACAGGTTAAATGTGATCCTTTATTGCTTTCATACTCTTTTGTATTTTCCGTGTTTTCTGTGGCAGGCATGCCTTATTTTTATAGTCAATAATATAATTTTTTCTCCTTACAAAAGAAAATTGCAAACAGAGTTCCATAAAGTTAAACTACTTCACTAAAAAATGAGAGAGAGAGAGAGAGAGAGAGAGAGAGAGAGAGAGAGAGAGAGAGAGAGAGAGAGAGAGAGAAGAAAATTATATGAGGGAATCTTTTAAATAAACACCTAAAATTACTTCTAAGATGTGGCCTTGAGCCAATATAGATTTACTGGAGGTTTTCTCACCTTACATAGCTAGGTTCTTAAATAATCATAACTGAGCATTTTGTGAGGCCTCTGGAAATTCATTCTGAAAATCAAATAAAGACATGCTCATGTTCCTAACATTGTTATTTATTCAGGGAGAAATAAAGTACTTCTTCAAAAATAGTCTTTACACATAAGTACACTTAACATAGCAAGACCCTCACATGGAAGACAAATTAACTGGATGGTGCTTTTGTTTCCTGGTTAGTTGGTTGATTGTTTTCTCCCACATGGTTTTTGCAAATTTGGGGGAATCTTAATAATTTTGAGTTTAAATATTCCTATCTGAAAAACCAGATGGATAAAAGAGAAATCCTCTTTTGAGGAAACTTGTGAATGCTCTAAAATTAATTAAGATGGCATGCAAAGATTGAAATCCATTACCCAAATAACTGATTGAATTACCTTTTCTTCAATAATTTAATAACAATTAATTTTCTTAACATGTATGTTCATAAAAATGAATATGTAGAAGAGATGCCGCATTTTATTAACTTAAGTCCATGTTGTAGTCAGCTCTTCCATTTAGTAAATTAAGAGTCCCTTACTGTAACTTCTAAATAAAGCCAAAACATTACTAAGAGATATAGTTTTGTTACTCAAATAAGACACCAAGACTACATCTAAATTACAAATCTGCACAGTCAAATCAGAAAACAATGAGAACTAAAAAAGGAAATCATGTGACTATTTCAAGTAGCAGTGAGATCATGGGTGTTTCTAATGAGAAAACTTTTGTGGGTTCATTTTGCTATTGTGATTAAAGACAAGCTCTTCCAGGATCTTCAGCTTTCTCTATTGCAGTGCCCCAACCTAGTGCTTAAATCATTCTTCGTATTTCTCTTCCTATCTCTTCCTCAAGACAAGGCGACATACTAGGAAGAATCTGGCTTTCTAATACTACATTTGAATCCTGATTTAAATCTTTCCTTGCTAGATCATTTTCATAAAGACAAGAAGTAATATATGTGAAGATCCCAAACCTTCGCAGCAATTTAACTAATGGGAGCTAATATTACTTTTGGCCACCATAGATTTCTTTTTTCAAGTTGTTTACTTTTCGTAGATTTCCCTAACCAAGTTGAGTCATCAAACAGCATTTCAGTAATTTTTACATCAAGTTCGAAACCCCAACTCAAATGACACTTTTCTAAACAAGTTGTTCCTGTTCTCTTTCCACATCTAAGTAATTACACTGCTTGTATGTCACTCACCATAACTCATATTCACATTTTAATGCATTCGTTCAAGTCCTACACCAGGCGTTGGGTCTCCAGATGTAGAAAATATACCTAAGTGATTGTTATTGTTCAGGCCTAAACTTCTGGTTATCTATTCCCACACACTAAGCCATTCATAAACCTAATGGCTAAATCAACGAACTATTATTTTTCCCTCATGACATTGTGGGTTGACTGAGTTTGTCTGTGAAGTTTCTCACTTGGGGTTTCACTCACTTCACTCAAATGGATGCTATTGTTGAGGTCATCTGAAGTGAACATTGAGGATGACCCACTTACCTGACTGACCATTAATGCTGAGTATCAGCTGGATCCTCATTTGAAGCTCTAGATTAAAATGTCTGTAAGTGGTCATTTCATTTGGCTTGAGTTTCTAACAGTATGGTAACTGGATACAAAGAGTGACATTTCAAGAGTGGGAATACCAAGTGGGGAAAGCAAAATGGCCTCAGTAGATAGAGCTACAACCAGAATGTGCAAAGTATCAATAGTCTATTAGTTCAAGTGGCCGCAGAGGCCACAGAGTTTCAAGGGGATGGAGAAATATTGGGTTGTCTGAAAATTCATGATGCATTATTGCAATGAAAAACATAGAAAAAACAATGTCGTGACTCTTTCGACAACCCAATAGAATCCACCTGTCTAGAAGACAGTGTTGGAGCTTCCTTGAGGATATATAACCTGTCACAACTTACCTGGGATTAGTCACATAGGAAATACTTTCTCAGCTTTTGTAGGATTGAATGTATCTAGATGTTTATTTTCTCCTTTGGATTATGTTTTCCTTGTGTTCAATTAATTATTTTCATGATGCCTGAAACATCAAGTTCAGTGATGTGTACACATGCATGTCCATTGATGGTATTGAATTGAAGAATGCTATCACACCATTGACTTGAATGATGAAGTTGATTAATGCTTTTGATGGAAGCAAACAAATTATCTGGTATTAGGTTCGTAATGACCCTAAGAGGTGACTAGAAGCAAAATGGAAGCCAAATCTATAAAATATTATTAACCTGGTGTTGATTTGATATTTCTTACCATAGAAACATTGGTTGTCCTTTGGGAAATCATGAAGTTTATCTAATATCAGAAGTAAAATATATTTAGTTAGGTAACTACTGCTCAGATGCTCAATGAATTTAGAAAACAAATAGATATGTTCCATACTCTGAACCATCTTAAACTTGTTTTTGCTGGATGAAGTATATCCAGTGTTAATAAGGGTAAGTTAAGGGCACACAACTGGTCATCAACATTAGCAAGATGTAGATCGGTGGTGACTTAGGTGGGTACTGTTTAACAGAATGATTTGAATGAAATCCTGATTGAAGGGTGATTGATGTGAAATGTATAAGAGCAGAAGCAATCATTCATTCAAATATTTTACCAGTTTTCCATGAAGGAGAGTAGAGGAATGAGGCAATAGACAGAGAGAGAGATATGGGGTAAAGCAAACATTTTTTTTTTCTTGCTTGTACACACCTGGGTGATCTTCGGCATGTTTATATACTACTGGGATTAATCCAGAGAAGAAACTGCTGATGGAAGTTAGAAAGAAGACGACCACCGAGGCATAGTCCTTAAGAAATATGGAGGAAATTCTATTAAGGAAACAAAAAGAGGCCTTGTCTCGAGATCATGCATGGATATTTATTCTGTCATAAGGGAAAGGAGAGTCAAGTACATGGACTCATAAACAGCTCAGAAGATGGGAAGAAGATGGGCAATTCTTATTTGATTGTATCTGCCCTCTCAGTGAAGCCAGGTCATTGTATGGGGTTTATAATAGTTTCCTCCAAGAACAGGAAAATATAAATGCAGAAGAGTAGGGTACAATTTGTGGTAGGAACTGTTGGCTGTTTATCAAGATAATTTTCATTTTTTTCCTGTTCTTCTTGGCCACAGAACTAGACTACTTTTTTTTTTTTTTTAAGATTTTACTGGGGAATTGGGGGAGGGAACAGCATTAGGGAATGCAGAGGGGGACCAGACAAGTTGCTGTCTTTTTTGTTCTTCCGTCTTGTTGTGGAGGACATAGCTTCACTGGCCCATGTTGTTATTGTGATCATTACGGTGTTCCCGGCTGAGACAGCTCTGTTGCCGGCCATTGGATGGCTGCTCACTGTGGCTCACAGCCGCTCCACTGGCTGCTGGCCACTCACATAGCTTATAGCAGCCCACTGTAGCACTGCTGCAGCCTATGCCGTCGTCAGTAACTCACCGCAGCCCAGCTCCAAGTCGAGCTGTTGTTCACCATCTTAGCTGTAGAGGGCAGTGTCAGTGGCCCTCATGTGGGAGCTGAACCAGTGGCCCTGCTACTCAGAGCTCATGCTCCCAAGCCAACTCTTAACCAACGAGCCACTCGGCCGGCCCTACATTTTTTAGATCATCTTTACAAAGATGGCGGCCACAAACTGAGCTCCACTTAATGGCATGTGAGCAGAAAGGACATGTGTTGTTTTCAGAAATGACTTCTAAGAAGCAGAGAAACCCTTTCTATGTCCCCTCTTTTCTGCCAGCTGAATGTAGGCAATAGCTAAGTCTCTGGTGATAACTAAACAGGATGAAGGAAGTTTCTTCCCCAAGATCACCAGTACAGAACAGTCATCTCCTGATCTGACCCAAAGATTTACCCTGGTCTATGATGTCAATCAGAAGTAAATTTCTGTCAAGCAAATGGAGGTCTGGGGCCTATTTGCCCCACAGCCTAACCTACCTTAATACATCAGATTGGCTGTCGGTGTTGAGGGCACATTTGATATTAGTGGTAAGATCTTTGAAGTGAGTCCGCCCCTGGTTGTTGGTTAGTATGATTCTCCCAAGAATCTTAAAGCAGAGGGTAATTGGACATTGGTTCACAGTAACCATAGATTCCACACAGTTGGAAATCATTAGACAGGGAATACTGGAGAGAGAGGATAAGATGAGTGAGCTGTAAGGACAGAAGATAGTGGTCAGGGTATAAGATCTTATTGATTATAAGACCCAGAGTAGGATCACAGGAGTAGATGGCTAGATGGGGTGAAGGTAAATAGTGTCAAAGTTCAGAAGATGATGAAACTGTAATTTCTCCACTTCAATAAAAGAAAAAATAAATGGAAATATTGCTAAGATGAGTGGAGGCATGTTTGTTTACTTTGCTATATCCAATCAGAATTAAAGTGTGATCAGATGCAAACATTTATCTTCATTCTGCTTGTCAGTTTACCGTTGCATAGCAATTTCCATAGCAGGACATTTTCCATTTGGTGATTCAGAAGGAAAAGTCATTGAATCACTCTTCAAACTGCTCCATTTGCATTTTGCTCCCATTGTTCTTAATGATTTTGCTGCAACAATCTAAACTGTCATATCATAACAGACATGCATAACACCATAGTCAAAAAATACTGTTGCTCTTTGCCTAGGAAATAAAACCTTGATTTCACATTTGCATTTCCCTCAAGTCTGTTTGCTGTAAAAATCTGAAGCTAAACACAAACCCAGCCTGTTGCTTCTTTCTGAGAACATTAATTGTCTCCAATCATTGTTAGAGCATCTGTGTCGCATTTTGACAAGTGCACTTATCTTCTTTTTTCCCTTCACATTCCTCTGGTAAAAATAATGAATAAATTGCAGGGGGATGACAAATGCGTTGATAATCAAGATGAAACACAAATGGAGTGTAAGAGGCTGTATTTCTCTGCAGAGCTGCAAATTGCTTTTCTGCCTTGTGCATAGACAAGCCCAACTTAGAAACTAAAAATACCACAACACGGGAAAATTAACAGAATTGCTCAAACAGAAATGATTTGTCACTGATGAAATATATAAACACATTTTCTTTTTGACATTGCATATCCTCTTTGCCTCACTCTCTAGAAACCCCAGGAAAGAGTATCTAATTTCTTGTATTTCTAAGGAGCTTAGATATTAATGAAACTAATATGATAGTCTCCCCTTTTACGCGGCTTCACTTTCTGTGGTTTCAGTTACCCACAGTCAACTGAAAATATTAACTGAAAAATTGCAGAAATAAACAATTCACAAGTGCTATATTACATGCCATTCTGAATAGCATGATGAAATCTTAGGCAGCTCTGCTCCATCCTGCCGGGGACATGTCATCCCTTTGTCCAGAGCATCCACACTGTGTATGCCACCTAACCCATTAATCACTTAGTAGCCATCTAGGTTATCAGATTTACTGTTGCAGTATTGCAGTACTTGTGTTCAAAAAAACCATCATTTTACTTAATAATACCACATTCACATAACTTTTATTATAGTATATTATAGTTGTTCTATTTTATTATCTGTTGTTAATCTCTTACTGTGCATAATTTATAAATTAAACTTTATCATAGGTATGTATGTATAGGAAAAACCAGAGTATGTAAAGGGTTTGGTACTAGCCACAGTTTCAGGCATCTACTGGGGTCTTAGAACATATCCCCCTACTGTACATCACAGTTGCATTAGAAAATAATTGTTGAATCTTGAATGGAATTTGGGAATGTCCAGTTGAAGAGCTCAAACATTATTCAATCCCAAAGATATCAACTGCTGAGAGAAAGTCCTCTTCACTGGGTGCAAAGAGACTTCAGTCTCCTCTTCATAACATCCCCTTCAAATTTCCTATGAAAATATTCAGTCTCGATGTTATAGGCTCTGCCATCACTCTACGTAGGAATCTCATCAGTAAAACAATAAGAGTTTGGATAGACGAGCAGGGGTCATCAATAGGAGACCACTGACTAAGACTTGCAGAAGTACTGGTCTTTTTTCTTTTTCATTGTATTTGAAAGGACAGACTCTGTCCAGTTTTCCACAATGCCAACCATGCCTTATTTCTACCACCTGGAGGCTGTCATCTATCTGGAGTTTAGAGGTATTATTTGGCCTGTAGAGTCCTAGACTACATGAACTCTTTGTGCTCATAGACCTTAAATATATCATGTCTATCTTATCCATATTGCTAATATCCTGACCATTTTCATTTCAATATTTCAATACCACTACCACAATTCTAAATATGAAACCAAAGAAATGAGTTCAAAACCTAGAGTCTATGTGATCCATTCGAGCAAGTTTTAACGCACAGGAAATTTATTTCTTAAGTATGAAAAAGAAAAGGAAAAAAAAAAAGAATCCAAACAATACCTATGGCAAATCCCAAAAAGGACAAGTCTACTTACACATTAAAGCATAACAAAGCTGTGGTATATGCCTTACTTTGTATGGACTCTTTCTGTATAGTAAACCTTTACTAAGGATTTTACAAATCTTTATAGATAATGTGAAGAGACATAGACTTTTGCTATGTACCTGCAATTTCCATCAATGTATGTGAAAACTTGCTTTATGAATAGATTTGCATGAGACTACCAAGCCAAGTGTAGAAAGCATTGCATGCAAACATAAGCTCCACTTTGCATGCAAATATGTGTTAAAGCTTAAAATTGTTGCCTTGCCTGGAGGACCTAAGTCCCAGTAGACTTGAGCTGAGAAGTTTCTAAAGTAATGAATAGGAACAACAACGGTTATTAAGAAATTTCTCTTTTCATAGAAAATTGGCACATCTTTTATGTGGAAAATTGCCACTTCATAAATACATTATGCAGTCACCACTAGATGGGCTGTTTTGTACAATCACTGAGATACTATTAAATAAAGATTTGAGGTGAAGGAATGAATGTGGCCTTTGACCCAAAACATAAATTGAATCTTATTTTTGAACTTATATGAAAATGTGGCTTACCTTTTCTCTCTTTTAATATATTATCTTTGTCAATAAAATATTAAAATATTAGATTGATTCAAAAGTGAAAATATAAGTTCTACACATTTCATATTAGATTGCTTAAAACTTCCACATTTAATTCTTTCAAAAAATGAATTTGTTTTGGAAAAATATTTTCCCATAACTGAATTTCTGTTTCTTCATTTAATCGTTAAGGATTTATTTTATCATTAGATGTAAGCTTCATTAATATTGTATAAATTCTAGTACAAACATTAAAATAAAAACCTAAATAGTCCTTAATCTGAGTTATTTTAGAAAAATATTTAATCTGGTTATTTGTTGTGAAGGCTTGCTTATGGAATCTTAGAAACACCATTTCAAAGTGTCTGGGCTACATGACAATTTACATCATGAATGCCTTTCAGAGCATGTTGGAGTTTGGAGTCTCCAGGAAGCATACTCCAAAAGAGTTCATTGCTCAGGAAGTTAATTAAGAAGTGACCTTGAAATCATCACTAAGGAAGTGAGGGGAGCAGAATAGGGTAGAGAAAAAATACCCAGTGGGAGAGACCCAATGGCCTCACCCAATTGCATGGGAAGATCAGGAGGTGAACTGTTCCTTTACAGGTATCCTACATTGATCCAAATAGGCCAGGTCTCTTTAGTTCTGCCTCCAGCAGATTTGAAATGCGGGCCTCTGGAAAGAGGGTGTGGCCTTGCTTTTGGCAATTCTCTGCACCTGGGCCACCCCCATGAGCTGACAGTTGAAAGCTGTTTGCTGACCACACTGAGGAGCTGGGGTAACAAGGGCTGATCAGTGCCTCTCCATGTTTACTGCCGTCACCTCTTGTGCTGCTCAAATCTACTTGTATACCAGTCCCAAGACAGTCACAGCAGTCACAATAATTGTTTGAGGGATAAATGAATGATAAATGCTACAAGATGTCGAATGGTTGGATTGGAATCCCATATTCAACCTGTGTTTATTGAGCATGTTACACATGGACAATGAAAATAAACAAGACGAGCATTTACCCTAGGCATAGAAACAATCTAGAGTTTACATAGGCTTGGAAATATAAAATGCAATAATAGTGTGAAAAATTAATAAAAAAGGATGTGCTGTTAGTGAAAAGAATTACTAATATTCAGGGGTTGGAGGGTTTCACTTGCTTAATGGAAGTCCTGAAAAATTTGCTTTACAGAGTAGATTTTATTTTATTAGTGCCTGTAAGAAATAGAAAAAGGTAGCTTTGACTGCTGTCAGTGGGAAGCAGCAGCCAACATAAATGGAGGTTGGACAAGGTTGAGAAAGATAGGCTAAAAGAGTTAATTAACCTCGGAAGTCAATCCCTGCTTACAATATGTGCTCAATGAGGGCTGAAGTTCTTGCCTGTCTTGTTCACTGTTGTATCCCAGCAATTAAAACAGCCCCTGGAATCTCCTGTATAGGTCAGTATGTATGTATGCACTAAAGGGCTCCTTTCACATAAAGATTCCCCTAACAAGAGACCTGAGAGATACTAACACTAACAACCTTACCTATTAAATTAGTTAGTGTTTGGGTTAACTGCTATAACAAAGAGATCCGAAACTACAAAGATTTCAGAAACTTACTTTTTTCTTCTATTTAACAGTCCATAAATTGACAGCCCTAAGTCAGTGCTGTGGTGCATCCCTCCTCAACATGGACCCCTATCCCTGGGTTCAAGGCAGCTGCGCCACCAGCTTGTCACCATTTTCCCGCAAGTAAAGGGAGAAAGAGAGTGCAAGAAAGCACTTCCTTCTTAAGGTATTTGACCCATACATTGCACACATCACCAAATCACTCTGGTCACTTCTCACTGGCCAGGACTTAGTTCCCTAGCTTCACATAGGTAGAAGGAAACTCAAGAAATGTGTTTTCTAGCTGGGTGGTCATGCTCCAGCTAATACTATGTGGGAATGTCACCATTACTGAAACTGAAAAGGGCTAGTACTGGGAAAAATATCAAATTCTGGAATTCAAAGCAATCTCATATACTAATTACTTCTTTTTATTTTATTCTACGTCACTGTCACTTTTTCTTCTTCTCTTTTTTTGGACCTGCCTAACCAGCATGTGCTTCTAATCCCCCTTTACTGATATCCTCTGCAATTAAATATTGGCGTCTCCTAGGAACAGGTCCTTGGTCCTTTTTCCTTCATATCAACATGTACTGTCTATGCTAAAAAGTGGAAAATTCCCACAGCATCAAACACCACCTTATTTGTTTGTATCAGATGCATATTGTCTATGTATATATTTTGTATACCCAGGGCCTATTCTATTTCTCTGTTGCTTGGACCTATCCCTAAAAACCCACCACAACTTCAGCATCTCCAGTTATATGTCTAATAGGTATTTTAAACCTAAGTTGGTTAAAATATAACTATGGATTCCTAGCCCTCTCTAAAAACCTGCTCCTAACTTCCCATTCGTTTTTACAACCTCATTAAAATGCATCACTATACACCCAGTTGCTCAGATTAATAAATTAAGAATCATTCTTGATTCTTGTCTTTCTAATCCAATATCGTAAACATTAATTAAGAAATAAACAGCTCTATTTCTAAGTTATTCCCTGGATCTGACTGTTTGTTATCTCTATTGCTTCAACTCCAATATAAGTCACCATCACTTCTCACCTATAAATAATCTCCTTTTGCTGAGGCTCCCATTTCTAATTCCTCCTACTGGCTGTACAACTTCCATATAGCCACCAAAGTAATCTTTTTAGAGCTTAAATCAGGTCATTGTTCTCTTTTATTTGAAAACTCCAATAGCCTCACATTGCTCTTTGAATAAAATCTACATATATCTCTCTCCAATGCCCCAAATCTGAAGTGATATTCAAAATGTTTATCATTGGGCGCTGCGTGAATACTAATGAGCAGCCTGTACACAGGTGAGCCTGCCCAAGCACGGCCCTAAGGGCTGCCTATTATGGATCACAGTTCCCTGTGAGTTGTTGAAATTTGAGGAGGACTAGGGGCTCCCAGGTATGGGCTAAGTCACCAAAGGAGGCATTCTGAGCACTCGGATCTGTGCCCATTTATCAAGCAATATAGAAATAGTTCCGTATTTTAACAACCAGCACCTGTAAGTATGTACCAGTGTGTAAAATCCCTAAAGACCTGTTATATGCCTCCCTCTGCAACTTGATCTCTAATCACTCTACCCCTTGTTCAACAAACTTATCCACAGTGGTATTTTGCCCTCTCTCTTGAACATATGAAGCTTCTTCAAATATCGGACCATTCCATTTGCTGTTCTTCCTGTTTCAAAAACTCTGTCCCCATATGTTCATATGACTGTTTCTTTCTCATCATTCAGGTCTCCAATCATGTCACCTCTTAAGAGAGCACTTCTCAGGCCACACTGGCTATGATGCCTCTATGCCACTTCACCCTCTTTTATATACTTGATGGCATTTATCAGCATCATATTTCCTTGTTTATTTATGTGTTGACAAATAATTCATAGTTTATATTCCCCTCTAAAAATGTATTTTTTTCATGATTGCCCACCTCAATACTCTCTCCCTATCCTGTAAATATCCTTTGCTAAGCTAATTTCCAAATCCACAATATGTTGTGACACATATTCATCAGAAATAAATATTGATGATAGTCATCCTAACAGGTACGAGCTGATATCTCATTGTGGTTTTGATTTGCATTTCCCTAATAGCTGGGGAAGTTGAGCATCTTTTCATGTATCTGTTAGCTTTTGTATGTCTTCTTGGAAGAAATGCCTGTTCAGATCCTCTGACCTCATATACTTGGTAGGAATGTAAATTAGTACAGCTGCTATGGAAAAAAGTATGGAGGTTCCTCAAAAAATTAAGACTAGAATTACCATATGACCCAGTAATCCCTCTTCTGGGTATCTACCCAAAAAAATCTGAAGACATTTATTCATAAAGATATATGTACCCCAGTGTTTATTGTAGCAGTATTTACAGTGACCAATGGAAACAACCAAAGTATCCTTCAATAGATGATTGGATAAAGAAGATGTGGTGTGTGTATAAAACAATTTTACTTGGCCATAAGAAAAGATGCAATAGTGTCATTTGTGAAAACAACATGGATGGATCTTGAGATTATTATGCTAAGCAAAATAAGTCAGACAGAAAAAGTCAAGAATGATATGATTCACTCATGTGTGGGATATAAAACTGAAAGCAACAAAGGAACAAGGCAAACAAATAAAGAAACAAAACTCATATACACAGACAATAGTTTAGTGGTTACTGGCAGATAAATAGGAAGAGGGTGAGGTGGAAGAGGGTAAAGGGGCTCAAATATATGGTGACGAAAGGAGAACTGACTGTGGGTGGTGAACACAATATGCAATATATAGGTAATACATTATAGAAATGTACACTTGAAACATATATAATTTTACTAACCAGTGTCACGTCAATATATTTAATAAGAAATAAAAATTAAAAAGGAATAAAGATTTGTATTAATATGTATGTTGATGTCTAGACACCTCTTTACCTTCTGACATTGTCTCTTGTGTCTCACTACTACCCTCATCTCCTCACTTTTCTTGATTTTTATCCACCAATCTAACAAAATTTATGAAAATCTACACTGAAAATCAGCTATTCCTTAACCAATTAGAAGAGATGAGACAACATACCACATTCTACTCTCAACTTAAAATGTCAGCTTTCTTTAACCATTTGTTTGTTTAGAAAAACTTTATTGAGCTCTATTTAGAGCCATATTCTGCTAGACATCAGAGATACAGATTTGAATGAAGAAATAGTCCTTGCTCTTAAGGAACTCATAATGTAGAGGAAGCGAGTGTGGTCAGTTCCATGGCCCAAGTGCACACATAAGGAAAGCCATAGGGAATAGCAAGGGATGAGTGTGTTCAACAAAGACTCATTGATTCTCACAGGCCGTGAGTCACCTTTAGTACAAGGGATGCCAAAGACCAGATAAACTCATCTCTCCAATCCTCTCCTTGAATTGGACAGGACTGTAAATGGAACCCAGTAAACTGATAAACGTTTTCTGACAAGCTTTCAAAGATTCTTCTGTGAGACTAAAAAAGGAACAGAAAATAAAAAACTATGCAACCTGAAAGTTTACACATTTCCAAGGGTTGCTGATTTAAACTCCTCTGAAGATATTCCTTTTCATGGTCAGGTGTAAAAGGAGTTTATTGCTGTGATTTGGGGTTTTCCCCTTAATGTATGTCTATCTCTTCCTTCTATCATAAATATATTTACTGACCTCTTATTGCCACCATCAAATCCAATAGCATTATCTGAAAGACATATATCCTTTAAAATTATTGCAAAGATGGCATAAGAATGAACTCAATTCTACTGACTCGAATTTTCTCTTCAAGATCAGAGTTCCATTGGAAGGCAATGAGATCTCTGTGACAGAGGGAAAACAGGTAACCCTTAGAGTCAGGCCCTCTAGAACTATCAGCACAGGTAATTTATTATTCTGTTGTCTCAGAATTATGATATCTCTTTCCCCTGTCACTGATACATTGTTACTTTTGCTGTGTATGTCTTTGCAGGTTTCCACATGATCACAACCCTACTTAATACAACTTTTAAATATGCCAATGAACAAAAATATCTAAATATGCATGGAAATGGGTGTCATACACTTATTTCAGGGACAACATGCCTGCTAGACATGTAATTTTGGCTCTCTTTAAATTCAGAGTTATCATTTTTCATATAGCCTGCTTTTTATTGATCTATTTTTGTTCTCCTTTCATGTGAATGCAATGGATTTGATAGGTGCCAAATTATCAGCACAGGCTTAAATTATTTATTTAGGTCACAGAATAGATACAGTATCAGTAGCAACAGTGTCACTCAAATAAATGTTTGTTGACTGGGGGTTTCTACTATGAACAAAGCACTATCCTTCACATATATTTTAATGGCTGTATCTACACTCCACTGCAAATTAAACAGCAGGTCCATGAGTAAGCTAGATCTGAGAGAGGAAAAATCAATGAGAGAAAGAAGAGAGAAAATATGTACCTCAAGCATCACTAGTTTCACCAATGAAAAATTATTTCTGCTGTTCGATATGCTAATTAACAAACCTATTAGTACTGATCAAAAATAAAGTTTATATACATATATTTTTAAAATAAACCATATTTTTCCATGTTCATAAAACAACTGGCAACAACTAATACCACCTCAACCCTTAAGGGTGATTTCATAGGGACTCAAAATACTGATAAAATTTCCCAGTGAAAGGATGCAGATAAGTTTCTTAAGTGGTTCTGAGGTTTCATTTAGCTTGGGCAAAAGAAGTTATTCCTGAGTTAGATTTTCTTTGGCCATTCAGTTTTCATTGACCAGGTTTTATCTCCCTCTTTTCTGACAAGTTTTTTTAGAGCTCTCAATAAAGGAAACGAGCAAATCTGCATTGTTGAGCAAAACCTGTGAGAACACCCAGACCTGGTCACCCCTATATAAAGAGCAAGGCTAGCATTGTAGTGCCGACCCATGTGTGGGTAACTCTGATGTTCTTCTGAACCTAATTGTTGAGAATGGAGGCTCTAAGAAATGGAAATATTTCTACTCACAAATCCAGGCTGGGTTTGTGAACAGAAATCTTTTGGATGGTTAGTAAAATCATCAATTTAAAAGACATCAATCAGATTTCCAACAATTGTGTCAGCGATGGAAATCAGAGAAAAGTATCATTCCAAATTGATACTTTTTAGGCCAAAATTGAACATTTAGCAATAATTTCAGCATGATGCACAAGTAAAATACAAAAATATAATTTAGAAGTACTAGTATTTACTATTTTTTTGGAAGTGCTAGTTACTATAATAGGCAAGAAAACTAAATTAAATATAGAAATATTATAAAAAATAAAGACAAAAAACTTGATCATTATTAGGAATAAGATTCCCCAACTGAAACAAAACAAAACATATAAATGAACAAACAGAACACTAAAATAAACTACTCTGCTTTAAAAATACAATAACTATTCTAAACCAAAAAAGTATAATTGACCATATATATAAAGGAGGAAAATTTGCCAAAGACAACCAAATGTGTGATCAAAACAGATAAGATGGTTCAGTTATTCTACTGCCTTCAAAATTAATTTTTAAGCAAATAGATTTAAAGATGTTACAATAACCTAATAGATAACATAGAATCTGTATATTCAGATTAATAACTTCTATTTTTGAAGTGCTAAGTAATCGGGATAAGATGTTTTGATCCTTGACCTTCATGATGCCTACAAATATGGATCTTAATTTTTAGAAGAACTATATTTCTATAGATAGCACAGGATATATGCCCTGTCAACAAAAGGAAACCAATTTAGATAGTTTCATATTTCTATGAGAAGAGATCACAGAGCTAACTGGAGGGTAAGAGATTTATTTTCAGTAGAGAAAACGTTATTTTAATTCAACATACCTCTTTCATACTAACTGCCTAAAGAAAGATCTAGCAGACTGTAAAACCCCACAAAGAAGTGAACCTATGAGAGCTCATTCTTTTCACATTTCTCCTTTCCTAGCTTCGATACAATGAAGTCCACAGTGAGCATTCAGCGATACAAGCAACTACATGCATCATATGTTTACATTTCAATATTATTTACATATATGTGAGCCTATGTAAAAACATAATAAGGGTTCACAATGTAAAAATGAAAAAAAAAAGCTGCTGAGAGTCTAAAGTGATACCAATACATATAGGATGGTCAGTTAATCTCATTTCAGTATCTTTGAAGAGAAAGTAAAAATTGTGCCCTCAACACTTATAAGAACACTTTATAGTCAAATATATACCATGTCTAGAATACAATAAGTTCCCAGTACATATTTGTTGATAGAAGCTTGTACTTTCTTATAATAGTCTCATTAAACCCTAATTAAATCAATAGACAGTGTTAGGCACGTGGTACACAATTCGCAGGTGTTTGTTGAACTTGAATTTGAAGCACTGTTTAGGTTAATGACCTATAACTCTAATTTACTCCTTTGCCTGGCAACAAGAATTTTTTTTTTTTTCCATTTCCACAACCCTTAAAGTTTTCTGGATGGTTGGGTATGAGCTGGAAAATACGTAAACATTTTCTCTGGGCAAAGCTTTCTCAATATCCCTGTTTTGGAATAATAAAGCATGAGTTTTAATTAAGTTTGCAGGCTTCCCATCTGTGGGCATCTGGACCTACATTCTGCTGGAATGCTAAAGCAGGCACACAAATTCCAGTTCCCCCAGAAGTGGAGGACATGAAGACAGAATAGCAGGGTCACCACCAGCAGTTAATTTTTTTCCCTTCTGGTCACCCTCCAATCTATTTCTGATTCCATAAAAGAGTTAGTATAGCCCTTTGAAGTCATTTATACCCTATTGCTACTTGCACAGAAAGTTCATAATGAGTCTGCTTATCCTTCTTTTTCCTTTTCATACCATACTAAATTTGAGATTTTCTATTCTTAGCTAATCACTTTTAAAATGATAGCTTGAGATCATTTACCTGATTTATAAGACAAAAGCATTTGTTTCACTTAATATGAAATAACACAAAAGGTATTACTCTTTAAAAAATTCTAAGGTTGCTCTTTCTGAAAAAGAAGGTTTAGGAAACAAAGAGGGCTGATTCCATCAACATTTTCAAATTGATGGAATCATTTTGACCAAATAAGGTGGTGACTAAACTTTTTAAGATAACAGAAAATCACAATGTCAAAAACAAAAATTACATTAATTGTTCCTAAATCCTCCAAAGTCTGTGGTCTTAAAATCTTGGTATGAAAACTCCATTGTTAAAATGTAATTTAATTATCAGTACTTTTTGCCATATGTGGTTGAATATATATTGAACTAGGCTTTTGTTACAATTATTGTCAAAAATACTGAACAAATAACTCAGATTTCTGCAATTGGCAGCAATGTGATATTGTTGAAAAACATAATCTCTAGACCTAAGCCCTAGCCCCAAAGTAATTTCAGTGGATTGCATGTACTTTCAGTTAGAAGTTTTTTCAGCAACCTATAAACTAGCAGCCTTTTGTCAGTTAAAGAGCAATTTACATTTTTAAAAGATCATAAATTACTTTCTTGAGGTTAAAAAGAAAACATTTGATTAAAAGCTTAATATATGTTTTAGTTATTTACTGCTATCTGTCAAACTACCTCCTACTCCAGAACTTGGCTTAAAATAACAGATATTTTATCATATATCATAATTATGAGGTACCGGATTTTGCTTAGGAATTAGCTGAATGATTCTTTTTTATGTGACATCAACTCAGTCACTTGGTGATAATCAGCTGACAGATGGTCTATCCTGCAGGATTTAAAACAGCTTCACTCACATGTACTTAGCCTTACTGGTGATGACTGGAAAAGAGTCCACCAGGCTACCTATGCATGGCTTCTTCCTAGTGTCTTGGGTTCCCTCACAGCCTGGAAGCCTCAGCGTTATCAAGTGTATGGGAAGGCTCAGGGATCCAATAGTTTGTTTTCCAACAGGCTTGGGTAAGGGCTGCAAGGCTTCTTATGATCTAGCCTTCCAAGTCTCAGAATGTCATATATTCTGCCTTCTACTGATTAAATAAATCACTAAGATTAGGCCAAAACTAAGAGTGAAAAAAGTATTTATATCCATTTTTAATCTAGCATAATATATAGAAAGAAAGTGTACATCATATGAATGTACAAACTGACACATTTTCATACATTGGATACACCTGAGTACCGACACCCAGATCAAGAGTCAGAACATCACCAGCACCCCAGTGCCCCCTTAATTCTTCCCCCTTCAAGTTATGAGCCATCCCTCAAGAATGACCTCTGTCCTAACTTCTAAAAGCATAGTTTAGTTATAATGCTTTACACAAATGCAGTCAGACATATATCTCCTTTTTGATCTAACTCTTTTGTTCTGTGAGAATCCACCCATATTGTGGAGTGTAGTTTTAGTACTTATTTTCATTGCTGTACAGTATTCTATTGTGAGGGTATAACATAAAATGTATTTATCCATTCTCCTATTGGGTAGAGAAATGGGTAATTCCTAGTTTTGGCTCTTCCTTAAAACTACAGAAACCTTCTCATTTGCAGGCTTTTTTATTCCCTGGCTATAGGGTAGTGGTTTCCCATAATATGTCATGGAACAATAAGCGTTTTATCCTACAGAAGAGAACAGATCACTTCCATAATTTTCTGCTTATATATTTTCACTATATATTTGTAGTAGATGATAGGAAAGATCCACAACAGCCCAAATAAGTGATTTAAGGAGGAAGATGTTCCCTTCTCCCACAAAAGTTACTTTGAGGGACCCCACTTCTAACACTGGCCAAAATGCCTATACATTTATTCAGGATTTTCTGCACTAGTATTTAGGCAAAAGGTGTTCAAGATTAGGAATTGTTTATTATGAGATAATCTCTACTATGTTTTTCATAATCATATATTATATTATTAAATTATATATATATATTAAAGCACAGCTCCCTATAGCTAAGACGGTAGAATAAAGAAATTTCCACTTGAAAAGTCTTAGGATAATATATTGCTAGTCCAGGTTCTACTAAGTATGAATTCAAAACTTTTGGGGAAAATGTAAGCCTTGCAAAATAAATCTAGGAAACACTAATCAGCTGTAGACAAAAATAAACTTCTTTGCTTGCTGACAAAACGGAGTATCAACAATTTATTTCAAACTGAGATCAATGTAGCCTGAAAACGAATGACAGTGGATTTTCTATGCCTTTGCATGGGATCACTTCTTTGCTGATGAAAATGACTTGAGAAAAATAAGGAAAAACATAAATTCATTTTAAATTTGAAAGTTCAGATTAAGCATGGGAGTGGAACAATCATTTTATAGTAATATACGGTATATATCTTGACTTATTGTTCTGATATCCGGTAGTTGTTTGTCTGGGTTCTGCAGTTCATCATTTTACTATTTATACATTTTCATTACAAAAAGTTGATAATGACTTCCTTCCTCCTCTTTCATCAGGTTTGTACTTGTGAACATTTATATTATATCAAAGGTTAGTCTTTTCGTTCATATAACATCCTCACTGACCTTTTCTCTGACCATATTCAAAGAACAAAAAGAAGAAAGAATTGGTTTTAAGGCTCTTATTGGAGAAGGCCCCATGCCTTTTAAATGAATAATGGCCAGAGGGGGGAAAAAAAAAATCTGAAGAAAATGAACTCATCAAAAACTCTTATGTATTATAGTACATTGATAAACATAGGACAGCTAATTTTTTTTATAGCTTAGCACCTTTTTTATTTTATTTTATTTTATTTTATTTTATTTATTTATTGTTTTTGAGGGCAGTGTCACTGGCCCTCATATGTAGGACCTGAACCGGGGCCGCTGGCTTCCCAAACCAGTGCCTAACCACCGCGCCACTCAGCCGGCCCATTAAATTATTTTTAAAAGGAGCTCAGTTATTATGTTTGTTGTACACTTTTGCTAATTGATTCCTAAAATTCCCATTCATGATTTTAGACACTTAAAAGTTGTCTTTATCACATTGGGATTGACTTTATCACTTTTGTAGATTGAATATCTGAGGTGGAAGAGTCCCTGGTTCACTATTCTTGGTTGGAAATTGGACCAATTGTCCTTGTGAGTGTAAGCACTATGTAAAAACAAGTGTCAGTGCTTGTCGTATCCTTTCACCCAATTGTCTCCTGTAATCATGAGACCTCTGCCCATAGTTTCTGTTAACAACATCACTTCTTTTTTTTTTTTTTAAAGATTTTATGGGGGAATTGGGGGAGGGGAACAGTACTGGGGAACCGGAGAAGGGGAACAGAAAAGTTGCTGTCCTTTTGTTCTTCAGTCTAGTTGTGGAGGACATTGCTTCACTAGCTCATGTTGGAATCATCATTGCGCTCTTTCCGGGTGAGGCACATCAGTCACTGGCCTCTGGACGGCCGCTCATAGTGTCTCTTGGCAGCTCACAAAGGCTGCCAGCCACTCACTGTAGCCTATGGCAGCTCACACACAGCAGGGGCTACAGCTATGCCATCCTGGGGACTCACAGCAGCCCAGTTCCAGGTGGAGCTGTTGTTCACCATCTTAGCTGTAGAGGGCGGTGTCACTGGCTCTCATATGTGGGATCCGAACCGGGGCTGTTGGCTTCCCAAGCCAGCTCTTAACCAATGCGCACTCGACAGGCCTTTAACTTCATTTCTTTAGTACCTCTATTTTTCAGTTAAATCTGAAGATTAGATTATAAGGATCACAATTGATGTAGAAAAAGACAAACCATAGGAGAGAGGTTTCATGGAGCAAAACAGCTGAATTTCAGCCAGACCAATACCTCATGGTCTTCAGTGTACATGAAAGTAATTGAAGGGCCGAGTGGCGTGGTCGTTAAGCGCTGGCTTGGGAAGCCAGCGGCCCCGGTTTGGTCCCACATATGAGGGCCAGTGACACTGCCTTAAAAAAAAAAAAAAAAAGAAAGAAAGTAACTGAAGTCAAGTATAAAAATTGCTACATATGGTTCATTACCCTCATCTGGACATGCCATTCTTTAGGATATGTTCTTATGGCAAGGCTAAACTTTCCAAAATGTCAGAGAAAAAGCTGTTGCCATAAACCTCATTAAAATAAAAAATAAAAATAAAAAACATTATTAACAAGGTGTTTTTTGTATAATAAATGCCATGCCATAAACCTAAATCAACCAGTAATAGCAAACTCATGGTAGAACTTAATGATGAGTTTGACCCTTAGCCTGATGGCTGTTTAATGGATTATGCTACATTTATGTTACATTTCTGAGAGGAGAATCACAGGAAGCACCACTAGAAATGTGTGTGCACATGTTTATAATATTTTCAGACATATTTTATAGGCTCAGATCAGTCAGTAAATTTTGCTATGTTTTTACCCTGTATTCCTCATCTTTATTAAAAACAAGAAATATTAGGCAGACCAAGATTTTCTTTTCTCTTAACACAATGAATTGGACCCCCTTCTCCATATCCTCACAATTTTCTGTTCAGTTTATCAGTCTATTCCCATGGCTTTGCAAAGTTTGAAGCTAGGCATGCTAAAGCAAAGAAGCAACTTAAAATGATAGATTATTTTTGCAAGATAAATTGCAAGACAGTATAAATCAATTCATGTAACATTGCAACTTTTACTTTTTTACCATTTATTAAACAAATGAGGACCTATATTCTACTCTTTCAATGCACATAATAAACTTTTATATTATGGATAATTTCTATATATATGGTGAATAGGGCAAAGTTTCTGGGAAGAGAGATTAGGCCCAAAATCTGTCTGTAACATAATAGCTATTTGCCCTTGAACACTTTTCTTAACCTCCTTGTGTCTTAGTTTCCTTCATTGTAAAACAAGAATACTAAATATTTATAGATAATGTTGAGAAAGTTACCAAAAGAAATGATGTGTAGAAAAATTTTCAAGAAAGATTACTAGCACCCCTCCATAGTAGACACTTCATGCCAGATAAAATTTCCCCCCAAATTACTTCTTCATTGGTTAGCCTAGAAAACTCCATATTCATTTTTTAAAATTTCTCTCCAGCATCACTGCCTTTAGAAAGTTTCTTGACCTCAATCCGTTCCTGTAGCATTGACAACTCTCTATTCTGCATATGTATCCATGAGAGCACCTTAAAATTCCATCATGTTTGTTTCTTTATCATCACAACCCATCTTCCCTCCTACTTTTTAAATGAACATGGAAATGTTCCTGTTCTTACAAGGTCCCTAACATAGTGCTCAACAAATATGATTGTTAACAAATATTTGAAAGAATGAAGAACAGGGTGAATGCCTAAAACCATAGTTCAAGCTGAAAAACAAAAGCCAGGAAGAATATCTGACTAAGAGAAGCACAGGAGAGAGGCAGCTTATCAATTTTTCTGCAGATAATTTGTCAAATGTGGTTACACTTACATGATTTCAGGGGAATAAAATGTCAAATAGAAAATGCATTTCTATTTGATTGGCAATATTTGAGTGTGTGTGTGTGTGTGTATGTATACATGTGTGTACAGATGAGGCAACAATATTGACCTAATTCAATAACTTTTCTAATTCTCAGGAAATGAGAAATAAAACATGAGTAAGAATTCCCAGTAAGATTATTTTAATGGTTTCTCTCAATGATTATACTTTAGTTTTGTGGTCAATAAAATGCAGATTAGAGTTCTCTAACATGTTTCCTTGGAAGAAATTGTGGCACCACACTGCTATACAAAATGAGGGGCTGTGGCAGTACTGCTAGATACTAACAAGGCTTTGTTTCCTGAAGATACAAGTGGATGACAATGTTGAGTTTCTGTGCAATTAGATGTGGCCATAGGACTAGGTTACAGCCAAAGAAATATGGGATGAAGCCGTGGGTCACACTTCCAGGGCTGATCCATAGATAACTTCCTGTGCAGTCCTTGATTCCCCCTGAACCCTGCCACCAACTGTCAAGCCCCTGGGAAATGGTGGGGCTACAAAGTGGAAGGTACTCAGGGCTCTGTGGTGTCACTTGCAGGTAACCTGCCCAGGAGATCCTTCAGAGAAGAAACCCAGTCTGAACTGTTACAGGATTGATAAATAAAATTTAATTTTGTTCATTGATCGAAATGTAGCAATTCTGAATTATAGCAATTAGCCCATCCTAATTAATTCAATGATATTCTGTTCAATGATCATTTTTAAGGGATTAACTTTTAAAAAATTTACTGTGTACATTTGTATTATAGGACTTTTTCCTCTTTGCTATGAATATGCTTCAAATATATACTAAAAACAGAATTATGTCATAAATCCACATACCATCATCTAGTCCCAACAATGATTAACATTATGTCATATTTGCCTTATAATTATCTCTATAGACAGAGACATATATAGATATCTTTCATTTTTTTCAATTTAAACGTGAGATACAGAAACCATAATGCTTTGTCTCAAAATACTTCAGATACATCTCAAGACAGAAAAATAATGGTAATTATTTTTTTTATCATCTAATATCTAATCTTCAATCAAACTCTTAGTTATTTCAAAGCTATATTTTACAGCTGCTTTTGATAAATCAGGTTCCAGTCAGGATTTAGACAAAGCATCTAGTTACTATTGTCTCTTTAATCTCTTAAACCAGAAGAGCATCATCTCCCCATGCTTCTTTATTATCTTCTTTGTTTCTGTGTATTAGTGTCTTGTTCCTATTATAACAAATTGCCAGGGACTTTATTGCTTAAAACAACACAAATTTATCCTCTTATAGTTCTGGAGGGCAGTGGTCCAAAATGGGTCTTAAGGGGGCTAAAATCAAAGTGTCATCAGGGCTAGTTCCATAAGAGAGCCCATGAAAGAAGCCACTCATTGTATCTTCCACTTCTAGAGACTACCAGCATGCCTGTGGCTCCAGAACAGATCCCTCCAAGCTCTGCTCCTGTGTGCACACCCCCTTTTTCTCTTCTGTAGTCAAATCTTGCTCTACATCTCTCTTACAAGTCACTTGATAGCTTTATTAGCCCACTCAGTTAAACCAGGATAATCTCCCCATCTCAAGAGCCTTAATTACATCTACATAGTCCCTTTTGCCATATAAGGTAACATTCACAAATTTTGAGAATCAACATTAATCCCTGGGCACCTCAGTGTGCCACTTTTCAGTCTGCCACAGAGTGCATGATATTGATTTTTTTGAAGGGACCAGGCTTGTGGTCTTACAGAATGTGTTAGTCTGGATTTGCCTAATTATTATTTCATTGTGCCATTTAACTTGTTCTTCTATGTCCTATATTTCTTATAGAGTAGTGATTACATCATAAGTCATGATGAGAGCTAAACTGAAGACTTCTGGAAAAACTAATTTATAGGACATGCTGTGAACTAGACATTACATCACATGGAGGACACAGGCTGTCTGGTTGCTCTGTTATCAGTGATGCTAACTTTAATGGCATTGTTAAGATGCTCACGGCCGGATATCTCTGATATATATATTTTTTTCTTCTTTTGAAACTGTCAAGATACCTACAGGATTATATTTTGACACTCTGTGACCATCCTATTCCCTAATATTGTATCTAATAATTTTAGCTAACATTGATGACCCTGTCTCACTTTATCTATTTTTACTACCATCTCTTTTGCAAATCCCTTAAAACTAATCCTCTCTTTCTTCCTTTACAGATGCTGCTCATGGAGTGTAATTTAACTTTTCTTTGATACTAAGGGATCTCCTAAACTCTGGGGTCATCTTAAGAACATTAATTTCCTTTGAACACAAATAGAGTAACAAAGAAGAAAATTCAGATTGTAAAATCCTGTTACAAGAATGCTGTTTCAAGGAGCTTTGAAACAATGACCCTTCCTATATCTTACAATGATTTCAAGACACAGTCTTTGGATGAAACTCATTAATAGTAATGACATCATCAATGTATCAAAAGAGATGCTGACCTATTGTCTTCTGTTCTTCATATTACAATAAGAGGTTATCACATTTTGAAAGTTGGAGTATTTTGATATTGTGTTTTATGTTGTCTGGAATGAAATCCTGTTAATGTGGAAGGTTCTCTCAATGTTGCTTATCAGACTTGTTTTCCCGAGAGGAAATGCTATGGCCAGATGATGCTCATTGTGAGAATGCGGTCGCGATCACCTTTCCATTTCATTCTCATTCTCAAAAGATTACAATTATTTTGCCAGCAGGGAAACGATCAAAATTTGCCCAGAAATTTTATATGATTGAGGTCTGGTGTCATTTTTTTTGAGTGTCCATCCCGAAAACCTCCCCTGCAGCCAATGATTAAACAACTCTGTTGCCAAAAGTAAGTCACAAAGCCTACGGCAATCACATAGAAGATGCTGACCAGCTGTTTCCTTTCTCCACTAAGTGGTAGCTAGGATGATAGAGGGGAAAATTGTTAGGATCAGGGCTTTAGGGTAGATCAGATTCACTTCCCGACTGAAATGTAACCAAGGCAAGCTCTGTAATTGTATTTCCTGAATATAGTCATGAGGAAGTGATAGCCAGATCTTCAAATATACCAAAATCAGATGGAAGAAAGGATTCTTTTGAGTTCAAATATTTTAGGTTGTTTATTTTTTTCTGCAAGAAAATGACCTTTCACCAGAGAATAAATTAATGTTTAATTTTGTTTGGTTTTTGTTTTCCTCTTCTTTAACTATAGAAGGACCAGCCACTTGACTATATAGGACTGACAGGGAAAAAACAAACAAACACACACAAAAAAATCAAACCCAGCAGCATTGCAATCCCTGAAAGTAGCTGAAGAGGAGAGGTTTCTCAGAAAGAGTGCAGCCATGTTACAAAGATCTTGGGGTTTATGGCCTTGAAAGCTAGCAGTTGTTCTGTCTCAGCACAGAGGATCAATGTGGAGGCAGGGAGGGCAGCGTTCCTCACTTCAGTGTACCAGGTGCTGGAATAAATCCTAACCCAATGGTCCTGTTGCCAGCAGGAGCTTAGCAGCCCCTTGCCCCTATATGGGAAAACCGCACCATCGGAAGCTCTTCCCCTCCGGGCTCAGTCTTGAAAAGAGTTGATCTGGTGAGTCTGAATGGGATGCATGGAAATATCTCCTCAAGGACATTCTCAGAAGTGAGTCCTTCAGCATGGATGGGAGCAGGGGCAGAGGGCCCAGGCTCCATCCCTGGGCTTTGATGCCAAAGCCCCGTGTCGTGCAGAAGTACAGCAGCATGCACTGTCCTCCAGCTCGGTGGTCCTCAGCCTTCATCGGCCCTCAGAACCACAGGGGGAAGCTTGTTCAAATACAGTGCTGAACTACAGAGTTATGAGAATCTGCATTTCTAACAAATTCTCAAGTGATAGCCCTGCTCCCCTCACAGACCATACTTTCCCAGCCTCTTCCTGTTCTGTCAGAGACTCAGTGTTGACTCTTTTAGCGAATATACTTTTTTTTTTTCTTCCCTCACAAACGGGAACATTTACTCTCTTCTTTAAAGCACTGCTTGAGAACCCAGCTATAGTGACTCCGGGAGGAACTCCGTGCCTCCCTCCCTGTGACCACAGGGAAAGGATGTGTCATAACTCAAAAAGCCCTGGCAAACTGCAAGCCTTTCTACTTGCTATAGCAACAAGGTTAGGACACAATTTGTTCTTGAATAATTAGTCATTATGCAGGATGGCATATCCCCGGCACCAGTGGTCAGTTCATGGATCAGGGAATATGCTTCCTTGCCTCAGACTTGATTCCCTAAGGCTAGCATCTACAGAGTAGATATTCAGCTTCTACTAAGTAATTAGTTGCTTTTCATCATGGTTCAGGACAGCAAAATACGTCCCCACAAGACCTACCACCCCCACAGAAGACTCAGCACAAAACCTTGGTATGCCTAATACAGACAGGGTTCGAGCCCCAACAGAGGGATAATTTGCACATCTGTCTGTCCTGCTGGTCCCCAGTCTGGCTTAGGTATTTCAGTGGCACATAATTAGCTACACTCAAGGCTTTGTACAGTGATATTTGATTTCATAAAAATATGCCTTTCTATATCTTTTTTTTTATTTAAACCACATATTCTTCCAGTTCATAAGGTTAAGAGGTAGGAAAGAGTACCATGAAGAGAGATAGCCTTTTGTTGTCACAGCTCATACAATGAGTTGGAGGAGGCAAATGTTAAATATCACTAATGTAAGCAATTATTAATTATACTTTACAAATGATATGGAGAAATACAGCAAGCAAAAAGTGTGTGGTGTATAGCACCCGTTCCAGTCTGATTTCACAGGAGGTGATGTTTGAACAGTACGCATTATACATATCAATACCTATTCAATAGATCCACTAAGCCCCCACTCTGTGACAAGCACATGAAACCAGCCCCCAGGCCATACTGAACATTAGAAATGCTATTGGGGGGACTAAAGTAACTTTTTGTTTTAAAAAAATCTTAAAAGCTACACATGGCTAGGAACTACCACACTGGACAGCCTTTGCACACTCTATGGTAACCCAAGAAAAATACATACTTTTGTATGTATTATGAAATAATGCTTCTTTTTCTTAAAAGAAGTCAAGGCACAGGTTTTATAGACAATTTGCAAAGTTTGGACAACAGATGGAAATCTGATAAGGCAGAAAGCCAAACATCTAGTTCATACTCAACACATTTCCAGCTTTGCTTTCTGTAACCTTCTGTTTCCCAGCTATGCTGTTCACTTTTTATATACCCAATATGCTTCTGCCAACATGCCTCTCTTTCTTGCCACTTTGTCTCTCTCTCTCTCTCTCTCTCATTTCTGGCCCCAGGATATTAATTATCATTTTCCCCTCTAAATGTTCACTATCCCTCTTTATTTTGACTTTGAAACTATCCACAGTGCTGTATTGGCCCTCTTTTGGCCTTTATATACACTTATATTTATACTCATTCTGAATTTTCTTCTCAAGTTCATGTACCAGAAATTCTACTTCTGTTAATGCATTTGATTCAATATTGACCATACTAACAATAACAATATTTTACACACACACACATAATTTATGTCATTTTATATATATACATTATTTATTTCATTATACATATATACATAATATATATATATATTATATATATATATATATATATATATATATATATATTTTCTTTTTAAAGCATCCCTGTATCTATTATGTAAACAACCCAGTGAAGTTGCAGGGTGAGCTAGCTGACAGCACACAGCCTATTTTTTGTACCATTGTTTACTGTATGTGTTTATTAAGGGCAGAATCTTTGTCTATTCATTAATATCTTCACATTGTTTAGTGGTGCCTGACCTAGAGTGGATGGTCAATGTATATTTGTTTGGCAAATAAATCACCAAAGGCCTGTCCTCTTGTGTTGTAACACAGAGCACCATCAATTGTATTTTCTAAGTATTTGTGAAAGGAGTTTGCATTAACTTTCTGTTCCTTATTGCTAATTTCATGTAAATCATTGCACCAAGATGCCAGCATAAAACTCCTTTCCCAAGAGAAGACACAGTGTTGTGTCAGGCACACCATCAATTACTCATTCATATTTGTACAATGCACTTAAAAAAGTTCTCATTGATAGTCACATTGGAGAAATAATACGGGGAAAATATATAATGCAAGATTAGGGCACCAGCTGATACAAGTGCTATAGATATTCTGTCTTGGTAAATTGAGATTGACTCAAACTGAAATTAATGTTGGTTTTTGTTTTGTTTTATTTTTGTTATCTCTAGAAATTTTGGAAAGGGAATTCCATCAGAATAATTTTAGTTGTATTTATTCCAAACTAGGGCTATTAATACATGACAAGAAAAATAAAAGTGAGAGCATTCTATTTGTGTTTTGCAAGATTGAGACATGAGCAGTTTTAGGGACACCGGTATTAGTGTTAAGGCAAGCCTGAGTACACAGGTATGTGTCTCTCCATAAATTAAATCCAGAATATCAAACCAGGTCCCTCTTTCTCCCTTATAAATTTGGTAACGCTTTGTGATTATGATTCATTCAAGCATTTGTATGATGGATCATGCAAAAATGATCATGTGCCTCAGAAAACCAAAGTGAAGCAGAAGGAAGGGTGGGAAACCTCCCTGCATTGTGCCCTGACATCCATCACCACTCCGGACACAGAAGAGATGGCCCTTTGATAGAAACTAGCTAATTTTTTTAGAAATATCTCATTAGGCTGGCCCTTCCTGAGCTGCTTCTCCATTAAAATGTGATAAATGAATTCTGCCATTGCCAATTCTAGCCTGTCCTTCTTTCCCTTAATGAAATGAAGATGCATCATGCTGGCAAGCAGGCAGGACAGAGATAATTATTCATGGGATACTGGAAGTGCTGCAGTCACCCAACTCATCACTGCCCCACTAGTGCTAGCGATGGGACCTTCAGGAGCCTGACAGGAGTTTGAACAGCGATTTATTTTCCTTTTACTTGGCGGGGGTGGGAGAATAGGGGGGTATTATATTCTATGGATTTACACACTCCCTTTTATGATGACTTTTCCTCCTCAGATAAATGTGTACGTGTGTGAGTGCGTGTATAATATATATATATATTTTTTTGACACTTTTACTTGTTGATTTTAAATATAAATCAGTTTGACTGAATTTAATATTGTTTTAAAGTTTAGAGTTTAAAGTTTTTTGTTTTTTTTATTGTATGTATTTCCAGTGTTATATTTAAAAAAAAAAATGGTTTTCTTTTTTAAAATTGTTTTGAGACCTAGATAGATAGATGAAGCATGTGGCTCCAAACAATGTAATTCATTTCTTCAAAATTTCTGACACTGCTGACATGACTTAGCTATCTTTTACTGGTGTTTTTCCTTTAATTGAAAATGACGTTGCCTACTACGTGATATGTCTCTGACATTGGGCAAAGGTAAGAGGCTTGTGTTCATTGTTTCAAAGGATTTAGTTTTTCATGATGTTCCTCTTTTCTCTTCTCAATTAATTCACAACTGAATCTACTATTGTATTGGGTTGTCGGAAAAGTGAAGACACATTTTTGCAATGAAAAACATAGGAAAAATACATCATAACTTTTCTGACAACCCAATAAAAGGATCTGAAACTCACTATCTAATGTAAATGGATATCATTTCAAAATGCTACCTCTAGAAAAGGAATTTGCTATTTGCCATAAGTCTCTCTCTTTCTCTTTCTCTCTCTCTCTCTCTCTCTCTCTCTCTCTCTCTCTCTATATATATATATATATATATATATATATATATATATATATATACACACACACATACACATATATATATTTCCCCAAACACTCAAGGAAGAAACTTCAAGTTCCACCATCAACATCCAAAGCTGAAATTCTACTTAAACTATTCCTTGATATGTTCCATATGAATAGAATCACACCTACCTCATGTAACTCCATATATATACACACACATACACACACACACAAACACACAAATACCACATAAGGACATGTGTTTTTGTATTGCTTATTTTGATTTCTTCTTTTTAGGGCTTCCCAGGTAGCCATCTTCCCTACATATACCACACTTCTCACCAGTCTCACATGCTACTTTTAGCCCATACAATAGCATTAAAATTTATAGATGCCAGAATAGCAACAGGAGAGATTGAAACTCCAAATTTTAGGGAAATCATCATAAAGCATCTATTTACAAAGTAATATTTCTGTTGTATTATATATGCCAGTTATTAACTAAGGAGTTTACCATCTTTATAGATAGTTTGTTTTTATTCCTGAAGAAGGTAAACCACTCATTTTTCTTTTTTTGATAAGGAAACTAAGCCCAGTCTTAGGGTTTTAAATTAATAAAACTGTCTAGCAAAAATTTATATTCATTGTCATTTTAAATCACTTTTAAAATTGTCATTTTTTAAAATCTACCTTGGAGGTAGGCAGGCACTGTTATTTCTGAAATATATATTCAGCAGCTAAGATACATAGAGATCAATTTCCCACCCTTCTAAAGGATGGCAGAGTGAGATGAAACCCCAAACTACTCTCAGTTTTTTCAGAGTTAACAAGCTTATTGCTAGAATGCAGGGCTTGATTTTTCTGAACTTTATTTACAAATCTAAAGTCACTAAATAGTGCTAAAAACAAAGAATGGAAGAGAGATTAAGAGATTGGATGAGAATTGATAGCACAGCAAACAGCCATTTTTCTAGATCATTTCTGGTGATTTATTTAGAAAATGAAACACATACTCAAAGATCTTTCCACATGGATAATCCACCAGCCACATGAAAACCTCAAGCCATCATTTTTCTTGTCACTTGGCAGTTTAATAACGGTAATCATTATAATTAATATTAATGATAACGTTAGCAAACTCAAATTATTGAGTAATTACTACTGATCTGTCACTATGCTAACAATTTTACATGCATTATCTCATTTTCATCTCATCAGAATGAAGCTATTTGCTATCAAGTACCTTGCCCAAAGTCACACCCACAGCTCAACTCTGGGAAAGCTAGGTCCCTCTGCCTCCTGAAATTCAGTCCCAATCCACTTGACACTAAGTGCATGTGGAGTTGTTCCTCTGGTTGATTATGTGTTGCTTCATTTACATTATACCTCTTAACCTCCTGCCTGAGGATCCTGTGTTCCTCCACCTACCTTCTAATAAGCTAAGGAGATTCACTCTAGATATTTCCCAGCAAGAGAGATCTGTTTCAGTCAGAATACATCTGAGAATTTGAAAGATTCTTCTGATAGCATGTTGCTCTTTAAAACCTCAGGTGCCCGTGCCTATGTTTGCCATACTCCATAGCTAACTTAGCTGGGAACGGATGATAGCTCGAGCTGCAGGATAAATAGCTCTGCTCAGTGTTGTGCAAAAGGGCAGTATCTCCTGGCTGATCAACATGATAAAGAAAAAGAAAGAAAAGGGAACAAAAAATGACTTTTTTTTTTTTAAGTTCAGCAAGCCAGACAAAAGATAAATGATAAGGTCCAAGAACAGCGGACAGGTACCAAGGTACCAAGATGAGAATGCACACCGCCAACTGGCACACTCCCATACGTTGTGTGAAAAGTGCTAGTCATAATCCATGCTCTCAGAAAATGCACACCACTGATTACAAGTTGAGGGTTTGAGATGTAGCAGCACCCAAGGAGCTGTGGATCAGGTCTGAATGACTGTGTGCCCCTGTAATGCTCATATCTTTCACATAATATAGAAAAGACATCTTGCCTGTGCCCAAAAGTCTGGAGACCCAAGATTTAGGACATTTTTCAATGAATCTCAGCCAATTGGAGCCCAAACTAAACCATTCAGGTCTTGATGCCCCTTCCCTTTCCCTCTTCCCCAGATGTCTTTGGGGCAGGTGTGGGCCATCCTGACCTCTGACCTAACAAAGGTGCTTATTCTTTGTGTCTTTAGCTGACTTTTTCACTTCAATCTTTGCATCAAATCCTGGAGCTTAACTATTCTCCTGGAAATCCCTGTCCCTCTTGGCAGGTATTCCCTGAGGGTCATAAGGTTTCTGCCTGCTTCTTTTCATCCTTTGCTCCCAGTGGGAGTCTGCACAGTGGATACAGTCCCTTGGCTCCACTCCAGTCTCTACCATTTTTCTCTTCCATGTTACTTCATTTTCAACCCACTTCCATATCAGCCCATTGGGGTCTTTCATAGGCTTTATCACAATATGTTTATTTTGGGGTTTTTTTCTATTTTTTTCTTTTATTTTAAGATTTTATCAAGGAATTGGGACAGCACTGGGGAATCGGGGAAGGGGAACAGACAAGTTGCTGTCCTTTTGTTCTTCAGTCTAGTTGCGGAGGATGTCGCTTCACTGGCCCATGTTGGTATCATCATTGCGCTCTTCCCAGCTGAAGCAGTCATTCACCGGCCATTGGATGGCTGCTCACGGCGGCTCATGGCAGCTCATGAAAGCACTTGCCAGCTGCCGGCCAGCCCCACTGCAACCTATGCCGAGCCAGCGACTCATGGCAGCCCAGCTCCAGGTCGAGCTGTTGTTCACCATCTTAGCTGTAGAGGGCAGTGTCACTGGCCCAAATGTGGTATCCGAACCTCAGCCCTGCTGCTCAGAGCCGGTGTCCCAAGTTAATTCCTAACCAACGTGCCACTCGGCCACTCAAATAGTTAATTGAGTTGTACTAGATGACACAAACAAAATTGGCAAATCTGGTTTTGACTCCAGTTTGGACTATGAGATTCTGAAGTGTCCATCCTTTTTTGTACTTTATTGCCTATACTGGATCAGAAAAGAAACTTCTTTATTTATAAGCTATCAGGGATATTTGGGGGTTATACTCTGTTATCTTGCAAGGAAGTGTTGCCATATATTAGGTTGTCGGAAAAGTCATGACATATTTTTCTGTTTTTCATTGCAAAACTGCATCATGACTTGTCCAACAACCCAATACACTCAGGGATAATTTATTCACTGGCATTTGTGGCCATATTGTTCTTGAGTGAGAACAGAAACTGACACAACAGATCAGCCTGAAGCAGGTCTTCTTTTAACAGATGATTCCATGACTTATCACATTTTCAAGCTCCTCTGTGTGTCATGGAGAAGGAAGGATGAGCGTTTTCTTTAAAAATATGAAGAAGGTTGCTATTTCTGCAACATTACAAGATTATGGTTTACTGGCAGGTAATGTCGACTTTCCCTAATATTATAGCAAATAGAACTGACTACATTTATACATTTAGGAAGTTGAAGCATCTAAGACTTACACTTAGAAGGAAGAATGTGGCATGTGAGTAGGAATGGTGGTGAATCATTTTGGAGACACATCACAGCTATTAGCCTTATGAGAAATGACCTTCACCACAATCACAAATAGATTTGTTCCATTAGTATGAGGGGGGAAATGGGCCATTTTTCTTTACTAATGCTTTTAACTCTGACTCAAAATGCCCCTCCTTTTTCTTCTCCCAGGTCACCCTCCAAAGAATGGTTGACTACACCTTATTTCCTCTTCTAGCAAGAAAATTTATTCCTTTAAGATATTATTTCTTTCTTTAAGGAAATGAAATAAATAGCACTTAATTGTGTTGATATTTATTATCAGTGGAAAAAAAAACAATAGAGAAGTATTTCAAAGACAAAAGTTAAATAATAAAACTAAACCTAATTTTGGGAAATAAGTGGGAAGAAAATAGGAACCATGAATTAAACTTTGTTCCCTCAAGTATCATGTACCCAAAAAAAAGAAAAAAAGAAAAAAAGCTATACAATAGCTTAGAAGTCATAATGAAACCAGAAATGCAAATTTTGTTTCTTAAGGACATAACAGAATAATCTTAGAAGACTTTAAATTCCAAGAACAAAGAAGGTAGCAGACACAACTAATGTGTTCCACCTTAAGAATCTATAGAAATGACATATTAATAAGCTGTTACTGAATATTTAATAAAGGACTGACTTTCTACCTGAGTGGCTTAGGCCCACATAGACTACCAGACTGAGCACCTGGATTTTAATCCCACCTCAGGTCTTAAGAAGTAACTATGGACAAAGCATTTCAGATCTCTGGGCCTTAGCTCTCTCATCTGCATAATTGGGAGACAAAGTAAAATGACCAAAGTCCCCTTCTAGCCCACAAATGATGTTACCATTTGTCAGTTATTAATATAGGTTTACTTTTTAGCCATTCAAAATACAGAAAATTATTTCAATAAATACACTGAGCACATACATTTGCCAAATACTGCAAAAAAAGTACAGTAATAAAATAATGGGTTGGTCTATTATTAGCAATTCCCCATCCCAGTCTTCAACCTAAAATCTTTTCATTGTGGTAACTGAAACCCAAGATGTGGAAATATATAGAAAAGTTTCTTTCTTTCTTCTTAATATTAGCACTAGCTATTAAAGCTACAGTGCAACCTACAGCCAATTACATGGCTACTTTATTTTTTAATGTAAATAATATTGCATATCCAGTTGTATACATTCTATTTTATCTATTCATCAACTTGGCTGGCAGGTGGGGTTGATATATAGATGCACATTAGGTTTAGGAAGACTTCTTTAAATGAGAAATAAAGACCAGCTCCCGGGATTCAGAATAACAAGAAGGTTGCAAGGTTACTGTTCCTGCTAAAGGGATTGGCAATCCAACATTTTCCCCCTAACCTGAATTCCCTTTTTACATTTTTTTGGGCTGAGCCATCCTGCCACCTGTTGGCAGATCAGCAGCAGCTCAGCTCGGGCTGGGCATCGAACTGCTGTTGCTCAGAGCTCAGCTTGCACTCTTGAGTGAGGTCTTAACCATCTGAGCCACTCTGCTGGCCCTGAATTCCCTTTAAAAATTCAAACCTTTTTAAAAGGGAGAAAGCACAGTAGCTGCCAATCTTCTGCATTTGCATTTATCAAATCAAATTATCTTGTTAAAGATAACATCATAATAGAATATTGTCAGAGGATTCATGTCTCCAGCCTGGAAAATAAATGGCTCCCCTATTAGGTAGCAACGGGAAATAGCCCCTGATGAGGCTCTAATCAATTGACATTATGTCTAGGGGTGAAACTGCTGGGTATTGAAGGGTCTTCGTCATGCCCAAGTTTTATCCAGAATGGCTGTGGGAGTTTAGGCGTGTAACCTACAGTGTGCAGCATGGCATCTCAAAGCACAAGTAAATGACTAGCACAAAATTTTACACATATGGGATGGAATAAACATTGCTATTAAAGAAAAAATAAATCCAAACCACAAACACAAGCAGCCAATTCAGCCCACTGATAATAAAAGGAGCAATGAGATGTATTATGTTGTTATCCAAGCCCCTGAATTCAACTCCTGTAGATGCCATTATCTCCCCTCTGCAAAAAAAAAAAACAACCATCAAATTTAATCCTGTTGCACAACATGTTTAGTTTAACTGAGACCGTTTACTGATTATTTCTTTGTCATACATTCCAAGGCTGAGGCACAGCCACATAATAAAAGGTAGATCCTCTCAGAGTGGAAAAGTCCAGTTCATGTCTCAGCTCTTGTGCTTATTAGCTGAGTGACATTTGGCAAGGTCCTTCACCACCTTGTAATTGAGATGCCTTATCTGTAACATGGGGATAATCAAATAATCATTGATCATTGTCTAAACTACTTCATTAGTTGTTTCATGGGGAAAAAAATAAATAAATAAATATATATATATATGTATGTATATATATATATATATATATAATTATGTATACATATATATAAAAGTTTGTTTGTGAAAATTGTTTGTAAGCTCTAAAGCAATGTTTAAATGTTAATTGGTAAAAGGAGACTATCTCAAAAAAGAACAGAAATGTTTAAGAGTTTTTTAAATTGTTATTTTAAGTGTCCAGCAGAATAGTTTGTATCAAATGAATGTTTTCTCAATGAATGAATTTGTAGATGACTCCAAAAGAACAGAACTGAGGCATGAAGGGGTGGAAGATGGGTTGGGAATAATTGAGTTTCTGGATAGTGCTAAATAGCCAGGTTAAAAAAAAAACAACTCAGATATAGTTTCATGTTTTCTATATATCTGGATAATGGACCACTGGGTGGGCAGGCTTAAAGGGAAACCGTGGGTTGAGGCGTTCAGAAGTAAAAAGGAAAGTATAGAGATTCTGGGGAGTTTGGGGTGGCTGAAGAGATAGCAAGTAGCTAGAAGATGAATGGAAATTTGGGAAAGAGGGAGACAGACTTTCCTAGTAACTTTAAGATTCTAGGATAAAAATTGAAAAAAAAATAGTTGTATAGTTGCCTCAAAGTTGGGTACACACTATACCCAGGATAATGATAGAGCAGAGCTTGGCAGCTCTGATGGACACTGTAATTTTCATCCAGGTCTGAAAAATGTATCCCACATCTAGAACAATACTGATATAATGAGAGGATCCTAGAGAACTCTAAGCATGGATATGGATTTCATTTCAAAAAAGGAAGGATAAGTCCTGTGTCCACCCCACCCATCATGTGTCTGTCTCTGAAGGCAGCCTACCCTCTGAGATTCAAGCTTAGGTGCAATGACAGTGACCACAGCTTGGAAAACTCATGGTGCTGCAGCCCTGAGGCACGAGGGATTCACCAAGATGACTGTAGCACTGGTTTCATCGCCAAAGGCAAGTTCCTGAAAAGTATATTGGCAGACAAGGTAAAATGAGGACATTTTGGAAAGTCTGGGTTTCCTAAAATTTAAGTTGATCACAACATGGACAAATGATGGCTATGCTTTTAATTTAAGGCACAGAGCCAATTGCATAATATCTAAAACTGTGTGTCTCCTTCACACATTCTCTACCCTGACCAGAAAACAAAGCCAAACAAAACTACTAAATAGACTCATAAAAGTTGCATCTTACTCAATATATATTCAAAACAAAACTCATTACTTCCTCTCTTTGGTACAACCATAACCATTTTGCTCCACTATTTAACGCCTTTTGCCATGTCTTAATCTGAGTTCCCTAGAAGAGGTGTTGTGTCCAGCTCTACCTTTCATCATGGAACAATGGTTTATAATCCCCCATGAAGAGCCCATTGTCCAATTTCCTTGGAGTTTGTTCATACTGCTGCTAATGTTCTTATTAGCCCCTAACCTTCATTTAGTTACATTTCTCATCTCCACTCAACCACTTACTGATTTTAGGACCTATAGAAAGTGACTTTACCTCCCTATGCCTCAGTTTGCTCAGAAGTAAATTGAAGATCCATTCATTCATTAAATTCATGAATCTAAAAAATATTTGTTGGTGAACAAAATAGACAATCACCCTCGCCCTCATAGTGTTTTCATCGTAGTGGAAGATACAAACAATTAGCAATATAAATAAAGCATAAAAATAGGTCAGATAGTAATAAACACTTCAAAATAAAATAGTGCAATACAGGTAGTGAGAAGCATCAGGAAAGAGCATCAGGGAAGGTCTTCATTTACACATTCAGGTAAAGATGTGAAGGCAGTAAGGATGTGAATTACATACCTAATATCTTGGGGAAAACATTTCAGGCATCAGTGCACAAACTCTGAAGGGGAAGTCTACAACAGTAGGTACAGAATGAGTAAGGCAGGACAGCAATGGGAGATAGGACAGAGAGGTAAGAGGAGTCGGAAGATGTAGGACCTTATGGATCACAGTGAACACTGGGTTTCACTCTGAGTGAGATGAGACTCTATGAGAAGACTTCGATCCAACTTAAATTTTAAAAAAATATCTGTATAACTGTTAAATTGAAGGAGAGTTAAGGGATTAAAAAGGAGACTAATGCAGGAATCAGGACTGTGGTGATGGTACCTGGGTCAGGGGTAAAGTAAGGGCAGTAATAAAAAGTGGTCAGTTTCTAGATACAGGTGGAAAGCTGAACTTACCAGGTTTATTGAAGGAGCAGATATGGATATAAGAAAAAAAGAATAGTCAAGGACAGCAAATTTTGGTTCTGAGCAACTATAAGAATGAAGCTGCAATTAAATGAAGTGGGGAATATTGTGAGGTCAGCACAGTTAGGAAGAAATATTTGGATTCCTATTAGAAATCAAAATAAATATATCCAGTAGTAGGTCCAATACAGGAGTCTGAAGTTCATAGAATAGGTCAGGGCTACATGTATAATTTGGGGAGGAGGGTCATCAGTATATTTAAAGCCATGAGCCTGCATGAGACCACTAAGAAAATGAGATTAAAAAGTGAAAAAGATCCAGCAATTTATGCCTGGGCCCCTTCAACATCTAGAAGCAAAGGAAGTGTAACATAAAAATAAAATAGAGAATAACAATAAAGAAAGGGACAAAAGTAGGGTAAATTGAAATTATTAATATACTTCTGTCAATCTCTTCCATTGTTTGTAAAGTTTTATTATATTAATCCAAAGTAGACTATGAGTTAACTATGCATATATACTCCCTACAGGAAATACAAAAATAAAAATAATACAATAACTAACAAAAATAATACAATAACATAAAGGTCACTGGAGGAGACAAAATGGAGTACTAAAAACTACTAATTAATTCAAACATATGCAGAAAAGGAAACAAAGGAGCAAACAGATGAAACAGACATAAACAAATAGCAAGATGCTAGACTCAAAAAGCTAAACAAATTAGTAATTACATTAGATATAAATATACTAAGTACTCCAATTAAAGGACAGATTATCAGACAAGATAAAAATAAAATGCCATTTACAAGAGAGAAACTTTAAATGCAAAAACACAGAAAGGTTTAAGAGAAAAGAAAGTAGAAGGAAGTTGATGCACCTATATTAATATGAGACAATAGATACCTTTAAGACAAGAAACAATACCTTTCATACTTGCTCATGGGAGTTTAAAAGGTTCATCCACTTTGGAAAAACATTTGTCAGTTTCTTATAAAGTTAAACCTCTAGCTATCCAATAATCCAGAAAAACAACCCTTATATTGGGCTGTCAGAAGTCATGACATATTTTTCCATGTTTTTCATTGCAAAAATGTGTCATGATTTTCCCGACAACCCAATATATTTACTTTATTAGAAATAAAAAATGTATTTCCATAGAAAGACTTCCTCAAGAATGCTCATAGCTGCTCCAAAGCAGGAAACAATTGAGCCAAATGCAAGAAACCCCTCAAATTTCCATGTACAAAGAAGAGATAGTACACAATGGAATACTAACAATAAAAATGAAGTACTGTTAACATCCACCAAATGGATACATCTCAAAAATACTAAGTTCAGCAAAAGAAGATACTAAAGACATCATGTATTCCAGTTATACGGCAGTCAAAACAGGCAAAATTATCTATGGTTATAGAAACCATTATCGTGATTATTTCAGTAGCATATGGGAAATTCCAAAGTGACAGAACATTGTATCTCCATTGGGTAAGGGTTATATGGTATATATTGTACATTTGATAATATTCATTTAGCTATACAGAAGTGTTTTATTTATGTGCATAAAAATATATCTCAAAGTATAATTAGCATTAAAAATGTTATTAAGGTGAAGAACAATTAGCAAACAGATTCAGAGGAAGTAGTCAATTAGGTAGGAGATTATCATAATCAAATTATGATGGTCCAGCAACAAAGTAAAGAAAATATTTCAAGGTAGAACTATATTCACAGTAGATCACAGAAGATAGCGATTTACTGTGACAAATGCTACTGACAGTGAGGTGATCATTGGACGTAGCACTGCAGAAATCACTGATGACATAAACACAATTTAGATGTAGTGGTGGTCTGCAATCTTTAGAAAAAGTTCAAAAGAATTGGCAAGTAATTATAGGTTTTTAAGGAGTTGCTGTAGGAGCAAAAGAGAGACTTGAGTCAGGCATTAGAAAAGAAAATTTGGCCAAAAAGAAGTTTCTTTTTCTAGATGGAAATATTTAATAGCATATAGCTCTGCTGATGGAAATAATCTAATAGAAAGAGAAAAACTTATAATAGAACAAAGACTATAGAGACTTTTGAGTCATGTCTCTGAGTAGGTAGGCAGGGATTTAGGTCAAGGATCAAAGGTTAATACTTAACTCTAAGGTCGTGTGTGTGTGTGTGTGTGTGTGTGTGTGTGTGTGTAAAAAATCAAGTTAAATAAGAATGAATTTTGTTTAGCATAACATCTAAACATATATTTCTCTAACTACCAGCTATTTTACTACAAGTTAATAATCCACTAATGGGCCATTTGTTGTTGGTTTTTTTTTTCGTTGTTTTTTGTTTGTTTGTTTTTTCGCTGAGCCATCCTGCCACCTGTTGGCAGCTCAACAGCAACTCAGCGTGGGCTGGCATCGAACTGCCGTTGCTCAGAGCTCAGCTCGCACTGGGCCATTTGTTTCTTGATATTTGGGTAGCCTCAACTTTGTCATCCAAGACAATAAGGAGCTCATTTCTATTTTTAGAGTTACCGCATTATATTATATTTTGTTGTTTGTGTTCCTTTTCCTCAGATTGAGATAATGACTTGCTAATTTTATCCATGACACCAGACACAGAGCGTGGCCACATTTACGGCCCCAGTAAATGTTTGGAAGATGAATAACCCACTGCCTTTTTCCATGGATATTAGTATTTACAACCTTGCCTTTCACCATGCCCTGGGAGTCTCTAAACCTCCCTAGAGTCATGCTAGTCCTCGTGAAATCACCGTAGCGGTTTCAGTACCCCAGTACTTCTGAAGGTATGATTCCCAGATTAGCAGCAACAGAATTGCTTCGGAGACTATTCGAACTAGAGATTGGTGGCCTTACCCATACCCTACTGAATCAGGAACTCTAGGTGTGTGGTTCAGGAAGCTGTAGTTGAACAAGCCCTGTAAGTGACACTGATGTATGCTAAAGTTGGAGATTCGCTACCAAAAACCACATTCTGGGTTTTTAATTCCTCGAGCAGGGGAGATGCAAATAAATCCTTAATTATCCTTTATCAACCAGTGATTTTATTAACCCTAGTCTTACACTTTTCCCATTAACACATTTTTTTCTATTAGTAGAAACACAGCATCATAATTACTTTCTCCTGTGCTTTTTAAATGTGTTTTTCATTCAAAGACAAATGTGTGCTAAAATCTTACATGTATTTTGTTGCTCTTGGAGGGTGGGGAGTGATTTCTCTGCTTCCAAAGTCATAAACAGGATCTTTTCTAAGTAATCTGGAACCTCTCCACTTTGCAGAGATTAGAGGAGTGACACTGATACTGACAGTTTTTATAAACCACTCTTAGAGGTATTCAATTCTGGGGAATCCACTTTGTCCTGCAAGAATTGAGAATGTGGCACCCTGAGTTTTTAATCTGGGAGGCCTGAAAAGTATCAGAGATAGGAAAAAACTCAGCCCCCCTTAAAATCAGTTCTATTCTTGTAACTGTGGTATAACTTTGTGCAGGTTATTTAACCTTCCTGGATTTGAGCTACTTCTGAAAAATAAAGAAGTTTGATTACTTGGTGTTCACCCGAGGAGGATATAAGTTCTAAAAATTGAGGTTTAAAAGTTTCTTCCCAGTTAATTCCTCACAAAGATACTGATGTGCCATTGAAAAGGTGGTTCTTTTCTTCACTCAAGCTGAGAATCACTAGATCCTATGTCTTTGAAGTCCCTCAACTCTCGGATCTCATAACCATTGCACAGCCAAGAAAACCTAGTACCCAAAGATGATAATCATGGCTGTGATGATTTACAGTAATAATTTCAATATCAGTACACTTTTCACTGCTTACTATCTCTATAGTACAAACTGAGATACAGAAATGCCCTTTGTGAAAAAGAAAGAAAGAAAGAAAGAAAGAAAGAAAGAAAGAAAGAAAGAAAGAAAGAAAGAAAGAAAGAAAGAAAGAAAGGAAGGAAGGAAGGAAGGAAGGAAGGAAGGAAGGAAGGAAGGAAGGAAGGAAGGAAGGAAGGAAATTAAGTTATTTGTACTGAAAACTGAACAGAATAGGGGCTGGCCAGGTGCCTCAGTGTTGGTTAGAGCATGAGCTCTGAGCAACAGGGTCACCAGTTCAATTCCCACATGGACCAGTGAGCTGTGCCTGAGCTAAGCTGCCACTGAGCTGGTGACAGTGCATGCTCTTAATAACAAGATTGCTGGTTCAACTCCCACATGCGATGGTGGGTTGTGCCCCTCCCCTGCAACTAGATTGAGAGTGCTGAATGGACTTGGAGCTGAGCTGCACCCTCCACAACTAAGTCTGAAGGACAACAACCTGACTTGGAGCTGATGGGTTCTGGTAAAACACAATGTTCCCTTCCCCAATTCCCCAATAAAAAAATCTTAAAAAAAAAAACCTGAGAAGAACATAGTAAAATCACAAATGTCATCAACAGAATTATACACAATGTAATGTCTTTAAATAGCTAAAAACTTGTTTTTGGAAATTGCAGTATGAAATGGAAAACATTTCTATGGGTGAGGGGGGGAACAAAGTGCGCTTGTATTAGTTTTCTTTTGTTGCATAACAAATTACCTCAAATTTGGCAACTTAAAATAATATCCATGTGTTTAGCTCACAGTATTGTAAGTCAGGAGTCCAGGTGGACTCAACTGGGTTCTCTGCTTTGGGTACTACAAAGCTAAAAGCTTTGACAAGACTGGGCTCTTATCTGAAGGATTTGGGGAAGGATCCACTTAAAGGTTCATCCAGCTGTTAGAATAATCCAATTTCTTGCAGTCGTAGGAATGAGGACCCCACTTCCATGCTGGCAATCCGCCTCCAGCCACTCAGTGTTCCAAATGGCCACCAGCAGCCCTCACATGTGGCCCCCTCTATCTTCAAAGAGAGAAACAACACATCATGTCTAGCTTGGCCTTTGAATCTCTGACTTTTATCTTCTGTCACAAGCAGAAGAAGGGCTTGTGTGACTAGTTTAGGTTCACCTTTTTAGTAAACGCAATAATATAATCATGGGAGTTATATGTCCTCATATTCACAGGTTTTACCAACACTCAAAGGGGAAGGTGACTGGGTGTCATTCTTGGAATTTTGTCTACCATATCAGCCCTTTTGAGTGAAGAACAAGCTCTAGTCTCAAAGCTGGTGAGAGTTTTCAAGGAGAGATGGTGCCAACATCAAAGCAGGAAGAGAGGAAGGACAGTGAGATAAATGGAAGTGGACAGGGTTTGCTCCTCCAAACATAAAATGTCCATCTTGTCTTCAATACACCAGCTTTCCCCTCTTTCTGCTTTCAGCTGGCCAGGTTTCTAATGTTCACTCATTCATAGCCTATCAAAATCCATAGGGAAAGATTTATTATGATTACATAAGTCAAATCACAATGGTAAGCCTAGGTGTTATTTCTATGGTTATTTGTAACCATTTCTCTAGTCGTGGTGTCAAAAGTTTTCCCCATGCTTCATTTCTGAAATTTGGGAATAAACTAGAGGAGCTTGGGGAGGGGGACAAGGTACCTGCTGGTGCCCCTAAAATTTAACCAAAAAAAGGGGTTACGAAGCTGCTTACACATAAGGCCAGCTCTAAATATGAGCAGGAATCTAAAGCCTTCTTTTCAAACTCAGCAAACCACTTGGGCTTTCTGTTCCATTGAAATATATTAAGTTGGAACATTCGGATGGATATCCAAGTGTACTCTTAATTGCTTCTAAGAGCTCTCAACCAATCAGACACAAATGTCAGGTTGTACTTGGAGAGGCACAGAACAAGAGTCACAAGGCTAAAGTTTAGGAAAAATGGACTTTTTGTGACTCCCAGACTCACTATTCTGGGCGATGAGCTCATTCCAGTATTAGTGAGTCCTAGAATTCATCACCTTCCAAATGCTAAAATAAAATCGGGAAATGTCATCAAGTTGTTAAACATTATTATCTATTAAAGTAGCACCACAAAAGACGGGGAAATCACCTAATAAAGCCAATCTTTCTTCTTTATATCACCGAGAACTGTCAGGACTCCAGTAAATTATAACGCACCCAACTTGAAACCAATGACCTGCATATTATACACTGAAAATCCCTCTTATCTCAGCAAGTAACCAACATCAGCTTCATCAATTAGGATGGAGAATGTCAAGGTTAAAAGTTCCTCAAAGCTTCTGAAGTCTACCGTTCAAGTTTGAACCACTTGAGTTGTTTGTTTATTGACTCTTGGAAAATGCACCTTCCTACTTCTAAAAAAACAAAACAGGATTTTACAAAGAGCTCTTAACAGAAAGCAACACAATGATGTAAGGCCAAATGATTTATAAAGAGAAGCATATTTGGGGGAAAATAAAATCTTTAGAGAATCTTCATTTTAAACAGTGAAATCTCTGGCAAGTTTTCTCTCTAAGCCTCACTTTCTTTACCTAACAACATGAATAATAATAGTTCTCACAAATGATTATGTTGAAAACGAAATTAAAATGGGATAAAAAATCATCTGGAAATAACAAATGCTGAATGAATTGAATATGTTGTTGGTAATTATTATGTTACACAATGTCTACTAACTTATTCAACAAATATTTGGTGAGCAGATACTTTTTTATAGGCATGAAGGTAGACACTGAGAATTCGTTAATAAAGAAAGCAAACTGTCTTCACTCTCAAGACATTTATAGCCTAGTGGTAAGTAAAAAAGCATGTATAATACAAAGTTATTTGATAGCCATTTTGCTCATGCTATCTCCAGAAAATGATGTCAGGGGTATCAAGCATTTATGACACTGTAGGATGGTATCTTTGGCTCTTTGAAACCTGTAGAAGAATTGGGAAAATTTAACAAAAGATTAGATTAAAAAAGAAAAAAGCACAGCAGTTTTTGGATTATAGGAAAGAGTTAAAACATGGGAGATGAATAGGAGAAACTGAATCACACTCAATTTTCAAAGAGAAGACCCATCTTTGTTGTCTTTGCTCCTGCCCAGGGGAGCCTGCCCCACCTCTCCTTTCTCCATCTAGTGGGCTCACATTTAAATTGGGACACCTGGCTGGAATGATTTCACCTATCTGAGGTGTTCCTCAGCACCACCAGGCAGAACTAATCCCTCTCCCAGTAAGTTTTCAAGGTTGAGGTCCTTTCCTTTCCTTTTATTATTGTCTGCTGATGTGTTTCTCCCTTGCAAAATGAACTCTCTAAGGACAGGACTAAAATCTTTATTTAAATATGTATCCCTAGCATGGTTACAAAATTAGTGTTTGGTAATATTTAACTAAAGAATATGCTCTTTGGACTTCTACCATGCATACAGTTAGAGTACATATGTGACATCATTGTACATATTATCAACACAAGAAGGAGACATACAAATGATTGGGGGATTCTCATAAGCAGTCTGCAGCCAATGATTGGACTATCTTCCAAATGGTGTTTGATTAGTCTGAAAATTAAAACACATTTACTCTTAGAAATAATGGCATAGGAGAAACTAGTTTACTATTTACATAAAATATTTTTTTTTGCAATTCAGAGACTTTAATCTTTTCCAAATCTTGTGTCAGCAGATGGTAGGATGGATTGGAGAAAGAGAAGTGTGAGGCAGGTGGGCATCCACACACCTCTCAGGTAGCTGGTGCTGATGAAATCCAACAGGGAGAGCTGAGAAGTGGCTGGCTGGGTGCCCTGACACCTGGAAGGGAGGGAAGCCAGCCAACCCAGGCCCTTTAAGACCCATCTGATAGTGGATAGGAATCCTTGGAATACAGTCTTTATCTGGAAGGGACACAGACCTGCCAGTGCAGAGCAAGGATGACATACCACTTCTGCCAAGCCAGGGCCCCAAGCCCGAGCAGCACGAGCACGGTACCTATGCACAGGTGTGAATTCACCAGCAACAAGGGGCAGACACACACAGTGGAGGTAAAGACCAAGAGGATGGTGGCCAGTACGAAGAGCAGGGTCACAAATTGGAACATAAACCAGGGACGACTTTCTATCATCTCCAGTTGGGTTGCTTGCTGTAGAGTTTTGAGCTTGGATATAGGACTCTTGAAAGTCTCTGTGACATCCCACATTTCCTTGGCTTTCTCATAGGACAGACAGACAGACCATTTTCCCTTCAGAGCAGGCCAGATTCTGTTTGAGATGATAAATTTCATTCAGGTGCTCCTGCAGGTAGATATTCACCTGTTCTTCCAGCAACACGTGTCCGGTCCCTGGTGGAGGGAGTAGCTGTGTGAGCGGGGCCCAGGAGCCTGCAGTGATGGACTGAACTGAATGCTTTTGGCACAGGAGCTATTGTTGCCCTGGTTTGGAGCTTGCACCTACATAAAATAATTTAACTAAACCCTATAACCCTACTTAACAAAAAATTAATTCTATCATAATATCTGTGGGAGAAAATACAACCCAGGTTCCAAGAAGGAATGCAAGGAATAAGTCTCATAAGCCCTCACCTCCCTTGCACTAACAAGAAAGCCTCAACCTTCTCACTACATAATATAAACAGATTTTCCCTTCTTTCATATTGACTGGATTCTAGAGATGAAATGAGCACATTTCCTGAATCAAAAGTCAGTATATATGGTGTTCCCATGCCATGATAAATGGGTGGACTATTTGCAATTCAATGGTTTCTATCTACAACTGAGCTTCAGAGGAGGTGTGGGTATAGGTCATGAGATGGGGAAAACTAAGGGCAGTGAGGAGGTGCAGCAGGGACCACTCTCTACGGGATGAGAAAGATTGGTGACTGGGAAGCTTCTAACAAGTTCTATCGAGTTTGAAGAAGGTTGGTCCCTAGCATGGAAATGATGGTGGTGGCTCACAGCCAAGGGAGCAAGCTCTTAGATGTTGGTTCCCAGAGCTCAAAGCCACTGGCTTCCTTGTGTAGGCAGCATCATCCCATAGCCCCTCTGTCCCTTGATAGCAGTGGTGAGGGTTTCTCTGAAAGACACCTGGGGATATCTGTGTGAGGCACAGAAATGGCAGAAGTTATTTGTTTATATAAGTAGAAAGCTAACAAATCAGTATTATTAAGTAAGGGAACATCGAGCATTCTTTTTATATCTTCCTATTTTCTCTCTTAAATTTGCTCATTCCATTTTTTTTCCAGTTGCTTGTAAAGTGCTTACTGTGTGATAGAACATTCTGTAGGGAAACTCATGCTACAGCCTTTGTAACAACAAAAAAAATTGTATAAGAGAGTGAATCTGCCTACAACAGAAGACCACAGTTAGACAGTTCATGTCAGGTCAAAAAGAGCCTGAAAAGAAATTCAAATGATAATCACTTAGATGTAGGGATTGATATTCAAACCTTCATATTTCAACTGTGACAAAAATCCAAAACTCTAACAATGAACATTGAAACAGTCAAACACTGTTTTCCTTAGCTTACACTGCCAAGAATTTCTGTGATACACACTTGGTTGGCTAAGAAATTACTGAAATTAAATGAAAGGTGAATACAAATGCTGTGCAAGCTTCCAAGAGACTTTTTTATAAAAACAGAATTTATAGCTAAATAAAAGAATGTGCTAGGATGTTCAGTGGTTACAAAGGCACCACCTCAGGCAGCATCTTCAAACTACAGCTTATTAGGAAACAAGGTAAATAAATCAATACATCAGTTATTTTTCTTACTGAATTAGGATTTATCTAAATAAACATTTGTCCTGTAGACTCCTTTGACCACTGTGTATTTTCTAAACTCACCTATATGATTGGCTGCATCATCATCACCTACATTTTCTCCGCTGTTCACTGACCCTTTAAGCAATAATGAGACTCTCTCACTACAAACATTTTTTTGAAATTATTTTATCAGAACTTTTTGAAAGAGACAGGAATCAGAAGAGCCTCTCAAGTTTCCCAGACATCCCTTTTCTACCTTATGTGTGCAGTGTTAACAAAAAATATATAGTGACTTTGTGTTCTGAGATGTCCTGGCTCTGTTTCTCTTCATTACTCTGGTCTAAACTGTCTCTTGCCTTCACCTCCGATGTCCCTAGACTGTTTGATTATGATTCTATTGCCAGAGCGGTTACTCCCTAGGGTAGGGCCCTGTCCTAGGAAGGAACCCAGCAAGTCAACTGAGGGGGGCTGGAATGTTCTTGCCTCTTCAGTCATTTTTTTTTTTTTTTTGAAGGCAGTGTCCCCGGCCTTCATATTTGGGACCTGAACCAGGGCCGCTGGCTTCCCAGGCCAGCACTTAACCACCTCGCCACTCGGCGGGCCCTCTTCAGTCATTTTTGACACAGGCCGTTGCCCTCATCCAGTAGTAGGGAGAGCAAATACTTGCTTTCAGGGCTACTGTCCTAAAATTGACCTGCTCATTGCTTCCCTCCACTATCTCTTGAAAATGCATGCTATTAGTGGTCTTGGGGGCTGGCTTTCCTCCCTTCTACTTGGACATTCTTGAGGGTAACTTGCCATCTGATTTTATTTAAAATGTCCCTATTTTTCTGTTTTGTTTCGGTTTGATATCGAGTTGCTCTGGTTTTATGAGGCAATTTGGAGAGAGGAAAAAACGTTTCTCACCCTGTTGTCATTGTCCCAGGATCCTCACCTCCTTCCATTTTTTGATTTTCTGTCATCCATTTTTCTCAGGACAGCCAGTGTGATGTTTTAAAAATAAATAAAATACAATTTGTTTTTCTCTTTCTTAGCTGCCTCAGTAGTTTTTTCTCACATTTAGGTATATACATGTGTACACACCAAAATGTCTTTCCAGACATTATAAAGCCATTCATGATCTGGCCCCTTTCTACATTTCAAACTCCATTCGCCACACTTCGTTTCAAACATGTCAAGGTAACTCTTGATTCACAGAGTTTTCATTATGTCTCTCTCTTGGAAATGGTCCCCAGTTGTAGGGGAGGAACAAAAAACTCTCATTCTATCCTCTTAGGTTCAGTGTATGGGAACTGTGAATTAAACTGACAAACTACAGTTTCAGAGGAGGAAAGGCAAATGGATTTAATGAATATTTTAAATTTTATATACACAGAGGGTACACAGAATAAAAGTGAAAACTTTAAGAAGTGGCTAGCATCAGGAGATGATCAGTTTAACAAAGGGCATTATATTGTGGAGAAGTAACTAGACAAAATTAAAGGAAGAGTTTGGGATTCTAGGGAAGGTAAATTGTAAAAAGGGGACTAGAAAATATATGGTAGGCCAGGATTGCTTAGTAAGGTTGTTATGCAGTGATGATGGGGGCTGTCTCCTGTGATAGGTCTAAGAGTCCTCTCCACTGATTAAGAGTCTTTCTTCTCTTCCTGGTATGCAAGAGGGGAACACCTTGGCAAGTGGAAATTTATGTCACAATTACAACACAAAATTTATGTCCTGCTTTTAGGCAGCAAGGGGCAGGGTGGAAAGTTTGCCTTTTCTGCTCTTTCTCAGTTGCCTTCAGCTCAAAATAATCTTTATGCCAAAGTGGCATATTTTGAAGTGACATATTCTGATCCCCTTCGCCTGCCCCAACATTTGGGAGGCTGGCTCCTTTCTATCTGAAACCCAGTTTAAATGTTGTCTTCCAATCCCCCTGAAGGCTCATTTGTCCCCCTCTTTATCATGGTAGCCTCTTTTCACACTTCATAGCCATTTTCATTATCAATAACAACCTTGTTTATGCATTTAATTCTTTATTGTCTAGGTGCTCCATGAGAATAGAGAAATGCATGTATTATTCAGATCCCTATCCCTCATACCTAGAAAAATACCTCACACATTATAGGGGTTCAATAAATATAGATAGTTAATAAGTGAATACATTGCCATAAAAACTGGTTGTTTAACTACCCTGGTGGTTCAGTGAAATGCTTAGGGCTAAATCCTGCTCCTTCCATGTATGAGAATTCATTTCTGTTCTTAACCCTTGTTTCTCTCCTTTTAATTTTCTAAATCGACCTTGCTTAGACTATCACAAGGCTATCACTAGAGACCCATGGAAGGCCAAAGGACAAAAATCTGTGATGACTTTAGTTCCATAGGGGGAAACATAAAAATGGACTGTCTTCAGAATTTGCCGAACTGATGTCAACTCCATTTGCTGCTTCGCAAATCATTGCAAAGAATAATTGGATTTCATTGCTCTTCAAACAAGGTGACACAAAGAAAGATGAAACTGCTTTCCAAAGAGGGGCTTTTTCAGAGCCAAACAACTGAGAATTGCTACTTGGAAAGTCATTATCAGATTAAGGATCAGAATATCAAGGCTGAGTTTGGAAGAGATTTGGGACATCTCCATATTCTAGGCAGCACAAAAGGGGACAGTGGGGAAAAGAGAAAAGAACTATTTCCATCTACTGAGTAATTTGGTATCATAAATATAAAGAGAATAAAAGCAGTCCTCAACTTTTTTATTAAATATGTTCTTGAAAATCTACTTGAAACTCAATTGTCTGAAGGCTAAACAGAAATACACATTTAAAAGGAGATGGGTGGTAGAAGTGGGGGTTCCTTTCCAAGAATGCCCAGCAGCACAACAAAGTGCTCATTTACTCCTCCTGGGATCCTCTGTGCTGCCTTGTTTCCTAGCAACCTGGCATACAGGAAAGAATCTTTACAAAAGCCTGGGGCGTCACCCAGGTAAACATCAAGGTGTTGCGATGGAGGTGGCCCTTATTATAATAGCTGAGGGCATCAACCCAGCCACAACACAGCTGCTCCTTCAGTCAAGACGTACCTGGTGCAGTTGTGCAGTGGTTCACAATCATGATTATTCTGCTAAGCTTAAAAAAAAAATAAAAAAACAACACCTATTTGTACTATGTAACAGGAATTTTTGATGTGCAAATGCATGGGGGGGAAATAAAAACAAAGTAAAAGCTGAACACTTATAGCAAAACAAGTTAATAAATTGGTAAACTATAATTATTGTTCCTTCAAATAGGAAGTGTTAACTTTAGGAAGCCATTTTCCCAGAAGCATTAATCATGCGTTGTATTAATATTATGTTCAAGAAATCAGTTTATGGAATATATATTCTAATACATGTGTTCTCATCCCAGAGGGAAATCTAAAGACATTTATTTATGTCATGATTTTCGGGGGGAAAGTGTGTATCTAGAACATCTAGTGTGTATCAGCTAGGGATGCTGCTAAACATCCTGAAACGGACAGGCCAAACACTCAGAACAAAGAATTATCTGTTCCAAATGTTGATAGTGCCCAGGTTAATAGTCCTTAGACCTAAGGAGATAGGTACATGATTATGATAGATATTGATAGGTAAGTAGGTAGATAGATAGATAAACGTATTTTTGTTTAAAAAAATGAAAACAAAAAACTTGAAAGCCTCAAATAGAATGCCAGCTAATACAGTACTAGAATATTAATACTGTCAATTTGAAAGAGAGAAAGTCACAGAAACGCACAACTTGGCATTATTTTACTCCAGAGAAGTTTTCCACATTCATATGCCAAAAGCAATTAGCATATTCCTGATTGCTAATTAGACTGGCACAGGTTTCAACTTATCCACAGATGGCAACTTAAATGATAGTTAATTTTCAAGCTAAATTTTAAATTTTGCAGTTTTAAATTTAAATATTTAAAGTTATGACATCATCTGTTAATATATCCACTATAATATGGGCCTGACATATTAGGGTTGGGCATATGGAAGAACGAGGCAGGTTCCCAAGTAACATGTGAAAATCAATCACATTTCTGGAAAGTGACTCTCTGAGAGTCACACTGAGTTGGGGGAAGAATATGTCTGAGAACTATTTCGCCATCCCCCCACCCCCATACACACACACACACACACACACACACGCACAAACAGGTTTTCATCAAGAGAAAAGAAGTCTGGACTGGAAGCCAAATGTCCTTCATTTTGGTCCTGACACAGGACTTCTACTAATTAGTTAGGTGATCCTGATCAGTTCTATAACCACTGGTGCCTCAGTTTATCTGTAGAATGACTGCATAGAGTCATAACTGCTTCTTCACAAGGCCTCTCTTGAGAATATAGCCAAAGTTTGGACCCTCTTCCCCTAATATGCATATATTCAATGCATACATTCTCAGGACAGTCCTTAAAGCCCATTTATGAGTTCACTAAAAACCAGCTGACCACCGGTTAACAGCCTCTGTATTAAACAGGGTTTCATACCATTTTCAATTCTGAAAATAAGTTTTAGCTAGAGAATATGAAGGAGTAGAAAAGCATACCCCTCTCACCCATGGGTAGCCTGGCTACTGACCATTGTCAAAAGCAAGGCCATGTGTGAGTATCAGCAAAGGACATTCTAAAGGGAATGGAGATAGGGTATGCTTCAAAGAGCAATAAACAAAATCAGCCTTCACAATTCTATTGTTTAAAACCAGTCCAACTTGAATAAAAAGAATGCTAATAGTCTCAGAATAAAACAAATGGAAATATTGGAGATTCACATATGATTTTTAAAATATTTTATTAAAGATAATATAAAATGAAACAGCCAAATATATTTGTTTCCAATTGTTCTGACAGTTTATATGAGTTTATACCCTTGCTCTGCTAACAAAGGGAAAGTTACACAGGGCAATCCTTGTATTTTATCAAAGAGTTACCTTTAAACAATGTAAAGACATAATAAAAAGATGATCTGATCCAAGAAGAATTATTCTGAACTTAAGAATATAAATTACACTGCATGTGACCTACCACAAGCTGCAACAGAAAGTCAACTCTCTCAACAGGTTTCAGCTTTTAAGGTTTCATTTTCCTTCTTGGTCTGGAAACAAAAAGAAAAAGGGGGGAAGGGGCTATTTCACAGACAAAGTAGAGAAAAATCTATCGACTTATCAAATTATTAAACTTGCACACAAATCCAGGTTCCAGGTACACATAGCTTGTTGTAATGTTCATGGAATGTAAATCCTGTTCTTCAGTCTGGGCCAGTTGAGGACACACATTATCCCTGGGCCAGGAAAGGCTTACTGGTTTAAACTAAACATGTATAGCAGACAGATAATGGGAGGTCATCCACAGCATGTACTAAAGAACTGTTAGCCACTCGTGCACAAAGACTATACTTTGGTCACTATTGTGAACTTGAATTAAAAGCAAGTGTTTTCTTTTGAACAAAATTCTGTATCATTTGTGCGCCATATATACTGCTTGCCTTTTTCTCCAAAATAAACAAAATATTAACTATTAAAGGAAATGTGTGAGTCATTCCTAGAATCTTCTTTCCATAACCAAAGATCACCATATTCTCCCTGCATCTCATTAGCAAAATGGACTTCGGCTGAGCGTCCCAAACCCTGTTGTTGCATGGCAAAGGAAGATGTGTTATATCTGTGGGTCAGCAAAGTTTTTTCTGTGAAGGGCCAGAGAGTACATTTTTTTTGGCTTTGTAGGGCATATATGTGATCTCTGTCACATATTCGCCCTTTTTAAAACAACTCTTTCATTACATTTTTTTTAACTTGTAAGAGTTTATTTGAGCCAAACTGACGACAATTGTTGGGAGACAAAATCTCAACAGATTGAGAAAATGCTCCCAAAAAGAAAAAATTCTTAAGTCACCAGGCTACATTTGGCTAATGGGCTGTGTGGTTTGTCTATCTGCTAGAAGACACAGACTTGAGTTCAATTAAAAGGCCGAATGCAGCACAATGTGATGTAACATTCACTTCCTGTTCCTTAGCTGATGGATCAGATGTAGGGCGAACAATCATCTTAGTGTACCCAGGACTGAGAGGTTCCCTAGGACTTTTAGTGCTAAATCCAGGAAATTATCTGGCCAACTGGGATCATTTGTCACCCTAATAAATTCCTCAAATGGCAGAAGTAAAGATCTTAAAGAAGGAGGCCAAAAGAAAGCTGTTGCCTCATGGTTTTACCATCAGATTGAAAAGGAAGGAGAGGATGGGAGGGGGAAGGTGGTAGTTAGAAGGCTGGGGAGTTGGGTCCTTGTAACCAAATGAAGGGGGATCCAACCCCCTACTGCAGTTTGCAGCCCATGGGTGTTGATGTCATTCATCTTATGTGCTGAGTATTACTTACGGAAGCATAGGGTAGAGAAGTCATACATAAAGTAATTGGGGTCAAGAGAAAACAAACCAGATACGGGCAGACTGGAAAGCAATGATAGGGACATTGACTCAGAGAAGCAGCTCGAAATTTCCATTTAAACTTGTCAACAAAGAAGAAAAGTTTCATGAGCACATGAATGCTGCCCCCAGATACTCTCACTCCATTGTGTTCTTCTGTCTTTTTTTGTTATTTCTTGTCCTCCTTCTTTAATGTAACTGGTAACACATCAAAAAAAATAAATAAATAAAACTCATTCTGGGTTTCTGGTGCTGAAGCAAAAAAAGACAGGTAGTATCAGAAGCGAGTGCAGCTGAGAACTCCAGGTCATACACAGCTTAGTTTGTGTGAGACTTGAAATAAATCTGTTTAAAAGCATGCTGGGTTGGGAGTGAAGGGTGGTGAGGGCAGGGTGCTGGAGAGAGCCAGAGGGAGAGGTGTCAGGAACCTATAATGCTTCATTCTAAAGAGATCATTTCAAGGCTGAATTATGTTTTATTAATATATAATAATTTCAATACAATACTGTAACGAGGTCAATAGATGCAAAAAGATCAATATTGTAATCAACACTAAGAGGCAGAACAGAAATCTTACCCAGCGTAAGACCAGCAAATGTCCTGACATAAGGGTGGTAAAGAGGGGCAGTGAGACAGATTGTATTCAGTAAAAACAAAAACAAAAAACTAGGCGAGAGAAAGGTATCTTTCATGAATGTTGCAAATGGCATTCCTGTATTTCCATGCATGCATTCTATTCCCTAGGTGGCATAAATCATCTTACATGGTCTCACTTATTTACACAATTTTCTCAAGAGATTTATGGAAAAAAAATGTTGACACCCATTTCAGACAGTAGGATTCAATCATTTGCCCAAAGTCACATCTTGGAGCAGCGCTGACGTTGAGAACACAGTCTGTTTCCCTGAACTCCACAACAACCTACTCCAGAAGGGCACAGAAAAGACACGGAAGCACAAACCAGTGATTAGCCTGGGAAATACATTAATAGGCCTGATGTTAAACCATGGAATTATAACAAATAGGTTGAGGAACCGAAGGATGCAAGATGTCCATTAGGGTAGAACTCCAAGGGTAGGATTAAAATGTGACTCTATCTAGGTAAAATTCCTTACAGAATAAAGATGGAGAATCCACCAATCAAATAACATATTTTTTATAAACCTCCACCACACTCGGGTACGAAGCGCATGTTGCCCAAAGCATTTGGTACGTGAAAATGCACACAAGCAGTTTCCAGCTGATGAAACATTAGAGGGAGCAGGATGCACCCCAGAGGCTTCTGCCCTAATTTCAGAACCAGCTCTGCTAGCTCAGTTCCCCAACCCATGCCATGGGAGGAGGCCATGACCTGGGAAGTCAGCCAGGGGCCAGCCCAGGAGGGCCCATTACTCAGGAGTCTGTCTTCTTTTGGAGTTGTTAAAGAAACTGATAGTTTAGTGCAAAGCAGGAAGTATCCACCCCTCCCCCAAACTCATTTGTCTGTCGGAGTTGAACTCTAACACCAAGTAGAAATGCCTCCCCAGTTATGGCTTGCTTGGGCTACCTCGTGCTATGGTAGGTATTACTGGTGCTGAATAGCAGAGGAAAGAGGAATCTGTCCTGATGCTTCGAGTTCAGTGCTGTGCTGCTAAAAGCCTAACTGGTTCTCTTTAAGGCAAACATAATTTGCCCCACATGTGGATTGCTGTGATATAAATAATTGCACTGGACTAATTTCAAGCTATCAAAGCAATGTCGAATGTCTTACAAAATTCCAGAAAATGGAGCAATTAGATGCTGGTAGGAGCCCTCTCTAGTGCACAAGTGATTAAGATCTATGCCTAAGGAGGTAAAATTTGGGAAAAAAAGTCTTATGGCAGCTGGGGAGAACCAATTGCAAAGCACTAAATTAATTACATAGTTTTTTTATTCTCACATTCACTACTCTTTTTCCAATGGCCATAAATCCATGAAGATTCACAGCTACCTATGCTCAGAGATTCTCAACTTTTCTGGCCTGGAAACCCTACAAGACTTCACTTCTTAAAGCTCAGGTACTGTGTCTGGCACAGAGCAAGAACTCTATTTGCAAGTGCTTACTGATCAACTGATAATTGATCAATTGATTGATTGATTTGCCTTCCTTTTGCCTTTTCCACCTCCCCTCCAGGCTTGTGGGACAAAACTTAAAGAGAGTTATGGTTAGGGTTTGGCTTTACGGCAGAGAGTGGATTAAAGTGACTCACCACAGATCCCGTGTCTCCCACTGCACACTGAGATGGGGATGGCTGTGGGAACTCCTTTTGATGTGGGCTGCATACAGTGAAGAGTAGCTCCACTTTCTTGCTTTTTTTTTTTTTTTTTTTTTTTTAGGGCAGTGTTACTGGCCCTCATATGTGGGACCGAACCGGGGCTGCTGGCACTTTCTTGCTTTAAGGAAAGGAATCCTGAAGTTAGATTACTGTGCTTATTTTAAACTCAGATAGTCCCATGAGGAATGAAGGAATCCTAAAGATCCTTGAGGCAATGACTTCACCAAATAAACAGAGAAAGCATGGGATTTGCTTAGCTCTTTGCATAAATATCTCAGTCTCATCTTCCAAGTCTCAGATTGTCACCTCCTCAAAGAGGTGTGCGTGTATGAGCACCCGCACACACGGGCGCGCACGCACACACACATACACACACACACCCAGAGTCACCTCCCCTAGCTCATCATCCTATTTATCTTCATGGAAAGTATCACTATATAATATCACCTTAGACACTTATTTCTTTATGTTCTGTTTTATTCTATTGGTACATAAAACCCGGACAAGTGGTAAGTTTATTGTGTTTACTTCTGTATGTCCAGCTCCATCCAAATATCTGGCAAAATTAGGTTCTCAATAAGTATTTATTAAGTAAGTGAATGAATGCCATGGCATATTAATACATAATCTCTTAATATCCTGGTTTTTAACTGGATGATTATTTTCTCTGCCTCTACCTCTTTCACACTTGAACGTAGATCAAGTTGACAAGAATTGAAAAAGAAACTGAGAAAAATAAGAATACCAATTTTTAAAACAACCTATTCGCACTTAGAAAGATGCCATTTCTTCTCAGCTATCTGGCTTGCTTCATTCAGAGAGACAGTCTGTTGTAAACATCAAGTGGAGTGGCGCGGTGGTTAAGTGCTGGCTTGGGAAGCCAGCGGCCCAGGTTCTGGTCCCACATATGAGGGCCAGTGACACGGCCCTCAAAAAAAAAAAAAAATCAAGTATAGTTCCTAGTACATTCTTTCTGAAAGTTTAGCCCTCATACTTACTTTTTCTTCTACAAGCTCTAAGAGAATTTCCCATCAAGAGGTCATTATATGAAGATATCTCCTCTGAAGGAATATATAAACTTTAACTGGACTTGAAAGCACTTTAGGGTGTTCATCAAAGCTAAAACAATAAAGCAAATTATTTCTACCAACTAAACACACCCAATGACTAAACTTGCTACAGTAATTGTATGCTATGCAAGAAATGGTATCCTATGCAAGAAAAACTCAGGTTAAATTTTAAGTGTAACCAATCGAGGTCCAACTTATTTTTCAATAAAATAGTCTTAAAATAGTACTAAAACGCTGAGATAGTTAAAAGAATTGCTTATTGGAGTACAAAGATTTTGTTAAAATGAATTTTATAATTTCTTTTTGTAAAGATTCACATTATCTATTACAGGGGATTTTTAATGTTGTTTTTTGTTTTGTCTTGCCAAGTAACTGCAGCATTTTTAGGTAATTTTAGCACTTTACTGGTTCTATCATATTTACAGGCCAGAAGCAGAAAAAGAATCAAACAACTTCATCTCTCCTCTATTCACAATTATTGAATATTTTAAATGCTTTTTATTTAAATTTTATTTTTATGTAATATTGAGTTTTATTTAATCCTCTTAAAAAAGAGATATTGCCAGGGCATTCTTTAGGATTATATAAATGCAAGTAATTTTATCTATTCAAAAAAGAGAAAAATGATTTTGCTTCATACAGGTTTCTTTGATAATTTCAAAAGTGAATTGCTTTTCTTTGGGGTTTTTGTTTGTTGTTGCTATTGTTGTTTTCTGTTTTTGTTTTTGCTTTACTCATTAAAAGAATTTTAAGAGTCTTTTAGAGACCTGGGATGAGAAATCCCAGGGGTCATTTAGAAAACAGTAAATAGGTGCTACTCTATTTTTAGGGACACGAAGCATGGGCAGCTAATGGGCTCCAGGTGTGAATCACTAAGTAGATACTTGCTAATTAATTAGATGTGTGGCCTACTTACAGAAAAGCATCAGAATAAAACAGATTGTAAGCTAACTTGGTTTTAGTTCTGTGTCAAAATCACCTAAGCCTGGAGTTGGAAAGAACTTTTCAGTGATATCCAAGCCTCGCTCTGCTTCCCAACTGTCCAGTACATTTTTGAGGAGATGTACGCATTTGTAAATGAAAAGCCAGTTCAGCAGATGCTAGAATAGTAAAAGGGGGTGTAGTGGAAGAAACCAGGGATTCTGCATGAGAAACTCTCAGGACTTTAACAAATTAAGTAAATATCCCGACTCTGTATTAGACATATGTAAAAATGTGGTGACAACATGTGCCTGGCGGCATTGACAATTATATATGAATCAAGGAAGCTGCTGACACATAAAAATCAATAAAGGGTAGTCCCTTTCCCTCTTCTTTGCACAAGATCTAATTTAGGAGAAAATAGCTAAGGGATGAAGAAGGTCACCTCTTATGCTGATGTGAAGCCACCTGCAGGGCCACCATAGGGAAATGCTTCCTAACAGGCCAGCTTTGTGGACAGCCATGCTTGAGTTTATGCCCTCCTATCACTATTTTGAGATCTCCAATAATTGTGAACAATAGTTGTGAACAATTGTCATCTTTCACCAGACTCCACAAGATATGTGGCCAGTCCTGCTTCTCAGTGCTGGGGTATAAGTGTCTAATGCTTCCTGTCCTGTTCTTGGACCCCAGCTAAACACTGCTCCGGAGAAGGACTTCAGACTGAAAACTCTAAGACAGAGGAGCATCAGCTTAACTCCTATTCATTTCCTCTCCTGCTGCTGCTCTTGTTGTCCCACTGCTTTCTGTTGAGTTGATCTTCATTTTAGAATGAGAGAAATTTATTTATGTATTAACTGAAAATGATTACTATCTTGTTTAAACCTTTTGAGTCAATAGGCAGTAAATGAAGAGTAAAATCATTCTAAAAACAATGCTCTGAAATCTTTCCAACACTGTTGAATAAATTCTTCTACTTAAGTTCTTTTTTTTTTTTTTGAGGGCAGTGTCACTGCCCTCATATGTGGGACCCGAACCAGGGCTGCTGGCTTCCCAAGCCAGCGCTTAACCACCGCGCCACTCAGCCGCTTAATTTCTTAATCTTGGTCTAAAGGGTTGACACAAGTTGAAGACAAGTGACTTTCAGTAGAACACTGATTTTTCCAGACACTACAAAAATAAATACCAAAATAAAATAAACACAATCTTAGATATAATATTTACAGCTTACAGTCGATTATATGGAACTTAGCTATCTCACAACCACAATTATTCAAAAGTCTACCAGTAAGTATTGGGTTGTTGGCAAAGTCATGATGTATTTTTTTATTGTTTTTTGTTGCAAAAATGTGTCATGACTTTGCCAACAACCCAATAGCATGAAGAAGTGAAGTAAAGGGCCAGCTGAGCTGCGTGTTGGTGAGAAGTTGGCTTGGGACGCCAGCCCTGAGCAGCAGGGCCCCAGTTTGGATCCCACATGAGCCAGTGATGCTGCACCCTCTACAGCTAAGATGGTGAACAACAGCTCCACCTGGAGTTGGGCTGCCATAAGCCACTGGCAATGGTGTAGGCTGCAGTGGAGCTGGCCAGCAGCAGGCATGAGTAAGCTTCGTGAACTGCTGTGAGTTGCCATGAGCAGCCATCCAGAGGCTGGCGTGAGACTGCCTTACCTGGGAAGAACGCAATGATAAAGCAACATGGGCCAGTGAAGCGACATTTCCCACAACTAGACTGAAGAACAAAAGGACAGCAACTTGTCTGTTCCCCTTCCCCAATTCCCCAATAAAATCTTTAAAAAAAAAAACAAGAAAAAAAAAGAAGTGAAGTAAAGATGACCCCTACTACTAAAGTAAGTGTGGAAAAACAAAGCATTAGAGTTTAATGACTGCTTAGGGCACTTATCCTTATGTATCATTTAAGGTCTTTTTATGTATTCCTTTTCCAAACACAATACTACTAAGGACGCTCTGGTTTCCAACCATTCAGGAGAGACTGCTTAAGCAATATGCTGTCATCAGGAGAGATTATTACCAACAAATGTGGAGAAAACTACATTTAGTAGTATCTATAGGCATGGACATAAACGTACCTATTTACACACTCACATGATCATGCCATTTAAAGTCATGAAAAAATAGAACCATTAGTTACTGCAGTGGAAAACAGCCCCGTGCCTCTGAGTTGTCAAGCGCAAGCTTTCCTTCACAGCTGGTATCAGCTGGCATGATGTTAAGCATGTTATATGCATTATTTCTAATCCACACATCAAGTGTTTGTGGTATTATTATCTCCATTTTGCTGAAAAGAAAAACCTGAGATTCCAAAAAGGCTGTTTATCCAAGGTTCCATGGCTACTAGTTATAGGATGCTCTCCCAGTGCTGGCTAGCTCCCAAGAAGGTGTATTTTTACCCACACAAAATTAAAGATCACTAATTGAGTTTCGTAATAATGACCTCAGTCATTAAGTGGATATAAGTAAATACCCATTAAACTCCATTTAAGAAAGGAGGTGAATAACACATATTAGAAAGATAATATTACAAAGAGATTATCATTATTTTTTTCTTGAATGATATTTGAAATTTTAAAATTCACCTATTTTAAAAAATCTTATTTATAGAACTCACTTCCAAAGAGGTTCAGATAAATTAAAAACTAATCTATCATCTTTCCTAGCAGTGCTATGGCAGAAATGAATCAACCAAATTAAAGGCAGAAGTAGATAATATCACAGAACTCAAAATGATCCTAAAAAATAGCATAATAGTTCTTTCACTGGGAAATTTCTAATTAGTCTGTTCCTAATGATAAATGAAGTATGGGCAGAGATTTATGCATCAGGACACTTAGTCCATGTAATTTACAGTACCAAAATTTTGAAACAAACTACATTTAAAGAGGGCTCTAAATAAATCACTGCCAATATTGAAACAATAAAAAAAAATTTTTCACAAATAGAATACGTAAATTGAAGTATGTATAAATTAAATATTATACAATAATTTAAAAAAGAATAAAGTACAGGGGCTGGCTGAGTGGCTCAGTTGGTTAAGAGTTAGCCTAAGAGCGCGAGCTCTGAGCTACAGGGTCACCGGTTCGATTCCCACATGGGCCAGTGATGCTGCGCCTGAGCTGAGCTGTTGCCATAGCTGACTTGCTGCCGAGCTGCCAACAGGTGGCAAGATGGCTCAGCTGGTGACAGCATGTGCTCCTAACAACAAGATTACCTGTTCGATGGTGGGTACGCCCGCCCCCAACTAAGATTGAACTCTGCACCTTGAGCTGAGCTGCCACCCAGACAGCTCAGTGGATAGAGCATGCACTCTTAACAACATGGCTGCTGGTTCAACTCCCGCATGGGATGGTGGCTATGCCCACCTGCAACTAAGATTGAACACAGCACCTTGAGCTTAGAGGCCATGAGCTGCCAACGGGCAGCCAGATGGTGACTGGTAAGACTGAAGAACAACAGTCCACAAGTAAGACTGAAGAACAACAACTTGGCTAGTCCCCTTCCCCAACTCCCCAACAGTGTTCCCCTCCCTCAATCACCCCCCTCAAAAAAAAAAAAAAGAATAAAGTACAACACACAGGAACATAAACTCAGTAGCTGCAACTTACAGCATTATGTTGAATAAGCCAGATACAAAATATTACATACAATATGTTGGCATATATATGAATTTCAAGAACTGGCATAACACCAGTTCCTTTAGGGAGTATTGGTGTCTCCCTTCTTTGTCTCCCTTCTTTGTCTCCCTTCTTTGTTCCCCAACAGGTTCCTTCACCTCCCATGTCCCAAAGTAGATGTTGGAAATATCATACATCTTGCTCTTGCATCTAGTAAAATGTGTGTATGTATTTTCAAATGTTCACTAAACCAAACACTTGAAATTACTGCACTTTATGTTTATTCCTAATGTAAATTTTATCTCATTAAATAAGAAAAAAGGGAAATAAAGATATAAATTATCTGACCAGTTTTCTACTAGACTTTTCTGCATTCCTAATGTCAATTCTTTTACAGATGGTTACTTTGCTAACAGAACCTCTTCTGCTTCATCCTGTGTGGTTAAATATCTGTGACCCTCTAAACACAATAACATTAGCACAAACGTAACACTTGCATTGTCTCCCAACTGCTTCCCCACTATTCAGTGGAAAATGTCACCAGCAACCATCACAGACCTTTATTTCCTTAACATTACCATCTCTTTAGTGTAGATTATCACGAGAGGCCACAGACATCTAGGTCTAGAGCAGAAAATACACCTTTTGTACACAGAGCACTTTGCCCTTTTTAATCAGAGTATTTTAGGTCAACATAAATACACATATATAATAGTATTTATAGTAAGAAACCATTTGGCAATTTCCATGTCTCATTTCTCACCTCAAATACTTTTGGGAAGTCCTAAATTACTATATTAAGAATGACAGGAGTTGTTTAGCTTGAAATAATTTTTATGTAGTTTGCTAATTATTGCCTACATAATGATGCCTTTATAAAACTCCCCAATCCACGAGGTTCAGAGAGCTTCTAAGGTGATGAACACGTGGTGGTGCTGGGAGGTGGAATGCCCAGGGAGGGCATGGAAACTCCACCCCATTCCCCACATCCCTTGCCCTTTATGGCTCTCTCATCTGGCAGTTACTGAGCTGTAAACGGACGATCTAGTAATTGAACTCTTTTCCTGAGTTTAGTGTGCTGCTCCAGCGAATTACCAGAGGAGAGCGTAGTGGGAACCTACCATTTATAGCTAATCAGAAGCTCAGCTGACAACCTGTATTTTCATTGACATCTGAAGTGGGGCAGTCTTGTGGAACTGAGCCCTTCACTTATGGGATCCGATGCTATCTCCAGGTAGATAGTGTCAGAATAGGGTTGAATTGCATGTCACCCGGCTGTGTGGGAGAATTGCTGGGTGTGAGGAAAAACAACACACATCCACTGACCAGAAATTGAGAGTAGAGTGTTTTGAGAGGGGAAACATGAGTTTGTCCTAGTCAGCGTAGTACTTCCTAAAATAGTCTTCCTCAACAGAAGCTGAAGAAGGACAGATAGAAATTATGTTCATCTTTGCAAGTCACTTAGTCTCTACACAGCTATTTAAATCTGCCATTGTAGTGCCATAGATGACATAAAGGATGTGTGTCAATAACACGTTATTTACAAGAGAATGTGGCAGAATGGATTTGGCTCATGGGTCATATTTTACTGATTACTGCTTTAAAATGCAAAATCCAGTGTAAAAAAAAAGTGTTAAATTTATAGGGATCAATGATTTTGGTTTGGTATGTATTTACATATGGGTTTTCAAACATGTTTTAATCTTAATCAGTAGCTATTGACTTTCTATCATAAAAAAAATTTAACATATTTATACTTATTCTCAGCTGTCCTTCACTAAACTCCAATGTTTGTCAAATATACTGTATTATAGATAACATTCTACAAATTTCAGCATTAAAACCAAGGCTTATGTATTCTCTCTTGTGGTCTATTATCCCAACCATCAATCAAGATGCACTAAAATACTATAAAAATGCCTGAAAGTAACTGAACAAATACAAAGATTGCACTAAGGAGCCAGTGAGAAAAGTACAGAAGGCGAGTCTAATTATTTTATAAAGTCATTAATAAAAGAGAATTTTAATTCCATTGCTTTTGGGGTTTTTTTTGGAGCCATACGGATATATCATACTGGAATCTATAGCCTAATTTTAACACCCTGATATAAACACCATAAAATTCCTGTTTCTCCCCGCAAAGTGAAGGAGAGATAAGATTTTACTGGTGGATCACTGGAAAAAACACAGATGTTTATAAATGAGTCATCCTCTATAATTGGACAAATATTTGTAATGAATTTGCAAACAGATAAATAAATTGTATGATATGATTTATCACGTGTGTGGTTGCTATCTTGGGGGAAGAGAGGAATGAATACTCTATGTGGCAGATGTGACCCGCCCACATTCCCTCTCTGCTGGCATCAGTGCTCTGTCCTTCACCCAGCTTCCAAAAACTACCACCTGCCTTTTGTTGCCTGAAGGCTTTTCCAGGCCTCTGGAACCAGCTCCTCTACCTACTTCACAGGCTGTCAGAGCAGGGGGATGAAAGACTCCAGAAGCAGCCCTGAAACCATGGGTCACAGGAGTTCCTGTGCATGCGAGTATATCCCATCTGGAGTCCGTTTTACATAGCCCTGCAGAACTCCCCCAGCAGGATTAAGCTTCCGCTGCCCCACATGGTACCTAGTTGATAATTCTCCATTCATTGGTTGCCTTAACCTTCCCAGTCTTGTCTCCCTTCTTTGCTTGCCGACAGGTTCCTTCACCTCCCATGTGCCAAAGTAGATATTATTTGCTAGTATGCCCATTTTACAGATCAGGACACTGAAACAGAGATTGTTAACCGCCAGCATCTATGAACAAAGACCTTTCTGGCTGTGGAACCCTTGCTATTAGACTAATTATTTTGCAGTTTACTCTTAAGAAACGACAGGACATAGAGCCCAGCAGTATTAATAATAAACCTTTATTGTGCTTACTCTGTGCCATGTATCTGTATCACCTCACTTAATCTTCACAACAATTCTGTGAGGTAGGCAATACTATTGCACATTATGTAAAAAAATGAAGGGTAGAATAGTCAAATAATTGAGGGTGGTAATAGCAGGACTTGAACAAGCCCATCTGACTCAAATGTATAAGCTTTTAAAGCCTTCACTCTGCTAACTCCCAGGAGAACAGTGCTTCGACATTCACTTTCGAAGAAAATAGTCAGCTATTTTGCTGTGCTACTTAGCACCACACAGCAGAAGCATTGTGGGAAGTTCATGGGTGTTTTCTGTCTGATGATGGTGAAGATGATGATGACCATGACAATTGTGTCAACAATTAGATCTACTGGTTCCTGTGCCAAATGCTCTAGATATTATCACAACAAATTTTATAATCTAGAGAGTATTATCTCTGTTTTCAAGATAAGGAAACTGAGGCTTAGATATTTTAAGTAACAGATTCAAGGTCACACACATAGTAAGTGGAGGCACCTAGATTTAAATCTAGGTTTGCATGAGTCAAAAGCCACAGATTTTTCTCGATACTGAAACAGGGCCCTGGTTGGGACCCCCACAAAGGAGGCCTTGCAGTGTCCCTGGCCTCACCTCTCCCTGCCCTAGAGCTTAACAATTGATCAACCAACCCCCACCCTGTGGTTTGAACTTGGTATGTTCCCTGCCCCAGTACCCGAGTTTGGAAAATCCCCTCTCCCAGTTTTAGATAATTACCCTGAAACTTATGCTTGCTTACTGATCACAACACTCTTTGCTTACTCATCACAGTACCCCTGCTTACTCATCACAATACCCCATGCTTAGGATCACAATACCCCTTGCTTACGGGTCACAATCTCTGTGGCCTAGCATTCTTTCCAGGTTACTGTCAGCACTGTTCCTGGGTTGGTGACCATGTTGGAGAACCACACTGCCTGAGGGGAGGGAGGCTCATGCAGACCCCCCCAGAACCATCACGTGGTCTCTGGAGGAATGTCTACATTTTCCCTTTAATATCCTAGGCTGGTCTGACAATGGGAAGGCAGTTCTTGGAGATGTTTTCGTGCTCCCTTCTCAGACCACTGGTGCTCTGAAAATAAATGCTTATTCTATGACCCAACTCCTGCACCAGTCTATTGGTTGAGTGGTACAGGCAGTACAAGCCTGGGACTCATTTGGCCTCTGGTTTCAATACCTCAGTGCTGTAACAGCCCACCCATTTATTGATGTCAGAAAGGTGTTTCGCAGGGCTGGCTTTTGGGAAGTTTCATATTTGAATGAGACAGATTTCTTCCTTTGGCGCTTGTCCTTGTGTTGTTCTCTCCTCTTGCAAGGACCTCAATTATCTCACCTTGCCCTCTTTGTAACCTTTGTTGACTCTAATTCATTATCACCGCTCCCCAAATTGTGAATGTCTTCCAGGCCTCCCAGTGTGGTGGGATGGTGGTGCTGAAAAGCCAAGGTACATGCACAGCCAGCAGCTTCATTCATCCGTAGCACCTTCCTTTCTCTCCACGGAATCCCAGTGCTGTATGGGATATTCATCTGTTGGTTTATTTATTTTTTAATATTACCTCATTTTTAATGCACAATAGCACCATAGCACCTACCCATCCTCTCTGTCTATCCAAAAATCTTAGAGGCTTCCCAGAGTCATAATTAGGTCTTGGCCCTTTCTCTCCGTCGACCCTTCCTCACTTTTCACCTTTCTACTCTTACAACTTGCTCAGTCTCTCTCTTTCTCTCTCTGTCTCTTTCCTCTTTGTTCTTTCTTTTCCTCTCTCATATTCACATACACACACACATAAGCACCCACAATCCCTAAAACATTAAAAATTTTGCTCTCAAGATATAAGATTTCATTAAATTCACTCACAGACACATATTCAAATCAAATGCTTTATCTCCATAGGGCTATTTGCATTGTGAACCTCAGCTGCAGTTTGCAGAATGAAAAGTTTATCTCACTTAAAGGAATTTCATACATCAGTGACCCGCTTTACAGGGAAGAAGGTGTCTTTCTTAAAATCCTTTAGAAACAAATACAGCCTGGCCTGGCTAATAAATAAAGAAGCTTTGAGGGGCATCACTAGGCAGACCGCTATAGGCACTGCACTAATTATTACCTGGTGGTTTGTGTTTTAAGTATGCACCACTTGAGACCCACTCTGAAATTCAGATGCGTAACAACAACATTGCAGTGAGCAGAAGCTGCACAATAACCATATCCCTTTCACTTTCTAAACACATTTATCAAAACCTGGCAAGGTATCGCACCCAACTGAATAAACAAAACTCAGATCAGTGTCTTTTCCTCAGGGGTGTTCTGTCTCTGCCAGCAAGAAAATGTCAAGGCTGACACCATTTATTCACAGCACTGATAACCCAGCAGCTTCGTTCAGCATCTCTGTGGCTCTCGGGGAAAAGTCTTTAATATGGGGACCTCTCTTTCAGATCTCTCTCTCTCCATTTTTTTTTTTTTTTTTTTTTTGGTCAGGGAACAAACAGGCATCTTGAGACTGACTGCCCAGGCCCAGTTATCTTTCCCTCCCCATCCTTAGAGCATTTCTCTATCTGTAGGCTTGGCTGCCAGTTTTTTGAGGGTCCAGCCAAGCTGCAAACAACCCCTGTTGATTCTTTTCTCTGCAGAAAATTTTGCTTCTATAATTGCCTCAGGGAAGAGAAAAGCTCCAAAAGGTAAGGAGCTACTGGGAAGTTTAAACATAATCTCCTTACTGAGAATTTCATTAGGTTTTACCTGGCTCATTCCTGTAGACACTTTAAGACTCGGCTGAGATGTCACCTCTCCTGGGAAGGCTTCTTGACCCCCAGTCTTTGTCAGGATGCTCTTCTCAGCTCTTCTGAACTCCCTTCATTGTAGTCCCTTATCTCCCTGGATTTTAATTTTCCCATTGTCTGCCCCATTGGATGTGAGGTCTTAAGGGCAGGTCTATATCCATGTAACATATTCCTGCAACCCTAGTATCTAACTCAGTTCAGCTAAGGTAGACATTCGATTTAAAGAAAAAGTTCCTATCCTTCAATAGAATTCTGGGGGGAGTCAGTGTGGTTTAGTGAAATCAATTCATTCTCATTTCTACTATAAAGTCTTTAAAGTCATGTTGTGAATCAACCTGGCAATCTCAGTGATCCAGTAGAAAATTTTAATTACAGCAAATTTATTGAATTCGATTTTGATTGGAGAATTTCTTAGCCTACCTCAAGCTCTAGTGCCTTGTAAGTAATACACTACTTCTAAGTATACCTGAGACCCAGAGATGCAGAGGAAAGCAATAATGGAGAGTTTGTCCATGCTGTTTCTGTTTTTAATCATCATACTACTGTCACTGTAAAACTCAGACATTTATAGATGTGGGTTGAGGGAATGAAGGGTAAAGTTCTGGAACTTTCTTTCTTGTGGTTAGTATTACAGAACAAATCAGTTCTACCACACTGAGACAAGCACCATCAGAGGAAAATATAGGAGCTACCAGGGGTAGTAACAAAGCCACCCTTACCCCTGAAATTTGTGTGTACTCTTTCCAACTGTCACACTCAACTGTCCCCTATGTGGAGCTAGCAGAGCCCTGAAGCAACCTGCAAAGCATAGATGGAGACAAAGCCTAATGTTAGTGTGGAATGAGAACTCCTTACAAAAGGAGGCCCTGGATGGGATGTGGTAATGACCCAGAGATCTGGGCATTGACTGGAGATTAACAATTGCCCCAGAGGAGTGAGGGAAGCTGCAAGTACAGACAGAGATAGACCCCCTGAGGAAGTACTGGGAGTTGACATTATTGACAATGCAAGATTTCATTGAGGGTGTTGAGTCAGAGGAAGAATGAATGAAAGAATGAATATCCTAATGTCTGTACTTGTCTGCCTCTGGTCTGCTGGAGCTGCCAGAGGTTGATCCCCTCCCTGGGCCTCAGAGAGACCAGGAGAGCTGGTCTCACCAGCAAGCAGAGCCTCAAAATAGGCGATAGAGTCTACTTTTGTTTTTTGGTATCCAATCTCCACCTTGGAAATAAAGTATTTTGAATAAATGTATTGCATATTAAATTATGCATATTTGCCATACAAGTTATACAAACAATGCAAAATCTTCAAAAAAATGTCAATTTATAAGTCTTTTAAAAGGTTTAAAAACAAAACAAAAAACAAAAACAAAACAAAAAAAACCCTCATATTCGAGTGGCTCAGTTGGTTAAGAGCTCGCTCAAGAGTGCAAGCTGAGCTCTGAGCAACGGCGGTTCGATGCCAGCCCGAGCTGAGTTGCCGTTGAGCTGCCAACAGGTGGCAGGATGGCTCAGCTAAAAAAAAAAAAAAAAAAGTTTATGGGCCGGCCGAGTGCCGTATTGGTTAACAGCTGGTTTTGGGATGCCAGCGGCTCAGGTTCTGATCCCACATATGAGAGCCAGTGACACTGCCCTCTACAGCTAACAACAGCTCCACCTGGAGCTGGGCTGTGCGAGCCCCGGTGACGGTGTAGGCTGCAGCCCCTGCTGCAGTGGGCTGCCATAGGCTACAGTGAGTGGCCAGCAGCCAGAGTGAGCTGCCAATAGCCACGGTGAGCGACATCCAGAGGCCGGCAACCGATCTGCCTCATCCGGGAAGAGCGCAATGATGATACCAACATGGGCCAGTAAAGCAACATCCTCTGCAACTAGACTAAAGAACAAAAGGATAGCAACTTGTCTGTTCCCCTCCTCCAACTCCCCAATACTGTTCCCCTCCTCCAACTCCCCAATACTGTTCCCCTTCCCCGATTCCCCAATAAAACCTTAAAAAAAAATAAATAAAAGATTTATACTTGGTGAACATCATGCCAGATGTGTTTCCTTGTTAAAAAAAAAAAAGCAAATAGAAATATTAACAACTGGAAACATTGCATATCATTGTGCTTATACTTCTCAAGCTATTATTAGAAAGTTATCAAATTTAATTTCACTTACCAAAGAAACAAAATAAAGAGAAACTGAAGGGAACTTTAGCCTCCTTATAAACATTTTTGAGGAAAATAGATATTAATTGATAACCATGAGCATAGGATTATAAAAAGATGGAATTAACATTAAAAGTTTTGCTGGTAAATATTTTTTAAAGTCATATTTTCTGTTTAGTATTTAGTGATTCCCTGCTATGAAAAATGAGGTGAGTAAGGTATTCTTCCTGCTATCTTCCATCTTCCTATAATCCCCAAGTTTTACTAATTACATTGTTATTACATATTCAAGGTTTATATTTGCATGAATTGATGCGCAATCTAAGGGCCTGAACAAAGGCTCAAATTCAAGATCCCAATTAATGACTTCTAATATTTACTTGGCATTGGTTACCAGAATTTTCAGCAAAATATTTTTTACTTAGGAACTGTGTAGCATAGACTTATTATTCTATTTAAGAATCCTGGTTTAGCTGAGCAATCCCAACTAAATTGCTAAGGTTCAAATACGGGTCTATCGCTTCAAACTGTGTGAACTTACATACATCAGTGCCTTTATAAGCAGTGGCTTCCTGTTCTGTAATATGGAGATAATAAAATACCTCCTTCACTGAGTTATCATAAGGACTGAATGAAATAATTTATGTATACCTAGTATTTAACATAGTGCTTTAAAGTAGTTACTGATCTATCAGTGATAGTTATGTCCTTGTTATTACTGTTTTTGTAATTTTTACTATCTTGTCCCCTACCTACCTCAGTGTAACTTCATAAAACACCATTTCTCAAAATATGCTCCTGTGATACTGAATTTATAGGATCTCAGATTAGCCCATTCTCTCTCTGCTTGGCAACTGCAGTTCTGTCAGATTGAATGCACTTACCCAATTTTATAAGGACTAACAATCTGTCTACCTGCCAAATCACCTGTCTTTTTAAGAATTTCCTTAATGTACTCTCAGTCCAAGAGTTATTTACTGATATGCCTAGGTAACTTTAGGCACTCCTCTTTCAGGGTTACATTTTATTCTAAATAGTCCTATATCATAGTTTATCACGTTCTGTCACATTTTGTGGTCTCCATTTTGGTCTCACTTCTAGACAGTAAATTTATTTTAGAAAAGACAATTTTGTCTATGTGTACTCAGTCCCTGACATCATCGTCATCATCATTATCATCATCTCATCACCCTCTCATCGCTATCATTGTGGTCACAGAACAGTAATATTTATTACGTTTTTATCACATAAGAGGTATTCAATTCTATGAACCTTACATACATTATATGAATAATGCAATCTTCCTATTAGTTCTTAGGAGAATTAAATTATTCCCATGTCTGAGCATGTGAAATGGAGGTACAGAAATGTTCAGAAGCTTGCTCAGGGTTACACCGCTGAGAGTCACAAAGCCATCATCTGCAGCTCTAGAGCCCAACTGGTTAATGCCACACTGACTACAATAAATCCTCAAAGTTTTACAAATGAGTATGTGATGCCCTAAGGTAACCTTTAGCCCAAACATCAGTATATTTTCAAGGAGTTTTTAAGCAATTCACAAGTCATGGACTAGGTTCAGTACTGTGAAGGATGGAAAAGAACTACTATATAAGTCAGAGATCCTACTTTCAAGTACCTTATAAGTTGGATGAGAAAAATAAAGGGTAGTATACATGAAAACAAAAAACCAGATGGTATACTGGGGGTGCCAAAAAAATGTACACAAGTGGACACTTTGGTGGCTCAAGCAGCAGTTTGCTGTAAACAGAAGTGTCTGGGTGCTGATGGTAACCACTTTGAGCCCCTCTTGTAATTGCAGATGTCAAATATGACTTGTATTCATCTTTTGTTATTGATATATATTGAGTATTACAATTTTAATACAGTTTTCCTTTCTTAAAATGTGTATACATTTTTTGGCAACCTCTGTATATACTAGAACGAATTGTACTTAAGTTAAGAAATATTAAAATTTGGTGAGGGCCAGAGAATCTGGGGAAAATGTTAGTATGAGATTATTTTAATGCAATATATTCTGCTTTTAAATTCTTTCCTGATTCTTCTAGTTTAAGAATGCAGTACTCCAGTTTCTGTGAGTCTATTAGGTAAGCAATTGATTGAAACAGTTGTAAAATCAATTATCTCACAGAGCAGAATGTAAGAGATATTTTGTATATATGTTTGAATTTTGAACACATATGAGGAAAGTAAATATAGTCACTATCTTTAAAATATTGTCCTAAATATTAAAATATGAATTTATAAATGACTTGTAGTTGAAATTTGAACACTTGTCTTTATTACCCACTGTTTCAATGTCGTCTGAAGAAATGATAAATTGTGACCATAAGTGTTTCATTACATAACTAAGCATTTGTACCCCATTTTTTTTCTATAACAATCAACTCAATGATTAACATAGAAAAGCAAATTAACGATCTTGAAAAACTATACCCAGAAGAACAAAGAGGCTTCTTTCAAAAATGTCCATATCAGGAGGTCCAAAATTACCTTGAGGTCAATTAACTAATATATATTACGTGTTTACTTTATGCAAATAGCTATCAAGAAGGAAGAGTCTAATAAAAAAGTGATTTCCGAAATGATAGGAGGGAAATACAGAGATAGGTGAAGAAAAGGAAACCCCCACCTTTCAAAAAATCATATATATATGCTTTTGTTAGGACTGAGGATATGAAGAGTGAATCACAAATCCCCAAAACATTGTGCTTTTATTAAATCTAAATGAGAATTAAATGACTTTTTTTCCTACACTAAAAACTGAATAATTTAGAAGCTCAAAAAACCTCTACCCTTAAAAACTAATTCATACTTTATTATATATTTTCTAAAACAACTGAATCACCAAATTCTGTAAACTTGAAGTAACTCAATATCTTACTCAGATTATGGATTCTGACAATAAGAAAGGCCTGTAATTTAACCTTACTATACTTAGAAAGCTCACTGTGTGTGTGTGTGTGTGTGTGTGTGTGTGTATACATATTTATACACACACACATATATGGTAGAGACTCTAGGAAAATAATAAAGTCAGAAACACAAAATAAACATAGGAAGTATCTGTTAATTCAAGAATAACCAGAAGAAAAATTAGTTTGAGTTTGCCCACCTTAAATTAATAGCTCTGCAAATAAACCATTTGAGCATATTCTGAGGGGAAGTAAGTAAACTTGAAAAAATAATTTGGTCAAAATAGTTTTTATCAGTGATCAATTCTCTTGAAATTAGTGTACCGATTCTTCATTAGGGCTTTGTAATAAACTACTCTTTTTACTCCATTTGGAAAGAAACTTCAAAGTACTTCAAATCTTTTATATCTACTAGTTATATCAATTAGTTTAAATATAGCATGACAGTGACTTTATCTTCATCCCTAATGTGTTATTGAAATGATTGGCTAAATAAAAGTCATTACTCATCAAAGATAAAACCTAATAGCAAACACTTACATACCAGGCATTTTAATAAGAATTTTGTCTATGCCAAGTAATTTAATCCTTATAACTGTATAAAGTACTTACTATTATCATGGTGATTTATAGATGAGGAAACTGAGGTACAAGTTTTCATAACTTGCTTAATTTCAAAGATATAAACAGAGGAGCCAGACTGAAATCCACAGTCTCGCTCAGGTATCTTGTTATTAAAAAATGAAAAACTATAATGATATCATTATTTAAAAAATTTAAATTGTGAAGAGCAATTTTTTACAGTGTGTTAGAAACTATGGAAGAGAAAAAGGAAGAGTGCCCAGTCTGACCAAACGCAATATGCAAATGAATAGTGAAAATTAATTTAACGGGAAAATGAATGTCAGTGCTATTAAATATCATTATAATAACCCCTTCTTTTAAATCATTGCAAATACTTTAAGATTAAATTATCTAAAAGGATTTTATAAATATCAAGATGTTAAATACAGAAGGCTGCAGAACATATTAGCCATGCCGCTAAATGCTGGCATGCCTGATGACACAAATGAAACATTTAATGTGTTTATGTATAACCTAATTTAATCCTCATGACAACCCTAGAACACAGATAGTCTTATTATCTACCCCACTACAATCTTGTTGCCTATTTTACAAATTTAAAATAAGGGCTGGCCAAGTGGCTCAGTTGGTTAAGAGCTCGCTCAAGAGTGCAAGCTGAGCTCTGAGCAACGGCGGTTCGATGCCAGCCCGAGCTGAGTTGCCGTTAAGCTGCCAACAGGTGGCAGGATGGCTCAGCTAAAAAGAAAAAAAATAATAATAAAATAAAAATAAAAACAAAGCAACAACAACAAAATCAAAACACAAAACAAGAACCCTGAAGTACAAAGAGATGGTATAACCTGCCCAGGGGTGCATGGTAATCAGGTGGTAAAACTTAAGCCTTCTGGCTCCAGATTCACTACAGCCCACCACCTAGAGAACTGCCTCTTGATTGGAAGTACAGTGGGACCAGTTATCTGTAGATATGCTGATCTGACTTCGAGGTGTGGTGATGACTTAGATACAACTGCATACCCAGGGGAGGCTGGAGAAGAAAGCACATCTATACTCAAAAATTATTGGCCCATCATGCTTGCAGCTAGTCTGTCCCTAATTATCAGCAGTAACCCAGCATGGATTTAGGAGAGGCCATTGATTCTTTTCATCTGAGCATTCTGTGCAGTTTTTCTCTAGATGTAGACTTCTCAAATAGGAAATAAATGGGCGGGAACTTTAAAATGCTAAGAAACAATAATTGATGTAATAGTAAACAAACAGAATTTTATTATTGAAATGAGCATTACCCTGAACTAACCCAACCAGCATCACTACAACACATACTAACAGGAGGGCCGGACAGATAGAAATGATAATCAACCTCATCTTTCTGAGACACATACAGTCTTTTTCCTTTCTTTAGTTATTGATCAAATGTTTAAAAGATAATGTCCACTTCCCAATTCATTTTGAAGAGAACCCTTTTTACTTAGTCATTTCCGGTCTTATAAAACCAGGCCCCTATGTGTGGCCTCTGGTAGGATGCCAGGACCCAAGACTTAAACTACTGCAATCTGCAAAGATTAATTTTTGCAGCAGAGATTAAGGAAAAGAAAGTGGATACCAGCAGCAACTAGAGGAACAGCCTTCTATCTGAGAAGAGTGCAAACTAGTTCCCAGACTCCATTTAGACCACCTTGAGTGTTTTATTCATAACTTTGGCTTTTGAATTGCGCAGAGGCTGCCTTTTGTTTGCAGATCTGCACGGGAGCCTTGTAATTCCCAGTGTCAAGGGCACACCAGATTCCGTGATCTGCAAGCAACTCCTCTTATCAGCATTAATTACTGCTCTGCCAGGCTTGTGGAGGAATGTAATCAGAAGCCTTATGCAGAGGCCCCTGTTCCGAAGCCTGCTCATTTCCAGGCTCTTGCCCCTCGCCCATTAACTGTTGGCTTCCCACCCTTTTGATTTCTCTTCTTGTGTTTCACTTTCTCCCTGGGTGGGCACATCTGCCTTCCTGGCTTCAGCTGAAATTTCTATTATGATGACTTCTAATTATACATGGGTGACACAAGCCCTTTTTGGAAATTCCACACCTGTATTTCCGATTGCCTATGAAATACAACTCAAACAACTAGTTTCAAAATTGGCTCATGCTCTTTTTCCACCCTCGGACCCATATCCATTTTTCTCTGCATGATCCCAGTCTGAGCCCAAGTCTCCACACACTGGATAGACAACACTGAATCAAAAGAAAACCTCGGGTTCGTCCCTGACTCAGTCCCTCCTTTAACTCCTGCATTATCCCACCACAGCCAGTCAGTAATCAGATCACCTCAGTCCAACCATAGATGTTCTCTAGAATTGTTCCTACTTGAGAATGAATGCCTGCTGTCGGTTTCTCCGCATTTCATAACTGAAGGATTCCCAGAGCCCATCAGCCTGATTGAGGCTCTCACCATGGTTATCTCTCTCATTGCAACATGTTACTTTTTTAAATGCGAAATATTTTGCTTTCCTAGTCTCTAAATTTTTAGTGATCAGTGTATTTACTTTAGTCATAGCAGAATACATTTTGCAAAGTAAAAATTAATAAAATATATAAAAGCCAGCTATAATTTAATCTCAAAGTACTTTTTTTAAACACGAGTTTGCTTCATATTGCTCTCAGTATAAATCTAAACTTGTTAGTCTGGTGTTCAAGACAGACGTCCATCACCTGTATCCTGTCTTCCTCACGGACATTATAATTTGGACACACTGAAAAGTGGGCACTGCTCACTGCTGGTGACTCTGTACACAGAGTCTGGCACATAGAAAGCACTGAATAGAGGCTTGTTGAATGAATGAATGAATGAATGAATGAATGTGTTATTCATGACAGCCCATCCTTACAAAGCCCTTTATGTACTCCCTGTTCGCATGTTAGTCCCTCTACTTGGAAATCACTTTCTGCTTTTCCAGACCTGGCTAATAATTGCTACCTTTTCTGCAAAGTCTTGCTGACATTTGACCCTTTGATTCGCTTATCATTAATTAACTCAACAAATGTTTATTCAGTACATACCAAGAGCCTGGGGCATAGGATACAAGAGCCACAGTCTAGTGTGGAAAACACATACATTAATATAAAGCAACTGCACACTTTCACGTAATGTCTCCTACATATTCACACAGATATTGTTGCCTCCTTCTATCTCCACAGAACTTGATACATAAAGAAAAAAATTTATATCACTGAGAACTATTATATTGATTTATAAAAATCCTCTCCAATTAGAATCTGATATACCTCCCAACTATATCGTACTGCTCTGAATTCTCCTTAGATCCTGCTAAAATGAGCATACACTCCAGCCAATAGTAAGCCGCCAATAAATAGTAGCTATCCACATAATTATGCTGAGGGTACAATATAGAAGAATGAGCCTGTGCTTTCAGAGCAGATTGCCAAGTGGAAACTCAGACTATCTGACTTATGCAATTAGGTTCTGGAGTGGATCTATTAACTTTCCTGGCCTCATTAGCATCTTAATAAATCAAGTGGGACAATGCTTACTTCATGAAGTTTTTGTGGGTATCTTGTAAGAAATAAGATAGACTATGAAACTGGGATTTTTGAATGCTTATAAGCTGTTTGACTAATTTAGGAAAAAATAGCATGATATAGGTAGAGAAACCTCAATAGATTGGATAAGTAGAAGAATGTATACAACAAACAAAGAATAAACTGAGTTGCAGGTCAAGTCTTCCTAGCTGAGAAACTCTAAGTGGGTGGTGGTAGAAAAAATACACACAATAGGTAAACTCATGCTTTAGTTTAACTGGAAAAGAAAATATAATATCTCCTTACTGAAGATTTTTTTTTTTTTTGAGGGCAGTGTCACTGGCCCTCATATGTGGGACCCGAACCAGGGCTGCTGGCTTCCCAGGCCAGCGCTTAACCACCGCGCCACTCAGCCAGCCCAATATCTCCTTACTTAAAAGGGGCAAGAAGGTGATGTCAAAATATATTGTGCATTTACATTATTGTGTTAAATATACTAAACTGTATTTTTTTTTCATTTCAGAGCATAACTTTAGTCATTTTAAACAAATGTATTTGTTGTTAAGTCTTGATTTTAAAAACACCGAAAGATATAATGCCTGGCCTATAGGGAGCACAAAATCAATATTCTGGGGCTCTGAAATGGCAAAAATAGGCAGAACCCCCCCCCTCCATGGAGTCTGCCTCAAGAGTGCTCTCTTCTATTCTTGTTCTTACACTTACTTCGATAGGGTTTTGATTCCTTTTAGATTCCTTTCGCAAATTTTTAACTGATGCCTGAAGGAGTATACATAAAGAGAGTCTTCATTGGGTCAAGACTCCAGGACTTGATGAAGCTGAGATCACACCAGACATTCCAAAGGCATTTTTATAGACTACACACACAGCTCGAATCAGAGAACATCATTCTGCAGGGTAGTTTTTTTTGCATTTGCTCTAATACAAGATGAACTCTTCACATATGAACTCTGAGAAGAAGGTTGACTGACATCAAACAGTTCAGTATTGAGCTGCTGCGTGGATGGCTCAGTGGATAGGGCGTGCGCCCTTAACAAACAGTTCAGTACTCCCCAAAACATATATTTTAACTACAGAGTATATTTAGAGGACAGAGTTCAACTTCAGTTGATTTCCTGCAATTCTCATGCTTTTTATTGGCCATGTCTCCTTTTTTCCTTTCATTCTATTAAATGCACCCATCCTCTTGGCCCGATGAAGCTAGAAATAATGAGCAAATTCTGAAAGCAAGTATTCACTGAAACAAAGGACAATTTTATAAAATCCTACAAAATTTCAATGTAAAGCCATGATGAAACACAAGAAGCAAAAATTTTAAGAGCACTCTCCAAAATAAATACATAGGGAAGAAAACTGCACATTTTTGAATGGCTATGTACCACAAGGTCCCACAGTCAATATTCTATAAATGTGTCCTTATGTAATTCTTCCACACAATACCTTCAGGAAATTGTAAGAGGAAGGCAAAGTAAGCTTACTGCATTCATGATCAAGTAGGCTAAGATGCAGATACCGGATTTGAACCAATATCTATAAAAATATAAAATATATACTGATTCTGCAATGTTTTACTACCCACAGGGAATGCTATCATTGAACTCAAGGACCACCTTGAATTTATGACAAAAATAAATTGGAGTTTTACTTTTGAGGTTTAAACATATGTAAAGACTTTATTTCTCTTTTAAACATTGAATCATGCACTAGTGAGTCAATTTGCAATTTTCCTTGGTTCATGATTTTGTAAATAAACATGGCATTGCTTTTGGCAGTGTGTCAGTCTGACTTGTTTTCACAGAAGAAACTGAATGAAGTCATCGAGTAGATTTTCTGGCCAGGTCATAACAATATAATTTACAGCATATTAGCTTTTTCATATCATATTGATTTTTCATGGTGAAGGCCTTCCAAAACCACAATGGAAGCTAATTCTGTGCTAAGGAACAAAAACATCAAATTAAATGTTAAGACATGTGCCAATTCAGATATTGAGTTGATATTACAAAATAAACATTTGCTTTTTCTTAAAAACACTGGGTTCATCCATGATTAGAGCCATATATGATAAAAAGAATCTAAAAAGCAAAGATGAAAGCCAAAAGTAATTACTTTCTAGGGCCAAGAATAAGAAATCTCATCTTATTTTTAAACATCTTTATTGAGATACAATTCACATACCATAAAATTCACGCTTTTAAGGTGTACAATTCAATAATTTAGGATTTTCATAGAACTATGCAAACAATAACTTGAACTGGAAGGTCATCAGTGTGAGAAAAAAGAAATATTTGAAATAATTCAATCATACATTGATTCTATGAAATGATGTAAGGCATAAAGTAAGCCAAGGTTCAGGAAATATTTACACGTTTTGTTTTTTTTCTTCTGGACTGGAAAACTTTCTTCACAGGATGTTTTCAATGCTAAATCCCATAAAAGGATCCTTGTTCAGTTCTTTAAATATTATTTGAGAAGTCCTGAATTTCTACTAGATCAGGTTTTGGAGTAGAAACTTCTTGGTATCAATCCCTGATTCCCTCAACCCAAACTCTTACTTACACTTTAAAGCGAACAATTCTTAAAGCCAAAACAAAGTAAAACATCTTTAATCTGCTTTGTTGCTTTTTTTCCTTAAACCAATTCAATTTTAAGCTTTTAAATTTGGATTCAGAATTAAATAATAAATCCTAAAAAAGTTTCATCATTTATATAAAAATGCTGTATTTTTCAATAACTTCAAACATAAAATATTGCAATAATGGTACAAAGAAACTTCTATACGACTTCAACCAGATCCCCTGGTTATTAATATTTCATTGTTTGCCTCTTTACTTGAAACATCCAGATTTTCCCAGAAAAAGATGCTGTATAACTTGCACATAATCTCCCAATCAGGAACTCGACATTGTTTCAACACTATAATCTAACCTACAGACTCCTTTAAATTTGGTCAAATGTCCCAGTGGTCTGGACAATATCTCCTTTCCCTTGCAGGTCCACCCTCCTTCCTTCAATAAGGAGCTATTCCTCAACCTTGCCCCCAATTTCATGTCCTTGACAAATTCAGGAATCTAGATGAGCCTCAATCTAGGTCTGTCCATCGTTTCTTCTTCAGCAGGCCCCAGCAGGAGTATCCCAAGAGTGATACTGTGTTCTCAGTGCAGCATATCAAAAGAGATAGAAGGTCGACCCCCCACAACCAGCACTGGTGATGTAGACATGATACATGTAAACATGACATAACCAATGAAAACTGGTGATATGAGTATGATACATATAAACATAATGGGTGACATTTCCACCAGGTTTCTCCACCCACAAAAATGTTTTACCCTTTGTAATAGTGGAATTTTCTAGGAAGGTATTTTTAGTTTGTGGCAATATTCTGTTCCCATTTGACTCCACTGAACCGTCTTGATGTTCTTTGATGATTTTCATCTCAAATTCCCACCACCATGGCTGCCAAATGGTGATTTTTTTCATTTGTAAATATCAACATTTAACAGTTGATATTTCCCCCATAAAAAAATGGCTTAATATACCCATTGACACGTTTTTATCAGTATGGACACAACTGACACAAAAAGTATACAATTCAATAATTTAGCATTCTCATAGAATTACGCAAACAATAACACAAACTAAGCTTAGAATGTATTCATCATCCTCCAGATTAGCAGCCATTCCTCATACCCATCCCCCAGCCCTAAATCTGTTTGCATAGATTTATCTATTCTAGATGGTTTATGTAAATAGAATCATGCATGATGCATGATAGGTCTTCTGTGACTTATCTATTTCACTAAGCATAATATTTTCATAGTATATTCATGTGATGGCATGCATCAAACACTTCATTTCTTTTTATTGCAAAATGACATTCCATTATATGGATATAAGATATTTTGTTTAGCTATTCATCAATTGATGAGTGTTCAAATGATGAATGGCTAACTAAACAAATTAGCCATTTTCAACCAGAGAAACAAGACTAGTAGAAGACAGAAAGAGACGTTTTGAAAGGAATTGTTTTATATGATTGTAGAGACTGGTTAGATTTCTCCAAAATCTGTAGGGCAAGCCATCAGAAAGGGTAGACTGGAACTTTTGAACATGACTAAAGCCACTGTCCACAAGCAGAATTTCTTCATCCAGAAAGCCTTACCTCTGCTCTTACGGCTTTTCAAGGCAATGAATCCGGTCCACCCAGGTTATCTAAAATAATCTCTCTTATTGAAAGTCAACTGATTATGGACTTTAATCAAATCTATAAAAAACTTTCACAGCAACATTTATATTAGTTTTTGATTGAATAAATGGGGACTGTATTGTAGTCAAATTGGCATATCAAAGAAAAATATCACAATGGATAATCTGGGGTTTTCTTTTTTTTTTAATCTATGAATAATGCTGCTGTGACTACCCTTGTTCAAGTTTACAGTGACACATGGCTTTCATTTCTCCTGGATGTTCAGTTAGGGGTGGACTCGGGGTCATATGGGGTCTCTATGTGAAGATTTTGAGGAACTGCCAAGCTGTTTTCAAAGTAGATGAAACACTTTCAATTCCCAACAATGTGTGAAATTTTGACTTTCTTCTCACCCTCATTAATACATACCATCTCTTTTTTTGATTACCGACAACTTAGAGGGTGTCCCATGTCCTACTCTGATTGCCCCTGAGTGGGTACCATTGAATGTATACATATAATCTTCCCAATCCCCAGGGTGGACAGTGATCCCAGAAGGGCCCCTCTTGGCAATCTCTTTCCCTGGTTCTCTCTGTTCAACTTCTGATTGCTCTGCTGTTTTACTTTTTGTTATCAGTATTATGGAGCTAAGTCAGCCCCCTAAACTGTTCTCCACCTAGAATTGTACTTTGGTGGCAGCTCTAGCAAAAAAATACAATGGGAGTACTGTAACGCCCATCAGCTATAGCTATTATTATTGAAATGGCTGTTTCTTCCTTCAAGTCCATCAGTTTTTGCTTCATATATTTTGGAATTTTGTTTAAAAAAACAAAACAAAACAAAACAACAATTAGATAGATAGATAGATATAGATATATATATATAGATATATAGATATAAATATAAAATCAAAATTATCAAATATATATGAAACAAAATATATATATATATACTTAAAATTGCTATACTTTTTTATACTTTTATAATAAGTATATACTTAGTATATACTTATTAGTATAAGTATATACTAATTATATATATACTTATAATTGCTTTATCTACATATACAATTATAATTTATATCTATCTATCTGTCTATCTGTCTATCTATCTATCTATCTATCTATCTATCTATAATTCCTATATCTTCCTAGCAGAGTGAACCTTTTATCATTTGAAATATCCTTTCTATCTAGTAAGGTTTTTAAAAGTTTGAAATCCATTTTATTTGACATAGTATGTCCACTTTACCCTTCTTATGGTTGCTGCCTTCATTTTGAATCTTTCTCCAACTTTTTAAGTTTAAGCTCTTGTATCTTTGAATCTAAAATGTGTCTCCTGTAAATCTTCTTCTTTATCCAATCTGGCACTCCCTACCTTCTGATTGGATTGTTTAATCTATCCATACTTAATGTTATCCCTGAGAGGGCAAGTCATCTTTTTGACTACGTCATCTTAGTATGGAACTCCTATGCACAGATTCAACTGTGGTGGGTAATCAGGACACAGTACTCTCAGCCTGCCAGCCTGGAATGGCCCACATTTGGTCTGGGTGAAGGAAAGTAACCTGCCTGTCTGACATAAAGTTTCTGCATCATAGGGCTGGAGGTGATGATAAATTCTTGCGGCCTGCCCCTTCTGAGATGAAGTAATGCTAGAGTAGAAGCTAGGGGGTGAAGGAATCCCTGTTATCTTATAGCATCCAGTTCATCAGAACTCCGAGTAGCTTCAGTAAAACAGGGCTGAAGAGCGGTCATAGCTGAAATGCCACTCAGGTTCATGTGGTTCTTATCAAGATTTACTCAGTTTTCTTGAATGAGTAATTCTCCATTTGCACAATTTCCAGGGAATTTAAATAATTTTTAAATATTCTCCATTAAATAGTTGTTCATTGGAGAGAGAGTATACTGCATTCCTCAATTTAAAAAAATGAAATAGTGATCCCACTTACTGCAATAATTATATTCTAATATACAAAGTTATTTTTTTAATTTCACTAAATTATATGTATATAATTAGATGTATAATTCAGAACTGAAATATGTACTTCCTAAATATAGTTGGCATCTATTATATCCCTGGAACCATTAAGTACAAGTTGTTACAAAGATAAATAAAATATAGACCCTGACTTCAAGTTACCCACAATCTAAAAGAAGATCTAACAGAAAAACTTGAAGATTTATGTATATCTTCATAATAATTTAAAACAGTGAAGATACCAACAAATTCAAATTTAACCTACTCAGCTTTTTTATCTTCTTTTCTTTTTTTCTTTTTGGCTAATTTACCTGTCTCATTTATTCAATAAACATGAAGTTCATTCACACCCTCTCTCTTTCCAAGTTTTAAACCATCTGAGAGCAAAACCCAAAATCAAACAGATGGAGAGAAAAATGGCAGTTTTATTACTGACAAAGCTGGACTAGCTGGTACAAATGAAATATCTGGCCAGTGTGTTCAGACTTCCTGTTACTTTCATTGATTTAAACTTGGCCACTAAGAACTGTTGGCCAACCCATGCCCACCACCCATTGGGGTAGAGGGTGTCGTGCACACACTACCTGAAGGAACAGAGAGGCAAGAAATGTATGAGCTTAAAGGAAAGATTGGTCCAGAAGAGGAAGCCTAGAAAGAGTGGAGTCACCTGTTTGTTGTTCTTCCCCATCTCAGCAAACAGATAATAGGGTTAGGTGGGATTTGCATGTGTGTGGTGTGTGTGCATGCGTTTGTGTGTGTATATGGTGGTGGTGGTGGTCCAAAGTGAACAACATAAAACAAGGTCCCACAACCTAGTGACACTTCTTTCCAGAGTGCTGCCTTCTCTAGCAACCATATGTTTCACTGCAATCTAGTGACTGCCACCCATATTCTACTGTATTTGGCTTCTTTAAGTACTCTTACTATCAGCATATTAGTAAAAAATTAATTAACTGATCCAAAGTATGTTTATTTTAAAATTCTCTTAAAATGACCCTGCTGAGGTGTAGAAGTGAAGCTGCCTCACAGAACAAAAAGAAACAGTGTCTCCTTTGAATATGGCTTTTCATAGGTATTCCTTCCAAGATGTTGTATCATGTAGCGTATAAACAGAAAGTCGTATTTTATATTTTTTTCCCTGTGTTCTTGGCTATTTCCCATCTTATTTCTGAAAACCACCTGCTTCAGTCATAGTGGCCAGAACACGTTCTTGCCGACCTACCCAGCTGCTCAATAGATGTCTAGTGTGTTACCATCTGATTTATAGCACCATGGGTGAGGTTATGAGTCAATCAACCAACTCTGTTAGTATTTTTATAAATATCTAGTATTCTGACTACATCTAAATTAGATCACAAGCTCTTTGGGGAATGTGTCTTGTCTGTGCTGCTTTATGCTTTGCACACTTACCATACTCTATAAATATTCTTGCAGAATATTTATGACAAGCCTAACATGGCAAGCAATTTCACCAGGGCCACTGTTACCCTGGTGGATTTAAAGCTACATAAATGACAGTAGCTACCTACCTTGTAATATTTTATCTAGAAGAACCTAAGCTCCACACCAACTTTCAGATTCTACTCAATTTTTGTAGCTTGCTGAAATCTCAGAAATGGTTCAATGCTGTTTCAAAGTGTAGGGATGGTTCAATGCTGTTTCAAACTGTAGAGATGCATCATCAGAGTAAAGTCCCTCTGAATTAGAATCCAAATTTAAGGCAGAAAGGTATAAGTTCAAATCTCATCTCAACCAGTCTCTATTTGGCCTTAGACTTCTCTAAACCTTAGTTTCCTCACTTGTAAATGGGAATAATAATAATAATTATGCCTACCTTCTAGGGGTGTTATGAAAAGTAAATAAAACCTAACACTTGGTTTACAATCAGGACTTGTTAGCTGGTAGGAATCATGGTAGTAGGAATTGGAATAGGAATAGTGGTGACATCAGCAGCTGTAGAGGTAAAAATCCATGCAGATTTATCTGCAAAAACTAGAGAAGTCATTGCATGTTATTAGAAGAGGGAAAAAGTGAGGGAGATTTGGGAATGCAGAAGTCCAGTTAATATGATAAGAATATGGACTCTGGAAGCAGGCTTGGAATATGACTGTACTTATAACAAAACCTAAACAATTGTGTGTTCCCAGTTTAAAGAAAGGTTGTGTTGACAGGATGAGTATAGTTTCTAAGAAGCCTAGACAAATGAAAATCTAAAATAACAAGTTATGAATGTGTTCTCTGCATTGATTAGAATACATTATTCTGATCTGATATAGGAATTTATGTGGATGTGGCAGATATGACCTTACCCAGGAGATGGATACATCACATTGTCAAACTGAGCTCCTTCTCAGATCACCCAGCTATCTCCCTTGGCTACAGTGCTGTGCTCCTCATATAACTTCTGGTGCAAGTTTGGCAGCCAATGACCATTTCCTTTTAGGGAGGGAGTATTTGGGTCCCTTTTACAGGTGGAATTAACAAGATGGCTATTGGATTTATACATCAGCCCTTTGTGAATTGAATCGACAGTTCCAGAGATATAAATAAACTAAAAATGCTCTAATACAACAGTTTCCAAGACTTGAGAACCTTAGAACCAGGCTCTGGAATATCATAATGATACAAAATATGTCTAAATATGTGATTTCCTGTCTGGTCAACCACTAACCACACTAGATAGCACCTCTCTTAACTCTCCCATTATAATAAAATCTAAAAATATAAAGACAAAAAAATCCAACTTGATCTTAGACTCCTCCAAGATAAAAAAATATAGGTTATAAACCAGGATTTAGGAATCTAGTTAAAAACATGCATAATTACCATTTATTTCTTACACTTAGAGCAAAATATATCTCACTAATCCATCATATTCTAGACATTCCAGGGAGGAAAAAAAAAACTGAAATGAAAGGAAGAAAAGCAAGAAATCAGTGAAGAACATTAAATAGATTAAATGCAAACTGTGTTGATGCTTGTATTTTTTCTTCTATTCATGATATTAATTAGAAAACAAAAGAAGAACAAAGACAACCCTGGGGTTAAATTAATAAGCTAAATAAAAGCTTAGGTATAGACTGTCCCTGCAGCATTTTCTTCTGAAATAACTATCCTGCTTTATATTTACACCCAGCTTTCTCTTGGTAAAGTATTTGAGATAAAGGTGTTTCTAACATATTCAAATTAAAAGAATTTGGTGCTTTCCATCTAACAAGAGTGCCCTCATTATGGATGAATCCCACGTGCTCTTACAGACCACCCCAGTCCGTCAGCACAAGGATATCCATTGGTTTACATAATTCACATAGTGGTGGCTTCATAATTACAGGGTCATGATTTCATTTACAAGCTCCATTAAAAACCTCAATTTCCTATTTTAAAATAAAATCCACAGATTACCCCAAAATATGTAAACTTTATAATTTGTGGTCATGACCTGCTCCAGAAATAAAGGTGGCATTTTAGGGAAATCAAATAAAAATATTTTTATAGTCTACCACCTCAGGGAATTTTTTTTTCTTTATGTCTAGTTAACACTGAACAAAAGATCTTAATTTATAAGAAGAATTTACTTGGATTCAAATGTAAATAGTCATTCAACTTTTTTTTTTAATTTTTCCTACTTTTTTCTTTTCTTTTTTTAAATTTTATTATTATTATTATTATTATTATTATTATTATTATGTTACAGATGTACAAAACAATGCAATAGTTATTTTTTTCACCCCTTACAAAGTGACTCCCCCCACACCCTATATCATACATATCTATTACAATTCCATTGAATCCATCCCTACACTATATTCCACATCCCATGACTATATATGTGTTAAATTATAGTTGACATATAATATTATTCAGCGGCACCTTCAGATGTACAGTGCAGTGGTAAGGCCACTACACCGTCCATGAAGTGGTCTCCCTGAAAGGACATGCATCCATCTGTTTCCCTAAAAAAAATATTTACCAACTTATTAATTATATTCCCTAAACTGTCTCTTCTGTCTCTGCAGTAGTATTGTAGTTATCAGTTTATGTTGCCTCATCCCTTCCCCTTCTCCCATCCCCATCCCATCTAGCCCTCATCAGTTTTTTTCTTTGTGTCTCTAAGACTATTTCTGTTTACATTGCTCATTTATTCAGTTCTTTAGATTCCACATATAAGTGAGATCATATGGTATTTGTCTTTCTCTGACTGACTTATTTCACTTAACGTAATGTTCTCTAGGTCCATCCATATCATTGCAAATGGTACGATTTCTTTCTTCGTTATAGCTGCATAATATTCCATTGTGTAAATGTACCACAGTTTCTTAATTCAGTCGTCTACCGATGGGCATTTCAATTGTTTCCAAGTCTTGGCTATTGTAAATAGAACTGCAATGAACATAGGGGTACATATATTTTTTTGAATTAGTGTCTTGGGTTTTTCAGGATAAATGCCTAAGAGTAGAATTGCTGGGTCAAAAGGTAGTTCCATTTCCAGTTTTTTGAGATACCTCCATACTTATTCTAAGAAGGATAAATAGTAAGCGTGGAATTTTCAAAGAGCTTATATTCACAACAAAGTTATTTCCATCAGGAGTTCTCATAAGTTTGTGACCAATATGTCTTCTTTTGATTTTGAACAAGACTAAATTAAACTTACTTTAGGTAGGATGGGGTGATGGACAGGGGTGAAGCAGGCTTATGACTATTTCATACTCCTTTTGGCCACAGAATGCCTGGGTGCAATCAAAAACCAAATGTAGTTTTCTTCTCTTAGTGGGTTTCTTCCCAGACAAATATCCATCAGACTGTGTGTGTGTGTGTGTGTGTGTGTGTGTGTGTGTGTGTTTACAATGTGCATGTACATTCCTGCATGTAAGAGATATTCATAGTGTAGAGATATTCTTGACACTGATGGTAACTATAGATATTAGGGAAGTAACCAAAGAGAAATGAATCACTTAAAAACTTGATTTAGTTGTATAAATGCAATGTTACATTTTATGCATACTGCTTTCATTTCTGTATAATTTCCATGCAGAAAATATAATTGACATATGATTATACTTGTGTCAGTTCAGAATATACAAATTTTGTTTGATTATATCAAAAATCTGTTCATATGGTCACGTATGTACTATTTTTTATTGGTTTGCTCTTACAGCAAACCCATCTGCTCTCAAATTTAAAAAAATGGGAAGCAAAACTAGTTATAGATTATAGTCAGGAAAAAAGGTATTTTATAAATGGAAAAGAGAAATACAGAAAACAGTAGAATTATTTGAGCACAAGTGAGTGCTCAAATCTCAGAAACTACATTTTAATTAAGCAAAAAACATTTATTCTTTTTTTAATTATGTGAGAAATTATACAATTGTTATGAATATCAATCAAGACTTCTGTGGTTTTAAAAAAATAAAACTTGACTCTCCTATTTTTCTTAAAATAGTGGATATTTTTGATAGAACTATAGTGAATACATAAATAACTGAATTTGTTTCAATCAATCAAAAGTTTAGGATATATCTATGGTAATAGGTGAGCTCTATTAACACTAAAATTACATAATGCAAAAAAGAATGCATTAATTCATTTTACTTTACTACTCATTTATTCAACACATATGGGTATTGTACCTAATTAGTAGTAGGTACAGTTCTAGTTGTTTGGGAAACAATGAAGAAACAGACATAGAATTTCCCTGCTTTTAAGGACTTTCTATTCTAGTGGGAGGATTTTGGAATTTATAAATGTCTTTTGGGTGATGCAAAGAAAGTGCTTGAAGAATTCTGAAAGGATGATATAAAAAAATAAATAAATATTTTTATTTAATTTCCCGGAAATGCCACCATTAATTCTGCAGCAGGTCATGACCAAAAATTATAAAGATTACATATGGAAGATGTAATCACTGGAACACTTGGGTCAAGGAACTGATAGATCAGGAAATGGAATCTTTATCTAGGTAGAGTTTAAACCCAATAAGAATTACAACAGAATTTTTTAGGAAGAGTGCTACAATCTTCAGATATTTTTTTTTTAATGTCTATACTAGTCCCTTTGTTTTTCATAAACATCTTAGACTATCTTTCTCAGATCACATTTATTTACCTCCTCAGTTCTCAGGACTGATAGGAAAGTCATTCTCAGCATAGGAAAAGGATGAGATGGAAAATAGGATGCGAGAAGGGAAATAAAGAGACAAAGACTCATATAGAATATGAGGGCCGCAAGCCTCTCACTAATTATATAAAAATCTTGAGATTTACCCAATTCAAAAGATGAAATTTTTAAAACTAACTGAAGTTTCACACCAGAATATATGTAGACTATACAGATAGTGCCTTTTTACACACAGTATAAACTGTTGTTATACACTATTTTATTTATTCATGGAGTACTTTATTCTATACATATTGTTCACTGACAATGTTTGTAAAGATCCCATGAGTAAAAACTAGATCTTACTGAGAACTGTTACTTATATTTTTTCCCTCATCCCTCAGGATGCCCAGCATGTTGCTAAATCCCTTAATTATCTCAATAACTAAAGAGACTTACTTGATAAACATCAACACCCAGGTATAAGAAAGAAACTCTCTTATCCTTCTAAAGTCTATTTAGCTTAAACTGTGGCATGCAATATATCTAAAGAGAGAAACTTCAAAAATATTCCCTTTAAAGCAGAAAAAAAAAAAAAAAGACATGGATGCTTTCTCTTCCTGTCACTGTTCATCATAGAATTAAAAGTATGGTCAAGCAAAAGGAGCAGAAAAAGCAAATGTAGGCATATATAATTGCAATCATTTCCACTGCAAATACAAGAATATCAAGAGACAAAACACTAGGGCCGGCCGAGTTGGAAAGCCAGCAACCCCGGTTCGGTCCCACGTATGAGGGCCAGTGACACTGCTCTCAAAAAAAAAAAAAAAAAAAAAAAAAGAAGAGACAAAACACTAAAACTAATGAAGGAATTTAGACAGAGGATGCTGTATCAATATGCAAATTTATTAAGCCTTCTATACCCCAGTAATTACCAACTGCAAATGCAATAAAACAAAACAATATATACCACTTACAGTATCTATCTCTATCATTCTCTTATGCTTAAATCCCTTATATAAAATGGCATAGTATTTGCATATAACCTATACACATCCTCCCATTTACTTTAAATCATGTTTAGATACTTGTAACACCTTATACAATGCGAATGCTATGTAAATAGCTGTTATACTGTGGTGTTTAGGGAATAAAGACAAGAAAAAGAAGCGTGCACGTGTTCCCTACAGATGCAACCTTCCTAGGCCTAACTCCACAGTACAGGTTAGCAACACTGTAACATAGTCCCCTGAATATGTTTCATCCCCTGAATATGTTTCATCGCCCTTGGTTAAATCTACAGATGTGGAACCCACAGATACAAAGGGTCACCTGTAATAAAAAGAACAGGAATAGAAAATTTTAAAAGAGAAAACATAAATTGATAGGAAGTTAAAATTCTTGGAATGTTGAGATGGCTTAGTCTTGGGGAAAGATAATTATCGTTCAGTATTGATGCTAGAAGTGACAAAGAAATAGATATTTGGATATACTTTACAAATTGAATCAACTGAGAGATTCAATAGAACCAATAAATGAATGAGTTGTACCAGACAGAAATGTCCAGAAAGACACCTATTTTCCAGTATTAAAAAAGGTTGGGCCGGCCAAGTGGCTCAGCTGGTAAAGAGCTCACTCAAGAGTACGCTCTGAGCGACAGCAGTTCAATGCCCGGCCTGAGCTGAGCTGCCACTAAGCTGCCAACAGTGGCAGGATGGCTCAGCTAAAAAGGAAAAAAAAAAGGTTGTTGGAGATACCATGTTATAAGATTGTGACTGGTGACTACACTTGGAGCAGGAAATTTTGGAAGAGACAGATCAAATATTGATTTACATAGATGTTAAATTTGAGACTCCTGTTTATTCATTTCAGGAGAGACATCAAGGTGGTAACTATTGGGTTGTCGGAAAAGTCATGAAGCATTTTTGCAATGAAAAGCATAGAAAAAAATATGTCATGGCTTTTCTGATAACCCAATACAATGGTCAGTGGAGAAGCCCATTCGGGGGTTAACATAAGGAAGACTAAATTTTGAAAGCCCCTAACCTACATAGCCTATTAAGTATTTCATTTCGCTCTTCTTGTTATTTGGCCCAGGAAGTCTTATCACTATTATTATTATTTCATCTTAATATGTCAATGCAAGTGCCAATGCAAACTGCGTTTCCTTTCCTGTATCTAAATAAATGTGTGTGATTGTGTGCATGTGTAACCATCTAGAAATTCCCTTAGCTTAATGCTAGAAAGCATCTGGCTACAAAGATATATAGGAGCAATGTTGTTTACTCAAAGAATGCCAACAAGAACAGCCAAAAACTTTAAGAAAAAAAAAAGTTGGAATAAAAATAAAAGCCAACAATTGTGATACATTCCTATTATATATGTGTGTGGCGCACAACCCTTTGACATCATTTTGTTTCCCCCTTTCTCTATGACCATAGAGAACAGTGCTTCCCAGGGCATGGTCCCTAGACCAGTAGCATTGGCACCACCTGAGAATTTATTTGAAATACAAATTCTTGAACCTCATCCCAGACTCACTGACTCAGAAATCTGGGGATGGATCCCTGCAATCTGTCTTCTAACAAGCACTCCCCGTGAATCTGCTGTACCCTCAAGTTTGGGAATAACTGGTTTACACAAAATGTTACCACATTTGTTTGCATAGAACACTAGGAGACTATTTACAAACAGTTTCATGATCAAGTTGCAGAGGGCTGGCTTATTTAGTGAAAAAAAAAATCAAAAATAAAAGCTATTTCATGTAAGTTTAGGTAGAAGTTAACTTTCATTCTGTGCATGAGTTTTGTTTGGCACTGACACTGACCTTTTGGAAGTGTGAAGCTCCTGGCACAAATGCTTTTAATCTAATACAGATTTTTGACCTCATCGTTGACAGAAGGTTGGCATTTCTGATACACAGAGACCAGCCTATGTGACCTTTTTGCATTACAATGATTGTCATGATTGGCAGGCTTTGGCCTCTCTTTAGAAGAGATGTGGCACTTGGCACCCTCACATCACATAAAGCAGCTTCCTTCTGTCCTCTACAGCCTGAGCATGACAGATTGCCCCATCATCAGGTGAGGTCCTCAGATCCTGCTGTTTCAGTGAGTCTGGGGATGACTACCAGCTTCCTGATGATGACAGACAGTGTGTAGGTTGGCTGGTGCATTTCTGATGTCCTTAGCTTGCAGTGATACTGCTTGGACAACCAAGACCTTTACTTGAGCAGTAATGAGTGTGGATTTCAACTCAGCAAGGTGGAAACTGAAATCCTTCATCGAGACTGCATATCTCATGGCATCCTGCTAAGGAAATAACACAGGTGAGAGGCAATGCAGAAGATAATGCCTTCATCATGTGTGAAATCCAAATACACCAAAAGGTAATGTTTTTACTTAACCCATACTACATCGTTTCATCTAAAACAACAACAAAAAATCATCACCATCATCATCACCATCATCAATGATTCCTCAGTCAAGCACATTGCAAGGTGCCAAAGGAAACGTCACAAAGAAGAATAAGACTCATCCTTAGGGTACTTAAAATCAATCTGGCAAAAAAGATGTCCATAAGCTCACATCTAAAGATTGTACTCAGCTCCAGTCTACTGGTGTCTTATGGGAATGACCAAATGCTCATTTTTAAAAATTTAGGAATTTGAGATTTAATATAAACTGGCATCCTACTTTTAATGTTTTCAACTAACTCAAATCTAAAATCCTGTGCAGACCTATATGATGTGGGGAAAACAGGACATGTTTGTGTGTTGGAAGCAGCCCTCTGGCTACTAGTTTTTGATGTCTAGCACAGGATTTGTTCTTCTCAACATTTCACCATCTCATAATGCCCTCCAGTGAAATTCCCCCTCCTCTTACCACCAAAATAATCCAACCATTGATTCTGAAGTAGAGTAATTATGGAAAGAGACAGAAAAATTATACTAAAAATTCATTTTTTGACTCCAATTGTGGAAGTATTTTTTGTTTAATGATCTCATCTGATAAATTTGTGGGTTCCTAAAACCCACTGAACAATTGAAAATATCCCATATGGATCTAAATATTCATACTTTTATCATAAATGTGGTTCAACTCAAATGCATTATCTCCCGAATCTGGAGCATATATCCTCTGTAAGGCAAATGTCAAAATTACATAAGCCCTTCATAACAAAGAAAGGAAAACTCAACAAGCACAGCTCTTGGCATTTAATTCTTCTAATTGCTAAAAGGAAATTTGATCCGTAGGGAAAAAGGAGATTCAGGATACCAGCTGGTTTGACAGTTCACAGACACATAAATACGGCATAGTAGGGAGCTTTGTAAACATGGTAGAGGAGAGCAAAGACAAAAGAAATGCAAAACAAATTGCTCCATTATCAGTGATCACTTAACCTGCTGCATAGGAGAACTACCTGGGAAGCTTTTAAAGCTCCTGCTGCCCAGCCCTTCCCCGATATCAATGAAATGACCTTTCCAGGGCTAAAACCCAGGTAGCAGTGTCTCCACAGGCAGCCATGTTTGCGAACACTACATATTGATAAGTATGTCTTTTGTATTACCCAAAGGTTCTGAAACGCAGGAAGCTGCTGAGCTGTAAACCCATTATTTAAAGTAACAAGTGAGGGCCGGCCGAGTGGCGCATTGGTTAAGCGCTGGTTTTGGGATGCCAGCGGCCCCGGTTCGGATCCCACATGAGGGCCAGTGACACTACCCTCTTATAGCTAACAACAGCTCCACCTGGAGCTGGGCTGTGCGAGCCCCGGTGATGGTGTGGGCTGCAGCCCCTGCTGCAGTGGGCTGCCAAAGGCTGCAGTGAGTGGCCCGCAGCCAAGCGTGAGCGGCTGTCAGCCAAGCGTGAGCTGCCAATGGCCGCGATGAGCGACATCCAGAGGCCAGCGACAGATCTGCCTCATTCGGGAAGAGCGCAATGACGATACCGACAGTGAAGCAACATCCTCCGCAACTAAACTGAAGAACAAGAAGACGGCAACTTGTCTGTTCCCCTTCCCTGATTCCCCAACGCTGTTTCCCTCCACCAATTCCCCAATAAAATCTTTAAAAAAAAAATAAATAAATAAATAAAAAAAATAAAGTAACAAGTGAGAGGAGAGGAAGCAAAGGTAGGAATAACATTCTAATGATCACAGGCCTCATCCCTTATGTGGGGACAGTACTCTGCCCTGTTTTATGCAGGTATTTCCCCCTCTAAATGTTCAGCAAAAGTACAATTACCATTTCAACCATGAAATGGAACTCCAAGTATTTCATTCCTCGACTGCTGAAGGTTTTCACCAAATACCTCTGTCCATAGTTTTTAATCCGTCAGTCCTTCCTATGCAGATGTTGCTGCCTGTAATCCCCCCATTATCATTTTTCATCTCTGCTCTAAACTTTGAATGGTTTCATTATCCCACACAATACCTCAATTCTCCACAATTACCGTATTAATTCTGTTGAATAAACATGAATATAGCACTCATTATGTGGCAGATATTATGCTTAGCACTTTATATTAATTTAATCTTCTTGGCAACACTAAGACGGAGGTATTTTTATTACCTTTATTTTAAAAACTGGCAACTGAGGCAGAGTGAGCTGGAGTACCTTACCCAGATTTACAAAGGTGGTCAGTGATAATGGCCAACATAAAACTCAGGAAGTCTGGCTCCAGGGACTTTGCATCAGTTCCCCCAGCCTCTCCTTCTCACCCCTCTCCTCCCAAAGTCTCCAATCTCTCTCACCTACACAAATATTATAAATTCTGATTTGAGTGTTGTAAATTCCCCCTCCTTCTGTTTTTGTCCCCCCTTCTTTATTTCCATATATCCTTCCTTATAGTTCCGTGAACACTTATGTCATGTGTCAGGCACTAGAGAGTTTCTGCCACAAAGATGCATTGGTACTAAAGAACAATTATGAAGCAATCTCACTCTCCAAGAACCAACAGAAATCCCTCTCTCTTCAGCGTTAAGGCCAGAATAGATTGTTCTGTCTTCTCAACTTTATATTTCACATATTACGATTTATCATTTGGTAACTATTAGGGTTCTCCAAAGATATACATCCAATATGAAATTCTCTGGGGGAGATTGGGGGAGAGAGATTCTCTGGGGGAGATTTGGGGGAGTGAGAGAGAGTGACAGAGAGGAGAGGGATTTGTTATAGAAGTTGGCTCAAGTGGTTTTGGAGGCTGAGAATTGCCAGTCTGCTGCCTGCAAATCAGAGAACCAGGAAAGATTGTGGTATAATTCAGAGTCCAAAGGCCTGAGAAACAGAGAAGCTGATAGTGTAACATCTAGTCTGAGGTTAAGGCCTGAGAACTACGGGAACAACTAGTTAAGTTCCAAAATCCAAAGACTAAAGAACCAGGAGTTCTGATGTCCAAGGGCAGAAAAAGATGGATGTCCCAGCGCAAGAAGAGAAGAAAGGAAATTCACCCTTCCTTCTTCTTTTTGTTGTATTTTGATCTCCAGAAGATTGGATGATGCACACTTACACTGGTAAAGGTAGTTCTGTTTATCTCTACTGAATTAAATGCTAATGTCTTCCAGAAACACTCTTGCGGACATATCCAGAAAAAATATTTTACCAGACATATGGACATCCCTTAAGACCAATGAAGTTGGTAAACAACATTAACCATCATAGCAATCAACTCTATACATTATGCTTATAGGTGACTATTCCATATCTCTACTAGGGAAACAAACAAACAAACAAACACTTTGGGACAGGAGCCATTCATTTTTTCATTTTTTAAACACCCATTTGGAGTCCCACCTATGTATCAAGTCCTTTTGTATGTGCTGAGAAAATGATGTTGAATAAAAACAGAGTCCCTGTACCAGAGTTCCCATGGAACTTATATGACCAATAGTTCATCTTCCCTGCAGTACTTATCATGCCTTGCAAAAACAATAATAGTGAAAGTGAGGAAAGATTTAAGCAAGAAAGAGAGAGTGATAAAAGTAGAGGAGACCAATGATACTGTCACAGCAATTTTTTTTTTTTAATATTGAGGGACCATTACTTGTGCAGAAATAAAGTATTTTTTTGAAGTGATTTAATTGTTTTTTTCCTACCATCTTTTGTAACCAGATTGTCAGGTCAGAGAATATATATATATATATATATATATATATATATATATATATATATATATATATATAGTTTATTTTTTACAAACTTTTAGAAAATAGGTGACTAGGCCCCATATTCAGGGATGTGGTCCCCATTTTCACCTCCATTTAGGGGGGAAGTAAATTAGTTTTCTAAAATCCTAAAGTGGTTGTTCAAGCATGAGCCTATTTAATGACAAGGCTCTTAAAAGGATATGGGAATTTTGCCTGGAATTATGTTCCTGATCTAAACACTTGGGCACTTTTTTATTATAAAATGAAATTATAGCCATTTCCAATCCTAAATAATTTGTGCCAAATAGATTTTACATGTGATATTTATGACTCATGTACCCTATTCTGTAAAACTTCCCCCAAAGACTCATTAAATCTGTTTTATGTGAATTTTTCCCAGCCTTGCACTTTCATTAACTGGAAGGAAGAGAATAAAACCTACTTACAATGCCACCAGACCCATGCCAAGGCCCTTACTTGACGGATGCCTTCCTACAGAATTATATATATTGTAAACAAGTGGTACGTGCCAGCCCAAGGTTTTCATTAATTTTTCATTAATGAAATGCACCACTTAGCTTGTTTGACATTTAAGCGAGCCACATAAATTTAAACTAGAGGTGACCATAAAGAAAGCATTTGCAAGTGTCACCGAAGGAACAAGCTAGCAGCTGCTCCATTTCTTAACTCAACTCCTGCCCCAAACTGTGTTCAAGTTTACCACCAACAGATTAATAAAATATGTAACAAGTAAATGATACTGTAATTAGCTGTTAATGGCTGATTTGAAATTTAGTGCTCTGTACTATTATTAAAGAAAGTTGTGTGTTTTTAATAGCTTCTACTTTCATTTTTGATTCCTGAATGGACAAGTTAGTTATCAGGTGTCTGGTAGGCATCTTAATTCTGAAGAATATGAGTGCCATGTTTTTAAATTCTTTCCTGTTTCTTAATATACAGCTTCTACCATGTGTTTCAGGCTTCCAAATAAAAAGCTCTGAGTTCTGCAATTCAGCAAAAAAGTCTCAAACTATATGTCGTGTAAAATACTCTAAAATAGGAAATCCCTATATAACCTAAAAAGCCCAAAGCTTTCATACCAGCGAATTCCCAGACATGTGAAAACGAGTCTTTAAAATATAAGGTTCTGAAAAAAAGAACTTCCTTTCCCTTTACTCCTACTAAACTTAGAAGTCAAGGTCACTCACAGCATATCAATCCTAAAGCAACACATGTAACTGGAGACTCTAATCGGTGCTGATGTAGCTGCTGATTTCTTCCCTACCTGATCAGAATTGGCATGATATCCAGTTAGAGCTGAGTGTACAGGGGGAGTTATATTTCTGTTGAGTTCTTTAAAGCTTTAGAAGGTTCAAAGAAAAGAACCAACAGAACCAACCAAGAGAGATCAATAGAAAATCAGAAAACCATTTTTTTTCTCCCCATGATATATATTATCCATGTAAAATAAAAGCAAAATCTATAAAAGATATTGCTATGTGCTCGTTCCCCATGTTAATAAGGAGGTGGGTACGTTTGCACTTACACAAACATTTATTATGCTGTGCATGATACCATACTGGGCACAGAGAAGACAGATGACTGTAAGAACAGCCCCTACCTTCAAAGAGCTCATTTCAGGGGTGGGCACAGACAAGCAATCAGACCACGTTATTATAATCAGGTCATGCAGTGATAAAGGCAAGAATATAGTCTTACTAGGCTGTTTCCTTGAACCGTAAGATTAAATCAATCCCTTATTGCAAAGTAGATGCTGGTTGCTGCCCTCTTTTTCAAGAGGTTCTCACTTATATCTCATTTCATCAAACACAAGCTATTCCAAACATTGCTTCCCAGATGGAGCAGTACATTTTCACATGAAAAATTTAGTAACAAGTGAAGACAGGGCATAGGAATGAATAGTCTTTGCCTAAAAGGAGCACTACCCTTCTTGCCATTCTGTCAAAATCATGAAGGTTGAGCCATCGAGCTTTCCTCTTGGTTCTACTCTGACCATCCGTTTTCCATCCCCAAGCACATTTCTCTCTTCTGGTGGTCTCCCTGGGACACATCTTTTTTTCTTTCCCCCTTTCAATATGTCACCATTGACTTTTTTACCTAGAGTTTCTTACTTGACCCCATCCTCACTCTGCAATCCTGCTTCAGAGGGGTCACCAACCCCAGCCTCTCCTTTACTTGTTATTCCTTAAAAGAGGAACACAGAAGACTCCCCTTTGTAGAATACCTTTGCTAATCTTTAGTGAGGTGGACTAAATGACAATAACAATAAACATGCGACAGAGCAATGTCAAAGAGAAAAGAGCCCAAACTAAGTCTTCACTGGTTGTCCTCATTAAGAAAAAAAAAGAGGGGGAGATATAAATATATAACTTACAGAAAGACTTATTCAAACCTGCAATTATTCCCCAAATACCTTTGCATCACCTATTATTTTTCTCACTCCATCACCTATTATTTTTCTCACTCCATCCAGCTCTTCTGATGCCTCTCTTTCAAATAAGAAGAAAAAACTCAACTTCTAGTCTGTGAGGCTTTTCCTTCCAATCACTGAACCTCTTACCTAATAACTTATACAAACACACACACACTGTCTTTAGCTAAGCCCTCCCCTTTATTCTTGGCCAAAACTTTTACACTGAATATGCTGATATTCTCTATTTTTATATTCTTCAAGGCCAGATGTACCAAAGATGTACCTGTTTCCAATCACTAGCCCTTCTCCAGGTCATGAATGCTCCCTTCTCCTAAAAGGCCCATTCATGCAATGGGCATGCCAGTTGTGAGGTCATGGTGGAAAAGTAGAAAGTGGAAAATTTTTTAATTTATCTAATTCACATATTATCATTTCCACCTGGAGAATTATAAGTCAAATTGGATCCATGCATTTTCCTCAAAACTCTTTTCATTCTCCAACTATAGGACTACTGAATTCACATAATTATTATATAATACATTTCACAAATCTGCTTGCTTTATATAGGTATTTCAATGATCAACTTTTGATAATGGAAGCCTGAGATATCAACATAGTGGATAAGAAGATTTACTTCCATGGAATCCTTAGTCATTCCAAGTGACAGTATATAGTAACTATCCTTGCCCACTAATTTTGCAGGAGTTATTAATGAAAATTCAAACAAAGAAAGTAGAAGGATTAGCTTAAAAGGCCATAAAATTAAGGTGAATTGTTGATGCAATAAATAATACTGCTTTCTCCATGGGGTTCTTGGACACAAGTAGTGAAATATAAAGTTCAAAATAACTTTATTAGTGATTAAAAGTAGGAGATGTAGATGAGGGTTGAAGTTGAAGTCCAAGTGACCTGCTGCATGAATCTCCCACCCAGTGAAGGACAATTTCTAACTGCAACTCCATGAAAGACCTCAAAATCTTAAGTAAATGAAAATGGCTGTTTGAAGCTACTACTTTGGGGATGATATACCATACAGCAAAAATAACAGTTATCACTCCAAACAAATGACACAGGGGTCAGAAGTGAGGCAAGGATGGGAGAATGGCAGAAATAAAACAAACTGGACCGAAAAGAAGGAGACTGATTTTTCTGTGATTTTGGGTTTGTAAAAACTCAATCCCATAGATTTGAACGCATTTCATTTCTGCTTCTAACCCATTTCTCATGTACACACTTTGTCAGTTACATACATAATGTGCTAACTGTTCTTGACATGATACAAGAGCAAAGGACTTCACCCAAGTCTTCTCTTGTTATTTCTTTGTTCTGTCAAATTTCTGTCATCTTTTCAGAAACTAAGTCTAGGCAGAGATGAATAACTGGACAAATAAATGACCTAAGCTCATTTGTGCAAAAAAATTCTCAGATGCCAAACTCTTGCATTTTACCTTCCTCTTAGATAATTGTCATGCTTTTCAAAAGACCCATAGATTCATTACAGTGCAAAACAGTAATTAAAAGCATTTTCTTTGTAACTGATTATGCTTAGAAATTAGATTTCTCTAACACACACACTGTAAAAAATAACATAAACTGTTTTTTTCTATACTCGCTATATCCATCTGGTTTCCCATCTTGGAAGGCCTGCTTAACATGTCCTCATTCCCAATGAAAGATGCCATTTCCATCTAGCTCCTCATGAAATAAAAGGGGGATTGTATTTTATATTCTATCACTCAAATAATAAAAAAATTATTATTAATTCCTAAATAGGTGTTGAATATAATCTCTCTATCCTCAGCATCATGGTCTTTTTTGTAGGTTCTCATCATCTTTCCACTGCTTCAGCTAATTTCCTCCTCAAAGCTTCTGTTCTCAAATTATTCATGGCCATTCTCACTGCTACCCATATAGTGCTCTTCTAAAATACAAATATGACCAATTTAATCTTCTGCTTGAAATATTCAATGATTCTCAAAAAAGCTATAGGATAAATACAAAGCTACTTAATGTTAGCCTTCATGGTTCTGCCTCCTATTCTATCTTTCATGTTACAACTAGTTGTTATATATATATATATATATATATATATATATATATATATATATATATATATCTATATATATATTTTAATGTTCAAGATACACCAAACAGGTTGGAATTGTTCAAAGTTCCATACATTCTATTTCCCAGATAGAATACCAATTCTCTCACCTGTCCCCAAATGCATTTTGCTAAGTAACAGAGAACATATTGTATGATTTAATTTATATGACATCTCAGAGCGGGTAAAACTATAGGGATAAGGTACAGATCAGTTGTTACCAGGAACTGGACATGTGGTATGGGGTTGATTATAAAAAGGAAGCAGAGAAGTTCTTTGGGTGTCAAAATTGTTCTTTGTTCTTCACCTTGACTGTGATGGTGAATACATATATCTATTAATTTGTCAAAAGCCAAAGAATCATATACCACGAAAAATAAATTTTGTTGAATGTATTTTTAAATGCATAGACTAGAAAACCCTTGCGCTCCCTCACAGCTCTTAAAAACTATACAAAAGATAATCTTTCTTATTAGAGAGACTATTTAAAGAAAATTCTGGATAATCATTTGGTCATATCGTCCAATTGTGCATGGTAAAGGAAAGAAATCACATCTTGAGAAAACAGAAGAAATTCAGGGTCAGGATCTCTTTGCCTCATTTAAGTATAAATTTAAAATAGGCCTATATCATTGAGTCTGAAAACAAAAAATCTGTTTTTTAGGGAGTTATTTTGACTTTTCACCCTGGTCATGAACACGTTTTATGTTTGTCAGAACTACACACTGCAAGTAAATTCTGGGAATAAGTATGACTTCATTTTATGTTAGTGCATACATTATACTTCAACTGCCAATTATCTTACAGAAATCTGAGTGTAAGGTAGTGTGAGTTGATTATATATGGGCAAATATAATAATATAATTATCCTAAAACAACACCAGTGGTATTTCTATTCCTTGTTAATACTTAGTAAATTTTCATTTATAATGATAAACATAATGGCAATGAAATTAGGAAAAATCAAGTTTACTATAACCAAATTTTATATAATTTTAAAGCAACATAATATACTTTTTGTACTATAACACATAGCTAAAATCTGAAAGTATTTATTAGTACTGTGGGGGTAGAGGAGAAAATTAGTCCATTAAATCCAGTGTGAGTTTTTCTATGAATTGTTACTGCCATTATGGTAAGGTAATTATCCTTCATTCTTATTCTCTATATCCATATAAAAGCAAATATGAAGATGTAGGGTTACAGTTTGCTTAGGTTTTAATTAGACTCATTTATGAACTATATGCAGATCAGAATAAAAACATTAAAGGTGAAAAAGCAAGCATCTCTTTTAGAATGATAATCCCTAGAAATTAAGGCATGCAATAACAAATATTATAAATACTGATAGACCTGAAATTTCTAAACTGAAATGTATCAGAATGGAGTCCATGAGAATGAAATGTTCAAATTCTATCAAGAAGGATACTAATAGAAATCACGATAACAAATGTGACTACATTGCACATGTACAAACATGAGCATCTGTCCTAGTCAGCTCAGGCTGCCATAACGAAATACTGTGGAACTTATTTCACAGTTCTGGAAGCTGAGACGTCCAAGATCAAGATGTAGACTTGATTCCCCAGTGAAGTTTCTCTTCCTGGTTTGAAGACAGCCAGCTTCTAGCAATGTTTTCACAAGGCAGGGAGAACTTTGGTCTTTTTTCTCATTTTATAAGAACTCTAATCCCGTCATGAGCTCATCTAACCTATTTCTCAAAGACCCCACTTCCAAATACTATCACATTGGGGATTGGGGCTTAAACATATGAATGCAAACATTCAGCCCATAATATATTATAGTGGATTATTCACCTAAATGTATAGTAATGTATGTGAAAGCCTGGTGTGGTAATGGTTGTGAGATACCATTACCTATGATGGGAAGACATGCTACTGACTAGCAAGGGAAGAAAATTTGCAGAGGATGTTGAAAGCCATTAGAAGATTGGAATTAAAGTGTGCAATATATCAGCTTGTAGAAACAAACTCTTCAGTGAGTCATGAAAGGCAGCCAGCTGAGTGTACATTAATAGAATGAGGCCCTGGAACATAGATTTTAATAAAATTCAATTCACTTCTTAATTAAGTCACATCAGTAAAATATATATGCAAATTTATGGGTTTTCAATGCATTTGGCAGTGAAAGCCTAATACATCAATTGTAAAAGCAACACAATTGTGCACAGACAATTGTGTGTGTGGTCATCTTGATCACATCAATATATAACATCCATGCTACCATAGCAAGGCTTGGATGTTAGATGATAATGAAAACTTTGCCCTTTGGGGGGTAATTTAAATGAAGGCAAGTAAGGAGGGAGGGAATATACGGAGAACTTCAGTCATTGAACAGCAACAGCGTTAGTGCTATCAGGAGTCAAATGAATTTGTTTTGAGAATTTCCGTGTTTAAATAGATTATTTTTTCCTACAATTGAAAAAGACATCTTACGTGAATTTGTAGGATAATATTTTTGATGTCTACATGCAAAAAAGATGGCAACATTCAAATCTCCATTCTTAGACTTGTTGTCTTTGGTGACATACATATTTTATATACATACATATTTATGACATAGAGTCATAAAAATGTGATTGCATAACCTTTTATTTAGTTAAATTCTACTCTCACCCCTCTTGCTCCCTCCCTCTACAGGCAGACAAAACAATAAATGCAGAGAAAACAGGAAGAATGCCTGTGTAGCTGGACCATAGAGAGCTACGGCAAATTGTGGCATGGTCAGAGGTCAGATTATACAAGGCCTTAGATGGCATGGGAGGACTTCAGATTGTAAACACAGTAGAAGTCATGGGGAACTTTGACAAAGAAGAAAAATAGGACTTAAGATTATCATTCAAATTTAAATTATCTGCCCAGTGACTTATAAACTGTAGGTGGGAACTAGTGGAAGTAGGAAGGAAGCCAAGTTAGAAAAGCACTGCATTGTTCCAGACAGTGTTGTGTTAAAGTGGAAGATGTGGTAAGAAGGGTTGCATGTGAAGGTAGAGTTTATAGGGGTTGCTGAAGAACTGAATGTCCTACCATTTTGCCCTTATTCACACTGTTTGACCAGACACAAATGCTGCTTTCAATATCTCTTGCCTACAGAAATCCAACATACCCAGTTAGTGCTCAGCTCAGTTTTCCTCTCTCTGATTCCTCATCAGACCATTCCATTCCACAATAAATATATCATCTTCAGAACTCAGGCTCTTCTTTTCCAGCATTTATTTCCCAGCCTGTTGATAAATCCCAACAGCCAAAGACCAAAACAAAACAAAACACAATCTAGAGTCCAAAAAGGTTAGGATTATTAACTTATTGCAACAAAGAAGAAAGAATCCCCCAAAGAAACCATAAAATTCCTCACCAAATAAAGGAAGACATAGGGTATCACAGGATTTGGTAGAAGGGTAGAGTGTGGATAAAATTTAAAAATAGCTTTCTTCTGTTTGGAACAGAACAAAGAAGACTAAGAAGTGGGACTCAGAGTCCCATTTCCTTGGAAACTACAAGTTAGGAAAATGTAAAATTTTGTGTCCAAAAACGCTTTATCTGAAACTCTGAAGCTGGGCTTAAAAATCAAAGCTGCTTCTCTGTATCAAAGTGAACCTAACAGCTGAGATCTTCCAGAAAAGAATGGGATTTTCCATTCTCAATGATATGATTTGAAACAGAAAAGTTTGAGAGTTTATGATTTTAGATGTTTTGAAGACTATCTCATCTTATTAATAAATGAAAACTGTTTTAAGAGATTTACACAGTATACTGTAAAACCCTGGTATGCAATGAGAGATGACTGGTCATCTTCTTCTGGGGCTCCTGATTATATTTTTCTTCTGAAATTAATTTTTAAAAAGTAAATACATTTTAGTTCAAAGTTTATGTGATTATATAAAGAAATGTTGAGGTACACTAGGAAGTTTTGTGCCAAATCACTGGGGACATGGAACTTTACCTACAAGTTCCTAAATAGCCAGCATATACCACAGAGCAACTGCTTGTGTGTTATCTATTCTAGATGTCCCTCCAAAAAAAGATTGCCAGCTTTACAGTATTCACATCCCTTAGGCAAATTGTTAAAAACACACAAACATGGGTCCCACTGTGGATTTCCTTGAACCAGAATCTCCAGGTCTGTTATCTTGAATATTTAGAGAGTTTCCCAGAAATGGTGGTCTATTTGGTAATCGTTTGTCTATGATGTATATTGTATTAGTTTCCTGTGGCTGAAGTAACAGATTACTACAAACTTGGTGGCTTAAAACAGAAATGTATTGTCTCCCAGCTGGGGAGACCAGAAGTCCAAAACCAAATTGTCAGCAGAGCTGTCCTCCCTGGAGAGGCCCTAAGAGTGGTTTTGTCCCTTTAATCTTCCAACTTCTGGTGACTATCAGCATTCCTTGAGTTGTGGCTGCATCTGTTTCTGCATAATCTTCTTCCCTGTTGCCTGTTTCAAAACTGCTTCTGCCTCTCTAACAAACACATGATTGTATTAAGGGTCCAGCAGATAATCCAATATAAACTCTTCCTTGCAACAACCTTAATGTAATCCCATCTTTTGCCATATAAGGTAATATTAATTCTTTGCCCTATCAGGTAATATACAGGTTCCAGGGATTAGCGTATGAACATTCTTTGGGACACAATCCAGCCCACTATATATATTTTTTCTTATAAATGCAACTATTAGAAATGCAACCATTGAACTATTTAAAGTTTATTGCAGTTTTACTATAGCAATGGTAATTTGATTATATGTTTTCCTTATCAATTTTCCAAGAAAATGCTTTGTGTTATTTTAATTAAAGCATATACTAGATCTCAAATTATCATTATTGTTCTCTGAATACATTTTCCAAAACTTAGTTGGGAAATGTTTATGATACATATGACTCACCACTGGCAGTTACACAGTTATTATTTAATGTGGAGAATGTGCTTTTTTCTGGTGCATACCTCTGAACACTGACAGCTGATTATTGATAAGTGGTGGAGTGCCTATACTTCACATAACTCATAACACAATGATTTGCTTCTTTCTTACATTCACATCCAACACAGGGTCAACCATGGCTCCTTCCAGATTCTATTTATTCTGGGACCAGAGCTGAAGGAACCACCAGCATTAAGAACACTGATCTTGTGGTACAAAAAAAGACAGGCAGGCTCACTGACCGACTCTGAAGGTTGCTACTTGAAAGGGACAATCACTTCTGCTCACATTCTATTAAACAAAACATGGAACATGGCCAGCTTGGATATCAATAGGGCCTGGGTATGGGGGAAGAGAAGAGAGGGGAAAGTAATATGATCTTCCCACAGGGAGACACTGCATATATATTTGAAAAAACTCAATCAATCATCTCTAGATCCTATGAGGTGTGTGGTGAAGATGTTGATATTGCCTCAAACAACACTGCTCATGTGATTTTTGCCCTTTAATAAATCCTCTCTGATAACCACAGCCTTGGCCCAATTGTCTGGATCATGGCAGACTCACTCTACTACATTAAAAGAGTAAAGGGAATGCTGTGTATCATTTATTGACTAGTATATTAGAAAAGAAATGTCCATGGTATAGAACTTTTCAAAGTAAAATTTTCACCATATCAGAATGTCACACATATACCCTCCCTTGTTGGCTAGATTCCTCATCCAATGTATTCACCATTTAAAAGTCCTAGATTGGTGGGCATGTTTTTAATTATCCTATCCCATTCTTTAATCTTATCTTTAGTTCATATAATTTTATATGAGGCAATAAACAAACAGATGAGATAAAAGAAAATTATTAAAAGGATCTCATAAAAATTAGTTCATTAACTAAGCAGCACCACTGTGGCAGGTTACAGTTCTAATGGTGGAAGATGTGATTAAAAAATAATTCAAATCTATAATACATTGGTAGAAATCTATTTCTCTTTGTAACCAACTTACCACAGATCAATAGGCATTCACCAGACACCTGTGGATATATGTTGCAAAAATACATGAGATGTCTAAACACTGGAAACATCACAGCAGGGTTGCTTAATATAGTAGCTTTCTCTAAGTCTCTACAGAGTAGCACAGCAGGTAATATTAGACCAAGCAAGAATTAAGCAGAATAAATTGCAAAATGCACTATTAATCCCCACTGACCATGAATTCCCCATCAACAAAAGAAAGACAAATTAGGCTAAATGTTCTTTAACTCAAGGGTGATATTTCTAGCTAAATATCCCTTTGGTCAGACATGCCATTAATCCTCTCTAAAGAAAGGCACCACAAGCCTTTCAGTGACAATAAGTAAACAGTATTTTTCCAGGTACTATTTTTTTGTAGGCTACCTTTTGGGGGAGAAGGCAGAATGGTAACAGAATTAATTATAGCTTTATAAATCAATAATGAATGTATCTATGATGTTTTAATCAATTTCAAAATGTTTCCCAAATATTAAATTAGAACCAATTACTCTCTACAGTACTCTGATTACTCATGGACAAGATGAGACAGATTCAAACAAAAGATTGTAAGATAAGGACATGTAAGAGTTGTTGGATGAGTTCAATATGCAGTAATATATGATATGCTGTCCCCAAAAATGATATCTTAGGTCACATAAGAGAAGTATGAATTCCATAACAAGGAAGCCAATACTTTTGTTCTATTCTAGGACATTCAGAAAAAGCCTGGGACATAAAGTTTCATTCTAGGCATGGTATTTTAAGAGAAACATGAAAATGTTATATGGAATCCAGAAGGAAGAGGATGATAGAGGATCTAAATTATGTCATATTTATTCACTCAAAAAATAAGCACTAAAACCATGTGTTAGAAGAGTTTGGAGGAACCACATATATTTAACTAGGAAATAAGTAAATTCAGATAGAAAATCAAGAGATGGCTTCTTAAAATTGTTAAAAATGTGCAAAGCAAAGACACATTTGATGTATTCTGTGTAGTTTCAGAGAACAGAATGAGGACTGAGATAGTAGTTATGGAGAAATAGACTTGGACTTTACATTAAGTCAGAGAAACATCTAACAGATAGATGAACCCAAAGTATGAGAAAGTAAAGTAAGTATTCATAACTTCAGGCATGTGGGGCGGGGTGGGGGGGAGTGTACGAAAAATCTCTCCCAACTTCTGAAAGATCCAAGACAGAGAAGCTGCTCTTTGATAACATATTGAACTAGATAGCCTTGGAAGTCTTTTTTCTAATGTATGGTAAGGTCTGCAATAGCTTTTACATCTCACAAAATAGCAACAGCAACAAAAGATCAGGATGTGGAAGGCATGCATGTGGCAGCAGCAGGGTGAAATCACATAAGCAGAGTTGTAGGTTTGAGTTTGTGTTTTGCTCAGGCTCATCAGTAATTTGCACTTCACATGTGCGCTGTAAGCAATGAAATACTCCCCATGGATATGCAGCCGGGTCGAGAAAGGATCCCAAGTCCCTATGAGAATTTTGAGTTTATATGTATTAATGACACATCACTACTCTAATCCTTGTGTAGTCAGCACCCTATTCATTATAAACTGTCACTCACACATACAGAAAAGTAGGCCTGAGTAGAGAGATACTATTTCTCCACTTGCAAGCTTTCTTTCAAATACAATCTAACGATAGAACAACGATAGAACAATGTTAAAAGGACAATTTGCTATGGAAATGGAATCACACAAAACATTATTCTTGCATGTGCCCTTAATATTATTGATAGTCTGCCTATCCTAGAGTCATTGAGTCTGTAACACATACCCTGCTTCAGTTGATCCAATTCTTTGGGAACTGAATCTGCTTTTACTGCTTCTAACTTTTCCAGGCACAATACCTGGCTCTCTCTTGTTTCATACATGCTCAGTTTTCATACACCTCTGAGTTGGATCACTTCTTTGCATATATTTATAGTATTATCTCTAAAAGGAAAGACTTCTCAGTCTTGGGTTCCTTTCTTCTATCACTATTTCTGAGAAATCTTCCCTGGCTTTCAAAACCAGAAAGGATATTTTTCCTGTGGTCATCCAGCCCTCCATTTCTGTCATAATTTATGTTGCACATACATTATCTCATTGAAGCCTCACAGTAGCCCATTTAATAAACCAAAAAACCACAACCTAGAAAAGTCCATTATCTTACCCAAGAAAGCACGATTCATGTTGTTGTTTTTTGTGTGTTTTTTTTCTGGGAATCAAGACTTTGTCTGACTCCATAAAATGTGAGGGTCAATACATCCACATATGCAGAGCAAACAAATCCCACATCATCACCACAGGTATCACAAACTTTCAATTGTTTCTTCAGAAAAGTTTAATGTAGGATTATTTTTCATCTAGGTAATTAAGAAAAAGAAAAAAAATGGAATGACTCATTCATAGATCCTGATAACTTGGAAATGATAAAGACGTGAAATTTTATTGTATAGCATTGTCACCTTGATTTAGAAGAAAAGATGTGTTTGTTGACCTTATGCTTCTGAAACTGCCTTACAAGGAAACAAAATAAGGGAAAAACTAGACCTGCTAAGATCTGTTTTATTTTGCGAATCCCTGGACTCAATGGGGTCAAGAGTACCAAAGTTAGCCTGGCAAAATGAACTCAGCTATTCATTTATGGCTGGAAATGTTTGCCTATTGCTGAAGATTATGGGAGGGGGTAAGCCATAAAGGAGATCCTTGAATGCAACCACATAATAGTATTATTTCTGAATAAAGAATGACTTTTGTTTGAAAATTAAAAATTGCTAATAGAAAAACATGTGCCACCCCTGAAACTCAGTATGACTGTTGCTTCTACATCCTATGTCCCAAGGATCACCAGCCTCAGGAGAGGTTAGTCCTTGCTGTTGTGCTGCCCCAAGGTGCTATAACACAAATGATATGCGTAATTCACCATGGATATGATCAATCAGATCAGGGGGCACTGGAGCCTTGGCTCTCCTACGTTCAATTCAGTAAGTCCAGCTCGACCTAACAAGCACGCTTCCTCAGTGAGAACTGAACCACAGTAGTAATGGCTGAAAAAAAGTTTCCTTATTTCATGATACTCCATGTGTCCAGCTTTCTTCACACCCAGCACCAACGCCAAAAGCAGCAGCAGGTGACACTCACCTTTCCAGTTCCAATTGGTTCCCCCCTTCTACTGTAACTAAACAAGAGTCATAAAAATATTTATAATGATTGTGTTAAATAAAATTAATGAATATTATGAAACAATTTCAATAATTTGTAAGGAGTGCTTTCTTCATTCAAAATAATAACAGCATTATTATACATATTTCTAATGATTGCAATGAACTCACCCAAGATTCCAAACTGTCATATGGGTATACACGTAAGCTCCAAATTGACTAGAAATTTCTCCAGACTGTCCCATAATATCTCATTATGGTGAACCTTTCAGCATGAGGTCGGCTATGGTTCAGCTGGGTAAGGTTGCCAATTAGAATCTATCGACAAGGTTTCAAATCTAACAAAAAACCAGGTTTCCACCCTGACCACTCTTGGCTACGACATGTCTTTCTTTCTCCTGATAGCAACGGTGTGTGGGCCTGGTTGCTACGTCCTCCAGCTCCAAGCAGCTCAGCTGAAAAGAGACCTAAAGGATTCCGAGTTAATTTTGCTGAGGTATTTAAAAATGTCCTTGTCCCTTTGGATCCTTTAACCCTTCTGGATCAGTGAAGTTAGAGCCAAGTGGGACACCTGGAGTCTGTGGAGGTGGACAGCAACTGCCAGGCATCTGATGAGAGAACGCCTTGGATAGAGGCCTGAGGTGGGAGAGGCATTAAAATGAGCCCTCCTCTTTCACAGTTGCCCCAGGAGCCTTCTTCCTTAGGAAAATGCCCTGGTGTAGTACTCCTAAACTGCTGGAAGTACCTTAGATTTAACAGACTGCTGAGCCTGCCATCCCCCACCACATGGCTTTGACCGCTGTTTGATCCTGACCCACACTCAGTCTTAGGCAGGCCCTGTACACCTAGCCCCTGGGTGTGGATTTCTCTGTGTTCCCACCCCTCGGCCACATGGCATCCAAACTCCTCCCTGTGTCTGTGGTTGACTTTGGGAAGGAGTTTCCTTCTTCTCCCTCAGTAGCAGTAGGAGCGATACCTCTGCCCGGTATTAGTCTAGAATCTTAGGTCCAAGAAGGGTTCCTTCCCTCCCTCAGTGGTGGAGAGGTTTTTTTCTGTCCCCACCCCAGCAGCAATGTGTCTCTGCCTGTGTCTTGGGGTGAATCTCTGCTGACCCTCTCCCAAGTGACCCCTAGTGGCTTACGGGTTTTGCTCAATCAGAGGGTTTTGCTATTCTCGTTAGATTTGATCCAGTTTAGGAAATTTTTTCTGCCTTTAACATTGTAGTTATTTTCCAAAGTTAATACATGTTGAATGAATGCTTGCAATCCTGTAATATTCACTTGAATTCCATCCTTTTCTCTGTATTATGCTTCATTTGTTAATATTTGCCTCCTTTAAAAAAGTTATTGTAAAATATTTTCTTTTTAAAGTCAATGTAAAATTTTATATTTGACATTTGACATCTAATTAAGAGTCGCAAGGGTCTGTCAATTTCACCTACGGGATAGTGTTTAGGTAACTTTTATCCTTAACTGAGATAAACATAGAATTACATACGTATCAGTATCTTCCTTGGTTATGCTCATAGTCCCAGCCATTTGAAAGCAATTAATACTTTATTGACACACATGAAGGCTTCTGATTATACTTCCTATATCTGGAGTCATGCAAACCTTTCTTTACATGACCTCAAACTAAAAATCAGTCAGTGTTTGAAACAAGCTAATGTTTTTGACCTAGAGGTTTTGGTCAGAAAATCATTAGAAACTCTGGAGATTTCACAGAAAGCCTCCAAATGTTTAAAAATGTAAACTTTTATGCTAATAAATATGTCTTTCTTTATGAATTATTCTCAAATAGCAGTATTTTATCTATGTTGATACAAACATGGATGGATCTTGAGAATATCATGCTAAATGAAATAAGTCAGACAGAAAAAGTCAAGAACCATATGATTTCACTCATATGTGACATATAAAACTGAAAGCAACAAACAAAACAAAAACTCATAAACACAGACAACAGTTTGGTGGTTACAGAGGGTAAGAGGGAAGGAGGATGGTAGAAGAGGGTATAGGGGGTCAACTATATGGTGATGGAAGGAGATTTGCTTTTGGGTGGTGAACACACCTATCAATAAGCGGATGATGTGTTATAGAATTGTACACTTGAAACCTATATATTTTTACTAACCAGTCTCACCTCAATAAATAAAGGAATATTTCTTGCACCAAACTCACACCGCAAGCTGGGAATGGCCCCTTTCACTAGAAGAGGGAATCATGTAATTTTTCCCTGTGTAAATAATCACTTACCATGTGGCATGTAGAAATAATGAATGTAACAGGCTCATCTTGCTTATTTGCAACTTCTTCTAGCAAATAAACTGATCTGCTCATTAATGGTATACCTTTCCCCCTAGCACCTAAAATTATGAAGGTGTACTCAGGAACAAAGGACTTATAGACATGTATTCTTTTTCATTTCAACAACCAAATTACGAAGACTAAAAGTGGCTACCAAACCATGCATTAAAGCTATTGGATTCCAATTTGCTCACTGTCTTTACAGATTATTTGTAGTCTAAAAACCTATGATTTCTTTCTTTTCATCCCCCAACTTAAAACCATTGCCGGTCTACTTTTATTTTTTTCTGGCTTTAAATGCTCACCCTCAGTATGATGCTAATTTTATCTCTACCCAGTCATTTTCACAGTAATTTATACTTACCTGTGAAATTTGACCTGTTGGTATTATCTAGTCAAAGAGTTGTCAGACCTTTCAACAGCCAAATAAATACTTTAGGCTCTGAGAGCCAAATGGTCTCTGTCACAACTCCTCAACTTCTACAATTTTATCACAAAAGCAGCTATAGGTCATACGTAAACAAATGGATGTTGCTGTATTCCAATAAAATTTTATTTACAAAAAATAATCAGCAGGCTTAATTTGACCCACACACTGCAGTTTGCCAACTCTTGCTCTAGTCAAAGACACTGTACCACAAGCAGAGAATTCACCTACTAATCTATGAGTATGCTGAGAATTTGGACACATGCATGAATTTTTTTAGATAATCGATTTAATAAAATGTTGGGAATTTGTCTCTTTCTCTCCACTTCCTCTTCTGGCTCTTCTTGGAATATTTAAAATCAGGACAAGCACCCTTATCACTCAATTATATTAATAGTTTTAAGTAACAAGAAATTTATAGAAACAATGCTTATATTATTAGTAAACAGGTATCATATAAATACATAGATGTACAGAAAATTTTAATCTGTATTGCCAAATGACCTCACTTGTATCATTGACCATTTATTTATTCCTCTAGAAAGATAGAAAAGACTTGAGATACACTGCTTCTGTGTCAAGCTTCCCATGTCCTGTCTCTTTTTAATATTAGAAGCGGCAAGTGTTGTAATTTGTATTAGCCCAATACCCATATCACTCTCTGCAGACACTGACCCTTACACTCCCAGGTTACCTTGGCTGCCCTGTTGCTATTTAATGTCTTCTGTGAAGCCATGGACTGAATCTTAGCTGATGTTTACCTAGAAGCACACACATAGCCAAATCCATTCAGCTACTTAAAGAGAGAGGACATTTTAATTATTTTGATTGGCCTGTGGCATCCTTTGTCTTTTTCAATTACATTTTCATTCTTAATCAGAAATATGTCTCCCTTTCCTAATGAATATTCCAATGGGCTCTGGAGATCTGGTGTTCCATATGTAGTCCTTTCCTGAGCTAATGTCTTATTAAATTGCATACTCATTCATACATATGTATCTTACTTGCTTAATTGGAGGTAAGAGTCGGTAAGAAGTGAGCATAATATACCACTGACGTTTTACTGTTTGTTTTTCTCAAATGAGGTGTTATAAACTATTTTATCCATTAAAAAAAACTGCCTTAAGACTTAGTGTTAAAAAAATAGAGCACATAGAGTGTTAAAACAATAGAGACTATAGCAAGTGTGCAAATCAAAAAGACGCGTGTGTATTTTATGAGAACCAAACCTAAAATAGAAGCAGAACAGACTGGTGCTTGCCAGGGACAGGTGTGGGGGGAAATGGGTGAAGGTTTTCAAAACACACAAACTTCCATTTATTAGATGAATACCTTTTGGGGGTAAAATGTACAGCATGGTAACTACACTTAGCAATACTGTGTTGTATATTTGAAACTTGCTAAGAGAGTAGATTTTAAAAGTTCTCACTATGCACACACACACACACACACACACACACACATTGTAATTATGTGAGGTGATGGATGTGTTAACTCCTCTTATTCTGGTAATCATTGCAATATATGCATATATAAAATCACTGCATTGTATGCATTAAACTTACACAATGTTATATGTAATTATATTTCAATAAAGCTGAAGACATAAATTTTATAAATCATTATTGAAATATTGCCTAATGGAAAGAGGGATGAGAGTGACAAATGGGAATAAAGAATAATTAAACAACAAAGAAACAATTAAAATGCACAGGTTCTTTGGAAGATCAATAGTAGGATTCCAGGAACTAAAGAGTGTGATTAACTCAGCCCTGGGCCCCTGAGGTTAACAATCTATAAATAAATAAGAATTGAAAATATAAAAGAACACCTATGTCCAAATAAAACAATACTTCATTTACTGGAATGGTCTGCAAATTAATCAAGTAATGTGCTTTCATGTTTTCTTGGAAGAAGCTAGAAACATATTACTATTGTTATTAATAATTAAATTGAGACTAGCTTTTTGCCATGACAGCATATTACTACTACTTGTTAGTTGAAAGAAAGCTACCACTGGGACTGCCTTTGAGAAATGCAATTAAGAACCATCGGAGCCATCAAGAGACCAAATGCACACAGAATGTAAATGGACTACAAAGATTTACAAGGAAATAGTTCCATAGAGGGAGTCTAGTGACACATAAACTACCAGAGCTCAGCCTTTAAATAGCTTCTAATTTTTACCAGAACTCTGGGATGGGATTAATTCCATGTAAATTACTGCAAAACATCTATTTTGTTATAATTTGGAGATCTGACACTGCATGTGAGTTGTTTTTTGTTTTTTATTCATTTTTTGAATTGAAACAGTTAAAACAGCTGAAGCATTAATTATTGAAGGAATCATGCTAGGAATTATTAGAACTATCCCAAGGCAGCAACTGCAGGGTTGCGGATAGTACAACTATCAGTCAGGCCTGACTCTTCTGGCTTCCATTGGAGCTCTGCTGGAATGAGAGCCGCAAAATATGATCACACGCTCGTGTTTGTTCCCCTCGCTGAATTTATTTTAGCTGTAATCAACAGCTTCCAGGAAATGGCATGCTCGAGTGTCCTCAAAATAACAACCCATCATCGTTCCAATATCAAATGGCTTGTCATGACAATCCCCAGTCATAAGATTATAGACTTAATGTTTAAAAATAGAAAAATAAAGAAAAAAAGGGAGGCGAGAGTATTAATTGACTAGGGCTGTCTTTACAAAATACCACCAACTGGGTGCTGTAACACGGAATTTGTTTTCTCACAGTTCTTTTGATTTGTTTTCTCACAGTTCTTTGGCTGGAAGTCAAGATCAAGGTATTGGCAGGTTTGGTTCCTCCTGAGGTGCCATTCCTGGGCTTGCAGGGGGCGTCTTCTCCGTGTCCTCATGTCCTCTCTACATCCCTGGTGTCCCTCTTTGTATGTCCTAATATCTTCTTTTTATAAGGACACCAGTCAGATGGGATTAGGCCTCACATTAATGTTTGATATCATTTTAACTTAATCACCTCTTTAAACACCTTATTTCTAAATACAATCACATTCTGAGGTAACAGGAGTTAGGACTTCAACATATAAGTTTTAGGGGACACAGTTCAGTCTGTAACATGAAAGAATGAAAAAAGGCAAAAAAAAAAAAAAAAGAAAAAGAAACTGAAGCCATTAGGAAAAATGCAGTGATTTGATTTGCAGACATCGGCCAAACATGACTGGGAAATTGTAACAGAATCTCCTGGCTGGAATAATCTCTTGATGGGGAATTCAGTCACCTACTTCATGGCTATAACGTAATAGAATAAAGACCACATTGATAGCATGATCTGCACATGGCCCTGCAGTATCTCTGCTTAATTCTGAAGAATTATTTTCTACCACGTCCTCTTTCCTCTTCAATTGAAGCGACAGTGGGTTTCTTCTTTCCATTCTCTGGACAGGCCATGCTTTCTTTTTGTAGGATCTTTGTCAGTGCCAGTCCTCCCACTTGGACATGTTATCATCTATTCATTCATTATTCTTATTTTGAACGTCACATCCTTGAAAAATTCTCACTTTGTGTCCCTGACCTAGTTTGAGTTTCCTTGTTATATCTTCTTTATCCCTTTATTTATAGTAATTATTACAATTTTTACATTTATTTGTATGCATATATTTCAATGGGACCAAATTTGTTCTAATTCAAGAATATAATAAACTATTAATAATACAACTTATCACTTATATGGCACTTACTCTAAAAGACAGCATTAGTTTTATACATGTTAAATAATTTACTTTATTATTGTAATTCTAAGACATATTTCAAATTGATAGTATCATTCACATTATATAAACGGGAAAACAGAGGCACAGAGAATTTATGTAAATTGCTTAAGATCATATGAGGACTGAAAAATCAAGTTTGCAAACTTGTTGCAGCCATGCTGCTAATCTTTTTTGATATCAGAGGAATTATTCATTATGAATATGAATTTGTATCAACTGGACAGTTAACCAAGTTTACTATTTGGAAGTGCTGAAAAGCCTGCATGAAAAAGATGACCTGAACTTATCACCAACTATGGCTCTTGCATCACAACAATGCACCAGCTCACACGACAACTGTCTGTGAGGGAGGTTTTAGCCAATAAACAACTAACTGTACTGGAACACCTTCCCTACTCACCTGATCTGATGGCCAATGACTTCTTTTGTTTACCCAAGATAAAGAAAATATTGAAAGGAAGACATTTTGATGACATTCAGGACATCAAGGGTAAAACAAGGACAGCTATAATGGCCATTCCAGAAAAAGAGTTCCAAAATTGCTTTGAAGGGTGGACTAGAGGCTGGCATCGGTGCATAGCTTCTCAAGGGGAGTCCTTCGAAGGTGACTGTAGTGATATTCAGCAATGGGATATGTAGCACTTTTCCCTAAGATGAGTTTGTGAACTCAATTGTCATAATTCATATACCTAAAAGAGTACTGGAACTTGAACCTAGGCAGTTATGGCTTTATAGTCTGCTCTTAACCAATGTCCTATTCCATATAGCACACTCACTATTACTGGTACATTGAATATCTCAAAATGCTTTTGGTTATGAAATGAAAACAATTTTTAATGTTTTTTCAATTGCAGTTAACACTTATTATAATAAAGTGTATACCATAGTGGTTAAACATTCATGTAACTTATAAAGTGATCCTTCTGTTAAGTCTAGTACCTACCTGGCATTATACATAGTTATTACAATATTATTAATTATATTCTTATAGTATAGTCAATATTATTGACTATATGCTATAATTTATATTCCAGTGAATATTCTGTAACTGCCAATTTGTACTTCTTAATATTATAGCTTCATCGTTTTCACCCAGCCCAATGTCCCTCCCATCTGGAAACCATCAATTTGTTCTCTGTATCTATGAATTTTTTTCTGCATTGCTTATTCATTTATTTTGTTTCTTAGATTCCATAAATAAGTTCATATGGTATTTGACTTTCTCAGTTTGACTTATTTCACTTAGCATAATAACCTCAGGCCCATCCATATTGTCACAAATGGTAAGATTTCATTTTTTATGGCCAAGTAATATTCCCTTGTATATAAACACCACCTCTTCTTTATCCAGTTGCCTAATGATGGACAGTTAGGTTGCTTCCATATCTATTATTCCATATCTATTGCTTCCATAGCTATTGTAATTAATGCTGAAATGAACATAGGAATGCATGTGTTTTTCACATTAGTGTTTTGGGTTTCTTCAGATAAATACCCAGAAATAGAATTGCTAGGTCATAAAGTAATCTTATTTTTAATTTTTCTAACATACTGTTTTCCATAATGGCTGCACCAATTTGTATTCCCACCAACAATGCATGAGGGTTCCCTTTTCTCTACATCCTCACCAACACTTGTTTGTTCATGTATTGATGATGGCCATTCTTACAGATGTAAAATGATATCTTTGTGGTTTTAATTTGCATTTCTTTAATGATTAATGACATTGGACATCTTTTCACACATCTGTTGGCCATCTGTATGTCCTCTTTGGAGAGATGTCTATTCAGGTCCTCTGCACATTTTTAATTGGATTGTTTTCTGGTGTTAAGTTTTATGAGTTCTTCATGTATTTTGGATATTAACTCCTTATTGAATATATCATTGGCAAATATCTTCTCCCATTCAGTAGGTTGTCTTTTCATTTTGTTGATGGTTTCCTTTGCTGTCTTAAAGCTTTTTAATTTGATTTAGTGCCGCTTGTTTTTTCCTTTTGTTTCCCTTATCCAAGAAGGTATAATCCAAAAAAAAAATTATTACTAAGAGCAGTATCAAAGAGTTTACTGCCTATGTTTTCTTCTAGGCATTTTTATGCTTTGGAGTCTTACAGTTAAGTCTTTAATCAATTTTGAGTTTATTCTTATATATAGTATAAGAAAGTGGTCTTATTTCACTTTTTTTTTTCTTGCATGTATCTGTCCAGTTCTCCCCAAACTATTTATTAAAGAGACTGCCTTTACCCCATTGTGTAGTTTTGCCTAATTTGTCATAAATTAATTGACCATGTAGGTGTGGGTTTATTTCTGGGCTCTCTGTTTGGTTCCATTGATCTGTGTGCCTGTTTTTATGCCAGTACCATGCTGTTTTGATTACTAAGCCTTGTAGTATCATTTGACATCAGCAAGTGTGATACCTCCAACTTTGTTCTTCTTTCTCAAGATTGCCATGTCTCCATACAAATTTTAGGATTATTTGTTCTAGTTCTGTGAAAAAAATGCCATTGGTATTTCAACCGGGATTGCACTGAACCTATAGATTGCTTTAGGTGGTACAGACATTTTAACGATGTCAATTCTTATCTATAAGCAAATATATGCTTCCATTTATTTGTATCTTCTTCAGTTTCTTTATTCAATGTCTTATAATTTTTCAAGTATAGGTCCTTCACCTCTTTGCTTACATTTATCACTAAGTATTTTTTGATGCAATTTTAAATGGAATTGAAAAACTACTAAAATTTTTGAAAGCTCAAAAGTTCCACTCATCATAGTAGAACAGAAAAAAATCATGAAACTTATCTCAGTGAAGCCGAGGCAAGATCCAGCTCTTCTAACTCCATAACACAATAATGTTACTGAGCAATAAAGACACAAAGTTTAAGAAACCAGAAAGAGACTTACATTGGAAAAAGAAAATTAATTTGGGCCAAACTTTGCTCTAACCCACTGAAACTGGCACATAAATAAAAAAAAATAACACTAATTGAACACTAAATGAAACTGAGTACCAAGGCCTATTTTGATATCTTGTAAAACAAGAGAGAGAGAGAGAAGTTAGCAGCAAATACTAATATCTATATATTCTTTACAGAGCATCAAGAATGCTCTTTGGACTACAAAACTTTAACTGACCCTTTGGGACTTACACTAGTACTTACTCAGAAGAAGCAGAGTGTTATGTTTAATATATAGATTCTGGACCAAATTATATGGCTTTAAATTAATAATTAGTTGTATGACCTTAGGAGAGTTAATGAACTTCTTTCAAAATATAGAATACTTATCTTTTGGTGTGGTAGGAAGTTTAAATGAATCACTATACACAAAATACTTAGAACACTGTCTAGAATATAAGTGCTCCAGTTGTTATTATATTCCCTAATCAGGGAACTTTGATTTCTTGAGTTCACCTATTTTATGACTTACCAATACTACTCTAGATTATTTGTATTTGGTTTATATTTTAAGAACAGGCACAGTGAATTGCATTTCACTTAAATTCAAGAAAAGAGAGTTAAGGTAGCACTCAATCATAAAGCAGAGGGCACAGATCTCAAGGTTTTATGATTTACATAGAAGGATGTACCAAGATTCCAACTAAATCTTAAAGTGTAAAAAATATTTTGTTTATTATTAGTTAATTTACTTTGCTATATCACCACTTTCCATGAACCACCAGTCCATATATGCAGATGCAACTTGGAAGCAAAAATTTCCACAGGCTGTAACTTTAGAAAAATAGATCTTATTTATGGCTATTGCAAGTGGCCCCTGTTCTATAACAAAATTAATATATATAGTTAGATAATGCAAAAAACCTGTAACCAATAACGCATCATCTTGACCAACCAGTAGCTTGAGGTGGCTACTTTTATTTCAGCTTAAAAGAAATATTTTCCATGTTTTCTATGGTAAGTATGCACTATTGTTTAATGCAAATAATTTTGAGAGTAATGAAACAGAAAAAGAATAGGTGGGGAGGAAAGGAATTAAAAGAGTCAAAGCAAGAAAACAAACAATAAAAAATCCTCAGCTGAGAAAGAAAAATATTGCAAGATGAGCAGAAATATGTCGACAGGGAGTCTTATAGCTGAAGATAATTATTTTAGGTAATTGTTAGAGGCAACATGATTTTGAGATACAACAAAAAACTATATATGCAGATTTAAGCAAGTGAAACCAGAGATAGAACAAAAGTTTGGCTAGTCCTGAAGAAAGAAGACCATAAAGAATAAGATTACGGCCAGCTGAGTGGCACAGTGGTTGGGCGCTGGCTTGGGAGGCCAGCGGCCCCTGTTCGTGTCCCACATGTGAAGGCCAGTGACACTGCCCTCAAAAAAGAAAAAAAAAAAAAGAATAAGATTAAACATTCGAATATAATTAAATTCAAAATTTATTAATCGTAAGCATATGCAAAATTCAGTATTAAGTGGCACAGTGGAAGGGGAATGTCGAGTACAGTGGAGTTGATAACAATAGTTTTCCATCCCTTATCAACTTCCACCTAATGGTGAAGACACACATATAATTTTTGACATATGACCTAAGTTTATTTTCACATATTTCCTTATACGATATTAATGGAGTAAAAGTTTTAAAGAAACATAATGCCTCAATAAATACATTAAAATAATCTAAAAGTACACCTAAATAAGTAGGTCGTATACCATGTGCATTAGTATGAAGACTTAATATTGGAAGAATCTCTAGTTTCTATGTTATCTACAGATTCAATGTTATTATAAACAATATCTTAACAGGTTCTTTTTTTTTTTTTGGTGGGGGTGTGGCTACCTAACAAATGATACTAAAATGTTTGTGGAAGTAAAAGACCTAAAAACAAACATTGAATTATAATCAGAGTCTAGCTGAGTCACATATCAAATCTATATTCTTATTAAACTACAATAATTTCTACACTATGAATAAATAAAACATTGACCAATGAAACAGAATAGAGAATATACAAATAGATATGTATGTGACATAAACACATATTACAAAGTTGACATTTCAGATTACTGTGGAACTTTTGGACTATTCAACAAATAGCCCTTATCCAATCAATTGATTAGCCCTATGAAAATAATGAAATTCAGTTTCGAATTTCATTTCACCTCACATTTTAAATAAAAAACAACTAGAGCTGTATTATAAAGCATAATAATTAAGATAACATGGCATTGGCACAAGAACAGAGAAATAAACCAATGGAATACAAATAATAAAGATCCATGCCTTTCTGGATATTTGATTTAAAAAAAAAAAAATAGCACTGCGTAATACAGTTCATGAAAAAACAATTTTATAAAAAATTATTTTGGGATAAATTGATATCCACATGGGGAAAGATGAAAATTGACTCCTATTTCATATCATACACAAAATTAGTTCCAAGTGAATGTAGATCTAAATGTGAAAGTCAGAACAACACTCCTCCTAGAAGATACGTATGTGTGTGCATATACATATATAATATTAATATATATGATACATAATATATAATACAACATATGATAACCATTGTTACAAGTTCTTAATCATAATTTAAAAAGCATTAACCATTAAAGAACAGATTGATGTTTTATTACATTGTAATTATGAAATGTTATTCATCAAAAGACACCATTAAGAAACTTAAAAGGCAGATCAAAGTGCAGTAGAAAATTTATTTGCAACACATATAACTGATATAGAACTCATATCAAAATCTTTAAAGGTAAAAAGCAAATCGGAGACAACAGCTAACATAAAAATAGCTCAGAGATGTGAATAGACAACAAAAGAGAATACAGAGCCACAGACCTCTGGAAACTCTGCAGTCTACACTTACGCAGTATTGGATGGAGACTGATTGGTATTACAACTGAGTTTTACATTACTAAGTTTCATTCCTGTGTATTTTCCATGAAAAAGCACACAACTATGCTCATCAAAACACATGCATAATAATATACATGTCAGCATTTTCCCTAATAGCACTATGAGGGTTAAATCTGTGTGTCACCTTGGTAGGCCAGGTACACTATCTTTAGTCAAATACCAGACTAGATGTTGGTGTAAAGGTGTTTAGATATGATTTATGTTTAAGTCAATATACTTTGAGTAAAGGTGTTTACCCTCCATAACATGGGTGGCCCTCATGCAATCAGTTGAGAAGAACTAATTCTGCCTCCAGATCACATTCAAACTCAAAACTGAGATTCTATTTCCTGTGTCTCCAGTCTTCTATCCACCCTGCAGATTTAGAATTTATGAACTGCCACATTCACATGGGTGAATTCCTTAAAATCTCATATATACAGAGGGTACCAAAAAAAAATGTATACACATTTTAAGAAAGGAAAAACTGTATTAAAATTGTAATACTTAATATATACCAATAACAAAAGATGAATACAAGTCATGTGCATACACTTTTTTGCCCCCCCGTGTGTGTGCATATGTGTATACACACACACGCACACACACACACACATGCACACCCCCTATTAGAGCTCTTCAGAGAAACAGAATCAACTAATACAAGCTCCCAACAAACAGGAAATGCTAAACCATTTAGATGTCTATTAATATAAAATAGAAACCTGAATTGTGAAAGTCATATAATAAAATACTGAATCTCAATGAAAATGAAATGTGTTAAGTGAAACATGCATGTCACAAACAAAATTTTGACTCAGAGAAGCCAAAAACAAACACCACAAATATGACATGGTTCCATTTAAATGAAATTCAAAAAAGTAAAACTAAATTTTAGTGTCTAGGGATGTGGTTTTAGGTGGTTAGATGATAAGTAAGAGACAGTTAATGACAGGTAATGATTACCTTTGGATGGGAGGAGAAACAGAGAGATTGCAAAGGGGCACAGAGAGTTTGCTGGGGTACTAGAGCATACTGTTTCTTGACTTGGGTGATTGTCATCCTGGTTTATTTTGGGATAATTAATTGAACTGTCCATTTTGTTTGAGTTTCTGATGTATGTTACAGTTCACAATAAAAGTGCATTATTAGCAAAGAGGAATGAGAAACAGAGGCAGAGAAATGAGATCACGCATACAGATATTGGTAAGAGCGTAGTTTTTAGGTTCTGTTTGTGAGATCCTAATACTGTTAGACATCAATGTGCAAGCTGAATTCACTACAAGTAAGATCTCATGTTTTGACTTCTGGTTCATTCCACAAATCTGAAAAGCGAGAAGCCAGAGATGAGCATGGCCTGCTCTTGCTGGGCTGGTGGTTGAGGGTTCTGCAGAGGCAGGTGTTCTTAAGAAATCAGCTCTTGCTGTGCTAGCCGTCTCAGCCTGCATGCAGGACTGAGCATTTGGAATGGCTGGTCTGAGTTGCTTGCAGGGCACGTGGAAGCTGAGCAGAGCTGAATCAATGATCCAAGAGCACAGTGTGTGGAACTGATCACACCCTGAATACCTTTTGCAGCCTTCTGCAGAGAATTGATCACCCAACACGGCTGCATTCATATGGTTTTTGCTAATATTCTCTCCCTTCGCTGCTCATGGTATTGCTCTATAAGACACTGATGATGCTCAAGACATTTTATGAAAACCTTTATCTGATCCAAGATGGCAGATTAAAAAAAGCATAGCTTGTGAATTCTGAAACAGGCCAAGGAGACAACAAAGAATATACTCTCTCCAGCCCCATGTTCCTTGGTGGTCGAATGTTTATTCCAATCAGCTGAACCCTATTTTCCTTCGATTAGGAACATTCTACTTATCACATTCTTAACTGCCAGTTCTAGGGATAGCTTTCACTAGGGCCAAATAGCACCTTCTTTCTCCTGTAATTTAACACATGCCACTTCCGACCTGCGGTCTTGCTTTCTAATCAGTCTTTATAAATGCTCTTCATAAATCAGGCAGTTGAATCCCCATGAAAAAAAAAATCACAGAATATTTTTAAATAACTAGATGAAATTTAGAAAGAACTCTGGTAAGTAACAGAGTGGCAATGGAACAGCCTAAACACTAAGAAACACACCTACTGACAATTTCCTTTTGTTTGGCTTGTGAAGTCTCAGCAACCCAAACTTTTAGCTAATGTACGAAACCCAGACCACCTGTATGGGTGTGCCTGCTGTTTCTAAGTGCCTTTATTGGATAAAATGTGATTGCTGTTGTAAGTAAGGTTCTTTATACCTGCTGTTTGGTGCCTTAAAAAATATCACATGCACACGATTGTTGTTAAGAATTGAATCTTTCCGTTGCTTAATGATACTAGGAGTCCAAACTCATTTTCCCCCTTCATAATAAAAGCCCAAATGATGCAAGGCTTTTTTCACTAAGAATCGCAATCTGTGATAAAGGCGCCAAGGGCACCCCTGGTATTTGCTTTAATGATAATAAAATAAATCATGTTGACATGATTCAAATAGAATTTCTTTTTTCAAATAGAATTTTTAATCCACATCAATGTTTTACTTGGAAGTCAAGATTGGAACACAGTGAATTTTAAAAATATATGTATTTAAAAAGATGGTCAAGTCAGTGGTAGCCTGGTAATTTTTAATTATCCCCAGTCATCATAATGTTGATCTTTGGGGAGTCCCAAAATCATGAAGCCGTTTATGGTACTGTAGTGATTTGACACTAAGAGCTACTCCTTAATAAGTTTGCTCCCTTGAGTTATACTGGAAGCGCTTAATAAGGCTCTTTACATTATTCTACTTCTCAACATAAGCAACATTCCAAGGGAGTTATCATTATTGGCAATTTTCCTCAGATGAGGAAACTGAGGCACAGCACAGTTAATTGCTTAAGGACATACAACTTAAAAGATGGCACCAGGATTTGAGTGTCGCCCTGTCCATTTCTTTCCTCTACGTCATATATTCCATTATCAGTTACTTTACAACAGTACTGATATGTGAACCAGAAGACTAATTTTTTTGTTTAGAACTTAATCTAGAGGCCCCATGTAAATAGCCACTCAAGGGGATATTTAGACATAATGTCGATAGTTGAAATTTAAATAAATCATTTGATCTGAGAGAAATCCATTGCTTCTCAGCACAAAAGTATTATTACACAAAAAGATACTCCCCAAAAGTGCCTTTTGATTGGGACAATTATCCTAACAACACAAAAGCAGTGCACAAGGACAACTGTGTTTTTTTTGTTGTTGTTTGTTTGTTTGCTTCTTTGTTTTTAGTTTATTTTCATTTTGGTTATATGCATTGGAAGTCTCTTATTCCCTGACTTGTCTTTTAATTTTGCTATGGCTTCAATTATTTATCGTTTTTTAATTACAATTTATTGGGGTGACAACGTTTAGTAAAATTACATAGGTTTTAAGTGTACAATTCTGTAATACATCATTTATATATCATATTGTATGCTCACCAACCGGACTCAGTTCTCCTTCCAGCAACATATATATTTAACCCCATTTACCCTTGTCTACCACTCCCCCTCCCCCTTATCTCTGGTAACCACTAAACTATTGTCTGTGTCTATGAATTTTTGTTTCTTTGTTTGTCTTGTTCCTTTGTTGCACAAAGGGACAACTGTTACTAAAGGACTTGGAGGGATAGCGTTTGAGTTTCTGAGGTTTCATTCTTAAGGCAAAATATATGAGACAATTTTCCAATTCACGAGGTTCTGAAAACCTAAGGAGCAAGTCTTCAAATATAAACTAGACTGAGAAAAGCTATTCACTTTATTTTAAACCAACTACACACACACACACACACACACACACACACACACACACACACACTTCTAGCTTTCCAGCCATGAAAGGTTGAGGAAAAAAGACTTCCGTGTGCATGTAAAATCCTCATCCAGGCCCACACTCCCTCGAATATACTTGCAGTCCCAGCTCTTTTCAGATAACTGGAAACTGTGATTCCTAGTGAAACAGCACAGAACTAGATGGGAACCTTACTGTGTAAGAAAGCATCCTATGAATATCAACACCAGGCCCAAATTTACAGGTGACACCTCTCAGCCATACAAACACAGTAATGTCAGATGCTTTACTGCCAATCAGTGATCACAATCACATCGTTTAGAGCGCTTTTCCCTTGACATAAAAAGATGCCAGTAGAGAGCAGTTATGATGCTGAATATATGAATGGGCAATAAAATATATAAGACAAAAGTCAAAGCCATTTGAACAATATGCCTGTATCAGCAAAAGTACGGATAAAAACTGAAAATAGTAGCAGTCAACGAGCAATTTAAGAAAATTCAATTTTCCCCACCTTTCCTGGAGATTTTTCCCAACCATTCTCACATTAAAGTTACTAGAGTTCTTAACTTATCTATAATACATACCCTCTCTATCCTAGCCAATTATATCTTGCTCTAAGTTTTTTTTTTCTTCCAACATGGTTCAAGTTCTTGAAAATGATCGACTCTGAGTTTCATTTATTTATTACCTCCCATTGCTCCAATAGCTATAGCTAATTAGCTAATACTGTTCTATTTATTAACTTCTGCAAATCAGACATGGATAATGGGAACTATGGTTAGGGACTAAGAATACAAAATAAAACCCTTGTGCTTTCCTTCTACAAATTCACAATCCTATGAAAGAGGGACTAGAATTAGAATCCAGGGGCCAAAACCAAGACACACACGTACTTCACAAAAGCCCTTGGAAATATCAATAGCCCGGTTCTAACTACTTTGCAAAACTGAGACAATTTTCCCAGAGCACCATGGGTAATCACTATGCCCCAAATAGAAGATACATTCTTTGGAGGAAAAAGAATTACATACACACACATACATACACACACACACACATATACATGAATGCATGCACAACCCTCAATATAGGGATCATGTAAAAATAATTCTATACAGAGAAACTGACTTGGTGAAATTGTTGCAAAATCATCTAAATAAGTTAATTTTTCTACATGTCACTAATAAGTATATTGCAACAAACAGCTGTTTCATTCACAGTATATTCTTGTTGTTAGGAAGGAAAAAACTATTGTTCAAAACCTTCTGAAATCCATTTATAATATTTTTGAAAACAAAATCAAGAACCAAAGTACACACACTCTACTCCTTCCAAAAGTGCTGCCTCACATTGAAACTTCATCTGTAACCCCAAACATGCAGACAGTAATGAAAATGTCACACAGGTTGCTACAGTGCATTGTTAAAAATCTACAATATAAATCAAAGGAGGTTGGAATATTGCTGTAGAATTTACTAGCTGTAAATTGCATCTCATATTACTCATCAAAATTGAAAAAGTCATACTTATTCTCATAGGAAATTAAGTAGACTTGAAATGACTTAATGCATGTTATTTTAACTTACAAGGCAGTTGTGTAAAGCTGAACTGATTAAATTCGCACTTTCAGAGGAAGCCAGAACAGAAATGCAGGTAGCTAATGGGCAATAATAGAATAATGAGATGGCTTGAGTGCTTGCAAAGTAATTCTTTCATAAGATTTTTTTCATTAGGTCTTTTCAGATTCACAGATATTAGGAGCAGTACCACTAGGTTGGCACCAATCAGAAGGCACCCTTCTTGAGGTCAAGAAAATAACGGAAATGAACTGGAAAGAGCAGGTAGCATTCATTAGCATAGTTTATAATCACTTTAAGAGAAGCCTCTGGATCTAGTCCACCACTAAGGACCAGATAGAATAAAGTAAATGTCCTAAATTGTCTCAAACAAGCACATCAAATTAAGTAAAAATCTACCATTATCATCCATTCAAAATCCTGAAGTACAACTCATAGACAATATAATCTTCTTACAAAGATATATTTAAATCAATTTGGTGACCTAAAAGTCATATAAGGAATAATTTCTAATAAAAGTATATTTTCTAGATATTAATGGTCCTGGCACAACTTCCTTAGAAGAAATAATGAAGCTCTCCGAACTATGTACTAAAATTAAAAAACAATTAAATATTGGGCCGGCCGAGTAGTGCAGTGGTTAAGCACTGGTTTGGGAAGCCAGCGGCCCTGGTTCGGTCCCACATGTGAGGGCCAGTGACACTGCCCTCAAAAAAAAAAAAAAGCAATAAAAAACAATTAAATATTAAAGCTAATAAAGCAGACCAATACACATGTGTCCAAAGGTAGAAGAGTCACTAATAACATTATTTTCCAAAATAATAGAGTAATCTTAGGAAAGTTTTATCCATATGAGTGGTATCTTTTTACAAATGTATAGGAGTTGCATGCCTGGAAAATTCAATGTTTTTTAAAGCTATACAAATGAATGAATGAATAAATAAAAATACTTTGTATGTAGACTAGAATTGGGTAATAATCTCATAACTATAAATAAATTATAAATAGCAAAATATGCACCTGCAGAATGTCAAGAACCTCTGTTTCCCCATTACTGAAGCCAATAATGGCCTCTAAACCATGTAACAACCACAAAGCTCTTGTAGATATTCAAATTTCTCCTAGGAAGTGGTACCTTCCCTATTGAGAACCACCATTCTAGCCTTGAAGTAAAGGATTAGCAGCACAAATCCTGATAGAACACACACACACACACACACACACACACACACACACACCAATAAAAAACAAACAAAACAGGAAATATTACTTAAGTACCTGCACTAGCTGACTAGTGTGCTATGAACTCCACATAAAACATTTTATTTCATTTTTCCAGTACTCCTGCAAAACACATGGGATTATTCCCACTTAAAGATGTAGAAACCAAATCCCAGGGAGGGCATCTCAACTCTGTAATATATTCACAAAATAAGATGGAAGAGACATTTTTGGGGGAAGAATAAGTCGAGGACACTGTTTCACTGTTATGAAAAAATGCAGAATTTCTATTAAAAGGCACATCTCTAATTTCAAAAGTGTGAATAAAATAGTTCTTTAGAAATAATTCCAACTTGTTAAATTATTTGAAATAAAAGAGTATTCTCTGTATCTATGTTCTTCTTCATTTGATTTTGAGTTGATTAATTTTTCATTAACTTTAAGCCCTTGCCTGATTTTTTTTTTCTTTTTTGAGATTGTCAAAAAAAAAGTGTCATTAGGAATACTGAACTTGGTAATGCCCCTCTCCCTATTTAAATTACCTGTTTTGACTTAATCACTGACTGAAGATATACTTATTGACAGGTTTTCAATTATTAAAAACTATGAACTAATACAGTCTGACCATTTTCATCCAGAGCCCAATAACCTCAGCAAACCCATACTTAAAGCCATTCTATAGTCTATTTGATTCTCAATATACTTTCATAGTTAAGGATGCATATTGTTGTTCTGAGAGTAACCCATAAATAATAATATAAATGTATAGCTAAGAACCCAAGGGAGGAGATAAAATACAATTAAAAACAAATTTAGGGCCAGCCGAGTGGCGCATTGGTTAAGAGCTGGTTTTGGGATGCCAGCGGCCCCAGGTTCGGATCCCACATATGAGGGCCAGTGACACTACCCTCTATAGCTAACAACAGCTCCACCTGGAGCTGGGCTGTGCAAGCCCTGGAGATGGTATAGGCTGCAGCCCCTGCTGCAGTGGGCTGCCATAGGCTACAGTGAGTGGCCGGCGGCCAGCGTAAGAGGCTGGCACCCAGCGTGAGCTGCCAATAGCTGTGGTGAGCAACATCCAGAGGCCGGCGATGGATCTGCCTCACCCAGGAAGAGCGCAATGACGATACCAACATGGGGCAGTGAAGCAACATCCTCTGCAACTAGACTGAAGAACAAAAAAAAAAAAAAAAAAAAGGACAGCAACTTGTCTGTTCCCCTTCCCCAATTCCCCAATGCTGTTCCCCTCCCCCAATTCTCCAATTTAAAAAAAAAAATTTAGCTGAGAAGGCAGGAAAGGAATAACAGAGAAACAAGCACAACGAAACAAAAGAGACTAATGAAAACAATTATAGAAGGCATGTTTAAACCTAACCATATAAGAAATTATACTAAATGTAAACTCCCTGAATACTCCAATTAAAAGACAAAAGTGGCAGACAGAATCAATAATCAAGATACAACTACATGATGCCTACAAGAGATGCACTTTAAAAGGAAAAACACAAATAGATTTAAAGTAAAAAATATTTTGAAGAAGATATACCATGTTAATGGTAAACATAAGAAACTGTTTTGGCTACATAATATACCTTAAAAAGTGGACTAGGACAAGAACCATTATCAACAATTAAGAAGGTCATTTCATAATGATAAGTTAAATAATCAGGAAGAGGTAATATAGGACTTCAACATTCATCAAATGAAAATCTAACAGAACTAAAAGTTAAAAAACAATAAGTCCATAATAGAAGTTGGTGATATTGTTGATTAAAGAAATTTCAACAGCACTATCAACCTAATTGGCCTAATTGAGTTCACTTAACATTACATATACTCAAATGTATAAAATAAATGCAAATTATACACACTTTTCAACTGCACTAGACTTTTCACCAAGACAAACCATACAACCAGTCATAAAATAACTATCAATAAATTTCCAAAGATGAAAATTGTATAGCATATATTTGTTATCTGATCTAAATAAAAGTGAATTAAAAATCAATAACTACAACATATATAGAAACACCCAAGTATTTGTAAATTAATTGTGTCACCTCTAAATAACCCAGGATTCAGAAAAGTAACAAGAGAAGTTATAATAGATTTCAAACTAATGATAATAAAAATAACCAACATATTAAAAGCTGTTCAATGCAATATTTAAATGGAAATTCACAGCTTTAAATCGTTATATTAGATAAAATGAAATATATGGAAGCAATGATCTAAGTTTACTGTTTTTTGAAAAAAAAAAAGCAGAAAAAAAATCCAAAGTAAACTGAAAAAAACATCTGAGCAGAAATTAGAAAATAAACATTAAAAGAAAATTAACAAAACCAAATATTGGCTCTTTAAAATAATTAATAAAATTAACACCTTGCAAGGATATTAATTTCCTAGGGCTGCAATAACAAATTACGACAAACTGGGTGGCTTAAAACAACAGAAATGTGTTTTCTCATAGTTTCAAAGGCCAGAGTTCAAATGTAGGTGTCAGCAAGATTGGTTGGTTCCTTCTGAACACTCTAAAGGCCAATCCACCCTGTGCCTTTTGGTGTCTGGTGGCTGCTGGCACTGGTGTTCCTTGCCTTGTGGCTGCCCTCCACTCTCTGCCTCCATCTGTCTTCTTTCTTTTACTAGGTCCCTAACTTTGGATTTAGGATTTACCCTAATCCAGGCTTGTGAGCAAGTTGAATAATGTCCCTAAACATTCATACCTACCTAGAAACTCAGAATGTAACCTTATTTGAATCTTTCCAGATGTAATTAAGTCACGTATCTCAGTCTAATAAAAGTGTCTATAAAAACTTCCAGATGATATATTGGGTTGTTGGAAAAGTCATGACGCATTTTTGTAATGAAAAACATAGAAAAAATACATCATGACTTTTCCAACAACTCAATATTTAATGCTGAAAAACTAACTACTTTCCCCATATGATTGGAAATTAGGCAAGAATGTGTATTTCCATCTGATGTTTTCAATATATTACTAGAGGTCCTAGCAAGTGCATTAAGGCAAAAAATAAATAAATAAAAGTCATACACAAAAATCTGTGTGTCTATTTCTAAGGACTACCAAAATAAAACCCTACTAGGATTAATAGATGAATTTAGCAAGGTCATATGACAAATGCATAATATAGAATTTAAAAATTGGGGCCAGCTGAGTGATGTGTTGGTTAAGAGTTGGCTTGGAGTGCCAGCTTTGAGCAGCAGGGCCCCGGTTCGGATCCCACATTAGGGCCAGTGACGCTGCTTCCTCTACTGCTAAGATGGTGAACAACAGCTCGACCTGGAGCTGGGCTCCCATGAGTTGACAGCAATGGTGTAGGCTGCAGTGGGGCTGGCTGGCAGCAGGCGTGAGCTTTCATGAGCTGCCATGAGCCACTGTGAGCAGCTGTCCAATGGCCAGCAAGCAACTGCCTCAACTGGGAAGAGCACAATGATAATACCAACATGGGCCAGTGAAGCGACATCCTCCACAACTAGACTGAAGAACAAAAGGACAACTTGTCTGTTCCCCTTCCCCTGTTCCCCACTGCTGTTCCCCTCCCCCAATACCCCAATAAAATCTTTAAAAAAAAAATTGTATACATAGTAGTAATAAGTAATTGGAGAAGGAAATATAAATACCATTTTAAACAATATTGAAAATAAAATAATTAAAAATTAACTTAACAGAAAATATTCAAGCACTATAAACCTGGCTGGGGAAAAAAAAAAAAAAAAGAAAGGAAAAAGAACAAAAAAGAAGACCTAAATATAACGGAGAGTTTTGTCATGTAAATTGACTGAAACACTTACTATTGCTAAGATGTCATTTTTCCCCAAATTAATCTATAAAGCCAATTCCATCCATCACAATTATAATTCTATCAGGCTTTTGTAAGAATTGACAAGGCAACTCAACTTTATATGAAAATAAAACCCTACAATAGCCAAAATTCTTTCAACTCAATTACAAGACAAACAACCCTATAAAAATAGAACAAAGACTTAGATGACATTTCACAAAAGATATAATTGACTTATAACCACATGAAAACCTGCTCAACAGACTGGCCTTCAGGCAAACGCAAATTAAAACCGCAATAAGATACCATCTCATACCTTCTAGAATGGCTAAACTTTGAAATATCAATGGTAGGCAACGATATAGCACAACTGGAATACTGGAAGTATAAAATGTCACCACAATTTAGAAAACATTTTGTGATTTTACCTAAGAATCCCATTCCTAAGTATGTATCCAAGAAAAAAGAAGAGAGATATCCACATAAATTATTGCTATAAAATTATCATAGCAGCTTTAGTCATTACAGCCAAGGATTGGTGACAAACAAAATGCCCATGACAAGTGAACCCATAAACAAAATGTCATATTATCCATCGGATGGAATACAGTAACAACTACAACAAAAGCATAGCCATGAAAACAACAACCTGAACTATTTTAAGAGAATCACCTTGAACAAAAGAAGCCAAGCACAAAAGTATATATACTGTATGCTCCCATTTACATAAAATTGTGGAATGTGTAAAAGTAATCTACAATAACAAAATCCGGTCATTAGTTGCCCAAAACAAAAGATGCTATATGAAAAAATGACAAAGTTTTCCAAGAATAATTTCTGGGATATGCAAATGTATATCTTTAGTGTGTCAGTTCTATGGATTAACATATTTATCAAAATTCAAATTGTACAATTAAAATGTGTAAGTTTTATTGTTTGCAAATCATTTTTCTATAGAGTTGATAAAAATAGATTAGGTGGTCAAAGGATTTTGAGGACAGATTTGGACTGAGTCTGCTTACTTTTATTCTTTTACCTATCCCCAGTATCCAGAACAAAAAAAGGAAGTAAAATTGCCAGCAGCCAGAAGTCACAAAGAAACTGAGAAAAAGTAACTATGGATGGATTTAATGAAAGTACAATGTAGAAACAAAGAAGGAAGCAAGTGGCTGAAGAGATGAACTGAAGAATAGGCAGACCCTGTGGGGAATGTAAAGCACAAATCACTGAAATACAATATACAATCATGACGTAAGAAATAGGAGAACTCTAGGATTGCTGGGGAATATAGTATATATGTGTGTGTGTGTCTGTGTGTGTGTGTATATATATATATATATATATATATATATATACACACACAGACACAGACACACACACACATACACACATACATACCAGGAGTGACAAAAAAAGCCTCTGATTTAGCCACTTTCATTCCTTCCTTTTTGATTCAACCAATGTATATTTAACATCTATTTATTCTGTGCATCCTGAAACACAAAAATAAATGACATTTCCTTGACTTAAGGAAGCTCATGTTCTAGTGAGGATAAAATGATAATTAAGCATCGCAATAGCAAAGACAGATGTACATATGATGTTTATTATTGGAGTACTGGACAAATACATCTTACTTAACTTGGAGAGGGCAAAGGTTGCTGAGACTTCCCGGAAAAAAACAGAGTATAAGAAGATCCCAGTTGGAAATTTTAGCATAAAGAAAAGCACAGGGTCACTGGAATACAGAGGACCAGATTTGGAATATATGGAGATTATAATGGGGAGACTAGAAAAGGTCAGGTTATGGAAGGCTTTCTATGTTGCATTAAACAGCTTATATAGGGTTTTCCTGTGACATCCTATAGAGGTAGAGTGATCATTCAGTCAGGTTTTCCTGGCACAGTCGTGCTTCATACCTGCTATCAGTGTTAAATACTAGCAGTCTTTTATTCTAAAAAAAACCACAGTTCAGGTAACATAGGTGATGAGTATCCTTTAAATCATTTTAAATAAAGTATTAACAGGACCAAATTTGTGTTTTAGAGAGAACATTCTAGTTTGCAGTAGGAAGGATAAATCTGAGAGAACAATAGAACACTGGAAGTCATTTAGGGACTATGATATAATAGAACATTCTAGGTTGCATTCTGAAGGATGAGTTTGAGAAAATAAGACAATAGAAGTCCATTAAGAGATGACAAAAGACTAAACCCATGCAGTGGTGATAGAGCTGGTGAGAAGAAAATCACTTTAGAAGATACTTAGGAGGTAAGGTCAGAATACATGTGTAAAACGACAGAAAGAGAGGAGTCGGTAAACGTTCTTAGATACTTATTTGTAGCTACACTAAAAGGAAACACAAAGGAAGGCAGAGAGGGAAGCGGGGAAAAAAAGACAGAAAACTTTTAGCAGAAACACAGAACGGTGATGTTTGGGGAGAGTGACCAAGAGATTGAAGGCAACCGTGGTCCAGTAAGGCAAGGCAGGCATAACATCATCAGTATGAGACAGAAAGATCAGAATATTAAGAGAAACTGAGTAGACCGTGGCTGAGTTTTGGTGTGAGAAAAAACAGGGCAAACGAAGGAACGGTAGACAATGACCCACATGCTGAAAGGATATGGACCACCGACCACTTTTTGGAGTTTAACTTTATTCCGTGGGAAATGGAGAATCGGCAGAAATTCATACGACAGACAGTAAAGAGATCACTCAGTATTTCGCATGCCACACAGCGTCTTGACATCAAGTCAGTATTTGATAGGGGACTGTATTCCGAACACCATCTAGAGTGGAAGCCTGCTTCCTACCTCGACTCCATCAAATCTGCTTTTACTCTGAAGCAAAGATATGCCCCTTTTATAATGTGGGACAATGAAGTTCGCGAGCTTTCAACCATGCGCTTACATGTCGTATATGTGTAATGGTTTATATTTCATCATGGACATGCGGTCTAGTCCCTGAAAGAGCACCCAAGGAACTCAGTTCCTAAGACCTAAAAAGGTGTAGAGCTGAGGACTATCAACAGCTTCAGGTCTTAGAGACAGAAGTCTAGCGTAGGGTTTGAAGACATAGGTTCAGATGTGTTAACTGCAATGGATCCTGACACATCTGGGAAGATGCAGGAGGTGCAGAACGATCCTGGTACACAAAAAATTTGTTCCAGGAGTGTCAGTTGCCCTTTGACCCAGGAAGTATAACTATGGCCATGAATAGAGGGTGGTGAGGGAGACATGCTGCTGAAGCTGACAACGTTGGGGAAGACCACACAGAAAGATTCAGCCAGTTGACGGCTGACCCCATCTTCCTAAAAAGGAGCTTGAGAACCCCAATGACTTAATCATTTTTAACCTGAAATAAATGTGATTCTACTTTACTGGATACCTCAGAACCTATATTGTCAAAGTACATCCCAACCCTTTATAAAGGTAGGGGGCCAAATCAGAAAGGGAACTATTATAAACAGAAAAACAGACATATTTGTTGTTTTAGAAAATGTGAGCTTTCTCCCTGGAATTTGCTTACCACATGCTTACTCAATTCAGCAGCTGCCATAACCTAGCACACACATAATGCTCACATGGGCACACATGCTTTTGGTCAAACTCGTACTTTGAGAGCAGAATGACATGGAATAAACCACCAAGTTTGGTCTCCTATGGCATTTAACAGTGTGAATATTCCACCACCAAAAACAGGCTTTTTATTGCAACATTTGTCCTTTTAGGGAATCTGGAAGACATTATACACTGTACTACACAGAAATGGAAGAAAAGAAAAAGAAAAGAATTTTATTTTCTTCTTAAAGTGAGAGAACACAGTTAACCTGAAAGCAAGGCTCAACTTAACATTTAGAACCATGATAGAAAATGTGAAGTGATATTTTTTAAAAGTGAAAGAAATTAAACCTTTGAATTCACTGTTCAAGGTCACACACCAGTCACTGACAAAGCAAACACAACCACATACGGGTCCTTTTTGCTGTTCTAACTGTGAGTCAAGTCACATTCAGCATTTCAAGAAATAAGACTTTCATCATGTCCCCAGAAAAGTAATTTCAGTCCAATAGATTTCATTAGGTCACGAATTTTAGGTTGAAAGCATTCTCAAAAGCATTGCTAGAATACAAAATATATTTTTAACATAGTTAAAAATGTTCCCCAGTACCTATTTTTATTTGGCATAGTCTCATCATTTCTAGTTATGCTCCTTTGGACCACCTAAAGTATTGTACTTGATGTGTATGTTTTTTCAATGACTTGAATTTGTTTAATAAAATCTATAGGAGGGTAAGACCTTTCTAACTATGTTAGCATATTTAACCTCTAGGGAATATCTGCTTTCACATAATTATGCACAGAGTTCATATTTATACAAATGTTTTATGCCTGCAAGGGGGTAAAACACACCTCTCTCATGAATATGCAACAGTGTTATTTCTTCTAATAAGACACAATCATCGTTTTTGTGGATACTAAACACTAGAGTGTCTGTAGATCCCTTCCTGCATGTTTTATTTGCATAAAACTGATGAGATTCAGGGACAGCCAAAACAGACATCTCTTTTCCCAGGTATCACAACATTTGAATATATCTATCCAAATTAATTCAATAGAACTTTTCAAATCTCCAGTATCATATGGGGTTTTTCCACATGTTTAATTCTAGATGCACAAAATGAGCTGAAAAATTTTAAAGACTTAGTTTCAAACTGTGGTGGAAAGGAGCTAGCAGGGACAGGGTGCCTGCATTCTCTTTGAGGCACGAATCTTTGTAAGACAATCTCCTGCATGCTCAGATTTCAACTTGGGACTGTTAAGAGAAAGGCAGGTGAACAAGCTCTGGAAAGAAATTTGGAAAAGTTTTTTTTTTTCTGAAAAGTTCTTTGAACTGAGCTATTTCCCTTACATAGAAGCATTGTTCACATAAAGAGTTGTTATCCATTCATTTATACATTTAATAAATGTTCTGAGCATCCAGTATGCCAGGAACTATTCTAGGTACTGGGAATAAAATAGAAAACAAAACATAAAAAAGGTGAAGTCCCTGTTGTGATAGAGCTTATATTCTAGAGGAAGGAAGACATAACACAATAAATGAATAAGCATATAATAAATGAATGAAAAAGTGTATGAATGAATATATTAAATACTAGTGAGTACTATGAAGGTGATAATATGATCATTTTAGAAAACTATTAATCTGACATGTTAATATACTTGTCACATATATTATATGAGTGTGTTTGTATGTGTGTGTGTGGTATTTTATAGATTGCATGTGTGAATTGTTTTATTTTATTCTTACAACAATAGCATAAACTCTTTAGTTCAGGTACTATCACATTAAAGATTACAAAAAAAAAAAAAGACTAACAGAATAAATCATTTGCCCCCAAATCAGCTAGTATGCAGCAAAGTTGTGAATTCTATCTACAGTGACTGATTCTAGCTTCAAGTGTTTCCCACCATATGGGCCATGGTCTCTGGTTCCACTGTTCACCTATTTCACAGTGATTCTCAGAAGTGACCTGAAGAAGGTCACAATACAATTGGAGGATAAAGGTGTGATTGGAAGTTTCTGGACTAAATACGTAGAAGGTATTTAACCTCAGAAGAAAAATGGTAGCTCACAAAATGTAGACTGTTTAGGGTAAAATAGAAAGAAAAACTTGAAGGGGAAATAATATTCTTCCTAAAATAGAGAAAGGGGGAGCTATCCTTTTCCTTCTTCTCTTGCTATCAATTTTAGATGAGTACCTCACAAATGTGGAAAAGTTAGTGCTTTGGTGAGAGGCAAAAGGACAATGCAGCATTAAGAAATTAGTGGAAGCCTGAATTTCAGTCTTCCTTCTAGATTAGTCCAACCCCAATCCCAATTGTACAAATATTGGGTTGTCAGAAAAGTTATGACGTATTTTTTCTGTTTTTTATTGCAAAAATGTGTCATGACTTTTTTGACAACCCAATAGAATGGAGGCGCTTCCCAGGAAAAAAGATTGTACATTTTCCTTGAATTTTGTGTGTGTGTGTGTGTGTGTGTGTGAGAGAGAGAAAGAGAGAGAGAGAGAGAGAGAGAGAGAGAGAGAGAGAGAGAGAGAGAGAGAGAGATTCCTTTTGGAGAAAGACAGAGGAATAGGATTCCAGGGGAAGAAATAAGGGTTCATCAAGGATCAAGGTGCTTTAAACTATCAAAAAGGGTTAATACAAAGAAAGGTCCTAGAAATGTTCCATTTAGAGAAGCTTGATTATGTAGAACCTGTGCTTTTACAACACACTTGCAGCCATGGGAATGCCTTCACAGATTTCTTCGGGCCCTTTGCTCCCTATAATGGGCAGTTAGAATGGGCACTATAGCCTTTGTATGGAGAGGAATGATTTTCTTTGCCAAGGCCCTGACCTCCAAGAGTGGCAGAAAGGGGGTGATATGAGTAAACACTGGTGTATGCTTCCATCTTATAAACCAAGAGTATCACTCTGGACACCAACTCGGAGATGAACTAGAGGAAACTCTGAGATCATATATCAATCCTACCCATCGGTTGTGGTCCCAGCTATGGCTCTGGCCCCAGACTTGTTGAGGAGGTGATTATAGCTACAAAGACTGTGTCACAGTACTTCTTCCCTGATAACAGTGACTTCTGCTTCCTGTTTCAGCTCTTTTCCCTCCACCCTCCCGCCCCCAAACAGGAATGCCATTATTTAAACAGCCACCTTGAAAATCATAGTACTTTCTCTAGCAATTCTGAAAAACAGGAATTCTCTTAGATTCCTTAATCTGAGCACATGCTTTATACATTCTCATGAAAAACTTCTTAAGGTTACAAATAGCTTTAAAATAATTCCTCCATAAGGTCTCTGCAGATATTTAAATCCTTTCAAATCGAAAACTACCCTGAAAAAGCATGCAGAGAAAAATTAACTAGATGGCTTACTGGAATAAGCCTTTTCCATTTCTATAAGCAAAAATTTTTTGTGAGAAAAGACAAATCTGCACAGCTGTGACTTAAAATATATATATATATATATATATATATATATATATATATATATATATATATATAAAATGAATGTTGAATCTGTTAGTCTAGTTTCAGTTAGCTTTTAAAAGGAAACCCAGAGAGGGACAGATACTTACAAGAATATAGACCATTAGAGCTAAAGACTTCAAATAAGATATTAGTGCTTTTTGTTGAATAGTGGTGAGGTTATACCCCCAAAGGGGTTATAAGACACTTTAAAAAAAAATTAATATTGTTTCATTCACACTTTTTTGACACTTTACAGCCTCATATGTTGAATATTCCTGAGTGAAATCTTGAAATTCACAGGAGAGTGAGTTAAAAATTAGCATTCTGGGAAGTTAGTTTGAATGATCAAGATTGCAAACTAGATTTAGATGAACCTTTAAAACATTAAGTTTTAAATAGACATTGTAAAGAATTCAAGAGGTACAATAAAAGCTAATTATCTCAGCCACCCAGTCCTCAGTCCTTACATCTGACCTGTCCATTGAAACATAAAAGGCTAATTAACACTCTAGGCAAGGACTATCCCATCTTCTTTAATCAAGTATATACTTATTTGAAATCAACAGTGAGCACACTCAGCTATCCAAAAACCTCTGGAAACAACTCCACATCACAAATTCTGAAAGCTACAGGCAGCCAAGAAATCCAGCCATTTTTAAAGATTGCAGCCACGACCTTGAAAACAACCTTAGGAATCTGATAGCAAGTGACTATGACCTGAAAAAAACCCCTTCATCTTGGACTGTAGAAAGATGAATTGAGTAGAAGACAATGGCCGAAAAAGCCTCCTAATGCTGAAACAAAGTACAGGAGAAGTAGAATGATTAAACACTAGAAACAATCATTAAAAGAAAACACGTTTTCAAAAACAGAAGGTAATTTCTTTTCTTCTCCAGTCACTGTACTGATTTAAGATATCAGAGGGGGAGTGTTTCAATCTATAATAAAATACAGTAGATTGGGTGGTTTATGAACAACAAATACTTATTTCTCATAGTTCTCATGGTGCTTGCATGTCCCTGGAGGGCTCTCTTCCATGCTGCAGACGTCTCATGATGTCCTCATGTGGCATAAGTGGGCTAGGGATCTCTCTGGAGCCTCTTTTATAAGGCACTAAACCCACTCATGAGGGTACCATACTGGTGATTTAAGTGCCTCTTAAAGGCTCTACCTATTAAGACCATAAGTGTTGGGAGTTAGTATATCAACATGTGAATGTGGGGGTAACATAAATATTCCAACCACAGCAGGAGGAATGGCTGTCAAAAATGGAGGCAGGAAGGAGGGATTCAAGCCTGTCACCCTTTGGAGTACCTCAGTGATGGAGCCAGTGGGAACGTTCAGGAGTGAATGAATCATGCGCTTATCTCTCAGTGAGGGCTGCACTTGAATGAGACAATTTGTTAAGCAGTTAGGTGGACTGTACAGTGGCTTGTAGGACTTGGGTCACATCCCTAGTTTTCCAATTATTATATGACCTTAAGCAAATTAATTGCATGTTTCTGAATCTTAGTTTCCTCATCCATACAATAGTAGTAAATATATACCTCAGAGGAGTATCAAAGCATCTGTGGTAGATATCACTAATTGCCGATTTTCCTAGGTCACAGAAGAAATAGCTCAGCATATTTATGGCCAGAAGAAAGAGCTTTCGTTGCCTTCTTTGTGACAAATTTTTGTACAATAGTATGTAAGTAGAATGTCTTGCAACTTCTGAGAGCCTTCCTTACAAAACACCGGTACATGGTGTTTGTCATTTTCTTACTCAACCCTCCCCTCTATTTTGCTTCTTGGCCTGTGGAAAATACAATCTTGAATTCTAAATATGAAAGCCACCACCCAGGGAAGGTAAAGCGATGATCTAGAAATCTAGGTCTCAGAGGACATTGTGGAGGAGAAATATCACACTAGCGACCATAGACTGAATGTGTCCCTCCCAAATTCATATGTTGAAACCTAATCCCCAGGAGAATGGCTGACGCCCAATTCCTGAAGTGATGGTGTTTGAAGGGCGGGGTCTTTGGGAAGTGATTGGGTCGTAAGGGTGGAACCTTTATGAATGGTATTTGTGCCTTTATAAGAGAGATCCCAGAGAGCTCCCAACTCCTGCCCCCATGGGAGGACACATCAAAAAGACAACCATCATGCCTTGATCTGGGACTTCTCAGTCCCCAGGACTGTGAGAAATAAGTTTCTTGTTTACAAATGAATCCCCGGTCTATGATATTTTGTTACAGCAGCCCAAATGGACTAAGAGACTGCCCTTAAATTGTATACATCCATTTTTCATTTATGTGAGAAATAACTGTCTTATTTGCATCATGGTAATTTTTGTTGTCCATCAATTACAAGCAATACTATTTTTAAAAATATAAAATTTAATACTTATAAGTAGATTGATCCCATACCAGAGTCTAAATTAGGTGGAATATCCTTTTGCAGAGTGACAGAGTGATAGATGGCAAGAAGTCAGACACTGCAGGCTGAGAAAATGGTGACTTGTTATACACTAGCAAAATATTTTATTACATTGTTGCCTGTCCTCAGAAAGGAGACAATGAATTAGCCAAGGGTGTGACATTAGGGTATGTAACATGAAAAATTAGTAGTATTGATGTGGATTTACTGCTACTTGCCACTGCATGAGACATATGAACTCTGGCTTGAATTAGCTGGTCTGCAAAAAGAGATGGAATTGTATGCACCTGACCTAAAATCTGAGTTAACTGAGCATCCATTATTTTGGAGCCTCATGACATGGAAAACGTCAGCTTCTCTGTTACTCAAAGTGGAAACAGTTTAAATAGAGCGCTTTGAAGAAGTACCTTGAAAGGAAGACAAAATATCTGTGGCCCCAAGATTTAGCACTTCCCATTAAGAATTCTTTGCCAGACAATGGAAGCCACCTTAATTACAAAGATCAGATTAAGGAAAATACCTTACCATATAAACCTATTATTGTGGATAATGAAATAATCATCAGGGCTATACAACTTTAGATGTACATAGTAGGATTGTACTTCTCCATTCTTTGTGAAGGTAGGTGTGGATATGTGACTGTCTTTGATGAGTGAAATGTGACATATGTCATTTCCTGGTAGAGTCATTTAAACCATCTAATGGCTCAGTGCATTCCCTTCCCCCTGCTTTGAACATCCTGAAAGTATGTGCTTAAAATCAACTCTGGGGCTGACCAAGTGGCTCAGTTGGTTAAGAGTTGGCTTAGAGCGCGTGCTCTGAGCAATGAGGCCGCTGGTTCAATTCCCACATGGGCCAGTGAACACTGCGCCCTAGCTGAGCTGCCAACAGGGGGCAGGATGGCTCAACTGGTGTAACAACAAGATTGGCTGTTCAATGGTGGGCTACGCCCACCCCCAACTAAAAATTGAGCTCAGCACCTTGAGCTGAGCTGCCACCCAGATGGCTCAGTGGATAAAACATGTGCTCTTAACAAGGCTGCTGGTTCGACTCCCACATGGGATGGTGGCTGCACCCACCCGCAACTAGTGTTGAGCACAGCACCTTGAGCATAGAGGCCATGAGCTGTTGACATGAAAGCCAAATGGCACCTGGTGCCCTCCATAATGAAGACTGAAGAACAACAACTTGGCTGGTCCCCTCCCCACAACTCCCCAATAAAATCTTTAAAAAAAATAAAAAGTAACTCTGCCAGCCCAGGTTCCTGAGGGACTACTGTGATAAGAGTTTCCTGTCAAACCTTTGTTTTTCTAAGCTGCTGAGATTTTAGGGTTGTCTGTTCCTGTCTTATACTGACTGCTACAGACATCCTCAAAGGAGATCACATGAAGGTAAGGGGAAACGGAAAGATTTCAGATGCTGGCAAGTCACAGAGTAACTGAGCATAAAAACTATATACAGGCATGGTCTGGCTATGGTTAATGTGAAGCATAAATTGGAAGCCTACAAATTATTTTTCCAAGGAAACTACAATCTAGGCCTTACAAAAATCTGCAACTATTCCATCCCTAATACCATCCCTGGTTCCTCTAACCTGCACTAGCAGGGAGCAGGGTATGACAGCTGTATATTTCCCAAGAGAGGCAAAATATGTAATGCCTAACTCACATATGGTCAGGAAGGATAATATGTGATGAAGAACTCACAGTGATAAAGGCAAGGAGAACAAAGATCCCTAGCAGAAAGCAGAAAGAAGGTTTTCCATGTAGACTTACAAATCAATTGCCAGAAAAAGGGGCAGCTGTTAACTTTGGCCCAGTGACCTGGTGACCGCTGTGTGTGACCTTTTCTTCTCTTTTCTTAATGGAAGCTCTAATGGTTGTAACCCTGTCCCTACTCCACCACTGCATATTGTAAGTATGGCAGGCAAATGCATCTTTTTCCAGCTTCCAGAGAAACAACACTGAAGATAATACAGGAAGAATTAAGCACCCACCACTGGGAACCACTGGCCAATAGTCTGGATTACATTAACAGTCTTCATTGCTGTTGCTTCGACTTTTTTCACAAACACTAATGAATTAACTTCAGGAGGGAAGAAGGCAATTGTTGACATTGTGTAGGTAAACCCCTTTATTTAAGGACTCAGCCAGCAAACTAGATCTTCAGATTCATAGGCTTGATGCTTGATGAATTGAAAGCAAATTGCTTGGCTACTGGTTCTCCAGCCTGCTGTTTTCCACAGACCTCCCCTGCCGCCTCATTTATTTGCTGTGAGAATTCTGGCAAATGCGATCTCTCTCCTGTTCATTTTACTGATGTTCTTTGAAGTGATGTCCCAGCTGTGTTTCTGTGACTGCTCTTCCCGTTAGCTCAAATCCAACTGTTTATTTCTTAAAGGCCAACACTTCCACAGAAAGCTAAGCAACCATTACTAAGCATCTAGAGAGTTGCATGTTTCTGTGCTGTAAAATCTGGGGGAGGGAGTTTAATACAAGCTGAAGAGCTTTCAACTCAAAAAGTCCTATTCAGTTAAAACTTCACTGTTCTGTTTCCTTTTGGACTATAAGCAATGATGTTGAGCCAAACTCAGTCTAATTGCAGTCTAATTCTTTAGTGACAAGAACTCAAACTTTCCAAAATTCAATTAATTGGAATTTAGGCTAAATTCATATATAAAATGGCAAAATCAAAGACTTATATTATTTTTTCCCCTAAAAAGTCAAAATCTGGTTGGAGACTGAAAGTCAGAATGGATTATAACCATATCCTAGTCAGCTTCTGGGATCTGTTCCTATAAGCAGGATCTTAAATGATTTAGCTCCATACAACTCTAGCTGTACAAATGCATTTCCAATATTATATACTAGCAACATTTTTTTTCAAGTCTCCTGAAGTTGGATATATCTCCTACAATTTCTTCCAGTTACTATAGATATAATTATTAGTAACTTTCTATCAGGTTCATTGATAGGGAGTATGCCCTTCATAATGTGAAAGGTTTTCCACTTCCTCAATGATGATTTTTACTGTTTATTTTCTACTACCATTTCACTCAAAGTGTTGACAGCTCTCCAACCAACATAAAAATTTCAACATCAAGCATGGTACTATTTCTTAAAAACATTTGTGCCACCTCAGCTCTATAGAGCCCACAAGCCTTTCTCAGCCAATGTGAGTCAGACCTGTTTGTGAGATCCTCAAGTAATGGCCAGAAGAGAACCTCACGTGGAGTAAACCATGGTAATACATTGACAGTGAATCAAATACAGAAACGCACAACATTTACATGTAGTGGCTCCTGCTGTCCTGCCTCATAGGCTTTAAAAAACATATGTATCACATAGACTATTTAATACCAACATGAGAAATATACAGGCATATACACATATATATGTATACAATATTTGTGTGTATGTGCCTATGTGTATACATATGTACCTCCCATATACTATTTCCCAATTAACACTGTATCCAATAACTATTCTCCAGGGCAGTGGTAACCGAAGTATGGACACAAGATTCCATCTCTTCTCCTAAACAGTGAAATTCATCATAAGTGTAAGTGCCTCCTACCCCTCATCTGAGCATCACCCTAGTTCTACGTGTCCCAACTATTGCTCCAACCACTGCCCAAGGCTCAGTTTCATGAAATCTTCAACCAGTTTCATGTAAGCAGTCTGGAGGAACTTCCCACCCACACAATAAAGCTCCTCCTTTCTTATTTGACTCCAGGGAGTGGGAAAGATGCCAACCACCTCGCAGACATACACAAGCAGCCCAGGGATGGAGGAAAGTCAATACCTTTGGAACTACTGCTGACCAGTGAGGACAGAAGTATTGGATAAATGCTTCCCCTTCTGGTTTCCCACAGACAGTTTTGAAGGACATTTCATAAGGCTCTTCAGGACATCCTGCAGACTCAGACACCAGTCACTGACAGAAGTGATCAACCCAAAAACACATCCTTGTATTGTCTTCCCACCCCTCCCTGTTACACCTTTTCACTCCTGTTCCCTAAAATAACCTCCTAAATAAACAACCTGCATGGAAGCTTTTCTCTAAAGTTTTTCTAGAAAAGTGCATTTGTAATGTCATGCAGAATATTAAGAGGACTCAACTCCAGCACCAATGTACCCCTTTTCCTTTCTGACTGAATCCCATATGGAGATCTGGACAGATGTTGTGCTCAGCTATAGGACTATGAGTTTGGCTTCTGAGCAGCTAAGCAGAGCTATGCAGGTGAGTTCTGGCCAATGAGATTCCAGTGGAAGAGTACAGGACTTCCAGGAGACGTTTTTAAAGGGAAGGGAATAGTCTCCTCAGAATTCTTTGCCTTTCCTCTCGATGCTTGACTGGAAAAATGGCTGTGATGTCTGAAAATCCAGCAACAATTTGAACTACGAGGTGACTTCAAGAAAGGAAACTAAGGGGGCCGGCCAAGTGGCGCGGTGGTTAAGAGCCGGCTTGGGAAGCCAGCGGCCCCGGTACGTCCCACATATGAGGGCCAGTGACACTGCTCTCAAAAAAAAAAAAGAAAGGAAACTAAGGATAAGAAATGTGCGAGGAGAAATTTGAAGAACTCTGAGTCCCTGATAACGATGGAATTGACATTCCAGCTCTGACTTGCCCACCCGTCAAGCTTCTGTTACATAAAAGATAGAAAACTGTATCTCCTCAAGTAGCCATGATTTGGGGTCCATCTGTTACATGCAGTTAAAAATAACCCTAACTTACAAAACCCCACATACAGACATTATAGGCAGGTGTTCATTCAGGCAATGGTTCTCACTAAAGGTGATATGTTCCAAAGAACATTTGGAAACATCCGAACACATTTTGGGTGGCCACGACTTGAGACCATTACGACTGGCACCTAGAGGCAGAGGCCACAGATGAAGCTAATCATCCAACAGAAAGTTCTCACAACAGACAATTATTTGGCCTAAAATGTGTATAGCACCAAAGTTGAAAAATCCTAACTTAAATACCCTCTTCTCTGATTAATCTGATTAGACTGATTAGTCTATACAGGAAGTTGCTTAAGTAGTCTCAAAATAAACCCATTTTGTTGTTGTTCATTTCCTCTATTTTTAGTCTGACTGGTGTCATTTTTTTCTCCTCAGGGTAGTAGGGTTTAAGGTTTCCAATGTCTGAAAGAACATTCTTCGTACGTTTTCTTTTTTTTCTTCTTTAGAGAGATCTCAGTGACAAATAACAGAACAAAATGAAAATCTGATTTTTAGGCAACTTGATGAAATACTAGATATAATCCAGTTCCACCCACTTTATTGTTTTCTTTCTATAGCTGAAGATATTTGCCACCATGAAGGGTGATGCAACATATATTCAATTCTTTTCCCTGTACTTCATTAAGACTTAAAAATATTTTCTTTTCATTTTATTAAAAAAATAAAGATGATCATAAAACATTTAGAAATCATTATGATTGGGCAAATGGAAGAAAATTACAACCATTCATAATCCCAACAGACCCAGAAAAACTATTAACTCTGCAATGTATTAAAGCTTTCAGATCTTTTTCCTATGCACACATATTACTACTGCATGAGACCATAGCTACCTATTCTTTATAACCAGTGCTTTTACTCCCATGTAGAAATGCATCACACTTTTATATCATCTATTATCCATCTATTTTTCAAAAGCATAGAGCCCCTCACCCCTTTGAAAAGGGAACAATGACCTGTCACATTTCTATACGACAGTTATACACAGATTCTCTGTTTTGAGGATGCCTTCCTAAAACCATGGGGAGTTTTTTTTTTTTTTTTAGTACATTAAGCAAGCACATTGTTTTTGTATTGTCTGTAGCCTCTTCTGTTGCCTTGGAAGTTACACAATCTATGCATAGTTCTCCCTCAACACACACTCCCATGCACAAGCATGCTCAGACCTACACACCTTTTTAGATAGAAAAATGTTTCCTATTTTATATTTACTACCTTTCCCAGCAAAGCTTATGAGCAATATACCTTAAAATATATAACCAAAGCCCCAACTAGAGAAAGAAACTCCCAGTTTATTACTAATTTAAAGTATAAATGGAGAGCTGTTAAAAGAGACAGCTGAGGGGAGGAGCTACCTTGCCTGGAGTAGGGATATAATTGGCACTTACCACACTGAAATACTTCATAAAGAAAATCATCATGTTGAAAATCTGTGATTTTTGTGAGTTAATGCCATGTTCCAAAATATTTTGCATGAACTCACCAGGGGATGACCACTGCAGTCAAAGAACCTCAGCTGGTCTGCTGGGCTGCAAAGCCGAAGTGGGAGCATGGGCTTACCTTTTCTGGGCTGCACTAAGGAGCTACCCCATGTGTTTCAATAGAAGGAAGGATTTGGATGGGGCCACACTAAAGTTTACCTGAATGTATTGCCTCAGTGAAGAAGGAAAAGAATGGGGCTCAGTCAAACTTGAGTGTAGACTACTAGCCAAGACTTAAAGTCAGTATTGTGCATTGCTTATTTTGAAAGCCATTAACATCTATGTCCAGAAATGCCTGTGACTGGTCCAGTGTTTAGTTATGGGGAGCAAGTACTGGCTTGTGAATTATGGTTTCACCTTCTGATGTGAACAAGGTCACAGACTTCTCTGGCAATGATCTCTCCCATATCAGAGTCACGCTCTAGTCTACTAATCCGGCATGCAGAGGTGTGGGTTAAAAATAATAACAATACGAGAGATATTAAAAATGGTAGATTGAATGAAACCAATTTGCCCTTAGGGTATAGAGGAAAAGTTGTGTTTCAACAGAAAAGTATGTATTATCTCTAGCATACCCTTCAGTGTTATCTGAGTCTATGGAAGCTATTTTACAATCCAAGTTGCAGAAAACAGTTATCAGTGGAAAATAATTATTGTGTATAGACATGAAAAGGAATCCTGTTTGGTGGAAGGATAACCTCTCTCCACCCTCATGGAAAAGATAGTTTTTTTGTTTGTTTATTTGTTTGCTTTTTGACACTTTGACTGGAAAATGCTAACTCCCCTGCCTGAGTTGCTCAAACCCTACACCTTCCAGACAAAGGTCTGTTTTCAACACTGGCCCTTGGTCTGTTCCAGAAAGAGAACCTCTGAGTCCCTAGAATATTCTGCCTGAAAATGTTTCCTATGCCTTTTTCATGCCTGGGGCCACTCTCTCTGCACCACTTTGACCTGGTCAGTTTATCCGCGCAATACCCTTTCAATATGGTGAAAGCCATTTTTTGGTCTGAGGGCTGGGCTGGAGTTGCAGTAGCTGAGGAAAAATCATGTAGTGCCCACATGACTGACATGACAGACCCCCTATGAAAGCCATGGACAACGCTCAGGTGACGGTCCCTTTGCACATCATCACTGGGAGAGTTAGGTGCATCTCTGTGCAACCCCACTGAGAGGAGACACCCGGAAGCTCAGGCCCGCTTTCTCCTGACTTTGTCCTTCGTTTTTGCTGACGTTAGTCTGGGTCCATTTGCTATAATAATCCAGAGCCATGAGAAGAGCAGCTTCTGAGTCCTGTGAGTTTTCTAACAAATCACCGAGCTTGCAGGTGGCCTTGAGGACCCCCAACACTCCTCCATTTGCACATCTTAATGTTCCATGCCTCTAAATGCATCAGCTTTGGATTTCCCACTGAACCAGCTACACCATCAGCCTGATTTCCTCATTTAGTGAATGAAATAAAATCTTTAACATGTGTTCATTTAAAATCTATAAATTATAGGTTTACCTTTTTATAAAGTATATCTCTTAGTAACCAAAGTTTCTTTAAATAAATATTGGTAACTTCTCCTTGGTAGAAAATTGCAAACGAATATCTGTCTTCCTTACAACTTCACTACTGGTATGTTAAAGCAAAGCAAGCCTAAGAGTAGATTCCTCCATGTACCATACAAGCATTTAGTAGCAGGTGGAAATAAAGGAGTTATTCCATGTGTCCAGCAGCTATGCTCTCCTGACAGCAGGCTCTTGAGAGCCTCTCAGGGAGCAGATTGTGAGACCCTGGTGGCTGACCCAGTCAGTATTTAGTAAGCAAGGGTGACAGGTTTCTCCACAAAGGGTCACAAGAACCCCAAAGCTGCACTGATGCTATTCCACTGTCAAGTTTGCTAAATTCTTATATTCATACTTCATTTATGCAATCGCCATAGGGGATATACGTTCTAAGTAACTACCCTGTTTAACACCTTTATTTCCACATGGAAAATTATTTCTAACACCCTGTATGCTAATACCGTACAACCTCCCTTGTGCAAATTTTCATAAAAGAGTGCTAAGTTACCACCTCTGAAGCTGTTGCTTTCTGATTGGGGTGCTTCATATGCTATGCTATTTTCAAATAGGTAGTATAAACACCAACTTTTCCTAGGTGTAAATTAGAGTTAACTTACATATGCAAACACATTATCACCCTGTTAATACCCAAATATCTTAAAACAAATTTTACACAGACAATAAAATAGCAGTGTTAAGAAGAACACAGAAACTTAGAGCAAACAGCATCTTTTTTTTCATCTTTTTTAGGTATACTTTGTTCTCCGTTTCTATTGGGTTGTTGGAAAAGTCATGACGTATTTTTCTATGTTTTTCATTGCAAAAATGCATCCTGACTTTTCCGACAATCCAATATTTCTTAAATAATCACTAATCAAAAATCTTTTGAGTATCTATGTCGGTAGAGCAGTGATAAATAACTGGGTGATTTACAGATGATTTGGTCTTATTATCTCAAAACAGCATAGGAAGAAAATGAACTTTAACCAAATGTCCTACAATTTTCACAATAACATTGAAAAGTTGGCATTATTATCACCACTGTAGAGATGACAAAACTGAGTTCAGAAAGATACAAAAAAAACCTCAATACACAAGGTGGTGAAACCAAGATTGTAACCAGAACAAATGCGTATGTAACCCATGCTCTTTCCCCTAGAGTACAGTAAGTCATCTTCCCTTATTTTTCCCTGAAAAATTGACCTTAGATGAACACAAATACATTAGCATCAGTTCCCAGGCATCTTCACTTTATAATGAAATTAAATTAACATTCAACAAGTGACTCTGTATGACAGCCACTGTGTTAAGTCATGTACATGTTTTATCTCATTTTCTCAAAAATTCCAGAAGCTTTGACAGATTAATACAAATTTAGGAAGACACAAGTTGCTTGATGAGGCAGAAAGAAAATGATAAAATGAGATTTGAACTAAACTTTTACTTTCACATGCTTTCTGTAACCTACTGTCTTGTTGATAAGTCAGGAATGCAAAAGTATAAAAATGACAATAGCATAATTAGATATGAGGGTGGGTTGGGGTAAGCAAGATGAAACTACTGTGTTCTGGAGTGATCTTAATTAAATTCATGAAGAATATAAGGTTTTGTTTTGGTATTAAGCAATATTGAAGATTTATGTATGAAAAGGGGAAAGGAAACCATTACCAAAGTCTCAGAGAAGTATTCAAAAAGTAGTAAATTCATTAGCATGAATACAGCTAGCATTTTAAAAGGGAAAAATATATGCAAATTCATATGGAAAATATATATTCATTCAACAAATAATAATCAAGTAACACCCGTTGTTCTAAGTATTAAAGATACAGCAGTGAATAAAATAGACAAAAATACCAGCCTCCTCAATCTGCTTACCATCTAGAAACACCAATGCATATAAAAAAGGCAGGATGGACTAACTCAATAAATGTGCTGAGACATGTGACTGCCAATATGGGGTACATATTACCTCACATGGTACATAAATACATTTTAGGTAGATTGATGAAATTCATGAAATTTTTACATTAATATAAAAGCCCAAGAGGAAACTCAGGTGTTTTTTCACTTTTAATTTTATAAAATTGATTATCAATTGTTAAAACCCCACATTAATGCTTCAAAATAATTTTGTTTATGTACTTTAAGAAGTCAACCTCAGAAGCACTCAAACACACAATGCACATAAATTGACCAACAAACCCTAGCCGGAATATTTCCAAAACTCTTGTATGTCAATTTAAACAGACCAGTACTCCGAGAGAGGAATGAACCATAGGTAAGTAAAGGTAATACCCAGCAGAAGAAATATACATGCCCAATATATATGTGAGAAGATGTTTACCTTCACTAGCATATTAGTTTTCTGTGGCTGCTTTTAAAAATTACCACAAACTTAGTGGCTTAAAATAAAACATATTTCCTACCTTACAGGTCAGTAGAAGGAAGTCTCACAGAGATCTCGCTGGGTCATGATCAAAGTGGCAGCAGGATTCAGCCACCCCTGAAAGCCCTCCTTACTTTTTCCAGTTTTGAGAGACCACCTGCTTCCTTGGTTGGCCTCCTTCCTCCATCTTCACAGCCGCAATGCCAGAGGACAAGGCACCCTCATGCTGCCATCTCTCCAGTGGTCTTCTGTCTCCTCCTTCCACTATTAAAAACACTTGTGATTAAAATTGGATTCATCTGGATAACGCAGGCTACTCTTATCAGTGTCAGCTGATAACAACAGTAACTTTACTTACAACCTTCATTGCTCTGCTACACAATTTAACATACTCACAGGTTCTAGTGACTAGGAGGTGGACATCAGGAGGGAGTAGGGGGGTCCATATTCTGTACCCAGTTAGAAATCATGGGAATTAGATTAAAACAAGACTCAAGGACTCTCATGAAACTGCCAAAGGGAGTGAAAGTTGGTTTAAACACCTTGAGCAGGCACGGTTTCCAAGTGGTAAGGCGTCGGTCTCGTAAACACTTTTGAGTTTTGTCTTTTAATTTGAAAATGTAATCATATTTCTAGAGAGAAAAACTAAAGCAAGTGGGTACAAGGTGTCTATTATCATGTGTGTGTTGTTGTTTTTTTGAAGAACCAAAAATTATAAAACTAGAGCTAATTCCAACAAGAAAAGAATAAGTAAATTGTGATATACTCTCAATTTGCTAATGTTGGGTTGTTGGAAAAGTCATGATGCATTTTTGCAATGAAAAACAGAAAAAATAAGTCATGATTTTTGCTTAAACCCAATACATAGCAATATATTATGCAACAATTAAAAGGCATAAAAACAGGGCCGGCCGAGTGGCGTGGTGGTTAAGCGCTGGCTTGGGAAGCCAGCAGCCCCGGTTCGGTCCCACATATGAGGGCCAATGACACTGCCCTCAAAAAAACAACAAAAAAAAAAGTCAGTAATTTTGGGCTGGTCGAGTGGCACGGTGGTTAAGCGCTGGCTTGGGAAGCCAGTGGCCCCGGTTCGGGTCCCACTTATGAGGGCCAGTAACACTGCCCTCAAAAAAAAAAAAAAAAAAAGGCATAAAAACAGATCTACATGTACCTATCAACATGGATACATGTCAAAAATAATATAAATTAGTAACACAAACAGAAAATTGCATGATTTAGATGACTGTTTAAAAGACACAGGCACATATATCTGTATAGTTTACTATTAATATATAATATGTGGGGACTTTAAACGAAAACAATATAAAATTACAAGTGAAAACTGATAACTTAGGTATACAAATGAATATTTATTAAGATTGAAAAAAGAAATCACAACTAATTATTAAAGTCACTTTTTTCCTGAGATTCCCCATGGGCAATTTATCAGAAATGCTTCCTGTTTGCAACTGGCTTTCCATCCTACAGATCACTCTCCAGAGCTCTTGGAGAGCCAAGTTTGCAGCGAAGGGGACTCCAGCACTCTGCTTCAAGAAAAATCCACCTCTACACTTACATACGATGGAAAAGCATAAACACCCAAATATCTACTGAAGCTAACATTTTTTTCCTTCAGAATAAATAAATGCTTTGTTTTCACTTAATCATGAATGTCTGAAAAGGTAAACAAACAAACAAAAAATTCCAACCACCAAATCAGACATTTCCCTCATTACAGACCTGGTGTCTGAAACTCAACAGGTTCACCCCTGTTCACCATCTTTCCATCGAAGCCAACCGCTTGACTGTTCTGTCCTTACTGACACTGCTTTCTCCTGAGCACATGGACTATTGTTCAAGGTTCCTAACGGCTCTCTCTGATTCCATCTTTCTGGATAGAACAGCCCAGATGCTCTTTCAGAGCATAGATCATATGGTATCCCTGCTGTTTGCCCAGCATCCCAACGGTTTCACATTTCACTGGGAATAAACTCTCAAGTTTTCACAGCGACCTTGTTGCTGCTCTGAGCGTTCACTGTTCAAGCTTTTGGTTCTTGAAGTTTTCCCCTAGACAGCTGTGTCACTCATTCCTTCACTTCCTTGGGCCTCACATAAAATGTCAATCAATCAGGAGAGAATTATCTCCAGACCAAAACACTTTATTCAAAACACCTCTGCACCAACCTCATCTCTCAGCCCTTTTCCTCTTCTTTGTTTTTATTACTTATCAGCACCGAACGTATATTTAGTTGCTGATTATCTGTCTCTCCCACAAGAATATAAGCTACCAAAGAGGAGGGACTGCTCATTCACTGAAGTATCCAGTACTCAGAAAGAACATTCTTTCAATATTGTTCGCACGTGAACCTATGGAGTGACTGAATAAATAATCCAAGTTGGTGTATTTTGTGATTGTTAAAAGACAAGGGCTCTGATGAAAGAGAAGTGTTTCTAGATATGCAAGGAAAGGGAAGGGAGAAAGAACTACTGATAATGTGATTTACCTGTAAGGAACAAATGAAGAAAATCGAATATCACTGAGTAAAGGCAGCAAGAGACATCCTTGAAAGACAAGGTGACAAGGAAATGAGAGTGGCTTGGTCTCTCTTGGGTGTCAAGTTTGTATGAAGAAACAAGTCTTAAAATGCTTTCAAAGCAGGCTAAAAACAAATCATGCAGCCTCTTAACTGACAAGGTAGAAATATATATATATAAATATTTATTCAACTGTCAACTGTTGGTGTTGAAGGTGTAAAAAGACAATCCTAGAATCAGAGATAGGCATCAGAAGAATTAATTACAGTTGTGTGAAAGACGAATTAAATAGTGAAGGCATCAGAGAGAATCAGAGAGTAGGTTGGGAAGTCAGTTGAAGGCCAGAAGTCAGAGGGCTTGGATCATCTACTTCGTAGAGAGACTCAGCAGAGGTGGAGTACACACAATTAGTCATGATAATCTTGGCTGCATGTTGAAATAGGCTTGGAAGCTTTTTTTTTTTAAAGATTTTATTGGGGAATTGGGGGAGGGAAACAACGTTGGGGAATGGGGGAAGGGGAACAGACAAGTTGCTGTCCTTTTGTTCTTCAGTCTAGTTGCAGAGGATGTTGCTTCACTGGCCCATGTTGGTATCGTCATTGAGCTCTTCCCGGATGAGGCAGATTGGTCGCCGGCCTCTGGATGGTCGCTCACCACAGCTATTGGCAGCTCACACTGGCTGCCAGCCACTCACGCTGGCCGCCGGCCACTCACTGTAGCCTATGGCAACCCACTGCAGCAGGGGCTGCAGCCTACACCGTCGCCGGGGCTTGCACAGCCCAGCTCCAGGTGGAGCTGTTGTTAGCTGTAGAGGGCAGTGTCACTGGTCCTCATATGTGGGATCAGAACCGGGGCCGCTGACATCCCAAAACCAGCTCTTAACCAATGTGCCAATCAGCCAGCCCTTGGAAGCTTTTTAACAACCTAAAGTCTAGACCACACCCTAGGTCAAAAGTAGAGCACCTGATATAGGACTCAGGTATTAGAATTTTTTTTAAAGCTCTTCAGTTGATTTTAATATGCAACCAGTGTTGAGAACCACAATGAATAACCAGAAGCATGAAATCAGTGACTCTCAACGTGCTGGTCTCTTCAGCATTAACTGGGAATTAGTTAGAAATGCAAATAAATTTCTAATTTGTTAGAATTAGAACCAACCCAGAACTCCTGAATCAGAAAACTCAGAGGTAGGACCCAGCTGTCTGTTTCTTAAGAAGGCCTCCAAGTAATTTTGATGCACACTGAAGTTTGAAACTACCAGTCTATGGTTGCTTTTGACTTACCAAATAAAACCACAGTATGACCCTGGGGACATACTTATGTTAAAATACCATTGTTGCTTATCTAACATTCAAATGTAATTGATCATCTTGTATTTTATCTGCCAATCCTACATTAAAGGGCTAGAAAGGCATTACAGTAAAGCTGATTTTTCTAAGCTTAAATGCTCAGGAAAAAACAAACTTTATCACCAACTAATAAAAGGAGGAGAATTAATAGAAAGAGTTGACTTTATTGAAAGATTGTGAATATGGTTGTAAACACCTTGGGATTAAGTTGTCTGGGGAAATCCAGGTGAAGGTGTCCCATAAACTATATTAGGAATAGGCAGATATAAATATTTGTAGAAATACTATAAGAAAGTATCAGAGGTGTCTCTGGCCATACCACCCTGAACGTACCTGGTCTTGTCTGATCTCGGAAGCTAAGCAGGGTCGGGCCTGGTTAGTACTTGCATGGGAGAAAGTATCAGAGTTAAAGTAGTCAAAACCTTGAGCTTTAACAAGGTGCATGACCATATTAATGAGAAGAGAGATTAGCAAGCCAGTGAGATGAGGAAAATATGTTCTTCTTAATGTATTTACCACCAGTTTTTTTGTGATCGTTATATTGCAAAATACTAATTAACTGTTCAATATATGTAAAAGGAGCAAGTAAGCTCTTGGAAGGCAGGAACCATTGACATACTTTAAAAAAAAATGTAATCACCATAAATCCTGGCGTATGAATATACATACAGAGGTTAGTCAATTCACTTCCAATTAAACTTTTTCAAGTGAGTGACTGGAATAAGAGCTTGGAATGAGATGATAAAGAAAGCTACTTCTTTATCATACCTATATAGGTATGAAAACATACCTATCCCAGCAGCATGCAATAATAGTGTTAGGCTCAAAGATGAAACAACACAGCAGCAAGTCATTTTGTATTGTTTAAAAAAAAAAAATAGTGGGGAGAAGGGAGGGTGATGATATGCTTTCTATTTAATACAGCATGAGGTAACTAAAATAGCTCAGCAAACAATGACACAGGATATTAAAATGTAGACCTGGTCTGTGTTATTTCCAGAATATCCTTATTTTAATAGATAACAAAGAAAATAAAGATATTTCTTCCTATAGTAATCAATGTATTTAGTGGAATGCTTTTAACTTGAAAATGCAGATGTTGTGCTGCCAAAAACTCAGCTCCAACTGGCCTTGTGGTAGGTTGTACTATCATTCAAAGAGGAACAGGCTGTAAAAAATAGATCTTCATCTCAATGGAAGAATTTATCGCTCCAATGAAAGGAAAGGACCCAAGGTTCACCAACTCCACTTTACTGAAGAAAAGAGAAAGATTTGGGATTTTTCTGTATTACATGAGTAAGTCATTGTAGCAAACAGGGACAGAGGTGGTGAATTGCTGAAGCTATTAAAGGAAGATCAGCCTAAAGGGAAAAACACGGGATGGAATTTGGGTTGTTGAAATAAAAATGAACCTCATTTGGGAAGGTGCAAGCAAGAAGTGATTGGAGTGTATTGCCAGTATAGGATCTTAGCTAGAAGTTTCTATTCCTCTAGTAAATCACATATTGAAACTGCCTCTTTGGGCAGTATGTTTCCTATTGCTGTTGAAACAAATTACCACAACAAAGTGGCTTCAAACAACACACATTTCTTATCTTCCAGTTCTAGATGAGTATTAAAATTGTAATACTCAATATATATCAATAACAAAAGATGAATACAAGTTACTTTTGGCTTCTACAATGACAAGAGGTGCTCAAAGTGGTTACCACCAGCGTCGAGACTCTTCTGATTATGGCAAAATGGGTCTTACAGGCTAAATCATGGTGTTGGCTGGAGTGTGTTGCTTCTGGAGGCTCTAAGGGAGAATCCATAGTTTTGCCTTCTCTAGTTTCTGGAGGCTGCCTGCTTCCTTCTGCTCATGCCCCTCCATCTTCAAAGCCTACAATGGTCAGTATTGTCTTTCTTGCACCAAATACTAAGACACAGATGATCCTGTCTCTCTTTTTCACATATGAAGACATGTGTGACTACATTGGGCCCCATATATAATATAAAATAATGCCCCCTCCTCAAGATCTTGACCTTAATCCCATCTGCAAAGTCCCTTTTGCCACATGATGTAACATAGTCATAGGTTTCTTGGATTAGGGCATGGGCATCTCTTGGGTCCATTATTATGCCTACCACAGAGAGCTAATGCGTTTTTGGATTTTCATTTGAGTGTGTATGTTTTACAGTAAATAAATCAATAGGGAGCTCCTTATGAGTGACTGTTTTAAAGTGTGTCTGTGGTTTTTCTGCTTTGTGTCTTAGCAGAAATGAAGATGGCCATTAGGGTTTAGGCAGTAATATTTTCACTTACTCAAAGGGCAAGAGAGAAGCCACTTCAGTGATTTTATAGACCTCAAATCTATTGAAAAGTCACCAAGACTAAGACCTTATTATATCTGTAAAATATATTTCACATAAAGAGATGTACAGTGGAAACAGTAATATTTTACCTGGTATCACTTTTCACTGTCATCACTCTTCATGAAGAAAGGCAGAAAGAAAATCAAAGAAGCAGAATTACAAGGAGACAAAACAAAGTTATCCATATTGTTGCAAGGAGATGAAACAATGGTGCAATCATTGAAGCATCATCCATGTAGAGAGAGGGTCTGAGCACAATAATTAAACTTGGCAGGATGCAGAGTCTATAGCAGCATGTATCCAACAGGAAACAGGGTAATAGGACTGCAGATGGAGGCTTCAACGGGAGGGTGGAAGAAAGCAGGTGGCACTGAAATAGTGGAGAGGAATTTGTGAATGGGTCACTTCCAACAGAATACCAAGTACAGTTTCAGGTCCTCAGCATTTATTAAATTAACATAGATGAAATAACTAATGATGATAGTCTTTTAGTTAGTGAATATCCAGGCTCTTGACCTGTAGGGTGTATTATCCAAGCACTCAGGTGAGAATCAGGAGATGTGTTAATAAAAGGAGCACACATAACGGGAGAAGATGAGAGTATGAAGGAGAAAGGTACTCAGAAGAGACGACAGCATCCATTTTGTTCATCTGGAACCTAAGAACAGAACTGGCACAAAAGAAAGGCAATTACAATATGAAAATCATGTAGTTGTTAATAATATTATAAAAGGAAATTAAAGCAGGCAAATTGATGCTTCAAGAGGCAACCTGATAGTGACAGCTCAAATCTTCACACAGAGGGCTCTGTTTTTGAAGTAGCCTCAGTTAAAACACTCATTGTAGACTATTCTGCAGGATTGAATGGGCTGGAGAAGGTAGACCAAAGGCAGAATAAAAAATAGGACATAACAGAAACATTATCTGATAAAACAAAAATAAAAACATTTTCGTCTTATTTAAAAGGTCCATGAGCAGCAGGAGAAAATGGAATAATAAGAAAAAAAAATGTCATTGTTATCTATTTAACTGAAGGGATTTGAACATGCTTTTGTCTAAGAAACTATGTTACTATAATAATATAAATGCACTCAGTCTTCAATTCCACAAAAGGCAACTGAGGAGAAAGTGCATTTATCCTAATTAGACTCCATAGCCAGGGACCTGAATTCTGGACCATCTCTGTAACAAACAACTTACATGTTTGCATCACAAACTGTTTGAGTTTTTCATTTTTTGTGTATTTGGTTTATTCAATTGCTACATTTCTAATTATGCAATACATATTTCTATGTATGCTCATTAAAACAAAATTCCAAGTAATACAAAAGTCTTTAAAATATTTCTCTCCACATATTTCCAAACCCCGCAATCTATCATCCTCCCCAAAAGTAAACATTGATAAGAACCTACAGTGTTTCCTTTCAGATAATTGCCTGCATATTTAGGAATATGAAATACAGAGGGTGACAAAAAATGTACACACATCTTAAGATAGGAAAACTGTATTAAAATTGTAATACTCAATATATACTGGTAACAAAAGATGAATACAAGTCGCGTTTGGCTTCTGCAATTAAAAGAGGTACTCAAAGTGGTTACCACCAATGTCCAGACACTTCTGATTACGGCAAACTACTGCTTGAGCAACACTGACCAAAGTGTCCACTTGTATACATTTTTTTGGCACCATTGGTATATATGCAAATATTTAGGATGATTTTAATTGACTTATGCATATTGTTTTAGTTTCATTTTATTTAACACTATGTATTAAATATCTTTTCATCTCTACCTCTTCCTGTCTTAAAACTTTTGTATAGTATTACACAGTGTCCTTAATTCACTTAACTATCTCCCTATTGATAGACATTATTTGTTTTTCTAGTATTTTGTCATTTTACAAAAAAAATGCTTGTTTTGACTATCCCTTTATATGAACATATAAACACAAACATAGATATATGAAGTTTGACAATTCAGTTAAAGAATTTGTTGCAGCCATGTTGCTAACCTTTTTTGATAACAGAGGGATTATTCGTTATAAATTTGTACCAACTGGACAAACAGTTAACCAACTTTATGACTTGGAAGTGCTGTAAAGCCTGCATGAAAATGATGACCTGAACTTTTCGTCAACAATTCATGGGTCTGGCATTATGACAATGCACCAGCTCACATGCACTGTCTGTGAGGGAGTTTTTAGCCAGTAAACAAATAACTGTATTAGAACACCCTCCCTACTCACCTGATTTGGCCCCCAATAACGCCTTTCTTAACCCAAAGTGAAAGGAAATATTGAAAGGAAGACATTTTAATGACAGTCAGGGCATCCAGGGTAATATGATGACAGTTCTGATGGCCATTCCAGAAAGAGTTCCAAAATTGCTTTGGAACAGATTAGGTGCTGGTGTCAGTGAATAGCTTCCCAAGGGGAGAACTTTGAAGGTGTCTATAGTGATATTCAGCAATGAGGTATGTAGCACTTTTTCTAGGATGAGTTTACGAACTTAATTGTGCGACCTCGTGTATACATATATAAACACAAAACATGCACACATTTTTTTTTTCTTTGCAGGGGAGATTTCTAGAAGTAGAGTTATGTTAAAGGGTACATGCATTTTCTTTTCCTTAAAAAACGTATCTCAATTTACTGTCCAAAATAACAGTAGTAGTTTACTTTCTGCCAAAAGAGAATGAGAGTACCTATCCACATAAGTCCTTATGAACACTGAACAGCACCAATGATTTAAATTTTTCCAATATGATGGATAAAAAATGGTATATCATTGGAGTTTAATTCACAATTATATAATCACAAATGAGATTCAGTATGTTTCAAATGTTTATTGACAATTTGCATTTTGTATTCTGGAAACACTCTCTTATACTGACTTTTTTCTACTAAGTTATTTATTAATTGGGAGTATTTTAGTCTATTCAGACTGACATAACAAAGTACTATAGACTCAGTAGCTTGTAAACAATAGAAATTTATTTTTCACAATTCTGGAGCTAGAAGTTTGAGATCAGGGTGCCAGCTTGGTCCAGTGAGGGCCCTTTTCCAGGTCAAGGACTTCTCATTGTATCCGTCCATGGTGAAAAGGGTGAGCGAACTTTCTGGGGCCTCTTTTATAAGGGTGCTAATTCCATTCATGACCCTTATGACCTAATCACCTCCCAAAAAACCCACCTCCTAATATCATCACCTTGGACATGAAGTTTTCTTTTTTTAAATTCATTTCTTTTTTTTAATTATAATTCACACACAGTATTATATTAGTTTCAGGTGTACAATATAATGATCCAACATTTATATACCTCATGAAAGGATCACCAAAATAAGTCTAGAAACCATCAATTTTCAACACATGGATTTTGGGGTAACACAATCATTCAGACCACAGTGTGGGAGTATCTTAGTATATCATGGATATGAAATATGTCCTGATGTTTGTTAGAGTTATTTTATTCATTGATATTCCCTTCCTTTTTTAGCCTGCTTGCTATGATTTTAAAAATCAGTACTGTATATTCTATTCATTAAATATTTTCTCAGCATTCATCAATTAACCTTAAGGGTTTTCTCATTTAATTTGTTACCATTATACCAATGTATCCTGAGATAAACCCACCTATCCAGTTGTTACTGATGAACAACGAGCCATGCCAAACATAGTAGCAAAAAACAAGCATTTTATTTTACTCATGAATTCTGTGGGCTAAAAGTCTGGGCAGGAGTTGGTTGGGCAATCCCTTTCCTCGCTGTATCAGCTGAGTTGTATTCAACTGCTGGAAGATTTCAAAAAAGTTTCACTGCATGTCTGATATCTAAGGGGATGACAAGGAGGTTGACTTTAGTTGGGACTATTGACTGGTATAATTACATGTGGTCTCTCTGCATTATAATAGTCTCAGAGTTGTTGGGATTTCTTACATGGCAACTGGCTTCCACCAGAGCAAATATCGCAAGAGAAGTAAAAGCTGCCTGCCTTTATATGACTCAGCCCTGAAAGAAATGCAGCTTCCCTTTTGCCATACTGCAGGGATCAAAACAGTCACAATTCCTCCTATCCCTTTACCCTGCAATTTAAGACATGGTACATAAAGCCCAACACCAGGATGAGAAAAGCATCAAAGAACACACAGACATTTTTTAAAACAGCCATACTACCTGATCATGATAGAATTTTACTCTGCTATTATATTCATTTTGTTTAGACTTCATAAAATGTTTTTGCATCAAGTCCCTTTGTAACAAGAGCACTTCTGCTATTTGTTTTGTGCCTTTACGTCCATTAGAACTGCATAAGGACCCAGAAGCAAGTCAAAATGATCCAGAGACATAAAGCTCTGGATTCCATGGCAGTTATCTCATCTCCCAGCAGCATCAGTTGCCTCCTTTCTTGTGGGAGCAGGGGTTGTGTTGATATGCCTTCGTAATCCCGAACTTGATGGAAGTTCCACAAACCCCAGCGCTCTGAGCACCCTAGTAGCTGCCAAAAGAAGCCACAAATATGGAGGACTTAAAGCCCATGGCGAGGACTTTCACTAGCAAGACACAGGAAAGAGCAAGGAAAGGCTGGGAAGATATATTAGTTGCTCTTCCGCTACATGAAAGACTGCTCCCAGACACAGTAGTTTCATCCAGCCAGTCTAGGGACACCCAGTGCAACCAAGCAATCACCAGTATTGTTTGGGGGGTTTTACTGATAAGTGTGGCAAGCTTAGTTGCATGTCTCCTTGACTTTGCTTTCTCTCTTTCCCACTTCTCTTCCCTTTTTCTGCTACCCCTGCTTCCTTGGTATAATATACCCAATAAAGCCTTAGCACATAAATTTTGGCTTAGGCTCTTATTTCTAGAGAATTCAAACTGAATCAAAAATACCACTATTTACAAAATAAATAAGTAAATAAAGGAGTAGTTTTCCATTTTTCATTTTCTCTGGAACAATTTCCATAAAATAGAAATAGCTATCTACGATGTAAAATTTTTGAGGGAGTATAGTAATTGGTTTTCTCAGGTTTTAAAATTCTTGATGCAATTTGTTTTTCTCAGAAATTGTCCTGAGAATTTTTATAAGTCATTAGTTACCTGACGAATACATTCATTTTGATAAACCTCTGGGAAAAAGCAAAAAAAAAACAAAAAAAACAATGACTAATATTTATCTAGTCTCTATCATAAGTCAGTATATCAGGTGGGACAAGTCAACTAATTAATCTGAGTTTCAGTTCATTCATCTGTAAAATGAGAAATTTGGACTAGAATATTGTTCTTTTCTCCTGGTTCCAAAATCATTGATGCTGCATGATGTTAGGCTATGTTATAAAAGATATAACACTAGAGATCTAAGCTCTTTAGTGCCAATATTTAACAATGTCTGTGACCTGGAGAAATTTAATTCATTTGTCAGATGCTTAATTTCTTCAACAGAAAATGTAAAATTGAAGCAGGTTTAGTGGTTGTCAATCCAGAGGAGGCACTGCATTCCTAAGGGACATGTATCAGAATCCTCAACATTAGAGTCTGGTAATATCCTTGATGTGGCACACTCCCCTATTAGAATCACTGCCATTGGGAGGCATCATGACCATTGAGAGTCTCTTTGGTGATGCGTTTTTACCAAGAAAAATGTTTGGAAACAATTATTTATTAATGATAATGAGGAGAGAGTGGAGGAGTAAGTAGAAAGGAAGAAGAAGAAGCTATTAGTAGTAATCAAAAAATACTTATTATTAAGGTTGCCTCATGAAATTAAATTATTCAATTCAAAGATAACCCTCCCCCATAATATAGATACTACATGAGATGATCGTTCTAAGATGCCTTTGAATGTTAAAATTCTAGCAACACAGGTTTCAAGAAGTATAATAGTAAGAGTAAGATTCCAACACCAAACTGGAAACAAATTATCAAATATATGATATATTATATGACATATTATATTATATTTTATACTACACACACACATACACACACACACACACACACACACACTGTATCCATATTAAAGGAAGAAATAGTGTTAATCACATACTAAAACTTTCAGCCAAGTTAAGTGAAGATTGTGTTTGGAGAAAAACTTGAAAAAAATCATCAAGAATGGAGAGAAAAAGACCAAAGAGACAAAAGTTACCAGAAACATTTTAAAATTCAAACAAAAAAATACAAATTACATTACTAATATTAAAGTAAATTGAAAACAAAAGTATTTGAAAGAAAAAACATTCCATTGTAATAACTTGAATGCAAAAAAAAACACAAAAAGAAATACTGTGTTAATTCTTATGCACAGTACAAGAAAACACAGGAGCAAACTAAACTGTTAAAAATACAAAGGGAAATGAACAAAACCATAATGGAGAGAGGGCCTTGCCTAGTAATCTGTCTTTATATATCAAGTTTCTTTTTATAAAGAACATCGATGATATGAATAATACAGCTTTAAAACAAGTTCATCGAACAGTGAAAACTGAAGATCAAATTTAAAAGCAGTCAGAGAAACAGACACATTACATAGGAAATGTAAATGTCCAGGTATGAAGTTTGAAGTGTAATGTGTTACAATATTGGCCCTAAATAGGCTTTGATAATTTTAGAATGCATACCATCAGCAGGATTTCTCAACCTTGTCAGAATTAACATTTTGGGTGGGACAGTTAGAGGTCTCTCTGATGTATTTATTGTTGAATTCTTAGCAACATCCCTGGCCTCTGCCAACTAGATGCCATAATAGCCCTCCATGCTCCCATTTTTAACAACCAAAAGTCTCCAGACATTGCCTAAAGTCCCCTGGGGGCAAAATCACCCCTCCCCCATTGAGAACCACTGCCCTAGAGCAATCCTCAATAAAACAATAAGAGATACAGAACCCCATACACAAATAGTATATACTATTAAAAAATATCGAACAAAGTCTGGAAAGAAGCAATAAGTGGTCAAAAAATAAAAAGTAACCTTGATAACAAATAGCAAGATGCTGCATTTAAATTAAAACATGAATTACATTAAATATTAATGAAAAAATATGTCAATTAAGTTAGAAATTGTCAGAATTTATTGATAAAAATCACAACCCAGCTGTATACTCTCTACAGGAAATGCAGCTTGACATATAAAAACATGAATAATTTGAACAATAAAATAATAGAAAAAAGGTATTCCATGCAAACAGTAAGTATAGGAAAGCTGGAGTGGTTATATTACTATAAAACAAAATAGGTTTCAAGACAGAGAATAAAAAAATAAAGAGGAACATTTAAAATGATAAAAGGGGTAATAAATTATAATAACCCTAAATGTGTTTGCACCTAACAAGATAAAATTCCATGATGACAGAGACCATGGACTTAATAGCACAAAATTCATGAACTGTAAACTCTGTAATGACCATTTGGGCCTTAATCACTGCCATATCCTTGCGCACTACCTTGCACGTGGTAAATGGCCAGCCATCAACATATCTTTTTAATTGTTAATGTGTCATGATTGATCTAGCATTCTCCTTCAGGTTTGTTTCCAACTTGGAATGGATTTGCCCTGAATGACTGCAGAATTCCTGGGCTACCTTTCCTCAAAACTTTGCTGTTGATAAACATGTCTATTCTGCTATCTTTATGATATAAATGTTTGTTATTTTGGTTATGGAACCTATACTGCTTACTTTACTGCATATTTTTTGAAGGAATTTTATTTTTGGATTGCTCAGCTGCACTTCATTTTCCCCTTATGTTCCCTTGATTTTCAAATGTACAAGACAAAAATATTCCAAAAAATGTTCCTTACAATCTAACAAAATAGAATTTTATTTTCATATACTTTATGGCATGAATGCACTCATTCAGTATTTTTAGGGCACAGGTTCTAATGTAATATTTAGGTAAGAAGTGGACTAAAATCCATAATGTAAAACTCATGACAACCCTACAAAGCAATACTATTCTATAACAGTCCTGAAAATGTCTTCCTCAAAATGATATTGAGGTAAACTTAATTACAATTAGAAACATGGTAAGCTTTACATTGGACTTCAGGAGACCTGGAGGGCATCTCCATGCTCAGCCCCACCACCTGCTTCCCTACCTTCATGTTGCCCAGACTGACCAACCTTTATCCAGTACATACTCCACCCTGAGTATTAGGCTAATACGTGCCATTAGCTTACATCTACAAGCCTCAAGAACATGGAAAACTAAACAATTCTTCTCATGTTGTGCAGAAGGAAACATTTTCAAAAGCAAAGCCCTATCGTCAATTCAGTTAAAGTTCATGTAATTTTATCAATAAAAGTTGCAAAGCCAAGAAGAATTCCTACCCACGCCTTCCTGAGTCCAAATGATATTGCCTTGCTGCTATGTGCTAACCCAAGGGAGAACATAGGTGAGACCTATAGTTCCATATCCCATGCTTTTTACTTTAACGCTTTCTTAAATACCTCAAGAAGGTTTCTATTTATGACAATGCAGTATTATCTTCAGTGGATATGTGCAAAGAGGTTAAAATGTCTTTTAAGGGAGAAAATCGGAGAAGCTAAAATGACAATGCTGTGACTATTGACAGTTGATGTTTTTATTTATAGAATTCTTTATCTCACCAACCAAAGATGATAGGAACCTGGAGGAATATTTTGACATTCCTAGGGATTTTATGAAACCTAAAAAAATATTCTCTACCCTCAGTAGTCCTGTTCTAAGAATGGTGTTCAGTAAGTGAGATATTACTTATGTTGTAAAACTTTGCTTATGTTGTAAGAATTGTGTTTAGTCAGTGAGTTTAGGTGAATACGTTATTTAAGAAGGCTAGTCAATACCAGATTTCTAAAAGCCAGTATGAAAAATTCTAAAGATTGAATACCTCCAAAACAGCTACAACTTCATTTTGCAAACCTTTTCTGTGCATAGTCTAAAAGCTTTGAACAATAACAATACATTCTCAAACATGACAAGCACAATAAAATCCATTGTAAAACCCTGAAGTCAGCAAAAATGGTTTCAGATGTGAGAGGTGACTTGCATAGCTAGTGAAAGGTGAAAAAACTTATTTGATACCAAAAAAAAAAAAAAATTCCAAGATAAGGTACACTGCAAACAGTTTGTATTGGAGACTCTCCAAATTAGCCAATTTGACCTTGTGTTATCTCCTATGACCACGTCTGGAATTTTCCACTCTCCCACCCCCTTCCCAATTCACCCCTTCTTTTGGCAGAGGGGAGTGCAGAGTAGAGTGGACTGCATCTATGTGACATTTATATGCTGAAGGAGACTCTGAAGTGGGAACCTGTGAAGGTAAGCAGCAATCTGGAGATGGAAGCAATTAAAAAATAATGCTGCTTTTCATTGAAAATCATAGAGAGAAATAAAATGATGTAAGAGCTTTTGCTTTTTAAGGTGACGTTTGCAAACTGGAGAACTGCTAAAATATTTACATCTTTAAGTGCAGAGAGGCAGATGTTCTCTTTTCGCCATTGTCCCCAAAGAAGAGACTATTCTGGAAGCATACTAATACACAATTTCAATTTCTAAAGGCTGACCCTGAAAATAATTTGGGAGGAGGAGTGAGGTAGAATGAGATGGTCAAAAGTCATCCCTTCTCCACCCAAAGTGCACCAGAAAGAGATTTGGTGTAGCCTTAGACACAGAAAGATTTATCTGCTACTGTTTATCCCATCAGTATCAGTAGAAAGTAATGTCTCAAAAATAAAGCCAATTTGCCATGCTTTGGCATTAAAAAAATTACTTGGTCCCATAAACCTCACTTAAATAGCAAATGTATATTGCTTCTTAAAGTGAATTTAGGATTATCTGACTGTTCAAGCCATTTAACCAATACATTCATTAGCAGCTGCTTTAAGTAGAATTGCTAATAAATATCTATTTTGTAGCCATATTTCATGGGTGAATTGTGTTTGTCTGTGTAGCTTACTATTACATTCATATCCTTCAAAGATATCTATCTTCTTTTCTTCTTAACAAAGAGGAGCTATACAGTCAGAATTCTGTCTCACTTCTCCAGGAAATTGATTCTGTGTCCACGAGTAAGAGACTCGACAATCCTGTTGGCAGAGTGACAGGTCCAGAAAAATCCAATTTGATCCAGGTGGGATGCTCAGGCAGAGCCATCCTCACGCTGACCCCTTTGTACATTAAAAATGAGTCTGTCTGTTGAAGCTGCCAGCAGACAAGTACTACAATTTTCAAGCTTCGCCACTCTTCTGCTTCATGTGGCATATTCAGAAAAGATAGCACAGGAATCACTATTTTGTATTTACTAACATCAAGCTGTAAAGACCACTCTGAATGTCATCTATGAATTTCATACTTCACAGGCATCAGCAAAGCATGACCCCACACTCTGCCTCATGAGTTACCCCTTTGTCTCTCCTATTGGCCAGACACTCTCTAATGACCTACCTGATGATTTTCCAAGTAACAGTGTACCAAAAAATGCTAAAGATGAACTTTTTAATCATGCCTATTTTCCTTTGTTCTTGGATGAATGTCCTCAAAAGCCCATGGATACAATTATGTCTCATGTAGGCCTTAATGATATCTAGCATCCAAATTACATTTTGATGTTTTTCTTTCTCTTGCAGTTTTCATACTCACCTTAAAGCCTCTTTAGTGAGAACTCCCTTATTTTCCAGTAATCCTTTGTATCTGCTTGTGTTTCCTCCAGCTGAAGTACTCCTTCCAAATCTCCAAGACCTGAAATTTTTCCTCCCATATGATTATTTCCAGATGCAAATGATAGCACAACTGATAAGTCTGGCCATGCATTTAAAACTGTTTAAGATACAACAAATAAAAATGACTTTGGCAGAAGTCTCTGTAGGATGAGCTTTGTTACCAGTAATCTCATCTGTGCCATTTGCATGTGGACAGCCTTAGGAATATCTATGTTCATGATCATCCAGTGTAGGAAAACTATGAATTGTTCAAAGCATATCTTTCTAAGTTATCTGATTTTAGTTTTTCACTGCCTTTGAGATGTTTTACAGTTGTATAAATTGTAGAGAATGGATAGCAATACAAAATAATAATTCTTGTTTATAGAAATGCAAATAAAGCCTGGCTGGGGTAAGAATGGGGTTCAATTGATTTCTCCTTTTTTCCCCTTATGGAAAAAAGTCAGTGTCTTCTACTTGTAAATTGATTTCAACATTGCTTAACTGCATATAAATTTGTGCATCTTTGACTTTTTTGAACATCTGTCTGATTTCCTCATTAATAATGATTTAAATAAAACCTTTCACTTGTGTACATTTTGTCTTTTATAAATATTTTTAACAAAATTTGACCTTCCTAAAAGAATCTCTTAACTCTAGGATTCACAGTCCAGCCAATACTTTGTAAATTGAAGTCATAAACTATGAAGAGATAAGAGGAAGAACATATTTAAAACGTATGCACTTGACTTGTAAGAATTTAAAAAAAAAAGGGATAACAAAATGGCTGGAGAATATTCTCTTCTGGTTGTACTTAGAAAGAAATGCTAGCTATAGGAATTTCATGAAGTCTATAGCTACTCAAGGAAAAGCCTACCATTCGGTTCTTCTAACTCCTTGTGAGCCCAGGATGAATATGTTGAATACAGGCTCTATCCCGGGATCCTGGGCACAATAGCATTTGGAAAGAAAAATGAGAGGTCAGGATCGTCAGCTTCTGACAGCATGACTTCAGATTCTGGCTGCACAATTTACTAAATTTATGAGTCTTGTCAAGTCATGTAACTCTTGTGAACTTCAGGTAGCTCATATTTAAAATATGATAATAATCATAATAATAATATTTCTCTATAGATTTATCTGAGGTTTAAATGAGAAAATACCAATATAGCACCAAGAATAGGACCTGTCATGTGATAGTCACTGAATAAACACTATCAATATTATTATTTCTTATTTGATATACTACCCAAAGCCACTTTTATGTGAACCTAAGTACCAAGATTACCAACTAGATTCAAGAATAACCTAATATAAAGAGTGTCTTATTATGTACCTGCAGGGAAACCACAAATGGAAGGTCTGTTTTACAAACACAAAATCAAGAAATACAAGACAAATAATAACATGTATTGAAGAGGTTGTGGAGAAAAAGGAACCCTCCTCATACACTGTTGTTGGGAATGTAAATTGGTGCAGCCGCTATGGAAAACAGTATGAGTTTTCTTCAAAAAATTAAGAATAGAATTGCCATATGACCCAGCAGTCCATCTCCTGGCTATCTACCCAAAAATCTGAAAACATTTATTCATAAAGATATATGTACCCCGATGTTCATTGCAGCTTTATTTACAGTGGCCAAAACATGGAATCAACCAAAGTGTCCTTCAAAAGATGATTGGATAAGGAAGATGTGGTAAATATACACAATGGAATACTAACTCTAGCATAAGAAAATTTGAAATAGTGCTATTTGTGAAACATTGAAGGATCTTGAGATTATTCTGCTAAGTGAAATAAGTCACACAGAAAAAGTCGTGAATGATATGACTTCACTCATATGTGGGATATAAAACTGAAGATGACAAAGGAACAAGACAAACAAATAAAGAAACAAAAACTCATAGACACAGACAATAGTTTAGTGGTTACCAGAGGATAAGGAGAGAGAAGGGGAATGGTAGAAGAGGGTAAATGGGTCAAATATATGGTGATGGAAGGAGAAATAATTCTGGGTGGTGAACACATAATGCAATATCCAGGTGATGTATTACAGAATTGTACTCTTGAAACCTATGTAGTTTTGTTGACCATTGTCACCCCAATAAATTTTAATAAAAAAATAAAAAATAAAATCACGGTACAGTGGTTGAGACAGAAAAAATGATTAAAGTGGTATAAGACTATATATACATGTATATTTATAAATATGCATGCTTATCAGATGTGCATTTGTTTTTAAATACACATAGCTCTACAAAATATAGAATAAAACCAATATTCTAATATAAAAAAAGAAATAAAGCATCTAAGACAAAAACATATAAAAATAATTAAAATACTCTGTTTCATAAACTGAATGTTAGGTGAACATGTAAATTGACCATTAAGGTAAAACTTCTAAGCCACTGTTGTTAAAATTAAAAAGATCTCTCATGTAAACAGTAGACAGTAAACTTTACTTGTGTTAATTAGGAAATCAGGCTAAATATAACTTCCTCTCCCTAAACCTTTTATTAAAAAAATGTGTACCCTCCATATATACAAATGTATGTATACATATATACAGAGGATGCTGGAAAAATGTACATACATTTTAAGAAAGGAAAAAACTGTATGAATATATATATATATATATGTATATATATATATATATATATATATATCAAAAACAAAAGATGAATACAAGTCACAATTGATTTCTGCAATTACAAGAAGTGCTCAAAGTGGTTACGATCAGCGTCCAGGCACTTCTGATTATGGCGAACACTGCTTGAGCAATGCTGACCAAAGTGTTAACATCTCTTAAAATGTGTATACATTTTTTTGGCTGTGTGTGTGTGTGTGTGTGTGTGTGTGTGTGTGTGTGTGTGTGTGTGTGTGTGTGTGTGTCCACTATTGGCAGCAGAACTTTTGTCCCTTTGGATCAATAAAAAATGTAAGGAATAGCTTAGTTTCACAGACAGGACACAAGGTCTAATTAACTGCGTGATTTGTGGGCAGTAATGAATTCACTCTATTTGAGTTGCCCCATTGGTAACATGAATTCTAAGGTGGTCAATTGCTTTTATACAATCATGTGGTAAAGATAAATTAGATAAAGTATAAAAGAAATCTGTGCTTAATTTGGAAGACAGTGCACTATACAAATCCATGCTGGCATTACTCTGAAGAACACAGATTTAGCACTTTGGATACAGTAACTAGATTGTTGATGCACAGAAGACTCTGTTTCCCACCTGCTCTTTCTTTCCATGCACTTCCCAGGTGCTGCTGTATAATTTTTCTCACAACCAGGCAATTACACCCAATGAATTGTGTCGTTAGTCAGCTAACCATCTGCTTTCCAGAAGTCATGCGTTGTCTTCACAAAGTCCTTGATTCAAATCATGAGGAGGATGCAGAAATCTCAGATACAATACTTGAGACATTCTTTATTCTGGAATAATGAACCATAAGGGGAAAGACTATTGTGACCTGCCTGCATTGACTTGCTTATAAGGTCATTTGGGCATTGGAGAATAGGTTCGGGAAGCAAGGAGAGTAAATGTAAACAGTAGGTTACAGTTAATATGGAAATATATATATATATATGATTTTTTTCTTTATTTCACTTCCTTCCAACACCCCAAACTATGAACAGGCTGCAAATGTATGCCTCCAGACACCCAGACAAAAGCAGCACTCTTAATTAGCCAAATTAAAACAGTAAGACACATCCGATTATCCCTTTTTAGTCTAAACCAGCTTCTAAAATGACAACTGATGTGAAAATAATTAAAACAAGACAGACTGGAAAAAGAGGAGAAATAATGTATTTAGATTTTGAAGAGAAGTAATTAGTTTTGGCAGGTTATTTATTTATGTAAATTGAAAAATAAGCTCTACTAGGCAGGGGTAATACATTCAAGTGTCTACATTTCCGGAGAAACACAGGGGAAGAATAGTCGTAATGAAAAGCAACAAGAAGAATTTCAAGCAAGGAAAGACTCTTGAAATTGTTACTTTTTTAAGGAAGACAGATTCCCAAAGAAAAGAGTATTCATAAAATCTGTCTCAATAGTTGAGTATTACTGTGCAGAAAAAAAAAACAATTTTGTTAATTTCCTAAGATTGCTTTTCCTCAATACAGATACAGATTTTTTTTTTTAATTTAAACAGCTGTCTTGGTTTTTGTCACTCTTTGTCACATTCATGAATTATTCTTCCCCGAAACTGTCATTTTTATATAGCTCTATTTCTTCATTTCAACTGCTTCATTTCCACTGGAAATCTAGATGAGTCCTCACTTCATCCTGAACTTGTCATATCCATGCATGCACTTCTGTAGCCTGGGTTCACTTATATACATGATTTCAACCATCACAGATAAAGTGATGACTCCCAATGCTATGAATCCAGCACTATCATCCATACTTAAATATACAATTCTTCTTAAGTGTTTTCATTTATCCATCATTATTATTACAGAAACTATGCAGTGCTCTGATAGAAGAATGAACAGGACACAGTGGAGATACAAAGAAGGGAATGGTAAGATCTATCTGGTTTAGAGTGCAGGTGGGGAGGAAGGATGGTTAAGAAAAGGTTTCTTCATAAGCAGCTTGTCTTCCCTCCTTCCTGCTCTAACAAATACAACTACCTTAATAAAAGAGAAAACTGCTTTGGATAAATGAAAAATAGAGTTCACTTGCTGGCTTCAGTTAACTACACCAGCGAGATGAGTACGCACACATGCACACATACACATACATGCAGTTAACTAGAAACTAGTAATTAAAACCAAGCCACTCCTTTCCTAATCAAAAATATAGTTAACTTGAAGATTTTCAACTTTCCTATTTAAAATATACACAGGAGTTTTAATAATCATATAGGATGTTATTGAGACTCCTTGACATTCTATTATAAGCAATACCACATTTTATTGCACTTGGCAGAGATAGCCATTTTTACAAATTGCAAGTAAGACCCTCCACCAACAAAAAAGATTATGACTCACTGAAAGCTCAGATGATGGTTACATATTTTTTTTAGCAATAAAGTATTTTTAAATTAAGGTATGTACATTTTCTTTTTAGATATAATGCTATTGCACACTTAATAGACTACAGTATAGTGTAAACATATCTTTTATATGTGCTGGGAAACCAAAGAATTTGTGTGACTCACTTTATTGTATAATTCCTGTTATTGTGGTGGTCTGGAACTCAACCCACAATATCTCTGAGGTGTGCCTGTTTATGTGTGCAAATTGGCATAACCATTTATGGTCCCAGAATAATTTAAGAACTCCATTGATTTAAAAATTTCATTAAAGACTACCTTCCGAGGTCACATTATTCTATGGTTTTCTTCTGCGCAATGAGGGAGTCTTGAAGGAAATGAATTAAAGAAGTAAGAAAGGGCTGTGGTCTGATGCTTATGAGGAAGCACATTACGGAAGCTTCCTCTCTTCCTTGTCACACAGGAAAACTATGTTCCCCAGACTTCTTGAAGTTAGATTGACACTGTGCATCTGAAATTTCATCAATGGGACTATGAGCAAACAGTTAACAGTTGGTATGTATCCTTCCTGTATCCTTTACATATCTGTGCACTGGAAGCAAAGACCTTCTTCAGCATGGTGGAGCTGTAGGGCAGAAGTAACTGAGACCCTGAGCCATAATTGAGGAGATCAGCCAAGGAGGGTCAACTGACCTATAATGTGAGTGAGAAATAGACTACTGGGTTGTCGGAAACATCGTGACGCATTTTTGCAACAAAAAACAGAAAAATACGTCGTGACGTTTCCAACAACCCAATATTTGCCAGATAAACCGGTGAGATTTGGGGATTTACTTGTTATCACAGCATAGCTTAGCCTATCCTGACAAATACAACATTATAAGAAACTGCTTGACCAATCAATACTGTTCCTCCTAATGAAAACAAAGAAGTAATATAAACAGCATACATGGCTTTCAATTGCCCACAGTTAATATGAGTGAAAATACTGTACAGAATTAGTATTGAAGAACTAAGGCTCTGAGGACAAAATGGCCTCAGTGGAAATTTTGACTGTCTTTTTATTAGGTGCACGATCTTGGGCAATATGTGCCTCAAAGCCTCATCTGTAAAATGGAGATATTATCATTCTCTACCTCATATATTGCCATGAAGACTAAAATAATTCCTGAAAATAATCTATGTAGCCCCCAGCACATAATGAGCCCTATTGATACATATTCACTACTGTTATTTTTACATTTAGCTGGAATACTTACATAGGTTTGAGGTAACATGCTTTCCAAATTTAAGTTACTCTTCATATGATTAGCTAAAATGTTGTGGTGTCCTTTCCAATAGTCTCTATAGAGGATAGCGGAGATGTACAGTCATGGGACAAGAGAGGGATGCTTCTTTTCCTGAGCTCTGTCAGGAAGTGACAGTGTCTGACCATGCATCTTACCTGGGCAGCCATGCGAGGCACTAGATAAATGGTCCTTCTAATGCCTATAAAGTTTAATGGACAGTTGCAATGCCTGTTTGACAATTCTACTGATGCCTCTTAATTTGGGTCTTTGTGTCAATGGGATGGCTCACCATGACAGAGAAGGGCAAAAGAAACAATTCAAGTCACCACAACCTAATCTAATAAAAGCTTATCAATATAACATTTTCTAAATTCTATACTGTATTGCATGCAATTATACTCATATGCAGAAGAGATATGTCATGATTTCCAACTCAAAGAATCTCAGAATTTGTGTACAAACATGATCTCACCTATATACTTTTAAAAAAGGGACAGATACCCTAATGTATGTACTCATGAACAACTACTGTCAGGTATTTCATCATCCTTTCAGACACCCCTGGGCAAGAGAACCAGGTCTAGGCATATCAGAACCTACCTCAGCAGAAAGGAACCACTTGCTCAAATATGTTTAGGTAACTGTTCTTCTAGTCTTTGCTACATATATTTAAATAATACCTTTCTTCCTAATTTTTGATCAAAATTATAACCCCTTACCTTAGTACTATCAATAAACACAGTGCCCCTCCCTGTTGGACCCTGAGCTTAGCAAAACCTAATCTCCTACAATATTTCAGTGTTAACAACAATGATGATAATGACAATGATAAGATTAATAATAAGCAAAACTTACTGACTTATTATCATCTGGCAAAATTCATTATTTGCCCGATGATCTATTAAACATTTATCCTTAATTTTTATTTAATCCTTATAACAATGCTAAAATAAAATATTATTATCATCATCACTTTATGGATAAGGAAAATGTGGTCTGAGAAAATAATAAACATACATAGGTCATACAACTAAAGGTCACACGTGGTAGAGGTGGGACTTGAACCAGAAGTCTAATTCTAATCTCTGCCTACTTAACCACTATGATATATTACTTTCCATTCTCTCTATCTTTCATTCTCTCTCAGGTATATCACATTTCTTGATGCACAGTAGTTGTGACATATGCAAATTATACAAAGGGCTCATGAACTATGCCTTTGTGAACATGCTATTTCTTAATTCATGCAATAGCTCTTTCCTTATGCTCCGTAAAAGATGTATGCATAGCTCTCCTAGCCTCAGTTTTCTCTTCTGTCCAATGGATAAATAATGCCTTCCTCACTTTTTAATTTAATTTTTAAAGCAATATTAATCAACAGCAAACCAAAGATTGGTTAAAGGTGGAATAATTACAGCATTGAAAATGATCCCAAATTAAAAGATAAACTTTCGTTAAGTTACTAAACATTTACCCAGTAACATCTATTGCTAGGTACTGTTTTATATACTGAAGTAACAAAAGTGGAGATTAGGGCAGTAGTAATGTAAATGGATAGGAACAAATAATGACTAGAGATTTTATCAGTGAAGGTTGTCTTCATGTATAAAATTAAGTTAGAACAACAGTAATCCTCAGAACTGGTTTGGATCGGAATTACTAGCTCTATCTAAGGAATCAGGTCCTTGATTATTATTTTTTTCTTTTTAGAGGGCAGTGTCACTGGCCCTCATATGTGGGATCCAAACTGGGGCTGCTGGCTTCCCAAGCCAGCACTTAACCACCATGTCACTCAGCCAGCCCATGTATTATTATTGATTCCACCGATTCCCAGTTGATTTCAGGAGGGCACAGTCAGGTTTGAGGTTCACTGGGCTATAAGTTTCTTTAGGGCCCTTCCAACATGAATGGTCTAGACATCTTATTTTCATAATTGATTTTTATTTTATTGCCAGGAAAGGGAAAGAAAAGTCCCGAGTATAACTATGGGTATGAGCTCCTTAGTACCATCTCTCTCTGAAATGCCTGCAGTTGCAAAAGTTCTCCCCAGAATTTCATTAGTGGAAACAGGATTTTAGTATGTTTTAATTCTATTTTCCATTTCTGATGTTTTGTATTTATGTTTTTAAACCTGGCACCTCTGTTTTTTAATATCTAAGCTACACCCATATCCCTTTCCTGTTGTGATGGAATTTTAATGTTGATTAAGGACAGTGCCAGAAAGCCAACAGCACATATATGTGGATAATTTATATCATTTGTTTTGCAATGACTGGGTAAGAACCACTAACACACACACACACACACACACACACACACACAGACACGCGCGCACACACACTCTTTATTACAATTCCCAGAACCTCCATTGCCAGCTATACCATCTTAATATATATGATTTTCATATCTGTAGGCCCCCTTCCTACCAATATGGGTCATTACCCACAAATATGAAATGAATTTAGCTTCATTGTTTGAGCACAATAGTGCATAGGAAAGTATTTTGTAAACTGAAAGGCATCACACGATATAAATTACTCTTATCTTTTATTGGTGTGTATTGAAACGTTATTGCTGGAGCAAAGTTCTAATATTTTGAAGTTTTAAAGTCCTGTGGAAACGCAATCGTGGAAACCCTTGTATAGGTAAGGACTATTTTTTCTAGTATATTTGTGTAGTAAACATTTTTGGAAGACAGACAGAAAGTCTGTCCCCCTCCAGGGTAGTGGACAGATGTGTTTGCTGTCTAGGGGAGTAAAGATGTCCCCCTCCAGGGCAAAAATCGGGCAGATTTGCTAGCAGTCCTGTATGAAACTGGAGGTTCACTAACCTTGGGTTCCTCACCTAGAATATGAACCCACTGTGTGTGCACCATCAACTAGAACCACCTCCTTGTTGCCTCTGCCAAACATGGAGGGAGTGGAAAGCGAACTTGACATAACATGAAGGACACAATGTCCCATGTGCTGTGGGCCATAAAGTCCTCTGTCACCCAACGAGAAATGTTGTGTGTCCTGCCAGCATCCATGAAAATGTGACAAGCCAAACTGTTAGCTTCTAAACGGGGCGCAACTTCAGACCTTTCACAGTCCTTGACAGGGGGCGGAATGGCTATTTGGCAAAAATTAAAAATAATGCAGTCTTCAATAAGGGTGGACATCCTAAAACTATTCTTGAAAAGAAAACGAGCAGTGTGAAAAATCTCTCTCCCTCTCCCTCACCTCCTCCCTCCTTCTTTCTCTCCTCTCTCTTTTCTTTCTCTTTCTTCCTTTCTCCTATTTCCCTATATTCCCTTTGGCCTCTAGTTCTGCCTACATTAACATGTTTACTATTCCGGGAACAGCACATCCCTGAAATTCTCGGCTAGATATAAAACTCTCAAGCATAACTAATATGACAGCAGACTGAATTTCATTTAAATGAACAATACATTTCTTGGCCTTCGTGGGTCAGAGTTCCAGTGGAGGGAGCTCTCTTTGCTTACAATCATTTGTCATCCACCCACAACAACCTAGCTGGTCTAGAATGCTTGTGTGTATACAGGGATGCCTTTCTTTTAAATATTGGGTTGTCGGAAAAGTCATGATGCATTTTTGCAATGAAAAACATAGAAAAATTACATCATGACTTTTCCGACAACCCAATAGTATATTAGTTTTGGAAAACAAACCTGAAAAATCACCAACAATGACAATTTATAGACAACTCAGATCAACTACCTTTTTTTGTTGTTTTAAATAAAAGGCATAGTAAAGTAATTGCTGAAGTAATAGAATTTTTGTTTTGTGCTGTTTTTTCTTGCTTTATTGAGAAATAATTGACACATATCATTGTATAAGTTTAAGACATACAGCATGATTGCTTCATTTACATATATTGTGAAATGATTACCTAAATTAATAGGTTTTTTCTAACATTTTAACTAAATCAGAAATATCATGAAGATGATCAGTAGTCCACTGGTCAAAGGCAGTTGAGGATCTCAGTGAGAACTGTCATTGACAAGTTCTGGTGTTATTGACTGAACCATCCTTGACTTCCTTATCAGGCAAAATTCTCCCCAACACATAAGTTTACTACACCATGTTGCCTCCCTGATAAATGCCATTACTTTCTCCATCTCTTGACCCTGCAAAGGAGAGTGTTGTTTCCTTATATATCGTTTGTTTCCTACATTATCTGTCAGGAGAAACTGAAGCAAAGAGGTGTCATATGCCAAGCCTATCAGCCCATAAAACTGCATAAAAGAAAATTACCACCCGACCTTGCATTTCACTATTCTTCATTCATTCATGCTTCCACTATTCAGATGCATCTTGAGTGTCTTTGATGCACCAGGCACTGTGCTAAGCTCAGACAAACAGGGGATTTGAAAATGAAAACCAACAAATTATACATACTCTGGGAAATTTCAAAGTGATATTATAAAGAAATGTGTAGAGGAATTTAAGAGCAAGAGATATAGAGAAAGAGAGAGAGAGAAAGAGAGAGACAGAAAGAGACAACCATTTCTGGAGTAGCCTAAAAGGTTTTCAGCACAATTTGGCAATAGAACTGCCTATTGAAGAACAACTGGCCATTTTCTTAGATGGATAAATGCGGGGGACCTGCCTCCGCTGACCAGGGTTCGAGAAGGTGTACACGGCGTCGGCGGTCGATAAAAGACAGAAACTGTTTGTTGCAGTAAAAGACAGAACATGGAGAGATAACTCCCCAGTTTATTTGTTGCAGGCTTTATATACAGTTTTTAGGTAGGGGGTACGTGTAGCATAGCAGGAAACAATGTGCATTACCTCAGTAAAAAGTAAATCATTAACTTTTTACCAGAAACCTACAGGTCAGTGAAACCCGGGGGAGTCAGCTTCTCAAGACAGTTCTTCTCCATTAACCCTGATAGTCGTCTTTCTTTTGTGTCCCAAGGAACTGGCCGTCCTCACCACATACCTCAATAAGTACTAAGCACCCTCCAGGTGCAGAAAGAAACAATGAAAGCAGAAAAACAAGTTTATGTTTCACCAAGCCCACTAAGGCCAACTTGCAAGCCCCTCAATATTGGGGACCATGGCCCTCAACAGATAAAAGTAATAAAGGCTCTATATCTACAGAGGACAGCATGTCAAAGCTTTTACATCCCTGCGTAAGGAGCTGCAATGTAATTTTGAAGATAACTGTGGGTCAACACTCAGCAATCTTTAAAGTTGGAAAATTACATGATCATATTTATTTGTTAGAAGATCATTCTTGTGACAGTATGGTGAGTGTTGGGAGAAACCAGATAGAAGCCTGTGCAAATTTTCAAGTTAGACAGTAGCAATGAAGATGTCATATTTGAGAGGTATTGTAAAATAGTGTTAATATGGTTGCAACTTACTGAGTGTGAGAGTAAAGTCTCAAACGTGCCTCCATGTGTATCAAGCAGAGTGAAAAATACAAGAAGTTCATTTTTTTAAAATGCTAATTATTTGCAGAGTATGCTCTACTCCAGAAACAAATAAAAGAAAACACCTTAGTAGGCAAAGATAGTTGTATGTGTAAGTATGGGGCTCAGGAGAATTTGGGGTTTGGAGATGTAATCATAGGAAAGAAGAACATCAAAAAGTAGACACACACACACACACAAACACACGCACACACAGTAGACTAAAATGGCCAAGCAGTATATATACCATTGGTGCCAATTAATGGGTCAGTCATGACATTAATGAACAGAGTTTCAGAAGAGTGATGGGGAAAGAACCCAATCCTTATTTCTCAAATTGGGTCGAGAGAGTAGAGATATTAAACACTTACTATATTGTAGGCTGCTACATTAGCTACATGAGATTGTATGGCTGACGTGGTCTAAAGCTATAGCTGCTCTTGTCCCTGTATATTACAGCAGCACAATTACGCCCCCTTCCCGGCATGGGGAAGGACAGGGAAGAGAATGGAAGGAGGACCATTTACTGTGAGTTTCATATTCATAAGTAACTTCCAAGTTTGACGTTAGATGTTATCTTTGAATAAAGATTTACTACAATCAGAAACACTGACAGGACTGAAAGAAAAGGATACTTTAAACCTGTATCCACATTACCATTGTATATTATGGCTTTTTGGAAATTGCATAATTAATTTGTGGATACCAGAATTATTTTTGCATTGTTATTAATATGTTAAAAAGAATTATTTGTATTCTACAACTTTTGAAACTATGTTTTGACATTAATTTTTTTTTTTTTAGATGACCAGAAAACACCACATGGAAATGAAATGGGCTTCTCTTGCCTCTGAGAGGTCCGGATCCCAAACTTGTAGTAATTTCCACCCCCTTGGAGGTTTCTGTGTACTCCTAGGGGCTTTTCTGTATTTATGGGCTAGCTCTCTACAGACGCTGAATGATGACTGGTTTTTATTCCCTCTTCTCTTGCTTTTTCTCCCCGTCAGCTGGACAAGTTGGGTCAAGACTATGGCTTCTTTGAAGCAATGGTGACTGACACTTCCACTGGAATTTTCACCAGGTACACAGCTGTCTTTGCAACTTGCTCCATCCCATCTTCTCCTTCTGAGCCCCAGTGTAACTCTAAAGTGTCTAATCTGGAGAATATGGGAGTTGGGAAGGGTGTTTCTGTCCTTCCATTCAGTTCTTTCTATTAGAAAGGTAACAATGAACAGTGGAGCACATATATCTTCATTGATAAATGTTTTCGGATTTTTTGGGTAGATACCCAGGAGAAGGATTGCTGGATCACGTGGTAATTTTATTCTTAATTTTTTGAGGAACCTCTACACTGCTTTCCATAGTGGCTGTACCAATTTGCATCCCCACCAACAGTGTATGAGGGTTCCTTTTTCTCCACAGCCTTTCCAACACTTGTTATCATTTGTCTTGTTGATGATAGCCATTCTGACTGGCTATCTGATTGTGGTTTTGATTTGCATTGCTCTGATGATTAGTGATGTTGAACATTTTTGCAGAATTGTGCAGCTGAAATCTATGAAACTTTACTAACAATTTTCACCCCAATAAACTCTAATTTTTAAAAAAAGGAACCAATGGGGTTGGGGAAAGAAAGGTAGTAAGGGTTCTTTTACATTCCTCCCATCCACATACACCATAGGATTCCAACATGGGGCTGTGAAGTTTGGGCCTACAGACAAATCCCAGTGAAGAACATCATGACATACTCAAAATTGCCTGTACTGCCTTGTACTCTGAGATTTTCTTGTTCCACCAGGAACTTTTTTTTTTTTTATTCCTTCTCGGGTGTAAATTCCTTTCTGAACAGCTTCTTGAACCCTTGGAATCACTCAGTTCTGAGACCAGTGCTACTCAATTGCACCATTAATACCTTTTCATGCTACTCAATTGCACCATTAATACCTTTTCATGCTCTTTAATCTCCCCACAGAGTACACTATAATAACCATAGCTGTTAATGCTTATTGACCTCTTGCTATGTACTCAACACTCTCATAAGTGATTTATTTGACTTATTTCATTTAATTCTCACAAAAAAAAACTTATAAAATATTAACATCGCCATTTTTACAGATGAGACCACTTAAAAAGTTGTATGATAGGTAGATAGATAGATAGGTAGATAGGTAGATAGATAGATAGATAGATAGATAGATAGATAGATAGATACCTTAGTAACATCACACAAAACTAGGCCTTGAACCAGCCCACATCTACTGGGTTCTGAAGTCCACGCTCTCATTACCATGGTATTCTCTGAGTGCCTTCAAGCCAGATGCTCTGCCTGCATCATTTTTCACTGCATCTACAGTTCCTAGTACTAGGAATGGCACAGAGTAGATGGGGTGTCAATTAATATTTGTTGAATGAATGAATAATGGTGGAAAATAAATCTCTCCCTGCAGCACCATTCATAACAGACTTTTGAATTTTCTTTGGGATGCAAGCTCAGATATATTTATGAACCTCCAGCCAATCAATTATTTAATACTTATTCATTTTAACATATAGAGCCTTGTTCTACTGGGAGTGGCAGGGAAGAAAAACAGGAGAAACACAATCCTTAACGTCTTGGAGTTTACTAGTTTGTAGGAAACACCACCACCACCAAAGCATATATGCATAGCCAGAGCTTCCCACTACCTAACCTCATCCAGAAGCTAGAAGTCAGGGAGTCCCAAGATTGAGGTCAGTCTCTCAGAACTCAGAATAGGGCAGAGCTCTACAGCGAATGGGTCTGGGGCATGGGGACCCTCTAAGACTAACCAGCACACTACCATAAAACATCCACTGGACTATGGCTAAAGAGCTCTATTTCAAACTCTTTCATTTTGACTCCAAAACAATAGTGTACCCAAGCCAAACTATCAACTTTTGAAGTTCTCATAAATGTGTAATAAACTCAGAACTAGAAATCTACTCAGTCTAGTAATCAAGACACGACCAGCGCTCCCAGCCTTGTCAGTAATGGCTGCAGAGATCAAAATATACGCACTGGATATGCTGAATACCTTCAGTTTGACCCCTCAGCTCCACTCTGTTCTTCTCCAGCTTGGTCTGCACTAGGGGGCTGGTCTTTGCATCAACAGGCTCGCTTGTCACACTGACTTCTGGTTGGTTCTGCTGACAGGCAGTACCTACAGGAGTTGGAAGCAGAAACCGAGGAGAGTAAATTCAGGGTGTCTATTCCCCTGGCTCTGTCTATCTTTCCACTCCAGTTTGGACCTCTCCCCTTTTCATAGAGTCACTTTAGAATGTGTGTTGCCCTGTTACTCTCCCCTGGCTACTGCCTCAATCCAATATTGTTTCCCTGTACTTTGTCCACACCTTTGTCAAATTTTACCAAAAGACCCAATTTGAGGTATATTCATTTTTCCTTCTGGGACCCTGTCTGAATAAAAAACAAATACTACCGAGATCTGCTTCACTGAGAGAAGGAAAAGAAATGCTCTGCCCTCAGGAAAGGGAACCAGGCTTTCAGAAGAGCTTGAGAAGCCTGTCTTTTCAAAGCAATATAATTGGCTTCATGAAGGTCTAAAGTCATGGAAGCTGTTAGATTCTAGATAAGCCTTCATGAGTAGAGCTGTGACGTGTGTAAACCAGAAACGATTTTCTGAATCATTTGCTTTTACTGGTCCTGGAACCTTTAGCATTTTCTAAAACAGAGGAGAAAAGTCTTCACCTTTCTCAAGTGCTCCTACAATCGTGCAGTGAAAAGATGAATGGAAGTTTATGTACATACAGATCCATGGATCCATGATCTCCTAAGACTGTTTAAGAGAAATCACCTGACCTCCCTTGCATACAAGCACTCTTTTAAAGGCACTCTGGGGACTTATTCATAGGCATGTCATGGCCAGAAAGTGAAGGCTGACAGCACTTGTAGACATGCAAGTTGGAATGTGAGAGATGTGCTATTTGGAGTAGCCCAAAACATGGCAATGAGGGAGTTACTCTAGTAAATCATAAAGAAGTGGAGGAAATGCTATAAAAATGATGGCCAAGGCAAGCGATATTCACTCTCCGCCAGGTGCAGATTTTAAATTTGCTCTGCAAGTTAAGCAATTCTTAATGTGTTCTTAGATATGCTTATAATTATTTATTACACAATCCATATAGTTTACATCTAACCAGATGATTTTCTCCATCCCAAGAGTCAAATACCTTCTACCTTTCCCGTCCCATGCCTCAGTGGAATTCAGTCAGGTGAACAAGACAAGTTTTGAGCTTTAATCCTTTCAGAACTGTGCTCCCCACACCATAGGCAGGAGCTGACTATGAGCTAGTTTATGATTTCCACATCTTAATGAAAACAACTTCTGCCTAGAGAAGATTTAAGAAAAATGCATTTAGGTGGCACATGTGTAAACACTGAGACTGCTTTGAGTGGGCGATGAATTTCGTGGTGTTTTGTGGCAGCCATAGCAAAGACAACTTAATCACAATCTGTACTGCTAACTAGCAGAGACTTGATGTCTCTGAGGGACTTTCTGGAGCATGTTAACAGTTCAAAGCTCTGGTAAAATGTCAACAAGTCACCATTTAGGAAAATAGAGGCATGAGAGCCTCAGATTGGTTGAAACTGAAAATTGGAATTTACTGAGCTTGAGTTATTAAGATCACATTTGTTTCTTTACGACATTATAACCATAGTCACAACCAGACTCATGTTGACTTTTGTCATTTAATTATGTTATCTCTTAAATCCAAAGGTATGAAATAATATCTTTAATTTAACATATTTTAAATGCTTTATTTAAACCTAATTGCCCCTATTTTATTCTTACAGTGTCACTCAGGGTAAGTGACTTGGCTAGAAATAGAGTCCAGTAAGTGGCAGTGACAAAATTCAAAACCAAGCTTTGCAAACCTAAATTGTGCCCCATTTTCATCATTTTCCTTTATGCCAAAGGGCTTATCTTATTGACCTATACTTTGGAGAAGTCAAGCCATTGATTCAGTTATAAGGTCAGCACAATTATAGGCAAAGAAGGAACTCATGAATCTTCGTGATGTTACTGGAATGTGCAGTTTGAGTGAGATACAAAGGAGTGTTTTTCACTCTTTGCCTCCTCTGCTCATTTTCTCACACAGCTCAAAAGAAATTCTTTCAGCCTAAGCCTCACTCTATCTACCATATGAAATAAAATAAAATGTGCCTCCTACACTTTAATCTTGGGCGCAATTATAAAATAAGAACATGGCATATAGGCCTATGATGCTCGCTGTTTCAAAAGTTCAATTGGTCTCTTAGCTACTGTCCTCATCACATCGCAAAGCCTTCTACAGAGATGGATGGTCCATCCTGAAGTCATCTATTGTCAGCAATGGCTCATCATTACAATTCCCTTGGGTAAAATGCATTCTCAAAGTGCATCTTTCCTTCTAAATTCTCCTAGCAAATGTGTAAGTAGGTAGTTGTATCTGTCTAGTTGTCACTAAAGTATGATTATATTCTACACCCTCTGAGTTCTAAGAGAACTCAGGAATCCCAACATTGAAATTGGCATAGAGCCAAGGGGGGAAAAAAAGCAATGGTGGTGTTGGAAGGAGGAGATAAGATGGGAAGGGCCATTTTATAATGTGCAGTTTATGTCTAAACCCTTTATCATTTCTGTGGGAATTTAAGCTCATCAATGCTTCATCTGCTTACTTTCCAGGAGTGGTATAAGAACAAGGTGGTTTGGGCCTCTCACAGGTAAAGGAAACTGGTACCAAAATTGAAAAGGATTGAAGCTTCAACAATGAACAAAATAGCATGTGTGATCCAGTCAAATATTCAGTCCTGCCGTTTTTAGTAACTCAAATTTGAAACAGTCTCCAGAGAATGGATTACTTACTTATGGATGGAAGCAATACTAAAGGATAACCAAAAAATATGAGGTGAATTTTGAAGCAAAAGCTATGGCTGTCTTATGGGGATATAGGTTCACAAATAAGTGGTGGAAAAGTCAATTGCTTCTTTGAAATAAGAACATAATAAGGTCAGCATTGAATTATGTTTTTCTTTCCTGCCTAAAAGTTTCTTCAGACAGCAGTAAATGTTCTTTCACTTTCAGTACTAAAGGCTCTTACTAATCTTCGGGACTTCGGAAAATCAAAATTCAACCCAAATCTAAGGGATAATGGACAAATGCCTTGAAATTAAAAATATTTTGGGGCATCCATTGAGGAATCATACTTAAGATATTAATAAATAGCTGCCACTCTAAAGATTATTGGAAGGCACCAAGCTGGTAAAAGGCATCCAGGCCTGTGTGTATAAATATATAAGCATGGCAATGAGTTTACGAACTCATCCTAGAAAAAGTGCTACATACCTCATTGCTGAATATCACTATGGTCACCTTCAAAGTACTCCCCTTGGAAAACTATGCACTGATGCTGGCACCTAGTTCACCCTTCAAAGCAATTTTGGAAATCTTTTTCTAGAATGGCCATCAGAGCTGTCATAGGATTACCCTTCATGTCCTGAATGTAATCAAAATGTCTTCCTTTCAATATTTCCTTTATCTTTGGGTAAATAAAAGAAGTCATTGGGGGCCAGATCAGGTGATTAGAAAGGCTGTTCCAATACAGTTATTTGTTTACTGGCTAAAAACTCCCTCACAGACAATACCATGTAACTGGTGCATTGTCGTGATGCAAGATCCATGAATTGTTGGCGAAAAGCTCAGGTCATCTAACTTTTTCATGCAGCCTTTTCAGCACTTCCAAATAGTAAACATGGTTAACAGTTTGTCCACTTGGTACAACTTCATAATGAATAATCCCTCTGATATCAAACAAGGTTAGCAACATCAGTGAAACAACTTTGTAAACTTAATTGCCAGACCTCATATACAAGATGGATGTGAAAGATTGATAGATGTGATACTACCCAAGAAAGTTTGCGAATACAGACTCTTTGGGCAGTATCCCTCATTCCTAGTTTCTGAAACTCAACAAATAATGATTCCAAAACCTTCAAAAATATGTTATCGGTTTCAAGTCACAAATCTAGTAGATGTCAATGGGCCATGAAAATAAGCAGCATCCTCTCTCTATTTCACTGTTCTCATTTCTAACCTCTAGGTTTTCTTTTTTTTCTTTAGAACATAGTTACTTTTTATCTTTACTAAATTTTTTGGGGTGATGTTGGTTAGTAAAATTATATAGGTTGAAGTGTACATTTCTATAATACATCATCTATATATTTTAAATATAATAAACCTTAAATATTTTTCTTAACCATGGTATTGACTTTTTGGATGAATATAATTTGGGAAGTAGAATATTAGTGTAAAAAACTATAAAAAATAAAAGGAATGGTATCACTATTCAAAATGGAATCCATATATTTCAACACATTCATAGAGTTCTGTTTTTTCAGTTGATAAGACTATGCTATCAAAGTCAAACCTCAAAAATATTTACTAGGCATTTCTTTTTATTAAAGAAACAGCCATTGTATTTGTTCCTGTTTTCAAAGTATTTCATGTTTAAATATTGAAAACACTGTACAACCCAATTAAACAAATAACATAATCCACAATGGCATCACTTAGTGATTACCACTGTTAATATTTGTTACACTTCTTTCCAGTGCATTTTTACATACCTATATATTTAATCACTATATTGTTCTTCTCCAGCTTTTAACCTGATGATATTACTCAGCCACCCAAGCCAAAGACTTCACTTTTCCTTACACACCACTTACACTCAATATATCATCAAATATTATAGATTCTATTGCTTTTCAGTCTATTATATCTCATATATTTTTCTCTCTAGCCACAATTCTAATGCCTTAATCAATATCCTCTCCTCTTGGTTATGGAATTAGACACCTAATTTGCACCTCTACTCTTAGGTTCACATTTCAACTCATAGTTTACATTACTTCCAAAATTAATTTTTTTAGTGTACCAAATGTTGTTTTTCTCCTGCTTTAAAATGTTTCAAAGATTTTCCATTTTCCTGAAAAATGTCAAACTCCTTCACATGATGTATAAGGTGATCCATTCTCTGTCCCCACTTACCAGTCTTTATTTACTCTGGCTACATTCACTCCCTCTCTTTGTCTTTGCATCCTAATCATTCTGAGCTGCTTCTATTTTTCCAAACCACCAGGGTAGTCTGTACCTTGCCTAATGTATTTGATTATTCTATTCCTCTATCAGGGATATCCTCATCAACATCTCCTTTCTGATAACCTTTCTTGCTCTTCTCATCACTTTTCACATAGAAAAATCACACCCTTGTTTATGCTTTACATGATGTAGTACTTCTATCTATATAGCTCAGCCTTCACCTGATGCATGTTTTTTTCCTCCTTCTAAAACTACTCTTCTTGACGTCAGAAATCCTGTCCTATTCATCTTTGTGCTCCCAGGATCTACGGTTCAAACTCCAGTACAAAAGAGATGTTCAAATATGTATTAAAATTATTAATAAACAAAAGGAAAAAGTGGTGCTCTGATTGGTTGGTAAATATAAACCAAAAACTTAAGTCGAATATCTTTTGAACAAACACGTTCTTCCCATCCCTATGTCTGCCTCACTCTACACTTATGCATTTTTTGACTTTGTTGCCACAAGTGAAGTGCAAAATTGAGCCTCTAGAAAATCCCCGTGGAATGACAATTCATAAAATGTTAGTAAGAGATGAAACTCAGCAAACACAACAAATCCATTATGAGAAAATTTTCATGCATTGAATCTGCTCAGGACTGCAGGACACTTAACATCCGTCACATTTGTTTTGGGATATTTGCCTAGAAATGATCTTTTAATAAATGTACTAAATAAGATGCATAATTTAGCTGCTTCTCTGTAGCCTGCTGGCCAGTGGCCAGCTCTGAGCTCCTGCTCTGCCTTGCTCTTTCCCTTCTCCCTTGATCTCTCACCGTCTCTCTCGGGTTTGCCTCAGCACCAAAATTAGCTGCTGGCCTAGTACAAACAATCTTATTAAAAAGCCATCACAGTTGCACCTGATGGCTTCATTTCTTTCCCAATGGCTCACTTTATGTCTCGGAACAACTAGAGAGCAAGTTCTCTCCAGGATGACTTTGTCCAGCTGTACTATTATACATGTGTCCTGGCAGGCAGTAAGATGAAACCATGACAACCTTTGTCTTTATTGAGTAGATGAAAAAAGGAGCATCTCCTATCACCATGGGCTTTGTTAAGGTTCTACCTCCCTTTGGAAGCTACCAGGATCATTGCTGAAGTTTGATTTCTTACTCTTCTGCAGTCGCCAGTAAATCTCAATAAGCAGAGAATCAGAAGATAGGCCATGGGAAAGACTATTTGCTGTCTGGTGAGTAGCATAACCTTATTGACCTTACTCTCCTTATCTTTAAAAAAAATAAATAATAGAAAAGAATCACTGCCAATCCGTTGGTAGTGCATAATGCTCCCCACCAAATACACACACACACACACACACACACACACACACACACACACACACACAGAGTGTCATGTTACCTCCTTACAAGAGTAATATGCCAGAATAGTTCTAAATGCTGTTCTTATTCTCCTGTCTAGTTGAGGATGTATGTATTCCTTGAGTTTAGTAACTATGAGAGACTCATCATATCTTTTCTTCCTGTACGAATCATTAAAATCCATTTTTCAGTTCAAGTCTAGGATAGCTTCTGTGAAATAATCCTTTATAGCTCTGACAACCCAACCTCTGATCTAGCTAAGATTGCTGGGCTCGAGTCTTGAAATCTACGAAGGCTGTCTAGAATACTGATGTAAAGTAAAAATCAACTACATATGTAATAAAAGCTAATATTAATAATTGTCACTTATGGTAAAAAGTGCATGCTTTAGATAATTTAATACCTGTAGCAATTCTATGAAGAAAATTCCATTGTTCTCAGCATCTTGCAGTTGAAACTAAATCATAGTAACTGTGGGATCTTGGCCATGTTACTTCCTCTTCAGGTTCGGGAGCTAGCTAGGATCCGCGCCTAGGTTTGTCTCCCTATAAGCCCATTCTTGTAGCCACAGCAATGTCTCTTACCCACATCTAGCCTTGTCTACCTTTAACAACCAGGGGTAAAGGCAAAAAGACAGATGCTTCCGTCAGAAACCGACTTATAATGAATGATACCAACTCAGTGTCTATTAGCATACTCTTTTCCCCTTACGTTTCTCCAGGACTGTGAATCTTCAGTCATCTCTCCTTGCTGGACTGAGACATAGCCTGAGCTTGCCATGATTTCTTTCCCAGCTGCTAACCTTGTGCCCTGTGGCACTGCACTCTGGCCGTTTCATAGAGAGGACTCTGTGCAGAGCACGGCATCTGACAAAATGCAGGTCATTTCTCCGAATAAGCATTATTCACTACTGTCGGTTAAATTCAGGGGCAGCAGCCCGCATTTCTCCCACTGGGCTGCTAAGAACAATTGCAGAGCATGAAGAGACATTTTAAAAATCAAAATACTGTGTTGAGTTCTCCCATGTTGAGAAGGGCATGTCAACACATCTCAGGGGTACCTCATGGGGCAGAAGTTTTGTAAACATACTGTAGTGGTCTGTGTCCTAATTTAAAATATTTCTGCTCTGTGTCATACCAGGCACTTGCATTTTGTTTCTGAACTCTTTTGCTGCATTAATTGATTTCAAGTTTTTTTGTTTTTTTTCAAAATGTGTCAAAAAACAAGAAGTTGATATTTTGACTATTGTATACATTTAATAACAATTTGAGCTTCTTTGTAAATAAATGACATTATTTTTATGTATAAAAATTTCTTATTGTTATTAATTTTTGGAAAACAAAAAAATATAGAAAAATGTACATTTGCATTCCTAAACTTCCTTCCTGGAAGTTTCCATCCACAGTCAGTGGATGAAAATATTCATTCGGATATATCTGACTGTAACAGCAAAAGGGTGAACCAAAGACCATAGTTTGTATTCAGTAGAAGGGAGGGGAAGCATGAACATCTTATGTTTACTCTTCCTTGAATAATAGTCAGTCTCAGCCTCAAAGTCTTCTAGGATCAGAGAAAGATCAGGGCAGTGGAGAACTCTCTAAAACATGATGATTTCCATTCATAAAATATTGTTTTGTAACCCACTAAAACTATTTGTGTCCTTTGCATTTTTATATGAATTTTAGGACCAGCATCTCAATTTCTGCAAAAAAAGAGAATGCATTGAATTTGTAAATCAACTTGGAGAATAATGTCATCCTTAAGATATTATTTTCTGATCTATGAACACGGGATGTCTTTCCATTGGTCTTCTTCTTTTTAAATTTCGTTTAACAATGTTTTGCAGATTTTAGTGTAGGATTTTGCAGATTTATGTTTAACTTGTTCATACAGTTTATTCTATTTGATGCTGTTGTAAATAAAATTGTTTTCTTAATTTCATTTTCAGAATGTTCATTCTGAAATGAAATTAAGTATATAGAAATGCTATAGATTTTATATATTGATCTTGTATCCTGAAACATTGCTAAAATCATTTATTAATTCTAGTAGATTTTTTGTGGATTCCTTAGGATTTTCTATATACAAAGTCATCATTTGAGAATAGAGGTAGTTTTACTGCCTTATGTTTAATCTAGATATCTTTTAATTTCTTTTTCTTGACTAACTGTCATCTGAGAATGGGGATATTTTTAATCCTCCATTTTCAATGTGTATGCATTTTATTTCTTTTGCTTGTCTAAGGGCCCATGCTAGAAAATCCAGTGCAATGGTAAATGGAAGTGGTGAAAGTAGGCATCCTTGTCTTGTTTCTGATGTTGAGGGAAAGGCATTGTCTTTCCCATTAAGTATGATGTTAGCTATGAGTTTTCCTAAAAGTTCTCTTCTATTCCTGGGTCACTGTGTATTTTTGTCAAAAAAGAGTGTTTGAGTTTGTCAAATTATTTTTCTACATCTATGGAGATTATCATGTGGTTTGTGATCTTTATTTTATGTAAATGTTATAGTACACTGGTTTTCACATGTTAAACCAACCTTGCAATCCCTGGATAAATCCCACTGGGTCATTGTATATGACCCTTTTTATATGATGCTGGATTGTGTTTACTAGCATTTTGTTGAAGATTTTGTATATATATATATATATATATATATATATTGGTCTTTAGCTTTCTTTTTTCTGTGATGCCTTTGGTTTGGGTATCAGATTAATTGATCTTTCCTTTGCTATTTTTTCGAAGTTTGTGAAGGATTGGAATTATTTATTATTTAAATATTTGGTAGAATTCATCAGTGAATTTTAGACTTTTCTTTGTGGGAAGGTTTTAGTGTACTAACTTTTAAAATTTGTTTTGGTGTTACTTAAATTTTTATTTCTTCTTGCATTTTAGTAATTTGTATTTTTCTAGGATTTGATCTCTTTCATCTAAATTACCTAAATCGTTTGTGTTCAGGTGTTTGATAATGCTCTCTCAGAATCAAATTTTGTTCTGTAATGTCAGAAGTGATGTCCTCTTTTTAATTCCTGATTTTAGTAACTCGAGACTTCTGTATATTTTTCTTGGTCAGTTTAGCTAAAGCCTTATCAATTTTGTTGATCTTTTCAAAGAACCGAATTTGGGTTTTGTTGACTTTTTCTATTATTTTTCTAGTCTCCTTTTTATTTATTTCCACTCTAATCTTTATTATTTCATTATTTTTACTTTGGATTTAGCTTTCTTTTTATTTTTTCCTAGTGTCTTCAGGTTATGTTATTGATTTTAGGTCTTTCTAACTTTTAATGTAAATATAGCTAATTTTCCCTATGAGTACTGCTTTAGCTGCATTTCATAAGTTTTGAAATAAGTATTATTATCTCTTTCATCCAAAGCTTTTCTATTTATCCTTTTCATTTCTTCTTTGACCCATGAAGTTATTTACCAGTGTGTTGTTTAATTTCCACATACTTGAGAATTTTTCAAATGTATTTTGCTTTTAATTTCTCAATTCAGCCCATTGTGGTAAAACAATCCACTTTGTATTATTTTAATCCTTTTAAATTTATTCTGGCTTGTTTTATGGCATAATATATGGTCTATACTGTGCTGTATGCATACTTGAGAAGAATGTGTACTTGTTGTTGTTGGATAGACTATATGTATCTGTTAAATCTAGCTGATTCATACCATTGTTCACATCTTTTATCTCCTTATTGGTCTTCTGCTGGTTGTTTTATCCACCATTAGAAACAGGGCCTTGAGTTCTACAACTATTATTGTTGAATTGTCTAGTTCCCCTTCCATTGTGTCAGTTTTTGCTTCTTGTGTTTTGGGGCTTTATTGATAGGTGCCTATATGTTTATAATGCTATGTCTTCCTAATAGATGGATTCTTGCTATTATAAATGTTGTTCTTTATCTCCAATAATAATTTTTACTTTAAAGTCTTTTTAAACAAATATTAGTAAGTGACTTTTGTTCTCTTTTGTTTACTATCTGCATTGGATATATTTTCCCATCCTTTTATTTTCAATCTCCTTTTGTCATTGGATCTAAATTATATCTTTTATAGACAGCATATTGTTGAATCATGGTGTTTTCATACATTCGACAAATCTCTGCCTTTTGTTTCTCATTCTCCAGATTTCCGTTTTAAGATTTTCAGCCAGCTTCTCATTGGCCTCATTGCTATAACCACTTCAGGTATCTACAATGTTAAACAGTTGTCATTGATTTTTTTTTTCTCTTTTTTTTTAACATATGTTCTGGGAATAAGGCTTTCTTCATTGAGTGAGCTCTGAGTCTGGTTAAATAAAGACAGACACTGAAAATAAAGACAAAATCAGGAAACTTCCAAACAGATCAAAGAGTAACAATTATCTGGAGATAGAGCTTTCTGAGGAGCTCCAAATCCATTCTGCTCCCTCCAGTGACCATGAAGCCCCTGGTTTTCACATCTATTATGGTTCTGTGGTTGTGATTTTTTTCAAGACTAATAGGGAGTAGCTTTTAATTTCCAACCCCTTTCTTTCCTGAGGAAGACTTAACTAACACTCATAAAAGTTGCTGTTTAATGGCATACTCTTACACTCCCTGAGTTATATATAAGAAATATTTACCTGAAAACAAAAAGCTACCCGCCTCTGTATTGTGCGTATTCGAGCTCCCATGCAAGAGCTTGCCACCTCTATCCAAGTTAGATTTGCTAAATTCTTTCATTTTTTTAATGTTGTTTTTTTTTTGTTTTTTGTTTTTTTTTTTTAGCTGAGCCATCCTGCCACCTGTTGGCAGCTCAACGGCAACTCAGCTCGGGCTGGCCTCGAACAGCTGTTGCTCAGAGCTCAGCTCGCACTCTTGAGCGAGCTCTTAACCAACTGAGCCACTCGGCCGGCCCTTCATTTTTTTAAGCTATATAAATTGTTTTAAAATTCTTGTCCATAGCCTCTTTATAATTTGTATTCTAATTGTTTTGTGAGTTATGTGCCTTAAGACTTTACAATGCATTTTCTGATATCCAGTGCTTGAAAGCAAAGAAATAACACTATATCCTAAAAAACAGTATACATTGTACTCTCCTTTTAAAATGAATAACTATTATTTAGTCTAAGTGTAAGTGTAGTTCTTCATGCACCTATACTTTCTTCCAATTTTATTATTAAATGACTATTAAATGATCTATTAGCTAGCACCTGAATTTAAGAGCTTTGGGAAATAGTGTTTTAATAGTATCTTAAAACACTACTATGATATTAAAAATAACTGAGGTTTTCTTAAAGTAAACATATTTAAAACTTTAAACTTGGTTGATCCCTACACAAGCTGCATAATATTTATATCTTACAGTGATAGAATCTATGACTTTTAGTACTGCATGCAGCCATCTGAAATAGAACTACATTCTCTAGCCTTCTTTGCAGCTAGTGACAATGTGAATAAGGTCTGATCAATAACTCATAAATGGATGAGATATGTGCAACTTCTGGGTAATAACCTTACTGGGATGCGAAAGGATGGTTAGCATAATCATCCTGACTCCTTCCCACTGAATGGAATATAATTAAATCCTGGAGTTCTAATAGGCAAGTACATCATGAAATAACATTGAGAATATAAGCCACACATATTTCAGTCACAAAAAACCAGATCCCAAACACCATAAAGCCTCCATAAGGAAACACCATAAGGACTTCCATCCAATGGCCAACCTTTTACATGAAACACAAATAAATGCTGACCTTATTAAGGCCACTGCTATTTGGGATTTGAGTCACTCCCAGCTGAATCTAGTCTTATCTGACCGAGCAGTTTTCAAGGCTTAAACCTACTTTATTACTCTAGAGAAGCTATTAAGTACATCATAGCAATTCAATGAAGTTACTCAAAGATGATCCCTACTCAGTCAGACCACACTTGGAGGAAATCTCTTTGCAATGTGATAAAATGGATAATCTGAGATAGTTTTTTCTTCAAACACTAAGGTACACTCACACTTAAACCAGTTAATTTCTTATAAAATGGAAACTTACCTTTGTACCTTCAATCAGCTTTGCAAGGTTGTGAATATTCATGCATTAAGAATTTGTGTTTCAAAAAAATAAAAAAAAATAAAAAATAAAATAAAAAAAAAAAAAAAAAAAGAATTTGTGTTTCTTTTTCCCGGTGATACTGTTTGTTCATGGTACACTTTTTTTTTCATTATAGAATGCAAGAAACACAGTCTCTGAAAGGTCTCTCCTGATTTCCCTAAGCAGAATTTGCCAACACAGATCTGTATTCATAGTATTTATTTTATAAACAACTTCTAATATCACATGTAATACATTATAATTATATTTGGTGTTCATGCATCTGTCTAGTTTACCATGCTGTAAACATCTCAAAAGAAGCCACAGTTTTCAAAACTTCACACAGAGCATACAGTAACTTTATCAGTTTTCTATCATTGTGTAACTAGTTACCATAAGTGTAATGGCTTAAACCAAGAACCGTTCATTGTCCTACATGCTTCATGGGTTGGAAGTCCTGGTGGGTCTGACCAACTTCTTTGTAAGGTCTCACAAGTCAAAATCAAGCTATCTTCCAGGCTAAGCTCTTAGGTCTGTTAGTCATTTCTCTAATAACAATGTCATATCCAAATCTGTGAAAAAAGCCTCTCTCTAAGTTATTCAAAGTTGCTTGAATTTATTTTCATATTCCAAATATGTTTTCTCTGTTTGGTCTTTAGGGGGCAGTTAATTTTGAAACCAGATTGGTGGGGAATATATATATATATATATATCACACATATACTTGCTGGTCTCAAAAATATCATATTGCATATATAAAATTATTATTTGAGTCAAATCCAACTGGAATCTAAAGAGAGAAATGGAGATTCTGCTTCTGTGCATTTCAAATTTAGCCTGATCAGGCAGAATAGAAAATAACTGGTTTGAGAAATACAAAGATACGTGTGGTCGAATGGGGATAGTAACTTCATCCATCCATATGGAATAGTTGTCTACATGAAACTGAAGAAAAATACTTACCAAATAATGTATCCTTATGCATGGGAACAAAAAGAATATGTATTGGGCTGGCCAAGTGGCGCATTGGTTAAGAGCTGGCTTGGGACGACAGCGGCCCAGGTTCGGATCCCACATATGAGGGCCAGTGATACTGCGCTCCGCAGCTAACAACAGCTCCACCTGGAGCTGGGCTGCTCGAGTCCCAGCAATGGTGTGGGCTGCAGCCCCAGCTGCAGTGGGCTGCCAATAGGCTACAGTGAGCGGCTGGCAGCCAGCGTGAGCTGCCAATAACCGCAGTGAGCGAACATCCAGAGGCCGGTGACCAATCTGCCTCATCCGGGAAGAGCACAATGACGATACCAACATGGGCCAGTGAAGTAATGTCCTCCACAACTAGACTGAAGAACAAAAAGACAGCAACTTGTCTGTTCCCCTTCCCCGATTCCCCAACGCTGTTCCCCTCCCCCAATTCCCCAATAAAATCTTTAAAAAAAAAAAAAAGAATATGTATTTCTTAGGATTAGGTGGCAAAGGTCAAAAGTGCATAAAGTATTTGTAAATCCATAATCTTCGTGGAAAAAAGCACAGAATGCTCTGAAATCAAACATGAACAGAAATACTGAGAAACTCAACAAAATTTTAATAAGCTATGTGAGCTTGTACTGATTCAAATAGACTCAGCACTCTGGTATATGTTATGTTATGTACTTAAGTTTTGCTGAAAATAATTCACAGCCATAAAACCTATTAAGCCTTTCACTTACAAGGGCATCTGAGGGACAGCTTTAAAAAAAGAAATTAGCAAATGCTTCATTTTATAAAAAATAATCTTGCAAGATTAGCAGTAAATCCTGAATCAAAAACCTACTCTGCATTATCAATATTTGAAAACAAATTTTAATTTTCATCCTATATATTCATCCTAATCAATATGTATAAATTGTTATGTTCTTATAATTAATAAAGACACATTTATGGGGGTTTTTTGGTATATATTTTTCTCAAGAGGTTGAAAATACTATGTAAATTTGCTCAAATTTTTAAAAAGCATGCTTTTAGGTCTATGAGAAAATCTGTACATGTATATGAAAAACATCTTGCTTTTTCAAATTTCATATAATAGGAGTTTCTAATTCTAAAAATACAGCAAAAATTAAAGCTTGGAGTGACTAAATAATAATAGAAAGCAGCCAAACTTTGTTACACAAAATTTATGTAATTAAGGTCATAATTCTTACAGATATAAGAATACCTCTGAGGCCATTTGGTTTTCATTTGGACCAAATTCTACTATGTCAGGAGTGTTAGTTTATAGGCCCACTTCACACTGAAGTGGCACAAGCACAGTGAATGAACCAATGGTTAAAAATGAGAGTTTAAAAGTGAGGGAAAGGTCAGAGAAAACATTAAAAACAAGCACAGGGACCTCTGCATCCAGGAATGGCTGAAAAAGGTTCTACTGTACTGAACCCCCTGCAGATGAAATCTATAGATTCAGGATATAATACAAAAAGTATTTGCCTGGAGGCATTGGAGATTGAAGGGAAACAGATACATTCAGGTAGAGAGTCTAAAGTTGGAGTATGGGATTTGTAAGGAATGAGTTCCTATTTTCATGACTTTTGTCTTAGAACCAGCCTTGATCACTAAAATATCTAGAGTGACTAGAGCAGTAGAACACTGCAGTCTTTCTGGCCTGGGTAAAACAGAAGACTGCATCTGGGAAAACTATCATTACTAGTCATAAGGAGGGACTCCCAGAAGGAAAAGACACAGAAGATTCCCAGATTCTAACTGCTAACCTCTTTGGCTGGCACCTGAGTCATACATTTGTGGAACAGACTGAAAACAGCTCCTAAGACAAAATATCTGAAATGAAATAAAAAATGCCAGCTGAGAAAGAGATTTGCCATACAAATCTCAACCAATTACCTGCTAAAACAAAATCAACAGTAACACAAATTCACCCAAAAATTTGAAGATGAGTGAATACTTCCCAACATATTCATGATACCAGCTTCACCTTGATACCAAAAAAAAAACCCAAAACAAAGACATTGCAAGGAAAGTTAGACGACCTGAACTTTTCGTGCAAGGAAAGAAAGTCATCAATGCATATCCCACATAAACATAGATGTGAAAATTCTAAACAAAATATTCCTTGATGAAAATTTAAAAATAAAATGATCATCACAGTAAATGCAGAAAAGCATCTGACAAAATTCAATATATATTTCTAATTTAAAAAAAAAATCTCTCAGCAAACTAGGAATAAAAGAGAATGCCTTTGTCTGGTAAAAAAAAAAACAAAAACAAAAACAAAAAAAAACTATGCATAGCACCATATTTAAATGTGAATAACTTTCTTGGTAAGATGAAGAGTAAGTCAAAGATTTCTACTTTCACTGCTTTTATTTAACATTGTACTGAAGATTCTAGACAGTTCAATAACACAAGAAAAAGAAATAGAAGGTTTTGACATTGTAAAAGAAATAAATCTCAATTTATTTGTAGAGGATATAATTTTCTATATGGAAAGTCTTAAAGAATCAACGAAGAACTTACTAGAAATAATAAGTGAGTTTAGCAAGGTTACAATTTAGCAAAAATGCAATTTACAGAATACCAGGTAAATGTATCGAATTAATTATATGTATATATATACCAGCAAGAAATAATTAGTAGATAATTTTTTTAAAAAAACAGCAATATAATTTACATAAAATAACATAAAAATACCAAATATTTACAGATTATTCTGACAAAAAAGTATTCAAGACTTGTCCACTGAAAATTCTAAAATATTGCTGAAAGAAACATAAAAGTGATAAGACTGTTTTGATCCAGAAGACTTACTATTAATAAGATGTCAATTCTCCCCAAAATTGTTCTATAGATTTAATACAACTCCAATCAAAATCCTAGTAGATTTTTTCATAGAAATTGAGAAACTAATTCTAAAGTTATGGAAATGCAAAGGATCTATAATACCCAAAACAACTTTGAAAAGAAAAACAAAATATGATGGCTAATACCACCTACATTTCAAATGTATTACAAAGCTTTATTTATAAGCAATGTGATATTATCATTAATAATAGGGGCTTAGAAGTAAATGCACACAAATTTTATCAATTGATTTTTGACACAAATTCAAAGATAATTTAGTGGAGATAGAATAGACTTTTGAACAAATGTTACTAGAACAATGGATATTTATATGCAAAAAACAAACTTAAATCCATAAATCTTATCATATAGAAATATTGAATTAAATGGATCATAGACCTAAATGTAAAACCTCAAACTACTGAAGATCTAGAAGAAAACATAGGAGAAAGCATTTTTGATCTTACGAGGTCTGACAATTACCTGTGTGAACTTGTTGCAAAGATGTTGCTAACCTTTTTTGATATCAGAGGGTTTATTCATTACGAATTTGTATCAGCTGGACAAAGACTTAACCAAGTTTACTATTTGGAAGTGCTGAAAAAAGCTGCATGAAAAAGTTAGACGACCTGAACTTTTCGTCAACAATTCATGGCTCTTGCATCACGACAATGCACCAGCTCACACAGCAGTGTCTGTGAAGGAGATTTTAGCCAGTAAATAAATAGCTGTACTGGAACACCCTCCTACTCACCTGATCTGGCCCCCAATGACCTCTTTCTTTACCCAAAGACAAAGGAAATGTTGAAAGGAGTACATTTTTATGACATTCAGGACATCAAGGGTAATATAATGACAGCTCTGATGGCCATTCCAGAGAAAGAGTTCCAAAATTGCTTTGAAAGGTAGACTAGGTGCTGGTGTTGGAGCATAGCTTCCCAAGGGGAGTACATCAAAGGTGACCATAATGATATTCAGCAATATACTATGTAGCACTTTTTCTAGGATGAGTTCGCAAATACATATGGTATGCAAAGATTTTTTTAGACACGCCATGAAAAAAAAAAAAAAAGATCCATAAAATTAAAAAATGGTAAAATTGAGCTCCATCAAATTTAAAGTATCTTATCTTCAAAAGATACTGTTAAGATAGTGAAAAGATAAAACACACTGGGGGAATTATTTTATTTTCTTTTTTTTAATTTTTTTTTTTAATTGGGGAATTGGGGGAGGGGAACAGTATTGGGCAATTGGGGAAGGGGACAAGCCAAGTTGTTGTTCTTCAGCCTTTGTTGTGGAGGGGGCCAGTTGCCATATGGATTTCCATTGACAGCTAGTGGCTCAAGATGCTGTATTCAATCTTAGTTGTGGGTGGGCATAGCCACCATCTGGTTCAAGAGTCAAACCAACAGCCTTGTTGTTAAGAGTGCACACTCTATCCACTGAGCCATCCAGCTGACAGCTCAGCTCAAGTTTTTGTTGCAGATGGGCATAGCCTGCTATCGAACAGGCAATCTAGTTGTTACACCAGCTGAGTCATCCTGCCACCTGTTGGCCGCTCAGCCACAGCTCAGCTCAGGCTCAGCATCACTGGCCCATGTGGGAATCGAACCAGTGACCCTGTTGCTCAGAGCTCATGCTCTAAGCCAACTCTTAACCAACTGAGCCACTTGGCCTACCCACTAGGGGAATTCTTTTAAAATACATATTTGGTAAAGGAATTATATGAAGAATATACAAAGAATACTCAAAGTTTAAAAATAAGGAAGCACACAGTCTACTTTAAAAAAAAAAATTGAAAGAAGACACAACACCAAGGTATACAAATAGCAAATGAACTCATGGAATGGTGATCATCATCACTGGTCATTCGGAAATGGGGAAATGCAAATTATAACCATGATGAAATACCACTACACATATATTAGAATGCCTAAAATTAAAAAGGCTGACAATACAATGTTATTGACTACATTGTAATAATTTTGTATGCTAATTACAAACTTACTGTGATGATCATTTTTTAAGGTATATAAATATCGAATAAGTATGTTATACACCCAAAACTAATATTATATGTTAACTATACTGCAATTAAAAAATACTGCCCATACAAAGTATTGGCAAGGATGTGCATGCAGTAAATGGAATACTCATTCATACCCTAATGGAGGGAGTGTTAAATGCCACCACCAATTTGGAAAATATTTGTTAGCTTCTTAAGTTAAGCATATGTTTAAAATTCAGCCATTCAACTTTAGGTATTTACACAAGAGAAGAGACAAATGTATGTCCACACAAAGACATATGTATATAATGTTCATAGCAGCTTAATTTGTAATAAAAAGAAAAACTGGAAACAGTTTCCATAAATATATATATAATATATATATATATATATATATATATATATATATATATATATATATATATATATATATCATATGTGTCTTTGTCTTAACTCAAAAGTCATAGATTGTTTTTCAAACTAAAGTAACTATAAATTGTATCCAATTAGTTTAAAATCTAATCAAAGTTTGCCAATTCTAACATGGATTAAGAAAACTATACTAGAATTCATTGTGGCAGGCAATTGGCCCTATAATTTTAGGCACTCCCTCAGAACCATGGCACTTAACTTTCTTCACAGAAGCCATCTTATGGCAGAAACATTTTTTTTTTCTCTTATAAACGTCTAAGGCTCTGAAGGAAAGGGAAACCAAGGTGTGAATTATCTCATAATCTCTTCTACTCCAACTTTAAAGAAAATTTTATGGTACATTTTCCTTCAGTTTGGATAACCAGATGGTTATTCCAGTTACTTCCATAAAATACAAGCTGCCAATTTTCTTTTGAAACAGCTGTCCACCTTTCAAACATAAAATATCAATCCCATTTTTTTTCAAGTTTATAGCAAAATACAATGTGCCAATTGGCAGGGTAGGTGGTGGGCCCCATTCTTTTATTCTTTATTGGTTGTCATAAATTATGCGATACATTCAAGTGAATTGAAATTTATAAAAAGCATTCATAAACAGTGAAATGCTATTCAAACAAAAGATTTGTTTAGGTTTCTGCTTTCTGGTTTCATTGTTTATTAAGTTATAGAGCTGCTAATAATTTGGGGTACTCTATTTTTCTCAAGAACATTTGTTAAAATGCTTAGTTGTTTAAAAACATGTAAATGAGAATCATAATTTCATTAACACAGACAGTGCAGTGTGAGCTTATCAGGTTAGAGACTTGGTACTAACCTAGGATGAGATGTTTGTTTACTAGATTGAGATGCTTAGCAGAAAAGTTTTGCAAGAATCTATACTAGATTAAGGTTGTATAAAAATGCAAAACTTAGGGCCGGCCGAGTGGCGCGGTGGTTAAGCGCTGGCTTCGGCCCCGGTTCAGTCCCACATGTGAGGGCCAGTAACACTGCCCTCAAAAAAAAAAAGCAAAACTATTTCAAGAAGAAAATAAATATTAGGAGATTTTTGTTGTTGTGTGTAGGTTTCTTTCCATTTTACTCTTTTTAAAATTTATTTTTATACATTTTGTAATTTTCAAGAATTAAGCTTAATTTATGAGATTATCAAGAAAAACTAAAAAGTAGAAGCATACAGCCTTCCAAAGCTAACTCAGATGAAACGGAAAATCTGAATAGACTGATTACTAACAAAGAAATTGAATCAGTAATCAACAAGCTCCCAACAAACCAAAGCCCTGGACCAGATGCCTTCACAAGTGAATTTTACCAAACACTCAAAAAACAATTATCATCTATCTTTCTCAAACTATTCCAAAAAGTCCAAAGTAGGGAAGGCTCCCAAACTCTTTCTATGAAGCCACTATCACCCTGATTCCAAAACCAGACAAAGACACTACAAAAAAGGAAAACTATAGGCCAATATCCCTGATGAACATAGATGCAAAAATCTTCAACAAAATATTAGCAAACAGAATTCAGCAATATATTAAGAAAATCATAAGCATGATCAAGTGGGTTTCATCCCTAGTATGCAAGGTTGATTCAACATCCACAAATCAATTAATGTGATACACCACAGAAACAAAACGAAAAATAAAATTCATATGGTCATATCAATAGATGCAGAAAAAGCACTTGACAAAATCTAGCAGCCTTTTATGATAAAAACTCTTAGCAAAGTGAGAATAGAGGGATCACATCTCAACATAATGAAGACCATATATGATAAATCCACACCTAACATCATACTCAATGGGGAAAAGCTAAAATCATTCCCCTTAAGATCAGGAACAAGACAAGGCTGTCCACTTTCTCCACTTTTATTCAACATAGTTCTGGAAGGTCTAGCCACAGCAATCAGACAAGGAAATGAAATAAAAGGCATCCAAATAGGTAAGGAGGAAGTAAAATTGTCATTATAGGCAGATGACATGATACTATATAGAGAGAATCCCAAAGATTCCATCAAAAAACTGTTGGAACTGAGAGACGAATTCAGTAAGGTGGCAGAATACAAAATCAATATTCAGAAATCAGTTGCATTTGCATATACCAATAATAAACTATCAGGAGAAATTAAGAAAACAGTCCCATTTACAATTGCTTCAGGAATTATAAAATACTTAGGAATAAATTTAACCAAAGAAGTAAAAGACCCATACTCTGAAAATTATAAGATACTGAAGAAAGAAATAAAAGAAGATACAAATAAATAGAAACACCTACCATGTTCATGGATAGGAAGAATTAATATAGTTAAAATGTCCATACTCCCTAAAGCAATATATAGATTCAATGCAATTCCTATCAAAATACCAAGAGCATTTTTCACAGAAATAGAAAATATAATCCTACAATTTATATGGAACCATAAAAGACCCAGAATAACCACGGCAATCCTGAGAAATAAGAACAAAGTCGGGGGTATCATGCTACCAGGCATCAAAACATACTACAAGGCTACAGTAATCAAAACAGTATGGTACTGGCATCAAATCAGGCACATAAATCAGTGGAACAGGTTAGAGAGCCCAGAAATGAATCCATGCATATATGGACAGTTAATCTATGAAAATGGGAGCAAGAATTTACCCTAGGGTAAAGATAGTCTATTTAATAAACGGTGCTAGGAAAATTGAACTGACACATGCAAAAAAATGAAACTGGACCACCTCCTTATGCCATACACAAGAACAAATTCAAAATGAATTAAAGACTTAAATGTAAGATCTGGAACCATAAAACTCCTAGAAGAAAATATAAGGAGTACATTTGCAGACATTACCCTGAGCAATATTTTTACTGATACATCCCCGCAGGCAAGGGAAGTAAAAGAAAAAATGAACATATGGGATTATATCAAACTTAAATTTTTTTTCACAACAAAGGAAACCATCAATAAAACAAAAAGGAAGCCTACTGAATGGGAGAATATATTTGTCAACGATATATCTAATAAGGGATTGATATCCAAAATTTATAAAACACTCATGCAACTCAACACCAAGAGACATTTCTCTAAAGAGGACATACAGATGGCCAAGAGGCATATGAAAAAATGTTCAACCTCACTGATCATTAGGGAAATGCAAATAAAAACCACAATGAGATACTACCTCACTCTGGTCAGAATGGCTATCATCAATAAATCAACAAACAATAAGTGCTGGCGGGGCTGTGGAAAAAAGGGAACCCTGCTGCACTGTTGGTGGGATTGCAGATTGGTGCAGCCACTATGGAAATCAGCATGGAGGTATCTAAAAAACTGGAAATTGAACTACCTTATCACTCAGCAATTCCTCTCCTAGGTATTTATCCTGAAAAAGACAAGACACTAATTCGAAAAAATATATGCATCCCTAGGTTTATTGCAGCACTATTTAGAATAGCCAAGACTTGGAAACAATTAAAATGCCCATCGGTAGATGACTAGATTAAAAAACTGTGGTACATTTACACAATGGAGTATTACGCAGCTATAAAGAAGAAAGAAATCGTACCATTTACAATGATATGGATGGACCAGGAGAACATTATGCTAAGTGAAATAATTCAGTCAGAGAAAGACAAATACCATATGATCTCACTTGTATGTGGAATCTAAAGAACTGAATAAATGAGCACTGTAAATAGAAATAGTCTTAGAGACACAGAGGAAAAGCATGGTTTAGATGGGATGGGGGTGGGGATGAGGGAGAAGGGGAAGGGACAAGGCATCATAAACTGGTAACTACAATATTGCTACAGGGATAGAAGAGACAGTTTAGGGAATATAATCAATAATGTAATTATTTTTTAGGGGACCAGATAGACTCATGTCTTGTCAGGGAGAACACTTCATGGACGTTGTAGAGGCCTGACCACTGTACTGTACATCTGAAGCTGATGTTGAATAATATTATATGTCAACTATAATCTAATACATATATAGTCATGGGATATGGAGTATAGCGTGGGAATGGAGTCAATGGACTTGTAATAGATATGTGTGATATCAGGGGTGGGGAGGCAGTGGATGGGGGGGTTCTCACTTTGAACGGGGTGAAAAGGATAACTATTGCATTGTTTTGTACACCTGAAACTAATAATAAAAAAAATGGAAAAAAAAGGAAATAAAAACTAAAAAGTGAACAACTTTATAGAAGTGACTTTATCAGGCCTAGGAAGGCAAAATTTTAAAGGAAAACTAATTTTATCACAAATATCCTTCAGTCAACAAAAGCTCTTATTTCAAGTAATCAGACTGTCTAACACTCTTAAGCAGGTAAAAATTACTGATTATTTTACATAATGGGAGATCTCAGACCACATGAACCATTTCAACTCTCATCCAGAATATCAACCCCTTCACAATCTTACCTAGCTCTTAGCTGGAAGGTAGAACTATGATATTTTTATTGGCAAGATAAAGTGTTTGCAACACCTGATTTTATGTTCTAGCCCTCTCTATTTCTGCGCTGGGACACAGGTGCTTATACATTTCTGAGTGGGGCCAGTGGAGACCTCTTTTCCAAGGGTTTTTCATCACCAATATTCATCCCCTAAAATGTATTCAAAATCATGATTACAAATACACACATACACTAAGTTATTAACAAAAACTCCAGGGTTGTTTGTCAGAAGTACCTGTGTGCCCACATGTCTACCTGCTTTCTTCCTGGTCTCTCTTTCTTCCTCTGCCAGCTCATTTTCTGAGAGTATTAAGGTTAAGACTGATGAACTCACTGAAGAGCATTAGACAGAAGTTACAACAGTAGCTAAGGAACTTCTTTTTGCTTAACTGGCAGGTTAGTCAGATCCTAATATCTACAGTAGGAAACTCAGACCCACCCTGTAGGTAACTGTGATGAAAGTTGAATATAAAGAAAAGGATCAGGAGTAGACTCCGTAAGGAAACTCATAAGCGAAACAATGTACAAAGCATAGTGACCTATTTCGAAAATGATATTCATGCGTATGTATCTGTATTAGTATGTTTCAATGCATGTAGAAAAAATATAGAAGGATCATACCTCGAAGTCTTTGAAATTTCTTTAAAAACCATTACAATAAAATAAAATAATTGAGTGATAAAATAATATATATCAAAATCTCTATTTTTAATCAAAAACTATATGAATTCATTTCAATGTTTACTTTTTAATTGTTTTTTCTAAGGAAGCATGGCACAGTGGGAGCAGAAAGCTGCATAAGTGAGCAACACATGTCCATTTAGATGCTGATAATCACCAGGGAGCTTGAGTAGCTCCCCTCTGAGCTTTACTCATATGTGAAATGATTGTATTGAATCAGGTAAACACTTATGGTCTCTTCTGCTATCGAAATACATTTTGGTTTTACATAACATTTTAAAAACATTTTACAAAACATTTAAACTTGTTTTAAGTAGCTAAACCATAATGAAGACACCGTGTTAACTAACTATACAGAAGATCTGTCTTCTTGTAAAACAGTAAACCTGAGATTGCTGCTGATGAAGTCCAAGGTGGCAGCAGTCTCCCTTTCAAATGTTGTTGACCTTTGAACCCCAGAGACTCAGTGCTTGGAAGCAAACAGCTTCTCAGATCATCGCTATCTCCCTGGGGTTTGCTAAGAGCCCAATAAATATTTGGTGCATGACTGAATAAATAGACTATTAAATTTAAGTCTTCTGTACTCAGAGATCTATTTTATAAAGTGAATAATTATTTGGCATTATTTAGAAGAAAAAAAAACTAAAATAAATAATAAAAATTTTACTCATTTTACTAAAATTTTGAGTAAAATGCTTTACTGGATTTTTGTATTCTCTTTAGCAGTCTTTGAAGAACTCTCTACAATTTTGCTTCCAGTTGAAAATAAAACCCTATTGCCCTTCTTCTTTAAAGAATATTTACCCACTTTATAATTGCAATAGGGCACATCAGTGCATGTGGCAGCAATGATGGATGTATTTCTCATATGAACTTGAAGTCTGAGATGTATATACCTGAACTACAGATTAATCAGCACACGAACATGAGCTGCTGTGTCTTATAGATTAATTATGCTGAATGATGAATGCAGGTTTAATCACTGTACCTGATAAATGTTGAAAGATTGCAAATGACAGTTTCCATATCATTTCTTAATAAACTGCTTTCTAACCAGCTTACTGCAGAAACTTCAGGAAGTTGATGTTCCAGGGGAAAAAATAAAATATAATGAAAGCATAGGTTTTTCCATGCATCACTTTACATTTCTACTAATTTATCTCTAAATTTGTTACCAAAAATCGTACTTATGCAAATACAACAATTATCCAGGAATTCCACTGTCTAGAAATTTGTCTGTCTCACCAGCTAGAAAACATAACTAAAAAGGTTAATAGAATTCATAACTGGGTTTATAATGTTAAGAAAGTGACTCTTTTCTTAAGCTAGAAAACCATCAACTCACCATTACAATTACCTGTCTAAAAATAAAGTGGAAGAAACATAACTAGAAATCGGATCTTCTGTTTTTAAGAGGGAAATGCTAGGTTGGTTCATACAGGAAAAAAATAAAATGGAAGAGCTCATTGATCACTTCTCTAACTAAACAAAACAAAAATAGGACATATTATATAATTAATATTTTCCTTCTAGACAATTCAGTCCATAATCCTTAAGGAGAAAACAAATAATATCTGGACTGACAAGGTTTAATAAATCAGTAGCAACCCCTCCCACTCTCACTGAAGTTAATCCCTCTCTCCCTTTTTATTTTATTGCAATTTGTACTTCATCATAGCATATCATTAGCATACTTTTTCACACTGTGATAATTTATTAGAGCCACAATGTACATTGGTCTCTCCTTCATTAGAGACAGTAGTTGCCTGGAAATCCATGACCATAATATCTTACTTAACACTGTCCTTCACAATGCTTAATATTTCTTTGTAAATAGTAGGTTCTCAATACAATCTTATTGAATTCAGTTGAATAAATGTAGAGATTGCATAAAGGAAAAGGTTAGTTTGTCTATTCCTGATCTCCCTAATTCCTTTCAACTGTAGGTAAATTGTTTTAAGCCTCAGTCCCACTTGGTTCCTGACTGAGATTATACCCATAAAGGGCTTCCCTCTCATTAGTGGGCAAAATCCCGCTTTACCTGTGAGTGCCAGGCTGTCTTCCAGTATGCACACTCTGTACTTCTCTGTCACTTGTACAGGCCATTTGTGAGTCTTCTGCCACACTGATCCTTCATGAGCCCTTCAGATTCCCCACGGGACATTCAGCTGGGCCTTGAAACTTAACTGGGTATGTTGAAGGGGCATTGATATGGATTCCATATCCCATTAGCATTCCACCCAAAGCCTTCTGCTGAAATCCAAGCTTAGTCATGACCTTGAGTAATTACACTGTCTGGAAACTTCAGTTCTTGATGTCAGCTCTTATTGTTACATGAAAACCTGACTTCTGAGTCTAAAGCAGCTATGGTGAAGTTCCCACACTCAGCTTGGCCAGGGAGAAGCCACCATTCAGAGAGCTAGAACCAAGTATCAGGATCAAAGTCAATGCGTGGCTGGTTTGAGACTTTAGCAGAAGTGTGAGCAAGATTCCTGGGGCTGTCTTTAAAGGTAAAAGAGTAGTGGCAGTTTGACATTGAGAAAGCCCTTTTGTGGCCATTACAAGGTTAGCAGAATCACAAATGCTGGGAGTCAAAAAGCTTTAGGTTTGTTAGCCAATTTCTTCTTAACTTCTCTAAGCTTCAGTTTCTTCCTCTGTCCAACAGAGATTATACCTGCCTTGTAAAGTTTAAGTGGTGAGGGGAGAAAGCATATGAAGTACCCAGTACAGTACCTGGCTTGTTAGTGATTAATAAATATTAGTTTCATTTCATTTGCTCCTTTTATGCAAAAAGAGAAAACTGCAGTTAACTCAACCAAAATACTTCAGAGAAGTGGGCATAGCTCTGGAAGTGACCCCTGATCTAGAAGATTGCTAGAAGAATTGAATTAACTCTACCCTAAATGGTCCTGAATCAAGTCATGGAGTGAAAGGAGACCTGTGGGCTTTCCCATTGTAGCCCAAATGGACTTTGAGTGTTGCCAGCTCTGGTGCTACAAGACAAAACCTAGGCACATGGTGACAATAACCCTTAAAGACAAACACAGCCCTAACATTTGTGAGACTCAGAATAAAAGTACAAATGGAGGTCCATGCACACACACACACACACACACACACACACACACACACACATACAAAGTGATTAAAAACAATAACATGGAACCAAGATTATTTCACCCAGCAAGACTATCATTTAGAATGGAAGGAGAGATAAAGAGCTTCCCAGACAAAAAAAAAGCTGAACAAGTTCCTTACTACCAAATCAGTATTACAAGAAATGTTAAAGAGACTTGTTTAAGAAGAAGAAGAAGAAAATAAACAAAAAAATATGAATAAGACAATATCACAAGAAAAAAATTCTCACTGACAATGGCAAACACATAATAAAAGCAGTAGATCAACCAACACTCAAGTCAGTACACAGGTTAAAAGCAAAAGTAGGAAGATTATGTGTAATTACAACAGTAAATTGCAGGATAGACACAAACACACACACACACACACACACACAGCAAAGAAGTAAAAAATAAAGAACAAAAACACAGATGTGGAGGGGTTGAGCAAAAATGGTAGGGATTTTAGAATACGTTCAAATTTAAGTAACCATCAACCTAAAATAGACTGCTATAAACATAGCTTGGTATAATATGAAGCACATGGTAACCACAAACCCAAAATCTATAAGAGAGATACAAGAAATAAAGAGAAGAAAACTCATACACAACACTACAGAAAGTGAGCAACATACACAAGCAGAGAGCAAAATAATAGAAAGGAACAGAGAACTACAAAAATAAGCAGACAACAATAAGTGGCAATAACTACATACTTATCAATAATTACTTTAAATGTAAATAGATTAAAATCTCCAATCAAACGACAAATGGATTTTTAAAAAGATGCCATAGTATATACAATGGAGTATTAGTCAGCCACTAAAAACAATAAAATCATACCATTTACAATAACATGGGTGGACCTAGGGGATATTATGCTAAGTGAAAAAAGTCAGACAGAGAAAGACAAATACATATGATTTCACTTATACTTGTATGTGGAATATAAAAAAAACAAAATAAGTAAACAAAAAAGAAACAAACTCATAAATACAAAAAACAGATTGATTGTGCCAGGTAGGAGCGGTGCTTGGGGGAGCTGAGTGACAAAGGTGAAGGGATTAAGAACTACAAATTGTGTTACAAAACAATCACAGGGAAGTACAGTTTAGGGAACATAGTTAATAATATTGTAACAGCTATATATGGTACCAGGTAGGTGCAAGACTTGTCAGGGGGATCACTTCATAAGTTATAGAAAAATCTGACCATTATGCTATACACCTGAAACTAATACAACATTGAATGTCAACTGTAATTTAAAATGTTTAAAAAAATTATAAAGAGCCCCTTAAAATTCCCTTGGGCTTCAGGGTAAGCAAATTGATGGCTTAGTCTACTTTCAGGTAGAAAGACTCAAGGAGTAAGCTTGCACAGGCCCTGGACACACTTGGGGTCACTGGAATGGAATATGTGGTACTCAGAGGATGGTCTAGAAGTGGGAGGAAGTACTGTCACTACTAAGGGCATCCCCTTGGTTTTATGCTCTTCTGGTTTCCACCACAGAGGAGCTAGAACAGGACCTGGGAAAGGCATCTTCTTGCTCAAGTCTAAGGGCAAGATGTTTAAGTGATGGGTTTGGTAGCAAAAGGGAAGATCATACCTTGAACTAGGAGCAACCACCCTAGATTTAAAGCAGCTTGAGTCATGGCAAAGGATATGAGAGTTGATAATCAGTTGCTATGTGCTGACAGTGGCTCCTGAGAAATTTGCATTTGGGGATTTTATTTCAATCTCTTTTTTCTCTATTACTTGCTCCATTTTTTTTTCCTCTTTCTTTTTTTCTTGATTTCTATGTGTACACTGTTATTTTATTGTAAAGAACTAGCTGGGTTTTGCCAATTAGCAGGATAAGTATATAATCCTTGAGTTGTTTTAATAGAAAAATTTACATAACAGCTTTTATTGGTAATCGATCAATACCTTCATGTGAAAAAGCCTTGAACTGTTCTTGCAAATGATATAGCCCACCTAAGTCTGTCTGATCAAAGCTCCATCTACAAAAGGCAATAAAAGATAATATAGCTTTAAAATAAAGAATTAAAACTTCTAAAACTATATTATAGTCTTTCTATTTTCCACCTACAGGAGTTCTCCAAAGCAAGAATGGGAAATGAGCTGTCTCTCCAGAATTACTACATTAGGAAAGGATTCTGAATGATAGGCAGTTACTTAGAAACTAAGGTTTTCATTATTCAGATTATTACCTCACTGAGATTAAGATGGTAATTCTTTATAGTGAGTATAATCACAGCAATTTAAAGTTTGTAGAGGCTTTCAAAATCATCAGAATGACTGCAGTGGGAGGTATATTTGAAAAAGACTAAAATTTAAAGTGGTTAAATGAGGTTTCAAGGTCACAGGAGTAGAGATTGGGCTGGGACCCAGCCAAATCGCATTTTTCCCTAAGTGGCTGTTTTAGTAAGTTTGGGCTGCTGTAACAAATTACCATGGAGTGAGTGGCTTAAACAACAAATATTTCTTTCTCATAGTTCTGGAGTCCCAAATGTCCAAGATCAAGGAGCTGGCAGATCTTGTATATGGTGAAAGACCTCTTCTTGGTTTGTAGATGGCTGCTCTCTCACATGACAGAGAAAATCTCTCTCAGATCTCTTCTTATAAGGGCACCAAGCTCACTCTTGAGGGCTTCACCCACATAACCTAATAACCTCTTTAAGGCCCATCTCCTAACACCAGCATATTTGGGATTAGGGTTTCAACATGTGGATTTTAGGAGGATGCACATATTCGATCCATAATTGTGGGCTTCTCTCTAATGAGGTACTGACTATAGAACTGTGAAAACTTAAGTGTGTTTCCAGATTTTCTTGGAAGATTTAAGATAAAGGTAGGAAACAGTAATAATGAAAGGGAGAAAAGGTAGAGAAGTAGGAGCCTCCATGTGCCTTAGGGTATCTAGAGAGGTGACCTCCAGGATACACACACACAGGGAAACTGCCTTCTCTTCCACAACCAGTATATAATTTTCCTAAAAAAGATAGGCTGATCTAAAAATAGAAAGAAGGGCCCGCCAAGTGGCACGGTGGTTAAGCACTGGCTTAGGAAGCCAACGGCCCCTGTTCGGGTCCCACATATGAGGGCCAGTGACACTGCCAAGAAAGAAAAGAAAGAAAGAAAGAAAGAAAGAAAGAAAGAAAGAAAGAAAGAAAGAAAGAAAGAAAGAAAGAAAGAAAGAAAGAAAGAGAGAGAGAAAGAGAGAGAGAAAAGAGGCAGGAAGTCGTAGTTAAGAGAATACTATCCAGGAATTTGACATGATAAACAAGTCTGAATTTAGTTGGAGTCATCATCCCACTCACTTGCAAGTTTTCAGGAGGTACAGAACTCACAAGACACAGGAAGATGAGTCAAAGTCTTTTCCTCCACAGAAACGACTTTCTGAGCTGCTCTTGGAAGAAAGCGCTGGGTTAAAGAGACCAAATATTCTGCTTGTTTGATTTGAAGTAGACCTGACAATAACACACCAAGGAAGCATCAGCATTGGTGCCAGAGCTGGCACTGCTAAGCAGCAAGCTAGAGGCATAGAAATCTACAACAGAGAATCAGCCTAAATGGGATTCATTTAGGACTGCCTGTCACTTGTGACTCTTGGGTCAGTTGTATAAGGAGGACTGGCTACGATTGCAAAATGGCCTTGAACTTGGTTTTAGTTGTCACTAGCTGTATGGGCTTGCTCCCTAAATTTAGCACACAGGAGGATGGAGGATTGAAGAAAAACCAAAAGAAGGTTAGTGGATTCCCTCTTACAGAAGGAGGTCCCAACAGCATGCATTCCGAGGAATATGCTTGCAATATTAACTCCCTTAGGATGGGAATTTCTATTTTTAGGGTGAGCCTATATGTCACATATTGAATACTGACTTGGCACCCTCTCAAGAGCAACTCAGGTATAATCTCTTGAGAGGTGGAAGACAGCATCACTCCAGAAGTAATGTTGAAAGTGGATTCTTGGTCATTCTATATGAAAAGAAAAAAATATATACATATATATACATATATATGTATATATATATATATATACACACACATATGATATATAAAATATATATAAATATAAATATATTATATTTTATAATATATAAAATATAAATATATAAATATATATTTTATAATATATAAAATATAAAAATATAAAATAAAATATATTATATAAAATACAGAAATAAAAAATGAAAGTCTCTCCCAGAATCATAAAATATTAGAAGTGAAAAAGATCTTTGAAATCACCTACTTTAACATCCTTAATTTAGAGATAAGGAGCAAAGTTCTAGACAAATTAGAGCACAGAATCAAGATTACAGAGCTAATAAAGAAAGGTATTAATAGTATAGAGTAGTGGTTCAAAAGTGTGTTCTAGCATCAGACTGCTTTGATGTAAATGTTGGCTCCACTAATAACTGTCTAGGTAGCTTTGAGTGAGTTACTTAAACTTTTACTGTGAAGATTAAATACTTTGTTCAAAATTATTTGTAAACTTGCAAGACAGATGGTAATCAGTAAATGTTAATTAATAATAATAATAGAATTATAACTTCATCATTTTTATTATATGACAAGAATTAATCCCAGAGATCTACATTTGTACTAACATCAACAATTCAGAGTTAAATGTAACTGTAGTCAACTATAGTCAAATGGAAGGTTTTTCTACTGAAAGAGCAAATTGTATTACTAGCAGGATAAAGACTGAAGTACTGCTGGAAGAGTGGAAGACACTGGAGTGAATAAAAGGACAGTTAAAGTGTTTAGTATCATGTGGAGCAATTAAATCTAAATGGACAGGTATCAGTCTAAGGGAGAGATCCAGTGAATTGTCAAAGAACTCTGTCACTAATTTTATTCTAGGTAATATATTCATAAATACTCTCAATATAGAAGACTATGCTATGACCCGGCCGAGTGGCTCAGTTGGTTAAGAGCTGGCTCAAGAGTGCGAGCTGAGCTCTGCGCAACGGCAGTTCAATGCCCAGCCCAAGCTGAGCTGCTGCTAAGCTGCCAACAGGTGGCAGGATGGCTCAGCTAAAAAAAAAAAAAGAAAGAAAAAAAGAAGACTATGCTTATCAATTAGGAAGATGAAATTAAATTCATAAGATCAAATGTTAGTAGACTTTAGCCAAAAGATAAACCTTGAAAGAAAAAAATTAATATATATATATATATATATATATATATATATATATATATATATATTTAGATGTTTAAAAAATCAACTTCAGGTCCAACTGAGTGGCACAGTGGTTGAGAGCTGGCTTGGGACGACAGCGGCCCGGGTTCGGATCCCACATATGAGGACCAGTGACACTGCCCTCTAAAAAATAAATAAATAAATAAATAATAAAAAATAAAAATAAAAAATCAACTACATAATCAAAAGACAAAGGAGAGATGTTTTAGGAGAAGCATATGTCAAAAACATTTACTAGTTTTATCTGCCATTAAACCTAAAATGATGCAAAACCCAAAGAGCAGAAAATATATTTACAACAAATCCATCCACCAGCTGAAAATTATGAGAAAATATTTTATCACAATTTGAAAAGCAGTATGACTATTGCCTCTCTGGAAAAATATCACAAAGTAGAATCAAAGTCCTTAGGAAATAAAAGTTGAAAAAGAAAAGGAGCTAAAATAAGAGCTGATGGATCTCAAGAAAGAAGCAGACAAAAAGGCAAATCCACAGTCACAAAGATGAGAATGGAAGGCACACAACAGCGAAAAAGAGCACTGAGGAAAACATAGGGCAGAGAGGATGGAAATAAAGCAATTTTACAAAAAGCAATGGAAGAATGAAAACATAAATGAGGAAGAAAATGATAGAGAAGCAGGCAAGGTATACTCAGCACACACCTAAGTAGGATCACCATAGATGGAAATGACTTATAGAGAAAAAATATAGAGTCATAATTCAAGAAATTTTTCCTGAAATGAAAGAACACTTAAATCTACATGCTGAAAAGGCAAATCTTTGCTATAGAAATTGACTGAGAATATTAGGTACTAAGATATATGAACTTCAATGTACAGAAATACTTTAGAAGCCAGAAAAACAGATTAAAACATGAATGGTGGGAAAAATCGACAGGCACATTCAAATCTATAAAATTGGTTTTTTTGTTTTTTTTGTTTTTTGTTTTTTTTTTCATTTTTTAATACATCTGTATTTGTCACCTTTTAAAGTAAAATGTGACCTGGGCACAATGTTTCCATTCACAAAACTTGCTCTGATTACTTCCCTACGTGCCTCGGTCGGCAGGCTTACAATTCTGCTACTCTAAAGAACACTTTTCTTTGGAAAACAAACCCTATGAATAGTTACTCCCATCAAGTTGGTTCAGCTTAACATACTAATTTCTAGAGGTGGGTACATGCAGTTAATAACTACAGGGGGTGGAAGGGTTAAAAAGGTCCTAAGAGATTAAAAGTTGGTTTAAGCAATGTTCTTTTAAACGTCGGTGCAACTCAGAACTTCAGTGACAAGAGATTTGGTGTGCTAACTAGACCACAAAGGTAATGTAACATATAGGTCAGACATTTTACAACGAACATTATGTCTCTTTCTGTTAAAAGAAACCAACATGAAACAAGAAAGGAAAAACTAGCTCAGCTTTAGAGCCTAAGGTATCATCACAGTAGCACACTTAAAAGTCGAAAGAAATCTTATCTTTCCTTTAAGCACGTATTGTCATGCCATACGTTTTCAAACTAAAAAAAAAAAAATCCTTGAAAATATATTGGAGGGAATGAACGTAAAGTATTTAACACGTGTACAATGCCTCTCTTCAGGCCGAGCTCAGTCTACTTCTTCCATGCGTGACGTGTCATCGTCCCCTTCAAGGGGTGGCATCTCTTCAGTGACGGCAGCACCACTGTCATCAGCAGTGGGGTCATCTTCATCAATACCAAGACCGAGTTTGATCATCCTGTAAATGCGGTTGGCGTGGGTCTGGGGGTCCTCCAGGCTGAAGCCGGAAGACAGGAGCGCGGTCTCGTACAGCAGGATGACCAGGTCCTTCACAGACTTGTCGTTCTTGTCAGCCTCGGCCTTCTGCCTTAAGGTCTCGATGATGGGAGTGGTCCGGATTTATCTCCAGGTGCTTCTTCGCTGCCATATAACCCATTGTGGAGTTGTCTCTTAGGGCTTGCGCCTTCATGATTCTTTCCATGTTTGCTGTCCAGCCATATGTGCTTGTGACAATGCAGCATGGGGATGTCACCAATCGGTTTGACACAACCACCTTTTCTACTTTTTTCTCCAGGACATCCTTCATGATCCTGCAGAGGGTCTCAAACTTGGTTTTTCTCTCCTCCTGTTTCTTTTTCTCTTCCTCATCTTCTGGAAGCTCCAAGCCCTCTTTGGTGACTGACACCAAAGTCTTCCCCTCGAACTCCTTCAGCTGCTGGACACAGTACTCGTCGATCAGCTCGATCATGTAGATCACCTCCAGGCCGTGCTTGCGCACCCGCTCCACGAAGGCTGAGTTAACTACCTGATCCTTGGTCTCACCTGTGATGTAATAGATGTATTTCTGGTTCTCCTTCATTCTTGTGCAATAATCCTTAAAAGAAACCATCTTATCACCAGAAGCAGACGTGTAGTATCGTAACAGCTCAGAAAGCTTCTTCCGATTTTGAGAGTCTTCATGTATTCCAAGCTTAATATTTTTAGAGAACTGCTCATAAAACTTTTTATAGTTTTCTTTATCTTCTGCCAGTTCAGTGAAGAGTTCTAAGCATTTTTTGACCAAATTCTTTCTGATAACTTTCAAAATTTTGCTTTGTCGCAACATCTCCTGGGAAATATTGAGAGGGAGGTCTTCAGAGTCCAAGACACCTCTGATAAAATTCAGATATTCAGGGATTAGCTCCTCACAATTATCCATGATGAAAACTCGGCGAACATACAACTTAATGTTGTTCTTTTTCTTTCTGTTTTCAAACAGGTCAAATGGAGCACGTCTTGGGACAAAAAGAAGGGCTCGGAATTCCAATTGTCCTTCAACTGAAAAATGCTTCACTGCCAAGTGACCCTCCCAGTCATTAGTCAAGCTCTTATAGAATTCCCCATATTCTTCGTTACTAATGTCGTCAGGATTTCTGGTCCAAATAGGCTTTGTCTTGTTCAGTTCCTCTTGGTCAATGTACTTCTCCTTAATCATCTTCTTCTTCTTCTTCTTCTTCTTCTTCTTCTTCTTCTTCTTCTTCTTCTTCTTCTTCTTCTTCTTCTTCTTCCTCTTCCTCTTCCTCTTCTTCTTCTTCTCACCATCCTTCTTTTCTTCTTCTTCTTCATCAGAACCAACATCTTCTATCTCAGGTTTGTCATCAGACTCCTTTTCTTCTTTTTCTTTCTCTTCCTCTTTGTCTTCCTTTTCTTCAGCCTCATCATCACTGACTTCTTTATCACGTTCCTTCTCCACAAAAAGAGTAATGGGGATAGCCAAATAAACTGAGAGTGTTTCTTCACAATCTCCTTTATTCTTCTCTCCTCCAAGTACTCAGTCTGGTCCTCTTTCAGGTACAGGACAACCTTTGTTCCACGACCCATAGGTTCCCCTGTGTCAGTCCTGACTGTGAAGGAGCCTCCCGCGGAAGACTCCCAGGCATACTGCTCGTCGTCATTATGTTTGGTGACCACGGTCACTTTCTCGGCCACCAAATACGCCGAGTAAAAGCCCACACCAAACTGGCCGATCATGGAGATATCCGCACCAGCTTCCATGAACGCTTTGGTCCCAGACTTGGCGACAGTGCCAAGGTTATTGATCAGATCGGCCTTGGTCATTCCTATTCCAGTATCCACGATGGTGAGGGTTCGATCCTGTTTGTTTGGGATGAGGTTGATGTGCAGCTCTTTCCTGGAGTCTAGCTTACTGGGATCTGTCAAGCTTTCATATCGGATTTTGTCCAGAGCATCTGATGAGTTTGAAATAAGCTCCCTTAGGAAGATCTCTTTATTCGAGTAGAAGGTATTGATGATCAATGACATCAGCTGGATGATTTCTGCCTGGAAGGCAAACGTCTCGATCTCCTCCTCCTCCATCGTCTGGTCTTGGGTCTGGATTTCCTCCGGCATCTTGGCTGAAGGGCCGCAGAAGCTGCGCAGCAATTGGATGCACCGGCAACTGCTAAAATTGTTGATCAACATAAAACTAACTTAAATAAAGTATTGAAGCCAAGGAAATTATATCAAGTCGATTGATTCTTTAGCTATAAAAACTACAGGCAAATAGTGTTGAATAAATGAGAACTGAGAAAAAATTATTCCCATGATTCTTTCTGGGGAAATTACTGGAAGACAAAATTTAGCCTCCAAGAATGACTGGGGGGAAAACCATAGCAACAGGACAGGTGGGGAGCACCAAATGTTTAATAGCTGGGAGTCAAAGGATATCATTTAAAGCTGACAGATCAAATAATAGAGGTATAAAAGCATTTAACTCTACAATGCTAATAATCAAAAAAAAAACTAAATAATAAAAATAGAGAAAGGAAAGGGGAAAGGAAGTGGAAATATGCTAATTTTATCATTTCTCATACAACAGAGATACATTTTTTAAAAAGGATTAAGTATGTTATACAACTTTGTTATTTTATTGGACTGTAACCCTTCCTAAATATTAGAACTACAGAAATAAACACAGAGAAAAAAATGGAAAAATGAACACACACCAGGCTATTTCAAAGCACACACAATGCTATAAATACAAAAAAAAAAAAAGCATAAATGATTTTCAAGGACATAATTAAAATATATATTATTATTTTATTAAAATTAAAAACATTGGGTTACAAAACAAAGTCCAATGCTCTGTAAAATACACTTCTCTTAATAAAAATAGAAATCTATTCATGATTGAGCCTTATCTTTTATTACTCTTCTTTCATCGACTATACCACTGGCCTCCATGTTCTGGAACTTGCCAAACATGCTACTGACTCAAGGTCTCTTCCCTTACTGTTTATTTTACCTTTCTGGGATTTTCCTATAACCAGCCACCTCGTATTTGTAATCTATAGATCTTTATGTTCTGTTTCCAGAGAGGGAATTTCTCAGCGAGTGTTGAGAAAGAAATTGATGAGAGAAGACAACATACATACGTGTGTATGTGTGTGTGTATCTCTGTTTATATACATAAAAGTTTTCTAAAAGGTTAAACAAGAACTTAATAACTGTTATCTTCAGAGGAAAGGAAACTGAGCAGTTGAGAGGAGATTAGAAAGGAAGTAATTTTTTTGCTTTGTATTGTTTTATAGTTTGGATATTTGACCTATGTGCTTATATTATCTATTAAAAAAAGGTTAACATGATAGTTCATTGTGATGAGAAAGAACCCAAAGGAAAGTTGTTAATGTATTTTATCGTGAATATATATCCATAAATGAGTTTTAGAGTAGGGAAAGGGATTAGACAAGAGGATGGACGTGATGGATCTCCAAGTGGAAGAGAGAGATGAAGGCAATCTTAAAGTCAAGAATCAGCATTGTATGTGCACTGAGGTACCAGCCACTTAGCATCACTGAGCCATACACAACAAGACAGTGTGGGGAGAAGTGAAGCTGGAGAAGCAAGTAGGCCAAGTATACATCTCACATGAGCAATGTTATACATCTCATTCTGGAAGCAATAAGAAGCCACTGTAGAGTTCTATATGAAGATTTTACAAATATTACTACCTATCAGGAGTCAGCTGAATTTTTATATAATTAATAGCACCTGTTATAACATACTGTAAAACCCATAAAGCCAACTCAATAAAAAGTTGGTGACTAGTTGTGGCAAGAATATGGAGACATTCAAACTTTTATACTGCTGGTGATGTGTAAATCGGTCCAGCGACTTTGGGTAGCACTTGATCAATATCTATTTGAGCTGAAAATGGGCATTTTGTTGCCCATCCCGACACTGTGCCCAAGTTCATACCCAAGGAAAACACTCATGTAAAAACACAAGGAAGCAAGTCCAAGAGGTTATTGTAGGATGTTTATAATAGCAAACTGTGGAGAACACCAAGGTCTTCATAAACAGAGGAGATAAATACATTATGATAAAGTATATTGCAGTACATTTGACGCAGTTAAAATAAATAAAAAATCTCCTTATAGTGCATATAAAAAAAAGAAATAAAAATTTAAAAATAAATTTAAAAAAATAAAATAAATATAAAAAACTATAATGAAATCAATCCAGGTAAGTGAAGTTCAAATATCCTGTATCTATATCATTGCTGTAATAAATTATCAAAAACATAGTGGCTTAAAACAATAAAAAATGATTATTTTATAGTTGCACAGGTCAAAAGCCTGAAAGAGCCTCACTGGGCTAAAATCAAGTTGTTAGCAGGATTGCTTTCATTCCGGAGACTCTAAGGGAGAATCTGTTTTCTTGCCTTTTCTGATTCTACGCTGTCCACATTCCTTGGCTTGTGGTCCCTTGTTTTTTCAAAGGCAGCACTAGCTGGTCAAGTCTTTGTCACAACTCTGACACTGAGTCTTATGCTTCCCTCCCCTATCTTCTAAAGACTTGTGTGGTCATATGGAATGGATAATCCAAAATAATCTCCCCAATAAGGTCATCTGATTACTAACCTTAATCCCCTCTTTCCATGTACATAAGGGGTTCCAGAGACTAGAATATGGCTATCTTGGGAGGTGGAGCATAATTCTGTCTACTACATACCTTTAGTAACTGAGGGTTTATTGCACTGATTCATCCTCATGAGGTAAGATTTGCTCAGTATAGTGGTGAGTAATAGTGAAATGCTCATTTATTCAGACATTTACACAATACACAAAGTAACTCTGGAAATCAGAGAACACAGAGTCAACAGCAATCTCATCATCACCATCTGTTAGCCATTTGGAACTCAAGGTTGTACTACTTTTGAATTCAAGGTTGAATGCACTTAACTAGGCTCAGTGAAGACCCAAAATAAACTTTTCAGGAACCCACAACTGAACTGAGATGTGGTCAAGCAAAGTCAAAACAATATGCATAGACATGAGCAATTCATATTGATCAGTGCAGATGAGACTGACTAAAATAGCACAAAGGGCCTTTCTTTCCTGAGTTTTCATGTAATTGTAGTCCAATTGCTAAAATCAAGTGGGCGAGACAATCAATGCTTGCTGCTGGTTTTCTGGGCTCCTGATACTCTGAGATGATTTAGAGAGTTGCTGTTCTATCAAACCCATCAGGAATAAATGACTGGACACTCATTTCCATTTAGAATGTCTGTTTAAATGCTGATTTGACCTCTGAGTGTACTGAGGGTTCAGTAATGTATGTAAAACTGTCATTAAAATTGCATATGAAGCACAAGTTACAAGGAAGCTACTAAATCTTGGCTGAATTTCTTCCCTGGAATCTGAAAAGGAAAGAAAGCAATGACAGTCGGTCATCAATAAGATGAGGTAGAACAAGGAAATTTTAACGTTCGTTATAAAAATATCTAAGCCTCTCGATTCTGCTGAGAGAATTAGCTTCCCCTTCCACGCACTAAAGTGTTTTATGTTATTTTTTTAAGATCCAATAGAAAAAACCCTCTTAAAACATGAGACCACTGAATGCTGTTCTGGTTTTGCACCGGAAATTAAGGGTGTAGAATGTGTCATATAAATGTCTTCAGATTTTCACGAGGAACACTCAGTGGAAATCCTTTTAAATTTATTTGTTGGTTTACCTCCCACTCTGAGGGGTTGAAAACCTCAAGCACAGGAAGCAGTTACTGATTTACTGGTTGATTCACAGCCTTTTGTCTCAGTGACAGCTCATTTGACCCATTTCATTTCTCTAAATTGCTTTTTAATTTCCTGAGGACAGCAGCATTGTCATAGTGTGTTTGAACCATGATGTGTTTTAAAATGCCTAACGCTCTCATTTTATTTCATAATTCATCTCAGTTGGAGAGGCAGATTTACTTTAAAGCGACAAGAGTGTTGGTTTGCGGAGTCAAGGGACCCAAGTTGAGTCCCTTCTTTATTTACCAGTCTCTTGACCCTGGAGAATTCACCTACCTTCTTTGGGCCTGGCTTCCATTATCAATAAGGGATTGAGTTTTACTTTCAGATATCCTTCCTGCTCTAAATTGGCGTATTTAAAAAAGTTATTTCTGTGTGTGCTTACACTAGCAAAAACACACATTGTCGTTTTTCTTTTTTTATACAATGAAATAGTGACTGCTAATTACAGGAACATTGGTTCATCCATGCATAACCATTTTGAACACAATAGTGTTTGGTCATTAAACATCAAGTACAAAAGAGGGTTCATTCTATAGTGACATGTGGTTTCTCTTTTAACCTGATTATTATAAATATATTGACCTTTATTCTCAACAGAAAATTCACTTATGTTAAAGACTCTGGGATAAATCTTAGACACCTATTATAAAACACAAAAACTGAAAACATTGATTTTTTTTTTCTAGATCCCAAAATTTTTTCAAGTGGTCATACTTTATAAAATTTTACCCCTTCCTAGTAATCATTTCAAACCTTATCCATCCTTGAGGGCCTATCAATAAGGCAACATATGAATAGTCCAAAGTTTTTATTTCTCCAGTCACTATATAATTTGATCATAGCAATGCCAATAACCACAAATATTATCAACTTGTATGCTTGTATACAAATTAGAAGGCATAGAAGAAACATAGAAGGATAAAACATAGTCGCTGCTCTCAAAGAATATATAATTAACATAAGATAAAAGCACATATAGCTTAAGCAAATATGTGAGACCCCAACATTACTGAATAACTTTTAGGTTACCTATTGTTAATTATAAAATCAATGATAAATATTCCAGAATATATAAATATTTTCTTTTTTTTAAATCTCTGAACTATTTTATTTTTACAAATACATATCAAATAAAGCTAGAGAGCTAATAAAGTTAGAGAGCTAAGGTTGAAGTGAGGATAGGAAATCTATGTCGTTTCTCTATGTGACTTCCAAAGCACATCCTTGTAAATTTAACACTCTAAAGAAAATGACCTTTAAAAAAAATTTATAGATAAATAAAATTTAAAACAATAAGTAGGGCCGGCCAAGTGGTGCAGTGGTTAAGAGCTGGCTTGGGACACCAGCGGCCCTGGTTGGGATCCCACATATGAGGGCCAGTGACACTGCCCTAAAAAAAAAAAAAGAAAGAAAGAAAGAAAATGACTTAAAAACCTCAGGGCCACAGGGGTTTGACAATTAATGAATAAAAGAAACACAACCTAGATGGAAAGGAAAGTCTTCCTAGAAGCAGTTAGGTTGAATACAGATATTAAAAGATGCACGGATGTTGGATAGGTTAAGAGAATTGTGTGGAAGAAGCTTCATGGGTTAATGGAAAGAGCAGGAGGAAAGCAATGAATGATGCAAGGAGATTTGGAAATAAGAAACAATTATAATGCTTTGTGAAGAGTATTGCCTTTCCCTGTCCATTTTAATATACAAGTTTTTGTCTTTAGTCATTCAGAGTTACTTCTGTGCTTTGAGTGATTAAGTGAGGCTGAAGGCACATGGAAGTAAAGAATTATAACTTTTAAGGCAGAAATGCAGAGAGAAAGTCTTTCAGTTTTTAATACCAAAATATTAGTTATGAAATAAAATTATAGTCTTGAAAGCTAAGCTTTGAGGAGAAAAACATTTTTTTTAATACTTTATAATCATTAACATATGAAAGGCATGCTTAGAAAGGCATGGAGTTTTCTTGCGTGATGTGTGTGTGTGTGTATGTGTGTGTGTGTGTGTGTGTGTATTTTCCATTACCTTAGGAGACTATACCTCTTCCCCATGTTAGGTAGGTCGGTGGGGGTGGGGGGTTCCCCTAGGGCATGAAAAGAAAACAAAATGTCTATAAGAGTTTTGGTAGACCAAAATGGTCAGAGGTGGTGATTATTCCCTGACCATAACATGGGGAAGGATGAGCACCTAACTTCAGCTCAGAGCATAAGAGCAATGGGACAAAAGCAGCCAAGTAACTTAAACTGAAGTTAAGTTTCTGGCACCCATGGCTGAGTGTGGGTGTTCAGGAAACCCATAAAATCCTGGAGACTGTGATGGGACATGGAGTGTTCAACAGATGTCCTTTACTGTTCAGGTACTTGAATACTGATAGCTAATAGGTAGCACAGACACTTAAGAGCTGTGTGCCAGCACAATGCCCACAAAAGGCCATGAAGGGCCAGCTCAACTTAATGGAGAACAGTCTAGGGGAAAGACCAAACTAGCCACTGGACAGCAGAGAACAGCAAGATCTAGGGGACGATAAATAGATACCAATATTCTGTGGATTCATTATCTCTCTCACCAGTAAACACTTCTTAAAATCCAGGTGCCACTAAAAGGAGGGGAAAGGAAAGAACAACCATTTTTCTGAATATTTTGTGTCATCAAAATAACTACTTAGAATTATTAGACCAGAGAAAATTAAACTCGTTCCCCATTGGCAGGTTTACATGTGATCACATGCCCAGGTATTCCTAGGGATGGTATTGGGGCTGAGGGAAGGTGTGGAGTAAATATGAGAAAGAAAAGATGAATTGTAGAATAATAAAAGAACTACATTTGGGAATAGTCTGAGTAAACGGCCACACAAATCAGTTTGAAAATAATCGAGAATTCACCACATAAAAAATAACAATGAAGGACAGAAAGATGGAACAAGTTTTGGAAAATTCCAAATGTGTATGGTATACATTTCAAATAATATCCCTCCCCTGCACCCCATTTGTTTCTTAATCCTCTCCTCCCTGTCACAGACGACCTCTTGGGAAGGGTAATTTTTCTGCGATTCAAATTCTCTTTCACCCAAGAATCCACCCGGGCATTTTTGTTCTTTTCCTGCCCGGTTAGTTGGACAGCCAATTGAAGGAAGTTAAAGAATAAAACAAACAAACAAAAAACAGGTAAGTGAGAGAGGAAAGATGTAAAGAGCTATGAAGAATCTGAGCTAACAAATCAGTGTGGCCCAGTTTCATGGGTCATGGCAGAAGACACGAGACCTCTGTGCCAGAGAACAAGGACTTAATTACTCACAGGAATTGCAGTAGCTAGAGGATCAGAATTTTTGCTCATTCTCCAGGCTCACATGCCCACAGGGAAATGCAAAGAGAGTCAAGTGATAGTTACCCTCCTAATGGGTTGCATTACAGGAAAGAAACCTAAAGCTTATGGAACTTGAATCTTTTTATACTAGGCAGTAATCATGTCCACCTTTTCCCCCAAAGGAAAGTATTATCTATATTGTATTATACAATATACAAAGCTTCTGTTGGGTCTGAAAGAATATCTTATCTCTACCTTACCATGTTGTTTACTACTCAAACATTCTTATTAAGATAGTCTGTTTGAAAGATGTGTAGAAAAGTGAGGGAGCCATGGAGAACTGTGTGTCAGTACAAGGCTGTAATCATCTCCCTCGAAATAGTTATCTCCTCACATATGATTAAGGTTATTACTTACCTATAAGAAATGGGAGTTGTTAAAAATATTTAAGAAAGAAAGCTATTTTTAAAAACCATAGAGTAATATCACTGTCTTAGTTCAGGCTGCTATACCAAGGTACCATCAACTGAGAACCTTAACAACAAACATTTATTTCTCACAGCTTCGGACACTGGGAAGTCCTACATCAAGTCACCAACAGATCCAGTCTCTTATAAAGGCACTTTTCCTGGTTGGCAGACCAGGTTGTTGTATTCTTGTGTGATAGAGAGCTAGGAGAGAAGAAGCAAGCTCTCTTTTATATATATATGAATTTAATGTCTGATAAAGAAACACACAGAGCAAAATGAATTATTCAACAGTGAGTGTTGAGAAAATTGGCTGAATCTTCAGATTAAGAATTTTACTTAGAACTTCACTTCATACATTGTAAAAAATAATGTCTAAATGGATTACAAAGTTAAATGTAAAGATGATGCAATTAAGTTGGATTACCAAGGTCTCTATTGGGATGAGGAAAACTCTGTAAGCAAAAGCAATTATATAAATAAAAAATTGATTCCCTTGAGTACATAAAAAGTTAAAATGACTATATGTCAAAAATATCATTGACAGGGGCCAGCCGAGTGGATCAGTCAGTTAAGAGTTCGTTCAAGAGTGCGAGCTGAGGTCTGAGCAACAGCAGTTCGATGCCCAGCCCAAGCTGAGCAGCCGCTGAGCTGCCACAGGTAGCGGGATGGCTCAGCTAAAAAAAAAAAAAAAAAATATTGACAAATAACTTCCTTCTTATAAGGAAGGACACTAATCCCATCATGAGAACTCCATCTTCATGATCTAATTACCTCCCAAAGGCACCACCTTCTACTACCATGACATTAAGGGTTTAGAATTTCAACATATGAATTTTAAGGGGACACAACATACAGCCCATAATATCACTGAAGTTTGACAATAGGTTGAAAAAGGGGGAAAAAGTGACATTTCATTAATCCAGGTGAAAGGTAATATTTAAATATATTTGTTATGTGACATATTTATCTTAACTCCCTGATTTGATTTTTTTGTTCTCTTTGGAATCCACACTATATATTATACCAGTTAACTATTTCTTATATCCCTATCACAGGGCTGAGCGCATAGTAGGCACAATAAAAACTCTTGCTAATACAATGACATTAATTAGAATCTGAGGGCGGCTAAAAATAGTGGCTGGTGCTCTTGATGACTAGCTGCAGGAGAATAGCATAATTTTTTTTTTTTTTTTTGAGGGCAGTGTCACTGGCCCTGGTCTGTGGGTCCCGAACCGGGACCACTGGCTTCCCAAGCCAGCGCTTAACCACCGCGCCACACGGCCGGCCCTAGCATAATTTTTTTTTGTTGTTCATATTTCTTTATTACATATTTCATTTTCCAATAAAATTAATTACCTCTTTAATGCCACTTCCTTTTTGAGAACACCCTTCATATGCAAGTTACATTACATTTATAAAGACGATATCTAAGCTGTTTTGGCACATGCCTCCAAAAAGTCAGCCTATATAAGGGTCCAGGTTCAAGTATGTGGCAACGCTCTCTCTTTTTCTCAAGAACTTAGAAACTGCACTTTCTTTTATAACTTGTATTTTTATATCAAGGGTAGCTAAACTGTGTAGCTCTTTTATAATTGCACAGGAGCTTTGCTAGAAATTGAATTTCTAATATTGATGGTTCCCATTGTTAATGTTGCAGTCATGTTTTCTTTCAATTAATTAGAAAAATAATGTTTGTTATAGGAAAATGCCTGAAGGGCAAAACCTGATTCCAGGTACCAATCAAAGGGAGAAACAAAGCACTTAAAGCTGATTGTATGAACAATCTCTCTTTTAAGGTCAATGCAACAGAAGAAATTGAAGTAGTTTTTGTTGTTTTACTTACTGGAGTCAGCACTTTTATTTAGAAGCAAATGAAAGCATCTTTTGTTTAACACTTTAAAAGGTAACCTTTGGCAAACGACAATAAAAATATTTAACAATATTAACTAATTTAGACAATTAAGCTTATGCTGAATCTCTGTATCTCTTTTGAGTCCTTCAAGGATTTTAGAATCTCGGAGAAAGAAAAAAGAAATTTTTATGGAAGGAGGTTACATAGCAGAATTGAGTTGACAGATGGAATAACTCCAGTAGAATAAGTCCTACATATTTCATGGAGACATATTACTTTGTGTGTAATAATACATCAATATTTCAGGATACAGTAAACTACTACATTGAATTGATGCTGGGGCAAGTGTTTTTTGTTCGTTTTTCTTTTTGACTCTCCCCCTTTTAGAATTAGCTTTTCATGTTTTAGTTCTCATTCACCTTTTTTTTCATTGAATTATCTACAATTTGTTATTTTTAAGGTTTATCTCCTCCTAACATGAAAAGCCATTTATGATTTCTCTGAGCCTTGTTTTTACCACACACTGTGACTTCCCATGGTGAGTGCAACAGAGTGAAGACTGAATTATTGCAGTCCAAGTCCTTATCTAAATCTCTTCTCCAATGTGTCATAAAGAGAATGGAAAATAAATACTTAAAGGTTTTGAAATTCCACTCTTGGAAAATTCCAAACTACCACTTTCATATTCTGGTGAAGTGGACAAGGGTTTCCAATGTCATCAGGATTGTATAAATATAGTATAAAGGTGTGTGTGTGTGTGTGTGTGTGTGTGTGTGTGTGTGTGTGATTTTTATAACTTTGCAAGTAACCAACAATAAAAACTTGTACAATCCAATCTATTCATAATTAGACCTTATATAATGTGATTTTCTAGTGCTGTTGTATTTTTGTTATCCAATTTATTGTTGTTAATTCCTGAGTCATCTGCTTTATTCTGAAAATATGACTTTTCCTCATTTTTTTCCCCTAGTGAGAGAGTACAAAAGGAGTGAGAAGTGTTCTCTTCAGTGCTTGTTCTCAATGCGTGAAATGCTTGCCATTGTCGAGACAATCCAGTGCCACAGGCCCTGTCACATTTCCAGTCCCCATGGTGCACAATTTATGAGGTTTACATAAAGATTATGCAGAATAAATCACTGGCCTTTATCTTTGCATGGTATCCTCTTTGCATTCTGTGTGAGCAAAGAACGATGCATCATGCTGGATTCCATGTTAGAGCGCTATAATTCACCTGGTAAAACATTATTTTCCTGGAGATTCTGACATTAGAGAGGAGAGGCAACTCCCTCTTCTTGAGAACAGCATGCCGCATGTTTCAGAGAATACATCAGAAAGACATGACAACACCTATGATTACTAATCAGTCTTAAGATGCAGCACAACCCACAAAGGGATAAATGTTCTTAAGCCTCCATCCCGCAGGGAATGCCACCTAGCTTGTCCATCCTCTGGATGCATTTCAATAGTTCAATCAACAACAATTTGTCACGCACCTACTATGTTCCAGGTACTGCTATAAGTATTTGGAATTCTTCAGTGAACAGAGAAACAATTATGGCCTTGGCCTAGGTTCTTCCACAAAAGGCCTGAGACAAGAGCTTGAATACATGCAGCTTAATTGGGGAAATGAACCCAAGTAACTGGAATAGGGGACTGGAAGAGCAACACAGAGGAGGGAAAGTTCATTTAAAATTGCAGCATTGAACTAATTACATCAGTGAACAACTAGAGCATAAGCCCACTGGGAATCTTAGGAGGAGCCATATATGGGCACCCCCAAATTGACAACCTGAGACAGAGAAGAGCAATTCTCATCCCCAGTTGCTGTGGGTTATCTTGTGGAAACTTAACTCTTTTCTCCATGTATCAGCTGGCTGAGCAGATTCCCACAGGCATCCCATTTAGAATCAGCAGAGAAAATCCAGGGCCCAAAAGCAAGAGGTTTGCAGTGCAGCTAAGGCAAGGTGCTGTCCTATTATATGCGCAGGAACTGTGAGCCACAACAATGGCTGCAGTGAAAACAGGAGCCCAAATAACATGAGGCAGGATGCAAATTTGTCCCATACAATCCCTGCCCTTGAGTAGCTTCTATTCCAGTCAGTTCCATTTTATCCAATCTGCATGTGTTACTTGGGACTTTCTAAAGCAAACAACAGGATTAAATGAAAATGGCTGCACTCACACAATAGAACTAGACTGATATATAGTTAAATCCTGTTAATTTAATTAAACTCTGTTAATTAATTTAAGAACTGCTATATAAAAATACAGATGTACAAATGTTTACTATGTTTATTATCAAGTCCTTTCATGAAGAAGGATTAAAGTTTTGAATCAATATGTCTAAGAGAACGAACTATAATATGATCTTTACTGAATAGCTCGTGATTTATTTTCTAGGTTCTACAGGACATAAACATGGACTTAGTTAGAATCAGTTTCAACTTAGGTCATAATTACTAATTATTACCAAATTATAAGACCTTCGAGTAGAAGAGGGAGTAAAACAACAGCTTTCCAACCTTTACCTGAACATCCATACCCTTACTATAAAGAGTCTAAAGAAACAACAGATGACCCTAAAGAAAGCATTTTGGGAACGAATTATTAGGGTGCTGTTAGTTTTCTACCAATGCCATGGTATGGAACCTGAGAGGTCTTTAACTTCTCAAATCCAGAGAAAGAGACTTCAGTGGTATACTTCAGAGGCTTTATCATTTTCTATAGAACCTGGAGTCATAGTGATAACATGTTTTTAAAACCTAAAGGGAGAGAAATCATGGCTACCTAGCTTCTCTGATAATGGAGATAATAATAGTAGGGGAAAAAAGTTAGGAATCTGGGGATAGCCTTTATTCCAGAATTTTCAGGATATAGTTAGAGAATTGGTGAAGGATAGTTTCGATTCTGCCCAAGAGGGTTTCCTGGTTTGGGAAGGAGTGCTTGGCCTAAAGCAGGTCTTGAGTCTAAAGAGAAGTAATAAATCATCAGCCAAAATAGATTCACTGACTCACATTAATGAAAATACATTTGAAATGTCCCCATCAATGTGGGAGAAGAAGGATTTCTGGAAATGTCACAAAATCACCTCACAAAAGAATGAGCATTTTAAGTATCTACTAAATTCGTAGCCTTTCCACTTTGAAGAATCTAAAAGACCCAACATATTCCTAAGGAAAATTCAGTAAGGTGCCATCATACCATTCTAAAATGGAACAAAGAAGTTATCTTCCACATTAGGATTAATGAGGTCCCACCAGCTTTAAACATGGTCACTGGAGAAAGCAGACAGGAGGAAGAAGAGAATGAAAGAGAGAAAGATGTAGCAGAAAAAGTAAACTGGAAGCAAATTCAGTGATTGGCAGTACTTGAATTGTAAGGCACATAATGAGGAAATTTCTCTTGTGTTCATGGTAAGTTAGTAGTATGAACTTTTGGTAATGAAGGTCTGGACATCTTCCTGCATATCTTCATACATGGGACATGAATGATGTCAAGATCACACAGAATGAAGGGCAAAGATGGAAAGATGAAAATAAAAAGGTATACTGATGCATAACGCAGGAAGAGGCTTAGAGGCTAGCTGACTTGATCATCCTCGAGTCCTGTTGCCAAAGGGAACCTCAGATTATTGACTCAGGGTGTAGGCTCAGGAGTCAACAGTCAACTCACCTTTGTACTCATGTATAAGCCAAGTAAAGGAATGAAAGTTCTTAAACACTCTGTTTCATTAAGTTCTTAATGAATGAAATGTAGTCAGATTGACCTTTCTTCCTAAATAGAAAATTGTGGGCTGAAACAGCAATTTCAACTGCTTTCAGCTGGTTCAAATGAAGATCTTGTATCACCTTCCTCATTTTACTGTCTGACCATAACTTTTCAATATCACAAAAAGCTGGTGACTTAAGTGGATGATATATCATAACTGTTAAATAAATAAAATCAAAACAATTTTGGCAATCAACAACTTGCTTTTCCTTTGTAACATCAAATTACTAATTGGAGTGATTTCCTCTTAAATTGTCACTTGTAGGAACTGTGTGAGCCACAGTGCACTATTGAATATCGGGGGTGCCAAAAAAATATATACACATGACTTGTATTCATCTTTTGTTATCGGTATATGTTGAGTATTACAATTTTAATGCAGTTTTTGCCTTTCTTAAAATGTGTATACATTTTGGGGGGCAACCTCTGTATAGTGTAGGCCAACAGGAGTGAGCTGCAACCTGTTGTTGAAACATAATAAGATTAAAGCTAAATTAAGATTTAGGGGAGAGAATTATCTCCTGTTTTATCCTAAGAAATTTACCCAGAATTCTTAGACATATCAAATGCTCCAAAGTGCCAGGTTAGGCAGGCTAAAAGATTTTGCTAAAGCCAACATTCTCTGAAAGAAAACTTAGTAAAGTTTAGCAAAGAGAGAATTGCCATTTGTTCTGAAAAGGCTTTGTTCAGACTATGATGGATGATTACCAGAGCCTCCAGTGAGCAGAGCCTCACAAACTTAGAGATTTGTCTTCTTTTTCTAAAAGGGGTTTAGCAAAGAGAAAGTGATGGAAAGTGTGTTTTTACCTGCATACAGAGAAGAAAATTGACAGGTTTTTTCTTTTAAGAGCTAAAATCAAGACAAAACAGAAACCCAGAAATCACAAATCTTGAATCTTTATTTTATATTTATTTTCCTTATTTTAATTCTAACCTATTATTCAGTAAATAGTTTTCCTTAAAACGTATAGATTTTCATTGCAGTTTAATATTCTACATAGAGGTGATGTATAACAGAGTTAATTGTTTAAGGTAATTTCAATTTATTTTAGTATACTGAATCTCTGGTGTGAAATATCCACAGTTAATGATCAGAATAGACTAAACTAAGGTCATTGTCTGTATTACCAACTCCCAAATTCAATTTTACAGATGAGAAAGACAAAGAGATCATTAAAGTGTGTTTCTCAATTTTAATATCATATTATGTAGACCTTTGTAGTGTTTTATCACTTTGCTTTCTTTTTAGCTGGTGTTTTCCCTTATATGACTACCTCATTTTACAGGTTTTTAGATTTAAAAGCTGTGTAGCCAACAGCGTGAGCCCTTGTTCATAACGTCTGAGTTTCTGATCATAGTTTTCAATTATATTTAAGTAAAAGTCAAGTTAGACCATAAACATGATTTTTTAAGGCTTAGACAATTTGCTTTCATCTGACATCACAAAATAACAATAGATATCACAAAAATACAAAGGATCATTAAAAAATTACTATAAACAATTATATGCCAACAAATTGGACAACCTAGAAGAAACACATAAATTCCTAGAAACATAACCTGACAAGACTTAATCATGAAGATAGAGAAAATCTAAATAGAACAATTACTAGTAAGGAGATTGAATTAGTAATCGAAAACCTCCCAACAAACAAAATTCTAGGACCAGACAGCTTTACTGGCAAATTCGACCAAACTTTCAAAGGTTAATACCAATCCTCAAACTCTTCCAAAAAGAGTAGAAGAGGAAGGAAAAGATCCAACTCATTTTCAAGGCCAACATTACCCTAACATGAAAAAAAAAACAACAAAAAAAACAAGGAGACACACACACACACACAAATACGAATTATAGGTCAGGAACCCTGATTAACATAAATGTATAGATACTTCTTTCAGGCATCACGTATTACGACAGAACATTTTAATAAATTAACAACACCAGGAAAAAAAAAAAGACATCTTGCCATCTTGGACATGGTAATCCTTGACTCCTTTAAAGTATAAGGTCCTAAGTACAACAGAAAAAGATTATATTTGAATGTTACCAATTCAAGATGGCCTCAAAAATGAACTTCCTGTAGGTTGAGGTGTTGGGTCCCTCAGTACTGCCAACTACAGTAACACAGTTCAATTTTCTGAAAAATTATTCAAGTAGATTTTTTCTGTGACTTCTCCAAAAACATATATTCACCCTACAATTTGTTGTTCTTTTTATTGTTTTTTATAATCTTACACTGTATTACTTTGGCAGTATACCTTTAGGTGTACTCCTCTTATCCTCTGGGTAAATACGTTGCAAGTGGGAACAATGCCTCTTTCTGCTTCTGTCACCACTCCTAGGGACTTCTAATATATAACCATATCTGGGTACTCTCTTACTGGGTGCACTGGAGGATTACACTTCCCTAACCTTTTGCAGTTGTGGACACTCATATGAATATTTGCAGACAATAAAATGGGATTGGAGGTGGTATTTGCCACTTCTTGGCTGAAACAGTAAAACAATCTATGTGCAGTTCTCCAGTTTCTCTTTCCTCACCTCCAAGAGCCAGGAAGCTGTGTATCGAGTTCATGTTATAACAAGGGAATGAAGCTGCCATCCCCTTGGACCTCTGAGTACAGCCTCCTTATATCATGTAGCATGAACATAAAGTAAATCTGTTAACCTACTAAGATTTGGAGTTAGTTTCTTTTAACACAATAACAGATTATTCTTATTAATACATATGAGAAATTATTATTAACTTTATATTAATTAACTGGTTTTTAATTAAATCAACCCAAATTACTATCTGTAATTTTCTTAAGCTCTTCTCTTAAATGTCCTGGGTGAAGGGATTCTTTGAAAAGGCCTATCAGAGATCCTTAAACTGTAATCAAGTAACAATTCAGGGGCTTTGAAATACAAGCCTGTTGTCTTCTGTGGATTTCCACATCTATTAATTCTGATGGAGTAGCAGATCCTTAGAATTTTATCACATTTGTAAGTGTCTAGAACCACAAATAGATAAGAACTTCTAGATTACATAAAACCTAGAATCTCTATATAGCAGGACCACAAAATCTTAAATATAAACTGACAAAATTTGAAGAAGGCTGTGTTTTTAGTATAATACTCTATTATTAATATATAAAATAATTAAACTAGCCAGATATTTTCTCACATCTCAATATCTTGTTTTAAATAGACATATTTGGATGATTGCCTCTTAAACTTTTCAACTGTATGTTTTAGCCTCATTTAAATTGATAGGAGAAGTAATACAGATTCTAAGAAAAATCTTTAAATCACTCATTTTATGACAAAATATTATGCTACATTGTCAGATAGCTATATCATTGGACCAATGTTTACATAGTTCACACCATCTTGATAGAGTAGATGTCCTGTTAATACATAACCATTAGGAGATTGATACCCACCCACATCCTTATAAGCTTCTACACTAATGTGAGTCCCCTAGTAGCCCATTTCAATTCTTTCTAATAAGCTTTTAGTTACTGATAATTTGTTGTTTCACATACCCAATGTATTTATTCTTTATCCTAGCTCCCAGAAAGATTTGAAAAATAATAATTCTCCTGCAATACACTCAAAGGCTGTGGTGCCAGGAATTTTTGAAATGCCATGGCATGGAAGCCACTTTTTTCACTGAATACTCCAAGGAATAAATATGTCAGGCTATCTGAGCTATCGTCTCTTATATTTTTAATCTCTACCCAGGGCATGGTTTATAAACAAAAACAAACAAATAAACAAAAAGCAAAAAACAACACTTCTGTCTCCTGGTCATCTTATTCAAGTATACATACTATTCCCTGAGTTCATATTGAATTTTCAGTGTGACCTTGGCTGTGGCCCTCAGCTCTGCCTGTCTCTGCCACACTCTTCTGGAATCAAACTTATCTTAATTCAATGATGGTCAGCCAGGATCAGACCCTTTCCAAATGAGCTCCTAGACAAGAAACATCTCCCTCAAGGACCTCTATCAGGGCTTCCTGCCCAGGAACCTGTTAGTTTTCATCTAGTTATTTATTTCTCTTCAGACTTCATAGACTAGATTAATAATTACTTAGTCACAAAATTGTGCTAGGCAGAGTAAGTGCTTTACTTCTCATAACAATGAAGTTGTTTATTGACCCACACTGAATTTGATATATTAATATCAAGATTTGTAATATAGTTACTCATATATGACTGTGTCTTGGATCATACACAGTAACCAGGTCATTAAGAATAAAGACCATATTATACTTATATCTGTGACTCTTACAAGCTCCTAGTGCATTACCTTACATATAACATGTCTTTGATAAACTTGCCCTGAATTATAGTTACAGATTGGATAGGTGAATGGATAGATACTTAAATGCTACCAAATCAGTTGAAATAATAAAAGAAAATAGTGTGTTATAATAAAAAGACATTTGAATCTAGGAGGCTAACCTCAATTTGCCACTAACTATTGGATTGTCAGAAAAGTCATGACGTACATTTCCATGATTCTCATTGCAAAAATGCATCATGACTTTTCTGACAACCCAATAGAATTAACTAGCCCAGGAATCTTAGGCAAGTTAGTTACCCTCTCTTGACTCCAGATTCATCATCTATGAAATAATGGTGCTAAGAATGCATGATCATTTGTTGCCTCTTTAGTATAAAAAGTCATTGATGGATAATTACCCATTAAGTTTAGTACTGTAATACATCAAGTTTTTCTCTCCCTTTTTTTTTATCAGTTGTCTTAAATATCTTTAACTAACTGTCCATTTTTTTTCTTTCACCAATATTCTTACACAAGCTGAAACAGAAACCCGACAGAGAAAGATCAAGGAAGAGTCCATAACTTTGATCTTTAGTCTCTAGGTATAAAACAGCCTAAGGATAAGAGGCCAAGAAAGGCAACATCAGCCTTGAGAAAAAATGGATGGTCTGCAAAGGAGGAAGGGGAAATCCGGAGTTAACAATTTTTCAGTTTCTGAACAAAAAGTTGGGACTTTGAAGTTGTGAGGAAGAAGCAGATGATTCACCAAATGACAGACAGAGAAATGTGGTGATAAAATGGACTAGATGTGTCTGTATGCGAGAGAGTCTGTAACTGGAATGAGACATCCTGAAAATCCATGAATAGAATACATTAAATTGTTTTCATTTTCATATTGAATGGAGAAACTCATTTCCTGATACTGCGGCCATGATGGAGGCAGTAGGAATGGGGGTTAACCATATGGTTTGTGATGCAAACTAATCTAAGTTTGAATCTTGACTCTGACACCGAGCACTTGGACAACTTCCTAGCAAGTATCACAGACCTGATGTTTCTCATCAGTAGTAAATGAGGCTACCTCATGTGCCTGTGATGAAGATTAAATGAGGTAAAGCTTCCGTAGTCCTTAGCTCAGTATGTGGCACAAGTAAGAACACAATCATTACTATTATTAGACATCAGGAAAAAATTAAGATATTTCTATCATTTGAGGTCTTTTTGTCCCTGGGTTAAGTATGGCCAAGTCAGGGTGAGGTTGAATAGAAATATACCAAAACCAACCCAGGAAAGTTAGTGTCAAAGTTGGTGATAAAGAGCTACAGAAGGTTGCAGGACTAAGGGACCCAGTTTGCAGAAGTTTCCTAGGACTGAATCTGTATCCAAGTTAGGAATTAAAAGCAGTTTCAGAACTAGTGAGAGTTAAATGTTTCGTTCTAAACTGCAGAATTTACAAAAAAAAAAAAACCAAAAAACTCCCTTTGTGTTTGGTCATCACTCTGCCTGTCGAGCAGTAAACCACTGTTCGATTAGATTCAATTTTCAATACCACAAAGTCATCAATCGTTCTTATTAATTTATTATAGGTTAAGCATTGAGAACATTTGATCTTATCTCTCAATTCTGTTTCTCTTTTTCAGCTTTTACAGGATTAAGAGAGAAAAGGTGTGTGGTGTGGTAAGGGGGAGTTTGTAGTTTTAAAAGTTGTTTTTCCAGCAACCAGAAACTGGAACACAAATCTAATTGATAATTTTAATTATCCATCATAAAACTTACAAATCTACATTGAAAAATGTTTCATTACATGGTATTCTAATTAAAACAGTGAGATACATGTTAATCACCAGGTGGGTAACCAGAAATTTTAAAACCTCGTGGTGAATTTTAAATGTTTTAAAGTATATATATTTAAATTTCCAACATTAGGCTGTGTAATTTTAATTCCACTTAGACTATGGTGAAGGAAGAGACAAAGTAAATGTATAAGTAATAACACATCTAATTAAAGCATCTTTCCTCCACTAAAGGCATATTTTTGACATAGATATGATATTAGATTTGAAGATGTTCCTTAATGTGAATATAGGATGAAAATTATACACTTTTAAGATTTTTAGAGAAGTCCCTAGAGTGATTTGGTTTCTAAAGCACATTTATGTCTCACATACTTATTTTCTCCTATTGCCTTACATGTCAAAATGCACATTTTTTTGACTCCTAACTGTATAACTCATCAAGTGCCAGATTCAAAAGGAAACACTGAATCATTCAATGTAAGAGTTTAAAAAAAAAAAAGACACATCCAAAAATCATTTGAAACTTTGAAGATAAATGTTCTGTCTTATTTTTATGTTTCTAAATTCTGGTTTTATGGTTTTATGGAAAAAACTGCTAGAAAATAAACAGAAACGAAAATCTCATTGTTTTTATTTTCTTAAATCTGTCTTTTTTATTTGGGCTCTATCATATACTACTTGCAAGAAATGTATATCCATTTTCAAACTAGATAATCATATTTAATATGTTGGATAATTTTGTTTTCTTGTAACTAATTTTATGATTTTTTTTCAAACATAAAGCTCTTAACAAATATGCTAAGTGACAGAATGCAAATCCAGTTGTTTTGCTGTCAGAATTCTTGTTTCCTGAGTGAAACAAAATGTTCATCCAAATTGATTTTATTGTGATTAATACATGTAGAAAACTGCCTTTCTCAAATTTCCATCTTTAGGAATAGTTATATTGGAAGAAACCATTCGCTTTGGCACTGGGTAAACAAAGAAAGATGATAAACAAAAACAATAAACTTCAAATTTCACAGAATTATGTGTTTTTTTTAATCAATAACTTTTCCATCCAGGAAACACTAATTAAAGTTCATTGTTAAGACAGGCAGCAAATGCATAAAATTATGCTAAAAAAAGATGGTAGGAACATCATGGAGAAAGCAAATTCAGAAATTAACTAACTAGAACTATAGAAAGTGATTATTATCAGATAAATGAGATAAATAGCTATCACATTTCATTTCTTAATACATTATCCAACTCATCTGTTCGAACTAATACAAAAATGAAATGTTGCAAAAGAATTAATAATACATTTTAGAAGGTATAATTTTTAACTGACTTTTCTTAAGAATAGATATTTTTCTTACTTTATATAGAAAAAAAATTATTACAGTTTTCATCAGGAAAAAATTTAAAACTATAATAAACTGTTTTGATTTTTCCATCACTTTCTCTCTCTCTCCTTCCACTACTCATTTTCTCTCTCTCTCTCTCTCTCTCTCTCTCTCTCTCTCTCTCTCTCTCTCTCTCTCTCTCTCTCCCCCTCTCCCTCCCTCCCTCCCTCCCTCCCTCTCTCTCTTTTTTCTCCTCTCTCTTCAGACATTTTGTTTCTGCTTGATTTCAAAACTGACTTAAGGCAAATATTTCTAATAAATTGAATTTGTTTGTTATTGACATGACAGTTTATAAAAAACATTTTTAATGAGTACCAGTCCTATATCAAGAATAATGTAAGTAATGTTCAACTGGAAAACAGATGGCAAAGTTGTAAGGTTTGACCACTCTATGTGACTTTCAGCCAGTGTTCACATTACTCTGAAAGTTAACCATTATATACGTCATCTTGTATATTAATTTTGCTCTCTACCACTATAAAATCTGTAAAGGATAAATAATTCTGCAGAAAAATTCTTTTAAACTGTGCAAGTTCCTAAATTTTATAAGTAGAGTTTCTCTTAGCAGCTATACCCAGCAAAAATATATACTTTCTTCTTTTTTAATCTTAAATGAATTCTATTAATTTATAGTCAAAATTATATTTCTTTGGCTGACATTTTTGTCGAAAGTATCTTAAGGTCCTTTGTATAGCTAATTTGTTCCTAAGGACTCCTCAATTTTCATTTGCCTGGTGCCTTATTGAGTAATAAGTATTTTGTAATACTAAATAGAATATGTTTCAGAGACTCAGCACCTTCAGAAATAAAATCATCTCAAAGCTTGCTTAGACAAATGAAAATGCATTGAAATTTAGCACAACTTTATTTTCAGGAATAAGACATAATATTCAAAAGATGTTGAGTAAGTACCACTTCATAGAGTTGTTCAAAGAACAGGATGTATTAAATGACAGAAAATGTTAATAGAATTTTTGTCACTGATGTCTTGCCAAATAACTTTGTTTAATACCCAAGTACAGTAATCATTTTGAATATATTTAATCAACTTTTTTCAGTCTCATCAAAAATTTAAGTTTTGGTTTTTTTCTTTGTTTGTTTTGATGGCAGCTTATATATCTCCAAACGGCAGTTACACATTTATTTCATATCTGAAAGTTGTCTTTTTAATCATATAGCCATGTTCAGTACTTCATATTGATTAAAGTACTTAGTATTAATTATGTCCTTGCTATATACTTCCCACTAATTAATCATTTTAAAAATAGTATATAAGAAAATAATGAAAATCATAACTCTACTGCCAGCAGTAGAATCATGAAGGATTCAGGTGATTACTTTAAGCAGAAATAAAGTATAAAATGGATTGAAATTATTCAAAATAATCACTTCAAGAACTGAAAATGACCAAAGGCAAGAAACAACTTGAGAAGTGTTTACTCATGAAAAACTGTTCTTTCATTGGTTAAGAAAAATGAATTTGTGCCCTTTCCACACTAAATTGCTCCCATCTTCAGCTCAGAGGGTGAAAACTACAATTTCATTTGCAAGGAGAAGAAAGTTTGTCCAAAGGACAAAGAACAGCACTAGAAACCAAAGAGGAGTTTGGAATCAAGATAGTCATAGAAAGGCCAAGATAAACTCTACACTTATTACTGGATGACTTCTAAACTATGAATGCAAGCAGGATAACCAGCATATTACAACCTTGGAGAAACTTGAAAATTTGCTGCATCTTGAATGCATTCCTTAATCCACAGCTTAGTGGGTAGAAGATAGAAAATATATTGGTTTTTGATGTCTGAGCATAGCTTCTGTCTAAATCATTGCCTGATTGTGGAACTACACAGGCACAAAATAGACCCTAGGAACCAATGATAAAGAAGAGTGAGCAAGCAGACACATCAGTGGATAGATACCACAGACGACACAGATTTCACACATGGGGACCAGGAAAGTTAATTGCCTACTAAAACAAACAAAAAATAAAAACAGCAACTCTCAGAAGAGCAAAATAGAATTAAGAGTCATTCCAGTATATTATCTAGTGTCTGGTTTTCAATCAAAAACTATCAGATATGCAAATAAACTGAAAAATGTGACTCATAATCAGTAAAAAATAAGGAATCCCATAAGTTGGACAAAATAAACAAAGACTTCAAAGCAATTACTATAATATGTTGCAAAAATTAAAATAGGACAAAAATAGGTCCAAAAAATTAAAAGAAAATATGCTAATTATATAACAGCAAATAGGGATCTCCAGAGAAATTAAAACAATAAGAAAAAAAAGGAGGAATTCTAAAGCTTAAAAATACAATAAGTGAAAGTAAAAATTTACTAGATGAGTTCAATATCAGCATTGCAATGATAAAAAAATATTTGTGAACATGAATATATACCAAGAGAAAGTATCTAATTTGAAGAACACAGAGGAAAGAATTAAAGAAAACAAAAAAAAATCATCTAAAACAGAAGCTAAATCTTTCAGGAGATCACTAAAATAAAGAAACCTTTAGATAGAATAAGTACTTATCTAGCTAAATCTTTAGTTAGAAGAAGAAGAAATGGGTGAAATATACATTACCAATATTATATATGAAAAAGGGAACATCAGTACAGAGCCTACAGATATTAAAAAAATAAAGGAGTATTATAAACACTCTATGCCAATTTTTTTTTCACTTTATATGAAAATAACAAATCCTTCAAAAGACAAAAATTATGAATATTAGTTCAAGATAAATAGAAAATTTGAGTACTACTATATCAACTAAATAAATAAAATTGGTTATTAAAAACCTTCTCTCAAAAAAAGGAAGTACAGGTAGCTTCACTGGTGAAGTCTATCATTTAAGGAAGAAATTATGCTAATTCTGACCACATGTTCCCCAAAATAAGAAAGAAATACTTCTGAATTCATATTATGGGCCCAATAATACACTGATAACCAAACTAGATAAAGATGTCATATGAAAGCTAGAGACTGATATCCTTCATGAACATATACATAAAATTCCTTAAGAAAATATTAGTAAATCAAATCTAGCAATATATAAAAAGGACAAGGCATCATGATTAAGAGAGTTTTATCCAAAATATGTAAGTTTGTTTCAAATTTTAAAAAAAATCAATCAATGCAATCCATTATATCAAAAGATACTCACTTATAAATATATTTTCCCCTGGCACATACTTCAGTATATTTCATTTTCAACCATCTATGCAATTGTGCTTATTCTCATATATGAGGAATCAGAGATCGGGGGGGGGGGGTCAATAATTGACCAAATGTCACATGTCATATGAAAGGAACAAGAATTATAGTCCAAGTCTACCTGAATCTAAGTTATTCTTTCTACTGTGGACTCTATCTCCCACTGATGACTTACAATAATATGAAAAATCTACATGGATGGATGAGAGTGTCTTAAGTGCCTCTATCACAAATTGTTTGTGTTTCCTCCAGTAGTACATTTACCAACATTCATTATCCTCTGGCTAATAAATACTCAATCCAAAGCAGTATGTTCCATGCTGCTGGACCCATAATAACTGTTCCATTTCTCTTGCATATTACCAAATGCCCAGCCTCCAGTCACAGTAATAGCTTTATAACATATACCATATGAAACATCAGATACACGAAAGTTCCCCATGTTTCATTTAATAAAAGACTGTCACCCTATCTGAGGTCCAAGGAAAACTGCAAATGCAAAGGGCCTGAGTTCTGCTTTGGAGGATGTTTTCTTTTTTCCAAAATAAGACTAGGATGACAGTTCCAGTGAGCTAACTCATATAACTAAACCCCTTAACATAAGTACCAGATTGGATCAAAAAACAAAATCTAAAGACATGCTTCCTTTGAGAAACATATCTCAGCTGCATGGATAAATATAGACTTAAAGTAAAATGTTGGAAAATAATACTTCAAGCAAATGTCATCCAGAGGAAAGCAGGTATAACCATACTTATATCTGATGAAACAGACTTCAAGATATAAAAGGTAACAAGAGACAAAGATGGATATTTTATAATGATAAAAGGGACAATACATTAAGAAGACATAACACTTCTCTCTCTCTCTCTCTCTCTCTATATATATATATATATATATATATATATATATATATATATATATATATATATATACACTACCAATCAGGGAGTACCAAAATATATAAAGCAACTACTAACAGAACTAAAGAGAGAAATTAACAAAAATACAATTATAGTAGGGGACTTAAATAGCCCATTGACAGTTATGGATAGATCATACAAACAGAAAATCAATAAGGAAATAGCAACCTTAAATGACACATTAGACCAAATGGACATAATCGACATATGCAGAACCTTTCATTCCAGAACGCAAGATTACATAATCTTCTCTAGTGCACATGGAACATTCTCAAGGACAGATCACATGTTGGGACACAAAAATAACCTCAGCAAATTTAAGAAGATTGACATCATACCAAGCATATTCTCTGACCACAATACTTTGAAATTGGAGATCAATTGCAAAAAGAAAACTGGAAAAAAACACAAATATATGGAGATTAAACAACATGCTACTAAAGAATGACTGGGTCAAAGAAGAAATAAAAGGGGAGATCAAAGGATACATAGAAACAAGTGAGAATGAAAATACAACATATCAAAACCTATGAGATGTAGCTGAAGTGGTACTAAGAGGGAAGTTTATGTCATTACAGGTCTATCTCAAAAAACAAGAAAAATCCCAAATTAACAGCCTAACATTACATCTCAAAGAACTAGAAAAAGAAAAAAGACAAATGAAGCCCAAAGTTAGCAGAATGAAGAAAATAATAAAAATCAGAGCAGAAATAAATGAACTAGAGAACAAAAGACAATAGAAAAAAATGCAACAAAAAGCTGGTTCTTTGAAAAGAGTAATAAAATTGACAGGCCCCTGGCTAGGCTTACTAAGAGGAACAAAAAAAAGGCACAAACAAAATCAGAAATGAAAGAGAAATTATTATGGATATCACAGAAATGCAAAGGATCATACACGAATACTATAAAAGATTATATGCCACTAAATTCAATAACCTAGAAGAAATGCACAAGTTCTTAGAAATATATAACCTTCCTAGACTGAATCACAAAGAACTGGAAAATCTAAATAGATTGATCACCACTAAGCAAATTGAATCATCAAAAACCTCCCCAAAAGCAAAAGTCCAAGACCAGATGGCTTCACTAGTGAATTCTACCAAACATTCAAAGATGGTTTAACATCTGTCCTTCTCAAAATCTTCCAAAAAAAAAAAATACTTGCTAACTCATTTTATGAGGTCAACATTATCCTGATACCAATACCTGGCAAGAATAACACACAAAAAGAAAACTACAGATTAATGTCTCTGATGAATACAGATGCAAAAAATACTAAACATAAGGCTAACAAATCAAATACAACAACACATTAGAAAGATTACACATAACGATCAAGTGGGGTTCATTCCAGGGGCCCAAGGATGGTTCAACATATGCAAATCAATCAATGTGATACACCACATGAACAAAAAAAGGATTAAAATTATATGATCATATCAATGGATACAGAGAAAGTGTTTGACAAGATACAACATACATTTGTGATCTAAACACTTAATAAAATAGGTACAAAAAGAAAGTACCTCAACATAATAAAGGCCATATATGACAAACCCTCAGATAATATCATACTTAATGGTGAAAAACTAAAAGCTTTTTCTCTATGATCTGTAACAAGACAAGAAGAATGCTTCCTCTCACCAACGTTATTCAACATAATATTGGAAGTCCCAGCGAGAGCAATCAGGCAAGAGATAAAAATAAAACTCTTCCAAAGTGGGAATGAAAAAGTAAAATTGTTGTTTTTTGCAGACATGATTCTTTATATAGAAAACTGTAAAGACCACACACACACACACACACACACACACGCACACACTTAAACGCAATAAACAAATACAGTAAAGTTGCAGGATACTAAAATCAATGTACAAAAAACCATTACATTCCTACAAACTAGCAATAAAATTTCAGAAGAAGAAATAAAAAAAATTTATTTTGCGATGACAAATAAAAGAATAAAATATTTAGGAATAAACTTAACAAAGGATGTGAAGGACCTATACACTGAAAACTATAAGACATTAATAAAAGAAACTGAAGAAGACTCACAGAAATGGAAGAATTCTGTGTTCATGGATTGGAAGAATGAACGTATTACCTAAAGCAATATACAGATTACTACAATCCTTATGAAAATCTCAATGGCATTTAAAAAAAAAATTGTCGGATTTGCATGGAATCACAAAAGACCCCAAATAGCCAAAGCAATCCTGAGTGAAAAGAACAAAGCTGGAGATATATCACACTCCCTGTCCTCAAATTATAATACAAAGTGACAATGATTAGAACAACATGGTATCAGGTCAGCCGGGTGGCACAGTTGGATAAGAGCATGAGCTCTGAGCAACAAGGTCTTTGGTTCAATTCCCACATGGGCCAGTGAGCTACTCCAGAGCTGAGCTGCGAACAGGCGGCCAGAGGGCTCAACTGGTGAGAGCAAGTGCTCTTAACAACAAGGTTGCTAGTACAACTCCCACATGGGATGGTGGGCTGTGAACCCCCATCCCCCAGCAACTAGATTGAAAGTGGCGACTAGACTTGTAGCTGAGCTTGCTCCCTCCACAGCTAAGACTGAAGGACAACAACTTGACTTGGAGCTGATGGGTCCTGGAAAAAACACAATGTTTCCCTTTCCCAATTCCCCAATACTGTTGCCTTTCCCAATTCCCCAATAAAATCTTGGGGAGAAAAAGCATGGTATCAGCAGAAAAACAGACACACAGGCTAATGTAACAGGCTTGAGAACCCAGAAATAAATCCACACATGTATGGCAAATAATTTTTGACAAATGAGCCGAAAGCCTACAATGGAGAAAAGACAGCCTCTTCAATAAACAATGCTGGGAAAATTGGAAAGCCACTTGCAAAAGAATGAAACTAGAATGCTCTCTGTCATTATACACCAAAATCAATTCAAAATGGATCAGAGACCTAAATAAGACCTGAAATAATAAATTACATAGAAGAAAATATAGGTACTAAACTTACGGACCTTGGTCTTAGAGAGGATTTTATGAATTTGACCTCAAAGGCAAGAGAAGTAAAAGCTAAAGTAAATGAATGGGGCTCTATTAAACTAAAAAAAAACCTCTGCTCTGTACAGCAAAAGAAACCATCAACAAAATAAAGAGGTAACCAACTGAATTTAAGAAGATATTTGCAAACAACACCTCTGATAAAGGGCTAATTTCAAAAATATATAAAGCACTTATATATATAAAGAATTTGTAGAGTTGTACACTCATTAACAACAACAAAAACAAACAATCCAATAAAAAAAAAGGAGCAGAGAACGTGAACAGAGACTTCTCCCAAAAAGATATATGAAAAGATATTCAACTTCAATAGCTATTAAGAAAATGCAAATGAGAACCACAATGAGATACTGCCTCACACCTGTTAGAATGGCTATTTTCAAGACAAATAATAGCAAAGGAGAGGTTGTGGAGAACCCTCATACACTGCTCATGGGAATGAAAATTGGTACAGCCACTATGGAAAATGGCATGGAGTTTCCTCAAAAAATTAAGAATAGAATTACCATACAATTTAGCAATCCCTCTTCTGGGTACCAACCCTAAAAATCTGAAAAAACTTATCCATAAAGTTACATGCACCCCTATGTTTATTGCAGCATTATTCATCGTGGCTAAAATATGATACAACCTAAGTGTCCTTTGACAGAGATTGGATAAAGAAGATATGGTACATATATACAATGGACTATTACTCAGGCATAAGAGAAGATGAAATACTGCCATTTGCAACAACATGGATGGATCTTGAGATTATCATACTAAGCAAAAGAAGTTAGACAGAAAAATTCGAGAACCATATGATTTCACTCATATGTGGTATATAAAACAACAAACAAACAAGACAAACAAATAAACAAAAACTCATAGACACAGACAACAGTTTAGTGGTTACCAGAGGGTAAGAGGGGAGGGAAGATGGTAGAAGAGGGGAAAGGGAGTCAAATATATGGTGACGGAAGGAGATTTGACCTTGGGTGGTGAACACACAATGCAATATATAGATGATGTGTTATAGAATTGTACAGTTGAAACCTATATAATTAACCAATGTAACCCCAATAAATTTAACTTAAAAATAAAAAGAGTACATTGGTTTCCCATTCAGTTAATGGTTATATTGAGTCTAGTGGTTATCAGCTCCTCCAATACCATATTGCATCAGAGCAGAAAGCTTCCATCTGCTCTTCCATGCTTTCATATTTCATGTAAGCCATTCCTTTCGATTTTGCAAATATGCCAATAAAGGTGTCAGACTCTGTTAGGAAAATCAACTATAAGCATATATCATCAATGCAAAAATAAAATTAAATCAGTGTTAGGTCTTCAATAAAGTACATTCCTGTCGTGTCTGATTACAGCTCCCTCAAATATCCTTTCACTGGTGAACACGCAGAAGTGCTGGAAAGATAGCAGAGACTGCAATTCCCAAGGACAAGGAGCTGAGATTTTTGTCTGTGCGATATGAAATGATAGCATTTGCTTTTAAAGCCAAACCCATTCAGTTAAGGTCTTCTTTAATATTTAGAACTATTAACTTATTCAAAACTACTAGAGCTATGTGTTTTAATATGAGCTAAGCAGAATAGAAATGACCATCCAAGTAACTACTTAGTTTGGTTCTATTTGTCTGGCCTTGAAAAACCAAGAACTAAAATTTAGTTTAATTATTTTTAAAAGACTTCCTGGTGCCACAATTTTATCCTTAAAACTCTCCTAGTCAGTTTGACTAATTTCATTCTTGGCATGAGTCGTGTTTAATGTTTTTCTTTACCAATTTACTGGTTTAGCACAGATTCTTTTATTTGTGATGTGTTGACACTGGAAACTTCTGGCTAACAAAAGCCAACTGTTAAATATATAGAAACTTTTATAGCCAGTTTTAAAACCATACATAGCTGAAATTGGCTAAAATGGTAGTGCATATACCATAGAAACTGACAAGAAGTACAAATCAGTACTTTTTTTTCTTTTCAGAGAGCTGATTTAATAGCACATTAATGACTACATTAGAGAATCGTAAAGCTAACCACAACCAAATTATCTTTCAATCTTTAGGAAGTTGCCCCATCCATAGTTTCTACTAAGAAAAAACTCTGTAGCCTTGGAGGGCGAGTTCTGTTTTATATGATGTTATCTCCTCTCCAATATTTCAAATACTTGTACCACCATGGTGGGTTCCAATCTCAAGTATAATCAATATTTAGACAGCACAATAACCCATGTGGTGTCTAATGTGAAAAATATCCAGAGGGGTGTCATTGTGAATAACTAGATGAACCAAGTTCTCTTTTGCTTCACCATAGGTAGAAGCACTACATTAATAAAAGGAGGAGAATCAGATTAAAAGAGAACCAAACAGATAAATGGACAATAAGGGAGTGACATAAGGATGAATCACAGCTTTGTAAGAAAAAAAAACGTTTTATTTCTCGAGAGACACTGGAACCTGCCTCTCAGCTCCTTGAATTCAGGACCAATTTCTAATACATGACATCACAAAGCCTGCTGTGATTTCTGAGATTCCAATCTCCCTTAATGCCATCTATATTCTTGTTATCAACCCTCAGGACTTTAGTTGCTTTCATGAGTATCTCCAGCCTGCAGCTGAAAGGTGAAATTCACAACAGCAACAACAGAACCTATTCGTACTGCATAGTCTTTCCTGGGTAATAGATCACAGATTACTCAGTAAAGGTAATAGATGACAGACCTTGCCTTCCATGACTCCAGAAGATGGCCCTGTAGCTCCCCCAACTCTATGACCTGTGGATGGCTACCCTGCATAATAACCCAATTCCTTAGTACTTGGGTGACCTAGACCTACATCTTTCAATGATAAAAATCTCTAAAATCTAGTTTAAAATATTCTATGTTGGGCCAGCCAAGTGGCGCAGTGGTTAAGAGCTGGCTTGGGATGCCAGCGGCCCCGGTTCAGGTTCCACATATGAGGGCCAGTGACACTGCCCTCAAAAAAAAACCAAAATCCTATGTCAGTTGGCCTTTCCATAGGGCCTTCAATGATGACTTGTTCCATGCCTAAATTTTAAGATGTTTTAGTCTTTAACAACCATGTATGTACTTCATAAGGTTTGGGAAATCATTTGCAAAATGCTACATATATGCTGAATGTAAGCATTTTTAAGGAGGAAGTTTCCAGAACTTTTAAAAGACTCTCAAAAAGATTATGACCCTGCAAAAAGATTATGACTGCCATAGATTTTACATGTTGCTTAGACGTGGTATTCATTAGTGTAAAACTAACTGCTTTAACAAATAGTGTCAACCAATAAGGGACTATTTATTGTTCATGTAACAATATGAGACAAATCAGCAGGTTGTCAGGGTAGGCTTTTTTGATAGGCTGATGGAAGCTCTGCTATCTTTAACATACATATTCCAAAGTGTCCCTATAAGTTATCTCTATTTCAATCAGCCATAATGAGAATAAGCAAGGAAGAGTGCATAGGGAAGATGATGAACCAAGTCTATTAATGACATATGTCATTTCTTGTCACATACCATGGTCTAGACCTCAGTGATATGCCATGTGGGTTTTGATGAAAACCTAACTTTTCGATGAAGCTTGAGTAATTGTATTTGTGCTTTCCTCTAACTTTTACATTTGTGTGGTTTCCTAATTTAATACCAAATTCATAGAATCAATTCACTTCATTCTATACAATAAAATACTTTTTAACCTTGGACAATGTTTTCTTATTCAGGCTTTGCCAAATTATGTTGATATGCTTCAATTCCTAATTTAAACACTCCTCCGTTTCACCTTCTCCCAGTCACATGAGACTCTTATAAAAGATAAATTAGCACCTCATTTGGGGCAATTATTTATACTTAACTCAAAAGTTGGGTAATATTGCTTTTAGTTCTATATAATAATATTTACAGCCCCACTAAATTTGAATTTAAACATTCTTCAATAAGGTATGAATGATCAGATAATTATGAAGTTCAATTTGATGAACTATGGACTGAACACCCCTTATCCTTATACATGATCCACTGATATTTCATAAACAGAACAAAAGTGAATCCCCCCATCCTTTTCTTTAGCCTATTCAAGAAAACATACAACAACTCTTTCATCTCCATAGCGACTCACTAGATGGCATATAACTCAGCTTATCATTTAAGTACATGAGTTCAAGAGAACAGTAGAATTTTAAAGCATTAGGCATGGGCACCTTTAATATGCCTTACATTGAAAAGAGTATTGTTATGAATAAACACCTGTGACATAACTATTTTGAGGACTGGAGTACATACAGATAATGGTGTTTTGGAAAAACTTGTAAAATCACAAGTATTTGAGGTTCGTTCATCTTCATATAAATTATTAACATGTGCATTGTGTTTTACCTGGCTACATTGAAATGAAGAGTACAGCAATAGTAATCTATTTAGTAAAATGCTCTGGCAACATTATTAAACCTAGTTTACGCCACTGTGACAAAGACAACAGAAGTAACATTGCATTTCTTTTCAAATACTATATATCTCAGACCTTTCACAAATTCAGATTGACCTCCTTCCAGCCCAATCGCAGACAACAGATCAAATTAAAATGGTTCTCTACAAAGTGGCCAAAGTCTGACTTAAACAATATTATGAGATTCTAAAGTAAATTTCACCATCAACCATGTGCATTGCTCATAACCGAGATTAGTCCCACCTTTTGATGGCTGGTCTCAATATCAGAATCAGAATGTTAAAACTAAAACAACTACATAATCTCACTCCATCTCTTAAAGAGAGGTGAAGAGGATGGTCCAAGATCAAGGAGTAGTTTACCAGTGGAGTTAGGATTATAACCCAGTGCTCTTTCCATTTTGTCACTTTGAGCCTCTATGTGAAACACCGTATGCTTGCATAATTTCAGGCTCTATGCAATTGTCATGGAGCACAGATTGGAATTACTGTAAAGTGTGCATAGCTCTTTGTCCACTAAGCATGAGGAGGGTTTGGCAGAAAAGAACGAATGTCTAAGAAATTCAAAACCACTCCATCAACCATCAGGGCAATTTTATCAGCCTGCAAATGTTTTTAAAAGTTCTTTTCAGATTTTTAAATCTTCAAAAAGAGATAAGTGAATCCTTTCATTTTCTTTCCCTTTTAAGGGAACAAGGGTGGGGAAAGGGTATAACATGGCTCATTTCTCTGGACTCTAATGCCCCCTTTGAATTTAACAGGTATTAGGTATTATGTAGCATTATTTACTGAAAATTTCCTGGAGGCTAAAAACTGGCATTGCCTCAAGGCTAAACTCTAGCCTTTTACAGCTGCAAAAATTAGCACAAAAAATATCCCTATTCATTAGCTGCCCTGAGTATGAGTATATATGATAAGACTTTAAGGCAATCCCCCCACAGAAGTCAGAAAATGGAAAGAAAGAAAAAATAAAAAATAATGAGTATGGGGTTCAAAAGGTTCTCTTTAATGTGAATCAAGCAGTTTTGCACAATGCAAGTAACTACAGGAATTTGCTATTTAGCAGTGATGGGTCATGGACAAGCTGGGTTTCTCCTGATCTCCTGTTGGGCTGGCAGCATGTGCTCAGTACCAGTCATCTGCCAGCAAATGAAGGATACTAACAGATTTCCCTATAATGAGCTCACCAGACTAAAGCACAAGTTTAAAGGAGAAGGTCAAAGATTCATGTTTGTTTAGCTTCCTCCAACTTGTTCATGTCTTCTTCAAATGTGCAAGAAGCTAGCCTTATCTTGCTTGCTACTGCTTCATGCTAAATTAGCCAACCTGTCAAATGGATCAAGGTAAAAAGGTCACAGCAGCCAAAAAAAAAAAAAAAAAAAAGATTGAACGACATACTGAAAACTCTATCACTACATTAGCACAAGTGCCCATTTTTTCAGTTTTTAATGACATGAGGATGGGCCTTAGGGATATTAGGCTCTGAGAAAGTGAACATGATATTAAAAATAAAATATTCCCCAAAGTCATCATTCTTGTGCTCAGCCTACAAGCACATCATGCCCTTAAGAGAGCATCGTTATTCTTCACCTGTAAGTAAATAAATGTGAGATGAGCTCCCGGACATTTCCAAAGTGGTAACATTTTTGCTGAACTAAATGATTGTTCAGCCAAGATGCAAAAAAAAAAAAAAAAGATGCAATACTAAAATTCTGAATGAACGCAATATGTCAGGTTATATTCTCTTAAGTCTCCATTCTCTCCAACACACTCTTATTCCAGTATTAAATTATTAATGTCCTGCCCCAGATAACCTTTCTCAATAGCCCTGCTCCCCATCACTGCATGTACAAAAAAAAAAAATCTTTCTATAAAGGTCACTGCAGAATTCCTCTCTCTGGAATGATACTTCTTTCATTTTGCTCCTATATTTTTTGCCTTCTCCTATAACAGAGTCTTGGCAGACACAAATAACACTCAAATGGCTTCTCAAAGGACCTAACAATATATTTACAAAGATATGGAAGAGGTTCATGAAACCAAAAACAGATGTTAAGGACCCAGAGATTAAAACAGTGAGACATGGAACAGCAAGAAGGACAGTGTCACTGCAGTGTTAAGAACTTGGGCGGTGGAGAAGGTGCTATCCTACTACAATTGAAATGTAGTTTTGGAGGTAACGACAGCTGTCAAAAAACACAGTCCAGATCAGATGGGAGGAGAAAAGGAAAGCCCTGACTTGACTCTCTCCCCACCTTCCAGTCTTTTACTGGTGAGTCCTTCCGGCCAACCTCAACTAGAAGTCAAAAGGCAAGATGACTCTGAGCTAGGATCGACCTCCCTGTGAGTAAGGGCAGGGCAGACTAGGAATGGGAGTGGATGAATTGGGGGGACACAATGGCAACTGAATGACCACTTGGCAAACTTTCCTTGCAGGAACCTTGAAGTTAAACTGTTTTCTTGTCTTGGGATGCTCAGCATTCAGCAGCATCTAGAGCACAATATTTACTCAACAACTATTGAACAAATCACTAACTCAGCTTGACAGGATAAAGATTTTGGTTTCTGTGCCAATTTTGTTCTTCCCCTGCACCAGTATGACTGACACTAACTTGCTCAACCTCTGGGTACATCTGTCAGAAGAGGGGGATTACTTAAGAGGTAGTGAAACTTAGGCTCATGCCATCTTACAATTTAGCCGTGAGTTGGTCCACTTTCTCTTCAAAGCAGCTCCCCTACTTCTAATGTAAAAGTACCTAACAGGTCTTACATGCAGGCTCATGCTACCTTCAAGTAATTCTTTGTATTCTGTAGTAATACTTGGGATACAGAGAATAGAAAAATCAGTGACTCATCATCACTCACTGAAAACTATTCTCTAATCAACATCTGACATTGCTTATATAATAGAATCAGTCATCACTTCTCTTATCTTAAAACAGAAATCTCTACTGTACAGCTACTCCAGAACTAGGACATAGGTAAGGTGCCACAAAATTTGTTTCCATCTCTTCCCTCCTTCCCAATGGTATCATGATCCTTTTGTTGAATCAATTCTCCTTTGGAAGATGAGCTGCAGATTGGTTTCATTTTTCAAGTTGTGAGCCATTAGAGGGTGGTGAAATCAATTAAGTTAACCATGACCAGCATTCTTTAATGTGAAGAATATGATAGGATAGGAATATAATACAACAAAATAGACAAAACAGAGTGTATTGCAGATAGCAAGGTCTGTGGCCATTATGGACTATACATGTTTGTTTTAGCGTGTACATGTAATTGTGTTATGAGATAAAATGTACTTCTTATTATGAGTTATGATGAAAAGATGTTGGAAATCCACTGTACTACTTGGTTATTTTTTTTAAAGGCATCCATCCATATCACAAAGGGGTAATTTCTGACCGTCCTTCTGAAATGGAAGTCTCAATAAGATACCTGTTTATATCTGTTTTTTTCTGTCTTCACATATCCACATTCAGTTTATACACAACTCATTTGATTAATAATGTTGAAAAAGAGCTCTTCCTTATAATTAATTCAAACCTTCTAACTGCAAAGAACCTTTTCTTGTTGTACCATCATCAAGGATTTTCCATATAATTCCATGTAATGTACTCGTATGTTGAAGGTGTTGTTAAGTCTTTGCTATGTTACCTCAATTTGCTTCAACATTAGGACAAGTTTCATTGCCTACCTCAGTTTTGTTTTCTACTTTCTTCTCTCTCAAGTACATTTCTAAAAAATAAGATGGAAAGGAATAGAGATGACCTTTTATAGACCAGGCAAGAGGAATTTTTCATAAAGAGGAAGCTAACTTTCCTGCCCAAAGTCATCCTTCCTTCTCTAGAAATATCTTGATCCCAAAATTATTGGTTATAGTTACTGGTATTGTAGAGATTTATATGCAGAAATACATATGCTAAATAAATACAAAAGCATTAAAAATTGCAATTGTGTTTCTAGATAAGTGGGCAAGTTACTGTTTCCTAAACTATGACATTGTGTATCATAAAACCTCACACTGAATCCATTAATATAAATTGCTTAGTACCATATCTAGTAGTAGTGCAGAGTAGGTACTAACAAATAAATTGAATCAATCATTGAAAGGGTCACCTGTTGCCACCTGTTAGCAGCTCACCTGCAGCTCAGCTTGGGCGTAGCATTCACTGGCCAATACGGAATTGAACTGGTGGCCCTGCTGCTCAGAGCTCGCACTCTAAGCCAACTCTTAACCAACTGAGCCACTCGGCTGGCCCTGGCCCTCTTTCTTAAAGCCAAGGTTCTCAACCTGGGGTCTATGAGTGTAGGGTTATGAGAATATACCTCTCTGATCTACAGCTGCTGGTGGTACAACTGACTTACAGTCCCAGCTTCTGCCCTCTGACATCCATTAATATTTTCTCATGGAGTACACACACACACCACAGGCTGCTCCCAGCTAAGGGTAGAGCATGGCAGGGACACTAAGGCATGCCTATTCCTAAGAGATGAGGAACTACTCTGGTGAGTAGCATTTCCTTGATAAACCCTCTTAGAATTATACCACAGTCCAAGATGGCCTCACCCCACCTTCCTTGCTTCCCCCTCTCCTTCACCTGAGGCAGGCCTGCATTGTGACCTAACAGTTCCCCCATCTCCTCCAGTTTCTTCCCCATTGTTGTTCACGGACCTCACCTCTAATACATCTCTTACAATTTAGCACCTGCTTCAGGAGGGTTCAGATTGTTAACATAATAACCCTTAATTTATGCACAAAATTTTATGTGAGTACATATATCCCTTTTTCATATTAAAAATACCTGTCAGGGCCGGCCGAGTGGCGCAGCGGTTAAGCGCTGGCTTGGGAAGCCAGCGGCCCCGGTTCGGGTCCCACTTATGAGGGCCAGTGACACTACCCTCAAAAAAAAAAAAAAAATACCTGTCAGTTTCATCAGCACTTTTAAATGGGTCTCAGTTCAAAAAAATAGCAAAAGCTACTCTAAGTCCTGTTCAAATTATGGATAATATCACCTCCAGTGCCCCAAGCCAAGTAAGTGCTTACAAAAGGCCAGTATAGGATATACCCTATGCCTAAGTGCTCTTTTGACATCATTTTAGTATTATAATGTCTATTCTTATTGGCAACACAAAATTCTGTGAAATTATATTATTATACTATTGATATCTGTTCTTGCTTTGATCTCCTATGACCAAAATATCCTAAGTCCTTTTATGTCCTGCTAATCTATAGCCATTTGATTCTCATCTTGTATCTCTGAACTTAAAAATTTTCTTCTCCAAGTTAACTGTTTTACATCTCATGTAACCCACTGTTTTGGTATTTACACTCTTAACATTCTGAATGTATCAAAAGTGGCATCTAGAAAACATTTGCTTTCATTAAGAAAAACTAAAACTTATTTATGAAAGCTCTTTTACTCTTTGGAGACCCTTGAAAGCAATTCTATGGGTTACATTGGAAAAAGCATTAAAATTTGAAAGCAATTAAAATTAATTTTTTACAAGCTAAGAGCACCCAAAAGCATCCAAAACCTTAAGTTATAAAACCTTTAAGTGCACACTTTGCATTTTTAATGTTACCAGAATCCCAAAGGTTTGGAACTCACAAAATAGAAACTTGCATTCAATTATACTAAATCTTCTACCTCATATCTGATGCCAACATTCACCAATGAAAAGACAGCATTGACTTCAAAACTGTTCTTCTTTCTTCATTTCTTACTCTTGCAATGTTTCTTAATGATATATAAATATTTCATTTATTTTTCCAGCTTTATTGCAATATAATTGACATTTAACATTGTGTAAGTTTAAAGTACAAAACCTGTTTATCTGACACTTGTATATACTGCAAAATTACCACCCTAGCATTACGTAACACCTCCATCTTGTCCCATAATTACCATTTTTTTGTGATGAGAAAATGTAGTATCTTCTCTCTTAGCAACATTCAAGTATATGATACAGTATTTTTTACAATTTATTTTAAAAAATAAAAACTAATTGATCCATTTCTCACAGGACCCCTCCCTCAGCCTCTGGCAACCACCGATCTGTTTTTATATCTATGCACTTGGTTGTGTTTTTGTTTGTTTTTCAGATTCTACATATGTGAGATCATATAGTATCTGTATTTCTCTGACTTATTTCACACAACATAATGCTCTCAAGGTCCGCACATGTTGTCAAAAATGGCAAGATTTTATTCTTTTATAATGGCTGAGTAATATTCCATCATACATATCACATCTTCTCTATCTACTCATCCGTGGATTGACACATAGGTGGTTTCCATATATTGGCCATTGTAAATAATGCTACAATGCTCATGGGGGTGCATACATCTTTCTGAGTTAGTGTTTTTATTTTCTTTGGATAAATACCTGGAAGTGAAATTGCTGGATCATATGGAAGTCCTATTTTATAAAACTTTTTGAGGCACCTCCATACTGTTTTTCCTAATGGTTGCACCAAGTTGCATTCCCACAAACAGTGCACAAGGTCTTCCCTTTTCTCCACATCCTTACCAATGCTTATTATTTCTTGTTTTTCTGATAATAGCCATTCTAACAGGTGTGAGGGTGATACCTCATTGTGGTTTTGATTTACATTTCTCTGATGATTAATGATGGTGGTAAGCATCTTTTCATATAGCTGTTGCCCAATTGTATGTCTGCTTTGGGAAAATGTCTATTTAGATCTTCTGCCTATACTTTTAATGTTTGTTTATTTGTTTGTTTGTTTTGATATTGAGATGTGTGAGTTCTTTATATATTGGGGGTAAGAGCCCTTATCAGATATACGAAATGCCAATATTTTTTCCCATTTGGTAAGTTACCTTTTCATTTTGCTGACAGTGTCCTTTGCTGTGCAGAAGCATTTCATTTTGACATAGTTCCTATAATACAGAATCACTAGTTACAAGCACCATTCTGTACTTTAGAGCCTCAGAACTTGTTAATCTTAAAACTGGAAGATTTTACCTTTTGACCAATATTGATAATGCATATTTTAATGTATTTACTTAAGCATATAGTTTTTGATCTCCCTTTTTGAATCAAACAGGTAACTTATGAGTATCTATGTCTTCCTATCTATTCTACTAAGCACTTTTTGGGCTTTTGTGATTGCTTGTACATGCATTCAATATCTGTCTCCTTAAGATTCTATGACCAAAGTCCTGCGACTCCATGTTAATCCCTTTTATGTATAAACAGAACCTGGTAATTTTATCTCTCTAACTGCTGAAAGAACTTTACTATAGGCTGGTATTATACTTCCCATCAGGCCTGGATTGGGGGATCTTATTTTCCAGATTTAATCACACTGCTTCCATTTGGATTAACTTGAAATAGTAGTTATTTCTTTAAAATAAGTTCTGTCACAATTGCAAGGAAAATTCCATTTGGTGGTGGAGTTCCTGACTAGTAGGTTCCTGACTGCCAGGTATACTACAAGCCTGGAGATGAAGGTCTTGACTCCAGGCAAGTGGTGAGAAGCTTTTTCAATCCCTTAGGTCAAATTAATATTTACGTGTAGCTTTTTGGAGGTGTTCTTCCTTCAAAACTCAGCCTCCATCAAACCACTGTTCTAAAACATATAATCTGTAGAGAGTAGAAATAACAGAAATAGTCTTGTCATTCAAGAAAGTGGCCTAGGCAACAGGTACTAAACTCTCTTCTGGATAGCTATGTTAAGCCTACTTATTTCTATCGTATAGCTCCCACACTGTGATATGAAGCGGGAGGAAAAGCAGTTTCACAGATCCTTGGTTATCAGCATACCTTTTTAAAATTAAATATAACAGCATAGTGAGTTATTATGAGAAACACCCAAAGGATGAGACTAGCAGAGAAAGGGGCAGTATGCTTATCACAGGCAACAGTGAACTCAAATGTGATGTCAACTCCAGCTCTTACCATTTGCTCAAAGGAAAGCACATCCGGAAGTAACCACCACCAAATGACCACGCTCCAGAAAGCTGGTGATTCAGGTTTATTTCCTAATTAGGAGGTAACACAATGTTTAGGGAACTTGAATTAACTTCTTTGTGATGGGGTATGCCTAAAACATTCTATAGACTAGAAAACATAAGATGCCTAACAACATTCCACACACCGTTGTTATGCACATATTAGATTCCTCTTCATTACTTTTCCCCTTTCCTCTGTCTACTTTTCCAAAATAATTAAAGGTTATAAACCCATAAGGGCAGGGTCCTTGTCTGATTTAGTTCACCAATATGTCTCCAATGCACAGGTTCATACGTGTATTAGTTAAGGAGAGGTTTCAATCAATCATTATTATTGAGTGTCTGGTTTTTGGCCTTGTGCTTGAGGTAAGAGCCATGATAAATTAGACAGTATTGTTGTCTATAAAGAATTCACAGCTTGGTGGCAGAAATCTAGATATACGAGTATAACTATTATGCAGAGCAATATAACTATTGTAATAGAGGAGAAACAGTATCTAAAAAAACATGTGAGTGTTTGCTACTGAAGTAAGAAGATACTGAACCCAGAAAGCTCTCTGAAATATGAAACGATTTCACTTGTACTCAAAGACTACATATGGAACATTAATTGCTCTGTGATTCTTGTTGCACATCTGTGCATGAGTGACCAGCAAAAGAGGTAAAACCACTCTGAGTATAGTGTTCCTTTATCTGACAGTAGAAGTACATTTTGAGCATCAGTCCAAAGAATATCAAAGTCAAAAAACTAAAGTGAGGGAAGTCAGGACACAGCAAGACTGGGACAAAAGTGGATTCAGGAAAACTGAGTACCCAGTGTGAAATTCTGGCCTAAGTGGACAACAGCAGGGATCTCCAAGCTTGGAACTAAGGGCTTATTACCAGGTGAGAAGCAATCATGGCTTGCCTTGGATCAATAAATGAAGTAACATAGCTGAGTGAATGATGCAAAAATGATCAGAATTGATATTTCACACCAAATCTCAGCTTTTGCAAAAAAAATTGAGGAGAGAGAACATTGCCTTTTATATCAATCTCAATAACATGCAAATATTAGTCTCTCATTAAATGGTTGTGGAGTGAAACACGATGAGAGAGACAATTCATGTGAGGTTACAGCTTTCCTATCTAAGTTGAAGGATGATAACAATGAGTTATAAGATGAACATGGATTTTGAAACAATACCGGCCTAGGATTGAAACTTGAATCTATGTTTTATTACATGTGCAACCTTGAATGATTTCTTCCAAGCCTCTGAGACTCAGTTTCCTCATCAGTAACATATGGATGGTACGATTGTTATAAGGATTAAGTGAAAAAATACATACAAAGACTTTGTAAGTGTTTTACACATATCAGTTAACTAAATATTGGATATTTTTGCATGCTACAATTTTAAATTTTAATTTAGCTGTCTCAAACCCTCCAAATGGAAAATAAAACATATATACAAAACTCTAAAGGAAGAGGGAAATTAAGAGCTCTTGGAAAACAATCTGGAAATAACCTAAAATTAGATTAATAGAAACTTTTTTGTATGGTGATGGAGAGTAAGGAGCAAGATTTGAATGTAACAAGCTTCCCTGCAATTTGATGGAATTCATATTACATTATGTAGATAGCAACTGAAGCGCCTTAATTAAATCATCCCAAATAGAGAGGCTGTGGCTTGATTTCCCTCTCATCAACTGGTCTTCAGGGGCCCTTCTAACCAAATCAGCTAAGTCAAAAGCTACCTTTGCCTCTTTTCTCCAGAGTCACAGAGATGAGTCAACACCACAGTCAGCATCAGATTGATTGTGGCCTTTGGGGAGTCACATGGATCCATGTTCAGAATGCCCAGCTGCTTCTGAAGGTCAAGCGTGCCTTGTTTGAATGAAATATTTATTCCTGAGAACACACTGCCAGTTCTGAAACTTTCTTGAAGCCTGAAGTAGAACATTTCCCTTGAGGAAGTTTTCACTGGGGGAGCTTTATGGTTGTCTGTGTAGTCTGTCAGGAAAAAATTACTTGAAAATGTGTTTAATTTACCTTATTACCTAAAGGAAAATGTGCTCCAATGTTGCAATAAAATTACGGCAGCATAAATATGCTTTGGGGCACCTTCCAGTATATAGCATTAAAAAACTGTAATATATTTTTCTGAAGAGACTGGTAAAAAGATGTGGAGTGGAAATTTTAATTAAGAATTGCACATTTTAAAAAACAATGCTTTCTCTTCTTCCCTGAGAAAAGTTCCTTGACAAATACTACACTTTAATAATAGCACTTTCCACCGAGTTTCTATAAACATTATTACTTATATATGTTAGTTTCTGTCATTAATAATATTCACATATTGCTTTTAATTGTGCTTTATTTCAGTTTTACTTCTCTATAATAAAATTCAAATTCATTAAATATAGATTGATTGACTCTTCAGAGTTCACACAACAAACCCTAAGCATGTGCTTTGTGTAAGAAGCACTATAATATTCTAGAAGACAACATGCTGTAGTAATTGAAAGTGTATACTATAAAGACCAGTGACTTTGAGTTTAAATTCAGCCTGTACAGTTATAGCCTTATGACCTGTGGCCATTTTTTTCAGTTCCCTGAGCCTCAGTTTCCTCATATTTATAACAGTACTAATGATGCCTTATGAACAGCATTGCTTTAAGAGTTCAATAAAATAATATTCAGAGCTCAGACATTTCCTAATATACAAGATGCAATCAAACATTATGGTGAATGTTTAAATTAAAAAAAAAAAAATTATTCATGACAACACTCCGTGTCACACATAGCTTCTGGTACAGCAATTTCTGTCAAATAAAAACATTACGGTGTGTCCTCACCCACCTTATTCACCAGATCTGGTACCATGTGACTGCTGGCTCTTCCCCAAAGTCAAAATGACCATGAAAGGCAAAGGTTTTGAATTGACTCAGGACATCGAGGCAGCCACAACAGCACAACTAAAGACACTCACGAAAGAGGACTTCCAGAACAGCTTCAGAAAGTGGCAAGAACGATGGGGTAAGGGTGTTCACCGTGAGGGGGAGTATTTTGAGGGGAATTAATGGAAATGTGTCTTTTACTGTAATATTTTTTTTAATTTAAACATTCACTGTATTTTGTGATCACACCTCATATAATATGTACTCGATAAATGTGAGCCCTTCCCCAAGCCCTGTGTGTCAGGTGCTGGAGAGCTCTATGATAAATGTGTCAAACTCCCAGGGGTAGGGATAACTATTATATTTATACCTCAAATCTATGCTAACACATTAATCATTGTAAAGGCAACCCTGCACTACACAGGCTCCTCGCTTATCCCAAGCAGTAAGTACTAAATGAGACCTGATATTTCCAGAGCTGCAATATATCTCATTTGGGATATTTCCTAAAGAAATCTTGGCACTAGAAAATCAGAATGCATTCATAGATTTGTCTTCAGCTTATCTCACGCATTCTCTTACATATAAAGCACTTTATAGTTTATAAATGAGCACAGTTAATTTACATACCCTGAGGTGGTGTTGATTTGCTCGCATTTAAAAAGGAATACTCTATCAAATGATGGAGTTTAGTCTATTAATAATTAGGAAGAGTTCTATGAAATTCCACCAAGACCATTCTTTCAACTTAAAGGTTGCAACTGCTATTCAGAGGAAAGTTTTTAATTACCTCCACAATCCCTCTCAATTCCACTATGATTTATAACTGATTGAGATTTGCCTCCTTCTGTATAATTCTTGGCCTGGCATTCACCGATCTGGACACTCTCTCTCCTGTCTTAACTGCCTTCTTAAAATTGGAAATTTGTTAACACTAATCTTAGCTTGTTTCTCAGAGTTCTTCTAGTGAAAGGAACCTCCATGTGACACCCTGACATTTCAGGAGGAAGAGACTATTTGCACAAGATCTTGCACATTTGAGTTAATTATGTGCATATTAGGTAGTCAGTATATATTTTTGACTGACAAGATTTTGTTGCATTCTCTAAGAATTAGAATTAAGAAGTGACGTGTGCTCGCTTTGGCAGCACATATACTACCTCACATGTTTCCTGTTCCACGCATCTCTGATTACAATTTAGAAGCCTCTGTATCCATCTTGAACATGAACTAAATGGGGATAAGAGGTGATAAAAGAAAGCATCCCTGGGTGGCCGGATGTCTCAGTTGGTTAGAGCGCATACTCTTAACAACAAGGTTGCCTGTTCGACTCCCACCTCGGATGGTGGTCTGTGCCCCCTGAAACTAGATTGAAAATGGCAACTGGACTTGGAGCTAAGCTGTGCCCTCCACAACTAAGACTGAAGGACAACAACGTGACTTGGAGCTGATGGAAGAAAACACACTGTTCCCCAATAAAAATTTTTAAAAAAAAAGGATCCTTAGGGATTATTTAGAAAAGACTACAGAGTCACAGATATACAATGTCTCTCTGTCCCATTTGGGCCTATCTGGCCCCATTTTCACTCCAGATTTCATTCTTTCCTAAATTTGGGAATGCCTCAGTCAACTCCTAAACTGATTTTTGTCAAATCTAACTATTGTCCTTGTTTCTAGACTTTCATTCTCTGGGAAAATTAGCTTAGCCCTTTTCTTCCTTTCCTGAGATGGGTGAAACCACTTTATCCTTTCTTTCTAGTTTTCAAAGCAAGAATGAATTTGGAAGTCCCCAAGAGGATGTTCTCCTACAGGGCAGTAACAATGACTAAAACGGTTAATAAAACCTTGCAGGCATGGACTGTCAATGAGTAGGACAGCAGAGAAATTGGGAATTGGCTTCTGGGGTTAGACTCCCTGGGAATGAATCCCAGGTTCACCATTTTCTAGCTGTATAACCATGAGAGAGCTATTTAAAAACCGCTGAGCTTCTTTTTCAACTGTAATAAATGGATAATAAGAGTATCTATTTTCTAGGGGTTGTTTGGTAATTAAAATTAATAACCATGTTGTATTCCAGCTTGCAGCTTGGTCAGGGCCAATAAATATTAGCAAGTTATTGTTACAGAAAGATACCTTGATTTAAGTTTGACTGGATCATAACAGAAACCATATCACCCAAGGCATAGAACCCACTGAGAAAACCCCTGAGAAATTTATGACCTGAAAAAACACAGGTCATAAATGCTTCCCCAATATGTCTCATTAAAGAAAACCATTTTCTCTTTATTTCAAAAACAGCACTTAGATCCCTCAGGATTAAAGAAAAAGAGAGAAGCCAGTGCAAAACAGCACAACTCAAATGTGCCATCACTGCTGAGGTATCCTTTGATGTAGCCATCAAATTGCAATCAAAAGGCTAAATGAGCAGTATTGTTGGAAGGAATGAGAAGAAATGAGAACTCACTTAAGGAAAATTCTTGCTATGGGCTCTTGAAAATTCATCTCTCAGAAAAGAAAATGAACCAAAGATAAAAAATAAAAAGACTGTGCCAAGTCTTTTTAATTGATGAATAATTTATGGATAATCAGCAGGAACATCCATCCACGCAACTGATTAAATGCAAAGTATTTTGATAAGCAGAAAGTTACCACCATAGGCCTCAGAGGGAAAGGAAAGCATTGCCAGCAATCAATGTCAGTCCATCTATGGATGGGTGGGGCCCAGCCTCTTCCTAGCATCTTATTTCCCCACCCCTCACCCATCCTTTATCACTGGCAGGAAAAGTTACCTCCCCTGTGAGTTTCTTTCTCCTGTCAAAATGATAGAGGTTAAATGTGGATTTTTTTATAAAGGCAATTAAAATAGCTCTGTCACAAGTATGCTATCCCAGTGTGCCATCCTGATTTGCCTCTCTAGTGTGCACTGCTGCTGAAGGATGGTAATTGAAATTTGTCAATGTTGACAGCTGATGACTAATATGGAGATTTTCATTACATTTCCCTCCTGGAATGGGGAAGAGATGAGTGCATATTAAGCTCCAGATGGACGCAGCCTGACAACGGAAATGCAGGCATTGCTCAAGCCAGCAGTGCAATGACTGTTTGGGAGAACCCTAAGATGCTCTGAAATGAGTCTCTATGAAAACAGAGATGACATTCAGTTTCTTCATCTTCCATCTGTGTAGTCTCCTGGTTTTCAGTGTTCCCATTATCCTTGCAGCCCATGTATGTTAACATCAGCTAGAAGCCCCACTCACCGCTAACCTTGGGCAGAGTCAGTTTGAAAAGGGTGTGTAAGTGTTACTACACCTTCAAGTTTGAAAGGTTGTGCTTTTATAATATAGAAACCCAGGAGCTCTTTCTACTATTCATTTGTGTTATTTTATATTTTGTATATGGTTTTCCTGTTCATCGGAATTGCTAAAAGAAATCTGATTAATTATACTCTCCAAGTATAATTCTGCCGATAAATACCAAGAAATCACCTTTAGTTAAAATTTTGCTGAGTTTTGGCATTGGTCAAGAATAAATACTCATTTAAGTGAATGGCTGGTGTGTGGGACAGAAAGTGAAAGGGTTCTAAGGTTGTGGTCATGTCCTATCCCCGTTAACTACTGTCACATAACAAACTATTCCAAATTCAGTGGATGAAAACAACAATTTGTTTGTTAAATCAAAGAAATCTGTTAAGTCAGAAATTTGGGCAGAGATCAGCTACGTGGTTCTTTAGTTTCCTGTGGCACTGAGAGAGTGATCCTGATAGTTTCCAGCTGACAGATGGGTTGGTCTGGAGGGTCTAAGATGGCTTCACTCACATCTCTGTATTTTCTTATTTTCTATATTCTTGATCTCTGGTGTGTGGGGCATTGTTGACCTGGGAGAGACTGCCCAGGGCTAGCCAGTTCATAGAGATAGCCAACTATTCCCCTGCAAGAGTGCAAAACAACCAATCTGAAGTTTATATCCTCCACCTACCCTTTTCATTGGGCTTTCATAGAGCATTAACACTCAGGGCTGGTATTCCACTGTCTTAATCACCCTACAGCCAGGTATCAGACAACTCAAGTCAGCCCCAACATGTGGAAGTTCATTAAAATTATTAGAATTAGCCAATTCCCCTGATTTCCTTGCCTCTCCAATTTCTTCCTGCAGTAACCAAAATAACAGCTCTTGTTCATGCTTTACCCTAACTCCTTCTGCCTTCTTACCAACCCCAGTGCTTTGCCATGTAGCCCTGTGTGTGAGACAGCATGGCATGCTCCTTCCTCTCAGGAACTATGAGTGACAATCAATGGCAATTCTCTCCCGACCTGTTGGCCTCATTATGCCTGAATGATAATAAAACGAACAATTAAATTAATATATACACACACATACATACATACACACACACACACACACACACACACACACACACACACACACACACACACTGGGGGTGCCAAAAAAAATGTACAAATGAACACATTGGTCAACATTGCTCAAGCAGTAGTTTGCCATAGTCAGGAATATCTGGACACTGATGGTAACCACTTTGAGCACCTCTTGTAATTGCAGAAGTCAACAATGACTTGTGTTCATCTTTTGCTATTGGTATATATTGAGTGTTATAATTTTAATACAGTTTTTTCCTTTCTTAAAATGTGTATATGTGTTTTGGGCAATATATATCACTATATCACTATATTACTATCTCTCTCTCTCTCTCTCTCTCTCTCTCTCTCTCTATATATATATATATATATATATATATATATATATATATATATATGGTGTATTGGCAGGGATGGCAGGCAGGCTGTGCTCTCCTGGAACTGTCACATGGAACACCTACACATGAACTCAGAAAAGACTTATATGGCAGCTCAGGGTACCCAGAAAGAGGGTTCCAAGAAGCCTGGGCAAAAGCTGCAAGGCTTCTCATGATCTTGCCTTGAAGTTTCAGAATGTCACTTCCTCTGAACTGCCCAAAAAGTCACTAAGTGAGCTTAGATTCAATGGAGACAAATTAGCTTCCATCTCCCAATGGGCACAGTAATAAAGAATTTGCAACCATCTTTAAACTACTGCAAACAAGTTCACTTCAGTCTAGCCTTTACAGATCCCTAATTAAAGATCAGTGCTGGCGGTAACTCTAAAGGAATTCTAAGGAAAGTTGTTTCCTAATCTTGTGATCTCGTGGGGATTAGACAGTCATCTCCAGGAGTATTACCTAGTATTCCTGTATACTTTCTGGCCCAGATACATCTGACTAGTATAGTCATTAGTGCAGAAAGCAAAAATTAAAAGGAATGGGGGAGGGGAGGTCCAGGAGATAAGCTCCATCACATGCCTGGGGTAAGGGTGACACAAATAGCTGTATCTCATGACTTCATGGAGGGAGCCATGACTTCATGGAGACATTATGATGTGTACAAAGAGCTAGAGGATAGAAATAGAGGTGTGCAAAGGCCACTAATGAGGCATTAGTATTGGGACTGCATCCCATGCATTTGCTAAACCACATGCTTTTTAAATATGTATTTGCATTTGGATATAATGAGTGTAATTTGCTCTTATTGACCAAAATTACTTCAAATGTGAAAATGATGAAGCTTAAAAGTAATAACTCAACTGATCAATCACCAGTATGGTAATGGCCCCCAATTTAACCAGGAGCACTTTCTCCTGGGACCAGCCAGCTAAGAGCTAAGTCCCATGCCAAGAGTACATTTAGTGTTCCTGAGTCCACTCAAGCTGTGATGGAAATGTTGTCACCGCCAAAGTAGAGAGGAGAAAAATGCCAAAGAAGGCCTGTTTTACTCTTTGTTTGCCTCAAATGTGACAAAGGATATTTAAATGTGCAATGAAGCATTTTTTTTAAATACTGTGCCTATTTCTTTTCTATCAACATGTGGTAAAATAGGAATACACCCTGAATCTAATTACATAAAGAATATTGCACAAGCAACTTCCTTACATTTCACTAAAAAAAAAAAAAAAAGAGCAGTCATACTGCTGGACTACATTCAAGAAGTCAGTGCTTTCCTATTACCAGACAATTGTGCTATTTTACATAATCAGTATTCAGGGATGGTATTTTGCTAATAGGCAAAATCCTACAATGACAATTTAAATGGTCTGAAACATGCATGAGATAATTTGGAGTCACAGCTCTGCCAATTGCTAAACAAGTACGGCAGGAATGTCTGCTCTCTAAGTGTCAAGAGTGCTGTTGGGGGAACAGCCTGTCCTGTTCTATCTAGGAAACGGCTACATCAAGTCAGGAGCTCGAGCCAGCTAATGTCATGGTTTCAGACTCTTACTAGGGCAGAGTAAGTGTCTTCATGGCTAACGCCATTGCTCACCAGGGGCGAGAACATAGAACAGGCAGATGGGGTTTAGTGGTTCACAGTGCAAACTCAGGCTAGAATAACAAAAGATCTCGATTTGAGTCCTGGCTTTGCTGCTAATAAGCTCTGTGAGCTTGGGGAAGTCAGTGGGTCTTTCTTAAATGGAGTCTCCATCTGTTTTAAAAAATAAATACAGGACTTAAACCTCCTAGAGCTGTAAGGGTTAATTGAAATATTACATTTAAAATAACTCTAAATCTGATGACTAGTACATACTCCATAAAAGTTGACATCTGCTGTTTAAAGTGAGAAATTAACATAATTTGGAAATGATAAACCTTACATGAATGGGCTTTAGGGGGTCAATGAAATCTCAGAAAATGTGACAAAATTCACAGTTCTTCTGGGAAGAGATTTCCTGACTGTCATGAAAGTCTCAAATGGGTTCATAACAGCAACAAATAAAGTAATAATCACTAGTTTATGCATTTTCCAGGATAGCAAAGGTATGTTTATAGACCTTCAGCAAGTCTTTTGGACATGTTACTTAGTACCAGGCACAATGCTAAGCTCTGAGGATATAACAATGAGTCCAGATGCCTTCCTTTAGAGAGGTGGGTGTGGAGGGGGGAGAGCAGACATCAGTGACTAACCCATAAATGAGTGTGAAATGCGATAGATAGTACAGAAACGAAACCAATCTAGATCATTTCTTAGAAAGGTTCTGCTCAAGCCTAACAGTTGAGTAAATGTGGCCCGTTGGCTTGGGATGGACAAGGGAAAGTGACCTCACATGTGGCTAGCATGGATTAGAGCTGGTGGCTACAGCCCTGGGCCATAGGGATGGGTGCTGCGTGCATCTACTGTCCATCTTCAGAAGTCCTACTCACTGTCCACCTCCTCACTGAAGCAATCCAATGCTCCTACTGATTTGGCTAAAGTCTAGATGTATCACAGCTGGCCCTTTCTTCCTGTTTCAGAGTTGATTTATTGTGAAACCTCAACATACTGAAAACCTAACATACATTAACTTTTTTCAACAACTTCCCCCTACCACACTGTTTCAAGTTGGCTGCTTAGAAGCCATTCCCTAAACAACAACATTTTAAAATTTGTAACTGTGTATGATGACAGATGTTAATTAGATTTATCGTGGTGATCATTCTACAATATATAGAAATATTAAATCATTATGTTGTATACCTGAAACTAATATATTGTTCTATGCTAATTATACCTCAATACAAGAAATTATATTTTTCTTTTTTAAATGTTTATAAATATATCTATATATAAATACAAATTTATAAAATGCAAAAGGCCAGATGATAGTATATTTGCCTTTTCTTGCATGGTCTTTCCTTTTTTTTTTTTTCTTTTTCCACTGCTACCTCTCCCTCCCAACCACATCACTACCCTTTATAACATCTTTTTTAACACAGGTGTATACACACACACACACACACACACACACACACACACACAAAACTATGAGCATGGATAATAATGTAATTTCACTTTAATACATGTATGATACTAGCTGAATATGAAATAGAATCATATAACAAACACATTTCCACATCTCAGGGACATAGCCACAAGTCATTTACTATAGCTGTGTTTAATTTTTTATGGCTGCATAATATTTCATAGTGTGGATATACCATGATTGCTTCAGTCATTTGTCTAATGTTAGGTATTTACTTTTTCCAGGGCTTTATGCCATGAACAACTTTGCAATAAGTACTCCTGTTCATTCATATATGTTTCTGTACTGGTAAATCCCAAGAAGCCGTCTGCTCAGTCAAAAGTTATATATCTTTATAATTCCAATAGCTAAAGGCAGTTTATTTTCCAAAACCACTAGGCAATTCAGTTGGCCTCCACCCATCCTCACAGGTATGTGTGGAGTATGCAGTGTAAACTTCTGTGCCCTATCTGAACCCCTCACTCTGACCCAAAGGACTTGACCCTACCAGGAGCTGCGTGAGTTACAATTCAATTTTCACCACTATATTGACCCTTTGCCTTGAATTCTATTCAATTATTTTACCAATATTTATCGAGCCACAAATATGTGCCATTACTTTGTTATGTACCTTGGGCTCTGGAGATAAACAAGATACCTGAATGCAACTATGAATGAATGTTATCAAAAATAAATTGGAGGTGCTGGGAAGTCTGAGTTAGGGAAAGGTTACCCAGTCTGGGAAGACTTTTCTGAAGGAAAGAAAGATTTAACTTTTTAAAAAAACTCATTATATTAGATTCCTAGGGCTGCTATACTATATTACCCTAAATTTAGTGCCTTAAACCACTTTGCCCTTTTTACCCTATGTATTAGTTTCCTGATGCAGCTCCAATAAATTACCACCAACTTGTTGCTTTGAAACAATAAACATTCATTCTCTCACAGTTCTGGAGACCAGAAATCTGAAATCAGTTTCACTGGGCTGAAATCAAGGTGTCAGCGGAGCTGTGATCCCCTCCAAATACTCAAGGGGAAAATTCGACCCTGTCTCTTCCTGCTCTGGTGGCTGCTGACATTCCCTGGCTTGTGGCTACATCACTCCAATCTCATCCTCCCTGTTCACATCACCTGCTCTATTTCTATGCCAAATCTGTCCCTGCCTCTTCCTCTCACAAGAATACATATGATTGCAATTGTATGATTGCATTCAGGGACCACCTGGAATAATGCAGGAGAGTCTCCCCATCTGGCAGTCCTTACCTTAATCACATCTGCAAAGCCATTATTTGCCATATAAAGTAACATTTACAGGTTTCAGGGATTGAGACATGGAATCTTTGGGGGCAAGGAGAGCAGCATTATTCAGTCTGCTGCACTCATTTATTTATTTTAGTTTTGCATTGAATTTATATTCAGATATTCTCACTATTGATTAGAAAAATGTAGCATATGATTTACCCATGATTTTTGAAAAATAATACAGACAGCGACTAAGAAAGGGCATGGAATCTTGATCCAGATTGCTTTGGTGGGGTGAAGACCTGAAGCATTCACTCCATTTCCCTAAGAACTGGCTTTGTTATTTTGAAACACGAGCTACCTCCCAGAGATTGTGTTGCTATATCTGAGATTTGAAATATAAGAGATAATACTTGTAAAGCACTTTTATACACACATACACGTGATGTATTCTGAATACTAAATTATTGGGTGCTCCTAGTTAAGTCAATTTTTTTGCAATAGTTTCACCTCAAATTATTACCATGTACTACTTTTCTCCTCACTTTAAAAAATAATTTTTCATTGTCTGTTCCCCTTTTTGGTTCCAGTCCTTTCAGCCCTTTATTTTCTGCACCTGAGCCATTACGTTCCCAGTTTTTCCTAAGAACTCTGTCTTAATCAGGTTTCCAGTTTGCCTTGCACCTAAACTCTATTGAGTGAGGATGCTAATTATTTCTTTCTTTGTTTGTATATTTATCAAATGTTATCATGAACTAAATCAATTCTTTAGAGTCCTAAATTGACCAGAATTTATTTTTCTACCTTGTACATTAAACGAGAAAGATAAATTCTCCCCAAACTTATTTTTCCACCTAGTAAAAAACAGTTTGAAAGAATTTATTAATCATTGTATATGTGTGTATGTATGCCTTTAAGTTGGCACAGAGCTATCCAGTCTCTAGAAAACCCAGGTTATAGCTGACATTTACGTTTGACAAGAAACAATCTATCATTGAGCCATGACAATATTACTACTCAATCACTGATACATTCTTTTAGCTGAGATTTGGTTTCAGAGTCCTTCTGAATGGGACACGCCAGCAATCACCAGTTTGTCAGGATTGGCACCCGAGGGAAAAACTCTTCTTTTTTAAAGATTTTATTGGAGAATTGGGGGAGAGGAACAGCGTTGGGGAATCGGGGAAGGGGAACAGACAAGTTGCTGTCCTTTTGTTCTTCAGTCTATTTGCAGAGGACATTGATTCACTGGCCCACATTGGTATCATCATTGCACCCTTCCCGGGTGAGGCAAATGGGTCGCCGGCCTCTGGATGTTCGCTCACCCCAGCTATTGGCAGCTCACACTGGCTTCCAGCCTCTCACACTGGCTGCGGGCCACTCACTGTAGCCTATGGCAGCCCACTGCAGCAGGGGCTGCAGCCTACACCGTCACCGGGGCTTGCACAGCCCAGCTCCAGGTGGAGCTGTTATGAGCTGTAGAAAGCAGTGTCACTGGCCCACATATGTGGGATCCGAACCGGGACCACTGGCATCCCAATCCAGCTCTTAACCACTGCACCACTCGGCCGGTCCAGGAAAACTCTTTATCATCCCTGGATAGACTCACCCTTCTTGACTTTACTCTGTATTTGAAATGTGGTCACAAATTTGCTCAGGTAAATGAGATGGAAAGTATATTCATTCATATGTCATGGTAATTTCACAGGGAACCCATGTTTTTAAGCATACTTTTATTAGAAATACAACTCTATGTGCTACTTCATCCAGCAAGCTACTTTCCTTGATTAACTCTTAAGGATAATGGTAGCTAGAATTCAGAGGACAAAAAATCATGTTCTATTTTCCCCTTGGTATACATGTTTTTTCTCTCCTACTCTCTGACACTTTCTCCTTTACTTTTTTCATAATAATAATAATAATAATAATAGTAATAAATATTGTTGTTCTAAAATAGTATGTACCATTTAAAAGTCTCTCCTCCACACTGAAATGTTTTAAGTCTATCAAAATGGGAAAATATGCTTTGAAATGCTTTAAGTCATGAATTAATGACTTTGTTTATCTCATCACCACAAGAAATCCAATAGATCTTGAGGTAAAAGACAAAACTCTCCCATGGGAAGGCAGGTAACTGACACCACAGAGGAGTATAGGAAATTAAAAACCGCACAGAGGAAATTGACAACTCGTTTTAAAACTTAAGTGTTAATTCCCTTGCAAGTGAGTCACAAGAAAGTGACTAAAGACTGAAAGTGACAAAGACTGAAATACTATATGTAAAACACAAATCAAAATCAGGACTGGTGACTCAGTAGCCATGTGAACAGCAGCAATATCCTTTATATCAGTCATCCCTTAATCTGTGATTTAGGAGGTCACCAAAAGACTTGACCACCAGTTAACTCTCTGGGACTATTTGGTTTTACTTGCTTTGTCCACCAGGCTGTATGTAGTTTTTTATATTTAAGGAAAAGAAGATTAAAATTGTTCTTTATTTGAATAAGAGTTGATAGAAAAGTCTATTGTATAAATAGGTTTGAGTAACACACTGTGAACCTGTGATGCAGATTTGCGTCTATACATTTAAATGCCCGTCCTCAGTGTGTTAAAAAGGATTGCGATAAAGAGTCTGACCCCATTTTTTGATGTTTGACAGCTGATCATTTTGAAGCCTCTCCCTTCCCCTTTATCCTTCTATCCCTATCTGATGACACTGACACAAAACCCTCAGATGTTCTCTCCTTTGGTTCTGATGGGGCATTCAAACCACAGTCAGGAGCCTTCTCTCCAGCCCTACACCTCTAATAACCATAAAAACCCAACCTACTGACCTTCTCTTGTTCTCCCAAGCCATTTTTGGACCAGCTTCATGTCCTGCATTGAACTTCCCAAAAGTCCCATGATGTCAGTAAGAAACCTTTTCATTCCCTCCTGGTGTGCATGTGGCATCATCATATTGACATCCAAGCTTATTTTTGAATGGGGGTACATCCTGCTTTTCCAGAGTGACCACAACAATGACTGCAATTGTTTGTCTTAGTTCAGACTGCTATAACAAAATACCATAGACTGGGTAGCTAAAACAACAGAAACATATTGCTCACCATTCTAGAGGATGGGAAGTCCAAGATCAAGGGGCTGGCAGATCTTATGGGAAGGCCCTCTTCCTGGTTTGCAGATGGACACTTAAAGTTGCTATGTCTTCATATGAAAGAGAGAGAGAGAGAGAGAGAGAGAGAGAGAGAGAGAGAGAGAGGTGTCATCTCTCTTGTGTGTCTTCTTTTTTTTAAAAAAAAAGGTTTTATTGGGGAATTGGGGTAGGGGAACAGCATTGGGGTAGGGGAACAGCATTGGGGAACCAGAGAAGGGGAACAGGCAAGTTGTTGTCCTTTTGTTCTTCAGTCTAGTTGTGGAGGACATTGCTTCACTGGCTCATGTTGGTAACATCGTTGCACTCTTCTCGGGTGAGGCAGATCGGTTGCTGGCCTCTGGATGGCAGCTTACAGCAGCTCTTGGCAGCTCACACTGGCTAGCAGATGCTAACGCTGGCTGCCGGCCACTCACTATAGTCTATGGCAGCCCGCTGCAGCAGAGGCTGCAGCTACGCTGTCCCAGGGACTCACAGCAGCCCAGCTCCAAGTGGAGCTGTTGTTCACCATCTTAGCTGTAGAGGGCAGTATCACTGGCCCTCATATGTGGGATCCAAACCAGGGCTGCTGCGTCCCAAGCCAGCTCTTAACCAACACGCCACTTGGCCCTCCCTCTTGTGTCTCTTCTTATAACTGCACTAATTCCACTTAGGATGGTTCAACACTTGTGACCTAATCACTTTCCAAAGATCCCACCTCCAAATGCCACCACATTGGAAAATAGGATTTCAACATATGAATTTGGGAGTGGACAAAAACATTCAGTCCATAGCAGTGTTATAATATTTCTAGAAGTAATTTAATAATAAATAGAAAAAGGAAACAAAGAGAATATTTTATGTAAACTATTGGTAAAGATGACTCACAGATAAAATTTCTTGAGGACAAAATAGCTTTATTTGAAGAGCCCTTACCTAAGAAAATATTATGTGAAATATCTATGCATTAAAAACTTTTATGTGAAATCCAATTGTGATTCATTCTAATAGCTTCAATAGAAATGCAATTATTCCCCACATCCAAGCATTTTCAGAAACAGCCATTGTGTTAAAGAGCAGCTTTAATGCACAACCAATATGAGGTTGTTAAATATTTTAACTACTGAGAGAGTGACTAAGAATTAACATTTCAGCATTAAAATTCATTGATTATTGGATTTCTGCTATCTGGTCATTAAAAATCAATGATTCATATGATTTCCCTGGAATATCTTTTAGTTAAGAAGCTGATAAATCTAACAGCCTAAGCAGGGGCACAAATAACGATAGAGATGCCGCAACAATTCTGCTGTTTTCCACTGGACAGCTATTTATGTTTCAACAAAATGAAACAAAATCACAACATTTTAAAACTAGGTAGACCATTTGAAACCCTGATCGTTAAGCCCTTAACTAAAAAAAGAAAAAAAAAAAAGAGAGAGAAATGATTTCCAGAAGCCCAGGAGCCTAGGGATGAAAGTGCTGGCGCTATATGGGCACCAGAACCTCAAACAATTAGTTCAAATTTCTTACACCATAAATGCTTCCCTAGGACTTCTGATGGGAAGCCAACAGTCCTGATGCTAGGAAACAGACTCTTTGAATCTTTCAATATAATGTTTATTAGATAAATCCATTTCTATAGTCAAAAACTTTGCTCAAATACATGTCAGCTTATAAACAGGGTTTCTGCTAGCTTATATGACACCTTTGTGCAGGTAGTAAAAGACATCCCCTCTGGGTGCATGCAAAGGTGTCACATCGTCAGCCCCCAGAGACCCCTCCAGCTCAATGGGCTGCCTTTGTGCAACATACAAAGTACCTCTCATGCCCAGTGGCCCAAATTATGAAATTTCTCTCTCTCTCTCTCTCTCTCTCTCTCTCTCTCTCTCTCTCTCTCTCTCTCTCTCTCTCTCTCTCTCTCTCTCTCGCCTCTCCTCTATGTGAGGGTGTGCAGGCTCACTTTCTTCAAATCTTCCCCTAACGCCCCCTCCCACTCTCCATTTTTTAAAGCATAATTTTTACGTTAGTATTGTGGTGTTCATGTTTTAAATTGAAGCTTTTGGTCCATGCACAGTGAGAGGCAATATGCAGTGCAGTGATTAAAGCATGCCCTCCAGAGCCTGAATCTCCCCTCTGACATTTACTAGGTGTGGGCCTTGCCAACTTACTTAATGTCACTAGGCCTCAGTTTTCTCACCTGCGAAATGGAAATAACAATAACACTCTCCTCATGGAAGTGTTGTGAAGGTTAAATGAGTTAATGCATGCAAAACATTTTAAACAGTTGCTAATACACAGTAATCCCTATAAAAATGCTTGCTCTTGCTATTATTCTCATGCTATTTCATAGGCCTGAATTGCCTATGAAAGTCACTGTAGGAATCAGGCAGGATGGCTAATCTATGGGGTGTGAACATAGCAGACACGGTGGCTTCCAGGAACGCAACGACCAAGAATCTGTCCCTGCCTTGCACTGAGTACAGTGAAATGATCCCCACTAGAATATAAACACTAATGTGAAAAGGGCCATAAAGAGATTGAGGGAGGCGGGAAGCTGCTCCAGACACAGGGAGTGAGTGTCTTGTCACAGATTTTAAAGTCCTGGGAACTTGTTAGGGAGTTTAGTACTCATGAGCCAGGTGAACAAGCAGTTGTTGTAGTCAGCAGAGTAATGTCCCTCCGCCAGTGTCCACATCCTACTCCCAGACCTCGAAATGTGTTACCTGACATGACAAAAGGAACAATACATGTTCATTAAGTTAAAGACCTTGAGATGGAGAGATTACCCTGGGTTATCTGGGTGGTCCAAATGTAAACACAAAGCTCCTTATAAATGAAAGAGGGAGGCAGAGATATTCGAAGATGCTATGATGCTTCTGGTTTTGAAGATGGAGGAAAAGGGCCACAGGCCAAGGAATATGGAGGATCTCTAGACATTGGAAAAGGTAAGGAAACAGCTTAACCCCAGGAGTCTGTGTAGAAAGAATGCAGTCCTTCCAAAACCTTCATTTTTGCCCCATGAGGCATGTATTGAACTTCTGACCTACTCAACTGTAAAATAATAAATTTGTGTTGTTTTTATTTTGTTACAGCATCAGTGGGAAACTAATTCAGTCACACAGTGCTTGTTTGTCCTGTGATTTTTGTTTTCTTTGTGCCATTGTTGTTCCACCAAGCAACACAATTAAGCTACGACCATTACATATCCCTACTATGAACATGCTAAGAAACCAACGTGCCAGGTTATGTGACGGCTGTCAATATTTGCCCAGCCAGCACTTCTGCCAATGTTACACATCTGCTTTTTAGTCCCTTCTCTTAAACAATCAAAGAAAAAATTTAGTCTCATTTTTAAGATTTGGTTAAAATTTACTTATACAAATGTTTTCTTTAAACTTTAAATTCTTAAGTTATTTTTCTCAGATTGTAGAAGGAAAACTCTGCCTCCTGCTTGTAGAAGAAGAGAAAATACTCTGAAACCAGGGAGTTCTTCTCTTAACTCCATAGTCATTCAAAGCCAAGGTTATCCAGAAGACAAATTGCCCTTACTCCATATTAGGTGTTCATGATGACTGGTTCAGATGGTGTTGAAGGTTTCTAAATCTTCAACTTTCTTCCCATGCCTCTGTTAATTTTGACCCCAAAGGTAACAAACTACATCAATCTCTTGGCTCATTTCTCATCCCAACATAACAAGGTGTTTGGTATAGAGGATACATTTACATTGTTCCCCTTCCCTTCATGTAGCTCTATCTTTGGCCCAACTTCCTGATCTCTGAGCTGTAGAGCAGATCAGTGATCAACAGTCTCCACTTTCTGCCGCAGCCAAGCATTTCCTGACCTGCATTTCATCATGTCTTGAAACCTAGGGTTCTTTCATGGAAGGAGTAAAGAAATTAAGCATATAGGATGAGGGAGATAGCACTTGACCCTGAGAAATGCACATTAGAGACCCTCACCTCTGAAGAGCAAATCCAATTTGTCTGCCTTCTAACATGGTGAATGTTAGCTGCGGTGTTGTATCTTACTCAATTCAACCCAACAAACATTGATTGAGACCTTACTCTGGAAAAAGAATAATGATAATTAAGTTACACTTGGCATTAGGGAAATGGCTGACATTTGTGTTGATGATAGATACTAAAGAATTAACAAAATTAGAAGGGAAAACCAAAAAAAAAAAAAAATGCTGTGGTGATATAAGAGTAATTCTAATTACAGTAATTTATGGGAGCTGCTTATCACTAATGCCTAATTATTATGCAGCATAATCATGATTATGCATGGCATTCAACGTGTGTATGAGAGACTTCAGTGTGTGTTGTGTTAGATTAGATTAAAACAATGAAATATAAACATGCATGCTCAGTCCTCATGTGTTACTCATTCAGTAATTTGTCATCTCTCACAATTTTTAAAAATTAGAGAAAAATACTTAGCCTATGAATAAGATAGCTTGATTCCTTTATATCAGGGAAACTATAAATTGATTAGTGCACTTGATTTTCTAATGAGTTCTCTATCATTGCCATCAAAAATTTTAGTGTGTTTTTTTTTCTCTCAGGCTTTCTTATAAATAATTTTAATTTCCCTTTTGCAGCCTTCTATTCTAGAATAAATGCAACTCTGAGAGGTTCATTATCTTAATAGTCTGCAGAGGAAATGAGATAGATAGAATGAGTCAGACAAGCTCCGTATGGTCAAACAAATCTATCCAGCCATTTGCAGATTACTTATCAATCAGAAAAAAAGACCAGATCCCAATTACTTCATGTTCAGTTAAAATAGCTGAGGAAGATACTATCCATATTAAATCAGTTGAATCATACACAAGTTGACATTTATGTCTCACCCCAAAATTGCAATGAGAACTTCTGGTATAAAAGGATTTAGAAGGCCGGCCGAGTGGCGTGGTGGTTAAGCGCTGGCATGGGAAGCCAGCAGCCCCAGTTTGGGTCCCACATAGGAGGGCCAGCGACACTGCCCTCAAAAAAAGAAAAGGATTTAGAAAGAAAGAACAGTCCCCATATTTACAAGGCTACATTCTGACTCAATGTATTCATTCTTTCACCCCAAAGTATTAGAGATCTATTATGTGTCAGGCACTCTGGGGAAGCAGATTCACAAGACTTAACCTCCCCTGGGAAACTCATGGTCTAGTAGTTGGAGTTTCTGTGAGGTCTATAGAAATATAGTAACAAAGCTGCTGATACTTCTTTTATGTACATGACTCTAGTTTGTATAAACAAGAAAACAAGTATGAATCATTAACTTCTCAAGGCTGTAAAAGAAATTAAAGATGGATACAATAAAACCATATATCTATTCATTCTCTCACTTTTCAAACTTCTGTGGTAAGAGGTGCACCAGTCTATGTCACCTCTAGGTCGCTTTCCTGGTCCATGAACTCAGCTGCATGAGCAGCAGCATACAAAGTACCTGGGAAGTAAGGTGCAAGTATATAAAATAATGTATATTCCACTTGAAACTCTGGAGCATTGTTTCAGTAAATCACAATTCTTCCTACCCAATTTTACCCTCTGCCTTCCCAAACCCATCACAAATGGATAGGCAAGCAATATTCCCCATCAATCTCCTGCTTCACTCAATGGTTTAATGAAAATGAATCCCTTTAGCTCACACTCCTACCCCACTGTTATTTCTCACTGAAAACTCATTCCTAGAAACTCCAGCTTATCCCTCCTTACCTTATACAGGTCTTTTCTTTAGCTGCTATTGGGACTTTTAGAACCTATACTTTAACCTCTCCTTCAAACTGCTCCAGCTTCCATCGTGAAATCCAAGTGAAACCTGGATTTCACATTTGAAGAGGCAACCCATTGCAATGAGAGCTGTTTCTGCCACTCCACTCAATACCAAGAGTAAGTGGAATAGGTCCATCTATATGATTCTTATCACTGTTTTTGCTGGTATCTGTGGTCCTAAGATGATTACCATGTCTCTAAGGGTGGGAAAATATATATCAGATCATGGATATATATAAGCTGATCTCATCATTGTAAGAATTTGTGGAATGTGCTTAGACATTTGCAGAGACTTGGCTGACCATTGATATTCACCACTGATGTTCCATCACCTTTGCCTTTTCTCCTTTAAAATCCGTACCATTAATATGGCCTCACTGAGTTTAATCGTACAGGCTGTGTCATGTACAAAAGGAGCCCATAGATAGGAACTGAAATCCAACTAAAGTACCACTACTCCCAATCTGAGCCTTAGCCCAGGGCAGCATCAAGATTTTCTGATCACACAAAGACAGCACATGTGGCGAGTTGTCATCCTGCTTTCAAATCATTCTCTTCTCGATGTCATTATCATCTTCTGAACTGCCATAACTTAACCACCTATGCATAAGCTTCCAATTCACCATTTCCCCTTTAACCACTGCTGGTAACTTCCTATCCATGTCGAGGAAACTTAAAATGCCAACATCACAGGTCCTTGGCTTCCTTACCTACAATAACCCTCAAGTTCATTTCATCTGGATTGTCCTACCTTGAGGTTTGTCATTATTTAAAATTGCTCTACCCCCAAGATCTAAAACACTGGGCTTCCCTACTTGGATCATGCCTCTCCTCTTCCCACTTCCTCTACTTGCCCACTATGTTGTACTCATTCTCCCCGCTTGATACTTCTAGTCCTTTAGTCCCTTCTCGCTACCATGAATGTGGCTCTTTCTCAAGCCACCAGCCTCTCTCCCTGATCTTGATCAGTTACTCTACTCTTTATCATGATGCTCACTTGAATGTCTGTACCATTTCTAATGTTTTATTATATATAAACTCTGAATAAATTGCATTATTCATATTCTCCACTTATGCTCCCAGGCAGCCAAGTATTAGAGGCAAGGATTTCACAGCCAATCCTATTGAGTTTACTTCTAGTCATCCTCAATTAAGCCTTTGGTTCTACTGCTTAACAAAACATTATTCACTATATTTTACCAAGACAGGATAGTTAAAATTAATGTCTCCATTTCCTTAACTATAAAACAGGGATAATAAGACATATATATGTAAATATAATCAAATAATATAAAGTAAGCCAGTATTTGATTAAATATTCAACCACAAATAACTACAAGACAAGATATAACATAAAACTTCTATGGTAGTTGAAATTCCTTTTAAAAAGGACTTATGGTTATTGACTATAAATAATGAGCATTCAGTGAAATTGTTCTTTGAATCAACTTCCAATCACACTTTACGAAAAATAGAAAAAGTAGGTTTTGATTAGATTAGGATAGCTGCTCAAAAGTTTTTCCATTTCTACCTACTGAATTGATACAGTATTTTGGATCCTGAGGAAAGACAAACTATAATTTTTATTTCCATTTGAAGGAAAAAAAATTGTTTCTCCTTTGTACCCCACTGTCATTAGTTTACTTCTGACACAAGGTATGTGGATTTTATTTTTCCCACACTGACCAATTCACCAACACCAGTGGAGTGTCCAATGATTCCATTCTTCCACTGCCTACCTGGAGTTAACTTAAGGTCACACAGGTTAAGGACACAATCCCACAAGACTGCCCTATTTCAGATGCCAATAGCAAGTCTGAGCCTTCCTTACTCTGACAGGCAGGCTATAAATCAGAGGTTCCTAAGACCCCCTTCTACAGTTTGATAATTTACTAGAAAACCACACAGAACTCAGGGAAACACATTTACCAGTTTACGATATAATAAAGGATACGATAAAGGACATAGGTGAAGAGTGAGATGAAGAGGTATAGAGTGCAAGACCCGGAGGTGTCCTAAACATGGGAGCTTCTGTCCCCATGGAATTGAAGAGTACCATTCTCCCTACACATGAATGTGTTCACAAACCTAGAAGCTCTCTGAACCCACACTTTAGGGATTTTTATAGAGGCTTCATCACATGGGCATGATCAGTGATTAACTCAATCTCCAGCCCATCTTTTCTCCCCAGAGGCTAGGATGAGGGGCTAAAAGTTCCAAGTTTCTAATCATAGCTTGGTCTTTCTCACCAGCCCCCAGCCAGCAGTCACCCAAGAGTCACCTCATTAGAACAAAACATACTTCTAGAGGGCCGGCCGAGTGGTGCGGTGGTTAAGCGCTGGCCTTGGAAGCCAGCGGCCCTGGTTCGGGTCCCACATATGAGGGCCAGTGACACAGCCCTCAAAAAAAAAAAAAAAAAAAAAAATGTAAACGCGCCGGCCGAGTGGCTCAGTTGGTTAAGAGCTCGCTCAAGAGTGCGAGCTGAGCTCTGAGCAACGGCGGTTCGATGCCAGCCTGAGCTGAGCTGCTGCTGAGCTGCCAACAGGTGGCAGGATGGCTCAGCTAAAAAAAAAAAAAAAAAAAACATACTTCTATCACCCAGAAAATTCCAAAGGATTCGGGAGATGTGTGTAAGATGCTCATATCACCCCCCTCCCCCCATCATTCTGCAATTACAAGGGATCTGGGAGGTCTGTATCAGAAAACAAGAACAGAGACCAAACATGTATTTCTTTATTTTGTCACAGTCTATCACTTGGTCTCTGACAGTGGACCACTTATAGCAAAATGATATACTACTCAAAACCTACAGGCACAGGGCCGGCCGAGTGGTGTGTTGGTTAGGAGCTGGCTTGGGATGCCAGCTCTGAGTAGCAGGGCCCCAGTTCGAGTCCCATGTATGAGGGCCAGTGACACTGCCCTCTATAGCTAAGGTGGTGAACAACAGCTCCACCTGGTTGTCTATATAGCTAAGATGGCTGGCGATGGTGTGGGCTGCAGCCCCTGTTGCAGTGGGCTGCCATAGGCTACAGTGAGCGGCCGGCAGCCAGCGTGAGCTGCCAAGAGCCATGGTGAGTGACCATCCAGAGGCCGGCAACCGATCTGCCTCACCCGAGAAGAGCCCAATGATAATACCAACATGGGCCAGTGAAGCAATGTCCTCCACAACTAGACTGAAGAACAAAAAAGGTCCACAACTTGTCTGTTCCCCTTCCCCTGTTCCCTAATGCTGTTCCCCTCCCCCAATTCCCCGATAAAAAAATCTTTTAAAAAAAAGCTACTGGCACATAACTAGAATTCCATACAGTCATTAATAATCTAGTATATCACCTTTTCATAGGAAAATGTCAAAATTCCCCAATAAAAAATTCTTTTAAAAAAAAGCTACTGGCACATAACTAGAATCCCATACAGTCATTAATAATCTAGTATATCACCTTTTCATAGGAAAATGTCTCCCGAGGTGAGACCACTCACGTTTGTAGGCTTCCCTTTGATCTTGTCAAGTTACAAAAGATGGAATTTGTGGACATCGCCCTTTCAGGAATCTGACACAATTGATCTAAAAGACAATATCATCTCACTATTAGCCTCTTTTGAGGTATAATGTAGTATCGATTTTCCTCATTACCCATTTATTTACTTATTACTTTACCCTCAACTACTATTCTCCTCCTCTCTGTTTTTACCAAAATTTTCTGTCTTTGGAAAGGATATTACATTCAGTCACTGTGCTTGGTCTAGATTACAGGCAGCAATGCTCATGTAGCACACCATTTTCTTCATTTTCAATATAAATAGACTAGGAGATGGAGTGTCAGAGATAGTCAGAATAGGGAAGATTTGAAAAACACTTCAATAAGTGCCAGAGTATTGAGCAAAATAGAATCTGGGTAGGAAGGATATTTGCTAAGGCTATGATGTAAATCTTTGAATAATCATATCTGAGACTTTCAAAATCAGAATTATATTGGATTGGTGAAATTAACTGTGATAGTCAAAACTATTCTCAAAATAGTTTATAAATGTAAAAAGTTACAAACCTACACATGGAACCACCTCATGAAGTTTAGAACACCAGACTTGTACATTGCCCCGCTACAAAATGAGACTACAGAGTGACTTCAATTGGATGTAATTGACTATTTTTCTCTATCAATTCGCCATGCTCAAAAACTAAAAATTCATGTATTTCTTTAAATTCCCTCAATTTTTAATCTGTATTTAGGGGAAAGCTAAGCCTGACAAGAATATATATATATACACTTTGCTTAGAAAAAAAAAAAAAAATATATATATATATATATATAGTAAGTAAAGAAACATTTAAAATGACAGAGTTTAATAGCTTAGTCAATGAGGGAAATAAAAACCAGCCAAGAAAATATTGGCTTCTCAGTAATGCCTCTGATAAGCTTCTATGCCTATGAATCTCATGGGCCAGTTGAATAAATTTAGGATTTATAAGAATTCAGGGAATCTAAATGATAAGGATGGGTTACCATTCACTGTAAGATATAAAAATCCAAGAAAAACACAAATGATCTAGCATATATAAGGGGAAAATTGATAAGCAAAAATTTGAATAATTATAATAAAAACTACATACACAAATTAGAACATTGACACAATACCATCTCAGATATAACTCTACAAATAATCCAGATAATTCCTTTTTTTAAATCTGACAACTCTGGTTATTGTAAGTGCATTTATACTAATAATTTTAGAATGTATAAATAAATAAAGATTCAGAACTTATTTTTAAAAAGAGAAAGTCCCAGGTCAGAAAATATTTAAGCGCCAATATCTATATATCCCATTGCACCAGCACCCACTTAAAATAAACAAAAGAATATAAAAACACATTGAAAAGTGTTGAAAATTAGTAATGGGTGTGATCTTTACCTCACAAAATTTGAATATTTTGGCCAGCTATTGTACCAATGGGACTTGCTATGGTCTGAATATCTGTGTCCCTCTAAAATTTATATGTTGAAATAGTAATGCCCAGTGAGATGATACTAGACAACAGGACCTTTGTGAGTTGCTTAGGTCATGAGAGTGGAGCCCTCATGGGATTAGTGGTCTTATGAAAGAGACCCCACAGAGCTCCCCAGTCCCTTCCACCATGTGATGTTACCGTGAGAGGACAGCCATTTATGGTCCAGGCCCTAACCAGATACAGCATCGGACAGTGTGGGCACCCTGATCTCAGATGTCCTACCTCCAGAGAAATAAACTTCTGTGATTTATAAGCCACCCAGCCTGTGGTATTTTGCTACAGCAGCCTGAATGGGCTAAGACAGAACTAACATGTTATGAGGGCTGCCTGATGTTTCAGAGGCCTTCTACAGTTGGTTTGTGATAGCCTAAGAAAGAGCTAGATACAGCCAGTTGTCTGAGACACAGGATGAGTAAAACAGATGGAGCAGACCATGACTCAGTGGCTTCCCTGAACATAGAGAGAAGAATCCAGAGATGAAATTAGCTTATAGAGGCAATATATGGCCCAGAGACACACAGGTTAATAAAGAAGTACCATAAACTTGAATCATTTAGTCATTTAAGCCTAAATTAAAGATGAGTAGATGGAAGTAAGTAAACAAAAATAGGTAAGCATTGCTGACAAGCCAGCATCTTTCCCACTCCTGCTGTTCTCTTCTGCACAGTGACCGTTCCATGAGCACAGCCCTTCGTGTCCCGACCTTCCCAAAACAAGCCAAGAGACATAATTGGTGGATTTCTTAAAAGATGAACTGGACATGCTCAATTTAGATTTTCTCTGTTGCTCTTGAGAGTGAGCTGACAACAGAAAACAGGTTTCCTTCATCTTCAAATAGAAAACATGCAAACTGTATTTTCTAACTTCAAAACGATAACCTAGGAAATAATATTGGTGTAGGTGGGGGGTGAGTACAGGGTATATTGGGTATGTTCACTTTGGATAAACTCATCTATCTATGTAGTTATGATTTCTGCACTTTTTGGATATGTTTTATTTCAATCAAAAATTAATCACAGTATAAAAGTACCAAAAGTATCCAAGTATGAAACAAAACCCAAAATTTATAACAAGAATTATCAAACTTAAACTGTGACTTTGGATATATATAGATGCAAATGCTCAACTGCAAATGCTTTTGTTTTTAAAAAAGAAAGAATTGGGCCGGCCGAGTGATGCGGTGGTTAAGAGCTGACTTGGGACGCCAGCAGCCCCGGTTCGGGTCCCACATGTAAGGGCCAGTAACACTGCCCTAAAAGAAAAAAAGAAAGAAAGAAAGAAAGAAAGAAAGAAAGAAAGAAAGAAAGAAAGAAAGAAAGAAAGAAAGAAAGAAAGGAAGGAAAGAATAAAGCATTTAGTGTAAGAGGTTATAAAAAGAATACCAACCAAATATATATATATATATATATATATATATATATATATATATGAAGGAAGGAATCAAATATCAGCATATAAATAAATTAATTAGAAAACTACAGATAGTATAGCCAGTACATTTATCTCAAAGGTGTTCCCCTGGCAGAGGAAGGTGGGAACATAAACCACAATTTGGCCTAATCAAGATAAAAAGAGGAAAATACAGAAACATCAGCAACAAAAAGTAGAAATAGGAAGCATTTACAAAGATAAGGATACTGTTTTAAATCACACACAAAAATATATGTGTGTTTGTTAGAGAATTATTTACAATGGTGGAAACTACCTAAATTGCCAGTAGGAGGAAACTGACGGTATAATGTGGGGATTTATTTACACTGAAATATGATGCAGCTTTGAACAGATTTAGGTAAATATAGCTTTAGTTGTCTACAAGACTTTCATAACTGTTACAAAACAAAATGTTAGTTTTTTATCTCTAAGTGATGGCAGTATCTGTGAAATACTTCCTCTTGATGGGATTATTGAGATTATTAAATAACATATGTTCATCTTACATTTAACAATTTTATTCTAGCACTTTCTGTTTATCAGATATAGTGCCAAGTAATAAGTTAAAGAAAAAAAAAATCCTTGTTTTCATTTTACTGACTACTTGGTAAATCAGACATTAATCAAATTACCACATAAATTAACTACAATGAGTGTAAGAGATATTTGCAATGTAGTTTAGTTTGGGAGCATATAACAAGTCCCTAACAATCTAGCACAGAGTAAGTGCTTAATCCATCTATGTGTTAGCTTGTTTTCCTCTGTGATACCCAACCTATTTCTCTTCCCAGGAATCATAAATTCTCAAAGGAATCCAAATGGACTTACTACAATTTCCTAAAGTAATTACAATAAATATTAAAATCAAGATATAATAAAAGCAGTTTCAAGCCTATAAAACATTGGGACAATCTGGTCCATTGTGTAATAATGACATGCAGTCTCTAAATCCTAACTCTCTTGCTGTAGTGTATCGTTCAGGTGAAGGAGTAATTTGGTGTCTTCTTCTGGTACCTCATTATCAGTCAAGAATACTCAAGAATTATCAGTCAAAGCACCAGGCTACTGCACATGCAAATGTGGCTTACAAATCTGTGTGAGAGCCTGGTTTTAGGCCATTCCTGACCACTCACAAGCCCCTACCCCACTTGGGTCAACATCATAACAAAGGAATGAATGGTCCCAGTGGTTATAGGTAGGAGCGCTGGGGAGAGTTTACATGCACCATAGCACTCTTGAAGCTTAGATGATGAAGGAAAATTTGGTATTAAGTGAGTTCAAAGAAACAGGCAATAGAAAAATCTTGTTGAGTTTCATAAAGCTGGGAAAGGAATTCATGTGTTTGCTTTGTTACTAAAGGCAATGAGAAGCCCTCCCTGCACTATTTTTCGTCAAGGGAGTGATGTGATCTTATCTACATTTTGTAAGAATCATGTTTGCTGCTGGGTAGAGAATGGTTTGTGGAAGGGTTTAAGCAGAAGAGACCAGTCAGGGGGTGCTTGCATTTGTCAAGGCCAGTGGGGGACGGGCCTTAGACGAGCCAGAGTGCTCGGAGCAGAAATGGAGAAAAGCAAATGGTTTGAAATATGTGTTGAAGGAAGAGAGAGTGGTATATCCTTATGACTTTGAGGTATGTGATATGGACAGAAATAAATAAAAAATCACACCCAGATTTGGTCTCTTAGCCTTTCTTTACATATACCACTGGAGATCTTTACAGAAAGCTGGAAGAACTCAGGAAGGAAGAGCTGGTTTGGGTGGACAAACCAGAGAGTTTATTTTTCATTTGAAATGCCTGGCAGACACCCCAGTGAAGACATCAAGACAAAAGCTGGCCTAAAATGTATGGAAATAAGATTATAGTTTGACCTTAAAGACCTAGGAACTATTTTGTCTCTGAAAAAATGCTACATATCTTTGCCCTGAGCTACTATGTTTGTATTTTAATGCTTAATCCCCAGAAAGCAGATTTGTCTCACTTACTTTCATGGTCTTGGGAAATTCTTTATTTTAGCCTCCTAATAGAAACATGACACCATAATCTCCACCATCATTACTATGATGAACCTTGAAAACATATTCTTGACTGATGAGATTATTGGAGGCAAAATATCTAAACAAGTAACAACCAGTGAGAGAAATTAGATGATAGATAGATAGATAGATAGATAGATAGATAGATAGATAGATATGTATGATAGAAATGTATGATAGATAGATATGTATGACATATTCAAAGTGATCGTTGTTTGTGGTGACAGTGACTCTCAATGGAAATTTTATTTTGTGTCACCAACAATTGCTTTCAATATAGGAATGTGGCTATTTTAGTCTAATTTAAAACAAAAATGCTAGGAACTTGTATTTGCAGTTGGCCTCCATCTCCAATTATCTACATGATCCTAATCAAGTTATTATAACATTCTGGTTTCCTCTATCATAAAATGAAAGCCCCCAGCAAGATCATCTCTGGGTCCCTTCCATTCACAATATCAAATGTAAAAGAAATCCACAATTCTCCCAGCACCAGGCACCCTTAACTGAGCCTCATAAATAATAATAATAATGTTTCACAGAATGTACGGCATGAAGTAAGGATTGTTTGCAAAATGCAATTTAAACAGATCACATTTTATGGCTTGCCATTTACCGTCATAGTAAATAGCAAATAGGCAGTTATGCCTACGTGTATTTGCTGAACTGTCAGACATTGGAAATAAAGCCAGTGCGCTATCCCTTTATAAACCAGGGCACGCATTCATTCTCTGAAAGAGGCATTAAGTTTTTATTGAAAACGACAAGCCACTGCAGCAAGAGTGAACCACAAAGGGTCTCCTTCCATTACCATTTAACATATGCACACGGATTTTTCAGAGTGAGTGCCAGAGCTATCTTAGCCTTGTTCTGCCTTGTGTTGGAGTCAGCATTCCCATGTATTCCAGTGACTTTAAAGGGTACCATTTTCTCATCACATTTTATCTATCCATGTTGGGCTCTGACTCAGCTTCATTCACCAGCTCTAATTATGTGGCTTCCGTTCTCTTGATTCTTTACCTCAATGTTTCCAAATGCTTTGGTTCCACAGCTTTCTTAACGTTTCTTCCAGGCCCCAGGTGGCTGTTTCTTCACAGCTGAAATCTGCTAATGCTGTTAAGATAATATCCTTCACCCCTGGAAATGTAAAATGTATAGCAATAATCACTGATTCCCAGTATGAAATCTCTACACATTTTATGCCTTCCTTCTTTTAAATGCTTTACATCTTTTTTTTTTAATGAAGTAAAAGGAACTTGGGTCTCATAGTATTAGCTCTCTTATACATGCATGAAATAATAAAAATGTGTGTGATTAATGTGTTATAGACAGGAGTTGGGATTACATCTACTGTATCTTCATCTATTTTATTTTTATGAAGAATTTACAGTGGGGACAGTATACTACAACTCAGTTGCTGTATTACATATTGCCTGTAAACAGGAGACACCGCTGTGAACTACATTACAGAAATCGGAGAAAATTTCATTCAGGCTCTTTACACAGGTCAAAAATTAATAGAATTTAAAGAGTAAGTCTGGCGTGGTACAGAGCTTTCACAATTTATGGGCAGTTGATCAGATGACTGAATTCTTTGCTGATGTTTTTATCTGTACCTTGGAAGCGACATTTACAATTCAAAGGACAAAACTAGTTAATTTTGTTCATCAAATCCTCAGAGCCATGTAGAATTTAATGTATGTTCAACCAAACTGTCATATACCCTGTACGGAGTAGGCCATGTGGTGTTTAGATGCACAGGGGATTGATGGAGCATTCTGGTTGGTAGATGATTCTGTTTGTGTTTTAGTGAAAATGAGACAGCATATTCTCTTCATATATGCATATATTTGTAGATTAGTACAAGTGCAAAATTCCCTCAAGGTCACATATACGCCTGCGAAGTTATTTGCAATCTAGAGCCATTTCACAAAATTACATTACATAACTTATTGTCTTACCATAAAAGGAGGGTAATAAGTTGAAGATGAAAAAAAAATATGTGCCATTTAGCAGGAATTAAATCCAGACACCAATTCTACACCATATATAATACCATGATCTCAATTTGGGATTACTCAGAGTAACATCTGAATAAAATCAACTGTTCTTCTTCCTCTGAATAGGCCAGATATACCCAGTACCATTAGCACATCATGGTAACTCTGATGAACATACATTTTAGAGTGAAAATGAAATCTCAAGCACAGTTTATGTAAACAACATGAATAAACAAGAGGAAACAGAAAGCTTCCTTTCTTTCTTTACAAATCCGCTTTTTTTTGCAAATCCATTTCTTTGCAATTCACTTCAGGAGTCACCTTGAGGGCCTGAGGACTCTGCCATTCCAATCCTAAGGCTCACCCCTTCTCTTCTTTGATCAAAAGTCTGTTATTTGCAACGACATGGATGGATCTTGAGATTATTATGCTAAACAAAATAAGTCAGACAGAAAAAGTAGAGAACCACATGATTTCACTGATATGTGGGTTATAAAACTGAAAACAACAAAGGAACAAGACAAATGAAGAAACAAAAACTCATAGACACAGGCAATAGTTTAGTGGTTACCAGAGGATAAGGGGGCAGAGAGGGTAGGAGAAGAGGACAAAGGGGGTCAAATATATGGTGATGGAGGGAGAACTGACTCTGGGTGATAAACATTCAATATGATATATAGGTGATGTACAGACTTGCACACCTGAAACCTATATAACTTTACTAACAACTGTCACCCCAATAAACTTTCATTAAAAATAAATAAATAAATAGTCAAGCACAAGATTACACTTCCAACGGTGATTTTTTCAAATAATAAGTGAGGCATTGATTGTGTTCGTGAATAGCCCAGACATTGATGATGACATGGAGAAAGTTCTGTATTTTACTATAGAGTGCATTCTTGAAATGGTCTCGATAGTTAAATGTCTAAAAACAAAAATGATAAGCTTGCAGATTTTAAGTGAAGGTTCCATTTTCAGAAAACTAAAACGTTTTATAAATTCCTTATTGGAAATATACAGGCTTATTAATGGTGTTGCTATTGCTTTTCTTTAGGTTATCTAACATCTGGAATTATTTCAAATGTTAACAATATGGATTTTTATTTGCTATGAGCCATTCAAATTCATTTTACGTATTTCAAACAGCTAACTTTTTAGCTTAATTGAGGTAACATTAAGTGCAAAAAATAAATTAGTGCTAATATTTGGAAGAAGATATTATGATTGAAAATATGGCAAGGGATTAAGCATGGATTAATCAGGAGCTGTGAGGCTATTTATCGCTTTTGTTTTTGTGGGGGTTTTTGTTTTGTTTTGGCATAGTCCACAGACAACAAAATGTAATCAGAGCAATATGAATGGCAACCTTCTCTAAACAAAGAATTCTCAGGTGATCTCTAATCCCATCAATAGCAAGATAGAACTATGAACATCCCTTTACACAAAATGATGTGATACAAATTTGTGTGACTTTAACCAAGTCACCTGAGGTTACAAACCTCAGTTTCTGCGTCATTCAATTGGTACTAAGAAAAAGTATTATGGGGAGGCAATTTCCCATGGGTCTTTCTCATTTCTACAGGTCTTGTGAATCAGGGTCCTGACAACATTTTGTTCCAGGCTATCTTTTCAGGAATGTTTGCATAGCAAACGACCTTGGAAGACAGAGATATTGTTGGGGTAGAAACACTACCTTTTGCTGTTCTGAATAATAATGATAATACCCCCCTCCAAGGCAAAAATTTGGCATGTTTGCTTTTGGCCCCTTAAAAACATTGGGGTTTCCTATATTTGCCATTCCTCTTCTGTAATGCAACTCAGAGTCACCTGGCCCTCACTGCATTGCCATATAGGAATTTAGACTTGGGAAACTGGTGCAAATGCTAATAATCTGTCTTCTGCCAGTGTTTTGTCTGATCCAAGAGTCTGTCTTCTACTTGCACCCATTAATCTACGTTGTGCAAAATTGTTAGTTAGCAAGTAGAATAAAATCTCAGCCCCCTCACAGTTCCTGACATATATGTCATAGGTTTGTTGTGAGATCAAGCTATATGACACATTTATAAACCTGAGCTCTGTGGTTGGGCAAAGAAGTATTCAAAACTTTTAGCTATAACATTATTAATTATTACTCAAACCGCAGTTTAATAACTTCTATAAATTTATCATTAAGCCTCACCTTTCAAAAAGTCTATTTAATCATAGATTTCTAGAATTTCATACAGTTTAGCTTTTTATTTTATTTCATAATTGAATTAAATTTTAACGAATATTCAAGCAGGTTAAAAGTTGCATTTTTAATATGCTTCATATTTCCACCTTTTTAGCACTTTCAGTTTTCTACTCATTTCAAAAGACAAGACATTATGACATTAAATAGTAAAATAGTTACACAAACATTGCTACACAAAAATGTTAACATTGCCAAAATCACACAGTTGGCAAACATTCCAAGCCTGAGAGAATGGCAAATATTTGCCAGCGGATGTATAAAAGAAGATTCAGTATGAGGAGGGCAGTTGAGAGGTGAAATTGATTATTTTAAGGTCATACACGACAAGAAGGTATGACGTTTAAGTTAAAAACTTAAAATTTCACACATCTGTTCATTTCTTTTACAGCTATGAATTGATATCTGTCAAATTATATGCATTTCCATAGCTATGTCTACCTGTGACTAAACTACCAAACAGGTAAGTGAAAGAAGTCATTCAAGCTAGTATTAACATGAAACCAAATAAGTGATCAAACAAACTATTAACATTAAAAATAAAGGTTTATTAATGATATCAATTTTCTGATATTTGGATTTGTAGTCTATAGATAATGCCTGGGTTTTTTTTTGTTTGTTTGTTTGTTTGTTTTTTGGTTTATAAATGCCTCACAGATAAGGGAAACATAAATTCTAATTTTAGTGTGGTAGCTAAAGGATCAACACAGATATGAGTATGTCCAATGTACATGAGTGTGTATTTGAGAAAAATATATGTGTATAAACATGTATACGTACTCGTGAAAACAAGAGAAGTTTTTTAAAGTTTGCCCACACACATATTCATAAAGAGAAAATAAACCTAGAGTATTTTTTATATATTAATTTACTTTGCAATCTAGAATTTGGACCCCAAATATAAAGTCAACTACATACTAATTAATAACCAAGAGAATATATTCCACAGTCATTTTTATTACTGTAAAGTTAACAGTGGGAGAAGGTGATTGCTGTTGAAAAGGTGGTTGATTATACTTACTGATCACAAAAGGTGGAGGCGCACTATTCTATGAGGGACCCACAAAGGAAGCAGTAGTGTGTGTTAGGATGCAGAAGCAGCAGGAAAAAATGTGGGCAAGAGCCTTTATTGTGGTTTCCATGGGGAGGAATAGCAAAGCAGAGTAAGCAGACTTCGAAATGGCTAGTTTGGACAATTTTAGTGGGCTCTGGGGCATGAGGGCTGTATCTAGTTGTCTGGTATCTGGTCCGGTGATTAGGGCAGGAGAATTGTGGCCCTGAGTGTGAAACCTTAATAGAGGGGGTAGTAGGAGGTGTTATCTCTTAATTGCATGGTTTGCATGTGAAGAACACTTTTGTAGGCAAATCCTCCACTATTTCTAGGAACTGGCTAGACCTGAGAGAAGCCGTCCTCTCAGAGTAGCAAGGCCCCAAGATGTCAAAGCATAAAGCATTAATGATATATGGTTAATACATCCTACCTACCAAAAAAAAGGAACGAGGCTCTATGAATCAGTGTTTATAAACCAATTGTGAATGGTTTGGTAATAATTATAGTGGAATAAAATAATGGCCTTGTAGCAGTCAGGGTCCTTCCAGGGAAACAAAAGAAATAGGAGATAGATAGAGACGTAGATATTTGTTTATGCAGTTGTTGTGGCTGGCTAGCTAAGTCTGAAATCCACAGAGCAGGGCATCAAGAAGGCTTAGCGGAGACTCCAGCAAGAGCTGCTACTGCAGCCCCCAAGCAAAATTTCTTCTTCCTCAAAGGAACGTTGGTTGGCTTTCAAATAATTGGATTAGGCCCACCCAAATTATCCAGAATAATCTTCTTTACATAAACTCAATGGACTGTAGATGTTAAACACATCTTCATAATACCTTCTTCAGAGAAACACTAGATTAGTGTTTGATGGAAAGACTGGGTCATATAGCCTTCACCTTGGCACATCAAAACAAATCATCATAGGCCTTGTCATCTGAGAAAGATTGAGCTATTTTATTTTATTTTATTGGTGGTTTTCTAGTGTGTGATCACTCAAACAAATGGTGGGGAAAGAAGTGAGAATAAATTGAATAAAGATAAAATTAAATTAACTGGAGTAATTTTCTATAACAAAGACTCTGTATAATTACTTTCTTAAATAATTACCCAACCCAATTACTGAGCTGAATGTAGCGATTAGTAAATCTTCTCAATGAAAAGAAAGGTCACCAATTAAAAACTCAACTTTTGGGTGGGCTGAGTGGCGCGGTGGTTAAAGCGCTGGCTTGGGAAGCCAGCGGCCCAGGTTTGGGTCCCACATATGAGGGCCAGTGACACTGCACTCATTAAAAAAACAAAAAAAAAAAAAACAAGCAAACAAAAAAATAACTCAACTTTTATAATACGTTATCTTTCTTCAAATTAATTAAAAACAGGTAATCAATAAATACTGAATAAATAAATGAAAAAATATGAACAATTATATATTTGGTAGATGTTTCTCTTCCCTTTTCAACCCACTTTGTTGATGTATTTTGTTTTTTCAATGAAGGAAATTATCTTGTGAATTAGAGAAAAATGTATTATTACAGGTAAATGTTATTAATACAGATTTTCATCAGTATCCAAGTAAGAGCAACGCAAAACAATAAAATCAATAATGGAAGCACAGTGTCTTTTGGGGGATAAATCTCATTATCAAATTGAAGGTTTCTTTCAGATCAATAAAAAATTTCCCTAGCAATTGAACATTTTCAATGAAAAATTTTTACAATGAAGGAGGTAAAGGAATTTTTACATTCAAAATATTTAAAAATTTCCAAGATTTTAGCTGTATGTACTTACATACAAATGTACTTCCCATTGTAAGTGTTCACACAAAAGGAAAATTCAGAGTCCTTTATTCAAAGTAACATAAAATTTTCTGACCACAGTTGGGTTAATTATCCACTGAAGTGGATAATTAAGTTGCTATTACTCTGTTTGTACTACTTTCCTTTTCAAAATAAGGGACTAAGAGAAGGGTGGAAAATTAAAATATATGATGAGATGATAATAGTGAAGACAATTTTTAATATTTTAAATAGATATTATCAAAATGTTACATTGTCTTTTAGTTCAAAGAATATATGTACATCTAGACTAGACTATAGTTATGGTCCAACAATAGTGCCCATATCTGTGTAATTCTTAAAAAGTGAGAACTCAGAGGCGATAGGAGTTTCAAAAACACAAGGGAACTATAAAGTGAGAAAATTCAGGCCATTAAAATTAGGAAAGATTGATCAGTTCCATACATATACATGAACCCAGGCTTAATGACCCCAATAACAAGACTAGTCTTTATTTAATACTGTTCATCTTTAGGGTACTTTCAACATTCTGTAATTAATAAGCATAGACAAATCCTGCTGTGTTCAAGGGTATCGCATGGCATTTCTATGACTTGGACCTGATTAAAGCCAAAATATACTTGTTTCTCCTCCATAAGAATTTATCAAATTTTAGAAAGCATATCATCTGAACAATTTTAATCCTCATGAAATTCTCTGTGTTCAAGATTTGTTTCCTAAGACTACCCAAAAATTATGTTGCTCTCCATAAGTTTTTATAACTTCTTTCACCTTGACAGTTGGTAGTCTAAACTTCTTGTTTAGTCTATGTAAAAGGAAAGACATACAAATTATACTGAGATTTTAACCTACAGTAAGTAAAACAATGTAACCAGATTATTTTTTTTATTTAGTTCAAAAATATTGAATGAATATTATACCGTTCAATTAATAATCTGACCCAAATATTAAACATTTCACATTCTTCAGGGAAAAATAGTTTACTTAGCTTATATATTTTTTTCTTTAGAAGTCTAGTCATGTTTCCCTAGACCTCCTTTTTGTTTTGAATTTTATTTAATATCCCTCCAAGCTCTTGTTTTCTCAATCACCTCATATAATAAGTAGGTTAGAGCCAGAAAATCTCTGTTCTAAGGAGATAGGAAAACTGCCTAGCAGAGTATTAACAGATCCTAGTTCCAAGTGTAGCTACCTTACTCATTGGTCTAAACTAATGACTTAGAAAAGAGGAAACAAATTTTAAGTGGGGGGATAAATGGAGATTTCAATATGCCTTTCCCCATCTCTGTGGTTACTAATGGAATCCTTGCTTTTTTCCCCAAATTATTGGATGGTATTTGTGATGTGATATGTATTCATAATGGCCAAAGGCATTGTAAGTTAAGAAAAATAGAAGCCTATACTAACCAGGAAAAAGAGAGATCAGAAAAAATAATTCTATAAAATCAACAGTGGTACCATGATCAAAGATGACTTTTTTTTAATGTTCTAAACAAGGAAGAAAATCATCTTTACAAACCAAGGAGCTTACCAAACAAAGTCTTACTCTTCCCTTAGAAAAGTTTACCAATGGTTGGGTAGTGAGTGATCTGTTCTCTCCAGAGGCCTGCATTTCCAGAGAAAATAAGAAGTGTTATCAAAACCATTATGCTATTTACTCCACCAAAACAATGCTACTTTTGACCTCACTAGTAATTTTAACTAGGATAAGCATTAGGTGATGTTTAGCATACGTATTCTGGCTTCAGTAAGGAAAAATCTAAAGCCCATGCTTCACAGGGGTTTCGTCAAAGCACCTCATCCTCACCCATCCTTGCACACACACTTTATAGTATTTGCTTAATCAAGGGAAATTCCATGTCAGAGCACAGCATGGAACTAGCAAGGATCTCTGACTGGACTCCAATACATGCTCCTTGCCTAACTAACAGAAATTTAGTTTTTGGTTTTGGGTTCTTTTTTGGGGGGAGATTCTTTTCTCCTCCTCCTCTTCCTCCTCCCCTCCCCGATTCTTCTTCTACTTTTTTTTTTTTTACAGATTTTATTGGGGAATTGGAGGAGGGGAACAGCATTGGGGAATCGGGGAAGGGGAACAGACAAGTTGCTGTCCTTTTGTTCTTCAGTCTAGTTGGGGAGGACGTTGCTTCACTGGCCTATGTTAGTATCGTCATTGAGCTCTTCCCAGAAGAGGCAGATCGGTCGCCAGCCTCTAGATGGTCGCTCACCGCGGCTATTGGCAGCTCACGCTGGCTGCCGGCCACTCACTGTAGCCTATGGCAGCCCACTGCAGCAGGGGCTGCAGCCCACACCGTCACCAGGGCTCACGCAGCCCAGCTCCAGGTAGAGCTGTTGTTAGCTGTAGAGGGCAGTGTCACTGGCCCTCATATGTGGGATCCGAACCGGGGCCGCTAGCATCCCAAAACCAGCTCTTAACCAATGCGCCACTCGGCCAGCCTCTTCTATTTTTTTTGATAGGAATTTAATTATTTCAGGAAGCCCTGGAGATACTTTATTCCATTGCCTTATCATGACACATATTTCTCTCAAAGGCCTGGATTTTAAAAACCTCACTTCAAATATTCCTTTTTGGTAAAGCTGTCCTGATTGCTAAAGTGGATACCAAAGAAATATCATACAGTATATACACTGAAAGGGTATTTTTTTCTGCTCCATTTTGTTTTTGTCAGACAGAATTAGGTTTTAACCTAGCTCTGCCAAATATTGTCTGTGGTATCCTAGAAAGGCTATTTTACATCTATAAAACTTTATTTCCTCATGTGTCAAATGGAATAACAATGCACAGCTTGCAGTGATTGTGGGGGTTAAAAGAGATGATCAAAACCAAGTGCTTTTCACATTTTCTGATCATAATAAGCACTCATAAAAAATTGTAACTGTTTGTATTGTCAGCGGTTGTGGTTCTGTGGTAAAACCTACTTCTCATTTTTCAATAGAGAAGGGTCTGCTTACAAATATAATACAAACAGCAATAAAAAGATGATACTAATTTAATCAAAATAAATTTTTCGACTATATACTTAAAGAAATTTAAATTGAAGGAATGTATAGTGAGCAAAGGATGGCCATAGATGGAGTGAAGGGTCAGGGTGAACTTTGAAGGGGGAACGGTCTTGACATATAGACAGCCAGATGGAATTGTAGGAAACAAAACATGAGCAAGGGCTTGAAAAATAAGATTGAGAAATACTAAGAGGTAGAATTGAAATCTTTTTAAAAATAAATCTTATGAATAACTTGAATGTCATGCTGTTGAGTGAGGACTTGATCCTGACACAATGAGTAGTTATTTGAGAATTTCTTTTTTCCTTTTTTTTTTTTTTAATCATGAAAGCAATAGTATTTTAGAAAGTTAATTTTAAAGGAAATGTGTAGAATGAATTAAAGGCGAGAGGAAATGAAGAGCAAGAGAATGACATGAGTTAAGAAATATTTGGAAGAGGGTAGAAGCTGTGGGAATTGAAAGGGAGGACCAGATGCACAAGATATTTCAAAGGATGGATCAGTACAAATTAATGAACTGACTATCCAAAATAAATGCATTAAATATTTCCACTGAGGATTCTTCTTTTATATTTTTATCCACACAACTCCTGCTTCTAACCCTTGCTTGATCTGTCTCTTTAGGGAAGGAAGAGAATAATAAACAACCTCATCATTTATGTCTCAAGTCTATATTCACATCCTTGGCTCTCAGCATGTAAAGTCCAGGTTTGTAAATCAAGTGAGAGGGAAACATATTATAGTATGGGCATAAGTGCTTTTCAACTTGACTTGAATCGGTGACAAGATATAGTGGCTCTTAGAGGCAGTTATAAAAACCAAAGGTTTTGAGGTAAGAATAGTTCATTGTTCAACCGCTATACCTAGGACAACACACTCAATAGCCTTCAAATCATACAACACAAATATATGATCCAGTTTCTAAGACTGAATACCAGTAAACTCATTTAGAATCTTGAACTTCAGTTTATAATTTTTATAAAATCCAAACATTTTGTTAGCAGGAAAACTGTTTCTTCAAACACAATTTCACTTGAAAACTTATTTAAATCAATCAAAGCTATTCTAGTGAAATTAGGGGGATGATCTCAGAGTCCTAACAGTACTGTCCCCCTCCCATAATTGTGGGACAGATGTATATATTACAAAACCCCAAAACCTCCACAGAAGATTTTGGTGGTTGAATAGTTTGAAAAGCACTGTCTCAGTGCGTTTGAGATATTGTTATTGAACCAATATTTATGACAGATTTGGGGATGAGGCTCTAAAAAGAAATTGTTCTTTCTGCCAAATCAATGTTAGGGTTAAAATATGATCTTGGACTCATTTTATAAGTACCCGTCTGAGCTCACTAGGCTAATGTACCAAAACACCAGGTGAAAAATGGAAAAAAATAAAATCATTCTCTCACTTTAATTGACTTAAACACCAACAGTCAGTTTAAATCATTTAAAAACCTTCATTTGGTTTGGGTTCATATACATGCAGCATCCTATAAACTATCTATAATTCCACAAGGTAATTATTTATTCATTTGTATGATGACTGACTGGCAAATTTTCTTCTCATATTCAAGGCTAGATGAGAGAAAATGGTAAGAAAGAAAAATAAGGAAGATGAGAAAAAATAAAAGAAAGTAACACTTTATTAAAAATTACAGTTTACATGGTGATTTTCAATGCATTATTTTATGCAATCTATAATCTTTCCAGCACACTCAGGGAGTAAGAAACATTATTATTTCCATTTATTTCCCAAAGAACCTGGCAAGTAAAATTTAGAGAGAAAACGAGAATATGAAATTTGTTCAAGATCATGTGAACAGAATGTAGAAAGGCCATGACTCAATCAAAACTTGATTTTGAGTTCTGAAGAAGAGAGAAAAAGGGGAAAAGAAGATGAAGGTGACACTTTTTTCTCTTTCTCTTTAACTCCCCCGGTGTCTCCACTGTCTCCCTTCTTTATTTTCCTCCTCCGCCGATGCCGTCTCCACCTGAGGGAAACCCTGGTCAGCAGAGGCTGGTCCCCCGCAAGTGGCGCCCGAACAGGGACCCGAAGGTAAGTTTTTTTATTTTTATTGTTGTGTGCATTTTCGGGACGGATAGGACTCCACCGTGGGTACTGCAGACCCCCTGCATAAAAGAAGTAGGAAAAGGGTGGAAAGTGACCATGAGTCAAACCGAATCTAAGGAACTTAAACTCTTTATTAACTTAATTTGCTGCTCTCTTGCAATGAGAGATTTAAAGGTTGGAACTTTTCAGATAGCTAAATTTCTACTTTTTGTTGCCTTCTGGAACTTAATTAGAGATACACTCATTCCAGAGACTATTTCTGTGCCAACGGCACTATCTGATGAGCATATGCCATTATTGTCCACCACTCACTCTAAAACTAATCTGACCCTTTCAGTTAAAAAAATATACAGATTCGAATAATAATTCAGACAGTGAGGGCGAAAACCTCCCTCCCTCAGATTCCTCCAAATTGGAAACGGAGGCAGCCAAATATAATGAACAAGATCTATGGGACTTTCCCATTACTAAAAAGGAGGATAAGGGGCCAGGTCCCCCCAAATATTCAGCTAAAGACAAGAAATATACAAAACCCTGACCTCCTTTAAAGCATCCTGTAATGCCTATGCCTCCATGTAATTCTAAATCCACATCTCATTTTCATAGAGACATTGAGGAGGAAGAGGCAAACGGGGAATTTGATTTTACTCTTTGTTGCCCAGTGATCTTTGATATGGATCGGGAAGGAGATGAATGGCCTTCCAGGGAGCCCCTGCCCTATAAAATCTTAAAAGAGCTGAAATTTGGGTGTACAGAGTATGAACCTGTAGCATCTTATACTCTTTCTTTAATTGATACATTGGCAGGAAAATGGTTGACTCCCCATAATTGGACTCAGGTTTGTAAATCCTGCCTAACCGGTGGAGACTATCTCTTATGGAGGACAGAGTAAGATGATAGGGCAAAGAAATTCATTAATAAAAAGGAGTCAATCACTGCAGATATGCTTATTGGAACTGATGAATATTCTCAGGCACAGGACCAAATTTTTATACCTAAAAAGGTCCTGGAAAAAATCACTAATTGTGCTGTTAATGCCTGGAGAGCTCTCCCTGCTTCATCTGGAAAGCCAACTGCACTAACTATCATAATACAAAGAAGTGAGGAGCCTTTCAAAAACTTTTGTCTTGGTTCATTCAAACCGTTCATAAAGTAATTACCAACGATGAAGTCTCTCAACAAACTTTATCCTTGATGCCACAGACTATATGTCCACGATACAACAAGGGATTTTACTGGCTGATAGACTGCCATTCTAAATATCATAAAAATGGACAATTACTGCCACCTAACAAATTTAACTTTAACAGACCTTCTTTTCCCATCCAACCATTTGTCCCTCAGTCTGGGGCCCCAGCCTTGGGCCCAGGCAACAATAGGAACATCTATTTGCAACCCATTCAGCAACAACTTATTTAACAATTTAAATCAGTCCCTGAGCTCTTCAGAGCAATCCCAGTGAGTACAGGGTTGGACCTCAGTTCCTCCGCCCATGCAATGTTAACCCCTGACTCTCCAGTCGTATTTTAAATATAGATACATCAGGACATTCACCTATGTATAAACATTGGAACTCTGACCTGTGTCAACCTAGGGCTTTAGTAAAATGGAAGGACCTGTTAACTGGTACCTGAAAGGGACCGGACATACTGTTAACCCAGGGGAGAAGGTATGCTTAAGTATTTCCTCAGGAAACAGACACTCCAGTTTGGATTCCAGATCATTTGATCTGCCACCGCCACAGCCCCTGCCTCCTCACACTCACACTGCCACCGCAGCCACTGTAGCCGCCTCCTGCCTGCCCAGGCCGCCACAGCCGATACAGCCACTGATGCCCCTCCCATCTCCACCACTCTGGAGTAGGCCTTCTGCTAGGCCACCCAGTTCTCATCCTCCACTCAGCTTCATGGACATTGCTCTGCCTGATCCACACGTTCTTCTCTACCACTTACTTGTGATCAGCTAAAGTCACTAACTTTGGAGGCAACAGGAGACATTGTTCATGAACAAGGACTACAGCCTACTCCTTCAATAATGTTCCTGGCCATGTTTGTTATTATTTCTTGTCAGGTATTGACTGTTTCCGGAAGTACTGTTAATTGGACATGTGTTCCTCAAATTTGTATTCCCTTGAAGCCTGTGTTTTATTACAAAGTGTACGTTTTTGAAGGTTACAAATTATCTGCCTGAAGTTGCCAGTGAACATGCTAATTGTTTGTTTTGTTAAGGTTTGTGAGAAGTCTTGAGAGAACTTTAGGTATAGTTAAGCTAAATATAATTAATCAGTTAAATTTAAATATCAAAAGTGAGATTCTCTTTAGTATTCAGACCCAGGATTACAGATTCTTAAGACAGTTGCTAATGCTTTAGTCAGATCGAAAACGTGTAGTTACAGGAGTTATTTTAGAAATTACTGCTCTTATAGCTATTATAGGCTCTTTTGCTACCAATGTACATGGCCTTTATATAATAAAAAAAGGGGGATATGCTGGGAGCCATCAGCACACCAATATATGACAAGGTTTCATGGTCGGTTATAGTCTCCATGCCTGTGAACCCATGTGCCTTTTCTCTACATCAGATCCTATAGGAGACAGTACTTTCACTGTATTTATGACAAGTTCTTGTGGTACCCCAATGGGATAACTACACAGCCAATGACGGGTAAGATCTCCTAGAAAAGAGGGGAGACGACCTAAGCCAGGCGGTAGTTCCGTGGGGACCCCAGGACTAAGAAATAGGGGACTCAAGCCCCTTGGAAACAGGCCCAGACCCCTGGCCACATAAGCCAAAAAGCCTGGCTGTGAGTAACTGATAATAACATCAATCCATTAAGATTGTTTGCCTAAGATAACCACAGTGAAAAGTCTCCTTGGAGACTAAAAGTCTCCAGGCCATGAGAGTTCCAATAAGGGACAACTTGCTGTCCATGAGCTATGTTAATCTATAGCCTTAATTGGATTCTTTGCCTTACACATTGTTGTAGTAACAGACACTGAAGCTTTAGCTCAAATATATGCCCTGTGAGTCTTACTGCTGGACTAGATAGTCAAGGTAATCATGGTAACCATTCTTCAGGTGATATGTAGAAACTGAGTCTGAGTCATAAAGAGATTATCATAGATGAGATTATCCTTAAACGTAGAAAAGGTCACAGTGTGCCCTGGGGAGAACAATTATAAGGAAGTAAAGACTAAAAATCTTAAGAAAGAAAACTACATCAAAACTATGTGGAAGTTAAACTTATGATTGGATAATGGTCAAAAGTCCCTATAAAAAGGATATATTATTGCAATAAAGTGTGACACATAAAAAAAAAAAAAGATGAAAAACATACAAGCAAACAACAACAACAAAATCCTAAAGCATGATTTATGAAAGAAAACACTCCTAAATGACACATCATTAAAATGAAACTCTTCTGATCTGTGAAAAACCATTAAGAGAAAGAAAAGAAAAGCCAGAGACAGGGCAAAAACATTTGCCAAACACATATCTGATTAAGGACCGGTACCTAGAATATACAAAGAATGTTAAAACTCAACAATAGGATAACAAAAAACCCAATTAAAAAATGGGCAAAAGATCAGAACAGACACCTCACCAAAGAAGATACACAGATGGCAAGTAAGGATACAACAAGATCCTCATTACATATTGTTAGGAAATTGCAAATTAAAACACACCTATTAGAAACACCACTACACACCTACTAGAATGGCTAAAATCCAACACACTGACAACACCAAATGCTGACAAAGATGTGGAGCCACAGGAAGTCTCATTCATTCCTGGTCTGAATGCAGAATAGTACAGTCACTTTGGAAGACAGTTTGACAGTTTCTTTCTAAGTTAATCATAACCTTACCATAAAATCCAGCAATCACACTCCTTGGTATTTACCCAAATTAAGTTGAAAATTTATGTCCACAAAAATCCTGAACATGGATGTTTATAGAAGCTTTATTCAAATTTGCCAAAACTTGAAATCAACCAATATGTCCTTCAAAAGAGAAATAGATAAACAAATTGAGCAAAACCGTACAATAGAATATTACTCAGTGATAAAAAAGAAATGAACTATTAAGCCATGAAAAGATATGGAGGGACGTCAAATACACATTACTAAGTGAAAGAAGCCAGTCTGAAAAGGTTGTTTACTGTAGTATTCCAACTGCGTGACATTTTAGAAAAGGCAAAACTACAGGGATAGGAAAAAGATCCGTGGTTGCTAGAAGTTCTGGAGGTGAGACAAGGAGGGATGACTAGGTGGTAAAGAAGGGAGTTTTAGGGGTGGTGAAATTATTCCACATGGCACTACAACGATGGCTACACGGCATTATACATTTGTCATAACTTATGGAATGTACACCACCGAGAGTGAACCTTAGTGTAAACAATGTGTTTTAGTTCATTAAAAAAAAAAAAAAAAAAAAAAAAGAAGGAAAAAGAGAAAAAAAGAATGCAGAGAGAGGAAATAAGAAGTAAAAAAAGGCAAGTTGGAACAAAGCCAAAAAAGGCAATCGGTTGAAGCATCAACACTGACCACATAAAGTTCTTGGCATTTACTTAGTGACTGTATTACACTTGTTCAATTAACTATTGTTTTATATATATATATATATATATTTATATTTCTCCTTTCCTGTTTATATATCTTCATACCAAGACTTCCACAAACTAATCTTAACGCATCTCTGCATCAATACTTGTCTCAATTAGATTATGACACAGGCTATTCTTTGTTATAAGGACTGAATGATCTCCCTCTTAATTAACTTATATTTTTCATAATAATGATTTATCTGTTGGCTCCCTCAAAAGGAGGGACTCAGGAGGCACACACACACACACACACACACACACACACACAAATACACACACATAAACATATACACTTAACAAGAACAAGTCTTCTGCTTTTTACTACAAAATCCTGACTAAAGCTGACAGCAAAGTCTCCAGAGAACATGACCTAAGAAACAGGAAACATCTGAAACTCCTACAAATCTAAAATATAGAAATGAAAAAGGGGAGAGGTGACAAGTCATTCGTCATGACATGATTATCCCAAACATTTGAAAAATAAATTGAAAATCTAAGGAGAGAAATACTGCATTCTAGGGAGTTTTAAATAAGCAACTAGCCCTTGAAATTAATTCTGTTTAATGGCCTTTAACTAGAATAAACAATAAATGGCTCAGGAGTATCAGAGAGAGGCATGATTTTGCATATACTAATGGAGTGAATGGAGGAGGAGGAAGGAGTTAAGAATGAAGGTGAAAGGATTAATATTCATTGTTATTTTTATTGCAGACATCAACAGGAAGATAATGAATTCTGGGCTTGGCTCCTGAGATGCAGGCTACCTCCATCCAGGGGAGGAGGTATGAATAATTAACAATCCACTTCAAAGTTCACAACCCCCATCTCCTCCCCAAGATAGTCGGCAGGCAGCAGCTAGCTGATGGGAGGATTGCTGAGCACATCTCATGAAAACTGAAGCTCATCTGCCTCAAGGTTTTCTCTCCTTGCCAGCTCAGGAAGCAGCTGGCTCCCTGAACTCCAGGAGAGAACATTTAGCCACTCTGAACCACAAATCAACCACCCAGGCTTAGCTTCTTTAAAGGATCAAGACACCATAGGGGTCTGGCCATCAATCAATAATTCTGTTTGTCACTTGGCCCACAGTAGCTGGAAAGTTACTGTTGCTGGAGAACCAAGTCTGTTGTCAAAAATACAGAGCTCAATGTACACAGGGACCTAATTTATCTGTTCACTCAAATCCAAGCGAGACAGCTATTGTCTTTCAGGGGAAAACATTAAAAACACAAGCTTCCTTCCCTAATGATCACACAAATGTCAGGCTGAGTGCACTTGGTGATTTTTATGCATTTTCAAAGATCTGCTAGACCCAGTGTCACAGTTTCAAACCTGGGTAAACATAGAGGTTGTTTCAGAAAATTTATTTAAAATGGAGGCTCCTGGATCTCACTCCTAGGAGTTCTCATTAAGTAAGTCTTAAGTGGGGCTCGCAAACCTGTAATATTATTAAAAGGGACTCAAGTGATAGTGATTCAGGAAGTTCTTGAACTAGCACAATTGGCATTCATACATTTAGAATCCATGGCTTAAATATTCTCAGTTTTGATTCTTTTTCATCAAAGCTCAGTTGTAAATATCATGTGTAACATACTTGAGGCACCAAATTAAAACCCACACACAGTATAAATAATGTTGGTTTGTGGGAGCAAGCCAATAAAATCATATATTGCATATTTCATGATGGCTTTGTTTTTGTCTGCTCATTTTTTTTTTTTCAATGATCTTCACAAAATGGCTTCTCTTTCACTCCCCCCAAAATGGGGAAAATATCTTCCCTGGAAAATAATCATCAAAGAAATGAGGAAACTTTAGGAAACATTGAAAAGGTAGACTTGCATAACAGTTTGATGGAAAACCAATCCAGAGCAATTGAGATGAGCTCATGGAGCCATCACTATAGGATTTTCAGCTATTGGTCAGTGATAAATAAGAGAATAAGGAATTTGCATGTACACACACTCATACACACTCATACACACTCATATTTGGCCACTAAAATACACTAAAATGAGCAAGTCAGTCTTTTGGAAGCCCTATGAAATAAGGTTGTTGGACTAAATTCCCTCTCCATCAAATATCTGTGATTTTATTTGCCAAAACCTTTGCTGACCTCACTGTACTGCCTCTGACAGTGCATTCATTTTACCTTACTACTGAAACACCAAATATGTGTTGTTTCTGAGTTATCTCTCTTTAATGAAAGTCTTCCTTTTCTTTTTGTTTTTCCCAACTCTCCATCAGTATTTAGATAGGACTCACTTATGGTATATGCAAGTATATATCATATACACCTACGTTAATCAGGCTCCTAAAAGTAAACAATTGGCACACTCAAAGTAGGTATCTTGAGAAAAGTTTAATAAACAAACTGTTTTAAAAATGAGGGCATTTGTGAAGAAGTTACAGGGGGGCATGCGTAGCCTGGGTCCAGTAACTGCAGAGGAACTGTCAATCATCCTTAGAACTGAAGGGTCCGTGGGACCGGAAGAAGACCTGTTGCTAATACCTGTGCTCTTTGGCGGATGGAGGCAGCCAACCCATGGCAACTCTGCAGAAAGGAAATCAGGGCACTCAATTCCCCGCCTCACTTTCCTCCTTCATCCTACTGGCCTGTTAGTGCTTCCCATTGTCCAAACCAAATCAGCAGTTGGAGGGCAAGAAAGCCTTCTGATAAAAATCCATAAAGATTAGCTTTCTGGGGCACAGAGTATGGTGAAAAGGCATGAAGAGTGATTCTAGAGGGAAAAATAATGGAAACATTTTCAGCACAATTTCCCTTATTTCTTCTGTAGAAATCAATGGCCACCCAATGTGAGGTTTCTGCAAATTCCCACTGGCTTAACAACTCTCTTAGTCACTTCTGGATACAGTATCCTGTTTAAATCTAGTGTTCATCATGTTTCATGAATGTTATTTTACCTCTGTTTGATGGCACTTCAGATTTGGAACTTGGCTGCTTTCCATCGATTTGTACAAAGCAACCACTTGCATGACACCTGTGTGCACAGAGCAGACTTTACCAAATGGAAAGGTAAGTAGGGAGGTTTAGGCAACAACCATGCAACAAATGTTCAATGTCCATGTCTCCAAAGACTCTCAATCATTCCCACCCAGTTGAGCTCATTTCTTGCCATGTGTTTGGACCTTTTTCCTACCCACCATCAAATCCTAAATAAAGAGGCATCTTAAAAATCAGTTAAAGGAACCTGAGAAACCAAGCCCTCCTTCTTCTTGAACCCTGAATATTTCATGCTTGTTTCCTTCGCCTATCACACTGTCCTATAATTATCATCTCTCTGTTCCACTTGGCTTCAGATGCTTTTTGAGGGCTGAGTCATTATCACATCTGGATCTCCAGGGTCTGCCATCTTATTTTAATAAAGTGGCATTCAACTGATGCATTTTGAATGAATGTGTGATCTTCTAGGATGTGACATTCTCCTGCATGCGTGCACATGCACACACATACACACCTTTCATCGTGTACAGGTTTAAAAGCCTGAGGCTCTGAGAAGAAGAAGAATACACAAGAATCCTGGTGTTCTACCTCTCCAGGTGAATATTCTCCACAATCCTCTAGCTGTTTGCATGCAAATGTGTTCAAAGAATTTTCTTATTCTAGTTCTGCTATAAAACATCTCTTCAGCTTTCTCTCAACCAGTCACATTTAAGAAGAAAGAATTATAAAAAGAAGTTTCCTACTGATGGATAAATTCCCCATATTCACATCCTATCATTGTCATCAACATGCGTAATTTTGCTGCATTTTCAACATTAATGATAATGGAAACCTGCAGGTAGAACCCATCTTTGGAATCAGTACTAAACCAAAAGAGAAGAAAGGAATTAACACTTGGTGATGGAGATTTTGCCCTCAGAAGACCCTTTATCACTTTCAGCCTAATACTCTGTATGCAAAGCTCTTCTCTGGGTAAGGCAGGAAAGAAACAATTCTTACAAATGGTATGTATTTTGAAATGAAACATACGAAAATCCATGAAGGAAATTTTTAAAATATCTCAAAAGATCTCATCACAAACCTGTTAACTTTTTTAAATTTATTTTGTTGTTATTCCATTAGAGAATACTGCTTGTGATTTCATTATCGTTGATCATCCTTTTATGACTAATTAATTAGTTACATATCCACACTGAACTGATAATTTTTACTGAACTACTCACACTGTCCAAAACCTGACAAAGTGAAAACACAGTATCATGTTTTAGAAGTCTCTGTACCTCCAGGTTGATCATATTCTCAGGTATTCCCTAGGTGCTATACCTACTGTGGAAAGAGGAACTTCCCACACCACCCCCCATGCTATGTGCTGCAAACCCTTCCTCTGTCCATAACTTTCTATTATCTACTTTTTATGGCTTCTGTAAACAAAAGGAAAATAATATTTTCATGGTAAAGCCCACTCCAAAATGCATTTTTCAAATAACCAACTGATTTATTTGTACAAGTTCTCCACTGGTTTGTTTGACTACAGTGTAAAAACAGCCTTTAACTACTTTTCTTGTCACATCTGTTGACTTTTTTCTGCCTTTGATCTTATCTTATGTGTAAGGAAATAATTCAAATATATTAGGTTTGTTCCCAGATTTACTAATCAGAATCTGCCTGAGTGAAGGCAGGTAATCTGCGTGTTTTAAAGGACCTATAGTACTGTGTATAGTTAAGCAGGCCACATCCAGAGGCACTGGGTAAGGAGGTAAACAGCTCCCAGTGGTATTTTTATCCAGGAAGTAAAAATCAACCCAGTGCTGCACTATCGAGAGGAGGTGTCTTTCTCCTAATTCACATAAAAGTTATATAAGTGCTAGCAGTGGCCTGCCATTTCCCAGTCTTTTTCCTTCCTACTAGAGGGAAGGCATATGCAGATCCAAAAATAAGAAGTCATACATAACCTGTCCCTTTTCATCCCGAAGTCTTGATTCTTCTCAGATCTTCTAAAAAGTAGAAATGTTGTAAGTCCATTTCTATGTCTAAGCATTAACCACAATAAAGGCAAGTCAGAGTTGATATAATAACTACAATAAAATCTCCCAACTTAATAATCAATAGATCCTAAATAAATAAATAAATAAATAAATAAATAATCAATAGATCCTATGGTATGGCATGACTTTTGATAAGGAATTTAAATTTTCATTTGATTTCATTTCTTCATCTCTAAAATTTAGAGTATTAGACCCTTCACTCACAATGCAGTGGGAAATTGGGAAAATCTAAAGAGATAATGATATGGAAATACTTTTACAAATATAAAATGGCATGAATATTATCAGTTTACAATTAAAATTTACTGTTGGCAAAGAGAAGAGTGCTTAGGACTATGATGATACACTGAAAATAAGTCATATCTCAGACTTCAAAGAGCTTACAACTCAATGAAGGACCTAAAACAAACTATACAAATAAATTACCATCTAGCAGAGTAGAATAATAAGTCCCAATTAAGTCAAGTGAACAATCATCACTTGACTGATGTAGCCCAAGAAAACTGGTGAAAGAGGCAGAAGTTAAGCTATCCTTTAAAAGATGGTTAAGATTTGGTGAAAGGAATGGCAGGAAAGCCTAAGAAATGCTACTTTTAATTAGCACTATTTTTTTTCAAGTTCTTCTTTTAAGGAGTGTTCCAAATATTGAGTAAACTTCTGATCTTCCCAGGCAAAGTCATTCGAAGCATAGCATAGCAGAACGATCAATAATAGGCAGATCAAGACTAATAAGAGAAAATTAAGGGAAATGAAAAGTCACATTGGCTTAGAGCTCTATTTATTGTGTAAGAGTGTTGGTTTCCTTGTCATTTTCACTTTGCTCATGGTAAAGGGTTTATTTAAAAAGTTCCACCTAAAAATAGCCAAGTTGAATAAAGAGATATTTTCTAAGTGCCTATGTTCCTTTGAGTATGGTGTAAAGAGATTTGTCTCCAAATTTTAAATCCTCATTTAGGGATCTCAGAGCTTAGAGGGGCTCTCCTCAGAAAATAATCTGTGGAGAACAGGCTCCTTTGCACATTTAGTTTTCAATTTATGCTTCAGGTCTGAGCATGTGTATGGGTCGAACTCCAATGCTGGCTTGTTAAATAACAAACTCAAACTCTCTATCATCAGACCCTAATAAAAGTGATGTGGGCCAGAAATAAAATGAAACAGCTTTCCATTCATATCTGCACAGAGAATCGTGAAGAATTGGAAAATTCCTAAAAGCCCAAAAGAATGCATATAACACATTAGGTCACACTGCAACACTTCTGTTTGCCTTGTATTTTTAGGGGCACATAATATAATTCATGGCAGGTGAACTTTTGGCTAAATCAGTGATTACTCTACAAAAGAAAGCAGGAAGGGAGCACAAGAAAACTATCTGTCCTCTTCACCTTAGCTTTTAAAAAGTATCAAAAATGCTTGTTGATTGAATAAATAAATGAATTGATAAAGCAGAGATAAGAAGATTATGAAAACATTCAAGCCTAAAAATAGCACACGGTTACCAAAGCAAACTCTCATTAACACTGGCAACTATAGCAGCAGACCCATTTACTGAGTAGTTAGTATACACCAGGTGTGGTGCTTACATTTTTTAACTCTGTAATGAATATTCATCGTGACAACCCATGAGATGAGGTTATGTTCTATTAGTATGCTTATTTTATAGATGGGGAAGCTGAGGCTCATTAACATGTCAAGGTCACACAATTAAAAAATGGCCACACTAGGTCCGGCCGGCCGAATGGCTCAGTTGGTTAAGAGCTTGCTCAAAAGTGCGAGCTGAGCTCTGAGCAATGGCAGTTCGATGCCCAGCCCGAGCTGAGCTGCCGTTGAGCTGCCAACAGGTGGCAGGATGGCTCAGCTGGAAAAAAAAAAAATGGCCACACTAGATTTCAGAACCATACCCACTGAATTCCAGAGCTGAGCTGTTAACCTCTGCAAAGTTTCTATCCCTATTATCCCTTCAGGTTTCACAGCTAGATTTCTGGAGATGAACCAAAAGGGACAGTAGAGAAGAACTTGAACTGTTGGGCGATGGGATGAGGATTGCAAACATTTTTTTCTGAAGGAACCTAAATTGCAAACATAAATTAATGTATATTAGATGATATGGAATAGGAGCAAACTATAATTTTTGTGCAGATTTTCTATGCAACATATTACCCTGTTAGTTTCAATCCAAGTTCAAATTCTATTTTTTCAAGTTTCCTCAGTAATGATTTCCATTAGTAATAATAGTAGCCATATTTTAAAAATAACTTTACAGATTCCACAGGAGTGTCTACACTTGGAGAAAGAAAAGTGCCTAGAGATCATGACCTACCTATCCCCACAGTAACATGGCGATATTACTTAGTAGCCTGGATTATTCCTGCTCTGTGTAGTGGGGACATTTATTGTGTCATAAATAAACTACTTCTAGGCCATAAAAGAAACTTTAATTTAATCATTTCTCTTGGTTGCCATCCTATGAGTCTATGTTTTAGAAGCTCCAGTCTAATCCACTCACTTTATCTATCTACAAATAATTGAACCAGGGATTTTTCTAATGAAAAGAAACTCTTATTCAGAGTTCAATTAAATTAACTTGGAATATTATCTAACCAACGAAGCTATTGTTCCCTCAACTATAAGACAAAATAAAATAACAAATTTTAAAAGGAAGGGGGCATAATAATAATATCTGTCCAACTGCCTTTCCTCTCTTAGAGGAAATTGCATCAAATACTCTTGGGAGTATTTGAAAAATAATATGAAAACACTAGATGTGTGTTCATAAGACATGGATTCTCAGATGAAGGAAGACTTCCATTAACTATTTTCCAAAAATTCTAGGGGATTGGGTAACAAAGCACTCCTGTTTTTTTTATAAAACCATTGTACCTCATTTCCTGTAGCCAAGCAACACCAAATAGTGGTTTAGTTAACTACCAGGTAATTTGATGTAAATGCTTGGAATAGTGCCTGCAGTTGGCCATGATGCTAAAATGTATTTTCTTCCCTAACTTTCAAATTAAAAAAAAAAAAAAAAAAAAGTGCTACTTTATTATAAGTACCAGGGTACAACATGTACAACACAATATTTCAATATGGTTGAATTCAGTACCTCAATTAAACATGCCTAGAGAGAGCAGGTAAGAGTGTAAGATAGGTGTTTGGAGAAAAGGGTTTTTAAAACTGGTAAATTTTTTAAAATGAAAAATAGTTATGCATTCTTCCATCAAAGAGTTTTACCCTTCCCATGAATCACTGACAATTTTCTGGCCCAATACATTATTGAGTTTACCTGTATCATCATCAAGAAAATACATTATCATTACTATTAACAAACACCTACTTATGAACCACGCATTCACCTGCATGATTTTATTTATCGGCCCCTTTTAGAGATGAATAATTTTATGAAAAACCAGCATTTAAATCCAGATCTGTCTGTCCCTGAAATCTGAGGGAATTTTTTCTGCTATTATGTCCTAAGCATATGACACCTTGTGAGAATATTTTATTATAAAAATATTAGCGTTTAGTTAATTATATAATTTTAAGTTGGTTACATTCTTGAGGATAAATATTTTTAACTTTAAGAGTTCAATTTTGATGGGAATATATTTCCAAAAGTATAACATAAATGGGGAAAGATGGCTATTATACAAAACCTGATTTACAAAACTTTGAGTTAAGTGAAATACATTTATCATTGAATTTTATTTTTCTGAAATACATCAAGACGCAAAATGAAAAACATTGTCTTTTAAAGATGTGTTTGCCTACTGGGAATTTTATAAGTCTCTGAAATAATGAAATCTTGCTCCTGCCTGAAAGTTTCTCTACAGTTAGATCAGAGTGAAATAGAAAAAAAAAAAAATGGATTTCTTTCATGAACAATGTATGTTTCATCAAAAGAACAAAGAAACAGAGCTCTAAATGCTGGGTTTTCTGCTTCCCTGAAATGTTAAAGATTGTCAGAGGATGACAGGTTCTGATGTGCGCATTCTGAATTTTAACCTTCTGACATATGCTTACACTACATCACACTCCAGATATCCAGGGAATACGGGCATAAGAAATGACATTATTGATTGCCTTCTATATGGAACAGACTTAAGGCATACATATACATAAATCACAAAATCTGTTACCAGTTTATGGAAAATCATTGAACCATATCTCTCCACCACAATTTAAAAAGAAGAAAAATAAGATCGTCCATTGTATTATAATATCGACACATGATGAGATGTGCAATGCCACTTGAAAGTAAACATCTGGGTTCTATGTCAGCAAGCGTTGATGCTGGCTAGAACGAAAGCTCCATGTATCCCCCCGAAATGTGAAAAAATAGTCACTCATATAAGAAAGAAGAATCACAGGGCTTAATCTGGCATGACCATTCAAATATGAACTAGGAGAGAGGGAACCTTTCAAAGCAAGCATAGCTATCCTGGTCCCATTGATAAGGTTCTCCCTACAAGGAAGGTGAATAATAAAATTCTAGCTGAAGGAATTCAAGTGCTCCAGTCTCAGGAGTCTGATCCTGTTGCCATTCAGCAAGTAAGTAATCTAATTTCCATTATTCATAGTCTATGTTCCACAAGCAATCTTCAGCTATGATTTGTTTATCTTTCCAGATTTGTCTATTGGGGGGTGGAAAATGGGCTGCTTGTGGAAATGTTGACAATTCCCATCTATGTGGCAGAGTTTTATTTGTTAATTATAAACCAGTATACTAGCATCCTGATTGCAGACTGGTTTTCCAAGCCTGTTTGTCTATAGGGAGAAAATGGACTGGTCAGTTTGACATGTATTTCAGCCACAGGACAGTTAGATCTCTCATGGGAAATATGAGTCACCATTATGATTTTATGCATCAATCTCATGTATTGGTTCACGTGAGTGCATTCTCAGAAGGGATGTGGTAGCTGAGACCAGCATTCTGAGACTGCAACCTGTGAACTATGCCCTGTAGCTTGGTATAGTCACTGAGCATTTTCTATGAGTACTGCAAAAAGTACCACAAAACTAGTGGCTTAAAACAACACATATTCATTTGGTTATATACAGCTCTGGAGGTCAGAAGTCTAAATTCAGTATCACTGGGCATGACTCAAGTCATTCTCCCTTCCAGAGCCTCTAGAGAAGTATCTGTTTTCTCATCTTTTCCAGAGCCACATACTTTGCATGTATTGACTGTTGGCCCCTTCCTCCCTCTTCAAAGCCAGCAGAGCAGCATCCTGATTCCATGGTCACATTGCCTACTCTTCTGTGTCAAATTTCCCTCTGCCTCCCTTTCATAAGGACATTTGGGATGGCATTTAGGTCCCACTCAGATAATCCAAGATAATGTCCTCACTCTAAGCCCTTTAATTCATTCATGCCTGCCAGATCTCTTTTGTCATTTAACATAACATTAACAGATTCCAGACATTAAGACCTGGACATGTCAAGGGGCCATTACTCAGCCTCCCACACCATCACCTGAGAACTTTTCAAGAAGTGATACATTCATCTTTCTGTATTTTCGGGTGAATATTTTAACATTTTCTTTGAAATCCTACAAACATGATGGGTCAGTCAGGATTTCATCAAAAAACAAGACTCAAGCCAAATGGTTTAAATGAATATCTGGCGGATAGGATTAAAGTAACAAATAATGCATATGAGGCATTTGGCAATTAGCAACAGTGGGGGGCCTTCACCTGGCTTCCCCAGGTTGATGGGCATGAAGAGAAAACAACATTACCAAAGCCCAGTAATAATAGGAACTGTGAGGAGGGTTCATCTGGCAACAGCTCTGGTCATGACTGAACAAAGCCACTGCCAGAGATCTGGTGCAAAAACCAGACAGGGAGTGAAGAAGAGCACCTTGTCTCCTCTCTCACCTGCCATTTGCTGGTACCTCCCACTGGCCAGTCCCAACCCGAAGTCAGCTGGCAGGGGAGCATAGAGGAAGCAATCACAGAAGTCAGCGTTCCAGCACAGAACACGGCAGAAAAAGGTGGAAAGTTAATATAGACTTGGAAGGTGGGAGAACAGCTAGTACACATATTATTGCAATTTTACCTCTAAAAAAGTGAGTCTCAGAAAAATGGAGAATTCAATCAAAGTAACATAGTATGTGGTTGACTTAAAGCTTTAAGCAATGTCTGTCTGAGACTTGAAAATCCTATTTTATTTCTCTCACAGCATGCTGCTTTATAACATTTGGAGTTCAAGCTTGCCTTAGTTTATAGATCTGTCTCTGAATTGCTTAACAACAGTCAAGGAGCAAAGAATCACTTCTGATTTTTGTAACTACTGAATATAGAAAATTATGTTATCTTCTCATGTATAATCTCAAATTGGTTTGAGTTTCCCTCCCACTGTGTCTCTCCCAAGCATTATTTCTCTAGCTTGAAGAAACAATGTCCTTGATTTATTCAATTAATCATCCTCATAGCACACTCTAAGTCAAGACTAATTAAATTCTATATTTCCCACGCCTGATTCTATGTTCAAATAGTTTGTTTCTTCTGTAATGGGTCTCAGTTTCTAAGGATGTGTTTACATGCTCACCAGTGTCCACATAAAAATATTGATTTATATACAAAGTCTACAAATAGATTCATTATACTCTTAGTCCTTGCCTGATTCCCAGATTTTACATTTCTCCAGAAAAAAAAAAATTATTTTAACCAGCAATTCTCTCTCATTTCTTCCAGGCAGAGTCGAAGCACTCAGCCTGACCTTCTTCGGAGCACTAAACAGAATCCACTTTTTATCTACTCATGAAATCACTCTCCTGTACCCTTCTACCGGCATCCTTACCTCCTCACTCCTGTCTCATCTACCCCCACTGATCACCATTTTAGAAAGTCTGCACTGAGGAGCACTGCATCTGCTGCTTTGGAAATTAGAGCCTGGCTCCAAATCCCATGCCCTGTTAACAAAACACTTTTCCTCTTGCCCTTCTCCTGACACAGCCCTGCAGCCGGAAACTCTCCCAGAAGAGAACGGGAGAGGAGCAATCAATAGCACCTCTAAACAGGAGATGCCATTGGCAAGGAGGTAGCACTCCACCGCCACAGAGAACCACAGGCCTCTGATTAAGACCCGGGCTCGAGCCTGATTGATCTGCCTGTCCGCGCTGCATGCAAACCAGCTATTCACCCTCCCTCTCTCTGCGGCTTCATCCCCCCTCACAGGATGGAGGGCACTTGAAGAGAAAAGTGGTTCTCAGGTCTGCAGAGAGCTCAAAAGGAACCACTAACAGCTGATTATTCTCCTTGAATTCAGATTCTGTAATCAATTAGTAGAGGTTTCATAGAAACGGTGATTGGAAATGAAAAACCCACATTAGGTCACATCCACTTTACTTCCCCATGTACCGCCTTCCCCATTACTGAGCGCAGGCTCGCCATGGTCTGTGTATGCAGCTGGAGCCAGTCCAGCTTGGAAGCATCCTGGCGCTTTGCTGACCCCAGGAACCTGTAGGACAGTCAGAAGAGCCTCACAGCACTTTCTATACAGTCAGGTCCTGGAAAATGAGGTTGGTCCGTAGGTCTGAGGGACTTACTTAGGAACTCCCCCACATGGAAAACATTCAGGCTGATTCCATTTTCTGAGTCTCCAGGTGTATATTAAATACATACATAGGTATATAATACCTAATATATACATAATGGGTCCAAACATAAATGCCAAAGCAAGGTTTACAAAGTTGTAGCTAGCTGTAAAAGCTTATAATATAACATGTGGATAGACTGTATAGTTTCACCATATATATCGTATATCCTTCTATGTAGAGTAGATATGTATGCTATATGTTTATATACCATATAGTGCACCGATCAGCACTCTATCAGTACAATATTACACTTACCATATGTCAGACACTGCACCAGCCACTCTAAGCGGGACAGGTGATACCTGGCATTTACATCTCACTTAACACCTCCAAGCGTTTTACATACCATTACATTTCCCTAAAACTCTACAGTGTGAATATCATTAGCCCCATCTTGCAGAAGAAAGTAAACCTTAGAGAAGTCAAGCAACTTGTCCTAGCTTGAGCCCCTAGTGAATAGCAGGATGGAGATTTGAATTGTGTGGCTGGTTCATTGACAGGGAGACAAAGAATAGCTGTGGCTCCTGTCATCCAGTAACTTAAAATTATAGTGTGGAAATGAGATATCCACAGGTAAAAGGTCAGGTTATACTACAAAAACTACATAGGAAATGTTTTGAGTGATAAAAATGACTAAATCCAAAATGACTAGAATAAACTATAAGTACTTGGAGTTGGAGTTCAGCAGAGAGCCTCCTGTCTTTCGATTGCTTGCAGCTGTGCTTTCCGAAATCCTCTTCTCTGTTTCCTCTCCTTCCTAGGTGTTTATACCACCACAAACCTCTGGGCATTTATTCTTCTCCATCATCTTCTCATTTACTCAAGTGTATTATATACTTGGCCTCTGACAGTTCCTAAGAACTCACTACTTTCAACCTGCCACAGACCATATTTTCTTTCATTTCACTGAACTATTTCCAAAAGCCTTATATCTTTCTGGAATTGTGCCTCTTCACCGAGTAATAGAAGCAACCAGTTCCAATGAAACCAGGGGTCATCTAAAATAAACTCTCAAGTTCTGCTTTTTCTCTCTGTACGCCATGGGTGGGGTAATTAATCACAAATATTTCTCAAGGAGAGCAGAGCTTAGAGTGCACTAGCTGCTTGCCAATCAGTGACAGATGCAAGGCAGGATAGGAGGGAAATAATTTTAGTAAGAGAATGGAATCACTTCAACTTGCCAATATTCTGCAGGAAATTTATAAAGCCCTTCAGTTATTAAAATCATGGGTTTTTTGAAGTATTATTTCAGTTAGCTACTTCCTCCTAGAAGATGGTCTAGTTCCTACAAAGCTTAGCTCTGCAACCCAGGTTACAGAGGAGGATGAAAATATTTCCAGTCCTACCTGACTTATTAAAATAAAAGAAGAAGGAAAGAAAGAGAGAGGAAGGAAGAAAGAAGAAAAACATCCTCTTACAACAAAAAAGATTTTAGTACATTCTACTATTAAAAATTTGTATCCTATTTTCTTCCAAAAGATGATTGCAGAATTTTATATTACATACATGTAAATCCAACAATGTAAGGATTTATAGATATTATGACTGAGCATTAAATCTAACTCTGAGTTTCCTAGGAGCCAATGCAAAGGAAAAAAAAGAGTACAAAGATTTATACAGTCATTGTTTGATAATAAAGGAAGTAATATCTTCATGAATGACTCTTTGCTGCTTCTACATTATAAGGTACTTCTTATGTGAATGGTTCCCTACATTATGGTTCCCTACATTATCTAATTTAATCATAGTAATAACCACACTAATATAGTACTCATTCTGTGTCAAGCATTGTTTTAAGGGCTTGACACACATTAACCAATTTAATTTCACAATAACTTTGGATATAGGTATTGTTATTACTTCTATTTCATTTGATTTGATAAGTAAATCAAAGTACAGAGGTTTAACTGATTTACCCAAGGTCACATAGGTATAATAGTAAATGGTAGAACTGGGTCTGAAACCTAAGCTTCGTTCCAGGATTCAAACTCTTAACAATGAGACTATAAGAAACCTCGATTTAATTCTCCATAGTGGGATACTAAGAAGAAAGAGGATGAAGCTATCGAAAAAGGTTACTAAGACAAGGATTGCCAAACTCGGGTTCAAATCTAGTACTAACTCCATCTATAGCCTCCACACTGTATTCCACGGTTGTCCCTAAAAAGATGGCATCCCATGGGTCTTTATGCAAAAGGATATTCAGGAATTTAGAACATGTTCTTCTATTGACTCTTGATAAACATTGAAGGTGTTACATTAAAACTTAACTTACTAAAGTTATTTCTATAGAAGGTTAAATTAAGGAGGCCCAGGAATCATACTTTCTGGTGAGCTAATTTGATTCCAATAATTTTCTTAGTCCTGAAGAAAGGGTTGAAAAGAAAATCCCTTATAAGCCTTTGAGGCAACATTTTTTTTCTGTGTTTCTGTAGAAGCCAGATATGAGCTGTGGAAAGAGGATTTGCATGCTGTGGCAATCCAAGATGACAGAGACAATATTCACATTCAACTATGAGAGTTGCAATTTTGATCTGAAGTCCCAATAGGCTATCAGAATGTATAGTTAAGCTACAGAGTGGCCTACAAGAAGATGCGATTAATTAGACCAAACAGGTGTTTGGGGTACAGATATTTACTACTTACCAAAAATCCATATATTACTTCCATATTTCCAAGTTTCTCACAGTTAAGTGAAGTCATATGATAAGTCTAGCCAATGGGCCATGAGAAGAAGGGTTGTGACATCACTTCTGGGCCATAGCATCAAAGAGCCCAGGTGTACTCTCTTTCATTTTCCTGGAGTTTCATGTTCAGATGATGAAACCACAAGTTGTCAGAACTTCCCATTAGCCTGGATCTTAGAATAGCTATATGGATAAGAGTTCCCTATCAAGCTGTGTTGGACATGTAGCATGAGACAGAAATTAATTGTCATTAGGTCACTGATATTTCCAGGTTAATTTGTTTTTGCAGCAAAACTTATTCTATCCCAATGAATACAACACTTCAATATTCCACATGGAGGGCCTTCATTTAAAACACCCAAATCATCCAGGGATTTCCTAGGAATATATATTTTAAAATTATATTGTAAAGGTATTTAATTTTCTATGCATATTACTTCATGTCTACTGATATGCATTCATAAATTGGAACATTATTTTCAAAATGAATGCATGCATCAAAATTTTAAACTCTGAGCTTTTATTTACACACTTTGCTGTTCATCCTTCGGTCATGGTTTGTTCTATGAGTTGTATGCCTGCATCTATGATACATTTTTCTTGAAAATCAAATGTCTGGGCTTCCCCCACCCCAAATCTAGTTATTTGTTCTGCCATTTTAAAAGTGTCAAAAATCTCAGTTCCAATCTACAGTTTGTCATCATATTAACTAACTCTACAGGCACGCCTTTGGAGTTGATGCAGTTACAATACTAAATAACAGCCTGACAATTATACTCTTGGGAACTGTCCCATATCTCAACCACCAGGTGGCAATTTCATCACATTATATGTCCCATTAGGTAAGCAATGGCCTAAATGGTGTGAAAAGGCTTTTTTTTTTTTTTTCTCTCTCTGCAAGTTTGTGCTTTACAGAAAGGCTGAGAGAGATCAGGAACAGAGCTCAAGACCATGGCTGAAGAGTGATGGGCGCCATCCATTCATTGCCCCTACGTGTCTGTGGTCCATCACAAGTGGAATGCAGGTGGCTTCAACCTCTATACCCTGGAGGAATAACTTAGCAGGTAGCGTAGATCGCGTAAAGAAGAAGTAATGTTAAGGTATCCATCCACAGACATTCTCCTCCACTCTGATATTAGGAGTCAGACTATTTCTTGGGAAATGATAGACCCTAGGCCAAGTCTTTCCATTTAACAAAGACTTCTAGGGTTTGGTTCAACATTTCCATTGTTTTTTTTCTAATCGTGATGAATATCCATCTACTCAGTGGTCCTCAAATGTTAGCATACCAGAGTCACCTGGAGAGCTGGGTTGCATTCCCAGAGTTTCAGATTCAGTGTGTGTGGAGGGGAACCTGATAATCCACATTTCTATGGAGACCCCAGGTAATACTAATGCTGCTACTTGGGGAACACATGTTGAGAACCACTGCCCTGCTGCTTCTGGAATAACTCCTTAAGGTACAACAGTGAAGACAACATATTTGCTGCCTGACACAACCCTTTGCTAATTGTAAGAAATGTGACAATACTTCAACTTGTTTAACTTCAATTTTATTGTCTATAAATGAGGATAACATAGGTTTTTAAAAATAAAATTGGATAAAATATAATACATGCAAATATTTTTATCCATTATTTTAAAAACAGATATATTACATATGATAGTTCACAAAAGCTAAGCATCCTTAGAGGAAAGACAGACAAGCAAACAGGCAACTATAATATACTGTGAGAAGGGCTAGTGTTGATACCATATTCATCAGGAATATCCTCTTTCTCCTCCCCTGCCTACCAAGGGCAGAAAAAGTTAAGGAATTAATATCTGTTAACATCAGCAGTTGTATTATTCAGGATTCTTTCAGAAGTTTAGGCAAAAAACAATTGGCTGGTGGAAGTGAGAAGTCCAGAGGTAGAAATGACTTAGAGTTCAAATGGATGCAGCTGTTCCCTATATAGTCCCCCCTCTTTCTCCCCTTCTCCCTTTCCTTTTCCCTCTCCCTTTATGTTCCCATTACTTCATCATCTGGCCTTGCTTTCCTTTATGTTGTCTTAATTTTTATACAGGTTCTCTCTATAAGATAATCTTGATGGCCATGGAAGTCTGCTTGGATCAGGCACCTGTCTATAGTGGGTTGAATGGTAGCCCCCAGAAGATATATCCACCCACAACCTGTGAATGTGACCTTATTTGGAAAAGAATCTTTGCAGATATAATTAAGTTAATGATCTCTATATGAGATTATGTTGGATTATCTGACTTCAGTGACATGTGTCTTTATGAGATCTAGAAAGGAAGACACAGAGAAGTTGAAGTGAAGATGAAGGCAGAAATTAGAGTGATGTATCTACAAGCCAAGGGACAGCAAGGATTGCCAGCAACCACCAGAAGCTAAGGAGGTTCTTTTTCAGATTCTCCAGAAAAAAAAACTAACCCTGTTGACATCTTGGTTTTGAATTTCTGGCCTCCAGAACTGTGAGAGGATCAATTTCTGTTGTTTAAGAATTAATTTCTGTAACAGAATTAATTTCTGTTTCTGCTGACTTGTGATGATGTCTTATGGCAGCCCAAGGAAATTAATCCACCATCCTTTGGACCAGTTCCTGAGGATTTCTGGTCAGCCAGATCTTAGTCTCTTGCCCAATCTTATAAGCAGAGGGCAGAGGAGAAACTATTATTGACAGCATCATCAGAACTATACCTAGTGGGGGTGGGACATTTCCCAAAGAGACATATGATGTCAATAATGATGGTGACGATGATGATGATGATGACGACCATCACCACCACCATCATCACCATCATCATTATCATCAACATCATCATCACCACCACCATCATCACCATCATCATCATCATCACCATCATCATCACCACCACCATCACCATCATCATCATCATCACCATCATCATCACCACCATCATCATCATCATCACCATCATCATCATCATGTTAACTCCCACTTAGTGACTACTTACTATATTTCAGACACTACCAAATTTATATTCATTATTGAATTTGATTTATAGAACAACTTTGGGACATAGGTATTTTAACTCCATTCTATAGATGGTTAAATTAAGAATCAGGGGTTAAATAAAGGAATTACTGAATTAATAGTGAAACTACAATTTGAACTGTTTTTTTCTTATTTTGAAACCTATGTTTTGACAACTACACTAAATGTTTCCTGCCATTCTCATCAGTCAATTCAATCATACAAGTAAGCTAGATTTCTATTATTTGAACCTACTTGAATCTGACTCTAATGGTTTTGATTTGGGATAGGGCAACCAGGCGACCCCCACCCCTAGCCCCACCCCCACCCTCACAGTCTCCATGCTTGGCAGGGAGCAGTGATCAGGATATTAAACCCTATTTATTGCAATTACTAAAATTCAGTTTAGCAATATCTCCCTTTAATGATATCCCAAGGTATTCAGGAAAGATGTTAAGCTCACAGCCTCCTTTCAAGCACTGTTATCTTGATCAGGCACCAAGAAGGTTGCCTAGAGCCCTGTACTTCCAAGGAACAGACTTCTGTGGAGAGAAAGGAAAGGGACATTACTTTAACTCTTTAATAGAGGGAGTTGAGTATACATAGTCTCATTACTTAGGAAGGCAGCGACCATGCAGGCAAGAAGCATAGCATTTGAAGTAAGACCATGAAATCAGACTGCTTGAATACAGACGCTGACCTTGCTTCTTATTGGCCATATGATGTTAAGTACGTTATGTAACCTTCTGTTTTAGTTTCCCCACTTGCAAAATTGGGAAAATAATAGTATCAGGTTGGTGCAAAGGTAATTGCAGTTGTTGCCATTATTTGTAATGGCAAAAAACACAATTACCTTTGCACCAACCTAATAGTAAAGCTGTTATGAGAATTAAAGTTTTAGCATATTTAAATTCTTTAGAAACATGCCTGGCACAAAGTAGGTGCTGTACATGTTTATAAAATAAAATGCAATTAAATTGTATTGTATTAGCTTGAAACATGAGCTTGAAACATTTATTTCAAAAGAGGAAGGGTTCTTCCTATCACAGTGGGAAATAGTAAAGTAATGCTTGCTTAAAAATGACTCAAGAATTAAGCCAAGGTGGTGTTTTATCACTTGAGATGGACTGGGTTGAATAGGTTCAATTATGATCTTTCCTAGCTTATAAAAGTCGTTGAAATATGTGGCCTGACCACTTGACACCAATGCAAGATATTTTCTATTTTCCACTCTAATAGGGACCTATCTGGATTGGGTCAACAGGGTCTCCTGTCCTCTAGCTTCTGATTTGGTTGAACCATCTGTAGAAGATTATGAAGAAGGAGGAGAGTATGATCAGGGATGCTTCTCCACTGGCTTACTTTTTCTCTTGGATCCACACTTTGTAATAGCTATTTATGACTCCCTCCTCACCCAGTTTGCGTACCATCTCCTTCCAGGACTCTAAGACATTACTACCAGGGAAATATCCTCTATCATTCATTAATTATTATAATTAAGTCCTATAATACAAAGATTACTTCCATAGAAGAAGTATTTAAATTCCAGGTCTGGCAATACTGACTCAACCCCAAAGTCAAAATAGATTTTCTTAGTTTCATCACTTAGAAAACAAATAGATGGTCAATGGGAAAGATTTTTCTCCTTTGCACAACCAAGGTGGGGTGTCCATGATTTTTATATTATGGCCAGAAACCTCAGTTCAAAAGAAACTATAGCACATAAAAAATAATAGAATGAAAATCCAAGTGCCACATTCACTACTTCTAAATATAAAATTTTGAACCAGTGGAAAATAATTTCAAAGGGCAAAGAAAGCATGAGCTAATTCCTTTACAATATGTAACACTTCCCATTAGTAAATTGTGGACCCATGCAAACCATATGATCCATTATATTAACTCCCTTTCCCTTGGAAAAAAAGAAAGAGAGAGCTTATGATACTCATATTATGAGTATAGGGGAGGGTAGCATAATAGAGACATCAATATATCATACTACACAGTAATCATGAACTCATTGAACTCTAGTGTGAAGATGAGGGAATTGGATCTCATCTACCCTGGAATCCACTCCCCCTCCTTTATGTGAGGGCACCAGTGTTTGGCAAGATGTTAATTTATTATTTTTAGAAGAGTTGCACAAACAATTCAGAGAAACAATAAATTAAGTGGAATTAAATAAAATTTTCTATTAAGAGAATTCTGTTTTTGTTATAACATGCATTATAAATTTCCAACAGGAAACTAGTATATATGCAGTGCCCTCTAACTGTATCTGTCCATAAAGCACATTTCTAATTCAATTACTCATTTTACAGATGAGAACAAAGAGAGTAAATGGGCCAAGGTAACACTGAATTGTCAGCAGAGTCTAAAATCTTCTAGCTTTGATCACAGTGGTGCCTTCAGCCATTTTTTATACTTCTTTGGGATTTTATATATAAGTGTGTGTGTGTGTGTTTATGTAGTGCTATCTTAGATCTAAAGAAGGTAGAGTTTCAAAGTTTAATTAACACTAAGCCCACAATATATGTTAGACACTCCACTCTGCTAAAAAAAAAATACACATACGGAGTAGGCATCATGTCATCTTTATTTTGTAGATGTGGAAACTGAGACTGAGTCATTTATTGGTAAATGGCAGAATCAGAGCTTGAACCCAAATTGTGAACCAACTAAAAAGAACAAAGAAGATTAAATTAAAGGAAGGTCAGGGGTCAGTATAAACAACAGGATGTGGATGGAAATTTAAAAATTTTGATCAACAATTCGTTTCTGATATCAACCATGCCCCTGTTTCTACACAGCAGAAGTAAGTAAAATATGGGTCAAAGATTGCTTTTTGCAGGACTTCCAACCTGAATAAACCTATGAATATGCGCTTTCTTTTCCAGAATAGTGGCATACAAGGACTAAGTTTCTGGCATCGTATAGTTAAACGAAGTTTGGAATACCAGTGTGCAAGAGTCTTTGCCAAGACAATAAACATGAAATTAAGAGAAAATGAAGAAACATAAAGAGAGAAATCTCAGAAAGGTTCTTGAAACAACCTAGAGAGGGAATTGGGGGCCAAGAAAGGGCAAAGGGCATTGTTCAGAATAAAGTAAAATAATAATGATGATAATAACTAACATGTATCAAATGCTTATTATTTTCCAGGTACTATTAAAAGTGTTTTATGTGTCTTACCTCATTAAATTTCACAACCACCATAGGAGGTACACACTATTATTATCCCCCTTTTGCATACAAAAAGCTGAGGCTCACTGAGATTAATTAACTTGTTTAATTAACACATAGCAAAGACTATTTCATTTGATCTGAATTTTCACCCACATTTCATGAGAAGTTTGTGTTCCATGCCGCCAAGACAACTGGAGAGGGCCAGCAGTTCTAAAAGACATTTCTAAAAGACCTGCTGGGCTAGAAATAATTGAAGCCAGACCTTGCACCCGAGTCCTTTCTCTTTGCTGCATTACATTTATCTAGCTAGAGAACAATTATTTTAGTCCTCGTCTTTTCTGTGCTCTAAAATGTCACATTAAAGAGTAACCATCCATTAGTTAGCCTTATGGAATTTAATTAGTAACTCAATTTCATTCATGGGAAAGTCCTGAAACAATTCACTACCTGGGGACAATTGTATGTTGAATTTGATGGTTGGGGGTGCCTGAGCTAATGATCCAAGAACTAACCCAAGTGGTGGTAGTTCATTCCCATCCTCCACTCCCCATCCAAACTCAGGACTACATGATGACCTTCTGACTGCTAGAAAAGAAATTGAGAGTGCCTAGTTTAACAAGTTTCTAGCCATGGTATAATCCACGGTTGTTACTAATATATATATATATATATATATATATATATATATATAGAGAGAGAGAGAGAGAGAGAGAGAGAGAGAGAGAGAGAGAGAGTCAACTTGATACATAAGAAAGAACATGGGCCTGGAAGACAGGCCCATGAACAGGGGACCCAGTATGGGTGTGGCTACAGTATTGAATAATTTCCAATGACCTCACCAGTCTATTCTCTATTCTTCTCTGACCTGCTCTGTGCCCTGGGAGGCTGGCCCTGGTAGCTCCTTTGCCAGCTGGCGTCTAACTGGGTTCAGCTAGTGGGAGGCACCTGCAGGAGATGAGGCAGGATATAAGAGGGGTTCAGTATCTTTGCCCTCCTTTCACACCACAGCTCTGACAGTAGCTGCAAGCCTCGCCTACTGGGGTTCCTACTAGACTATGTCTCCTGTATATTCCAGTTCTCACTTGGTTCTGGAAATACTATTTTCTCCCTTGGTCCCTCCAGACCCTAAGGGCTTGTTTAAGTTGCTTGCCTCTGAGTACCTCAGCATCCCTTTTATGTTCCCTTTTATCTTACCCAGACCTCTACATGGAGGTTGTCATTAAATTCTCTTTATTTGAAACATCTGGGAAGAACTATTTCCTACCAAGATCCTTATTAACACAGCTACTCACTTATCAATCATATAATCTCAACCATTTACCTTTCTTTAGTCTCTGCCTGGTCAATTGCAGAAAGGAGATAGTTACTTTGTAGTATTCTTGTAAATAAAGTATATTATACGTTCTTTGAAATCATGTGTGCTAAGTTCTTTGCTTATATTAGGCACGTGATATAAGGCAATAGGAATAATAAAATGTAAACTGGGGCCGGCCGAGTGGCGCAGTGGTTAAGCACTGGCTTGGGAAGCCAGCGGCCCCAGTTCGGGTCTCACATATAAGGGCCAGTGACACTGCCCTCAAAAAAAATAAAAGAAATAAAAGAAAATGTAAACTGTAACATGTCATTTTGTAACCTACACTATATATTATATTTAAATACTCAGTAGTCCACTATGCTCATGATTTTATATATATATATATATATATATATATATATATATATATATATATATATATATCCCTTATTTCATCCTTTTATTTACTTTCCAGAACTTTGATGATGGTCTTCTCATCTGTATTAGATCAGCAGAGATGAAAAGGAATACATGGAATTAAATTCAACTCCACAAAAATTTACTGAGAATGTACCTTATGTCATGTGTTGTATTCAGCACAAGGGCCACAAAATGAGAAATTAAATGGATTTCTGTCCTCAGAATATTTAAAGCTAGTGGGAGTAAACTATAATTTTTGCTTTAGTTTTTTTTCTTTTGAAATAAAAGTTAAATTGACACATAATGGGATATACTAATCTTAAATGTAGATTTGCTGTTACAATACATGCACACATCTGTGTAACCCAAATCTCTTACGATATCAACCCCAAATTTTTTCATGTCTATTACCAGGCAGTCCCTGCCCCTTCCCCACTACTATTCTGGTTTCTTTCATCATGAATTAATTTTGTTTACATCCCTGAACATAAAATGTCATTATCTTTTAGTTGCTTGAAAATTTCCTCTATATCCTCAGCTTTCAGTAGTTTACTTATGCCATGTTTTTGGTTTTGCCCATAGATCCCCAAGGTCCTGTTCGTTTTTTTCCATCTTTTCTCCATCTTCTGATTAGTCTTCAACTGAATTCTCTTTGAGTTCACTGATTATTTCTATGCTGCTGAAAAGCCTGTCTAAGGAATTTTCATTTTGGTTATTTTATTTTTCAGTTCTAGAATTCCCATTTATTTCTATTTCTCCACTGAGATTTCCTATTATTATTAACTTCATTTCCTTGACTCCATGGAGTATATTTATAATGGCTGCTTTAACATCTTTGTCTGCTCATTCCAACATCTGGACTATCTCATGGTTGATCTCAGTTGAATTCTTTTTCTTTGGAGACTTGCTCTCTATACATTGAGAAATTTTGTATTGTATGCCAGACATGGTGAAGACTATCTTATAGAGACTATGGATTCTGTCATTTCCCTCAAAAGAGTATTGATGTTTCTGTTTGTATAGGCAATTAACTTGGTTGCACCCAATGTACAAACTCTCTCTTGAGTCGCCATTCAATTTCAGTTCAGTCTGTGAAGAACTGAGTCCCCTCTACCCTTGCAAGTATCAGGAAGTCAGCCAGAGACCTGAACAGTATTTTTACATAGAATTTGGAGCTTACCCTCTCTTATTCTTTCCATCCTAGGAGTCCCCCTCTCTTTTTCATAGCTAGCATCCCCCCAAATCTATCTTCTGTTCTTCAGGTCAAAAAAGCTTCCGATTTTTTATCTGAGTTTTAACTACCCTGAACAGTGCAGAATTGGCCTATCCTCTGGATAAAAACTATGAAGATAGAAACTCATCTGGCCCTTCTCTCTTTTTACAAGTCTCAACTCTCCCACCATGCTATGCCTGTTTTTTCACTCTCCAGTGGCTTCAGGTCATTGTTTTCTTGTATTTTGTGTGAAGTTTAATTTATTACCTATACGAGGGTTAGTAGAAGAAATCCTAGAAATAAAATGCAAACCTGAAATTTGCATATATAATTGATACATATGTTCTGTTACGATAGGAGAAATTATAAGAACTAAATGGGAATGCATAAGAGGTTAGTACAAGTAACATAAATTAGTAGATCCCACAGGGCCTTCTGGAAGAAGCATTATCTAAGCTGGAATTGATAAGATATGCATAGCACTTAGCTAAGACAAAAAGCTTGAAGTTAGAAAGAATATTTCAGATTAAAAACATAATAATAATAAACCTCTGTGCGGATCTTATTAATGTGGGAGATAGGGGAGAGAACACTAAATCTTTGTAACAGAAAATTCATAGCTTACTGGAATATAAAGTTTGAGGTTTGGAGCATAAATTCATCACTCTTAGGTTTAAGAAACATATCTATAAAGTTCTTAAACATTTTCTCAGCAAGGAGAAAAAAATTACAATACAACAGCAGCTCTCTCTCTCTCTCTCTCTCTCTCTCTCTCTCTATATATATATATATATATATATATGGCTTATTCTCAGAACTGCTAATGAAAATACATAGTTTGATAAGCAAAATAGGCTAGCTTTATGTTATTAAAAATAGACTCATTTCCAAAATAAACAGAAATAGTCTTAGAGACACAAAGGAAAAACTGATGAGGGCTAGATGGGATGGGGGTGGGCATGAGGGAGAAAGGGAATGGATGAGGCAACACAAACTGGTAACTACAATACTACTGCAGAGACAGAAGAGAAAGTTTAGGGAATATAATCAATAAGGTTGTAAATATTTTTTTAGGGGACCAAATGGACTCATGTCTTGTCAGGGAGACCACTTCATGGACGGTGTAGAGGCCTGACCACTGCACTGTACATCTGAAGCTGCTGCTGAATAATATTATATGTCAACTATAATTTAACAGATACATAGTCATGGGATGTTGAATATAGTGTGGGGATGTAGTCAATGGAATTGTAATAGATACGTATGATATCAGGGGTGGGGAGGTAGGGGAGGGGATAGTCACTTTGTAAGGGGTAAAAAAGATAACTATTGCATAGTTTTTTTACATATGTAATGATTAATAATAATAATAAAAATGATAATAATAAAATAAATAAATAAAAATAGTCTCATTTCTTTTTATCATTTGCTGCAAACACACTTTAAAAAAATAAGAAGTTATAAAAATTAAAGGCTCAACCATCAACTTATTTATATTTTTGTAATTCAGGTAAAGTAACTACAGACACGAAAGTTAATATTACTAAAGCTGCTGATAGGATAGAGTTACAGAGCTGTCATCATCTGACTAGACATTCAAGAATGAAAAGCGTCTCAGCTCTGTTGTGATATCAACAGCAATGGTACAAAGTCAGAAGTGAATACTTATTACCTGCTGATTTATTTTTGGCTTTGTGTTTTCAGGTTTTATTTGCTCTGCATACCTTATTAAGGTATAAATGAATGAATCTATAACATTCGTTATAGATTCAATCTGATTCTAACTGCATCAGATCTGACAAACTATAGGATATATCAGTGTGCTGTTCTTCCTCCTTCAAATGTTGAATATCCAAGAAGCTCATTGGTCAAAACTGTTTTTACAACTGATGCCAAAGAATTTACTAACAATTTTCTATACAAGCACTAACATTAACTATTTGAATTTTCAAAAGAAAATAGGAAGGTTGGCTATGACTCAAAAGCAAGTAACTCACCTATGATTGTGTTGTTTAGTAGTAAACCTCAAGGAAAACAAATAACCTTAACAAACCAGCTCCTTGTTAATGGGAAAAAACGAAAAAAAATTATACTGAACAAAGCCATCCTCAGTCATAGGAGCCAACATTTACCAGAATCAAAAACGAATAAAGTTATTACACATATGAAATGGACAAGAATAGCAGTGCCTTCTGTCATACTTAATACTTTTTTTCTATTGGCTAGTTAACATACCATGTGTATGTTTGAGGTATGGCTCCATCTGACACTAAACATTGCTTACTAATGACAGTAAGAAACATCGGGAGGTTATGGGGGAGGAACACAACAGGTGTCTGTATTTTTGTAGGAGGGATGGACAGGCTGTCATAGTATTTTATGTCATTTTATGAAAAGACAATGCTGGCAGGCAAAGGGAGAAGCAAAATCAAGGACAGAATGGTACCCTCTACCCAAATTTGTCTTATAGAGCCGTCCCCATGGACTTATCCTTCCAAACTTAAAGAGAGAAAATTGTGAGCCATATAAGCTGAAGGATGTATGCCTACTTGCAAAATGTTAGGAGATGAGGCAATCAGGGTGCTGCCAGCACACTGAACCTCCAGCAGGGGGTGGCCCTGAAGGAGGGAGATGCTGTCACATCAACACACCAGACAATCCACAGAGCTACCATGAAATCATGGCACGTTTCAGACCAGCCCCAGGAAGCACCAGCTTCCTCAGAGGGCAGCTGAGACAGAGGGGGGCCTTCCACAGCCCAGCAGGGATTAAAGGCGAAGCCAGGGGAGAAAGAAGCTGAAGAAACATCTCATCATCACTGAGAAGACTTCTTCATGAGCTCACAAGTGATATGTTCTGGTAACTTCCAGAAATAATAGGGCGGTTTCTCAGGGAGCTGAAGCCTCACTAAAATAGATGCTGATGATAATTACTCTTCATTGAGCAACGACTATGTATCAGACACTGTGCAAATTGCTTTTCTTGTATTCACTCAATCCCCATGACAACACCATAAGGTAGATCCCATGAGTGCCACCATGCCACCAGGGAACACACTTAGACTCAGCAACTGTAACCCCACTTCTACCTTCAGGATTTTATGACCTGAGGAAACAAAGATGTGATCAACTTTTAGCCAACAAGGATTCTGAAATCTGTCTTCAACACAATGGAATATTTCATGAGTATGTTAACCTGGCATTTTCCTAGTACCAACTCATGTGCAAAATAGATAAACAAACTCAACTTTCCAGCACTAGAGATTGTTTTTATTTTTTCCCTGTGGCATCCATTTTGTCTGGGATGAACTCCTGGTCCACAGTAATGAACTGCCTTGTCTGTCATCCTACTTACTTACTGATGCTAAAATCCTACCCAATACAGCACTCTGTTTGACTGAGGTCTAAACCCTCTCCTAGAATTATAAAATAAATAAATAAATAAAATTATATAAAGAATAAAAGTAATCAAAATGCTTAAAGTAAGTAAACAGCTAGATTTCAAAAACTGCTATGTCAATTTCCTGAAACTGCAAAACTTACATTTACACGTTCTCCAACTGGAGAATTTACAAATGCAAGTATAAAATGACTATACCTATTTTCAGCTTAATATATGGGTTTTAATACCTTAACATTTGTAGATCAGTTTACAGTATACCTTGTGTTTTTATATTAATTCTCTCATATGATTCTTAGAATAGTTCCAGGAGGTTAGGCAGGTGCTTGTCAGCAAAGGAGTATAATGTGATGCAGCCAGAATGTCTGGGTTGAAAACTTGATTTTACCACTTACTGACTATACAATCTTGGCCAAGTAACTTAATCTCCTTGGACTCAGCTTCTTCATCTATAAAATGGGATGACAAAATAGTACCTACCTCTATCTACTGTTTGGAGGATAAATAGATGAGATAATACATATTACACACCTGGCACATAATAAACACCTTACTCCTCGCTGGGCACAATTCTAAGTGTTCTACATATATCAATTAATTTAGTCCTCACAACGAAGTAAATATTAGCATCCCTGTTATAAAGATCAGAAAACTAAGGCACAGTAAGGTTTATACCTTGACCAAGGGCATACATTCTCTCAGTGTTAGACCCTTTCCTTTGTTCTGTTTTCTTCTTATTAGAACTATTCCCTTGTTCACAAATAAAGAAACCAAGCTTATAGAAATAACCTGCCCACGTTATTTCATTAGAAAATGTTGGAGCTGAAACTTGTATCCATCTTCATTACCCAATTCATGTGACAAACAAAAGAAATCATAGAATCGTGTGAACTATGGGACATAGCGCTAGCAAATGAAAGAGCGAGGAACTGAATCCAGATTTTCATACTGCCTAAAAGGTAAGTGGGGCTGCAATAACTTTAAAAGAGAAGGGGTAAATAAGCAGGCTACTACAAGGGCAGGACTAGTTTGGAGTTGGGGGTGAGGAGGGATATGGGCTTCATGTGGCCAGATCACCTGAAAGTGACTATTGCACTAGGCCCATGTTACTTTAAGCTCTTGAATTACTGTGTTGGGGCCTGTTAAAGCACCAGGTAAATGCCTCCCAAATAAGATGAAAACTACAGCTCACAATGCCTAGAGCAGTTCTTAAACATTTTATGACATGGTTCCCTGTCATTCTGGCAAAGGAGTCATACTTCTAAATGCATAAAATTCAATGATTACAAAAGAAAGTCAATAAGTTAACAAATTTTAAAAAGAAATAAATTTCTGATATAATGCGTATATCTCGTATATTGTGCACTAAAAAATAAGATCTTGCTGGAATAAAAATATCTTTAAGATATATGCAATAATTGTTTTACGAATTATTTAAGGTTTCTCTTGGTGACAAACAATTGCAGATACTGCTAAAATTACTAAGGTTTGTGGCTTGCACTCAGCTGAAGAAAATGCAAAGATCACCTAGAAGATAGTGAAAATAAAGATGGAATTGTTCTTATTCAAATTAATTAAACCCCTGAATCCTTTGATAAACACTTTGCAAATTCATGGAATCCCTGGAGAGGAAGGAACAAGAAGATGGAAACATCCACTACAGAACAATGACAGGGAGAGGGGGACTCACTTCCTGAAACATACCCTAAGTCCCGATGTTGCTTCACTAGCCTATTGGATACTCTGCTGAGTAAACAGTGGTGAACAGACAGTGGTTCTTGCACTCCTGAAATTATAGTTAAGAGTGTGTGTGTGTGTATGTGTGTTGGGTGGGGATGAGACAGATACTAAAAATGGATTATATAAGTGTCAGGTGAGACTTTAAATAATGCTCATACTCCCTAAATTAATTTAGCAGAAAACTTGATAGTTTCCTCAAATGGATGTTTGTTTCTTCTCTTCTTTTAATTCTTCATGCAACTTATTAGGAATTTAAAAATAAAATTAATAAGGAATTAAAAATAAAATCAAAAAAATAAAAATATTAAAAGACATTTGTTTCAAGAACCATAAAGGTAATAGAAAAGGCAGGAGTGTTCATAGAATGAGATACTAATGTGAAATTAGTGCATTTTATATACATTTTTAATTGCTGAAACAGATATACTCATATTCACCTATAAATACGGAATAAGATTTAAAGATGAATATGAAATGCTTTTTTATTAGTTACAATTCAAAGAATACCAAGCCTTACTCTTTCAGAGTAATTGAGAGAGGAGTTGACATTGAATATAGAATGCAAATCAGAAATCTGAGTCCTGAATGCTAAGCAGTCTATCTAAACAAAGAGTAAAGCTATGGAGCCTGCACAAAACACTGATTTTATATTTGGTATTTGAAGCCTTGGCATTGCTAGAAATTAATAATGATTATATTAACTAGAAAGAAATAGATTAATGGTCATTGTAATAACTAATGGAAAATTAAGTTATAAAATGACTTCAATAAATCAAAGAGAAATTAGCAATTAAAAGGTATTGTGAAATTGTGTTTTCATTACTTGCCAGAGTATCCAGCCAACCAATAAAAGGAAAATGAACAGGCAAGATTGGAAAAGTACAGAGGGGCCACACCATGGATTACTTTGTAGGCCACTGCTACGGGTTAAATTATGTACCCCTAAAAGACATTAAAGTGCTAATCTCTGGTGCCTGTGAATATCACCTTATTTAGAAATAGGGTCTTGCAGATGCAATCTATTAAGATGAGATCATATTGAATTAGGGTAGGACCTAATCCAACACGATTGGTTTTCTTGTAAGAAAAGGAGAATGCCACTGGAAAACACCGAAGAAAGACTGCAGCTATGCTGCCACAAGCCCGAGAAAACCTGCAGCTATCAGAAACTGAAAGAAGCAAGGAAAGATCCTGCCCTCGAGGCTTTGAGGAAGCACAGCCTACCTGACACCTTGACTTCAGCCTTCTGGCCTCCATGAACTGTGGAAGAATTTATTTCTTGCATTTTAAGCCATCTAAGCTTGTGGTTATTTGTTATAGCAACCCTAGGAAACCAATGCTTTGAAGAGTTTGGGCTCTGTTTCTTAGGCCAGAGGAATGTCACTGGTGAGATTTGATTAGGGGAGCAATATTATAAGGATGACTCTGACCATGCTGGAAAATATAGACTGGCAGGAGAGCAAGGCTAGTTGAAGAGAAACTGGAGGCTGTAGCAGTTTGTAGCCCAGAATCAGACCCAATGATATGCCATTAGAGTTGTTCTAGTACAAACTTAATGGCTTCTGCTTCTTGGCAGCAACACTGCACCTCAGAGGAAGATGTATCACACTGGGGTTCAATGCTCTAGGACTTGCCGCCATGTTATCCCAAAGATCGAGCCTGCACAGATTATTCCTTCATGTTGCTCCTTTTGGGGGAAAAATATATCATCTGTAATACAAGTTAGAACATTGTGAAAATAAATCCTACCTTCCATTTTCTTGTAACAGTACTGTAATGTAAGAAGTTTTCAAGCCCAAGAAGGGAATTCAAGAGATGTTGGGGGGTAGCCACACATATCAAATGCTCACAATGCACAGTAAATGGAATTATCAAATCACTAGCTCTTAAACCATAAATCTTGGAATCATGTTTAATTTCTTCCTTCTCTTATCTTCACATCTGATTAATCCTCAAACTATGTTGATTTTACAAACTTGAAGTCTCTAAGCAGAATTTTTGTCTCCTCTGTCCCTCTACTCCAATATAATTGGATACTAGTCCTGGCCGCATAACTTCTGAGACTGGTTCCCTTGCAATGCTGAGAGTCTGTGAGCTACCTAAGATCCATAAACTAATATCCTCCTGTTAAAAAGTCCAAGAAGATTCTAGTATTTACAACTAAAATACCTGACTTCCATACCAAGAGAAAAAAATGGAAAAAGATAAGGTTTGGCATAAAAGGGTGGTCAGATAATATGTTGTCACAAGAAATCATGTCCATAAACAAAGAGAACCCATACTTCTCTGGGTTGTATGTAATGGACCCGGGAAAATGGAATATCCTGACAGCATTTTAAATGCAACCACAACGAAAGCATTATTTAGCTCATTTTCTTATCCAAATGGGCCTTTGGTGATTAGTTTATCACCAAACCAATGCATGAAATGTGTAGTATTTTGTGTGCTTCTGTGTGTGTACAAACTAGTAGGAGTGAGAATTTGCAATTTATAGCTATGAGGATGAACAAAAAAAATACCTTATATATATATATATATATATCATCAGATTTCCCAATGGGAAGGGACCTGTCATTGTTTCATAAAGTTGTTTTTCTAGTCAATTTCTAGTCAAGTCATGTTGAATGGAAGGTGAAACCCTGAAGTTCTTTTTTTTTTTTTTTTTTTTTTTTTTTAAGCTGAGCCATCCTGTCACCTGTTGGCAGCTCAGCGGCAGCTCAAGTCGGGCTGGGCATTGAACTGCTGTTGCTCAGAGCTCAGCTCACACTCTTGAGCAAACTCTTAACCAACTGAGCCACTTGGCCAGCCCCTGAGGTTCTTAGTTAACAGAAAGAGAAGACTGTTAAACTGACCTGCACTCAAAATGAGTAGGAATTGGGTGCGTGCTAATTAGAAAGCATGAGACAGGGAAGATGCAGAGAAAGGAGAAGACTGAGGAGGGGAGAGAAAAGAGAGAGAGAAGCAAACTTTTGGGAGGCTAGGGTCTCCATTGGTAGTTTTAAAAATATATTTTTAAAAGATTGATGCCTAATATTCAATTTTTACTTTGTTTACCTGGCTATTCTATAACTTTGTCAGCATCCCCAATTCTAACAAAGGCTACTGCACACATAGAAAGCATTGGGTGAGTTTTGTTCTTGTGCTAATCAAAAAAAGTAGCTGATGTTCAAAAATGTTGCCAAAAATGAGTCCACATATACTGAAGAATAAAATATACCTTATGGCCTCACGGTTTTACCTTATAACCTCTTAGTTTCATCGTCCATATCAACCAGTCATGGAACCATTTGCATTAACAGGCTGAACTAAATAAATTAACTGCTGAGTAATTACATAAAACACAAATTTATCTTAAAGGTGGGTAAATTATTTTTATTGTTTTTCATTGAAAGAAGTAGTTACTTTAATGGCGTATTAACAAAACCTCAGAAATTATACTGTGTTTCTGCAGGTATATATACATGTATGTATGATAGTTACAGAATTGTTCTGCTTTCGTACTTGGCTATTTTCACAAATGTGTCTGCTTGAACAGACACAAACAATAAGATAAAATCTTAATTTAATATATTTATATATTTTTTAAAGTGGCTGAGCGTCCTATCTGACTTGATATTGTAAAGATCATAGACAGCATCTGTGCAATGATCAATATAAATGACTAGTTCTTAGAAACCAGTCAGAGAAAGAGGCCCCTCATTTTCTGGTCTCTGCTTACTTATCTGATGTCTTTGGCCTTCACATGCCTCCAGCTACAGTAGCCCACATTGCTCTCTGCTTTCTGAAGAGAGCTCCATGTCCTACCGCAGGGCTTTTGTATATCTCCATCATCTACCAGGAACAGCCTTTCTCTGTTCTCCCAGTGGATACTCATCAGATAATTTGCTTAAAGTTTCTTCCTTAAGAAAACTTTTAGAGTAGTTTTTCCCCAATATACTCATGCAGAACTGTGTGCATTTTCTTTCATAGTACTTTACTTGCAGGGTCATTTTTAAGGTATAAAGGAAATCCGTCTAGAAGGTTCCCACTACACAATAGGAACTCAGAGTTTTGTAACTATTAGTATTAATGTCATCATAATCAAAACTGATCTCACTTTTGGTGTTGGTTTTAGTTCTCTTAAAGGGAAACAATCCAGCTGCAAAACACCACCTCCTTTAATTCCCGTATCTGCTCTATCTCTAGTGAGTTCAGAGGGTCAGGAACTGGGATAGGAGAGATGTAGTGCTGAAAGGATTTGGGCACTGAAAGGATGTTTTCATTCAGACAAAGAATCAAATATATCTAAGATTGGTCAGTCTAATTCTCCATGACGTTTCTTCAAAATTCTTTGATAATGGTAATTTGGAAACGTAAGTCCTATCTTTTAGAAATGGGGTCCAGCACTTCTCAGGAACTTAGAAGAATCTAATCTCCCATGATACACACTGAACTCAGCAAAGTGAGGGAGAAAAGGGTGCATTCACCCCAAAAGGGGCATCACTTAACAAAAGTACAATGTTAACAGTAAACTTTCAGATTTAATAAATTCTTTCTCAGAATATTTACATTAACATTGCCTTAAGGAGGGAGTTCCACTGATAATTGTTTTTTTTTTCCATTACTAATTATTTAATATCAATAAAATACATTCTAATGTAATGATATATTCATATTGTTTCACAAAATCTAAGGGAAAAAGAACCCGTCATTTCATTTTGCTCCGTGGTGTTTTACAACTGGCAAACAGTAAAATGTTAAAATGCAACTGTTGTTCCCAATTAAAATAAGAATGTAACACTCTTTGAAACTCATTTGGCAGTTCTACAAATGTGCCTCTAAATGCTTCTCTTCTCTAAGACACAAAACAATGAAAAGAGACTTGGTTAATGGTAAGGCTCTATCATATGGGAAAACTCAAAAGAAAATAATAAAAGGTTTTTCTGACTGCTCACTCTTCCAATCGGTCTCATAGAAGAAACATTTTTTTCGTCCGTCTGTCAATAAGACACATTCTGACCATAAGGCATAATGAAAGCGTGTGGAAGGGGAAAACGTATTCCAGATTGCCCACTGAGAGTCTCAAACAACCATCACACATGTTGCCCATACACTAAGTAAAAGATAAAAGACTTTGTACTTCTTTGAAGATTATAAATTAAATCACTTTTGTTGGACAATATTGAAGGTAGGGTAACTTTTAAAAGAAAATATTTATCGCCATCGATCATTGTATAAAACACTCAAAACCCCTCCTCCTCACAACCCTCCAGAAAAGAACCTTTACTTACAAAAAAGGCATGAAAAAAGTACTGAAGTGTTTCTTGGCCCCATTTTCTGCACTTACCTTCCATTGTTCAGGGCACCACAGCGACACCTTAAATTCTTGAGCCTGGAGACTTGTGCTCTCTCTAAAACATTTAGCAGTGAAACTGTCACTGATTCAAGCAACAGGGTGACTTTCCCTGGGCCCATTGCTGGAGTTCCCTCCCCCGCCACCCCCTCACCCCCCAACCCCCCACCCCCCCAATCATCATTTGCCACAAACTGTCATCATTACACAACTTGCTTCCCAGATCCATGGCTGATGAAAACTAGGACAGTTTGGGGATTATAATCAATAATGTTCTAAAGATTTTGTAGGGTGTCAGATAGACACTCCTCTTATTAGGGAGACCACTTCATGGGTGGTATAGGTGCCTGACCACTGTATATATATATATATATATATATATATATATATATATATATATAGTCACAGTGTACAGCATAAGGAATAGAGTCAATGGAATTGTAACAGCTACACACGATGTCAGAAGGGTAGTAGATTGGGGGAGGGGGTTATCACTTTGTGAGGGGTATAAATGTGTAACTATTACATTGTTTTAGACACCTGAAACTCAAAAAAAAAAAAAAAAGAGTTCACTTGATTTGGTAGAATTATCTTTGTGACTAATTATGGCAGAGTTAGGCAATCTCATAAGGAAAAAACATCATATTGTTTGTTTAGCTTGATAGACACAGGAGTTTCCAAACCTTTGTTGACATAGAACCTCTTGGCCCAAAGTTTTATTTTGTTTGTTTCATTGCAAAATATTTTTAAATTATTTTTTATTGTGGTAAAATATATATCACAAAACTTGTCACTTTGACAGTTTTTAAATGTACAGTTCACTGGCATTAATAAAAATATGCCATGTTATTAATATTCACAACTAGTGGTAAATCATTGCTATCGATTTCCAAAACTTTTTTGTCACCCCAAATAAACATCCCCAATGTACCCATTAAACAATATCTCCTTATTTCCCCTCCCTCTCAGCCCCTGGTAACCTCTAATCTATTTTCTGCTTTTCTGAATGTGCTTGTTCTATATATTTCATATAAAAGGAATCATACAATATTTGTTCTTTTTCACTTAGCATAATGTTTCCAAGGTTCATTCATGTTGTAGCATGTGTCAGAATTTCCTTCCTCATTATGACTGAATAGCATTCCATTGTATATATATATATGCCATATTGGGTTTATGCACTCATCTGTTGATGGACACTTGGTGGTTTCCACCTTTTGATTATTGTGAAGAATGCTGCAGTGGCATACAAGTATCTGTTTGAGTCCCTGTTTTCAATTATGTGAAGTGTATATACCTAGGAGTACAATTGACAGGTCACATGGTAATTCTGTTTCACTTTTTGTGGCATCGCCAAACTGTTTTCCTCAGTGGCAGTATCATTTTTCATTCTGTTTGTTTTGTTTTATTTTCCCCTGAAACTGAATGTGTAAAACACAAAAACGCAGAGTAGCTCTGGGAGAAGCTTCTTGAATTAGCATCTGAGGAAACATCTGGAAAGTTTTGGCTTCTTCAGACACCTTATAAAGCTCTTCAATTCCTCCTTCAACAGATGACAGAAGGGAGAACAGAGGCTGACCAGATTCCCCGAGGTCACACAGCTCGTGGATGCTCAATGAGAACATCAAACCCAGTTTGCTGAATTCAAGTTAGGTTATATTTGCTTCTAGTTTCATCTGGGCAAATTTGGCATGTTTTTCTTTAATATTTTACTGTGTTTTACAAAAATAGCTAAGGATGTTAAAGTGACTATTTCAAAACCTCCCCAATATATGCTCTAGGGTGGAGATAAGGGACTATGATGAAGAAGGCTTATGCAATTAATTACCTGCATTTGTGGATAGCATTTACCAAAACTCAATTATTCAGATGTAGAAAGAAATTTTCTCCTTTTCTTCTATAATTTCAGAAAATGATACCAACAGAAATTTGCACAACTATATTAAAGGAGAAGAAAGAGTAGCTTCCCACTCGCAGATTAAAGCCAATGTCCTTCTCCATATCATATCTGTATTGTTTCACATGTTTTAAATTTATGAGGCAGAACAGTGAGGTTGTTACAAACCCTGATTGTAGGACCTGAGACTGAAAAATCTCCCAACATTGATTCAAAGCTTCCTAACCAGGCAAACAATATGTTAGACTATTTGATTTATTATATCTGTGACATCTACAGAGGTACAGATTCTAAAATTAGCTACATCGTAATGACCACTAATTTCACAAGTTTTTCAGTCCAGGCTTTATGATTGTTTCATCAAGAAGGCTAATTTTGGTGAGAAACAACCCCCAATACATCCAAGCTTAATACAACAAGGTTTATTTCTCTAATTCACTGTCCAGTACAGGAGGATAATTGGGCAGTCTCTGGGCGATGTAGTTTATTAGTGATCCCAGCTCATTCCAACCTGTGGTTCTACCACTGCATTTCCTACTGGATCTCTGCATTTGTCTAACTAGTGAGAGAAGAGGGAGAACATGAGGGATAGCATATTAGTTTTCTAGCATTGCCACAACAAGAGCTACATATTGGATGGCTGGAAACGATAGAATTTTACTCTCTCACAGTTCTAGAGGCTTGAAGTTCAAAATCGAAGTGTTGTTGGCAGGGCCATGTTTCCTCCAAATCTTGTAGGCTAGAATTCTTCCTTGCCTCTTCCAGCTTCTCATAGCCCCCTGGTCATTCCTTGGCTTGAAGAAGCAACACTTCAATATCTGCCTCCCCAGTCACATAACATCTCTGTGTCTCTGTGCCTTCATATGGTGTCTTAGTCTGCTCTGGCCGCTATAACAAAATACCACAGACTGAGTGGCTCACAAAGAGCAAAAAATTTATTTCTCAAAGTTCTGGAGGCTGGATGCGCATGGCCGGGTTCTAGTGAGGGCCCTCTCCAAAAATGCAAGCTGCCAGTTTCTCATTGTATCCATGTGGTGGAAGGGGCAAGGGAGATTTCTCGAGCCTCTTTTATAAGGGCACTGATCCCATTCACAAGGGCTTTGCCCCCATTACTTAAATCACCTCCAAAGGTTCCGCCTCCTAATACCATCACCCTGAGATTAACATATGAATTTGGAGGGCAGACATAAACATTCAGATCGCAGCACATGGCATTCTCTTCTTATAAGAACACCACTTATATTGGATACAGAGCCCACCTTACTCCATTATGACCTCATCGTAATTAATTATATCTGCAGTGACTCTATTTCCAAATACGGTCATATTCCGAGAGGTTGAGAGTTAGAACTTCAACATGTCCTTTTGGGGGAGACATAATTCAACCCATAGCAACAGAGAATTTTTATGGGCTATGCCTGGAAGTTGTGCATTTTATCCCCACAGCCATTTCACTGGCTGGAACCCAGTCATATGATCCCGCCAACCTGAAAGTGAGCCTGAGAAGTAAAGTCTAGCTACAAGGTCTGGTGATTATATAATATTGACTATGCCACAAATAGTAACTACACAACCCAAGTTATTAAATTCTCAACCCCCCACTGGCAAGGAACATTAAAAACATGATTGTTATTTAATTTTAAATTTCATCAGATACATATATTTAAAGAAAACTAACCTACATTTTTACCTATGGAAATGAAGTTGCTCTATATTCTTAGTTAAAATAGGATCAGGGTAAAATGTTAGAAAAGAGAATTAAAAGAATATGAGGCAGAAAAGGTAACATGGCATGATTTCAGTCTCATGTACTTCTTTATTCCATTTCAATTGGAGAACAAAAATATATGACAGGTTTCTGTTTCTGTTTTACTTTCGAACATATTTAATTCACTGTTTTATCACTATATTAAGTCAAAGGGGAGACGTCTGAATTTATGGATGAAACTTTAAGAAACTGACTTTGAATATTTTGTTTCTAGTGTCAGGATGTGGTTAGGTGAAACAAGATAAAATTTGGTATACATTAGGCACTATTTGCAGTCAAATGTGATTCAAAATCTTATAAAAGTGGTTAAGTCAGTTAACTAAGTGTGGTTGACTCTTGGCTTTTTTCCCAATATTCCATAGCCAGGGAAATACATTTTGATGGAGTAAAACTATGTCTATCCCTGGGAGGCGAATCACAGATATTGGGAAGAAAGCCAGTAGTCAACCACACTTGGCCCATCATGGCAAATCTCTTCACATTAGCCAGTCACTGGCTTAGGTATGTCACGTGACCCAGTTCTGCAACATGAAATGTAAGGAAAACTTCCCAAGAGGAACCTCTAGGAAATACTTTCCTCTGATAATGAGAGAAGTATACAGAGAAAGGTCTTTTCTGTTTGTTTGTTTGTTTTTTGTTTTCGTTTCTACTTTTTGTTTAGAATGTTGCCACCTAAAGAAAGACCTGATGCTTGGAGCTGCTGCCACCACCCTTGCAACTAAGAAAGCAGCCATCATTAACAAACTAAGAATGGTAGAGTGGCAAAACTGAACGGGTACATTTTGATTCACCAAAACAATTATGGGACTGCCTACCTTCAGAATTCTTGTTAAGTGGAAAATAAGTATCCATGTGGTTTGTGCTGATTTTAATCACGTGATCTGTTACTTGGAGTCACATGCATCCTGGTTGGTTCAGCACATATACCTAGTGAGCCATGTGCCTAGTGACCCACCTGTCTTCCATGGTCCCTATCAGCTAAATGCAAGAGTTCTTCAATCTGCATGCTCAGCACCTCTCCTTAAATAGTCTCTCCTGATGAGAGAAAGAAAATGATATCCGACTCAACCACTTTTATGGATGAACATGGAAAGATTGTTGAACTCATGGTTATCCTTATAGCAGAGGTGATTCCTGATTACTCATCTTGTCTCCAAGTCTCACTCTTTCTCTATTAGATAATGCAAGCTTAGAAGTTTCCCTATGGACTGTGTAAGCTCCATTTTTTTTATATATATTTTTAATTAGCTTCAGGTGTACAACAAAGTGCAATAGTTATACTTTTTACCCCTCAAAGTGACAACCCCCCTCCCCCAATTCTCCCCTCCCACTCCTCCCCGCCATATCATACTATCACAATTCCTTTGACTCCCTTCCACCATATAACCCACATCCCGTGACTGTCTATATATTCAATTACAGTTGGCATACAATATTATACAACATCAATTTCAGGTATACAGTGCAGTGATCAAGCCTCTACTCCATCCATGAAGTGGTCTCCCTAACAAAACATGTGACCATCTGACAACCCACAAAATTTTAACAACATTATATTCCCCGAACTGTCTTTCATACTAAGCTCCATTCTTGATGTGGAGTTGGCCCTGCTCTAACCTGAGACTGCTGAGTTTGGAATATGCTGTTTAGTCTGTCCCAGAGAGTTCCTTTGCACATGAATCTTGTTACCCCAACCTACACACACAGCTAGAGACCTGTTCTGACTTGGGTTGTTGGAAAAGTCATGACGCATCTTTGCAATGAAAAACATAGAAAAAATACTTCATGACTTTTCCAACAACCCAATAAAACGGTGATCTCAAACCATAGACACCACCTTTTAATATACGTATTCCTGTGGTTCTCCTACTGCCATGTTTACTGGAGTGAATCCCCATATTGCTTTCTGCCAGAACAATCAAATTTTGTCAAATCAAAATGTATCAAAATTTTCTACACCCTTTGTAGAATTATATCCATTGGCCCTTGCTGGTTCCAGGTGCCCACTAAATTAGTGTCTCCAGCTTTCCTCTTCATCCTGCAACTCTCCTTTTCCCTGCTGGTCCATGTTGCAAAAATAACATCAGCTGGGGGCAGCAATGAAATGTGGTACAAAGAGCCTACGACCAGGAGTCAGACCGTCTGAAATGCAATTATGGTTCTGCCCCACACTGTCTGTGTGACCATGGGCAAATAACTTAAACTCTCTGGGTCTTGGCTTTTTCATCTTTAAAATGAAGGCATTGAACTAAATGAACTCTAAAATCTTCCCCTGCTCTAAAACTTCAAAATCCAAAGCAAAGCTTTAAACTGGTTTGACCACAGTCATTTATTTCCACAGTGGGAGCCTTTAAAAAGTTTGCTTCTTGCTTGAATTTTTTTTTCCATTTTTCTGATCTACTTTTTCTTCTGGTTAACTCTGATTCTCCTCCCAAAGGTTATTCTCTATTTCTATGATAATGTCCTACAATGTTGTACTCTGTGAAATATCTAGGCTTCTTACCAAAACAAGCTATAACAGTCCTGTTCCTCAGAGCATCCGCTCTTGGGTTTTTTTGTTTTTTTCTCTTCGGAAATAAACACGATGAAAAATTAGAATATTAGTAATGAGAGAGCCTTCCCATTACACCATCAGTCTAAGAGCAACTCAGCAGAAAACCAAAGAAAAAATAACTCCAGGAACCTGAATGAATAGAAGTGTCACAAAAGATGAATTGCCTTTGGGAAGGTTGCCCTGATTAGTCCATCCCATTGTGGTTCTTTGTGTACTTATTACATCCTAATCTGTACCAAACAATCTAGCATTTGTATTTTCCTCTTGATTTTTCCATATACTTTATATATATATAAAACTGCTTCAAAACCTTTGTGGAATGAAGCACATAATAGATCCATGAATTAAAATTATCCAGCCAATAGGATACTGATGTTAGTTTTCACAACACAAAAAAATATACATTGCAAAATAATTTAGATCTAAATGTTCTTCTTTGTAAAGGTATTGGGTGGGAAGAGGTGGGTGAGGGGGAGGAGGTGGCCTAAGTGTAAGGTTTCCCAGTGCCAGTGAGTCAGCTCTGGTGCTCAAACTGAAAAGGCTGCTCCCGCAGCTGCCTCTGACAGGCACCCAATCGCTCCTGAGAATCTCTGTGCGGGAGGGGAAGAGGAGTATTCAGTTTCAACACCGCCAGAGTCCAGTACACAGTCAGTTCCCACAAACTGAGTTTGTGAAAAGGGTTGGATAAGAGGAAGCAGGAAGCATAGGTTTTATTCATTCCACTTCATAGTTCAGTTCTTTTTCTCTCTCTAAGCTTCAAACCCTGACCAACAACAAATCGTCCAACAAATATGCATTAAACACTTCATCTATATAAGGCAATGCATTATGTCGAATAAGGAATACAGCATGCACAGACATATGGTCCTTGACCTTACTAGGTAGTTTAAGACAGAAGACATGCTTACGAGAAGACACATAGTCACATACGCAGCTCATACCAAGGGGTAAACAAGGGATAAGGTTGTGTATGACAGTTTGTTTATTCCCTACATCTTCATCTCCAGCCTTACTCACTAATCTATCTGGGGATGGGGACATACCTACACCCCTTCTAGTCCCTGACAAGAACAAGAGAAAGAAGCTTATAAAAAGACAGGACAAAGCAGTAGAGTCTGTGACGGGACAAAAATGTACAGGTGTTAAGCTAAAAAAAAAAAAGGAAAAAGAAAAAGAAAAAGAAGTATTTTAGTGGAAGGAAGTTTGTGTTTGGCTTATAGATCATTCATGCTTCGACTGGGCCTGGTGCGGGGCAGGGAGACATCTCCCATGTCCTTCACTTCGAGGCCCTGGAGGGACTTGAGGCGTTTCCTCCAATCCCACTCAGGGGACAAGTAAGTGAAACTTGACAATGAACAGAGTGAGTCAGAGGGCCTTATGTTGGGACAGAGGGTTTTACAAATCAGTTCCAGCCACTGTTCTTCCAAAACTTTCCAAATGTTTTCCACTTGACCCAGAATAACACTCTAAGTTCTGGAAGACCCTCCCATGATCTGGAACCCTTTTCTATTCTATCTAATCTCCTTACATTATCTCCTTAGCTCTCTCAGCCAGCACTCTGACCTCCCAGTGGTTCATTAGATGCACCAAGCTTCCTCCCACTTAAGGGTCTCTGCATTTACTGCCCTCTACCTGAGAACCCTTCTCTTAAATGACTTTCTCTTTCCGTCACTCAAGTTTCTGCTCAATTGTACCCTTAAAAGACAGACTGTCCCTCAACACTCTTTCTAAAATGGTAACCATCCAATCATAGGCTCCCCTTTTTGCCTGTATATTCGTTTTCTGATGCAGCTGTAATGAATAATTTCAAATTTGTTGCTTTCAAATGATAGACAATTACTCTTTCAGACAATGGTTTCAGAGGCCAGAAATCTGAAATCAGTTTCACTGGGCTGAAAATCAAGGTGTCATCAAGGCTGCACCCCCTCCAGAGGCTCTAGGGGAGTACCCTTCCTTGCCGCTGCCAGCTTCTGGTGGCTGCGGGCATTCCTTGGCTTATGTCTTCATCACTCCAGTTTCTCGCTCTTGACATTTTCGTCTCCTGTTCTGTCTGTGAAACACTCCTCTGCCTCTCTCTTATAAGGACACTTACGACAGCATTTAGGGCCCAGCTAGAAGACCCAGGATGACCTCCCCGACTCCAGATCCTTAATGGAACCACATCTGCAAAGACCTGTTTTCCAAATAAGGTTATACTTACCAATTCCAGGGAGAAGAACTGAAATTTGGGGGGGGGGGGGGGCGGGCATTTTATAACCTACCACACCCTGCTTTCTTTTTCCTAATAATATATGTTATTACCCTACATCATATTACATATTTGTTTATTTTCTATCTCTCTGCATCCCTGTCACATGCCCAACATAAATAAATACTTGTTGAGTGAATGAATGCAGATACTCCCCTTATGGCTACCTAGATGGAGAAGATACGGTCAAAGACATGACTTGAGTGATGGAGCCGATGCTGTTGATGCTCTTGTCCCTCAGAGCTTTCTTATGCTCCAGAGAACCCAGATTGCCAGTGTGCACACTGCTGTACCCGAGGGGTCACTTTTTCAGGACTTCAGAAGACTGTGCTCTCTAAGCAGAGTAGGCCAGAAGATCCAGAGAAATAGCACACTCTGAGAGGAGGACTTAATAAAGGATCCTCAGGTTTCACTGTATAAATACCCCTGGGCCCTTGGTCCCCAGAAGGGATAATTCTGAGTGAGATAGGCATCATTACTCAGAGTTTCCCCACAGGACTGAATCCTAGTCAGCCCCTGCTACAGCTGGCCTAATGGCATGCCACTAATTGACTGCTTCCTCTTTAGTATATTATCTCCCCATTTCCTACAGGTGTTCCTTTCACCTCTTCAATAAACTATTAACACGTTACTCTGGGTATCACAGCCTGCTTCTGGGTGGGCATAAACAAAGGTAAAGATAAATAACTGTTTTATGCCAACATTAAAATTCCTGGTTAGTGACCCATAGTTTAATAGTAAGAATTTTCAGCAAAGGACTCTACCCTCTCACCTTTAAAGACTGAGTGAAATGAAGAACCTGTATAAGTACTCATATGCAGGGTGACCCTGGGTCTGAGTACAACTGTACCCCTTATTTGAGCAAACCAAGTTCTCCTTAAACCTGTATTAAATTAGATCTGCCTTTAAGATAACACAAAAGACTGAAATATCTGTCAAATCAGGCTCACAAGAATCAGAGATAGTTCCTAATATTGAACTGAATTAATAATCCAAGGATATAATCACAAGACACAGGCAGGGAGGGAAAACTCTGGGACCCTAAATGCACAGAAGGATACACTATAGCAGATATTTAACATAGGGCCTCCCAGCGATGCCTGCAGGAGCATAACTTACAAAAAAAGGAAACCTGTTTGGCTATGATACATTCCCATTTTATATTCAAATTGTTGTATAGCTTACATGACATTTTGTAGGAAGCCAGTCCCCATGAATCAATAGATTCGAGGTTTATTTATCATAGTCAGATCAGGTACATCCTTCTAAAAGGACTCCATAGATGATGGTTCTCCTGCCAGGAAATACCATGTATGTGCCTGTTTACAAAAGGGTTTGACCAGATAACCATTCTTTCTTCCTTGGGGCATCACGCAATGAAAGGAGGAAATGGATTATAGGTCCATTGCTAGATCTCTCCTTTTTAACAAATTAATACATTAAAATTGAATAGGTAGTGGGCCAGCCAAGTGGCGCATTGGTTAAAGAGCTGGTTTTGGGATGCCAGCGTCCCCGGTTCAGATCCCACATATGAGGGCCAGTGACACTGCCCTCTACAGCTAATAACAGCTCCACCTGGAGCTGGGCTGTGCGAGCCCCAGAGATGGTGTAGGCTGCAGCCCCTGCTGCAGTGGGCTGCCATAGGCTACAGTGAGTGGCCGGCAGCCGGTGTGAGCTGCCAATAGCCATGGTGAGCAACCATCCAGAGGCCGGCGACCGATCTGCCTCATCCGGGAAGAGTGCAATGACAATACCAGCATGGGCCAGTGAAGCAACATCCTCTGCAACTAGACTGAAGAACAAAATAGACAGCAACTTGTCTGTTCCCCTTCCCCAATTCCCTAATGCTGTTCCCCTCCCCAATTCCCCAATAAAATCTTTAAAAAAAAAGAAAAATTTGAATAGGTAGTTTGGAATGACCATTGAAAAGTTAATAGGTACATTGACCATCAAAAGGTTAGTAGGTATATTGATTTATTTTGAAAAGACTACCCAGGCTTTGAAAGTATCTGCTCTTAACTACCCCTTCTTTCCCACAGGGTATACACATCTTTTGGCAAATACTAGCCATTAGTGCCATTATTTTCCATAATATTTTGAAAGAAATCTCTATATCTGGTTAGCAAGGCCTAGGCTTTCTTGTGCAATGTTTTGAAAAATGTAAATAAATAGAGAGGCTCTGGAAATGACATCATGATAAGAATAAAGAAGTTCAAGCCCCCAGTGATGGTATAATCCATTACGTGGAGCTGTCCAAAATATAAATAATGAAAGGATAAGAGATTATCAGTCTGACCGTCTTCTCTCTTTTTTAACCAAAAGTTGGCAGTACTAGGAAACACAGCATGCTGTGCCTAACTCCTCTCTCTTTGAGAAGAGGAGGGAAGGAAGAAGGTTAAGGAGAGAACATATATATATATATTTTTTAATTATTTAGGTTGGCAACATTTTTCTGAAATAATCAATGTTAGTATAATTTCTGAAGGTAAGAATTTCCCATTCTTCATTTATTTTTAAGCAGAGAGAAAAACCCAGAGAAAAACAGAAATGAGAATTCAACTAACAAATACATTATATAACTTTCTGTTTCTCCAACTACTTGTTCTTTATCGTATGGGTTTGGGCTCCAAGGTTTGCACTTAAAGATTCAAAAACATCCCTTCTGATTCTAAATGTAGGTATTTTCTTTTAAATAAGGCAAGTCTTAGGCACTTGGGGCTAAAATGGGACAAAATGGGTAGACTCCTCTGTTTCCTCACCTTCTTTTATCCAGAATGCAGCAGGTCACAAAACAAAGACTACCAATACTATCTCAGTTCATCTTAATGGCTGAGTTTTAGCTCAAGGTCAAGGGATGAACATGTCCAATAAGGCGCCATTCCATCTTGGAGAAAGAAGTTCTCTCCAATTCTTTGTGAAGGTTCTGAGTATTGTAGTTTAAGGGGGGAAAATTTCATACCAGTTTTCAATGAGATAATTCATAAGAACTATAAAAATGGAAATTTTATCTCCAATATTTATAGTAGTCCCATTCTGCATGTTTCTCTCTGCTCTCTTTCCTTCACCACTTTAGATTTCCTGAAATTTCTATGCCATTACACACATTTCCAAACTACCTATATAGGAAGGATTTGAGATCTGTTTATCTTAATTTAGAGTAGAATTAAGGATTTTTTCCTCCCCTAAGTGTATTTGCAGTTTTAAGTTCCCTTTCAAATTATAAACTGAAAACTCCTGACAACTCTTTTGTCATGGTGCTCTTTATGGAAAAAAAATACAAAAAATAAAAAATAATAAAGAATATGTCAGATATAAAATGATATTAGGCAATTCTCCATTTTACAATGAGAAGATCAAAGTTTAGATTTCATTATTAGTTTTAGCCAAGCTAGATATTTACATACTAGTAATAAATCAAGTGGTTAAATGTATACCTCTAATATGTAATGTCTTCATTTAATTGTGTACCCATATTTAAATCACATATGGAACATAGAAAAAAATTTATCTTGAATTCCTTGAAATAATTTTAACTACCATTTTTACATATTTATCTAACACAGTGTCCTAGCACACATATCTTCACTTTCTCTAAGTTGCTTCAGGTAAAATATTTGAAATGTTTTGATGTGCACTAGATATTTTATCCCAAGCTAAAATACTCATTCACATAAATGCAGATGTTTTATTTTTTTATTCTTCCCATGGGTAACATATGAGCATTCACAATGCAAACAAAACACTTAAACTTATTTACTCTATTCTTTTTTAAGTGTTTTTTTACACATGTGTGCTGTTTATAATGTCATTCTACTCTGGCAATTTTAAGATTGATCAAGAATAATTAGTAAATTTAAAGTCAATTTCTTTGCCTCCATTTTCACCAATTTTGTTAAGTGAATTCTATAATGTTCAAAACTTACTTTGATTGACTTCATTTCAGGCTAATATGCTTATCTACATTTTTTTTTATTTAAAAATAAAAGGAAAGTAAAAGAATATATATAATTTCAGAAACTTTATAAAAGCTCTAAAGTGAAGCACTTAACTTTCGTGAGAACAATTGTGTAACAAGGACAATTCCAAACCCCAAGAAAACCATTATCAATGTCTTTATGCATTTCCTCCTAATAATGAATTACTTTACATATTAAATCCACATTATAAGCAATTTCATATTCAGCCTTCTTTTTGTTTACCTTAGAATTTCTCCACATCGTTAAATATTCATCTTAAATATCGCTTTAATGGCTGCACAATATTCCATACTATAGATACGCCATAATTTACTCAACATTTCCCCCATTTGATGAACACTTAGATTATTTTCAATGGCTTGTTATTATGAACGCTGCTTCAAAGAAAGTCATTGTGCATAAATCTTTGTCTGCATTGCTGATTATTTCATTAAAGTAGATTCCTAGAAGAGAAATTACTAAGTAAAACAATATGGACAACTTTGAGACTCTGAAACAAATTTATACATGCTCTCACTACAGTTATACTAATTTTCCACTCTTAACAGTCACAAGAGAAAGCCCAATTGCCATATCTTAAGCATTTGGCATCTTATTTTACTAATATGATATTTCAAAGTATTTTTATTGCTTTATTTTCAAATTACAAATAAAGCTAAATAGTTATACATGTTTAGTAGCCATTTTAATTTTCTCTTTTGTGATTTTTTTTTCCATGTTCTCTTCCATTTGCTTATTGAATATCTACTGTTTCCTTATTAATCTGTATTAGATGTATGCATGTTCATATTAATATTTTGTTAATCATAGTTGTCAAAATCACGTCAATATGTTTTATAATTCTTTTGATCATATTTAAAATCAGAAAATTTGAGGGTTTTTTTATATAATAAAATCTACTTTGATTTATTTTATTAACATTTTTAATGCCTTATATTTAAAGTATCATTCGTCATACAGGCTCAGAAAAATATTTCCTTATATTTATTGTTAATCACCATTCTTATTTTTTCTACTCAGCTACTTCTGTGATTTCAACATGAATCATATCAGTGGGAGGCAGATTACATAGGCCTTTGGAATAAGACAGATAGATCTGGGGGTCAAATCTTAGCTTCCTTTCTTGGTAGCTAGATGACCTTGGGCAAACTAATTAACCTTGGTATGGCTTATATATTTTAAAGGTAAAATGGATATGATGACACATACGCCAAAGGATTGATGTGAATATTTAAAAAATTGATGAAAATAAGGATCTTACCCTAAATGAAAATATTAAGTCAATATAGTTTATTATCACTGCGTATTATCACTGCTCTATGCATTTAACAAACATTTACTGAGTTACCATTCAGTGTCAGAGAAGAACTTCTTGTCTCAAGTAGTTCGCAAACCTGGGGATAAAATTGATGAGGCAAATCTGTAGTATCCCTAAGTGTAGTACTGTAAATATTCTACAATACTATTAAATAGGCAGCTTTGGTTAGTGTGATGATAAAGTATACGTGTAATCCTATGAGAATTGGAAAAAGGGACATACATCTTTGACTAGGAGAGTATGGCAAGTCTTTACAATGGAGATGACACCTGGGCTCACTTTTAAAGGATGAGTAGTTGCTTAACAGGCAAAGGAAGCTGAGAACATTACAGGGAGAAGAAAGAGCTCCAAACCAGAGGCATAAGGAAGTCTGGTGTTCAGAGAACTGGAAGTGATTTCAAAGGGCTAGAGAACACAAAAGAATACATTATTAAGCAACCATTAACATCCCCTTGCTTTACATCAAACACATGTGAAATTCTGAAATATAACTGAAGGTTCGAAGGTGACCAAATTGAATTAGTGCACAGTGATGTATAAAGAAGTACCATTTCACAATTAAATCCATAAATTAAGTGGCAAGATCTTAGGAGGGTACAGAGGCTTTAAAATACATTTCACATATAAAATTAAGGAAAATAATTTGATCTTGGGATCAGACCAAATGTTATTTTCTCTTGCTTTCATTATCACTCTGCAGTATTTTTGTAATTACACTGTCAAACAATATCAATATTGATGATTTATAAAATCATTCATGCCCACCCTTTTGGCCCCTGAAAGAACACACAAAGTTAACATGAAAATGGTTAGAGTTAATATATACTTCTCCTTTAAGAAGAAATGAAATCCAATATAAGGTTTGACTATCTTGGGTGGGCACTGGAATATTTCTATTAGCTCTTTTTTTATACAACAAGGGGGAAATTTTGGACACAAAGGATACATGAAGTGAAAGAAATTTTGTAAGTGAAGCATAACTACTCTACCAGAGAAACGAAACCAATAGATTGAAGGTAGACCACCATCTCAGCTGCCATCACTTAATCTAGTGTGATATACAAGCTACATGCAAGAGAAATAAGGGAAAAATTGACTTCATTTGCTTTGGGTAATGAGTGTCCTGCATTTGAAGGAACCCAACCAATTAAGATTCAGCAGTGTTCAGCAGACAGTAAAAATAATCTAATCTGGATTCAGGAAACTGTATTGAATGTCTTCTTATACTTGATGCTAAGCAAAGTGAAACCACAAAGAAAAGCCTTAATAACAACAACAATAAAAATAGCTTATTTCTCATTTAACTCACCAGAGATTAATTTTCATTGACAATCTATGAGAGTCTCACAGAACATAAGGTACCATACAATCAAGGTACCTTCATTGTCTCCCTAAAAGCTTGAAATAAATTTAATTACAGGATGAAGGAAGGTAGCAAGGAACATGCTGATTTAATTGACATAGATGACATTTAGAAAATAACATGGAGTGTAGGGATGGAGAAAGGGCTTAGAAATCATCTAGCCCAAATCTTACAATCTTTCAATATGACATCAGACCCTTCTTTGTCCTTGTCCAACTCCTCAGCCTTAGCATTCTTATTTGTCCTGATGCCTCCGGCCACAATGGCCTTTGTACATGTGTTTCTTCTTTCTGGTATGCTCCTTCTTCTAATATTCACCTTCAACTTTTCAATTTTTTGCCTAAATCCTTCTCTGAATCCTACTCCCAAATCCATGTCACATTGGCTGCTATATTTGTAGCTGTCATTTGCATTATTCATTTCTCCTTTCTAGTGCATACCATACTGTCATATTTATCTGTGTATTTGAAAAGTATCTGTCTCCCCCCCTAGATGGTAAGCTTCCTGTGAGTAGCAGCTATGTCTATTCATTTAGCTTGTATCTCCCAGTGCCTTATTCACAATAAGTCTTTGTTTGAAGTCAATAGACACAACTTTTACTCACATGACAACATATTGAAATGCCCCAGATGGTTTTGCTGACTTAGACCATTGTACATGTTATTCCTTCTACTTAAAATATCTTTCCTAGTTTTCTCTAGCTAATATTTCCCCATGCCTCAAGATGAATTGTAATACCTTCTTTGGAAGTATGTCCTCATCCCTAGACTGGTAGGCATTAGTAACTAAAAGTCCTGTGTTCCCAAATTCTTCTGTGTATAACTGTCTAATAGCACTGATACTTTATTTCTTAATTTTAGAAGTTCTTTAAAACAGCATTCACTAAAGTGGTTTGGTTAATTAACGCTTTCAACTCTTCTGAAAACACATTCTTGACTAGTTGGCTTCTTTCCAACAGGACTGCAGCCTTCTAGCTCTGATCATCTGAGCTTTATATTCACCAAGATCCAACTGTTTGTTCAGACACCTTTTTTATGTCAGGGTGCACGTCTCATTCTAATTGTATCATTTACTTAAATTGTATGTAACTGATGAAACACGAATATACAAGAGAATTGTTTCTATAAGTCAAATACTTTTTAAAAATAAAGAAGTGACTAAAAAGGAGTCAATCAAATTCAACATAGTCAACACTCATTTAAAAGACTGGGGAAAAAAATCACAAAAATCTAGAATTCTGTACTCAAATGTCTAGGTTATCTTTCCACATCAAAGAAACCAAAAGAAGAAATGTTAGGTGACATATTATGGTGTGGTTAATGAAAGTATTATCATAGAAAACTCGAATCAGCAGCTCTCATAAGAATGTCTAAATTAAAATGATATTTTGGAAGCAATCCAAGTGTCCATCAATGGATGATAAAGAAACAAATTGTGGTACATACATATAGTGGACTATTCATTCAACCTTAGAGGAGAGGGAAATCCTGGCACAGGCTACAACATAGATGAACCTTGAAGACAACTGCTAAGCGACATAAGCCAGTCACAACAGAACAAATACTAGATGATTCCACTTATATGAGGTACCTAGAGTAGTCAAATACAGAGATAGAAAATAGAATGGTGATTGCAAGGACTAAGGGAAGAGTGGAATGGGGAGTTATTATTTAATATGTATAGAGTTTCAGCTTGAGAAGGTGAAAAAATTTTGGAGATGGATGGTAGTAAAATACAACAATGTGAATATACTTAATGCCACTGAACTGCATAGTTTAACATGGTTTAAAGAATCAATTTTATGTGATAAATATATATTTTACAATGATTTTCAAAATAATAATGTTTAAGACATGTAGGTACTTTTTATAACTCCTCACTTTTAATCAAGTAACTATAGGTCCCTATCACAATAGATGAATAGGTTTCTATTACACTGGCTTTTTAATTGTCTTTTATCTCCAGTAGACAGCGAGGCACAATGGGTAGGGACTATTTCTTCCATCACCTTTCACGGATTCTCCAGAACATATTACATTTCCTAGAATACAGTAAGTGATCAAAAAACATTTGTTGAATAAATAAATAAATAAATAAATAAATAAATAAACAAACAGATTCTGTCATTTTACTGCTAAGGAAGCAAGTTTTAAAAAGCTACTATCACATAGCTGGATAGTGGCATTGATGGGACAAGATTTTAAACTCTATTGATCAAAATTATGTCAGTTTTTTTCAATTCAAAAAATACATATTAAAACCCGAGGGCCGGCCTAGGGATGCAGTGGTTAAGAGCTGGCTTGAGACGCCAGCAGCCACGGTTCGGATCCCACACGAGGGGTCAGTGACACTGCCCTGTTAAAAAAAAAACAACAACACACAAACACACAACAACAAAAAAACTGATTAGACATCAAGACTGTTGGGAGTTGAAGATACAAAGATGAAAAACACCTATTTCCTACCACTGATGTGGTTTGGTGCTTTAAGACAATGGTATTAAAAACCCATACCCACAATGCATTTCATCTAAACCTCCAGGAGCAAAGCTGGTAGGTGGGTTGCTTGGGAAATGACTGTGAACTTGAATACAATCTCTGCAAAGCAAAGAGTCTAGTCTGGGTGCAAGAAACAGGAGTCATGGTTCCAGGCAGCTCCATCACTATCTGGTCATCTCGCCTTGCATAGCTTCTCCTCACCTCTCTGCACTTCAGTTCCCTAATGTATAAACAATCTTCTGAGTTCAATTTCTCTATTTGGCATAAACAGACTCTCTAAAAAGCTTAACAGTCCTTGAGCGCCTCACTCAGATTCTCAAAGCCTCAAACAGGAGCATTTGGGGAAAGTGAACAAAAACAAACCATCTAAGGTCTCCATTATCCCAATGGAAATTGCCCAAAATAATAAGCCCTGTAGTCCAGTTACATCCAGCAGGATGTTTCCTGCTTAAGTTGGTGACTGCTAATCATTGTCTAAGCTGTCACACAGACTGATACATGCAGAAAACAGCCTTCTGGGGAAAGGGCCAAAAATCCTCTTTTCCTAGCCAAAGAAATCAAAAGAAGTGATTGCCTCATTCAACTCCCAGGACCTAGTGAGAAGGAATTGTTTCAAGCTAGGGAAATAAGTCCATCTTCATCTACATGTCTTCTCCTGGGCATTCCATGGCTTATGAAAAAGGTCCAGAAAAACCTAGGAATACCATTAATCCTAAGAGGTATCTCTTGCCTAATTCATTACTGCTCTCCATGACTGAACTTAAGTAAAACAGTCTCTTGACCCGCATCCTCGTTTGTACCACACGCCCTTCTTACTCTGTGCTCCCAGAATCCAGGTGTAATCTTTTATCATTAAATACATCAATTGCATCTTTACCTATCTGTCTACTCCACTGGATTACAGGCTTCCACAAGACACAGTATGTATCTTGTTCATTTTTATATTGCTGCTACTTAACTTAGATGCTGGGTTAAGTCAAGATAGGCTTGTCAAACAAATAAATGTACAGTAAAGGGAAGGAAGCACCCTGTCCAAACTACGTCTCCCATTTTCTGGTTAAGCAGATTTCCCTAATGACAGTTCATTAGGAAGATTTTCACTGATGTTCCTCTATATGGTATCATTTTACATACATGTACACTAGGCTGGAAAGGCTCAGAAGCTGCATGCTATGGCATTGATTGCTAGGCAAATGGGCATTTGAATTTAGGGTCTGCTTTAAACTTGTATGACTTAACTTTCTCCTACCTCCTACATCCTCCTAGAACATTCTCTATACCCTCACAGGTAGCAGGAAGTTCAATGCCCTGTAATTCAAGAATCCTGAGCTCTCATCCCAATTCTGCCACCAAACTCTGTGAACTTGGCATGTCACTCAGTCTCATTGAAACCTAGTTCAATGAACTATAAAATAAAGAGATTAACGAGCATCTCTCGAAGGCTTCTTCCAGGAAACCTAACATGTTATGAAGCTCTAGCATAGGTCAAGCCCATGACCATATGAATATAATTAGATACTGTTTGGGTCACTCATCCCTTCTTCTTCTCCTCCACAGAGTCAAGTATTCAGAGGCAAAGAACTGTATTTTGAGAGTTGCTATTGGAGACTTGAATTCAAAATACGTGTATTATTGATGTGCTTTCTTATTTCTTGAAGAGCCCCTTTCCTGTACAGACTGACCAGAACAGCTTGTGGTATTATAAATGCGGTCTCCAGACTCCGAGTGTATACAGTGTCAGTGAAGATAAACTCAGCGCTTAAAGCTGAAACCTGAGGTCTACCAATTTCTTCTCCTGTGGTCCAATTAAAATATTGGCCTGATGACTTCAGAAGATTTCCCTCTTCTTGCAACTATGATTCTCTTGCACTGAGTGATCTCTGTTCTGCTCCTATTTTAGTCAAGGGTGCAGCTTGCGAATCTTCTTTGGAGACTCCTTAGTCATTTTTCTCTAAGAAAAGCATCCAAGTGATATATTGAAAAGACAACTAATCTCCCAGAGCCACATAGCAAACCTCAGCTGAAATGAGCAACAGAACAGTATTCAAGGGGGATCGTGTTTACCACCCCTGTGACACAAAAACCACCTATTTGATTTTAGGTCCTAATAACTGGAAAAGAAATATTCATCCAAAACAATCACTTTTGAGCCCACTGCACTGTGACCCTAACCATAGACCCAAATAAGTATATTTTCAGTGAACAGAGGCCCATATCCACCTGCCTCCTTTCTTGCGTATACACACATGAACACACACGCACACACACACTTCTGTATTCAATGTATGTACAAGATAGAGACAATGATTTTGAATATTACTTTAAACACAAGTGGGTAGAAAGGTCACTTATCAATTCTATAGCCTTGAGATGAGGAAATAAGGTGGATGTTTTTTTCCAGTATGGGCATTTCTTCAAAAATATGCTCATCTCAGCAAGCAAAATGTGCGCTACACTTTGAAAGATTGAAGGGCAACAACGAACATCAGAATGGGTCACTGGTTCAGCTCTGAAGCTGAACCACTTCTCAGATAGTACAATAATGTATAAGTGATTTCAAAGACAAACCGCAAGGTGTGAGCAGGAACAACCAGTGTGTTGCAGTTGGGTCTCCTGCAGGAGCATCACATTTGCTCTGCTTGAGGTTAGAATGGATAATTTGCTGAATAGTCCTCCTTATTGGCTACTCATTTAAAACAGAGCTTCTTACATTTCAATCTGCAGATGACGCATCCAGAACTCTGGTTACCATGAAGATTCTGGGTCTGCAGGTCTGGGACAAGGGCTGAAATTCCAGAATTGTAACACGATCCCAAGTGATGTTGCTGCTGTTCTGCAAATCACGCTTGAGAAGCTAAGATTTCAAACAGACCGACCGTCCCTCTAATTCCAATGATGATTTTGTTTCCTTTTGATAGTGACAAGAAATAGGAAGGATTGAGTAGATACGAAGGCTTCTTGTTCTCCAAATACATTTTGTCTTCTATAATCATTTCCTATTCCCATTTAATTACAATTATCAGAACATTAGTGGGAGATAAATCATGGATCCTTGTGGTTATACAGACGAAGTACCTGGAGAAATAGTAGAGCTGATACATATGAGTACTTAGAATCACAGATCTCAGAGCAGAGAAGGCCTTCCCTGTTGGTTTGATCAAATCCCAAGTATCCCGGGTGGATTCCCAGAGGAGGGGCAAGGGAGCAAGGCCTCACTGCTGTTGGAGGCAGAGCTAAAACTGAAGCCCAGTTCTCCTCACACCTACAAAGAAGTGCTTGGTTTACTACGTAGACAGGGTACAATATCAATTCAGTTATTTCCATTATTCCACATCTTTTCACTAAAACTTCATTTTGTCAACATTTTTGGAGATATGGTAGCAACAAATATACCTATCCCTATTTTAAAAACTGAAGAATTCAAGACAGTAACAAAATAAGGAAAAAATTGTGTATACCTGTGTGCGTATACACGCACGTGCACATACACACACACAAATGCATGGGCAAAGCTACAATGAGATTTTTCTCAAAGGCACTCTGATCTATCATTAAGCCAAGTTTTCTCCTAGTTTTATGTTTTATATAAACAAAATGTGACAGAAAAAAACAATGTGTTGTGTTTTTGTTATTATTCTCTGTTCTCTTTCTATTCAAGTTTGCGCAGTGTGCAAGCATTGATCTTCCTCTCATATAGTGTTATATTGTTTTTTTTTGTTTTCATCAAAACAATTAGTTGCAGCTCAGAAGATATAATTCTACCAGCACATCACAGAAAATCCTGTTTCCTGTCTGCTTTAATGAAGTCAGGCATCATGGGAAGCTGAAACACCAGGGAAAATAACACGTTGTAAAGTATAATTGCTTTCAAGAAGAAAGACCTTCCCCTGTGAATCCATTTTGAATTAAACGTTGTAGCATCCTTTTTATTTTTTTTAATTTTATTTTTTTCTGGCCCCTCTTTAACGGTATTTTGTGCAATGCCCTAGACTTAGGCACAAGGTGTGTCCAGCTTTCAGGGGTGTTCATGCAGAAGATGAGCTAAGATCAAAGATTAATTTCAGGCTTTTGTCCTTTGCCCCAGAAATGGTTGCCCAATGCCATTCTTTATAATGTTTTGATGTTGAATCATTAATATTACATTATCCTCTCCATTTTGGCACCCTGCCACCCACCTCCAAAGCCTGCTCAAAACTTCAACTTTTCTTTTGTTCCATATGCCCCAGTCTTTGTATGTGTCAGTCTTTCTCTTGCCAGGAGGCATACGCCTGCACTCCTCCCGCTGCCTAAAATGGTCTCCCACTTCACCCCTGCATAACTGGCCTGTTCTATTTCCATAGAAGGGCCTTCTCCAAAGCCCTCCTCAATCTAAAGCACCCCAGCAGCACTCATTCACCATTCTCTACTTTCATGCTTTCACAGCATTCATTACTATCTAATCCTTCTGTGATGTGTTTAGCTTTCTGTCTGTCACAATAAAAGTATAAGCTCCATGTGATCAGGGATACTTTCAACTGTGACGATCACCACGGTTTGAACATGACCTGGAACACAGCGGGTGCAGAATTCATATTTTCTGAATGATTAAATGAATGAGTAAAATGAATCAATCATAAGGTACACATTTAAAATCACAGACTCTTAAAGCAGCAAAAGAACTAAAAGTTGATCTCATCTACCACTTAATTTCCAGAAATATAAAATGAACTGCCGAATGCTACAGTACCTACCACTTTTGAGAAGGCTCCCAGAAGCCACCACAGGGAAGAGATGTCATTTATTCATTCTTTCAGCAAACAGGCATTAGGTGCCAGGCACTGTACGAGATTCTCAGGAATCAAATGGTGGGAAAGACAGACATGGCCTTTGCCATCATGTCACTTAGACTAAAATGTCAGGAAGAGGGAGAGGAGAGGATCCAAGATAGTGATGACTTGGAGGCAACACTATTCTCTCCACCCATGGAACTAATATAAAGCTCCCGAGTCTCAGAAGCAAAGAAAATTATATAACTACCTACACCACAGAAGAATATAAAATACAAATATGAAGGAAATAGGTGATGTCAATTATGAAACAGCTATCAAAGTTCCTTAGAAAAACTCAAAGCTATCAAAATGGAAACAAAAACAAAAATGAGCTCTCAGTGCCACCTCTTGGAAAAGCTTGCCACTGCCACGGTTCAGTAGGCTCATTCCCACCAGGGGACTTGCTCCAATCATGATGGCCCCAGAATTCACAGGGGCCAGACAAAAAGAACCTATCGGCAAGATAAACAACTTAGACCAGGATTTTATTCATCTGAAAATGAGTATTAAGGAGTGCCTAGGGAAATGAAGATAAAGCGAACTGTGCGAAGGAAAATTTTTTTAGCATGAAAAAGGTGTAGCAAACCCGCCGTCAGTGCTATTGAAGTGGCAAATTTCTAGGGACTCACAAATAAAAAGTTTTCTGCAATAGATAATTACACTCCAGCATGTGTAACTTAATCATAACATAATTAGTGGCATGAAAATAAAAAATATTTCGCACAAGCATTAAAATTTGCCAACTTAAACAAATCTTGCTCATTGGCACATATCATGAGCAGAGGCTTAATCATCATACAGTCTTGGTGTTGGTCTCTCTTGGAAACCACAAGCAGAGCCTCTTAATTATTCTCAATGACCCAGGGGATAAATGGGTAGGTTTGGCTGCAAACCTACTGAAAATTGTATATTTATCATAAATTTAGAGCCTGATGGTTAATCTAGGCTATTCTGTACAACTGTGCTTGACTTTTCTGAGGCTATAAATGGAGGAAGAAATGAATGTTATTATGCTTCTTTTGAGACTCAAGTCTCAAGAGAATTTCTTTTGCTTATTGAAGTGTTGAAAATGTTTCGTCCAGCCTATAAATCTAAGAGTCATTGGTCTTGGCTTGGGGAGCCACCAATCCAAAATAAACAAAAAAGAACAGTTTCTCCTTTCTGGTTGTGTCTGCATAATACTGAATTGACTATTGGCTTCAAAAATAATCCAACAATTATATGAACAAGTCAAGCTGCTTTTAGTCCTTTAGACATAGGAAATGAAGATTGAGCAAATCTTCCTATTTTTTCCACTTGTGTTAGGTCAAGTATATACTTTCCATAGAGCTCCAATAAATTTCAAAGGCCTAAATCATAACGGCACAGATCAACCCAGGAACAGTCAATTCTTTATGCTCAGAGAAGTCTCTTCTATAAAATGTAGTTTAAACTCATTGGTCTCCCACCATTCATTCCAGAGGATGGCACATTTTCCGTAAAGGATTAGAGAGTAACTATTCTAGGCTTAAAGGGCCATATATGACATCTGTCACATATTTTTCTTTGTTTTTTTTTGTTTAAATTTTTTGGTTTTTACAACTATTTAAAAATGCAAAAAAGAAACTATGTTTAGCCCATGAACCATACAAACATAGGCCACGGGCCAGAATTTGCTAACCCTTGACCTACCCAACATAAAAGTATATTAGGTATGTATAAGCCAAAAAAAAATGAAAGAAATGACTTTTTTTTTTTCCATTTTGAAGACCCCTTGATCCCTTTAAGAAAATTTTAGTTGGCTTTTGTAGCAGAGATCATTTTTAAAAATAGATTACACCAATGTCTTTTCACTCCTGCTTTATTAATTGAAGTAGCACTCACTGATATAAGAAATAAACTCAAAAATCTCAAGCAAGTTTGTTTTTTGCACAAGAGGGGGATGGGCATGAATTGTGTGCCCCATACAATCTTGTAGGAACTCAAGCTGGCAGATGTTCAACCAGTATTAACACAGAGCTCTCAAGGTCACCATTGATATTAACGTCTAGCTAGTGGGCGTCGAGAGAGAACACAAAATACACCTGTGTATGAAGCCATGTCAATCTAGAATTAGCATACAAAATGTCATTCACATCTGATTGGTTAAAACCAGTCACATGGCTACACTTAGATGCAAGCATAAGTGAGAAATATGGTTGCAGGTCAGGCATCCTCTTTCCAGTGAAAACTGCACAATAGAAAATGAGCACAAATCTTGGTGAAACCAGAGTTCACTGCCTCACTGGGGATTCCTCATTGTCTCCAATTGCCCCAAGGATCTCTGCCCTTCAACAAATTATAGCCAAAGTACTTGTAATTGCTTCTAAGGATAAGCAGACAGGCCAAGAATAAGGAAGTCTTTGCTTAATTTTTGTTTGATCAAAGTCAACTTCCATAAATTTGTAATTAAGCAGTATTTGTGAAAGTAAGTCTTCAAATAAAAGGGTTTTGGGAAACCTCAGAAAGCTGGATTTTTACATGATACAAAGCAAAGCATCAAAATGTGACTGTAGAATAAATACAGAGAAGGAAGGAAACAGAATATGATATAAAGAAAGTTTCTCTCTATAAGTAAAACAAAAGCCCTTCCCAGCCTGAGAGATGGGGAAGGCTGTAGGCTGGAGGAACCAAGGGAGGTTGAAAAGGAACAAGACAGGTTTTAATGCTGCTTCTATATTCAACTGGCTCTGAAACCCCTGGTTTTTAGCCTACAGCAGGGAGGCATGCCAACCCGAGGCAGCCATAGTGGAGAACAGAAGGAATGGAAGGACAAGACAGAGAGAGGGATTGAGGAGCCTCTTCTGTTTCTCCATTGCCCAACTGTTTGTGGTTTGCAGCAGATTCAATAGTTCCCATATACCCCAGCAAGGGAGAAATAAGGACCAAAAACTATTGGATGTCAGAACAAGGAAGATGCAGAGTTCATGAACCTCGGTCACCTGTAGTAGCTATCAGAACATGTCACAGACCAACAGGAGCAGTTTCAAGTTCAGCAGTGGCCAGCAAGGGTCTAGAAGCTACTACACTAACTAGAGATACCTCTTCCCTCTGGGCTGATGGGCCATTGCTTTTCCCAGCACCCAATGGCATGCTGAGAAAGAAGAGAAAAGGATAAAGGTGAGGAAGCAGAAGCCTGAAATATTGAGTTTCCCCTCCAGGGTGAGGAAGCTTCAACCTGGGCTGTGGCTGAAATAATAATAATGTTTAAATTTGACTGCAAATTCAGCTAGATTGGACAGAATATTCCAGAATGCCATAAAATAAGCTGCCTGCTTTTGGCAGCTTGAGAGAAGTTGAGAATGAAATGTTGTTATAGAAAATGAAAAAATTACAGTTCTGTGCCCCCAAGAGGTAATGTGTAAATTTATACCTGATCCACCATGTTTATTTTTGTTAAATTGTCTTATTTCTACTCCAGCTGAAGGCAATACATCAAAGCAGTCTTACCTACAACAGGAAAGAATACCATAAGTGCAATCTCAGGATGTTAGAGATGGAAGAGATCTCTTGGCAATGTTAGATTTGTGCAGTTGTCATAAATACAAGCTTCAGCATCAGACAGACCTGGATGAGAATCATGGGTGTGCTGTGTGCTGGCCACAGGACCGTGAACTCTTCCTTAGATGCTGAGTCTCAGTTTCCACCTTTATGGAACAGGAATAACATGTACTTCACAAGATTACTGGCAGGTTAATGTATATAATACACTTACCACACGACCTGACATGTGATACATGCTCAAAATAGGAGAGATGGAGCCAGTCTGACCCTCAGTTTTAAGATAAGAAAATGCTGAGTCAAAAGTTTCAGTGGTTCATCAAAAAAATCACATCCACCATTAAATGTATTAATTACATTATTCAGGTTTAAACACAGTATTCATTTTCAAAAAAAAAAAATGGGCCAGAGTCCTGTATTGTAATTGTTTTATTTTCACCATCAGTACCATCTCTAGGGGCAGGAAATCCAATTCATAACCAATAACTGGTAAAGAGATGCAATTATGGTATACATATCCCATGAGTGTGTTTCTAGTTTAACGCCAAGATGAAGCTATAATGCTGTACTTGCTATAGAAGGGGTTTTGTTTTGTTTTGGTTTGTTTTTTTTACAAAAGCACTTTGATGAAATTTTGGAAGATCTACTATTGATTACACTAAGTATGAACAAGCTGAACATTCATGCCAAACTAGTCTTCAGCCCTTGGCAAGAGCTGCACGTTTCTCACAGATATGGTTACAACAGTAGTAATAGTGTGAGGCAGAATGTAGGACCAACAGTAATAGCCAACATGTATTATCAAGCACCTTCTATGTGACTGCACTATGGTAAGTATTTCACTATGAATACGTTCATTTTACCCTTAAAATAACTCTAGGAAAGATGTCCTGTTACCGTTTCCATTTTAAGATGAGGAAGCTCGAGCGTGCAATAGCTTACACAGCTGATTAGAAGCCAAGATTTCAACCAGGAATCGACTCAGAGATGGTCTTAATTTCCTTTGTGTTCAGATTCTGGGCAATTACTTCTGTATTTTCCAAGGGCAGAAAATGATGACAGTAGCCTTCCTATTTCCATCAATTTTTTTTTCTTTCTTTTATGAGAAGCGTTCAGTTTCTTCCTTCTTCAAGGTATCATTTATTCTATTTTTTATTTCCACATATTGTTGGATGAACAAGGATGAGTAATTACCACCTCTAAGCAGTAGAGACATGACCACTCTTGTCCATGGTGACTATGAAGCCCATCCTTCCTGATAAGTCTGAGGCTACAACCACAGAGCCTGAAAATAGCAATGGAGGTTGGAGCCCGAGCCACTCTGCTTTCAAAGACCACATGCTTAGGAAATACAGCCAAAAATGCTGTAATAACTATGGATGGTGCCAGCTAGGTATTAGACTTATCAGGGATCTCACTTTGTAAGGCATACAAATGTGGAATCACTATGTTGGACATCTGAAACTAATGTGATGTTGTATGTCAACTACAGTTGAAAAAAAAATTTTAAAACAGAGAGACCTCAGGCTTGAGCACCAGTTCTTAGGTGGATTAGTAGCCATGTTAGCAGTGGTAATAAGATATACTCACAGATTCTTTGATATCCAATCATAACTCTCAAGTTAGTCTTTGGTAAACCAATTTCGCTGAATCGCTGTTTGCTCATCAGCAAAATGGGAATTAAACACCTGCTCATTTGAGTGTTACAAAGATGTAGTGTGCTAATATTTGTGACATAGAAAGGATAGACTGTCCCAGAATGCCAGAGAAAATACCAAATCTGTTAAGACAGGGTGGCAAGTGGGCACTGGTGAGGGATGATGTTATCCCCCAATGCAGGATTTAATTCCAAAATAAATGGCAAAACTAAAATAAGAGACTCTTGGATGAGAGTCTCTATGTAATACTTATAATTGATCTGGTCTGAAATGTTCTTAAAGCATCATTTCCTTTGTTTCCAGATACTGGAAAATATTCGCCATGGTGACCAAGGGTAATGACGATGGTACCCTTTCTAGTCCTTAGAGACTTTGTTTTTTATTTTCCCCTCTTCCTCATAGAATCATTTTCTTTCTTTTTTCCATTCATTCTCGTTGTTGGATGATGAACTTTTGTCAGTGATGAACAATAGCCTCCTCTTACTAATAACAATAACACCACTCTTTTCCACGCTAAATCAACCTCTCATCCTCTGGTACGTTTTTACCTCAGCATCTTCGAGCGGTTCTTCCTTCTTAGGATGGATACCTGTACCTCTGAGGCTGAGGCTCAATGCGAAGAAACTAATCAGAGTCGCAGATGCTTAGAACTGGAAGAAATCTTAGGATCCACCAGCCTTGCGCTCTCAATTCACACTCAGCTAACAAGTGAATTTTTAATGTGTACTAAGCTAGGGATTTCATTATGTTGACTTGTTTAATTTCCTATAATCCTTACAACATCCTTAAGATCTCCATTTTGGGGAATATGAAACAAAACTTGGAGATGCTATTTGCTTGTCAAATAGTTGAGCAGTAGCAACATTGATATTGAAAGCCCTTTTCTCTCAGGTCAGGAAAACAATTTGTTTTAAATCCAGACCAATCACAGTCCACTGTCCATAAAACCCATAGCATGAGGAATGAGGAACCTACAACTGGCTAAAAATTAAATTAATCTAAGGCAAACTGATAAATGCCAAGAATAATATCCTTTGGGGAAAATTTTCCAATTAAAAAAAAAATCCTCTTGTTCTATATTGTTTACATAATGGTTGTGCTTTATTTCCAACAGTGTAGAGTGGTAAAAAAAAAAATGTTCCTTTCTAGATTTTCTTAAAAGAGAATTCACCAACAATTGCATTTTGCTCATTTCGATGTTGTAAAAGATGAGATACAGAAAAGAAACTGATAAATAATTTATGAACAAGACTGCTTCACTGATCAGTTTGGGTGATGAAACGTCTTTTGAAAACCCATGAGAAACATTCCTAAGGGACACCATTTGTACTTCTCTTGGGTTGGCCTCGTCTGTTCTTCCTCCTGCTTTTATTTAGTTCGATTTTTGCTTGACAGTCACCACTGTACAGAAATGTAGTAGCAAACGCAATGAAAAGCCTTTCCACATGATTATTTTCGAAAGTAATAAGACATGTGTGACCTGGAAAATCAACCCCTCCAACGTGTCAGGTAAGAAGCGTGGATGATTATATATATATTTTTAAAAGCTGCCTCCGGCTTCACATCACATATGAGCTCAGAGGCAAAATTCCAGAGGTCTATCTGGGGTGGACGTTTGCTGCCATCTACTGGTCTAGGATGGAAGAGCAACACACACTCCAGGATCCTCTGAAATGATGGGCGAATTCAAAGTTGGGGGCTGGGAAAAAAGAACATTATTTTTATTAGGTAAAATAATCTCTGTGTAGGCCGGCCGAGTGGCGCAGTGGTTAACTGCTGGCTTGGGAAGCCAGCGGCCCCGGTTCGGGTCCTGCATGTGAGGTCTAGTGACACTGACCTGAATAAATAAAAATAAATAAATAAATAATAATAATCTCTGTGGAGAGAAATTTCTACAGCCAGTCACAGAACCATATGAAACGTGTGCTTAAGAATGGTTACTAGCAACGCTTTCCTGTAATCTAGGGATTCTATCCATAAGAAGAGATGTCACTCCTTGTTTCTTCAACCACAGTATGCCTGAATATATCCGAATTCATATTCATTCTTTTGAAGCTCAAAACTGAGGAATAGCATCATAGTTTAGTTATTTATATGGACTTTTGTTATCAATAATTACTAGCTGCCCGGAACTTAAGGAAAAAGTGACTGAACCCCTTTAAACCTCATTTTCCTTATACAGAAGATGGGGTAGTGTCATTGTTTATCTTTTATTCAAAGTACACTTAATTGAGATGCTGGCATGAGGATTAAATGCGGTCATATGCGTAAACTTCCTTGCAAATTAGCTGACACACGTAAGCTCTCAATAAAGCCTGGCTGTCGCCTCTTCTTAACATTACCATTGCTTACTTCCCTTCACTTCACCGTTATCAACAATTCCAAAGTTGTGATATTGAATGGGGGCAAACTACCCAGAAGGACCTCACTGAGAAATTAGAAATCCATTGTGGGGGCTCAGGGAATACCATGACGAGAAGGAAAGATGGCGACACCGAGAAAGATCAGAGAATTCCTGTACTGATTTTGTCCAGATGAACTGTAGAATATATCACAATTCCAGTCCAGTTATCACAACAATCTGCAAGATGGTGAAATGATTCTCTAAGACTAAGAAGTCTGAAAGAATAAATGGATGTGGACATTTTAAATGATTATTCTCCAATCATTTCATTGGGCCACATGTGTTTGGTTTATGAGCAGCACTTGTGATTTGAGCAGGCAGGTAGACCCAGGAGACATTGAAAGTTATGTTCTTGGGAAGAAGAGCATAAATAGAAATAAAAAAGGGCCCTTCCTACTGAATGTCAACAGATGATATATGTATGTGATATTTTTAAGCACTTACTTTCTTAGCTGTATAATGATCACTATTATTAAAAGGATGTGGGTAAATAACCATGCCATATTCATAAGTTTTCTTCCAACATATTCATTATTAATGTATTTTAATAGCTTGAGAAATCTGTTGAAAAAGGTAACACTTGTGCCGGATTCTATGTTGAATGGTCACAAAATATAATCCTAAATCCATAGCAAGCCCCTACCTCTTAAGTGCTTCATTTAAATCAGAGACCACATCATTGCTCAGAAAACACACAGTAAGGGATGTATAGAGAAATAGTTTAACAGCAGAGAAGCATATACCAAAGTAGATTAAAAGATGCCTTCTGAACCGAGGTTGCTGGAATTCAAATCTGAACTGCCATCTACTGGATGTGCGACTTTGGACAAGCTATAAAACATCTCTATTTCCTTGTTTTCTCCTCTATAAAGTGGGGTGAAACAGTGCCTAGCTTATGGAGTTGTTCTGATGTAACATGCAAATCACTTAGAATGATGGCTGATATGTAAGAAGCACCATGTGTTAGCTATTATTATAGAAGCAAAGAACATTTAGAATGAACATTTTTTTCTTAAAAAAAAAAAGCTGCGTTATTCTTTATGCTGCTGATTTAAAAAGTTTTTTTTCTTTTTTTTTAACAGTAGAATTCTTTCTTAAAAATAAAATCATACTAAAGTTCCAGTATATGAAGGATACCCACAGAGCTGAATTGGCTGAAGCCAGGCGGCAGCCAGACCACACAAAGGTCCCCTGAGGGGTTCTACTACATGGCAGATGAACCAAGGGGATTCCCAGAAAACTAATTGTGAGAAAACCATTGATCTTTGTCATTTGTGTTTCCCAGGACAATTTTTTTTTAAAATAACAGTATAGTTGACATACAATATTATATTACTTTCAGGTGTACAACGTGATTCTACATTTATATACCTTGCGATGTGATCATCATAAGCCTAGTAATCATCTGTCACTCTATAAAGTTATTATGATAGTATTGACTATTTTCCTTGTGTTGTACATTACATCCCCATGGCTTATTTATTTCATAACTGGAAGTTTGTACCTCTTATTCCCCTTCACCTTTTTCACCTATCCCCCCACTGTGCTCGCCTCTGGTATCCATCAGTTTGTTCTCTGTATCTGTGAGTCTGTTCCTGTTTTGTTTTGTTCATTACTTTGTTTTGTATCTTTAGATTCCACATACAAGTGAAATTGTATGGTATTTGTCTTCGTCTGACTTATTTCCCTTAACATAATGCCCTCTAGGTCCATCCATGTTGCTCTAAATGGCAAGAGTTCATTCTTTTTTATGGCAGAATAATATTCCATTGTGTATGTATTACATTGTGTGTGTGTGAGAGTGTGTGTGTGTGTGTGTGTGTGTGTGTGATCTTTTTAATCTGTGCATCTATCAATGAACACCTTGGTTGCTTCCACACCTTGGCTATTGTAAATAATGCTGTAATGAACATAAGGATGCAAATATAAGTATCTTTTTGAATTAGTGTTTTAGATCCCTTTGGCTAAAAATCCAGAAGTGGAATTGCTGGCCATAAGATAGTTCTATCCTTAATATTTTAAGGAACCTCCATACTATTTTCCATAGCAGCTGCACCAATTTACAGTCCCACAAACAGTGCATCAGTGTTCCCATTTCTTCACATCCTCGCCAACACTTGTTATTTGTTGACTTTCTGAAAATGGCCATTCTAACAGGTGTGAAGTGATATCTTATTGTGGTTTTGATTTTCATTTTCCTGATGATTAGTGATGTTGATCATCTTTTCAAATATCTGTTGGCCATGTGTATGTCTCTTTAGAGAAATGTGTATTTAGATCTTCTGCATAGTTTTTAATTGGACTGTTGGGTTTTTTTATGTTGAATTGCATGTGTTCTTTATATGTTTTGGATATTAACTCCTTATTGGCAATGTCATTTGTGAATATCTTCTCCGATTCAGTAGGTTGTCTTTTCATTTTGTTGATGGCTTCTTTTGCTGTGCAAAGTGTTTTTAGTTTAATGTAGTCTGATTTGTTTATTTGTGTTTTTTGTTGCTCTTGCTTGGAGAGACATACCCAACAAAAGTCAAAGAGCTTACCTGTATTTTCTTCTAGGAATGTAATAGTTTCAGCCTTACATTTAAATCTTCAATCCATTTTGATTTTGTTTTTATATGGTATAAAAAATGGTCCAGATTTACTGTTTTGCATATATCTGTCCAGTTTTCCCACCATGATTTGTCATTCCCCATTTCCCCATTGTACATTCTTGCCTCTCTTGTCACAGATTAATTGACCATATAAGTGTGGGTTTATTTCTGGGCTCTCTATTTGGCTCCATTGGTCTATGTGTCTGTTTTCATGCCAGTATCATACTGTTTTGATCACTATAGATTTGTAATATAGTTTGAAATCAGGGAGTGTGATACTCCAACTTTCTTCTCCTTTCTCAAGTTGCTTTGGCAATTTGGGTTTGTTTTTTTGTTTTGTTTATTTTTTTGTTTTCCATTTTGGGGAGGTTTTTGTTTGTTTTTTGTTTGTTTGTTTTGTGGCCCCATATAAATTTTAGGATCATTTGCTCTAGTTCTATGAAAAATGACATTGGCATTTTGATATGGATTGCATTAAATCTGTGGTTTGCTTTGGGTATTATGGACATTTTAACAATATTAACCCTTCCAATCCATGAGCATGGTATAGCCATCTATTTGTGCCATCCCAGCACAAACTTCTTTTGGAAATGAGCTTGACCTGAGCATATTGGGACCAGAAACACCAGTGGTAAATGACATGTAACCTCTTCTCATGCCTTGGCATGCAACTCATAGTGTCAGGAATTAGTTCTTCAATCCTAAGTGATGAAAAGACCATACATAACCTATATTAGTGAGAACCTGAGAAATTGTAATGCTGGGTTCACAAACTCTAGTTTGGGGTTAGTTACTTGCTGTTCATCTAATGAACACACCACCAGAGGAGGGTGAGACATATGGAAGGTTATTGAACATTGCAAAATGGAATGACAAAGTTAGACCATCTAATTCAGCACAGGTGTCATGGTGGTCGAAACATTCCACAGCCTTGGCATTCACTGGCCCTTAGATCATAACGGCCCAGCTCTGTGGAGGTTGGTTGGGTCTGATGTCCAACTAATAATATATGTAGAACAGATTCAGTCCCCTAATCAGTTGCTCTTCCTTATGCTGACTACAGCCTTTTGCTTTTTCAGTTTAAGAAAAGGATGCTGCCTGCTCACACTGAAGATGGTGGTGGTGGTGGTGCCTCTAAAGGATGCAGCTTGGAACGTAAGCCAGAAACATTCTTAAACATGTCTAACCAAAGAGAGATTTCTTCTAAATGAAATTATTTCAGCATTTGGCAAAGAATTCTTTTCGTTTCAGCACTTATGTAATAGCTCCTTTTAAGTATACCAGTAATATATTAAATAGTTTGTCATGTATATTTTATTTCTTAGGTTTGTAATGATCAAAAATTTTTTTCTATAATGTGTGTGGAAAATCAACCCCAACCTCAACTCAGATGTTCACTTTCATAGTTTGTTCACTATAAGAACTACATGGAAGTTTTAGAATATATTCCAATCTATATTTCTGATTTTACTGGGGCATCAATAAGTTTTTCCAATTCTATATGTTTTATTATACCACTTGACATTAGGGGTGCTTCATTGAAAGTTTTCTAATTATCCTTCCTTTTTAACATTACCTTAAAGGTTGAAATCTTTTCTTAGTGCTAGAATATATTGGTTAGAACATATTGAGTTTTTTTTAGAACAAGAGACTTCTGTCATGTGCCAGAAAGTTTTCCATAACACACATGTAAATCCTCAAAAAATATTTTCCAGTGATGACACATCAGTTCAATAGTTTTTGTTTTGCTGTCTAAAAAGGGAAATGACATATGAAATCATCTGAGAACCCCTCACATACAAATATAAGATAGAAGGATAACATTTGGATGGTTGGCTGGATAAATGTGACCTTATAAAAAAGAGAGCAGTCATATAAAGTCTAAAATCCCTCCCCCATATCCAACATGTAGATAAGTATCAACAAACCTGGGAGAAAAATAGTCACTTTGATTTTTGTAGCAACAATTCATCACTTATTTTAGCTATGTAGCATTTGAATCCCTTTTTCATATGTTTGGAGAACTCCAGTTTGTCAGTTTGGGGGGACAGCAAAAACCATCTTCAGAAAACAGAAATGTTAGCTGATTTGGTATTTAGCATCCCTTCATCCTAAGATTCAGACATTGACCAGGTTCTTCAGCCACCCAAGCTCGGCTTTGACCTAGTAGCTAGTGATGCAAGACAGAAGGGAGAGGAGCCCTCCCTTCGCTCATGGCAGCAGGGTTATATTGATGTGAGGCTGAATCTGGCCCAGAATTAGCCCTCATGCCGACTCTAGAATCTGGTTTTCAGCCACAGGGATAGCAGTGTGCTCAGCAGGCATGTCCTGAGCCATGCCTTGTTCAGAAAGCTTATTCTGGGGTCTATTCTTCTGCCCTTCCAGTAATTCTGCGAATTACCACAAGAAACTTAAAATAATCTCCATTTTGCTTAGTCTACTGGACTCGGCTTCCCTTGCATACAACCAAGAACTGTGAATTAAAGCCTCAAGACCTTTGAAACACAAGGGTTAGCATTTACTCATATGGCAGTCCGATATTTTCAAATTGATTTAGTTTTACTTAGCCAACAACGCCTAACTCCTTAAGTATTAAACTTAGTCTTCCTTTTTAAAATATCCAACATTTAGCATATCACCTATATATGATGTGTACTAAATCAAAACTGGCAATTGATTGAATAATTGATCAAAGACAAAAAGGAGAGGGGATAATTCCCTGTTCTCTCTCACCCATGTCCCTCATAGCGATGTGTGTCGAGGTCCTTTACAACCTACTGGATGAGAATAGAAAGTAAGTAACTGCTTTAAAATAAGGTTAACTAAACTCACTGTGGTTACCAGTGATGTCGCAGACCCCATCAAATCCCAAAACTACCAAGTTTGGAATCCACTGGCTTTGAAAGTTGTAGAAGGCAGGATTTCCAATACTGTTTTCAAACTATTCTAATTTATCCTTAAATCAGAAATGCTCCTTTTCCTTAAATCAGAAATGCTGTGAAGGCAGAGACCCAGACTAGATAACCTTTGCTATTCTCTCCATCCTTCACCCCCAGTTTATGACAATGGCCCTGAACATTATGGGACTTAACATGTATGTCAATTTTGGCTGCCATTCACCCCGCAGCTGGGTGCTTTTGTGCAGGGCACAAACTACACCACAGTATGCAGTGGACTTGCTCCTTTTCCTCTTAATCCTGTTCTATTTTTCTTTATACCACTTATTACTATCTGACACACTATATCCTTGTTTATTTATTTCTTATCTGTTTCTCCCAATCCAATTGGCAGTGAGGGTAAGAACTTAAGAACTGTCTTTTGTTTATTGCTATAACCCTACATTCCTGGCACATGATGGGTACTCAGTAAATATCTGTTGAATAAATGAATAAATTAAATTACTCTTCAAAATACTCCATAAATAACAATGTTATGGTGAGGGTCAATTACAGAGAGACAATCATCCATATTCTCCTTTTGAAACACCATCTGCCATTAAAGCTCTTTCTTTCTCCTCCCCTCCCAAATAGTAAGTAACATGTGATCTTTCAATCTCCAGGCAAATCCAAAACCCCACAATGACTATTATACATACATGGGCTTTGAAACAGGTTGCAAGTTGTAAAGGGTAGAGTCTCCAACACTGAATGAAAACTAATTTATCCTAGCATTGCTCTGCCTTTCAAAAAGGGTCTGCAGACGTCTGTCCTGTGCCAGAACTAGCAAGCCCTAGGCCCGGGGGTAGGGGATATTGCGGGGGGTGGCCATGCAGGCTCTGTTATGTGAACTGAGTGGGTCACAGCAAAGAGAATAAACCACCTCGTGTAGTCAACCAAACAATGATAAATGTTGCGTTTTATTCTCCAAAGCATCATCTTTCAAGAAAGCAGTCAAACAAGTAAAAATTGAATATCTCAGCATAAATAATACTTTATCTCCACTTGTCACTGATGTTTGCTGCTGACAAATTGGTATAAATATTTGAGATGATAAAAAAATTGAAATCATTGTGCTGAAACCAGGGAGTACATTTCTGAAGAAACAAAATGGAGTTGGTCTTAACATGAGGATAGAGATGATAGATACACAGATGGGGGTTTCCACATCTCTCGTTATGGTTCTAAACATCTTTGGAGGAGGGGGCAGAGGAAAAATAGATAAGAATGGAACTGATGTTAGAGTCCAAAGGAGACATAAGGCATTGATGGCTCATCCTCTTCCTGGGACAAATTTCTTCCATAGCATTTATTTGGACACTGATTTAAATTAAGCATTTCAAAGATAAGTTTCATCTTGATTTAGTTTAGCCATAAAAGGTACTGCATTAAGTGTTTGTTAAGGAATAACTTCCTTATTGCTTTTTAAATAATGCTTTAAAGAATACCTTTAGGTGTTTGTAAGTTGCCTAAGAATAATAACAAGCCCCAGAACAGTAAGAACAAAAATCAAAGGCATTATTCAGAAGCAAGAGACAGTTACAGGCCCCTTTCAGCCTCCTAGTTCTTTGGAATCCAGGATCACGGATTTGGCTCCCTGGGGAATCTTTCTTATTTGCAGAATTACAGGAATATTCCCTGAAAAGGGGTTCTTGGTAAATACAAGGCTTTGTGGTCAGAAAGACCTGGATTTCAGACCTGCCTCTTGGATAATGTAACTTCTCCATACCTAAGTTATCTTATCTGACACAAGGGGGGAAATGATCATTATTACCTTAAAGGTTTGTTTTAAGTAATTTAAAAGGTTTGTTTAAGTAATGTTAAAAAAATGTAATAAAAATAAAAATAACAACCCCACAATACCCGGCACATAGTGAGCACTCCATAAATACTAGCTACTACTAGTATTACTACTATTATTGTTTTTATCCCTTCAAAATATATATTAGACGTTCTCAGCATCTGTGGTTATTTTGCTGCTGCTTTAAGATCTGAGTCCTATGAGATTTGACTCCAATTCAGCTATTATTTCCTAAATTAACCATCTCATGTAATTAGCATCTCCTGATTTGTGTGTCTGGGTTTTTTTTTTCCTCCATAATTATCTCTTCTTTTCCCTCTTAAACAACATTGCCACCCATATAGTTTTTTTAAATCATAGTGTCCACAGCCTTAGCTTATAAATCTGCCCAAATGACCATCTTGTTTTGTTTTTTTATCATAGTACATCCAAAAAATCCTTTTTTTGGGGAAGGTTCGCTCTGTTCTTCCTTCATTTATGAAGGTCCACCCAGAACAAAAGGGGACAAGCATGAGTCTGACATTGGTTTTGCCCCAACAGTGAAATAACCTCACTCTCCTCCTCACCTCCAGCTACTTCCTCAATTATTCTCAATCAGGACTGCATGACCAATGAATTACTAATTTCAAAATCATGTTGACCTTTAAATGAAGTGAAAATAAACCAGATATGCCTTCACCCTACTCATTCTCCAGCTACAAACACTGAGGACCAGCAGGTACTCTGCCAGGTTTAGAGACAAATTTGGGTTGTAGACTATGAGATGCCAGAAACTCAGAAATGAATACAGCTCATTCTCCCATCACCCTATGGGCTCCTGCCAAGTCCATCCTGCAGGTGGGGCATAAAAAGAAGTGGGAAATGGCTGGGCAAAGGGAAATTTCCTTCCTGTCCAAAATTTACATTTGTAATTAGTCACTGAGAACAGATATAACAAGCCCCAAATTATACTGTTTTTACTTGGTTTTGTGCATCACCCTTTCCCTTTGCTGCTTCAGTCCAACTTTATTTTAAGAAAATAAAATCTTAATGCTGAAATTTACCAAGAAAATGTATTCCACTCCAAATGAAAATCAGCGAGATTGCTTGTTCTTTCATCAACTTTATAGATATCCTACTGAATAACAAGTTTAAAGATAATACAGGAGTGATTTAGCAGATAGATTATCTTAAAATTTGACCAACACCCAGTGAAGAGTCACATAACTTTCACAAGCTGTGGAATTAGTGAACAGCTGGAAAGTTAACTGACTCCATGTTTACCTAAGATGACCTTAAAAGAAAATTCCAAATACAGTTAATTTTTTCTCTTCTGTGATGGTTAGGCCTTATAATTTAGAAGTTATTTTCCCTAGCAAAAGGAAAAAAGTTGTTTCTCTATCTCTTGGTCTGAGAGGCACTATTCACTTTCATTAAATCAACCAGCATGAATATCAATGTCTCCTTTTACATACAAATTACTGAAGCCCTATAGAAATTACTGAAACCACAATTCTGCCTGAAATTGGGAAATTTTAAATATAAATTTTAGGTATTTTAAATATAAAATTTCTTATGAATTTCAGTTATGAGAAATTGAAATGTTTTTAATTAAAATTTTACTGAGAATTTTAGCACATTCTCTGGGACTGAATAATCATGTTAGAGCAATTTTCTCATTTAATGAGCCCACATTCCTTGGGGAACAGTCCTGTGATTTTCCCCATGTTTTCAACTGAAGTGTCTGAGTCTTAGGAGGTATGTCCCAGTGTTAAGTAGTGTGCCCCAAAGTAAATGAGGAAAACTATCATCAGGTTTGATTCAAAGTGTATTTGCTTAATCACTGAAATAAATTTATTGAAAGGGGAAAATGAAAAATAATTAAACATGGAGAGTTTGGCTTATTATCAATTAAGAAAATGTATCAATAAAAAATTATCAATAAAAAAATCTACAAATATTTCCAAGGTACAAACACTAATTCAAATTAATGTGAAAGAAAAGGAATAATGGAGATGTCATTAAATGAAATCAGACAGGGGTGAAGTCTATGTGTATCAACAGCTCCCATCCCTTCCTGTGTGAAAAATAGCCATGCTGGGAACAGGGTCTGAGGCTCTTTCTTTCCATATGCAGAAGACAAAGCATCAAGCATCTGAAGCTGAGTGTTGTAGCTGCCACTCTTTCTGTTTCCCTGCTTGAGGGTCCAATTAAAATAGAAAAAGGATGGAGTTTGTGTTTTTCCGTTACCAATAGCTATATATTATTCACTTTGATTTCTCCAGGCATAAAAACTATTGAGCTTGTGAGAGGGAAAAGGAAAAAAGACCAGGGACTGCCATCTGTTCGGATCAGAAGGGCAGCCTGTCAACAGCACAAGCACTTAATAAAGCCATTCTTCCCCCAAGAATGCCTATCAACTGTAGGGGCTATAGGTCACTGGACCCTGTGTGCAGCTGGCTTGGCCAGAGCCCCATGAATTTCCTCCACATACCTCTCTCTCTCTAAAAATATCAGCATCATAGCTTCCAGTACTATCCACAAGACACCAAACACTGCTGTTACTAAAAGCAAATAATTCCACCAAACAGCTGGAGACATTGAAGTGTCTACATGCTACATGAACATCCAAATAAGTCAATACGCATGTCATTTAATTGACTGCAAGATGCTAATCAAATGCAAGGTGGTATTAGAATACAGATTGCTCTCACATGTTATATTGTGTCATCTTCAACAACTTGGGGACAGTGTATTGACAGTTTTTTACTGACCGTTGTATTAGTAGTCTGTAATACATTGATGATGTGCAGATAACAACATGGTGCCCCAAATGTTTCCTCAAAGGTCTCAAGAATAGGAACTGGTATAAACTAGACTTAAATGGGAGTCTTTTTCATTTCCATTGCAGCATCATTTCCACTGTTTCATAGTTCCCTCCTCTTGGTTGTTTTATGTTGTTACATGAATGTCCTTAAACACAATTATTCTTAATGAAGGGTGGAAGAATATGCCACTGCCAAATCTGCCACTTTTTCATAAGGATTATTTTGAGCTGAAGGCAACTGAGAGGAAGCAGATACAAGAAAAGCTCTCCACCCTCACCCTATTTGCCTACAACATGACATAAATTTGTGAAGGTGTCCCCACCTCCCCTTTCAACTAAGGACAGAAGCTAATCTAGAGTTGGAGACAACTCTAGACCCTTATCAGCCCAGAGATGGAACCAGAGGAATCTACATAACAAACTTTACTAATTAGCCCTTAACTTACATTAGTTTCCCCCATATATTTACCGTCCCACAACTTGCTGCCCTTGGAAGCCTAAAACCTCTCTCCTTTGTCTTTTTAATTCTCTACAAAATTTATTGTTAAGATGCTGTAAGAGCCCAGGTTCTAACCACCCCCTTTGAGTTACTCATCACTAAGTTTCCCCAGTGTGATGTGTGTTACACACATTAATAAACTGATTGACTTTGCTCTTGTTAATCACTCTTTGCATGGCCACCGCCAATGAACGTAGGATAGGTAGAGGAGAAAGAAAAATTTTCCTCCCCTACCTTTACATACTTTATATCAGTAATATTAAAACTATCTCCTGGATATATTTCCTGGCATTGTTTTATTAATTAAATAAGAGCACCTTTAGGTCTTCAAGGTTCTTTACCAGCCTGCTGTTTTTGAATAGGCCCATGCATGCTTATAAATGCCAACACATTGTACCCACACTCACTTGTTTTCATGCCATTTTTTTTTAGACCAACAAGCCAAGAATGTCTTCATATCTGCCTGGAACAAATTAATTCAATTCCCTTGTTCTCTCAAAATCTGAAGAAGCCCTAATGAAAATATAATATCCCAAAACAGAAAAATATCTATAAAATTTCCTTGAAAGCCACTGCCTGATTTTCCTTAGCCATGACTCAGTGTCTTTGACTATGTTGGTTTATGGGACTATGATAATCTCATTGTATTAAAATCTGTCTAGAGTCTGTACTTTACTAAAGCCAAGCCCCTCTTGTCTACCTTTTCTGTCCAGGTGAGAACTGACACTCTTGAAACTGGAATAACCCAATGTCTGAGCAGAGCTCCTTTTCTTTACAAATTACTCACATGTGCTCTGAAATGTCAGTGATCTAGTGCCGAGTGGTTCTTGGATTTCTTCATGTAGTTAGTCCCTACACTCCAAGCAATTGACTTATGGGTAATGTGGTGTGAAGCTTGCTTTTCCAATTGGAGTTTTCTTTTCAATTCCAACCTTAGTCAGTGGTGATTAAATGTCATCACCTATAGATTGATTTTTGATCCTAAAATGCCACAAAGCATTCATCTCAGAATTGTTCCAAGGAGGTAACCATCAGCATCTCAAAAACCATTACCAGCAAGCAGCATGTTTCATCAATCAATATATGCAATATTTTCTTTAAAACCCTGAAATGAATCCAAGTTCTCCCAAACCTCAAGCCAAATCCAGATGCATGGAAAATGTTAGTGGGTTCCCCCCAGAACTGGCTCGGTTTTATGCATACTTTGCAAAAATTTAGGTTTTCAGGTAAATAATGTATATATGATGGTTTCATTTGGTGGCAACCAAAAATCCAGGTGAAAAGAAGGTAGCTGTGGCTGACTTTTCTTTCCATTCATGGATTTGTTCAAATCCAGATGATTCTGGGGTATGATTTTTGTGGGTACACAAAAAATTGTTCCAATAACCAGAAACACCCAGGATTCCTGAAACTAAGTCAACTGCTATAAAAAGGCAGCTATTAAAAACAAAACAAAACTGGGGAATTGTAATCTGAACTAAGGTGTGTCTTCTTGTAGAATAAAGGTTATTAACCAAACTGTAGAAGCATTCAACTTTGTCTTAGAGAGACAAGTTTGTTCTCTAACCTGATTCATTGGCTAATATAACATGAAGTAAATTATATAATTAGAATAACAGACCCAACTGAAGCACAGGTATGGAAATAAAGACAACTGACTCTTGGTAAAATACATAACTCAATTGGTGTAAGCAACTAGTGTACAACCTCTCAGGAACATGAAGTATACATGGGTATCTATTAGCTCTTGCCATAATAATGCTTCAATAACAAAATAAACACATAACCATAGTGCCTGACAACAACAAATATATACATTTCTCACTCATAATTTTCTGGGTTCTTTGTGGTTCAGTTGAACTGGTCTCTAGGCTGTGGGTTAGGATAAGGCATGCTCTATGTATCTCACTCTATCCCAGACCGAAAGGGGACCTGGGCCTCTACCTGGAAACCGTTCTTCTTCTGGTTACAGAAGAACAAGAGGGCCAAGCTAAACTACACAAACAAACACATTTCAAGCCTTTTCATATGTCAGATCTACCAATATCCCATTGGCCAAAGTAAGTCATATGTCCAAGTCCAAACTCATGGGGCGGGAAAGTACACTCCATCCATTATGAGGTCATGTCAAGGATGTGGCTGCATAATTATATAACAGGGAAATAATTGGAGCCAATAACTATAACATTTAACAGAGTGAAAAAGCAGAGTGCTTAATCCAGGGACTATATTAAGAGGAAATCAAGAGAGATTCTAAGTTCTAAATGAAGTAATGAATGCAGTGAAATCTCAATTTATTTCTTGGTTCATTCATTCACTAATCTATACAATCAATACAAATATATTGTGTTTCTTTTATGTGCCAGGTACCCTAGAGAGATTTTAAAAAAATGAGTAAAGAATTACCTTTGCCCTTGAGAACCTGAGAGCTGAAGAAGAATGGTTCAGACAAGACAGTGAAAAAGAAAAAAATTTTGGTTATTAGACTTTCAGTGCCTTTATGGTTTTCCTTGCTAAATATGGTTCTGCATGAACTCATTAGCTAACATACTCTGATTATTGTTACCAGCGAATAAGTATACGTTGTCTTTTAGCTCCCTCCCTTTAGATTGTCAAATCTGATATATTAAATGTGAGCGAGCAAAGAAATATAATACATTCCTTGAGACTGGAACACTGCCATGCTCATCAGAAGAAGACATCTGGCTAACACCAAATCAATAAACAATCAGCCATTTAACAAAAGAGAAAAAAAAAATTGAATATAGGAAGGAGAACACGGCAATTACTATCCTGGAGGTATTTACATTTCTCTTACTCCCAGCATACAAGTATTAAGTGCATTTAGGGAGGTTATATAGAATAGAGAAAGGGATGCTGCATCATCTAAGACTCTTCCATTTCTATTTCCTTAAAGTGGATTAAGAATTTACACACTCAGGAAAGATACTATAGAATTCCAATGCTTGCTCTGCTACTCATTAGTGATGTGGTCTATGGCAAGTCACCTAGCACCTCTGGAAGTTGTCTTCCCTTGAAACCTTCTCTGATTGTTCTTCCCCTCCCAAGGCTAGAACAGACTGGGATCGCTTTATTCCATTATATTTTAATTCTATCTATATTACCTTGCCTATGAAATTGTTTTATAATTACTATGGATATATTTTCCTCTTGCACTACTGAGCTCCTTGAGATCAAAGTAAATGTCTTATGTATTTTTGTAGAATAAATCTAAGAAAAAGAATAAGACTTTATGATGACCAGTCTAACACACAATTCTACTAGAGGCTCCTCTGAAATTGTGCAAAAACCTATAAAGTTCACTTTGGCTGAGGAAATCCCAACATTTGCCTGAGAACAAACCTCACTCTCTGCCCTATAAAGTATAATCATTTCTATTATTGTACCCAAGCCCAAATTCAATAGCATAGACTGAAACTTTACTCTTCAACATTGCATTTAAATCCTGGCCTAGTTATAGTTACTTTGCAAATAAAACTCAGTCCTTTAATCTGTGATGTTTGGGTTGTTGACAAATAACAAAATGCACAAAGATGAAAATCTTGATATTTCTTGGATTCTCAATAACTCTCTCCTAATACAACCTTTTTAACATGTCATTGCTATCATTTAGAGAAAATGAATGTTAGCTCTAGAAGAGAATTGAGGTTTCATTTGATCTAAGTTTTTTAAATTTTATAGTTTGAGAAAATTGAGAGATGAAGTGACTTGAACAAGATAACCATAAATCCCATAAATGGTAGTCCCAGAACCTCTACCAAATCTAATATGTTTCAAAAATAAAAAAGATAAAGAAGAAAAATTGCTCAGTGCCTTGCTTCCTTGCATGCCCAATGTATCACTTCCTTTTATTTGCCATCCTGACAAATCTTCACAAACATTCCTCAATCCTTACTCTCCACTTTTATTTATGAAGAGCTGTGTAATGATAGGCAAGCCATTTGATATCTCTGATTTCAATTATAATAAGGCACTTGGCCTGTCTGATATTCAAGATCCCTTCTACATACACTCTAGGCAATAAGAGAGATTAGACTGGGATTTGGAAATATACCCGTATGTTCAGAAATGAGAATATATATATATATATATATATATATATATATATATATATATATATACACATAAAGACTTTGCCAGGGAAACCCTATTTTCCCCCCATAAGAGGAAGTTTTCATTGTGATGGAATGTCTATCCAGTTCCCAGAGACTTGGGAACGGATAGACATTCCTGTTACGCTCAAACTTGATGGAAGTCTGTATTTTATGTGTTGCAAAGGGGCTACCAAAAGCTGAAAGCTCTTGTAAATAGGATGAAATCATTTAAGTTATGCCAGGGAGTTAGGTGTCAGAGACAGAGAGAGAGAAAAAAAAGGAAGCAAAAGTTACATACATTTATATACATACACATATGTCTTTTGTTGTTCACTCATTTTCAAACCTCTCATACTGGTCTTTATTTTTAATTATAATACTCATTTGGGGAGAATTTATCATGAAATGGGTCAGATTACATATCTGCTTAGAACTTAATCTGGTGATTTTGTTCTGATAATATTATAAAATATCTTACAGATGACTACTTTCAATCTAGCTTTGGGGATTTACTCCAAAGAAAAAGATTCATGTACAAGACTATTCAGTGTAACATTGTGAAAAACTGGAAATAAATGTTCTAAATGTTTAAAAGTAGTGGCCATAATTTAGTGGAAGAGCTAAAACTACCACCAGGCCTCCTGAGACCCTGAGCAGAGGTCGCTCCTTTATTCTACGCTGCATCCTAACGTCTGGACCATATAAATATTTGAAGTGGAAGAGCCCTTTGTCACCACTTTCTCTAAGCTTCTTATTTGATAAATAGGAAATTGATGGCAAAGGTATTAAGTGAATCACCCCCACACACAGCCATTTAGAGTCACCATAGTTTCTCCTTATTTAGTGAAGGAGTGGATAGGTCTAAGGCTTCCTTGCCTAACCTAATAGTAATCAGATTACACTCTTTCTATCACAACTTGATCACTCGGCAAAATACCTAGTTTCCACTGGCAACATTTCTCTTAGTAGGTCAGTTCCCGGAAGGAAAATCAATGTCACCCATGTGTTCAAAAGTTAACCTACTTTTTTGGTGCTGATGGGTACAAAGACACTATCATATTCACCCAGACTGTTTCCCAAAGGCCTTTGCAATGCCTAGTAAATCTGGGCTCAGTCTGTGGTTTATCAAAAATAAAAACCCTGGCTTTTCTCATAAGACAAAGTGGGGAACTTTTCTTAGCTCTGTCTTCTAACTTGTTGCTGGTACAAGACTAAGTATGCCTTTGAACAGACTACATAAAGTGTCTACCTCCTGAAGACCTATTCCACACTTCAACTCCTGAGCAGTCATATTTTCTAGGGCATTGTCACATAGAAGGTTAAAGTAAATATTTTGTATGGCACCCACAGTCATTTGCAAAGCACAGTAATCATTTCAGGTAATGGGAAAATAATGGAGGAGGCTCTGGAACTCAGCCACTAAAAGCCATCTTTTGTGGCTAACATGTACAAATGGGTTGGCTTGAGTTCTGCTATTTTTAAGGCATAGTAATTTAGATGATTGTTTAAATCTTTTTAACTGCATCAGTATTTAAAATGCATTTCTGGGTCTGAAGACCAGAAGACCTGTAGCAAATCTCACGGAAACCTACTGCTAATTTATTAAGTAAGAAGTAATAGCTTTAGTGACCCTAAGAATTCACAACACCTGTGAGTCTGAGAACAGACCACAAAGATCACCATAAGCCTGAAGCAATATGCAATTGGCTCTCCTCACTGTAGAAGGCAGGGGAAAAAAGAAAAAACAAAACAAAACAAAACAAAAACTATCTTCCCTGAAGCAACTGATCATGCACCCTTAAAGAGAGTTCAATGCCCTAGTCCACTCATCTCTCTGAAGATCTCCTTGCCTACACCTGTTCTCCCATCTGCTTTGAAGGCAGGGTAAGCCCTCTGGGTTATGTAAAGCCTGTAGCATAACCTGAAATACAACTCGATATAAACCTATCACCAAAAAGTCTTCATGACTACCCTGCTTGGTTTCCCCCAAAGCACCACTGTGCATATGGAGAGGTGTTTCATTACCCTTCCTTGCTTATTACTTCTTTCCAGCATTCAAGTATGTAAACATACAAAAGAGATGATTTCTTGGCCACGATAGCTTATTTGAAATGTACTGTATAGTTAACAACTTTGAAAGCAAAGAGGTAAATTTTGTCATGTGTATTATTAAAGCAGAATGAGGTTCCCCATAACCAAATTAGGCATCTGATTAAAAATATCCATGTTAAGAGAAACAAGAAGAGAGGGAGTTGTGTTCTCAGCTATCCCAAAATGATGCACTGATTGAAGCGCCTATTCAAGCCATATGGAAAGACACAGACCTTGGGACAGCCTGGGTGAATGAGGACTCAAGGGTTTCAACTTGAACACAGGTCTCCCATAATTAACTTCAATAAGGTCATCTGAAGGTTGGAGATAAGGCATTGGGCTGAGCCAACTGATGGTCAAGGAACTGCGGTGATTACCTTTTCATTACCTAATGAAGGTAATCATTGAGAGTTCATTCATTCTGCAACAAATCAATTTTATTTACAAGTACTACACTAAATGCTAGGTTTTAGACTTCTAGTTTTTTCGGATTTATTTCTCTGCCTCTCCGGATCTTGGTCAAGACTCCTACTACCTCTACACCTTGTTTCCACTTGTGTAAACTGAGGGAATAGGAAGAAATGATTTGTAAGGGAGCTCATATGATATTAGGAAACGAATGGAAGTAAAAAAATCCATCTAAGCTTTCATTTTGTTGTGGGATGCAGTATACTTTCATGTAACTATGTTCAAATTGATTTTATAAAATCTTTTTAAACTCTGCCAGACTTCTAGTATTATTTGTAATACTCTCGGAGAAGTACTATGCAGCCATCAAAAGAAATCCTCGGTGGCACAGCAGACAAGACTGTCACTTTAGGAGAGGAAAATTCCTAAAACTCTGATGCTCAAGAGATATGGGGATTATAAAACATCTTCTTAACATATTGGTGGTGATTGTGGCAGGCAAAAGAGAATGTAATGGGCTTAGCAAGGCAGCTTAATGGTTCTCTGCCTGGACTCAACTCTGTGCATCTCACATCTAGAGAAGGTTGTTGGTTGAAACAGGGCTTACTCTCCAGGGTTACTTTTGCCCTTCCTTGTGTTCTCCTAGGACAGCGTGTTTGGCTGACAGAAAATTTCTTCCCCAAATGAATTCAGCTACCAAGTATACACACAACATAAAATTCAATTTGAAAATTTTCAAGAGCTGAAAAAGAAAACAAGCGAATGTCGTAATCCCAAAGACTACCTTAACAAGCACACCGACCACGGCCAAGTGAAAAACGATTGTGGGAATCATAATTTGCAATTTCCTGCCTCATTAAAATCCTCCAGGGCCAAATCGCCATAAAGACTTTACTTATATTGGAATTCCATCTTTTCAGAAGGCAAAAAACAATCTACCTTTATATCCAAAGTAAATCAAATTAAAGAGAAGAATTACAAGGTGACCTTGGATATGTCATTTCACCTTTCTGAATCTCATCAATGAAGTGAAGGGTTTTGGATCTCTGAGTCCCTTGCCAGTACTAACATTGTATGATTCTTTTGTACAGGTGCTACCCAATAATTGACAGTTACATAAATCACACAGGAGTAAGAAGGAAACACTAAGGAAAGGCAGTTAAAACCATACATCTCAGATCTCCTTCAAAATGTTAGCCAACAGGTTTTTTTTTTTTTTTTTGGCCTATTGCCTTCTTTGCTGTCAACATCTAATACTACTTCTTTTACAGGCTTTTAAAAATAAAAACATTTTTAAATGCTCCAAATTCTAAAGGCTGGCTTGAAGCTAAGAAGGTAAAAACTGCAGGTAAATAAAAGGTAAGGATGACCATTATTGACAAATATCTTTTGCCATCGTTATTTTATATCATAGTCTGAAACCATTTTTCCTAAAGTTATTATTTCAAGATGTGACCCATTCCAGGCTTTTTCTTCAAATGACAGCCTATGTTTTGCAGTATCCTTCATTAATGAAGTGAAGCCGTATGACATAAAATAAGCTTTAAATGACACAGAATGTCCAAGTAAAAGCTGTCTTTAATGACAAGGAAGAGAATCTAATTTGTTTTTCTTCTAGTTATTGGTTGCATTTTAATTAGCATACATTTTTTCCTCATTCTTGAAAACAACTGTACCCATGTGATAAAGATCTAGCTACAACATGAAAAAGAAGGAGGAAGAGAAAAAGGGAAAAGAATGGAAAAGGTATAGAATATAGGAATCAGTATGAAATTTTGGAATGAAGAGCAGTGAAACATTTATGACCCAACTTTGCACTAATTAGCTCTTTGCAGTTAATCTTGAATAAGTCAGTAGATCTCTCTGAACCTTGATGCTTCATCTGTAGAGTGATTTGGATGGCTTACTACTGATTTTGAATGATGTATACTATTCCTTCCCACTCAAATATGGTATGACTATAAGTGATCAGAAAATAGTTATGATATCAACACTCATATGGAAATGTAGAATAATTTGAAGTCCCTAATTGTAATCTTTTTTAAGATCAAGAAAAGTTTTAGTGGGTTTCGGGATGGGAGAGTTATCAGTTGCTTACTTGTTTTCCACCTGCTATTAACATTCTTTTTACCCTCCATCCTGTCAGCTCAAGAGGACATATTTTACCTTGCTAAATTCCATATTTACAATATGCCAGAAGATTATTATAGTTGTCTTTTCTTTTCTCTAGGGACCCAGAAAAAATTATTCAAATGTTTGCCACTTACATTGAACTGAAAGCAGCTTTGGAAGAGTTGAGGGAGTTGGTATAAAGCTTCTTGTCAGTAATCCTAGATGGAAGGGTGATAGGAGTCATTGAAATGTAGATAGCAGAAAGAGAGCGTTTACAAAGCACTTAGAGAGTCTAAAATGAAAAGAATTATATTAGTGCCAACGAGTATTATTCCATAAAAATTCCCTTTGTGACTGATGAGAGGGAGCTCAAATCTTCAAATAAAACATTTAATTCACACCTGACAGCAATTTTCAGAGTATGGAGCAAGCAATGTTAGTAATTCCATTCTTAGCCCAGGGAAAAACTGTGCAGCAGAATAGAGTGGCAATAAAATAAATGTCTGTGGTTCTTGAAAAAGAAAAACTCTGAAGAGAAAGGCCCTCTGGAAAAAAAGAATAAACTCCATGTGCCAACCTGAATTCCTCCATCTTTCAATTAGCAGGCTGAAGGGATTATAACACTCATGTTATTTCTGCATTGGTCTAACTAACACCCTAGTACACACACATAGTTGACTCTTTGGCATTTGTGGATTCAACATTCATGTTGTTGATTATTCACAAGCAACTTCCAAAGGTCTTTGATTTGTGGTTGTCATTTTGCTGAAACCCCAGTATGAATAAGGCTGGAGGGCAGGCGGGTGGTGCAGAAATGAATCGGCTAATAATGATTAAACTCAGTAACTACTGCTTAATATGATTTCACTATTCTCCTTTTTGTGTGTGTTTGTTTGCATTAATTTCCATGAAGCAATATACGAAATGCCCTCTTGCAAATGGGGAAGGACTTAAAAGCGAATGTTAGATTCACAAATCTGGGCTTTCATGGACCTGTATTTTGGGACAATTACACTCTTTATGCCACCATGTGTAACCAACAAAAAGCATAAACAGATGAAGCACCAAAATAACTCTGGATTCCAGTAAACTGGACTAGAGAATGCAATTTAGCCTATTGTCACATTTAAGCTTATCCACTGTTATCCTCCTAGAATTAAGCACGCCTTCCCAGTCACAGACAACTTGCTAACAGCAACTTATGGCAGTAAGAGAAGGAAAGCATGTGTGTCCTGAAATCAGGATGCTCTGAAAAGAGAAAAGGGGCCTATAAACCCTTTACTTACTTGGTGTCACCAATCAAATATGCCTCTACTTTCTGGAAAAAGAATATGTAAAAGGTGAAAAGTAGGGCTAGAAGTGTTTCTCACAAAAGCATGTAAACACCACTATTTGAATTCAAAAGTTTTTCACACTTCCATTTTGCTCCTAGAAAAACTCATTGAGTATGTGCTGATAATAATGGCAGGATAACAATAAAAATAATATTCTGAATCAGTCAGGATAGGCCACGCTATGCTACAGTAATAAATGACCCTGAAACCTCAATGATATAACACATCAAAATTTTGCTTCTTAGTCACATTCTATGACCACTGCAGATTATCTATGAACTAATAACCTAGGGTAAAAACAAAAACAAAAACAAAAAACAGACAATAAAAATACAGAAATACAAACATGGGAAATACACGTATTTAAAATATATGATTTAGCTTGAGAAATTGCTGGAATATAGTTCTTTATGGATCTCTTGAGTCTTTCAAAGAAAGTACTGATAGTTTTTGTTCTGTACTACCTTTTTAAAATATTTATATAGAAACTCCCTTGGAGGAAAGTGAGATTCTCACTAAAGATGGGCTTACTATGCAGTGTAATAAAGATAAAGTCTCCCTCTAGTAAAAGGGGCAAGATTTGCTTGCAGCCCATTATAAAAGATTTGGGTTTTCCAAGTTGAACGTCCTTGGCTATGACATAAACCCACTGCATGTGCAGTATCCAGCTAAATTGTTCCTCATCACCTCTGTGGGACTCAAAGCACAGGGGAAACCAATGCTACCAAGAAGCACATGCATCTTTCTGTGCTGTGTGCAATAGGGTCATATTTCTCTGACCCACAAGTCATGTGTCTTCTGTCAGAATCCAGGAAACTATGGCATGATACCTTGTTAGTTTGGGAATGGGCTAAAATCTTAGAACCTTCCAACTTCTTGAAGAAATTAAACAGTTATATGGAGAATTTCAGCAGAGACCTGGAATCTACTATAAAAATGGAAATCTTAAAACTGGAAGTTTAGTAACTGAATATGAGAACTTAAGAAATGGGTTGAAAAGCAAACTAGACAAGGATAAAGAGAGGATTAGTAAACTAGAAGATACATAAAAAGAAAATAGCCAGATTGATTCTTGACAGAGATGAAAAATACATACAACTGAAGCTCTCTGTGTAGTAATTCATAATTCTATTACTCTCCCCATTCTAAAAGTAACAATTTTTAAATTCAACGTTTATCATATCCATGTGTTTCTTTATATATTCACTACAAGTGTATATATGTACATGTATCTTTGTATGTGTACCAAACAACAAAGGACACTGTTTGCACCTTAAAAAAAATTATATCAATGATATTATTATGTGCTTACTTTTTGGTTTAATATTTGAATCCTATAAAAATCTCTTTTTACTGAGTTATTTTCACTGACTGCCCTTTTTATTTCATATGATGGCAAAATTTTCTCTACCATAATCAATGTGGCCTTTGCACCAACATGTTATATTGTTTTATATTACTAGTGATTCTACCAGTCTTCCAGAAGTTTCATGTTTAATACATAAAGCCAAAAGCCTAGACTAGAAAAAAAAAATTCAAAAGTCAAATAATGCATTTTTAAAAAGTAAAAAATACTATGAAAGAAATTTAGATTCATTATCAGTACATGACAGGGCCTAAAGAAATATGTGACTTTAAAGCATTCAGAAAACTCTTTTTAAAAGTCATCAATTAGAAAATTCATAGGCATACAAAAAAGACATCAGTTTGACTGAAAACTAGTGGAAGAATTGATAACACAGAACAATCCTCATTAGCTTATAAATCCTATGCCCCAAGGTGATGGTGTGCATTGGAAATCATAAAGTGATAATAAAAGTATTCAGTGACCAGATTTAACCATGATGAGATTGGATTTTCTCTGAATAAGTCACAGAAAGCATTATAAAATGAGTAAGAAAGCATTTCAGTCCATTTCAACCTGGAAAGTACACACATTTGTTCAATAGAATTTCTCACCAAGATAAACATTGACATATTTCTTCCAACTCAAGGAAACCAAAGAAGTAATGTCTAGAGTACATGGAATTTTAAAAATATCACTGACTGAAATAGGAAAAAAATAATTTTAGTATATGAAAATTTCATTTGATTATAGCCATTGAAATGAGGAAAGACTTTTTCCAGTAAAAATATTCAAAAGAAAGGTTTAATATCATATTCCTGGAAAAAGTTTTCCTGTAATGAAAAGTGGTGAAGGTTAAGACAATATTTAATAGGGCACACTTTTTAATAGATATGTGAAAAGAAGGATTTTGAACTATTTAATTTTATTCAACTTAAGCCTACCCCTGAAAGGATGACTTGACCTCAGGCAAGATAACTTTTGCCAGATGAGACAAATCTTGATGGAGCTGACACCTTGAGGCTGTCTGATGACTACACTCCTTTTTTTGAAAAAAAGAGAAATTTGGGATGCTAGGCAGAAATGCAAGTCTAACTCTTAAGGCAGGGATATGTAGATCTTTTCCTCTTAGACCAGTCTTATAAAGATAAGACTGCAATTTAAGTAGCCCTCTGTGCTGGGTATTTTTCTCTTTGGCCCTCCAAATCCACTCTCCATCCTCACATCTTCACCTGTGCCCCAGGAAGCTGACCCTTATAGATTGCATCAATGAGCTTTCTTGCCCTTTGGTTTGCTGTTGGGTCACACAATAAGAATCACCTGCAGAACAGCAAAGGTCAAGAGGAGAGGAAGGTCAGCATGTTTATTCCACTGACTCTACACTACCAGACTGTAGATAGGCAGTATTCTCCTACTAGATGTCACTAATTCTGCTAAATGACCCTCCCCTACAGCTATAGCCCTCACTCCAGGAGTCAGTAATGGCTCCCTCCACTAGACCCTTCAAGTTTATAGATATGATGGCTGGTTATTGCTACAATGGGAGGAGGGAGTACATCACCATCCCATGTTGGTTTCCTTTAACCTTGTCTTTACCTATGCAAAAAGTCCATTTGCTAAGCTGTCCTCAATTACCCCATCACTGACCTTGGCTAAACTCTATTTTGAGGTCTCTCCATTAATAACCTCTCAAAGTCAATGAAGAGATCCACTGTAACAAATTGGGGAGAGGGGAACAGGAGGAAAAATCCTTAAAGCATAATTAATAAGCCTGACTGATAAGAAGGAACCAGTCTCTTAATTTTGCCAGGGAAGCCCCTCTCAAGTTAACACCCCCTTTTCATTCTTTGGTGCCTCTGAACACATAGTAGTTGATGGTCCCAGAAACCACTTAGCCAGGAATCTTTCCAAAAAGGCCAGGGTCTCTTGTTCATGAACCTTCAGAATTAGTAAACACAGTGTACGGCCAATAGAATCCCACACACAGCCTGGGCAAATAATAAAGTGAAAGCAGTTTTGTATTAAAGTTGTGATTAAGCTTATCACATCTAATCATAACAGTATCACCAGCGAGAAAAGTAAGCAAGACTTCATTATGTATCACTACCTGCCAAAACTAGAATTCTCTTAGGGAGAAAAAAGCCCAAGTTAGCAGTAGCATGTTTTTGGAATACACACCTTTGTCCAAAACATTTGGCCCAAAGTGGAACTTACTTGTTAAGCAATCTCTTGACCAGTTTGCTGAGCTGGATTTCCCATAAAGCTATTGAGACTTAAGCTTCCATCTTACTCCCTAGCACAAACCCCTTCCCAGACTCTGGGAGAAACCCTAACAGTATATCGGTATGGTCAGTATGCTTTTGTAAAATTTGCCAAGATAAGAATTTTAATTACAGTTGGTTAAGACTATTATCTTTTCCCGTTCTACTTCCCACCCCCCACTCCCACCCCACCCCCCTCCATCCCCGCATTGGACTTCCAACTGTGTTGGGAGACATTCAAGTGGCTACAGGCATTTTTACAATTTGGCTGACAGCAGTTCAGTTAGGGATACATTTAGTTTTGACATCCATGATATATGTATATGGTTCTTAGTTACTTCTGCATACAGTTCAGTTATTGTATGCCCTCTCTTTATAGGAATGGTTTCAGGAATACTCCTTCTATTCACTGTGCCAACTCACCCTGCACCAGACACAAAGGTGCTGGGCCAAAGTGTTACCATGCTATAAACCTGATGCACAATCCCAGCAGCATGAGGGAATTAAAGGAGAAACATGGTTTGAAAAGTCTGTAAATGGAAGCTAGTATGTACAATAATGTGAACAATTTTACACAATAGACAGGTAAAATTATAAGTAGATTCAGTTTTCAAAAATGTATAATCAAAACAGCAGTTCTCTTTTATCAGAAATTGATTCAATAATACAAGATGCAAACACCTACATGTCTTTTCTTTTTTATGGGAATCACAAAATGGGAATTGAACAGAATTCCCTTGGTTAAAGGGTACAGATCTGTAGTCATCCTACAAATGGAGAAGTACATCTGTATTTTTATTATTATCAAAAATACAAAAGAAAATCAGTCAATCTCTCCAGAGGAAGGACTAAATTATTTTTCTATTCCCTCAATAGAAAATGATACTATAAATTCTGTTCTGTGAAAAAGCCATCAAAATAGTATGCAGAAAAAAAGTATTAGAGTGACAGTCTCCTAAATAATGTAAAATTTATTTTTTCTATATATTTTTTTATGCTTCTGATACTCATTACCTATTTTAAAAATGTGTTCTTGGGGGTGATTTCTTTTTCCAGATAATATTCAATTTTATATCTAAATATCCATGATGTTTGATTTTTATTCTTAAGGAGTCACCTGCCCAAATTATGGAAGCTTTGGGGACCATGAAAACTGGATTTCCCTGCCAGTTGCTGTCAAATGCAGTACCGGACATTCCAAGTCTAAGTGCCGTCTAACTCCATATACACAGAACAAGCACCACATAGAATGGAACATAAGGGAAGTCTCAGTGTTAGATAGAACACCATGCGTTGTGGGTATCATGATGATTTCCACCTGTCCAGAAATGCAGCTTAATCAATTGCCGCAAGAAGATCATCTAGTATATGCTGTTATCCAGGAAGGAGATATGAACCTGGGCTTTAGAAAAACTGCTTTCTAGTTCTATATGTGTCCATAACATCTTCTAAGCAGAAAGAAGTCAGATGATTTCATTGTGTCTTAATTTCTTCATGCTGAAAATAGATGGGCTTTTGGACAACCTTTCCTTTACTATCTACACAAAAAGGCTCAAGCTAACCTCCACCCTCACGCCACTGCATGGTCCTGTATCACACCAAATGTCAACTGCACTGAGTTCTTGATTACACCCATTTAGCTGGAATATAGCCTCTCTTACTTCGTCTGCTAAAATAACACTTAGAAAAGGATATTTTATGAAGTAGGTTTTTACTAAATATTTCGGTATTAGAGGAAGATTACAGCACAGTGCTTGACAAAACATTAATTGACTAAACATCAGAAATCACACCATGCCTCAAAATTCATCAGACATGGTCTTGCCCAGGAAATCTATCTCCTAAGGCCATACATGTCCATAAGCCCTAAGCTTCCTCCTTTCTGGGCGCTTTCTTGCTAGAACCTTTCTCCCATTTTCTCTTAAGGTTTCCTAAATTCTTTCTTAAATCAATGGACAATTGCAAAATTATTTTGACTTACTTGTATAGACCAATTTTAACTACTTTTGCCTAAATAGATCCCAAATAAAAAATGCCCTGGGGTGGAGGTGTGGCTACACTTCATAAGGAAATAGGCCTATTCAGGAAGAAGTTGAAGAAGGAGAGGGAGGATGGAAGGGGAGACGGGGAGGGACAGGAGGAGCGGGAGGAAGGAAGAGGAGGACGGGTAGGTCAATTCTCTCTCAAAGAATTCATCACGTTGGTTTCTTCCCTGAGCAACCAACTCAGACTACATGCAGCTATTTAGAGTAGAAAATTTTTCCCAGTTTTCAGGTATTAGAAAACTTGTAAGAATTAAATGGAAAACTATTGTGAGAACTTTTTAGAAATTAAAATTCTATACTAAGATATTACAAAATAGACATTAATAGAATAAGACTACCATGTATTACATTATGTTTAGTGCAAATGTTGTTGTTGCTACCTCCAGAGTTATATTGAATTTCCCTTTACCCTGCCATTAAATCAAGTCCTGTTGCAGAACTATGCAGCAAATTAGATGGTAACACAAGGAATCACAGAGAGATAGGACAAATGGACACAGCCATTCAGACTACTCTATAGGTCACCATTAGAAAAACCTAGCTATATTACCATTCCAGGAAAGGCCGCATCCATTCTTCCAATGAAAACAAAAAGTCCCACCTCACATACATCAATTGGCTTCCCCAGATACCTAATTCTTATATATGAATTGGAGCCAAAAGACAACAGAAAGAAATTACATCCTCCTCAAACATAGAACTTTCTATTAAATATGAGAATTACAAAATTATAGGGGACCAAAGTGATCATCTATTCCACTAGCCCCATTTTAAAGATTAGGAAAACAGAAACACAAAAAACCTAACTGGAAGATGTGGGATCATACCCACATTCGAGGCTAAATTGGGTACCAATCCAGCTGTTCTGGCCGAGGCCATTCTCTCCTCTAAAATGGAATTATTTATTTTAATCTAGGATGCTAAGAAGATTTATCTTTTAGTTTTAATTATGCAGAATACCGGCTCTATAGAGTGTATACCAATGACATGCCAATTTAAAATATCAGTTCTATGTTTAGTCACAACAATCTACTTGTTGTACAATTTTTTGTTAACTTAAATTCATTTGATATGTTTGGCTTGTTAATATCCCTTTTTTTTTTTTTTTTTACCTTCAGAAATAAAATGTTGATTCATCAGTAAACACTCAACGCTATCCACATTTAATTGCACATGGATGAATGAATTGGGAAGCGAGGTGGGAATTTTAACAATGGGATCAATCCCTTTATTGCAGGAGAAATGAGTTTCTAATGGTTCATTGGTGTACCATACCCCTTGTCTTCCCAGTGCTAAGATGAACATTCTGCTGCCTATCTAGGTGTTAATCACCTATCCCTGACATCTGATCAAGGGCGAGGGCGAGAGGGAGAGGGAGAGGAGAGAATAGGAAGTAGAAAAAGAGTTATCACCTCATTGTGTTAGTATTACAAGGAGAGGCCTCAAGTCTGCACTTCTGAGGAACTGTATTAGTCCGTTCTCTTGGCTGCAAATGAGAGAAACTCAGCTGCAGTTTAGGCAAAGTGAGGAAATTATTGGAAGGGTACTGAGGTGTCTCATGTAAGAGCCAGAAGAAAAGGGAGTGCAGCTGAGCCTCAGGAACAACCAGAACTGCCATCATTTCTCTCATCGCTGCAACTTGGTGCATTTTTATTTCATCCTCAGACACTAACTTAAACCAAGTGGGGGGTAAACATGACTGCTGACTACTCCCTAGCCTTTCACTCCCAGCACTCAGGGGATGTTCAAGCTTTGAAGTCCCAGGGAAGAACATAATTGGCCCAACTTGAGTAGGAGTTCATTCTTAGATGACTTGCTTATTATGATCAGGCAGCAGGACCTCACCAGGCAAAAATTCCACAACTGAAAAAAGGAAGCACTGCTTCTAGCAGAAAGGAGAAGTGCTTAGAAAATAAAAATTAAAAATAATTTAATATCCACTAAAAATATTTTCAATTAGGGAAGCCATGCATATATCACTAGGGACAGCAGGGGATACATGGTGCTTGGTCTCTATTTCCAAGTATAATAGCTCTGGACCTTGTGCCAGTATGTTCATCCACTAAACTCCTTTGACCTAAGTAACTAATTCATAAAATTGGAATAAATATGTAGAATCCCTGAAGGTGCGAGACTAGAGCAGGTTCATGGCAACCATGAGCATGTGCCTTGAAAACCTCTGCCTCAGGGAATGGATTTGACCATGGGCCTGAGATCTGAAATGGGAATAAGCATTTAGAAACTTTAACAGTACTGTACTATTGCTGCAACATCTAAACATGTGATCAATAATTCATCATTATCATGTTTTATGAAAGTATTGGTCTATGACAGAGTAGGAATGTAATTCATAAAAACTGGTCTTTTACCATAGATAATTAGAGAAGTATTGCTTTCCAATTTTCATTTGCCTCTGGCACCATGAATGACAATGTTCAATGTTCAAGATGTTGGCTGTTCTACCAACTTACATCCAAGAGTGGCTAATGGGTGGAATTCCCATCCCACCTCACTTCTGCTCTTGGTGAACAAAAGAAATTAATAAGAATTTAAGACTGCTACAGAAAGGGAGGTGGGCAAAAAAAAAGGAGAAAAAGAGCTGAGAAACCAGGCTGGCTAGAGTCTATAGAGAAATGTCAGCCAGTAGGATATTGCTAACAACAGAGAAGCCAATGGGTGCTGTGGTCATTTTAAACTACAGTACAACCTTGGGTTGCGAGTAACTTGGTTTGCGAGTGTTCCGTAAGACGAGCAAACATTTCTAATACATTTTAACTCGGTAAATGAGCCATGTCTTGTAATATGAGTAGTTTGTTTCCAGAACAAATTATGCTCACAAACCAAGTACATTTTAACGTGGTAAATAAGCAATGTCTTTCAATACGAGTAGTTTATTTCTGGAACAAATTATGCTCTCAAACCAAGGTATTTCTGTATTTGCATTTGAGGGACGTCTATGTTCTGTTATCCCTTGCATTCATCAAGCCTCAGGTTGATGATATCTCAGAAGCCTGGAGTCACTGGGAATGCATCTCAAACAGGGTGATATCATGCCAAAGGTGAACAACACTGAGAGAATCCACTCACTGAACCCACACAGCAGATTCAGGGACTTCAACTCTGCCTTGATTTGAAAAGAACCCTAGAGCACACAACAATGGAATTTCAGTCAATTCCATTTCATTCTCAGGGCAGCCCTGGTTGACATCTAGGCAATAATGGTAATAGCTAAGATTTGAGAGTGTGAAGAAGCTTGGAATAAGGAAATAAGATTGCAGGGTTTCTCCAGTGTTAAATTATGCATTCTTTAGAGCACACCATTCTGGGTCATCTGATTCTGGCTTTTCATCATCTTGAGCTTTTTCTCAACTCTGTAAGTTGTAGAAAATTACAATGCAATAAAAATGACTCTCAACTATGAACCTGTAAATGAGTTGTCTGGTGAAAGGACAATCCTCCAAGCCAGTTTTGTGTCACTTGCAAATTAATTGTATTATTTCTGATCCATAAATCCCTGGCATTTCTTTACATCTCTTTTGAACCAAATATAATATCTGCCTGCTCCATTAACTGATAATGAGTTAAGTAAAATCTTTAAGATATGTTTATTTTACATCTGTGTGAAAATTATATTTTTTATCATTTTAAAAATTATCTTTTGAACAAAGGTGCTTATTATAAACGAGACATTATGCTATATATATTTACATGTCATAGCAGATTCATATCATCTTCCCAGCAACTGAAGTTGGATACTATTGTTATTACCATTTTATAGATCAAGGGTCAACAAATGATAGGCCAGTCTGACCTGTCAAACTCAGTCTGCAGCGTGTTTTTATCAATAAGATTGTATTGGAACATAGCATGCCCATTAGTTTATGTATTGTCTCTGACTGGTTTTGTTCTACCATAGCAGAGCTAGATAGTTGTACCAGAGACTGTATGGCCCACAAAGCCTATAATATACCACGGGTTCCAAAAAAATATATACAAGTGGACACTTTGGTCAAAATTGTTCAAGCAATAGTTCGCCATAATCAGAAGTGTCTGGAAGGTGATGGTAACCACTTTGAGTACCTCTTGTAATTGCAGAAGTCAAACGTGACTTGTATTCATTTTTTGTTTTTGTGTATATTCAGTATTACAATTTTAATACAGTTTTCCTTTCTTAAAATATGTATACAGACCGGCCGAGTGGCGCATTGGTTAAGCGCTGGTTTTGGGATGCCAGCGGCCCCGGTTCGGATCCCACATGAGGGCCAGTGACACTGCCCTCTACAGCTAACAACAGCTCCACCTGGAGCTGGGCTGTGCGAGCCCCGGTGATGGTGTGGGCTACAGCTCCTGCTGCAGTGGGCTGCCATAGGCTACAGTAAGTGGCCCGCAGCCAGCGTGAGCGGCTGGCAGCCAAGCGTGAGCTGCCAATAGCCGCGATGAGCGACATCCAGAGGCCAGCGACCGATCTGCCTCATCCAGGAAGAGCGCAATGACGATACCAACAGTGAAGCAACATCCTCCGCAACTAAACTGAAGAACAAGAAGACAGCAACTTGTCTGTTCCCCTTCCCCGATTCCCCAACGCTGTTCCCCTCCACCAAATCCCCAATAAAATCTTTAAAAAAAAAATAAAATAAAATAAAATAAAAAATAAAAAATAAAAAATAAAAAAAAAATATGTATACATTTTTTTTGGCACCCTCTGTACTTTCTGTCCCTTTACAGAAAGAGTTTGCTGAACCCTACAATAGATGAGAAAACAGGCTGCAAAAGGTTATAAAAATTGCCCCAATTCACAATGTTAGCAAGTGGCATAGCCAGACTGTTAGCAAGTGGCATAGCCCCTCTCCCTATATAGTTCCTTAGAGCTCAATGCTCCTGGGTTTTTATCACTTGCCCCTAACCAGACTAGCTTCTATGCAGCATGATTTTGGTATCTTTAAAGAAGGGCCCTTCCTGACTCCACATACACACACATATTTGGAAGTTCTTTAGGGAGCGATCACTCTTTCATGTTGCAATGATAAATAAGGTACAAATGAAAAATGCTTGAGAGAAGAAATATAAAAAGTTAGGATTGTGTGATGAAGACAGTAAAGACTAGAAACAGACCCCATTCTCTGAGTAGAAACAAGGCCAAGTCATTTTGTTACACCTGGAGAGGAAAAAAAAAAGAAAAAGAAAACAAGAAGAAAAAAAAAACAAGAAGAAAAAACAAACAAAGGGGTGATGGTTCAAAGGGAGGTTGGCACAAAACGAAACTGAGATTGCATGAGGGCAGTGAAGCACCTAACTCAATATACCTCCATGGTTTATTCTCCCTTACCACTTCCAATCTGTTTTACATTTTGTAGTCAAAAATGGGGGTAAAATGCTATTGCAATAGTACCCTCTTATTAGGCTGTGTCAGCTGCTGAGGGCCTAGTTGAAAATGGCAGGAGCAATCATTAATATAACTGCTCTGTAAAGTGGCATTTAACACGTTTCCTTTGGAATACTATCATCCCTCCCTCCTGCACCCACTCTAGCTCTGTGCTCTCATATGACCCCAATTAGAGAGAGAGAGAGAAAGAGAAAGAGAGAGAGAGAGAGAGAGAAAGAGAGAGAGAGAGAGAGAGAGAGAGAGAGAGAGAGAGAGAGAGAGAGAGAGATGCAGAGCCCATACGGCTCCCTTCAAAGAAACAAGTGCTTAAAACTTTAAAATAAATGAGGTCTGCTCAGCACTCTTGTATTAATTATAACTTTTCAAAAACCTACAAAAAAGTGAAAGGGCCAAAGTGACAATGGAAAGGCTAATCAGAGTTTTGAAGGGCAATGAAAACCATATAAATGGGATTCTAATTGAAATTCTGCAAACTGCTAAGGGTGAAATATTTGGGCAATTCATTCACCAGTAATTCAACACAACATGGAATGAGAGAGTAATAGGGTTAGCATTTCACGTCCATTCCTTCCAAAAAGAGGAGAAACAACTTTGCCAAAGAACATTGCCTGCTTACCTCAACCAAGGCTGTAGGACACGGGCAAATGTCTTCAAGCAAACTAAATAATGTACCTTCCAGCTCAGAAGGAAAGCTGAGGACTATATGGTGACCAGGAAGAAAACCCATCATTCTGTACACACCAACACCCTCTGAGATAGATACAGATGATTCTTGTCATTCGCAGTACTTATGTTATACAAAGTCACCACAAACACTGAATTAGCACATATTAAATCATTGCTCCTAGAGGACATCCAGGGGGAGGATCCTGTGAGTATTTTTGTCAATTGATCAATACATACAATACTTTACAATACTTTTCTTATGGGTGTTTCTGTTTAAAGGCACCTTATTCAACATACAGTGTTGATTCGTTAACATTGAACTCATGGCCAACAGCGCTATAATTCATGCCTGAATGAAATTTACCTAACACACACCTTTGCATATAACACACATTCCATAAGGCACCTTCCAGACTTCTTGCGCTTAGAAAACTAGACGGTACTTCACTACACGTAGGAGCTGTTTTAAACAGCAAAAAGCAACAAAAAGCACAAATGTGAGAAAAGCGTGGAACTGAATAAACCACAGAAAGGACACTTGTTTACTGCATGGGAGCTGAAACAAGAAGGCAGACCATCGTTGCCTTGTTTGACCTCAGCTGGGAACACGTGTGTCAGGTGACTCACATCTGTCACCACCCTGTGAATGACTGCATGTCTGTGAATGACTACAAAAGCACCTTGAGTATTGATTTGAGGGTTACAAATAACTTTTAGCAAGTAGACAAATGTGCAAATACAGAATCCATGAATAATGAAAATCGACTGCATCTATTTTCCCTCAGAAACTGCATAAGCAACAAATAACACCTTGGGGATAACACAAACAGATTGGCATTGCCAGAATATATAATAGAAGCATTTCTTAATTCTAAAGACCTCAGGCACAAGTATCAAATACGGTGAATTCTTTGAGGGAATGTCAAGTTGAACAGTTGGTATGAAAGATCTGTGAATGGGGAAAATGTTGACTGCTTCATTACCTGGCAGGCACTGTGTGAAACAGTGGCTATTTTTGACATCCAGGAAACTGGCATAGTAATTGATTTCCCAGTTCCGTAAAACTAAGCATCTAAAATCCAATCTCAAGCAGCCCTAAGGGCTTCTCAAAGTCTCCTTCCAAAAATCTTCAAACCTCCAGTCCATTAACCTTGAGAACAGTAAGTCTAGAAATAAAACCCTGATGTATAATGAGCCTGTTAAAGGCTTGAGTCAAGAAAATACCGAGAGTTGAGAAGTCAACAAAAAAGCATCATCAGTTATTTTGCTTATTATACATAAAAAAAAAAAATTGTGTTTCAGTGGAAAACGATGCATTGCCTGCATACAGCACACCCTTCCAGGTTATCAGATTCTAAACGTGTATGGTTTTTAAGCTATTTTGTAATCCTTCTGAGTTGTAGGTAAGTAACTGTTCCATCTGGTGGAGATTTAATTAATTCCCCTTATGCCCTGCAGAAGAATACTATTTGCCTCCACTGGCAATTCATTTCAACATTCCTTTGCTTGCCAGAGGATTTTGTGGTATTTTGACTTTTCCTTTGAACCAGTTATAACATCTGCCTGGTTCCCAGTCATTCCTTCTACTCTCTTAAGTACAGTACAGGGAAGTGTACAAATTAAACTAGCAAAAGACAGATTAGCAAGAGAAAAGGCACACAATTTTTATTAATATTTACGTGCACTGGAGTTCATAGAAAAGAAATGAAACTCAAAGAAGAGGTTAGACTCTGGAGCTTATATATTATTTTAGCAAAGAAAAGGAGGTTTGGGTTTCAAGAGATGATAAATTCTGTGGAAGTTACTAGGAAATGTACAGGGGAACTAATGGAAGATAGTCTTATTTTAGTAAAACCTGGTTGTACGAAACCATCTCAGTGTCAATCCTCAGTCTCCAATGATGAGTGCTATTCTCTCGCTGGGTGTGGGAGAAGGGTAACAGGGAGAAGGGACAGACGCCTTCAGAAAGGAAAACTGAGGCTCTGCTTTTAGGTAGATAATGGGGGGTAGAGACCTCTTTCTAATTCATTGCTTCTCAATTTCCAGCAGCTTAAAATAATAAGTGACATCTTTTGGGGTGGCATATTCTGACCCCTTCACCTGATATATGAGTAAAATAAAATCTTTAATGCATGGTCATATTTTAAATCTGTATAACTGTTATTATTTTATGTTTTTCTAAAGAGCCATCCCCAGGGCTCTAATTCTATTGTGCACCATGGGAGGAGCATGGGAAAACATGAAAAAAGAAAGAAGTCATTGGGGGCCAGATCAAGTGAGTAGGGAGGGTGTTCCAATACAGTTCATTGTTTACTAGCTGAAAACTCACAGACAGTGCCCTGTGAGCTGGTGCATTGTCATGATGCAAGAGCCATGAATTGTTGGTGAAAAGTTCAAGTCACCTAATTTTTCACACAGCCTTTTCAGCCGTTCCAAATAGCAAACTTGGTTAACTGTTTGTCCAGTTGGTACAAATTCATAATGAATAATCCCTCTGATATCAAAAAAGGCTAGCAACATCATTGCAACAAGTTCGTGAACTTAATTGTCAGACCTAATATCATAGTTTAGACCATACTTAAGGGTAGGTACCGTATAAGTTCTACTTATAGAACACAGGTCTGTAATTTGTATGTGGAGGAGGATGAGGGGAAAGGAAACTTTGGAGAGTGTTTCTGTGCCCTGGATGGAGTTAATGAAGGGACATATCTTAAGCAATCAGAGTAGCAAAGATCTGTAAATACTTCCTCAAAGATTTTTCAAACCGTGGGTGGCACCCAAGCTTGGGATAATGCTGTAAGCAACTTTCCAAGGAGGCTTTTAAGAATAATTCAGAAATAAGCATCCTGAGAGATCCAAGTCTCCTCTAGACTATTTCAATTGTTCAGAGCATCAGGTATCATCAAAGGGTAGTTAGATACTGGCCACCACATATCCTACTGTTGAAAGATAATTCTAGTATAGCTTCCTTTTGAAAGGGAGAGAGAGGGAGGGAGAGAAGGAAAAAGGGGGAGGGAGAGAGAGAGAGAGAGAGAGAGAGAGAGAGAGAGAGAGAGAGAGAGAGAGAGATCTTCCATTATCTGAGTTACATTCCAGAATGACTGGTGGAAATTGTTGGATTTTTCACTAAGATGCTTCTATAACAATTACCAAAAATGTAGCAATTCATGGCTGGCCAGGACTCCAGGAAGTCTGAGAGACATTCTCAGGCTAATCATAGCTACTCCGTTCCTTCTACTCTCCATACTTGGAGACATTGCTATTTGGAAGCTCAGCCCAGTTTTCAGAGTGGTAGATGTGCAGCTATTACAACCTAAAGAAAGAGGTTCTTAAATATCCCTGTCCATTAACTCCTAGATTCAGGCTCAAACCATCCTGCTACCTTTAGTCAACACAGATACAATGTTACTTCCAATAGCTAGGCTTGAATTTTATTCCCAAATCCTACTCCCTTGCAAATGTCATAACACACACACACACACACACGTGGCATTTGTTCCTTAGTTTATTAGGATCATCTGTTATTCAATGTCCCCCCTCCTATTTGCACCCTGATCTCATTCATGAGGAAATTCTTCTTTAAGAGTATTCATGGTGGGAAGCGGTGCTCACCTCCTATCTCATAACCCAAAGGAACTGCATTATTCTCCCTGCCTTGGCATAACCAGTGAGATGCCTGTATGACTTAGTTTCAGCCAATCAAATATGCAATGTGCATTTGCTTTTGAGAATATTCAGTTCTACCAGATAAATAAGTATATAGTTTATAAAAATAGGCAAAACCTTTTAGGTATTTCCAGTATGGGCAACTAGCTAGTAAGCAAAAAGTTTGTTGGACAAAGGCAGAACTTATGGGATGTGATAAGCATAAGAAGCTGGCAAGTAGAGCGTGTGTGTGTCCACCGCAGAGAGGAATGAAAAGACCAACAGATACCCAATATTCGTAAAGCACCTGGATACTAAATACACAAGCAACTAAATATACAAGAGGCACTCAATATTCTATGCTAACTATATGTGAGCACTTTATAAAAATGATGCTTTAATTCATCACGCTTTGGAGACACCCATTCTGACTCCCAAGAAAATCCATGGCTGCCCTTCAGGCTAACTGTAAGCTCCAGATGGGGATATTTGTAGTTGTCCCTGTGTGTCCCCAATGAAGCATATCTGTGGCATTGGCCCAAGGCATCAACTATTTGTGGGCTCATTTGCCCAAACCTCCATTTTGGTCCTCGTAACCACACCTTTGGTGAAGAAAACTAATGGGAAGTGTGGGACATACGAACACTGCATATCCTAACATACAGATTGTATGACCCTTCCACATACACCTATCTTAAATGAGTTCCTCTCCCCAAGCTTATTCCCCTTGCTTCTCACTGTGTGCTTTAATTTGATTTAATAAATCATGTCATTTGAGCATCTTAATTTGGTCTGTGAGGTTTTCTGTTCTGTGACCCCTGGGATGGCCTGCCCGGTAGTACATTTGGAATCTGTCGGGGCCTCCAGGTAATTCTCTTCTGTCCTGGGACTTTGAAGTAGGAGTGAGTGATGCAAGGCTGTGTCACAGCAGGCTGAGGACCAGGCTGTGTTTGCGTAGGACTCTTGGCTATGGTGCCAGCTCACAGCCTCTAAAGTCTTCGTGATTCCAATATTTTTTTTCATACTTTAATTGTAAAAACTGCATACATAAGAAAAGTATATAAAATATGTGTAAAATTTGGCAAATAATTATAATACAAACATCCATGAAACCTCACCAGCAGGTAGGAAAATTAAAACCAGATGTAGGAATTAAACTTGCCCAAGACTAATTCTCCTGTATGTTGGCCTCTTAGCAAAAAATTTGATTTCCTGCAGTGCTCCATGGAAATGGGCTACAGCCTCGTGTTTAAGGCAATTGATCTTGGTCAACAGTGAGACTTGAATCACAGTCTCTTGAATATCCCAGGAAAGGGTGAATGGTGATTAGACAAGGCCAGTCACTCGCCTGCTATGTCACAGAGCTCCAATTACCAGGCTTAGGCACCAGCCCCGGGGTTTGAAGACACAGCACTACCTCCAACACAAGACTAAGCTCATGGGGTAGGGCTGGAGCCAAGGTTCTGTCACTCCAGCTAAAAAGCCCCAAAGCCCAGAGGTTGCAACCCTTCTCCCTGTCTTACATCTGGGTTTATTAGGTATCTCTGTGCTGCCCAGGGACCTGCACTGATGCTGTCTTCATGAGTTTCCTGCAATGAGCCCGACGCCAGGAGGGATGATGTGTAATTTGTCCTCATTTGTGTGATGCAAACATTACCAGTATCCCAACCCCCACTCCCATGTTCCCTTCCCAATTACAATCCCCTCTCTCAGTCTCCTAGAGATAACTACAGGCCTGTCTTCTGTGATCATTATTTTCTTGCTTTTCTTTCATTCTACCACCTAGAATTAAATAGCTCAGTTTAGTTTTTCTCTTTACCTATTTTGGAACTTTATATAGCACATGGAATTTGTCTATGTTGCTGTGCACAGATGAATTTTATTTGGTTTTCTTGCTGTGAAGTTATTAATAGGTCCATTCGCTTACAGGTGGGCATCTAGAAGTGGACTTGCTGGCTGACTGGGTGCGCTCGTGCTCAATTTTGATAAGCTAATGGCAGAGAGTTTTCAGTGGTGCTTGTACCAATGTATGCTCCTGCAGGGGATGAAAGTTCTCTTGTCCCTCAGCCTCACCTCCACTTGGTATTGTCTGATTATTATTTTTTTTAATGCTTGCCAGTGGTGAGTGTGCAACAATACCTCATTATGGTTGTATTTTGCATTTTCCTTATTTCAAACGAGGCTGAGTACCTTTTCACATACTTATTAGCCATTTTAATTTCCTCCTTTGTTAAATGCCCATTCAAGCTCTATGCACATATTTATACTGAGTTATATATTTTTTTCATATTTCCTATTTGTAGGAGCTTTTTAAATATATTTTGGATGTAGGCGTTTGGTAGGTAAGTATCAGAAGTATCATCTCCTATTCTCTAGTTTGACTTTTCACTCTTTTTAAGGTGTCTGTTGATAGAGTTCTTAATGTAGTAGGAAATGCAATCTTTTCTTTTATGGATAGTATTTTTTGTGTCTTGCCAGAAAATCCTTCCCAACTTTGACTTCATGAAGATATTTTCCCTCACTATCTTCTAAAAAGCTTTATAGTTTACCTTTCATATATAAGTTAAGTCACTAAGAATTGATTCTTTTGTGAATGCTCCTGGTTTTTTTCTAAGCTAGGTTCTCCAACCTCCAATCAATTTCACAAGCCCCAATCACCTTATAATAAATCCTCTTTTTGCTTTAGATAGCCAGCGTAAGTTTCTGCTGCTTTCAATCAAGAGCTCTGGCTGATAAAATAGACTACTGCCTTGGCTCCTGTTCCTGGAATCCTGCCTCTTCACCCCAGCCCAGTTCTGTGCCCTGGGACACGATGCAGATGGGTTTTTGTCCGTGGTTTTGGACTATGCCCAAAGATTGCCATATTCCATGATCTTGCTTCTTACCCAGCAGACTACTTCATATTTCAGAACCTGCAGTTGGATTGTTTCCACCAGCTCCTGTCCTATTGCCCAGTTCCATTGTAAGTAAAAAAACATGCTCCACTGATTCTCAAGATATGACATGAAATTGTATGCCAGCACTTAGACGCCCAGCTGGAAGAGAGAGCAGTCCACAGAAAGAGGGTTATAGAGATAACATTCATAAGCCATCGCCAATTGACGTCATCTGCTAAACCAGAGAAGTGAAAGCAGGCTTCAGTCCCAGTTGGGGATTTCAGATCTTATTGCCATTCTTTGTCTTTCCTATCAGGAGACCACGCAGGAAGATTCAGACTTTACTTCTTTCCAAGTGGCTTATTGATTTGTGGATTCACTGAAATGTGCATCAATTGAACTAACTATTCCCTTTAAGTAAAGGGGGATTCACACTGTGCTGAAATTAATAGGCACAACAGAACTGCCTCTTAGAGTTCAACCCCAGCACAATAGATGCACAGTGTGAGGGCAATCTGGAGATTAAATGGTTCACTTCATCTCTAGTGATCGAAAGCCAGTATACTCTTATTTTTACTTTCTTTGGGTTTCACTTTCCTTCCCCCAGACACACACACTGCAAAGAGATTATATGCACTACTTAATAGAAAATAGATTTTCTTCCCATCTTTCCACTTTCTCTTTATATCTCTCTCTGTGTTTAATTTTCCTCACTCTTTCTTAAGTGTGTAGCAAACTTTGGATCCTTTTTTCCTAGATGACAGCTTAACTTCACATCTCTGATCAATTCACAGTGGAAATAACATCTAAGACAAGCTGGCAAATATACTGCATTTAATCAATAATTTTTCTTTATAAAACCTGTAAACACTGTCCTCATACACAGATATGATTTGACTGACCTATCGTGTTTTTTTTCCCCCCTCTTGATATTGAATAGATACATCCCCTTTCAACCTGTCTGTGGCTCTTATGACTAATAATTAGAATTACTTGGAACTTTTATAAGTTTTACAAACTTCAAAGTCTTTGACAAATCACCTTATTTTATTTCAAAATTACTAATGAGAGAAATAAGATCTATAGCATTATCTTTTGTTCCTTGAGAAGGAAACTGAGGCTCAGAAGGAATTAATGAGTAATCAGAGATATAGCCAGGACCCAATCTTGACTTTTATGATTCCTTGTCTACCGCTTTTTCCAAGATAACTTTCCTATATTAAAAGGTTCTCTATGTGGCTAAAATAATATTTATATTTTGCAAAACTTAAATAATCAAACCTGCAACACTGGACATATTCATACCTTTTTTCACCACCTGATTCTATATTTGGTATAAACACACTATCATATGGACTATAACGACATAAGTTATATGTTAATACTATTAATATTACCATAGGATTCTGGGAGTGTCTAATGTATTGAATATAATCTGATTTGAGGTTTTTTTGTGGTATTTCTTTTAGCAATTTAGATTTAAGAATTATCTTATTCATTACTGAGATTAAGAAGCCAAGCACATTCCAATAAAATGTGTTTAAACAAAAAAGGTCAAATTCCAGGCTTGCAATTGTATTAGCATACAGATTGAGTAAACAGGCTTTTGGCAAACATATTTAGGTGTTTACAGAAGAGGCAAGGGATAGTTGGTTTCAGGATACAAATCTGATAATACGATCTGTCCCTTTTATATTTTTAAATCTTTAGCTGTTGCTTTCAAGGCTAATTGAAGTTCTGCATTAGAAATAATTTGTTTAAATAGGATTACTAGAGATGAAAGAAGAATGTTCAAGAAAATTTATTTTATATATATATATATATATATATATATATATATATATATATTTTAAATCTTCTGCTCTGATTATCCTGACTCTTCTGAAAGAACAAAGGGGATTTCTTTTTTTAATGTTGCCATTTATTTAAGTCATTCTTGTGTTTATTTAATTGCATTAACCTGTTCATTCAATCTTCACTATTCATATTGTAACTGCCATGTGTTCCTTGCATCAGGCCACAGGCTATAGAAATATGAGTGATAAGTGTAACCTCAGGTATGAGCTAAGAGCTCCCAGAGAAAGAGAACCAATTGCCACTTTGAAAATCAAGGGGAACTTGCCAGAGGAGATCATACCTAATCTGGGGAGAATAAATAGGAGCTTCCTTTGTAGTAAACCCAGTTTCAACTGTTGTGTGAGCATCAAAACCTTCCTGTGAAATTTAGTGAGATATGAAATAAGCAAGAATTCTATGGTTTTCATGGTTTCCATCTTGGGTCCCAAACTCTTATGGTTCCATAAACTAGTTCCAAACAACCTACTAGATATTGAACAGCTCTTCTCCACTCTTTGTTTTTTTACTGGCCACCCTGACTCTGAACTTTTATATGAGTCTGAGCTAGCATACTTCAGAAGATTACCATTATTGGGCCGGCCAAGTGGCGCGATGGTTAAGCGCTGACTTGGGAAACCAGAGGCCCCGGTTCAGTCCCACATATGAGGGCCAGTGACACTGCCCTCAAAAAAAACAAGAAGAGTACCATTATGGTAAATCATGTAATCCCTGACATAGTTCATGGAAATTATCCCAAACATCTTTCTTTTGCTTCAAAATCTGTTCCCCTCATGCTTCACTTAAACTTCCTTTGAGTTGGGTGTGTTTCCTGTCTTTCTGTAGAAAGCAATGAAGTGGCTTTGGGAGAACTTTAGCTCCTCAGAATTTTAATCACCCTCTCCTCTTTCACACACACAAGTTACTCCAAGGAAGAAGAAATTCAAAATTTAAAAAAGAAATATGTTTTTTTATACAAAAGCAGTATCAAGAAATCACTTCTTCCCCTCCTCTAATCAAGATGCCGGCTATTGCAGATTCTGTTTATGTTATCCCAAACAAATTTACTCTCCCATCCTTGCTAAAAGGACCCTACTTTTGTCCAGAAAATGGACAAGAAAGTGCTCAAAAAGACGGGCCACTTCCCCTTCCCTGGATATTGAATTCTGATTGGTCTAAGACTACCATGCCAGTGATATTGGCTCAGATGTATATAAAGATCCAATTCTGTCCATTGGCATATGAGGGCAAATTGGCTAGGGGCCTCTAAAAAATATTTTCTCTATGATAAAAAAAAAGAGACACCTTATAAACAACCTTTTTCTTTCTTCCTCCCTGTGAATGTCTTGGGTACTTTGGGATCCCTTTGGACTTCTTTGCACAAGGATATAATGTCACCTTATGACCATGGGTAGATAAGCACAAAGGCAAGCCAGCATTCTGGGTGTAGAGTAAAATGATAGAAAGAGCCTGGATTCTACGTGCCATCACTGATCCACTTGTACCATCCTGGAACTGTTCTGTCTCTGAACTTCTTTTTAATTGAAGTACAAAATGTTTTTTCTGGTTTAATCCTCTTCTCCGGAGAAATTTTTCAGGTACCACTGTCCGAACCTTTTGACCTGACAACATACCTAATTTCCCTACCTTAGACTTTGGTTCTCCCTAAGGAACTTAGCGACAGCCTCCCACCCACTTCCTGCCTTGTCCGGATCTCTTTCCAATCTAATAGCACCAAGAAAACAATCTGTTTAAGCTAATGGACCCAATGTCTGACTTTGAGTTACCTGGCCTATCTTGGCCATTTGAAAGAAGTGAGGGGATAAAGATAACTTCATTATATATGCCTTTAATGGCAAATAAATGTAAATCACTCATTATATGATATTTTTACTTTTGGGCAGTTTGATTCCCACATGGGCCAGTGACGCTGCACCTGAGCTGAGCTGCCACTGAGCTGCCAACAGGTGACAGAATGGCTCAGCTGGTGAGAGCACTGCTCCTAATAACAAGACTGCCTGTTTGATGGGCCAGCCCACAACTAAGACTGAACTCGGCACCTTGAGCTGAGCTGCCGCCGATGCCTCAGAGGATGGAGCATGCACTCTTAACAACAAGGCTGCCAGTTCAACTTCCACATGGGATGGTGGGTATGCCCACCCGCAACTAAAACTGAACTTATCACCTTGAGCTGAGCTGCTGTTGGATGGCTCAGTGGATAGAGCATGTGCTCTTAACAACAAGGCTGCTTGTTCAACTCCCACATGGGATGGTGGCTACGCCCACCTGCAACTAAGATTGAATACAGCAGGCCGGCGAAGTGGTGCGGCGGTTAAGTGCTGACTTGGGAAGCCAGCGGCCCCAGTTCGGTCCCACATATGAGGGCCAGTGACACTGCCCTCAAAAACAAAAACAAAAACAAAAAAAAAAAGATTGAATACAGCACCTTGAGCTTAGAGGTCACATTGCCAACAGACAACCAGATGGCAACTGGTGCCCTCCGCAGCTAAGACTGAAGAACAACAACTTGGCTGGTCCCCCTCTCCAATTCCCCAACACTGTTCTCCTCCCCCAGTTCCCCAACTTTAAAAAAAAAAAAAAAAAAGATGACGTACATAGTTTTGTTTTATTTTGTTTCATTTTTAATTCCTAGTGATAAAAAGTTTGAGAATCACTATCATCATCAAGGTATTGATTTTGGCCTCATGGGAAAAATATGGAAGATAGAGTCCTTTAAGACCCAGTCAACAGAAACCTTTTAAAAAGTCATAGCCAATTCCAATTCTGGCTAATTTGCCAAATAAAAAATTCCAAATTTAGAAAAAGCTTAAAGTAAAAACCTATTTATGTATACAACTAAATATTCAAAACCATCCAAATAACAAAAAATAGTAGAAAATTGATTAAGTATATGATGGTGTAGCCATATAATTAATAAATACTTAAAATAGTATTTGTTTTTTATTAGCATATAAAATGCCAATTGGTTATGTAAGGAAATAAAGTTCAGAGGATACCAAAAAAATGTATACACATTTTAAGAAAGGAAAACTGTATTAAAATTATAATACTTAATATATACCGATAACAAAAGATGAATACAAGTCATGTGTATACATTTTTTGTCACCCTCATCATAGATAACAGATATATAAAGTGTTTTTAAGAACCATGTTTTAACAAGATGCAAAGATGACAAGATGAAAATGTTACTAGAATGTGAATACAGTAACTATATTTGATAATAAAAAATGGAATATTTTCACTTTCTTCTTTTTATGTTTCAGGGCTTTACAAGTGTTCTTTTACAAAAGTTTATGAGCTGCTAAGCCCAAGGTCATTGCCACATTTGGTTGATTACTGGCTTCCTTTCAGCCACAGCCCCAAACGGGACCACGGCTTGGAAAATGCCCCCAAATAAATAAGGCATCATTAGTATACATCACACCAAACCAGATGAAACCTGCAAGTTTTAAACCAAACAATCCAGATGTTCCAAAACCCCAGATGTTTGCTGGAAAGTAAATTAAATCACCAGCTCTTTAACTGCTTAGTTTTGTTGCCCATTTGGAGTTTTGGCTTTAAGTAGCTGAGTGTTGAAACAACAGCAGCTAAGATTGTTGAGAAAATGGAGTGGAGTGCTCTGGTAGAGAAACACACAAATCAAAGTTTACCGAGCACCTGTCTGAACTCCATCTGTACTAGAGCAACTAATTGCTTCCAAAGAAAGGCCCAGATTTTTAATAGAGGTATGTCTGGTACAGTAGCTTACTGGACGCCTCTAGTGGTCTAGCAAGAAGGGGAGAAATACTGCCATTGACAAAAGATGAAAGGCTACTTGGATTCCATTACGAATCTCTTATAAGCCTCTAATCCTGCCTTCAAGGACTGTAAAGAGTCACTTAACCGAAAACAGGGACTGGGGTTTCCTAGAATAGGCACAGTCCTTAGCTTCCTTCTAATCTCCCACTTGCCTGGAAAAGTGCCAAGATATTAACATTTAAATCACCAAAAAGGGAATTTGGCCTCTCTGAGTTGTTCCTATTCCATTGAGGCTATTTCTAGTTATAGCCTCAAACTTCCGAAGGGGATGGAAAACCTCCCTCTATTAGTATCAGAATCAGCTTACAAGGAAACAGCTGCAGCATCCTGGAATAAGAATTAAATGGGGAATCAGGAAGCCTCACTTCTAATTCTAACCCTGTTGGGAACAACTTTGACCTTAGGCAATCCACAAAACTCTCAGGCCCACAGAGTCTTCATCTTTAGAAACGATGGGTTGATCTCTAAGGCCTCCATGATCCTGTTTCCTTAGCTCTCAACATAACCCAGATGTCTGCCCCCCCAGATGTCCACAGAACCCTCCCAGGATCACCTTTTACCTGAAAGTGTGGAAAGTCCAGTACTGCTTCTATGTTTTCTGCAAGTTCTCTGGAAATGTACACTGTCAGTCAGTCACCTCTTGCTCTAATTTCCTGCTTCTGCTGAATTTTCCACACCTCACTTATCTTCAGTCCAGCCATGTTCACTTCTCTTTACACTTTTTCAATCTACAGTATGACACCTCCCTTTTATATTTTCTCCTTTCTGCCCTTCACCATCCTCCCCAAAACAAGCAAGGTAAGGTTGGAGAAAATAGAGAATTGACAACAGAGACAGGATCCAAAGGAAAGCAGGCTTGAAAATGAGGATGTAGGCTGAATAAAACATCCAGCCTAACAAAGCCGACTGGGCAGAGGGATGGAAATCAGGTCCAGTGACATAAATAAACAATTGAATAAATAAACGTAGGAGAAGAGAAAAACATTTCTTACAAGAGAATTCCAAATAGTAGGAAGTACTGTAGAGGAGGAAAAACTTTTTCCCCTCTATCCTCATAAATTCTTTGCTGAGGGCCTGATTACAGTGAAAAAAATAATACAAATTAACAAGAGAAAAACAAACAGAGTTCATTAACGTGCAGAACGCATTTGCATGGGAGAAACTCGGTGATAAGTAACTCAAAAGGTTGATTAGAATTGGGACTTATTAGCTTCTTAGCAGAGAACAATACATTTGTAGAGATATGACAAAAGAACAGGGGTTTTGGCTTCCAAGGGTGGCCAGCTATGGTAAGGTAAATGTATGGGGCAGGGACCAATGGCCCACAAGGTTTTCTTTTGCAGGTCCCACTCAGCACCAGCTTCCCATCTTCTTCATGGCCACAGACATCCCCAGGAGAGGAAATTCATGGCAATCCTCATTTCTCAGAAGTTTCTTTTTTAAGTCAGATATTAGGGAAGTTCTGGGAAGGCCTTTTTTTTTTTTTTTTTTTTTTTTTTTTCCTGCATCTGATGAATCTAAAACTCCTTCAGCTCAAAATAATCCATATGCCAAAGTGGCATATTTTGGGGTAGCATTTTTTGATCCCTACAATACTTGCCCTGCCAGGAGGTGGAGATTAATCCCCCCTTCTTTTATTGTGGGTACACCTAGTGACTTACTTCTTAAGAATAGAATATTGAAAGGGAAAAACAAAAAAGTAACTCTGCAGTGGGTAAGCCAGACAAACAACCACCTCAGTCAGGTATGGAGGTCCACAGTGATAAGGCATGTTGTTTAAAAAAAAAAAAAAAAAAAAATGGCACTTTACCTCTGTGACTGTCCTCCCAAAGACGTATAATCCCAGCCTAATCATGAGAAAAACATCAGAAAAATTCAACTTGAGGAACATTGTACAAACTACCTGACCAACGCTCCTCCAAATTGTCAATCATCAAAAAATCATCAAAATCATCAAAAACAAGGAGAGCTGAGAAGTTGTCAAATCTAAGAGGAGCATAAGGAGACATGATTACTAAATGTAATGTGGTATCCTTGGTAGAAAAAGGATATTATTGAAAAAACTAGTGAAATCCAAATAACTGTGGAGATTAGTTCATAGTTACATACCAGTATCCATCTCATAGTCATGACAAATGGACACAGTGGTGTGAGATATAAAGAATAGGGTGTGAGGGGTCTGAGGAAACTACAGTCTCTGCAGATTTTCTTTAAATCTAACACTATTGTGAAATATAAAAATGTATTTTAAACAAATCAGGTACAAAGCCAATACCTTGATTTTGGAGATCAAAGCAATTTCAGAGGAAAAATAGGAGATAGGCCTAGAAACGTTATGGAAAGCTATCCGCCGAACCTCCGGAAGGGACGGAGATTTACTCAGGATGAGGAGGGAGCTGGGAAGCCGTCATCACTAGAAAGCAGAAAATATTACTTATAGGTTTTTGCAAAACGATTAACTGTCTTTTATTTAAGGTGTCACGTAAGGAACAATTCAAATGTTCAGAGAATATATTTTCCGTTTAGAAAGCCCACGACAAGCAATGGCCTCAGAGCCAAGCGTTTACTTTTTTCGGTAATTTTTTTTTTTTGGCGGGGGGGGGGGGTGGTTAGATTTTTTTTATTAGTTTCACATGTACAAAGTAATGTAATAGTTAGGCATTTACACCCGTCACAAAGTGTTAAGTGACCCCAATCTACTACCCCTCTGACATAGCATATAGCTGTTACAATTCCATTGACCTATTCCCTATGCTGTACTCTGCATCCCTTGAATACACACACATACACACACACACACACACACACACACACACATGCACACACACACACATATATGTAGTCATAGCTGACATTCAATATTATTCAACTTCAGCTTCAGGTGTATGCGCAGTGGTCAGGCATCTACACAGTCTATGAAGTGATCCTCTAATAAGTTCAGTACCCGTCTGGCACCCTGCGTAATCTTTACAACATTATTGGTTATATTCCCCAAACTGTTTTTCATATTCCCATGACAATATTGTGACTACTAATTTGTAGTTTCTACTCCCTTTGCCTTCTGCCCCTCCTCATCCCCCTCTCATCTAGCAACAATTTTTTCCCCCCTGTATATCTGAGTCTATTTCTATTTTGTTTGTTCATTTCAATGAAATCTTACCATTTGTAACATGGTAAGAATGGACCTAGAGAATATTATGCTAAGTGAAATAAGTCAGACTGAGCAAGACAAATCCCATATGATCTCACTTATAGGTGGAATCTAAAGAACAGAATAAACGAACAAACAAAACAGAAATAGACCTTCAGTCACTCTTACAGCAGCACATCGCCCTTGAAAAGATTGTGAGGAAAACCAGAAAGTCCTGAAAAAAATATCTTGCTGAAACAAGGAGCAGTGACAGTGACTGACTGGCTTGAACAATGCAAGATTAAAACTGCACCTGAGGATAAAGTGACGGGGACAGCCAGGTGGGAATCTGACTAAAATTGCCTGCTATCTCAGAAAAGAGCCTGGGCAGACATGTCACCTTTTTATCTGGGGCATTGGCTTCAGGCTCTCTCCAAGTCACATTGACTGAGCTTCCTGGGGGAAAAAAAAAAAAAAAAAAAAACACGGTTTCTCCTAAAAACCCACAGCATCCCATACAGTAACTGCCTAGAGGTTGAGTTTCCTGCCCTTTCTCTGCCTTCCACACCAAATGACTGGCATGGTAGCTGTGTGGGCAGAAGTGGGTCAGCTGGACCTGAGCACCAATGTGAAAGACCAGCTGCCCTTCCCTCCCTCACATGTTTCCAGGAAGGTGCCAAGTCCCTAGGGTAGAAGGGGCAAAACCATCTCTCCTTTCTTAGTGAACACACCACCACCCTCCAGCCCGGCTGCAGCAGCCATCCCTGATGGGCACTAGTTCCCTCAGGCCCTAAACTCATCCCACCAGCAAACCACACAAATGTAAGCACTGAAACACTCCCTAATCTTCCCAAATCTTTCCACATCTACCATTACTCCCACAGTTTACTTCACAAACTTCTGCTATAAACCCATTTTTGCCTTTGGGGTTCTCTAGTTTCCCTCTGTCTCTCTATATGTGGAATTATTTTTATTTACTATAATGGAAATCACTGGTATTCCAGAAGCAGAAGATTGGAGTTTTTCATCATTTTTGGAAACCTGCAACCATATCTTTAACCAAATCCCAACCATATTTTCAACTTGTGTTTTATCCTATTTTTTCTATGACCCAGAACTCTGATTAGATTCCTATTGGGTCTTCTTACTCTGTCTTTCTTGTCTCTTAAAATGTCTTTCATACTTCTAACATTTTGCTGCACTCCATTCATCTTTACTTCCATCCTTCAGTTCACTAATCTTTACTTCAGTTGTGTCTAATCCATTGTTTATATCATCCTTTGATACTAATATCAAGTACGTATTACTTTCTTCAGTTTACAAGTTGCAGCTGGTCCTTTTACAAACCCACCAGGTCAACGTTCATAGTTTCTTCCTACTAGCCTATCTCTTTAAAACTTAATTAGATATACTTATTTTATAATCTGTATTGGATCGTTTCCAGTATCTGTAGTTTTAGCACTATGACTCTGTAGTTTGTTGTTTCTGTTAATTCAAAGAGGCTTGTTTTCTTGTATCTTTCGGATTTTGAGCTCATAAAATAATGTGGAATTCTTGAGGTTAGACTTCAAACTGCATTCTTCCTGGAAGAGTTCGTATATGAGTTTTTCCAGGACCTTGGGAATCTAATTAACCCTAATTTTAGTCTTCAGAAATTTAAGCCATCACAGCCCCCTCTGGGGACCAGATTTTCTCTAGTTCACTCACTAAGGTCATTATCCCTTGAGGCTCCGAGCTTTGTGTACAACTTGCAGGTATGACTTCCTGCCATGCTTTGGCCAGATAAAAATCCAAACAATTGGCTGTCAGGATGGTAGATAAGACAGAGAGCACTGGGGCCAACTCCTGCTACAGAGATTGCTTACCCATAGATTTATGTTTTTCTTTCTGACTTGGAAAGAATTCTATAATTTTTCCTCAAGCTCAGCCATACATTAGGATGATGGGCTTTAATTTCCCTCTCCACCCCCTCAATATTTTCAAGTATGCTATGCAAGGAAGGTTTTCTATGAACTTCTAATTTGTCATAGTTTCCAAACACAGAACTTGCAATAGTCTCCTAATGGATCCCAGATTCCACTCTCATTTCATATGATCCATCCTCCATTTAGCAGCCAGAGATTTCTTCTTAAATACTCTTGACAAAAAGAAGTAATTAATGACGAGCTCACAGGCTATTTTCAGAATTCCATCGGTAAACATCACCCTTCCTTTCCAGGCCTGCTTAGGGAAAGCACCATGACTAACTATGCACTATATATTAGTGGCATATGGCACATGGCTGTCAGCATTAGCCTATCCCAAATTATTCAGCTTGCTGAGTTGTCTTGTCCTTTCAGATGGAAGTTTAAAATTGACTTACATTTCTGTTCCAGCACTAATCCTCTGGGTTCTTAGAGGACTTATTTTTCTTCTCAGTATCTCAGTGCCCAAGTCCCTGCTTCTGCCATAGTGAACAATTTTGTCTTGCATCTTACCTCCTGAATGCATCCTCCCTTCTCTCTCCTTGTAACCTGGTGGGGCACCACCCCAATCCTGTCATTCGTTAACATATCAGTGATCAAGCAGGATTAAGTCATTTAAAGGACATAAGCACTGAAAAGATCAGTGTCCACAATCTTCCTGTATTTAATCCAAAGAATCAAAATAAACTATATTTTTGAAATGTCACAATGTATATGTATGCTGAAACAAAAAGCCTTCTTATTAAATTTTCATATTGGTAAATTCATAATGTGTTAATGAAAATTAAACATCTCTCTCTCTCTCTCTCTCTCTCTCTCTCAGACTCTCAAAATGTGCATGTTGACTAATACACCAAGGAAATGTTATATGTAGAAAATAATCCTGAAGGCTTAGGCCCATGGGAAAGTTTGGGGTGGGGAAATTATGTCATTTCTTCACAAACTTAGCCTGGCCAACAATTTCAACCTAAGTAATAGGCATCATTAGCAGATATCACTGTTCTTAAGGTCCCTCAGCTATTTATTTTCACTTCTAGAATGATATTCTTTTTTTTTTTTTTTTTTGAGGGCAGTGTCACTGGCCCTCATATGTGGGACCGAACCGGGGCCGCTGGCTTCCCAAGCCAGCCCTTAACCACGGCGCCACTCGACCAGCCCTAGAATGATATTCTTGATCATCTCCTTCTCCACTAGAGTCTCAGCTTCTGCTATGTTGCTGAGCCTCCAGGCCCTCTCTGCTGAACTTCTCATTCTTCTCCTGGGGCCAACTCATCCCAAATACTCATCATTAGTTCTAGTAAAGAACCATGTATGCAACACATAGCAAGTTCAGGGTATGCTTGGAGAGACTCATCTTCAAAACCAACATGCCTACTATTTAGCATCCCAAAATAAAATAATCAAGCCTATCCTTGAGTAGAGAGCCATACTTAATTGTCAACAAACAAAATACAATAACAACCAAAGAAAACCTTTTCTTCCTATTGTGGGGACTTGCTTGGAATCGTTGGTAAAAAGATTATTTTAAGCTGATGATATTTGAGATTCAATAGATACACAAAGAAGCCTTCTCAGAACTTCCCATATCTGACTAAAAGCAACAACTTCTAGGAAATGAGGCTCCATAAATTCTCTTCAGAATGGTTTTACTCCCAAAAGGAAGAAGAAAGAAAACCTACCATTAATGGGAATTTCATAGCCCTGAAAAGAGAAAGTCCATTTACATCTGCAGAAACAAATGTTATCACAAATTTTCATATCTCCTATTTCTTCTCCTAAAAATTAATTTGTCTTCTTGAAATAAATGCATTCTTCCCATAGAAGCTTTTTCTCTCTGTTCATTTTTCCTACTAAATTTCCTCTACTAAGCCTCTAACTCTAACCATTCAATGAGCTAGTTCTTTTGTAATCTTCCATAGACATACAAATAAACTTTTTTTCCTGTTAATTTCTCTTCGATCAGCTTAATTTGCATGTCCCTCTTACTATACCTAAGGCACAAAGGAAAAGGGAAAAGTTTTTCCTCCCTGTCACTATCACATATGGATAATTTTAATTTTTATATTTGGATTTTGTGATTTTTCTCTTAAAACTGATGTTAACCTAATGTTAGCTAAACTTAGCTTCTAGCTGTTGCTTACCACAAGACAACTAATAATTAGATTTGCCCCCAAACACATTCATTATCAACCTCAAAGTGAAGAACAAGAAACAAAAAACAAACTTTTTTCTAGGAGCTATATTCCCTAAATAACTATAGAGTTAGTAGCATTTAGCTTGGCTCTTTGAGACAATTCTTCCTTAATCTTACCAGACTATGACCTCCTTGCAGGTAAGATCTTTTTGTGCTATTTACTAGTCTAACTCCAACACTAGTAAAGAGGAGGTACTCAAATGTTTGCTGAATTGAATGGATCAGTATGTTGGTTATATATTTAATCATGGCAGTGAAATGAGTTCTGTGATCATTATTTTATGACACTTTATGAATGCACTAAAAGATACAATCACCACAAAAGTAGTATTTACTGATCAAATAATATCATTTAAGTATGACTTAAGTCCTATTAACCAGGAACTGTAGGAAACAAATATGAAGAGTACAACCCTTCCCCAACCCCAGGTTATAGAAAAATGAAGAGCTCACCTCCAGGGACAAGCTTTTGCCTCTTCCTCAGGCTCCTAACTTCAACTCAGTTTACAGAGAAGAAAAAAAGGTTCTTATGGCTTATTCAAAAGAATACACTTGCACATAGAAAACCTTAAATTGTCCTATGCATTTTCAGCTCTTATCAAAGTAAAAAAGAGAATGTTTTGAGATTAGTTTCTGCCGGGATCCAGCCTCCGCGGAGTCCAGGGGTTCCCTTGGGTGGGACCGAGTCGGCGAGGAAAAAAAAGAAAAGAAAGAAAAAGAAAGAAGGAGAGCGGAGACACTGGAAAGAGTTTCTCAGGAGTGTCACACTTTAATGCAATAACATGTCCATTTTATAGGGACTCATGTACATGGGTTTGGTGGTTTGTAGTTCCCAAGATTTTCAGTCTTTTCTCCTCTGCAATTGCTCTCTCCAGGGTGTACTGTGACTTACTCTTCCGTTAAAGTATTACCTTGTCTTTATTATGATAATTGCCATAAAACCCAGACTCAGTTTCTATATGTCACATAAAGAATGTTTATCATGACTATCTTATGTTAAGGATTGACATTGACATATATTGCCTAAAGAATGTTTACTAAAGCTATCTTGACTATCTAGAAATCATCCTAAATCCTAGCAGTTAAACACAATCATAAAACTCACAGTATACTTGAGCTATACTAAAAGACTAGGAGTGGCTGTGTTTAGGGTAAAAGCATCTAAAGTCTATTCGTTTGTAAATAACAATACCTAGCAACCAAAAGGGTCCCACACCTCTCTTATCCTACAGAGGGCTGCATCTGTTTCTCAGTCAAAGCTTCAGTATCTGTTGCTGCAACAAGGCACTGGGCAAAGGAATTCACACAAGGCTAATTAACAAACCCATGGTCAGCGGATGTCTTTGAGCTGCCTCTTACCTGGAACTCTCATGGCCTGAAGACTTTTAATCTTCAAGGAGACTATTCACAATAGGGCCCTTAGGCAAGTGCATCAGCTTCTCACAGGCCTGAGTTTTCTGGCCTGAGTTTGTCAGAGGTCTGTGCCTCAGTTTCCAAGGGGCTTGAGTCCCCAATATCTCAGTTCAGGGGTCCCCCATGGAACTACCGCCTGGCTTGGGTTGTCTCCCCTCTTTTAGGAGATCTTACCCATCTTTGGCTGCGTAGTTAGCTCATTGGGGTATCACAGGAACTTGCCACACAAATGCAGTGAATATATTGTCTCCTATAGGAGGAAAGGCACATGGGTTCATAGAGGCAGGAGATATTACATGCCAACCATAAGGCAGCACCCCTAATATCCAGTGCTGAGCAGGGCAATGTGACCTTGTCAGATGTTGGCTCCCGGCAAGTTTCTTCTTTAGATGTTCCCTGCAGTCTTTTTTTTTTTTTAAGATTTTTATTGGTGAACCGGGGTAGGGGAACAGACCACTTGCTGTCCTATTATTCTTCAGTCTAGTTGTAGAGGACTTTGCTTCACTGGCCCATGTTGGTATCATCATTGCTCTCTTCCCGGGTGAGGCAGATCGGTCGCCGGCCTCTGGACGGCTGCTCATGGCGGCTCTTGGCAGCTCACTCCGGCTGCTGGCCACTCATGCTGGCTGCCAGGTACTCACTGTAGCTTATGACAGCCCACTGCGGCAGGGACTGTAGCCTACACGGTCGCTGGGGCTCACACAGTCCAGCTCCAGGTGGAGCTGTTGTTCGCCATCTTAGCTGTAGAGGGTAGTGTCACTGGCCCTCATATGTGGGATCAGGGCCACTGGCGTCCCAAGCCAGCTCTTAACCAACACACCATTTGGCTGGCCTTCTGCAGTCTTTATGGTATCCTTTTATGAATGCTTCTTCCCCCCAACAATTTTGCACTTGATATGTTTATATTTGTTTTAATTTATTATGTATCTTACATTCAAAAAATATACTATTCTATCATTAGAATTTTTTAAAACAAAGAAATTTTTCATCTCTGCATCAATTGTGTATGGAATTTCCTGGAAAGTGCCTCAAAATTCACATGTTTTTTATCCCCTTCAGGACAGGAAAGAGGTCCAAAGGGAGAAGTGTGGTAAAGACCATGTTTCCAATTCTTATTCTGTTTTTCAAATCTACATCTACATCTATGATTCCCTAAGTGAGCTTGAAATGGAGAAGTCAGAAGAGACAGCTTTTAATCTGCCAAAATCCTCCTGTTCTGCCTACTAGAATCTCAAGATAAACAGCCTATGTTATGAGCAGTAGATGACACAAGAAGCAAATGCAAGTGAAAAAAGACACAGAGGGAGGAGAAAAATGAATTTTAATATTTGTCTGTTTAGCCGAAGTGCTGCGGGGAAGAAAAGACATTGAACAAAGAATCTTTGAAAAGTTACTGCTCTCCCACTGGAGGCTGGAGTTGCTAATTGAGCCGCTCCTTTCCAGCATATCAGCTCACTGTGGTGAGGGATGTGACCTGTTTCCAGAGCAAGGGGAGAAATTAAGAGCTTTATACAGTTTTTATTATTATACCTTAGATATATTTGGCCATCCTACTCAGCCTCCAAAAGGCAGTCATTGCTTTCCACTCACTTAGGACTTGCAGTTATAAAGACCCAAAAGTCTTGAACATGGAAAAAACTTCAGGCAAGCTTCATGACCTTTCAGAGCCCTTAAATTTAACTCTGTAAAAGTTCCAAAGTCCATAATTACTAGTGAGCAAGCAATTATTCAGGTTTAAATAATTTAGCACTAAAGGACTCCCTCATTTTAATTGCAGAGGTAATTTCCCTGAAAGTTTACAATCTGTACTCAGGGGGAAATGTGAAAGAGATGGCAGACCCGCTCCTGGATGGGACATGAAAGATTTCACCCTCCACAATTCTGTTAGTTATTTGATTGATAATAACTTTAGCTTTAAGCATTGATACTTCCTTTTGGTTGTGCCTGTCATTTCCATGCTTGTGAATTTTGTCCTTATATGCTATGATATCATAGTGTAGAATTACTCCTCTGAGCTAAAAACTCTGTTGCCTGTGATAATATTCAGACCTCTTATCACAGCATAGAAGCCCTTTCACCACCACTCCCCATGTTACATTTGCAGCCTCAGTTTCCAGGGACTAACTCCACCTACTATGCTGGACCCTTCACTGTTTCTGAATGCGCACACATTCTCTGGTAACTCCATGTCTATGCACAGGCTGTACTCTGCGTGAAATACTCCACTCCACTTTTTTTTTTTTGTTTTAAACAGGAGAGTTTGATGGTTGGAGTGGAGTGGAAGGACAAAAAGGAAATGTTCACTCCACTTTTTGTGCCAGGCAAATTTGTTTTTCAAAATAAAGCTTAGATGCCACCACCCAGATGAAGCTTTCCCAGACTCCTTTGGAGAGAGTTATTCGCTCTCTCTCCTGTGCTTCTGCAGTTAGACGTACACCTGTCTGTTTTTTTGTGATGTGTCTCCCACAACAGATCTCAGCCTTTTTTAAGATGAGGTTTCTTCAAACCCAAGACAGTGCCAGTCAGATAGGAACCATACAAATGATCATTGAATGTATTTCAGTGATTCTCCCATTTGTAAAATTCTGTTAACAGCTCTCAACGCTCATGGCTAAAAGAGGTGCTATAACATTTATTGCTCTTTTAATGCTTGCAATTAATACACACTACCTGCCCTGTTTCAAAATGGCGGTTTTAATGATTCAATTAACAACTTTAAAAAAAAAAACCTGTCCTCCTAATTTATTCCTTCTACTTTTACTATTTTAAACTTTGCCTCTCACTTTCAACCAATCCTCTCTGGGCAAGTATATCAAATTCTAAACACGGATGCAATTATCTAGGAGCACGAAGAAGTTCACACTGGGGACCCTGAAAGGGGACCCCACAAGGGACCCGAATACTAGGCAGTATCAGGAGACCTAGGAAACTCTGGTCTCGTCCAAGAAATTACTAGGGCGTAATTAAATTTCATTCACAAAGAAAAAAGCTTCTGAACATTTATTTCCAGAAAGCAAATGGAGAAGGGAAAATCTTTATTTTCAAGTATGTTGAAAATAGAGCAAAGCAATGTTACATGTGTTCTCATTTACAAAGTTCCTTCTTCCTTTCGTGCCTAAATGAAAAAACTCAGGTCTCCCTTTCTACTGAATTATTCTACATTTTGCCCTTGTCGTTCTGTCTCATTGAAAACTAGTAGAAATATGTTGAGAGCCTACAATTGGATGAGACAAATGACTAGACTTCAAGGAGTTTACGATCTGTGTGGAAAACCAATATGTAACATAACTAATTCAAATACATGTGGGTGACTTAATGGTCCACTTAATTTGGTAGAAGAATCCAAATAAGGAAGTAATTAATTTTGACTGAATATCAAGGAAGACCTCTCAGAGAATACTTTAGCACTTAAGGATGAAAAGAATTTACATAAGTGGCACCATGAACATAGGCACAAGGCATGACATGATATAAATGACATATTTAATAATAGTAAGTGTTCCATTGCAATTGAGCTAAAGTGGAAAATATATTAAAAAGTTCATTTTGGAAGGATCTTTGGAGGTCAGATACTCAAAACCTTAAAAGCTATACCGAGAAGTTCATACTTTTTTTTGGCAAAGTGTTAACTAAGTTTGAACAAATCTAATAATTATTACTAACTAGTGAAGACAATGGTGGTACATAGACCACATTTCAATTATCTCTTTTTAAAATATATTCCCACAACAGCTTCTTTCAAATGTAACCAGCTCTAGGTAATTTTGGGTAATGGATTAAAATCCCAGTTCTAAAACTTTGGGGGAGGGTGCCTTAGGAAAATTACTTCATACCACCGAACTACAATTCCTTCACTTGTACAATGGGATAATTATAATAACAGCTACCTTGTAGATTGAGTCTACAAAAAAATTTTAACAAAAGTAAATGAAGGAATATAAAGTGCTTAGTCCAAACCTAGCAAATGTCTCTATGGGATATAAATGGTATCTATTAAATGTCAACAGCTAGAAACAAACATCCAACCTGATGGCAAAATCCAGAACTACCCCAAGGTAGATAACTTTGCCATTGCTTGTTGGCTTTTCCTCATCTCACTGCCTGGATTGTCCAAGTAGAACAGGTGTCTTTCATTTGGCATGGGCACCTTAATGACTTTCCAGCATGCTAGGACTATCAAAGGATAAATATGGTCCAGTGTGGGAGACCTGGTGAAGTTAGGAGAGAAACAACAGCAACACTATCCTGAAATCTCAGAAGGAATTGTTTGTTTTGTTCTCAGGTGGAATTTTAATTATAGTTAAGATTCAAATTTCCTCGAATTTAAGGATCGAGAGAAGGGGAAATTAGTTTTAGTCATGTGTATTTTTAGTTGGCTTCAAGGCTGCAGTCCTTGTGCAAAGGCAACTTTCAGAATCAGACCTTGGAAAACCTTATTACTCGATATATTTTCCACCCTAGTCCTAAGTGTCCTCTCTTCTATCTCCTGCCAACTTGAAAGTTGCATGGGGCCTCGTGAATAATTGGTGCAATTTTCAGTACTGACTGGCAAAGATGCAAGTTCACCCAAAGCAACATCAGTCTCTCTGATCATTTAAAGAAAGCTCATTACAAACCAAATAATTCATGAGCAAAGGCCCATTCATAAAAGATAATTTGCACTAACTGTACTATATTAAGATGATAAATGCTACTGATTCGGAGATAAAATCCTCATTACATCAATGTGGAGATATTTTCCAATGTTTCGAAATGTAGAATCCCACTAGCAGGTGCTGATAATTCCTTGCAAAGTTCTTTCCAACAGATTAAACATTAGTCCTCAAAAGTACCTGTGCTGCCTGAAAGTAACCAGCAGCCTTCTGTGAGCAATATGGAGATATTGCCGTCCCTTGATTGGAAGAGAATGTTACTTCCTAGATCTCGTTGGGATTGAACAAATTCTAGTAAAACATGTCAAGCAAATTCTAGTAAAGCATGTCAAGCAATTATACTCTAGGAATGGAGCAGTTGGTGGGTTTTTGACCAGCACTAGAAAACATTCAGAGCAGAGTACTCTGCAGGTCACTAGGCAACATAGGGGGACCCTCTGGAATACTCTGAACTTGGGTTGATTGGCAACCCAACAGAGTAGTTGCATAACCCCTCTTGAATTTTGCCCTCCAGTAGTATAGCCATTAATTGAATAACATTCACACCTGCTCCTGCTTAGTTATGAGGTTCCGATTGATCACAAAGGCACGAGAAGGGCAGTGTGAGTTACACAGCACAGTGGAAAGAATTTCATCTTTGGAACCAAGCAAAGCAAGCTCTGACACTGTTTTGTGACTTTGGGAAAGCCTGTGACCCTCTATGTACTCATCTGTAAAATGGGGATAATGATAAGATTTACTATAATTATTGTGAGAGTTAAATTAAATAATGCTTCTATCTGGTTCATGAATGAATCAATTCCTTTTCAGGTTGACTAGATCCATTGTCAAGAGAAATCTAAGGTATGTGTTAAAAATATATAAATATGTATGTATATATGTATGTATGTATGTATGTATGCACATGTATATACATACACACACAGATTATACATATACATGTTGTGTGCTGCATAACAATGTTTGGTCATTGAAAGATTGCATGTATGACAGTCCCATGAAATTATAATGGAGCTGAATTTCCTGTAAGAAATTAAAATTCAGGAGCAATTTTTGTTTATCATAAGGGAACAATATCTGTGGGGCTTGGCAATAGATCCCTCTCACTCCGAGGGCCTCAATTTTGAGTGCACAGATTCCATCCCAGCCAGTCAGCCACTGACCTGTTTCAGCACCAAGGAGCCTGTTCCCCCAGAACTACATATTTAGAGGGTGCAGCAGCCCCCAGATCTAGTCCAATGGTCTTCAGAGGGCATGGCTGTAAATTTTTTGTTGAGAACCTAAGACTCTGTACAAGGACAAAAGGCCACAGAAGCTACTTTAAGAAGTACCAAGTGCCACTGCCACTTTAGCAATGTGGAGCCAGCCTATCTGTTCTTTGGAAATACTATTGGGTTGTAATGATGTAAAGCATAGATAAGTTTTATTTCTTCCATTAGTGCAATGCCCAAGAGCCCTTTGTGCCAGAGAGGGTCAATGGAACCAAAAACAAATTTCCACAGTCAAAATATTGAGTCTTCAGTTCTATATGCTCTCCATGTTAAACACCCTATTTTATATGAATAGCACAAAATTCATCAATCTGACTACTCCTCCAACATGCAATGGCCAAAACCACATTGACATCACAATCCCCTATGTTCCTTCATCTCTCCATCTTGATTTCTTATTCCTAGTGATTCTCAGCCCCCTTCTTACACCCTCCTGACAATCACTATTATGGTAACCTTGCCTTACCCAGCCAGTTTCTCCTTGACATTTCCAATCAGTCCAGCCCACATCCCTGTCCATGGAGCAGCTTTGATGTTCTATTTCTGACCTTGTCAGAAGAAATCAGGGGGAGGGCTTGTGGGACAGTGTTTATAAAGTCTACACTAGTGTATAGTAATGTCCTCAGCCATCACACTCACTCACTGACTCGCCCCAAACACCTTCCAGTCCTGCCTGCTCCATTCATGGTAAGTGCTCTCTACAGGTACACCTTTTGAAAAATGTTATGCCATATTTTTACTATGCCTTTTCTATGTCAAGATACACAAATACCACTTTGTTACAATCACCTGCAGTATTCAGTACAGTCACATGCTGCACAGGTTTGTAGCCCAGGAACAATAAGCTATTCCATTATAGCCTAGGTGTGTAGTAGGCTGCACCATCCAGGTTTGCGTAAGCACACTCTAAGGTTTTTACCCAATGAAGAAATCACCGAACAACACATTTCTCAGAATGTATTCCTATCTTTAAGGGACACATAACTATAACAATATGAATATATATACATATATATCAAATCCTAATTTTAATAAACCTTTCATTTACGAAATTAATCTCCATTAGGCAAGAGATATGCTCCAATGCCTAGTAAAATGTTAACACACTCAATAAATATAAATAAATATTTGCTAATCAATAAATACCAATTAGTTTCTTTTTGTTTCCTACCTGGAAAAACGTTTGCCAAGATATAGAGTAAGGTTTCTTTTAAGAACATACCATATTTTGTGTGGCTGCATGTATCTAGAAGTGCTAAAGGATTTATCCAGAGGAATTGATCATCCAGGGTGTTAAAAACTTAGCTTGCAGACAGGCTTTACTTTGGGGAACAGCAGGAGGCAGACCATGCTCTGGAGAATTCAGCCTTAACTTGACAAAGCAACTTAAGTTCTGGCAAGTACTGAGGTTTCAATTTCATCTACTCTCGTGTTCTCAGAACTCTCAGTTAACCCACGCTGAAAATAAAATTCCAATTCCAGTCTGTCATTTTTTTATTATAGTTCAACTTAATGGGCATCATGGAGCTTTAAGGAAGGTAGCTGATGAGAATCCTTCAAGATATATAACTGAGAGATGACATTTGGAAGTAAATAAAGACCTCTGGGAACTGATTTAATGAAATGTAGTAGTTGTAGGACTGTCATTTAAGTGAAATAAGTTTTTAAAAACTTGATTTCCTCCACTCTGAACAAAAAGTCCTTAGCCTCAATTTTTAAAAGGTAGTGGAAAACCTTTCAAAATTCCTTGGTAAAGGTAACACAAAATGATACTTTTTCCAGATAAAAATTGTAGCAAGAGCAAACACACTTTGGAGCATGGAAGACAGCTCTGAAGAAGTATGGAGCCAGGCTCCACTGTCCTAATGGCCAAACTGATTTGTGTCCTTTTCTCACCTGTTTGTCATACTTGTTTCTTCTTATGGTGTGGATAAGTTGAGAGGGTGGAAAATGGAAAGAAGGATGGGAATAAATAAAATCATCATGATTGGTTTCCTTCAGCTCCATTAAGATATAGGGAAAGTTAATCAGGAAAAAACTGACTGAATATTATGGTTGTTTGCCTTGTTCAAATTTGGGTTTGATGTTTAAAAGGTGACTCAATATCACTATATGTAAAGTTTTAATCTGTTCACAGGTTTCAGAAGGTTAAGGGTCTCAAAGATAGTTAGTCTTCATCCAAAGCTTAGATTTAATGGTTTTCAAGCTGTGCTCCATGGAATCCTAGGGTTCCTCAATGGTACTTCAGCCTTAATCCAACTTGAGAAGTACCTTATTTACCTGATTTGTATATTGGAACTCCAAGAAAGAGTTTTTCTTGTTCAGCGGGGATCAAGAGTTACATTTCCAGGGCCCGTCGAGTGGTGCGGTGGTTAAGTGCTGGCTTGGGAAGCCAGCGGCCCCGGTTCGGGTCCCACATGTGAGGGCCAGTGACACTGCCCTCAAAAAGAAAATTAAAAATTAAAAAAGAGTTACATTTCCAAAAATCAACAAAAATTAACTTTAAAACCACCGATCTATTGTACTAAGTAATAGCAGTGCCATGTATATGAGTACAAATACTTTCAGTGGTGAGGAACTCGCTACCTCATGAGGCAGCCCATACAAGTTTTACATGGCTAAATTGTTAGGAAACTCATTCTTACAGAGAGAAAAAAATCTGCTTTCTCATCATTTTCACTCCAGTTTTGTCCTCTCAGAGCACAGAAGGAAAGTGCAAGCCTTTCAACATGACAGTTTTTCATTACTGGAAAATGACAGAAATGATGTCATCATCCTCTAGATGTCCCTTAGCTAGACATTGCTAGCTCCTTGATGCTCGGTAGGGTTTTAGGTCCTTCCATCATCCAAACCACTCTACTCTGGGCATACTTCATGGTGTTGAGCCCCACTCTGCGTTCTTTTATGTATAATGGAAGAAGAGTGGGGTTGACTGGACCACTTCTTCTGCCTTTTCATCTCCCTTAAGACAAAGGAGTGAGAAGGACAATAGCAACCAAACATTTGAAGCTGTTTGCTTTGTCCATGGTCTAGCTTACACATGGCCTAGCCCTGACATAATACAGTGACAGCTTTGAAAAATAAATTTTGTAGCAACAAGAAATTACTTTGCTTTGGGACAGAACACGAAGTTCAACAGAAGTCAGTCTCCAGGGCTTTAAGGAGCAAATAGTTCTCCATGCAAACTTTTCTCATCTGTTTGCCTCACCTCTTTCCCCTGGGAGGAAATGATGAGGCTATAGAGCCTGTTGTAATCATTCTAATCACCTCTCAGATGTTGCAGATTTTAGCAGCCAGGCTATGCAAGAGGGACCTAGTATTATAGTGTGGTAAAGGGCAGAAAAATATGGTTTTGGAGCCAGAAACATGTGGGTTTAAATTGTCTCTTCAGGGGCATATTTTGTAAATCCCTCCACCATTCTGAACCTTAGTTAATTCATAATGCTTTAGAACTGTTATATTTAGAATAATGTAGGTAAGAAACCTAGCACTGAACCTGATACACAGTAAGTACTCAATAAATATTATCAAAATTATTATAATTTCAAGCATTTATATCTCCTTTATTTAACATTGTTGATTTCAAAGGTATCGCATTTCTATGTATTAGTAACAGAGAATGGGACATTTCCATACAAATTCCCAGAGACCTGAAGTTCACACTTGTAGGATCAAACCATTTTTGTTTTAACCACTTTATTTGGAATTCATCCTAGAAAATATTTTCTACTGTTGTGACCGTAAGAAGACATGACAAACACAACTTAAACATTTATTGATATTTTGTGATCTTATTTATATTATAGTATTAACAGAATTACATAGTAATATTGTGATGCCTGCAAGAAAATCTGAGGTGTATGGAACTATTTCCCTTTTCACTAAAAGATTTCAGACTTTTATAGTATTCACCCTTGTTTTTCTTTTCCTCATTGTGTCCAATGGTTCTAAACTAGGTTAGACCTGTAGTTCGCATATGGTAGCATATGGAATTAGGTGACATATTTTGATAGTATCTGGTTACTTTATGGTTCTCCTGTTTTCATAAGATTAATGGCTATTTTGTTTGGAAAACTTTGGGAACAATGATATATGCAGTAAGGACTGCCTCCAACAAACAAATAGTATAATTTTTTAGCTTCTTTTTCTGAGCCCAAATTTTGTAGCTCCTTTTTCTGAGCTCTGGGGATTCTCCTTGTTAGAGTGGATTGGGTCACATCTCTTGACTTATGCAATGCCCTGACTCTACAATGCTGTAGGTTGAAGCATGATCAGCAGCCCATGGACAGATTGATTGTCCAATGGGAGTTAGTAGGTCAGAATGTGACAACCGGCCGCATCAATGTGGGTCCATAGAGCAACAAACATTGGCTAAAAGTAGAGTGTCAAGAGGAACACTTGAAACAAAAAAACAAGAAGAGGTCCAGGTAGATGATTTCAAATGTGGCTAACCCTTGCCCACCCCCACCTCCAGGGTCCCCTAGAGAAAAGCAGGGAAGGAGGTATGGCTGGAGTTCTGCCATTTGACAGAAGGGGCTATGGATGGAGCAAACTTAGAGAAAACTGTTAATAATGCCATGCCTGAAAACCACCAACAAGTACGACTTGAGTGAAACTGAGGTAGTACATGCTACTTTCTTGCATTTTTTTTTCCCACACTGCCAGAAACTTTTCTGACTCCACTTGCTGCTTTCAGAGTGATTTCTTCTGCCATTTTCTGCTTCTGACCTCCAGTGCACTCTAAAAATCAGTAAGTAAGCTTTATAACATTATCTACAATGAGTCTGTTGTCACTGCATGAGGGTTGGAGAAGAGTATAGCCTAGAATCTTAACCCATCGTCTATACAGCATGTGTTTTAACTGCTCAGAACGAATTCATAGTTGTAAGGAAAGGGCAGCTAGAGACAAAACCAAACTAAACCAATTTGTCTTTACCTCCTAAGTAGACACTAGTTCACAATTTCGCCAGGTATCTGAGAGTTATGAAAGCATCCATTATATCACTTTTGAAACTTGCAATAGCAAGTGTTTTATAAAATTACCTAGATCTATGAAAAGCTTTTTACTTTGAAAAGAAAAAGAAAAATCAGCTGGGAGATTTACAACTCTTTAAGGATTTCCAGTCTTCTTTAAGCATCAAAGATTCAAGTTTTCAGACCAAGAAGCTATCATTGCAGCTTGATGGTTTCTCCAAGGTCCTATCTTCTATAAAATGGATGCTTATAATATGTGCTATATAGTTACATAACTATGATAAGATTAATTAAAAATAGGTATAATTTTAAAATACATTTTGAGCTAAATTATATGAACTTTTAATATGGAACATTTAAACATTACATGATAGCATTAAAACAGCTGGTGGGCTATAGAATAGGAAGAGACTTTAAAAGCTGGCATTTAATTTTGTGTGCATTTGAGAATATGTAATTTTTTTAGGACATACTTGTCGTAAATTATTGAACTGGTGATAAAGTCATCAAATGAGTCATCCATAAAAATTTAAGTGAACACCTATTATGTGAAAAGCTATTTTGCTAGGCACTGAGTAAGTGAAGAAGCATAGAGACAATCTCTCAATAAAGGGTTTATAAAGCAAGCTGTAATTCAAATATAAACTACCATCAATGCTTAATAATGACTCTTATCTACTAGATCATCTTGAACACCTTTGAATGCTTCACTTAAGTTAGGGAACTTAGAGTCCAACACTCCCTTTAATTATGAAGAAATTGAGGCCAGCACAATGAATAAAAACCCACAGTAGACCTCTACCAGCTGTCCTTATAGAATCTTCACCAGTTCAAATGAGCTCACACTTTAAGCCTCAATAAAATGTTACCTCATGGGATACGTTGCCTGAAAAAAATAGAAAATTGTTCCAATGAGTAAATAACCAACATGTTCTTCAAGCTGTATATGACACACATGAAAGCTGTAGGGATACATGAATGACTTTGAGGTGTGCTGAGAGAGGGCTAGACATACTGGGGCTGCTGAAATCTTGAAGGACACCAAAAGCACTTGCTGGCCAAAATAGATGATAACAAACTCTGTAATTAATGATCTCCCTGCATTAATGGTTCAAAATTCCATCATTCATTTCCTATCAATTTGTTGGCAAAAATCTTAAGAACTCCACTCCTCCACAGGTTTGGAAGGAAACACCTGGTGGGGAAATTCTGTAGAAATGGGCAATGCTTGCATTTGGTAGATGAGTTATTATAATTACTGTCAGCTGGGATGCTCCTGTCTTTTCTGCATCCTCCCTTGGATTCTAGCTGCTTGTCAAATGCCAGACATAATTTAGAAACCATGATTACTTTTTCTTCATATACATAAGTGGCACATGGTTACAGCAGGCATAAAAGAATGGGAAATGCAGAATCTTCTTATAAAGTGATTTTTTTTAAACTTGAAAATTTTCTGCATAGCACTGTTATTATTTAATAGTGAAAATATGCTCAAAAATAGTAAAGCAATAACCAAACCTGAAAAAAAAAAACCCCACAGTACTTTGCTCAAACCTGGCTCATAGAAGGAACATAGCAAATATTTATTACGCAAATGAATTAATGAAATTTTTTGTACAAAGTCATTCAGTGAGGGAGGAACATGTCTCACTCTAGAATACAGGTGTCCTAACTCAGCCAGATGGACGAATATTCCAGGCGTCTGCTTTGGATCCATAATTTTGTGTACTAACTTTGTCTGGCTACAGCACCAAATTAGCTTCATACAATGAATTTGAAAGTGTCCCTTTCTCTTCCATTTCCTGGAAAAGATTGTGTAGAATTGTGTTGATTCCTTAAACATTTAGTAGAGCTCTGCAGTAGAAATCATTGGGCCTGAAAATCTCTTTTTGTGGAGTTTGTCATACGTTAATTAAATTTCCTTAATTGTAATAGAGTGATTCAAAGTATCTATTTCTTCTGTCCTTATGGGAGGGACTCCATGACATGAATGTAAAAACTTGTACCATAAGTTCCTAAGACTCCTAATATAGTTATTTATTTTAGTCTGCTTTCTCTCTGTTTTTCAGATTAATTTTTATTGTTCTATCTTTTAGTTTACTGATTTATCCTTTTCAGTATCCCTTCCATTCTACTGTTCAGTCTCTCTATTTTCATTTTTTATTATGGTTATTGTATTTTTTAGTTCTAAAATTTTAATTTAGCCTTTAAATCTTCTATGTCTTTGCTAAGGCTTCCTATTGCTTTTATTTGTTTCAAGCGTGTTCATAGTTGCTCCATGAAGCCTTTTTATGATGACTGCTTTAAATTTATTGTCAAATAATTCTAAGATCTCTGGCATCTCAGTGTTAGAGTCTATTGGATTGTCTTTTTTTGATTGTCTTTTATCATTCAGTTTGAGATCTTCATTGACCTTGCTATGATGAGTAAATTTCAACAGAAACCTGGACATTTGCTATTATGTCATTTTACTACGAATCTTATTTGAACCTTCTTCTGTTCTAGCTGGCATTTCTTGGCATCACTCTTGCTGAGTGGAGGTGGGGATTCTGGCCTCCACTGATACCTCATTGGCTAGGAAGAGTGGGAGTGTCTCATGATTGCTCCCCTACATGCTTTCTACTGACACCATAGTGGGAAAACATGGCTTCATGGCTGGTGGGTGATGATAAAAGTCCTAGCTTCTCCTTGGACTTCTCTGACATGGCCCCATGGTGGTTTTGGGGGCTCCCCATTTCAGTCTGGTGAGTTGTTGAAGTCTAGGGTCCCCACTTGGCCTTTCCCAGTAGCTATGGGGGTAAAAATGAGAGCACATATTTTTCTATGGTGTTCAGCAGGGAAAGCATACACAAGTTTTCTGCCTTTCTAGGCTTTCACTTTTCTGTTCCTGTGTCAAGAGAGAGCAGAGTATTGTCAGGGAGAGGAAGATGAGAGGTCGGGGAGGGGTAGGAGCGATGCTATGATGAGGTAGGAGTCTGACCTCTTGGCACTTCGGGGTTTCTGGATTCTTTAGCTCCAAGTCAGAACCTCAGGAATTCCTCACCATGTTGATGTTTCTTGAGTGTTGAGGTACCTAGTCTGCTTTCCACCTTTAAGAGTTCTTTGATGTTTGTCCTGGAATTTTAATTGTACTTAATGAAAAGAATAGGGAAAAGTATGTCCACTGTATCGCCCCTGAGCAGTTCAGTTTCACACTGTTTTTGTGAACTTTTTTTGTGAAAACCTAATCCTTCAATATTTGAATGCTAAAAATTAGCCTTTTTCCTATTATGCCTTAAAGTCCTGAAAAGCCATATCTTTTGTACCCTCAAGCAAGTCTGTCAGATGCAGCCACTATGAGGAGTCCCGAACTGTCAAACAATATGCCACACCTCCACGCTTGTCCTTACCTATTGCCCTAGAAACTGCTCATAGAATCTTCACCACTCCTACAACCTGTCATGAAAGGGTCAATGCCCATTACTGGAGCATGACTCCAGAATGTTCCAAAGCTTCCAATCATTAGGATCTCTGAGTACTGTTGAACTCCCTACAAAGGTGAAACAGCTTCTCCCCTAATTATTCCTTGCATTGACATTTGAACCCTAACACAATTCCACTTGATCCTAGAGACCAGCCTCCAAGCCCTTCCTTCTGAAACCAGTCAAGGAACCAAGTAACAGCCATTTCCCATTTTACTGCTCACATACATTGCCTTCTCAGCCTTGCTTCCAACAAAAATTCGTCCCTCCTCTCCTAAAAATAAAATAAAATAAAATAAAATAAAATAAAATAAAATAAAATAAAATAAAATAAAATAAAATAAAATAAATGTACAACCATGGGTGCAAACAGCTCAAGTCAGTGATTCCATTCCTTACATTATCTCTACTTACTCTTGCCTTAAGCCAGTCAAAGTACTGCAAACATAGATTGCTAGCATATAAAATGTATTAGGGGAATCAAAAAAGTGTATGATAATATTTATGACATCAAAAACCTGATAAGCTAGCTTGAAAAAGAAATGTCATAATTCCAAATAAAGTCTAAATAAAGAAAACTAGCAGTAATATGCCACGTTTGTAGATCTGAACACATCCTGCATTAATTGTTTGCTCTTAATTTTCAACAAAAACACTAAAAATATCAGAAACCTGACACCAGAAACTTTCAGTGGCTTATAAAATGTTATGTGACTAGGAAGTGGTGATTTTGTGACTAAAACCCAGGTCTCTCTATTCTGAGTACGGGCCCATGTTTATATACACTTTTTTTTTTTTTTTGAGGGCAGTGTCACTGGCCCTCATATGTGGGACCGAACCGGGGCCGCTGGCTTCCCAAGCCAGCGCTTAACCACCGCACCACTCGGCCGGCCCTATATACACTTTTAATAAGACTAGTAACTATTTTAGTTCATACAAATAAAAATCATCTGAAATTAAGCTGGAGAACAGCGACAGGAAGAAAAGTTACCAAAGTGGCTGTGGCCACAAATTAAACTGTAAAAGCAAGCAGCTTCTAAAAATCTCCACAGAGGACATTTGAGATGTTCATTTTATAATGGCATCTATTTTTTAAAAAGAAGGAAAAATCCATTTCTCCTAACAATCTAACAAGACACAATTCTGTTTACTCTTGCTTTAATGCCTAAAGCTCTTACCGTCTGGAAGTTCCTAATTCAATAATTAGTAAGTGATAAACAAGTGAGATTTAAAGTTGCCTAATAAATGCTTCCTTACAGCAGGCACTAAAAGTATCAAGAAGCTGTAACTAGTGAAAATGATTTTCAAACGGTAGTCTATAAGCAAAAACATTTAATGATGCAAGAAAAAACACATGAAAAGCATTCTAAAGAGTGTTAGAAATTTTGTTCTTTTTTTTAACTATATTTTCCTTTGCTTAGAACAATGTACAGCACATGGTAGGAACTCAGACATGTGTTAAATGAATTCCAGGAAATTATTTCTGTTATTAGCAATAAAACTCCCTTAGAAACTCACATGATGTCATTTGACATCACAAGGTAACTTTTCTGAGCCAAAATGAACTTCTTAGCCCTTTGATCTCATCTTTTTTGTCTAATCAACCTACCCGGTGAAAAACTTACTCCGACAAATATGGTCTTAGATAAATATAGTGAGGACCCTGACAAATACAGTTTCGTCATTTACTGGAAGAAGCTGCCCTCAATTAACCAAAGCCACGCTTCCATTTCCATGAGCTATGGGGCCATAAAACAATGGGAGGAAACAGAGGTCTGATGATAGAGAGATGTTAAGTGCTAATCCCAGTTGTGTCACTTGCTCACTGAATACCTATGATCTTCACTTTTTTTGTTTTTGTTTTTTTTATCTGAGGAATGAGAATATCATGTCTTAAGATTGGGGGGAAAAAGATAGAAAAAGAGAGATAGATGATAGGTTTCCTGACACACACTATACACATATATTTGCAGAATATTTAAATCAGGTGCTGAAAATTTACCCCTTTTCTCAGATGCTTATCTGTTATCCCAAAGTCATTCTATTAAATGCAAATGTTATCGGTTATCCCAAAGTCATTCTATTAAATGCAAACAGCTGAGAACTTAGACATAGGGTTATTTTCATGGAGAATTTACACCTGTATAACTCCATCGCCCTCCATGTCTGCTAATCCTGTAACCTTTGATAGTTAGTACAATGGGTGAAATATCACATTCCTATTTATCCAAAGCATAGAGGTAAAAATTTCCCCAAATTATAAGCTATTGCTCTTTAGCACACCATCAGTAAAAAGCTATGGTGTGGTTAATGACACAGTATGGAACCATGGCTTCATGTCCTCTTGGATAGAATCACTCTGGAAAACAACATCTTAGGGCTAGCTTATTCTAAGCTCCAGGTAAAATATAGCTAAAAAAGAAATGCTGTCATTGTGGTCAGCACTGAATGCAAATGAGTGGAGCCAAAAACACATAATCACAGAATCACCTTGACTCTCCCAGCCTGGGTAGGGAACTAGACAAAACTTAAATGAGGTGTCTTCAGTCTTCTTCCATATGGAGCTAGTTCTTTACCTCTGTGTTTTCAGCATCCTTTATGTATATGAAATTGTGCAGTTACTTAGGGGTATCCCTAAACAACAGCTATTAGATAACTTGATTTCTAACAGACTCCTTGCTCTAATATCCTTGGTTCTGTGAATGTCTGAATGAGAGGTGATGTAAAGAGCATGATAGCAATGGCTAATGTTCCTTTGCTATGGGCCAGGCATTATGCTAAGCCCTTTTATTTAATCTTTAATCACCCAAGGAAACAGGTGCTCCTAACAGACCTAATGAGGGAACGCATGCATGGCAAAGATTCTTCATGTCTCTAGGGCCCACAGCTAGGAAGTGCAGAGGAGACATATAAGCCTAGATTGTCAGCCCACAAAATCCACACTCTTAGCCCACTCCATTCTGCCAACCAGAACATCATTCAGAGAATTCTTGAGGCAGGCTTAGAGGTCGGGTAGATTCAAGGGAATATCCAGCAACTTCAGTAATATGAGTTGCATGATCTTTCTTTTGATGAACTTTAAAATAAAGAGAAAAAGGGAGTCAAAAAGAAAAATCAGAATGATTTTCTTCATGTGACTTAACAAAGGGTTCTTTCTGAACTTTTCTCTAACTGCTTGCTGAGCATAAGCATAAAAGTAAGAAGAAATGGAGTGGAAAGGGTGGGTGAAGTTAAGGAAATATGGTTTTCCAAAGCACAAAGTGCAGGAACTTTAAAATATGGCGCACCTAAAAATGTAGTGAAATGCTGCATTTCTTGTTTCCCCAACCTCATCTCTCAAGTCAGCTACAATAATGAGCAATAAAATACACACACACACACACACACACACACACACACACACACACACACACCAGGGGAGCCAAAAAATGGATACACACAACTTGTCTTCATCTTTTGTTATCAGTATATGTATATTGAGTATTACAATTTTAATACAGTTTTCTCCTTCCTTAAAATGTATATACATTTATTTGGCACCCTGTATTTATTTATTTACACACACACACACACGAGGTGTGATCATAAAATACAGTGAATGTTTAAATAAAATTACAATGTAAACACACATTGCCATTAATCCCCCTCAAAATACTCCAACTCACTTCAAACACACATATACCATCATTCTTGCCACTTTCTGAAGCAGTTCTGGAAGCTCTCTTTCGTGGGTGTCTTTAGTTGCTCTGTCTTGGATACCTTGATGTCCTGAATCGATTCAAAGCGTTTTCCTTTCATGGTCATTTTGACTTTGGGGAAGAGCTAGAAGTTGCAAAGTGCTAGACCTGGTGAATAAGGTGGATGAGGACACACCGTAATGTTTTTATTTGACAGAAATTACCATATACCCGAAGAGATATGTGACACGGAGGATGATTTATGGCACACTTTAAAACACACCTTCTTGCAACCGTAGCTCACACCTGACTGACTGCATCGAAAAAGTTGGAACTTGTCACACACTGTCACTAAGGTTCAAAGCACTACTTCCCATATTGAAGATCCCTGCCTTTCCTTTGCATGGCACTCGGCAGCAACATTCACCATATATTTTGATCACACTGTGTGTGTGTGTGTGTGTGTGTGTGTGTGTGTGTGTGTGTGTGTGTAGCCCTAGTGTCTCCTCCACTTCTGTGCATTTTGCTTTTCAGGCTTATTAAAAATAACGCTCATTAACACCAAACAGGAATTTATATCTACTATACATAAATTAGCACATCAATTTTAACAATCCTCACTCTATGACAATGAACTAAAATTAAAAAGAAAAATCAGACCAGCTTTAGTCATCCTATTCCTTCCCTCTCCCACTTTCTCAATTTATCTCTTGCCTCTCTAACCTAATTCTCAGCTGCCAATTTGAAGCTGCAGGAGTTTCGAAACTCAGGCATAGAGTGGTGTTCATCCGGAGGCTGACTGCTACAGCTGAACCCATCACCCACTCCAGGTTCACAGAAACCTATGCCAAGACCCACTCCCTCTGCTGTCTTGTGTGTGCTCTGTCTGTCATACATGCTCCAGATGTTCTCTGGGCACATATCTCAGTCAAGTTCATGCAGGAGTACTTCCCAGGCCTAGTCCTTTGTCCAAATGTCAAGGTCCTACATTTGTTTGTGTTTTCAAAAAAATATTTTTGTTTGTGTCTTTATTGAAAGTCCCAGTTCTGTTTTCGATGCAATATGTGTATAAGTGGGGAAATCTTTCCACTGTATCTGTGTCTGCTTTGTCAATAGATCCCTTCCACAGTAAGTATGAGGATAAGGATTCGTCCAGGAAATCAAAACTATTTTTTCATAGTTGTTAGAAATTAGTCAAAAGACAGGGTGATGAGACTGATACAAATTGCAGACTACCTATAATCAACAATGTGGACAAGATAATGAGGCAGGTGGAACTGTGCCTTGTCTCTGAGCTGGGGGAAAGTCAGTCATAGGCACAGTGGAAAAGACTTCCTTTACCTGGGAGCATCAGTCTTCAATGCTTAATGTTCAGCCTTACAAATTAAATAAAATTACTTGCCCTCCTTTGAAACAGAGATGCATCATGCACACATTGGTGACTCACCAGCTATTTTGCCTTTGCAACCTATCTACCTTTGCAAGCCTATTTATCCATCGAAAAGATGGGGACAATAATGCCTAATCAAAAGAGCTGTGGAGAGGACAGAAGAGACCATGCTAGTATCTAAAAGTTAGCACCCGGTAACAAGGAGCTTTTTTTTTTACCATTATTATGAGTTGAGGAGAATGGGCATTTCTTCTTAACTTTTAACAATTAAACTTTATCTTTCTAGTCCTAAAAGGCAATACTAGTAAGAAAAGTAAACTTCAGTAGGAATTTGCAAGTTGCGTCATTTTCAAAGCACTGGGGAAGGACATCTAGAATCAGCGCCTGGCCCAAGGCTCCCCCCAGTAATTAAGGACCGCTTGCCATCAGCAGTGTGCATTTCCATTATGTAAGACATACTGATTTCTGGAAGAAGTCAACCCCAATCTCTCCCCTGCTACTAAGAAATTGGGAGGCATGAAACAACCCCAGATGGTGCATGTTTGTGGTAATGAATGGAGGTATTTTAATGGTATGAGTTAAGTTTTACTTTGTGTTTTTAATGAGGGACTCACTGCCTGCGACATTTTAATTGTAAACTAGATTGCCCCATGAGGTCTTAAACCATTTTGTGTTAAACATAAAGCTTTATAAACTTGTATGGGTAATATTATTCATCCCCTGAAGCACAGGGGATATAAAAATATTTCATAATGAGCCACGAATATATAACATAACCCCCCAAATTTAATAATACTACTAACCTATTTCATTTCACCAAATGCTTTCTTCTTCTACCTGCGTGAAGACATGTTCAAATGAGAAGATTCAAAGTAGGTTTCAAAGATATCAACAGAATTATTTTCCTGAAATTCTAAGTGAAAGTAACCAAGCGGCAAGTGGAATGAGATTATTTAACATTCTCTTGACAGAATATTCTGAATGGACAGGCAAGTCATTTACCTATATCTCTTTTCCTTGATTGCCTGAAAAGTAACATTACTTTGAGATGACTTATTTAATAAGATTCAGTCTCCATCTCCCAAAAACCATTTTAACTTTAAAAATCTCATTACTCATTTGGGAGTATGCTTTTTTTTGCAAATGAAGACATGGGGAAAGGAAGCCAGTTAGAACATTTTTAGATCCCTTACCAAAGATTATAAAAGTAAGACACCTAGAGGTGCAGTAAGAGTTAATAGTACTCTAATTCAAGGAAGGAGGATTTGTTTCTAGTCCCATCTTTGCCACTACATATAATTGTTTGACCTTGGGCAAGTCAGTGAGTCCCTAGACTTCTCATTCTTTATATCCAAAGAAAGTTTTTCAAAATCTGGTTGAGGATCACCTAGAGAGCTTCTAAAAAATGCAGGTTACACCTACTGCCACTGAATCAGGCTCTAAGGGTATCATTTTTCTTGACAAGTTTCCCAGGTGTTTTTTATGCTCACAAAGTATAAGAACTACTGGAATAAGTTAGCTACAAATCCTTTCATCTTCAAAGTTCTTTGATTCGGAATACACACCCAACCTGAACTACAACTCTTGATAAATCCCACCCCAACCCACGCCACCATTTCCATAGGATATTGTATTTCAGTCTCCACTTAGAACTCGAGTTCCACCATCCGTTTGACAAATATTAATTGTGTACTTAAAACACGCAATGCCTTCTTCATCTCTGTCTTAATTGAAATAGGGCTTGTGAAGGACATTAAGGGTAGTAGTGGAAGAGAGTACAGGCTAGTCGAAAGAGACTATGACTAATTAATACTTCCAAGACTGCCTTAAATTTATATTCAAAGCAATCATCCCTATGTTAAAATATTAGAGTTAAACCAGTGACTAAAAGCAAGATGTATTAAAGTGTATCTAATATTATCCTATTTTTATAACATATATCAAAAAACACTATTTAGGGAGATGTACATGTGTGCAATGTCTATACAGGTGCATTGATGATTTTTAAATAATACATAAAAGGAAGTAATTACTTTTTCTGAAAGGCTGAGAGTGAGGAATGATTTGGGTAGAAAGGAAAAGAAAACAAGAGATAAGAAAACAAAAAGAGAGTAGTTTAGATATAGCGAGTATGCATTTATGTAAAATGATAAATCTATGAATATATGTTAAGATAAAATAGAATAGAATGTTGTAAAACTAAGCCAGAGGTTATGCAAATAACCCAATAGTTATATATGTTAAAATATATCTAATAAAACTGGCCATCTGTAGCATCCCTGTGAATACTACAGCGCTAGTCTACTTACATATTTTCTACTGTAAAAACCAGAAACATCAGGAGTTCTCTATAAAAGAGGAACTTCAGCTCTCTGTTCAGGGCAGAATATCATTAAACACTTTGATTTGGATTGGACTAACTGTGCCAGAAATTATTTGCAAAATTCTGAGCAGCCCCTGTTGTCACTCTGATTTTCCTGCAATCCTTTGCAAAATAAAAAAGATAGAGCTAAGTTTTAAAAATTTTTCATGATTGCTCCTGTTGTGTGCAAATTCTGCCTCTGTAGGAACCCAAGTTTATTTTTTTCCCTCTTGTCAAGTGTCAAGCAAAAAATTTTGCTTTGTAAATGTTTAAAAAAAATGTAATTTCCTTTACTTATCCCTGAAGGGAGGGCCACTACTGACACTATAAACCATCCAGAAGACACTAAAAAGATAAAATCCTTTCCTACCAAGGAGAGGTGGGGCTGGAAGGGAATCCTGAAGCTGAGTTTTCTCTAAGAACTAGGTGGGGGGTGGGGGGGAACAAGAGGGTGGAAGATGGTAGGAAGGAAGGAAGCAAGGAAGGAAGGAAAGGAGGAGAAAGGGGAGAGGGGAGGAGAGGGAAGGGCAGGGGAAGGGAGGAGTAGGGAGTGAGCAGTAGAGGAGAGGAGAGAATTAAAAAACCTAAGTATCTACAGTGGAAGAAGAGGTCTTTTTAATCAAGCAGGTGTGTGCCACTAGAGCATAACGTGCAGGAAAAGGGAATTGTCCCAAAGAAAGTGGCAGTCTTACATACGTATCCTAGCCAAGATGTGGGTAATAATCTCATCTGTTAGAAGACGATGAAATGTGAGGCAAAGAAAATAAGTTCATGAACCTGAGAAGTTTAAAAAAAAAAAAAAAAAAAGCGGGAGCTCATTCAATATCTCAGAAGTGCCTAAAGCTTTCTTTGAGCCAAGTTTAATTTCCTTTGTCAAGTACTATTTGCAGATCTCAAAAGACATCAGCTGTGGGTGCATGCATTTCTCCCAGTACATTTTGTACTGTACTGTCCATCTGCAGCTCAGCAGGGTGAACATATGAAGTAATTTACCTAAAGGCTCAGATTCCTTTCTGTAATATTGGAATTTTCAGGTCTGAGCAAGTCTGCAGCAGACATCATCAATCAGTTTTCTGCTTAATAAAAAATAGTGCTCTTTCTGCCCTAGGACTAAATATCTAAAACTTGAGCTTAAAGATTTCGGTGTTCCTGAGGCTACACTGTGTGACCTTGAACTTAGTTCAGTTCACCTTTAAGTGTCTTTATTTCCATTTCCAAAACAGAATTCATGCATCTCAGATTCAAAGCAGAGGCCTAGAGATGTGAAGTGGCATATTCAAGGTCCCATAGCTGGCTACTAGCTGTGTCCAGGGGACCTCTTTCCATTGCAAGTGGCCACATACCCAACCCAGATTGGTTTAAGCAAAAAGAGGAGTTATTGGTTCAAGTTTAAGAGTAAGTTTAAGAGGACCTACACTAATCATCAGAGAAATGCAAATAAAAACCACAATGAGATACCACCCCACTCCTGTCAGAATGGCTATCATCAACAAATCAACAAACAACAAGTGCTGGCGAGGGTGTGGAGAAAAGGGAACCCTGGTGCACTGTTGGTGAGACTGCAGATTGTTGCAACCACTATGGAAGTAAGTATGGAGGCATCTCAAAAAACTGGAAATGGAACTGCCGTATGACCCAGCAATTCCATTCTTGGGTATCTATCCAGAGGAATCCAAGATGCTAATTCGAAAAAATATATGCACCCCTGTGTTTATTGCAGCACTATTTACAATAGCCAAGACTTGGAAACAACCGAAATGCCCACCGGTGGATAACTGGATTAAGAAATTGTGGTACATTTATACAATGGAGTTACTCTGCTATAAAGAAGAATGAAATCGTACCATTTGCAATGATATGGGTGGACCTAGAGACTATTATGTTAAGAGAAATAAGTCAGTCAGAGAAAGACAATACCACATGATCTCACTTATATGCGGAATTTGAAAAAATGAATGAAGGAGCAAAGGAAACAGAAATAGTCTCATAGATATAGAGGGAAAACTGAGGGTTGCTAGTTGGGAGGGGGGTGGGGATAAGGAGGAAGGGGAAGGGATTAGACAGCATAAATAGACAACTACAATATTACCACAGGGCTATGAAAGATAGTTCGGGGAATATAATAATGTAAAAATTTTGTGGGGTGTCAGATGGTCACATGTCGTGTTAGGGAGATCACTTCATGGATGGAGTAGAGGCTTGATCACTGCACTGTACTCCTGAAGCTGATGTTGTATAATATTGTATGCCAACTGTAATTGAATATATAAATAGTCATGGGATGTGGATTATACAGTGGAAGGGAGTCAAAGGAATTGTAATAGATATGTATCATATCGGGGGGAGGAGTGGGGTGGTGAATTGGAGGAGGGGGATTGTCACTTTGAGGGGTAAAAAGTATAACTATTGCACTGTGTTTTACACCTGAAGCTAATTTAAAATAAATAAATAAATAAATAAATAAATAAATAAATAAATAAATAAAAATGAAATCCAAAAAAAAAAAGAGAGAGAGGACCTAAATCTCTCCCAAGTTCTTGATTCTCCCATCTTCCAAGTTAGCTCCATTCTCAGGTAGATCCCCTCCTTACACTACAGGTATCTGCCAGTAGCTCCAGCCTTTAGTCTCTTGGGGTGAAACTCATTGGGAAGAAGCATCTGTTTCTGCACCATAATTACCAGCAAAGATTTCACTGTATCTCGATGTCTCTATGAAAATAAAATGTCCTCCTTGAACCGAAATGTCCTGCTTGTAGCCAGGACTAGAGTTTGATTAATCATATGCCTAGTCCTAATAGGAGCGGTCCTCCACAGGTAGTGCATGGACTGAGAATGGAGGAGGCACAGAGTCAAACAACAGGGGCTGTTAACAGAAGGAAGGAAAAGGGATGACAGGAAGGCCATCGAGTGCCTGCCACACTGGCAGAGCCTGAACAGAATCCAAGTCTTCAGCATGCTAGTCCCTATCTCAACCCACTCTTTCCCTCTGTGTGTACCTGAGGGAGAGGTTAATAACATGGTGATTCCTAGGATTTAAATAAAAATCAATGTTTGGTGATAATCCAAGAAACAAAAAACACTCATGCAATGTTATTAACATTGTACTGTAAAAGTCAAGCACATTGTTGCTCATCTTCATGAACTTGGATTTGGTGATGTATTCTTCAAAATAACACTGAAAGCATGAGCAACAAAAGCACAAAAAAAATAGAATAAATTTGACTTCATCAAAATTAAAAACTTTTATAAAATAAATAAGTCATAGGGATGTAATGTATAACACGGTGACTGTAGTTAATAATATTGTATTGCCTATTTGAATGTTGCTAATAGTTATACTTATAACTATTAGTTAATCTTATAACTTCTCATCACAAGAAAAAAGTTTTATAACTATGTATGGTGGCAGATGTTCTCTAGAAATTGTGGTGATTATTTTTCATTGTATACAATTATTGAATCACTATGTTCACACAGCTGAAACTAATATAATATTGTATGACCATTATACTTTAATAAAAATTTCTTTAAAACTTTTGTGCATCAAAGGACATCAGAGGGAAAAGGCAGACCCCATAATAGGAGAAAATATTGAGTTGCCGGAAAAGTCATGACACATTTTTGCAATTAAAAACATAGAAAAAAATACATCATGACTCTTCCGACAACCCAATAGAAGGGTTTAATATCCAGAGCATGTAAAGAACTCCTATCACTCAACAACAATGGATAAATAGCCCAATTAAAAAACGGGCAAAGGCAACAGGCATATGAGAAAATGTTCAACCTCACTGATCATTAGGGAAATGCAAATAAAAACCACAATGAGGGCCGGCCAAGTGTCTCAGTTGGTTAAGAGCTTGCTCAAGGGTGTGAGCTGAGCTCTGAGCAACAGCAGTTCAATGCCAGCCCAAGCTGAGCTGCCGCTAAGCTGCCAATAGGTGGCAGGATGGCTCAGCTAAAACAAAACAAAACAAAACAAAAAAAAACCATGAGACACCACCTCACTCCGGTCAGAATGGCTATCATCAATAAATCAACAAACAATAAGTGCTGGCGAGGTTGTGGGGAAAAGGGAACCCTGCTGCACTGTTGGTGGGATTGCAGACTGGTGCAGCCACTATGGAAGTCAGTATGGAGATATCTCATAAAACTGGAAATGGAACTACCTTTTGACCTAGCAATTTCACTCTTAGGTTTATCCTGTAAAACCCAAGGACACTAATTTGAAAAAATATATGCACCCCTATGTTCATTGCAGCACTATTCACAATAGCCAAGATTGGAAACAATCAAAATGCCCAGTGGTAGACAACTGGATTAAGAAACTGTGGTACATTTACACAATGGGGTATTACACAGCTATAAAGAAGAAAGAAATCGCACCATTTGCAACTATATGGATGTACCTAGAGAACATTATGCGAAGTGAAATAAGTCAGTCAGAGAAAGACAAATACCATATGATCTCACTTATATGTGGAATCTAAAGAACTGAATAAATGAGTGATGTAAACAGAAATAGTCTTAAGACACAAAAGAAAAACTGATGAGGGCTAGATGGGATGGGGGTGGGCATGAGGAAGAAGGGGAAGGGATGAAGCAACACAAACTGATAACTACAATATTACCAAAGGGATAGAGAGACAGTTTAGGGAATATAATCAATAATGTTGTAAATACTTTTTAGGGGACCAGATGGACTCATGTCTTGTCAGGGAGACCACTTCATGGACGATGTAGAGACCTGACCACTGCACGGTACATCTGAAGCTGCCGCTGAATAATATTAGATGTTAACTATAATTTAACACATATATAGTCCTGTGATGTGGAGTATAGTGTGGGGATGGAGTCAATGGAATTGTAATAGATATGTATGATATCGTGGGTGGGGGGACAAAGAAGGGGGACGGGGTAGTCACTTTGTAAGGGGTGAAAAAGATAACTATCGCATTGTTTTGTACATCTATAACTACTACTAATAATAATAATAGTAATAATTTTAAAAATGGGCAAAGGAATTAAACACACATTTCTCCTAAGGAGATATACAAATGACCAAAAAGCACATGAAAACATGTTCAATATCATTAGTCATTAGGGAAATGCAAATCAAAACTATGAGATACCACTTCACACCTACTATGATAGCTATTAAAAAAATACAGAAAACATGTATTGGAAAGGATGTGATTATTGGAACCCTCTTGCATTGTTAGGGAGCATATAAAATGGTACAGCCACTACGGAAAATAATTTCATAGTTCCTCAAAAAGTAAAAACTAGAATTACCATATGACCCAGCAATTCTACTCCTAAGTATATACCCCAACAAATCAAAAACAGAAATTGAATCAGATACTCGAACCCCAATGCGTATTGTAGCGGTGTTCACAATAGACCCAAGGTAAAAGCAACCCAAGAGTCCATCAACAGATGAAGTGATAAACAAAATGTGGTATGTTCATACAATGGAATATTATTCAGCCATAAAACAATGGAGTTCTGATATATACTACAACACAGTTGAACCTTGAAAATATGCATTATGAAATGTCAGACACAAAAAGACAAATATCGCATGATTCCACATATATGAAATACCTACAGTTGGTAAATTTATGGAGATAGGAAGTAGGTTAGAGGCTACCAGGGGCAGGAGACTAGGGGCAATGGGGAGTTATTGTTCAATGGGTGCAGAGATTTTGGTTAGGGTAATGGAAAAGTCTGAGAAGTAGATAGTGGTGATGGGTACAAAACATGGTGAATATAATCACTGAACTGCACACTTAAAAAATATTAAAATGGCAAATTTTTGTCATATATATTTTACCACAATAAAATAAAAACAAGAATAAAGTCAAGCACGTTGCCAACTTGTACATTTGTAGTTAGTATTAACTCCCTCTTACATCTTGTTGGTTCAGAACTAACGCTTTGTCAGCCAGTCAAAGGATGCTGAGAGATTTTGTACTTATTATAGTACCTTGCAAACCAAAAACTAGAGTCAAATTAGTAACAAAGAAGTAGAAAGTAGATATTGGGTAGAAAACCAGTAGTATTTAACAATTCTGTTCTAGTTTGCTCTCGAACATTCAAAACTCCCTCAGCATGGGAGCCATCAAGATTTCCCATTCATGAGAAAATATAGGTGCCACATATCTAGAGATTGTCACTGACACATCTGGAAAAACTGCAATTATCATTGTGTGTTGGATATTGAAACCAGCTAAGCCTATGATTTGTTAACTTAATGAGAAATTCCTGACACTGTCTGATGACACACCAAAAAATATATTCATCCAATGGATATATTTTATATTGTAGGGCTACACATTTGTACTTCCCCACTTTGCGTTTATGTCTTATTAGCTTTTAACCTGACATTTTTGCCTTCATTTATTCATTCAGTTACTCAACAATAACAGTGCCTATGTGTGTGTGCAAGATATACAAGGTGATGCAAGTATAAACCAGATAAGCTGTCTAGCTTTAAATAACCTCCAATCAAGCAGGAAAAGTGACAGAAGCTATCGAATACTTACTAAACCTCTCCACCCTTCAGGGGGCTCACCTGATTTTCACTTTCCAACACAGACCCCTTTAGTGCTAGTGTTCTCGCTTGGACCTGGTCCTATCTGACCTGGTGACCAACTCTTAATAAAAGCCTTAGCTCCAGCTGTACCCTTATTATTCCATACTCATTATTTTCCCAAGGACCAAAGATCTACCCTAAAATCTATTCATTCATACATTTATTATGTATTTAGTTATTTAAACTATTTTATTAAGCAGGCCCTGTGATAGGTCTGGGGATATTTTAATGGACAAAGGCAGCCACAGTCACTGTCCTCATGGAGTTCATTCTACAAATGGAGGCATATAGCAGTCAATTGTCCCAATCAAATTTAACATCCCACAGTGATAGGGATGTAACAGAGTGACACAGGGGAGGGTGGATCTAGACTCGGTTAACTATAATCAGGACTATCTGATACTAATGGCTAAGTCTACACATTCATTTTATCAGCAAACATATTGGTAACAACTCTAATGGCAATTAACCATTTATTAAGCACTTACTAGAATGCTTGGTCTTCTTGATTTCCACCTGTCTTTAGGTATCCCCTCAAACCTACTGCTTGGCATTTTCTGATTCTGATTAGGGATGCTCCTTGGCTTACAATGGGATTACATCCCAATAAACCCATTGTAGATTTAAAATACCGCTAGTCAAAAATGCATTTAATACACCTAACCTACCAAACACCATAGCTTAGCCCAGCCTACCTTAAATATGCTCAGAACACTTACATTAGCTTACAGTTGGGCAATTGGCTTGAGTTCATTTCCAAAGTAATTGCCTTCCTCCTCTTCTTACCAGAAGCAAGAGACACAGATGGGCATTATGTAGACATGATGGGATGCGAAAACACAAGATACAATATTCAACAAATGTTGGCAACACAGTACACTGTAGTGTATTGGTTGTTTATACCTGTGACCATGTGGCTGACAGGGAGCTTTGGCTTGCTGCTGCTACCCAGCATCACAAGACAACATTATGCCATATATCAGAGCCTGGGAAAGATCAAAAGTCAAAGTGCGGTTTCTTCTGGATGCATATCACTTTCACACCATCATAAAGTCGACACATGATAAGTTAAATCACTGTAACTTGTACACAGTCTATATTTCTAAGTGGTAATACTATCCCCAAAATCAGATTTGTATTTTCCCAGCCCAATTTTCCTTTCATGAAACATAGCCTAAGCCATAAGAGTATATCATTCTATGAAACCTGACCAATTTCCAGACCCAGATGTTTCTGGTGGGGCCTGTTTCCATCACATCACGAGCTCCTTATCTAATACAAAATTTCTGATTTTTGTCCCCCAAGTATAAACAACTTATGATTTGTTTTTTTGAGTCAAAAATTCTGGAGGCATTCTTCTAGCTTATTAACCCTGAAGTTTGATCTCTGCAAATTCACAGCTTCAACTTTCGTTTTCTTTTGTTAATACTACATTTTCCAAGTAGTATAATGTACAACTGCACCTAAGATGATATCCAGGTACGTGGACAATCTCTTACCAGAGAAGGCTGGCAGGGAGGCACAGGTTATCTTTACTCACACCCAACCCTATGGAGCTTGGTCTGACCTCCACAGAGAAAGGAGCTTCCGGCATGTGGAAGGGGCTCTTTGTATGAGAAAACTTGTGAGGCATGGATGGATAGAACAAAGCTGCTCTGAAAAGGGACCACACTCTCCCTATTTCTGTGTGGGACACAGCTTGGCTCCAGCACAGAGATGCCTGATAGAAAACCATCTAGTATCCTGAAGGCCCTGCTGCCTGCACCCCAGTCAGGAAGCCATCGCAACATAGGAGACAGTGGAGGCTTAGGGACTTGCCAAAGAGACCGTGGTTAGTATGCGGCTGTGGCCACCAATTCTGGGTGCCCAGCCATCAGCCATTCCTCCTATTCTTCCTGACCATTAGAATCTCAGTTTTGTCCAGTGGTAATGTATTCAGTCCTGGGAGAAGAATCAATATTGGTTTAAACCAATCCTAGTAATTTTACAACTCTTTGAAAATGGTTGTTGTAAGGGAGAATGTGAGACCTAATTCTGGCTCAATGAAAGTCTAGCAGAAGCTTCTGAGAGCTTCTCTTTCCTTTTAAATAAGGGAGGACACAGAAGGAGATGCTCCCTACCTCTCCCTTTCTGCTTTTGCACAATTTTCTACTGTAAAAGGGAGAAACCAGGGGTGGGGAAGCCAACAAGGGGTCAAGGCTTGAGGAGAGACAATGTATGACAGCAATCTATATGGAGCTGAATCCTAGAGTCCTGATGATCACAGTGGTCAGGTGACTTGCCCTCTCTGCTGTTAGAATCCTGCGTGATAAACCTTGCCCATTAACCTATGCCCTTATGTAACAAGTACACAAAGAGGATAAGAGGAGCGTCTGAGTAAGGTTCTTTGTTCTACCACAACTAAGCCATGGCACAAATGGAAAGCATCACTGTCTCGTTATCCTTCATTTCAGGAGTGGTCCTCATTAACAACTGGAAGCTATATCCCATCATAGCCGTAAAGCAATGAACAGTACAGAGAGGAGCCATAAATTACTTCTAATTGCACTATCTCAACACATCAGAAGAAGGACTGCTCCGAATTAACAGGCATCTAATTTAAAACAGATATAGGGATACTGTTTTCTATGCAACTCTTAATTAGCTTCTAGAAACTGCCACCTTGTGGTATTACCTCAGAGCCCTAACGCATCTCCAGAAGGGCAACTGCGGTCACAGCACGTAGCCCAAAAAACTCTGTGGCTCTGCCCAGAGTTTGCACCCCATTCTAACTGCTCACCAACTGTGATGAGAAAGGTTGTCCCATAGTGGTGTACTGTGCAACTGGCCTCTTACTTAATCAAATGGTCTATAGCCATTTCTTTATGGCTAGAGCTATGCTACAACAAGCCCCTTCATTGCCTCTCCCTGGTCTTGTCAATGATCTGACTGAGACATGTTAACTCATTATGTGTATAGCTTAGAACACTATTGAGACCAGCTGAAAACACTAGCTGCCAATGAAGGATGATGGGTAGAGTTGGTGAAGGACTGTATAGTCTACTCTTCAATAACTGCTTGGAGTGTCATTGCATTCAATATTAGGGTTTAACCTGGACCAGAGAGGAGAAAGTGTAACACTCATATGGGAGGCCACCAGTTTACAGCTCCTTCAGTCATCCCTGACAATGACAAAAAAAGCAGGGAGTTTAGTTTGTCCTCCACGGGCTCAGTAGCTGAAAAGGGCCTTTGGAACTGGCTTTAGCAAACATCATTAAATTCTTTTTTGTGATATAAGATGTTCAGTGTCTAATCCTCCTTACTTCCTTGGATTCTGGACACTGTCGCTTGGAAGATATAATTATACTCATTAGAATACATAGGACCTAAAACCAACTGGAAAAGTCTCTCCTTCAATATTAAAAGGGGAAAAAAAAACCTAATTATATCACAGAAGCAAAAACCTGGTAAGTAAAATGACCATTATGTAGCAGGCTTCCTATAATTATTACTGTTCATTTTTGCAACTGGGAGTTTGAGGGTTTGAATGTTATTTTCCAAGCCATAAGTATGAAAAAAAGCAATTTATTTACTTTAGAGTTGATCACCAGGAATTAATTTTCACCCATGCCTTCGAACCTTTTTTTTTTTTTATTAGTTTTCGGTGTACAACACAATGCAATAGTTGTACTCTTTACCCCCCAAAGTGAAAACCCCCCTCCCCCAGTTTGCCACCCCACTCCCCCCCCCCATATCATACATATCCATCACAACTCCCCTGACTCCCCTCCACAGCATACTCCACATCCCGTGACCACCCACATATTCAGTTGCAGTTGGCATACAATACTATACATCAGCTTCAGGTGTACAATACAGTGATCAAGCCTCTACTCCATCCATGAAGTGGTCTCCCTAACAAGACATGTGACTATCTGACACGCCACAAAATTTTTACAACATTATTATATTCCCCGAACTGTCTAATCCCTTCCCCTTCCCCCCCATCCCCACCCCCCTCCCAACTAGCAACCCTCAGTTTTTCCTCTACATCTATGAGTCTGTTTACTTTGATCGTTCACTCAGCTCTTCAGACTCCACACACAAGTGATATCACATGGTACCTGTCCTTCTCCGACTGACTTATTTCTCACAACATAATAGTCTCTTCACAACATTATCAATTACATTCCCAGAACTGCCCCCATATCCCTGCGGCAACATTGTAGTCCCACATACACTGTCCAAAACCCTCCCCCTCTCCCTCTTCCCCACTCCCTCCCAACCAACAACCATCAGTTTTTCCTTTATATCTGCTTGATATGACGTCAATCTTCTTAAATTGTCTCTCTGGGTTAGCTTGTTTACCCCTTTCTTTTGTTTAAAAAAGTCCTTTTAACATTTCTTGCAATGCTGGCTTGGTGGTAATGAATTCCTTAAGCTTATTCTTTTCTGAGAAGCTCTTTATTTCTCCTTCAATTTTAAGTGATAGCCGTGCTGGGTAGAGCAATCTTGGTTGTAGGCCTTTATTTTGGGTCACTTTGAGTATCTCCTGCCACTCCCTTCTGGCCTGCAGAGTTTCTGTAGACAAGTCAGCTGTTAGTCTAACAGGAGTTCCTTTGTATGTAACCTGTTGTCTTTCTCTTGCAGCCTCTAGGATTCTGTCTCTGTCTTTAACCTTTGCCATTTTAACTATGATGTGTCTTGGTGTGGACCTGTTTGGGTTCAGCTTGTTTGGAACCCTCTGCACTTCCTGGGCATGTATGTTGATTTCCTTTACCAGGGTAGGGAAGTTTTCAGTCATTATTTTTTCAAATACCTTTTCAACTCCTTGCTTCTTCTCTTCTCCTTCTGGTATCCCTATGATTCGAAGGTGGTTGCGCTTCACCTTGTCCCATAGGGCTCTTAAACTATTTTCATTGTTTTTTATTCTTTGCTGTGCCAACTGGGTGAGTTCTGCTATTTTATCTTCCAAATCGCTGATCCGCTCCTCTGCTTCATCTACTTTACTGGTGATTCCTTCGAGTGTGTTCTTCATTTCAGTTATTGTATTCTTTAGTTCTAACAGGTTGTTTTTTATGGTTTCCCTATCCTTCTTTATGTCCTCGCTAAGTTCCTTAAACATTCTTATCATCAGTGTTCTAAACTGTGTCTCTGAAAGGTTGGATCCCTCTGTTTCATTTGGTTCCATTTCTGGAGGTTTCTTCTGATCTTTTACTTATGACATGTTTCTTTGTTTCCCCATTCTGGCTGTCGCTCTGGGATTGCTTTGATGTATTAGATAGATCACCAGGAGAGCCCTGGCTGGATCACGCAGGCACACAGCTCACAGCCCAACACTCCCAGGAGAACTCCCAGTCTCAGCCTGTCCCAATCAGCTGCTCGCAGATCAGGCCGAGCAGCCCGACAACCAATCACCAGCCTGGCAACTCTGCAAGCGCAGTGTGGAAAGCAGAGACCCAAGGCGGCTTGCGTGCTCCCGTGTCTCAGTGAGCAGCCTATTGGAGTCGGATCACTCCCACTAGGCGTTTCCCTGGCAACACAGCACAAGCCGAGCGGAGGGTGGGGATCCGAGGCCGCAGGCACATGCATGCATGCACGCATGCACGCACACACTTTGCCAATTCCACCAGACCAATTACGTCTAGGACCTGATCCTTCGTGGGAGGGCCCAAGCCCGACAAAATGGCGCCCTCCTTACACCACTCGCGGTGCAAGCTCTGCACCACGGGAACAACAATGCAAAAACCTCCAGCCTTTGCAGCAAAGGTGCTCAGCTCAGTCCGTCCCTGCAGGCTCCCGGCTCACACAGCCACTCCCTCCACCAGGAACCAGGTAAGTGCTCACCGGCGAGCACGCCCGGGCGCTGGCCCCACTGATTCTCCAGCTGCTCTTAGCCTCACCGAGCTGAGGAAAGAGAGTCCTTACTAATTACTGCCGGCTATCTTAGAACTCCTCTTCCTGGCAAAGGAGCTCTGGGCTGGTGAGCTTGGGGTGAGGCCGGAGCATCTCTCCCCCAACAGGAGAAGCTTCCCCACAGCTGGGACCTCCCTCACAGGGCTCGCCCTCTCTCATCTCTGCCCGTCCTACCAGACCTGATGTGGCTTCCTCTTTAAGTTCTTCGTTTAGTGGTTCTGTTCCTCCAGTGTTCCAGGGACCTCCAGGGTTGAATGCTGTATAATTTGCTTGTAATTTTGGTGTGATCCTGGGAGGCAGTTAACACAGCGTCTGTCTATTGCGCCATTTTACCGGAAGTCTCCTTTCGAACCTTTTTGAAGGACTGTATCATTCCTCTTTCTCCTTGCTATCTTTTTTTTTTTGAGGGCAGTGTCACTGGCCCTCACATGGGGGACCCGAACCGGGGCCACTGGCTTCCCAAGCCAGCGCTTAACCACCGCGCCACTCAGCTGGCCCGCCATTAATTTTTAAGGGATAGTTTTCTGTCTGTTCTTCTCAGGCCACATGGACAAATAGATTCCCTGCCCTTGCCAATCACAGAGCTTAATGCAGAGCTCATTCTAGCTACTCACATTCTCTAAATACTTTTTTTTCATCTGGATCAAGAAAAACTGAACTCTACAGAATTGCTGGAACCCATCTGGATAATTTGTTAAATCCTCCAATATTGACTGCCATAATCATTTACCAATTATTACTAAATCTATGTCTACACTGTTAGACTTCATCTAATCACCACTCTATATAACAACATTGTACAGAGGACTTATGGATGTCATATAGTATGTGAAAAGAAAAAAAGAAAAAAAAAGAAAATGGTAGGAGAGGAACACAAGATTTTTATAAAACAGTAAGATAAAGACCAGGGAAAGAGAAAAAAAAGAGTTAGTTAGTGTTCTATGAGAAGCCAGAGGAAAACCAGAAGTTATTCTATGCAACATTATACATCAGATATGATGCTGGCCATGCTACATGCATTAATCATGCTCCTAAGATCAATCCTAAAAGATATTTTTGTCTACATTTTGCAATTGAGGTTGAGAGAGGTTAAGTAACTTCTCATGTTCATTCAGTGATAGAACTGTAACCTTTACCAGATTTCTTGATTCCAAAGATCAAAATAAACACCATTTTTAAATTAGTGTTAGCATGGTATATCTTTCTCCTACTCCTTGCCTGAATCTTATTGTTAAAGATTAACTTACCTGAATCTTATTATTAAAGTGGGTTTCTCTGTTTTTGGTCTTGTCTTTTTATCCACTCAGAATTTCCATCTTTCAATTGGTACATTTAAACCTTCCACATTTAAAGTGATTATTGATATTGTTGGATTAATACCAGCCATCTTTTTAACTGATTTTTACTTGTCATATTTCTTCTTTGATTCCTTTTCCTCTTTTCCTTTTTATGCCTTATCTGATTTTAATGTAGCATTTCTATAATTCCATTATATCTCCTATCTTAGGATATCATTTATACTTCTTTTTAAAAACTTTTGTTGGTTACGCTAGAGTTTACAATATATATTTTTAAATAACCTAAGTCAACCATCAAATAACACTACATGGTTCCATATGCAGTATAGGTACCTTATAGGAGAGTATCACCAAATTCTCCCTCCCATCATTTGTGACATTGTTGTCATTTATTTCATGTATCCATATGCTATAATCAACCAATACAGCGTTACTATTATTGTTTTAAACAAACCATTAATCTTTTAGACTAATTATATATGAGAAAAGTTTAAATTTTTCTTTTACCTTAATTTACTCTTGCTCTGACACTCCTTTCTTTATGCACATCCAAGTGTCTAACCTATGTCATTCTTTCTCCTGCCTAAAGTACTTTTTAAAACATTTTTTGCAGGGCAGATGGCAATGAAGTTCCTCAATTTTTGTCTGAGAAAGTCTTTATTTCTCTCCCACTTTTAAAGAATAATATTGTTGAATACAGAATTCTAAGTTGGTGAGCTGTTTTCTTTCCATTCTTTGAAGATTTCACTATACTCTCTTCTTTCTTGCATAGTTTCTGATCAAAAGTCTGCTATAATTTTTACTTTTCCCTCTATTGGCGAGGTGATTTTCCCCCCTCTGGTTTCCTTGAAGATTTTCACTCTGATTTTATGTGGCTTGAGAGGTGTGGGTTTTTTGGTATTTATTTTTCTTGGTGTTCTCTGAGCTTCTTGGATTTGTGGACAGCATCTGTCATTAAATTTGGAAAATTTTCAGTCCGTATTACTTCAAATACTTCTGCTCTGTTCTCTCTTCCCTCTCGTTCCAGTATTCCAATTATGTACATGTTGTACCTTTTGACATTGTCTCACAGGTCCTTTTTCTTTTTTTTTTTTTTTTTTTTTTTTCCTTTGCACTTAGTTTGGGAACTTTGTATTGGCCTACCTTCAACTTCACTGATTTTCACCCTCAGCTGTGTCAAGTCTACTGATGAAGCCACCAAAGGGATTCTTCATCTCTGTTACTATATTTTTTTTTTTATTTCTAGCATTTCCTTTTGTTTCTTATAATTTCCATGTCTCTACTTACAGTGCCCATTGATTTTTGCTTATGGTCTGCTTTTTCCATTAGAGACCTTAACATATTAATTATCCTCATTTTAAATTCCCTGTATTCTAATTCCACCATTTGTCACATATCGAGTCTGGTTCTGGTGATTCTTTCTCTTCAGGCTCTGTATTTTTTTTTCACCTTTTGGCTTACCCTGTACTTTTTGTTGTTGTTGTTAAAGCTGTACTATCAAGGAATAGGAAGTGAAGATTTACATAAGATGTTAGTGTGAGGATTTATGTTTTAAGCTGGCCAAGAGTTGGGTTGTGTTAAACATTTGCTGTATCTACAAGTACAAGAGGCTTCAAATTCCTCTAGTGTCCTCGTTTTTGTCTCCCCTTGGCGCTGAGACCTTGCTATGTATTTTCAGCTATAATCCAGTGTTGTCATATTGGAGACTTTTGGTGTGATGTTAGGTAGGGTGTAAGGGAGGGGTTCATTATATAACGTTTAAATGTTGTCACCATTTTTCAGCAAGCCTGTATCACAGGCTGTTGCCATCACAATTATTTCTGTCCTTCCTTCAGTAGTATAGCTTTTCCTCCCTGTTTCTACTCTCTTCCCTGGTTGCAGCATTCCCAATATATTTCCTTGAAACCCTGTCCCCTATTGAATATATTTTTTTTGTTCCCAATTTAGACGAGACAGGAAGTTCAAGGGAATGGGGAGAATTTCTCTTTTTCCTGCTGGGATAAAGTTTTAGAATTGTGCTCTGGCAAAAATCCTTTTGCCTTTAGGAAACACCTATGTTATAGAGAAGTCCAAGGGCATATCTCACTATGTTGGTTTTTCTCACTGCTCCCTGTCAGGGTCACAAGGGATTCTTTCAAATGGCTGGGCCCCAAGAATTCCTCACTCTCAAGCTAATCCACTCTCAGCCTGCAGCAAGTTGTCAAAATCACCCTCTAAGTATTTCTACCATTTTATTCCAGTAGCTTTTGCTCCAGATGAGATCTCTGTTGCCATATCTCCCTGAATGCCCTTGTGTCTACAGGCTTCAAGGTAGTGGTTTGCCCTGAACCCTCAGTTCTCGGACGAGTCCAAGCAAAGGAGATGAGTTTTCAGTTTGTCCAGGTTTTATTGTTGTAAAGATGGGTGTGACAACCTTCAAGCTCTTTACATTGTCAGAGGTGAAACTGGAAGAAATCATCCTTTTGGATGAGGAAATTAATAAAGAATACGTTAAAGCTTGACTATTCAGATGTAGCCAAACTCTAAAGAACTGAAGTCCTTTCAGAAATTGTATTATTCATTTTAGGTATTTAAACTCCATCTATACGTAACGGAAAGTGATCGAAGTTTCAAGATTTTTTTCTCCACTTCTACCCATGACTTTACCACACACAACAACAGTCCATTAAATACTCTTTGGGTAAGAAAAAAAAGAAGGGAAGAGAAGGGAAGGGAGGGGAGGGGAGGGGAAGGGAAGGGGAGGGGAGGGGAAGAGAGAAGAGAAGAGAAGAGTTCATTATCAAAAAGTTTGGGAATAAAGGCTCAGAAAAATCTTGCATTAAACATCTCATATTCAGTGCTACTTACACCAATTTTTTTCATATTTATCTAATTATGGAATCACTTTATTCTTATTGCCTATTAACATCTATGACAGGCAGAGTAGTGTCACACCAGAGAGGTCCACATCCTAATTCTCAGAACTTGTGAATGTGTTACTTTACTGGCAAAAGGGACTCTGCAGGTGTGATTAAATTAAGATCTTGAGATGGGGTGGTGATCCTGGATTATCTGAGTGGGTCCAATATAATCACAGGTGTCCCTGAGGAAGGCAGGAAAGTCAGAAACAGAGAGGAGGCAATGTTAACATGGAAACAGAAAGGGATCTGAAAAAGCTATGCTGCTGGCTTTGAAAATGGAGGAAAAGACTACAAGCCAAGGAATGAAGGCAGCGTCTAGCAGCTAAACTAGACGGGATCTCCCTTAAAGCTTCCAAAAGAACCAATGTTGCTGAGACCTTTAATTTATTTAGCACAGAGAGACTGATTTTGGACCTCTGACTTCCAGAATAATAATATAATAAATGTGTATTGTTTTAGCACTAATACGGTGCTAATTTTTTCCAGAAGCAATAGAATACTAACAAAATACCTTATTATGTTAGTTTCCAATGAAACAGCCTCTGGGAAATGCTACAGTATAGGCAAGGCATGACAACATTAGGAATTAAGAGGGATAAAGAGAAATAGACTCTGTCTATACTCTAAGTAACCCTACAAGTTAGCAGAGTAGATAGAAGTATAAAGAGCTGATATAATACAGAGTAGTTTTAAAAATGATTTCATTAAGATATCATTATTGAGGGATTACAAAAAAGTGAGAAATTAATTTTTACCAGGTATATTTCAGAAATTTAACAAATATTTATTCTAAACTTACTGTGTGATAGAGTACCAGGCAAAGTAGCTATAGAGATGAATGAGAAATGGTTTATGTTCCTCCTCTGATAAATTCTTTTGCACAAGAGCCAAGCCAACCAAAACAAGACTGGTTGCAGTCTATATTAAGAGTAAAAACAGCATTATTAGGTTTGCATAGTTGGAAGTATTTAAATTATTGAATGTGAGAATGCAATGAGAAAGTATACATTTCTCTGGTCTAAAACATTAATTTCTAGGCATATTAGCAATATGGATATAGAAGTGGCATTTTAACCTCTCATTTCATTCATAAATGCTTCATAAGCATCTCATTTCATCCTCAAAATATCTAGGAATAAAAACATTAGTACCATCATTACTGCCTGCAAAATAGAAAAACTGGCAGTCTAAGAGCTAGCATCCCTACCACTTTCTCTACCTATGAAAATCTTTAACCCTAGGCAATTGAGAACTGGTAAGGTTTGTGAGCACTGGGATGGCATGATCAAACCTGTGAATCTCATTATTCTTTGCATGTCATGACTTGTCATCCTAAATCACTAGAGAGGTCCAATAGAAATTAGCAGTAACATCTCCCTTCACTGTGAGGAGTGTTCCCTTACTATAGAAAACTAAGTATAGAGAGCATTGTTTATCAATAAATAAGTCACAAAATATGGAGTATATATACTTTGTGTTAAAACAGCTGGTATCTCTGGGACAAGAAATTAGAAGTTAGAAAGGAAACCACTTAATTTACCTACACATTCCAGTCCCCAGAAGACAAATATACATTATCATTGGGAATACTCCCTGGGTGCAGAGTCTGTAGCTCACCTTTGCTTTGTTATAAATCGAAATAGGAGGCTCAAGTCTACATATAGTTCTTAAGAAATATATTCATTTTACCTCTAAATTCTAAGTTCTTATGAAACTTTGTTTTAATCCAGATAAAAGAATAAAAGTCATTATTTCAGTGATTATTTAAGTCATAAACCTTGAGAAATGGTTATCAGAGGCAGTTAATGACCTAGCCTTTCAGCTAATGGAGGTTAACACTCTAATAAACCATTTGTTAACTGCGGCAATTGACTGATTGCAAAAGAATTACAGCTATTATAACTCTTTTATGAGTGATAGGAGGGAAAGACACAGTTGGATAGGGACAGCATGTACAAGCACACCAAAAGGTGACTATAGAGAAAATTCTTGTCACCTGACATGAAAAGTTTCCCTTTCCAAAGAATGAGAAGGGGAGAGCAGCTGCCATGATATAAAACTATAGAAAACTTTAGTTTTGATATAAAAGTAAAAATTCCCCAAACTAAGCATGCCTGAAGCACTCAAATGTATCCTCAGTAAAAATGAACACTGAATACTCTGATGAAAGTTTGGAGTCACACACACACTGAGAGAACTTCTGCCTTCACATGGAAATGTCTTTTCAAATGAAATTAAAATACTTCTCAAAAATATGTATTTTTGAGGATTCAAAATTGGAATCATATGTCCCTGACAATTAGCGAGAATTTTTTTTTAATAAGGTAATTTTAAAAGTATAAGAGTAGGCATTATCTTTCTAAATCAGAAAGTCAAGAATATGCAGTTTTGGTTAGTATATTTAATGAGTGTGAGGAGAGGGGGAAGTAAAAATAAATGGCTTAAGTCACATGGATTTTTATTGCTCAGTTGTAGAAAAGAGTTTAGAGTTGTTAGGTAGTCCATGCTGGTGGAAAACTTCAGCTCCACAAAGTTGTCAGAGACCCAGATTCCTTCTCACACACCATTCCAAAACTCTAAGATATGGCGCCTTCTTCATAATGAAGGCTACGAGAGCTCCTTCCACTAAATTGGTGTTCTAGACAGCAGGATGAAGGGAGAGAGCAAGAAAGCCCCGACCCTTTGTGTAGTGGAGAATTCATTTTACCCAAAGAGAGCCCTGGACTTTGCCCTCAGCTACTAGAGGTGATCTTGTGGCCCCTGAAATTCTCCACATGTCTTTGCCTGGGGGATTTGGCCAGTGGGTGGTCTAACAGTGTGATTTCTGACGGGGTTCACACAGTACAATTCTAACTTCCAGAGGCATTGGAGACTCTAGGTATTAGCCCCATCTCCTGGAGGGGCTGGAGATGTCAGGTCAGCCACACAAGCAGTGCGTGAGTCTCAATGAAATCTCTGGATACCAAGGTCAGGGTGAGTGTCCCTGGTTGTCAAGACTCCACGTGTATTGTCATTATCATGTCCAGAAGGAGTTTACACCATCCACAACTCCATGGGGAGGCGACAAAGGAAATCCCTGCTTTTGAGTCCCTACTGGATTCTGCCTTATCATCCCTTTAGCTGGCTAATTTCAATCTGTACTTTTTTCCTGGAATTAACCATAACTGTAAGTATAACAGCTTCACACTGTGAGTTTGTCTAGTGTATTATCAAATGCGAGAAGAGTTTGGGAGCCCCTTGAACTTGCAATTGGTGTCAGACAGGAGGGAAGTTTTGTGTGGATGCTGTTCCCTCTAAACTGTGTAGTTAGCCTCCCACCACCTGGTTGGTCTGGGCTGATATCATTGGAAGCCCTTTTGCTTCCCAAGTAAAGAAAGGCTGAGCCCTAACTGAGTTGTGTCAGTAAACTCTTACAAGACTGCATTTGTCCTCTCTGCCTCCTTTTGTCACCTATTTTATTCCTGTCTAAAAATTGAAAGCATTTGGTTGTTCTCTTTCAAACTATGTTTCTTTACAACCCAATAGTAGTGTTTCCAAAGTCTGCCGAGACGTCCCTGGACACCGATCCTTTCACAGCATTACCTCCTTCGATCCACAATGATGTGGTTTTAAATCTGTCCCTGGGTCTCTTGATCAGTCTCTGATGCCAATGTCACCTGTACTTGCATTCTTTACATTTCTACACAGCAACCAATTTGAAGCAAGTATAGATTTTATCCCATGAGCTTATATGCAAGAAAAAGAGCTCTCTTTATATTTATAAAAGCAAACTTAATTAATTTTACTGTGCTGAAAACAACACACACCACCTCCTTTTTTCCAGAAATGCCACTGAGTTGGGGAAGAGAGGGTGATTATATGGTTCCTGTGGGGTGGGAGAGGTGGCAGAGGGTGGGCACCTAGTCCTTTGTGTAGTCATATGACCTCAAGGCATTCAGGAGACATTTTCATCTTTTTACTGTCAGCACAGATCACTGCAATCTCAACCCCACAATCTTATCAAGTCAGCTGCTCTCTGCCAAATACATCTGAGTCCTTAAAATGCTCATGGGGATGATTTTCGTGATTCTGCTCTTTGGTGAGGCTCCAAGAAACTCTGTAATGATGTCCCAAGGCTGTCTACCAAGACACTCCTTGTAGTCACCTCTCCAGCTCTCCCAACATGCCAAGCAATGGGAACTCCAAGGCTGTGCAGTCTCTATGGCTCCCCCTTGAAGGGACACAGGCTTTCTCTGCTGCCAGATCTACCAAACCTATCTGGAGGTTCTATTTTCCCCCTAAATCCTCCCAGCCTTCCATGGAAAGAGTCCAAAAGAGACAGGTTTGGGAAACCACCAATGTCTATGTTGTCCTCCATTCCCTCTGTCCTGGGCAGCTAGTCTAGTCTCAGAACCCAAAACATCCAGAGAAGAGTGATCACATATTTTCCTATTTCCTCAGTGGCCTCAAAGTCTGGACTTTCAAATAGAAAATCCTTGACCGTTTTTCTGGGTTATGGTTATTACAGAGAGGCATCGTGCCATGATCTTAAAGTGTGGCCCTCAGACCAATAGCATCAGCATCACCTACAAACTTGTTCAAACGTGAAATTGCAGACGACACCCCTACTTACTGACTCAGAAATTCTGGGAGTGGTACCCAGCAGTCTGGCTTTCAGAGCCCTTCAGGGGATTCTGATTCATGCTCAAGACTGACAAACATAAGGCAAGGTTAACTTCTAGAATCGGACTGCTTGGTTCTTATGAGCTGTGTGACCCTGGGCAAGTGGCTTAACATCTCTGTGCCTTCTTCAGTTACTACATATATAAGCTGGATAATACTTGTATTTATCTCACATTGAAGCTTTTGTAATGATTACATGGGCTCATAAATGTAAAGTACTTAAGCCAGGGCCTGGCATGTAGTAAGGACTATAAAGATAGGTACTATTTTTGTTATATCTTCTCACTGAAACTCAAATTGCAAAAAGGACTGGGTCAACAGATAATGTCAGGGAATGAACATCAGTTACTATTTCAATATACCAGCCCACAAAACTTACAGGAACTAGCACTGCTTTCCTTCAAGTCCTTGAAGCTCATTCTATAATTCACATTTTTAATTAGTCGACTTTCTCACTTTTTACTTCAAGATAAAAACTGCATTGAACCATACAAAAAAAAACAAAAAAGATTTTCTAAAATAAACCATTCAGTACTTTACCAAATGAACGGAACAATTAGGCGGGAACAAATTTTGATATTCTGTCAAACGCTGTTGATCCACTGGCTGACCCAAGCACTTTCTTACTGTTTTGAAACATTCAGATACTGTGTGAAAGACTCATGCCACTGGCTGGGATATTGGAAAGAGTTTCAAAATGCAAATTCTTTTTTTCAATAGGATTTGACCTGTATAATCACGTACTGCCTGAGCTTACCATTCCTATTTAATAAATTACCCTTTGAAAGAAATTGCTCACTCATTCACATGAGGTGAATTTAATTCTTCACGGAGTCTGATGTCCCATTTAGTAATTTAGGTAATTTACTAAACATTAGTTATTTACTCTAGTTTCCAGAAAACACTCACCTCGTCTGATTCATCAGCACTCCGCCAGAGATGAGGTCAGCCACACATTTGGAAATTAATACATTTCACAATTTTGTGAAGTTTTATCACCTATGTGACTAATGATCCATTTCTTATTTAAGAGAGAGTGTTATCCTGGTGTCACCACTAACTCTCTGAAAGTTTTCCACAAGAAAAGGGTAGCTCTGTTAATGAAAATGGAGGACAATTGGTAACAGCCAAAAATCTTTGCCTTTACTACTTTCTTGTAAAGAATATTCAAGAAGGCATGTAACAGGCAAAAATATTTAAGGATTAGCTACATTTTCTAAATGCTCCAATCATCTGTCTTATTTGGGTTTGCTTGTTTCCCTTACCACATTCAAAGTAAACAATAGCCTGGTGTCAAAAAAAAAGAAAGAAAAACAATAGCCTGGTGTCAAGCATCCTACTGAAAACAAATACATACAGAAAAAAAAAAAAGACACCCTTTCCATATAATATGAAATATCTGGGTATTTGAAAATATCACTATTTTGGTTAATCTTTCAAGCTTGATGTTGGTGATGTTTGGCATCATGGAAACATGACAACAATAAAGTTAAAACAGATTAAATAAAATCACATGCTTAAACTGGAGAGAGCCCTATTGATGAATCATCCCATCTAACTCTTTCATTTTACAAACAGGAAAATGCAAGGCCACATTGTCACCCTACTGTAAGTTTAAATGCTTCTTGCAACAATCTGGATTTGCAAACACATGGACTTAAAATTAAATACCTTGCAAACCTAATCTTTTCATAAGTAGGGGTGCTTCTTCATTTTCTAGGGACTCCCCTGGCCATTGGGAGCTCTGAAACAAAGACCTCATCTCTTACAATGGGCTCACCACGTGATAGACGAAGTAAGACATACATGAAATTATAAAACAAGATACTAGTTTAGATGGAGGAAATGCATTCTGGAATAGAATGGCAGGGCATCATGCTTAAAGCAGATGGTAAAAGACCTGTAGTGTTATGCCAAGAGAAATCAGCCCTATCTATTAATAAGAGCAAATATTAATTGATTTTATTATGTGCTGCTGAGTCTTACCTACATTACTTCATGAAATCCTTATAATAACCCTGTGAGGTAGGCTCCATCAATATCCTTTTCACATATGATAGAACTGAAGTAACAAGAAGTTAGTGGGTTTTCCCAAGTCAAATGGACAAATGGCAAAATTGGGACTCAAACTTGCCTGGCTCCAATGCCTCGTTCCCTTCACTGTCTGTTCTTGAGCAGGGGAATGACTGGATGAAGTGATTTTTCTAGATTAATTTGGCAACAGCACGAAGCATGCACTGTCCTTTTCCTGGCCCACGGCACAAGCAGGAATGCTTAACTGCAGTTTCCTTTAGCCATTTAGAGATTTATAAGAAAGTCGTTTCAGACTTCTTGGATTTCAGGATGTTCATTTCTTTTAGCTTCAACATTTTGTTTTTTAAGCATGAGCTGTGACCTGACCACTTCCTTATTCTCAGTCTCCCTACCCCCACCCTTCTTTATCTCTCAGTAGAGCCAATTTTCCCCACCCCCACCCCCCTCTCTCTCTCTCTCTCCACACACACACACACACACACACACACACACACACACACACACACACCATATTGCTTTCCTAAGGGCCTTGGGGGCAAAGACAAAGCAACTCCCACCCAGGCTAATTACCAGAATACACAGAAAAAGGGGAGAGGGGAGGGAGGGAATGTGCTCAATATAATTACAAACAATTGCACACAAAGCTTCCTCCATGCTTAATGCTGAAATGTATCCGTTCAAACTAATTAGTTTTGGGGGTATTGCTAATAAATCCTAATATTTCTCAAAGAGAAATGGTTTGTAACTTAATTTATATTAAGCTGTTACTGAACTTTTTTTGCTAATTAAATCTGGGCTTCAACAGCAGTTAATCTCAGGAACAATGTGAAAATGTAAATAATGTAATAAAGTGAATAATTCTGCATGTTCCCCGCCTCCTCGCCCCAAGCAACAGGCTTCTGGGCCCTGAGTTCCTGTGCATAAGAGCAAAACAAGAAACTGTTCCTGGCCCCCTCAGAACAGAACATTTGCTTTTTAATAATCACATCTATTAATATATGCTGCATGTATTTCCTTCAGAGAATCGATCAGCCGTTGTAAATTTTGAAGGTTAGCTTTGGAGGTGTCTTCTATGGACAAATGACTTGTCAAGGTCTGCCCTGGGAAGATTAACTAAACAGCATGGAGGCACCAGGCAATCTCCAAGGACAATGACAGGCCTGAAGGAACATCCCAGAGCATGTATGCCTGCTCTCTTTAAAATGTCAAATCTTCAAATCGCCTTTGGTCATCTCACCAGTGAAAACACCTGCTCAGCTATGCATTCTTCCTCTTCGCACCCATCTACTGAAAGCCCCAGCCCATAGGGGATGAAATGAGGCCAGTAATATGATGTCTGACAATTAAGTTCACGAACTTATTGCAACTATGTTGCTAACCTTTTTTGATATCAGAGGGATTATTCACTATGAATTTGTACCAACTGGACAAACAGTTAACCAAGTTGACTATTTGGAAGTGCTGAAATGGCTGTGTGAAAAAATTAGACGACCTGAACTTTTCGCCAACAATTCATGGCTCTTGCATCATGACAATGCACCAGCTCACACGGCCCTGTCTGTGAGGGAGTTTTGAGTCAGTAAACAAATAACTGTATTGGAACACCCTCCCTATTCACCTGATCTGGCCCCCAATAGCTTCTTTCTTTATCCAAAGATAAAGGAAATATTGAAAGGAAGGTATTTTGATGACATTCAGGACATCAAGGGTAACACGATGACAGCTCTGATGGCCATTCCAGAAAAAGAGTTCCAAAATTTCTTTGAAGGGTGCACTAGGCACTGGCATCAGTGCATAACTTCCCAAGGGGAGTACTTCGAAGGTGACCATAGTCAGCAATGAGGTATGTAGCACTTTTTCTAGGATGAGTTCATGAACTTAATTATCTGACCTTTGTACATCCAAGGTCTGCAGGAAAATCCAAGAGCATACACAAAACACTGAGTTTAAATTTGGTTCCAATTTTCAAACTACCTAAGGAATTGGAATTTAACATATTCTGCTCCTTTTGTACCATTTGACTATTCCTTCTGTGGGTTTCTGAATAACAAGATAGTAGGGAGGATGGAGACTTCTAGACTCATACAAGCATATTTGGCATCAGTAGGTTTTATAGTCCCTACAAGTTCTACATGATGAAATTTTGAATTGGATATCAGTGTGTGTCACAGTCTCCTCCAATTAAAACTGAACCTAGCAACAGCTATGCCAGGACTCTGTGGTATATACCTAATGAGAAAAACTTTTGCTAACATTGACCCATCACTAAAGGCTCTTTCATCACACTATGGATTACAGAGAAACATTAGGCTGGTCTCACCAGAAGAAAAATTTCTTGAGCATGGTGGCCAATATCACAGACATCCATCCAAATCAGAAATGCTAGGCTTGTTACTAAGAGTATAATAATATTTAAAATATAGAGGAATGAAAAAGGATATGGATTATGTGATTATACATTGACAGCAGAAGGAGCAAGAACAAGTGGTCAGAGAAGCCAGCACTGTGAAAATTAGTGTCAGAACTGGGAAAAATAAAACTTTATATCATCATAATTCGTGACATCTACACTATTATAGGAGTGCCTGGAGAGTTAACTGAAATCAGCCAGATGTAGCATATATTTGGGTTAGTTCTAAAATACCCCATTTTCCTTCTCACATTTCTTATTTCTCCAAAATAATTATACAAACTATACTGCAAAGCCCAGAGGGGAAATTCAACTTTTATGAAGAAAACATGAAAAACCTTACCCAAGAAAAATATGTTTCAATGTTTTTCTCCTCTGCTTCCCTGGTCTCTCATCTATTTTAATTAAAATTCTCTATTTTGGGGACAAGTGATTTCATATCCTAAGAAGCAAACAAAAAATTACCCTTTCCACAGTGTTTTCTAGCCTTTCACTGATTTCTTGTAGGTCAAAAAAATTCTTTTACAAAATCCATTAAACTAAAATGAAACAAACTAAATGATTTTAATATGGACATTTTTTTTTACTCTTGAAATTATTCCCCCATTGTTATATATTATATATGTCCTTTCACTTTTATTTACACAGACACAATATCATTTATTGCCAATATATCTCTGAACAGCAGAAGATCAGAGAAATTTTTCCTATTTTGTCAACTAGTAACCTTTTAATATTAGGAAGAACCACTTCTTTGGAGGCCTTTATTCTTCTTTAAGCCAATCCTCAACCTATTATTTGATATATCCGCCTACACATGAGGTACATGCAGGCATATTTCATTCCCTTTGGCCATTTTTGTGTTTGGGATAAATCAGAGAAAACATAATACTCTAAATGAAACAGTGATTTGTAGCATGGTTTTCAAAGATTCACATATTGCAAAATTGCTACTAAAAGATAAAATATTCAGGGAGGATTGTTTTTCCCTTCAGATCATTACTACATGAATATAAAAATATCTGTCTATATCTATCCAGTTATGTAGAACTATTTTTCCCATACAATTGCTCAAAGAAATTATACAATTTACCAGGCCAAAAACTTTTGTGATACTCCTGGAAAATTACTCTATACACATGTAGCACTTGATCTTTTCCAGGAATTTTCCAGGAGCACAGTTTCATTTGGTTTTCATATGGATGGGAGAGCCAGTATCAGTTCCATTTTAGAGATGAGAAAATCCAGTGCTTAATGTCAGAGGCTCCCAAACCCTTGATCAATTATCTTTTTATTGTGCCATAACAATATGCTTTTTTTCTTTCATTGTTTTAAAAATACAGTTACCAAGATGCTCATTATAAATTAAGATTTTTAATTCTATATGTAAAGACAGACACATAAATTCTTCCATAACTCAACAAAACTAGACTCCAATAATGTCTACAATAATTTGTATGAAATATTTACACTGTAGTTATGTGTATTGTATATCTTAAAGAGCAGCAGTCAACAAACTACAGCCTACAGGCCCAATCTGGTGAGCCATCTTGTGTTTTGTTGTTATTGTTTTTTAATAGCCTGTGAGTTAAGAATGGTTTTACATTTTTAAATAGTTGAAAAACAATATTTCATCATGACTGAAAATTATATGGAATTCAAATTTGAATGTCCATAAATGAAGTGTATTGGAATACAGCTGTACATTCATTTACATATTGTTTTTGCCTTTGTTACCAATTTGAGCAGTTACAACAGGGACCACGTGGCTCAAAAGCCAAAAATATTTATTATCGGACCCGTTACAGGAAACGTTTGCCACGACTGTTATAGAGTATAGCATTTCTCAATCCTACTATAAATTACTTTTTCTTGCTCAGGAAACAAGAGAATGCCTATATCTGGAACACCCTCTATACAATACTCATAGTATTTCTGTCCTTAGATAGGGAGATGGAAGTTAAGGAACTTCTGGGAACATGGTTCTCTTACTAATACTAAAAAGGACAAAAAATTCTACATGACACAGGAATCACATATTGGGTAATTTGGAAGTTTCCAGAACATAACCAACCCCATTATGTAGAGAGGGAACTACAGTATGGAGGTATAGGAAATTTTAACAGCCTGTGCCTGGGAACTCTTACCAAACTCTTTATAGTAGCAGTATTGGAACACTTTTCCAAAGTGAAGCAGAGAAAGAAGTTCCTTTAATTCCTAGCCTCTAACAGGGATGTTTTTAGGAACAGCAACCCACACTTCTCTTTCCCCAAACCTAACAAAACTACAAAATGTCCAAGTCAGTCCACAGACAGCGGGCCCAGTTACCTCTGGACATGGGTCTACTGCAAGTCACAGTACATAACAAAGTGAAAACTTCAGGCCATAGCCTCAAACTTCTGGACAGTCTGTTAAAGGGACCAACACACCTGTTAAAGATATAATGGCAAGCTGCCATGTTTTGCAGTAGTCAGAAGTTCAGTGTCATGTAAAAGACTTTTGTCCCTAGTGAGAGATAATGAGCTTGTTCCTTCTTGATGATTTATGGGATGCAAATGAGAACCTGGCTGATTGAGGCTTTGGAAGATGCAAGTTTTCTGCTCTTGGCAGTAGTACCAGGACCCTAGAGAACATGGTTTAACTGCTTCAGTTCCATTACTGCCATCAGAAAAAGTTGAATAACAAATTATGCCAGGTAAATATAAATAATACTTATTTCACTCAATTTGCTGGCTGAAAAGCGCTCTGAACTTCTTTCCTGAACCAACCTATAATATTGTGATAAACAGTGACTGACATGCTCCATGCAACCAGCTGGTCCCTAAATTATTACCCCTCCTTTAATCTTAATCTTACGTGCTTATATTTAGGCCTCTACATTCACTTCCTATGAGCCAGACTTTTGCTCCGAGCCATTTAATGTAACTCAATAAACAATTCAATTCTGGCAGAGTATGAAAGAATTTCAAGGGACTAGTGTTACAGAGCTCAGGTTAAGGAGTACAATCTTGTATCACAGACTTCACTTCAACTAAGCATTAAATAAGTCCTTCTGTCCAATACAGGAACCTCCAGCCAGACAAGACTATTTCAACTTAAATTTAAACAAAATTTAAAATTTACTTCTTTAGCCACACTAACATATTTCAAGGACTCAGTAGCTACATGTGATCCGTGGTTATCATACTGAACAGTGTAGATGTAGAATACTTCCATCATTCCAGAAAGTTCTATCAGACAGTTCAGCTCTAGACCTTAACCCACAAAAGTAAAATTTTCTTTAATCCCAATCTTACCCTCCACTTAACATTCCAAAGCAAAGCTTTGTCATTTTTCTACTTTAAAAAAGAAAAAATGGGTTCTTGATTCCTCCAAATAATTCCTTCTAATTATCTCAAAGCAGTCTAAGAAGTCCTTTATTCCCAGGTCCCCTCTCTCTGAAGCCCCTGATCTAGACCATTGCCACTGTCATCTCTTCACTTTTTTTTCCCCCTATTAAATAGCACTTGCTGAGCACCTACGATGTGCCTGGAACTGTTCTAGAAGTTGTCACCTCCATGGTCCTCTCTCTAGAAATCCTACTTTCTTGACCCTTGATTTCTTGGTCTTTCTCAGGAATTCTTCCACAGTGTGCCCTGTTGGAATGAATGTAGCCCACTTTCTCTCTATCTTTCTGCAGTTTTCCTTCAACAGCCCGCAATGACTCCCAAACCTTCCTCCTCCCCATCCCAAACCATAGCCGATGGGTTGTGAAACCATTGACTCCCCCTGCCAAAAGTGCAAGGAAGATCTGAATATCCCCACTCCTTTTCACAATTTCATTTGGAAAGTCACCGTTTTCATGTTTATATTAAAAGGCAATAACTATACTTTCACTACTCTGAGAAAGTCTAGTTGTCTTATTTGAGCACTAAATATATATGAAAGGCAGTAGTACCTCTGCTATAACTAGTCTTCAGAGAAGAGGCAATCTTTTATTAGAAATACGTTAAATCCTTCATGCAAATTTAGTGCATCCATTAAATCTAGTGCATTAAATCTAGTGAACTAGAGAGAGTAGTGAATGATAGACACAAATTCTTTGACAATACTCCCATCCAAAGGTGGAATGAACTTCTCTTCCCCTTGGATCTAGGCTGGCCTATGGCTGTTTTAACCAATCGGGGATGGTGGAAGTGATGCTATGTCACTTCCAAACTTAGCCTTTAAGAAAGATGGCAGCTTCAACCATGGTTTCTTGGTAACTGAGTCACCACATAAGAATTCTGACTGGGAAGGCCACATGGAAAAGTTCTGAGGCTACATAAAAGAGCTAAGCCTTCCAGATGTCCCTCCCAGATGCAGGCAGGTGAGCGAAGCCATCTTGGACCCTCCCCTCCAAAGCAGTCCAGACACCAACTGTGTATCACCTAGGGACCCAAGTGCTGCTAAATTCCTGTCCCAGAAAATCATAGTAGATAATGAATATATTGTTGCTGAAACCATGATATTGTTGGTTTCAATTGTGGTGCAATAATAGATAACTAGAGCTTAGGGCAACAGATTAGCTGGTAAGATTGGCTACCTCATTTGGAGATATGTTTCAAGATGGAGCTCTATCAGACACATGAAGAGACAGGAAACAGACAGATTTTTATGGAGGCAGTGATATGATAGACATATGATGCTACTGGAGAGACAAGAGTGATATGGGAAGGAATGAGAAGGAAATCCCACTGGTTCCCCTGGATGCTCTTTCCCAGTATTCCACCTGCACTCTATCCAACTTTTTAAAAAAAGACACTTTTTGATATTTTTAGTTTACTTGCCTTTCTCCCTACTAGGCTGTAATTTTCCTGATGTCAGGGATCTATTGTCTAGATGTCTCCCCAGCATCTAGAGAAAATATTATAAAAGAGTTACAACAACACTCAATTTTTAATCCAGACCTGATACTAACTAGTGATTTAGTCTTGGTCAGCTTAACCTCCATGTACTTCAGTTTTTTGACCTGTAAAGTGGGGATAATGGTATGGTACCTACCTCACTGGATACTGAGAACTGAATGACAAAAGACAGTGTTTGGCAAATGAATTAAAATATCAGCTACTTGATAATATTGCCCAAGGCTAACCTCCATGGCTAATAAGACCCAACAAAAGTACCCACTTTTACACACTAAAGATTAATTATAGCATTAGCAGGGATGTCAGAGATCAGACCAGGCAGAGTCCTCAAAAACCAGGCTTTCCAACAAAGAACACTGTGCTGCTATATCCACCTCATAAGAGGAGTGGACTTGGAGTAGCTCCAAGCCATTGTTGGATGCAAGGCCATTGTGAAGGAGAGAGCAGAAAGGGCTTTTGAATCCTCAGGCAGGAGAACAACAGCCTAGGTTCAAAAACTTTTCCCTGCACTGGCCTCTGATGGCCCAAGACCCAATTTCCAAAAGCCTAATAATAGGTACAAATATGGTTCATTAACCGGGAGACCTGACATAAATTAGAGAAAGCAAGAGAAATGAATGCTGAATCTCTTATGTTGCACAGACACTGTTTTGTTGTACTGGAGGTGGCTTCTGGAGGGCAGATGGTGGGGGGTGAGGTTCTTAAGGCTTTTGCTGAAGACGCCATAGCTGAGGCTGAGCTGGGCCTGTAGAGAAGGGACTCTCAGTGCCTCCAAGTTCAGCAAGTTTTGGAAGGTCAAGTGGGGCCAGAAAGCCATACTGCTAAACTGTAGTTTCCAGAAGAAGAAGGAGGAGAAGAAATGTTTAAAAGCCTCTTGGGGGATGAGAACAGCATAAGGATTAAGGACGCGGGTTCTAGAGCCCATTTTTCCAAGGTGGTACCCCAGTCCATTACTCTCTTGGGCAAATTAGTTAACCTCCCTATAAGCCTGTTTTTCCATCTGAAAGGGGGCACAAAAATAGTACCTGCCCCACAAGTTCTGTGAGGATTCAATAAAGTAGTCCAGGACAACCTATTTCATGATTAATCCACTTAAAATACCTCTTGACCTCTTCTACTCTTTTTTTCTATGGCTGCCCTCTAACATTTAAAAATGTGTGGATGTGAGTGTGTGTGTGTGTGTGTGTGTGTGTGTGTGTGTGTGTGTGCGCGCGCAAACTACACAGGTATAGTTTATAGTTTGTTCTTTACTGTTTCTCTTCTACTAGAGCTCAAAATTCAAGAAGGCAGGTATATTTACCTGTTTTATTTTGTAATGGATCCCAAGTACTTAGTAGGGTGCCAGATGCATGGTAGGTGCTCAGAAGATGTTTTAAATGAAAGTAAAGCACCTGACACATGGTAAATGCTCAATAGCTGCCACTTTCCTGCTACTTAAACCCTGTCTGAATTGCATTCCCAGAAGTTCTGTATTCCATGATGCTCACTCCTTTCTTATAGCATGTATCCCATTCAACTTCTGTATTTGTTTATCTGCTTTCCAGTACTAGAATAAAAGTGGGGCAACTCAAGTAGTAGGTTCAGTGACTCAAGACCAGGCTAGTATGTGCAATAGTTAAGAAAATAACCTTTTGAATCAGACCTCAGCTTGAATATCCAGCTCTGCCACTCACTGGGTTTCTGTCACTACGCCTAATTTCCCTCATCAGTTTAATAAGTGCAATAGTTGTTCTGAACTCATAGAATTGTTTTGAGAATTAAATGAGATACTGCTTTTAATGTGCTCACACAGCGCCTGACACACAATAAAGAGGAAGGAAGGGTCAGCTGTGATTACTCATTGTCACCTCCCACGTGGTATTGTGCCTGGTGCCTTGCACAAAGCATCCAGTAGTACAAGTGATCAGTGAAAAAATGCATCTCAGATTTCACTGGAAACTCTCTGAGGCTTCACAGCTCTCCTAATGTTCTCTCACTCTGCCCTGCCTTGCTCTGTCCGAATCCTCCAAGCCAACTGAGTTCCTCTCTCCCCTGCAGACTGACTGCATCACCCCTCCTGTTGCCCTGTTCCCATTCCTGAGCCAACACTGTCATTCTTACAGCAGTCTGGTGGGAATGCAGGTTCCTTTTCAGGCTGGTTCTCTTCTGGCTTGTCAGAGAGCAGGTCAGGCAACAAAGAGATTGGATGCCAAGGACTTTCTGTATTTTGATGTTTGCCCCCTGGCCCATATTTATGCTAAGGGACAACAATTACAACAATATGACCTTGCTTAACAAATGGATCTGTCAGACCAGCTTTGCAAAATGAGTTGCATGAATCAAGCTTAACCTGTGATTTTAACAACCTGTGATTTTCCAACACATATTGCTATATACATACTGGCCTATCGTACTCATTTGTCAAAAGTGAAAGAAAAGGGAAATATTCATTCATTCATTTATTTCTCTTATATCTTCACCAAACATTTGCTAAGTGCCAGGCTAAGACTGTTGAATTAAACAGTTGATACTCTGAAGGATCTTACAGTATAGGGGTAGAGGTGTAAAAAAAAAAAAAAAAAAGTCAATATTCCATGTAGAACAGACCGAACCCAAAAATTTCCAATTCATTCTGGAAAGCCGAGCCAGTGTCTTAGTCAGCTTTGACCTCTGTAACAAAGTACCATAACTTGGGTGGCTTATTTTTTTTTTTACTCTTTTTTATTTTTTTTTTTTTGAGGGCAGTGTCACTGGCCCTCATATGTGAGACCCGAACTGGGGCTGCTGGCTTCCCAAGCCAGCGCTTAACCACCGCGCCACTCGGCCGGCCCCTGGGTGGCTTATTAACAACACAAATTTATTTCTTGGCTGGGAAGTCCAAGATCAAAATGATGGCACATTCAGTGTGTGTTGAGGGCCTGGTTCCTGGCTCACAGGCGGCCATCTTCTTGCTATATCATTACATGGTAGAAAGGATAAGAGAGCTCTCTAGGGCATCTTTTATAAGGTCACTAATCCCATGCAAGAGAGATCCACCCACCTCCTAACACCATCACACTGGGGGTTAGAATTTTAACATACGATGATATTAGGGGGACACAAACATTCAGTCTATAGCCACTGGTAAGCAAGGATATAGAAAGTTGGAAGAAATATGGCGTTTTATATGTTCCCTTCAATTATCTAGGTAATTGTCTCATTTTCAGTTCCCTCGGCCAGGGCAAATTTGAAGATCCCACTGTGTATAGGAGGACAAGCATGTCCTGTCATTGCTCTCCTCAATGGAAGTCAGCTAGCTGGCTCTATCCACTTCTACATTAATAAGTGGAGTAGTTTTCTATTGCTGCTGTAATAAATTACCACAAACTTACTTGCTTAAATCAACATAAATTTAGTATCTTGTAGTTATGGAGGCCAGGAGTCTGACATGGGTCTCCCTGGGCTAAAATTAAGGTGTCAGCAGGGCTGCTTTCCTTCTTGGAACCTTTAGGGGAGAATCTGTTTTCTCATCTTTTCCAGCTTCTAGGGGCTGCCTGTGTTCCTTAGCTCATGGCCCCTTTCCATCTTCAAAACCAGCAATGGCAGATTAAGTCTTTCTCCCATCACATCACTCTGATACAGACTCTTCTGCCTCCCTCATCTACATACATTTAAAGGACCCTCCGATTACACCAGACCCACATAGGTAATCCAAGAAAAGCTCCTTATGTTAACCTCAGTTTATTAGCATCCTTAATTCCACCTGCAACTTTAATTCCCCTTTGCCATATAGCGTAACATAGTCACAGATTTGGGGGATTACAATGTGGGCATCTTTGGGGGACTATTAATCTGCATACCACAGCTATGGAGTCTTTCCCTTCCCACTGTCATTACCACACTCTGAATAATCAAGATGCAGCAGAGAGAATGATTCTGAGCATCCCAGGCCATGTAGATAACCGTTGGATGTAGATAACCGTTCTACATTGGATGTAGATAACCGTTCACGTGGGACAAGCTGGATGCACAGGAAGTCTCAGAACTCAAGTCTCAGAACATAGAAAACACCTTGCTACCTGTTATCAGTTGATAATTCTGATCAGAATGCCACAAGCAGAACAAAGGTGACTTGGACTCTACGCAGCACTCTTGAGGTGGTTCCAGATGCTGAATAACCTGTCATTCTTAAAATTTTTGTATTTCAAGTGGCCTTTTTCCTTGTCTCTCCTAATTGCTTCTCCAACCTATCTTGTATCAGATGCCAAGCTGAGAAAACTAGAAATCTGAATAAAAATCTGTTATTCCTACTGATATTAGCAACATTTGATATGGTTGCTTATGGCAAAAATCTTCCTTGAAATCATTCTTGATTCTTTTCCTACCACTGCACATGCAACCCTCTGGTAATTCTTGCTGGCTCCATTTGTAAAATCTATACCAAACCTAAGCACTTTTTGTGGCCTCCACCACTCCCACCCTCCTCATGTCATGTCATGAAGCCCCCCCCACCATCTCATGTCAGTCATTTCTACAACAATAGCCTACTCCACTGGCTTTTCTGGGAAGAAGTTCAGAGTATGCCACCCTAAAAGATGCTATTCTGGCATAAAGTTTCATTTGAGCGGAAGGCAAAGAAACAGACATTAAAAAGCTATCTGCCCTCTTTTTTGCACCAGGATGGGCAGGATAATTCTTAATCACTGGAAACAACTCATCAGCACAAAGGGGCACCAGAGGAATCTGCATAACAAATCTTACTAAAGCAATCCTTATTTTTTTTATCGATTTCCCACACATATTTACCTTCCCATAATTTGGGACCCCTAGAAGTTCAAAGTCCCTTTCCTTTACCTTGTCACTTCTCTACAAATGTATTGCTCTTTTGCTAAGATGCTGTATAAGCCCAAGCTGTAACCACCCTGTTGAGTTATTCACCACTGAGCACTCCCCTGCAGTGGATATGATACACTTCCATTTGTTTTTCTCTTGTTAATCTGCCTTGTTAATCTAATTTAAGCCAATAAACCTAAATTTCCCTCCCCTACATCGGCATTCTTTCTTACTTCTGGGATGTCAGTAACTCTAAAGCCAAAATGATATTTTTAAAACAAAAAGCAGATAATGTCACCTTTCTTTGCAAATGACTTCTTCAGTGGTTTTTCCACCACACTTAAAATGAAACCCACCATTGTACTATGGCTCACATGACCTTACACAGTCTGGTCTGGACAACCTCTAATCCTCATCCCCAGATAGCCTCTCCCCCTTTTGTTCCTGATGTAAGCCATTTCACACATGTTGATCCCTATCTGTGCAACTCTTTCTCCAGGTCTTCCCATCACGAATTTCTTCACATTATTCATGATGCGATTTAAATGTAGGGTTGCAAGATAAAACAGATGTCCAGTTAAATTTGAATCTCAGGGGCCGGCCGAGCGGCGCATTGGTTAAGAGCTGGTTTTGGGATGCCAGCGGCCCCGGTTCGGATCCCACATATAAGGGCCAGTGACACTGCCCTCTACAGCTAACAACAGCTCCACCTGGAGCTGGGCTGTGCAAGCCCCAGTGACGGTGTGGGCTACAGCCCCTGCTGCAGTGGGCTGCCATAGGCTACAGTGAGTGGCTGGCAGCCAGCGTAAGCTGCCAATAGCCGCGGTGAGCGACCATCCAGAGGCCAGTGACCGATCTGCCTTATCTGGGAAGAACGAATGACGATACCAACATGGGCCAGTGAAGCAACATCCTCCGCAACTAGACTGAAGAACAAAAGACAGCAACTTGTCTGTTCCCCTTCCCCGTTTCCCCAATGCTGTTTCCCTCCCCCAATTCCCTAATACAATCTTAAAAAAAAAAAAAAATTTGAATCTCAGATTAACAATGAATAATGTTTTAGTATAAATATGTCCTATAAATATACATACTGGGTCTCATGTATTTTTATTTGCTAAATCTGACAATATTATTTAAATGACATTTATTCAAGGAGGTATCTAACCTCCCTTTCTTGACTTTCTATCTTTTTAACCTAATTTTATTATTAATATTATTATTATTGTTATAGCACTTATATGGATTACTTATTAGTTTCTGTTTATTATCTACCCAAGTAGAATATAAGCTCCATGAGGTAGGGACCAAGTTTTAATCACACTGTATCGCTACAATCAGAACTCCTAATACAACTTAGTTGTAACTAAATTATCTGTTAAAAAATGCAAATGAAAGGGCCGGCCGAGTGGCGAGGTGGTTAAGCGCTGGCTTGGGAATCCAGCAGCCCCGGTTCGGGTCCCACATATGAGGGCCAGTGACACTGCTCTCAAAAAAAATAAAATAAAATAAATGAGAGCCAGATGAGCGGCTCAGTTGGTTAAGAGCTTGCTCAGGGCTGTGAGCTCTGAGCAACAGGGTCACCGGTTCGATTCCTGGCCCAAGCCGAACTGCTGCTGAGCTGCCAATAGGTGGCAGGATGGCTCAGCTTAAAAAAAAGAAAGAAAGAAAGACATGAATAAGTAGCTAACTTCCTTTGACCTGTGCACTCTGATTATATGGGGACCTCCCTCTACTCCTCAAAGTGGTGTACTGCTGTCTGAGCTGGAATAGGGAAGACACCAGGAATTATCACAGAAGGTAGTTTAAAAAAGGAAAAAAAAAACAACTGATATTTCAAAATGTTTCTATCACATGGATTTATGCAAATTAGCACTATAGGCACTCAGCTATGTCTGACCCACTGCCCTGGGATTATGCTGTGAATGGCATTTTCATTCTGTTTGAGAGAGATGATGGGCAGTGGTACCAGGCCCCCTGGGGAGGCTATTTGCATTTAATTGTCTTGGCACTTAAGGAAGGGGGGGAGGGTTACTTTTCCAGTTCTGCTTTTCCCATTAATTTAAATGCAAACATTTAAATCAGGCCCTTTCTCTTTCCTTTCTAATAATTGCCGTATTTGATAGTTGCGTGTCCTCAGCAATGCCTGAGACTTGTGAATAATTTAGGAATCCCAGGTTATTCCCTAATCAAGAATAAAGTGAGATCTAGACTTGCAGCTTCAGCAGCTCCTTGCTGAAAATGACAGCATTAAAATAAGTGACAGACACATTTAGAAGAAGCATTATCCCACAGCATTCTGCAATGCGTTCATTATATAGACATAAGCTCTTTCTGATATTCATATCACAATAGATACAAGGATCAACTTCATTATTGTTGGCAAGAATGAATTGGAAATTCAACAGTCCTATACCCTGGATTTTATGGAAGGGTATCTATTCCAGGTAGTTTGGGCCCCAGTCCTCCAAACCACATGCCATTGTGTTTGGCTTGGAAAATAGGGTCACTGTTTGTTCAATTATCAAAATTGTATCAAGTCCCTACTATGTATTAAATGTTGTGCTAAGCACCAGGATAAAATGATTAAAAAAAAAAAAAAAGGAAAAAGATACAGTCCCAGGGCACACAAAATTACTGGTAGAAAAAGATGTCAAGCAAACACACACACAAACAGAGGTTGCCAAAACATGTATACACATTTTAAGAAAGGAAAATAACTGTATCAAAATTATGTTAATGATAGCCATTTTGAGCACCTTTTGTAATTGCAGATGTCAAATGTGACTTCTATTCATCTTTTGTTATCAGTATAGGTTATTACAATCTTAACATAGTTTTTTCCTTCCTTAAAATATGTATGCATTTTTTGGCACCCTCTTTTGTGTGTGTGTGTGTGTGTGTGTGTGTGTGTGTGTGTGTGTTTATGTGTGTGTGACATTGTATCTTATATTTTGTGATTTAAACCTCTTCCACAATTCCGTTTAACAGTGTAGTTTAGCTTGCAACTTTCTGAAAGTTTTTCTTTGCTTTGCTCTCTCTTCTCCCACTAAACCTTAATGATTCTAGTTACTATACACCTACTATGCATTCCAGCTTCAGTGGCCCATTTACTATGCCTAGCAGTTATGATGATTCTGTTCACTTCGGACCATACCCATATCTTGAAAGAAGTTTTTACATCTGTGTAAGATCTACTCCTATCCCTGAAACACACCAGCCTCTGGGAAGCACCTTTTCGGAGAATTGCCTGACCAACTTCCCCTTTCCTTTGTCCTTCCTCTCCTTACCTGCCTCTAAAATCTTCTGGCCATGCTGGGAAGCAGGGGGGTGGGGATAGGGGAGGCTTTAGACAGGAGTCTACCATCCTCCCAGAATGCCTGCATTTTGAATAAGTCTGCTTTTCTTTCTACCAACCTGGCCTCTCAAGCTTTGCCTTTCATGCGGTGGGCAGTCAGACCTTTAGCACGGTAACACCATGAAGGAAACCTTAAAAATGAGATGAGAGCTTGGTATAGGTAAAAGTGATTTAAATTAGTGGAAAAAGAGAGGGTCAGTGTCAGAGAAGGTTTCTTTGAAGAAATGACATGAAAGAAAAGATTCAAAGAATGAGTAAAACTTAGTCGAGTGGTGAGTAGAAGTAAGAGCCTTCAAAGTAACTCAGCATGAAAACTTTGTGACAGGCACGAGGTTGCAGCATTTGAGAAACCGAATGAAAACCAATATGGCAAGTCAGCAGTGGCAAAGGAGCAGCTAGAGGAGAGAGATCAGACTGGAATAATGGAATAAGGTAGGAGAGCTTACTGGACTCCAGGAACAGGATTTCATTCTCAGCTAACTCAGTCTAAAGCAGATGAATGAGAGCATTGCACTGCATTGCAAGAAGTCCACAGTGGCTCTTGAAAGAAGGAGCTCTTGTAGCAGGCTTTCCAAAGTGGAATGAGGAGACAAAGATCCACTGGGAAGCTAGGAAAGGAATATCAGAATACTGTTATTTTTTATTTAAAAGTTTTATTACTATGCATGTTTCATAATGCACAGAAATACTAGTTCTGCACTACAAGTGTATTGTTTATGAGTAAGTAAACATATATTGAAGGTATGTGCTTACTGATAAGATGACAAGAGTGTGGGGGGTAGGGGGCGGGGCAGGGAGAATCTGGTAACCAGTGGCTTAGGCAAGGGAGAAGCCCCTAGAGAAAATGAGGGATAGATGGATTTGATATAGTACCTGTAAGGGAGAGAAAAATCATCTTTTCTTTACCCTCTTAGGTTCTGCACCTGGGGCCTACAAATTAAACTAACAAAACATTAACAGGAGAAAAATGCATACAAATTTTATTTGGTGTTAATATTTTAATTTTTTCATGCACAGAGGCCTTCACAGGAAAGAAGTGAAGATCCAAAGATTCAGTTAAACCTAGGGGTTGCGTATTATTGTAACAAAGGGCAATTAACTTATGGGGACATGGCAAGACAAAGAAAAAGGGATATAATTGTGGATAGTATTTATATGGAAGATGAGGGTTATTTTAGTAAGATTTGTTGATACAGATCCATCTTGGTGTCAACTTTCTATCTCAATGATAAAGGTTATTCTCCTGGAGCAGAAAATGGGAGGGGGAATATTTACGTCCCACTTATAGGCCGATAGGGGGAGGACAAAGAGCTCTTTCTGCATTTGTTGCTTAATTGCCTTCAGCTGAAAACAATCCTTATGCTAAAATGGGGCATGTGTCGGGGTGGCATGTTCTGATCCCCTTCATACCCAGGCCAGCGGTTACCCTGGAAGATGCTACATAGAGCCACCTGTGTGTGAAGGCACTGAATCATAAACCTGCAGCCACAGTCAGAGTGTCCTTCCAGGACTTTGAACCTTGAGGGTTTACTGTAGACATGATTTACTTAGTTGGTAGTTTATTTAGACACAGTTCAACATGTCTTCAGGTGTCTTTGGATATGTCCCACCAAGAGAAACGTCACTGTGGCTTCTTCCTTGCAGCCTCTCCAGGGCAGAACTGTTTCTCTCTCTTTACGATGCTCCCATGGCTCCTAGACATGAATTCTGCATACTTCGCATTTTGAGTTCCACTATCCGAAATATACCCTATCTATTTGATAAAAATTCCAATCAGCTGTTTTCTTAAGTTGTGATCATTTGACATCTGAGTTGCTACTGTCCATCTCCCTGCTAACCCTACACCTTTATAAGGAAGCCCCACAGAGAATGATGGGCTAATACTTCTTTCAGCTTTCAGGACTCATGTTGCATTCTTTACTGTGAGGCCATTGCCCAAAGCCTAAGGTTTGGTTTTGAGGTAGGATTTTTTTTGAGATATACATATATATATATATATATTTTATATACCTGGAGAGGAAAAAGCACTTTTCAGATTTACATTTGCTGCTCAGCCTGGAGAAGGGGTTTTCTCGAAATTCTCTAATTTCCTTAGAAATAAATCAGCTTTCTCATTGTCCCTACACTGAGAAGGATATGTTAGCTCAAGTCTGGGACTTCCAAAGGTGAAGACTAAGGCTTTGAAGATACGCATTTTACCTGAGGACTTCTGAAAATGTTATGCTCATCAGCCTCTTCAAAGATATGTATTCTACCCAGGGATCCCTGACTTTTTGTCATAGGCTTAAAAAAGGAGGCCTCCTCCTCCCCCATCTGGGCTTGTCACCCTGGCAGGTCCTGTGACTTAAACCTGTCAGCAATCAAAATTATTTCCCCTGGCTCTCTTTTGGTTTCTTCCCTAATTCCCTCCATCATGGCAATTTCCCTGACTGCCTATAATTTTTCTATCTCAGTTGGTCTCCATCATCTTTTCTGAGTTGAGATCAGCATCCACTAACCAAGAAATTTTTTTAAAAAAGATCAGGCACAATCTCCTTGTGCAATTGAGAAAGATGCTAGGGCTGAGATGTGCCTGGATATGACTGAGAAGTTTCACTGTCTTTAACCTCGATCTGCATAACAAAGTTGATATTGGCTGCTTTGCATCATGGGAAGGTGCGCGGGTACCATCCACACTTGAAATGCTCAACAAAATACAAGCAGCCCCAAGTCTTGTCGCATAGACTCCAGATGAAGGACGAAGTTGCCCTCCCTTGGCTCCTCCCACTGTGTGGAGGGCAACCAGCCAGGGACACAGATGTGCAGTTCATTAAGAACAGAATTAAACCCAACAGGATAGGTAACAGGTGCATGAAGAATGCTCTGCAAAGTCCAGCACTCTTCCTGCTCTGACCTTGGGAGGGACTCAGAAGGAAAATGCTGCCTCCCTTGTTTACCTGTTCTCCACTGTGCTATCTGTCCAGTAAGAAGAGCCATGAAATGGTTTTACCTCTCGATCTGCAGCAGGAAGCCCCAAGATATACTTATTTAAAATACCATATTAAAGGAAATATCTGCTGAGTGTATACTGTATATCAAGAACTTTACTGTGAGTTGGTGAAGCTAATGAAAATAGCAAAAAGACTGCATTTCAAAGGAATCTCAAAACACGTGAACATAACTAAGCCATTATTTCTCTCTTAAAATCGTTTCCAGATAATAAAGCCACTGTGAGGTTCAAGATAGCTAAATTTCTCACTTCCCACCACCCCAGTCTCACAGAACCTGAGCTCTAAATCAGGGCCTCACCAGAATTAGAGGTCACTTCCTGCCATAGACCTCAGGGGGAGCCATTAAATAACAGAAACAGAACAAATCCTCACTGCCTAAGGTCTATTCTTATAGCCTTGTTCTCAAGAAGAAGGTGCGCACAAAGCCTTTCATTCTAGCACAGTGGACAAAATATGGGCTAGATGGAGAGAGGGTTGGGCATTTTTGAATACAGACTACAGGAGGAACTAGCATTTTGGTAGCTCTATCATTTTAATTTATTCTAAAACACTGAAAACGGCAAGAAAAATTTTATGCCTGGTTTACTTTCCCGAAATCTCTTAGGAATTTTTTAAATTTCTCTGAGCTCCTTGGGACACAGTATCTAAGTAATATAATTGACATCAAATTAAAAATGAATCCAGACTTAGTAAGGGGAGACTTTAAAGGATTATTGCAAGGGGTATGAGATGGGGAACTACTGCAATAGGAAAAGGGGGCTATTGTGATAGGAAGGACATTCTGACCATAAGATCTGCAAGCAACTTAAGAGTTAAGCAATTTTTTTTTTTAATAGAGAGGAGTAAACAAAGCCATGAAGAACCAGGTATGGGAAAGTGGGATGAAAGGTGGTATATTGGGATCATATGGGAATGTTTCATCATAAGACCAGCCTATTTTTAGGAAAGGGCTGTGTCAGTCAGCGTGGGCTGCTCTAACAGTACAATAGACCAGTGGCTTAGGCCTAACAGACGTTCATGTCACAGCTCTGGAGTCTGAAAGGCTGAGGTGAGGGTGCCAGCATGGTCAGATTCTGGTGAGAGTCCTCTTCTGGTTTGGAGACTGCGACTCCTAGTTTTATCCTTACAGGGCAGAGGGCAGAGGCTGGAAGCAAGCTCTCTCCTGACTCTCACAAAGGCATAATCCCATTCATAAAGGCTTCACTGAGATGACCTCACTGAATCCTAATTACCTCATCCTAATGTGGTCTCATTGCAGAGTAGGGTCTCAACATACGAATTTGGGGGACCACAAACATTCTGTCCATAACAGGCTGTTAAGACTGTTAGGCAGGGGTTGTGTGCGAGCTCAAGATGCAAGGTGGGCCAAAATCCAGTGATCTGAGGGAAGCAGGGAATCTTAACCATAGTTTAGTTAACAAGCATTTTGTTCTGATTGATGAGTGGGGACAAAACAGTTCAGCTAAACATGTGTAAATTGAAAAAGCAATTTGGAGGGTCGGTGTCTGGCTTTGTCATGGGTGAACAAAGGGGAGCATCCATGAATCTTATCTAAGTCATATGAAGAAGAGTGGTTCTTTGTACTAAATTATTTCTAGGAATACAAAGGGTGAGGGTGCGAGGGGTTCTTAATTTTTGTTCTTTTCCAAGAGCAAAGGATTCAAGTAAAACCTAACATTATCTGTAAGGATGATTATAGAGGTAACAAGTCTGTTTGTTGAAAACCACATTGTCCAAACAATATCTAGTTTAAATGGAATCTCTTTTTTGGCTCTTTTTTTTTTACAGAAATCTACAACACAAGCACCCTTCCAGGTTGCCATTAGAGTACTGCATTAATCTGAACAAAGCTTTCAGTTTAAATATATTATAGTGTAAAAAGTAATTGTCATCATGAGGAACCCTCTCATTTATGACCAATTCTGTAAATATCTACTAAGTGCCTGCAGCCTGCATCCTGATAACCTTCATTTTTATGCAAATTCTCCCACCACTCAATTCCCCAAACCTAACTTTTCAATAAAATCTAGCTTAAACAGCTACTTCAAGTAATCCTACAAGAAACTTATAATTTATATATGAAAGGAATTTTGTCAAGGAAAACGTCTCTTTTTTCCCCCTGTTGCTATATCTTCATCTGGGTTGGTTCTACATGAGTAGTACAAAGAGATATTTCTTAGCTGGAAAAAGATACTCAGGTATCTTTAGAAAATTACTGGCAGAGAATATGGCAGGCAAAGGGGCATAGAGAACAACATAGGGAAGAAACGTGATAAAAAATTAATTACCACTTAATCTCTAAAATGTCTTACAACCTATGCATACAATGTACCGAGTGATTATAATAAGCAGTATACATTTAGATAATCCATTTTTAAATATTACTTCTGAACTGTAATCTCCATCAATTATATAACAAGAATAAAGCATCATTTAGCATGAAACAATGGAAGGGTGAACTGGCTGTGTTACATGTTATAAAAGCAAGCCCCCCAAGTAAACGCTTTGGAAGGGCCCTCCTGCTTCTCCACCTACCCCCTAATTATGTTTCTCCTGTGCTTTCCACCCACCACCCAGAATTATTTCAAAGCTTTTATTTACCGAGTTTTCAAAGTGTTAATCAAATGCTTTTAATGCAAAAGCAGCCAACCTTTAATGTATTCCTTAAAGGTTATCAATGCCTTGTTTTCATTTGTCCACTTGGACTTCTCCTTCTGTCCCTAAATTCTCCCATGATTCCAATAAACTTCCCTCCCCTGCTAAAATCAGCACCTCTCTTTTCAGTGAACCTGTGTTGGGGTGCGGGGTGGGGAATTTGGGGAAGAAACAGCAATGATGCAGAGGCTATTGGCTTCAGAAAGTCACCTTATTAATCTCTATATTCCCTATGCCACCATCACCACTGTCGGGAAGGCAAAATTTTCCCTCCACCCTCTTAAAATTTTCTGACTGGGCCTGAGAATTAAACTGACATAAAACAAATTAACAGGGGAAAAGGATACAGATTTATCCAAATTTAATGTGACATAAGAGCACTTATAAAGAAATGAAGACCCGAAGAGGTGGTAAAACCTAAATGCTTTTATACTAGATTGAACAAAGAGAGCCCATTGTGAAAAAGCAACTGAGAACAATATTATTGAAAGGCTAAAGGAAGATAAGAATGATCTTGACAAGGTGTGTTTGTACAGAATTCTCTCAGTTTTGACTCCCACACGAAGAATATTTCTTTTCTCCTGATACAGGGAGAACCTCTTTCACATGGGAGTTTTTATCTCCTGTTTGCAGGAAGAAAAGGGAAGATTAGAATGCCTTTCTTGCACCTGCTGTGTTTCAAGTGCCTTTAGCTCAAAATATACCCTATGCCAAAGTGGCATATTCTAGGGCAGCATATTCTACCACCCTTCATCATGGTAACACAGTGCCTGACACACAGTAGGCACTCAGTCAATATTTAGGAAGTGAATGGGGAGGTCGACAAGGAGGGAGGAAGATGGGTTGGAGGTAAGTGATGTTACTCCCCATTAAGAGGGTGGAGAGCTCCCACCTTCTTGGAGGGAATCTACCCAGTAAGTTCAGTATATGCAAAAGGGTAGACATGAAAATCTGGGGTAGGAGAGAAGCTCACCCACATTTCCCATTTCCCAGCTGTTTTGTATGTCCTTTCAAGGAAGATCCAAATGTAGATAATGGGATGGTTGGTTCTAGGACACAAAGAAAAGTCAATTCTGGAAGCTTCTGCTGCCAAGCTGCCTAATAATTAATTGCTGTCTCTAAAACAAGTTCAGGGTCCATTAGTGCAGTGATGCGGTAAGGGCCTCAGGGCTCCTTCCTCTGGACTCCAGCACCATCGTCCATCATTGATTGCTGGGGAGAGTTAACTAACAGGGGCATACATGGCGCTGGGATACAGCGTTTATTAGCTACAAACTCTAGAGACCACCTACAGGTCACTGTTTAGTTTTATTTCCCATTCTGCATAATTTTCCAAGAAGGTATGGGGTAATCGGTAATTACTTAGAAAACAATGGCCAGAGTTAATTGTTTCTCTTCCAGCTGGGTCAAAAAAAAACAACAACAAGGGAATTGAGCCTGTAAGTGGGCTTTGTGTAGCAGGGCGCATAAAGTGACACTTAGTACTTTGCTTAGGAGTTATTGTTTCCCAAACACTTGACCATTTACTAATGCATTATGCCCACTGAATACCCTTAGGAGACTAGTTTGGTCATTTTGTTAATCTGTTAATATTTCAAGTCTGTTAGGAAGGAAACAAAGACAGCGAGGGGTGGAGTGTCCCAGATTTGTCACTGTGAGTCCGTGAAGGAGTGAGCTGTGCCTGTCAGACCAACATAACCTCCACTTCAATAGAAAAGCAGCAGCAAGGATGTCAAGGGTAGCAAGACATTCATCACAGTTAAGCCTAGAAAAGCAGGTTATTATTATTGTAATTAGTAACCCATGGATTAGTAATCCATGAATTTTTGAGGATAAAGCATTCAGTTCCCTCCCTCACCCATCCCACAGCTTCCAAAACAGTTAACAAATCTTGGGCTCCTTCTAATTTTGTCCTAAGAATGAATTATTCATCGGAAAATGTGAAGTACAAACTCAGATTTAGAAATAAACATGTGCCCCTGTAGATACAGATTTGCCTATACGTACTGCAGACTCTATGTGTTTATATATGTACAAACACACACACACACACACACAGCCTCCAAGTCATGACATGACAATCTAGCAACTCTGGCTACAAAGTCAAAGATGTAGATGCAAGCTACATCTTTCTAATATCCCTCTATGTAAAAATCTTTCTGGCTTTAATTGTATCAGGGGCTCAGTAAGCATTAATTTTTCTTTATAACACCCTATGGCCCCAACCTCTAAATAATTTACTTAAGAAATGTGTTCCTGTCGTAAGCATTAACTTCTTGTTTACATCTTGTACTTTTCTAATTGAAGATATTTTTCTACTTACCCAGACTCTGCAACTTCAGGAACACACCCCCTGTAAACTGAAGGGGTGGTGGTTTGCGGTCATGACAGAAGGAGTATGATGTGAGGAATGGATATGATGTAAAAGAGAGAAAAATTCTACCCCTATCTTTGGGGCAAGATTTCAGCTATCGGTGCCTGTAATGGCTCTTCCTGGGTGCCCTGCTGAATCTTCAAGTGATTGTTCTGAAGAGAAGTAGAAGGTAGACATAGCTACATACACCAAGAAGAGCAGATTTCAAACTTCTCCATGAAAAGATAGAGGCAATCACATGAGGAAAGAGGCATGCTTAATTTATTTTTAAATCTGACTACACAATCGCAAATGATTTCAATGCTTAAAACAAAGAAAGAAGGTTCTGAAGAAATGTATTTTGTTAATAAAAAATCCAGAACTCTAGAATTGTGCTGTCCAATGATAGCTATCAGCCTCACATGGCTATTAAAAGTTAGGTTAAATTTTAAAAATTTAAAAGTCAGTCCCTTAGCTGCACTACTGCCATTTCAAGTGCTCAATAGCCATATGTAACCAGTAGCTATTGTTTTGGATACAGATCATTTCCAACATCACAGCAAGTCCTATTGGATAGCACTGTTCCAGAACATGAAGATTTTTCTAAAACTACTTAGAAATCTGGATGGATCATAAATGGTTAAATCAATCAATTTCCAATCCACAATGAGTTAAATTGTGTTACTAAAAGAACCCTGAGTTATGATTATGAAGTCAGTGTGTTTGAGACATTCAGAAGAAAGTAGAAGTGCCAACTGAAAATAAAAATTCAAAATGAAAAAAGATTCTAGAAATAAGATGTATGTTTTCACACCCATACCGATGACCAAGGAGAATGTTGGTGTACACGTAAAGAAGGATGTGATGATTCTTAGGAACCAACATGAAGTCAAGACAAAATACACTCCCTTCTCTTTTTGATAAGGAACTTTGCTAAGACACTACAGCAGTCACACAATATCTAGAATTTAGAAAAACTGTGACAAAGTTTTTAGGACACCCTCATGGTCAGAATGTAGAAATGTTTGCTGACTAACAATACTGTTGGGAGTTTTTCACAAAAGGTAGACATTGGAACCTAAATGGTACTGATTAAAGTATCCATATCTATCTGGAAAGAGGTCCCAAATGGCAGACCTATGGGTCTAGTTCTTGGTTCTATCCTATTCAATACCTTTTTCTAAAGCTTAGATTGAAACGTAAATGTCATACTTGTCAAATGAAAGATGACAGAAATTTTCACTGGAGGATAAAATGAAGCCATGGAGATGCTTAAGGGAATGAAAACAAAAAGAGAGAGACAAAGAGATGAAAAGTAACATGATAAAATTTAGCAGGAATAAAAGCCAAGGACTCCATTTAGCATTTTCAAATATTTCATCAGTTTGTACCACTATTTAAAGTGAGGTTCAGAAGGTCAAGTTCAGAAGGCTCTAGTTTACCTTGTGCTCTTCATAAGCCATGAATGTCAGCTTTGTTCTATTGATCAAATTGTAATTTGAGGCTGACATAATCAGAAGTCATAGTCACCCGAAATTCTCTAGAGTTCAGGCAGAGAGAGAGACAGAGTCTTATAGCCCAGCCAGGAGGGAGAGAGGCAGTACCATAGGTGGAAGGGTGCCTGGGTAAACCCCCCTCAAAGGCTCCAGGCCTTTGTCTGTGCTGTCTCTCGTGGTGTCATCTCCACATTACAGTTGACACTTAAATAACATGGGGGTTGGGGTGCCCACAGTTGAAAATCCACATATAGCTTTTGATTCTCCAAACATTACTGAGTCCATTGTTGCCAAAAAGCCTTACTGATAACAGGAACAGCTGCTTAACAGATATTTAGTATGTTATATGTATTATAATACTATATTTTTATAATAAGTAAGCTAGAGAAAAGAAAATGTTATTAAGAAAATCACAAGGGAGAGAAAATACATTTATAGTATTTATTGAAAAAAAAACTCCATATATAGGTGGACCCACACAGTTCAAACCTATGTCATTCAAGGGTCAAGTGTACTGCCTCCAAATCAATTTCTTCATAATCTTAACTACCATGATATCAACATATTTCCCTTTTAAATCACTGGAAAGACATTCCTTCAAAAGAATGCATTGCTCTTCTTGTCTTCTTTCTCTTCTGGAAGTTATGTTTAAAGGAAATATTGAAGACCTAGGGTGGATGTTGAGAAAGGTAACAGAAGAATAAAAAATTCAGAAAATTTTTTCCTCAATTCAACTCAACATAGGACAGAGAGGAGAAAAGGGAGTAGAAGTACACACAAATTAATATGCTAATTGGCATGATATAAATTCCAAATGCAAGAAGCAAATAAAGTGCTTCAAAGTTGTCATTTAAGGAATGAAGATTTTTATTTAGCCTCTAGAAAAGACTGATAAAGGACACGATAGGAGCTTCCGCTATTTGGAGGGCAATTATAAGAAAGATGAATTAAATCTATTCTGTGTTACTCCCGAGGATAGAATGAGGGCCACTGGGTAAAAGTTATGGGAAGCATATTTCAACTCAATAGAAAGAAGGATTTCCGAATAATTAGTTCTGTCCTAAAGTGAAATGGGATCCCTCAATTGAGCAATCATCATTCTCAGTGGGATGTTCAACAGAAGCCATATGTCGGCGCACTTGGGGGAGATTCCTGCAGGAGAAGCAGCAGGAGATTGAACGAAATGACCTCTATGAACACTTCTACTTCTGAAAGTCTACAACTCTGTTTGCCACTTCCTCTCACCTGCATTGATCCTGCCAGGTGGAAAACTAGGGAGTAGCTAGTCTACTCAAAATAGGACCTTAAATCAGACTTTCCTTTTTTCTGCCTCCTCACTGTCTCCAGGCAAGATAATACAGCTGCCCTCTCAAAACCTACAATGCATGGGAGTTCAAGATGTATTAGAGTATTTCTGTGCCTTAGATTTATTTGGCTTTTATAGAAACAACTTAATTTGTCTCTCTTTCCCTCTTCCCTTGGATACAACACATAGTGTTGGTTTAACCCATTTCTAAACGTTAAAGGTACAGTTGAAAGCCCAAGGAGAGCTTATAGTACAAAATAGAATGCAAACTAAAGTACATGTGGCAATTGGGACTTTGTTTAATTCCTTGAATCAAACACACATTTGTGGAGTAATTGCTTGATATGTATGTCTAATTACTTATAAAATATCTTTATTTTCTTAAAAATGGCATCTAATTAAGGGTTTAGCTGAGGGTCCAGGATTCTTAAGGTGGTGCTTTGAGATTCTATTCCATTAAAAGTAATCTTTATCACCTACTATTTATAAGGCTTATTGCTAATCACTATCAAACACACAAAGATAAATAAGACAAAGGCTCCGCCATGAAGAAGCATACAGTCTAATGGAATATAAATAATTTAAGCAATACTGAATGTAAGTACCTACATAGAGTCACAAGTCCTTTGCAGAGAAAGTTCATAACTGACCAGGGAAAATCAAGGCAGACTTCATCTAAGAGCAAGGCAAAAAGCCATATCATAAAGGGCCATTAATCCTGGAATAATCTGTTGTTCTTCACTCTGCCCATAGAGAAGCCAATGAAGGTATTTGTGCAAGAGAGTCTCTCATAATAGAAATTTTGTTTAGGAAAGATCAACCTAGCAGAAATTTTGTTTAGGAAAGATCAACCATACACATTTAGAGAGTGGGAGAAAGAAGCTAGTTGATCCTGGTTGAAGGGAAGAAACTTGGCCTTGAAACTCCATGATAGAAGTAAGAGTGGAAGGAAGTGGCTAAACAGAAGACATGTGGCACAATCAAGCCTTTGCAAATTGATAGGAAGTGGTGAAGTCTTTTAACTGAAAATTGAGAGGATGAATTGAGAGAATTTCCAGGCATAAAGAACTTGTTGAGTGGAGTAAACAAAGGAGATAAAGATGGACAAGACTAGGCGGATGGTAAGGGAAATTTCAGAGAACAAGATCCAAAGTGAGTGTGAAGTGTGATCAATCTAATAGAGTGCATCATCTTGGGAGCTTAAGTAAAGATGGAGACCAGTGGAATTTAGGGGATTAGAGCATTGTTGGAAAGTTAAATTCCCACGTATGAAAACCGAATATCAAGTTAACTGAGGAGAGGGAGGGGGTACTGGGGAAGAGCTAGTTAAATGGGAAAGAGAACAGAAATCTAATCATTAGGAAATCTGGAGAGAATCTAGGAGACTAGATTTATTAATCATGTCTGTTTATTTTTTGTATTTTCGGATGGTTTGGCATCTGGGGCTTTGCTGATCCTTGAGACACTATGCCTCTCAGGGCTAGCCAATTCCTAGAGTTAGTAAAGGACTCTCCTGCAAGTGCTTCTTTCATATGCAAACCAACCAATCCAAAGTCCTTACTCTAACTGCTCCTTACCCTAACTGCTTTCATTCGAGGCCATTGTCCACCTGCCCTAAGCATCCCAGAGCCAGATACCAGACAACTTGGTAAAGTTAATTAGAGCCCACTGAAACTATTTAAACTAGACAATCCTAAACTGCTTATTCTGCCTTTCTCATTCCTTCCCATGGAAACCACAATAAAGGCTCTTGCCCACGTTTTTCCCTGCTCCCTCTGCTTCCTGACTAATCCCAATGCTTCCCCACGTGGCTCCACGTGCCTACTTCTCTTGGGAACTGTTGAGTAACTATCTTTTCAATGGCAGTTGTCTCCTGATCTGATGGCTTTGTCATACTTGAATAATAAAACCTACATTTCAAAACACTAGAGATGACTAAATTGAGAAAAGAGAAAGGTAGAAATGGATAGTAAGAATGTCAAAAAGGGGCATAATTTTGAATAAAGACATTAAACTAATACATCACAAGCTGAGACAAAAATTTGTCAGAAAGATTCGGAAAGTCTTTAGAAAGTGACTGGAAAAGTACAAAGAAAGTTGAAATGGATATTGCAGGAAATATACCAAACCCCAACTTGGTTCACAAAGTCCTGGGGAACACCATGGGGTCATAAAAGAAAGAAGCAACCAGTAAAATGTATAACTATTGCACTGTGTTGTACACCTGAAACTAATTAAAAATAAAATTAAATTAAAAAAAAAAAAAAGAAAGAAGCAACCAGATATTTATCTGGTATTTATTTGCCGTGTGTGTGTGTGTGTGTGTGTGTGTGTGTGTGTGTGTGTGTGTGTGTGTGTGGTGGGGGGGGGTGGATCTGTAGTTTTAATTAAGCCTTGGTAGAAGCCCAAGAATGCATGCATGTGTAGATCAAATAAGATTTAATCCTGGAGAGGGTTAACAGTAACAGAACAAAGTCAGAGGAAAATTCAGTTTCAGCTGTTGAGACCAGAGGGGAAGGGATTTGGCAGTAGGTTTCTAAATGACAGTGTAACAGGTGAAATAGAGTGGCAGATGCTGTGGCATTAGGAGGATGAAAGCATGGAAAGAGACAAGAGTATGCAAAGAGATGGAAAGGGGAAGGGTTGGCACCTGTGGTTTAACTGTCAGTAAAATAGTTAAATTATAGAAGGAATTATAGAAGAAAGGGGTTCATAGTGCTGTAGGGAGAATGTCAAATAAGCACAGCTTCAACCTTAGAGGAATTCGTAGGACTATTCAGTAAAAAAAAAATTGGCCATTTTGAATCTCTTTGGTCCCAAGCAGTCCTTAAATGACATGCTAAGACCAGGTGCAAACACCTTTAATCCACTTAGAACCCTGAGGCTACTCCTTTATGGATAAATATAACATGCATATAATCTATGCTTAGTAGTGACCATAGTTAAATCAGACAAGTTGAATTGGAAGAAAACAATAAAAGGCATTACAAAATCACCAGATATTTATCTGGTATTTATTTACCATGTGGGAATGACTTGACATTTAAATTAAAGCTCAGTAAAAAAATAAATAAATAAAATAAAAAAGGTGTTAACCACTGATATAAATTAAAGCTCAGTAGAAGCTCCACCAATGATGCCATAGGGATGTTATTTAGCTTAGAGGGTTTTTTGTTTTTTAATCTCTGAAAGGGAAAAACAAAATTTTAATGAAGAGTAGCCCTCTTGCCATCTCAGCCTCTATCTCCAAAATCTAACCTACATTAATAAATAAATGTAATGGATCAGAATATTTGGATTAAGGCTATAGAATGAAGCTAGAGCAAGGGAGGCAAATCAGGAATGCCAACTGGATCGTGGCAGAGAGCAGGTTGAGGTATGAAGGATGCTCAGGGAAGCCTCACTGAGAAGGTGAGATCTGAACGAATGCTTCCAGTAGGTGAGGGTGTGAGCCAACTGGCTATAAGAGGGAAGCAGTCTCTAGATGCCAAGCACTGTACAAAATGCTTTAGAGCCATGATCTCATTTTCACCCCTATGAAACATTTACTATCATTATCAACACTTGGCAGATGAGGAAATGAAGCAGGGAGAGGGTGACTAGCTTTGCCAAGCTCACAGAGCTAGTCAAGGGCAGAGTCCGTGTGCAGACTCAGGTAATCTGACATGAAAGCCCATGCTCCTTTAAAAGCCCTTTCTCTCCTCTCAAGCTCATACCTGAATTTTGCCATGCTCAGCCCTGCTGTGTGGAAGGAAGAAACCCCAGAGGAGAGTGCTGGGGAGCTGATGACAGGAGTGTTACTTATCACTGTGTCGGTGTACAACTTTTACCACCGGGAAGGGACAGACGTCCTGAGCCCCAGAAAGAGAACCCCATGGCCAGGCTGTCATCTTTAGTGCACAGTGATATCACCCCAGCAATTGGGGCCCAACGATCCTATCAGGGGCTTCTGCTTCCTAGGAAGAGGCAGAGAGGAGGTGAGTGTAAGTGAGGACTTCTCCTTAGTCTCTGAAAATACATCATTTCCTCATTCATTCATTCATTCTGCAATGACTAGCTGCTCCTATGTTCACTGTGCGGGACTCCAGGTACACACCACAGACATAGGCCCACTCCCATGGTACTTCCAGTCAAGGGAGGAAGGGCGTATGAAACAGTCATATCTGACGGGGAAATAGGAAATCAGGAGAGAAATGGTAAGCAATTCATTTATGGCTATTTTGAGGAAAATATATGAAAGGATTGGAAAATAAATTGTTTAGAAACGTTAACCCGAAAAACTATCTTGGAGGAGAGAAATTATGGATTTATCACTTTCGGAATATCTGGAGATGGAATGTCAATGTAACAGATGGTCTGTAAATTAGTTGCCCTGAGAGCCTGCCCTGACTTCATCCTAACCCTCAGTGAAGATGTTATGTTGTGATAGAAAGAACTGGGGTAAAGACCTGACTCTCCACTCCATATCCACGGATTATCCGGTGAATCCAGCATGATCACAAGAGCCCTTAAAATCAGAGTTCAGTCCAGGCTGACAGCAAAAGAGGAGGTCAAAGAGATTCCAAACATGAGAAAGACCTGATGTGCTACTGCTGGCTTTAAGATGGAGGGGGCAATGTGATGAGAAATGCAAGAGTTGAGAGAGGCTCTGGACCTACCATCAGAAAGGAAAAGGGGACCTCAGTTCTATGAACAGGAGTGCCTGAATTTGGCAGATAATCTGAATGATCTTAAAAGCAGGTTCATACCCATCTCCAGAAAGGAAGCAGCCCTGCCTATATCTTGCTTTGGGCCTTCTGGGACTCGAACTAACTAAAGAATCCAGCTGAGGCACACTACACCAGACTACTTATATACAGAACAGTGATACAAGTGGGAGTTGTTGTAAATTGCTAACATTATGAAGTTCACTAAAGCAGCAAAGAAAATTAAAATAATTGTAGGATTATGGCAAATCTGTTCTATGTTGTCAAAATTCATAGAAGTTTTAGGCTTAAATCCCAGTTTAGTCAATCATGGGACTTTGGGCAAGTCACTTTACATCTCAAAGCAGAGGTTTAGAATATCAAGCTCACAGCCATATATTCTATCCCTTAAAGGAAGCATGGTTTCACTGTGAGAATTAAATCAGTTGAGATAAAAGAAAATGACTGGTGTATCATTAACTATTTTTAATTAGCTGAAGTCAATAGTGTAGTCAAATTTTCTTAGTTTTTACCTGCTAACCTTTTTTCTGTTTCAGGATTTCATATTACATTTGGTTGTCATGACTTCTTAAGCTTTCTTTGTCTGTGACATTGTCTCAGACTTACCTTCTTTTTGAAGACCTTGAGAGGTTTGAGGAGGACTGATCAGGTGTTTTATAAGTAACTGTCTATTGGAATTTGTCAGATATTTTTCTCATGATTAGACTGGAGTAATGGGGTTTGGAGAGGAAGATCACAGAGGTGAAGTGTCATTTTCATCATATCACAACAAGGGTATCTGCTATCAACATGATTTATGACTGTTGATGTTGACCTTGACTCCCTAGCTGAAGTAGTGTTTATGATATTTTTCTACTCACCCCACCCCACTTCTCCAAAAGGTGTTCTTTGGAAAAAATCACCATGTGCAGCTCATACTTTAGGAAGAAGGAGTTATACTCCACCTCCACTCTGTAGGCAGAGTATCTACATAAATTATTTGGTATTCTTCTTCATAGGATAGTTCATCGCAAACTTTTAATACACTTACTTAGTTCACTTTTAGTTCTCAAAGGCCTCCAAGTTCTGATTTTACAATAGCATCTTCCTCCCTCTGAATACAAACCAAAACCTGATCAGAGAAAACAGGATCATCATCCGAGGGGAGAATGTATAATCTCTCTTAGGAATGGGGCTGAGTGTTGTACAGACAGTCATTTTCAGGTGACATCTGTTTCACTCATTATCTTTCTCCCAACAAAAGTACATTTCATTCAGTTCAAGGTTTTGAGGAAAGGTCACACAACTCTCACCTCTCATTAAACCTGTTTCTCGAGTCCAGGTGTTAGAGGTATCAGATCACAGTCTTCAGCTTTGAAACCCAACTTTCTCAAGGGTGCTTCAACACAATGCACTTTTGACATAAGAAGTAGGACAAAGAATATCTACAGCAATTAATTCTCTCCCTGAATTAGACTAGACTACAATGGCAATCTTTAGCAATAACCAAGAGGAAAGAGTAAAATTAAAGATAGAGTTGGACTGACTGACAATCTTGCTGGCTTCAAAGTATCAAGTTGCAACTCAAAGCCACCAGCCAGAGCACAAACTTTGGAAATTCTACCACAAAGGCTGCCTCTGCAGCGTCTCCAGCTCGAGTCAGGAGTAAAATTGTTTTAGCCCCAAACTGCACATTGGCCAACTTCAGCAAGCTTAGAGGAATATCTGTGTCTCAGAGACTCAGCTCAGCAGACCCCAAACTTCCCATCACTGCTGTTGTTACCCACTGGGACACAGAGAAATATCAAATGTTGATAGCCTCCCAGATTTTCCCAACATAAAGGAAAGATGAAATTAAGCCATGGGCAGAGGACAGCAAAGAGAAGAAAGGTGCCAAATAATTTTTATAAGACATGTAATATAAACAACCCAAAAGTTCAGGAATAGAAAATGTACATCAAGAGCTAATTCTGAGAATGAAAATCTATGCATGGAAGCGGAAAGAGGAAAAACAAGAAAGCCTCAAAACTCTATGAAACTGACATTACCAGGTTATATCTAGAATTATATACTTAACTATCCTCTTAGTTATTAACAAGATACACAAGAAATATCTTCAAAAGTTAACTATAGTTGTCATCGTCAAAGGTTAAGGTTTGAGCCCTGGCTTAGTCTGTGAACACATTATTATCAATACCAGGACTCCCTTAACAGTCCTCCTATCCCTTGAGGTACTGGGATAATTTAAAAGAAGACCAATGTGAATCTGACCTACAAACTCACACTTAATATCCTTGACTGGAGAGAGTGGAGGATAAAAAGGCATATGGGAAACAGACACTTCATGCCTATCTCATAGGCCTACAACATTGTTCTCATGATATATATACCACAAGAAACCCCTTCTCCCAGTACAGCATCATTTCATTATCTCCCAGTTCCAGCCCCCTACCAAGAAAGTAATGTAATTATCCACATCTTATAACCTATTGTGGAGTGAGTAGAGAGTATCATAAAGAAGAATAGGATCACCTGGTGGTTTGCCACAATGAACCTTGCCCTTTGTCCTAAATTTTTTCTTTCAAGCCCCTTAAGAGATCTTGATATCTTATAATACTGAATAGTAATAATAATAATAACACAATAGCTTGAAATTATAATGTCACCATCTTGTTCTAAACACTGTGCATACGTTAATTCACTTAACCTTCACATAACAAACAATATTAAGAGAAAATTGCTATTGTTATTCCTGTTTTACAAATGAAGAAAGTGAGACATAAAGAATTAAGTAACTTGATCAAGGTTACATAGCTATAAGTCAAGAGCTGGGTTTTGACTTTGGCAATTTCACATGAGCATGCATGTTCTTAGCTATTACAACTCTTCTTTCCTAGGAGTCATGCTAATTGGTCATCTAATGCAAGGGCTTCCCCCATATGAATTCTACTCATGCAGTAGGGAAAAATAAAGAAAGAAATAAAGAAAGCAATATAAGACAACATGGGGGAATACTTGGAGAGGCTCTGATCTAAAATCTCTATGCTTGAGTGGGGAACCCATAATTTCAATAGGATACACCCTAAGACACAAAGAGAAACGATTGTTAAACAACCATGTGACTTGCTCAGATTTACCTGTCAACATAGCCATTCTAAATATTATCCTTCAATTTTTATTTTTCATTCACATCCCATTTCTGTGGTCCCCAAGTGGGGCTGGACTCCATATACAAGTACCCAACAGACAGGAAACTGCCAGAGTGTGTACTGCTGAGAGAGAGGCAATTACCTCTGTTAACACATTGTTTGTGGGAAACGAGTAAACTCGTCATATCGCTCAAATGCCCGCATACAATGTGTTCAGCCAAGTAAAACTATTAACAGGGACTCTACACCAGGATCAATAAGGCAGAGAAATGGGCAGACAGTGACTGGGGTACCTGGAAAAACCAAGGGTTTGCCTATAAGGTATCCTACTAAGGGTGGTTGAAGCCTGTGCATTGGGTTCATGGAGTCTATATATGGGGATTCTAATCATCACTCAGACAATGGGAAAATCATGGGAAGAGTGGTGACAGAGTAGACATGGGGTGTTCTGTTTGCTCATTGTTCTCTGTGTAGCAAGTCAAGGTTTTGCTTTGCATTCAGTTTTCTCTAGTTGACAAGGTGAGAGCTTCCTACCAGCTAAGCTTATTTTCATGTCTGAAAGACCTACCATTGCACTTGACTCTGATAAAACAGATCCTTTTAGTCCTGCCTCCAGGCTTCTGTCCTTGCTCTTCCCTCTCTGATATACTCTTCCCTACACTGAGTCTAAGCCTAAATATCACCCCTACCTCTTGGCAGATTCAACCACTCTTCCTTACAGTGTTAGTAGAGCAATGACAGCTGAAGTCTACTATAAACTATTCAAGGATGAATAGGAGGTAGTAAAACAGAACTTGTAAGTTTGGGTGGCAAGTGGAAAATGAGGCCAGAGACATTAATACCATTGAAAGAAATGGGTTTTCTGACAGGAGAACCCTGAGCACATTTATAGTCAGAAGGAAGCTGGGTTCCATGTGTTAGATGAGAGAGGGAGACCAAAGAAGTAATCGAATGAGAGAATGACTGCAAATCGAAGGATCAGGAAAAAAAAAAAAGGAAGAATTAACCTTGGAAAAGGGAAGATGGGATTGTAATAATTTTTGACTGAAGGCTTTCAAGGTATTAGATAAATTTGGGAAACTTGGACAATCTCTGATCCCCCACAGCCACTTCCAAGAAAACAGTACTTTCTGACCTTCATAATGGGAATAGAAATGTGGGATTGAGAAGAAGACACCCTTTCCTATCTTGGGGGTATAAAGATCAAGGTTATGCTGAATTAAGTCAGGTTGTTGAAAACACTTATATGAAAGAGCTTAATATTGTTAACTTGAAATGCCAAATGTAGTGCCCCAAAAATGAAAACACAAAAATGTATACTCTAGACAGAGAAATATGCTGTAAATACTATGAGATATGAGCCAAGGTTGGGAAAAGTACAATGAAGAAGCATAGTTTTTTTTTTGTTTTTGTTTTGTTTTTGTTTTTTTTAGAGGGCAGTGTCACTGGCCCTCATATGTGGGACTCGAACCGGGGCTGCTGCTTCCCAAGCCAGCGCTCAACCACCGCGCCATTCGGCCGGCCCAAGCATAGACTTTTAAGCACCCTACTCATTCATTTTTCTGGTTGGATCAGAAAAATCTGTGAATTGCCTCTGTAGACCTAGGAATATTTTCAATTGCCATAAAAAGCAGGCAAGTTACTTGAATATCTTAAAGCTTGAACTGTAAGCACATGATATATCTTAAGAAGTAAAACAGCACAATTTCACAGAAGGGAAAATTCTGACCTTAGCAATACACGATGTCCCGGTGGATATGAGGATTATGTGTCTGAAATGCAGTTGTAATACAGCAGGGAACTTACAACCACTGAGGCATGAAATATGAGAGGAATAACAAAGCATGTTTGGGTTATTAAAGGCAGCATTAAGTGTTTGCTGGTGGATTGTAAGAGCAGAGATTTACCCACGATACACTTTATATACATATAAGAAAGGTAAGGATGAGGCTGTGTGCTGAGTATGATGCTGCTAAAACAGGAACCAAAGAGAACAAGTGGACAGAGGCATAATAAGCTGAATACAAAAAAGCAGAAATGGTGAGACTTGATAGCAATAGGAAAGAACCCAGATGGCAATTTAAGGACCTGGAAGGCTCTAGAGGAGCCAAGTAAAACTGTCAAAGGGGAACATTTTCACATTCCAAGGCAAAGCGGAACAATGGAAGAAATGGCAGGAACGACAGGGTTTTCTAAAACAGATGTTGTTGCTGATTCCTGGCCCATCCTCCTGAATGGATTCAGTTTTAGAATGCATCCGTGGAATGTACCAATGCTTGTGTCTGACTTGGAGATACACCAGAGCATTCTATGAACAGTGCAGGTCAGTGTACAAAAGAGAGAGGGGATGAGATCAAGAGTACAAGTCAGGTCGTTAAAGCCAATGGAGGAGGAAGCTTTAAATTCAGTTCCTGGATCCTCTTCTGTGCTGTTAAGTCTCCATCTAGATCACTTAGTCTCCTGTGATCTTTGTTTCTTTATCGAGAATGGAGAAGCTTGATAATGCATTCCCACTGTACAGAAACTCCACTAAGGTGGTCGAAAAAGTGCTGCATAATCGGCCATTTTACTCCTTGTTAAAGCAGGCAATACAGAAGATTGAATAACTCCAGGAATCCCACTTGAAAAGTAAATATTATAAGAAGATTTTAAGATTAAGCACCAATAATGGCTTTGGTCCCAGTCTCAGGATGTGGGGACCACAGGAGTCAAAGGAAGCCAAATTTTACAATGTAACAATGAAAGCATTTCAAATCATAGCTTTGCTACAGAATACTCGGCGGTAGTCCAGGCTTCAGACGAATATTTAATCTTTCGGGAAATCCATCCCAGTGAAAATTCTAAAATAGTTGATGCTCATCCCCACTAAGACTAGACACAAACGGCTGGGGAATCATATAATGCTTCTCCATCTGATAGGGAACTTTCATTATAAGCCACAAAAACAAATGTAGCTACTAAGAAAAGGAAATTTAGTAGACTGCTGTTGATGAGAGAATAAAGAACCAGGCTTAAAATCTGACAGTTCCAGGCATGTAAACAACAGGAAGTACTCGAAGAGCTTCTGCCACTGATAGAGTTGCACTCAACCATTTTTCCTCCCTGTACCACTCAAGAATCTCAGTTCCTGAGAGAGCGTGTGTGGAGATTATCTTGGGTCACAGGTCTGCCCTTCAGGTAGAGGAAAATAAGTCACCGTGATGTACATACATACAGCCCCCTCTTGAGCAGGCAATTGAGCAGAGGTAATTCCCTAAAAAGATATCAGGAACTGATATGAAAGGAGAATGGCTACTGGGCATTGTAAAAAAATAAATAAATAAAAAGCAAGCATCTGCCTAAATGAAAAATAAACTATCTTGACATAAGAATTTTAATGCAGAAGTAACTACGGCTTATTGGTACTACTACACATCAAGACAGTGTAGGGCAAACCACTGTGATGGTGAATTTTATACATCCACTTGACTGGATCATGTAGTGCCAGTTGGTCAAGCATTATTCAGGCTGCGCCTGTGAGGGTGTTTCTGATTGAAATGAACCTTTGAATCTGTAGACTGAGGCAATGGATTGCCTTCCCTCATGTGGGTGGCCTCATGCAGTCAGGGAGGGCCTGAATAGGGGAAAAAAAAAAAAAAAGGCTGACCCTCCCGTGAGTAAAAGGGAACTCCTCCTGCCTTGAACCTGGGACATAGAAACTGAGACATAAATTCTTTCCTGCCTTCAGTCTTGGGCTGAAACATCAGCTTCTTCTGGGTCTCGAGACAGCTGGCATTTCAATCGGTTTTCCTAAGGCATCAGCTTGCAGATTGCAGATCACATCTGTCTCTCTGGAGAACCGGTCTGATATTTCCACTTCCTTAAAATGGAGATATAGAAGTGTGTGTTTCTCCTCCCCTGCGGTATTTAGAGTAGTGCGCCTTGTTCTATAGTCATTTCATTAATGCTATGCATAACTTGTCTTTCTGCAGTGGGTACTGAGCTTGAAATCAGAAAACTAATTTTAAGTACTCATTTTGACATAAATTTAATCCTGGGAAAATTGCAAAAATCTTTAACCTTAGTTTTTCCATCTGCCAGATTTGGACAATAATACCTCTAAAGTATGATGGTTTTGAGGAATAAGTGACATAATTAAAGGAAAAGTGTCCACCTGATGCCTGGCAAGCAGTAGGTGTTTAATGAATGTATATAATACCTAACATGGAATATAATTGGGACAAGGTCTGTACACTCTATGTTCTTGTCTATATTCACAAAGCACTGGACATAGTAGACATTTGACTAATGTCTGTGAGCCAAAATGAAATATATTGGTAAAAACTCTTTCTTTGATTTCTAAAATTGTATACACTGCTATATGCATGGGGTAGAGTGTGAACAAATAGACTTAAACAAATAATATCAGCCACCAACACACAGCATGTGATTTCAGCACAAAAATGAGCAACTGGGCAAGGCAACAGCCATCTTCTAAAAAGAGGAACATTCTGCTGATAAAAGTATAATCTTCAAAATAAATGACAGGGCCAATGCTGTGCAGCAGGTTCTGTGTTAGGAGAGATTGTGTATCCTCAAGAAAACCAAAATCACAGTCAAAGTTGGTGATTATTTCTTAACTGTTATTGACATAAACTCTAGTGAGCAAGCCATATTTCACTATTGTCACTAAGGCTTACTTCTCAATGGAAAATAACCTGCTGACAATTAGGAAAATAATCTTTACATCTCAGGATTTTAAGGTCAGCCATTCTATTTCAATCTCATCTGTAACTATCCATTTGAATTGTATCTATATAATTCAAATTATATAGAAATTTTTTGTGGTATCGAATGACAGATTTGATTAAATCATTTAGTTATTTTGGCCTTGTGAAGACATAGCCACAGAGAAAGATGCAAGCATACTAACTCCTGATTCTGATGTCATGATTTTTTTTTTGTATAACTAACATAATTAGAAGTCAGTGAAAAAAAAAAATCCCCAGACTGTCATAAAATACATGTGTAAAAATTCTTTAGAATTCTCTAATCCCTTTAATTTTAGGAAAACTGCTGAGACACAGAAAGAATATGAAATTTTCCAATTTTTACAGGACTAGTTTTGAACATGATCCAGATTACCTGACTCATTCTTTAATTCATTCTTTCAAAAATACTAATTAAACATCATCTTGTGCCAAGCATTGTCTAGAAGCTGAAGACACAGAGAGAAAAGGACAGCCCTCTCAGAAAACATATTTTCAAAGAGAGCCTCAAACAATAAACAAGTAAGCAAATAAATAAGAAAGTCGTAGAGAGTGAAAAGTGCTGGAAAAATCATAATTCAGGATAATGAATCAGAGAATGATGTGGATGCCTCTTCCAGGAGAACTGTCAGCATAGAACTCCCCAAGAAAGCAACAACTGGGCTGAAATCAATGATCACAAAGAACCAGTCTTGTCAAGATCTGGGTATAGTATCCCAGGCAAGGGAACAGCAAGTGCTCGGTCCCTGGAAAGCCATACACTTGACACATTTGAGGGACAATGAGAAAACCAATGTGATTGGAGCGTATGGATGAGGAAGAAAGTGGCCAGAGACTGAGTTGTTTACAGCCATGATGAGAATTTGGGGTTTTATTTGAAAAGCAAAGGACACCTCCCAGTTCAGGACTCTCACAGTCCAGGGATCCCCATTATCACAATGCTGAACTTTTTTTGGCAACAAATGGCTCTACTTCTGGAAAAATAACTATAAAAGCAGATTTGGCTCTTTGCTGTAGGATTTTATTTATCTGTAACATGTGGCCATTCAGTAAGCCACATGATTCCATAAAATAGATTCCCTCTGATGGCCCACTCCATTTAGTCTACCGAAGGGGTGCCATTTGTTTCCCTTGGGCTTTTGCAGAGCTGTAAGTCCATCTGGGACATCATGTAGTTGTCTGAGCAGCAAAAGCCTAGCAAGCAAGTAATGATGGATGGCTTGCCTCTGAGGAGTATGCATTCTCAATGAATCCACATCAGCAACACTGGTCCTTACAGTTTATCCAGAACAGGGGCCAACTCCACAGGCGCCCTAGAGACAAGAGCAATTTTTGCTCACATTGTTTTCCTGCCTGAGAAACAGGGAGAGACAGCTCTGCTTTAAATCAAGGCCCCAATTCAAGGCTTGTCTTCATCCTATAATGGAAGCTACAATAAATGAAGTAAGTGAAAGTTGTTTTGACTTACACCCAAAGGAGTCAGAAACTCATTTAGGCATTCAGTGAGGTACTGGTAGAAGTGGTGATCAAAGGAGTGGCCTGGTTAAGGTAAAACCTCAGGTCATCCCATGTTCTCACTCTGGTAATTCTTTGTTACAGCAAATAGGACACATTTATATTTCATATTCTCTATCAGACTTTCATACCATCTAATTCCTCCACAACATCAATACCATCTCCAGGTCACAATCTATTTTTTTTATAATTCCTTCTTCCATGTATCTCTGCTGAGCAAGGGGGTTGCGGGGGAGCCTAGGAAATCAGAAAGATGTATCTTGGCCATAGGTCAACTTGATATGAGAAAATGGAACTTCCCTTGTGCAATCATATTTATTCTGCAAAACTTTATTTTCAATCTCATAATACCTCAGAAGTAAATCAGACAATCAATAAAAACAGGGATAATGCTAGTGAAGTAATTCTAAAAATTTCCTAAGTAATTATTCCTTGGGAAATAGCAACATTGATAACAGAGCATCATTTATTAAGCACTTACTAAGTAAGAGCCACTATATTATAGCTGTGTAAGATACATTTCCTTTTTTATTCCTCAACATGACTGTGGGAAATGGATAGCCTGGAAAATGGCAAAAATGGAATTCAAGTCTAATTGCAAAGCCTACACTCTAAACCAGAACCGGAAAATATGTTAGTTACAGGCTTTTAAATTTGAAATGAAAATGTAATGCTATTTTAAGAGGATAACAAATTGTAAATACTGATTATTCATTCATCTGTGTTTTATCCTCCCCATCAGCAGTCAACAAACTATAGCCTAAAGGCCAAATCTGGCCATCCATCTGGTTTTGTAAATAAAGTTTTATTGGAACACAGCCTTGATCATTTGTTTATATATTGCCTATGGCGGCTGTTATGCTACAATAGCAGAATTGAGTAGCAGCAACAAAGATCATCTGACCCACAAAGTCTAAAATATTTATAATCTGGCCCTTTACAGTAATTATTTGTTGACCCTTGCCGTCTATCTTATAATTCTCTTCACACAAAGATTTCGCATATCTACAGTAAGTCCTCTGAAATCCCTATCATAAACAGTTTTGCTAGTCAAGGTGGATATTTTGCATGGTGTAGCACACATTGTTGTCTAGAAAGATTTCCTTCATCCCCCAACTGTTCTGAGTTTGGCTCCTAAGAGGTCACAGATGCATCCTTCTCAGGAGAGTTGCCTATGGGAGCCTGATTGGAGTCAGTCCCCTAGAAATGTTCTCCTTCCAGAGGCAGCCCACAGCCAACGGCTACTGACTGCTATGGAATATGAAACCAACTAAACCAAAAAATGAGCTCTCTTGTTTTAAAATGGAACAGGCCTGTGGTGCCATGGTCCATAGCTCCGTGTGGGATAAGGCTACAGCTGGACTTCAGTGGAACCCACGTCTTTGCAGAGCTTCTTCCCTCCCTCCCCGGCTTCCCTCATTCCCTTCCACTTTTCACCTGCAGCACTCCCTCACCAAATCTCTTGCAGAAGAATACTTTCTTAAGCTCAGCTTCTTAATTACCTACTTAGGACACATAGTGATTACATACAAGGAGTATTCATTATGCCCATATAATGACTCCAGAGAAATATGTGGAAATATGATATGTATTATGTGAAGATGCAATAAAGGTGGAAAGTTTGTAGAGGGGAAGAAAAACATCTTTCTGCTCAGATTCAGTGACGGAGATGTGCAAATTAAACTGATCTAAGACACCAACCAAAGAAAAGAATTTATTTATATGAACATAGGTCCCAACCAAAGAAGTAGCTGCCTCCTTAAATGGTTGAAGTTAGAGGCTTAGATACCTAACTTAGTCAAGGAAAAGAAGTGGGGCTAGAAAAGCCTTTTATAAAAAAAAAAAACAATAGTTTTCTTTAGGAATGGGCTTCTATGAGAATCATTAAGAGACAAGAAAATGTGTGATGTTCATCTACACAGGTATAAGAGGAGTTTCCTTCAGGACCATAAAACTCCCCTGAGAAGGCATTTGGGTAGGTTTTACTCTTGTCCTTCCTTCCAGGGGAAGATCTGCCCTAAAGAAGGAATGGATGGTAGTCTTATTTCCCAGGAGTTGCTGCTTAAGGGGAGCTTCCAGAAAGTTTCTTTCTCAATTGCTTCATCTCAAAATAATCCTTATGCCAAAATGGCGTATTCTGATCCCCCTTCATATCAACTTTAGGATTCCAAATGGACCCCTAGATCGATAAGAAAGAAATTAAAGGAGGAAAGACGTACCATCTACCGCTCTTCTGCTCTAAGTTAGTATAGTCCTCTATGCAGGTGATAAATCTAAAGAAACCTCCATTTTCTTCCTTTCCCCACCAGTAACATTGAACGTCACCCCTAGGACAGCACATCTTTCATCACCAGCTTTAGTGACTAAAGATGCAAAAAAACAAAACAAAACAAAACAAAACAAAACTTGAGAACTTTCCATCAGGTTGACTTCATTGACTGCTCCTGGAAGCTTTGCCAACCTGCCGCCCTGTCAGCAGAGGACTCAAAAAGAGCAGCAAATGACAACTGAACATAAAAGAAATGGTCCATTTAAAAATGTATTTTGTATCTAATTTCTAGCCTGACATGTCCCTTGCCACATGAACCTCAGATGCTTACTGGAGTGAGGAAAATAAGAAGAGCTTTCTTTTTTAAAAACAGGGCACAATTTGTCACATATTTTTTTTAGCTAAATTTTGTTCTTTGTTGTTCTGTTTATATTTGATGCTTAAAAAAATAACCTTCTTGGGCTCCTACAACAATCAGCCCATATACACACACGTATGTACACTGTGAAATACTATAACCCCTGCTCCCAGCACACTCACACACCCCTGGACAGACAGCCCATTGAAATGTCTATTAATAAGTGCCCCGAGGCGGTCTCTTTAGCTGAATAATTAAGAAAAATTTCCTAGAGAATGAACCATGTGTGACCTAAATTGGCTTTAAAATGCTTTTCAAAGCAGAGGGAGCAGCTTTTGCGGCATAATCACCTTCCACCTTGACATTAATTATGCACCATGGTGTTCAGAGAGCAACTCTGAGCCAGGAATTTAAGTGTTTGTAAAGTCAACATGTCGAGCAAGGCAGAACATTGTAAAATGAAAAAGAAAAAAAATTAAATCCAACGCTGTTATGATCCATTTCACTATTCTTATTTTCTTCATAAATCTGCTACATTCAACCTACAAAGGGATGGCATTTCCCTTGTCAAAGAGAGATAAAGTGACTCTACAATACTTACAGTTGAGATTTCTTGAAAGAGAAAAGAAAGTGCCTTTTTTCCACTTTGTGATTGAAAATAAAAGGGGCTTGCTGATGTAAAGAGCTGCACAGCCTTATGGAACCTTCAGAAAGCATTCTCCATAGGAACTATTCTGTTTCTATGCTGTCTTACTGTAATTTCATCCCCCTTTCTTCGTTATCAGGAACATTTGCATGACAGCAGGGTTCTAGAAGTTTCTAAGTTTACCATTCTTAAACGTTTACTTCTTCACTTAGTGTCAGTAGCCCTTGTAGGTGGCATCTTTATTAATTGTTATAAATAAAATTCCAATGTCACAAAAGATTCCATATTTAGCAAGAAGCTTAATGAGAAAATTCTACTTATAAGCAAAAAAGTTCTAAGATAGTATCTAAAATATTCAGAATGTTTCAGGGGTTTTCAAATAATTTTTAATCATTCTTCAACTAAATCTTGACAAAGCCCAATTTAACACACACACACAGAGCAGATAAACATGGATCATCCCTAGCCTAGCTAGGCACCACACCTTGTACACACATCGCCCCAATGGTATCTGTGTGGGTAACTCCAAGGAACTCTCAAGGCACCTGCCAGGCTGTTTGGAAACCAATGATTTAATCCAATCACCATATATTGTTGTCTTCTGCAGGAAGTATTTATGCTTACTGACAATGGGCCTGTTAAAACCATCACCTTTAAAAATCATTCTACAGAAAGCCACTTCTGTCTAACAAGATACCACTCACTAGAAGACTGGTGAAACGCATTTTTCTGAGAAACACTACCTTTACATGTTTGGAAATGCCCATTGACAAAACATCACTGCAAGGAATCTCAAGCCGCTAGAATCTGTGAATGTGTTAGAAGATCACAGCATTAAAGAGAATAAGAAGAAATAAATCAAGAAAGAACTTATTGCTGGTGAAGCTCACAAAATTCCTAAAGCAGCCAAAGCTCTCTCTGGGTCAAAAACTTTAAATTTTCTTTGAGAAGGAAATTAACAAGTACTAGAGAGCTGGGAATAATAATTTGAAGATACAGAGTGGCTGAAAAGGGTAATTTTATGTGGTCAAATGGAGAGTATGTTGGATATAGGAAGGTGACCTACTCAGTGATAGACCAGTTCTTGAGAAAGAGGCAAAGGGGATGAGATGATGTCTAACTAGGAGAGGAATAATTCAGAAATTGAATTGCATTTCTATGTTTTAAATTCCATTAGGTAAGAGAAGGAGTAGATTTACTCTGTGTTACTCCAAGAGCAAAATGAGTGGAATTTACAAGAAACCAGACTTTACACTAACATAAGGCCTTCAAAATAGAGTTGATTAAATAGACAAACTCAGGAGGTAATAAGCTTTTAATACTACAGACTTAAAAGTATAAACTGAGAGAACTGATGGGGATTCTTGAGCAGGCTCTGACAGTTGGCATACAAAACCTTAAAGGCCATTACCAATGCTCAATATATGTATTCTAATTTGATTGCGTTAAGTATGTGAAAAGATAAACTGAGGCATATTAAATTGTTAGAGTTTACATGAGCAGAAATTGATTTGAATTGAGCAGTGCCAAGCCAGAAGCCGCCAGAAGCACTCTGTCCATGGGAGCTGGCCAAAAACTTTTATAGAGAAAAGGTGGAAGCAAAGTAAGGAAATTGATTGGCTGTAGATTAAAGCCCAGTTGGCTGCTCGTGATTGGTTGTCTTAGGTTCAATTTCATAACCTTGAGGTATTCACAGACTTAAATTTTGGTTTGCTTAAGTAGATGCCATAGTATTAGAGCTATCTCAGTCTGATGGCCTCCTTTGTGTACTTAAGTTAACAAATACTAGCGGAAGTCCAAACATTCCTACAGAATTTCTATCAACCACCAAGAAAGCTGAAACCTTCATCCATCTGATGGGTGTGGCAAAATCCACGTATAATACAAGGGAAAAAGTTGGAAGTATCTTTGGGAGCTGTGATGTGACCTCCCAAATGGCTGCAAATTAGATTTTCTCTCACCATTTGCCCCCTCATATCTGATGGTACAGTGTATTTTGGAAACAAGGATAGTAATCATAGACATTACTTTTTTTCTTTTTTTCTCTTTTTTTGTCTTTTTTTATTAAAGTTTATTGGGGTTTTTAAACATATATCTAAAGTTGTTTTTAAAACTAAAAGCCATGCTTTGATAATAGGGGACAAACACACATGCATACTCACAGGAGGAAAAATAGCATTAAATCATAGAACCTCAGAATTATTTGGGTTTTTCTCCCATTCTTTGTCTAAAATCTCTGTATGATCGGCATATTGTTTCACTCCATTTTGGGCACCCTTTCCTCACCCTTCGTAGAGAAAAGTAAAACAAACCTTCTTCTCTGATGGTATTTCTCTACTATTCAAACTTCAGTTCCTACGTCAAATCTATGTTCCTCAAACAGGCCATTCCTAACTATGCAATTTAAAGAAGCACCTCCTTTCATTTATTATTTATTTGTTCTTGTTCTTTGTCTAAATAATTGAATTATTTTCTTAATCTCGAATTCTGCACTAGATTAAAATTTCCATATTTACTTACTTCATCATTATAAATTCAAGACCAAAACCACAAAGTCTCAAGAGAGAATGGGTAAGTTCAGAAGTAAGTGGAGAAACTTGTTTCTGAGGTTGATTATGAAAAGTCTCTCTTTAAGCTTTTCAAAACGCGTAACCATTTATTTTCAAGTGCTTTTTTTTTAAAAAAAATAGTTATCCCTCTTTTCATTTTAAAAATGTAATTGTAAACCAATAATTAGTTTAATAACCATTATGTGCTGAAGTTCTGCTAGATATTATGTGGTATATTAGTAAATGTTCCAGATAGCATTTACTCCAAAACTTCACTCTATTTGGATATATAATATATACTTAAACAACTCTTCGTAAAATTAGGCAATAAATGATATTGTAGAGACAGGCAATCTGAGACCATGGTTCCAACAGAAGATGAGAGAGACAGCCAACATGTTTCTGTTTTCAATTTTATTTTGCATGACCATGAGATGAGTGAATGAGTGTGTGTGTGTGTGTGTGCGCGCGCGCAAGCGCACACTCGCACGTGTGTAATTAGTATGTGAAAGATTACTGCAAGGTTGTATATAATAAAGGCTACTGAGTTATAAAATAACTGGATATTACATGTATTTAAAGCAAATTTTCAAAAACATTTATATATATATATATATATATATATATATATATATATATATATATATATTTGGCTCTTCACTGTTATCTACCATGTTTATTGTATTCACTATTTTAGCCAGTATTTGACATGAAAAAGAGAAAAAGTCTTCCTCAGAAGAGGAAACTTTAGCAAAGTACCTGACTTGGATACCTGACAAAACTTTCCAAAAGATATATAGGCAAAAGACTGGGTAGATATCACTCAAGAGGGGAGGCGGTGAGGAAGGTATTCCAAGAAGAAAGAATGGCAGTGTTAAAGTGAGGGAGTAAGAAAGAGTATGGCTTCTTCCAGGACCTAAAAGAATTCAAGTGAAAGAAATGTGGCAGGAGTAGAGTATATTTGGGGTTGGTAAGGAACAGACGTGGCAAGTGATGAATCTAGAGAGGTAAGCAGTGGTCAAATCCTGAAATCTCATTTATACCCCAGTTCAGAGTTTGCAGGGCGTTAGCAAGAAAGAGCTGCTTTTGAATATGGCATGGGCAGTAATGGAACCTGTTTTTTTGCCAAGAAAACTCTTTCTTCACAATTAATTTGTAATAAGTTTTAAAATTTTTGAAGCAAATATGGCAAAATGTTATGACTTACTCAAACTGAACAGTGTTTTTAAATAATATTCCTTACATTTTTATGTTATTTTTAAATTTGCATAATAAAAACTTCAGGGTAACACAGACTGAATCATAAATCAAATTAATCCAATAAGGATCTCCATTTCTGCTTTTATATCTTTGCTATTGTTACTGTGAGGAAAGATATATGAAATCCAGACAACGTCCTTCATGTTAAGTTTTAGAAAGCAGAGCTTTTATAAGTTAAGGGCTTCCTTTCAAAGCATAGCTGAAAAATAATAGGATTATTTATAGCAATATATAATGTTTGCTAATGTATATTAGTAGGAAAGAGTCATACAAAAATCACAGGAAGGCAACTAGATGCAGGCACAATGTACCCAGGTGTGCATTTCTTCCTCTTGGACCTCTTTCTTACATAAGCACCTATTTATGGATGTTACGGAATCATTTCACCTACTGACTGGGGTCCTGGCCTTCTGTGGCCATAGAAGATGTCTAAAGACGCACCAACCTTTCACTCAGATCACAAGCTCATGTTTCTGAACATGCATGGTAATGTATACGTGGATTTTTTTTATTTCTAGTTTTTTCTTTTAATATTTTGTTTCTGAACTCCTAAGCACAGCAAGGTAAGGATCATGCCTGAAGTGGGGTGCTATGAAGCATGAACCAGCCTCATCACTTCAGGTAGTTCCCTCCATTTCCCTCTAACAAATTGAGGCCGGTATCTCCAGCATATGAAGATTAGGTGTCCATTTTCAAAAGCAGTATTATGGACTTCTCAGCACTTAGCTGTAAACTTACCCAAATGCTGAATAGTCCTCAAATCATCCATGTCGTTCCAAGGTCATCTCTACCAACCAGAAATGATGTTCTATTAAAGAATTACCAGAGACAAGCAGCTGGGAATGGCTCAGTCAGAACCTTCCCAGGGCCTTCCTTTCCTCAGAAATGGCACTTCACAGAGCTGTGTTCCTATCCCTAAAATGTCACTTATCACATAGCTTCCTAGAGAGTTCTTTGTGTTCCTACCTCTCTTGCTAGACTATAAACTCCTTGAATGGACAGACTGGCTAAGGATTGATTGTTTACCTTCCAAAATCCAGCAGTTGACACTGCCTATAACAAAGAAGCTCAGAAAATATTAACCAACCTCCACTGGCTTAGGAACATCTCTATCTCCAGAGAATCTGGCTTTTTGGGAAACCACTGCTGAGTCAGATATTGGCAAGAACCATTGGCATGTGGTTCTCTGCTCATTTCAAAAGTGTTTCTTTCAAAATAAATGTTCCAAGAGCAGAGCTCAGGTGTTGACAGCCAGCTGGATGTGTCCTTTTTCATCAATTGTAGAACTTCCCATGCAGTGAGGAGTGCACCGAAATTAATACAAACATTTTTCCAGTGCCCCAACCACAGAGAGAGAAGAAGTATTAAAATTAAACTTTCAATGTTTGTTGGAAACATAATGAGTTTATAAGATTCCAAAAGAAATAAGGTTTGTCGAAATCGTTTTGCCAGTGGTCGTAGAAATACATGCTATATCGACTTATTTAAAAAAGAAACAGAAACTTAAGAGCCCCTTTAAAAGTGCCAGACCTGAGGGCCTGTGCTTTCTGTTATTCTTCTAACCATCCACCTATAAAACCACATTGAGTTTTCCTGATTAGTTTTGCCCTTGTGGAGAAATAGAGTTGGCTGAGGTGACAGAAGCATTTATACTTTCAGAAATAGCATGCTAAGTTTACATGCATTCACTTTAATTTAGTTTTTTCCTATTTTTCTTTTCATGTGTTTAGTGGTCCTTCTGTCGCCACCTCTCACTATAAAAATGATAATCAAAAATACCTTAAAATGTAATAGGTTGAAACTTTATGATGCCCAATGCCCAGGGGATGTAAATAATCTTGCTTACAAATATGAAATGCAAGGTACTCTAGAAAGTAAAGGTCCTGGTTGTCACATGGCCCAAATGTACTACTGTTAATGGGAAAATGAGAGTATCTGGTTGGTGATATTTGTCGATGGAGAGGAAGGAGTAAGGAGAAACAAAGTTGCATAGAAACCCTTAGAGGTTTTGAAGAGCCTGAAGACTGAAAATGAACCTAGAGCACAGAAGAAATATTCCATAAAAGCAATCTAAAAGAAAGGGAGGGAAGAGGTGAAAATTTTCAAAAATCCTTCTGAATACATACAACTGCAATTCCCTATAGATTCAAGAGCATAAATCACGATTTAGAAACAATTTTGTTTCATTTTCTCCTGATTATAAAAGTAATAATTGACTTTTGTGAAAAATATGGAAAACTAAAAAGTAGATATCAGTTATTATTTCAATTCCCAGAGATAACTTCTGTGACTATCATGCTGTATTTCCTTCCAGGTATTGATACATATGAATGTTTCATATCATTGAGAATATAATGAATATATAATTTTTGCATGCTATATTTCATTACTTTCTCTAGTACCAATAAAAATTCTTTAAATACAACATATACAGACATACTATCATCCACTCAAAGATTTGCTCAGTGTTGAAGGTATTTATTATTTCCAATGCTTCCACTATTTAAAAAAGTCATTAAGAATTCATAATCACCAAAAATTGAAAGCAAAATGTGAATGGATAAACTGTGGTACATCCATACGATGTCATACTATTCAGCAATAAAAAGAATGAGCTGGGCCGGCCGAGTGGCGCATTGGTTAAGAGCTGGTTTGGGACGCCAGCAGCCCCGGTTCGGATCCCACATATGAGGGTCAGTGACACTGCCCTTCACAGCTAACAACAGCTCCACCTGGAGCTGGGCTGTGCAAGCCCCGGTGACGGTGTAGGCTGCAGCCCCTGCTGCAGTGGGCTGCCATAGGCTACAGTGAGTGGCCGGCAGCCAGCATGAGTGGATGGCAGCCAGAGTGAGCTGCCAATCGCCACAGTGAGTGGCTGTCCAGAGGCCGGCGACCAATCTGCCTCATCCGGGAAGAGCGCAATGACGATACCAACATGGGCCAGTGAAGCAACGTCCACCGTAATTAGACTGAAGAACAAAAAGAAACAGCAACTTGTCTGTTCCCCTTCCCCAATTCCCCAACGCTGTTCTCCTCCCCCAATTCCCCAATAAAATCTTAAAAAAAAAAAAAAAAAAGGATGAGCTATCAGGCCAGGGCAAAGATGTCGATAAATCTTCAATGCGTATCACTAAGTGAAAGAAGCCAGGCTAAAAAATGGTGATATACTATAAGATTCCAATGATATAACATTCTGTGAAAGGCAAAACTGTAAAGATGGCAAGCAGAGCAGTTTTCGTCAGTTGCTTTGGGAATGAGGAAAGGGAATAACAGCTAAAGCACAATGGACTTTTTAGAGCAGTGCAATTCTTCTGTATGATCCTGTAATACATGACATGCATTTGTCAAAACCCATAGGACTTTTCAGGGCACAGAGCAAACCTTAAGGTATTGGCTAACACAAATAATTTTTAAAAATATTAATCTAGGAGGTTGGAGGTCCCATGATGGAGTGCAGACTGCAGCAAACATTTACCAACACAACACTGCATTAGCCAATCAATCCAATTTGGAAGGGAAATGCAAACGGAAGCAGGAGCGTGATGAATTTGGAAAACAGAGAAAAGTTTGGTCTAACCAGAGTGTGAAGAGATCATGAAGACAGAGAGGGAAGCAGGGACCAGAGCATGGTTATGAAGCAAATTAAGGTGTCTCGAATATACCCTGAGGCAATGCGGAGCAGCTGAAGGATGTGGAGCAGGGGGTGGGAATTAGTTTACATGTTAGAAAGATTCTCTCTGGCTTCAGAAGACAGAATAAAACTGGAACTAGATATGGTATTCTTCAAGTTTGACTTGAGACATAGGTTACTTAGATTTGATCATTGTCTTTTCTCTACAGGGTGGTATAATTGAAGTGTCATTACCAGTTAACATCAAAATGCTTGTATTTTTCCCTTTGTATTTTCTACCTGGATTTTTCTGAAGATATTTTTTGACAAACCGCCACAAAACAATAAACTGTGACTTAGCACTTTTGACAGTTCTAATACATTTATAACAGTTCTTCAAAAGTTTTCTTCTTCCCAACCCCATATTTATGAGGGAAGGAAGACCTGGCACCGTGAAAGAAATGAAGAGCTTGTTGGAGAACACAAGGTAAGAGATAATATCCATCCAGACTTGGGTGATGGTTGTGGTTGTGGTTGTGGTGAATGGTTTTGGAAAATGTACAGGAGGTAATTCATGAGGACAAAGGAAAAGTGCTCAGATATCTGACTGGGCAGTGGTTACTTATATCACAAAATAGAAACCAGTGGAGAAATAGTAATTTAGGGCCAGGGTGATGGCGATAAGTCCAGAGAACCAGGGGGCATGGCGGTGGAAGAGGGGAGGCAGGAGGGAGAACAGGGTCAATTTGTCGAGTTTGAAATGTTTTTGGAGGTTCTAAGAGGATTTGTGCAGAAGTCAGTTGTATATGTGAGTCTGGAGCTCAAGAAAAAACAAAAATTACCTTAAAAAAAAAGAAAGAAAGAAAGAAAGAAAGAAAAAAGGCAGGAAGAGTCTTTGTCCAGAGGGGCTGGAGACAAAGCAAGAGAGTTAAGCCTATGGAGCCAAAGGAAGCAAGGAGGTCTCCAAGAAGGAAGGGGCTGTCAGCAGTGTCACGTGCCTTAAGGAGCTCAAGAAAGACAAGGACTGAGACATTCTCTCTTTGCTGTATCTACTGTAAGAATGAAGATAGTTCGCAGCAATCAAACTGTTGACGTTCCAGAAAATATCAACATTACTGAAGGAGGACACAGTTCCTTTGAAGAGCCCCAGAGGAACCCTGTGGAGGGACTTCGATGATAATCAATGTAGAACTCAGTCTCCTTAGAAAGAAGAGCCTCTGGGTTGACAAATGGTAGAGGAATAGAAAGACATCAGCTACAGTTGGCACTCTGCAATCACATACAGAACACAATCAATGACATTATACTGGGTTCCCTTTACAAGATGAGTTCTATGAGTATGTATGAAGGTGTGATCACAAAATACAATGAATGTTTAAATTAAAAAAATTATTACTGGAAAAGACACATTGCCATTAATCCCCCTCAAAATACTCCCCCTCACTGTGAACACCCTTACCCCATCGTTCTTGCCACTTTCTGAAGCAGTTCTGGAAGTCCTCTTTTTTGAGTGTCTTTAGTTGTGCTGTCATGGCTGCCTTGATGTCCTGAATTGATTCAAAACATTTACCTTTCATGGTCATTTTGACTTTGGGAAAGAACCAGAAGTCACATGGTGCCAGATCCGGTGAAAAGGTGAATGAGGACACACTATAATGTTTTTATGTGACAGAAATTGCCATACCAGAAGCAATGTATGACATGGGATGGGAGCCTTGTTATGATGGAGGATGAAGTAAAGACACTCATGAAAGAGGACTTCCAGAACTGCTTCAGGAAGTAGCAAGAACCATGGGATAAGTATGTTTGAAGCAAGGAAGAGTATTTTAAGAGGGATTAATGGCAATGTGTCTTTTACTGTAATAATTTTTTTCTTTTTTTTATTAGTTTCAGGCGTACAAAACAGTGCAATAGTTATACTTTTTACCCCTCACAAAGTGACAACCCACCTCCCCCCACATCATGCATATCTATCACAATTCCATTGACTCCACTCTGACGCTATACTCCACATTCTGTGATGTAATCAATTTTTTAAATTTAAACATTCAGTATCTTTTCTTCACACCTCACATGCTCACTTCCCCATGTACAATGTTATTTCATAAGAATGGGTCTCCTGTTGAAATACAAAATTTCTTCAGTGGAAAATACATCCACAGGATTCAGATGAGGCCACATATTGAGGGTTCACTACCCCAAGCCCAGAGAGATGAATTAATCCTTGAAAGAAATGACATTGGACTTGCGTCAAATTCAGCTGCTTTGATTCAGCAAGCCACAACCGTTAAAACAAGGATATCAGAAAGTTTTTTAACATTATCTATGTCTCTGAAAACGGGACATTTTATCAGGTTAATGAAGATCTACCTGCTATGGAAACAAGAAAATGTGAGATAATTCCTAAGACCGTATTTGTGATATTTTAATGCAAAGTATAGTGATTATACTGTATTACATATTCCAAAGTTGGCTAAGGGACTAGGTTTTAAATATTCTCACCACAGAAATGATAGTTAAGTGACTTGATAGAGATGTTAACTAAAGCTACAGTGATAATTATATTGCAATAGATAAATATATCAAATCAGCATGCTGTACTTATACTTACACAATGTAATATGTCAATTACATCTCAATAAAACTTAATTTAAAAATATAAATTGTTATAAAATTGTACACTTTAAATAGGTGAATTATATGGTATATGAATTATATCTCAATAAAGCTGTTATTAAATTTGTTTTTTAACTTTTAAAGATGCAACAAAAGCTCTTTGATAGAAAGGAAGGAAGGAAGGAAGGAAGGAAGGAAGGAAGGAAGGAAGGAAGGAAGGAAGGAAGGAAGGAAGGAAGGAAGGAAGGGAGGGAGGAAAGAAAAAAGGGAGGGAGGGTACCAGGGAGGGAGAGAGGGGAAAAGTAAAGAAAGTTATCTACTGGGTTTAGCACTAAGCCTCTCCTTAGCAGCCATATATAGAGCCATTCTGTAGAATGAATGGAGCAAATTCTCAGATTGTAGAAGAGGTAACAATAACAAAGCTTTAACTTATGCTTCCTTCCAGGAAGGTAAACCGTGGACATCCTTTATAGCAAAGGTATGAACTAGCTCGGTACTTCTCAGGCCGTTCCCCAACACGTCCTTAGTACAAAGGCGGTATGAACCTTCGCGTATCCAGGAGCGTAATATTCTACAACTACAAAATTTCTCTAGATTCAGCTTAGTAATTCTTCTAAATTTATGTTTATTATAATAAGAAAATAATAGTTTTCTCCCATCCAAAAAAAATTTTTTTGAGGAAAACATACATCTGGGAGAATGTGGGATGCTTAGACAGTAGCCTCGGTTACATATAAATCCTAGCTTGAGAATCAGCTGTAGGACATTTATTTCAGTCAGTTCCCAGAGGTTTGTCACAATGTAATGATGCAAAGAGTGGAAAGCCACCAAAGATGGCAGTGTTGACCTGGAGAACTGACCCTGGACTAGAAATCAGGATTCACTCCTGGCTCACCAGGAATTGGCTGCAGAAGTTTGCCCACATCACTTAAAACCTCTGAGCCTCAGGTCCCACTCTTGCGAGCTGTAGGAGCTGATTAGCATGCTTATTAGGTTTCTTCCAGTCCTAACTTTCTTCTCTACAGTCAATCACTAAAAGGAAAAGAATGGAGAACTTTCCATGCTTTTAGTCATTGTTAAATGCAACTAAGTTCAAGAGTTTGTAATTATATTCAAAGAGTAGCAATTTTCCTATTAGGATGCAGCTCAAATGTGCTCTAGTCAGCTATAAATTTTCATGAAAACGGGTCACTATTCACTCTGCCATTGCCTGGCCAAAAAAAAAAAAAAAAAAAAAGCATCAAAACAAATGAATGTGGCATCATTTCTATTTGGGCTTTTTTACATGCAGAACGATTTTCAAACTCACAAAAGCTAACATTCTTTTATTCAGTTAACATATGTTTATTAAGTATTTAGTATTCAATTCAATGAACTATTATTAACTACAATACACTTAATGGGACACATAGAAATGAATGTGACATAATACCTGTACTCAAGATTTCACTACATTGAAAAAGAGACAGAATAAAATAAACATCATGATAGAGATGCAAGTCATGTGCTCAAGGAGTGATTGGTTTTGACTAGGGTCTTTTGATGGAGGAGATGGATTTTTTTTTTTCCTTAGTCCAACAGAATGGTTCATTTTTGGCTGGCAAGGAAAGGATAATGCTCACTTCTGCTTGATGGGATAACTGGAGCGAAGAAAAAGAAACATGAAAGTACATTCTAGTATTTACCACAAGCTATGAATAACATAGTGTGGCTTCGGTAGAAAAAAAATTCTAAAAAGTTGGGTCCAGGCGATATCATAAAGGCCCTTGAACTTGAATTCAATGATGTCCAAAGTGCAGTGAAAGCCCAACAAAGTTAAAGAAGTTCCACAGGGGCATGAAAAACATATTGTAACTTCTATTCGTATTTCATTCTCCTTCCTTTTAAATCCACATATAGTATATTTAATAAATGCAACTATTTTATAAATAACTACATAAATCTACACACATTAAATGTATAGTCAAACTTTTTACTGACAGTGGTACATAATCAAAAAAATTTAGCTCTTTCTCTGCCATGTGAAAGCACAGCAAGAAGGCAGCTATCTGAAAGTCAGAGAGTTCTCACCAGGAGTCCACACACACTTAAATATCTGCTGTCTAAAAAAAGTAAATAAGCAAGCAAACAAACAAACAAAAAGATAAATAAACTGAAACGCTGCTATAGACAATAGAGAACTACAGAAGATTTTGAACAGAGAGTACTGTGACTAGATTCTAGATGAGAAGAAACTTGCAATAGCTGGATCAGGAATGAGAAGGCTGGGGTTGAAATCCCGGCTTTGCCATTTGGAAATTATGCTATATTACTTAAGTCACACAACCCTGCTGATATTCATTCTTTCCAGTTGCAGACAGAAATAATACCAGCAGAATTTTAAGAGAATGAACTGAGATAAATATGTGGAAACACACAACCCAATGGTTAATTATAGAAGACACTTCAGGAATGTTTATTGACTTTGAATCTGATATTATAATGTACGTTAAGAAGTTGAGGGCTGGCCGAGTGGCTCAGTTGGTTAAGAGTTCGCTCAAGAGTGAGAGCTGAGCTCTGAGCAACAGCAGTTTGATGCCCAGCCCACTGAGCTACCAACAGATAGCAAGATGGTTCAGCTAAAAAAAAAAAAAAAAAGGAAGTTGACATCAATGACCAGTTACAAGATAGTAATGGCCTAAGATTAGTGCACTGTGAAGGGGCTACACAGTTGGAATCAAGATAGAGTTAGTTTAGATGAAGAATCAACACAATTCGTTCAGGAGTTAGGTGTGAGACTAGGGAGGAAAAGAAAAGCTGATTTGCCTCTATAGAGGTTCTTGCATGGAAATGCATGGAAAGGTGGACTTTCTATTTATGATGGCAGAATACAGGAAAAGAAGCAGGTGAAGGTAAATTAGTTTGGTGCCTGTTAAGTCGAAAGTACTAGCAGGACTTCTAGATGAGGTTTATTAGGCTTGTAAATTTAAACCAAGAATTCAGAGGCGAGTTCTGGGCTGTGTGTAGAATGAAGTCTTTCTGGGGATCACAAGGCTGGACAATTTTCATCCGACAATTGTGGTCCCCACTATTCCCAGGTAGTTAACTTGCCTCTTATGGTCAAAAGAGTTGTGTGTAAGGACTCCAATTAAATTCTAGGAAATTCCAATCCCACTTCCAGTGTTTTGCAGACACAGCCTTATGTCCACAAATACCAACGGAGGATCTTGCCTTTCTCCATTTGGAGTTTGTCAGGGCATGACAGTGAGTCAACAGTATTTTACCCCATCTCCACTCAGGGTCTCCATCTTTAATTTGCATAAAAATCACCCCTGATAGTTTTTTATAAATACAGATTCCTAGAGCTCTTACTGTAAGATTCTCATTCCACAAGAATCTGCATTTCTAACAAACACTCAGATTATTTAATGTCAGCTCCCAAGAAAAGGGCAACTATCAGAATTTCCATCATGTACATGGACTTCTCTTTTAGTCATGACAACAGTAATCAGCTGATAAAAAGGGTCATTAAGGACATGTTCAGCATAGAAATCATAGTATATTTAGAAATTATAGTAGAAGGAGTTGAATAGAAACCAGAAGAACTTTGCAAGAAACTCATTCGGAATCATTGCAACTGACTTGAACCCTCTTTGAGCACCTGTGACTCTGACTACGATGATTCATGGTGGTGCAGAATTTCACCACAATAGTTTGTGGTAACAAACAGCTATTCTTTTAGAGCTGCATTCATCCTTTGCCTGTTTTATAGCATCCTAACACCAGTAAAGTCATCAAATAAACATTTATTTATAGCCCAGTGATTCTTATCCTTGTGTTTATTATGATGATATTGTTGAGGACGCTGATTATCGTGTCTAGAGAACCCTAGGGACAAATTTCTATCTAATCTTAATATTAGGGATACCTAGTATTAGGGGTTTTTTAAGGAAGGCCATCTATTTTAATCTTATATAAAATCCAAATTATCCCATTGACCAGATTCCCTTTGGGGATTACCTGCTGGACATCTCAGAATCAAATTATCTGGGATCAAATGGAAATTTCTTTATGGTATAAATATGCTTCCTACAATATGATGAGGTATACATTAAAAAACATACCACTTTTAGAATTTCCAAAGTGTGTCACATATATCTTATTAAATCTTTACAACAGTCATTCTCATTAGAATAACAGATGAAAGATTGAAACTCAGAACAACTAAATGATTTGTCTGAGATCACACAACTAGTAATTGGAAAACTAGAATTTTAACATCTAGCTCTGTTTCTACTGCCTCTACAAAAAAAGAAAAAGCATTTTTTATTATGCTCTTCAATTTATAAAGTATATAGATTGATATAGATATGTATAAAATTCTGTTTAATCTTCACACCAATCCTGAGAGAGAACTGCTTTTATTTTATCCAAATGTTTCACAGATCTGAGACTCTTAGAGGTTTTAGGACTTGCCCAAGGTCAATCAGCACAAATCATGGACATTGGACTCAAACCTAAATTTCATAACACCTAATTCTGAGCTTTCCCATAAACCACTCCTAACATGCAATCTGCTATGCTCGGGAGTAAACTGATACTTTCTCTATCCGACCACTGTCACGACCAAGGAGAAGCTAAGAACTGAAATGCCAAAATTCTTTTAATTCAATAATTTTATATTTATTATAACACATACACACACACATGCACACACACACACACACACACACACACACATATACACACAAATCCAGGGATATGATGATGTATCCATCCCTTACAATATACTGGTATAAATGAAAGTGCACTGAGCAGAGTTTAGGAAAAGGTGGATAAAGCAGAGATTTCGAGAACACAAGGAACAGAGGCAGCAAACCAGTGAGAACAGAGAGCTGGGAGGCAAAGACTTTGATAACCAGCCTTGCCACCATCACTATCCCGCTTGATTCTTAGTGATGATAGTATTTGCTTAAGTGCTCTGTGCATTAGAAAATGATGCAAATTAAGAAATATGAAACATCAAAAGAATAAAGAAGATATTCCACCATGCCTGTCTCTTTGCTTCTTTTCTACGAAACGAGGAAAGGAAATTTTTAAAGCTAAACACATATGCCTCCTATGATGTTAATTTATCAGAGCCTAAATTCCCTTGTAACGTGTTACTCTTCTTAAAATAATTATTGGAAAAAGAAGAAAGTCACTGAATAAATTTTTAGCCTTTTACCAGAGTTCCCCAAAATATGTGCATGTGTACAGGCTTTCATTATACCATTCCAGCTCATTGGAGCTGCAAGCCTTGTTTTCACACAGATTGTCTTGATGGGTCATTATAGATGGCGCTGGGGTGCAAAAGTGGACTAAGTGGAAATGCAAGGCTAATCTGTCAGACCCAACAAAGATAAATATCCCAGCAGCACGGCCATATTTCATGGTACTTAGTGTTGACTATAGATCTCCTGACATGATAAATTTTATGGCCAAATGTGGTGACATTTCACAACCCCAGGTCTACTAAGGATGGTTGGTCCGTCTCTGATAGGGTCAATTGTGATAAATTGCCCTGTTGAACTCACCATGAAATATGACATTTCAGGTTAGCCAAATTCTCTTTGATGTGCATGTCCCAGTTAGCCTCAAGATATTTACTAGAGGAGATTTTCTAGTTAGAAGGATAAAATGGTACCAGATATGCCCTTCCCGCCTTTCTTATTATTTTGTCAGCAATGAAAGGAAGGCTGTAAAATCTATTTCCTGGGAATATTGTGAACAGATTTCCTTCTGGAGTGGGAAGAGGTGGAGGGTGCTGCCCAGAAGGAGAGGGAGAAATAGGATCACTGGTTCAATCTCCTGCATCTTTCGTTAACTCCCCTGGCACAGAGCCACCACCACTTAGTTTTTCTTTTGGGTTGTCTTTCCTCATACATACAAACTTGAGTAACTAATGAACTGAACTGATGCTACGTATTCCTCAAAGGAAACTGTCACAGAGCAAACAAGAATGATGTTTCTATTCACAGAATTACTTAAGTGCCTCACATAAGACAAGAAAGCTGGAAAACTTGTGTGGGCCACCTCATTTTTCCAGCCTTTCAAGACTGGTTTATGAATGGCAGCAATAATAAAACTACATGGTACCTGCAGGCTACTGTCACCATAAACTGCCTCCAATTAATTCAGTCTTGCCTGCAAGAGCACCAACTGTCATGGTCCAGGCTCTGTCACAAAATAATTGTGACCCTGGGCAAAACAATGACCTTCTCTGGGCCTTGGATTTCTCACTTGTAAAGTGAGGCTTATTGCACTGCATGATCCCCAAATTTTCTTCCACAGCAAAGCTTCTAGTAGGTAGTACAACAAAAAGTGCCTAAGAACATAGATCCTGGAACCAAACTGTCTGAATTCAAAACCTGGATCCTCCACATTACAGCTGAACGTCCTTGAGAAGTCTATTTAATCTTTCTAAGCTCCATTTCCCTCGTCTTTAAAATGAGGATGATATTATCACCCACCTCATAGGGTTGTGATGAGGATTAAATAATCTTGTATATGTAAAGTGCTTGTAATCATGGATGGAAGACAGGCAGTTTGCAGTAAGTGTTAGCTATCATTATACCAGGATTCTATGTTGTTGTTGGTAATCAAAAAAATGATTACCAGTCTAGTATATGAGCTGTTACACAGCAAAACAATTAACATATTTTACTACCTCACCTTTAGATTTTCCTGCCTGTGGGCAACTTATTTTCCATAAACAACAGGGATGGAACTGTATAGTATTGATCACTATGTTTCTATTTTGTTTATCAGTTTATGCCACTACCATATCCACAAATGGTAACATCTTACACTTCCCCCTCCCCTGAAATCGTCCCACCTTCATCTTTTTCCCCAGTGAACACAAACACACACGCGTGCGTGCACACGCACGCGCACACACACACACACACATTCAAATCTCAATCATTAATCAATTCCAACTGCTCAATATTTCTATACCAAATCCTTCCTTTCCCATTCCTATTACAATCGTATACGGGATGCATTCATTGATGATGATGAATATGAACATAATAGATTAGAATATTGCTTTTATTATTTCCAAGGTATAAGTCATATGTATTTCATTCATTCACACAACAAACATTTTTGAGAGCCTACCATATATCAGGCCCTGCGAAGGCTCTTTGGGTCCTAAAATAATATAACATATCAAAATGTTGTCTAAATTTCAATTATTATCCTACAGTCAAACCACAGAATGTTTATTTTGTAAGCAAACAATTACTTTTAGAAAACTATTCATTAAGTTACTACTTGTTTTCCCTTCTTAGGACTTGGACTTAGTCTTTCTATCTGTGACTTCCTCAGCTGAATACTAAGAGGGTTTAACTAGACAGCCTCAAAGGTCAGTTTCTGCTTCAATATCCTATAGAACAAATGCATAAACAGCTCCCTGTGACTAGGGCTTAAGCAAGAAAGTCTGGAAATACAATGCATTGTAAAATAATGACTAGAATTTTATGCACAGAAATTAATTATTTCTGGATGGTCAGCTTGTGGATGAATTTTATTATTACCTGAAAGTACCCTTCCTGTTTCTCTTCTCTATTTCTTTCCTGTTTGGTTGCACTATTATTATATGGGCTGCCAAAACAAGTGAATGAAATCAGCTTTCCTGGAACACTACATCTGGAGAAGTTCAGAGGGGATACTCCTGGCTTCTATCTGATTGATGGGACGAATGAGCAACAACTGATATGTAATGGAAAAACCATAGACTTTAGAGTTCAAGGATTGCATTTCAAGTCTCATTTCTTTCTCCTTTCACTCTATATCCAACCATGGACAATTCACATATCCCCTCTGAGGTTCCTGCTCAGCATCTAAAAAATGCACACCTTCACAATTGGCAGGCACAACCCTAGGCTAGCCACCTATTATTATATCTATATCTATCCATAAAAGATAAATATTTTTATACCTTATTTTCCAGATGAGAAAGCAGAGACTCAATGAGATTAAAAGAGATCATAAAGGTGAAAATATGTGAAAAGTACCAAAGTCCTACATGGATTTTGTTATAGTTGTTATTACTGTTAGATCACCCCATTGAACATTTAGAGTTTTGTGCTTGGTTGACTGGTATAATACAGACAAAATAAACCTTGATTAGGAGTAAATGTTTTTGAAACATAAAGAAAAAAATCAAGAGGAGAATGGCATTTGCTCTTTCCACTAAACTATGCAGCAAAAGGAATGGCCTATGTCTAATTCACTGGTAGGTGGTATCTCTAGCATATAGGACAGTGCTTGACATATAGTAGGAGTTGTGTAAAAGTAGAGTAAAACCCTTGAAAGAATGACATGAGCTCTTATAGCAAGATTTACGAAAAGTCCATGAAATTTGCCAGCTGGGAGCAATGGATTATGCAATCAAATCCAAGTAGTCCTATGACTGTGGCTTGGTTCCACCTCATAGTTATCTGCTCTGCCTTAAATATTGATTCAGGCTGCCCTGGCTGGCTGAGATTTCCAGGAGAGCCACAGCAATTATAGGCATGCCCTTGTTCTTTTTTGGTCCCAATCCAGGTAGAAATGGGAAAACACTAGAAATATGAAGACCAACCATCCATCCTTACAAAGAAAAAAAATCCCCCTCCTAGTTCTTCACCTGAACTCATCCTTCTCTGCCTACACTGTCCCCTCTTCCTACTTCCCTTTGATGATAAGAACCTTAATCAAGGTATGGGCAGAGAACCAACTCCAAATACCAATCACTAATCAAGATTCCTTACTGCTTTACTTTTGGTCAATTGAATGAATTATAGCCAGAAGGATGACCTAGATAAATAAAGGCATAGTTATACCATATTCAATGGGATAAATGAAAAGAGTATGTACTGGGGCAAAGGGCATTACTACCAAGGTTTTATTTTTATTTTTTTTTCAAAGTGAGAGAGGTGAGAAAGACATCAAAGGAGAAGCTTAAGGAAATAGAGAAACAAAAAAAATCCATACTAGTGGGTAACCCTATTTTCTCATTAAAGATAGGCCACATTTTGAGAAGTAAACAGATCCACAAAAATCTCACAAACAGAAATTTTTAAGTCCTCGCTTTCCACTAGGGAATTGCTTTCTCATAAATATTCACCCTTCCCATTACTCTTACAGCATACCTATGAGTCTATTTCAGGGTCAGTTAATTGGGCCAACTTGCTCTTCATGATACACGCAAGAATTGCACAATGTTTTTACACTCAAAATTTAAATAAACTTTCCCATATATGTCCCCATTGCAGTTGGCTGCCATCTTAGTTTATCAAATTTATTAGCTGTGAGCCTCCATGACCACTTACATCTCTCTCAATTTTCCCTGGGTCCACAGCAATGATGGTTAAGATGAAATTCATAAGTTTTGGTTTTGAACTATTGTGTTGGCCTCTTGAGACTATAGCAAGAAAAGAGGTTTCTGTTTTCTTCAGATTTGGTTTTAACAAGACTCGAGACTGACATCATTTTCCAACAAATGCAATCACTTTAAATAGCAGAATAGACTTCCGGTAAAATGGCGCAATAGACAGACGCTGTGCTAACTGCCTCCCAGGATCACACCAAAATTACAAGCAAATTTACAGCATTCAACCCTGGAGGTCCCCGGAACACTGGAGGAACAGAACCACTAAATGAAGAACTTTAACAGGAGGACACGTCGGGTCTGGTAGGACGGGCGGAGACGAGAGAGGGCGAGCCCCGTGAGGGAAGCCCCAGCCGTGGGAAGCTTGTCTGATTGGGGGAGAGACCCTCCGGCCGCACCCCAAGCTCACCAGCCCAGAGCTCCTTTGCCGGGAAGAGGAGTTCTAAGATAGCCGGCAATAAATTAGTAAGGACTCTCTTTCCTCAGCTCGGTGAGGCTAAGAGTGGCTGGAGAATCAGTGGGGCCAGCGCCCGGGCTTGCTCGCAGGTGAGCACTTACCTGGTTCCTGATGGAGGGAGTGGCTGTGTGAGCCGGGAGCCTGCGGGGACGGACTGAGCTGAGCACCTTTGGTGCAAAGGCTGGAGGTTTTTGGATTGCTGTTCTCGTGGTGCGGAGCTTGCACGCGAGTGGTGTAAGGAGGGCGCCATTTTGTCGGGCTTGGGCCCTCCCAGGAAGGATCAGGTCCGAGACCTAATTGGTCTGGTGGAATTGGCGAAGTGCGTGTGTGCGTGTGTGCGTGCGCGCGCCTGGGGCCTTGGATCCCCACCCTCCGCCCAGCTTATACTGCGTTGCCAGGGAAACATAGGGCGGTGCCCTCCGGCTCCTACGGCGGCTCACTGAGACCCGGAAGTGCGAGAGCCACTCGGATCCCCACCCTCCGCTCGGCTTGTGCTGTGTTGCCAGGGAAACACCTACTGGGAGTGATCTGACTCCAACAGGCTGCTCACTGAGACCCGGGAGCACGCAAGCTGCCTTGGGTCTCTGCTTTCCACACTGCGCTTGCAGAGTTGCCAGGCTGGTGATTGGTTGTCGGGCTGCTCGGCCTGATCTGCGAGCGGCTGATTGGGACAGGCTGAGACTGGGAGTTCTCCTGGGAGTGTTGGGCCATGAGCTGTGTGCCTGCGTGATCCAGCCAGGGCTCTCCTGGTGATCTATCTAATACATCAAAGCAATCCCAGAGCGACAGCCAGAATGGGGAAACAAAGAAACATGTCATAAGTAAAAGATCAGAAGAAACCTCCAGAAATTGAACCAAATGAAACAGAGGGATCCAACCTTTCAGAGACACAGTTTAGATCACTGATGATAAGAATGTTTAAGGAACTTAGCGAGGACATAAAGAAAGATAGGGAAACCATAAAAAACAACCTGTTAGAACTAAAGAATACAATAACTGAAATGAAGAACACACTCGAAGGAATCACCAGTAGAGTAGATGAAGCAGAGGAGCGGATCAGCGATTTGGAAGATAAAATAGCAGAACTCACCCAGTTGGCACAGCAAAAAGACCAAAGAATAAAAAACAATGAAAATAGTTTAAGAGCCCTATGGGACAAGATGAAGTGCAACCACCTTCGAATCATAGGGATACCAGAAGGAGAAGAGAAGAAGCAAGGGGTTGAAAAGGTATTTGAAAAAATAATGACTGAAAACTTCCCTACACTGGTAAAGGAAATCAACATACATGCCCAGGAAGTGCAGAGGGTTCCAAACAAGCTGAACCCAAACAGGTCCACACCAAGACACATCATAGTTAAAATGGCAAAGGTTAAAGACAGAGACAGAATCCTAGTGGCTGCAAGAGAAAGACAGCAGGTTACATACAAAGGAACTCCTGTTAGACTAACAGCTGACTTGTCTACAGAAACTCTGCAGGCCAGAAGGGAGTGGCAGGAGATACTCAAAGTGACACAAAATAAAGGCCTACAACCAAGATTGCTCTACCCAGCACGGCTATCACTTAAAATTGAAGGAGAAATAAAGAGCTTCTCAGAAAAGAATAAGCTTAAGGAATTCATTACCACCAAGCCAGCATTGCAAGAAATGTTAAAAGGACTTTTTAATCAAAAGAAAGGGGTAAACAAGCTAACCCAGAGAGACAATTTAAGAAGATTGATGTCATATCAAGCATATATAAAAGGAAAAAACTGATGGTTGCTGATTGGGAGGAGTGGGGAAGAGGGAAGGGGGAAGGTTTTGGACAGTGTATGTGGGACTACAATGTTGCCGCAGGGATATGGGGGCAGTTCTGGGAATGTAATTGGTAATGTTGTGAAGAGACTATTATGTTGTGAGAAATAAGTCAGTCGGAGAAGGACAGGTACCATGTGATCTCACTTGTGTGTGGAGTCTGAAGAACTGAGTGAATGATCAAAGTAAACAGACTCATAGATGTAGAGGAAAAACTGAGGGTTGCTAGTTGGGAGGGGGGTGGGGAGGGGGGGAAGGTGAGTGGATTAGACAGCATAAATAGACTAGTTCATTATTGACAGAGGGATATGAAACACAGTTCGGGAATATAATAATGTTGTAAAAATTTTGTGGCGTGTCAGATAGTCACATGTCTTGTTAAGGAGACCACTTCATGGATGGAGTAGAGGCTTGATCACTGCACTGTACACCTGAAGCTGATGTTGTATACTATTGTATGCCAACTGCAACTGAATATGTGGGTGGTCACGGGTTGTGGAGTATGCTGTGGAGGCGAGTCAGGGGAGTTGTGATGGATATGTATGATATGGGGGGGAGTGGGGTGGCGAACTGGGGGAGGGGGTTTTCACTTTGGGGGGTAAAGAGTATAACTATTGCATTGTGTTGTACACCGAAAACTAATAAAATTAAATTAAAAAAAATAAAAAAAATAATAAAAATAAATAAATAAACAAACAAACAAATAAAAAATAAATAAATAAATAGCAGAATATAGTGATATTTTCTTACAACTTGGCTTTAATATTTAATTTTTTATCCAGAACCCAGAAGACATCATTTAATAATATTTAATAGGCTACTGTAATATAGGAGGTGTTATGCCAAGTACTGAAGACATAAAGGAAAATAAGACAACTTGCTTTCAATTCAATTATGCCATACACACATGCACATGCGTGCGTGCATACGAGGCCTGGCAATTAAGTTCGGGAACTTGTCGCAACAATGTTGGTAACCGTTTTTGATATCAGGGGGATTATTCATTATGAATTTGTACCAACTGGACAGTTAACCAATTTTACTATTTGGAGATGCTGAAAATGCTGCATGAAAAAGTTAGACGACCTAAACTTTTCTCCAATAATTCATGGCTGTGGCATCACAACAACGCACCAGCTCACACGGCACTGTCTGTGAGGGAGTTTTTAGCCAGTAAGCAAATAACTGGGGCTGGCTATGTGGCTCAGTTGGTTAGAGTGTGAGCTCTGAGCAATAGGGTCGCTGGTTCAATTCCTACATGGGCCAGTGAGCTGCGCCAAAGCTGAGCTGCTGCTGAGCTGCCAACAAGCAGCTGGATGGCTCAGCTGGTGAGAGCATGTGCTCTTAACAACAAGCATTCTGGTTCAATTCCCACATGGGATGGTGGACTGCGCCCTCTCCTCCCCCAACTAGATTGAAAGTGGCAACTTGACTTGGAGCTGGATTGTACCCTCCACAACTAAGACTGAAGGACAACAACTTAATTTGGAGCTGATGGGTCCTGAAAGAAACAATATTCCCTTCCCCAATTCCCCAATAAAATCTTAATAAATAAATAAACAAACTGTATTGGAACACCCTCCCTACTCATCTGATCTGGCCCCCAATTACTTCTTTCTTTACCCAAAGATAAAGGAAATATTGAAAGGAAGACATTTTGATGACATTTAGGATATCAAAAGTAATACAACAACAGCTCTGATGGCCATTCCAGAAAAAGGGTTCCAAAATTGCTTTGAGGAGTGGACTAGGTGCTGGTGTCAGTGCATAGCTTCCAAAGAGCAGTACTTTGAAGGTTACTGTAGTGATATTCAGCAATGAGGGATGTAGCACTTTTTCTAAGATGAGTTCATGAACTTAATAGACCTTTTTATACATTTTATATGTATATCATACATTATCATATATAAATAACTCAAAATATATGGAAACACATAGATTTAAATAAGCTGATGGCAATCTGTAAAAAAAGGAGACCATAAACAAAGAATGGAAACAACAGAAGAGAATGAAAAGACATAAGCTCTGAGTTGGATGTCCCATCCTCCCACTTTCCCAAAAAATGAAGAGGATTTCAATTCATGGAGGTGAAGGGACTGGCAGATATGAGATAAACCAGTCAACTTAGGAAATATAAAGTGATCGATCATGTTTAAATCATACTTAAAAGCCAAATTTTAAGTCCTTAAAACTCAAGCTAAGGAATTTGTCCTTCATGCTATAGGTAAGAAAAAGCCCTTCGAGGATTCTGAATACTAAAGTAATACCAAGGAATGATATTTAGGAGGATCTGACTAGCAGTAGCAAGTAGACTGTTTCAAAGGAGGCAAGAGGCAGGAAGACAAATGGAGTAAAACCTCATGAGAAGGCAGAAGGAACGAGAATGCCCTTTCATATCCAGCTGATCTGGGTTCAAATCCTATTCACTAGCTGTATGGCCTCAAGCAATGCACTTAACTTCTCTTTGGTTTTAGAGTGCCTCCATCTGTAAAACTGGAATAAGAAAAAAGGAAAACCTTAACAAGTTATTGGTCAGGATTAAATCAGATAGCACACATCAAGTGCCTCACAAGGAATTTTCTGTCTTCGTTTATTATGGAATGGCTTTTTTTGCCTTACATTTTGAAGGATAATTTTGCTCATTATACAAGTCATGGTTGACAGGTTTTGTTTGGTTTTGTTTAGTTTTGTTTTTTTCCTTTCAGCACTTTGAATATGTTCTTCCACTGCTTTCTGGCTCCACTGTTTCTGATGAGCTATAAGCTATTTATCGTATTTTTATTACCCTGTATGTGTCGAGTCATTTTTCTCTAGCTGCTTTTAAGTTTTTTCTTTTGTCTTTGGCTTTCAACAGTTTGACTGTGATATATATCTGGGTGCAAACATTTTTTGTTTATCTTTCCTGGGGTTCTCTGACATCCATAGTCTGCCATTTTGGAAATGATTGGGTGATATTTAAGACAATCTACATAAAAAAGTTTCTTTACTTTTCAAATTTAGCTTTCACAGCTTAGAATTTAACTCAGAACAACCTTTCTCCCTTTGGTTTTTGTATTTTCCTTTAACATTTTTCTATACTCACCACCTTTCAAGTTACTTTACCATGTAATGGCCCTAGCTCATTATACATCTTCAACAAATCTAGGGTATGTAATTCCACAGAAGCTAATGAGGGCTAATGATCCAGAAATTATCTTGAATTCAGAATAATCCACACCAATCTTACCATGGGTTAACCATAACTTCATTTGGGTAGTTGTCTTTACTTGTAGGTGTTGTTTCATTTCGTTTTCCCTTATAATTAATCACTTAGTCATAGCACCTATCCCACCTTCCTCCTATCTCTCATCCTCACATAGTCCACATAAAGACTGGAAGAAATATCTGCATTATATGCCACATTAACCTCTTTTTTTTTTTTTTTTTTTTTTTTTTTTTTTTTTTTAAAGATTTTATTGGGGAATTGGCAGAGGGGAACAGCATTGGCGAATCGGGGAAGGGGAACAGACAAGTTGTTGTCTTTTTGTTCTTCAGTTTAGTTGCGGAGGATGTTGCTTCACTGTTGGTATCGTCATTGCGCTCTTCCCGGATGAGGCAGATCGGTCTCTGGCCTCTGGATGTCGCTCACCGCGGCTATTGGCAGCTCACACTTGGCTGCCAGCCGCTCACGCTGGCTGCCGGCCACTCACTGTAGCCTATGGCAGCCCACTGCAGCAGGGGCTGCAGCCCACACCATCACCGGGGCTCGCACAGCCCAGCTCCAGGTGGAGCTGTTGTTAGCTGTAGAGGGCAGTGTCACTGGCCCTCATGTGGGATCCGAACCGGGGCCGCTGGCATCCCAAAACCAGCGCTTAACCAATGCGCCACTCGGCCGGCCCCACATTAACCTCTTGAGAGGGCCCTACATTTGAAAATGCATGTACGTCTAAGAGAAAAAAATAAACCTGGAAAATATAATTTTTTTGTATCATATACCAAAAAAAAAAAAAAAAAAAAAAGTAAAAGGAAAAAAGACTTGGCCTATTGGTATCCTTAGGAGTTCAGTGCAGCAAACATGGAGGCATGCAGGATCACCACGTGGCTTTGAAGTTCAGCTCCATTATTTGTTTCCTGGGCCTCTTTTTCATCAGTCACTTTTTTGAGCATCTATTTCCTTATCTATAGAGAGAAGATAATAGCATTTTTCTTACTGGCTCAATGTCAAGATTAACTGAGATAATTAGGTAAAGCATTCTTATAATGTCTGGCATGATATGAGCAGTTATTATTAATTAATAATATTAAGTTATGAATATTCTACTATGTGTCAGGTCCTGGGAATATTTACAGAAATGAAACAAGATGCTTTAATGGAAATACATAAATGGTACAAGTGAAAGGTACAAGAGGGAACATGGAAGGAAGAAGGCAATGTTATCATCGTTCTCATCTGATAGATGTGGAAACTGATGCTGAGAGAAGTTAGCAACTGGCAGTAGGTTATGTCCTTAAAATTAATTCAGCAAAATTCAACTTCCTAAATGTTTAATTTGTTCTATTTATGAAATATACTGGTTTAATTAAAATGGGCTTTATCACTTGACTAGATGAGGAAACTGAAAATCGACCAGGAATATGTTAAGAGCTTAAAGAAAATATTAAATTTTGATTTATTTGCTAAAAAGCATTTTTTAGCAAAACAGAACTGTCAGCATTTATTATGATTTTTCTTCAGTTTCTACTGATTTCTAAACTCATTTTAACATTATTTCTGTTTTGTCAGATTTTAGCAATTTTAGGAATTTTTAGTCTATTTTTAATATTCTTCCTTCACATTTTCTGATTTATGGTCAAGGAGTAATAGAGATACTAATCATATGATCTACCATAGCATAATAATATGAACAGTCCCGCTTTCTTTATACACTTTAAACTTTATAATCATTTTGTGTTTGGTAATTCAATAAACTTGTATATAATACATTGGCCTATCCATCCCAATTGTCTCTTATAAGAAAATAAAATTTCCCAAGTTTAAAATTTCAATCTAAATATTTATGAATTAAATTAAAATAACTGGAAATTTCACATAATTTAAAATAAAGATTTGATTCCACTTAAAGTTGAAATTCAACTTAATTTAAAATTAAAATTTAATTTAATTTAAAATTTTGATTATTTAACATGCTTTTTAATTTAAATTTAAATTGCAAATAGCTGCATTTGCAAACTGAAAGTTGATATGCCATTTGAGATGTTGGCAACAGAATATTAAAAGTGCTTAAAGTTTGAAAAAATACAAAACTACAGTCAAAAGCATCCAAATTGATATCCAAAAGAAGGAGCAGAAATAATCCTAACATGTATGGAAAGTCGAAATGCTTGTTGGAAAATAAAATTGCTTAATAAGAACTTCTTTTCATTTTTAAAATTCTATGATTTCTCAGCTAGCATATCAAATTTAGTATAATCCGAGTGACAATTGTTTTGGGTTTTTGTTTGTTTGTTTGCTTTTAAAGATTTTATTGGAGAATTGGGAGAGGGGAACAGTTTTGGGGAATCGAGGAGGGGGAACAGACACGTTACTGTCCTTTTGTTCTTCAGTCTAGTTGTGGAGGACATCACTTCACTGGCCCACGATGGTATTATCATTGCGCTCTTCCCAACTGAGGCAGATCAGTTGCCGGCCATTGGACAACCACTCAAGGCAGCTCATGCCAGCTGCCGGCTGCTCACACTGGCTGCCAGCCACTCACGGTAGTTCACAGCAGCCCACTGCTGCCACTCTACAGCCTACATGGATGCCAGCGACTCATGGCAGCCCAGCTCCTGGTCAAGCTGTTGTTCACCATTTTAGCTGTAGACGGCAGTGTCACTGGCCCTCATGTAGGATTCGAACAGGGGCCCTGCTGCTCAGAGCTGGCATCCCAAGCCAACTCCTAACCAACATGCCACTCAGCCGGCCCACAATGACAACTGTTAGGAAAGTTACATAGATTTCAGGTAATTGTAACCCCAATAACCTTTAATTTTTAAAAAATACTGTAATTCATATTCCTGTTAAACTTACTAACATTTTCACTAAAACTCTCACAAGTAACTTTGGCAAAAACCGGTTATTTGGTTAACAGATCATCAGGAGAATTGACCTACTTCCTAGATAACTTTCCCAAGGTCACATACTGACATCCTGTACTGGACCCCAAATCTACTTAAGACACTATGTATGCTCTTTTCTGTGCATCATTTCAGAAAATACAGAAACTCAAATGGAAAATTGACTTTAGTAAGTTTTATTTGCTCAAAGATTACCAGATGCCAGGCAAAGTGAAAATTTCATTTTGACTATATGCATAATCAGAAAAATTAAGCAATATGTGATGGGTGATTCCAGACACGTCATGTGAAACGATAAGCCTTCTTTTTTGTCCTCCACATTCTCAGCTAAATATTATCTCCCAAACATCCTTTTAATCAAACAAGAAGGGAATTCTATTTTCGGATTCCCCAATATTTTATTAAAAGTTATATTATTCACCACTCAAACAGCCAGACTTTAAAACATGCTGTAACATTTTTTTTATTGTTGTTTTCACTCCTTAAAAGAGTTGATAAAATTCTCTCTTTTAGGAAAAATGCAAGATGATGTATTAAGGAGAAAAAAAACAAACATTTTGATAGGTAGCCAAAGAAACAGAAAAACAAATAGTTGCCTCTTTCTTCCAAAATTTAACAGCTTTGTCTCATTATTTTGAATCTATGATGCCTGTTTAGGAAACTCCTGTCACCAATGTTTGTGATAAAATGTTACTAAAATACATATTTATGCCATCTCTTTACAAGAGTTATATAAACCCTGACTTATTTACTGAAAAGTATGTCATACTTTTCAGTGATTTATTTCCTTTCTGTAAGAAAAGGCATTTTAGAGAAAGCCAGGAAAATGAGGGGAGAGCACAGGATGGAGTATCACACAGTGTGTAGGTGTTCAGTAAATGGTATTTTGTGTTGATAAGGAGACAGAAGAGAAGGAGGGGGACGTGTAATTCTAAATACATTTTTTTTCTAAATTTATGCTGCGAGGCAGAATTATTTAGTCACACCTCTGTATTTAGTGTAAAATCAGCGATGAGGCAATCACTAAAACGTAAATCAGGTCGAAGAGAGGTTAGGCTAAGATCCACTTTTTAACCATTTTCTTGGTGAGTAGAGAAGAAAATACGATTTCACATTCCATGATGAATGTGTTTTAGGACTTCAGAGGGTTGGAGTTGTTTTTATGTTCGAGGGCATTTCAACATGATTGTCATTTTAGTTACCAAGTGTCAAGTGCCTACTCTATGCCAGCAATGTATTTACTTATTTAATCTTCCAGGTAATATTACTACCACTATTTTACAGATGAGGAAATAAAATCAAAATGGTTAAGAACCTTGTCCATGGGCCAGCCGAGTGGTGCACTGGTTAAGCGCTGGCTTGGGACGCCAGCGGCCCCGGTTCGGATCCCACATATGAGGGCGAGTGACGCTACCCTCAAAAAAAAAAAAAAAAAGAACCTTGTCCATGTCTAATGACTTCTAAGCAAAAAAGTGAAAATTGATAGTTGTAACTCTAGAGCCTGAGTGTGAATAAATGTTGTTTTTTGCTTGTTTGTTTATTCCAAAAGGCAGTGTTGTCTAGTGATTTAGAGGACATGAAGTTTAACACCAAACTGCCAACATTGGAACCTGGCTCTGCCACTTACTAATCATATGATGTTATTTAAGTTATCTGTCCTTCAAGTTCTTCATCTGTAAAGTAGATTATTTTCATGATTAAATAACTTAATATATCTAAGACAACCAAATCAGTCAGTGCCTAGGACCAAGCAAGTACTATACAATTGCCTCCAATTATTATTAATTCTTACCCAGGATCCATTCCCTCTTCTTGAAAAAAATTCCCTTGGGGAATCAATCACTCCTCCACTACTTTTAGTCCATGGGATTTGAATGGTACAACTCCACCCTGGTTCCTGACATAAATACAATAATACCTTGGTTTGCGAGCATAATTTGTTCCGGAAACAAACTACTCATATTGCAAGACATCTCTTGTTTACCACGTTAAAATGTAATAGAAATGTTTCCTCGTCTTGCGGAACACTCACAAACCACATTCCTCACAAGCCAAGGTTTTACCGTACGTGTATGCTCCAAGCCTGTCCAATCAGAGCAATGAGTATCCCAGGTCGCTGGCTCAACAACGGTTTAGGACATAACCTGGCCCAATGAAACTATTGTAGAACTCTTTGGGGCAGGGGTGGGGAGGGTGGGAGAGTGGGGGAGGGGTGGAGCAGAAAGCTCATTCAATTAAATTGGGAGCCATCAGAACAGAAACATTGAGTTTGTAGGAGCCACCTTGTGAGACAAAGCATAAACAAATGCCAGAGAAGGCAAGAACCTAGTCTGATGGCATCATGCCCTCAATCCAACTTTAACTAACAAAATCTACCCATGAACTTTAAAAGTAAAAGACCTTTTGCTTTTGGCTTAGTTCAGTTTGAGTTGGGTTTCTATAACTTGCAAGCAAAAGTATTCTTACTAATACCTCTACTATTCTCTTTGAAAAAGTTAAACATCTACTTATTTTGAGCAGCTACTCCTATCTACCCTCCCTGCTGAAACAAATGGGCCAAAATCACGAGCAGTGCTAAATTTGGTTACATACAATATATCATCTGGTCCCCCACTTATCTCCACTGTATAAAAGAGGAAACCAGGGGCTTCTGAAATTAAGTACTTTTCTGAGTTTATATACCAATTTATTTATTTATGTATTATTTCATTTTTTTAAAAGGTATCTAAGGTAATTTCATCAACACTGGTCAAATTGCATTGCTATGCTGAATGACCAAGTGCCCAATCTTTCACTTAAAAAGAAAAGAAATATTCTGACAGAGAGTTTGGCCTGATCATCAAACATTATCATAAAATTCAAGGAATTTTTTTCCCTTTCCTATAAGCTTCCATGAAATTGCATTCCTCTCTTCCTATATCATATCCATTAAATGAAGAAAGATCGTGGGGCAGAGATGGGCTGGTGGCCCAGTTATAAGCACATACTTAGCATTTGACCTTCACAAATAGACTCTCTGGCTCCCCAGAAATGAGGCTTTTGGAAACATAACTTTAGATGCCAATTTCAAAGCCCAAGAGCTACTGAAGCAAGAATTTATTTTCACCATTACTCCTTAGAATTACTAGATGTGAGAAAGATAAGTTAAAGGTGAACTCTGAAAAAAATAATAAATAAATAATAAAATAAACGTAAACTCTGATTCCTGGCCAGACGGCAAGCCTATGACATGACATGCAATTTTTGCTGATTACACCATCTTTTTACACCAATGAAACTATTTTTAATTTTAATTTAATCTTTGAAAGTTTATCTGATTCACTGACCTCAGTGTCTGATTTTTCTTCTCTAGAGATGGGGTTTAGCTTGAACTATGGAAGTCCTGCAGGCTTGAAAGAGGGTCACGTGCCCAGAGCAGTGGGTGCTGTCATTGCCAAGAATCCCATGGAGTGAACAGTCAAAACACTCTAAGGTGAAAGCTAACCCATGACAATGAGGTGAGAGAAAGGGACCAAATGAGTCAGTAACTCAGCAGGAAACCTGAAAAAGATGTTGGGGCTTGAAGCACAGGATCAAGGGTAGCAGGGCAGGAAGATGAAGTAGGGAAGCTTGAACAAAGACAAACCAGGAGTTGGGAAAGCAAATCCTGAAACAGAATTGGCCTCTGCTTCCCAAAGGCCTCCAGCCATCATGGCACGGCTGTGATGGTTAACCGGCCAAAGATCTAGAGGACACAGGTTTGAACTAATGAGATCCTGTGATCCCAAGCTGAAGTGCCAATGAAGAGAGAAGAGAAATTTCATAGAAGAGAAATTTTAAAATAATTATCAAATTTAATTTCTCAGTTATTCATCCATGAACTATAAAACAGTAGATGGAGAATATGCTTTGGAACCCTGCCACACTTGGCTTGAGGTCCAAGCTCTGCCTGTGACTTTGTGTGCCCTGGTTAGAACTTCGCTTATCTAAAACTCAGCCTCCTGAGAATAATAAGAGTGCTTCCCTCACAAAGTTTTAGAAAGAAAAAACAATTCACATGAAGTGTGATCATATTACCTATTACATAGAAAGTGCTATTACTTTTTTTAAAGAACAGTTTCATTCAGATAAATGATCTACAATAAACTACACATATTTAAGATATACAATTTGATTAAGTTTTAATATATGTATACATTCATGAGAACATCTCCACAATTAGGAAAATAAACATACACACACATCACTCCCAAAAGTTCCCTCATGTTCCTTTCTCTGTTTCTTTCCTTCTGCTCTCCCCACCATCACTCCCTAGTATCCCAAGAAACAACTGATTTTCTTTTTGTCACAATAGATTAGTTTTTATTATATATAAATCATATTATATATCGTATATATACCATCATATATATTCTTTTTTGGAAGGGGAGGGAGTCTAGCTTCCTTTACTCAGCATAATGTTTTTGAGATTTATGATTTGCTGGGAGAATTCACAGGACTCAAGGAGTAGTCATGCCTGTGGCTATGATTTATTGCGGCCAAAAGGATAAAAAGTATAATCAACACAGGAAAAGATGCACAGAGTGAAGTCTAGAGGAAACCAGACACAAGCTTGCAAGGAAGGGTCCTCTCCCACTGAAGACACATGAAACATAATTCCTCTAGCATCCAGTATGACAACACCTGTGTAAGATTATTTACCAGGGAAGCTGAATAGAGACTCAGTGCCCAAGGCTTTTGCTGGAGGTTAGTCATTGACCGGCCTCTGCCTGGCATGTACCAACATTTCGGACTCTCAAAAGGAGAGTAGGTGTTCAGCATAAATTATGTGTGCACAAACAGTTTAGGTACACTGAGTCATTCTTAACAGTTCTGGGAGCCTTCTGGAAATCCAAGTTCCCAGATTCCAGCCAATGCCAAACATTTCAGCAGGCCGTTTTAAGGACAACAGTGTCCAGCCTGCTAATGTGACCTCTTTTCTGAACATTTACTCATGGTGTTGCACTTAAAAACAGTCCATTCATGCTCATTGTTAAGAAGCATTCCATTATCGGTCTCTGCAACATTTTGTTTATCTATTCACCCATTGATAAGCAGGTAGGTTGTTTCTGGTTTGGGGCTATTATAAATAAAGCTGCCAGGAACATTCATGATCTAACCTTTGCATGGACATTGTTTATTGCTCTCAGATAAAAACCTAGGAGTATCAGAGTAGGGTCATTTGGTAGGTGTATACTGAACCATGTACAAAGCTGTCAAACTGTTTGCCAAACTGGTTGCATCATTTTACTTTCACATCAGCAGTGTGTAAAAGTTCCATTTGACCCATATGTTATCAACACTTGATATCTTATTCTTCTTCATTTTGGACGTTCTAATAGGTGTGTAGTGCTTTTAATTTGCATTTCCCTAATAAGTCAGAATGTTGAACATCTTTTTATGCGCTTATTTGCTATCCATATATCTTGCCCATTTTTTCAAATGGTTGTTTCTGTTTTTATCATTGACTTTTGAGAATTTTTATATATTATGGATTAAAGTCCTCTTTTCTATATGTGACTTGCCAATATTTTCTCCCAGTATATGGCTTGTCTTAATTTTGTAGATTGTCTTAATTTTGAAGATGAACTATTCAATTTTTTACTGTAAGCATTATGCTCTTGTATCCTTTCTAAGAGTTTTGTCTAATCAAAACCATAGATTTTCTCCTATGTTTCCTTATATGAGTTTTATGATTTGGTCTTAGATGTAAATCTATACTCTGTTTTGAGTTAAATTTATATTATCATGCAAGGTATGGCTGAAAGTTCACTTTATTTTTTTTTCTAGTTAGATATCGCATTGTTCCAGCCTCATTTATTGAAAAGACTATCCTGACTTTATTGAATTACCTTTACACCTTTGCCAATAAACAATGGAGCATATAGGTGTAGGTCTATTTATGGACCTTGTATTCTGTTCTACTGATCTGGAATTTCTAAGATTTTCTTTAACATTTCTTATAGTCTGAGTCTGCTGGTCAAAAATTATTTCTTCTTTTTTTACATCTTAAAGTGTCTTATTCTGCATTCATTTTTGAAAGATATTTGTTGGGTATAGTATTGTGTTTTTTCTTCCTTTCTTCCTTTCTTTCTCTTTCATTCTTTAAGATACTGCTCTGCTGCCTCTGGCTGACATTGTTTCTGACAAGAAGTCTGCAGTCTTCACTTCTGTGTATGTAATGCATCGTTTTTCCTGGCTGTTTTAAATTTTTTTTGTCTTTATCACTTATTTTAAACATTTTAACTATAATATGCTTATGATATCTTGGGCTTTGAACTTCTTATATCAGTGGGTTTAAAATTTTCCTCAAATTTTGAAAATTATCAGGCATAATGGTCAAATTATCAGACAAAATAGTAAGACAAAATTCATTCAAAAACGTTTCCATTCCAATTCTTTTTCTCCTCTCTTTTGAGGACTTCAATGAAACAATTACATATATATTAAGTCATTTAAAGTCATTGATTTCTGTTCCTTTTTATTTCTTTTTCTTTTTTTTTTTGGTGGGGGGTGTTTTGTGTGTGTCTCATTTTGGATAGCATCTCTTGCTGTGTCTTCAAATTAATTTACCTTTTCTTCTTCAATGTCTAATCAGCTATTAAACACATCTAGAGTATATTTTCATCTCTGACATAATTATTTGTATGTCTAGAAGTTTAATTTGGGTCTTTTATGTCTTCTATGTCCCTACTTAACATGCTCAATATTTTCTTTTTAAAATGTAGAACACAGTTAAAATAAATTTTATGTTATCATCCACTAATTCATCCTACTGTGACATTTTAGGGTTCATTTTGACAATTTTTTCTCTTTATTATATGTTATATTTTGCTTCTTCTTTGCATGCTGAATAATTTTGGGTTTTTTTTATTGTACACACTGTGGATTTTATTTTGTCTAGTCCAGATACTTTTGTTTTTCTGTAGGTATTCTTGAGCTTTGTTCTGGAACAAAGTTAAGTTACTTTGAATCAACTTAATATTTCAGGTCTTATTTTTAAGCTTTGTTAAGCAGTAATACAACAGCATTTAGGCTACATCAGTTTTACCCCACCACTGGAGCAAAACACTTCTGTATATTCTATCCAACTTACCATGAATTCTGAAGTTTTCTCCTCTGGCTAATGGAGAAGAAACTGTTTCTGGCCCTGCTCAGTTCTGAGCACTCTCTCTTCTAATCATTTTCAATGGTTATTTCCCCAGTCTCAGTAGTTCCTCACATATGCACTGATCAGTACTCAGGGGAAGATTTGGTGGAGACCTTTAGCTCCCTTAAGCTCCTATCTCTGCATCTCTCTCCTTTCTATGGCTCTAGCCCCTTGGCCTCCCCAGACCCCCAACTCTATCTCTTTGATGCAGGGAGGGAACTGGGTAGCTCAAAATTATATAGTTAAATATATTCAGCTTCAATTAAAAATGATTCAAAGTTGTTAACATGATACCTAGTAGCAATAACACAGGAGCACAAACAGTCTACTAGTTGATGTGTGCCAGATAACTACAGAGAAATGGGGGAAGAAAAATGGGTGGGTAAAACATTTTTCACAGAAGACATTCAATCAAGAAAAGACATGATAGATAGCCTACAATACCCTCCTTTTATAGATGAGGAAACTAAACCCAAATTTAAATAATATTCAGAGTCATGACTAAATATGGATATGAACACAAATCATTTGACTCTCAGTACTGATTATTAATTTTCCCATCAATTTGCTGAGAGTAAAAATTTTTTCTTCAGTATGGAATATTTCTCATATCAGAATATAGGACCTAGAGAGAAGCCAGTGTTGAGTCCCAACTCATCAGTTATTCACATTGTCAGAGGGAATCTAATCTATGATAGATGTTGTTATGGTAATGTGAAAAACCTCATTAATTAATTCAACTACTGTTTTTTTCAGTGTCTATCCCATGCCATTCATCATCTTAGGTGCTGGGGATACAGAGATGACAAGACAGACAAGATCGTACTTTCAAGGATTTTACCTTTTAGTTGAAGAGGGGAGAAATGGAGTGAGGACAAAAAACAAGTATAGAAATACAATGGAAAGAGCACCTAGGGAAGAACCAGACAAAAGGAGAAGTCAAAAATTCTGTTTTGGTCTAGTTAAGTGTGAGGTAATTACTAGAACAGCCCTTCTCAAACTTTAATGTGTGTGAGAATCAACTGGGGATCTTATTAAAATGCAGATTCTTATTCAGTAGGTCTCAGATGGACCCAAAATCCAACACTTCTGACATTTCCAGGATTATGCCAATGATGCTGATAGACATGCTTTGAGTAGCACGGGTAACCAAGTTGAATACAAAGAGAATAGGGATCTGGAGCTCTGTAGAAAGGTAAGGGATTGCATTACAGAATTTGGGAATATTTGATATATTACTTAAGGAAACTCCAATTTGAGATATACAAAAGAATTAGCAAAATGGAGAGTTTAAAGGAAAATCCTATAAAATTCAGTAGAGAATATGTAAGAAGCTGGAAGAATGTGAATGCAAAAAGTTTAAAAAAGAGAAAAGGGTGAATGTAAGGTTCAGGAAACAGAGACAGGATGTGAGCTGCTTATTGAACCATAGCTCTTCTAGGCAGGTAAAATGAAAAATGTTCCCTTTGATTCCCTTTTGGCTAATCCTATCCTGATTCATCCTATAGGAATAATTTGGAATGTTAGAGTTAAAAAAAAAAATCCATGAAAGCTTGGAGTGAAAGCCATAAGACAAAGCCAAGAAGTCATTAGAGTTCTGGCTGGTGAATTTTAAATATAAACTAACAACTTAAAAATTAATCCTTAGAAGAATGGATAACTGGACCTTTTGGGGGAAAAGAAATGGAGAAATAGGAGCACATCCAGGGACTAAAGAAATTAAAACTACTGCTGAATTTTGACTGAATGCTGAGTTAAAAAAGAGAAGGAAGATCCCCTAAAGGGCCATTCAGAGCATTTAAATTTGAGCTCACCAAAGCATGTACTAATGTTTTAACAGCTGGAGCATTTAAGCATTCTTCTGTTTTAGCAGTTTTAATAGCTGATGACAAGAGAGCAAGGTTAGACACCCAGAGAGCTCAGCAGCCTCACAGCCAACACCTCTAGTGGGTGAGAGTCTGCTTTGATGGGATGGAACAGAATCTTCTAAAGAATGAAAATGTTTAACAGACTGTTCTATACCGTTAAATTAAAGTGGATTTGCCCTTTACTTAAACTTGACCAGTGGACTCAACAAAAGCTCTAAGCAATAGTATTGCAATTGCTGAATTACAAAAAGGGAAGCAGATCACCATCAGTGAAAACATATCTAGTGACTATAGCATGAGAGCACATCTATTCTGCATTCAGACACCACATAAAGCAAAATAGGGATTGGCCACAGAAATAGGGATTTAGTTATTATCCGGTTCATTCAGTCAAAGCAAATTGAGAAACTAGATTAGGCTCTGTTCCCCTGTCTTTTTCTTACGTAAGCTCTATGCCCTATTATGCCCATTCATCTACAAACCTTCAGGTTTCAATGTTTTTTACCTTGTATAGTGGCCTAAAAATCAAATATGACATGGACATCCTCCTAGGAGCATGTTATCTAGTGGAGTAGATGTTATCTATTCCCCATAAATATGAGACAGAATGTAAGTTTTAGAGCTCTGGAACTTAAACTATAGCATATATCAGAATCACTGAGAGGGTATGTTAAGTCAAGATTGCTGGGCCTCTCCTCCAGATCAGTAGGTTGGGGTGGGGGAGAGGATGTGCCTATCCAATAAGTGCCCAGGTGTTTCTGATGCTATTGATTTACATTTTGAGACCACTGGTGGCTACATCTTGAGACCCACTGTTTTAGAGGATGGCAGATAGAAACAGCACTTATAGCTGAGATTCTCAGAGAATTTACTGAGAGAGTTAACCATGAGCTGGGTCTCGAAGCACTAAAGATTGCAACATGGGAAATAAGGGGAAGAGGGTATTAAAAATGGTATGTAATTAATAAGCTAAAACGTTTGTACAAGGACTTGTCCCTAACCCTACACTTTTGTGGCCCTTGAAGATCTAAGAATAAATAAAAAACAGAAAATAAAAATACTCCCATTTTCACTAGGCTTAAAAAATTCAAAAGAACAAGCTTTCAAGAGTTCCTCCTGATCCTTATTTTGCAAGATCTTCTTTAACCTGCCTATATCTCTTTTGGTGCTTTCATTACAATGACAAGCCACACTCAATAATGAACCAAGGTATCATTAAGCAAAATGCCAGAGAAGAGGTTTGGGGGGCTTTTCTTGCCCAAGGCCTGATTTTCTTCTTAGACAGTTATGGTCACTATTTCTGTTGCATTCTCCTCTAACCACATATTAATTTAAGCCTTTGTATGCTTTTTGCTATTGTCCAGGATAGTTATATTTTATACTCAGCACCCCTCTTTGCTTTTGAAAACTGTCCCTTTCTTATTCCACGTGGTCCAGCAAGATTGTCAGTCACAGTGTCTCCCTCACCTACACACTGGCTGTATGAATGGACACAAGACTTGACCTATCACTGTTCTCCATTCCCTAAGCCACTGTAGGAACTTCCCGAATCAGAGACTAGCACCTTTCAAGAGAATGTTACATAAAATTTGAGAGTGGAGTATTTCCTTTTGACTCTTATACTGGGGGATATGAGCTTAGGGCTGCCATCAACCAATCACCATGAAGAACACAAAGAGAAACAGTCAAGAGAGAGTGACCTGACACCATCTTTTGAGACCCTTGATCGAGCAGAGGTAACCCCAGTGCTACTCTTGAACTTTCTGTTTTTATAAACCAATAGGCCCCCTTTGTCTTCATTAAGTGAGTTTGAGTTTATTTATGTCATTGATCTTACAGGAAATTATTAAGTAATAATAAATGTATGCCTGTTTTACAAATGGTTAGGGGGAAAAACGCTATACTCCTGGGGAATCTTTGGGAATCTCAGTTTTCAGGAACGTCCCTTCTCAGCCTGAATGACAAAACTAGGCAAGCATTTGTAGGGTATCCTTAGAAGACATTATTCCCTCTCCTTCTATATGAAGAGGCTTCTGAAGTTATAAGGAAATAAGAATAAAAGAGAAAGAGACAGAGAGGGAAGAATGAGAGGGAAGAAGGGAGGAAAACAAAAGAAGAAACACTGAACTGAAATCAAAATCCAAAAAATAATTCCAGGAGCAGCTGCTGAAGTGCCTTTTGTCTAAGGAGCCTGAAATTCTTTAGAAATTAACTGTTACATGCAACGAATATTATAGATAAAATGGTGCCACCAAATCTGTTTTCATGTTTACCAACATGTATTTCAATTTAAAAAGCTGATACATCCATTATTATCAAATCAGACTCAGAAATTGATCACAAATCAGTTCACAAATCACACTTCTTACAACAAAGGATCCTGGTGCCGATTTTGAAGCAGTTTCGCCCACCCCATCCAAAAACCATCCCACAGCTCTGCTCCTCCCGGCATTCTGTGACTGACCTTATATCAATTACAGTTCAAATTAATTCCCCTTTCAACTTCTCTCCCAATTCCCTTGCAAGTCCAGTAAACATCAAGTCTCCTCAGTCAGAAAGTACTTCAGTAAGAGAGCAAGGCTCCATCAAGCCCTAATAACCCTTCTTGCTGCAAGAATAATAGAACAGTGGCCTTCTTGGGATGCTTCCATCAATTTCTATTAAATGTATCCTTGCAAGCTGTCAAGCCACTCATTTCTGCTTCCTCCTATCGAGATGCCAGTGGACTAGGACAGTGGGGAAGAGGTAAAAAGCATGAGGTGCTTGGAGGAGTGTAGACAGGACTCCAGGTACAAGATGGCTGGGGGAAGGACATCAAATTCTACATGACCTGTATGCAATGAGCACAATCACAGAAACTTCCACTTAATCTCACCAAGGCTATTAGAAGCTACATTCCAGGTTGCATCTAGCTGCTCAGAGAGATAACTGCTTTCCAGACTTCAATATACCTTGAGAGAATTAGATTTTTCTAAGCCAAAAATTGAATTCCTTCCTACTTCTCCCCTTCTTCACTGTAACCAGGGCCTCATGCAAGCAATTTTATTTTCCTTGTGCTCCCGGCAGATGACATCCTGCTAAGTATGCCAGAAGCACGAAAAGCCGAAATGCTGAATCTGTGAGGCTGCTTGCTACCTGCTTGTTTTGCTTACCAATTTCCATGGAAAGCCTTCATCAGAAAAACTATTATATAAAATTCAGTGCTCTCTGAAGCTTCCAGACGCCTACCCAAGTTGTCAAAGAGTGGCTTTTACTTTTAACCCTACGTTATTTGCCTTGTTCTATTTCAGCTGATTGTAATTCTTTGCTGCATTAGAGAGAGTGCAGAGAAAAGGAAAAGAGTTGTTGCTGAGCTCTCAAGCAAGCCAATGTCATCTCAAGGTTAGAGATACACTGTGCAAATTAAGTATTATAACTTCACCATCTGCAGATAGCATGGGGCCCATGAAACTTCAGCGAAGTTCCCGAACAGCCTGCCCCTCTCTTCTAGTGTTCCCCTAACACTCTACTGCCACCTCCACTATATCTATCATCTGCAACTCTGTATTACAATTACCTGTTTGCATACCTATCTCCTCTCCACTATCCTAGGAGTTCCTTAAAAGCAGAGGTGTATTTTGTTTATCTTTATCTCCAACACCTGCATAAAGTCTGCATGAGGCTGATGATCCACATATCGGAGTTAAAATAAATGAGGGAACCTAAATCAATTTCTCACATATTCTTGGCTCACGGAGCATAATTTGTTCGCTAAGAGTCTTTCCACTCTGAAAACTAAATCAAACACACGCACACACATATAATCAATAAATGCATATGCAGCTGAGACTCTTTTTGATATATTAATCATTTACAAAACAAAAATAATAAAACAGTGGATGACATTCAGGTCATCATTGTCGGCTCAGAGGTTTGAAAAATATCCTCTGGCAAATCCTAAAACACCCCTTTAGACTAAGTGTGCCTGTTCCTTCCCCTATATCTAAGATAATAGGACAAGAAGAAAAACTAAAAATTTAGAATGGCAGCAGGGCATTTGCAGCAATACGTAAGTCAAAGGTAAAGGAAAGTAGAATGAGGGTGAAGGGATTAAGGACCCCAAGGAAACACCAGCTGCAATAAAATGGGAAATGTGTCTTTCCATTGGTGTTCTAGAACAAGCAAGTGTCTTCTTATCAGAAAGGCTTAGGCCTTTTCATTCATTCATACGTTTATTCAACAAATATTTCTCGAGGGCCCACAATGTGTGTGACACTGTGCCAAGTTTGACTTGTAGCTTTTACTTGGTACAAAAACTTAATTTTTTTGGAGGCATAAATTCTTGGGAGAAAGATTAAATTAGAACTTTGAATTGCAGAAGCAAAGCAGTATAGGTGTGGTTAATGTTCACACTCTGGAACGAGCTAGATCTTGGTTCCAGTCCAAGTTCTGACACACCCTGTTGCTTCATCTCTTTCAGCCTCAGTCTCCATTTCTGTAAAATGGAGATTACGATCATCATACCCTCACACCATTGCTTCATGGTTTAAAGGAGATCAGAGACACAAAGTGCTCAGGACACTTTGGGTCACAGAGCAATGCATATGAACAATTATTATTTGAAGAAAGGGAGGCGACATCTGAACTGAAAGCAACCCTTTCTACTAAAAGGCAAGAGTGGAATGGAAGTGATACATTTCAATATCCTTTTACTTTACAGTCATGGGAAGTGACTAAAATTTAGTGAAAGACAGATGAGAAATCAACATATATAATGAACATCTTGGATTATCCCCAACTCTGAATAAATGTACTTCACCATCACAGAAAACCAGGAATTGTTAAAACAGTGCTTCTCAAGTAATGCTTATGAATCACCTGGGGGTCCTATTAGGAGGCAGGTTGTGATTCAGGAGGTCTGGGGTGGAGCCTGTGGTTCTCCATCTCTAACAAGCTCTGGGGATGGCAACACTGCGGGTCCATAGACCACATTTTGAGTTGAAAGGGGTCAGACAAAATTAGAACTCAAGCTAAATTTACATACATATGTAAATACGTGCATAGTTTGTTTATTGTTAACATGTGGGGATAATTGTATGCCTATTTTCTAGGCATACATATACATATATTGTATGTGTATTTATGCATATATTCCCAAATGCTATAGCAATAAAGTAGTAACTGGTTTCCTTGGATTTCTGGTTTCTTGGTCGGGTTCTATCATAAATTAGTGGCATGGCTTAGTTCCTTCTTCTGGCTTAGTTTCTTCATTTTCAAAAATGAAGGGATTGAACTATATGTTTTCTAAGTTTTCTTCCAGCTTTAACTTTCTATTTGAACATTTTTTTCCACTGGGGGAAAAAGAAATTTACTTACAATTGAATGGGATTTCACAGACAGAAAAAGTAATTTTTGATCCTCAGATATTTTGTTCACCTAGCCCTCAGGAAAATCCTCATGGAGACCACTGCTCTGGATTCATTTGAAATGTAGAAAATGTAACAAATCATTTTTCCTAAACAAAATATTAATGTCGATGAAGTGACCGTCCATACATAGGTATTATTTTGAAAAACAACAGTAGACTTTTACTTAAAAGAACTCAGTTCAACTCAATGTCATAAACAAAGCCAAGCGTCCAGCCTCACATCTTTAATAATTCCAAGGAATTTATGGGAAAAGGGGAAGGGTGTTGGGTGAGGGAGAAGTGCAGCAAGAACCTTCCAAAGCATCCTGGAAAGTCACCTTGGCAAATACTCCAGTTTACGTTTAGACACATTTCTTCCTGCAACACAAGCTATGCAAATCAGTGCATTTTCTTCTTATGAGTCCTATCAAATTTGTATTATTTATGAGCTAACCAGTTTCATAGCTAGCCTCTCACCTTGTCATATTTTCCTGCATGCTCAGAACTAAGGCAGTCTGTCTTGTGCCTTTCCTGGATGCATTGTAAAACAGGAAAATGGAGCCATTAAAAGAATTGTCTCTGATAGGAAGAGAATCCACAACTAAGCAAAGGGATTATCCTAATGATGAGGGAATCAAGACCATTCTCCAATCCATTCATCCTTCTGATTTCTTTCTTTTTTTAAAAATCTTTTTCTTTTTCAGACACTGCACAAAGTATTTAGTGGTATCTACATAAAAACAAATGGTTTGAATATTGTGACAAATTTTTTTTAACCAGAAAAAAGGACATAAAAGACACCCGAGCTGACCTTGCCTAGGTCATCTGCAAAATCCCTTTTCATAACTCTAAAATGCTCCCTTCAGGCACACTGCTGGAACTGACCTAATCCATGAATGGCCAGGCTAATTCTGCATTTTGACAATAAATTTACCCATTTCAGAGAATGTGTTAAGAATAAAAATTTCTCTAATGAGTTAAAAGTAATAATAAGTAGATCCGCAAAGGATTTGATATTTTTTTCTTTTCTTCCCAAGATCAGCATCACATTAATGATAGATATTTATTTCAAAATTTAGATGAGCTCATCTTGGGCTGGCCGAGTGGTGCGGTGGTTAAGCGCTGGCTTGGGAAGCCAGCGGCCCCAGTTCTGTCCCACATATGAGGGCCAGTGACACTGCTTTCAAAAAAAAAAAAATTTATATATATATATAAAAGCTCATCTTTAAGAAGAGAAAGCACCTTGGACTATATTCATGCTTGAGATTTGAGTTGTTAAAAGCCTAATGATAAATCAGACTAAATGAAAGGTGGGGCTAAATTAGGCATATCTATGCTTGTGCACATAATTACACAGAATATGTGTGTATAATTTGCCTTTAATGGTATTTCTATCTATACCTGAAATTCCCAGGTGTCCTCAAACAAGGACAGCTTTGTGCCTAAATGGAGCCATGTTACCATGGGGATATCAGAACTCCCTTTCTGAACAGCATTTAGTTCTGACAATTGAAGACACTGGAAAATTTCAATTAATCCACAGTCATAGCACCATCCATTACCTACAAATTTGAAAGTTATCAAGTTCTAAAGTATTGCTAGTTTTAAGAAGATATTGACTTGGCCATGTTTCAAAGTAGTGTATGTACACAACTAAACATCTATTCAATCCTTTATTTTTCAATGGCCTGTAACATGGAAGTGTATATTGCTAGGTCCTCTCAAAAGCAACTTAATAGAGTCCATTAATTCATTCACTCAGAGTGTGAGTGTGAGTGTGAGTGTGTGTGTGTGTGTGTGTGTGTGTGTGTATGTAATGTCTTGTAGATATCTCCACTGCCCAGCATTATCCATGGCATCTATGAGGCTATATACATATATATTTCTTAAACTCAATGACCTTGAAATATAGTGGATAATTACTATAAGTGTTAAAAGATGAGAATACAAGGATATAATATGAATAGAAATAAAAATTGAAAGACCAACTGGGTACAGAGAAAGAATCTTGGAAGGTCAACTGAGTTAGAAAATATCTCTGGCAAGAATTCAGAAACAAAGAGGAGAAGATGGTCCATCATCAGTGAAAGCAATTCAATTCCCCTTCCTCTGGCCACAATAAAGAGAATTTAGCATACATGAAGGTCTCAGGTCAAAAGTAGATTAAATAGTCAACAGGTATGTGGCCTGCAGCTTCCCAGAAGGATGCGCATGTTGCAATCACAACATGCCCTTGTAAGCAACAAGACAAGAAAAGCCAGAGCCAGCAGAAGTACAACCACAGAGACAGAGCTAAGGGTTCGCCTGAGACAAGGCTCAGAGGGATTTCCTCTTTGTTCCCAATATCCAGTGCTCACCATAGAGGCCAAGAAGAGGCACAGAAATTAGCATCCCTCAACATTTCACAAACCCACCTATGACTTGCTGCCCAATGGAATGAAGTAGAATGAACTCGATAGACTGAGGTCACCTTGGAATTCTCAGGGCCCTTGTGTCCACTTAATGTTTCTTATGTAGCATTTTCCTACTAGCTAAATTTCTTCATATTCTTTATTGTCAGAGTGCTTATCTTGTACTTTGGACATTTCCTAGGACTGCTGGAACAAGACAATCAAGTCAGAGTTGGATTGAGAAGGAGAAGACATAATGAAAGCTCTCTCTTCCATGACATTCAAAACTCTCATTAGAGAAATGAAAATAAAAAACCACGATGAGATACCACTTCAAACCTGTCAGAATGACTATCATAAATAAATCAACCAACGACAAGTGCTGGTGGGGATGTGGAGAAAAGGGAACCCTCGTGCACTCTTTGTGGGGTTGCAAACTGATGCAGCAAGTATAGAAAGCAGTATGGAGTTTCTTCAAGATATTAAAAATAGAACTACTTTATGATCCAGCAATTCCACTCCTGGGTATTTATACAAAGAATTGAAAGCACTAATTCGAAAAAATATATGCACCCCTATGTTTATTGCAATGCTATTCACAATAGCCAAGATATGGAAATAACCAAAATGCCCATCAATAGACAATTGGATAAAGTAACTGTGGTACATTTATACAATGGAGTATTACTCTGCCATAAAAAAGAATGAGCCCTTACCATTTGCAACAACATGGATGGACCTAGAGAACATTATGCTAAGTGAAATAAGTCAGAAAGAGAAAGACAAATACCACATGATCTCACTTACATGTGGAATCCAAAGAACAGAATAAATGAGCAAACAAAACAGAAATAGACTCAGATACAGAGAAAAAAAAACTGATGGTTGCTAGATGGGAGGGGAATGGGGATGGGAGAGAAGATCAAGGGATTAAAAAGTACAAATTGGGCCGGCCGAGTGGTGCGGTGGTTAAGCGCTGGCTTGGGAAGCCAGCGACCTTGGTTCAGTCCCACATGTGAGGGCCAGTGACACTGCCCTCAAAAAAAAAGAAAGAAAGTACAAATTAGTAGTCACAAAATAGTCATGGGGATATGAAATAATATATGGGGAATGCAATCAACAATGTTGTAAAGATTATGTGGGGGTGTCAGATGGATACTGGACTTATCAGGAGGAGCACTTCATAGACTGTGCAGATGCCTGACCACTGTGCTGTGCACCTGAAGCTGAAGTTGAATAATATTGAATGTCAACTATAATTAAATATATAGATATATGGGATATAAAATACAGCATAGGGAATATAGTCTACGGTATTGTAACAGCTATATACGATGTCAGAGGGGTAGTAGTTTGGGGGGGTATCACTTTGTGAGGGGTGTAAATATCCAAATATTACATTGTTTTGTATGCCTGAAACCAATTAAATAAATAAATAAATAACCTGGTGGTTTTAGCAAATGAAAGTGGTACAAAGTGTCACCAAATTCCTGGCCTTGAAACGCAAGCAGGCAAATTTCAAAATGTTTAGGTTGTTAGTCTACTTAGAAGAAGTTTTAACTACACTTCTCCTTTGATTGTCCTTTCCTGCAGCCAATATGGTATAAAGGTTAAGGTCTTAATTTCCACAAATAAAGAACCTAGTTCCAAGAATGGTACATCCCAACTTCACAGCAGTGTGAGCTTGAGCTAATTAGTTAATCTAAGCTTCAGTTTCTTATCTGAAAATTGTGGTAATACAATAGTTTATATTTTTTTCTCTGTATACCCGTCATGATAGTGCATTTAAACATTAATTCATTTCACACCCTTTTCACACCTAGTGAGGAAGATACTATTATCACTCCCACTTTGCAAATGGAAAACTTATTTAAGAGAGACTGAAATGGGCCAGCCAAGTGGTGCTTTGGTTAAGAGTTGTCTTGGGACTCTAGTTCTGAGCAGCAGGGCCCGGGTTCAGATCCCACATTAGGGCCAGTGATGCTGCACCCTCTACAGCTAAGATGGTGAACAACAGCTTGACCTGAAGCTGGGCTGCCATGAGTTGCCGGCGATGGCGTGAGCTGCAGTGGGGCTGCGTGGGCTACCATAAGCTACCATGAGTGGCTGGCAGCCCACATGAGCGGCCAACAGTAGGCATGAGCTGCCAAGAGCCTCCATGAGTGGCCATACAGTGGCTGGCGACTGATCTGCCTCACCTGGGAAGACAGCAAGGATAATACCAACATGGGCCAGTGAAGCAATGTCCTCCACAACTAGACTGAAGAACAAAAGGACAGCAGCTTCTCTGTTTCCCTTCCCCAACTCCCCAATGCTGTTCCCCTCCCCAATTCCCCAATAAATTAAAAAAATAAAATTTTCCTTTAAAAAACAAAGAGAGAGGGACTGAATTATAGAAAATGAAAATTATCTATCAAAATCAACATAATGTGTCCTGAAACTTTTCGTGACTTAATACCATGCATCTGTGATCAATGAACTATGTGGCTTTGAATTGGACATAGATCATTAGTAACTTCTGCATGGTTCATAATTTTTAAAGTGTGTAGTTAATATTATGGATGTTATTGTCTTTTCTTCCATTCTTACCAGTATGTGCCTATTTGCAAAACAAAAATGCTAATAATCAGTAACAGCCCTATAAAAGATGCTAACTCTGTTTAGTCATTGACAGATCTCTAACCTTAAAATTGTGATTATTGGCCTTTGTTGCATTTATTCTAACCCTCCCCCCCCAGTTATCTAGCTGTTTCAAATATCAACATTACCTTGGTGTATACACTGCTGTATGAATTATTGTTCTTTCTTGTTGTTTTATGCCTTCATATTAGCAAAATATGAAATTATGTAAAAACAAAAAAAATCCCTTTGACCTTAAAAAAATCCTTCTGTAGCAGGAAACAGATTGCTTATTCTTGAGAACTTTCCCACCAATAATTTAGTAGAAGCAAGTATACTTATATTATTTTGAGACAAAACTCAGAGGTATTTTGTTAACATTTGCAAACAATGTACTTTGAAATCAGAATCACTTCTTATTCATTTTCACATAATTCTCCTGATGCCCTTCAATCACACAATAGTCATCAGAAATGGGATGTATTTCCCAATCCCTGCCCACAAGACCTGAGTAGGATCTTACTGTAAATTGAAGGGAGTTTTGCCCTCACTCACGGATTGTGCAAGAATGAACTGCTATTGGGTTTGACTAGATTGTAGATGGCTTGTGATGTATTGAAGGCTATTGAATACAGTTTATAAAGCTTAATAAAAATCTTTATTCTTTTAGGGGAGAGAGAGAGAGAGAGAGAGAGAGAGAGAGATTGAACTTGCCCAGGGTCACATAAGTAGTAAATGGTAAAGCTAAGACTTGAGCTTAGACAGTTTGACTCTAAAGCCTATACTGTTTATCACTAACGTGAATTCCTAAAATAATACCACCTGTCTCATTAGAAAAGCTTATGATTAGCTCAAATAAGGCCCCATCTTTAAATACAGCCACAGTGGGGTTAGAACTTTAGCATATAAATTTTAAGGGGACACAATTGAGTCCATAACACTATATAAATAACTAGCATAAAAATTGATATACATGGTAAGTATTACTGTAGTAAGCATTCAATAGTACTTAGTCTTTCATGGATTTTGCTGGTGAACCCTAGAAATTCTCAAGTTTAGTGGAAAGAAATTTTAAAAGTATGTTAATTCCATTTGAGTTAAGTCAATTTCTGACTATTTCCTTTTCTTATTCTGTGAATTAAAATACACCCACCATTAAACATTACATATGTTTACAATTATATTCTTATCCAAATTAATAGCATCCAAGAAAGAGAACTTCTTTTGTAGGAACTAGTTATATTTTGGGGGCTCTAGTGCTTCCTGTGATCTTCATGAGCTACAGATACCTACAGTCCTGTTTCATGAAAACTTAGGCTCTCTTCTCTGAATGGTTGTCTGAAGTTTGGCCAGGCTACATATCTACATCCCAGCACTTCCCTCTGATGTCCTCCACTTCCAGTGGAGAGCTCATTATAAATGAGTCTCCTGTGAAGCTTGTTAAATCTGCTGGAAGCTCATAACCTATGTGGTCCTGATTGTTACTGTTCTTTTCAGAAAAGAGGTCACAGCCCACTATGCAATCCTTTCATTTGAGGTGGGTAGGGTCAAAGAGATCTGCTAGGGTTCCACTTTTAATGTATTTTCTTTCTTTTAATCCCCTCTATTCTCACCTGTTATACAGTTGATCACACTAACTCAGGTCCTAGCTGAAAGTTGGTAATTCTGGGTTTTCAGGAAAGAAGGGCATATTATCCCTCCACTTATAAGGGTGAATCTACAAGATGGCTCTAGTGTAACTTAGGTTTTCCCACGGTCTCTCTGGCCTTTGTGTGCTGAGAGCTACTTCTTGCCTAAGGTTGGCCTCCTGATGAATTACAGGTAAATGTCATCTTCCTCTCAGTAGTTATTACTTGTGATGTTTCCCGTCATATGATCATGAACCTTATCCTGACCTCACAGACAATTATTACGATAAACTAATGAGGTTGTGAAAATATTTTTCCAGGAGATCTTTAAAAGTGGATCCACTTCTATTGTGGAATAGACATGATGCTATTCTACCTGAACATGAGAAAGTGGACTAGGTGACTGTGAAGGGTGTTTCCCACCCCAAGAGTGCCACAAAGAGCATCCGGCTGAAGGGATGGATAAATGAGGCTGAAATCCAACCAGGGGGTTGCTCACCAAGCCACTCACCCTGGCTCAGGACTGTGTCCACCTAGAAGAAAAGCGCTTTTTCCTAATTTGCACAAAGGGGTAAAGGACACCCTGCTCCAGTCCTACAAGTCTATGAGTTGACTTGTCCACTCCACTTTTGTTATAGCGATCATTCTATTCTACAATGATTTAATTGTATCAATTATGTGCAATGCCCCATTCTTCCTGAAATATGTGAAATAATTAGTGGTATTTAGGATCTCTGATTCCAGGGGATTATTCCAAACTAAACACAAAATAAAGATACCTGTGCCAGTGCCTTAAGGGAGTAAGAACAGTTCAAATCATTAAATGTTGTTGAGTCATTGAAAGCATTTTTTAAAATCTGTGAACTAAGGGACATTTTCAGATCTGAACCTTGATATATCATGACACTGTGTGTTTTTGTCATATATTTTGAGTTCTCCCAGCTATATTTCTTCCCCAAATACTATCAACTTAAAGCAGCCATGAGATGAGGAGTCAGAATACCTGAATTCAAGCATTGGCTTTACAATTTGACTCACTTTTGACCTTGAATGTAAGTCATTTGAGTTCTCAGGGCATTGCCTTCCCTCTGGACAGTAAAAGAAAGACTAGACTCTGACTCCACAGGGATGTTGTGAAAATAAATGAGATGTAGGTCTATGAGAGTCCCTTTAAGCTCTTAGGAATGACATAGCTTAAAGAGATATAAGGTTTCAGTAGTTATTCTTTATTTTTTCAGACTTACAAGTGAGAGAAAAAGGCTCCTCCTTGGTAAGTTTGGAAGAATACAGTCTCACTGACTATTCCCCCAATCTGTAGCTTTTTCTCTTCTACATTCACAAAGCCTATGGAAATTTTGGCTGCTGACTCGGTAAAATTAACAAGGATCTGCCATACCCTTGGGCAACAAAGAAGAGTGGTCACGCTCTGTGAGGAGTAAATTATCTGCTACCAGTCAGGTATCATATAATATATGTCCCTACAGTGATTGTGGGAAAAAAACAAAACAAAACAAAACAAAACCTCTCTAATGAAACAAAGAAAGAAAAGAAAAAGTTGCTAAGGTAGAGTTCCCAGCTAGGATATCGATCTGACAGGCTCTAGAACTGCTGAAGTAGAAAACTTCCAGCACTTTCTTTTAGAACTACAACCACATTTTGCCAGTGTCCGAGCTACTCTCTCTCCTAATGCCAAGGTAGCTCAATAGGAGGATCACCAATAACAAGCTAAAACTCATGATACTCTCCTCGGAGTATCTCTTCTGCCCTCGGATGAAATCTCCCTGACAGGTGATACAGATAAGTGCTATATAACCTGTCACTTTATCTTCCTTAAGAGAGCAGCATAATCCATGGAGCTCACATAAGCTCTTCTGTGGCTTTCACCCCATTCTGACATTGGAGAGAAAAGTTGACAGCCATAGATTAAAGGAAAACACTATAGTGAAGATATACTTACTCTAGGTGGCTATGACTAAAGATGTGTTTTGGCAAGAATTGGCTGGAAAGACACATTGGCATGTTGACATGGGTCTCTATGCTAGTGGATCAAGCTAACATCTTTGTCTTGGTTTCACTGGGGCCCGTGTTTACTTGTAGGTTTGCTTTTCTTCATTTACTTATTCAATAAATGTTCATTGAGCAATATAATGGAAATCACTGAGGGAGCCTCCAAATCTATTCTCCTTTTCTTCCTGAGCAAGTAGCTGCCCAGCTAGAAACTAAATTTTCCAGCCCATTTCCAGGGAGGTATGGTGACCTAAGATGGCAGCCATGGAAAGTGAATGGAAGTGATAGGAGCAACTTTGTCCTCATTTGCTTTAAAGAAAATCCTTAACCTGGACTTCTGCTCTCTCCTGCCTGCTTACTGAAAATTGTAATGGTGAGCCTACTACCTACCTGCCACAGACAGCTACATGAGAGAGAAATAACCATCTATATTGTAGAGTCTCTTTGTTACTACGTCAGCTTACCTTGCACCTTTACAAATATAAGTGTCCTCTGGGTACTAAATTCCATATGACATGGCGAGGGTTTAGCTTAGCAAAAATACACATGGCACATGCCCCCATGGAATATATAGTTTAAAGTATACCCTAGTCTTCTGCCTTTGCTGTCCAGGAATTAAAACCTGTGGGACAAGTGTCTACAATACTCAACAATGAAAATAAAACAGGGGAGGGAGTAAGAGTATACGAGCAGATGAAGACCTGGCCTTCAGTGCCACACAGATCTAAGTTCGAGCCCTTGCTCCATCTTTTACTAACCACATCCTTGGGGCAAGTCATTTAACTCCAGTATACTTCATTTTCCTCATTGTGAAGCAAGACCAATACAAATAATAATATGTACCTAATAGAGTTGTGGTGACAATCAAAAGGATTAGACATGTAAATAAGTTAAACCAGGGCTTGAGTATCACCAAGTGTGCTTATCAGAGTTCCAGTCTCCCACTGCTCTTGTTAGCTCTAACTTCCATGGAGAGGGGCTTGAATAAGAGATATGCACGTCATTATCTTATTCAAACCATATTAGGCGAGGTGGGTGTCATAATTCCTGTTTTGTAGATGAGAAGACTGAATCTCAGAGGGAACACCACCTAGTAATTGGCTGACCCAGAATTTATTTCCTGATTTGTCTGATTCCAAAGCCCATATTATCACTATCAGGGCAAGTAATCACTGCTCAGCTATTAGTCCAAAGGGGGCGGGGGGGACATTCTTCAGGATCATATCATAGAGTTTCCAGCTCTGAACACCAATGGATAAGTTAGTACGCATTCCTAGGTTCCCATGGCACTTTGTACTTCTGTCATAATTTGGTTAACACAGTCTCATAATTATGTTTGCTCATCAGGCACTTCCTAGTAGAGCAAGAACAACCTGAAACAGAAAGTATTTCTTAAATATCTCTGTCCTAGGACTTAGTATGATGCCTAGTATGTACTATGCACTGTGTGGATAATTGTCATGAATAATTGTCCTGTGAATAAATGAAGGGATATTAAAAACTGGGGTGTGAGTTAAAAAAAAACCTACTAAAGTAGTTATTTGTTTGATGAAAAGGAAATGGAGGCATTCATTTTTAAAAATAAATGGCAATGAAATATTTAATAAAATCCATTAAACATAAGAACTTAATAGAGAGGCTCCATGATAGAAGTGAATATTTTCCAAAAATTGTATATTGAAGGCTTTGACCTCAAAAACATAATGAGGGGCCAGCTGAGTGGCTCAATTGGTTAAGAGTTGGCTTAAGAGTGAGAGCTCTGAGCGACAGGGCTGCTGGTTCTATTCCCACATGGGACAGTGACGCTGCACCCAAGCTGAGCTGTCACTGAGCTGCCAACACGTGTCAGGATGGCTCAACTGGTGTAACAACAAAATTGTCTGTCCGATAGTGGGCTATGCCCACCCGCCACTAAGACTGAACTTGGCACCTTGAGCTGAGCTGCCGCCTGGATGGCTCAGTGGATAGAGCATGAGCTCTTAACGACAAGGCTGCTGGTTCAACTCCCATATGGGATGGTGGATATGCCCACCCACAACTAAGATTGAACACAGCACCTTGAGCTTAGAAGCCACCAACTGCCGACAGGAAGCCAGATGGCGACTGGCGCCCTCCACAACAAAAACTGAAGAACAACAACAACTTGGCTGGTCCCCTTTCCCAATTCCCTAACACAGTTCTCCTCCCCCAATTCTCCAATAAAATCTTTAAAAATAATAATAATAATGAAATATCATACATCACCTGTAAGGGTCAAGTTCCCAAAGCTTTTTTTAACCTCAGTTGAAACTAAAATACTGTATAATTGGATTAGAAAAAAATATACAGCAAACAATATGGTTGAAACATACACATACAGAAAAAAAAAACACAGAAAAATCAAAATTTTGTAAAATTTAATTAGAGAAGAATAAGGAATAAAATGTTGACTTTTAAAGGTCCTGAATGTATTTACTGTTTCTCCTCAGTGGATTTAGAGGTCGGAGGCACTAGTTCTTTATTCTTCCTAATTCCACATCAAAGCTTCCGGCTTTCATTCCCTTCATTATAGAAATTGTGCCAGCAATACTTTTATACTGAACATCTGGATTAGCTCCTTTTTCTCCCTCACAAGTGGAACAAAGAGAGGGAGACAAATTTTTCTAATATAACTGCAAAAGAATTGGAAAAAAGAACTGTTAGTTGAGTCAGATATGTTAAAGGGAAAGTAAGTAAACTGCCTGAAAGTTAGTTCCTGGTGTGAAATTTGCTGACTTATGATCAGTGAAATGTTAAGAAATTGGAGAGATGAGGCTTCGTAATACTTTTTAAAAAGGGAAGGACAAGGGCCAGCCGAGTGGCGCGGTGGTTAAGAGCTGGCTTGGGACACCAGCGGTCCCAGTTCGGTCCCACAAATGAGGGTCAGTGACACTGTCCCACTGTCCTCAAAAAAAAAAAAAAAAAAAAGGAAGGACAGCAAGAAACACAATGACTCAAACTATTCTTCCATGTTGGCCAACAAATGATGTCATTGAGCCAAGGAATCTGGTTGTTCTTAAGAATTAACAGGAGGGGCAGATACCTTGTTGTAAGGGAGGAAAGGAGGTGTGGCAGAGTATTTTCCATTTACATAAATAGGTTATTTGAAACTTTATTTATTTTTAAGTTCAGAGAAACTCAACTGTTGTTCTCCACGGGTTGGAGAGAATAGCACAAAGGAATAATGAAAAATCATATTTAAATCTGCTGAAGATATAAGGAAGAAACTCCCTGACCTAATATGCTTACAAAGGCTATTATGGGAAACTGGGAAATCAACATGGAAAAGGAAATCTAAGGGAGGACCACTCTGAACCCCTTATTTAAAAAGTCAATCACTGTTAAAAAGATAGAAATTTAATAAATGAAGAATCTTTTCTCAAGTGGAAGCTGGCCGAGTGGAGCATTGGTTAAGAGCTGGCTTGGGATGCCAGCGGCCCCGGTTAGGATCCCACATATGAGGGCCAGTGAACTGCCCTCTACAGCTAAGATGGTGAACAACAGCTCCACCTGGAGCTGGGCTGCTGTGAGTCCCCGGGGCAGCATAGCTGCAGGGACTGCTGCAGTGGGCTGCCATAGGCTACAGTGAGTGGCCGGCAGCCAGCGTGAGTTGCTGGCAGCCAGTGTGAGCTGCCAAGAGCCGCAGTGAGTGGCCATCCAGAGGTCGGTGATGGATTTGCCTCACCCAAGAAAAGCGCAATGACGATACCTACATGAGCCAGTAAGCAATGTCCTCCGCAACTAGACTGAAGAACCAAAGGACAGCAACTTGTCTGGTCCCCTCCCCCAATTCTCCAATAAAAATCTTAAAACAAAAAAGAATCCCAGAATATCTTCAAAGCTACATACATATGCTTTGCAGAGTAAAAGTGATGCTTACTGGTTGAGAAAGAGAACTTTTTGTGTGTCTTGGATAATGCTCAAACGCTCCCTCTCCCCATCACATGAGAGAGAGAGAGAGAGAGAGAGAGAGAGAGAGAGAAAAGCATGGAAGTAAACATCACTGTCAGCACCAAGGACAGCAGCCCTCAGTTTTTACATAGGTGTTAGTGACCAATAGAAACTGTAGGTAGTATGTGGTTGATACCGATCTCAGGAGCTCATTTTAATTCAGCTTAGAAGTCCTTGGAAATTAGCTCAAAGGTGTAAGTACCTGACCTACAATACTACTTTTCCTATTCACTATGATTATCTGTATTTTTTAAAACAGTGGCCATTTCATTATGTTCTCAGAGTAAATCATTGACAAAACTGAAGATCAAAGATTACTAGAGCTGGAAAGGCACTTCAGGAGTCTTCAACCCAGCCTTTTCTTTGTAAAGATGAGAAGAATGAGGACAAGAGGTCATGTGTATATTTCCTAAACAGATTTTGGTTTGGATATTATGGAAATAACAATCCTTTGATGTAATTTTAAAAATTAAACAAAATGAAGGGTTTTTGAGTTTTTTTCAAGTTCAGGTTTCTTGAAGGCTTAGGGTTTTTATTCAACTAGACCTGAATAATTATTTCTCACATGAAAAATGCCAAAATCAAAATGAAAACATCTAGCCTTTGACCCTAACACGTTACCAGTTCTTAACAGTAATTTGACAATGGTATTGGGTTATTGGAAAAGTCATGACATATTTTTCTATGTTTTTCATTGCAAAAATGCATCATGACTTTTCCAACAACCCAATATATCAGCTCATGGAACTGTTTTTTAATAAAAACATGACTAATAGCTCCACATCCCATCTGTTACATGCCAAATGTTTCATAACTGGAATGTATCCTCAATTTTTTGTCATGGAGAGGATTTTATTACTTGAATTTCTCCTAGACACACACTTAGTAGCAATGTATCAAACAAGTTAGTGTGTTTATATTCAATTCAATCATTTACTTTTTAGGGAGCCAAGTACTTGAAGCCTGGGCTTACGTGTCCCTTCTTTTCACTCTCATGGTAGCCCATACCTGTCTATAATAACGCATTTATCTTATTGTATCAAAATTATCCTTTTAGATATATGGCCTTTAGTTGCATGAGTAACTTAAGGGTAGGTGCAAAAGCCTAATTATCCTCTATGTTTTTTATGAAAGTCACTTACTATGCAGTGGTGATGTAATATGATTACAACATTATACCTTACCTCAAAAAGTTTAAAGTTGAATAAGAGATGGAGAGAGGAAGGAACTTACTCAGTGCCACAAGAGAGAAAAAAACAGGCTCTATTAATGTACAAACCAGGTATTAATTCTTAGTTCTGTCATCCCTAAAACACCTAGAAAAGTGAAGTGGTGAGACCAGAAGCAAGATCCCTGGCAAGAGACTGGTACAGTAATCTGGGAAATAGCTACTGGTGGCCTAAATATTTTCTATCCCAAGAGTTTAACAGAGTGTCTGACACTAAATAGGTGCCTTATAAAGTTTTATTGAACTGAATAGTAGGAAAAGGAATTAACATAATATAGTGGGAAAAAGCAGCATCTCCAATGGCTACACAAGAGTCATATATATCTATTCCTCACTTCTGCATTTTATGGCAGTCTTATATAATTAAAAGTTTGGGTAGCCCTTTATGAGAAGAAGGTAAAGAGATAAAATAAGAGACATGTGATCACAAAGTATAATCACATATTATGGGTGTTTAGCAGTAAGGATTAACACCTGCTTTTATGCTAATTATGATGTCTTAGGTTTTATATGTATATATAACTTATGTACGTTGGGCCATGATTTCACTTACCATCTGCCTAAATCTGTGAAATTGCAGAAAATGCTAGTGTGTATAAGTCTATTTATCTATACCAATGCAAATATATATACCCATCTCTACCTTTGTATTTGTATATCATACCTAATTTAAAAAGAAAAAGCTGCAATATAAAAAAAACTTATTGGTTACTTAGATTCTGTTCCTTTTATGGTGTCAATTTCTAACTCCTTAAATCTTTTCTCCTTCACTGCTCAGTCCAGAATGGCGCTTGCTGTGGAATTCTCAATGCTCATGACCACAACCAAGTACATCTACGTAGGGCATCCCCTCCTTGTCCAATCTACTACAATTCGAAAGGACTTTCAAAGGGCCCTGTGACTTCCAGTAGCTTCCCAAAGGCTCTGTGTGTCTAATTTCCTCCTGACCCCCCATTTCTTGGCATCCATGCTGGAACAGGTGTGAGCAGACATAAGCAGGTCCATGGAGTCCACGGTTCAGTGCTGGCACAAGATAAGGTTTATTTTCCTACAGGAGATGACTCGGACAACACTCGCCAGGATGCCAACTTCCAATTAGTGTCATCTTTTGCTCCATGTACTAGGGCAAACGTCCAGTTTATAGTGAGTGAACTCAGGCTGTTCTGAGAGATGGGCACTTATGCCAGAAGAGAAATGCTTTTCAGCTTCTTTCCTAGAGTCAAGGAAGTCTGGTGTGTCAAACAAAGACATCGTCCCTGCTGTCCACTGCAAGGTCAGCCCCTGGTTCATGAACACAGATGCTAATTTATTTTCCAACAATGAAGCCAAATGTGTTACCAGATGTTGAGCTATGAGACAATTGTGATTGTTGCATGCACATGGAAAAAAAAAAGGAAATCCCACTGAGAAGGCCTACAAATTGCCCTTGAAAGACCATTTGTACTGGGGAGCATGATGATGTAAACAGCAGAGTGAAATCTTTCATCAACAAGACTCAGCTAACCCATTGTTAACAAAAGTAAAAATTCTTCTAATAAATTTCCTAATAACCATAGATTTCTCCATAGCTAAAGTGTGCAAAAGAAAACAACAAAAAGTGTGGGTAAAGCGGTGGATCTTTTTCATGAGACTATATTCACATGATGCTATAAGTCTACTGATTGGGTCAATTTAACACCAAATATGTTAAAAGGTTACTGGATCAAGTCACACCCTTTTTTCTGTTATTGTTGTTTATTTTTATTAAATGAAAGGGGTAAATGAGCAATTATCAAGGGGTGATTCTGTAGGCAGGGAGCCTTATCAAAGGCTTCTGTTAAAAATTCCTGGCAATCTTGAGTGCACACCTGACACATGAGTTCAGGCACAAGCAGAGACACTCTTAAGCTATCCATCCTCTCACATTGTCCTGGCCCACAGGCACAGAAGCCCAACCTTAGGTAATAGCACCTTGACTTTTTAGTCCAGACCTCTGGCCAGCTTTGGTCTATTCTTCCACATCCTCATATCTGATTTGGAAGACACTTTATACATTTATGCACCACTAACACTTGGTGAACTCTCTCATAAATAATTCTGTGCTCACATTATGGTCCTCCACACCATCAGCTATGAGTCAGACATACTTCATAATTCTCCCATTCCCTAGGTTCCAATCCATAACAGCCAAGCTGTCATCCTGCTTTGCCTTCTCCAGTGCAATGGAGAAATAGCATGAATTTTAACAGCCAACTGTTGAGCAAAGATTCGTTTTTGATATGGAGTCTTGTCAGGTGTTAAAATATTTGGCAACTCTCCTCTAAGTTTCACCTAAAATCTCATCTGAATTTCAGAAAAAAATATGAAATATGAGAATAAGAAGCAGTATGGGATAGAAGAAGAAGCATGGGCTTTGGAACTAGACAGGCTTGACTCAAAAGTCTACTTTCCATTGCACAGTTGCCTGGTTTGAGATCTTAGCCAAGTTATTTGAACTCCTGGCTCAGTTTCATCAGCTGTAATAATGAAGATTAAATGAGATAAGGCATATATGGATATTAAGCAAAGACTTTGGGAGATAGAATAACTTTTTTCTGTTTTAATTATTGATGAGGAAGCTAAGTTCTCAAGCAGTGATATTAGCACTTCTATTCTGGAGCAGTTCAACTAAACTTTAAGTACTTGTTATCATCTGAATGTAACAGATTACATTTTCCAAAAATGGCGGTAGCCATATTTCCAGTCACATTTGTTTTTTTAGCACTTTGCCATCCATCCTCCTATCATTTTTTCCTTTCCCCTTGAACTGGGCAGAACTTTGTGACTTCCTTGACAAATATTGGGTGGTTGGAAAAGTCATGACGTATTTTTTCTATGTTTTTCATTGCAAAAATGCATCATGACTTTTCCGACAACCCAATAGAATATGTAAGATTTCCAAGATTAGCTCATAAAAGCAAAAGAGCTTCCTCCTGGCTTTATCTAGATGTTCACCCTTAGAACCCAGCCACCATGTTGTAAGGAGGTTCAGGACACATGAAAACTTTACATATAGATATTCCAGCCAGCAACCTCAGCTAAGGTTCCAGTTACCAGCAAACATCCACTGCCAAGTGTATGACTAAACAAGACTTCACATGATTCTAGCTCCCAGCCTTCGAGCTGCTTTAGCTGATGCTGAGTGGAGTAGGTATAACTGTCCACAGAATCTTGCCAAATAGCAGATATATAAGCAAAATATATGCTGTTGTTGTTTTAAGCCACAAAATTTAGGAGTCGTTTGTTACACAATAGATAACTAGAACACTGAACCTCAGTAAATTAAGTGACCACTCTTAAGTTAGAGTCAAAAAGATTTGCAGGGCCGGCCAAGTGGTGCAGTGGTTAAGCGCTGGCTTGGGAAGCCAGCGGCCCCGGTTCGGGTTCCACATATGAGGGCCAGTGACACTGCCCTCAAAAAAAAAAAAAAAAATGATTTGCCAATGGTGTGTTCTGAGATTCTTGGAATATAAAGCTGACACATAAGTATCCTCAGAAAACTTCCCAATCCATGTAACTAATTTTTTAAAACCTGAGAACCTGAGATATTTTGTTACTTGCTTGAGACCCTATATATATAACTACTGTTAGGGGTATGGCCTAAACCAAGTCCAGTTCAATACCACCCTTCTCACAATATGACTTTGAGTACCAAGCAAGTCTCTTGGGTTCAAGTTTCAAGAGATTGATTTGGAGCAAATATTCTCCAAGTGTACCTGAGTTCAGTACAATGTTTCTGTGGCCCCATGTCCTTATTTCTACCTTCCTGCTTAACAGATCTGAACTTTGTTGATTTAATGTGTAAGGTTGGGAGGCTGGATGGCATCCCACAGGCTCCACTGAGCTAACAAGAATAAAAAAATATGTCGAACCATAAAATTAGCAGATGCAACTTGAAGCAAGGAAGAGAGAGGGCAAATGTGCCAAATATGAGGCTGCTATTTATATACAGTCACTTTTCTGAGTATAAATACCTACACATTCTATAACATTAATCTAATGATTCGGCAGAAGCCTGCATGTGGCAGGAAGACAGCATACTGCATGATGGTTTTAAATGAATAGAAGTTCATCTATTGTGATACACTTACATACACAGATAGCCCATCCATTAGACAATGTTATATTGCATAATTGACTGCAGGCCCTTCACTCATTGAAGTGGCAGCAGGAAAGAGGGTTGACATAAAGATCTGTCTTTCTTCATTGCTGCTAGCTGTACAAACTCTTTAAATTGGCTAACAAACTACACTCATCATAACTGTGATTCAGTGCCTTTCTCTTATTCCAAATGACACACCTGAATAACAGTTCTGTTGATAAAATGTTTACCATTTTTTCCTGGAGTTTTAACTCAATATCTCACAGTAATTCAAAGATTTTTTTCTCTCTCTCTCTAGTCTCCCTACATGCTTGATATTAGTGTTTAAATCAGGGGTCAGCATACTAGAACCTCAAATTGCTCCTGTTTTGTAAATAAAGTTTTATTGGAACATAGCCAGATTAGTTTAACATTGTCTCTGGCTTCTTTTGGTCTACAATGACAGAGCTGCAATGGAACACTCAAGGCCACAGAGCTGAAAATATTTTGCTGACCTTTGAGAAAAAGTTTTTTGACTCCTAGCTTAAATGTTACCAAGTACTACCAAGTTTATGGTGCTCATTATAACTTCTGAGAATGGAATTTTTCATTCTCAGTATGGTTCTCCTTTTCTACTTGCTACTTGGAGGGATCTGATTGTCAAAGCACAATCAGCAGGATCACTAATTCTATTATTTCAGTAAAATTACCTTCATAGAAACTCTCCACAAATACTTTAGAACTGGCTTATAGAGAACACAGTTAAGGTGTTTCATAACTATACTTCTGTCATTTTGAAACATTTGCAGCATTTTATAATGATTTTGTTGAACAAGGAATGGTGGGAATACCTTCTGTGAACCTATCTTTAACCATTAACTATGGACAATAAAACTACAACTTGAACAAATTCTGCTTCAAAAAGAAAGTCAGGTTTCTTTCTTATTTAGCCACAAACCACTGATTTTCTTGTTCTAGAGAAGGAAAGATGAGAAATATGAAAGTCAAAATGGGGTATGTCTTACGTGGTTTGGTGTTAGGTCTCGAGCTACCAAAATCCTTGGGAAAAATTTAGACGAAAAAAATAAGGAGGAAAAGAGAAAGAGAATGGAGTACAAAAATCACAGAAGAGAGTGAAGCTATTAATCATTTTTATTGTTCTTCCTGGGTTCTTCTAAAGAGTCACATTAAATGGTTATCTAAGCAAAGTGAATTATTTTCAATATTTAAAACAGAATGAAATGTAGATACTGGCTACTGTTATGGAACATCCGAAATTGTCCAACGGGTGATAAAATGCATCTGAGGAAGGATGCAGAAGTACCAGCAGTATTGGTATGTGAAACACACACACACACACACACACACACACACACACACACACACACGGGCTTAAAAATGGGGATGAGGCCAGAAAATGAAAATAGCTAGTTAAAGCATGAAGGGTAAGGAATGAGGAAGCTTAGAGATGCTGAATTTTTTGTTTTGCTTTGTCTGAATTTATAGTGTGGTTTTATATATTGCTCTGAAAGAAAAACAAATTGAAAAGCCTTCTGAAAACATCTCCATACATAGCTCAGTGTCCTGATGTCTTTCTAAATCATACAAGCTGGGTGTTAATGGCTCATTAGAGCATGCAAGATGCATGTATGTTCTCATAATTCATAGGCAGTTACTCTGTACTTGTCTATAGATGGGGAACTTCCATCATGGTTAATCACCGGTTTTGTCAACCCCAGGTGGTTACATTCCCAGATGTTGACTAACTGTAAGGATTGATTGTCTTCCAGATGTGTTAGGTTTTCACACATTTCTGTCAATTCAAAAAGAGAGTATATAAATGCTTCTTTGAATCAGTGACCACTGATGGATATCTCCCAGATGTCGCCTTGGCAAAAGTGCCCCATTTTCTAAAGAAATCAAGTTGAGCAGTGGCTTCTATAAACATTAAAACCCATTAACCACCATTCCCCTCCAATGTCACCAATTGGTTTTAGAAAACTCAACAACAGATGCAAATTAGCAATAGGTGATATCTGGTCCTACCATTTCAATATTTCACATAAATGATGACTTGGTAATGTTATAGAAATTATCAGACCTCAGACTCTAATCCAAATAAAGTAATATCAGCATTAGAGATAGGCATAGTAAATTGAATAAAATATTTCCCAAAACAGTGGAGTAGTTTGGACCCAGATACTTCATGAAATGTTGATTCTATGTTGTTTAATAATTGCTTTTTACAAGTTTCAGTTAAGCATCCAAGCTTCTGAGTATTGATTAAAACTTGGTTAAAACTTGGGACTTTTGCCAACCCTCCCATTTTGATAAATATAATAATGTCCCTGCTTAGACAATATAAATAACCTAAGAATAAAGCAAAACTGGAAATAATCCCAAAGCAAACTCTCAAGAGTTTTTCTTTTCCAAAGTAATAAAGCATTTGTCTTTTTTCCTTTGCCATAGAGTCTTCATTTCAATCAATGATGAACATGAAGACACTAAAATATAATTGGGTACTCAAAGTTACAGATCATTAATATGAAATCAAACTTGTACCACAACCAGTTTGCCACTTTAACAAATGAATGACATTTACTCTGTGATGCAGAACATATGACTGGACAATAAACCCCTCAATCAATTTTAAGCCTTTCCTAACATTCTAGATATCTGGATAATGGATCATTTCTTTTTCCATTTTAATTAAGAGATTAGGCATCACATAGATAATATCTTACTGTGAACTAACTTCAGGTAGCCATCAAATAATGAGTTTCCAAACTTATGCTGTGTTTTTGACCCAAAGTATTTTTTTCTTCCCTGCTATTTATTAATAGAGTTCAAGCAAACTTCATAATAATTCATGATGAGGTCCTAACACCTGTCGATCTCCTGTAAAAATGCCACAAACTGACTGAACAAAGCATCAAAAATCTAAGATGTCTAACAACAGACCTAATCACCACATTAATTTTTATTTCTTAAAAGCAGCAAAAATCAAAACACAAGTCCACATATTCTATGCCAAAGCTTTTGCGCACTCAACTGCAGGGCTCTTTAAAAATTATTGGAACAACTTGATTTAACTTAGGGGGTGGGGGGTGGGGAGAGTACCCACAGAGAAAACTGTAACATTGTGGAACCAGACTTTTCTGTAGATTCACAAATTCCATAAAGATGTTTCAGAAGTCACCAATGGGGAAGAGCATAGACTGGGCGAATGTAAGGGTTCCTTATAGTCATCTCTACTTTTGACTATTTTATACATGAATATTCCATTTAAGATGTGATATGAAATGGGGGAGATGGTGTCTACAGCTAAAAACATTTTGAAAGTGGAACTTGAAGTATGGTTCCTGGTCCAAGAGCACAACATCACCCAGAAACTTATCAGGAATGCAAATTTCAGGCTCCATCTCTAACCTACAGAACCTGACATCAAGGATATAGGGCCCAGCCAGCTGTGCTTTAACAAGCTCTCCAGGCAATCTGATAAATGCTAAGGTTTGAGAACCACTGCATTACATAATTCCCAGGCCTGACTTCCTCCCAGAAGCCTTCTGTAACCAAACTCTTGGCCCTTTCCCCACCCCCCACTCCCTATACACCTACCTTCTGTGCTCACACAGATGCTGGTTAAGGGCCTGTTTTAGCCTGTTTGAGCTGCCGTAACAAAAATACCATGGACTGGGTGGCTTAAACAACAAATAGTTATATTTCACAGTTTGGCTAGCTGCAAAATCCAAGATCAAGGCACTGGCAGATGTGGTAGCTGGTGAGAGTCGGCTTCCTGGTTCACTGAGGACCATTGTCATGTGGTAGCCTCACATGGCAGAAAAGAGCTCTCTGGAGTCTCTTATATTACAATATAAGAGCACTAATTCAGGAGGGCTCCACTCCCATGACCTAATAGTCTCCCAAATTGTCATCTTCAAATAACATCATTTGGGGATGAGGCATCAACATATGAATTTGGGGTGACAAATATTCAGTCCATAGCAATGCCCCTCTGAACTTACATCAGCCTGAGCATGCATGCCACTTTTTGTGTTATTATTACTTTATGTGCCTACCTCTCCTACAACCATATAAACTTATCAAGAACAGTGAACTAGGATACATTATTTTTTTCCCCATTTCTAGCACTTAGCGCTGTCACAAAATAGGTGCTCAACAAACAACTGATTTTACAATCAACAATACACTGATTTTGTGTATTTGATTGATTGATTTACATGTTTGTTTGTTTTTAAAGAAATGACTTGAGGTCTTACAGAAGCACACTCACACAATTACAGCAGGGCCAAAATTAAAGCAAGTAACCAAGACAAAGACAATCAAAATCAAAGGGTTTGATCAGTCATCCTAGGAGTCATCTTTCTACCTTGATTAATATTTGTAGCACCAAATGGTCACTGCTCATAACTGTTTAGTCCTTCCCAAGAAACTCTCTGAACTTTGGGCCTCTTGTGACAGTGGGCTATGTATCCTTCAGACTACACCACTTCATGTATATTTGGGGATAGTCATTTTGTTAGCAATGGCAACTTTGAGAAGATGGGGGTACATATTTCTAGAAATGCAGAAGTGAGAGCCAATGTTATTAAAGAAAGCCCATAAGGGTTTTCATACTCTTTTCACCATAACCCACAGTCAAGTACTATATCTTCCCTTTTGCCCCAGTATGCTATATGTACATAGGTATACATATATTTCCAGAAAATTCCTCTGGTATTTTCTCTTCTATTTTATTTTACTTTACTAACATTAAAGTGTTTAAAGTACAATAAATAAATTTCATGACCCACTATTGGGTTACAAGCCAGTTTAAAAGGTGCTATGCTATACCAAATGATTTTAATGTAATTAAGCGGGTTTTGTTTTTATTTTTCTTTACTTGTTTTTAACTAGATCCTTGTTCAAATCATCTCTTCTAGAACTTAATCTCCCTTTTATCTTCCAAATGTAGAGAGCACTAATGAGTCACCCATCACTACCAAATCTGCAGTTGAATTTTCCAGAAACCCCAGTTTGTAGCTTAGTAAATATGTGACTTTGGACAACATACTTGTCTGTCCTGAAAGTTGTTTTCCTGAGCTGTAAAACAGAAGTCCTAATATCCCTCTTATAGGATTGTGATGAGGATTAGAGAACATGCATGGAAGGTACTGGCCATAGGTATTCAATCATGATAATTTTTATTATCATCCCAGATCCCTGAGAGGCCCACCAGTTAACATTTTGAAGGCACTCTCAGATATGGGTATAAAAAGAGGCAGCACAATTCTGTGCTACAGACCAAACTGTGCAGAAATTGAAATTCCTACCCTTACTGGGATTCAATCCCTTAGAAACAACTCTTGTAGCTACAAAACAAGTCACACCTGTTGAGAGCTGGTGAGGTCCCTTCCGTGATGAATAGGATTTGGATCTCTCAGACCTTTCCAACTAGCACACTGCACCATCAATAAAGGTGCCAACTCCTCTCTCCTGAGGGATTCTCTGGAGTTTAAGGACCCATGTGCTATCTTGTCGTTTGCTACAGCTTCTGGGGCAAATTCCATGTCCTTATTGGGCTTATGAAACCTGGTGCTTAAAGATTATGGTTACATTTCATTTGCAGAAAGAGAGCTCTGAAAAAAACTTTAATAAAATTTTTGAGGCTATATCTGCTTGTGTGATCCTGAGATATTGGATATTTAATAACCTATCCGAATTTAAGACGTCTCCTGCTTTAAAATTAAAGCAGATGAAAATAAACAGGAAGCAAATTACAGTACAGCCAAGCCCTTTACTTAAAAACTCAGAACCTAAAATATCCCTTACAAATTAGATGCCCGCAACCACTCCAATCCCAGATGCTAAATACCCCATCCCTCCCAACTTCCCCAGAACTTTGGAACCCCTCTAAGAACAGTGAAATTGAAAAAATGTGTGTTCAAAAGTTGGACGAATGGAAGAAGCTGAAAAAATAATTTAGAGCAACCAACCGCTGGGGCAAAATACATATATATGTATATATCTATCTCCTGGAATTAAGTGTGTGCTTCAAGCTCTCAAAATTTTCCTGGAGAAATAAATCTGCCTATACCCCCAAAATATTTGCTGTTTACCCACCACACACACACATACACATACACACACACACACACACTGTCCTCAGACTTACATCTTCTAAGTCTCACTCTGATCCGTTCTGTATACAAACTAAGCCTGCAGAGCCCTGAATTATGATACTTGTGAAAGGAGCTGTCAAAAAAAGATGTGCTCTGTCCTTTTGTCTAAGTTGTGAAACTGATTTCTACCTCCAGGATCCAACATGAACTTGATCTCTGGATTTAGCCATGTAAGGTAAATCTCCTTCTCTGTGGAAAATCTCACAACTTTTCCACCCCCAAAAAACTACCTTTCAGAAGTTCTATGACAGTTACATTATGTTTACTGATTTGGTACCAATTTCATGCATCTTGCATTGTTGGGCATCTTTCCTTACTTAGTGCCTTGTGTCTTACTTAATGCCTCCTTTCTTACTTCATGCCTTGTTTCTCTAATAGATACAAAGTTACGTGGCCAATGTCAGGCACTGTGCTCAACCCTGGGGACACAGTGATTTGAAAAAGTCACAGTTCTGTCTCACATGAGGTTAACAGAAAACAAGAAACAGGTTTTTCATCTCCTTATAGCATCCCTATCCCTTCCACAGAGTTTAGCACAGAGCGAGTCGAGTACATGATCTATTGGGCTGTCGGAAAAGTCATGACGCATTTTTGTGATGAAAAACATGGAAAGAATACGTCATGACTTTTCTGACAATCCAATATTTGTGCTGACTGACTGGCTTCTTGACCAAAATAGATAATAGGAGGTCTCATCATAGTCCTATCACACATCACATAGTTTGCTAGAACTTTAGGGATTATAGGTCATCTAGCCCAAATCTTTGATTTTATAGAAAAAGACAATGAGGCACAGACAAATTAAGTTATACAATGAATTATACATCCAGGGACAGAATTAAGGTTATATCCCTGTCTTCTGGCTCCTCATCCAGTGTATCTCCTAATTGGACCCAGGGGTGACAGCAAAACTAAATTCTGGGAACAGCTCAGTTTGACTCAGCCTGAAAGTGCCACAAATATCCAGGCTTACTAGGCTGTACAAACATGTGATTTCATCCAAGTCCTCACCTATGTCATTGCGCCTCACTGTCATTTTCCGTCAGTAGTATGAAGCTACAGCCGATATCAATGACCTTCAGGGTCACTGGAAAGCAATTTAGTTCATTTTTCAAAAAAATAAAGGAAATGTTAATATCACAAGATCTATGTCTAAAATGCCCCTGGGCAAATTTCCTCTCTGACTTTAGTCTCTCTCATTTTCATCTTCCTTTGTTGTTTTTTTTTTTCCTTCCTCCAAGTCAACTTGTCAGGATGACTTTGATCTCAGAGATATGTTTCTTCTCCTTTGGGGACTCTGACAAAGCTCCCACCATGAGACAATTCCACAGAAATCCATTAATTCTTTCAAGTCTAAGATCAGTCCCTGCGCTCTGTCTACAGAGGCAGGGAGGTCCCGGGCACAAAAGATAGATGTAACTCGAAAGAAAAGTATAAGTGTGCAAGCCTATTGATGGGTCCGTGAAAACCTAAAGCAGTTTGTCTTCGTTGAACCCAGAGATCACAGTTTTCTGGACTTTCTATTTTAAGACCACCTCTGGAAACCAACTTTCATAATACATGGAAAACGGAGAGCAAAAAGAACTGGTGTGTTATTCAAAACAGTAGCTGCCCACCTGAGCTGTGGCCCAATTACTTTCAGATGATATGAACTGCATTTCAAACAAAGGGACATGATTTCAGCTCAGGGGAGCCCTTTGGTTACAGGAAACTACAACTCATCTCTTTCACCTTCTATTTTCATAAACATTATAGTTAATTCTGGGTAATAAAATGTGAAGTGTAATCAATGGCAAACAAACATTTTGGCAGGAAATGGGAAATGGTTTATTGGTGAGAAATAAACAAAAGGGCATGATCCATTTAACAGTCACACTGGTGCTGCTTTTTCTTTGTACTTTACGTGTTACCTCTCCCCTACCCTAACACAGCTGTGCCGGAGGACACTTGAGGACAGGAGGAAAATGGAGATTAGACAGAGAATTAAAGAGCCAGGTGATCGCCCCACAAATAATAAGCCTTTATTTGTAAATTACCTATGTTTTGAGAAAATTCAGTTCATGGAAAATGTTTAATAGATGTGAAGAGCCCTGAGCTCTACAGAGCAAAAGCAACTAAGTCAAAACATCTTTAAAAACAACAAGAGAGAGGAAACAATCATCACATTCTTGCCCTTTCCATCTTCCAAGAAGCAGCAATCTTGGGCCCTGGGAGGGGAATCATAATTTTTATTTGAAAACCTCTCAGGGAGGTCCTTTTGTGTTTCTCTTTCCTTCTCCACAGATCACAGCAGCAATCTTCTTTTATCGTCAGCTATTTATAGTTTTCTTTTGTCAAAACCTTGGTCAGAAAGAAACTGGGCAAAAAAGCATTTCTTTCAACAGCCACATTATTTTGTAGCACTCTTCAAACTATTAAATACAATCAAAAGAGGCAAAAAAAAAAAAAATCCCCAAAACTTTTTCAACTCATTTTTTTTTTACTTCATCTCTTCTACCTAAAGAATTGAAAGCCAAGCAAATATTCTCCTCGTGCCCCCAGAATAGTTGGAGATGTGGGAAGACATGCCACGCAAACACTCTTTCCTGTTCAGAAATGGAAGTGCAAGAGTACAGGAAGATACTGGTATAATGGAGCTAGCACAAACCTCAGTCCTATTTCCTGTTTCTCACACATTTCACAGAATCTTCAACATACTCTGGAGAGATTGGGGTGTGTATGGTCAAGATTTAGAGACCTGTCAATCACCCACAAACCCTGGTATTTAGGTATTTCTTTTGTACCTGTAAGTAGAGTGGTTAAAACATGATTTGTAGTCAGATATATGGGACTCCCAATTCTGGCTCGACCTCATGCTAACTCCGTGACCTTGAGAAAAATGCTTGGCCTCTCTCAGCCTCAGGTGACCCACTCATGAAATAGGGATAATTTAGCCCTTATCAAATAGATAAGGTTTAGCACATTTTGATAACTTAAAGCCTCTTCCTGGACTTGCACACAGTGACACTTCACAGGCTACTGTTAGGTGGGACCATGTGACAGATCTGGACATGACATGGATAGAGGTAACTGAAGTGACTTTCAGACCTAGCTGTAAAAGCTCTCCCTTCCTCCAGATCTCCTTGTGACAAGCCTTGAAGTCAGGTATAAACCTGAGCCCCTGTCAGCTTGGGTATCCATGGGGATCAGAGCCCCTCACCAACAGGCTCTGGGTGGGGAGCATGGGAGAAATAAAGCTTTTTAAATTATTGATATTCTGAAATTAATCTCTTACTGCAGCATGATCAGACCTATCCTGAAATGCTCCCTGGGTCAGTTCAGGTCCTCCGAGAAGCAGACATCAAGACAAGTTAGAAGCACCGGAGATTTACTGAAGGAAACCCTTGTGGCTGTCATAGATAAAGAGAAGAGGGAGCACGAGTAAGCAAGGCAAGCCTTCAGACCATGATGAGGTCAGGTCCGACATCCAAGGAAGGAGACAGGGAAGGAAGGAAGATTAAGTAATGGGGACCTCGGACTGTGATACAGCCCTCTAAGTTCTAGGCAGAGGGTGGGGTATTCCAAAGCAAAGAGTATCCCGTAGAGGACTCTTGTATTGGACAGAAATGGCCCACCTTTAGCTCCCCTACAGTCATCAGTCATTGGCTAGGAGCAACTTGGGACAAGCATGGCCTTAGCAGAAGCAGGACACAGCGCAACAGCACGGTGGGTCCCAAAGGCATAACATCTGGAGGCTATCAGTTAGCAACATTCCTCACCTTGAGGTCCCTTTTGAAGGGAGATGTGAGCTGTGCCCCTCCAAGGCTGCCACAACCTCTCAATAAAAATAGTTCTTTTTTATTGTTCTCTCTCTCTCTCTCTCTCTCTCTCTCTCTCTCTCTCTCTCTCTCTCTCTCTCCTTCCCTCCCTCCCTCCCTCCCTCCCTCTCTCTTTCTCGGCTCATTAGAAGTGCGGTCTTTGCAAGCATCCTCAATGGCTTGCTCATCACCATATTTCAGTGTCTGATTGTAAGAACATAATACATGCCAAATGATGGAGTGAGTGACAGATCAAAGTCCTTGGAGGAGTTGAGGTGACTCCTAGAAAGTTACCATTGAGAGGAACTAATCCTGAGCATAATGGATTGAGGTTACTCCCCTTATACACCTAAAGTCATCATTTTAGGGCTGGACCCAGCAAGAGTTTTTATGCTCTGGAATACAGCAGGTCCTCAAATAATGTCGTTTCATTTCATTATAACATTGATGAGATCAGTAGGAATTTGATTCTTGTTTATATCAATTTGCCCATAGTAAAACTGGTTTCAATATATGCCATTTCCCTTAAAACCACAGAACCTATCCATGTTGTTACATGAGGACCTACTGTACCTCAGGCTATGAGAAAAAGAATCTGCAATGATAGTTTCCATCTCCTCACTCGGAAAAGCTCTGTGCAGTGCTCTTGGCACTTTAGATTTGCTGCACTGGGTTAGGGGAACTGAGAGCAAGTCGGAGAGACAAGAAGAAGGAAGATGACACAGGTAACAATTAAGTGGTTACCAGAGGGTAAGGGGAGAGAGGGGTAATAGAAGATGGTAAACGGTAAATATATAGTGATAGAAGGAGAACTGACTTGGTGATGAATGCAATTCAATATATAGATGGTGTATTATAGAATTGTACACTTGAAACCTGTGCAATTTTACTAACCAATGTCACCCCAATAAATTTATATATTGGGTTGTCAGAAAAGTCATGACACACTTTTGCAACAAAAACCATAGAAAAAGTGTCATGACTTTTCCGACAACCCAATACATACACACACACACACACACACACACACACACACACACACACAAAAAAAAAAAAAAAAAAAAAAACAGAAAAAGAAGAAGGAAGATGAATGAGCAGGATAAAAATGGCAAAGCATAGACTAAGAGAGTAAGGAAGGCTACAGGATGTTCTAAGGACTTAGAATCCTGATCAGAAGAGTTGGAATATTTCTTGGGGGAAAGGGGTATGTGCCCTGTAAGGTGGTGGCCTTTTTTAAGACCTCAGTCCAAACCCCCAACCCTGAATAGCTGTGTGACCCTAGACAACTCACTCGACCTCTCCAGGACTAAGATATACATTCTGGGGAGGTCAGGGTCATGTCTGCCTTGTTTATGCTCTGTCCCCAGTGCCCAGCATGGTCCTGGGAGCATAAATGATGCTCAAGTTATGTCATTGTGATGATCTTATGACTGGAGTCAGACTGCCTGGATTTGAACTCTGGCTCTGGCGTTGACTAACTATGTGACCTGAGGCAACTTCCTGAAACTTTTCATACCTGGGTTCCTCATCCACAAAGTGGTTACATAAATGGTAATTACTTCATAGGGTTCTTAGGAATACTGAAATGAAATAATTCCATTAAGCACTTAGAAGAACAGTGTCGGGCACATAGCGCGTACTCAATGAATGTTAGTTTCTATTATAATTACTGTTATACTGTTTGTTGAATGAAGGAATCTCTCAAGCATTCAGTTTTCTCATCTGTGGAAGGAGACTAAACATCTATCCTGTACATTTCTTCTAAGAATTAAAGGAGTTAATGTAAGTAAAAGCTTAGTACATTGCCTGGCACAAAGTTGGTCTCAAGAAGTGATAATTATTCCCAGTCCTTTTCTCCCATAATTTAACCCAGGTATCATTTTGTATCTAATTCTTCCCTTTAAGGTTCTTGTTCAAGGCTGCCATAGCCCTTCCTAGAGCCTGGAACACATGTCTGGGTCTCTCTGGAGTATAGTCATTGGGACGACCTAAGCCCCAAGCCAGGATGCTCTTGATCTCAGAATCAGAATCCCATTCCCTTCACTCTATCTACCAGCCCTCTTGGGCTTCACCCAGCCATCAGAATTTCTCTTTCCCTCTATTCTCACATAGAGGCTACTGTCTGTCACTAGTTCATTTTCCCAAAGAAAGAAAGTCAAAGCAAACACATCTTTCTCCTTGGCTCAGGCCTCTCCACTGCTTTCTTCAGCTTCCACCCTTTATAGATACCTTAGTCAAGCTGCCTTCTGTAATGCATTCTCCACTGGGTCTCTACTTACAGTTGAAGCATTTCGTGATACAACTTCTATGAAGAATATTACATAAACTAATGTTGCAATCTATTCTATTCTAAATCTCTAAACTTGGGACATTCTTCTAGAAGCTTAGAAGTCCCAAAGTCATTGGAAATCACAACCATCAAAAAAACAGTCATCCATTTTGCACTGCAGACGATGCAAACCCTGCCACTGCAGTGCTTCCATTATAGATGAGTTTATGTTTAATGCTTCTGTGAATGCTAGAGAGAAAAAGCAAGGATTAGGCAAGATATGTGGCTCAAATCACTGACACAAAGAGTGGCAGGGCATTGAGACCACTGATCCTGCCTCTCAAGAAGAAAACCCCTTCCTCTCTTTTTATGGGGATTATTGAATTCAGTCACCAATGGCCAGTGATTTAACCTATCATGCCTATGTAACAAAGCCTCCATAGAAACCCAGCAGAACAGCGTAAAGAGTGCTTCTGGATTGATGAACACGTGGAGATTCAGGGCAAGTGGCACACTCATAAAGGGAATGGAAGTCCACGCCCTTTCCCCATACCCTGCCCCATGCATCTCTTCCATGTGGCTGTTCCTCAGTTATATCCCTTTGTAATAAACCCACAATTTAGCAAGTAAAATGTTTCTCTGAGATCTGTGAGTTGCTCCAGAAAATTAATCAAACCCCAGGAGGGAGTCATGGGAACCTCTAATTCATAGCCATTCTGTCAGAAACACAGGTAACAATCTGGTCTTGCCATTGGCATTTGAAATGCAGGGCAGTCTTGTGGGACTGATCCCTTAACCTGTGTGATCTGATTCCATCTCTGGGTAGATAGTGTCCATATTGAGTTGAATTTTAGGATATCTAGCTGGTGTCACAGAACTGCTTGGTGGTGTGGAAAGTCCCCCCAACCTCCCCACACACACACACACACATTGTAATTGGTAACAGAGTCTTAGTATGTGCCTCTTGGTTTAATTAATGCCCATTTTCCCTATTAGATCCACCAGTGCATGGACTATAGACTTTTTATCAAGAGTCTTGTTGGTGTAGCACAGCTCCAGGTACATAATTCTCAGTTAATATTCTCAGTTAATAGTCACTGAATACCATACACAGTGAAATAATAAATGCAAAATGCCTGGCTCTGTATTCCACTATCAAATAGTTCTCTCCTTCCACCAGGCTCAATGATTCACACTAACGGCAAGAGGCAGAAGCATGGGATAGAAAAGAATAAAAATCCACAATTATTGATGTTTAGTTGTGGAATATTTTACCCTGAGAATTCTTTCCAAAGACAGCAATGAAGCCACACCATGAGCATCTGCCATTAGGCCTCAAATCTTGTACCCCACATGCTCTGCTTTCATACCCAAGAAAATACAGAAATGTCTTTGACCTAGTTCTGACACAAATCTTCTGCTCCCCAGAATTTCCAGTGCTCTCTGAACTTCTTTGTTCTCCTCTGCATAGGAGCCTTCAGAATTCATAAACCCTTTGTAGAGAATACAATTATGGATACAGTTGCTCAAAGTCCAGACTTTGGGAAGAGTCACTATGAACCAAAAAAAAAAAAAAAAAAAAAAAACCAGTAAAAATCCATGGAAAATCTGCATAGTTAACATCTCCCTCATTGGCAAGAAACCATATCTTCTCTGTCCTCTTTCTGGATAGCCCAATCAAAGGTGCTTACCCAACTATGGCTCTACAATCCTTTAGTTTCACGGTTTCAGTCCACATGTCTGTATGCTATAGCACCTCTCAATGAAGGTTCTGCTTCTAGCTACACTATGATTACCCTTATCTGCTTGTGACACAAACCATGGACTGGATTTTTACTCAAGAGAGGAAAAAGTATCTTGGTTTGACTCAAGGCTATCATTCTTGATCCAAAAGCAAACAATGAAAACAGAAAGTATAGATAATTTTTCCGTTCCCAACTCCCTTAAGTCCAGGCACCTGATACCCAAGTGTGGTTCAGGGTTCATCCCACCCACAGGCCTCCTATGCTTAGAGCCTCACTGTGCGTTTGATGATTACTGACTGTAAAATATATCTGGTACAAGGCTGGTTCTTGTCCTCAGGGTGGTCTCACTCCCCCTTTATATGCACAGCTTCTTTCTTTCCATTATGTGAAGCCATTGACCAATGGAAGCATTGTTCACTCCTGCAGCCCCCCCCAGTCCCTGCAGTAGGCCACCAAATATTATTTCAGGTGGTCTGAGGGTCGTGCAGGAGCTCCTACATGTTGTAAATGACATGCAGGGAACAGACACTGAAATTGCAAATGTCTGGTGTTCACCAAACTGGGTGATCTGGCCTCAAAAAGCTCACAGATGTTGTCACTCTGAGACAATATTTTTCTCCCAATTTTCTTAGGTTTAGCAGATCTTATTTTAACCCTCCACATTCATGCCTCCTTCTTTCCTTTATTCAGTGGAAGAAATGTAATTCTTTGGTAAATTTAGGTTTATAATTAATTAGAATTAATACATTTATACTTAAAGGGGCTTACTGGAAAAGAGTACAGGTGCATAAAAGACTGTATATGGATCCCAAGACCTAAATTGCAGAACAGACTCTGATAATAACTTGCTAGACTAATTGAGCAAGTCCTTGGACAACTCTGAATTTAATTAATCCCACCTCACAGCCCAGAAATAAGACTCTCTCTTCCCTTTCTCCCATGTATATTGTGAGGATCAACAGAAAAACAGCAATAAAATTACATTAGAATAAAAGCACTGTAAAAATCCAAGGTTAAATGCCTCACTCATCATCATCATTATAATCACCATCATTGTCATCACCATCATCATCATCATCATCATCATCACCATCATCATCATCTTTACTCCATTTATGGCCCTAATGCTTTTCATGTTGTACTGCTGCCACCTAATGGCAGAACTGAATGAATTTAGGCTTGCTTCAAGGTGCACAGCCCAGTTGGGGATTTGCTTAAATTTGTACTATATTCATCTGGACTGAAGTCAGAAAATGTGCAGGCTCAAAAAAAAATTAAACAGGAATGATTGTACTTGTTATACTTGGCAAGTGGAATTCAGCCCCAACCTTGAATAAATGGGGCAGAAATGAGCCCAAGGTCTACATTAAAGAGAAAGCCCACCAGGTGGTCTTACTCATTTTTTATTAGCCCAAATGTGTTTTGCATGTAACAAACCATGCCCCTATTAACTTCCAGACATAAAATGAAAATATTTAGGGCAAGCGGTGGACTTATTGTCAGAACTGGAGGGGGTGTGTCCTTCTGAAACTCCTGAGAAATCTATGGAACTGGGTCTATTGATGTAAGTTGCTAGCAGTCACTGGTTGTGGCCATTGTCCACGTGGCCTGGCAGAACGTCTTCCCGAGGAGTTTCAGACTCCCCGGTCACTCCCAAAGGGACAAGAATGTCCCATCACAGACTGCATGAAGAAACAAATGCTCTTACTTCTCTTTGGTCCTCTTCTAAAAACATTCTAGTTAGATGTCCCATAGAGCAAGGAAAACTAATAACTAGCCAATTGCACTTTTCATTTCCATGGCAACTTTCCTGTGGAGGTATTTCAAAGTTCTTAGAAAAACAGGGAATGCTGATTGAGCTACATCCAGAAAATGAGGCAGTGGCTTGAGTTCAGGCCCATGGGCAGAAATCTGCCCATTTGAATAGGAGTCTGCAGAAAGTCAATGGAGCTCCAAAAGGAAGGACAAAGGGCCACCCACTTGGACAGAAATAAGTCTCGTTCAGACAGGTAACAGTCTGAACAGTAAGGGACATTGCTTACCTCCTGCTTCGTTAAAAGTAAGGAAAACCCACACCAGGTAGGTGAGAGAATCCCTCAATCACTATATAACGTGGAATTTTATGATGATGGCAGAAGATTTTAGAGAATGTCTGGATTTATTACTCTTTGAAACAAAACTAGGTCTATTTTACTGTACATTAAACTAAGAATAAATTTCCAATATGATAGAAAGTCTTAATGAAAAATGAAAACCATACTAAAAAGAGAGGACACACATAATTGTTTAATTGGAAGAATCAATTTGAACTCATAATTTTAAGCACGAAATATATTTTCCAGCTCTGTCTGTGCTTCAAAAACATCAGCTTTATCTTTTCCCAGTACTCAGGCATTATTCTGGTCTGTACAACCAATTGGTCAGCAGTCTAGACCTGCCATCTTGGCTAGTCTGGGAGGGTACTGTTTTTTAAATTGAGTCTGGTAAGATTATTATAAGCATAGAACGAAAATAAAGTATACACTACACTTACTATAAGCTTCGAAAGGTAACTCCGGGGAGGAATCCAAATAATGATAAACATAAGAATAATAAAAAGAAAAGAATTAGAATAAAAATAAGATTAGGAATAAGAATAAATATGAAAATGAGAAGAGATATGAACAACCACATTTTAATTCATGCTACTTGTATTATGATCAAAAGTTTTATTGTAAATTAATAAATTGTTAATCATTGAAATATTTTTTGTGTGTTATGACTGTATCCTACCATGTTCAAGCATTTTTGAAAACTCCTGGAGATTTGTGCTTTTAATTAAATCATTAGGAGAACTTTATAAAGCAAATTTAAGTTTACAGTCAATGTCTAAGTATTTGGAGAAATATAGTTTGTTAAATCCATAAGTTTTTATTTATCATGATCTAATAGAACATGAATATTTACAAGAATGTTTGTTATTTATTGCTTAAAATCATTATTTGATAAATTCATAATATCAATATTTAGACACTAAGCAAACAACCAAGAGGTAATAAAAAGGCTTTTCTATAGGAGTCATTTGAATGCTCCGAATCTTTTTCACAGGCAGTTATACAATCACCCTAATACAGGCAGTGTGATAAATGCTCAACCCCTCTTCTCAGTGCGGTTAGTAGGAACCTTGCTTAGCCCAAATATCTGAGCGAGTAGTTCTAGTTTCTATTGACCCTTTCCTGAGAGCCCTTACCATCTCTAGGGAGATATCACTTTCTCATTTCCAGGCCTTATTATTTTTATACGGTGGCATAGTTTTGTACCTATGTTTTTAAGTGAGTCTGTGTTTCACTTTCTCTATCCTAATCAAAGCTTCAAAGTTTGCCACCATGTTGACTTCCTGGGAAATGTACGACAACCCTTGTTCCTAGTGTCCCCTGTGTGAATTGGGGTTTATGTTAGTAAAGGACTCCTTTGTTGCTTGTCAGAAGTCCCTACTCAAACTACCTTAAACAAAATAAACAAATAAAGACTACTGGCTCATGTGCCATGCACAGGCAACGGTGTGGCTGGGATGACCATACCAGGCACTCAGGTGCTACTGGGCCCCTTGTCTCTGCATCTCTCTGAAAACTGGCTTTATTTTCTCTTCACGTAAACAGGTTTCCTCCACATGTAGCAAATGCAGCTGCCTGGATCAATGGACTCATATTCTAACAGTTGCCTTTCTCTCTTGCCTTTCTCTCTCAGCTTGAGTTTGAAAAATCCCATGAGAGGGCTACCATCATCCAGACTGTGATCATGTCTAGCCTATAGCTACAGAACATGGACAACTATGATTGGCTCACTTTGGCTCATAAATTGATGCCTATATCTAACGGCTGAGATCTGTTTCTGAAAGAAATAGAAGAGGCTCAGGTATGGTCACTGGAGAAATTGTCATGACCTGGGAGATTGTTGTAAACAATCCAATTTGTATTAAATTGAGGGTGTGCCCAAACCAGGTGGTATCATGCATTGTTACAAAGCCCAACACTGATAGCATCTGCCAGTGGAAATTAAGGCCCAACCATTTAAATTCTCAGCACCTACAGTCTACATAAGGATATTCTGATGAAAAGCTATTAATAATCCAAATACTATGATATCTATTTGAGCTCATTGTAATAAACAAAACAACATACAGGCCAAAAGATATGGTGAATGTTTAAATAAACAAAATTTATTCAACAAAAGACACATTGCCATTAATACCCCTCAAAATACTCCTCCTTGCTTCCAGCACACATATACTATCTTTCTTGCCACTTTCTGAAGCAGTTCTGGAAGTCTTCTTTTCGTGAGTGTCTTTACTTCATCCTCCATCATGACAACGCTCCATGTTACACATCGCTTCTGGTACGGCAATTTCTGTCAAATAAAAACATTACGGTGTGTCCTCATCCACCTTCACTGGATCTGGCACTGTGTGACTTCTGGCTCTTCCCCAAAGTCAAAATGACCATGAAAGGTAAACGTTTTGGATTGATTTAGGACATCAAGGCAGCCACAACAGAGCAACTAAAGACACTCACCAAATAGTACTTCCAGAACTGCTTCAGAAAGTGGCAAGGATGATGGGATAAGTATGTTCGAAGCTAGGGGGAGTATTTTGAGGGGGATTCATGGCAATATGTCTTTTACTGTAATAAATTTTTTAATTTAAACGTTTACTGTATTTTTTTAATCACACCTTATACCTTTGCCATGTACTCATATGGTGCATCTAAAATGCTTCTTTTTCTGGGTGTATGAACAAATTTCTATTTCTGCTGCAATTTGTATAGCCAAGGTAGACTCACTCACAAGTGTCTAAAAGACTAAGAGGTTGGAACAAATTTTTTGAGCTTCTGACACTGCCAAGGCCTGAAAGATAAATTGCAATGAATTAGATCAAGTCCGTTAGCCATATCTGCTCCTCCTGTGTCACAATAAAACCTGAAATTACACATAAATGTAATCATATGAAGATAAAACTTAAGTTGCCTTAAGTCTTCAGGCTCTTTTTTGGATTGAGACTGAGAGAGACAATTAAGAGAATATGTAAATATATCTGGGTGCAAATTAAAATTCTGAGTTAGCGGTGAGAAGCCCCAGAAGCACCAACGAAGCAACTATAAAATCTTAGTTAACCACTTGATTGGAAGCTAAGTACATGCCTTGCAGATATTTTTACATAAGAGGCTGCAAGACTTGATGGAGCTAGAACAAAAACTGTCCCTTTTTATAGGAAAACAGTGTGGCTGGTCCCCCTCTGTAAATTGGGAGATTTCTGCCCTCCAAAGTGTTTTTACAACAGGAAGAACAGACTCCGTGCAGCCATCTTTATTTTTTCCAATCTCTGTTTTTGATCAAGGTCACACATTCTTAAAAATCATAACTGAGGTCTCCTTGATGCTGTGTCATTCTAAGCCCAATTCAGATGTTGGGGGAGAAATATTAGTTGTGAAAGTTAGCACTTGCTTCTAGGAGTCCATGCCTAGAGCTAAATGCTCAGCCTCACAAAGACCCAAATGCTTACTACCTACCTTATTCCTGCAAACACCCTCCTCCTCTTCTCACTGGGCAGCCATAGGAAAAAGGACAATAAAAGATAGGTTTCCATGAAGGCCACCATGAGGGCCACCATTTGGTGCTCACGTCTCACCTCTTTCAGGAATTTGAGTCCACGAACAAGAGCTCATACGTGTAAAAACCACACAGAAGATTATCTAAGTAGGGTCTTTAAATCCAGTTTTCTGAAACCAAATTCAGAGGTATAAAGTCAGATACCATTATGTGAATCTCCCATTATCATCATAGCCTCTGGCCTTAGCTTCAGGAGCCCAGGTGGCAGATGTGTATGGCAGTGTCAATAACAGAGCAGCAGCAAGAGGCAAACCCACCATGACCATAATCCTTCCATCTGAAGTCTCTGCCTTGCATCTCCCCATCACTATTTATTCCCCCCAATATTTATTGAGCATGCTGTATGTCACAGCCACTGTTGTAGTCCCTGGGAATATAGCTGTGAACAAACACAGATATGGCCCCTGCCCTTATGGTGTTTACATCCTGCTGGAAAGTACCAGAAAATAATTATCTAAACCAAGATATTAGACAATTGCAGAGATCTCTATGGAGTCAATACAACTGGGTGAAAAAGAAAAAAAAATGGAGGTAGGTGCGGGGATTACCTACTTTAAATTGGATGGGGTCAGAAAGCCTTTCTAGTGGGTGACATTTAAGCTGAAACCTGAATGATGAGAAAGAGCCAGCCATGTAAGGATGTGAAAGAAGAAACAAGGAACAAATGCAAATAGGACTGAGATGCAGAGAGGGCCCGTGGCTGAAGCCCACCATGGGTGGGGGCCGGGGTGGAGTGAGCAGTGGTGAGCTGAAGAGAGAACCTGTATAGCCCCAGGGAGTCTCCTCCATCACCACTTACATCCTCCCATTATTATACATCTAGCGCTATATTATAAGTGTTAACTTACTCTCCTCTCTGAGTAGATGGTGAGTTCCTTAAGTACACTACATCTTATTCATGGTAATAATTATAGCTCCCATTTATTGAGGTACGCCAGGCACTAAGCTCGCTACTTTGCATACATTATCTCCAATCTGCACAACAACCCTGCAAGGTAAGTATTATTAACATAATTTTAACAGATGAAAAAAACCAGCTAAGTGATTTATCCAAGGCTGAACAGCTAGCATGTGGCAAAGCAGGTGTTGAAATCTATGCGGAAGTCTTGTCCAGCTCCAAAACCCAGCCTCTTCATGGTCCCATGTTGTCTGGTTGCTTTGTGGAGTCCCGGCACCTAGTACACTGCCTGGAGCGATAAGTAGACTCAGATGCTCAATAAATGTACACATTTTTGAACCGGAGTGAACTGAACGTAAGCCCACACAAGAAGGGACTCCATGCACGAGGCCAGAGAGCTGGAGAGACCTCCAGGACCACATGTGCTGGTGAAGGTGGCCATCTGCCCCAGGATGAATTCAAAACATGGCAGAAACTGGGGGAGAGGAGAATGTACTTAATAAAATGAAACGAAAGCTCTGAGGTTTCCTGAGAGTTAATGTATGACACACTGACACAGCTGCATATCGTGTTCTGAAAAAATTAATGGAATTTTAAAGAGAGAGGCTGCTCAACGCGCTTGCGAAATGGAGACACAGAAGAATGCACCCCGATGATGACGAGAAAAAAACAGGGAGAGAGGATGGCACTGTTGTAATTGCCTGTTAATTTTGCCCCCCTTCTCCTCCTGACTTTAATTAGGACACGTGTGAGACACACACATTTGTAAGAGTGACAGCGCTAATTGAAGAAAACCACATGTCTCATCAACAACCAAATCAGGAATAATAATCAAAGCAGCAGAAGCAAAATTGGAAGCCATGGAGCTGTCAAAAGCAGGAGGAACTCAAATACAATGAGGCATGTAATTTAGAAAAGGCGAGAGGGCTATAAGGAAGCATTAAGAAATGGGACATGAAATAAAACAGTGAACTCAAATTGAAACTCACTTCCACAATCTGGCCACAATTAAATCTGGTCAAAATTCATCTGACCCCTTCATCCTTGTGTACTGGGGATGGCTGCTCTATTCCACTTCATTTCCTAGAATGGTCCAGTGACAGGAAAGTCACCTATTCTCCTCCTAAGGTATTCATTACTACATGTTGTTCTCCTGTCACTGCATTGGTCAGTTCCGCCCTAAATGGAGGTGGAACATGACAGGCCTTAACCCTTAATTTCTAATATTGCTTATATTCAAAAGTCATTACTACGTTACTCTTTGATATTCTATTTGTAAACCTACCATAAAAGATGGACTAGCGGGTACTGTTGGGGAGAAGTCACCGTACTAGTCCCATTTCTTAACTAACTGGATGTCCATTGTTTGCCTCTCCACCATCCATTCTCCCTTCTCTCAACAGCAATGACCCCTTCTTAGCCATCAGGGTCACAGTGGGGCTCCACCCCCAGGCCTAATCCAGTATCTGAGACTGTAGTTTGTTTCAGGGGTAGATGAGTGACCTAAACTGATCAATCAGACTCCAACACACTCTTAGGTCTGCTGGGACAGCCATGCTGGATCTTTGTCATGAGTTGATTTTTTAAACAATTGCAAGGCAGGAAAAATCTCCTGTACCCTCTTGGCTTCTCTAGCTGGGTCTGTGAAATAAACTGAGAACAGACAGATTAGCAGGAGAAAAGGCACAACAATTTATTTGATGTTAAAAGTTTTATGTGGCACAAGTGAGCTTCACAGAAAAAGAATATCCCAAAGAAACAGCTAAGCTTGGAGGTTTTTATACCATTTGGACAAAAAAGGATAAATTTAAAGAGAAGTAGCAAGACAAAGGAAAGGGACTTTGAGCTTCTAGGGGCAGCAAATTGTAAGAAAGCAAATCGGAGGTGCCAAAAATATGTACACGCATTTTAAGAAAGGAAAACTGCATTAAAATTGTAATACTCAACATATATCGATAACAAAAGGTGAATACAAGTCATGTTTGACTTCTGCAATTACAAGAGGTGCTTAAAGTGGTTACCATCCGCATCCAAACACTTTTGATTATCGCAAACTATTGCTTAAGCAATGGTGACCAAAGTGTCCACTTGTAAACATTTTTTCTGGCACCTCCGGTAATATGGGGAAATTAACGGTAGATAAAGACTAGATAGTAAGGTTTGGATAGGCTCTTTCTCAGTGCCATCTCATTTCCAGTAAAAAGTTTGATATCCCCTTCCTGTTATGGGAAGTAGGGGAAGAGGTACACCTTCATAAGGGGAATTTATGATCTGTTTTTTAGGCACATAGGGGAATGGCAGAGTTTATCCTGTGACTGTTTTCTTAACTGCTTTCAGTTCAAAATAATTCTTAAACTACAGTGGTATGTTTTGGAGTGGCAATTCTGATCTCCTATACCATATACATATGGCATAGTCTGATCTCTTGCCACTATGTGGAGATTGAAAATAAAGTAACTATATCTCAAGAAAAAAGAAGAGGGAAAAGACATCCTTGTCATATCATATAAATCCTGAATCAGCTCTTCCTGAAGTTTGATCTTTTCCCGGACTTTTCAGTTATATATCTAATAAATTTTCCTTTTACTTCACTTAAACCAGGTGATTTTGATTTTTTTGTTCTTTTGCAGACTTCTAATCATAATTTATTAATATAATAGAAAACATAGAAATAAAAAAGAATTGAAAAATAATAGCTGGTACTGTTGAATGCCTTTTATGTGCCAAACACAGAGTCCTCTTATTTCAATATATCTAGTATGTATTCTTATTCTCATTGTACCAACATAGTAAATTAAGATCAGAGTATGTGGATAATTTTCCCTTGGGTAATAGAAATGAAATTAGCACCCAAGATTTTCTTTGGAAGCCCATGTTCTCAAAATCCATTGCAATGGCAATAAACAAAGAGAGTGGGTCATAATCTCAATTTAAACTTCTTACATTCATCAGTGAGTAAATAGAGAAAAATGGCCTACCTTTCTTATTCCTTTTTCTCACCCCTAAATATCCCTGATAAATTCCTTTTGGCATCTTCATCATACCTCTTCCGCACATATATATCATAGATTTGCAGATGTTTTCTTTAAACGCAACTCCTTAGCAGAAGCACACTGCAGAAACTGAAACTCTTGTCACTAGTCAGGGTCTCAATCATTTAAACAGATGTGTATAGCAGAGGTCACTGTCCAGAGACAGAACCACAGAATTTAGAGGCTGTTCCATAGAAGAGAACTGACCATGCCAGTGTAGAAAGAGTACCTGAAACTAACCATGACGAGTTGTAACAGAGTGCTATTTTCTGGGTCAGGTACCATAACCAGTGCTAAACATTCATGTTCGAAATCCAATGCTAGAGTTAGAAGTTACCAGGTGGTTCCTAAACTTCCTTTACTGATATAAGGTAGCCATCTGTAAATCTGTACTTATACCTACTTCCAAAGCTACGTATATCATTTTCTTTTCATTTCATTCCTCAATGCAGATGCCTCAGCCCTGCCCAAGTCTAGTCTGCCTGCCACTCTTCAAATGTCAGGCACCATGGAGGTAAAAACATGAGATAGAATTGAGAGCATGGATCTTATTTTCCTCTTTGCAGTTTTGACTAAAATGTTGGAGTTAATGTAAAAGTAACCTAAAATCTGTATTCACATAAGAAAATGCAGAAGGATGTCAATTACCTAAAAGCAAGTTTGAGAAATTTTTCACAGCTATTGCACCATTGGGACAGATATCAGAAAGGGCTTAACCTCTGTGAGAAATAAGTGAAAAATGGATGGCAGATATCTCAGGCCCCACAGCCCGCCTCATGTGAAAGACGCTATGGGAAGCCTGGGGCAACCATGGAAAACATAGGAAAACTTATTTGGTATTTCTTACGCCACTATGGCACAGAATCATCCAGTGTGGCTTTGAAATGAGTTTCACCAATGACTGCCAACAGAAGCACGGAAGGCACTTCTTAAGTAGCATCAGTCTTTCCTGACATGGCAGTTCCAGCGCCAGAAAGGAAATGGAAACCCAAAAGTCCTTAATTAAATGTAGGGAAAGCTCTCTACAGACATAAAGCTCCCTTTCTCTTTCTTCATACTGATGGATGACCAAACTGGTAGCCAGCCCCACAGCTTCAAATCCAAAAGGATTCTCACAGCATTCTAGTGGAAAATAAACAATCTTTTTAAAACAGAAAATACCAGATCTGGATAGAACTCTAATCATTCTATAAATAAAATGAAATATAGATGTATATATTGCAAATGAGAAAATATTATAACATGAAGAAATGGGAATATATACTCAAGAGGCAGAGGCAAAGTATGTGTTTGAAAAATACTTATTGAAGGAAACATAAATAAAACTTAGCATTTATTTTATGCTTGTAATAAAATAAAATATGTGCTCTTTAAAACAAGGGATATAAGAGGAACATCGTTAACAGGAATTAAAACAGAGCTGAATGAGAGGCAGGAGGTAATAAAATGAGAGTAAGATGTGATAAAATAGAATATTTACAAAATTAAAATTATAGCAGAATTTGAAAATGGATTAGAAATAGTAAGTTGATACTACAGGATATAAAACAAGTTAAAATAGAAGACAAACTTGCTTGTCCAAATGCAAAGGACAAGGAAATAAAAATGACAAGAAAAATGATGACAGCTTTTGGAAAGAGCGTAGAGAGGCAACTAAGAATTTCCTGGAGAAGAAAACAAATATACTGAAAGAGAATCAAAAACCAAAGATATAATGGGAGAAAACTCCAAAGGCAAAAGATCCGAACCTGCAGAGTCATCAGATGTCATGTAACCATGATGAAAAAAAGACCAAATCTAGATCTATCCCTTGAAACTCTTACATTTCAAGCATTAAGAAAAAAAATCCCAACAACATTCAGCACAGGAATGAAATGTTGACCACCAAGGAACTAAAATCAAACTGGCGTCAGACTTGACCTCCCCAATGTTAATTGCTATAACCAGAGGCAGATGGGCCATGAATTTTAAGAAGTTGAAGCTTCAAGACCCCACACTTTCATGGTCCCCTTCTAAAGAAATCTTAACTTTCATAACTAGTTTTATTTTGCTAATTTTGTTTGCTTTTTCTGAAAGAGTTTCCCACAACATCTAGATCTGCCAGAAGCTAATAGGACAATGTCTGTCTATAAGGTTTCCTGAAAAAGAGACTGTGACCTAAGAAATAAAACCAGAAAAAGTGATGATCCAAGTATGAAAAGGAAGGGAGAAAGGAAGATAGGAAAGGAGGAAAGATGTTTTGAAATTTTCAATGCATCACAAAGATTAAGACTTGTAATCACACTTGGATTGCAAAAAAAAATGTGTTAATCTAAAAGATTTACCAAAATAAAGATTTCAAAAATGAGTAAACTGTCATTTAAAAAGCAGGGTATAGGGGCCGGCCAAGTGGCGCGGTGGTTAAGTGCTGGTATTGGGAAGCCAGCGGCCCCAGTTCATTCCCACATATGAGGACCGGTGACACTGCCCTCAAAAAAAATAAATAAAAAGCAGGGGATAAAGTTGCTGACAATTGGCATTAAAACCATAATGTATAGAATTAAGTCTAAATAAGTGCTATAAATGTGATTGCAAAATATATAGCAAATGTCATAAATATTGAAAAAGAATATATAATCAATATTCTAATTTAATTATAAGAAACTACAGAGTTTTGCCAGAGGTAGAGATGAAAGCTTTCAGATTCAGCAAGAATTCTGTTGTGGTCTCAGAATGAATCCCCACCACTTTTCTTTCCCGACTTCAACCCAACCATAGTCTATCTGGAAAAAAATACCAGCTAAGAGATCATCAAGGTGACCATGGAGAGGGACTTTGGAGCCTGGGGTCTGATGAGATCCCAGAGGATAGCACAGATACAGACAATGTTTTCCTGAGTCCAAAGGAATACTACAAAGCTGAAGCTGAAAAGCTGGAGCACAGATCTGAACTTCATGATCCCTGAGAGAGTGCAGGCTGAAGAAACCTATGGAATCCAAAGAAAAAAAGAGGCAAAGGCTCTGTGTGTGGTCTTGGGAGAACCTGCAGATTTCCCTACTCTGTGAAGAGCTGCAGAGACACTACACAGGTGAACTGCGTTCCTCCTTAACTCAGAGGAACCATTGCAACCAAAAAAATCCCAATGTTCACCAAAGGCTGGTAGCTTGCCTCTTGCTACATCCTCAAACTACCAAAAAGGAGCAGGTGCTACTGTACCAACCATCGCTCACCGGCTTGCCATTTCTCTAAATACTCATTAGCTTTACCCATGTACCAAGGATAAGTAAAGCATAGCCAAAAGAAATTAGTAATGCACCCAGGGGAATGCAATAATCCAAAAGCAGAAGAAAATAAAGAAATTTTCAACTATGTACCTACAAAGAAGACAGAATTCCTGGAGAACATAGCTAAATTTTTAACAAAAATTCATTGAAATAAATCCATTTTAGCATAATAAAAATATGTTGCACCTCAAAAACAGGGCTTTCAAATTTATAAAGTGAATATATTGATCTAAGGAAAGGACTGTCATTATTGAAAACTAAATTAGCCACCTGGAAGAGCAACTGGAAAAAAGTAGCTCACAACATAGAGGAAATATAACTAGAGGTGAAACTAAGAAAGAGTCCTGAAAGAACGCTAAATAATGGGAATTTCAAAAAGAGAAGGAGGAAGAGCTAGAGAATAGGCAAAGATAGCAAAGGAGATGTTCCTGGTGGGAACACTTGAGGCTGCAGATTAAAAGCTGAGTTCTTGGGTGATGAGGAAGAGAAAGAGGGGAATAGAAAGGAAAAGACAGAGGGAGGGGCAGAGGGAGGGAGGAAGAGAAAGAGAGAAGTAAATTTATGAAAGGAAAAGAATAAAATTGCTATGGGAGGAATTTTGTTACCCCAAAATTTATATGATGAAATCTTAACCCCAGTTCCCAGAATGTGACTACATTTGGAGACAGGACCTTTAAAGAGGTGATTAAGTTCAATGTTGTCATTAGGGTAGGGCCCTAATCTAAAAGACTGGTATTCTTATACTTTTTTGTTTTGTTTTGTTTTGTTTTGTTTTGTTTTGTTTTGTTTTGTTTTGTTTTGTTTTGTTTTGTTTTTGAGGGCAGTGTCACTGGCCCTCATATGTGGGACCAAACAGGGGCTGCTGGCTTCCCAAGCCAGCGCTTAACCACTGCGCCACTCGGCCTGCCCAATACTGGTATTCTTATAAAAAGAGGAGATTAGGATATTGACATGAACAGAGAGAAAAATCATATGCAATAGGAAGAAGACAGCCATCTATCTACAAGCCAAGGAGAAAGGCCTCAGAAAAAATTAACCCTACCAACAACTTGATATTGGACTTCTAGTCTCCAGGACAATGAGAAAATACATTTCTGTTATGTAAGCCACCCAGTCTGCAGCCCTTTGTTATGGCAGCCCTACAGAAATGAACAAATGGTTTACCTGTGATTTTTAGATGTAGAAAACAGAAGAATAATATCTGTTGGTTAAGGAGAGAAAAGGATTGCAACAAAAAAGTCTTATACCTAAACAGAGGAAAGATGTATATTTACAGATATATAAAGTATTCTGAGAGCATCTCACCCACAGAGCCCAACTGAGGAAAACACTTAGGAAAAAATTCTAATCAAATAAGTGATCAGAACAGATGGCAAGATAAGGACGATGACAAGGAGAGAAAGCAGCGGTAGGCAATAAACTTTGAATGGATAATGATAGAGTCATTAGGAACTTGTAATATTAAGAATTCTTGAACTAGAGGAAGCACATAGCAAAGCTGAAACTAACAAGAGTGTGAAACTAAAACTCATAAACTATCTCGGCAAAACCTGTGACTTGAGAAAAAGTGGGGAATCCTAACCAACATTTTTATGACACATTAATATGTGTGGCTTAGGCACCACTCTAGGAGTTTTATTTAATAAATTGTCACAGCAACCCTATGAAGAAAAAGGTATTATTATCCCCTTTATACTGATGAGGAAACTGAGGCAAAGACAGCAGCTCACCCAAAATTACACCTACACCTCTGGTAAATCACTCTGGAGTCTGCTTTTAACTACTCCACTACGCTGCAAAAAGGAGAGAAAGGCATTCCAGCAAATGTGTATGTAGGAGAGGTGTGGGGAGATGAACTTGACCTAAAACGCCTAATTTACTGTGCTCATATGATTGTCCACATGGGATTTACTGCACAAACTGGGACAGCTTTAGATTAAAGGGACATGATTACTAATTATTGCAGGAAAATAGAAATAAACCAGGACATGCACAAGCAAATCAGGACATATCATCATCCTATACCTTTAGGTCTCAACTTAATGATTGGGAGCAGTAGATAATTTGGGTTGAGGGATATAGTAAATATCTTTATTTTATATAAACAGTAGAGAAATGTATGTTCAATTATATTCATTGGAAATTAAGAAGATTGCAAATTGTAGGAGGGAAAAGTACCAGGAAACTTCTAAACTACCATGAGTGAAAAAAGGAAATGATTAGCAACTTGATCAAACACACAAAAATAAAGAAGAGAAAAAAGGAAGCAGCAAAATAAGATAAAGAGACTGAAACTAAGGTGTTCTGTTCTTAAATGCCAATCACATAAGTTTTCTTATTAAAAGAGACCATGTGATTAAAGAACAACAAAGAAAAATATGCTAGATATTTTTATAAGAAGAAAATACATAAAGTGAAAAAGAAAACTTTTAAATAAAGGCATAACACTGACCAAAAAAGAAACATTAATAAAATGAACTCTGCCAAAATTAAAAACTTCTGCCCATGAAAAGGCATCATTGGGAAATTAATAGGCAAACCACAAACTGGGAGAAAATATTTGCAATGTGTATATCTGACCAAGGACTAATATCCAGAATATATAAATAATACTTACAACTCAATAATAAAAGACAAAAGTACAGTTTTTAATAATGGACAAAAGGAAAATCTAACTTAAATTCACAAGGTGATACCACCACACACCTACTAGAATGGCTGAAATCAAAAAGACTGACAAAATCAAATATTAGTGAGTATGTGAAACATCCAAACTCTAATACATTGGGAGAAAAAAATAGTATAACCACTTTGGGAGTCATTCTGGAAGTTTTCCGTAAAGCTAAACATACATCTACCCTCTGAAGCAGCATTTCCACTGGTGAGTATTTACCAAGAAAAAAATGAAAACATATGTCTACAAAAAGATTTGAACGTGAATGTTCACAGTAACTTTTTTATGATAACCCAAAACTGGTAATATACAGAAGAATTGACAAATTGTGGCTTAGCCACAGATGAAACGCTACTCGGCAAAGGAAAGCAATGAATTGCTGACATATACAACATGACAGAAAGAAGCCAGACATATATTCTATTTAAGTTCTACAGACAAAGTAATCTATGATGAAAGAACTCAGAACATCAGTTGTCTTTGGAAGGAGTAGGGATTGATTGAAAAGAGACACAGGTATCTTTCTGAACTGGTATTCTGTATTTTTAGAGCATATGCCTGTGTTAAGCACATTAAACTGTATACTTAAGATCTTGTGCATTTCACTGTATGTGAATGTTAAAATTCTATGAAACTGTACCTTATAAAATAAAGTCATAAGCAAAGAGTTATTAGACAAATAAAGGAGAAGCAGTAATACTAATATCAAAGTAAACTTAAGTTTAAAAGTACAGAAAAGAAAAAAAATTGTACAAGAGTTACTGGGCCTGTTATATCAACAAAGCACAGCAGGCCTGAGGTTGTGGCAGTGAGGAGAAAGAAAACATATGTGTTTCATCATCTTCCATAGAATTCAATAGTTTCATTATTACATTAATAGGGAAAAATATGTTTGTCTTACAGATCTTAAAACAAACTACTAATAAAATACAGCATATTGTTACCCTATTGATGAAGAAAAGACACCTCCAAAAACAGTATTTAAAAAAACAGGAAATGTGAAATAATGTGATTGGTATATGACGGAGTAGCAGTAGTAGTGATAGCAAATGTATATGAGGTTTTTGATGTGGGGGAGGAATCAGAAAAGGGGAGGGTAGACAATACAACAGCCTAACTCTTGGTTCATCTAATTAATTAAAAATTTAAAAAGAAGAAACACAAAATTAAAAAGAAGAAATGCTTTATCAAAGACAATGCTTCTTTTATAGTTTCACATCAGCACTCACCTTCTCCCATTTGTTTCAGATAGCCAAAGCCCAGAGATGGCTGCAGAAGAAGAAACTATAGCTACAGAGCCAGATTAGCAACCTGTCTCCTACCATGTCACTATGGCTTTTTGTCCAAAGAGGGATTTCTCCATCGCTGGCTAAAGAAAGTGAGAGCTACAGGGGAAGGGAGGGGAAAAGAAATATGGTGGATTCCATAAAGAGGCTCTCAGGCGCCCCTGCCCCAGCACAGCTGTTTATGTTCAGCAAACCCCCCCTGGGGTGGGTAGGGGTGGTCTGGTGAGCAGGGCACCTGGCTCTTCCATCACCTCATGCACTGCTTGGTCACAGAGGTAGCAGAATAACTCCAGGGCACCAAGCATGGTACAGAGCAGAAAACTGATGAGTGAAGGGGCCCTGCCTACCAGGCCAAGTGCATCTCTATAGCTTCTTGTGTTAACCAGTGATCCAGGGTCAAACCTGACAATAGACTTCGATTCAGGTTTCTGTGCGGACATATGACCTTGAGGGTTTTTCACAAGCCCTGCACACAAACACAGGACCAGAGCAACACACAAGCCCTCCTAAATTTGCACCTGATGGGAAACTCAGCTGAAGGAGGGCTTGGGAAAGAAAACAACAACAACATAGTTGTCATATTGTAGATGAATAAAGAAATAACACGTCTTGCAGACCTGATCTTGTATTACTCAAGTCTTTCTTTCAGCTTCTTGTCAACACATGCTACTTATAGACGTTTGTTTTGGACAATATTATTTCTGTTTAACCCTCTTGCCAGCAGAAGCATAAAGATCTAAGAAATCAAAACATTTAATACTGCTTTTCTCTCCCTCCCCCCACCCCCTCCGCCCCTTCCCACTAAGAATCGTTTAAGTATGAAGGACAGGAGAGAGACAGAAGGAAGGGAGAGAAGGGGCGGAAGGAGCTGTGCTTAGTCTGAGGGCTCTGGGTCTGCCTAAGGGACAATGCTATTCAGCCTTAGCATCTCATTAGCAGCAGAGAATAATTGAGAAGGGGGAGAGGCTTCAGGGAATAGAGAAGAAGCCTGATAGTCTTATAATCAGATCATCTCAAAGTCAAGGCTTAATTTTGCTTGAAGAATTATAAATGTCCACATTAGAGATATGCATATTTTAAAGTTAGGAGGTCCTTACTTTTGTTCCAATTGGCTTCTATTCCTTAAAGCCACGAGTAGCCCATTAGGCTTTGTTATTTTAAGTCTAAGTGTCAAATTAATACCAAAGCCAAAAGCTGAACAATAATTAATATATACTTAATACAGAATGGAATGTACGTATCTGATTGACGAAATTTACAAAAAGTCCAGCAAAATATTCATCCTTCATGTCTAGATACAATTTTGTTTTATACAGACAGTACATATTTTAGAAATGTAAAGGTAGACCTTAATTATTTAAAATATTTTTCACCACCCGCTACCAGGGGACCTAGTTCTTAGACACTGCTGACAGCAATGCAGATTGTCGCTTGGTTTCCTGTTTCAAATTCACCTTAAAGGTTTCTACAACTACAAGTGCAGCAAACAGTTTATCACAGGACTGATCTATTGTCTGCCCCACTGCCTCTAACTGATTAAATTAATTTTTTTAAAGAGAAAATGTCTTTGAAACATAAGACTGTGAGTAAATAAAAATATTTCCCTGGGAAACTTGAAAACAATAACACAGGCTAACTTATATGTCCCCAAGCCATCATGCTAAGATCCGGAATATAATTTTGATTCTTAAATAAGTACTGGGCCAAGGTTATGGTCACCACCACCCCTGAGATGCAGATTGGGAAACCTGGCACTGATGGAAGAAGGTGACTGTGACTGAGGCTTAATTTAGACATTTAAAGGGAGTGAAGGACAAGTAAGGACAATCATTACTCTGAGTTGGCATATGGCATGCAGAGAACTGGCCTAGAAAATAAAGTTTTATTTAATAAGAAAATGTTGCGGAAAGGGCTTTTGAAGATAATCTTCATTAGAATTCCAACCAATGGAATAAAAGGAGACCACGTGAAAAGGCAAAGGAGGAATCAAAGAAAACGCTATCAAGTTACTTTGATAAATAAATAAGGGATTTTATTTTCTTGCACCAAACCACCACAGAGAGCCAGCAAATAGAGATCCATTCTTGCCTGACCCAAGATCCACTGTAAATATTAATCCTAGGTAGCTGAATAACTCCATGGGGGCCAAGACGTGAAGGGAGATAAGTAAGCAAAAAGCAACAACTCACAAGCTAAAGGCAGTCACTTTGTGATGAAGATAAGCTGCTTTCGGCCAAAAAGTAATGATTCCCTCATCCAACAAAAACTACAGGGAAAATCCAGACAAACCAAATGTGACTACTGGACTCCAGTTGTTATTCAGCAATAACCCTCAGACTTAATGTTCTTCTTATCCACATGTGAACATGGAGAAGCCACTTAAGGCTTCTTCCCTCTTTCATCCCAAATGGGAATTCTTGGGATCCTAGGACCTGCAATTGATTCAATACCAACATAAAAGCTGGGAGAACTTGTTAAAATTTACCACCACCCACTTTGGTGTGCATGACGTAGATTATTGAGAATATTATCCTGGGAGTGTGAAAATTATATATATATATCCTGAAAATTCAGATTAGCAATCTACAGAGGGTATAATATGCTGGTTCAATATTAGACATTCTGAACACAGCTTTGGTAAGAAAAAGCTCAGTGCAATATTTCACTGTTGTCTCAACCTCTTTCAATAACGAAAGAAAGAAAGAAAGAAAGAAAGAAAGAAAGAAAGAAAGAAAGAAAGAAAGAAAGAAAGAAAGAAAGAAAGAAAGAAAGAAAGAAAGAAAGAAAGAAAGAAAGAAAGAAAGAAAGAAAGAAAGAAAGAAAGAAAGAAGAAAAGGAAAGAAAAAAAAGAGTTACCTGCTACCATCTCCAACATCTTCAAGGAGACACATACTCATTCTAGGAGGTTTCCAAATTCTATTCTTGAAACTCAGCTTCTTAAGAATCCCTGACATTCTGCATAAAAAAGCCAGGTGAATATGGAAATTTCAAAATCTTACTAAATTCCAAGAAGGCAGGGGACATTTCTGTATTGTCTCACTAAATTTCCAAACCTGAGCATATCAAATGCCCAATGAATACTTGTTAATTGCATAAATAATCATCTAAGAGTAGTGTGACGGCCAAAAATGTACCAAAGCCAAAGTTTTCATGTTATCACTTGGACCTCTATTTAATTGATGAGTCTACAGTATGCCAAAGGGATCTCTGTAACGTCACTCAATCATGAAATATCAGAAGAAATCTGATATGGAAAGCTAGGACTCTGAATCACTGGTGCTCAGAAAACTCCCCTGATTCTTATTGAAGTCTCTCTGAATGTTTGGAAATAAATATTCATAACATCCTGGTTGTAGGCAGGCAATAAGGTATAGTGGTAACCCCTTATCTACAGGGACACGTTCCAAGACCCCCAGTGGATGCATGAAACTGCAGATCGCACTACACCCTATAATAATCTATGGTTTTTTCCCATACATACATATCTATGATAAATTCAAATTTATAAATTTGGCACAGTAAGAAATTAACAATTACTAATAAAATAGAACAATTATAACAACATACTGTAATAAAAATTATGTGAATGTGGACTCTCTCTCTCTCCCTCCCTGCCTCCCTCCCTCTCTAATAACTGATCTGATAACTACAACATCTACCAAGTGACTAATGGATGGGGAGTGTGTGTAGCATGGCTACACTGGACAGAGGGATGACCAAGCAGGATGGCTCGAGATTTCATCACGCTACTCAAAATGGTGTGCAATTTAAAATTTATGCATTATTTCTGGAATTTTCCATTTACTATGTTTGGAATGCAGTTTGCCATGGATAACTTAAATCATAAAAAGGAAAACCGTAGATAAGGAGGAAGCGAGTATTGTAAACTTGTCCCTATAGCTTCCTTGGACATTGCCAGAGATGCTTTGGACTGTAAGTAGTAGGCAATCACACCAAGAGTGGCTTAAGCAATAAAGACATTTCATTTTCTCACAAGAAAAGGAGTCTAGAGATAAGTGTATAGGAGAATTGTTGGGAATGTTACCAAGGACCTCTATTCTTCCCCTTCTTCTGTCAGACTATCCTCAGTATATTGGATCTTCATCTCCAGACTTTTAACCCCATGCTTTCAATAGGGCTGCCACAGTTCTAATCATACAATCGTTGCATGCCACTCCATGGCAGAAAAACAGAAACAGCCACATCACCATGTCTTGTTTCACCAGGGAGCAAAATCTTCCCCACATTATCACAATAGACTTTCTTCTGGGCATCATTGGCTAAAACTGGTCCTTACACTCACCCCGAAAGCCAGCACTAGCAAAGGGAGATGGCTTATGCTCCCTCCCTTACACAAAATGCTATTCATCCTCTGAGGTTGGGAAGTAGCCCACCTCTCCTAGAAATAAAATAAAAGGTGAAGCTTTAAAAATAAAGAAGGGTGGGGTGGGAATCAATGTTAGATAAGCAACTAAGAGTGATTGGCTGGATTCTGAATTATATTTTGGAGGCTTGTGTGGCCTAGTTATATCTTAGCTATTTTTCTTCCTGACAGATCACCACCTCTTTCATTCTCACATTTACTCTTGAGATAGGCTGAGTGAGTCTCAGGCTCTCATTATAACCAAAGAGCCTCATCTATACGCTAGGAAAAGGGAAAGAAGTAATAGTTTTAAACTGCACATATAATGTTAATGTCTACACATATACATGCGTGTATGTATGTAGGTACACACATACATGGGGTGGTGAATATGCATGTATACACACATACACAAAGGTTTGCATCAACATCTACCTTCTGGCTGAACTTAGAGAATTACACTGAACTCTCAACAGAAAAGGCTTTCCTTGTTATATACTTACTTAACCATGTGACAAACAGTATGGTGGCTTCAGTCTATTTACCCAGGGACTTCCCATTAATCAGCACCACTAAAAATAATTACAATTTCATTTAAAGAAATGCTAACTATCCCAAAGCTAACAAAGGGTGGAATGAAATCCAATTCTGACTTCCTGTCCTTTAGTCTGCAACGAGCTGCTTCCACTGCTGTCCACTACCCTGGAAGCTCTCATTTGCACTGAAAGTTATTAGATTACAGCTATCAGCTAATGAGGCAGACAGTGTTTGGAAGCAGCCTGAACGACTTCAGCATATCCTAGTTAACATAAGGCAAATTAGTAGTGAAATCCAATTGGTTTAAACTGTGAAGGGAGCGTGAAAACTACTCTCCTGAAAATATTGTAGTATCTGAGGCCTTTAGGAAGGGTGCCAAAAACAGGATGGGAGAAGGGACTATCTACCCCTAATACTCATGAGAAGCTGAACATCTATTTCTTCAGCTTTTTTGAAAGGAGGGAAAGGAATTAAGTATTACTTAAGTACTTAGTTACATGGCATGTAGGTCAGGGGAAACTAAGGGCCCTCCCCTTTCATCTCTCCTACCCATGCACAAAATGTCCAGTTCTTTCCTTAAGCAAATGGTGGTCTAATAGTAACAGGGATAAAAAAAAAAAAAAAAAAAAAGAGGCAGGCAGGGATTCGACGATTCAAAGTCATGGCCCATTAGCTGAATCTGGCCCACAGTGTTTGGTTTCACTTCAGAGGTGTTTTTTTGTTTGTTTGTTTGTTTGTTTTTTCTTAAATTTGAATTAAATTTGAAAAAAATTAAAATTTTTTCTTAAATTTGAATTTTTTCTTAAATTTGAAAGAGTGGAATAGTTCAGTTACACATTTGCATTTCTGGCTTCTCTTGAACAACGAGATCTGACAATATGTCTACATTCCCATTGCATGGCAATAATTGGCAGAGCTGAATGGTCGTTGCCCCCATTGTTTTAGATTGCCTTAAGTGGAGATGAGGAGTTTTGTGCAAAGCATTTATGGGAGGTACTCTTGGAAGATACACTGTGAGAAAGTGAGGAAGATAGAATTTGGTAGAGGAAGAGGCCAGCCTGAAATGTGTTTGCCTTTGAGTCCCCTGGGGAGCTCTAGAATGGGGATCAACCTCCAGAATTGTCCTATATTGGGGCCAGCTCTTGTAACCCCTCAACTGCCAGACTTTGGCCACAAGCCACCCCAGGGATGGGGCATGACACTGCGCGAGGTATTTCTCTGTGACTGAGGGCAAGGCTCCATGAGGAATGTAACTGTGAACCATGAACATCCAATATTTTCAGGAGCTGGGGTACACTGTTCCTGAGAATGAGGATTTGGGTAATGTACTGCAATATACATGACACCCCACTGAAATTCAGCTTGCCCTCTCCAGTTAACCAAGTCCCCACACCACCTACTTCATTCATTTTCTTGGACCAGAGGCATTGGTGTTTGCAACCTCATCTCTAGAGGGACCCACCACTGTATCTCATTCTCTACACGTGTTTCGGTGAACTCCACTCCATCGTTGGAGGTGGAATGTGTTCAGGTCACCTCCCACCTGCCTGCTTCACTATTCCTCATCCATGGTCGACTTGATTTGGTTTTGCTCTTCCTAAACCGCTTCTTCTGTTAAGTGACCCTCTGGTTGCACACACCAACTCCGTAATAATGGCTCCAAGTTTTGGGGACCAAATTATAGGTTCCACCTCTCACCCTCTCCCACCTGAGAGGAGAAAGAAAATAAATGCTCTCCAGGTAACTAAGAGCAGATTTCTCCTATATCCCAGGTTTGTTCCAGACTTATGGGATTGATGCATCAGTAGGCTACAGGACATCGACTGTGTTATCTATTACTGTACAACAAATTACTCCAAAAATCAGCAGCATAGAACAGCAAACATTTACCATCTCAGGAGCGTTTCTCTCCATCAGGAACCCAGGCCTAGCTTCCCTGGGTGCTTCTGCCTCTGGGTTTCTCACCAGATTGCAATCTAGGTGTGAATCAGGGCTGCATTTGCATGCGAAGGCTCAACTGATGGAGAAGCCGTTTACAAGCTCACTCAGGTGATTGTAATCAAGGTTCAGTTTCTCACAAGCTTTCAGGCTGAGGGCTTCAATGTCTTTCTGGCTGTTGGCCGGATGCTTTCCTCAGCCCCTTGCCATAAGGCATCTCACAACATGGCAACTGGCTTCCCACCTGTGCAGCAAGCAAGAGTGATCCTGAGCATGCTAGCAGGTCAGGACTTGTGGACTTGTAGCCTAATGTTGGAAGTAACATCCTAACACTTTTACCTTATTCTACTCTACTTTCTAACTGGGTCCATCACCCAGTTAAGGGGACGGGATCACACAAGAATGTGAACACCAGAGTAGGAGGATCATTGGAGTTTATCTCAGAGGTTACCTACCACCTGGACCTTAACAAGGAGTTTACAATCTTGTTGGATAAAACCAGACATACATATTAAATGCTGAATAACCATGTATATGTTCATTTAAAAAACTAGGTGAAACTACAGCAAGTATTATTTAGAAGGCAAAGTATACATAAATGCCAAGTGAGAGGTAATAGCAATTGGTGCCATTCAACTAGTTGAGATAAAGAGCTGGCTATGCACTGGGGTAATCAGGGAAGGCTGCATGTAGGAGAGATACCCGGAGGTGAGTCATTTGAATGGGTGAGTACAGTCACGGGGTACCATAACTAGAAAGGTATTAATCAAGGATCCTTTAATAACATTAGGAAAGATGAGATATGCAGATGTGACATTAACATGTGCCATATGGTGGAACGCCAAAATTTGTTTAGATATGATTCTAATTGCAAGCACTCTCTCTGGGTAGAAAGTCTGTTAAGACTCCTTTAGATTTCTCCCTTAAGCAAAGAACTATGGAGGAATGCAAAGAGGAATTGTTAGAATGGAGAAAGGATAGAGAAAATGGACCAAGAATAATTTTCAAGGGCCTTGATTTTATGCACAAGACCCAATAGCTTCAGAGCTGAGGGTCTGCAGGTGTATCTCCAAAGTGGCATGACCAGTCCTGCACCTGCCATGACTTCTCACTTTGAAAGTGAATAACAACAAGTGACCCAAGTTAGCTGGCCACTTCTTGGTCTTCCCTTTCTGCTCCCTTCCTCCTGTTTATATCTCTTTCTACCCACCCAAGCCAGAGGCTCTTTCTTTCCCCAACCGTTAAACATACTCTCAAGAGACTCCAGACTCCAGGCACTCACACCTCAGTGTGCTCTCAAGTCACACCTAAGGTACTTTCATTATGAACCTTATTACCGAGTTCTAAATGAAAGGTATTTTTCCTATAAAAGACATTTCAGGCATCAGTGGGCACATAGGAGCCATATTTCCCTTTTGGAGGATCAAGGGCGTGATATTTTAGTCCCTGAAATGAAACCATATGAGGAGCTGACTACTCATCAGGCTGGCCTTGGACTTGACCCATGTAATGGGTATTTAGTTAATAAATAGGGCCTTGCACTAATATATACATTGACCTCCAAATCTGGCCCAAAGGGGCCACTGTTTTTCATTCATTAATGAGGTAGACTTTGGCTTCTTCCTGTGCATTTTAAAGTGTGTGGTATTTTGTTTCTTTTTAAATTTCTAAAACCTGAGAGAATAAAGTTGTCAGAAACTCCTGCTGGTAAGTATCAAAGACCATCTGAACCATTAGAGAAAAACATTGTTTTTCCTCTTCCCAGGGAAGCTGGTGAGGATTGTATAACAAGCCAACTGGGGAACTTGTGGGGCTGCAGTCACCGCCATCCTCTCTGTCCATGGTCTTCCCCATGCAACGTGCAGGCCTCCATCAGGGCTGATGTTGACTTTGCAAAAGCTCCCATTTTTCCTCATTAGGAAAGAGAAGCCTACTCATTTGTGTCCCTAGCAGGAGAGTCCACTCTGCAGCTATTAGTTTGAAATAAGCATTTTCTGGAAGGGGTTGAAAAGGAAGCAAAATGTCTATTTTTTGCAGATAAGAGGACTGTAGACAAGTCCTCTTATCTGCAGTTTCTCAATCTGAGGTCTCAGTTACCCACTATCAACTATCAGTCTGAAAATATTAAATGGAAAATTCCATACATTAACAATTCATAAGTTTTAAATTGTGCACCCTTCTTAGAATCTCACTTCATCTCATCACATAGGCATTGTATCATCTCACCTCATCACAGGAAGAAGGGCGAGTACAGGACAATACGGTATTTTGAGAGAGAGAAATACATTCACATAACTTGTATTACACTACATTGTTATATAATTGTGGTACTATTATTAAATATTATTGTTAATCTTTTACTCTGCCTAATTTATTCATTAAACTTTATCATAGGTGTGTGTGTGTGTGTATATAGGAAAAAACAGTATATATAGGAGTTAGTACTATCCATGGTTTCAGGCATCCACTGGGGTCTTGGAACACATCCTCCATGGATAAGGGGGATGGGAGGACTACAGCATATGGTTATCTTCAGCGCTCTACCTTTATAAATCTCACTACTTTTAACAATCTATTATGAACAAGAAATTTCTATTTTGAATATTTGCTGTGGAAACTTTTTATGTTTCTCATATTTCTATTTAAATCTGTGTATATAACTGACAGAAACAGAAGGGGTATTTTTAAATAAAAAGGCCCTCCAAGCACAAATCTTTCCCCTTAGGCTACTCCCAACTACACTAAGCTTCAGTAGACAAGACTGCTATTCTCATCCTAAATTCTTAGAAATCTGGAAGACTCAAGTTATTAAGTCTTGCTCTCTGGTTTGGCCATAGAAATGGTCATGATCTGTCTGCTCAGCTCACAAAACGGCATTTGAACTGGACTGTGTATTTCTAAGATGAGAAATTTAAAGATGGCTACCTCCAGCCGATAGAGAACGCAAAGCAGGAAATCACACACTGGTGCTCATGAGGTGGGTCAAACCATTTTGCCATCTAACACTTGGGATTAATTCCTCTCTGTTAGCCCTGACTTCTCCTTGGCAAAATGGTTCCACAACCTGGACATACACATTCACACCCATAAAGACACACACATGCAGCCATGCTATCATTAGTCAGGAAAAGTCCTCACCTTGGCTTGTCTAACATTTTCTGGGCTTCCACCCAAGGAAAAAAAAAAATATTACTCCACTTTGAACAGCGGGACTTCTTCACACCTCTGCAGAAGCTAAACATCACACAGTTTATGGTACGAGCTTTAAAAAGAAAAAAATCCTTGTTTTCCTAACTGAAGGAAAAGAAGGGTCAATATAAATATTGAGAGAGAAGAAATTGCTTCTGGCAGCCAGGCAAAGTGAGAGAAAGAAGTTCGCATTTACTTACTACCTACTGTGTGTGCTGGACACTTTGGTTTTGTTTTCTCGTTTCAAAAGAATGTCTCCTTTTTTGTGTGTGTGTATGTTATGGTCTGCACTTGATCACACAGCAGCACTTTTTTCTTTTTTTTCCTTAGAGTAACATTGGTCTATGCATCCACTCAAATTAATGTTTCTGCCTTGATGGCCTGGGTGGGAAGAATGAATTCAAAACGTTAGTGTCAATAGAAAAGGGGAAGAGATACTGTAGAATTTATCAAGATAAGGAATTTGTAACCACATTTTTAACCAGAAGAAAAAGGGAACTGACAGTATTCTCTCATGTTAATCAAAAAAGAATGCAGTCTTTTTTCAGCAGAAGTTCTTATTTCTGGTTCTGATGTAGCACAAATCATATTTCTGATACAGGAAACTAGGCTGCAGATGAAAAAAAATGAATCTGTGAGAATACTGGATCTCTGTAATCGTCTCTTTTAACTAGTGTAAGGAAGACACAACTCAAAGTAAGCATTTGTAATCCAAGGAAGGAATCTAAGAGATATAGTAATGTGGAATAAGACTCTTTTTCTAATTTCTGTATCTATCAAACATAATGTAGTACCAGACACTGCTGAAAGCATGTTAAAAATGTTCTTATTTAATCCTAAAATTGGTTACCAATATTTTATCTCTCATCTTACGGGTGAGGAAATTGACAACAAAAAGATTAACTGTCCATTGTCTCACAGCTGCTAAGGGTCTGGGTTGGGATTAGAACCAGGCACTGAGGCAACAAAATCCATACTCTCAATAACTGTGTGATCTGGCCTCTATTCTGAAATAATTTTAAAATTCAGAGCCACTCATTCAAAACCTTTTATACAATGAGTACACAAAACTCTAGATGTATAGATCTGTATGTTTGAATGTCAGGCTTGGACTGAAGCAGAGACCTGAAAACCAAGACAATCAGCCAGGTACTTGAGAGATAAGTCTGGCGTCCTAAAATCAAGGTCAAGTGTGAGATGCCTGTATGAAATTAACAAAGCATTATGCAAAGCCACAGACAGCCTGAATTGAGAATGTGTTTGCTGTTCAAGTTTTTATGCTTCATGAAAAATTATGGACTTTAATAAATCCTAGAAAGGATTAAGCGGGGTGGCAATCTTCTATGTATAGATAAGCAAGGAAGAGTGGGCTCTCTCGGAGGAGAAAAATGGTAGGGGAAGGGAAATCAGGCTCCGTGCTATTTTTATGAACACATCAGACAAGTAAATCAAGATTCTCCTTCCCTGAGAGTACTAATTTGCTTAATTTGTTGACTCAAATTATAACAAAGGTTTAAAAAACTGAAACTATAACAAAGGTTTAAAAAACAATTCTAATAAAAGTTAAACTCATAAGTGATACACCAATGGTGAGTTAATACAAGAAGTTGGGGTGCCTGGCAGACATTCTTTGTATATCTCATTTTGCTTTTGTCCTTTGTTATTCTAGAGTTCAAGGATCTATAATTTCATGAGTCTATTTGCTGCCTCTTTTAAAATCTCCCTCATTAAGTCCCACATTAGACTGTAATCATATTGAGAGCACAGACCACATCTCGAACATTCTTGTTTTTCCCTTAGCATGCTCAGGGAAAATGCTTAGACATAATCATAAAAAAAGATGGAATGAATACTTTAACCCAAAATCAGAACATTGGTTCTATATTCAGAAATATTAATTTTATTTTTTACTTACCTACTAATTTGCAGGTCTATAGGTCTACTCTCTGGTATTTCCACTAAAACGCAAATCGTCCTATTTCCTACTAAATTTATTCAACTCTTGCTTATCCATAAGCCTCAAATAACTGGTGAATCATCCATAAGAAGATACAAGGAAGGTTTGATATTTTAAAAGTTATAGAAATATCAAACAGGATTTGGAAGTAGGTCTGCCAGATTCTAAAATTGTTTTTTAAGCTTCACCATGCGGCCTCTCTTAGAATCTTCACTACACTGGACCTACACTGAGAGTCTAACACATGCCTTTTATGTCTCACCAACCTGTCTGCCTCTCTTTCATTCCCTTCCCAGGGCAGCCAACAAAGTGCCTCAGACCCCTCTGCAGGGGGATGTAGAAAAGAGGAAAGGCTGGGATGATCAGTCCATAACACTACTTGTGCAGATAACAGTTAACCCATCCAACTGTCATATCTGAGACTGCTGTCCTTGGAAAGGCCTGCTGCAAGGTTGGCCATTGGCTGCCATCAGGGAACTGGGGGATTGGCAGGTACACACTATTTCCAGAACTGATAAGAATGGCTCACTGTATCTAAACTATTTGCACAAACAGTAGTTTATTTGGAACACCTATGGGTATTCTGGAAGTCTGGAATTGTAACCTGCAGAGTATGCATACAGGATTGGTCCTCAGTTTAAAACCTTAGACAGGAAGTCTCTAATATGCCTCCTGGTAGACAGTATTTCACATGTGTTGTCTCAGCTTGTTCCTGGGGCGTTCAGAGCGCCCCGTATGACTCCACTGCGAGAGGCCTGTGCCTGGTTCCTCCAGACTTCACCCTACATGACTTTTCCCTTAGCTCATTTTGCTTTCTATCCTTTCACTGTAATAAATCTTAGCCATCGGTGCGCATCTTGTGAATCCTCTTAGCAAACTACCAAAACTGAGGTGTTCTTGGGAGAACCCCAACATACCATTCATTTCAGCTTTGCTGAAAATTTTCTTGGGGGAAAAGAGAGGGTTGAAGAATGAACTGAAGTTTGCAGAGTCTCTGGATATTCCTGGGGATATGCTGCCATCCTTCCAAAGGTTATTCTGGAACTCTATTGCCTAAACTATGCTATTTAATGTATTATAGGGTAAAAAATTCTATTATCTTCAAAACCATTATACATTTTCTTAGCTATAAGGAGAAGATTTTCCTGGCACTCCAAAATGGCCAGGAAGCCTGGATACACAGAGCAGCTTCCAAGATGGGTCCTTAAGGAGAGAGGCAATGTGAATGCTCTAAAAACAGCCTCGGAGTGTTTATAAACTATGGCATCCTTTGGGATGAAAAAGCTCTCTATAAACAAAAGGTGATTTGCCTGTGCTTTGTTCTCAAAATAAACATGCTTTTAATGAAAACACAGCCTTCCCTGCTGGCACAAAATTTCAGGAGAGCTTTCTTTTTCTCCAGACTCTATGATTAAAATAAGCACATAACTGAGTTTGTATTTCTAAAGACAACAAAAGTTGTACGGAGCCATCACCAATATCTCAATTGCTGGAACATCAGAGGAGCAAGGCAGGGCCATCATCATGACTGTGTCAGGAAACACTGCCAGGGAACAAAACTGTCTTCCCGAGAAAGAAGAAATCCTAGACACTTTTCCCATGCAAATATTAGATTGGAAGAAGCAAATCAATAGATAAAAGTCTATAAGCTGAGTTCAATTTTCTTGATGAGTGCTGTTGACTTAGTTGTTTTTTAGAGGCGTTATTTTGTTTTAATCTTTTTTTTTTTTTCTTTGCAATGCAATAAGGTTTGCATGGATTTTATCCAAACTAGGCTAGGGAACTGGGGCTTTCTGTATCTATTGCCAGATTAGATCCTTGCGTAATAAATGAGTTTTGTGAATCTTGACTGCGGCAATTTACTCCAGAGAATTTCCTACTGTCAGTTTCTCTTGAGCAAGGAGATTAGGGAGAAAGAGAAGGAGAATATGGGGGGCTGGCTTTATTACTCCCAATATGCTCTGTGCTGTTGTGCCTGACTGTACATATGCCTGCGACTCACAGCATATGGCCCAGGGGCTGCCAGTGGCCCGCTTAGCAGCTGTCTCTGGCATATTTTGACATAAAAGCCATTATATTTTTGGCTGGCTAATTGCTTTTTATTAAACAATTGTTGGAAGTTGACTGATAATTTTTACGAATTTAAAATGAAAGGCTCGCTGAGAACTTCTGAAAGCAAACAGTGTTTGGTCCACCTGGGAAAATTTGAAAGGGCTGGTATTCCATCTGCCAAACAGAACGCATATCAAGCAAACAACTAGAGGATGACAGTTTCCGTTTCTCATAGTACGAGGTTCTCCTCAAAGGCCAATGCAAGGCTCTGGGAAAGGACAAACAAAATGTTACCCGCCTTAAGGTCTGCTGGGGAATCATAAAGAGAAGAAAAGAGAGAAAAAGGAAAAGCAAAGTCTCCCAACCCAGAAATCTGCTCCACAAAGGCAGTAGAGAAAGGAATTACTTGTATTATTGAAAAAGCATTAAACCAGAATGTGCTGTGCATCCCAGACAACCCACTAAGAATTTGCAAGGACAGAAGGAAATCTCATTCTTATATAGTCAAGCAGATATAAGGCATTACATGCGGTTTGACAATTAAGTTCACAAACTTGTTGCAACAATGTTGCTAACCTTTTTTGATATCAGAGGGATTATTCATTATGACTTTGTACCAACTGAACAAACAGTTTACCAAGTTTACTATTTGGAAGTGCTAAAAGGGCTGCATGAAAAAGTTAGACAACCTGAACTTTTCGCCAACAATTCATGGCTCTTGCATCATGACAATGCACCAGCTCACACAGCACTGTCTGTGAGGGAGTATTCAGCCAGTAAACAAATAACTGTATTGGAACATCCTCCCTACTCACCTGATCTGGCCCCCAATAGCTTCTTTCTTTACCTGAAGATAAAGAAAATATTGAAAGGAAGACATTTTGATGACATTCAGGACATGAAGGGTAATATGACAACACCTCTGATGGCCGTTCCAGAAAAAGAGTTCCAAAATTGCTTTGACGGGCAGACTAGGCAATGGCGTCAGTGCATAGCTTCCTAAGGGGAGTACTTCAAAGGTGACCGTAATGATATTCAGCAATAAGGTATGTAGCACTTTTTCTAGGAGGAGTTCAAGAACTTAATTGTCTGACCTCATACATCCTTTCAAAATAAACCATCACTAGTTCTAAAATAAGAGTACTGCACAGCACCATTTGTCACATAATTTATCTTTACTGTGCCTGGTAATTGGGGAGACCAGCTATATTAGCTAAGTAACTTCATCCATCCAAAAGGAAGTGGGGATCTGGAGGTAGTTTGACAACTAGGAACAAAGCACCCGCTGAAGCTAGGCTCCTATCCTCCTAGAGAAACTTGAAGACAGGGGTGCTATCTCCCTAATTTACATCTCAAGGGGATGGCTCCTAGATTCTTGGAAGAGACAATCTCAGGTCATAAAACTGACAAGTCTTCAGTTTCTAAAAAGATACACTACAAAGGGACAGAAAAAGTTTTACAAGTTTTCTAAGGTAAATGTTCTGACAAGAAGAGAGGAGAGGGAAAGTTCTTTCCTTATTTTGAACCGGGCAATTAAGCTTCTTATTTTTCATTTATCCTTATAGGTCTTATTTTCTGAGGATATGAATTAGGGTTTCTCTAAGAATCTAGGCACATACTCAAATTCCCAAATTACTGAAGACAAAATTAAGTGCAATGAATTATTTTGTTAGTTTTTATATCTGAGTTCTTCTTAAGAAAGAAAAAAGACAAGAGACAGTAAGGGATAAAAGACAAGAGGAAAACTATGAAGAAAGTAAAAGAGAAATGACACAGTAGTTCATGGATCTTGCTTCCCGTTATTTAGCAGTTATTAAATGGATCTCTAATGTAGAGAGGAGACTTGGCCTCAAAAAGGAAAAATAAAGAAGGTTCTACCTCCATCAATTTTACTCTATTCCCAGGCAACCCACAGATTTGGTCCTTAACTCCAGTCTGAGTTCCCCCTAATGTTGTCCACAGGAGGAAGCAGGAAAGAGAGTATAGAAGACTTTGAAGGGATTCATCACCAAAACAACATAAACTCTTCAAACTGCAGGTCCTTTGGTCTCATCCCTTCAGACTTGTTGAACTTTCCACTCCTAGGAGACACCAGGCCTTTCTTCTCAGGACCTTCCCACTGACCCCTCTGCCTGAAACACTTTTGACCGCATGCCACCCAATCTGCATCTCTTCACCTATTTCACTTCTCATCCTTCATGTCTTAGCTTCAGTGTCATTCTCTGAAATCCCACAGATTAAGACCCAGTCTTATATGCTGCCCAAGTCCCCTGTGGATCCCCTCCTATAACACAGCACACTTGCACTCACAAGGCAAATTCAAGTGCAACCAGGGGCCAGACGGTAACACAGATCAGTGAGCCTGTGTGAGGACTGAGACCAAGGCAGCATATTCCCCATGTCAAGGCATTCAGCTCACTTTGCACTGGCCAAAGGAACGCATCTGCAGGTCAAATTCCACTCAGTGGTTACGGAGCTCTGGCAAAGGAGGGTGAAGCCAAATGCCACCTCATGCAACAAGGATTAAGGGATGGACTTCACTGAGAAAACTTGCAAGTTGTGGCTCACCCCCAAAAAAGTCTCTTGTCCTGTATTCTCTCTTCATCTCTCAGAAAGCACGCAGAGCAAGGGGGGGAAGTTTGTGGATTCCATGGTTTCTGTTCTGGGAACTGTCTGCCTTCCTGCTATTCCGCCTTTTTACAGTACAAGCAGGAGAGCAGTCTGATCGGTGAGAACGCATACAGATGGGAAGTGGGTCCCAGGCAGTAGGGGCCGGAGGGATACTAGCAATGAAAAGAATTGTTGAGAGTGCCAGCTGCCGGCACCTGAAAATCTTGGGAGAGGATAGATGCAAGCTGGTAGATGGTAGCAACTCCAGTCCGTAAGAACTTGTGTTTGGGTACAGTGCCTCCCACCAGGGAGGGAGAAGCCATTTTCCAGGCGCTGTGCACTTCGGGGATCATTTGTCAGACAATCTTCTGTATCTTTCTTCCACAGCAGGCCACCAGCCTGAAACTCTGATTGCTCTCAATACAAGATTGTATTATTTCTGTCTTTACATAGTTATATTCTTAGAGCCTGGCATGTAGGAGGAGCTAAAAAAAAAATGTATTTGTTGAATAAATAAAGAATCAGCTTTATAATATAAACAGGGGGCCTACGATTGCAATCTAGGTGTCTTACTGTCTCTCAAAATAAATTGTCCTGTGAAAACTGTAAGGTGGGAAGCAGGAAGAAAAGTGCTTAGCTAACTCTTATGATTTCCTCTCCTCCTTTTCATCAGGCTTCCTGTAATTCTCCAGGGCTTTTCTCTAGCCCATTAATGTTAATATCTTATCTAACCTTTCCTCAGTGTTGGGACTTCTATTCTACTGCCTAACCGCTCTTCCTCTTCATCTTTCGAAATGCCCACCCAAAGCTTTGCACTCTTTAGCTTCAGGCCATTTCATGATCCTTCTGAGGCTTCATCATCTTTCTCTTGGCCTAGTTTAGCTCAGAGAAGTGGACTGAAAAACGCAAATGGGTGTTAGAAAATAAAGGAGAAATCCTGTATCTGGCACATTTCTTCAACCAGTAAAAAGGTTCATTCATCACTTAGTTCCCTCATTCCACCTGGACTTGAGGTCCTCCCAGTGGAGGATTGAATGTCAAGTTGCAGGTAAGGGGATAGAGAGATCTGCCTGCCAACTTGATCCCATAATAAGATTAGAGCAAAGAGCCTGCAATTTCTTCTAAGTACCTACACTGCTTGCACAAGACCAGTACTTGCCTATCAAGGTCACCCTCTCTTCAGATCAGTAAGCAAAGGAGATCTCAGCTTTTAAGGGCCCTTTTGGGTAGAGTTAAGACCACAAGGGAAGCATAAGGAGGTGAGAGAGTTAAGACCTGAAGTTCACAGGCCTTTAGCTCTCAAATGTTTCTAGATATAATACAGGAGCCTTTTGCTTCCTCAGACTGCACCAGTATTCAGGTTATTTCAGTCTGGGAAAAACGATAAAGAAAACCATCAAAACAGGACCATGGCCATTACCACAGCCCAGGTACTGCCATTACTGAGCAGTTGGAAGCACCCAGAGGCATTTGACAATGGAGCTAAGTAGGGGAAGCAATCAGACGTGAAAATTTCAGTCAGGGAACAACTTCAGATTGCTCACCCTCTGATTAACTGCTCAAAAAGCAGAGCTCTAACTTTATATTCCATCCCTCACCCTGAGCCATGATTGCCCTGTAAAATGTCCTTATCAAGCATGAAAGAGAAAAAAATAATAAGTTCAAGGAATGACTGGGATTACTTCAACCAAAGAAAGAAGGCAAGAAAATAATTTCTCAGATATGACTTTAAGGTCAAGGTGGGGATTGGAGAGCAGATATTGACTTTTTTTTTTTTTACAGTTGTGAATATGAATCTTTTCTTTTAACTGTTGTGAATATGTATCTTATTTTTTAATTATAGTTTATTGGGGTGACAATTGCTAGTAAAGTTACATAGGTTTCAAGTGTACAATTCTGTAATATATCATCTATATATCATGTTGTATGTTCACCACCCAGAGTCAGTTCTCCTTCCATCACCATATATTTGACCCCCTTTACCCTCTGGGAACCACTAAACTATGGTCTGTATCTATGAGTTTTTGTTTCTTTGACATTCTTAGTGATACTCAAATGTATAGTCCTAGGAAGAGAAGAAGATCAGGCTAGCAAGAACCAATAGACAGAAGGAGCAGGGAGCAACAATATAATCAGAAAATCAAGTTACTCTCATTTTTGTCAACAACGCCCATGTCAATAATCTTGATAAACTGTGAACAGGAAGAAATCATGGGCATATTCCGTGACTACTGTAGGTATTCTTGTTTTTCTCTTTCTCAAAAGGACACTAAAGGTTGTGCTCTGAGCTCACCTTCAAGAAGTACAACATAAAAAGGCAATTTCAGAGCAGGAGGGCATGGCTTCTGACATCTGATAGACAGCCTAAACGCATTTTATCTTATCAGCTCCTCTCACTCTCGCTCTCCTTATTTTTCTTTATTCCCCAATGCAGCCATCTTTGCTCTTCCTCAACTCCCTGATTCCTACCTCACTCCTGGAAGATTTTAAAAGAGAAACATGTTTTTTATTAAAGTCATATACAAAGCATCCCTGTGTGCCTGGACCCTCTAGCATGTGTACAGCTTGGTTTGCTTTGTTTAGGAGAAGAAATTGGTGGTATATTTTTCTTCAGTTTCTGGACACCAAGATAATTAAACTGGGTATCTTCCTGTCAGTTGCTACACTAGAACCATGACAATCAGCAGGACTTGTTTTTATTCTTTGGAACCTTTGAATGAAAACCATTTCCAAATTGTGTTTCAAGAATATTATCCAGATGCACAGATATTCCAATATGAACAAAATTCAACTATGTTGGGAAAAGAAATGAAAATTATAACCAAGGCACTCCAAAAGAAAAGTGAAAACATGAAATAATAAAATTATCCAAATAGTTCAGATGGAAGATAGTGCTTCATGAATTATCTGATTTTGCTATGTACATCAATCAAATTCAAGGGAGAGAGGGAGTATCAACAATTAGCAAATTAATAAACTGTGCCTACAGAGATATGTAATTTTCTATTTTCTTCTCAAACTAAAGGTTAGCTAATTAATCTCTGCCATTGTCATGACTGAATAACAGAAATGTACAGCAATATTATAATTAGTGTCATAAAAATAGGTATAGTGCTATTGTTTACTACTTTTTTCCCACAGATGATGGGAGAAAGAGGAAGTGTGTAGCATAAATGTTAAGAGCACAGGTTTTGGAGTCGAACTATCAAGACTCAAATTCTAGTCCTGCCATTTACTGAATTGGTTAACTTGGACTTTGTAAACTCACCTCTCCAAGCCTCAGTTCCCCATATATAAGATTAGATAGTCATAGTTCCTACCTCCTCAAATGTGGTAAGGATTACATAATAAATTAATCCATGAAAGCTCTTTGCAGAGTTTCTGAGTCATGTAGATGTACACATATATATCGCCACTTGGGGAGAGCCAGCTGCCTTTATTATCATTATGAGCATTTCTAAGTTTAAAAGTCTAGATGAGAATAGCATATCAATAGCAAAATGAATAAATAGATTGTCATAAAAAGAGCAGAAATGCCCATCTATACAGAATGAACATTTACTAAAGGTTAATAGCATTTTTCAGATTTAAGGAACGGGTGTGTATATATCACTATGAGCATTTTGTTCTTAAATTTGTTGAACAAAAAATTACTTTTAACAGATCTACTCTGTGTACAGAAATAGATCATTTTAGCAACACCATCAAGTAATGAGCCATTTGTTGTATAAATGAATTTTCTAAATGTGAAGAGGTTAAAATGTTAGATAGAAAGACAGAGATTTGATGGGGGGTGGGGCAGGCAGTGAGGGGAGGAGGATAGTTTTCATGTAAATCATTTTTTTAAGGCAATAAATACTTTCATGGGTTCTAAAATGTAACCTTTCCTGAATGCCATATCACCGATATCAACATGAGCTATTACTCCATGCTGGCTCCTATTTGCCCTACAAAAATGCTCACTGCACTGTACACTGTACTTTAAAGACCCCTCTGCCTATGCACAGAGTAGCCCCTAACTACCACCTTTTTTAAAGTCATCATGCTGTTCTCCTATCTCTCCCCATCTTCTCAGTTTCTTGTGTGTGTTTGTTTATTTATTTATTTAGGCAATGTTTATTGAATATCATGTGTCAGGGACTATGCAAAGAATACAAAGATAAATAGGACCATCTTAACTGCCCTAAAGGAGATTGCAGTCTAAAGGAATACACAAATGTTGATTATTATATCTTACCCTACATAATGTGTGTGCTTCTTTCTCATTTCTCTCCCCGTCACCCCCACCTCCCCTTCTCTGGCTTCTGCTGAAGGCAAGGAAAGCAATTATCCAAGCTGGTTAAAATTATATTTTTAATGGAAGCAAGCATGTTCTGAGTCAGGGGTTCTCCTTTTAGCAAAATACATGAAATTTATTTTTAATGACCGTGATGCTTCTAGTTCAGCTGTTTAGAAGCCATTTGTGTTACTTTATTATTTTTCTTTAGCATTCCAAATAGATGAGGTTGCCAAGGTAATGACCCCTGGATAAGTGAGGAATACTTGTATGTATATTATAATACATAAAAGTTTATGCAGTCAGCTAATACTTTGAAACAAGACTGAACCATAGAGGCAGAATAATAAATACTGTTTGTGGTGTTTCTATAATCTTTCGCAACAAAGACTGTCTTTCAAATTCTCATTTTACAAACTGGTGTCTATGATTTAGAATAGTCATTTGTCCCATATCACACACACAGACACATTTTTAAACATTGGCATTTGAGGGAAAAGAAAAGGGATTAATCCTTCAAACAACAAGTGCATCATATTAATTCATTACCCCAAGAGTTTGCATAGGCTGCACATATAAATAGGTTTAAAAAAATTACTTGGGACAGAAGGCAAGATGGCAGTGTGGCTAAGTTTTTAAAATTGTCACACACACACACACACACACACACACACACACACACACCTAAAACAAACAACAAATATGGACAATGAAATTAGAATGTCAAAGAAACAAAAATTTCCATAGATATTAAGAAGACTTTTTTTCTCATTTTAAAACTCTTTACAAGATAATTGGGTGTTCAAAGCAAAAATAATAAACTGTGGGGCTAACATATATAGATGTAAAATATATGATAGCAGTAGCACAAAGGATATACAGAAAAGATAGAAATATACTGTTTTAAGATTTTATATGTAAACTGGCATAATATTATTTGAAGGTAGATTATAATGAGTCAAAGATGCATATTGTAAATCCTCAAGCAGTCACTAACAATTAAAAGAGGAATACCCAAAAGGCCAATAGTGGAGATAAAACGGAAGCACAAAAATACTAACTTAATCCAACAAAGGTAGGAAAAGAGGTCAAATGAAACAAAGTAACAGTGGGACAAATGAAAACAAATAGCAAGATGTTAGATTTAGGCCCAACCATATGAATAAATGGTCTAAGAAAATCAAGACCCAGTATATTGCTGTATACAAGATATCCACTTTAAGTATAAAGACATAGTAGCTTAAAGATAAAAGGAAGAAAAATATATGCCATGCAAGCACTAACAAAACGAAGCTGATTTAACAATATTAATAACCAGTCAAAGCAGACTCCAAAACAAGCAATATATCAGAGATAAAGAGGGACATTTCATAATGATGAAAAGAAAACATAAGTATCCTAAATCTACTCATTTTCAATCTACCAAATAACAGCATTTAAAAATATATGAAAAAAAAAAACAGAGAACTGAATCAATACTCCTCTCTCTATGATTTATAAAACAAGAAAGTGTATAGATGATTTTAACAGCACTCTGAAACAACGTAACCCAATAGCCATTTATAGGAATTCAACCCAGGAACAGCAAAATACACATTCATTTCAAATGCACAAGGGATAGTTACCATGCGAGACTCTACTTTGGGCTATAAGCAAGTCTCAAATAAACTGAAGGATTGAAATCATTCAGAGTTGGTTATCCAACCAACTGGATATTCAATTCAAAAACCAAATTCAGTTTTTTAATTCAATAATGAAAAGATACCTAGAAAATCCCCAGATATTTGGAAACTGAGCAAGCTACTTCTAAATAACCAGTGAGTACAAGAAATCACAAGGAAGATTAGAAAATATTTAGAATTCAATGAAAATAAAAATACAGCATATCAAAATTTCAGGGATGCAGCTAATACAGTTCTTAGAAGAGAATGTATAATAACATGAGATGCTTATCTTAGGAATGATAAATATTCTATAAATATTCTAAACCAACTATCCAAACTTCAACCATAGGAAATTAGAAGAAGTGCAAACTAAACCCAAATTATTCAAAATAAGGATATAATAGAGTAGAAATCAATGAAATAGAAATGAACAAAAATATGGAGAATATCAATAAATCCAAAAGCTGCTTCTTTGATAAGTTCAATAAGATTGATAATGTTTAGAATGATGGATCCAGAAAAACCAAAGGAAGGGAGGGAGAGAGAAAAGACACAAAGAACATTTCCTACCCCAGGGACAGTCATCCTCAAAACGCATATCTAGCGATATTTTAAAATTACTAGGGATCAGTGATTGCTGTGTGCTGCCCGTTTTTTTCCCCTCTTCAAATGAGGCTGACTATTGAAGTTACCCTGTCTCTGTTCTATCAAAATAGGCTGTCAGGATAAGGGTAAACAGATAAGTCATCATTTTGTGATGGTCGTTTTGGGTTGTTTGGTTTCTTGTTTGGTGTTTGTTTTTATTTATAATTTTCCCAATCAGGAATCACGTCTGGAACTGATGAAACAAGATCACAAAATCCTGGACTCCGAGCCAATGCCTTGATTCCATGTGACTTTTGGGGTGTCTATTTTGAGAAAGGGTAAATGCATTTCCATGTAGGAGGAAAATAGAGGGCAACTAAGTAGATTGTATGATCTTCCCCCAAGCATTTATGGCTCGCTGTCTCAGTGTATAATTCTCTTCTGAAATATATTCCCTCTGAAAAATTATATATACTAACCAATGGCTAGGACTTGCAGAGCCTCCAAAGAGAGGAGATTTCCCACTAAAACAGCCTATTATTTCCTGGTTCATTATTGAAAGTCACCAGATGTAGCGCTCCAGAGACTAAGGGCATAGCACACTTTTGTGCGGCCTGACGCCTATGCAATTTGAGGAGCCATATTCAAAACAAAAAATGCAAAATTATAAAGTTAGGAATAAATCTTTATTTTCAATTAAAAGAGAAGTTTTAAAAAGTCACCAATGTTAAAGAGTTGCAAATTCGTCAGCCATCACAAAATCCAGAAAAATGCATCGTATTTTTATTCATTTCCTGGTCTGACACACACCTGTAACAATGTTTTCTACATTTATTTGTCTGCATACTCTTTGTCTTTTTTTTTTTTTTTAGCTGAGCCATCCTGCCACCTGTTGGAAGCTCAGCAGCTGCTCAGCTTGGGCCGGGAATCCAACCGGCAACCCTGTTGCTCAAAGCTCACATTCTTCAGAGAGCTCTTAACCAAATGAGCCACTCAGCCCTGATTGTCTTTTCATATACCATGATTTTGAAAGAAGAAGGAGGATGAGGAGGAGAAGGGGAAGAAAGGAAGGAAGGAAGGAAGGAAGGAAGGAAGGAAGGAAGGAAGGAAGAAAGAAAGAAAGAAAGAAAGAAAGAAAGAAAGAAAGAAAGAAAGAAAGAAAGAAAGAAAGAAAGAAAAGGATTCTTCCTAAAAAGAGGAAAAAAAATAAGTCTTTCCTTTAACTTCGTTGCGCAAAAGTGTGTGTTTTAATTACAGATAATTTAAATGGTTCTTTCAACTTCACAACTTCCTATTAGTATGTATTTTACAGTGACTAATCATAAATACTTTGAATTTATGACATTTATTAACTAATTCTTCATTGATATCCTTGTCGTAGAAGCCTAATGAGGATATTATGTTGGATCCTGAAATTTGATGTCATGATGCAGGTAAGTTGGCTCACTGGGTAGGAGAAATCCTCCTGGAAGCATATCCACACTGTGACAATAAGCAATAATTTATGCACAGAATGATGGAAGACTACATAAATATATCATACTAAACTCAAACTAAGCGTACATTAAATTCAATTTCCCCTCGACAAATGTTCTTACTGATATGCATTTGGAACCAGCAATTCCATTTATAAAAAATCTATCCCAAATATACAGTAGCAAAATTATTAAGTAATTTGTATGCAAGTCTATTATTTGTAATAGGAAAAGACTGTAAACAACTCAATTGTCACTAATGGGAGACTGGTTTTATAACATGAAGTACATCCACAAATGGAATGCTATGCAACTGTAATAAGAAAATAGAAATCTCTATGGACTGCTAGGCAGTGTCCTTCCAGATATGTTGAGAAAAACAGAAGTTGTATAATAGTGGGAATGGCATACTCTATTTTATCTAAGAAAAGGGGTGGCATTAAAAGAGAGATTTTGTAACTGTTACAGATACACACTAATCTTTTTATAGATGAAATGACCTTGGCTTTGTATTAATCTTTTATGTATATGGTGGGGGAAAAGAAAAATAAAGTGGATAAAGATATAGATGAATATAACTTCTGGTCTTTATCTTACAGATAAACTTAAACAATTGTACAAATATATGTTTATAAAGATGTACAATGCAGCATTGTTTGTAATAGCAAAACAAAACTGGAAATGACCAAAATTTCCCTCAGTAAAGTACTAGTTTAATTAATTATGCTACATACATACAGTGCAATTCACTCCCTTATCAGGCATGATCCTCTCTGGCCAAGAATAACAGATGAATTCTCTAATGAGTTTCCTGGGTCATCTCATGCAGTAAGTTGATTTTTCTTTAAGGAACATCTCCTCCATCTTATGCTAAAGAGTCATATGGCCTATGTGACATTCTCTACAGAGTCATGCCTCATAAATCTATGGTTTGTAAATTTGCTTATCATAAGCAACCCTAATCCAGGTATAGTCTACTTAAAGCATTCCATAGATAAAGGCTCTGTAGCTAACAAGTATTTTTAGCCTATTACCCAGAGGTTTAGTTTTGCTTTTATAGAGATTAAGTGGGATCACCTGCTTAGGTTTCTTTTCCTTGGGTTCATCCTCCCCAGTAGTAAGGAAAGAAATAGATCACAGGGCCCATATACATATGTTTACATCTGCATGAAACACTTCTTGCATAAGCACAGAAGATTATTAACAATGGTTTCAACTGAGAGGTAGCCCAGGGAATAAAAGGAGTAAAAAGAAAAATTTTTACTTTTCATCTATCCTCATCTGCACTGTTTGACTTATTTTAATACTATAAATATTGCCTTTAATATTTTCAAATTTGTTATTTTTTTAAAAGAAATAACTTGGATGAATTCATGGGTGAATAAATCCATAATGGGTTTAGAGAGTATCTGGGGAAAATTCCTAATATCCCTGTCATTATGCTCTTTGGTACCGCCATCAGAAATATACCCCTAAACTGTATGACCTCAGGTTTGACCCACTGTAGCAATTTAGGCTCCTGAAAATTTCTTCCAATTTCCTCACCACTCCCCTCTCCCAAAACTTTATTGTAATTGGTGCTTTCCAGCCTTCTCTTGGCTACTGATAATGAAAATGCATTATCTTCATTTTCTTCATTCGCATCCCTCACTCTTAGAGCTTTTAAGTATCTGTGGGGGTCCAGCCTCCGCGGAGTCCAGGGATTCCCTCGGGTGGGACGGAGTCGGTGAGGAAAAAAAGAAAAGAGAGAAATAAAGAGAGAAAGAGAGCGGAGACACCGGAAAAGGTTTCTCAGGAGTGTCACACTTTAATGCAATAACATGTCCGTTTTATAGGGACTCATGTACATGTGTTTGGTGGTTTGTAGTTCCCAGGATTTTCAGTCTTTTCTCCCCTGCAATTGCTCTCTCCAGGGTGTTCTGTACTTACTCTTCCATTAAAGGATTACCTTGTCTTTATTATAATTGCCATGAAACCCAGACTTAGTTTCTGTATATCACCTAAAAAATGTTTATCATGACTATCTTATGTTAAGGATTGACATATTTTTACATATTGCCTAAAGAATGTTTACTATAGCTACCTTGACTATCTAGAAATTATCCTAAATCCTAGCAGCTAAACACAATCATAAAACTCACAGGACATATACTTGAGCTATACTAAAAGACTACGGGTGGCTGTGTTTAGGGTAAAAGCATCTAAAATCTATTCCTATGTAAATACAATACCTAGCAATCAAAAGGGTCTCACACCTCTCTTATCCTACAGAGGGCTGCATCTGTTTCTCAGTCAAAACTTCACTATCTGTTGCTGCAACAAGGCACTGGGCAAAGGAATTCACACAAGGCTAATTAACAAACCCATGGTCAGCCGCTGTCTTTGAGCTGCCTCTTACCCAGAACTCTCATGGCCTGAAGACTTTTAATCTTCAAGGAGACTATTCACAGCAGGGCCCTTAGGCAAATGCATCAGCTTCTCACAGGCCTGAGTTTTCTGGCCTGAGTTTGTCAGAGGTCTGTGTCTCAGTTTCCAAGGGGCTTGAGTCCCCAATATCTCAGTTCAGGGGTCCCCACAGAACTACTGCCTGGCTTAGGTTGTCTCCCCTCTTTTCTAGATCTTACCCATCTTTGGCTGCGTAGTTAGCTCATTGGAGTATCACAGGAACTTGCCACAAATGCAGTGAATATATTGTCTCCTATACGAGGAAAGGCACATGGGTTCATAGAGGCAGGAGATATTACATGACCAACCATAAGGCAGTACCCCTAATATCCAGTGCTGAGCAGGGCAATGTGGCCTTGTCAGACACTGGGGGGCTGTCGGCTTCCCACAAGTATCCATCTTCAAAGTCACTGTCACCTGTGAATACCATAAGTTACTTCTTCCAAAGACTTTTAATGATTTCTTGAAAAGTGCTATTTACTCTAGCCCCCTCTTAGTACTTCAAGGCTGGTTATCTCAGCAGGGTAATGTTGAGCTCTTGGCTATTTTACCCTTCTCCAAGTATTTAGCTTATTTTTGTATTCCACAGGTTACTATAAAGCATAAAAATATACTTCATAAGGATAAAAATATACTATTATTATACACAATATGTACAGTTGTGATTATTAATTTTACATGTCAACTTGACTGGACCACAGGGTGACCAGATATTTGGCTAACATTATTTCTGGGTGTGTCTATGAGGGTGTTTCTGGAAGAGATTAGCATTTAAATTGGTGAACTGAACAAAGCAGCCTGCCCTCCCCAAGGTGGATGACAATCACTTAGTTCACTGAAGACCTGAATAGAACAAAAAGTTGGAGGAAGGAAAATTCTCTCTGCCTGACTACTTGAGCTGGAACATCGGTCTTCTTGCGACCTTGGACTGGGACTTACACCAGCAGCTCCCCTGGTTCTCAGGCATCCGGACTCAGACTGGAACTGCACCACCCACTTTCCTGGGTCTCCTCTCCAGAGAACCCTAACACAACAGTACATCAAATTGAAAGAGCATTCAGGGCCGGCCAAGTGGCGCATTGGTTAAGAGCTGGTTTTGGGATGCCAGCGGCCCCGGTTCGGATCCCACATATGAGGGCCAGTGACACTACCCTCTACAGCTAACAACAGCTCCACCTGGAGCTGGGCTGTGCAAGCCCCGGCAACGATGTAGGCTGCAGCCCCTGCTGCAGTGGGCTGCCATAGGCTACAGTGAGTGGCTGGCAGCCAGCGTGAGCTGCCAAGAGCCGCGGTGAGCAACCATCCAGAGACTGGCAACCGATCTGCCTCATCCGGGAGGAGTGCAATGATGATACCAATATGGGCCAGTGAAGCCACGTCCCCCACAACTAGACTGAAGAACAAGGAGACAGCAACTTGTCTGTTCCTCTTCCCCGATACCCCAACGCTGTTCCCCTCCCCCAATTCCCCAATAACATCTTTAAAAAAAAAAAAGAAAGAAAGAAAGAGCATTCAGAATTTAAGAAGACACAATGAAATGGAAAGGTATTCTGCAATCATGGATATGAGGAATCAACATTGTTAAAGTGACCATGTTACCCAAAGCAATATACAGATTTAATGCAATCCCCATGAAAATCCCAATGTTATGTTTTTTAATAGAACAACAACAACAAAAAATCATGCGATTTGTATGGAACTACAAAAGACCAAATAGCGAAGGAACCCTGAGAAAAAAGAACAAAGCTAGAGGTATCATACATACTTCCTGACTTCAAATTATACTACAAAGTGACGAAATTCAAAACAGCATTGTACTGGCAGAAAAACAGACATACAGACCAATGGAACAGAATTGAGAGCCCAGAAATAAACCCGCATATATATGCCCAGATAATTTTTGACAAAGCAGCCAAAAACATATAATGGAGAAAAGAAAGCTCTTCAATAAATGATGCTGAAAAAATTGGAAATCCATATGGAAAAAAAATGAAACTACACAGCTACTTGTCACCATACACAAAAATTAACTCAAAATAGATCAAAGACCTAAATATAAGATCTGAAACAGTAAAATACATAGAGAAAAACATAGGTACTAAACTTATGGACATTGGTCTTAGAGATGATTTTATGGATTTGACTTCAAAGGCAAGGGAAATAAAAGCAAAACCAAATGAATAGGACTCTATCAAGCTAAAAGGCTTCTGCAAAGCAAAAGAAACAATTAACAAAACAAAAAGCAACCAATCAAATGGGATAAAATATTTGCAAACAGCACCTCTGATAAGGGGTTAATATCTAAAATATATTTACAAAACTTATACAACTCAACAACAAAAAAGCAAACAATCTAATGAGAAAAATGAACAGAGGACCTGAACAGTTCCAAAGAAGACATACAAATGACCAACAGATACATGAAAAGATGCTCAACTTCACCAGCTATTAAGGAAATGCAAATCAAAACCACAATGAGATATCACCTCACACTTGTTAGAATTGCAATCATCAACAAGACAAGTTGGAAAGGTTGTGGGGGAAAAGGAACCCTCATACACTGCTGGTGAGAATGTAAATTGGTACAGCCACCATGGAAAAGAGTATGGAGGTTCCTCAAAAAATTAAGAATAGAATTACCATATGACCCAGCAATCCCTCTTCTGGGTATCTATCCAAAAACATTGAAAACATTTATTCTTAAAGATATATGTACCCCTGTATTCATTGCAGCATTAGTTCTGGTGACCAAAACATAGAAACAACCAAAATGTCTTTTGATAAATGATTGGATGAAAAAGATGTGGTACATATATATAATGGAATACTACTCAGCCATAAGAAAAGATGAAATACTGCCATTTGTGACAACATGGATGGATTCTGAGAATATCATGCTAAGCAAAATAAGTCAGACAGAAAAAGTCAAAGACCATAAGATTTCACTCATATGTGGGATATAAAACTGAAAGCAACAAATGAACAAGACAACCAAAAACTCATAGACACAGAAAATGGTGTATGGTGGTTACCAGAGAGGAAAGCTGATGAGGGTCAAATATATGGTGACAGATTTGACTTTGGGTGATGAACATACAATGTAATATACAGATGATGCAACAAGTGCTGGCGGGGCTGTGGGGAAAAGGGGATCCTGCTACACTGTTGGTGGGATTGCAGATTGGTGCAGCCACTATGGAAGTCAGTATGGAGGTATCTCAAAAAACTGTAAATGGAGCTACCTTTTGGCCCAGCAATTCCACTCCTAGATATTTATCCTGAAAAACCCAAGACACTTATTCAAAAAAATTTATGCACCCCTATGTTCATAGCAGCGCTATTTACAATAGCTAAGATTTGGAAACAACCAAAATGCCCATCGGTAGATGACTGGATTAAGAAACTGTGGTATATTTATACAATGGAGTATTACTCTGCTATAAAGAAGAATGAAATCGTACCATTTGCAATGATATGGATGGACCTAGAGACTATTATGTTAAGTGAAATAAGTCAGTCAGAGAAAGACAAATACCATATGATCTCACTCATATGTGGAATCTGAAAAACTGAATGAATGAGCAAAGTAAACAGAAACTGTCTCATAGATATAGAGGAAAAACAGGGTTGCTAGTTGGGAGGGGAATGGGGATGAGGGAGAAGGGGAAGGGATTAGACAGCAAAAATAGGCAACTACAATATTGCCACTGGGATATGCAAGACAGTTCGGGGAATATAATTAATAATGTTGTAAATATTTTGTGGGATGTCAGATGGTCATATGTCTTGTTAGGGAGACCATTTCATGGATGGAGTAGAGGCTTGATCACTGCACTGTACACCTGAAGCTGAGGTGGTATAATATTGTATACCAACTGTAATTGACTATATAGATAGTTATGGGATGTGGATTATAATGTGGAAGGGAGTCAGAGGAAGTGTAATAGATATATATGATATGGGGGAGAGGAGTGGGGTGGCTAAATGGGGGAGGGGGGTTGTCACTTTGAGGGGTAAAAAGTGTAACTATTGCACTGTGTTGTACACCTGAAACTAATTTAAAAAAAATAAAAAATAAAATAAAATAAAATATATATATATATATATATATATATATATATATATATATATATATATACACACAGATGATGTATTAATAAAGTATGCACTTGATGCGGCCAGTCAGGTGGCACAGTTGGTTAACAGTGCAAGCTCTGAGCAACAGGGTCGCTTCAATTCCCACACAGGCCAGAGAGCTGCACCCAAGCTGAGCTGCTGCTGAGCTGCCAACAGGCAGCTGGATGGCTCAGCAGGTGAAAGCACGTGCTCTTAACAACAAGGTTGCCGGCTCAAATCCTGCATGGGATGGTAGTGGGCTGCTCCCCCTGCAACTACATTGAAAGCAGCGACTGGACTTGGAGCTGAGCTGCACCCTCCAACTAAGATTGAAGGACAACAACTTGACTTGGAGTTGATGGGTCCTGGAAAAACACAATGTTCCCTTCCCCAATGCCCCAACACTGCTCCCTTCCCCAATTCCCCAATAAAATCTTAAATATATAAATTATGCACTTGAAATCTACATAATTTTATTAACCAATGTCACCCCCAATAAATTTAATAAATTTTTTTTAAAAAGAAATCAGAGAGCACTCATGGACTTTTGAGTCTTAGTCCTTGCTACATGACTTTGGGGAAATTTTCTAACCACTCAGAGTCTCAGTTTCCTATATATAAATTAGGGAAAAGGTCACCTACCTCATAGCATTATTGTGGAGATTCAGAAAAATAATATTTGCAAACCTCACACAGAGTATGTATTCAATAAATAGTGCTTATCATTAATTATATTCTAGCTAAAGACAGGCTTTAGCAAAGCTGTCATTTTCACATTGCTATCCTAATTTGTATTCTTTCCACGAAGACCAGCAGGCATGGGAGCTAGGTCTGGCCTTCTAACCTCTGGAATTCAGTAGTGGAATTCCATCTAACGTCTGGAATAAAATTAACAGTGATGAGTATCGTCTCTATTCAGTTTCCTTTATATCAACCACTGCCAATAGCCATCATGATCTCTGCTTCCAAAACACTTCAGGAATGAGCAAGCCAACTCCTGCTGCTATGAGGTTGAGAGTTTCTGAGAGTTTCTGGGATCAGATTTCAAACACAGGACTTGTGGCATGCTGGGGGGACCCCTAAGCAGAATCACAACTGCACAAAACTACAGAAAACAATCACTGGGGGAGCAGAAATAGTGTGTTTTTCTCTGAGCATCTCTCTTTTCATTAAAGAAACACTGACAAAGAGAAAAGAACCATGTTGCCAATAAAGCAGAGTTTTTGCTAAGCAGACACTTCACTGTGGCTGCCTGCAAGTATCTCATGATCTTCACAACCAGGTCAAGAAAAGGTTCAGATGGTGGGGCTCAGCAAGCAGATACAATAGGTAAGGGGAAGTGGGGGGTGGGAAGGAGCTGGGTGGGTGGTTAAATTCTTTAACTTAAAGTGTTTAATTCCCTTGCTGAGAATAAATAGAAGACTGAGCTGCCATCAGAGCTGTTGATCCAGGACCCCTTGACATTTGAAGTCTTCTCCATTTAAAAAACAAAGTATTTTGAAACAAAACTCACTGAACAAGCCCTTGGAAGTAAGAATGGGGAAGACTCTTTGGGTGGTCTTCTTTTCAAGTGGAGTCCCTTCTTTTTGGAAAGCTACAGACTCACCAATCGTAACCCTCTATGGAATAAATTGAATGAATTCATGTCTCCCTTGTTTTTCCCTAACAAACCTTCCAGAATCTTATACTCCAACTGACCAAGGCATTTTCCTCTGCACCACAAACCCTTAATGCAAAGACACCACCACGAGTGCATCTCCAAATGTATTGTCAAAGGTAAATAAATACATTCCCATAGCATAATTTTTTGCTAAATATGGAAATCATACAGGAGGCAGAGATTTGAGTTTCAGGGATTTAGAAGGGGGAGTTGAGTGGAGGATGGAGGGAAGGAACAGCTGATGATAGCATAATAAAGTCTAAAAAACAGGATCTCAAATCAGAAAAGCATGTGTCCAAGTCTCAGCTCCTCCAATCACTGCCTCTTTGACAGAAATAACATAAGTAAGTTATTTAATCTCCATAACTTCCATTTCTTCATCTGTAAAATGGAGGAAAGAACCATTACCTGTAGCTTTGTGGTGATGATTAAATGCCTAGAAAGACCTTAGAAACAGGCTCAGTAAAAGGTAACTAGTTTTAACAATTATTATTATGAAAGTTTTAAATTAAATACTATTTAAAATAAAATCAAAAGGGCCTATAAACATTAAAACACACACTCAACAATCTTAAAGGAAGATATATTCAGTGAAGGTCAGAAGGAAAGAAGAAAGCAAGAGAAGGAGACTAGTAGGAGGGAAGGGGCAGTGTTAGCAATGGAAGGGGGGACTCCAGGGAAAGTCTCTAGTTGGGTACCACATGCACTGGGTCCTGGGGGGGGGGGGTAGGTGAGGACAGCAAAAATGGATACATTTCCTCCAAAACATCTAAAATGTGAACTTCTGCCTCTTATCTCCAGATTTATCTGTGACAACTAATGCTATCTCCTTCCCTCCTCACCAGTTTTAACTATTCAGCTTTAAATAATCTCAATTTGGGGGACCCCAAATTTATCCCTTTAGGAGAAAAGCTAAGCCCCAAGTAATTAATATTTCCACAACTCCCCACTCTGGCTTTACCACCCTTACCCACAATTGTTCTTTCTCAACCACTACCCCTACTTTCCAAAGAAGTCATGAGGAAAATGACTGAAATCTCTTTTCTCAGGCTTTCTCACCATAAAAAAATGTTCGTAGTGACAAAGTTGGTGCAGAGTTGAGCTATATACAGGGGGAACCTGCCAGGAAGAAATGATCAACTCAAAAATATCTGCAAGATACCATGGCTTATTTGAAAGTTATTTAAATTCAGTGTTATTGTTAGAGAACTAAAGCAAAGAAACTGTTGTTTTGTAAAAAATTGCTCCTCTGAAAACCACACTTATAAACCTGGAAGAGGGCCAGTCGAGTGGCACGTTGGTTAACAGTTGGCTTGGGATGCCAGCTCTGCCCAGCAGAGCCCCGGTTCGGATTCTACATGAGGGTGAGTGATGCTGCGCCCTCTACAGCTAAGATGGTGAACAATAGTTGGACCTGAAGCTGGGCTGCCATGATTCTCCGGCAACAGCGTAGGCTGCAGTGGGACTGCAGTGGGCTGCCATAAGCTACAGTGAGTGACCAGCAGCTGGCATGAGCTCACATGAGCCTCCGTGAGTGGCAGTCCAATGGACGGCGAGCGACTGCCTCACCCGGGAAGAGCACAATGATAATACCAACATGGGCCAGTGAAGCAACGTCCTCCACAACTAGACTGAAGAACAAAAGGACAACAACTTGCCTGTTCCCCTTCCCCAATTCCCCAACACTGTTCTCCTCCCCCAATTCTTCAATAAAATCTTTAAAATTAATAGTAATAATAATAATAACTGGAACAAAGAAATGGTATGTTTTAAGTGCAAAAACACTGAGCCCTTTCCAATCCCTCTTTCCTTTGTTAGTGACGTGATTCTTTGTTCTGGAGTCTAGAATGACACGGGGGAACACTGTCCAGGTTAGCTTTCGAGATCATTCCCTGCTTTTCTGTCAAATCCCTTTTCTTCACATTTGCATACCTTGGAATAAACTTTCTTGTTAAATACATTTCCACCAAAAGTGAGAAGCTGGGAAGCCGTTTTATTCTTGAGCAGTTTTATTCTTTCCCAATTGCCCCCTTATTATCCCTACTGAGAATTTTAGCATTCTATTAAACTCAATCTGCCACTTTAGAGGTGAATGATTGACTTTAATACGTTTATGCCTTTTATTGTAATCTAGATTCTGGAATTAAATCAAATGTAATGGAAAAAACAGAATTAAGATAACTGGGCTCTAGTCCCAGGACTGCCAATAACTAGTTGTCTGACCTTGGGAAAGCCTTCAACTTCTCTGCAATTCCATCTATAAAACAAGGTGGTTGAAAGACAGAATCTCTATATACCTTGTGGCTCTAAAATTCTATGCTCTTATGAATAAGGAACCCTCAGATAAAAAAGCTAACTAGTTGTTGGTGGTAATTTTCTCACCTAGTTAGTTAGGCTCTAACTGACCAGAACCTGGTACAATATTTCCTTCAAAACATAACTGTCCTTTAAAAGAACAACAGAAGAAAGGAGGAGAAAAGCCCTCTTGGAGTGAGCTGTCAGCCTCAAAAGAGGCAGCTATAGGGGAAAATGGGACAATAGTAAGGAAAATGACTGAAATGGCTCTCCCCATCCCCTTCTCTCCATAAGAAAAGTTGTAGTGAAAAGGGAATATGGGAATAATATTCTCTTTCAGCTATGCAGGGATATCCTTGGGGTTGGGGGGTGGGGGTGGGAGTGATCAAACAACTCAATGGATTGATCTATTTCTTTTAACTTCATCTTTTCTTCCTTTAAAAATGCACCTTGCTCTCTCTTCATCTCTGCCTCATTGTAAAGGAAAAGAATATTGGCACTTTCCTTTTCTTCCTTATCAGTTCAGGCAAGTGATTCTTCTGCAAAAAGGAAAAGGAAATCAAACAGAAATAAGCTTCTGCTTGGGGAAAAGAAATGATCAGGGTGGGTGAGTTGTCAAAAAATGACTGTATGGATGCTACACTTATTAAAAACTGATGGCTTGCAAATCTTCAAATCTAAAAGAGAACTTTGAACTGAGGAGGCAGCAAAAAGCTAGTACAAATCTGAGAGATACGAGGAGCTTTGGATTTTTCCTTTGTTTTTGTTTTTGAGTCCCTTCATGGATCCTGTAAAAGAAGCTGGAAAAAACAGGAGCTGAAGGTTCATATTAAAGCGTTCACTGCCTTTAGCAAAATCATATCTCTTTTTTCATTGGCAGAGGTGACAATAAAAGGCTGGGTAGGAAATTGACTCATCTAAGGAGTTGAGTAGAAGTTATTCTCTGAGAGCAAATCAGATGATTTTTTATTTGGAAAAAAAAAATTGATTGTGTAAAATGAGATGGGCTCAAGAATGTAGATTTGTTTTCTATAGGAAGGGTCAGAGTGAATAATTTTACTGGTCTCAAAGCTCCCATATAGCACAGATGAAAGCTATAGTCTCTTGTCCTTCAAAAAAAAAAGAAACAAACAAACAAACAAACAAAAGAAAAAGGATTGTTGTAAATGCTCAGTGTATGGGTTGTGAAAGACCAACCCACCTACATGTACAAAAGTTCTGCAAATTATAGGGCGGATGTGGGGAGATTTCCTTATGGTCACCTGGCTTTGGGTCCTACTCCTACTTAAAGACCTCTCTTGATCTCCCAGTGTTGCATCATCCTAATTCACATTGTGGCAACCTGATTTGCAACTCACCTCTTTCCCTAGTTTTATTAGTCAATAAATAAACAAAGAAAAAAATAAAAACCATATCTTGAGGCAGTGAGCATGTTTGATGCCCATGCACATAGATGGCTTTCCTGAAGGTAGAACGTTCCTGGCCCCCCAGGTAAAAGTTGTAGGAACAGACCTGAATTTGACCTACAGCCTGGAGCACGGCTACTGCAACCAAAACTACTGACACATGAATAAAAAAATAAATGTTTGTTTTTGAAAGCCAACAGTAGATTTGGGGATTGTTTGTTGTGTAAAATCATTTTAGCAAAAGCCAACCTAAAGAATTCTCTGGGAAAGGAAGTGTATATGACAATACTACAAACAACTTCAAATTAATCATTAGACATCCTTGTTCTAAAAGACCTTTGGATAACCAACCACTCGGGGGGTTGTCAAGGTCCAGGTCAACATATGGAATTCCCCACCCTGAGTCATCACAAAGACTTGTATTGCTCTCCTAATTCTGTTCTGTCCCACACGTCTCTCTCCAAGATCCCTACGCCACACTCCCAATTCTAAAATATCCTGGATATATTATGAGGAATAAGCAGGTGCTCTTGACCCACTGCCCTTCAACTCAGCACTAGGCCACCCATTTATTATTCTAGCCTACTAAGGAGTCCAGGGGCTCTCCTATATACAGAAACATCCTTATTGAAGGACAGAGGTGTTCTGGTCACAATGATTTTTTTTTTCTTCCTATTATATACTCCTACATGGAAGAGATAAGCAATGTTTTGTTTTTTTGTGTGTGTGTGTGTGTTTTTCTGAGGGCAGTGTCACTGGCCCTCATAGGTGGGACCCGAACCGGGGCTGCTGACCTCCCAAGCCAGCGCTTAACCACCGCGCCACTCGGCCGGCCCGAGATAAGTAATGTTAAGTTCTAACTAAAACTAGGAGAGATCTTGCAGGATTCCACACAGGAAGTCAATTTATCTCTTCCTCTCTTGTCTCCCCTTTCCCTTGCCTCCGTCAGCAATTTCTGATCCCTCTTTTTTGCCAAGCCAATATCTTCTACGGATGTGGTGAATACAATACATGTTACCAATTAGCAAGGAAAGTTCCCTCTTGTTTCCCCTTAAAGTTCAACTTGCATTAAGCAATGAGAATTTAGCCATCAATAATTAAGACTGTCCCTGGGAAACACTTCCACAGAAGCTAACAGTGGTGATTTCTGAAGAATAAAGCAGAAAAGGGTTTTCTAGCTACAGTGATTTTCTTTTTATATCTTCACAACCCCAAGGAGAAATGGACAGCCATTTTACCAAGTTCCAGCAGCAATTCCGGTGCCCAGGTGGCATGATTATCACAAAATACGCCAACAGGGTGCCCCAGTTTAGGCCAAGTACTAAATAACACGTCATTCTTAAAATAAATGACAATATCTTTTAAAATTTAAAAGCCACTTCACTTTGATTCTAAAATTAGATGGTTGAGTTTGACCTTAATTTTCTTATCAGCGGGGCAGTTCTGGTTCAGCCACAAATCACTAACTGACAGCCCTCACCAAACAGGGAAGAGGATAGCAGGTAGAGGAAGGATAACCTTGACTTTCCATTTGTGCACATGTGCATGCGCGCGCGCACACACACACACACACACACATACACAATTACAGGAACATTGGAGGGAAGAAGTTTCTTCTTCCTTCTCCTGATAAAGAGAGGAAACTTGAGTCTATTTATTTGTCAGATTTCCAAATTCCACTTTACTCCTAAGAACATACGAGCATTTTTCAGATTTAAAAATCACAGTGTAGACAATCATCTCAAGCATCAAAATAGAACTGCAAAGAAGGCCAGCTGGTTCAAGCTAGGAAAAGATGTATTAAGAAAGCTGGAACGCTTCTGAGTTTCTATGCCAGCCAACATGAAGGCAATTGACTGTGGATAAGATTGGGGGCAGGGTTGTGGGAGAGGAAAGAATCTTAAAAAAGAGAGTCTTTCAGGAGCCTAGAAGAATGAGATTGCTTGCAATTTGTTTCAATGAACTGTAGTGGTGAATGACTCTTGTCCTACAAGGTGCAAAGTATGAGCCAGCTTAATCATAAACCAGATCTGTGGCTCTAAACTGCTAAACAGCCTTTTTATTTCTGAAGAGGCATAGAAACTTAAGGTATATAAAATAGATTCAGCTATTTCCTTGGCATGACAACCTAGAACAAGGGTCAGCAAACTGCAGCTCACGAGCCACATGCAGCTCTTTGGGTACGTTCTGTCTCAAAAGTTTGCCGACCCCTGGAAGAGTCAATCCTGTCCCTCACAACAATTTAAAAATTATTCAAGAGCCATAAATATACCTTTACATAATCACCATTATGTGAATAATATCCTTTAAAATTTTTATAAATAAAACTATAATAGTTTTATTTTCATTTTTGATTTTACTTCAGAGCCGCACACTCACGAGCTACAGTTTGCTGACCCCTGGCGGCACTTCTGTCTCAAAGGTTTGCCAACCCCGGACTAGAATATTAAAAGACCATAGAGAAATACCATCAACAGAGCTTCTTTCCAGAGCTATTAAAATTGAGGAGAAAGAGTGAAATGGAAAAGTAAGAGCTTCCCCACCGGAATTTGGGAAATTGGAACCATGTTTTGGGAGACTCTGTCATTGTAGGGGAGTGAGGCCACTTTCCTCTCTTCCTCTCATTAATCAAGACTAATATCCAATCAGCTGTAAGTTCTGTAATATGGATTCATTCTTTCATTCAACAAGTATACATTGAGAAACTAAAATGTGCCTGGCTATATCCTAGATACATCCACTAAAGAGATAAATAAAACAAGGAGCCTCTCTTCTAACAGAGGGATATCTAAACTTAGAGAGTCAGGGAAGGCTTTCTGGAAGAGACAATATAACCGGTGTCTTAAAGGAGGATTAGAAGTTAGCCAGGCACAGAAAGCACATGTGCAAAGGCACTGAGGTAGAAAGTAGTCCCTGGAACTCTGAAGACACTGGCATTTGCTAGATGACCTTAAGAAAGACTTTCTTACTGCTAATTTCCAATAAATTTTGTCTCAAAGAAAAAGTAATAAGAGGAAAATCGATAACTAAGGCTTGTACTTTTATGAACTTATAGTGTAATAGATTCCCTAAGTTACTACTTAATCAACCTCATTTATGAGGCCTTAATGAACAATTGATTCTATCACTTACGGAACAAGGCCTGTGTGCAGACAAGCTGAAGTCCCCTTCTCAAAAAACCATGATAATACTAAAAATTTTAAATGGCCTATGAGTGCCCCAAATAGGCAATGTGAGTTCCCGCAGCTCAAAAAGATGTTTACCATACATTTACCAATTAGAAATTCACTTCTCTTTTTCAAGGGCAGAGGAGGAAGTGAATATAGTAATACTATAAACCATTTAGTCCCTAGTGTTTTCCTTATTTCAATCAATAGAGGCACCATTCTCTCAGTCAACCAACCTTTAGAATTATCCTTAATTTCAGTCTCACTCTTTATTTGATTTTATTTGAGGCCAAGCTTTGAATTATCATACAGGTTCCCTGTGGGAAACAACAGAGACTGATTCTGGTTGATTGAAGCACCAACAATTTTTAAAAAAAAAGTTTATTATAAGGACAATGAGTAGCTCACTGTGGCAGACGATATAGACTGACTGTTCTTTCCTCAACTTATTTTTCATGGTCCACTTCTGTGGTAGAGGTTGGATACTCCAAATATTCACGAAATACTCATTTCCCTCATTTCCCACATTTCCATGCAGCTAGTTGACCATATTACTCAGCATCTTTATTAAGATGTAAACCTAAGTCGGCTGTAGCTTTCAGGAAAGCTATAGCTTCCCTGGCAAAACGGAAAAGTACAGTCTCCTCTTCTTCCTGTCTTAAACAGGGACTTCAGTGTTAGGGAAAGGCCAAGAGAACCTTGACACTGTCAACCTGTTGAACATATGGCAGTAGTTACTTAACTCTAGACTTCCTATTTCGTGGGGAGAAATTCCCCTTTTGTCCTAAGCCACTGCTAGTTGTGATTTCTGTTATTGCAGCTGAACAAAGGCCTAACTGACACAGTGGGAGGGCTCAAGTCTAAGCAGCGAGCACCAACGCCCAAAAGCGTACCACAGAACTGGTCTAGGAAGGGCCATCCATCTAGTCAATGTTGCTCTTTATCCTACTGCCATTTCTGCTCCAGAAGTGTAATCTTACTTCAACCATGACCACCACTGTCAATGCTGTCACTTCTGTGTTAAGCACCAAATACACTGTGGTTTCAGCTAGTTGGTGGCACCTGGGTTCCCTGCATGTCTTAGCTGCAAGTGAAGCTTAAAAGGTGAACATCAGGCATTTTTGACTGTTACAGATTTATAAGATGGGGAATTCTGCCCTACATAGGAAAGTGTCTCAAATGTTGGGCAAAAGGAATGTGCACCTTACCTTGCCAATCCTGTAACCTCCTTAGATCATACTTTACCCACTATTATGGACCAAATGTTTATGTCCCCCAAAAAATTCACATGTTTAAATTCTAAGCCCCACTGTGATGGTATGACGATATAGGGCCTTCCCTAGTATGGATTTACACTTTACTTATACTACTCAATAATTACTGTGAGTTTTTCATATGAAAACTCTTTTCATTTTTTAATTTTGGAAAATTATCAATAATAAGCTTTTCCAAAATGGGTTCTTTGTAGTTGAATTAAATTCTCACTTTCTGAGGGCCGGCGGAGTGGCACAATGGTTAAGAGCTGGCTTGGGAAGCCAGCGGCCCCGGTTTGGTCCCACATATGAGGGCCAGTGACACTGCCCTCAATAAATAAATAAATAAATAAATAAATAAATAAATAAATAAAATTTTTTAAAAATTCTCATTTTCTGGAACTCACATAAAAGAATAATAATAATAATAATAATAATAACAATAATAATAGATAATAGATAAATTTAAAAAAAAAAAAACAAGGGGGCCTTTGGGAGGTGATTATGTCCTGAGAGGGAAGCTCTCATAAATGGCATTAGCAACCTTATGAATGAGTCCCTCCTCCTCCTGTCATACAAGAACTGAGAGAGAAGACGGTTGTTTATAAACCAGGAAGCAGGCCCTCATCAGACAATGAATCTGCCAGCATCTTGATCTTAGGCTTCCAAGCCTCCAGCACTGTGAGGAAATAAATGTTTGCCACCATAAAGTATATGGTATTCCTGTTATAGCAGCCTGAACAAACTAAAACACCCACTAATCTCCAGCCACTGCATATGAAGCCATTTAAATCATTTGAAATTGAAATGTCTCTGAAATCTGAAATATAATACAGCCCCCTTCCCTGGCAACTTTCTCAGCACCTTCCTTCCTCTTCCTATTCTCATAAATGGAGCTGAAAAATGATGGACAAACTGTACAGGTTTTAAATTGACAGAATTTGGGGAAAACTGGATGTTAGTCATACAGGGAAATGAATCTAAAACATTTTGGGCATGGGCAACAGTAGGGTAGATGTTGATATCAACTCATAGAGGGAATTAAGAATGAGGAGAGGATTTTAAAAGCAAAAATCACCATGTCAGTTTGGGGACATCTAGGGTTCAGGTGTTCTACACATTTGGTTCATAAATGCAGAGATCCAAAAAGAAACTTTCTCCAAAGCTCAGGAGCCAGTGATCAGCCTAAACTAAACTCATCCTCTGAGAGGCAAGGGGAGGCAGAAAGCTAAGCGATTGAACCGGAGGCTGTGAGAGAAGAATACAAAGGTTAAGACACTTGAATCAAACACAAAAGTCTCCTATCAACCCAAGGAGCTTGTTTTGATGCTGCTGCAGAGAAATAGCAGCCCCAGAGTTATTTGGTACCCTACTGAAACCTCTTGCTGTCTGTAAAATAAAACCAATGCAACAATTATTGATTGAACATTGTGCTGCTGCTATGAAACACTAGACTGTCTCTGTCCTCAAAAATCTGAATCCTAACAATATTATTATTAAATTGTTAATGTGTATTAAGCTCTTGCCATTGGACAGGTTAAAATATTTAATCCTCATAGCAACCTGCAAGATAGATTCGATCAGCACCCCCATGTGCAGATAGGTAAACTGAGGCTAGGTTTAATAACTTGCCCAAAGACACAAGAATGGTAAAGGGCAGCACTTAAAATCTCCTTCAAGAGATGAATCAAAATTTATAAAGATTCTGGGGCTGGCCAAGCGGCGCATTGGTTAAGAGCTGGCTCGGGACACCAGCGGCCTGGGTTCGGATCCCACATATGAGGGCCAGTGACACTGCCCTCTACAGCTAAGATGGTGAACAACAGCTCCACCTGGAGCTAGGCTGCTGTGAGTCCCCAAGGATGGCATAGCTGCAGCCCTGCTGCAGTGGGCTGCCATAGGCTACAGTGAGTGGCCAGCAGCCAACGTGAGAGGCCAACACCCAGCGTGAGTGACTGGCAGCCGGTGTGAGCTGTCAAGAGCTGCTGTGAGCAGCCGTCCAGAGGCCAGAGACCAATCTGCCTCATCCAAGAAGAGCATAATGATGATACCAACATGGGCCAGTGAAGCAATGTCCTCCACAACTAGACTGAAGAACAAAAGTACAGCAACTTGTCTGTTCCCCTTCCTGGGTTCCCCAATGCTGTTCCCCTCCCCCAAGTCCCCAATAAAATCTTAAAAAAAAAAAAATTAGGGGGAGAGGGTAGTCACTTTGTAAGGGATGAAAAAGATAACTATTGCATTGTTTTGTACATCTGTAACTAATAATAATAATAATAATAATAATTTTTAAAACGTTTTTAAAAAATTATAAAGATTCTAAAATTGTTTCAGTTAATAACAAATGTCTTTGAATCAATAAATGAATGAGGGAAAATCCTCAAGTTGCTCCTAGGAAGTGAGAAGGAGCAAGTCTGGGGAAATGAAGAGGCTATTACTTGAGATCATGTTTACTTTCTATAAATAGGACAGAAAACTTTTGGACCATTATACTTAAGATGGCATTTTATACACTGGACTACAATTCAACCCACACACAAAGTGAGGATTTTAAACAGAACTTTTCTTCCCCGGGCACTAAATATAAAATCTTCACATAACACCAAGAGTGTGACAGTGAGGGTGAGAAACTAGAACACAAAATCTCAAATGACTTTTTTAAAACTATTGTACTAAATCATGTTTGTGTTGATTTGGGAAATACATTCATTCACCAAATACATATCCAGTTCCTACTACATACCAGAGTCTGTGCTAGGCATTGGGAATGGGGCGAAGGCGGAGGAGGGGGATACAGGCTACTTACAAAGAGTTAAAGAAAACCTGTATTCATATAATTTTCCTGCATGTATATAACTGTAGCTTTTTATATTCATGGGTAATTTTGAAACTTAACCCAAAGAGTTGTATAAAAACAACAGAGAGAAAAAGTACCAAAGGGCAAATGCCTAGAAGACATCTTTAAAGAATGCCTCCAGGGCCCGCCGAGTGGCACGTTGGTTAAGAGCTGGTTTGGGGATGCCAGCGGCCCTGTTCAGATCCCACATGTGAGGGCTGGTAACACTGCCCTCTGCAGCTGACAGCGGCTCCACCTGGAGCTGGGCTGCATGAGCCCCGGCGACGGTGTGGGCTGCGGCCCCTGCTGCAGTGGGCTGCTGTGGGCTGCAGTGAATGGCCGGCGGCCAACGTGGGCTGCCAATAGCCACGGTGAGTGACCATCCAGAGGCCGGCGACCGATCTGCTTCTTCCAAGAGGAGCGCAGTGACGATGCCAACATGGGCCAGTGGGGCGGTGTCCTCCGCTGCTGGACTGGGGGGGGGTGGGGGGGTGGGGGGGGCGGCTTGTCTGTTCCCCTTCCCCAATTCCCCAGCGTTGTTCCTCTCCCCCAATTCCCCAATAAAATTTAAAAAACAAACAAACAAAAAAAAGAATGCCTCCAGATCCCTCAGTGAGCAGCTTGAGAAATGTTACCACAGTAGAGAACCAGAGAACATTGTTAAAGCCATAGGTCGATTTCAGCTTAGGTATAATACATTGGTTGCCTCCACCATCATTATTTTCCTCCTCAAATTAGAAAGCTCTCAGAACAAGACAAAACAAGACAAAACAAGATCACTCCCTCTAGCTTGAATAATTTTTGGAAAGCTTAGCTGTTCCCAGCACATCAGTAAAAGTGGTTTCTGTGTTTCTAATTAGCATCTCTGAATTTGCCTGTTATAATTCTAAACCCTCCCAGTCTTAAAAGACAATGCCTGTGAATGGGCGATGATGGGGCCATATTTTTTATTATAGTCCTGATTCTGCACCTACCAAAGGTTAAGAAAAGTGTTTTATTTTCCTATAAATTATTATATTGGTCTTTCATAATGAGGAAAGACACAAGGCAAAAATTAGTGTCTACAATAAAAAAAAAAAAAAAGCTTGGTGTTAAGGGCTATTATTTGTTTTTTAGTTGTGGGTTGGCTTTGTGTGTATATGGATAACTAATTTTCTTTGCATTTTTACATTCTCCCTGTGTGCGATATTTCTGGGAGGTACTGATTGGACAAGGTTAGAGGTCCTCAACTTCTCCAGCTGTTAAGTATTTGCCAGAAGCAGCTCTTGTGTGCAATTGTTATTCTATTATTGCTTATTGTTTAGGTCCCTTTTCTTTGAAAAAGTGTATCTCTTTCTCCTCATAAAAGAGGAAGCCCTTAGGACAGAAACAGGGCCTGGTGCACGACTTCATTTGGAAATCAAGATGGCCTGAAGAAGGCCACTTACACAGGGGCATGCCACTCAGAAACAAAGGTGAAACTCCAGTGGGGTGTTTAACTCTAAAATGAGATTTGGACCATTTTTTTTTTCACAAATGAATACTAGCAAGTTTAGCAGCCATAAGAGACTATCTAACAGCATTAATCCTGAGTAATTTTACCCAAAACACACAGTCCAGTCAATCAGAAGCTTGCTTTATGTATTATGCCCACACATTTTAAGCTGTGTTATATTTCCTTGCTGCTTTCACTGACAAGGTTCTCCAGCACCAGTCTACCTCAGGCTGTGCACTATTCTTCTGCAATCCGACTATTACCCAACTTGATGGGCCTTTCCCTGATGGCTGTCTCCAGGTAGGGGTGACAATTCTTTCGCAGACTAGCAGCCATTAAACCATAGCCCCTAAACACAGCAGGTGTTGAAAAGGTGCTTTAAAAATGCATTTGGTGGGCCAGCCGAGTGGTGCGGTGGTTGAGCGCTGGCTTGGGAAGCCGGTAGCCCTGGTTTGGGTCCCACATGTGAGGATCAGTGACACTGCCCTCAAAAAAAGAAAATGCATTTGGCATGGCTCAATTAGAAAACTCCATGGACACCTGACCTCTGCCCCCATCTCTAGTGGCATTCTGGGAGAATGGACAAACCACACCTGTGAGCAGCTACACCATGGTGAAATTGGGAGCTAGCCAAGAACATTGCATTGACCATAGCTGACCAGACATATTCCTCATCTGTCAGATTGAATATATTGGTTTGTTTCTATAAAACATTGAGGTTAGGAGTGTAACTATAATTTTAAGCAACTGCAAGGTAGAATCAGCCTACATAGTCTAGAAGTAAACTAGACCACAGAACTTAGACTTCATTCCTTGGCAGGTAACCAGCTCCCAAACCACAAATCTGAAGGTCAACCTCAACTCTTTTTTCATCCTCTATCTTCAATTAGTGCCCAAATCCTCTTAACTCTATTTCTCAATATCTCCTATGTCTGCCCCTCCTCTCTATCCTCACTGACAGCTCCTTACCTTGAGACCATTTAAGCTCCCACCTGGATTATTGCCATAGCCTCCTAAATGATCCTCTTACCACTAGGCTTGTTCTCAGTCTCTGACTCGCCCATATTTTCTCTGCATTACCACCAGAGCCATCTTTCTAAATTGCACAACTTATCTTATTACCACTCCTCTTAAAGTATTGTAGTTTGGAGGTTCTTCAATATTTAGAATAAAGACTAAATTTAATCTATCTAACAAGCCTATGATCTCATCTCTGACCATTTATCTGACCCTCCCAGAAGACTACTCACATGAACTACTTGCAATTCTAAACACACTCTCATGTGTCTACTCCTTCAGCCTGAACTGGCCTCCCTCCCAAACCCCATCTCTTATCTGGAGGGCAAACAGCTTACTCATCACTCGCTACTAGACAATAATCTTCAGGGCAAGAGCATTAGGTAATTTTTCTCTATCCTAGCACTTTGCTTGGCATACAATAACCACTGAGTAAGTAGTATTTGTTGAAAGAATTAATGAATTAATGAAAAGAATATATGAAATGTCTCATGACACTAGACAGATGTGTTAGTTGAAATATCTTCCTTCTCATTACTACTATCATGTATTATTGAGACTCTTACAACTGCAACTGAATCACAACCATGGCCTAATGGTCTTGTCACCTTCAGGTCCACATCTGACATTGGTCTATCCTGCACACTATGGTCAGGTAACTAATGTTCCAAAGGGACAGCTTTGACCATGCCATTTTACTATTCAAAACCCCTCTAGAGCTCCCTACTTTCAACTCTATGACCTGACATCCAACAGCCTCCATAGCCCGGTTCCACCCCACCTGCTCAAACTTATTACCCTCCTCTCTTCTGTAAGCCCTCTACTGAACACCCACCAAAGATGATATAATTTCCTAATAAACATGTTTTACTCATTTTTTTGTCCTTGGCTAAGAACTCATTACCAATTAATTCTTAAACATTTCCCTAGGTCTACCTCAAAAATCAACTTTTTCTAAAGCCTTCCATGTTCACCCCTGTCAAAAAAGATTCCCTGCTTCTGAACTTCTATAGCATTTTTTTCTGTAACTCCTTCCTAGAACATATCAAATTATACCTTTTTTACAGCTATTTATCAAGATGCTTCAGCTCAAATACAATACTGCAAAGTCCTTGAAGACCATAACTCAACCTTATCCATCATGTCATCAACAGAAGAGTCCCACACATTCCTTGCACATAGTAGAGTATCAATAAAAAAAATTTGTTTAATTAGTTAATTATCCAGCCCACTAAAAGCATGGGTCATTCTGGATAATATTTACTATTCATGTATATCAGTTTATTGGTGTGCAAAGTACTTTCTCACCTGTTAGCCCACTTCCACTTCACTACAACACGATGAGATAAGAAAGGAAAATCTTCTCTATTTCAGAGATAAACCACACTTCTATTGCAATCACTGAACTCTTCAGGGTTATTCAGTTAGTGGTGGAGGAGCTGAAGCTTGAATCCAAATGCCCTGGCTTCATATTCCCTGGCTATTCCCCTCTAGTGGTACCTTGTGTAAAAGTTTGACCCTGCCCAAAGTTGTGTTCCTTACTCATGCGGATCCAGTAAAAGCAGAGCTCCTCCATTTCCATCTCCTGTCCTTCCTGCCAAACTTTCTCCAAGGCTTGGTGTGCTTTAAAGAAGGAAACAATGCCAACCCCAGTGTTTCTGGTTTTTCCTCAGCCATCTTCTGCCTGGATTCATTGCCTGGTGCTCTAGGATAATGCCTTACTGGCATTTAAATCACCCCTTTACAGGGTCTGGTCAGCTAGGTAGAATACTATTATCTACTACCACTGTGGAGACACACCTGGAACCCCAGAGTTGATATGAAGCTCATTTTAAGCTGAATACATTTGAGATTCAACAGATGCAGAAAAAAAAAATAAAAGCCTTCTCAAAGCTTCCCTTATCTCACTAAAAACATCTACTTCTGGTAAATGAGGCTGCCATACATTCCCTCCTAGGAATGGGTCTACTCCCAGGAAGAAAATAAACCTATCATAAATTCCCTCTCTAGAAGGGTTCCATGGCCATGAAGGTGATGGAAAGATCATTCACACCTGCATAAACAAATGATATCACAAACTTTTTAATCTCCTGTTTGTTCTTCTAGAAACACATTTGTTTTTCCTAAAGAAACCTATTTGTTTTTCTCATAGAAGCCTTCCTTATTCTGTCCCTTTTCCCTACTAAATTAGGTATATCAGCCTCCAACTTTAATCATTTAAAGAACTAGCTACTGCTTTTGTTAGTTTCCATATGTATAGGAATAAATCTTTCTTTTCCTGTTTGTCTGTCTTTTGTCAGCTTAATTTGCAGGGGCCCCGATCACTGAACCAAATGGGGTAAAGGAAAAGCTTTTCCTATCCAACAATACCATAAGGGGGTTCTGGAGCCAGAGAGTAACTAAGTGCTGGTGGGGCGGCATTTATCCAAAGCTGCCAGGACCATGAAGATGGGGGACATGAACAGAGTGTACCTTAAATTAATTTTTTTTAATTTAAAGCTGGAAAGGAATACAGGGTATCGGTTAAGTTCACAGGTCTAGAATCACACTACTGGGTTCAGATCTTGGCTAACTGCACAACCCTGAACAGTTAACACAGATTCTATGTACTTCAGTCTCATCTATGAAAGATGGGTGATAATAGTTTCTCCTTCATAGGATCACTGTGATCTTAAACTCATCAATGCAGGCTCCAGCACAGTGCTTGGTATTTAAGCAGCAAGAAGAAGTTTAGCTAAAAATAATAGGAAGTTGAGTGGTAATTTTTGTGTGTCCCAAAATGGACAACAAAAGCCCACAGCTATGGACAAAGTGGCTCCACTAACTAAACAAAGGTGTCAACAACTGGGGCCAAGAACCTCCCTCAGAGTTTACTAAGCCTATCAGTATAAAACACATCCGAACCTATAGAGAATTTTTATAAGAGTTTATTTGAGCCAAAACAGAGGATTCACCTAGAAGCAAGGTACCAACAGGCTAAGGAAAGTGCTTCCTAGAATGGCAGTGTACAGCTTCTTTTATGCTTTTGGAATTAAGGAAGGAATGTAAGGAAGACTACATGAAGGTGGGAGAAAGCAAGGTGGGGATTGACTTACAGGACAGGTAACAAGATTGTGTGCACTCTGTAGGGTGGTTTGGCTTCTGTGGGGTCTGGAAAGAAACATTTCAAAGGTGTATAAACCTAGATGGACCAAAACAATGGACAGGGCTTGGTTAAAGCAAAAATAAACCTTTTACTGAAGAATTTACATTTCTGGGGCATATTTACCCACCATGACCTGCCCAGTTAGGAATTTAGGATAAGATCATCCTGTGAGGTTGCTTTCTGTAGAACCCCTTTTTTGTCCACAAGTCTGAACTGCCCTTCCACGACCATCCATCACCACAAATGTCAGTCCCTGTCTAGTTCATAAAAATCAGCCCTGGAGGGACCAGGGAGGGAGGGGGCAGAGTCATCAGGATCACAGGCCTTATCAGGCATGCAGGGCCTGTTATAGGATTTCACTCTCCCATCTTCATAAAAAAGAACAGAACGCTTCAAGGGAATCCCTCAGAGAGATTCCCTGGATGATTCTTACTCCCTGGATGGAGATTTCAGACATACAGAACTCCTTTCCTGTAGCGATGATACAGGGTTATTCGGAGAACTTGACCTACGACTCTTGATGATGGGTGATATTCTTGAGCATGGCAACTAGTATCCATTTAAAGATTCAAAGAGAAACCCACTTCATCTGGGTGAGAAGTGACTGTGGCACAGGGCACCTAAGGAGAACAGGACGGGAGCCCCTCCCCCTAATCTCCTGCAGTGAAGATCTCATCAGCTCTTTCATGAGCACTGGATGGGGAAAGGCAGAGCCCTGGGGCCATTCTGGTGGCCATGGAGAGGAGAACTACCTCCCTAGAAAGAGACTGGGGCATAGACCCATCTCAGCAACCTAGGAGAACATGGCTGCCCTCTCTGGGGGACCTCAGTGTTGGAAAGGACTGATGGAATCTGATCACTAAGCCTTCAGTCATGAAGAGATCATCAGCAGGAAGCAGAAATACAGGAAGCCTTGAGATACTGGGATCACCAACCCACTGTGACATGCAGCTGGCCACCATGACATGAATCTACCTCCACACCTCCTCCCATACTCCCAAAGCTCTCCAACCCAAGCAAAGTTAACCCCCACAAAAAAAGAGAGAAGGAAGAGAGTCATCTTAATGAAGGCCATTCCCACCCACACTCAATCAAGTCAAATTGCTGGAGTGAGAAAAGTGGAAGAGTCTCAGACCTCGGTCAACAGGTCAAACCTATCACAGGGCAGGGGCAGGAGCAGTGTTGGTGATAAGATTTAAATCATGTTCAAGACTAAAGTTAAAGTGCTCTCAACTTTTAACATCTAAACATGTTCAGGAAATTACAGAATCTGTCATCAGGACTTGAAAAAGAGACTTCTGTCATAACATAGTTGAAGGTTTATAGAAATAAAAATAGAACTGTTTCATGCTTATATCCCCAGAGAGAAACCAGAGTATCCACATCAGCATCCTGAGATGCCATATCTGCTCCAAGCCCACGTTTGCATACAAGACCAGAGACAGAAGATGGAGCCTTGTGTGTGTGTGTGTGTGTGTGTGTGTGTGTGTGTGTGTGTGTAGAGCTGTGTGTGTGGCAATTTAGGGAGAATCAAGAGCAGGAACTAACCCAGGAAATCCAAGAAAATTACCAAGAACAGGGCTTCGGGCCTGAGGGTTTTAATTAGCCAGTAGTAAGAGACATGGTGGTTTGGCTGAGTTTAAAGTAACAGTATCAAGGCCGATGCCTGAAGCCACTAGGGACTCTGCTGGGGTTTTATGTAAATGAGGATAATGTGAAAAATAGCACTGCCTCCCAGCAGCTTTCGACTTCTCTGGTCACCCCTGTTTTTCATGAGAAAGATGCTATACCACACCTTTCTTCCTTCCCATCCCTTTAAGGAGATGGGATAGTCATAGAGGGAAGTGGACTCTTTCATCTCTGCAATGGCTCCGTAAATGCAACTCAAATGGGCAGTTACCAAAAGCTTCCACCACTCACAGGGGGATGAGGCTGGGCCGGACAGCCTGCCCTGCCATTCCATGCTTTGAAAAGCCAACTCTATAATTGCCCCTACCTGGGCCCATAAGTGGTGAGGTTTCTAGAGAAAAAGAAAAATAGTGTGAGGATCTTGAACCAACGTGAATGCTACTGACACCCTCCCCCATCAAGGCAGGCTCTCTCCGGGAGAATGACCTGCTGCAAAGTGTGATCTGGATGGGTGTGTCTTCTGGGTGGTCCCACATACAGGTCCAAAGAGAGGTTCTCCACCCTGCCCATGGAGAAAGAAGAGTGGGCGCTACTGCAGCTGTAGCCTGACTTTGCTACTAGGAAATCAACCCACTTCCCTAAAGAGTGGAGCCCAAGGGCAGGCCTCCACTGTCCTTGCATGACTAAAGTCTGCAATCCAGCCTTCAGCTCAGCCTTCCCTGAGGGGTGCCATGAGGAGGGTGTACAGCTGAACACAGACTGCCAGGGACTGCGCTCAGAGAAAATGTCCCTGTGCTAGCAAGTGAGACTAAAATAAAAAGTAAGTTTGTTCAGAGAAATTCTAGCATCCCATCGAAAAGTCTGCAATGCATTGGGATAACTTATTGTATAAAGGGATTCAATGCGAATTCAGCCAGAGAGCAGTGAAATGGCAGGGCCATGAAGGAATCAGCCCCAGGATGGTCAACTTGCCACCTTGCTCTCCAGATATACTCCTCCAGGGAAGACTCAGATTCTAAAATACCCTCTTAGCTCACTGCTCCTCTTCTGATCACTTCTCCAATATATATGGAACTCTTATATGACTTCCAATAAAAAAAATAATAAATCATTTAGAAAACTTAACAAATATAAAAAAGTTTCAAGAAGACAAAAAAAAAAAAAAAAAGATCACCTCTAAGGCAGCCACCCAGAGAGACAGACTGTTAATATTTTGGCATGTCTGTTTCCAGGCTTTTATGTTAATTACAAATAACACATAAGTATGTAATATAACAGAATTTAAACAGAATTTGGAAAGTTGGGTCTACATTGCACGGACACAGCATAAACTCTGGAATCCACTGCTAAGGTGTCATCCTAATTCTTCCTCTTGCTATCTATGTCTCAGCTATAACATGTGGATAATATAGTACCTACATCAGAGAACTGTTACAAGGCATAAATGAACTAATACAGGTAAAGCTCTTAGAACAAAGTGCGTTGGGGTTGAATATATGTGAACTGTTATTGTATTATTATTATTATTATTATTGTTATTATCATCGGCTGTGATTTTCTTTGTTATAACATACACATTTTCCTTTCTGTGCCTCAAAAGCCATTTACAGGCATGAACACTGCTTCCACATCCTAATCAATGCAGCATGTCAAATCCACACACCATCTGGATTGATACCATTCTCAGCAAACGCCCTGACCTTGTAGGCATCTTCCTGCGAGAGGCTGATGGGACAGGATGGCAGGGGCCAGCTTACATACCTGGAGGGGCAAGGCAGGTTGAGGAGGTTTCAGCCAAGCCAGCATCACAGCTGTCCTCAATTACCACAAACAGATGTTGGCAGCCCGACTCATTAGAAATGCAATCCAATCACCTTGGCAGTCTAATCCTCTTACTGGAAACTCCTGAGAGAGGAGTACCCTGCACTCCCAATTCTCACCATCAGATCAATGAAGGTTATTCCCCCTGACCTAGGGAAAACTGTCCCCAAGCAAAGACTCCATATGATAAATCTCCACAGGGGTTAGAGCGCAGGCTCTCAGCAGGGAGAGCGTTTACTCCCCAGTAGACAGTGACTGCAGACATTTTTGGTTGTTGTAATTTGAAGGAAGGGGACGTACAGGCATCCAGTGGGTTGAGTCCAAGGAATTCTGCTAAACATCTACAAGGCACAGGACAGTCCCCCAAAATGAAGGATCATCTAACCCAAAATGTCAACAGTTCCAAGGTTGAGAAACCCTTGATCAGAGAACCCAAACACATAAATTAAATAAAGACCTTTAAGTTAAAAAAGGACAATGGCTGGTGTGAGGGTCTGTACCATCCATCACAGAAGCCTTCAGAGAGCTTGTATTTATGAGACAAGGTAAGTATATTTTCTATGCCTTTTCTCTAGGGTGGGTAGAGAGCGGGGTAGGGATCAGAGAATAGGTATTTTCCTAAATGAGGGCTGCCATCCATAAACCACCCAACTTCCCATCACCGAAAGAACAGGGAGGCTTCTTAGAATTTTCATATTAGAAACCCTCAGAGGAAAAAACACTTCCTCCTTGTGATGGTTAATTTTATGAGTCAACTTGACCAGGCCACGGGGGTGCCCAGATAGTTGGTGACATATTACTTCTGTGTTATCGCTGAGGATGTTTCTGGAGGACATTAGCATTGAATCAGTAGACTGAGAAAAACAGATTGCCCTTTCCAGTGTGAGTGGGTCTTATACAAACCATTAAAGGTCTGAGCAGAACAAAAAGGTAGAGGAAGAGAGAATTCTAAGCCTCTGCCTGTCACTGAGCTGGGACGTTGGTCTCCAATTGCCTTCAGACTTGGACTCGGACTGGACCTTATACCAGTGGCTCTTTGGAGTTTCTAGCTTGTCACCTGCAGATCTGGGGACTTCTCAGCCACCATAATCATGCAAGCCAGTTTCGTATAATGAGAGAGAGAGAGAGAGAGAGAGAGAGAGAGAGAGAGAGAGAGAGAGAGAGAGAGAGAGAGAGAGAGAGAGATCTGTTCTGTTCTCTGGAGAATCCAGACTATTATAATACATTGTTCATGCTACATGGATGCTTTGTTCTTACTCTTCACAACTCAATTCAAGCACAACTTCCTCAGCCAGCCTTTCCCTGAGTCCCTGACCTTTGTCTGCTCCTCTGTCTCAGCATCCCTTTTGTTTCCTTCCCAGCCTCTGTCTCATTTGTAATGAGCGCAGGAATCTTGACTTTCTTGTTCACTGTTCTGCCCCCCTATCCCAGCTCAATGCCTCATACATAGAAGATGATTAATAAACGGTTGTTGAATGAATGGCTGATTGATACCTGAATAGGACACAGGTTCAGGGACGTCTAGCACATAAGCTCATGTGGAGCTTGAGCTATGAGTTTATTTAGTTATTTAGCTTTCAAACTGTGCTAAGGGTGCTCAACTAAAGGAACCTAGTGTGTAATGAGAATGAACCATTTGCTGAATGCTTTTGCATCTCACCACATATCTCTGAGATAGGTACTATTAGACCCATTTCACAGATGAGAAAAAGAAAGGCTCAAGAAGATTAAGCCAACTCCCTACATCATCATGCTGGTAAAGAGAAAAGAGAAAACTCAAATCCAGGCTTAACTTGAGAATTTTCTGCTTTTATCACTACATATGATATACAAATATCTAGGAAACATATGTACCTCTTTTCCCCGGGTGTTCACAATGAAGAGTCAGGAAATACATGATTAAAAAACAACAGGGCAAATTTCCAATTCAGCTTGCAAGCACGTGCTCTGTAGTTTCCTTCCAACTGCATCAAAATGCTAAGGGGACACAGGCAGGACAGTGAAAAGAGAGGTGAGGTGTGTCAGGGAGATGTGCTTGGGCAGCTGGGTAAGGGCATTGGCGTTGGAGTCAACCTGACAGGAGTTGGAATCTCAGCTCCATCACTTTCCTGTGTGAACTGGTTGAGCTGCTGATTTTTGTCCTATCTAGGATACCAACAATTTAAGACACACCTACCTCTATTTACTGTACAGCTAACAAAGAAGCAACAATGTTAATTAAACACGATGCAGAGGTCATGACTCATAAGATGCACCCTGATTTCAGAAATGTTAAAATGTAAGAAAGCGTGCGTACTACAATAAAATCGTGAAACAGATTGTGCTAAATCTCTCTCAGCCTCAGTTTTTCGACAGAGTAGAGATGGATAACCCTCAAGCCATGGGATTCTCACAGGTAAACCCAACTTAAAATGCAGCACAGAGAGAGGGAGCCCTGTTTCTCCTGGCTTCTCCTTGCACCCTCCAGCTCTATCTTGTACTGCCTGGGACCTCACACACCTGCCAAGGGCCACCCCAATCTACACCCTGTCCACATATGCTTCCCCTCAAAGAACAGTCACCCCTTGGGCCAGTGGGCAGCACAGCCTCACTGAAGGATGAAAGGTCTGAAGAAAGAAGAGGTCCATGCAGGCCCTGAAAGGACTCAGGGATACTTGAGCAAGGAATTCCAGAGCCTCAGTTACACAGGGTGGAAGCAGGCTCAAGGTGAACAGACATGCTTAGCCCAAGAACCCACAACCACATGGGGAGGGATGCAGCCAAGAGAAAGCAGGACCTGGAAACCGATTGCTAGGATCAAAAGGTGGACAGGTTATGATGATCAGATACGATAACAGATGCAACATGCCTTCCTCAAATGGTATCTAGTAGAGGCCCTACAAATGTGTGTTCTCGTACTCCAGTAGAAAAAAATAAAAAGGGCCAAACAGAGTTCATGGCTATAACAGCAGCTACTTATTACTTGGCAACTACTATGTGTAAGACAGTGGGTTATATACTTTCCATGCATTTCTTATTTAACTAGGAGAATTGGAGATGTATCTGAAAAGTAAGTTGTGATCAGATTGGGGGTGGCACTAGATGCCAGGCCAAGAAACCTGAGAGTCACTGCCGACCTGTGAGCACAGGACTTACATTAGGAAGAATATTTCCATCAAGGACTGCAAGTGCAGTAAAGGAAGAAGACTTGGGGGACTCAGAGGAGAAAAATTGCTAAATGGGGGTAAATGACAAAGACCTCAACTATGATACTGATGGTGGGAATGGAAAGCAAACAACATCAGAAAGACCGATTTTGGAGAATAAAATATAGGGGATATTGAAAAAGGACAAGGAAAAGAAAGTAGTCAGGAACTATATTTACCAAAGAGTATGGAGGTTTCTCAAAAAATGAAAAACAGAACTACCTTATGACCCAGAAATTTCCTTTTGGGGTATTTATCCAAAGTAATCAAAAACACTAATTCAAAAAGATATATGCACCACTATATTCATTGCAGCATTATTTACAATAGCCAAGATATTGAAGTGACCTAAGTCCCCATCAATAGACAATTGGATAAAGATGTGCTACATATATACAGTGGAATATTACTCAGCCATAAAAAAAGAATGAAATCTTACCATTTGCGACAACATGGTTGGACCTGAAAGGGATCAGGCTAAGTGAAATAAGTCAAACAGAGGAAGACAACTACCATATAATCTCATTTATATGTGGAATGTAAAGAACGAAATAAATAAACACACAAAACATAAACAGACTCATAGATACAGAGAAAAAACTGATGGTTGCCAGGTGGGAAGGGAGTTGGGGGCCAGGTGGGAAGGGAGTTGGGGGCTGGGTGAAAAAGGTGAAGGGATTAAGAAATTTAGTCACAAGAATGTAAAGTACAGCATAGTGAATATGTTCAGCAATATTGTAATAACTATGTATAGAGTCAGGTGGGTATTACACTGATCAGGGAATCACTTCATAAATTATATAAATGTCAAACCATTATCTATACACCTGAAACTAATATAAAATGATATCAAATGTCAACTGTAATTGAAAAATAAATAAATAAAAATAAATTTTTTAAAAACTACATTTTCCAGGGGACTAGGGACATGATGGTACCACTGGCAGAAGTAAGGAATCTGGCTTTCCAAGGGAAAAAATTCAGTGAATTTAAAATGATGATTCCACTATCTAGGTTTTTGAGAGCACCTGCTGTGGCTCAGGCTTGCTTATACTTCTCTGCCTCTGCTTCTAGCATCTGTCAGAAATTTTCCCCACTGGTGCCATTACAGAGTTCCCATAACCCAGGGAGACTGTTATTGTGGTCTCATAATATCCAGTAAGACATTATTTTTCAGCCTGTTGATGGACCCAGCTATTACTGTACTGTCACAAAAATGGCAATTTTATTAAGAGTCCTAAAATTTAAACTAGGATCTAGGATTCATACAAATGAAACCTACACATAATATTTGCTTGTCTCCACCCTGCCCCTCTCCCCATACCTGGAAACTCTGGATAATCCAACAGCTCTGGTACCACAGAAAATAAACTCCTTGGTTGTTCACGGGACTAGAAAATAAAGTTAATACAACGGTGCCATCTAGTGGATGACAAGTATCTCAAAAGGGCGTGGATCCATCTTAAACTTAAGATCCCCACATTTTACCCAAACATATCCTGTGCGGCATAGGACTGGTATTCAATGAAGTTGCATCATGTCGTCATCAGCCCTCAGAAAAATCCCTCCATGTGATTGAACATTGTCAAATTTAGGGTGACACTTAATGTAGGCACATAAATGAAATAAAGAAATTAGAAATACATCATTTCCTCTAGAGTCAAACATTCAATAACAAGACTCTAATTAGTGATAAGATCTGCCACAGATTCCTGTCTCCTGGTCTTAGCTCAACACCCTCTATGACTCTCAGCTGAGGGAAGCTACCTACAGCCGCGGGTACCCCAGGATCACCTTAGTGCTTGGGTGACCTAGGGCAAGTGACACCTCTCTGACCTTCTGTTTCTCCACCTGCAGATTGTCAGTGATGATATACTAATACCCATTTGTGGAGAGTATTATGAGCCCGAAATGAGGTACTTTCAGAAAAGCGTGTAACACGATGGTTTACCATGATCAAAGGTAGTTCTTTCTTCCAGTCTTCCCCCTTCTCCTTTTTCTGCTCACTTACCAAATGAGAATGAGACACCTAAGTGTTTCTTTAAAAAAAACAACATTCAAATTTTTTTACTCAATGAATATTGAGGCCCCACTCTGTGTCAAGCACCATTCTAGGCTCAGAGATCAGACAAGGTTCCTCCCTGGTGGAACTAACCCATAATATGAGAGGATCTTGGAAGAAAATAATTCAGAATCATGGCATAATGGGAGATTGCTGTTTCAGATATGGTGGGGAAGAACAGAATCTCAGAATAGATTTTGGTTGAGTTGACAAAAGGTGGAGGGGGAGACTGACCAAAGGTGACATAAAAGAATAGTCCTGTGCTCTCCTAGAAGATTGGAGGGAGCACTCACCAGGTTGTTATCTAATCAAGTCACCCCAAAAAAGGAAAGGAACTGACAGCATTATCTGAAGGAAAAGGAGGTGTTCATCTGCTAAGATGAGTAGTCCTTCCCTTGATCAAGCTCTCCATACCATTTCCCCCCAGGGATCTCTGTCACCATCCCAGGGACTGGGGTTCTTCCATCTCAGGATTGCCTCTGTGTTAACCACACTGACAGGTGCAGAAATAAAAGCCAGGATGCTCCTCTGGCTTGCTTCCTCCTCCTCTCCCATCTGCCTCTGGAGCCTTGAGGCCCTCCTCGTATGGCCCCGTGTTTTATATAAAACAGTAACATTTCAGTGTTCTGGTTTATCCCGTTTAGGGTTTATTGTCCCGTCTGACAGGGCTGGTCTCCACTCCTCTTGAGCTCTGCATGTTACACAGCCAAATCTCAGCTGCCTGCTGAGAAGATCTGGCTGCCTGTGGCTCTAGGTTAGTGCTTTCCAGTGTTATACTTTACACTAGCAATAACTTTGACTTTTCTTTAAAAATATTTTTAAAGCTTTGTAATCCCACATTTTCACTGGAAGATGCAAAATTAAACAGGTTTTTTGTGGGGGTTTTTTTTTTGGGGGGGGGGGCTTCTAAGCCCTCCATATCCTGATAAGAATTGTCAATTTCTGACTAGTGCATGCTGTAATTCACAAAATTGTTTAGCAGGGAAACCCTTTTTGCACAGTTTCTCTTGGAAATACACTTTGCAAAAGGCTAATTTCAGGTCTGTTTGGTGCCTACTCTTATGCAGACTTTGCTAGAACCTTACTGTCTAGTGAGGTTTTTCCTAATACATCATAGCTTCCCTTCCCATAGTCCCCTTCTCACCCAACTCTCTGTAAATACTTATATCACAGCCTTTCTAACACTTTGGTGCTCTTAATTGATTTTATGTGTATCCCTTTTTACTTTATCATAGGCCTTTAGATTAGGAAACTTGCTTTATATGCAGGATTCCAGGGAAGCCCATGAAAATCCCTGGTGCCTGCACAACGTGTGCCATATAGTAGGGGGTGTCTGTCACGCAGGCAGAACGGAGGGAAAAAGGAAAGAGCTCAGGACTGACTCTGATCAGAGAGAGAGTAGTCCTGTGCCACAATTTGACTTTTGATCAATCACAACCCCTCTGGGCCTCGTTTCCTCCTCAGCCAAACAAAGCTGAAAACACGTGCCCTGACTTCCTCCTGGAACTAATGGAGGGCTCTACAGAGGCCATCAACGCAAACTCAACCAGTAACTAGAAAGTACCAAACTGAAGCAAGGTAGCATCATCATTAGCATAGGGTCAAAACATGCCCTCCATGTCCTCTCCAAAGATTCCAGGGGGCCATGCCCACAGTGAGATGGGCTAATCCACCCACTCTGCATATACTTTTACCTAAGATCCTTTGAGTCCCCCCAAAAGCTCCTCTTTCTAACTCATAGGAGAATGTCTAAATGCTCAGAATTTCTATTGTACAACACCAGATCGACGCTTCGTTTACTTCAATATAATTCTAAATACTTAAAAAGTGCAAAGTATTGGTACCAATGCCTTTCCTGAGAGAAATTTCAAAATGGGAGAATTCTGAGCCTTGAAAATGAGTTTAAAAATCTGCAGGGTTTTTTAAAACAGAAACTAAGTTAGGAGCCACAAGGGGAAATGCCATCTTCAGAATTTTATACAGGAAAATTTTCAGCTTCAAGCAGCATTAATTGAATATCTACCCAATAGAAAATATACAAAATATTCTCAAACAAACTATAAGCATGGTTGTTGCCTCCCAATAACCCAAGGGTTGGAGGGAATCCATACTATTAGGTTGGAAAACCAGATGCCGACCTAAGCCTAAATTCAACTAAAACCAATTTAAATTAAAAACAAATAAAGCATTTTGTTGGAGAACAGGAATAGGGTAGTCACTTGTAAAGCCACTCCAGCATCAAGAACGGGCTTGTTATATGATTATCTAAATGCAAGTCATTTCTGAAATTATTTTTATTGTTAATAACTTCTATCCACTTTGGATAAGGCCATTAACATGTTAATGTGAATCTGATTTTGAAAGAAAGAACCAGACAGCAATCACAATCAAGGTGACCGGATCTCTCCCAATTACTGCCCCCAATTATTTTCACACCTATTGCTGACATGTTTAATCTCCTTCTCCTGGTCTAACGACAGCTTGCATGGCAAAAGGATGCTAGCTAATGCACTGCTCAGCAGAGAGTGTAGGTCCAATTTAAATAATTAGAAGCCTATTTCATTTCTTTTCTCCCTCTTGTAAGTGCACTTGAAAGGAATGCGCAGGCTGAGTTTTATTCCTTTAACTTGTTGGGGGGGGTGACTTATTGACTTTCTTTAAGCCCTTTTCCTTACCAGCCCTTCTCTGTCTGTCTTGTAGGACACTGAGGATAATTTAAAGCTATTGGATGATAATCAATAAGCAAGGGTCATCTCTCCTGCCTGCCTTAAAGGTCTTTGATCTAGTAAATCGTCAATTACTGCTGCCTGTATTAGCCTTCCCGTTAACCGCGTGACCCGGGCTGGTCCTCTTATTTATTCTTCAAGCAGATGAGACAGGAGCAGCACAGCAGTTTTCTGCTGAGGAAGTGAGTCTGCAGCTCACTTGGGCTTGGGGCCTGTCTCCAGAGAAACTGGAGTTTCTCTGCAAAGTGACTTCTCTCCATTCTTCAAGTGGTTAGAAATCTCTTTCCAACTGGCAAAGGTCTGAGGTATCATTTTTTTGCTTACTTAGGGACATTCATATGTGTCCCCGCCTTGATTGCAGGCCTGTGAGTGCCAGACTTAGTGAGGTCCTGGAGATTGCTCATTACTCTCTAAGTATCACCCCAAGTACAATTCGAAGATATTTGTTGCAAATGAAAATCCTCCTGTCAGAGAGCCCCGTTCCATACTTGAGACAGGTTCTACATATCTGCATTGTAACCCCTTATCCGCCGTTGGACCAATACTATCATGGTGATGAGCACAGGAGACTGTGTTGCGGAAATCTGCATTTTTTCACAAGTTGCCTGGGTACTTCTGCACATCAAAGCTTGAGAACCTCTAAAAGGGGTATTAAACAAGGAAACAACTAACTTGTATTATTAAGTAAGAATGAAATAGAAGCTGAATTTAGCTACTAGCAATTTGTTGCAGGAGAACAGGATAGAACAGGAGGGGATCAGAGGTTCACTGAAGTGCCCTTTTAGCTGCCCAGGTAGGTGATGGTTGGGAATGGGAGGGATGACCTTCCAGATAGAAGGAACGCCATGGGCAAAAGCTCATGGAAATAAGATTGCAGAGTTTATTTGGAAACTTGGAAATAACCCAATGACTAAAGACCGGAGGTGTGCACTAAGATCTGAATCGTGATGGGAATTGAAACAGACGAGTAAGTAGGTGTCAATCACAAAAGTACTTAAATGCAGTTCTTTAGACAGTAAGTGCAGGGATCTGGTCCAATATTTAAGAATGAATTTAAATAATCAGAAAACACAGAGGAATGGAAAGAAAATGGAATGCTGACCAAAATTTTTGAATAGTCAAAAAACAATGTTGCGGCAGGGATGGGGGCAGTTCTGGGAATGTAATTGATAATGTTGTGAAGAGACTATTATGTTGTGTGAAATAAGTCAGTAGGAGAAGGACAGGTACCATGTGATCTCACTTGTGTGTGGAGTCTGAAGAGCTGAGTGAATGATCAAAGTAAACAGACTCGTAGATGTAGAGGGAAAACTGAGGGTTGCTAGCTGGGAAGGGGGTGGGGATGGGGGGGAAGGGGAAGGGATTAGACAGCATAAATAGACAACTACAATATTGCCACAGGGACATGAAACACAGTTCGGGGAATATAATAATGTAAAAATTTTGTGGCGTGTCAGATAGTCACATGTTTTGTTAGGGAGACCACTTCAAGGACGGAGTAGAGGCTTGATCACTGCACTGTACCCCTGAAGCTGATGTTGTATAGTGTTGTATGCCAACTGTAACTGAATATGTGGATGGTCACGGGATGTGGAGTATACTGTGGAGCGGAGTCAGGGGAGTTGTGAGAGATATGTACGATATGGGGGGGGAGTGGGGTGGCGAACTGGGGGAGGGGGGTTGTCACTTTGGGGGGTAAAGAGTATAACTATTGCATTGTGTTGTACACCTGAAACAAACAAACAAATAAATAAATAAATAAATAAATAAATAAATAAATAAAAATAGATAGAGCTAATATGCATGGCAGAAATTATTCAACCTAATTGATAACTAAAGAAATACATATTAGAATGATGAAATGGCATTTATTTCCATCAATTGACGGGTTTAGAGAAACAGACACAGTCATACACTGACATGTATGTTAGTATAATTTTTAAAAAAATAATTTGAGAACATGTATCAAAAGCTTTAAAATTTTTTTATACCTTTAATCTAATAAATAGTTTCACTTCCACAAAAAAAAAAAACATATACCACCACCTATTTCATATTTATCCAATCCCATATTTACTGAATTTTACAATATGCCGAACACAAGAGTAGGCTCAAGAGAAATATGCTAAATAACACAAATATGTTTTCCCTTCCATTGTAGGGTTTACAGTTTAGGATTTACTATGTGGCAGGCACTGGACTAGCAGATAAGAAACCAAAATGGCAACTAGAGCAATTTACAGTGTAAAAGAGGATTAAGTCTAATACACACAGAGAGACACATATGAGTTTACACTTGCCATAATAAACCACAAGAAAGGTAGGAATGAAATGTTAGAGAACTTAATGAAAAATGACTACTTGGGAGGAGACTTAAAGTGTAGGCAAGATTTTTGACCAAAGAAAGATGGAGAAATAGAGCATTCTTGTCAAACGAAAGAAATTCAAGAGAATAGAGAATGGAAATAATGAGAAGAAGGTGATGGCAATGACAATGATTTGCCATAATAGAATAAGTACTTGGTACCAGACACTGCACTAGGCTTTTCATACAATCCTTACCCCTCACCCTCAGAGTATTCCCTCAAAGCAGATAGTATTACTACCCCTGTTTTACATATAAGAAAATACTTTTTCAAAAGGTTAAAAAAACTTGCAAAGATGGAAAAGAAGTGAGTCATGACTCATTCATATACATTCACTTAATTTTTTCAATATTTATTGAGCAGTTATTATGTGATAGGCAGACCTGTCTTATGCCTAAGTTCCTATAATTTTTACTCTACAACACCCTAAATTAATAATATGAGTAAAATTAGCATTAATAAATAATAGCATGAACAAGGAAAATATGAGGACCATGGAAGAAAGGATAATATTTATAGCATGTTTTATGATTTTCAAAGCATTATTACATACATTTTATAACTTGCTCTCCTCTCCACAAATGCCTCAAAAACAAGGAAGAGGGCCGGCCGAGTGGCGCGGTGGTTAAGCGCTGGCTTGGGAAGTCAGCAGCCCCGGTTCGGGTCCCACATATGAGGGCCAGTGACACTTCCCTCAAAAAAAAAAAAAAACAGAAGAAAAAAGTAATGACTGGTAAATATTGGGCATTTCCTGTCTAATCTTTCACTGTTACCCTAAATTCTTAAGATCTCTGATTCTTAAAGATTTTTTTCCCAAGGTTTCTTTTTTATTATTTTTATTATTATTTAGTCAAAAATGAGTTTTACTGTTTTTAAGAATAAAAAAATTTTAAAAAAATAGCCCATACTAACTGAATATTTCTTTTTTTTTTTAATTTTTATTTTAAAATAATTTTAGACTTAGAAAAAAATTTGCAAAACTAGTACAGAGTTCCTCCTGTACTTCCTTCACTCAGCTTCCCTTCATTTAAACAACTGACATAACCCTAGGATAATCATGAAATCAGAAAATTACCTTTGGATCATTACTAATAATCGAACTGCAGATCTTGTTCAGATTTCACCAGTTTTTTTTCCTAATATCCTTTTTTTTTTTTCCTGCACCCTACATCACATTTAGTTGTTGTGTCTCTTTAGCTTTCAACCAATGATATCTTCTCAGTATACACTTGTTTTTCATGATGTTGACACCTTTGTTGAGTACTGGTTAGTTATTCAGTAGAATGTTTCTCAATTTGGATTTGTCTAGTATGCTGTTATTATTAATGTGAGGTTATATATTTTAGGCACATTATAGAATACCACAAAAGTGATGCTCTGTCCTTCTGAGGACATGATATCAGGAGGAACATAATATGAACATATTTTATAACTTGTAATGATGACTTTGATGACTTAGTTAAGGCAATATCTATTGAGGTCCTATACTATAAAGTTACCATTTCTCCCTTTGTAATTGATAAACACATGAGAGAGATACTTTGAGATCATGCTAATATGCTATTTTTCCTCAATGTCTGCCCACTGAATTTAACATCTACCCATGGGTTCTTTCTTACAACAATTATTACTATGGTATTGCCTTGTGGTAATTTGATATTTCCCTCATTCCTCCTACATACGTTCATTGGAATTCTTCTGTAAAGAAGGGTTGTCTCTTTTCTCCATTTATTTATTTGATTGTTTTTATCAGAATGGACACCTAGATTGATGTTATTCTTTAAGTCATAATCCAATATTACTGTTACTTATTAGTTGCTCAAATTGTCCCCTTTAGTCATTAAGAGTTCTACTAGGTTGGCTTCTGTTTCCTTTTGACATTACTTCATCTTTTAATATTTTTTAGAACTTCTTTACTTTCAGATACTCTAAGCTGCCACAGCCTTAAAATTGGTCATTTCTCCTCAAAGGAGCCCATATTTCTTATTTTAAAATGAGATTTAGAAACCAAGACGTAGGCACTAAATGTGCCTATTGCTATTGAAGTGTCATTGTTCCTTGGCCTTCTAAAGGTGTTCTAATCCCAATTCCAGGATGGGGGGCACCAAGCAATGCTCAAGACAGCAGCTGGATGTTCTAGAGTTCAACACAATTCCCACAGTTATCTACCTGGAGATAATATGAGATCCCACAGGACAAAGGCTCAGGCTCACAGGATTGCCCCCTACGCTTCAGACATGACTCTAACCAGCTAGCTATGGATCAAAGGTTGCAACAATGCTCTCCTTGGGTTCAATTAATTTTCTAGACTCATAGAACTCAGAGAAACATTTTACTTACTAAATTATGCATTTATTATAAAAGGGTATAACTCAGGAACAGCCAGATGGAAGAGATGCATAAGACAGGATATAGGGAAAGGACAAGGAGCTTCCATGCTCTCTTCAGGCACCACTCCCCCAAAATCTCCATGCATTTACACAGACCCACCAACCACCCTTGAGGACTCTTTGTACTCAGTTTGGCTCTTTAGAACACAGGGTTGTCCCTCAGTGTTTACAAGAACTTTCTGAAGGCAACCATGGGTAGGTCATTGGTCCCACCTGTCCTCACTCCAGAAATAAGGTGGGAGAACTATATGGCAGATAATAGTGCAGTTTCTGGAGTCAAAAGAGCTGATTGCACTTAGGTAAATATTTTTCCTGTCTTTGAGCTGCACTTTCCTCATTTGTGAGGAGGAGTATAATACATACACATAATACATAAATAATATGTATAATAGAGTGTGTGTGTGTGTATATATATATATATATATATATATATATATATATATATATATAGTTGAAATAAATTTCTAGGCCCAAGATGGGGCCTCTCATGCCAGAGGTGCCACACCAGTAAACTCAAACTTAGATAACTTTCATGTTCCTGAACACGCGCCATTTAACCAGAAACTCCGTATATCCAGTCAGCCAATCCCCAAACACCAAGCCAACTCTAGGCTTCCTCACCCCAAATCAGATTGACTATGTGGCCCCAATCAGATATTTCCTATTTTTCTCTTACAGTTTTCCATTTTTCATCCTATAAAAGCTTCCTACCTCCCATCCCGCCCATTTTGCAGTTCTCCAAAAAGAAACTGACCACTTCATGAAGTGTTAAAGTTTGTTCGTATCACCTAAGTTGTCGTCTTCAACCATTTTTAACAATGGATTATACATTATCTACATTATTTATCCCTATTGTCAAATGAGAAAATGGAATTGTAATGTTGAATAAAATTATGTGTAAGCTCTTTGAAGTTTTCAGCACACAAAGCAGTCAGAAAATGTCAGCTATTATTAGTACTACTATCTTTTAATTGCTATTCAAAAATACACAACAGTAGCAGATGTTGTTCAATAACTGATAGTGTTTATTTTGTAAAAGGACAGAGTCATCTAGTTGGCGAAGAGGCAGAAAAAGAGAACTAACATTTACTATACCTCATAATAATCTAATGTTAACAATAACTCAGCAAGGTTAATATTAATAAATTCATCTGTAAAACAAAGATAAGTAACCTTGGATAAGTAAATAAGGTCATGCATCTACTAAGTGACTAGCCTGGGTACAGATCCAGATCTCACCATTAAAAAGAAATATTGGAGAATGCCTTAGAGATAGACATTAGAGCTTTTGAAAAGTGTCCTGAATCATTGCCAAGTGGCCCCAGAAGAGAGCCATATAGCATGGCGAAGTCATTTCTGAATGGAGGGCATGTACAATAGGGTAAAGGAGGCTTGGAACACGACCTCGTTCCTGGATAGGAACATTCATTGATAGGGTCCTCTTATATAAGGCAATTCCATATTCTGAATTTTCCAGGTCAGGATTTATCCCAAATATTCTGTGTCATTCATACTTTTGGGTTAGGTTATCACATAGGTCCAAAGTACTGCAGAAGAATTCCTAAGAGTTTAGATCTGTCATCTCAAATTGGCAGCCCATCTTTCAAGGCCTACAAACTCATTTTGTTTGGGAGACATTGCGAAATTGAACCTGAATGCTTTACAATGTTGCATGCAAGCTCCCTGTCACCCAAAGTCCCCATTCCTCCCTGTTGCCTTAGTACAATCCTCTTCTTCCATGTCTTATGTGCACAGTCCCTAAGTGAGAGTTTTTATGTTGATCTGGCCTCACTCCACATTGATTCACTCAGAATATCTCTGGGGTAGGGCCAGGATAGAGATTAGGTAAAGATCCCCCCTCTCCCCCAGTTTATCTAATGAACAACCAGTGTTAAGAATCACTTATGTGGGCCCTTCGCTCAGTCCATCCATTAACTTTCTCTTTCTCTTTTGTTTCTTTTATTCCTTTGCAATGGGTTGAATAGAGTCCCCCACAAAATTCATATTCACCTGGAATTTCCAAATATGACCTTATTTGGAAAGAGAGTATTTACACATGGGATTAGTCAAGAATCTCAAGATGAAATCATCCTGAATTTAGAGTGGACTCTAAATCCAATGATTAGTGCCCTTATAAAAGAAAAGACACCGGAAAATACAGAGTAGAAGGTGATGTGATGATGGAGATAAAGATTGGCATGATGCATCTACAAGCCAATGAACACTAAACTTTCCATGAGCCATCCATCACTAACTAGAAAGAAGCAAGGAAAAGGTCTTCCCTAGAGCCTTCAGAGGAAGCATGTCCCTCTTGTCGCCTTGATTTTTGACTTCTACCTTCCAGAACTTTGAGAGAATAAATTCCTGTGTTTTAAGCCACCCAGTTTGTGGTAATTTTTTGTGGCAGCCCAGGGAACTAATACACCCTCCCAATAACTTAGCTAATATCTTCCAAAAATTATTCAAATATCCTAAATGTCCATGGATGTACTGGTGCCTCCAGAAATAAACTGAAGCTATCCTAACACTTAAAGGCACCAAAAGGGCTACAGAAAGGGAGTAACTGCTCACAAGCGATATGATCAGATAGTCATGAGATTCTAGGACCTCCCAGGGGCCTTTGGAACCAGTTAGTAAAAAGGAGTCCAGGCTTCCCTGGTGCATTTTCTCATCACTTTAATACCCTCCATTAGCGACAGCAGAGGACATGACTTTTCACTTTAGTGCCTAAAACATTAAGAGAGTGAACTCTTACTATTAAGTTATTAAAGTCGTACTGTCTTCTCTCTAATTGTCTCCCCATTTTTCATAGTCTCTGTGCAGGTCCCATTTTTCACAGTTGTTCTGCCTTTTATCCTGCTCCCTCTTCTTTTCACCCAGAGAGATGGAGAGACAGCTTAACATCTAAAAAGCTAGACTTACTCCCCCACCCCCAACCCTCGGCCCAGGCAACAGCTGCTTCCACAAAACAGTCCTGTAAATGTCAGCATCAGATCCATACATCTTCAAACAGAGTTGGTCCCACACCAGAAGTCATAGCTGAGTCACCGGCAGTGAGGCAGGGACCCAGGATACACTGGCAACCCATGGCTTTTCCAACCCTCACTACATCTTCATGAAAGTCAGGGAATGACAAACAAGTTTACTGATAAACACCTCCCAGCCACATTCCCCATACAGGCCCCTGCTGTACTCATTCAAAAATCCAGTTCACTGACCTGAAAACTATTTCCCAAATATTTTCTTCCAATTCAAAGCTATTAGAGAATGAGAGTTACCAAGGAATAAATTGGTTGTTGTTTTCTTTTAAAACTTCAGGTATATGTTGATTTAATTATCTTCTTTCTGAATACTCCAACAAAATATAATTCCTGCAGAACACAGTGATCTGAGCTAACATAATATTGATTGGAGATGGGGCAGGGTCATCCCAAGAATTCTGGAATTGGGCTGTGTTTTAAATGTCTCTCATCCTTATTAGAAGCATTGATCAGCAGTGAAAAATAGCAATATGAATGGAGAACCCAGTGGGGTAATTCTAACAGCTCTGCCATTGACAATGCTTCCTACTGATAATTCACAGAAATTTTCCAGGCCAAATGCCTCTACCTATGTGGTCTACAAGTTTTTCTGCACATTCCAATCACCTTAGGAGCTTCTAAAAATTCTGAAGCCCAGCTCATCCCCCAGAACAATTCAATAGGAATGTCTGGGCATAGGAGTCAGGCTTCCATAGTTGTTAAAGATCTCCAGCTTATTTTAATATGTAGCAAAGCTTGGGATACAGAATGGTTATCAAAATGACCAAACGTTTAGACCCTACCATGGCTCTAAAACTCTGCAAAATGGGAGTAAGACTATCTCTTCCTCCCAATCAGAAATAGATTTTCAGAAACAAGGGACTTGGAGATTCTGAGAGAAAGACAGTATGTAAATACAGGCTATTATTATTGCAAGTTGGCAGGTGTCTGGGACATATATTTCATTCTTTTAATTATCCAAATGAGGCCAAATGTCCCAGGGATGTGGAGTCAGGCCTTCATTACATCTAATGGGTTCTGAGGATCCAAACACAGGTGTTGTAAGCAGTGGAAGGAGCAATCACTGAGCTTCTTTCTACCCCTGGGATAACCTCCAGCTGCACATTTTATTGGAGACACCCTACCCCCACCCTCCACCAAGGTCTAGGACCTGCTGTTCTTCACTTTTGGCTCAGCAATGTGTACTGCAGAGCAAGTGGTATTTTCTTCACTGCTGCTAAGCATAGAAAGAAATAGACCCTACCCCCTTTTCTCCCAGGCACATCTAGCTTCATCATGCAAAATGAGAGTTTAATATTAATCCACTCATCTGAATTTAATTCAACATAAAACATACCCCAACTTAATGGCCAAGTCTAGAACTGCTGATATAACCACACAGTAACCTCCTGAGTCTTGTTTTTTTCTTCAGCAGTAACTATAGCAATAAAAGGTTGGAGGAGAGTATAAATATTTAAGGGCCAAAATAAATCTTTAAATGTTGAACAACTGGGTTATGTGATGGGTAAACTGGAGACTGGTCCCGAGATGGTAGCTTGTCAAATTATGATAGAAGCACAAAACCTCGGCCATTCCTCGCCTATCAGTACCGCATTAGTGCATGTCAGGTTTGTAATAGCTTAACTGGCTAGAGCCAGCAGATGGTGTTTTTATGGCCCCATATAAACAGTATTAAATCATTTTAACTCTTTCTCCATAACTCGGGTTTCTAATCTAGGCTACAGTTGTCCACCCTTCTTGTCCTCTGAGATGCTCAAGAGGAAGAGTACCAACATTTATTAAGCACCATTATGTACTAGACACTTCTCATAGGGATTTATTAAACCCAATTTACAGAGTACAGCTCCTAAGGGCAGAGTCAAGATTTGAACTGATGGCTCAATTTCATGGCTGTGGCTCCTCCCACTATTGTCCTATCATTCTGAACCTCTGTTTGCATTGATTAAATGCAGAGGCAGGGGAAAAATACCAAGAAACTATTTGCTAAATGATTGTCTTCATAATCCATGATGAACAGCATCCAAAAAAGTATGGCTTGCTTCTATTCGGCAAATTATTGCTATGTAGGGTTTGTAACGTGTTTTTGGATATATTAACTATTCTTGCAAGAAGTATTATTCTCTTTTCAGATATGAAGCTTTATCGCATTGCTTCCTCAATAAAATTAGTTTTACCATGCATTGATTAAACTCCTATTTAAGCATGTCAGCATCTTAAAACACAGTGCTCAGAAAGATAAAGTCATCACTCTCATTCAAAATCATATATGATAAAGATTTTATTCAGCTCATTCATTAATGAGGGAACAAGTAAGAAATATATAGCCAACTTAATAAGTGAGTGTTAAAACTGCTGGAATACATACAAAGCTGACTAATGTCTTACTGGGCAATAACCATAACCTCTTGGGTTATGGCTTTGCTTCCAATAGACAGGTATTATTTGCATATCTATGGACAAAAATTGACAGGTTTATCTATGCACTTAATAGAGTCATAAAATAGACCTGTCAATAATAGAAAGTCAAGCACAGCCCTAGGCTTAAACACACAATGATATATTTTGCTTATTTTCAAGTTTGGGGTAATTTTTCTGACAGTGTTTAAGATACTAAAGTAAAAGAGATGTGACTAGGTCTAATCACTGTCTGCAAAGCCTTACAATAAAGTTTCAGGGAACAAAACTTGTATATAGATTCACAACTTGAAAAGTATCTACAGGCATGCCCATTTTATTATGCTTTTTGTTTTATTGTACTTCACAATTGTTGCATTTTTTTTTCTTTAACAAATGGAAGGCAAGACCCTCCACTAGCAAAAAGATTACAACTTGGTTTATTGCAATACTCATTTTATTGCAGTGGTCTGGAACCAAAACCACAATATCTCCAAGGTATGCCTGTAGAAGTAATTGGGTGATAATGTAGTGTAAATTGTACACATTTGTGCTAAAAGAAATCAAAGCGAGGGGGAAGATTATCATAAGCTGAATTTATAAAGGAAGAAAGACATCTTGGGTTTAAAAAAAAAAAAAGCATAACCTTGACATGACCTAGATAGAAATTGTAGGACATGGCTTAATAAAGATGAGAAAGAGAGTGGTCCAGTTCAGCATGAGAACAAAGATGGGCACAGAGATAAATCTGTTCAATATTGTTGCAGCCTTGGCAGCCCACTGGAACCTGAATGATTCTGCCAAGATCACAGGCTAGGCTGGAAAGCCTGAGGTGGAAACAGGGCCTGGGGCATCTTATATCATGTTTGCCTCTCCTACACATGAGAACATGGGTTTAGCTTGGAAGAGCATCCCTGCCAACTGAAGTTCTTCAAAATCAGAAAGGAGATCATATTTGTCATTTCCACACATTAACACAAATTTCACATCGCCTTTCCATGTCAGTGTCCACCTGCACCTCTTGGTCAGTGTCACCAGATGGGATTTTTTAATTATTCAGCACCTTCTCCATACATTCTACCCCATCAGTCCTGCTCTATCAGGAGATTTATAAATGCAAAGATGGCCGTGGTGTGAAGTATTTAATGTGACAGATGATTCTCATGTCTCTGGATGCCCCTGTTCCCTCTCCCGGTACTGTGGCTAACCCCAACTGGCACCCTCCATAAAACAAAATACTTCAGTGGCACAAGTAGTATTTAGATAAATAGCTGAAAATTTGCACCTGTTTTCCCCACACCACCAAAGTGCTCGATAAACCTCACATACAGAAATCCTTTAACCTATTATGAAAACTCAGTCAACAGAAGCAAATGGTAGTCTTTAGACAGAGCCCAGCATGGAGCAGGAAATTGTATTCCCGATACCTAGAGATTGAGTTGGTGTGAAACATAGTGCTCAGGAATACGGTGACAGATATCGGGAGACAGGTTTCTGACAAGAGACATAAATGGTCTGCTTTCTCTGTGAAGCAATAAAGGCTGTTTAATTCTGATCTGACTAGAGCTACAGATTTTTTCTGTTTGCAAATCCTCATGGCCATCTTTTAACACTACCCTCACCAGAAGCCATCTGCATTCTGTATTGGACATTGAACAAAGGGTCTGGGTCTCAATTTGGGGGGATCTTGCCATCTTAGTTTCACTACACTAACACCAATAGACTTAAAAATACATCAAGCAGAAAATCCTGGACTAGCATAAGCAATTTCCAGGAAAACAAATTTAGGCTCAGAAGAATTGAGTGGTGAAGAGAGAATTAGAAATTCCATTTTCAGATTAATAATAGCACACAGCACCAAATGTACAGAATGAATGAACACTGAAATCCACAGCTGATTATCCAGTGTTACCATATATTCAGAAGAGAGGCATTGACATATCTGGATGACTGACTGGCCTAGATTTCACACAAACATGTCACTTTCAAAAGCAGTTTTTCAAAGAAGATGATGTTTCTGGAGCTCCTCAAATGCTGGAAAGACAAAATGAATGAGACCAACATCCACAAAGCAATAGCGTAAAACAGCATCCTCTGTTGTCTGATGGGGAATATATGGACGATAGGAATGTAGAGGAAGAAGCAACAAATAGGTATTCTAGGCTCAGGAATGACAGGACAATAGAAGATATGCAAATTGGAGTCCAATTTTCAAATGCATCAATGTTTACATCTGCACAAATAATAAAGCCATCCTTGTCCAGTTTTGTTCCCCATCCAAGGGCACAAGCATCCTTACTGAACAAAGCTAACAGAAGGGCCAGAGATGGTATCTACATGCACCTTGTCCAGCTAGCAAAGTGGACATTTAACAATAGCCAGCAGAGGAGTGGAAAGAAGGTGGGGGAGGAGCATGGTGCAAGCTCAGACCTGGTCCATGATGTATCTCCTGTTATTTATTACCAGGACAGAAGTAAACCCCAGTCGCTCCTCTGCCAGAGCAGTTTCCATGCATACCCACCCATACACACACCTTACACACCATACCCTTAAAATGTATGGGTTTCAGTCCCAAGCAAGAGGAGCCGAGTGGAGAGGGGTGATGCTTGTGGCCATTTTTAATTTTTCCAGATGTCCACACTTCAGACCCTTCACTTCCTAGTATGTGTGAAGGAAATATATACAAAGGCCCCCCTGTATCATAGATGCTAGCCTCGCTTTGGAAGCTGAAGGAGCCGGATCCTCCCTCCTTTCTGCCCTTACATGACCTAAGGTGGAAAAACGACTTGGGCTAGGCCAATTGGGGGGTGCTATCTCCCAAAATATAGAGTCTTTTTTTTCTTTAAAGATTTTATTGGGGAATTGGCGGAGGGGAACAGCGTTGGGGAATCGGGGAACGGGAACAGACAAGTTGCTGTCTTTTTGTTCTTCAGTTTAGTTGCGGAGGATGTTGCTTCACTGTTGGTATCGTCATTGCGCTCTTCCCGGATGAGGCAGATCGGTCGCTGGCCTCTGGATGTCGCTCACCGCGGCTATTGGCAGCTCACGCTTGGCTGCCAGCCGCTCATGCTGGCTGCGGGCCACTCACTGTAGCCTATGGCAGCCCACTGCAGCAGGGGCTGCAGCCCACACCATCACCGGGGCTCGCACAGCCCAGCTCCAGGTGGAGCTGTTGTTAGCTGAAGAGGGCAGTATCACTGGCCCTCATGTGGGATCCGAACCGGGGCGCTGGCATCCCAAAACCAGCGCTTAACCAATGCGCCACTCGGCTGGCCCCAAAATATAGAGTCTTGAGTGACTGTCACAAAGAGGTAGGAACAGCGGAAGTCATTCTTTATAGCAAAAGTAGCATCAAGAAGCCGACCAGTTTGTTCTTGCTACAAGAACATTTACTGCAGTTCCTTCCCTCCAGAGCTCACTTGGTTCCTGATGTTTTCCAAGCCAACTCCTTGAGTCTCCTTGTGAATATGTGAGATGCTGACATCTTTCCAATAAATGTCCTTTTGCTTTCATTAGCCAGAGTTGGTTTCTGCTACTTGCAACTCAGAATCCTGACACCATTACAGATTCTGGAGTCTCCTACACATACCCTTCCTGAACCTTACCCAGCCTGTCAAGAACCATGCTGGTTAGCAGCTCTCCATGCCGGAGCTCCCACTTATTTTCTGGGAGCCACATCACACCATGCTCCCTAAGCTCTTCCTTTGTATTTCTTTGTTTTCCGGTTCCTTTTCTGATGTACTGAAAGCCACAAGATTTTTCTGAAACTCGACCACTTGCTCCAAATAGTCCAGCAACATAGAATTCTTAGTGGAATAATCTGGGTTCTCTGGGAGACACTAAGGAGGCTACAACTGGACAAAATGCACACCTTTCAGTGCTTGAAGTTCACTGCATTCTCATCATGTACCCAAAGCTATTTTATTTAGTTAGGTGTTCAGGGAATCTAGCTTCTATTTGTCAGGTTTATGGTGTTGATGCTTCTCTCTCTCACTGAGGTGTTCAGAGTCTTAATTAGATAGCAGTGTAAAGTGCTTTGACAGCATCAGATGAAAGTGCTAAAGAAATCCCTAGGGAATTTCTTCATTTTTGGCTCAAAATACACAAGAAAATTAGAAAGCTTTAACACTCGAGCTAAGGTTTACAAGTAAACTTTTTGCTTTTCCCTATGCATCTGTGTACGGTATGGTACAAAGTTCGAATTTTTTTTTTTTAATTTGTATTCTCCTAACTGTAAATGGAAGAGCTATGTTCAAACTCCCTGAGGGGCACATTAAATTTCTTCATGATGTGTCTGTGGGACGTAAATAGTCAAATTATCATCTGTGAACCTAGAATCTTTTGAGCAAAGGGGAAACCTGCCCAGACTCATGTATTTACTTAACCCTTCCAAGGGGAAATCTCGGATTGAAATTTTAGCAGAGTTATGAAAGGAAACGCCCTCTAAAATACAAATCTCCTGAGTAGAGGGTCCCTTTCCTGAGACTAATATAATATTCATTTGTTTTTAGGGTTTGGATTTGGGGTTAATTTAATTACTTCTCAGGAAGCGAAATCCTCTGCTTTGAGGCAGACAAATGATGGTAAACAGCAGTATGCATAGATTAAAAGCCTTTTCATTTAGAATGAAAGGATGTGGGTAGAGGCAGCACTCTCCACAGAGCCAAACTCCATGAACAGTGACTCAGGCACTACCCCACGGAGGGAGGCAGATGTTGACCTGGAGTTGTATGAAAGTAACAGACTGGTGTGTTTGACTGACTGAGGGTGAGACCAGATCAGAGTACAAGAAAGCCAGCAGGCCTGCAGCTTTGCCCCAGAATCTGAAGCTATGCAATAGTCAATTTTCTAAGGAAGCTTTTTAAAATGAAAACCTCACCCACCACCCAAACTGTTCACAACATACCTTTTTTCCATTCCTTATTGTAGAAAAGGTTGGCTTAAACACACACACACAAACCCACATTGAGTCCATATCTGAAAACAATTCCAAAGAACTTACTTAAGGAAATTAGAAAATATTTGAAAATAAACTTGTTAATCTTCTTTAAAAACTGCCATGTATTTTCATAAGAAAGATAAGTGTTTATTTGTTAATATATAATAAAATGTGGGTTTGAGTCAGTAAGGAAAAGATAGAGCTAGACAACTGCATAAAGTTCTTTTGCATAAAGTAAATCTGGATCCCCATAGAACTCTTTGTACCAAAATAAATTCCAGATGTATCAAGCATTTAAAGATAGTTAAATATATTTGTAAAAAATTAAGTGAGAGAGATTTCTTGTCAAGATGGTGCAGTAGGTAAATGCTGTGCTTACCTTCTCTCACAACTACATCAAAATTACAACTAAACTACAAAACAACCATCATTGAGAACTGCCCCAAATCTTGCTGAACCAAAGGCCTACAACTAATGACATGGCAGAAGAAGCAACCTTGAGACTACCATGAGAGGCAGAGACGCAGAATGGGTTGGTCCTACAACTGTATGTGACCATTAAAAACTGGGAGGTATATCTCAGCCACAGAGGGCCCCCCCGCAGAGGAGTGATGGATCCCAGCCCAGGGTTCCATTGCCAGAGAGAGAGAAGTCCCCATCATTTCTGGCTGTGAAAACCAGTAGGGATTGTGACTGAGTGAGGCAGTGGGAGGCTGCACTCCCAGGTGCTCCTCTTAAAGGAACTGTACTTGGACTTACCCACTAATGGAAGCACCAGCTCTGAGCTCCAGCGCTGGGGGCAGCAGCTATAGAGGCAACAGGGACATATGGGGGGCAGATCTGAGTTGCCTGGCTTGGGATGAGGGTTGGAGGGGCAGCTTTCTCCTAGACAGAGGCACTGGCAGAGGACATTGTTTCTTTGTTGAGCACACCCCTTCCCAGAACACATACGCAGGCAGCCGCCATATCTGAGTCTCCATCAACCTGACTACTGCCATTTGTTCACCATACCCTGGTAATACAAGACCCCACCCCGCCCAATACTTGGGCACACCCACACCACTTCCAGTGGCTTTTTCATACCAAACATCTGCCTTGGCTCATGCTGCAGACTTTCCTAGGGTATCTCAAAGTTTCACAGAACCCATACAAGCAGCATCTGGCTTGAACACGTCCCATACCTCTGGCTGAGCAGCTCTAAGCCCAGCGCTAGCCTTGGTTCACAGCTTGGCCTCTCAAGGTGCTTCCAAACATGGCACAGGCAGTGGGCATCTACAGATTTCTTTGTGGCTCCTGCTGAGTGGCCCCAGGTGGGGCATGGGCTGCAATTGAACATGACCTGCAACGGGTCCCCTCCCAGGTGACCCTGAGGCTGATGCCCCAGTGGCTAGCTTCAAAACAAGCTGGAGCATCACCCAGCCACCTCCAAGGATGACACACCCAAGAGGCAGACTGGGCAGGCACCAGAGCTCTGCTGAGGCAGATCCTGCTCTGTAGGGTCAGCCCCTGCCCCACAGCTTCTCTATTGTCAAAGCCAGTCCTCGTGACCAATGAGCCTGCGGGTCAATCCCCTCCCCCGCAATGATGTGCAAATAGCAACCAAAGTTCAACTATAAGAAGAGGGTACATACAACCCTCACAAGGGACATACCTAGAGTGCACAGCCTAGTGACGAGGAATATTGTGCCACTGAGTCCCACAGCACACCTACTACATAAGGCCACTCTACTAAACCCAGGAGACATAGTAGCCCTACCTAATACATAGAAACAAACACAGGGAGGCAGCCAAAATGGGGAGATAAAAGAAACATGTCCCAAATAAAAGAACATAATAAAGCTTCAGAAAAAGAACTAAACAAAACAGAGACAAGTAATCTATCAGACACAGAGTTCCAAACACTGGTTATAAGGACACTCAATGATCTCATGGAGAACTTCAACAAAGAGATAGGAAACATAAAAATGGAGCTAGAAAACATAATTAAGAACCATTCAGAAATAAAGAATACAATAATGGAAATGAAGAATACATAACAGGGAATCCACAGTAGATTAGATGAAGCAGAGGATCAAATCAGCTATTCAGAAGATAAGGTAGCACAAAACACCTAATCAGAACAATAAAAAGAAAAAAGAATACAAAAAACTGAGAGTTGAAGGGGCCTCTGGGACAACCTCAAACATACCAACATTGTAATATGGGGGTACCAGAAGGAGATGAGAGAGAGCAAGGAATTGAAAACCTATTTGAAGAAATAATGACAAAAAACTTCCCCAACCTGGCAAAGAAAATAGATATACAAGCCCAGGAAGTGCAGAGAGTCCCAAACAAGATGAACCCAAACAGGCCCACACCAAGACACATCATAATTAAAGTGCCAAAGGCTAAAGACAAAGAGAGAATCTTAAAAGTAGCAAGAGAAAATCAATTAGTTACCTATAAGGGAGCTCCTATAAAACTATCAGCTGATTTCTCAACAGAAACTTTGCAGGCCAGAAGAGGTTGGCACAAAATATTCAACATGATAAAAAGCAAAGACCTACAACCAAGATTACCCAGCAAAGCTATTATTTAGAAAAAAAAGTAAGATAAAGAGCTTCCCAGACAAAAAAAAAAAAAAAAGCTAAAGGAATTCATCACCACCAAACCAGTATTATTCAAGCAATCTTAGAGGGACCTCTTTAAGACAGAAAAAAAAAAAAATCAAAAATATGAATAATAAAATGGCAGTGACTACATACCTCTCAACAGTTACTTTTAATGGAAATGGACTAAATGCTCCAATGAAAAGAGGAAAACTGAATGAATAAGAAAACAAGACCCTTACATATGCTGCCTATATGAGACTCACTTCAGATTGAAACACATACACAAACTGAAAGCAAAGGGATGGAAAAAGATATTTCATGAAAATGGAAACAAACAAAGCAGGAGTAGCAATACTTATACCAGACAGAATAGACTTTATTATTTTTTTTTTTAGCTGAGCCATCCTGCCACCTGTTGGCAGCTCAGTGGCAGCTCAGCTCAGGCTGGGAATTGAACTGCTGTTGCTCAGAGCTCAGCTCTCACTCTTTTTTTTTTTTTTTTTTTTTTTATTGGGGAATTGGTGGAGGGGAACAGCGTTGGGGAATCGGGGAAGGGGAACAGACAAGTTGCCGTCTTCTTGTTCTTCAGTTTTAGTTGCGGAGGATGTTGCTTCACGGTTGGTATCGTCATTGCTCTTCCCGGATGAGGCAGATCGGTCGCTGGCCTCTGGATGTCGCTCATCGCGGCTATTGGCAGCTCACGCTGGCTGCCAGCCGTCAGCTCTCACTCTTGAGCGAGCTCTTAACCAACTGAACCACTCGGCCAGCCCCATGCAAAATAGACTTTAAAACAAAGACTATAACAAGAGACAAAGAAGGACCTAGTAATCCCATTTCTGGGTATTTATCCGAACTAACCCAGGGGATGTACTCATCCATATGTTCACTGCAGCATTACTTACATAAGCCAAGATATAAGGGCTACCTGGGAGTCCCTGAATGGATGAATTAATAAAGAAGAGGTGGTACACATATTCAATAAAAAAAAAAGAATGAAATCTTGCCATTTGTGACAATGTAGATGGACCTAGCAGGTATTGTGGTGAGTGTACTAAGTTAGACAGCAAAAGGCAAATGTCATATGATTTCACTTATAAGTGAATTCAAAAGAACAAAATAAACAAACAAAGGAAACAGAAACAAACTCACAGATACAGAGAACATTTTATTCTTTTTTTTTTTTTTTTTTTTTTTTTTTGAGGGCAGTGTCACTGGCCCTCATATGTGGGACCCGAACTGGGGCTGCTGGCTTTCCAAGCCAGTACTTAACCACCGCACCACTCAGCCGGCCCCAGAGAACATTTTAATGGTTGCCAGACGGAAGGGTGCTTAGGGGTAGGTGAAAAGGGGAAGGGATTAAGAAGTACAAATTGAGGGGCCAGCTGAGTGGCTCAGGTGGTTAAGAGCTCGGTCAAGAGTGCAAGCTCTGAGCAACAGAGTTGTGGATTCGATTCCCAGCCTGAGCTGAGCTGCCACTGAGCTGCCAACAGGTGGCAGGATGGCTCAGCTAAAAAACAAAAAACAACAACAAAAGAAGTACAAATTGATTGTTACACAGTCATGAGGATGTAGGGTACGGCATAAGGAATATAGTCAACCATATTTTATTATCTTTTTTTTTTTTAGCTGAGCCATCCTGCCACCTGTTGGCAGCTCAACGGCAACTCAGCTCGGGCTGGCCTCGAACAGTTGTTAATCAGAGCTCAGCTCGCACTCTTGAGCGAGCTCTTAACCAACTGAGCCACTCGGCCGGCCCTAGTCAACCATATTTTAATAACTATGTATGGTTTCAGATGGGTACTAGATCTCTCAGGGTGAAAGATGGGAGGGGGTTGGGAGCAGGGTAAAAAAGGTGAAGGGATTAAGAAATACAAATTGGTATTTACAAAACAGTCATGGGGATGTAAAGTACAGGGAATATAATCAATAATATGGTAACTATGTACACATAGTGCCAGGTGGGTCCTAGTGAGGGGGATCACCTCCTAAATTATATAAATGTCTAACCACTATACTGTACACCTCAAATTAATATAAAATAATATTGAATGTCAATTCTAATTGAAAAATTATAAATGTGGGGGAGATAAAGAAGAATAAGAGGTTCAAAATTCTAGATATAAAACAAATCTTGGGGACTTATAATGTACAACATAGAAATATAGTCAATAATATTATAATAGTGTGGTACAGTGTCAGATAGTTGCTGGATTTACCATGGTGATCACTTCTTTAGCATACGGAATGTAATCAATAATGCGGTAATAACTCTGTATAGTGCCAGTTGGGTATTATTGAATAACTATGATGTATACCTGAAACTAATATAATATTGTATGCTAGCTGTATTTTAATAAAAATATTTTTAAAAATTAAGTGAATTTTGTTTATAATTTGAATGGCAAAATCCTTCCTAAACATGATATAAAATTCAGAAGTATAATGGAAAAGATTGGTAAATTTAACTACATGTTAAAATTCTTTATGACAAACATCTCATAATCAGAGTCAAAAGATAAGTGTCAAACTTTGACAATTTTTTAATAAGTGTGACAGAGAGGGAATGCCATGAATAAATTGAGATTTCCTACAAGTCTATATAAAAAAAAAAAAATAAAACAGAGCAAGAGAGACAAAGAGAAACAACCCAATAAGAAAATCAATAAAGGACCTAAGCAAGCAGATCACAGAAAATAAAATAAAATAGCCCCTAAATGTAGGAAAGGTTGAAAGTCATCCATAAATAAAGAAATACAAATTTGAAAGAAAAAAAAAATGAGTTCGTTTCTCCTATTACCCTGACAAAGATGAAAGCGTTTGCTAAACTGCAGTGTTATCATGAATGTGAAGAAATGGGCACTCACATACATACACTACTGGTGAGAGGGTGAATTAATGTAATTTTTGAAAGGCAACTGGCAATATTTAATAAATTTACACCTCTAGAAATATATCCCACAGAGATGCAAATATAAACATAAATAGATATTTGCTACAGAATTATTTGTAACAATCAAGATTTTGGCAACATCTTGTACATTCATCAATAGAAAATTCGTTAAATAAATTATGGGAAAACTACACAATGGGCTGCAGCCATTTTAAAGATTGCGGTGTATCTATACACACTATTACAAAAAGATGTCTGAGACAGATACTAAACTACAAAAAGGCTAGCTGCAGAGATGTGGGCGTAGTGTGATCTCATTTGTGAAAATAAAATATGTGCTTAAGATGCAGACACAGACTTCTGGACAGAGACACAGGAAACTTCTAATACTGATTTTTCTCTGCACAATGGGAATTTCATTTTTATTTTTACCCTTTTATATGCCTTTAATTTTTACCATGGACTTGCTTTACCTTTGCACTGAAAATCTGGTTTCAAAAATTAAAATAGAGGCTCAACTACCACTTAAAATTAGCTAAATCAAAAGTATTACTGAACGAATACGAAGTGAGGGTGACTATTCACTGGACATTGAAGATATAAAGGTGTTTACAATGCAAGCACTGCCCTCCAGGATCTTACCCCACATCTACAGAGGTCGAGAGAGCCATGCACCAACAAAAAACAATAATTGCCCACCTAGGTGAGTGCTGTAGGAAAGACCCTATCTTTGGAGATACCCAATGCTTTGCCAAGTAAGACTCCAAAGAGGCCCGCACTGGACTCACACAAACTACAGCTCTTCTTGTGATCTCAGACACTAGAATAAAAACCCCACAAGGAGACGGTCTACACAGCTTCCCCAGAAACTGGAATGCAGTACTCCTTTGAAAGGCCATTGTCAGTCATTCGATGAAACATTAACCTTTGGAACTCATTTCTCAGAAGACCTTGGTTAAGGGATCTAGCTTGCAAATATGAGCCCACGCTCCACAGGAAATAGAGGTCTATTAAGCCTTAGAGATGGAGCAATTATGAGGAAGAGGGAGAGCAAATGCCTGATGCTTTCATGATGGGCAAAAGGGTCTCTGCTATGGCTGTGTAACAAGTATTACTCGCAAAGCAGCACTGCTTTTTCCTCCAACCCCCGCTTTCATGCTAACACCCAGCTTGTCAAAAGAGCTTCTTTGATGGTAGTATGGTGAACTCAGAGGTGGAGTGATTCCCCAGCTCCCCATACTTCCAAATGGTGAGACTCCAAAGCCTACATTCTTCCTCACACAGCCCTGCTGTCAGAAGGAAAGACTGAGGTCAAGAAACAATCCAACATCTAAAGACTCACTGGGCCCTTTAGAGCCCTGGGCCCCAGGCAGTCCTTCCACCTGAAGCTCCGGGTGAAGGCCAGCGAATGGGACTAATGAGGTAGCATAGTCTGATCCCACTGGAAATATGGCTTTAGGCAGAGATCCAAATCAAAAAATTTCATGAACAGGAGCAGAAATTAATGATGAGGGAAGTTCCACTAGGTTGGGCAGGGGAGAATGTCAGCACCCCTCATCAGCAGCCCCAAGTGAGCACAGCTTTCATGAACTACTTTGGACTCTTCCCCTTCATCCTGCGTGTTATCTCAACAGGCCTCCAGAGGGGCCCTCTGCACATGACCAGCATGAAATAGCCCCTCCCCCTTCCCAACCGCTACCCAGAGAGACACACAGAAATACTGTGACTACCACAAATAAAGTAGGAAGGCGATGATGAAGCAAAAGCCCCTCGACAGGCCAAGGTAGACTGGCGAGAGGGAGTCAGAGACCTGGTCTACTGTACCAATGTGGCAAGATTTTAGAAAAATCACAGTCTCTCTAAGACACAGTCACCTTATCTGGAAAGTACTGCGCGCCTCACAAGCTATCAGGGTTGTGGGCATTCAGAATGAGCCACCCCAAGAAGTGTTGCAGTAGTATGTCAATTATTTTGAGCTAAAGTCAATTTTAGCTTCAGACTCAAGAGAAATTTCTGCCCCTCCCTTTAACAACCCTGAAGAACATGAATTAGGGGTTTTGCCCATCGTAAGAAATTATCAGCAATAATCTCTTTATGAACCACTTACATGGTGGGCAAATTTCTATTTACTAAACATCTGCTCTTCTTATCATCCTGCTATGACCCTTTGAAGCCCCCAGAGTGCAATACCTCACCCCTAGCTCAGAATGTCTTATATACTTAGATCCCCCTTTCTGTCTCTGAACCTCTCCTGCATGTGGGGTCTCTGACTCTTATGCATGTTGGGTTCCCATACATATATATGTATTAAATTTGGTTATTTTCTCTTTCTGATCTGTCTCATGTCTATTTGACTACTAGACCAGCCAGAAGAACCATGAGGGTAAAGGAAAGTTTGTTCCTCCCCCTTACAGGATAAATTAAGACAACCCTAGTAAATGAGCTTCATTAATGGAATGTCATATTAAAACGTACCCCTTGGTTCCAAGTAGCAGGTTTATATCTTCCCTACTCTGGAAAAGAGGAGGAAAGCTCTCTGGGATATCGTCACTTCATAGACCAGCAGTGGGGAAATACAGGATGGTGTCATACTGTAGAATTTCTGTGCAATGGGTGCTCAAATTACATATATATTTTTTAATTTGGGGGGGCTCAGCAGATAATAAAAATGAGACTTATTTCACATTTGTCATTCAAAAGAGATTAGATAAATTTCACATTATTTTGTAGTTCGTTTTTTTTTTAAAAAAAATACTAAGTAAAGGGGAAAAAAGACTTAGTATGATAGAACACAGCAATAGTGTGATGGTAAGAGCCTCAGGAGGCTATTCTACTGCTTGGTGCCTCGGTTTCCACATTTGTAATAGCTCCTAATTAATAGGCCATTGGAAGCACTTAGAACATGCCAAATACCTAGAGAGCACCCGATACCTGCTCTATTGTCAGTGGCCCCATTTTGTGCTGGAGGAAATGAGGCAGAGATGATAACTTCCTGTTTCAGAAAGTAGAGCAGTTTCCCGAAAGGCTGACTCCCAGTCTGTGGCTCTTTCTCAAATCCACCGCTTTTTTTCATTTTCCACAGCACAGGACAAAACCTCCTCACTGGCTTCCCTGCCTCCTTATTCTGCTGCAGTCCTTCATCATTGTTTCTTACCATATTTCTCTGCTTCTTAAGAATCAGATCAAGCACTACATTTTCCAAAACGTACTTCCATCTACTTAGGATTTAATATAAACTCAGTTTGGGTCCCTTCCAGAGGCCTCTTCTACTCGCAGGCCTCACCCACTCACAGGCCCCTTACACTCCTGGCTCCTCCTACTTGCAGGAGTAGCTGCTCTTTCACCGTTCTGAACCAAGGTGACTATATATTTTACCTTAATTTTCCACATGTTGGAAATCCATCGCTGCCCAGTAGGATTGACTCCCCGAGTCAGCACCAGGAAGACTACTCCATCTGAACTCTGTTAAAGGTACAGTCTAGGGTGACTTCCCTGATCTCAGTCTTGCACCTGTCTTACTGCCTTGCTCTGCTGCAAGGTGAAGATCAGTCTTGCTACCCTTTCTGCCCTCCTCCGGTCTTCACACATCCACAGATAACACTCTTTAGCCATAGCCCATTTTAAATTAACACACAGAAAAGAAGCATTTCTCTATTTAGTGACACAAGTCTTCCGAGATGTAGGGAACCGACAACATAAACATGCAATCTAGTTCCTTACAGTCACAGCCTCTCAAACACGTATTCTGATTATGATGTGCATTACATTTACCTAGTAAAATTGCATGTTTGGGTTCTTTCCAGAACAAAGAAAACAGGCTGCTTCGAAAATGTACTCCAGTCCTTATTTCATGCAAGAGAGAAAATTGCTTGGAACTTTGAAATGCAGGTTTATCGCTTTTTGTCACTCCCCCTTTGGCTTTGAGAATTTTAGGGCCAGGTTTTAGCCAAGAATCAGATTCACAGCACTGGTTGCCTGTTGTCCTGCCAGCCTTCTCTGCTGAAAGGAAGCACAGAGCTCAGGAACAGCAACTCAGGCCTGACATTACTGCAGTAGAATATCTATTTTCTTCCCCCACACCACTTGCTCCATAGATCTTTACCTTTTCCCTCTGCAATTGATAATCAAACTTTCTCAAAAATCCATACCCATCCTCTTCAGCTAGGACTTCCTTTGTCACCCTACTTCCAAGAACAAAAAAATATGTGATGATATAAGCCCTTTAGGTTTCCAGATATTGGGAAGGGCAACGTATCCCTGGCTTGAAAACAAAATGCCTTATAGAAATGTCCAATTTCTCTCTAAGGGAAGTTCTTATTTTGACACAAATTATAAAGAAGGAGGAGGCGAAGGCCCTGGAAAACAAATGAGCAACTTTTTTAAAAGCTTTCAGAATCAAATGTAAAATTCATTAAGAAAAGTAATGGAAATTTTATGGCTGGTGCACAGATAAATTTATTGCTGCCTCTTAATTCATCAAGCACACATACAAGAGTATATAGCAAATTAATTGGAACTAACAGCCTCTTAGAAACTCTAACCAGCTGCAGACTCAGGGTAAACTAGTTGGAACAAAACAAAGAACCCCTCCTCCTCCTCTTTCCCCCAGGCCCTGATTGAATTAAAGGCTAAGCTTTCTCAACTCTAAAAAGGTTGAACAACTTTTTTCTTCCATGACTGCCAAGCCTATCGGCTGTTTAGGCCGAAGCAGGGTCAGAACTAGCTATAAATAAGGTTTCTTTGGATATTAGGATCCCAGTTCTATTTCACCATAGCTGAAAGACACAATCAAAGAATTCTTGAAAAGATGTTCTAACACTAATGTTAGATGTTGTTCTGACCCAGGTGCATGGGTTAGGTGAAGGAGAGTTGGATTTGAACAATTCTCTTTCCATTTCTTTCTAGGATAACCTGGAGAGAACCCTCTTAGCCTCTTTGTTCAACTTAATGCTCTAGTTCTTGGACACGGTTTCCAAATCGGCTAAGCAACAGATACAACAAGAGAACCAAAGAGACTCTACAAGTGATAACAATCATTTGTTCAAAAAAGAACACGAAGGCCATGTGCCCCTGAAGACGAGCCAGCACTACCTACCTTAATCTAAAAGAAATTCTTGCCAGATAGCTGTAAATATTGTATTAGTAAATATTAATTATTCATAATTGACAATTTAATGACACTCATCTTATGAATAACAAATAATGTTGTTGAGGGCTTAGTTTATGCAAGGCACTGTGCAGAGCATTATACACGTATTACCACAATTAACCATCACAACAACCTGATGAGATCAGTACTATTGTGATTCCCATTTTAAAAAGAAACTGAAACTCAGAGAAGTTAAGTAACTCATCCAAGGTCAGGCAGCTAGCATGTCTGTTCCAACCGAAAGGTGAGTTGTGAAAGCTCAACTATCAACAATGGCCTGATAGGTAAAAATTAAAAGCAGAAGCCTACAGGTTTTGGTCCTCAGAGAAACCCCAGAATTTGGGTGACCCAACAGAGAAGCTTGATTTGAACAAGAGCATACAGAAGGTGGGTTTGGTCAGAAAGTGTTTAGACTGATTTTGATGCTTGCCTGTAGGGTGCCAAATCGGAACTCAGATGGTTTTGTCCTCCTAGCTGCCTGAGAGTCACCGACATGGACAGGGGAGAAATTTTCCCAGTGGTTCTACCAAGTACTCATGGGAGGTTTTACATCTAAGAAAGTAAAGCTAATATGGAAAACTAACAACTCCTTATTTACATTATTAGGAATACCAGACAGTTACTGTGAGAGGGGAAAGTCTTCTGAGAAAAACAACTCCCTGATTCGAATTGTCTATTTCTCTTGTCCTTTCCCTGCTGCGAAGGTCTCAGACAACTTCCAGAAGACATCTTCAGGGTAGTGACTGCCTGGGTTAGTGTTGTCCATGGGCTAGGGCAGCCTGTTAAAAGTCAAAGGATCCTGTCCCCAAAAGGAATAAAAATGAACAAATACTGAAGGAGAAGTGATTTTCACTTGTACAATGCTTTCAATTTATCCCTATGATAAACATTTGCTACTCGTCTTCTATATGTCAGGCTCAAGGCAAAATCTGGAGACCTAAAGATGAATAATCATAAGTGATTTTTCTCCCCCCTTCAAATGAAGAGTAGTGATTCAAATGAGAACTTGTAGTCATTTAAAATAAGAGGCTTTGGGCTGGAACATAAAGGCAAATGCTTTGATCAGTCTATACCTTTTCAAAGATATAACATATCTAATTAGGTCTCTGGAGAATTGGTAACTTCAGTCATGCAGTTTTTTTTGTGTATTTGTTTGTTCTAATTGAGTTTCTGGATGATTGCTTAATTAGCCATTTGTAGGGAGCAGCAAGAAAGCAAAAGCATACTGAGTTTGTTTTAGTGGTGGTTTTGACAGGGCCTCTATATCAGATAAAAATTCATTTTCCTGTAAGTATAACAAAATCTAATTAATAGTGGCTTAAACATATAAGATATTTATCTCAGATAACAAGAAGTCTGAAACTGCTTCCAGGGCTGGCAAAGAAGCCAAAATTGCCATCAGATACCAAATCATCCATCTTTTTCACTAGCGCCCTAAGCATGTTTGCCTTCATTCTAATGCAAAATCTCTCCGGGTGGCCAAGTGGCTGCCACATTACCAGCTATCATGTTTGAATTCCAGAAAAGAATATGAAAGAAGGGCAAGAAGAGATACCAGCAGATTTCGGCTTTTATCTCACTATCACAGGATAACTGCTGATTTCAGGGAAGACCAGAAAGTCAATGTTTTTGTTGTTGTGGTTGTTGTTGTTGTTTTAACAGCCCCTTTAATAGAGACAGAACAGAGAAAGAGGTTGGAAATGAAAGGTTGGTCAAAAAGAGTATCTGTTACTCTTCTCACCTATAAAGAGAGACTTAGGCCATTTTGGGGGTTCTTAGATGGTTTTTTTAAAGAAAGAATGCAAAAAAAAAAAAAAAAAAAGATGGGGGGAAGTTGCAAGAAATGTAGCATAGTTTAAATATATATGCTGTAGGGCCGGCCAAGTGGCGCATTGGTTAAGAGCTGGCTTGGGACGCCAGCAGCCCCGGTTTGGATCCCACACATGAGGGCCAGTGACACTGCCCTCTACAGCTAACAACAGCTCCACCTGGAGCTGGGCTGTGAGCCCCGGCGATGGTGTAGGCTGCAGCCCCTGCTGCAGTGGGCTGCCATAGACTACAGTGAGTGGCCGGCAGCCAGCGTGAGCGGCTGGCAGCCAGCGTAAGCTGCCAATAGCCACGATGAGCAACTATCCAGAGGCTGGCAACTGATCTGCCTCATCCGGGAAGAGCGCAATGACGATACCAACATGGGCCAGTGAAGCAAAGTTCTCCATCCACAACTAGACTGAAGAACAAAAAGACAGCAATTTGTCTGTTCCCCTCCCCCAATTCCCCAATAAAAAATAAATAAATAGGGCCGGCCGAGTGGCGCGGTGGTTAAGGGCTGGCTTGGGATGCCGGCGGCCCGGGTTCGGATCCCACATGTGAGGGCCAGGGACACTGCCCTCGGGGGGGAAATTAAAAAAATAAATAAATAAAAATAAATAAATAAATAAATATGCTGTACATATCAAACAAATTATTATTGTTTTTTAATGCAGTAACTGTAGGTAGAACCCCATTTGGCAGTGCCAAACTTTCAGAGGCCGGACCAAATGGTGCTTCTGCCTTCCCACTGCTCCCTCAGAGCTCCATGGCAAGTCCTGGTTATGGGCCTATGAGCAGTGATGATGAGAGTGCCTGGAGGCCTAGAGTTATTTCCCCTCAGTGTTCTCAAGAAAAATGTATCCTGACAGTTTTTGCTATATAAACCAAAGGGAATCTGAAAGCAAAAGAACAGAGAAAGTTCCTGGAAAGTCCATCCTTTATAAAAGGAGATCATTTAATAATGTTCATAAAAATAATCCTAAAATGTTTGGGAAGATTATGAGTTAAGTGTTATCGTGAAGAAAATCACAGATTTTTGCTTTATGCGGGTCCTTAATGAGGGTCCTTCCTATATTCATCTAGAACTGTGTGGTCCAGTACAGTAGCCACAAGCCACATGTGGCTACTGAGCACTTGAAATGGGGCTGGTCCAAATGAAATGTGCTATAAGTATAATATGCATACTAGATTTCCAAGACTTGGTAAGAAAAAAGATGTCTCCTCCTACACTGAATATGTGTTAAAATGATATTTTGGACATGGAATCAAATAAAACATATGTACTATTAAAATCAATTTCACCTGATTTTTAATGTAGCTACTGGAAAACATAAAATTATATACAGGCTCATAATTTTGGCCTATATTATATTTCTATTGTACTGCACTGGTCTAGGAAGATGACATCTTACAAAAGCCTATCTGTAACAGGTGCTGCTGATGTCTCATCTCATGTCCCCTTGGCCCATTTCTGAGTCCACCATCAGCCTCCAAGGACATTTAAATACATGCCAACAGCTTCCCAATTCCCTTCTCAAGGAGATGACTCTGCTTCTCAGCCTGGAGACTTTCTCTAGCACCTTAGGAGCTTGTTCAGAGCAGCTGGGACGTGTCCAAGATTTGATGCTGCCAAGAGCAACCCTCAGTTAACAGGGGATGGTGACTAAATGGCCACCATTTTGAAATATGTCCTGCATGGTCTCTCAGAGGGTCCCCTGCAGGACGGAGCTCCAGTTGCCCACAGCTCACTCATTAACACAGATTTTATTTGCCTCTTCTCCCTTTCCTATTTTACCTTCCCTCCCATATGCTTCCTGGGATCACCCTGACTCCCCGAGTTTGTCTGAGCACTGCTTCAGAGGGCACAACTAAGAAAACAACTCAAATATCTTCACAACCCCTCTTTGTAAGACCCATGCCAAGTATCCTTTGACTTAACAATTCATGCTGAATTTTTCTTCCTGAGCTATTATCAAAGAAGTTGTCTTTAATTGCTATTGTTTTCCATCAATTCATTTAGCTATTGTTAATGGCTTTTTTTAAAAAGATTCTGCTCTAATTAAACAAATAGCCATCATTTGAATGAGTTTGCATATTTTTTTCCTTTCCAAGTAATTTGTTTACATTTAAACTGTGCTTATGTAGTGTTGTCTCAATTATTAAGTCATCAAGGACATTGATATGGCCCTTTGAAACATTTTCTTCTGCCTTAGGGCAGTGGCAATTTGTTTCTTTTACCCAACAGAATCAAACTTCATAGCACTATTAATCACATTTCTCATCTGATCTGCGAAAAAAAAGGGGGGGAAGCAGGGAGGATGGATTTAAAGTCCAGTTAGATTCAGGTTTAAATTCTGTCTCCACCACTTCATTAGTATGACCTTCTCCAAACCACATATTCTTCCTGAGCCTCAGTTTCCCTATTTACAGTATGAGAATGGGAGCTATCACAGCGTGAGCATGAAGGACATTTGGCTCACATTTAATAGTGCGTCATGTTTAGTTTTTTTCCATGGTCTTCAAATAAAAAAATTTGAAAATAAAACAAATAAAAAATAAAATAAAAATTTTTATTTTAAATAAATAAACACAAAATTTAAAAATCTGTGTGTGTGCATGTACACATAAACATATATATTTAAGATTTGTAAAAACACCTACTTTCTTAGTATGCTTTTCTCGCATTTCTTTAGTCTTTTGTACACTAGCAGCCTTAGATGTATCCTGGACCTCTCTTCATTCAGATCATGACGAGAATAATAATTCCTGTATGTCCAACATTTCCTTTCATTGATTCACAAGGAGTATTAGAGAACATGAGACTTGTTTCAAACCACCCTTCCTTTCTTTCTTATTTCTTCTCGGCAGGCTCCACATGCAGCTCTCCCTGAGCCTTTCCACTTCAACCTTGCTGTAGCCCCTGGAGTCTTCGGAACTGGACATTCACAGGGCCTGTCATTCCAGGAGCGGGTACTTGGTGTGGTCTCAGAATGCTGTCTCCAAGGAGGGTCCTGACAGTCTCTTTCCAAGTCCGTAGAACTAGACTCTCGGCTCTCTCTCCCTGGTGAATAATGTATCCAGCAAAAATCACTGGCATATGTAAGAGTACTCAATCATCGCTAGGTTTTCCCCTTTTCTACCTATTTGTTTCTTCCAGTCTGAAATCTTCTCAGGAGGCTGGAACTTTATTCAGTGTCTCATTTAATTAGAAACCATTATTGAGTGCCTACAAAGTGCGTGCAGAGCACTTTGTCAGATTCTAAAATTAGGAAGAAAAGAGGAAAGCTACAAAGAACTTTAAAATGTAGCCTCTTGCTCTTCCAGGATTTATAAGCTAGTTGAATCTAATACAGAGAAACCTATCAGGTCCCTAATAAAAGCTTGTTAAATGAATAAAAGACATACATACAATGAAAAGCTAAAAAATTACAACCAGGGTTTTGATGAGGTTTGAGATGCTATTGTCAGAGACACCTAGTAATGCCTAAATCCTGCCCTGCCTTCCACACTGTGAGGTCCTTCACACAAGGGACAATGACTAATAGGAATTAAAGAACTGTGCTATTTTTAATTATCTGGTATTGTGCTCTAAACTTCTTTGATGGGTTGGTTGATAACCTGGTAAGTGCATGTGTTCTACCTGAAGGTCAAATGGGCCTTTGCCATCTTCCTAAACCCAAACCCAAACCTTGGGATTGTACCTCTGACTGGAGGCATTGTACAGGCTATGTACACACTGATCACCCACAGGAGAGAGGAAGAGAGAGAGGAAAGCTGGCTGGACCTGTCGAGGGTCACCTGTCCAAGTGCTGGTTAAGTTCCTGAAGTCACTGGTGGGAGACAGATCCTATGTGTGAGACTTTTTAACACACAGCTGCTCTCACCACTCAACAAGGCCCAAGGAGTGGGTAGAAATGTCATTTCTCTTCCCCCCTATGCAGATATGAAGCAATATCTCATTAATGGATGAGAAAATGGCAGACAGAAAATGCAATAAAACTCAAAGGAGAGTGAATTCACTTTGGACCAGAATAATAAAAGAGGGTAGCCGGATATTATTTGACAGAGTTGCGCTTGCCTTGAGCACAGAAGAGTCCCATCATGTCAGGCAAGGCCAGAGATACATTTGTTCCTCCCTTTCCTTCCACGGAACCTCCTAGCCATTCTTACAAGGGAGCCTGCTGTGCATTACTGCTCACCCCTCACGATCTCAATAAACACTGGCTCCGTTCTGCAGTCAATTACCAGCAAGTTCACAAGCTGGTCCCTCTTTAAAACATACATACGAGAGGAAAGCTACTTGGTCATTAAATTATATTCTTTTCACAACTTCTTTCTGGGTATTTTCCATAATTGAATTGTCTACAAACAAAACAAGGATTGCTGTTTCTAACAGCACGTGGCACTTCGTAGACACCTTTGAATGAAATGTAACACAGCACTTCAAAGAAATGTTCATTAACTTGCAGCTCCAGTTTGAGAGAAAGACACTTTACATGTCTTAAAGGAAAGAGTTTAAGCAATCTAAACATGCCTAAGAAATCCTGAGTAACTCTTGTTCACCAAGTATTGCAGAAAATGGCATCTTTGGACAAAAATTAATTTTTAAAAGGTTGTTCTCTCTTTTTATTTCACTTCACCAATGTATATATATAGAGAAATGTTTTCTTTTACATTCGCTAGAGGAAATGACTTAAAAATTCTGGGACCCCACCTCCCTTTATCTATTTCATCCCATTCTATTATTTGCATGTCTTTCTGCCCCTTATCTCAGGTCTACAGCCCAAATATGTTTTGCTCCCTCATCTCTGTCTTCATGGGCCTGGAAACCATGATACACATAATGCAGGTTGTGAACCTGTTTTTTCCAATCATTCAGCTTTCTTGTGGAGCCCTGTCACACCATCAAGAGTCTTTGTTCTTGACGATTTGGCCAGAATGGAAAAAACAAATTCAGGAAATAAAAGATAAAATATTATCTGCATTTATTTATTTATTTATTTATTTTTTAGCTGAGCCATCCTACCATCTGTTGGCAGCTCAGCAGCAACTCAGCTCGGGATGGGCATCAAACTGGAGACCCTGTTGCTCAGAGTTCGCACTCTTGAGTGAGCTCTTAACCAACTGAGCCATTCAGCTGGCCTGGAACATTATCTGCATTTAGCATGTATTTGTATCTGTCAATATTTTTGCTATTCCTTTATACTATCCTGATTTCCAAAGAAATACAGTGTATAAGAAATGAAAAGAAGGGGCACTGAGCCACTGGAAAACTCAGGTACTCCAGACTGCTCCAGCTTTCAATTCCTACCTATGGAATATGGAGAAATAGCCAAAGCACATTCATTACTCCATATATTTTTAATATTCAAAAATACCTTAAAGAGTTTTGGAACTGAAGTATTTGAAACATTGCAAGTTGATGTCTCCCAACGCTGGTAGGAATTGTATGCAAAATTTTGCCAGGAATATATTGAATAGGAGCCTAGTCTGTAAAAATGTGTCAGCATTCACCCAAAAGACAAGACAATAAAGGCATTGCAGGCTGTGGGAATACTTGGGCAAGATACTTGTATTTTCTGTTCCATAAAATACAGCTTGTCGTCAGAATCTACTCTTTCAATAAGAAGAAGAAATCTGTAAAATTAGCCTAACATTCCTTAAAAACAGAACATCCATTTTAGTAATTGCCTTTTTAAAAATAATCTAGAATAGTGTTTCTCAAAGTATGATATACAGACCAACAGCAAGAACATCACCTGAGAACTTGCTAGAAATGAATCCAGATTCGTGCCCCCCATTCACTGTTGGAAACCCTGGGACTGGCTGGCATTATGTATTTTAAGATACACTTCAGGGGATGCTCACGCTCAAGTGTAAGAACAGCTGCCCCAGAGCAAGTTACTTCACGTCACTCTGTGCCATGCTTTCTGCATCTCACCAGTGAAAATAATGAAAACTTTCTTAAACATAATTCATAGAAATGCATTACATTGCTGGTTCCGAAGCTTCTGTCCACATATGGCATCAACGCCTGTCTTGACAAAATTTTTCACTGATCCTCATCTCAGTGGGATAAAGGAACCAGCCAACAGTTTTTTATGATGTGAAATTTTGTATTCATTGAGTAAATGTAAGGCCTTTATTGTGAGATTATACCTTTCCTTCCTTTTTAGTGTTAAATCTTCATTATTTATATGGAATAATGGTAGTAAAAGAACCGTGACCAGTTTTCAAGTAAACTTATTTGGAAAAATAGATTGCAGCCTTCTGTTGGTTTTCAAAAGGTGTTTGTTTGTTTGTTTGTTTGTTTGTTTGTTTGTTTTTTAATGTATTGGTTCAAAAATCCAGACATTCATACACCACTGAAATTGACAGGATATGCATAGCTCTGGCAGAAAAAAAAAAGCCATGTAAATGTCTTTTTCTACCTAAGAGTCAATAATGTTTTACTAAGATGTTTATCTATTTGTATTCCAAAATATCCAAATTAAGTTTGAGATTCATAAAACCAAGTTTCAGTAGTAAATAAATTTAATAAATGTCCACCATTTCTAATGATTTTTATTCTAAGATTACCATTTTCTTTATGAACTGTCATTTCAGAGATTTCTTACTTGTGATAAAATTATATAACTGTATGTATATATGCATGTGTAGGTGAATTTTTTTGGTAGCTTTTTGAGATCCCCAAGCACTTTACAGAAAAAATAGAGAATGGGGAGAGATGATATCATAAATAAACTATTATTATTTATAATGTATATTCTTCATTCTCATGTACTAATGCACAATATTATTTATTAGTTTAATCACTGTGAGAATTATTATTATTATTTCATGACATAAAACTGAAAATGGAAATTGGAAAATAAGACAGAGAAAAATACATTCTCTCTGGAGGACATGTAAGATTTACTATCACTAATCTGTACATAGACAAACTATATTTCAATTGCAATACCTTATTCATCAATGTATTAAATTGCTTCCTACTCCAGTGGCCATTAAAGCATTAGTGACCACTGGCACACAAACCTCATTTTTCCCCATCACCATCCTATCTCCTTCCCTTCATTTCTTGTCTTACTGTAACCATCCTAGTCCCAGATCTCAACACATCAAGACTCAGATTACTGCAATGCAGAACAGGTCACAGGGTTCAGGGGGTTCTAGGGATTAAAAAACTCTGCATCAACTCAAATGTCCTCATTGCAACTCTCAGAGTCCTCTGTCCTCCCACTCAGGGTCTTGACCTGGTGAGGTGTACCTGCTAGATTGTGAATTCAACCTTCTCTGGAGATTTGCAGTTCTTATAATTAAATACTGAACGTGTTCTTTAGCTTTTTCTGCCCTCTGGCTGCAAGAGAAAAGAATATTTATGTCTACCATGGAAGACTTCTAGCTTTCACTACTCAATGACTTTAAATTGGCCATTGATTATGCTCAGTCCCTCACCAGTGCGTCAATAGCCCCCAGCAAGGACTATTCAATTAGTAGTCCTTATAATTACCACTCTCCCAAACCTTCCGTGGGCCTGGGCTATTGAACCCACCAGTGTGTTCTCTTTCATTGGCATTTCATCCCAGTTGGCCACTGATGAAAGTTCTAATGATTGCACCATTACTGCATGCCAAGGGCTAGCATTACTGCACCTGAGACCAGCAATGGGGTTTTCGTTGCAAATAGCTTTCTTAAAGTCTGCTTCCTAAAACTACTTCTGTCTCCACTGGCTTAGGTCAGGTTCCCAAGGAAAGAGACACTGAGACAGCAGAGTCCCATGCAGAGTGTATACTGGGGAGTGCCCTCCTGAGCCACACCTGGGCAGAAGTCAGGAGCACAACGGAGCAGAGGGAGACATTGAACTGGGGCAGAGACCTCGGCCCATGCCACGGGAGCTCTGAAGTTAGATGGCCCTTAAGACTCTGCCCACTGTTGGGCAAGAGAACTGAGCCTTTGGATCATCTAGCCATTGAGTAGAGGCACAACACTGAATGAGACAGCTGCCTTCCTAGGGAGGGACTTAGACACAGATCTCAGGAAACAACTCTCCTGGCAACTGGCCCTGAAGAGGGCACCGGGGCAGCACAGGCACCACAGCATCCATGTCATCCCTGGGAGTCAAGAACCAGGATGATGCAAATGATAAAGATTGCGAGTGCATCCCAGCCTCATCCAGACTCGTCTGTCATAACACCTCTACTCTGACTCCTTCAGCCAACTGGTCTCCCAGGGCTTCCCTAAACAATCCACAAAGTACACTGCCTCCTCCTCTCCCTTTGTTGATGTTTCACATTCAGCCCGAGCCCCAACTTTTCCAGAAAGTCTTATGGTGGGCTCCAGCCCACACTGCCCTCCTCCTGTGACTCCAACAATGAATGCCCTATGCTGATCATGTGACACTGAAAATACCCTTCCTCTACTAGTTCACCATTCTTGCATGGATTTTCCCTGACTCCAACCAGAACTTAAGTTCTGCTACTTGCCAGGATGCAACTTTGGACAGTGTGTAGGTCTCTGAGCCTCAGTTTCTCCATTTGTGTTAAACCTAGAACTTACTTGCTTATTACCTTAATGACTATCCAAGCACTTACTATATATCTAATCTAATAGTCCCTTTCTTCAAGAGCTGGGAGAGGAGAAAGGGAGAGAGTGCAACCTTGCTAATGCAATCTTTAGTTCAGCATATAAAAGCCAAAAGAGGCCAATGAACACACCTCAGCCTCAGCAGGACACAGGGAGAACAAGGGAAGGGAAAGGTAGATTCTGGGGGAAATGGGCCTGGAGGTAAGCAACGTCCAAACCCCAACTCACTTTCTTCTACTGTGGCTGACTTTCTCTCTCTGAGTCATTACTAACACCTGCTGTCTATAGCTACTAGTTTTAACCCAGTTCTTTCAAATCCCCATAAACATTCTTCTCCCTCTCTCCAAATATAAAAAGAAGTTCAGGAAAAGCAGCAAAAATAGAAAATTGAAGTCCGTGAGGATAAAAAAGTAACTTTAAGAGTGTGTCTTTAAACCTGTGCAAGTTCCTTTCAAGATTTTAGGGCCCTGAGGCAATGACCATTCTTTACTCCCAATTTCCTTTAAGGACCCAGCTCCCTCACAGGTGTTTGTCTCGTGGCTTTAAAATTGTGCCCTCAGAATGAACTTCTCCAGGGCTGGGGTAAATAAACATCCTTCTTCCATGAGATCATGTCTCCTTCTCATAAAGTATTTTTGTTCCGTTCGCCTGGAATTTCTAAACATGTGCTTTCTCAATTTTGCAAATGGGAAGACCCTAGAGAAAGGAAAAGAGTGAGGAGAGAAGGGGCAGGTGAGAGCTGAGGCTGAAAAATGTGGCAAAGCACAGGTCTCAGCCCAGGCCTGTCAGGTCATCTGCCAGCGGCTTATCTTGAAAGAAGCAGACTTACAGGATACAGACTTTTCATCCCCAGGTGAGGGAACGGCGTCGGCTAAATCCGCCAACTTCAGGCTAAAGACCTATGTCAGAGAAGGTGGATGAGGCAGTAACTAACTGCAACTCTCGCCTGCTCCTCTATGGACCTGTTTACTCCCTGCACGACTTCATCGCCTATCCTCTCATTCCCAGCGTCTTGAAATAAACCCACAGGTTAGACCGCAACAATTGTGCACAGGGACCCATCTTGCTCCTGAAGCCATTGCCTCCCCTCCCCCAGCGCCAAGTGGTGCCTTGCCCCTGGCCCCTTGCTTCTGTGTCCCCCAGCACTCCTGGTACCAGCTCTGACTTTGTTTCTAACGTGGTTTTCTCCAGCGCCCAGGAATGTTCAGACTCAGGTTCTCATCCATGGGTACATCACAGAAAACTGTGATGCTTCTATAATTGGACGATGTGCTGATCAGCAGTTGAATCAAGGAGAGGAGAAAAGATGGCAATGGCTCCCTAAATAAGGAAGTGCGCATTTCACCACAAGGACACGCATGCTACTGGAGTTGGAGCATCCTCGTGGATGGCCCATGGGCTGTGCCAGGTGGTCAACTTTATCCCCAGTCCTGTTTCTGAACTTCTGCACCTCTTTATAAAGCCAGTCCTTCCATTCAAACTCCCTTGCTAGCCCAAAGTAGAGGTGCTTACTCTAAGCCAGGATGCTGAGTGCTTTTGTCACATCACTATTACTAACCACTAATATGAGCCTAAGCAAGATTTCACCCTCCTGATCTCAGGGTCTTTCCTTCTAAAGTGATGATGCTGGACCTGCTCACCTGTCTGCATCTCAGTATGCATGAGAACACATGCGCCTCACACACCTGTTCTTACAGCTTCAGGGCCATCAACTAGAACTTCCCACCACTCCCTCTGAATAAAGTTTAATTCATGTGTACTGCTAATTTTTCAGCTCCCCCAGTGGACTCCTGTGGAAGCTGGTAATTGGTCAAGTCAGAAATAAAGAGAGCACTTAGGAAAAAAGCACACACCTTTCAGGTAACAGCTAGTTAGCTGGTGGTCATTCCAGAAAACAGGAAAGGCATTTGAACTGCTCACTAAGATGCCCCAATAGTAATTACCTCCATCGAACTGTGCATCATTCTATACATACATCATCTGAATCAAACCCAACAAAGAGAAAGAAACTAGGTGGAAGAGTGGGAATTTGACTTTAAGCTTCACGCTATTTTGACTTTGCCATGCCTACCTTAGAACACCAAGGAAAGAGTCAGACCAGCATTGTTAGGATATTAGGAATGAGCCGCTAACTTTGTAGCCATACTGGTTTTATCTTTTACCTATTGTTTGGGCATTATATCCTCTTCCTATTAACACAGCAAAAAGTGCTCTCATTTTTGGTATAAAACTTTTGTGTCACTAGTTTTCATCAGCCTAGTTCCCTCTGTGTCGAGTGCTTAATAAATAGAATAAAATTCCATTACAAGCTCAATGAAAAAATTAACACCTATAAGTGTTCCCAGACTTTACTAGGTGTTATGCTTGAAGGGGAAGATTGAGTCATGGCATATTTAAGTATATGCAACGATGAATGGGTCTAACGGTTCTATTGAAATGTCTATGATTCTCCCAGTGCCTTGAAAAAGACTCCCAGCACCCAGACACTGTCACTTTTCTCCTGGGCGACCCAAGAGTTGCCATGTGCCCTGCCAGCTCGTCACCCTGCAGCTTATTTAGACAGATTGCACAACTCATTCTGGCCAGCCAGCCCTGCTATCCACCTGTCCTTGAATTTCTCAGGCAGCCCATAAATGAGAATAGTATAATTGTTATTCATTCTCCTCCTTTTTATTTTTCTCTCCACAAATGTTTTTATAAAAAAATTAACACAGAAAAATACAAAGAAAAAAATCTAATCATCCAATTTTCACCTGCCCAGAATTAACCACTATAAAATGCCATATCTATTTCCAGTCTTTCCCTTGGTTTTTAAATAACAAATCACTCATTTTGGTAAAAATGGCAAATGACTGTTATAAAAATGTAAAAAATCACAGTTGAAGGTAAGAAAAAAAATAATCTTACAGCCAGGAATAATTGTTCAAATTTTTTAAATGATCACATGTCTTTCTATGTATGAATGTAGAAAGGAAATAGAGGGGGTCAAATGCATTTATTAAAAGAAACATATTCATATATATATATATATATATATATGCATTTTCCTTTTATAAGTGTTAATTTCAAATTGACTTTGATTTTACAAAAGTAAAAGATTAACTACAGTGAAATAGAAAGAACTGTTGAACGTCAAATAAATGCTTCCTCACTTTTTAAAAAGATATCTCTGAGGTTAAGAAATGAGTTTACTAAAAACATCAGAGGAATGCGGTCTTTTTCAAAGCTACTAATTAATTTTACGATGGACAATTCTCTTCACACCCCACTTGCTATGAAAGATGAAGACATTCCTATTCTTACATTTCTTCGTATTTGCTCCCCCTTCTTCCTGATCTGATATTACTATTATTGCGTTGTCTATTTTTACAACATTCATATTTTGCTCTTTACTCATAATTCTCGTAGTTGTTTTGTATTAATTCTACATTTATATGAATTGAATGTTCACACCAATATTTACCAGGGCATCTATATTTCTGCATTTCGTATTTTGATTCACATGTTAAATGGTTGGATTTTACTTGCGTGTATTTTTTTTTTTTATGTTTTCCAAAAATTTCTTAGGGTGCTTGATTTGTTAAGTTTTTGTGTTTCTTAATCCCTTTACACCTGAATATTATCTTAGAGAAGTATAAGGGTTGAAGGTCAAATGTTTCTGCATCACGATTTTAGTTCTGGTTCCATTGTCTTCTGCTATTAAATATTGTGGTGGGGAAACCTGAAACCAGCCTGGATTTTTCTCTCCTTATGGAGAACTTTCTTTTTCACTCTAGATTTCTAAAGAATTATTTCTTTATGATTGAAGTTCAGCTTAGCTAAAATATATCTTAGTGTTGAGTTTTATGCTTCTAATTTTCCTAGAAGTCCTTCAAATTTGCAGATTCAGTTTTGTCTTTAATTCAGAGAATAGTTTCTCCATTATTTCCTTGAATACTTCGGAGACACCCAATTTTTTATGTTAAAAATGTTTTGCATTTTACATCTGCTAGCTTTAATTTTTATCTTTTTAATTACACTTACTAAGACGGTCTCAAGCTTTTGTTCTATGTTAATAGTTCAAATTTTTGAAATGTTTCAATTTTGTTCTTTACTGTTACCAATTAGTTGTATTCTACTCTGATCCAGTGTCTTCTGAATTTTTCTATTGTGACATTGTTTAATTCTTAAATTTAACTCCATAGCCCTTCCTTAACTCTGGGTTTTACTCTATTGTTTTATTATCTTTGAGTTCTTGATGTATTATATTTGTTCTCTTATAAAGTCAAATTATGCTATTACATAAAGTGATTGCAAATAATTTTTCTTTCTTTGAGATATATTTTCTTCTAAAATGTAATTGGTGTTATATACTTCTTGCTTGCTCATTTCAGTTTATGGTTTGTTTGTTATTTCTTTTGCTGTAGGCTTACATTGTTGCCGCGCTGTATTTTCTTCATGCTCAATAGCCCTGAATAGACTTTCAGGTCTGATACTGTGGGCTGACTTGCTGGCTCTCTTCCCCCTGTACCTGAGACCAGTTTAATTTCCTGTCCAAGACACAGATGGGAGAACTCACCTGAGAGAGCAGGCAGGGCAGTTTATTTGGAAAACTTAATCCTGCTCTTTCTTACACTATTTAGATATCTGAATTGTACAAAGGGTCACCCTACCTAGTGCAAATGGCAATGGGTGCATCTCATTCCCATTGACAGGTGAACTTGGGGGTAGGTTTCCCCAATTCCATGTCTACCCATGAAGTTACCCCCCATTTATTTCTTTCAGTATCTGTTCCCACTATTCCTCAGTCAGGCGAAGAAAAATATAAGGTCAGTTTGCTCAGCTTCTCTTCAAATTTGGAGCTATTAGAAAAAAATTCTCAAAATTTTATTGTCTCACCAGTCTGGCTTCTAAGGGGTCCAGGGAAGGATAGGATTCTACTCTGACCCAGTGATTTTCTGAATTTTTCCATAACAGCTAGCTTTGTAAGCGTTGTACTATATGTTTCTTTCCTCCTTTGGTTACTATTTATGATTTTTGTTTTGGCTTTTATGCATTTTCCTTACTTAACTAGGTTTGGGGAAAGGATGCAGTTTAAGTTTGCCATGTTAACCCAAAGACCTCATGGTTTTCTACAATAGATGATGTCAAATTGTGCAACACATTCCCACATGCACACATGAGAAATTTCCGGTACATTAGTTGTACCTCCTTCCTTCCTTTCTCTCCTACTCAAGAATGCCTATAAGGGGCCGGCAGAGTGGCACGTTGGTTAGGAGCTGGCTTGGGACACCAGCTCTGAGCAGCGGATCCCACATATGAGGGCCAGTGACACTGCCCTCTACAGCTAAGGTGGTGAACAACAGCTCCATCTGGTTGCCTCTATAGCTAAGATGATGAATGTTGCCTCTATAGCTAAGATGGCCGGCAACGGTGTGGGCTGCAGCATCTGCTGCAGTGGGCTGCCATCAGCTACAGTGAGTGGCCAGCAGCCAGCACAAACTGCCAAGAGCCGCCGTGAGCGACCGTCCAGAGGCCACTGAGTGACTGCCTCACACAGGAAGAGTGCAATGATAATAACCAACATGGGCCAGTGAAGCAACATCCTCCAGAACTAGACTGGATAACAAAAAAGAACTACAACTTGTCTGTTTCCCTTCCCCAATTCCCTAATAAAATCTTTAAAAAAAAAAAAAAAAAAAAAAAAAGAATGCCTATAAGGAAAGCAATGAGTGCCACCTGTTCACTCAGTACATACTGGCTGAGTATTTATTGTATACACTTGTGCAGACATTAAAATACAGTGATGATGAGAAAGAGGTCGAATCTGAGTCCTCAGGCAGCTTAGTACCTAGTGGAAACGACTGACATTGATCAAAGAATCACACAAATAACATAAAGTTAAAACGATTTCACTTTTACAAGGTGAAAAAAAATCCTGTGGCTGGATGGTGGTGACTAACAGTAGCACATTGATGTGAATGTAAACTTCATGCCACTGAAATTACACGTAAAAATGGTTAAGATGCCAAACTTTATGTTACATGTATTTTTACCACCATTTTTTAAAAAATGAGAGTAAGTATTATTAGAGGGAGATAAATAGTGCTATGAAAACATAGATGAGTGTAGGTTAAGAGAGCTCTCCCTGAGGAAGACATGATTGATCCAAAGGAACAATAGGATGGAAGTTATTATAAGGATAACCTTGAAACCACTCCAATTTATAAAACAGATAAATCATTCACAAATGTTAGTACTTTATTATTGGTGTGGCAGGATAATATATTTGAAATATTAACCAATATTTTCCCCTGTGTTTCCTCTCACCTTTCTCCCCTTCTGCTCATGCCCACCCCAGAGCAGCTGGGTCAACCTGTACTTATTGTGTAGGGAAAAGGAGAGGCAGAGATACACAGCATGGAGAAAACCAGGCAGCCTTTAGGATTTGTTCTGGGATTTGGATGTTTTGGTGATTTTTTTTTTTTTAAGACTAGGAATTTAGTGAAACAAAGAGAATTTGGGGTACAGATTCTTGGAGAGAAGAAAGAAATCATGAATAAAAGAGCAAGGATACCGCCCACTTCTAGAATTAAAAGAATTTCTCAAACTTGAGATAGAAAGCCTAAGGGAAAACACTGAGATCTGAAAAGCTGGGGATGTAGAAGAAGAGGTACTGTGGGCCAACCCCAGGGAGTCATTAAAATCCCCAGGTTGGTGTGAGACATGGCATCCTGGAGCAAAAAAGCGGCTTCCTATACTCAGGGAAGAGCCCTGGAAGGAGGCAGAAAGAGGCAGAGAGGAAATGGCTGCCTGGTGTTTCTGAGACAGCTAGTCAGGGCCATGGCAGCCTTACGGAGTATGACAGAGCAATTTCTGTGTCCCCAAAGACACTCGTAGTAGATTGAGCAAATGAATCTGAAGCTTATGCGAGAGAGGATGGATGTCTCCTTGACAACCTGAGTGAACTGATAACCATGGACCAGATGAGCAATGGACTTCCCAGCAGATGCCCACAGCCCAGGTAACATCCAGGGCTTAAAGGACTGTCCCTGCATCCATGCCAAGGCCTTCACATCACCCTCTGCCTCCTGCAGCACCACCCAGCCCAGAATTAGAGACATGAGTTGACTAAGATGAAGTTTCTGCCATCCTAACAAAATGAGGGAGCAAAATAAAATAAAAATGACTCATAGGCAGATAAGACAAGCTACAGATTTGGCTCCCTGATTTCCAGGCTGAGATTCAAAGCCCAGGCATACCTCAGATCTATTGTGGCTTTGTTTCCAGACCACCACAATAAAGCGAATATCTCGATAAAGCAATTCACACAATTTTTTTTTTTGGCAGGGGGGGTTTCCCAGTGCATATAAAAGTTTTGTTTACACTGTACTCTAGTCTATTAAGTGTGCAATAGCATTGTGTCTAAAAAGAAAAAAAAATACGTACATACCTTAATTTAAAAATACATTATAAGGGCCGGCCGAGTGGCTCAGTTGGTTAAGAGCTTGCTCAAGAGTGCGAGCTGAGCTCTGAGCAACAGCAGTTCAATGCCCAGCCCAAGCTGAGCTGCCGCTGAGCTGCCAACAGGTAGCAGGATGGCTCAGCTAAAAAAAAAAAAAAAAAAAAAAAAAAATACATTATAGCTAAAAAATGTTAACTATCATCTGAGTCTTCAGCAAGTCATAATCTTTTTTCTGGTGGAGGGTCTTGTAAAAAAAGAAAAAGTGCAATATCTGTTAAGCACAAAACGTGAAGTGCAATAAAACAAGGAATGCCTGTAACAGCAGCTTTCCCCAATGTACTCCTTAGAGTTCTTGGGAGTACACCTGTGTGTCGTGGCACAAAGGTTTGCTGGAACTGCATTGGCAGAGACCAACCCATCAGCCATGGGCGAAGGCTCTGCTGGGCTACTCCAACCAAGAGATTACAATAGTGCAGTGGCCCTGCCTTATTGGTCCAACATATTGTGCTTCTTTTCTCTTGTTTGTTACTTTCCATTTAGGAATTTGATAAATCTCACATATTGCTTAATGACAGTGGTGATGGTGTAATTTTTCTTTTTTTAACATCCCGATGAATACTCAGCTCCTAGAACAGTGCCTTGTACATAGTAGGTCCTCAATAAATATTTGCTGAATGAAAGCTTGAACCTTTGAATCCTCTATCTAGTATAATGTCTTGAACAGAGTGAAGAATTTATGCAAACTTCAAATAGCTGCCAGGAGGCCTGAGCTGAACAGCTTGGCCAACTCCCCATGAAATTCCAGATATACCCAAAAACAGACTGATGCTTTCAGATAAGTCGGCTTAATTATTAAGACTCACAAATTCAGATCCAGCTGATTTCTAATTGCAAAAATATTCTCAACATCTGGAAAGCAGAATACTTCACTGGTCATTCCTATCGATACCCAGTTGAATACAAGCCTGGAGGTTAGAACCTGCCACTTTTAAAATATTATGCTAAGCTGTTTAGGCCTTTAAACGTTGTGTTAAACTCAACACCAGGGTAACACTGTGTTGGATGCTGAGAGCCATCTGGTGAGAAAGGCAGGTTCCAAATAGTGTGGCTATGCTGCCCTCTCGTGGTGAAAAACCATAGCATCGGAAACAGTTCAGGAAAAAACTTCCTACGCTGCTTCCGCTGCTACTAGCAAATGTTTACAGACCACATTCTGTGACTTCGTAAACTATACAAATGTTACTTATTTCATTTCATCATCGTAACAACCCTACTTTCAAGGATACTATTAATATCCTTGCATTACATGTGAGCAAACTGAGGCTCAGAGAAGTTAGCATGCCCACGTTCATTCCAGAAGAAGCAGGAAAAAGAGCTGGGATTCAAATCTAGGCGTGTGTGACTCCAAAGCCCATATGCTTTCTACTATATCATACAAATTATTAACAATATTTTGTTTTATTTATATATATATATATATATATATATATATATATATTAGTATATATACTAATGTGTTGAGCGCCTGCCATGCACACGTATCATTTGATTACGCTCAAGCTGGGCAAAGTTAAGACGTGTTCTGATATATTATTTTAGCTCATTATTTAGAAGCGTGTAAGCACTTTCTTTTTACAAATACATGCATTCATCACCCAACAAGTGTTTATGAAGAACCTACCCTGTTCCAAACACGGCTCAAGCTGCAGTGAGGCTTCCACAGTTTGAGTTTTGTGCCTAAAGCCTCGTAGTCCATCTGCTGCCTTCTCTTCACTAAGAGCTGGAGCTGGATGGCAATCCTGCATCTATTCGCTGTGTGGCTTTTGGAGCACGGGCCTTGGTTATTCACATCCTAGATTGTCTAAATGACTTAATAGTTCACAGCATATAAGAGCTTTTTAAAAAGGAGGAGGAGGTTGGGGGAGGCTTGTGTTGTGTTTTTTAATTGTACTCATAAAGACAGCCCTGGAACAATTGTCAGTATTTGTAAATCTGAGCCTCAGGCAGTTTCTGTAACTGTCAAGGGGCCCACTTTAGAATGGCAGGACTCAGAATTAAAGCATAAAGACCCCAAGCAACCGCTGTTTCCCAACTTAATGAGCCACTCCACAGCCAAAGGTTCAGGGAACATGAGCAAAGAATGGGAAAGTTGAGGGACGAGCCATTTAGGTATCAATCCAATAGATATTCTATTCAAAAATGAAGATATTTGAGTATATGTTATTGAACCAAGGTTCAGACAGGGAGAAATGCAAATCATTAAATGCCTATTTGTACAACAGAAAACCGAATAAACACTAAGATCCCTTTCATCTCCATAATATTCTGATTGAAATCAGGAAAAACAAAAATTGCCTTTCTGTTTTCTTTTCTCTGAGATCAGAGCATCAACGTTAAACATAGCCCACTGTGTTCTGAAATTTCAACCTTTTTTGTTACTGCAAATTTATTCATTCAATTAACAAAGATGTGATGAATAATGCTATGTGTGCAAGCTTCATATTGTGTGGGGCATAGGGTTTGGAAAAAAAAAAAAGCTGGTATCATTGCATTGTATTCTTCCTCCAGCCCTCAGCCTTTGACCTCCCTGGGTGTGTCTCTCTTATTTTGGTGGTGGGGAGGGGGAGGTGTGAGTTCACAGTAGGGGAGTTCACAGTTTGTGGGATCCAAAAGCTGAGAGGCCATGATGAGGTGGCTTTGGTTGTGACTTAAACCCTAAAGAGGGTATTCCTGCCTGATATAGGGAAGCAAAATTTGCCAGCCCAAAATGTGTCACTCTGGCACAAAAATAATTATTTTATTTTTAAGAAATATAAGACTCAGGAAGAACCCCCACAAACTGCCTAAAAGCATTTAAGATAGGTCTGTTCCAGGAAGAACTACCTCTACAGATAACCACAGTAAAACCTGAACTATAATTAATCTGAACAGTGGTAAGCAGGGAGGAACCTAGCAACGTCCATGTGATCCAAGTTTTCTCAGACCTCTCAGTGACCCACTGTCTCTAGATGGTCCAGCAAACATTTGTTTATTACACATGAACTCTCTTGCCTCCCGTGAACTGCCTTACTTCCTTTTGAAGTCCCAGACCCCTACCTTCTTCTCCTTAGTCCCTATATACCTCATTTTGCCTTACTGTCTATGGAGGTTTTCATACTTATGTAAATTCCCCAGGTACACATATTAAACATTGATTTTCTCCTGTTAATCTGCCTTATGTTATTTTAATTTATTCAACCCGCCATAAGAACCAAGAGGGGAACAGGGGAATTTTCCCCTCCCAGACACTAAAAAGTGGCCATGAGGAGGGGACAGGCTGGGGGTCAGTCTTGCAGACTTAACTGATCAAATGCAAGATGCATTGACCTTCCCCTTCTCACATCTATTGCCTGGGTCTCCAAAGCTGAATCCTTCCTTTCCCCCAGTGTCACCGACTGCAAGTAAATTTTTCTCCTTGAGAAATTGCTAGGGAAAAAAAAAATAGCACAAAAGCCTCTGTATTCTCCTAGCTACGAGTAGCTGGCCACTGCAGGTAGCCAGAACCCAACAGGTGATGGGAGGAAGTGCAGTCAATAAGCAAAGCTTTCAGGCAGGACTCACCGATCATCCTAGGTACTCTCCCCTTGGATGTCAGGGGAGCAGAGTTTCCCATAGGACGTATGTATGGCATTTGAGAGGACCCTGAGCAGATCCTGCTGCCCAGCATGTCACATATAACCCACAGACACAGATTCCCCTTATTCCAGTGTTATCAGGGCATGCCTTTGGGCTCACCAGAATCCTGGTTGACTGATAGGTAGGTGTTCTAATCTTAGGCAAATCTCTGTCCCCTTATTGGTCTGTGATCTTTTCTAAAAGAAGAGGGTGAAATTAGGTGATATTCAAGAACCAATCTAGCTCTAAGCTTGCCTTTAAAAAAAGTGAAAGTAGGCCAGCCGAGTGGAGCGGTGGTTAAGCGCTGGCTAGGGAAGCCAGCGGCCCCGGTTCGGTCCCATATATGAGGGCCAGTGACACTGCCCTCAAAACAAACAAACAATAAAACAAAAAAAGTGAAAGTAAACTGCCATCTGAGGTCACCCCTTAGCCTTCAAACTCAAATGCTTCTGAAGCCATAGATTTATGAGCCATTTCCACCTTTCTACCTACTTGCCCACAAAATTGTGCAATATATGTAAAATTTGCCTGGCTACTGCCAACAATTTTAAAGGCCACTCCGTCTTTATGGTTGGAGTTATTTGATTTCCTACTATAGTCCTTATAAAACTGGAATCTAAAATCAAACAAAATAAATAAATAAGGGAAGGCATGGGTGCTGGGTATGGACAGAATGGCTTACGTAGGCACTGCCTGAGCCTCATAGCTCCTGCCTTACTTGGTTTGTGTGGAGAGAGACCCTTTTTCAAAATAAACCCTACTGAGTATTCACACAAAACTCCACATAAGGTTGAATTCAAATCAATGTTTCTTAGGCTTCAAACACTTGAAATGCTCTTCTGCAGGCAGTCTGACCTTAGGGCGTAACTGCAACTTTTTGTTTACATTCCTTCCAGCAATGGCTTTTTACTCCCACCTGAGCTCAAGCTGTCCGTTTGTTCCACTAGCAACAGCCTTTCTGGTGTGCTACAGGATCCCAAGCTTACCCAATTTCACTAAGAGTAACACGGCTTTCCTGCATTTTTGCCTCTTTTCTGTATGCCCGGCAAGCCCCCCTCACATCTCCCTACAGCTCTTTCCTCTAATTTACCTTCCACAGATATGGCTGGCAGGCTTTCCTCCACCTGGTCACCTCCTGGGCCCAGCCATGGCTGAGCCTTCCCAGCCCACAGTTCCACTCTAAGCATTGATCTGGCTTTGTTTACTTACTGTCGAGTAAAGCTTCTACTCTGAACATTCATTCGGAGCTCCCCACATTTATTTCTATCCACTTCCTTGTTATTGGTTTCCCAGTCAAGGGCCCTGGCAATCTCAAACAACCTCATGAACTCTCTCAAGCCATCATTTCAAAAGGAGTGAAAACGGGTCTCTCTTTGAAGCCAGACATTCTAGGATGCCTGCAGACTCAGGAACTCTGGAATCTTTTGTGATTTTTACCCCCTACCTGGCTATCTCCATCACCCCCATCCCAACATTCTGAGAAAGAATGGTCCAGCAAGCATCCTGAGAAGAGCCCCCATTTACTGTGGTGACATAATGCACACAGGCTATGCACACACTCTATCCATCATCTCCCCAACCTTGCCCTGTTGTTTGTGCAGCCTTTTTGTCCTTTCTCTTGCAATTCTACTCCCAGTGTGCCATACAGTTTGTTGTTGTTGTTGTTGTTGTTTTTCATTAAAAGAGATTGCAATTATTTTTTTTTTTTTATCTCTGGAAATGTTTAAAATATCTCCTGGAAAAAAAATAGGGAATAGGGGATTGTCAGTTTTGCCTGTATCCTCCAAGAATATAGTTGAACTTGCAAAAACTAAGGCATCTCTGAGTGAATCATAAACATTGGCAATGGGCCAGCCGAGTGGCTCATTGGTTAAGAGTTGGCTTGGAGCTTGAGCTCTGAGCTTCAGGGCCACCGGTTTGGATCCCACATGAGCCAGTGATGCTGCACCCTCTACAACTAAGATGGTGAACAACAGCTCGACTTGGAGCTGGGCTGCAGTGAGTCACCGGCGACGGTGTAGGCTGCAGCGGGACTGCAGTGGGCTGCCATAAGCTACTGCGAGTGGCCGGCAGCCAGTGTCAGCAGCCGGCAGCAAGCGAGAGCTACTGTGAGCTGCCATCCAATGGCCAGCGAGCGACTGCCTCACCTGGGAAGAGCGCAGTGATCATAATACCAACATGGGCCAGTGAAGCGACATCCTCCACAACTAGACTGAAAAACCAAAGGACAGCAACTTGTCTGTTCCCCTTTCCCAATTCTCAATAAAATCTTAAAAGAAAAAAAAATTGGCAGCAAGCAGAGCTGTCAGTCATGTTATCAGTAATACTGTTTTTAACTCTGACTCCTGTGGCTTATTTCTTAATTGGTTCTGAACCCAAAGAAGGAAGAAGGTGGGGATGTGTTATGTCCCTCAAACCTCATCAAGGAAAACAAATGTCAAACAGATAATATATATTAAAAATTAACTACAAATTGGGATAAGTGCCATTGAATATATAACAAAGTGCATAAGAAAAACCTCAGTCTTCCTCCTGTGTCTCTCCTGTACTCTCACACTGCTACACTCAACACTTCTGACACCAGGTGTGAGGGCTTTCCCCATTCCAAGAAATTCTGTGACGCCAGCTGTGTTTCCTATCATTTAATTCAATTCTGACACTCACTTAACTGGAGATAGAATCAGATCCTACAGGTGAAGGGCTCAGTCCCACAAGATCCTCCCCACCCCCAATTCAAATGCCAGTAGAAAGCCCAGGTTGTCAGCTGTGCTTCTGACAAATCAGCTCTAAATCCAAGGTTCCCACGACCAACTCCTCGGGTTTGATTAATTTGCTATAGTGCCTCACAGAACTCAAGAAAACTGCTTACTTCTGCTCACCAGTTGACTCTAGAAGGATGTCATAAAGGATACAGGTGAACACTCAGATGGAAGAGATGCATAGGGCAAGGTACGTGGGAAGAGGGACACCGCTCTCCCAGCGCCTCCATATGTTTACCAGCCCAGAAGCTCTCTGAACCCCATAATTTGGGGATTTTTTTTTTAGAGGTTACATCACATAGTCATGATAAATCATTAACTCCATTTCCAGCCTCTCTCCCCTCTCTGGTGAATGGGGGGCTGGGATGAGGCTGAAACTTCTAAGTTTCTAATTATGGGGTCTTTCTGGTGACCAGTCTCCAACCAGGAGCCCACCCAGAGTCGCTAAAACAAAGGACACTCCTATCACTCAAAATTACAAGGGTTTCAGGAGCTCTGTGCCAGGAACTGGGGGCAGGGACCAATACATATATATTTTTTCTATTACCCCACACAGGGAGACACAACCTATTGATATTAGGCACACAGCCCTTTTTCATTTGTGGCTGAATATTTTTTGGATTACATTTACACTCTGAGCTAAAAAAAAAAAAAAACACATTTGGTGGTCTGGAAAAAACTATGATTATTACTCACTTGATAATATTTTTTGAAGATTAGCATTTTCAAGTGGGGTTTTCGGGGGATTGTTTTGTTTATTTGTTTTTTGGCTATTACTATATAAGAATTTTAGCCCATCTTTGTCTTTAACAATTATTTAAATTAAAAAAAAAAAAAGACAAGATGAATTCCTACCTATACATTCTTCTACCCACATTGCTCTGATGCAGGTATCAGTGCGGCCCTGTTTTGATCAAAAGGGGATCTGCCCTGGAACCTGTATTTTAAGGTGCACACAAAGCTGCATGCAAGCACCGAGAATGTACTCTGGCTCAGTGCAAACTGCAGCCTAAACATCATTCATACCATCCAGGCTGGGGAAATGATTCTGCATATCTCCTGCCCTAAGCCCTTGACACCAAAGGCAATTGGGTCCAGATGTCCTAAAAGGCTTTGTTATGCTCTGCTGCCAGTGTTGGAAATAGACCCTGCTTTGGAAGAGACACAAAAATTAATTAATTTGGAAGAGAGGCATAAATGTAATCAATTCTGCTATGGTCTGAATGTTTGTTTGCACATGTTGAAATCCTAACATCCATCCAAGGTGATGGTATGAAGAGGTCGGGCCTTTGGCAGGTGATTGGCAGGAGGCTCCGCCCCTGCGATGGGATTAATGCCTTTACAAAGGAAGCCCAAGAAAGCCCTCTCATCCCTTCTGCCAAATGAGGATAGACACAAAGTGAGGCTGGCAGTGTGAAACCTGCAAAAGGTTCTTTAGCAGAAACCCAGCATGCTGGCACCCTGACCTTGGATTTCCAGACTCCAGAGCTGTAAGCATTCAATTTTTGTTGTCTCTTAGCCATTCAGTATAGGTTATCTTGTTATAATAGCCTGACCAGGCTAAGGCAGATTCTTTCAAAATAAACTATATCATTTTCCAGTAGTGCCAAAGCATCCATTTTTCTTGGTTGACTTCATATTTCTATTGACAGTTCTGGGGACTCTCACAAATTTAGTGATGTCCATAACAGTTGCACATGGCAGTGAAGGGACGTTTTACAATTTTCAACAATTTATATTACTCTTAAATTTGTAGACATATTAACCATAACAGATATAGCTTGATACTGATTCCTCACATTGGCAGATAGGTGGACATTGCATGCTGAAATTGCAAATAGTTTTATTTTTATAAAATATTTAATGTAATTTAAATGTTGAAAAGTAAGTTAAAGTATTTCACATTTCATTTTTATTTTAAAAGTTTATATTCATTAATTATAATTTGTACATTGCCTTTAATTTCAATATGCAATTTTGAAAATTTAATTTTCAAGAAAATTCTTGAAAAAAAAATTAAATATATATATATATCCATTTTTTATTTTCCTTTATATTTTAGATGGTAATGTCCAAACTATGTACACTTTGAGTTCTATTGTGTAATGCTTTAGATATTGAGATCAAGGTATAAATTTATGAAAGTGGAACTCAAAAAGAAAATTAGTTCTTCAAAGAGGCATATTGCTTAAACATGTATAAACCAGAAGGAAAATGGGCAAATTTTTGTCAAGTATGACTCAAAATTCCTGACCAATTTATTACATATTCTCTATTTAATGAAGATTTGGGTTGCTATTTAAAAAATGAAAATTAGCAAATTGTTCTCATCAATGTGGACAGGTCAGATGAAATTCCTACCTCATATTCTTTACTAACTGAATTACACATCACAAAACATAATTTGCACACAGAAAAAGCATAAACGTAATTAACCAGAACTGATAAAAAGGATGAATAAAGAATAATTAATAACGTTCAACAAAAATAAGTAAATGCTAATTGAGAATCTTACTGTGATGTTCTTAAAAGGATGACACTATGAACCCAAAATTTGCCAAGCATAGTGATGCTTTTTGTGTCACTTAAAGCACAGTATTTACAGAAAATAACGGAAAATGTCTAAGTTTAGTGTAAATATTTTCAACTTTTGATGCTAAAATGAACAAAAATATAATACAGATAAATATAAGGAAGCAAATGATCACCTTCAAGAATAGAAAATTCAAAATGAGTCCATTAATTTAATGAGCAATAATATGAGAGAAGAAAACACACATACACTCATCAAAGCATTATTTATAATAAGGAGGTAGAAACAACTTAAATATCTAACCTCAAGATAATAACTAAATACAGAACAGCCACTCATTGGAAAAGCATAGTGCCATTAAAATTATTTATGTGTTTATTTGTGTAAATCATAGCTGGTAAACCCTACCCATGAGCTTTAGTTGAAATTGCTTTGACCTCTAATTTTATACCCTGATGAAGTGTCAAGCTCCTTCCTGAGGGTGGGAGGTGGCAGGGGAGGGTGGCTCTGCATTAATGTCCCTTTGCCTTAAATGCTCTGTCTTCCTGGTGTCCTGCCTCTATCCTACTGTATATCAGCCAGGGTTCAATCTGAGAAGCAGTTTTCAAATATGGGCATTTACATAAGATTCGCAGAGCCATTTTAATGAGCTCAGACAACCTTGGGATCAAGAAGGGAGTATGAGGCATGCCTGCTGGGAGAATGAGAGATACTGGAGAGGGAGAGGAAGAGGCACTTCTACCCATTGAAATAAAAACCTTCACACAATGTAAGGAGGGGCTGCTTCCCCCTCTTGGGTCAGCCCACCCCATGTCTCAGAATGTACTCATTCTTACTAATAAACTTCTTGCTGTCCTGTGCTGCACAAACTCTGTCTCTTAACTGAATTCTTTCCTTCAAGAAGACACAGCTGAGGTACATCATTCCCAGTAACATTACAAAGCCAACATAATCCCCCAACACAAAACTTCGCCCCTTCTACCATTTCCACTGCAACAATGGTTCTCAAGAGGCTGATTTTGCCTCCCATATTTGGCAATGTCTAGAGATTCATTGTTGTCACAACTTGGGGGTTGGGGGGACGCTGCCATTGGCACCTAGCAGGTAGAGTCAGGGATGCCACTAAACACTCTTCAATGCCTGGGGCCCCAACAACCAAGAATTATCCAACCCCAAAATGTCAGTAGTCCCAAAGTTGAAAAACTCTGCATTACAACAACAAATTCCTTCACACCAAGAATTCAGAATTTTAGTAGTCACCTCTCAAGTGCCCAACATGCCACCATCTCTTTTGCCTCTCCTTTCTCCTCCCTTTGCTCTTCGCTCCCACTTCTCTTTCAGGTGTTCCACATTCTTCTCCTCTGGTTTGCAGAGTAGCTTCCCCCTTCTCTGAAATTTTAATATCATCAACATTCTGAAACTCAGGATCCCATCTTATATCCCAAAGGGAAACTTGCCAAAAGGTAAGGTAAAAAAAAAAAAAAAAAAAAATCTCCACCTTCATATGAGTATACGAGTATACTAAGAAATGCCAAGACAAAAAATCTGGAAGTATGTAACAGGAAATGTTATTAGAGCTTAATTCTGAATATTGCAATTTGAGTTGTTTTCCTTGTTTACCAATCTATAGTCTCCATTTTTTCTCCACTTAAAAGACATTTTTAGTAAAGGGGAAAATATGTCTGGGAGGTGATATATATATATATAACATGTAAAAATCCTTACAAAATAATGCCAAGTGAATAAAGTATCAAATTTAGTTGTATATACAGTAAGTCTTCACTTAACTTCATTGCAAAGCCTTTGGAAATTATAATTTTAAGTGAAACAAAGTGTAACGAAACCAAGTTTACCATAAGCTAATTGAAATAAACAAGATTTAAATTCCTATAACATATTTCTGATCACAAAAACATCACTATACTTCTTAATAAAGAGCCAAAATACTTCTAATATTAAACACTTAAGACAAATGTGAGCTATACATACATTTCAGAAAAATTAATAAAAACAAGTAAGATGATTATTTTCCAACCTGCTTACTCCAATTCAGGGATGGTCGCAGCCTCTCCCAGCAGCTCAGGGCACAAGGTGGGAACCCGCCCTGAGCAGGATTCCGTTCCATCACAGGGCCACTCATACACAGCCACACTCACTCAGACTGGGACAATGTAGGCAGCCAATTTACCTCATGTGCGCGTCTTTGGGATGTGGGAGGAAAACCATGCAGACTGGGGAGGGCCTGCAAACTCCACACAGACCGTGGCTTCCAACCAGGAATCCATACGTTTTTCCTCATCAATGTTACAACAAAACGATGTTTAACAAAACCATGATATTCGAAGACCTGCTGTACTGTATAGCTCTATTTTTTTAAGTGTGAAAAAAAAAAAAAACCCAAGAAACAAAAACAAGAAAAATCCAAGGGACACAAAAAGAAATTCCCAGAAAGAAATACATCAATATGGCGTTTCATTCAGGAAATCAAACAACTTGACAATATGCTGGGAGGTCCTGGGGATCTGTCTCCTGCTTCAACAGTGTTTGCACGAAACAGCCCCTTCTTTTTTCCTCCTACCATCTTCCATTCTCTTCCAGTCGCAACCTTCCGAACCATTTTCTCAGCCACCCTCGGCCTCCAGGACCAGCCAACACCATTTTTTGAGTTTAGCTCCTTATTGCTCAATAATCCAGAGCTCCCAGATTCGTCAGAATTATTCCACCCAGTTGGATGCTGGGTCAACCTCCAGGTCAACCTATATCTATAAGCTAAACCTACCTCTCTATGGGCTTCTATTTTCACCTTGGGGATGGTGGCACAGGAGGGTGTGGGCCAAGTCTTCAGGAAATTGGCTGACAAGAAGCAGGAAGCCGTCCAACATCTCTTGAAGATGCAAAGCCAGCACCAGGGGCCATGCCGTCTTCCAGGATGTGCAGAAGCTGCCCCAAGATGAGTAGGATAAAACCCAGGACACTGAGGTCCTGGAGAACCTGAACCAGGCCTTTTTGGATCTGCAAGTCCTGGGTTCTGTCTGCACAGATGCCCATCTCTGCAGCTTCCTGGAGAACCACTTCCTAGTTGAGAAGGTGGAGCTCATCAAGAAGATGGGCAATACCTGGCTGAGCTCTGTGGGCGAGCTGGCCCCCTGCTGGGCTTGGCGGCTACCACTTTGAAAGGTTCACCCTCCAGTACAACTAGGAGCCTTTGGAACCCAGACTTTTGAGAGGCTCCTCTGAATCCCCCTGGTTCTGCCTGAGGCTTTTAACCACACTGAGCCCTCTTCCATGCCTTGGACCAAATGGAAACAATAAAATTTTTGCAGCAAAAAAAAAAAAAAACAACAAGAAGTGACTTTGTTTTTCGCTGTTGCTATTTTTCCTAATTTTTAAAAATTAGCACAATGTACACATCCTGTATAATCCCCCTGGCCTAGAGTATGATAAGAACCTTCAAATATGATGGATGTCCTCCTGTGATTAGGTTACATTATATAGCAAAGGTCAGAGGTTTTCACAGCTATCAGGGCCCTACTCAGATGACTTTGAATTAGTAAAAAGGTAGATTATCCTGTCAGAGTCTGCCCCAATCGGGTGAATTCCTTAAACAAAGGTTTACGGTGCAGAGATTTGAAGCGACAGACTCTCCGGCCAGCCTTGAAGAAGCAATGAGTTTGCTGCCATGAGTTTTATAGCTTCAAGAAGGGGAACTCTGCCAATATCCATGTAAGCTTGGAAGAGCACCCCAGGTCACAGATACTGAACTGCAACCTCATGAGACCCTAAGCACAGGATTCAGCCAAGCCATGCCAGGACTCCTGACATAGGGAAACTGTAAGATGATAAATGTGTGTTTTAAGCTGCTAAATGTGTTGTAACTTGTTAAGCCTAAATAGAAAACTAATGCAACCTACTATTTCTAGTAAAAAAAAAAAATCTATTTAATAAATAAACGTCAGACTGCAAACTGAGAGATCTGGGTTGGTATCACTACAATTAACTTGCTGTATGATCTTAAACAAGTCACTTCTTAAGGCATGGGGTTTTTGAAATAAGTAATATGAGAGATAAAGGCTTAAAAATTCTTTGATACTAAAATCTTTCCATAATAAACCCTGATTTACTGTGTTCCCCGTCCCCCTTGCTTATAATGGAGTCTTGTAGTGCTAAAGAGAAGTAGCCCATTAATTAGGTTGTCCAAACCTTTTCATAACAAAGAGATTCTCTTTATAGCAGTATTTATTCTGTGAAACATGGCACTTGCCTCACTACCACCCAGTTATAATTTTGGAATAAAATATGTAGCAAAATGCTTAGGATCAAATACATATGAACTAAAATAACACAAAGGAATATTTAATGAAAAGGGAGAAAATCCAGCAAAAGAAGGATTAAACTGGATATGTGGTTCTTAGAACTAAAAACTGGGTTTTGAAAGGGGAGATTATCAGAAAATAAGGGGAGCAATCCAGCTGGAGAAAAGATATAGGGTAATGCAGGCAGCTTTAATTGCACCTGAAGCAGAAAGTACGTGCTATGAAAAGAAATTGTGTCACCCATACATCCCTCAAATCTACATGTGGAAACCCCTAATGCCCAATGTGATGGCGTTTGGAGATGGAGCCTTTGGGAGATGATGAGGTTTAAATGAGGGTGACGCCCTCATGGTGGGATTAGTACCCTTACAGAAAGAGACACCAGAACCAAAGACTCTGCTCATCGCCTCTCCATGCCATGTGAGGACACAGCAAAAAGTAGCAGTCTGCAAGAGACCGCCCGTTAGGGCTCCACCATGCTGGCACCCTGAGCTTGAACTTCCAGCCTTCCAACTGTTAGAAATAAATCATGGTTGTTTAGTCCCCCAGTCTATGGTATTTTGTTATATCAGCCTCAGCTGGCTTATACATATGTCTTAGGGGAAGAAGAAAAATGTGATTGGAGATGGAGATGGAGAGGAGAGAAAAAAGATACTTGGTGGTCAAGCAGGGGAATTTGAATTCAGTGCCCAAGGTCATAGGAAACCCTTATCACTTCTTGAGAAGAGAGTTTGAGGAAAATGAGTCTGATGATGATCCCCTCAGTAAGTTTATGTGACATTAATTCCTGAGGGCTATAACTGGGATGGTGACCATGGAAGTAAAACTTTCAAGACACATTAGGTGACAAGAATTGCCAGGACTTTGAGAGAAATGTAATTGTTATTAAATAATGAACTCAGTTCTTATACCAGACGAGTGAGAAATTCTGTAGAAAGAAGTAATTGGGACCTGGCTGACGAATATGGAGGCATTGACAAAGGAACTTGGCCCTCATTGTCACATACGATCCCCCGGCTAAACCCCCAGGGTTTTTTGGAGAATCCATAAACAACTGAAAATGGGTGCTGATAGTTTTACAAAAATACTCAAGAACAGAATACCCAGGTTGACCTCTTTCTTAGCTGGCAACTAATCAGTGCCAAAAATTTGCTAAAAATGCTGTTTCCAGGTGGTCTCCAGCTTTTTCTTCCTCTTTTTCTCATAAATCCTAGTTTGCCTTTATTTCTTGACTCGGCACAAAAATCACCCCCTTATATGTACACATGCTCTCTTCTTGCATGTGTGTTTGTGTAAAATATATAAATGTTTGTAAGTTACTCTGTGATACAGAGATGGACTTCCTCTTCCTCTTTTGTGCTTGTCACCGAAGTCACGTGCCAGGTTGAAATATTAGCTCCCACACTCTGAGCAGTAGCTCCCACCTGGAGAAGTTGCTTCACATTTCTATGCCTTGGTTTCTTTGTCTACAAAAATGGGGAAAGCACCTCCTTCGTGTTATTATTCATATGAGTCTTAAAGGAAAGTGCTACTGGAGTGCTAGGTACTTGGTGAGGACACAGTAAACCTTAGCTATCACAATTAGGGACTCAGTGAACCTAGGAATTTTCCAGAATGCCAGCCAGAGTGAAATAAGTAGAGAAAAAAAAGAGGAATAGAACAAGTTTTCAAAAACAAACAGAAACATACATTTGCAACTTTTTATGAGTCTTAAACTATCTCAAAATAAAGAGTTATTTTCAAAAAAATGAATAAATACAGCCCAATAACATGTTCTTCATGTAAGCTTCACCCCTCTACTTTAGTTTTCTATCACATCATCATTCAAGATGTGCACGTGTCAGTCATTCTTTTTATTGCTGAGTAGCATTCTATTGTATTAATATACCACAACTATGGGGTTTTTTACATCATTTACCAGAAGGTGGGCATTTTAATTTTTTCCAACATCTTCCCTATTGTAAATATAGCTACTATGAACATTTTGCACAAGACGTTTTGTGAACATATGATTTCATCTCTCTTAGTAAATACAAAGAATGAAAATGCTAAGTTATAGGGTAGGTAAATGCTTAAATGTATAAGAACGACTGTCAAACAAAGTTACTTGGTGATTGGAACCTTTTACAGCCCAACCAGTTTTATATGCAAGTTTCAATTGTTCCACATCCTCAATGTTTGACATTGTCAAGCTTTTTAAAGTTTATCCATTTTGGTGGGACTAAATGATATTTCATTTGATTTTAACTTACATCTCCTTGATGACTAACAATGTTAAATACTTTTCATGTGCTGATTTTCTACTTAAATATTTTCTTTCTGAGGGTCTGTTCAAATATTTCTCATTTTTTATTGTTTTTTTTTTGTATTTTTATTATTGCACTGTTTATATTTTACATCACATTTGTATTATACATATTATTTAATTAATATTTTATGTCTGTTTATAGTATACATCGTTTTAAATAATATATTCCTTATATGCTTTTTCTTGTATTCTTCATATATTTTGAACACAAGTTCTCTATAAAATATATGTACTGAAAATATTTTCTCTGTGGCTCATTCTTTTGTTTCCTCAGAGGATTAATATATAGAAAGAAACAAATAGATATAGAAACGGGTATCAGTGTGTGTGGTTGTGTATATGTATATTATGGGTGTGTGTATGCATACATATATATACACGCATATATACCATACACTCATGCATACACACACACACACACACACTTCTCAGGGCAGTCTGCTAAGAAATTTTAGAATCATTAACACCCCAGTAGCAATGAAAACTTCTGGAATGTAAACACCACTCTCCACTGAAAGAAAGCAGGCCTCCTTGGAGAAATGGCTGATTCTAAAGCTGCTCAGGGAAAGTAGAAAAATGCAAATGATACAAAAATGTAAGAATGTGCTCAAAAAATGACGGGGACATGTGAAAAAGATACAGGAGTCAGTTTGAAGGACACCCTCTTGCCAAATATGAAATAATCTGAACATCAACATAGTGATAGTAAGGATTACAATAAAGAATATATTGGGCCGGCCGAGTGGCGCGGTGGTTAAGCACTGGCTTGGGAAGTCAGCGGCCCTGGTTTGGGTCCCACATATGAGGGCCAGTGACACTGCCCTCAAAAAAAAAAAAAAAAAGAATATATGGGGCCTACCGAGTGGCACGTTGGTTAAGAGTTGGCTTGGGACACCAGCTCTGAGTAGCAAGACCCTGGTTCAGATCCCACATGAGAGCCAGTGATGCTGCTTCCTCCAGAGCTAAGATGGTGAACAACAGCTCAACTTGGAGCGGAGCTGCTGTGAGTCGCCTGCGACTGCGTAGGCTACAGCCCCTGCTGCAGTGGGCCGCCGTGAGCTTCCATGAGTGGCTGGCAGCCAGTGTGAGCTGCCATGAGCCATCGTGAGTGGCTCTCCAATGACCTGTGACAGACTGTCTCAGCCAAGAAGAGCACAATGATCACAATACCAACATGGGCCAGTGAAGTGGAGTCCTCCACAACTAGACTGAAGAACAAAAAGGACAACAATTTGTCTCCTTCCCCTCTCCCATTTTTCCAATTAAAACAAAAAAATCTAAAAAAAAAAGAATATATGAATTTATACCAATGTAAATTAATTAAATGAATAAATAAACTAAACTAAACTGCATAAACTAAAGAGCTAATAAAAAACCTAGGAAGGAATGATAGAATGAGAAAACTACCATTTGGCAACCATATTAGTAATAATGATTCAGGTCAGAATCGTGACTATATATGGTAAAATTAGTAGGTAAATGAGGAATAATGATATATTTACATAGTCTACAAGATACAAATTAATTACAGAAAGTAAATATAGTGGAAACACTTCCTTAACCAATTGATCAAAATTATCATTACCAGGCTTTGGACTAACCAACATTTGGATTCTGACATGGTGCACTGAGAAGAATTCAGCATTATTTATTTATTTTTTTTTTCCAAGTGTATTTTTCCAGGACCCATCAGCTCCAAGTCAAGTGGTTGTTTCAATCTAGTTGTGGAGGGTGCAGTTCACAATAGCCCATGCGGGGATCGAACCTGCAACCTTTTTGCAGAGCACCGTGCTCTAATCAACTGAGCTAACTAGCTGCCCCAATTCAGTATTATTTCTGTGGCATTCTTACCATAACATGCAGAACCTGAACCTAATCATGACACAAATTGAAAGTAGGGCACATTCTATGACATAACTTCTTCATACACTTAAAAATTGTCAATAATGGGCTGGCAGAGTGGCACGGCTAAGAGCTGGCTTGGGATGCCAGCGGCCCCGTTTCGGATCCCACAGATGAGGGCCAGTGACACTGCCCTCTAAAAAAAAAAAACAAACAAACAAAAAAGCTGTCAATATTATAAGGTTAAGGAAAACACACACACACACACACACACACACACACACACAGTTAACCTGGAACTGTTCCAGGTTAACTGTTCCAAGACTGCTAATGAGGCATGATGAACTGGATGTACCTCATGATCTTGGATTTTCTTTTGTTAGAAAGGACATCATTGTGGTAGATAGGCACAATGTAATTAAAATCTGTAGATTAGATGATAGTATTGAATCAGTGTTTGAAGCTCTTAACTATGATAACAGTTCTATGGTTATGTAAGACAATTCCTTGTTTTCAGGAAATCCACACTAACATACTTAGGGATAAAGAAACACAATGTCTGCAATTTATTCTCAATTGTTTTAATTACATACATGTGTGTGCCTGTGCGTACACATATTTTTCATGCATACATGAAATATGTTTATTAATGTATATTTTTCTCTTTTTTTTTTTTTTTGAGGGCAGTGTCACCGGCTCTCATACCGTGGGACCTGAACCGGGGCCGCTGGCCTCCCAAGCCAACGCTCAACCACCACGCCACTCGACCGGCCCATATTAATGTATATTTTAATATATATATATATATATATATATATATATAAAACACATATACCATATTTCTTTTTTGTCGATGCTGACCTCCAAGTTGGATTATGTAAAGTCAACACGCTAGCTGGGAGCCTAATCAAGAAGAAGAAGTTATCAAAAACACCATTTAGCATCATAAATGGTTTTTTTTTTGTTTGTTTGGGGTTTTTTTGGGGGTTTTTTCTGTGTGTGTGTGTGTGTGTGTGTGTGTGTGTGTGTGTGTGTGTGTGTAATAACAGAAAATGTTTACCTGCTTTTAAAACCTATGGGAACTACACTATAAACTTACCTTCTCAAAATTTATGTTTTGTTTTCTTTAATATAAAAAATTTTTCAATTACAGTTAACATTTAATATTATATTAGTTTCAGGTGTATAGTATAGTTGTTAGACATTTATATAACTTACAAAGTGATCCCCCCCATAGGTCTAGTACCCATCTGACATCACATATAGTTATTACAATATTATTGACTATATTCCCTATGCTGTACTTTGCATCACATGACTACATAAATATTTTCTAAATTCACTTCCCAGTGACTTGCATTTACCAAAATATTACTTGAATAAACAACCCAGGGCTAAAGCCACCTCAGGACACCTCAAAAGCCCCAGGAGAGGAAATGCCAAATAAAGGAGCCTGCTTTTGGGATGTGGAAGCCCAGACCACTGGAACATGGAATGTTCTAATCCTCCAAAGCAGGCATGCCACCTGTGCAGTACAGGACACTGGAGGAGAGATTGTGCCCTGCTTTGAAGGCAGCAAACAACAACTTCCCTCCCCACCAATAGCTGTGATCACTGCTGGGCCTAACAAACACTCCCAGTGGCTCCCAGGCTGTTCTCATTACTGCCAGTGACCCTGACATGGCAGGCAAGCCCGTTAATTTATAGAAGCCAATTATTCTGTTTCAACTGCTCACTCCAGACCTTTTTTTCCTCTAAAAACTGCTTGGTTGTAAAGATAAAAAGAGCCCCCTAGGGCTGGTTGAGTGGCATGATGGTTAAGCACTAGCTTGGGAAGCCAGCGGCCCCAGTTTGGGTCCCACATATAAGGGCCAGTGACACTGCCCTCAAAAAATAAATAAATAAATAAATAAATAAATAAATAAACAAACAAACAAACAAACAAACAAACGAATGAATAGTTTTAAAAAAAAAAAGCCCCCTATCTGGGTTCATTTTACTCAGCCTGTTCCTTACCATTGGTCTATATACCTTGGGGAAAATGTAAAACATCAAAATCAAACTTAAAAGGACGGTAAAAAAGTTTTATCAAAACTATACTGTCCATTGCTTTAGATTCTAACCTCAATTCTGTTGTCTTCTATGTTGTTAGCTTGGGAAAGTTTCAACTCACTTAAAAAATGTAGGAAACCAAGTTCTAAAGGAAAAAGTAAACAGCCCACTTCCCTCGAATTAAACTTATTTCATTTAAGTCTCCACAGGACTCTCCCAAAAGGAAGGCTGTCTCTCGTACTCCTATGAGCCATCATTAGACCCAACTCCTGGAGGGTAAACAAATGTCACCTGAGATTAAGATAAATGGGCTTCCAGTCCCATCCCTGAAGCCAGTGTTTTCCTTCCCACTGAAAAACCCTTTCATTTCTATGTGACAGAGGGGAGAAGGAATAGTTTTAGGAATTTTGGCATGGCCCAGAGGTCTCTCACAGCACACGGCAGGCCAGCTTGCCTCACAGCCATTGCAGTGGCTACTCTCTTAGTTCCTGAAGCCACTAAGCTCACAATGGGACAAGACTTAACAGTTTTCACCCCAGACCACCAAGGGCTTTTAAATGCTAATACTAGTCATTGGCTTACAGACAGTTGCCTCACAGGTTTCACTGCAAATTTATGCTGTCAAAACAGGTTTACAGACATATCCCTAGACAACCCAGATTGGACACTGTTCACTAATGGGAACTCTTTTATGAAAAATGACACAAAAAAGGCTGGATATGCCATAGTTGTTTTACATAATATCATAAAAAATACAAGCCTCCCATCTGGGGCCAGTTGACAACGAGCTGAACTGATAGCTCTTACCCAAACACCAGAACTACTACGAACTCCCTACTCCTCAAATATAATCAAGGATGTAAAAATGTTAAGAGATTGTATTGTTTCAACCTGTCTGATAACTCACAGTTAATCAGAAATAAAGTTCAACAGATTCATAACATAGTTTCCAATATCAGACAAAAAAAAAAATAGGATTCTTCAGCCCAGATTTTTTTTTCCTTCCTTACATTCTGGCTTCCCAGTCTAACAGGATTTAGGAAAACATTTCTCATTTTTCTTTTATTCATTTTTATAGGGATTGCTCATACAACTGCCTCAAATGCAATACAGACCTCCCACTGGCTGGCTACCATGGCCTCCAGGACCACAACAACCTCACCTGGATTCGCTCATCTAACGTGGACTGTTAGAACCCCTTTGGACTAGCCCTAACTGTGGATTCATACTTTGTCCCTCCTCAGCAGGAAGCTACCAGAGCAGTCTTAGCCCCTTACCCTAACAGCAGTTAGGGTTACCTCATCAAAGGGGGGAATGAGATAGGAAAATTATAGGCAGTCAGGAAAATTGCCACGGTAGAGGGAATCAGCGTGGAAACTATAATAAAGCCAGGAAAAGAATTCATTCGCTAACAAACAGGATTAAGTCACAAGGCCTGCCAGTGACAGTCAGGTGGGGGAGGAGAAAGGCCTCTTTCCCAATCTGGGATTCCAGGTAGAATGCATATCTCCAAGAGGTTATTTAGCATAACAAAAGACTCAGTCTCCGGAAACATGCTCCTCTCAGAGCAGAGACATTGATTAGCTAATGAAGCTCTAAGGAAATTAGATATTTGGAGGAAACACCTCCTCCAGGCTGAGCAACAAATGTGGCCCCAAAAGGCACCAGCCAGCCCCTCACCCCAGACATACAAAAGGTATAAAAACCAAAGCTTTTGCCCTAACTAGTGGGTAACCCAGTCGCGATCCCCTCTCGTTTTGAGAGCTGTTACTTTCTACTCTAATAAACTACCCTCTGTTGTAAACTTTAAATATAGATATATATAACTTGAATATTTCCAAGATCCTTTTTTGAAGACCCCTTCTCTTAATGGTCATTTTGCACTTATCCATCTCAATTTCTAACCAGAGTATGAACTTCCTGTGAATCAAACTTTTGAGTATAATTGTTTTAATGGGTCGTTTTAGCATTATGTCGAAACAATTAAAAAAGTGGTTTGTATAATTATAAAAAAGTGGTTTGTATAATTAATTTGACCATTTCCGTGCAGAAGAGAGGAAATCTCCAGGCCATTATCCAAGTTACACCTCAAAATATCAGTCTCAGTATCATAAAAGTAGCATTCTGATTAGCCCTTAACATTGAATTTAAAATCCCTAAACATCTGACTCCACAAACACTTCTCCAATCTCCCTTACCCTCTTCTGCAACCACAGATCTCCTCGGTATTCTGAAAACATAACAGATATGCTCTTACCTTGGAAACTTTATTCCAGCTTCTCCTTATCCCTGGAAGGCTCTTTCCTCCCATATCTTCCTGGCTGGCTCCCTCATCACTTTAAGTCTTTGTTTAAATGTGAGCTTTACAGGGAAGCCTTTCCTGAACTCCTTACTTTAAATTAAATGATTCCCTACCCTCCCCCGGGATCTTTATTCCACTTCCTTGCTTTATATATTTTCTGTCTAGCATTTACCACCTTCTAATATATTATAATTTACTTATTTATTTTATGATCTTTCTGATCCTGGCTGGAATATAAACTCCCTGTTTTTTGTCTATTGTGTTGTGTTTATTGCTGAATTCCCAGCATTAAGAACCCAGTGTGCCTCACAGTAGGTGCTGAGCAAGAAAACCAAAGAGGAGTCCCTGACACTCCGAAGCTGCCCTCCCACTCATGACCAGGCCTTATTTTCCTACTGGACATAAACAATTGCACAGAATAACGGCCACAAACAGCTTACTCTGAGACCAAGATAAAACGAGACAAAGCTAGGCAGTTTTGCAACTTTATCTAAACACAGACAAAAGCAAGTTCCCTGGGTCTCTCACAAAATACCAAGTACTTCCTCTGTTGGCCGAAACAAGTAACTGCAACCTCACCAATAACAGTTTTATCCTCATTCTTGTCTCCTCTCCCTTAAGGTAAGGTTTATTGATTGATTACTACCAAATAATAGAAATCAGAGGTACTTCTAACAGTATCCAATCTAGAGTAAACATGGCTTCCCTGGGTCCTCCTACAAATTACTCAACCAAAGCCCAAAGCCTGTAACAGGTTTTTTTAAAGCTTCCTTATTGAGACACCCCATAGTGTGTGTCCTTCCTCATTACAATAAGCACTAAACCTAATGTGTTCAATTACAGGTGTGTTCCTGGAGGTCTTCAGCCAGAGGGCATTGACAGTGCCCAAAAAATATTTGTTGAATGAATAAAGAAAGAAAGGAAGGATTATACTATAAATACAGTCAAGCACTGCATAATGACATTTCAGTCAACTACAGATCCCAGGTACAATGGTGATCCCATAAGATTATAATGGAGCTGAGAAATTGCTATTGCCTAGTGACCTCACATCATAGCCAATGGTAAAGTCTTAGCTCAGCGCAGTACCATGCTGTGGTCTCAATCCATCAATAAGGCTAGAAATGCCTGTGGACATCACCTGGCCCCAGTGAGCTTCCCCGGGCATCTCCCCTTTCTAAACCAGTGTTACTACTGGACTGATCCTTGTGGTTCTTATTCCAATTACAAAACACCCTTCAGTGATAACCATTAGGAAAATCTGAAGAAAAAAGAGTTTATTATTTATAGGCCCTGGAGCATACAAGTCATGCTAGGGGGCACACAGTGCAGTGAGAGAGAGAGAGAGAGAGAGAGAGAGAGAGAGAGAGAGAGAGAGAGAACAAGCCTGGTGCTCTGCTTTGATTGGGGTCAGCATGTGGTGTTATCAAACCCCAATATATGAGTCCATCCTCCTGCTCTCAATGACCAGAAGAAGATGAACAAGCAGGAGTTTACAGTGGAAAGAAATTGATTTATTGGGATTGACATCAATACAGAGCTCTGGTGAGCGCATGTTCCAAAACACCCCAGTCTCCATTGGCAGGTCACTAACAGGTTTTGTGGCAAAGTCACAAGACACCATAGGTTAGGAGGTTGAGGGTCATTTTAGGAGCTGATGGGTCAAAGGTGAAGTAAGGGTAATAAATTATTTCTTCAGGTCTTAAGGACAGTTTTGGGGTCAGCTCTGGAGTCCCCCTGGTTTCATGGAGAGGTAGCCGAGGGGATGGTTCCACCATAGGGCTCAGGAGCTGAAACAGGTCAAGATGTTATCTCAGCTTGCCAGAAGCTCACACCTTGTACCATTAGTCAGGACAGAGCTATTGCCTTTGTGCCATTTCAAGGGTTAGTGATTATCAAGGGGAAAGGCTAAGGTCTGAAAAGTGTGCAGAGGAAAAAATGATTTTTCAAACTAAATCTGCAAATCAAATCACAATTATAAGGACCCTCAGTTTCAGGAGGCCTAGGGTTTCATGGGCTCACTCTTTATTGGTGAATTTGAGGCATAAAAGAGAAAATGTAAAGCATGAGAAGAGAAATAAACATGTAGCCCAAATGGTTAATTATCAAAATCAACCAAGGTCTCTAAAACAATGGAGCCTCAGTGTGGGGAAGCAGTCTGGACATTAATCTAATCGTGTGGCTCACGATGTGTTTATTTGAGAGCCTCTCTTGAAGGGGATGCCTTTTTAAAATGGATGCCAGCTTTGAAGTGGACACCTCAGCAATCGAAGCTTATTAAGTCAAGCACTTGCATTACAAAAAGAAGAGCCCACTGTCAGAGTTTATACTATAATCAATCACTCACATGTTTATGGGGATAGTGGTATGAATAAACCTACTGTGCTGTCAGTCCCATAAAAGGATAGCGCATGCAATTACAGTAGGAGGCCGTATCATCTAGGCTTGTGTACGTGCACTCTATGATGTTCACACAATGACAAAATTGCCTTATGACACATTTCTCAATAGGTATGTCTGTTGTTGTTAAGCAGTGCATGACTGTATAATATTCGTAATCCAACATTCACTCATCACATACATTGCCATCTACTCAGGATTAAGTATTCTGCATTTGATGAGAGCTCCAAGCTTTCTATTTCCACCTTATAAAGTTCACTTATTCTAGTTCTTATTGAAATTTGGTTTTAATCCAATCTCTCTCCAAAAATGGTAGTTAGCAAATTTTGGGGGGGAAAAATGGACCAAAAAATGTACTTTCATGTATTCATTGTGTAAAGATATCCTGGCTTTTCCTTCATCTGGTAGGAATCAACCCTGCTCAGAAAGAAAGCACACCTCCAAAGTAAATGTCACTTCGGGATGAAATTTGGTAAATAGAACCTGAACACACACACAACCCCCACCCCATTCATCCTATCAGCTTCAAAGCTTAGGTGTTTTAAATACAGTGTTCTACTCTGATCTTTATGAAAAATGACATGAACATTCAAAGCTTATTTATTTTGATTAATAATTATGTACTAGCCATACATAATCCTGAGATTGTAGGTGATACAATGAGGTATAAAAATCACTGCCCGTTCACTCGAGGAGCTCAGAATGTACATGAGGAGATGCTAGGTCCTGTCTCCTGATATGGTGCAAGGATTTGTCTTTTCACTTATCCGTAAAAAAGAAACACAAAAATAATGACTTTAATTCACCTCATCTATATCAAAGAAAGTACAGTAATACCTTCGTTTGCGAGCATAATTTGTTCTGGAAACAAACTACTTGTATTGCAAGACATCGCTCATTTGCCACGTTAAAATGTATTAGAGGGCCGGCCGAGTGGCGCAGTGGCTAAGCGCTGGCTTAGGAAGCCAGCGCCACGGTTCGGGTCCCGCATGTGAGAGCCAGTGACACTGCCCTCAAAAAAAAAAAATAGAAATGTATTAGAAATGTCTTGCCGAACACTTGCAAACCATGCTACTCACAATCCAAGGTTTCACTGTACATCTTTTTCCAAGCCCTAAAGGGGAAATGTTTTGCTCCCTGCATCTCCCTAAATCCTACCCTGGCAAATATGTTTATACAAGTGCTGGCAACTCAAATTGATCCCTAAGAAGAGCATGGCAAAGGATATAGCAGACTAGATAGAGTTAGTGACAATCACTCCTTTTGGGGAAAAGGCTCTGGGGCATTGTCTCACCATTCTTAAGTGAAGAGCAAGTTGAATTGATGGCCTCAACACTTTCAGGAGGGTCTCAATATTTGTTGATTGCTTGATTCATTTCAATGGATTGAGGTCACATTCGTGTCATCAGCATAAAAAGGCACTTATTATCTACCTCATTGGATCCTATGCTGTGTTGTAATGCAGTGCAAACAGGTTTTCTGCAACTTGGAAATCTATGGCAATGGCCCAGAACACTGATATGGGCAAGGAATAGGGTACAGACAGCTGAGCAAATATTAAGGAAGTCTATGAATTAATAAATAATATTACATTTTGTACAAGTAGAGTGAGTACATAATTTTAACTGGGAATGTTGGCAAGAATCCTTAAGGAGTGTATGCTCAGACTGGATAAGGCCATGGAGAATTCACAATCTTTTCAATAATTAATCATTATGCAATCTAGCAAGCTGATAACATTAATCTAACTTTCCCACACTATGTTCTAGACCAGCCTTGGAGGCTTGAAATTTCTCCTGGAAGTCAAGGTTCTATGAGCATTCTTAGAATATATCGATTACTCATTGTTGGCTAAATAGCTCTAACAGCTCTAAACTCTTTTCAAATTAAGGGAACAAAACTAATATTATTAATCTTAATAAAACTATTTTTTATTAGTTTCCTTTGCTCCTTTGTATCAACAAAACAAAGAATAAGAAATAATAACATTTGTAGAACATTCTATAATGAAGAAAACACCTTTTTTCCTGCATATCTCTTTGGAACCTCATAACTGACCAGGTGAAGAGGGTATTAATACATTCATTTTACAGATGAGGTACAAAGAAGTGAAGTAAATTTTCTGTAACAGCGGTACAAATGGTCCTCAATATTTTCCTGTAAGATATTTTAAGATTAACCTTATAGTAGATAACAAGTACTTTGAAAACCTTATTATTAAAACATTTTAAAAGTAAGGTGTATTTATCAATCAAAAAATAATTATCTAGGTCTAGTAGTTGGAAATGCTATATACCTATGCATGCTATGTACCTATCCAATGCTATATACCTATTGTCAGTGAAAAAACATCCGGCCTAAGAGAAAGCTTATAAGAGTTTATTTGAGCCAAACTGATGACAATTGAGGGAAAGAAAAATCTCAACAGATTGAGAAAATGCTCCCCCAAAAATGGTAGTTTGCAGCTTATTTTATACATAGAATCAAAGGAGGAGGGTTACATGAAATCCAGTGGTGGTAGATTAAGGGGGTGGGAAAAAGCAAAGCAGGGGAAATCCTTGGGATTGGAAAAAAGTAAATTGGAGAAACATGTATAATACTTCTTTTACATAGGTGGGTGCAGAATAGTTAATAGTTCGCTTTTTACAGCACATACAGATGTTACTCAGGGACAAGAACAATAATGAGGGTTTCTCTAGTTTCCTGCTCTTATCCAGAAAAAGAGATTACTGACATTTCAAGGATGTTATTTTAGGTGCAAAAATATAATAGACAGGCTCGCTTAAGGTGAAGATTGACTTTATGATGGAAGCTTCAGGCTAAAGATGTAACTTCCCACCATGGCCCACCTTAGTTAAGAATTTTTTATGTTCACATCATCTTATGCGGTTATTTTCAGTTTCCTGAGATTGTCAGATTTAACCTGCGGCCCCTTTTCCCTCCACACTATAACAGAATTATATAATTGTCTCTGGCCTCAGCAAGCTTACAATCCATTTAAAAGGCAAGACTGTGAATGTTCCACAGACACTTAGAAAAGTGAAGATTCATGAGGACTGCCCTGGTGAGAAAAGACTCAGCCAAGACGACATGCAAGTGAGATTGGGAAGGATGCCAAAGTTGTGGCCAAGAAAAAGTAAGGGTAGTGGAGAGAGGGTGGGGGTCCCATGAGAAGGCAAGAGTATTAATGTGGAAATATGGTAAGGGAAAGCAGAGTTTGCCACCCCAAAATGTGCCTTCTTGGAATAGTAATTATTTTAGGCCGATTATTTTTTTAAAAAACCAAAAAGACTCAGAAAGAACATTTAAAGTCCCCCTTTACTTGCCTAAAGGAATTCAGATAGAAAAACCTGCTTAAAGGAAGCATCATAATATGATCTAAGTGTGGCAGACAGAAAGAAGCCATGCCAAGTTTATTAGACTTCCCTTTGTGTCCCATTGTTTCTGGGTGGCCCAGCAAGAATTTGTTTGCCAAATGATTGCTCTTTCTCATCTACCAGTGAATTGCCTGCTTTCCCTCTAGTACCAGACCCCTGCCTCCCTCTCCTTAGTCCAGAATGGCACATAGCCTCAACTGACCAATACATCCTGGGGTCCCCTATTTTTAGGGGACCCCCATATGTACATATGGAATAAATTTTTGCTTTCTCCTCTTCATTTATTTCATGTTAAATTGATTATTAGAACAGCCAAAAACACTTAGAGGGTAAAAAAAATTATTTACCTTCCCCACACTAGAAAACAGCAAAAGAGAAGTGATTAATTTGTCCATGCAGCACCTAGCAGAGGGCTTAAATGTAAGAAGCCCTTTAGTAAAAAAACAAAAAAAGATGAAAACAGAATGGGTCTTAACTAAGCAGTAAGCTTTCTCCAATTTCTTTTAAATAGTATGTTTTAATATAAGCAATTGTTGGAATCAATCAATATCCAAACTTTCCCCAATCTTGTCAATCAGATAATAACTGCTTCTCTTGTGGAAGGCAGAAGTTTCTTCCCCAAGAAGTAAAACTGTCAGTGTAAGTTTCTATTTTGTCACTAGGAGTTCTAATATTTTTCCTTTTTTCTTTTAGGACAAATGCAGCCATTGAAAATTTTGAATATGAATATGAAAACAGTGCTTAAGGAAAATTAATCTGGCCATGGTATGTGGTTCAGGTTGGAGTGAAGAAAGAATAATGTTGGTGAACGCAGCTAATACTCAGGTGCATCAGGTATAGGTAAGGGAAAATGAGGGCCAGTGGGGAAGTTTTCAGTGAGAAAGAGAAAAATGGTTTACATAAAAGAATAATTACATAATTCAGTTGTTAGGACTCAATGATCAATCAGATGAAAAAGGAAGGAAAATATACCAGATTTTACAGGGATTTAAAATTGGAGGAACTCTGAGGAAACATTGGTAGAGACAGAATACAGAGGAAGGTGAGACTCCGGAAGTGGGATCCTGGGAGAGGTCAGATTCTGTGATCAAAAGGGAAGCAAAGGAGTGTTTGTCCTGCTCATCCTGTTTGTCCTCTGCCATTCAGGTCATAGCCTGAAGTGCTACACCTGTCTTAACCCAGGTGGCGGCTACACTGACATCTCCAATTGTGCAGATAACTTTGATGTGTGTCTATCTGTCAAAGCCCACACAGAAACATATTACTAGTGTTGGAGGTTTGATCATTGCAATTTCAACTACATTTCAAAAGCCTTGAGGGAGAAGGAACTACAGTACACCTGCTGCCAGAAGGATCTGTGTGACAAAAAATGATGGGACGAGTGTATCAAGGAAACAGATCTGCTGGTGCCCTGGAACCTTTTTCTCTAAATCAATACAGTGGGGGGAGGGGCCTTCTCCTAACCTCCATTTTTATGCATTCCTCATTTCCTTATTTCCTTCGCTGCTGTGTTCCACAGTTTTATATTATAATATCTAACTGGATCCTGTTGGAAAAGACTAAAAGTAGCTTGAGCAACTTGGATAAAAGAGAGGCCCAGAAACTTTGAAGACCAGTCCTATTTGCAGAGAAGGTGCATTTGAGGGAAGGAGTTTGTCAGTGAAGCATATGTGATTTGAGCTGGGTTACATACTTCTCCTGCTCTTTGCAGTAACACTTGACTAGATTCTCTGAAACCCTCAGTTATTTCCTGTCTGGTTCCTTCGATGTAGTTAACTAGCATGATCAGTACTTCGGAGAGTTCTTTTCAACAATCTCCCTCACAGGGGATGCTTTCATCCTCTCCCTTCATGGCCCCTGTGTAACTATGTAGGCATGGTGAAAGTTCTAGATGTAGCCTGTTAGTCAGGGGCAACGAGATTCTTAATGCAGTTTGATTGGAATGAGTGTTATATTCTCAACAAGAAGGGATCTAGCAGAGTAGGAGGTAAGCTTTCCAGATGGCAAGGCAGAGAAACACCAGGTCTGTCTTTGGAGAGGTACCAGTGGCTGAAATCTGAGTTTTCTTCTGTCCCCAAATTTTGTGTAGGCTTTGCTATCTTTCACTAGAAAAACTTAATCACATAAATTAATGGTGCGTTACAACTATTCTCCTCCCCTTTTTATTGGCATGATGGGATATTTCAGCTTTGTCACACACGGTTCAAGACTGAACATCTGAACATTCTATGATACATGTGATTTGCAGTATTAAATGAGCTTATTTTAAATGTAACTGGTGGGGATACCCTTCATATGTGTATGTGTACTGTATGAACACGATGGGAAGAGCCTTTGGGGTTGCAGTTTGGGACCTCCAAATGTCATCACGAACAGCAACAGGTCTGCAGGGATGTGTTCTACCTGCTGACATCAAGCCTGTTGTTGACTCCTAGCTGACTTGCACAGTAAAATACATTTGTAAGGACTATTAGCATACCACAAACGTTGAAGCTGTCAGAAGTTCAACTAGTTTCCTAGAGAATGATACAACTTTTCAGGAGTGCAAAGTTTTGCTTTTTTCTTGAGAGTGGTGGTAAATACTTCTCAAGATCCAGAAGACTTAATGGCATTTGTTTCCTTATATTCTTGGCTGTATTTAACAGCATAGCTTGATTTTTGCAGATGAAAGTGGGATTTCTTGATTAACATTTTTTAAAAAACACTTGATCATGTAATCTGTTAGACAAACTGGAATAAATGATGCTTTTCTGAAAATAAAATAAGAAAGGAAGGAAGGAAGAAAGGAAGGAAGGAAGGAAGGAAGGAAGGAAGGAAGGAAGGAAAGAGAGAGTTGAGTGCCAAGGAGATGGTAATAAAAAAGAGAATTCTTTTTAATGGGACAATATTTTTCCTTCATCCCCTCCGATGTTAATGTGGAACAGAGGACTCTATCAAAGCAGATGGGAGATAAATGCTCAGAAATTTCAAGATATGCAGCAAACGTGACTTTTCCAAAACCTGGAACTCAGACTGTCTAGGCCTAAGAGATGTGGGTCAATCCTAGGGAAAGCAGAATGACACAACTTGACGGAGTTGGCAGCAATACTAAGCCATTGCGCTGCTACCCAGTTGGAGTATGCCTAGAGTTGGTACTGTGGACTGGAAAATAATGTCGACTAAGTAGTCCGTCACCAAAAAGACTTTATTAGGGAAAAGGAAAAAGAAAAAAGGGCTGCAACCCAGCACCTGCAAGTGCAGACCCTGCAAGCCATGTATACATACTGGCTTGTGTGCTAAGATGGATTGTAAGGCAAGGAGACAGGAAGTTAAAACCATAGAGTTTTATGAAAAGGACGTTAGGACCATAGAGTTCGAGTAGGTGGGCCCATAAACTTCCATGAGCTCAACTCCTCCCATAGACCTCCCAGCCTGATCAGTTTCCTTACTGTCCCAGTTCCTCTCTATCAGTACTTAATACACATGACTAATCCCATTTCTGCGATGCACTCACTGTCACCCTTATTTCCAAAAACATCAACCTAGCTTTCTAAACTTCATCAATGAAGCAGAGAACAATGTAGCTCACAAAAAGAGAGAGACGAGGGCAAGTGTTTGAAAGGGTATTGCAAGGTCTGTTGGCTCGTTTTCCAGATAATTATCATCTGGTGGCCCTCATAAAAATGAAAACTAGCATTGAAATGATCTGCACGGGTTGGGGTTTATTTCCTTTTGTTTTGTCAGGGAAAGGAGGATAAGTAGTGAGTTTCATCCTGGTGTCCCTCTATATAATCCTGTTTTATCTAAGTTACAAAAGAAATACCTCAAATTCCGTCTAGCTGTTGCATTTTTTTCCTCAGTGCTGATAATCACTATTCCAATTCAAATTTTCTAAATAACACAAAGAGGAAGAGGAGCATAACACATTGCTAACTCTTAACCTTATAGTGTGTTTCTTTACATTTACTGTGGCTCAAAAAAAAAAAAAAAAGACGAAAGAAAGGAAGGAAGGAAGGAAGGAAGGAAGGAAGGAAGGAAGGAAAAGGAAGGAAGGAAGGAAGGAAGAAAGGAAGGAAGGAAGAAAGAAAGAAAAAGAAAAAAGCCCGTGGGTTCAAGGCCTTGAGTTAGTGTCTGGCCCAGATGTAGCTAAGTTCCCCTTAACTTCAACAGCTACCTTCACTTTTAAATTTTGCCCCACGATGGACTACGTATCCCAAGAGCACAGTCAGACAAAAGCCCATGAAGTGCATTGTGGGAATTGTAGTGCTAGGTGACTTTCTGGTCTCCTAGCCCTGGACGCACGCTCTCATCCCGGGATGGTTGAACCCGCAGCTGCCAATTAACTGGGGCCATGTCGGTGGCGCCGTGGTCCAACCGGGAAAGCCGGTGTGAGAGCCTCGCCTCATGATTGGCCCACGCGTGACCGTCGGGGGCGGGGCAGCGAGGTGGGCGGGAAGACCGCGGCGATTGGGCGAGGAGCCCGCAGCGGCAGGCGGGGATTGGCTGGGAGGTAGGGCCGGGAGGCCTGGGAAGGGGCGGAGGAAGGAGAGCAGAGCAGGAAGAGCAGCGGCGAGGCAGCGGCGGCGGAGACGGTGGTGGCAGAGGCGAACGCGACAGCCGCAGGGGGTGGCAGCGGCCCCGAGAGCAGGATGCGGGTCCGGGTCCGGCTGGCGCTGCTGCTCTGCCTGGTGCTGCTGGGCTCGGCCTGGACGTCCTCGGGTCAGTATGCGCCCCGTCGGCCTGGAGGCTGGCACCGCCCCCCGGCCTCCATCCCGGGGCAGGGCCTCGGGGGCTCGGGCTGCAGCCTGCGCTGCCTCGGGCCGCACCTCGCGCCCGCCTGTCCCCCGCTGTCATGCCTCGGGCGTAGGGTGAGCTGAGCTGGAGGGGGTGTCGGGGACCTGGAGAGGGGACGGGACGGAGCGGCGCGCGCCCTGCCCGCACCTGGCCCTCAGCAAACTTCACACGACTCCCCGCGAGTGAGGAGCTGGCTGCTCGGGAGTGAGTTCCGACAGCGGCGCCCCGCCGCAGACGCCCCGACCTGCACGGAGGTGCTGCGCTGCGGCGGCGCGGAAACGCGCCCGACGCTCCCGGGGCTGCCCCTGGGCAGAGCCAGGTCCATCCCCCCCGACGGCGGGCAGTGGCTGGCGGTCCCTGTGTTTCTGTCTGTCTGATCCTGAAGACCTGCCAGTGTGATTGGGCCCACGCCCTCCCCACTCTTAGGAAGGATTCTGAGGAAGTGGGTTTCCCTCTGTCACAGTGCTGCTGAGTTGTCCCATGTTGGTTGACAGTAATTTTTTTTGTTTGTTTGAGGGCAGTGTCCCTGACCCTCCCAGGCGGGACCCGAACCGGGGCCGCTGGCGTCCCAAGCCAGAGCTTCACCACCGCGCCACTCGGCCGGCCCATAATTTTTCCGTTTTAATAGTTTAATCTGCCTACATCTGAAAAACTTCTATGTTGAGAGTGTTACTATAAGAAGCACTTAGTGTTTCTAAGTGTTTGTAAAGAAACAATGAGTACAATAAAGCTTTTGAGTTTTAATCAGTCTCCGTTAACAAGACAGCTGTTCTGTGGCTTTAAATTTTTTTGGAACAAGGCAGGGTATAAATGTCAACCCTTTTTTTTTTTTTTTCCCAACAGAAAATTTCCCAGATGGTTATTTGATTCCCCAAATTATCTGTCCTACTTGTAAGTCAATGCCGTCACGTCATTCTGCTTCCGAAATAAGACAACTGAACCTAAATGTGGTCTGAGATGGTCTGAGATGCCATTTCAAAAGCAGCAAGCATATGCTCGTTACTTGACGGTTGTCATCATGCGTTGAGGTCCGCCTCTGCCCTCCCCTTTTAGTGATAGTTTGGATTCATGACCATATCTTTAAAACTTTACATAACTCTTCAAAGTGCTGCCAGTAGTTACTTGATCAAAGAAAGTATGAAATGACATTTGAGTGTAATGGATGGAGTACCTGATGGACCATGGGCCACCTGCATCAGAAGTCACTCTTAGGGTTTGTTGAAAGTGCCGTTTTAGCTCTGGAACAGGTCAGCGTGTCTGTAGTGGAACAAGGTTCACAAGTGATTCATTCAACTGTGAGAAGTACTAGTTAAAGAACAGGGTGTATACCTCTGAATTCAATTTGCAGAATATAAATAAAAGCGTCTTCCTTTGACTAGAGTTCATGCGCTTTAAAGTTTCATGTTGGTGGAGATGATACGTGAAGCCATTGAATTCAACGGTTGGGATTCCAAGGATGTTACAATGGGAGACTATTAATACTGAAGTGCTCAGTCTTTGAGTTGTGTTGATGTAAGCAGAGGACTAGGTTCGAGAAATGTCTTCTGTGATTTCCATCATAGTTAAATTGTGCCAAAACATGTTTCTGGTAGAGGCAAAAACCTTACTTGGCCAGAATACAGATGTGCATACTGACAGGTAGTAAAAGCAGCGCTGTGTCACATGAAGTGAAACTACCATAAAACACGTATGGAAAGTAAAGTTTTATAAATTGAGTACATGGATTTTCAGTTGACTTTTTTTATTCATTGGATTGCTTCTATATGTGAGATGTCAACCTCATTTTTTAGTTTGGATTTAAAGATTTGCTCCTATTTAAAAATCAGCTTTCCGGTCATCATTGTGTGTTGACAAAGTTTGAATGCTGATGGTTCCGCAGGGCAAGTTGCATTTATTAGCAGATAGGATATGTTCAGCCAACAAAGAGAATCTTGATCCTATCACTGTTGGTAGCTATTGTGCACTATCTTGTTTATGAGGCGTGCAAAAAAATGATACTTTTATTGCAAATATTTTCCTGTGAATAAGCACATTTAAAAAGGAGATTAAAAATATTTCTCCTTCGGACCGGCCGAGTGGCGCAGTGGTTAAGCGCTGGTTTGGGAAGCCAACGGCCCCAGTTCGGTCCCACATATGAGGGCCAGTGACACTGCCCTCAAGAAAAAAACGAAAAAACATCTACCTTCGTTTAGGGCCGGCCGAGTGGCGTGATGGTTAAGCGCTGGCCTTGGAAGCCAGCGGCCCCGGTTCGGTCCCACATATGAGGGCCAGTGACACTGCCCTCAAAAAAAATATATATATATATATATATATATTTCTCCTTCAGTTTCAATGGCAAAGCAGAAAACTAGATGTCTCTTTGCACCAAACTCATAAGACTTTCTGTGTTTGCAGGTGTGTCAATATACTCTGCATAACAAGTTGGAAAATGAATTTGTCATGATTACTTTTCCCTGAAAGAAAATCCCTGGTGCTTTGCAGTTTTGTTAGCTGATAAAACAGAAATGTAAATTGGTCTTTTTCAAAGGAAGGTGTACAATTATTGAGTAATGTAAACCATTATATCTTGGATGTGATACTGTTGAGCGGGGAAATCCGTAACTCCTCACTGAAGTCTTTTGCATTTTTCCTGTTGCTTGATGTCTGTGTTGTGATAAAAGCATTGCTGTTTTGTTTTTGTTTATGCATAACTTCAGTGTCTTTAATTCTTACCTGACTATTACATATCAGAAGTTTCTAGGTTACAAGCAACCCCTTTAAATGTGTAATGTGAATGGGTACATCAGTTTGAAAGAGAAACTAACTTACGTTTTAAGACTGCCACCTGGAGTGGCTTCCCCAGTTTAGTAAATGAGAAAGAATTCTCTTACTTACTGGTAACCTTAGTATGTATTCCTAATTTGTGAAGAGAGAAGAGAAAGAGAGAGAAGCATGATGCAATTCACATGAAATAACCCTGATGTCACAAGTTCCCATGTCTCAGAGTTCAGAAACACATTAATGGCCTAACAGCTTGTAGTGTCTCACACATACATGTCTTAACATTTATTTATAGGCATCTATATTATTTACCGATGGGCTACATATGTGACATGTTGTGACAAGGTACACAGTATTTATTGATTTAGCGATTTAAAGAGTTCCAACTAATCTAAAGTTTCCGTATTTGGGAACATACCATACATAGTTGCATATTTAATGTCTGCTAGTTAATGTTTGTGATTAATTAAATAAATCCACACAAGCAACTTCCGTGTATAATAGAGATGAACTTTTTTCCCTTTATCCAAAGATTTGCTGAGAATGGAATTTGAACCATATGTTAGAACTTGGGTGATACTTGTGAAGAAGTTAGCATGAAGGATGATTGTCGCTACCTAAATGTTGGGGGCACTATGGGGCTAATAATACATGCCGTACCCTCCTCCTCCCCACCCACCAGAAATAAAACATATTCTGAAGTTGACCTAAAAGCAGTGAATGTGCAAGTAGCTATAGTTTTGAGTTCCTTTGAATTGACAGCACTTTGGTGTATGACAAAAACTCACTAGTAGACTGGGTTTTCCCCCAAATATTCAAAAGAAACAATTGCAGTGAAATTGAGTTGTGTATTTTGTACATAATTTTGAGTTGATTATACATCTTAAAATCAGCTCAGTACTATGATAATACAAATTCCAAAACATGTATTTGTTACATTTTATAGAGTTACAAGTTACAAATAATATTTAGGATACCTGAGGTAAAAGTAAACAGCAACCATAACATCAGTTTTTCTGGTAAAAATCACATAGTCTTACAGAATTTTTTTTGTCCTGGTTAATTTCTCATATAACTTAGGAGCAGGCAAAACTGAATCTCACTTTTAGGTGAAATCAAGTCATTTTAAGGTTAAGAAGGAAACGTAGAGATTGTCTGACAGTTGTTGGTTTGTTTGTTTTTACCTGGCCAGGAACACAGATCAAACATTTGCCCTGAGTTGTTGGGCGTGTTTTTATAAGAGCAGGAAAAAGAATAAGAAGTGGCAAAAATAAAAGTAATAACAGGAAAATACAGAAAAAATAGAAGGAAAATTAGTGTAATCAGACAAAGCCAAAGCAGCTGATATCAATTTGGAAGAAAGGCATAATTAGTGGCTAGATTCATTGTTTATTTAATATAAGCTATTGATTTCTTAATATATCTCATGTGAGTGAGTGAGTACATGATAGTAAGATGCTACTTTTTACCTCTATCTGGGTATCTCTTCAGTAAAATAGAACACAAATCCTAAATATTTCAGCTTGGCAACTCTGTTATTATTATTGTTATTATTATTATTATTATTTGTAATGTCCACCTTTAGTAGTCTTAGTGAACAATAAAGTGCTAATTGGCACTAAAATAAATGTGCAACTCCAGATTCTGAGCAGAGGAAAAGAATACATAGAATCCCGAACCACAATATCAGATTTATTTTTATGAACTTAGTAACTCATTCTCCGTAGTAGACTAAATAGATACAGAAGAATTGGATGATATCTAAAGTGTCTGTTTTTGGTGTGGTGGTTCTTGGTCTTCCTACCAACGTAAACTTATCAGATGCTTTCCTTTAATAATACCTGTGATTTCCCAAAAAGAAAGATGACTAAATTGTCTTAAAAATTTCTTTACAGATGAAGAAGGCGGCCAAGATGAATCCTTAGATTCCAAGGTGTGTACTAAAATTTGCATGGACTCATATTTGATGCCCAATTTAAAACTGTGAATCATTTATCTTAGAAAGGGTATGAAATCCTCATCTTTTGAGCAACAGAATTGAATTTTTAAAAAAAGAAAAGAAAAAGATAGCTGATAGCTGTTAGTTCTAGTTCTTCTGGAGGGAAAAATTACTGACCTACAGGAGAGAAAATAATAAATATTTCCCTGAAGAGTGTTGGTTACTAGGTTTTATTTAAACTTGAATGTGCCATCTCTCTGTGAGTACGTGTGTGCGTGCGTGTAAGAGCCTAAAGGCAGTAACATTTTTACTGGCTAATGAGAGACTGATTTTATTCCTATTTTTTTAGTTTTTAGGTGTTTTGTTTTGTTTTGTTTTTTTGAATACTGAACCTCTGCCATTTTTTTTCACTTAGGTCAATTAAAAAAAATCTGTTGAGTTAATATACTTACATTGGTTGATTGAATGGATAAGGCTGATTATTACATATCCAAAGAGACTCATCAATTACAATCCCTGATCTCTAGATTAGAAGGAATATAGATAAGAAACAGGACGTTATATAGTACAGGGCTATCATAGGGGAAGTGTAAGATATATTGGGAGCATGTAGGGAAAGACCCTAACCCAGACTCTGGGAATTAAAAAAAGCTCTGGGGGAGTAACATCTAAGTTGAAATTTGAAGAAAGAGTCAGGGTTAGGCAAGCGATGCAGACAATGTGATGAACACACACGAAAGCCTCCAGAGATGAGCAGTATGGCACATTCAGGGAGCCGAAGGAGATAGATCTGGATTTTAAAAGTAATGGTCAAAAGAGGTGGGAGGGAGTTTGGGTATGATTAGTAACTAAAAATACTTCCTGTTCGCAGACTTCCCTGCCATCAGATGAGTCAGTAAAGGACCACAGCACAGCAGGCAGAGTAGTCGCTGGTCAGATATTTCTTGATTCGGAAGAATCCGAATTGGAATCATCTATTCAAGAAGAGGAAGACAACCTCAGGGGCCCAGAAGAGGAAAGTGCCCCGGAAGAAATCAGCTTTCTAGAATCTCCAAATCCAGAACACAAGGATTATGAAGAACCAACGAACGTACGCAAACCAGGTAGTCTGGACTTTTTCTTTGCCCAATGTAGGAAGGAGACAACTACAATTTTAAAGCTAGTGTAGAAAGGTATGGCAGTCTGGATTTACTGATTATTAATCACATGTAATATATAGAATGTAGTTTTACAAGATTTTCTAGATTTCATTATATCAAAGTTATTTATTTAACAGATTTGACCCACATTACATAAGCCAAATTCAGTAGTCCAAATTGCATTTGTGTTAATATCCTACCATTTCTTTTTGGACTCTAGTATGTAAGAATTTTTGGCATGGTCCACACAATAGAAACTCAGGAAGAAACTTCTAACATGCTGCTTTGGTTGTTTTCAGAATTGTGATAGGATTTCTTCTACAGTAATTTTGTCCATCGTTCTAGACAATTTGATTTAGGTGTTTATCTCTCTCCAGTTGAAGCTTACATAAACTTTAATCCTCTTCTAATTTTCCCCTTGACATGATCTTTTTCTAAAATTTAAGTGTTTAAATTTACAATGTAATCTTCCTCACAGTAGAGTGAGCGAAATATCTGTCCTTTAAAGAATTAATTATGAATGTTTCCACGCTGCCCTGCCCCACCATCCTATGTCATTTAGTAGTAGTTTGGATATCGCCGCCATGCTCGCTTGTTAGTCACTTTCAGGAATTGATCCAGTTTTTACCTTTTAAAAATATAATTTTTTTCTTATAACTATTCCCTCCTTGTGAATAGAAAAACCATTTTAAAAAATGTTAAAGTACCTTTATCCCATCAACTAGAAATAACAACTGTTAACAACATGGAGAATACACTTTCAGGCTTCTTTCTAGATGTATGGTTTTAAGAAGACTAAATTGTATATACTATTTTACAGCCTGCATTTTGCTCTTAACAGTTTATTTTGATCATTTCGCCATATCATTTAGTATTCTTTTACAATTTAATGTTTAATAGCTATTTAAAAATTTACATGTAAATGTACCATAACTTATAAATTTGGTTGTTTACAATGGTTTTTTTTGTTGTTTTTTTCTTTCTTTTTTTTTTTTTTCTGGAAGATCATTTTAGATGTATCTTTGTGCACATCTATGAAAATTTCCTGAGAATTAGTTCTTAAAAGTGAATTTGCTGGACTGAATGTAAAATTTTAAAAGACGTTCGATGCATATTGCTAAATTGTTCTTCAGAAAAGTAATTTTGTTCACTGCCTTTGAAACTACTTTTTTCCTGTACCTCTGCCAAGTGTATATCACCATTTTTAAATTTTGGCCAAATATCATAGGTTAGTTTTTTTCTTTTATATTTTTTAGCAGGGAGATTTCCAAACATGCAGAAATATGGAGAGTGTAATGAGCCCCCTTGTACCCACCATCACTGAGATTCAGCACTCTGGTTCTTAGTTCATCTTTCCCACCCCACACACATTCACTTTGTTTCTTTCCTAAAGTATTTCAAAGCGAATCCCACATGTTATTTTACCTATATATGTATATGTAAAAGTAATTGTTTTCAACAAAACCGCAATAGCATTATAACACCTACAAAGTTAACTCTGATTCCTGTATCACCCAGTACCCAGATTTTTTAGACTTGGTTTGTTTGAAGTAGTATCCACACTTAGATCTTAGATTTCTCTTAATCTGTAACACTTGATTTTAAGTGTCATTTTATTTGTTAAAGAAACAATGACCTTTGTGCTATACAACTCCCCACAATCTGGATCTAATTGGGCGTATCCTTGTAACGTCATTTAACTTGTTCCACCTTCTGCTCTCCAGTCTATAAACTAGAAGTTAGCTGTAGAGGCTTGGGTAGACTTAGTTCTGTTTTTTTATTGAGACTATTTCATAGATAGTGTTTTGTAGTTCCTGTTGCATTGCACTGGGAAGCATACAGTATCTGATTGTCTCACTTCTCGTGATTGATCAGTGAGGTTGGGTGGTGCAAACCTGCCCAATCCAGCCATTCAAAGGTTCCTCACTGCCCTTCACCTAAAGGTTTTGGCAACCATTTTGTTTATTGTCTAGGATCCATTATTTCATTAGAAATGGCAAAGTGATGGTTTTCTAATTTATCATTTCTCCTTCATTTGTTACCTGGGATTCTTTTATAAAGAACTTTAGCTGAAATATAGTCCATACCGGTAAAGCAGGATAAAAGCTTGATTCATTCTCTTAAAATATTTTCAAGTAATCATTTGTGCCTTAGCAACCTGCAGAAGAGACCAGCAAGTGTGTTTTAGTTTGTGTGTTTCTGTTTGTTTTGCTTTGCTTTTGAGCATCATTATGTATCTATGGGTTTATACATTTATGCTTCACTCTACTATAATCGTTCTTTTTTATTGCTCACATCCCATTTTTTGGCCATTGAGAGTCTTAAGTTCATTTCTTTGTCCTTTTGACTAATCGTAGGTGACTTTTAAATGTTTTTCTTTTCAGGCAGGACAAGATGTCCCAAATTCATCATATACTTTTCATGACCCAGAAATGAATTTTCAGCCATTTCTCCAACGAACCCAGGTTCCTTTTAGGAAATTGTATTTATATACTATAGTCTGGGCACCAGCAATATGCATTGCAACTGAGTTGTCATTACTAATAGACCTTTTTGGTGGATAGGGTTAGGAAATGTGTCATTCATACTGATTCTTCCAGTTCAGATTTAGTATTACAGGTGAGATAACACATGGGTTGGATTGACAAATTGGACACACAGGAATCAGAGATTATACCCACTGTGAAGCTTGACTAATATTTTCAAAGATACAATGACCACAAGACACAGGCAAAGTGTGGAGAAGTCCGTGACTGTCAGAGCTGTGCCCAGGTCCTGCCCTGCCTCAATTAGGATCCACTCTGCCCCAGATTTCAACATATGATGCCTCTGAGTGATGCACATGGAGTGTGACTTCCATAAAAGGGAGCTGTTTCAGTTACAAAACATCTCCGGTTTATTCTCTGGTAACTGCATAGCTTGTGTGATACTTTCTAGGAAGTCATGCCTCATAAATGCATACATCCCAGGTTTATGTGCAGTGAACAGTCTAGACAGACCCAGCCCATTCTGCTAAAGCATTGCATACTCATAAGTAAGAATTCTCCTGCAGAAAGGTCTCCTATTAGCAGGTTTCTGAGATGCTTTGGTCCTGTCACCTCTCTTGTTTCTCTGATTCTTCGGCGGTAAAAGGAGAGAATAGACTGCAATTCTGCTTCTAGCGCTTTCCACCCATCAGGGCTTTTGCTTCTTCCTTTTATGTTTGTGTCTCCTTCCCCTGATGCTGAAAATCTTGGTACCTTAATATTATATTGCTTTATCCTAATATCATGTGTTTATAACTGTGTATATATAAAATTTCAAAGTAACAAACCCTGCCTTACCACTAACAACAACAGGACCACTGAAAGCCGTTTAAGATTTATTTATGGTTCTTTTTGTTTCTTGTATATACCAGGGGTGACAAAAAAAAATGATACACGTGACTTGTCTTCATCTTTTGTTATTGGTATATATTGAATATTGCAATTTTAAAAAGTATTTCCCTTTCTTAAAATGTGTATACATTTTTTTGGCACCTTCTGTATTTTACTAGGGATTTGTAGTGTTTCAAAAATCACTCTGTGTGATTATACCAACAACTTTATAAACATTTAGATTTACTTGTTTGATTTGTTTTAGCTTTTCAATAATTGCTTTGTTTATTTCCTTTTCATTTAGACTTGTTTTTAACTTATACATGGAAAGGCTTATGTACTTATATATGACATAAATACATATGCGTGGTTTTGTGTGTGTGCAGTCCCAACTACGTTAGCACTGGGTTATATGAAGTTACTTCTAGACTTGCCTCCTTTGTCAGCCTCTCATCCATGTCGCTACCATATGGATCTTCCTAGAGAAGGTCAGCCTGCCTGCCAACTTCTGTGGCTTCACCTCGGTGGCTCTCCCCCAGCACCCTTTTGCAGCAGTACTAAACCCATCACCGTTCTTTAGATACACCATGCAGTGTATGCCTCTGGACCTTTGTACAAGTCCTCCCCGCTGCTTGGAGTACCTTTCTCACTCCCTTGCCCAAGTCATCTATCACATGACCCATCCATAAACATAAAGTTGACGCTTTCCTTTCTGAAGCAGTTCCTGAACCACCCAAGGGTAGTTGAAGAGTCTCATGTATGTAAGAACTTCTTATCTGGTGCTCCTGCTTTAACCCCATTGTCAGTTCTCCAACGGTAGCCAGACTGGTCTTCCTTCCTGTTCAGAAGCCTTCAGTGGCTTCCTGTCACATGCACAATAAAATCCAACTCCTCTTACCTTTACTAATAGGGCCTTATTTGAACAGGCCCCCCTGTCTCCCCAACTTCATCTTCTGCCACTCCATTTCACTCACATGATTCTAGCCACACTTGCCTTCTTGCTGTGCCTTGAACATTTCACACTTATTCCCAATTGTATTAGGGCTCCCCAAGACCATACCCACAGGCTCAGTGATTTCCCTAGAAAGACTCACAGGATTCAGCATATAGTCATTTTTACAGCAAAAGATTTATTACTGCAAAAGAATACAAAAGTGCATGGGGTGAAGCCTGGGGAAACTGATGCAGGCTTGCAATGGTCCTCTGCCAGAGGAGTCACACAGTACATGCTCAATTGCCGCAGAAACAAGTTGCGACAACACATGTAACTGTCTACCAGGGAAGCTCATTAAACACCAGGTACCTGGAGTTTTTATTGGGGGCTGTTCACACAGGCACTATGTCTAGCACGTACCAAAATTGCAGACTCCCGGAAGGAAAGCAGGTGTTCAGCATAAACCATATTGTTTATACAGCTGGGGTGAGCAACTCTTAAGAGTAAGGGTGGTGGAAACCCTCTGGAAATCTTAAGTTCCCTGACACCAGCCAAGGGCCAACCTTGTAAGCAAGCCTTTTCAAGGATAGAAGTTTAGGCCTGCTGTGTTATCTCTGTCTGCACAGTCTGCCCCCTTGGTCATTGGCAAGGTGTCTTTATAGCAATTATTATCAATAAAACCAGACCATAGAGTTAAAACCAATCTGCAATGTTAATTTACGTTATACCCTTCATGGGTCCTGGACTTAGCCAGTTAACAAACCCCATTAACCATAAAGGTCTTGCTTAGAAAGCAGGTGACCTCCTCCTTGAGTTTCTGTATTACCTTTTTCTTTTTTCACCTGGCCCTAAGCATCAATTCAGGCCGAGCACAACTCTGGCCAGTGAGTTGAAGCTGACTTGAAAACCTTCCAGGGCTGAGGCAGTGCAGTGGTAGTCAGGGTGCGCATACAGGAGTGCGGTCCCAGAGGGCACATGTGGTAACCCTGGAAACAAATTGTTTACAAAGTCATCGGGATCCCCCCAAGCAGGACTTGTATTAGGCAGTACGGTGTGGCCTCCTGCCATGGGTGCCTTATCCTCAGGTTTCCAGTCCAAATAACTTAGTTCAGATGGACTACCAGTCAGTTTCAAACAGTTTTGTTGTCCATGACACCTGTTCATCCACCTTACGTGTGGACAACGTCTGGGTGTGGAAGGTGCAGGGCTGGACCACCTCCTGCAGCCCTGTCAGTGTGGTCTTAGGCTCAGCAGTCCGAATGCAAAGCACTCTCACAGTTCGGAAAGGTACACAGAGAGTTTTCCTTTAGGAAGAGGGAGACGCTTCTTGAAATAGTTTTGAAAAACAAAGATCATGATACCCCTTCCTCTCTCTCAAGCCTCTCCAAGTGCAGGGATTTTGTTTTATTTTTCTTGGTTTTTGTAAAATCACTGTTTCTATTCAATCATAATTTAATTTTTTTTCCCAATCATCCCTTACTCTCATCCACACCTCCTGTCTGGAGGAGTTTTGTACAAGAGGGTCAAAACAGTTTCAGAGAAAAACATTTTTATACAAGTGGACCAGAAAGACATCACATTCAGGAATTGGTCAGGACAAAATTCTGAATTTTCAAAAAAATTTCAAAATGGATTTACATAACCTCCTTCCCTTTCACCCTGATTACTTACCCAGTGAGCAGCCTGGAAAAGGCCTCCCCCTTTTTGAGGACAGTTGCACTGAATAATCAGATCGCACTAAGGTGTGCACAGTACGAGAAAGGTGCCAGAGGACCTGAGTCAGGCCTTCAGTCCATTGTCACAAAGAGCAGCTAATCAGGAGACGGGGCACAAGGAGGAGTCAGCTTAAGTGGGACATGCTCCAGAGGGGCGGGAGTCTTTTCAGCCCATCGCAGTGCATGGAGGGTCCCAGTCCTTGTGATGTGTCCTCTCCCAACATGTGGCTTTGGGCCTTAGTCACAAGTTGTGTCAGCCTCTGTCAGAATGTACAGCCAGTCAGCAGCTCGATTTCAAATGGTCCCATCAAAGAATGAGTCCTTTTGGGTGGCATTTGTATGTGATCCAGTCACTTCAGCCAGGCGTTCATGATTTCCTCACAGTGCAGGGCTCCACAGAGACGTGGCCTCGTGTGCAGAGGTCACTGGGTCTGAGTTCTGTGTATCGACCCTGTGCCGCTTTCAGTTCAGCACAGCTCACGCCGAGGCTGGAAGCCTATGCCAGACAGTATCAAGTTGTGGCTTAGCATCAAGTCCAGGAAATTAGGATGTGTAAACTCAGGGATTTTTAAAAACCAGAGGCTTTCCTATGGCAGCAGCAAAATTAAGAAACCGCAGGGCCAAAAAGTCCAAGTGGCAGGCAAGGCTTTCCTCTACTTTCTGTCTTGTCTGCTTTTGAGTCCAGATTGGCCCACTCGCACATATACACAGCAGTCTCTAAGGGTCGGACCTCCACTTTCACAAGTACTCATTGGCAGACTAAAGCGTGCTTTTTAGAACTACAGAAGTATTGGGTTGTTGGAAAAGTCATGACGCATTTTTGCAATGAAAAACAGAAAAAATATGTCATGACTTTTCCGACAACCCAATATATCTCCATTTGTAGATCACCTCTCTTTCTTGCTGTCTTCCCTTTTTCTAGAGGTTCCAATAAGCAAAAATCCTTGTCTATAGAGTGAGGGAGGGGAAATTTCCCCTCTTTTTCCTCCTGGCTGGTTTAATAATCAAATTGACATGAGATAGAGTAACAAGAGAAAATAACCAACTTCATTACATATGTACATACCGGGGTTCCCTAAGAAAGTGGACAGACGGGGCCTTTGAGACTTATATGCCATCCTGAGCTAAGGTGGCAGTGGTTTGGACTTCAAAAGAAAGATAGGCGATTCACAGGTAGATGAGAAGAAGCAAGTATTTGGTGAAAAAATTCTTGCTGGGCCATCCAGAAACAGTGGGACACAGACTGCTAGGGTCACATCACCCCTGGCTGCCGCACTTAGTTCATATTAGGCTAAAGCAATCCCCCTTCCCAGAGTAGGTGTTTTACCCAAATTCTTTGAGGCAGCTAAGAGGGAAGTAAAAGGCTCTTCTTGAGTCTTTTGTTTCTTAAAAAAAATAACCAGCTTAAAATATCTCAAAAAGGCATATTTTGGGGTGGCAAATTCTGTTCCCCTCAATAGCAAAACCCATCAGCTACAGAAACTTGCTCTGTTTCTGATACTCAGAGTTTAAATTCCACCCCGTGTACCAGTGGCAAAAAGCATGGACATGTGTCCCACTGACCCATTTCTTTTGTGCAGCTTCCCCGATCGGATGAGTCCTCTGGCATGTATGAGATGACAAGCACTTAACATTTTATATCAGTTGTTACCATACATTCAGGTGTGATAGCCACAAAATACAAAGCCACTAAAAAAATTGCTTTTTTTCCCCTCATTGCAAATTTACTTAAACTGCTAGCAGTAACTTTAGTATTTGTAGTGTTTACACTACATCTGCCAGAGAAGACCCAGGCTGGAATGCAGGGGAGGACAGGGAATGGGGGAGGTTACTGCAGCAGCAGCTGCGCTAAAAAAAAACTGCTGAAATGGGCCAGCGGAATGGTGCGGTGGTTAAGAGCTGGCTTGGGATGACAGCAGCCCCAGTTCAGATCCCACATATGAGGGCCAGTGACACTGGCCTCAAAAAAACAAACAAACCAAAAAACCTGCTGAAATGTTACCTCCCTCCCTTTTTTCTGTTTTATCTAAAATTTTGCTCCAGCCCTGGGATCTGATGTAACTCCCTTCCCTTCACTGCACCCCCCTCCCACTTGGAGGAAAGAGCAGTACAATGTTTTAACATTTTGATCCATTTACCTTTGGGAATTTGGGAACCTTTTCTCCTCCCGTATGGAGGAGAGAACAAAACCCAAACACATCACTTCAGCCAGCATGGCCCAAAACAGCTGGGGAACCCAGCAAGCCCACTCTCCTGGAGTTAGGGCTGTCATCCCCAAATGCCAGCTGATGTTGGGGATCCCCCAGACTACCCCTAGTTCAACAATTTGCTGGGAGAACTCAGCATAGAGTTGTACTCACAAGTGTGACTTTATTATAGCGAAAGGTTATAAAGCAAAATCAGCATGGGGCAAAGTCCAAAAGAAACAAAGTCCAAGTTTCCAAAGGTCCTGTCCCAGGAGAGTCACACAGGACACATGTGTGACAACACATGTGAAATGGTCTCTTCCAGAAAGCTTATTAGAGACCCAGTGTTTGGAGCTTTTAGTGGAGACTAGTCATGTAATAACTCTGCCCGGCATATACCAAAATTACAGACTCCCAGAAGGAAAACAGATGTTCAGCATAAACCACATTGTTTTTACACACAGTTTAGGCACAGTGAGTCATTTCTATCAGTTAGGGTGGTGGGAACCTACCCAACATCTAAGTTCCCAGATGCAGCCCAGGGACAACCTTTCAAAGGCTAACAACCTGCCTGTTCTGTAAGCCAGTATCTGCACACCATCTCCATAAACATTTGTTGAATGTGAATGAATAAATAGCCATCAAGAGGGTAATGATTACACTGTGGTATTCCCTATTATAGAATACGCGTAGCCATTTTCAAAGGAACAGGCTTTGTAGCAAATAAAGCCTGTAGAAAATCCATCAAACAATGGCAGAAGCAGAGGTGTGTTTGGCTTACACAATCAGAACTCCACAGACAGTTCAGGGCTTGTGCCATCAAGGATTCCAGCGCCTTCTTTCTCTCCTTTTCAATTTGTAGTAAATTGCCTTCATCCTCATGTTTGATCCATGTGGTCACAGCTGGAGGTGGCTGGAGGTCCTTGGTCCTCAGGAAAAAGTGGTTCCTGCATCAGCAGAGCAGGAACCTCCCCCAGAAGTCACTAGAACCCTAGCTCTTCAGACAGTGAGAAAGGGGCTAAGAATTGATAGTGAGCCAGTCTGCCGTGTCAGCCAGCTGGAAGAGTGTTAAGTGAAAACGTTGCATTGAAAATGATTCTTAGTATGATCCTGTATTGGTTAGGGTTCTCCAGAGAAACAGAACCAGAGGCGGTCCGCTGGGAGAATCTCTTCTTGCTCAGGGGAGGTCAGTCTTTGTTCTGTTAGGCCTTCTGATTGAGCGAGACCCGCCCATATTATGGAGAGAAATCTGCTTTACTCAAGAATCTATTGATTTAAATTTAGTCTCCTCCAAAAAACCTTCACAGAAACATCCAGAATAATATTTGAACAAATATCTGGATACTGTGGCCCAGCCAAATCGAAAAATTAATCATCACGTGTCCCTTATGTGAAAAAATACCAAAAACATAAAAAAACCCAAAAAACATTTTTTTCCATATGTTTGCAAGTAAAAACAACAGTGACTTCTAACAGTCACTACCTTTGGAAAAAGAATTGGCAATGGTAGCTAAATGTGACCGCTTTTTATTTAATTTTGTGTTTTCCTGTTGCTTAGCTTATCTTTTCTGCAATAAATACATTATCCTTATAGTCTTAAAAAGTAAAATGAAGGACCGGCTGAGTGGCGCATTGGTTAAGAGCTGGTTTGGGATGCCAGCAGCCCTGGTTCGGATCCCATATATGAGGGCGTGACACTGCCCTGTACAGCTAAGATGATGAACAACAGCTCCACCTGGAGCTGGGCTGCTGTGAGTCCCCAGGACGGCAGGGGGCTGCCATAGGCTACAGTGAGTGGCCGGCAGCCAGCGTGAGCTGCCAGTAGCCATGGTGAGCTGATCTGCCTCACCTGGGAAGAGCGCAATGACCATACCAACATGGGCCAGTGAAGCAACGTCCTCCACAACTAGACTGAAGAACAAAAGGACAGCAAATTGTCTGTTCCCCTCCTCCAATTCCCCAATGCTGTTCCCCTCCCCCAATTCCCCGATAAAAATCTTAAAAAAAAAAAAATCCCATCACAAAAATAGTACCAGTTTTAAAAACAATGTTAATCCCTGTTCTGGCATAGTGAAGCTGACTGATTATGTAATTTAAGTTAATAATAGCCAGGAGTCAAATCTGACACTTAAAATGAAAAATGTAGTCGCTTTTGAATCAGTGTTCTGACTCCAGAACTTACACTCTTAATTAATTACTAAGTTCTGCTGCCTCGTCAAATTCTCCGTATAAACGCAACCAGCGGAAGTTGACATGTATTCACACTTACCGTGTATGGTTCTACGTTCAGCCCTGTCCCTTCACATCTACCTCTCACTCAGCGTTCTTATGCGTTCTTTTGGCTTCAAGTATATCTGTAAACTGGAGAACTTTCTCATTGGCTGCAGCTGATCTCTTCACTTGTCTTGTTTTTATATTCACCTTGAATGCAGCAGAATCAGAGCTTAACTTGTCTCTCTCCTGATCCATTCCTTCTATACCCAGTAACCTACTCCTCCTCTAGTGTTCTGTATCTTAGTAAGAACAGCCTTCTGCTTACTTCCTGAGTGCTGCTATCTGGGAGCCTTCTGTGACTCCTCTCTCCTCTCGTCTGCCCATCTAGTCAGTAAATAGTACCACATCTACTTCCTTAGCATCACTTGAATACTTCCACTCTTTCCATTGCATTATCCTTATCAGGCTACCATTCCATCTCAGACTACTGTCACAACCTTTAAACTGGTCACCTTGCTTCCAGCCTTGCTTCTCTCCATTCCATTGTCCACTCTCTCAATAAAATGTAAGTGTGAACATCTCATTCCTACTTAAAAACTCTTAAGTGAGTTTGCCTTGTTCTCGGCATAAAGCCCGAACTCCTTAACAAGGTACGTCAGGCATCTTAGTCCGGCATATTCATGCTTCTTCAGCCTCTTCTGTTGTCTGCTTTCACTGCATGTTCTAATGTACTGAACTCTTTTTCTCTTAACGTGACATGCTTTCTTTCGTTTTATCCTTAAGACACGCTGTTCTCTCTGTCTGTGATGCTTCTCCCCACCTCGCAGCCTTTCAATCAGCCCCTACTCCTGATATCCTTGAGGTTCAGTGTAAACTTCAGCTCCTGGCAGAGGAGGCTTTCCTTTCCGTGACATCAGTCGTACTTTTGTTCATGTCTCTCTTCCTTGCTAACCAGTAAGTCCTGTATAGCAGAGATCTCTGCTTTACCTCGTTTCCAGCATCTGGCATAATTCCCAGTACCTGTGAGATACTCAGAAAGAACTTAGAGGACAAAATTGAAGATATGGTCTTTACCCTTAACAAGCTCAGAGTCTAGTGGGAACTAGAATATGGTAAAGAGAGAACTTCACTGCATATGATAAGTTCTGTAATAAAATTCTGTGGCATCGCAGAGGAGTACAGAAGTGACTAACTTTGCCTGGGAGAGCATTTTCCCTATATAGCTTCATATTACTGAAGAAATTAACTTACAACATTCAGCGTTACAGCATTCAGAGAGAAGAGGAGAGTGGTGCCCAGCAGTGGAATTGATTCAGTTGCATTTGCCTTATTTTTTGCACACTAGTTGGGCAGGAGTTTTAACAGTCGACAGCATTTTAAGGTGATTATATCTCAAGACCCCTAGAAATGCTAAGCTAGATATAGAACTGGGTAGTCAGTTAGCCATACTCTCTAAGTTGACTCACTCTTAAGTCATCCCTGAACAGAATTGGGGCTGTATGTTCCCCATTACACATCGTGTATCTTGGTCTTCAAATTCTAATAGTGAAATTAACAGTGTTAAATCCATGTATACCAGAGGTGCTGTTCATGTTTAGAGTATTTTTTCTTCCCTTTCCAGTGTTGACCGCCATTGAAGGCACAGCACATGGGGAGCCCTGCCACTTCCCTTTTCTTTTCCTGGATAAGGAATATGATGAGTGTACATCCGATGGGAGAGAAGATGGCAGGCTGTGGTGTGCTACAACCTATGACTACAAGGCCGATGAAAAGTGGGGCTTTTGTGAAAGTAAGTATTGCTCAGTAGGAGGCATGTCCACATCGCTTTAGGTCTCAGCATATTTAAGGCCTCCTCCTAGCCATCTTTCTTCACCCTTGTCAGAAATGGTCAGCGTTGAGGACATGGTATAGCCCTAAAGAATGGACTTAAGCACAAGAAGCATGCTGTGTACTCACTTATTTCCAATCTGTCACTTGGGCAGCTTATTATACTTGTTTCTTATTTAGAGCTGGTTTTCTGTTGGTGTGCACAAGTTGTTCTGCAAACCCTCAGGCTAAATTAATAAATGGAGAACATTTTTGACAGTAAAGGAAACAGAACATTACTGAGAATATGTATAGTGGTTAGAAGAAAAATAAATAATACCTTTTAAGAATACTTTGAGCATAATGTGCTGTGCCTAAGTAACATTGATAGATACAGTATATTTAACCTTCCTATGTGTCAGTGTCCGTATAAAGGGGATGATCTCTAACAACAAGGTATGTTTTCAGGAAAAACTTTGTAACTAACAAAGAACAACAGAAAATCCTGAACACATCTCCTTTGATATCAAATAACATTTTCAGAATAGTGACACTGATAGATAATTAGGCATTCTTAGAAGGTAACATCAAATGTAGTCCATCCTTAGATATAGGCCAGTGTGACTAGGTACTCCAGTATATAATACAATCACATTTTTTTTATGCACAAGAGCTCACTTCTATTTCTATAAATATTGGTCCTGATGAAATAAGGTGTCTCTTAATGAGTTCTAAATTTCTGTTAAAATGCTACATTATGGTAGCAAAATAATTTTTGAGAAATCTATAACAGTTTTGTGATTTTCAGTGTTATATCAGTGAATAGGAAAAAATAGCAAACTTGAACATTAAATCAGGATCTATATTTAATCAAAATCAGTTTTTTATGTAGTTAATCAAATGCTTTCTCCTTTTATTTTTATTTTATTTTATTTATTTTTTTTGAGGGCAGTGTTATTGGCCCTCATGTGGGACCCGAACCGGGGCCTCTGGCCTCCCAAGCCAGCTCTTAACCACCGCGCCACTCGGCCGGCCCTGCTTTCTCCTTTTAAAGATATACAGGATTCAGATCAGGCCAAAGCGCTCTTTGGCTACAATGTTATTTTTCTGACTACTGATTTTTAATGTCCTTTTAGCTGACCTTGGCATATAATCATAGGCTGCTACTGAAATTTTAGTTGCATTCTATAAAAAGTTTTAGAATTTGCAGCAGGAAAGTAACCTCCAAATGCAGGTTGATACTGATTTCTCTAAAAGAAAGTGATTTAAATGAGTTTTGTTTCTTTTTAATCTTTTTGTCAGGTAAAGGCTACATTTAAATCATGTGTCTTTAGAGTCAGATTTGTAAATAGTGAAAAATTATTAATTGTGTTTGTATAACTAAAAAGGAAGAATACATCCTAATGTTTGATAAGTAATCAGTATAATTGATATAGAATACCAATCCATTTAAATGCATCTGACATTTTGTTTCTAGCTGAAGAAGAGGCTGCTAAAAGACGGCAAATGCAGGAAGCAGAAATGATGTACCAGACTGGGATGAAAATCCTCAATGGGAGCAATAAGAAAAGCCAAAAAAGAGAGTAGGTAGCAATGCCCCCACCGAAGATACTGCATTACAGAGATAAATAGCTAAGTCCTTTTTTTAAAAGTGTATTGCCAAAAAAAGGATTTCTTAAATTGCATTGCAAGAAATTTAATATGGTATATGGACTTCAGTGGCCTTGTTTTTATCAGATTTTAGCTTGTTGGAATAAAAAGTTATCAATACTGATCACAAGAATGAACAGTGAGCAAAATGGAAATAATTGACTAAAGTTGTAGTGGCTCCTAAGAGCCAAGATTACATATGCTATTCAGAATTTAAAATAACATAAAAGGAATTGTTGTCAGTTTTATTGTTTTTGTTTTGGCTTTGTAATTTTCTTGCAGACAAAGACTAGAATTTAGGAGTTTGCACTTGGAAAGAACGTAAAACAACTGACTGTCTTCTAACATTTTTATGCCCCTTTAGTTTCAGCTGACTTTTGTTATAGTTTGTCAAAGATTTAAAAAGAATATTGCAATGGTTATCATTGGACTATTTACTGGACACCATATTATAACAGTTCTCTTATTGCAAATCTAGTTAACTTTTTTAGTAGAAGTTTTTAGAATTACTATTGGTATAATTAGATTATTCCAAGATATTAGATGACAGAGAGAAATGTAAAAACACAGTAGCCAGAATGGTTTTTATATACATAAGGAACATGACTTAATAGAAATAAGGTATTAGAATAATTCTATAGAATATTAGAGGAGTTCTACGTTGCATTTTAGTAGATCTTGAAAAAGAGAACTAATGAAAGTCCAAAATATTGCTCATTTGTTTTTTAATTGTTTACATTTAAAGAGCCTATCGGTATCTTCAAAAGGCAGCAAGCATGAACCATACAAAGGCCCTGGAGAGAGTGTCTTACGCTCTTTTGTTTGGCGATTACCTGACACAGAACATCCAGGCTGCTAAAGTGATGTTTGAAAAATTGACGGAGGAAGGCTCTCCCAAGGGACAGACTGTAAGTGTGCTTTCATTGGGGGATCTCTCTGCACATAGCACTTGTTCCCTGTAACAGCAGTTTACTCTGTGCCCTGACTTCTGACAAATAAGGCTGGAAGGCAAAATATCTTTAACTATTCATTTCTTGGCAGATCATTTTGCCAGTCTTCTTAGCCTTTTCCCTCAGTCTGAGAACATGTATGGTCACTTAAGGCATTTTTGCAGTTACATCTTGCCACAATTATATTTGTAGTTTTCCAAATTGGATCTGTAGAGAATGAAACGTGAGAGTAATTGTTTTTTATCTGACATTGATCACCATTGCATTTTTTTCCCAAAGTTCAGATGCTCCAGCTCATATTAATCTTGATTTAAAAAAAAAAAAAACAATTATAGAATCAGTGCATGTCCAGTACAGGAAACCAGAAATACAAACTAGAAAAAACTAAGAAAGTGAACATCCCATGTGTACCAACTAGACATGAGCGTTGATAATACGTTAGTGCACGCAGACCCTTCTACACCTTTCTCTGTGTATAGATATATGTGAATTCTTTATTGAAATAAGATATCATCTACTCTTCCAGAACGGTATGTTTTCAGTTATCAGACTTCACCTTTCCACCCCAACAATTTTTTACATCATATGATACCCGTAACCATAGTCACACGGCCAAACCATTTTCTTTATACCTATTTTGCCCAAACAACTATCCAGTCAGGACTGCACCTTATGTTTGGTAGTTATTCCTACTTAGCCAGTCCCCCCCTTTTTTTTTTTTTCTGTGTTGAAGATAGGACCAGTTTTTCTGCAGAATGTCCTACCTCAGTTTGTCTGTTTGCTTCTTTGTGGTGTTTTTTTGTTGTTTTTTTCATCATCTACATTTCCTATAAACTGGATATCACAGCCAAAGACTCATGAACTCAAAATATTTTTAGCTAGACTGCATTGTACGGGATGTTCTATATTCCATATTATTTCACACCATTTCTTGATATATAATATCTGTTAGATTCCGCATTGGTAATGATAAGATTGACACCTGGATTTAGGGTGCCACCACATTTATTTAAAATGCCTTCAATTGGGGCGAGCTGAGTGGTTCAGTTGGTTAAGAGCACGAGCGCTGAGCAACAGGGTCGCGGGTTCAATTCCCACATGGGCCAGTGAGCTGCGCCCAAGCTGAGCTGCCACCAAGCTGGCAGGATGGCTCAGCTAGTGAGAGCACATGCTCCTTACAACAAAGTCGCCTGCTTGACTCCTGCATGGGATGGTGGGCTGTGCCCCCTCGCACTCCCACCCTCACAACTAAGATTGAACAAGGCACCTTGAGTTGAGCTGCCCTGAGTTCTGACAGGCAGCTGGATGGTGACTGGACTTGGAGCTGAGCTAGTTGCGCCCTCCACAGCTAAGATTGAAGGAAAACAACTTGGCTGTTCCTCTTCCCCGATTCCCCAATAAAATCTTTTAAAAATAATAAAATAAAATGCCTTCAATAACTCAGGTTTATTGAAGTTGTGGGATTTGCTTAAAGATAAAACAAAATTTCTAGTCGCAGAGGAAGGCTATGATTTTCAGACTGTTTAAACATTAACCGGGAATTGTGACTGTTGTGTTCTATAGGACTGAATACCTAGCCAGCCTGCAATTCTTAACTGTAGTCTTGGTTTTAGTTTATAAACAGGGTGTATCTTAAGTCACTTCGTTTTGAAAGCTTTTTTTCCTTCCTTATATAAATCAGCTTATATGAAACTCATACATTTATTCTTTTTTTTTAAAAGATTTTATTGGGGAATTGGAGGGGAACAGTGTTGGGGAAGGGAAACAGACAAGTTGCTGTCCTTTTGTTCTTCAGTCTAGTTATGGAGGACGTCGCTTCACCAGCCCATGTTGGTATTATCATTGCGCTCTTCCCTGGTGAGGCAGATCAGTCGCCGGCCTCTGGATGGCCGTTCATGGCGGCCATTGGCAGCTCACTCCGGCTGCTGGCTGCTCACGCTGGCTGTTGGCCACTCCCTGTAGTTTATGGCAGCCCAGTGCAGCAGGCGCTGCAGCCTACACCGTCCCCAGGACTCCTGCAGCCCAGCTCCAGGTGGAGCTGTTGTTCACCATCTTAGCTGTAGAGGGCAGTGTCACTGGCCCTCATAAGTGGGATCCGAACCGGGCCGCTAGCGTCCCAAGCCAGCTCTTAACCAACCTGCCACTCGGCCGGCTTATGAATTTATTCTTGATCTTCAGACACATTCTGCTCTGAAGCATGGTTTAGTACTTTTAACACTTTCCCCTCTAATAACAGAACCTTACAGTGCCACAGTGCTTTATACATCGCAAAGGCTGTCTCCACGGCACTTAATTCTAGCTGATGAAACAAAGCGCCAAAGTCACAGTGGCTTAACACTACAAGTTTTTTGTCATGCCTGGTTCCATACAGCTCTCCTGCCTGCATCACTCTCTTCCAAATGGTGACTCAGGGTCAAGGGCTGCTTCTATCATGTAGCTCCTGAACCTTGGAGAAGAAGGGCCTGGAGGTTTCTCTGGGATATTTTTAAAAGCCAGGCCTAAAAATGGCATCCATCCCTCCCAGGCACCTGGCCCTACCTAACTACAAGTGAGGCTGGGAAATGGAGAGGAGCTCATGGATTTTGAGGTCTTTATCACTCTAGCTTATACTTTCATGTTATCCAGCAAGATCTTCAGAAGGCAGAGGGTGGAACCTTCTCAAGGCACTGTTTGGTTGGTTGAGTGTTTTGAGAAGAGCATGTGCTCTGATGTTGTGAAAGTGACCTTACTTCCTTGACCACTTTGCCTGTACCCTTGCTGCCTCTCTGTATTTCTGGGGTAGTTTATCTTGTCACTCTCTTAAGGAGTTTCATTTTGTATGCCCCTTTGCATTGCTGTGATGATCTAGGAGTTTTCTGTTCTCATAAGAGCTGTTCATCAGGATCAAGTAAAAGCCATGTTTGTGTTTAGCTTTGTTTCTCTAGTTAATATTTTATTATATTATCTTTAAGCTAAACACTTTGACTTGATTAAAGTTATATTTCGTTGTGTAATTTGTAAACTCTTTAATACCTGAGGCTCTTTAATTCCACAGTTGTACATACTTGGAACAGTTCAAATCGTTCAGCATTTAAAGATTCTTGAATCTTTCCATAGTTCATAAAACTATGTCTGTTTTGGATAAACTTCCACCAAAGGAAGAATTCTTACTTCCGTCATTTTTTTTTTTTTTTAGGCTCTTGGATTTCTCTATGCCTCTGGACTTGGTGTTAATTCAAGTCAGGCAAAGGTAATACTATTAAACCTTTATTATGTACTACAATTTGTTTTTTTAATTATTTTTAATAGATTTTCTAGAGCACTTTTAAATTCGTAGCAAAACTGAGGAGGAGATATAGAGATTTCCCATATAACCCCTGCCCTCGCTATTATATTACAATTTGAATTGGGTAAATATATGTGCCTATGTTCAGTAAAGCATCTTTTGTTCATTCACAGGCCCTTGTCTATTATACTTTTGGAGCTCTTGGGGGCAACCTAATAGCCCACATGGTTTTGGTAAGTAAGACCTAAGTGGAAGGCTCATTACATTGCATAGCAGAAGAATTTTTGGTTAACAAATGGCCACGACTTTTCTGACTTTCATGATTGAGATTTACTTATATTCATTAAGATCAAATATTCAGTTGAATGTCCTTCAAATGCTTATTAATGGATACAACACTTAAATCTCCATGTGATGAAAATTGGTAGAATTCTCAATTTTTTATGAAAATGATTAATTTGGTTGATTACCCTTAAAAATAGAGATCAGATAAATGGCTTTTTATTTTTCATAAGTTGGAATTGTCAGAATCATTTTTTAAATTGGTTATCATAGATTTTACATTTAAATTGATGAAGGATTTAACTGTACAAAGAACCAGTGATCCTATAAAGTTCTTTACAAATTATCTCTTATGTGTTGTCTAATAACATTGATCATTTATATGGCTTAGTGATAAAATAAGAACCATCCCACTAAATTGTTTTCTGCTGAAGTGTTTAATCTGCCTTCTACTTTATAAACTGATGAAGGTTAAGTCACATGACTTCTAACCCATGTTGCTGTGTTTCAGATGAATATGTAAACTCATTCTTACAGGAATGGAAAGGATAGATTAAGCAGAAATGAGACTGAAAGCAGAAAATCCAGACCCCCAGGAAAGAGTCTATAGGCTTGGTCACTGGTGGGATACGCGACTTTAAAAAGAAGGAATATCTGGGGCCGACCAAGTGGCGCGATGGTTAAGCGCTGGCTTGGGAAGCCAGCGGCCCCGGTTCAGGTCCACATGTGAGGGCCAGTGACACTGCCCTCAAAAAAAAAAAAAAAAAGGCAGGAAGGAATATCTGGCTTTATGGCTAACTGGATATATCCTAGATCATTTTATGTATACGTGTGTGTGTGTGTGTATACAGTAAAACCTTGGATTGCAAGTGACTTGGTTTGTGAGTGTTCTGCAAGACGAGCAAACATCTCTAATACATTTTAACTTGGTAAACGAGCGATGTCTTGCAATACGAGTAGTTTGTTTCTGGAACGAATTATGCTCAAAAACCAAGGTATTACTGTATAATATACATTATATATATATATATATATATTCCAAATATTGAGTACATATCATTGAGGTTCCCAAAATGAATAAGATATAGTACTGGTCTGCTGTCATGTCCCAATGCTGCCAGTCGAACGGTCTAGAGTGGGGGCGACAGAGGATGTAAGAAAGACAAAGAAGGGGCCGGCCGAGTGGCGCGGTGGTTAAGCGCTGGCTTGGGAAGCCAGCGGCCCTGGTTCGGATCCCACATATGAGTGCCAGTGACACTGCCCTCAAAAAAATAAAAATAAAAACTAAAAGTGCTCTGCTCTGAGAAGTATCTGGTTCTGAACAGAATTTAAAAAAAAAAAAAAAAAAAAGAAAGAAAGAAAGAAAGACAAAGAAATACTTGAAAGCGGGGCTAGGTGGACAACTGTCTCCTGATGGGAAGACAGTGACCCAGGCTAGCAACTGTGGTTTATTGATATAGGCTTTGTTAAAGCGGCGGGAGGAGAGGAGAGGCAACGCCCTTGAGCACAGACTGCGCTGTGCTTCAGCTGCGGGATATCTGTACCCAGTGTATCAAATCCACCTGCATGCACTGAGGTGCTTTGTCAGCACAGAGACCAGGGTCGCCTCTGGATGCTGAAATGCTATGTCAGCCCTGCAACAGCAACAGCCAGCGGGGCGGGCCTTGCAAACACCCCTCCTTTACAGCTCCTCGATGGTCTCTCGGTCCCCAGTAGTGTGGAACAAGCTTTTAATCTAGAAACTAGGGAGACATAACTAAGGAGACTATAACAGCACAGCATGGGAATGTCAAGGAATCACCTGGTGAGGGCCTAACCCACACTGGCACTGGAAGAAGGGGATTTAATAGGCACTTCTGAGGAAAGAAGCAAGTAAATTGGTACCTGAGGGGAAATTGCAGTGAGTGAATGCAGGAAGCAGAAGGGCGTCCAGGCAGCAGGGACAGTGTGTGCAGAGAGGCAGCAACGAGGGGGCCGGAGGCGTTTGCAAGAAAAGATGAGCCCTTCGTGCTGGCCGGAGAGTCGAATGCCAGGGAGTTCATCAGCAGGGCAGGTAGACGGGACCACACAAACAGCCATCGCCATGTCCAGGCGCCTGGACTGGGTCCTGTGTGCAGCGGTAAACTGCTGATGAGTTTAGGTAGGAAAGCATTGCTCTGACTTCCTTTTTAATTACTTGCTAATCGAATTAATTAGTGGCTATAGAATAAGAACATCAAATACTGTATATTACTATAAAGCAATGCTCTAAGCATTGTTCAGGTTTGTGAAGTTACGTGAGTCTGTGCTAAACGACTCCAGAGAGCAATACCTTCTATTCTCTGCTTTTTATAATTGGCTGTCTGTCCCCTTATTCTGAAGTCGTTTAAGGCTGATCTGCTTCTAGTAGCCTCTTGTCTTCCCTGTTTTGCTCATCTGTTCATTCTTTGCTAGTTTGGAAGATTGACCTATTTTTGTTAAAATTGTGTCTAAAATTAGAACAAAATCTATTTTAAGCAAGAGGCTAAGTGATTTCCTGTTACAGATAAAATGTACACACTGCATATATAAAGTTTATGGCATCTGTTTTGATTGCCCAAGGAATTTTATTACTTATTTTCTAGTTCTTAGCTGTAGTCTGATTGTTGAAGTTGCTGAATACATTTCCATATCCCCTAAAACTCAGGATAAATGAGGTGGCAGTAGTGTACTTGGATCAGAGGACAGTCGAACTACATTCTAAGTGTGTAGCTTTAGTGGTTCCAGTAAGAATGCAGCTGAAGCATGAGGAATGGCCATCTGCTCACCTGAAGTTGTATTACAGGGTTACCGATACTGGGCTGGCATCGGCGTCCTCCAGAGTTGTGAATCTGCACTGACTCATTATCGTCTTGTTGCCAATCATGGTATCTATTTTTTTTTTGCCTTTTGTCTTACAAAACAAAACAAAACAAAAAAAGGATTAATTTTAAATACATCTATTTTTATTGTACTACTTGAAGTACCATCAACAACTTTCTCAAGTGGAATCATCTTTACACTAGTTGTTTAAGAAGTTATGTACTTTTTAAAACATTTTTGCTTTGGGTTCCACTTCTTAATATTTTGTGGGGGAAAAAAACCGAGTTTACTTCAGGTTACTATTTTGTACTCTATAGACTATCATAGAAACAGTTTCCTGTAACATAGTGTCTATCAACATTTGGAGGCTAGAAATGTACTTCTCTCTGTGGGACAATGCTTCTGACTTCTATCCGCATTGTTACTTTGTCCCCCTGATTCAGTTGCTAGTGATATCTCACTGACAGGAGGCTCAGTAGTACAGAGAATACGGCTGCCCGACGAGGTGGAAAATCCAGGAATGAACAGTGGAATGCTAGAAGAAGATTTGATTCAGTATTACCAGTTCCTAGCTGAAAAAGGTGATGTACAAGCACAGGTATGTGTTGAAACATCCCATGGAATATTTTACTGCATTGTAAATGAAAGTCTCTGGGGGCAAGCACTTATATCGGTAAGGACCATTTTCATTGCTCTTAGCAATTATTAGTTACATTATTGTTAGGCACATACTAGCCCCACCCTCTCAAGACATTCCATTTGGATCCTTCTGGGACATGGAGTAGGTACTCACAGTTCCTGAAAGCCAGCCGGGTAACCCTACTGGGTCCTACAGTGGAAACCCGCTGCTGCAGTGGAGCAGTATTACAGTGATGAGGAAGTCTCTTCATGGAGTCACCAAGGACAAAAACTGCCACTTTGTCTAACCAGAAAGTCTCTGGAACATTGGGAATTTCAGATACTCAGAGCTATTTATTATTTATGTTTTCTTTGCTCATCTTAGATGATAACTTTCTCAAGTTCAAGGACAGATATAGACTTGTATAATATAAATGTATGATATTCATCATACATTTCATATATAATTTGTTGTTTCATGGGTTATTTTGATATTATAATAAGGAAAATGTGAACATCTGTTTTTTTCTATTAAGTTTATAGTTCTTTCTGATTCAGAAACATACAGAGATGAGCAATAGATGCTTTTTAAGAACAATTTTAATACTAACAGAAGGGAGTGTTAAGTTAAAAAAAGAAAATACTACAGTTAAAGATCCAAATCTTAGCTCATGGAAATTTTAGTAAAGTTATCTTGCTCAATTAAACATCTTGCTTTTACATTAGAAACCAATTAAAATTCAAAACAATCTGAATGCCCAATGATAGGGAATTATTAGCTCAAATATGACGCTGCAATTAATGCAATTCTTTGTAGTCATTAAAAACCATGTAGAATACTATTTAATGTGGAAAGCTGTTTTCAATGTATAAAGTGAAAAACTCAAATTTTAAAAAGTGCATGTGTGGTATAGTTTATAAGAACACAACTCTGAAGTGTACAGCTCAATGAATTATCACCAACTGAGCCTCTTGTGTGGGCATAACTAGCACCCAAAAGCCAGTCTTTGGAACTCTACTCATTAACTCCTCCTTCCTCCCCATAGGTAACCCACTGAGCTGACTTCTAACACTATAGATTGGTTTGGCCTGCTTTCAGATCTTACATTGAAGAAAAAAAAAAAAAAGCATGTTTTTTTTTTTGTTGTTGGTTTTTTGTTTTGTTTTTTTGGTATCGACTTCTTTTGCTCAGCACTGTTTCTGAAATTAACCCATGTGTTTTCATGGGTTAGTTGTAATTCATGTAGCTGTAATTCATTCATTTGCATTGCTATATGATATTTCACTAGAAAATCCAACAATTTATTTATCCATTTTATTCTTCTCAGATTTGGGCTTTTGCAAGTCACCCTCTGCGCATCTTGTACATCTCCTGTACTAATACTGTCTTAAATTTTCATAGTTTTATAGATTTTGATTTTTGGTAGAATTCATTCTCCCATTGTCATATTTTTGTTACAGTTAACTCTAATTTTCATTGTGATTTTTTTGATTAGAAGTGAATTGCTTAGCTTCCATATACATGGGGATTTTCTACTTATATTTTTTGTTGATTTCTAATTTCATCTATAGTCAGACTGTACTCGGTATGATTTCAGTTTTTTGAGAGGTGTTTTTTTCTTTGAGACTTGCTTTATGTACTCTCACTTTGTCAGTTTTGGCAAATATACTATGTACAAGAGAGAATATGAATTCTGTAGTCATTGAATGTAGTGTTCTATGTGTCCATAGAGTCATGTTTCTTAATCCTGTTGTTCAAATCTTTTGAATCCTTACTAAATTTGTCTGCGGTTTTGTTCAGTGCTGAGACAAAATTATTTAAATTTCCCGCTCTGATTCTAGATTTGTCTCATTCTCCTCTTAGCTCTGTTAGGCCATGTCCAGTGCACAAAGACTTAATATCATTACCTTTCTGTTGAACTAACTTTCATATTATGAAATGTCCTTTTATCTCTAGAAATGTGTTCTTGCATTAAATCGTACTTTGCCTGATACTAGCATAGCTCAATGCCTTCCTTTTGGTTAGTATTTACATGGACTACCTTTTCTATCTTGTACTTTGAACCTTCCCTGTTTAAGCTGTCTTCTGTAAGCATATGATATGACTAGTTTTAATTTTTATTCATTCTTAAGTGGAGTAATTAGTGATATATTTGGGTTTAATTTTCTGTCTCACTTGCTTTCTTTTATTTTGCTTTTCCATGTTCCTTTTTCTCTCCTTTCTTACCCTATTTTGGTCTGAGTGTCTGTATGTGTTTTAATGCACATGTTTTTGAACTCCACAAGATATTATTCTTTTAGACAGTCCATATAATTTGGATTTACTCAGAAATTTGCCCTTCCATTGTTCTTTGTTACTTACTGCATCTTTAAGTTGCCCGGGATAATTTTCCTTCTTCCTAATGGACTTCCTTTAATACTTCCTTTAGAATAGGTTCATTGGTGACAAAGTCAGTTTTAGTTTGTTTGAAAATGCCTTATTTGCCCTCCATTTCAGAAAGATATCATATAATTAAAAGCAGACATATTTTGGGCTGGCCGAGTGGCGCGGTGATTCAGCACTTGGCTTTGGAAGCCAGCGGCCCTGGTTCGGTCCCACATCTGAGGGCCAGTGACACTGCCCTCAAAAAAATAAAAAAAATAAAAAAAAATAAAAGCAGACACTTTTTTAGTTTTAAAAAAATGGAAGTTGAAGTATCATAATAACTTCAGCAGTTCGGTCTAAAGCTTTCATTTTTTGAGTTAGAAACTTTTTACGATCACGTGATTTCTTGTTGGTCTAATATAATTACACTCCAGATGCTGCCATGTACTTGTGCCTAATTTTTGTTAATTTTCAGGTTGGTTTGGGACAACTCCATCTGCATGGAGGGCGTGGAGTAGAGCAAAATCATCAGGTAACTTTCCTGTTCCTGGGGCTTTGCACTTCTGGTTGTAGCAAGACATGATTCTTCAGATGTTTTTCTGCTAAGCCAGTGATAGTGTCAAGCTTGTGTTGCTAAGATAACCATCACAAATGAACTTTCACGGTCTAACCCCTGAGGAAGCTGAAGAATAAAATTGTGATTATACTTTGTCGAAGTGGGAAAAGTTTGGTTAATTCTAAAACCTAGTTCTCAGTGTTGCCCAATATATATATATTTGTTTTTAAAACAAATAGAAAACAGTGTCTTTGTTTTCTATAGGTATGTGATTGAAGTGTGACTTAAACCTCTTGTTAGAAAATATTTCACAGAACTGAAGAAAATTCATTGTCGAGCTTCTGCAAGCCTAGCCGTCACATTTGTATCTTGTCACTGTTGGTGGCCGGCCAAGTGGCTCAGTTGGGTAAGAGCTCCCTTAAGAATATGAGCTGAGCTCTGAGCAACAGCATTTCGATGCCCAGCCCGAGCTGAGCTGCCGCTGAGCTGCCAACAGGTGGCAGGATGGCTCAGCTAAAAGAAAAAAAAAAATGTGCATACATTTTAGGGGGCACCCTTTGTGAATATGTACCTATATGTATCTAGTCACTGTTGTCTGCTTTATGTCTGCAGTATCGCTCATCTCTTCCCTTTTTTCCATCAGTACACCTGTCGTTTGTTAGTCATCTACTGCTTGCATTTCCTAAGCAGCAGCCTGGCACTGTAAACCATACATTTGATTATGTGGTTCCCTTGCGTAAAACTCTTGAGTGCTCCACAATTTCAGCTCATTTATAGACCAAAACCTTTAACATGACCTCCAAGGCCCAGTACCCATTTCTCTGTACCTTACCAGCCCCTTGCATTTCTGAATCACAGGCACACGGACCTTTTCTCAGGTCTTTGAAAATATCAGAAACCTCTCTCTCTCTCGGGACTTCTGCAATGCTAGTTAGTTCCTCTGTGTAGAGTAAATTTTTTTTTTTTTTTTTTTTTTAGCTGAGCCATCCTGCCACCTGTTGGCAGCTCAACGGCAACTCAGCTCGGGCTGGCCTCGAACAGCTGTTGCTCAGAGCTCAGCTCGCACTCTTGAGCGAGCTCTGAACCAACTGAGCCACTTGGCCGGCCCTTGTCTAGAGTAAATATTACCCCAACTCCTTTCTTTACATAGCTCATTCCTAGTCATCCTCCAGGGCTCAACTCCAATATCTGTTCTCCTAATATCTCCCCTGACCCCAACCCCACTCCAGGAATAAGTCCTGAACCACAGTTATGGTTCCTGAAAATCTGTGTTCCTTATGGCCTTTGTCCATTGTAAGTTAATTAATTATGTAATTAAGTTTCCACTGCTAAAGCATAAGGTCCTAATATCTGTGCCTTTTTAAAATTCAGACAGCATTTTGACAACTTTTATTGTCTTTTAAGTCATTAAAATATATGTCATTAGGCTAGTGAAGCATCAGATGACCTGGTTAATAAAAATATCAGGTGAGAGAACAGAATTCTGGATAAGAGTTTGCTGCATACAATTTTTTTTTTGGTTGAGCCATCCTGCCACCTTTTGGCAGCTCAGTGGCAGCTCAGCTCAGGCCAGGCATCGAACCGACGACCCTGTTGCTCAGAACTCACTCTGGAGTGAGCTCTTAACAACTGAACCACTTGGCCGGTCCCTGCATACTTTTTACACTCAAGTCATGAGATACTCGTGATGGTGTATGCTGCCTCCCTGTGAAGCAACTACACAATGATAGATTATTTCACCAGCTTCATAGAAGAAAGAAAAGGAGTTCCCAATATATAGCTGCATTAATTCAACAAATATCTGAGGGCCTACTATGTCCCATTCACTGCTAGGCATTCAGAATACAATGCTGGACAGAATAGTTTTGGTCCTCGAGTCCTTACAGAGCTTCAAGTTTAATAGAAGAAGCATTAGGTATTTTTTAAATGATCACACCAAAAAATATGTTATAAACAGTGGTTGTTGTTGCTAAGGAGAATTAAAGGGTCCAACAACAGGTTAATGAGTGGGAGGAGGCAATTGTCTCTGAGGAGAGATGGATGACATTTAAGTTGAGCCTGGAGGCAAGATCATTTCAGGCCAAAAGGAACAGTATGTGCCTAGGTCCTGAGGCAGGAAAGAACAGGTTGGTACCCCCAGAATACAGAGAGCAAGATGCAGCAGCACTGAGGTGGACAGAGGCTGATTACGTCAGTGGATTCCCCGCAACAGCTCTGGGGTTGTAAGAACCAGCATGTTGAGACTTAAGAACAGCCGCTTTGGATGACTCTAAGAATAAAAGCAGGGAGATGTTTCAGAAGTTCAGGTGAGAGATAACACAGCTTAGATTAGAATTGTGGTAATGGAGGATAGTAGATGGATTCAAGGTGTACATAGTGGTAAGAGTAACAGGACTTAGTAATGGATTGGATGTGAGGGGAAGGGATGGGTACCTTGAGCAGTCAATAGATGTCATGTTGCCATTCACTTCCACTGAGATAGTGCAGTATAACAAGGTTTTAAAAATGTTCCTGAAAATGGGCCGACCGAGTGGCTCAGTTGGTTAAGAGCTCGCTCAAGAGTGTGAGCTGAGCTCTGAGCAATAGCAGTTCAATGGCCAGCCCGAGCTGAGTTGCCGCTGAGCTACTAACAGGTGGCAGGATGGCTCAGCTAAAAAAAAATAAAATGTTCCTGAAATAATCATTTTGGTTAAAGGCCAAGGGAAGATTGAATTAAAAACTAATTCTTTTAATAAATTCTATCCTCACAGAGAGCATTTGACTACTTCAATTTAGCAGCTAATGCTGGCAATTCACATGCGATGGCCTTCTTGGGAAAGGTACTGTACATCCTGGGAGTGTATTATGTAATAGCAAGAGGTGTTTGCATAGTCAGTCAGTGCATGTCATAGTCAGGGTCTACAATTTACCAGAAATAAACTGGAAGTAAAACTTCTAGTACAAGGTATCAGGTGGCATGGTATCTTGTCATCAGGCAGTGCTATTATTCTGAGGCATTTTCCTAGGCAACTTAAATGTAACATAGCATTTGCTCATCAGTATGTTAATTCTCCATTGCAATTAGCTCTCACTATTTGAGCTCCTACTTTTTGTGTATCATACGCAAGAATGAGGAATTTATTTTGTGCCTTTTTCTGTCATAATTGCCTCTTACCTTTCATGCTGAATTGAGGCAATTGGATTTAGTTGGAACTTGTCTGCGACCTTTTAATGGTGTCCTTTGTCATTTCCTTATTATGTACAGGGATAAAAACAGTGTTAGCCATTCTGTTCCTCTAGGTCCTTTATCATGTTCCATATCTGATACTCTAATCATTCGGTGCCTGAAATCTTTTAAAATAAAAGGTTTATTTTGAGTTATTTCTTTTCTTGGACTTAGGACCTACCCTTTATCCTATCCTAGGAAAAGTAGTGGCAGAGTGGAGCCGAAAGTCGACATTGCTGGCAGCTTTCCTTGCCCCGTTTAATCACTGATCCCAAGCAATTTATCAGCCATTTAACGGCCCTGGGGTAGAGTGAGAAAAAAGATTCATATGGGAGTTAAAGATTTCTCCTGAGATCTATAAACTGATTTTATATATTTATGTTTATAGGTAAGTCATAAATTTGGTATGACATAGAATGTATAATAATATAAAAATGTCTACTTTTAAGGGTTTGCTTTTAATTCTAAATTATCCTCTGGGGAATTTTAAACTTTGTTGAAAGATTTCCTGAGATCTAACAAAAACCAGAATGAGATAAGATAGGAGGAAAATGTAATTGGAGAGAGGGTTATATAGCTTTTCATAAAATTGGGGTCTGTTTTCCAGATGTATTCAGAGGGAAGTGATACTGTACCCCAGAGTAATGAGACAGCTCTTCACTACTTTAAGAAAGCTGCTGACATGGTAAGAGTTAATGACTCGGGGTGTTGAAATGTATACCATATTACTATTATTTTAATAAGTTGATTATGTTGAAGGATTAATCATAACCAACCCATGCCATAAATTATTGAAAGCATTTACATAAATATGATTCATGTGAATGTATTGACTAGAAAATACCTTCCCAGTAAAAAGCAATTTATTTTTATTTTTTTTAGGGATCAGTTTATTCAGTAGTAAATCCCTCTCTAAATTTCATTGAGAAGTTTCCTGATCAGGGAGATATTGATTTTAGTAATGGATTGAGGGTTCTATTATTTACCTTACCTGTGTTGCAACTTGTAGTCTAAAACTTACATAATTGGGTACTTTTAATAATCACAATACCTAATTTAGGCTTTCTTTGGCCCAGGGAAAACAACATGAGAGTACCTAAGACCCTGTATGCCTCCAGCATGTACCCTTTCCTTTGCCAACTACATGTTACTGTAGTTCCAAATGTCAGTTGAGTATTTCCCAAAGGAGTGGTGGGATACTTTTTAAAAGATGCCTTCCATCCCTCTGAATTTAGATGAATTCTAGATTTTTCTCTTTCAGGTCTCAAAACAATGATTATCTTTGGTTTGCAACCCTCTAGTAATCTTAAGCATATCTTTGCCACCTGATCCCAATATTACTGCTATGTATGATGTGGTTGTTGACTCTACCCCATGGCATCTTCCTTCTTTATTGGGGAGGGAGGCTACCAACGAAAAACTACCCAATAAGTGACCTACTAAGATGAAATACATTAGTCATGTTTTGTATCATAAAACCTTGGAACAGATGGTCATAGGATAAGTCACCAAAGTTTAATTCTAAATGATTTTACTATTACTTTTTCTCAGCAAATTATTGAAAGCCCTCAAATCTCTAAAAGTCTGTATTATGTTTAGCCTGATGGGAAGGAGACAAAAACGCTGACATGTTTTAAATATGCTTTTAAATTATTTCTTTTGCAGGCATTTGGTCTTGCCCACTTTTTAATGACTCCTTTCACTTTTTTGTCTCTGGTTTGCAGGGCAACCCAGTTGGACAGAGTGGGCTTGGAATGGCTTACCTCTACGGGAGAGGAGTTCAAGTTGTAAGTTTTCCATCTAACATTATGATTTTAACAGCAGTCGGCTGGGGACGTAGGGAAGGATTCCTTAACTAGCTTCCAATCAGCCTAGGTAGGTCATTTCATTATGACCAAACCTAAACCTTTTCCCATTGTCTCTCAGTTTGGTTACCTGCCACTCCTCACCCAGTACCTGCCATACCCACTGCCTTGTTAGAAAGGCTTTCTCTCTGGCCCCTTCTGAAGGTGTGAAGCTGTTTCTCATTCTTCTCTCTGTGCTCTCTACCCCACCTACTCTTCCGTTTCTCCAAGACTGAAACATCTCGCTTGTGACTTCCTCATTCAAGCCTAAGAAAGTGCTCAAGTCTCTCCCATTTACGAGGAGGAAAGCTCTTTATTCCACCCTTTGCCCCTTCCTCTCGATCTCTCTAAGCAATAAATTCTTTTAATTTGGACCTGAAACTAGGAGCTAGGTTTAGGATTCTAATCTCTAGGCATTCCCTAGCACAAGAGACAGTAATGTGGTCTCATTTTGATTCCTTTTAGTCATTTTAAGATACTAAAATTCAGCAGTGATGTTTGTTTTAATTTTTCTTTGTGAATACATATGGTATTTGAAATCTAATAATCATACAGTGATCAATATGTACGCAGAGAAGGAACGAATGAGGAGAGAATAATTACGCTTATTTAATATTAGAAAAATTAAGGCTTAAAAAGGATTGGTTGGTTAGTAGAAAAGATATGACTGTTTCTTAAATCCTGTCCTTGTGTCCACTAGTGGTGTTTACTTTCTGCAAGTAGACATGCAAATTGCTTTACAAAAACTCTGATTTTCTTCAACGTCTTAAATATTAATCCCTTTATGACTTAAAGTATATTACCGTCTGTAGAATATAAAAAATTTGAAGGTAGTCCTTTTAATGGCCCTTGGAGAATGTTTTATGTGTGCTTTAAGTCTTTTTAAGGAATGAATCTCCTAACTTCCGAGCATGCCAGCCTTTTGAGTTTTCTCATCATGTGGTATGTGACCTCATTTTCTACAGAATTATGATCTGGCACTGAAGTATTTCCAGAAAGCTGCTGAACAAGGCTGGGTGGATGGGCAGTTGCAGCTTGGCTCTATGTACTATAGTAAGTAATGTTGGAATTCAGGGTGGACACACCGAGATCTAAATTACCTATTTCCCACTAGATGTCACTATGATATAGAAATGAGAGCAATCAAATTCTGGCTGATTAATGTTATCCCAAATCAATGATTTGTGCATCCTGTTTTTTATTGGAAATTATGCTTTTATGTATTAATATACAGATCTGTACTGATAAGAATCACATCTTTCCTAAGTAAGAATTCTGAATTTCATTTAGTTTTACTGTATATAAGGCTTCTCTGATGCTTCAGCTAAATCTTAAGACTATTCCTGAACTTTCATGTGATTTTCCTTACAGATGGCATTGGAGTCAAGAGGGATTATAAACAAGCCTTGAAGTATTTTAATTTAGCTTCTCAGGGAGGCCATATCTTGGCTTTCTATAACCTAGCACAGATGCATGCCAGTGGCACGGGTGTGATGCGGTCATGTCACAATGCAGTGGAGGTAAGGGCTTTTCTACCAACTTCTATGCAGGAAATGAACTTGCCCAGTAGGAAAGTCGACCATTTTAATTCAGATTTTCTTCGTGTGACTTCTTCTAGAGTACAGACCCAGCCTACTAGCATTGGTATACTGAGGGAAGACTCTGGGTGTCTGTGTGTTATGCCATACTTGTTTATTTCATTTGTCCCTCCCTACTAGAATCGGTGTTTATAAGGGCAGGTGTTGTTGTCTGCTGTCTTCCTAGCACTTAAGACAGTATCTGAGACATAGCCAGTGTCAAGAAAGTGTGCATTAAATGAGTGTTGCAAAGGGGAATACATGCTAATATCTCCTAATTGGAACTTTTATTCTTCAGTGCTCTCATAACTGGCATTTCAAAATGACATTGATAAATGCTTAGCAAAGTTTCTAAACCTCACTTATGAAATGGGGCTACTAATAGGACTTAACTCATAGAGTGCTCCCCATGAACTTTAAGGGGGATTAAGTGAGTTAATACACGTACTGTACATAAATCACTCGAACAGTGCCTGGCCAGCATAAATGGTGTATAATTGTTTGCTGTTACTCATATGAACCTATTCTAAAGACTAAGTGAAAGCTTCAAATAAATATCCCAGACTTTTATATATGTTTAATAAAACTGCCAGACAGTGAGAGAGCATGGTTAACAGTCACTTGTAGCCAAAGTGAAAAGTGATTTTGTGGCATACCTTTCTTTCTTTTTTATTGATTTTTTTTTTTCTTTCCTGCTCTCACAGTTGTTTAAGAATGTATGTGAGCGGGGCCGTTGGTCCGAGAGGCTTATGACAGCCTATAACAGCTACAAAGATGGTGACTACAACGCCGCAGTGATCCAGTACCTGCTGCTGGCTGAGCAAGGCTATGAGGTGGCACAAAGCAACGCGGCCTTCATTCTCGATCAGAGTAAGGTTCACATTAGTCCTGCCTCAGACTCAGATTACAGGGGTTCACATTGGGTTCACCTGTTTCAGAATGAAAGCCGCGAAGAAATTTCTTTATTGTTGTAAATGGAACTTACTACACATGCTTAAGTTATTTTACCACAAAGCTCTAAGCCATCAAAGTTAGCTTTGTAGAGGACTGGCTGAGTGGCTCAGCTGGGTAAGAGTTAGCTGAAGAGCGTAAGCTCTGAGCAGCAGGACCTCTGGTTCAATTCCCACCTGGACCAGTGATGCTGCGCCCTGGCTGAGCTGCCAACAGGTGGCAGGATGGCTCAGCTGGCGTAACAACGAGGCTGCCTGTTCAATGGTGGGCTACGCCTGCCAGCAACTAAGACTGAACTCGGCACCTTGAGCTGAGCTGCCACCCTGATGGCTCAGTGGGTAGGGCGTGTGCTCCTAACAACAAGGCCGCTGGTTCGACTCTCACATGGGATGGTGGCTACGCTCACCTGCAACTAAGATTGAACACAGCACCTTGAGCTTAGGGGCCACAAGCTGCCTCTGGGTGACTAACACCCTCCACAATTAAGATTGAAGAACAACAGCTTTGCTGGTCCCCTTCCCCAATTCCCCAATTTAAAACAAAAAAAAAAAGTTAATTTTATAGAGTTGATAGTAGAAATAGATTTGACAGTCATCATAAAATCAGCTGCTTTCAGTCAACACATTTTTTCAAAATACAGCAGGTACAAAAACATTGTTTCTCCAGCAGTGTGTCGATCCCTGGAAGTGGGTAGTATTCAGTCTCATTATTGGTTCTGTGGATAAAACAGGAAGTAGTGTTGTCCTAAATGCAATGATCTTTGAACACAGTATATTATTTAATACTTGTTTAATTTTAATATAACTTTTTTCATTTAACATTTGTTATATATATCTCAATTCTTGTTTAAATTATGCTCCACATATCCACACTGGTTTGCAAATGAAGCCTGAAAGCCTACAGCCTTTCCTTCAGTGGCTGATTTGTATTACATCTTTCCCTGTAGGAGAAGCCACCATTGTCGGTGAGAATGAGACTTACCCCAGAGCTTTGCTGCACTGGAACAGGGCTGCCTCTCAAGGTGAGTGCTTGGGTCATTCTAAAGCATAAGAGCTTTACCCAGGGACCTTTATTGTTTTTTGTGGGTTTTTTTAAAACATTTTATTGGGAAATCAGGGAAAGAGAACAGACAAGTTGCTGTCCTTTTGTTCGTCAGTCTAGTTGTGGAGGATATCACTTCACTGGCCGATGTTGGTATTATCATTGTGCTCTTCCTGGGTGAGGCAGTCGCTCGCCGGCCATTGGACAGCTGCTAACAGTGGCTCACGATAGCTCATGGCAGCCCACTGCAGCAGAGGCTGCAGCCCATGCCATCACTGGTGACTCACGGCAACTCAGCTTCAGGTCGAGGTGTTGTTCACCATCTTAGCTGTAGAGAGCACAGCATCACTGGCCCTCATGTGGGATCCAAACCAGGGCCCTGCTGCACAGAGCTGGCATCCCAAGCCGACTCTCAAACCAACATGCCACTGGGCTGGCCCTTTTGTGGTTTTTATTATTCTCCCATAAAAATTAAATTATGTCATTCATCACCTTAAAATTAAGCAGAGAGGGCCGGCCGAGTGGCGCATTGGTTAAGCGCTGGTTTTGGGATGCCAGCGGCCCCGGTTCGGATCCCACATGAGGGCCAGTGACACTGCCCTCTACAGCTAACAACAGCTCCACCTGGAGCTGGGCTGTGCGAGCCCCGGTGATGGTGTGGGCTGCAGCCCCTGCTGCAGTGGGCTGCCATAGGCTGCAGTGAGTGGCCCGCAGCCAGCGTGAGCGGCTGGCAGCCAAGCGTGAGCTGCCAATAGCCGCGATGAGCGACATCCAGAGGCCAGCGACCGATCTGCCTCATCCGGGAAGAGTGCAATGACGATACCAACAGTGAAGCAACATCCTCCGCAACTAAACTGAAGAACAAGAAGACGGCAACTTGTCTGTTCCCCTTCCCCGATCCCCCAACGCTGTTCCCCTCCATCAATTCCCCAATAAAATCTTTAAAAAAAATAAAAAAAAAAAAAAAAAAAATTAAGCAGAGATACTATTGCTTAACTTGTTTGCATCATGATTGGTATTTATTCTTAAAATGAAATTTCTAATCCCAGGGTTTCTAAATAGAATTACAAGGTCTTTGTACTGGACATTTATAGCATGCTATGGTTGACTATCTGGTTTTTACTTTGAGGCCAGTATATTGTGTAAAATGAGAATCAAATAAGATGTGTAATAGAATATTAGTCTAAAACCCAAAACATTTTAACTTTCCCCCCCTACTTTTCATTTGAATATTTATTTCTCACACATTCTATTCTCCACATTGTCTGCTGGTCTCTTCTCTAAGCCTGAACAATGGTCCAGTTCAACTATTTTAAAATGTAAATGACATGATTGAAGAGTATCATTCATGAAATTGGGGGTACCACCCACCTTGTTTTATCTCTCCCCGACTATTACAAAGTCTTCTTCAAAACAGCAACATGTCTAGTTGCAATTTTTACTGAATTTATAGCTTAGCTCAAGGATTTGTTGTAAAGTTTGTGTACTCTAAGTTCTGTTTTCTGTAAGCATGTTAACAGGAAGAGAAATAACAGTTTGGTCTGTTTTAAACACTATTTATTGGCAGTTTTGCATTTAACTGTTGTTTAAGGCTATACTGTGGCTAGAATTAAGCTTGGAGACTACCATTTCTACGGATTTGGCACCGATGTGGATTATGAGACTGCATTTATTCACTACCGGCTGGCATCTGAGCAGCAGCACAGTGCACAAGCTATGTTTAACCTGGGATATATGCATGAGAAGGGACTAGGCATTAAACAGGTGAGCATGGCTTTAGAACAAACGTTAGAATAATAAAAGTTGTGATTTGGGAGAAACGTCTGCATTTTTATAGGAAATATGCTTTTGTTGGAATGTGCTCAGATTTTAGGTACTTAGTTATGAAACAGTTTTGTAATATTTCAAAAGACTGCCCGTGCGTCTCTCTGTCTTCCAGCACACACACATATTAATAACCAGACTGTTATATTTAGGATAGTAACCTAAAGACAGATTCATGAAAACAGAAATGCAATGCTGCTTCTGTTGATAACCCCTTGTCTGAGAAACTATCTGCCAACTTCAGACAAATTCTGTTGTTTCTAAATTATTTTGAAATGAATTAAGATGTTTGCTATTGATAAATTTATTTCTGATTCTTTAACCTTCCTAGTGAAGTCTAACATTCTTTAGACCTGTGGACTTTTGGCCTGTGTACCCTTAAGAGAATTTTGAAAAGCTATGTCATCCTGTACATTTTTAAGTTGACATTTCAAATTTTTCATCGTAAGTTTCAAAGGGTCTAAGTTCTAGCTATTTTAAATATGAACATTTTTAAATAAAATGATTAAATTACTCTAAATTGATTTCAATTAAATTTAATACACCCATTATTAATTTTTTTTAAATACACAGCAAAGTTTTAATTGCAAATTGTACCTTTTCCTTTTCTCCCTGAATTATACTTTCAGTCCACTATTCCTGTAGATTGTATACTAACGTAATGTTTTTAGTGTTTATATCTTTTACCGCTAACTCTGTATATATCCTGTGATAATAGGCTGTAAGTGTTCAGAAAAATTTTTGAGATATTATTAGTCATAGTCAATCTATTATTAATATACCATTGATTAAATCAACATAATAGTATAAATTTGATAAAATTCTACATTTTGTAGTAATTATTGAAAATGCATTTGTTAATGAGATGAATGGAACATTATTTTTAATTAGTTTAAGTATCGAGTTAATTTAGCATTAATTCTGTTTTTCATTTGTATAAATGTGTGACTAGAACCTTGTTCACATAAATTAATATATGGGAATGGGAAGAATTTGATTAAGTAGAGTCACTTAATTCTTTGAACTACTTTAGAGTCTTATACTTTCTTTTTTTTATTTTTTTTTTTTTTTTTTTTTTTTTTTTTTTTTTTTTGAGGGCAGTGTCACTGGCCCTCATGTGGGATCTGAACCGGGGCCGCTGGCTTCCAAAGCCAGCGCTTAACCACCACACCACTCGGCCGGCCCGAGTCTTATACTTTCTTATTCATTTCTGGCTGCTATAACAATACCACAGACTAGGTGCTTAAACAACAGAAATTTATTTCTCACAGTTCTGGATGCTGGACGGTTGAAGATCAAGGTGCTGACAGATTAGGTGTCTGGTGAGGGCCCACTTCCTGGGAGTTAGACAGCCATCTTCTCGCACTTGTCCTCACCTGAGGAAAGCAAGAGAGAAGCAGCAAGCTCTTCTGGGACCCTTATAATAATGCTAATTCCGTTCCCAAGAGCTGTACCCTCATGAACTCATCAATCCTAATTATCTTTCAAAGACCTCACCTCCTAATGCCATCACATTACAGGGTAGGCTTTCAACATATGCATTTGTGAGGGATGCAGACATTTAGTCCATAACGTCTGTCAAAGATCAGAGTGACCTGTCATTAAAATTATTTTGAATGATCTATCACCTGACAACTTGGGTAGGTCTCTCTTCAGTTTTGTCTCTCGAACGTAATCTAGAGATTTGTAATCTAGATGTGTTTCCTGATCACTGGAGCCCTGCACTTCCTCAGTTTCTGGGAGGAGTACCGAAAAACCTGTACCACAGCTTACCAACTAGCTAATTATACCCCTTTCTCCTACCTAATGTGCTTAAGGGAAAGGTCTTCAGTTGGTTTTGCTGATGCACTATGTTTAGTCAGAGTGCTTTCTATTTTATCACATTTGAATATTAATTTAATTTAATTCCAATATGTAAGTTTTGGTGTTTCACACTGATATTGATATTAAGTACTTGAATATTGATATTAAGTACTTGATATGGATCAAGACTCTGGAGGTGCAGGCTGAGTGCATTCAGTTTATGGAAGATCTCTGCCATGTAGCGTAGTTATTGAAGCCTCTCCTCATTGTTAGATCAGTCAGCCAGGTCAGACTTAGTTTCTATCAGAAAGTTACTTCACTTTTTAATTTAAATAAAATTAATGTGTTTGATGACTAATATAAAAATCACATATGCTATGACTTTTATGGGCTACACCTAGTAATAACTTACCAACGGCAATCCAGAGGCACTCTTAACAGCCTGTTTTTGTATTAGGTTATAAACCAAGGAACGAATCAATGTGCTTTTCTCATCTCATGATTTAATTTGTAATGTAATACATATAACGTATAGCTTATATAATTCTTGTGAATAAAGAAAGTGATAAAAGACATAAAGAGTGGGGAGAGGGAACTCTGAGATTCAGCTTTTAAGAATAATTATGTATAAAAATCATAACTCCATTAGTTTTTATAAGATATCATAATGATCTTTTCCTATTTTTTCTTATTAATCAGTCCAGCATCTAATACAACTAGAAAAATATTAAGTATTAAATAAGATGAGGATTATTTATAATTGGAATAAATAATTCAGAATATAATTGACAGATAAAAGTTAGTTACCCTATTGACTCATCCACACAGATCCATGATCTTGAAAAATGTGGCAGTCCCAAAGAATTTTCAGTTTTTTTATAATATACACACACACACACACACACACACATATACATATATATATATTTTTTTTTTAAATCAAAGACACTAATCATACTATTACTGTTGTTTGAAAGTGCTCTTTTCAACTAATGATACAACCTAGGTACACATATAGGGAATAGCTGACAGTAACTTCTTATATTTAAATATGTGAAAAAAGTCATTTTTTATGTTTAGTCTTTCTTTCCCATGTCTCATGGAATTTTTTCCTAAGAGTTTAATATTCTTTGACAACAGGGCATGGAAGAAGTCAGGTTGGTAAATGAAAATGTCACAACTCCCACCATCCTGGTCTACATATATCTGAGTGCAGAACATTCCAGCGTAGACCAAAATTAACAATGACTTGTTTTGCCCTTTACAGAAAGAAATGTGTCTGACACAGGGAGACACAGGATGTGAGTCAGCTAACAGTGTCCTTGCAAGTGCCCCTGGGAGTGTGTCTACACCATATCAGTGCTCCTGCCTGGAAGCAGGAATTGCTTACACTGACGCAAATTTTAAGAAGGGAAAAATGAACTTGCGATGTTCAGGTCCCCCAGAACTGCCCCGGTTGACAGTGTTATGTGTAAATAAAATGCTGGGGCAGCATTTAACTCTGAAAGGCCTCAAGTGTAGTCAGCATATCTGCACAGCAAGTGGACGTCAGATTGGGGGTCATGAGTTAAGTCTTAAAATTTTTCAGTGAAATTTTTCAGAATTAAGCAGTAAGATAATTAAAGAACTGTTACCCAATTAAAGCCTGGGTTTTTCTTCAGGTAAAGGACATTTTAAAATGAAACTTGAAAGGTAAAATAAATGTTCCTAATGTAAATAATAATGATTCTTACTTATTTTTAGAAGAAATGAATTTTGGTTTGTTACCTATATTACAGGATATTCACCTTGCCAAACGTTTCTACGACATGGCAGCTGAAGCCAGTCCAGACGCACAAGTACCCGTCTTCCTCGCGCTCTGCAAATTGGGTGTTGTCTATTTCTGGCAGTACATACGGGAAACAAATGTAAGTGGTCCGTGCCTCTTTCAGTTAAAACACAAATGATGTAGGGCCGGCTGAGTGGCGCATTGGTTAAGAGCTCGTTGGGGGATGCCAGCGACCCCAATTCGGATCCCACATATTAGGGCCAGTGACAGTGCCCTCTACAGCTAACAACAGCTCCACCTGGACTTAGGCTGCCCGAGTCCCGGCGACGGTGTAGGCTGCAGCCCCTGCTGCAGTGGGCTGCCATAGGCTACAGTGAGTGGCCCGCAGCCAGCGTGAGCTGCCAGTAGCCGCGGTGAGCGACCATCCAGAGGCCAGTGATCCATCTGCCTCATCTGGGAAGAGCGCAATGACGATACCAACATGGGCCAGTGAAGCAATGTCCTCCCCAACTAGACTGAAGAACAAAAGGACAGCAACCTGTCTGTTCCCCTTCCCCGGTTCCCCAAAGCTGTTCCCCTCCCCCAATTCCCCAATAAAAATCTTTAAAAAAAAAAAACAAAAAACCACAAATGATGTAAATACCTCAGTCAGGAGGTTTGTGTTTAAAAGTTGGGGGAAAAGGGAGGAGTGACCTGCAAACTTCCCTTCTGCCCCCAGATAAAGTGCCCGCGGGCCTCAGCAGGTCGGGGAGGACCTTAGCCACAGGCAGGCAGTGTCCGGGTAGCACTGGACAGGGGTTCCCACTGCTCAAGTGTTTCTCATTGATGCAGTTTTTCTGGTTTAGGGGAAACTGAGATTAATCCATAGCAATGTGAAACAGTAAAATTCACTAAATTCAGTAAACATAAAGTCAGATGACTGCCTAGCAATGACTCAGACAAGTCCCTTAAAAAGAGAATTTTTAAAAAGAGAAGAAGAAATAGAACTTTTCGAGAAACTACCCAGGCTGTTGTACTTCAGATTCATCTGATAGTGAAACATGTAAATACCACCGGTGTTTTGTTCTCTAAAAATACTTTGAACTATTCAGATAAGCTGATAGTAGAACCTAAGTAGGAGATGGGTTAGCCATTGTCTTTAGAACTACCAGCTTCAGTTAACAGTACTTACGTGGAGGTGCTCTTGGGTTCTCCAGTTTGACATTTTGTGTTCAGTGCCTGTAGTTCCTCATAATGGATTAACTGGTGCAGCATTTGATCTGAAAGTCTTAAGATGGATATGGAAACAATAGCTATTGAACTTTCATTCATTCCAGACCAAAAAACGATGCCTCCACCTTGTGTTAACATCTTTCAGAACATGTTGATGCACCATTTCAGTATAGATTTCGGAGTGGGTTCCCTCCTGGGTTACACAGATTTAAATGGACTCCATGGTGCTCCAGCATCTGTGCAGAGAAAGCCGACCGCATCTCTTATGCGACCGTAGCGCGTGCTACTGAAGGCCTCCATGTATAGAGCTCCAGGGACTGTTATACATTGGCGATGGCAAATTTTTAATTGTCGGAGAGCATGAGTGAGGGTGCACTATATACCCTCTGCTAACTGAAACAATCATCTGTCCCTTTATTAAAAAGTTAGTAGTGTGGCAGCTTGCTGTTCGTCTCACAGGACTATTCCAGACCCTTGTCTCTCAAATTTTTTAAGACCTGTTGATTGCAGTCTAGGATTTGGTCACGCTATACAACATACTAAGTATATTATATCTTTGTTGTTTAGAAATTCAGAAATATAGAGAAGACAATAAAATGCCCATAATCCTACACCTAAATATTCTAGCTAAAAAAAAAAAAAAAAAAAAAGTGATAAGTACTGATGATAAGAAAGTCAAACAGTACAGAGCAATGCAAAATCTCCCATCACAGTTCCCTCCTAGAAACATAGTATTTATAGTTTCTTGTAATTTCTTTCCAGAAAAATTTAGTGTCTGTACCTAAAAACATATATATATATTTTTATTTTTATTTTTTTGAGGGCAGTGTCACTGGCCCTCACATGTGGGACCCGAACCGGGGCCGCTGGCCTCCCAAACCAGCGCTTAACCACCGCGCCACTCGGCTGGCCCTAAAAACATATATTATGGGGACCTTTTAAGTGTAATTTTATTTAAACACAGAGTTATTATAGCTCATGTTTACTTTCTTTGTGAGCAAGAGGCAGTCAGAAAATAAGAGGAATAACTTAAGTGACACTAAAACAATTAAAATATGACTTAAGAACATAAGTTTAAAGTTCAAATTCGGGTGTTAAATACTTAGGTAAATCCTAACGCAGAAACATTATTTGCTCCGCTGTTAAACCCTTGAATTCCTGCCGTTTTCAGCTACCGGAGAGAAGTCATGGCGTAGCTGTGCTATCATTAGGACAGAGCCTGTAGCTGGTGTGATGTCACCACAGAGGCTGCAGGAGCTCCGAGCTCCTGATTTACCCCTCGACCCTTCCTTGTCCCTAGTGTTCCTGTCAGATATTTTCTGTGTGAAAGAGTTGGAAATCAGTTCCTTAGATTACTGACAGAAAGAGCCCAGCCAGATGCTTCATATAGTCAACTGTTAGGAAATCATAGCTCAGTTCCTGAGACACATTATTTTTTGTTTCAGTTGAAGGCTTTTAAAACCTTAAAAATTAAAAAAAAACATTGCAAAATGTTCCTAAAACCAATCATTTTACTAAGTTCTGCATTTATTTCTAGTTCGTGATGTAACTTGCCTCGTTCCTTCTCTGACATTTTAGTGATCATAACAGTTTTTCCATTGTTCTCATCAAGATTCGAGATATGTTCACCCAGCTGGATATGGACCAGCTTTTGGGGCCTGAGTGGGACCTTTACCTCATGACCATCATCGCATTGCTGTTGGGAACAGTTATCGCTTACAGGCAGAGGCAGCACCAAGACATGCCTGTACCCAGGCCCCCAGGGCCACGGCCAGCGCCACCGCCACAGGATGGGCCAGCAGACCAGCAGCCGCCGCAGTAACAGCCACAGCGTCCAGCCTTGATCGGTGATCACCAAGGAAACTGTTTGCTGAGAGCACCTGCATCTGATTTGGGACTTTGGATCAGTGGCCACCTCCTGGAAGAGGCACCAGGAAGCATTGAATTCCTGAAGCTGCTTAGAATCTGATGCCTTTATTTTCAGGGATAAGTAACTCTTACGTAAACTGAATTTGAGTGTTTGTTTCAGTGCCCTTTGGAATAACAACTATCAGTGGTTTTCCTTTTTCTTTTTTTTTTTCCTGGAAACATGTGAGACACTCAAAGTAATGTCTGCTGTATCCAGCTATCTTTCTTGCGTCCTTTGGTCATTCTCTCAATGTGCATAAGTTCTCCTATGAGCCATCTTTAAGGTCTTGCGCATCGACACTAAAATCTGATGTATGTTAAAAAGGAAAGCCAGTTAGTTGCAAGTTTAACCTTAACATGTCTGAAAGTTTGAAAATAGAACTTGTCTTTTAAGTTACAAAAAAAAAAAAGGTCTTCAAAGCGTTTCAGAACTATGATAACGGAGAAACTTGTACCATTCCACATGCAAGTATACATATTCAGTATGTTTGTCTTCAAAAGGGAAGGTAGGGAGGTTTCTCACTATTGGTGATTGTCATACTTGATGCCATACGTCTCTCCTTCAGAAACTGAAAGGCTTCGTTAAAGAGTTTTTTGTGAACTTCATTTCTTTGGAATGGAATATATGTAAGACATTGTGAACTGATTCCTTGAGCTAACATGTGCGTTTGCCCCACCTACTTAATGTAATTTGCTTGTTTGTTCTGAGTAGACAGAGCCTTGTCCTGGAAGCCAGAGGATGGACTAAATGGGAGAAGTTAATTCTGGGTGAGGTACTAACATCATAGATACACTTTCCCCAATGCTGAAGCATTTGTTCCCAGGATTGATTCCATTTGCATTTCTTATTGCAAAAGAACAGATCGCCTTCCTGTATTCCTTAAGTATGAAATATCATTGCCAGGATATGGCGTACAGTGACTACCATTATACTAAAACTCAAAGAATCTAAGATGCATTGGACTCAGTGGTTGAGGAAAGCCAAAGCCTATTTATCCCGTTCAGGAAGATTTTCACTTCTGCAGGTTTACGTTACAGTAGAAAGCCCACCGCTTGCTTAGCTGGCACACACCACCCTGCCTGCCACTGCTAACATGAGGAAAATCAATGCGATGACACTGCAGAATTGTCAGGTTAAATAGTACGGGAAACAACAACAAAGAGAACTTCACGTATCATACAAATGAAAAAATGAAACTGAATTTGTATTTCTTTTCATTGTCAGATCATGGTGTCCCCCAGGCTGTATCTAGTCTGAGTCCATTTGTACCTGAGCAGGCTTTCTAGGCCTGCTGACCTCAGCCGGTTTATGCTAACCTTAATACTCGCTTTCCATAATCCCTCACCTGCCAGCAAACTTGAAGAGATTTTACCTGTAGACTTGTAAGACTTTGGTTCTTGAAGTTGGGATTGTATTTAGAACTAGGTTGCATTAGCCTGTAGTGACCGAGAAGGCTTTCAACCTGAGGTTGTGTGCTTTTCTGTGTTTAGAGTATCATGAGAAGCCTGGTAAGCAAGTTTTCCTCCCAGATAATTGCTTCCAAATTTGAAGAGGTGCTCCACAGTGAGAACCGCATGGCCAAAAGCATACCTGGAAGGTAGGAAATTGTACCCTAAGTATAATGTCACTCGGGGCAGCTCTTGTAAATACTAAGACTTGTTCGATCTCTTACACTTTAAGGATTCGAGTGCATCGGGTAGGTATGTTGGTGTCTTCACTGCCTCTCTTTCCACTCCTCCAAAATCAGTCTAATCCTTGGTAGCAGCCATGCTTCATTTCGAGGGAAACTTTTTAATTGATGTAACAGTTTAAAAACCGCTAAGATGACTAACTTCCATTTTTTCCCTCTACCATCCACCTCATTTCTCCTTTAGAAGCATTTTGATCTCTCGTTACTTTTCTCCGTGTGCACTATCTAAGCTTCATGCAATAACAGACTTCTTAGTATAATAGTTTATCCCTTGCCGTGTGCTCATTGTTACCAGTCATATTCCAGGTATCCCTTTGTTGGCTTTTTTCCACTTCCTGTTTGACCCTGGGTGTTTTGCTATCTGGAAATTTGAACGGTATATTTAAAATAACTTAGTTCCTATGGCTTCATGACTTCGGTCCTTAATGATCGTCTCAAAATACTTTGCTCCCTTTCACGATAAGCAAATAGGAACTGGGTTTGGTGTTTCTCCTAAAATAATGCTCAATACTTACCTACTCAAATGGCATCCATTTGACTAAAATGACAGTAACTAAAGCTAGTTAATGTCAGTGACATTAAACTAACTCCAGGATTCCGGAGTTTTAATGGTAGAATTTAGTTAACAGAGTGTGGCTTCTTTTCTCCATGGTGGCCCCTCTCTCCTGACCCCTTTTGTCACCTGTCTTCTTGCCTTCCAAGGTGATGACAGCAGGAATGCTCTACTTAGCTAATACTCTCTCATGCATTTGGTCGTTGGTCAGTGGATGTCTCAGAGTCTGAGACTATTCGTTTTGCTTCTAGTTTATGTTGCAAAGGTAGCATTGATGTTTGGGTTTCTGTGTGTGTGTGTGTGTGTGTGTTTGTGTTTGAAGTTTTTGTTTCAGTTTTCTGAATGAGGCTTATTTTTGGTGAATGTTCAGTGGCACAGAAAAAGTAAATCAAAACTCTTCTTTTTTTTAAAAGTTCATTATTTAACACTTAAATGAGACTAACTTGTGACTCACTAATCCTAATACTTTTGAGGATGTGTTTCCCTGGTGTACATAAGGTTAATTTGCAAGAGGTTTACTGTCAAGCTGTTTTATTTCTGTACCACTGGGAAGTTTTAGAAACTTCTACCCCTGATCTGGCAATGATCTAATGCTTTATTTAATAAGAAAAAGCTGCTGTTGCCTCCAGGAAACCCAAGTACTTCGTGTAGGATTTTTTTTTTTTTTGCTTTTTTGCTTTGGTTTTCCCTCCTTTGCTCCTCCTGTTTGTTCTTCAAACCAATGTTTGGGAAGTGAGCGTGCAAGCCTGTAAATGAAAACCACAACTCTTCATGTGTGGAGCATCTGTGTTATTGTCTGCGTACATCTGCAAAAACTTCCTCCACAGAGGTTTGGACTCACATTTCACATGCACATTTCAAAATAAAATGTTCCCGATAAAATAGCCCCTTTATCTGCCAAAAAGAGCAGCATGGGCCACGTTTGCCCCAATGACAGCTACTATTTGTTTGGAAAGTGGGTTTAATATATGTGGCACAATATTATGACTAGACGTATGCAACAAATAAAGCAAAAGAAACTTCTATTTTCATGAAAGTATTTTCTATCAGTCATTGTTCTCAAATATAAGTGAAAATATAAAATTTATGAATACCGTATTGTCTGATTTTTAAATGTGTAGTAGTCATTGAAAAGAAGCTAAATTTCTCCTTTCACTTGGTATTTTGAGAAAATATCGCAAGTGAAAAAGATTTGTATTTTAAAGTGACTATTTGCACAAGTAAAAACCTGATTTTGTGCATGAGAAGGATGCCTTGGCATGTGCAGGGAGTCGTCTCAGGCACTGTTTTTCCTACTTGGAATGACAAGCTGACACTATTCTCTTTAATTAAAAAAAAAAACAAAAAATCGTAACATTGATAACAATCAAGGTGTAACCACTACCAATATTTAGGAGAACTTTTCAAAAGCATAAACTGGCATTGAAGGAACACCATGGTAGACTTTTTTGTAAATTTATTTTGTATTTAATTAAATGCAGTATAAAGACTGGTGAAGTGTAATATAATTGTGTAAACAAATCTTGTTAATAGAGAGATGTACAGATTCGTTTTGTACTGTATCTTGAAACTTGTGAAATAAAGACTCCACCTCTGGTTCCCCTGTATGCCGCAATGGGCCCTGACCAAGCACCTTGCCCGTCAGACTCTTTTTAAACCTGAATGATTCAGTTTTTAATGAATCTATTTGGAACTTCAGAAGCTTCTTGGAAACATTTATTTGAATCCACCTTTTCTTGACTTTTAACTCCTGAAATTCAGACTTCTATAAATCAAATTTTACCCTAGGGAGAATATGAATTTGCTAAGAAGTGTTACCATCTTTTTAATCTGTGAGATCTGAGACCTGCATCAGCTGGCGATATATAGTAAATATGATGCACTTTAATCCTGATGATAGTAAAATGTATCTAAAGCTTGTGCATTACCTTTTTCCCAGAAAGGTTTTGGGAGGGCTTACAGAACTGCATGTGATACAATGATGAAATTTATGTAGAATAAGTAACATGATCTAAGTAAAGGGGAAATGAAAAAGAAAACAATGTTAAACCAGGAATGAATTTTGTACACAACACGCACACATTAGAGGTGGGCTATAATCTGGCCCTAACTTCCTAGCAGCCAACTTTAAATGAAATTGAGCTAAAATATTACAGTTTAGAAGCATCAGATGTTTGGATAAAAAGTGATGATGCAGGGCCGGCGGAGTGGCTCAGTTGGTTAAGAGCTCGCTCTAGAGTGTGAGCTGAGCTCTGAGCAACAGCAGTTTGATGCCCAGCCCGAGCTGAGCTGCCAACAGGTGGCAGGATGGCTCAGCTAAAAAAAAAAAAAAAAAAAGTGATGATGCAGATTGTGGCAAGCAAGAAACTAGATCTCCAATTTTATTTCTGGGAGCACAACCAGCCACCCCAAGTGACCCTGACTGACCTTGGCTAAAAGCTGTGGGGAACTCAGATGTCAGAGCTATAACATCCACAGTTTGATCCATTCGGCCTGCAATTGGGTGTGATACCTATTTACCACTGAGCCCCATTATGACATTAAAATGAGTCCTCTATCTTCACTGGATGTGACTTGATGAGAAACAGCCTCTTTAATTCTTTTTATGACACTAATTTTGATTGGTTATACTAGCCTTGAAATTTGCTTATACTGTGTAACAGCATATACGTGGATATATGCAAGTAAAAAATTAGAAGTAATTTCTGTAGTAGAAACAAACAAAAACAGGAGAGGGAAGATTTTTTTTGTTTTTTGGATATTTACCAAATACTTGAATAATCAAGTAAAAATGAAATGAGCTTTAGGATCATGCCAGTTCAGAAGGCAGTACTACTGTGCTACGGGTCTTGTACATTTCTTCCCATGTCATTTCTAGCATGACGTTGAAAGCCATCAGGTTAAACAGCCTTAGGATTGGATCCTGCAAATTCTACCAGCCTTGTCGCTTTTTGTTTTATATGATTACATTTTGAGCAAAACTTGGACTTTTCTGGTGGCCAAGTAATTTTTGTCCTGATTCACTTCTTTTAAATGAAATCCCACATAATTTTTTCTCATGTAACTTGAGGAGTAGAATGTGGCCAGTTAATTGACCTCAGAACATTCGCATAAATATTTTCAGTTGTGTCTCAGTACAGCTTGCTTTTTCCTTTTCGCTGCCTCCTGCAGAACTCTGTTAATCAATCAGCCTGTCAAGATTGAAAAGGATTCCTCTAAGTCTTGGAAGCATTAGGTAATGAGATTCAAGCACCCCAAAGCAAGAGGTCTGATTTTGAAAATAGAGACCGAGGCACCGTTTTGCATAATTCAAGATTTAAATATGAACAACAGAAACCCCCTTTCTTGGAAGCATATTTATATCCAGATGTGAAAGCGCAGCTGTGAGTTTCAGAGTTTGCACGCCTGGGTTTCCCCACTCCTCCCCTGTGCCCTTGCCTATCATTTTTTTCTTAGGAAAAGTTGATTAGCTGAATTTTTTGCTCTAAATGAAATATTTTGAAATGAATAGAACGAATGGCTGGTTGTGCAAGGGCGGAGCGGGGAGGAAACTGTCCAGCTGGCCTTCTTTCCCTTGTGTGCTAGTGAAGAACTTTCCTGAGTTTCTGCAGGCTGCACAACTGTGTGATTTTCTTTTGCATACCATCCGGACAATGTTCTTTGGCTGGTCACATCTTACACATGCATGGCAATTTAATGCCAGGAGGTGAGAACAGCACACTATTTTCCTATGGTCCCTATTTTGATGCTAGATGAAAGAAATGTAAGTGAAACTATCCTCGCTGGAGCTGTGAACAGCAGCCCTTACTATTTCAGAGGCTAGAAAAAAAATAGTTCAAGAAACCTCAAGTGTGCTTCATTGGTATCTATATTTCATCACTCACTTAAGACTGTCAAGTAATCAAAACTGCAGAGCTAAACTGATGCGCTGTGTACTCAGGCTCAGTAAACGAAAGAATCTGCTCACTCTCATCCAGCACAGTCAAGTAAGTTAAGAAAAGGACACGTGTGCCTTAGACCACTGCTACGTGCTGGGGTGAAACCCCAACCTTAACTACAGAAAAACGAAATTTCATCCCATCAGACCTATCACCACTAATGAAAGCGGCATTTTAGCACTGAGTCACCAATCCAGTGCGAGAGCCATGATGACAAATGGGACAGATGCATAAGGGAAAGGTCTACACACCTCCACAGCCTATAGCTGGGTCTGAAATTCCCAATAGATTCTCCAATTGACTCCCAAGTTGCCTACTCCCTTCATAAAAGAGATTCCTGACCAGTCCTGACCCCACAGGATGGCCCTGAATTGCAAAGGCAGAAGAGAAGGAAGCCATCGTAATAGGAGAAAGCGTTCTGGACGGGGCTGTCTTCCTGGTGGGTGGATGGCCTTGGGCAAGCCACTCACACATGCCTCATGAGACTGTACGGGATGGTCGGTAAGGTCCCAGGTGGCCCTTGGAAGTCTTAAATGCCAAAAGCAGTTGAATTGACGTTTTTCCACTGACACCCAACTCTCACAGGACTTCATAGTGGAAATGACACATTCCACTGTCCTAAAATGTTTGGCTCCAAATAATGTACAGGCCAAGTGGCCCTTTATGTTAAAAAGGTCAGTTTTCAAAGTTTATAACATAGGGACCCACTTCGTTATTCATTCAGCAGCCTTTATTAATCACCTACTGTGTTCCAGCCACTGAAATGTACAATGAATTTGAAGATGAGTGAGACCAGGCGCTTGTCCTCTGGGATCACCATTATCATTTGATTGACTGACCACAGTGTGAATGTATGACAAGCACTAAGTGCCTTCCATGCATTATTGAGTTTAACCTTAAATACTTAGCATGTCATTCCCACTTAACAGACTGAGGCTTAGAGAGGCTAAGCAACTTGCTCAGGATCACTCAACTAGTGTAAGTTATAAAACGAACTCAAAGAAAAGACTGGCTTGACTATGCAACCCACGTTCTTGAGTAATACACAGCATGGTGGGGTCTCTAACAGGTGTGAACAGTGTGTGGGGGTGTGGGGTGGGGGGGACAGGAGAGGAACAAAACCCACAACAGACTGGTGTACGTGTCATCCTGCTCTGGTCCCTGCTAACATGCATGTTTTCAGCATGTGCTGCTAAAGCAGTATTGGCAGGTATCTCCTGCTGCTTTGCAAATTCAAAGGCAGAAAAACCATCTAGAGCATTCTAAGGTCTGCTCATCTCTGCTGCTCCCCGCCCGGGCCTCCACTGGTGTGGCTGGAATGGCCGGAGGAGCCCTGCGGCCTAGGCCCAAGCCTTGTCCTGTTTGGCATCTTCCAGGGCCAGGACGTCCAAGGTGGCTCCCTCACTCCACCCCCCCACCTCCCCAGGGTGCCTGGGCTGCGCTGGCCACAACAGCTGAGCGCCAGTCAGCACCGCCCTTTCCAGGTCTGGGGGTCTCGGGGTCAGTAACACTGCCTCAGAGTGAGCACTCCCAAGAGCCTAGGTGGAGCTGCAAGGCTTCTTAGGACCTGCCCGGAAGGCCCAAATGTCGTTCCCACTGCCCCCTGTGGGTCAGGAAGTCACTTAGGCCAGGCCAGACTGAAGGTGTGCGGGGTGGAGGAATCCACTCCACCTCCCAGTGGAGGATCAGCTGGCAGGAGTTGGTGGTGACTGTCTTGGGGATTGGTTGCCACAATCTTATTTTTATTTATTTTATTTTTTAGCTGAGCCATCCTGCCACCTATTGGCAGCTCAGCAGCAGCTCAGCTCAGGCTGCCGTTGCTCAGAGCTCAGCTCGCACTCTTGAGCGAGCTCTTAACCAACTGAGCCACTCGGCCGGCCCTTAATTAGTTTTCCTTCACAGCATCAGCAGCATTTGAAGTCAATAAATAGTCCATTCGTTATGGAAACCCTCAGTCTTTGATTTGCTTCTCTGTCTACAACTCCTGCTATTAATTGTGGGAATGCAAGGGTGACAACAGTGAGCTACACTGGCCCCATCCTCCCGGTCCCACTGAAAAACGGCCCCCAGGAGTTTTTCACAACCAGGGCTGCTTTTCCTGAGTTCAATTTTTAAGAGCTTCTTATTTAACTCCAAATGCTACCAACTGAACTTGTGTACAGATTTAGCACTAGACTTCCCACATTCCTTTTCCTGAAGTAGTTGAACTAGCGAAAACGATGAATGGAGCTGATGGAGGAGTCTGCTGGTGAGTGTCACTCAGACGGACGGCCCTCCTCCCTGCCCCTGCCCTTGGGCCAGGCCCGCTGTCCCCTCCGGCTTCCGCCCAGACCTGCCTATCCCCACGTTAGATCAGGCCACCTGTTAGGCACCCCTCTGTATTTTTCCTTTATAGCGCTTCTTATCATTAATTATTCACAGTACTTGTTTCACCTTGGCCTCCCTGTTGGTAAATCCTTAGACTAGACACCATTTCTGTCGTATTCATCAGTGTGTGCCTAGAGCTTGGTATGACGCCCAACATACACATCAATTTGATTAATGTTTGAATTCGTGGATGGACTTAGAAATAGCGTTATATGGGCCGGCCGAGTGGCGCATTGGTTAAGCGCTGGTTTTGGGATGCCAGCGGCCCCGGTTCGGATTCCACATGAGGGCCAGTGACACTGCCCTCTACAGCTAACAACAGCTCCACCTGGAGCTGGGCTGTGCAAGCCCCGGTGATGGTGTGGGCTGCAGCCCCTGTTGCAGTGGGCTGCCATAGGCTACAGTGAGTGGCCCGCAGCCAGCGTGAGCGGCTGGCAGCCAAGCGTGAGCTGCCAATAGCCGCGATGAGCGACATCCAGAGGCCAGCGACCGATCTGCCTCATCCGGGAAGAGCGCAATGACGATACCAACAGTGAAGCAACATCCTCCGCAACTAAACTGAAGAACAAGAAGACAGCAACTTGTCTGTTCCCCTTCCCCGATTCCCCAACGCTGTTCCCCTCCACCAAATCCCCAATAAAATCTTAAAAAAAAAAAAAAAAAAAAAAAAGAAATAGCGTTATAAAAGATAGTTAAGATCCAGAGTCAGCTCTTGAGGAAACCTGCTTAAATGCAGATGTACTTGAAGGGGTTACTGTTGATTTACCCACCTCTGATCTCAGCATCACTCTCCCCATTCCCAGCAGGCAGGAGACACCCCTGCGGGACAACGGCCCCCAGGGGAGGGACAGGGACAGGGACAGGGACAGGAGTGCCCCCAGCAGTTGCTTCAGGGCCTACGGAGGACCCACGAATGGCTGCTCTCCAGAAAGGGAGACAGGAGGGCTCTACATCGAAGGTGACACGGAAGTGACAAAGCCTTTTGCAAAATGAAAAACGAAACATTAGCCCAGACGCCACCATTGAGAAGAAACCAGGACTGAGGGGAGGGGATTGGAATCACTTTGTAAGGGGTGAAAAAAATAACTAGTGCATTGTTTTGTACATCTGTAACTAATAATAATAATAATAATAAAGTTTAAAAAAAAAAAAAACCAGGCCAACCTCAGAGTGGCAGTTCCACTCAGTACTGCCCAGAGGCTTATTGTGCACAAGACCTGGTGCCAGCAAAGAGGGGAACCCTGGTGAAGGTGGGGGTTCACTGGGCTGCCAATGGGCCTGGAGGTGCTGCTGCTGCAAATGGGCCTGGAGGTGGTGCCATCTCAGTGTTGGGTGTGTACACAGTTATCTGGGAAACGGGCCTTTCCACATATACCTTCCTCATCCAGTAGATTGATAGTGTCATGGGAACATGATGAAAACCTGTCAAGCAATGTAGTTAAGGGATTTGCTTAGCTTTTCTTTTTTCAAGCCTCACCTAGTAATATTACTATTAAAACCTGACAACTAAGAACATTTTCAATGTCTCTTGGTTACTGAAAGCACCTCACCCTTTCTTGGGTGCCGGGAGACAGTCTTTCAGTGTCTGACAAGGTCACATTGCCCTGCTCAGCACTGGATGTTTGGGTGCTGCCTTATGGTTGGTCATGTAATATCTCCTGCCTCTGTGAACCCATGTGCCTTTCCTCCTGTAGGAGACCATACACTCACTGCATTTGTGACAAGTTCCTGTGGTACCCTGATGATAGCTGGTTGTGTAAGCCAACGACGGGGCAAGATTTCCTAAAGAGAAGGAAACTCCCTAAAACAGGCTACAACCCGAGGGGACCCCTGAACTGAGATATTGGGGACTCAAACCCCTTGGAAACTGAGGCACAGACCTCTGACAACATAGGCCAAGAAGCCTGCCTGTGGCCTAAGGGCCCTGCTGTGAATGGTCTCCTTAAAGATTAAAAGTCTTCAGGCCATGAGAGTTCCAGTAGGAGGCAACTTCCTGACCATAGGGTATGTTAATTAACAACTTCGTTTAAATTCTTTAACAGATACTGAAGCTTTGACTGAGAAACAGATGCTACCTCCATAGGATTAGAGAGGTGTGAGACCCCTTTGGTTGCTAGGTATTGTATTTACATAGAAATAGATTTTAGATGCTTTTACCCTAAACACAGCCACCCTGAGTCTTTTAGTATAGCTCTAGTAAACGTCCTGTGAGTTTTATGATTGTGTTTAACTGCTAGGATTTAGGATAATTTCTAGATAGTCAAGATAGCTATAGTAAACATTCTTTAGGCAATATGTAAAAATACGTCAATCCTTAACATAAGATGGTCATGATAAACATTCTTTAGGTGATATACAGAAACTAAGTCTGGGTTTCATGGTAATTATCATAATAAAGACAAGATAATCCTTTAACGGAAGAGTAAACCACAATACACCCTGGAGAGAGCAATTGCCGGGAAGTAAAGACTGAGTAAATCCTGGGAACTAGAAACCACCAAACTCATGTGATTGAGGGACTGGTCAAGAATCCATATAAAAAGAACATGCTCTGGCAATAAAGTGTGACACTTTTTTCTCTTTAACTCCCCCAGTGTCTCCACTGTCTCCTTTATTTTCCTCCGCCCGCCGACACCGTCTCCACCTGAGGGAAACCCTGGGCAGCGGAGGCTGGTCCCCCGCACTTGGGATTTTGTGACAGGGAGATACATGGTTATCTTTATTTTATTTCCCTCCCGCAGGTGGCCTCCCTTGACTGATTTTGTCCCCTGAAGGGGAGGACAGTACAGAGGACACTTCGAATTCACGATGCAGGTGGCCCAGCATCACTTCTCTCAAGGGTGAACAGTAAGTTGTACTGGGTTATAATAGAGATGCTCCAAGTTCCTTTTCTTGTTTAATTTCTGTCTTATGCTCGTGTAGCTAATAGTTTTAAATCTGTGAATAGTTTCCTCTGAAGATGAAGACGTTATGTTACCACAGGTTCCACTAGAGGGCAACAAAGGGCTACCTCTGAGAAGGTGGGAGAGAGAAAAAAAGATGAAATCCTTTCTGGGGGTAGGTGAAATCTGAGGGGCGTCTGCCCCCAGCTTCCCTTAATAAAATCATTGTAACTGTGAGAAGCATCACAGAACATATAAGCACACCAGGACAGCTGTGTGCGTGTGAAGTGGACACAGAGTGTTCTTGTCTGTGTCACTGACACAAGTGCTATGTCCCCTACCCTTCAAGATATTTTAGTCATTGTAGTGGGTTCAATGGGGGCCCCCAAAAAAACACTTTTGCATCTTAATTCTGGCACCTTTAAATGTGGCCTTATTTGGAAAAAGTTAAGGAACTCAAGGTGAGATATTCTGGATTATCAGGGTAGGCCATACATCCAATGGCAGGTGTCTTTATAAGAGAAAGGCAGAGGGAGATTTGACACAGACAGAAAAGAGTCCTTGTGTTGACGGAGGCAGAGATTGCAGTGTCTCAGCCACAAGCCAGGGAACGCCTGAAGCCACCAGGAGCTGCCAGAGGCGTGGAAGGACTCTCCCCTGGTGCAGGGAGCGCAGCCAGCCTGGCGACACCCTGATTTTGGACTTCTGAGCCCCAGAACTGTGAGAGAATAAATTCCTGTTGTTTTAAGCCACCCAGTTTATGGTACTTCGTTACAATAGTCCTAGAAAATGAATACAGTCATCATACACCGTGCATTCTCCATGGAGGTTGACGGCCCCCAAAGGGCAGAAAATTGGCTGGGGGGGGTGGGGAGAGTATGTGAAAAAGTCTTAGATATGACAATAGTTTGTCACCCACCAAAGGACCACAGTACATTAACAGATACACAGTATATGTGTGGTATTATAATTTTATTATGGGGAACAGAGGGGAAAGGACAATTAGGAGGAAAAAAATCTAAAAAAGGCTCCTTAGGGGAATGATAATTTTTTAAAAGTTGAAAATCACCTTCCTACACCTATGCTTCATACGCATTAGTGCTACTTTCAATTCTGAAGGTTAAACAAAGAAAAATTAAAATGAAACAAAAGCGAAAAAAAAAGGGAAAAAAAAACAACTAGGACTGATGGATTTTTTTTTTCCCTCCAAAGGAAATCATTTTAGACTCTTTCCTCTTTTCTATCCCCATAAGTACAAATAACATGTGTATTGGGCACACAATATATTGGGTTGTCGGAAAAGTCATGACGTATTTTTTCTGTGATTTTCGTTGCAAAAATGCATCATGACTTTTCCCACAGCCCAGTATAATGAGAAAACCAAGCTCACTGCCCTTAAGAGACGGGACAAACCATGCCACACTTTGATCCAGTGGGTAATGGGTATGAGGGACATATGGCCAGGGTGGGGCGTACAGGCAGGCCCCCCACAGCTCCTGGCCAGCACGGGAGATGGCAGTTAGGGGAGATTTCCTGAGAGAGGAGCTGGAGTGTGGAGGACAAGTACGGGTCATCCAGGAAAAGGAGAGGCAGGGGCCGGAGGGCCGGAGGGCTGGAGGCAGAGGGAATAGCCTCATCTGAGAACAGACGCCTGCTCTGTGCTGCGTCTCAGATCCTCCATGGGCTTCATTTCTGCTGGTAGCACACTGGTTAAGAGCTTCCAGTCATGTCATAGTGTCCACCTCTGTCCCCACCCCCACCCCAAACTCATCTCCCTTCAATAGTTTGCAACAAACACGCACTTCCTATGCTCAAGAGGCTTCCCACCACAGACTAAAGCCCTCCCCACGCTCACCGCTCAGAGTTCTAACAACCTGGCCCTTCTTTCTCTACCTTTTTCTCATCTTAACAGCCCTGCGTTTGGTCAGACAGTGCTGCACTAGAGGCAAAAATATGATCACACTCACAGTCACAAAAAGGCTATTTGTGTGGATGCAGCTTCACCGTCTGCATCCATCTCAGATTCCTTCCAGTTACTTCTTAGCGTCGACAAGCAAGCTCAGACCTGGTCTTAGAATCTCCTGCTAACTAACTAGTGTCACCCTTCTTCTCCAGGGAGTGACATTTCTTTTGTGTGATGCGGGCCGCTGCCCTAGAATGCTCCGAGGAACCCCCACAGGGAATGGGTCCCTGAGCCCCATTCCATCACCGACTCCAAAGCAGCATCACCGTGAGCTGTATGGGTGGAGAAGTTCAGGAAGCAGCTCCTTCGGTTTAATCGTGGCCCCGCGTGCAGGAATCTGGCCACGGACGTAGACTGGGGTCCAGACCTCAGGCTCCACTGCGATTTGTACAAACAACACTTGTTCCGCTCTAGCCTGTTGTCCTTGGAACATATCTCCATGATCTTACGGCTAACTCGCAGTGAGCTCTTTCCCGTGAAGATCCTGAGACAAGGCTGGATTCTTCCAAATGCAACTTAGGTTCTCAGATTGAGGCCCCCCTGCATCTATATACCTGGCCTTGGGTGAGAGTGTTCCCTGACCCTCCAACCCACGGTCAGTTTGCCATTCCTGGACCTCAATGGTATTTTTCACCTGGGCCTCTATTTGCTGCCACCTTGCACTTCTCATGCTGTGTTTTGTTTTTTAAAGCTCTGAGGTAGCGGAGGACAGAGGCTGTTGACAGCAACCTACAAGTCATCATGGCTACCCGGTTATTGCATGCAATGATGTGAGAAACAAAGAGGTGCTCCTGTAGCTCCATCCATACACCGCTTGCCCAGACCTCCTTGCCCCCCATCTTCCAATCTCGCTGTTTCCACAGCCACAAGAAGCAGAGCAGCGGACAGAAGCAGGCACGTGGTGTGGGAACCTGATGGTGTGCACAGGAAGTGTCTCTGGCTGCAGGTAACCAGAAATGGACCAAATATCTGCTATATGAGGTGATCCCAGTGTCCCAGTAAGAATCTCAAGGCGTACTCAGCGTTGTTTTAATGCAAATTAACAAGAGAGGTTGATCATCTCCATGTGCTATGAGTCACTTGCAGCTCTTTCTCTGTGAACTGCTAATCATCTTGTTTGCTCCCTTTTCCTGTTAGATTGTTGATCCGTATCGATCTCTCTGAACCGTCATGTATTTAGGAAATTAACCCTTCACTGTAAAATGAATTGCAGGGTTGTCCCTGAGCTTTGCTTTTTGACAGTACTCATGATGTTTGGGATCATGCATACATTTGTGTCATGTAATCAGTCTTTTCCTTTATGGTGTCTGGCACTTGATTGATAAGTAGAAAACTTTTTTTCTTTTCACATGTATGTTTCCAACAAACAACAGATGGATAGCTTAGAAAATAGGACAACTGATTCGGACTGGACCAAGACACGTGGGTGTCCCGGGTAGGCTAATAATGGAGACGTTTCAAATTCATACTCTTTAAATATTTGTTCAGAGTTATTCAGGATGCATGGTAGAAAGCAGGGAGGGCGACAGCGGGAGGCAGTGCGGCCTCTCTCCACTGTCCTGAGCAGCCAGCTCCACGCAGGAAACATGCTCTGCCATTCATAGGACCCACCTCCCTGGAAGGCCGCTGGCAGCCAGCCTGGGCTCTCCTGGGGGGTTGGAGGTCCTTCACCTCCTACCAGACACACCTGAAGCAGCCCTTTCAGCCACAGCGTGCATTCGCCCTGAGAGGAATTCTTGTAAATACAGTTCTCTTCATCTGGTTGCATTTCAAGGGTGGTTTCAGCATTTTGGTGACATTTCCTGACCCCTCTTCCTTTGAGGGATCCACCCAGCTGGCCAGCCCTCCAGCCTGGCTCTGGTCCTGCTGGACACCAAGAACAGAAAACCGTCATCTCAAGTCAGACACAGGAAGCTGGGTCAGCCCCAGGGTTGGCGGTCGTTTGGAAGGGAAACACATCCGATGGAGCGAGAAAGGAAGCAGCTGGGCGGAGTGAGAAAAATGGCTTCCTGGGTTCTGAAAGGGACAAGGAGCTACGCGTCAGCCCCAGTGTCTTCAGGGGACAAAACGCAGCTGTGTGTTAACCAGCTCTGAACTAGAGAAGGACCCACAGTAGTTTTGTTTGTTTGTTTGTTTATTTTAAGATTTTATTTATTTATTTATTTATTTATTTTAAGATTTTACTGGGGAATTGGGAGAGGGGAACAATGTTGGGGAATCGGGGAAGGGGAACAGACAAGTTGCTGTCCTTTTGTTCTTCAGTCTGGTTGTGGAGGACGTCGCTTCACTGGCCCATGTTGGTATTATCATTGATGATTGCCGTCTTCCCAGCTGAGGCAGTCACTCACCGGCCATTGGACGGCGGCTCACAACATCTCACGAAAGCGCACGCCAGCTGCCGGCCAGCCCCACTGCAGCCTATGCCGTCTCCGGCCACTCACCGCAGCCCAGCTCCAAGTCGAGCTGTTGTTCACCATCTTAGCTGTAGAGGGCGCAATGTCACTGGCCCTCATGTGGGATCCAAACCCAAGCCCTGCTGCTCAGAGCTGGAATCCCAAGCCAACTCTTTACCAAAGCGCCACTCAGCCAGCCCAATAGTTTTTTATTTTTAATTTGAGTATTAATTTCAACTTTATGGAGATATAACTGACATAAAGTTCTAAGATATTTAAAGGGTACATTATGGTGAATTTGATCTATGTTTACATTGTGAAAGGATTTCCCCCAACAGTTAATTAGTACATCATCCATCACCTCACAGATTTTTTTTTCTTTTTTCTTTTTTTTTTTTTTGTGAGAACATTTAAGTTCTACTCTCCTTGCAAATTCATTACCCCTTCATGCCTCTTTTCTCAAAGACTGTCAATTATAATTGTATACAAGGGAGGTTATTCTAAACCATTATGGGTTTAGAATAAAGGAGTGTGGAGGAAAGAATAGACTTTGACTGAGTGACAGCATTTGTGAGGATTTTAAAAAATCCAGACACTCTAACATCAAGAGAAAACTTTTAATGTTTAAAATGTTTCTGAATAAGTCAGAAAAGAGGCAAGACTGTCCCTGGAAATCTGTGTTCTCCCATCCATCCCATGTCCTGTGCAGGGTCCCTGCGCTCCTGGGTAAGCGGCCCCCTGACCCAGATGCTGGCAGCATCGAGGCTGCAAACCCTGCGAAATCTCTGACAGGCACCTTCTTCCTCCGATCACAAGCATCCAAACTTTGCTCCACATCAATCAATGTGCCCAGTTCCCGGGATGCGCCAAGTCAGGTCTGCACCAGTCGTTGCTTTCCTGTATCCTGTTGACAGTGGGTGTTGGGCTAAGGAGCGTTTATGGTGCTCCACTCTTTTTTTTCATTGTTAGCATCCTAAGGAGCCATTTTAGATATGTGTTTCCTCTAACCACCCTCCTCCACTCTCATGAAGTTTTAATACCACAGATATACTGAATATCTCTTTAGGTACTGCGTGTGTATCTCTGCTTTATAAGTAAAAAAGGAAATATTTCTTTGCCCCTGCCAAGAATCCATTTTTACCCCTTTAAAGGGCTATCTGGTCCTGGTTGAGAATGCACAGTGGAAGGGGTTGCTATGCTGTGGATAATAGAAGACTGGAAATCATTTACATGTCCATCAATAAAGGCTGAATAAATTATGCCACACCCAGGGAATATGATACCAAGTAGCCACACATAAAAAATGAGGAGTCCCCCTATGTATTGATATGATAAGCTTTCCAAAATACATTAGGTAAAATATTCAAGGACTAGACAAATGTTTACAAAATGGTGCCATTCTTGTAAAAATGGAAAAGAAGAATGGATATATGGATTTCTATGTGCCTGAATTATCACAGAAAAGATATATGTGGTACTTGTGACATTGATGTGCTTAGAGGGAAAAAAACCTGAGTGACAGTAAGACAGATTAGACATAAACTTTTGACTGTATACCCTGAACCATGTGAGCCTATTTCAACATTAAAGAAAAAGTAAAAAAAACTGAAAGTCAGTCAGCATTTATGCTTTTTGGTGTATCTTCTTAAAATATTAGTGCTAGCAAAATTAGTAATGTTTCACTTTTATGTCACCAGCTAAAGAATTCTCTCCAAGGACCTGATGGAATAACAAGTGGTTTTTATCACCATTTCCTGTTTCTACAACATTGGAGTCAGGTTTTATCATATAAAAGCTTCTCTATGGGCTGGCCAAGTGGCGCAGTGGTTAAGAGCTGGCTTGCGATGCCAGTGGCCCCGGTTCGAATCCCACATGAGGGCCAGTGACACTGCCCTCTTAAAAAAAAAAAAAAAAAAAAAAAGTAAAACCTTCTCTAGGGCCGGCTGAGTGATGCAGTGGTTAAGCGCTGGCTGGGGACTCCAGCGACCCCGGTTTGGGTCCCACATATGAGGGCCAGTGACACTGCCCTCAAAAAAAAGAAAAAAAAAACCTTCTCTATAACGTCTCCACAACTGGAAGAGTTAAAACTCTGTGTGGAGCTTGAAAATAGAACTCCCCGTTTTCATTTCTCTGCCTGGTCACATGTTGATTATCCCCACTGTGGTTATACAAGGACTTTCCGTACCCGCCACAGTAACTTCTGTCCTTGGGCGAAAGGGTTCTTGCCCAATTTGGTGAATATTCTGAGGCCAAAATTTCCCCCATGCATTCCTGTCTTCAATGACCCATTTTCTAGGCATGGAGAACCATAAGCCAGTGAGGAGCAATTTACACCTTTTTTGTGTGTAAATTTTCTGGATCCTTCCCCTTTCTATCATTAAGGTTGTCACCCAATTGGAGGACATCTCAGTTAAGCTCTTGTCTAAATTTAGTCATCAGGCTGCTGGCAGCAAGTATTGAGTGTGTCCATGAACTTGTAGACTCAGCGCTGGTTCCACTCTTGATAGAACCTGTAATTTAACCCAAAACCCACTTCCGGGACATTTGGTGATACTTAACTTGTACAGAAACATGGGCAAAGAAAAAAAATCCCAAAGCCTTAGAGGGTCACTGACACTGTTTTTATAGGATGTGGAAACACTGTGAATATGGCATCATGTCCACAGCCGTTAGCAGTCAACAGTGGTAATGTCATTGTGTTGGTATTATTGGTACTTCACCTTTAATTCATCAATATTTAATGTTTCAATGCTTGCAAATGTGATCTTCAAAAATAACTCAGTGCTAGGGCCGGCCGAGTGGCTCAGTTGGTTAAGAGCTCGTTCAAGAGTGCGAGCTGAGGGCCGGCCGAGTGGCGCGGTGGTTAAGCGCTGGCCTTGGAAGCCAGCGGCCGCGGTTCGGTCCCACATATGAGGGCCAGTGACCCTGCCCTCAAAAAAAAAAAAAAAAACCTGCCGGCCGAGTGGCTCAGTTGGTTAAGAGCTCGCTCAAGAGTGCGAGCTGAGCTCTGAGCAACAGCTGTTTGAGGCCAGCCCGAGCTGAGTTGCCGTTGAGCTGCCCTGCCCCCACAGGTGGCAGGATGGCTCAGCTAAAAAAAAAAAAAAAAAAAAAGATGCTCAATTATTAGGGCCGGCCGAGTGGCGCGGTGGTTAAGCGCTGGCCTTGGAAGCCAGCGGCCCCGATTCGGTCCCACGTATGAGGGCCAGTGACACTGCCCTCAAAAAAAAAAAAAAAAATTGCGAGCTGAGCTGTGAGCAACGGCGGTTCAATGCCCAGCCTGAGCTGAGTTGCCATTGAGCTGCCCACAGGTGGCAGGATGGCTCAGCTAAAAAAACAATAAAATAACTCAGTGCTGGGCCGGCCGAGTGGCGCAGTGGTTAAGCGCTGGCTTGGGACGCCAGCGGCCCCGGTTCGGGTCCCACATACGAGGGCCAGTGACACTGCCCTCAAAACAAAAACAAACAAACAAATAAAATAACTCAGTGCTGTCCGCGTAGCTTCAGCAGAAGGACCCGTACCTCCCTCTGGTGGATGTAGCTTGGCCAAGAGACAAGATGCCCCAGGAGGGTCTGTGGGTGAAGGACAGCCGGGATGTGGCCCTTCCTGTTGAGCTGTTGGGGGCTGTGGTACGTCAGGAGCCTGGGGCTGATATGGAGGGAGGCCCTCTAGGGGTCTCTCTTGGGACAGGGAGGACCCAGTGTGCCAAGGCAGCCTGCTACAGTCCTGCTAATGAGGTGTGATATGCAGGGCTCCAGTGCCCACAGGCTGAACTCCCAGTCTTCCAGCTTAAATGGGAACCAGTTTGAAGCCTTTTCACTTTCTTCTCAAAGGGACTCTATACCCTCACCTAATAGCTTTTGCTGGCACCCAAAACCCAAATTGAGATTACCGCATTGTAGTATAATATGTCTAAAACACACTTCTTTTTTTTTTTTTTTTTAAATTGGGGAATTGGGGGAGGGGAACAGCGTTGGGGAATCGGGGAAGGGGAACAGACAAGTTGCTGTCCTTTTGTTCAGTCTAGTTGCAGAGGACGTTGCCTCACTGGCCCATGTTGGCATCATCATTGCGCTCTTCCCGGATGAGGTAGATCAGTCACCATGGCTATTGGTAGCTCACACTGGCTGCCGGCCACTCACTGTAGCCTATGGCAGCCCACTGCAGCAGGGGCTGCAGCCTACATCATCGCCGGGGCTCGCACAGCCCAGCTCCAGGTGGAGCTGTTGTTAGCTGTGGAGGACAGTGTCACTGACCCTCATACGTGGGATCCGAACCGGGGCCGCTGGCGTCCCAAAACCAGCTCTTAACCAATGCGCCACTCTGCCAGCCCTAAAAGACACTTTTAAAAAAAAAAATTTTATTGAATTAGCTGTTGGTTGTCATTTTGCCCTCTAGGGGAAAAAGAGCTAGTTTTACCTTTAGCAATTGGAAGACTTCTGTTCCTTTGATGTTTAAGAGAAGTTTTTCAAACTTCCAAATTGAAGCAGAATTAAATTAAAAGGGAATACCTTATATTTTAGATTCATTCTGGAAATGATGACAAAGGAAGGTATCATTCGGCAATAAGGTAGGTCTCCGAATTACAGAGAAAAGCTGAAGAAGCAGACAGCTCTTATGGTTTAGTCAGGTGTCGGCTGACTTTTGAGACAGAAGAGGCAATCCTGCCCCTCACAACAATTTAAAAATTATTCAAGAGCCATAAAACAAATGAAATCACCATTATGTAAATAATATTCTTAAAAAAATTTTTTTTTTTTAATAAAGTTAACAATTCTGTTTTTTTTTAAAGATTTTATTGGGGAATTGGCAGAGGGGAACAGCGTTGGGGAATCGGGGAAGGGGAACAGACAAGTTGCTGTCTTTTTGTTCTTCAGTTTAGTTGCGGACGATGTTGCTTCACTGTTGGTATCGTCATTGCGCTCTTCCCGGATGAGGCAGATCGGTTGCTGGCCTCTGGATGTCGCTCACTGCGGCTATTGGCAGCTCACACTGGCTGCCGGCCACTCACTGTAGCCCATGGCAGCCCACTGCAGCAGGGGCTGCAGCCCACACCATCACTGGGGCTCGCACAGCCCAGCTCCAGGTGGAGCCGTTGTTAGCTGTAGAGGGCAGTGTCACTGGCCCTCATGTGGGATCCGAATCGGGGCCGCTGGCATCCCAAAACCAGCGCTTAACCAATGCACCACTCGGCCGGCCCTCTTTAAAAATTTTATAAGTGAAACTATGATAGTTTTATTTTCATTTTCAATTTTACTTCGGAGCCGCATGTATGTACCTAAAGAGCCTCATGTGGCTCTCGAGCTGCAGTTTGTTGACCCCTGGTCAAGCTAATTGAAACTGTGAGCCCAGCTGTTGGAGAGAAATAGCACTCACTCCCTGTCACTCTCTAAAGGTTCAAATCTCTAGGCCCACTCCTTACCCAGGGGAGCTCAGGGCACTCAATTAACAGACTCATTAAGACTGTGTGGGCTGGGGGAGAAAGAGAAAAGGACCATAAGCAGGCAAAATCAATAGATTCCATTACAAATACCATATTTCTTTTGTGTTTTTTTTTTTTTTTTTTTTTTTTTTTTTTTTTAAAGATTTTATTGGGGAATCGGGGCAGGGGAACAGACAAGTTGCTGTCTCTTTGTTCTTCAGTCTAGTTGTGGAGGATGTTGCTTCACTGGCCCATGCCTTTTGTGTTCTTAAACCACCCTTTTTCTTTCTTTTTTTTTTTTTTTTGTCAATCAACAGCATTCATTCAAGTGCACAGAATGCCTTAAATTAGGGGCTCCAGTCTTTCCCCCTTGAGGAGGTGCCAACATAGCTAGAGAACAGACAGACTAACATACCCACAGGCAAACTTAGAAACTGCAATAGTACCAAGTACAATTACACATGGTTAAAAAAAAGAGGGCCGGCCGAGTGGTGTATTGGTTAAGAGCTGGCTTAGGATGCCAGCAGCCCCGGTTCGGATCCCACATATGAGAACCGGTGACACTGCCCTCTACAGCTAACAACAGCTCCACCTGGAGCTGGGCTGTGCGAGCCTCCGCGACAGCGTAGGCTGCAGCCCCTGCTATAGTGGGCTGCCATAGGCTGCAGTGAGTGGCCGGCAGCCAGCGTGAGCTGCCAATAGCCATGGTGAGCGACCATCCAGAGGCCGGCGACCGATCTGCCTCATCTGGGAAGAGCACAATGATGATACCAACATGGGCCAGTGAAGCAACGTCCTCCACAACTAGACTGAAGAACAAAAGGACAGCAACTTGTCTGTTCCCCTTTCCGATTCTCCAATAAAATCTTTAAAAAAAAAAGAAAGATAACTATACTCCCATGTTTATTACAGCATTATTTACAATCGCCAAGACATAGGAACAACCTAAATGTCTATTGATGCATAAGTGGATAAAGAAAATATTATATATATAGTGGAATATTGTTCAGCCATAAAAAATGAAATCTTGGGCCGGCTGAGTGATTCAGTTGGTTAAGAGCTCGCTCAAGAGTGCAAGCTGAGCTCTGAGCAACAGCAGTTCGATGTCCAGCCCATGCTGAGCTGCCGCTGAGCTGACAACAGGTGGCAGGCTGGCTCAGCTAAAAAAAAAAAAAAAAAATTTTGGCTTTTGCAACAACATTGCATGGACCATGAGGGCATTATGCTATGCGAAATAAATCAGACAGAGAAAGACAAATACTGTATGATCTTACTTATATGTGGAACCTAAAACAAACAAAAACAAGAAAACCAAGCTCATAGGTACAGAGAACAGATTGGTGGTTACCAGAGGTGAGGCGTGGGGCAGGGCGGGGGGGTTTGGGGGTGAGTATGGGAAATGGATGATGGGAATCGAAAGGTACAAGTTTTCAATTGTAAAATGAATAAGTCATGGGGATATAAGGTACAGTATGGTGACTATAGTTAATACTCTATCGCCTATTTGAAAGTTGCTAATTGAGTAAATCTCATGCAAGAAAAAAAAATTTTGTACTTATGTATGGTGACAGGTATTAACTAGATATATTTTGCAACATATACAAATATTAAATCATTATATTGCATACATGAAACTAATACAATGTTATATGTCAATTATACCTCAATTTAAAAAAAATATATCTGAAGCAGAACCTATAACTAGGATCTGTTTGTGACTGTCCCTCTGACATTCTGAGATGGGAGAATCTACTGCAGTGATTCCAACTTTTTCTTTAATTTCAAGAACCTCTATGGAATAGTTATCATATTTTATATACTCAGTGAATGAACTAGGAAGGCTTAACTAAAAATGTATTTACCAGCGGCTTGCAATAACTCTATTGTCCACCAGGGGACACTAGCGCACATTTTTTTAACCACAAGTCTATGGAATAGCACACAATTTAGATTAGATTGACGATGTGATTTCGAATAATTCAATTAATTTGTTGACAGCTCTCCCTACACTACTGATATAAGGATGGACTTTAAATAGCTGTGTTGGGGAAGCTCTGTGGGATAAAGTCAAAGCATAGGCCCTGGAATCTGAAGACACGATCCCAGTTTTCTGCCTCCGTGTTTGATGGCTGTGTGATCTTGGCAAATTATCAACCTCAAGTTGAAATAACGGGCATCATAATAACCGATATCTTGCCTTCCTCATGGATTTGTTCTGACGAGAAAATGTCTTTAATATACACTGTCATTCACTTTAGTCCTCTGCAAAAACCTCACCCCTCTCTCCAAGCTTCTTTGTGAACAGTTACCAATAATGGATGTTAAGTGCTTTTTCAGGGTCAAATAGATTGTACTTGCTCCACAATTGTTTGTTCCTCGTCCTTTCGAAGTATCTCCCAGGTAAATTAAAAGGTCTAGATTTGTGCCATATGAGACACTACCATTTGCCCCATATGACTACTGAATACTTGAAATGTGGCCAGTCTGAGGTGAGGTGTGTTGTGAAGTGTAAAATTCACACCAATTTTCAAAGACTTAACATGAAAAAGAGATGTAAATATTTCGTTCATAATTTTTGCTTGATTATATGTGAAGATGATGTTTTTGATATATCAGTTTAAATAAAATATTAAAATGGATGTGGCTACTGAAAATTTTAGATGATGTATGTGACTCACATTATATTTCCACTGGACAGGATGATCTTGACTCTGCAAGTTTTCAGTTTCTGCCCTGCCATGAGGTTCTGTGATTCAAATAGGAACATGCTTCGTGAGAAAAGGAGTCCTAGGTAAGCCTGGGACTTAGTTCTTCCATTCCTTGGAAAATGTCCTCTCCAAAATTGTTGTGTTTTTTTCTCTTGTGGAAACACACACAAACTAGCCTTTGCAACCTGTGTCTGTTTGTAGTATTATTTATAGCATGAAGAAAGCAGCTAGAAATAACCTAAATGTTCAGCAAGTGGGGATTGGCTAACAAATAACGGTATATCCTTATATCAGACAAGTGAAACTATTAAAAAGGCAAGACATTTCCCAAAAGAACCACCTGAGATGTTGTATACTTAAAAGGAATATAACATCATATGTCAATGATACCTCAATTTTTTTAATTAAAAAAAATTTAGGGGTGACGGGTTTGCTCAGTTGGTTGGAGCGTGGTGCTCATAACACCAAGGTTGCTGGTTCAATCCCCACCCTAAAAAAAAAAAAAGAGTCCTATGACCATTGTAGCATGAAAACGATGTGTAACCAATGATTATGGCTCTTACCCAATTTTTTTTCAAAAAGAGTTTTGAAAACTACCTGAGACAGTTATTTAAAATACAAATTTGTAAAAATTTCCTAGGTTTCTCTGAGTAATGCTGATTCAGAAGGTCTGGGGTGAAACCTGTCAATCTTTTGTTTTTTTGTTTTGTTTTTTTTTGAGAGCAGTGTCACTGGCCCTCATATGTGGTACCGAACCGGGGCCGAAGCCAGCGCTTACTCACCGCGCCACTCAGCCGGCCCAAAATCTGTCAATCTTAATGTTTAGAAAAATCCCCCAAAAGATTGTGATTTCCAGACAAGTTTGAGACAGACATATTAAAATAATTTATAAGTATATGTAACTAGTACATGGAAAAGATATCCAAGATAGTGTTTGAAATAATATTACATAACAATTTTTGTTTATACAACAGTATTACATATGTGTGTGTAAATATACATGTTTAAGGATCGAAAAAGATTTGGAAGTATACACACCCCACTGCTACCTGCGGTTGCCTCTGGGAAGTGTAAGGAAAAGAGAGGCCTTTCCTTTTTACTTACATACTTGAAAGTTTGTTTGTTTATATGTCATTTAAAGGGAGGAGGAGGAGAACTCCTTGTAATTCCATCAGCTCCCAAGTGTTGGGAGGGAGGAGAAAGGCGGCTGTCAGCTCCTCTCACAGCCCAGCCACGCAGCCCTGGGACAGCCCATGGGATGGGGGATGGGGACCAGAGGCACGTCCTTCCCAGGAGCCCAGCCCTCTCTGCAGCTCCTCCTGTGCCCAGCGCTACTCCCTCCACTGCCCTGCCGCCCGGGGGCGTCCGGGGCCGACTTGACTAAATGTCCTGGGCAGAGGGCTCTCCAGATCGCAGCTTGGCGGCAGCAGAGCCAGAATGGTGAGGTCACCCTGCACAGCTGTGAACTATTTCAAGGAAACAGGTGGTGGCTCTGGCCTCTTCTTAGGCTGGGAGTTTGCTGAGAGAGGCCTCTGCAAGGGTGACCTCAAGCCCAGCCATCCATGCCTCTGCAGCTGGGAAAGGGAACTGCAGGGTGACCCCATGTCCTCAAAAGCCTGCAGATATTGGCTCCCTCAGCCCTAGTGGCACATTGATTCACCAGGGAGCCTTAGAAGTCCTGTGGGGGAGGGGAGGGGAGAGGACAGGTGCTGCACCCCAGACCTACAAAATCAGAATCTCTAGAGGGGGCCTAGGTATCAACATTTTGAAAGCTTCCAGGGGATTCCAATGTGCAGCCAAGGTCAAGACCACTGGTCTCTCACCCTTGTAAAGTCCCTGGAGCTGCAGCATGCGCTGGAGGCTTGTTAGAAATGCGGAGTGTCAGCCCCCACCCTGGCCTAGTGAATCAGAGTCTGCATTTCCACAGGCGCCCAGGAGATCTGCATGCACATGAGGGTTTGGAAGCATTGCTGTACCAGGGACTAGGAGATAATCACACAGGCTCTGGGGGCTTGCAGAAACGGTGGGATGCTAGCAAAGCCCCTGACTACTGTGCACTCCTAAGAGGCCTCAACCTCTGTGAGCCTCATTCTCCTCCCTGGTATATAACGAAATAATAAACACTCCCCTTAGATTGTTGCAATGATTAAGCTCCACGACGCCTGTAAAGTGCCTGGTGCTGAGCCCTGGTTTGTTAGAACTGTACTGTTTTTAATCCTGAAACTGCCTGCTCAGCTGGCCCGCCTGGTCTGAGCATGTGCTGGCCGTGCTTCTTATCCAGCTCATCCCTCATCCTGCCAGCACCGAATGTCTTTTCTCTCCAGGGGCTCAGACACGGGGACCAAAAAGTCCTGGCTCAATCCAGATGCTCTCCAATTCCAGAGTTGTTTTTCCTGTTGAAATCATGTGATTGCTCCATCATTAGGAAAAGAAAAACAATAAAAGGGAGTAGGCTCTTGTAATTGCCATGGAAGCTGCAAACGTGGAGCGTTTCTGTGCCAGCTGGAGAGAAGAGTTTGGGGGAGGGGGTTCTCCCCACCCGCCCGGCTGGGTGTCTTGATTGCAGATTAACCTCAGACTGAGAGTCCGAGAAACTGTGAAGGCCTCTGGGCTGACCTGGGGAGTGGTACATTGATGCTGACAAGTAGCAGACGACCGTAAGCAGTGCTATGTTTTCAAGGATAGCACAGCTTCATCCAACAGCGGCACTGTTTGTTTAAAGCCTTGTTCTTTCCCTTAACAGACATGAACTGAGCATTTGCTCAGTGCCAGGCGTGGTACTATTGTCTCATTTCATCATCAAAATTACCCCTTGAGGCTTGCATTACCCTCAGTTTACAGGTGAGAAGATAGGCTCAGAGATGTTTGGTTCAAAGGCTGAATAACCGTTGAATGACAAAGCTAGGAATCAGACAGGGACGGGCTGTCCTGGGTCCACAGCCCACGGTGGTTCATTCCACCCTAGCTTCTCCCCAACCCAGGAGGATGCGGCCATGGGCTGGAGCTCGTTCCAGTTAAAGATTGGATGGTTATTCTTTGTGTTTGAGAGGCACCATCTCCCTAAATCCTCCTCCAACTCCTTATCCCCTGAGGGGGAGGGCGTTAGTTCCACTATGAGCTACCATTCTATGTTTGTCTGCAAAGTAGGAGAGTTTAAAATCATCCCCTTTACTCCCTTCCACTTTTCCTTTGAAGAAACCTTGAGGATGTCAGAAAACACACAGACGAGTAACAAAGAGAAGAGTCCTGTTTGAGAGATGGGAGCATGAGAGAAGGAACCTTGGCCCATGGGGTGGAGAACATGTGGTGGTTCTGTGGGTCAAAAAGGGGGGAGTTCAGGCAAAGAGAACATCGCAGGTAACGTCACAAAGACATGTGTATATTTGTTCCATTCCCCCCAGTCTCTAAAACACAGGCCCCTTGAAAAAAAAGACAATTGGGATTTTAAAGAACAAAGCTTATTTTTAATTTTAAATGATTCAGAATAATAACATTAATAGTACCTGACAATTCCTAACACTATCTGCCAGCCAGTGTCCTACAGACTTTGTGTATATTAACTCATTCACTCCTGACATGAACCCATTTTAGAGATGAAGAAACTGAGGCACAGAGAGGCTAAGTAACTTGCCAAGGATCTTACAACTATTAAGTGACTTGACCAGGTTTCAAATCCAGGCCTACCTGCCTCCTGAGACTGAGCTCTTACCCACCAGCTATATTGTCTCTCAAATGTCTCTAATACATCACCATTACTGCTTGCAGTCTCACTTTGAAAATGTTTCCTTATTCATTTCTAGCGCAGAGAAGAGCTGAGACCTAGCATACTGTCAGTTCTGCTACAAATACCTGTGTAGTAAAATAATAATAATAGTGAATATTTATCAAGTACATGCTATGTGCCAGGCCCAGTGCTAAGTTCTTCATAGGCATCTCCTCACTGAGGGTTCACCAAAGCCTCTGACATAGGTGTATTATCCCCACTTCATAAATATGGAACTGGGGCTCACAAACCAGCCCAGGGTCACAGAGCGAGGAGGTGGCAGGGCTGAGTGTCAATCCCAGGCTGTCTGAAATCAGACTCCTCCCTCCCAACAGCACTCCCATGGTGCCTCTTTATCTTGGGCAGTCATTTCATTTTCCTCCTTTTTAGTTTTCTTATCTGTCAGATGAGACAGATAAAAATAGCTCATTTCTGTGTATAACTCTGTAGATTGCAAAAGAGTCTCAGGTACATAATCTCATTTGAATCTCCCAGCAACCCAGAATAACACACCTTCCAACCAGGTCTTCTCTTGAACTCTCTAGGTTCTAATCACTGCATTCCTAGAGTTCTTTCGATGTTGACTGCACCTCTGCCGGCCACCCATCGCCACCGCCACCACCACCACCACCAGTGGGGAAGACAGAAGGGAGAAGAGCGGCCTCATTCACAGAAGATTCGAATGTCCATCCTTCCTACACAGCTGACAATTCACAAGGGAGAGCATGATGTCACCACCTTGGTCAGAGGAAAGAGAGGACAGACCAACCCGAAGGGCCTCTTGGGACTGTGCAGCAATGGGCTGGCAAGCCCAGGGAGGGAATAGGTGTGACCAGCCCATGGAGGGGTGGCTGATTGCCCTGAGTGCCGGCAGAGACTAAAGAATTTCTGCTCGTGTGCATTCCGCTGCTCCTTGCTCTGTGCTTTCAGGGAAACTTCCTCCACATTTAAGGCAGGCTCTGTAGAACAAGTTCTTTGTGTGCCTCCTTAGGAGGTTCTCAGCTGCTTGGTGACCCTGTCTTTCTTTTTATCCACGGTCCGTAGAACTGTTCTGGCACAAAATATTCATTTCTCAAGTGAGTCTTGCTGTGGGAACACCGCATTACAGAACACTTAAAAAGTCATTACTAGGGCCGGCCGAGTGGCGCGGTGGTTAAGCGCTGGCTTCAGAAGCCAGCGGCCCCGGTTCGGGTCCCACGTATTTGGGCCAGTGACACTGCCCTCAAAAAAAAAAGTCATTATTTTCTATCGATTTCAGGTTCAATGAATGTTCATAGAAGGGAGAGATCAACATGCATTGGAAGAGTTAAGGACATTACAAGGCTTGAGTTGGAAACAGGAAATCTAAAGACAGATTCTTCAATATCACTTCAGCATCTTAATAGCAGGAGTTCCCACTTGGATGCGTATGTGTATGTGTGAGAGGGGGCTCTTGGAGGAAAGAAAAAAGGGAGCCAGGTCCTTGTAAGGGATTTTTCTCGCCCCTTGTTCGTCTCAGCCTTGTTGAGACTAACCCTTTGGAATGTGGCTGATATTGTCTGCACTCTTTTCTCCTCCCAGAATTCTACACGGTGCGAGGTCTATAACTATCTGTGGAATGGAAGCAGCTTGCCATAAAGACAAAACTAAACACTGTATTATTGACTGAAGTTTATGAGGAGTTCATAGAAGGGAGAAAGGTGGGAGCAGTGAGATCTTTTTGAAGAATTTCTAGTGGATTCAGGGTTGAACTGAGCTGTGGGGCATAAAAACGTGGCCTCCATATTGAATGGCTCAGATAAAGAACATTTCCCCGGGCTGGCCGAGTGGCGCAGTGGTTAAGAGCTGGCTTGGGATGCCAGCGGCCCCGGTTCGGATCCCACCTTTTTAAAAAAAAGAACATTTCCATCATCATAGACTTTTCATTTGGACAATGAAAATCTAAGGAGCAAATTCCCTCTGGGTTGCTGGAGGTGAGAGTATGAGGGGCAACATGCCAACTTTTAACTGTTTTGGGGGTATTTTTTTAGTAGGGTTTCTGTTCCTCCACACTATTACACTTTTAGATACTACATTTTAGGATTTAACTAACATGTCCTCCCATGAAGGTTTCCACACTGTCAGAATGCTGTGTAGTTTTCTTTTTCTTTTTTTCACAATTCAGTGGTTTTTAACATATTCACAAAGTTGTGCAACCATGACCACAATCTAATTCCAGAATGTTTTAATCATCCAAAAGAAACCCCATATCCCTTAAGTAGTCCCTGCCCATTTTCCCCTCAGTCATCTCCTGGCACCACCAATCTGCTTTCTGTCCCTGTGCATTTAACTGTTCTGGATATTTCATCTAAATGGCATCATTCCTTATGTGGCCTTTCGTATCTGGCTTCTTTCACTTAGCAAGGAACCTTTCCAAGGTTCATCCATATGACAGCATGTTATCAGTATTCATTCCTTTTTATTGCTGAATAAGAGTCCATTGCATGGATGTACCACATTTTATTCATCCATTCATCAGTGGATGGGCCTCTGGGTTGTTTGCATTTTTTAGCTATTGTGAAAAATGTTGCTATGGACATTCATGTACAAGTTTTTTACATGGGCGTATGTTTTTAATTCTATTGCTCATATACTTAGGAGTGAAATTACTGGGTCACATGGTATCTCTGTTTGAAGAAATGCTGAACTATTTGCTACAACAGTTGCACAGTTTCATCTTGTGTGCATTTGAGAGCTTACTATTCTCTTTACCCGACAGAGTCTGGCATACAGAGACCACTATTCACTGTTGGAGTAGATGGATGATCTTTTTGACCCCCACCAAATGTCCATCCAGCCTGGCACCAGAAGATGCCGTGGTGACCAGGATAGATGTTTGGCTCCAGTCTCCCTAATGCCACCTTATTAGGAATTTTAGTCAATCAGTTCAAGTTTAATTGAGTACCTACTATGTTGCACTTTGTAGGCCAGGCATGGGGGAGAATTAGTTGGAGGGATGGCCATGTGAACCAATCATTAGCATAGTGCTGTAATGAGGATATTGCATGGGCAAGTGGGTCCCTCCCTTTGCCTGGGAGAGCCAGTGAAGGCCTCACAGAGGAAGGGGCATTTTAGTTGAGTCTTGAGTGCTAAGTAGGAGTCCCCAGAGGAGAAATGTGATGCAGGAGGCAGAACGAAGCAAAGCTCTGCTAGATGAGACAGTGGATAGATGGATGCATTAGCAGTTCCTGCCCACAAGAACAGTCCAGAGCTGATGTCGTGGGATTTAGATTCTTTCTGTTCTCATCCTTCTGAGGGCCAAGTTTAGTGTGATGAGACCAGGGTTGATCAATTTAAGAAATCATCTTGGGTCAACCTAGTGCTCTGGCTGAAATACCCTTTCTTCTTTAGAGTGACAGTGTGACTAGTCCTAATGGAACTTCTGTGTTGGCCAAAGCCACAGTTACAGACCATGAATAACTGGAATGATAGGCTGATGTCTCCATGTGCTTCTGATGCTTGGAGAGGGATGCTGGTGGAAGAACCATCCTCACCCAGTCTGTGTGCTCTGGTGTTCCCACCAGGTGAGGCTCCACCCATGCCCTGTCCATCTTTTCAATATAAAGTGAATCAGTTGTTTGCCCATTGATATAAAGTGGGGAAAACTGAGCTAATTTCCTTCTAGGGTCTTGGGCTCCTCAAAGTACATGACTTGAAGCTCACTCTAGGTCAACAATCAGACTGTTCAGAGTGGCTCAAGCTGCTTTTCACTGGGGTCTTTAGTTCTCTACCAAACTAAATTTGTCACTAAAGGGTTCTGTCAACATAGAATTAGGGGGGAATACCTGTAGGAAAATAGTTACATACTTGCTTTCATGACAGTAGTGCAACCAAAGTCAAAGCTCCTAAAATATAAACTGTGCTATTTATTTGTACTCCTTGTCTGGGAGCTTAGAGGAGGGGTCCTTTCATGAGGGGTGGTACAAAGTTCTGGTAACACCCTGATTTATAGTGGTTGTTTTTATTCTTTAGAAAGGTTCAGTGCAAGTGGGAAAAAAAATGTTGGGAGGACTCAAGACTAAGGAAGAAGAAAGGGAAGTTGCGAACAATTTTAATTTCCAACTGTCACCCTCCATTGTAATTCGTGCTTCTTTACTGCGGTACGGAGTGACAGAGTGTGTCCTCCTGATGAAAATCTCCCCGTCCTCAGAACTGATGCAACGTGTCCACACATTTCACAGGACTTCTAGGCATCCTGTGAAAGCTGTTTCCTGTGTTTCTGAATTCATATATGCAAAGCACCTGGAAGAGTGCCCAGCAAATACTATGCACCATGGAAACGTTAGGGTTATTATACTATTATGATGATGATTATTCAGCCTCATCCTCCTAGCTAGGTATACATTCCTTGTCAATGAAGATCTCACCCTCTTTCTCATTCTTAAAAAAAATTGTTAACGTGATTAGGTCCTCGTGAGGAAGACCTTGAACGAGCCGCTTCTCCTTTGCGAACTCGGGATGAACCACACAGAGACTGTGTGCAAAGCCCCTGCCCGGCGCCTTCTGCCCTTTTTATAGGACTGTCAACATGAACAAAACGCCCCGGAGGCGTGAGGCCGAAGAAGCAGTGCTACCCATGGCGCGGCGGTGGCACGGCGTGGGGGAGAGGCTGCCAGGCGACCCCCGTCCCCGCCACTGCGAGGTTCCGGAGCGCGGCCCAGGGGCGCAGCCGGGGAGCCTGCGAGGCCGGGGGCGCGGGGAGCAGGTCCAGGAGGCGCTCGGCCCCGCCCCCCGCCCCGGCTGCCCAATCAGGGCGCGGCTCGGGCGCGCGCGGCGGCCAATCCGGAGCTGCGGGAGCGGCGCCCGGGGCCCGCGGGCGCGGAGCGAGCCCGGAGTCAGAGCCGGAGGGAGCGCGGCGGGAGCGGGGGGCGGGCGCGCACTGGGGGAGCCCGGGGCCAGCCCAGCCGGCGCTGCCGCGGCTGCCTGGCGGTCGCCACTGGGGTCCCTGCGGGCGGCGTCACAGGTAACAGCGCCCCGCCGAGGGCGGGGGGGGGCGTGCGGGCGCGAGGGGGGCGCCCCAGGTGGAGCGGGCCGGGGGCGGGCCGGCCGCGAGGTCCTAGCGCCGCGGCCCCTGCCGCTGCCGGAGTCCCCGGGAGGGCGCGCCGTTTGCACGCGTGCAGGCGTGGGAGGAAGGGCGGGGGCGCGGGGAGAGGACACCTGCGACCCTCGCGCCCATGCTCGGACTCTGTGCCAACGCGTGTCTTCCCCAAGATCGGGGTCCCCCGCGCGTCTTCATTGGCCCGAGTGGGGAGGCCACAACAGGTGTCCCTGGGGACCGCGCCTGCCCCCACCACCCACGCGTGACATCGCGCTCTTGGCGTTCCTCGCCACCTTCGGGGGGTCCGGACCCCAGTCAGGCCCCGCAGGCACGCTGCCCGCTGGACAGCGCCCAGAAGCGTCCTGGACCCGGCGGACCCCGGGCTTGGATGGAGTTTCTCCCGCCTGTTGCCAAGCAATTTGCCGGACACCCGCCTCTCGCTGGGATGGAGTTGAAGTGTGTGTGTGTGTGTGTGTGTGTGTGTGTGTGTGTGTGTGTGTGTAGAGAGAGAGAGAGAGAGAATGAGAGAATGAGACCATGAATGTGTGTGTGGCAGCCCTTACTGAAAGCAGTTGCCTGCGGGCTGTGAGTGAATCATTAACTGTGGTCTTGGGCAGCTGCTGGCCCCTGCCTGTCTCTCTCTGTCTCTTAGGCAGGTCCTTCATGCTCTCTCTGCCCCACTCTTCTAATCTGTAAGTGGCAATAATGATTGCACCCGCCTGATAGCATTGTTTTGAGGATGAAATGACGCAATGCCTGAAAAACACCCAGCACAGCGCTAAATACTCAATAAATGCTGGCCCTTGTTATTTCCTATACGGAGTGGATGGTCTCTTAAAGAGTAAATCAGACGTGTCCAAACTGGCCCAACCACCAACGGGAACTCTGAATAGCTTTCTACGCTGGAAGGGGAAAACATGCTATTAATGTTACTGATGGTATCATTTAAAGGTAATGCATCCCTTGAGGGGGTAAAAAGGTGCTCCACTGGAATGATGACAGATAAATGGATTCCAACTAGCATCTTAGAAAACCTTTGTAATCCCTGAAAAAGTTGATATGACTGTTGTGTGAAGAGAATATCATGGTACTTTGCTGAATGCTTCTCTTTCATTAGTATGGCTGAATTTGGGTGGGGAGATATGAAGGTTCTTGTAGTTTCTACTCCTCTAAAGTTTAAAAAGAGGAGAGGAATAGGGGAGGGGTGTGCGGGGTGGGGGTAGGGGCGGGGGAAAGAAAGCCCAACCACACAACAAAACACCAGAAACCTAAAATTGCAGTTAACACTTTAGGCAGTTGTTCCCATGTCTGACCTGGGCAGTCTGGTTCAGTTTTTTGCCATTGTGTCACTTTCCTTTTCTTGTTTAATTTGGAAAGTCAAACATTTGGCACCATTCATTTTTCTTTTTAAAACCTAAAGTATCAATATGTAGCAGATTTGTTTGGAACCCTGAACCTTCTGCTGCTTAACCTGTGACAACCCAAAGCAGCTTTAGGGCCATGTCAGTGGGAATCTGCTTGTCTTCTCACAGCACACCACCCCCATTGCTTGGGACTCGGGGAAAGTCACAGACAAAATGCCCCAGTTCTCTTAGGGTTTCCAGGGCCTTTCCCTGGAGCCTTAAGTATAAATACATCCACTTAAAGAAAGTGATTATCTTCTCAGGGGGTAGGAAGCCCACTTCCAGATGCAAATCTTTCAAGTGTCAAATTAGTTTGACAGACCTTTCAGTTGTTGAAAAGGAGTTCACTCTCTCTGCTAGGGTGAGAGAACCTGAAAGCTTGCTGCTGGTGTGGGGGGCAGGGGAAGGGTTGCTCAATTCCGAGCCAGACCCACATTGAGTGAGAAATCTGTCTCTGGCTGATGGCTGGGAAACCTGGACAAGTTTGCTTTTCTGAGCCAGTGTCCCATTCTGTAGAATGAGTACTCAATTTTTTTTTTTTAAGAGGAGCTTTTTTAAGGATGCTAATGGGTGGAAAGCCCCTAGCATATTTCCAGGAACATAGTTACAGGTCTGTAGCATCCAGAGCAGGTCCTAAAGATGAATGATCAGTTATATCTGGGAAAGAAAAAAAAAAAAAGACTTGATTAAGGGGTTAACACCTGAACTGAGTGTAGAATGATGAGCCAGTCTTTTGTGCAGACAAGTGAGTTGGGATTGGAAGGAAGGGTAGAGCAGAGAGAAGACATTCCAGACAGAAATAATATGGGAGATCAAAAGTGCTGCAATAGTCACGTTAGGCTAAATAACAACCCCCAACTCTCAGTGGCTTACAAAGCCAAAGTTTATTTCTCACTTATGCTGCATGTCCATTGTAGGTCAGTTGTGGTTCTGCTTCTCATCTGTTTTCATTCTGGGACCCACTGAGGCTTAAAAAACAGCTTCTTTCTGGGACAATACTGATCTCATTTTGGGGGAAAGGGAAGAAAGAAAACATGACAGAACAAATACTGCCCTTAATGTCTGCTCAGAAAGAGACAACACATCAGCTCTTATGCTGTTGGCCAAGGTAAGTCATATGGCCAAACGTGATGTCAATGGTGTGGGAAAGTATAAACCTCCTGTAGACAGTGAGGTCTGGCCAAGTAGGAGGGGAAGTCCAGAAGGAAACATAGCCAAGGAAGTGACCCAGAGGTAGATGATTAAGGGCTATGCTATGTGTCGGGGTTGAGCCTTAATCCTATGGGCAGGGAGCAGCCATTGATGGGTTTAAGTTAGGGTTTGACACAATCAGATTTTCAGGCTAAGTATACATCTCTAGTCAGGTGATGTGGGGAGATTGAAATGGATGGGACTAACGGCAAGAGATGATGAGGGCCTGAACTAATACAGCAGCCTCAAATCTCTCACTATCTGTCACATGACTTGAGATTCCACTACTAGAAAATGATTCATTTGGCACTTTGAGTGGCTTGTCTTGTTTATAAGAGCGTGTCTTGTTTACATGCTCTCTCATCTTAGAATCATTATTTTATTGTATCATCTAAAGCAGCAGTTCTCAAACTTTAGTATGCATCAGAATCGGCTGGAGGGCTTGAGAAAAGATTTCTGGGCATCACCCCCCAGAGTTCCTGAATCAGTGGGTCTGTGGTGTGCCCGGGAATTAGCTTTTCTGACAAGTGCTCAGGAGATGCTGATGCTGCTGGTCCCCAGGCCACACTTGGAAAACCACTGAACTCAAAGGAGAAGTTAAGAAGACATGGTTGAGGGAAAGATCTGACTAGAAGGGCTTAATGGAAAGAGGAAAACATCTAAAAGGTCTCAGCATTCTCCATGTGGCAGATTTGCTGAAGGCCAACTCTGCTGTGAGCAGTGGGGTCTGTAAGAGTGATTGAGTCTCTCAGTTTATATTAAATGGCAGATGCAGTGCTCATAGCGAGGAAATGAAAACTTGAGTTCAAGGAATTTGAGTACAAGAGTACAAGCGCTGCATGTATTCCCTCCCTTGTCACCCTGTCCTGACTCACCATCCTGTCACTGAGTATACAGCCTTTTGCCTGGCTCCAGGCCCTTCAATCCTGTCAGTGTAACCCAAGCCTGATCCATCATCACACTTCTTGTCATCCCTGTTTTAACGTCTACTGGAGCTGGGATTGCCACTGGGTAGACATTTGGCTGAATTTTAAAATAGGCAGCCCAAGAAATTTCTCGCTTCACTTGAGGTCACCTTCATGAGTAAACATCTGTACCATGTGATCATGCAAATTGTAATCAACCCCCCCAAGATAAGTATTCCCAAGAGAAACCAAGATCATCCATGGTTTGGCTTATACCAATGGGTGGAGCAAGTCACAACAATTCCCTTAACTGTGACTCACCACTCCTGAAATGAGACAGCATTCCAAAAATGGATGTTAAGGAGAAAATATGTTGGTGTGTACAACATGACACAAGAAATAAAACATAGTGAGGATTTCTTTTTACTGTATTTTTCTCAACACTGGATGTGGCTGAAGTTTGAACTCTATCAGAGTCCAGCTAATCAGTGATATGCCTGCCCAGCAGACACCATGTGAATGCATGAAATACTTTTAGGGTCAGCATTCTGAGTGCTGGCTAGCAGGTTAAAATATTTGTTTCAAGGTGGGATGAGCGTAAATTGGTTTATTGAGGTGTGGATATATTACAAGTTCTGACAATTAAGTTTGCGAACTCGTCCTAGCAAAACGGCTACATGCCTCATTGCTGAATATCACTATGCTCACCTTTGAAGTATTCCCCTTGGAAAACTATGCTCTGATGCCAGCACCTAGTCCACCCATCAAAGCAATTTTGAAACCTTTTTTCTGGAATGGCTATCAGAGCTGTCGTCATATTACCCTTGATATGCTGAATATCATCAAAATGCCTTCCTTTCAATATTTCCTTTATTTGGGGGGAAAGAAAGAAGTCACTGGGGGCCTGAGCTGAGTAAGGAGGATGTTCCAACACAGTTATTTGTTTACTGGCTAAAAACTCCCTCACAGACAGTGCCGTGTGAGCTGGTGCATTGTCGTGATGCAAGAGCCATGAATTGTTGGTGAAAAGTTCAGGTCGTCTAACTTTTTCATGCAGCCTTTTCAGCACTCCCAAATAGTAAACTTGGTTAAGTGTTTGTCCAGTTAGTACAAATTCATCATGAATAATCCCTCTGATATCAGAAAAGGTTAGCAACATCATTGCAACAAGTTCTTGAACATAATTGTCAAACCTTGTATACTAGAAATTCTATACATATTAAATTTGTATAAAATAAGAAATGTCTCGGTGGGCCCAAGCTATAAAACACAGTGAGTGAGATTTGAAAGGATCCTTTTCTTGACTGAGATTAGACAGAAAAAAAAAATGGCACTGTCAAGGTGTGCCCTTTGAGAAAGGAGAATTCCCTAGCATTTTACGTACCTCCGGAGGTGGATGAAAAAGCTTGGAACCAGAACCCTCTGTCCAGGAGTCCTGAGGCCAATTCCATTGATCAGATCTGTCTGTTTCCCTCTTGAGATAATTTCACATGACTTTTCCCTTCCTCCTGTAGGCTGGGCCTTTGTGCTACTTTCCCTTGGTCAATTCTGCAATGAACTACCATCTTTTCAATCTCAGGTCTCCAGTAAAGGTGATCTAAAGTTTCAAAAGATGCAACAGATAAAACCTTAGACGAGTGAGAGCCGGTGAGGGAAAGGACACACTAGCCAGGAGGGATTTTAAAATGCTGAACATATTTGTTAGAAAGTGTTAAATTCCCCCTTGCATAGCCTTTATCCAGCAATTTGATAATTAAGAAATATACATATCAAATCACTAGATAAATAGTATCCTCTCTGTATGTTTATATTGAATTAATGCTATCGGGTATTTTTTTTTTCACATCTCTACACATTTCAGGAGGTAGGTTCCTAGTGCTATTGCTGTCTTTCTGAAATGCAATAACTTGGGGAAAGTTGACCAAAATTCTGAAGACATGTAATAGAAGGACAGGAGTGAAAACTCAAAGTCCCTTGGATTTTTTTGTGGAGCCCCAACTGGCTCCATACTAATGTGGACTTTGCTGCCAGGTGGCCTCAGTAACAGGCAGGAGGGATGGTCAGTGTTCTTTGTGATATGTAGTCACAATGAGGAGTGTGAAGCTACTTTGCAGATTGTTCATGACCCAGGAAAAGATCTGGAAGGTGGCGTCACATGAATGGCATTGAGCGTCTTCTGGGTGTGGAGTTCTCAGGAAGATGTTAAGTGTACATTACAGAGAAGTGTAATAATGCTTAGGCTTCTGACACAGCCTCTAATCTGAGAGAGAAAGGGTGTAATATTTATGCAGAATTAATAACAGTTACACACCAGTGAAGCCAACTCTAGGCAGATAATCCCAGAGGGCATCCCGTGCTGTGAATTGAGAGACAAGCATGTTTCTGAGATTGTGCTGGGCTGGCAAGGTTCATGGAGGTACAGCCGCACTGGATTGCAGGTAAAGGTAAAATTTAAATGGAGTTCTGGTTTTTGGGGAATGGACCTGAGTTTACTGTAGTTCTGATGGGCAGGTCTGTGACTAGACATCTGCATTGAAGGAGTACCAAGTAGGAGAGAAGAAGGGAAGTCTGAGCTTAAAGTCTTTGTTTCTTGACTGCCATCTGAGCATCCAATCCAAATACTCTGCCTGCCTATATCACCTCCTGATAAATGAAGCCATTGCATGATTCATTAACAGATGAGTAACAGTGGACTCCGGTTTGACCTTAACATGTTTGTTTTATTAATAGGTAAGCACTTAGGAGCTAAGGACATCAAACCTCTTTATAAATAAAGTCTAATCCTATCATAAACTCTGTCAAACTGGCAGGCACCAGGTCTCTGTCTACTGGCAAAAGGACCTGGGAAGGTCAAGTGACTTGTTTGAAGTCAGGCAGGAATCTCCTGGCACTTCTACGTTTGCTGGTCCCACTGCCCCTGACATTTGGGGGTGTCCAGCTTCAGTTGCTTCACAGGTCACTATAGGTATGGTGGCACTGAGAACTTGGGGCCCTGGACATCTATCAATAGTTAAGAATTTCTTTATCTACATTATACCTCATGGGGAACCTCCCTTGTGACCCCAAGAGGTCTTTGTTACTTTTAATTTCAGGATGAGCTAATTACCCCTTTGTCTTTCAGGCTTTCCCCTGGCTCTCATTGAAAGACAGTCCCATTTTAGTGCTGTGGGTCCATGCAAACACCATCTGAATGAAATGGCATTCTCAGCATTTTTCATGCCAAATGCCAACCAATATAGCAGGACTATCAGTGGCTTTCAATCTGCCTGAACTTTGAAGTGAGACACTAGACCTACCAGCTTGATAGGATCACTCCATTTGAAGTTAGCTAATTGCTTTTAAAAAAAAAAAAAGTGAGTTGTTTTAAATGAAAACAGGTTTCATTTCTCTGTTTGCTTTAGAAACTGAATGTATTTGTCTTTCCTAACTTAAGTTTTTAAAAGAGAAAAAATTATAATGTTATGATTAAGTGGGTAAGGCTGGTGTGGACTTATTCAGATGGTGAGCTTATTCAGTTATGTATTGTTTACATGTCTACCCACCGCTGTCAAAAATACAGTTTTACTTAGGGCTGTGGACATCTAGTTAGGATTTTTCTCTAGCTACATTATATTCCATGGGGGCCCTCAGTTGTAATCTTGTTACTTTATTTATTTATTTTTTTGAGGGCAGTGTCACTGGCTCTCACATGTGGGACCCGAACCTGGGCTGCAGGCCTCCCAAGCCAGCGCTTAACCACAGCACCACTCGGCCAGCCCAAATCTTGTTACCTTTAATTTGAGGGTGAGATCATTACACCCTTCTCTTTCAGGCTTGACCCTGGCTCTCATTGAAAGAAGGCACCAATAATTAATTTTTTTCTACATTGTTCCTTGTTCCTACATTCCCCCGATTTCAGGCTCTGAGCAGTTGAAAGATGTGAAAAATTTTATTATTGAATTTATCAAAATCACTGTAAATAACTATCATTCATTGCGTTTTTACTGTGTGCCAGGTCCTCTTGCTGGCAGTTTCACCTTATCTCACTTAATTCCTACCTCAACTCTGTGAGGTCAGGAAGAGTAGCATTTCATTTTGCAAATGAGACAGAGGCTGGAGTGAAGTAATTTGTCGAAAGTTGTTGCAGACCTGGGCTTTGAACTCCTCTTCTGATCTCTTAGCTGTAGAGGCTGTGCCCTTAGTTACTGATGAATCTGGAAATGATTCCAAAGAGTTAGCGGGGGTTCTGCCTGCTCCGACCACACCCACAGAGACCCTGGTGGAAGGAAAACTCTCCTCCCTTTTGCTCCCAGTTCACACCATTCATCAGGGCTGCTGAAACACACTTCCTTCTTGTCTTTGCCCTATCTCTTCCTCCTTGACATTTTTGTTAGAAAGGATCATCTAAAGGGGTGGCTTGGGGACTAGGGACCTACTTGAATAGACTCAGCATGTCTCTCAGTCACTGACCATCAGCCTAATTGGCACGGGCAGGCCATGCCATCTGCAGCAGCTCCCCCAGCTGTGCCATCCATCACACTCTGGGGCCTTGGAGCTCACTTGCTCTGCTGTTGCTTGGTGTTCAGTTCTTGATCTCTGAGTGGGCCGTGGGAAGGCAGCTCCTACGAAGTCAGTCATTTGCTGTCCCACAGTAGACTCTGCTGGGTGACTTACAGCAGCCTACTCACAGCACAGTGGTCACCAGACCAGGGGCTTGGAACTCCTGTCATCTGGTTGCCTCTTTCTTTTCTTTTCTTTTCTTTTTTAAAAGATTTTATTGGGGAATTGGGGAAGGAGAACAGCCAAATTGTTGTCCTTCCATCTTAGTTGTGCAGGACACAGCTAGCTCAGCTCCCAAGTCCAGTCACCATCCGGCTGCCCATCAGCAGCTCGTGGCTGCTCATCTCAAGGTGTTGTGTTCAATCTTAGTTGCGGGTGGAAGTAGCCCACCATCCTATGTGGGAGTCCAACCGGCAACCTTGTTGCTAAGAGCGCATGCTCTATCCACTGAGCAATCTGGCCACCCATTTGCAGCTTAGGGTAGCTCAGCTCAAGATGCCATGTTCAATCTTAGTTGCGGGTGGGCATAGCCCACCCTCCCATGCGGGAGTCAAACCGGCAACCTTGTTGTTAGGAGGGCTTGCCCTCACCAGTTGAGCCATCCTGCCATCTGTTGGAAGCTCAGCGGCACATTAACTCAGGCACAGTCCACTGGCCCATGTGGGAATCGAACCGGCGACCCTGTTGCTCAGAGCTTGCGCTCTTAACCAACTGAGCCACTTGACCGGCCCCTACTTGCCTCTTTCTTGTGAAGAAGACAGAAAATGTGCATCCAGTCCTGGCAGGGTGCTTGGCAGAGGTGGATCCTGGCCATAAGAAAGCCAGATAAGACTGTAGGTTCATTTATGCACTTAGAGGGGACAGGTATATCTCATGGATGGAGGAGCATGGTGACACAGTGGTTAAGAGCACAGACTTGGGAGCCAGACTGTCTGGGTTTCAGTTGTGTAGTCTTGAGCATTATTCAATGTCCCTGTGCCTCAGTTTCCTTATCTAAATAAATGGGATAATAATAGTACCTACTTCATAGAGTTCTTATGAGGATTACACGATGTACTTGATTAAATGAGTTGTAAAGCACTATGAGATCAATGTCTGGGAGAGAAGTGTTACGTAAGTGTTTATCAAATCACACATAAAAATAAGGTGGTCATCGCCTGTGTAGGTAGACAGTGCTATGATAAATGAAGCTCACTTAAATGCTTTAGTAACTCATATGACTTACATGCAAATGAAATCTTACTAAGCCTACTAGGGGAATTTGCCATTTAATTTAATTTTTTTTTATTAAATATTTTTTTCAATTACAGTTGACCTTCAATATTACATTAGTTTCAGGTGTACAGCATAGTGGTTAAACATTTATGTAACTTATGAAGTGATCATCACCCCAATCAGTCTAGTACCCACCTGGAAGCATACATAGTTATTACAATATTAGGGAATTTGCCATTTTAAAGAATCATATGAGAAATGTGTTTGCAAACTGCCTTTTTGTAAAGTGAACATGAGAGAAACCATGTAAGGAGAAGAGGGAAGCCCAGGACGACTTGATATTTTTGACCAGGGCTACTGGAAAGATAGGGCTGCCATCATCTTGGGTGGGTAAGGGTTCCAGTAGAGGGCAGGGAGAGTAGCTGTTCCATTTGGATGTCTTAAGCTTGAGAGGCCTGTTAGACATTGAAGTGAAGGTGCCCCATGGACATCAACAGAATCAGGTGAGAAGTCAGGGCTGGAGACATCTGTGTGGTGACTCCAGCTGTAGATGGAATCTAAAGCCATGAGGGAGGAACGTGGACCCAAAAGTCCTGGGGAGGAACCAGGGGGCATTCCAGCTCCAGTGGAAAAGCCGAGCAAGCTCTAGTTTTCTCATTCTTTTCTTCGCTTCACCAGTGTAAAATGGAGTGGATTCCTCTTTGATGCTGGCATTTTCTTTGGATAGCTTATCACTTGAGCTCTGTCATGCTTGGACTTCCATCAAGAGACTAGATAGAGTGATACCACTTGACCTCTTCCTAGCTTCGTGCCTTTGGACAAGCTCAAGCTATGTACTTTTTTTTTTTTTTAAGATTTTATTGGGGAATTGGGGGAGGGGAACAGCGTTGGGGAACCGGGGAAGGGGAACAGACAAGTTGCTGTCTTTGTTTGTTCTTCAGTCTAGTTGTGGAGGACGTCGCCTCACTGGCCCATGTTGGTATGGCCACTGTACTCTTCCCAGATGAGGCAGATCGGTCGCCAGCCTCTGGATGGTCACTCATCGTGGCTATTGGCAGCTCACGCTGGCTGCCGGCCACTCACTGTAGCCTATGGCAGCCCACTGCAGCAGGGGCTGCAGCCTACACCGTCACGGGGGCTCGCACAGCCCAGCTCCAGGTGGAGCTGTTGTTAGCTGTAGAGGGCAGTGTCACTGGCCCTCATATGTGGGACCCGAACTGGGGCCACTGGCGTCCCAAAACCAGCTCTTAACCAATGCGCCACTTGGCTAGCCCTTTTTTTTTTTAAGCTGAGCCATCCTGCCACCTGTTAGCAGCTCAGTGGCAGCTCCGCTCGGGCCGGGAATTGAACCAGAGACCCTGTTGCTCAGAGCTCGCACACTTGAGCTAGCTCTTAACCAACTGAGCCACTTGTCTGGCCCAGGGCAAACTACTTTCTGAGACACAGTTTTTATCTTGAAATGAGAGCAGGCAGTGAAAATGTCCATCTCAGAGGTCTGAGGTTTCAGTGAGTGCAGCTGTGTTAATGCTGTGAAGCTGGCCCGCTCGGTTTATCACTGAAATTCTCACCGTTCATGCCAGTGTGTGTGAATCGAGGAGCGGTGACAGCTCACACATTTTAAAGCCCTTTGAATTTTCCCTGAACTGGAAACCACATTTTTATTCAGCCCATACTGCTACTATTTTCCTTCTTTTTCTTAAAAATAAAAGATGGTGGTTAAGGAGATACTGCAATAAATTCCACACACATACGTCAGCCACTTATGCTTCTTCTGTAATTGAAACACTACATCCAGAGATCAAGCCTGGCCTGTGTGTGTGGCAATTAGTACATCAATCACAGATGCACAAGCATTCAGAGACCTGAAAGCTGAAATGCAGAAAAAATGAGTGTTTCAATATCGTATAAACTAACCTCTTAGGTGCTCTTTACCACTGGGCTATGTAAGAAGGTTCTCACTCTTTTCTAATAAACTCACTGAACCTCCCCACTGCTTGAAATTCAAGTTCTACATGTGGTTGGAAAATGCATCTAAGACACTTGATTTCACTCAGCAAATAATATGATTCTGTTTTTTTTAAAAAGTCTCCCTCTCAAAGCGCAAGAATACAGATACGGAGACGCAACTCCTGAAGTCTTGTGTCTCAGTTCTCTAATTAGTATGTCTGCTGTGTTGCGTTTATGGTTTCTGTGCTTTGAATTTGTGGCTTTTCTGTTTTGCAAGAGTTACTGTCAGGGAGATGTCTACCAAAAAGAAATACTACTATTACTGGTGGCTGGAGCAAATATACGTAACGGTGTGATTGGTTTCTAAATCTCACCTAGAATTTTTGAGAAGCCTTTTCCAGATGGAGGTGGGTGGTGTGAGGGCTGAAAGAAAACATTAGAAATACCGAAGCAGAAAAATTAATAAGAAAGAGCTTCCAGTGATTAAATTTTTCTTTCTGGTCTTTCAGGTTGAGGAAGTAAAGAGAATAGGCATAAACTGTGGGAAATTTCCACCAGCTTGGAAAAAACAATAGACTAAATAATCCTTAGCTATGAGAGATGAGAGCCCAGGGAGTCACAAGGTCAAAGGATCCTGTCCCATTTGTTTGTGGTGACAGCCTCCCCCACCAAAAAAGGAATGCCTCGCCCTTAAACAATAGAAGTGTCCCTGGGAAGCTGAAAAGGTACATGCAGAGAGAATTTTTAGAAATCAGCTCTTTTCAGAAGGACACCAGTCGTGATGCTTTTCTATATGTTCCAAATTTTCCTTGGTGAGAGCGGATACCTTCTTTCATTCAATATATGTGAGTAGATACATAGATATAAATTAGAAACACAAATTTAAAAGAAGGAAATAACACTAGGAGTACGGATCTAGGTGAAGTGCCACCACTTAAAGTTGCTGAGTTGCTCACATTTTTTTACAGTGTGGGGAATTATTTTGTCCTACAAGTCATCCCACTTCCTAACATATCTGCTTTCTAAGTTTACAATCTGTAGAGAAGGATCCAGTGTCAACAGTGCCTGTCACCCATCAAAATTCAAGATCCTGCTCTATGAAAGCAGAGCCAGCCCTCAGTCAGTACTTATTTATTTGAGTGTCATGCGGTGCCAAGCCCACCCAGTGTATCCCTGCTCCTGGCGGCTGCCCCTGGCAGTTGGAGACACCCATGTGCCTTCAGGCAGTAGACGTGAACTTGGGATGTTTCTTGTTTATGAGGGGCCTGCTTCAGGAGGATAATATTGTAATCAGAGGGGTCCTGCTGAAGCTGCAACCCCTGAGGCCTGCTGGGGCATTTTAGTGTTTGGCTGGGTTGTTTTGGTTTTAAGCTTGTGTATGTTTTGTTGGGGGAAGAGGGAGGGGAGGGCTTCTTAGAAAAGGGAAGGAGATATCCTTCACATTACTGAAAGCGGAAATAAGGAATTATCAGTTCAGGGTCAGTAGAAGCCACAGTGCCTGGTTTCCTTCTGCGGCGCTCCTCTGGAATGATTCTGTTTTGTTTGGAAAGATCTAAAAATGACATGAGCGAGATGAATTGTTCTAGGGTGGAGCTTTCAACAGGGAGTCCAGCAGTCCCCAAGGGACTCACCAAGGGGCTTTGGGAAAGGTGTCTGTGAAGCAACTAAAATTATTATAAATAATGTTGCATCTATGTGTATTTTCTGGGAGATGAGGGTCTCTGGCTTAAATTATATCTCAAAGAGATCCAGAGATCCACACTTTAAAAAAAAAGAAGGATTAAGAAACGGTTCCAGGGGAAGGTGTTCAAGTTTGAGTTGTGCATCCAGGCCTTAGCCCTAACTAGAGATCACTTCCCGATGGATGACACGTGTCTGTAGTGGGAGTATCAGTGCAAGTGTGTAAAACATCTTAGGTGCATCCACAGAAGCCCGTGCTGCAGAAGGATGAAGAAGGTTGCAAGTGCCAGGAACCCAGAAATGCACAGCCCCTGCTCTTCCGTCTAATGCATCCTCTCTCCTCTCACTGTGGTCCTGGAGCCGATGCAGAGCTCCTTTAACTGCATTCCCTGGAGAGTTTACTGGTTGAAGTGAACACTAATATCTCCTCTGGGTGCTAGGCAAACCAGGTTGATTTTTCCTTCAATGGAAGGTTGAATTTGACCCTGCCCTCCAGGATGGTGACAAGAGAAGGCGTTTATGGTGAACTCCCAGTGGCTGTTTATCCTGTGCACGATCTGTTAATGTTGACCTTCCTTCCCACCCTTGGTTCTTCTTTCTCCCCTAATTGTACATTCTCCCTGTGTGACCTATTCTAAACCCATGGCTATCAATGACCCGTCAATCTATATTTTCAACACTCACCTCTCTTCTTCTGAGCTCTTGATCTCTCTATTTAATAGGCCCCATAGACATCTCCCACAAGCCCATTAAACTCACTAGGTCTAAAACTCATCACATCCCTACCATCCCTCAACCATTCTTCCCCCTGAAGTCCTTATCTTGGTGAATGAACAAAAGTTTATCCAGTTTTCCAAGGATCTTTTTCATCCACCCACCACACCAATACTCCCTCAACCTAAATGAGCCCCAAATAGACTTTATCCCCATGTCTTGTCTGTCTTACATCTTAAATGGCTCATAAAAAACATCCCTCATCTTGAGATACTTGATCACTATAATTACTAGGGGCTCTTCCCACCCTCCAGTCCACCATCCTCATTGCTCCCGGAATATTTCTAAAATACAATTGAATCATGTTATATCCTCATTTAAAATTGTTTAATTGATCTCCTTTTTGACAAAACCTGACCTACTCAGCATGGTCTGCAAGGCTCTGTGTGACCTGACTCCTAACCTTCCCAGCCTCCTGTCATACTACTGTTCTTCTGGCCATTGCATCAGTCAAAGTGAACTACCTACAGTTCAGAAAACACTGCGTGCTTTCCTTCATTTCCTAGTCTCTGTATGAACATATCACCTTTATCACAGTTGTTCTGAGTGGGGGCCTTATAAAAAACTATTACATCTTGTGCTTTTTTGTTTTAACTGACCCATCCTGCCACCTGTTGGCAGCTCAGCGGCAGCTCAGCTCGGGCTGGACATCGAACTGCTGTTGCTCAGAGCTCAGCTCACACTCTTGAACGAGCTCTTAACCAACTGAGCCACTCGGCCTGCCCTACATTTTGTGCTTCTTGATCATGGTAAAAACAGACATCCTCATTCTATTCCCTGCATCACCCCGTCCCTGCCTTGTGCCCCATTCCTAACACTAACCCTGAATCTCAGAACATCCCTGAATTCAAGCCTCATTTCTCAGCCCCATCTTCCCCTTACACTGCATCTTACTCTTATCTACAGATCCTACTGTTTCTCTGATACTTAACTGCAAGGATTGGGGTCAATGATGAGTGATGTTCAGGAATGGGGTTAGGCACAGGGGAGGTCTGGGGATGGAAGGAAGAGCCAGGGATGTCTGTTGCACACATTTTTTTGGTGACAAACCGTGGTTTTCTATGTTAACACAACTGTTTAAATGTGGCTAAGTAAACTGGCATCCTCTAATTAACCATATGGTATTGTCCTGTTTTGTTCTAATAGGTGCCATACTGCCTGCTTAGAATGCCCTTTTTCCCTGACCCCAACCCATTTCTGTTCATCTTTCAAGTCCCTGCCCAAGTATCACTTCCCCTCAGTGATTCTTCACTGACCCCATGAATGGGCTAGGTGTCGCTGTGTGTGTTCATGGCACTGTTGGGTTTTCCTGGGGCAGCCCTAATCAATTGTATTGTGATTGTTTATTGTCTGTCTCCCTCTCCAAGGCAGGACCTGGGCCTTAGTCCTCTCATTATCCCTGGAGTTGCACTAGAATATGCCTAACAGTAGGAGATGTTCAATGAATGCATGATAAATTGCTTTTGTGGAAGTAGTGTTTACCTCCTAGTTATTCTATTGGTATTTGGTTTTGTTGGAGAACGTGTGAAAACCACATAGGGCTTGAGACAAGTCTATTTTCCAGCTTCCAGGTATTTTCAAGGTCTTTGCAAATAAGTTTATATTAATCTCAAATTAATAAATTTGTGGAAAGCAATCGCAATTTTGCTGTGGTCATTCAGAGCATTTGTGGCAGGGTAGATCCCAGGAATTACCCTCTTTCTTGCCCCTCCTCTGAGGTGGTTCAGGTTGTGCCAGGTAAATACCAAAGGGCTTCCTCCATGAAGCTTGTCTTTGGGATTAGCAGTGTGTAAGCTGGCCCTGTTTTGCCTTCTTTTCCAAAGCTGTATTAAGAGCCATTGACCTTTTTTTTTTTTTCTTCCTGAGGGCAGCGTCACTGGCCCTCATATGTGGGACCCGAACCGGGGCCGCTGGCGTCCCAAGCCAGCACTTAACCACCGCGCCACTCAGCCGGCCCAAGAGCCATTGAACTTTAAGCTGTAATCATGGTTTATTATTAATTCCTTGCCATCAGGTTCCCAGTTCAGCTGCTTGACTCTCTTCCACTAATGCGTGTGGCTTTCCTTGTGTGTAGTCAGCCCCGAGCTTTGGCAATTCCGTGAGAAAAACGGCATGGACATCCATCCCCCCAGGAGCTACCCTCCAGTTAACTTCCTTCTGGGTTAGCACTGACCTTCCAAGCCTCCAGAATGTCTCCTTACAGCATTCAACACTAGAGAAACCTACCTTTTTGAAAATTCCCTCTTGCCTTCATGACCCCAGAGGCCTCTGGTTTTTCTGTTTCTCTGTCTGGCGTTGTCACTTTGCTCCCCGCCCCCACTTTCTTCTTTCTCACCTCCCCCCTCCCCCATGTGTAGGCATGCTTCAGTAGGCAGCCATCTTCTTTTGCCTAGCTTTTCACTTCCTCTATTGATAGCGCATTCATCCTTTTAGTTTTATATATCATCTTTTTTTGCAAGACTCTAAAATCTTTTTACCTCTAATTTTTCTCTAGGCTCCAAATCTATGTATTCTACACCCACCCTCTTTTTCATAATCCTTGGATTTCAGCATATCCCCAGTTAAAACTCTCTTCCCATCCCTACCCCAATTAAGTCCACATTCCTAATTTCCTTAGGATATTTCTTGGGACCTTCCCTGCCCTCAATTCAGCTGCCATTGTCCTAATCACCCAGGCCTAATTAGTATTTCTTTTTTTTTTTTGAGAGCAGTGTTACTGGCCCTCATATGTGGGACCGAACCGGGGCCGCTGGCTTCCCAGGCCAGAGCTTAACCACCGCGCCACTCGGCCGGCCCCTAATTGGTATTTCTTATCACTGTTGTTTCTTTATTCTGCTTGGTAAAGAATAAGCCTAAGGATTTACTTACCTCTTCTTTCCCAGTCAGGGTTCTTTCCTGAACATTCAACATGTGGACGGAAAAAGGGGTTCTATGGAAAGTGACCTCACAGGGTGATCTGATCATAAATTCCTACCTGGGCAGGTCATGGTAGGGAGTCATTCCCCAGGCATATAACCTCTTTTTTATTTATTTTATTTTTTGTTTGTTTCGCCTTTCTTCTGCCCCCTCACCCCCCCCCCCCAAGCCATTCGTTGTTCTCAGTCTAGTTGTGGAGGACATCACTTCACTGGCCTATGTTGGTATTATGATCATTGCACTCTTCCCAGCTGAGGCAGTCAGTCGCCAGCCATCAGATGGCTGCTCACAGCAGCTCACAGCAGCTGCCGGCCACTCACGGTAGCGCATGACAGCACAGGCCGTCCACGGGCCACTCACCGCAGCCCAGCTCCAGGTTGAGCCGTTGTTCACAATCTTAGCTGTAGAGGGTGCAGTTTACTGGCACAGCTTACTGGCCCATGTGGGAATTGAACTGGCAGCCCTGTTGTCCAGGGCTCTCACTTTTACCAACTGAGCTATCTGGCTGCTTGACATATAACTTCTTTAGTAAAAGGCTTATCTCTGCCTTAGCCAAGTCCTGTCCATTGTTTCTGTGCATCTAGGTTAACACACCTTTGAAATAAACTGTAACCACCCTCAGAGAGCACATAATCTTGTTCATTGTCCTGTAATCCTGTCCCCACCTTACTTCCTCCCACCTCCATGTCATCTTCCTTAATTTCAAATGCATAAAAGAAGTGGCAAAACTGTTATTCTCTGGTGCATTTGCGATCTTACTCTCTGGCAAATTTTGTCAGTTTGACTCAAATTAACTCTTACAAAAATTTTCTACAGGTTTGGACATTTTTTTTTTTTTTTGAGGGCAGTGTCAGTGGCCCTCACATGTGGGACCCAAACCGGGGCCACTGGCTTAACCACTGCGCCACTCGGCCGGCCCATCGACATTCTTACATTGACACACATTTCCCTGCTCTTTCTTAAGTGCGGATGGTGGGGTCGGGGAGCGTGTGTTGTTGCTGGGCCGCTGGATTGCACCGTTCCGGGAGCAGCATTCAGACAAGTGGGCGCTATTCCCATTGCCTCCTCTGTGAATGGCGTCTCCCGAGTTGTGCGGTTCTGCGCTGTGGGAGCGTTAGGGTGGGAAGCGACATGGCGTGCTGGCGAGATTTTCTGGGTGGGAGGGATGCTGAAGACTAGAGTGGCATGGAAAGAGTTAAGGGAGTTGGCAGTTCAACCCAGGAGGAAAGGTTCATTTCTTTGAAAGAAGGAAGGACTGGGAAATAGTTTTTCTCTTTGTCCTCTACCTGGGGGAATAAAACTCTGCCAAACAAATCTACATTGTGCTAACTTCATGGTGGAGCCACCCACCAAGCAGGAGATCCATGGCCTAGAGCTGTATTTCCCTCCAATTCCTGTTACTCTTGGCATAGGGAGCACTGGCAGGAGCTTCTAAAATGAGCTTCCGTGTTCCTGAAGCTGTACTGATACAATGGGATGATCTCAGACTCTCTTGTCACAATTGGACTCCTTCAGATATGGTTTCCATATGGCCCAAAGAGGTCGGTGACAGCGCTGGTCACTCTTCTGCTCCCTGTGCATTGAAACAGCACCGGTGATTTGGACACATCAGTGCTGGGACCCCTTGTATCTGGGATACAGACCTTGGCTGGTGGTCTATATCAGTAATATCCGCCGTTCATATACCCTGGGAGCACCCAGCCAGGCAAGTTGCTGCCTTCAGCTGCAGGCTGCGGTACACACTCCACGGACACTGCTCACATAGATGACCATACAAATGGGCTTCCCCAGTTGTCCAGAGTGGTGTACCTGCATCCCATACCTTCTTACAAGGCTTTTCCAAGCCAGCCAATGCCTGGCTTCCAGCTGACCAACTGTTTCCTGTCTCAGGCTGAAGCTTATCCCACCACTTCCTTTTACCCTCAAATTTCTAAGATCTCCCCCTTTTTTCCACTTTCACTTCCTGAATGCCATAACCTCAGGAATGAAATCAGCAAGTTCCTGCTTGTTTCTTTACCAGGCTAACCCCTACTTATCCTATATTAGTAGAAGTAATGATGTTGAGAGAGAACATTAATAGAGCACTTATTATTCATTTGGTAAAAGTCTTACATGCAGCTTTTTTTCTTTTCTTTCCATCCTTATAGGAATCTCTGAACTAATAGGTGAAGTTCAGGTTTAGAGAGTTTGAGACATTCCTGTGATGCAGCTAATATGATGCAGGCAGACTTGGCCTGCCTGACTGCATAACTCAGTGCTCTGAATCAGTGGGAGGTTCGTCTGCCTAAGACCCAGGTTAGACACAGTCTCCCCCACCCCACCCCTGCCACCATTGGCCATCCTCCATAGTAATCCATGTTGTCATTCAAGTTCGGGTCCTCTTAGAGGTAGCGGACAGAGACCTAACGTTCTTCCCTTTTCTGAGGTTCCCAGTATATTAAAGACTGAAAAGGTTTCATAGACTAGTTTGAAATCAGGGCGTGGGATACCTCCAACTTTGTTCTTCTTTCTCAAGATTGCTTTGGCTATTTGAGGTCTTTTGTGACTGCATATAAACTTTTGGATTGTTGGTTCTAGTTCTGGGAGGAATGACCTTGGTATTTTGATGGGGATTGCACTGAATCTGTAGATTGCTTTGGGTATTATGGACATTTTAATGATATTCTTTCAATCCATGAACACAGTATATCCTTCCATTTATTTGTTTCCTCCACAGTTTCTTTCTTCATGTCTTATAGTTTTCAGTGTATAGGTGTTTTACCTGCTTGGTTAAATGTATTCCTAGGTATTTTATTATTTTTGATGCAGTTGTAAATGGGATTGTTTTCTTAATTTCTACTTTTGATCATTTATTGTTAATGTGCTAGTATAGAAATGCAATGGATTTCTGTATATTAATTTTGTATCCAGCAACTTTATTGAATGACCATATGTTTTTTTCCAAGACAGGGCTAGAAAAATATTATGGCCTTCTTTGTATATTTGCATTTAACCAAATTAAAACCTGTAATGTATACACATAGAAACCCATAATGTAATATAATTTTGCTACACACAAGATAACTATAGGAGTTATAAATGATATTTATTGAACTCTTTATGCAGAGCTGTTTGGTAATGGGACATGAATTTAAAGTTGTAGGAGGCATACCTTTCCATCCCTTCAGTATATTCCTGTGACTAAATGTGTACTTTCATTTAAAAAAAAAATTTACTAAATTTATTGGGGTGGCATTGGTTAGTAAAATTATATAGGTTTCAAGTGTACAATTCTATATATAATACATCATCTATATATTGCATTGTGTGTGCACCACCCAGAGTCCTTCATGAGTATGAGGCCATGACTAATGGGTTTTTCTGGCTTCTGTATTATCTGTTTCTCAATCCCTAACATCTAGCAGAGTCAGGGTTTACTTAGCACATTGTAGGCTCTTAATCCTGTTGGTTGGTTGAATAAATGAGTCAGTGAATTGTGTGAGAAACAGTCTCTCCTCATGTCTGTTTCTGTCCTTGTGGAATCACAGGATCCTAGGACCTGAATGGAGTCTCACTGTGCCGCCTCCATCCACATGGCCCAAGCGTGTGAAAGTATCCACCACGCCTTCTTTTTCTACAGTCTCTCACTGAATGAGTGGATCCATTCCGTACGATAACTTACAAATTTGTATCTCTAGCCTTGATCTCGAGATTCGCATGTCTGTCTGCCTAGTTAACATCTCTCTTGGTTGTCTAATAAGCATCCCAAATGCATCATATTAAAAAGAAATGCTTGGGCCGGCCGAGTGGCGCAGTGGTTGAGCGCTGGTTTGGGAAATCAGCGGCCCCGGTTTGGGTCCCACATGTGAGGGCCAGTGACACTGCCCTAAAAAAAAAAGAAATGCTTATTTTACCCCTAAATTCTGACTCTTTCTCTTAATCCTAGTCAATGGCAGTATTCTCCACCCAGTCGTCACTGTTCGTCCTTTGCCCTCCTCCATATGGCGTCATCCATCAATAAGTCCTGTAGATCCTACCTCCAAAACATATCTCAGCTACCTCTGTGACTTTCTCTTCATTGCCCCCATCCTCATTCCAGGCACTATCAACGTTTTTTCTTGATGAGATAAACCACTTTAATTTTTAATGTTTCTGTTATTTAAAATTACAGTGTAACTAAGTAATATTAGTTTTATGATTTTAAAATTTCCCTGTACCTTTATAATCAACAGTAAGAGTAGTTAATGTTTTGACAGTAAGTTTTAAAGGTCACAAAACAATCCTGTTTTTCCCTTTGATTTTTTTTTGGTTTGTTTTTTGTTTTTTTTTTTGAGGGCCGTGTCACTGGCCCTCACATGTGGGACCGAACTGGGGCTGCTGGCTTCCCAGGCCAGCACTTAACCACCGCGCCATTCGGCCGGCCCTCCCTTTGATTTTTGAAGATTGCTTTGCATAGCTTCAGCTTGCATGGTCTTTAATAAAGTAAATGATTTTTATTTTTTTATTGTTTTAAAATACATATGGTATAAAATTTTACCATCTTAACCATTTTTAAGCATACAGTTCAATGACATTAAATACATTCACTTTATTGTGCAGCCGTCACCACCATCCAACTCCAGAACTCTTTTCATCTTTCAAAACTGAAACCCTGTCCCCATTAAACAATACATTTTCCCTGCTTTCCCACCTACCCCAGCCCTTGGCAACCACCATTTTACTTCAGTCCCTATGAATTTCACTACTCTAGGTACCTCCTATAAGTGGAGTCATACAGTATTTGTCCTTTTGTGACAGGCTTATTTCACTTAGCATACTGTCCTCAAGGTTCAACCATGAAGTAGCATGTGTCAGAATTCCCTTCCTTTTTAAGGCCAAATAGTATTCCATGATATGTGTATGCTACATTTTGTTTATCCATTCATCCCTTGATGGATATGTGAGTTGTTTCAGGCCACCGTCACTGTCTTTTGTCTCAACTATTACAGTAGCCTCCTATTTGTTCTCTCTGCCTCCACTCTTACCCTTTCCAGTCTGTTCTCCACTCAGCTCCTGACAAGGCAAGTCGAATTGTGTTGCTCCTCTTTAAATCCTTCATTGACTTCTCGTTGTGCTTAAAATAAAATCTAAACATCTCAGTCTGGCTCACAAGACCCGCTATTTCAGAAAATGGGCTGCCTTTCCAGCCTTATCCCATGCCCTGTCCTCCTTGCCTACTCTACTCTCAATTCAGGTGTTTTCTTGGTTTTGTTTGTTTGCTTGTTAATTTTTCCCCATCTCAGATTCTTTGTGTCTTTGGTTCCCTCTGCTTTGAATACTGTCTACTTCTCGTCCTGTCATGATCGGCTTCTTCTCATCCGTAAGGCAGTAGTTAAATGTCACCTCTTCAGAGAGATCTTTTCCTATTATCCATGTTATTCCTTGTCTTCACTCTTTATTGATCTGCAGATATTTTATTTGTTTATAGTTGATTTGTTTCAAACCTCTTTCTTCTCCTTGGATATTAGTCCCTTGAAGGCAGAGTCTCTATCTGTCTCTCATTTACTTTTCTATCTTGAACTTCTATCAGGGGTTTACTCACAATTTGTTGGCTGAATTAATAAATCTTTTATTTAAAAAAAGAGTTTGAGAGGAGATTCAACAATCTTTTCTACTGTTCCTCTCCATTCTTTTTGCTCGCTGTCTCTTTATCCCACCCATAAAATATTCCAAAGTGTTAACATCCCTCACTGTTAGGCACAGTCAATGGCATGATATCATCATTCCTGCTCCAGAAAACTGGTTGAGTGTTCCTTGGACTCCTGATGTTCAAAGGAAAGGTACCTCAAACTCTTCTTCAACTTTTTGCACCAAAAATGATTACCTTTCCAGCTTTCCCCCATGTCTCTGGAAAGGCTAGCTAATTTTGCAGAAGCCTAAGGAAACAGTGCAGCAAAATAAATTATTAATAAACCTGGGGACAGAACTCATGTAATATATTCTGAAGTGCTACATATCTAATTAGTTGTTTTTTACTATTCTTTATTTTTTACTTACTCTGTACTGTGGGTCATCATTGATTTAGTTGTAGTTCAGTCCCTTATCCTTATTGAGAAATTCTTTAAAGAAGGCTATGTCTAGGCCTCAAGATTTTTAGCTCTGGAGTAAATTCTCCTTTTTTTTAAAAAAAGATTTTATTGGGGATTTGGGGGAGGGGAACAGCGTTGGGGAACCGGGGAAGGGGAACAGACAAGTTGCTGTCCTTTTGTTCTTCAGTCTAGTTGTGGAGGACATTGCTTCACTGGCCCGTGTTGGTATTATCATTGCGCTCTTCTCGGTTGAGGCAGATCAGTTTTCGACCTCTGGATGGCTGCTCACAGTGGCTCTTGGCAGCTCACACCGGCTACCAGCCGCTCACGCTGGCTGCCGGCCACTCACTGTAGCCTATGGTAGCGCACTGCAGCAGGGGCTGCAGCTATGCCATCCTGGGGACTCACAGCAGCCCAGCTCCTGGTGGAGCTGTTGTTCACCATCTTAACTGTAGAGGGCAGTGTCACTGGCCCTCATATGTGGGATCCAAACTGGGGCTGCTGACATCCCAAGCCAGCTCCCAACCAATGCGCCACTCGGCCGGCCCTCCTCCTATTTTTTAACTACTACACTGGAACAGCTTGAGTGGCTTCTCTGCCCAGAGTATCACTTAGGCTGAATTTAAGGGTTGACTGCTGTGTTCTCACCTGGAACTCAGGTTCTCCTCCAAGCTTATGCCTGATGTTGGCAGAATGTAGTTCCTTGTGCTTGTAGGACTGTGTTCCCTTTTTCTTGCTGGCTGTCAGTTGGGTACCACTCTCAGCTCCTAGAGGCTCCCCTTCAGGTCCTTGAGCTCCATCTGGGCCTCCTGTCTCTGCAGCGGAGAACCTTCCTCTCACACTTTGAATTTCTCTGACTTCCTCTTCTGCTACCAGCCAGAGAAAATTCTACATTTATTTATTTATTTATTTATTTATTTATTTATTTATTTATTTTGAGGGCAGTGTCACTGGCCCTCATATGTGGGACCTGAACCAGGGCCGCTGGCTTCCCAGGCCAGCGCTTAACCACCGCGCCACTCGGCCGGCCCCGAGAAAACTCTACTTTTAAAGGGCTCATTGATTAGGTTTGGGTCACCCAGATAGTACCTTAATGTCAATTGATTAGTAACCTTAATTGCATCTGCAAAATCCCTTTTGCCATTCAGCAAGACACAGCCATGGTAGTAACATCAAGATGTGGAGATCATGGACCTTGTTTAGAATTCTGCTTGCCACCATTTCTGTCTCCTGTTTTATAATTAGAACTGCATTCACCTGCATGTATTAGATAACTTGATTATAATAGCTTAAACAAAAACATTTTCTTTTTACATAACAATAAATATAGAAATGAATGATTACTGATACTGATTTAGTGGCTCAATAACATCAGGGCCAATGACTTTGATTCTCTTAGACTTTCTTCATGGTTGCGGTATGAATAACGTAGCTTCAGCCACGGTGGCCATATTTGAGACAGGAAAAAAGAGAAAGTGAGAAGGGTTAGGGGTGTATGAACAATATCTGTTACATCCATGGGCAATGCAAGACAAAACAAAGGCAAAAACACTTTTCAGAACTTTCTTGCTCACTGTACTTCCATTTGTGTTTCATTGGCCAGAACTTGGCCAAATGGCTGCCTCTAGGTCCAAGGGAGGCTGGGAAAGCAGAAGTAGGCATTGTGGTGATTGGATCCACCAATAAAGATCCATCCTCTGGTGCTGGATGATGACAGGAAAGAACTGTTGGTGACACAGCTAATGCATCTGTTAGACCTGTTTTCTGGAAGATAGGATGTGGTATAGTAGAATAGACTTTGATCCTGTCCCAACTCTGTCATGGTTAGCTGTGTGACCCTAGACTAGCCAAGCAAACTCTCTGAGCCAGTTGCCTTGTTTATCAAGTGAGAGAAATGTCTGCTTTACTTATCTCAGTGTTACAATAAAAATGAATTGAAATAATCCATGAACTTCTTTGCATCCTGGAAAGATATACTAATTGTAGTTTTTGGTATAAAAATAAAAATGTATTTCATTGATTCTAAGAAGTATATGTATGTATATATAGATTTGGAAATATTTTATAATCTCTGAAGTTGGATGCATTTTACAGTCTATGGCATCTAAACTTGAATTAAATATAGTATAATAATCATGTTTTGCTAAATTTCTTGGAAAGTCTTAGGGTTATGCCCAGGAAATATGGCAACCTTTGGGACCCACAAGACTCTTATAGACTCCTAGGAAACTGACAGTCTCATGATGGTACCTCTGAAGTGTTAGACTAATGACTCTAAAATATGACTCTAAAATTATCCGCACCTACTCCCTACCCTCATACAGGCAAAATATTAGCATTCCTATTCCTGATACGAAACTAAAGTATGAGTTTACCGAGGTGAAATAAGCCAGTAACTTCTAAGAGTTCAAGGTACTGGAAAGTGTTCTGTTCTGCATATTTTAAAGCTTGACTTTCTACTAGGGTCATTCACCGAATATGACACATTGTTCAGGTACCTGCGGATGTCATTCAGGGTCACTGCCTCAGGAATGCACCCAAGATCAGAGGCAGCCTGTTTTTCTTGCCAAGTGTGATTTAGATCCTTGACTGTGAGTGTGAAACCAGAGTTGTTGGATAGCACAGCCATCGGGATTGTTTATTTTATTTTATTTTATTTTTTTATTTTTATTTTTTGAGGGCAGTGTCACTGGCCCTCACACATGGGACCCGAACAGGGGCTGTTGGCTTCCCAAGCCAGCGCTTAACCACTGTGCCACTCAGCCAGCCCTGGGATTGTTTATTTTGAAGAAAAAAATCACACAATAGGATATTTGTACTTATAACCTTGGGATATACATATATGTACGTATGTACATGTATATGTATGTATTTATATATGTGTGTATGTATGTATATGTGTGTGTGTGTGTATGTATACACACCCAAATAATGTGACTTAGAGGGACCAAGCGCAGACATCTAGAGATAGGGGTTCATGGTAGGTGTGATTGAAAGAGAGAAATAGGGTGGAGTTACTTTATGGAGAATCATGGATAGATACTGACTATAGTTGAAATACAACATATGTTCCTTTTGGAGTTCTTTCACATATGTGTTTAACTTAAGGCTGGGGTGTTCGTTCTACTCACCAATTTCCAATGAAAGAAGAGTAGTCAGTCTTTTTTTCATTTTTAAAGAATGAAATATTTAAATGTAAGAAAAAAATGCTAAAAAAGATAGGAAAAGCAAACAACCAGGGCCACTCAACTTTTCCCTTTCAGGAATTTCAAAGAACCTGTTAATTAAAGTGTGTGTGTGTGTGTGTGTGTGTGTGTGTGTGTGTGTGTGTGTCTGTCTGTTCTCCAGTGAATTCTGTTCAGGTGCTGTTAACGTGAACTCTGTTTTTTTCATAAAGGGAAAGAATTTACCACAAGGAAGAGAAGCACAGTTCCAAGTCCTTAATTTGACTTAGGTCTTTTTACAGAGTAATTGGGCCCCCCAGGCTTCTGTTTATTCTGAGAATTTATGAAGCAAGAAGTTTGGTTACTTTAACTTCCTGAATAAACTTTTATGATTTCCGTAGCACGCTATGCCAGAGGTCTCAGAATATAAAACCATGCTGGATATTATTTTGTATCATTGTTCTATGCACAATTCTGAGAGGATAGTAGATGCACAATAAGTTTGTTGAATATCTTGTCTTAGAGGAAAGCTCTAAAAAATAACCATACAATCCATGCGGTTTCATTTTTCTCATTCTTCCTTTTTTTTTCAGTTTTCCTTTTGACATTGAGATGCTTGTTCCTTTTTTTTTTTAAGATTTTATTGGGGACTTGGGGAAGGGGAACAGCCAAGTTGTTGTCCTTCAGTCTTAGTTGTGGAGGGCGCAGCTAGCTCAGCTCCCAAGTCCATTCACCATCTGGCAGCCCATTGGCAGCTCAGCTCCTCAGCTCAAAGTGCTGTGTTCAATTTTAGCTGCGGGTGGGCATAGCCCACCGTCCCATGTGGGAGTCGAACTGGAAACCTTATTGCTAAGAGAACATGTTCTAACCACCTGTTGGCAGCTCAGCAGCAGCTCAGTTCAGGCGCAGCTCACTGGCCCATGTGGGAATCGACCTGTGATGCTGTTGCTCCGAGCTCTCGCTCTTAACCAACTGAGCCACTTGGCCACCCGAGAAGCTTGTTCTTGATCAGGAAAAAGCCTTACTTTCGGGATTGGAATTGGCACTGGGATGTAGTTTAAAATCTAGTTTAAGATGTTTCTGCATAAACCCTAAACAGATAGCTGGGTAATGTTTGCCAGTAGCCTCAAAACCTAACAAATGGATGCAGAAATTTTCAAAGTGGCTTTCTAGTTGACTATATATGTCAAAGAGTTATAAGGGGAAGATGTCTAAATTCTCAGATTTAAATAACCCCTTTTGGATCACTAACCAAACAAGAATTATATAGCACAGCTAACCTACCAAAATAAAACAGTGTCTTAGCTCTGAAGGGGTGGCATTAATCCATATAGCTACATGAAACCCCTCTTCTTTCTCATCTGATTCATGAAAGTTCTATAAAACTTGTAATTAATATTTCCAGGACATCAGTATAAAATCACCCTAATTTAGATGATCTGCGCTGATCTTTTGTCTCTTTTTAAAAATAAACACAAGTCAGAAAGGAGTATTTCCGGGAGAGACTTCCAATTCTGGCTATAACTGGCAACAAACCAGTCCTACAGTAAAACAGTCAAAAAGCTGGATGAAATGTACGAGGTGACTCTTTTCAGGTATTGGTCAAAAGAAATCACAACACTTTGATTCTGAGAGAGGGAAAATGCATGAGGGTGAGCTCAAGGATCGCCTTGGCTCTCTTCCTAGGGAGAGTTTCCTGACTGAAGCTAGTATGCTGGAGTCTAATCCGAGCACAGCAGTCCTGCTGAGATTAGGAAACAGACAGTAGAGTCGGGCAATGGAAACATCTGGAATCTGCGGGGCAGGGCACTAGAAAGGAGAGAGTTACATGGGGAAGGGGTCTGGGTGTACCCAGGGAATTCTTGGCTGAGCTGGAATGCACAGGTGCAGGCTGAAACCATATGAAATTTATCAAAAAGTGGTGGCTCCAGGGTTGAGAATAGGACTAGATACCAGAGGTCAAGCAATACTGGGGGACATTGGCAGTCCAGCCCAGCTACTGTGGAAAGACCTCCTTAGCACCTTATTAACACTCAAGCATCCAGAAAAGATACAGAAAGTCTGTGTCTTAGGGGTAAGGTCTGTGCTTTTGAGCAGGGTTGGTAAATTTTTTTTTTTTTTTTTAAATAAAAGGCTAGATCCTGGGGCCGGCCGAGTGGTGCGGTGGTTAAGCGCTGGCTTGGGAAGCCAGTGGCCCTGGTTCAGGTTCCCCATATGAGGGCCAGTAACACTGCCCTCAAAAAAAAAAAAAAAAAAAAGGCTAGATCCTAATTATTTTAGACACTGTGAGCCATGGAGCATCTGTCACAACTACTCAACTTGCTACTGTAGAGCAAAAGCAGCGACAGACAATGTAAATGAATGGGCTTAGTTTTGTTCCAATGTCACTTTATTTACAAAGAAAGGCAGAGGGCCAGACTTGGGTTGTGGCATATTTGCCAGTCCCTACTCTAGAGTAAGGACTACTTTAAACCCACCCTAACAAAGCCTAGAACCAAGGGCTGTTGAGATCTCCAGGGGAGATGGAGTTTGGAAGCTGAGTCCTGTAGTTCTTAGGCTTAGGAAACACCTTTGGTTTTTTGCAAATCCTTCCAACAAAGTAGAACAAGCCTACACAAGATCAAAGTGAGCAGGCAATTTGAATACTTACAAAAAATCAACTGTCTGTAGAGAAAGATGAAATGCAGAATGTCTTAAATGTATCATGAACTATTATTAGATATACAAAGAAATAGGAAAATATTGCCCAAGTGAAAAAAAAAGTCAATTTTTGTATTGACTAACCCCCAAATGGCCCAGATGTTTTTTTGGCTGACAAAGCCTTTAAAGCAGCTATTATAAATATATTCAGAGAGCTAAAGGAAAATATTGTCGTAATGAATAAATAGATGGGCCATCTCAACAGAGAAATAGAAACTATAAAAGCATCAAATGAAAATTCTAGAATGGAAAAGTTGAATAACTGAGAAGAATAATTCACAGGATGAGCTTGACACTGAAGGTAATAGAAGAAAAAATGATCTTTTTTTATTTTTAATTTTATTGGGGAATTGGGGGAGGGGAACAGACAAGTTGCTGTCCTTATTTTGTTCTTCAGCCTAGTTGTGGAGGACGTCGCTTCACTGGCCCATGTTAGCATTATCATTGTGCTCTTCCCGGGTGAGACAGTTGCCCATCGGCCATTGGACAACTGCTGCTCATGGCGGCTCACAGCAGCTCAGGAAAGCGCACGCCAGCTGCAGGCCAGCCCCACTGCAGCCTATGCCGTCGCAGGTGACTCACGGCAGCCCAACTCCAGGTTGAGCTGTTGTTCACCATCTTAGCTGTAGAGGGCGCAGTGTCACTGCCCCTCATATGTGGGATCCGAACCAGGGCCTTGCTGCTCAGAGCTGGAATCCCAAGCCAACTCTTAACCAACGTGCCACTTGGCCGGCCCTTTTTTTTTTTTTTTATTAAAAGAAGAAATTTATTATCTCATAAAGAAGTATGGAGATACGGTGTCTCCAAGTAGAATAAATGCTCTTGAAGACAAATCAGTATAAGTGATAGAGATGGGAAAGAGAAATATTTGTGGAATTGGTAGCTGAATTTTTCAAAGTTAATGAAAAAAATGACATACAGATTCAAGATACTACTCAATCTTCAAGTAGGATGAATTATAAGAAAACCAGATCTAGACACACTATTGTTAATTGCTGCAAACCAAAGATAAAATCTTGAAAGCAGTTAGAAAAGATACATTATGATGGGGAAATAAGAATTACAACCAACTCCTCATGAGAAGCAATAGATACCAAAAGACAAAATAGTGAAGGAAAAAAAAAGTCAATCTCAAATTCTATGTTAATTGAAAATCATCCTTCAACAACAAGTTTGAAATTAAGAATGGACTTTTTTTAGAGCAGTGCTGTCCAATGAAAATACAGTGCAAGCCACATATGTATTATTTTAAATTTTCCAGTTGCCCCATTAAAAATAAGTAAATGAAACAGGTGAAATTCACCTTAAAAGTACATTTTATTTAATCCAATATATTATTTCAACATGTAATCAGTATAAAAATGATTAAATGGGTATCGTATACATTTTTGTTCTCTTTGAAATCTGGTGTGTATTTTAACACTGGAAAAACAACTCAGTTTGGACTAGGCACATTTCAATAGTTACCTGTGTCTAGTGGCTACTGTACTAGAATTGGATAGCACAGTTTCAGATCAGAGAAAGAATGAACATGTTGCCTTGTAGCCACATCGTCTCCCAACCTATCTTATACATAGTGTTTAAATTAACCTTCCTAAGACATTTACCTACTCAAAAGACTTGAAAGAGCTACCCACTACTTGGTAAAACAAGTTCATTTGTTCATTCGTTCATTCATTCATCCATTGAACCATTTACTCAACAAACATTTACTAAGTTCCAGACCCTATTCTAAGAGTTGGAGGCATCCACAAGATGCCCTTTTCTTCAGGGAGCACTTTGGCAGATAGTAACATTAGCAAACAAGTTCATTATAATTTGCTAAATGAGAAGATATAAGGGATAAGGGGCAAGTAGAATTAGTGAGAGTCAAAGAAAGGTACCATACACCAGATTTCTTGGTTGTAAGCAACAGAAACTGACTCTGACTAAAAAGGGGCGAAGGAGTCTGTAGCTGTGAAGAGCCATTGAGTTTTTAAGTAGAGCTGTGGCATGGGCATTTTCAGGTTTTAAGAAGACAACTCTGGCACAGTAGGTTGGAAGGGACGATGTTGAAGGCAGGGAAATAGTCTAGTATTAGTCTGAATGAGAGAGACAGTGAGGGGCTGAATCGAGGTATTGGCAGTAGGAGTGGGAAGGATAGTTTTAAGAGTTCAAACTCATTGTGAAATTTAGAGCTGCCACCGTTCCAATCCCTCTTTTTCTAGTGTATAATACCACTCCCATCCTCTTCAGATAAATAGAACGTCACTGTCAACTAGACGTGCCATTCCTGTTTCCCCTTTTAAGGATGCCTTTGCCTCCCCACTCTTTTACTCAGAGCCCTCCCTCCCAATTTAAGGTGTAGCTCATGACCACCTACTGCTCAAGCCTTCAGTAATCTTTTAAAGCCCTTCCTCCCTGCTGTTATGGTTTTGATGGATAACCTGTCACAACAGATTAGAAAGCCTATTGTGTTATTGTTTCATGTTGCTGTCATACCTCTGCAATCTACTGTGAGCTACTTGAGCCCAGTGATGCTGTCTTATTCTTCCTTGTCTAGAATGGGCCCAGCACCGAGTACCCAGTACATGTTCCTGATGATGCTGACCCCTGACTTTTGGGACACACTGAGGTCCTGTTGTGGCCGATAGCTTCCATCACCAAGTTCCTGTTTAGTAGAGTTTGAGGAAAATTAATGTCCCCTAGGTACATTTCTTCAGTCCCTCTCCACTCTTAAACCTTCAGCAGCTTCCCATGTCCCACTGAACTCTTCTTCTCAGCTGTTAAGGCCATCAACCCTCTCTTCCCCGTTTTCCCCAGTAGACACCCCAGCTCTCATCAGACTGAACTCTTCACTGGCCCAGAAACAAGCCCCACAAAGGTCTGATTTGTAGTCTTCCCTTCTGCTGATCGTCTGTCCCAGGGATGTCCTTACTCTTGCCTCCCAGTGGTACAGAACCAAGGATGTCCTACAGATCCCAGAAACCTGCCTAGTCCCTTACTATTCCAGCCCTTGCAGATTTCTCTGTAGCTAAACAGCTTTTCTGGTGTATCCTTCAGCAGGCAGTTATTCCCAGGTTTGTTTTGTTGGCTCTTCTATGTGTCTTCATCTCCCCAGCTAGATTGGAAACTGCCTAAGGATCACTATCTCAAAGCCAGATGCATTTCCGGACACACAGGACCCATGAATGCATGCATGTAAGAGGACTGAGAGAAAACAAATCCATTTCTGTGATGCTCATCAGCCAACTGCATTTTGCTCTCCCAAAGTTAGTGTGTAAGGGATGCTGAGAGAGAAGCTTCTCTCAAATAGCAACCTAGAGACTTCAGTGAAAGTCTCAGTGTCTCCCAGTCAATCCCTGTGGCTGATACTGAGTCACCACTCATTTGTGGTGATTTTAAGCCTCACTTTATGATTCACATTCTAAAACCGGGGTGAGGTTTTTAGAGAGAAACCAATTCCAATGTGAATTTAGCCTCACAATTATTGGGTTCCTCTGTGGTTGCCAGCTGCTAGCACAGCGCCTCTCAGGGTCTGGCATCTCATGACTTATTGGATGATGTGGCTGTTTCATGGCAAATACATAGAATCCATTTCATGGGGTTATGATACGGGGTTCTCCTTAATAAATTTGTTCCACCAAGCTTTCCTGGGACAACTCATTTTCCGTAACTGGCACATGTCTGGATCTGGGTTATGCTAAAAGAGGATAGATAAATCTTTGGGGTTCTTCTTTCATTATACTTTCTGATTAGTAGTCTTGATTTCCCAGCCTGAATGTGCCTGTGTTTGTAAAAAGGATGTTGAACATTTGACTCCACATTTAAGGGAATCCTCTAAAACTGACTGGAAGGGGAAATCACTAAAACCGGAATGTGTGAATGACAGAAATGGGATGGTTTCATCAAGTTTGCATCTAGTCCCAAGCTTTCCACTAATGATCTGCATGACTTTGGGTGAGTCATTTAACAACAACACTGATGGCTGTGGCTGACATTTATAAAGAGCTGGAATGGGGCCTGGCACATAGTAAGCCCTATGTGAGGTCACCTGCTATTATCATCATTGTCGTTGGTACAGAAAGTTTGTTACTCCCAGTACTAAGCACTTTTCATCTTTAAAACCTGAGATCTGGACTATTGGTCTTTAAATCCTTGGAGCTCTAAAGTTTCTAAAGATTTTCCCCATTACCTTCACACCTTGCCTTGTCTTGTTCCCCAGGCCCCTCCCCCGTCTTCCCACCCACAGTCACCCTGCGAATTTCCCTGGATTGGGTACACCATCCCAGGGTCTGCAGGATGTCTTCCCCTTTGAGCTGTGGTGCGGCTTGTGTCAGCACATGGATTTGTAGTGTGGCTTGTTGTTGTTGTTGACCCTGGTTTACATGCTGCCGTTGTTGGGAGAGGAGGCATCTGATTCTTCAGTTTTACTGTCGTACCTTGGCCTGCAGCCATCACCACACTGAGTGAAGTGAACATTTGGGCTTGAGAAAGGCTTTATGGGAGAAGCCCGTGGAATCAGCTCTTTGGGGCTGGGCTCTGCATGTTTCTCTGGTCGATCTCGTTTTGGAGCACTGCACTCCCCAGGCCGTTTGCACAACTCTTGTCCATGGCTGGTAAGGATCTTAGGTGAGGGACTTGGAAAAGAGATTTTTCTGGGCTTGGCGATCTCTGTACAGCTTGGGTCCCCTGGCAGATTTCCACATGGGGCACTTCATAGATCAATTCATTATGGTTCTGCTGTAATTGATGTTTTTAAATTACTTCAGTGCATGATAGTCTATATATGTTCTCTAGTACTTTTTTTGTGGCTGTGACCCAAAAATTAGAGTGTTTTGGCATAGAAGACCTGGGTTCAAGGTTTGCATCTATCACTTCTTAGCTTGGTGCATCTCACACAACTGCTTGTTATGGCTTCTGCGGGATCATTCTTTGGGTGGGATCTTATTATGGAGAAAGGAGTTCATTTGTCACTGTCCTGGGATATATGAATTCTTCCACTTAGAATCCTGGAGGAAACATCTTAGGAACTTAGGGCACCAAACAAGGACCTGGAAACAACACAAGTATTGGAGAAGTCAGTTACCTAAGCCTAGATTTCTCTATCTGTAAATGAATGATATTAATACCTATTTTACCCAACTAAAATGGCTATTGCATCAACTGAAGTAAAGTATGAAAATGTTTCTGAAAATTGTAAATTCTATACAAATATTAGTTGTTTGTAGGAAGTATCATACAACAAAACTAATTGTTTTAATTACTGAAAAAAAGCAAAAGCTATTAATGTTTGTATTCTGATTTTCCCTAGCATAGATTATTTACTGCAGGTAATAACATGCAGTAAAATCTCCTCATCATTTTCTTTTTATTTTGCACCAGTTAGAAGGCTATGAGTTAAATTGTTCTAGACTAAAATGAATATTGTGAGTATTCAGTTAATAAGAACTAATATTGTGCAAGGTAGACAGTAGCTCTTTTGCAGAAACACATTAATTCAGGTGTTATTAATTCATTATGAGAACAAGAGCTACATTCAAGTTTTAAAAGGACTTTAATAATACAGACAAAATTGTAAGTCTATTAAGTATCCTTCTTCATGCATAGAACATAATTGCAATGTGAGTAAAGGCTAAACTTTCATGTACTAATTCACATTGGCCTAGAGTGAAAATGTGTTTAACTTGCATTTTTCATTAAAGCAAATTTCCCTACCCCCTTACTCCAAATGAACAAGATGACTCCATTCCTATTTTTCTTGATTGGTAAACTGTGCGTGGAGATACCATCTGGACTTTGTTGGGTTTCTGCCAAAGATTTAAATCAAGCTTGCAAAGAGCTACCTGCCTAAAGCAAGAAACTGCACTGATTTAATAGGAAAGAGCATGCGTTTATTTCACCATCTGGTAAAAGAAAGCGAAAGTACTTTGAGAAATTTTAATTTTTGTTTTACAATGAGGACATTACACGATAGATAAACATGTTCCAAAATAGGATAATGGGGGATATTTGGAGATCTAATTGCTAAAATTTGTGTGATTATTTATAAGTCTGCTATGAAGGCACGGAGAGATCTTATGCTAAAGGCAGGTATTTCTGTAGAAGGAGGGGGAACAAGACGGGCACAGAAAAGTAAGGCAAATGGAAACCACCCAGACCTCCTTGTGAGCAGTGTTGGAAGCCCTAGATCTGAGTAGACTGCGTGTAATGTGTGATCGTTAATTTTTATTTTTATTGAATTATTTAATTTTATTTTAATTTTCATTATTATTTTTTTGGAAGCAGATTTCCGCTTGGCAGATTAACCAAAAGCAAGAGGAGTGAGTCTGTCTACGTTCTGAGTGCTGCCTTGGGCAACACCACTGCCACAGAGCCTCAGCCCAAGTGCCCCTCACCCCAGACATCACTCTGGGGTCTGCCTGAGGCCAGCAGTGTGAAGATGCGCAGCGCCTTCCTAGCATGACGACCTTGGACCATGTGATCGCTACCCACCAGGCGGAGTGGGTCTCCTTTAATGAGGAGCCGCCCTTTCCTGTCCCTTCTGAGGGTAAGGAGTGCTTTCATTCCCTAAGTGAAAAGATTGGCAAGGAACCACGGCTGCTTGTTACGGCTTCTACTTGATCATTCTTTGAATAGTATCTTAATATGGAAAAAAGAGCCAGTTTATCACTTTCCTGAGATGCAGATTCTTCTACTCAGAAGCCTGGGGGAAGCATCTTTGGAACCTTAGGGCCCCAAACAAGGGCCTAGAAACACCAGAAGTATCGGCTGCTTTGTTCAAAGGAACATACACTTCATACGTGTTTACACAGTGCTTTACGCTCAGCCCTTTTTGTTGCTAATCCCAATAGCAATTTGGATTTTCTCAATTTTTAAAGCATAGTTGTGAAGAGTGACAGGCTCTATAGCCAGATTGCCTGGGCTCAAATCCTGGCTTCATCAGGGATGAGTGATGTGACCTTGGGGAGATTATTTATTCAACTTCTCTGTGTAGTAGTTTGTGCAATAGGGGTAATCACAGTACCTATTGTGAGGGTTAAATGAATTAATATGTGTCAGGTACTAGAATAGTGCCTGGCACGAGGAAAGAGCTCAGCAGCTGTCATCCACAATCATGATGAAGATGGCTAAGTTGACTTCTAGGGAACTGCTGCTCAGGGAGGAAGACCAAGGTAGGATACAGGAGAGATTGCAGAGCCATGTCTGCTGGTTCTGTTCTACTACAGCTGTGACTGCCAACTGAAACCAACCCAGCTTCGTTTTACAGCACCTGGAAAGTGAGTTCACAGGTGTGCTGTCCAGTATGGCAGCCATGTGGCTACTAAGCCCTTGAAATGTGGCTAGTCTGAATTGAGACATCCTGTGAGTGTAAAATACCCACACTGAATTTCAAAGACCTAGTAAAAGTTAAGTATTTCATTAACAACTTTTATATCAATTACATGTTGGAATTTCAACATAATGGGTTGAAATTTATATTATACAAAGTACTTTTGCCTGTTCCTTTCTATGTATTTATTTTTAGTGTGGCTACTAGAAAATTACATATATGGCTCGCCTTTTATTTCTTCTAGACAATGCTAATCTAAAGGCTTTGATTACATGCAGGTGGACTCGTTTGGCTAGTGATGGGAGGAAGGAATTTCATATTAGTACTTTAATTTTTAAAAGTTTCATACAGTAAAATTGACCACTTTTGATATGCAGTTGATGAATATCAACACATGTGTAGATTTGTGCAGTCACCCCCACAATCAGGATATAGCTCTTTTATTTAAAAAAAAAAAAAAAAGGAATGGGCCAGCTGAGTGGCACAGTGGTTAAGAGCTGACTTGGGATGCCAGCGGCCCCAGTTCGGATCCCACATGAGGGTCAGTGACACTGCCCTCTAAAAAACAAAACAAAAAAAAATGTACTGAAGGCTGTTAAATGTTCCAGGACGAATAAAGTGATACAGAGTCAAGGGAAGAGCCTCTGCCCCATTCAGCTGATCGTTGGTGCAGAGTCTGTGGGTGGTAGCCTCTAAACATGTGTAATTAGCACTGCACAGAGTTTGAAGTCTCCATCTAAATGTCTTCAATTCAGACAGAAGCACTCCACTTCAGCCATACTTTCCACCAGCTCCTATTGCCTTTGGCTTTTCTCATCTGACCCAGTCATGTTTCTTGATTGGCCTCTGTAGGCATTTTTGCTTGTGACCCCCACGCACTAGACTAGGTGCTGGGATAAGAATAGCGAACCAGTCTCAGCCTCCCCTTATCATCTATGGACATGCTGAGGTTATCCTTTTTACACAGTATTAGGAAAACACTCCTTTGCGTAGACGCAGATGGGCATGGCTGTTTCTTCACCCTCACCCACTGTGATGGTGGGTCCTACGATCACCCCTGGCCCATCCTTTGTTTCTCCTGCACGAGACAGCTCTGAAGAGTGGCCTCAATCATGTGATGTGATGGTGCTGTCTGGTATGTTTCAGGGGGCACCGAAGAGCACCTCCCGGGACTGTCATCTTCCTCAGACCAGTCTGAGAGCTCCTCTGGGGAGAACCAAGTGGTGGATGGAGGCTCTCAGGACCTTTCCCACTCGGAGCAGGATGACTCCTCTGAGAAGATGGGCCTCATCTCTGAAGCCGCCACCCCTCCTGGGAGCCCCGAGCAGCCCCCACCTGACCTGGCCTCAGCCATCAGCAACTGGGTTCAATTTGAAGATGACACACCCTGGGCTAGCACGTCGCCAACTCATAAAGAAACAGGTGGGACAGTTGGGAGGCTGGAAAGGGTCCTGGCTTAGGTCTGTGCTCATCAGCTATGCTTTTCCGTGAAAGGTGTGTGGGGCTGCCAGGAGTTGACTTCACCTGCTCCAGAGCCCCAAAGCGCTGACCACATAGGAGAGAGCAGGCAGAGATCTCATCTGACTTAACTCAGTAAATAGTTTTTGTTAACATGAGCATATGGAAGGATTTATATGTTCTGGATCATTTCTAGCCTTTTCCCCTTTTCCCTGGTGTTGACCTGTCTTTGGAAGTATGCATATTTATTGATCTGTTAGGGACTGGAATTATACCTACTCAGCACCTAAACTGTAAGCTCCTTACACGTAGAAATGAATGTTTCTCTAAGTGTGGACCACCAACCATCTCTAGTAGAGTAACCAGTTAAACATGGATATTCTTATGTCCCACACCTCTTGAATCCAAATCTTTAGGGTAGGCACTGTCATTAATGGCAAGTCTCTTATTTTGTGGGGATTTAAATATCCAGAAGTGCACTGGGGATCTTAGTGAAGGTGGAGGACTTTCTAGGCCTCACCCTGGGAGCCTGGCTACTTATTTTATTGTGCATGGAAGCAAACCAAGGGCAACTGGATAACCTTTGGGACTGTATTAGTTTTCCGATTGCTGCTGTGATGAATTACCACAAACTTAGTGGCTTAAACAACATAATTTTATTGTAGTCCAACCCTATAATTCAGAAGGCCTACATGATGTCACTTGACTAAAATTAAAGTGTTGTCAGGACTGCATTCCTTCCAGGAGGCTCTAAGGGAGAATCTGTTTTCGTGCACTTTCCAGCTTCTAGAGGCCACCCACATTCCTTAACTCATGGCCTCTTCCTCCATCTCAAGGCCAGCAATATTGCACCTCTCTATACCTTTGTTCCGTAGTCACATCTTCCTCTGACTGACTTCTACTTCCCTCTTCCATTTTTAAGGACCCTTGTGATTGCATTGGGTCTTCCAGAATAATCCAGGACATCCTTAATTTAAACACATTTGCAAAGTTCCTTTTACTGTGGAAGGTAACATATGGGGTTTGGATGGACATCTTTGGGAAGACCATTATTTTGTCTACCACAGAAAGCTAATAGCAAAAAGCAAGGTTAATATGTTTTTCTGTTGGTGGGTTAAATGTTTTGCTAGTTTTAATTTTTTAAAATGATTCCTTTGTTTTTTAAACATGTTTTTAACATCAGTCAAAACAATTGTAGGACAATACAAAGCATAATTCTCCTGTATAATAAGCACTTCCATTTTGCATAATGATTTGCACATTAATGTATATTTTTTCATATTTAACTATCAGATTTCTCAGTGAATTGTTGGTGAGGGAGTCACGACACGCAAAGGAGCGTGGATGAAATGATAGGTCCAGGCAGGTTTCCCAGCCTGGCTAAAGGGAGCAAGTAACCTTTATTGGACACCTACCACTGCATGATAGTGGGTAGATTAAGCATTTATACCTGTGGCAAAAAGTTACTGTATGCTGGGCACCAAATCAGTACAGAAGTATGTTTCTCATTTTTAATAAGATTTATTTATTTATTTATTTATTTATTAATTAAGATTTTTGTTGGGGAATTGGGGGAAGGGAACAGCATTAGGGAATCGGGGAAGGGGAATAGACAAGTTGCTATCTTTTTGTTCTTTAGTCTAGTTGCAGAGGATGTTGCTTCACTGGCCCATGTTGGTATCGTCATTGCGCTCTTCCCGGATGAGGCAGATCGGTTGCCGGCCTCTGGATGGTCGCTCACAGCGGCTATTGGCAGCTCACGCTGGCTGCCAGCCACTCACGCTGGCTGCCGGCCATTCACTGTAGCCTATGGCAGCCCACTGCAGCAGGGGCTGCAGCCTACACCATCGCCGGGGCTCACAGCCCAGCTCCAGGTGGAGCTGTTGTTAGCTGTAGAGGGCAGTGTCACTGGCCCTCATACATGGGATCCGAACCGGGCCCGCTGGCATCCCAAAACCAGCTCTTAACCAATGCGCCACTCAGCCAGCCCAATAAGATATATTTACTGAATGCTTACTGTCTTAGGCACTATGTTCAATACTTTAACTACATCATCTCAGGTACTCGTTAGAGCAATCATATGAGGAAGGTATTAATATTGTATTAACATTACACATGGGAAAACCGATATATTAGTGATTTGAGAATTTGCTCAAGGTTGTGTGCTTGGAAGTGGCAGGAGAAAGCTTCAGCATCAGGATCTTGGAACAGCCTAGGTGTGTTCAGTGTTACATTTGCCTCCATCTTCCTGCTGTGACTGTAGTTTCCTCTGCACCCTCATTCCCAGGAGGCTGGGCAGGTGAGAGAGGGGTGTGTGGCCTTTCTCTACTCATTTGCCCTGAAACTGCCATTCCTTCCATCATTGACTATATTTGTAGCATTCAGATTCTTTCACATCTTGTTCATACTTTACCTTTAGCCTCAAAGATTGCTCAGAACTCTTTATACTATTGACAAATGGGTCAATTTGCTTCAAGTCTTCACCACTCATTTTTGCAAAATTAACTGAGGTTAGTCATAATTATGTTGCCCCTATCTGACTGAGGCTTGTTATTGATAATGGTTTTGACTTAATGTTAAAACCTTACCCTTGAAGGCAGCAGTTCTCAAAGTGTGGTCTATAGATCTCTGGGGTTTCCCAAGACCTTTTTAAGGGGTCTGTGGGGTCAGAATGATTTTCATAATAATTCTGAGATGTTATTTTTCCTTTTCACTGCATTGACATTTGCACCGATGGTGCAAAAGTAATGGCGAGTAAAATTTATGGCCACTGTGTACTTATACTAAAAAAAGTTAATTTCACTTAATATCCTTGATAAAGAAGTAAAAATTATTAAATTTATTAAATCTTGATTCTTAAGTATATCTCTTTAATATCCTCTGTGTCAAATTGGGAAATATGCATAAAATACTTTTGCTCCATACCAAAGAATAATGGTTGTCTTGAAGAAAAATGGATATCTAGAAAAAAATTAGGTTTAAACATTTTTAAATTAGAAAATCAATTTAAAAAATATGTTTTTAAATTATTTTACACAATGAAAATAATACCAAAAAATTTTTTTTGAACAAAATATTAGTATTTTAAAAACAAGATCTAACCAGCATTTGCACGACAACAGTGCTCTCCTCATCCTAATCCTGACCCTAGTTCCCATTATTTTTTTGTAGGTCTTCCCTCATTTACTTGCAAGTCTCCCCAGCACTTACTTAGTTCTGCCCTAAATCAATGGTGCCCACTTGGAGAAAGCTCTATGTTGGCTAGGTGACCAGCTTATATAAAATAAGTGTCCATCGGGTGCTCTTTAATCTGACAATATAGAAATGAACTGTCTGTCAATTTCTTATTTATCCACTCTTAAAAAAGTGCTTTTCTTAGCTTATTAATTTCCACCGGTCAGATCCTGAATCTATTTTCGGCTACAGCTTCAGTATATCAAACTTTTTTTTAGTATGGATAACACATGAATGAAATGGAATTGAGCAAGCAAGATATTTGATGTGTTGTATTTAAACATGCAAAAATTTGGAATCCATCGTGGATGCGGAATATGTAGGCCTGTCTCCATGCGTAACAGGTAGTGAAGTTTAGCCAGAAAAAAGGCTCCATGGGAACTGATTTTTGGCTGCATCCATCTTCCCAGTCACATGAGTATCACCAGAATCAAACTGACTTACCAATAATTTAGCTGCAATTTCTGAGTTTCTTTCCATTTTATTCCTCATGTCCTATGTGCCTCTATTAAATGCCCAGCACTTCTGATCAGACGTATTTGTGTGAGGAGAGAGGGGAAAATGTTCATCTTGGACCTGTCCCATGAGCTTCTTTGTGACTATTCTTTTATGAGAAGATTATGATCTTGGCCTAAGATAAATTAGGTGGGCGGACAAAAAAGGAGGATAAATGGGACCAATTAGTACCGTTCCTAGTCTGGGTTTCAAGAAGCAAAAAGTGGAGCCCTATTTAGGCCAGCTGATCCATCCTTTAACATCCTGGCTTGCAAAGAGAAGTTAGGAAAGAAAGGATAGTACATGCACAATACACACACACAGGGAGCAGCCAGGTGGAGAAATGTTACCTGGGATATTCCTCTTCCTCCCCCCAGTTCCCATACTCCCCCTCTCCATGGTTTTTCTGGCAGATCAAGAGCAAAAAAACAAAAGAATTTCTCTTTTAAGCTGTGCCACCTACGAATAAAGCCAAGGGGAACTTTGGATTTCAGCCTGGAATGGGAATGTGCTATTTGCCCTAATTAAAATGCAAGGAGGCTCTAGGCATAGTGGAGTTTGGGACAAAGAGATTGCCATTAGGGTAAATCTCTTATTTTTGTGTGGCATTTAAATGCTAGATGCTGCACTGACTGGGGAGCTTAGAGAAGGAAGGGACTTCTTAGTCCCCACCCTGGTGACCTGGCTACTTATTGTGCACTGAAGCAAACCAAGGTTGATTGGATAACCTGGAGTAACAGCTAGTGGCGAAAACAACTCCAGAAATACTTAAACCTATCCAGGGAACAATTTTCTTTTGGACTTCAACTAGGGCAGGATTTGAAGTGAGAAGTGCCATTGTGGTTGGTCTGGGGAAAAAGGAAATAAATTTCCCTCAGAAAAAAAAATATTAATAAAATCTATTGAGTGACAGATCCTTTTTATAAGGCAAGACAGCTGGCATCCCTTCTTTGGACCTGAGGATACTAAGATGAGAGGACATATAAAATCATGCCCCTTGAATCTTTCATAAAGATTGTTTCCTTCATTGAAACCCCTGAAATTTGGTCAAAGCCAAATGTGGAATTCAAATCTCTTTGACTTCAGAAGACCACTTTGGCTCAGACCACATTGATCAATATTATCTTCAGAAAGATTTTTATTAGAATCTTAACTGTCAAATACTTAAGATTTAAATTAGCCACAAGAATACTGTTCACATCGCCACTCTAAAGTTGTCATGTGATCGATCTGGGTTATGTGGTCAAGAAATATCAAGAAATTTAACTAAAACCTTGTTTGCTGAATCTTGAACTAAAGGCATAGCTATTTTGCTATAAACCATGAGCAGAACCAAAGTGGTTTGTTTTTTTTTAAAAAAAAAACAAAAAACCTTCTGGTGAATCTGGTCAAATGAAAATTGAATCTTCATATTGTTCTCCAAAAAAATGTTTTTGAAAATGAACCTAAACCCAGCTTGTGTTTGATTCACATTTGGGTTCTTTAGCAATAGTGTTTCTGAGTTTTCCTAGTTGCAAAAAGTTTTCCTAACTTAATATTTTTTTTCCTCTTGCTTCAAAAATCCACCATGCCCCAGGAAGAATATAGCAGTTAATTTACCTGCCACCGAAAATCTTCATAAAGATTCTCTTAGAGCAAGGGCTGATTTCATGTAGCATATGCGTTTCACAAGTGTGTGTGTGTGTGTGTGTGTGTGTGTGTTTAGAATATGTTTGCAAATGCATGCAGACAAATTGGCTGAAAGAGCAAAGTTCATCCCCAAAATAATTTTTTTAAAAATGAGGCATTATTATCAGCATGAGGCATCCTGTTCACTTCTGTTAGGCACTGACCTTCCTCCACGAACTGGGTGATTTTGCAGCAAGGCCAAGGCTGAATTGGACCCATTATGCAGATACGGCAGGATATGCATAATTACAAACATAAAAAAACCTTTTGTTTCCGGAACATTTGTCCCACAGCCCAAGCAATACACTTGTATTCTCTTGTGTTTCACATGTCTTCCCTAAAAACTTGGGCTAAGACTTTCCTATTGTGTCTGGGGCAAGCTAATTATCTGGGACCAGAGAAAGAGCCACTTGTTCGGGGGAGGACCAGAGATGATGTCAGCCGTTTAAGAGGGAGGCAGGGGTGACAGCTGAGAGACCTCATCCCTAAGAAAACTAGCCCATTGGTAATTTCTGTTATGTTTTTCATTCTGGCTACTGGGAGCCAGTGATGGGTGGGGGTGGAGTAGGATCCTAACCATTTGGTGACTCTATGGACAAGGCCTACTGCCCTTGCCATGCATATGCATTTCCCTCCTCAACAGAGGAGGTCTTCTTTTCTTCTAATACCTTGAATTGTTCTTCTCTGCTTTCTAATGAAATGAATGGGCTTTCTGGAATCCATCTGAGATAGTGATGTACTCAGGAATAAACTTTAACAGAGCCCTTCCTCCTCCGGGCCTGGTCCATCTCTCTGCTGGGCTCCACTCTGCCTGCTCTTCCCACCAAGCTCATTGCTACTCTTCCTGTTCCCTTGGCCCCAAGCGCTCTTCCCCGACGTTTTCACTCAGAGCTCTGCTCAAGCATCATCGCCCCCTCCCCAGCTTTTCCCTGTTTTAAATCTCTTTACAGTCCATGTCTTTACCTGCAAGTAGGTCATATATATATATTTATTTGTTTAATTTCTCTCTTCCCCATGAAGGGGAAGGGTCTTTGTCCACCTCATTTACTCTCTATCCCAGAATGTGGTACATGGACCTTCATAGGTGCTCACTTAGCATTTGTTGGATTAGCGAATGAAAAGATGCAACATGTCCTATATGAAACCTACTGTAGAATGGCTAAATGACTCATGTTTATGGGCCTACTGAGCTGTTAGGTAGAACTGGAAGGATGCCTTCCTCAGTGATTTTTTTTTTTTTAACAAAATAGGCAAGGAAACTAGGCCAGCCTCATCCCCATATGCCTTTTCTTATTAGCTGACTATTATCAGTTTTTTCTTTTTTTAAAAGATTTTATTGTGGAATTAGGGGAGGGGAACAGACAAGTTGCTGTCCTTTTGTTCTTCAGTCTAGCTGTGGAGGACGTTGCATCACTGGTCCATGTTGGTATCATCATTGCGCTCTTCTCGGGTGAGGCAGATCTGTCGCCAGCCTCTGGATGGCCGCTCACGGTGGCTCTTGGCAGCTCACACCAGCTCCAGCCACTGACGCTGACTGCTGGCCACTCACTGTAGCCTATGGCAGCCCACTGTAGCGCTGCAGCCTACGCCATCACCAGTGGCTCATGGGAGCCCAGCTCCAGGTGGAGCTGTTGTTCACCATCTTAGCTGTAGAGGGCACAGCGTCACTGGCCCTCATGTGGGATCCGAACAGGGGACCTGCTGCTCAGACTGGCATCCCAAACCAACTCTTAACCAACGCGCCATTCGGCCGACCCTATTTTCAGCTTTTGATTTCCCATTATTATACTCACAATGCATATACACACACACATATGCATATACATACCGTATACATATACATAAATACACATACATACAGGCATAGCATACACATAAAATAACATACACTTACATATACACACACCTACATGCATATACACACAAAACACACACATGCATTTTTTTCCTGGGGACTGCCTTAAAAAGCACACAAAATCATCCAGTATATTTTTGTTGGATCTAAATGTGCCATCATGCCATGGAGAGAGAAGAGGACTCTCAAAGATGGCTTTTTCCAGTTATCTAAAAGGGGCCTCAAAATATTTTAATAAAACTCTAATATTCTCTTTTTCCAGAGAACGTGCTAGCTCACTCAGGTGGGCCTTGTGGCCTATCTCATCCTCAGTATGGGACACAAAATACAACAAGCTACCCAAGCATGCATTCATTAACTAGTTCATTCATGCAACAAATATTTAGGTGTTGGGAAAGCAATTATGAGAAAGTTGGCCACAGTCCCTGCTCTCCCCAAGCTGAGGTTACCTAACAGTGGGGCCGTCTGTTCCGATGAAGCCTTCTCTGGTGAGATGAGGAGATCCCCTGGCCAGACCTGGGCCAGCCGCTTCTCATCGCCAACTGTGAAATAGCAGGGGAGCCACCCACAAAGACTGGAATTTGATCTATTTTGTATTCATGGATGGTCATGTTTACAGTGTTGGAAAAATCATATAGCCCAAGTGAGTAGACATCAAAGTATAAATCAAGGACATGACATCATGTATATACGTATTTAAAATTGTAACCTACCCAGAATCCCAAAGGATAAAGAAGAAAGAACGGTATTGTATTAGCTGTATTGTTTTAGCTGACAACTTGTATGTTTATTAGTCATTCAACTAATGGTGTTTTGCCCCCCCCCCCGCCCAACCCCCCCCATGTGCCAGTCGCTGTTTAAAGCCCCGTGGATGTAGCCGAATAGTCTTGCCCCATGGAGCATGCACTATTCTGGGTGTGCCACACCAGAGGTGTAATAAAGAAGTAGGCACGATGTAAGCATGTTGAATAATGTGGTAAGTGGGAAGGAGAGAAAAGTGAGGCAAAACAGGGTCAGGGAGTCTGTGAAATTTTACGTAAGATCAGGGAATGACTGTGTGGTCACTTTTGAGGGAAGAAGACTTTAGAGAAGTTAAGGAGTGACCCTGCAGAAATTAAGGAAGGAGTCTTCTAGACAGAAGCAACTGCCAGTGAGGAAGGAACTGCCAGTGATGAGTCTGAGGGGGCGCTGTGTTCCGGGTGTGTGGCTGGAGTGGAGGGAATTGGGGTGAAGAGCAGACAGGCGGAGCGGCGGTGGGGACTCAGACCACGGACACCCTTGGAGGACATGGTGAGGACTGGCTCTTACTGCAGGCGAGATGGGAAGCTGTTGGAGGCATGGTATGACCCGACTTACGTTTGAACAGGTAATTCTATTAAAGCTCTGTGGCTGCTATGTTGAGGACAGATTGAGACAAGGAAAACAGAGAAGCAGGCAGACCAGGTGGGAAGCCATTGCCGTGAGCCAGGCAGGAGCAGGAGGGTCGCAGGGACCAGGGTGGTTAGAGATGGTGGGAATTGATTAGATTCCAGACATATTCTGAAGTTAGGTTTAGCAGAAGTTGTGATGGACCAAGAGTGAGAAGGATCAACGATGACTGGAAGGTTTTGTTCAGAGCATCTGAAAGGTGGAAGGGCCTGGCGTGGAGGAGATAACAGGAACTTAGTTTCGGACATGTGAAGTTAGAGATCTAAGTGGAGATTCCAAGTAGCTTTGGACATACATCTGGAAATAGTAACTATCACTTAACCCTTTTTGAGTACTCCCTTTGTGCCAAGCATTTTTCCAAGTCCTTTGTCATTATTAACCTAGCCTCTTAAGAGGCCCCATTTTACAACAGGAGAAAACACTGAACTGATGGATTAAGTAACTTGCCCCAGGCTACAGGGCTGGATCCTGGTTGTAAACCAGGCAGTCTCTATCGGGGATCTTTGTGCATAATCTCATAGAAGAGGAGGAGAGGGAGATTTCTTTTTTCACTTATTTTCCTTGCTGGATGGATGCGGCTATGACCCATCTTGATGACAGCAACCTGCTGTGCTCTGGCCCAGCTCTCAAAGGCCTGGCCCTGGGGAGAAGAGTTCAGGCTCAATATTTCAACTGATTTTGTGGCTTGAAGACATTCAATTCAAAGCCTCAATGAAACGATTCATCCAAGATTTCTGAGTGGATAAATAAAGTATGTAAACCAAAGGAGAGCAGTTTGTTAGGTGCAGGGACTTTGCCTCTCCCAGCTGCATTTATTCTTAGTTTCTCTTTCAAGGGAAATATTGCAGTTTTATCTCAGAAATGTAAAGATCTAATATGAAAATATAAATAATTAAAATAGCTACCTTGCCCTAGTAATTGAAGTCTTTTGATGTGTGGTGTTAATAAGCTTTATTAGCTATTTCGAGGAACATATTTTAAATGTACACTAAATTATGTATTTTAAAGGTATATTAAATTTTTATTTTTTAATAAAAGGAGCATATTTTATATGTATATTAAATTATAAAGAGCAATAGTACAACCCATCACCCAGAATATTGCCACCACCCAGAATCCCCCATGATTCCCTCCTCCTTCCAGACATCCCACTTCACTCCCTGCTAGATCACCACCTTCCTGGGTTTTCTGATAATAATTGCATTACTTTTCTTAACAGCTTTCCTACCTACACATGCATCGAGAATGATATAATTGAGTTTCACCGTTTTTTGAACTTTATTTAAATGAAATAATACTGTATTATATAAATGAAATAATACTGTATGTATTATTTCATGGCTTGCTCTAATACAACATTATGTGAGATTTTTCCATGTTACTAACTGTAGCTATAGTTCCTTCAGTTTTTCTTGCTGTGATTTCCATGATATTAATATCCCGCAGTTCATTTATCCATTCTATTATTGATGGATATTTGAGTTGTTTCTACTTTTTGGCAGTTAAGAATGTGCTTCTAGGGCTGGCCGAGTGGCGCATTGGTTAAGAGCTGTTTTTGGGATGCCAGCAGCCCCAGTTCAGATCCCACATATGAGGGCCAGTGACACTGCCCTCTACAGCTAACAACAGCTCCACCTGGAGCTGGGCTGTGCGAGCCCCGGCGATGGTTAGGCTGCAGCCCCTGCTGCAGTGGGCTGCCATAGGCTACAGTGAGTGGCCGGCAGCCAGCGTGAGCGGCCGGCAGCCAGCGTGAGCTGCCAGTAGCTGCGGTGAGCGACCATCCAGAGGCCAGCGACCCATATGCCTCACCCGGGAAGAGCACAATGACGATACCAACATGGGCCAGTGAAGCAATGTCCTCCGCAACTAAACTGAAGAACAAAAAGACAGCAACTTGTCTGTTCCCCTTCCCCGGTTCCCCAACGCTGTTCCCCTCCCCCAATTCCCCAATAAAATCTTTAAAAAAGAATGTGCTTCTATGAGCATTCTTTTTATTTTTCTCTGAATATTCTTAACATAAATCCTGGTGAGCATACTTGTATATGCAACTGATTCTCTTGTATAAAAAGCTCGGAGGGGGAACTGCTGTGCTGTAAGGCGTGTTTATCTTCAACTTTATCACATAACATCAATTTACTTTGTTGTCAGCCATGTATAAAAGATGCTGTGGCCTCACTTCCTCATCTGGATTGTCATATTTTTCTGTTTTTTGTCATGGGGAGGCAGGGAGAAAGGGAAGTGAGGAGTAATGGTGTCCCATGTGGTTTTTATTTGCGTTTTCTAGATTATTAGATTTTCTAGATTACTAGGTTGCATTTTCTAGATTAATGAGGTTGAGTACTTTTTTTTTTCATTTGGGTTTTTTCCATCATAAAATGCCTATTCAAGTGTATTCTTGTTGGAGTCTCTCCCTTTTTCTTGCTGATTTCTGGATATGATGTATGGCAGATATTGTCTTGCTGATTTCTCTTTGTGGATATGATGTATGGCAGGTATTACCTCCTACACTGTGGATACTCTTTTCGCGCTGTGGTACTTTTTGGTGAGAAGTAGTTCTTAATTCTAATGATATGAAATTTGCTTATTTTTCTTTTATCTGTAATGCTTTCTGTGTCTTGGTAAAGAAAATATTTTCTCTATCCTGAAGTCATGAGTATTCATAGCTATGTGTCGTCTGAAATATTTGTTGTGTAACCTTTCACACTTTTAACATTCAGTGCACTTAGAATTGATTTTTCTGTATGGTGTGAAGTAGGAGTCTAATTTCACTTTTTTTCAAATAGTATTTTCTGAATAGTTCTATTATTTTAAATATATATTATTAAATTTTTATTATGTTCATAATCTAAATTATGTGATTCTGCTTATTAATATGAGGGAAAAACCATGCTAGGATTTTGATTGAGAATGCAATAGATCTATAAACTAATATGGGGGTAATTTAACTTCTTTATAACATTAAATCTTTCAATCCCTAAATATAGTATATTGCTCCATTTATTTAGGTCTCTCTACAATCTATTGATAAACTTTAGAATTATCTCCTCTGAATGCTTGCACATCTTTTGTTAGATTTATTACTATATATGCTTTATATTTTTTTGTTGATGTTACAAATGCTATCTTGTTTTAAGTTTTATTTTCTAAATATTTCTTGCTGATTTTCATAAATGCAATTCATTTTTATATATTGATTTTTTTTTTTAATCACAAGTACCTTGCTAAAATTACTGCCTTTATAATTTATTAATATGCTCTTTTGGTTATTTTATGTACACAAAATATTATCTGCAAATAATGAGAGTTTTGTTTTTTTCACTCCTTTTCACTTTCTGCCTTTCTGTAAAGGCTGTGGCCACAGATATAATGTTGAAAAAAAGTGTGGGTAATGGGCCCATCATCTTGATCTGGATTTCCAAGAGAAAGCTTTCCAGGCTGGCAAATTTTCTGTAAGATTTTGGGGTTACCTCTCCTAGGTTTTGGGAGCCTCTCTGTTTCTAGTTCACCAAAATTACTACCATGAATAGATACTAAAATTTATTCAGTGCTTTTTCTATATCTATTATGATAATATGATTTTTATCCCTTTAGTGTATTATTGTGGTGAATTACATTAATTGATTTTGTAGTGTTAACCCATGCATTCTCACCAGGGTGGTTTTACCCCCAAGGGGGCTAAAAATAGTTCTTGGGGTGCAAAGAAATCATTTTATGTGTACAACATAACTATATATACAGTATATAATAGACATACAATATATCTGTGGTATTCAAATCCAAAGGGAGTTGATAAATTGGACCTCATTACAATTAAAAATATTTGCTTTGTTGGGCCGGGCGAGTGGCGCAGTGGTTAAGTGCTGGCTTGGAAAGCCAGCAGCCCCAGTTCGGGTCCCACATATGAAGGCCAGTGTCACTGCCCTTAAAAAACAAACAAACAAAAAAAATATGTGCTTTGCAAAAGACCCTATTAAAAGTATAAAGACACAAGCTACAGATTGGGAGAAAATATTTGCTAACCACATATGCAACAAAGCAGAAGTATCTAGAATGTATAAAGAAACCTCAAAACACAACAGTAAAAAATGGAAACTAATGTTCATAAAACCCAGTATACAAATGTTCATAGTACCTTTACTCATAATAGTTAAGAAGCAGAAACAGCCCAGATGTCCTTTGACAGTTAAACTAATTGTGGCACATTCATAACATGGAATACTGCTCAGCAATAAAAAGGAATGAAATGTTGATCAACATTCAACACCTTGACTGAATCTCAAGGCATTATGCTGAGTAATAAAAACCAATCCTAAAAGGTTACATGCTGTGTGATTCTACTTATATAGCATTTTTGAAAAGACAGAATGATAGGAATGGAAAACAAATTAGTGGTGCCAGAGGTTAGGAACAGGGCATAAGGGGAAGAGTTGGGGGTGGATATAAAGGGGCAACACAGGAATCCTTGTGCTGATGGAGCTGTTCTGTATCTTGATTATGATGGGGGCTATACACACCTACAAACTGGTAACATTTCATAGAACTAAACACACACACACACACACACACACACATGACTGCATGTAAAACTGGGGACATGGGAATAAGACTGGTGGATTGTATTAATATCAATTTATTGGTTGTGAGATTCTGTTGGGGGAGGGGAGGAATTCAAGGGACACAGGATGATTAGGGGGAAAAAGTGTGTAAAAGGCTCCTTAGAGAGGCAATAATGAAAAAAAGTTGAGACGCACTGTATTAGAACAACCTTTCATTCATTAGATAAAGCCAATTTAGTCATGATGTAATCATCCGTTTCATAAATCACTAGATTCTTTTTGATAATGATTGTTTGGGATTCTTCTATCTATGCCCATGCTTGAGATTCATCTGTAATTTTCATTTTGGAGAATATAAGTCTAAATGAGGTATGCTTTGTCAGGTTTTCATGTCAGGAAATGCTAACCTCATAGAGGGAGTTGGTGAGGGATTGTTCTTTTTCTGTACTCTGGAAGAGTTAATGGAACACTGAAATTTTTTTTTTCCTTTAAAGTTTGGTAGAATTTTTCAGTAAAACCACCTGACCTGACATTTTCCTTATGGGAAGGTTTTAAGGTCTGATTCATTTTATTCCATGATTATTGGATATGTCAGGTTTTCAATTTGCTTCTTGAATCAATTTTGAAAGTTGTGTTTTCCTAGGTCTACAGTTTTATCTATGTTTTCAAGTGTACTGGTGTAAAGACATTCATTATTTCCCTTCATTGCCTCATTATATATATGGTATTTTTAATTATGTACCCCTTTTCATACTTTGTTTTGGTTTTTTTAAGATTTTATTGGAGGGATTGGGGGAGGGGAACAGCGTTGGGGAACCGGGGAAGGGGAACAGGCAAGTTGTTGTCCTTTTGTTCTTCAGTCTAGTTGTGGAGGACATTGCTTCACTGGCCCATGTTGGTATCATCATTGCGCCCTTCTCAGGTGAGGCAGATTGGTCACCGGCCTCTGGACAGCCACTCACAGAGGCTCATGGCAGCTCACACAAGCTGCCAGCCGCTCACTGTAGCCTACGGCAGCCCACTGCAGCAGGGGCTGCAGCTATGCTGTCCCCAGGGACTCAAGCAGCCCAGCTCCAGGTGGAGCTGTTGTTCACCGTCTTACCTGTAGAAGGCAGTGTCACTGGCCCTCATATGTGGGATCCGAACCGGGGTCCATGGAGTCCCAAGACAGCTCTTAACCAATGCGCCACTCCGCCGGCCTCCCCTTTTCATTCTTAATGTTATTTGTACTCTCATTTTTTCTTGATTTTTCTCGATGGTTTTTCAATTTTATTAGTTTTTGCAAAGAATCATTTATCTGTGTGTTTTTTAAATTCCAACAGTTTATGCTTTTATGTTTATTATTTTCTTCTTTTTAACGATCATTGGTTTATTGTCCTCATCGTTTTGTAACTTGATAAGTAGAAAGCTTATCATATTAAATTTAAATTCTTTTCTAATAGAAGCATGCAACTTTCTCTGAGAATACTGCTTACCTGCATTCTTACAGTTTTCACATATAGCAATTTTATTATTGTTTGGTTCTGAATATTTTCTAATATTCATTGTGATTTCTTCTTTGAGCAATGAATCATATAGAAGTATGTTTGTTAATTTCTAAATTTTTTCAAATTGTCTTGTATCTAACTTAGTTAAATACATACTAGTTATCTAGATAACTGGTTTAGATAACTATATTTAATTGTATTATGATCAATGTTCATAGTCTGTTCATTTGTTTATTCAGGCTAACAGTCTAATCATTTCTTTGAAAGTAGTCTCTTATTTAAGATCCTTTCTTTGTCTTAGGTCCTATATACTTTTTATTTTAAGATTTTTTTTTTTTTTTGGAAATTGGGGAGGGGAACAGTGTTGGAGAATTGGGGAACGGGAACATTGTGTTTCTCCAGGACCCAGCAACTCCAAGTCAAGTTGTTGTCCTTCAATCCTAGTTGCAGAGGGCGCAGTCCACCATCCCATATGGGTGTCTAACCGGCAGCTTTGCTGCCAAGGGCACATTCTCTCACCAGCTCAGCCTCAGCTCAGCTTACACGCAGCTCACTGGCCCATGTGGGAATCGAACCAGCTACCCTGTTGCTCAGAGCTCGTGCTCTTAACCAACTGAGCCACTCTTACATACTTTTGATGCCCACTTGTGGAGTTGTTTTTGGTTACCCTGCTTATAATACCTTGGGATTTTTAATCTGATAAATAAAATCTTTCATAAATTCTGGGAAACTCTCAGCCATCATTTTTTCAAATATTGTTTCCCATTCTCTCTCTCTTCTCCTTAGGAACTCAGATTAGATATCTAGGAGGCCTTCTCACTCTGTCTTCCTTGCATTTTAATTTCTTTTTTGTATTTTCATTTCTTTGTCTCTCTATGCTGTCCATTCAATTTTGTATTTGTAGTATTTTTTTTCTTCCCCAGAAATCCATTTAGTTCTTTTTCAACTCTATATGCTCCTTTCTCATGTTTCCAATTTCTTATTTGCTTAAATGTATTAAATACACTTGTATTTTCTGCCTAATAATTCTAGAGTCTGAATTCTTTGCAGGTTTGATTCTGTCTTCTTCTTCCTCCCTCCACGCTCCTTCCCCACCACACACACCTTGTTGGCTCTCTGACTCTTGTTCATGGTAACTTGATTTCTTATGTATTTCATGATTCATTTCTTTGATTGTTTTTTTTTTTTTAACCATATGCACATCAATTTAGGAACTTCCTGTTTGGAAAGACTGGTTTTAAGGTATATCCCTCCAGAAAGGCTTAGTATTTGCTTTCCCCAAGTGCCTGAGGCCACTAGCAACCTGGAAACACTTCAACTAAGTTCTCAGACTGGAGGTTTTACAGACCACAGAAGTAGCTTAAGGGGCCAGCCAAGTGGCTCAGTTGGTTAAGAGCTTGCTTAAGAGTGCGAGCTGAGCTCTGAGCAACAGCAGTTCGATGCCCAGCCCAAGCTGAGCTGCCGCTGAGCTGCCAACAGGTGGCAGGATGGCTCAGCTAAAAAAAGTAGCTTTAGGTGCAAACCCAAAAGTGGGACAGCTTGGGGTTATAAATTATGAGGAGATTTTTTTTTTTCTCTGAACCCTGCATGCAGGCTTAAGGCAGACATTTTTTTTTTTTTCTATATCCAGCTTGGGGGTGCGGTTTATTTCACATTTGCCCTTTGACTAAGCCCTTTGGGAATTCTAACTTTATGCGTCAGATCTTCTGTTAGATTTTCCATCTTGGGTTTACTCTTCTTTTGTTTCTCCTTTGTCTTCTTTACAAGATTTAAAAAATTCTAACTCAAATGTCTCCCTAGTTTGTTCAAAATCCTCAGGGTATGAAAATCAGGTTGTGTGTTCTGCTTACCATTTCCGGGTTCCAGCTTTCATTTGACTTTTGAGAGTTCTTTACTCTCTGGCTCACCCTGTCATGTATTTTCAATAATGTTATTGTGTTTTATCTGTCAATGTAAGCATGTCCAAACCTGTAGAGAATTATAATAAATTATTTGAGCCAAACAGAGGATACACCTGGAAGCAAGATCTCAACAGGCTGAGAAGAAGGAACACATGACCATTTGCAGCTTCTTTTATGCATTTGGAATGAAGGAAGGAATGTAAGGAAGACTATATGAAGGTGGGAAATATTACAAGATAGTTAACAAGATCATGTGCTCTCTTGAGGGTGGTCATGCTTTAGAAGGAGGAGTCTGAAAAGAGATGTTTCAAAGGTGTGTTAACCTAGGTGGTTTCTCTGAGGGGTCTTTTCATTTCAAAGGTATGTTAACCTGAATGCACAGAAACAATGGACATGGCTTGCTTAAGGCAGAGATAAGCCTTTTACTAAAGAAGTTATATGCTTGGGCATGACTATCCACCATGAGCTGCCCAGTTAGGAATTCAGGATCAGATCACCCTGTGAGGTCACTTTTCACAGAAACCCTTTTTTCCCCTATCCACAGTGGTATTGAACCAGAAGTACTCCAGACAGAGAAAAGACGTATGTGTCTTATAGATGCCTGAGAGAAGATGGAATGAAATTCTCTATGGTTTTATATTTTATGCCGTGTCACAAATATTACTATTTATTCTTTCTTCCCTCTTAAACCTCAATCTCCTCTTCTTGTTTCATAACTCTATAATTTTGACTCCTCAGCTAGGAGAACTGACTCAGTCTTTTTGGGCAACCTGTTTAACCTCTGAGTCTGTTTCCTATTGTAGAAAATAAGACTGCTGCCTATCTCTTGGGATTGATAGGTGGGATGAGGTAACATTTGTAAAAGTGTCTGACATTTCATGGGTACTCAATAAATCCCAGTTTCCTTTTTTTTATTTTTTTCTTCCCTGCCCACACTATTTTCAGCACTTGTTTTCAGCACTTGTCAGTAAATTTGCAGTACGGTTTTTATGCAACACCATGGAGAATCCTTGTGGAAGGTAATAAACTGGACAAATTAGGGACATTAGAAAACTTAATTTTTTAAAAAGAAACTTTCCAAAGTGGTTTTGAAAGGCAGTATTTGGTGCTCAGGGCAAAGGAGATAAAGCCAAGCCCTATGCATTTCCCCCTTAAAGATATTTTTCATTGTATCACAGGTTAGCAGCCTCAGTAAATGTCCAGTTGTATATGTAATGATGTGCAGAATCTCCAGTTATAGTCAAACTCAAAGTAAGCAGAGAATATCGGTATATCGGAGGGGTGCCAAAAAAGTGTATGCACTTGACTTGTATTCATCTTTTGTTATCAGTATATATTGAGTATTACAATTTTAATACAGCTTTTTCTTTTCTTAAAATATGTGTACACTTTTTTGGTACCCTCTGTATATTTACATACATATATATTCACATATCTACTCTTATTTTTTTTTTTTAAATTATATTGGGGACCACTGTGTCTTTCCAGGAAACATCGGCTTCAAGTCTAGTAGTTGTTTCAATCTAGTTGTGAAGGGTGCAGCTCAGCGGCCCATTTGGGGATCAAACTGGCAATCTTGGTGTTATAAGCACTGCGTTCTAACCAGTTGGGTTAACCAGCCGCCCCTCTACTCTTATTTCTTAACCTAATCTAGCTCTAATTTTACAGTGTAATTTGGTGAGTTTTCTTGAGATGGTTGGTGTGCCACTAAAAATAGGAAGGAATGTAAGGGTAAGGGTGAAAGACTCATGTAGTTTGTGTTTGAATAAAGGTGAGATCTAAGTTTAAAAATAAAAGCTGACTCTGAAATTACTCATGTTCTTTACTAAGTGTTTTTGGTTTTTGTTTTTGTTTTTTTGATTTGAGGGTCATGAGACCTTAGTTGTAATGCTGATTTTCGTACTGACTCACAGTGGGGTCTCAGACAATTGCTTTTCCCTGTCTGTATCGTGAGTGATACTTCCTATTCTTCCTTACCTTGTGTGGCTATTGAGATTTCATAGGATCTGAGCAACATCCAAGTAAGACAAGCGCTAAAGGGACACAAGGCACAACGGTTGATATTGTATGCTTTTTCGGTCTGTCCCCAGGCCTACCATTGACCATGCCCTGCTGGATGTGCCCTTCCTTCAACTCTCTGGGGAGGTGCCCTCTGACCTCCGAGAGCAGCTGGACCATGCATTCTGAAGACACCAGTAGTCCTAGCTGTGGCCCCTCGTACACAGACCTGCAGCTCATCAATGCAGAGGAACAGATGAGTGGCCTGGCCTCTGGGGCTGACTCCACTGGTAAGACGGAGCGTCGAACCAGAGGGCTTTGTAAATCCCTTTTGGTGACGTGTTGCCACTCTCAAAAACTCTGCAGCCAGCTTTGTTTGCAGAATGAGTTCAGGCATAGTCATCCACTCAAAAAGCTAGAATCCTGAGGGGTTTAAAATTGCATTGGAAAAAAACATGTACACAGATTGGCTGATTGGTTGGCAAATGATTAATATTGGGAAACCATATGACACTACATCTTAATGTATTATATGCTGATGGTTCGGTATAAGTACTGTTCGCTGTCAATTTCATTTCTCCTTTGATAACGGAACTATATGTAATATGCACAAGGCTGAATCTTTCATCCTACCACCCTCACTCCTTCCCTCTTCAGCAAGAGGTAGGTAGATTTAAGCAGAGAAAAAGTAAATGTTATGTGAAGTGGAGTGAGGATCAGGACTCAGTCCCTGTTTCTAGAGTACAGATCATTTTGCAGTTATGTGTATTCTGTTGTGCCTGAACTGAGCTGTGCATCAGTCTGTAACATCCTGTGGCCTATTTATTAGATTTCCAGTAGGCGTAGGAAGAAATGCTGTGGGGGTGGAATGCGGGCCTGTCAATAAGCACCATGCCAAGGGTTAGTGTTAGGACAGCATTGGAAGGATGTTGTGTGTTCTTGGTGTTTTGGTTATTTGGCCTGAGAGATTGGTTTCCTCTGAAAGTGATGGAGTTACTAGTATAGTTTCTCGGTGCATGAAATTACCCAGTATGTACAATAATATTTGTATGTTCTTCTCAAAAACGTTGTTTAGGAATTTGTCTCTGGATCCTTTTTCAAACTTGGGTAACCATTTGCCCTCATGCTGTGTGCTATGGGGGTGGGGGTGAGGGTGGTGTGCTACAAGGAGCAAGGGCGATCCCTCTTGCAGGCTAACAGGTTCAGACAGGATTTAGTTTGGTATTTGATAATATTGCAAGAAATCCTAGTTTATCACAGTCCCTCTTCACAAGCCACAGTTCTTCACAGCGTTTTGTTTTCACAGACACACTCTCACTTCTGGTTGTTCTCCACGGCTGATGATCCAGTCAGTGGCTGAAATGTGCCCCACACCCCCTCTCCACCGTGGGGGGTATTTCACTGGTGGGCAGGCACTGTCAGGAGCTGAAGCAGTGAGGGAGAGAGTCTGTGCTTGCCTTGAGCTTCCCCTCTTCTTGCTCTCAGCCTCCTTTCCAAACCTTCCCGTGAGGACCCAGACGGTGTGTTGGTTAAGAGCACACACGCTGGAGTCTGCTCAGATTCAAATCCCTATTTTGTCACTTGCCAGCTGTGAGACCCTAGGCAAGATCCTCAATATCTTTCCGACTCAGTTTCCGCATCTGCAAAATGGGGATAATAATAGTACTTCGTTCACCGGGCTGTTATCAGCTCCAAGTGAGACCGGTTCAGCAGCACAGCTTACACAGCGCCTGACACAGAATAAGCGATCCTCTGGGCTGCAGCCCGCCCTTCTGCCGCAGGGTCCTTAGTGCTTTAGAGAGATGGAAAACGAGCTGTGCGCTGCAGGAAACGTCAGGAGCTCTAGGCTCAGATTCTTTTGTGCAGTGGCCTCTCAACTTAGGTGAAAATTGTTTTCACTTTTGGAGGTTCAGATGATGAAAATCAGAGTCCTAGTGTGAACTGGACCTTTTTACTCTGCCTCCAAAGCTTATGATTATTTTTAGTATCTTTTCTAACAGTGGTACACTTCACACTGAGAAAGCCTCCTCCTGTTGTTTCGGTCAGGGTCCTGGCAGGAAGCAGATGGAACCCTCTGAAGGGTTTGTCTGAAGAGAGTTTAATGAGAAGACTGCTTACAGAAGGCAGCAAGCGCTAGAATGATGGAAGAGGGGCTGCCCTACTGGTGCTGTGGCTATAGAAAGCACAGAGCCACTGCCAGAGGTTTTGTGAAGTGGGGAAAGATGTGGGAATAAAACACCCAGGTCTTGTGATGGGGCTTCCCTTCGGCAGATCCCAGCTGGAAGCCAAAGGGCTGGGAGATCTGGTGAGACAGCTCACGGAGGTCAGCCACTGGGTCACAGAGCAGGTGCAGAAGGGTGGAAAATGGATTTAGGGGGAGGGGCAATGGTGAACAAACAGAGAATCGCCAACACACGCTAATCCCCACCAAGAACTAAATGGCCCGTAGGCTGGGGGTCACTCTAGACGTAGATGCAAAACCAGGACTAGAGAATGATGAGTGATGCTCTCTCCTAGCTCTTTCCTTCAGCAGGAGGCATTTTCTGTGGCTACAGGGAAGCTGGAATTATAGTCTTTGGGCAGCCGTCCTCTTTTGCAATAGTAACAATCACAGCCAGGACTTGCTGAGTGTGTGCTGTGTGCCAGATGTGTATTATCCTGGGCCTTTACAATAATCCTGCAAGGCAGGTGTCATTCTCCTCATTTCCTAGGTGACTCTCGAAGTCTGTGGAAGGTTAAGAAACTAGTCTAAGAGAACACCACGAAGAAATGGATGAACCTAGATTTCAGTCAAAGCCTTTTCCAGTGGTCCCCAAACCTGGTGATGCCCTCAGAGTCAGCATGGTTATCAGTTTGCTGTGTTACCTTCCAGGCCTTCTGTACAGATATGTATAGAGGCTGCATATAAATATAAATATGTATATCTTTCTGTTGTTGTTGTTGCCTTGGGGGTTACTTTTAACCTAAATAGGATCAAGATATGTAGCAGGCAGAGCTGGAGGAAAAAGCTAATATTTTCTTATCAGATGTGAGTGTTTACAGATGACTGCTGTGAGCCCACAGTATTGTGTTATATAAACACGTTTCTAGACACTGCATTGTGAAAAGAAATACCCTAAATCTTTAGTAAGGCCAGGGCTCAGGTGCTAGGAAAGTCCTCCATCTGCTTAGGATAGCAGTCCTTCACATCTCATCTCCATCTCCACTCCCCGCCCCCAGAGGTGGCAAGCGGGTCTCCGGGGTTCTGGGAAAATGAGACGCAGTGGCTTGGAGAGCAGCTCCCTAGGCCATGTGGGCAGTGTCTGGATGCAGCCCCGTCCAGACTGTGGGAACCCCAGGACGCTCTTCCTGAGCACCCTGACTTGTGAAAAGCCTTTAAGTCACCCTGGGCCCCAGGGTAGACGGAAAATAAGGGAAAAATGAGGTCTAGGAGAATGACCACGTGCTTCTAAGCCTCTGGCATTTATCTGTCTACCCCAGCAGTGAGCTATTGAGAGCTTCAAAGATTCTGTACACACTGGAGAGCTCCCCAGCCAGGCCTATGGCACTGCCCTGTACCTCTTGCTAACTTATTTTTTTTTTAAGTTTAATAGTTTTATTTTTACAGGGAACACAAACACAACTGAGAAATAGCTAAATTCCTCAAACTACACTCATGGAAAGTCTTTGTAGTTCCACAGCAAACCCACAAGAAAGCCAATTCCACTCTGCCTTGCGGCAGCTTAATGAAATAACAAACAGCACCCAGGAGGCAATGAACAGTGTCAAATGCAGCTTGGAAACGCAAACCTGTGAACTCCTGGCAAATGTCACTGCATTTACAGGGAGAGGAAAAAAAACAGACATGATTTCTTGTTGTTGTTGAAGATTTCATTTTTTGAAACTTTTAGGGAAATCAATTCCATTTAATAAACCTCTGTAAAGTGCCACAGAAGCTGAGAGGTACAGGACAAGCGTCATGGCAGCCAGGGACAAGGCTGGCAGGAATTTCCCGCCAAAAACTGTAAATGAGCTTGTCCCTTCATCAAGCTCTGGCCCACACTTAGGTTTTCCCAGATTTCTACTGAGCCAGCTGCCTGTTATCTCTCAGTGCCCAGAACCTGGGAAGGGGGCAGGGCCAGCCCAGAGCCTGGGGTCTCACAGAAACCGCGTGTCACAGCTGCCTTTCACAGGGTTCCACCTCCCAGAGTCACCCTGCGACACAGCATCCTATTTACCTGTACGTCGCCATGGGGTAGGTGATACTCCCCACCTCCTCCTACCCCTCGCCTTTTGATCATTTACTGATTTAGGGAATCTGTCAAATCATTTCAACCCTCTCCCAGTGAGGATTATTAAATGTGTTGGGCCTCAGCCACCCCTAAGTGACCCCATTTCTTTTGCAATTGTTTGTTTTCTCACAAAACTAAACTTGGACATATGTACACACACACACAAAAAATACTGTCTTGTTTTCACTGTTTTTTGTTTGTTTGTTTGTTTGTTTTTTAAACTAAAGCCTCCCCAGGCAGGATGTTACTCCATGGCTCAGATTGTGGTAGTCTGTGGATATGTCCCCCACCAAGGGTAGAAACTCAGAAAACTGTATCTTCTTATCCTCATTCTTCACCTTTTCCTCAAAGATATGGGACAAGTCATCTTTGCCCTTTTTGTCATAAGCCACGAGGAAGTCGGGGAAATTCTACCCCAGCATCTTCAGCAGGCCTGGCTTGTGATCAGGTCCGATGTGTGTGGGGGGCAGATGGATCACGCCCCATCTCTGGGAAGGCCCTCCTTCCAGGCTCAGTGGTTCAGTCAGGGAAACTTGGATCCCTCTGAGGCCGTGGAGTAGATTCTCATCTGTGTCTGTCTCTTCTTGCATATCATCTGCCCAGAGCTTCCCTTCCTCATCCAGGAAATTGGGGGAGCGTCCCTGCCCAGGTAGGGCCATAGGACATGAGTGAGGGTGCTTTGTACAATGCACAGTGCAGTGGGAATAAAAGGAAATTCCTAGTTTAATGGCTCTGAGCCTCATTTCCCTCTGATATGGGAAATGCGGATGATTACTGCCATTCCTTTCTTGCCCCAAAGAAGACTGTAAATCATGCACATGGTGGTATGGGCTCCGAGAGGGGCCTTGCATTTGTTTCTCAGCAGGAGCCTAGGTAAATGCAGAGGCCTGCAGGAGCTTCAGCACCATTGCTTTCTGTGCGGAGGGGGCAACTGCTGTGGGGAGACAGCTGTCATTTACCTAACACCCCTCCCCCCATGCCTTCTAGCATTGCGGAGGGAAGTAGGGGGTAACGAGGAGGTCCCTGGGCCCAGCAGGCCAGGCTTTCCCTAGCAGCGGGCCGTGTGAGGAAGCCACTGGGGCAGATGCTCCATGATTCATCTCCTGTGTGGAGAAGGGTCATGGAGGCCCAGGCCCAGCCTGTTGACCTTGGCCCCGGTGCTAGTGCTCAGTACCCAACCCAGCCACAGCCGCCCTGTTATCTGAGCCAGGCAGGGGTTGGGCTGCCGCATAGGGCAGTCCCAATTCCCAGCGTAACTGTGGAGGGAAAGGCGCTGAGCAGCCTACACTTTCTTCTCGTCTCTTCACCCAGGAGAGAATTGAGAAGAGGAATCCCCTCGCCTTGGCGAAACCACAGAGAGTGAGACAGAGCTGGACAGCAGTGCTAATGTTTGCTCTGGGGCTCAGCTCTCCAGAGCAAGTGGCAGGAGAACTGGGAAGAAGCAAGCCCCCGGGTAACACTGGCTTCCTCACTCGCCGCCTCTCCTCAGCATCCCCTATCCTTAGATGACATGCACATCCTGCCATCTTCAGTGTAGCCCTGTAATGCCATTCATTTTATATGGATGGATAAACAGTAAGAGGGCGGAGGGAATAAAAACAAGCCTTCTTCCTTTGAAGCCCACTGCAGCTAGGAATGAGAAAGCACGAATGTTCGCAGTAGCACAAGCTGCTGTGAAGTGGTAGACTTCCATTTTGGTTTCCTTTTAAGCACAAAAAAAGTGTAGGTTTAAGTGTGGGGTTAGAGTGCTCAGGCATGGATGCAGAGTGAGAAATGACAGCACTGGGTGAAGCACTTAGCAGGCACCTCATGTTTGTTGAATGGATCCAGGGATGAAAGGAGTGAGCGTCATCCCCATCCCAGACATCTGTGTCTCGTGTGGGTTTACAAGTCCAGCATTTCTCTGAAGTGTGTCCCATGCAGCAGCCCAAGAGAAACCTGGATGCCAGGGCCAGTGTGTTAGGTCATACTATGCTCCCTCTGTTGAAGGTTCAAAGTACCAATTAGCTTATTAGAGACTTTGAAAATACCTGAAATTATATGTATGTGTGTATGTATGCATGGACCTACATATCTGTATAATTTATACTTGTCTACGTATATGTATATATATATATATACATAAATAAATTTAGTCTTCTATTAACCCATACTGCCTACCTGGTCACCTGATACAGAAATCTAAACATACATAAATTGGCAAACTTGGAAGTGCATGCCATTGCTACAGTGTTAGGAAACCAGAGAAAGCCAAAAGAAATATTTTGACAAACTTTCCTGGATTTACAGAGTTAGCCTTACTTTGTCGCAGGCTGGGCTACACTTCTATGGCCTTTTTTTTTTTTTTTTTTTTTTTAATTCTACTTTCACTAGACCCAAGATTATGTTCCTTTTTTTCTTTTTTAAAAGATTTTATTGGGGAATTGGGGGAGGGGTACAGCATTGGGGAATTGGGGAAGGGGAACAGACAATTCGGTGTCCTTTTGTTCTTCAGTCTAGTTGTGGAGGGCATCGCTACACAGGTTGGTATTATCATTGTGCTCTTCTCCAGCGAGGCTGATCAGTTGCCGGCCTCTGGACGGCCACTCACGGCGGCTCTTGGCAGCTCACACCAGCTGCCAGCCACTCACGCTGGCTGCCGGCCACTCACTGTAGCCTATGGCTGCCCACTGCGGCAGGGGCTACAGCTATGCTGTCCCTGGGGACTCACAGCAGCCCAGCTCCAGGTGGAGCTGTTGTTCACCATCTTAACTGCAGAGGGCAGTGTCACTGGACCTCATATGTGGGATCCGAACCAGGTCCATGCTGCTCAGAGGCCAAGGCACCACTCGGCCAGCTCCCAAGATTACGTTTTGCCAAACTTTGTATTTAAACCTTCCTGGGCTTGAAAAAAACAAATGTGGGCCAAATGTTCTTGATTCATTTGCATTTAACTGATCATAGTGGAACTTGGCCAGAGCAGTAAGATATCCCCAGAGATTTGGGACTCTTTTTTTTTTTTTTTTCTTTTTCTCAGAAACAAATGTTAATGCTGGGTTAGTGCTACAGACTCGAGATACCAATTTTCATAACAAGAGCTTTTCAGATGCTCACCAAGTTTCTCCTGTCGTTTTTGTAAAGGATGATAGTATGAGACCATCACTGGGGCTGTGTGTCCCTTTACAAGATGGTACACGTTTCTCTGCTGCCTGTTTTGTCATAATCCTGCTGCAGCTGGGAGAGCATCAGACCAGATTCTGGGCCCCCAATTCCCAGCAAACTGTCATTACCATTGTGCCTGAGGGGGGCACAGGGGATTCTTGTTGTTGAGGCACGTTTGTATTTTATGAGGTTTTTTTTCTGCCTTGAATATATTTTGCTTGGAAGACAAAAATAAGTCAAAATCCTGGAATATAATAAGGAATAGCTTTACAATATAATGTAGTTTTCAGAATTCCTCATATTGAAGAGCTAGCATTCTCAGAAGAGAATGTGTTTTGGTTTTTTTAAGTTGTGGAAAAACAGAAACTGAACCCAAAAGAAGTTCTATTTTATACCCTTGGCTAGTTTGTGTAAACCGCCTTTACAGAAAGGTAGGTTCTTTTATTCTTTCACTTCTCATTGGCTGAAGGGTGGGCACACTCAGCATGCTTTCTGAAACCACTTGTGTCTGTGGCATTTTTCTGCAGACTTGGGATCAGGGAAGAAAAGCTTTCCTGAGAAGAGATGGAGGCGGGCTCTGGGTGAGGGTAGGGAGAAACCGCCAGGTTTACTTTCATAAATTGTTTACCCTGCTCCCCCTCTTCAAGAGTGGTTTCTTTGTACAAATTGGTTGCCTCAAACAACACATTATTAGTTTGAGCCTGAATGTGTCCCCGGAGACTTACTGCTTTCCCTTTGCCAAGTCCTTTTCCCTCAGAGGATGCTGGGACTATGGGGGCATTTTCCACTTGGCACATTTCAGTCCAGTTCCCCCAGCTTTCACTGAGCATGTGCTATTTGCAAGTGGCTACGCCATTTCACAGCATTTAGAAAGCAACCAGTTGTGAGCTGGCTGATAATCTTTATTTTCAACTCCTGGATTTTTCTTCCTTCCTTAGACTCTCAGTACTGATGTCTAAGGAAAGAAGATTATGTTACTGGTCAAAACAGTCACATTCCTCTGTTTGATGTAGGCCTCTCTTACAACAGGATGATATTCCTGCCCCATTGACATCAGGTCTAGCCATGTGACTTACTTTTTGGCCAGTGAAATGCAGGTGGAAGTGAGACTTCCAACACAGATTTCCATCTGCCTCCACCCCATTCCTTTTTCCCTTTGTCAGAGTCACTGATACTGCCCCACACGCTGCCCTCAGACCCTGGCTTGCACCCTGTTCTGGTGTCTCTGTGGTTTCATAGTCTCCATTCCTCCCCTTCTAGACCACAGTCCATGTACTCAGGATTCCCAAATCCTCTGCACAGACAGCTGCTCCCAGACCCTTCCTGGATCTGTGCATCCAGGTGCAGCCCATTCCGCTGGTGTGTGTGGCCCTAGGCCTCCAGAGGCTAGGACAGAGCTTGGATGTGTGGCCAGTGCAGGATGGAGTGGGGTGGCGGAGGGGAGGGAGAAGGGAGCAGGACTCAGGACTCATGGTGACGTTTCTGTGTGGAGCCCGAAGGAGTCCACGAAGTTGCCATTCCATTGAAGCCCCTGGGTTGTTATGAACATACGTGTATGTTGGTCAAGGAGGACAGGACATACTTCGTTTAACAATTTTTAGCGGGCCGGCCGAGTGGTGCATTGGTTAAGCGCTGGTTTTGGGATGCCAGCGGCCCCGGTTTGGATCCCACATGAGGGCCAGTGACACTGCCCTCTACAGCTAAGAACAGCTCCACCTGGAGCTAGGCTGTGCGAGCCCCGGTGATGGTGTGGGCTGCAGCCCCTGCTGCAGTGGGCTGCCATAGGCTACAGTGAGTGGCCTGCAGCCAGCGTGAGCGGCTGGCAGCCAAGCGTGAGCTGCCAATAGCCGCGGTGAGCGACATCCAGAGGCCAGCGACCGATCTGCCTCATCCGGGAAGAGCGCAATGACGATACCAACAGTGAAGCAACATCCTCCGCAACTAAACTGAAGAACAAAAAGACAGCAACTTGTCTGTTCCCCTTCCCCGATTCCCCAACGCTGTTCCCCTCCACTAATTCCCCAATAAAATCTTTAAAAAAAAAACAGAAAAAACAATTTTTAGCTTGGCCTATTCTTTTAAGTACTTAGGCATACATTAGGTGCGCCTGCACCTGGACTCGGGGCAGTGTCCATGAATGCCGGGAATAAGCCTGTTCCAGACAGAGGCCAATCTTTCGGCCTGGGCCCTGGAATGAGGTGGAACAGAGGTGCCGCTAATTCTTGATGGATGTAATGGGAGGCAGAAGTCTTTGTAATTGGAAGCCATTGAGATGCTGCGGTTACCTGTTACTCTGGCATCATTTAGGTTAAGGTCACTCATTCCAAAATGAAGAAGTGACATTCCTCCAAGGTGACTGACTTCACCCACTTTAAATAGGGAATTGGCAGAACATTGTCTTATTATTATATGCACAGTAGTGCTACCCAGAAGGGTGTGGGAGAAAGCCCAGGTGTTGCCTGGAGTTCTGTGAGTGGGCACGTGTGTGCCCTTTTACACATCCAGTTGCTGTCATTACTGCTCCTGCAGTGCTAACATGCAATGTACTTGGAGGCTTCTTTTCCAGGAGTGATGGTTTGGGTCATCAACACATCTGTCTGGCTTAACTTCCCTCTGACTCTCCAGAAATAGACTTGAAGGCCAGACTTGGAAAAAAACATAAAATGAGAAAACATAAACACTGCCTTTAACATAAAGAATTCATATTTTTTATTTTAAAAAATGTAGTCATTACCAATGAATTTACATCTGAATGTATCCACCCATCCATCTCCCATCTTGTGCCAAAAAGAACGGTCCCAGTGATTGCTTTTCAGCTCATATCTGTTCAGGTCATATCACATATGAGGCAGATGCTGGAACTAAGAGTAAGTTCTTTCTGACTTGGAACAAACAAAAGTCACCTGTCCTCACTGGAAGTAAAACCATGAACATGGCCTAAGGAAATCAGATACAAACATTCGTAATAACACTTTTGATAATTATATTTTAGGTGAAAAACATACTTGTTTTCAAATACACCATTTTATTCATTCTTTATTACAATCTGTTAGATAAGCAGAAAAATGTCCTCCATTTTTACAGAAGCAGCTAAGTCTTACTAAGTTGCAGTGATTTGCCGTCTATTAATATTGGTATTAGGAACATTAATATATTAATTCATATTATATAACATATATTAATGATTAATATAATATAAATACACTTTACATTGTATGTTAATATAGGGGTACCAAAAAATATACCCCTTTGTACAAACTGTACCCAAAAAATGCAACACTTTGGTCAATGTTGCTCAAGCAGTAGTTCTTCATAATCAAAAGTGTCTGGACACTGATGGTAACCACTTTGAGCACCTCTTGTAATTACAGAAGTCAGACGTGACTTGTATTCATCTTTTGTTATAGGTATATATTGAGTATTACAATTTGAATACAGTTTTCCTTTCTTAAAATGTGTATATGGTTTTTTTGGCACCCTCTATATGTGTTAATTCTGTGTAAGTAATTTATATGATATCCTTGTCCAGGAGGCTAACTGCTGTAACAACTCCAAGATTCCAGTGGCTCATCACAGTTCATGTTTATTTCTCATTCGAACCGCTGTGAGCAGAGGGTGGTGACAAGGTGCTGTGCCCCAGAGTTAGGGACGCAAGCTCCCCTGCATCGTCAGTCTCCTCCCTTCCCATAGTGGGTGGGAAATGGGGGTACACATTCCGTTGGCCAGGACCCAGAGTCTGGCCACACCTTACTGACAGAGGTGCTGGAAAATGTGGCCTATATGTGTGCCCCAAAAGAAGAAACACAAATATTCATGATCACAAGAAATCTGGGCCACGAAAATTACAGAAGTTTACAGTGTTTATCTCCCCTGATTATAGGGGCCCTGTTTAAAACCTGTAGACAATTATGTTCCCACCCAGCTTTATTGAGGTATAATCTACATACAATTAACTGCACATATTTGAAGTGTACAGTTGAACTCTTCTCTGTTCCCCCCAAATATCCTTGCTTTTTTTCCTTTGAGCCTTGGTTTACAGTGTTCCTTTGTCATGGGTCTAAATGGGATCCCTCCGTTAGGGTCCAGTCCAGATGCCATCACCTCCAGGAAGTCATTCTTGATGGTTCATCATGCCTCCCTGCACATTTCATACACCCCCCACTCCCACAAAGTGGGTGTAACTTCTCTGTCACAGCAGTTCTGCTGTATCACTTACCACTTCCTGTTTGGTCATATTTATACAAAACTGGCCTGCTTGCTGTTATTTGCCTCAGGGCCTTTTTTTTTTTTTTAAAGATTTTTATTGGGGACTTGGGGAAGGGGAACAGACAAGTTGCTGTCCTTTTGTTCTTCAGTCTAGTTGCGGAGGACGTTGCTTCACTGGCCCATGTTGGTATCGTCATTGAGCTCTTCCTGGGTGAGGCAGATCGGTCGCAAGCCTCTGGACGGCCGCTCACGGCAGCTCACACCGGCTGCCGGCCACTCACTGTAGCCTATGGCAGCCCACTGCAGCAGGGGCTGCAGCCTATACCACAGCTGGGGCTTGCAGCCCAGCTCTAGGTGGAGCTGTTGTTCACCATCTTAGCTGTAGAGGGCAGTGTCACTGGCACTTATGTGGGATCCGAACCGGGGCTGCTGGCGTCCCAAGCCAGCTCTTAACCAACACTCCACTCGGCCGGCCCAGGGCCCTTTCTGTTTCCTCTATCTGGAACATACTCCTTCACTCCTTTAGGTCTCTGCCCATTTATCAGCTCTTCACAGAGGACTCCCCAGATCACTCCCTCTAACATAGGGCCGCCAGTGCTCAGTTTACTATGTCCCTACCCTGATTTGTTTCCTCCACTGAACTTAACCCCACTTAGTAATATTAGTCTGTTTCTGAGGGTCTGTCCGTTGATTGCCTACATAACTCCACGTGCATGGGGACTCCCTGTTGTCCCTGGTGTATCACTAGGTGCCTGGCACATAGTAGATGCTTAGTAATTATTGGTTGACAATTAGATCTTCACCACCAGATTACACTCTGTCTCTATGGGTGTGCCTTGAGTGTCAAAGCAATGTCAGTGTCCGATTCATTATTAGATCACCTCAAATACGTTGCCTGTAATAGTATCCAGTAAATATCTGGCTGAAAAACAAAAGGCAACAGTGAGGAGAAATTTTCCCAAGGTCCACACAACTCAACTTCAGTTTCAACCAAAGGTTATTGAGTACCTACTATCTGCCAGGCACCATTAGAAACTTTTCCATTACATTGTCTCATCTAAAGCTCATGGCGATTTTTACATTTTCATATTAATATTCCGGTTAGAACCTTGGGACTAGGACTAGAAACGTTGGGAAATTTCCACAACTTCTCCAACAGCTTCCTCCTTTCCTGTCACTGAAATAGCCCCCTCCCCTCCCGATCCAGGGTCTCCCTCTTCCCTGCTGCTGCTGCTGACCATTCAGCTGAGGTCAGAGCCCCTCCGCCCCCTTCCTTGGACTTCCATTCATTGACTCACTAATTCATTTACTCCATCCTCTTTCAAACCCTTGTTAATGGTGAGGAGATAGCCTTGCCTTCTCTACCTGTGCATATCATTTCTTATTATTCTTGCCCTGAAGCAGCCTGTCTTACCCTCCTCTCCCTGTGGCCCTCATGTCCTGACCCTTGGAAGGACTGGCGTGAGCTCCTTTCCCCTTGGTTGCTTTCATGCCATTGTTGAGCTGCCATCATGCCACATTTTTAAATAAACCTCAGCGTCCACTTTCACTACTCGCTGCCAGGTCATGTATGTCGCATGGCTGAATTTGGCCCTCAGCTTAAGTCTTCTCCAAGCCCACTGTCCCCTTAATGATATTTCCAGTGTTCTCACTACAACAGTCTCTACCTGAACAAGTGTCACTTTGAAGGATGCTCTCCCTCTCTCTCTAGGGAGGCAGCCCATTCCATATTCAAGCAGTCATTACTATCTGCCACTAGTTCTTTGGCAACTAACTGCCCAAGGCCTGGGAGAAATCCAGACATCTACTCTAAGGGGCTTATAACCCCATATACATGTTTATGACCCATTTTATTACTGACTTTTGAGTTTAAAAGAGGATCTGCTGTGTTGTTTGAGAATAAAAATCAATCTCTCTCAGCCATGGAATTGGCTCCCTGGGAAGATAATAAGCCAAATCTTCATTACACTGTTGAGGCGTGGAGGAGGATGGGGCACTCGGTTAGAAATGCCCAGTTTGAATGCTGGCCTCCCTACTTATTAACCATTTGACCTTGTTCAAGACATACTTAAACAGAAACAGTCTCATAGATGTAGAGGAAAAACAGGGTTGCTAGTTGGGAGAGGTGTGGGGATGAGGGAGAAGGGGAAAGGATTAGACAGCATAAATAGGTAACTACAGTATTGTCATAGGGATATGAAAGACAGTTCGGGGAATATAACGTTGTTAAAATTTTGTGGGGTGTCAGATGGTCACATGTTTTGTTAGGGAGACCACTTCATGGATGGAGTAGAGACTTGATCACTGCACTGTATACCTGAAATTGATGTTGTATAATATTGTATGCCAACTGTAATTGAATATATAGATAGTCATGGGATGTGGATTATATGGTGGAAGGGAGTCAAAGGAATTGTAATAGATAGTATGATATGGGGGGGAGGAGTGGGGGGAAGAATTGGGGGACGGGGGGTTGTCACTTTGAGGGGTAAAAAGTATAATTATTGCACTTTGTTGTACACCTGAAGCTAATTAAAAAAATATATAACTAAATAAATTTAAAAAAAAAGAAATTAAGACATACTTAACTTTTTTTTTTACATGATTTTATTTATTTATTTTTTTATTTTTTTATTTTTTTTTGAGGGCAGCGTCACTGGCCCTCACATGTGGGACCCAACCGGGGCCGCTGGCTTCCCAAACCAGCGCTTAACCACCGCGCTAACCACCGAACCACTCAGCCGGCCCCATACTTAACTTTTTTGAGCTTCAGTTTCTTCTTCTACAAATTAAAATAATCATAGTAATAATTTCATAGAGTTGTGAAAATAAATAAAAGTGCATTTAATGCTCTTAGAAAACTGCTTGATATTATAGATGTGCTTACTAAGATGTCAACTCTTCCAAAAAAATAATAACTGTTCTTATAGTTGCTATCACCACATCTTACATCCATAAAGAATAAGTCTAGTCTTTTTTCTATATGACAGTATCTTCCATATTTGGAAAGAGCTAAACATCCCCAGTCCCAGAAACAGTTTACTTGTAAACTTTTTTCTTGAACAGTTTTCAGTTCAGCTCGCTCAACAAAGATAATAAAAGAAATTTAAGGCACTGAGGTAGGTTTTGTATACTCGAGCCCATTTGGAGACCTCAACAGTAAACTATTTTTAATATCTAAAAAACGATGACTTCCTCTCTGGAATTTCTATCCCCAAAAGAGATATTGAGGAGCATAAATAAAATAAGCCAAACAAGAAAATAGTTCAGAGTTCTCTACTGGTTTCAAAAATACTGCTTACTTATAATATATATAAAGTCCATTTTTTTTTTTTGTCATTTGTGTGGTATCGTGGACATTTTAGAGTCTGTGAAAGTGACTTTTTTCCCAATTCTGCAAAGCAATTCTGCAAAGTCCTTGTTTGCTAATAGATGGTATTAGCCAAATAAGTCTGTAAGTTCGAGACCGGGGACGCCAAGCCTAAAGGGTGCTTTCTGTGGCAGCAGCGCAGTGAGAGCCGTGACCTCCACCAGCCTATCCCCTCCCCAGCCAGCCTGTCCCCTCCCCAGCCGTGACACTGAGCAAGTTCCTGAAGAGTTTGGTTTTAACAGGCCCAAGGCCTGGGACAAATCTAGCCGCCTACTCTTCAGGGGTTATAACCCCATATACATGTTTATGACCCATTTTATTGCTGACTTTTGGTTTTAAAGGAGGAGCTGCTGTGTTGTTTGAGAATGAAAATCAATCTCTCAGACAGCCGTGGAATTTGCTCCCTGGGAAGATGACAGGCCAAATCTTCATTACAATGTTGAGGAGTGGAAGCCGTGGGGGAGGAGAGGGGGGACCCCTTTCCCTTTCCCACAGTGGCTGGCAGCAGTGAGACCCGGAGGTGTGGGCTCCTGGGAGCCTTTTGTTTGGTTTCTATGGCTGTAACCTCCCATCGGCTGGTCTGCATGGGAGAAGAGAGAGGGTGTAGCTTTTAACCCTATTTTGGTGGCTTCATTGGGGTTCTCTTTTTCTCTTTTGTCCTAGGCTAGAGATATGCATAGACGCCAGCTTTGAGGAATTATGTGAGGGTCTCTGGTCAAAATTCATCGCTTACATTGGCGAGCAGAGGGTGCAGTATGGGAGAAAAATGGTAAAGAACTAATGGCTTTGCTTGGTCTCTCTCTGTCCTTCCCAGAGGTGTTGAACTGTGGTCACGCAGAAAGTCTGTGCTGGACTCATCACAACATGAGGCCCAGTCCTAGCTTTGCTCTTTCTAGGCCGTTTCCTAACCACTGAAACAGGGTTGGCGCTGCCTGGAAGAGCCTCTGAATGAGTAAATGAAAGAGCGGAGGGAAAGAACTTGGCACAGTGTCTGGCACATACCATGCCTACCCACGTTTCCAAAGGTGTAAGGGGTCGAATTCTCCTTGTTGCTTCCAGCAAGTCTCCAAAGCACCTGGCAGTCCTGAAGGAACAGTAAAGTTCTAGACGTCACCCACAAGGCTCTGATATGCTTTAGCCTTCAGGTCGTGTGCACATGATGCACATGTGTGTACACACACACACCTGTTTCCAGGTGCTGGTGCCTCATAGGTGGATCCTTTCGTCCCATTGCATGTTTTGCCCTGTGGTCTTGGTGGTGCCATTTCAGGGAGAACCAATAGGAAATGATGAAGCAGAGCCTAAACGTGAGCAGGACTCTTAGTCATATGCTTTCTGCTTCCTTCCTTGCCCTAACATAACCACTAGGCAGCTTGGGATGGCTTGGTTTAAAGGAAAGGCAGAAAAAAGTCTATTGCATAGTTCCGTCTGTAAGGCCAGCTAATCTTGGGGCATGGTGGGTTTTTGAGTAGGTGCTAACAGATGATGTGAAAGGAGGTAACTCCTGCCCTGGGGAGCTAATCTGGGAAAATAAAACTGGCACGCCTGAAATAATTAGCCATCAACTAGGTACTACATCTTATGTGCTACTGACCCAGTGTTAGAACCAGTGTGGGTGAAGGTAAATTAAAGGGCGGACACCATCTCTCTAGGTATCTAGTGCTATGCCTTGCTGAAAGTTTGAGCAATGTTGTTTATAAACTACACACACACACACACACACACACACAAACACACAATAAATAATTGCATGTGGCAGCTTTTCCCACATCTTTAAAAATTAGATCAGAATTTTAAGCATTTCCTTATAAAACATTAATTATTATAACATCAAAGGACATTTTAAGAAAGAAATGAAGGTATCCCTAATCCCACATCCCTAACACAATGAACTTATCAAAGACTGTATCTCATTCCTAGTCTCTCCAGAGTCTAGCCCAGTGCCTGGCATACAAAGGGGATCAGTAAATGTGTATGAATGGCCAACACCACTGGTTACTATTGCAGACATCCAGACAATGGCTCTAGGACAGGTGCCAGACCAGCACCTCTTGCATGCCAGGCTCTCTACTACGTTTCTGCACTGACTTCTTCTCACAGTGCGAGGAGGTGGCAGCTCAACATGGTCAGCCAACTAGGGGGTTGCTTGGGAGCATCTCCAGTAGACCACTGATCCTTCCTAGATACAAAAAGGATAAAGGTTGGTGCCTAAGCTAGAGTGCTGGCCCCACCCTCCTGGATTGTATTAAAGTGTCTCCTTTATGCCTGTGGGAGAGGATGTCAATTTGTCATTGCCCCCTTCCCCGCACCCCCCACTTCCCACCCTAGCCAAACTCCACAAAGACCATTCTCATTCCCAAGGTATTAGTGCTAAAAGTTCATGGCTTCTGCCTACCTGCTTTTCAGGTAAAGCAGGCTTACCTACCTGTTGGTACTTGCACAACTTTGAAGACTCAGTCAGGCCCAGCTGATGTAAGACAAATTAAAACTGATTCGAGCTCTCCTGGCTAGGATTCTCTCCTCCTTTCCTCTCTTTCCTGCTAAACAGTTAAGCCACAGGAAGGCTGACTGGCCCTTAGCTTTGGTCTGGGCTCACTGGGTGTAGTAGTTCCCTAGGGCGACTATAACACGTTTCCACAAACTGGGAGGCCTACCACAAGATTTTCTCATGATTTTGGAGGCTAGAAATCCTAAGTCAAATGTGTCAGTAGGGTCATGCTCCCCCAAAAAGCTGTAAGGAAGAACCCTTCCTTGCCTCTTAGAATCCTTCTAGTTTCTGGTGGTTATTGGCAGTCCTTGGCATTTCTTGGCTTACAGCAGCATAAGTCCAATCTCCAACTCCATCTTCACTCTGTCTTCTTCCCTGTGTAGCCCTGTGTCTCCTTGCTCCTTCTTATGTAGATGGAAAGGAACAGATATAGCTGTCATCTAACATAACACCTCATAGCCAAGAATGCAATTGGAAAATATATGCTTTCATTTCTGGCAAACATAAACCTCTAATAATAAGAAGAAGACGAATAGCATCCCGATTAATAAATGAAGAAGTAATGGGAGAAAACCACCATTTTCCAATCCCTATGAAGTAATACCTAAGAAGCACTGATTTTCAGTGGCTGGTAAGCACACAAAAGCAGAAGTAATCAAATATGAATTGCCTCCTGATGGAAGTACACAAGACCACCTATGAACTAGCTACTCTCTCCAAAGATCAAATCTGAGTTTGATCAGACCTCTAAACCTAAGTACGAATCCACAGAAAATACAGGGGGCAGAGAAACATGGTAAATCACACCATCATCAAAATGTAGATTGTGGGACAATCTATATGACAAAAGGATCAGGTTATTGACAAATAAATTACAAGGAAAAACCAGAGCTGGTAAAAGAACTTTTAGATTAAAAAAACAACATTGTTCAATCAGTTATAGGATTGATTTAAACAAAGTGCAGAAAGCAAAAAATCTTTGAGACATTTGGAGAAATTTCAATACTGACTGGATATTGGATACTATTAAAGTAATGATAGTTCATTTTTGGATGTCATAACATTTTGGTTTTATTTACAAGCAGAATCCTTATCCTTTAGAGATATATGTAGAAATGTTTATGGATAAAATGATATGATACTGGGAATTTGCTTCAAAAGAATCCAGAGTGGGTGGAGTTAGAGGGGACACAAGATTTGGTGGAGTTGGTCATTGTTGGAGCTGGTGATGTGTACATGGAGTTTTGTTTTTGTTTTTTGGGGTTTTTTTAATAAATTTTATTTATTTATTTTTTTTAGAGGCAGTGTCTCTGGCCCTCCTATGTGGGATCCGAACCGGGGCTGCTGGCTTCCCAAGCCAGTTCTTAACCACTGTGCCACTCTGCCGGCCCGACGTGGAGTTTTTTTTATACCTCTCTCTCCTTTTTTTTTTTTTTTTTTTTTTTTTTTTAAAGAGGGCAGTGTCACTGGCTCTCATATGTGGGATCTGAACCGGGGTCGCTGGCGTCCCAAGCCAGCTCTTAACTAATGCACCACTCGGCTGGCCCTCTCTCCCTTTTATATGCATTTAAAATTTATTTCATAAATATGAAAACAGGAAGTAGTTTAGAAGGCTTGATAAAGCCAGAGGAATGGAGGAAATGGTCTGTGTTCATATCAAATAAGCTAGTCCATTTTCTACTAAAATTGTGCTCACCAGCTGGTTAGTGTTCTGATGGACCTACTTTGGGTACAGCCGCTGAATAGGCCATGGGCTGGGGGACCCAAAACCACAGAAACAACTTGGTTTCTCTACTACAGCAATTATCATCCTCCACATTAAGAGAGTGGGCAGCTGTGATGGTCATCACCTAATATTTATGCGGTCCTCTGCCATTTGCAAATGTTTTACATGCCTCTTTCAGTTAATCTTTAATCACTGCCTTATGAGGTAGATGCTATCCTCATTCGAGAGACTAGAAAGCTGAAACTCCAACCTGAACTTGACTGGAACATAAACGGCAGCACTGGGACCCACGCCCTGTCTTGGATGCCACTGAGCACTGCCCCTACTCCTGACTGCAGAGTGGTAGAAGCGAGCATTTTACGCCTTTTATTTTATTTTTAAGATTTTATTGGGGAATTGGGGGAGGGGAACAGTGTTGGGGAATTGGGGAAGGGGACCAGCCAAGTTGTTGTTCTTCAGTCTTTGTTGTGGAGGGCGCCAGTCGCCATCTGGCCTCCCGTCGGCAGCTCATGGCCTCTAAGTTCATGACCTCAAGGTGATGTGTTACAATCTTAGTTGCTGGTGGGTACAGCCACCATCCCATGTGGGAGTTGAACCAGCAGCCTTGTTGTTAAGAGCGCACGCTCTATCCTCTGAGCCATCTGGGAGGCAGTTCAGCTCAAGGTGCTGAGCTCAGTCTTAGTTGTGGATGGGCGTAGCCACCATCCCATGTAGGAGACGAACCCGGCAGCCTTGTTGTTAAGAGCACACACCCTATCCTCTGAGCCATCCAGGCAGCAGCTCAGCCCAGGGTGCCAAGTTTAATCTTCAGTTGCGGGTGGGCATAGCCCACCATAGAACAGGCAATCTTGTTACACCAGCTGAGCCATCTTGGCAGCTCAGCCAAAGCTCAGCTAGGGCGCAGCATTCATTCCCACACTGGCCCATGTGGGAATCGAACTGGCGGCCTATTGCTCAGAGCACACGCTGTAAGCCAACTCTTAACCAACTGAGCCACTTTGCCGGCCTCTATTTTATGCCTTTTAAATGTGTGTGTATGTCAGAGCAGGGCCACACTATCTGCCAAGTGGATTTCTTTCTGGATGGATAGTTGTTGAATGTAATTGAGAATAAAAAACAATGCATAGGACATGAAGATTATGCTGAATTAGAAGGCAGGACGGGGGACAAATAACCCCCAAATGAATCAACTCTCACCATCTTCTAGGCACTGTGCTGAAAGTTGCATTTAGTATTGGAGTGGGAGTCAAAGCTGAAGGAGGGCAAGAGTCAGGTTCTCTGTCCTTTTTTTTTGTTTGTTTGTTTGTTTGTTTTTTTAACCCTTAGCGTAAAATGCATAGTACCCACTCAGCTGTAACCATCTTGAAGGAATGTAAGACTCTCTTCCTCCTTTCTCTTGTTCTGCCCCTCTGTGACTTGCTTCACCTTCAAGACTTTCCTTGCTTGAATAGGTGTGTAGGGAGGAGAAAGAGAGAGAGACTGAAATTGCAGGAGGAGCAGGTCGAAGCATGGGTACCCCAAACCAAAGCTAAGGCTCTGAGTGCTGCCCCAAACTGTGGAGATGTTTCCTCAGTGATGTTAGAGGGGAAAGAACCCGATGGACTGATTTTGAGTACCTCTGGATTTTACAGGAAGATCTACTGAGAGCATAGGCAGGTGTTGATTCACAGTATCCCTAGGCAGTTTTTCTAAGGGAAATGAGTCAGTCGAGTCATTCCTCAAATGACTTTTAAAATTCTAAATAGGCAGGGAAAGCTATTTCTAATGAAATAGTGCATGTTCTAACTTATGTATTAATATTATGTCAGATTTATGATGCAGTATGTTCTGTGTAGAATGTGTTGGAGGCAATCATGTGGAGTTCAAATTTATGCATATTTTAAAATTGTTTCATGACTGAGACAGTGTCATAAGGTATGTACCCTTAAAGAAGACACATATTTCCTGAATGTGGTTTCATTGATCAGTGAGCAGGAGGGGTTTGTGGGAGTCATCTCTCAAAATCTTTGAGCCATGGAACATCATTTTGCTATTTTAAATGATCATGAGATTTGTTGTATCTCTGTTTTTACAAGATCTTACTGATTATGCCTGGAATTTATAGGAAACCAAAGTGAGGTCTTGGAGTAGAGCCCCCAATTACAACACTATTCCTAAGGGAAAATGGGACTCCCTTTAGAGTGCCACTTTGAGGAGTAAGTACATTGTGGCAAAGATCAGGGTTGCTGACATCATATTTACTTTTCCTTGTACAACTTGAAACATTTATTGTGCACTTGTTGTAGGCAGGGTGCATATGGAGAGATGGCTCTCTCATCTGTAAAATGGGGCTAATAATAACACCTCCTTCATAGGGCTGCCGAGAGTAAGGCTTCATCAAATTAATACATATAAAATGTGAAGAAAAGTGTCTGGCACAGAGGAAGTGGTCAGTAAGTGGTGGCTGAGGTGTCATTGTCATCATCATTGTTATGGATCATCACAACGACCTGTGATGTTGATTTAGGTTCTAGGGTCCTCCCCATCTGAGATATGAGTGTCAAGTATGGAGGTGACCCAGAGCTGGAAAGGGAAACCAGGCATTCTGACACTGAGTCATGAAGCATGTCCCCCGCATAGGGGACCCTTTTACAAAGCAGTAATCCCATGTTATTCACCTTTTACTTTTCTTGACTCGAACCTGCCAGTAGCAATTCTATATGCTGATGGAAAATCTCAAATACATCATTTGGTTTTTCTTTTTGTTTTGTTTTTTTATTGCCAAAAAAGACTTCCTGGTTATACTTAAATCTTGGTTGTATTGTTTTTAAAACAGTATTCATATATGCTTTATATGCATAAAATTTCTGAAGCAGATACTTAACAAATTTTAACAGTGGTTGCCTCTGAGGAATGGGTCTGGTTATTAGAGAGAATAGATAGATTTTTGCTTTTTATTTTATACCCTTATATACTGTCTGAAATTTCTTGTCATGAATTTTTTTTTATAAGTTTAAAAACAAATTTTTTTAAAGAAAAGAAAAGGAAGGTTCTTTCAGACAGCTATAACAAAATACCATAGACTGGTGGCTTAAAAACAGCAGAAATTTGTTTTTCATAATATTGGAGGCTGAAGTCTGATGGGAGCCTGGTCAGGTAACGGTTCTCTTCCGGATTAAAGACCTGTGTCCTCAGAAGGTGGAAGGGGCTAGGCAGCTCTGTGGGGTCTCCTTTATTAGAACACTAATCCCATTCATTAGGGTTCCCCCTCATTACCCAAAACCTCCCCAATGCCCCCCTTCCTGATACCATCACTTTGGGCATTAGGATTCCAACCTGTGAATTTTGGGAGGACGCAAACATTCAGACCACTGCAGAGGGGGAGAAAAGTACAGTAACCCATCTCTATAACAGTGTTTCCCAAACCTAAAACATCTCCCCATCCCAAGTGATAAAGCTTTGGGGAACGAAACATGGTGTTCTGTAAGTCCTGAGCTTGGAGATTCATAATGTACATTAATGAGCATGTTAAAGGTTGCAAAAAGCTACAGCAAATAAATCCATACAGAACTTTTTTTCTTACCTTTATGATACCTATTATTCCTGCAGAATTATATTCCTTTGCATATCCATTTTGGAAATGGTGTACATATTTAAGAAAAGAAAACCTAGGGCCCGCCAAGTGGTGCGTTGGTTAAGAGCTGGCTTGGGACGCTGGTGGCCCAGGTTCAGATCCCACATATGAGGGCCAGTGACACTGCCCTCTACAGCTAAGATGGCGAACAACAGCTCCACCTGGAGCTGGGCTGCTGTTAGTCCCTGGGTCGGCATAGCTGCAGCCCCTGCTGCAGTGGGCTGCCATAGGCTACAGTGAGTGGCCGGCAGCCAGCGTGAGCGGTTGGCAGCCGGTGTGAGCTGCCAAGAGCCACTGTGAACGGCTGTCCAGAGGCCAGCGACTGATCTGCCTCACCTGAGAAGAGCGCAATGACAATACCAACATGGGCCAGTGAAGCAATGTCTTCCACAACTAGACTGAGGAACAAAAGGACAGCAACTTGTTTGTTCCCCTCCCCCAATTCCCCAATACAATCTTAGAAAGAAAAGAAAAGAAAAGATAACCTACCCTTAGGTCAAATGCAAGTGAATATTTCTTCCGAGATGGTGGAAGACGCAATGACACTGGGTCTTAGATTCAGGCACATCCTGGGTCTTCCATCTTCTAGCCAGGTTACCTGACCTCCGAGTATCAGTGTGCTCACATGTGAGAGAGGAATAAAGATGCCCTCCTCCTAACGGCATTTTCAGGATTAAATGAGATAAGTACCTGGTCCTCAGTCAGTACTCATAGGCAGTTCCCTCCTTCTCACCCTGGGCTCCATTGCTCCGACTCCTTCTATGGGAACGCTGCCGGGCCTCTGTTTATGAACACCCATACTTAGACCACAGCAAGTTACTGAAGGGTCCCTCCATTTAGGAAAAGCTTCATTTCAGGATCCTTCCAAGACCAGGCTATCAGATAGCAAGTTCTTGCATTTTCAATATGAATCCACTTCTAAAATCTTCATATCTAGATACCTATTTCAAGAATGTGTCTCTTCTCCAAGGCAAAGAATCCTGTTTCTCCAAAACTTAGAGCCCAAAAGATGGGGAAATTCATTGTCTAAGTCACATCCAGCTTGGCCTGCTCTGAGCCATCCCGGGCCCCAGCACCAAGGTAGCCCCTTGCCCTCATTTCCTGGGCCAGTGTTAATGTTGAGGCACAGTGGAAACAAATTTTGGAGTTTAATTTTAAAGTCTTTGCACTAAAGCATTGCATTTTTCAAAGTAACCTTTGCATTAGGCCCTTGGAATCTGATTACCCAATTGTTATTGGCCTCCCCAAAGCACCCACATCTGTGCAGACTGAGTGTAAAGTTCAGGAAGTATTAACAAAAGGAATCAGAAGGAAGATCTTGAGCACAGCCTTTGAAGAATCTCCCTGTTTGCGCCTTGCCTCTCCCTCCTCCTGGGTGTGCCCGCCTGGGAAGGCCAGTGAGTAACCTGCACATTTTTTTTTCTCATCTTGGCCCTTCCCACCCAGACGAGAGGACGGAGTGGCAGACAGGCAGGCAGACGGCTGTGAGTCCTGTTCAAGCATGCAAGGAGCATACCTCTACCCGCACCCACATCCTGGACCCCTCGCCACCCTCACCCCACCCCAGGAGGAGCCGGAGCCCCTGCGAGGGTCCGGAGCGGACCTCCACTCCCAATGGTAAGGGCTGCCAGCAGCGGGGACACTTCATTCATTTTATTTGCTTTGGTGTTGGCTTTTCTTTTCCATTGTGTTTAGAAGGGAGCGTTTCGGATAGAATCCAAGGTGTTTTGTTTGATTGATTGGTTAGTTCTCAGTCATCCCAAGACAAAGAAATGTCTTTTCCCAGCAGGATTTATTAGAACTTGTAACCTGATAGGCTGGCCTTGAAACAAAACTTAATGTACTAATTACTTCTGGTTAGTACAACTTACCCTTTTGGCCCTGTAGAGAAAAAAACAAAACAAAATAAAACTACACTGCTTATCAAATAGGTTTTGAAGAATGAAAATTGCTAAGGATTGTGGGCATTTTATGGTCATCTCTGACTAATTGAAAAGTAGCCCAAATTGCTACCATAGCTTTAAAATAGACCACGATGACGTTTTGTCTCAAAACCAAACAAACCAAACAAACAGAAAACCCTGTTTAAAAGATTTCAGTGTTGAATGAAAGAGTAAAAGAGTTCAAAGATAAGTTAGTCTAATTAAATATATCTGAACATGAAAGTGTTGAATTTAATTCTGTGCTGCTCTGGGAAGAAAAAAGTCAGATGCTTGATGTGGGATTCATGTGGTATTTAAGGGAGAAAATGGAGATCTTTGTACAGTGTGCTGAGAATTCTTTGAGAGGAGGGTTGGAAGGCACATGGGGGAGGCTGGAAAGCAGGTTTGTTGCGTGGGGCCGGTGCCAAGGACTTCTCCTCAATTGCTGTGAGTGAGAGAGTAATTCAGAGTAATCAAGCGCTGCATTGTTAACAGGCTTCTGATTTCAATATTTATTCTAAACACAAGCTGTTGATTGCACAGGCATGTGAGGGGCTAAGACGGCTGCCTCTGGTTCCTGGCCTAGCCCAAACTTGAATAGCTAGGGAGTTCAAGAAAAATGTTGTAGGAAAGATAAGGCTGTGTGTCACATTGCTTTGATACTGTATGACGATAGTATATTTGAGACAGTCCTATTCTTTTAAGAGCCACAAAGAATTTATATTGTGTTGACATCAGAGTGGGAAGATGCTGAGCTAAAGGTTTTAGAGGAGAAGGCATAGGAAACTGCCATAGAAGTTGCCGACACCAAAGGCACTCCTATGACACATGGGAGCGTTTGGCCAGTGCCCAGGTATCTCTGCAAAGGCAGCACAGATTCTACTTGGCACTGCCATGCAGGCAACTTGAGGAGCAACCTACACTTAACATATCTAGGTTTTTAGAGCAGCAGTAAACAGCTGCCCTAAAAACTGGTGTACTAAGAAGAGTGGAAAGAGCACAGGCAGGGTGCAAATCCCCTTCTTAGACTGCACACCCCTCTTCTAAGTTTCAGGAAAGTACAGTCTTGTGTTTAGTTGAAATCAGTCAGACTTCATCATTGTCATTATCAATGTTCCTTGGAAATCATGGCAGCAGTTGGCTTTCTTATAGCTTAAGCTTCCCCCTGGCTAATAAATCAAAAGCATAGATTGACTGCAGCCCAACCTGTGAGCTCTTTAGAAGATAATCCAAGAATGCCACTTCTTGTGTTGCCAAGTGAACAGGGACTGAGGGTGGGAGCCATTACGATGATTTTCCTGGAAATGCGAGGTGTAAATTTGTGACTCCTTTTGGTTGTGATTGAGAAACAAATGGATGCCATTCCAAGCCACCCATGGTGTTCACAGCAGTGACAGCCCCGTGGCTGGCACAGGTATTTGCACTTTGGCCACTGTGCATTGTGCCATTGCCATCCCTACCAAACATGCTTCCCCCCCAGCCCAGTGCCAGGAATAGAATACAGTTTAGGAGAGTGTGGGCAGCGTTTCCTACTTAATGGTCTCTTCTTCATGTTTTCAGAACCTCTTTGGGGTTCTTCATAAACTGGATCGAATGCAGTTTGCAGTCCTTGAAGTTGGCTTTTCTGAGGTATCTTCCTGGAGAATTTAGCATTTCCTTTTATTTCATTGTGTTTTTCACCCACTCCTGTTGCTTGGTCTTTTAAGCAGTGATCCTGCCTACCAAGCGGACTGAAAACTGGCTGAATAAATGGGAACCAAACCATGCACTTTAGACAGCTTTGCACTGGGCAGCATATGCTTTCCCTCCCACTTTCCCTCTCAGGCACTATCCAGTCCAGGCCACTTTTCTGCCATCCTGTGTTTTCTGGTTTCTGTAATTCGTTTCTCTCCCAGCCCCTGCTGCCCCAGACCTCACAAGTAGGTGTTCAGAGAATTTGAGTGGAGGTAACCAAAAGGTCAGGGTGGTTTTTCTAAAACAAAGAAAGCAGCACCTTCGTAGTAGGGATGCTCTAATATTTATTATTATCCCAGCCCGGCTGTCTATAGGGCCTGGGTCAGGGCGAATAGTTGTGGACTCAGCTAGCTATCTCCTAAGTGGTCACCCTTAGGACAGGCGTGAGTGAAGAGGGCTTAGTCTGCAGCTGGTGGCTTAAATGTAATTAGCCTCAGCCTGTAATCTTCAGTGAACTCCAGTTTCCTGCCCCTCAGGGCTTTTTACTGGTCTTGAGTGTTATCTTTTTCCTGTAATATTTCTTACAACGCATTGGTACTTTTCATGGTAATGCTGTGGGACCCTTTGAAGGATGTTGTCCTGATAATCACTCGGCCATATGTCATCTGTAGGCACTTTGGATGCCAGGAAGAGGCATCGCAGAGCGACTTGCCCTGAACAAATCCTCATGAGGAGGGCATGTCGTCCACATCACCTGTCAGAACCCTAAAGGATAATATAAAATGTGCTGAGAGGAAATCAACTTCTTTTGCTTTAGTTTGAGACCAAGATCTTGGGGATTAAGTAAGTTGTGTATGTGTGGAGGCACGAGTAGAAATGAGGAATATCAGATGAAACTTCAACCAGAGGATTTTATAACTTTTGGAGATCAGGTTGAAAACTTTGGCCTACACTTAGAAATCACATTTGGCTGCCCGTGATATTTCTCTCCCATTAGGCTGTGTAAATTGATTGCAAAAAATGGCCCCAATGATTCTCCTCTTTGAGTCTAGTTGCTTGTGCTATGACTTTGTAGTTACCCTTATCTGGAGGGAGACTCTGTTACACCATCCCTCAGTGTGGGCTGGCCTTGTAACTTCCTTTGGCCAATAGGATGCGCGGAACTAAAGGTGCGCTTGTGTGTCAGTCCCCAGCTTAGGTCTTCAGGGACCGCACACGCTGCTGCTTGCTCCCTTGGAATCCAGCCCGGTCACCACATGGACACTCCTGGATTCACTTGCTGTGGCCCAGAGACCCGTGTCAACCCACAGCTAACAGTGATCTTACACCAGACATCCTAGACCAGCCAGCTGACCTCAGATACACAAGTGGGCCCAGGAGAGATCAGACACACTGATCCGGATTCATAGACTTGTGAACAATAATCAGTTCTCATTGTTTTAAGCTACTGAGTCTTGGAATGGTTTGTTATGCTATTAATAACTAATGGATATATGTGCTCACCTGGAGATGGTTCCTCTGTGTTCCTTTTGGGTTTATGAAATGTCATGACAAATGCTTAGTGCAACTCAGCATAAGAGATTCAATCACTGGATGGAGGGGTTCTATTATTTGGGGAGGAGCAATTCTTGTGATCATTAGCGTTACTGTGAGATCTTTTTAACAACACAGACACGTGGGCCTTATGCCAGATTATCCAACTAAGTATAGATGGGTACTAGGTATCTGTGATTTCGAAAGCTCTGGTGAGAGGTTACGATTGAAAACCAATAATCCAATGGTTTCGTTAGTCCCTGCCATTACTGAAAGATGCAATGATTCCAGTTCATCTGTGCTTGGGCAAATAACACTCAGGTGGTTCAGAGTTCATTACTGACTTGGTATACTTCCAGCTGCATAAATAAACATTCTAATCACCTTTGGGCAAAAGCACATTGACTAGACCCTAGATAGGAAAAAATTCAGAGTTGCAGATTGGTGGTTAGGATTGTATATTGTTTACCGCTGTGTCCCCTGGGGTTTAGAAGTGGTATGGTATTCATGGATGAATAAATCTGAGTCACTGGGGATGTAATAGGACCCTGCACTGAGAACCTTATAGTCTAGTAGAGGAAAAAATCAGAGATCCATTATGAAAACAAAGCAAACAGTGTTATAACCCTTAAACTACAGGTGAATTTTTACTGTGGTGGGTGTATCAGTTATTGGATGTTTTCAGTTAGTTGTCGCTACAATAATGCTGCATTACAAAATAACCACAAACCCTCAGTGGCATACAACAATATGCTTTCAGGAATCCCTATGTCTGCAGGTTGGGGTGGGGAGAACCAGCTGATCTCGGCTGGGGGTGGCTTTACTCCTCATGCCCCTCATCCTCCCCCAGGGACCAGCTGTCAGCTTGGGTAATGGCAGAAACACAAGACCTCAAGCCACAGGGGCAAGCTCATTTCAAACTTCTAGTTATGTCATTAATCTGTTCACCTCCTATTGGTCAAAGCAAGTCATATGATCAAAGTTCATTGTCAAAAGGCAGAGAACTATATATTTGCAGGTAGAAACTGCAGTGTCATTTGGCAAAGGGCATGGCTACTGAGAGGGGTGAAGAATTGGGGCCATTAAAGTAAGCTTCTGTGGAGGGAGAGGGGCATGTGGGGGACTTGCCCTTATTCCTGCTTAGCAAGGCTGGTGAAGTCACAGCTGGATCCCAGACTGACCAAGAGGCAGAAGGTATCCGTTTCTTCGAACTAGCCTGTTCTTGTAAAGTGGAAGTGATCACTGGACTCTTTGCACTATGCTCTATCCAGTGGGGTTTTAAAGGGAAAAGAATTCCTGCAAGTCCCTCAAACTTGAGAGGTACAGAGACGGCACTAGAATCCCAAAAGAACGCCTCTATTTTCATGTTCACCCCATACCTCCAAAATGTAAGGGCATGAGTCATTGGGCTTGGTTGCCCACTGCCCACTTCCAGAATGAACATTATTTGTGGTGGAATCTTTACTTTAGATCACACAACATCCCTTTGCTATCATCACTTATTTCAGGGGCAAAAAGAAGCCAGTTTCCATCTAGTCCAAACATTTCTGACTTTTCCCCAAACCTTAGCCCGATACTGCAGTGTTTAAAAAAGGTTTGGGTGACTGTCCCTCCCTGATAGGCCATCTTTTCCTGGTTTGTTGTCCTGATTTGCATGTGGCCTGTGCCTCTGGCTGGGATAGAAAACCAGTGTTGTAAAATGTGATTGAGGTTCTCAGAGAATCTCCCAAGCAGAAACCGCGTTTCCCAGCATTTTACTGAGAATAATAATGGAGTGCTTTATTTCAGGCCACTGGTTAGTAGGCGTTGCTATTGATCATTCTGGGCCTACGGGATTATGTCATGTATCAAATTTACCTCTGAGGAAACTAAGGTACAAAGAATTATGTAACTTCCCCAGAGACCACATCTACTAACCAATCAAGATTAGCAACCCGTCCTCTTGGTTTTATCAGCTTTCGCATCACAGAAAACATATATCATTACCTACTGAGTTTATTGTCCTAAGAATCCCCACCTTCCTAGTATTTGTGCTCCATGGGAAACAAGGAAGTCTAGCAGAGAGATAGTCAATAATATGAGGTTTCCCCAGTACAGGGGAAAGTAAACTGGATTAAAGGTAACTTCTATATTGTATTTCCTGAGGTTTCTTCATTACTATCTCGACACAGAAATAAATTGCTATAGGAACTATTTAGAAGTCCCCTTCTTTCATGCATTTTCTGATCCCTCACCCACCATTTCTGTTGCCTGGTGAGACTGTCCAGCAACTGATTGCAGTGGTTCTTTGATGAACAATGCTATTTCTATTTTATGTGGGAAACTGATTTGATTAAGCAACTTATTTAAACTAATGCTTTGTAGGAGGTGTGATGTGAGTGGAGCAGGCATTTCTATTGGCATTTTTGTCAAGTTAATGCATGCAAACAATCAAATAATTGCAGTGGCCCTGAATATATAGGGTCTGCTATAATTGATGTACGAACTGGTTATCTTGGATCCATTGTTTCCATCCTGCTGATGGCTTTGCCAAAAATCTCATGTGTCTTCCCTACAACACTGATGCTACATGATATATTGTTATTTCAGCAATGATTTAATATACTACCCCTCCTCTTGCTCAGCGCCAAGGGCCATGTCTGCATTGTTTACCATTGAAAACCTAGGAGCCAGCCTAACAGAATCTAAATAAATAGCTATTGGGTGAATGAATGAGTGAGTGAATGCTAAAACTACAACATGTAGAAATGAGCTCCTAAGAAAAATTCAGGCTTCTTCCCAGGTGTTTCTGCCCCTGAGCAAAAAAAGGGCAGTGAAGGGTTAATATTGTCCTAGGAGCTGGAGGGATTGGGGTGTGGATCTCAACCGAGCTGCTCCAATCACATTCTTTCTGCTGCTATAGCAACAGGTTGAGAAATCTGCCAGCATTGTGGCCTCCCTAGTTGGAAATGCTTATATGTAGGCGACTTCATTGTCTGGGGGAACAACTGTTTTTTTCTGTGATGTTTCAGTGAAGCAGGTTCTTTGCAGAGACAAGGAGGCCAACCAAGCAGGGGCTAAGAATCATGGAAAGGCAGAGAGAGATCTTGTTTTGATTGGAGGGACATTTCAAATCTTTTGTCCCCTGAAGAGGTGTGAGGTGGGGAAGGAATTCAGGTTTAATCTGTAGTCAATTGCATCTTTTTCTCTCTTCTTAACAAGGCCCCTCTTCTGAGAGACAGCCTCGGCATCATTTGGAAAACTTTCTCTTATTTTCATTGCTTCACAGATAGAGTGATAGTTAAGCGCTTGGATTATTACCCATGTTCACGTCTGAGTGCGGAGATGCCAGAATGGATCAGAACGGAGGCTTTCCCCTCTTTGTTTGCCAGTTCTTCTAATCAACTCTGTGCCTGCCTTGTTTACGAGAAGGAAGGACAGCTAACTGAGAATGAGAGATGGAGGTGTTAGTTTTTATTTAGTATAACAGTGTCATAAAGAGAGGAAAGAAAATGGGGAAGCTGCTGAGGAAAGTGGCTTAGGCGGTATTCAACTTCCCAGGAGACTCCACAGGCACTTAAAAAAATACCCAGTTTCAGGGCAGCCAGATGGCTCAGTTGGTTAGAGCGCGTGCTCTTAACAACAAGGTTGCTGGTTTGATTCCCACATGAGATGGTGGGCTGTGCCCTCCCCTTTTCCCCCACAACTAGACTGAAAGCAATGACTGGACTTGGAGCTAGCTAAGCTGCACCCTCCACAAATAGATTGAAGAACAATGTCTTGACTTGGAGCTGATGGGTCCTAGGAAAAGCACACTGTTACCCAATTTTAAAAAATAAAAATAAAATACACAGCTTGTTACTCAAGGGCTGCTGCTTGTGTCATCTCAGGTGTGGTGATGATCAGAACTCAGGGCTAGTTGTAGTTCTTGCTGGCTAATGGATGAAATCAATAGTCATTAAATATCAGTTTGGTTGATTGATCCCATTGCCACCTTATTGTTATCACTTCTATGTCTTATTTTCATTTTACACACAGAGGGGGAAATCTGTCTGGTTAAATCTTTATTTCCAGCTCTCACATACATTTTAGTCAGAAATACCTGAACATACCAAGCCATTCAGAAGCAGCACTGAGTTCTTTCATTAAAAGCTCAATTTTAAAAACCTTTGATTCCTAAATCGCTACATACTATTGAATATGAGATAAGCAAGCCCTTGATCTTGTGGGAACAAAAACAAAAAAAGTGTAATACTTTTCCTCCCATCTTTGAAGTTCTAGCTAGGCTAATAGTCAGATGAACAGAGACAGATTAACAGGAGAAAATCAAATTTTAATACATGGGGGATTTAATCGCATGGGGGATTCACAAGTGCATGCCATCTCCAAAGGCAGTGAGGCAACACTGGGTATAGATCCCTGTTTTGAACAAAGGGGACAAGCTGGGAAGGGGTGTTAGAGTTCAGAGGTGAGAATGGGCAATTGACACATAGTTGAGGAAAAGTGGAACACACGAGGCAGGCAAATGCTTGCTGGGCACCCCAGAATCAATGGGGCACAGGGGGTGTCTAGCTCACCCACCCCTGCCTGAAGCCTTCCCATTTACCATAGTTAATTCAAATTAAGCTAAGGCTGTGTGTCCTGAGATTGCCTTCCTGAAGCAGGTTTTTCTGTCTGAATCTCTCAGGCAGGAAAGGAGGAGGGTCGAAGTTTCTTTCTGAGTCACGTTTCTTAATAACCAACTTAAATCAGTATCCCAAAGAGCAGCTTCTGGGTGGCAAAACTTTGGTCCCCTTCAATCTTTCTGTCTCAGAGTTCTGTCCTCACTGCTTTTCAGTCTTTCGTGGCCACTGAAATGGCCATTCTAGTTGCTGTGAAGTCCACAGTGTGTTCCCAGGAGCCCTAGGCTAGAAGCCAGGAGCCCGGGGATCTAGTCCTAGCCAGGGTGGCTTGGGGCAGCTTGTAGGGGGATTTTGATTCCATTACTTGTAAACTGAAACATGCGGGTAACATTTCTGGGATTTCTTTCCCATCTCTCCCATACACCAAAAAATGTGTCACTCCAATTGTTTTAAAATGGAAAAGCCTTTGATTTTTTTTTAATGTTTTATAATGTACAACTCCCTTAACTCCTACTTGTACTTCAGCTCTCCGCTTCAATGTCAGAAAAGACAACCTTGACCCCCAGGCTAGATCAGGACTCCCAGCATCTGTTCCCTGGTATGTGTGTTCTTTCGCCACTTTTATCGTAGTTTGTAATTGTCCATTTCTTTCTTTTTTATTTTTAATCAGTTTTCTCTCATGCCCATAAGATGGAGGACCCTGTGAGGCAGGCACCCAAATTGTTTTGTTCACCTTTGATTCTGCATGTAGGGGGCACACAATAAACATTTGTTGAATGACTGAAAGTGGCTCATTAGGATTCCTGACGGGTGCACAGATGTCTACATCACAGTCTCTGCCTTCAAGGGTCTTAAGATTCACTTTCCCTATTTCTCTGCTTCTACCATCCCATCCTACACCAAAATAATGCTGTGAGAAATTGAAACAAAACCAAAACCCTGGGTTCTGGTCAGTGATCTGATTATTAGATAGGTTTGTGGGGGTCAAAAAAATAACTTTGCTCCCACCTTTCTAAGTTCTTCTGGCTGGACTCAATCAAATTAACATGAAACAGGTTGACAGGAGAAAATGTCCAAAATTTATTATGGATATACAGGTAGGGGAGGTTTATATGCTATTTTGGAAAGGAAAAGGGGGCCTAGGGCCTGGGATTTCAAGGAGACAGCAGGTAATTTACAGGTAGATGATAAAGAGCAAATATGTGGTAAAAGAATTCTTGCTGGGCCACCCAGAAACAGTGGGACTCTGGGAAGGTCTACAAACAGGCTTTGTTAGATTTCTCCTTGTCTGCCACATTTAGTTTATTCTACGATGCAGATGGTGATGCTGCCTGCCTTTAAGCAGGTTTTTCTATCTGAATTCCTTCAGTCAGATAAAGGGGGACTGTCAAAGCTTCTTTCTTTCTGAGTCTTTTGTTTCTTAATAACCAGCTTAAAATCAATATCTCAAAAGTCATATTTTGGGATGGAAAAACTTTGACCTCCCCTTCAGGTTTTAATTTTCCTTGATTGGACTGATCAGTCTTTTGTGACAGAATCCATGAAAAAAAGCAAGGGCCAGGAACAAGATTATAGAAGATAGTATATAGAATGGGAGTGGTAGACAAAAAAGAAGGAAAGTGAAGGAGAGAAGAAGGGAGGGAGAGAGGAAAAGGAAGAAGGGGAAGGGAGATGAGGAGACTAAGAGGTCAGCAAGAAGGGTAGTGAAACTGTGGGGCTGTGTCTTTCTAATTAATTTGCCTGTAAGGGTCCTTTTTTGACTGCCAGGCTTTACAAGCAAGGACACGCCTCTTAAAAAGAATTCTTAACCTGGAGTGTTGAGTAGTGGCACAAAGAGCTTGCTACCAAAAGGTGACTGATTACTGACACACACAAAAGTTAACCGGACTGGACTCCAGAAAGCTTTTCTTTTTATTTATTTATTTATTTATTTATTTATTTATTTATTTATTTATATTCATTTCAGGTGTACAAAACAATGTAATAGTTAGACACTTACACCCCTCACAAAGTGATAACCCCTTCCCCAATCTACTACCCCTCTGAGATTGTATATAGCTGTTATAATTCCATTGTCTTGATTTGTTTTAAGAACCAGAAAGGCACCAGTTTTCAAAACCATTGTCAGGTTCCTGTAAATCAGTATAGTTATCAGAACAGGCAAATGCGTCAGGATGCCAGACCTATAGCCATTACACATTTAAATAGCGAGGGGCCATTTGATTTTAAACATCAAGCCTAATCCAGACTCCGGGAGAGAGGAGCAAGAATTCCTTAGGCTGGAGGTGTGATGGGTGTCGATCAGCCAGGTACAGGAGGCCTGCGGGGGAAGCTTATTGAATTAGAAGATACAACTCCTTTTGGTCTCACGGAATTTGCAGTTTGCAAGGGAAGTGGTTTAGGGGAGTTTTACTAATTAAGTCTAGGTAGAAAGAATGAACTCTCTACCTTCAAAAGACCAAAGCAACCTCAATTTGTTTTGAAAACAGGTATAGCTAGAGAGTGTGGGCAAGTGAGACAAGTGAAGTTTCTCGTCGGACCCCGCTCCCTAGAGTTCAGCTTTCATGGCAGAGGACAGCCTTTCTCTGCATAGTTGTCCCTGCTGCCTTTCTTACCCACACTGCAGACACAGAGGGAGCCAGTAGCCTGCCTTTATGCTCCGTCCAGTTGGGAGCTTAAACCCTGATCAGACTGTATCCCTCCCAAAGGCATTTCAGGAAGAGAAGAATGACTAAAACAATCACATAATCTCTCCTTGATGAAGAGGAAGGAATTTTAGTCAAGAATGCAAGGTGTGCCTGTGGCTTTGTGCCTACACTGCACAAATACACACACACACACACACACACACACGTCCACTCTGCTACTCATTTACTTACATGGAGACAGTATGGTTAACTAAAGTCCAGGAAATAATTGTTGGGTTGACAAGTAGCAAATTATAAGGCTCATGTGTCTCAGTGAACAGTATTCATTGGTCACTCCTTTATTTACAGAACTATACAACAAAGACAATAAATGGGAATATGGTGCTTTCCTGTCTGGTGTCCCCTGACTGGTTCCAGAAAAGGTCAACTATGAGCTGTCTCTTGGATTCCTGGGGATGTGCCTCTTTCTAGACCTGTCAGGAATAAATACCATTTTAACACAATTCTTTACAAAGCAGATCCCTTTGTTTTTAGTGGCAAAGCCTCTCTTAAGTCTCAGCACTGACACTTCCTAACTGTACAACTTGGGCGTGTTATTTAATCTCTCTGTGCCTCATTTTCTTCCTCGTTCCATGGAGTTAATAATAATATCCCTCTCTAGGAGTCTTGTGACAAGTAAATAGGATCATCTAAGAAAAGTCGCATTGTACCATGCCTGGCACATAGTGCGAGTTTAAAGAATTTAAAAATTGTTATTGTTTTTAATACAATAAAGAAATACCTCAGCCTTTTCCTTTCTCCTTGGCCCCTCCTGAATTAGAAACATCCCTTGACATTTGGTACTTCTCCACATCAGGGTTGAGTTCCAGTGTGGGGAGAGGATAGCAGAGCAGAGATGGCTGGGCATAATGGGTGATGGAGACCTCTGCCCTTACTGCCTTCTATTCTATTGCTTTTTGTTGTTGGTTTGTTTTTTGTTTTTTTGAGGACAGTGTCACTGACCCTCATATGTGGGACCCGAACCAGGGCCGCTGGCCTCTCAAGCCAGCGCTCAACCACCGCGCCACTCGGCCGGCCCTATTCTATTGGTTTTTTCAGTATACTATTCTACTTCTTTACCTACTTATGGCTGGATTATAAAACTAGGTGCAATGCAAAAAGGAAGACAAATTCAGGTCTGTCTTCCAGGCATTAGTACTCCAAGTCCCAGGCTCCCTTTCTCCTGTTCCCCAAGTTCTTTATATACACTGGCCGTTCAGCTCAAATCCTAGCTCAGAGCTACCACGTGAGCTAATGCCTAGCACAGAGAAAGCACTCTCAAAACATCAGTGGTACCAGTTAACTTGACTGTGGAAGACAGAGGTAGTCATTGAACCATTTGGTGCATAGAGAACACTTTTAAACAAAAGTCAAAGAGCAGGTCAAGTATCAAACTCTCTGAGTCATCCAGTCTCTCAGGACTGTCAGACTTGGGAGTAAAGGATGTGGATCACTGGGCCTGGAAAGATAGCATGGAGAAAGGAAACAGGAAATTTCCTGTCCATCTCCCCTGCGAATGAGATGTCAATATGTCAATACAATGGGGCTGAGTAGCATGGCCAGGACCCTGAGCTTCTGTACCCCTAGTTTCCTGACCCACAAAATAAAGGTGATAAATGTTAAATTACACACACACACACACACACACACACACACACACACACACAGCTTTATGGCCTGGCACAGGGGTCGGCAAACTGTGGCTTGTGAGCCACATGCGGCTCTTTGGGGACGAACATGTGGCTCTGAAGTCAAATTGAAAATGAAAATAAAACTATCATAGTTTCAGTTATAAAAATTTTAAAGGATATTATTCATATAATGGTGATTTCACTTGTTTTATGGCTCTCAAATAACTTTCAAATTGTGAGGGACAGGATTGGCTCTTCCGTCTCAAAAGTTTGCCAACCCCTGGTCTGGCACATAGTAAGCACTCAATACATGTTGTTAGCTGTGATTAACTCAAGAATAATGCGGGATATTCAGCTCTTTGGAGGCCAGTTAGACTTGTCAAGCCCACATAACTTGAATTTTATCACCCTGATGCTTCCCATTTCTCACTTGTTCCCCACCATGAGTGGGGAGGAGGTTGCTCTAGCTGTCTGCAGCTCTGGTTAGCCTTGACGGTTCATAAGTTGGAATTAAGTGACCCATTTTGAGGGTTCACAGCTATTTTTCTGTCATTTCTGTAGATAGTGAAAGAGGAAAAAGTATATGACAGGTAGGCGCATAACACGATGAACAGGCAATGACTGCAGGATAATGACTGCAGGGTGGAACTATATATTTATATCTTTAACATGAATTCATATTTTATCATTTCTTTCATTTGAGTCTCATCAAATCAATGTCATATTCTTCATTCTGGCCTGTAGAGGGTGGCTTACACTGTTTTCCTTCACTATAAAAAAGTAGAAGAATGGATAGGAATTATAGGGTTTTAGAGACAGGACAAATTCAGGATCACCTAATCTAGTCCCCACTTTACAGGTGTGGAAGTTGAGGCTCATGGGTATTAAATGTATTCTCCAAGTGGCAGAAGGACAGGTTTCCCAGCCCCTATTCAGGGCTCTATATGTGGTCTCTTGGTTTATCGCACTTCCAAAGGGACCATGGACATAAAGGATTTGAGAGCCATCGTTCAGAAATGTAAGGGAAGTCATCCGTGTGGAGGGTTCTCAAACTAGATAACAGGGCCTTTGACCCAGCCTCTTCCGTCTTTGGCACATTCTCCCCGGCTCTCCGTAGGAAACACACATCTGTCTATTATGCGAGAGAGGCAATGATGACAGATGAACAGTTCCTGTTTTTCCTCTCTGAAGGACAGATCACTCCCCCACAAACTGTGTCCTCAGAGACACGGTTATGCTGAAAACAGATTCAGATCCTGAGCTACATACACGGTCCAGGGTATTGACTGAAAACGATTTCACAGTGGAACCTCAGCTTCTTCCAAATCCAAGGAAGGGTCAATCTGCAGAGTACAAGACCAGGACACTTATGGATAGACTTTCTCACGAATAATGATTAAGCTTTTTTTTTTTTTTAATTTTTTAATTAGGGAATTGGGGGAGGGGAACAGTGTTGAGGAATTGGGAAAGGGGAACAGCCAAGTTGTTGTCCTTCAGTCTTAGTTGTGGAGGGCACAGCAAGCTCAGCTCCAAGTTCAGTCATCATCCGACCGCCCATCGGCAACTTGCAGCCATTCAGTTCAAGGTGCCTTGTTCAATTTTAGTTGCTGGCGGATGTAGCCAGCCAGTTGAACAGACAACCTTGTTGTTAGCAGCATGTGCCCTCACCAGCTGAGCCATCCTGCCACCTGTTGGCAGCTCAGTGGCAGCTCAGCTCAGGCACAGCTCACTGGCCCATGTGAGAATCAAACGGATGACCCTGTTGCTCAGAGTTTGCACTCTTAAGCAAGCTCTTAACCAACTGAGCCACTCACCAGCCCAGATTAAGTGATTTTTTAAAAATTATCTTACCCAATTAAAAGTGTAAGATATATGTTGATAAACAAGATGGTATAAAGTATTTTGAGAAAATATATATTCAAGATGTAATAGCAGTTGAAACCAAGATTCAGCAAATTCTAGAATTATCCAGACGACACTAAATTTTTCTCTCAATCTATGGATTATGATTTTATTAGTAGTTCAGATCCAATACTGGCCTCTCCTTTTTTGTTGAAAGCCAATAATAATTTATTTACCAAGCAACTGCTATGTGCCAGACACTGGAATAAATGCTTTCTGTGAGATCTCATTTAATATACATAGTACTGTAAAGTAGGTATGATTTCCCTCATTTAATTGATAAGGACACTGAGGCCCAGGAGTCAAAGTAATTAGATTTTGGGGGTGTTTTGACAATCTGTTCTTCCCACCAAAACAGGGCAGAGCGCAATTTTATGCAGACACCAAGGAAAGGTTGTTAATCCATTGCTGAACCAAATAAAGCTTTCCTTTCAGAAAATCCAGTCTGTTCTACCTGGCTAGCGCTACCCCAGAAGCTAGCCCTTACAAATTTTGAAATTCTGAATTTTGTCTATTCCTTCCTATTCCTTCCACAGTGCCTCGGTGTAGAGTCTATGGGTAAAACATGTCCTATGAGTGAATCTGGTTGTCCCATGAGAATTCCCTTTTCTTTCATCAGTTCCTTCATTTTTCCTTGCATCAAAAGCTACCCTTTCTTCATGGCCTGCTTCAGCCCCACAAGTTGCTAAGGATGGACTCAGAATAGCATGATTGGCTAGGCCTTGTCCAACGCCGAGAGGCACATCTGTAAATAAATGTCCCAACTTCGTACGTGGACTCGATGATTGTGCTTTGTGTGCTCAGAGTCCTTTTAAAAATAATTTCTGGGTCTGAGCTGGGTTGCATAAATCTGTAGACAGTATAAGTTTTGACACTCACTAATGACCATACCAATGCCTAAAACTTGTAAACAAACTTCTGTTTGGGTAGTGCTTTCAAAAGCAATTTACATTCCACAGACAAAAGTCATTCTCCTTTTTAGTCATAATAATGAAAGCTAAAGATATAAAGCTTCAAATACATGATCTCATTTACCAACCACACTCATCAGATAGACTGTTAGTCTCTTCTTATGCTTAAGGAAAACAAGGCTCAAACAGGTTGTCTTGTGTTCAAGATCAGACCCCAACAAGTGTCAGTTCGAACCCAGGTTTCTCTAACTCAGAAGCCCATGCTCTGAGCTGCTATGATGTATTGTTCCCTTTTTAAAAAAGGAAATAAGTTTATAGAAATTTACTCACCTGCTTTGACTCCAAGTAAGTTTTGACTACAGTAATACCTTGGTTTGTGAGCATGATTCATTCTGGAAACAAACTACTCGTATTTCAAGACATCGCTCATTTGCCACTTTAAAATTTATTGGGAATGTTTGCTCGTCTTGCCAAACACTCTTTTTTTTTTTTTTTTTTTTTTAAGATTTTATTGGGGAGTTGGAGGAGGGGAATAGTGTTGGGAATCAGGGAAGGGGAACAGACAAGTTGCTGTCTTTTTGTTTTTCAGTCTAGTTGCGAAGGACATTGCTTCACTGGCCCATGTTGGTATTGTCATTCCGTTTTTCCCAGATGAGGCAGATCGGTAGCTGGCCTCTAGATGGTCGCTCACCACGGCTATTGGCAGCTCACGCTGGCTGCTGGCCACTCTCTGTAGCCTATGGCAGCCCACTGCAGCAGGGGCTGCAGCCTACACTGTTGCCAGGGGCTCGCAGCCCAGCTCCAGGTGGAGCTGTTGTTAGCTGTACAGGGCAGTGTCATTGGCCCTCATATGTGGGATCCGAACGGGGCTGCTGGCATCCCAAAACCAGCTCTTAACCAGTGCGCCACTCGGCTGGCCCTTGCTAAACACTCTTAAACCAAGTTACTCGCAATCCAAGGTTTTACTATATTTTGAAAAATCAAACCCAGCAAACCTCAAGGAACGAAGATTTGCCACCATTTAGGTCATGCTGAAGACAACACTGCAGGTTCTGAAAACACTTCCAAAGCTGTAATCCAGAACGCGTACTGTTATACATAGTTGCATCAATGTAATGTGTGTGCCACACATCAGTTTAGATTCACTTGCAGGTGTAACTTCTGTTGTTATTGTTTTTTAATCTCATTAATGTTGGCCTCTGCTCATATTTTGTGAAATGTGAAGAGTGATAAAGTGATCATTGAGATGAATCTCCAAACACTCTTCCAGTTATAACACTCAGTGTTTCTGTAGTTCGTTACCTTCCCTCCCCATGCTGACTACTCAAGATAAATTTGATTTTTAGAAGTGCTCCTTATTTAAATTATATTCCACCCCAAATATTGTTTTCTCCTCCATTTAAATTATATGTCCTCATTATTATAGCCACCAACTAAAAAAAGATGGTACTTACCATGCTTGGCCACAGCTGCAGAGCTGCCTTTCCTTGATAATTTGTTAAGGGGTTCATGCTTATGGTACCTCTTTATTGCCTGCTTTGGAGAATGTCCAGTTTTAGCTATATTTCCCCTTCTTTGTTTCCCTAAGGGCCAATGAGTTGAAAATGCCATTGTTTTTCCTAATGTAATGAGTGTCAAGGCAGAGCCAGCTCTGGGATGTCAGGAAGCTTGTAGTTTTTCAAAACGATACTGAAATTGTGAAAGGAAAAGGAGTGAGTTTCGAGAAGGTAAAATTTCTTGTTTTCACAGTGTGACTGATTAAGCTACACTTCTGTGCTTAGTGCTGGGTATAAAAGTGGACAGTTAATGTCAACATACAGAGAGTGAAGGAAAGGATCAACAGGATTCATTGGTTGCATACAACAGCAATAGACTGTGGCTAATTAGACATTTAAAGAGAGTTTATTAGAAGGCTATGTGGTGCAGGGAGAGAGTGCTCACAGAATTGAAGGGAAAGCTGAGAAATCAAGCTGAAAAGCTAGTCTTAGAAAGGATAGGGGCAAAAACAGCATTTGGGCCTCTGGCAAGGACTGGCCGATGGTTTCTTCCAATGCTACCATCTTGATGAATGAATGACCACCATTTTCAGTTTCATTTTCATTTTCTTAACAAGTCAAATTTCAGCGAGAGAGCTTTGCAGTGGATTAGCTCAGTTCATGCTGCTACTGAAGCTGGGGAACCTTCAGTGACAGCCCCACCAGTCTCTCCTGAGGCAGTGCCTAAAAAAATGCATCTTCAGCAAGATCCCCAAAGTACTAACTATAAGGGAAAAAGTTGATAACTACAGTAAAATAAGACTGTTAATCAGTAGGTACTAAAGAGAATTAAAGGCCAACCACAGCATAAGAGGAGGTATTTGCAATAGATAGGTGTGACAAGGACTCATATCCAGAATATATATAAAGGACTTCTACAAAACAGCCGACCAACCAGTAGGCAATTCTTGAAAAAGTAGTTCGCTAGCGAGGATATCCAAATGACCAACAAACATATGAAAATGTGTACAACTTCATAAGTCATCAGTGAAAGCCTAATTAAAGCCATAATTTGACACCCTACTACACACCCACCATCATAGCTAACATGAAAATGACAGGCAATATCAAGTGTTGGCAGCATGCAGAGCAACCGGAGCTCGCCTGTAAATCGGACCATTCAAATCTGTCACTCCGCATACCCAGTGACAGAACAGTGCCACTCCTGGGTATGTACCCAAGAAAAACACATGCATGTATGTACCAAAAAGCATGTGTAAGAATGTTCACAGAAGCACTAGCCATAATTGCCTAAATCTGGATACTTATCAACTGTCCATCAACACTAGAACGTCACATTCACACAATTGAATATAATACAGAAATGCAAATCAGCATATTACATGCAACAAAATGAATGAATGATTTAATTTACTGTATGATTTAATTTACATAAAGTTCAAAAACAAGCAAACTGCTGGGTGGCTTTAGGAGTCAGGATAGGGGATACCTTGGGGGAAGAGGGGAATGGTTAGTGACTGGGATGGGACACAAAGGGGCCCTCTGGGGTGCTGGCCATGTTCTGTCTCCTGACCTGGTGTGAGTAATCCAGGTGTCTTTGTGAAAATTTGTTGAACTTTATATGTGTGATTTATGGGGGAAGGGAAGTGTGTTTTGTGTGTGTTTTATACTTTAATAAAAAGCTTATGAAAAGAAAACAGAATAATGAGAGAGAAAGGCTAAAGTCAACCCCTGCAGGCCCTACAGTAACCATGGCTGGGTGTGAATTCTGACTCCATCCCTTCCTCATTGTGTGACCTTGGGCAAGTGACTGAGCTTCTTTTCGCCTCAGTTTTGTCATCTGTAAAGGGAGATAATAGCGGTATCTATCTTATTGGGTTGTTGAAAGGATTGAATGAGAGAATCCAGGTAAAGTGCTTAAAACAGTCAGATACACAGTAAGTAGAAAATAAGTGTTAGGTACATATACTGTGGAGTAATTGCTCCTTGCTAAATGTACTAGGGGAATGTAAAGAAGTAGAAAACCCTGGCCTCAAAGAGTTTATAATTATAATTAGAAAGACCAGATATGTAAAAGAACAAATAGCTGACCCTACAAGAGAGTATTGGGAAATTCTAAGTGGATGGTACAGATGATAAAAACCCTATGAATCTAATGGGAGGAGACATTGCTGTACGTTAGAGTGCTCCAGGCAAAACACACAGAGTTGTGAGAGGTGCCAGTGGTGGCTACCCCTGGAGTGGGGTGTGACAGGAAAGGAGCACTAGGGGACTTGTTCTTTGATGTGGGTGCTAGTTTACTTGAATGTGCTCAGTTTGTGAAAATGTACGGAGCTATACATTTATGATATGTGCATTTTTGTGTGTGTGTATGTGTGTTATGCTTCAAGCAGATGAAAAGGGCATTGGTTTTAAAACCTGGTTGATAGTTGACCTTCGGCAAGTTGCTTAATGTCTGTCAGTTTCATTTTCTTAATGTATAAAGTGAAACTGATACCTCCCATAGGGTCATCGTGAGGATTAATGACAGTGTATGTAGAGCACCCAGGCCAGGAGAAGAACCCGATCTGCTCACGGGGGTAAAAAATGACAAGTTGGGGCACACCTTTCTTGTATTAAGATTTGGAGACTGTATCTGGAGTTTATTGCTTTGTTGGGGAGGGCGGGGTGACCTCCTGTCATTACTGGTGTTGTGAATGGGACCTGTCACACAGTGTCAGTGTGATGGTGCAGTGACTCAACCACTGGGACAAAGGGCGCTTCTGCTTATCAGAGCCACTGCTTGACCGTTGTCCCACAGTGCCACTGTTGGTTTCCTTTTCCTGTGTTTAGTCATGGCCACCCTGCAAGTAGGAGTGCAGTGTCCCGTCCAGGTGGGTACTCGGTAAATATTTACGGAGTGTTTGCCAGGTGCCAGGTGTTGTGTTAGACTCTAATGAAGTATGTGATAATGACTAAAACAGGATAAGAAGAAAAATAAAATAAAATATAGGTCTTGCCTTATAGTCTAGTAACAAGATACTACTGTATATGTTTCTTCTGAAAGCTACCCTTCCCTTTTCTCTCCGCTTTCTCTCTTCGGATATCCTCCACTCAAGCAGGATCTATTCTCATTCTAATACAGTCTCTCTCTCTCTCTCTCTCTCTCTCTCTCTCTCTCTCTCTCTCTCTCTCTCTCTCACACACACACACACACACACACACACACAGCTTCCATGTATGCAAGCTAAAAGCTATTTAACATGGCCTCTATCCAACAAAAGCAATCAGCTCATAGCATATATCTTCTCCTTGGCTCCCCCGAAACAATAGATTGCCATGCCTCACTTGAATTATGATAACAGAAATCACCATTTATTAGGTGTCCATTACGTGCACGGCACTGTGCCAGGCACTGGCCTACATTATCTGCAGCTCTTACAACACCCTGCAGGGCATCATTATCCCATTTTAGAGGTGAGGGACCTAGGCTTGGAGAGCTAAGCCCATTTGCCCAGTGTCACCCACAACCTGCTGGTGCAAGGCTGCTGGCTCCGCACGTGCCACGCTGCTTGCAGAGTTGTTTGCAGTGTTTGCTGTGATGACTAAGTAATGTAAACACCCTACTGCATCAGTTCATCTGTCAACTATGCACACATAAACCCATGTGGTTAGGAGAGGTTGGCCCATGGTCGCTCTTGCTGTAATTGCCCTAGTTTGACTGGAAATGTCACTGAAGAGCCAGTCAGTCTTGCAAGACTTCTGAGCTCTTGTTTTGTAAATGCTTCCATACTCAGCCACACTCACCTGCTGTGCCATCAGAAAGGATACTGAGCCTATTTCATTATCTATATTAAAATCGGGGCTGTAGTCACCGCAGGAAGAGCCTCTGCATATTGAGAAACATCTGCCATTTTGTTCCCCTCTTAGTGGGCTGTCTCGCTCAGATTCATTTAATACTTATTGCTAGCATCTGTTTTAGAAATTTGGAGACTGATAGGGGTATCTGATGGCAGATTAAAATGAGCATTACTGTGAGCTGGGCACACAGGAGGCAGCTCATAAATTTAGTGCACAATCTGAGTGGTTTTGTACATGGAGGCACAGTGTAGAGTGGCTACTGTTCCCACTAGTCCAAGTGTTTCTAGGTCCTGGCCTCTGTCCATAAGCCACTCAAACGGTGACAGCCAACTCTGTGTAATCCACAGTCTCATGGTATAATCGGGGGTCATGTCATAGTCAAGTGAGGAGGGAGGTCAAAACCCAACAGATCACCTTGGGTTTAGTTAGGATCTAGTCTTACGTTTTTCAGCATAAGAAAGTTAATCATATTTGTGTGTGTGTGTGTGTGTGTGTGTGCGCGCGCTGAAACCCAGGAAGTTAATCATAGTCCTGTTTTGAGGGGTGAGGCTTTATGGAGATTGACACAAATTTACAATAGGAGATGTATGTTGGCAATATGACTAACACCAGTTATTTGTTTAAAAACTAAAAACTGCTATAAAGGCTTTATGGAGATTGACACAAATTTACAATAGGAGATGTATGTTGGCAATATGACTAACACCAGTTATTTGTTTAAAAACTAAAAACTGCTATAAATTGAGCTCCTTCTGCATGTGCTTGGATCTTTACAGGTATCACTTCCCATGCCCACAACAACCCTTCAAGTTGTTGGATACTTACATTCCACAAATGTAAACACTGAGCTGGAATCCCAACCAGGTGTATTTCCTTTCAAATCTTGGACTCGTTCCAAGCTTCTCAGTGCCTCACGGCATTCTTTCGGCTGCTACATTACCAACTGAAATGTCAGCCCCTTTGTCGGCTTGCCTTCATTCAATTTAGCCAGAATTTGCAGACATTTCCCTTTTGGGGTTCACACAGCACTTTTTATGTACCTGTAAGAGCACTTTCTGTTGTATTGTCATTGCTTTTAGTGCATTGTGCTTGGTTGTTTATCAGCCTGTTTCTTCTGCTAGGCTCTGAACTTTGTAAAGGTGGTGACAGTGACTTACACTTTTTTTCTTTTTTTTTTTATGTTAGGCCTGTCACAGCCACATGGAAGTGTTACGTAGTGGAAGGACTGGGCTTAAATCTTGTGTCTAGTTTTGCTGACATTATATCTTCAGTACATAGCACACTGACTGTTGACAAACAGTATATGCTCAGTAAATATTGAATGGATGAATGAATGAATGTAGAATGAATATAATCTTAGATATTATTTTTCCTCTGCAAATCTTTTTCATTATTAAAACCGAGGGATAATAATATCTACTTTATAGGGTTGATATGAGGTTAAATGTACTAAATGAAACCAGCGTGAGCGATGGTGTGATAGTGACTTTTGAGATTCAGGTAGTGGTTTTAAGATCCATCAAGTTTCTGTGTCTAAATAATTCACTCATGGTTCTCTGTCATAGTGTTCTGTTACATGAACATGACACAATTTACTTATCCATTCTCCTATTGATGAACATTTGAGGTGTTTCCAGTTTACTTTTATGAAGAAACCTGCTGTGCACATTCTTGAACAAGTCTATTTTTGGACGTATCTTTCATTTCTCTTGCACACAAACATAGGACTAAAATTGCTGGGTCTTAAGGTAGGTGAGTGTAAATTTATTAGAGGCTGCCAAACTGTTTTTCAAAGTGGTTTTACCATCTTGTACACTTACCAATAATATATGAGCGTTCTAATTGTTCTACACCCTATGCCACTTGGTATTATTATGCTTTCTAATTGTAGCCATTCTAGTGGGTGTGTAATATCTCGCTGTAGCTTAATTTACACTTCCCTAGTGTCTAATGGTATTGAGCAACTTTTCATGGGCTACAGCTTTTTTTATGAAGGGGCTGTTTTTTATTGGGTTCTTTATCTTTTTATTATTGATTTGTGGGAATTCTTTATTCTGGATACAAGTCTTTTATCAGTAGCTTGCCTTTTAGCTTTTTTTTTTTTTTTTGAGGGCAGTGTTACTCGCCCTCATATGTGGGACTGAACCGGGGCCTCTAGCTTCCCAAGCCAGCACTTAACCACCGCGCCACTCGGCCAGTCCCCTTTTAGCTTTTTAAATGATGTCTTGATAAATAAATTGATGAAGTGCAATTTATTATATTTTTTCTTTCTTTCATGGTAATGTTTTTGTGTCCTACGAAATTATTGCCTATCCCAAAGTCATGAAGATTTTCTGTGTGTGTTTTCTTCTAGAAGTTATATAGTTTTGGCTGTCATATAGATCTATGATTCCTCTCAGGTTAGTTTTCATATTACGAGGTGTGATCAAAGAATATGGTGAATGCTTAAATTAAAAAAAATTATTACAGTAAAAGACATTGCCTTTAGTTCCCCTCAAAACACCCCCCCCCCCCCGCTTCAAACACACTTATCCCATCATTCTTGCCTCTTCTGAAGCAGTTCTGGAAGTCCTTTTTCATGTATATCTTTAGTTGCACTGCCATGGCTTCCTCGATGTCCTGAATCAATTCAAAATGTTTACCTTTCAGGGTCATTTTGACTTTAGAGAAAAGCCAGAGTCGCACGGTGCCAAATCCGGTGACTTATAAGGTGGATGAGGGAGGACACACCGTAATGTTTTTATTTGACTGAAATTGCTGTACCAGAGGCGATGTGTGACATGGAGCCTTTTCGTTGTGATAAAAATATGGTGAATGCTGCTGCCGAGTGCCATCCAATGGAAAGGCAGGGATCTTCAGTACGGGAAGAGGCACATCGAACCTTAGCAACAGGGTGTGACAAGTTTCAACTTGTTTGGTATAGTTAATCAGGTGTGAACTATGGCTGAGAGAAGGTGTGTTTTAAAATGTCGTAAATCATCCTCCATCATGACAGTGCTCCCTGTCACACATCACTTCTGGTATATGGCAATTTCTGTCAATTGAAAACATTACGGTGTGTCCTCATTCACCTTGGTCACCAGATCTGGCACCATGCAACTTCTGGCTATTCCCCAAAGCCAAAATGATTCAGGACATCGAGGCAGCCACGACAGTGCAACTGAAGACACTCACGAAAGAGGACTTCCAGAGCTACTTAAAAAGGTGGCAAGAAAGATGGTTTAAGTGTGTTTGAAACAAGGAGGGATATTTTGAGGGGGATTAATGGCAATGTGTCCTTTATATGACACATTTTTTTTTATTCAATTGTATTGTTTGATCACACCTCGTATGGAGAGAAGGAGGTTAAGATCTTTTATATATTTTTAATGGATATCCAGTTGCTCCCGCACATTTCTTTTTTATTTATTTTATTTATTTTTTAATTTTTGAGGGCAGTGTCAATGGCCCTCACATGTGGGACCGAACCGGGGCCGCTGGCTTCCCAAGCCAGCACTTAACCACCGTGCCACTCGGCCGGCCCTGCTCCAGCACATTTTATTGATAATAACTTTCCTTTTCCATTGAATTTCATGGCACCATTATTAAAACTCAAATGACTGTATATGTATGGGTCTACTTCTACTCTTGCCATTCTGTTCATTAACCTATTTGTCTTTCCTATTATATTGTCTTAAATACCGAGTCTTTATAGTAAATCCTAAAATTTAGTAATATAAGTCGTACAACATTTTTCTTCTTCAAGATTGTTTTGGCGTTGATAGAAATTGACAATTTATCCATTTGTCCAAAAAAAAAAAAAAAGTCGAAAGGGATTTTGATTGAATATTGACTCTACAAGTCAATTTCAGAAATTATTTTTATCTTAACATTTTGAGTTTTCAAATTCATGAATATGAAATCTCTCCATTATTTAGGCCTTCTTTATTTCTCTCAGGAATGTTATGTAGTTTTCGGTGCAGAGGTCTTATGCATTTTTTATTTACCTCTATGTATTTAATATTTTTATGCTATTGTAAGTCATAATTTTTAAACTTTCATTTTCTTGTTATTTGTTACTATTATTTAGGTAGTTAGGTTTCTAAATAATGACTTTGTACCTAGAGACCTTGTTGCATTCACTCGTTAGTACTATAATTTTGTTGATATTTTTGGATTTGCTGAATATGCAGTCATGCCACCTCTGAATAAAGAGAATTTTACCTCTTTCTTTTGCTTTTTATTTCCTTCCTTCCTTTGCTGCAATGCCTAAGGACTCCAGTACAGTATTGAATAGAGTAATAAGATTGGGGGAAACTGTTCCATATGTCACCATTATCATGTTAGCTGAGGTTTTTTTTATGCATGCCCTTTATCAGATTGAGGCAGCTCTCCTATTCACAGGATGCTGAGAGTTCTTAAACTAATGGGTGTTAAATTTCACCAGATATCTTTTCTTCGTTTACTGAGATGATCTCACAATATATTCTTTATAACTCGTTATTCTGTGCATGTTTGGATACCTTCCATAATGTTCCTGGGAGGTGCAGAGTAGTTGTCTGAGAGGGAGAAGGGACCACCAGATCCCAGTACAGTGAATGAGTCAGTGTTACACGATCCCCGTCTGATCCCTACAGTTAACTTGTGAATACTCTTGGCTGTGGTTCTTTTCAGTTTCTACTTCAACCTTTATACCAGCACACAGATAGCTCTTATTTTTATGGTAAAGGTGGGATTTGGGGTGCTTTTTATTATTTCTTTCACTTGTCTGTGTTTTCTACATTTTTTTCATTAAACTTGGGTTACTTGGTGTTAAAAAAAGTTTTTAAACTTCTGTTATTAATTATATCACAGATTAACAAAGCTTTCTGAAATTATATCCAAGTCATTTTTAATTCAATTGGGGTGTTTCCTGAATCTCTGAGAGCAACCAACACATCCACAAGCCGTGTAATTAATGATGGATCAACTCTTCTTTGTTGATCCTCCTATTGTTTAATTTCAGAAGACGCTCATTTTTTCCTCTCTCCCAGCTTTAGGTTCCTGGATGAAGTTCTCAGCACAGTTCAGTTCAAAAGGCTTTTATACAGCTTCTCTTCTCTAGGAACTGACTGACCAGAGTGGGAAAATAAACACACAGAAGTAGTGCCTATGTGTGCTATGAGAGAGGTATTATAGATCAGGGATGTGAGCCCTGCTTAGGGGTTTCATGATTTGCAACAGACTGAGCCTGAACCCAGGGAGACTTTGCTCTCAGGTAACTCTAATCTTGGCTTTCAAATTCTGGCATTTTTGCCCATCTGAAACAGTTAAGGGTTTAGAGGCCTGGAGCTGGAACTAGACTAAGAATGGAAGCTCTAGAATGTGGAATAGGGACCGGCCAAAGGCTGTTATTTCCATCTGCTGTGCTTTGTTTTCGTGGAACAGGAAGTCATTGCCTGGAGAGCCACAAATCCTGGTGAGTTCATTAACACTTCAGGAAAGGGAAGTTAGTGTAGGCTTTATCACTGGAGCTACAGAGCCCCCCAAGGAGCCATTCAAACGCACTGTCCTGTCAAAATAATCACTTTTTTTTCTTTGTAATCACAGGTTCCTGATACGGGGAATGGTTTTTGCTTTTTCTTATTACTTAGTATGCCTACCAGTGACTATCAGTTATTTTCATTGCCTTATAGGTTGATTATTAAAATTAAAACTTTTATCCTAGGCAAAAACAAATACCCTCAAAATGAAAAAAATAAGTGCCCTCTTTCTCTTATTTCATCAGTAATAATTAAAATAATTTAAATTGTAGAGCATGCCATATTTTACAAATGGCATTCACATGTCTCCTGTGGTCCTCACAACCATTTCGTAGTAGATAGTCCAGATTATTATTATTATCCCTTTTAAAAGCCAAGAAACTGAGACTTTAAAATTGAGTAACCTGCTCAAGATTGGCTAGTTCTAAAGACATCGAGCTGCAGTCTCAATACTCCGGTATACGAGTTCTCAAGCTGAGGGCTGTGAGTTCAGACCTCCTGGATTCACATCCTAGTTCTGCCACTTACGAGTCTGTGACTTTGGTTAAGTCACCTAACCTCTATGCCTTAGTGTCCCTGTTGATAAAGTAGGGATAATGGTAGGACCTACGTCATGTAGGTGTCTCCAGGATCAAATAAGATAGTTTCAGTGCAGCTCTAGGCAGAGCATACACGATGGGGAGCGTCAGGCTTGCCACTTCTGATGTCTTGGAGGTGGAGGTGGAGGCGGTGGTGGGTCACCATTCCTCTCTCCTTCTAGCTACCATTCCTACCCTAAAACCTGAAGTCCACTCCCAAAGTCACCAGAGTACTCCAGACACATTCCAGAAGTTGCCAAGGGCTCTGTGGACTTAGAGAATCTAATCCGAAATTAAATGCTTCCGTACCATAAACGTAGCTTTCCCCTACTGAATTTTGTCCTGATTCTGAACACTGTGTGTGGTTATCTTCTCTTACATACCCTGTACCTCTCTTAATCTTAACCAGAAATCTTAAGGTTTTAGAGTAGTTACATTCTTCCCGTCAAAATATTTTTGGGACTACTTATTCTTTGTTCACTAACAACTTTTATCAAATTTCTGAGGACTAATGTATTCGCTGCAGTCAGCCCTTGAAGCTAGGATAGAAATTCCTATGCTATACAGGGCTTGCTCTTGAAGAGTCTTTGAGGAAACAGACCTCTGTGCTTTATGTTGAGCAGCCTGCCCTTATAAAGGAACTGAGGTTCTTGCTTAGAGGTGGGCAGACGATTCCACCTTTTATGTCCTTCACTTGACTTCTCTCATATATTTAGAGAAGAGGAGGCAACAAAGAACCACACATACCATTGTGCTGTATGTCTAGCTGCAGAGAAGGTTCAAACAGACCCCGAGGAAATGCCCTCAGTGTAGGACACAAAGGTTACTATTTTTAAGGAGTGGAAGACAGTACCTTTGTCAGCCTTTTGCAGTGTGTCACAGCCAGGCAAGAAACTTTAGAATTGAAAATATGAGTCCTGACCCATGACTTCATCTCTGTCTGATGAAATCCCTGACTTTGAATGTCAACAGGAGTCAAATTTAACTTCATGAAACAAATCATCAGTGTTGCTTATCCTTTATCCAGTATCACACTTCCTAATTACTTTTCACATATCCTGACATCTCCACTGAGGCGGGTAGACATTGCATATATGCACTAGAATTAATATACTTTCGTGCTCTGCCCTTCAAACTCCACTAGCATAGATAATGCTCTTACCAACAGTGTGGTCACATACTGCCAACCACAACTGCCACTCAGTGTCTTCCACATTGCCTCTTTTGAATGTTGTCCCATGATAATTCTCAGCTAAGAACGTTGAGTAAAAAAATGTAGGCTTTAACCTGTGTGTGCAGAATAATCCTTACTTTGTAGATAAGTGTGTTTATGAATGTGTATGTGCACAATGCGACAGCCTGAAGGAAACAGACTGAGACAGTGACATTGATCATCTCAGGTGGCAGCAACATTATGTGTGTGTCTCTCCCCCTTCCAAATTTCCTAAAACACAACTTCTTCCTTAAAATTATCCAAAAGGTTTAATCTTCTTGACATTTATAGAAACAAACTTATTTACTTTAGAACTTGGTGACTGGAACATTTATACAAACCAATGTGCTTTAAAATGAATTCATATGTGAGTGCAGTAGACTCAGTGGGTCTTAAATCTTGAGTTGTCCCTTGCTGAGGCAAAAAACCAATCCACTCTAGTCATAGGGACAGTTGGGGAACAAGCCAATTAAGTGGCCTCTGTCAGCTCAGAGTGTACAAAGCTATCAAGAGTGTATTTACCCTCCCACTTTCCCCTCTTCTCCAGTTACTTGATTTCATTTCCTTTCTCAGAAACACTTAGTGTCTGAGAGACTTTTGAAAATGCCATGACCTCTTTGATATGTCAAGGGTATGGAACTTAACACACAGTTTTGGTTTAATATATCTGCAAATAAGTCTTTCTTCCAAGACTGCTTTCTTCATTTTTATGGTCTTCTATCTCGAAAATGCAATAACTTTCCACATAGGACTCACTCAACTAGCATGAGGAATTGTAGGACCCATTTGGGACCTAAAATTACCTCCATATCTGAAAAGTAATTACAAGCCTTACCAAAGGGCAGTTGAGCACTTTCGAATGTTCAGGAGTGTGTTATATGTGTTGTTTCATTTTTGCTTCCAAACCGAGCAGAGAGTACGATTATCCCACATGACAGTGAGGAAGTGGCATGGAGACTTACCCAAGACCACAGCGAATGGTGGCAGGACAGTTCTAGAAATGAAACCTTTACCAAAGCTCCTGCAATGCCAAATGTCTCCAAGATTTCCCTAAGGGTACTTGGACTCTAAGGAATCATCATAATAACACTAAATACTTATGCAATGTTTACTGTGTAAATTTTGTATACATTCACTCAGTCCTCACCACAGCTTAAGAGGTGCATGCTATTATCGCCATTTTACAGTTGAGGGAACTGTGGTCTGGTGCATTTAAGCACCTTGCCCCAGGTCACAGAGCTGGTAGGTGGAGTGGCTAGGATATGAACCAGCTTAGAGCTGCAGTCCATACTCGTGACCACTTGACAGTGCAGCAGGGCCTATTTGTTTCCACCTATGAATGCCTAGGGTGTCCCAGGCCAAAGATGGCAGTTCTTTGGGAGAGTCTTAAAATTCCTTCCCTCCAAACTTACAGTGTTTGAAGTATGTGTCTTGTATTATTTAAGCAAGTATACCGTTCTACTTCCTTATGAAAAGAGCAAGAGAGGGGCTGGCTGAGTGGCTCAGTTGGTTAAGAGTTGGCTTAAGAGCGCGAGCTCTGAGCAACAGGGCTATTCCCACATGGGCCAGTGATGCTGCTGCACCTGAGCTGAGCTGTTGCTGAGACAGGATGGCTCAGCTGGTGTAACAATAAGATTGCCTGTTTGATGGTGGGCTGTGCCCACCTGCAACTAAGACTGAACTTGGCATCTTGAGCTGAGCTGCCGCCCGGATGGCTCAGTGGATAGGGTGTGTGCTCTTAACAACAAGGCTGCCAGGTTCGACTCCCACATGGGATGGTGGGTATGCCTACCCGCAACTAAGACTGAACTCAGCACCTTGAGCTGAGCTGCCTCCCAGATGGCTCAATGGATACAGCGTGCACTCTTAACAACAAGGCTGCTGGTTTGACTTCTGCATGGGATGGTGGCTACGCCCACCTGCAACTAACACTGAACACAGCACCTTGAGCTTAGAAGCCACAAGCTGCCGATGGGAAGCCAAATGGCGACTGGTACCCTCCACAACAAAGATTGAAGAATGACAACTTGGTTGGTCCTTTTCCCCAATTCCCCAACACTGTTCCCTTCCCCCAATTCCCCAATAAAATCTTTAAAAAAAAAAAAAAAAAGCAAGAGAGGGTAGAGAGGAATCATAAAACAGAACTATTTTTGCTCAATAGCCAGTCAAGTTTGGAAGGTTCGAGGAACCTGTGGTTCCTTCAAAGATCATTTCATCTGTCTCCTGCCCGGCTGCTAAGGAGCGTGAATTGCAAGCAACAGAAACCAACTTTACTAACTTTAAGCAAAAGGAATTTATTCTAAAGATGTAGTAATTTACAGAATCAGAAGAAAAGCTGAAAGCTCAGGCTTCAGGAAGTTGGTGTATCTGATTGTACTGTGTTACATACAAACTACTCTGAAAATTAGTGTCCCCCCCACCCCCAAATAGTGATCTGTTTAGCTCAAGATCCTGCAAATCAGCAACCTGAGCAAGCTTGAGTAGATCCCAGTCTGCACCAGACTGAGCTGATCTCCTTAGGAGCTCACGCATGAGTTTGCAGCCACTGCCTTGTTGACTTGCGTCTTGCTTCTCCTCCACATGGTCACTCATCCCCCCCATAGGCATGATGGTCCCTGGGTTCCAAGTACAGCAAAGCAGGGGAAGCCCCAGTGCACAAGCACTTTTCAAGTTTCTGCTTTCAATGTATTTGATCTTGAGTAAGGCAAATCGCATGCTCTAGTTCAAAGTTAGCATGGGAGGGGATTGTCCAAGAGCATGGATAGAGAAAGGAAGAATCTATGGCCACTCCTGCTACGATGGTCAGGATACTTGGCAATCTGAAGGCTCAAGTCAGCATGGACTAAATGGAAAGGATCTTCATGGTGCCTGCATCTGAATAACTCAGCTCCCACAGTTTCCTGCGCTAGAGTCAGACGAAGACTGTTAAAGATTTCCATCAAGAATCTGGCTTTGGACTTCGCGACCGCCACTGAGCAGATCGGATTCTACTCGTTCGCGCGCCTCGCTCCGCTTCCTTTGCAACCCATGTCTGACAAACCCGATATGGCTGAGATTGAGAAATTCGATAAGTCGAAATTGAAAAAGACAGAAATGCAAGAGAAAAATCCACTGCCTTCAAAAGAAACGATTGAACAGGAGAAGCAAGCAGGCGAATCGTAATGAGGCACGCACTGCCAATACGCACTGTACATTCCACAAGCATTGCCTTCTTATTTTACTTCTTTTAGCTGTTTAACTTTGTAAGATGCAAAGAGGTTGGATCAACTTTAAAATGACTGTGCTGCCCCTTTTCACATCAGAACTACTGACAACGAAGGCCGCACCTGCCTCTCCCATCTGCCTGTCTGGCTGGCAGGGAAGGAAAAGAACTTGCATGTTGGTGAAGGCAGAAGCTGGGTGGGACGACAGTGAAATCTAGAGTAAACATCAAGATGGTCCAAGGTGCCCTGCAGGCTGTAAAATGCAGTTTAATCAGAGTGCCATTTTTTTTTGTTGTTAAAATGATTTTAATTATTGGAATGCACAATTTTTTTAATAATGCAAATAAAAAGTTTTAAAACCTGAAAGAAAAAAAAAAAGAATCTGGCTTTGCTTGGGTCATATGCATCATCTGCATCTTGACTAACAATCTATGAAACTTGAATGAGAAAGGGAGTGTTCAATTGTGAAGTTGTTACCCAAAGTAGCAGGAGAAGGATGCCGGGCAGGTAAAACAATATTCTGTCCTTCTGTATATTGTTCACCATGTTGACCTTGTCCTTCCTCTCTGTACCATGTGGGCTGACTTCAGTGAAAGCAAAAGCAACTGTCTCAACCTATTGCATGAACAACAGGAGATTTAAAACATTGGATTCAAAAGACACTTAAAAGCTAGTTATGACCCTGGCATTGCTCAAGATCTCACAGACATTCCCTCTTCTATCATTGCTATGTATTCATTGGGCACCAAGAGTATAGCCAAGAAAGGGACGTGAAAAGACTGGTGTTCTGATAGCGAGGCCGTGTAATGTTTGGCTCTGGCAGCAACTGAACAGGTATTTGTTTAGATTGTTTTCATAATTTCTGCAGAATTCGAAGACTGGTTTTAAAACGTTCTAGAAAGCAAGGAGGGGTGGTGGTGAAGTCATGTTTAGCTAGATTCCAGGCAACAGGGAAAGGCTAAGATGATTTGCTAGCATGTTCCCCAGGGAGCTGGGCATTTAAGATTGAAATATTGCCCAAATAATACCAGAGTTTAAGCGAATAATAGGTCCTTATTTGCCAAAATAGCTGTCCCTTTGAACTGGCAACCAAGGCCGTTTTCTGGTTATAATAGCCCACTCTTACAAGAGGTGATATCTTTGTGTGTGTGTGTGTGTGTGTGTGTGTGTGAGAGAGAGAGAGAGAGAGAGAGAGAGAGAGAGAGAGAGAGAGAGAGAACCCATGCTAAGTATTTTAAATATGCCTAGTGCACTAAACCAGTTTTCTGTAAATATTTGGTCACGTTTTTCCAAAGGTTTGATCATGAGCCTCTAATGTTTGTACGTTTATTTGTAAATATGCTATATTATAAATTTACTTATAAGGGCCGGCTGAATGGCTCAGTTGGTTAAGAGCTCGCTCAAGAGTGCGAGCTGAGCTCTGAGCAACAACGGTTCGATGACAGCCTGAGCTGAGTTGCCTTTGAGCTGCCAACAGGTAGCAGGATGGCTCAGCTAAAAATTAAATAAATAAATAAATAAATAAATAAATAAATAAATAAATAATAAATTTACTTATAAGTTACAAACATAGTAGGCATTGTAGTACATGTTTGATAACATATAAACAAAACTTAGAAATGTTTAAAAAAATGGGTTAAAAAGTGAACAAAACTTGAAGTTCTGATAGTTTCTTCCCATTCCCCAGTGGCTCATCCCATATACCAACTTGGGTGCACTCCCCCACTTTGGGAAACATCTTAGATCTGCCCAGCAATTCCAAAGGCAATTCTTAGTGCCAGAGGGGCACTAGAAAGTTGGGTGTTCTGTGTTGACCAAAATGTGCTCACAATTTAACAGGTCCCTGAGGTGGTAGATTCTGGTGCTGCTTTCTCATAGTCACAATGGCTTTGTGAATGCAGACTCTCATAGCCTGGTAATTCCCCAGCCTTTGGGGAATTTGTCTCCACAATAATTATGGATATATTTGGACTCATGGAATCATAACTTAGAACAAACATTTTTTTTTCCATCCCCCTTTCTCTTCCTCCCACACTTCTCCCTCCTTTCCTTCTTTCTCCATCAGACTGATAATAATATCACTTCAAAGGCATTGTCTCTCACCACTTCCTCCCCTCCCCTCTCTTTTGCTTCCTTAGGAAGTCTGAGATAATAATATTTACATATTTTTTGTGATAGCTAATGTTTATTACGCAATGGGCCAGTTAAATTCAACATCCATTAATGATCTCATTATCCTCACAACAACCCCATAAAGTGAGGATTATTCACCTTAAGAATTGAGAAATATTGAGGGTTAGAGAGAGTTGAGGAATATTCTGAAGTTGTCCCAGTTTCCTAATGGCAGAGCCAGGGCAGCCTGACCCCAGAGCCCAGGCTTTACCCTCTCCTGCTTGTGGTGGCACAGAACAGGCAGTGAGACCAACAGGGGACCAGGAACTCAATCCAGCATTAGTCTAAGCCATGGTGAAGCTAGCCTTTCCCCAATGGGCCTTCTATCCACCCAGGCCTTCTATCCATCTCGATGCTGGAGCAAGTCAGGACAAGTACTGAGTGTGTGAATCATCTGGAAATAGTTTTTTACTCTGTATTTGCCTGTCGGTTACCTACTTTATGAGGTTTCTGAAAAATTTAAGGGGCTCAGGAGTACAAATAGATCTCTACTTACCTGCTAGAATAAATCTGTTGTCATGCTAGGAGATTATCTTAATTTGATTTGTTTACAGCTTATAAATTGTATCTACCTTTAGTCTGGAAGACTGTCTCCTTTGATCTTGGTAACTAGAAGGGAGCTGGGCAACTACTGAAATGAAATCAAATTACCAACTCCAAATTCAATTGAAAAGAGGTGTCTTACTGCATATAGAAGCTGTTGTTATGAAAAGTCCACGTAAAGAGCAATGAGCTTTGAGTAATACAAGTGAAAGGTAATCATTTATAGAGACGCTTTTAGCTTGTAGGATTTGCCCTTAACCTTTCTATATTCTTAGCCCCACTGATTATACCGTGTGTACCCAACAGATCTTTTCAGTGTCTCCTGGAAGCTACGTTATTACCTAGCAAAGTTAACACATGGAAGATAAACAGGCTTGAAGCAGACTCAGTCAAACACCTGCTCTTCTCATCCCTAATACACAACATGTACCCAAGCATATATGCGAGAGCCCCTGCCCCCAAATTCTCCTTCTTTGCCCTTACCATGAGCCTCCTGATCAAATTTGCAGAATCAACGTTGGAGAAGCAGCAGTTCCCATCACTGAGGTTCAAAATGATCAGACTTTGAATCTGGTCTACAGTCGACCGGCTCTGCTAAATCCGTGTTTTGGGATTGTGAAGGGTAAGAAGGCATTGCTGTGTGTGCTTCGAGGATATAAGCCCATTAGGGGAGACCCTTCCAAGCAGGTGAGACTGGTGACACCCCCCTAGCTCCACTCCCAGAAGAAGCGGACATCGTCCATGCCTGTGGGGCAGGCAGTCCATGACCCATGCAGTGCCTGTCAGACTTACAAGTATATGTAAAGAGGATGCTGAGTCTCAGCTCCGCAGGGCCATACACTGATTGGCAGGATATCAGTGTCAGTCCAAAGTAGACCCATGTGTTGAAGGGAGCAGAAAGGGAGATGACAGAGCCGCTGGTGAGACTGAAACTTCTAGGTTTACTTCATTTGGCCACGTGGACCTCCTCTCTGAGGCATAGCTGTTTTCTGGTTACTCACCAACATAACCGGGTGGATCACAAGCCCTAGTCCTCGGGTGCACCCTAAAACTTAGTAAACTGGATGATTTTCTCTGTCTCTAACTATTGCAATGAAGTAAAGCTAGTGAGGTGTATCTTTACCTCCCTTGGAAGTTCCAGAACTTAGGGATTATCTTACAAAGCCTGAAACTAGATTTTACCTGCTCACCCAAGAGTGATGAGGCTCTTAGCAACTGAGATCTCTGACCCAGTGTCACAGCAGTGTTCAGTCCCTTCGAACCCTATTTTAGGGTATCCTGATTAACCCCTAGTCCTTCACTAAATTCCAAGGACTTGACTATTCCCCCACCCCTTAGGGACCCAAGGCTTCCTAGGATCTCACAAGCGTCCTGGGTTATTGCTGGGGTGTATCTTCACATGGTACAGGTGACTTGTGAGTGAATACCTAGAGGCACACACGAATGATACTTTCACTGTTGCGGTGGGACAGGCAGACCTGAGAAGTCACCTGTCATCGTCACAGTAAGGACGTGGGCACTGTAGGCCAGCCACTGTTCCTGGGAACTTACCCAGTGCCACTCCAGGTATTCCTTTTCCTGGTCCCTGCCTGTCAGTTTCTGAGCATAAAAACTATACTCAAGGGCCAGCCAAGTGGCTCAGTTGGTTAAGAGCTCACTCAAGAGTGTGAGCTGAACTCTGAGCAACAGCAGTTCGATGTGCAGCCCGAGCTGAGCTGCTGCTAAGCTGCCAATAGGTGGCAGGATGGCTTAGCTATAAAAAACAACAACAACAACAACAAAAAACAACCTATGCTCAACTCAGGTCAGAATGAAGACCCTTTGTTCTCTTTTGCCCCTACTGTGTGTTCCCCTTACAGTTACTTCTGGATGCGCCTCCTTCTCATCTAAGCTCCTAAACCGAAAGAGCCCTTTCCACTTCTTGTCACATTATAGAAGAGTTTGATGGTCCTTCCCAAAGGGCCCAGGCCCTAGGAACCCCTCTTTTTTCACTTCTCTTTGGTTGCCTTGGAATGTAGTGTTGGATGTTCTTTTTTTTTTTAATTTTTATTTATTTTTAATTAGTTTCAGGTGTACAACACAGTGCAATAGTTATACATTTTACCCCTCAAAGTGACAACCCCCCACCCCCAATTCGCTACCCCACTCCCCCCCATATCATATATATCTATTACTCTTCCTCTGACTCTCTTCCACAATATAATCCACATCCCGTGACTATCTATATATATTCAATTACAGTAGGTATACCACCTCCGCTTTAGTTTTACAGTGCAGTGATCAAACCTCTACTCCATTAGTGTTGGATGTTCTTGATAGGGATTCTATCAAGTAGTGGTAAGTGGGAGTGAGTTTGATGAATTTACATCTTTACTTTGGGGATATCTCTGACTATATAACTTTACCAACATCAAAGCATCCTCACTCCAGGACGGTTCTAGGACAGATTAATAGATTCAGACCCTCTGGATCTTCTTTTCATCACTGTATTGTGATGAATAAGTAGGTCCCAGTGTATTTTATCCAAGTTAGAAGCTCCTTTGATAAGGTTCATATGACTAACTCCTTTTACCCATACACATTATTATATCACGGATGACATCACCTGACTTTAGGCCCAAACACTTCTCTGTATAAATGGATGTTAATCCTTCTTTATTGACTTCTTTTCCCCACTGACCAATGTTCCTAGAAAGTTGGATGTCGGGCCAGCCGAGTGGCTCAGTTGGTTAAGAGCTCAAGCGCTGAGCAACAGCGTTGCTGGTTGGGTTCTCACATGGGCGAGTGTGCTGGCCCAAGCCGAGCTGCCGCTGAGCTGCCAACAGGTGGCGGATGGCTCAGCTGGTGAGAGCACGTGCTCCTAACAACAAGGTTGCTAGTTCGACTCCCACGTGGGATGGTGGGCTTTGCCCCCAGCAACTAGATTGAAAGCGGAGATGTGACTTGGAGCTGAGCTTGTGCCCTCCACAACTAAGATTGAAGGACAACACTGGACTTGTAGTTGATGGGTCCTGGAAAAACGCGATGTTCCCCTTCCCCAATTCCCTAACACTGTTCCCTTCTCCAATTCCTCAGTAAAAAATCTTTAAAAAAAAAAAAAAAAAAAAAGCTGGATGTCAAGATAGCTCTTGCCAATCTCAAAAGTAATGGGAAAAATTAACCAGATTTTAGCTTAGTGAACAAGCCATAAGAAAATACCAGAGTTAATAAAAAAAGTAGGACTTGATTTTTAATGTCACCTTGGGCAGTTTACTTAATGTCACTGAGCCTCAGTCTTCTCAGCAAAATGAAAGGGCCAAGTTTGATTATTTCCAAAATATCTTCAGATCCCCAAATTCTGTGATCTTTGTTCCTCTTTCACTTTACAGATCACTCCACACATATTTAAGTGCCTACTGTATCTGAGGCTGGTTATACAGTTTTAAGCATATGCTCTTGTATAACTGACTGCTACCTCATGCTGAGAAAACTGATCTAAGAATATCTGTTCTTGCCACTGCTAATGAATTCGAATGAACAACTCTTAATAAGTTTTTTGCATTTGTCATTTTGTTAACAAATTAGGTTAACAAATGGGGGAAGAAGATGGCAGAATGTCTGCTGTATTCAAAATATAAAAACTCTTAAGTTTTTCCCATAGTGCTTACTTTTTCTTCAGTTTGGTGGTTTTGATTACCATCATAATCATTATTTAATCTTTTGGGAATTTAAAATGGATTGTGGTTTAACCTTAAGAGAATTCACTATTTCTCTTTAGATTGCATCAGGGCACTAACTAGGAAGCTCACAGGCACTGAAAATCACTCTGAGGTAGAGCAGGCGAACTTAATCTTTTTATACATGGCTTTTGTTTGGCAGTGGCCCAACATAATAAAAGCAATTTGGAGGTGGCAAGAAGAAGAGAGAGTAATTAAAATAATGCTTGATTTTTGTTTTGGGCTTTCTTTCAATAAGTCAATAAAATGGAATTGTGAATGATAGCGCATTTTGTTCTGAAGATAATTAGTTTTTGCCTATTTCTTACTGGAGAAATTTTCCTGCCTCTGTTTTTTTTTTTTTTTAACTCCCCCATTAGTTCTGTTATCAGCCATGCCAGCCATAAGTGTCTTAAGGAAGACCTAACTGATGCTTTATCAACATGCACTACAGCTAAACTGTTTTCTTTCTCTAAAGTTAATTAGTAGGAGTAATAAAGATATGCTTTGACCTTTTATTATTTCTTTATTTTGTAAGCAATACAAAATTTTTTAAAGAAAGAATACAGATTTAAAATTTTTTAAATCACTAATTACCCCCATGAGACATTCGTTTTTCACATCAAAACACTGTATTATATGCCAAAGCTTTTTAATACATAAATACTTTATATCATGAAAATGTATCATTCTAGTAGTAGCAGTAATAGCAGTAGAGATAATAGCGGCTAACATAACTGAACATTTATTATTTGCCCCACAGAATTCTACTAATATCTGTATTAAACTTTCCCAGCAATCCTGTCAGGTAATATATAATATTTTCCTAATTTTATAGATGCAAAAGCTGTGATGCAGAGAAATTAAACTACTTGCCCAAAGTCACATGGCTAATAAACGACAGATACAGAATGGAAACCCAGGCAATCTGACTCCAGATTGAAGGCTCATGTTATTATCCAGTCAACAATATATATCATGATCAGCTTCCATGTGAATAAACATGCATCAATACCATTGTCTTCAGAGCTGCGTGAGATTCCATTTTCAGGGTGTCACAATTTTTCTGATATGACCAATCTCCTATTATTGGGCATTTAGGTCATTTCCAATTTTTCTGTGATAAAACATTGCTATGGTACCATACCACTTTATATATCATTGTACGGCTATCTTATTCTGTCCTTAGAATAAACTCCTATAAGTAGAATTCTTAGATCACATTGTTTGAGACTTTTATACAAAATTTCAAATTGTCCTCCAGAAAGATTTTTTTTAATCAGAATGTAAATTTCCCCATGTCACCAATAATGATTATTATTCTTTTTAAGTCTTTGTCTCTGTGACCAATAGAGAATTGTATTTATTGTTTTATAAGGTTAAACTTTTTTTTCAAAAAGCTATTGGACATTTATATTTCTTCATTAGTAAATCATCTGTTCTCATCCAATTTTTTTGTGAAGGTGTTCTCATTTTTCTTAAGTATACACTGCCATTATATATTAAGGACATTAAGTTTTTATCATGTGATGCAAATATTTTCTCCCAGAAATTTTCCATATAGCTAAGTTGATTTTTATATGTGAAAGTCCCAAAGAACAAGCTTTAATAAAAAAAAGGCTCAAAAAATATATGACCTAACCTTTGTCAAAATAATTGAAGATGTTTTTCAGTCATTGATAAATGATACAAATAAGAGCCAACAAATAGGGAAATCAATATTAATCAAGGATAATTTTTTTAAAGTAGTATTTGACAGTTCTTGGGTTCACCTCAAGAAATGCTCTATTTCACAAATTGGTAGTCACAGAATAGTCACAGGGATGTCAAATGCAATATGGGGAATATAATCAATAATTTTGTAAAGACTATGTAGGGTGTCAGACAGATACTGGATGAATTGGGGGATCACTTCATAGATTACATAAATGCCTAACCACTGCACTGTACACCTGAAATTAATATACTATTTAATGTCAACTATAATTATATATGCGTATAGATAGACGGATAGATCGATAGATAGTCACAGGATGTAAAGTCAGCATAGGGAGGGCCCGGCCGAGTGGCACGGTGGTTAAGCGCTGGCTTGGGAAGCCAGCGGCCCGGGTTTGGTCCCACATATGAGGGCCAGTGACACTGCCCTCAAAAAAAAAAAATTATGTTTAAAGTCAGCGTAGGGAATATAGTCAATGGTATTGTAATAGCTATGTACAGTATCAGATGGGTAGTAGACTTGGTGGGGTTATCATTTTGTGAGAGGTATAAATGACTAATCATTATGTTGTTTTGTACACCTGAAACTAATTTTTAAAAAAGAAAAAAAGTTTTAATTCTCTATCTTCACACAAAAAAAATGCTTTATTTGCATGCAGACTATGGACCACTTTTGCTTTTTATCTGTAAAGTGTCTTTATTAAGATATTTTTTATTTATAAAAGTAAGTGATATTGTAGAAAAACAAATCTCAGTTTCAGAGATTTGACCTATAACCTACTACCATCCCAAAGGATGAACTTTTGAGGTAGGTTGTAATCATGGGAGATGAAATTGCTAAAAGAGAGAAAATTTTGTAACAAAGACTTCTGCTGTTTTTTAATGGCTGTCAAAAAGAATATAGAATCTCTAAAAATTAATTTTTAAAATTCCCCTCCAAATATAAAGACACTTCATTTAAATTGTATTATGAGCCTAATGCTGTAAAACAATATAGGAAGGACTTGGTGTGATTTTAAATAACTCGGTTTTTTAAAAAATGTATTGTAAGAAAATTATCTTCAGTGGAGAGAAAGGCCTCCCCCCACCCTTCTATTTTGGTTTGGAAGGGGAAGATGAGAAATGTTATTTTGGGGAAAGATTCCCCACAAAAGGGAATCCTTTGACAGTGTTGGCTGAAAGCCACCTCCAAAGGAAGAGGACTCAGGCTTATTTTAAACCAGGGAGTGGTGAAGAGCTTCAAGGCAAAAAGGATGTCCCTGATTAGGGCGGTTCAATACCAGACTGAGTGGGAAAACGACATTACAAAAACTCTACAGAGATGCTTCATCAGAGATGGATGCATTGTAAGATACACCCCTTTTCCAGTTCTCTAAGGCAGATCAGTTACTGTTCCAAGGAAGTGATTATACAGAGGGTGCCAAAAGAATGTGTACATATTTTAAGAACAGAAAAAACTATTAAAATTGTAATACTCAATATATACCAATAACAAAAGAGGAATACAAGTCACATTTGACTTCTGCAATTACAAGAGATGCTCAAAGTGGTTACCATCAGCGTCCAGACACTACTGATTGCAGCGAACTACTGCTTGAGCAACATTGACCAAAGTGTCTACTTGTTTACATTTTTTTGGCATCCTCGTATTTTTCTCAGGGCCACATTATTCCCTTTAGCCTTCATCATTATCAACAATGTCATAATCATCATCATCATCATCATCATCATCAAAACAACAACAAAAATAAGATAGTAGTAGTAATAATAAAACATAAATCCTACAAAACCTGACCCTGTTCCTTTTATTTTCCAGAATATAAGCCACTTAGGCATCTACAAAAGTAGGATAATGATTAATTTGAAGGATAATGTCATCTTTAATTTTAATTTTAAAATGCTTTAAAATCTTTTTGTGGTGCTGTATGTATAGAAAATTCTTTTTGTTCATTATATTTCTGGGTTTGGTGTGAATATGTATGTATGCATGCTCATGTATTTAGCCTACATTTTCGAAACTGATGTTTTTAGTAGAGAGAATTGCTATTTGTTTGAATAAATATCCTTGGAAAGATGAATGACAAGCCTGCCATCCTATCCATGTGTAATTATATTTGCAGTCACTTGTGGCACTGCTGATTTGGTGTGGTTGGATGTAACATTCACGAAAGTTTACCGAGGCAGTCAGAAAATTCAGCCGTTTGAGTATCCATTTCTCTTTGACTCCAAATCCTGGCAGTAGAAACAGTGGGTGAAATGGTGGCAGAGATCCCTATACACATTGCTCCAGAGACAGAGAGAGTGGAAGAACTGCCCCAAAGCAAAGCTTCTGTCCTTACAGTCAATCAACAAACCTTAACTGAGTATCTACTATGTGCCAGACACATATTTGTTTTCTGTGCTCTTCTTTCATCAGGACCCACTCCTCCTTGCTAACGGCCTCATTTGCCACTCGCTTCCCACAGCCCAGCCCACACACAGGGTCTTTATGCTACTGATCTTTCCCACATGAAAACTCAAGTCCTGTATCTTCTTCCTTGTATGCCCTGCTAGGGTAGAGTTTTATTTGTAATAACTTTTATTTTTCCTTAAAGTCAGTAAACCCCAGGATAGAAAAGTATCTTAGAAAAAAATAGAAGAGATTATATCATGAACATTTTCTCATGTTACTGAGTACTTGTCAACCTTTTAATGGCTAGGTATTATTCCATTGTGTACCTCAATTTCTTAACATTCACCCGAAACTTGGTTCACAAGTTGGATTTATTTCCTTAAGTCATTGTTTATGAACATTTGTTAAGATCATTAATACCTGCCAAACCACTTTCAGAGACTTTGTAGCAACTTACAGTCCCATTTAAAGTCTACTTACTGTTCATATCATAGCACACTTATCCTCATGGAAAACTAAAAACTTTAAATCTTCGCTGATTTTTTTAATTTGCATTTTTCTATTTACTAGTGAGATTGGACATTTTTCACATGCTTATTAGACAATTTTAGTTTCTTTTCCATAAGTTGTCTGTATATGTCTTTGGCCTGTGTTTCTACTGGAGTTTTTGTATTTTTCTTAATTCATTTGTATGAACTTATTTCATATGAAGGGTGTTAATATCTTGTCTTTAATATTAGTGATCACATTTTGGCAAAAATCCCTCCAGTTACATTATTTGCAATCATATTATTACTTGGAGCAGACAACTTGTTTTATTCAATGAGATCAGCCTTATAACATTTTATGTATGAAGTAGTAGTTTTCAATGTTTAAAAATCAAGAATACATTCTTTAAAGCAGAGTAAAGAAAACATCTATTCCACTAACATCTATAAAGTAAAGAGAGAATGTATAAGAGTTTAATTGCAAGGGACCAGGATGACCGGTTAGCTCAGCTGGTTGGAGCATCGTGCTGATAACACCAAGGTTGCTGGTTCCATCCCCACGGGGGCCACTGTGAACTGCATCCTCCTTAAAAGAGTCACCTATGCCATTGTAGCATGAAAGTAATGTGTAACCAATGACCATGGCTGTTCCCCAATAAAAATTTAAAAAAAGGGGCCGGCCGAGTGGCGCAGTGGTTAAGCACTCGCCTTGGAAGCCAGCGGCCCCGGTTCGGTCCCACATATGAGGGAGGGCCAGTGACACTGCCCTCAAAAAAAAAAAAAAAATTGCAAGAGACCTTGGTTTTACCAGTGCTTGTGTATCATAGACTCATTTGTATTCTTTTTTTTTTTTTTTTTTTTAGATTTTATTGGGGAATTGGAGGGGAACAGCGTTGGGGAATCGGGGAAGGGGAACAGACAAGTTGCTGTCCTTTTGTTCTTCAGTCTAGTTGCGGAGGATGTTGCTTCACTGGCCCATGTTGGTATCGTCGTTGCGCTCTTCCCGGATGAGGCAGATCGGTCGCCGGCCTCTGGATGTTGCTCACCGCAGCTATTGGCAGCTCACACTGGCTGCCAGCCGCTCACGCTGGCTGCCGGCCACTCATTGTAGCCTATGGCAGCCCACTGCAGCAGGGGCTGCAGCCTACACCGTCGTCGGGGCTCGCACAGCCCAGGTCCAGTTGGAGCTGTTGTTAGCTGTAGAGGGCAGTGCCACTGGCCCTCATATGTGGGATCCGAACCGGGGCTGCTGGCATCCCAAAACCAGCTCTTAACCAATGCGCCACTCGGCCGGCCTGACTCATTTGTATTCTTACTGTAGTTTATATGTGGCCCCTCTAGTGTGCTTATTACAGAATTATGAGATCTGTGCCCAAACTAAGCCTTTGAGACAGTTCATGAGCTGCTTTGGAATTTCCAGGATTTCAGATAAAATCCTAGTCATCCTTCATTCCCTTACCTCAATTTCCCATAGCTCTAGAGGCCCTATATAGAGAGACTTGAATAGCAGCCCTCATATGTTTTTTTCTTTTCCTTTTAGACAATTCTTCCTCACTCCAGGAAGATGAAGAGGTAGAGATGGAGGCCATCAGCTGGCAGGCCAGCTGTCCAGCCATGAACGGACACCCTGCCACCCCAGTGACCTCTGCTCGTTTCCCTAGCTGGGTCACTTTTGATGACAATGAGGTCAGCTGCCCTTTGCCACCCATCACTTCTCCCCTGAAGTCGAACACACCACCTGTTACACCTGCCATTCCAGATGTACCTTATAACTCAACTGGGTCATTTAAGAAGAGGGAACGCCCCAAGAGCACTTTAGTGAACTTCTCTAAAGTTCAGAAGCTGGACATCTCCTCCGTAAACCATCCACCTTCCATAACTGAGGCTCCACCGTGGAGGGCAACCAATCCTTTCCTGAATGAGACTCTACAGGACGTACAACCCTCCCCTATCAACCCTTTCAGTGCTTTCTTTGAGGAGCAGGAGAGGCGCTCCCAAAACAATTCCATTTCTAGTACCACAGGCAAAAGTCAAAGAGATTCTCTCATTGTCATCTACCAGGATGCCATCAGTTTTGATGACTCCAGCAAAAACCAGTCACACTCTGATGCTGTTGAAAAACTCAAACAGCTCCACATTGATGACCCAGATCAATTAGGTAATGCGACACTAACGGACGATGACCCGGTAGCCTGGATTGAACTAGATGACCACCCGCCTGGCTCAGCACGGTCCCAGCCCAGGGATGGGTGGCCCATGATGCTGAGGATCCCTGAGAAGAAAAACATCATGTCCTCCAGGCACTGGGGACCCATCTACATCAAACTGACAGACAGTAGTTACCTGCAGCTGTATTATGAGCAGGGCCTAGAGAAACCATTCCGTGAGTTAAAGCTGGAGATCTGCCACGAGATTTCTGAACCCCGACTCCAAAACTATGACGAGAACGGCAGGATCCACAGCTTGCGGATAGACCGCGTCACCTACAAGGAGAAGAAGAAATACCAGCCCAAACCGGCTGTTGCCCACACAGCAGAGAGGGAACAAGTGATGAAGCTGGGCACCACCAATTACGACGATTTCCGGAGCTTCATGCGTGCAGTGCAGGACCGGCTCATGGAGCTGCCTGTGCTGTCGATGGACCTGAGCACGGTGGGCTTGAACTACCTTGAGGAGGAGATTACAGTGGATGTCAGAGACGAGTTCTCTGGCGTCGTGAGCAGAGGGGACAGCCAGGCTCTGCAGCACCACGTGTTGACACGGATCCACGTCCTGAGTTTCCTCTCGGGGCTGGCCGAGTGCCGCCTGGGTCTCAACGATATCCTCGTCAAAGGGAATGAAATCGTTTCCCGGCAAGACATCATGCCGACCACCACCACCAAGTGGATCAAGCTCCACGCGTGCCGTTTTCACGGCTGCGTGGACGAGGACGTCTTCAACAGCTCCCGGGTGATTCTGTTCAACCCTTTGGATGCATGCCGCTTTGAGCTAATGCGGTTCCGGACCGTGTTTGCCGAGAAGACCTTGCCGTTCACGCTCAGGACCGCAGCCAGCATCAACGGGGCGGAGGTGGAGGTGCAGAGCTGGCTCCGGATGTCCGCCGGCTTCTCCTCTAACTGCGACCCCCTCACTCAGGTGCCCTGTGAGAATGTGATGGTGCGTTACCCTGTGCCCAGTGAGTGGGTGAAAAACTTCCGCAGGGAAAGTGTCCTGGGGGAAAAGTCTTTGAAAGCCAAAGTGAACCGGGGGGCCAGTTTTGGCTCAACGAGTGTGTCTGGCTCTGAGCCGGTCATGAGAGTAACTCTGGGAACCGCAAAGTATGAACATGCCTTCAACTCCATTGTATGGAGGATAAACCGACTGCCTGATAAAAACTCAGGTAGGTACAAATGTCTCATCTGTGAAAGCCAGCTGAGATCAGAGTTCCACATGCTATTATGATTCTACTCCGAAGTGCTGAGTTTTGTTGTGTGATAGGAAAGGCGATTGAGGGGGCGTGGGATCGGAAAAGCAAAAATGTTTGAGCGAAGTAAGTAACAAACATAGATGACCAAGTTCACATCATCTCTTCACCCCCTTAATTATCACATTTCTTCCATAAAACAGCTTATGAATTTGTATTCCTTTTTGACCTAAAGTATGATCTTTGGTGCTGGAAGCTATCCATTTTCAGATCCTAGAAGGCTCTGGGTTCTAAAGAGACATCTTTTCAGCTATGTCCTGGGTATAGGTAAAACGGCCAGTTCATGACGAATCAAATGTACAATACAGGTGAGGAACAGTTTGTAATTCCAACCACCCTGTGTCAGGCCTGTCAATCACAACATCTTGAACTCAGAGTTGGAATTTGGGGATGGGGAAGAGAAGAGATGGCCTTCGATCATACTGAAGACCTAGCCAGGATATGAAATTCCAAAACATCTAAAATTCCATCAGACAAAAGTGAAGGAAGGAATGTTTGATTTAAACAAAGAAAGAAAGCTTAACCAGCCCTAGTTAGTCTGCTCCCAGCTCTCAGGGGTGCTTTTGTGCTTGAGTGAGCCCAGAAGGCAATGACTTTCCTCATAGGTCCAGAGAGGCTTAATGAAACTACCAAACTAGGGAGTAATCAAACCAACTCTAGAAGCCTTATTTATTATAGTAAGCCTGGGTGAGCCCAATGGCAGGCAATAAGCCCGCGATCCTGTGATCTTTTAAACCACTTCTCTTCTTGTTTAGAATAAATTTGTCTCATCTGTTAACAAAAGTGGATATCCTTGCTGAGCAAAAAAAATAAGGTTTGGTAAAACTCTCTCGATTGAAATTTCTTCCTCTTATGCGGATATTCTTTCCATTCTCAACATTGAATCCTAATAGCGCGTTCAGACTCTTCATTTCCTGTTCTGAGTGCGGAGAATCTGGGTTATCATACTCTACGTGTAACATGATGTGATGGCAAGAGGCAGTATGATCTGGTCAGCCCTCCAGGCATTCCAGACCGTGGACACACACCAGGCACTCTGTGTGAGACAATGGGTGTAGCAGTGCAAACTGGAGAGACAATTGGGCCTCTGTGTCTGAGGCTGGATTTGCCACTCTATTTCTAAAATGACAGAATTTTTAAAACAAAGTCTTCCTATCTGTGCTTGCTAATTCATGTTTCCTGAAACAGCACCGTGTTCTCCTGGCGATAGCACTAAGATTTCTACCTCATGCACAAGGCCCATCTGACAGAGGAAAGGAGAAACCCTGAATTCTCCTTTGGCACAGAGCCCCTGGGAAGAAAACAGAGGTGACAGGGAGAAATGACTGTTTGACCTGCTAGACACTTGACATGGGTAAAGATACGGCCCTCAGGTTTATGTTTATTGGAATTTTTAGCTCCTAAGTATGCTAAGCATGGGTTCAGACAACTTACTGTAGAACTCTTGGATTTTTCAAGTTAGAAGGGGTGTGTGGGGATAACTTACTCAAACCTCTTCATTCTGTTATACACATGAGAAAATTAAGAACCAGGAAGTGACATGACTCATCTGAAGTTACAAAGCCACCTTGTTTTCGCAATACCACAGCTGCCTCTTACATAGTAAAGGATACCAAATAGACACAAACGTGAAATATGAGAACAGAGATTTACCATTTCTGGTGGTACTCACTGTGCCCAGCCCCTGCTCACCGTACCCAGTGCTCCATCCATGAATCCAGAGAATTGATGATGATCTGTATGTCATTTTTCCTTTTTCTGAGCTCTTCTGTCTTGGTCATCAGACAGCCTTGTGAAAGTGCCTTTTACAGATTATTTCTCATAATCCTCACACCTGCATTGGGAGGGAGGCCCGGAACTCTGCATGCCTATTCCCACCTGCGATGGCCGGGCATCCCCAGCCCCAGCAGGCAGGGTGGTCACACCACAGGCAGGATGGGCCAGCAGGTGTGACCTCTGGCTCAGCTGGCATCTCAGGCCTGCAGCCCCAGCTGCCTTGTCCCACCCCCAGCCGCCAAAAGACTAACGAGCCTCCATTGGATTCCAGCAAGGCTCCCACCAGCAGATCCCAGCCCAGCTGTGTGCATGTCTAGTTCCCATCTCTCTGTGCTCCACCAGGACCCCGCCCCACCTAGTCTCAAGAGGTTTTCTTCATCCTAAAGGCACCAGAACAAAACACCAGTCCTGCTGCTTTCCCAGGTTGTCCGCCATGAAACAAAACATTCTGTCCTGCATAATTAGTTTTCTTTTATGGAAAATAGAAATCTGAATTTTTTTTTTAAAGATTTTATTGGAGAATTGGGGGAGGCGAACAACATTCGGGAATTGGGAAAGGGGAACAGACAAGTTGTTGTCCTTTTGTTCCTCAGTCCAGTTGTGGAGGATATTGCTTCACTGGCTCATGTTGGTATCGTCATTGCGCTCTTCTCGGGTGAGGCAGATCAGTCGCCGGCCTCTGGATGGCTGCTCACAGCAGCTCTTGGCAGCTCACGCTGGCTGCCGGCCACTCACTGTAGCCCATGGCAGCCCACTGCAGCAGGGGCTGCAGCCTACACTGTCCCGGGGCTCGCACAGCCCAGCTCCAGGTGGAGCTGTTGTTCACCATGTTAGTTGTAGAGGGCAGTGTCACTGGCCCTCATATGTGGGATCCAAACCAGGGCCGCTGGTGTCGCAAGCCAGCTCTTAACCAACGTGCCACTCAGCCGGCCCTTGAAATCTGAATTTGAATGTTAACTTTTCTCAACTTCATCAAGGAAGATGACGTAATGCATGGACACATTATTAGCTCATTACCATAAATTAAACGATCCTAATTTTCAAAATTGCACTTCTCTCTCTGTCCACCAGCCCTACACATCCATTAGTTAATGTTGGGAATCAAGAAAGAAGGTTGCTTTCTCAATATTCCAACAACGTGTAAATAAGAGTAATTAGATAAAACTGCTGTTTACGTTGCTATCAAATTAAATTAAGAAACTCCTCTATATACTTTATAGTGACCCAAATCTATAGCAGTACATTGAGAGGAGTTTAGGACATAATTTGGTAGCAGTCAGATCTGAGTTTTATTCCCAGCACTACAATTTAATGGCTGTGTGACCTCAGGCAATGTCTTTAAACCTCTCAGAAATCTCATTTTCCTCATCTGTAAAATAGTGTTATTAATACCCATCTCATTAAGAATGAAATTAGACAATGCTCTTAAGTGTTTAGAAGTCTCTGGCCAGTAATAAATGCTCTATATATAATAGCTATATAATTATATCTGTGGTACATGATTTTTAGAAAATTGAATGGATTCATTTTCAAATAATGTAATTTTTACTATTAATATTATATGTGTCTTATTTAAATTCCTTTTCTAAAACCAGTGCGAAATTTTCAATTAATTTCCCAAAGTATTACGCTTTAGAAATAACCATTGAAATATCTCACATTTGTGAAACAGAGCAAAACAAATGCTTCACTCTGTAATGTTTTCCTTGGAGAGAGGGTGTGTATGGCCTCATTCTCTGAGATTAAAAAGTCCTGCCCAGACCAATAAAGGAAATTGGAATTGTTTATTTGGGAAAACTCAGATAACTAAAGGCTGCCTCAGTTACATAACAAAATCGAAGCTGTGTAATGTCAGTTATCCATAGCGACTTGCTATGTGGGGGTTCTTACAGCTGAGTTCCTCTGCAGACCTTGTCACCCTGTAAACCTGGTCTTGAGGCCTGGGAACGCAGACAAAGTGGTTGAAACAATTTAGAGTCAGACTGCTGGGTTCGGTTCTTAGCTCTGCCCCTTTCTAGTATAATGTAATACTGGGACCTCAAGAGATTGTTATGAAGAGGCAATGAGAGAATCTGCATAAAGCATTCAGCACAGTCGCGGGCACAGTGTAGTATGCTCAGCAGAGGGATCCTACATCAGATGAATGACGATGACAAAGTGCTTCAACAGTGATCGTCACAGAAATAAGCTCTAGCTCTTTTCCAGGTATCTCAGAATTCTCAAATGAAAATCAAAGCTTAAGTTTGTCACCCAAGTACAGTAGAATGAGCTGTAGGTTTATAGAATTAAAGAACAGGAAGGAACTGTGGGACTGTGCGTGGCATTGTCCAGGTCACCGTTTCCTAGCTCCCTCCAGCTCCCCCACTTTACAGATGAGGAATTGAGGCCTGGGGAGTATAAAGGACTTGGGTGTGGGATCTGTGCCTCTTAGCAGTATCATGACTGTTAGTCTGTGTCCCCTCTGCTTCCTAAATAAAACTGTGTTGTTTAGAAGGGCCTTGTCATTGACACATGCCATTCACCCATAAAAACATGCCAAACATATTTTTAAAAATATGAAATGCTATTAAGAAAATTCAATTCCTCTTTCAAAGGAAATCGATGATTTTGCTCCAGGTGGCTGTCACTGATGTTTTATTAGGTGCTAAGTGCTGATGTCTCTTGTTCCTTTCTGTCAATCTATAGCCCCTATTTCTCAGTATTTGTACTGCATTCCCATATCACTCGGTCAGGAGCTGACAGAATAGCCTGTTTCTCAGGCCATGGGTTTGATTGCTAGGATACCAGGCCACTATAATCAGATACTGTTACATCAAAGGGTCTCAGGCATGTGCGGTGCCATTTCTGCTGAGGCAAGTCCTCTGCTCAGTGCTGACCCTCTGAAAGCTTCCAGGTCTATTTGTCATTGAGGTGGGTCATCCTCCATTTCCTCCCCAAAGAACCTGATCTCTAGATTCTTCGTCTTTGTTTCATAGCTTCTGGTCACCCACACTGTTTCTTCTGCCACCTTGAACTTGGCTCTGACCGGGAAGTGCCTTCCAGATTTGCCAGTCACGTGAACGTTGAGTTCAGCATGCCCACAACTTCTGCCTCCAAAGCTGCTGTGAGATCCATCTCCGTGGAAGACAAGACGGACGTCAGGAAGTGGGTCAATTATTCCGCACACTACAGCTACAAGGTAGCCTGGGGAGGCACCTGGCTAAGGTTTCCAAATCCATTTGGTCACCCCTGTACCTTTTCCCCTCTCATTCCTTTTAGCAGTGCCTGCCCTGGGTACAAGATGTTCCCTTACCGCCTTGGTGGAGGTTCACCGTTGTACATAGCCTTGGATGAGTCTGCTGTGATTTAAATGAATAATCTCTCTAGTGGGCAAGAGAAAGGTTGTGGGTGGGGAAAAAAGAAGCTGATGAAAGAGGAGAATATAATGTGTTTCAATCATCATGAACAGCAACAGCAAAAAGGGATTATTACTACTCATGCATAATGTAACTTGTGTTGCAGAGTAGTGAACCTGGAAGTGGAGGGGAGTGTCAGGAACGTGCTCACCCAAAGCATATATTTCAGCTACAGGAGGTGATGGAGTGGATCTGGGTGAATTTAGGACACCGATGATCTGGTCCCTGGGCTGTACCAGAACAAAACTCAAAAGCCAAATCAGCTGTCATAATAGTAATAGGATCAGGGCTGTGCAAGGAGTAAGCCAGGTTGGAGTGTTCTGACCTGAAGAGGAATTTTATCCTGAGGAGTTAGAAATTCAAAAGGAGATGAAATGCCAAAGATGGAAAATGGAGGTTATTGAAGAAGGATTTTGGGAAGTAATTTAATAATTTTCTATTCATAATAATAGCCTTAGATTTATATGATGATTTATTGTCCTTTAATTGCTTCCTTAGGTGTGTGCTCTACCAAAAGAGAACAAACCCTCCATCTTGTGGCCAGGAAAAAAATAGCACTTTCCTCAAATATGACCCTTGTTGACTCTTCTGTCTTGACTTGTTTTCCCTTGTCATACACATCCAAAGAGGGGTTGCGGGGAGCAGCTTTAATCATGACACTCCCTATCTGGAAGGGTTCCCTGCCTGATGTAGCAAAGGCTTCAGTTGAAGTGTGTCACTTTTAAGGCACACTTGAAAATAATTAATCCCTTTATAATTACAGCTACAGTATTTTGCAGAAGATACAGGTAGAACTGTAACCACAGCAATACTTATCAGTTTAGGGACTTTTTCAAGAGTGAATGGGATGGAGAATGTCAACAACCAATGGCAAAGGAATTCATTCATTTGTAATTGCCTGCTGTATGCCTACATTATTGGGCTTCAATAGTGAATAGGGCTGGCCCCTGGCCTACGGAGCCTGTGGTATAGTGTGCCAGGAACAGTGGGAATATGGATGGGGGAGGGGCACCTAATGTGTCAAGAATAGCTTCATAGAAGAGGTGGGCTGTGAGGAAGAGGGAATTAGAGACCAAGCAAAGAGAATGTGCAAAGAAAGTGTACTACATATAGGGCCAGTGGCTCCAGGGTGGCTAGCTAAAGCCCAAACGTTGACAAAGAACCTACACCTACTGAGATATTCTCTTGATTTATTGATTTCTTGAGATGCTTTTCTCTTCTTTCTGATATTTCTCTCCAACGTTTATTCTCGGCAGGTGGAGATTGAGCAGAAAAAGAGTTTGAAGCCAGACTTTGAAGGAGATGAAATGGAAAATCCCAAGGAGTGTGGGGTCCAGTGATGAGGCCCTACTGCAGGGGCCCTGACCTGAGTCCCAATAGGATGTCTTCTGAATAGCTGAAGTTCAAGTCAGTACCTGCCATGACTACTCCACGTTGGGAAGAGTGTATTGGACCTTCCTGTTTGTGGTTGTCTATACTGCAACAGGAAACCCTGAGGTGGTTGCTTTGGAGAGGCTCTGATCATGCCTGAAGCACCTGTCTCGCCTGACTTTTGGAGCTTGTTAATGAAGCCTCCTTCTCTCCGCTCTGCTTAGCTCATAGCACTTGGGTGTGGTTTGTTGTGATTCTGAGAGTCAGGAAAAGAACCTGCCGCACTGGTGTTGGCATGGTTCACTTCTGATGTTTTTCTGTCACTAACATGAGTTTCTGGAAAACACGGTCTTGAGAAGTTAATTAATTAAGAATCCATGTCTGTCACTCCATTTTAGAAAAGGTTCAGAAAAGGCACACAACAAATTTCTTCTTTGGGCTTAGTCCTTTTGTAGGTGTCTCTATTCTTTAAATATTAACACTGTCAGGAGAAGTTTTTGAGGCATTTCCCTCTTTCTAGACTGTTTTGATTGAAACGCTTTTTCCGTCTCTCTAAGGTTTCAATCACAGAGTTCACCATTCTGAGTCACAATAGACAATGGAAAAAAGGCACAATAAGATACTTTTTTATTCTGTGATAAGCCCCATATTCTGCAAAGGGTGGCTATTGAAGGGAAAGCAAAATTGAGCTTATTTTTCTTCATTTTGGGGAAAAAAGACATTAGTGGTAAGATTATATTCAATTTAGGAGAGAGCTTCAATCTCAGTGAATTCCCGAATTCACACTGAAAAATATAGGCCATTTCTGATTCCGGAAACAAATGGATGTATACATATGGAAACAAATCCGTAATATATATATGGAATACCTCAGGCATTTGCCAGGGGCATTTGGGAGCTCTTTTTATACCTCATAGCCGATTGACAGTGCATGTCTCTTTAACTCAAACTTTATAGGAAGTGTATGCTGAAAAGATGATTTAAAGCTGTTTCATAGCTAAGCTTATATGAGCTTTTCCCAGAAATTCAGAGTTTAATAATCACATATTGTAATCAATCTAAAAGGCAGAAGACTAAGGTAGAGATGGGGGAAAGCCATATTTTTCTAATGTTGGGAACATTAACTCCTAATTCCAAGAGTCTGGAACATGCAATCTTCTTTCCCTTCATCCCTTCCTACTTACAATCTAGACCTCTGCTTCTTATTTATACTTTGGTGTTTTCTTACCATACAAGGAACTACATCAACTATCCCAAAGGGGACACCTGCTCAGTAATTTAAAGGCAGCTTCTATCTGCCTTTCTATTTCTCCATGAAAAATAGAATAGGGGGACAGAAGGCATGCTTAGCAGATTTGTAGATGACACAGAAATAGACATATATCCAGTCTATTGACTGGCAGATTCAGGATTAAGGTATTTGATGAATATTCATTGAATTCTAACTATGTACTGACACTAGGATATAGAAATCATTAGTTTTTTGAAATACCTAAGCATAAGACTAAAAGGATGAAATTGAATAGGCATTAATGAGAAACTATATTCTGAGGGTTTTTTTTAAACGCAACCCTCTAAATATAGAGTGGTGTATGTATGTATGTATTTGTGGATGTGTGTGTTTATGTGTGCGTGTTGGTGGGAAGGGGGTGGAAAGTCCTGGTTTCACAGCAGTGCATGTAGAAATATTTTCTTAGGGAAATAGAAGTTCAGTTTTGAATAAGGGGTATATCGTGGCTATTCACAAAGGTAATGCATTCAACCTGTAGTATTAGAGAAGTCCAAGGAGCTCTGCATGTTGCATTGGTAAGTCCACATCTGGGTGGAGGGTTGGGTTCAGTGCTGGGAACCACGTTTTAAGAGAGACGTTAATAAATTGATTGTGTCCAGAGGCAGGTGGCCAGAGTTGCAAAGGGTCTCATTAAAGAACGATCCCGTAAAGAACAGAATAGATCCCGTAAAGAAGAGAAGGTATAGCTGGAAAGGATTGCAGAAAAGGAGGGAGTGATATGATAGCTGCATTGAACTTTCTGTTGAGCTATAAAAGGGGAAAGGAATTAGACTTATTCCGTGTAGCTTCAAAGGACAAAAATAGGAGCAAAAGGGACTTTGAGACATGACAGATGTTTGCTTCAATATAAAAAAAAGTTTTCTAATAAGAGTTGTTTTAAAGAGCGTTGGACTCAAGTACTAAAATTTCCCATTGCTGCAAATGCCCAAACAAAGGTTAAAATAACCATCTATTCCAGATGCTGCAGAAAGGACCCTTACAGTGCATTTGAGCAGCATGACTCCCAAGAGCCTTTCTACACATAGGTTTAATCTCAGTAGTAATAGTACTCTCTAACTCTAGTTGGTTTTTGCTTTGCTAAGTGGTTTTTCATGCTCTTTGAAATACAGGGGGTCCCCAGAGGTCTTTATCAAGTGAGGGCTCCAAGGCATAGGCCTTCCCCTGCTGCACTAAAGGCATATGAGACTCCTCATTGAAACATCAAGACAAGTTGCAGAGTTGGCAAGGTGAAGGGCATTCTGGTACCTTGCTTACCAATGGTTAGCATCTGGATACCCTTGCAAGGTCTCTGTCTCAGCTGCCCATATCATGTGTACTGCTTCTTGGAGACCCACTGACCCCCGCCCCAAACCCTGCTTTGGTTAACTCTCATTGTCTTCATGTTTTCACCTGGACCTGTTTTTTTGTTGTTGTTGTATTTTTTAAAAACCAAGGGTTTGGAATATCCCTTTCATGCTATCTGTACATTCAGCAAGCAAATTATTATTACTCTTGAAACACTTACCACCTTGATTGCATCAAATTTGTTTTCCTTGTGCTGTCTTTGAGAAACTGATTATGGGTAGCATTTAGGGGTTGAAGAATGTAATCCTATATAGTTTCAAATCTAGTGTTTTACTAAGAGCCTACCTACAAACACGGTTGTGCAAATTACCTTTTTCATGCGTGGATTCTAAGTCTGTCACCTGGACCTGGATTTTGTGTGTGTGGTCACAAATAATCCTTGTTTATGTTATCAATAATGTGAAAATATTAAAAGTGAGATTCATTTTACCAACGCATAGTATTTCTATTAGAACATGAATTAGAAGTCACATATCAAGGGCTGTGCTTCTTTTTGAACCTAGTGGCTTGCTTTGTGATTTTATAGTATGAGGATAAGAAAAGTACTCATTATGATACGTCAAACAAGAGAATATCAGGTATTTTGTGAGGGCCATTAAACCCCTTTTGCACTCTTGTAAACATTTTTTTGTTTTTAGAAATTTTATTGGGGAACAGTGTTTTTTTCCAGGACCCATCAAGTCCAAGTCAAGTAGTTGTTTCAATCTAGTTGTGGAGTGAGCAGCTCACTGGCTCATGTGGGAATCGAACTGGCAATCTTGGCATTATGAGCCTGTGCTCTAACCACCTGAGCTAACCGGCTGCCCCTCTTGTAAACATTTTGCATTTCACTTATATTAAATATTATCTGGACAGTGCTATTCTTTTTTTTTTTTTTTTTTTTCTATTTGGTTCTATCCCCCTTCTCTACCTTCCTGCATTATTGGCAGGGCTCATAATTCTTGAGAACATTTTTTTATGTAAAATATTTTTTATTTGAATTGAGAGTATTTTCTATATAAATCCAGTGAGTGGGTGAGGGCAGGAGTTTATTTCCGTAGAAATTCACATTCCCAAGAAATGTGATCCATGAAAGCAAAGGAATGTATTGTATTTTTTGTTTCTAGTACTTAGCAAAAAGCTTGGAATATAATAGGTTCAGCCACCTTGAATCCTTGCTGGTGAGACAAACATATGTTAATGGAATGAAGGGAAATGTTTGCCCAATGAACATTTACCCTTAGATTCTAAGACTGTTTAACTCTTACTTATCATCAAATACTTACATTAAGCAAGCATGCTTTTATTTCCTGGAAGACTTAAATGATAAGCCTTTTCTTTTATTCCTGCCTCCACTGTCAACTAATGATCATTGTCAGCACTTAATGTGCAGCTGAATTTAAACTATAATGTACGTTATTCATGTTGAAAAACATTGTTGTGCCCAAAGATCCAGCAGCACAGATGCGGTCCATAGTCAAGATTACTGGTTCAGTTTTGTTCCTGCAAGTCAGACAGATCTGTGAGCCTGAGCCTTGCCCATTGGGGTGCTTAGTGGAAGAAGAAAGCATTTGGTGGAAAGCACAGCCAGTCTTGGTGTACTAGGTCTTTGTTTTCCCCAACATTAACCACTGACCAATGTTAATGTGTATTCCTTTTGTCACCATAGTAAGATGGAGGTCTTAGATAAGGCTAACGCTCGTAAAATGAAATTGTGATTTCAGAGCTGCTTCAAGTCACATAATAATTTTAGTGGTGGGAAGGCAGAGAATGATCTAAAATTTTTTCTTAAAAGCCTCAGGAATATTAAATTGATTTGAGTAAGAAGCACTGCCATCTAGCCTACTTTTAGAAATTCTCCCCTATGGGAATGGTAACCTTAGCTCTTCTACAAAGGATGATAATAAGTTAATCCTAGCATATCTACAGTTTAGATTATGTTAAGAATGCAATTTAAGAGAAAATCGAACCAAAAGTAACAAAAGAAATATATTGAATCCACAGAAAATATCATCTAGGAAAGAAATCATCTCTAACACTTCACTACCAAGCCCCATCAGAACCATGACAGCTCCTTATACAAAATTAGTCATGGCATTCTCACCAAGTTCTAATGATGGTTTCTAGACATTTCCAACATCTAGGCATCAGCTCCCTACAATTTGCCATTTCTTCACCGTTTCTTAATGATGCTCTTTGTAAATGAAATTTGCTTTGGATATTCTGACTCATATTTATGTATTTAAGGAGTTAAAAGTGAACAGGATGTAGAAGGCAGTCATAAGTGTAGAAAATAAATGTGAGTATCAGTAATATTTTCCTATGTGTTAATGAAAGCAGGAATATGGAATTTCCACTTCTAGCGTGCCTTAGCAATTCTGATGGAGAGTCCAGTCTTCTATTTTTGTTTTAAAAGTTGAAGGGGGGAAAAAATGTATCTCTGAACTTGCAATTCCAATGCTGTAAAGAAACTGTTCATAGTAATATGCCTGGGAGTGCCTGGAGAGAAGCAGATAGCGATTTTATGTGATGAAAACGTAGAAAAGAACAAACTCAAAAAGTAGAATTTCAGTATGAAAAAATATTCACATTGAATACAAATGAGATTATAGGGAGATGACAAATAGAGCACTAGCCATCAAACCTCAAAATGTTTGAACTAGAGGCCGTCCATCCCTTAAAAGTAAGGAGCTCTAGGAAAAATAAAAGATTGCATAGCAGAGATGAACAATGGAATGAATTCAACAAGTATTTATCAAGTGTCTACTCTGGTCAAGGTGCTACACTAGCAGCGAGATTCCCTAAGGGGGGCTAAGAGCAAATATAAGGACACTGGGGGTTGTTAGTATAAGATTGAGGTTTCTATGAATTTTCAAAGGACATAATCATGGAGACAATCACCTATTGGGTTTCAGTGACTTCCACTAAAAAAATGAGGAAATTGGACTGATTGGTCCCTCAGGTCCTTTCCAGTTTTATGGGTCATTTTACGAAATACCCTTTGTTGCCATTATCGTTGATACCCCATGTCAACATGACTCTTCATATAGTCTTATGAACCAAGACATTTAAAATTTGAAAATTGGGAAAATGAACTGGCCTATCTTTTCATGTCTCTCTATTCTTTACCAGTCTGCCCAGACAACAGAAAAACCCTGCCATCCTCTATTTTGTAGTTGCCTTCAAAACATAGATACACATGGAGGATCAAGGATGGTGAAGATCAATTGGGATACTGCTCTAGAAGTTCCACTGACATCACCCAGCACAACAGTGGTGTGAGTGTGAAGAAGCGCCGACAGATCTCCAAAATGGGTGTTGGATTTGGGTTCTAGTTAAAGCGGAAGTAGGTTTAACGTTTCCTGGGAAACATGAAGAGCCACTCTGGGATGATCAATGATTTATAGATAGGTCCTATTATACAAAAGACTGCAGAAATTGAGGGAGAAAAAACCACTCAGTAAACACGCTGTTTACTCAGAGTCACTCAGGTGCACTCAGTCAACATCCTGGGGCTATTGCTGTACAGCTAAATGAGATAAAGGGTCTGCCTCCCTCTCCTCACTGTCCCTTAGCAACATAAAAATGTAGTTTAAAATTTTTTAAAAACATGTACAAAAGAGCATTTCTTCTGTGGTGTCAGTATGACTGTATTTTCTTGTACTTAGAGTTGGTCAAATGTGTTGGCTCAATTCCAACTGGACAGAGCCAGAAATTCCATTATCCTCTGCCTCAGATCTAACTCTCAATGCTAGTCATGGACAACATTTAGCCACATTGTGACTGAAGCCTTTAGGACCACTTGCTTCAGGACCAGAGACGCCATGTGGTATCCAATGGGAGCAGTTCTGGGAGAGCAGACCATGCAGATCCCAACAGCAACCTGTTGGACCAAAGCATTTAAGGGTTTTGAAGTATGGCGGTGACAGAGAGGAAGAATATGTACTCCTCTAATCCTAAGCCAGCATTCATTTAACCTTTGAGTCTAGCTGCCAGCAGAACCTGGAGAACACTCTACTATGTTCAAGAAATTAAACAGAATCAGTGTTTTAGCCAGGAAGTGATAAAAGAGTACCCCTCTTCATTCTCCATTTTTGTAATGTCCATGGTGAATTTCAGTGTGTCAGGATGGATGGACCCAAGAGTCAATGAATGATTCAGCTCATCAAAGACATATTTTTTTCATCATTAGTCATCCACCCTCATTCAATGTAACTTTTTGTACTATTGTGATTAATGGTATGTAAAACCAGTTTACTTTAAAAAAGTAATATGTGCCTATGTAATAAAGTCTATACACTGGCTAACTGTGAGATTTGGTTTTTAATTGTTCTGCTGATTATCATCTGTAATCATTTTTCTGAGCTATGAAAATGATCTATTAATAAAAATGTTTAAACAAAATCTGTCACTATATAAGATTTAATGAGATCAGGCATAATGAAAAATGTTTATTAAAAAGAAAGCCCATCACTCAATTCATATGGGTAGTGATTGTAAGCTGACAAATTAACAAATGATCTGTTTAATTATCCTAGTTAAGTTGATCATGTATATAATTCAGTCAGTTCAATATACATTTATTGTGTTCCTATTTTGTAACCAATTCCATGAGAAAACAAAATGATACAGTCCTTCAGATTTTCTTCATAAGAAGTATATACACATAAAATAAGTGAGAAATATAAAAAGGCACATAATCAAATAACATTTGAATTATGTTCCCAGAATATTGTCAGTGTTTAACAAATCACTATTCAATCAATTGATGAGTCCAAATGACTAATGTCAACACAAACTCAGATGGGACAAAAATCAATATGGACTAGAAGACTTGGGAAGTTTTCACAGGAAAGATGTCTTTTCATGAGACCCAGAGGTAGGGGTAAAGTTTAGCTCAGTTGGAAGAGGAAGAAGGGAGTTTAGAATTGGGGAGTTTTAGCAACAAGAATTAGCTGTTTTGGTGGGCCGGCTGAGCGGCTCCGTGGTTAGGGTCCCATATATAAGGGCCAGTGACACTGCCCTAAAAAAAAAAAAAAAAAAAGAAGAAACTGTTTTGGGAGTGACAATATCCTTTATCTGCCTCAAAGACCCACTGAGTGGAATGGCAGACTAAATAACTTGAACAGAAGTATAGTGAGTCCTCATTATACTTTTTTATGCAAAGCAGATTTTAGTTCTATTCCATTGCATGCTGTCATGGACCCACTGATGTATCTGTCCAAACAAAAGAAAAGTCTATCTTAGATCTCCAAAAATAATTTACACAAACTCTGTTTTTCTTTAGAGGCCTCAAAAGTTACAGGTAATATTTTTAGATGAAGTTAAAGTCAAAATATGTGTACTTTCCTCCCCTAACAGTCTGGCTCAACAGAAGGGAATAGGACAAAATCTCCACCTGTCAAGAGCAAACCCGAGGGATTATGACTTTTTCTCTTCTCTCAGCCCCCTCCTCCTCCTCTCTCTTCTTTCCACTAACAGGCTTGAAGTGTACAAACCAACATAATAGTTAGACATTTACACCCCTCACAAAGTAATAACCCTGCTTTTTAATGTTTTATATTTATTAGATTTATCCTCTTCATATAAAGCAATAGTTGACTAAGAGAATTGGCTTGTCTCAGTATGTAGCAAAAATGTGCCAAAAGCAATACGAATCAGCAAGCATAAGTCAACATGCAACTGAATGTGACTGAAATTCACTCTATTTTTAGTGAAACTTTCTTATGACCTCTTGATGTCAGTTCCCCCTCCACCTCTGAGCCTCGGTAGTCTGGAAAGTCTCTCTACTATTGCTTTTCTTTCTCTTTGCAACTCAGAGGTTATTGCTGTCAGCAGTGCTGCAAGAATGTTTAGTTCTCCTGATTCTCGCCAGGCAGTACCAAATCTACCTTCTTTTACTATCTTAATAGGCTTCAGATAAGGGAATGACAATTGCAATGAAAAAGAAAGGCTCAGTTCAAAGGGGGAGATACAGCACTTGGTGACCAGACTAAATTGGGGCGGGGGTGGAGGAGGGTGGGGGTGTAGCTTGCTATTTCTTTCTCTACAAAAATACCAAATAACAGGCTGTATATCAATTTCTACTCTCCTGAGATTTTTAAACTATGAATTTAAAAATGACCCAAGACATCAGTTTAAAGCTCAGTGTGGGAAAAGCTAGCAAGAAAGTCTATGTGATTTGTCAAGAAAAACATAACAAAAGAAATTAAAAACCTGAATAACCAAAGAAGAAATATGATCCAAATACCATGACGTTCCACAGAGGTGAACACTCACTTCCAAGTGAATGAATACATCTGGATTTTCCTCAAGGTCTGTGACCCCGTTTTACAAAAATGCCAGTGATGGGATTCCTATTGCAGGTAGGGAAAGCTCCAGCTTGGGGAATGTTGCCTTTGGCAAGGCAGCATAGTCCAGTGAGGGCTGGGACTTGAAAGCCGAGGTGCTCCTTATCTGTAAAACCCAGAACTAAGTTCTTTGTGCTCTGAGATGTTCTCTGTAAACCATTTGGTGTCTCTCACTTCCCAACTCTGTGCTGTCTCTGGAATCCCACCCCAGGGAAGAGAGAACTAAATAGAGCAGTAACTGGTGTATCGCAGATACTCCAGATCTTGGCAGGAGTAGTTTCAAATACTTGTTTCTGATTAGAAGTATTTTTAATGCGCCCTGGGAGATGTGGAGACAGTACCTCCAAAAGTTAACCTGTTTGAACAGTAAGTATCATCATCATCATTGCAATTTTTGGACCCTCCTACCTAGTCTCTCCTCTTAACACATTTTATTTCTAACTAAACATAAGACACATATTTCCCACTACAAAACCTCATATCAAATACATTTCACATGCTAAACATTTAACCTATAAATTCCTTTGCTGGCTCAATGTGCTTCACTTATGTTACCCAACAGTAACATCAATGACTAGCACATTGCTATGTATTACTTCATTTAATCCTCACAACTCTATGAAGTAGATATGATTACTGTCCGTATTTTACAGGTAAGAAAACTGAGCACAAACAGGTCATTTAACTTCACCAAGATTCCTAAAGCTAACAGATGGTAGAACACGTCTGACTAAAGCTCTTATCTATGCTGCTCTGCCACCTACCGGAAGTTTGTGAGTGGGTCAACTCAATTCCAGGTGACAGCAATGACTAACCTATTTTCAAAGTACTCAGTCTTCTTCGGGAATCATTGCTAATCAAAATAGTAGGGATTTAAGAAGCGTTTTGAAGCACCCACTCCATGGTCTATTAGGTGCAAAAGAGACAGAGGTAAAAGAGACATGGTTCACCTTCCAGAAATACTCAGCTTCATAGATGGTTTTGATAGCAAATCCACCATCAGGGAGAGCTAAAGGGCACTGCGCTTTCTGGGCTGACAAAACCCCACATCAGAAAATAAAGACTATTTCAAGGAGATCAAACACTGGATTCACCTGTCTTCTCAGGAGAGTCCTTCTATGCAGTGTAAAAACTACACAACACAATGTGTATCCTCAGGTCTACCATTGGTACCCATTATGAGCTTGTGGATCTCCATTCTTTAAAAACAGACATGACAGGGCCGGCCGAGTGGCGCAGTGGTTAAGAGCTGGTTTGGGATGCCAGTGGCTCTGGTTCGGATCCCACATATGAGGGCCAGTGACACTGCCCTCTACAGCTAACAACAGCTCCACCTGGAGCTGGGCTGCGAGCCCCGGTGATGGTGTAGGATGCAGCCCCTGCTGCAGTGGGCTGCCATAGGCTACAGTGAGTGGCCGGCAGCCAGCGTGAGCTGCCAATAGCCACGGTGAGCAACCATCCAGAGGCCGGCGACCCATCTGCCTTATCCGGGAAGAGCGCAATGACGATACCAACATGGGCCAGTGAAGCAACATCCTCCGCAACTAGACTGAAGAACAAAAGGACAGCAACTTGTCTGTTCCCCTTCCCCGATTCCCCAACGCTGTTCCCCTCCCCCAATTCCCCAATAAAATCTTTTTAAAAAATTTAAAAAAATAAAATAATAAAAAAAACCCAGACATGACAATATCTGAAGCCTAGAATGTACAAAACCAAATACATATGTAAGGAAATATGGGAGTAATAACTGAATGTTTTAATCCCAATATCAGTAAAAGGTAGGAAAAGAGGTGAGCCTGTAGGAAGCAAGATGTATAAAGGATTTGCAGGGAAAAAAGAGAAGAAAAAAATGGAAAGCAAAACCAATAAAGAGGGATGGTTGAAAGACCTACAGAGAATAAACACATCCTTGATCCTGAAACTTTAGGAAAAGGTGATATGTGCATTTTGAACAAGCACATGCAGAAATGTTCCTAAGAATGGCTTTGGAAGGCTGTGTCACACACCTGCCATGCAGCCATGTCATTGCAACAAGAAATATTTCACATGCACTTAGAAAGCTGCATTTGGCATGAGACCACAGAATATTCTTGTCTGCTCCATGATATCATCATCAACAAAAAAACACAACATTTAGGGAATTCTTAGGATTAGTAAAATAATTGGTTTTAGCTACTAAATGCATTAAAACTTTAAAATATTGTCATTCTTGCCCTCAAAAAGAATTATACTTGAGAATATAACGCAAGGTATACACAACAAGAGCTAAATAAGTGGTACTGAAATGATGGATTTTAGAAATTCAGGGAGGAAATTAAATGAGCTATTGAAATTGAGACAAAGATTTGGAGAAGGGATGTGTTTTGAACCAGCTCTTGAAAGAAAGTGTACCAATTCAAGAGGCAGAGGAAGACATGGTGAGGAGTGCATACCAAGTAGGAGGAACACCATATGTAAGTAAAGTAGGCAGAAATAAACGTAACTGGTGGATTTAGACACAATCAGCATATCTATTTGATGAGAATAATAGAAAAATAAAAATGACTATGGCCAACTGTATTTTCCCAAAAGGAATTCAATGAATAGATATGCTTCCAGTCCCACATGCTCTTCCAGAACCTTCCAGCCTCCATCAAATAGTGGAATCTCTTTTTGCACCCCTCAAATCTGGGCCTCAGTTGGTGGGCTTATGACTGTTCTCAACAACAGAGTACAGCGGAAGTGATGTGACCTCCAAGATTAGGTCTAAAAGGATGCAGTTTCTGCCTAACTCTCCCTTAATTCACCAAGCTTAGAACCCTGACTACATGCTGACCCATGAGCCCAGGCCACATGGAGAGCGCATGTCGGGGGCCAGTCAGCAGTCCCAGCTAAAGTCTGAGCTAAGAGCCGGAATCAACCAAGACATAGGTGCGTAAAGATTCAGATGGTTCCAGCCCTCAGACTTTGAGCCTTCCAGCTGAGGCACCTGATGTCACAGAGAAGAGACAAGCCATCCCCACTGTCCTGTATCCAAATTCCTGATCCTCATGCTCTGAGCATAAGAGGTGATTGTTTTGGGCCAATAACTTCTGGGGTAGTTTGTTATAGAGCTATAGTAACTGGAACACCAACATTAATTGAATAATTACCAGGTGCCATGTACTGTGTTTAATGGCTTATATTTTATATCAGTTATTTCTGTGTAAAAAATCACCTCAAACCTTAGTGACTTATAACAATAGGTCTCATTATAGCTCACATACCTGTGAGTCTATTGAGGATTGGCTGACCTCGGCTGGGCTCACTCACGTGTCTAAGTGTTGGCTGGGAGCTCTGCCCTAGGCTGGGCTTGACAGGGACATCTTAGCAAGGACAGATCCATTCTATGTGTCCTTTATCCTCCCGTTGGACTCAGCACGTGTGTGTCGATATGTCATTCCATGGAGAGGCAGCAGCACAAGAATAAGAGTGGAAATATGTCAGGCTTCTTGGGGCCTAAGGTTAGAAATGGTACACCATTATTTCTACCAAATTCTGCTGGCCAAGTTGAGTCACATGGTCAGGCCCAGATTAAAAGGGTAGGAATATGGACTCCAGGTATTTATTGTGCTGCAAAGTCACAGGCGAAAGGTGTAAAGGGGGAGGGGGGTGAAGAATTGGAGTCAATTCAATCTACTACATACATAATCTTCATAATTATCAGGTAAGTGTTACTGTAGACTCAGAGGGTCTGTTTGCCTGCATGCATTCAAGCCAAATAAGATATGAGCAGGAGTTTGCAGCAAAGAAAGTAAAAGTTTATTTGAGGAGTTAGCATCAAGCCCAGAGATTCAGGTGAGCTAGTACTCTCAAATGCCTGGCTCCCCGATGGCCTCCAGTGACTAGGTTATATTATATAAGGAAAAAGCATTTATCGTGGTTATTATGGGATCTGGGATCGTGGGCTCTCCTGATTGGTCAGGGCTAAGGCAGGAAGCCGTTGATCATGGCTTGTCATGGCGTTGTTCTGTCCGGTTTCCAGGGAATGTGGTCCATGGGGGTCGTTCCACCTTCATGAGTCCAAAATGTTATCTTTGTTTGATTAAAACCTTATTCTAGTTTGAGGTTTGGTTATTGTATCTTGGTCACGGTTGATAGACCTGAAGCTTTATTCTTAAGTGAGTTTGACTCTGACCAGAACTTGATGTCTTCAGGGCTTAATGATTGATTAAAAGGAGTGGGCATACAGTGTATACACAGGTAGGAGGGTCTGGGGCAAGAATGCAAGTGAGTCATTGTTTTATCAGGCTAAACAAAGCTAGTTTGGATTAGAGCAGAATGCATGCTCAAGAAATGAAGTTCTTGTGCGATTATCTAAAAGTCATTATTATCCCCATTTGATTCATTGACAAACTGAGGCTCTGAGACTTTAAATAATAGGAGTTAACAGAGTTCCTGGAGCTTCCAGTGAGACTGCTGCTCCTTGGACTATCTCATCACTGCAGTGTCTAAAATGCTAAACTCTCAGAATTTGTCTTGACTCATCCCTTTAGCTGCCAGACCACAACTGGCTGCAGGAGTGATGGGTCACCCACTCTTCCTATCTAAACCAATTCCTGACCTTCCTTTAATTGGCCCTCAGGATCATTATACCAGCATGCTTTGTGTTTCCATTTGCCTCAGGCACCACTAAAATTCCACATCTTTTTCACCATACCACTCCAGTTCATCCATGAATGTAAACCCGTCTCCCACTCCTTAACTCCCTGAATCCTGGGCCCTCTGACACTCATGACCTGTCATCAGTACTCTTTATGATATTCCCTCTCAACATTCCTTTCACTTCCATACCCTGACTGGAAGCCACTTATCCCCTAAGGGTACTGCTTCCCCTGCCCTGTAGTCCTCCCAAAAGGATGCAGATTTTTCTTATACCATATACTTCTGGGCTTGAAGATGGGAGATAAAAGTGGTATCCTTCATGTTTCCTATTGCAGCTTTATAAATTGTTTTACTTCCTCTTTAAAATTTAGACCCTTTGAAGTTCATACTATCAGGCATAATTGTGTAGTGTGAAGAAAGAGACACACACAAATTTTAAAAGACCAAGAACTCTTTTTTTCTGGAGGAAAGAGAAAGGAGGTTGGTCTTAACTGTATAGGACAGCTATGTGGGACCTTTATAAAGTCAAAGACATAGCAGGAACAACCTGTTGGGTGTGTAGCTTGTGACTATCGATTAGTATTTAACATGTGGAAAGCCTAAGACCCATCAACGGAATTCTAAGAATCTATCCTACAAAGGTAATAACAAAAGTGTATTAATGGGCATGTACAGGATATTGTCGCAATAATGTTTAAAATAGCAAAAACAGGAAATAGCCTAACTGCATTTATAGGGGAACAGTGAAGTACATTATTCTATATTCATACTGTGAAATGGCAAACAGCCATTAAAAACACCTGAGACAGCTTGAAATTTACTAGTCTAAAAAAGAGGTCTTTGGGGCCGGCCGAGTGGCGTGGTGGTTAAGCGCTGGCCTGGGAAGCCAGCAGCCCCGGTTCGGGTCCCACATATGAGAGCCAGTGACACTGCCCTCAAAAAAAAAAAAAAAAAAAAAAAAAGAGGTCTTTGATATACTGGGTCTATGAAAAAGGCAAGTTGCATATAAAATTTAAGGCATGACTCCATTTTTGTGAAAAACAGTGTATTTGTGTTTACCTACATACGCATATCTAGAGATGACTTGCAAGCATAAGAAAAACATAGGTGGGATTGAGAGATGTGAGTGGAGAGACAGGAATTCATGAATATATTTTTATGTGGTGGCTTTTGGTAATTTTAACTTTCCTTGTCCCCCCCCAATAAAATATTTATTTATTTTAATTTTTATTAAATTTATTGAGATGACATTGGTTAGTAAAATCATATAGATTTTTGGGCCGGCCGAGTGGCACATTGGTTAAGCGCTGGTTTTGGGATGCCAGCGGCCCCGGTTCAGATCCCACATGAGGGCCAGTGACACTGCCCTCTACAGCTAACAACAGCTCCACCTGGAGCTGGGCTGTGCGAGCCCCGGTGATGGTGTGGGCTGCAGCCCCTGCTGCAGTGGGCTGCCATAGGCTACAGTGAGTGGCCCGCAGCCAGCGTGAGCGGCTGGCAGCCAAGCGTGAGCTGCCAATAGCCGCGGTGAGCGACATCCAGAGGCCAGCGACCGATCTGCCTCATCTGGGAAGAGCGCAATGACGATACCAACAGTGAAGCAACATCCTCCGCAACTAAACTGAAGAACAAAAAGACAGCAACTTGTGTGTTCCCCTTCCCCAATTCCCCAACGCTGTTCCTCTCCACCAATTCCCCAATAAAAAGAAAAATAAAATCATATAGATTTTAAGTGTACAATTCTATAATACATCATCTGTATATTGCATCATGTGTTCACCACCCAGAGTCAATTCTTCTTCCACCACCATATATTTGACCCCCTTTACCCTCTTCTACCACCTCCCCCCTCCCCCCTTACCCTCTGGTAATCACTAAACTGTTTTCTGTGTCTATGAGTTTTTGTTTGTCTTATTCATTTGTTTCTTTCAGTCTTATATGCCACATATGAGTGAAACCATATGGTTCTCAACTTTTTTCTGACTTATTTCACTTAGCATGATAATCTCAAGATCCATCCATGTTGTTACAAATGAAAACAAGGTAGAAAAGTAGGAAGGTAGGAAGGTAGGAAGGGATGGAGGAAGGGAGGGAGGAAGGGAAGGAAGGAAGGAAGGAAGGAAGGAAGGAAGGAAGGAAGGAAGGAAGGAAGGAAGGAAGGAAGGAAAAGTTAAGGGAAAAAGGGAGAGAGAAGAGATTTGGACTTGACTATGTTGTTCGTTAAAATTAGAATTAAGAAGCAAATATGTGATGAATTCTAACCTATGAATATAAAACCATTGTTAGTGAAAAGTATCACTCAGCAGGCTACAAAATATATGAAGAAGAAATGAAATACCAGTCTAGGGATTGTGGTTTCCTAGCCCTGTGTTCTATCTGGGCTCAGGTGTATTTTGCCATCCTGCGACCAAATAATGGCACTGATTTTTTATGACACACTATAACATATCTGAAAGCTGAAAATCTATCATTGTAATTTAAGATTTATTGAGGGATGGTAATGCATTCTGCACTTGACAAATGAACAATTATATCTCTTGACTAGAGATTTCTATAAAGCCTCTAGTTTTAAACAACCTGACATAATCATTTCAGAAAATTAATGATTTCAATGATGTAGAAACAGAGAAATCAGTTATTCAAATAATTTAACCTCAGAGAAACTGATGAAAAATTTACTAATCTAAGTGTAGTATGCATTTTATTTCAAACTTGGAATTGCTTTCTTCTTTGATTTAAATTTTTGTAGATGGAAAACACACGTCCAAAAGATAGATGTGGGTTTGTGTAATTGGTGAACTCAGTTCATAAATGTGTTCTGCTTCCTAATGTATTTTCCACTCCACTGCTCTACATGATCTAGACAAAGACAACATAGAAATCATTTAATTTTCTGTACAATCCATATTATTATTGCTATTGTTGTTATGGTCTCTAATATATACTGAGGACCTAATTTGTGCCAATCACTGTGCTAGGGACTTTACAGGCATTATCTCTTAATTTCCACACAACTCTCTAAAGTAGGTAATATTACTCACTGCCATTTTACAGATGAAGTAATTTGCCCATGGTCAAAGCAAGGTCAGGCATCTTGGGTCTATTTGTCTCCTAAGGTCATGTTCGTGGATACTTGCTACATCACTACATCAATATACACTGCTTCTTCTAATTTATTGTACAATGACATTGGCACAGGCCCAATTTAATTTATTTTTCTATCTACATAATGGGAGTTATACCACTGACCCGCTGGGTAAAACAGAAAGATTAATGTTCTACCTTCCCAATGTTCTACCAGTAAAAATGGTCATCCTTCATTTTCTTGTTTTATGAAAGCACTTAAAATATACCTATAAAGCTAGACATTTTTTTTTTTTTTGAGGGCAGTGTCACTGGCCCTCATATGTGGAACCCGAACCTGGGCCGCTGGCTTCCCAAGCCAGTGCTTAACCACCGCGCCACTCGGCCGGCCCTAGACAGAAATATTTTGATTATAAAGAATCTTGCTAGAAATGACTGTTCTTGACAAATCCAATAATTGAGTAAGTGCTATGTGGAATGGGAAATACATGATTTTCAAGTGATGTAGACACAGAGAAATCAGTTATTTAAATGATTTAATAAATGGTTTTTGATGATGCTTTTATAAAGGCAATTAGATTTAATCAGGGCCAAGTCTTGGTTTCACACCTCAATTTTGTATATGCTATAGAGTTTCTCTTCTTCTCTCAAATGAAGTTTAACATAGTATATGATTAGTATATATTTGATAAACTTAAGGAGCAACATAATTTGATTCAGAACCTTCACATTCTCCTGGATTAATAGCTTATTTCTAAAACAGGTGAAAAGACCTTTGAACTTGTACCTCTAAAATTTCACAAATAGCATTAAGCTTTTGGGAAAGTCACTGTTTAAATTGAATCTCATTTTCCTAGTCACAATAAAATGATAATATTACTACTCATCTCATTTGACTGTTACAAACTTCAAAGGAGATACCACGTGATTAAAGTTTTAAAGTAAATTTATTATTATTTCTCTACTTGTCAAGTGCACAAAATGGCAAATTCCTCATTATTTTTAACTTCCATTTTTGTTGTTGTTTAAACATCCATTCTTTTTGCCAACTAGCTATCTCATTACCTTGAAGAACCATCCTGCAACATTAATTCAGAGCCTTGTTCTCAACAAGGTATTTGAACTGCACCCCTTGATTTTCTCAGAAACGCTTGTTTAAAGAAAGACCAGCCCTTGGTATTTATGAAGATTCCTTACTTCCATTCTGCCCTGGAATCTATAATAATCTTTCTGCCACCTCACTTTTTATAATTTTTACAACCTCTACTACCAGAGAAAGGTTCTGGAGGAGAACTGTAATTGGCCCATGTAGTTCCAGTTTCCGTAGTAATCCTCTAAGATATAGTTTGTAGATTAACTATAGATATAATTTACCTTCTGTGATGTATTTTATTACAAAGTTGTCTATGTAGAAGTAGGTCATATCAAAAGCCTCTATGCAGTTGAAGGATATGAGTAAGAAGATAAAGTTGGCAGATAAATTTGGATAATTTGGCCATTAGAAGAATATTTTTATAATATTCTGAGCAAGTCTGAGCAAGCACCTTAATTTTAAACATGTTTGGTCGTCCCAAATCACAGCTGTTTAACTTGTGAATCAAGATACTGCATATGTAGCTAAGAGCCAAGAGCTGAGAATCAGAGAAAGAGGAAACCCGTGTAATTAAACACAGTGTTTAATATTAATTACATTTATAACACAGTACCAGGCCTTCCTGAGAATGCCAACTGTCTTGACTAGAAGACAAGCTATGTGGCTAAAGAACCATTGCTGATTATACATAAGGCTTCATGAAGTTTATTTTTAATATGTTTAATGAAAAATTTCATTTAACTCAATAACTCTTTAATCAAATATCCAGTTAAGTGTTCCAATTTCCAATTGTCATATTTCTTTCACAGTTTATTTGAATTAGGATCCCAAAGATCCACACATTGTGATTGATTGATATAGGTCTCAAGTACTTTGTAATCTGTAGATTCCTCTTTCTCCCTGAATGTATTTGTTGAAGAAATTGAATCATTTGTTTTATAGCTTCCTAGAATTTGGATTGTGCTGATTGCATTCCTTTTTTTTTTTTTTTAGATTTTTTTTTTTATTGGGGAATTGGCGGAGGGGAACAGCATTGGGGAATCGGGGAAGGGGAACAGACAAGTTGCTGTCTTTTTGTTCTTCAGTTTAGTTGTGGAGGATGTTGCTTCACTGTTTGTATCATCATTGCGCTCTTCCCGGATGAGGCAGATCGGTCGCTGGCCTCTGGATGTCGCTCACCGCGGCTATTGGCAGCTCACGCTTGGCTGCCAGCCGCTCACGCTGGCTGCGGGCCACTCACTGTAGCCTATGGCAGCCCACTGCAGCAGGGGCTGCAGCCCACACCATCACCGGGGCTCGCACAGCCCAGCTCCAGGTGGAGCTGTTGTTAGCTGTAGAGGGCAGTGTCACTGGCCCTCATGTGGGATCCGAACCGGGGCCGCTGGCATCCCAAAACCAGCGCTTAACCAATGCGCCACTCAGCCGGCCCGATTGCATTCTTGATGGCATCTTCTGTATTTAAAAAAATTGTTAGGGCCGGCCAAGTGGCACAGTGGTTAAGAGCTGGCTTGGGACGCCAGGAGCCCTGGTTCAGATCCTACATATGAGGGCCAGTGACACTGCCCTCAAAAAAATAAATAAATAAATAAATAAATAAATAAAATAATAAAAAAAAAATTGTTAATTGGCTCTAGAAGCTTGATGACATTCAGGGTTTACATTTTTTGGGTGGTGGGGGTAGGGATAAGGCTACCTTATCAGAAAACACATAGTATCTGGTTGTTTCTCTTTCTGTGATGTTGACAGAGGTCAGTGCTTAACACCTCCATCTCTTAATTCATTAGAAGTTGCAAAATGGTTATATGCTTTCATTCATTATTCACTTATTAGCTGCTATATTTCTTTAAAGAGAAACTTCCTCGCATCTACTGTATTAGTTTCCTGAGGCTGTTTTAATAAATAACCACAAGCTTTGGGACTTAAAAACAACAGAAAATTATTCTCTTACAATTCTGGAGGCCAGCAGTCCAAAATTAAGGTGTTGGCAGGGCCGTACTCCCCCCAGAGGCTCTAAGGGAGAATCTATTCTTTGCCTCTTCCAGCTTCTGGTCGCTGCAGGCATTCCTTTTGGCTGCATCGCTCCAGTTTCTACCACTCTTGCTATATTTCCTCTTCCTCTTCTGTTCGTTTACCTCTGTGTATCTCTTAGAAGAACACTTGTCATCAGATTTAGGACCACCAGGGTATAAGACAAGATGATCTCATCAAAAAATCCTTAATCTCATCAGCAAAACTCTTTTTGAAGATAACATTCACAGGTTCTGGGGATTAGGACATGGACATTCTTTTGGAGGCCACCATACAGCTCACTACATCTACTTTTTGGTACTTTGTGGTACAGTTCATGTAGGAAAGGCTGGATAAATGCTTATTTTTCTTTATTTACCAGTCTTCAAAATAATGAGTTCTTTCCTTAGCATCTTCCAATGGTGACCAATTAGAATTTTCATGTTTTGGTTTTTTAGCAACATTATAAATTAATGAATTTAAATATTTGATGTGGGGCCAGTCGAGCGGCGTATTGGTTAAGAGCTGGTTTTGGGATGCCAGCAGCCCCGGTTCAGATCCCACATATGAGGGCCAGTGACACTGCCCTCTACAGCTAACAACAGCTCCACCTGGAGCTGGGCTGTGCGAGCCCCGGTGACGGAGTAGGCTGCAGCCCCTGCTGCAGTGGGCTGCCAGAGGCTACAGTGAGTGGCCAGCAGCCAGCATGAGCGGCTGGCAGCCAGTGTGAGCTGCCAATAGCCATGGTGAGCGACCATCCAGAGGCCCATGACCGATCTGCCTCATCCAGGAAGAGCGCAATGATGATACCAACATGGGCCAGTGAAGCAACGTCCTCTGCAACTAGACTGAAGAACAAAAAGACAGCAACTTGTCTGTTCCCCTCCCCCAATTCCCCAATAAAATCTTTAAAATAAATAAATAAATACATATTTGATGTGGTTGAACTTGCTGCAAGTACTATCCTATGGATACTCAGAAGTGTCTCATCCTTGGGCAGTAGGAGTCTCTTCATGTTGACTCCTGAATTGTTTTTTATTTATTTATTTTTTTTTTTTAGAGGGCAATGTCACTGGCCCTCATATGTGCGATCCGAACCGGGGCCGCTGGTGTCCCAAGCCAGCTCTTAACAACCGTGCCACTCGGGCCAGCCCTGGCTCCTGAATTCTTTTGACATAATACTAGTAGTCTTTGATATCTTCTGATCTGGGTTGAATTGTGTCCTCCCAAAAAGATGCATTGAAATCCTAATCACAGTCCCTCAGAAAGTGACCTTATTTGGAAATAGGGTCTTTATGGAGGCAATCAATTAAAAATGAAGACATCAGGGTAAGCCTGAATCTTATATGACTGCTATCTTTATAAAGAGGGGAAATCTGGACACAGAGACAGATGTACACAGAGGGAAAACAATGTAAAGACACAGGGAAAATGCCATGTAAAGATGAACAGAGATTGGAGTGATGCAACTGTATGCCAAGGAAAGCCAAGAATTGTTGGCCACCACCAGAAGCTGAGAAGAAGCAAGGAAGGATTCTACCAAGAGTCTGGCCCTGCTGACACCTTGATTTCAGACTTCTAGCTTCCAGAACTATGAGACCATAAATTTCTGTTGTTTTAAGTCAACCCGTGTATGGTACTTTGTTACAATGTATCTAGGAAATGAATACATCTTCCTTGCTGTTTGTATGAAAGGATATTCTAGACTCATTTTGTATTTGGTTGGGTGACAACTGGCAATTTCATTTGGTTTAAACTAATATTATTCTTGCCCCAGTCCTGGAGTCGTCAATATGTCCAAGGAGCCCTGATTACTTTTTGTGGAAAAGTTTTTCAAGATCATAACCTGGGAACTAGAGGTGCTCATGGATACTGGGGGTCACTGTGCTTAGCTTTTTTTAGAGCTATGTATATTTTATAAGCTAGAACATATTGAGTTTGGGTTTTTGTTGTTTGAAGAAAAAGACATTTCCTGTTCTTGACCTGGAATCAGAATAAGACATTTCCCCAAGGAGCACTGGTCTTGAAGTACCATAATCTAGGTATTAGGTATACTCATTGCTATTGGGTTGGTTTTTGTTTCTAGGCCTTTTCAGAGCCAGGGGGAAATTTTTAAGACAAAGTACTCATAATTTAAATTCAAGACTACAAAATCTTTATTTATTCTCTTCTATCTTACATCTGTATTTCTTTTCTGCTGTGTTGGGAATCCCATTTCTCAAGAATGATTGGGATCATAAAATTACTCATTTTCTTTATCCCACATTTCACATAAAAAAACCCAGAATGCACATACAAACATTAACAGCACCAATACAAATACTGAGAACAGTGAAAACATTTTTTTGATTCTTTTTGTCCTTAGAGAATGTCCCACTACAGATATATAGGCAAATTAGTTTTAATTCACTTAAAAAAGTTTCTTTGTGGATATTACGGAATATACTGTTAGGTTGATTTGCTTCATTTTTGTATTCAGTTTTGGGATTTCTTTTCAAAATTTAATTTTGTTTTATAATTAAGTGAAATATTTGTTTCCAAAGTCAAATCTATAAAACAAAGTATGATTTAAGTAAGTCTAGCTTCTATTCCTGTCCTCTCACACTATTTTCTACTTATCCTTATAGGTACCTCTTTTTCTGTCTTTTTTTTTTTTTAATTTTTTTAAATTATGGTTTATCTTTCCTTTTTTTAATGTAAGCAAGGGTATGTGTATATATTTTTAGTTCCCCTTTTATTAAATGTTAGAATGCAAATAACTCTTTTCTCTGCTTTTTTTCACTTAATGCTATAGCCTGAAGATGATTCCCTAGTGGTATATAGAGATATTCCTCATTCCTCGTTACAGCTGCACAGTACTCCCTTGTTTGCAAGTACCATAGATTCAACCAATCTCCTTATATACAAGTGTGTGTGTATGTGTGTGTGTGTGTGGGGGGAGGGGGTTATTTCTATTATTTTAGTGTTACAATTAGTCCCACACTGAATAGTCCTGGGCATAGATCTTTTCATATTTTTGCCACTATATCTGTGGAATGGAGTGTTAGAACTGATATTGCTGGGTCAATGGTCAAATTCATATGTAATTTTGCTAAATATAATTGGGCACATGTGTAATTTAAGCAACTTAATAAATGGTTGAATTCCAACTGATAAATCAACATTCACCTGTTTTACAGAGTTTGAAAGCACTTTCCGGTGTTGATGTTGTTGATATAGCTATTATACATTTACCATAAATAATAAAAATATCCACCAAATACTTGTTAAAAGCACTGTCTATATACTTATCAAAGTACCTTTGATCTTCCCAACTGCGATATGTGGTTTTTATTCTATCTTACTAACACAGAGAGGTTTAGTTATTGCAGAAGGTCACAGAGCAAAATAGTGGCAGAGTCAGGCCTGATTCCACTGACTGTGCGCTCTGTGTAGGAGTATACTAACTTATTTTTTCTAAGCCACCAGAAACTGGTTTATATTTTGGTATACAGAAAATAACTGCAAGTTAGTTGATGTCTTAAGACATGTAGTAGCAATTTCAAACTATAAGTTGTAAGCGAGAAAGAGAACATTAAAAAAAGATTTTAAAAAATCTCACATGTAAAGAGGTAATGTGTGTGGTCAGCAATTTCTTCTTATATACTGCATCAAAAATCACTGCATGTGGAAATCAACAGTTTTTCTTTTTTTTGTAAAGGCCCAAAATTAGGTGAAATCTGAATATAGTACTTTTTTTTTTGGTAGAATTAAAATACATCAGTGCTTTTAATACCTTGAATGAATGCTCTAATTATGCACTATGCTTTATAAGGGACTTTCATTAGGATTAGTAAACTTGATATATAAGATCTTTCCTTTTTACTTTTGTATCTTCCAAAAGTGCCCAATACTTCTGAGCATATAAAGGCTGCATGATGCCTAAATATGCTAATCAGATTTGTTTATTCATTCATTCATTCATTCAGAATATGGAGGCTGAAGGGAAGTCATATAATGAGATTTTAGTTTAAGTCACTTTCCTTGAGCAATCTTTTTAGATTTTCTTCTTTCTTGGCATTGTTGCTTAGTCATTTGGACAGTATAAAACATTTAGGGCCGGCCGAGTGGCTCAAGAGTGCGAGCTGAGCTCTGAGCAACAGCAGTTCGATGCCCAGCACGAGCTGAGTTGCCGTTGAGCTGCCAACAGGTAGCAGGAGGGCTCAGCTAAAAACAAACAAACAAACAAAATATATAAATGTTGGGACATATATGGATATATGGTTTGGTGTTTATTTTGTTTATGGTACATTAAAATTTATGCATTGATTTTTTTTTTCCCCCTTTTTTTTGGTTGGCAGTTATCCAGTGTTTACGTGGAATATTAATATTGAAAGAAGTAACTTTTTATCCTCTAATATAAAACATTTTGAAGTAAAAAAAGAATTCATCACAGAGAGTACTGTTATGTATCTATTTCTCTAATTATATGGTTGTTACAAAATATGAGTTCACAGATTAAAAACCTAGTATGTATAAATATTTTATAAGGTACAAAGAATTGCTAAAATTAGAAGTTACTCAAACTTTAGGGCAGAAAGAAGGAAAACCTCAGATAAAAACAATTTAAATATGATGCTAAATCCAGTCTTATATGGGAATTTTCTCACAATTTTAAGTTTTGTGAATTAAAGAGCTGTAGCCTCCAAATTATTCAGACCTGCTATTTTAGTGCAAAATCAGCAAATTTCTCCTTTTGAAACTAAACTGACTGGCATAGCTAAATGATTGGAAAGCAATAAACTGGAATGGAATCCACGATACTGAGATGCCAGGCAGACAACGGGGACAAGGGAAATCTAGGTAAAAATATTAATCAAGTGCTTAAGCAATGTTGCAATTTAGTGTGTAAAGAGAAAGGTGGACTCAGAGCCTCCAGGGAGTCTGAAGGTCTTCAGGAGGCCGGGACTGGGTTTTCTGCTTTTAAAATCTCTTAATTATATTCCATTATTTTTTAGGTCAGACCCAATCAATCCCTTTATGAATAATTCGGTGGAGAGTAAATCTCATTAGATTCTTCCTCATTCATGTCCTGTCTACAGTGGTCTTAACCTTAACTGATGGCAAAACACTGGATAATTTAGTTAAGCATACCACGTGGTAGGGGAGCAAACTGGGTGGAAGGTGAGGGAGGAATTCCATGTGCCAACAGTTGGTAGTGTAAGGAGGTAACTAGAAATCCTCTTAAAATGATGCAATGAAATTTACCAGGAATGGTACTGTTTAGTGTAACTTGTTAGGCTGACGGTCACCTGAATAGTAAATGAATCACAAATGTTGACAATCATTGTACATATCAAGAACACTGTGATATCCCCATGCATTCTTTAAAAAAATACCCCCCACAGGCAGCTGTGCAGGGAACAGAAGCAACTGAGTGTTCAGAGTTGAATGGGGGGGGATCAGACCGCGTTCACCGTCATCTCAAGGTTAATACATATTCTCTATCCCTATTCACAAACGCTCCGCAACGTCTCCTTTTCTGAGTGCCAATGGCCTCTGCTCTCCCTACTCTCTTCCTTCACATCCTAGCAGGTTGCATCTGTTCCCCTCTCTGGGAGGATGTCAGCGATTCTTCAAGTCTGGTTGCAGCGGCATAGAACTTGGGCACTTTTGTTTTGCTTTGTCTTTTGAGGATAAACTCCTTCCCTCGTGCAGACTGCGTTCTGGGTCTCCAAATGCCTCGGGACAAGAAAATTAGGGACTGCGAGTTCTGCCTTCTAAACAGGGCATTCTCGGTTCTGCGTGAGATGTTGATGTCAAGGCGGGATATGAGTGGGCAAAGCAGGTCCGACACCCCGACGCGTGCACACTGACTGCCAGCTCTCTCGCAGCGCCAGTTCAGGGGAGCTGGTCGTTCAAGGGCAAGTATTCCAGACCGTCACTACAGGGGGAGTCACAGAATGTTGGCAATATTTAAAAAACACACACACACACACAAAATACAGTTATCGTGCTGTCCCAATCCGGCAGCCGGTGTTTTGGTTTGTTTTCTAGGCATTTCCACCACCGTGAGAAGTCATTTACAAGGAGAGGCCGGACCTGTGAGTAACTTTAAACCCAGAGACGTTTTAGTACGGGACCAACAACTCAGCGTATTGCAGCGGTTATTAATTCTGGAATGCGTTAACAGGGGGCCCCACATCAGGGTTTCATCCCTTTGAGGAATACCGCGATTTTGCAAGGGAAAGGCCTTCCCTGGGCGAGAGGCGCGGCCGCCTTGAAGCGCTAAATCCCACCCCAAGTGGAAGCCGCGGGCGATGACTCCGCATTTAAAAACTGCCCTCCGACGGAGCGCGCCCGGGGCCGGAAGCGGGCCACGTGACCGGCCCTCCTCGGCGGCGGCCGTCCCCGCCCCTTCCTCAGTTCCTAGCTCTTCCAGCGCGACGGCGGAGACACGCCGGTGCGGACGCGGTCCCAGCTCGCAATGGAGTGGAGCATCACCCCCGTGCACGCCTGTTTCAGGGATTTGCAGGCTCCTCCGTCCCAAGGCGCTGCGGGAGACTTCCGCCTCGGTGCACCCCACGTGTTCACGCGAGACCGGGGGAGGCGGTGCTCCGACTGGACTCCGCCCGCCCGCCCCCGGGGCGCGTGACGGCGCGGCTCTCGCGGTGTCTCGCGCTCGGCCCCGCCCACCGCCGGCCCCGCCCTTTCCGCCCCTCCCTCCCCCTCCGCCCTGTCTCTCGGCGGCGGCGGCGGCGGCGGCGGCTCGCGCAGCTCGTTGGCTCGCTATATAAAGGGGAGAAGCGGGCGGCCCGGACGGCTGGAGCTGCAGCCGGTGGCGGCAGCGGCGGCGCAGGGGCCGGAGAGCGGTGGTGGTTTCCCTGCTGGGCACGGGGTGGGGAGTGGGCAACGCCCCCCGGGCCCCTTAAGGGTCGTGGTGGTTTTTTTTTTTTAAGGGCGATTCTCGAGGGTTTTTTTTTTTTTTTTTTAAGCTCCGGGAGGACGGCCCCCCTCCTCCTGTCTCCGTCCCCCACGACTCCTTCAGGACCCGATTTTGTTGACACATTTTTTTTTCCCCCCTCTTCTGCGGTGGCTCGGGTCACCCCTCCGGTGTTTTTTTCTTTTCGTTGTTTTTTTTTTTTTTGGTTTCGTTTTCATCTTGTTTTCTCGGGGGTGCCCCCCGTCTTATGTGTGTTGTGTGTGGAAATGGCGAACTCGGCAAATTCAAACACCGTGGTAAGGACGTGGTTCGGTGGCCGGCGGGGGCTGCGTGTCGGCGGCAGCAACGGCCGGACCGGGCGGGGGCGGGGACGGCGGCGACTCCCGGCCTCCACTCGTCTCCGCCGCCCGCGCGGCCGCCGCCGCCGCTTCCCGCCTCCCGCCTCCCGCCTCGGGCGGAGCGGCCGGGGCGCCGGGCGCGGGGGGGGCGCCGAGGGCTCGCGGCGGCGGCGGGCGGGGGGCGGCGGGGCCGGGGGGCGGGGGCGAGCGCGCGGCCCCGGCCCCGGCCGCCGGGAGGGAGGGAGGGAGGGAGGGAGCCGCCGCTCGCCCCCGGAGCGGGGCCCGGGCCGCGCCGGCTGCAGACGGGCTCCCCGCGGAACCCTGGCCTGGGGAACGGGGCGACTCCCCCAGGCCACCGTGAGCCCCTTGAACGCAGTGGGAGCTCAGGGCGACTTGGGGGATTCCGTGGGGGGGGTGTTTCTGGCGGGTGTGCTTAGGGAGCTTTCCCTGGGGCCATTTTATGTTAAAAAAAAAAAAAAAGAGGACGAAGGTTGAAAAGCACTTGATCTGGGTTCCTTCCGAATCGGTAAAATGGCGAAAGGGAAGCCAAAACCCCCCCATCGTCTGTTCAACTAGCAAAAAAAAAAAAAAAAAAAAGCACCCAAGCAAAAAACAAAAAGCCTCCCGGGGCCCAAAGGGCCGCCCGCTTTGCCTTGATATTTGCCTACGTCTCCCTGTGGGTCCCTTTTGGGGTTTCCTTGCGATCACGTAGGTTTTGCAAAAAGCAGTCACATCAAGAACCTTTTTCAGTCACCCACGCCATGCGATCCCTCTTCCCACCGCACTCTTCTTTTTATTGTGACCATAAAACACGTCTTTTTTTTTTTTTTTTTTTTTTTTGCCCGGTCCCGAATGCCGCCGACCAGCCCCGCGGCCGCCCGACCTCCGTACCGTGGGCGACTCGCCTCGATCCATCATGGCTGCGGCCGCTGGCCCTGCTTTTCCGTCCCCGAGCCGTGTGGTCCTCCTCCCTTTGGCGGCCCTGTTTATATAGAGCCATTGCCGCTCTCTAATATAGACTCTGCCAGGATGGGAAGGTGCTTTTCAGGCCTACGTCACCGCCTCTCCATTTAAACACCAGATCCGGCTTTAAATAGTGAGAGCCGCGGCGCGCGGGGCTGGGAGGTGCGCGCTCCCCAGGCGAGAGGCAGGGGCCCGCGGAGCTCTCGGTTGTATTTCCAGAGCTGCGGCTGCAATTTCGCATCCAGCCGGGGCTGCTTTCGGGGCCTCCGATGTTTCGTTTTGATGCAGCCGCTGGGATTGGCCGCCCTTGTGAGGCGGGGGGGAAGTAGAATTGCTGTTTATAGTTTGGGTTTTAAAGAGAATTTTAGTTCCAATGTGTATTCGTTCTTGCATTAGAAAATGTGTGCGTTACTGTCGGGAATTTTTTTTAAAAAATGCCTTTTATATTCACTGTTCATTGCAGAGACCTTGACTTGCATAATATTTGTTCATCAAGTATTCAGGAAGTAATGTTAGAGATATAGCTCTTAGCATTTCATTACACTTTCTTTAATAAATATCAACGACACGAAGCCTTTCAAAGAGATGAGTGCCTAAAGCTTCAACGTAAGACCTTATTATTATGCCCACAGCATGTTTATGTGTAGAAGAATTGTGAATGAGAGGACTTAGTGGATTTTAAACAAAAATTAAAATTCTAGGTAGACAGTTTTATTGCATTTTTATTGCATTGGATATTAATAGACGCAGTATAGAAATTCAGCTTATTTTCTAACATTGCACCAATATAACTTTTGAAAGGAGCCTCCTGATTAAACATTAGATCATGCCACTGTGGTCCTTTACCCGTTTTTAAGTTTGGAAATACATATTTTTTGAAAACCAGGACAAACTTCCTGGTTTGTATTTCATAAAAGGCAAAAACTTCAGTTCAGGTCAAGTTTAGCATGTTTAAGTAATAGTTGGAAAACTGCTTGTTTCAAAAAGTGTCTTGTGTACCCACATACTTTTTAAAACATTAGTATTTTCAGGGCTTTTCAACTTAATCCTGCTAAATTATTCTTTAGGCATATGATTCATGAAGAATGCACATGGTCCTTCAGTTATAGTGCTTATGAATCCATTCAGTGGTCAGGTGGGTTAATGAAGGCACAGAAGCAAGATCTTAAAGCGAGCTTGGTTCGTTAAATTGGGAGTGTCAGAAGAAAAAGTACATTTGTACCTATAAATGTTTGGATCTCCAAATAGGAGATTGTTGGGGTGACTGACTTCAAAAACATCGAAACAGTTTGATGAAAAAAATATATCATCAATTTGAGACTTATGCAACCAGTTTAAAATTATGCTGCCTCTTTATAATGCCTTGAGTAACTATAAATGTATTTTTGTAGTTCAGTAGTTAAATCGCTATAGATAAGGTGATACCCATAGATACACTTTCTTTATGTATAGAATCAGAATGTTAAAATAAGGAGGCACTGTAGAGATGTACATTTTATACATGAAGTTCACAGAGACAGATTTGGCAAAATAAAACAGTTAATGGAGCAGCAACGATGACAACCCAGATGTATGAATTGTTTTTCTGTTTTTAATGAAAAGGAACAAGTAGTTATTAATGGCTGAGTTAAGTTGTACAGAGAGGAACTCATTATTTGTATTTTTGGCTAGGCAGGGACACATTGTCTTAGAGGGTTCCCCTGTGATAATAGTGTTGTTGATAGTGATGCTAATGAAACATTTACTTCTATTTTGGGTTTGCTTCTGAGAACAAACCCTTGGTTTTATTGGGTAACCAGCAACTTTTACCTTAAGCAAAATACAGAACACAAATAATGACAAAGCATTAAAAAAGGACAAATCTGTATGATAATGGATAGGATTTATAATGAGGCAACTCTAGTTTTGTCACTCTGACATGCAAACTTCCTTTTGTCTAATATGTTAAAAATAGGATGTGGGTTGGACAAATTGTTTTCCAACTTTTGGTTTTTAAAAAATACAGTTGGCCCCCGCCCCCCACCACCACCTCCCCAATCTGTGATTTCAGTAACCCATGGTCAACTGAGGTCTGAAAATATTAAATGGAAAATTCTAGAAATAATTCATAAATTTGAAGTCTCCCACTATTCTGCACTGCGGAGACCTGAGTCATTCCTTTGTCCAGTCCTGTGCTGTATATGCTCCCCTGTTATGGACTGTGACACTATTGCAGTGCTTGTGTTCAAGTAATGCTTGTTTTACTTAATAATGGCCCCAAAGTAAAATAGTGCTGGTGGCAATTGGCTATGCCAGAAAAAAAAGCTGTAAAGTACTTCCATTAAGTGAAAAGGTGAAAGTTTGACTTAATAAGGAACAAAACAAATTTTTTTTAAATCGAATGCTGAGGTTGCTAAGATCTATGATAAGAACAAATCTATCCCAGAAATTGTGGAGAAGGGAAAAAAATGTGTACTAATTTTGCTGTCACATCTCAGACTGCAAAAGTTATAGCACACAAAGTGACAACCCCCCTCCCCCAACTATAACTATTGCACTGTGTTGTACACCTGAAACTAATTTTTTAAAAAATTACTTAAAAAGAAGAAGCGGGCCAGCCACGTGGCGCATTGGTTAAGAGCTGGTTTTGGGATGCTAGCAGCCCCGGTTCGGATCCCGCATGTGATAGCCAGTGACACTGCCCTCTACAGCTAACAACAGCTCCACCTGGAGCTGGGCTGTGCGAGCCCCGGCACCGGTGTAGGCTGCAGCCCCTGCCTCAGTGGGCTGCCAGAGGCTACAGTGAGTGGCCGGCAGCCAGCGTGAGCGGCTGGCAGCCAGCGTGAGCTGCCAATAGCCGGGGTGAGTGACCATCTAGAGGCCAGCGACCGATCTGCCTCATCCGGGAAGAGCGCAGTGATGATACCAACATGGGCCAGTGAAACAACGTCCTCCGCAACTAGACTGAAGAACAAAAAGACAGCAACTTGTCTATTCCCCTCCCCCAATTCCCCAATACAAGCCTTTAAAAAAAGAAAAGAAGCAACAATATTTTTTTAAAAAAAGAAAAGAACAAAATATTTCCATTGCACAGTTGAGGAAAAGAAATGCTCGGACTGATTTAATCTTCTGGCAACCAGTCTACGGTTACGTGCATCACAAATATATCTTTAGAAAAGACTAAAATGCTACACTGATTACCCCATATTTGGGATACAGTAGTCATTATTTCCAAAAGTTCCACCACCTATCAGTAGTACTTGTGTATTTGCTTTCTGTATTTCTTGGTGCCAGTGAGTTCCAGGAAGGGATTTTCCATAAATAAACTATTAGTAAACAAACAAAAAAGTTATAGCCACAGTGCATGATAATGCTTAGTGAAGATGGAAAAGGTATTAAATTTGTGGAATTTTTTGGGAAAGTTTTCAAAAATTAAATTTTTGAGAGAAGGAAACCATTCACATATGACAGTATATTGTAATTGTATTCTATTGTTAGTTGTTAACCTCTTACTGTGCCTAATGTATAAATTAAACTTTGTCATGGATATGTATGTATAGGAGAAAACCTAGTATATATATTATTCAGTAACTATCCAATTTCAGGCATCCCCTGGGTGGATATGTCTTGGAACATATCCCCCACGGATAAGGGGAATTACCGTACATTATACTTTTCAAAGTGCTTTCACATCTATTCTCATTTTATCCATATGAACCTTCACGAAGCCAGTTTCCCCCTCCACCCACAAATAATACCAAGTTATCCTAATAATAATAATGACATTGAGGTTGTTCATGATTCTGTTCCATAGCGTCAGCTGAACAGTAGTAGAAGGAGAGAAATCCTGGGAAAGAGATCAATGCCTTGCTCCTCTGGGATTTTGAGGCCTGTTATTGTGGATATATGAACAGTTTAATGGGATAACTTAAAGGTACAACTGGGTAACAAAAACAAGTTAGGCGATTTTTAAAATTCGAATAGTTATTGGGTTCAGACTATATCCAGGCGAATGAGTGTAGTACGTAAGGTTCTTTAAAGTCTAAGACTTAGTTTATGACAAGATGATGAGATATAGTAGGGATCAAACCAAATACGGAATAACAGGAAACCAGGCACAGCAACCCAGAAAGCTATTATTGGACCACAGTAGGTGTTTTGACTACAACACTGGAAATTATAACTGGCAATTGTGTGGACCTTGTATGCACAAGGATGTTGTATATATGAATTGCATCAGATTGTCTTAGAACTTCTTTTGAAATATGCAGTCATCAGGTAATTCAGCCTAACTAAGGCAAATAATGTTTACTAAGAGCCGTATGTTTAAAGTTATATCTCCTAAAATAAGTTTTAGATAGTTGGAAAAAGTATTATTGTATTACATTGAATTTGTGAAAATGTGTTACATATTTTAATGTGTAAAAATGATATTTTTCAACAGTCTCTTTATTTTTCATTTAAAGCCTAAATTATACCGATCTGTGATTGAAGATGTTATCAATGATGTGAGAGACATTTTTCTGGATGATGGAGTCGATGAACAAGTTCTGATGGAACTAAAAACTGTGAGTTTGTGGAATTTGTGTCCCCCCGCTTCCTCTTAACGGCCAGACACTAATCCACAATTTTTCTGTGGATGAGCATTTGACTTTGTTGCAGGAGGCAGTATAGTTAAGTGACAGGTACTGGTTTTAAATCCCAAGTCGCATCCTTCCTCTAACCTTAGGCAAACTACTTATATTTCAGTTTCCTTATATGTGTGACGGGAATTAGTAGTACTTATGTTACAGGCTTGTCTTGAGGATTGAATGTAATAACCATATAAATAACCATATAAAGTGCTTATTTAGCACAGTGCCTAATAGCATTAGCTGTTACTAATGGATAGTTGACATTCTACTTTTGTGGCCTAATTACTCGACATACCTATGAGGTTTGTTTTACTTTTTCTTTATTAATGGCCTTAATGTACCTGTATTCTAAAATGTGTTTATGTTGTGAAGATTGAATAAGTGTTTGATGGAAGAATTTCGTGTTCTTGAGTCTGATACTTTATATGGGCCAAATGTGGGGCTTATCATGTATTTTACTTTGGGAACTGATTTTCTGTCTCTTGGATTTAAGCAGAATATTTAGGTATTTTTATTTAACATTTGTGTTTTTCTGGTGTTCATGGTGACTCAGGAAATTATGGAATATTTTTGCCTTATTGCTCAGGATAGTGTTTCTTAAAGTATGGTCTGTGGACACCTTGGGTTTCCTCACAGGCCCTTTCAGGGGGTCCATGAGGTTGACCAAATGCCCAAGTCTGAATAATCATAATTGGTTACATTTCCAGTAAAAGTTGTGTTCCGTGAAAAAAGTGACCAGTTCAAATACACAAGTGCTTTTCCTTGAGATAAGTATTCCATATGCAGCAGAAGTGCATTATCCATGCTTCCCATTTTGATGCACTGAATATTAGAAAGATGTTTACTTAAGGGTCAAGGTGAGATCAGTGTTGATATTAAGAAATGCAGTTGTTTGGGCCGAAGCCAGCTGCCCTGGTTCGGGTCCTACATATGAGGGTCAGTGACACTGCCCTCGAAAAAAAAAAAAAGAAATGCAGTTGTTTGATAGTCTATGAAGAAATGTGTTAACTTTTGGAATACCTGCATTATTCACTGAACTCCTGTTGTCCAAGTGGCCAATGCATGATGTTGCAGAATCCTTTCAAAGTGAAAGATAGATTAATGGATTTTAATCTAAGAGGATCTCAAGTCCACTGGTGTATGGTTTCACAGTCTACATTGCAGCTAACTTTTAAGAAACCATCACTTAAAATGCTTTGTCCTTGCCTAACTACTTAGCTGTGGGAAGGCAGATTTTCTTCATATGTGACAAGAATGATAAAGTGAATGCAGAAGCAGATATGAGATTCCAGCTCTTTTCCTTTAAGCCATTTTTTCACTAAATTTTATTAGGCATATAAGGTTATTTTCATTAAAAATACGTTATTTATGTTAACATGTAATGGATATATTATTTTTAAATAAGATAGTAAACATTTAAAAAAAATCTTAGTTATAATTTCATAAAAGCTCTCTGAGGTCCTTAGAAAATTTTTTTATTTTTTTTATTTATTTTTATTTATTTATTTTTTTTAAGAGGGCAGTGTCACTGGGCCCTCATGTGGGATCCAAACTGGGGCTGCTGGTGTCCCAAGCCAGCTCTTAACCACTGCGCCACTCGGCCGACCCATCCTCAGTAATTTTTGAAACTGATAAAGAATCCTGAGACCAAAATGTTTTAAAACTGCTGGCTTAGAAATTGGGTTTTGATATCCTTTAGAGCTGTGTACAAATCAGTTATCACAGTTAATAAATGCTAAGAAACACCTTGTGACCTTATTTATCCATTCAATGGAAGTGTGGAGGCTGTAATTTAGAAATTTATTATAAGCAAATCTCACCTTTTTGTATTGTGGTGATGAAATATTATGTTAGAGTGTTAAGGTGTCTGTGGGTAACTTCTATAGCGTTTTCAGAAAGAATCTGCCCGTATGAGGAAGGAAAAATATATAGGTTCAACTGAGATGAGATACTTATTTACCTAGAGAGAAATGTAATGGTCACTAAAACTAAAGAGTAGGGATCTAAAAATACAAGTGAAAAAAGGCCAACTCTTAGACATGAGTTGGACAAAGAGCCATATAAACTGTTCAAACAGTGTAAAGTATCTTGGGGAGATGAATAAGAAAAGAATAAGCTTATTTTTATATTTTTGTGTGTGTTACGTGGAGTGAATATTTTACAATTTATTTTAAATCTTATAATGGTTGTCCTTGTTCTGCAGCCTTATATAGAAGGTACAACATTTGTACATGTAGAAAATCAGTTCCAAAGATTTTAGTTTACCATAGGTCAAAGTAGAGGTCACTCCAGGTTGTTTGTTACTTACTCTTGCTTTTCACTAAGTCTAGGGAATTGATTTTTCCCACTGGTCCCATTAGAATCAAGGCATTCTCTCCAAAGAAAATGGCTGTCTCTGAGACCACCTGTATTTTTATTACATTTAACTTTCTAAATATATGTAATAAGTACATAAATAATACATTTATATATGTTTTATAGGTGATAGGCTGATTTTTTTTGTTTAATAGTTTTTAATGACAAAAATGGTGACTCATTTAACTTCAAATCCCCAGGTTCTACCACAATGCCTGGCATATATAGGTGGCATTCAATAAATATTTAACTGGTTAATAACAAATATGACTGCAGAATCTCACTGAACAAAGTTGTTCAGTATTTTTGTTGTTTTTTAAATGGGGCATACTTTTTTATTCTGGGTTGTAACTGGACTAAAAATAAACTGTTAGACTAAAATGAGTTTGTTATTTTAATTCTTTGCACTTAGTCTCTTCAGGACCTCATTAGAATTTCTAGAACATGCCCTAGTTTTAACATTTTGACAGCCAACCCTATCTAATAGAACTTTCTGCAATGGTGGAAATGTTCTATATCTGTGCTCTCTAGTATGGTAGCCACGTGTGGCCTTTTAAGCACTTGAAATGTGGTTAATGGAACTGAAATGAATTTTTATTTAATCATAATTAATTTCAGTTTCAATTGCCATGTGGGGCTAGTGGCTACTACACTAGATCCTGCAGGTTTAGACATTCTTGCTAATTAAAAATTAATATTAATTTTGTACTTCATGGTTTATAAAGGGCTTTGTCATTAGCCCTAGCCCCTTCCTCCACCCTTTTTGGCCGTTTCACAAACTTTTATCGGAAGTTTCCATATGGCTGTGAAGAATACAGTGGCAAATTAGATTATGAATTAAAACGAGTAATGGGAGTGGATGTAAGTTGAGGTTTATCTGGATAATGCAGGAAGGTAGGTAATTAAAAGAAACAAAAATCAACCCAATTTTCGAGGTTGTCTCTTGAAACCCAAGGGCCTACTTTAATGTGTGAACAAACTGTGGGAGATAGAAAGACAGAAAACGTAGTCTTGATTTTTAGTAAACCTATACTTGAATGTAAACTGTATTTTGGATTTGTGAGTGACTGGGTGGGAATGACAGCCTAGAAAATCCTCTTTAAAGTAAATGATAAAATCATCCTGATTTCTACTGTCAGACCTACCCATATCCAAATGGCAAATACTATGGGAGATATAACACCTAGCCTTTCTTCTCAATAAAACAAAGTGAGAAGAATTCCTTCAACCGAAGACAAATCTGAAACTCAGTTTGTCTGCGTCTAGATCAGGTTTCTCAACCTTAGCACTACTGACACTTTGGACCTGTTAATTTTTTGTGTTATAGGGTGTCCTATTTATTGTAGGATGTTAGCATAACTGGTTTGTGCCTGCTAGATGCCAGTTACACCCCTCAGTTCTGACAACCAAAAATGTCCCCTAGACATTGCAAAAAGCCCTGGGGGGGCAAAACCCAGGTTGAGAACCACTATTCTAAATATACTCTAGTTATATATAAATACTGGGTCCGTAAGTTGAATAATAATCTATTATTCTACTTCATTTGCCCTTGGAGAAAGATCTGTTCCCAAACATCATTTCTAGGTAGCCCAGAAAGCAGTTCTCTCATGTTTTTTCCAGAAGATAGATGTTTTAGGAAATGAGGAGAATCCTTCAGAATTTCTAGCCCAGTATACTTTCGGGAAGCAATAGATCTAATCACTAGGTCAAAAAGTATCCTCAGAAGTAATTTGCTTTGACAAGGTCATTTAGCAAGTGGTGGAGACTTGAACCTAGGTCTTGTGTCACCAGACGACATGTACAATACTTATCAATAAAAAATGAAGGTACCAGAGTTGTGACTAGACCTTTTCTGACAACAGCAGTAGAATTTAGAGATCAGAGACATAGACTAGAGCTGAGATTAAGGTGAGGGAAGTGAGGTGCCTAGGGTACAAAATATAAAGGACATTAACTCTTCACGCTCAGGGTCTGTCCCGGACTACAAACACTGGAGTCAGACTGCCTAGATTATATCCCAGTTTTGCGTGCTATTAGTGGGTGATAGTTGGATAAGCTGCCTAACTTATTGTTCCTCAGGTTCTTTTTGTGTAAAAAGGAGATAATGATGCCTATCTTATAGGATATTTTTGCATGAATGAAAAATGTGTACATGTAAAGTATTTATAAAGTGTACAGTAAGAATTCCGTATTTCTCTAGTTACCATGATATACAGATGTACATCTGAATCATTTGGTGAACAGAAAATGAATTTTGTCTATGTCTAATTTTAGAGACCTGGAGGATATTGCTGAAGTAGGGTTGCCAGAAACAATAGCTATTGTGTTGGGGAAAAGAGCACTATAAATGAGGAGGAAAAAGGGTTTTTCCTATTTTGGATTAAAATAAATAACAATTCAGTATTCTTGGTTGTCTTAAGTAGTGTAAATGATAACTGCTGCCCAAACAGTATTATATTGTTGATTTTAAACAGCTAATATTTTAAAATTAGAACATTTTGAAAAATAAAATTATGTAAAAAACAAAATTGAAGAGAAACAAAACATCAGCTAATTTGAACTTTACATTATAAACTTACTGCTAAATGTTTGTATGGTACTATTTTTGTATTTTCCACATTACCTAGAGCAGTATTTAGTACTTAGTACACATAGATTCTCAGCGGACTACCCCAACACCACTTTCCCTTGCTCCCCATAAAGTAGTTGAAAATGTATGGGGCCATATTTGCTTATCATAATGACTAGTGGGCACCTTTGGCATTTAGTAGGCTAGAGCCAGGCATGTTGCATTTTCTGTACACTCTTCCCCCCCCACCCTCCCCCCTCTCTCCCCCTCCCCTCTCTCCTCCTCCTCCTCCTCCTCCTCCTCCTCCTCCTCCTCCTCCTCCTCTTCATAATGAAAGATTGTCAGTCCTTGTCACAATGAAAGAGGGATGGGAATTTCAAAAGTGTGAACCATTGAGAATACCTCTAAAAGCATTAGGAATTTTTGTTTCTCTTTCCTTATGTAGGATTGGACGGATGGAAAGTTGGTCTTTTTCTGACTTGAGTATTTCCTCTATAATGTTTCTCATTGGTCACATCAAGAAAAGATGAATTTGTGTTTTGTATATGTTATTTAAAAGTTATAAAACGTTGTATTACAGAAAGATTTCCATAAAAATAGTTAAGAATAGATTTGATATTAAAAAGAATGATCTTTGATTACTAAAATTTTGCTTATATGAAACTGCTTTTTAATTAAGGAATTACCATGGAAAGATTGCTGAAGATAAAAAAGAAACAATTCTTCAATATCTAAGGCAGCAAAAATGAGATTTGATGCTTTAGAAACTAGTTTTAATTATTGTATATACTTGGGTAAGAATTAGAGATTGGTTGACTTTTGTGGTTGTATCAGTTTTGAAAGTGGAAGGATTTAATAAACAGACTAGTAAATATGTTTTGTCCATATGTTTGGAGTTATATTCCCTGACTTTCACTTAGAAATTTTTAATGTTTTTTTATCTTAGTTATGGGAGAATAAACTGATGCAGTCTAGGGCAGTAGATGGATTTCATTCAGAAGAGCAGCAGCTTTTATTACAAGTTCAGCAGCAGCATCAAACACAGCAGCAGCAGCACCACCACCACCACCATCAGCAAGCCCAGCCGCAGCAGTCAGTACCTCAGCAAGCACAGGCCCAGCAGGTCCTGATTCCTGCGTCACAGCAAGGTGAGACAAGATGTGTTCCTGCTTACAACCGGGAAATGAAATTCGCCATTTTCAAAGAAGAGAAATACTTCGAGTTTCTCCTTTACTAAGGGTTTCATTGTTTTATATGGTGAAATCATTACCTACTTCGTTTATGAGATTGATGTGTTCCTTCAAAGACATATTTGAATTTAGTTTTTATAAATCTATTTTAAACACTGGAGGATTTTTGTAACTATACTTAGGCAATCTGAAATTTCAATTCCCTAGTAATTTATGTAAATCTATGTTGAGTTAGATTTCTTTTCAGTGAAGAGTGGATATATAACATCTTAATTTACATTACTTGGTTTAAAGGTAAGAAAAAACAAGTGTTTAAAGACTGTGTCCATTCTACTTTGTGCTATGCAAGTCATTTTATGGATTTTGTTTCATTGAAGCCTTACAAAGGCTTTGTGAAGTGCTCTTAACACATTTCACAGCTGAGGGATATCTGGGCCCTGAAAAGGCTAAGAAGTTTGATTTATTCCCTATAGTAAGTATTTTGTCTTGACAAACACCTGCAGTAGTCCTTCCTTATAAGCGGTCTTGCTTTCCGCCATTTCAGTTACCTGTGGTCAGCTGTGGTCTGAAAATATTACATGGAAAATTCCAGAAGTAAACAATTCACAAGTTTTAAATTGCATGGCGATGTGAGTAGCGTGATGAAATTTGAGCTGTCCCACTCCATCCTGCCTGGGACATGAATCATCCCTTTGTCCAATGATCCATTCTGTATATGCTGCCTGTGCATTAGTCACTTAGTAGCCCTCTCAGTTACCAGATTGACTGTCGAGGTACCACAGTGCTTGTGTTCAAGCCACCCTTATTTTACTTACTTACTGATGGCCCCAACGGGCAAGAGTAGTGATGTTAGCTATGCCAAAGAGAAGCTGTAAAGTGCTTTCTTTAAGTGAAAAGATGTAAATTCTCAATAAGGAGAGAAAAGTAAGTTGTATGCTGAAGTTGCTGAGATCTGTAGTAAGAACAAATGTTATCCATGAAATTGTGAAAAAGGAAAGAGAAATTTATGCTAGTTTGCTGAGAGACCACATTCACACAGCTTTTATTACAGTATATTGTTGTAATTGTTCTATTTATTATTGTTAATCTCTTACTATGTCTCATTTATAAATTAAACTTGATCATAGGTATAGATGTATAGGAAAAAACATGTATAGGGTTCTGTACTGTCCATAGTTTCAGGCATCCATTGAATCTTTCAAATAAGGGCACACTGCTGTATTCACTTATAAAACTTCCTGGGTATTTGAGTTTTGTACATCTTGTTATTGGATAGGAGAATGAAGGTAAATGAAAAGTTTATTTTAACGTAACTGTCTACCCATTTGCCAGGTTTGAGGGTATATTTGAGACCTAAAATTGATGGTAACTTGCAGTAGAAATGTCTGTTTGGGTTATTTTACTATATATATCAAATAAGACTTTTAATATTTGCTTTTATTCTATACCTTGCATCAAATAATTTTATCCTTTTCATCTGTTTTGATGACTATTCCTCCTATTGCCTTCAAGCCTGGCATTAGGATTTTAGGTCATCATAAATTAAAATTTGATTTTTCTTCACTCAGAGAATATTAGGATAATGGGATTATCTGTTTATTCTCTGAAATTTGCGGAATCAAACATGTTCCTTTTACGTTTAAGTAATGTTGACATTTTTTATTATTATTATTATTATTAGTTACAGATGTACAAAAAAATGCAATAGTTATCCTTTTTACCCTTTACAAAGTGACTCCCCCTCCCCCATCCATTTGTTCCCCCACCCCCGATATCATACATATCTATTATAATTCCATCCCTACTCTATACTCCACATCCCATGACTATATATGTGTTAAATTATAGTCAACATCTAATATTAATCAGTGGCAGCCTCAGATGTACTGTGCAGTGGTCAGGCCTCTACACCATCCATGAAGTGATCACCCTGACAAGACATGAGTCCATCTGGTCCCCTAAAAAATATTTACAACATTATTGATTATATTCCTTAAACTGTCTCTTCTATCCCTGGGTAATATTGTAGTTACCAGTTTATTTCGCCTCATCCCTTCTCCTTCTCCCTCATGCCCACCCCCGTCCCATCTAGCAATCATCATTTTTTCCTCTGTAATGTTGACATTATTTTTGATCTGTATTTTTTTAAAAATTAGTGGAAGTAACTTAAGATTTTGGCAGATGTCAAATTGAGAGAAAAGGACTATGTAGATTAAAAAAAACTAGTTCTAATTTTTACACTCAGTTTTAGTGGGTTAATATCTCATTTCAATAGCAGTATATGTCAATACAACCATTAATGCTGAGTTAGCAAAACAAGATTATGTTCGAAAATTTCTAGTTTAAGAATGCACAGAGATGTATATGTTTAGGTGACAGGTATCTCACTACTTTGTGTTCCCAGGTTTCCTTGAGTCCTTAGGTATTATTACTCAAATCTTTTTTTTAATTGATGTTTTCCAGTATAAGGTGGGTATTACAACTGTTATTTACTATAGAAATTTATAACATTCTGAGATATCGAATGGTTGTTTGCAGAAAATGTGGACAGCAAGAAAAAAGGTTTTCAACATTGTCTAGCATTCTTATGATTATGAAATAGACTCATGGTTCCTTGTTTGCATATGTGCTTGTGTTTTTAATAGCTGCAGCACCACAAGTTATTGTTCCTGATTCTAAGCTGATACAACATATGAATGCATCAAACATGGTAAGATTCAGAACATAGCACTTTGGCTCTACTTAATTCTAACTCAAATTGTGATTATGTCTAGGTATGTTGTATATGAACAGAGCTTATTCAAGGCTTGAGCAAAACAACTTTTATTTGGTTTCCTAAGTACTACTGGATTTAGCAAATCTAAAGCTTAACTTGATACTTAGATATTGAGGTTCATAAAATTATGTAATTTTCTGTTGAAAATACCAAAAAAAATGATGCTCTGTGGGAGCTATCTCATGTCCTGTTATTTCTAGAAAATAGGTTTAGGGAACCTACCAAACATAGAATGCCAAATATATTTCTGTTTCAGGAGATCCATTAATTACAAGAGGTCAGGAATGCTAAGAATTATAAATTTTTTAAAAAATTTTTAAATAGTTCAAGATAACCTTTTAAGATCAAACATTTAAAAAAAATTTGCTGGGCCAGTCGAGTGGCACGTTGGTTAGGAGCTGGCTTGGGACGCCAAGTCTGAGCAGCAAGGCCCCAGTTCGGATCCCACATATGAGGGCCAGTGACACTGCCCTCTACAGCTAAGGTGGCGAACAACAGCTCCACTTGGTTGCCTCTATAGCTAAGATGGTGGACGACGGCTCCACCTAGAGCTGCTGTGAGTTGCCGGTGATGGTGGGCTGCAGCCTCTTGCTGCAGTGGGCTGCCATAGGCTACAGTGAGTGGCCGGCAGCCAGTGTGAGCTGGCAAGAGCTGCCATGAGTGGCCGTCCAGAGATCAGCGACCGATCCGCCTCACCCAGGAAGAGGGCAACAACGATAACCAACATGGGCCAGTGAAGCAATGTCCTCCACAGCTAGACTGAAGAACAAAAGGACAGCAACTTGTCTGTTCCCCTTCCCTGATTCCCCAACGCTGTTCCTCTCTACCAATTCCCCAATATAATCTTTAAAAAAAAAAAAAATTTGCTATGATTTAATCATAGCATAGCCTAGTTTTATTATAATATATTAATTGCTACTTTGAAATACATTTTAACAAGTTGCATTTATTGTACATTGGACATGATATTTCTAAGGGCTATCCACTGAAGTTTTCAACTTTCTCTTAGGGCATATAATATTTCCCATTTAATGTAGTATAGTATAACAGTAAAATTGAAAGAACCTTCAGATCCTTAGAAAATCTTTACCTGTGTGCATAGTGTTTTTTAAAATAAAACATTAGAATAGTTGTTCTACCACTTTCTCATAAATGGCTTTGTTCTGGCTGTTTAAAATATATAGATTATTAACGATTTCTTAGCTCTGACATCTCATTCTTAAATTTGGCTAAGTCTTTTACTTAATGGTGAGAATCATTTTTTTATTTTTTTAAAGATTTTATTGGGGCATCGGGGAAGGAGAAGAGACAGATTGCTGTCCTTTTTGTTCTTCAGTCTATTTGTGGGGGACTTCGCTTTATTGGCCCATGTTGGTATTATCATTGTGCTCTTCTCTGGTGAGGCATATCAGTCACCGGCCACTGGACGGCTGCTCACTGCGGCTCTTGACAGCTCAGACTGGCTGCTGACGCTCATGCTGGCTGCCGGCCACTCACTGTAGCCTATGGCAGCCCACTGCAGCAGAGGCTGCAGCCTATGCTGTTGCTGGCAACTCACGGCAGCCCAGCTCCAGGTCAAGCTGTTGTTCACCATCTTAGCTGTAGAGGGCAGTGTCACTGGCCCTCATGTGGGATCCGAACTGGGGCCCTGCTGCTCAGAGCTGGCGTCTCAACCCAGCTCTTAACCAATGTGCCACTTGGCCGGCCCAGAATCATCATTTTCAAAAAGAGCTCTTAGCTTAGGGCTAGCAATGAGATTTTTTTCGAGATCCAGTTTTTTATTTTTTTAAAATGAAAAAGCAATATTTAAAAAAAATCACTTCTATTAGGTGAGTGATCAGTAGTGAATTTCAAAGTTCATTTGTGATTTATAAGCTAGATAGGAAGTAGGCCTCACTAAACAAATGACTTCTTTATATATATACACCAGCCTTAGAAATTTAGAACTTAGCCGAATTGTAAATTTTACATGATAGTAGAAATTGCAATTTTTAAATTCACAAAAAAATCAAGGATTTCTATTGGTACTTTCAGTGCAAGTTGCTGGAATCAATTTTTTTTTGTATAAAAATCACAAAATTCCATACTTAGTGTTTCTGACAAGAATTGTTATTACTCAAATTCCATTTCGTATCTAAGGTCCCAGATTGGTGTTTAACATTCACCCTTCAAAATAAGTCTCATGGACCAGCCGAGTGGCTCTTTGGTTAAGCGTTGGCTTAGGAACTCGAGTTCTGAGCTGCAGGGCCACTGGCTTGGATGCCACATAGGCCAGTGATGCTGTGCCCTCTGCAGTCAAGATGGTGAACAACAACAGCTCGACCCGGAGCTGGGCTGCTGTGAGTGGCTGGCGACGGTGTAGGCTGCAGTGGGGCTGCAGTAGGCTGCCGAAATCTACCGTGAGTGGCTGGTAGCTGGCATGAGCTGCTGTGAGCCTCTGTGAACGGCCGTCCAAGGGCTGGCGACCAATCAGCTTCACACGGGAAGAGCGCAGTGATCACAATACCAACATGGGCCAGTGAAGTATTGTCCTCCACAACTAGACTGAAGAACAAAAGAACAGCAACTTGTCTGTTCCCCTTCCCCGATTCCCCAACGCTGTTCCCTCCCCCAATTCCTCAATAAAATCTTTAAAAAATAAAATAAAAGTCTCACTGTAGGATCCATATTGCAGTTGGTACTATTGAGACTGTTTTCCTAGCAAATAATGTATGGCATGTTTAAAACAGAAAGTTTGGTAAAATCACTTGTAGTAGGCCCATCAAATTTCAAAGAATTTTAATCTGTGGGAGATAATTTTGAAGTAAAATTGTGTTTAAAGACACTGGGGCAAAAATCAGTGGCCCATTTCTTACTGATTTGTTGTATCTCCTTGATCTAAAATGCATGCTTAATTAATAGATCATACATCAGAAACGTCAATCAATAAATGTATTCATGTGTATTTCAGCATTATATTTGATATTTTCATGTATTTTTACAAGTTCTGAAACAATCAGTATAGGCTGTTTACAAGTGAAAGTTTTTTGAGTTGTGTTATTCCTGATTTAACAATATCTACTAAAAACAGTTTTGATTTTTTTTTAAAAGATTTTATTGGGAAATTGGGGATGGAGGTGGGAACAGCGTTGGGGAATTGGGGAAGGGGAACAGGTAAGTTGCTGTCCTTTTGTTTTCAGTCTAGTTGTGGTACCATGTTGGTACGGTGATCACGCCCATCCTGGGCGAGGCAGATCAGTTGCCGGCCCCTGGATAGCCAGATGCTCACGGTGGCTCTTGGCAGCTCATGCTGGCTGCCAGCCACTCATGGTAGCTCACAGCAGCCTACCTCAGCCCCGCTGCAGCCTACGCCGTCGCATCATGGCAGCCCAGCTCCAGGTCGAGCTGTTGTTCACCATCTTAGCTGTAGAGGGCGCAGTGTCACTGGCCCTAATGTGGGATGGGAATCTGGGCCCTCCTGCTCAGAGCTGGCGTCCCAAGCCAACTCTTAACCAACAAGCCACTCGGCCGGCCTAAAACAGTTTTGATTTTTTAGTAGCTCCATATGCTTTGGAAATGAACTTATGTACAAACTATGTAATTTAATAAGGATGTGGGATAGTGATGTTAGGTTGAAGGCTATTTTAGAAAACAGAACTTTATAGCAAACCAGTTTTGCAAGTTCTTTTTATGAAATGATTGCTCTAATGCGTTATTTATGTAAGGACTATTTTGTAAAATACAAGAAGAAATTTTCGGTAGACTATAACATGAATTGTGTATGGCACGTCACTCAACAAATACGTATTAATAGCTTTTTGAATGTGCAGAGTATTCAGGTAGTTGTTCTGTTATGTGCAAACTACTATGGCAGTTTGCCCGTAAAGGGAGATACAGGAATCTTATGACATGAATTATAGGCAATTAATATTTCTAAATAATATTTCTCCATAGTAACTGGTTGCTGATATATCCTTTAAACGTAGATTACCTCTCATTTGCTTATACAGATTAGATTTGTTTATAGTTGAGTAGTTGGGTGGTTGGGTGTCCAAACTAAATGCAGAACCTGCATTTCATAGTGACTGGAGGGCTGTTGTCCGATTCTGGGAACATAGTGGAAATTTCAGGCTTAAGATATCAGTCTTACTAAGTGGCAACCACAAGCATATTTCCTACAGCCTACATTAGATAGTAATTACTTGAGTATAATTTTCTAAGTTTTGTTGAGTTCTCCTGCATTAGCATCTCCTAAGCACAGTTACATTTATTTCTTGAAGCTTCTTCAGATAGAGGTGTTCCTGAAAGTATAGGTTAGATTGAGTTATATAAAGGCTTAGTACCTTAAAAAATTGAAGGGAAAGGGGTAAAACTACCTATACATAGTTATAATGAGATACATAGAAATGCTTTGAGCACAGAATAAAAAATACAGTAAGAATGTGGTGTAATTCTTTTGGAGGAATGGGAGAAGTCTCTAGAAGCAATAAATAATTTATCCTGGATTTAAAGAATTCAGAGTATAATCCCATGTATATTTTTGTAATGACAGATACTCCAGTTTGAAATGTAGAGATTAAAGTTTGACTTTTTTTAAGCTTTTAAGGTATTTCTGTATTAATAAAACTATTATTAGTATGTTTCACCTAGATATAATGCCGATATTGTCACTTTTTGCCATCTTAGAAGAATTGGCCAGGTGTACACCAAGTGCAGTCTTCTGATAGAGACCTGTTGATTCTAGTATAAGTTAAAAATATTAAAATTTTTTAAATGAAGATACACTTTTGCCCTAAGTATGTTAATTGACAATAAGGATTTGGGAGTAAACAGAAGGAAAGGAAATAACGTAATGGATATTTCATATATTGTACAGCATTATTAGTGTGGGTGAGATTTCCTTAGAGCACATTCTCCAGGGGTGGGTGGGAACCCAATTATATTATTCTACTTAATTACTTGAAATAATTAGGGCATTTACACTAGGCGGTTTTATTGTACCATTTTATAAGTGGGATTTACGCTTGATTATAACTTTCGTTTTAGTATGTACTAAACAATAAACTTGAAGTATTGTTAAAATATGCCAGAGATAAACTGAGGTGTTGTTATCTACATACGTAGTTTTGATTTTTTTCCTTTGTTTTTGCAGAGTGCCGCTGCTACAGCTGCTACTTTGGCACTCCCTGCAGGTGTGACTCCTGTTCAACAGATATTAACAAATTCAGGTATTAGAAATAATGGAACCATTATATATATAAAATGCAGAAAACTGTACCATCTAGCGTTGTGTCTTTATTAGAATACAGAAAATGTTAATATTTCTTTTGGCTTAGGTTATTAAAACAAGATTATTTGAGGGCTATGCCACATTAAACTGTAATGATTGCTGAGGAGGCAGTGGAGAAGATAAGAATTGCACTTAAGCTTTTGATCCATGAATGAGAATTCTGTTACTGAATGAAGTACAGTTACATAGAAATGCTTATTTATTTGGTTTTTGGCTAAACACTTTTAACCTGCCAAGTAAATTAAACTTGAGTCATTTGAAGCAGTTCGTGATATTAAAACTAAACACTAATCCTTCCTAGTATCTTAAGAATGAGTTTATTACATTGTATTTCACATAATATCTCTGTAGACGGACAAAATTTACTGGGATTTTTGGCACACTAATGTTTGAAGAATTTATTTACATGGATTTTAAGTATTCTCTCTAACCTTAATTATGTTAATTTCTTGTTATTTTGTTAATTTCTAAATTTATGAAGAACAAACTAGGGTCTTGTTACATGTTTTAACAAAATAGAGTTGTTCACTTTTTTTTTTTTTTTTGAGGGCAGTGTCACTGGCCCTCATATGTGGGACCCGAACCGGGGCCGCTGGCTCCCCAAGCCAGCGCTTAACCACCGCGCCACTTGGCCGGCCCGAGTTGTTCACTTTTTAGTTAATTCTGAGTCATCTAAAACAACATTAGAGGGATTCAGTTCTGTGCATAAGCTGGTCATACAATTAATGTTATGTGGCAATGATAATTGGTTCAGCAAACTTTATTGTTTTTAAACAATTTTGAAGCTAAGTATTATGGTACTTTGATTTAAGATTTTCATACTTTCATTTCTATAAAGCTTTAAAAATGAACAGGCCCTGAAATGTCTAATTCTGATGTATTGCTCTCTCATAATTCCTAACATGTTAGCAAAGATAAAGCTTTTAGTCAACTCTTATAATCTATTGTTAAAAGTTTGTTGGAAAACAGCTTTATAAGGATGATAAATAAGGAAAATAAAACATTTTAAGAGATGTATTTGAACATGGATGGAAATTAGAGAAGTTAAGGATTATGTTTACTGTTTGTGGATGAGAGTCCTTAATAAAATTCTTAAATTTCTTATTTGATTATTTCTGGGGCCTTTAATGGTTTGACATTCAGTATGAATTCATTTAGTTTGATGTGGCATCTGCTAAAATGATAACTTGAAATACGTACTTTTTTGCTTTAGGCCAGCTTCTTCAAGTGGTCAGAGCAGCCAATGGTGCTCAGTATATCTTTCAACCCCCGCAGTCAGTGGTTCTACAACAACAGGTTATACCGCAAATGCAGCCTGGTGGCGTACAGGCTCCTGTTATACAGCAGGTAAAAGAACCTTAAGTTAGCATCATCATGGGCTTCTTTTTGCCTCTTTTATATGAATTCTCTGGGTGGCTGCCTTCCCTATTCTCATGACTTTATCTACACAAATTCTTAGACTATTCTCCAGCACCACACACCATGTCATTCTAAATTCTTTCTGTATTCTTCACAGTTTAATTTATATTCAATATGTTTAAGATGAAATTGTTATCCCCACTCCTCCTTCGTTATCCCCCCGATCATGCATTTCTCTCAGTGGCATTGTTCTCCATCCAGCCTCCTAAGCTGGCATTCATTCACAAAGCATTTACTGGGTGGCTATATATCAGGATTTTTGCAAGGGATTGGAGATTTAGGGGTAAGCAGACAGATATGAATCTAGGTTCATGAAGCTTATGTATTTCCTGGAAGGGGTGTGTGGGATCCTCCCTTCCCCTTACCTTCAGTATCCAAGGTATCATGAAGTCCTACCAATTCTTCTTTATAGTTCTTTTTTGTCAGACTCCAGTTACATGTTTACAGTTTCTTACTATGTTTGAAACTTGTTTTCTTATACTCTGGTCATTTCCTTAGTTCACACTCTCATAACTTCTTATTTAAAATACTTTGTCATCTTCTTAATTAATTTCCCTGCCTCCAGTGTTGTGCCCTCCTAACATGACTGCCACTTTATATTTGTAGGCATTGTCCTAAAAATCTTAAAATCGTTTAATGACTTCCCATTGCCTATTGGAAAAAGTCCAAAGCCCTCAGCATGGTTTATAATTTTTTTTTTTTTAAATCTCAGGCTTATTTTTTGCTATACTTCAGGTTATTATCTGCTTCAGCTGCTGTTTAGATTAAGTTTACAAAACACCTACTTGTCTGCCTGGTATTGCTTAAGGACAGATGAAACAGAGGTAGTTATTTTTTTGAGGAATTTAGGTGCTTTAAAAAAGATACAGACATAAACGCATAATATCGATATATAGTATGATGATAGAGGAAAGATAAGAGAAGGGGCATTAATCCAGCTTATTTTCCAAATTTTGACATGTTACTTCTGGGTTATACCACTTTTGGCCTTCCTTCTAGCCCTCCAACCACCTCCACCAGAGAAACCAAACAGAGAAACCTGGCTAATCTCCCAAAGCACAGAGACTCAGGTATTACCTACTAGGAAGGCTTCCCTAATCATTCCTTGTTCCCCAAACTGAATTGAGTACTGTCATGTGTTCTTAAAACACCACATCATACTTATATTACATCTTCCATCTTTTTGAGATGTTATTGCTTTGTCTATTGCACTACCAATCTGTAAACTTCTTAAGGGAAACATTGTCTTATTATTTTTGCACTCCTTGAACCTATTAGTAAGTAATTACCATTCAGTGCTTTTTATTCATCACTAGACATTATCTGCTGTTAATTTATTAGTAGCTATAGTTATATGTTCATTATAGCATATAATTAATATTTGTTAATATGTTCTTTTTGAGTTGTGGTTTGCCTTAGAATCCTGGAATGCAGAAGCAGGAAGGAACTTTAGAAATCATCTGATCTGGTGGATCTCAGCTGGGGTTGCATAATTAGAATCATCTGGGGATCGTTAACTACCATTCAAAGATTTCATCTCCAATTAAATCAGAATATTAGGAGTGGAGCTGAAGCATCAGGAGTTTTAAGCTACCAGCTGGTTATAATTTGCAGCCAGGATTGAGGACCATTGTACCTAGTCTAACAGTGAAGTGACTGAAGCTAAGAGAGGTTAAACACGTTGCTTCTGTTACATCTATACCTGTGATCTTAGACAAAACTAGAATCCAGAGCCTCAAATTTTCTTTTTTTTTGAGGGCAGTGTCACTGGCCCTCACATGTGGGACCCGAACCGGGGCCGCTGGCTTCCGAAGCCAGCACTTAACCACCGCAGTACTCGGCCAGCCCAGAGCCTTAGATTTTCAACACACTGTTCTTTGTAGGGAGATGATGTAGCATCATAATAAGAACAGCAGTAGAAAGCCTAGGTTAAAATTTTGGCTTTTGGTGACAAGCTTAGCAAGTTCCTAAACCTCTCCATATGTCAAGAAAATAAACGAATAACTTATGTAACCCTTGGTCTGAAATCTGGTACATACATAGCAAATACTTGACAAGTGAAGTTTGAGAGGTTATCTTCAGAAAATCTTTTTTCCTTCAGAAATTTGAACAGTAAAGTGGAAATTTAGCAAGTCAGTACATTAAACAGTCCTTTTATGCTTTAGTATTTATTGGGTTGTCGGAAAAGTCATGATGCATTTTTGCAACAACAAAAAAAACCGAGAAAAAATACATCATGACTTTTCCGACAGCCCAGCAGTTTTAACTTGTATGAGATACGATCATTTTTGGTATTTCTTCAGGATTTGGGCCTTGTTTTGTGTTACTTCTTAATATTTGGTTTTCTTTTGCCTTAGGTACTGGCTCCTATTCCTGGAGGGATTTCACCACAGACAGGTGTCATTATCCAGCCTCAGCAGATCTTATTTACAGGAAATAAGACTCAAGTTATACCTACAACAGTGGCGGCACCCACAGCAGCACAAGCACAGATAACTGCAGCTGGCCAGCAGCAGCCGCAGGCCCAGCCTGCTCAGCAGCAGGCGCCACTGGTACTGCAAGTTGATGGAACCGGGGATACATCATCTGAAGAAGATGAAGATGAAGAAGAGGACTATGATGATGATGAAGAGGAAGACAAAGAGAAAGATGGAGCTGAAGATGGGCAGGTAGAAGAAGTAAGTTTCTAGTAAAAGACTTGAAATGAGAAGTTACTCAGTCTTCGTCTTTTACTTGGTGCCAAATGTGAATTATATCCTGTATTTTTAGAGGCTGTTAGGGTGCTATCCAACATAAGATTTTAAATATAAAGTTTGATTGTTCTAACTTAATACGGTTTTTAGATTGTTTTGGTAACATTTATCTTTATAAAATATTCTTTCATATAGCTGTTAATAAAAAAATGTATATCAAATTAAGTTGATAATTTATAAAGGTGATGGAGACATTGTAAGTAGTTCTAATTCTTTGGCTTATGCATTCATGATGTGGTTAAACATAAGACATTGGTAGAATATATAGATGTGATAAATCTTTAGCTTCAGTAATTAAAAAGGGATGGCAACATTGGGGAGGAGAGGAAACTCGAGATGAAAGCTAAATGTGACATTTTTTTTCGGAACTCCTTTTGGTCCATATTCCATGCCATTCCCTTATCTACTCTTAGTGTCTGTACTCAGTTTAACAAACCATTTTTTGTTACTCATCTTAGGTATATATTAGAAGCATGTAAATACATCCTGGTTTTCCTCAGTGTTCCAGCTTACTTACTTGTGTTCAAGGTGCTTTTTGTTTTACTTCAATTTTCGTTGTTAATTGTCTTCTGCAACCTAAGAAGTAATCTTCTTGCTTATCTTAGTACAAAGTTCTAAATTATCTAAATTATTTTAATTTTTTAAAAATATTGGTTTTATTAAATATTGAATAGATTCAAATGAATAAAAAATACTTTAAGATATAAACACCCCAATTTATATCCAGTTAAAAAAGCATCCCGTTACTTAAAGTTCACCTGGTGCCTCTCTCTATCCAATCCCTGTCCTCTTCCTTTGCCATGCTCATGTATTTTGTGTTTATCTTTAATTTGCCTTATATTTTACCACATGTAGTTATATTCCTGAAGAGCATATTGTTTAGTTTTGCATACCCACTTATAAACAGAATAATTACGTATTATTCTACAAGTTGTTTTTCCCCTGAGGTTCATCTGAGTTGTTGCAAATTACCAGTAATTATTTTCACTGTTGAGTATACCATAATCTATTTATCCATTTTTCTGATGTGAAGGGCGTTAGGGTTGTGCCTACTTGTTTATTGTTACAGTTATAAAATATTCTGATATGTGCCACCTAGGAATTCATATGCAAGAGTGTCTCTAGATGTGATACCTGAACATTGAATTACTGGACCCTAAGGCATGCGCATCTTCAACTATACAATAAAATACCAAATTGTTGTACTAATTACAGTCTTTTCACTCAGTATATAACAGCGCAGATGTCTACACATCTTTACCATACTTGATATTGTCAGGCTTCTTCATTTCTGAGAGTCTGGTAGGTAGAAAATGGTGTTTCATTTTGGTTTTAATTTGCATTTCCTTGATTATTGATGAGGTTTAGCCTCTGATTCTTTTCATGTATTCTCAGTAAGTAATCAAATAAAATATGAAAAATGGCAGCTTTTCTCCCCTTGTTGGCTAAACCCTCCAGAACAGTATTTAATAGAAATGGTGAGAGCTGGCACCCTTATCTTAAATCTTTTTTTTTTTTTTTAAATTGGAGAATTGGGGGAGGGGAACAGAGTTGGATAATTGGGGATGGGGACCAGCTAGATTGTTATTCTTAAATCTTAGTTGTGGAGGGTGCCAATCTCCATCTGGCTGCCCATCGCCAGCTCGTGGTCTCTAAGCTCAAGGTGCTGTGTTACAATCTTAGTTGCGGGTGGGTGTAGCCACCATCCCATGCGGGAGTCGAACCAGCAGCAGCCTTGTTGTTAAGAGCGCATGTTCTATCCACTGAGCCATCTGGGCGGCAGCTCAGTTCAAGGTGCCAAGTTCAGTCTTAGTTGCGGGTGGGCATAGCCCACTATCGAACAGGCAGCCTTGTTGTTAGGAGCATGTGCTCTTATCAACTGAGTCATCCTGCCACTTAGTGGCAGCTCAGCGGCAGCTCAGCTCGGGCATAGCGTCACTGGCCCATGTGGGAATCGAGCCGACTGTCCTGTTGCTCCGAGCTTGCCCTTTAAGCCAACTCTTAACCAACTGAGCCACTCTGCTGGCCTCCTTATCTTAATCTTAAAAGGAATCCTTTCTATGATTCACTATTAAGTGTAATATTTACTGTGGGCTTTTTATTGATATCCTTTATCAGATTAAGGAAGTTCCCTTCTATTCAAATTAACAGCTTTGCTTTGTTTTTTGTTTTTTATAAGAGGGCAGTGTCACTGGCCCTCATATGTGGGATCCGAACCTGGGCCGCTAGCATCCCAAGCCAGCTCTTAACCACCATGCCACCCAGCCGGACCAGTTTTGCTTTGTTGTTAAACTATGAATGTTGAATTTTATTAAATATTTTCTCTGCAACTATTAGTAATAATGATTTCTTATTCACAATCTGTTATTTGTGATGAATTGCATTAATTGGTTTTTTGTTTGTAAACCAATTTTGTATTCCTGGGATAGCACAATGTAATTATATCTTACCCTTTTTATGAATTGCTGCATTCAACTTTGTTCAGATTTCTGCATGCGTATTCATAAATGATACTATCTGTGATTTTCTGTCCTTATCCTCTTACCAGGTTTTAGGGTTTATGGTGGCCTTATACAGTGAATTTTGGAGAGTATTCACTAAAAGTGAAGCGCAATGAAACGAGCTATGCCTGTATTTTTGTAATACTATGTATATATTTATCTAAATTTTTAATTGAGTAGCATAAAGTTAATGATAGTGTTATATTTGTGATGGCAGAATCATTTGTAGTCATTCCTTCTTTATTTTCTCATTCCTGATAGTATTGTTTGTGCCTTCTTGCTTTTTTTCCTTGTTCAATCTTACCAGAGGTATGTTGATTTCATTAATGTTTTCAAAGAATCAGCTTTTAACTTTGTTGATTCTCTGCTATGTTTTTCCCTAATTTATTAATTTGTGTTCTCACTTCACTGTTTTATTTGTAGAGAATATAATCTGTGTGCTGTGTGCACCCTTTGAAATTTGTTGAGGCCTATTTTATGTGGTCAGTTCTTACACGTTTCCTGTGTATTTGAAAAGAATGTGTTTTCTGCAGTTGTTTTGTCTTGTATATATGTCTGTTAGACTTACATTGTCAGTTTTCTTCAGATGTTCTATATATCCTTGATCTTTTTTCTGTGCTTGCTCCATCATCGATTACTAAGTGAGAGACGTTTAAATCTACTTTGATGGTGGCTTTATTTCATGTTTATTTTTTGAAGCCTAAAAAATGAGTGCATATAAGCTTAAAATTGTATTTTCCCAATGATTTCAACCATTTATGATTGCATTTATACTGCTTTATCTCCAGAAATATTTTCTTTTGCCAAAAAGTCCGTTTTGTGTGATACTATAATCATAGAGCCGTACCAGGTTTGTTTCAGTTAGAATTTTCCTGATATAGCTCTTCCATTCTTTCACTTTTAAAATTTCTGTACCCTTAAGCTTTAGGATGTCTGGTTGTTTTTTTTTGGTTTTTTTTTGAGGGCAGTGTCACTGGCCCTCATATGTGGGACCGAACTGGGGCTGTTGTCTTCCGAAGCCAGCGATTAACCACTGTGCCACTCGGCCGGCCCCGAGAAATATTTTTTGTTTTGAGGGCAGTGTCACTGGCCCTCATATGTGGAACTCGAACCGGGGCCGCTGGCTTCCCAAGCCAGTGCTTAACCACTCTGCCACTCGGCCGGCCTATAGGATGTCTGTTTTATGTGTAATAAAACATTTTTACATGGGCCAAGGCTATTCAATAGGGAAGGAATAGTCTTTTCAACAAATGGTGCTTGGACAATTGAATATATGGGGTTGTCTAAAAAGTCATGACACATTTTTGCAATGAAAACTTAGAAAAAATACGTCATGACTTTTCCAACAACCCAGTACAGACATATGCAGAAGAATGAAGTTGGACCCCTACCTTACACCATATACAAAATTTAAAAATGGATCAAACACTTAAATGTAATATCTAAAACTATAAAACTGTTAGAAGAGGGCTAGCTGAGTGGCTCATTTGGTTAAGAGCTTGCTCAAGACTGATCTCTGAGCAACAGGTTCGCCGGTTTGATTCCCAGCCCCAGCTGAGCTGCCGCTGAGCTGCCAACAGGTGTCAGGATGGCTCAGCTAAAAAAAAAAAAACAAAAAAAAACAAAAACAAACTGTTAGAAGAAACATAGGGCAAAGCCTTCACGACATTGAATTTGGCATTAGTTTTTTAGATATGACACCGAAAACACAAGCAATCAAAGCAAACATAAAGTGGACTTAATAGACTAAAACTTTTGTGCCTAAAAGGACAATATAAAAAAGTGAAAAGAAAACCTACGAAATAGAAAATATTTGCAAATCATGTCTGATAAGGGATTAATATCCAGAATATATTGAGAACTCCTAAAACTCAACAAAAAGCAAACAATCCTATTCAAAAGTTAGCAAAGGACTTTAATAGACATTTTTCCAAGAAGATATACAAATATCCAACAGGCATGTAAAAAGATGCTCAACATCATTATTCATTTAGAGAAATGCAAATCAAAACCATAAAGAGATACTTCATGTCTGTTAGGATACTAATAAAAAAAATGTTGGTGAGGATAGGGAAAAATCGAAACTCGCATGTATTGCTCGTGGGAATGGTGTAGCTGCTGTGGGAAATAGTTTGCTCATTCCTCAAAAAGCTAAGCTTAGAATTACCATATGATCCAGCAGTTTCACTCTTAAGTACCAGAGAATTGAAAAATGTGTCAAACAGGGCCAACCGAGTGGCACGGTGGTTAAGAGCTGGCTTGGGAAGCCAGCGGCCCCGGTTCAGGTCCCACATATAAGGGCCAGTGACACTGCCCTCAAAACAAAAAAAATGTGTCAAACAAAAGCTTGTAGATGAGTGTTTATTACAGCACTGTTGACAAAATCCAAAAGATGTAAATAACCCAAATGGCCATCAACCAATGAATGGACAAGTAAAATTTGGTATATCCATGTAATGGAATATCATTTAGCCATGAAAAGGGACAAAGTACTGGTAATATGCTACAACATGGATGAACCTCAAACATGCTAAAGTTAAGGAAGCCAGGCCACATATTTTATATATATGTTGTCTGATTCCACTTATATGAAATGTCTAGAACAGGTAAATCTATAAAGACAGAAAGCAGATTAGTGGTTGCCAGAAATGGGGAGAGGTGGGAATGGGAAGTGCCTGCTTAATGGTAAAGGTGATAAAATTGTTCTGGAGTTAGTGGTGATAGTTGCATGCATTATGAAATATGAATGAATTGTACACTAAAATGGTTAAAATGGTGAATTTTCTGTTACGTGAATTTATCTTAATTTTTTGCATTTGCATTGATGATAATCTATTTTAAATTAAGACTATGTATACATACACATGTGTGAGTAGGTGCAGACCTAGACTTAATATCTTGATTTTTTTTCCATTTCCACTTTTATTTTGTCATACATGTTTTCTTTCTCCATTGATTTGAAATAATGAGTTGTATGTATCTTTTATCTTCTGCCACAGCTAGTCATGTTTAATATAGTTGGTCGTTTTATGCTCTGGTTAGATCTTGATCTTTAATTCTTTTTGGTATAGAGACTAAGTCCCACCACAATACACACACACACTTTTAATCTGAATGGTTTAGTTGATTATACTCGAAGCCTCCACCTTCACCATCTTGGTGGTAGACATGCTAATTTGTGTTCAGTCATAGTCCTTAATGTAAAGACAAGTCAGACTGCTAGCCTATTTTATAGCCCCTTTTCCCTCCAATTTCACCATTGTTTTCCCTTTCACACTATAGCTTCTGGTGGTAGGGCCATTATCTCATTAAACTGTCGTTTTCAAACCTAAGAAAGAAGGAAGACCCATGTCTAGACATCTTAAATAATTGTTGCAGAGAATTATCTTCTTGTGCTATTCTAAAAAAAATATAGGAAATAAATATCATTTCAGACTTATAGCTTAACTATTTTAATTGTATTTCTTCATGGAATTTCAGTAATACTAAGTCTTTTTTTTAAAGATTTTATTGGGGAATTGGGGGAGGGGAACAGTATTGGGGAAGGAGAACAGCCAAGTTATTGTTCTTCAGTCTTCGTTGTGGAGGGCGCCAGTAGCCATCTGGCTTCCTGTCAGCAGCTCGTGGTGGCTAAACTCAAGGTGCTGTGTTCAATCTTAATTGCGGGTGGGCATAGCCCAGCATCAAACAGGCAATCTTGTTGTTACATCAGTTGAGCCATCTGGCCACCTGTTGGCAGGCAGCTCAGCGACAGCTCAGCTTGGGTGCAGCGTTACTGGCCCATGTGGGAATCGAACCAGCAGCCCTCTTGCTCAGAGCTCACGTTCTTAAGCCAACTCTTAACCAATTGAGCTACTGGGCTGGCCCCTGACAAAGTCTTAATGTAGCCAATTAATATGTTTGTGGTATGTGTGTATACACACACACACACACACACACACACACAGACACATATGTATGCATCTCTCTGGCCCGTAGTTCTCAAAGAACATCAATGCCATTGTGTTTCTTTTCATTAAATATTAGAAGGGCCCTTTTGTAGTAATACATAAAGTATAACTAAGTAAACTCTCCCTTTTTATTTGTAGGAGCCCCTCAATAGTGAAGATGATGTGAGTGACGAGGAAGGACAGGAACTCTTTGATACAGAAAATGTTGTTGTATGCCAATATGATAAGGTAAGGATTTTATTAGATTACTGACATTTTTTTTTTTTTTTTCTATTGTAATTGCTTCCTTAAACCATTCTGCCTTGTTCAAACATTTTGGAAACTGATTGATGCTTCTTATATTCAGGATAAACAGTGTAAATGAAAACATTGTTATAGTTCAGTAGATTATTTTCATAGAATGAGAAATTAACTTGTGTAGCTTTGCATTTGAAGTTATGAATGAAGCCTAAGAAGAGTTTTTAAGTCCCAACAAAGTAACAAAGTAAACAAAGCTGCTTTGCGTTGTCCTTTAACATCAGTAATTTAGTGGGATGATCCTGTCTTTCCTTTACCCTCAACTACCTGAAAACTAAAAGGCTTTAATTGAATCCCAACAACTTTTTTTATTGCTAAGGAGAGAACCAGGGCAATAAACAGAACTGATAACTATCAAACAGACATGTTTTTATTGACATTTTGAAAATTATTTAGCTTTGCAGTATTTTGGTAACATTAAGGAATTTTTAAACTAGATTCTTTGAGAATTAGCTCTTGACTCCTCATTTTCTTAATTCCTAAAACGGATGCTACTTTCTAAATATTTTTGTTATAGTTATTGGCATTGTTGAGCTTTTTTTATTGTTGAGACATTTAATTTGAAATAAAATTTGTTTTCTGACTACAGTCATTAAATTTATAATAAATCCATATGTTATATTGCATTTATAATTTAATTTCAGCAGAGATCTTTACCAAATGCTGTAAACTCTAAAAGAGGTAATTAAGTTTGGTTTGTAGGCGCTATTCATTCAGTAAATAAATATATTAAGTTCCTTAGTGAGCCAGCACTGGAGTAGTGTCATGATCATACAGAATTTGTGCTCTGCATGGATTTCCTTCACCCATGATGGGAATCTTAAATTTATGTTGCTTTTATAGAAATAAATGTTCTAAATAACCATGCTTACTGCAAGCAGTTCTGTAGGGAAAAGGTGAAGACAATGGATTTTATCATTTCCTAATGAAAAGGAAAAGTCAAGCCAGTTATATACCAGTGAAATTATATAATAAACTCTGTGAGGTCATTGATTCAGAGTTTTGAGAGTATCAGCTTTTGTACATTATGAATTCTGGGTGAGTGTCTTAATATCCTATACTAGGCACTTTATAAGAAATGCAATTTCTTGTTAACATTCATGTAGAGGTGAAGAGTATGGAGGTTAAAACATGAAATACCGGGGCCGGCCGAGTGGCACGGTGGTTAAGCGCTGGCTTGGGAAGCCAGCGGCCTCGGTTCGGGTCCCACATATGAGGGCCAGTGACACTGCCCTCAAAAATAAAAAAATAAAAAACAACAAAAAAACCAGGAGATACCAATAAACTTTTATTGTCAGTATGTCTCAAGGGAACCTCCTACAACCAAATTATCCAGAACACAATTTCATGATAATAAGATGTCAGCTATATCAGGGAAGAGAGGACTTTTACTTAGGAGCTTGCTGAGGAATATGCTTCTAAGTATTTTCATATTATAAGACAATGGTTGTATTTTCCTTTGGGACAAATTGTACACGTAATATTTTAAATGTTGAAATTGGTTTGGTTTGCTCCCAGAGACATTATTTTAATTTTTTAAACTAAGACATTGAAAATAGCTTTAAATAGTGGGTTGAATGATAAGCAATTTTAAAGTTTGCTGAGATCTAATTTTAGAATTAAATAAGTTCTGGAGATTGGGGAGGTTGGGGGCTTGATGTTTTAGTCAACAATAAAGAATGGTGGTGTTCTGTGACTGGTTAAACTGGGGTTGGAAATGTTTTGAGCCAACTTGAATTTTAGGAGTTTATTTTTGAAGCCTAAACTTCAGAATTTCAACAAGAAGTCAATATTAAAAGTGATTATAGAAAGAATAATGAAGTTTCTGTTGACAGTTAAATCAGAATCTTAGTTCAACTAAATAATGAGACAGAGTTCTCCCTCAAATATGGATAGATAATTACTAATGGCATCAGGTGTTGAGGGTTCAGTCTTATTTCTAGGTAATTTTACTTAATATGTTTATCACTAGGAAATGTAAGAGGCCTTTCTCCTGGCATTCAGAACACTCCTTTATGAAGGGCTTAGGGCCAGTAATTGTTTTTCAAGTTATATTTTGTGATTTTATTCAAATAAAAATATTTACCCTTTATTACACAATAATACTTCAGTGCTGAGTATATGGACTATTACTGGATCCATGAAACTTTCCTACATTTGTTTTTTGCAAGTGGTCTTGCCACAGAATGCCATCAATTTGTTTTACTTGTCTGAAATCACTTTTTCTTGCCTACTCATCACTTCCTTGTTTACATAATGTCATGGCTTTCAGGTTGCAGTGAAATGGTTTATGCTAGAAATAATTTGTAGACTCGTTTTTAGGATAGTTAATACTTTCTATATAGGGTGTCAAAGAAAAGAAGAGATAGAGGTCTTTCCATACAACAGTTTCATGCAACAAATACTTATTGAATGTCTGTGATATCCCAGGGGGTACTGTTTTAGGAGCTTGAGACATGCTAGTGAACAAAACAGAACAGTCCCTGCCATTGGGAAGCTTACTCTAGTCGAGGGAGACAGATTTTAAAACATAAATAAATTAATATGGCATGTTGGAAGGTCATAAATGGTATGGAAAAACACAGAGAGGAAAAGGGGACAGGTTATAGTTCAAATGGGGTAGTCATAGTAGATCTTTTGAGAAGAGATGATATTTCAACAGAGTTAAAGAGGGTTAGCCCTGTCATTATCTGGTGGCAGAGCCTGCCTATTGTGTGTGCGGAGCAGCAAGGAGGCCAGTGTGGCTGGCCAGGGGGCAGGATGGGAGAGGACTAGTATAGTAGCTGTATATTAAGTCAGAGGTAGGTGGAGACAGGGGTTGGCATTTTGTGAGGACATAGGCTCTTATACTGAGTGGATTGCAAAGCTACTGAAGGTCTCAGACAGACAAATGTGATATCACTTAAATTTTATTTATTTATTTATTAAATTGGGGAATTGGGGGAGGGGAACAGTATTGGGGAATTCAGGAGAGGGACCAGCCACGTTGTTCTTCAGTCTTCATTGTGGAGGGCGCCAGTTGGCAGCTCGTGGCCTCTGAACTCAAGGTGCTGTGTTACAATCTTAGTTGCGGGTGGGCATAGCCACCATCCTGTGCGGGAGTCGAACCAGTAGCCTTGTTGTTAGGAGCGCATGATTTATCCACTGAGCCATCTGGGTGGCAGCTCAGCTCAAGGTGCCCAGTTCAGTCTTAGTTGTGGGGGGCTGTAGCCCACCATGAAGCAGACAGTCTTGTTGTTACACCAGCTGAGCCATCCTGCCAGTTGTTGGCAGCTCAGCTTGGGTGCAGCGTCACTGGCCCATGTGGGAATTGAACTGGCGGCCCTGTTGCTCAGAGCTTGTGCTCTTAAGCTAGCTCTTAACCAACTGAGCCACTCGACCGGCCCTTACATTTTAATTTTAAAAGGATTACTTTTCCTTTTTTGTTGAGATCTGAGTGTTGCGGAAGCGAAGGTTGAAACAAGGAGACTAATAAAAGGGTATTATAGTAATCCAAGTGAGATATAATAGTGACTCAGCTAGTGCGATAGTATTGCAAATGGGGAATAGCATTTGGATCTTGGATATATTTTGAAGGAAGAGTCAATAAGAATTGCTGGCTTTTCTTGAATGTGTAACAGAAAAGAAAAAGTGGAATCAACACTTCTCAAGATTTTTGATGAGAAAGCAGAAGGAAGAATGGAGATGCCATCAACTCAGATGGCAAAGGCTGCAGATAGAGCAATGTTTAGGAGATGAGAGTGATCAGTTTTGGACATGTTAAGTTTGGAATGCCTGTTAGACATTCAAACCATCCATCTTAAGGTGTTTAATATCTGCATGGTAATATATTTAGATCAGAGGTATAAGACCAATTAATTTAAGAGTCTCTGCCCTGACTGCTGTTTTAACTTGTTTGTGCTCCATTTGTTTCAACCGGTAAGAAAAATTGAATAAATGCTAAACGTGTACATAGTTTAAGTCAGTGATCTAGAGGAAGAACACGAGAGTGGTTTTCAAACGTGTGAACAGTTGTTTTTTTTTGTTTTTTTTTGTTTTTTTTAAGATTAAGTCCCCAAATGCAGAGCTAAGATCAAAAAGTAGAGGTTTAGAGGAAGCAAATTTCAGTAAGGAGTAAAGTATGAAGACTTACAAGAGCTGTCCCTGAAAGGAATAACTTAATTTGTAATTTTTTGCCCCCTCCGCACCACTTTAATCATATTCAAGCAGACACTGAACAATGATTTGCCAAGAATATGCCATGGAGAATGTTTGCACTGGGTGGTTAGGCCATGAAGTTTTCGAAATGGGACCTCAGAAAATGCCTGTACATTGTGAGCACTTACGCATTATTATGTGAAGCAGCCTGATTTAGTCAAAAGTGCATTAGACTGCGACTCAGGAATCACCTTTGTCACTTAATAGCAGTATGCCCTTGGTCAAGTCATTGAGCTTCTCCAGGCTATAATTTCCTCTCTTGAAAATGAAATTCTGAGCTGCTTGATTTTGAGGTTATTTAGGTAAGAGAAGAGGAAGAAACATGGGTTCTTCTTTGAAGAAGATGTGGAGCTTGAACTGAACATTGAATAATGAGTGGGATTTACTGCAAAAAGGAAGAAAGGTTATTTCAGTTGATTGAAATTTATAACTCCTTTCCCTCCTAAATTTGTGAAATTGCAAACATCCAAAAACTAAATGAAGGCAAAGATAGGAGTACCCAGGGCTGGGCCCCACTTGAACCCTCTGTCTTTTGGCTTAACTGTAGATGTACCAGGTTTTGTTTGTTTTTTTCCTTTTTTCTTTGAGGGCAGTGTCACTGGCCCTCATATGTGGGACCCGAACCGGGGCCGCTGGCTTCCCAAGCCTGCGCTTAACCACCGCGCCACTCAGCTGGCCCATACAAGGTTTTGAAATCTGTAGTAAGTGATTGCAAGATAGCCTTCCCTCAGATGCTTTTGTTAAATACTCTTACGTATTTAAGTCTTGAGAAAACCAAGCTTTAAGGAACTTCATTTTGGCAGAAGGAATCAGTCTATGCTTGCATATACTTAGAAATAATACCAGAAATGTCTCTGGGAGTACCATTGGGAATTGATCAGTAGGAAAGAGTACTTTTAGCTGAGAAGATGAGAGAGAGCTTTGTGGAGGACACAGTGTTTTGGGGGGTGTATCTTGAAATAAGAATTGACTTTGTAGAAATGGGAGTAAGGGGTGATAGATGGAGTCTTTCAGTAATGTGAAGATAGGAAATACGCTTGGGAAGGTGAGTTATTAGAAATGGAAATAGTCAAGCAGAAGTGATTGGTTAGAATTGTTCTACTGGCAGCAATGTTTATAAGATGATTGGAAGGAACGGGAGACTGAAGAATGGAAATCAGAAGGTTATTGTAATAAATCAGGTTAGAAGAGGCTATTGATGTGGTAACTAGAAGATTATTGGTGGCCTTTGAGAAAACAGTTCCAGGTGTCCTGAAGACAAAGTAGAATTAGAAAAGAAGTAATTAGAGATTAAAAACACTGATATTAGTATGAATACTAATACCGTGAGGTTGGTAAGTAAGAGGAATGAAGCAAAGCCTAAGGTTAAGCAAATGGTATAGACATATAAAGGAATTATAGAGAAAAGGCAAAACTGTCATCTAGAAACATCAGGGAGAATAAAGGATATTCCTGTTTTAAATGTTTGCCAGTATAAAACTTCCTGTGGAAAAAGACACGTGTCAATGCAAACCTGATAGAGATAAGACATTTTGCAGAGAAATATTATTAACTGCTTTAATGAACACAAATATTAAGAGCTATACAAAAATGCTAATTATAGATTGTTTGTTTTTTTTTTAAAACCCCACCTCGTAAGTGAATTTTTTTTGGTCAGATTAAACTTGATTTAAACAACCAATTTGTCCAACCATAATGATATGAACCTAGAAATCAATTACAAGAAGAAAACTGGTAAATTCACAAACATTTGGAGATTAAGCAGCACACTACTGAACAACCAATGAATGGGTCAATGAAGAAATCTAAAGAGAAATCAAAAATTACCTTGAGACAAATGAAAAGGGAAAAACTACATACCAAAACTTGTGGGATGCAGCAGAAGCAGTTTTAAGAGAGAAGCTCACAGAGATAAATGCCTACATGAAGAACTAAGAAAGATCCCAAATAAACAACCTAAGTGTACATCTCCAGGAACTAGAAAAGGAACAACAAATGAAGCCCACAGTTAGTAGAAGGGAGGAAATAAAGATCAGAAATAAATAGAGACTATAAAGATAGAAAACTGTGTTCAACAATACATGAAAAGGATTATACACCATGACCAAGTGGAATTTATTCTAGGGTTACGAGGATGTTTCTGTATCCTCAAATAGATCAGTGTAATACAATACATCAACAACATGAAGGATAAAAGTCATATGAACATCTCAATAGATGCAGAAAAAGCATTTGACAAAATTTAGTGTACATTTATGATAAAAACTCAACAAAGTGGGTATAGACAGAACCCACTTTGATAATAATATGAAATATTATGTCTCAACATAATAAAGGACACATATGGCAAGCCCACAGCTAATCTACTCAATGGTGAAAAGTTGAAAGCTTTCCTGGTAAGATCAGGAACAAGACAAGAATGCCTATCTGCTCTCACCAGCAGTGTCTGAGGATTCCTGTTTCTCCCCAGCCTCTCCTACACTTGTTATTGCTTATCTTGTTGATAATAGCCATTCTAACAGGTGTGAGGTGGTATGTCATTGTGATGGGGTTTTTTTTTCTTTCGTTTTTTTGCTCAGAATTTTTCTTTTAAATTTTTATTGGGTAACTGTTTTTTTCAGGACCTATCAGGTCCAAGTCAAATCGTCCTTCAATCTAGTTGTGGAGGGTGCAGCTCAGCTCCAAGTCCAGCTGCCATTTTCAATCTAGTTGCAGGGGGTGCAGCCCACCATCCCATGTGAGAATGGAACCAACAACCTTGTTGCTACGAGCATGCACTCTAACCAACTGAGCCATCTGGCTGCCCACCGGCAGCTCTGCTCAGATCGTTGTCTTCAATCTGGTTGCAGAGGGCACAGCTCACTGGCCCATGGAATTGAACTGGCAACCTCGTTCAGAGCATGTGCTCTAACCAACTGAGCCACCCGGCTGCCCCTCTCATTGTGGTTTTGATTTGCATTTCCCTAATAGCTAGTGAAGTTGAACATTTTTTTCATGTATCTGTTGGCCATTTGTATGTCTTCTTGGGAGAAGTATCTGCTGAGGTCTTCTACCTATATTTTTAATTGGATTGTCTTTTTGTTGAGTTGTATGAGTTCTTTATATGTTTTGAAAATTAGCCCCTTATCGGAGGCGTTGGCGAATATTTTCTGCCATTTGGTTGGTTGCTTCTTTGATTTGTTAATGGTTTCTTTTACTGTGCTGAAGCTTTTCAGTTTGATAGAGTCCCTTTCATTTATTTTTGCTTTTACTTCTTTGCTTTTGAGGTCAAATGCATAAAATCCTAAGACCAAAGTTCATAAGTTTAGTACCTGTGTTTTCTTCTATGTATTTTATTGTTTGGGGTGTTATTTAAGCCTTTAATTCATTTTGAGTAAATTTTTGTATACGGTGAGAAATAGCAGTTTAGGTTTATTCTTTTGCACTTGGCTTTCCAATTATCCCAGCACCATTTATTGAAGAAGCTTTCTTTTTTCCATTGTATGTTTTTTGGTTCCTTTGTCAAAAATTATTTGCCCATATGCAGTGGATTTATTTCTGGGCTTTCAATTCTGTTCCATGGGTCTGTGTGTCTGTTTTTCTGAGAATACCATGCTGTTTTGATTACTGTTGCTTTGTAGTATAATTTGAAGTCAGGGAGTGTGATACCTCCAGCTTCGTTCTTTCCTCTCAGGATTGCCTTGGCTCTTTGGGGACTTTTGTGGTCTATACACATCTGATGAGTTTTTGTTCTATTTCTTTTAAAAATGCCATTGGAATTTTGAAGAAGATTGCATTAAATCTGTATATTGCTTTGGGTAACATGGCCATTTTAACTATGTTGATTCTTCCAATCCTAAACATGGAGTATCTTTCCATTTCTTTGTGTCTTTTTCAGTTTTTTTCAATAATGTCTTGTAGTTTTCATTGTGTAGATTCTTCTCATTCTTTAAGGTTATTCCTAGGTGTTTTATTCTTTTTGTTGCAATTGCCAAACAAATTGGTTTTTTATTTTTCTGAAATTTCGTTGTTAGCATATAGGAATGCATTGGGTTTTTGTACATTGATTTTGTATCCTAAAACTTTACTGTATTTGTTTATTGTTTCTGATAGTTTTTTGGTGAAGTCTTCAGGGTTTTCTGTATAAAGAATCATATCATCTGAAAAAAATGACAGGTTGACTTCTTCATTCTCAGTTTGGATGCCTTTTATTTCTTTCTCTTGCCTGATTGCTCTGGCTAGGACTTCCAGAACTGTGTTGAATGACAGTGGTAAGACTAGGCATCCTTGTCTTAGAGTAAGAGCTTTCAATTTTTCACCATTGAATGTGATATTATCTGAGGGTTTGTCATGGTTTTTATTATGTCAAGGTAATATCTTTTATACCCATTTTATTGAGTGTTTTAATCATAAATGGATGTTTTATCTTCTCAGATTTTTTTTTCCTGCATCTACTGATACAATCATATGATTTTTATCCTTTATTTTGTTAATGTGGTGTATCATATTGATCGATTTGTGCATGTTGAACTATCCTTGCACTCCTTAAATTAACCCTACTTGATTGTGATATATTTATTATCTTTTTAATGTATCGTCTTATTAGATTTGCTAGTATTTTGTGTAGGATTTTTTAATCTGTATTCATCAGAGATACTGGTCTGTAGTTTCTCTTTCTCTCTCTCTCTCTCTCTCTCTCTCTCTCTCTCTCTCTCTCTCTCTGTTAGTGTTAGTTATCTTTGCCACACACACAAAAAAAGAAGAAAAAATGGCTATAGGAGATCTTCCTACATCAGTAATCACCCTAAATGTAAATGAACTGAACTCATCAGTAAAATGGTACAGAGTAGCAGACTGGATCAAAAAGCAAACCCCAACCATATACTGCTTTCAAGAGATACATCTCAGCTGCAAGGAAAAATATAAACTCAAAGTGAAAGGGTGGAAAATGATACTCTAAGCCAGGGGTCAGCAAACTGCGGCTCGTGAGCTACATGCGGTTCTTTGGGTATGTACATGTGGCTATGAAATAAAATTGAAAATGAGAATAAAACTGTCATAGTATCCTAAATGAAATTATTCACATAATGGTGATTTCATTTGTTTTATGGCTGTAATAATTTTAAATTGTTGTGAGGGACAGGATTGGCTCTTCCATCTCAGAAGTTTGCTGACCCCTGGTCTAAGCAAATGGCATCTAGAGAAAAGCAGGTATAGTCATATTTATATCTGACAAAATAGATTTGAAGATAAAAAAGGTAACAATGAGACAAAGATGGGCACTTTATAATGATAAATGGGACAGCTATAACATCGAGAAGACATAACACTTATCAATATAGTATATGCACCTAATCAGGAAGTGTTAAAATATATTGAGTTATCAGCAAAGTCATGACATATTTTTTCTGTTTTTCTTTGCAAAAATGCCTCATCGGGCCGACCGAGTGGCGCGGTGGTTAAGCACTGGCTGGGGAAGCCAGCGGCCCGGTTCGCGTCCCACATATGAGGGCCAGTGACATTGCCCTAAAAAAATAAACTAACTAACTAACTAACTAACTAACTAACTAAATAAATAAATAAAATGCCTCATGACTTTTCTGACAATCCAGTATGAAGCAACTACTAACAGAATTAAAGGAAGAAACTGACAAAAACACAGTTATAGCAGAGGACCCCATTGACAGCTGTGGGTAGATCAAACAGAAAATCAATAAGGAAATAGCAGACTTAAGTGACACATTAGATCAAATGAACATAATTGACATTTATAGAACCTTTCATCCTATAACACCAGATTACACAATCTTCTAGTGCACATGGAAAATTGTCAAGGATAAAACATATGTTGGGACATAAAACTAGCCTCAGAAAATTTAAGAAGATTGCAATCATACATAGCATATTCTCCAACCACAGTGTTTTTTGTTTTTTTTAACTTTATTGGGGAACAGTGTATTTTTCCAGGACCCTTCAACTCCAAGTCAAGTTGTTGTTTTCAGTCTATTGGGTTGTCGGAAAAGTCATGATGCATTTTTGCAACGAAAAACATAGGGAAAGTACGTCGTGACTTTTCCAACAACCCAGTAGTTGTGGAGGACACGGCTCACTGGCCCATGTGGGAATTGAACTGGCAACCTTGGTGGTAAGAGCGTGTGCTGTAACCAGCTGTGCTAACCGACTGTCCCCACAGTGCTTTGAAATAGGAAATCAGTTTCAAAACAAAAGCTGGAAAAACCACAAATATGTGGTGATTAAACAACATGCTACTAAAGTATGACTGAGTCAAAGAAGAAATAAAAGGAACCATCAAAAGATACATAGAGACAAATGAGAATGACAAGATAACAACTCTTGGGATGCAGCAGAAGCGTTTATTAAGAGGGAAGCTTATATCATTACAACCCTATGTTAAGAAATAAGAAAAAGAACTACAAAAGGAAGAACAAATGAAGGCCAAAGTAATCTTGAGAGAGAAGAGCAAAAAGCTGGAGTCATCATGCTTCCTAATTTCAAACTATGTTATGCAGCTATAGTAATTAGAACAGCATGGTATTAGCATAAAAACAGACACATAGATAAATGGAACAGAAAAGAGAGCCTAGAGCTAAACCTGTGCATGTGTGTTATGATGAAAGAGCCAAGAATACACAGTGGGGAAAGGACAGTCTCTTCAATAAATGGTTAGGAAAACTGGACCACTGTCTTAACACAATACACGAAAATCAACTCAAAATGGACTAAAAATTCCTAGAAGAACACAAAGGTGGTAAGTTCTCTCACACCGGTCTTGGTGATGATCTTTTTGGATTTGACACCAAAAGCAAAGGCAACAAAAACAAAAATAATCAAGTGGGACTATATCAAACTATAAAGTTTCTGAACAGCAAAGGAAATCATCAACAGAATGAAAGGCAACCTACTGAATGGGAGAAAAATATTTGCAAATCACATATATGATAAGGGGAAAAGATCCAAAATATATAAAGAAATCATACAACTCAATATCAAAAATACAATGATTAAAAAATGGGGAAATGATCTGAATAAACAGTTTTCCAAAGAAGACATACAGATGGCCAATAGGTATACAAAACGGTGCTCAACATCACTAGTCAGGGAAATAACAGATCAAAACCACAGTGAGTTATTACCTCATTAATCTTTTCTGTAGAAGGGCTGTCATCAAAAAGACAAGAAATAAGTGTTTGTGAGAATGTGGAGGAAAAGGAACCCTTGTGCACTGTTGGTGGGAATGTAAATTGGTACAGCCACTATGGAAGCAGTATGGGAGGTTCCTCAAAAAATTAAAAACAGAACTACCATATAATCTCGCAATTCCACTTCCGGGTATTTATTTAAAGGAAACAAAAAACACCAACTCAAAAAGATTTATGACCCCATGTTCATTGCAGCATTATTTACAATAGCCAAGACATGGAAACAACCTAAGTGTCCATATTTATATATAATGAAATATTACTCAGGCATAAAAGCGAGTGAAATCTTACCATTTATGACAACATGGATGGACCTTGAGGGCTCATGATAAGTGAAGCAAGTGAGAGAAAGACACATAACCACACGTGGAGTCTGACATGAACAAACTGAACTCATAGTTACAGAGAACAGATTATTGATTACCAAAAACGAGGGGTAGGAGTTTGGTGAAATGGGTGAAGGTGGTTAAAAGGTACAAAATAACTGTTATAAATAATTGATGGGATATAAAGTACTGCATAGTGACTAGTTAATACTGTGTTGTATAGTTGAAAGTTGCTAAGAGAGTAGACCTTAAAACTCCTCATCTTAACATAAAAAAAACTTAGAACGTGTGGTGATGAATGTTAACTAGACTTATTGTGGTGATCATTTCTCAATATATAAAAAAATTGAATCATTATGTTATACACCTGAAACTAATATAATGTTACATGTCAGTTATATCTCAATTTAAAAAAATAATAACAGGGCTGGCCAAGTGGCGTGGTGGTTAAGCACTGGCTTGGGAAGCCAGTGGTCCCGGTTCGGGTCCCACATAGGACCAGTGACACTGCCCTCAAAAAAAAAAAAATGTGTTAAAAAAAAACCACACCAAACAACCAATTTGCACGTGCAGTAATATACAACATAAAGTTTTTTTGGTATGTGATTGGGTTTTTTGTTGTTTGTTTCCTCTGTCTTTTGATTGTATCTCTTACATTCTTTTTCTTTAAATTTGTTTATTTAGATACACAGAAGTAAAAACAAATGGAAATTTCATCTCAAGGATGGTATTATGAATCTTAATGGAAGAGATTATATATTTTCCAAAGCCATTGGAGATGCAGAATGGTGAAGAGTTGGTTCTTTTCTTTTATAAATAAAACAAAAGAAACTTAAAAAAAAATTAAAGTGGACAGTTTGAACGTTGGGACATACAACAACCAAAACTTAACTTCTGCATGTCAGAAAAGTGCAGTAGAAGCAAAGCTACTGGAACAAAGAGACCTTGACAACATCGACACTACTTCTAACTAGCAAGCCATGGAACTGTAGCGCCTGGGGTTGTTGGGCAGGGAGGGGGGTTGGGGTTTTGTGTAGGAAAACCATAACTGGCGATTTTAAATACAGGTACCTGCCACGGTAATTAGCATGTAAAGCTTTGTCTATATCCCTTCCTCCAACTGGGGTTCAATCAGAAAATACTTGTCGGAACAAACTGAAGAAACTTCCCTTTTGATAGATTGAAATGAAACTGCTTATTGTATGTGGTTATATTTGGTAAAAATTGCGTGTGGGCTTTTTACAAAAGGGCAAGAATTATGGTGTTGAGTTTTAATTCACTTGTATAAGGAAACAATTTAGAGTTCTCATATAGGTCTTAAATATTTCTACTTGCTACTCTCCCTCAGTAATGTATACCTCGTTCCCTGCTTCATGAAATATCTATTGAAGAGTTAAAGGAAGTAATCAGTAATTACAGTTTGGAGATAGAATTTGACCCAGCAGTGAATTTTAATTCAGTTGTCATTCTCATTAAACTTGGGTCTCATCTGAGTTCAGAATTAAAATGACAACTTCAATTTTCTTACAGAAAAATTGTGATTGTTTCTTTTAGTCCTACACCTTAAAAAGAAATCCCAAAGTGGCTCCTCAGGACTATGGTTTTATTTCATAAAAGTACCATATAACTGAAATTCTACACACATGAATAGATACAGATTTTTTTCTTGTTGGGCTGAAGTGTATAATTATATATGTGTTTAGTCTTTAAGCTAAACATACATTTAGATAACATTCTGTGCATTGACTGAAGCACTGGGCAGGTGGTGAGAACCTGGATTTTTATGAAACAATTTAGTAATTGTAAAAGTTTCTTGTGTTTACTAGTAAAGAATTTTAAAACTATTATTTTAATTGAACAAATTTTTTTTAATGCAACTTTGTAATTTGAGGGGCAATTTGGGGGTTGGGGGGCACTAAGTACATATTTACCTCTCTTTCATTTGATGGCCCATCCAGGCCATTGATAATATAGACATGAGCTCCAGTTTGCACTTGGGGAAGAAAGCATATAAATTTGACTTATATTAAAAATAATAGAAATTTAATATGTATATTAAGGATGCATAGCTCTGTGTTGTGTAAGGGGCTCTAAAATGCAATATGGCATTGCTGTGTTCATCGTGAACTAGTTGCCTGGGAGAACTGTAGGAACACTTGTCTTCACCTTTGTGTTCTACAGCTAATTCTTTTGATGATTTATCTTGACAAAATTCACATGTGTTTAAGTTACTTTTGTGTATTGATATTTTTTTAAGTCTTCCATTTTTGTCTTCCTTTTATTTCCCTTTGTGTTTCCAGAAGTAACATAGAAACACTTTAAAGTACATTTGCAAAGAAAAACTGTGAGCTATTATATGTTGTTTTTTCTTTTATTATTTTTTTTTAATGCAAATTTCTAAACTTCTTCAAAAGGCTAATTTTTTTTCCTACTTTCCACCCCACATGCCAATTTGGTCCGTTTAACTTATGTTCTGAACTTTGGTGTAAATGGTGGTTTCTAGCATGCAAGTTAGGTTTCATTTAGATGCCACAAGTGGTAATACGGTTTTTATTTTTACTATATTAATTTAGTTTTTTGGAGGGGAGATTTATTTGTTTACCCCACTACTCTGAAAGCACGTATGTTTTTGCTTTGGTTTTTTGTTAATGAGACTGAGGAAAGGGAAGAGAGGGATGGACTCACAGAAGCCCGGTTGTTCAATTGCCCTTCAGTGTAGGTGATAGTTGGGTTATGTTTTACCCAATGAAGAGTCAGCGACCTGAACTACCTATAAAAGCTTAGCAGTGCTGCAGTGTTGATTGAAACCCTTTGGCTATCTAGTAGTTCTTATGCTACTGAACCTTGTATTATTATATGATATTCAGCTCATGTTTTGGCCCTTCTATGTAGACATTCATATTCATAGTAGAATTGTATACTAGCCTGTCTCTATAACCTTATTTTCAAACATGAGCAACTACTGCTTTCAGAGTGATTCACTAGGGTTATTTTGAAGCAGGAAGTAACTATTTATATTTGCACCTGTGTACGCGTATTACATATTAGTTACAGCATACTTGACAAATGCTTTTACCTGTGAAAATTCTGAAAGCCAGTCCAAACAACACTGCATACCAAACTCTGCTCTTATATATTACTGCATTGTGTTCCTTTTTAATCAACTAGCATGCTTTAGTTTTATTACGGTCGCTTGCTCTAAGAATGCCACTTGCTTATCTTTTATTGTACTTGAATTCTTAATCACGCTTTTAACATTGTATTTTACAAATAATTTCATTAGGTTCCATAAAAATGTCATTCCTTTGAAAAGGCAAGGATTCCCACTTCAGAATTTTAAAATGAAAATTATATGTTTGTTCAAAGAGGGAAAATAGCTCAGACTTGGTATTATGAAAATAGATACAGGTTTCAGAAGAGGATTTGTTTAAGATTTGCACAGATGGTGATGGCACCTTTTACTTACACAAAAGAGTTATGTTAACAGTGCTAAGGAAAATTGACACAGAATTACTTAAGTGTGGAATGTGTGCCTTTCAGTATATGTACTCTTTTTGGTGGTCATTTGGATAATCAGACCATATGAATGCTTGAGAATGCATTTAATTTCTGTGAAGAGCCCATTTGGCTAAAATAACTCTTCAATGTGCAATTAGATTCAAGAGTAAAATGTGTTATATGAGGGGGATCTTTATATTAGGCTTTTATATTTTTTTAAATGTTCACATTTCTTTGTTAATTAAATGTAATATCACACTTATATTGTTGCCTGTCTTAAAATCAAAGCCACCGTGATGTTATTCTTCTAGGAATACATCAAGATTTGAGCAGTGTGTATAGTGATTAAAATGTTTTCTTGAAGAGCATATTCTAGTAGATTCTGGTTTTAGACATCAAGAACATAAAAATATAACAGCTTTTGTATAAAGATTTTCTTTCGCTATATTGAAAATCAAGGATTTGGTTTTCTTATTTTTTCTGGCTTTTATGGAGGAATGAAAAGGGTTGTCTCCTAAGAGTAATTTTTGGTTATCTTATAGCAATAATACCACCATTGTTTTCAGAAGGTAAATACGCCTTCTGCAGGAAAGCAGACATAATTTCCTCTTGGGAGTTCCCTTTTTAACTTAGCATTTTCTTCCACTTGAGAAAATTCCTATATTTTCAGATTATTTCATTTTGAAGTTTTTTGAGGTTTTGTGCAATGTAATATTTAACTGATCCATCTTTGTACATTTTCATTTTTTTTCATGCCTGTCTCCCACCTATCTGTTTGAATCAGCTATTTCAGATTTTGAATTCATTGGTTAAAAAATAGTTACTTTATATATTTCCTCATGAGTTTATGTTAAATAGTTTTGCATTTTAATCTATTATGCTATGGAAATATTCTGAAGTTTATATTACCCTTTTAAGCCTGCCTTAGTCTATCTTTTGTCATTTTTTATGGTTTAAGGAACACACCAAACTGAAAATTTTTGTTTATTTTGAGGAACAAAAGAAACTTTTCCTTCTCTTTCAAGAGAACTACATTGAGTTAGTAACTACTATTAGTAACTATTAAGTTACTATTTAACTAGTTAGTAAATATTTCAGTCTAGGTTCCTTAAATCTGTCCAGGATGCATCAGGGCTAAAATTTGGGGGAGGGACTAATCCTTTCTGCTGTTCTGAGCTACTATTGTCAACTGCTGTTGTACATACTGTTATGTGTAAGGGCGTAAATATATTTATTATGTTTGTATAATTCTGTACAATTGCAGATCAAGGTTGCTCTTCTGCGATATATGGGATATTATGTTTTAAAGACCATCTTGGAATACAATTAGAGAACTTAGTATTTTGATGTACTAAGACCTATTTTAAGTTTAATATTTTACCTTTGCAAAAACTTTAATTAAAGATGTTATTTAAAAAAAGTAATGTTGCTTGCTTTGCTTACTAGTGTATAAAATTGTTATATAGAGGACTGAATAAAATTATACAGTTTAGAAAGGAAATGTTTTACATTGTTAATGAGAACAAGTTCCATTTATCAAAAAAAAAGGTATCATTAAATTCTGTATCTTTAAAATGAGTGAGGTAGGATGTCAGTTTGAATTATTAAACTGTTACTAGTTCTTAATAGCTTTTAAAAAGAACAGTTGTATTTTCCAGGCACAACTTAAATTTAGCTAAATTTACACCAACAAAGTGTAACTACAAATTGATATAATTAACATATTGTATTAAATGAGCATTTGTACTCCAAAGAGTAGATTACTTAGGATAAAATTATTTGAGAACATGTTTTTTAAATTTCTCTGTTTAGCTAAATCTTTTCCTCTTAGTTCAGAGTTTGTAAATAATTGCATAATAGAATCAGATTTTTGAGGTTTATATTACATATTGAATATATTTTGTGTTACTTTAGTATTAGCAGGTATTTTAATTTTATATAGTTAATTCATATGAAACATTAAGAAGCTTGTCTTTTTTGTAATATGTTTATTCTGTTACAGACTAGGAAACATGCAAGTTTTAATCATTAAAATAATCATAATAAAAATATTTTATTTATTGCCAGAAAATATTGTATTTTTACAATTAAATACAAGCTCCAACATTGATGATCTCAACGTTTTTGGCCTCAGTTTATCTGTAATGTATACGATTTTGAGGATTAAGTGTGGTATAATACATGTAAATCTCTTAGAACAGTGCTTGGTACACTTAAGTATTCAGATGTCACAGTTAAATTATTAATTTCATAATTATTTGCATAATTTGAAATGACAGAGCTGAAAAGGCTGTGTGAAAAAGTTAGACAACCTGAACTTTTGCCGACAATTCATGGCTCTTGCATCACGACGATGCACCAGCTCACACAGCACTGTCTATGAGGGAGTATTTAGCCAGTTAACTGTATTGGGACACCCTTCCTACTCACCTGATCTGGCCCCCAATGATGTCTTTCTTTACCCAAAGATAAAGGAAATGTTGAAAGGAAGACATTTTGATGACATTCAAAGGACATCAAGGATAATACGATGACAGCTCTGATGGCCATTCCAGAAAAAGAGTTCCAAAATTGCTTTGAAGGGTGGACTGGCGCTGGCATCAATGCAGAGCTTCCCAAGGGGAGTACTTTGAAGGTAACCATAGTGATATTCAGCAATGAGGTATGTAGCACTTTCTTCTAGGAGGAGTTCGCAAACTTAATTGTCCGACCTTTATAGTTCCTTTCTGTTTTGAAATAGTTTTTCTCGATTTGAGAGGAAATTGAGCAGAGTATAAATTAACTCATTCAACTCACTCCATTTAATGATCGATCTCCCATGGGCCAGGAATTGTGATCAGTACTATTGGAATGAGACAGTTGTCATCTTCGAAAAGCAGTGAAGATGAATTGTCTGAGTTCTAATCCCAGTAGGGATTGGATTAATGGTGTGAGTTTGGGCAGGTTACCAAAGCTGACTACTTCGTGGATGGTTGGGAAGATGATAATGAGATAATGCATATGTTGCATTTAGCACAGTCCTTGGTACATGGTAACTATTCAATAAATGTATTTTAGTAAGGAACAAGGGTCACAGAAAAGATCTTAATAGATTGGCTGGGTCACTCATGTGAGTTTTCCTTACTTCCTATCTTAGTAGAAATAAGTTCACAGCCTATGTTGATGCCTCTGTGGGTTGATGTGAGGGATTCGAAGGATTAATATTAGCGATTATAGACAGCACTGAGTTTGGTGATGAAAATAAGACAACTCTAGAAGTGAATTGTAGTTGTCTTCACATTAGAAATGAATTTTGTGTTCTTGAATCAATTTTCTAAATTTTTACTTACCTTCAAACTTCACCTTTCTGGAGGTTGTTGAGTTGAAATGGCATTAGCTGCCTCCTGAGCATTTCTGAAACACCCCACTTTCTCAAACACAATGTGACAGAAATGGAATTTGTTCTTATTCCTATTTCCCATTTCCACACTGCATGTATCATTGACAACTGTTCTCTTAGTCAGTGGAATTTGAAGCTCACTGTCTTCAACCCGTTTCTTCCTTTAGTCTTCCCTGATCCTAGTCAAATTCTGCACTTTCACCAGGTACTCAAAGCAAAAGCCAGGGGTCATCCCTGATTCCCTTCCTTCCCTTGTTTCACCACATCCAATCTCTGAGCAACTTTGGCTGGGTCCTAATGTATACATTGACAGCTTTCTATTTTCACTAGTACCTAGCCTGAGGCAACCCCAAATCAGACTGGCATTAACCAGTTTGACAGAGCTGCTTTGTTACCCTTGACCTTCCATATGAAGGGAGAACCAGTGGGACAGGCCCCCTCAACTGGATCTCAACTGTGTCCATCAGAGCCCCTGGCCATGGCCTGTCTCTCTGTGATAGGAGTTGGGGGCGGGGGGGCCCTGCTTCTTCTTTTCTTGCTGAACCTGCCTTTGTAGATTTGTCTCAACTAAAGCCCATTTTTTAACCCATGTCCATGTGGAATTCATTTAAAGTCATGATGCACACAAGTGGCAACCACATAGGGATCCACCTAGCAACACAAACATTCCAAGTTCATTTCCTAAGCAAGGTATTTGCACCTGATTTTTCTCTTTGCTTGCAGTACTTGCCCTTTAGATCATTATATTCTCAGAGTCCATGACATTCCTTTTGTTTGTACCATGCTTTACCTTACATTGAGACTTCTTAATGATTTGTTCTTTGTTCCAGCTTTGTGCTAACTCACTTTTATTAAGAAAAATGATTGATTTTTCTTTTTTTTAAAAAGATTTTTATTGGAGAGTTGGGGGAGGGAAACAGCCAAGTTGCTGTCTTTTTGTTCTTCAGTCTAGTTGCGGAGGGCGTTGCTTCACTGGCCCAAGTTGGTATCATCATTGCGCTCTTCCCGGATGAGGTTGATCGGTCGCTGGCCTCTGGATGGTCGCTCATCGCGGCTATTGGCAGCTCACACAAGCTGCCAGCCACTCACGCTGGCTGCCGGCCACTCACTGTAGCCTATTGGCAGCCCACTGTAGCCCACTGCAGCAGGGGCTGCAGCCTACACCGTAGCCGGGGCTCGCAGCCCAGCTCCAGGTGGAGCTGTTGTTAGCTGTAGAGGGCAGTGTCATTGGCCCTCGTATGTGAGATCCGAACTGGGGCCCCTGGCAGCCCAAGCCAGCTCTTAACCAATGCGCCACTTGGCTGGCCCTCATTTTTAGTTTTTAGAAATAGCTGTTTGGGGGCCATCACACTGATCAGAATTTAGGCAGTTATTCAAAGCCTCAAGAAAAGAATACTCTGTAGTGCCCCTCAGGGGTGAAGATTGGGCCATTGACTAATAAATTCCATTAGGGCTGTGACTTCCAAATTCACAATTGTATGGCCAGGACTGCACTCTAAGCCAGGCATATGGAAGTACAAATTTGGTGAATAAATGTGTGAGGAAATAAAAGCTATGTGCTGGTGAATTTAAAGAAAGCCAGAGAGATCTGTCTGTTGTTCAAAAGACTCCCCTGACTTTTCTGCAGCTGACAGAACGTCCATACTAAGGATGCCGTGGGTGAGGGAGGCAAAGCAGGACAGAACAAGTAGGGCCAGGAAAGCTGAGAATTCCACCTGGGATAGTTTCAACAGCTGGTAAAAATAAAGGCTTTTCATGCCTGTTTCCTTTCAACAGGATGCAGGAGGGACATTTGCAGTTCAGGCTTCTCAGTACGCCCTTCCTGCTTTGCTGTGTGCGGGGCAGGACGCAGGGCAGGGAGGGCTATACCTCTTCTTCCGGAAGTGGAACCAGGTAGGTCATTCCTTACCTGCATCTAAAACCAGGGGCCATAATCTCAAGGTACCCAGTCTGATGCTTGCACTGAGGACTTTATATCTCTTTTTCCTCCCATTTTTTTTTTTTAGATTTTATTGGGAAATTGGGGGAGGGAAACAGTTAAGTTGTTGTCCTTCAGTCTTAGTTGTGGAGGGCACAGCTAGTTCAGCTCCAAGTCTAGTCACCATCCGGCTGCCCATCAGCTGCTCGCAGCAGATCAGCTCAGGGTGCTGAGTTGAGTCATAGTTGCGGGTGGGCGTAGCCACCATCCCATGTAGGAGTCAAACCAGCAGCCTCGTTGTTAAGAGCGCAAGCTCTACCCACTGAGCTTTCTGGGTGGCAGCTCAGCTCAAGATGCTGAGTTCAGTCTTAGTTGCTGGTGGGCATAGCCCACCAGCCCATGAGGGAGTTGAACAGGCAACCTTGTTAGGAGCCAGTGCTCTCACCAGCTGAGCCCTCCTGCCACATGTTGGCAGCTCAGCTGCAATTCAGCTCGTGCGCAGGTCACTGGCCCATGTGGGAATAGAACCGGCAACACTGTTGCTCAGAGTTCGCACTCTTAAGCAAGCTCTTAACCAACTGAGCCACTCGGCTGACCCTCCAATTTTTTTTTTTTTAACTGAGCCATCCTGCTACCTGTTGGCACCTTAGTGGCAGCTCAGCTCAGACTAGGCTTTGAACTGCTATTGCTCAGAGCTCAGCTCGCACTTCCAATTTTTAATTGTGGTAAAATACACAAACATAAAATTTACCATCTTAACCATTTTTTAAAATTTATTTTATTATTGTTTTATTTTTGAGGGCAGTATCACTAGCCCTCATGGTGTGGGACCCAAACCGTGGCCGCTGGCTTCCCAAGCCAGCGTTAAACCACTGCGCCACTCGGCCGGCCCATCTTAACCATTTTTTAAGTGTAGGGTTTATGGTGTGAAATACACCCATAGGTGCTACCCTCATCACCATCCATCTTCGAAACTCTTTTCATCTTGTAAAACTGAAACTCTATACCCATTAAACAATAATTCCCAATTCCTTTTTTCACCCAGCCCCTGACAATTATCATTCTATTTTCTCTCTATGATTTTGACTTTATCATTCTATTTTCTGTCTCTATGATTTTGACTAAATTGAATCTTGCAATATTTGTCTGTTTGTGATGGGTTTATTTCACTTAACATGATGTCCTCAGGTTCATCGAGTTGTAACGTGTCAGAATTTTCTTCCTTTTAAAGGCTGAATAATATTTCATTGTATGTATGTACCACAATTTGCTTATCCATTCATCCATTGATGGACACTTGGGTTGCTTCCATGTTTTAGCTCTTGTGAATAATGCTGCTATGAACATGGGTGTACAAATCTCTTTGAAACCCTGCTTCCAATTCTTTTGGGGACATACCAGAAGTAGATTTGCTCTATCATATGATAATTCTATATTTAATTTTCTGAGGAGCTGCCATACTGTTTTCCACAGCAACTGTACTATTTTACATTTTTACCAACAATGCACAAGGGCTCCAATTTCTCCACAACCTTGTCAGCACTTGTTATTTTCTGGGAATTTTTTTATAGTTGCCATCCTAATAAGTGTGAGGTGGTATCTCATTGTAGCTTTGATTTCCAGTTCCCTAATGATTAGTAATGTCGAATATCTTTATATGTTCTTATTTGCTATCTGTATATTTGCTTTAGAGAAATGTGGATTTAAGTCTGTTGTCTATTTCGGAGTCAGATTGTTTTCTGGTTGTTGAGTTTTAGGAGTTCTTAATATATTCTGGATAGTAATCTCTTATCATGCATATTATTTACAAATATTTTCTTCCATTCTGTAGGTTGCATTTTTATTCTGTTGATATTGTCTTTTGATGTGTAAATTTAAAAATTTTTAACGAAGTCCAATTTGTTTATTTTTTGTTGGTGTTGCCTGTGCCTTTGGTGTCATATCCAAGAAATCATTGCCAAATTTAATATTGTGAAGTTTTTGCCCTGTGTTATCTCCTAAGAGTTTTAGGTGGTACATTTAGATATTTGTTTGATTTTGACTTAAATTTTATGTATGGTGTTAGATATGGGTACAATTTCATTCTTTTGTATGTTGATACCAAGTTTTCTTAGCACCATTTGTTGAAAAGACTGTCCTTTTCCCATGAAATAGTCTTGGCATCCTTGTCAAAAATAATTTGACCACATATTTGAGGGTTTATGTCTTGTCTGTATTTTCTCTTTATCCAGTGCCACACCCTTTTAATTACTGTAGCTTTGTAGTAAGTTTTAAAATCAGAGGCTGTTGAATCTTGAGGGCAGGAAACAAAGTTGCAGTGTCAGTCAGCTGATAGAGATATATATATTTCAGGTCGAGTGGTTATGACACTGGCTGTCTGAGCAAGGGGGCCAGTGCCAGCCTTCTATGCACACTTTTGCTGGGGTAGGGCTGTGGTTTTGCATTCCCTTGCTTGACTCTTGCCTAAGCCTATTTTTGTTTTTTTTTTGCAACCAAGAACCTTGATGGTATAGCTCAGTTCACTAGGATCGTAATGCTCAGAGCCACTTAGAGCATTGAGCAATAAAGATGAAACTCTTTATTAGTCATGTAAATCAATGTCTTGCATGGTTCAACAGCAAGTTCATGCTCAGGTGCACATCTATACAGCATTCAGATGCTTCCACATTTATGTGTTGGTAAGCCAGGATAAACAGGTTTGAGTCAGCAAAACTGTGGAAACAAAGAGGTATGAGTGATTTGGTTGAGTTTTGCAGATTTTACAAGTTGAAGATGGAAGACCAAACTGTGCATTTTTGCCATATTTTACTGTTTTACTTCCATAAAAGGAGGAACGCATGTCAAGCTTGTGAAAAGTTGCATGAAGTTTACGGTGACAATGCTGTACAAGAATGTCAGTGCCAACGATGGGTCACGAAATTCTGTGCTGGTGACTTTGATCTCAATGACGCTCCTCGGTCAGGGAGGCCCACCGAGGTTGATGATGACAAAATAAAGGCATTGATCGAGTCAAATCCCGTTACACGACACAAGAGATTGCAGAAACATTGAATATCCATCATTCAAGCACTCATGACCACCTGAAGTAGCTGGGATACGTAAGCAAGCTCAATATTTGGGTTTCACATGAACTCAAAGAAGTTCATTTGATGGCACGTATAAACATCTGCAATATGCTCATTAAACGTGAGGAAAACTATCCTTTTTTGAAGCAACTGATAACTGGTGATGAGAAGTGGATTGTATACAACAATGTGGTGAGCAAACGGTCTTGGTCCCGATGTGATGATTCACCTCAAACGATATGGAAAGCAGACATTCATGAGAGGAAGGTTATGCTCTCAATATGGTGGGATTTTAAAGGTGTCGTGTTTTTCGAGCTCCTATCAAGGAACCAAACAATCAATTCGAATGTGTACTGTCAGCAATTGGACAGTTTGAATGAATCCGTCATCCAGAAACGTCCAGAGTTTGTTAATTGTAAAGGAGTTGTGTTCCATCGCGACAATGAGAGACCACACACAAGTTGATCACCTGTCAAAAATTATTGGAGCTTGGATGGGACGTGTTGCCACACCCACCATACTCGCCTTGTGCTGTCAGACTTCCACTTGTTTCACTCTCTTCAAAACTCCTTGTGTGGTATAATGTTCAATTCAGATGAGGCTGTAAATCAGCACCTGGTTCAGTTTTTTGCAAATAAAGACAGGTCCTTCTATGAACAAGGAATTATGAAGCTCACTGAAAGATGGCAAAAGGTTATCAAATAAAACGGGCAATATATCATTGATTGATCTTTGTTCTTTATATAAATGATCTTTGAAAAGCATGACAAAATAGGTCATGACTTTTCCGACAACCCAATAGTTAGGGTGAGATAGGTCCTTCTATCTCCTCAGTTCACAGGAACAATGGTTTCAACCTTAGCTTCCCCTGTTGACAGAAGCTGTGGCCCTCGCGGCAGCCTGGTCTCCTGTTTCTGTTCAGAGGAGACATTCTCAGAACACTTCTTGGCTTTTCACTATCCGTACTCACCACTCTGGAAAGACAGCGAGACAAATTAATACACCACCCGGGTAGCGATGGTGAGGCCACTCTGGAGAGTGGTTCTGTGCTGCATTAGGGATCAGCAAAGTGCTCAGTTATGGCTTTTCCCTTTCACTAGCAGTGCCAGGTTGAATGAGTTAAAGGAAATGAGTGTGTTTTCAGAAAAAAAAAAATCAATATTTTTGTTTGCTTGAGGGAGGGTTGTCTACATTTAGCTCACATATTTTTTCTTCTGGAAGTTTATGCCCAAGAGAGCTTTCCAATGAATTGAAAGTGGCCAGGACTTTTGAGGGTTTCACAGCGACATGCTGCAGGAATATAAAAAACCCAGAGGCAGATGCCTGTGGTCATTGAAAAGTCCCACTTTCATTTTTTAATATAAATATGTGAGCATGGTAGCCCCTCTTGCCCGCACTGCCTCCAGGTAAAGCTGGTGCAAGCAGCCCTCCTTGGCTTATTTTGCAGCAGAGGTATGCCCAAGGTAGGGAGCAGGCAAGAAAGGGGAGAGCCGGTGGCAGAGAATTGAAGCACCATAATAAAGCTGATTGAATTCAGTGTGTGTTTTATTGTTACCATGTACCAGCAGTCCTAAACAATGTCATTAATAAAACACTTCCTACAAGACACAGTTTTTTGGTGTAAGTCCTAATTGGCCTAAATGCTATAAGTAGTATTGAATAATTAGTATTGAGTAATATATCTGTTAGCTTTATTTGTATTATATATCCTTTTTAAAAACATTTTTATGTTTTTTACATTTCACATAAGTGAAATAAGATAACAAAAATACAAATACTATGTGATTCCACTGATAGGAAGCAGCCTGATACACAGAAATAGATAGTCTTGAAACTGGGTCTCTGGATTGGACTCTATTATTTTTTTTTTTTTTTTTATAGATTTTATTGGGGATTTGTGGGGAGGGAACAGCATTGGGGAACCAGGGAAGGGGAACAGACAAGTTGCTGTCCTTTCGTTCTTCAGTCTAATTGTGGAGGACGTTGCTTCACTGGCCCATGTTGGTATCATCATTGCGCTCTTCCTGGATGAGACAGATGGGTTTCCGGCCATTGGATGGCCGCTCATGGCAGCTCACGGCAGATCATGCCGGCTGCCAGCCACTCACGCTGGCTGTCGGCCACTCATGGTAGCTTACGGCAGCCCCACTGCAGCCTATGGCATCGCCTGCAACTCATGGCAGCCCAGCTCCAGGTCAAGCTTTTGTTCACCATCTTAGCTACAGAAGGCATTGTCACTGGTCCATGTGGGATCCAAACCGGCAGCCCTGCTGCTCAGAGCTCGTGCTCCCAAGCCAATTCTTAACCAACAAGCCACTTGGCTGGTCCCTGGACTCTATCTTTAATGATTGGAAACAAACACTTCATTAAATACACAAATAGTGGCATGGTGGAAGAAGCTTGGGCATCAGAGTTATAAATGCAGATCTTCAGAAATAGATCTGAATTGAATTCAGGCTCCACCTGCCTTCAGCACTTTGGGCAGAGCATTTAAACCCTTAGTCTGTTTTAGGGGGAACACTCTCCCCATGAACAAAGGATAACATGAATGCAAAGCCAGCACAGGTATAGGCACAGAGGGAGCCTTATATGAGCGAGTGCATTAATTTCCTAGATCTGCCATAACAGATAATGAAACTGATTCTTCCAGTTCTGGAGGTCAGAAGTTTGGAGCCAGGGTTTCAGCAGGGCTGTGCTCCCTCTGCGGCTCTAGGAGAAGAATTCTCCCTTGTCTCTTCCAGTTTCTGGTGGCCAAGGCGGTTCTTGACTTACAGCTGCCTAACTCCAATCGCTGCCTTATTTTCACATGATCTTTTTCTCTGTGTGTGTAATCTTTGTCTGCCCCACTCATATAAAGACACTCGGCACTGAATTTATACCCCACTGCGGTAACCCAGGGTAATTTCATCTCAAGTTCCTTAATTTAATTATGTCAGCATAAACCCTTTTTCCAAATAAGATCACACTTACAGGTTTCAAGACATGAGCATATCTTTTTTTTGAGGGTGGGGGTCATCATCATTCAAACTACTGCTACCCACTAACATTAAATACTGTCCATATTAGGCTCTGTGCAGGCACAGCCAAGAAACAATGCAAGAGGGCTGCCGAGTGGCTTAGTTGGTGAAGAGCTTGTTCAAGAGTGGAGCTCTGAGCAACAGGATTGCCAGTTGGATTCCTGGCCTGAGCTGAGCAGCTGCTGAGCTACCAAGAGGTGGCAGGATGGCTCAGCTTAAGAAAAACAAAACAGGGCCAGCCGAGTGGCACGGTGGTTAGGTGGTTAAGTGCTGGCTTGAGAAGCCAGCAGCCCCGGTTCGGTCCCATATATTAGGGCCAGTGACACTGCCCTCCAAAAGAAGAAAAACAAAACAGAACAGTCCTCCTCTCCCTAGTCACATGCCAGGGCAAATTTGGTTCTTTGTCTTTCTTTTGCATTGTGCAGGTCAGCAAATTTGGTAGACCTTAAAACCTCCTTCATTTTAGTATCTTCTTGCCTCTCCATCTTGGCAACTGAAAAGAAAGTTCACAACTAGAAATGTGAGGAAGGCTTTGTTTCTGATGGACTGTTGAGTGTAGTGCTCTGCTTAAGGAAACAGATGGAGGGGAGAAGGGAGAGCTCTGCGGAGTGAGATGCTGTTCTCAAGCTAGGAGGTTTCAAGGAAAGGAACAGATCCTTTCCAGGTTATAAATATTTTCAAGAAAAGGGAGAATTTGATTGAAAAGTCAAGAGGCCCAGTGAAGCACTAAGCATAGTGAGCAAGGTCAGCGACCCGCCTTTCTTGCCTGATGTTTACTGCCTTTTGCCTTGGGTTTTCTGAGCACTAAAGCACCCCATGTGAATTGCTCAGGCCCTGGCTTTGGCAGGAAAGGTGTTGCTTTGCAACCACCCAGGCACAATCAACCCAGCTGATGTCATCGCTTTTGTCCTTTCATAGAGGAGAATAAATACACCAGCCATGGCTCCGTGTTTAGGAATACAGTGTTGGTTTGCCTCTCATCTATGCTCTGGCCACTGGGAAGGAGACGTGGGCTTGAGAGAAAATGGAGAGAGGATCATAACCATTGCCAATGCTGTTAATGGCCAGACCTGGGTTAAAGGATGCTCTTCAGGGCGGGGCTGGGGAAAAGAAGTCCCTCTCCACTGACCATAAGCCTTGCTCCTTGGTGCTTACTGAGTCATGAGGGGAAAGGAGCATACGGCTTTCCTGAAGAGGAGGAGCGGACTTGTAGCTGCCTCATCCTTAAATAACACTCAAGGATGGCAGGGCCCAGTGCCAAGGCTGTTCATTGGTGTTACTGCGCTTTATTGTTTTGTTTGGGAAAGAGGAGTGGAGGGCTTGACAGTTACCTGTGTGAGCACCAACTTATCTAGGACTCTTTCTGGATCATGGCACAAAAACCCAACTTAAGATGGCTTAAGCAAACATAGAAATTTAGTGACTCACAGAATTGGGATAGCGGGCTATCAGCAAGACTGGAGGCAGAGGCTCAACTGATGTTATCTCTTCAGCTCCATCTCTTGGTCCACTTTCACCTTAAATTTAAATCTCATTCTGGTCTTCCTTGACAGACTCTCTATATCAAAGGAAGATGGTGGCCACCTTATATAAGCTGATCCACACGTGTCATCCTCACCTCCACTGGAGAACAGGTATTATTCCCTGCCATGGGAAGGGAAACATTGCTACTTAAAAAAATGGACTGTCTTTGGTTCTTCAAGGACGATAGCAGGAGGAGGTGGTGTGATTCACATAGTAGGAAAGATGAGTCTTTATGTTGCTGCCTTCTTCTTAAAGACATTGATGAGTGTGGGAAGCACTTTCAGATCCTATAAAGACTGATGTCATACCTTCTGCTGTGTTGGGTTGTGGCTAGGAAATAGGGAAAAATCGATGGTCCTTTGTTTTTGAAGCATGTTAAGGAGTTTTAGATGCTAAAAAGGAGGCTTCAGAGGGTGAAGATTAGAACCCCGTTGCAGGCCCACCCACTGTTTGGCCATGGTTTCGTATTCCCTGGTCTATGAATCAGCAGCAGAGGAAGTTGCTATTATCATAGTATGCTGGTGGAGAAAATGTCATCTCGGGCTGAGGGGTACAGGACACCTGTCAGTCACACTTGGGGACATTGGAGGAGAGGTGCCTTCCCTGTACTTCAGTTGTGCAGCGTTCAGAGAGAGGGACTGCTCTCCAGGTGAGGATTTCGTATCTGACGTCCGTCAACTGTGAATACACTGAGGAGCCCCTGAGGCTTTGGCAAGAGGAAAGGGGAGAGATATATTTTCAGGCAGCTCTAGGTAAGGAGACTGCGCCTCATATCTCAGCTCAACATTAGTTAACTTTCTTCTTCCTTTTCCTTCTCTTTTTTTTGTTCTACTGGTTGACTCTGACCCTTCTGTTGGGCAAGTCCTTGACCCCATTCACTGACCTGACAGACGATCTAAGTGTCTGCAGTAAGTACATCCAGTGATGCAGGTATGTTTCATTAAGGTTCTCTGTTTCATTTCTCACAAAAAAAGTCAAGTAACAGAGGAACTTTGGTTTTAGATCATGTTAGCCTTCCCCACATTTGGAAAAAAGCTTATCCCTTGCCACATTTTGACTCTGAGGCTGGGTCTGCCAGATCCATTGTGAGCTACCATCAAAGAACTCATCTGTCTAGCACCTGGACTTACCTAGGACGCTGGCGGGAACGAGACTGGCACAAATACAGCACTTGACTCATCCAGGGCCCTTTGATGCCAGTGTGAAAGCATATGTATTTGACTCATGGGAGATCCTCTTATGCTTACCTTACACAAAGTGAAAACTAAAATTCTCTGTTCATTCCCTAATAAAATCAAGCCTCGAGTCCAGTTGGCCAAGGAATGAGACCTTTCACAGAAGAGGGTACCTGAACTTTAAAACTTCAACTTTTGTTTTTCTTCTTCTAGTCTTCTCTATTTCCAACCTTGGATGGCAGGGGGTTGATTTTGATAAGGGAGTTGCCATTAAGCATTATGGTTAGTGGATTATGCTGTCAGGTTAATGGGATTAGCCTGGTTACTGGCTGGTCCAGATGCAGAAGTAGAAACAGAAACTTCAGGAAAGAATATCATGTAACTGGCCCAACTTCCATGAGATCATGGGTGTCAACAAGACAGATCCTAACGCTCAGTCCAACACTGGAGGTTGAAAATGTATCATGATATCTGATATGCAAGTGTGGCTTTCACAGAAGGTCAAGCTACCTAGGGAAGAGCGAGTCCATGGGACTAGATGGTCAACTTCCTAGCTAAAAGGATGCAAGAGAGCTAGAAAGGTGCCCAGCTAGGTAAGGAGGCAGGCTTTTTGGGGGCCCCAAGATGAATTAAGCATGAGTTAGCAGCATTTTGTAAGGGCAGTTACTGAGTGAAGGTACTTCTTTATTTCTATAATCCCTTGAGTTTTTAATAAAACCGTATTTAATATTGATCTCATCTGGCTGCTGTCATACCCTGGTCCTGGGCAGTGTCCATCCAGAGCAAGGGCACCTTTTTCTAATTCTTCTAAATGTTCACTATGGTTAGCTGTTGCCTTGGCTGTGCTTCAGAGGATCAAGGAAGGAGTCCTGTGTCTGTGATTGGATCCAGCGCTAAAGGAGGACCAGGCCCTGTGTGAGGGCGATGAAAATTTGTGAAAGCACCAAGAGGAAGACCATGTAGGCAGCGTCGGAGCTCTCAGGCAGAGCTGCACAACGAGTATGTCTTGAGTGTGTTGCAAGTATGCCTCAGTATTGAACCACTTAACCCTCAAGGAAGCGGGCTGAGGTCTGGAGCAACCAGAGCCTCCATGTTGGTCCCCTCTGGCTGAGAGCAGCCATTTACCTAGTGTGCATGCAATATGATTATATTCTCAGTGTCCCATGATGGGAACAAGTTTGCAGAGCACTGCTGTAAGGTATCACTTGTCAGAGGACCTGCCTGGATTCGTTATCTTGAAGGAAATGTCTTGTCCTGATCTGGTTCCCAGAACCACCATAGACTGATATCAGAAAATGATGAAGTGGGAACCTTGAGTCAGAAGCACTGGAGGATCCTGCCGTGAATGGGCACAGGTGCTGCAAAGGATGAACTCTGAAACATATTAGAGACTATGAGCTACCTAATTCTGAGTTAAGTAGCTGTGACAGTCTATATTTACTGTCTATATTTAAAACTGACAAACCATAGTCCCGGGCATGTCAAGTACAGCCTAGGGGATATAGTCAATAATATTGTAATAACCATGTATGGTGCCAAGTGGGAACTCTACTTATTGGGGGATCACTTTGTAAGCTATATAAATGTTTAACCACTGTGTACACACCTAAAATTAATATAATATTGAATGTCAACTGTAATTTTTAAAAAAATCAGTTAAAACTGACAGCCACTCTTACTCTTCCCAGTGTTAGCAGTGTGAGCCTATGATAATCTGAGCTACTGATGATATCATCATGTTCCTTCTCCCCTTGAAATATCTCCCAGGCCGGCCTCCTGCTTTGTGTCCTCCTTAGTGGTATCACCCCCTTTCTTACGAGGTAGAGCTTCCACATGTCATTGTACAGTGCAAAACCCACACAACTGTGCTAGGAGCCTTGATATTCTCTATTGTCTACTGAATAGAGGTCAAACTTTATAGTCTGGTGCACAAGCCCCTCCCTCCATGATCTGGCTTCAGTCTACCTGAATCAGTGAAGATGGCCGGCTCAGTTTAACCGCGAATGTAATGAACGGACCAGTTACAGAGCGCTGGGTAAGACTGAGGAACCAATCAGAGATGATGACGCATGCAGGAGTTAGCCAGAGTAAAGCAATTGCCACCCCTAGGGCTGATGGACAGGAAAAGCAGGGGTGATACTAGACCCTGGAGAGAACTTGGAGCCAAAGAAGAGAGCCACCCTAGACAAAAGCTGTAACCGCAGAGCTGCCACAACCAGAATAGCCAGGAGGCAGGGAGGGATCTGGGGTAAATACCCAACTGTCTCTCCTCCTGGTGCAGTCTGATCTCACCAGTGTGCCTGTTGCCAAACAAACTGGAGTCCAGAGGACAATGGAGTGTGGGTGATGCAGTCCCTAGGTGTCAGCCTCTGCAGGGCACACAAGGTTGGAGAATGCCTCCGGGGCAATAACCAGCACATTCCTTCCCTCCATCTGGTTCTCTAATCCTATGCATCAGGCACGCTGCTTCCTTTTCTTAATGGAACCGTGGTAGTTTACATGTTCGTGACTTTGCTCATGCTTATGCCTCAGTCTGGAATGCCCTTCTCACCACCCTCCTGTATTTATACATTTGAAATCCTACTCATCCTTTAAATCCCAGCTTACAGACTTCTCTGTGGGGAATATAATCAACAAGGTTGCAAAGATTATGTGGGGTGCCAGATGTGTACTGGACTTTTCGGGGGTATCACTTCATAGATTGTGTAGATGCCTGACCACTGCGCTATACACCTGAAGTTGATGTAGAATAATATTAAATGTCAATGATTATGTGTGTGTGTGTGTGTGTGTGTGTATATATATGTGTATATATATATGCCACAGGATGTAAAGTACAGCATAGTGAATATAGCCAGTGGAATTGTAACAGTTGTATGCAATGTTAGAGGGATAGTAGATTGTGTGTGTGTGTGTGGGGGGGGGTGGTTATCACTTTGTGAGGGGTGTAAATGTCTAACTATTACGTTGCTTTGTACATGTGAAAAACCAAATATAAAAAGTCTTCTCTGATCCCCCAAGCACAATTCTGTAGGTCAGGGGTGCACATGGCTTGCAAACCCTGAAATATTTGCTCTGGCCCTGTACAGAAACAGTTTGGCAATCCCTGCTCTAAATCTGCACTGTCCAATGAAGAGCCATTGCCACATGTTAACTGTTGTGCACCCGAAATGTGGCTAGTGCAACTAAAACAAAGAATTTTAAATTTTAATTAATTGATTTTCAAGTTAAAAAAAATACTCAGTTTGGTTATGGAAAACTTTTAAGTTTGTTTAGCACAACTTGGGTATGCAAATCTCTTTTTTTAACTATACATTTTATGAACTTTAAATATGGATCAAGTATTTCTGATGAAAATTTAGTTTCCAAATTGGAAAGTGCCATAAATACACACTGATGTTTGAAGACTTATTAAGATGAAAAAGAAATGTAAACTATGTCAATAATTTTTATATTGGTTACAGGTCAGAATGATTATATTTTGTATAAATTGAGTTAAAGTATATTATTAAATTTAATTTTACCTGTTTCTTTTTATCTTTCTTTAATGTGGCTACTAGAAAATTTGCAATGATGTAGTAGCTTGCATTATATTTCTTTTGGGCAGCACTGTTCTCTACTAACGTTCAGAAGCTCGAAATAATTTTTATACTGCTGTGAACACATCTGTCTTTCTCTTTAGATTGTAAGTTTCTTAAAGACTGGGATATACTTTTTTAAAAATCTCTGATTTACATGCCTTTCATGTAATAAGTACTCAGTAAATGCATTATGAGTTGAGTCAAACAAAATTCCATTCAAATGCTTCTTCTTGGATGTGTGTGGCCAGTTCTTTGGGTTTCTAAAAGGAAAGCTTAGATTGAATTCACTGAACTTTTGGGGTGTTAGGTTTGTAACCCCAAGTGCATCCTAACTGTAAAACTGATGTCTTAATAAATGGACTTCTTGCAGAGGAAAAGGTATGTGGTGGAAACTTTCCTCATGGTTATTGAGAAAACATATAAGACCATCTCTTATTTTTTTTTTTTTTTTTTTTTTGAGGGCAGTGTCACTGGCCCTCATATGTGGGACCCGAACCAGGGCCGCTGGCTTCCCAAGCCAACGTTCAACCACTGAGCCACTCGGCCAGCCCCCATCTCTTATTTTTAACCAGAAGATGCCTAACTATATTGTAAAGCAGATTATTGCACATAGTTTATCCTATATCAGATACGATATTATATTTGGGAGGATGCATTTCTAAAGGCTCCGCATCAATTAAATACATCACAGACATGCAAAATAATATATGGGCAATACAGTTCAAATCCAACAAATATTTACTGAGCATCTACAATATGCTAGGGATTGTTGTAGGCTCTTGGGATATATCGGTGAACAAAGGCCAGTGAAAATTTCTGTCCTTGTGGAGTCTATATTCTATTATGTTTATTATAACATGACAACTAAGTACATCATACCGTATGTTTGGAGGTAGTAAATGCAATAGGAAAAGGAAAAATAGAGCAGGATAAGGGGGATCACAATTACAACATGAGACAAGTTAGAATTTCAAGTAGTGTGGTCAGGACTGGACTCACTGAAAAGATGCCGTTTGGGCCAAGTCTTGATGAAGGTGAAGGATGCATCTACAGAGCTAATTTTGGGGGAAAGCAGTCCAGACAGTGGTGAGTCAATGCCAAGGGTGTGGTTAGGGAGCCTGTTGTTATGATCCAGGAATGGCAGGAGCAAAGTGAACAAGGAGGAGAGTTGTATGCAAACAGTGAGGCAGTCCGGGCCTCACGGATCACATGGACCTTGTCGGCTGCTGTGAGGACTTGGACTCTGGCGCTGAGAGAGCTGGAGAGCCACTCTGTGCAGAGGAATGACCTGATCTGTCTTAGGTTTTAAAGGGACCACTCTAGCCGATCTGTTGAGAAGACACCAGAGGGTGGCAGATTGCTCTGTGAAGGCTAGAGACTAAATATTTTAAGCTCTCGGGCTGTGCTGTTTCTCTCACAACAGTCAAGTCTGCTGTTGTAGCACAAAAGTAGCCATAGACAATACATAGATGAATGAGCGTGGCTGTGTTCCATTGAAACTTTACTTATGGACATCAGCAATTTATCATGTAATTTTTGTGTGCTTCAAAATGTTCTTCTTCGTTTGAATTTTTTAACCATTTAGTTCTCAGATGTACAAAGCCTGACAATGGGCTCCATCTGGCCAGTGGGCAGTAGTTTATCAACATAAATAGACTGTGAGGTGACAGGAGAACAATGGAGACCATTTAGTAATCTAAGAGAGATGATGGTAATTCAGACCAGGATGACGGCAGTGATAGTGTAAGAAGCAGTCATATCTCAAGTATATTTTGAAGGTTAAGCCAAAAAGACCTGCTGATGATTTGGATATAGGGTGTGAGAGAAAAGAGAAGAATCAAGGAAGACCTCAAGATTTTGGTCTCAGTACCTTGAAGTATGTATTACCATCAACTGAGATAGGGAAGGCAGTAGGTGAAGTGGGTTTAGGGGTAGAAAGTCAGGAGTTGAGCTTTGGACATGTTGACTTTGAGATGCCTATTAGACATCAACGTGGAGATGGTGAAGAGGCAGATGGATACACAAGTTCGGAGTTTGGAGAAAGGTCTGTTCTGGGGGCATACTTTTGGGAACCATCACAAAGAGGCAGTAGTCAAAGCCTTGTGATTGCATGAGATCACCTAGGAAATGTGTTGATAGAAAATACAAGAGAGCCAAGGGCTGAACCCCAGGATATCACAAGAGGCTGATAGAAGTAGAGAAAGCAGCAAAGGCCACCAGAGAGGAGCAGTCAGTGAGGTAAGTGGGAACCAGGATGGCCTGGTTCTTCCCTGTGAAGCAGAGGGAGGAAAGGTTATCAATGAGGAGGAAGTGAGCAATGTATCAAGTACTGCTGATAGATCAAGTAAGATGAGGACTGAAAATTGACCATTGGGTTTAGCCACAGGGCCTGATGGCAACCTTAACGAGATCTGTTTTCATGGAACTGTGGGGTGGAAAACCTAGTTAGAGTGGGTTTAACAGAGAACGGGAGGGAAGCATTTACAGCAGTGATTAAAGGCAATCCTTTTTCTAGTTTGTGACAAAGAGCCCAAGAAATAATGGGGGAGAAGTGGAGCCAAGAAGAGATTTTTTTTTTCTTAACATGGTAAAAACAATGTCATGTTTCTATGCATATCAGGGTATCAATAGAAAAGGAGAATCCAAAGTATGGTAAATTTATAATTTATTACTCAAAAAGGAAAATCTATACTCCACTTACTAGAAAAGAGGCATCCTTGTCTGTAATTATACAAGCCTTATAATATACAGAGATAACATAAAAAATGCTCTCATTTAGTTAGAATAACTACCTATAATTGTGATGTTTAATTGACAATTTTGTTTGCCACCTTAGAATTTAGAAGGACTTTTTCTTTTGTGATAAATTGTATCACACAGTTCTGTTGAAGAAGCTGATCTGATACCTAATTTTCCTCTTTATTCAATTTTCCTATAAAAGAAGCATTTGATACCATTCCACTGACCATAGAGCTATCATCATTAACCTTATTCACCAGTAATTTTATTATCGCAAAGTCAATGATGATTCTTCCTTTGAAAAATATTTCTGTATATCAATGCCAATACCAATTTCTTTGCTTTGTCCTCACCTTCCTTCTTAGTTGATTCAGGGCAAGCACAATCAGAGGAAGTAAAGTCTACTAGAAAACAAATCAGGGATGTCAACTTCCAAGTTTCCATTTAACACTTGACAAGCTATCAGAGGGCTTTGTAATTGGAAAGCCAAAGTCATAGAAACAGCTGAGATTTTCCTTTTTCTTTTTCTTTTTTTTTAGCTGAGCCATCCTGCCACCTATTGGCAGCTCAACGGCAACTCAGCTCAGGCTGGCCTTGAGCCGCTGTTGCTCAGAGCTCAGCTCACACTCTTGAGCGAGCTCTTACCCAACTGAGCCACTCGGCCGGCCTCTGAGATTTTTCAAAAGAAGTCTCTAAACATCTCTCTGGATTTAAGACCAACATTAGATAATCTGACATTCCAGCCTGTTGGTGTCTCCCTAAACTTAGACTTTGAATAAATGAACAAATTGAGCTTTGTCTTGCAATTAATTATCGTTTAAATGAGGACATCTCTTAGTACATAAGAGTGCTTTGTATAAGACAAAGCTGAGGATTGCTTTAGATATGTTAGAGAAGGCTCATTCAATGAAACCTTAAAGCAAGTAGGTGGATTGGGTGCTTCTGGACATTTCTTCCAACCAATGACTTTGTTGTAGTTGTCATGCACGTATCAAAAGCTAAAGAATTTTTCTCTGGCAGTGGTGGCCAGTACTAAGTAATTGCTCTAAGAGGCAGTCATATAAGTATGAAAGTATTAGCCTCTGCATTTCCTTTTCAGCTAACTGGGACACATGGTAAGAAGCACCAGATACAGGTTTCTTTCTCATTATACATAATTACCATCTCTACTCCTGAACCATTCAACCATTCTTGCTGCACCTTCTCACTGTTTTCTTTGCAAGCTTAAGAAGGTGATTCTTGAAAAGTTTCTGACTATATCCTATATGCAGTATCAACCCCCACTGGTTTCTTTACCCTTTTTAATGGTGGCATGAGAGGCATAGACATGTTGCGTTTAGGACTCAGAGAGGGATAGAAGAGCATGAATGGTTCGAGATAAGGGTATTGGGACTTGAACAGGATGAAAGGGTTGGTGTAGGTTTAGAGCCTTCCAGATGGTAGGCAGAGTGTGGCTGCAGGGTGAATGGCTTTGGAGAGAACTCTTGGGTACTATATGGGCTGGAGAGTCAAACAGCTAAAGAAGCAGAAGAAAAAATATTTTAAAAAATTTTTCATTAAATTTATTAGGGTGACATTGGTTAGTAAAATTATATGGGTTTCAGTTGTACATTTCTATAATACATCATCTGTATACTGCATTGTGTGTTCACCACCCAGAGTCAGTTCTCCATTTATCACCATATATTTCACTCCCTTTACCCTCTTCTGTCATCTCCTCTACCTTCTTCCCATATTGTAACCACTAAACTTTTGTGATTGTCTATAAGTTTTTGTTTTTGTGTTTGTCATTTTTGTTTGTTGCTTTTGGTTTTATGCTCCTATGCCACATATGATCTCAATTTTTTCTGTCTTATTTTTCTTAGCATGATAATCTCAAGACCCATCCATGTTGTCACAAACGGCACTATTTCATCTTTTCTTATGGCTGAGTAATATTCCATTGTATATGTATGTACCAATTTTTCTTTATTCAAGTCATCTGTCAAAGGACACTTTGGTTGTTTCCACGTCTTGGCCACTGTGAATAATGCTGCAGTGAACATACGGCTACATATATCATTACAGATAAATGTTTTTAGATATTTTTGGTAGATACCCAGAAGAAGGATTGCTGGGTCATAGGGTAATTTTATTCTAGCTAATAAAAATAGGGCATTTTTTCATATATCTGTTGGCCATTTGTATGTCTTCTTGGAAGAAGTATCTGTTCAGGTTCTCTGCCCATTTTTAATTGGATTGTTTGTCTTTTTGTTGTTGAGTTGTATGAGTTGTTTATATATTTTGGATATTAGCCCCTTATTGGAGGTATTGTATGCAAATATCTTCTCCCATTCCATTGGTTACCTCTTTGTTTTGTTGATGGTTTCTTTTTGCTGTGCAGAAGCTTTTAAGTTTGATATAGTCCCGTTCATTTAGTTTCGCTTTTACTTCCTTTGCCTTTGAGGTCCTATCTGAACCCAAGGTCCATAAGTTTAGTACCTATACCTTCTTCTGTGCAATCTGTTGTTTCAGGTCTTATATTTAGGTCTTTGATCCATTTTGAGTTAATTTTGGTACATGGTGACAGATAGCCACCATGTTTCTGATATCCAAAGATCCAGAAGAAAATATTTTAACTTCCTCCAAGTACTGCTCCCACTAGTGGCTCAACTGCACTAATTAAAATGAAATCAAATAGCAACTTGGCTCTCTGGGAAGATTTATGGGTGCCAGAGGTGTGTGCTCACTTTTTCCCTTTCTCCAGAGTTGGCCTACAGATGGTGAAAACAGGAATGATGGCAGGCGTCTCTTTCATCTGGACAATGGCATCACTTGGTCAGGGTATCTCATTTCTCCAACATTTGTTGAAGTTATTAATACTTCTCCTAGTTCTTCTGTCAGAGTGCTTAAGGAACATTTTGAGAAATCAGAGAACTATCTGAGAGCAAATAGAGTGAAATTCTTCTATTTGTTATTAATAATAAGTTCTATGAGTTCCCATATTCCCACAGATCCACAAATCACTTGTCACTATCTAGGTTGACAATATCTAAATTTGTCCACTATCATTTCAGAAGTCTTTTTTACATACTGTCTGGTGAACTGAGGTGGAATGTAATAAAAATTTAAGCCTGGGATTTAGTAACAAGAAACAGAGATGACACTATCCTACTTTTCTTTTCTCAAACATTTACCTCATATATTTAATATGGCCCTTGTTGAGAAACTTGAAAATCCTCAGAGAACTGAGGCTCTTTCATACTTTTTTGTAACTCCTTTGGAATTAGTCCTTATAATTCCTGTGGAGAAAGAAAACTGAGTCACAGGGATAAGATAAATAGGCTTTTGTCAAAATATTTCCCATCTAATGGACAGATTTGTAGTGCTGTTTTTATTATAAATTTATTAATGATTAAACTCCTTTGTTTAAATCCCATTATGGTGAATTATTAATACATTATTACATGGTTTCCATATGACTGAGCTATTTCTATAGTGCGTTGTGACTCTAATCCCCCAAAATGGGTTACAAGCAACCATGTTTTGATTTTTTGAGAATGGGAGGCACAGGACTGAGATACAATTAAACCTTTTATTGTGTGCTGTCAAATAGCAATTGTCAATCATTTTCCTAATATCTCTCCATGTAAAATACTTCAATAAAGGAAACAGAATATTCCCATATATTCTCAAATTCCCAAAACAGTTTCCAAAATTATATTAAATGGGTGATGGAATCGAAGTTGTTTACACAATCTTGGTTTCCCTACTTTGTTGAAAGCTCTACTTTTTACTTACGAAATTTGTATGACAGATAACAATTAGTTGCTTTATTTCCCTTATGTAACCTAGAGCAATGCACATATGGGAAACAAAAATTCTGATTTAATATGATTAGGCTGTGCAATAGAATAAATTATAAAGGGGTTTTACTTTGTGTTTAGCATACCAGGTGTTGTTGCAAAGTGAGCACATTAAAACTCACTGGCTTAGATTTATTACATTCTAAAAATCTAAATTTCATAATGGCTAAATTATTGTTAAAGTCACCTGCAATATGATATCTGCCTCCCTCTCTTATAACTCTAGAAATGTAAAAGCCAACTATCCTGTAAAATGAGCCGTTCTGCATCTTTCTTTAAACACCACATTTTAATTGTTAATTATCTTAAAGTCTAATATTATTATAATAATTTCCATTCAGATGTCTTTAAAAAGTATGCACATGATTAAAAAAAAATTAGCAGTTTGGAGAAGTACCATTGGAAAAGTTTCCATCTATTGAGTTGTCTGAAAAGTCATGACATATTTTTTCTATGCTTTTAGTTGCAAAAATGCATCATGACTTTTCTGACAACCCAATGTATTAGTCTGTCTGGACTGCCATAACAATATACCATAGTTGAGGTGGTTTAAACAACAGACAATCATTTTTTCAGATTTGTGGAGGCTGGAAGTCCAAGACTGAGGTGCTGGCAGCCTCAGTTTCTGGTAAGAGCACGCTTCCCAGCTTGCCAATAGCTGCCTTCTTGCTGTGTTGCCACATGACCTTTCCTCTGTGCATGTATGGAGAGAGATAGTCTTTGGTATCTCTTCCCTCTCTTCTAAGGACACTAGTCCTGTGATTTAGGCCCCACCCTTATGACCTCATTTAACCTAATTATCTCTATAACAGCCCTATCTCCAAATATGGTGACAGTAGAGGTTAGGACTTCAACATATGAATTTAAGGGAGACACAAGTCAGTCCTCAGCACCATTCAATCCCTAATCCCAAACTCCAGAGAAAACCACTTTCAGGCATTCTCTGATTTCAGTCCTTTAGGATCATTACCATAATTCTGTTATATGTTGACTCACCTGTTATTTGAGCTATTGATATTTAGACAATATATCTTATCTTTTGGCTGCATGTAGTGATGATTTGGAAACTCATTGATTTAGCATTATCTCCTAGCCCTCAGCTTGTTTTTGGATTTTTTTACCAATATTAATTTTAACTTTTTCAGTTGGTTGACTTTGCAACCTTAGAAAACAAACTTCCATTTCTTATTTTTATTTTATTTTATTTTATTTTTAAAGGGCAGTGTCACTGGCCCTCATATGTGGGACCCCAACCGGGGCCGCTGGCTTCCCAAGCCAGCGCTTAACCACCACGCCACTAGCTGGCCCCTTGATTGCTACTTTTAAAAAATAGTAGCTTGCTATTGTTTTGGGGCCCAGTATTTTCTCAAATTTCTCTGATGTTACTAATTAATTAGAATTAAAAATAATACTACTCTTGTTTCCAAACAATCTGGTTTTTATTTATTTTTATTTTTTTATTATTTTCCTGGGGAAATGTTCTGTTTGTTCAATTTTGTGTGTTATTGATGTGCAGTTCATTTTCCTCAAATTTCTGGTAATTCTTGGGGTTCATTTATATTTTTGAATGAAGTATGGTTAATATCAGCAGATGGCATGTATCTTTTCTCCCAATACGCCTTTCCCTGACTGATGGTGATGCCTCTGTGTCATGGTCCAGGCTTCATTTTATGATGTGAGGGCAGGAAGTAGGAGAGTGGGCTGAGTTTCCGGCCCCTCGCGCCCTGCTCCAGACCAGGAATTGAGCCCTATGTACACATATCACTCACTTTCTTTAGGATCAGTTTCTTTTCTCTCTCTCTTTTTTTTTTTTTTTTGGAGGGCAGTGTCACTGGCCCTCACATGTGGGACCCCAACCGGGGCCGCTGGCTTCCCAAGCCCGCGCTCAACCACTGCACCACTTGGCCGGCCCTAGGATCAGTTTCTTGATTTCAGCCTAGAGCAAACACTGACTGTGTCAGTTGTTCTAACTGAATGGAGTGAGAGGGGATGGGTGGGCCCAAGTGAGATAGACTCGCAGTTAATGATCCTAATTAGCCTCTCAGTCCTGTGACCTTCACATGTGGGGTCCCCATGGGACTCCGCAGAGAACACATCTCGTCACAGCTGCAGCTTATTCTGTGGATGTGTCTAGGCTGCAGGCTTCCCCACCCTGAGTTACCCATCAGCTCAAGACCATGGAAACTCTCTCTTTGAGAAAGCTGTCTATCAAAGGCTTTGGTGTTTTGTTGGTGCCCATCCTCCTGTTCACGGTGTAATTTGGGCTTGATCCCATTTTATACTTACTTCTTCACTGTCATTTCGATGGAATTTGAAAGAGGATGGTTGGTAAATGCTGGGACTCAGTCCACCACTTTGAGATGGAATTTTGTATCTTTTAAAAAAGAATGCACTGCTACCAACAAGTTTGTCTTGCCCCTTTAAGTATTGAGAACAAATAAGAATGACTCTACTGTGTTATGATAGATTCTGTCCTCAAAGACTTCAAGTAATTAAGAGTATTTGTTCTCAAACCACTATTGTTTTGAATTCCTGTGATTACAGTTTTCATCTTTTTGCCCTCAATTTTACCATATTGCCACTCTCACGGTGCTGCCATCATAGACACTCTTCTTCTAATTGGCAGTTTCTGATATGCAGTATATTATTCATAAACCGAGGATCAATGAACTCTGAGGGTATTTTGTGAGATACTCCTTTGAGCAACATATGTGAACTTTAGGTCATAAATTTTGTGATATTTATTATAACTGGCCTGAAGACATTTGTCCTCACTGTCTATCTTCAGATGGTTGAAAGCCACCAGATAAAGTGGGTCTGACCAGGTCTTATAGATTTATTATCTTCATTAGGGTGCTATTTAAATCCCTAGTGTCAATACTGATCATATTTTTCCCCTTAGCCATCACTGCTTATCAATGTATCACAATTCAAGGTAAGTTTTTTTTCACATAAAGACCATTTGTAATCAAGATACAATGTTATACTTCAGTTATTGATAGTCAATAATTTATTAATATGGATTTATAGGCAAACCTGTCAATTGTTTTTTTCCTGTTTTTAGTTTTAACACATGTAATGGTAACCCTAAAAAAAGCTCATGAAGTACAAACACTCAAATTGCCAAATACTCTAGGACTCAGCAAAGTCATTTCCTGGGAAGAAATTTTATTTCATGCTGTAAATGCAAATTTCAGTAACAATTCTGTTGAAATTACTTTTCTAGGACTGTTTCCAAAGCATTATTTCAACTACTCAAGATAAACACATTATTTATCAGGATGTGATATTTCAAAATGTCACAGGTGAAAAACCATTTGTCAAAAGGTAACATATTTGTTTAATTTCATTAGTTACAAATGAACTGATGGATAAGTCAGGATTTTAGGTGTGTAAAATATTTCTATTAAGACATCTAAGTCTCAGTGATAATAGGGTATGGCTATGGATAGATTCCTGGTGAGTCAGGGGGACCCTCTCTGGGAGCCCCTTGGGGCTACCAACCCCACTCCCCAGATTTAAAACAACAAAAGCTTTTAATTCATGGTGTGCTTTTAAGACATGGCTCATAAGCACGAGAAGCAAATACCATCAAATTAAGGGGCTATCTTGATGGATAACTTGGAAAGTACATCTATAGAGAAAGATCCCGACCATTTTGAGTAAGGGAGCACTGTTGGGGAATAGAAATTTTATGTCCAGTGATCAACAAGGGTGGAAAGAATAGATAGTTTTCAGAGAGAAGGAACGTCTCGTGATAGCTTTAGTATTGTATTGTGGGATGGAAATAGCTAAGTAAAGAAACCAATCACTGAATACAAGTTAAATGTTTCAAGTGAATCTGTATAGTGAAGTGGTAACTCTAAGGAACCAAAATTTGCAAAGTTACTTTTTATTTCATATGAATACCAATCTGTTTTTTACCTGATCCTTATAGCTGTGTAGATCTAGTAATTAGATGAGTGATTCAGATCCAGCCCAATGTGGCTCAATAGAATTTTTGGTGCATCATAACCAAAAATGAAACAAAGAAAAAATTTCCTGGGTGATATGACTAGATTCCAAACAAAAAGAGATGGCAGCCCTACAAGACAGGAAAAACAGATTCTTCTTCCTTAATACTTTTCTTTCTGTTTCTCATGGAAACAGATTTTGAGGGGAAAGGAAGTACATAGACTTTTAAATCCGGAAGAGGCCATCAAGCGCCTTCATTTCTACAGATTTCTGAGGCCCAGCGATCTGCCCTAGGTCCTTCAGTTACCTGGTGTTCAGCCTGCTTTAGTCATCAGTGGTGATTTAGTGTGCTCTGCTTGTAATTTCCACTTGTTGCTACTCAGAAACATTTCCCAGGTTCACGTCTTTTATACTATGAGACTAGCCAAAAAGAACAATTCTGAGTTTGGCTGCATAAGCTGAAATCTTTCCAGATTTTCTGGGCAACACATAACAGTTGGGTTACACCAGCTAGATCCTTGGGAAGAGATGATTAATAGTTGCAGAGTCTGAAAAAACAAAGCTAAGCCTTTCCCCTCCTTCATGTCTCATAATAGCCATTCCTTGCGTGATGTCCTGTTTGACTTTTCAGTTTCAAGGAACTCAAACTTTGGTTGTTTCGGGGAACATCAAGTTGGACTGAGCCAACATGTGGTTAATTTATCTTGTGGTCACCAACCAAGGTAATAGCACTTGCCATTTGCTGAATCTTTAGTATGAAATGCTTTATAATAAGAGAAGCTTAAGTGTTGAATGGCTCAGTGGATATTCATTGAGCATCTTACAAAATGTCATCTCTGTACTTAGCATTAAGCAAGTCTTCCAGAAAGTATAGATTCTTTTGATATTACCTGGAATTCAGACATGTTGGTAGCCTCTCTTCCTTTTGGGGGGTGATGGATTAGGTTAATGCTAGTTCCCTTTGTAGAGATGAACTCTTGCCCCATGAAATGTCACCTTGTGTGTGTCATGGGGTTGGAATGCATGTTCAAGAAACTACCCTTTTATCAGTCCCCCTACCGCTGCCAGTAGTGGAGGGTCAGCTTACAAAACTGTTTGCTTATACTCTTTTGAGGGTTGGCCCTGCTTATTTCGGGTTAGATGGGAGTTCTCAAGCAGTTCGTAGTGATCCTGTATGTTGGGGAGATTTTGCCTCAGGTCCTGGGTAACCTTCTGGACCTGAATACCCGTGCTGTTCTTGGTAGAAACCCTTTGACCTCGGTATGCCTGAGCCTGGCGTTTACAGATGCCAAATTTACTGAGCAGGATAAATACATCCCTCTGGAAGGCCGTGGTGAAAATAGCGTAGAGGAATGGATTGGCGCAGGAGTTAAGTGGATAGAAGAGAACCAGCAAGATTTTGGAGTTGGTAACGGTGATAAGAGGCTTGTTCATAAGCGCTGACAGAGCATAAAAGGAGATGGGGGCCATGCACATGAAGTCGGTGAAGATCAGCACAGCCATTCTTTTGGCAATTTTGGTGTCTTTTTCCCCTGGGTTGTACTGGGGATTGCGGACCGTGACGTAGATCTTCACGTAGCAGAAGCAGACGATGATGAAGGCCACGATGTTGAGCAGCAGAACAAGGATAATATACGCCAGGGCCAGAGGGCTCTCAGTGTCCATGGGCAGGCAGATGCTGACTTTGGCATAGCTGCTTATCCCCAGCAGAGGGAGCAGGGCGAGCAGGAAGCAGCAAACCCAGCCCCCGACCATGATGGCGCAGGCGTGCCGGAGGCGGAGTTTCCGGTCCAGGCGCATGGCGAAGGTGATGGCGTACCAGCGCTCCAGGGTGATGACTGTCAGCGTGTACACCGACAGCTCGCTGGCGAAGACGGTGAAGAAGCCTGCGGTGTTGCAGCCAGGGCCTGTCTGCCAGTCGATGGCGTGGTTGTAGTACTCGGACTGAGTGTACAGGTCGACGGAGGCGATGAGCACCAGGTACATCCCCATGCAGAAGTCGGCGAAGGCCAAGTTGCACATGAGGAAGCGCGGGACGGTCAGCCTGTAGTGGCTGGTGAGCAGGATGAGCAAGACAAAGACGTTGCCCAGGAGGGCCAGCAGGCTCACGAACCACACCACAATTCTCAGGAACCGGTAGCCCATGATATCTTCGCAGGGGTTGAACTCGTCGGATTTGGGGGTACACACCATGTCTTCGTTGCCCCCACACACAGTGTAGTCATAATGGCTATCAAAGGCCTGTAGGGTCTCTTCCTGGGGGTTTTTCAGCTCCTGGCCGAAACCAATGATCTCATCTTCTTGCTCTTCAAAGAAGACATAGTAGTGAGAGTTGCTGTGGGTATCCTGGAGCTTGGAGTTTTCCTTGTCTTCAGTGCTCGGGTAACCCAGGGCCTCTTCATATTCTTGGTAGAAGGGACCATTCACAGCCTTCACAGATTTCCTCTGACGCAGGCTCCGAATACTGCTCTCATTACACATTAAGGACTCGAGGATTCTGCAAGGCAACAGAAATAAGTCACCCGTTGCTGAAAAGCTGCTAATGATCCTGACAAGACTTCACAACACATGCGGAATACTTACTGTGATCTACGGGATTCTCCAAGATACATGACCTGGTCAGGCCCATCCCTCCTATGTCAGATCCTATTCCCCTCTCCTTCCCACTGTGGCCCAGTGACATGGGCCCTTATTTCTTTCTCATCTGCAACCAGTTCAAGAAAAATAGTGAGGAAAAAAAGCATGGATGCTGGAGCCGGACTGCCTAGGTTGGGCCTGGCTCTGCTGTGTACTGGCTGTTTTGCCTTGGGCAGGTTTTGAACCTTGGTTTATCCCATTGTAAAGACAGTGTCATGAAAGTATCTATTTGACATAGGGTTATGAAATAATTAGGCAAGTTTATGTTTTTATAAAGCTCTTACACAGCATCTGGACCGTTGTTAATGCCATATATATGTTGATTATTGTTGTTATTCCTCTTCAGAGCTTTAAAACCCCATATTCCTTTTGCCTGAAAAATTCATAACTGCTTCTATTCATTATGCAGTTAACTCAAATGTCCCTTGCTCAGGGGGGAATAGCCTCAAATACATTGTCCTATCCTTGTATGTATTTCTTCATAGCATTATCTGATAGCTTCTTATTTGTTTGCTTGTTTATTTTCGGGCTCGCCCTAGTAGAATGTAAACAAAATGCAAGAGGGCCCTTGTCTGTCCTGTTCATTGCTGTGGATAAGTCAGCACCAGGCACACAGTAGGTGCATAATAAAGATTTTTTGAACAAATGAATAAATGGATTATCATGCAGGCATGTTCATGGAAAATTTAGCTTTTTACTAGCCTATCCGCCTGACATCAAAAGGGATTATTTAGCTTGCTGCAGCTGCTGAGCAGATGTTGACTCATCTATTAGGCTCTAGTTAAAATGTCCAATGGACTGCCTGTTTGGAGATGAACAAGAAATCTGCACTCTGCCCTTGAAGTCCATTTTCGCCTCCCACCCATCCCTGGTCCTTTCCCACTCTGGGCCACATGGCGTCAGTATAGAGCCTGCTATCACCATCTCCGGAGCCCACACCTAGCTTTCTGTAGATGTGATGCCCATATTTGCCTTCCCGGCACAACTCTTCAGCTTCCTGTTTGCTTCTGCCCCCACTATTAGATCCCAATTTATTTCTGACTACAAGAGTGAGTGCAGACATCAACCAGTGGATAGTATATAAAAACTGAGAGTGAATAAGTGACAAATGAAGGTGGCTTTAGGAGAATGGGATTGCATGAGATGCAAAGGGGGAAATAATGCAGAGTAAAAGTGTACGTGAAGACAAGATTCAGAGAAAGCATAGAGAGAAAAAGAAGGCCATCTCTCCTTTGCAGCCCCACAAGCCACTTAATCATAAAATAATACCATATATTGAGAGCTTGTGATATTCCAGGTCATTGTGATAGATCTTTTCTATTCAGTTTCTCTTTGAATCTTCTCAAAATCTCTATGAATGATAGCATTATGATTTCCATTCACAGAGGCACAGGACGGTTCAGGAAGGAGGCTGGTATAACACAAGTAGGAAGTGGCCCACATGGGGTACAAACCCAGCTGACTTCAAAGCCCACATACATGTCACCAGTAAGTGACACGTGCAAAGCCTGAATTGACCAGGTAACCCAATTGCTTGTGTTTCTAAGTTAGTCCTCACAGTTGTGGCATCTGTGTTGAATCCCGAGGCCAGAAACCATGTAGTGTAATCTCTGGAATATTCTATATGACCTGGTCATTCCTGACTCTCCTATGTCACCTCCTAGGCTCTTTCCTTCCCTGCTGCGATCCACTGACTATGGCCTGATTTCTCAACTGCAACCATGCCGAATCTGCAGAGTCATTGTAACCATGGATTTCATGTTTCTTTTGGGTGCTTCCAATTCTCTCTACCTGGTTTTCAAACCACAAAACTTCTTCCCTAAGCTCAGAAATAATTTAACTGCCACCAAGGCTTTTTGTTCCTTATTCCAGACACCTGCCACTTACCCTCTGATTTTCTTCTGATTCTTAAAAGCACAGCAGTGGCTCGGATAAGAGAGGTCAGCCCGGGTGAGGTGAAGGAAACTCAGGGAAAGTGGCAGTTTCTTTAGAGTCCACGTGTTTCTTGCTATCAGTTCCCTCAGGTGCTCCAGGCCTCTGGGTGGCAGGGCGGTCACACTGGTATGAGAGACGTCCCTGGGAGGGAGACAGCAGAGTGATGCAGAGAGGTGGGAAGCAGCCAGAACCTTCTGGGTCTTGGCCAGAAAGTGAGACAGGCCTGACATTAACAGAGAGACATATGCTTCTTGATGCTCTTGCTTACGCGCTCTGAGTTCTCTGTATACAGCCACTTGTCTAAGGAATGGTGGCTAAATCGATTTCTATTAGATTTCTTTTTTTTTTTTTTGAGGGCAGTATCACTGGCCCTCATATGTGGGACCGAACCGGGGCCGCTGGCTTCCTAGGCCAGCACTTAACCACCGCGCCACTCGGCCGGCCCTCTATTAGATTTCTAAATTGATAATTTACAAGGGACTCCTATTTTATTGCCTGGCACTCCAGGATCCATCAATACAAATAATAGTTTAGCCATTTTATTTTATCCATCGCAATACATACAAACTCTTAGAGTCAGATGTCAGTTCTACTCTGGAAAACCATACCATATAATTATTAGTGTTTCAAGGAAATCCGCTCAAAGAGGCCCAAATGGCTCTCTGTGAGGACGAGCGTTTTGGGATTAATAAACTGCTCGCTGATATGGATCAATACCAATATCATGGAAATCTCCGAATGATGCACTGGGAGTCGTACCAGTTCTGTGGTGAATCCATGACTCAGAGCTGCCTCCCCACAGTTTCTTTAGAAGGCTGTAAATGTGTTCCTGGAAGGAAAACTCCAGTATTCACATTCACAGTCTCAAAAGAGATTCAGCTCACTTCTGAAAACAACGGAGAAAGTGGTGAGGCTGGGGACAGTATAGGCATTACTGCTAGCTACTAAAGTTATGAGTCAGTTAATTCAAGACTTTAATGTGACATTTCTAGTTCTTTTCTCAGTCCCAGAGAGTCCAGGTTACATATCTTGCTCCCTCATTTTAACTGCATCGAATAATAGCTTGAATCAGACCATGCATATTTAACCTAATATCTCTCATTTTATATTTTATCAATTACAATATTTGCTAAATTGTCCTTATATTTTTATGCATTTTATAATTTTTCTACAATTACAAATTTAATATATACTTTAGTTTTACAATTAAAACATTTAAAATATTTAGTATAATTAGTAGTGTCTGATTAGCGAGCAAATTCCAGTATTTACAACTTCTTCCTCCTCACCATTGTAATTGGACTTAGCTGGGATTTACATTCTTAGGATCAAGGCCGCTAGAACCTGCTTCTCAATTTTTATAAACATGAAGCTCCCTTATTAACCTCATTCTCACCACAGAACTGTAATTCTCAGGGAAGGGTGCCACGTTTGCTATTTTGTTGTGTATTCGATTTAAAAATTGTATAATTCAGCATTTCCCAAACTTAACTGGTAGTAAGAATTACCCTTGGCGCTTGTTACTATATGATTCCCGGGTTATTTTTAACAGTAAGCAAGTACATGTGGGAAGCTGGCATAAATAAAAAATTTTGCAGTCAGTGAGAGAGTTGAGGGACTTTGGAGCCACCTTCAGCAAAATCGTGAAGTAAATGAAGCTGAACTTTGCTCTCCTGATCATCTGTCTTTGATGCATCTGTTTCTTTTTAGTCATGCTGTCTTCGAGGGACGGCCATCTTTCTGCCTCCAGTTTTCTAGAAGCGACTTATGTGTCTCTTTATCCAGTGACACTTTCATGTTAGCGTTGGATACACTGATTGTGTGTGTTCATCTGAGTTTATCCTTCCAAGTAATGTGTCTGCATTTTAATAGACATTTCTTGGGAAAACAAGTTAGTAACCATTCCGGTTATTGTGTGACGAAACATCCCCAAACTAAGTGGCATCAAACGACAACCTTTTTATTATAAGCATAGCTTTTGTGGGTCAGGAAGTTGAGCAGGGCCTGGTGAGGATGGCTTGTCTCCGCTCTGTGATGTCTGGGGCTCAGCTGGGAAGATGTGAAAGCTGAGGGCTGAGTTCTCTGCAGGCTCCTTCATTTCCATGTTTGGTGCCAGGACTGAGATGATTCAATGCTGAGCTCAGCTGGGTCTGATGATGTGGCCTCTGTGTGGCTTGGGTTTCTCCCATCATGGCAGCCAGGTTCTGGGTGGGAGTATATCCTGAGAGGAAGCATCTGGAGAGAGAGCGTTTCAGGAGAGCTGGTAGATTCAATGGCAGGGGACACAGCCACCTCTCAACAGGAGGAGTATCAAGGAACTCGGTTCCTAATTTCAGAACTGCCATAGTGATCTAATGGTGGGGATGTCATTAAGGCAGATGTCTGGTGAAAACCAGTATCTCTTGAGCCACACCCCAGGCCACCTGAATTATACTCGCTGATGGTGGGGCCCAGGAATCTTCATGATTTAAGATCTCTAGGTAATTTAGTATCTCATCTCAATTCTCAGCATTTTTATGAAGTAGGGGGATTTCCCAGGACTCAGTGAACCTAGGCGGGAGCCATAACTATAACCTGGGTTTAGAGTTCGTAGGATTAGTGTCCCAGAAGCTTTTCCCTACCCCTTACCTTCAGAGCTCTGGAGTCTTTGAACACAGATCCAGGTGCATTAACCATCCAGGGACTCATTTTGGAACTGGGGAAGGAGGAATTAATTCTATGGTTCCTCTGAGTATCTGCAATGAGTGTACCCCAGCTGGCCTCTGGTTGGGTCCCAGTGCAGACATGGAGAAAACAGGTGTTGAAAAGGGTGTCTAAACCTTATGACAGAAACATCTGTAACATCATGGGTCCTTGGCATATAGTATGGGTTCAATGGATGTTAATCCTCTCCTTGCCTCAATGTGGAGTTTATTGAGCTCAAGTAAGAAGCAAGGAACCCAGAAAATATAACTCCACCCTAGGTCTTGACTTGTATATCCAGCTTCTTGTTTTACATCTTCACCTGCATGCCCCACATATTTCTAATTTAACAGGTCCATCCCCAACTTAATTTTTGATCTCCTCACCCCCACCTCTTAATCTAGCAAAAACTCTGTGGATTTGAATTCCAAAAGACTCCTGAATCTGTATTTGCACCTCCAATGGAAGCTTTCTACTTCAAGCTAAGGGCATCTCTTGCTGCAGTAGTTTTCTGATCCACCCTTAATCTCTTCCAATCCGTTCTCCACACAGCAGCCAGAATAGTCATACAATGGGTTGAGTAAGTACACTCTCCTGATCCAAACCTTGCAGTGACTTTCCCAATGTACCATGAATAACATCTAGTATTCTTACTGTGCCCTTCGATGTCCTACATATCTAACCTTTGCCTTCCTCTCCAGCCTCATCTCAGGGGCCTAAAGCCACTTACGGCCCAAATTAGAATGTATCTGGAGCCATCTTACTGCCCACTGGCATGATCCACTTGATGTGGCTCTAAGTATCCATTAAGCCTGCTGCTCCTGAAGTGCTGGCGAAGTGCTGCTCTCTCCTGACGCAGGCTGCTCCACTCATGCTACTTGGGCACTTACAGAATCCAGTACATGGAACAATTGTTTTTTTTTCCCCATTTATGGATTTAACCTCCCTTGCAGAGATCTGTAGTTTTAATCAGATAGTCTCGGAGTCATCAGAAAGGAAGGAAGGCACTCCTGTATACTTCCCAATGGACGTAGCACAGTCTCTCTGCTCAAAATATCCTAATGGAATGATTCTTCCCTCCAAGCCTACTCGTTATTTCTTTATTTCCTGAATTTTGTCCACCTCTTCCAGGGCTTGTATCCTCATAGTCTGTCTTGCTCTTGCCATAAATATTTACAGCAAAATGTAATTGGGCTAAACCTCCAATCAGATGTCAGCTAAGCTGTTTATATGTCTACAGTCTCATGGTTCTCATTACTACCACGTTAGTTTAGGTCTGAATTACATTTCACCTGAGGTTTTTATTAAAGATTTTATTGGGGAATTGGGAGAGGGGAACAGAGTTGGGGAATTGAAGGAGGGGACCAGACAAGTTGTTGTTCTTCAATCTTTGTTGTGGAGGGCTCCAGTTGCCATCTGGCTTCCCGTCAGCAGCATGTGGCCTCTAAGCTCAAAGTGCTGTGTTCAATCTTAGTTGTGGGTGGGTGTAGCCACCATCCCATACAAGAGTTGAACCAGCAACCTTGTTAAGAGCACACGCCCTATCCACTGAGCCATCCGGGTGGCAGCTCAGCTCAAGGTGAACAGGCAATCTTGTTGTTACACCAGCTGAGCCATCCTGACACCTGTTGGCAGCTCTGCGACAGCTCAGCTCAGGCGCAGCATCACTGGCCCATGTGGGAATTGAACCAGCGGCCCTGTTGCTCAGAGCTTGCCCTCTAAGCCAACTGTTAACCAACTTAGCCATTCAGCCAGCCCAAGAATTTTAAACCATTCTATGTATTTAGTCAGTAAGTGTTTATTCATTGCTTTCTATGTCTTGGGTACAATACTAGATGCCAGGGCAATGACAGTAAACTAAACATGCAGAAATGCCTGTTCTTCTATGCTTGCATTCTAGTGGGGAGAGAGTTAATTTAAAAAAAAGTAAAACTCATGGTATGTGAGATGATGACTCTTAAGTGCCATGGGGAAAAGGAATACAGAGAAGAGGAAAGGAAGAGCCCAGATGTGAGGTCACAGTAAGAGATGAGGGAGGGTGTCAAAGAATGCCTCATTGAGGAGATAGTTGAGCAAAGATCTGAAGGAGGTGAGCAAGAGAGCCATGTAGGTATCTGGGGAAGGGTGTTTCAGGCAGATCCCAGCCAGTGCCAAGGCCCTGAGGTGAGGTTGTACCTGGTATGTTTGAACAAGCAAGGAGGCCAGTGTGGATGGAACTGAGACAGTGCGGGGAGGTGGTTGTAGGAAATGTGAGAGAAGAAGACAGGGAGGTAATGGGGAGCCAGATCATGTATGTAGGCATTCAAAAGTACTTTGTCTTTTCATCAGAGTGAGATCAAAAGCCTTCCGAAGAATGGTACAATCTGACTTATTTAAAAAGAATCAATCTGACTATTGCTTTGAAAGTAAACCAAGGAGAGAAAAGGGTGGAAACAAGGATACCAACAATAGAGAGAGTGGTGCCTTTGACCAGAGTGGTAGCAATGGAGATGCTGAGAATGTTTGGAATTTGTATAGATTTAAAAGGTATAGCCAATGGGATTTTCTGATGGATTGGATATAGGATATGAGAGAGAGAAGCCAAGAATGACTCCATGATTTGTGATCTGCAACTAGAAGAAAGGAGTTGCCATTTCCTGAAATGGGAAGGCTGTGAGCAAGTCAGGTTTGGAGAGAATGAGCAGGGATTAATTTTTTTTTTTTTAATATTTTATTAGGGAATTGGGGGAGGGGAAAAGCATTGGGGAGTCAGGGAAGGGGAACAGACAAGTTGCTGTCTTTTTGTTTCTCAGTCCAGTTGTGGAGGACGTTGCTTCACTGGCCCATATTGATATAGTCATCACGCCCCTCCTGGATGAGGCAGATCGGTCACCGGCCCCTGGATGTCGCTCACCACGGCCATTGGCAGCCCACGCTGGCTGTCGGCCACTCACTGCAGCCCATGGCAGCCCACTGCAGCAGGGGCTGCAGCCCACACTGTTGCTGGGGCTCGCACAGCCCAGCTCCAGGTGGAGCTGTTGTTAGCTGTAGAGGGCAGTGTTACTGGCCCTCATATGTGGCCACTGGGGCCACTGGCATCCTAAAACCAGCTCTTAACCAATGCACCACTCGGCTCGCCCAGGGGGTTCAGTTTTGTACAGACCAAGCTTGAGATGCCTATTAGACATCCAGGTGATAATGTCAAGTCGGCAATATGTTATAAGTCTGGAATTTGGATGAGTTGTCTAGACGGGAGATTTCTATTTGGATATTGTAGGTAATATGCAAAGCCATAGGAGTGGATGAGATCAACAACGAAGTGAATGAAGATAGAGATGGAAGGAGAAAAACCAAGAGAGGGTAGTACCTTGGAAGCCAAAAGAAGAAGGTGCTCCAAAGAAATTGGAGTCATCCACTCAGTCAAATGCTTCTGAGATAAAAACTAAGAATTGGCCGTTTGATTTAGCAACTGCCTGTGGAAGTCACTGGTTCCACAGTTCACTGGCATGGTGGGAGGTGAAAACCTGATTGGGGTGGGCATCGTAGAGACTGGGGAAGAGGAGTTAGAACTGTAGCCAACTCTTTTATGATGTCTTGGTGCAAAAGGACACAAATAAATAGGTCAGAAGTAGATATGGAGTGGAAGGGATATTTTAAAATTGAAAGTATTTCCATACATAGCTCTAAAAGATGAAGAATCACTTTAAGATAAAAGAACACCTGAAAATAATAGTAACTCTTTAAAGTCATCAAATATTAAATCAGTATACCTAGAGAGGCAAGGTGTTGTCTCATTGGAGTCAGGATCCAAGTAGACCTATATATTGCAGCTGATCGATGTGTATTTTAGGTATCTTTTAATCTACAGGCTCAAGAAGTATTGTTTTAAGATGGCCGAAACTGCAGCATGTTTAAACGCTGATGGAAGATCATCTGTAAAGAGGAAAATATAGATGGTATAGGACAGAAAGGCGAGGGTTGCTAGAGAAATGCCCTTGAATTGCTGAGAGGGCATGGGATGGAGGATCTGGTGAAAAGGCCAGCCTTCAAAAGTGACTTAAAATACAGGAGAGGAGTCAGAGGATGTGGACAGAGATGCAGGAAGATGGGTAGATTTGGTGGTGGGAATGCTCTTCTGATGAATTTCATTCTCGATGAAATGGAAGTCAAGATGATCAACTGGGTGTGAGAATGAGGGAAAAGGACAACAAGAATTGAGGAGAAAGGAGGCGTTATGACACGTTCATCTAAGAAAGTGGGAGGCTGAACAGGGAAATGGGATGTTGCTGCTGTATAGCACTTAGGCCCCACTTGTGCTTTAAAGTGATTTAAAGTGAAACCACTTGCCATGTTCTTATGCAAAAGTCCAGGCCCATTGCAGATGGCTTGTTGGATTTAACCAAAGTAGGATTTTTCTAGGAAAGGATTATAAGACAGAGGGGCAAGGTAGTTAGTTGGCTATGGGTACATGTCAGTGTTTAGAATGAGAGACCAGGGCCGGCCAAGTGGCACATTGGTTAAGAGTTGGTTTTGGGATGCCAGCGGCCCCGGTTCGGATCCCACATATGAGGGCCAGTGACACTGCCCTCTCCAGCTAACAGCTCCACCTGGAGCTGGGCTGCGAGCCCTGGCCATGGTGTAGGCTGCAGCCCCTGTGGCAGTGGGCTGCCATAGGCTACAGTGAGTGGCCGGCAGCCAGCGTGAGCTGCCAATAGCTGCCATGAGCGACCATCCAGAGGCTGGCGACCAATCTGCCTCATCCGGGAAGAGCGCAATGACGATACCAACATGGGCCAGTGAAGCAATGTCCTCCGCAACTAGACTGAAGAAGAAAAAGACAGCGACTTGTCTGTTCCCCCTCCCCGATTCTCCAGCACTGTTCCCCTCCCCCAATTCCCCAATAAAATCTTAAAAAAAAAAAAAAAAAGAATGAGAGACCATGCATTTAAGCTGCTTCAGGAAGCAGCTGAGGATATGAGAGAGGTGAGAAACAGTACAATATTAGTAATGGATTGTAGATACTAGTGGGACAAAAGAATTGAAGGAATTAATGTATTAGAGGGAAACAGATGGAAAGACAGCAGGATGTTTGCGATGGAGATTTTGGAGGGTTTATAGTCAGTAATGATGGGCCTAGGGTGTGACCATGAAAGTGAAGTTTGGAGGTAGAATGGAGAGCAAGTTTATTGGAGGAGTGAAGGTCAGGGGCCAAAGAATAGGAAAAGTGATCTGTATGGATATTGAAATCATGAAAAATTATGAGAGGAATTGTGCTAGAGAAGTCACTAACAGTGGATCAGTAGCTGAAATCTTCAAGAAATGAGACAAAATTACATTGGAGTTCATGGATAACAACCCCCAAAGATATTTGGGTGGTAATGTCTGATGGCATGAGAGTCCAAGTTGGGGAAGGGTTTTAAGGAGGAGGGAGGGATCATGGTCCAGAGGCAACAATGAGGAGGAAGGAGGTTGTCCAACTCAATTCCATTTCATATAAAGTGTTTATGCTTCTATCATGTGAGTCAGTAATTAGCATGTTTTAAAATTAGGTCTTCTACTTTAAGGTCTCTCAAAGCTATCAGTACCCACAAGTAAATGTTTTTAATTTTCTTACATAATGATTGAATTGCAACATGAATTTGCAAGTTGCTCATATGTGTGACTTAGAAGTAAAGAGGTGTTCTTATTGTAACTTTAATGCCAACACAAACGTGATGAATAGAAAAGTAAAACCATTCTTACCTCGTCTATTATTTTGACTTGAAATTCATCATTCATCAAATATTGAATGAGTTTCTGGGATGTGCAAGACATTGTATAAGGCACCAAGGTTACAACAGTGGGAAAAATAGACAAAAATCCCTTCTCCCATTGCATTGTCTATCAGTGGAAGGAGACAGACAGTGAACAAGTACATCTAGAATGTCTAGCATGTCGGGTGGTGATAATCATCATGGAGAAAAATAAAGCAGGATGAGGAGTGGTGGGCAGTTTGCAAATTTCACTTGGGAATTCAGGGAAGACCTCAGTGAGAAGCTTACATTTAAGCAAAAACTTGAAGGAGGTGAAGGAGCAAGTCCCCTGGATATCTGGGGAAAGAGTCTTTTAGGTCAAGAAAACAGCCAGGACACAACCCATAAAGTGAGAACATGTGAGGGGGGACCTGTTCGATGTGATTGGAGTAGAGTGATGGGGAGGAAGGAAGTAGGAGATAGGATAAGAGATAATGGGTCATCGGTGGGGGACAAATGGCGTAGGTCTTCGAAAGTTATTGGTGAGGACTAACTTTCTTTTGGGTAAGATGACAAAGAACTGGATGGTTTTAAGTAGAAATTTAAGAAAGTGGTCAAGCAAAGTTGGGGAATTACAGCAGGTACAAGAATAGTCATACGTGAAAAGGGTTGATGTAGGATGAGGGACGGTGCTTCTGAGCCAGTCCTGGTTCCACATTTTAACACCACCACGTATGGCCAGGTGACCCCATGGACTTAGGTGGTATCTCTGCATCTCAATTTTCTCATTTGTTAAGTAGGGATAATAAACACCTACTACTGAATAGTTAAAAAGGCTCAAGGTGATAGACTATCCGTAAAGAACCTAGCACATAGCTGATGCTCAAAAATGGCTGTAATTAGTAATAAGAAAATGGTTTTCTAAAGATTCAGAAGATCATAAATTACCAAGATTTTCTTGAAGTCTTTGTGTACAAACAAAATTGCTTTGTAACTCAGGTATCACTGTTACCCTTCTTTCCCCCCTCTTGAATTTGCATAATTACACCTGTTTTTTCACCTATAAGCTTCTATGACTTATGAAATCTCATGGCATTTACTGTCTCAGCATAATGGATTCTGCAATGAAAAACTACCTGTAGACTGAAATTCAGAGCTCCTCCACACAGTGATGAGACAAAGTGATGGCAATTTATGGGCAATAGTCAGATGCTGAAGCAGATATCTCTCCTGCTCAATGTTAAATCCTATCCCTTCTTCCCCACCCACTACACACATGCAAAATGACCATCATCTTAGTGGCAAAGGATCAGCCTCAATTCTGCCTGTGAGAAATGGAAAGCACACTTTTTTAAAAAAGCGTTTATTTCTTTCAGACTCAGAAGCACAACATAATTAACAAAATGGATTTGAGAGACTTGGCAGAGATAGTGTGTCAGAATGAAAACCCTTAACTACCTTATTTCCTTCCACCTGTTCAAAGAGTAAAACTCCCAGAAGAGTCAAAGAGTTTAGTACACATCCCTATTTACTTGGAAAGAATTGAAAACTACTTCATGTGTTTATATTTGTGGGTTATTTATCAAAAAATATAATCCCAGGTTGATTTACCCCTCCTATCAGATAGCCTATGGGTAACATCTTTTAGTTAATTGTAGAGTTATACATAAAACTCGCTAGAGAACAGAGTACACATGATTTTTGCCTCATCTATTTGGTCCTATGTAGTCTAATTTTCTTTCTCATCACACAAATAATTGAGACTTCATATGGGTGAAATCACCAGAAATTATGAGAGGAGTAGTGTTGGAGGTCAGAATGCTTTGGGGTTGATAGGATGAAATAAAATCATTTAAACAAAAATGTTTAGCACTGAGTCTAGTAGGCACTCACTAAAAAGTAGCCTTATTTATACTTAAAGTTGCAAGGAAATAATTGTGCTCCCACTTGTGTTTTCTCCTGAAGATTCATCACTGTTGAGGGCTCCTGGCTAAAGAGTGATGTTTAGTTAATAAAACTGTTCAGAATTTTTATGGTTTAGAAAGTTTTGTACACATTATTTTCCTCGGATTCAGACCCAAAAAGTATTCTTTTATGTTCTATCCATTTTGATCATGGTAAAAACCCTTTAGCAAAACGATGTTATAAGAAACAGTTAATGGATTTGTGAATTATTCTTTCTTAGAGATGAAAACTCATCCTACTTCACTTTTCAGCTTGGCATAGATATGAAAACATTTACTTAGACCAAATCCCCTGATGTCGAATGCATGCTCGTTTGAGGCTGGATGATTGTAGTTGTACTTTTAGTCAATTGAAGAATCGCAAAGGTTTATATGACTTTGAGGAATTTTGCAATAATTCCGTCACCTCTCTCCCACCCAAAGTCAGCCCCCTAGTTGGGGAATGCTCTGCAAATTTCTCCGTAATTATAAAAAGTAACCCTATCATTATAGATGCTGTGACTTAAAGTAGTAATAATTTTTCCTCATAGTGGGGGCCGTGGTAGTAATTTGGATTTTGGGGGAAATCACTTCTCTTGAATTATTGACACAACTTCTCTGATCTGAAGATTCCTAGGACCGAATTTGAACATCCTCTTGTTCTCAGCAAGAAGCGAGCATGCACACAATTCTGCAAAGGTAATTGTTCTTTCTCTTCAAATTCTTCTGTGACCTTCGATGAAGCTCTCGTAGACTCCAGACAATTGTCACAGGCCCTCTCCTTTGCTGTGCCTCTGAAGATGTGGGTGTGTGACTTAGAAAGTACAACCTGCTTTCATTGCTTCCTTGGCAACTCGACTCCCTTGGTATAAATCTGGATTGGTGCCCAAGCCGGGCACTGCAAAAGGTCTGTTTGTCTTTGCAATTCATTTCAGTCTGTGAGCAGAGCCGCTCAGCAAACAAACCTCTGGTTTCCCACCCCTGGGAGGTTCCCTTCCTCCTTAAGAGAGCTGCTCCAAAGGCTCTGCTGAGCAAGCACAGAAAGCAGGACAAGGAACTCCAGATGGATTAGGTCTTGGGGCTCAATCTCCCTCCCCACCGAGGGAGGTCCACTGCGCCTGCCCAATAGCCAGGAAGTACAGACGAGCAGTCCCCATGCAGTGGTGGGAATAGAGTATCTAGGACTAATATTAGGGCTGAGGGTGGGCAGAGGCAAAGTGAGGAAGGCTTGGAGGTGAGCTGAAGAGGGCTACACACTGCAATGGCTTATGCAGCTATTACCAATGTTTCGATGGTGACCTGTCATTGGGCCACCTTACCTGCTGAGTCAGGTCATGTGTCCCATAATATGATTTCAACACAATACACTTTTCAGACACTGTCCTTTGACCCAAATTATGATTTTCTTTCTTTCTATTTTATTCTTTGAACACATCCTATGCTTTCCTGTAGACTTGCCTGTTGTTCGTAACTGTCTCTATCTGTCGCCACTTCTACCCCTCATCTGAAGCCCATCTTGAGTCCCATCTCCTTAAATGAGGCCTTTGCTGGTTACCAGAAATGGTATCTTGATTCTCTAAATACCTCTTATGGCTCTTTTCCCATTAAACTTACAGTATAGCTATGTATTCACATGTCTCCTAAACTTGATTGTAACCTCTTTAAATGCAGCGGCTGTGTCTTATCCTTCTAACTTTTGTGGCATTCAGTAGGTGCTCAATAAAATGCCTGTGAATAAGTGAGAAAATGAACATTTTGCATAAGTTTCTTTCAGATTAGCCATTTCTCCTTAGAAAGGGAAGAAAAAGGGCAAGAGAGGATAAACTGAGATGGGGGGCGTGGTTGGTAGTTAGGACAAAAACTGATTTTATTTAGGCCAAAATTTTATCCAGGATCACACCTCAATAATGAAAAGGCAACCCAATTTAAAAAATTGTATTTGGGGCCGGCTGTGTGGCGTGGTGGTTAAGCGCTGGCTTGGGAAGCCAGCGGCCCCGGTTTGGTCCCACATATGAGGGCCAGTGACACTGCCCTCAAAAAAAAAAAAGGGTAAGTATTTGAATGGACACTTGACAAAAGAAAATATACAAGTAGCCAATAGCATACGAAAAGATGCTCACCATCATTCATAATCAGGGAAACACAAAGTAAAGCTACTTGACACCCATTAGGATGGTTAGCATAAAAAGATTGACAATACAATGGGTTGGCTGGTATGAAATTCTCGTATCTCACTAGTGCGAATAGAAAATGGGACAACTATTTTGGAAAACAGTTTGTCAGGATTTCCTATAAAGTTAAGTATACATTTATTCTGCAATCTGACAGAAAAATAGAAAAATAATAAGATATGTTGTTGTTTATGGAAGGGTAGGGCATGAGGGGACTTTCTGGGTGATAAAAATGTCCTAAGCCTTGGCTGGTGTAGGGTAATATAGTTTTGTTAAAACTCATTGATCTGGGGCTGGCCCAGTGGTGCGTTGGTTAAGAGCTGGCTTGGGACACCAGCGGCCCCGGTTCAGATGCCACATGAGGGCCAGTGACACTGTCCTCTTCAGCTAACAACAGCTCCACCTGGAGCTGGGCTGTGTGAGCCTGGGTGACGGTGTAGGTTGCAGCCCCTGCTGCAGTGGGCTGCCATAGGCTACAGTGAGTTGCCGGCAGCCAGCGTGAGCGGCTGGCAGCGGGTGTGAGCTGCCAAGAGCCGCTGTGAGCAGCTGTCCAGAGGCTGGCGACTGATCTGCCTCACCTGAGAAGAGCGCAATGATGATACCAACATGGGCCAGTGAAGCAATATCCTCCACTACTAGAATGAAGAACAAAAGGACCACAACTTGTCTGTTCCCCTTCCCCGATTCCCCAACACTGTTCTCCTCCCCCAACTCCCCAATAAAATCTGTAAAAAAACCCCAAAACTCATTGATGTGTACACTTGAAAACTGTACATGTTATTATATGTACTTGTAAATTATATGCCTCCACAACAAAATAATTTTGCCCAGGATCAACCTAAAAAAATCTGTGTATTCAACACATCTGTGGAGTTTAGTAATGCCCAAAAGAACCCTGCCACGGTTTTTCAGCCATCTAATAGTATGAACTTGTGAAGACTATTAAGAGTCGAAAAGAATAATCCAAAACGCTTATTTTTCTGTAAACCAAGATGGCAGTGCCATGACTCTTAGATTTTCGACTGATTAATTTGATCAACTAATAGCAACAAAAGTTAATTTTGAAGTTTATTTTTATTGATAATGTGTTATGTAAACTCAAGGATAGTATCACAAAGATTTCTTCTTTTAGGAGATACTTATTATAGTGAAGGAGACTATTATAATATAGTCATTTTTAACAGTAAGTTAAATGCTTGTTAGTGTGGGTTACATAATTTAGACCTTAGAGAAATCTTATTATGGAAGGCATTGCATTTCAGTGTGTTATTTCGTTTGGGATTATAAACACTAAGAGCTTGTCTTTCAAAATAAGATTAAAAGAAAACTAGATAATGAAAAATGAAAAGTATAAAAATAGAAAAGGAGGTTGCATATCTTGATTTAAAAAATCAGTAAGTGAAAATATATTATTAAAAGAAATTGAAAAGGCTTTTTAAAAATAGCAAAAATTGGAGACTAGATTTCACTGTAGAGATTGTACCTGTTTTAAATTAGATTCTTTTTTGAGAAATTACCATGAAAAAGGTGATAAATTAAGTGAGCAATTTCACTGTTTTTGTCAACTGTTAAAGATGAATATATTATTTTATAAATACCTTTATAAAAATACATATGCCATCCAATTCTCTTTCCTTAGATGGAGTTTAAGATTTTTCAGGTTTGGCTTTTACATCAAATCACAACCAAATCATGGCTATTTGACATTCAGTTACAATTTATCAAATATTTATTGAGTACTTGCTGTCTTCTCTTTTGAAATCAGGGTATTACAAAAAGTATGAGACATAGTCCATTTCCTCTAGGATCTTAAAAAGTAGTTATGGGGAGAATATATGTGGGAAATAAAGTAATGAAGATTTTGACAAAAGTTCAAGACAGGAATGAAAGTGAGGTCACAAGGCCATGCATGATTATTTAACAAATGCATTTTAAGACTACTGTGCTGGGAATTTGAAGAAGGATACTAGTTGCGTCTTCTTTCATTTCTTAAACTTGCTTCCTACTGGCCTCCTAAATGCTGCAATCATTCCATTGTCCTCTCCTCCTTCTTCTTTGTGACTTTCTTTTTAAATTTAATTTTTATTAAAATAATGCATAGACCTATTTTTTAGAAAGCAAATTACAAGTTGATAATACAGCAGGCCCCTGTGCAGCCCCTCCCTGAAGTCTGCTTTCGGAATCCCCAGAAGTAGCCACTTTCAACTTCCGGTATTCTTCATAATTAAATATTTCTTAATTTATTTGCTTTTGATTGACCCACTGACTCCCGTTATGGCAGATGAGGATTAGCTCTCTTCCATCACCCTCCACCCCCACCCCCAACACACACACCTCCTCCTGACACTTCCCTCTACTTTTCTGAAGTAGTTTTAGGACATATTTGGTTAAAGCCATATTCAGTATTTGGTTATTACAGTTCTGCATATTGTGACTCATGTCCTTTCTTGTGTGACTTTTTTTGTTCATGAGATGTCTGTCTCTCTTTTCTTACTTGACATATCTTGGTTTGAGTGGATCTCTTGCTAAGTCTTACCATGTGCCCTAAAGTTCTATAGAACACTTCTTAAACCAGTTTTTCATACAGTCAATCCTGTCAGATAATCTGTCAATCCTTTTTTATTTCTAGAACTTTCCGTTGGAGCCCTGCATCCTTTAGCTCTGATGTAGAAGTCTTAGTCTCAAGATTTCTAGGACCTCCCTCTTTGGCCATCCTGGGAATTCCATTTGCTTCTTTCCTGTGTTGATCACTGTTTCTGAATTCTTAATTTCCCCTTTGTTGGTTGAATTGAGAGGGACCAAGAGTGAAGACAAGGGGAGATTTGGAGGCTCCTGTCATCTATACTAGTGCTATTTAAAGTGTGGTGCCCACTGGCTAACTGTTTCTTACGAGTTCTTGATAAGGTAAGAAGCTTGTACTAAAATGTAAGCCAACTACTTCATTAAGCACACTGTTCCATTTGGGTAACTTCACTCTCATAGGCAGACTTTCTCCATGAAGGAAGCTATGGTTTGATGTAGATTCTGGGCCAGCCATTCATTCATCTTATAGTCGACCCATACTTTGAGTGATTCTGGCATACACCATTGGTCTTCAAATTGTTTCAATGTTGTGTATGTGTAAGTAAAAAATGATTGAGTATGTGTGTTTAACATACGTAAACTACAATACCATTTATGTACATTATAAATACACTAAATGTACATTTAAAAAGAAGATGAAATTAAGTAACATTTTAAAAACTACTAAAGTGAAAGCAATTAAAGTGGAAATTATTAAATATATTTCACTAATTTTGAAAATTGTTGTTTAACCCTTTCTGATACAGCTCTTCAGAGGCCTGCTTCTTGTTTAATTGATTTCAGTTTTCATTGAAATGGCTGTCTCAACTGAAAAGGTTACCTCATAAAGATAGATGATTCCAAATGGAGTAGGGCAGGCTTGGCTGTACTTACTAAATTAAGATTCTCATCTTTCAATCCGCTTCAGTAATTAAATACATGTTTTTATTAAATTCATAGACTCAGATGTCCATCAGTTGTTTTTGCAAACTAATCTGAAGGTGTTTCATGTTCGTATTTTATATACATGGATTTTAAATCCATTTCAATGCTTTATTTGAAAGACTTAAAAACAAGTTAAAATTTATTTTTTTATTTTAACAGAACAGAATTTTTATAAGTGACGTTCACCATTTTCATCAAAAAAATAACATAAAATGGAAATGTTCCCAAATACTTGTTTCTAAAGGCTCTTTCCAAATCAAAAATTCCTTTAGAAAAGCAAAAACTTTACTCATTCATTGGTGAAGAATCACCTTTACCTTTAAAGGGCAGGTAAAAATGTCTTAAAAAAATATATTTCATGTTAAAAAAAATCTCAGGAGAGGTCAACACATTTTTTTTTTCATTTATCTTTTTTGTAAAAAGAAAAATGCATAATAACTTTTAAGTACTTTGTTCTGAGTTAACAATGAATCCCCATATGGTACAACAGATTTTCAAAGTCATTTGATGCACTTAAACGAAACCTATGTATTAAGAGAATGAGGCCATAAAGCCACTTAAGTGGGTGCATTCAATTTTTAAAAAAATGAAGTAAAATCATTAAAAGTGAAAGAGTGAGGATAAGTTCTTGAGACTGAATCACCCATTGTTTCCTTGGGATTCACTCATTCCCTACCTGACACTTGAGGGGTAGTAGTCAGCTGTACATAAAATGTCATCATGACTTAATTTGTTCATTATTTTTTAAAACATAAATACACATAGAGCTTATAATATTTCTTTTTTGCCTCTACTGGATTGTCTTGTGCTTCTCCTGGGGTGCTGTTTTTCAAGGGCTTGACTAGATGCTCAATGATGAGATTCTAAATTATGGCAAAACCAAGACGGCACTGATCAAAAGGCTTGAGGGAGACAGAATTGATAGAGCTTGCTCACCAATTGGACATGGAAGTATAAATCAGAGGAAATGCACAAATAGGTACTTTTTTTCCATGCTGTTTTTAAAAATATTTATATGCCATCTTCTCTGATGACAAGTTCTTTCAGATATAAATCAAACGGTCATTTGTACTCTTCCTTTGGGCCAGGCATTATGCAGTGCACATTCACATACATTTTCTGTGTAATCTAGAGTGCCTTCATCCTATTTGTAGATGCTTGTGTCTCAGAATTCTGCAAAGACAGCCATTTAAACTGTCTGGTTTCTTCCACGAGAGGGCCTCCATGAATGTCCACACCAAGGTGGCAGTCTGATCAGACATCAGGATGGCATGGTGGGGCATGGAGCCTTTGGGCATGAGTCTCAAAGAACAAACACTGTCTTCCAAGCAGTAACCTATACAGCCGGGCAGAAAAGTTCTACCAGGAGTCTTTATCTAAGACGACAATATTCCCTACCCACAAACATCAGCTGTTCCTCTTAATGCCCTCCTGCCTTCCAGAAAAAGGAAAAATAAGAGAAAAAGACTGAAATATTCTTTTGTATGTCTTACTCACAGCAAGGTTGGTCCGTTGTATACTCCTCCAAATGCATCTTTGTCAATAACTGTCAGGTATTTATTCTTGTTCAGGTAACTAGAGAGAGAGAGAGAGAGAGAGAGAGAGAGAGAGAGAGGATTAGGTGAGGTTAAGCAAATTAATACAGATACGAAAATGAAATGTGAGCGTAGACCCCCATAGCTATTAATTGGTTTTTAAGCATTTGAAAATTTAAGAATTAACTTCTTCTGGCTTAAGCATCAAAAATTTTCTGGGTTTCAATTATGCAAAGTTTATACATATTAATTATGGCAGAAGTCTTTGAAAGTGAGCATGTTTATGATCTAGTTTGCATATCTAATTTTACAAAAGTTGCCTAATTCCCTATTTACTTGGCCAGTGGTAATTATATTTGTCAGTCCTCTTCAATACCAACTGATTTAATTTTTTTCTCAATATTGAGCAGTAGTTCATTCACTTTTGAAGACTGGGCTTCAATCAGGAACAGAATGAAGGTGGCGAAGGCTAATGGGCACTGTCAGAAATTCACACCCTTTCTTTGGGACAGAGTTGCCATATTTAGCAAATACAAATGTAGCCTATACAGTGGATATTTTTTAGTATAAGTATTCCCCATGCAATTTTTTGAAACAATCTTATAGTAAAAGTTATATGTTGTTAATCTGAAATTCAAATTTATTTATTTATTTGTTTATTTATTTATAATAATGGCTGATTTTATTTTGGTTGTTGGCCAGAGAGGAGTGCAAACAGCTGGAGGGTAAATGGTGTGTACTCTACCACACACAACTAAAGAAATGTGCTTTATATTTGTTTCCTTCTTTCCTTTGTGAAATTCAAACTTAATTGGGTGGCATGTATTTTCTCTGACAATCTTATTTGGAGAAGGGTAGGTTATGTAGATAAGATTACAGAGTATACCTTTCACAGAAAGAGTTTGAGGGGTACATTGGTCTTTCTATTTTGAAAATACATTGGGGTATTTGAGGGTAAAATACTTTTGAAGCAATTTAAGTCACAAAATGATTCTGAAGCATACAATTACCTCCAAATGAATAAAAGCTTCCAAGGATTTTGAAACTGGCTTCTCCCCGCCCCCCAACACCTCCAGCTTTTTTCAAGAACAAACTTGTCTAAAAGGAAACAAAGCACATGTATACCCTTGTTATACATGATCTCAGTTGACATATGTGTAGAATAACTCACCACATAGCCTACTCAATTGAAAAGTTAGTGAATGGTCACCTGCTGATGCAAAATGAATATAGCGAATACCCTTTGGAGGTCTGCTCAGATATGGATAATGCTTCCATCATTCTATTTATGGTGTTTGCTCTTCATGATGGAAAATTCTCAAAGATGATGGTTAATAATAGCAGTGTGACCTGAGAACTTTTGGTCGACGGATTCCTTTTCTAGAGCCCTCCTCTCTTTCTCTGAATCAGAGTTGAGGAGAGGGAGGGTGGCTTCCATGGTGGCCAACTTGAGGGGAGGCAGCCTCGGTTCCTATTCAGAAGCAAAGGCACGAGCTGTGCTTCCCTAGGGTTCCTGCCCTCAGCCTCCCCTGGTCCAGCAGCTCTTCTGTGGAGGATGGAACCTACTTAGAATAAGAGATGGCAGCCTCAGAGCCAAAGATCATTGGAGGAACAAGAATTTTAACAACCACTGATGAATTCTCCCTCTCCTGGGCAGGATGAAGGATTAACCAAGTAACACGTAAGTACTTCAACTCCACCCAATGAGGTCTCATATCCTGGTATAGATTTTGTGATTCTTTGCATTTTTTCTCAGACTGAGGTTGAGAACTTCCTGATGCCACCAGTTTTCCTAAGTGTACTTTTTATTCCTTTTATGGCATGATCACAACATATCATTGTCTTGTTTTTTTTAATTTGATTACTTATTCATCATCTGTTTCGAACAGCCAGAATATAAGCCCTCTGTCTCATTCACTGCTGTATCACAAGTGCTGAGTTCAAGGCCTCTAAAACTATTTGTTGAATGATTGTGTAAATGAGTGCATAAAAAAAAAATCAATGCACCTGTCTTCCAAAATAGTGAGGTGAATGGTGCAAACTCTTATAGTGACACACGTGCTTGTTTTAAGGGGAAAATAATGGAAAATGAAAGACTAGAAGGCTCAGCATATGGTGTAGTGGTCAATTGACTTTCTTGATGGCCATGACAGAACAGCTTGTTTTCAAATGCCACAAGGGTATGGCTCAGACATGGCCTCTTCAGCAGTGACTGGACACCAAGTTTTCAGGGCATTAAGTCTGAAATGGACGGGGCCAGTTAATCTCATATATGTACAAGGCCTAACTGAGGTGCTACAGCAGCCAATCTGTGCCTTCTGGATAGAGGGCTATCCCCTATGGGCCTCACTCATGGGCTTCATTTGCTCATTGTTTGGCTCTCCTTCAGCCCACTGGGTCCACAGAGTTCCTTTGGTCAGTGGTAGCTGGAGCAGGCAAGAGCCATCTTGGAGAAAACAACAATTGAGAGAAGATCTGGGACAGCATGATTTTATAAAAAGACAACTAAGCTCAAGGTGGTAGCCATGCTGGCTTGTGTGTCCCTTTTTCTATTCTTTGGACCATGCTGCTCGCAGATCACATTCTGTTCCCAGACTGCTGAAAATCGAGTAAGGACTGACGAGTTCATCTCAGTTTGTCATCATCTCCAACTGCTGTGAGTGAAAATCAACTTAGTTTCATCATTAGAAATGATTATAGAACTAAATAATTGCTTGTCCAATTCTGCTGTGTTTTCATCTGATATTCAATATGCCCCCAAGGATAAGGAGGCTGGTTGATAAGTATTACAGTTTACGAGAAACACTGCAGAAGGGTTCAAACTGGAAAAGCCAGCCAGAGTCCAGGAGCGGAGAAGAAGGATGGAGAGAGGGCGCAGCCAGCTTGAACAGAGATGAACTGAGTCTTGAGAGAGGCTGTGTTCGCTACAACTAACAGGGTTGTTTGGGCACTTTCCCTCTTAGAAATAATTAGGTGCTCAAAGATGAAACTATCTTTGCTTCAGTGGTGTGGAGAGCTGTCCTATTTAACTTTTAACCTGGGTTCAGATTGCTGCTCCTACCTTCCATCTGAATCTAAGGGGGTGGGATGGGGAGACACATCTGCAGAAGCTTTAATAGCCAGGAAGACAGTGCTTCTATCAGTTCCACTTATCACTAATGTTTACTGGGAATGCCAGTCTAGTTCAACTGATTCTCTGACCATGACTCATCCTGATTCCTCTAGAATCCACATTCTATAACCCAGCTTGCGCAAATCAATCACAAACCTTGGTAGGTTATATGAGCAACTATTCCAGACAATAATTATTTTATAAGGGTGTGCGATCATTTAAACTATCTGTTGCTTGAATGAGAGGAATGTAAATGAACTAACAATAGAGTAGAACATCTTGAAAGGAAAACGTCTTGAATTTATGATTTCTAAATACAAATACTGGGAAGGGAAAGTAATTGGTATTTCCTTTAAAAATAACATAGACACTGCTACATGTGTGTTTTCAACACCATTGCATTGTTTGGAGGGCTTACACCTCTTTGAGAATCTCTTGGAAGAAATGAAGTTCTTCCTAGAAAAGATATGCCAGGTTTTTTGTGGGTCAGGGGAGTGGGGGTTCTTAAGAAACCCTGCCCTGGTTTAAGTGCTGTGTATCTCATAGTTAAGGAAGAACACGGTGGTCAGGAAAATGAAGATGGTCGGGAACGAGTTGGGGAAGAATATCCAGTTGAAGAACTCAGTATTATAGTTACAATGTTTTGGTTCACATCCCCACTGGACTCACTCTTGGCACATAGAAGCCATTCAATAAAAACATGCTGGATGAATAACTCAAAGTCCAGCTGCTGGGTAACTCCTAGCTAGAAGCACCCTTTATGTCTGGATGTGGAAGTGACCTATTTCAGGGGAAGGAGTATGACACTGTGGCAAGGAAAGTTGTGGTTGCTGTTGAACTTTGCTCTCTGGGGGGTTTTAGGATACATTTTGGCTTGAAGATGAAATTTCAGCCTGTATCTCCATCATCCCTTTAGGGGACACTTGGGTTTATGTTGTGAGACTCTCATGGGAACACTCCTGCGGGGAACCGTGTTTCCCTCCCCTAGTGTTTGTTATTTGGAAAATTAAAGGGGATCCCTGCCCAGCCCTCACTGCTCTATGGGAAATCCTTTTGGTAGCAGAAATCAGGACACCTGTCTGTAAACAGTCACAGGTGAGAAAATGCTCAAGGTTTCAATAAGCAGAGGTAAAAGCCAGCCTTGAAGCATATCCTACAAGCTGTTTAAACACTTACCCAGTGAAAAATAATAGCCTCCTTAATCCTATAATCTTCCCTATCGTCATCTTTTCCCAGTGCTCCAAACTGCAGTGTTTTGCTTCTAGTGAGCTAATATGTGCTGCTAATTAGCACATGAGTTGATTTCTGGGTTCATAATGATTTGTGTTTTGGTACATTCTTAGCAATCAAGATGGTATTTTCCCCCTTACCCAAATGTTTCCTGTCAGATAGTAGCTAGTTACCAGAATTTGACAATGGAAAACACAATACACAGAACTAGACATTTTTGAGATAAGCAACATATCCCCACAGCAGGCTGTGTGGAAAGTGAGTATGGAAAAGAGTTTCCAAAGAATGAATGTGTGGCTTAACTTGTGGCTGAGAGCAGGTCAACTTCTGTTGAACAAAGGATGCTTGTATTTTTATTCATTTCGCCTCTGAGTGATGACAGTGTGCTTGGTTCCATATGAAATCACAGGACCATGTGTGTTTACACATCTGCCATGATTTTTGTGAACTTTTAACTAATAACCCAACTGCTGCGGAGGCATCGGTGCTTGTTCTCAATTTGGAATTTGTCCAATTTGGCTGCAATCGTCTTCTTCAGTTATACTAACAAAAGTGGGTCTAAATGAGGTCAAATCTGCTAATTTCAGTGATTGACATGAAGCAGATGATGGGAAATCATTGTTCTTTTGGATGACATATTGTTTAAATTTGAACCTGAAGATATTTGAACACACTTTTGGAGAATTTACCAAATTGCTAAGATGCTTTGTGCAATCTTTTAATACTATTAGGATAATTCTAGGATATTGATATGTTTACATTAGTTTAAAATTACAATTAGCGTTGGGACCAGTGGCATCAGTCCTATGTTAAAATTAGTGAATACTGTTTCATTATTACTATGGAAACTTGGCCTCTGTTTTCTCCATCTCTAATTCAACTCTTATCTTCCTCTAGTTCCAGGCTTCCTTATCATGATCATCCTGATTTACATGATATATTTTACTGAGGTGCTTAAAGCTTAGAAAAAATAAGTTTATATTAACCAGGAGTCAGAAACTTAGGGTAGAATGATGAACAGATAAATATTGTTTTATAGCAGGAGAAGAGTGTCAAGTTTGGATTCAAAATATTGACTGTAAAAAAAAAAATCTTTGTTTTCTATTATGATTGAATCTAACTTTCAAACCCCAAAATGTTTTTATTCAGATACTTCTTATCTTTATCCCATGCTTGCTCATTAACCTTTATCAGGAATTGGGAGAAATAGACTACACATTTCATCACACAATAGTTATCCTCACTGAATATCTTCATCTAGACCAGAGGTTCACAAATTATGGCCATCCAGCCAATTCCCGCTTGCTGACTGTTTTTGTAAATAAAGTTTTATTGGAACACAGCCACACTCATTTCTTATGTACTATCTGTGGTTGCTCTCACACTACAATGGAAGAGCTGAGTAGCTTCAACTGAGATCATATGGCTCATAAAACCCAAAATATTTGCTATCTGGCCCTTTCCAGAAAAAGTTTGTTGGTCTCTGATCTAGACTGATCTAGACTTTTGAAAATCAAGAAACCCATTATTCTTAATTAAGAAATATTCCCCAAATAACTTCAACAATGCCAAGAAAGTAAGTTGAAAATGGTATACTGATTTCTTTCCTATGTTTCAAGGTATAGTTACAATGACTAAAATAAACTGTAATTCAAGAAACCAGTGGATTAAAATCCATTGTCTCTAACAGAATAATAACTCTTCCATCAGCCGAGCCTCTCCCAGAGTCCGTGATGTGGTCTAGCTGGTGGGAATATTGAGCGAGTCTCCCCATATAATCTCTTCCTAGGTTTAATTTCAGAATACCATCTGAAGCTCTTATGAGGTCTTCGATTCTACACAGGCTGCCTCTAGAATAAACCTTGTTAAATTTACCTGCCTCACAAGGTGGTATATCAAAAGAATCCTCTTGAGTAATATTTCCCTAGAGATGTCCTATGAAATACTAGTCCAGAGAGATGTTCCTGGTACCAAGAGCTCCCCGGGAAATTCTGCATGCTGTACCCCCTCTTGGATACTAGTAATTCAGATTGTTCTGTTAAAAGACCAGAGAAGTCCACCTGGATATTTTAACCTTTAAAGGTCATGAATAGCTTTTTAAAAGGAACACTCATTAATTTACCATGGAAATAAAGTTTAAGGAACTTTCCCTCCCCATCCCATCTCTTTTCTTATCACAAAAGAAGAGAATCTGGGACAGAAATTATTGTTTCCTTGTTAGCTTTTCTCTTTTTAATAGAAAATGTCTCTAAACTCTTTTGATATTCTGCAGTTGATTTTATGGCCAAAGCCATAAAGTAATACGCAACTAGACTTACACAGAGACCCACTTAGAACAGCAGTCTCCTAATTATAGAAGATTCATTTTGAAAGCCTCTTGAAGTCTTTGTGGAGTCCTTTAAACAGGGCCAAGAGGCCAATTATGAATAGGTATGAGATGTTTTGAAGCAAAATGGTCAATATACACAGCCCCACTTCATCCCAGTCCTTTGAATTCAGTAACATTTTGCCATGCCGACCTTTTCATCCAAGTTGAAAGACCTGACCTGGAAACTCACTGAGTCAGTGACTTGGCTGCATTAGGAAAGCCAGGTTCTCACTGGCTGATGACACTGCTGCTCAGTGTGACTGTTTTCTGAAGCTTCTACCTTGAGTCTTGAGTGGCTTCTTTTCTCTTATATGAGCCCACTCTTCCCAGCTGCAAGGTATTTTAGCTTCTGGATTTCATGCCTTTAGAGGACTGAACTAAGAAGCCTAAACATTCTCCTGGGCTAAGAAACAAGTAGCCAGAGAGATTGGGTGTCCCTGCCTTGGGGGTGGCTGCTCGGTCAGCAATGATGAGTCCCAGCAGGACACAGGGAAGAGTCTTACACCAGGGGATCCAGGTTTTCTTTTGGTTTGGCCACTGGACAGCTCTATCAAATTTAAAAAGCTGTGTTAACACACACACACACAACAAACAAACAAACAAACAAACAAATGCACATAGTCACTTTGGGCTTTATGTAAAATGTGACTACTGGGCCAGATATAAGGATCCGATAGTAGCAGTTCTTACGGTCTGCTTTACATAGGACATACTGAGGGAGATTTGCAAATCCCCAAAGCCCTGGCAACACCTAGATTGATCAAACCAGAATGGCTGGTGGTAAAATGTAGGCATCAGTTCTTCCAAATCTCTTCAAGTGATTCAGATTTGCAGCCAGTATTGAGAACCATTGCTCTGTATACCTTAGAGTCTGAATTTATACCCCAAATCTGTTCTTAAAAAAATGATAACTGAGAATGATTGAGGGTGATACCTTCCAATGACTAAATATGGCAGGATAAAGAAATGATTTAAAGCATAGATCCTAATCTTGCGCTTTAAAATCCTTTGCTTGGGGAAAAATAAAAGTTTTAGAAATGAATTCCTCTATATCCAAGGATGGCTTCTGGTTCTTTTTCTCATCCAGCATTCTGAAAAGACAGTTTTGGTTTAGGAGAGAGTCAGCTGGACCCACTGAATTCAGGAACCTTATTGTTAGCTTTGGTTGAATGTTTCTTCACTATTCCTACCTCTTCCCTTGCTATTGTGGTTCTCTGTTGCCCCAATTATAACCTCTTGGTGTCCCCAGTGTCTAGAACAGCATGACAATCTCTGAAATCTTTATACCCTAAGTATCTATAAACTGTCACAATTATCTAAAGGAATCCCAATACCTCACTTCATTCATAGTAAATTTGAACCAGGAGGATCATTTTCCTAAGGATCAAGGATTTCTAGGAATAGATGAATCAAAGAGGAAGATGTTTGCTTAGATTCATGTAATATCAAAATCAAATGCTAATAATTTTAAAAATCTAGGGAAAATCATACTTATATCTCCAAGCAAGGAGACTAATACTATTCGATATTAAGTGTTCAGTTATTTTAAATCTGAAATGCATACTTTGGTTTGGGTACATTTCTCCTTCATGTACTTTGACTCTTGATTGCTACCCTTGAGTTGACCCTCCCAGGATGTGTGTTCAGTGTGGACAGGGAGCACATTGTTCTTGTTTGTCTTTGTATCACCAATGAAAAAAAAAAAAGAAGAATCACAAAAATGAGTGAGCAACAAAATTGTCGAAAGTGAGCTGTAATTTTTTAAGAAGCACATAAAACTTCTGGAATTGAAAATATATAATGGTTACAAAATATTCAATGAAGTGGTATGAAACAAATCAAACACAAAAATCGGTTGTTTGTTACTTCAGCTGATTCTTATCCATGATGTTGTTTTTCTTCTTGTATGTGTGATTTTTGACTGTGAGCTCATATTTGATTGTTCTTAATCTTTAAAATAACCTGGGGGCCTGCACTGGGATTCTTTCCACTGTAGAGATTTGCATTTACTTCTGCCAGGAGTCAGGAGGTATTATTTTTATGGCAAGATGCCAGCCCTTGTCCAGGTTCCCTGGTTTAATCCAGGAGCCTCAGGTTTGCTTCATGTCCCCTGTGTTCTCACTGTACTAAAGCCTAGTCGCCTCACAGTACTGATGTTGGCAGCTACCCCTAAGGGAACCGTGCCCTCTGTGAACCGTCACCACTTTGGTTTTAGCTCTTTGTTGGTTCATTTATTTTATTTCCCTCTCTTGCAGCTATGAAATTAAATGTTTGTTGTTGTTTTTTAAATATATGACCTAGTTGTTTTGTAGTAGGAGGGTCCTGGAAATTAACTAGTCTACCATACTGTGGGAAGAAAGCTCTACGGAAGCTATTTTTTTTTTTTTTTTAAAGAGGGCAGTGTCACTGGCCCTCATGTGTGTGATCTGAACCCGGGCCACTGGCATCCCAAGCCAGCTCTCAACCACCGCGCCACCCGGCCGGCCTGGAAGCTATTTTTTATTTGTTAGCTATTAGGTTCATATGCACACCTGGATTACTGAACCAGTCTACAAGTTCTTAGACAAACAATGTGCCCTGGCATAGACACTGGGCGCCATGAATGCTGGCTCTCTTGCTGGGGATTATGTCAAATTCCTTAACATAATCCTAAGTCTTGGTCATAATAACTCTGTGGTTGAGGAACCCTGTGGTAGAAACTATCTCCAGGAGAAGTCTGACCCATTGGACAGTCCTTCTTGGGGGTGGGAGTATGGGGGAAGATAGCCGTTTCCACGGCTATCCTTCACTTACACGGCATCCAGCTTTGTCCCATTGAAAGCATGTCCTTGGATTGAAGTAAAGCCATTGTTGTATAGTTTCCTACAATCAACAGAGAGGGGAGAAATCAGTGATCTATAAGAGGTGGTGCTGATCCTTTTCTGAGGTTGAGCTTCATTTCTTCAGTATCAGAAATGTGCGTGAAGATTCTCAGGTCCCACATATGAGTCCCACAAGAAAACTTCACAGTATGCCTTATTTGGGACATAGAATAACATTTCCCAGTTTGAGTTTCCATTCTCCAGACTTAGCTTCTAGTAATTTAAAGCTGTTTCTCAGGAGCGGATTCACTATAAGGAACGAAGATGTGCTATCTTTAAGCACTTTAAAAAAGGTGTTCCTCATCTACTCAAAAAATAGTTAACCCAATGTCAATAATGGAGAAATAACCGTAGTTTCTTTAGATGAACATTTTGAACACTTTAAAGACATTATTCATCTGAATGCATAGGTTTTATATTTTTCTATTTAAAATGCTATTCACATTTGTATTTTATCCATATTTTATTTTTAGAACTTATCATAGATTAAATGCTTAATGTTGTGGGCTGAATTATACTGAACTTTAAAGGTAAATTTAAGAAAGTAGATAGACCACGCCCTTTTGTGAAAGTTTTAATGTTCTAATTTGTTGCTATGTTTCTGCAACCAATTAATTCATACAGTTTATTCTAGAGGCTGGCCTGAAGTTATCACCTCTATTACCTAGTTAAATGACTGAGACATGGAGGTGATTTGCCAAAACCACATTGATGCAGAGCTGTCAGAAATTAGGATGTCTGACCTCAGAAGTGATCCTTCTCACTCACCAAAAGCACACACTGTTTGTGCAGGAGCCCCAGCTGTGGGAACTCTGGTCTCCATGGGGATGCATGGGAGGTATTTGGAGCTTTTTTATTTTATTTTTTTAAATGTTATTATTATTTTTTAGCTGAGTCATCCTGCTACCTGTTGGCAGCTCAGTGGCTGCTCAGCTCAGGCTGGGCATCCAACCAGCAACCCTGTTGATCAGAGCTCGCACTCTTGAGCGGGCTCTTAACCAACTGAGCCACTCGGCCAGCCAGTTATTCGGAGCTTTTGGCATGAGGTAAGAGAAGGCAGCATGACACAGCCAGGCACAGCTGGTGACAATGGTAGGGGACTCTGAACACTACTGAGTAGCACATTAAGAAGCATAAAAAGAGACTCCAAATTTGGAATTAGACCTTGGCACCTTGGATTCCTAATAGGTGATCCTGAAAATTTCTCACCCTCGATTATCTTCGCTTTCTTTATCTGTAAAATATGATAATACTACCTAATCAAAAGGCTGCCGAGAGGATGAAATAGTGATATATTTAACAGAGTGAGGAACACTTTTGTGATGGCCATGTTAAAGAAGTGCCCTGAAAACTTGGATTTATCTTGTGTAGTTGCAGAGAACTGAGTGGTCTTTGTTTTGTTTTGTTTTTTAATAATTACACAATGTGTTTAATTCTCACTACTGAGGTGTCCTGGGTGAGGACTGCAGTGCACAGGGAGCTGACAGAGGCTGAGGAAGCACTGGTAGTTATTATTTATTTGTGTGTGTGTGTGTGTGTGTGTGGGTGAACTAGAATTCTTTTATGAAGATATGAGAATTATCTATTGGGTATTTCTACTTTCCTAAAATTTGTTGAGAGTCCTAGACAATAAAAATGTTCTTTGTTGGAATTACATTTCAGAGATTAAATAAAATTCTTATTAGACAAGTTGCACATAAAAAGAGAAAATAGTAATGAAAGAAAAAATTACAAACTTTGATTAAAACTATTCTATCAGGAACATGGGTAAAAACTGTTCTTGGACACATACCCTTTCATGTTTATAATTTTTTAAGCATGAACTTCAAAGAAGCAAGGACTTTTGCAGGAATGTAGAAATAATCATCTGAAAAGATAATGGACAACCCATGCCATCCCCACCTCTAGATTTCAGGAAATATGAGGTTCCCTCATTTAGACATTTATCAAATGCCTAGTAGGCCCCATGCTAAGTGTAGGACAATGAGCAATTTTCACTTGAGAGGGCTGCTTGGGATATGGCTCTTCAGGAAAAAAATGCCAAAAGGTGAAGATAACATTTCTGTAGAGAAATTGAATGGAATTTCCATGTGATAAGCAGTAAATGGCACCATGAAAATCTTACAGAAGAGGCTTGGGGCGGAGCCAGCTAAGGCCTTAGGTCTTGGCTGTGCTGTCAAATGAAATGGTAGCTGAGATGGAGCCTCTTGTGTTTTCCAGAGAGCCTTTTCCATGTTTCAAGGAGAAAGATGAACTGAAATGCTTCACTGTGGATAGAGTCCCAAAGGTTGAGATAATGTCATGGGGCCTGGATTGACAGACTTAGAATGGTTTGGAGCCAGCCCCTTAGAAGGGTTGTGTGGAAGCTTGAATCACTTTTGCTGGGGAATAATTCAGTCAGGTTTGTATATGATAAAGAGCTCCTGGACTGCAGTGTGACCAGAGAAAGGGAGCTGAGTGACAGTACAGACAAAACCCTCAGCACACCTGAACTTGGGCAGTGGTACTGAAACTAGAGAGAAGAGACCCTGGGATGTGGTCCCAACCCTACTTTGTGGCTAATTCTATGAGAGATGGGAATTCTCTACCAGCTTGGAGAGTAAACTTATCTTTAATGCCTCTATTAGATTTTCTCCATTAGAACATTTTGTGAACTTCCCTGATAAACATCTCCTTTTGAACATCTAAAGAGCAGAAACCATTCAAACTCTGAAAAAATGACATTAAGCTGCACTACATTTTCTATTAAATATTCCTTAATAAGAGCTTAATAATAGTTCCTGATGATGAAGTTACAGTGTGAGTGCAGGGAGTATGAAAAGCCCTTAGTGATGCCCTTTTCTAATTCAGTAAACTTGGGAAAGTCACTTAAATTTGATTTAATTCCAATTCTTCTTCTATACAATGGAGAAACTAGAAGGCCTGCAGGCCACATGTGGCCCAATGCCTGTTTTTATAAACAAAATTTTATTGGAATATAGCCATTCTCATTAGTTTATGTATTGTGTATGGCTGTGTTTTCCCTACAATGGCAGAGTTGAGCAATTTCTACAAGACCTTGTGCTCTGTACAACCTAAATGGCCCTTTACAGAAAAAGTGTGCTGATCATTTCTATAAGGGAATGCACTAGTCTTGTTACCTAAACCACTGTGTCATCTGGAGAGTACCATGCCATAAGACAATACTTTTATTTAATTATGTAAAACCCATAGTAGCCCATAGAGCACATACTGTAAAGTAGTATGGTTCTTGGAAATATAGTATGGCCTGTGAAAATATGCAATGGGCCAAATCAAAATTCAGTTGTCAGCATTTGTAGAATGGAAAAATTATAACAATACTCACAGAGTCAAGGTTTCATTGCACAGCCCCTGAAAAGCATTTGCAGGGATTGAAGTCATGTAAGGGTTGTCTGTAATTTCACTAAAAGAGAGGAAGAAAAACCTGTGGTGAAAAAAACGCATTCTGGAGCTGGGCCCTTACTGCATATATGCACTTAAATAAATAACCGGGCAAAATTCAGTGGAATCTTATTCTTTTTAAGTTTCATTCACCTGTCTTAGCTGGTGGCTCAGATCCAGTGAGGTGGTGAGAACTATCCTAGGTGGACACAGTCTTTGTGGTTTTTTTTTTTTTTTTTTTTTTAGCTGAGCCATCCTGCCACCTGTTGGCAGCTCATCAGCAGCTCAGCTCAGGCTGGGCATTGAACTGCTGTTGCTCAGAGCTCAGCTCACACTCCTGAGCGAGCTCTTAACCAACTGAGCCACTTAGCCGGTCCTGGACACAGTCGTATAACCCCAAATGTAGAGTAAGTGAGTGGGCTTTGGATATGAGGTCCCTGATTTAATCTTCATCAGCAAGGAGAGCAGGTAGGTCTCAGAGACTTCTTGTGAATTTGTGACAAATACTTTGTCCATAGCAACTAAAGGGTGTGTGTGTGTGTGTGTGTGTGTGTGTGTGTGTGTGTGTGTGTTTATGGAACCTCTAAAAAAAGTTGGTAGAATGGAATCAATGGATTTCATTTCATGAGTATTTCTAAAGTGCACTCCACTTGCAAAACACTGCCAGGCAGATGCCCTGGAAAACATTTCTGTGCCAATCTAGTTGCTGGAAGACTACCTATATTTTGAAGTGAGCTCTTCTTTGGCAAAGAAGCATGGTCAATTTTTTTCCTAGCAAAATCCCAAGAGTGGATCCTATCACTCCACATTTTGCGACTCCGTAGTGTAGAACCAACCTCTCTGCATGTATCTTTTCATTTCTGTACAACTAGGTAACACATTTGACTGTATCATGGGTTTGGGGAAAGAACACATGGCCACCGATCAGAGTCACAGGAAATAGTTTGAGCACCACTAGTGACTGCTCCTTGGGACTCTGCTCAGACAAACATCACTTAGGTTTTCTATTCCTCAGTTTCCTCATTTGTAGATTGGAAAAATTATAACTTCCTTTTATGCCTTATAAGGTGGTTGAGAGGAGCAAACTTGATAATGCATGAGAAAGTGTTTGAAAAGCAATTAAAAACTATGGGAAAAATAAAGTATCATCAATATCATCACCGTTTCCTTCTATTTAATCATTCCTATCAGGAAACAAACATGCCACAATTTCTCCAGTTAAATAAACAACAAAAAACCTTTTCTCCTGACCCAATATCCCCCAATTATGGAGACATTTCCTGCTCCCTTTAAACAGTAAAACCTCTCAAAAGAGTTTGTTATGACCACACTCTCTGATTCTCCCTCTCTGCTTCTCTTTTTAGTGCACTCTAACCAGACTTCTCCACCAATAGCACTCCACTGGAGCTGCCCTTGTCAGCATCACCAGTGCCCCACACTGGTAAACCCAATGGCCTTTTCTTGGTCCTTGCCTTCCTTCATCCATCAGCACATTGGTCACAGCTGGTCACTGCTTCCTTCTTGAAATAATTGCTTCACTTGACTTCAACCAACCCCCATGGCTGCACTCTGTTTCTTGTCAGTGACAAATAAAATATTGCCAAACATTGCTTGTATGCATACTTACAGTATAAAGAATACATCAGTGGAATAAACTTTGGTCAGGTCAGGGAATACTCTAAGTCCAGTGTTGAAAATGCCACTAAAGTAATGAAAAAGAAGAAGAAGAAAAAAGAACAGGAATTTGGTAAGAAAATTAGCACACCAGCAGTAGACTAAAGTAATAGCTGGAAGCGTGTGTCCAGACGAGTCAAATCCTCACCCCCCACTAAGTATCTGAGTGGCTGTGGGCACATTCTCACCCTTGGATGAGATGGTGTTCCCTTCAGATGCAAGCACTGAATCCAGCCCACCCGTGTCAAACATCTTTTCTGTTCAGAAGAATCTGGGGATTGTTTGAACCAAGTAGGATTCCTAGAAATTTACGTTCCTTTCTCTCTTTCGCTCTAGAATAAGGAGAGGATGGGGCAGGAAAACAATAATTACCCAACCCCAAGCCGAGCTTCCTCTTTTAAACTCTACATTGTACTGTGTTCATTATTTTGCCAAGAATTGCTTTCCCATGGAGTACATGGCAGCAGTACCATTTAAAAAGTATGTCCAGACAAGGAAGGACATCAGTCAAAATGTCTTCACTGTCCAAAGTTTGTGGCAAAATGTCAAGATTAAAAGTTGTGCACAGAACAGCCTGAATAAAAAATCCTCTCAGGATCCTGATGCCTCCCAGATTTAGTTGTTTTAACATTTGTTGCAGATAGTGGAAGGAGAGATTTTTAAAAAATTTTTTGACAGGTTTGGCATGGCCTGGTGTGAGACTTAGACGTTACCAGTAAAGCCTTAAAGGAAGTCTTCCAGTAGAGAAAACTCTAGTTCCATTGATGTACTTTCTAAGACTAATTCTGACCTCACTCCCTACAGCCGGGAAGGCATAGGACTTGAAGAAGAAGAAGGGGCCAGAGATCTCAAAAAGAGCAAATGGGACATTGCAGATAACAAAGGAGAGAGATGAGATCCCATAAGGTATATTTGAAGAACAGTTAAAAAAACTAGTCCAATTGCAATAGCTGTTCAAATATATGGAAAAATGGGGTGGTCATGGCGGGGGGACATGGGGAGGCCCAAGATTTAAGTGGCAACCATATAGAAAAGGGCTGGAAATGCCAGATTAGGGATTAGGACCAGGACCTCTCTATCCTTCAAAACCCCAAACAAGTTCATCTTCTTTTTGACATCTCCTCTAAGTACCTGTACCCCCAAGTAATGTATGTATCTGTCATTTGTCACTTACCATTATTCTGCGGTACAAGAGGAACTTTTCAATTTCATATATAGCACCTTCCCCAAATACATTCTAAGCTGCTTGAAGGCAAGGACAATGTTTTATTATCCTATGTGTTCCCCACAAAGACTTGCAGATATTAGGGGATCACTATGTCAAAAAAGTTATTGAATGACTGAAAGACAAAGTCCATACAGGAGTGGTTGCCTTGTCCCATAAGTTTTTATTACTTCCCAGGTACCCCTTCAGCCACATAACCCATCAGTACCCTTTTCTGTTCTCCCAGCATCTTCCACTTCCACCTCTTTAATACTGAACTATTCTTAGTTCCCCAAATAAGCCATGTGGTTCCACACCTTTATGTCTTCACTACACTTCTCCATCCACTTGTATTTCTCTTCTACCTACAACCACTTTTCCTGGGTAACTTCTATTCCTTGTTAAAGACTTATTTCATAAAATATATATGGATATATACTTTTATTTAAAATCCCTAGGTAGAAATGAACTATGTTAAAATCGATCATTCTTGGGTATTGGGGTTAAGGTTGATTTTTTTTCCCCCCTCATAATGTTTTTGTGTTCTAATCTCTTGCAATGCATGTGAGTAGGAAAGAAGGGGAGAAAGGAAGGGTTCTTCCAGCTGTTGCCTAGAGGACCTGAGGCTATACATACACATCCACCGAACACATTTTTGTTGAGCACCTACTCTGTGCTAGTCAGTTAAGATGCCACAGAGAGCAAAAGTGTTGTGGTCCCTGGTCTCATGGAGGTTATGGTTAAGGTGTCACCAAAACAAAGCAGTAAGTGCTGTCCCTTCCCTTTTTGTCCTCCAACCTCCAAGAGATTAGATTTTTCCCCTTTGTAGTTTTTTCCTCCCCTGTGTAACAGTCACTCTAATATTGTTGTGATACCCATTTTCTAATAAAATTTATCAGTGGACTCTCAGTTATTTGTTTTATTCTATTATATTCCATTTAAAGACTACATATACATGATGGCATTTTTTTCCCTCATGTCTCTGGGAGCAAGTCTTTGGTCCCAGTACTATGTGCTGACTTTTGAGTAGCTTTTTTTTTTTGAGGGCAGTGTCACTGGCCCTCACATGTGGGATCGAACCGAGGCCGCTGGCTTCCCAAGCCAGCGCTTAACCACCGCGCCACTCGGCCGGCCCTTGAGTAGGTTTTTAAAATGTGGATCATTTCGCCTGATGTGGGAAAGGGTGGGGAGTAAGTCACAGGGTACGATTTGCCCTGGGCTTTACACCTCTAAAAGGATCCAGGCCCACATCATCCCATGGAGATTCCTGGCAGACAACAGCATTATAATTCTTTAGAAAAGATTTTAAAAATTAAAAAACAATGGGATTGGAGAGCAGTTAATACTTACAGGAACTTCAGAAGAGGCAGTTCTTTTAGGGCCCCAGGGTCTATGTAAGCTAAGCTTCTGGTGTTCCGAATCTCTCTGGAAAAGTTACAAGGAGCACACTCACCATGATAAGTCTATTTTTGATTGTTTCTTTTTTTTTTAATCAAAGACAAAACAACATAAATCAGGTTTAACAAATGTCTATGAGAAGAATACATATTTCTGTGGCACCCCAAGGACTGTCCCGTTAGCAACCAAGTCTCCTAGCTCCTCCCACGTCATTGGCTTCATTTCAGTTCATTCAAACTAACGGGCAACCTTTTTTTTGAGGGCGATGTCACTGGCCCTCATATGTGGGACCCGAACCGGGGCCGCTGGCTTCCCAAGCCAGCACTTAACCACCACGCCACTCGGCCGGCCATGGGCAACCATTTTTTTAATTGCCATCTCAGGGCTTTCTTTTCCTTTTAGATATAAATAGGGAAGGAAAGCCTCTCCAATGGCTTGTGGAGGATGGACATCTTTATTTTTCACAGTAGCGAGGATCCTGGCCCTGGAATGGGAGGTTAAGTGGATGTGGTGGATGGCAGCAATGCCATCGGGCACTGAAGGTCCTCCGTTAGCTGCTCCTTTTGAGGAATGGATGTGGTGAGTCTCAGCAGTTCACCTCGGTTTATTTTTCTATGTCAGTAATTTAAGACTCTTCAGCACGTGTGATAGGATCTCATGTATATCTGTAACTTACATAGATAGGTTTATATACATGCTAATCAAGACGCACAGTTAGCATTGGTAAAATTAGCGATTGTTAGAAATAGGCTCTCATTGGTAAAATGAAATGTATTGAACGTATGTAGATTGGTTAAAAGTGTTTCCAGGCACCCCCTCTGCTTACAGGAAGAGGACAGAGGAACCCAGGAAGACCGGTAGCCTTTCCTGTTTGGGGTGGCACATAAGGCTTCATTCCTAAGCGAACCTGCCTCCAGCTGTTGATGATAACAATCAGAAGACTTAGGATCTGGCCTCTGGAATTTTACTTTGAACAATTTTATTGAAGGGAAATTTGCATAAAATCCATGCATTGCCGGCATACAATGAGATGATTATTGGTAAATTTACAGAATTGTGCAGACATCATCACAGTCCAGCTTTAGAGTATTTCTATCAATGACAAAAGTAACCATATGCACCTCTGCAGTTAATTCCCACCCTCTCTGCCATGCCTAGGAACCACTAATCTGCCTTCTGTGTGATCTAGACATTTGCCTGATCTGGACATTTCATATAAATGGAATCATAAATATGTAGTCTTCTGTGTCTGGCTTCTTTCCTTTAGCGTAATGTCTGTTAGCTTTATCCACACATAGCATGTATCAGTAGTTTGCTCCTTTTCATTGCCTCCTAGTCAGATGGACCTGAGATTAAATCTAGGCTCTGCAAACTCTGGCTGTGTGACCTTGGGCAAGTCCCTTGATCTCTCTGAGTCACCTATTTCATAGGACTCTTATGAGGATTAAATAATACCTGTAAGGAGTTTGACCTGTAATCTAGCACACCGAGAAGACTCTATAAATGATAGTTTTATTATTGTTATTCTCCTGAGTGAATGAAAGCTAGAGCAGACATCAGCGACTTGGGATGGAGGGTCTGCAATGTTCATACAAAATGTAAAAACAAAACAACGACAAAACACTAGGTTTGATATTGACTAAGGATGTTGAGTATCAAACTGACTTTGGAAAAGAGAGGACGGAATTAACTCTGAGAACACAAGTCATCTACTCCTCCCCCACCTCAGCTCACTGTCTATATTAATAGGACCTTACCTTCATTAACATAACTCTTGCCCAAGCCTTCATTAACATAACTTTTGCCCAGGCAGGTAACTTTCTTGTTCATTAGGGGAACTTCTCGAAAGACCCATCAATGCTACAACAGAAAGCATCAACAGTTTACATGCCAAGACTCCTAGAACCCCACACTTCAAAAATCTTTGCCTTGCTGTTTCCACTTATCCTAACCTATCATATCATGATCCAACCTGGACCCTACATGGAAAAACCCACTTTAAACAAGGTTTAAAATGTTGTCCTGGTTTGAAACTAAAAGCCCTGTATCCCCGGAACTCCCTCTGTCCTGGACAAACTGGGCCGGCTGGCCACTATACTGCACAATCTCATAGTTACGCCACCCTGCCCTTCCGAGAGACTATGAGATGATGAAGGTGATGTTTTCTCTGCGTGGTGAAGGAGAAAACTCCTTGCTAGAGCTTTCCATCTGGGGAGGAGGGTTCAAACTACTGTCAGAGACAGTCAAATGTAAACTATTTGGAGTTTGGAAAATGACGTGTGGTTTGCAGTCTGGAAAATTGTTCCCTGAAAGACAAGCGGAACAAGCAGATTTCAGTGAGTGGCCCAAGAAAATTCACGTAAAGCAATGAAGTGCAGCCCATCTGAATCAGCTTTAGAGGTGATGAAGGAAAGGGAACCGAGGCACTGCTGGTGGTTACTGTAAGAGAAGGAAGAGGTGCGAGAGGCTGCAAAGAGAGACGGGAGATGCAAGAGATGGATTTCTGGGGAGAAATGTAAGAGTTAAAGGGAGGATGACCAAGAAGATACCACGAGAAAACTGCAGGGAAAAAGAAGCTGCTTTCTGAGGTAAGAAGACAGCTCACCAAGTGACTTTGCTCACTAGTGACTTTAAAAAAAAATCTATGCTGAGAGAAAGATAAGCTCTGTGTGTTATCACTTATATATGGAATCTACAAAAAGCTGAACTTAGAGAAATAAAGAAATAGGTTACCAGGGACTGGGAGATGGAGGAATGGAGAGAGATTGATCCAAGAGTACAAACTTCCAGTTATAAGATTAACAAATTCTAGGAATCTAATGTATAGCATGGTCACTATAGCTAGTAATATTGTATTATATATTTGGAAGTTGCTAAGAGAGAACTGAAATGTTCTGAGAAAAAAGAAATGGTACCGTGGGATGGAGGTGTTACCTAATGCTATGGTGGTAATCATTTTGCAATATATAAATGTATGAAATCATTACACTGTACACTTTAAACTTACACAGTGTGATATGTCAATTATAGCTCAATAAAGCTAGAAAAATAAAACCTCTGCTGAAGGAAGGAAGGGGAGGGGGGCATGGACTGCTAATAGGTTAGCTAAATGGAGACAATGTCAGAAGTGAATGCAGCTGGTAGAACCTTTTCAAAGATAGAAAGCAAGAAGTAGCTTATCACAGCACCTCTGATAAGAGGGGAAGGGTGAAAGAGGAGTCCACACTTGAATGAGTTCCAAGCATGCCTGAGAGGGTGAATTTTGAATCACACAATTCTGAGTTAAGCAATTATGGCCCAAGCATGTAGGGGGCTAAGTATATTGCCAGGAAGCTGGGACACAGGTATGCAATTGTAGCACAGTGAGTTGGAATGGAGATGCCTCCACAGTGTGAACAAAAGCTGAAGATGGCAGTGCTTCTGGACCAGCAGCCTGGATCCCTGAGTGGGGGAGGCATGGGGGAGGGCTGCCCTGATGACCTGACCACCCACCCAGTGGCAGACACTTTAGCCCAGGCTAAACCCAAAGAACATGGGAAATCAGCAAGGTGAGAAAAGGGAATTCTCAGGTTGGGAAGAGAGGCCCAAAAAGAGGGCAATGAAGGCTTAAAACCCTTCTAATTCAGGAACTTTCCAACTACTGATTTCCTTCCCTTGTCCAATGTCCTCCTCCCCACCTCAATTATTCAACAGACATTAATTAGATCATGGCATTTGATTGTGATCCTCTCAGCCTTTGAGTCATTTGCCCATGCCCTGAACATTCCCAGCCCACAAGTGAAAAGTGACAGGCTGGAAAACAAACTGAAGGCAATCAAGAAGCTGAGTTGGCTTTTCACCTGCAAAGTGAGATGGGACCAAAGGAGATGAGAAAACCTCAGACTCACATGCGCAGGACAAGGAGACCAAGTTAGAGAGTAAGGTATCCGAAGAGAAGAGAAGCTGCCCCATAGTTGGACTTTTAAGAAACAAATGCAGGGCCGGCCCGAGTGGTGAGGTGGTTAAGAGCTGGCTTGGGAAGCCAGCGGCCCTGGTTCGGTCCCACATATGAGGGCCAGTGACACTGCCCTCAAAAAAAACAAAAAACAAATGCAATAATGTGTAAGATTACATTGTTTAGCATGAATGGGAAATTAATGAGAACATTAGCCAAAAACCTAGCTCTCAGCCAGACCCCTTTTTAACTAACTCTACTTCATTTTGATCTTCAGTTTTTTTCTTGTCCGCTTTTAAGTGCCAATAACTCAAAACAAAACAAAACAAAACAAAACAAAACAAAAAAACGGGAGGCAGGCTGCTCTGACTTTCTCTAGGTCTGCTGGCTCTGGTGAGTTGAGAGGGAGATTCATTAAAATTAAACAAATAGCTGTTGGATGTCCATTTTGTGCAACTTTGCCTTGAGCTCTGGGAGATATAGGGAAGTACAAACTAATTATTTAACTGCTTTATCAACATGATGGAGATATACTGGCAAAGCCATAACTGCATTACTTGAAATACTTTAAATGCTGTACAGTACTAAAGTGAAAACTGGGATTGAAAATTAGGTACATTAATTTCAAAGTAACATTTTATGATAGGCTTTTATCACATAATAAATCACCCATGTATTTTAACATCAAGTATTAATTTCAAGATTAATGCTTATTGAAGGAAACTTTAACTTTTAAAAAGTTTATTTCAACTGACTATAAAGATAATACGTATACAGTGTAAAAATTTTTAAGCACTTTCACATTAAAAATGTGAAATCTCCCATCATTCCATGATCCAAAGAATATCATGGTGTTTTTTTTTCTCTCTGTAAATAGGTATATCTTGTTTTTTGTTTGTTTGTTTGTTTGTTTTTTAATATCATTATATCAAAAGTATCTCCTCTGGGATTAAATAGCCTATGACAACAGATTTCTAATGGTTGCTCAGTATTTCCTGTTAGCCATTCTCCTAGCTAAGCATTTGAGTAATTTCCAAATTTTTGCTATTATAAATGAACTCTGAGACAAATGGCTTTTTTATGTAAGCTTTTTCTCACTCCTCTGTTTATTTTAGTAGGGAAAATTTATAGAAGTAGAATTACTGGGTCAAAAAGTATAATGTCTGTCAAAGTTCTTAGTATACGTTAAATAAATCCTTCCCTTTTAAGGACCTACTTTATTAGGCTAGCCACTCACATTTCAGTAAAAACCTATAAATTTACAGAATACGTTATTGCCTACATTATCAAGTCTTTTCAATAAAATAAATCTTAATTATTCTATTTTGATAATTATCAATGAAGTATTTTACCACTAACATTCCATTATGTAACTGGGGGAAAATAATCTATTACAGCGAGATGAGACTTATGATTTTGATTCCTCTTTTAACTTAATGAGGAATTAAAAATACTAGAAGCTAAGTCATGTAGAGTTTTTAAGTGTTCAGACTTTTGAAGCAGATTAAGGAAAATGTAGGTGTATCAGCAGATTTTCCACTGGAAATAGAACATTATAAAAATGATTTCCAAATTGCCCAGAAGACATTGCTACTTTCATGATTATGTAATGAGCAGGACTAAGACAGATGTTCTTGAAACCACCTGTAAATCCACTTGATTCAATTTAGTGAATCGATGAAATTAAGTCTTATCACATTATCTGCCCAAACTCACACATTTTCTTACCAAGTTTCAGAATTTTTATTTACTTGTGATTTTAAAAGAAATTTACATAAAAGTAACAACACCCTTGTGAAGTCAGCATTTTATTTTATTCTTTCTGCTTTTAACTAAAAAGATACTATGGTTTGGCATTGGTTTTGGAGGCAGGCATACTTAGCTTCAAATTCTGACTATAATTTCTTAGCTGAGTAAACTTGGGCTAGAGCCCTGTCATGTGTGTATTATCGTCTTCATTTACAAAGTGGAAACTGAGGCTTAGTGAGATTAAATGGGACAATATATGTGAAGCACTTTTAGCAGAGTGCTTGCCCTTAAAAGAAATTTGGTAATTGGTAGCTGCTATTATTATTATTATTGTTATTATTATTATTATTATTATTATTATTTTAAAGATTTTCTTGGGGGATTGAGGAAGGGGAAAAGCGTTGGGAAATTGGGGAAGGGGAACAGCCAAGTTGTTGTCCTTCAATCAGTTGTGGAGGGCACAGCTAGCTCAGCTCCAAGTCCAGTCGCCATCTGGCTGCCCGTTAGCAGCTCACTGCAGCTCAGCTCAAGGAACAGTGTTCAATCTTAGTTGTGTGTGTGTGTGTGTGGGGGAGTTTGCACAGTCCACCATCCCATGCTGGAGTTGAACCAGCAATCTTGTTATTAGGAGCCAGTGCTCTCACCAGCTGAGCCATCCTGCCACCTATTGGCAGCTCAATGGCAGCTCAGCTTGGGTGCAGCTCACTGGTCCATGTGGGAATCGAACTGGAGACCCTGTTGCTCAGAGCTTGCATTCTTAGCCAACTGAGCCACTCAGCCGACCCTGGTAGTTATTACTAATAGGAGTAACAACACAAACCATCTCTATGCTATTGGCTTCTTTACAGAAGTAAAATAGAACATGGAAGTGGCCAATGTTTCATCATTTTAGGTGTGAATCTGGATCAGATGCACACTTTTGGGTCCAAACAGTATCCCAGCTGAAGTTTAAAACCCAGGGAAACTGATTTATGTCTACTTAGGACCCTCAATAATTTACAGAGAAACCTGCCATTCTTGTAGTTTTCTCTTACAAATCCTCAAAGTCTTTTACCCATCATTAACAGATATATAATTGCCACCTCTTCTGGCTATCAATTTACCACAAAATAAATGGCTAAAACAACAACCATTTTATGCCTCAAATCCCAATTTTGCAGATTAGGATTTGAGGCAGTGCTAAACTGGGTGATTCTTCTGCTCTATGTGGTATCCACTGGGATCACTGGTTGGTATTTAGCTGGTGTCTGGATCAATATGGAAGGTCTGAGATGCTTGTGCTTCTGTGCTTGGGGACCGTTAAAAGGATAGGCTCAGCTGGAGCCTTCTCTGCCTCCATATAATCTAAGGCCTACCCATATGGTCTTCCCATAGTTGGACTGTTATTGCCTTCTAGAACCCCAAAATTATCAATCAGGAGTGGTGGAGACTTGGGTCTATGCTGTACTCTTCATTGTACTTACATGTGAGTCATTTTACTCAAATTGTAGAAGGAATGTGATTCCAGCCGCTGCAGAGTTGCATCGATTGATAAGTAGCTGAACGTCACAAAAGTATAAGACAAAGTAGAAAGTTAGTGGTGTTGTAAACGTCAAACATACTATTAATTTTGATGTAACTTCTTTGCCAGGGGCTTTCCTTCACATACACATCTCTTATGGCTGCTCCCTAATTATGTTAAAATGAGGTAATATTTTTTTTCAGATCCCATGGTACCTGAAAGTTTCCCAATACATGAAATCCTATTCATTCATCAGGTTTCATTTAACTTATACTTCCTTCAGAAGCTTTCCCAAATTTTCCTGATTACATCAAATTTCCCATAGTATATCCTCATAACACCATGAACTTTTCCTTTCACTAATTATCACAGTGCAACTTAGATAATATTTGTTTTATGTTGTCTCATTAGCCTGCAAATTCCCTGAAATGGACAACCATGCCTGTTTCTGTTGGCCATTGAAATCTTGAGTCCCTTTCACAGTGCTTGGCATGTCGTAGACTCCCAATAAGTATGTGTTAGGTGAATGAATGACTAAATGAATGAAAAAGTGAGTTACTCAAAACAGAAAATGCAGGATTTTAGAAAGGAACTCAAGAGTGAATAAGAGGCATTTTTAATGGAGTAGCTAATAGCATGGGATTAGAGATGTAGTTTTAAAGATAAAGAGAAATCCATAATGCCCTAGTGGTACATTCCATAGGGTGGTGACTACATGTTATCTAAAGGCTTCTCTTTTTTATTTTAATGAGGCTGAAAATTCAAGATTTGTTTTGAACTTTGTAAGCAAAAGATAACTCAAAAAGTTTTAAGTAAAGGAAAAAGGAGAAACTTCTAACTACAACTAACCACGAGAATACATAAGGAATGACGTTTCAAATATTCTCAAATTCCATCTTGTAATGAGAATGATTAATGTAACTAAATTCTTTTTGTTGTGATGTTTTCTATGATATTTATGAAAATTAATGATTAACAGATACTGTCCATCTGTAGCCATAGCAGAGATTCTCAACTCTGGCCATACAATTGAACTACCCGGGAAGCATTTAAAACATAGAGTTGTCCAAGACTCGGTCCAGTATAATTAAGTCGCTGTTTACTAGGAATGGGGAAAACACTTTATTTTTACAAAGCTTCCCAGATGATTTAATGTGCAGGAAGGGTTGAGAACCACTGGCCTGTACTTTGAATTCAATCTGCCTATACTAATGAAATTGGATAATTTCATTAACACAGTTTTTTTTTTTAAGAGAAACTCTTACTGTTCTTTTTGAGTTTTTACCATGGTCATTGTCAGTATTCTAAATGTCCTGTGCTTTGTGTTTTGAATGATCTATTCTCTAAACAATTATCCTTTGATTTATCAGGTCTCTCAAGCTATTGCCACTTGGGGATAACATTACATAAATTATTTTGATCCAAATATCATATCTCTAACTTAGAGGAGATCGAAGACATTGGAAACAATTACTTTACTGTGTAGGGATTGTGGGGATGTTAATGGATGAAGCTGAGCCATCTGAAAAACAAGATTAATTTTAAAAGCTGCAAACTTGTTTTTGTAACTCTGCATCATATCCATGGCTCCCAATTTTCACCTGAATTTCTTAGTTTAGAAGTGTGAAGCTTTCTTAGGGTTTAAGTGGGATAGTCATGCAGCCCATGTCATAATAACAGAAGTTCCAGCCAACTGAATGATACCGCCTTAGAAGTCTCTTAATGCTAGGTTGTGGAGCCAACACTTAGGAACCATTTATTCATCGTGACGAAAGGACTGATTCCTTGATTGCTTATCCCATTTTTATAATCAGGAAAAATCAGATTCTACTTTTTCCTCAAATTTCTTCTTGTAATCACTAGGGTGGCCATATCATATATCATACCAAATAGGATATTTTTGTGAGTTAATACAGGGTGCTATTAATAATTATGCCAGAACAATAGGTGGGAATTTGTACCATCCTGGGCAAACCTACCTATGCTCACCCGGGTGATCTCTCTCTTGCCCCCTAGATATAACACCTCTTTAACTATTATTCATGTATGTGTGTGTCCTTTCATTCAACAAATATCTATGGAACACTTACTGTATTTCAGTAAATGGGAATTGACCAAACAGACATATTCGCTAGCTTCAAGGGACTCAAGCAGTCGGAGATACAGACAAGTAAATGGGATTAACATGTAAAATGATAAGTGCTCTGATGGGGTTCAGGGCACCCTTAACCCAGACTTGAGAATCTAGCACAATCTCCCCAAAGGAACCCTCAACAGGATCTTCCAATAGGCCTGTATATCTGTCAATCCTCCTTCTTTAATTGGTCATCACATTCATTTCAAACCTTATCAAATTTCTAGCTCTGCCAGCCCTCAGTATGAGTAGATAACCTTTCAATAATTTGTAGAAAACATTAAAATCTTGAGTTGAGAATTTCTTGAAGTCCCTTCCAATAAGCCTATTAATTTACTTGCACCTGCCCTATCTCTTACTATTACTCTTGCTGCAGTGTAAAAGGTGACTTTTAGAAGGTCAGTCCCTCTGCTTGGATCCCATCCTCCCCTGCCTCCTTAAGGACCTCATGCTCTTAAAATTGTTTTCTTTTAGCATCCTCTCCACTAACTCCTTTCCCTGGTCCCAGGTACAACTACCTGTTCATGGCTCTTGAGTCTCAGTCTCCACACAAATATCTCCCCTGAGAACCCTAGATACCTAGCACTTCCAATCCTCATTACTCTGCTTTTTGTCTTTTTTTTCTTTTTTGAGGGCAGCATCACTGGCCCTCATATGTGGGACCCGAACCGGGGCCACTGGCTTCCCAAGCCAGCGCTTAACCACCGCGCCACTCGGCCGGCCCTGCTTTTTGTCTTTTTACCTTATCCCTTATTCCCTTCTAAAGTAGTATATGTTTCTTTATTATGATTTTGGTTCAAACTCCTTCAAATAATTCACAGGCCCTGCACTTGCTTACCTCCAGTTTCATTTTCCTCTACTGCCTCCTTCCATTCTCAACAAACTTATTTTAATTTCACAGACAGCTCAGGCTTTTCTCTTCTGCTTGAAAGTCTCTTTCCACCTATATTTATTTATTTAGCCAGTAATACAGATTTCAAATAAGCTGCCATTTCCTCCAGGAAGCTTACCCTGACCACCCGCTGCAGCCGCCAATCTGGTAATGTACCTCTCATATGAGTTTCCCATAGCACCCGTTAACTGACCCCATCATAGCACTTATTACTTTCTTAGGATGGAAACTAGAGGCTCCATGAGTACTGTCAACAGTATGTGACACATCTAGCAAAATGTCAGGCACAAAGTAGGGCTGAATACATATTTGCTGAATGAATGAATATAGCCAAGTAGAAACACCAAATAGGTAATTATATAAAGGAGGCGAGGAAAAAGGAAGAGCTAAAGGGGAATTTGAGGTTTTTAGCTTACAGGCCACTAAAGGGTGGTGCTGTTAAAAGGAGAAGGAACAGTTAAGGGGGAAGATGAGTTTGTTTTGGATATGCTGTGTATGTTGCTTGTGGGGCACCAAGGTGATAATATTTGGAAGGAAACTTGTAATGCAGGCCTGAGCTGTAAGAACAGGTCAGGGCTAGAGTTTTATTAGGTAATAGTGAAGCTAAAGGGTCAAGAAAGAGGAGAGTATAGAGGATTATGACAAAATAAAGAACCAGTATTAAAGGAATTGAATGAAATGAAATGAAGTGAAATGAAATGTACTGAAGTGAAGTGAAATAGGAAGTCTGGAAAGGAGAGAGAGGAAGAGTAGTCAGGGCAAGACAATAAGAAAAGGAAAGAGAAGGGCCAGCCGAGTGGCACGTTGGTTAAGAGCTGGCTTGGGATGCCAGCCGCCCTGGTTCGGATCCCACATATGAGGGCCAGTGACACTGCCCCCCCCCCAAAAAAAAAAAAGGAAAGAGAAAAGCAATATCAAGGAAACTAAAGGAGGCAAAAATGTGAAAAAGGAAAGGCTGGTCAGGAAAATAAAAAACTGCAGAGATGCCCAATGACAAGGGTTTCTCAGCCTCTGCACTGCTGCCATTTTGGATAGATAATTCTTCATTGCGGGGGGACATCCTGTCATTGTACAATGTTTAGCAGATCCTTCGTCTCTACCCATTAGATGCCAGTGGCACCTCCATTTCTAGTAGTGATAACCCAAAATGTCAAATGCCCCTGCAATGACACAACAGACACTCAATATAGTCATGAAATAAATTAAGTTAGCCAGAAGCTATACAGGGTGTTCCAGGTTGTATTGTTATTTGTTATTCCTGAATTATCTGTGTTTCTTATCAGAATTAATCAAATGAAGTAAAGACCTGGTACATTTTATATACAGACACACTATATCAACTCATTGTAGAGGTCCTTTTTTTCCTCACTTTTGAGTGTGTAGCTATTCATTTTTCTGTGGTTTAGAATTATTTTTAATTCTTTTTTTTTTAAGTGAGAGAACTCTGAAATCATTGGCTACATTTATGGCACAATGTAAACATTTGTACTAGTAGTGAAAAGTGGAAATATATGGTGATGGAAGGAGAACTGACTCTGGGTGGTGAACACACAATGTGATATACAGATGATATATTACAGAATTGTACACCTGAAACCTGTGTAACTTTACTAACAATTGTCACCCCAATAAACTTTAATTTAAAAAAAAATTGGTAATCAGGGTAGACAGAGTATAGATAGATATAGAAATCTGTTTATGGGAGAGATTCCCAGCTAAGATTTTATCACATTCTGAGATATAATAAAATACATCAAGAATTATTAAATTTTCAAGACCAAATTAATTTAAATTAGTTTTAGGTTTAAAAAAAATAATTTAGGAATTAGATAGTAGAGATATAGCAAAATCAAATAAACATCATGTACATTACATTTTCATATACTTAGAAATGTACATATAGATTTACGCAAGTATAATATATAACAAGTGTTTTTCTTGATAGAGCACATTTAGAAAATAACATCACAATTGCAAATTTTTCTTTATATTAAAAAAATGACTTACATCCTGGAGATATTGGGAAGATTTGAAAATGCACGACTGGGAATGGTTTTCAGATGAGTCTCTATAAACTTCCTGTGAAAATAAGGTACACAATTAGAGTTTTAATCATTAAACCTTTCTAATGACTCACCTTAATTATGCAGAACACATTATCAGAAGCATCATGGTCCTTAGGATATATATTTCATCATATGTAATCAACAAAATAATACTGGATGAAAAAACAATTTTTTCCCCAATAAAACAAGAATTGAGAGATCAACTGCAGAAAATAAATCTTCATACTTCATCTTTGAATTAGCAGCACACTAATATGCCATCATATTCAATTTTTTAGCTAAAGGGCAACATAATGTATGCATTGGTTCATTAAGACGACAGAATTCATATCATGCACTTTTCAGTGGAAATGTCTTGGAATACATATTAAGAGAATTAAGGGTATCTGACATATCTTAAAGATGAAAAATAGTGTATGGTTGCAATCTTTTGGCCTGAGCAAAGGTCTCTTCAACTATTACCTACATCATCAAATCATCTATCTGCTGCAGTTTAGAAATAACTGACAAGAGCTAATTCTTCTCAAGATTGTGACATCTTGCATATGCAACTTAAAGGTGGTGGCTTTTCTCCCAGTTTGCTTTTTTGGATACTTTTCAGAAGTCTGAAACTGTTTTCCTTATAGATAATGAGGCATCTTCATGCATTCCAGTATGTCTCTCCATTTAAGTGCTCATTTTTTTTTACTTCCTTTCTTTCTATAGCAACTGCTTGAATAGAGCCCTTTATGGAAAAAGGTGTACCTACTGTCCTAACTCACTTCTCAAAAAAGGTAACGCTTCACCATGCTTATCATCTTCTCCATGGGTCTATTCTTGATGTTTAAATATTGGTAATCACATGTGGTGTCCATTTACTTATTTGAAAAGAGTAGACTAAAACTGTGTCATTTTTCTTCTAGGCTGCAAGGTTGTTTCTCAAACAACAATCTATTTCTTTCATCTAGGCATTCTTTGAACTACTAATTTTTTCAGGGATTGAATTATATTTAGAACTTCTGTTTTCCGGTTCCGCTTGTCAGGAGCCCAGAAGTCGCCCCTTTGTCCTAACAATAAGTAAAAAGCTGAACAGACAAAAAAAAAAACCCAACTCTTCTTGGATCCATTAGAGAGGGGATGATATAGGGCAAACCACTGTCCCCAGAATTGGAGAGACAGGAGAATACACGGAGTCCGGCTCGCTAGACCAGAGACTCATGAGTGGAAGCATACAGGGCACCGGGTGCCAGGGTAGGAAAGCCTGAACAGTGATTGAGGAATCGCTGGAGAGCAATGTGTGGACAGCTCTGATAGTTAAAAACTCCAGGGACACCCAGTCATAGAGGGACCTCCACAATTTTGTGAGATTTACCTCCAGGAATTTGACCAGGTTCCAATAGTAAACATCAGAGAAAAATTCTTGTGCTTCTAGCAAAGAGAGGGGAAAACAAACTATTTGGAAATACACCTTATTAGTTCTTAATAAGGCCTGCCCTCAGGGGAAACTAGTTAATCAAATCCTAACTGTCCTGGGGAAGGGAAATAGCCCACTCTAGCCATCCTGTCCTACCCAAGGGAGAAGCAACCTGAGAAACACTTGTGAAGTCCACAGTCCAGAGGCATAGGTTCACTAAAAGATGAAGAGCTAACCATAGGACTACACACGCTTCCCCTCCCCCTTACCTCCCCACCGCATCACTGAAGGCTTTTGACAGCAGTTCCTTTTACTTGGTATATCCTGTCTGCCTGTCAAGAATTAATCTGTAACTTGCCAAATTAAAACATCAGTATGGTCAAATTCATTTATAAAAGGACTTATTAACTTGGAGGGGGTGATGCCAATGACAAAAAGGTAGGTTGTCATTCCTTTGCAGCCCTTCATATTTCAGCATGAAATCCAACATTGCCTTAACACGATTTCAGAAATTCAGGTTCCATAATTTACCTGCCCTCCCTCACAGGTCCCCCATTTACATTCCCTTAACTGGATTGATTTAAAAGCCTGTTGATTCAGGTCTAACATTCTCAAGTTACAAAGATATGAGAATAACAAGTCATTTGACTGAAATCTCCGAGTAAAATTGGGCCATTCCAAAGGAAAACAAAGGATAAGATATACACACACCTGTTGGGTATCATTCAAGGATAGAGTTTCTTCAGCTCAAAGATAGTCTTACTTAAAGATCTTGTCCTCAGGCATGATCTTGAAGGGCATACTTATTGTAAGATTGCACACACTGCTTGTAGGTAGTGTGGACCTAATTTATAACTTTAGTTGGCTAAAAATTTGGGGTTTATTCTGTGTTCAAAACTAAATAGCAGGGGGGGCTGATTAGTTCAGGTGGTTAAAGCACAGGCTCATAACACCAAGGTTGCAGATTCAATTCCCACATGGGCCAAGGAGCTGACCCCTCCACAACTAGATTAAAGGCAATGACTTGATTTGGAGCTGATGGGTCCTGGAAAAACACATTGTTCCCCAATAAAATTTCTTAAAAAAGAAAAAGAAAAATTAAATAGCATATATTTAATTAAAAAGAAAATTAGAGTAAGGCTACAATAGTTTCTAAGAAGTTTGACTTGGAACAGAAATAGCATCTAAATGCAGTTTAATAGACTATGGATTAAAGTTTCAAATAATGTCTAGATCCTTTCCCATTATATGAATTTCTGAAATACATAACATATTTCTTGAATTCCCTCTTTCTCTTTCATACATATAAACATATGCACACTTTAAGTTAGAACAGAGATCTTTCTCCTACTACTGAGTTGCAATACACTATTCCAAAATATGTCACCTTGGAATATTAAATATTTTAAGCTGGAGGAATCTGAGAAATGACAGATGCAGGAAGGACTCTCTGACCCTCCTTCTCCCCTGAAGCAAGACCTAAGTGCGAGGCGCCCTCCCTATACCTGGAGGAAAAGAGCATCCTTATATGTCTGAAGATACTCAGGAATCTAAACTTAGAGACCTTGCGAAGTTTTTGCAGTTTACTAACCTTAGCTCATACCCATTTGTCCTATCACATTTTTCCATGTCTTTCCAGGGTTCATCCAACTAGCTTAAAAAATGCTCAGGTTTAATTACTTCTTCAGATCTTCATGAAGACTTCCATGTGACATAAAACTTATATTACACAAAATTATATGCTTTTTTCTTGTAAATCTATCTTTTGTAACAAAATCCCAGCTAATAAGCTACAAGGGTAGAAGGAAAAACATTTTTCTTTTCCTCCCCTATAGTTTCTGGTGACCAGGATGGGATAGTAAAAGGCTGGTGAAAGGGAAGAGTTCTTACTATGCCAGTTTTGTGGATCTTTCTTAGTGCTTAGTCTAGAGAGGAAAATTAAAAAAATTTTCTCTTTGCCTCTTCCTTTTCAAATTCAGATTAGTAGAAAAAAAGATTGTAAGAATTAGTTGTTTGGATTGTGTGGCTTGTGAATTTGGTTGAGAGTACCCATTGCTTATTGTTGATCCTCTCTCTCCCAGGGATGGCTACTGCTTTCCTGTTTGTTCTCTTTTGTGTCTTGAGAGTTTTGTGTAGCTTTCCACCTGCCATGGTGTGTGGGCTGTCAGTTACCTTTTAATAATCCACCTAAGAAACAAAGATGCTATGCTTTATTAAAATAACTTCCTGTGCTTCATGTTGGCTTTATAAGGTCTTTTGATTACTTAAGAAAACCTAATCTTCTTAATATTAAAAGGGTTTTGTTAGCAGTTTTGTAACTTTCTGTATTTGCCTTCAAAATCTTTTATTGTCCCCTTAGTTAAATAGATGACCAAGATCTGATTTAATCAAGTATTCGCACCTTTTGACATTTTTGACAAACTTCCCCAAATCAAATTCTAAATAAAATCTTATTGACTTTGAACTAACTTTGACATTTCCCAGAGCGTCCCCGAAAAGCAGATTTAGAAAGAGTTTATATGATCAATCACTTTTCTTGCTGCACTTATGTAACTCATTAAGCCAAGTTTAATAAGACTAGACTTATTTTTGCAAATAAAAACAGTCTTTGATTATCTTTGGTAGGAGGAGTGTTTATGTCAACCTGTTTCTCTTTTTGTCGCTCCATCTAGTAGCAAGCTGCTGGATCATTTTCCATTGTCTGCATTTTCAAAGGGAGAACTTTTATTCCAAGAATCTTGTAACATTTTAGTTACTACCTTAAAAGCAGATGGCAGAGAAAAAAAAGCAAACAGTTGTGATTATGTGGCCAATATATTTTATGTTACTTTCAGAATACATTTGAATATTTGTGAAAAGGAAAAATACTTAATATCTAGGTATATTTAGATATATATTCTTTGGACAAAAAAACAGAAAAACTTCTGGTATACTATTGTCCAAAAAATTAGTATCAAAATAGTATTTGTTTCATATGAAAAGAAGATAGTGAAGAGACTCTGATTTTTATTTGCCTTAGATGGTTCAAAATAAGACGGCAATAATTATTCTCTCTAAAATATAATGAAAAAAACCAAAACTCAGAAAACTTACCTCATATGAATAGTACCAGTATTTACTATTACTGACTAAGGCATCACCAGGAAAAAAAGTTTACGGCTATGGTTTCATATCCTAAGTGAGTATGTACATTTAATAATTAAACAAGTTGGCTTTAGGATATAGAAATTACAAGGGAGAATAAATATTTAAGTTAATGATGAATTTAATTTATTTTTTCTAAGACTTATTTAACCAAGAATGATCAGTAAGACTATGATGTAGTCAAATATTTCCTTTGAGCCTTGCTGAGGCAAGATTTATGTTTCTCAAATGTCTGCATTTAGAAGATTTAATGCACAAATAGAAATGCATGACTGACTAACTTGCAGATTTTGCAAACTAGGATCCAGTCTTAAGCATTGTCTTTTTTTTTTTTTGGCAGTAGCAGTGGGGGAGGGAAATCTGGTGAGTGCTAGTAAAGCGAGCAGACAGTTCGTTGTTCCAACAAGAACAATTTGTGCAATTAAAGTTTTCACAGTAATCTTGCATGATAGTAGGCTCATTGCAGTGAAATTTTATTAACATGTAAATCCAATCCACATTCCAACATGCTGTTTCTTATGAGATATCTGAAAACATAAATTCATGGTTTGTGTGTATATGTGCAAAAGCAAGTGTGGGTTTTCATTCATGCTGCACGTGTCCCATGATAGTCCCTACTTGATAAAGAATGTGCAGTATGAATGGATGGGCGTGACTGGATTTTACTGAGTTGAGAAGTCTGGCTGACCTTCTTTGGCACAGCTAAGCTTATGTGGTCCAGAAGGACCCAAACTTCCCATTCATGCATCACATCTTTGGTTTCTTGGCAATCAGACTGAGACTATTTTGTGATTCTGCATCAAGCTTGAAATGTCATCTACATTTCAAAGGCCACCTTTTATTTTAAATACCTGTGTCAATCAATCAACCAATGTTTCACGGAGATGTGCCAAGTTTATGACATTAAACTAGTCAATGTGACCATAGAAAGTACTGGTAGTAGAAAAAGAGGGAATGGGTGAAAATAATCCAGATACTTATATATGGTGAAGTTGTGTATTATAAACAGGATGTTATTGATATAAAATCTTAATGTGATATTTATAATTTGCCCAATGTTTTCCACTTTACTTGAGAAGAAATTCTCACTGGTGAATTTGTTTTACCATTGTGCAATTTTTTCAGTACTTTGTGGTGAGTTGTGAGAGAGCATGACAAGCACAGGGATTAAAATCAGGGCTGTAGACCCAGAAGGATCATGCAGTTAAACATTTAGACTCTCCATATAGACTATATTCTCAACAATGAGAGAATTTTTTAAATTTTAACAAAGAGCAGGGGCTTCAATACAGCAGTGGGCTATTTTTACCTGCTCTTAGGGAACAAACTGACTTTGTGAAAGAAGTCAGCTTCTGGGGATTTTCGATAATTTGAGGGCAAGATGGAGAGATGATTAAGCAAACTGTATTTCTTTTTCCAATGCCCTGGAAATAAGACATTTGAAGTAGGTATTTTGCATTCATGAAATTACTCCTTAGAGTTCTAGCTTCCCTAACTATTCAGAAACATGAAATGAGTTTGGATTTATGTTTTCATTTATACAGTGATAGTAATGGCTCAAAAATAAATTATAACATAAAAGAGATTGTGTTAACTTACTTTATTTTCTTTCAGAATATATACTTGGAAAAAAGGAAGACACTGTAATTGGACTGTTTTCTTTTATTACCCTAAAAAACATTTAAAATGTATTTAATCTTTAGACATGTATTTGGTTTCTCTGATAGTTTCATTTGGATCCTTTAACTCGTATGCATGTTAAACTCAACATTTCAAAGTATTCAGATTAACCAAAAAACTACTATTAGTTCACTGCAATTTGCAACCATCTTCCTATTCTTTGGATTATTTGTAAAATTGTTCCCTCACTTCAAATATGAGCAAAACAAACCTGAATAGGCTCATTCTGTTAGCAAGAAATTAAATAGATAGATAGATAGATATAGATAGATAGATAGATAGATAGATACATACATACATACATACATACATACATACATACATTGTAATGTCCAAACATAAGGGATTGATTCAATAAATTATGGTACAGTCACTAAATGAAATATTCTGCCATTAAAATTTATCTAGAAGATGCATGGAAAGAATATGAGATGTTTAAAATGTAATAATTGATTAAAAAAGCATCAGTTACAAAAGAGTACATACATTGTAAAACTGTTTTACATAAGTTGCACAAGAAAACTTCTAAATAGATGTACAAGAAAATATTAGTGGAAGTTTTTAGGGAGTGGGGTTAGAGTTATTTAAATTTTTCTTTTTGTGTTCTGTGCTTTCTAATTTGTCTACAAAAAACCATGTATTTCATTTGAAATCAAAGGAAAGTTATTAACTATTTTAAAAGTGTGGATAGGTAGAACAGGGTTGGATCAATATTATTCATAAGTATGAGTGTGCTCTATAGTTCTAGAAAAATCATTTTTTTCATTAAAAGGTCAAATGTATGGCAGTTAGGTACTGGGGACAGTGGAACGAGAAAATACTGGTTCTTTCAACCAAGTATAGTTTACAATCATTTCCTATTGACAAGCCTCTTGATTAAAACAAAAAAGATAATAAAGCAATGTACATATTTCCTCCAGACAGTCCTCTCAATTCAAAAAATAATAAGAATGAAACCACATGATTTTCCATTGAATGAAGTAGGCTAAGTAGATAGAAAATCCAATGCATCTGTATCTGGGAGGTCATATTCAGATAGTTCCAGTCAGAATGGAGTTATTTTATTAGAATAGAATTAGAAGCACTGTTCAGTAAAGTTCTTTGTTGAGTGAAGCCATTGGATGTAGAAAAGCTAGTTTCACAAAACAAAAACATCATTGGTAAAAAGAATTTAATTAACATTTATCTTGCATCATGAGTTTTAAGTAGTGCTTCTATGTGTCAATCCATTGAGAGGTAAAAGGATTACTAACAAAACATTTCATCCCATATCATAATTAAAGTAGAATTTACTTTCTGTAAAATTCAGTGTAAAAATTTCAGATTTTTAAAGAAAATGTATTTTGACATGATAATCTGGAGAGCTCTAACCTTGAGGTGAAAAATGAATTTTACTAAAAGCAATACAATTTTTTTTTTCTGAAATTAAGTATAGGATCAGTTTTCTTTGGTATTTTAGCCAAAATACCAGGCCAAAAAAAAAGCAAAACAAAAACAAACAAACACTTGGTTTAGTCTGTTTAGACATCAGAGAGCAGTCAATTGAAAGTTCCCTGTGAAAGTGATGTTTTTTTCCTGAAAGGCTCTTGAAGGTTCACACTGGAATGTCATTGAACTTGTTTTTTTCAGTTTGTATCAGCCATTCTCAACTGTCCTCTTTGCTTCAATAAGTATGCTCCAATAATTGTAGGTACTGTTTCCAGAGCCTATCGACATCATTCCTTACACATCACTGGGGTGCTTTATATGACAAAACAGGCTTTATGCAGGACTCTAACCAAACCCAATATCATTCTCAGCACATCCAGCCCATACTGTAGTCCAAAGTACAGTGTGAAGTAATTACACAATATAAAATTATTTGGAGGCAGTGCTGGTGAATTATTTTTATAGTCTCGAGACTTGGAAATTCCAGACAATGTTGGGCAGTCTCAACAAACTATGTAATAGACAACTGGCAAGGATGCAGAGGCCCTGGTATATTTTTTTTAAGAAAAGCCAAGTTATTATTTTACCTTCTTTTCTTTAGAAAAATGTCAAATGTTTTGATTGATTCATAGGCCCCAAGTAGCCAAACTTAGAACAGTTGTCCAGAATGGCCACACTCATTCCTACCACTTAGTACAGAAAATTTTTATTTCCATGAATCAAACATAAAGAGACTTCGATTGATTTGGGTTTTACCTTATCAACACATATTTTCTCTCCATCATAATCATAAATAATAGCTACTATTCAAGAATACTTCTATGTCCTAGGCTCTGTGGTAATATTGTTACATGTATTTTCTCATTTAATTGTTACACTGATATGGAGTTGTACCACAATGATCTTTATCTTATAGGGTAGGAAAATGAAATTTAGAAAGGTTAAGTAATTTGTTCAAGGACTGCAAGACTACACACACACACACACACACACACACACTCTCACACAACTCAAATCTGAACCATTTTGTCATACTGCTTCTCTGAATATATTTTATATTTAATAATACCCATGACTATTCATGACTATTATATATCAGAAGGCTATAAAGAGACTGTAGAGGATTTAGATGAAGAACTGTAATAATCCAAATAGTTCTCCCTCATTCCTCTTTCTTCCTTCTTATGCCAATGGTCTGCCAAACTCTGGCTTAAAAATACAATTGAAAAGCTAATACATATAATCCTCAAAAATAAATCATAGAAGAGTTTGATAACATTGAACAAAATGAGATGGAGATGAATATATATATATAATTCCCCAAATATTCCTATAGCCAAAATAAGGAATTCTTTCTCAAAAATATGAAAATAAAGTTTTTAAATAGAAAAAGTAAATGGAATAACTCTGGGACAATAACAACATGCCTTTATCATGATTTTTAATTCTGTTAAGTTTATCAGATAATTCAGGTCTTCTATTTCTTCTTGTGTCAGTTTTGGTAAGTTGTATTTTTTTCCTAGAAATGTGTTCATTTTATCTAAAATTTCAAATTTAGGAGCAAACAGTTGTTAATAATATCTTTAAATTATATTATGATTATTTTTAAAGTACCTGTGGGCTCTATAGTGATATATACCTTTTCATTTCTGATTCTTTTTCCTCAATGAGCTTCACCAGAGGCTTATCAATTTTATTAGTCTTTTCAAAGAATCCAATTTAGTTTTTTTTAAAAAATCTCTATTAAATTTAAAAAATTTGTTCCTTGATAATTCATTATCTCAAACGCCTGTACATCCATTTCCATTGCTGTTATTTCTCTTGATTTTTACTACATCTTCTCTTCTCATTTGTCTGGTTATTTTTTATTGTGTGCAGAACATTGTATATGAAAAATATGTTGAAATAATTTGAGGACTACAATTATCTTCCTCCAGGGAAGATTTACATTTGCCTTTGTAAGTGGTTAGGGGTACCAACAATTTTAAATTACCTTAATCCAATTATAGGGACTGAGATGATTTGAAACTACTTTAGACCCAAGTTTTTTTCTAGTTACTTGTAGGTGGAGCACTTTGGGATCCCAACTCAATGTGTGGGGTTTTACCAGAGATCACCCTTTACCAGAATTTATATTAGTTTTTTGTTTGTTTGTTTGCCATTTAGCCTTATGGGCCTGCCAAAACCTCTGCTCAACTTCCCCTTGAACTACCTCTTCCAAAATCATCAGCCACTTCTAGGATTCACCTCTCTGGGTTTTCATTTCCTCCTGTTTGTTTAATAATTCTTTACTATTGTGGTGGCTGTGAGATTAAAACAACTTTTTTTTTTTTTTTCTTAAACTGAGCCATCCTGCCACCTGTTGGTAGCTCAGCGGCTGGTCAGCTTGGGGCTGGAATCCAACTGGCAATCCTGTTGCTCAGAGCTCACACTCTTGAGCGAGCTCTTAACCAACTGAGCCACTCAGCCGGCCCCTAAAACAATTTTTTTTTTATCTTGCTTTGCTAATATTTACCATTGGTTTGTGATTTCTTAGGTTGTTTTTTGCATGTGTGCATATTTCTTTCCTATAATATGGAAGATTTATGGTTCAATTTTAGATCTACTAATTTTCTTGTCACCTTGTAAAATATAACATTATATAATATTGTAAGTTCTCTCATTATTTAACTGGTATCTAATAATTCCCCACTCTGAATAATAATATTTTTAGAATACTTTGTTTCTTTTACCTTCTCCTTGCTTGTCTTTTCTGCTATACTTATTTTGTTTAGTTTGTATTTGATCTTAGATCATCCTTAAACACTAAACTTTGAAAATGAGGAAATGAGTACACTTGAACTATCTCCCATCTTCTTTTCCCTCTAGATCCTGATTTTTGTTATATTATTTCTGCAGAGTAATAATTTATTATATTTATAATCTGTTCTATAACCATAATTCACCAAAATTATTTTAACCTTAGTTCTACATATGAAAAGACTCAATGCTTACAGCTTATCACAGTTAATAATTTATATCTTGATTGACTTAAGTTTGCTAATTTTTTTAAAAAAACTCATATAGTCTGTATTTTCCTAAGTTCTTGCATATTTGAAAAAGTTATTGTATATATGAACAGTGAATAAAGGTGCCTAAAGTGTCTGAGTATACAATTTTGGGGTCATACTTTATTTTTCTGAGAAATTTTCAGGCATGACTTTATTCTTCCTAGCACTAAATGTGGAAAAGTTTGAGGCCACCTTAATTATTTTGTTTTTAGGATGAGCTCTTTATCCATCTCTGGATACTCTTCGGTTCCTTCTTTTTCTTTGAATTCCATTAACTTTACTAGTTATTTGTAAATATTTATGTCTGCTGGAATACTATGTATCCTTTAATTCTATACATTCAAGGCTTTTTTTATTTCAGGAGGATTTTTTTATTAAATGTATTGGGTGACATTGGTTAGTATTTGGATATTTTTTGCTCCATTTGATCTGTATTTTATTTATTTATTTTTTAAAATTAATTTCAAGTGTACAAAACAATGCAATAGTTATACTTTTCACCCCTCACAAAGTGACAACCCCGTCCTCCAATCCACCCCCCCATATCATACATATCTATTACAATTCCATTGACTCCATTCCCCACACTATACTCTATATCCCATGACTATATATATATATATATATAAAATTATAGTTGACATACAATATTATTAATAATGATCTGTATTTTAAAACATGTGTTGCACCTGTTGGATTTCCTTCTTCGTAATTTTTCACCTCTCCAGATTTTATTCTTTTCTATTTCAATTTGCTCTCTTTTCCCAAGCTGTCTTGAATGTCTTGGCTTTTATTTTATTTTATTTTATTTTATTTTATTTTATTTTATTTTATTTTATTTTAGCTGAGCCATCCTGCCACCTGTTGGCAGCTTAGCGGCAACTCAGCTCAGGCTGGCATCGAACTGCTGTTGCTCAGAGCTCAGCTCTCACCCTTGAGCGAGCTCTTAACCAACTGAGCCACTCAGCCGGCCCTGTCTTGGCTTATTTTAGCATTAGCAGTAGTACTATCGAAGGCTTTATTTCTGTGATAATCTTATTTTTCTCTTTCACATCTATCCCAAGATCTGCTGACTAATTCTCATAAAAATCTATGCTGCCTTGTGCTTTGTTCCTTGAGATTGTCTGTCTCAGTTTTGAAGTCTTAATTTGGAAATGCTATTTTATTTATCAATAATTTATTTTTTATGAACTCACAGACAATTCTTTGGTAACAAGTTTTATTTACTCTACAGCAATAACAATATTTTGGTGGGTGTTTTTTCCATGATTTTTATATGTTCTGTTTCTTTTCTCCTTTAATTGATGATGGTTTCTTTGCATAATTCCTATGCTAATTCTTTTTTGATAACAAAGGGATTTTCTCAGGATATGGCAGAATGTATAAGAATACGTGAAGGGTCAAAGTGGTAGTCTGGGATGGTAGGAAAATTTTTCAGTTCACATCAAGATCTCCAATAATATGGGGTTGTGTGTGTGTGTGTGTGTGTGTGTGTGTGTGTGTGCATGTGCACGCAAGCACACACGCACACATTAATGTAGTGGTTTAGCCATAACCTCTCCATCCATTCAATCATCCATCCATCCATCCATCCATCCATCCATCCATCCATCCATCCAATAAATATTTATTATGTACTGATTCTGTGTTAGGTACAACTCTAGGTTTGGAACATATAGCAATTAATAAATCAGAAAAAAAGTCCACAGAGTTTACATTCTGTAGAGGATAAAAATTGATAGCCTCAGGCTGCTTATCATTCAGTTTCTCATCTGGTTCACCAAACAGAAAGATAATTCTTGTTGACTTAGCTTGTCTGCAAAAAAAAATGTTCTCATTCATTGATCATCACATCTCTCACCACTGCAGGGTATCTTGTGTATTCTCAGGAACTCCTTGAGTGCACCCATCTTGTTCTATGCATGTCTTCTCTCTTGGGATGTGCTACCTTCTTCAGAGAACTCTGCCCTTTCAATCTCTGATCCCTAGCACCTCCCTTCTTTTAGTTTATTCCCTTCCTCTAGTCAATTTTCACTGTACTTGATAGCTGTTCTTCATGTATGTTATGGTTCAAGTTATTGAGGATTTTCTAACAATCACCAACAAGAATGTCTGTTGCTAATTTTCTTGTTGATTTTGATTGGTTTCCAGAGGGCAGGATAGGCTCTAGATATCTTTACTATCCTGAAACTAAACATTACATCTTTTCACTTCTAAAGGGAGAGAACTTGAGCCTAGAAAGATTCAGTGATTTGGTCAAGGTATCACATATAATTTATAATAAGAATCCAGCACTAGAACTCAAGTGTCTGGACTCTCAGTTCAATGTCCGTTGCATTATATTTTATTTTATGTAAAAGACACATAAATATTAAATAAACAAACCAATATTATGGATTTATTAATTTAAAAAATCAGATTTTTCCAAACCTAACTTTCTACCTTTTGCCCCAGTAAGAACACAACTATATATTTCTACTGATTTACCTATTGTTTTAGTCTGAGTTCTCCAGAAACAGACTCAATAGGATGTATGTGTACATAGAGAGATTTAGTGTAAGGAATTGGCTCCTGTGATTGCAGAGGCTGAGAAGTACCAAGATGAGCAGTTGGCAAGCTGGCGACTCGGGAGAGCCAACGGTATCGTGCCAGGCTGAGTCCAAAGGTCTGAGACCCAAGAAAGGCAACCTCACAAGTTCTAGCCCAAAAGCAGGCTGTCTTGAGACCCAAGCAGCTGATACTTCAGTTTGAGTCTGAAGACATGACCAGACCAGTATCTCAGCTCAGTCAGTCAGGCAGTAGATTCCTCTTACTCAGTAATAGAACATTTTTGTTTTAGTCGGGCTTTCCATTGACTGACTGAAGCCTACTCACACTAGAGAGAGCCATCTGCTTCACTCAGTCTACCCACTTAAATGTGAATCTCTCCAGAAACACTCTCACAGACGCACCCGGAGTCAGATTTGACCACATATTTGGGCACTCTGTGGCCCAGTCAAATGGACACAGAAAATGAACCATCACGTTCATACTGGTAACTGCGATTTTAAAGCCCACTTTTAAATGAAGGAATGCACTGTACCAGTTTTTGAGTAACATCAGTCCTTGAAAAGTGAGGGTGTAAACTTAGAATATAAGGTCATAATTGAAAGTGCAGCCATACATTTACTGATATTGTTATCTAGAAAATGTCTTTATTATGAGTCAGATTATACATTTCACGTACTTAAAAGTGTGCTAAATGGTTTCAATATGCTGCAAAAAGACATAGTAAAAATAAAGGGTCCAAAACAATTTTAAATCGGGCCAGCTGAGTGGCGTGTTGATTGGGAGCTTGCTTGACACACTGGCTCTGAGCAGCGGGGCCCTGGTTCGGATCCCACATGTGGGGGCCAGTGACACTGCCCTTTGTGGGTGGGGTGGTGAGCAACAGCTTCACCTGGTTGTCTCTATAGCTAGGATGGTGAACAGCAGCTCCACCTGGACCTGGGCTGCTGTGAATCCCCGGGATGGGCATAGCTGCAGCCCCTGCTGCAGTGGGCTGCCATAGGCTACAGTGAGTGGCTGGCAGCTGGTATGGGCAGCTGGCAGCTGGTGTGAGCTGCCGGGGGCCGCCATGAGGCTGTCCAGAGGCCGGCGGCCGGTCTGCTTTACCCAGGAGGAGTGCAATGATGATGCCAACATGGGCCAGTGAAGGAATGTCCTCCACAGCTGGACTGAAGAACAAAAGGACACCAACTTGTCTGTTCCCCTTTCCCGATTCCCCAATAAAAAAATCTTTAAAAAAAAAATAACAATTTTAAATCACAGATTTCTTCCCAGAGTAGCAGCACAATTAATATCATTCAACAATATTTTTGAGGTTTCAATTGTCTAACAATCAGGCTACCCGATCTCAGACATAATTTCCTTAGAGGCAGGAAAACATGATTTATTTCACTTTTCTCTCCTCCTTATCCCCCATACTGTCCTCTCTTCTGTTTCTTATTCCCCTTTTTTCCTTTCTGCCTTCCCATACTATAATTAGTAGATTTTGGGAAATCAAAAATGGAAAAAAAAACCCAGAATCTTTTTGCTCTTATCCTAGTGAGGAAGATAAGAAAGTGGAACAACTAACCTATAAGCTGATGGGATGATCTCTTCAGTACAATAGTGATTAATTCTGCTGATCATAGACTTTACCACAGAAGAGACACATAAGCTGGGCCTCAAATGTTGAACAGAGATTTATCAGTAAACAGACACATTCTAGAAGGAATTATTAAATGATATCTGAGTAACATTGCAGTCATTTAGTATATTTTTTTCTTAAGGCATTCAAGGTTGCCTTCTATGGCTGGCAACCAAATTACCCAGACTTGTATACCCACCATTCCCTGCGGTCCCAGTCCTGCTCTTTGATTCCATGGATTCACACTCCAGCTTCCAGTAACTTTCTGGACCCTCATTATTTTGATAACTTACTTGGTTATCTCTTCTTAGGCTTCTTGTCCTTGCCTCCATTTCTATTTACTTGACTCTCTGCTTGCACATTCTTGTTAAAGAAAAAAATATCAATCAAATTTGTCAATACTCAGATTAGGACCTATATAATTTCATGCTTAATATTTTATAATTTTTGTTTGGGAGTTATTAGCAAGTAGGTAATAATCAGTAAAAACTATGATAGATTGTGATTACTGTTTGTAGAATTATCAGCAATGGAGAGATTATGGATATTGCTAGAGGAATTCTTTCCCATTTGTTAGCAGCTCCCAGTAAGCTCTGAGTCCTCTGACATTACATCAAGGTATGTGCTAAGGGTAGACTTGTATCCTCACAGGTACTACTGCAGAGTACAGGTAGACAATAGCGTATAAATTAGATACTGGCCTTTGGAGCCAGACTGCCTGATTTTGTGGCCCAGCTTTGCCATGTATTAGCTGTATGATCTTAGGCAAGTTACTTGCCTCAGACCTGTCTCATGGGGATTAACATACGTAAGTATGGAACAGCGCTTGGAACATAGTAAACTCTCAATGAGTATTGGAAGCTAATTGTATTTCATATTTATTATTGTTTAAACATTAAAGGTAGTAGGTTTTGCCTTGACCTGCCGTTCTCCAAGTGTGGTTCCTGGACCAGAAGCATCAGTATGGTAAATAACTAAGCTCTGTGTTAAATAGAGGAGATAAATAAATGACCCTAAAAAATACATAGGCTAATAGGAAAGACAAGTAAGTAATTCAATAGAGGGCATTAAGTACAATTATAGACAATTGTATAATATGGAATTTGGGGTGGTCAGGCTTCCCAGAAGAAGTGACACTTGAACTAAGACGTAAATGACAAATAGAAATGTGCCCTTTGGAGAAAGACATTCTAGGCAGAGGGACAACAAGTGCAAAGGCATGGAGGCAACACAAAGTGCAGTTCATATGGTGAAATGCAGTCAGCTCAGTATGGCCAGACCAGGGGTCAGCAAACTTTTGAGATGGAAGAGCTGCCAGGGGTCAGCAAACTGCGGCTCCCAAGCCACATGCGGCTCTTTGGGTATGTCCATGTGGCTCTGAAGTAAAATTGAAAAGGAAAATAAAACTATCATAGTTTCATTTATAAAAATTTTAAAGGACATTATTCACATAATGGTGATTATGTAAAACTATATTTATGGCTCTTGAATAATTTTTAATTTGTTGTGAGGAACAGGATTGGCTCTTCCAGGGGTTGGCAAACTTTGAGACGGAACGTACCCAAAGAGCTGCATGTGGCTCATGAGCCTCAGTTTGCCGACCTCTGCGCTAGACTATAGAGTTCAAGATGGGAAATGGAGACGTAAAACTAGCCCTGGACAGTCTGTTCCAATAAATGGCATGTTATCTACTTATTCAGCATTTTGCAATTCTTCCCTTCTTTCTCTTATATGATAGAGATTCTCCAAAAATTCTGCATTCAAAAATTTCCTAGTGACTGAAGGCAACTGCAGAGGGAATCTTGACCTAACGGCTGCGGAAGTGCCAGCAGTGGCCATTTTTATGTGTGGTGTTTGTAGATTCCTTCCTCACGTACACTTTCCTACTTACCTTGACTCACTCTTTGGTGCGGAGGCCCAAACAACAGTGCATCTAAGAATTACCTAGACTATGTGTTTGAAATGCATACTCCCAGGCCCCATTTCCAGTGTTCTGATTCCACAGATTTGGAATGTCATCTGGAAACTTGGGTTTTAAGTAGGCCCGCAAGTAACTTGGATGCAAGCTATCCTGGGTCTACACTTTGAGAAATAACACTCTGGGGTACCAGGTATGGATGACTTTAGCTTAAATTGTAATGTGGGGCAGGTTTCCCTTTGTGCGCTTCCTCCCCACCTTATATACTCGAGGTGCCCTCAAGCTGCCCTTACTGGAGCCCTACTGGCGTCCCTTCAGCCATTACCCTGATGCCCAGTCCCTTTCTTCCATCATCTGAACTTTTCATCCCATAAAAACACAGAATGTTAGCAGAACAGGTTGAAAATGATAATGTGAGTAAAAGGAAGGTATTGTCCTTGGTAGTTTGCCTCAGTAACCCCCAGGTGCCCTCAGCATTCCATTGAGGGTCAAAGCCTATGCTCTGTTTATTTCCTTATTCCATTGTTGTTCCCATCTTTTATGCTATTAAAATTTAATAAGGTGACATTCACATGGTAGATTTCTAACACACATCTAACACTGTAACAAACTGAAAATTCTGTCAGTCTTAAAAGCTGGTATAGTAGAAATTTAATATAAAATTTTAAATTGACAATAATTACTTCTTCCCCTCCTTTTGTTCCCCTGTACCACAAAACAGAATTCTCTATCATTTTCTCCTTGAACTATCCAACTTCTTTGCCAGCCTCAAGTTTTCAGAACTGCTTTTTAAAAGACGCTGTCTAGATGGAGTGTAGAATTTTATGGCAATAAAACTCAATGCTTATTGAAAGTTTCTCAGACAAAGGGATTTAGGTTATTTGCAGAGTCCAATTTCTACGCTTCAAAAAAATACCATGTGACTTCGAAAGATTTTGAGTTTATATCCAAACACTGATCATGACCCTAATACTCAGAACCAGACCATTTCTGTATTCCTACCACATAAACAGATTCTAAGAACTCTATCCCCAGTACTCACATCACCAGTCTATGGAATTGAAATGAAAATTAGGAGCAGGTGAAAGTTTATTTTTAGGAACATTTGATCCAAAACAAAATGAAACTTAAAAGCATAAATTCTGCTCTTCCTGATACTCTGGTTTCTCCCTGTCATTACAATTGCCCAAACTATCTGTGTGAGGAACCAGGTCCTTGGGAAGCTTTTAGGAAATAACTTTTTGAGATTGTGTTCCCCTAATGCACCGTGACTAATAGCTGTAGAAAGTTTGACTGGGTCTCCAAGTCGTTTTATGCCTCCTTCTTGGTGTGGGAATTCTACGACCAAGTCCGTTAGCCTCAGTTTGGTTGCCAACCTTGTTCTCTTCCAATAAAATTGTGGCAATTAGAGCATGTTAAAGAGTCTAGTAGCATTAACTGTGTGGTGCCTTTGTTCAATCAAACCTTTAGGGCTTGTACTGACAAGTTCAGGGGGTACTAAGGATGAGATGAGGAGAAGGGAGGAAGTGGAGAAGGAATCTATTGAAGGCTATGTTTTCAGGCACTCTGGTGTGTATATTATTTTATTTATTCTCCTTTCAATCCCCTAGACACAAACTAACTCCCCACCCCCATTCTGGACTCTGACTCACAACTGAAAGATATTTGTTATTTAGCACCATGGGAATCGGCCAGGAGACCTCTAAAGTCATGGACTGGCTGCTGATACCCAGAAGCCACTCTCTCTGGTCTGACCCTTATGCTCACTCAGATCATCTGGTTTCCTCCTGGGGAGGAAAACACTTCCATAAAGGCAGACCTCTAGGAGGGCTCTAAGGAGGACCATCCCTGATATTGATTTCATTCCTCTTCATGGCTGCAAGCAAAGGAAAAACTGGTCCTTCTCACAGGAAGGCTGGGGACCCTGATATAGAGCAGATTTCTGACTGGCTTTTGGACTGAAAGAACTGAACGAGATATTTTTAGAAATGTTTATTTATTGCTATTAAAATTTAATAAGGTGACATTCACATGCTAGAAATGTTTTAGAAATGTTTATTTCTCAAATTACGATGAATTTTACAGACCCATCTCTCACAGGTATGTATATCCATTTTAATCCTAAATGAAGTATTAGTACACATGTTTTTCCACAAATCATTCTATGAGTGCAAATAACCCCTCAAACATCATGACCCACAAGACTAACACATGAAAATGCTTTTGTCAAGAATTAGGATTATACTGTATCCCAAATCAAGCCAAGTAAACATAGATGATGCAAGACCACTAAGCAATGTTTTTTCAGACTCTAAAAGGGAAGAGTAGGGCCAGCTGATTGGCGCACTGGTTAAGAGCTTGTTTTGGGATGCCTGCGGCCCTGGTTCGGATCCCACATATGAGGGCCAGTGACACTGCCCTCTACAGCTAACAACAGCTCCACCTGGAGCTGGGCTCTGCGAGCCCCGAGAAGGTGTATGCTGCAGCCCCTGCTGCAGTGGGCTGCCACAGGCTACAGTGAGTGGCCGGCAGTCAGCGTGAGCGGCTGGCAGCCAGCATGAGCTGCCAATAGCCGCAGTGAGCCACCATCCAGAGGCCGGTGACCGAGCTGCCTCATCCGGGAAGAGCACAATGACAATACCAACATGGGCCAGTGAAGCAACGTCCTCCACAACTAGACTGAAGAACAAAAGGACAGCAACTTGTCTGTTCCCCTTCCCCGATTCCCCAATGCTGTTCCCCTCCCCCAATTCCCCAATAAAATCTTAAAAAAAAAAGGGAAGAGTAAATATCACTCCTTGGGCCATGTGTGTGGTCCAGTATGAAGAGTAAGCTTTGGAGGGTAGAATATAAGCTCCCTGGCTGTGAAGTGCAGGCCAGTCACTAATCTCCCAGGAAGTCACAGTACACAGTGTCATGAGAACTTCCTCACACAGCCCCTGATTCATAACAGAGTATAGTGAACAATAAAGAGTGGCTATAAATTTTCATTGGCTTGAAAACTCCTAGAAGACAGGGCATGTATATTTATCTTTGTAGCAACAATATCTATCACAATGGTGCTTATCTAATCCTATATAAACATGTTCATCAGGGAAAAAAAAAAACAACACCTCAATGTCTCCACAATCTTGTATACCTGTTAAGATTCACCTTGTAAGAGCTACATAAGAAAAAAGTCTTAATTCACATTTTTTCAGGGGTCTTTTCAATGTCATTGAAACAAAGAAATAAACTTTTTTTCTAGCAGTTACTACATATGACTAAAAATTCTAATTACTATTTCTTTTTGCCCTTAATTATCATACCATAATTTTAAAACTTGATAAACTAATATAAAAGCTGGTTCTTTGAAAAAAACTACTAAAGTAGACGAAGCAAAATTGACCAGGGAAAAGAAGGGAAAAAATAATACATAATTATAGTATTAGGAATGAAAAAGAAGCTACAAATGCTGCTGTACAGATTTATAAAAATAACTGAAAAGACTCTGAATATAAATCTAACATAGATAGATAGGTATTTTATATATATATTGCTTTTAGGAAGTGAAGTCCAAAGAGGTTAAGCAAGGCAGTACATGAGTGGAAGGTACCATTGTGAAGCCTGGTTATACCTCATATCGTATGAGCAGGTAATTTACCCTCTTTAATCCTTTCTACATTTATAAAATGAAGATGGTAGTGTCTGCCCTAGTTATTTCACAGGGTTATTATAACATCAGTGGAATTAATACATGCAAAAGCAATTTAATCAAAGGACTTGCTAGTAACTGTTTTGTCCAAGTCTCAGAGCTCTTTTAGGCAGAGGTCAAATTACTTAGGACTCTTGTCTGTTGTTAATTCAGTCATCTTCCTATCACTCCTAACTGACCCCAAACCCCAAAACTTCTGTGTTCCCCAGTTCCAAGGGCACAACAGTCTGATTATAATCTGTGGCATGTCATAAACGGCTTTCCTAGTCAGGGTTAGCCATCTCAAAACTGCAAATACTTGTCTCTATTATGCTGAGGGTCATGACAGGAGACCAACAGACCTTGAAAAGCAACTCTGTGAATAAATATTGATTGTGGACCAATATTATTTCTGTATATGAAGGAAAATATGTTTTTCTATTAAATATGATACTTTATACCTGCTCTCCAAAGCAATAGTTTAGGGTACAGAAAAAATTAGAACTTTTACTTAAAATTTTAAAAATTTATACTCTTCGAATTTGTTTTCGTGTGCTTGTTCTATGATTTACATGGTATATTAATACAGTAGATGTGGCTATAAAATATGCATATATATATATATATATATATATATATTTTAGAGTGCTAATTGGGAGTGTGCAAAAGAAAAAAGAAGGGTTTAGAGACCATACCATTAGTAGGCAGAAAAAAAATTGGCACCCATTGGGTGGACAAGTCTAAACTGGATTCTTGGTCTTTTTTCCCTTAATACAATAGCAGAAACAAGTAGCACATTTTCATCTCTCAGAATGTTTCCAACCTATAGGTCCTGCAACTTGTTGGTTAGGTGCCTTGCCAAATTATTAATACTTATTAATTACAAATTATTAATGTCTCTGTGCCCTGGCTCCCTCATCCTTAGAATGGGGACATAATTGTGCCCAGCGCATGCTATATTTCCAGGTAGGAGAAGGATGAGGAGGAAACCCTGAATTCACCAGGATGGAAACTCTCTTAAGAAAGAAGGCCATGTGGTGGTAAAACCTGGACTGCCCAGATTTATCTCCCCCTTGTTTGTCAGCAAATCTTAAACCTGATTTCCAGTTCCTCTGAGTTAGAACAGATCAGAGAAAAATGAGGTGCGGGCTACTGCACCAGGGCTTTATGGGGGTGAGTGGCAGGAGCTGTTGCTGAGACCAGTCTCACTGGGAGACAGAGAAGCTGGAGAAGCACGTAAGCAGGGTGGCCTGATCACCGAATTGTCTTTTGTAAAGGAATAGACTTTTTTTTTTTTTTTTGAGGGCAGTGTCACTGGCCCTCATATGTGGGACCCGGACCAGGGCCGCTGGCATCCCAAGCCAGCTTCCAACCACTGCATCACTTGGCCGGTCCAGGAATAGACTTTTTTTTTTTTTTTTTGAGGGCAGTGTCACTGGCCCTCATATGTGGGACCGAACCCGGGCCGCTGGCTTCCCAAGCCAGCGCTTAACCACCGCGCCACTCGGCCGGCCTTAGGAATAGACTTTTATATAGATTGCTAGAGGTAGACTTTCCAAGTAAGGAGAACAATATGTGCAAAGGCATGGAAGTGTGAAAATGCTTTCAGGGTTAAGAGACTTGGGAGGACTCTGAGCAAATGTAAATATAAAAGCCAAATAAATGAATCATGCTCATTTGGGCCCCTGCTGTAGGCTTTATGTATACAGCTTAATAAACAAGTGCTTAATAAGTGTTCGTTATTGTCTTGATAGCAGAGTAGAACACATAGGAGATAGTAGAATCACCTGTGGGGAACATTTTCTTCTTCAAATTGCAAGCCCCACCCTTGGGGTTCTGATTTACACTCCTGAAATGTTATGTATTGAGCCAGTGTTACAAATATGGGAGATGGAGGAGGGAGTAAGGTGCCATTATTCTAGATTAGCGTTTTTCAAACAGCAGATTGTAACCCACTGGTAGACTGTGAAATCAATTTTTTGTATTATGACTATCCTTTTTGAAAAATGAAATAAAATAGGACACACATATACATAAATATGTACGTATCCTGGGGCGCAACGTAAAATACATTTTTTGCCTTGGGATCTGGTCAAAAGCGTCAATCTGCTGGTGTACGTGGTAGTTGATGGAAGCCCCGATTAAAGCAGTAAGCAGAGTCAGGTGAGGAGAGTGAAAATGATTTGATGTGGAAGGTAAAGAAAGGTGATGATTCAGAATATCTGGCCTAAACTAGTCGGTGAAGTACAGTGTCCTTAAAACTGAGATTAAAAATGAGGAAGTAAAATGTAGGATTCTTTTAGGATAGGGAGTAGAAATTAGGGCAGGGTGTGGGTAAGAAGTTAACAAGTTTGGTTGAGATGAGGTGAGTCTGAGATTCCTAAAGGTCATCCAAGTGAAGATGTCTAGAAGATAATAGGAAAGGAAGTCCGAAGCATAAGGAAGAGTTCAGGGTTAGTGATAAAGTCTGCAGGCATTATTATCATGGGAATGGCTGACACGTTAAATTGGTTGAGATTTTCTTTTTCTTTTTCTTTTTGGTTATCCAAATTTTATTCCTAGAAGGAGGTTTACATTACAAATTTCTACTCCATTTACATTTGGGTACTTAAAATACTTTTTTTTGACTCTAAAGGAATGATTAGTTTAGCACAGGAATAAAGGATAACATTTTAAAATGTCTTTTAAATGTGATTTATCGGTGATACAATTAACAGTGTATGAATCAATACAGGTCCATTTTATGAGGAGACTGGAATTTTTATAAAATGCAATAATTCACTAAAGAACATTTAAAAACCAATGGGAAATGAGCAGGCAAGTTTATAAGACTGCAAGATAAATAACTAATTGTATATATTGCTTTACTGTGATTGTGTCAGAAATCAGTTTCAGAATGTTAACTCTGGTATGTACTCATTATGTTACTGAGCTTCACAACAATTTGTTTGTTTTAGTATTGTTCAAAAGAAAATAAATATCTTTCACATAAGCCATAATATGCTATTTCTTTTTCATTGTAAAATATGAATATTAGGCATTCTTTTTCAAAAACTGCTTTTCCTTACAGAAAAACTGACCAAATCTAGTTGTCCACTATACAAATGCTAACTTTTTCTTTTTTTAAAAGTATTAGTGTTGTTTTAAATTTATATTGTAGTATAAAGAACACTGGAGACATACTCTCGTAAATTTTTAAGTGTAATACATTTTGTGTATGATGCATCACCGTTGACTATAGGTACAGTTTGTACAGCAGATCGCTAGAGCTTGTTCATCTTACTTAACTGAAACTTTGTGCCCATCGAGTAGTAACTGCTCATCTTCCCCTCTCCCTAATCATGGGCAACCTTCTTCTACTCTTTGGTTCCATGAATTTGATGATTTTAGATATGTCATGTAAGTGGAGTCATGTAAAACCTTGAGGACATTATATTATACTAAGTGATAAGAGCCAGTCACAGAAAGACAAACACTGGATGAGATTTTCTAAGGAGGTTGAGTGCAAAAAGGACAAAAGTTGGCATCCTGGGTAAGGTCAACCTTTAATAAGCAAGTCTAGGAAGAGGTAGAATGGAGATGAGGCAAGACAAGAGTGTATTTGTTGAAGAAATATCAAATGTTACAGAAATATCAAGCAGAATAAAAACTAAACTGACCTTTTAAATTGGCAGTTAAGAGTCCTTAGGGGCCTCCAGGAGAGCAGTTATCACAGAGTTGAGTAATGGGATAACCAACCAGATTTGAGCAGGTTGGAGAGTAAATGGGAACTGAGAAAGCATGGCCTTCTCTTAAGACAGAGTGGAAGGAAACTAGGAGGGATGACTATGGGGAGACAGAGTCAAGGGTAGGGTTTTTATAATGGGGAGATTATATAATATTTGCAGTAGTGCTGACAGACAAAGGATGATGGTAATAGTAAACTTAAAGTGCTTACTGTGTGCCACGAATTACTTTACATAATACACTTTACATAAATTCACCCTCTTTAATCTTTGCAATGGCGCTACAATAGACACTGTTATCCCCAGTTTTCAAATGAGGAAACTGAGGCACAAAGGTTAAGCAAGTTGAGCAAAGTCACACACAAATTATATCAGAGACAGGATTTGATTCCAGCCTGGGAATCAGAGTGCATGCTCTTAACTTCTACTCTTCGTTGGGAAGAGGAGGATGCAGGTAATAGGGCATAAAGGTCCGTATAGTCCCTCACCCAGAAACTTTTGGGGCCAGATGTGTTTTGGAACTAAGAAATTTTCAGATTTTAGAAAGGCAGAGAATATATTTTATTTTACCCAAGTAGGATCTGTGCCTGTACCTTAAACACAATCACATTGGTAATTGATACTTTTATAGTAAATGTATGAGTAAATAAGACTAAAAATAACCTCACATCAATTTGGGCTAAGTTCTGCTGCCATAAATTATTGAAAAATTGTCAGTATTCAGAGCTGTTTGAATTTTGAACTTGCAGATAAGAAACTGTGCTCCCGCAATAGCCAACCACGTCTCTGAAGGACAGGAAGTTGTTGTAGTTGTTCTGTGTGTGTGTGTGTGTGTGTGTGTGTGTGTGTGTGTGTGTGTGTGTGGTGGGGTGTGTGAGGGGGGTGGTCTGGTCTTGGAAAGGGTTAAGAACACCTGTTCCTTTATGAAAAGGGAAGAGGAGCTAAAGGAAGACTAACAAGGTTAGGCCCCAGCTCCTCGTTCCTGACTCCCACAAGAAGCTTTGTTCCATTTTCTTATGAAAGGTCAGATGTCAGACGGACATCACCTTCTTTCCTTTAAAATCTAGAACGGCCTGTCCTGGCTTTTCCTGTATTTTACTTTACCCACCAGTAGGGTCAAGGTGATTCTGCCTCTGCCTTCCAGGTATAAGTGAGACAGAGAATGAGGACTGAGATCAAGGAATAGAGAATGCTACTAGAGAGATTCTCTATAGTTCTCATTTCCCTTTTGTGACTGGTGGTATTCATTCATTCATTCATTTATTCATTTTGGTACCCACTGGGGAAAAATCTTAGAAAACTGTCAAAATCTTGGAGAGTGCTTAAGGGACAAGTGAAGCAAAACTGAAAGACTTTATTGCGGGGGTGGGGATGGGAGGGTGGGTGAGGGGCAAGACAGAGACAGAGAATGAATATGAAGAGTCTATGGATCAGGCTGAGTAGAACCAATGAAGACTGAGAAGCATAGCTGAGCAGGGCACTTTTTCCCAGAAAGCCTGTAACATCTATGAATGCATCTCACCTTCTCAACCACCACCAGGCTCAGGCCACAGGGAGCTTCGTTTACTTGACTGGGGTAGGGAGTCCTTAAATCCACTGGATAGAAGAGGAAACACATGAAAACCTTCCTGGTTTTCCCAGAAGTTGCTTGGACATATTAATCCAGAAAAGCATTATTAAACATAGTGTTGCATGCTAGAATATTTCTGGTGGTGTTTAAGGTGCATGTTAAGCAAAAACCCTGAGCCTGCATTCTGGTTTGCAGCTGATTTGTGGTGTGGTTCATAGGCATCTTAGGGGTTAAAAAGTCTGGTAGGCTCGCCAGAAAGTTTAATGAGCATGCAAAATATGTTCCAAACTATTGACTTCTGGAACACAACCCTATAAGTTGGGGACTGCATATTTTTATATTCCCTTTGCCAAAGGTACTAAAAATAGTAGCATAATAGAAATAAAAAAGAATGTATTCTTGTGACTCAATAGCATGGCAGCATCTTCAAACCTAGAGCTTAATTTTAGAGTCAATAGTATTTTATTGGGCATTTTTTAGAACCAAAGAGAATGATTGGAGCGACCTAATCTGGCAATATTAATGAAGAAAGTCTGCTTTTATCTTTACAATTAAAATAGCTTCCTGTAATTTAATTATCAACATGAGTGAGGGCTCAGGTGTTAATGCTGATCAACCTCCTGATGTTACAAAACTGAGAGAAATAACGAATATGTTAAGTAAGAGCCACAAACATTTGTTCCTCTCCCATCTCGATCTCCCCGACCCAAAATGGAAGCAGTTCAGAGGATCACGTTGTACACAGAAAGGAGGTTACAAACTGGAGTGTTTAACCTAGAAAAGAATTATTCTACGGGGAAGGAGGAAAGCCATTAAATAGAAGTGGAATTCATTGTGATTTGGACTATAGGGCTTTTGTGGACACATCTAAGACCAATGGTGGTAGATTTCTCCAGTGTAGGAAAGGATAACAAATTCTTCAAAAATTAGATAGTAAATTCCCTTTACCATATATATTCAAAGGATGAATATCATGAGTCAAGTACAGAAGATTCTTGCATTGGGCATAAGGTTAAAAGTAGATGGTTTACAAGTCCCTCTTCCAATACTAAAACTCTATAAGTTCATGAAAATCGTAACAATTACTCCTTCTTTCTTTCCCAAGCAATACGATATCCTCAAAATTAGATGCCAGTGAGAAAATTCAAATGGATGCTAAGCCCCCAGTTGGTCATACAGTTGTGCAATCAAGTTTTGAGTGTTCCTAGCTGAGCCAGCCAACCTGGGGCTGCCCATTTTCTTAGTTATGGAGATGTACTTTTGGAAACCAAAATCTGTAGTAGGCAAAACTCAGTCCAAGCTGTGTGGCTTTCCAACAGGGTATGATTACAAAAGAGGCCGAAGTTATTATAGCCCAGAAGGGGAAAAGTCAGTAGAATCATTATCCTTATAAAACATATTCTTTGATTCTTCCTTCTACAATATTGCAGGCACTACTTCTCGGACTATCTGGTGGTCAGTGAGGTCAAGATAATATTGTGTGTATCTCATTTCTTTCATATTGGCTTTCAAGAGACTGTGAGCTAAGATTAGTTTCTTTTTAGAATAATTTTAGAAAAATTTACGATTACAATTTTTCATCGTTGGGAATCATTGGAGATTTCTTATATGTGACAGAGCCTCTGCTTGAACTTTATTAGGAATAACTTTAAAACATTGCAGTGTGCTCAGAAATAGTCACACTCACCGAACTTTTAATTACTTGATCAATGTTGGCCGTTCATCTGTTATGCAAATTCCATGAGAGTATGGACAAATTATCTGTCTTGTTCAGCATTCATTCCATTTCCATTACCTAGCACAGTGGTAGCATTCAGAAAGTATTAAATTGGATGAATAAATCTAGCAAGGAAATGATTAGCTGCCCCATCCAAGGCTCTTTATATTTTCTACATCCTGGCATCTGCACATGCGCACACTTAGACACACACACACACACACACACACACTCACACACACACACACACACAGTTTCTTAAAAGAATAAAAGCAGCCTATCTTTTTATTTCATAATTGCAGAAAGAAAGCAGTACATTTTTGTCTCCATGTCCTAGATCAGTGTAAAGATTCTCTTTCTTCCTTTTCAACTACCTCATTCACCTTTGTTGTCATCTATATCAAATGGGATAGCTCTGAGTTGTGTAAGGACAACTCACCTGGCTTTCAAGTTTTCCCTCTGAAGTACAACAAAACTGCTTCTGGTCTCATGCAGGGGGAAGGAGCTGTGGGTAGCCCCCCAAGGAGGTAAACCCCACCTCATGTGGCAGTCAAGAGAAGCAGCCTTCCATATTTACTTACAAAATAAGTTTCCTTATCTTTAAAATGGGAGCAATAAAACCTGCCTCATTGGGCTGACATGTGGATTAAATGAGATTAAGTACAGAAAATAGAAGTTACTAAGTGGATGATAATACTAGTAGCACAATAATTTAAAATAATAATATAATAATAATGATAATAATAATAATACCTTCTCTATAGTTGAAGAAACTGAGATTTAGCAGCTTACTCATTTGGTCCCAGAGAGCAGAGCAGTAAGAAACTCAGTAAACCAGTGTCTTAAGTCTTGTATTTGTTCTGAAAGAAGCAATTGGTGATTGGAAGCTGGATGAGAAGAAGCTTTTTTCTTTTTCTCTCCATCCCACCAGCTCTACCCACCTCAGTCCACAGGGTTTGTTTCTTTAGGATGTGAGAAATGAGGAGCTACTGGAGGCCCAGGAGGGACCAGTACAAAAGAGACTTCCGTCCTTAATTGCTATAGAAAGCCCAAGAAATCTTGGGCAAGAGATTGGATTCCTAGGGGTTCTGTTGCCTATGTCCAGGTTTTCCAATTAATAGAACTACACTTCTCCCTCCTGAGGACCAGGTTTGACTCTGTGGGTGTTTTCTGGCCCCCTTAGGCAAGAGGAAGTAATCTGAGTTGAAACCTGCTTGTCTCTTGATGCTTCCTCTGCTGGTCGGCTGAAAGCTTACTACGACAGAGCTCGTGATTCAGAAAATTTTGCAATAAACAAATTGTAGTCACTTACCAGGTCATAGAAGAGAGTTTCCAAGAATGAAGAAGAATAGTGGGAATATGTGGCACTGTATTGCATGATAATTAATTTAAAAATAGTTTAAATCTTCTAGGAAAGGGAGAAGATATTGGGGAAGCAAAGAGCATTTTCAAACAAGGCTGCTGGATTCATGTTGGGACTTAGGGATTTATTGAAAGTTTGACAGAAAGTAGTAAGAAGTATCGATTCAGTTCCTGCAGATGCATTCATTTATATTTCTCATCTCAATAATACCACACGGTTGCAATTTTGTAAAATGTATTATATCTATGAGGAAAACACACCTGTTTTTGAGACACAAGATGGAAAAATTGGATCCAAATCATTCAGGGTCAATAGGAAACTGACTTAAAACTTTTTTTTCAAATAAAAGGCTTACAAAAAACATATACAGAAATTTCATAAAACCACTTAATCTTCTTTAAAAAAAAATCCTAACTGGTTTTTTCTACACAGAAAAAGGGAAATAGAAAAATTTAAGATCGATGATATATAGGTAATTCAGAACAGGAAACATCCGAAATATCCAGGTAATTGAGACAGAAGTATGTTAAGCTCCTTAACGTCTGCCAATGCTCTGCAAAGTGGGATGGTCATGACCCATTGTGTGCAGGAAGAAGACATATTAACATTTCTTTTTCTTTATGTCACACCTTTCACCTTTATGTGTTTTATAAATATGTTTAAGATATGCTGATTAGTACATTAATATAGTAGGGAATTTATAAATAAATGTGTATATTAGGAGTATATGTTCAAAAACATAACTGATAGGAGTAAGCAATGAATTAAATCTGGAGTTCACTACTCTAAAAGACTGGCCCAATTCTACACTCTACTGGGCAGATAGGGTAGGCATATCTTATAGTTAAATACGATTATTTTCCTTGGCATCAATTTGTGAAAAACATTTAGGGAATATGGATTGTATGCTTAGCACACAAATAGGACTGCAAGAAATGTGTACATCACAGGCATGTTCCCAAATGCCTCCCGTGACAGTTTCTCCATCTTCTAGGAGTCCATTCTGCTGCTAAACAGTTGTTATCTTTAGAACATTCCTTCTTATGCTGAATCGCAATCTGATGTGTGACAATCCAATTTGAAAGTAAAATTTTACTGGTCTAAGTTTCAGGGGCAACACTGGGTAGCTTTTAAATATCTGAAGACAGCTCAAATCTATCTTTTATTTTTCTCTTCCCCAGGGCCCTTCTTGGGCTCTTCAACTCTTCATTACATCATGGTGTACTGTCTACCTTCTTGGATGGCAGTCACCTGAATTTACTCTAGTTTGTTAATTTCCCTTTTTCAAATGTGATTCAACTTGCACTGAATGTGTGAGACTATCATTTCTCTTGATCCGATGCTCTGTACTATTAATAAAATCAATGTTAATATTTTTAGAAATTTCCTCCATCTCTTGGGTGTTGTGATAGTTAACTATAGCTCCCAGAGGTTTTCCTACCATGAACTCTGGGCGAGGCCTTTACCAATTTAGTTTTTACAGTTACCCCTGTAACTGTTCAATTTCTTATTTAGAGATAAATGTAGGGTTTTATATTTATCTCAGTTAAATACCAGCCTGCACATTTTGATTTATAGAACAGTCTTCTGAGATTATTTTTAATCTTGCCTCATTCAACAGATATTTGTTAAGTACCCATTAAGTGCTAAACAGTGTTGTGGGGGTCATATGGAAAAATAAGTCATAATTTCTCTTTTTGAGTATCTTACATTTTAGTCAGGAAACCAGACATAAACATTACCATCACACAACATGTTAAAATCTATAACAGAGACAGAGAGCAACGAACGTGCAAAGATAGAAGAGATTTAAATAATTGTTATTATTTTTATATTGATTTAGAATTTATGATTAGCTTGCATGTCTTATTTAATTTTCAAAATAATTCTGATGGATAACAGGGCTAATAAATAGGCTTCTATTTACAGAAAAACCAGAGGATCAGAACAATCAAGTTCCAGCATATAAGCAGTACCTTTTGTTTAGAAAACCAGAACTAAGTGAGCCTATTTTTCTGGTCCAACATTCATTTTCTACGATTCCCCAGAAATTCCATAAGGTACCCTCAGGGATTTATGAGTGGATCTCTTTAGCATCATTTCAGCCTGTTGGTGTGAATTAATTTAAAGCAGTTATTCCCTTCATAGATCAGCTGATCTTGGTCTGTGATACTCTTTTCAAAGTTTGAAGTCTATAAATAGATCTTCCGTGGGCTCCTATTTGTCACCTGGTGTTACCTGACTTCACAGTGTCCTCTGGTAGTCTGCTGATCCTTTAATTACTCTTCCTGTACTCTGAACATGGCTTTAAAATGTCCCCGGGTTGGCCAAGTGGCGTGGTGGTTAAAGCGCTGGCTTGGGAAGCCAGCGGCCGCGGTTCGGGTCACACATATGAGGGCCAGTGACACTGCCCTCAAAATAAAATAAAATAAAATAAAATAAAATAAAATAAAATGTCCCCTTTAAGTTGAATTTCATCTTCAATTCCCAGACTTTTTTCCCCTCCTCTTTTCCAATGTCTGACACTAAAATCTGGAAAGAGTGGTAGGGTTAATAATGGAAGGAAGCAAAATCCTTGGACCTGTCATGATTAATCGCTTTCAAATTTTGGCCTGTCTTTATGAAATTTGTTTCTTTATTTCCTCTTTGAAAACAAACCTGGGTTTTTGAACGTCTGGGCTGGAATTTCTGCTGAAGAAAAACATTCGGAGGCTCTTGAAGTATGTCCAAGTTCTCAAGTCTTTTTTGTAAGTAGGTAAAACCACTTGTTGGAAAAAAGAATTCTTCCCCCAACTTAAGTGTTTTGATCATGTGCACTGGTGAGCAACTTTCATTATAGGTATGATTTACATATGAGGACAGAGAGTATCAGATTAAAAGGATGGGCTCTTTTGGGCTGTATTGAGAAATTTAATGGGAAAAGGAGTTTATAGGTCTTTTAATTTTGAATCATAGCAGCATATGAGAAAATACTGATTTTTAAAAAGCCATGTACAGATTTTCAAATTATTTATGCTCAAAGAGAAAAATCAGGAATTGTTCAATCTGTATTTTAATTTTTTTATTCATGGATGTCACTGTTTCCTTGTATAAAACATTTAAAAAAATTATTTGTGCTTCAGGCCACTCTCTTAAAGAAAACTGCCATCAGTTTTGTGTTTCTAGCATAAATGTATTTCAAAAACTAACAGAGTAACAATCAACAGGCTGTTTGGGGATATTTTGTTTGCCACATTTTACATGCATCCTTGTCCACTCTGAACTCAACTGAGAAGCCTCCCAATAGGGCATGGAATCTGGCTTTCCAAGGAGTCATAAAGGGGCCAGAAGACACAACCGGAAGTGCAGGGGAAAAACTGATCAATGGCAAACAGGAGGTGGGGGGCAGCTCTCCCTGCCTACTTCTCTTTTTCCTCACTCTCACATCAGCAAGTAACCTCTGCCTCGGGGAATACAGGATAAGGTGGCTACTGGTTAAAAATATCTATTAGCCAGCACCTTAAAGTTTTATTTCAATCCAAGGTGATTTTGAGAACCTCCTTTATGCATTGTACTAGATTAGATATTATAAGGAAAGCAAAGGTGAATGAGAGTCAATACCTGACCTTAGGCACCAACACTCTAGAGGAGAAGATAAAACAATTGCACAGGCAGCATAGCTCTGAAAAAGGGATTCAGGACAGCTAGGTTCTCCTGAGAGCAATGGAGGCCAATGATGCATTTTAAACAGGGCACTGAGACCCCAGTCACAGTACATTTTAGACTTATCATTCTGACTTCTATGTTTAATGACAGAAAAAACTCTGTTGATTGTGGTTCCAGTGGAAAACAGTGATGGGGTGTGAACTTTGATGTTGGCCATAAGAGGAATGAAAGGGAGACAGATTCAAGAGATATTTAGATCGATAATGATTATGGATTTGATACTAGGAATAAGTGAGAAGACAGCATCAGGGAGAACTCTATGGTGTTTGTTTCAACCATCTGAGTAAATGGTGTTCTCTAAGATGAGTGTACAGAAAGGGTTTTAGCTAAGATAATGAGGTCACTATCAGAAATGTTAAATGTAGGCATCTGTAGGATATTCAAATGGGCAGTTGGATGATATAGGTCTAGTGCTCAGAAAAGAAACCTAGCCTAATGATCTGAAACTGAAATTCATTAGAATCTCATTAGATGCATGAAGTGGAGCAGACAAGATAGCTGGCGGAAGTGTGGCATGAGAAGAGAACCTAAGAAACAACATCGATTAAGTGGTAGGTAAACAAGGAAAAGCTTGTAAAGAAAGCCAAGGAAGTGCAGACAGAAAAGATGAAAAAGAAAAAGGGATGTGGCAGCCATGGAGACATGCCACTCTGATCACCCTCCAAGAAACAGCTTTCTGTTTAGCTGTCAAGAGGTAGTTAGCTGCCAGCCTCCATCTGTAGCATGTTTGGATTTGTCTCATATTTGAACCGAGGCCTTTATCTTCCTGGGAAGCCCACAGCCAATGACTGAGCATGGCAGGGGCACTAGATCCTGGCCATTTTGCCCAATGTGGGATTTCTGTAATAGGCAGCATTCACTCAAGAGGTCCCCAATGGGTTGGCCGAGACTTTGTCAGGTGTGCAGCACAGTTTGAGGCTCTCCCTACCAAGTACTGCTTCCTTTTCCTTTATTCTTCATAGATATTACCCCCAGCAAACCACATGCTTTCCCAATTCCATTTCAGCATTTGTCCTAGAATCACTGAACTGATATAATTGGTACCAAAAGAGGTCTGAGAAAGCAGGAGGTAAAATGGAGTTTTGGAAATGCATCACTTTCTGTCAGTACGTAATGAGGATCCCATACTGGGTACTACATGGGAAACAGTCCCTGCACAAGGTGACACCCTAATTACTAAAACGTTTACCAGAGAGAGCTTGGAAGAATGCTCTGTAGTGGGAACTGCCCTGGCTCATGCAATGATTCATGCCCTAGGAAAGCACATATGTCTCGGTTGTGTTGCGGTGGGAGTGAAGGAAGTGAAGAAGCACAATGCATCCAAGGAATTAGCTGGCTTTGGTGAAATTGTATTAAAGCAACTATAGACAGATAATGAAAAGTGGAGAGCAATTAGCGAACAATTGAAAACTAAATGCGAAAGCCTGTTTCCATACCAATAGGAAATCAGAAAAAAACCTGAAGACCAAACTCAGGACTTACAGTTAAGAGTTATGCTTTTATTTATCCCTTAGTAGGGATAAATAAACTGTGGTTTATTCATTTAATGGAATACTGTGAAGCATTGCTCTGCCCGTGTATCATTTGACATGGAGGTCCACCAGCCTGGAGCAGGTATGAGCAGGACTCTGCCCACCAGATTGTGGTACCAGCACTTGGGCCATATGACCCGTAGGCCCGGCTGTGTTGTCAGTAGTGAAAAAAGAGGTAGTGTGGTATGGAGTTTAAGGTCCCTCACAGCAGAATCACAGTGCAGTGCCCTGGAGTTCTGGAGCCAGGCCACACCATCCACAGTGCAGAAAAACAGCTTTTGGGATGCTCCTGGGTCAAATGAGACTGAACATTTTACCATGGAAACCAAGTGTCCATGCATCCTAAACTGCGCTTCATGAGCTGAGTTCTGTAGCACTAAGTCATAATATCAGGCAGACTCCACAGCACTTAATCAGGTGGAAAGTGGTACGTAAGAATCAAACCTCAGCAGGCCTACAAAGCATGAGTAAACTCTGCAAGCAGGTAATCCAGATACCTAAGTCACCAAGACTGCGGCGCTGTCCCTTCCTTGGTTCATGCCTGTGACTGTATAATGTGTCTCATATAACCAGACTAAGGAAAACGGAAAAGCAGAGCTTAGTTAATGGATCACTTGGTTTGGTAAATAGATTTTGGTCCAATATGTCCACCTAAAATGGATATCAGCTGCCTGTGGAAGTGGCTTTGAAAGACAGCTGCAAGGGAAAATCTTCCCAATGAGTGTATTTCATGGAAAAGTAGCCTAAGATAAGAATATACATATTAGGTTGCCGGAAAAGTCATGATGTATTTTTCCTATGTTTTTCGTTGCAAAAATGCATCATGACTTTTCTGACAACCCAATAGAATCATGAGCAACTAGATTGGCTGGCTGGTCAGAGGTGTGGGAAGAAAAAGGCTAGAATTTTGCAGAGAAAAAAGTCTGGGTTAAATACATGAGGATAAATATAGGGTGTGAAGTGTGAAGATCTGTGTAGCGTATATTAATGACCACCAGAAAGCAGCCACCATAGAAGAAGCACTGAATAATCAAGACAAAGTGACTTGATCAGTTGACAGTAGCCAGCCTTTGTCATTGGCCACCCCAGAATTAGCATAAATGGCACATTATCACAGTGGACACTGCAAGTCAATAGCACAGATTCCCACTTATCAACTCTAATCTGACTACTACAGCCATTGAAAGTCTAACCAGTTAGCAAAAGAAATCAATGTGGTACTATTACTTCAGGAGATCATATGACCAGTCCGTGGCAAATTGACCCCTTTGAGCCCCTTCTTCCTGGAAGGGCCAGTGGCTTACTGTCATCATCATAGACAACTTATTCTTGGTAACTGTCCACCTTTCCTGCCTCTAGAGCCTCAGACAGAGCTACTTTTGGGAGATTTCAAAGTGTCTGATCCAGGCATATAATCTCATACAACATAGCATCTGACCATGAGACTTACCTCACAGATAAGGAGATGGGGAGGTGAGTCCATGGACATGGGATCCACTGATCATATCAAGTCCCATGCAATCCAGGGCAATTGGTTTTACTGAGTAATGGAATAGCCTGCCAAAGGCACAACTGAAGGGCCAACCTGCAGGCAATACTCTGCCATGATAGGGTAACATTATGCAGGTTACACATTGAATCACAAACTTCTGTTTCCGTGTTGTATCCCATTAGGAAGAATATACGGGTCTGGGAACCAAGGGGTAGCAGCAGGAGTGGCCCCAGTTGCCATTATAGCCAATGACCCACTGCGGGATTTTGTGTTTCCCATCCCTACAATTCTAGGCTCTGCAGGGAACTACAAGCTATGACTGCCACCTGGACTCCTTATGTTCAGGGACAAGCAGACTGAAGGGAGAGTTAATATCTTGGTAGGAGTAACTGATCCTGATCATCAGTGAGAAGTAGGCCAGCGGTGCACAATGACAGTCGGGAGAAATCTGTGTGGAATTCAGATAATCCATTTGCGAATGTCCTAGTACTTGCTCAGTTATGATTAAAATGGACAAGTCCAGCAGCCCCAGCCTGAGAAGAAGATGGTTACCACTCAGGTGTGAGAGCTTGGATCGTACCAGATAAGGTACTTGGATCATCAAGGCCAACAAAGGTGGAAGCTAAGTGTGAGGGGAATTTAGAATGCACAGTGGGGGTTAGAGATGATAAGTACTGATTGTTGTCCTGAGACCAACTGCAGCAACAGGGCTGGAGCTCATCCCCTAAACCTCTCGCTTCAATCCAGAAAAAGATCTAAAAATGTCCCCTGGATTTTGTAACAAAGGTTGCCAGTGCCTCCGGCAAGAGCTTCTTCGATTGAGTAATGGGGGCAGAAGCCAGACTACACTAAGCTAAAGAGTGAATGGGAAGCAAAAACATCAGGAAATTACCTTGAGAAAACTCTAAGACTGTTTACCTGTGAAGGAAGGAGACAGGAAAGGAGTAGTGGTAGATTTATTAAGATGGACATGCTTTTAAATTAAGAATTTAGTTTTGGTTGCTTTGTTTGTTTTTACAATTCTCTCGAAATCCCTATGTTATAAATCTGTGTTCCCCACAATATTTGGTAAAAACATAACCTCCCATATTCTTACCCTGTTGAGTGAAAAGTGTTATTACTGAATAATCCACAGCACTGTGTACACTTGAACAATTTCTTCCTTGGTCTTCCCAACAGTTCTCTAAGGTATGGCAGAGCCATCCTATGGCTTTCATTGAACAAATACAAAAGATGAGACAAAGAAAGGTTAAGTGCCTCGTTAAAATCTTCATGACTTGCTGATGTTCTCCTGACTTATGATCTCTATTTCTATCTCACTCTTACTATATAAATAGTCCTTTCACATAGTCATACAATAATGCCCTTATTGTGTTGGAAATGTGCATCCTGTACTCTTCACCATGACTTTTAGCTGACTGATCTTTATCCAAGACACTTTCCCCACCCTACTTAGCTGCCACTGAAAATGAAGATACTGGATACATTATAAAAAGAAAGCATAGCGCCTCCAAGTCACCTTACTTTTTTTCGTCATGAGAGACCTATTGTCTGTAAAGTGACAAGTTTCTTATGAGTGAAAGGAACTCTTCATAAGTACGTTAGAACTTTTACTGTCACACTGAACTGAATCAGACCAAACCTTAATAGATTCTTTCATGCTTCATAGAGCACATTTCAGAGCTTCTTGCTTTGTTGTTTTAGGTTCCAGGGATTGTGGATGGTTGTGAAATGGCAACTGGTTGTGCTCCATAAGAAGGCCAGCCAAGCATTAAATAGGGGCATCTGGAGAGTTTGGAAATAATAACAGGCTTGTCAGCCAAAATCTGACACAGAACAGATAAATCCTTCTTACAGATTTATGGGTCCTATTGGGACAGAGACCACCCCTCCCACCCCCAGTGAGAATTTCTGTCACTTTACCCTACTAACAATAACTCCTCAGGGACAAATATCCCTAGAAGAAGAAGAAATCTTGTAAATCTGTAAAATGTCCCTTTTGCACAGTGGACAAGTGTTTGCTCTTCTTAATAAAGCTGCACAGCCCTCAAGCCAAACAAGTTGCCGAATGAATGGTCCCTGCATGGAAGCTTGTCCTCTCCAAATCAGTGTTGGCCCCACTGAGGGTTCAGTCAGGCTGATCTCACAGTCTCAGGACCACTATTGCATTAACAATAATAGTTAACCTGTGATCAAGGATTTATTCTGATTTACTAGGTATTTCTTGTACTAGCATTACCTCACGTGATCCATAGAACTACTCCGTGAGGTGGGCATAGCAGATCATACTATTGGGCTGTCGGAAATCATGACGTATTTTTTTCTATGCTTTCCGTTGCAAAAATGCGTCATGACTTTTCCGACAACCCAATAGTTTGTTCATCCTGTGTGTTGGGCAGATAGGCACCCACATGGCGAGCTGGTGGAGAGCTAGAATTAGACCACACATCTGCCTCTAAGTCCAGTGTGGGTTGGAAAGAAATAGCTGAGAAGTAACTTTCAGGAAGAAACTCTCGTTTAACCTTTTTGTTTTATTCTTAGTAAACTTTCTTTATTGGCAAATTGGCTAAATATTTTAATGGAAAAATAAGGTATAGAAGCCAATATTAGTCAAAGAAACACCATTACAAATAGGATACTGTTTGAGTTCTGCAGCTTCCCTAGAAAAAGTCCTTTGGATAAGTATTGGCTCCTAAAAAGGTAGAAGAGTTATGGATAATGGCTCATGCATTGCTATTAAATCAGCTCTCTCCAGAAGTGTAGACAAAGATTACCGTGGGATCCAGGAGGGATAACCACATGGTGTTCCTCAGCCAACTGGCTAGAAACACTTCCCTTCATAAGACGGGAACTCTTAAAACCTTGGGACATGAGAAAGTCATTTCATGGCTCTAAGCCTTTGAGAAGAAGTATGAACATTTTTGGTGTTCAGATGATTATATCTAAGGTACTGTAAGGCATTTAAACACAGAGTGGGGCTCTCTACATCAGTGTGTTAGAAATGAACCTGCCTGAAAAATACTGAAAGCACATAGATCTTGGCCTGTTTACATCTGTTTCCCCCGCAAGATGGCCCACACTTTCTATCCCTACAGTGTGGCTGAAACATGAAAGCATTCTGCTGAGTGAAAAGCCAGGAACAAAGGTCACAAGCTGTGTAATTCCACTTATAAAAAATGTCCAGAATAGGTAAATCCATAGAGATAACAGATTAGTGGTTGCCAGGGGCCACGGGGTGATGGGGAATGGTGATTGACTGGTCAATCAGTATAGGATCTCACCTTCTACCCTGGGGCTTGTTTATTAGTATTTGGGAACTCTTACATCATCTACACACAAGAAACCTCGAAGTTGGTAGAATTAACACCCCGACCTATGGAGCATAAGAGCTGATGGATAAAATTTTCCTTTCTTCCTTCCTAGAGCAAGGGTCCTGAGATGCATATCATCTGAATTCACAGGGGGTCCTATGGAATCAGCAGCCATTTCCTTTGAGCCCCAGCAAATTCTTCCTCCCTCCGTCCTTTACTCCCTCATCCCACTATTCTGCTCCCTGGAATAATACACCCCAATAAGAATCCTCACCCAGGCTCTGCTTTCTGGAGAATCCAGGCTAAGACATCGCCGAGTCTCTCTTTCATCAGACTCCATATAATCTTTTAGGAAATCCTGTTGGCTTTGTCTTCAACATAAATCCAAGATGCAACCATTTTTCACCACTTTCCCTGTTATTAAGCTGGTCCAAGTCATTATCATCTCTCACCTGATTAACAAACACAGCCAGGGTGATCCTAGTAAAATGTAAATCAGTTCATGCAATTATGTTTGTCTCAAAATCCTTAATAGCCTCTTATCTCATTTACTATATATATAATGCCTTACAGCAATCTACAAAGTAACAACATAATCCGTCAAATTACTTCTCTGATCTCATTTCCTACAACACTCTCTGCCTCAGCCACATTTCTCTCCTTGTTACGTCTTAAACATACTATGCATGTTCCTCCCATATACTCACAACTCTGAGTCTTTACATTTGTTCAGAATTTTCTCCCCCCAGATTGATAAGGTCTTCTCTGACCATTGAAAATGCAACTTCCAGCATTCCTTCTCCTTCTCCCTTTCTTTATTTTTCTCCATTATGCTTATCACCACATGACATTCTATGTGTTTTACTTATTTATTTTTTTGGCTATTTCCTTCTGCTAAAATGTAAGGTCAACGAGGTCACTTATTATATACCTCCAATGCCTGGAATAGTACTTACATATAATAGGTGATCAATGAATAGTTATTGAAAAATAAAGGAAGGAAGAAAAACTAACTGCCATAATGGCACCTATCTAGAGGTAGGATTTCTGGTCATCTCAAATCTTTGGACCATGGTCATGTGCCCAGAAATAACTGAAAAGGGTGCTGAGAAGGAAACTGCAGTCACAAAGCCCACCGAACACTTTGTCATAGGAGACCCCCTCATGTGTGCCCTCCCTTTAGATCCTATTTATTGTCATGTACAGATCCTTCCCCCAAAGTTAAGCTTCTAGTTTCCCAGCCCAGAAAAGATTGAAATAACAAAATATGAAGTGATGGTAGCTGGCAGGGAGAAGAGACAATTTCCGTCCCCTCTCTGGAGTTGAGTGATTATGATAACATTCGGGTGCGGGTAAAATTAAGCTAATGCCTACAAGATGTAAGCCAAAGGATTCATGTATCATATAAATACATACATCATGTTTTTGAAAGACAAATTGGGACACAGGGAGCTCTTTCCAGGTGCTAGAGGGGTGTGGGAAGTTTAGTTAAGATGAATGAAATATTTGAGTTTCTGGAATATTCTGATGGTAAAATATTTTAAATAGTCTGTAACATAAAAATCCAGGGCATATTTATATGTCACTACGTGTAAGAGAACAACCCTTATAAGACGGTTTTAAAAATCACAAATGCCTGCTTTGTAATTTTAAGATAAGAATTTGCTTTGAAAATTTCTGGGACATCCTAAATGGTCACAAGGATTCACACAGAAATGAAACAAAGCAAGTAGAGTCAGATTTCTAAATGGAACCCTTTAAAATCCAATTTGTAGTTTTGAATATATAGGACCATTTTGCCCATACTTAAAATTTCCTGGGCTGGCAGAGCGGCACCTTGATTGAGAGCTGGTTTTGGGATGCCAGCAGCCCGGTTCAGATCCCACATATGAGGGCCAGTGACACTGCCCTCTACAGTTAACAACAGCTCCACCTGGAGCTGGGCTGTGTGAGCCCCGGTGATGGAGTCGGCTGCAGCCCCTGCAGTGGGCTGCCATAGGCTACAGTGAGTGGCCGGCAGCCAGTGTGAGCTGCCAATAGCCGCAGTGAGCGACATCCAGAGGCCGGCGACCGATCCGCCTCATCCCGAAGGAGTGCAATGATGATACCAACATGGGCCAGTGAAGCAACGTCCTCCGCAACTAGACTGAAGAACAAAAACACAGCAACTTGTCTGTTCCCCTTTCCCGATTCCCCAATAAAATCTTTAAAAAAAAAAAAATTCCTTTCACTATTTTTTAATCGTAGTAATGAAAGGCAAAATAGTAAGTAAGCATACCATCCAACTTCAGTGAAAATGGAAACAGGGTTAGTATGAAGGATTTAATGTCGGATATGAGGCATTAGATACTTGTAAAATCTGTTTTTAAACCATTGACGACGTGGAGAATAGCCGCATTTAGTGAACTTCTGCATGAAGAGCCTACTCAACGGTTAAGTGTGAGGTCTAAAAAAAATAATCATAATTATGGATTCTGGAGAAAAAAAATATCACATTCAAAGATCAGGACATTTTTGTTGGTTTTTTTCAATATGTTTTAGTGTTCTTTGTAATAAAATAAAAATATTGAGTCATAGGTAATACCAAATATACATTTGTCACACACAAGAAAGCCAAATTATTCCAAAACAGAATTTCTTAACTTTTTCTTAAGAAACAGAATTTCTTAACTGTTTTGAAAATCTGAGGAAAATTATAGATTCTCTCAGCAGTGCATGATATACTTGTATATAAATTTTTACGTCATCACAGATTCCCAAGAGGACAGTCACGGGCTCCCAGCAAGTCCATGAACCTCTGGTTAATAAATCTTAATCTGAAAGTTAATAAACATTAATATTTACAGAGAGTAAATATTAAAATAATCGAATAGTTAGACCAATTCAAGTTAACTATTTTTCAGCTCTGAAGGGCAAAAAAACAAACAAACGATTTCAATGAATGGATCAGTCCAGATAAAATTCACTCAATTAACAGTGTGCTTTAAGTATTCTGAATTAGCCTTCCATGTCTACTACTTTATCAGGGCTGATATAAGAAAATAGACTCCGGGATAGCCAGGGCTGGTTCACATAGGTAAAATCACTGGACATTCTGGACGCCAGGGTCTGAGGAAGAGACTCAATGGGCATGGCCTCTGCAGAGCTGGTCTGACTGTTGAGGCTGGACTCTTAGGCACACCCACACTTTTTCCTTCCTGCACATTTCCACGGGCCTCCTTCAATGTCTGCCATTGTGTACATCAAGTCCCTTACTTGGGTCAAGTTACTGGGATATTGAAACACAGAGTTGCCTTATCCTGAAGGTACAAGGAAATATTCTGGGAAGGTATATAAGAAGCCACAGGAAAAACAGTTACATGATGGAAAAGAATTCAAATTCTCAGTAATTTTTTGGAAGTTACATAAAAAATAAATAAAACCAGAGACTTCAAAGGAATGTCCTGATTGCTCTGAATGGCTGCTGGGTATCCCAGATATCCTTGGGGCTCTCTTCCACTTCCGTCTTGCTTAGAAGTACTATAGCATTTGGAAAGTTTAGGAAGCTCTGATGGAGTTAATTTCTTGGAGGTAGCTGTTCAAAGGAGCACTTTGAACATGGTTTAATAATGTGAACATAGGGTCAAACTAACTGTAAGAAATGTGGAACCCCATCAGATATCATTTCAGTTTCTAAAAAACTAGTGTCCCGGATGGCCAAGAAAAATATGAAACAGAGGTAGAATTTCATCTACCTTAACAGAGCAATAAAACTTAAGGACTTTGAAAAAGAATTATAAAAGGATATGAAGAACACAATAGAATGACATTAAAGTGCCTCTGGAGACATTCATTCATACATTCATTTATTAAACAAATATTTATCAACTACCAATTATATGCCAGCCTCTTTCTGGGCATGTGGGATGCATAACTGAATAAAACAGGCAACAACAAAAACAACACTCAAAAATCTTGCCCTTACCTGAAGATTATATTCTTGTGGAGAAAGACAAAATAAGAAGCATAAAAACAACCAAATTACATAATATATTAGAAGGTGTCAGATGCTGTGGATTATTTTTTTTTTAAAAAACCAACAAAAAAAACCTACAGGAATGTTGAATTGTAAGATATAGGAAAGACTGATTGAGAAGGTAACATTTGAACAAAAACTTGAAGAAAGTGAGATGATTAAGTATGGGGACTTCTGGGAAAATAATGCTTGGGGCATAGGGAAGAACCTAAGGCATAAACCCTGACAAGTGTGAGGAATGTTAAGGCCAATGGAATCAAAACTGAATTATGAGCTAAAATAATAAGAAATAGAATTGAAAAAAAAAAGAAGGTCTGTATCATGTAGGGCCATTTGGGCCACTGTAAGCACTTTGGTTTTCATCTTGAGATGATTAGGAAGGCTGTTGGAAGGTTCTGAGTAGAGGAGGGACATGGTCTGACCTCCATTTAAAAAGAACTCTTTGGCTTCTGTGTGAAGAATAGACTGTAAAGGGTTAGGAGCCTTTAGGAGGTTCCTGCAATAAGCCAGAAGGGAAGATGCCAAGTATCTTAAAAGAGCCAAAGAAATGCAAACTTCAACAAGCAGGAAAGGAAGTTCCCTATCACCTATTTGGGGTTGCAGATTTTGAGGTGGTGCTGAGACCAACCCTTTTTTAAGTTACTGTCTCCTAGTTACAATGACAATAAACAAGACTTAGAATGTCCCAGCATGGTCCCCCTGGACATTATGGTCTATTAGTAAGATCTATTAATAGTTTATCCTTCAAAATGGTACAACTTTGAGAGACAAACAAGTGCTATTAATTACACCCGGCCAACAGATATAAGGGGAAGATACATTCAGATAGGGCAACCCTAACTATAAGGAACCTAGGAAGCCTCTGGATGGTTCCATAAAGCACCTGAGTTCAATGGGGGCAAGACTAGCTTGCTTAATGATTAAAAATGTCTTTTAGCTTAGGAAAATTTAGAGTTAAGAATAGAAATGAGAATCTAAATCAGACCCATAGTGTTAATATGTTTGTGTTGAGTTTAAGAATAATCAATATACATTTGGTATTTTCAGTATTTGTATTATTTAAACTTGGTCCATTGGAATATCTAGTAGATTGGTTTTGTAATTCTAATTTAAACTGTATAATTGAGTAATTTATTTTAACCTGTGATTTAAGTTGAGAAGGAAATTATTTTTTACTAAGTTTACTTGGAGAGTGCTGTGAGCCAGTAACTGTTTTAAGTATTTTGTATGTATTGAAGAGGGAAAAATTGTGCTTCAGTGATAAATTATGCATTGATTATAGCACATTTTTCCAAGCTTCTGAGCCTGATTCTATGAGAGCTATTTACAACTCTATAGATCATAGATAACTGATAACAACGAAAAGTAATTTTGTCTATCGACATGCAAATTCTGTCATGTCTGTTAGAGCTTCAAGTGACCCCCCCATCATGAAAGTGAGTTTTGTCTTCATTAGCATATTTACCTCAATATTTCTGATCTACAAATGTGTCATTTTCTTGGATTCTCCTTTGAACTGATTGAACATCTTACCAGTTTCCTCATTGCAATGGGTTGAGTAGTGTCTCCCTCCCCTAACTCATATCCACCCAGAACTTCACAATGTGACCTTATTTGGAAATAGGGTCTTTAGAGATGTAATCTGTTAAATTGAGGTCATACTGGATTAGGGTGGGCCCTAAATCTGATAGTTCAATGACTGGTGTCCTTATAAGAAGAGAGGAGAACACACAGGGACAGACACACAGAAAGAGGTCATGTGAATGAAGAGACAGACTAGAGTGATGCAGCTACAAGTCAAGGAACACAGAAGATTGCAGGCAACCACCGAAATCTAAGAGGCAGGGAGGGATCCTTCCCAAGAGTCTTCAGAGGGACATGGCCCTACCAACTCCTTGATTTTAGACTTTTAGCTTCCAGAGCTGGGAGAGAATCAATTTCTGTTGTTTTAAACCACCTAGTTTGTGGTCCTCTTTTATGGAAGCCTTAGGAAACTAATATGCTCCTCAGTGAGTTGAATAAAATATTTAATGTGTTCAATAGATGTAGGAGACTCATTATTGTATTGGGTTGTTGGACAAGTCATGACGTATTTTTTCTATGTTTTTCGTTGCAAAACTGTCATGACTTTTCCAACAGCCCCATACTTGTCTTTGAAAATTAACCTTTAACAGCATTAGCATATTCTCACCTCCCAGTAATCCTGGGAGGCAGGTATTATTATTATCCTTATAATACAGCTGAAGAAACTGAAGCACAGAGCAAGTAGGAAGTGTTTCTGATGGGGTTTAGAAAATGCTGCCCCTCAAATACAGCACCTTGGCATGTTGACCAATTTAAGCTGAAGGTGCAGTATTTGAGAAATGACATGTGCACATCATTACAGGGGTTCCAGCTGAGAACTTAGAAAAAAGGTAGAGGGAAAATTATTTTTTCCTTCCCTACATTCCCAAAAGCATACCTAGGAAATAGAAGAGCCAGGATTTCACACCCAAGAGTGTGCGCTTAACCACTTTACTCTCCTGTCCCTGGAAATTGCATTGGGATGTTGAACAATTTAGGATTCCTGATATTCATAAAGTTTAATTTAATAGATTTTCTGGAATTTTCTAAGTATTTGGAAATTTCTGTCAAACATTCAAATGCTTCAAAAGAAAATATATATTAAAGTTGTATTCAAACTATTATTTTATTAAAGTGCTTATTAAAACTTTATTGAATTATAAAATCTTCCTTAAAGTAATTGTTGCAATTAACTAGATTTACAAATAAAATAATAAATGTATGGAAAACTCAAAAAAGAACTAGATTGCATATTTATGACTTTAATGGATCAAATATTTTAAAACCCAGTTACCCTCAGTAAGTCCTTTTTGTGCCCAAAAGCTGCCTCCACAGACATCAGAATTCACCTTGACCAGTATGTGTGTTACGAAGAAAGTAGTAACATATTTTGTTGCTCATCAGTGTCTTTGCCCCAAGTGAATAAATTAAACCCCTTCGCTATTCAGGTTGGAACTCTTCAAAGCTTTTCAAATGAGTAGTTCCATTTCCCAGAATACCACTTTTCCACGCCCTCACCCAGCCCCAACCCCAACCCCTGCAACTTTTTATACCCAACTTCTACAGATTCAGGACATAGCTCAAGGCTCCCCTGAACCCCAGTTTAAGTCAGTTCCCCATCCCCACCACGTACACCCTCAACACACACGATTATAAGTTTATGAGATTATTTGATTAATATTCAGCCTCTACACTAGACTGTAAGATCCCTGAGAGCAGGGCCATGTGTTGGCGTTTTTCTCCACTAAATCCAGAGCTTAGCACAGTATTGGAATATAGCCAGTACTTAATTAACATTTGCAGAATGAAGAAAGTGATAAGCAATCCTGAGAGCATATGGCCCTTCTCTGGGGGAAATTCTCTATTGTGTGTAATATTAGAGGGACCCAGTTTTGTATCTTCCACTACAGACACCAAGATTGGGGGAGGGGGATCGTCTCCCTCCCTCTGCTCCCAGCATCCAGGACACAACAGGTAATCTATGCCAGATAACCAGATGCTCCCATATAGTAATGCTCCCATTACTGTCTGGTTAGTGATCCAAAGAGGCAGGGATGGTTGAGAAATTACTGATGGCAGCACATAGACAGTTCAGCAGCTATGGAACTGGGAGCCCGGCACCACAGACAGTCCAGTGGCTGTGGCTGAGGTGTTGTCCATGAGGCTGTTCCAACCAAATGGCTGGCTGTGCCTCCAACTTCCTGTCTGCCCAGGGCCCTGGCTTATTTTCAAAGCCTGGTTCTACAATGATTTTGGAAATTACATGCTATTTTTTCAAAATGTTTCTTTCCTCCTTAACCGAGACAAAATGATTTTTCTGTTACTTACTGTCAAAAACCTTGATGGGAGGTGGGGTGGGTGAGGAGTGGGGAGAGAGAGAGAGACTAAAAGAATAAATCATGGAGCCTGGAAGCATGAAGTAAAGCTTTATAAAATACAAGGTATTGGGCTGCATTTGGGCAGCAGGTGGGTACTAAAGCAGAGGGCTTCTCTTTAGGTTGAAAACCAAATGTTATTCAGGTTATGACCACCGATTGTGACTAAAACAATTGCGAAATGTGAAACTGGTGTAATTTGGAGATACATGAGATTATTTTGGTGGAAGGAATGCCCAGATGGCATTAAATAACATTGAATCACATAATGAGAAAGTAACTCCCTTTTCCACTCCTTCTGATACCATCAAGGACACTGTGTTTGATTGGTGCCTCTTTAATATTTGTTGAACACTTTTTACTCATCCTTTTTAATAAAGAGAAGGCAGCCACAGGCACAGAGCATTCACAGACCATATTCTCGAGCTAGAATATAGGTACGTTTCTGTTTTCACTGTACAGTATTTAGTTTTCTGGTTACTTCCTATTTATAGCAAGTCATGCTAATTTTCCAGTTATAGTCATGATATAACTTTCTAAATAAATTTCTTTCAGTTAAAGAAGTGAGTGAACTTAAAGGTACTAAGCAAATAATAGCATAGGTGGAACACAGATAGGACAAAAATCCTGAAGATAGTGAGTGAATGTCTTCATCTTAGAAAATGCTGGAATAGTCCCATCAAGTACTTAGAGCCACCGATGCAGAATGCAAATGACTAAACACCAAAGCAAAACTCAGAACTGGAAAACAATAGCGGCAATATAGCCTTCAGAAACGTTTCTGAAGGCACACAAGTGTGTGATGGACAAACCATCACTCCATTGAAGCTCTAGACCCCAGATGGTGGGGGTGGGGTTGGGGGTGCAGGTGGTGATTATAGATTGTCACCATCATGAAACTAAAAGCAGGTAGGTCAAAAAGACAAGGTGAGGGAAGCAGCCCTTTCTGAGGAAGGAGCCACACACATCCAGCACGGCCATTAAACCCTATTTGCCTCCCCATTCAGAGAAGGGATGGTCCAATTGTGCAAAGAAGTAGCACATGGCAGCGCTCTGAATCAGAGTGATGGGTCCATCTTCTTATCCTTGGTTTTGAGGTAATATGATCTATAATTATATACCAAAATTTAAATTTTGAATTTTATTCTGCTTGCTTTATTTATGTTCCCTTAAATCAGTAAATCTCAATTGACAGGAGCATTTTTTTTTCCCCCAAACTACCTGTATATCAAAGATTGTAGAATGTTCCAGGGGCTGAGAGTGGGGTGGGGGTTAGGGATACAAGCCCTCCCTCACCTACCACTTAGTTAGGACCTAGTTGTTATATAAGGGTGTCTCATAACCCCCTATTTCCTGACATGGAGGAAAAGATTCAGAACCACTGTTTCAGTAAGAACCACAACAGGGTAACTCTCTCCCACCCATTCACCGCACCACATGGCAGGAGTATGGGTAGTGCAGAATGAGGCCATCTGTTTACCTTTCAGCACCATAATATATGGCTAGAAGATAAGGCTTAGGAAAATTGCTCTCAGAACCATAATAATTTATAAAACAGGTAAGTAGTGGTTACACAGCGGTTAGATTCAGGGGATGCCTCCTATAACTTAGATATAGGCTTTCTTTTCCTCCTTCCCTCCCAGCCTCTCTGTCTTCTTTCCTCCCTCTTTTTGCCCTTCTTTCCTTTTCCTCTAACCCCCTATTTCCTGAGTTCTTGCATGTTTCTCAGGCCAGGAGCTCCCCAGGTTATCTGTGGCTTATTGGACATCATTAGTTTTCAAACTTCTTTCTCCAGAGCCTCATGATAAGTCTGGGGGGAAGCTGACAGGGGAGACCCACTTTCATCTGAGAGCCGTGGTTTGAGGGGCAGCTCTGTGGTATTTCAAATCCTGGCACCACCACTTACAAGCTGTGTGACATTAGGCAAATTGCTCATTTTTGTAGTGCCTCTGTTTCCTCATTAATAAAATGAAAATAATAAACTCATCTACTCAATTGGATTTTGTGAAGATTCAATGCATTGAGCTTGTGTCAAGTGCTGAGAACAGCAGAATATAATTGTCAGCTTATCATTTTTGACTTCTCTCATAAAGTTCCCTTTAACAAAAGAATTCTACTGCCCCCCCCCAAAGTTTTGAAAACCACTTTGCTACCATTGTAGATGGTGTAGTGATTGTTTAAATTACCATACCACTCTACCCATACTTTTCCATTTTCTCTTCCCTATCTCAGAATAACTTCATTCTTCAGAATTGGCCCCGCCCCTCTCCCCCACCCTTTGTTTTCAAGGTCAGAGTCTCCTTGCTATTGTCTTTATCCAGGTCTTAGTCTTTGTGACTCAGTGGATTCCCTCAGACTATTCTCATTAGCATCACAGACATCAGAAAGCACCAAACCGAATCCTGTTTTACCCAAAAGGAAACTTGGTTCCTTCTGAATAGATTATCTCACCTAATTTCACAGTTAGCGAGAGGGGGATGAAGAGAACTCAGGTTTCCTGAGTCCTCCTCCATTGCTTTTTCTCCGACATTACGTTTTCTCCTCACCATTTGGTGGAATTATACACAGGATCACTTCAATATCCCTTTCTCTGTCAGAGCCGTTTATCTTCAATGACCTAAAATTCTGCCATTTTTAAAGAAGGCTCTGAAGAAGTGATGTCTCTGGCCTTCTCTCTCGCTGCCACACGAGTGACAATCTGAGACTAGCATACTCATGTGTTCGTTCATTCACTTAAGCTTTTTTTTTTGAATGCCAAAGTAGTTTCCATGTCTCTGTGTTAGGGGAGTTCATGGCCTACTTGGATAGGCACACAAAGAAATGTTACAAGCATGCGGTGTGTAAGGGTGTAAGGGTTAGGGAGAGTTCATGCACAGAATTTTAGGGGGCTAGGGTAGCTCACCCAGCCTAAGGGTTGTGAATCGGGAGGCTACCTGAAGGTTTGACCCCTCATCTGGAGCCTGGAATAGGTGTTAGCCAGATGAAGAAAGGGGAAGAGTTGTTTTAGGCAGAGGGGGTGAAATCTGGGAGGGAAGACAAAGGCAGTTTGTGAGAGGAAAGAACTTTGGTGAAAATGCCAGGAGTTCTGCTCAGCAGGAGTGGAAAGTCAGACATATTAGGAGGCGTGAGGTTGGAGAGAAATACTAGGCTTGGTCTTAGAGAACCTTGTAGGTTGTAGAAAACATTTTTATCCTGGAGGCCACGAGGAGTCAAAGTAGGGGGTTAATTAAGAGAAAAGAACACATTTTATTCTGTGGTGGCAGCATGGAGAATAAAGCTGTATTTGGAGGTTATTGCACAAATTAATCCAGGTGAGATAAGAAACCAAGGCATCTCAGAGCACAGAAATACATACCTGTACTGAAACGTTCATCACCTATTGTTGAATGTCCCTGTGAGCCAAACTCTTAAGAAAAATCTCCAAGTACAATGTCACCATTGCTTTTCATCTATCTACATTCTCTATCATAACCTGTACTTTCCTACCTTAACTGGGTTGAACCAGCCTAGGTTATTTTCCTGGTTTTCCTTTCTGTTCTGTTTTTAACCACTTGAGAAAGTCTTTTCCCCTTGGAGTTCTCTACAACGATCCTTCCATTAGTCATTGATTTAAATGTCTGTTAAGGAACAGGCATACATAAAACTTATTTAACACCAAGTTTCAAATTTGGTAACGTTTAACATGCAGATGAAAATGTGTTTTATGAAATGTCATCTCTTTGTAATTTTATCATGCCTATCCCAAAGGAAACTGCTGGATGTACTATGTCCTTGGGCAGTTCACGTTTGAGAAAGTAATTCAGATATTTCATACAAAGTTACCTTCGTAGAAAGTATGAAAGCTAGATTTTAAGAAGACCCCCCAATTAAATTTTTGTCAACTATTTGATGAATCAACAGACCAGCTAAGATAATTCCCCATCCAGAAAGACTAGAAGTACATATTTTTTTTGCAATTTTTATTACCCAAAAATAAGATAAACAGTTCAGTTCTTGAGTTGCTGAGGTGAAGCTAAACTTCAGCCAAGGTGAGGAGTAGGCAAAATGCAAACTAGCAGCTCTTTAGAAAGAATAACTCTCACTTTCATCTTGCATCACAGTTTTGTTATCTTTCCTGTGCTACTGATAACCATGGTGTCAGCAATCCCAAGTTTGGGCGACTGACTTTTTGTTTATCGCAGGTGCGCGCACACACACCCCTCTGGCCTATTCTCAAGCTCTTTTTGTGCACTTTCCAGGTGCACTTGGCTTCGGAGCCCTGCCCTCTCCTCTCCTCTCCCAGGTACTCACAAGGTCTGCGTACTGGGCGGCAGGCTGGGGATGCGGTGGATATCCTTGCAGGTGACTCTGAAGTTGTCTTCCTGATGGCACTCGCAGGGCGGAGAAGGACACCTTATGGCCCCGAGGCTTCTGGGCAGGGCGAGAAGCAGCGCCAGCGGCAGCAGGAGCATCGGCCTCATTTTCCACGGGTCCCCAAGGCGATTTCTTCAGTTTCCACTATCCTGTCATTCTCACGCCCTCGGCGCCTCCTCGGGTTCTCCAGGGTGAAGGCGGGAGGGAGGCGTGGAAGAAGGGAGCGCTCCTTGGGGTACCAAAGAGGAGGCTGGTGAGGGGAAGAGAGAGGCTCTTAAGGGTTCCGTTTCCCTAGGCAACTCTCCACCCACACAAGCCTATTGGCTTTACTTTCCTTGCCTCGAGCCACGCAGATCGCTCCTTCTGTTCCCTGACACCTAACACCGGTCCGGGTTATCCCCTCTCCTTTCTAGTCAGCCCCAGGCGCTCTCCCCAGTCGTCCTCTCCAAAGCGCAGTGTAGGCACCCCCTTCTTCCCTTGTCTCTAAATCCAACGGACCACCTTTTCCCCGTGGGCAGCCTCCTAAAAGCGCTGCCTGCCGGGATCCCTGCGCATGCACGCTCTGTCCAAAGTCCCCGCAGCATGGACTGTCCCCGGTGAGCTGGGGTCCTGCAGAACGTCGGCTCCTCCTGGCCCAAGAGGCCTCTGCGGACGCCAGCCCCAAGTGCAGCCGAAGTCGGGGAGCGACACATTTACCGGATCCTCGCTGCTCCCCAACTTCAGTGCCAACCTGGTCCACTCTGCGCCAGCGGCCCCACAACTCGTGCAGAAATCGCCGCAAGGAGTCCCCTGGTGGCGGCGGGCTCACTTTACAGGCGGCGAGTCGGTGAGGCGGGTCTGGAACCGGGCTCTGGGGCCATCTGCCGGGGAGAACAGGGAACGGCAGAAACAGCTCTGGCGCCTTTGAGGGAACTGTGAATCCAGCTTTGCTCTATGCGTTTGAAGTGGTACCCTATCATCTACTCATCATTCTTCACACAGTAGCCAAAAATATATATAATAATTTAAAATATAAACCAGATTGTGCCAATTTACATCTTAAAAGCCATCAATTGCTTACTAATTCTTGTTGGGGTAAAAGAAGTATCAACTCCTCACATACTGTATCATTCCATTTATATGAGTTTCTGGGACAGGAGGGAAAAACTATGGTGATGGAAATTAGAATGATGTTTAGGGGCCGGCCGAGTGGCGCATTGGTTAAGCGCTGGTTTTGGGATGCCAGCGGCCCCGGTTCAGATCCCACATGAGGGCCAGTGATACTGCCCTCTACAGCTAACAACAGCTCCACCTGGAGCTGGGCTGTGCGAGCCCCGGTGATGGTGTGGGCTGCAGTCCCTGCTGCAGTGGGCTGCCATAGGCTACAGTGAGTGGCCCGCAGCCAGCGTGAGCGGCTGGCAGCCAAGCATGAGCTACAAATAGCCGCGGTGAGCGACATCCAGAGGCCAGCAACCGATCTGCCTCATCCGGGAAGAGCGCAATGATGATACCAACAGTGAAGCAACATCCTCCGCAACTAAACTGAAGAACAAAAAGACAGCAACTTGTCTGTTCCCCTCCCCTGATTCCTCAACGCTGTTCCCCTCCGCCAATTCCCCAATAAAATCTTTAAAAAAAAAAAAAAAAGAATGATGTTTAGTGAAGACTGACTAGAGAAAGACAGGAGAGAACTCATGGGGATTATGGAAATGTTCTATGTTTTAATTGGACTGGAGACAAGTGAATGTACACTTTTGTCAAGATTCATCGAATTCTACGTTTAAAATATGGATATCGCAATGTTCATAGTGGCTTTATTCACAATAATCAAAAACTGGATGGGCCGGCCGAGTGGCGCGGTGGTTGAGCGCTGGCTTGGGAAGCCAGTGGCCCTGGTTCAGGTCCCACATATGAGGGTCAGTGGCACTGCCCTCAAAAAACCCCCCAAAACTGGAAACTCCAAATGTCCCTCTACTAGGCAATGGATAAACAGTGATACATCCATACATAGTGGAATACTATTCTGCAATAAAAAAAGAAATTAAAAAAATTTAAAAAATTACATATAAATTCTGGAAGGCAAAGTTTGCTAACCCCTGTCCATCAAAATCCCACCATTACTCATATGTGCAATCTCATTTCACAATATGCTTCCCTGTGCTCTACATTCAGCCACTTTGCAGGATCTAGAACGAGTCAAGTTTATTACCACTTCTGGGCTACTTGCTGTTGCTGAACCCTATGTCTGAAACAATCTGTCCCCAGATCTTCCCATCATTCAAGTCTTAGTTTAAATATCACTTCCTCAGAAAGACTTTCTCTGAAAATCCTGTCTGAAGTAGTGATCCCCCATCATATTACCTTGTTTCATGGTCTCCAAAGCACTTATCATTAATTATTATGATTGATTAGTTCACTCCTATATTGCCTGTCTCTTGTTGCTCTCCCTTCCTTATCAAAACATACAGCTCCATGAAAGCAAGAACCCTGCTGATTTTTTCCTTGGCCATTATATCCCTAACACCAAGAACAATGCCTAGCTCAGAGTTAGTAAAGAATAAATGTTACATGAATGTGTTACCAAACCAAAGTCTGTGTGCTCAATGCTTTGAATGGTCAAAACTCAAAATGTCAGGGTTTGGGGGTAAAGAAAGGTTTCTCTATCAAGAAGTCACCAACTGAGAAGATGGGAGATATAGTAGTGCCTCAAATCCATCTTGCATTCTGTACCAGGCCAAGGTTTTTTAAGGGGCTGGGGTGGGAGGTGGAGGGAGACAGATATGCAGAAGTGCTGGTGGGGCAAGGTTTAATTAGAGGACCTTAGAACTTGGCCATTTATGGTAAAGGGGTGTCAACAAGGTTCCCTTCTGGACAATAGATCCTTGACATCTGAAAGGGTTCCGGTGTTCAAGTTCTGGTTATGTCCTGGTCCTTTGGTTCCATGTATGTGTGGTGCGAGTTGGTGGAGGGGTTGGAGGGGAAGATGAGAGTTTGGTTCTGGGTGCAGCTGGAGGCCAAAATTCTCTTCTCTGCGCATGTTTTGGCTGCAAAACTTGTGGCTTTGGTCTGTTGTCTCTGAAAAACAACTCAGCACCTCGTCAAACAGGACACTACCTTTTTGATCTGGTTCAAAAGACAGAACAAGTTTGCAATGCCTATATTAGTTATTTGTTGCAGCATGATCAATAACCCCTAAATTTAGGCTTAAAACAACATTTATTATCTTGGAGTTTCTGTGGGGCAATTCGGGCATGGCTTAACTGGATGCTTCTGGCTCCAGGTTTATTGTGAGGCTGTAAACAGAATGACAGCTAGAGCTGCAGTTACCTGATAGCTTGGCTGCAATCTCCCTAACTTCACTTATTCACTCCAGTAGCTGTTTTGTAGATTCCATCAGGTTAATTACACAGATGAATTGTGTTGTCTGAGAATAGACAGTCTTACTTCACCCTTTCCAATCTGGGCTCTTTTCATTTTGTTTTCTTATCTGATTGCACAGGTTATAACCTCCAGACAATTTTGAGTAGAAAGAGTAAAGACAGACATCTTCACCTTGCTCCTAATCATGGGGGGAAATCATTTTTTTCAGTATTGAATAATGATGTTACCTATACAGTTGCCACAGATCTTTTTATCAGGTTGAGGAAGTTTTTGTCTGTTTCTCATTTGCTTAGAGATTTTAATCAGGATTAGGAGTTAGATTTTGTTACATGATTTTTCTACATCTATTGAGATGAGTTAGAATTTTTCTTAGTTTGTTAATGTGGTGAATTACAGTGATTGGTTTTTGAATGTTAAACCCATTTTGCATTCCAGGGATAAACCCCACTTGATCATGATGATGCATTAAGTTTTTTATGTATTCTTGGATTAGATTTGCTAAAATTTTGTTTAGAAGTTTTACATAGATGTCCACAAGGGATAATGGTCTGTTATTTTATTTTCTGTAATGTTTTTGCTTAGTTTTTGTAACAGGATAATTCTGCCACCATAAAATGAGTTAGGGAATATTCTCTCCATAAATTTCTACAGGAATTTATGTAAGAATCGATATTATTTCTTTCTTATTTGGCAGAACTCACCAGTGAAGCTTTATTGACCTTGAGGTTTACTTGAAAGGTTTTTAATTACAAATTCAATGTCAAAAAAATAGATGCAGGGGTGTTTATTGTAACCTCTTTGTGTCTTTGTATTTAAAGCACATTTCTTACAAATAGCATAGTGTTGGGTCATGGTTGCTTCCTTCCTTCCTTCCTTCCTTCCTTCCTTCCTTCCTTCCTTCCTTCCTTCCTTCCTTCCTTTTTTTAGGACACAGAGTTTTCTTTAACTGTTTCTTTGGGGGAGGGGACACCAGACTTCTACCCAATTAACAGGAATATTTTTAACATTACAGAAGTCTTTTATTTTTTTACATCTTGGCTATGAATCCATAGGGAATGGGTTCCAGCAGCTCAGGCTCCTTTCTATTGGTTCTCACAGAATGTGCTTCTCTGGGTGGGGCAGGCTGGAGCTTCAGTTAAACTCAGGTACCTTTCTCTTTGGCTTCTTAATTTATTATTATTTTTTAAAGATTTTATTGGGGAATTGGGGGAGTTGCTGTCTTTTTGTTCTTCAGTCTAGTTGCCGAGGACGTTGCTTCACTGGCCCATGTTGGTATGGTCATTGGGCTCTTCCCAGATGAGGCAGATCGGTCGCCGGCCTCTGGGTGTCCCTCACCGCAGCTATTGGCAGCTCACTCCAGCTGCCAGCCGCTCACACTGGCTGCCGGCCACTCACTGTAGCCTATGGCAGCCCACTGCAGTAGGGGCTGCAGCCTACACGTTGTTGGGGATCGCAGCCCAGCTCCAGGTGGAGCTGTTGTTAGCTGTAGAGGGCAGTGCCACTGGCCCTCATATGTGGGATCTGAACCGGGGCTGCTGGCGTCCCAAAACCAGCTCTTAACCAATGTGCCACTCAGCTGGCCCTGGCTTCCTTATTTTTCTGATCATTTTCCTTCACCCATTTCTGGAAGCTGTCTCAGCGCTTAGAGTGCTTAATATGCTCCAAACGTACATTAATTCTCTCGGCAAGACTCTTGCCCTTGTTTGTTTGTTTACCACGATGCCAACCGCATGGTGGGTAACACTGTAGACTCTTCCCGTTTTGCTGTGGGAACATTTCCTTTTTGAACAGCTCCCTTTCCCTTGATGTCTGCGATATCACCTTCCTTGTAGATTCTCACATGTGAGGCCAAAGGAACAACTCTGTGTTTTCTAAAAGGCCTAGATGTAGCAGGTGCCTTGCCCCCTTTCCTTTGTGTTGGTCATTTTGGTGAATTACTGGAAGATGGTGGTTCTAGCTGAAAGGAGGTTATACTGTCTTTCTTTTTCTTTTCTTTTTTTAAAGATTTTATTGAGGAATTGGGGGAGGAGAACAGTGTTGGGGAATTGGGGAAGGGGAACAGGCAAGTTGTTGTCCTTTTGTTCTGCAGTCTACTTGTGGAGGACTCTGCTTCACTGGCCCATGTTGGTATCATCATTGTGCTCTTCCCCGGTGAGGCAGTCAATCACAGGCCATTGGACGGCCGCTCACGGCAGCTCTTGGAAGCTCACGAAAGCGCACGCCAGTTGCTGGCCAGCCCCACTGCAGCCTAATCCGTTGCAAGCAACTCATAACAGCCCAGCTCCAGGTTGAGCTGTTGTTCACCATTTTAGCTATAGAGGGTGCAGCAATCACAGGCCCTCATGTGGGATCCGAACCAGCGCCCTGCTGCTCAGAGCTGGTGTCCCAGGCCAACTCTTAACCAATGCGCCATTCAACCGGCTCGAGGATATACTTTCAATCTGACAGTCTTTGTCTTTTATTTGGGTTTCATAGGTCATGTACATTTGATCTCATTATTGATATTAATTTAAGTTTATAATCTTGCTACTATTATAGCTTTCTACTTGTCCCACCTGGTTTTTGATACCCTTTTTCCTTTTTGTAAACCTTTTTGGGTTAATGCAGAAATTTATGATTTAATTTTATCTTCTTTATTGACTTTTAGCTATCAGTCTTTGTTTGGTTATTATAGTGGTTGCTTCAGGGTTTACAGTGTACATCTTTAAGTTATCAGAGTCTACCTTCAGTTGATGTTACACTACTTTATGTATAATCTAAGGATCCGCCAGCAGTATTATTTACATTTCTTCTTTCCTAGCTTTATGCATCTGTTGCCATATATTTTAGCTAAACGTAAGTTATAAACTCTACAATACATTGTTATTATCTTAGTTAAGATAATAATTATCTTTCAAAGAAATTTAAATCAGAAAAAACACATATACTTTTCATTTAGTTATCCTTTCTGATTTTCATGCCTTGGTGTAGATCCATATTTTCCACTGATGTCACTTTGCCTTTGCTTGAAAGGCTCTCACTAACATTTTTTGTAGTACAGAACTGCTGGTTATGAATTATTATATTGTTTTTGAAAAAGTGTTAATTTTATTTTTCATTTTAAAAGGATACCACTATTAGATACAGAATTATGGATTGAAAATATTTCTTCCTTCAGTACTAAAAAAATATTGCTCCATTGTCTTATTACTTGCATTGTTTCCAAGGACAAGTCTTCTGTCATAATTTTCTTTTGAAACCTGCTTTTTTAATCCCTCAGGCTGCTTTTAAGACTTTCATTATTGCTGGTTGAGAATGATTTGATTATCATGTGCTTTGATGTTCTTTTTCTTCATATTTCTTGTGTAGTATTTTGAGGTTCTGGATTTGTATGTTTATGGTTTTCATCAAATTTGGAAAATTTTCAGCCATTATTTATTCATATATTTTTTTCTGTCCCCTTATCGCTTTCTATTCTTTTGGGGATTTCAATTATTGCACTTATATTAGGCTGATTAAAGGTGTCCCACAAAGAACTCATTGATGCTTTTTTTTTTATTAGAACATTTTTTTTTCTATTTTTCATTCTGGATAGTTTTATTTTTCTCTATATTTTTAAATTCCATATTCTCTTATATGTTTTTCTGAAATAGTTAATTTGCCACTAATCCCATCAGCATGTTTTTCAGGTCAGCTGAGATTTTAATATCTACAAGTTCAATTTGGGCCTTTTCCATATTTTCCCTGTCTGTATGTAACTTTTTGAACATCTAAAACACAATAGCTGTTTTGATGTCTGTATTAGTTTCCTAGGGCTGTTATAACAAAGTACCATATATTTGGTGGCTTGAAACAATTGAAATTAATTCACTCACAGTTCTGTTGGCTAGAATTCAAAAATCAAGGTGTTGGCAGGAACATGTTCTCTCTGAAGACGCTAGGGGAGATCCTTCTTTGCCTCTTCCTAGATTCTGACAGTTACCAGCAGTCCTTGATGTCCCTTGGCTAGCATCACTCCAAACTCTCTTCTGTGTCACCAGATATTCTCTCTGTGAGTCTCTCTGTCCTAAATCCCCTCTTCCTATAAAAACACCAGTTACTGGATTAGGGCCCACCCTAATCCAGTATGACCTCATTTAACTTGAATACCTACAAAGAACTTGTTTCCCAATAAGGTCACATTCATACATTCACACAGGTATTAGAACTCCAAGATATCTTTTTTGAGTGGTACAATTCAACCCACAACCATGTCCTTATTTGATAATTGTAACATCTTTGTCAGTTCTGGGTAAATTTAGATTGGTTGATTTTTCTCTTTAAAATGAGTCGCATTTTCCTTCTTTTTCTGCATGCCTGATCACCTATTCTTGGATGTGAGACACTGTAAATTTTACCTCTTTTGGTGCTGGATTATTTGTTTTCATAAAAAATATTCTTGAGATTTGTTATGAGGTGTGGTTAAATTACTTGGAAACAGTTTGATATTTTTGGATCTTGCTTTCAAGTCTTTTGAGGTTGGACCAGAGTGGCATTTCATTTTGCAGTAATTACTCCCCACTCCTCAGGTAAGACTCTTCTGAGTATTCTGCATAATACTCCATGAATTATGAGGTGTTTCATTCTGGCTGGTGGGAATAGTAACTATTTCTGTTCCTGTGTGAGTGACAGGTACTTTTCCCTCCGATCTTGTTCAATGTTCCTTTCTCCAGCCTTAGTTTCTTTACATGCGTGTGTGATGATTCATTTGCTGCTGAATACCTCAAAGAGACCCTTTTGAGTCCTCTGGGAGTTTTCTCTCCTTTCCTTTAGTTTGTGTCGCTCTCTCCTCTACATTAGCTTGACTTGCAAACTCCAGCTACATTGGTCTCCGTAGACTCCCATATCTGTCTCCTCAATTCAAAGCATCCATTGAGCTCTGTCCGGGTTCCTTCTACTTGAACTATGGCCTGCAAATTCTCTCATGGCAGGAAGTTGTGGCAATCATAGGGCTTACCTTATTTGTTTATGTCTTTCAAGGATCACTATCCTTTTTTTAATCTGATGTCTACTATCTTGAAAAGCACTGTTTCATATATTTTTTGCCTTTTTTTATTTTTTAATTCTTGTGGAGGGTAAATCTGGTCTCTACTTCTCTGATACTCTATCTTTGCTGGCAACATTAGTGGTATCCAGATATCTGTAGCATTTTCATCAAGATTCAGACATCGTGTGGGCTGGCCGAGTGGCGCATTGGTTAAGAGCTGGCTTGGGATGCCAGCGGCCCCGTTTCAGATCCCACATATGAGGGCCAGTGACACTGCCCTCTACAGCTAATAACAGCTCCACCTGGAGCTGGGCTGTGAGCCCCGGCGATGGCGTAGGCTGCAGCCCCTGCTGCAGAGGGCTGCCATAGGCTACTGTGAGTGGCCGGCAGCAAGTGTGAGCAGCTGGCAGCCAGCATGAGCTGCCAATAGCCGTGTTGAGCGACCATCCAGAGGCTGGCGACTGATCTGCCTCACCCGGGAAGAGTGCAATGATGATACTAACATGGGCCAGTGAAGCAACGTTCTCCACAACTAGACTGAAGAACAAAAAGACAGCAACTTGTCTGTTCCTCTTCCCCGATTCCCCAACGCTGTTCCCCTCCCCCAATTCCCCAATAAAATCTTAAAAAAAAAAAAAAAAGATTTAGACATTGTGAAATTGGCTTAGTGGTGACCATAATGTAGGTAAAATCTATGCCTACCAGTTTCAATTCAGTAAAGTGGAACAAGCCTTAAGGATAATCATGTTCTAACAGCTGCTCAACAAATTGCTATGATAATCAATAAGGCCATTTTCTTTCCTTAACTTTTAAACTAGGGCAAATAAATATATGACATGAAAAGATGAATTGGTTTAAGTAGAGGGAAAAGTGTGTTCACTCAGATCCATTAAAGACACACAAAAATGCTTTAAAATATAACAGATGAATGACAATGACTATAGAATATTGTATTTTCCTTCTTGTAGAAGACCCATCAGCGCTGTCCAAATATCAGAAAGTGGTGGTTAGTGATGAATTCCTCGTTTCATGTTTTTTTTTCAAAAGGTACCTATTGGAGCATAGCGTATATTACTTAGCTACAATAAAAAAATGTTTTATAGTTTTGGATTTCTACATTAATAGTTGTGCACTTTGACCTAAATGCATACAAATTGCTGTGTTTTATATTTGTGATGCTCTTGACAGTGATAAATAGCTATAATTAGTAAGTGTGTGGCTGAAGAGACTTATGGGATCACCAGTGCCTCTACACAATGAACAGCTGAAGATGATTCTTTGAGTAGTGAGCAATAGCATCTTTGCAACATCTTGCCTTTTATTTTGAATCTCCTTAGATTTACAGTTAGCTTGAAAACTTGATGCAGGAATTGTCAACAACCATTTGTGATCATTTTGTGCTGGTGTAAAGAAAGTGGCTTTCACCATTGTCTTGGTTCAGAGAGTATTTTAAGTAGTTCCATTCAGTCCTAACAAATTATTATGTTGGGGATATCTCTTTAACCTTAGCCATAGCATCCACCTTGGTGCTCTTTCTTCCTTCTTATCATTTATAATGGTCTTGTGATATTACAAGGGAGCTTGACCATCTGTGGTGGCTAGATGAAGCCAAGCTATGTCTAATGGTACAGATGGTCAGTACTTATGTTGGACAATCACTGGGTAAAATGCAGACTGCTTTTGAAGGGACATCCTTCCTTAATGCCAATGGGAGGACCCCTACGTTCAGGGTATGAATTGTACTTGCTTGAGTAGAGACTGGGCACTGTATGGACATGGGCTTTCCTCTAGTACCTTCGGGTCTGACCACTCCCATCTCCCCAACTCTCCAGCTCCCCTCTTCTCTGTTTCCTACCACATTCCCAGTCATGAATACCTTTTCTTTTGGGGGACTCCTCTTCTTCATATTTTCTTGACTCTGAGCAACATGAGGGCTGAAACTATGCTATCTCCTCATTTTCACTGCATCTCCAGCATCTAATATAAAGTCTGCATCCTAGAAAGACTCAGTATACATTTACTCAATTAAATAAATGAATACAATTGTTTTGAAAAAATGAAAATGTTAACAAATGAATGAAACTACTATTATGCCTTTGCATGCATATAGGGCAATTTAATGGTTGTTCTTAATTATCTTAATATCTGTGTCAGGTGGAGTGTATTCTTGAATACATCTGTGAACAAACAGCTTGAAGATAGATGCAAATACATAGGTAGGTCCTTAGAATAATTATTTTATGTTCAAACTGAATGTGAAATAATATCTATTTCTTTTTTTTTTTAAGATTTTATTGGGGAATTGGGGGAGGGGAACAGCGTTGGGGAACAGGGGAAGGGAAACAGACAGTTGCTGTCCTTTTGTTCTTCAGTCTAGTTGTGGAGGACGTTGCTTTACTGGCCCATGTTGGTATCATCGTTGCGCTTTTCTCAGGTGAGGCATATCTGTCGCTGGCCTCTGGACAGCAGCTCTTGGCCCCTCACACTGGCTGCCGGCCACTCACTGCAGCCTATGGCAGCCCACTGCAGCAGGGGCTGCAGCTATGCCATCCCCAGGACTCACAGCAGCCCAGCTCCAGGTGGAGCTGTTGTTCACCATCTTAGCTGTAGAGGGCGCAGTGTTACTGGCCCTCATATGTGGGATCCGAACCAGGGTCCTGCTGCTCAGAGCTGGCATCCCAAGCCAGCTCCTAACCAATGAGCCACTCGGCCCGCCCCTGTATACTAATTATTTATGATTGTGTGTGTGTGTGTGAGAGAGAGAGAGAGAGAGAGAGAGAGAGAGAGAGAGAGAGAGAGAGAGAGAAAAGAGGAGAGGAGAGGAGAGGAGAGGAGAGGAGAGGAGAGGAGAGGAGAGGAGAGAAGGGAAGGGAAGGGAAGGGAAGAGAAGAGAGAGATGAAAGGAGGATGGGAAGTGAGGGAAGGCTGAAAAATGAGGTAAAGATTTTAAAAGGTTAGGTCCCTGCATTTAAAAGGCTTAGCGCTGAGCCGGCCGAGTGGCGCGGTGGTTAAGCGCTGGCTTGGGACGCCAGCGGCCCCGGTTCGGGTCCCACATGTGAGGGCCAGTGACATTGCCCTCAAAAAAAAAAAAAAAAGGCTTAGAGCCTAATGTAACGGACCCACTAGGGAATGGACAATTGACAGTACAGAATTATTAGAATAGAGGACCAGTGTTGTTTAATGTGATCTAGCTCTCCTTGAGGTAGCCAGGCAAGAGTCACAGATAAAGTAAAATTGGATTTTAGACTTGCGGAGGAAAACATCGGTGGCTTTTTTTGGCAGAGCAGAAGGAAACGGCCACCCATGTGAGTAATTTGGATTTTCATCTCTTAGTTTTTCCAAAGTTCAGTTCTTTGTTGAGGTTCTTCAAGGATCTTTTTGTGACGAAACCGACCTGTCTGAGTTGCATATGTCTGTTTCATGTCACAGATATGATCCTACACTGGCAGTGGCAGCAGTCACGAAGTGACATCCTCATGGTCTACTTTTGATGTATCATTAATGAGCTATGGGATCTTGGGCAAGTCACTTACTTTTTCCAAGCCTAGAGGGTTTGACTGGTTAATTTTCACCGTTCCCTTCCAGCTCTGAGAGTTTGTGAGTCTTCAGAACAAGACATTGAGCTCTGGTATTAAGAGATTTTTTTTTTAACATTTCACTGCTGGAAATTACTGCTACCTGTTTCCCAAGGAGTCACAGAAACGTCGTCTATGTTATCACTGCAACTATCACCGAATTTTCTTTTTTTTTTAAGTAAAATAAATATTTCAGATTTTTCTGATTACATTACAGTCTAGGCTAAGGCCGCTCGCTAATTCACTATATAATATTTACCTGCTATATAAGCCACTGGCTCTTTAAAAAAAAAAAAAAAAAAGAACCGGGCCAGAGGGCGCCGCCTAGGGGCACAGGTGCCCGCGAATACGGCTTCTTCCGGGAAAGACACCGAGGACCAGTCGTATGGCATGCTGGAACTTGCAGTTTCTCTGAGGGCCGCTCTCCCTTAGTAACTCCTTGCTTTGGAGGAGGAAATGGACTACAACTCCCAGAGGGCCAAGCGGCAGAAGCTGGTCTGGTGCACTCGCCGCGGCTGGGCGGCTAGTTTAAGTTGCCATAGCTCCGAGTCTGGGGAGAGCAGAGTCGGTTGCGCCGCAGCGTCGGGTCAGGTGCACCTTCTGGGTCACAGGTGGCCGCGGGAGCCGGCTGGGGCCTCGGCGATGATCCGGCGTTAAGGACCTGGGGTCCTCTTCTATCTCAGGTACCTCCCTCCAACCGCTCTGGCCCTTTCTTTACAACTTTCCTAATTTAGGGACGTTGTAAGTCCTGCTTCCCCTTGTCCCAGGGGTGGGGACACCAAGGCTGCGCGGAGAGCTGGGGTGGGGCCGTGCATGGGGGGCACCGTGTGCCATCGGGGGGCCCAGGGGCTGGGGGGTAGGAGGGGCAGGAGGAGAGCATGCCTGGCATCCAGACGCCCCCACAGTCAGGTCCTGGTCAAGTTAGGGAATTTGAAGTTCCTTGTCCTCCCTTTGACTGTCGCTCGTCCTGCTGCTGCTAGCAGCTACGAAGCTAAGAGCTGTCAAGTAGATGGACCACATGTTGGAGGTTGCTTGCCAAGCCTGAAATACAAACTGGCCCTTTTGTATCTGTTCTGTAGTCACAGAGGTTTGTTACCCTTGGGAACTCTGTATCAAGCCTTGAATAGGCCAGCATGGGAGGAGTCCCAGTGTTGGTGTTTAACAGCCCCTTCTTTAAGTTATTCGGGAGGAACACCTGGCAGTGAAGTCCAGCTGCATCCTTGATTTGTTTGATGCAGCTCAGTCACTTCCTTAGACGTCTTGTAGAACTGCTTTATAGTGTCGTTCCAACTTTATCATGTAAAGTAGCATAGGGCCGAGCACAGTGGAAGTGCTCGGTATTTGTTTATTTTTATGAATCGTGCAGAACTGTGCTAATAGCAATATAATGTGAGCCAGTCACACACGTTGAAATTTTCCAGTACCCACAGACAAGAAGAAACTGGTGAAATTAATTTTAATAATTTACATAGCACCATATATCCAAAATGTGTTCATTTCAACATGTAGTCAATACGAAACTTATGGAAATATTTCACATCCTTAAAAAGATACCTTTTTTTTTGTACTAGGTTTTCAAAATCTTGTATTTTATACTTAACAGCACAAGTCAATTTGAACTGGCCAGATTTTAAGAGCTCAGTAGTGATATATGGCTAGTGATTATTGTATTGGGCAGCATAGACAGAAGATTAAAATGGGCAGTTTCACACTGGTACGGAAAAATTTGGGTTTGCCTAGGACTCATCCGATGGGGTTAAGATTGCTGCTTTGTTCATAGAGTCAAGTATGCATCATACCTGTGTCCCCTCAGCATGTCTTTTCTGCCATTGCATGACCTTTGTCACTTTGAACGTTCTCTCCAGTTTATTTTGATAAATTTTTACAGAATACCTTTATCCCCCAGACCTACTTTATATGTGGATGACTACCATTGCTCTGGATAACTTCCTGTGGATTCTCACAGATTGCTTTGAAACAGTCACAAAGAATTGAAAAGATTTCTGTCCACAGCTCTATATTACAAGCAAAGGCATTTTACATGGAGTATTTATTTAGTGCAATATTGAATGTAGGAAGAACTGGGCAGCTTATCAAATACTTCCTTTAGGAGTGCTAGCATATAGTTAATTAACTGGGTTAGAAATTCAATTGGGTCATTAAAGTCAGAAGTAACATGTTAATTTCATTATCTGCCTTAGTTACTTTACCTGCTAATAGACATGCTGAGGGAGGTTACTTTTGGTTAGACTTGGGCTACAATTCATACTGTGTGGTCTACCCAGCCCAACGGATGACCAGGCAAGGGCGGTAGTCACCGTAGTCACCATTGAGGAGCATGCTGGCTGGCCACTTGGAGGTGATTTCCTTGAGTTCAGTGGGGCTTTTGCATGACCCAAGAAGCATTTTCTCTGTTCTCTGATATGCCGTAAACTGTACACAGTGAAGGGGAGCCCATTTTTCATCTTTCATTATTTAAAAAAAAAATAAGGTGGTAGGTGTGTTTTACCCCTTGTTTCATTTATCTGTAGGTGGTTTGGGGAAAGTGTAGGGGCAACCAAAGATCATCTCCTTGACTAAGCCTTTTGCCCTGAACCTCATGAAGAAATGATAGGAGGCAGACATATGTGCCTAAGAAGAGCACTGAGCTCAGTGGAGAGCAACACGGAGTTTTGGGGGTGTGCTTTGTAAGTATGCTTTCTCCCTGAGTTTCCGAGATAACAAACTTTTTGCATATTTATAGTGGAAAAGAATATGTCAACAAATAAGGCTTTTGAGGGGCAAGGCACCCCTTTCTAATGTAGCATAAAAATGAAATGGTTACACATGCAGTGTTACAAAAATTCAGGGGAACAAACTAGACACCTTAACAAAAGTAAAATGATGTAACTCTCTATTAGACAAGTAATTGAGAAAGAATTTTACCCCAGGCACTGTAATAGGCACCTTTTATGTGTTATAAATATAATACTTTTATTATGTTTATTTTCATTTTACAAATGACACAGTTGAGGCTCAGGTAAGTTATTTGATTTGCTTGGGATTCTGGATCCCAAAGAGCAGTTTTTCATCCCCAGGTGTTCTGACTACACATCTCAGCCCTGCCCACAGCAAAGCAGTCCCGTTGCTGCCTGTGATGGCCCTCTAATGGGATTTGATTGACAGTCAGCATTTTTAGATTAACAGTACCATATAAGCGAAGTTGACTGTTATTTATCTTTCAATATTCAAAGGATTTATTATCTTTAGTATTTTGAAGATATAATGATTCTTACATAGTTATAATTTGTGATTTCTGTAACATGAACATATTCAACATGAATTGTCATTGGTCATCAAAGGTATACTGTTAAAACCTTTAATTTTGCAATGTGGATTTAAAATTCTGGACAATTTTTAGCACTTTCATGTTGCATTTTGATAAAGGGCACTGGGTACTTGTAATAACACTGTGTCCAAGGTCTATGCTGTACAGAGTTCTGGGAATTAAACAGTTTTACTGCTGGAGGAGCTTGATAGGATTATTTAATGCACAAATTCTCAGCTGCAGTCTTGACACATTTGGGAACAATATAAAAATAATCTACAGTAGGTACACTGTTATCCATGTAGTAATGTCACTGGGTTGATTCTAATATGAAATGTTTCAATATATTCATGTTACTCTGTAGTATGTTTTTGTTATATTAATGTATTATTACATGTCAGCACATAAAATTCTACCATGTCTCTTTTAACTGCTACATAGTATCCCAAATGACTAGATACATTTAATGTATCCCTTATCAGCAGATTTGTAGTTTTTTCTTATTGTTTTTAACTACGATAATTCTGCAATGAAACTATACATCTACATATAAGATGTATACATACATCTTATACATACATCTTTTGTTTTCCTAGGATAATATTTATAGAAGTAGAATACCTGGGCCAAAACATATACATATTACTTATTTTTACTTGTCTTGCCACATTATTTTCCAGAGAAGCTATTCTAGTTAATAATTTTCTTGCAGCAAGGTGTGCCCTTGTCAACTCTGGTTGTGAGAGTTCTTATTTTTCATCTGTACAAAGCATAAACAAGAATATCATTTTATTATTTAAATGTGTAATTCTTCAAGTAGTAAAATAAAGTACGCTAAATGTTTGTTAGGGCCATTTGTAGTCCGTGGATTGCCTGTTGATATATCCTTTGCACCTTTTACTACTGGACTGTTCTTTTTAAAAATTTGTTTTAGAGAGATGAAGAATCCTTTGATTCCCATATAATGCAAATGTTTTTCTGAGTTTGTTCTTTTTTTTCCCTTAACCTTGTTTCTAGTATCTTATCAATAATTATGAATGATCCTAAGAGACTTATCAGGCCCTTATCAGATACACTCCTCCCTGAAATTCATATAACCCTTAACATAGATCTGTATAGTGCTGGTGCTTGGAGTGATTGGGAGATGGGAGTATTTGTGGTTACATAACTATTTAGCTGATGAACATTTAGAATCTAATCAATGCACAAAGCTTGCCATGAAAGAGGAGCTCAGGAATGAATGAATGAGTGCTCATGAATGAATGGATAAGTGAATTAAAGCTAAGCCTGAACTAGGCTTTTTTGAATAAAGAAAGGCATCAAGAAAGAAATGAACTATGATTATTATTTTAAAGGAAGAAGACATAGGCAATTTTATAGATTGTAGAAAGAAGGAAAAAGCTTGATGGTGGAAGAGTGAAGCCTTTAAAATGGCAAAAATGAGTTTGCTTATGACCAGCAGTTGATGCATTGAAACAGTACTGAGAATGGACCCAGATGATAAAATGCCTAGGTAATTTGGAGTTTAGAGCTTTATAGTACAGATGAATAATAATTGAGAAGCGCAGGTAGCTGTAAATAACAATGATAAATTAAAATGATTTGCAATAATTCAAATTTGATTCAGTTGTAAGTTTTAACACATATATTTGAATGGATTTAAAGTGTTTATCCTTTTTTACTCTAAAATATACACATTATCAAGTATTCATATTCTATTTTGCACTTCAATCCATATTGTTTGAAGAAGTAAGATAATTAATCTAGGCCATTTTCCACTAGAATCATTTCATCCAACAGTTATTTAGTTAGTACTTAACTAAATGCAAAGTCCTGTACTTTGAAACTTGTCTCAGGATTAATCAGGATAATAAGGAAAATTTAATTGTAAATTCATTTAAGAATATCCTAGCTGCATGCCAGGCACTATGCTAGGTGTGGAAATGTAACCAGGAATATAATAAATAGTCTCTGGTGAGATGAGAACCTAGTGAGGAGGCGAGCGATCTCTGGGCTATGCTGAGGCAGCATCCACTGCAGGCATTTGGTCCAGGGCAGGGACGGGGCAGTGAAGGAAGTTTCTCTAGGGCAAATTTCCTCTTAACTGAGTCCTGAATGAGAAGCAGGAGTTATCCAAGGGAAAATAAGGGCAAAGAATGTTCTAGGTGGTGAACCCAGCATAGGTTTGGTGGTGAGATGAGCCAGAGGAATGAAAAAAAAGTCTATGGTGCAAATAATTATATTTCACGGACATGTTTAATAAACATGTTGCTATAATTATAGAGTGATAGGAATGCAGAGGGAGGAAAGATCGCTTCTGGCTGAAGACAGAAGGCTTCACTGAGATTGTATTATTTGAGCTATGCCTGACAAGATGAATGGAATTTAAATAGGTGGCAATAGTAGACAGCACAAGGCATTTTAGCAAGAATGAATGGCATTAATGGGGAATGGAAGTGGTAGAAGAATAACTGATGTAACAGTGGAACGCAGGCCTTATGTTTTCTGTGGTTCTTCTGTTAAGATATAGGTGACTGGCTGAGGGTCTTGAATTCATGATTCAAGAACCTAGACTCCGTGATGTGGGCAGTGGAATGTCAGTGAAGGTTGGAATGGATAGGGAAAGACTCAGAGTTAGAGAAACCATTTTGGTTGGAGTGCGTTGAGCAAAGTCCTGAATTCTGAATGTGCCAGTGGTGAGGAGAACTGTTAAGTGGTTAGAAACCTGGATGTTGAAGAAAAGTTCAAGACTCAGCTCTGCCATTTGGTAACTGTGTAACCTTGAGTACCTTTCGTAGCTTCTTTAAGCCTTTGAGGCCTAAATCATGACGACAGTAGTACTTACCTTTTAAGGTTATTGTCATACAATAGTCTGCATTGTTAAAGCACTATTATTTCAACTTTTTGTTTTTGAAGGGTTTTGAAATTGAGGTTCTTGACTAGAATCCACATCCATGTATTCCTAATAATATTGTGTTTAAAATAGAATTAGTTTTAAATGATATTAATTGCATTTCAGTATAATTGGGTTCCTTTCTAATCCTATATCTTTAAAAAAGTTTATATATTAAAAACATTCCAGGAAACAGTTTATGGTGCAAAGTTAAGAACTCCAATTACATTTAAAAAGAGAAAGAAATTAGAAGTGTTTATTATATTTTAGAAAAAATTATACCAGTTATTCTATTTGTCTACTTTTAAAATTAAGAATAAGAAATACACAACTCTTGAATAAGCATATCAATAAGTACAATGAAAATGTATTCCAGTTCTTTATCATAGAATTAAAGGAAAGATCTAAAGATAAAAAGAAGAGTAGGAGAAGAAAGAAAAATGGGAATTGAGAAAGAGTGGAGGAAAAAGAGAAATAGAAAATATATAGGAGGTGCAATCAAACAATATGGTGAATGTTTAAATAAAAAAAATGATTACAGTAAAATGCATGTTATCCTTAATCCCCCTGAAAATACTCCCCCTTGCTTCGAACACGCTTATCCCATCATTCTTGCCATTTTCTAAAGCAATTTTGGAAGTCCTCTTTCGTGAGTGTCTTTAGTTGTGCTGTCATGGCTGCCTCCATGTCCTGAATCATTTTGAAGTCACACGTGCCATATCTGGTGAATAAGGTGGATGAGGACCTGTCATAATGTCTTCATTTGACAGACGTTGCTGTCCAGAAGCAATGTGTGACATGGAGCATTGTCATGTTGGAGGATAATTTAGGGTACACTTTAAAACACACCTTTAAAACACACCTTCTGTCAACCATAGCTCACACCCGACTGACTGCACTGAACAACTTGAAACTTGTCACACAGTTAATAAGGCTGGACTTGCTGCTTCCCATATAGAAGATCCCTGCCTTTCCACTGAATGGCATTTGGTGGCAGCATTCACCGTATTTTATGATCACAATGGAAAGGCTCCATGTCACACATCACTTCTGGTACAGCAATTTCTGTGGAAAACATTATGGTGTGTTCTCATCTATCTTATTCACCAGATATGGCACCATGTAACTTCTGGCTCTTCCCCAAAGTCAAAATGACCATGAAGGGAAAACGTTTTGAATCAATTCAGGACACTGAGGCAGCCATGACAGAGCAACTAAAGACACTCACGAAAGAGGACTTCCAGAACTGCTTCAAAAATAGCAAGAATGATGAGATAAGTGTGTTCGAAGCGAGGGGCTTCGAACACACTTTTTTTTTTTGAGGAAATTAATGGCAGTGTTTCTTTTACTGCAATATATATATATATATTTTATTTAAACATTGTATTATTTGATTACCCTCATATTTAATAAACAGCTTGCTTCCTATGAAAATCCTAATGTTATGGGGAACAAATCAATAGCCCCAACTACTATTTATGATTACTTAGAATTTTTTATAAGAATTGCTAGCCTATCAATTATATATCAATTGCTTATACTTATGTGCGTCCTGATTTGAGTGTGTCATTCCCCTCCGCCCCCCATCTCCATTAGAAGACCATCTGAAAACAACCTGATTCTCAAAGAGAGTAGGCTTGAGAAGAAACTTCAGGAAACTGAACCAAATAAAATGATTTATTAATAAACTATATGTATGTGTGTGTGTGTGTATATATAGCGTTTAGAATTTTTATGTGACGTCTCTTTGTTTTTAAATTGTTTTAAAAAACACAGTGTTATTTTATAATACGTATTTGTTGGCTGGATTTGGCCTACAGTCCTCCAATTTTCATCTTCAGATGTAAACAAAATGGTGTCAGAAATTTGGGATTTTAGCCCCATCTTTGTCCAGGCTGATCTCCTGCCCAGCCTGGGGCAGTTTGGACAATCTGTAGAGGTTGTCTGTACTTCCAGGGAACTTCATTCTTGTCTGCTGTTTTGGAAATATTGTAGTATATATATTTTTTTATCTGTCAGGAAATGCAACAGTGCAATTCTAGGACTTTACAAGTAATAAATCCATCTCAGGGCTTTTTAAATTTAATTAAATTAATTAATTAATTTATTTATTGGGGAATTGGGGGAGGGGAACAGACAAGTCTGTCTCACAGGCAGACCCGGTTAGGATCCCACATATGAGGGTCAGTGACACTGCCCTCTACAGCTAACAACAGCTCCATCTGGAGCTGGGCTGTGCGAGCCCTGGCGACGGTGTAGGCTGCAGCCCTGCTGCAGTGAGCTGCCATAGGCTGCAGTGAGTAGCCGGCAGCCTGCGTGAGCTGCCAATAGCTGCAGTGAGCGACCATCCAGAGGCCAGCGACCGATCTGCCTCATCCGGGAAAAGCGCAATGACAATACCAACATGGGCAAGTGAAGCAATGTCCTCCACAACTAGACTGAAGAACAAAAGGGCAGCAACTTGTCTGCTTGTGAGACAGGGAGGGGGTTATTAAGTGACTTTATTTTTTTTTAAACTGCACTGATTTAACAACTGGCACATATGTAGTTATCTGAGCAGCAACCAGTTTTTTTCTCCATGTCTGAGTAAGCGGTCATTTTGTACCGCATGGCCTTTCCCCGAACGGCCCGTGCTCCCGGTTTGGTGGGCTCTGGTTCCTGTGATTCTGCCCTTGTGCTCCGAGGAGCTGGAGCAGGCGGAGCAAAATGCAGCTGGGGACTGAGCCTGACTGGCTTCCGCCCTGGAATCGGGGTGTGTGTGTGTGTGTGTGTGAGAGAGAGAGAGAGAGAGAGAGAGAGAGAGAGAGAGAGAGAGACGGAGGAGTGGGGGGATAGGGAGAGAGACATGGTGGGGGAATGGATGGCAGCAACAGAATAAGTGGAACATAGAATAAAATATCAAATCTAGGGGCCGGCCGAGTGGCGCAGTGGTTAAGCGCTGGCTTGGGATGCCAGCGGCCCCAGTTCGGTCCCACATATGAGGGCCAGTGTCGCTGCCCTCAAAAAATAAAAAATAAAATAAAATAAAACACATCTGTAGGGCCCGCCGAGTGGCATGGTGGTTGAAGCGTTGGCTTCGGAAGCCAGCAGCCCCGGTTCGGGTCCCACATATGAGGGCCAGTGACACTGCCCTCCTAAAAAAAACAAAAACAAAACAAACAAAAAAACTTATTCAAATCTAGTATGTATACAAGTATAGTAAAACCTTGGATTGCAAGTAATGTGATTTGCGAGTGTTCCACAAGACGAGCAAACATTTCTAATACATTTTTAACATGGTAAACAAGCGATGTCTTGCAATAGGAGTAGTTTGTTTCTGGAACGAAATTATGCTCGCAAACCAAGTCACAACTGTATATTTAAAAAGGTTAATTCCCTAAATGAGAAGTTCTCCAACTGGGATGATTTCATCCACCTGTCCCTGCGTCAGGTGACATTTAGCTTAGCATTATCTGGAGACTGTTTTAAAATCCATTCCCTGGTAGAATGATGTGACTGCTCTGCTTATTTGTACCATGTCTAGCTCCTTGGAGACAGGTGGTTATTAATTGGATCCCGTTTCCTTGTCCTATACTTCTGTCAAACTTGTACGCATCCTTCCAGGTGAGTTGAAGGATCTTGACCCGACTCCCCTGGCATTTTGTAGTACTACGTAGCTCACTGTAGGTAGCACTTTACAAGTCTTTCTCTCCTGTCAAGGACTGTGGCTTATTTATTTACTTTAATCTCTCATTTCTAATGTAGCTGTATTTCAGTAAATGCTGAATGCACGAGTCTGTTTAAGTATCTTTTTGATTCTGTGTCCCATGTCTTACATTATCTCTGACTTAACAGAGAACTGCCTGTTTGACTAGACAGTTGATTTTGATCTTACATGAATGTACCTAAAGGGTGTGAGGAGATTAAGTTACAGCGGAGCACTGATATAAAGAAGCGGGCACAGCTGGTCACTGTACGTGGTAACCCCCCCGGCTTCGTAACTGTTTCTCTTGAAGAGGGAAGCACAAACCTCAAGTCCTACAGCTACTGAAACAGTGAGAAATGCATTCTAAAATTTGAACTGAGTTAGTGAGTAAGGTTAAAATATGCTCCCCACCTCCCCCTGCCCGCTCTCCCGTATCAACATCATTACCTTGAACATGTTCTTTGTGGATGGGTTGCCTTGGGCAGGGGCGGCTCAGGCGCTTGGAGGCCACAGATGCAGTCACCTACTTAACATGCACCAGTCAGCCTCTGTGAAATATCACCCCTGATGCTTGGTGCTTATCTTTTATGGAACAGCTTGCAAATCCTAATTGTTTTAAACTGGCTCTGGGGAAAAGAGACTTGAGAATCAATACATTACAGTTCTCATACATACAAATGTGCATCATTAGAATGAAGACAATCTGATGGCTTTTTCGGTCAAATAACAAAAGCGGTGGACTTGAGTTTGTAGAGTCACACTGCCAGTCCTCTCCTCACGGAGCTGAATGCAGCCTTCCTCTCTGGTCGCAGTATTCAGGTTGGCACAGGCGTTTCTTTTTGATGGATTGCCCCCTCACTGGGAGAGAATTGATGAGGGTTCATTACTTGCTCTGGTGGCAGTATATCTTCTTTATAAGGTTCATTAAGGCAGAAGCGACAATATTTATGCCTTTAAATACTGATGTGCTGGGAACAGCCAAATAACTATGTTAAGAATTATACCATCTGGTTTCAGACCCAGAGCTTTCTCTAAGACTGCAGACTTTCACCCAAGGTCACCCATGCCAATCCTCCCTAGTTTTGAAAGCAGCCCAGCATCTGAAAAGCAGGCGACATAAATATCAATGCTTTCTCATCAATGACAAGTTTCATTGTGCCAGTAGGTGGTAGTAAGCTGCAGAGAATATTTTCTACTTTTTCTCCAATTAGAGGAAATGCTTTTCTCACCTTTAGCCAGAATTGAGGCGCGTTCAGCTTCTTTAAATTGTTCGTTGAGAGTTCTTTCAGCATTCTTCAAATTTAGCAAGTCTCTTCTTTTATCAACAAATGTCATGCTGAAACTTCTTATGATAATGAGAATGGATTTCTAATGCAACTGAACTTTTTTCTTTTAAATCTTTAAAAATAATGATGAAAATTTTCCTTGAGCATACGTATTTTTTTTTTTACTAGTCTTAATATTCTTTGGGCTTCAGATTATGATTGTGATTAAATATTCATTAATGATTTAATTTGTTTTCCAAAGCAGAATTTGATTGCATGAACTATGTCAGTACACATTAATATATTTTCACATGGTCCTTCAACTTTTAAGTTTATTCCAATACTAAGAATATTTCTTTGAGTCAGTTTTTGATTTTAGTAACAGTCCTTCAGCAAAATTGCAAAGAGAGAATCATACATAATTTAAAGAAATATTCTTTTAGTTCATAAACTCGCGATAAATAGTTCCTTTGGCCCATTGGTACTCTTCAGTATTAAACAGTAGATACTGGCCAGTGGTCCCATTTCTGCCGTCTCTGAAGGTGATCTTTATATGTGTTTTTCTGTCTTTAAAATACATTTTTTTTTCTGGTAATACGTTCATTGTAGAAATTTCAGGAGAGAGAGGAATGTTTTAAAAAATAGAAATTTGCTTTAAACTATAGATAGCAAATATGCTTTTGGTGTATTTTCTTCCCTTTTTATCATTACTCTTTCCTGCTTCTCTAAATTTGTATGCTGATAATTTATATAAACATAGAATAATATATGATGCTTATTAAAAATTGTGATTCAGGGCCTGCCGATTGGCACGTTGGTTAAGAGTTGGCTTGGAACGCCAGCTTTGAGCAGCAGGGCCCTGGTTCGGATCCCACATGGGCCAGTGATGCTATGCCCTCTACAGCTAAGATGGCGAACAACAGCTCAACCTGGAGCTGGGCTGCAGTGAGTTGCCCGTGATGGCGTAGACTGCAGTGAGGCTGGCCGGCAGCTGGCTTGAGCTTTCATGAGCTGCCATGAGCGGCCAATGGCTGGCGAGCGACTGCCTCAGCCGGGAAGAGCGCAATGACGATACCAACATGGGCCAGTGAAGCAACGTCCTCCACAACTAGACTGAAGAACAAAAGGACAGCAACTTGTCTGTTCCCCTTTCTTGATTCCCCAACGCTGTTCCGCTCCCCCAATTCTCCAATAAAGTCTTAAAAAAAAAAATTCAGATTCATGCTTTCATGGCTTACCTTGCTATTAAATGTCTCCAGAAACAGGGCTTCTAATGTCTATGTACTGTTGTGTTGTATCAATGTACTGTATATTAACCGTTCTCTTATTATAATTTGAAATTTAAGTTGTTTTTATCTTCCTTCTATTGTAATTTCCCTGTAAATATCCTTGCATATAAATTTCTATATTCCAGATGATTTTGTGAGGTGAAAGTTTTGGAAGTGTAGTTACTAGGTCAAAGGTACAAACTGTTCCTAATGCATAAGGTTTGCTGACAGTCAGGCAAGTGACATTGATTTACATGTTCCCATCAGGACAGTGTAGGCGGGCTCTTTCCCCTACAGCCTTGCTAACCAAGACATTAGTATTTAAAGGAAAACAGCTTAGTAGGCTAGAAAAGCATCTCATTGTTTAATTTATATTTCTTAGGTTATTAGGTAGGACATTTTTTCATGGCTGTGGATATTTGTTTTCTTACATGACCACTCAGGATGCTTTCATCAACATGGAATGAATCTAATAGTTTGGGTACAGTTTCACTGGAGAGAAGGTTTTCAGAGGTCTGGTCAATTTTCGTTAATGCCACTCATATTAGGATATATGAAACTTTTTAAAATTAATTTTTTAATTCTAGTATAATACATTCTGATTATGTGGCATGAGCCTCTTGACAACTCCAGTGGCTACTCCTTTCTCATCCTCCATCGACTCTGTGTTGGCTGGTGAGAGGCAGGCATCTTATGGTCAGTTTGGACCACTGCTTCCATAGGTGTCTTCTGATGTGACACTTAAGGTTAGGCATTCTTTCAGTTCGCTGTGAGGGTCATGTTTTTGACCTTTTGAATTGTCAGTAATAATTGAAGGAAGAGCCATTTTTTTTTTTTATCAATAAGGAAAGTGATCTAATTTCTATTTTTAATTATAATCAGAGTCTTTAATTTCTCTTAGTTCAGTATTTATGACACTTATTTAAAGTCCTTAGATGGTTGCTGCATGTTTCCTACACTATTAAAAACAAACCATGCAAAATTCTCAGATATATCTCATCTTAAATCTTGTTATTTCTAAAGAATTCCATCAGATGCAGGGATCTGAGCATCTTTTATTGTTCAAAGTAATTGAAATTAATAGCTGAAGACTTTGTGTGTATTAGTGAAATTTATGCTGGAAAGTGGGATTCTATCTTATTAAAAGTATGTGATCTTTAGTAGGGGTGAGAGGTCATTTTTTTTGTAATGTGACAATTAGACATAATTTAGGTAATGTTCTTAATTTTATTTAATGCTGCACAGATTTTCTGTTTCAAAGTTAAATTCAGATATCCCCTATCTCTACTTGTTAATATTTATCAATCGGTTATAACATGTTCTCCATTAAGAAAGGTTGTGAAGTACATATACTTCTGGTAAAATATGAAAATAAGGCTGGCGAATAACAAAAATAATTAAGAATACATTCTTATGATACTAATATAATAGAATTAACAGTAAAAGAATAATAGAAATAGGAAAGCATAAGGAAAATAATATTTATTTTAGGTGATAGATATTTTATGTGATATTTTATGATTTAAAACATGTTTCCAAATCATTAAAAATAACCATAAAATTATTATTTATAATAATTTGTAGTCAATTTGAAACTCAAATTGCTTATTATAAGAGCTTGATATGCCATTTAAAAACCATTGAAATTAAGTGTGGATAACTGATTATTATTAAAATTTTGATAATCTTAGAAAAATCAGGTTGTCCCAAAGATGGTTATTTTGTTCCTTGTTCTAACAACCATTATAATAAATGTTTGGCTTTTCAGTATCACCTTTTTATGCTGTCTGATGATTTCTTCAATTCATTTTCCAGAATTATGACTTGTCAAAATGAAAGTTATTATACTTTTAATTATAGAATTTTGATATGAACGAGACAGATCCCAGGCATAATTATTATTTTCTGTTATTCAAGTGATAGGAATAAAGAAATAAAAACTCCTTTACTGTGAGTCCAGTGGTTTGACTTGTTTTCAGGGCTCTTTATTAAATGTAGCATAGATATGTTAGTTTTTTTTTCCTGGTGCCTATAAAGATTTAATATTACTATGTACTTGATTTCTCCTCTTTCTTTGATTATTTTTTTATGCTTAAATGAAATGAGAGGTGGTTGATGATTGTGTAGACACATGTGAGCTGTGGTCTATTGCTGCCTTTAGCTGAGTTTAGCAATTTTTCCTAACTGTTAAAATTGTTCACTCTTAGTGTTTAAGGACCAGCAGAGCACAGTGGAATGAAGAGAGTATTGAAGGCAGAGAAGTCTGGCTGAACCCAGGCCTGCATCTGGGGTCCGCTACTTACAATCCCTGTATGGAGCTGGACATGTTACTTAACACCTCTTCGTCTCAGCATCTTCTATAAATTAGGGGTAATGATGCCCACTTTACTAAGTTGTTAATGAGAATTAAATTAGATTGTCTCTGTGAGCATCCATATATGACCTGGCATAATAGCAGGGTCTTAGAACATTTGGGTCCTCCTGCTTTCACTAATGGAAAATGCTGGAAAGTACTTTGACTTAGAGTAACAGATTTTAGGTCATGTGGCATGAATTTATGAGATACACGGAAGTGATTTCCTAAGTTTAAAAGGTAAACTTTACATTTAAGGTTTCTTTCTTTTTAACTCGATTCTTTTGGATCCTGGAAAAGTAAAGCCAAACAGTTGCTTCAGCCTTAGTTTCTTGTTTATGTTTCCTGATGTGGGAGGGAGCTGCATCATTGGCACCCTACCTTTGTACTTGTAGACTGATGGGAGGCAAGAACAGAGAAGTTAGGTGTGGGAGGAAGGTGTGAGGCTCTGTTTCAATGTGTATGAAGAAGTTGGACATTCCACTGATTCTTTTTCTGATCACACAATGAAATTGAATATTCCACTGATACTTTTTCTGATCACCCAATGGAATTGGACATTCCATTGATTCTTTTTCTGATGCTGTATTTCACTTTGAAAAACCTAAACTCATAGGAAGAGTCTTTGCTTGTTCATTTAGTTTTATTTTAATGAATATTTACAAAAATGACTGCTTTCATTTAATGCTCTAGGATCTGTACATATTTAGCAAATTCCGTTTATCTTCCCTGTAGATGCATGGTAATGTACTTCCCAGATGCATTCAGAGTAATAATCGAAAAAGTCCAGAATATTCTAAATCATTAAAGGAAGTGTCATCATACTGGATTTAATAATAAGCCAGAAAAAATAGCCATGTAGATTTTAGGAAGATTATAATAATTAATGCTAAAGGTTAAGTTAACCCTCCATTAAACAGAAAATAGAATTATTGGAATACTCAATAAACTTTCACATTTGATCAATTGCATTTTCTCTGTTACTTCCTTGTCCCAAATACATTTTGTTTCTTCAACTTCTATAAAAAGTTTTATGAAACTTTTGAGATTGTTTTGCATGAAATAATTTTTGTTTGCATTAAATAGAAAATTGAGGTAATGATGGGAAAAAAGCATATTAGAGCAGTTTTTGTTGATGAAATTATACTCAGGATGTTTGACCTAATTTGGTAGAGATGTTGATAATACCACCATCTTCTCATGTATTTTTCATAGAATTTGTGTTTCTATTACAGCATTTATGTAATTCTACATTTTAAATTAAGTTGCATGAGAGTGTTCACTGTACACTGAATGGGATTTTCTTATTTTAGGGCATTCCGTGTGTGCTGTGTTTTTCTTTACAGATACATATGTGCTCACAGCTCAGTAGACTAACATTGAGACCTGCAGGGCCCAGAGAATCTCTGTGTTTTTCATTGTAGACATGCCGATCCATCTGTCCCATTCACTTGTTGGTAGGATTAAGGGAAGTACTATATGTGCAAGTGCTTTTAAAATTTAGGAGCATTGCACAAAACTAAGGGTTATTAATTGGAGTTGTAAACATGACTAATAAATACTTCAAAAAATAAATAGCTGAATTAATCTCTTATTCCTGTGCTTTTACCATTTGATTGACCATGATCTGGATTTATTTTTAAGGATTGGTGAACCCCAATGGCAGAATCCTCCAGTGACTCAGACCACTTCCGCTCTCGTGACAGATTGGGTCGATGGGCTGCCAGGTCAATACACAGGGAAATTCGAAATCGTCCTACAGTAGATGCCACTGAGAAGGTCAACACTATAACAAGTACTTTACAGGTTAGTTTAACAATGGTTAAATAGTTTAGGCTGAGCAATGGTTTCAGTCAGTGTATTAGTTTTTTTACTGCCATAACAAATACCACAAAACTGATGTCTTATGGGAACTTATTTTCTTACAGTTCTGTAGGTCAGAATCTGACACTAGTCTCATTGGACAAAAATTAGGGTGTTGGTAGGGCTGCATTTCTTGCTGGGGGCCCTAGTGAAATGATCTGTTCCCTTGCTTTTTTCAGCTTCTAGAGGCTGCACACATGTCTTGTGGCCCCATCATCTTGAAGGTCAACAAGGGTGGGTTGAATCCTTCTTACATTGCATCATTCTGACTACCTCTTCCAATTTTAAGGATGCTTGTGATTACATTGAGTGCATTTAGTAATCCAGGATAATCTTCTATCACAACATCCTTAATTGAATGATACCTGCAAAATCCGTTTTGCTAGGTATTAGGGCTTAAACATCTTTGAGGGCCATTATTCTGCCTAGATCAGTCGTAAGGATATTAGAAATATATGATACATTGTGGTAAGTGTTTTAGGATAAGGTAGTATTTCTTAATAAAATATTGTAGGAGGGAAACCAAGTAGGGATTACCACCTTTTAGCTTCTTGTAGACATGTGCCTTTAGAGAAGTTGATCATATTTTGGCTTGGTAGATTATTTGTGGATGAATAGTATTGAGATGTCATTTTGATTAAGAGGCTAATAGTTGACAGTGTTTGCAAGTCTGCGTGGAGATAGTTTTCATCCTTTCCATAGAAGGTACTCGGGAAAAGAGGCAGGGGAAGGGTAGTACAGTCACACTGGGAATAAGAAAAGTAAGAAATAGAATTTTTTCCTACCCATTAATCCCTTACTTTTGCTTTGCCTGGGTAAGCATAGCTTTTTTTATTAAAAATTTTATTGGGGAATTGGGGGAGGGGAACAGCGCTGGAGAATCGGGGACGGGGAACAGACAAGTCGCTGTCTTTTTGTTCTTCAGTCTAGTTGCGGAGGACGTTGCTTCACTGGCCCATGTTGGTATCGTCATTGCGCTCTTCCCGGATGAGGCAGATCAGTCGCCGGCCTCTGGATGGTCACTCACTGCGGCTATTGGCAGCTCAAGCTGGCTGCCCGCTGCTCATGCTGGCTGCCGGCCACTCACTGTAGCCTATGGCAGTCCACTGCAGCAGTGGCTGCAGCCTACACTGTTGCTGGGGCTCACGCAGCCCAGCTCCAAGTGGAACTGTTGTTAGCTGCAGAGGGCAGTGTGACTGGTCCTCATATGTGGGATCCGAACCGGGGCTGCTGGTGTCCGAAGCCAGCTCTTAACCAATGCTCCACTCGGCCAGCCCTAGCTTTTTTTTTTTTTTTTTAAATTTTAATGGGGAACAGTATGTTTTTCCAGGACCCATCAGCTCCAAGTCAAGTAGTTGTTTAAGTCTAGCTGTGGAGGGCGCACCTCAGTGGCCCATGTGGGAATCGAACCAGGAACATTGGTAGTATGAGCACTGTGCCCTGCACTCTAACCACCTGAGCCAACTCGCCCTTGCTTTGGGTTAGTATACTTAGCTAAGAAGAGGCTAATTTCTGGTAGAAAGGCCATAATTTGATTTGATTTTTCTTTTTAAACTTATTTAAACTAATAGTAACTATTTGGAGTACAAATCCTTGCACTTTCCCACCAATGAGACACATTATTAAGTATATATTTCTGAAAGAAATGCCTCCATTAAACTATCAAGTGAAAGCTGGCATGTTTAGGTAGAGACCTTTTTTGTTATGATTAGTTTGTTGTTTATAGCTAAAGGTTAAAGGATGTGTATTTTTCTTTTCTCCTAACGAAGTTCTTAAGTAAAGTAATAAGTGAAAAACATGGATCCTAATGATTTCTTCTCTTGTAGACAGTCTACCAGATTTGTTCATTCAGGATTCTTCATAAAGGGAGTGGGAATTAGCTGAGGTGCCCAAATTGATAATGGAGATGCTTTCCGTTTATTTTGTTGCCAAGTTAGTATAGAACCTTTGATAAGGATTTAAATTTTGTGCTTCAGATTTTACACAGGTCAATTGCAGACAGGTTTGAGTTTCTCTCTCAGTAGTGTTAATAAGATTTATTTGATGTTTATGAAGTATGTTGAGGTCTGAGTTAACTATCATATAAATTGTACCTTTTACAAACAGTTGACTTAGCTTTTGACACATACTAAGATTGACTGGGAAAAACATTGTTTGGAACAATTACTAAAAGCCATTTTCTTTTTCAAGGACACCAGCCGAAACCTGCGACAAGTAGACCAGATGCTTGGACAGTATCGAGACTATAGCAACGGACAGGCGGGTGTTATAGAACACGTAAGAATGCTTCCATGTCTGTGTTTTCTCTAACCTGCCTTTTGAGAAATGCAGAATTGAGGAATAGGGATGTGAGATAAAGGAGGTAACCACTGTGAACAGCTTTAGCTTTTAGACTGCTTTACTGTTTTGTAGTTTAAATTTAGGTTAGCTTGTCAGATGGATTGCCAGCTAGCCTGTTATCGATTAGATTCTGTTGAATTTGGAAGCTTTAAGTCAGAGGGGTAAGAATTCAGGACATGAATTAGCCTAAGACTTATTAAATTTGGGCCATGGATACCCCTTATGGGGAGTAAAGAACTTTAAGCGTGGTTTATTATAAAGTAATAGATGCTCATTGTTTATATAAATATGAAAACTCCTATCTCATAGCCCTTCTGAACCCCACTTCAAAGAGGTAACAATTTTGACAGTTTCTTGTATATCTTTCTAAATATTTTCCCTGCATGTATAAGCATACATATGATTGCTTTAAAAACTGGAATCATACACAATATTATGCAACTTTTTTCATTTAGTAATGTATATCATTTCCATGTGACACATACCTCATTTAAAAAGCTATGTAATATTCCATAGTACAGATGTATCCAGGATTTTTTGGTTTTGTTTTGTTTTTTGGTTGTTTTTGTTGTAAATACTGCAACAATGACCATTATGGTACACTTGTTTTTGTGTAATACTGTGTGATTTCTGGGAGCAGAGTTGCTGGGTTGAAGGATATGCACACTTACAAATTTGCTAGGTATTTCAGAATTGCTGTCTCAAGGATGTGCCAGTTTATACTTACTTCGCATGGGATGTAAGGATGATACATATCTCAGAATTCTGAAATAAAATGAATATTTTTATTAATATTTTGCTAATTCTATCTGTCATTTCTGTCGTTTGAAAATTGCTAATTAATCTGTAAACTCTTAAAAATCGAACTAAATTTATTGCTTCCAATTATGAGTATGTACTCTAATAAGAAAACTAATATATTTGTATTATGATTGTTTTACATATATCCGCTATACTGAATTGTCACATAACTTCCAAGTTATAATTGATGATTTGTTATTTTGTTTTTACAAAGCAGAAGTACAATCATCATTATTTGCCTGTAACTGGAAGCTAATTGTGCACAGGGAAACATATCTTCTCTCATAAGATTTTCTACTATCATTTAGAAAATAAACCTGGACTTTCTTGTATCTACAAGATTTTTATGACTTATGATGCATTTGACAGATGGAGCTGTAGATTTTGCATATTTGGGAAGCTCTGAAATGCTGTAGACTTAACTACCTTTTTAATAATGGGAGTTAATACTTTTTAATTCATTAGTGAAAAATTAAAAGCATTAACCACAAAGAACAATCCTACTTCATTATGTTGAATATTAGATTCTTACTTATGGTAGTAAATTTCCTTTGAATTGTGCCACTGGGAAATGAAATTTTATATTAGAGAAGCTTCTGTACAGGTAAGCATTTAAAACAAAACATGTTGTTGTGACAGTGAGCCTTTGTGGCTGACCGTGAGTGAATAATACTGAACTATGGGAGAGTGGTTTATATGTGCGAAGGAAATAAGTTCAACAGGTACTCATTTCCATTTAAGTTGTGTGTACATAGAATGCAAAGCCACTCACATGAAAAATAGGACACAAAAGAGCGAGAGCCTTTTTCTTTTTTTTTTTGATTTAGGCTATTCCTTCTTCTGGTCTAGAGTCACCTCTTTGGTTTCCCCAAATTTTTGTTCTCTTAAAGTAGTTGATTCTCAGTGATTTTTCCCTCCCGCATACCAGAGGACTGTGTCACTGGTTGCCTTATGTTACACTCACTTGAGAAAGCAATGATCTTCACCCTGCCACCTGTAAGTTACCTGGGGGGCACCTACCATAATCTATGGGAAGATGTGCACCTCAGAAAGAGTAATTTCTCACAGGTGATGGCTTTCTTAGCATTAAAATATTTACTGTTATGGGATATATCATCCCTAAAAATGAGTATATGTAATGTGCCAACTATCATGTGATTTATCTGAATCTTTCTACTTATAGTCTTTAAATTCTTTAAGTACATGATAGTACTATTCATTTTTAATTCTCTTTTAATCAGTGTTATTCTGTTTAGGGTGGAACCCTGGGGATTGATTTTTTTTTCTTTTTGAGACTATGCTACAACTCATTACAAGTCTCTTCCTCTGGAACCTACAATTTTCTTTTTTTAAATCCTGTAACAGCTTAATCCATTTTAACCAATATTCAACTGTTTATTTATTTTTTTGGGGGGAGTTGATTTTATTGGGCTTTAATTTTGTGAACATAATTTGCAAATGGGTGAGGGGGGAATATAAATATTTGATGCAATGTTGTCCTCCCAAGATGATTATGTTACATAAAAAGTTAATACCTTCTGCAGTGAAAATGTGGACTGCAGCTGATGAGGCTAAAGTAGTTAATGTTGGGTATAAAAGAAAAATACAGTTCCCTTGATTCAAATCAGCTGATCCATTCATTTTTTTAAGGTAAAGGTTGGTTAAAATATAGTAATATCAAATTAGACCTTAGAGACTTGCATTAATAGGTAATTTTTCTTCTAATTAGCCACTCTGATTAAAAATTCCCTTTGGGAGTAATAGGGTTACCATCTGGCACATAAACTTTGGAACAATTTGAATGTTAAATAATAAAGTCCAGGTTTTTCTTCTATTCAGTGGGTTTTAGTGGTCAAATATACTGAGTGACATTTCAGAAGGATCATGTTAATGTTTTAGAGCCAGACAAGCTACTTGTAATACCTCAAAGCTGAAGGTATTGGCCTCTTTCTCTCTGGCTGAGTTTTACTAATTGTCTTAAGGGTGACAATTGGTGACAGTCTTTTAATAACTTTGACGTTAAGTACTAAGAGTTGATGAGTAAGAAATTATAATCAAACAGATTCTATTAGGACCTTATTTTTGTAAATATATTTCAGATCTTAGGAATTAGGTTCTTAGAATTTTATATTTAAAATTTTATTACCAAGTCTCTCATGAAACTACTGGACAGGAGGATAATTTTAACAGGATTTTGCTTTGAGGATGGTGGATAAATTTAGATTTTTGAGTCAGACTACAAATTGAAGGCTGATTTTTTTTTTTTAATCTGTTAGAAACCACTCTGTGACTTTGGGCAAGTTATAAACCTTTTGAACTACAGTGTCATCATATGATAAAGGAACATGATCATATAACCCTCATTATAACATTTATTGAAGTGGCCTCACTGTTTTAGACATGTGTTAAACATTTGTGTTCTTGTTATTTCTTTAATCCATCCAACAATTTCTCAACCCTCGAGCATTTGCTGTGTTCTTAGTATAATACTTGGTACATTCTAGGCATCAGTGCATGTTCCTTTCCTTTCGTTGAGTTCGTTGGCCTAACTTCAGTTTCACGAGTGGACTGTGTGACTATAAACAACATAAGGCATTACAACATTGACAGTGATATGTGTATCTGACTATTTTTATCAAAGTATATGTTAAATTAGACAACATACATAATATTGCTTTTTCTTCCTCTTATGTTTATCATAAATCATCTGTCCACCCAAAAATACAATAATGTACTATTAAGAGTGCCTTTCATTTTCCATGAGTGATGAGTGCTCATTTATTGACGTGCAAAATAATATGCAGCAATATATATATATAATATATAATATATATGCTTTATATATATAATATATATATATATATATTTTTAATAATATATATGTATATTTTAAATTGGGGAATTGGGGGAGGGGAACAGCATTGGGGAACCAGGGAAGGGGAACAGACAAGTTGCTGTCCTTTTGTACTTCAGCCTACTTGTGGAGGACACTGCTTCACTGGCCCATGTTGGTATTGTCATTGCGTCTTCCCTGTGAGGCAGATCAGTCCCCCGCCTCTGGACAGCCGCTCACGGCGGCCCTTGGCAAGCTCACACCGGCCTCTGGCCACTATAGCTTAAGGCAGCCCACTGCAGCAGAGGCTGCAGCTACACCATTGCCAGAGACTCACAGCAGCCCAGCTCCAGGTGGAACTGTTGTTCACCATCTTAGCTGTAGAGGGCAGTGTCACTGGCCCTCATATGTGGGATCCAAACCTTGGTCCTGCTGCTCAGAGCTGGCATCCCAAGCCAGCTCTTAATCAACATGTCACTCGGCCTGTCCCGGAAATATTTTAAAAATTCTTTTAAAATTGTGGGTAAAGTGTCTGTGATACATGACTTTGAATATATGAGATTTGTTGAGAAATAAAATAGTCACATAAGTGAAAATGATATCATTTGAAAGGGAATTTTAAATTTCAGGAATATTATTATGCGCTTATGCTTATGTTTCTATAAATCAGGACATGGAGAGAGGTTAGACATAGCAGCCAGAGCTAATGATTTTTTGGTAAATAAGATAGCAGCAACCATTTAAAAAATATATTTCAGCAACAGATGGTGGGACCAGAAAAGTGTGCAAATCATTAGTTTGTACTCTTGTTTAATTTTGTAAAACTCTTCTCTCCTTCCTCCTCCTCTGCCTCATATTTCTTCTTGTTTTAATAGGCGAGAATAAGTAGACTGTAAGGAACCAAAATAGAGCTAATAAAATTGACTCTACAACCAATCTATTTTGTAGTCTGTGCCAGATCAACCTTGGCATTTTGTAGTGAACTTAACAATTAAAGTTCCTATGGATGACAGACAGTAATATCCTAGACAAAATTTTAAAGTGACTTCTTTTCTGCCTCCATTTTTTATCTGGATTTTGCCAAGCTGACCCCTAACATTTGTAACTCTAAATAGTTAAATATATATATTTTTTTATGTCAACATAGAGATATCTAAACTTACAATATAAACCGTCTTCCATGGTCACCAGTGCTATATACATTGTGAATGTTTGTTAAATAATGACTCCTTAGTGTCAGGTAAAAACAAAACAAATGGTTAGACAAAATGTTTACATGATTTGAATTTGTGCTCAAGAATGCAACTAAGTGCAGTTATCTTTACATGACCAAATTTGCATGCGTTTCTATATAATCTATGTTAGGGGATATATTTTCTTAGTATGAAAATAAGAGACAATTTGGAGTAAGAAAGTCTCTGAAGAGGCTAAATGGGTTCTCTAAATGGTTTCTGTAATTCAGGCCTATTTACATTGCAGCATTTAGAGTTTTTCCCAAGATTATTGGTGGTTTTTTTTTTTTTTTTAAGATTTTTCATTGGGGAATTGGGGAAGGGGAACAGCCAAGTTGTTGTCCTTCAGTCTTAGTTTTGGAGGGCGCAGCTAGCTCTGCTCCAAGTCTAGTCTCCATCCGGCCACCCATTGGCTGCTCTCAGCCGCTCAGCTCAAGGTGCCGTGTTCAATTTTAGTTGCGGGGGGCATAGCCCACCATCCCATGCAGGAGTCGAATTGGCAACCTTGTTGTTAGGAGCATGTGCTCTCATCAGTTAGCCATCCTGCCGCCTGTTGGCAGCTCAGTGGCAGCTCAACTTGGGTGCAACTCAGTGGCCCTTGTGGGAATCAAACCAGTGACGCTGTTGCTCAGAGCTTGTGCTCTTAACCCACTGAGCCACTCCGCTGGCCCTGGCTTTGTTTTTTTTTAAGTTGTGGTTTTCATTTGTGTGAAAACTAATTATTTGATAAATATGTGGTAGCTACTATATTTATGTGTGAGTAATCACTATTTCTAGTTTATTTCTATTAGTTCTCTTTGTGGAATAGTGGTAGATATCTTTTGAGAATTATCTAGTGACTATTTTTAGTGTGATTTTTTTTTTTCTCTTTCACAGTGAGTTTAGTCAAGGATGGGATTAGTTTTGTTGAGACTGAATTCATAAGATATACTGGTTATCAGTGAAATTGTTACTAATGTTATATGTTGACCAAGGAAATTCATGCATGTGTTTTGTTTTTTTTTTACCATTTCTCATCTTGTGTTATTGTCTACTCCTAGCTGTTTACTATTGCTTGGAAACCTGACCTTCCTAGGGACTGGTCAAGAAGCTTGCTATTACAAATTTTGGAGTCAATAGTTTTTACTTAAAAAAACAATAACCCAAACCAAAAAACTAGAATTCCGATCCTAGGTGAGATGGAGTTAGCATACTCTTGCACTGAATAGCTATACAATGTCTACCGAATGCATGGAGCAGTGACTTGAGGAATCTGAAAAGTAAGTGCAACGGTCCTTGTTTTCGGTGTGCATGAATTTCATTATCCCCATTTGGTCAGCTGACACCAGTGTACAAACAGCAGAATTCAAATTTCAGTATATTAACTAGGAGTAACTCATAAAATATAAACGTAGCTGCTAGCTCTTCCATCCACGCATTATTATGAAAATAACAGATCACTGTTTTTGAAGTCTGTTGCCTATTGGTCACACCAGTGAAAATGTGTAGTTGTGTTACTCCTTGTCTCCCAATGATAAAACTGCATGCTATTTTACAAAAATAAATAATCAGAAAAAGGAATTGATCAACAAAATTGAAGGTACAGCAATGAAATGAAAAGTGATATGCTGGGAGTGAAATTTGAATCATATTTTGGAGGAGTGCTATTACAGAAGAAGTAGCTGATAGTGGGAATATTGACACCGTTGCCATTCAGGAGTCGCTAAATATATATATATATTTTCAGAGAAATTCAGTGAAGTCATTTTTAGGGTATGACAAACTCCTTTAAAGAGCTTTTCTAGAATAAAAGATCCCATTTCTTTATTCCATTTATTTTTTGGTCTTGTATTCATTGCCTATAACCATAATAAAATCTACCATTTATCAAACAAACTAATCTTTACTAAGCATTGCTCTAAATATTTTACAAGTATTGTCTTATTTCATTCTCAAAATAAAATGTGCGAAAGTTATCTGATGAGTGTGAAAAATGTAGACAGGAAGAGAGGCAGGAGCAGAAGTGAAAGTCGTCTGTATAGTTGAGGAAAGCACTGCCGTGCTTTTCTCGGGCTTTCTGAATCCTAATGTTTCTAGAATCACATCTCTTATTAAAGTACAGTGTACCCATTGCGCCTGGATGATCTCTAAATGATTTGGTTTGCAGTGTAATCTGTGTCTCTAATCAGAGACTTTCAAATAGAGACATCACAGGGCTTTCAGAGATCTCTACGAGAATTTTATAATTTCGTGTTTTTATTTTAATGTTAATCAAAAAGCTTATATAGTTTTAAAAAATTTCACTTACTTAGTAGTTTCCAAAATCGATTTGGTTCCCGAGCATTTTCTAGTGGTGACCAATGACTCTTTTTTTCCTGAGTATAATTAACTCACAACTTTATGCATATTTGAAGTGTTTTTTATCCATTGTAGTTTATATTTTTATTGATGTTCAAATTATGTCGTTTGGCTAGAGGGAGCCTACTCAACTTGACTTCTAAGTGTAACAGCATGTCTGGACAATTTGGATAACTACCTTATAAACAAGCATTGTCATTCAGTTTCAGTGCCCAAGTTTCATCTGTATTCATACTGGTACATAGTTATGCTTCAGTTGTTTTAGTCTAATATCAAATGAACAGACCTAATATGTAAATGATGCAATTATATCAAGTCGTGGTGAAAATATGTTGCAGCATGTTCTGTGGTGCTGGTTTTATACAGTATTTCAGATGTGGGGAAGGGATGGAATGGACCCGTGACTTGGTACCTGGTGAGGTCATCGTGCGAGATATAAGAATCTGCACCACTAGTGTCGGTTTCATAGTCTTGTGTGGAGCATTGATTTGTTTCAGCAAAATAGCTATGAAATTCATGTTAAATTGAGTTTCGTTAGTGTTCTGTTTTCACTTAATTTCAAGTTTGGTTTGCGTTTGCACCCAGTCAGGAGTTACAATCCTAAAGACTTCAAAACAACTTTTGTTATTTTACATCTTCCCTCTTTATCTCCTTGTTTTTGTGTTTTAGGAGTGATTAAATTGGTATCATACATCATGATTAGATTTTGCGCAGTGTCTGTTGTGCCACTGCTATTTTAAGTGTTCATTTTTTTTGCCATTATATTTATAGAAGTAATTAAAAAATTTTTATTCCACTTATTCACTTTTTATATTTCATTATTTGGTCTTTATATATCAGCCTGTTCACCTGTTCAATCAGGGGCTTATGATATATTGTTTTAAAGGTTTAAAGTGAAGTTGCCAGATAGTTTGTCTAACTTTTTATCTTATTTCTAAAATGATTCATTTTCGACACCTTCCATTCCTCCTAGATTTTGAATCATTTCTCAATTCTGCATTATTTTCCCATATGTCCCATGGTGGCTTTTTCTCCCTTTTTTTGTTGGCCTGGAGGGAGGGAGGAAGGGAAGGGGAGAAAGAGAAAGAGAAAGAGAGAAAGAGATAGAGAGAGGAAATTCATTTTATTCATCAGCTTTTAGTTACAGCTTAGGATTTGTTAGCAAATAAACCTACACAAAAAGGATGCTGGCAAGCTCTGCTTCTGGCATCGGTAGATAAGATTGTTTTGGATTAACTCTCCTACTCTAAACAACTAGAAAGGAAAAAAAAAGTAAGGAAATAATAATATGAACCTGTCAGAGACCTTTCAAGGCTGTGAGGAATTTTATAGTAAAAATCTGGCAAAAATGGGAGTCCAGAAGGATGCATTTGGGACTCTTTTTTTCCCCTCAAGGCAGTGGCTGATTTCAGAAGAGGTGCCTTAGAAGCACAGAGGCTAGTATCAGAGCTATCAATAGACTCAAGAGCCCAGGGGGATCAAGACTGGAGTTCAGGAAGCCTCTCGCTTTGAGCTGAGACTCCAAAGGGTGATGGCCTAAGAGAAATGGTGAATTGAAAAGTAAAGAGATAAACTGAGAATAAACCAGTTTTTTGAATGATCTCATTTTCTGATTGGATTAAGATAATTTGTGATTCCTAGTGATGCTAGCCTGAGTCGTACTAGAAGAAAAGTTAAATCTCTCCTGAAGGAAGATGTCATCATCCAGAGCTTTAAATGATCTCTACAATTTTTCATATACAGTGTCTATCACCTAAAAAAAAATACCCAGGCATAAGAAAATATAAGAGATGACTGAAAACCAAGGGAAACAACAGACGATAGAAAGATACATGGGACTATAAAATAACTATGATTAATGTGTTCAAGAAATTAAAAGGTAAGATTGAGAATTTTGACAAAGAATTGGAAACTGTAAAAAAGAACCAGAATTACAGAAAATGAAAACTATAATTAAAACAGATCAATTAAAACTCTCAACAAGTAAATTAAACAGCAATTTTTATATAGTTAAGGAGAGAATTAATGAATTGAAACATAGGCGAGCATAAAGTATCAAAAAAAATATATAGATGGGTCGGCCGAGTGGCGCATTGGTTAGGAGCTGGTTTGGGATGCCAGCGGCCCCAGTTCCGATCCCACATATGAGGGCTAGTGACACTGCCCTCTACAGCTAACAACAGCTCCACCTGGAGCTGGGTTGTGCGAGCCCCGGCGACGGTGTAGGCTGCAGTCCCTGCTGCAGTGGGCTGCCATGGGCTACAGTGAGTGGCCGGCAGCCAGCGTGAGCGGCCAGCAGCTGGTGTGAGCTGCTAATAGCCACGGTGAGCGACCATCCAGAGGCCAGCGACCGATCTGCCTCATCCGGGAAGAACGCAATGATGATGCCAACATGGGCCAGTGAAGCAATGTCCTCCGCAACTAGACTGAAGAACAAAAAGACAGCAACTTGTCTGTTCCCCTTCCCCTATTCCCCAATGCTGTTCCCCTCCCCCAATCCCCCAATTTTTTTTATTTATATATATATATATATATATGAAGGAAAGGATGAACAATACAGAAAAAGCATAGAAGATAGATGTATGGTAAAAATCTGTAAGAAATGCCACTGGATTTCCAGAAGGAGAGAGGAGAAAGAACGGGGCTGTAACAATGCTTGAGGAGATGATGGCTGAGAGCCTACAACACATGAAAGACATCAAGCTGTAGATTCCATAATCTGTAGGAGTCAAAAATGGGATAACTAAAAGTAAAACTGTACATATTCATATGATTGTAAAATCATTGAAATTCAAGGAGAAAATCTTAAAAATAGACGAAGCTAAAAAGAGTAGATTGCCCAAAAAAACCACAATAATAAGAAATGACAGCTGACTTTGCTTCCAAAAGCATAGTGATGTCAGGCTTAGCTTGAAAGATGTGAGTAGTAAATATAAACACAAGAAAAGTTAATAGAGCTGGTTCTGTCACTAGTGTGAGCTAAAATCAGTTTGCATTTCTAGTTTTTTTCTCATCTTACAGTGTGATTTGAGTTTTTTTAACTTTAGCATCACTTAATTTTACCCTTTCTCTTTGTCATAGATTACTGATATATTATTTTGTGTTCACTGTGTAAGACCTCTGGTCTATGTAATATTTAGAGATAATTGTATTTTACTTTACTCTCGAGATAGATGTTGGTTCTCCCAGGCCTCATCTGTATGTCTCCCTGGATTGATAGGCTGGTTCCTACAGCTGGTGAACACTCAGGCAGGTCGGTATTGCGTATATCCCAACTGAGGGAAACAGCGGACAGAGGGTAGCCTTTTTTTCAGAAATGAGTGCTACAATAGAGTCAGATTCCTGAAATTCTCACTTTTTTTAGTCCACTGCCTTACTTTTTTTTAGTTCCAGTTGACGTTCAGTATTATTTTATATTAGTTTCAGGTGTACAGCAAGTGGTGGGACATTTATATAACTTAAGCAGTGACCCCCCCCCCATTAGTCTAGTACCCACCTGGAGCTATACATAGTTATTACAATACTGCTGAATATATTCATTATGCTGTACTTGACATTCCCGTGATTGTTTTGTAACTACCAATTTTCATTTCTTGATCCCTTCACCTTTTTCACCCTAATCCAGACTTTCTTAGCCTTGGTTTTTCAGAAGAACTAAATCCAAACAACCAAAATGAAAGAGGATTTGCCCACTTCTGGTTTATATTCAGTTTCATCTGTACTTTCAACTGAGGCTGCTTTTCTTTCTGCACAGTTCCCCAAGGAAATTGAATTGTTCTCTCCATATTTAAAGTTCTACCTTTTAATTCGGGCTGAATTTAGGAAACTGTCTTCTCAATCAATCATTTTGTTTCGACATCCTCTTTAACGAGTTATATACTTGTATGATTTGTTCTATGGATCGTGCATTATTTTTAACAATATTTCTTAGTCATCCTTGGATGAAGTATCTAAACCTGAAGTTTCTCATCAATTCAGGGTATAGGGATTTTCCTCAGCTTTACGCCTTGTTCCCTTGAGTTTTAGCTTAATCCTCTTTTCAGGTCTATAGCTGTATATGGACATTATTTTAGTATTTAGTGTGTTTTTATTTAATATAGCTCTTTAGATCTAAAAAGCTGTCTTCCTTTATCACCTGCTGACTCACCCTGTCATAACCTGAAGAGACATTTGGATAACTGTCATCTCTAGTATGTACTGACAGTCTGACATCTGACCACATAATTTCCGGGGATTTGAAATCTTTGAATGAATGAAAGATGTTCTGGTATGGAGTTGGGCAGTGCACATGGTTTCAAAGCAGCATTCACTGCTCAGTTTCCTGCTTGCTACAGGTCTGGCGTTTCTGCAGGAACCTTTAGTAGGGATGAAGGCTTTCTTCTTCAGATGTGCTGGCCTTGTTATGTTTCTAACCATGGGTGGCACTTCAAATAGATATTGCAGTCTGGTTTTGTAAGCCCTTAAATAGTAGACATCTCTTTTACATTCTGGTAATAGAAAGATGGAATAGGTAGTGACAGATGCTGTTTAAAACCAGGTGTTAGAATTGGTTCTTAAAATATTTATGTTCATTGTTTTTATATTTCCTAACATTAAACTTAATTCAAAATTTTCTCTGATATAAATTCTCTTTGGGAAACCAGATATTTTAGAAATAGCTTTAAAAATGTCTATTCTGTTTGTATTTGGAAGTTATTTAAAGAGAATAAATCTCCCTTCATTATATTCTTTAATTTAGTTAAAAGAAAGCTTGGAACAATCAATAGGCCAGCTGCGGAGTCAACGTTTATTGAGAAGCTCAGGAGGGCGAAGTATTTCTGTTACAAGTCTGAGTGCAAGTGACCTTGATGGTGGCACTGTGACAGGTAAAACCTACAGATGCTCTGAAAACCCTTTTTTGTTTCAAATATATTCCTGAAGTACATACTAAATATATTTCATCTTTGGACAAATACAACCCATACGTAAAATCACACAAATAGGATGTTAGAAGATGCAGTCAAGGATTTTATTTAAAAATATATTTACGGTACTTTGTTATTATGAGTCTATTACTTTTCTTCTCAGTGTCTGTTGTCCACATAGAGCTGTCTTTACCTGATAAATCTTGGATTTAATAGACTGCCACCAATCAGAAGAAACATAAAAAATAAGATTTATGATGTTTTATACTTTCTGGATTAGAAGTCTTATCCTAATTTCATAGTTTTTTCAAATAACTCATTATGAAATATCCTATCACAGTTGTTAAAAACAGGTGAACTTTATCCTTACTGTGCAGGTAGAATTCAATGGCTAGATTAAAGGTGAGAACACTTAGTTTGCCTGTAATTAATCTTACTTGTACTTCCCGGCAGCACTGAGGTTCATGTTTGAATAGAAGAGACTTAGAAGAAAAATCTGCAGTGAAGAGAGGTGATAAGATAGAGTGAACATTAGTAGCTCACATTGTTAATATTGCTATTGATCACGATAATGATGAAAAATTGGACACAATCACATATTCTTTATGTAGTTAGTTTTTATTGATTTTTAAATACCATTCATATTTTAGATTAATTTGTTATTGAAAAATTCTGTTATATTAGTATTATTTTAAGGAGTCAAAAAAGTTATTTTTGTGTAGCAATTATTTTTTATATAAAAGAAAATTGTATAGTGTTTCTTTGAAAAGTATAGCATATTAAAAATGTGCTACCTCGGGCCGGCCGAGTGGCGCAGTGGTTAAGCACTGGCTTAGGAAGCCAGCGACCCTGGTTCGGGTCCCACCTATGAGGGCCAGTGACACTGCCCTCAAAAAAAAAAAAAAATGTTCTACCTCTGGCTTATGTCTGTTCATTTTCTCTGCTTTAAGAGCAGGATTTTTGTGGACTTTTATGGGCACAGTAAGATACTTGGGAAATAGCCCAAGTTAAGGGTACATGTGTATATTCATGTCTGCTATGTATTCACTGAGTAAAATTGTAGATTGTTTCTTCTCATGCAGTGTTTTGATCCTCTTTCTTTTCTTTCATTTGTAAAGAAAGCCAACGTTTTCCACCTACCTCACCTCTCAAGGACTATGGGGATCAGCAGGGTAGTAAACGAATTAGATCCAGACCTGGTGTCCGATTTGTTCAGGAGATCGATGACGTGGGCCAGGTACTTTGTACTGTTCTGTAATCTCTGTTCCTTACATTCCTGTGGAAATGACTGACACTTGAATTTTATGACTGTATTTTAACCAGGAGTTTCATCATCCATAACTTTGTAGTGATTTTTTTTTTCTTAAAACCAAGTACACTATTTTATTTTCAGTATGTTAATCATCATCATACATTTAATTTTGTTACAGAGGATGATATTTTGTAGGCCAATTTAAAAGTGAGTTCATTTGAACATGTTTTGTTTCCTTATTTTGGTGGCTCAGTCTCTGTAAGCCCTGCTAAGTCAGCTACTTTCTAGTTTGCTAAGTTTGGCTTAGTATGAAGATGGTAGTCCTTGTGCGGTTAATCTATTGGTTTTTCCATTAGAATTTTTCTGACTGTTGACTTATTGATGGAGCCACTTTCTATTAAGCAAAAAAATCCAAACTTTTTCTATATATTCACTAAAGAGTTCGGAAGTATTAGTTGTATAGACGTATTTCTTTTTCTGCTTCTTTAAATTTCTCCACAAGAGCTGGACAAACATTACTTATTATTTGACATCTTTGTTTTGGTGGTTTGAGGACTAAGGGTTCAGAGTTTGTTAAGATACTTATCTGTACTTTTCACTTGTTACAGCATAAGAGGAAGAGATAATAGAACCAAGCATATGAGAAGATACTTTGTAGAAACTTTTCCTCGAATGTGTTGGTTTTTTTTTTGTTGTTGTTAGGTGTATGTTGCTGGCATGAATCAAATAAACCAAGAGCAGAGAACAGTATCCTGACATTACTCATTTACTCTTTCATTGTTTTTATTTAGTGCCACTGTCATGGGAAAGTGTTTGTGCTTGAAAACAGTCATGAGCAAAAACCTTGCCTTTTCATGGAACTTATAATCTGGAGTGGGGGCTAGATATTCATCAAATAAGTACATAAATACTTCCATAATTATGTGCTGAGATGCATGCTGTAATGGAAAGAAGCATAGGGCTGTGGGAATGTATAGTAGAGGAATCTGCCCTAGTCAGGGAAGGCTTGTCGAAGAATGCTGATTGAGCTGAGATCCAGAAGTTGAGAGTCATTCAAGGTAGAACAAACAAGGAAGATCGAGCCTGTGTGTAACTTAGAGAAGGGCCTGTGGCTAAAATGCGAGGCACTGAGGTTGACAGTAAGAGGGCGACAGTTATTTTGAAAAGATCACTCTGGCTTTAGTGGAAAATGGAGTCGATGTGGGTAAACCGATCCGGAAGAAGTTGCTGTGACTTGGGTGTGAGATGATGCTCATTTGGATTGAGGTAAGTGCGTTTGGAGAGAAGGGGCTTAGATTTAAAAGCTTTTTGGTAGACAAATGAAAGGTGTGGAAGATGAGAGGACCATTTGGGGAGGGTGGAAATGAGAGAAATGGAGGTGTCAAAGATGATTCTTAGGATTTTGGTTTATAAAATGGGAAAATCATGATGGCAAAACCTAAGTGAACGGTCTGTTGTTCATTTACTCTATTACCTCCACTCCTTTCTTTTTAATTGTCCACCCTTACTTTAACTCCATTTTCTGCAGATGATCTTTAGCGTCCTCTGCCAGAGTACTTTCTTGAAGTTGTGGTACAGCACTTGGGGTTTGGTTTACCTATCTGTCTCCCATGTATAATTGTGACCCACTTGTTCCCAGCACCATTGTCAGCACTGCCTAGTTGCTCAATATTCATTTGTTGAAATGAATCAACTTGTTTCTGCAAGTCTATGTAACGTAAATTTTTTTTATTATAAATTATAGCATACAAATATATGTATAGCATGAACATTTACAATTAAAAGTATAGTCATATGAATGGAAATCCATGTAATCACCACCCAGGCCAAGAAATAGAATAAAACTATATCCCCCAAACCTCTTTTATGCTTCTCTTCTTCCCAAGGGCTGTTAACTATTCTGACTTTTAGGCTAATCATTATGTTGCATTTAAACAGAAAAAATTATTTTTACTATTTGCATCATGTTTAGTATTTTCTGCTTTTAAACTTTATTTAAATTGGAATAATACTGTATGACTTCTTTTGTAACTTGCTTTTTCCATTTGATGTTATGTTTTTGACATTCAGTCTTATTGATGTGTAGGTAGGTTCGATCATTTCATTTTTCACTACTGTATGATACTCCACTGGAGGAATAGGTCATATTTTACTTATCTCCCTTCTTTTCTTAATGGAATTGGGGTTTGTTTTCAGTGTTCTGATTATGAACAACGCTGCTCCAAACATTCTTGTGCATGGTTCCTGGTGCATGTGGGCAGGCATTTCTCTGCAGTGTGGGTTGGCACACTGTTGTGTACGGCTTAGTTAAATAAAGTTCTGTTGTAACACAGTCATGCTCGTTTCTTTGTGGGTACCTTTATGCCATGATGGCAGAGTTGAGTAATCGTGAGAGGCCGTATAGCCTGAAAACATGGACTATTTACTCTTGTACCCTTTACAGAACAAGTCCGCTGGCCCCTTTTCTAGGGTAGCTAATTAAAAGTATATATAAATAAAAAAAAAAAGAGTGGAGTTACTGTATTGTAGAGGATGTGATGGTTAATGTTATATATGGCTTTTTAAAGAACTGCTTTTCTTCCAAAAAAAATATTTTATTTCTTTTAAATTAGACATTTATTCAGTCTTTATAACAATTATAGAATTTGGGCATTATTTCAAAGCAGAAATTCTTACTCTTACCTTCAGTGAATCTTAACGAAAGAATTCCACAGAATCCTAAACGGAGAACTATGTTTTGACTTTTCTAGCTTCATGATTTTCATCAGTCCCTCCGAGATCTCAGCAGCGAGCAACTCCGCCTTGGAGACGATTTCACCCGGGAACTTGCCAGAAGAAGCCGGTAAAAGCAGAATAGGGTTTTCAGTGGAGGCATGAATTAGTAGAAGCATAAGCTAGGTTCTGGAACTGACATGTTTACATGAATCTAAACAATCGTACTGTGTTTTTATACCAGTATTTTAAAATTTATTAATAGAACAGTTCAAAACCCTTTGAATTTAGAATGTATCATCACTTAGTGTTAGACAGATTAATTCATATTTTAAAAAAACACTTTAACTTATTACAATGAAATGCAGAGAGATTCATTTTAAGCCCTTAGCAAAGAGGTAGATTTACAAATACATTGGAGAGAGAGACAGACAGACAGACACAGAGACCACCTGACTAACAATGGAGCTTTTAAAAAAAAGACATAATGCGAATTTGTCAGTGGACACAAGCCATTGTAGAATCTAATATTTTAGTTTTCAGATGAAATCTTTGAAAGCCAGTGATTTGTACCTGCCCAGTCTCTGCAATTTTATCAATTCTGGGTAGTCTCCAAGAAGTGTCACTTTATTTAAAATTTCTTTACGGTATTATTATTTTCATCATCAGTAGTGACATTTGGCTTTCATTTGGAGGCCGTATTTTTACAAAAAACAATCTATATACAGCAATGATGAGGGAACAAAAAAGCTGAATTGAAATTTGTTTACCAAGTTCACTTGTTAACTCCCGCTCCAGCTAATGAAATCATTGCACACACCAGTTTTATGTTATATAGCAAAAAGAGCCAGAAGCAGAATTGTTAAATCTATGAATATCAATCATAGTTTGTACAACTTATCTGCCTCTATATGACAAAGGCAAGAAATCAGTAATAAGAATTAGACACCCACTATTATTACTACTTCTACTGCTACTAGTTAATATGACTAAATGCTTATTTCATGCTAGGTAGATTTAGGTTTAATTCTTGCAACAACCCTAATGAGGTAGTCATTATTATTTTCTTCAGTTTTTGGATATGGAAATGGTCACAGAGAGAGTTTGCTGGAGATCAAATAGCGGGGATATGGTAGAGTCAGAATTCAAATCTAGGCAGTAAAGCCCCAGAGTGCTCTTTACCACTTAGAGCACTGTGTGGTTCAAGATCATTGTCACTGATAGCTCATGTGCATAAAGCATTGAAATTCCTGAATTGTGAGCCACGTTGAGCTATATTATTAATCTTTTAAAACTTTTAGTTAACTTAATACATACGTATTTATTTATTTATTTATTTTAAGATTTTATTGGGGAATTGAGCGAGGGAACAGCATTGGGGAACCGAGGAAGGGGAACAGACAAGTTGTTGTTCTTTCGTTCTTTAGTCTAGTTGTGGAGGACGTTGCTTCACTGGCCCATGTTGGTATCATCATTGTGCTCTTCTTGGGTGAGGCAGATCCGTCACTGGCCTCTGGACGGCCGCTCACAGCGGCTCTTAGCAGCTCACACCGGCTGTCAGCTGCTCACACTGTATGCCGGCCACTCACTGTAGTCTATGGCAGCCTACTGCAGCAGGGGCTGCAGCCTATACCATCGCCGGGGCTTGCAGCCCAGCTCCAGGTGGAGCTGTTGTTCATCATCTTAGCAGTAGAGGGTAGTGTCACTGGCCCTCATGTGGGATCCGAACCGGGGCCGCTGGAGTCCCACACCAGCTCTTAACCGACGCGCCACTCGGCCGGCCCCATAGATATTTATTTTTGAGAAATTGTTAAAGTCAACAGAATGGCATCAACATTCTAACCTTGTGTGTTCTTGAAGTGGTTTTTTTTATGTAGCTTCTGTGTACTTAAAGGAAGGGTAGAAATTAAGCACTGGGAGCATGAACTTCAGGACATAGAGTTATCCTGGAAGAAGACCCTGGGAAGTTGCAGGGATGCTTGAGTTTGTTAGTTTAAATGGTCATTAGGATGTGCAGCAGGGACTGGGGATCTTTTATCCATGGGCTGCTCCCATCTGGACATAGTTTGTGTGACATAGAGGCGTGTGTGAGGCAGAGAAACTTTATTTTAATCCAAAATAGTAGTCAGGTTTCTTTTTAAACTTGGTGGTTTAACTTTGGGGATGAGGAAGATTTTAAGGTCCACAGATTTTTACTTGTGCCACAGAGTTTTAATTCATATTGATAAAAATATACTGGGCAGAAAGTTGCTAGGTTTAATTTTCTATGTGATTTAGAAAGGTTGATATGCTCATTTAATTATTAATCTTTAATTTTTCTTGACATTTACTATAAAGAGTACATTGAATAATAAGACACTGGAAAGCAAGCTTTTAGAAAGGATTAAAGTTTAATTCAGAATTCACCTACTTTGGATTTCATATGGAGAATCGGTTTAAGAAGGGTGTTCGAAGACTTGCATTAACATGAGGGATGATGATAGCTTGACCAGGGATTTGGCAAGAGACAGATGGACAGGGGTGTGTTTCAGAATGTATTTTTTTGCAGATTGAAGAGATAGGATTTAGCAGTAGATTGGACAAGGGGCTGGGGAATACAGGAGGATAAACCAAAGATGACTCCTGGATTTCTGGCTTGAGTAACTGGGTAGATGGTAGTTCCACTCCTGAAATATGGAAGACTGATGGAAGGAGGTGAGGTGTAGAAATTAAGGGTTTGGCCTTGGATATATTAGGTTTGAGGTGCCTGTGAAACATCCAAATAGAAATGCAAAATACTCAGCTAGATAGTTATTTTGGAGCTCAAAGGAGAATTCTTTTTTTAGAGACTTTAAGAGTGGTCAGCATATAAAAGTGGTATTTGGAACCATGGCAATGGAAGATATTTAGAGAGAAAATGTAGGGAGAGCATCAAGGATAGGGCTGAGTGCTAAGGCGTTCCCGTATTGAGAAGCCTTACGTGCAAAGAAGGGCTGGACCGAGAAGGAACAGCTAATGAGATGTGGAAAATCCAGGAATACATGGACCCACAAAAGCCAAGAAAGAGCTACAAGTAAAGGCATTTTCAGAGATTTAAAGACTTAGAACGTTTACCTTTTAAAGTAACTTCTTTCTGAGGAAATGACCTAAGGAGCTATAAGTAAAATAAGGTAATAGCCAAGAAAGAGGAAGATACAGGTTATAAAAAAATAGTAAAACTGGGCTGGCTGAGTGACGCATTGGTTAAGAGTTGGCTTGGGATGCCAGCTCTGAGCAGCAGGGCCCCAGTTCAGATCCCACATGAAGGCCAGTGATGCTGTGCCCTCTACAGCTAAGATGGTGAACAACAGCTCAACCTGGAGCTGGGCTGCCGTGAGGCTGAAGTGGGCTGCCGTAAGCTACCGTAAGCTACTGTGAGTGGCTGGCAGCCCGCGTGAGTGGCCAGCAGCTGGTGTGAGCGGCCGTCCAATGATTGCCTCACCGGGGAAAAGCGCAATGATAGTACCAAAATGGGCCAGTGAAACGACGTCCTCCACAACTAGACTGAAGAACAAAAGAACAGCAACTTGTCTGTTTCCCTTCCCCAATTCCCCAATGCTGTTCCCTTCACCAATTCTCCAATAAAATCTTTAAAAAAAAAAAATAGTAAAACTAACCCAGAAAAGTAATCCCCAGAATGATAGCCACATAGCTGGCCTAGGAAGTATTCACTCTGAATTAGAGCAGGAAGTGAGTGTCCTTTGAGGAGAATGTAGTCAACGAGAATGGAGTTGATTCATAATAGATGTGGTAAATAAGGCCAAAAGATAATGAAACTCTAGGAAAAACAAAAGCACAAGCAAGTTAATGGTCCAAGTATGAAGCTGACTAAAATGTGAGCATGACCGAATGTAAGCAAAAAGCATCAATTCCCTATGATGGAATAATTTATAAAAGGTATAAGTATATTATGTAAGTTAACCAGGTGACCAATAGAAGAAGAAAAAATAGCAATACTTCATCAAACAATTGGAGAGGAGTGTGAGTAATCTAAAGATTTCAAAACAGGGAGTCAATCAAAAATGTCTAGCATTGAAAATGATGGAGATAACCAGCAAAAGAATTACGAATGGAAACAGTTAAGCGTGGTTGCCAATGGGGAGTGAAGCTGGAGGCAAGGAAATGTGAGAGAGGAAGGCCTTCGCACTTCCTTATAAGCCTTTCTGTGCCAGTGTATTATTGATCCTGTATGTTATTAATTGGATGGGAAAAAAGGTAATGGAGATAAGTAGGTAAGTTAGTGAGGACATAGTTTTTTGTACAGCACACACTGATGGAATTTGATTATGAGTTCCTTGAGAGGATGTGAGATCGAGAGTTTTGTTTTCCCGCCCTTCCTCTCTTCCTCTCTTCTTAGCTTAAAATAGAAGGTATTGCAGCTGATTTGTTTATTGAAGGTGATATTCCAGTATAACAGTGGTTCTCAAAGTGTAATCCCCAGACCAGGAGCATCAGCACCACCTGGAATTTTAGACATGCTCATTCTTGACCACCATCCCAGAACTGATTCAGAAGTTTTGGGTCCATCAGTCTGTATTTTTAACAAAGCCCTCTGGGTATTTCATATGTTTGCTAACATTTGAGAACCACTGCAGAAGATATTACATAATAGCATATTAATATGTTGTAAATTTTATTAATTGTATCTGTTTTCTCAAATAGCCAATGTAAAATATTTTTCTTTGTCGCCTAGGTCGGATGCTGAAACAAGAAGAGCTTTGGAAAAATTGACTGAAAAACTTAGTGAAACTCAAAAACAAGAAGTGGTGAGAAATCTTTGTATATAAAAAGTTTCATTTCATACATAGATGGTAGAGAGGGTGGCTGGGCTGGTTGTACTCACAGTGATGGTTAGTAGATTTGAACGTTTTGGTCAGTATATACCATTTTGTCCAAAAATACATTTTACACTTCTTATAAAGTGTTCATGAATTTTAGGCATTTAAGTTTAGAATACAGCGGTAATATATCAGAGATAGAATTATCATTTGTTTTAATTTTTAGAGTTTGATTATGAATATTTGAAGGATATTTTAAATTTTATTGACTCAGTGATTCTTCTATAGCTTTTTTTTTTTCATTTTATTTTATTAGCTTCAGGTGTACAACACAGTGCAATAGTTATACTTTTTACCCCTCAAACTGACATTCTATAGCTTTTTTTAAATGATACTTGAGAAACACAGAATGTTTTGGTAGTGTCTCTATAGCATGCTTCATTAAGTATTTCAGATCATCTTACATACATGTGTTATTAGAATGGCTACAAAAGCCTCCTTGCTGGCTGTTTGTATTTGACATAGTGCTAATTGAAAATACACCTAATTCTCAAGGCTTATTAGCTCAAACATAGATTGTTCGCACTCATTATGCAGTAATATCTTTTTAATCAAATCACTATCCTTGGTGGAATTAAGGTAAAAAATAAAGTACATATACTGTCCATTTCTTTGAATCATCATCAGTGGTTTGTTTTTTTTTTGGAGAAAAGTATTTATATAAATGCTCACGGTTGCAAATTTGTCAACTTCAGGAACAATGTGTATTCATTCATGTCCCACAATACTTTTTTTTTTCAAGACAAGTTAGCAGAAGGATTTTCCTTAACACATTTTATTCAAACTGAAAGTTTCCTAGTAGATGCCGATGGTTTTTCTCTGGTTGTTAGTTGTATTTTTAGTTCCTTAAGTTTATGTTGGAGTGTGAATTTGTTGGCTGCATAGGCTAAGAGATGGAGATGCTCTGTTTTCAGATATCAACTCAGTTGCTGCCCATTTCAAAAACAAGAGTACTCCCTTCTGAGTTTTTGGTGCTCATTTCTGTGTGAAGTGCCCCGGAGCGGGAGATATAATGCCTGTTTTCCGTTGAAGTAAACGAATCTTTGCAGTTAGTGCGTGATAATAATGTGACATACAATGTGCAATCAAGACGTGGGACACTTAATTTTTTTTACATCAAGTCCTAGATTTTTTCAGGCATTCCAAGGGCATCTTCAGTTTACGTTGTACTCGTGTGAAATATCTAAACTCCCATATACTTCAAATAAAGATTTTTTTCTGAGGTTAACATATTGGCGCCTTTCTTAATTATAGTGGTTCACACAGCAAGAAATTTATGCCCTTCTCTGATTTACATAGTATCTCAACGGGAACTGAATGCCCAGTTTTTTTGTTTTTTGTTGTTTTTTTAGAGGGCAGTGTCACTGGCCCTCATATGTGGGACCCGAACCCGGGGCTGCTGGCCTCCCAAGCCAGCTCTTAACCACCTCGCCACTCAGCCAGCCCAGTGCCCAGTTTTAAGAACGTAACCCTAAGGTCCTCTCTAACTTCCTAGATAGTTTTCTGGCTCTTCCCATAAACTCTAGAATGGAACCTGTCATTTGATAATGGAACCTGCTGAAGAAGCTTTTTTATTTTCTTTCTTTTTTTTAATTTTTAAATTCTGAGGTATAATGCACATACAGAAACATGCATACATCAGTGTATAGCTCGATTAATTATTCAAGGTGAACATGTCCGTATAACAACCCCCCGACCTTGACATGGACCATTACTGGCAGAGGAAGCTTCCTCATTCTCCCTCCCTGTCACTGATTCCTTCTTTTTAAAGCTATTGTTTTGACTTTTCATCTTTAATATTAACTTTGCCTGTTTTGGACTTTTTATATAAATGCAATCATACAGGACATATTTCTTTTGTGTCTGACTTCTGCTAATTGTGGTTGTGATACTTCTGGGTTTTGTGTGTCATATACTTGCAGTTCGTTCATTTTTATTGCTCTTTAGTATTCCATTGTATGAATATAGTGTAATACATTGTAACATTTTATGATGGATATTTTAATTATTTCAAATTTTGGGCTATTATGTATAATGCTGCGGTGACTTGTCTTATTATTCTAGTGCACATGTGCGATCTTTTCTCTCGGTACATAACGTGGAGTGCCATTGCTAGGTGCCTCCGATTTCGTAGGTACTGATGAACAGGTTTCCAAAACGGCGGCACTGATTTACACCCCCACTAGCATTTTATGAGCATTTGTTTTGCTCTTCATCCTTCCCAACATTTTGTATTATTGAGTCACCCCAATAAACTTTAGTTTAAAAAAATTAGCCATTGGGTGTTTATGGTTGTCTCATCATGACTTGAATTTCCATTTTCATGATTGCTAATGATGATGAGCTTTTTATATTTGTTGGCTGTTGGCTGTTTCCCATTTTGAAATGTTAGTTTACTTTTTTCCCACTTTTTCCTGGGGTTGCTTGTCTTTTTGTTATTGATTTGTGTGGGAGGTCGTTATATATCTTATATATGAGCACTTTGTCAGTTATATGTGCTGCAAATATTGTCTCTCATTCTACAGCTGTTTCTTCCCATTTTAAAAAGTATCTTAGTGGGATCTTCTGTTAATCACAGAAAATACATTTCATTCTCTGCAAAGAAATGTGGCACAGGTAATTTGATAATTATTATGTATGAGAACATATTTGCTTTTTGTTAGAGTTTAGGGGCTCTAGCAATCATGGCTTTCCTTCTGATTTGTCGTTGAGATATTTCAATGTTAAACTTCAGTGCCAGGGTTGAACTATTTCTGGTTGACTCTTACTGCTAGTCTCTAGTTCGGCAAGTCTCCAAGCCAAAAGCAAGAGACTGGGCTGGGGCAACTTTAACCAGGGACTTCCTTGGCAAGTCTCTCAACTTCAGCTTTTCCTTTTGGACCCCACATGTCTGTTAAAACTTCTGTCCAGCTACTCCGTGTCTCCACTGCCTTTTCTGAAATGAGCCGATATTTCAGGGAGAAAGTGGCCCTAAAAGATGGACCACCCTCTCTCTGGGTTTCTTTCTTCTCTTGCTTTTGGTCTCACATGTCTTTACTTCGTTTTAATTTTCCAGGGTTTTATTTAAAATAGCTCTAGATTTTTGCGTTCTTTTCAGTGGAAGGATTGGTCTGAATTATCTCGTCTGTCATTTTTGGAAGTGAAACTCCCTGAATTGTTTTGTATATATCAGATTCCATTACTGTGTTTGGTATTTCTAATGCACAAGATTTTACAGTGTTTTTCCGCTATGTGTGAGGTTTCTTTTACTTGCTACATAGGTGCACAGCTTGTGAGCATGCGTGTATCAGGGGCTTTGATCCATACTCCAATATCCTGTGCTCTGCTGAGTTCCTTGTGGGTCTGCGTAAGCCGTGGGCATTTCCAGCCGTGCTGTCAGGCTGGTTTTTGACACTGTTAGACATTGGGATGGTTTGAATTAAGATACTAATTTGCATAGCGTACATTACATTTGTTAAGTTGCACCTTTACCATGTTAAAGAGAACCCGTGGTGAACAGAGCTATTATTCCATTTTTATTTTTCACCCAGCAAATAAAAATAGCAAGTACTATCTACATAGTCTAGAGATTTATTGGGGTCTAAAGTGTAACCACTGAGCTAAGAGTTAACAGGTAGCTGAATTCAAAGAAAGCTGTGTTCTTTCATATTATCATTACCATGTGTCAGAATTACTCCACATCAGATAAAGCTATGATTGCATGACTGGATGTCACACCTCACTAGTTCACAGCTCATTGGTGTAAATGGTGTGTGCACCTTGCTCATTTACTCAGCTGTCCAGTATGCCCCGCTCATCAGGACACATTCTTTCATATTGTCTAAGCCTGGAAAATTGTACACACTTAATTGTGTACTCGGTTGAATCGTTCATCTGTCAGTTCCTCACATCAGGTTGTGATGTTACAGCTTGTTTTGTGCTTTCTGTAATTTGCTTTCAAAGCAAAGTTGTCTCATAATTGTACAGAGGACATCTCAAAGCTCACGTGGGTGTATGTAGTCCTAACTAAGAAACAATTGTTTATGCAAAAGCTTAAAAATAATAGTGTTGAATTTTAGAAGGTTCTCTGAAGGCCACATGATGCTTATTTCCAATTTGTACAAGGCTTAATATAGATTCTGTGATTCATTTATTCCAGCTGAAGTCAACATTTATATTTTATAAATATTTGACATGTTGTGTTGTATTTGTGAATTCATGATAGCATACTGTCAGAGAAGATGTGGTTTTGTTATTTGAGCTTTACAGAAGCTGCAGCTGTTTCCTCCTCCAGATTTAAGTTTAAAATAAAATTACCAAAGTAATGTACATTCATGGGGAAAACTTTAAAATATTGTAGAAATAAAGAAAAGTGAATGACTGCCCCATCTTTCACCAATTTCAAATCTGTTGGTAACCACTCTTAATCACATTTATTGTATATTATTGTGAGGCTACACTTGTTTATCATGCATTTTCTCAGTAACTAAAATGTATATTGAAAGTTTATAGAAAACATTTCTCTTTGAGAGACAAAAAAAATACTGGTTTCTGTCATACATGCCACGATCTGATTTGTTAATCCTTTGTGAATCATAGATTTTTATTTGTTTGTTTTTCGAATTGCCCATTGGAAGGGAGTAGTTACTATTTATAGCATGATGTTATGGAAAATATTTTCTGTTAACACTTAATTATGTTAATAAACAATCAATGTTGCATGGGTCTTATACCACAGGGGAAATTAGTTGTCCAGAATTTACCCCGTTGAGTGTGATGTGAGTGAATATAAAGTTTGATTATTCATGGAGGAAAAAATCAATTTTTTTTCGGTTTGTTATAGAAGGGCTACTATTTTAATAAAAATGTAAACATTGATCCAGCTATTTCTGAAAGAGCTGGTCATTAACTGAACTAAAAATTCTCTCAACACCCAATTTAGGATATTGCATAGATTGCCACAGCAGGATATACAATATTATTGAAATGGATTTTTTTTTTTTTTTTTTAAAGATTTTATTGGGGAATTGGTGGAGGGGAACAGCGTTGGGGAATCGGGGAAGGGGAACAGACAAGCTGCTGTCTTCTTGTTACCCAGCTTAGTTGCGGAGGATGTTGCTTCACTGTTGGTATCGTCATTGCGCTCTTCCCGGATGAGGCAGATCGGTCGCTGGCCTCTGGATGTCGCTCATTGTGGCTACTGGCAGCTCACGCTTGGCTGCCAGCCACTCACGCTGGCTGCGGGCCACTCACTGTAGCCCATGGCAGCCCACCGCAGCAGGGGCCGCAGCCCACACCATCACCGGGGCCTGCACAGCCCAGCTCCAGGTGGAGCTGCCGTCAGCTGTAGAGGGCAGTGTCACTGGCCCTCACGCGGGATCCGAACCGGGGCCGCTGGCATCCCAAAACCAGCGCTTAACCAATGCGCCACTCGGCCGGCCCTGAAATGGATTTTATAACAGCATATATTGTTAAGAACTGAGGAATCAACATTGAAAAGCCAGAATACAATCCCATAAACAGAATGCTTTTGCTTTTGTTTCACCTCTTTTTTTTAAAATGTTAACCCTAGAAGTTATTCTAATTTTTATTGTTATTTTGCTATTTTTCTAACTAAATATAGAGACTTAAGACTTTTTGATATCTTAGTAGTAAATTTAATTGGTGAATATGGGATGCTGAACAAAATTAATTTATTAGTATTAGCTGACATTGTTAATATTTTTTCCTTAGGTCTCAGATACAGAAAATAAGTGAGGAGTAATTAATAAATGCAGTCTTTGAAATAATTTTTATTATTGGGAATTACCTTGTCATTCAATAGTTATAAATATATGCTGTGTCGTTAAGTACAAAGCACATACCCTTCCTTCTTCCTTCCCCCACTTCTCTCCCTCCCTCCTTCCCTCTCTCCCCCCTCCCTTTCTTCTTTCCTCTCTTCCTCTCTCCTCTCTTCCACCTCCCACCCTCCCCCTCCCATTGTGACTATTTTGTAACTACCAGTTTGTATTTCTTAATCCCTCACCTTTTTCATCCAGCTCCCCAACATCCCACCCCTCTGTCCTCTGTATCTATGAATATGTTTTTGTTTTGTTTGCTCATTTATTCTGTTCTTTAGATTTCACATATAAGTGAGATCATATGGTATTTGTCTCTCTCAGTCTGACTTATTTCACTTAGCATAATACCCTCTAGGTCTATCCATGTTGTTGCAAATGGGAAGATTTCATTATTTTGTTGTGTTTTTATTTTTTTATTTTATGGCCGAGTAGTACTCCATTGTATATATGTGCCACATCTTTATCCAATTGCCTGTTGATGGACACTTGGGTTGCTTCTGAATCTTGGCTGTTGGAAACAATACCACAGTGAACATAGGCGTGCATATATCCTTTTGAATTAGTGTTTTGTATGCCCTTCTATTTAGAACTGTTTTTGCTTGCTCTTCCTGTGGTCTTCCCCTCTCAGAAAATGGCATCATAATCCATCCAGTGGTCACCTAAGAGTCACTCTAGATCTTTTTCTTCATACCACACTTCCAATCCGTTATACAATCTTGCCCTTCTTATTTCTGAATTCTTGCTTAATTCCATCTGCTTCTGTCTAATATTTCTCTTTAGGCACTATCACTTTGGGTTCACTGCAGTGGCCTTCATTGAAGCTGATCTCCTTCCTCCTATGTGTGCCCCATCTGTGCTCCTGACAGCAGCCAAGTGATTTTCAGAAATTGTCATTGTACTGTGTGTGAATCATGCCCCTGCATTTATAAATCCTCCCTGAGCTGCTTTTGTTCCACATTCCTTACCACAGATTATAGTGCCTGTATTATTCTTCTTTCTCTGTTTTGAATTTGCCAAATTCATTTCTACATTAGGGTCTTTGCACTGGCTTCTCCCACCCCCAAATTTTGGCATGGCTGGCTCCCTCTTGTTATTCAGGACTGCAGGGAAATGTTAGCATCTTGAGGGCCACCTTTCTCCCCTGCTATCCTTTTTGTTACATAGTTAGTAGCAGGTAGCATCCTAAACACACTGTTCTGTATTTTGCGTTTTATTTTTAAAGATTTTATTGGGGAATTGGGGGAAGGGAACAGAATTGGGGAATCAGGGAAGGGAAACAGACAAGTTGCTGTTCATTTGTTCTTCAGTCTAGTTGTGGAGGACTCTGCTTCACTGGCCCATGTTGGTATTATCATTGTGCTCTTCCTGGGTGAGGCAGTCATTTGCCAGCCTCTGGACAGCCGCTCACGGCAGCTCATGGCAGCTCACCGAAGCTCAAGCTAGCTGCTGACCAGCCCCACTGCAGTCTACGCGGTTGCCAGCAACTCACGACAGCCCCGCTCTAGGTCGAGCTGTTGTTCACCATCCTAGCTGTAGAGGGCACAGCGTCACTGGCCCATGTGGGATCCGAGCCGGAGCCCTGCTGCTCAGAGCCAGCATCCCAAGCCAACTTCCAACCAACGCGCCCCTTGGCCGGCACTGTATTTTGCTTTTTTTATTTAATATATTTTTGAGATTGTTCAATATTAGTATCTAATGAGCTTTCTGATTTCTTTCTTTTAATATGTAAAGCATTCTACTGAATGACCACCCCATGATTTATTTAATCAGCCGCATATTAGTGGACATTTAGTCTGTGTTGGTTGTCTGTTTTTGTGAACAGCACTGTAATGAATGACCTTGTCCTCATGCTATTTTTCACATGGGAAAGTAAATGGGTAGAATGAATTTCTCAAAGTGGATTTACGGATTGAAGTCTATGTATATGCATTGCAATTTGTTACATATTGTTCAGTTTTATAATTAGTATGTTAAATGCCCTCTTTTAGTACTTTTAGTACTTTTATCTGAGGATTAGCTTTATCTTACCCTCTTCTGAAAAGGATGAAAGGTGGCCTTCTATAAAATTACACTGTGTGTTGAAGGTATGTTAATTCTAACTGACCCCTAATATTGAGTCCCTTCTTCCCTTTGGGATGAGTTCCCTGTACTCTTCCCCTCATCATCCGCTGGCCTCGGCAGTTTCATCCAGGCACATGGTTACTCAGAGATGACATTTCCAGTTTCCGTGCACAGCTAAGTTGAGACCGTGTGACAAACTGTGAGTAAAAGTGATGCAGGCTGCTTCTGACTCGTCTCCTTGAAAACAAAGCTACTTTTCCGGTAATTTCTCATTTTCTCCTTATGTGCGTTGAAATGAGGATGGAGCAGGGATCCAGCTTAAACCATGAAGGTGAGGATAACAACCTAGGGTGACAGTGGAGCCACAGGTGGAAGGCGCCTGAATCCCTGAGTGACATTAGGGAGCAGAGTGGCCTGCCTGCCTCCTTGCTTTCTTCTGGACTGCAGTGTGAGAGGGAAATAAACTTTGATCTTATTTCAGTTGCTGTATACTTCATCTCTTTGAAAGTGCCTGGATTGTATCCTAACTAATACAGAATGTACCACAGAGGTAGATGAGAAAGACCAGACAAAGAAAACTAGGCTTGTCCGAATGTACCTTTTAGGTGCTTGGTTGTTGCTGACTTAAGAGTTGTGTGACTCAGGTATTAGCAGTAGAAGAAGGGAAATACTTTGAGCATTTTGATCTGTCTTGATGATTGGGTCTATAAAGATACTTTGGTGGACTTAAGGATGATTATAATTTTACCACTGTTGGAAATCATGAAATACTTTGTGTGTTTATTCATTTTCAATCATACTAGTTTATGTATACATTTTATTTTTCTGAGTCTTAAGTATAACGTGTATTCAAGGGCCGGCCGAGTGGCTCAGTTGGTTAAGAGCTCACTCACGAATGTGAGCTGAGCTCTGAGCAACAGCAGTTCGATGCCCAGCCCGAGCTGAGCTGCTGTGAGCTGACAACAGATGGCAGGATGGGTCAGCTAAAAAATTAAAAACAACAACAACTGTGTATTCATTTTATTAGAGTTTTGTTTTTTTTAATACTTGAATAAACAGAACAAGGATATTGTGATTTTCCCATATGTGGGAATTTTTATATGTGGCAGCCACCTGTCAAGTTAAAAAATGTCTTTATTATGGAAGAAATGGGAGTAGGGGAGTAGATACTGGAAAACAACTATTAGTTTCTGCCATGTCGTCTATATTTTTTATTCCACTGCTTTTACACCTTTTGATCCACGTTACTCTATATGGCAAGCAGAGCAAGTTGTTATCCCCATTTAAGGGATGATAAAATTGTTTTTACTTTTTTTCTTGAGAGATTAAATTACTTGAACAGCTCACATAGTGTATGCTTCCTTTAGAAGGCTAATCACAAGGCCAGTATGTGGCGGAGCTGGGAGAAAAGAAGTGGTTGTGTATCATTGGACTACAGAGAAGCCAGTCACAGTGAAAATAATAGTATTTTGAAATGGAGAACGAAATTCTGTGGTGTGGCTGGGAATTCTGTGGGTAAAGCAGAGACTTATTGATCATTAGACTCTCTAGATTATTTCCTGGGTGAGGATTTATTTGAAAACATGAAAAATTGCATTAATTGATTGATGGTTGCATATCAAATTTCCCCGAATTTACTAGTTTAAAACATTTGTTGTCTGACAGTCTCTGTAGGTTGGGATTCCAGGCAGGGCTTAGCTAGTTCGTCTGGCTCTGGGTCTCTCACAGGCTACAGTCATCTCCTAAGTCTTGACCGGAATGGATTTGCTCCCTGGCTTATTTAGTTCCTTGCAGGTTATTGGATTGAAGCATCAGCTTGTCATTACCCATTGGTCAAAGGGCTTTTTTGTTTTTTTTTTGTTTTTTTTGAGGGCAGTGTCACTGGCCCTCATATGTGGGACCCGAACCAGGGCCGCTGGCTTCCCAAGCCAGCGCTTAACCACCGTGCCACTCGCCAGCCCTCAAAGGGCTCTTTTGTTTTCTTGACACGTGGCTTTTCCTCAGAGCATTTCACAATGTGGCAGCTTGTTTCAGCAGAGCAAGCAAGCGAGAAGGCAGGCTAGAGCCAGCATGGGAGAGCATGCTAACAAGATGGAAGTCACAATTTTTTGTAACCCAATCATGGAAGTGACGTCTCATCACTTTTTCTGTATTCTGTTCATTAGAAGAAAGTGACTAGGACCAGTCCACAAGTGTATGGATACCAGGAAGCAGGGATCATTGAAACCATGACAGAAGCTGCCTAACATAAACATTATTTCAAAACTAAGGATGCAGCCTCCAAATATAGTGATGCTTTAATTTTGATAGGATGCTAATAAGCACTGCCTTCTTTCCTGAAATTTTGAAGTCATGCAACTCAATAAATTTAATTGGAGAAATTCTACTCATTCAATGTCAGTTCTCAATAGATAGCAAGCTATTTGAAGGCAGGGTCTGTGGACACGGCGTGTGTATTGCTATATCCCTACCTCTATCTAGTATAGTAACTGGAACAAATTAGTGTTTGTGTATACTTACTGAATGAATGCTAGAAAATGGACCTGGTGTTACAAGATACTGTTAGAAAAGGAGACCTACATTGGGCTTATTTTTCACGAATTAATTTTGTGATCCTGGATTAATAACTTACCTCATCAGTGATTCTTATCTTTTGATTCAACCATTTCCCTTAAAGATTGTATCTTTATTTTACAAAAATAATATTAAATAGGAGTGTTTGTCACAGCACATTCTAGTAAAAGTAAATGTTATCCCATTATCAATAGCAAATTATTTTAATTAATTATGGAGAATTATGCATGATTTGTTAAGAATGAATATGTAGATGTATTTGTTATCATGAGAAGTGTTATCATGAGAAGTTGTCCATGATATGTGAACTAGAAAAAATTTATAAAACACTCTCTGAAATACCCAAATTTTGTTCCTAAAAAGAAATGAAATGGATATGTGTTTGACTAGTCATACATATATGCATAGAAAAATTCCTGGAAGTATACAACAGAAAACTGTTTTTCTCTTGATGGATGATGATGGTACTAACAGATTATTTTTATTTCTTTTTATCATTCTTTATTGTTTATTTTTAACTGTGATAAAATATATATAACGTAAAATTGACCATCTTAGCCATTTTTAAGCATTCAGTTTAGTAGTGTTATGTGCATTCACATTCTTGTGCAGCCAAATCCAGAACTCTTTTTTATCTTGTAAAAATGAAACTACATATTAAGTAACAATTCCCCATTCAAAACATCAAAACCTTCCTAGGCATGTTGCCTCTGGCAACCACCATTCTACTTTCTGTCTCTATGAATTAGACTAGGTACCTCATTATAAGTGAAATGATATAGATTTTGTGTTTGCGTGTGTGTGTGTGTGTGTGTGTGTGTGTGTGTATGTGAGAGAGAGACTGGCTTATTTCACTTAGCGTATGTCTTCATGGTTTATCCATGTTGTAGCATGTGTAAGAATTTTCCTCCTTTTTGGCTGAACAATATTCCATTGCATATATAAATCACATTTGGTTTCTCTGTTTACCTGTTAATGCACACTTGGATTGCTTCCATCTTTTGGCTACTGTGAATAATGTTGCTATGAACATGGGTATACAAAGTATGCAAATATCTGAGACCCTGCTTTGAATTCTTTTAGGTATATACCCAGATATGGAATTGCTGGATCATATGGTTACTCTATTTTTAGTTTTTTTAAAGAACCACCATACAATTTTCCATTATAGCTGTACAATCTTACTTTCCCACCAAAACAGTACACAAGTGTTCCAATTTCTCCATAGCCTCTCCCAACATTTATTTTATTATTATTATTTTTTTATAGTAGCCATCCTAATGAGTTTGAAGTGGTTCTGCATCATTTATTTTTGGATAGTTCCTATTAATTACTTCTATTCACAGTGAAAAATAAAGGCATTTCCATTTTGTAAAAATTGAAGAAATTAACAACTTTTATTTTTTAGTATTTATCCCAAGATTTTTTTTCTATTACAGAAGTACTGCATTTATTTTAGATGCAGTAGTAAATTGTTTGTTGGAATATTATAGTTGATAGCTAGGATAAATTAGAAGTTTGATGAGGGCATTTTGAGATTTTTTTAGTAAAGAACTGGGAGTGTTATAGTATATATCTTAATTGTTTTTAAGCACTAGAAATTGGAAACACCAGACTTACCACTCTTAGTAAATATTAACACCTATTTTTTTTTGAGAGAATATTTTGCTTAGCCCTTATTGACTAATTAAACTTATGGTTACCAATGTATTTTTAAAGAACAACTTGATCAGAGGTATAATTTGCCATAAAATTAATCTACTTTAAGCATACAATTAATTGATTTTTAGTAAATATCCTGAGTTGTGCAGCCATCACCATAACCCAGTTTAGAATGTCCCAGTAAGATCTCTGGTGACTAGGACATTTTTTGGATATATAGAATTGATGGCAAAGGATTTCTTAGAACAAAACTGTATTTATTGCTTCTCTTAAATGGATGCAAATGTCTCCTATCCATCTGCACCAAATATGCACATCGTCAAATAGTGTAATTTTTTTTTTTTAGGTGACTGTATAACGATAATGCATGAAGTGTTTTTGAATCTGCCCAAATTTTAGCAAGGAAAATCTTGCATCAGAGAGAAAAAATCTTTCATGTTTATTTTAGAGACTCCCAATTATACGTTTTTCAGTTTGGCTTTAGTTTTTTTGATCTTTTACAGCTCATTTATTTTTAGCAGATCACAGTAGAGAAGATTGACAAGCTAATGAAAAACCCTTTTAATTATTTGCTGCACATAAACATCAAAACCTTCCTCAGCAGGTCATGCTTATAGATAATTAAAATGATAAAGAACTGAATAGATAGAACAGTTTATCATTACTAGAGTAATAATTGCAGTAACTTGCAAAATTGCGATTTTCCTTCTGTTTCACCAGAGGGCAGTCTTTTCTAGTTTATTACCTTTTGCTCTGGTCTATTCATTTACTATTTTATACTTTGAAAAATGTAAGTCTTTTATTTGGATCCATGTTTGGATTATTTGGAGACTAATGATTGTTTTTTATAACTTTCAGTCAGTTTTTTTTTGTGATCTGTTTTATAATCGTGTCATGAAAAGGGTTCTACGAATATGCCAATCTGAAATGCTTTAGATAGTAGTGTATCTGGTACAAAATATCTCTTCAATTCAGTCTTTTTTTTTTCTTTCCCCCTAATAGCCCTATAATATCACTCTTTCTGTTCATGTTAAGGTTTCAGATCGGGTGGAGCAGCGACTTCAGGAGATAGAAAGAGAGATGCGCACAGAAAGAGAGCTGGTGGAAAGACGGCAGGACCAACTGGGACTCCTTTCTTTGCAGCTGCAAGAGGTTTGTGAAAAATACCATCTCAGAACGTCACTCTTGAATTTGGATATTTGTTTATCCATTGTTAAAATGCTTAAAGCTCTGTAGTTAAGTTGCATGTGACAATATAATTCAGTCCATATGAGAAGTATGACATATTGGTTATAGTTCAGTGAAGGCAACCCAGCATCTACTGCTTGCTGGCTGTGTGATGTTGGGCAAGTTCCTTAACTTCTCTAGGCCTGTTTCCTCTGTGGGAAATGGAAATAATGATATTATTTACCTAATCAGATTGGTGCGAGGATTACTGAGTTAATGCCAGCAAAGCGCTTAATATAGTGTCTGGCCTGTGCTCAAAAAATGTTAACTGAAAGTATAATTATTCTGATAAATTTTCCTGACATGAACTAGGGGTCAGCAAACTATGGCCAAAGGACCAAATCTGGCCCCTTGCTTATTGTTGGAAATAAAATTTTATGGGCACACAGCCATTCTGATTCACTTTCAATCTGTCTGTAGCTGTTTTTGTGACACAAGGGCAGAAATGAATAGTTGTGAAAGAAACAACTATGGCCCACAGAGCCTAAAACAGTGACTGTATGGAACTTTATAGAAAAAATTTGCCGACCCCTGGACTAGACGATCACTACACTTCAAAATAGAGGTCACTTACCCTTTAGATACCCTTTATATTTTGAAATTGGACTTTTGAATAAGTTGAAAAATTAAAACAAAGAATTTCTGTGTATCCTATATCTAGATTCCCCCAATTTTCACATTTTACCAGACTGTACCTATCCATATGTATAGAAAATGTGCACGTACACACACATTTTTGAGTTAGTTGCACACATGATGTAAATACTTTTACACCTAAATAATATGATGTATACACCATCTTCCATAATCACAGGATACTAATATTGGGTCAATACCATGATTTAATATATAGGCTTTGTTCAAGTTTTACCACTAATGTTCTGTTCTTGTCCAGGATACAGTATAGGATCATACATAGCATTTGGCTATCATGTCTCTTCAGTCTCCTTTAATCTGAAACAGATTTTCAATCTTTGTTTGTCATTCATGATCTTGAAAACTTTGTAGAGTGCTGGCCAGTTATTTTGTAGAATGTCTTTCATTTTGGGTTTGTTGATGTTTCCTCATAACTAGATTCAAGTTAAGGACTTTGGGCAGAAAACCTGGAGAATTGGTGTTATGTCCTTCCCAGGATATCATGTCAGGAAGCACCTAATGTCAATTTTTCCCATTTCTGGTGAAAACTGAACATTTGGTTAAGGAGTTGCCTGCCAGGTTTCTCCACTGTAAAGTCACTGTTACTCCTTTTTAGTTATTCATTTTATGTGGAGACTCTTTGAGACTAAAAATAGCCTGTTTCTTATCATACCCGTGAATTTTAGTATTAATTATTGATTCTTGTGTAAAACAGTTGTTACCGTAAGTGATGCTAAATGGTGATTTAAAAAGATTCCATTACTTCTTCTACATTTATATGTTGGAATCCTAGTGTAAGGAGGGACTTTGTCTTTTTCTTCTTTCATTCAGTCATTCATTTTTGTGTGTGTAGATTTGTGAATTCTCATTTTGTTACATTAGTTATATTTTATTATTATAAAACATAAATTTGTTGACATTCCCTTTAAATGTTTCTTAGATCTGTACATAAAGTATACAAAATTTGGGTTGGCCGGGTGGCTTAGTTGGTTAGAGCGTGTGCTCTGAACAACAGGTTTGAGGGTTCAATCCCTTCATGGGCCACTTTGAGCTGGGCCCTCCATTAAAAAAAAAAATACAAAATTAGAAACAGGAAAATGAAAAGATTAAAAACAAAAGAAATTTTTGTTTCTTTTACCAAATGTTTTTCTCTAAAGGTCATGTACAGACATACTCATGTTTGTTTGAAGATCATTAGCTCTAAGTAATTAACAAATTGAGTGCTTTTCTTTAAAGTAAAGATACTGCCAATTGAAAATTAAGAATAAAAATTGCAACCCTGAAAATTATAATGTAAGCTGGTAGAAAAATCTACTTTTGTTTTCTAAAATACCATCTTTTTTCACTTCACAAAAGGAGGCATACCCTTGTTAGTTGGTAATTACTTTGAAGAGGATACTTTGTTGAATAATTAGATACAGCATGTGGGTAGCCTATTTTTTTAAACTTGATTTTTATACATTTGTTCTTAAAGCAAATTGCATCTGGTGAGCATAAGAATAGTGCTGAAGAGACAATTGTTCTTTGCAAGAGAAAATTAGAGAAATTTTCCATACTTATTTTCTTCTCTCTTTGCAGAATGAACAAAATTACAAAGAAAAGAGGGAGAGGAAGATTGCTTCCCACCTCCTTTGAGAAACCAGAGCCTGAATATTTGCATTGTAATTGTCAATTTGACTAAAAGCTTGAGCTGTGATTTGGAATTCCATCTCTGACAATACAATAGAGGATCGCTATTGATAAAAAATGTTTAATTTCGTATTTTGTCACTTTAATATAAGTGGTGACCTATACGCTTTTAAAAGGTGGTTTTAGATTAAATAGTGCAGCGGAAACTGGAAAGGATCAATTTATACTGATGCATTTTCCTGCTCCCAAGTTAAGTGGCTTAGACTCCTCCGGAAAGGTCATGTTTAAGGAGAGAAAACATTGCTCTCTTTTTGATATTAAAAACTACCGTGGAAATACCTATACTGTTGATAATAGTGATTGATGTACTTTATCCCTGGCTATGGAGACAAATTGAATCTGTAGGTGAGTAAGTTTGCCTAGACTTTTAGCCCCTCTGCTCTTCTGCCTCCCTAAAACGTATAGTTCAGTGGTAGTGAAAATTATGGCATTTAAAAGTTGTTAAGAAATTAGGAGTGTTCATTAAAAATTCCAGGATGTCAGAGATTTCTAGGTATAGTGCCATATCTTAAGGAGGCAACCCGTGTCTTTGGCTAAAACCTACTTTTAGGGACCTAAGTTCCCAGAGCTTTACATGTTTCCATTTAATTAAAAACAGTATTAATCATTGGAAATAGGGTGAGGGAAAGCATCTCTCCTTGTTTAGAGTTTTTAAGGAATTGTTCACTCTTTTCTGTTTGTTTTTTTTTCCTTCTTTTTTCCCCCGATTTGCCTAAGCCAAAGGGCTCTGCATACTCTGGAATTCACTTCCTTTTTTGAGTCTCGATTACTCATGTGCTACAGATGTCACATGAATGTCTGATTTTCTTCACTTTGTAAGGACCTTCACTGGCCTTCAGACCCTCATATATCATATGTGAAACAGCCTTGTTTTGGTATCTCAGTAGAGGCCTCTTTAGAGAGATGAATGTTTTATATTAGTTGTGCAATAATACTCCTTTCATATATCTTAAGTTTTGAGTGATTGTTCTAGTGCTCTGAACTTTTACTAATCGAATTCAAATGTTGTTAAGCCTATAACCATCAGTCGTGCCTTGTTGAACCTCTGTGCAGACAATAGTGTTTGTTTAACATTAAGGTACATTGATCATATTACAAACTCCTTTTGATCAGGTGATTGATAGTAAGGTAACTGATTAGTTAAATTTTGTGAAGTGGATAGGAATGGTGGGTGCTAGGGTCACGACAGAGGTATTTAGACTGTAAGCCTAAGTCAAAACTTTTGCACATCCAAAATTCACATAAAATCTGAGATAAAATTCTTAACCTGTGGCTATGGCATCTTGGAAATTCCTGACTTGTTTTTTACTAGCTGTTTCTTCTAAACTGAATGTTTCTTCATCTTTGATTGAGTTACGTAAAATGAAAAACATGAGATAAATGCTGGGTGTATATTCGTATGTGCTTTTCAGAGCATTTCATAGCGTATTCATGCGCGATTCCTCATCTACCCCCATCAAGAATCTTCCATGCTCTCTTATGACTTCGGGTGATTCCAATGCCTTCAAGTTTAAAGGTGCTTCATGGAGAAGCCTATGGGGCAGGCGAGGCATGGAATCTTAATAGAAGACCATGAAGATTATGTGAGGAAGTAAATGCAGGGTGGGAGCTCAGCTCACAGGTTTTTAAGACTGTGCCCTCATGGAAAACCAGATTATGTGTGCTTCATTAATAAAATAAGGCCATATACAGAGAGGTTAAAGTAATTGATACTGGCTTTTTTCAATATTTTTCTTCATCTTTTGGCGTCTGTACCAGTTACAGAAAACGTAATAAAGAAGTAGCCATTAGTCCAGCCGAGTGGCGCATTGGTTAAGAGCTGGTTTGGGGATGCCAGCGTCCCCGGATTGGAACCCACATATGAGGGCCAGTGACACTGCCCTGTACAGCTAACAACAGCTCCACCTGGAGCTGGGCTGCGAGCCCTGGCCATGGTGTAGGCTGCAGCCCCTGCTGCAGTGGGCTGCCATAGGCTACAGTGAGTGGCTTGCAGCCAGCTTGAGCTGCCAATAGCCGCGGTGAGCGACCATCCAGAGGCCGGCAACCGATCTGCCTCATCCGGGAAGAGCGCAATGACGATACCAACATGGGCCAGTAAAGCAAAGTCCACCGTAACTAGACTGAAGAACAAAAGGACAGCAACGTGTCTGTTCCCCTTCCCCGATTCCCCAACGCTGTTCCCCTCCCCCAATTCCCCAATAAAATCTTAAAAAAAAAAAAAAAGAAGTAGCCATTTATTCCTTCCCAGAAATGTTAACGGTGGCTCCAGAGGTGCTGGGTAATGTGGGTACTTACCATAAGAAAAGCCTTGGGTACTATTTATTACTGTATATAATTTGGACTCATTAAGGGAGACGTTTCCAAGGAAGCCAAGAATGTTTTCCTAATGCCCTCTTAATATCATCAGCATCTCCCTTGAGACTTCTGTGTCAAGTCAGGGGAGAACCTAGTCTGGCAAACTTTCCTAGGTGGCGTCATTACCCGCTTTGCCTGCACTTCCTTTTGCGATTCTTCTACTTGGTTTGGAGACCTAGAGGTCTTTCTAAGCCTGATCAATTTTGGACTTTAATTCATTTACCTTTCCAAGGCTGAACTGCAAAACGTTTGCTTGGCTATTCACTTTCTCCTCTTATTCTTGTTCCCATGGCCAGTGCCCTCTTTTTTGTAGATATCCCCCACAGTTTCATATATTTATTTCATAGCACAAGGTTCCCTTTCCCCATTGATATTAGTAGATACCTTTTATATAAATGCCCATTAAATTACCCTCACATTGACCATCCCAATAGCTTGCCCTGGGCTTTGGGAAAGACCAGTGGAATCTGCAAGTAAACAAGAGTTTAAAAATAAGATAGGAGTTCTGCAGAAAACACAGGAAAGCTCAGGATGCACCTATTTTCCCAGTCCTTGGGACATGAGCTCTAGAATTCAATTCTTGGTCAGGCCCAGGTGACCGCTGGTGTAGAGCGGCAGAGAGTAACACAGGCAGGGTGACACACAGGGCCCTCCCACCAGGACCACCGCACAAGTACTATTCTGCAGGCAAATGTGGGTAGCCAGGGGGAAATCCAAAAACTCCTGCTCTAGTGTTTATTCACAAGGTGAATTTGTGTGTGTATGGTAAACCTGGGCCTTATTTTGAGCCACACATTTTATCCTTTTAATAAACTAATCCCATCGACTATTTTCTCCTGTTGCAAAGATAGCTTTTTTCTCCCCACTGTCTGTTTTCTCGTGATATATTAGGTTGTCCGAAAAGTCATGACATATTTTTTCTGTTTTTCACTGCAAAAATTCGTCATGACTTTTCCAACAACCCAACATTATATGAGGTTCTTTGTCCTAGATGATTACTGTTAATTAACATTTCTTGATATGCTGTGTCTTTTAACTGTACCTGTTTTGAGCATTTTGCATTTCTAGCTTTTAACATAATTTGCACTTAATAAGTATTTGGTGGATGCATTGAGTAGTGACCATATTAATACATTGTTTTGATCAATGTTTAAGTAGTTTTCTTGCTTAGTTCTTTTAACATTTTTATTATAAAAATATTTATTCAAGTATGATTTGAATAAATGCATGAGTAAATGTGATCATATCACAAATGCTCATGCTGACGTTCTCTATTTTAATGAAGTTTTATTATTTACTTGGCTCAGGTTTTCTCCTGTCTCTTTCCCTCTGCTCTCTCATCAGTCACTCCCCCCACTCCCTAAAAAAAGGAACCAGTATAAACAGCTTGGGATATAGCCCTTTATATTTTTCTTTGCACATTCTTAATTATCCTAAACAGACATATATAAGCTATATGCACCTTTGCATATCCCTGTAAAAGGTATTTTTTTAATACTTTTAATAAATAGGATCAATCATATATACATTTCTGCATCTTGCTTTTTTTTTTTTTTTTTTTTTTAATTTTATTTTATTTTTAATTAGTTTCAGGTGTACAACACAGTGCAATAGTTATACATTTTACCCCTCAAAGTGACAACCCCCCCACCCCCAATAGTTTCAGGTGTACAACACAGTGCAATAGTTATACATTTTACCCTCAAAGTGACAAACCCCCCACCCCCAATACACCCCCCCACACCCCCCCCATATCATATATATCTATTACTCTTCCTCTGACTCTCTTCCACAGTATAATCCACATCCCGTGACTATCTATATATATTCAATTACAGTAGGTATACCACCTCCACTTTAGTAATACAGTGCAGTGATCAAACCTCTACTCCATCCATGAAATGGTCTCCCTAACAAGACTTATGATCATCTGACATTCCACAGAATATTTACAACATTATTAATTATATTCCCCAAACTGTTTTTCCTATCCCAGTAGCAATATTGTAGTTGCCTATTTTTGCTGTCTAATCCCTTCCCCTTCTCCCTCATTCCCATTCCTCTCCAAATTAGCAACCCTGATTTTTCCTCTATATCTATGAGACAGTTTCTGTTTACTTTGCTCATTCATACAGTTTTTCATATTCCACATATAAGTGAGATCATATGGTATTTGTCCTTCTCTGACTGACTTATTTCACTCAACATTATAGTCTCTAGGTCCATCCATATCATTGCAAATGGCACGATTTCATTCTTCTTTATAGCGGAGTAATACTCCATTGTATAAATATACCACAGTTTCTTAATCCAGTCATCTACTGACGGGCATTTTGGTTGTTTCCAAGTCTTAGCTATTGTAAATTGTGCTGCTATGAACATCGGGGTGCATAACTGTTTTTGAATAAGTGTCTTGGTTTTTTCAGGATAAATACCTAGGAGTGGAATTGCTGGGTCAAACGGTAGCTCTATTTCCAGTTCTTTGAGATACCTCCAAACTGACTTCCATAGTGGCTGCACCAATCTGCAGTCTCACCAACAGTGCAGCAGGGTCCCCTTTTCCCCACAGCCCCGCCAGCACTTGTTGTTTGTTGATTTGTTGATGATAGCCATTCTGACTGGAGTGAGGTGGTATCTCATGGTGGTTTTTATTTGCATTTCCCTAATGACCAGTGAGGTTGAACTTTTTTTCATATGCCTGTTGGCCATCTGTATGTCCTCTTTAGAGAAATGTCTCTTCATATCTTCTGCCCATTTTTTAATTGGGTTGTTTGTTTTTTTGGTGTTGAGTTTCATGAGTGTTTTATAAGTTTTGGATATTAACCCCTTATCAGATATATCGTTGGCAAATATATTCTCCCATTCAGTAGGCTTCTTTGTTTTATTAATGGTTTCCTTTGTTGTGAAAAACTTTTAAGTCTGATATAATCCCATATGTTCATTTTTTCTTTTACTTCCCTTGCCCGTAGGGGATGTATCAGTAAAAATATTGCTCCGGGTAATGTCTGCAAATGTACTCCTATATTTTCATTTAGGATTTTTATGGTTTCAGGTCTTACATTTAAGTCTTTAATCCATTTTTGAATTTGTTCTTGTATAAGGCGTAAGGAGATGATCCAGGTTCATTTTTTTTGCATGTGTCAGTCCAATTGTCCCAGCACCATTTATTGAATAGACTATCTTTACTCCAGTGTAAATTCTTGCTTCCCTTGTCATAGATTAACTGTCCGTAAATGCTTGGATTTATTTCTGGGCTCTCTGTTCTGTTCCACTGATCGATGTGCCTGTTTTTATGCCAATACCAAACTGTCTTGATTACTGTGGCCTTGTAGTAGGTTTTGATGTCTGGTAGCTTGATCCCCTAACTTTATTTTTATTCTCAGAATTGCCGAGGCTATTCTGGTCTTTTATGATTCCATATAAACTTTAGGATTATATTTTTCTATTTCTGTGAAAAATGCCCTTGGTAGTTTGATAGGAATTGCATTGAATCTATATATTGCTTTAGGCAGTATGGACATTTTAACTATATTAATTCTTCCTATCCATGAGCATGGTAGGTGTTTCCATTTATTTGTATCTTCTATGATTTCTTTCTTCAATGTCTTATAATTTTCTGAGTACAGATCTTTCACTTCTTTGGTTAAATTTATTCCTAGGTATTTTATAGTTCTTGACGCAATTGTAAATGGGACAGTTTTCTTAATTTCGCTTTCCATTAGTTTATTATTGGTATATGCAAATGCCACTGATTTCTGAACATTGATTTTATATCCTGCTACTTTACTGAATTCGCTTCATCAGTTCCAATAGTTTTTTGATGGAGTCTTTGGGGTTCTCTATATACAGTATCATGTCATCTGCATATAATGACAATTTTACTTTTCCTTGCAAATTTGGATGCCTTTTATTTCTTTTTGTTGTCTGATTGCTGTGGCTAGAACTTCCAGCACTATGTTGAATAAAAGAGGAGAAAGTGGACAGCCTTGTCTTGTTCCTGATCTTAAGGGGAATGGTTTTAGCTTTTCCCCATTGAGTATGATGTTAGCTGTAGGTTTATCATATATGGCTTTTATTATGTTGAGATATGATCCCTGTATTCCCACTTTGCTAAGGGTTTTTAACATAAATTGCTGTTGGATTTGTCAAATGCTTTTTCTGCATCTATTGAAATGACCATGTGATCTTTATCCTTCATTTTGTTGATGTGGTGTATCACATTAATTGATTTACGGATGTTGAACCAGCCTTGCGAACTAGGGATGAATCCCACTTGATCATGATGTATGATCTTCTTAATATATTGCTGAATTCTGTTTGCTAATATTTTATTGAGAATTTTTGCATCTATATTCATCAGGGAGATTGGCCTGTAGTTTTCCTTTTTTGTGATGTCTTTATCTGGTTTTGGAATCAGGCTGATAGAGGCTTCATAAAAAGAGTTTGGGAGCCTTCCCTCCTTCTGGATTTTTTGGAATAGTTTGAGAAGAATAGGTGATAGTTCTTTTTTGAATGTTTGATAAAATTCACTTGTGAAGCCGTCTGGTCCAGGGCTTTTTGTTTTTTGGGAGCTTGTCAATTACTGATTCAATTTCCTTGGTAGTAATCAGGTATTTAGATTTTCTGTTTCTTCGTGCGTTAGCTTTGGAAGGTTGTATGCTTCTAGAAAATTATCCATTTCATCCAGATTGTCAAATTTGTTGGCATATAGTTGCTCATAGTAATTTCTTAGAATTTTTTGTATTTCTGTGATGTCTGTAGTCATTTGCCCTCTTTCATTCCTGATTTTGCTAATTTGAGTCGTCTCTCTTTTTTTTTTTGATGAGCCTGGCTCGAGGTTTGTCACTTTTGTTTATCTTCTCAAGAAACCAGCCTTTTTGGTTTCATTGATCTTTTGAATTGTTTTTCTGTTCTCTATATTGTTTATTTCTGCTCTGGTCTTTATTATCTCCTTTCTTGTACTCCCCTTGGGCCTCTTTTGCTGTTCTTTTTCCAGTTCCCTTAGGTGTAAGGATAACCTGTTGATTAGAGATTTTTCTTCCTTAGTTCGGTAGGCATGCACTGCTATAAACTTCCTCTTAGGACTTGCTTTCGCAGCATCCCAGAGATTTTGGGTCGTGGTGTTTTCATTTTCGTTTGTCTCGAGGTATCTTTTGTTTTCCTCCTTGTTCTCATTTGTGACCCACTCAGTATTTAATCGCATATTGTTTAGCCTCCATTTATTTGTCCGCTTCCTTGATTTCTTCTTATAATTGATTTCTAGTTTCATAGCATTGTGGTCAGAGAATACAGTTGAAATGATTTCAATCTTCTTAAATTTATTGAGACTTGTTTTGTGGCCTAACATGTGGTCTATCTTAGAAAATGTTCCATGTGCACTTGAAAAGAATGTATATTCTGTAGCTTTGGGATGAAATGCTCTGAAAATGTCTGTTAAATCCAGCTGGTCTAATGTTTCATGTAAGGTCGGTTTCACATTGATTTTCTGTCTGGAGGATCTGTCCATTAGAGACAGCGGGTGTTGAAGTCCCCTACTATGATAGTGTTACTGTTGATCTCTGTCTTTATGTCTGACAATATCTGTTTTATATATTTAGGGGCTCCTATGTTAGGTGCATAGATGTTTACTAGAGTTATGTCCTCTTGTTGGATCAATCCCTTCATTACTATGAAGTGTCCTTCTTTGTCCTTTGTTATATTCTTCAATTTAAAGTCCATTTTATCTGATATAAGTATCGCTACTCCAGCTTTTTTCTCAGTACCATTTGCATGAAATATTTTACTCCATCCCTTTACTTTCAGCCTGTATGAGTCTTTGGATCTGAGGTGAGTCTCTTGTATACAGCATATACTGGGGTCTTGCTTTCTTATCCATTCAGCCACCCTATGTCTTTTTATTGGAGCATTTAATCCATTTACATTTAATGTGATTATTGATAGGTGTGTATTTATTGCCATTTTCTTATTTGTGTTCGTAGTCTTTCATAGGTTGTTTTTCTCTTCTACTTAAAGAAGCCCTTTAGCATTTCCTGCAAAGCTGGCTTGGTGGTAATGAATTCCCTTAACTTATTTTTTTCTGCAAAGCTCCTTATCTCGCCTTCGATTTTAAGTGATAACCTTGCTGGATACAGCAATCTTGGTTGTAGGCCTTTATTTTTCATCACTTTGAAAACCTCCTGCCACTCTCTTCTGGCCTGCAAAGTTTCTGCAGAAAAGTCAGCTGATAATCTTATGGGGTACCCTTGTAAGTAACTTGCTGCCTTTCCCTTTGCTGCTTTAAGGATTCTGTCTTTGTCCTTAACCCTTGCCATTTTCACTATAATGTGTCTTGGAGTGGGCCTGTTTGGAATCATACTGTTTGGAACTCTCTGAACTTCCTGGTCTTGTATTTCAATGTCCTTGTCCAGGTTCGGGTAGTTTTCAGACATTATTACTTCAAATATATTCTCAATCCCTTGCTCCCTCTCTTCTCCTTCTGGTACTCCAATGACCCTTAGGTTATTGCGTCTGATGTTGTCCCCAGCTCTCTAAACTATTTTCCATGTTTTTCATTCTTTTTTCTTTTTGTTGTACCGCATGGGTGATCTCTGCTATTTTGTCTTCTAAGTCACTGATTCGATTTTCTGCTTCATCCAGTCTGCTAGTGATTCCATCAAGTTTGTTATTTAATTCAGTAATTGTGTTCTTAAGTTCTAGCTGGTTGCTTTTCATGATTTCTCTATCCTTCTTTATATTTTCATTAATTTCCTTGAACATTCTAATAATAATTGTTCTGAACTCTGTCTCCGATAGGTTGGTTACCTCTATTTCTCTATTTCCACAGATTCAGGAAGTTTCTTCTGTTCTTTTATTTGTGTTATGTTTCTTTGTCTCCCCATGCTGGCTTACTCTTTGTGTTTGCTTCAATATAACAGATAGATCCCCCAGATTTCTCAGTCTTTTCTGGGTAAACTTATATGGTGTGTGTCCTTTATATTTGAATTACTCAGTCTCCCTATTCTCCTGTGCTTGTATCTGAGGTGTTCCTTGTGTCCGTAAGGCCCTCACTTGTTGAAGTTTTAGTTTTGATTACTTTTGGTTTGTCAGTAGGTGGGATTGACTCCCAGATTGATTAGCTGTGAGGATCAGCAGCTTCTGCAGTTTATGAGCTGCTGTGAGAGGATTGACCCTCTGATGAAACTTGGACCCTATGGGTCTTAGTACCTGTAGCAACTTCTTTTTGGGTGTGACTCTTGTATGTCAAACCCAGAAATGCTCTAGTTTTATCTAAAGTTGGCCTCCGGGTATGATGATTGTTGTGTCTGTTTGGACCCACTGCTGCAGAGTGATTTTAGAGCATAACAGATCAACAAGAACAACCTCCGCAGCCACCAAAGGAAACCAAATGCTCGCACAATTAAAAACAACCAACCATCAAACTACAGTCAACTTGTACAGAAATATCAATCATACTAATGAAGAAAACAAACAGAAACAAAACAAAAACCACATACTCAATAATAACAGAAGAGGAAACAAAATAAAATACAATATCCTAAAATAAAAAATAGAATAAACATGAGAAACCGATTAGCTATACCTAAAAAATAAAAAATAAAAATAAACTAAAATAATAATAAAAAAGTAAGAAAAATTTAAAAAATAAAATTTGCAGACAGAAGGAAAAGAGGAAGAGTATAGCAGTGAGAAGAATGAATAAGAGAGAAAGTGAGGGTGGGGAAAAAGAAAAGAAAAGAAAGAAAAAGAAAAAGGAAAAAAAATATATATATATATTTGTCTACACACCCATATATATGGACATATATTCACCTATATACACCTATATATATATATGCCTATATTAAAAACTACAATATGATTATAATGAAATAGAAATAAAAACCAAAACAATCAAGATAAGCAGCCAATAAAGGGAAAACAAACAGAATAAACCAAACAAACCAAAAATACCCGTGCCGGTCTAGGCTAAAGTCCACCAAGCTCTCTTCAGTTAGTCTGCTGTACAAAAATTCCTGTGCTCTTGTGGAACAGTAGGCCACCTGATGCCTAGCGTGATCCTGGCACTGCAGGTTTGCTGTACTTGAGTGTGGTTGTGACGTGTGATTGGTGGTTTTTACAAAGTCACTGCCTTTTTGCTTTTGCCTGTCCCAAGGCAGGCTGCACCCCAAAGGCTCAATGAGTGTCTCTGGGCACCCTTTGGGTTGACAGCCGTGGAGAATTAAAGAATTCTCACTACCAAAAGCCTGCTGCTAAGAATCTGTTAATTAGTGCCTCAGCAGATGAACCTGCCCTGCCTCCCAAGCCTTGCCTAAAGGTGGGGGCGGGGTGGGTAGTCTCACTCTGCTGCCTTTACTGGGTGGAAATTCTCAACCCCTGCAGGTAAGGATATCTTCCTAGTCTGCTTATTGCTCTCTCAGGAGTCAGTTTAAGACTGTCTTGGCGGGGGACAAAGTTTCTGGGAGTGGGTGAGTTATTGGGTTTTTTTTTTTTTTTTTGCTTTCTGTTCAAGAGTAGAAAAAGGGAAAAAATAAAAACATAAAAATAAACAAAGCCACAGTTCCAACCCTGTTTCAAGCTAAGGCCTTTGCCTCTTATGCTCCAGCGGAGTTCCTGCTGCTCTCCCAAAGGGTCTGCCGGGATTTAGGGAATTGCGCCGCACCCTACCGTGTGGCCAAGATCCCGCTCCGCGTCTCTCGGGGACCTGCGTCTCCACCCGGCGCACTGCTTGTCCGAGCGAGTCCTCTTGTTCCCCTGCGCCCGGGTTCCAGGCTTCTGCCTCGGAGCCGGCGTGCCCGCGCGGATCTCCTGCTGCTCTCCCAAATGGTCTGCCGGGATTTAGGGGACTGCACGCACCGTGCCGCGTGGCCCCGATCCCCGCTCTGTCTCTCCGGGATCTGTGACTCCGGCGGCGCGCTGCGCTCCACGGGCGAGTCCTGTGTTTCCCCTGCTCCCGGGTTTAAGGCTTCTGCCTTGGGAGCCGGCGCGCGCCCGCACCGTTCCTCCTGCTGCGCTCCTGGAGGGACTGCCACCGGGGTTCCAGGGACTGCGCACACCTTTCCACGCGGCTCCGATCCCCGCTCCGTCTCTCTGGGACCTGCGTCTCCGCCCAGCGCACGCCAAGCCCGCGGGCGAGTCCTCTGTTTTCCCTGCTCCCGGGTTTCAGGCTTCTGCGCTCCGCGGGACCCGGTGGGCACAGAGACTGATCCCTGAACCGGGAGGGTGCAGGGACTGATCTTGCCCTGCCGCTGCGGGGCTCTGCACCCTGCTTCCTGGGGACCTGGTGAGTCGTGGGTGCAGCTCGTATCTCTGCACAGTCGTCTCCTCTCTCTCCTCCCGCACTCGCCCGGCCTGAGGCTTCTGCCTCAGACTGCAAACCGAGGCGCTCCGGCTGAACTCCAGGTGGGCCGCGGGCCGCAGGGAGCGAGCCGGGGAACACTCCCCGTGACTCAGCAGCCGCGGGTGCGGGCTGCACCTCACGCGTCTCGCCGCCTTCTTCCCCTACTCGCCCAGCCTGCCCACCTTCCAGCAATCCTTGTGTGGAACTCTTAGTCGCTCTGTGTGATGAGTAGATGTCTCTTTGAAGCGTATTAGAAGTTCAAATTGTGGATATTTCCAGGGGAGATTTCATGGAGCCCTCCTCACAGCCGCCATCTTGCCCCTCCGCTTTTTTTTTTTTTTTTTTTAATCTGACCAGTACTTTCTAGAAGTTTCTTCCCAGCTAGCTGACGTGGTTCCAACTTAATCTTTCATTACCACGGACAGATCTTATATTATAATAGAGGTTACCAGGTTGTTTTTCCAAAAGATTCTAACTCTTCCCAGTACTGTCAATAGAATGGTTGGGAATGGTCCTTCTCCACATTTCTACTGGGAGTAGCAGTCATCATGCTTTTTATTTTTGCCAGGCTTATGGCTATAAAGTGTTAACTCATTTTTATATTCATTTGCATTTCCCTGTTAGTAAATTTGAGCCTCTTTTCATGTATTTGTTGGCGTTTGCATTTGTGTCTATACAGGTCACCTGGATATCCGCTCATTTTAAAATACTGGATTATTTGTGTATTAGTGTTTTTCCCCAGAAATTTAATTTTTTTAATGTGGGAGGAAAGAATCTAAGTTACTTTTTTATATGACTAATGAGTTGCCTCAGCATCATTTTTGAATAATTTGTTCTTTTCCCTCTGCTTTAAATGCCACTTCTGTTATGTATCTAGTTTCCTGCGATATCTGTCTGGGATATATATGCTTTCCTATTGATCTGTTTATCTATCCCTGAACTGATCATTTTATCTCAATTATTATAGCTTTTATTATATTTTGGTAAATGATAATGAATATCTCCCATCATGTTTCATGAAAAATCCTGCTGGCATTTTGATTGTAATTGTACTAAATATATAGAATAATTTGAAGAGAAGGTGTTTTCTAATACTTTTCAAGAATGTTTTATAGTTGACTGTATAAAGGTCTTGTACAACCTTTGTTGGACTTATTCCTAGATACCTTATGATTTTTCTATTTGAAGGAGATATTTTCTTTTATTGCATCTCTAACTGGTTATTTGTAGTATATAAGAGTGTAACTGGTTTTATATGTGGTGCTTGTATCCAACAATTGAGTTTAATGATCTTACTAGTTCTTTAATTTGTCAGTAGCTTTACTGATAACTATTTGCTTTATAGATAATCATGTCATTTGAAATTAAAGGCAATATAATCTCTTTCTTTTTGTTGTTGTTTTATTGCCTCAGCTGGAAACTTAAATGCAGTGTTGAATAGAACACTGAATCCATGCTTCATGTCTGTATTTATAGGGATGCTTCTAAAGTGTTCACCTGTTGTATGGTGTTTGCTGCTAGTTCTGAGTGCAATCGTTTATCAGATTAACAATAAATAACATTGCTTTCTATTCTTGAGTTGCCAAGAAATTTTTGTTTTAATTATGAATGGATTATGAAACTTAGCAAATATTCTTGCTGTTGTTTTTCTTGACATTTAAATGTAGTTGACTTTTCATAGATGTTGAGCTCTCCTTGCATTCCTGAGAACTGTATTTGGTCAGAATTCTTCTTTTTTTTTTTTTTTTAAGATTTTATTGGGGAATTGGCGGAGGGGAACAGCGTTGGGGAATCGGGGAAGGGGAACAGACAAGTTGCTGTCTTTTTGTTCTTCAGTTTAGTTGCGGAGGATGTTGCTTCACTGTTGGTATCGTCATTGCGCTCTTCCCGGATGAGGCAGATCGGTCGCTGGCCTCTGGATGTCGCTTACCGCGGCTATTGGCAGCTCACGCTTGGCTGCCAGGCGCTCACGCTGGCTGCGGGCCACTCACTGTAGCCTATGGCAGCCTACTGCAGCAGGGGCTGCAGCCCACACCATCACCGGGGCTCGCACAGCCCAGCTCCAGGTGGAGCTGTTGTTAGCCGTAGAGGGCAGTGTCACTGGCCCTCATGTGGGATCCAAACCGGGGCCGCTGGCATCCCAAAACCAGCGCTTAACCAATGCGCCACTCGGCCGGCCCCAGAATTCTTTTTAATATATATTGCTGAATTAATTTGCTAGTGTTTTCTTTAGGTTTTTCAATATTTAGCTTTATGATTGAGATCAGTTGATAATTTTCTTTGCATTGCTTTTTTTGCTTTTGTAAACAAGGTTACATTAATCTCATAAAATGAATTAGGTAGATTCCTTCTTTTTTTAATCTCCGACTCTGTTTAAGAAAGGGATTGTCTATTTCATGAATGTTTGTTGAAACTCACCCATAAAATCATTTGTACATGTCATCTTTTTGGTACTGAGATTTTCAGTTTCTTCAGTTTTGGTTTTTATAACCTTTTTATTTTTTAGCCCAGCCAAGTTGCCCATTTTTGTTTGTGTTTTAAAATTAATTTAAACAATCTTTATTATTTTTTTCAATCTTTTTCTGAAGCTATATCCTTTCTCCTTAATATTATTTAGTTATTCTTATCCCCTTTTTCTTTCTTCATCTTGCTAGACATATGATTATTTTATTAGTTTTCATCTTGACTAGCTTTATTGTATCATCTTCTGCTTTTAACTTTATTTTTTCTTTTTTGTAATTTTTAGAATGACTCTGATTTTTTAGACTGCAAGTTTGAGCATAAATTGATTTTTCTATTTTTCAAAATTAATATTGTAAATTTATCACCAAATCACCATATGTTTTTATTTTATTTTATTTTATTTTATTTTATTTTATTTTATTTTATTTTATTTTATTTTATTTTATTTTATTTTATTTTTATTTTAGCTGAGCCATCCTGCCACCTGTTGGACACCATATGTTTTTATATGCTATTCTTTTATGGTAGTTTATTTCTAAATCTTCTATAATTTCTCTTAGACTTATTTAGGAGTGCCTTTTGGAATTTTCTAATATGTGTGTTTGCTTATTTTTAAACTCTTATTTATTTTTAATTTAATTCCTTTGAAATTCGTTGAAACTTGCATTTTGATCTAGTACCATCATAATTTTTTAAAAATTAAACATATTTTCTGTTTTTGGATGAAAATTTGTATGTGTTTATGTCTGACATACACATACATACACAATCATAAATTTAGCAGGTTAGGTTTGTAAGTTCTGTTGTTCTGTATTCTTATTAAATGTCAGTCTAAAGCATCCCATTATGATAAGGATTGTCAGTTTATCCCTGTGATTTTTGTTAGTTTTGCTATATCTATTTTGTGACTGGTTTCATGGATATAAATTAATTAATTCTTGTCAATTATTTTTTAAATTATATAGTGTTCCTCTGGACATTAGCATTCTTTTGAATTGCTGTTTTAATGGCATATGATTTTTCCTCTTTATTTTCACCCTTCCTCTGTGATTTTAATTTTGTATGTTTCTTATAAACATCTTATAGCTGGAGAAGAAAGTGAAAGTTCACAGATTTTAATTTCTTTGAAGTATAATATGTTGTTTACATGACTTAACCAAAATTCCACAACCATTCTTCAAGAATTCAGGTATTCACAATTAAATTTTAAATATTTCAACTATATAAAGGGAGCATTTTGATATAGTAGGTTACTGTTTTTCAAATAAGCTAGAAAAAAAAGAAAAATTAGAACTGCCCAGACACATGAATTCTAAAAGTAAGACCTTTTTAAAATATTAATTATGGACTTTGGAAAGAATGGTAATTCAGCAATGTGTGTGTGAATAAACTGACTTCATGGGATTGTTCCTGTTGTGGGTCAACAGCAAATGCTGAGTGACTTAGGTTTGGGGACATTATAAATGATGCACAGAAAGGACTTTTGATGCGACTGCAGATACAGTTTTTTCTATTGTAATTGTTGGAATCTTGCTAAGGAAAAATATTTTAATTGAGGTTTTTTTCCACATGATTTCTATTAAATGCTTCAATTTAGATAATAAGTCCTAGGATTCGTATTAGGGAATAACTACAGGCTTTTGACCACTAGTCGTCAGTATTGAACCATCAATTGTGTGACTCAGCAGGCATGATTTATTAAAGTTTCTAAACTTTGTTGAAAAACAATCCTTTATAATATCTATACCTCAATCTTAGGTCTTCCTGAAAGTATAGTTGGCACAGACATCGCAACTGAAAAAATTTAATTATTTAATTGCTGCTATTTGAAATTTTAAATTCAAAACAGTGTTGCCTGCCACGGTTGAAAAATAATATAGGACACACTTAATATGTAATATATATTAAGACATCTGCTATATTTAACAGTAAAACTGTCATTTCTATCCCTTTTTGTTATAGTTTCTTTCATGCCTCCTATTCAGGGTTATGGTTCCTTCCTCCTTCCCGCCCTCTGTGGAAGAATCTTTTTACATATAGTAAAACAATTAAAGTCTATTTTGATATGAGTTTATTCACCAGAATCATATTCCATGATCTTTTCCATGTTTTATATTTCTAAGCTATACAAAAGTGTCCCAAAGATACTTTGTCTAAAGTTTTATCTTACATATATCGAAACCTTTGTCTTAATGATCGTTTTCTTCTCCTTAATAATCACTGTCTTTGTACCCTGTTGTACATCTCCCCCCACCCCTCCACCCCCATTTCTAATCATTTTCTACTGAAGTTCTAAGGCTATTCTTTCTTTGGCTAATTTTATCTGTTTGTTGTTATTTACTTGATAGAAAAGCATTTTTTATAGCTCTGTCATGACTCATTGCATTTCTAATTTACATTTCTGTTCAGTACACTGGATCCTTTTTAAAAAAATTAAATACTGAAGCTGTGTTATTAATTATTTCTCAACAAATTAGAGAGTTCTTAAATTTTTCTGACATATCTTTTTCCATATTATGGTTAAGTTACAGCTACAATTTTATTATGTAGTCATTTAATGGACCTTATATGACAGTGAGAAAAAGTTACACAGGCTCATGTTTACTATTGAGATTGAGATCCTGAAGGATTGTTAGCCAGTGGCAGTCTTGGATGGGAAAAAATTAGAGTGATACTGTGATTCAAAGCTACAAAACCTGGACAGGCTTGGGTCACTGGAACTCCATATTCTGTTCTTTCCCCTTCTGAACTGTGAAACTGTATAGAAGGTGCTAAAATTGTGTGTGTGTGTGTGTGTGTGTGTGTGTGTGTGTGTTTCAGCCCAATAAGTAGCTTGTATGATTTATTTATTCTTGAAAACATGGATACTCATCTTGATAAAATTTTTTTTTTTTTTAAAGATTTTCTTGGGGAATTGCAGAAGAGGAACAGTATTGGGGAACTGGGGAAGGGGAACAGACAAGTTGCTGTCCTTTTTGTTCTTCAGTATAGTTGTGGAGGACTTTGCTTCACTAGCCCATGTTGGTATTATCATTGTGCTCTTTCCAGGTGAGGCAGTCGCTTGCTGCCCATTGGACGGCTGCTCACGGCGGCTCACGGCAGCTCATGGCTGCTCACACTAGCTGCTGGCCAGCCCCACTGCAGCCTACGCCCTCGCCAGCGACTCATGGCAGTTCAGCTTCGGTCGAGCTGTTGTTCACCATCTTAGCTGTAGAGGGCGCAGCGTCACTGGCCCTCATGCGGGATCCGAACCAGGGCCCTACTACTTAGAGCTGGTGTTCCAAGCCAACTCTTAACCAATGCGCCACTTGGCCAGCCCTTGATAAAATAATTTTATCTTTAAAAGTTTCTGTGTGTTTCCTTTATGTTCTTGCTTTCTCCATTTCTCCCAGTTTTCACATCATTAAATTCTGTCAGCTCTATTTAAAAACTATTTTCTGAATTGGTAATTACTCTTGCCCTTTACTGCTGCTGCTCTTGTGTATCACCTCGCCACCATTCCATTCTATCTGGGCTAGTGGGGTAGCCGTCTTGCTTCTACTCTCATCTCCTTAGAGTCTTTACTCCACCAAATCAGATATTGCTGCATCTTTCTTCAACACCCTTAAATGGCTTCCTCATCACATTTAGAAAGAAATCTAAAGTCCTCAGCCTATGAGACTCCTCTGATATGGGCTCCTCGACTTAATTTCTATCTTTTTTCCTCTTGGCTTAGTTTAGGCCAACTACTTGGCCTTCTTGCTTTTCCATTTGACATGGCAGACACCCTCCTGCTTCTGGACATTTGCACCTTCTATTCCCAGAGCCAGGAATTTTCAACTCTGAAAACAGTTGCATTGCTTTTGCCCTCATGCCATTGAGAGCTTTACTCTAGAAAGGCCTTAAAAACCGCCCTAGATGAAATACCCCTTCTTCACTCCTGAGCGCCTTCCACTGCTATATTTTTTTCTGTTTATCTTTCATTATCTGTCATCGGTCTCCCTGATTAGAATGCAGGTTTTATGAAGGCGACATTCAGTCTGTTTGGCTCAGTCTCCAGCACCTAGAGCAGTAGCTGGCATGGAATAAGCCCTCAGTAAGTTTTTCTTGAAGGAATGAATGAATGAACGTTGCACACTATGTAGTCAGATTGATACATAGTAAAATATCATATGTCCTTTACCATCATGGACCTACTATGTGCCCAGATACTGTACTGAGGACTAGGGATTTAGCGATACTTGAAATGCTATCTTGCCTTTTAGAGGCTCCCAGGTTAGTTGAGGAAATAGAAATGTGAACAATCACTGTAAGTAAGGGTGTTCATTCAGCTCTGTGTGGGCTCCAGAGCAGCTCCAAGGGACAGTTGTTTCCCCCTTTCTGGCCCTTTGGGAAAATCTGGGTGGAAGTGGTGGCATTTCTGCTGAGACTGCATTTTCCAATTATTTTAGGCAATTCTTTTCTGAATGTGAGTCTACCCCACCACTTATTGCTGCACTGTGAGCCCTTTCCCAATCTATGGCTGAGGTGCTCATTTGAATTCTGACTCACTCCACTTCTGATTCATGACATTGCTCTTTGTCTTATTTTATGCCGTGCTCATTATTTTCTTATTTCTTTTATGTCTGTTACCTGTGGATAACATTTTTTTCTTTGCAAGGATAAAATAAACACTGTTTTCTGTAAGGTTGCGAAAGAACCATTAATGTCAACATGCTGATGAAAAGGAAATAGATGGAAAAGAATGATTGGCTATTATGGGACTTGTCTTTCAGAGCTGGGTGAGCGCGCACTATTTGGCACAGCTGGAAATGTGCAGCCCCGTGACATATCATGCTCTTTAGCCTTCTCCCTCAGTCTTTCTCTGGCCTCCCACATCTGCTCCACACCCCCCTAATTTAACTCATAGTCTATTTTATTAGGCTTTGATCATTTCAGATGACACTAAAAACACTTTTAATATTCTTCCTGTGGAAGATAACTTTTCCCCAAATTTTTTATAGAAGTCGGAAGAGAGTGTGGATTTTGTCTGTTTCAAACTTGTTTTCCATTCAGAGAGCAAACTCCTATGGATAATTTATGGATACTATAGGTACAGTCTCTATAAGCCATATCATCTTTCTTATATTGGGAAGTAGAGTAACAGCTAGCTGGATTAAAGACCGTTCCATTTCCATAATATATTTCAGGAGGCTACTATTTAATATTGATAAAACAAAAGTTAAAAGTTTAGAAATGTATTCTACATTGTAGAAGTAACATGTCAATTGTTAGCTTGTTAATTAAGGCCTCTGAATTCCTCTGAAGGGTGTAGTTTTATGAGATGATGTGTAGAAGTAAGTTGTCTTGAAATTCTTGTAATCTCATTTCTATATAATTAACACTTATATCATGTTTTCTCAGACTTTTGACTTTATTAAGAAAATATTACCTAAGGCCATTAATGATTGTAAGGTACTTTCTACCCCCTTTCACCTCCTCATTTCATCTATCTTTCTCCAAAATTCTCTCATTTTACTAACTTACATTTTCTTATTTTCAAGTGTTTTCGAATACTGTGTGTTTTACAGGATGTCTTCCTGGGTTGTCGTTTCCTTTTCCTATACTCAATGAAGTCAGTCCTCATAACATTTTTTTGTCCATCTCTCTACATTTTTTCTGATTGTTTGCGTTCTAGGTTCATGAAGTGTTGTTACTTGTTCTCTCTCTTATGACCATTATGACCTATGTCTCCTTTCCTTATTTCACTGATTCTTTAAGCATATGTGTAGGTGTTCTTGTAAAGCACCTTAAATTCTGTTTGGAGATAGTTGAGGTTTACATTATAAATAATACTCTTATCTCTCCTATGAGTTCCATTTAAGGCTGACATATATTTTATGTTCATACCATATATGACTAGATTTCAAAGTATTGTTTAATCACATTTGCTATGTGTACTTATTCTTGCCAATATTGTCATTGTAAATTATAACAAATAAGGATAGTATAAATCTGTGTTTGTCCCTCTGTGTCGCACCATATGCAAATAGACGTTGAATGCTGTTAATGCTGTGATGATGATGAAAAATGGCTGTGCTCTTGTTGACTAAACAGCTGCCTGACAATAGACTGAGCTTTTCTGAGTGCAGAACTTATTTCATTTCTACTTAATGCTCTTCTTCAAGAGGGGAATGTTTCTATCTACATTTTCAGTGAATTTATCCTAGACCATCTGTTTATAAAGCCCTTTTCCATCATTATCAATTAATATTTATTGGGTAACTACTGAGTGCATAGTAATGTTGTGCAAACAAAGACCACTCTGCTACAGATAGATGAATTCATTGACTTGGTACTGTTTTATTTTGATTAGAAAATAGTAAAAGGAAAACACCCTAAAAAACCGAAATCCAAGGGCATAAAATAACATCCTCTGAACAGTGAAAGATGTTGTATACTTACAGGGTATTCTGCTCAAATACATATAAGACTTGAAAAATTATAAATTAAATTTCCATAATTATCTATGATTTTCTGTTTGTCAACAATTCTAACTCAGTGTTCCTGCGTTTAGAAAATCTAATGAAGTTATCACTTTGCTCTGGGATTTCTAATAAAACTGTGAGCCTCTTTTTTGAGAGGAAATGGATAAAAACAGACCTTCCAACTAAGAGCATTTGCTTTGTGATTTTGAAGGAAATCCTGGAAAGTGCAGTTGTTGGGCTCACATTTAACTTTACTTGCAAGATTTTTTATGAACTAAAAGGTTGCATAAAAATAAAATCCGTTCCAGTAAAAGCAGTGGCATTTTAGGGAATAATACTCATTACCATTGTTGCTTTTGAATTAAACAAGTCAAAAGACTTGTATATCTTTTCAGCATACCAGCTTTGAAGGCAGTAATTAAGGTTTTGTTTTGTAGACTGGCACATTTAATAACATTTGAAGAATGAAATCCTGACACTAGTCATAGGAGTTTTACTTTGGAGTTCTGTTTATAGCCATGGTAGTGGAGTTTTGCCGTTTCACCCAGGTCTCTGACCTAGTTAGTCTTCCAGATGGCCTTTGGCTCAGGTTTAGGGTAGAGATATGGCCATGGAACAGAAAAGGACATTGGCTTTCATGGTCATTGAACCCATGACCTCTGTTGGCTTCATTGGCACAGGGTGACTTAACCAGTTACATCCTCCACAAATACAGACTCAGTGAAACCAATACATTTGCTTGTTATTCATTGGGGAAAGTAGGTCAGTGATAAGTACCCATGTATCCTACCACAATAATTCCTATAAGAGCTCTTTGGATTCCTAAAGTAATAAACACCTTATCATAAGGAAACAACAACAGTATCTAGGCCGTTCTCAAAGGAAAGCTTTGAGTTTTATGTTTCATAAACCCCAGGTATCCTTAAGTAACATTATTAAGGATTACAACTACTATCAGAAATAATACCAATGTACTTAATTACTGACCAGTCTTACTTAACTACGTGATATTTGATATTGCTCTACCCTTTGAAACAGGAATGTGCTTACCACTTCCATCTAGAAAACACATAGTTCAACTGGCAGCAGGTTTTTAGAATGTCCCTTACTTTGATACCCTGAAAATCTGTGTAGTGTCATGATAGTATGATCTCTATTGGGTTCTCTTTGGACTTCTATCATTCAGTAATATTTTCATTTATTAAAGATTTTTTTTTAAAATTAGCTGTTGGTATAAAATTTTTGTTCCTTGGTTATGGCTGGAAAATAAATTTCTTTGAACAATTTAAGTTAAAATATATCTAGCTATTTTTGAGTTAGATATATTTGTTTAGGGATTTATAATATGAATGCATTGTTTTCTGCCTTGAAAAGAAACTTAATTTTTTTTTTATTTTGTTTTGGTTTCTGTTGGCACAGATAATCCCCAACTGGACAAATTTAAAGGCTAAAATTTTCCATGACTTTAGCTGGTTCTCATGTGGGAGGAATCTCTAACTTGATTTAGGAAAAAACAAAATTTAGAAGTTCACAGAACTTGACAGAAATAAAACCTGTGTTAATCTAAGTGAGTAGCACAGGTTCTGAGCAGTAAAATCCTGCTGCATTATGCATACATATTCCGTTTCAAAATATGTGCTATTCTGTTGATGTTTGATGGTTTTAGACCTGTGATTTCGGTTTCCAAAAGAGAATTTTGGAAATAGAAACCGGATTTCCATCTCAAAAAAAAACACAAACAAACAAAAAAACTAATTAAATAAGGTTGTCATTATAGTGTTTTATATATACTAAGTACTAATAACATTTTATCTTGATTTAAAATATAACAAATATCCTTCAAGATATTTTTAAAAATGTTACTGTACATAAATACAAACAACCAGTAACTTTAATTTATAGCTCATGGGGTCTAATTTGGATCAAAATGTCATTATATTTTGGAGCTTAAAATACTTTTTTGGCTGACGTTTATTTTGTATGAAGAATTTAATTATAAAAATATAGTCAAATGAGCAATAAAGCCATGAAAAAGACAGAGAGGAACCTTCAAAGCATATTACTAAGTAAAAGAAGACAATCTGAAAAGACCACAAAATCCTGTATGGTTCTGACTATATGGCATTCTGGAAAAGCAACATCTATGGAGACAGTAGAAAGATCAGTGGTTGCCAGGAGTTGGGGTAGGGAGAGGGGTGACGAATAGGGTGGAGCACAGAGGATTTTTTAGGGCAGTGAACATATTCTGTATGATGCTATAATGATGGACACTTGTCATTATATACTTGTCCAAACCCATAGAACGTACACTGCCAAGAGTGAATCCTAATGTAAACTTTGGACTTTGGGTGATGTGTCAGTGTAGGTTCATCATTATTAACAAATGTACTGGCAAATTGATAATGAGGATATTGATAACAATATTGATAAGGGGAGTAGGGTATGCATTGGAACTCTGTACCTTCCTCTCAATTTTGCTGTGAATCTAAAACTGCTCCAAAAACAAAGGTCTTTAAACTATGTATAAGAGCAACTATTTTTCTAATTATTGGAGACATGGCTTCTTCATTCTTTATTGTTACTTGAAAAAAAATTAAAAACTGACTTGAAAGTTTCTATCTTTAAGTATAACGGTACTGACCTGGTGTTCCCTAGGAGACAGACTTGCTTTTCTGAAGTCTTGCTGGTTTCCCAGTGAATCACCTCTAAGTTCTTGCCTTTGAGGCCCAATGCACGGACCTGGAGCTGTGAGTGATTACAATGGGACAGGATAGCTTATGGTCATCATTTTTTTTTTTTTTCCCTGAAATTTCAGTGGCCTATGTGGGTGTTAAGGTGTGACCTTTATTTCATTCCAGTTCCATCATTCTTACTCAAGCTTGCTGGTCCATTTAAAGTACACAAAGGGCCTTAAATTCCCTGTTTGTCCTACATTTTTGAGTGTGTTATTTTTAGAGCCTCTTAATAAACTTTCCTATTGTCAAAGTTGTGCGAGTATTTATAGGCAGATGAGATGTGTACAAACGTTTTCCTTTTCTCCTTTCCCCTCCTCTGTAAAGAGAAAAGCTGCATTAAAACAAAACAAAAAAAATGCGTATGTATGTGTGTGTGTGTATATATATAATGTAAATATACATTTTATATTATTTTATATATATATACATGTATATAAAATGAGAATTCAGAATCATCTACCTCTAAAGAACTGCAGTAGTACAATACTGAGTACGTTAGCCTTTTTAATAGAAATAGACACACTTAAGGAAAAGAAGAAAAATTGTCGTTACAAGATTTAAATGTGCCCCAGGGACCCTCTATTAAGGCTCAGTGTGGTAGCTCTGATCTGAAACGTGTAAGACAGTCAGAATTCTAGAGCAGGGCACATGATAGCTTTATAGCTAAACTGCTTTTATGAAAAAAACAAGCTTTAAAGGGCAAAATAACATAGTAATAGAAATTCATTGGCATGTGATGTTTTCTTCTCTTTTTATAACTGCTTTTACTGGGTCAGTTTTAATATAATTCTAAGTTGCTTGATCTAAGTCAAATGGAAAAGAAATCCACTGCAGGCTTATACATTTAAAAAAGGTAGTAAATGAGTTAAAGGTTATTATTAACTTTTGAAGAAATGGCTTCTAATTTCAATTCAATTCATTTTTAAAATGTTTCTCATTGAGTATTATAAGGGTTTTCAGAAGTTTAAAGTGCATTAATATATATTTTCTAGGTCTTAAGAGTTAGATTTTTCTTTCTGTGTCTTTCATTTTAAACTAGGTAATGTAGAAAGTAGGTTCAATATTCTGGGCTGGAATATTGCTTGTGTGTTTACTTGTTTACTGACCCATGGTGTACAGAAAACAGAAATAATGTTTGAACTTAATGATATTTCTAGATGATATGGTGGAAATGTAATAATTTGCTTTGGGTTGCTCCTTAGTACCTTACTTTTGTTCCTCTACTGAAAACAGTAGAATTTAAGTTCTCATTGACTACATTTTCTAAGGCTTCCATGTTCTTAGAGTAAAAGGAGAAAAAAAAAAAAGAGAGTATTAAATAACATTTTGGGCACCAAATTCGAGCTGCAATAGAAAAATGTATTATTTTGGAAAAGTTTTATTATAAATGTTCAGATGTTGAAGGTGGGAAGTGAGGAAAAAAGGAAATTTTATTGCAAATTCCTAGGTATCCAAGAGAATTAGAGGTTCTCTTATTCACGTAGTTCATATATGGAAATTTGGATTTAAAATAAATAGACTGTTGACTTTCAAAAGAATTATATTTTATAGGGTATAATTCCATGTGCTAGAAATAGGAAACACAATTTGATTGAAGTTCAGCTTATTAATTTTTATTCGTTTAACACCAAGTAAAATTATTAGTATTTGTACTAATTATAAGAAATGAAGATTAAATATCTATTAGTGTGAGAATGAAAATAATTTTTTTCCACACTGCCCTTTAAGGGGAATGGATGCTGGTAACTGATAGGTCTTTTCTTTAGGGTGTAGGGCATGGTTATGAATATAGGTGTTTAAAATTGAGACCTGGAATAGAGGCATATTGCTCTGTGTAACTTGGAGAGGGAGATTTAGAAGCATGTGAGGAAGGTCCAGAAGGTAAAAAAACACACACACACAAAATGTAATGAGGCTGGACAAGATGTAGGGGAACAGGGACGAAAGGAATTCCTGGTTGGTGGAGTTGCCCAGGAGAATTTATAGAGCACCCAGTGTTGGATGGAGTTTTGATTAGTGTACTCTGCCCCCCTATATAATCTTATGTAAATTCCAGATTACTCATTAATGTTTTTGGTGTAACCAGGTTATCTTGGGTGAATGCAAGGAGGTTCAGCATTCTATTAACTGGTGAGCACTGGTCTGTGAGTTAACTTACTAGGAATCTGGGTTACATTAGACTATAAGGTTTGATGGGGGAAAATTTGTAGGCCAAAAAAGAATTGATAGTGTTATATTTGGTCTGGCTTTGAGCTAAAATAGATGGGTGAAACTTTAAGGATACTTGCATAACCTCAAAATATCTACCAAAATATTTGTTAATTACTTTAGTGGTTTTAACATATTTCCACACATTCTTTGATATTTTCCCTCTGTGAGGTGGACCTTAATTCTTTTTCCTTTGAGTATGGGATGGACTGACTGACCGTTTTCTAATAAACAGAGTATTTTTAATGCATTAATCAAAATGAAGTATGCAAACATTTGGGACATGTAAATATAACTTGCTTGCTTTTTTGATGTAAAGTGTTGCAGGATTTTAAAAATGTGAGTTTTGAAATCCTGAGCAACGGACAGAAATGGATTAATTCTAGTCAGTAAAATGGAAAAAAGTTCTTGACTGGAGAATTTTTTGGGTTTAAATTCTTAAGTCAAACTCTTTGAGGTGCAGCGTGAGGCTGAGTCAAGTTTTAAAAGCTTACAGGTGACTCCTGTTTCTCTTACCTCTGTAAACAAAGGAAGGAGGTGAAAACAATCTGGAACATGAAAAGGTGTGCGAAATCTCACTGGAGGGATCTTTGCAAGATCTCGTTGAAGGTTGCACAGTCTTCCCAGTCAGATTTTGAACTCAGTGTTGGAAGGGAATGGCTCTTATGTTTGGGATAAGCCCTTCTTATTTGAATTGGTTTACGGTTGCAAGGGACCTCACCTGACTTGGGTGTGAGCCTTCGCTGCGCACTCATTTGCAGTGACTCCTGCCTAGGAGTCTGAATCCAGAATTGGGAACTTACCATTTATAGTTTTATGACATTTATTAAGTGCCTCGTGAAGTCTTCCTCATAAGCTCCCCTCTGGTAAAGCCCGGGCTGGTTTTTGATTCAATGAAAAGGATATTGAAAAGATAACCAATTAAATTTAACTCATAAACATAAATGGGGCTAGGTTGGAATCATGTTGAGGAATAAAATAGTTCAAAATTTTATAAAGTGATTAAAAATATAGTAACAATTTGTATCTTTTTTCTTCATATTTCTCTCTCTTACACACTCACATGGGGTTGGGAAAGTCTGAGGAAGCATGGAAAGAATAAAGGTGTCAGTAATTTTCAAGTTTCTAGGATAATTTTGTTCAGAAAAGTTTATAAACATATCCAGCACGCCAAAATTGAATAGATTATGCATATACAATGGAATATTATAAATTCCACTTACCCCTAAAATAAAGGCCAAATAGCAAACATCAAAATCACCTGGTAACTACCTGAAAATATTATGATTTTAATACTTTATCAGTGTTAACAATTCATAATAGTTGTCTCTTATTGCACATTTTAAAGCTCTACAAATATCAAATTATTTAGTCTTCATATCTACCCTATAAGTTTCATATGATTATTTTAACATGGAGAGGCAGTGTCACTCAGTTGTTTAGAGGCAGGAGCCTCTGTCCTGTCTGTGTCGCTAAGTAGGTGAATGACCTAGTTAGAATGGGCAAGTCACCCAACAACTTGTGCCCCCTTTTCCCCCTTAATAAAATGTGCTTAATAATAACTCAGGATTTATCATAAAGATTAAATCTATATATTCATCATATGTAATGTATTTAGTTCATATATGGGAGAAGAAACACTATGAAAGTGTTATTATTGTACTTAAACCAAAATTATTTTGGATTCTGATGATGTCTCTCCCCTCCATTTCTCTTTATTAGTGAGAGTGGGAACCATGGCAGAGGGAGCTGTAATCTCATGAATAGGGGACCGTGGTTATTTGCTGTACACATATGTTAGGAGCCCTAGTACAGCCTCTGGCACTTCGTATATAAATGCGCTTAGGAATTATTTGTTCAACATTTAAGTTAATGAAACTGAGTATGATTGATTATACTTACATCAAAACAGGTTTTAACTTGTTTTGCTGTTTGCCTAAAAATCTTTTTTCTGTTGAGCACCATAGATTCTCTTGGAAAAGACTTGTGACAGTTGGGCGTTTCTTAATTTGGATGGCCTCTACACATTCGCCATTGAAGTCTAAATGCTAAACTTGTCAAAGAAACTTTTGAACACATGGAATGCCTTTTAGATGTCATGAAAGATTGTTCCAAGTGTAAATTTTTCCTTAAGTTTGATTTTAACATAGAAACAAACCCAAATAAACACTTTTGTGGTTAACTTTTGAAATTTGTATTTTTAAAACATTTTTCCATCTTATTAATGAAAGAAAAATGTAGAAAAGAATGCTTTTTGTCCCTTCTATGTGAACTATGGTTTGAAGAGCCAGTTACATATTGTGATAAAATGTATATGTAATAATGATGCAATACGTTTGTTTCCATCATGATGAAATTTTTTGCAGAATTTGGAAAACTATGACCTTGTTTTTAGGTCTATGTCTACATAGTGTAGCAGGTAATATAACTTTTAAATACTATTATTTCAGCAGGCAGCAAGCTTGCTTGTTTCCAAGAAAACTGTTAGCTGTCTATATTTTCTAATTGTGTGATAAAATACCCCAAAAATGGGAAAAGTGAAACTAAGTGGAAATTGATTAGGAAGAGCAGTAATTTGCTTATATTTGACTCCCCCACTGAAATGTTCTTAGGACTTCAGTGAATGAGCAGGTCGTAATTTCTTTATATATTTTGGACAACTCATATTCATCTTCCTTAGTCTTTTCTTAGTAAATCCTAGTAGTGTCTTTAATTTTTATACGTATTTTGGAGTAATACAGATTTTCCCACTTCTTTCATTCTAGGCATTGAAGAAACAAGAAGCTAAAACAGATGAGAATGAGGGAGTAATGAAAAATAAGCTAAGGCAAACTGAAACTGAGAAGAGTCAAGTAAGACTTTGAAAGTGATCTTCCAAAGTGTAATGTGGTTTGGGGCCGGGGTATTTGCTGAGTGCCTCGAAAAGGGTCTCGGACCATTTGTTAGAACACAATGAAGACTTTATGTATTGATGGGGAGTCACTTTTTTTTTAAATTAAAGTTTTTTGGGGGTGACAGTGGTTAGTAAAATTACATTGGTTTGAGGTGTACAATTCTGTAATACATCATCTATACATCACTTTGTGTGTTCACCACCTAGAGTCAGTTCTCCTTCCATCACTTGGTTTAAAGGCCCTGCCACTCTCTGCTGCTGGCTTCTAGAAACACATACAGGACATTTGCTGCCTTGTCCTGTGGTCGCTCTCCTCTTCTGGAGGTGACTTCAACTTCGCAGTTCCTAGCTGGGGAACATTTAAAGAGCTTGACTTTGCTGCAGGGTTAGGAAAGTACTGTTGTTCAGTGGCGGGGTGTTTTTGATATATTCGTTTTCATTATAGAAGACAGTCACAGTTAACGGCCTAGAGGAAAAAATCCTGTGTTCTCATTAAATATTAAGGACTTTTCACATATATTCATATCTTTTACCCAATGGAGCCTGGCACGTTAGAGTTGGAATAGAATTCAGAGCCCCCAAACTCTCCTCAGTTTGCAAATGAGTAGATTTAAGGATGAGAACAAGGTAATGAATGCTAAAGTGAAAATTTGCCCTGATGTAATGTTCTTCATTATTGCTTTTTCCATCCAAAATTACCTCCTTTATTTTATTTCTCCAACCAATGTCAAATGAAGTGATATGTTCATGCTGCCTTTGGTGTAAGCAAGGTATGTCAGGCCGTCAGATTTGCCCTTTGGGAGTTATGGCAGCTGCTGTTACCCAGGAGTCATGGCCGATGTGGGCCGTGGTAGATTTTCAAACTGTTTTCACTGAGATGTGATTCCTTCCCTCTTCCTTTCTCCACAGAGACAAGAGAACAGAACAGAAAATATTTTGTGTAGATTCTGTGATTTCATATATACTTTACTTTTCTAAAAATAAGACATTTTATGGTGGATTAAAATTTATTTTGAAATAATTGTAGATTCATAGGGTGTTGCAAACCAAAACGTATGGAGCAGTCACATGTGCCCTTCACTCAGGTTCCCTCAATGGTAACGTTTTGCATAACTCATGCAATATTGAAATCAGGAAATTGACATCGGTACAATCCAGAGTTTATGCAGATTTCACCGGCGTTATGTGCCCTCACTTGTGTGTTGAGTGTGTAGTTCTGTACAGTTTTATCTCATGTATAGATTCATGTTACTGCCATCACTGCCGGGATACAGAGCTGTTCCGTTAACCACAGTGCTCCCCGATGCCGCTCCTTGGTAGTCATACCGACTACATGTGCGATTTTTAACGGATGGATACACACAGTAGGCAGATGAGAAAAGCAAATGCTGGTAAAGAGATGTTTGCCCTGCTGTGTAGTTAAGTCTTCCAGACACAGAAAGCTCTCTTTCTGGTATAGCCCTCCCTTCTAAGCTCTTTCACCTAGTTAAAGGGAAGGTAAAAACCTTTTCCTGAGTTGGCTGGGTCTTGATTGCCTTCAGCTCAAAATAATTCTTAGGCCAAGAGGCATATTTTGGGGTGACATATTCTGCTCCCTTTCACATCCTCGTATTTTTCAACTTGAAGTAACCTAGTGACACATTCGGGCTTTGGAGGGTATTTAGTCACCTACCTGGCACATTTTTCATGGATATTTAGCTAATAGCAGTGTTATTCAGGAAATTTTAAATGTCCTATTCTAAGCTTAGATATTTTAAAATGTTAGGAATGTTATGGATATTGGAAATAGTAGGAATGTAAGAATATGCAGAATAAGCAAAATCAGCATTTGGATGAAATATACTTCAAGTCATTCGGTCTCTGAAATTTTCATTTATAATTCATTTCATATGACACTACATGTACTTAATCTTTTTTTAAAATTAAAGTTTATTGGGGTGACAATGGTTAGTAAAGTTCCATAGGTTTCAGGTGTACAATTCTGTAATATATCATCTATACATCACATTGTGTGTTCACTACACAGAGTCAGTTTTCCTTTAGGGGGTGGTACATGTACTAATTTAAAGAAAAAAATGGCTTTAGACTTTAGATTAAAATGATTTAGAACTGGAGGGAATCTCAGAGGTTGTCTAATATAAAATCCTGATTTTAGAGATAATAGAAAAGAGGCCTGAGGAAAAGCAATTTAAATAGGGTAATAATGAGATGGACCTGCCTAGGACCCAGACCTCTTGAAGTCTGGTCGGGTTCACTTTTTGTTATGCAATTAACATTATTTTCATGGAAGCATTAATGTGTGTTTATAGCAAGATATTTATCCTTTCACATTAGCTTCTGAAAACTTTCCCACTTTTCTCCTCTTAAGCTGCCCATATAACTTAGTTACTGTCTGCCCCATTGAACACTTTCCTTTATCCTTTGTTGAAACTCTAGCTTGAACAGGAATTGGAGCTATCTCGAAGGTTACTGAATCAGTCAGAAGGAAGCAGAGAAATGCTTTTGCGTCAGGTAAGTCTATGCAAACTATGATAATCTGCTTTTACATTAAATCAGGATTGAGCCTCCTCTATTAAATTTCTTTGTGAAAGGAAAAACCGAGGTCTAGAATTTTTTTTTTCCCCCTAAGGAATGTATATCATCAGCACACATAAGCAAAAGATGAAATCCTTTCAGGAAAATTCAGAGAAATCTAGTACAAAACACCTACCCCAGTTCCCACTGTGACAATGTATCTTGCTGACTGCTGCTCCAACTTGGGACTTACCTCTTAGCATAACCAGTGTACAAGTGAGACTGGATGTGTAAGATAAAATTTTCCCAGGAGCTTATTTTTATTTGAACAGGTATTGGAGAGCGAAGGAGGAAGTAAAATACATAAAACAGACGTTTGCATGTTCGGGTTACTTTGTTTTGAATGCATCTTTGTCTTATATTCACATTTTCAAGATGCTACCTGCCCTTTCTTTGTTAACCAAGGCTGAGATGTAATTTTAAAGCATAACGTTTTGCATACAATAGCCCACAGTGGGAATTTGATGCTTTTGATATTTAAAGTTTGATAACTTGACATAATTATCTTACATGCTTTGGATAAGGGCTTGTGGGTTTCTACCTGCTTCTCTGCCTGTATTTAATAGAAAATACAGTTGTATCTTCCTCTGTGTTGAGGTATGGGTAACCTAATTCACTACATAATATGCTTGGTAGGCAAAGATGTCAGACATCATAGATGTTTAGAAGGAGTATTACATTTTGACAATTAGGGCTGAAAATACACCATGGCACCTGTTTTGCAAAACCTTTAAAAATGTTCATTTGCTTTGTTCTGCAGCCAGTGGTCCATTGGAATTAAGGTTGGCAGAGTTCAGACTTTATTTTTTGGAAGTTTGTATTTGTGTTCAATTCCATTCTGATTATTTTGGAACTCTGACTTGTACTTTACGATCTCATTTTTTTTTTTTTTTACTTTTTATTAGCATTTATTTGATGCTGAATTTACTCCCAGGCCATAAGTTTGTGTTTCTTCAGTTTCTCCTGGGAGATCTTTTTCTTCTGTGCAACCTCCTCTTGTTTAGGAACAATCTGTTCTTTTTCAGTGAGGATCATCTCAGTGTGGCAGGGAGAGCTCATGTCTGGGTTAACCTGCCCGTGAGCTCTGTAAGGTCTGCGCTGTATCTTGAGAGCTTTGTTCACCTGGCTATGCGCAATGACCAGAGAGTCTACATCTCAGCCCTTAAGATAGCGTTGCTTTCTGCATTTTTAAGCATGTGCAGCAAAAATTCTGCACTCTTTTTGGGCCACCGACCCTGCATCCAGCCTCACTGTCTGGCCTGGGCACACCCCTCAACTCCATTGTAACGACAGAATGGCACACATTACTTTTATAACGTGACGTCCTTTAGATACTTGGTGGCTTTTTGGAGATGCATACCCTTGATGGCCTGGGCAGTTTCATGAGTGTTCTTAAAGTGAACACAAAGATTTGAACTTCACAGCTTCCATGATTTTGTGGGGTTCTCTGGGTCAAGCAAATGGCAAACCATTTACAGAGGTCACTACTTACAGGAAGAGCTATAATCTCATCTTTAAAGTAGGAGATTTTTGTGTTCAGGTTGTCTGTGATTTTAGCTGAATCTTTTTGCCACTGATAACTTGTTTAATGGCTGTTGGGGACATACCTGGTATGTCTAGGCAATTTGCTACTCTTTGGAAATCCAAAGATGAATAAATAGTCCGTGACCTCAAGGAGTTTATAGTTTCTTCAACAGCATTTATTGCTTGTTTATTTGAGCAGTATTTCAGTGTCAAAATATGCTAAGTCATGATCATTTTTCTTGAGTTTACAAACCCATAGACCTGTTCACATGAGAGAAAATAAGTGAAAAATGTGAAAATGTACAGTATTTAATTGGAGGTGGTTTGGGTTAATAGTATTAGAGTGGACTGAGGTCATAATAAAGGATTTAAAGAACAAAAATGTGGTCAAATTCTTTGTCACAATAAACCCAGAGACAGGAAAAGACATTCATATTTTGTGGAAGGAATAGAAGGAATAAAGAAATGGAGCAAGAGACTATTCCACTGTGCTTGGCATACCAACGTTAACTTGGCTTCAATTTTTGCTTACCATAATAGTCCAGGAGAAGTAAACTTTTTTCCCTACGAAAATAATTTGTGGGTTCAGTTATTCTTTTCCTGCTTTTAAAACTCACAAAAGTTTAATTTTTGACTCTACGTATTTAGGTAGAAGAGCTCCGCATACAACTTATGAAGGCAGAAGGTGATCGAAAGGGTTTACAGTACCAAACAGCTCAGATTTCCAAGCAACAGTCAAACCACCAGGATGAACAAGAAGATGACTGGAAGTTCAGAAGAGGTATAATTCTGATCTGTAAATGTGTAGCAGGTTTTTTTTTTTCCCGCTCTTTCTTAAATACTTTCCATTTTCAGAACTGCATTTCTTATGTTGTGCTTGTGTCATCTTATTATTTCTTTTTTTTTTACATTTTTTATTAAATTTATTGGGGTGACATTGGTTAATAAAATTATACAGTCTTCAAGTGTACAGTTCTGTAATACATCATCTGTATATCACATTGTGTGTTCTCCACCCAGCGTCAGTTCTCCTTCCGTCATCATATATTTGACCCCCTTTCCCTTTTTACCACCTCCCCTCCCCCGCTTACCCTCTGGTAACCACTAAACTGTTGTGTTGATCTACTATAACATTTTCAAACAAGTTAATAATAATTTAGCATCTGATTTTTTGAAACAGACTTTATTTTTTAGTTTTATGTTTATAGCAATAATAAGCAGAAGGTACAGAGATTTTTCATGTACCCCCTGCTCCCACACATGCACAGCCTCCCCCATTTTCAGCATTCTCCACCAGAGTGGTATGTTTGTTGTAACTGATGAACCTACATTCACACACCATTACTATCCCAAATCCATAGTTTACATTAGGATTCACTCTTGGTCATGTGTGTTCTATGGGACACATGTATAATGACCTCTTTCTGCCATTATATTATCATATGTTAGTTTCACTGCCCTAAAAATTGTCTGTGCTCCACCTATTCATCTCTCTTTCCCACTTAACTCCTGACAACCACTGATGTTTTACTGTCTCCATAGTTTTGCCTTTTTAAGAATCTCATATAGTTGGAATCATATGGTATTCAACTTTTTCAGATTGTTTTCTTTTACTTAGTAATATGCCTTTAAGCTTCCTTCATGTATTTTCGTGACTTGGTGTCTTTCTCTCTCTGTCTCTCTGCCTGTCTTTCCCACTTTCCTTCTTGCCCTCTCTTTCACGCCCTCCCTTCACCTCTCTTTCTCTCTCTGTGTTTTAGCATTGTCCGAATTGTCTGAATGTACCACAGTTTATTTATCCATTCACCTACTGAAGGCCATCTTGCTTGCTTCCAAGTTTTGGCAATTATGAGTAAAGCTGCTATTAAACTAAACATCCGTGCTGGTTTTTGTGTGGACATAAGTTTTCATCCAGTTTGGGTAAATACCAAAGAGTGTGATTGCTGGATGTGTGGTAGTATGTTTGGTTTTATAAGCTTCTTCCAAATTGTCTTCCAAAATGGCTGTATCATTTTCATTGCCCCCAGCAGTGAATGAGAGTTCCACATCTTTTTGTTCCACATCCTCATCAGCGTTTTCCGTTGTCAGTGTTCTGGTTTGGAGTGGCATCTCGTTGTTTCAATTTGTATTTTCCTGATGACATATGATGTGGAGCATCTTTTATTATGCTTCTTTGCTATCTGTATGTCTTTGGTGAGATATTCATTAAAACCTTTGGCCCATTTTTTAGTTGGGTGTTTGTTTTCTTATTGTTGAGTTTTGAGAGTCCTTTGTATATTTTAGTTAACAGTCCTTTATCACGTATGTCTTTGCAAATAATTTCTCACAATCTGTGGCTGGTCCTTTCGTTCTCTTGACAATGTATTTTACAGAGCTGAAAATTTTAAGCTTAATGAAATCCAGCTTATCCATTATTTCTTTCATGGCTTGTGACTTTGGTGTTGTATCTAAAAAATCATTGCCAAACCCAAGAGGGTACGTCTTTGAAGACTAGAAAAATCTCATTTTTTAAAACTATGTACCAGGTTTAAAAAAATCTGAACATTCTCTTATTAATGTGGTAATGGATCTTCTTTTCACAATTCTAGAGTTTTCATCTTTATAGAACACTTGCATTATTTATTTAAAAAAAATTGTACATAAGTCACCACACTCATTGTCACTCTGGCTGGTTGGTCCTCCACCCGCTATGAAAGGACTTCCACCTCTCTTGTAAAATTAACTGTGCTTAGTTTAACCAGTGTTTTCTTCAGTCAAATTCAAAGGAAACTTGCCATTAGTTATCTTACTTGACCCCCGTTTATTTCCTTTTTCTTTTTGGAACTCTTCCACTGCCTCCAGTGCTCCTGCTCTTTCCTGGTTCTTCTGCCTTAGTTGTTTTCATTCTTTCCATTGGAATCTTTTCCCTGGTCAGCATTGGTCTTTTGAGTGCTGCTGTTGTCTAGAATCCTGTTTATGGCTTTTCTCACTTAGTACCTCTCTGTCGGGGCTGTTAACATGATTTAGCTACCATCTGTAAGTGATGATCCCTAAACGTAGACTCGGTTCTCCTGACCTTCAGCCCTGAGGATGGAGTTGCTCATTGGCCGTCTCCCTGTGCTGTCCTGTGCAGCAAGCTCAGCCAACAGATTTAAATCTGAATTCACCCTTTCCTCAAAACCTGTTTTTATTCCCTAATCTCAATTGATGGCATCATCCTTTGTCCAGACGGATATCCAAGCCAAAAGTAGAAAGAACACCTGAAATGATTCCTTCTCCCCACCATCTAATTCACCCTGATACCCTGCCTAGTTATACATCTAGATAGCTCTTGAATTTGCCCCATCCTCTTTGTTATTTCACTACCGCAGTTTAGGCATTCTTCACCTATTTGTCATCTGTATTACCCTCTTGTCTCATTGTAGTTCCTCTGTAATCTATCTTCAATACTGCTACTACAGGGACCCTTCTAAGACACAAACCATTCATGTTACTCGCTTGATTAAAACCTCTCATTATAATTGATTGAGTTCTTATTACATACAGTGCCTTATGCTACTCATTTTACATTGTCTCCTGTAGTTCTTACAACTGCTCTATGAGAAAAGTACTGTTCTTAATTCCATTTTAATGATTTAAAAAAAAAAAGACTGAGGAACAAAGAGATTGAATACCTTGTCTCAGGTCACATTTATGGGAAGTAGCAGACACAAATCTTTTTCTCCCTAAACTCGAGCTCTTAACTGCTACCCTCTACTAACTGTAGCAAGCATTCTTCAAAATGGAGCGCATGAGACAATCCTCTGGATGTGGGAGAAGAGTGTGTATAACATTGTTTATATTTTATACCTTATATTTTAAGTATTTTAATTTTGCTAAATGTTTCTTTATATATGTATATACGCAAATACCGGGAGTGCCAACAAAATGTATACACATGACTTGTATTCATCTTTTGTTATTGGTATATATTAAGTATTACAATTTTAATAGTTTTTTTCTTTCTTAAAATGTGTATACATTTTTACATTTATATCTATATGTTATATGCACACATATACATACATATTTATATACAAAAGAAAACATTTATAAAATGAGTGAATACATATGTTTGTAAAATGAATAAAGATATTTACTCTTAAACAAATATGCATATTTTTAGGTTGGAGACCTAGCAGGGATAAACGAAGTACAGCCCATGGGCCAAATCCAGACTTTTATGAATATACTTTATTGGAATACATTTATGCACTGTCTAGGTTGCTTTTGCAATACAGTGTCAGAGTTGAATAGTTGTGACAGAAGTCATAAGGCTAAAATATTTACTGTCTGACCCTTTGCAGAAAATGTTCGCTAATTCCTGGTCTGCAGGGTCATGTCTATGCTCACTAGCAGTGCGTAAACTCCCTGCTGACTGCCCCTTTCCTTCCCTCATATGTGTCAACTACATAAAACTACCATGTGTGCAGTTACCTGAATAGTCAATATGATTTTGTATCTCAGTGCTTTCTGCTGTTCCCTTTCCTTGAAATCATCATCCCAACTTCATCTCCTTTGCCTGGTGAAATTTTGTATCCATTCTTTAAATCTAACTTAGTTCCCAGTTCTTCCTATCTCAATTTATCACCAAGATAATCACTCCATCCTTCATACTATTTGTGTAATAACCGTTGTACTAAGCAGAAATATCTGTATAGTATCTGTCGGTGTTCTTATGCTATTGAAGTGCCTATGTATCTTCCGTCCAAGATGTATTATTTTAAACACTTTAATATTTCTAAAGTTGGCGTGTGTCGTATGGTTGGGCTATAAACTTGATTAGGTAGTGTTTCCTTCCCTCTTGCCTTTTCTGGAATGGAAACTACTGAAAAACCAATAGTTTTAAATTGATAAACATGTTCCAGTTTTTGACACCTTGGACTCAAGTACTTTATGTCTGTTTCTATTCTTGGAGTGCAAGCTCTTTGAGAAAGGGTTTTTGTGTTATTTATCTTTAAAGAAGGTGATATTCATTGTGCTGTGCATCATAGAACAAGTGTTCCATACTGAATTAAATACTAAGTCAATTTATATTCAGTGATATCATGTCAGGTAGTACTCTCCAGAATTAGTAAATTACTGGTCATAACAGAGATTTAACAGCATTATTTATTAATGTTGCAAGAAAAGCAATTTGTTGTGTGAACTTCAGTAACTTCAGTTGGGAGTGGCGTAGTTGATAATTCTTAAGTATTTGTGTTAGAGTTTGAAGGTAATGTAGGGATGTCAGGAAAGTTAAAGAAAAAAATGTATAGGGTTTTCCTGGAAAAAACTGTATAAGCAATCAGATAACATTTTAAGTTTTAGTATCAAAGTGGAATAATATTGGAAAACTTGTCAGTGTACCTATTTTAGAAAACTACGTGAGCCTTGAAAGAGCAGACCAGCAAATTCTGAAATCAGTCGAGTGACAGTGGTTAATAAGTGGATTGTGTTAGCGGGAACATGAAGACATCAAGGCTTTGTACCATTCGAAAGTACATTCTTCTGGGAATAAAGAATGCTTCTCAAGCTTTATCTTTTCTCTTTCAAGGGGTTGAGCGGGGGAAAGAGGACCTGGAGAAGCAGATGTCAGATTTGAGAGTACAGCTGAATGTCAGCGCCATGGCGTCTGAGTTAGAGGAGGTGAGGCGGCGGGTCGAGCGGAAAGACAACGAGAACGCACATTTGGAAGCACAAGTGGAGGTGACTTTGCAATTTTTAAGCCATATTCAAAGGACTTTGGTTTTGTTTCATAGAATTGCTTAATGAAGTTTTTTTTTTTTTTTTTTAATTTTATTTTATTTTTAATTAGTTTCAGGTGTACAACACAGTGCAATAGTTATACATTTTACCCCTCAAAGTGACAACCCCCCCACCCCCAATACACCACCCCACTCCCCCCCATATCATATATATCTATTACTCTTCCTCTGACTCTCTTCCACAATATAATCCACATCCCGTGACTATCTATATATATTCAATTACAGTAGGTATACCACCTCCACTTTAGTAATACAGTGCAGTGATCAAACCTCTACTCCATCCATGAAATGGTCTCCCTAACAAGACCTATGATCATCTGACATTCCACAGAATATTTACATTATTAATTATATTCCCCAAACTGTTTTTCCTATCCCAGTAGCAATATTGTAGTTGCCTATTTTTGCTGTCTAATCCCATCCCCTTCTCCCTCATCCCCATTCCTCTCCAAATTAGCAACCCTGATTTTTCCTCTATATCTATGAGACAGTTTCTGTTTACTTTGCTCATTCATACAGTTTTTCATATTCCACATATAAGTGAGATCATATGGTATTTGTCCTTCTCTGACTGACTTATTTCACTCAACATTATAGTCTCTAGGTCCATCCATATCATTGCAAATGGCATGATTTCATTCTTCTTTATAGCGGAGTAATACTCCATTGTATAAATATACCACAGTTTCTTAATCCAGTCATCTACTGACGGGCATTTTGGTTGTTTCCAAGTCTTAGCTATTGTAAATTGTGCTGCTATGAACATCGGGGTGCATAACTTTTTTGAATAAGTGTCTTGGTTTTTTCAGGATAAATACCTAGGAGTGGAATTGCTGGGTCAAACGGTAGCTCTATTTCCAGTTCTTTGAGATACCTCCATACTGACTTCCATAGTGGCTGCACCAATCTGCAGTCCCACCAACAGTGCAGCAGGGTCCCCTTTTCCCCACAGCCCCGCCAGCACTTGTTGTTTGTTGATTTGTTGATGATAGCCATTCTGACTGGAGTGAGGTGGTATCTCATGGTGGTTTTTATTTGCATTTCCCTAATGACCAGTGAGGTTGAACTTTTTTCATATGCCTGTTGGCCATCTGTATGTCCTCTTTAGAGAAATGTCTCTTCATATCTTCTGCCCATTTTTTAATTGGGTTGTTTGTTTTTTTGGTGTTGAGTTTCATGAGTGTTTTATAAATTTTGGATATTAACCCCTTATCAGATATATCGTTGGCAAATATATTCTCCCATTCAGTAGGCTTCCTTTTTGTTTTATTAATGGTTTCCTTTGTTGTGAAAAAACTTTTAAGTCTGATATAATCCCATATGTTCATTTTTTCTTTTACTTCCCTTGCCCGTAGGGATGTATCAGTAAAAATATTGCTCCGGTAATGTCTGCAAATGTACTCCCTATATTTTCTTTTAGGATTTTTATGGTTTCAGGTCTTACATTTAAGTCTTTAATCCATTTTGAATTTGTTCTTGTATAAGGCGTAAGGAGATGATCCAGTTTCATTTTTTGCATGTGTCAGTCCAATTTTCCCAGCACCATTTATTGAATAGACTATCTTTACTCCAGTGTAAATTCTTGCTTCCCTTGTCATAGATTAACTGTCCGTAAATGCTTGGATTTATTTCTGGGCTCTCTGTTCTGTTCCACTGATCGATGTGCCTGTTTTTATGCCAATACCAAACTGTCTTGATTACTGTGGCCTTGTAGTAGGTTTTGATGTCTGGTAGCGTGATCCCCCCAACTTTGTTTTTATTCCTCAGAATTGCCGAGGCTATTCTGGGTCTTTTATGATTCCATATAAACTTTAGGATTATATTTTCTATTTCTGTGAAAAATGCCCTTGGTAGTTTGATAGGAATTGCATTGAATCTATATATTGCTTTAGGCAGTATGGACATTTGAACTATATTAATTCTTCCTATCCATGAGCATGGTAGGTGTTTCCATTTATTTGTATCTTCTATGATTTCTTTCTTCAGTGTCTTATAATTTTCTGAGTACAGATCTTTCACTTCTTTGGTTAAATTTATTCCTAGGTATTTTATAGTTCTTGACGCAATTGTAAATGGGACAGTTTTCTTAATTTCTCTTTCCATTAGTTTATTATTGGTATATGCAAATGCCACCGATTTCTGAACATTGATTTTATATCCTGCTACTTTACTGAATTCGTCTATCAGTTGCAATAGTTTTTTTGATGGAGTCTTTGGGGTTCTCTATATACAGTATCATGTCATCTGCATATAATGACAATTTTACTTCTTCATTGCCAATTTGGATGCCTTTTATTTCTTTTTGTTGTCTGATTGCTGTGGCTAGAACTTCCAGCACTATGTTGAATAAAAGAGGAGAAAGTGGACAGCCTTGTCTTGTTCCTGATCTTAAGGGGAATGGTTTTAGCTTTTCCCCATTGAGTATGATGTTAGCTGTAGGTTTATCATATATGACTTTTATTATGTTTAGATATGATCCCTGTATTCCCACTTTGCTAAGGGTTTTTAACATAAATGGCTGTTGGATTTTGTCAAATGCTTTTTCTGCATCTATTGAAATGACCATGTGATCTTTATCCTTCATTTTGTTGATGTGGTGTATCACATTAATTGATTTATGGATGTTGAACCAGCCTTGCGCACTAGGGATGAATCCCACTTGATCATGATGTATGATCTTCTTAATATATTGCTGAATTCTGTTTGCTAATATTTTATTGAGAATTTTTGCATCTATATTCATCAGGGAGATTGGCCTGTAGTTTTCCTTTTTTGTGATGTCTTTATCTGGTTTTGGAATCAGGGTGATTGAGGCTTCATAAAAAGAGTTTGGGAGCCTTCCCTCCTTCTGGATTTTTTGGAATAGTTTGAGAAGAATAGGTGATAGTTCTTTTTTGAATGTTTGATAAAATTCACTTGTGAAGCCGTCTGGTCCAGGGCTTTTGTTTTTTGGGAGCTTGTCAATTACTGATTCAATTTCCTTGGTAGTAATCAGGGTATTTAGATTTTCTGTTTCTTCTTGCGTTAGCTTTGGAAGGTTGTATGCTTCTAGAAAATTATCCATTTCTTCCAGATTGTCAAATTTGTTGGCATATAGTTGCTCATAGTAATTTCTTAGAATTTTTTGTATTTCTGTGATGTCTGTAGTCATTTCCCCTCTTTCATTCCTGATTTTGCTAATTTGAGTCCTCTCTCTTTTTTTTTTTATAAGCCTGGCTAGAGGTTTGTCAATTTTGTTTATCTTCTCAAGAAACCAGCTCTTGGTTTCATTGATCTTTTGAATTGTTTTTCTGTTCTCTATATTGTTTATTTCTGCTCTGGTCTTTATTATCTCCTTTCTTGTACTCCCCTTGGGCCTCTTTTTGCTGTTCTTTTTCCAGTTCCCTTAGGTGTAAGGATAACCTGTTGATTTGAGATTTTTCTTCCTTCTTTAGGTAGGCCTGCACTGCTATAAACTTCCCTCTTAGGACTGCTTTCGCAGCATCCCAGAGATTTTGGGTCGTGGTGTTTTCATTATCGTTTGTCTCGAGGTATCTTTTGATTTCCTCCTTGATCTCATTTGTGACCCACTCACTATTTAATAGCATATTGTTTAGCCTCCATTTATTTGTCAGCTTCCCGGATTTCTTCTTATAATTGATTTCTAGTTTCATAGCATTGTGGTCAGAGAATACAGTTGAAATGATTTCAATCTTCTTAAATTTATTGAGACTTGTTTTGTGGCCTAACATGTGGTCTATCTTAGAAAATGTTCCATGTGCACTTGAAAAGAACGTATATTCTGTAGCTTTGGGATGAAATGCTCTGAAAATGTCTGTTAAATCCAGCTGGTCTAATGTGTCATTTAAGGTCGCTGTTTCCACATTGATTTTCTGTCTGGAGGATCTGTCCATTAGTGACAGCGGGGTGTTGAAGTCCCCTACTATGATAGTGTTACTGTTGATCTCTGTCTTTATGTCTGACAATATCTGTTTTATATATTTAGGGGCTCCTATATTAGGTGCATAGATGTTTACTAGAGTTATGTCCTCTTGTTGGATCGATCCCTTCATTACTATGAAGTGTCCTTCTTTGTCCTTTGTTATATTCTTCAATTTAAAGTCCATTTTTATCTGATATAAGTATCACTACTCCAGCTTTTTTCTCAGTACCATTTGCATGAAATATTTTACTCCATCCCTTTACTTTCAGCCTGTATGAGTCTTTGGATCTGAGGTGAGTCTCTTGTATACAGCATATACTGGGGTCTTGCTTTCTTATCCATTCAGCCACCCTATGTCTTTTTATTGGAGCATTTAATCCATTTACATTTAATGTGATTATTGATAGGTGTGTATTTATTGCCATTTTCTTATTTGTGTTCGTAGTCTTTCATAGGTTGTTTTTCTCTTCTACTTAAAGAAGCCCTTTTAGCATTTCCTGCAAAGCTGGCTTGGTGGTAATGAATTCCCTTAACTTATTTTTTTCTGCAAAGCTCCTTATCTTGCCTTCGATTTTAAATGATAACCTTGCTGGATACAGCAATCTTGGTTGTAGGCCTTTATTTTTCATCACTTTGAAAACCTCCTGCCACTCTCTTCTGGCTTGCAAAGTTTCTGTAGAAAAGTCGGCTGATAATCTTATGGGGGTACCCTTGTAAGTAACTTGCTGCCTTTCCCTTGCTGCTTTAAGGATTCTGTCTTTGTCCTTAACCCTTGCCATTTTCACTATAATGTGTCTTGGAGTGGGCCTGTTTGGAATCATCCTGTTTGGAACTCTCTGCACTTCCTGGGCTTGTATTTCAATGTCCTTTGCCAGGTTAGGGAAGTTTTCAGACATTATTACTTCAAATATATTCTCAATCCCTTGCTCCCTCTCTTCTCCTTCTGGTACTCCAATGACTCTTAGGTTATTGCGTCTGATGTTGTCCCCCAGCTCTCTTAAACTATTTTCCATGTTTTTCATTCTTTTTTCTTTTCGTTGTTCCGCATGGGTGATCTCTGCTATTTTGTCTTCTAAGTCACTGATTCGATTTTCTGCTTCATCCAGTCTGCTAGTGATTCCTTCAAGTTTGTTATTTAATTCAGTAATTGTGTTCTTAATTTCTAGCTGGTTGCTTTTCATGATTTCTCTATCCTTCTTTATATTTTCATTAATTTCCTTGAACATTCTAATAATCAGTGTTCTGAACTCTGTCTCAGATAGGTTGGTTACCTCTATTTCCTCTATTTCCACTGATTCAGGAAGTTTCTTCTGTTCTTTTATTTGTGTTACGTTTCTTTGTCTCCCCATTCTGGCTTACTCTTTGTGTTTGCTTCAATATAACAGATAGATCCGCCAGATTTCTCAGTCTTTTCTGGGTAAACTTATATGGTGTGTGTCCTTTATATTTGAATTACTCAGTCTCCCTATTCTCCTGTGCTTGTATCTGAGGTGTTCCTTGTGTCGTGCGTCCTCACTTGTTGAAGTTTTAGTTTTGATTACTTTTGGTTTGTCAGTAGGTGGGATTGACTCCCAGATTGATTAGCTGTGAGGATCAGCAGCTTCTGCAGTTTATGAGCTGCTGTGAGAGGATTGACCCCTCTGATGAAACTTGGACCCTATGGGTCTTAGTACCTGTAGTAACTTCTTTTTGGGTGTGACTCTTGTATGTCAAACCCAGAAATGCTCTAGTTTTATCTAAAGTTGGCCTCCGGGTATGATGATTCTTGTGTCTGTTTGTTTGGACCCACTGCTGCAGAGTGATTTTAGAGCATAACAGATCAACAAGAACAACCTCCGCAGCCACCAAAGGAAACCAAATGCTCGCACAAGTAAAAACAACCAACCATCAAACTACAGTCAACTTGTACAGAAATATCAATCATACTAATGAAGAAAACAAACAGAAACAAAACAAAAACCACATACTCAATAATAACAGAAGAGGAAACAAAATAAAATACAATATCCTAAAATAAAAAATAGAATAAACATGAGAAACCAATTAGCTATACCTAAAAAATAAAAAATAAAAAATAAACTAAAATAATAATAAAAAAAGTAAGAAAAATTTAAAAAAATAAAATTTGCAGAAAAAAGGAAAAGAGGAAAAGTATAGCAGTGAGAAGAATGAATAAAATAAGAGAGAAAGTGAGGGTGGGGAAAAAAGAAAAAGAAAAGAAAGAAAAAGAAAAAGAAAAAAGGAAAAAAATATATATATTTGTCTACACACCCATATATATGGACATATATTCACCTATATACACCTATATATATATATGCCTATATTAAAAACTACAATATGATTAGAATGAAATAGAAATAAAAACCAAAAACAACCAAGATAAGCAGCCAATAAAGGGAAAACAAAACAGAATAAAACCAAACAAACCAAAAATACCCGTGCTGGTCTAGGCTAAAGTCCACCAAGCTCTCTTCAGTTTGTCTGCTGTACAAAAATTCCTGTGCGTCTTGTGGGAACAGTAGGCCACCTGATGCCTAGCGTGATCCTGGCACTGCAGGTTTGCTGTACTTGAGTGTGGTTGTGACGTGTGATTGGTGGTTTTTACAAAGTCACTGCCTTTATGCTTTTGCCCTGTCCCAAGGCAGGCTGCACCCCCAAAGGCTCAATGAGTGTCTCTGGGCACCCTTTGGGTTGACAGCCGTGGAGAATTAAAGAATTCCTCACTACCAAAAGCCTGCTGCTAAGAATCTGTTAATTAGTGCCTCAGCAGATGAACCTGCCCTGCCTCCCAAGCCTTGCCTAAAGGTGGGGGCGGGGTAGGTAGTCTCACTCTGCTGCCTTTACTGGGTGGAAATTCTCAACCCCCTGCAGGTAAGGATATCTTCCTAGTCTGCCCCTATTGCTCCCTTCAGGAGTCAGTTTAAGACTGTCTTGGCGGGGGACAAAGTTTGTGGGAGTGGGTGAGTTATTGGGTTTTTTTTTTTTTTTTGCTTTCTGTTCAAGAGTAGAAAAAGGCGAAAAAAAAAAAAACATAAAAATAAACAAAGCCACAGTTCCAACACTGTTTCAAGCTAAGGCCTTTGCCTCTTATGCTCCAGCGGAGTTCCTGCTGCTCTCCCAAAGGGTCTGCCGGGATTTAGGGAATTGCGCGCACCCTACCGTGTGGCCAAGATCCCCGCTCTGCGTCTCTCGGGGACCTGCGTCTCTGCCCGGCTCACTGCGTGTCCGAGTGAGCCTTCTTTTTCCCCTGCTCCCGGGTTTCAGGCTTCTGCCTTGGAGCCGGCGCGCCCGCGGTGCTCCTGCTGCTCTCCCGAAGAGACTGTCGGGGTTTAAGGGACTGTAAGCCCCCTGCCCCGAGGCTCAGATCCCCGTTCCGTCTCTTGGGGACCTGCGTCTCCACCCGGCGCGCTGCTTGTCCGAGCGAGTCCTCTTTTTCCCCTGCTCCCGGGTTCCAGGCTTCTGCCTCGGAGCCGGTGTGCCCGCGCGGATCTCCTGCTGCTCTCCCAAACGGTCTGCCGGGATTTAGGGGACTGCGCGCACCGTGCTGCGTGGCTCCGATCCCCACTCCGTCTCTCCGGGACCTGTGACTCCGGCCGGCGCTCTGCGTCTCCGCGGGCGAGTCCTCTGTTTTCCCCTGCTCCCGGGTTTCAGGCTTCTGCGCTCCGCGGGACCCGGTGGGCACAGAGACTGATCCCTGAACCGGGAGGGTGCAGGGACTGATCTTGCCCTGTCGCTGCGGGGCTCTGCACCCTGCTTCCTGGGGACCGCGGGTGCAGCTCGTACCTCTGCACAGTCGTCTCCTCTCTCTCCTCCCGCACTTGCCCGGCCTGAGCTTCTGCCTCAGACTGCAAACCAACGCGCTCTTGCTGAACTCTAGGTGGGCCGCGGGCCGCAGGGAGCGAGCCGGGGCAACACTCACCGTGACTCAGCAGCCGCGGGTCACCTCAGGCGTCTTGCCACCTTCTTCCCCCACTCGCCCGGCCTGCCCACCTTCCAGCAATCCTTGTGTGGAACTCTTAGTCGCTCTGTGTGATGAGTAGATGTCTCTTTGAAGCGTATTAGAAGTTCAAATTGTGGATATTTCCAGGGGAGATTTCATGGAGCCCTCCTCACAGCCGCCATCTTGCCCCTCTCCCTCCGCTTAATGAAGTTTTAATATAAAGATTGTGGTATTTTATGAACCTTGGTTTGGGTATAGGTAATGTCAACTTATGTAGATGACTGATTATATGTAGACATTTTTATGGATTCATTTCTCTTTCATTTGGACCTTAGAGCCAGGAACACACTAAACTTGAAAGTATTTTTGTTCTAGTAGAAGTTGAGCCCTTCCTACAGACAGAAATGACCTTTCTTCTCTAAGGAACAGTGAATTATTTATTTCCGGGGTGAAACAGTGGAATTTGCAGCAAAAACTTCTTGTCTGGAACCATAAAGGTTTTCAAAAGTCTAGCTGTTCTGCATGAGGTAGAGTTGTGATGCCTGTTTTAATTAGGGTTGCATTAATCATGAATGACATGGTAACCATCAATGAGGTATCACGAGGCAGCTACCATTTCCTGCTCACCTTTTATCTAGCACAGATGGGGGTAATTATCAGAAAATATTAAAACTCAAAGGAAAGAACTTCATAAAAAGGGAATGGCTTTATTTTGGTGATTATGAAAATTAGATCAAACATGGATGACTCATTTGGAAATAGATATGTATCAATCCTCCCATGTATCTGTTTTTTTTTTTTTTTTTTTAGGGTAGTGTTATTGGCCCTCATATGTTGGACCTGAACCCAGGCCGCTGGCTTCCGAAGCCAGCGCTTAACCACCGCGCCATTTGGTCGGCCCCCATGTATCTGTTTTTATTAGTCAAGTTGTGTTCTCGCTGTAATAAGTTACCACATTTGAAGACGTTCCCAAATTATAATGAAAGGTAGAAAATTAGTATTAAAAGCATCTAACCTTACATAATCCAAAGGCAATACTTAATGTTACTCCAGTCTGAGTTTTTCTTTTATCTTGTCAGTGTGTCAGTAGAAAATGTGGTTTAGATTTGGTTCAAGATTCAGATTGTACAGATATTGAAATATTGACGTACTCTTTACAAAGCCCTCTTACATGTTTAATAACTTATTAGAAAGATTCTCAGAGCAATTGTAATTGCAGGACTTTTAAAGTTTACTTCACGGGTATTGTTTTAGCCCCCAATTCTACTTACAAAAGTGCTAAAATGTGATTATGTTTCCAAAATTAAGTATTTAAAAAAATATGCTAATAAATGTCAAAGGTAGAAAGATCTCTTTGTACGCCCTTTTAGAACCACATGGTGGTCTGTCCTTCCTTGTTCCTTTCCTTCCTTCATCTCTTCCCATTGTTTTTTTTTGTTGTTTGTTTTTCTCCTTTTACTACTTATGGGATAAATTGTAAAAAGATCTCAAATACATAGACATTTAAAAAATTACTTATAATAGCCTAATAATGCTCTCATTCAAAGAGCGTGGCTTTCCCCTTGTCCTAACTTAATGGTTTTTTTCACCTTTTCATATGGGTTAGGAAAGAGTTGGAGTTCTGTTGGGTTAGTTTGGATTAGTTGTATAGGTTTGGATGTGAAAGACAATTGGAGAAAGATGTTGAACATTTACTCAACATATCAAAAACTTAATAGCTGTCTATTGCATGCCAGGCACTATTGTAGGTGTTGGTGACATTAGCAGTGAACAAAAACCCAGCACATTTCCCTGTCCCTATTCAATGACATTCTGAAATTGATGCAGAAAATTCTTTGAGTTTGTCTTAAGTTCTAATTCAAATTCCTTTTGGATGGTGAAAGATTTTTTTCCCCCAGTTGCCACTGAAAAAGATAATAACAAAATAACATTCATCCTGGAAGAAATTACCATTAAAGCATGTTTTATTTTTATTTCCCCTGATTTTCTTATTTTAAAAAATAAAATAGATAAATTTACATCAGTTCTTTTGGATTTAGTGACACTTCTGATTGTGCCTTATTTTCCATACCTTGTGGTGGAGATCCATTGAATATGTTTGTTACCAACCTGTTCTAGCATCTAGCATAGACTTTGTGAGAAATACAGATCATGGATCAATCAATTTAACCTCTAATAGTTGGGAATTTCTTTGAAATTTACTTGAAAAGCATTTAATCTCTGTTTTAATTTTAGAAAATATTATATAGTATGTGGTGATTCCTTATACATTATACACAAAATAGAAATAAAACTTTTTTAGTTGTTTCTTAGAGACCAGATATAAATAAGAAAAGATGCACTTAATGAGATTATTGGCCAGGCCCAATAATTTGTGTAGTCAGTCGCATTTCTTATGGCTTGTTGGATCATTGTCTTTCTCTTTAACCTTGACTTTCTACCACTTCCTACAGAACTGATAATCCTTCCTTCTGAACCATCCTTTTGCCCACCTCACTAATGTCCTTGTGGCACCTTTCTCACACTGTCTTGAAATAATTGGATGTATTTCTTTAAGACTTCAAAGTGGGTTGAAATAAAGGAGAAATAAGGCAGCAGAAGAAAGCTACCCTGTCTTTAAGACAAACCCAACCTTGAAGTCCATATCTTAGTGAAGACATCATGCTTCAAGGTCTTGTCCTCACATCTGGAAACTTGAGTTTTCTGTGTCCTAAAATTAATGTGATCTGGGAGTCTGGTTACCTGTTAACAGTGAAACTCACAAGAGAGCAATATATGAGTGCCAGTTCATTCATGTATTCTGTGGGAGTCCTATACGGATATTTAAACACTGTTCTCCTATGCAGGGCACCAGTCTCCCAATTTTCTATACCTACGTTTTGGAAAGCTAAATTAGTAACAAACAAACAAACAAATAAACTCGATGAACACAGAATCAGAGAGTAATGATGTCTGAAGGACTGTTTGTTCATGGCTGTGGTAAGGCTCCCCAACCCTCCACCTCTCTTTAACAGAGTTCTTATAACCAGAAATCTAATTTACTTCACCAGATGCTCTTTATTCCTGGAGTGTTATTGAACTGACTTTTTTTTTTGTCTTTCTAACAGTGTTTTCCTCTGCTTCCACTCTGATGCTCAATCTTCTGTTTGCATTTTCTTTGAAATGTTGCTGTACAAGATTTTGCTCTGGGCCTTTTATCAGTATGTGTTGATGTCAAATCCAAACTTGTGGCATTCTGGGAGCCACTTATGGAACACAGACTTGGGTCCCTTTCAGAGCATAGATAGTATGGTTAAGAACCGAGCCTTATCTCCGAATGCCTTGGTGCCTCTAACAATGTCTCACCCATGTGAGGCACTGAGTTAATATTTGTTGACTGAAATAATATATTGTAGCACATTTTTATGGTTTTTTTTTTTTTTTTTTAAAGCTAGCGTATATTCCTCAAAAGCACATTAATTTCTGGAAGAGTTGCCAGTATTTAAGGGGACCTTTGCTCTTTCTCACTAATTGCATTAGTTTTCATTGATCAAGAATATATATTTTTAACAGTTATTTTACACTGGGGGGAAAAACAGTGAAAACAGCTTGTAAAAAAACGTAAATGAAAGCTACATTTGAGTTTGCATAATTTACCTTTCAAATTGTACCTGAGACCTTAAATCTGTATATGCATGGAAAATACTAAGTGCATTTTTTTTCTTCTAAACTTGAATTGAACCTCATTAACCTTGATAGGCTATTTGTATTCATAAGAATTCCAAGCATCCTTGATCAATGATTCCCCCTGATTTAATCTCAGCCTCCATCTTCCATCAATTTACTCTACTTGAAAAAAAAAATTTGACTTTTAAATTCAATGAAGAACTTTAAAGAAAGAAAGAAAAAAACAAGGTGCTGTACATAATTTAGATTAAATGTTGGATGTGATAATTGAGTGACAACTGACATGATTATTCATTAGCAGAAACTTGGGACTGCAATGCCAGAATTTACTTTTAAAAAGAGGAAGGATAGTGGAAAACAGAAATGATAATGAATAATAACTTTTTTTTATCATTAGTACAGTAGAAACTGAAGGAAGGTTGTTCCTTTTACCATGCTTTTAGGATAAACTTTTGATTCTTGCATTTCTTACATAAAGCTGGCCACTATACTACGCAATTCACTATCACTTTTAAACCCTTCTTAGAGACCTATGGTCTTAGACTTCTATTGTACTTCTTTTTATCTTAATAATTACTTCCTTATCCAAGTGCATGTTGTAAAATAAGGTATCATCTGAGTATTAAGTAATCTTTAATCAGATTTTGAACAGATTAGATTATAAAGAAAACATATTGGCAGCAAAACTTTATAGACAGAGGCTAAAATTGTCAAACCTAGTGGAGATGAGTTCTGCCTGGTATTATCCAAATTAACTCGGACACTGAGGCAAATTGCTCACCCATAATGCTCTATACTACAAGTTCTCCATAAAGGTGACTCTTGGCAGAAATGCTCTACAATGAAGAACTCTAAAACTAAATAAAGCTTTACACTTCCTAGGAAGATTTAGTTTAATTCTCAGATCTTTCATCTATAAGGGAAAATGGAAATTTTAGGAGTTGTGAAGAAAGGCAGTCTTTTTATTTTCTGTAGCTCTGAGTTGCACGAATATTTCTACAAAGCCAGAAAGTAGAAGTAGACTAAATATTTTAATTTTTGCCTTTAAACTATCACTAACATTTATTTTAGTTTATCATTTGAATGTGACAAATAAAGACATAATTTAGAAATAAAAACATCCATTTCAAGAAAAAAGTGTCCATTTCAAGTTCTTTATTTTCTCAAATCATGATAATTTCCAACTCATGTGTTTTACATGTAAATTAAATATGTAGGTCTTTGTGATTCTTATCTTTGTGTATATGTAGAGTGTGTGTGTACGTATGCACGCACACGTCATCTGTGTGGGTGGGTATGTGCAGGAGGTGTGGAGAGAGAGAGAGAAACTTACATTCCTTACAGAACAATGAAGTATGGATAACTTAGGTATAGGTAGATTTAATATTTAAAGCAATTATAAAGATAAAATACAACATTGGGAGTAATTATTGAAGGACCCGCTATGGAAAAATGGGTGATAATGAAACAAATGAAATAATGTTTTTTGCAGAATCTAGTAAAAGGGGGATAGTAGACTGTATAATAAACAGATTTTAACTCTTCATGCACTATTCCTGTAATCTTTATAGTTACCTTATCTTTATAGTGATTTGAAGTTGATAGCATATCATTTTAAATGGAACACGAAATTGTTTTTTAGATGTTTGTTTTCAGCAGGTTTCTACCAGAAGACATAAGATTGTTCTTAGAAATGAGATTGTATTCAGCCTTAAACAACAAAAAAGTCAAGAGGTCTATTATATTCTTGAAAATGTTCAAATAGTATAAATTATCTTTGTAAGAAAAATTAAATTATTCATATGCACCGAGAAAACATTCGTTTAGTTTTTAATAAGTAACACATGAATCATATAAACAAAGGTCAGTAATAGCAAGTTTTTTTTCAAATGCATTAAACGTATTTAATTTCTAGTACTTTGCTTGAAGTATATGTGTATATTGTGCAATAAAGCAGAGTGCAATAAGACGAGGTATGCCTTTATATAAACAATAGGAGTGCTCTCGATAATAATACCTTTCCTCTCCAAAACATTTACTTTTGTTTAGATGGGCAGTTAGGACAGGGATGGATAACATCAAAGCAAATTCAAAGCTATGCTACAACCTTTGTGACTATTAATGCATTTTTCTGTTCACCCAGACTCCTAGGGTTCCCCTTCTGGGTATCCCAAATGAAAGTTTGGGATATTTCCCATGGCTCTTCCTCTTCAATGGGTCTAGGCTCTGTTGTAATGTCTGCTGAGTTTGTGATCCAGAAAACATTTCAAGGGAAAAGTTGTGCCAAGTGTCAGACCCATCACCCTGTACTCCCCTCTTCTGAAGAATCCTCGATGTCCCCTGTCCATGTACCCAGATAACTGATAACTTCAAACAGATTTTTTTTTTTTTTTTGAGGGCAGTGTCACTGGCCCTCATATGTGGGACCCGAACCCGGGCCGCTGGCTTCCCAAACCAGCGCTTAACCACTGCGCCACTCGGCCGGCCCCAAACAGATTTTTTAAACATATGTCTTACCCAGTTTTCCTCAATAGGAAGTTTGTTCTGGCATAAGCTATTCCACCAGTAACAAAGGCAGAAAGTATTCTTTAATCAGAATTGCTGAAAGTTTTCTGAATTTGTTAATCTTCTCTAAGAAAAAGCAAACTATAGAAAAAAAATTGAAGATTTGTGGCAACGCTGTGTCGAGAAAATTGAAAACTTTCTGGAAAGGATTCACCATTCTATTTTTTTTCTTTTTCTTTTTTTTTTTTTTTGAGGGCAGTGTCACTGGCCCTCATATGTGGGACCCGAACCGGGACCCCTGGCTTTCCAAGCCAGCGCTTAACCACTGTGCCACTTGGCCGGCCTGGATTCACCATTCTAGATGTCATTAAGAACATTCCTGATTCATGGGAAGGGGTCAAAACATCAACATTAGCAGGAGTTCCAGCCCTCATGGATGACTTGAGAGGTTCAAGACTTTAGTGGAGGAAGTTACTGAGGATGTGATGGAAACAGCATGAAAACTAGAATTAGAAGTGGAGCCTGAAGATGTGACGAAATTGCTGCAACCTCATGGTAAAGCTTTAATGGATGAGAAGTTGCTTCTTAGGAATGAACAAAGAAAGTGGTTTCTTGAGATGGAATCTATTCCTGGTGAAGATGCTCTGAAGTTTGTTGAAATGACAACAGAGGATTTAGAATATTACATAAACTTAGTTGATAAAACAGCAGCAGGGTTTGAGAGGACTGACGCAAATTTTGAAAGAAGCTCTACTGTGGGTAAAATGCTACCAAACAACATTGCATCCTACAGAGAAATAGTTCATGAAAGGAGAGTCAATCAATGTGGCAAACTTTACTGATGTCTTATTTTGAGAAATTGCCAGAGCCACCCCAACCTTCAGCAATGACCACCCTGATCAGCCGGCAGCCATGAACATAGAGGCAGTGGCCTCCATCAGCAAAAAGATTAGGACTTGCTGAATGCTCAGATGATGGTTAGCATTTTTTAGTAATAAAGTATTTTTTTAATGAAGGTCTAGAGTAGACATTTATTTATCTATTTATTTATTTATTTATTTATTTATTTATTTATTTATTTATTTATTTGAGGGCAGTGTCACTGGCCCTCATATGTGGAACTGAACTGGCGCCGCTGGCTTCCCAAGCTAGTGCTTAACCACCGCGCCACTCGGCCGGCCCGATTTTTTCTTTTTACATAATGCTGTTGCACACTGAATAGACTACAGCATAGTGTAAACATAAGTGTCATGTGCACTGTTTTGAATTCTCATTGGTATAGGAAGCACACTGATTTTACTTTGATTGTCTGAATATGGTAGCGCTGTTTTGAGGGTTTGGACTTTACTGAGTGGCTGATTAAAGAAACATCCCTCAAAGCTATCCCTTTTTATGTCTACTGGAGTCAAAAAAGGATTTATTATTGTTTTTCTTTTTTCATTGTGGTAAAATACACTTAAAGTTCGCCAGCTTCACCATTTTTAAGTGCATAGTTCAATGGTATTAAATACATTCACATTCTTGTGCAACTGTCATAACCATTCATCCCCACCGAAACTCTATACCTATTAAATAGTAACTCCCCATTCTCTCCTCCCCCCAGCCTCTGACAACCACCATTATACTTTATATCTTTATGATTTTGACTGCTCTAAGTACTTCCTGTAAGTGGAATCGTACAACATTTGTCGTTTTGTGATTGACTTATTTCACTTAGCATAATGTCTTCAAGCTTCATCCATGTTGGAGCATATTGCATGTTTTCCTTCTTAGTTAGGCTGAATAATATTCCATTGTTTATATACACATTTTGATTATCCATGCATCAGTTAATAGACATTTGGGTGGCTTCCACATTTCAGCTATTGTGAATAATACTGTTATGAACATGGGTATACAAATATCTCTTTGAGACCCTGCTTCCAATTCTTTTGGGGACATACCCTGAAGTGGAATTGGTGGGTTATATGGTAATTCTGTGTTTAATCTTTTTTGGAACCACCGTACTATTTTCCACAGTGTCTGTGCCATTTTATATTTCCACCAACTGTACAAGTGTTCCAGTTTCTCCACACCCTCATCAACACTTGTTATTTTCTGTTTTTTTTTTTTGTAAATAGTAGCCATCCTAGTGGGCATGAGGTGGAATCTCAAGGGATCGTTATCTTTGTTTGAAACAGTATTTACTTTTAAAAATATAGGGCCCAGGCCGGCCGAGTGGCACGGTGGTGAACAGCTGGCTTGGGAAGCCAGCGGCCCCGGTTCAGATCCCACATACGAGGGCCAGTGCCACTGCCCTCTTAAAAAAATTAATAAATAAATATATATATATATATATATATATATATATATATATATATATATGGCTCTTTTATATCATGTAGCCTTACTTAGCTTCTTTTTTCCTCTCCTGTCTAAAATAGAAAAATATATTCCTTCCAAGCACAGATGGTTATTGTAACATCTAAAATAATGTGCCTGATCTGTTTCAAATAAACTATAATACTCTATATTGATTGTAGAGCAATAATATTAAGTGTTATGTGACATTTAGTTTTTCCTCCTTGCTATGTCATGTAGTTAGACATAAAATAATACTTCTTTAGTTGAACTCTGTAATTTATCTTAGCCCTGTCAGTTGCCACATTGATATTGACAAGACACAGGTGGACGTCTTTCTTTAATACCTGCTTTGGCCGATCACATTTCTTTTTTTGGGGGGGGTTATATGCTATAAACTTTTTTTTTTTTTTTTTTTTTTTAGTTTCAGGTATGCAAAGCAATGTAATAGTTAGACATTTACACCCCTCACAAAGCGATAATCTACTACCCCTCTGACACTGTCTATAGCTTTTACAATTCCATTGACTCGATTCCTGATGCTGTGGCCTATTGCATTTCACAGCAAATGTACAACTCTGGGTTGTTGGCAACCCTGGGATGGCAATCAAAAGCCATCCCAAATACTAATCTGCTTAAAGTAGAGTGGTTTTATCCTACTTATATTCAACTTTTGTCCTCTCAAAATGCCTACTTTAGTTAAAGATCAGAGTTGCAGGGTTAAAATTAACAGTCTTGTAGAGTGTGAGAAAAATTAAGAAAATACAAATGTACTTTTGAGATATGTGTGCTGGGTCAGAATTTCCCCAGTGTGTTGCTAGGGCCTAGATGTTAATTATATGCTCCCTCGTGTTTTAAGTTGAACACTCTGAAGAAATGTATATTTGAAATGTTTCTCGTAGTGAACATCATGGCTAATGAAACAGAAGTTAATATTTTATTTCTTCACAAAGAGATGAATGTACTTAATTAATTGAACATTATTTTCTGTACTTTGCTTAAGCTTAGTATTATGTTTCATTAAAACGTACAAGGAAATTGTATTTGTATGAAGCTGATATGTTCTCATAGGACTTGTGGAGAAATAATTATTTTTAATCACTGAGAAGGACTGAGGAACTTATTACTTGGAATTAATATTCTTTGTGTGTCTCTGCCTCATTTGGCAAAAAGAAAATGATAATAGTATATGTGGTCAAAATTAGCATGATAAGAAAGACAGAACATAATATTTTTAAAGGAAGAATATTTGTGATGTGGTTACTGCAATGTCCCCTGATGTTTTATGTAGCTGATCCCTGACTAATTAAGGTTTTGAATCAGTTTTTAAAGATTAATAATATATGTTTTGCATGAGTTAAAAAGCAAGACTCACAGATTTTAAGAATCCGTTGTACTTTCAACCGGTCATGACTTAAAAAAAAAAGTTTTAAATAGTATGATCCCAATAAGTGATGGCCTAATTTAGCTGCACATAGGAATATTTCAGGGCTACACACTTGTTTTGATTGATTTGAGTTCTTTTATTCAAAGAGACTTGCCTTAGTTCTCCTGACTGTGGTAAATTGATTAGTTGTCCTCTCAGTATCCGTTCATAAAACACCTAAATTATACCAAAATGAATGAGTTCATCAAGACATGCAAGAATATGTCAAGCTAATTTCCCAGTAGAGGTGAGTAGGGCATGGCTTAATTGAGAATCTGAGAATTTCAGGTGAAATCCTATTAAGTCTGTTAGTTCTTTTGTTTACTCAGTAAAAGCAAAACTTTATAACATCAGTTACGGTTTCTTTAGGAAACAGAATTGAGCTAGGTATTTTATGCAATAATTGTTTATATTATTGGCAGGTTGGCCCTAACTAGGTTTCCAAGAAAGGGTGGCACCAAAGGGAGGACTCACGAGAGAACAAAAGAAATTATATCTCCATGACCTTGCTTGCTAGTCATCAACAAAAGGCCAAGTTAGCAAGTGGTTCCCTTCCATATTCTAAATCTCTACACTGCGTCTAATTTGCCCTCAAAACCCAGTTCAAGGGAGTGCCGCATGTTCAGTTTTGCAGCCTCCATGAAATCAGAGAGGATATGAGGAGGAGGTGGGGATAGGGGCTGAGAGCTCATGCATGGGTCAGACACAGCAGTGCTACTCATAGGGTTTTCTTTTAGTTGAGAAACAGGATATTGCCTTGTGTTTTTCACATCCCTGAGCCTAGTCTCATGTCTAGAGTTGGCACTCGGTGAATGCTGCCTGACTTCATGTGAATCTTGATGTCACATTTACAAATACCTGTCCCTGACGTTATAGTCAACTTGGCATTTCTTTGCAGGGATTTTTTTGTTTTGTTTTTCAGTTTCCTATACATTTTTGTTTAGTTAAAACTAACTGCATATAAATGCAATTATATGGAGACTAAAGTGTTCCAACATGCTGGAACAGAGTTTAATTTCAATAAATACGAAAGAATAGAAACAAAATGTGAATATTTTTTCTTGTGCTTGAGCCAGTCATTTTCCTCACTGTGGTGTTTGCATCTCATTTTGGATATAATGTCACTGTTCTCTTCAGTTAGTGTTTTCATCTTGTCTCTGCTTTAAGGAAGTCGCATTTGGGGCTGGAATTAGTTTAATCTTTGTTCACAGAGTCAGTATTAAGGATGATTAATTGAATTCTATTTCAAATGGTGTTCTACTTGAGGCTTGTTTGCTATATATTAGCTTTAATGCCACTGTTTTTTTGTCTTGTAAAGAACTAAGCTTTTTGTGCCTAAGTTTTAAACATCAGTTTTGTTTCCTTATGTACACATTTAGACAGTTGCTACTTCTCACTGTACTGCATTTCTAGCAACTGCACTGTAAAACAGACCATTCAAGTGTGGTTTGTGTGTCTGTATGTGAGAAATATTGTAACTATGCATTTGTATTTCTGACCAAGGAGTTTTTGCCAAAACACATATGCTTAAAATGAATTTGCATCGATACCAAGAATTCTTATTTGCAGTAAAATGAGTATAATGCAAACATGTATCCGCTAGTATACTAAATAAAAATGTGTGTGTGTGTGTGTGTGTGTGTGTGTGTGTATGTATCTACTAGTCTCTACTACTATTGTATCATAATTTGATGTATCTAAAACTGACAGGCTAGCTATTATAAACATTAAAATAAAGGGCCGGCCTAGTGGCGCGGTGGTTAAGCGCTGGCTTGGGACGCCAGCGTCCTGTTTCGGGTCCCACGTATGAGGGCCAGTGACACTGCCCTCAAAAAAAAAAAAAATCTATAGTTAATATTTTTTTTCCCCAAAATTTAGAAGGGTTTTTCTCAGATATTATCAAACAGTTTGGGAAAATGGAACAAATTGAACAAGTGGCTTCTTCACTAATTTTTCATTAGTAAAAAGAGGCTTTACAAATAGTCGTATTTTTATTTGACTTGCCCTCCTTTGGAATTATTCTTTTCAAACACTGCAGAATCAGATTATTTTGAATTCTTACAAAAGGCTTTATTTGTAAGTGTTTGGGCGAGGTGTCTCGTTCATCAGATTCTCTTGTTAATGTTTTCCCCCTTTCCCATTCTCCTGTCAGCCCCCCTTCCCTACCAGCACCAATGCCAAGTACACGCTCATCATAAAGGAAGGCATTACAGGGCTGGGAGGGCAGGGGTGCCAGCACACTCCAGCCTGAGTGGCGTGGGTTACCATTTGAGTCCTGGGATTGGCTGGCATGGGGCATTCATTTTCCATCTGTTTGTGTCTGGCTTTCCTGTCCCTCCCTCTTTCACCCTTTTTCTGTATTACTTTCTGCAGTAACTCTTGAATTATCTTTTTGTCCCTCAAACACCATCTAATGGTGTTTTCTCAGGGCCTTTTTTTTTTGTTTTTTTTTTTGGACAAAGAATCATTGTTAGAAAATATTACACAATCAAATAAAGACACCAAGGAGAGAAATATAAGTATAGATTAGGCAGTGTAAATTGGGAAGAGAGGCACAATTTGAAATAGAGAAAAAAGAATTGCTTATATGTATCACATTTGTTAAAAATAACTGTTGCACGTCTGTCTTCCCAACTAGGCTGTATGATCCTCTGGAGCAGTGGAATGTAGGGGCACCTAATTCATCTTCGTATCTCAGCAGTTTGGATGTTGCTGAGAACATTAAGTGTTTATTGGACTGAATGGAAACATACCTGTATTTCCTTCAAAAAGACGGACAAGATTTTTTTTCTTTTCTAGTCTCTTAAATGCCACAGTTGGTTCTTATCTATTATAAGCCAGTTCCATTGAATTTGATTGCTGAAATTGAATTCAGATAAGAGCAGAATTGGTCCTAAAAATCCATTCTTGCTTTAAAAGGATGGTTTTCAATTATTTTTAATGTTGCAGTAATCGTTTAATATCGTAGTGTTAGCATAATGTCCTTTGGCGATTAATCTTTCTCAAGCACGTGTCGGATCATGTTATTCCCTAGCTGAAAAAAACCTCTGAAAGCTTGACTGCATTTCCACATCCCCTCCACCTCAACCTGATTCTGACCTTACTTTCCATTATCTCTGTAGCCCTCTTGAGCTTTGACTCTTCATGAGCAGTTCCCAGGCGCTCACTCTGGCCCTTGCCCCTGCCGGTCATTGGTCATGAATGCTCATCTCCTTTCCATCAGTGACCCAATCTTTTCTTCACACGTTACTTGGCCCATAATTTCCTTATTTGATGCCTCTGTATGAGGCCTTGCTGACCAGAATGGTTCCTCTTGGATTTTCTAACTTAAATCCTTTCTCTACTTGCTGCTGTTGATGTCACTTCTGCTCCATCACATTCACCTGAGTCGATCCCTGGTTTTGTTTTCACGCAAGTCAACTTTATCCTGTAATTTTTCTCTCTTTTTCAAAAGAGTCCCAGAAACATCTAGAGAGCATATAATTCATAGTCAGGACTTCCTCCAGTCTCAGGAAGGAACACTGCACCTTATTTAATTATTAAAGAGTTTCTTTCTTTCTGTTTTTTTTTTTTTTTTTTTAAATTGGGGAATTGGGGGAGGGGAACAGCGTTGGGGAATCGGGGAAGGGGAACAGACAAGTTGCTGTCCTTTGGTTCTTCGGTTTAGTTGTGGAGGACATCGTTTCACTGGCCCATGTTGGTATTGTGATCGTTGCGCTCTTCCCGGGTGAGGCAGATTACTCGCCGGTCTTTGGATGGCTGCTCATGGTGGCTCACGGCAGCTCATGCCGGCTGCTGGTTGCTCACGCTGACTGCCGGCCACTCACGGTAGCTCATGACAGCCCACTGCAGCGTACGCCGTCACCAGCGACTCATGTCAGCCCAGCTCTAGGTCGAGCTGTTGTTCACCATCTTAGCTGTAGAGGGCGCAGCATCACTGGGCCTCTATGTGGGATCCAAACTGGGGCCCTGCTGCCCAGAGCTGGTATCCCAAGCCAACTCTTTACCAAAGCGCCACTCGGCCAGCCCATTGAAGAGTTTCTTTGGCTAGTATTCAAGCCAGTAATAGTGAAGTAGAATCAATATTATTTTAATATTAAGGACCTGTGGCTAGTCCTTCCTTTGCTGAAAACTAGCTACTTTATCTTGGATTGATCACTGATCTTTGTCCCAATTTCCTCATCTCTGCAATGTAGGCATTGGATTACTTCTAATTCTAACATTGTGTCTAGTTAGTAATGAAAATTTCACATTGTTGTGTTCCTAAAATGTGCCAGTCACTCTTCCTAGTGTTTTAGCTAAGTGATCTCATGTAGGTCATCATTCTTCTGAGATGTAGGTATTATCAAGTCCATTTTATAAATTTAGTTGCTTTGATTCACACTGGTAAGCAGTTCTATGGTCATAGAGTGGCAGAGCTGGGATTTGAACTCAAAGTCTGTGACCCGTGCTCTTTCCATGGTATAGAACTGTCTCCCTAAGGAGTGTTAATTGTGAGCCATTAAAATCTAGTTCTCGTTACCCTTACATGTTTCCACACGAAATACATAATACTGTACATGAAAATTTGTATTAAAATATATACAGAGGGTGCCAAAAAAGTGTACACACATTTTAACACTTTGTAAGTGGGAATAAAAAGCTATATGACGAGTTTACTCGTTTCCCGCAAAAAATGTGTTAAGAAAGGAAAAACCTGTATTAAAATTGGAACACTATGTACCAATAACAAAAGATGAACATAAGTCATGTGTAGACATTTTTTTGGCACCCTCTGTATTATTCAGAGTACCCTGGCTTATTTGGGTGGGGCCAGATTTTTGTTTTTTTAAATGTTCACTAAGGTGCTCAACCTTTGGTTTGCATTGATTTTTAAGTAAGAGGAGTGGAGAAATTGTATTTTACTGTATTTTTAGTTACATCAGTGGACAAATAATCATTGTTGCCTTGTACATGATAGTACTTTTTGTTCCTTTACCCTGATACGTTTTAAATACAGGCCTAGCAATTCTTCATGAATACGAGAAAAAGGAAGAAGGTGGGTGGAAAGATTTTTGTATGCTGGACAAAGCTGATTTTTTGTATTCTGTATATTTCCTCTATTCTCCTACCATGTCAGTTTTTCCAATTTTGTAATTTCAAATTGATAAATATTGTTTTGTAATCAACATATGTAAAATGATGATCTTAGATGTGTGATCACTGAAAGACAGAATTTATGGTGGAGCCTATCCACACTATTTTTTAAATACAGTATCTCTTGTTTGCTTTCTATTTTCATTTTAATGCCCTATAGTTTTCTCATAATTTGAATACAACCACAGCAGCAATTAGAAAGAGAGCACATGGCAGCCAAAGCCCGTCAATTTTAAAGAGAGAGAGCTCCTCTCTATCATCTTCTAAATGTATTGTTTTACACGTATCATTTATAGCTAATTGTTTTTTTTTTAATGAAAAACTCATTTAGGGCCTTATTATCTTCTTTTCCTTTCTGTGTATTCTGGCTATTTTACTCCTGGGAAGAAAAGAGTTCACATAGTAGGCCTGCCCCAGACAGCTTTCCTTAGAAGGGCCTGCTTATAATAGGCCATGGTCTGGCACCTGGGAACTTGAATGATAATCAGTTCTTTACACGAATATGAAACTTTCCCTAAATGGGAAGGGTAGCTCATTGTGCCTAGACCTTTCGTACCAACAGTGTGGTATATGCTGAACACTTGTTTTCCTTCTGGAAGTGTAGAATTTTGGTAAATACTAGGCAGACAGTGCCTAAGAGACTAGGACCTAATTATTTGGATACTGACTCCCTAATGAGCTCTCTGGGTAGACAGTACTTCAGAAGTCATTGCTGGGAGAATTGAATATGTCCTGAGTGAGACCCCACTGGGAGAGGACTCCCATAAGCTCCCACCTGGTGTCCAGTGGAATTCAGCCCATGTCCTTTGCCCTCTGCTGATTTTGCCTTGTATTTTGTAGTCTAATAAGTTACTCTAATATAGTTAAATATAAGTATATGCTGAGTCCTGTGAATCCTTCTAGCTGTCACCAAACGTGGGACCCCCATGCAACTGCCCATTAACATTTCCCCCCACCCGAAGAAGGAGAGAGAAAAGAAATGGAATTTAAGTGTATAAAGTTTTAGACTAAATTGGTGCTTTTATCAGTCTTTTGGTAATGTATTGTGAGAAGTATCAGAACATGTCACCCAAAACATGCCACTTTGGCATATTGATTATTTTGAGCTGAAGGCACTTGGGAAATGATAGGTGCAGGAAGGGTTCTCTGACCTCCTGTTTCTACCTAAAAGGCAGGTCACAATATTTTCTCTTCATTTATACTCACATACCCAATCAATGCCATGATATTTTCAAATATCGTTCTATGTGAATTATTGTGTGTAATATGTTAATGTGAAAGTCTTTTAATTTGAAAGTCTGCAATTTCTAAGTCTGAGAACAGAGGAATTTCCATCCTTAAGCTTTGGGCATGTGTTAACCTGTGCCGATTCTTGTTGCCTGTGGGCTTACAGGTGTGGAAAGTCATGATACAATTGGTTAAAGGTCTGGAGTTTAGAGATCAGTCTTGGCTTCTGAACTAGGAATCACTTATATCTCTGGTCTGCCTACAATGTACTTACCTACCAAAGATATTCTGCAGATGGGATACTGTTTAATAGTAGAACCCTGTATAGTTATCTCTATTTAAAAGATAAATGGCAGAAGAGACCCAGGAAAGGTGGTTACGAAAGAACAGGAAGAAAAAGGAGAATGAGGGAAGCATGGTATTACAGCAGTCAGGAAAGAAGAGAGACGAAGAATGAGAAGTGTCACACACTACAAGGAAACTAGGAAAGATGTTTAAAGCAGTCCATTGTGTTGGGCTCTAGGTAATCTTTGGGGATCTGGATGAGAAAACTATTTTAATTGTGTAAGAGTGAAGGAGACCACATTCAGCAAATCTAGAAGTGAACTGGAAATAAGATTATGAGGCTTTCCAGGACTTTGACTTACCAGGAAGAAGAGTACAGGTGCTGGCTAGATCATGTTGGATTGATGAAAGCTTTGTTTGTTTCATTAAAAAAAATTATGACTGTAAGTTTTTAAGATGCTGGAGAAGTGGAGAAGAATGATCCAGTTGGGAAAGACAAGTTCAAGATAGGGACGAGGGCATAATTGATGTCGTGAAGCCCTTGACGGATGTGGAAGGAAATAGCAGACAGGTGAATTTGTTGTGGAAAGAGGATCCCTTTTCCTCACAGCCTTGTGAGGAGGAGAGACTGGCTATTTTTAGGTTTCAGGATGATACATCTAGGAAATTTGGGGGGTGTCCTGCCTCATAGCTTCAATTATATTTCTCAAGGAAATTACATCCTGGGAGTGAGTGAAAAGATGGTAGCCTCAGAGACAGAACATTGTGGAATGTCCGCTGTGTGGACTGCATAGAGGCCTGCAGAGGAGTTTCTGGGCATGGAGAAGTTGGCTCTCAATGTGTCATTGCATCAACCGATACTCCTGGGTGGTTTTCCTTAGAGGAGTCAGTAAGGTGACGTAGGAAATAGGAAATGTTTCAGTTCCACAGGAGCTGGTGGTTTTGCTCTTCAGGTTTAGTGGATAGTTTAAAAAAAAAAAGGAGTTTGAGATGTGAGCAAGGGCGTGGCTAAAATGAAAATGAAGGAAGTTGGGTTAAAGAACCTGGATTTAAAGCCAGCGAAAGGAATATCAAGGGAGTGATCATCTTGACTGTGAAGAGCAGATGTATAGAAGTAACAAAGAGAGGGAACTGGGCAGATTGGTGTATAAAGCCAGAGGCCCGAGGAAGCCGGAGGGGAAGTAGGGGGAAGAAGGGACAGTGAGAGGAGGGCTGTTGGGCCCTACCTCTTCAAAGGTGGCAGTCCTGAGAAAAACACCAAGGAGTGGGCGAGTGAGGAATCATGGAGTTAGGGTCATCTGAGAATCTGGAAGCTCAGCAAAGAGTTGAAAATGTGGGCTCTGGTATCAGACTATCTGGGTTTGAATTCAGTGCCCTCGCTTACCAAGCATGTGATCAGGGGCAGATTCCAAGCCTTGGTTACCTATCACTAAAATCGAGATAATAGTAGCACCTTACTTTAGTTTTGTGGTGGGATTGAATGAGGTAATCCATATATAAACTATTTTGACAATTCCTTGCCCAACTTCAAGTGTCCAATAAGCTTTAGTAGTAGTTGCAATTTTTATCATTATTATTATTGCTAGCTCCTTTTCATTTAAATCTCAGCTTATATGTCACCTAAGAGAGACCCTCCCTGGCCCCTGTAGAATACAGACCTTTTCAGGTAGCTGTCACATTTTAGAACCTAGCACAGTCTACGTTGTAATCTAGCTGTGTGAATATCTCCCCAGTTAGATTATTAACTTCTTTGGTGTTGAAGCCAGATCTTACTAACCTTTCTGTAAAGTATGTGCCGAACACAGAGGAAGTGTAGCCACTCTCCCAAGTGTTGGAAAAAAAAAAATGAGCATCTCTCTATTGATGTAGAAATCATTTGGATACTGCTTGTTAATAAAATTGATTTCTATCATAGTGGTAAAACTTTTAGATTAGGGCAAAAAGGGTAAAGCACCATCACTAGGACTTTCTGATCTCATTTTAGAATTTTCCATACAAACAAGTGTACAGTTCTCAATTTACTGTTTTGTTTGGGTGGATAAGGGACTGACTCATGTCTTCCAGGCTGCGTTGAATTCAGTACACTGAGCAAACGCAAACCTGTTGTTCAGAAAAATGAAGCTTGTTTTTGAGACATTATTTATTTATTTTTTGCCATAGTATCAAATCACAAGTTTAATCAAGGGAGAAATTATATTTAACTTTGTTTGAGCCCTGGTTCAGGAATAACAGAATCTGGAGCTGAACACTCCAGAGGGAGTTGATAATGCTCCTTGTCTCTATTTTTAGGTGCCTTAGTACAGTATATGAGGTATTATCAAAAAATATGGTGAATGTTTAAATTTAAAAAAATCTATTACAGTAAAAGACATTAACTCCCCTAAAAATACTACTGCTCTCTTCGAACATACTTATCCCATCGGTCTTGCCACTTTCTGAAGCAGTTCTGGAAGTCCTCTTTTGTGAGTGTCTTTAGTTGCGTTGTTGTGGCTGCCTCGATGTCCTGAATCATTTTGACTTTGGGGAAGAGCCAGAAGTCTCACGATGCCAGATCCGGTGAATAAGGTGGATGAGGACACAACTTAATGTTTTTCTTTGACAGAAATTGCCGTACCAGAAGCGATGTGTGACACAGAGTGTTGTCATGATGGAGGATGATTTACTGCACACTCTATTTTATTTTATTTTGGTTTTTTTTTTTTTGAGGGCAGTGTCAGTGGCCCTCATATGTGGGATCTGAACCAGGGCCACTGGCGTCCCAAGCCAGCTCTTAACCACCGCACCACTCGGCCAGCCCTACTGCACTCAAAAACACACCTTCTCTCAACCGTAGCTCACACCCAACAGACTGCACCAAATAAGCTGAAACTTGTCACACACTGTTACTAAGGCTCAATGCCAGCTTCCTGTATTGAAGATCCCTGCCTTTCCTTTGGATGGCACTCAGCAGCAGCATTCACCACATTTTGTGATCACAACGGAAAGGCTCTGTGTCATACGTCGCTTCTGGTACAGCAATTTCTGTCAAATAAAAACACTGTGGTGTGTAATCATCCACCTTATTCACTGGATCTGCCACCATGTGACTTCTGGCTCTTCCCCAAAGTCAAAATGACTATAAAAGGTAAATGTTTTGAATCAATTCAGGACATGGAGGCAGTCATGACACACTGAAGACATTTACGAAAGAGGACTTCTAGAACTGCTCCAGAAAGTGGCAAGAATGATGGGTTAAATGTGTTCCAAGTGAGGGGGAGTATTTTGAGGGGGATTAATGGCAATGTGTCTTTCACTGTAATAAAATTTTTTTATTTTAGCGTTCACCATATTTTTTTATCATACCTTGTAGATGATACTTACTGTTTGTCCAGCTCGCAGCCTCTTGAACTCAATCTGATTTGGACACAGGACCTTTTCATGTAAACTTGGTTACCCCAGATATTTGGAAACTAAGGCTCAGGAGGGACAGCTTAAGGGTCACGTTTATAAGCACTTATTTCTGAATTTGTCATTCCCTTCCAAAGCTGTACAACAGTGGCTTAATGTTAATGATTACAATGTTATTTATTTGTATAAAATGGCATATAAAAGCAGTGTCCTTTCACTTTTGAAGTTAAAAAGAGATCTTTACCCATTCTACTCAAAAATGTATATGAATCATGATGATTTAGTGTAACTTCCAAATGCATTATTGACCAACTGTGTTTTAGGGTAGCTAGATTTTAATAGTTCAGGTTGTTTCCTGGATTGATAAGTATTTCAAATAAATTTAATAAGTTTATTTAAAAATTCTTCAGTGATATAAGCTTGATAGAAGTTCCTTAATTTATAACATCATGTTGATTTTGCTGGAAATGATCTATAAACAGTTTATTGAGCCTTTTGAATGAACTTTGAAATATAGTATTATTTTCACAGTTTGTACCATCAATGCTCATTTTATTTTATTTTAGCTGAGCCATCCTGCCATGTGTTGGCAGCTCAGCTCAGGCTGGTCATCGAACTGCTGTTGCTCAGAGCTCAGCTCGCACTCTTGAGTGAGCTCTTAACCAACTGAGCCACTCAGGCCTTCATTTTATTTTATTATAACAAAATTGTAGGTGCTGCCAGAAAGTGGAGCATTATATATAATTGCTAACATAGTTGCCAGATTTTGAAACATTGACGTTCTTCAGTTGGACAAAACACTAAATTCTTACTAAAGTAATGTGCATTGTTTTTCTCATCATCAAGATGATCTATCTATTTTAGTGATGGTCAATTGGGAAATACATATTTTTCCTTTTTGGGTAATGAAGGAATCTAAAAAAAGAAAATATTTCTATCAAAAATTATTCCCAGCTAATGTAATTATAAAATACACAGAAACTGACTCATTTTCTAGATTGGTTGCTAATGAAATTTAATACAGCTGACTCCTATTTCAGTGACATTAGAGATTTTTGTTTGATATGATGTGCATCCAATTTTGACAAGAATATGTTCCTAATATTTCACATGCCTTATCCCTAGAATTTAACACGTGAATTGGAGAATAGGGAAAAGCAGCAACTACAGATGTTGGATCAACTTAAGGAGATCCAGAATCACTTTGAGACATGTGAGGCCAAGCATAAGCATGCCGACCTCCAGATCTCAGAGCTGACTCACCACGCTGAGGACGCAACCAAGCAGGCCGAGCAGTACCTCCTGGAGTTCCAGCAGTCCGAGGCCCTGAGACTGGAGGCGGAGAAGAGGAGGGAAGAGCTGAAACTGAAAGCTCAGGAGTCCATTAGGCAGTGGAAGCTTAAGCACAAGAAGTTAGAGCGAGCATTGGAGAAGCAATCTGAAACGCTTGATGAGCTGACGGACAGGAATAATCAGGTATAGAAACTCAGTTCCTAAGGAGCGATTTTTGCTATCACCAGCCATTCGTTCACTCGTCCTTTGAATAAGCACTTGAGTGCCATACTGTGCATATAATCTATCAAGATGTCCTTGGTAGAAGAGTGTTTATGTCTTGGCTATTTCAAGGTAAAAGTTACTTAGTTTTAAAAATGTTTTTAAAGCCTTTTTAATAGTTCAACATCCCATAGCTTCTCAGAGTTGGCTCTTAAAATAGATCTAACTGCCTCCCCAGTTTAGTTTTTAGTTCCCGAAGTTGAAATTATTCCTTAATATTCAAGTCGAAGAAAATCACTAAATCTTCCTTAACAACACATGACTTTTCACCCAAGGCATGTATTTTATTTATATTTTGAACTTAAGTATTTGCTAGAAAGAAGCATTTAAAAATGCAGTAGTCCAGTCCACTATGTTTCCTGGCAGCCACTATAATTATGGGTTTATTTAAATGAGCAACATCGATAATATCACTGAGCAGTATTATCAGATCACAGGCTGCTCTAAGACACTGTCTTTATGTCCTTTTGATAGCAGCAACAAAAAGCATTTCACTGATCTATGTATGCATTGCACATCATCTGTTCTCTTGTATAATCAGTTACTTTAAATGGATTTTATGCTCCTATGTTGATTCTCAGCTATATCTTTGGGTTGAATTAAACCCAGATGTTATAAGATAATAGGCAGGAAAGTCATGATTGATTTTATCCATGTTTAGTCTTGGTTTATCATTTCTGCTTTTTTCATTTGTCACTTGTCAAGAACTCTGAACATTCCAGAAGAATAATCATTTGGGTAAGTTGGCCTTCTTTCAAAAGAAAACACAGTATAGGGCAATTATATTTATAAAGTCAATTGTCAGTCCTTAAGAGTGACAGATGCTTATTTCGGATAAGCTGTCATGGGAAAGATGCCTTACCTTTTACATATGGGTTTCTCGAACATACAGCATGTGGAGAAAGCGGTCACTTTGCACTCACTGGCATACTTTTCAGTGTAACCCATCTGACTCATCCTGGGTGACTGGTTGCCTTGAGGGAAAGCAGCTCTGAAGCTTTCAGTCTTGCATCTGAACTGATTTGATCCCAGGAAATTGTTCTGCCATGATTATTCTATTGTCAGCCTGGTCTGTAAACTGGTTCAGTGAGCCTGCCCATAGGGAGACAGTTAGAGAGAAGAGTGGTTAGGGGAATTGATTGATTGAGAACCGTCTGGGGATTCTACTTAATTAGAGGAAATTGAGAAGGGTCCATGTCATCAGACAGAAGCCTAATCCATGGTGCTGAGAGTTTCTAGATTGAGCTTTTCAGAACATTACAAATTGTTAAACAATCATTTCCCGGAATACTTCTGATATAATTATTTTTATCATTTAGCATTGCTAATGATAGCAAAGAAGTAGTTTTAAAGTGATTGCCAGAGTTAGGGTAGTATCACAATTATCACAGCAGGCATTGTAATTTCCACTTTAGAAGCCTTAAAAATTAATGCAGCATATCGCAGTTAGAGCAATGGTTAATCAAGGAAGAAAGGGTAACATTTCACTGCAAATTCAAGTGTCCAGTAAATCTGTGATGTGGAAATAACATTGTAAATAATTTTGTAAAAAAGCTCTTCTTTTTTTACATTTTACTGAATAATACCTCCAATGAGTATTTAATTCTTTAAAAAATCCCAAAGCCACCTTAAGGCATAAGTAATACAGCCTACTCTTTTTTTGTTGTTGTTTTTTAGGACTAATTATTTTCAAAAGTGACTCCAGGGTATACTTGGAAGTGTATATTAAAATAAAAATGATACTGCTTTACAAATAAAACACATTATGGTTTAAAGAATAAATTAATTGTTTAATAAGTAGCCTTGTGGAGCCATTTTATGTGATCAACAGATATAATCTTGGCAGTTTTAAAATAAATCTGTGCCTACTTCCATTTTTTTTTTTCCCCCAAAATAATTTATTTTCTGCTTCAGGATTTCCCAGTTAAAATTACATTGGAAGACCAAAGGCTTTCATCCTCTTAAATTGCCCTGATTTATTAATTAATTTTTTTTTTTTTTTGATTTTTACCTTTTTGAAAGCATCGTAAGATTATCAGATACATATCATATTACAAAACTACTTCATTACTAAAGGATATGGAACATCAAACAAATGACATATCATTGCAGGAAAACCCAGAAAGATCAGATAGTATGCTTTCCCTAGAAGTCAGCATGAATGTTTATATCCGGGAACCATGACGTTCTCTAGGGATATGTATTAGGCTGTCGGAAAAGTCATGACGCATTTTACAACAAAAAAACAGAAAAATATGTCATGACTTTTCCGACAACCCAATATATGAACACATATCGGAAGACCTAAAATTCTGTAGATACACATAATCTATTTATAAATTGTGATGTTTTTGTCTTTATTTTTAAAAATTAATTTATTTTGAAATTATAGTTGACATTCAGTACGATATTAGTGTCAGGTGTACAACGTATACAATGGAACATTAGTCTACGATAATAAAGAATTAAACCTTTGTTTTTCTTTTACAGTGCTGTTTGAAGTCATTGGTTTTTTTGTATTTGCTTTGAAAATGGTATAAAGGAAAAAAAAACAGTTGGATTCTGTTTATAGTGTATGCTTTCTGAATGTTTCCAAATTCATGTTCCTCTTTAACATGGATAATGGGAATGCCACTTAGGTTCTGTGTGTGTGTGTGTGTGTGTGTGTGTGTGTGTGTGTGTGTGTGTGTCTGTGTTCTGAATTGGCAGAACACTTGGCTTGCCCATGTATTGAGCTTTTTGTTTGATAGTCTCTTACTTCAGAAATCTTAAGTTGTAACCTTTTCCTTCGGTGTATTGCCTTCATGCTGAGGGAAAAAAGAGCTATATGTAATATAATCTGTCTTTTAAAATCTGAATTTAAATGGTTAAAAATAAGAAGTTTTACAGCGTATACTTTTTAAATATATGTATGCAGTCTTATCAAATGTAATTTAAGACTAGCTAGATCACTTATTAGTATAATCCAGCAATTTATCTGTGTGTTTACTCACATGCAGAAAAATAAATTTATTTTCCTTTTAAAATTTCCTTGTCTACCTTTTAGTTAATTAAAAAAAACTGTGTATGCTTTGTGGTCAGGCATTTGAGGACTGATTCCTGTTCCTGTATCTGTCATGATTTTGTTTATTATAATTATTAGTTTTTGTCATGGTTTTAGATGGCCCCATTCTTCTGGCTCCACACAGCCATTTTAATCCTTCTTTCATAATCTTCCCTCAGCTCTTCCGCTTTGAAAGTTGGGTTTGCTGGGTGAGAACCTTCTCTTCCCATTGTTCCTGAGTGCTACTTATTTTTCCAGTATGCCTCCACATTTCTCAAGGATTTTCACACCTGGATTTCCCTTCAATCTGTTTCGTGGCATATAATTCTTGCCATCATCTTTGGTGACCCTGAAGTCCAAGTCAGCAATCTGTTGAACTCTGTACCTTTATACTTTACCAGTTTCCTATTGTACAGTGACATTCAAACCACCTAGCAGCTAAGTTCTGGATCTGAAATTTGTTATCTCTAATTTCTCTATGTTTGTCTTTAGTTCCAAAATTTCAGTCTCTGATATAATAGATTTTTTTAAATTCCCTGTTCCTTTTTTGACTGTTACCATCTGATTTTACTCTTCCCACATTCCTCTGTCCAGCCACATCCTGGAGTCAGTATTTTCCTGTCAGATTGGACTTCATGGAAAGCTACTCTGATGACACACTCACTCCTATCTTCAGTTTCTTCCTTCTACCTCACACATTTTACTTATCTTCAATCTGGAATCAACCCAGCTCTCCACTTTTTCCATTTCTGCTCCTGAATAGTACCAGCAAAACTTACAGAGAAATGTCAGCTGGCTCCTATAGTGGTCTTGGTTGCCTCCCTTTCCCCATTCCATTCCATTCCAAAAGTATTGTAGACCAACTACTGATCAATGGAGAATAAGCTATGAAGTGTGTGTGGAGAAGCTTCTGGTAAACATGTACTCACTCTTACAAAAGATACACAGGAAGTGAGCTTTCTTCCTTCTCTGGGTACTGTTGTGTTTGGCTGTGCTGCCTGGAATGGCTGACGTTGTCTTGCTATGGTCCAGAGAATGAAGCCTCACCCAGAGGAGGGTATATCTGAGAGAAATGCAGAGCGGTGTGCCCAGAGCTTAGACATAGGATGTCTGGAGCAGTTCTGCCTGGAATGATAATAAATTACCTGGCAGTTTAAGCCAACTTGAATTGAAGTTTTCTCTTACTCTCAGCAGAAGAAATTCAGGCTGATGTGAAACATCATTTCTAGGAATAAGAAGCTTTTAGTAAAAGACCCTAAACATAGGATTCACTAAGTGGGGAAGTGGCTGGCGATAGGGAGGATCATACATTTCTAGAAGGGAAATTGGTAAACCTTACTACACTATTGGAAGTAATTGGTTAAACCATCAAATTTTATACTTTGGGGCATTGATGCTGTGCCTCAGAGTGTGATATTCAGTGACCAATAGGAAAACTTTAGGGTGCTGGAGCATGTCGTATAGTTATGGCAGCCTTCAGAAAGGTCCTACAAGAGAAAAGACAAGTAATGGTTTGAAATCTGCCTGTCTAAAAGCGGAGAGCAAGATTTTTTGGTGTAGGGAGACTGAAAATTTGCAATCTGTAATCCAAATTTATTGAGTCTGATAATTTGGAGTCTTTTAGGGTTGGAAATCCAAATTAGCCACGCTGAACTTAGTCAAAGAAAGCGAGGAAGGTAGGGAATTTAGCAGAAATAAATATGAGGTAAAACAGCCAGTCTAATTTCTCAGGCCCTTTTCAAGTACTTCTACTGAAGCATTCCTGGCCGGACAGAGGGAAGTCCATTGTTTTGAGTTCCCTCAAGATAAAAGCTATTCAACTGAGGGCTGCTGGGAATGTCTAGGGTATAGGTGGTGGTTAAGACACTGACATTTTCAGACTCAGAGACAATGTCTAGACAAAATCTTGGGCTGTGGCTACTAGCCAAGCAATTAACCAAAAGCAAATGGACAGAACTTAGTTTTTTGTATCCATATTGTCAAAGGAATTCTAAACTTGACCAACATAGTATGTGACTGTCACTTTTGTCATGAATTGATGTGCTACCTGAAACACTGAAGCTGGAGGCAAAACATGGAGAATTGTAGAGTAGCTGAGCCTGGGCTTTTGAGGGACTCTTCTTCAATGATTCAATCTTTGGTCCTTCTGTTACGTGACAGAAATAAATATCCTTGCTGTTTCAACCAACTTTAGGAAGACATTATATAGTATTTTAAACCAAAGATATTTTACCTGCTAGAGTTTCATCCTGAAAATATGATTTTTATCTTCAGAGCTGCGTGGAAATCTCTAAACTCATGGCCAGGGAGCTATGTTTTCTGTTTTAAAAATTAATGACGACATTTAAGCCTCCTCCCCTTATTCTCAGGCCCCGTCCACTTTACCCTTAGAGTCCCAACCTGATTCTATCAGTTTTTGTCTTCTCCAGTGTGGTAAGTAGAGTGACCTCCCAAAGATATCTCACCCTAATTTCTGGAACCTATGAATATGATGAGATATCATTCTCATGATTATGTTAGATTGTGTCATAGTTGACCTTAAGATAAGGAGATTATCTGGACGGGCCTAAACTAATCTCAGGAGCCCTTAAAAGCAAATAGATTTTTCTGGCTGTTGGGAAAAAGGGAAGTTAGAGGGATTCAAGACTTGGGATTCAAAGATTCATTGTGGTGTTCATAGCTTCACAGACAGAGGAGTCCATGTGCCAACGAGTGAGGGTGGCCTTTAGAAGCTTGGAACAACGCCTGGCCCAAAGCCAGCAAGTAATCAGGGACCCAAGTCCTAAGTTCACAGAACTCAATTTTGCCAACAACACGAATGAACTTGGAAGTGGATTCTTTCCCAAAGCCTCAGATAAGAGCTCATGTCAGCTGACACTTTGATTTTAACCTTAGGAGACCCTAAGCAGAATCCTTGCCTGGAATCATGACCTGTGGAAACAGATAATAATGGGTATTGTTTTTAGCCATTAAGTTTGTTGGAATTTGTTACACTGCAATAGAAAAATACTACATCTACCCTTAGGCTTATCTATATTTCTTGCCATTTTTCCTGCACATTGTTTCCAAAGTAAACTTATTTATCTGTGTTCCAGAGCCTTGTCAATCTAGGGGCATTGATTTATCAGTTATCGCCTCTCCTCCCACTTTTGATCACTCTCTTGCATTAATACCTCTCTGAGATCCTGGTTTCTCTTTGAACTTAAATTCCATCCCCCCTTTTTGTTTTCCCTTTCCCACTAGTCTTCACCACCCTATGATGTAGCTATTATTATTATCTTTATAAAGATAATTTTCGTAAGGCCATAGAACTACTTATGAGTGGACTGAGAATCAAATTCATTTCTCTCCGGTCATAGCTCAACTGCTTAATCACACTCCTTTTATTATTTCTCGTGTTAACGTCATGCTGTTTATCCCTGTTTGAACTGAGAGGGATTTGAAGAAACTTTTTTTTGTGTGGTTGACTCATTGCATTTTATGATGAGTTGTTTCACACTGAAATATTAAAATGCAAAGTGTAAAAATGCCTCATAAGTATTTGTATCAAATTCTGAAATAAGAATGTTAATTTTTTTTCCCGGGTTCGAGTCATGATGGGCATCAGTAACCAGGTACAGAGGTTGTCCTTGGTGCCAGTATTGTGGTCGGTGGCTTTTTCAACTTTTTTTTGCAGCTGGCTTTTTCATTTGGATTGATGGGTTTTGAGGATTAGAGGATTAGTTCTGGGTTTCCATCCCTGAATGTAAACCCTAACCCCTAAAGAGGCTGGCAGGGGTTGATGCCTGCCTGGTCTCTCAGCTTTTCTCTTGAGCCCCTTCCAAACCTCTTCTAATCTTAAATTAATCTCCTCTCTACCACTGTGGGGCTGCAACATCCCCAGTTATATACTGATGTGTTTCTTGTCACTACTGACATTATTAATAATGACTGATTGTATCATAACCTTTCTTAGATTGTATTTGCATGCTTCCCTATATTTTCCATATCTGTGTTGAGGTTTCTCCTTTTTAAAAGTGTGGCATTGAAGTGCAAATCATTGTTATTTTAAGTAAATTACATTATTTCAACCTCTGGTAAATTGTAATACGAGTCTTTTTCATTTCCAGTTTTTTTGCTCAAGTTTATCTTACATTTAAATAATTACGTATGATCAAGAATTGATATATTTTGGTGATGCAAATCTGAAACATATATTTCAGTGTGGTACTGCAGGGTAATTGTATTTCCCTTCCTCTTTTCTACGCTAAAAATATTTTTTCTTTAAAAAATGAAAAAAATGCAAAGTATTATTTAATGAATTCTTGTGGATGAAACTTGATTTTGTTTTCAGGCAGCATCTATGGTGAATTTGACAGTAATTTTTTTGTTTTATATTCTTCACTTGGTAGATTCTCAAAGAAAAGGATGAATTGAAAAGCCAGCTTTATGCAGCATTACAACAAATCGAGAGTCTTCGGAAGGAACTGCACGACGTGATCACGAAGCGCGCGCGCCAAGAGGAGGAGCTTCACTGCAAGGAGCAGAAACTGAGCGACGCTCAGGCTCACCAAGCTGACCTTGAACTAGAAATCAAGGATTCCCAGCACACCATCCAGAGGCTAGAAAGTGAACTGAAAAAGCAGAATAAAATTCAAAGCCAGATAAAACTTGAGAAAGCTCACCTGGAGGATGAGGTGGCCGAGCTGAGGAAGAGCCAGGCCAAGGACAAAGCTCAGCTCCTCGAGATGCAGGAGGCCGTCAAGGACTTGAGTGCCATCCGGGCAGACCTCGCCAACAAATTGGCGGAGGAACAGAGAGCCGGGAAAGAGGCGCTCAAGAACCTTTCTGCCCTCCAGACACGGGCCGAATCCAGAGATGAAGAGACGGCTACAATCATTACACAGTTAAAGCTGGAGCGCGATGTTCACCAGAGGGAGCTGGAGGATCTCACCTCGTCACTGCAGAGCGTGAAAACCAAACATGAACAGAATATCCAGGAGCTGATGAAGCACTTCAAGAAAGAAAAGAGCGAGGCAGAGAATCATATTAGGACACTGAAGGTACCTGTGCTGAATTATCCTGGTTATATTGGAGGAGTTCTTTGGGTGGCTCAGGAAGTTAATAAAGCGTAAACTTTTAGAGATCATTCTGTACTCCCCAGCACTGAAGGGAAGATAAAACCAACAATAAAGAAGCTTCTCCGTGCCTGTTCGGCCAGGTTGAAATGAGTTATAGCAGCCACCTGGGAGCACCTATTGCAGAGCGCCGAAGCCTTTGAAAAAGAACCTTTAGCTATTTGGGGCACTCAGGGAAGGCAGAGGTGGCAGTAAGTTGTGGACCTGAAATGTGCCCTCATTCCACATTTACGACCTCCTAAAATATAAACGGCAAAGACTTGTCAAGGCCATGGAAGCTATAACCACAGTCCTTATTAGTATGGTAACTAAAGCAGATCCGCTTATGGGCTGTGTCAACCCAAAGCTTTTAGATTTACCCTTTCTTTCCCAAATCAAAATTGCCTGGGTAAATGCAAAATTGAGATCCTTCATTTGGGGAAATGTTTCTAAGGCCTAACGGTATTAACATTATCACCATGCAGGGGAATCATTTCCTAACATGATTGTCAGGGGTATGATACATCTATTCCTTCTTTATGCTTCATTTTTTTTTCCTCCAAAGCAGTTAACATCATATAGGTCCCATAATATTTATTTTTAAATCCCGCTTTATTAGAATGAACATGCCATGAGGACTGGGATTTGCATCTGTTATGTTTACAGCTGTAGCCCCAGTGCCTAGATCAGTTCCTGAAACGTTGGTAATATCTGTTGAATAGATGAATAAATGGGTAAATATTCAAAGGTTAATTATAATTTTTCAAAATTCCTTGAAATGCAACTACAAAAAAATGCTTATGGTGGAAAATGAAATTACATTGAAATAGCTAACATTTGTAGAATGCTTTTAGCTACTTTATGAATTCTTACCCAGTCCTGTGTAACTTACGGGCAATAGTGGATTTGGGGTCATTAATTGGGGTGGGAGAAGCAGAATGGAGGTTGGAAGAGTAGGTAAAAGGCCTTAACTATTGGGTCTTCAGAAATGTCATGACGTATTTTGTCTATGTTTTCCAAAGGTCATTTATTTATATAAAGAACAAAGATCAATCAGTGATACATTGCCCATTTTGTTCGATCACCTTTTGCCAACTTTCAGTGAGCTTCATAATTCCTCATTCATAGATGGACCTGTCTTTATTTGTGAAAAACTGAACGAGGTACTGATTTAAGCCTCATCTGAATTGAACATTATACCACCCAAGGAGTTTTGAAGAGAGTGAAACAAGTGAAAGTCTGACAGCGCAAGGCGAGTATGGTGGGTGTGGCAACACGTCCCATCCAAGCTCCAATAATTTTTGACAGATGATCAAATTTGTGTGTGGTCTCAAGTTGTCAAGATGGAGCACAACTCCTGTACAATTAACAAGCTTTGTACATTTCTGGATAATGGATTCATTCACACTGTCCAGTTGCCGACAGTACACATTCAAATTGATTGTTTGTGTCCTTGGTAGGAATTCAAAAACCACAACACCTTTAAAATCCCACCACACTGAGAGCATAACATTCCTCTGATGAATGTCTGCTTTCGATGTCATTTGAGGCGAATCATCACATCGGGACCAAGACCGTTTGCACGCCACATTGTTGTAAACAATCCACTTCTCATCACCAGTTATCAGTTGCTTCAAAAGATCATTTTTCTCACGTTTAATGAGCATATTGCAGTTGTTTATATGTGCCATCAAATGAACTTCTTTGAGTTTATGCAGAACCCAAATATTGAGCTTGCTTACGTATCCCAGCTTCTTCAGGTGGTCATGAACACTTGAATGATGGATGTTCAATGTTTCTGCAATCTCTCGAGCCATGTAACATGGATTTGACTCGATCAATGCCTTTATTTTGTTGTCATTAACCTCGGTGGGCCTCCCTGACCGAGGAGTGTCGTTGAGATCAAAATCACCAGCATGGAATTTCGTGGACCATCATTGGCACTGGCATTCTTGTAGAGCCTTGTCACTGTAAACTTTATGCAACTTTTCATAAGCTTGACGCGTGTTCTTCCCTTTATGGAAGTAAAACAGTAAAATATGGCAAAAATGCACAGTTTGGTCCTCCATTTTCAACTTGTTGTAAAATCAAAACTCAACCAAATCGCTCATTTTTTTTTTTTTTTTAGAATGAAGCTAGAACTGTCAGCTGTCAAATGACCTAGCAATAACATAGTTGCAAATGGCTCTAGTGCTTCCAAAAATGAACTAGTGCCATCTGTTGCAAACATGCGTCATGACTTTTCCGAAGACCCAATATATTTCATTGAACCAGAAAACATCAGTTGTAAGATGAATTATTGTTCTGTGTTACTAAGAAAAAAAAATACTGCATATGAAAATATGACTTGCTATTAAATGTAAGACAATATCAATATCCCAAGATAGAAATTGGTAAAATGTGAAAAAAAGAAGTCTTAATATTGATTAAATATGGCATAACAGTCCTTCAGAGTTGATGAGGACATAAAAGTAGAATCAGAGATATGGAGAAGAGCCATCTTAAGGAAAATAAAATATAGATCATATGTAGATTGATTAGATGTGACAATAATAATAGAAAACATTGTTTAGCACTTAGTTTGTGCTGGTCGTTACTCTTAAGACCTTTACATATGTTAATAATAATTTAATACTAACATTCCTATAGATTGTATGGTATTATTTTCTCTCTGATGAGAAACTTGAGACATGGGAAGTTAAGTAACTTGCCCAAGGTGTTATGGCTGGAGAGTAGTAGAGACGAGATTTGAATCCAGGGAGACAAGCAAGTGTCTGTGTTCTTGATGCACTGCTAGACTGCAGAAGGTTTCTAATCAAGGATGACTAGGTGTAGACTTGGGGGACAAGGTGGGTGATGAGGCTATTTGTCAAGATAAATAATACACAATGGCAGATTTGCAGAGAACAGTGTCCAATTCATTTTTATAGCATGTTGAATTATGTGGAAGGGACCTTACCTCTAACCATGAACGTCTAGGTAGACCAGTTTTCTCGTTAGTACACAATGGGTTAGCTGTTGGAGAGGAAGGTGAGATTAAAGTTAAATATTTGCAGCCCGTACACAACCCATTGATGGTAGTTGAAATCATGGAATTTTGATGAGATCTTGCAGAGAGAAAGAAGAGGATAAAACTCTAGAACATTAATGTTTAAGGGAAGAATTGAGAAAGATGTTTAGCCAAAAAGAATAAATGACCATGTGAGTGACAGGAGGAGAACCAGAAGAGAATGGCATCTTGGAAACCCAGGTAGGACAGAGATTGGTGCAGGAGGTCCATGGGGAGATGTGAGGGGATTGGATCAAAAACAGAGTCGATAGCAGTCAGCAGGAGACAGGGCTTGTCTTCCTCTGAAGGTTTTGAAAGAAACCAGTAAGGTTGGGTAAGTTGATAGAGATAGTCTGGGGTTACGGATGTGATTCTTGACTGATAGTCTCTTCCTCCTCCTGAAGTAGAGTTGAGCAGCAGTACAGGAAATAATGAATGAGTGGTGAAGATGTAAACTGCCGTGAAGGCTGGGGAAACTGTGTGAGACTAGTGTGGAAGCATGTAATGCACTTATGCAGCTGACACTGTAGAAGATGTATCGTGGGCAAAGCAATGAGAGCGTGGAGGGGTGAGGATCGACGATCATAGGGTGCTTATTCGGTCAGGAAGCCTTGGCGTTCAGATTTTCAGAGTTAAGGTCCAAGGTGGGGTAATGCAATTGGTTGCTGTTGTGGAATGTGGGTGAAGGTGGTTCGATTCGAACGGGTTAAATAACTTTGATATTAGTGTGTTGGATAGATATTTGAATATTTATGACTCTATTGTGACGGCATTAATTGATCACATGCCAAAACCCTCAATGAAGAGGATGACTGGTCAGGCAACTGTTGCCAGCGAGGAAGGGAGAGTTGATGAGAAATAATGTGAATCTCAGAGGAAGGCAGGTTTTTGCATGAGAACAAGTATGTCATGATTTGTTAGGCCATGGCTCAACAAATGGTTCTTTCAAGGAGCTTGCAGTTTTTTTTTTGCAAGTGTTGTTGAACCTACACCCTCCTTTCCTTCTCACTACTGCTGACCTATTGTGCTTCCAGCTCTTGTTACCATTATTTAGGTTGTGTGATAAACACACATGTCAGCAGGAGTTCATGATAATTTAATCAATTATCACAGATTTGAGATCATCTCTATAGGAACATCATTCTGACATTGTGATGTGCTGTCTTGAGTGAGAGATGAGGTCACAAGTTACAGCCTGCTTGACAGAAATCGCATTTGCTCCTGGATGCATTGGCATGTGGACAATAATCTATCATGTGTCATGTTCAAAACAGGTTGTGGGCTGCTAATTGGGACTCCCAGGACATGGCTCTAAGTAGCTTCCTCTTTCTACTCCCAACTCCTTCCTTTCAGCCTTCAGATATCACCTGATTTCCTTTCCCAAAACACAGACCTGTGTGTGCCATTTTCTGCTCAAAAACCTTCATTGATTATTTAGTGTCTGTGGAACAAAGTCTCAACTCTAGTTCAGCCCTCCTTGGTATGGTTCTCCTTGAGTTGTCCACATAAAGGTCCAATTAATTTTTCACCTCATGGATTCTCTGAGGTTGGGACATACCTCAGATGAGGTTGGGATAAATCTCTCCATCTTCTGTGTTTCCACAGGTCTTTGTTGGTACCTCTACGACAGAACATGTGGGCTGCCTTACATTAGGGTTTGGTGTGTAAGTCTCCGTAGGGGCAGACATCAGGCCTTAGCTGTTTTGTGTCCTCTTATTGTATCTAAAAGTGTTTGAGACATACAGGAGATACTCAGTGGATGTTGGGTTGAAATGTTTAGAAAGCTGGAGTCAGAGGATTTGCTCCTGAATTGCTCTGTGATCTTTCTGGTTTGGATTTCTCCCGGCAATAGGGGAAAATTGATTTCTTTGTCTTCTCTTTAGGAATTACTTTGTATTCCTGTATACTGAGATGATAAGCTTTAAGAAATTTCCTGTATGTAAAGAATGTATAATTTAGTAGATCTTCTGAAACTTTTAGACTTTTTTTTTTGTTGTTGTTAAATTTGGAAGACTGAAAGTTAGGAGGGTGTTGCAGCCACTCTCTCTTTTTTTTTTTAAAAAAATAAAGTTTATTGGAGTGACAATAGTTAGTAAAGTTACATAGATTTCAGGTGTACAATTCTGTAATACATCATCTATATATCACATTGTGTGCTCACCACCCAGAGTCAGTTCTCCTTCCATCACCATATATTTGATCCCTTTTATCCTCATCGACCACCCTCCCCTTACCCTCTGGTAACCACTAAACTGTTGTCTGTGTCTATGAGTTTTTATTTGTCTTATTTTTTTGGTTGCTTTCAGATTTACTCTTTAATGTGGTACAAAAGCAACACAAGAGTTTAAAAGCTGAACAGAGACTGTGAGAGCCTACCACTTTCCTTTTAAGCTGAATAAGTTACCCAAAAGGACCAACATTCATCTCATGCTATTTTATTGATATAAACCTATACTTTTTACTTATTTATATTAATTAAAAGGAGTTGATGACAATGGACAGCACAGAAGATTTAATATAATGAATTATATACAAGAGAGCTTTGGACAAGTAGCTCCTTAAATGTTACATTTCATGTCTTTCAATTTCAGCTTTACCTTAATTTATAACTTTTTCTGAGTCTAATTGAAGTGCTGATATGTTACCCATATTTTTTCACTGCACAAAATTATAGTTTTTCTTCATTTAAAACTACCCTTCTCATGCCTATTGTTAAATTTAAATGCAAAGTATTTTAATGAAATACTCTAGCTGCTGTTAACATTTGAAGGATGTTGGGTTATCACCCCATTATGATTTCACCAGAAATCATTTTTTTTTTTTTTTTTTTTTTTTTTTTTTTAGCTGAGCCATCCTGCCACCTGTTGGCAGCTCAACGGCAACTCAGCTCGGGCTGGCCTCGAACAGCTGTTGCTCAGAGCTCAGCTCGCACTCTTGAGCGAGCTCTTAACCAACTGAGCCACTCGGTCGGCCCTTCACCAGAAATCATTTTGTAAAGCCTTTTATTGGCTTCAAAAACCAAAGATTGGAGTTCCCTACTTTTGCCACAAGCTAGCTATATGAGCTTGGTCAAGTTACTTAACCTTTTTTGCACCTAATCAATAAAATGGGAATAGTAGTGTATTTCCCACAGAGTTTTTGTGAGGGCGATATCACTTTGTAAACCCTACAATGAAATGTAAATGTAATGATAAAACCACAACAAGAAGAAAGTCCCTAGTTAAACTTAGGCACTGGTGTGCTGGTCAGTGTTTTAAAATGGGCTCTCTGGGAATTGGAAGGGTGGGGTGCGGGGAGCAGACCCTGATTTGTAACATTTTCCAAGTTCAGTGGTGTAGATACCTTCATTTGGCTGGTTTCCAGCTATCAAACAAGACCTCACTGGGCAGGAGCGGCATTGGGAAGAGAGGAGCACAGTTGGCCCTTGAGAGTCTCTGCTAGCCAACTCAGCACAGCGCTGGCTTTAGGGGAACCTTCTATTCTTGCACTTTTTATAAGACTTACAGAAAAGCCAAGGCACTCTGCTGTGGCTTAAAATCTTAAAAGTTTTACCCATGAGAGACTTTATTTTGCAAATTTATTTATTTATTTTATTTTATTTTTTTAAATAGATTTATTGGGGAATTGGGAGCGGGGAACAGCGTTGGGAAATCAGGGAAGGGGAACAGACAAGTTGCTGTCCTTTTGTTCTTCAGTCTAGTTGTGGAGGACGTTGCTTCACTGGCCTGTGTTGGTATCATCATTGTGCTCTTCCCGGATGAGGCAGATGGGTCGCCGGCCACTGGGCGGCCGCTCACAGCGGCTCTAGGCAGCTGACAAAAATGCACACCAGGTGCTGGCCAGCCCCACTGTCACCGGGGACTCACGGCAGCCCAGCTCCAGGTCAAGCTGTTGTTCATCATCTTAGCTGTAGAGGGTGCAGTGTCACTGGCCCTCATGTGGGATCCGAATCAAGGCCCTGACACTCTGAGCTGGCGTCCCAAGCCAGCTCTTAACCAAAGCACCTCTCAGCTGGCCCATATTTTTGGGTTTTGAATACGGTATTCCTCGTAAAAAAAATCAGTTCCTTTGTTAACTCCAAGTAGCATCAAGTCTTAGGTGAATTTTGTGGGGTGAATAAAATATAGATTTGGTCTAGAAAGTCATAAAACTTTTTTCTTTCATGAAATGACTTCCCGTGATTGTGTTCCTACACACCTGATTAGGCACATATAATAAACTTCGAAAAGTAACGGATACATTTTAGGCATCAAAACCTATTTTAAATAGAGTATATATGGGCCGGCCGAGTGGTGCGGTGGTTAAGCGCTGGCTTGGGAAGCCAGAGGCTCCAGTTTGGGTCCCACATATGAGGGCCAGTGACACTGCCCTCAATAAATAAATAAATTAAATAAATAAATAAATAAATAAATAAGTATATATAGTTGCTTATAGGCTGTTCGTAACTGGTAGGTGTGACCGGTTAACGCTGCAGGTTCACCTGGCTGTTTTTGAAAACTTTATGATAGATGTACCTTTTGAAAATCAGTATGGCACAGTAGCTGAAAGCGTGGGCATTGGGAGAATTCTTGGGTTCAAATCCTGGCTCTGCATTTACTCATTATGTACCCTTGGGGCGGTTATTTGTGTCTCTGTGCTTCAGTTGTGAAGATGAAATGAGGAAAGACTATACAAAAAGATCTTAGAGGAATTCCTGACATATAGTGTTTGTATTGTTATTTTATTTTAAAAGTTTTAAGTTTAGTTACCTGGCAAATCTTTATTAAATCCCATACACAGAATAGATTGTTCCTAACTTTTTAAAAACTGATCCTGATTCTATTCCAATTAAAGATTAAAAAAACATTGCCCTGTTGGTACTGAAATAATCACAGATAAATGCTTTTTCATATCAAGTTATTTGTAGTTTCGTGGCTGTGACAATTAATAATCTTTTTAGTCCCATCAGACTGGTATCAATAATTACAATATACAGAAAGTATGCAATTCTTTCACAAAAGCCAGGAGGTAGGTTGAAAAGGAATGTTGCTAAGCTGCTTTTATAGATTAGGAAACTGATCAGTCAGTAACATCTCCTAGCACTTCCCTTGTGGGACACCCCCTAATAATTCCTTCCCTTTACAGTTAGTGTCCCTTTTTTGCTTGCCACAGCGCCTCACCACCACCTTTATTAAGCATTTCTCATTAATTGCTGTAGAAATTGATTTTTGCATCTGTCCCTTTTACTGTTCATATCTGTTATCTTGAGCACCTAGCACAGTAAGTACCCTTCACTTAGTAAATGCTCAGTGAACGCTAAGGAGCGATTGGATAAATGCAGGGCGTTTCTTTCATATGTTTATATATAGATTCTTAGAGCAAAATCTACCAATATAATGTGTGATATTTTGGTGTACAGTTTGGCAGTGGCTAGTGGATTTTCTCTTTCTTGATTCTCTTTTTCTCAGGCAGAAGGCTTAGAAGATAAAAATATGGCTAAAGCCCACCTTTGTCAGCTAGAGAAGTTGAAATCACAGTGTGACCGGCTGACAGAGGAGTTAACCCAGAATGAAAATGAGAACAAAAGTCTGAAGCTAAAATATCAGAGTCTGAAAGACCAACTAGAAGAAAAGGTAACAATTTGAATGGATTCAATTAAAAAGACTTGAGTTTCTTCTAGAACATAATTTATGTATTAATAAAATCTAATTGTGGTCTTCCATAGCAAAGTTGTATCGGTGCCAGAAAAAATGATAGAAGTTTATTAGAATGTTGTGGTTTTTCTTCTTTCAACTAACCAGTGACCTTCCAACACATTCGATTTCAAATTTCTTCTGGATCTTAAAATGAGAGTTTAGAGGCAAGGTGGCAAAGAAAGGAATGATGGTTTGTTGAGTTTCTATCCTTATGTCAGGTATTCATGCCAGGCTGATTTACATATGTGTACTAGTTTAATTCTCACAGCTCTTTGGTAAAATTCTATTGGACCTCTTTAATCTATAAGGGAATGGAGGCTTAAAATAAAATAGATAATAGTTAAGTGCTCACCATGTGCTAGGCATTTTTAATGCTCATAGTAATTTTATGAAATCGATATCTTATACTCATTTACAGTTGCAGAGACAGAAGCTTGGGGGGATAGGTAACCTTGGAACAGCCCCAGCAAGCTTATTGCTTTCCTGTTAGTAGACGTGTAAATTTATTTTGAGCGTCTACTATATATCACACATTGGGTATTATCCTAGAGACTTTTAGAAAGTCACTACTTTTTTTGGCAAAAAAGTCAACTAAGAATAGAAGACAGAATATTTAAATTTTCTTTCTGTTTCTTCCCCCACTTCCTAAAAGGATTTGTAGATGAGTGTAATAGAAGTCAAATATTTAAAAAGACCATTAAAGTATGGATACTAGAAGAAGGCAAATAGACTGGAAATCAAATGGATCCTATACTTAATAAAGGTTACTAAAAATCAGTGATGAAGGAACTGTCATGGGGTGGGGTGTCATAACACTAAAATTCACTATATTATGTGTATGTGTGTGTGTGTGTGTGTGTGTATACACACACGTATACTTTCTAGTAATTGCTAAATTCAAGGAAATAAAATATAAATTTGTTTGAAGTTTATAATTAAAAGTGCTTAAGTTGCTAAATTTAATTCTGCAGCCTTGACAGCTACTGCAGTTTAGTTCTTATGTCATGCTTTGTTCTGATGATGTCTAATGTTCATACCTATTTAATGTATTTAATGCCAGGGTGTCGTTGCTGTGGAGATAATGCTAACTTTTCCATAACTGAAATTTTAACCTGAGGATGTGTTGACATGTTTTATATTTACTTATTTGCATTTAAGAGCAATGGTGACAAATTCAGTATGTTGAAAATGTCAAGTTTACTCTGTTCTGCCTAAAGTAAATGTTTCTTCACTGATTCTATGTGTGACGTTCCACATATGTATGCATTATCACACATATAAATGGAATGTTCCACTAGAACAGACTTTCAAGAGTTAATGATTATATGATTATATTGCATTGCTGTGTATTGAGCATCTAGGATATGGCAGGCATTTTGCTGAATGCCAAGAATGGGATGTAGATGAGATGTAGGTCTGTGATTGGATGCTCACAGTGGGGTCATTAAAAACAAAATCCCTTTTAATTGGTCAAATTCTATAGTAGAGTCCTGACATTCTGGGTGCTAATGTAGAGAAAAGATGTCTCTGAAGTTGGCAATGGTGAATAATCTTAACACAGATGCACACACACACACACACACACATAAATACATACAGCATACTCGTATATGCTTCCTTATTTTTATTTTTTTGGTTTACGTGATTGTTATGCACTTTTGATTTACTAAGCTGTTTGTGTTGTTCCGTTCCTTTGTATAATTAGCTAGGAATCAAAACTTCGTTGGGTTGAGCCATTTGAAGATAGGGCCTTTCTCTTTGGAAGGTAGTACAGCGTTAGTGGCCGTGGGCAGAACTTTGAGTGTAAATCATATTCTAGCTGTGTGACTGTAGGCAAGTTGCTGAAAACTCAAAGGCTTACTTTTATTACCCTTAAAACAAGTATAATGATACCTCTGTGATATAATTAAACGTGAAAAAATATATAAGCTGCTTGGCAGAGTATCTGATATCTAATAAGCTATCAGTTATTAGCTGCCATTATTTTGTTATTGTTGTTTCCAAATATATGCCAGTTAATGGCTCAAGCATGCAATCAGCCAGTCAACAAGTATTGATTGACTGCCGATGGTCTGCCTAGCATTGTGTTAGGTAGTTAAGGGTCAGGGAACTGGGAGTCAGAATTACTGCCGAACTATGCTGATTGGAAGTTTAGAGCCAGACTATGTTTAATCACTTGAGACAGATGGTCCACAAAGGAGATATCAACCTGAAAATGGTTCTATTCAGGAGATAGCCATCTGAAAATAGCTCAATAAGTGATACTGAAGCCACATATGTTAAGCAGACTAAACAGGTGGGCAGTTTTATGTTTGCTGTTTGAGGACAGGGACCAAATTCTTGTTTGTTTTTCCATCCTCAACACAAGGTACAGAGCTTGACACACAGTAGGTAATTTATAAATAAATTGTGGATAAAGAGTATGTGTGTATGTAAGTGTGTGAGTGTTTTTGTGTGTGTGTGTGTGTGTGTGTGTGTGTGTGTGTGTGTTGGCCAGACTAGGGGAAATAAAAACAAGAACATAAGAACGTATTTTCAGTGAAGAAAAGCCCTATGACTTGTAGCCCAAACCTAACTATCGAAGCAACACAATGAACTTGATAAATGAGGCTTTATGGATGGAAGGGGTCTCTAATGCTATTCCGCTGTCATCAGAAAGGTAGCCTTTCTTGTTTTCTATTTAAGCTGAGCCATCCTGCCATCTGTTGGCAGCTTAGTGGCAGCTCAGCTTGGGCTGGGCATCGAACTGCTGTTGCTCAGAACTCAGCCCGCACTCTTGAGCGAGCTCTTAACCAACTGAGCCACTCGGTAACCAACTGAGCCACTTGGTAACCAACTGAGCCACTCAGCCATCCCCGAAGCCTTTCTTGTTTACTTAACAAAGCAGCATTCTTGCACGCCCATCCTAACACTCATAAATACAGGATGCTACTTATGTCACTTATACACACTCCTCATTTTTCTAAACGTCTTGCTACTATTTTCACTGCCTATTTTGGTTTAGATCTGTGTTTCTTGTTGTGTTATTACTTAGTAAGCTAAGAAATGTTAAAACTGCCTCAAAATTCGTATACAGCATTAGCACCAGCAGCCTTAATCAGTGGTAGATGATTGCTGTTAGCATATACGCCCAGTATAGCTAACTTCAGCATATTATCCTCATATATTCAGTGGTGATATGTGGTAGTAAAATGCATTTTTTCTCAACATCTGATTTTGCTTTAGCATCAAATGTTATTTTTCCAATTTTATATGAAAAAGGGAACAAGTATTATGCAACCCACAGAATTTTTACATCTGCGTTTAAGAGTTTATTATGAGTTTCTTACTAGGGAAAAAGCTCTTGTGAAATGCTAGAGATAGAATTTTTCTCCCATCTGTAGTATCATTAAAATTTATTATACCTTTTGCTTAAAATTTTAAAGGAAAGTAGTTAATTTCTTCTTTTGTTCTTAAAGGATATTATTCATATTAAACTTTTTATTCTTCTGGCATTTACCTGGAAACTCAGAATGCTGTTTGTTCTATCAGAAATATATTTTTATTGGTTTCACTGGAATCCGTGAATCATCAAGAGTTAGTATACAATTAAGTGGCTTTGCTCAGCAAGTCATCAAAATTTACATAGTTAAGGTTTGAAATGTTTTATCTATACAGACCTATATCTGATTTAATTTTTAAAATAATTTTCAATAACATAGGTATGAGCTTGTTAATGATACTGGCCATCTTTCTAGAGCTTTCCAAGTAATTTTGTAGTACAAGTTTTGAAAGATTGTTTTTAATTTTGAACATGTTTGCATAATAATGTAGACAGACCTTGTGCCTAAATTAAGAAAATATTATTTTGTAGAATATTCTGTGTGTACTCTGTATATTGTCTTGGTCCTTACATTTTATAAATAGGAATGTTCTACGAAAAAAATATATACAGTACTTTAGGCAGATATATTTATAAGCTGTGTACTCTGAATTTACACATCATTGAATAGTTTTCAAAATCAAGTTTATTTGCCACTCAGTATTTCATCTGGTAAATGTAGCATTCTTTTGTTGGTGATAACACTATTTCTGTCTTTTCTATTTTAAAATTATAGATCAAGTAATTTTTATCCTGCATGACCTAGTGCTTTCATTTGTATTTGTTACTGTTTCAGTTCTAAGCAGAACTATGCGAATATGCTTCTTGCCACTAGGTACCCAAACCTGGAGAAAGCCCAGGGATATCTGCTCCCCTAACTTTATTTACTGTTCTCCTTTCATCTACGGTAATCATGCTGTTTGTGGGACCTTCCTCCGTTGTAGGACATGCTGTCCCATGGGTACACATGCCTTGTAGTTATAGCTAGCATGGCAATGTTGGAAGACTTACAGTTTCTGCTTTTTTTTGCCCTCCCCCCAAAAAAAATCTATGTGCTAGCTTTTGTTTTTAACAAGCATTGCCTCATAGTTTACAAGGTTGTACAAAGGTGTTACTTTCCAAAACATTTGGCACTATTGTCATTCTAAAGTGTAAAAGGGCTTTAAACAATACCAACTCCCAACACCTTCTTTTATAGATGAGGTAATTCTGGCTCAAAGAATTAATTGACTTGTCCAACTGCTCAGCTGTCCATTGGTAGAAATGGAAATAGGACTCAGCTTTACCAGTCTTGTTTTTTCCATTGTGTGAAAATCTGTTAGAACCATTTCCATCCAGTATACAGGTTACGTAGGTTACCTGGGAAACAGATGTCCCGTGTAACTCTTGCTTATTTCCATAGTTGTTCTAAATTCTCTTTAGAGGACTTCATTGTCTATTATTTGTTCTTTCAGAGTATGAGAATAACTACAGTGAAACAATTAGGAGACACTGTAACACCATCAATTGTGACACATCCAAGACTATAGCAGCTCATAGGTGCTCAAGTGTTGAATAGATCGGGATTCATAGAAATGTATTTTGGTTCCTTCCCATGAAGTGCTTTATTTAAATCATTTGTGAAGTGACACCTAGCAGTATATTTTAAAACTATGGCTATGGTGGATAAAAGCACTTAGGAAATAGTTTTCTTGTACCAAATGTGGATCTTTGAAAATGACAATGATATTCTCATTTGCAAGTGTACTTATGATGCCCCCTTTTTTTTTTTGAGGGCAGTGTCACTGGCCCTCACATGTGGGACCCGAACTGGGGCCACCGGCCTTCCAAGCCAGCGCCTGACCACCGCGCCACTCAGCCGGCCCATGATGCCCATTTTTACGGATGGTAGAAACTGAGGTTGAGAGTATAATATTGTGACTTGTGCAACATTGCATAACTTGTGGTGGAAACAGGATATGAACACAAATTCCTTTTATATTTCCCCTTTATTTAATGCTAGTAAAATGACTGACATTTTCATTGCATTCTAGTGTTGAATGTAAATTTAGGGTTATTGTATTCAACAGATTACAATATACTCTGATTTTTTTTTTAGCCTGACACAAATCTTGGAAGAGAAGTCATCAATGATTTTGTTAGAAAAGTCTAATTAAAACCTGCAATTGCCACATGAAAGATATCTGTGACAGGAAGAAATGAATCAGTGTTGTTTAATTTTGTGTTTCGGTTCTAATTTGACCATCTGTTTAGGATTTCTATTTTTCATGATGTGGAAAAATATATATGATTGTCAGATGTCGATTCTATAACGTATTTACTACTTTGCAAAATCAAAGTTCCACCTTTTTTACTAAAAACTCTGACAGTAGAAGACAGAATTCTCCGATTTCAAATTATTTCCAGAAGAACAAGAGAGAAGTAGAAGCAAATGAGCTGTTGACTTCTAACATTTACTTTTTTTTTTTTAATTTTAATTTTATTTTATTTTTAATTATTTTCAGGTGTACAACACAGTGCAATAGTTATACATTTTACCCCTCAAAGTGACAACCCCCCTCCCCCAATACACCACCCCACTCCCCCCCCATATCATATATATCTATTACTCTTCCTCTGACTCTTCCACAGTATAATCCACATCCCGTGACTATCTATATATATTCAATTACAGTAGGTATACCACCTCCGCTTTAGTAATACAGTGCAGTGATCACACCTCTACTCCATCCATGAAATGGTCTCCCTAACAAGACCTATGACCATCTGACATTCCACAGAATATTTACAACATTATTAATTATATTCCCCAAACTGTTTTTCCTATCCCAGTAGCAATATTGTAGTTGCCTATTTTTGCTGTCTAATCCCTTCCCCTTCTCCCTCATCCCCATTCCTCTCCAAATTAGCAACCCTGATTTTTCCTCTATATCTACGAGACAGTTTCTGTTTACTTTGCTCATTCATACAGTTTTTCATATTCCACATATGAGTGAGATCATATGGTATTTGTCCTTCTCTGACTGACTTATTTCACTCAACATTATAGTCTCTAGGTCCATCCATATCATTGCAAATGGCATGATTTCATTCTTCTTTATAGCGGAGTAATACTCCATTGTATAAATATACCACAGTTTCTTAATCCAGTCATCTACTGACGGGCATTTTGGTTGTTTCCAAGTCTTAGCTATTGTAAATTGTGCTGCTATGAACATCGGGGTGCATAACTTTTTTTGAATAAGTGTCTTGGTTTTTTCAGGATAAATACCTAGGAGTGGAATTGCTGGGTCAAACGGTAGCTCTATTTCCAGTTCTTTGAGATACCTCCATACTGACTTCCATAGTGGCTGCACCAATCTGCAGTCCCACCAACAGTGCAGCAGGGTCCCCTTTTCCCCACAGCCCCGCCAGCACTTGTTGTTTGTTGATTTGTTGATGATAGCCATTCTGACTGGAGTGAGGTGGTATCTCATGGTGGTTTTTATTTGCATTTCCCTAATGACCAGTGAGGTTGAACTTTTTTTCATATGCCTGTTGGCCATCTGTATGTCCTCTTTAGAGAAATGTCTCTTCATATCTTCTGCCCATTTTTTAATTGGGTTGTTTGTTTTTTTGGTGTTGAGTTTCATGAGTGTTTTATAAATTTTGGATATTAACCCCTTATCAGATATATCGTTGGCAAATACATTCTCCCATTCAGTAGGCTTCCTTTTTGTTTTATTAATGGTTTCCTTTGTTGCGAAAAAACTTTTAAGTCTGATATAATCCCATATGTTCATTTTTTCTTTTACTTCCCTTGCCCGTAGGGATGTATCAGTAAAAATATTGCTCCGGGTAATGTCTGCAAATGTACTCCCTATATTTTCATTTAGGATTTTTATGGTTTCAGGTCTTACATTTAAGTCTTTAATCCATTTTGAATTTGTTCTTGTATAAGGCGTAAGGAGATGATCCAGTTTCATTTTTTTGCATGTGTCAGTCCAATTTTCCCAGCACCATTTATTGAATAGACTATCTTTACTCCAGTGTAAATTCTTGCTTCCCTTGTCATAGATTAACTGTCCGTAAATGCTTGGATTTATTTCTGGGCTCTCTGTTCTGTTCCACTGATCGATGTGCCTGTTTTTATGCCAATACCAAACTGTCTTGATTACTGTGGCCTTGTAGTAGGTTTTGATGTCTGGTAGCGTGATCCCCCGACTTTGTTTTTATTCCTCAGAATTGCCGAGGCTATTCTGGGTCTTTTATGATTCCATATAAACTTTAGGATTATATTTTCTATTTCTGTGAAAAATGCCCTTGGTAGTTTGATAGGAATTGCATTGAATCTATATATTGCTTTAGGCAGTATGGACATTTGAACTATATTAATTCTTCCTATCCATGAGCATGGTAGGTGTTTCCATTTATTTGTATCTTCTATGATTTCTTTCTTCAGTGTCTTATAATTTTCTGAGTACAGATCTTTCACTTCTTTGGTTAAATTTATTCCTAGGTATTTTATAGTTCTTGACGCAATTGTAAATGGGACAGTTTTCTTAATTTCTCTTTCCATTAGTTTATTATTGGTATATGCAAATGCCACCGATTTCTGAACATTGATTTTATATCCTGCTACTTTACTGAATTCGTCTATCAGTTCCAATAGTTTTTTGATGGAGTCTTTGGGGTTCTCTATATACAGTATCATGTCATCTGCATATAATGACAATTTTACTTCTTCCTTGCCAATTTGGATCCCTTTTATTTCTTTATGTTGTCTGATTGCTGTGGCTAGAACTTCCAGCACTATGTTGAATAAAAGAGGAGAAAGTGGACAGCCTTGTCTTGTTCCTGATCTTAAGGGGAATGGTTTTAGCTTTTTCCCCATTGAGTATGATGTTAGCTGTAAGTTTATCATATATGGCTTTTATTATGTTGAGATATGATCCCTGTATTCCCACTTTGCTAAGGGTTTTTAACATAAATGGCTGTTGGATTTTGTCAAATGCTTTTTCTGCATCTATTGAAATGACCATGTGATCTTTATCCTTCATTTTGTTGATGTGGTGTATCACATTAATTGATTTACGGATGTTGAACCAGCCTTGCGCACTAGGGATGAATCCCACTTGATCATGATGTATGATCTTCTTAATATATTGCTGAATTCTGTTTGCTAATATTTTATTGAGAATTTTTGCATCTATATTCATCAGGGAGATTGGCCTGTAGTTTTCCTTTTTTGTGATGTCTTTATCTGGTTTTGGAATCAGGGTGATAGAGGCTTCATAAAAAGAGTTTGGGAGCCTTCCCTCCTTCTGGATTTTTTGGAATAGTTTGAGAAGAATAGGTGATAGTTCTTTTATGAATGTTTGATAAAATTCACTTGTGAAGCCGTCTGGTCCAGGGCTTTTGTTTTTTGGGAGCTTGTCAATTACTGATTCAATTTCCTTGGTAGTAATCAGGGTATTTAGATTTTCTGTTTCTTCTTGCGTTAGCTTTGGAAGGTTGTATGCTTCTAGAAAATTATCCATTTCTTCCAGATTGTCAAATTTGTTGGCATACAGTTGCTCATAGTAATTTCTTAGAATTTTTTGTATTTCTGTGATGTCTGTAGTCATTTCCCCTCTTTCATTCCTGATTTTGCTAATTTGAGTCCTCTCTCTTTTTTTTTTTTTGATGAGCCTGGCTAGAGGTTTGTCAATTTTGTTTATCTTCTCAAGAAACCAGCTCTTGGTTTCATTGATCTTTTGAATTGTTTTTCTGTTCTCTATGTTGTTTATTTCTGCTCTGGTCTTTATTATCTCCTTTCTTGTACTCCCCTTGGGCCTCTTTTGCTGTTCTTTTTCCAGTTCCCTTAGGTGTAAGGATAACCTGTTGATTTGAGATTTTTCTTCCTTCTTTAGGTAGGCTTGCACTGCTATAAACTTCCCTCTTAGGACTGCTTTCGCAGCATCCCAGAGATTTTGGGTCGTGGTGTTTTCATTATCGTTTGTCTCGAGGTATCTTTTGATTTCCTCCTTGATCTCATTTGTGACCCACTCACTATTTAATAGCATATTGTTTAGCCTCCATTTATTTGTCAGCTTCCCGGATTTCTTCTTATAATTGATTTCTAGTTTCATAGCATTGTGGTCAGAGAATACAGTTGAAATGATTTCAATCTTCTTAAATTTATTGAGACTTGTTTTGTGGCCTAACATGTGGTCTATCTTAGAAAATGTTCCATGTGCACTTGAAAAGAACGTATATTCTGTAGCTTTGGGATGAAATGCTCTGAAAATGTCTGTTAAATCCAGCTGGTCTAATGTGTCATTTAAGGTCGCTGTTTCCACATTGATTTTCTGTCTGGAGGATCTGTCCATTAGTGACAGCGGGGTGTTGAAGTCCCCTACTATGATAGTGTTACTGTTGATCTCTGTCTTTATGTCTGACAATATCTGTTTTATATATTTAGTGGCTCCTATGTTAGGTGCATAGATGTTTACTAGAGTTATGTCCTCTTGTTGGATCGATCCCTTCATTACTATGAAGTGTCCTTCTTTGTCCTTTGTTATATTCTTCAATTTAAAGTCCATTTTATCTGATATAAGTATCGCTACTCCAGCTTTTTTCTCAGTACCATTTGCATGAAATATTTTACTCCATCCCTTGACTTTCAGCCTGTATGAGTCTTTGGATCTGAGGTGAGTCTCTTGTATACAGCATATGCTGGGGTCTTGCTTTCTTATCCATTCAGCCACCCTATGTCTTTTTATTGGAGCATTTAATCCATTTACATTTAATGTGATTATTGATAGGTGTGTATTTATTGCCATTTTCTTATTTGTGTTCGTAGTCTTTCATAGGTTGTTTTTCTCTTCTACTTAAAGAAACCCTTTTAGCATTTCCTGCAAAGCTGGCTTGGTGGTAATGAATTCCCTTAACTTATTTTTTTCTGCAAAGCTCCTTATCTTGCCTTCGATTTTAAATGATAACCTTGCTGGATACAGCAATCTTGGTTGTAGGCCTTTATTTTTCATCACTTTGAAAACCTCCTGCCACTCTCTTCTGGCCTGCAAAGTTTCTGTAGAAAAGTCAGCTGATAATCTTATGGGGGTACCCTTGTAAGTAACTTGCTGCCTTTCCCTTGCTGCTTTAAGGATTCTGTCTTTGTCCTTAACCCTTGCCATTTTCACTATAATGTGTCTTGGAGTGGGCCTGTTTGGAATCATCCTGTTTGGAACTCTCTGCACTTCCTGGGCTTGTATTTCAATGTCCTTTGCCAGGTTAGGGAAGTTTTCAGACATTATTACTTCAAATATATTCTCAATCCCTTGCTCCCTCTCTTCTCCTTCTGGTACTCCAATGACTCTTAGGTTATTGTGTCTGATGTTGTCCCCCAGCTCTCTTAAACTATTTTGCATGTTTTTCATTCTTTTTTCTTTTTGTTGTTCCGCATGGGTGATCTCTGCTATTTTGTCTTCTAAGTCACTGGTTCGATTTTCTGCTTCATCCAGTCTGCTAGTGATTCCATCAAGTTTGTTATTTAATTCAGTAATTGTGTTCTTAAGTTCTAGCTGGTTGCTTTTCATGATTTCTCTATCCTTCTTTATATTTTCATTAATTTCCTTGAACATTCTAATAATCAGTGTTCTGAACTCTGTCTCAGATAGGTTGGTTACCTCTATTTCCTCTATTTCCACTGATTCAGGAAGTTTCTTCTGTTCTTTTATTTGTGTTATGTTTCTTTGTCTCCCCATTCTGGCTTACTCTTTGTGTTTGCTTCAATATAACAGATAGATCCGCCAGATTTCTCAGTCTTTTCTGGGTAAACTTATATGGTGTGTGTCCTTTATATTTGAATTACTCAGTCTCCCTATTCTCCTGTGCTTGTATCTGAGGTGTTCCTTGTGTCGTGCGTCCTCACTTGTTGAAGTTTTAGTTTTGATTACTTTTGGTTTGTCAGTAGGTGGGATTGACTCCCAGATTGATTAGCTGTGAGGATCAGCAGCTTCTGCAGTTTATGAGCTGCTGTGAGAGGATTGACCCCTCTGATGAAACTTGGACCCTATGGGTCTTAGTACCTGTAGCAACTTCTTTTTGGGTGTGACTCTTGTATGTCAAACCCAGAAATGCTCTAGTTTTATCTAAAGTTGGCCTCCGGGTATGATGATTGTTGTGTCTGTTTGGACCCACTGCTGCAGAGTGATTTTAGAGCATAACAGATCAACAAGAACAACCTCCGCAGCCTCCAAAGGAAACCAAATGCTCGCACAAGTTAAAAAAACCAACCATCAAACTACAGTCAACTTGTACAGAAATATCAATCATACTAATGAAGAAAACAAACAGAAACAACACAAAAACCACATACTCAATAATAACAGAAGAGGAAACAAAATAAAATACAATATCCTAAAATAAAAAATAGAATAAACATAAGAAACCGATTAGCTATACCTAAAAAATAAAAAATAAAAATAAAATAATAATAAAAAAAGTAAGAAAAATTAAAAAAATAAAATTTGCAGAAAAAAGGAAAAGAGGAAAAGTATAGCAGTGAGAAGAATGAATAAAATAAGAGAGAAAGTGAGGGTGGGGAAAAAAGAAAAAGAAAAGAAAGAAAAAGAAAAAGAAAAAGGGAAAAAAAAAATATATATATTTGTCTACACACCCATATATATGGACATATATTCACCTATATACACCTATATATATATATGCCTATATTAAAAACTACAATATGATTAGAATGAAATAGAAATAAAAACCAAAAACAACCAAGATAAGCAGCCAATAAAGGGAAAACAAAACAGAATAAAACCAAACAAACCAAAAATACCCGTGCCGGTCTAGGCTAAAGTCCACCAAGGTCTCTTCAGTTTGTCTGCTGTACAAAAATTCCTGTGCGTCTTGTGGGAACAGTAGGCCACCTGATGCCTAGCGTGATCCTGGCCCTGCAGGTTTGCTGTACTTGAGTGTGGTTGTGACGTGTGATTGGTGGTTTTTACAAAGTCACTGCCTTTATGCTTTTGCCTGTCCCAAGGCAGGCTGCACCCCCAAAGGCTCAATGAGTGTCTCTGGGCACCCTTTGGGTTGACAGCCGTGGAGAATTAAAGAATTCCTCACTACCAAAAGCCTGCTGCTAAGAATCTGTTAATTAATGCCTCAGCAGATGAACCTGCCCTGCCTCCCAAGCCTTGCATAAAGGTGGGGGCGGGGCAGGTAGTCTCACTCTGCTGCCTTTACTGGGTGGAAATTCTCAACCCCCTGCAGGTAAGGATATCTTCCTAGTCTGCCCCTATTGCTCCCTTCAGGAGTCAGTTTAAGACTGTCTTGGCGGGGGACAAAGTTTGTGGGAGTGGGTGAGTTATTGGGTTGTTTTTTTTTTGCTTTCTGTTCAAGAGTAGAAAAAAGGGAAAAAAAATAAAAAACATAAAAATAAACAAAGCCACAGTTCCAACACTGTTTTAAGCTAAGGCCTTTGCCTCTTATGGGCCAGCAGAGTTCCTGCTGCTCTCCCAAAGGGTCTGCCGGGATTTAGGGAATTGCGCGCACCCTACCCTGTGGCCAAGATCCCCGCTCCGCGTCTCTCGGGGACCTGCGTCTCTGCCCGGCGCGCTGCGTGTCCGAGTGAGCCTTCTTTTTCCCCTGCTCCCGGGTTTCAGGCTTCTGCCTTGGAGCCGGCGCGTGCCCGCGGTGCTCCTGCTGCTCTCCCGAAGAGACTGTCGGGGTTTAAGGGACTGTAAGCCCCCTGCCCCGAGGCTCAGATCCCCGTTCCGTCTCTCGGTGACCTGCGTCTCCACCCCGCGCGCTGCTTGTCCGAGCGAGTCCTCTTTTTCCCCTGCTCCCGGGTTCCAGGCTTCTGCCTCGGAGCCGGCGCGCCCGCGCGGATCTCCTGCTGCTCTCCCAAACGGTCTGCCGGGATTTAGGGGACTGCGCGCACCGGGCCGCGTGGCTCCGATCCCCACTCCGTCTCTCCGGGACCTGTGACTCCGGCCGGCGCGCTGCGTCTCCGTGGGCAAGTCCTCTGTTTCCCCTGCTCCCGCGTTTAAGGCTTCTGCCTTGGAGCCGGCGCGCCCGCGCCGTTCTCCTGCTGCGCTCCTGGAGGGACTGCCGCCGGGGTTCAGGGGACTGCGCGCACCTTTCCACGCGGCTCCGATCCCCACTCCGTTTCTCCGGGACCTGCGTCTCCGCCCAGCGCACGCTGCTTCTCCGGGGGCGAGTCCTCTGTTTTCCCCTGCTCCCGGGTTTCAGGCTTCTGTGCTCCGCGGGACCCGGTGTGCACAGAGACTGATCCCTGAACCGGGAGGGTGCAGGGACTGATCTTGCCCTGTCGCTGCGGGGCTCTGCACCCTGCTTCCTCCTAACATTTACTTTAATGTTTACACTTTAGGCCATTTTTATGCAGACTGTACTCTTTCTTTGGTGCTCCATCTATTTTAAATTGTGTGAGTAGAAGAATGCTGTAGCCACCACAAATTAATATGGAGGCAAATTTAAACCAGATACTCTAAATAAACACTAGGCTGTTATGAGAAATTTCCTGTCAGATTCTCTCATCTTAAAAAACAACAAAAATAATAAAATGGTGAAATTAAAGGTAAAATTATAAATTTTGTGTTTGTCATGTATAAAGCATTTTTAATTGAACCACCTGTAGTCATTGAGTTCGGAGCAGTCCTTGACTTTTACAGACAATTGACTGAGACATCAGACTGCTTACCATGTATGAAACACTATGGCAGATATAAATACTATGGCAGGTTTGAGGGCCGGCTGAGTGGCTCAGTTGGTTAAGAGCTAGCTCAAGAGTGCGAACTGAGGTCTGAGCAACAGCAGTTCGATGCCCAGCCTGAGCTGAGCAGCCACCGAGCTGCCAAAACAGGTAGCAGGTTGGCTCACCAAAAAAGAAAAGAAACAGGTTTGGAATGCAAATGTGAAGTGACTATACAATGGAGGGGGGCAGTTATACATTAAGCTGTGATGGAGGGAGGGGCAAGAAATAAAGGTGTATAGAAATACACTTGCTCTCTATCTTCCAAAGTGAAACAAACGGGTGTGGAAAAACCATTTTCAAACTCTGTCCCTTTGACAATGGCTTCCCTACCAACCACTGGCAGTCAAAGAGGCTGATTTTCAATGAAGTTAAGGAGTGAAGTTTGGGACGTCAGACCCCTGATTTGAACTTGGTCGAGAGGCCTGCCGTTGAAGCCTTAACTCACTGAGTGGTTAGCTACAGGGGATTTAAGAGGAATCTGCTGGGCACGTTCCTTTAAAATCCTGTCCAATTAGTTTGATCTCATTTAATTTTGAAGTTGCAAGCAATACCCACAGTGTAGGAATGAGGCGGGGTAATGGCACATAGACTTAGCTGTGTGGAAAGCCAAGGGAAATCGGTCACAGGAAGAGTTCCATATCTCTTTCCATGCTTCGCTTGAAGTTAAGCAGTCCTGTCTTGGTTTGGTAGACCCTAAAAGGGAATATAAAATGAATGTCCAGGTTTGTTTTCATAGAGTTTTTTCTTTCCTCGCTATTTAAAATGCTTGTTGACTCAATCCATTTCGTCATTTAATGTTGAACAAGCACTATCCTGTCAATTTTAGGAACAAAAAAAACCCAAACAGCTAGGGGGTGCTTATTGTATACATGAGTTATTATTTACTTAGAGATTTGTTTTTAAACATTTTTTTCCATATTCTTTCATAGGAATAAATGCATGCTTAAACATCCTCTATGAAAAAAAAAGGAGGAGGGGAAGAAATTCTGAGAGGTTTTAAAGACACTGTAAGCTTATAAACATTTCTCTGGAGATGAATGATACATTCTTTTTTCTCCTGAAAAATTAAACAATGTTCGTTCCAAATGCATAATCTGAAACTCTAGTTGTTTGTTTCCTTGTCCATATTTTGTTTCAGAAATAGAAATGCATCAAAAGTGGCTGATTTTAAATGTTATTTCTGTTTCCAGGCAGTTGACTCAATAGAAATACGTAATAATTACAGAATGGTCCTCAAACTTAATGAATGCATAAAATACCCTTTAGAGATATTTTTGTTTCCAACTTTGAATTTTAATTTCTAGGAATGTATCCAATACATATCCAACACCTTTTTGATTATGCTGCCAATGATCTTTGTGTTGCTCAATATTCTGCTAGAAGAAGATACTAAAAAGCCTGAGGCAAAAAGAATTTCCTTCAATAGGGTTAGAAGGTTAAATTTGAGTTTCCAGTTTTTGTTTCTGTCTTATGGATAACTTCCCTAAGCCTAAAACCAGGTTATGGATTGGAAAGGCTTTCCACGCTCAAGTTTTAACACGCATTGAATCATATATCCAGTGTTTGAATTATGCCTTTACTTTTTCTATTAGCTCTACTGTTTTACTGATGTTCTCAGTTCTTACACTTAACATACTATTTCTTTTTTTTTTTTTTTTTTTTGAGAGCAGTGTCGCTGGCCCTCATATGTGGGACCGAACCGGGGCCGCTGGCTTCCCAGGCCAGCGCTTAACCACCGCGCCACTCGGCCGGCCCTTAACATACTATTAATTGTAACTTCTTTCTCTCCGTTGAAGGAAATAGTGTAAAGCTTCAACTCACAGAGGAGAAAGAAGTGCATATCTAACCCACAGAATAGTAGTGTTTTTATTTTAAGAAACCAATCTTCTAATAGGAATTACAGTATTCTTTTGCTTTCTAAATACATATAAAGAACCACCTCATTCTCTCACATGTGGGGGACCCTACTTAATTCTTCAGCAGATCTTATTGGTTCTATCCTCAGAACTTATTCTGCATCTGATTACTTCTTACCACTGGCAGCGCTCTCACTTTCATGACACCTCCCTTTCTTGACAATTGTATTAACCCGCTATTGAAAAGATGATTGCCCATAGTAAGTTCACTAATTAATTTATCGCAAAAACCAACTTACTGAAACATGAAACATTATTTGAGTTCAGAGATTCTGTTAGTTGGTTTTTTTCTCGTTGTACGGTTGGGGTGTACTATACTTGGCACATAGAGAATACACTCAAAAAAATGATTGTGGAATGAAGAGAGTAAAGCAGGATATATATGTTCCAGAAAATTTATTGATGGGCTGTTATGTGAGACACTCTACTAGGTGCTGGGATATTTAAATGAAGGAAGTCTTTGCTCCTAGAGGAGCATACAGTCTGGTGAGGAGACAGACATAAGACACACACAGGAGTACGCGCCATAGCAGAAGCTTGTACGAAGTGCCACGGAAGTACAGAGAGGGCGCCTGGTCTTTCTAAGAGCTCCGGTTATCTGTCTTGTTACAATATCCATGTAGGTGAGGAAGGAGGTGGATGTTGTTGAAGTTTATAATGAAGAAAAAATTCAGTTTTTAACCTTTACGTGTCCTCTTTATTCCTGAGTAGTATTGGATTCACAGGTAGCAAAAGCTAGTCGTATGTAGGTCGAATCCATGGAGACTTTTTCAGATTGATCTGACGTATGGATTTTTAGAAGTATTGTTACTTTGTTTTGTTTTTTTTGTTTATTTTTTGATACCAATCTAAGGATTTAATATATAGCTGTACTTTGAATTTAAGATAATCACCATCATATAAGATCTTTGATTTTGAAGAAATAAGTTTGTGAGAAGTATGGTGTGACCAGCACTTCATGTGTTATATACTTATTTACTTATTGGCTGTTTTGCAAGACAGTTTGAACTGCAGTGTGGTAATCTCCCAGATTCAACTCTTTTTCAGTTCTCCTATACTATCCATAGTAGTCTGCAGTTTCTGCCTTGGCTTGCGTTTCATATGGTATCTTAACTGCTTCGCAGCTGAGTCAACTGTTGGCATAAGTAACGTGAGCCTTCTTTAGAGAGTCAGATAAACAGCTTCCAGACAGATCCAATTTTTGTTCAGGATAGTTTCATAATTTGCCTTGTAATGCTAGTGTCCTGGATTTAAGGTTTACGTGTAACAGTTGTCTTGAGTTACAGAGATACTCTTTCTTAAAATGTTTTAGGTGATGTGTGCAGGTCTAGAAGCAAGTCATGCTTCCAATAACTTTGAATTACATTGGGTTAGTTTTTATTTCAGCCTTTAATATAATTTGATCTCTCTCTACCTCTTATATTATAACTCGCCCCCCCGTCCCCCACTGCCGATATATTAAAGATGGCATTGGGGCTGAAATATTGTCATGCTTTCTTTTTCAAGTTAGTTTTCAGTAACGGAAAAACATCGACTTTGTAAACTGATGATCTATTTAGTTGTATGAGTGTGCTTTATTTACCATAATGTTTCTGTAAAGGTGTGTGAAGAACTGTTTTCATTTCATGTAATAGCCATATTGGAAATAGAGTGGCTTTTCTGGAACTCTTAAAACATGGAAGGAATTTCATAAGCTTTTACTAAGGAGATAACATTTTGGACATACTCAAGTTTTATTTTAGTTCTGTTGCCATTAAGATCATGTCTCCTTGCAATCTTTACAGCCTTTGGGAAAGTGAATGTTCTGAGTTGTAAACACAAATATATAATTAGAGGAGCATTTCTTATTCTTTAATTACAGGTCCTTTGATCAAGCCATTCAGCTGTGTGTGTGTGTGTGTGTGTGTGTGTGTGTGTGTGTGTGTGTTGTTTCCTTTAGATGCAAATGTCAATAATATAAACCTTTTCCCATTCTGGAATGGAAGCTTCCTAAAACCTTTGCTGTCTTGTGGAACTGTCCATGCTTAGCATGTGATTAGATTTTTTTTTAACTAAAATCTGCCAAGAACAGAGTTTCTGTGTATACAGAGTACCTCTCCAGTGTGGCTGGATAGCCACTAAACGTTTAGAATATTGTGCATACTCAGTGGCTCCCCCACCCTTTTTTTTTGGTGGTCTATTCTGAATTTGCCAATATATCATATATTTTCTTTTATAATGATAAGGCTCATTCAGAAATATTTTTTGAGTTTTTCTTTCTGCTTTGAGACTATGCTAGTCCCCATATAACCTGCCGATAACTTTGCTGAGGTTTCCACATTGGCTTTCTTAGCTCCAGTTTTGAAAACTTGGCCTTTCTAGAATCTTAATAGAGAGCACTAGTCAGGGAGTCAGGGGACTCAGGCTGTGGGTTGCAGGGTCTTTGACTTTGTTCAGCTTTGGTTTCCTCATTTATAAAATTAAGGGCGGAGTTTGTTCTCTTAGTTTCTTTCTCAGACTCAGCCATGGTCTAGGATACCTCTCTTCTTGGATTACACAGACTGCTTTGATCAGCTTCATTTGCATCTATCCCCACATTCTCTCCCTCCCTCCACCCTCCCACAAAGAATATTCGTAGAGTCCCAAATCTCAGGCATCTGTATCCGTTCACTCTGAAGCGTTGAAATTGGACTGTGTCTTCCATATTTCTAAACCTTCTCCGAAATATCTTGTCTTACCTCTGGCCCTCTAGAAATATGGTAGCTTTTTGTTGTAGAATTATTGCTCCCTTTGAATTCATTAGAAGATGGGGGATAGCCATGATGGCGCCTAAATATTATCATCTGCCCTTATTATTCTATATGGCCTCCAAATCAGACAGATTAATGTCAGCCAGGTTCCCACCCTCCGATAGAGTTCCCTGTGCTTGCTCCATTGGTGAAGGTATTTCTGAAGCATGAAACTGTGAGGAAGAAGCTCATTTATTTGGTGCTACAGTTAGTATAAAAATAGATGTTCTCAAGCCACAAGAATGGGGCAAAATAAAACTGATGAACCTTAAGGCAGGTATTTGTTGGTTCTGTGAGGGCAGGACCCTTTTCTGTCTCATGAACTCTGAGCATGTCTCACCATAGTAGGCCTTCCATAAAAATGCTTTGAATGGGTGAATAAATGAGACAACAGTTGCTTAAGCACAGAATGGAAAAGCTCACTTCACCCTTAGATTTCAGTCCTTGGAGTACATCCAGGGATGGAGAATCAGTAAGGTGGAGCGTTTGAAACCCAGTTCAGTAAACGCACATGGCTCTACCTGGAACATTAGAAGATTTAGTAGAGGTGGAGGATTCATTTATTGGCTTTAATCCTTGAGTATAGCACTTAGGCTAATGGAGAGATTCTATAGTTTTGTCAAGTACTCTGTTCTTTGAAACTTGAGCTGGTCATACAGGGGTTGGATAACCGTCTGTCAGAAACGTAAAAGGTTAAAGAAGGAATTCCTGAAAGAACGGAGTTGAAACCCCTGATTTCTCAGGTCCAGGTGAGTTCATAGCTCTGTGAGCTTCCTTCAAAGTGAACTTAGACTTGGCATGCTAATTGTCTCATGGAAGGTAATGAAGTGGATAATGACATTTTCAGTCTTTGCTGAAGAGATTGAATTTACAAGAGATTGAATTTCTGACAATATCAACATTTTAAGAATATCCATATATGGAAATAGTTTTGTCTCCCTCTTAATAAGAGCTGTAACAGAAAGCGCAGGCAAGTGATAGTGGATAAAAGAAAGATGGCTGTGAGGGAAACGAGAACAGAAAAGATCAATTAAAACATCAGTGTGAATTGCCTGGATTTAGATTATGAACGGTTATCCTCTAAATGCATCAGTAATCCTGGATCGAGTGTTTTCTCTATTAACATCACACCAACAAGAACACTGCAGCAGCCTGGAGGCTTGTGCATGCGTAGAGGAAACCTCCTCGCACACCCCAGTAGGCCCTGAGTGTATATCTGCATGGGAATTGATGAAATGATCTTTACAGTGTTGAATTTGAGTCTTGACAAAATGGTTGAAATCCCTTATTCAGCAAAGTTGTGGAGTTGAAAGGTGATGATAAACATGTTTTAAGGTCTCCTGAAATCAACAGTTTATTGAGGGAGACAGGAGCAAAAACAAATAATGATATTACAGCTTGGTTCTTTTTTTTTTTTTAACTATGATATGAATAATGTGCTGTGGGAACACTGTGTTGGGAGATTGGTAAAGAAAGGAGGCTGAGTCTTGCTGGATAGACTCTGAAGGATAAGAATAGACGGCAGGCATGCCTACCCGTGCCTCCTCGGACCGGTCTGATGCGTACACTATTTCCAAAGGAGATAACATGTGTCCTGATGAGTTCTTGTTGCTATGTAACAGCAATACAGAGTCAAGTAACCTCACCTGGGGACCTGACAGGAAGGCTGCTTTCTAGTAAGTAAACTGTAAAATCATCAAATACTGTTTAGAGCCAGGATGTTAATTTTTCACAAAGGCTCCTAGAGGAGAGCACAACTTGGCCAAGATAGTGATGCATCTAAAGAAATGTATGAGCCAGGAGGGAGAGTTTGTCAGAATCTGAATGTGGGCCAAAGAGAAAGTTACAGGGCTGCACTTCAGCAGCCTCCATCCAGGCGCTACCCGGGAGAATGGAACTCTTATTACTGTGGTTTGTAACTCCCTAATGTATAGGCGGACACTCCAGGCTGCCGTTAGAGTGGTGCCATTTAAACATTGTTTGATGAAACAACCCCCCTGCTCTGATTTCCTGTTCATTAAACAGCATTCTGATTATAATTTGCCTTCTCATCTAGATTGGTCCACAGGGAGAAAATGTACTGGTTATGCTGACACCAGCATTCCGATCCATATGGCAGTTTATGGTTTGCCTTGTAAACTAATGTAGTTAATTGAGTGGCATTCTAGTTTGTACATTAGTCTCTTGTGAGCTTAATGTTACTCTACTGCTGAGAGAGACTCCACTCAGAGTACCCAAAAGAAAAGAGTCCAGTTCCTAAGTTTCCAAAGCTGAGACCCAGGCCGGGATGATATACTCATGAAGATAAATGCTGTCCATTGCCTGCCAGCTCTGTTTGAAACAGTGTAACTTGACGCAGAGCTATACACATCAGATTGGTCAGAGGAGACACATGTATTTGAGAAGCCTAAAGAATGAGAGAAGTTACAGGATGAGAGAGGGGAAAGGAGGTCCACAAGGCTGGAAGAAGGGCAGAAGGAGAGAGGTTGTGAAAGGACTCTTGTTCTTCTGGGCTGAGGGTATTTCATTCGTTTTTGGTAGTAAGTTGAATTGACAGAAAATATCATGTGTGATTATTCTGCTAAAATACCTTTCTACCTTTCGTGATTAAATTTTATTGAGCAGCTAAATCTGTTTGGTATTTTAAATTCAAGCTGAGTTTAACCACCTAATCTTGCTGCGTATGTTGTATTTACAAGGATAGGTGAAGGTGATTAGCCTACTGTGTAATGATGGAGAGCAAAATGAACCAGCCATTATGGCTTTTTGGTCCACTGTTTACACTTAGAATTCAAGGAATTCTGTTCTTTTCCTCCAAGCCTTGTGCAATACGACTTGAATTCCTCTAGTAATGAAATTGTGTAACCCTGATTGAAAATTGTTTTGCCTACAGGGGGCCCCCAAGTTCTTGTAATGTTTCTAAGGGTTCTTTGGAAATCCCTTTTCATTAAATGTATTTGCTTACCTGAAAAGTGCCTCCATCTTGCTTTCATCAAATTTTCATGACTGAAAGCATTTATGTAGTATGACTGCATTTGAAAACTTGAACTTTTTAAAAATGATGTTTTGATGAGATAAAGGTAGTAACACTTATTTTTTTTTCTGAAATGAAGAAACTGACACTTATCTTTTTTGACATTTTGCATTTTCTGGTGTTTTACTAATATTTATTGAAAGCTCAAAGTCAGTATGTAGCATCAGCTTTTACTCTTCAATCCATCAATGGCATTAAATTATTAAAATGGTAAAGGAATTTTTTCAGCTTCTTTTGGGTACAGAATTACTATGATTTTCTTTGTCTAGTATCCACTGACCAGTTCGCTGGACGTCCTACTTAGAATTTTGTGTCACTTGTTCTCAGTTAATGAGTAGGCAGAATGTTTGATTTCAATAAAGGGACTGACAGATCTGTTTTCTAAACACTCTGAGTTGCTTGTGCAGACATTATTGTTTGTTCCTTGCCTCTGCTTAATGATTGTTTTTATTTCTTATCAATGCTGTAGGAGAGACTTATAAGCAGTGAAGAAGAACACTTAAGGAGGATGGAAGAGGCCAGGCTGCAGCTCAAGGGTCAGCTGCTTTGTCTGGAGACTGAACAGGAATCCATTCTGGGTGTTATAGGAAAGGAAATTGATGCAGCTTGTAAAACCTTCTCCAGGGACTCGATGGAGAAACTGAAAGTAATTATGAGTTCTCATTGTGCCTTTCTCTTAGTTTCCTAATATATAATTACAATAAGATTTTAATGCATGGTTACATGGTAATCACATTTTTATTCCACAAAGTTTATGCAAGAAAATAACACCGTGCATTTTTTTTAGAATGAGGTTCTCTGTCTATTGCACAGTCATGGAGAGAGAAAGTAGGCTGTTATTCCACTGAACTGCCTGTGTCTCACTCAGTAAAAGAAAATGTCTTACAAGGGAGGCTGCCCTTCTTACGAAAATATACCCTTGGAGTCAAAAGGCCTACACTTTGAGTTTTTTATTGTCACAGGCCATTTTTCTTTTGTTAGCATATTACTGGCAAACATGATGGGCCACTAGCTCTATTACAGGTTCTGTGGTAAGTGTGGTGTATGCGTTCTCCCCTTAACCCCTAAAACCATGTTGTCCTTTAGCTACTCTGATTCAATCCATTATAGACAAGAGAAAGCAAAGCTTGGAAGACTTAAGGAAGTTGTCCCTGCCCATATATCTACTTAAATGTTAGAACTTGGGCTTCAAATCTTGGGAGTCTAACACTAGATTGTAATCAAGTAACCCAAGGCTATTTGCCGTCCCTATTTGAAAAAATTACCTTTAATTTAGTTTTTCTATCTTTAAAATGAAATATTGATACTCAATTTATAGTTCTAGAGAATTGATAAATAAAAATAGAGTAATCATGGATGTTCTTCATTCCTTGAAGGTAAGCCCCTCGATGAACTCCAGGTTCTAGTAATGCTATATTATCTACAGAAAGCATTGCATTGCTTTGATATAATATAACCTAACACAGAGTTTATCAATCACTTCCCCCTGTATTTCTTTCTTTCAATGGTATGACAGTACTCAGATTGTAGTGTTATGCATAAGGGCTTGTTAAAAACCTCTCTTTTTAGGTGTTTCTTCTTTTTATTTTGTCAGTCATCTTTTTTACTCGTATGAAATCATCTTCTCATCTCATTCTACTTTCTCCTATTTTTTTTCCTTCTCTTCCTTCCCATTTTTTTCCTTCTCTTTTTACAGTGGTGTTCTAAAGAAAATAAAACTATAATTTTACCCTTCCAGTTGAAGGTCTCTTAGGATTCAGCTTAGGAAATATTTCAACTGCTAGAACTTGGTGGAGTTGATGGAATTTCTACAATATGTATTTCTATATGCATTTTTTAAACAGCTCAGATGTAAGTTTGGGAGGACTATGAGCTAAATTTGAGAAGTAATTGGTTTTAGGGGGAAAACTAACTCTTTTAGTCCTGTTATTAGAGCTTGTTCTAATGCTGGTTTATTCTTTTTCCTGTCTAATGCTGCTGTATTTATTTAAGATTTGTCTTGTTTACATATATTGAAAGGACGTGTGGCCTTGAAATCCTAATTCCATCTAAAAGAGTCACATATTAACAATGTAATATTTATCCTATATTTAAGTATTTATGTCAGATGACTTGCTTTCAATCAAGTAGAGATGCAAAAATGGAAACTTTTGGATCATGCTATAAGATATATAAACCTTGTTATGGGCAATTACAGGCTAAAACATAGTGTGCACATAGCAGATTGCTTAAATATTTTCTTCATGAAATGCAAACATATTCCAGCATATTCTGAAAGGCACCCTATTCTTTAATAGGCTTTCAGGAATGGAATGATTGCGGTAATGGGTCTTTACACCTCTCCCCCTGGAGAAAAACTAATTCAGTCCAAGTGATGGGTGGAAAGTAAATCTGAAAGAATGGAAAGTCTATTAAATTTTTTTTTAAAGAGTACAATTTTTTCATTGTGGGTCTCTTTCCATGTATAACTTCTGATTTTTCATTCCTATAAACTTGGGGAAAAAAAAAGAATACCCAAGAACATAATATTTGCTTTCACCTTAAAAAAACCACCCTCGATGTTAAAATAAAATTGATCCTTTGCTTTATAGCTCAGAGATCTATGGGAGAGTGGTGGTCCTTATAAAATGTTTTCATAAAATAGAATAATTCCAATTATATTTTGTCATTTGTTGATTTTTGAAATATTGCTGATGAAATTTTCAGCCATTTTATGTAGAGAGTGACTGTGCTATGGAATGGATTGAATAATACAGTAGATATGTAACAAATGAGCCTGAGAAAACTCATTGGGGATATTGGTACTATTTCTTATTACATTTTTCTTTTTCCAGCCACCATATTTATTATTCTACTTTAGTAAATGCCTTTAGTGTTTGAAAACGTAAGGACAGACACTTAATAAGCCACTGCCGTTATAAAATTAGGACAATGTTTAAGTTAAAGATAGATAATTTTCTCAGACCAGTCGTTGATAATTCAAGAGCTTTTTCCATAATAGTTGGTCTGAGTATTTCATTCATTTGGAGAGCATAAAGAGGATAGGCATTGGATGAAGACAGAAGTTTCCCCTATGAACTAGAGTGATTAGGGAAAATTTCACTGAGAAGGCAGGGAGGGCATGACAGCTGGGTGAGATTTGGATAGTGAGAAAATTGAATGAGAGAAAGGTTGGATATAAAAATACAACACTTGTGTATGGCATGTGGTTGGCACTTATTGTGCATTTATTCTATGTCTGACTGAATTACGTAATGGTATTCCTTAAGAGAGTGATAGAACACACATCCGTTGGTATGGAAGTATTTGAGACTAGGAATAAACATCTCTTACAGAGCAATAGGCTGTTTTTAAGCAGAACATTTCTAGAAAGAAAAGTCCTGCAAAAATATCATAGGAGCACACCAAAAGTAGGAATTGAGAAAAAAAAAAAGTGTATTTACAATTGTAAACTCAATGACAACCTTTGAGTACAATTTTTATCAGTCATAATTCAGAACCAGATGGTAATGCTTTTATAAATGAGTCAGTGTGAAGGAAATCAGGGCAGCTGGTATAGACAACCTATTTATTGTAGGATTTTGTTACCATCACGAAATAGAAAGCAGTGTTTGCATGAAGTCATGTTGATTAGTTTCTGTCAGTTCTACACAACCATTAATGAGACAAAATCGCCCTCGTAGTAAAATTAAAGAAGGATAAATGAGACAAAGAATTAAGTTTCCATGTAATTACATCTAACCCACTGTGAAATATATTACGTGGAGCAAGGCTGAAGAAAAGAAACAAACAAAAAATGAAGTAAACTGGTTTAATTGAGGCTACTTGCCTCGCAGAGCTCTGTAGAATCAGCCTCCAGAGATTCTAGCAATGATAGCACTTGAGAGTTGATTCATGTCTCTATACTTGAGCTAAATATTTACTATCAAAACATACATAATATATACATGCTCACAGAAATAGACATGTTAAATAAATGGTGGTTGGAAATTGCTAAAGTACTTGGTATGAACTGTCTTCTTTTTAAACCCTTAAGTTTAGGCACTAAACTTGGGGATGTTATGGTGAAAAACTTCATTTATGTAAATTCATTTCAGAGAAAAATCTACTTTTAATCTACTATTTCCTCTTTTTTGTAGGTTTTTTCATCTGTTGCTGATATTAATTATGACCCACATCGCTGGTTAGCAGAAAGCAAGGTAATTATTCTTTGAATCCTGACGTTTTCATAATATTTATGACCCTCAAGGTATCCTCTTTGGGCTAGTCATATATTTTGTCACCTGACTGAACATGTGAAACTGTAGTACTTCACTGCTGGAAAAGATGTCGTCGTAATGCATTTAAGAAACCTCCATGTTCCTTCAGTTTAACATTTAAAAATTAGCTTAAATACCTAGGGGTTGAATGGGAGAATAAAGGAAGGTAAAAATGTGAAAATATTAAAACTAGATCGTGAGAGAGACAGATTCTTCTGCCTTTTCCTGGGGATGGGCAGTGTCTCTGGAAGTGAACACAGGTCAGTGCAGCTGTAACCAGCCTCCATTTACACATATATACTTATTATATTTTGGTTCCTGAGAGTAAGCTCAAAGCCTGCCAAATCCCTGTGTGGCTTAAGCAAATCCCTTTACCTCACTGGATGTCTTGTTTCCTCATTTACAAAATTGGAGGGATTAACTTTGTGTTCTGAAGATAACTTTCCTGCTTCATGGTTCTTTGGCATTATGATTCAAATTTCATGGAAGGGAAGCAAATATAAGTAAAATTGAACAATTTGCTAATTTTAGCAATTCTACACTGGGATAATTTTCAGCTATTTTCATATATCAGATCAACTTGGAAATTCAAATATACAGAAATTAAGGTATATAGTAATTTATAGAAATGAAAATATATAGAAAATCATGGCCACATAAGATGTAATCCGTTTATTCAAGTATCAATACTTAAACACTTGCATTCCTTTTTAGACAAGTTTTTTTTTCACATGTAACATACTAAAATGGAAAATCTTCCATCCCATTTAATTCTGTAAGAAGACCAACTGTACTATAAACCTGACCAGTGTGATCCAATTTAGGATTTTATTGCAAGAAAGAACCTTTAGGTTTGTGTAATGCCCTTATTTAAAAATGTGAGGAAAGTGAGGTTTCAGAGAAGGTATGTGACTTTTCCAGTGCCATAGAAAAATGGAAAAATGGATTACATACCATGTCAGACTCATAATTAGCGCTCTTAACCATTATGTGTATTTCCACCTAAAGTCTTTGTTCATTAAGCCAAGATTTATTGATAGTTCAATTTTTTTTGAGTACAGACATTGGGTATATTAGTGTTAGCAAGCCATGGAAGTTAATACGGGAAATGGAGATATAAACAAATTTTGAAAATTCTTAAGTTGTGTTATATTGTTTTAGAAATATGTAAACATTAACAAAGGAATACAGAAGAAGAAGAACTAACGATGATGTTTGTGTTGGGAAGATGAGAGGGTATGATGCCGCCTGCGTGGCACAGGAGGCTTCTGCAAAAATGCAATGTTTAGACTTGGTCATACAAAAAATATGTGGAAGTTCTCCAGTTGGCTAATTACAAGTATAACAATGGCAATAAGACAGGAATATTTGAATAAACACAGATAATGCCCTGAGATTGGTGTGTAAGGAACAGGTAGGGGGTGGTAGAAAGACAAGATTTACCTTTGAAGGTAAGATATGCATTAGAGAAACACCCCCCCACACACACACACACACACAGATTCTTAAGAAACTAATAGTGTTATGATTGAACATTGAAATGTACCTAACCTTGTAAAATTTTCTGTCCTATTTGAAGTACAGTGCTCCTGTATATTCCTAATCATTGTTGTAAGAACCAAATGCAAATTTGTATTTATGCCATCTACGTAAGAAATTTGGAATATACGTGTTTTGCTGTCCCAGAATTTTTCGGCTATAGCCTTCTGTTGTACGTTGATAAAGCATTTCTCTTTTTTCTTTTCCCCAACGCCACAGTTTTGACAAGAGCAATGTACTTGGAATTTTCTTTCCGGTTAAAATCTTTATCATTTTTGAACAGAGAGCTTTCCTTATTGTTCAGTTAAATTATGAGAGCCAGAGATGACTCTTAATCATAGCTCTTTAATTTGGGAGCTAGTGAGCAGTTTCCCCTTATCATTTAATGGGATTGAACTCCTGATCAGATGAGTTTTAATACTGCATGAGACAACTGTTACTCTACAGTGTAAAAGGGTCATGATAAGCAATACGATGCTGACCAACTGACTCAGGAGGAATTGAATCTATTTACTAGAAAGATGGCTTAGGTTATTGATGGGTTACACTACTGTATTTCCCATGAACTATGACTGGACAGCTCTATAAGTATTTAAGATAAGATCTGAATTCAGAGGACAAAAACTATATGGAAAGTAGAATTGCTGTTCAGCTAGTTCATGCTGACATCTTAGGGCATTAGAAGGACCTCTGAGGGCATTCGGTAATTGTTTTCATAAATCTGCCAAATGAATTTCTTCTGTTAGTGTAAATCTTAAAAGAGCTGGAGGATTGGGTAAGGGATTGTGTCACTGTGGCTTTTTTGTTCGCAGTGGTGGCATGACATCAACATGAAGTCTAAGTAAGTTGGATCAGGCTCCCAGATAAAATAACTGAACAAATGGTAAGAATAACATGGGATGGGGAGAAAGAGGGTTGAGATGGTTGTTAAGGAATGCCAGGCAAGGAATTCCCAGGAATTAGGGATTTGTTTTTGTCCTAAATCTTAACAAGGCATGTAGAGGCCAAATTTTTTTCAGTTTCACTCAGAATTTACTGAGAAACGATTGGACTGTCTCAGATGCAATGTTGTATAATGCGGACATAAAAATGAATTAAGACATGATCCTTCCCCTTGAAGAGCATATTTTCTCTAGAAAAGCTGACACTTATGTAGATAATTTCAGTATTATCTGTAAGAGTTGTGATACAGGTATAGAGAAGCTGCCATGTTGGCTGATGCCTCAGATGAGACTTGAAACTAGCTGAGCAGAGAGCAGAGTTTGCATGCAAAGTAAGCAATTGTAGGAACGAATAGCACAGAAGAGAAACAGCATGGCAAATGCAAAGAAAGCCCAGTGATTTGGCAACACTACAATAAAGCAGCGTAAAACAAGATGGCAGGGATGAAGGTCCAGGCAGGTGTAGGTTAGGTCATCAAGAAGAGTCATGTGCCATGTTAGGAGCTTGGGTTCAGCTCTGCACTTCGTGGGGAATCACAGGAGGTTTGAACGGAAGAGTGATAGACTCATATTTATATATACGAAGCATCGCTTGGATGGTGATGTTAAAAGTGGATGAGAGGTGGAAAGACCAGAGGCAGAGGGACCATGGAAGAGGTCGATGGGTGAGAACCAGGTCTCTGAGTGAGGTAGGATGAGAGTGAATTTAGGAAATTGTAGAGAATTAGAGGAAGACAGAGTGGAGTAGTATGTTGGTGACAATATGCAAGTGATGTTTAATGTTATGTCAGAGGGTGGTGGAGGAGATGCTCAGCGTGTTCAAGCCAAACTAGAAGAGCCCAGTCACAGGTTGGTATCTGAATAGACAGGCATGCAGGGTCCTAGATGGGCAAGCAAGCAGAAGTACTGAAAGAGTTTCCACCGCAGAGACTGATATCCCGAAAGTTCCATTTGGATAGGAAAGCTCAAAGAGAAGCAGGGGAAAAAAATACAGATCAGAGTTTCGGTTCAAATCCTGGAAAGAAAGGAGAAGCATGAAAGACATTCACAGTGAGAAAATAAGGACAAATGGCCAAATCTAGGGCAGGCAGGCGCTCTCAGGATGGAACGATGATAATAGTGAGCATCACTGTTGATCCCAGATCTTACGTTATCATTTTATAATAGCGAATAAAAGAAAACTAGTGTCAGCTGCTCTTTAGCACAAGGCAGGATCCTGAGTGCCCTGTATTTACAGAAAACATTTACTCGCAGGAGCCCTGTGCTCATTATTCCCTTAAGATGCACAGAGGTGAATGTATATGCTTCTTTGGCTGTAGAGATCTTTTCCTTCTTGGCCTCTATCCCACTTGTGGAAATTCCCATTTACTCTTCTCTTTCTTTAGTCTGTAAGCTTCATGAAGAAGACCTGTGTCTTTCCTGTTTCTCATAGCATCTTTAGCACTTACCGCAATGCTATATATGCATATACAAAGAGTATTTGTATTAGGCTTGCTGTATTTTCCTACTCAAGTTGCTTTCTCAACTTCAATATCACTGAAGAATAAAAAACAAGCAGATTATACTTCAGTAAATATGTTGATTCTGAAGTACTGGTTTTTATTTGATCGGAACTATAAATTTTACAGTTATATAGATAAGCAATATACTTCCAAATTATTTGGGGATTATCCTATACTATCCTGTTTGGTTATCACGTCAGAGTCACACTTTTTAGAGTGTAATGTGTCCTAGGTATTGACAAACATTTGTTTTGCCCTACTGTTTTTGTAATATTATAACTAAAGCAGATTCAGAGATCAGATAGTTTGATTTCCTCATTTTGTAGAAGAGAAAGAGGCCCTGAGAATTTTGAATTTTACCTGAGAACTTAAAACTCATTAGCTACTGAGAAAGGTTTAGAATCTGGGTCTCTGAACTCTGTGCCAATGTTTCTTTCCATTGGTTGCATAACCTACACTTGAATATAAACTTTCCCTTGATTGTCTTTTTAGTGAGGCGGATTGTTTAAAAACAGTCATTGTGTGAGCAGGATTAAACCCAGTATATTGAATTCTTGTTGAAGGATGTGAATTATCTTCTGGTATTTTATCCTCCTGGTGTAGACATCAAAATGTGATACAGATACTCAAATGTCTTCATTCATTTGTTGGAAATGTATTTTAGACTTTGTGTCTATAGAACACAATCAGTTCAGTTGGAGAAGGGTGTTTTGTATTTTTAAATATGTACTCTTATCAAGGAGATATGTTTGCTTTCTGCTTGATTATATTCATAACTATAGGAAAGTGGATAGTATTACTGACAGAATTAAATTTTGGGGTTAACTTGGATTTGAAACTTTCAGCTCTGGCTCAATTCTTGTTTTGATGGCCTAATACATCCTAAAAAATTCCCATCCTCTTTCTTCATACTTGTTACATAAGCATGTCCTCTCAAAATTCATTGTAGAGTTTTAGTGAAGGACGCTTAGTAGTTACAAGCAGCAAAATTATGGTTCCTAGTATTATTGCCAACTCTATCAGCTGTTGTCTTTTTATTCAAATTTTCTGTTTTCCTTGGTTTTTAGCATTGAGGCACTCCTTAATGGCTTTAGTATATTATTATACTAAATCTCAGTAGAGGAGATTGTTATAGATTAAAAAGATCATTTTGATTGTTTTACTAGATAATTATGAATATTCCCACCTAATTGCAAACTGTAAACTATGAAGGTAAAAAACTGCCTTGTTTAGAAATTCTTCCTCTATCTGAGTTTATTTAGCAATTCTTGATGTAGTTAAATAAATGAGCGTATTATGTTATCTGTAAAATGCTCTTGCGAGTGGTTAATAGCATAGTGTTTGCACTGTGATTAATAGCCTTGTCAGCTAATTATTATTTGGAATTGTTGAAGTTATGCTGTCTAACAAGCTGTTTCTCGAGGATACGTAATGAAGATGCTGGTCGTTTCACTAACACTGATTCTCATAATTGATTATTGGTTGATTCAATTTCTGTAAATTGGTATTTTGTTTTGTGGGATTAATAATCTGCATACATATTCAATTCATAAAAAGCATCTAACTAGCCTATTTTTAAATTTTGTGTGGCAGTGGACTAAAGGTGTCATTGGAATAGACTAAAGCATTAGGTCTTATTGTGTTAGTCTGCTCAGGCTGCCATAGCGAAACACCACAGACTGGGTGGCTTAAACAACACGTGCTTGTTTGCTCCCAGTTCTAAAGGCTAGAAGTCCAAGATCAAAGTGCCAGGGTTGGTTTCTGGAGATCCCTGTTGCTGGCTTGTAGAATGCCACCTTTCATGTGGGGGTGAGGTGGGATGGGGTGGTTTGGGGAAGTTGGGGGTTGGAAATTGAGAGGAAGGTGGGGGAGTGCAAGCTTGCTTCTAAGCCCTTGTGCTTCTTCCTCTTCTTTTAAGGACACCAGCCCTATTGGTTTAGGGCCCCACCCTTATGACCTCATTTAATCTTAACTACCTTGCTGAGAATCCTGTCTCCAAATGTAGTTGCACTGAGGTTTAGGGCTTCAAAATGTGAGTTTTGAGGTACATGATTCAGTCCATAACACATATCAAGCCCGATTAATGCTTTGTTTTCAGAGTGTTTTTGTGTGTTAGTGACTCTTTTATTTTTATCGGAACCAGTAAGATTATTGCTGTGTCAAAACAGATTTGTTGTTTCTCCATTATTACTTCTTAGCGTTGGCACTAATTAGGCCAAAGGCTAGTTATATTATGATTGGAATTTTCGTGAGCCAAATCTCTCTGTACGTATGCCTTTCCGAAGATGATCAGTGATACCAAATATTTTATGAAAAGTCAAGAAAATCATGGCTAATTTTTGCACCAAGTTTTAACTCAAATAAGCCATTATGTATTTTTATTTTGCTTAAATTTGTTATTGTCTATATTTATTCAGATTATTATGACATTTTTCCTTAATGCTTTGAAATGCTACTTTTTTCTAGATTTTGTCTTTTTTTTAAATTAGATATAAATGTCATTTGTTTTTTAGACTAAACTTCAGTGGCTCTGTGAGGAACTGAAAGAGAGAGAAAGCAGAGAGAAAAGCCTGCGGCACGAGCTAATGTTATGCAGACAACAACTCAGGAATATGACTGAAAACAAGGAATCTGAGCTCCAGTGTCTCTTCGAACAGATAGAAAGGCAGGAGCAGCTTCTGGAAGAAATCCATCGGGAGAAGAGAGGTGTGTTAGCTGCTCTTACTTTTATTGATTTATTTTTCTGTTTGTATTCCTGGAAACCTCCGACTGGGGAAAAAACCCTACTTCTCTTGCCTCTAGTTCAGACTATTCCCATACCCTTCTCCTTTCGTTCTCTCTCCATTTCTGAATCCAGAAATGCTCTGCCCTGAGAGCTTTTCCACCAGCTACCTAATGCTACCTGGGTGCATAGATAACACTTGTGTCTGCTGGCCATTCGAAAGTGGTAATGTGGTAAGATGTATTTGTTCTCCTCTGGTGAAATGCCAAAATTTACATTTTACTTCAAGAAAATACCTACTAATTCGTTCAACAAATATTTATTTTGTTCCTGTTTTGTCTTAGGCACTGTTACAGGTGTTGAGGCTGCACTAATAGAAAAACTACTATTCTTGTTTAGGTTATGTTGGGTGGGGTGACAGAAAATAAGGGTAATAAATAGGTAAATTGTATAATATATTGGAAGGTTATAAGCACAGTGGTGAAAACAATAGAGTAAGGTAAGGAGAGTTTGGGAGAGCAGGGGGCAGGGTTTAATATGCTTAATATGTAGGCAATATTTAACTTTAAAAGGTAGGCAAGAGACTTGGAAAACTGTTTTTCTCTTTACTTATACTAGAGATGCACCAAGACGGGGAAAAAAGAAAATGGCAATTATGTATGGGAATCATGTGTATCTTATGTTATGTTGGCCTTAGGCCTTTCCTTTATTGATGAACTTTATTAATTTAAGATCCAGAAAGAGGCTTAATGTAGTGTGTCCTGCTAAGAAAAATGCAGTATTAACATATGGTAATCCATTATAAAATACTTTTTTTTGTTTTTCATTTTAGTGATCAGGATTATGTACCACTTAATGCACTTAAAAATATACCACTTAAAAATAGTTTATTACTGCGCTGTAGTGATTCTCAGGTTTTCTGGTATCAGAATCACTTTATAGACTTCAAAGCTCTTTGAGTTCTCAAGAATTTTATTGTTCATGATGTGTATCGACATTTACCATATTAAAAATTAAAACTAAGAAATAAAAATATTCCTTTAAGATAATAATTATAAACCCATTACATGTAACATAAACATTAATGAAATTTAACTCTTTTCCAAGACAAAAACCTAAGAATGACATTGTTTTTGTCAATCTCTTTATTGTTGTCTTTAAGCAGCCGCATTTTCATTTTTGTGTCTGCATTTAATCCGTTGTTGTATTGTATGTCATGTAACCTCTGGAAAAACTGCACTTTACATTTGTGAGAAATTGAGTGTGAAAAAGGCCACTGATATCTTAGTACTATTATTAAGGAATCTTGGGCAGACCCCAAACAACTCTGAGCATTGCTGCCCTAACGCTCTTGTAAGCATTGCCAGTCCTGGAAGTCAGAGAATGCCCTTGTGTATTTTTTTTTTTTAAAGGACAGTACAGCAGTGCCTAATTATGGAATCTATAGATAAAATGCTATCTAGTCTCTGTCCATGTTATGGAATATTCACTAATTAATACTAGATTACAACCTGGTTTTCCTTTTAGCAAACATTATCAGTATTGTCACCCTGTAAATCATTTATTTCTTTGTATATGGATTAATGCAATAGTGTATTATAAATACGTAAAACTGTGAGGGGAGAAATCCAAAAGAACCAAATACTTGTGCATTTAAATAATTTTATTGAAATGCCCAACTTTTTCATAAAAGCTGCAGAAAGAAAAACTGTAAAGTAGGTAACCTCTCAAGGAGATTGTTTTTATGTCTACTTTTTGAATTTATTGAAAATGTATTGCTTGCTTTGTATCTGTAGGGCATTGGAATTTCTCTTTGCATCTTAGAATCAGCCTTTCACGCTTTTAAAAAGGACCTATTGATGTTTTCAATAGCATTATGATGATTGTGTAGATTAATTTGAGGAAAATGGACATCGTCATATTGAGCCCTTTAATCCATGAACGTGGTCTATTGATCCATCTATTTAGGTTTCTTTTTAACTTTTCTCATGGGTGTTTTGTAGTTTTCAGTAAATAGGTCTATTATGCCAAATTGACACACTTTTTTTTTTTTTAAATATATTATTGGGAAATTGGGGGAGGAGAACAGCGAACAGCATTGGGAAATTGGGGAAGGGGAACAGACAAGTTGCTGTCCGTTTGTTCTTCAGTCTAGTTGTGGAGGACGTCGCTTTACTGGCCCATGTTGGTATCATCGTTGCACTCTTCCCAGCTGAGGCAGTTGCTTGCCGGCCATTGGACGGCCGCTTGCAGAGGCTCATGGTAGCTCATGCCGGCTATCGGCCGCTCACACTGGCTGCTGGTCACTCATGGTAGCTTATGGCAGCCCACTGCAGCCCCATTGCAGCCTACACTGTTGCCAACAACTCACAGAAGCCCAGCTTCAGGTCAAGCTGTTGTTCACCATCTTAGCTATAGAGGTCGCAGCATTACTGGACCATGTGGGAACCGAACCAGTGGCCCTGCTGCTCAGAGCTTGCACTTCCAAGCCAGCTCTTACCCAACTGAGCCAGTCAGCAGGCCACGACATGCATCTTTTAAAGATTTATTCCTAATTTTTTCTGAGTTATGATGTTATATTAAATGACATTAAAATTTGAATTTCCAACATTCTTTTCTAGTATATAGAATACAGTTGATTTTTTTGTATATTAACTTATATTCTGCAATCTTAGTAAGCTCATTTATTAGTTCTAATAGCTTTTATTGTTGTTTTTGTATAAAGTTCGTATTCTTTTAAAATGTATGATAGAATTCATTAATGAACCTTTTGGGCCCATAGTTTTCATTTGGGAAGGTTTTTAATTTTGAATTCAAATTCTTGAGTAAATATATGGCTATTCAGAATTTCTATTTCTTTTGAGTCAGTTTTGTTAATTTATGCCTTTCAGTATATTTGTTCATTTCATCTAAGTTGTCAAATTTATTGGCATGATTTTTTGTATCTTCTGTTTAATCTTTTTTTATTTCTGTAAGATCTGTACTGATGCCTCTTATTATATTCCTGTAAAGGTAATTTGCTTTCTCTCTTTTCTTTATAAGACTTGCTAAGTGTTTTGTTAATATTTTTAAAGAAATGATGTTTTACTTTTTTTATTGTTTTTTATATTTTACTGATCTCTAATCTTATTTTTATTTCTTTCCTTTTACTTACATTGTGTATCATTCACTCTTTTTCTAGCTTAAGTTGGAAGCTTTATTTTAATGCCTTTGTTTCCAAATATAGGCATTTAAAGTTATAAATTTTCATCTTAGCAATACTTTCTAAGTGCATTCCACAAATTTTGCTAAGTTGTGTTTTTCTTATCATTTAGTGTGAAGTGGGAGATACTTCTCTTATGATTTCTTCTTTGACCCATGGGGTTTGTTTTTTTTTTAGAAGTATACTGCTTGCTTCCTTTCCAATTATGGCGAGTTTTTTAGATATTTTATTATTGGTTTCTAACTTAATACGCTTGTCATCATAGAATGTACTCTCCATGATTATGATCCTTTGAAATTTATCAAGACTTGTTTTACGGCCCCAGATGTGGTCTATTTTGGTGAATTTTCCATCCTTTGTTGTGAAGTGTCCTATAAATGTCAGTTATGCCAAATTGTTTCACAATGTTCTGTGTCCCTAGTGATTTCTATATCCGTACTGATTTTGTCTACTTTTTTCAGTAACTGATAAGAGGATTGTTAAAATATTCAATTTTTACTGTGAGGTGTTATTTTTTTATTTTTTTATTTTTTTTAATATTGGTGTCATTTATTTTGCTACATATATTTTGAAACTATGTTATGATTGGTAGAGCCTGCGTTAGTATTGATTGTGGGAATCATCCAGCAAGGAGCCTATGGTGATAGTCTCCATAAAAGCAAAAGAGGGACTAATGAAGGATATTAGTAGTAGCAATAAATTAAAAGATATTGTGGATGATTAGTGCCAAGATTAGATGGTATGAGAGAGAAAGAAGACTCATAAAAGACTCTAAGGTCTCAGCGTTTTTTTCATTGGGAGAAATAGGGAAGTCAGGAAGTAAGAGCTGATTTCGAGAGAAAGAAGGGTCCATTTTTTTCCTGTTTCTTAAAATTATAAATGAAAAGAGTTTCAGGAAGACTCAAACTTTTGTAACAGATGATATGCTTATCGTTACCTTACCTGTGTAAGATGTTGCCATCTTGTAATACAAGTAATGAAGACCAAGTAAAGGCTGTTAGAGGTGGAGACTTATAAACATGTTTATTAGGAGGTAGGATGAAATAAATATGTTGCTAGAAATATAAGCAGCTTGTTCCTGGTGAAAAAGGGAGTATTGACTCTTCAGTTGAGGTCCATAGGTGGCTGTTTTAGGATGATTTGTAATTTGATTTAGATCTTGAAGAATGCAGCATGATTTCCATGAGATAGAGAGGAGGAAGGGAGATTCTCTGCAGGATTTACCTGCACACTGATCTCATACTGCACACGTCAGCATTTGTTCGTCGTAGTGGTATCCACAGAAGAGGTGAAGGGCAGCAAAACTGATGATTACATTTAGATATTTCTGATGTATCAAAGTCAGTTGTTGAAATTTATATTTGATTCCCTTCATCACATTAGAAACTTAATTCCTAGGTAAAACAAGGTTGACCTATCTGTAAATGGAACATGAGAGAGAAACTTTCTGTTTGCTGGAATTAATGCCATTCTCTGCACAAATATTTTTAGTTTGATTTAATGTCACATCAACTGACACATAACAGGTTAACGGAGGCACGTGTATCATACAAGGAGCTTCTCAGTGAATGCTGCCAAATGTGTAGATTGGAGTTGCCTGGGCTATTTGGCCTGAGGATTGGTGCTTGAGTACTCCAAAAGGAGAAAAAAAAAATCTCTTAAAGAGTTAATGTCATGGACCTCTTAGAAATTAAGTAATTATTGACTGGGATATTCTTTGTTGTCATGAATAGCAATGAAGTCGAGTACAGAGATGTATACTGTAGCTAGGAGGATTTAGGTATGATATTATTGTAACTTGTGTAAGTAGTTATTTTTAATAATTTGTTAATAAACCAACTGCTGCCTGCATTCTGAATATTCTGATAACCCAGTGCTCCTGTATGTGCGAGTATTCATCTATAAGAATATTTTGAAACTATGACATTTACTAACTTCAAAAATTTATGTGGAAGTTGAAAGGATTTTAAAGATCTACAGAAGGAGGAACATCTGTATAGTATGATATAGTTGTGTTCCTGCTATAGAAAATGCTAATGATTCTGAACAAATATAGCAGGCAATTTTCTTAACTTATTTTTTTTTTAAACTGAAATTATAGACTCTTATTTAAACAAAGGACCCTTCTTACATTCCAGTCACTCTGTGGTTGTGGCTGTGACTAATTAGTGTACATAATTTTTCTTTCTGGAATAATGAGAAACTTGACTTGGCCTCTGAAATTCCTGTCCCTTAAAGATAAAATTTGATTTTCTTACCCAATTTCCATTGTGGAGTAGGTGTTATACACATTTGGCTTTGTTGGATTGGGTGGAATCTTTACCGATTCCCTACTAATCTGAAACTGTGATAAGTATAATACATAGAAAGACAGTAATTCTCAGCAGCATGGAGTGTAGATTCAGGCTTCCTGAATCTGTCCCTTCCTGTCCTATATCATATTGGGAATGTACTTGTAAGGATGAAATAAACAATTGTCATGGTCTCTTTGTTATGGACTTAAACCTTTTCGGAATTAAAGGGAAGTACCAGTAGGCTGTAGAAGAAGGGAAATAGTCCTCCAGCCACTTTCAGAAAGCACTGTTTTGGCAGCAAAGGCTAACTGCTCAGGTTGGTCCTTTGTTGTTTTTTTTAAAGATTTTATTGGGGAATTGGGGAAGGGGACTGGCCAAATTGCTGTTCTTCAATCTTTGTTGTGGAGGGTGCCAGTCGCCATCTGGCTTCCCATCGGCAGCCCGTGGCCTCTAAGTTCAAGGTACTGTGTTCAATCTTAGCTGTGGGGTGTGCGTAGGCACCATCCCATACCTGAGTCGAACCAGCAGCCCTGTTGTTAAGAGCACACGCCCTATCCACTGAGCCATCTGGGTGGCAACTCAGCTCAAGGTGCCGAATTCAGTCTTTAGTTGCATGTGGGCATAGGCCACCATTGAATAGGCAGTCACCAGCTGAGCCTTCTTGCCACCTGTTGGCAGCTCAGCGAGAGCTCAGCTAGGGCGCAGCATTCACTGGCCCATGTGGGAATTGAACCGTCAGTCCTGTTGCTCAGAGCACGCGCTCTAAGCCAGCTCTTAACCAACTGAGCCACTCAGCCGGCCCTGGACCTCTGTTTTTGATTAGCATCTGTACCTTAGCCAGGAAGTAGGCAGTGGAGAAAAGATGCTTCATAGCCCTATTTTTTTTAAGTCTTATCTTGGCAATGACTGTGGATGTGGCAGCATTCAGAGGACTGTCCTAGCCCAGAAAGAACTTACTGTAATTGCCATGTATAATGCACACCCACGTTTTTGGCCCAAATTTTCAGACAAAAAAAATCTTTCGTTTTAACTTTTTAATTCAAATGTTTATTTGTTTACGTTTAGGTACTTGTTTTTTGTATTATTGTGGAATTTTAGCATTTATTTTTAACATATTATTGTACAAGAAACTTTATATAACAAATAATTATAGAATCCAAGAATAGATACAAGGTACAGGAAAGTCTATGTACCTGTAACAAATTTATGATATTTACGCATCACAGAAATCCAGAAGTCGTCATCATTGCAAGTTCATCATAAGTTCAACAAAACTGATTATTGTATTTGAGGGTATTGCTTTGCATATTGATATCACTTTTAACTCATAAGTATAAACAAAAAAATTAAAACCATTTATATAGATACTACCCATGTATAGTGCACATCATTATTTTTCCCTAACAAATTTGGGCAAAAAAAGTGCACATTATACACGGCAAAATACGGTATTTCTTGCCTGGATGAGTTTTGGGCAGACACATAATTGAGAAGTGTGTTTAGCTGAATGTATCCACTAAAATGCAAGTTCCATGAAAGTCGTGGTTTTTTTGTTTGTTTTGGTCAATGCTGTATTCCCCAGTGCCTAGGAAGAACCTGGCACATAGTGGATGTGTTAAATATTTGTTGAATAAATGAATGAAAAAGTGAATGAATGACAGCTGCACAGTTAATAGGGGAGCCATGATATTAATGTCTAGTGAAAAAAATATCACTCACGGTGAATTCAGCATAACCAAAATGAACTCTGCATAACCAAAAGACAAATCAGCAAATATTTGGCAGAAGTTGATTAAGTAATTTTATTGGAGTGATTTACATTTTGTTTACGACACTCTGGGATTAGGTAGCAATACTTGTCTTTTCTAATATTTCAGTTATGTATTACATGTTACAGTAGATGTATTTAAACCATTTATATTTTTATTCATTTATAACAATATTCTCGAAGCACTTCCTGATTAATTTAGGGACACTGTAACATCGTTAGTAATAATTCTAGCTCCATTTTGTACTATGATTTGAGTTAGCTCCCTAGATTAACATATGAAAACACATTTACCCACATTTCATAAAAGTAAGCAAAGAATATTAAAACTGTGTATGTCTGAGATAGTTTCAGTTTATAATAGTAGAATGAATATAACTGTTAGAGTATTTTCTATTTGCTACTGGTCATAGATAAGCTTCACATGCCTGTAAATGTTGAGTAGAAGGACCCAGAAATTTGAAAGGTTGAACAGGTGAAAGAAAGTTTAATTGGCATAGCAGGAGAGATATGACAGTGGATAAGGTTGAAAGTAAAGGTGGAGAAGTGAATCTTGGAAAAAAACAAGGGCAAGAATTAGGCACTTTTTCTTCTATTACCTTTAAATACTATTTTTTGGCAGCTGCACATCACAGTATTTTGCGCAGTGGTGTTTTTTTTTTTTTTTTTAAAGATTTTATTGGGGAATTGGGGGAGGGGAACAGACAAGTTGCTGTCTTTCTGTTCTTCAGTCTAGTTGCGGAGGATGTTGCCTCACTGGCCCATGTTGGTATCATCATTGTGCTCTTCCCGGATGAGGCAGATAGGTCACCGGCCTCTGGATGTCTCTCACCACGGCTATTGGCAGCTCACACTGGCTGCCGGCCACTCACTGTAGCCTATGGCAGCCCACTGCAGCAGGGGCCGCAGCCCACACTGTCGCCGGGGCTCACACAGCCCAGCTCCTGGTGGAGCTGTTGTTAGCTGTAGAGGGCAATGTCACTGGCCCTCATATATGGGATCCAAACCAGGGCCGCTGGCATCCCAAAACCAGCTCTTAAGCAATGCGCCATTTGGTCGGCCCTGCGTAGTGCTTTTCTTATTTTGACCATTAGCTCCTCAGCTTCTGTGATTGGGTTTAATTGATTTTTGCCTTGTGTATGTTCAATACCTATTTGGAGAAAAGAATGGGAGGAATAGGAGTTAGCTACCGGATTTTCTATGTAAGATTTGAGAGACTGTTCAGTAGAAACCTTTTGAGTTTTAATCCACATCGTAGAAAATTTCTCACAACTATATTTTTAAAAAGCTGCTTCCAAAGGTAAATACTTGTCATGTGTGGCTATCCAGAGCAGAGAGCCACGTTAGTGATGCATCTGTTACACTATACTCTGGTCTTTATTCTGGCCTTATAGATGGCTCTCGGGATGAGTATTTTTACTAATAATAGAGATATGATAAAGTTTTTTATTTTCCCTTAATGTTGTAAAATTGCTGTGATGTTCAAGGCATTGACTCAAAAAAATACTCTGCATTTCAAAAGGTTATCATGTACCTGATTTGTCTCTGCCAATGGTGGTATCAACTTTTTAAGGGTTTTTCCTTTGGTTTCACTGTTTCACTCCTTTCAGCTGATTTCTTTGTTTTTCCTTCTTTCTCTGAATCTCTGTACCACTTCTACAGTTCGTGGATGGCTGAACAGAAGATACTTTTTTAGAATTTATGTGTAGGACAGAAACTAGGAAGGGATTTGCAAACTGTAGGCATTTTTCCTAATGTGTAGGCTAAACATGTGGTTGCATGGTTATGTTTTCTGTGTACATTATTTATTGGTTGCTTTAGTTTTCCTGCCACTCACCCATTCATCTATTACTTATGAGAGCATTTAAAACCTATCCTTATATTTTTCCACATTCCCTCTTTCTGTATATATGAATATATTATTATTAAGCCACTTAAGAACATGTGGCATACATCATGCCTTTTTTTTTCCAGTCTGGAATGGGCCTTTTTATTTTATTTTGTAAAATTAACATTGTACTATTTTTTAAAATCAGAATGCTGACAATAGAAGATCTTTGTATGATTTTGAAATGTTTCTGTAATTTTGAAATTATTTCAAAAATAAAAAGTAAAAAACAAAACAAGAACAACAATACCACCGAAAACCTATCCTTACATATATGATTTGAAGGAAGATTGCTTTCTCCCACTTCTTTGTCCCCTGTAACTAATGACTTTACAGTTTTCCTAGGGGTTTCTTGCACATCTGCTCCTCCCTCTCCATTTAGATTACCTTTGTCTTATTTAGCTCTTTTTTTTTTTTTTTAAAGACTTTATTAGAGAATTGGGGGAGGGAAACAGCATTGGTGAATCAGGGAAGGGGAACAGACAAGTTATTGTCCTTTTGTTCTTCAAGTCATGGAGTCTAGTTGCTTCACTGGCCCATGTTGGGATTATCATTGTGCTCTTCCCAGCTGAGGCAGTCGCTCGCCAGCCATTGGACGGCCACTCATGGTGGCTCACGAAAGCGCACGTCAGTTGCCGGCCAGCCCCACTGCAGCCTATGCCATTGCAGGCAACTCGCAGCAGCTTAGCTGTTGTTCACCATCTTAGCTGTAGAGGGTGCAACGTCACTGGCCCTCATGTGGGATCCGAACTGGCAGCCCTGCTGCTCAGAGCTGGTGTCCCAAGCAAACACTTAACCATTGGTGCCACTTGGTTGGCCCTTATTTAGTTCTTTATTACATCATATCTTCAAGGATTGCAGAAGTTTCTTATTTGGAGATCTTTTTTTTTTTTTAAAGATTTTTAATTGGGGAATTGGGGGATGGGAACAGCGTTGGGAATTGGGGAAGCGGAACAGACAAGTTGCTGTCCTTTTTGTTCTTCTGTCTAGTTGTGGAGGATGTTGCTTCACTGGCCCATGTTGGTATCGTCATTGTGTTCTTCCCGGATGAGGCAGATCAGTCGCCGTTCTCTGGATGGCCACTCACTGCGGCTGTTGGCCACTCACGCTGGCTGCCGGCCACTCACTGTAGCCTATGGCAGCCCACTGCAGCAGGGGCTGCAGCTGTGCCGGCCCGGGGAGTCACAGCAGCCCAGCTCCAGGTGGAGCTGTTGTTCACCATCTTAGCTGTAGGGGGCAGTGTCACTGGCCCTTATATGTGGGATCTGAACTGGGGCCGCTGGTGTCCCAAGCCAGCTCTTAAACAATGCTCCACTCGGCTGGCCCTTATTTGGAAATCTTAACCTCTAGTCTCTACCTTCTACTTGACTGGTCTTCTATTATGAGCCCGCCAGAGGCCCCATGCAGGTGACTTCCTCTAGTAGGCCCACTCCAGTTTCTATGTTCAAGTTCACACTGTTCCTTGGGCCCCCAACTATCCTCCTTTCATTTCTCTTATTTAATAAATCATTTGGTCAGGGTGACATCTTTTTGAAATAACCTTGAATATGCTGAGATTAATAAAAGAAAGTAAATCATTCTAAACTTGGTTTTGTACTTTTCATAATAAATTACTTGCAACACACCCTACAATTGACCTCCACCCAATAGTGTTTCCTTAGAGAAAAGTTGTGCACACACACACAACTGCTGTTCTAATCAGCTATGCCAGATGAATCTTCATTAAGTGCAGCTTTGAGCCTATGCTCTCAACTCAGACCCCTTTGGTGGCTTTCTCACTGCTGCACAAGTAAAGTTCACATTCTTACAGAAGCGCTCTCTCCCCCCCATTTTTCACTCCTCTCTTCCTATGAAAACTCTACTATTGTTGTCACCCGTGCTGACAGACATTTTTACTTTTAGCACCCATTACTATTAAAACTTTAGGATATAATTACATGATATTTGCCATTACCACCTTTTCCTCTAGGTATCTGCATATGTATTTTTTTTTTTTTTTTTTTAAAGATTTTATTGGGGAATTGGCAGAGGGGAACAGACAAGTTGCTGTCTTTTTGTTCTTCAGTCTAGCTGCGGAGGATGTTGCCTCACTGTTGGTATCGTCATTGCGCTCTTCCCGGATGAGGCAGATCGGTCGCTGGCCTCTGGATGTCGCTCACCGCGGCTATTGGCAGCTCATGCTGGCTGCCAGCCGCTCACGCTGGCTGCGGGCCACTCACTGTAGCCTATGGCAGCCCACTGCAGCAGGGGCTGCAACCCACACCATCACCATGGCTCGCACAGCCCAGCTCCAGGTGGAGCTGCTGTTAGCTGCAGAGGGCAGTGTCACCGGCCCTCATGTGGGATCCGAACCGGGGCCGCTGGCATCCCAAAACCAGCGCTTAACCAATGCGCCACTCGGCCGGCCCTCTGCATATGTATTTTATTATATTAGTTTTAATTTCTTTTTTATAGACCATTATTTTTCCATTGCACCTGGCACCATCTTTTATATTTAAACAGGAAATAAACATACTTATTGGATGGTTCGGTAGGTGGACAGGTGGGTAGATGGATGTTTGGATGGATTGAAGGAATGGATGCATAGATGCATGGGTGGATGGATGGATAGCACAGATTTAGTCTCCTTTTTTATCCCATTTATTATGGTGTCTTCATCAGAAGCCATGCCCCCTTACCATATCTACACTAGACATTTAGATCTGTTTTACAATCAAAACGAAAACAAACATCAGTATTTATTTATTTTTTCTTCTTCAAGATACAGGAACAAATATGAAGCATTAAACAACAACTCAGAATTACCTCACTAAACTATTCTGATGGTGTCCTTTGTTAACTAAGCTGTTTTCACTATGTCTTTTGAAACTAAGATATTGGAAATAAGAGAAGCTTTCCCGTGTTTATCTTTGCAGAGTAAAGTCCTTCAAGGTCTTCTTAATAGTATTTGGAAAGACATTGATATGCAGGTTTTCCTTCCTAGATTTAGACGAACCTTTAATCATTCATCACAGTTGATCACCACATCAATCATGAGAGATTACAGATTTGCTTATTTCCTGTTGAGACTATTGACCTATACTCTAGTATTTAAAATTTATTTTTTAATCATTTCACATATGGAATAGATTCCTCACCGCAGTCCACTGCAGTTTATGTTAGACCTTTACGTTTAACTTTCATTGTCTTCGAGGTGGCCTTACGAGAAGGAAGAAAGCTAATTAATATTCAAGCTTTTATGTGTGATATCTCATTCAATCCTTAAAACAACCATGTGAGATTATGAATCCCATTTTACAGTCAGGCAGCTGAGTCTGGGAAGCAAATGAGGGTAGATTGTTTCTCAAAGTTTGGACAGAGGACTTTGTGAAACGCAAGCTTGTGTTCCTCCTACTATATCACATATCTGTACTACTCAGTCAACTTCAGTAGGCCTTGCTAATTGGAATCAACTTATCCTTCCCTCATTTTGTTGGGATCTATTCCTTAAAGTGGTTAAGTGATCAAGTTTTTCATAAAATGTTAGAAAGAAAATGGCTGTGTCCAACTCTTGTCTTTTTGGCTATGAGAACAACTGAAGCAGTAGAAATGCTTAACCAGAAAAAAAATAGTCAGTTTAGCTATTTAGATATAAACTCTTTACTTGTGACAGCAATAATATTTCTAGAACTCTCTTTCACATTATTTTCGTATGTGATAGCCTATTATTTCTTGAGCACATTATGGGAACTTCAAGCCTCAGGACCAATTAATGAAACTAATTCTAATATTATATACAAATATTAGAATTTTTACTCTCCAAAATAGAAAACCAAGGTTTTATGTGTGCCCCCACCATGAAAATGGCATCTCCTTTCTGATCAGTTACCCAAGAACAAGCCTTCCTGTAGTGTTTCTAAAATTCAGAGGTATTAAGGGGCACCGTAGTTTTCAGGACAGCCCAGTAGTTTTCATAACCATCTACAGAAATCTCTTGGAGGAATTATTTCCAAGAACTGTTCTATCTAACTTACACTTTCTTGGTCATGAGAAATTGGGCTCTTTTCAAAGCTTTCAGATTTCGCTGGGAACAGGCAGGTAAATATCCTATCTATGATTCTTCTTTTTCCCTAATATTGTCTTCTCTCCCACTAGAGCCTCTGCCGAGTCTGGCAGTGTTATAGCAGCTGCCCTCAGGTTGGGGTCTGTCTCTCCCTTCTTTTGTTCTGACTATCAAGTGACTCAACCTACCTTAACAAAGATGGTTAAAAGATTGTTAAAATCTTTTATCAAGATTTTATCATCTTGATAAAAGAGATGTAAACAACAGCTGGAAGGATGTAGCTAAAATGTAAGACTACTTTGAAGCTATTAGGTTACTAGAAACTAAAATGTCTATGGCAGTTGGAAGGAGACTTCTTCCAAGACCTTCTGAAGGGGAGACATCTTTGTAATATGGTTTAGTTTCAATGAAATGCTAATTATTGTGAACAAATATAGAAGTTAATTATTTCTGTAGCTGAAATTGCGAACTCTCATCTAAATAAAGTTCTGGTCTTGCTTTCCGGGCACTCTGTGGCTATGGCTATGTAATGTGAACTCTCCGGTATGTCTAAGTGACACAATCTCTTGTCCTTCCAAATCAGTGACACCTCCCATGTTTTCTCTTTAATATTTGTATCTTTGTTCATGGTGAGGGTAAAATGTTACTCAGGACAGTATAGGGAAGAGAAAATAGCTGCGATGTATATAATACATCTTCAGAGATACTCTCTAAACACCGATTCTCATAATATTTCACTAAATATGTTTATCATAATGGTGATCTTTAAAGGAAAAGTGAGGTAGATGCAATTTCAATGAAATACCTCGTTTCCAAGCAAACATTCTTCATGTAAAAGTTCTTCTGGAAAAATATAACCAGTTAATGTGTGCTTACATTCCAGTTGTAAATCAAAGTAAAGGCAGCTCTGGCTTTCCACATTTATACTGTTCTGCAGTATTGATATCTGCATGTTTATTTATACTAATTTTCTACTTAAATCTAAAAATTATCACTTTTTTTTGTCCCTCCCCTATCCCAGACAGAGAAATAATCTAATCAGTTATTAAGAGAGAATTAAAGACACTTTGATTTAAATATGTTAAGAATAAGAATTAATGCTGAGGAACAGCCACTTCCCACGGTCCACCAGGCGGCTCAGGATGGCAAACGTCTCATTCCCTCTCAGGATGTACTTCTGCATGTCCCACTCAATCCACTGGTACATGAGGGGCCCTTCACATGACATCTTGAGTGGCATCCCTTACATCCTGGTAGAGGTGTGCTTGGTATCCAGACATGCAATAAAGTGGTCATCCCCCGCCCCCCAAAAAATAATTTTTAAGAATTTGGAATATTTTTCTGCTTTTTGTGTTTTAATTTAATACTAATGTTTTTTTACAGGTTCCCACAGAAATGTACCCATTTTCCATTTCCTTTTGGAATCTGTGGAGCAAACACTTAAAATGCACTTTCTCGCAGACGGTGGTTTTAGGATTTGCTCTGTCTGCCTTTGTGTAGCTGCCTCTGACATCTGGTATGAGCTGGAATGGATATCTATACCTCTTCCTGAGGCTTCTGCATGAAAAGCACTTTTATTTATTGATTTTTAAAACTTGACTGTAAACTGATCTAAGTCTTGGTGTAAGGTCGGCGTTAGACAAGACGGAAGTGTTTGGCCTTGGATGCACGTCTCAACCCTTTCATGGTGGTATTTATTGTATTGGTCTTTAAATCTCCATGCCTCTGTGACCATGTCCAGGTAACTAAGCATTGTGTTACTTTTCCACAGCTCTTTTATTTCGCAGTTTTGTGTTTTTTTTTTCAGGCTTTCTTCAGTTTTCCTCCAGGAGCACCTTGAAATGGGTCCCTCATTTAAATTTCTAGTTCTCACATATTTTATTCACCGTTCAGCATCTCAATCTGAAATTTCATTTTGTAAGAAATTGGTATGTAGTCATTAACTATGCTAACCTTTTAAAAACCCCTTCTCTCTGAAATATCCATTTATTCTCATTATTACCTGGGCAGAAATACTAAATGAGATCCATGGCTGTATAATGCACGTTTGGCTGTATGGTGTAATTTTTCTCCTTCAGGTCAATTCGTGCTAATTAAAGGTACTCGTCAGACAAGCCATAAGAAAGCTAAAATCGACTTATTTTCCCCTCATTACCTGTTAGTATCTTTGGAGTATGTGTTCTACTGGTTTCCAAACGTGAAAGAGATATCCTTTTAGTTTTAGTAAATAATTAGTATATATTCAGATACGGATTGCCAGAAAAGTTTACATATAAAGCTATGAAAGGGATTATACAGCTGTGGGTGTATATTTTACAAAAAGGAAAATTTGTTGATGGAGTGGCTCTGATTGGCTCTAGAGTTCTTTTTTCCTGTAGATTTCGTGCTCCAGAAGAAGCAGACACTGAAGGGATCTTTCCTTCTGTCTTCTGTGACTATGAAATGCTATGGATGCCTGCAGGAATATAAATTGTAGATTATGGTAGCACTCGTAAAGAGAAGTTTTTATTGGTGATTTTTGTTACTAGAAAGGTTCCTGGCTAGTCAGGTATTATTAGCACTGTTGCTTTGGCTAAACCAGACACATATCATAACTGCCATGGTAATGGGAGAGAGCAGATGGCTTTGGGTTTCTAAGCTGCAAGGGAATGAAAGAAGCACCTGTGCTTTGGGGGAATCTAGGTATTGGGAAGAGAAAGGGGAGACGTGCTGATGGCCTACGGAAAGGACCTTACAGGGTTCTTAGTTATTTTTATCTATAATTCCTTATACGACTTCTCCCTTTTCTTACTCCATGTGAACAGAATAAGTGAATGGTTAGAACATTTATTAGCGAACATTTATTGTGGGGGGCACATTTGTCTCATTTGTAATTTCTAAAGATCTGCAAATGTAACTGAAAAATACCAATGTCTGATTATTCCCTGTAAGTTAATTAATTGGAATCAGACCATTTAAAATTCTTAGTTTTTTTTAATGCTGCATATTTTCTCTGAAAGGAGGTCTTTTTCTTAGTCTTTAATTTTGATTGTGAATTGAAAGATCCTTTTATCCGTATGAACTTAATCTTATCAAATTCTAGCATATTATCATTCTTGGAATTATGGAACTTTTCCTGCTTATATATTCAATTTTCATGAATTGTCAGTCATTCGTGTCACGGATAATTAAAAAAAAAGGGGACTTGTATTCTGGGACAGATACTAGAAATACAGTAAGAGTTAGTTTTCTGCAGTAAATGGCCTTCGGAAAATAAGACTGAGTAGAGTATATATGAACTTAAATTGAATTCCAGTGGTTGATAGAGAATAAAATCAAACAAACAAAACACTTTTGGTTTATAGTAAGGGTAGGTAGGGGTAGAACTTTATGATGATAATGATAATTGGTTTTTCTTATTCTTTGCACTATTGTGTAGTAGGTACTCAATAAATAGTTGTTAAGTAAAGTAATGAGTGAATGACAAAGGAGCAAAAACCAAGGGTCGGTAGTCTAGAGTAAATAATCAGAAAATTTTAATTGTATGGGGAACTGCCCTAAAAATAAGACTCTTGTGTTTTTGTCACAGCAAAGTAAAACAAATTTATAAGCGTCTTACTGAAGGAATGTCTGATGCTATATTGAACTCGTTAGTAAGTCCCCACTGTTATTAACCCCAAAAGTGTAAAATATCATTTGATGTAGCTTTTAATTATGTGCCTTTATTCTTAATATGAACATAGAGCAATTTAGAAGTTTTTTATAGGTTAATTCTGGACCTTTAACTTTTCTTTTTCCATGGAGTCTTGAATTTCACAAGTAAAAATTGTTCTTCTCTGGTTTTGTTTGTTTAGGGAACTGGTCACCAGTGGTTAGAGCTGATGATAAAGGAATTTATTTACTTAAAATTATTCCAAGTTGAATGTTATAATGTGTGTATGTTGATGAGTTCTTAATTATTATTAAATAATAATGAACTGCTTGAGGGCCAATATAATTTTATTCAGTGTCTTAAGTGTCTTTTATTACATAACATACAACAGATGTTAGCTGGGTAAGTGGGTGGATGGATGAATGACTAATTCAACTGTGCTAAGGTAAAAGTAGACTCCAGGTCCAGTTGTACCGAAAGTATTATTAAGTAGTAATGCTATTGGATTGTAAGTATATGCTTCCTGGGACTGAGACGATATAACCAATTCTTTGATATCAACAACACATCACAGAACCAATTACAGTACTTAGTTGTCAGAAAGCTTGCCTGACTTGTTATGATATTCAGTCGTTAGTGAAGATGACTGTTTCTGTTTCATTGTTCTGTTTCTACAAGCTAGCATCAACCCCACTGGGTTCTGTGGTATGATGGATGATTGTGTTCCATCCTGTGTAAGTTACCATTTGGTAAAACTTCCCAGAACACTGGAAGATTTCAGCAATAGCTTCCAGTTAGCTCTTCATCTGTTCTCAAGTGACCTGGCAATCTTGCCCTTTTCTGTGAAGTGGGCTTTGTCTGGTCTCTCATTGCCTCAGCCAATTAAGCCCTTGAAATTAGGCTTTGAGGCACCCTGCTCATGCTTCCAGGAACATAATAGTGACGCTTTTCATTGAAGGAGACGAGAAGTGTTTAAGTTTGGCCAATGAACAAAGCAAGGGTAAAAACAAGTGCTAAAATCACAATTAGCCCTGAATATTTTAATGCAAAAAGGGTATCAGTTTTTGAACAGTATTCCACCATTATGCTAGATTTCCTTCCATAATTTATGGTTCAGAGTTTTTCACTTCTTATAGAGATAATTAAGATATGTAGTCAGGCATTTTGAAAGGGTACTACACCCTTATTTTTGAGGCAAATAGCTTTGCTATCCTTGATGTAAGCATGGATTAAAACCTTCCTGTTGCCTCAAGCCTGAATAAAATTCTAGAATGTAAGTTCTTCAAAGGATTTTTCTTTGATTTGGGTGGGAGAGATGAAGAGGTTTCCCACTGAAGAGTGACATTTTATAGATTTCAAACATACTTACATGTTATTATCAAATAATGAGTGACTTAATTTCTATTTATGGTAGTTTGACTTGTTTAAAGATTCTGTATTAAGTGACTATCTTTCGCTTACCATAGATGCAATTCTAGATTGGCAATATTCTTTCTAATGGTTACAAGGAATAAAGAGTGACTTCTCTGTTGATAAAGGACACAAGGCGCATGCACTCTCTCCCCCCTTACTTGTCAATTAGGAATCAGATAAGAATGCCAAGAATGCTTGCTTAGTAACAAAAGTATTTGCAAATGGGAAAAATTTAAACAAAAAGATATTTGCTTAGATATAAAAATTCTGTTTAAATGCTTCAAGTCACTTATTTTTCTCTTACACTGAGAGTGACAAAATGTTATTGACACACCTACTATATACCTATATCTATATCTATATATATATCTATCTACACACACACACAAACACACGATGTATTTGTATGTATATGTGTATATGTATTTATACACCAAAGAACAGAGTTAGCTTTGTGTACCATCTTATGTTGATTGCACTCTTGGAATGGAGTCTCTGGAATCACCCCAGTGTCCAGAGCCAGCCTGTGAAAATAATTACTGAGTCTGTGTTATGTTCCGCAGTGGTGACCCTGACCACAGTGGACATGACACTGGGTGTTTCTTAGTGAGAGCATTATGGGTATTTTGAACTGGACAGTTTTTTGTGGTGCAGGATGCTGCCACACATTGAAGGACATTTGGTTATCCTGGTCCCCAAACACTAAATACCAGAAGCACCATCCATTCTCTGAAACAAGAAAAATGCCCACACACATTTCTTGCAAAGAACTATTCGATGCCTTTCTCACAACACCAAAAGCATTTTATTGCACTTACTTGTTTTCGTGTTCATAGCATTCCATAAAACTATGAAACGTGAGAGCTTAGATGTTGTTCTTAAATAATATCTTCACATTTCATGACCTATCACATAGGACATGACCTATCACATTAAATGCCCATAAGCATTTAATACATGTTTATTCATCAGATGAACTATAATACTAACTTTAACATTTACCTAATTATTTAAACTTAATGTTTTCCTAAAACAGTTATTAAGCAATATTGTAAAAACATGTAAGCAGAGATATATCATGAATTTGATCTACTTATTTATTCATCTATTGATTTATGTATAGCCTGATTCATATAGAAGATTTATACAAAGTTGATTTTTTTTTTTTTTTTAGCGGAGCCATCCTGCCACCTGTTGGCAGCTCAACGGCAACTCAGTTCGGGCTGGCCTCGAACCACTATTGCTCAGAGCTCAGCTCACACTCTTGAGAGAGCTCTTAACCAACTGAGCCACTCAGCCGGCCCTATACAAAGTTGATTTAATTAAAACGTACGACATTATAGAGTAGTGCTACCCCCAAAAAATGAGACATAAATGTCAGCCACATATATAATTTAAAATTATCTTATTGAGAAAGATAATTTTCTTACATTAAGAAAGGTAAAATGAGAACGTGAAGTTAATTTTAATACTATATTTTATAGTGTAACACATTATATCCTAAATATGATTATGTCAACATGTATTTAATACGAAAGGTTATGAGATACTTTACATTCTTTTTACATATCAGGCTTTAGAGTTCTGGGATGTGTTTTACCCGTGTGGTGCACCTTACTCCAGCCAGCCATGTCATACGCTCAGGAGCCATGTGTGTGGCTGATATACTGACCAACACAGCCATAGAGACTTTCTGTATTGGCCATTGTTGCGCCTCATCATACATCATTCATACAGAGATTCATCTGTAATAGGATTGCCAGGGTTGTTGAGAACCCATTAGGAGGTCCAAGATGATGAATATCAATAGGAGCTTGTATAATCTATTAATTCTACTTATGAAAAAATTATTTACTTTATGTTTAAAAATTGATTTAAATCATCTTTAATAAAGACTAGCCACAATACCAAAATATAAGAAGGGAAATTAAAGATGTATGGAAACGTTTTGCATAGGTTAAAGTCTTTGAATTTTCTGTACATCTATTTAAAAACAAATAGTAGAGAATAAAATGATTATTTATGTAGCTGGGTAGTAGATAAAGATAGCTTTAGCCAATCAGAAGGAAGGGTATTTCAAGGAGATTTATGTCCTTCTTTACTTAGATTTTTTTCTGTGTTGTATAGATTACAGTAAAGAATTTGGATGGTTATTAAATACAGAGTTCACTCTTTGGAGTACAGAGGTTATATTATCTTTGGTTCAGAGCGTAGCGCTTAGTAAATATTTTGCTCAAGCCAAGGTTATTTTCCATTCAGACCGCGGAGTGTTAGGCACTGTTTTGACTAAACAGAGTTGTTTGGCTCTAGCTTTTAATTTTTCAAAATTTAGGACCCTCTAATGAATTTAGAAGAGTTTTTATTGGCTACCTGGGAAATAAATGAAAAGGGACCTATTAGTTTCCTGAATACCTATCACATGCGAGCCTCTATGTTAGAGGTGTTGCATAATTTCTCAGATACTCTTTCATTTGAGGCACATATTTTTATCCCTGATTTATTAACAAGGAAATTGAACCTCATGGAGGTTTGGTGACAAGCCTTTGGATCTATGGTTAATGCAGAGTGGATTTCTTTGTAAAATGTGGCTTGACCGGGTTGCAGGAAATGACTCTGTCATCTTATTCACCTTAAACTGTATCCCATCCCTGCCATTCACTCAACAGCCCAGAGTAATTATTTTGTGACATAAATTATGCCATCTTACTACCCTATCTCAACCCTTCAGTGATCCTTGCACTTAGGAAAAAAAAATCCAGGTTCATTACTGTGATTTGCATCCTCCCTCCAATTTGGCTTGTGCCTACTCTCCATCTTTACCCATTTCCCTTCTCAACTTAACCATTAAGTTCTAGACATATTTTATACTGGCCTTATTTTTCTTCCTCTTGCATACCAAGCTCATTTCTGCCCCTCAGCTTTCACACTTGTTGTTTCGACTCCACTTCACCCCCTCTGGACACCCCTACTTCCCAGGGCACCTGGCTTTGGCCTCCCCTTGTTTTAGGTGTCAACGTAATGTCATCTCCTCAGAGTCACCCAGTCTGAGTTAGGTCCGTCCCTTCCCTTATGCCTGTCGTTGCAGCCTGTTTACTTCCGAGCGCATAAAGATGTGATTCTATTTGGACATATGATCATGTATTTACTTATATATCGGCTCTCCTCCCCCTGGACTGTACACTTTATAAGGTCATTGGCCGAGGCTGCTGTCCTTGCTGTGATGAGTGCATAGGTAATATTTGTTGGAAATAAAGATTTACCTTTTGGTATATGGATTGCCATGATTGCATGCTCCTTTTTTCTCCAACTTCATTTTCTCACTTCTCTGTTTCATCTGTTGAATTCCTAGCCTCGTATCTCCCTCTTTGTTCTAAGGGACCCTGCGTCCTGACCGATAGAACCAGGCCTGACCTGGTCTGGTAGCTCACTGCCCCGCTACACAGGGACTGTTTAAGAGATGCGATTCAGTCCAGGCCATTCTGAGCCCTTCCGTGATTGAGAATTTTAAACTCAAAATATCAGAGAGAACCTCTTTTTGTGCTTTGGACATGGTATTAAAAGATTATAAACCTTCTCTGTCAGAGATTATATTCCATGTCAAGAGGAGAAGACTGTGATAGCAGAGAAATGAGCTAGCACTTAGAAAAAAACTAAAGATGGGAGGCAAGGGATGAGCTTGCAGTGTCAAGTCCCACACCCATTCCCCTCCTGTATGTCTCTGCCCTTCGTGACTGAATGCTGCGTTTCATTCCTTCCTTTCAGGCTTAAACTGTTTAAACTTTGCTCTTCTTCCCTTATAATCACGGTTTTGACAGATTAATGTTCCTAATCACATCCCTGACTACACACAGAACTAGAGAGGTAAATTATCTATGTGAGATTATATATATATATATATATGTATATATATATATATATGAAGCACAAAATGGCTATATGCTTATAGATTATAACATTTCGTTGTTAAATTAAATTTGGGGTCCGTTGGAACTAGTTGTTTAATTTATTTTTTTTTTGAGACAGCATTTTTTTTTACTGGAATTTCAAAGTAAATACTATGAGGCGTTTGTCGATAAGATGAAAGTGATATAAATACCTACTAATATGAAATCATCTCTATACTAGAATTAATGAATTAGCATTGTTAATTTGTACAGACTTTCATTTATACCAGTAAAATCATTGTTACTGAACTGTGTGACGTGTAAGACTTGTTGATAACATTCTAGTCTGAGTGACATGTTCAACTTCTTCGGAAAATAACAAACTTACCATTTTGGCTTATTAATGTACAAGACAATGAGGATTAGGTGATGGAGACACTGAGAAGATACGTATGAAATGGCATACTAAGTTAGATTAATGATCTATTTCACTAAATGTTCTGATTCTGACAATGGCAGCAAGGGATTTTTTGGTGGAAGCACAATCCTTACATTTCATTTGGTCATTTTCAAATGTTAAGATTGTACTCAGAATAGCTCGTATTTCTTTTAAAATCAACCTTTGTTCCTTAAAACATCTTCCAGAATTGCTTTTTATATTTTCAAGATATATAAACTTTCTTAGGGATGGTGCCCTACCACTCATGCCACCAGTGTCATTTTCTGATGCTCATGACAAACGTTACAGAGTCAGTGACAACTTCAGTATCTCTTCTCAGACATTGTTCTAGGCCGTTATTGCCAGCTGATTTGAATTGACCCATAAAGTGAAATTTTGTTGTTAGTGACCTGTAGGAAATGAGTTCTAAATGTTAGAACCTTCTATGTGAACTGAAGATCACGGCATGTGCTTGTTTCAGGGGTTCTAGTCCCAGTACTTTCATTTGTTCTTTAAAATATTTCTGATTCTGCTAGTCATTCTGCAAGGGACAAATATCATTAAAAGTGAGTGATGGCAGAGTCCTTGCCCTTAAAGCTTACAAACTTTGTGAACTACCATGACATGCTGGATTTGATCGTTATTTCTTTCTCAATTAACCTTTCCTTTGCTTAAGGTATTGGCTTTGCTCCTACAACTCAATAACGAAATGACAAATAACTCAATTAAAAAATGGGCAAAGGTCTGAATAGACAGTTCTCCAAAGAAGATGTAAAATGGCTAATGAGCACATGAAAAGATGCTCAGTATCATAAGTCATCAGGGAAATGCAAATCAAAACCACAGTGTGATACCATTTCATACCCACCAGCACAACGACAATAAAAAAGACAGATAATAACTGTTGGAGAGGGTGTCGTGATATTGGAACCCTCATACACTGCTGGTGAGAATGTAAAATGGTGCAGACACTTTGGAAAGTAGTCAGGCAGCTACTTAAAAATTAAACATAGAACTACCATAATACCCAGCAATTCTACTCCTGTGGATACACCCAAGAGAAATGAAAACGTCCACACAAAAACTTGTACATGGGTCTCCCTAGCAACCAAATGTTCATAATAGCAAAAATGTGAAACAATCAAAATTCATCAACTGGTAAATGGATAAATAAAATGTGGTACAGTTATACAACGGAATCTCATTTAAAATAAGATATGCAGTACTAGTAAGTTTTTCAACATGGACGAACTTTGAAAAAATTATGCTAAGTGAAAGAAATTAACCACAATGGACCACATAATGGATGATTACAGTTGGATCAGGTGTCCCCAATAGGCAAATTTGCAGCAAAAGAAAATAAATCAGTGTTTGTCTAGGGCTTGGCAAGACAGGTAGATCGGGAGGCGGCACATAAGGCAAACAGGGTTTTATTGGGGGTGGGGGGTTAATAAAAAATGTTCTAAAATTGATTGTGGTGATGGTTGTACAACTCTGAAATACCTAAAGCTATTGAATTGTATACTTTAAATGGATGCATCCTATGGTGTATGAATTATATCTTAATTAAGGGGTTAATAATTAGTAGTTTTGTTTAATTTCTGTTGTGTCCTTCTTTCTGCACATTATATTCATTAAGTAATCCTGTCAGCTCTACTTGTAAACTACATTGCAAATCTTTCCCGTTGTATAACAGTGGCTCAAAATCACCTCTTGCCTGGAAATTAGTGCAGTGACCTGCTCGCTGGTTTACCTGTCTCCATTTCTGTCTCCATGTTTCATCTACCAGGCAGAATGATTTTTTAAAATTGATGGTGATAAAGCTAATATTAATGTTAGTGAAATGTTAACTCATTTCACAATTTACTGTCCCAAGCGCTGCTCTAAGCACTAATAAAATGCTTACTTATTTAATCCCACAATTCTATGCAGCAGGTGCTATTCCTATCCCCATTTTATAGATGGGAAAACTCATGTAGAGAGGTTAAGTCATTTGCCCCAGCAAGCAAATGGCTGCTATATAAAGTAGATCAAGGCACCCCTTGGCTTACAGTCTCTAATGATGTACTCTCACTCCTTTGCTGTACTTTTTTTTTACTAATTTCCAGTCTTCCGGGGTCATTGTTGCTCAGGGCCATTTGTCCTTGTTCCTTCCTTTCGTAGTGCTCTTCCCCTAGACTATTATTTCTTTCCATCACCCTTGACTTCACTTCTGCCGAGAGTCTGTCATCAGTAATTCCAACCTCTCACATTTTCATATATTTTCTTCGTTGCTTTTAGTAGTGTTTGAAATTTGTAATTGTATATGTTTTGCCCTTGTCTAGTAGGACAATACCTGAGCAATAGTAGAAGCTCAAAAAAACGTTTGTTCACTGGCTTACAGATTTGTGAGAAGGTAGGATTTTATATATTTTTCAAATTATGGCTGAGGCCGATTTTCCAAGGATAAAGCACATGTGGGAAGACTAATTTTATGCCCTAATGATTCATCGTGAGAATATTTTTCCCATGTTATTATAATTACTTTTTAAAAATAATCGAATGTGACTGACAGGCCTTTCCAAGCACTGTTTGTCCTTCAGCTGGTCTAAGATGGCAACTGGCCTTTGATAATGTGATATTTGAGTGATTGGACAATATGACTCTTCTTTTTTTTTTCCTCTCCATTTTTTTTTTTTTTTACATTGGGGAATTGGAGAGGGGGACCAGCCAAGTTATTGTTCTTCAGTCTTGGTTGTGGAGGGCGCCAGTCACCATCTGGGTGCCCATCAGCAGCTTGTGGCCTCTAAGCTGAAAGTGCTGTGTTCAATCTTAGTTGTGGGTGGGTGTAGCCACCATCCCATACCTGAGTAGAACCAGCAGCCTTGTTGTTAAGAGCACATGCTCTATCCACTGAGCCATCCAGGTGGCAGCTCAGCCCAAGGTGCCGGGTTCAGTCTTAGTTGCTGGCGGGCTTAGGTAGCCCACCATCAAACAGGCAGTCTTGTGTTAGGAGCACGTGCCCTCACCAGCAGGCAGCTCAGCTGCAGCTCAGCTCGGGCGCAGCATCACTGGGCCACGTGGGAATCGAACCGGCAGCCCTGGTGCTCAGAGCTCGCACTCTTAAGCTAACTCTTAACCAACTGAGCCACTCGGCTGATCCCCAAGTACTCCATTTTTTTAAAGGTGTGGATCTGCTTCTAAGCTGTGGCTCCATTATTCTTAGATATGAGGTGTGGGTGGAGAGTGTGAAGGATGAGGAGAGCATTTTGGCTATTGGTTTTGTGGGGGCCTTGAAGTGATGTGCCTTCAGCCAGCATGGAGAAAATACGGGAAGTTTAAGGTTTGCCCATTGGAGAGCTTGGGTAATTTTCTAGATCTGTTCTTGTCTGTTATTAATTGACTATGTTAGCATTGAGAAACCCTGCTGTATCGGTTAATGGCTTCTATCCTTTAGTTGGACAAACACATGTATGTGCTCATGCATGCTTTGCACAGGTACACATGCACAGAAACACACCTTAATGTTCCACGTACATAATGGCCTTTCAGAAATCATTCCCCTTCTGTTCCTTTGGTATTGACTTTCCCCAGCTTAGAATGGTGGTATTTATATTCCCAATGAGAAAAGTAGCCTTGAGTTGTGTGTGTGTCTGTGTGTGGTTATGTGTTACTCCTTGAATGGGTGATGCTAACCAAGTGCACTCATGAATGTTTTAAAATTCCAATTGTATACACACCTCCTAAAGAAAACTTGGGCTTATTTAGGGAGAAGTATATTGTGCAGTTAGGTGTCTGAGATTTACATTTTGATGTTTTGCAGGCCTCTGCTATGTTGAAAAAGAATACAATATTCAGTATATTCTTATAAGTAGCTTTATTTTTTCAGACTATTAAAATTGGACCCTGTGTGCATAAATAATGTTCATAGAATTGAATTCTCCAACTTTCTAATACTCAGCAGAGCAAGAGCGATAAACACTAGGTGCTGAAAAATAAAATAGGAGACTGCAGCATTGAATGGTTAGGCTCCAGTTACTTTTACATAGTTTCTAATAACCCAGATTTTCCATGCAGCTGACTCCTGATTCTTTGTGCAAATTGGCGAGTTGTAGGGTGATGAATACAATCTACATAAAATTAGAAACAAAATCACTATCATTATCGTCAGCCTTTTTTATTCAGTAACTTGTAAGGGAGGCTAAACAGAAGTTATCGTATTTAAAAACATTTGATGCTTTAAGTACACATACAAAAATAAACCTGCTGTGTGCAAAACTGGAGAGATTTAAAGAATAATAAGACTTCGCCCCAGCCCAGAGGAGGTTATAGCCCATTAGTCTAGATAGTCACTTGGTTGCACCTTTGCATTTATTATTAATAAAGTGCTATATACACACATAACGAGGGCACTGTCTCCGCCTGGATGGGCCAGGGAACTGAGAGAGATTTCAGTTGAACTCTGAAAGTAGGTAGGAGTTTGCCAAATGAAGGCAAAGGAAACAGCCTACACAAAGCCGGCAAAGGAAACAGCCTACACAAAGCCATTGAGTTCTGAGAAGGCCACCCTTGCCCAGGGAATAGGAATAATTCAGTAGGGCAGGACTAGAAAATGTTTTCCTTAGAGGAGAAGCAGGAGTCAATTCAGCAGGTGAAAAGTGGGAGAGAAAGAAGGAACTAAGATGAACCTGGAAATGTGGTTTGGTATCAGATTATGAAGAGCATTTTATATCAACTACTAGATGTTTTCTAGTGAGTGACTGTGATGATTCTGTGTACTTGTTTGTAGGATCATGCTAGGAGCGGTGGGACCACCGCTTTGACCTATAATGCCTCCCACCTAAAGTATGTCTGATAGCTATTCATTGTTAGTAGTAACAAGGAACTACAGTGTTGTTCATCTTGGTAGTATGCTTGTGTCTGCCTTGATTTTTCTGTAATATGATTAAATCCAACCATTGTATTTTTTTCCAGACAGGTCAGGGCATTATCTGGAAAAAGTGGAGTTCGTTCAGCCTTGTAGTTTACAAATTACAATTTGTAGGTATATGGCATTTGGAACAAGTGGAATTCTGGTCCAGCCTTGAGCTGCATTGAGTGGGGAACTCTAGGCTTAGGGAATGTGCATACTGGCTGCTGACTGGGTTATTCGCCATTTCAGAATACTAACGGCGGGATCGCTGAATGAGTTCCTGACTGATAGGCTGATTGGCAGAACTTTAAGAGAGGTTCTCATAGAATGTATATGGAAATCCTAATGCTTACTGCGATCTCGAGCTGCCTTTTGAGCGTACATCCCAGGGCCTGCCTTGGGTGTCATACTTTTGAGTGCCTTTGTATGGGATGAGGAGTATAGGGGGCCCTGGATACATGGCCATCCACTCACAGCCACAGTACCTGCCCTTTCTAGACCAGGCTCTGGTTACTCAAGACCCCAGAATTCCCTGATCAAACTGCCAGAGCCTGCTTGCTTGGAGGAAAAGTTCAGGTGCCTTCCCTAGATCTGTCTCCCCAAGGACAGTGCAAATACCTCCGGGCCCAGGTGGCTGAAGAGTAGCTGTCTGAGGGAGCAGCCTGGGCTGGATGTGTGCAGTGCTGTCCACACATATGCCTGAGGCCCCTCGCGGTGCTCGATGGAGTCTGGGGTGGGAAGGGAAGGCCACAGCCTCTAGGGCCTCCTTTTATATCTTTGAAAACATTAAGGACAGACTGCCTGTAACTGATAGGGTCATGTGGGACACTCCAATACAGAACTGAGAAGCACACACAACTGAGCTCTTCAGAGAATGGGTGCACAAATTTTTCTTGCCATTATCCCTCTCAAATCCGTTATTTGTGTAGGAGATAAATCTTTCCACTAGTCTTCATATTTTCAAACAATTCTACCCTCTTATTTCAATTTTTTGAAAAAAGTTTCAAATTAAAAAGTTTCTAAAGAGGATTATTGAATTACGCTATTATGCCCTAATTCCCAAGAATGGTCATGTATACTTACTAGAATTAGACTAGAAGGGACAAACTAATTTTATGTACTTAATATTTGTAGTAGAAGAAGATAATGCAAAGTGAATTGGCACGCAAATAGTTAAATAAGTAAACATTAGTCCTGTGGAATTATTTTCACTCCATTTTAGAAAACAAACTATTCCTGCAGTTTCATATGTTTTCCCTTATGTTAGCTTCTTGCTTATGTTTGTTTGAAGGGAAATTGATAGTTTTTGTGTGTTATTTGATGCTATGTAAGTATCATTAATGTGGTAAACACACACACGCTTTTGTATTCTTTCCAGATAGGTCAGGGCATTGTCTGGCACAAGATACATTTGTGGTGTAGTCTCATATATCAGTCTTCAGACCACACTTTAAAGAGAGTGTTCTTTTTACTTCATTAGAAAGAAAAAGGCTAAGTAGTCAAGGACTGATTTAGAGTAGTTACGGGAAAGTGTCTGAAGTGGATTCTTCAGTTTTAAATTGCCGCAGTCCCACTTTCACTCAATCTACAGGAACAATGAAAATTGTTTCTTGAGATCAGAAAAACAAGCAAACAAAATTAGGTAGCTTCTCCTGTAAGCCAAAAGAGCTGTTTTATTTTTAGCTGCCATGTTCTTTTTCTGAAGAGAATGGATATTTGTTTATTTGGTGAATTATCAGGATTTACATTAATGCTTCAGAGTTTGCAAGTTAAGGATTTCAGCCTATAATTCTTTTTTTTTAAAATCACTCTGTCGGACAGTTTGCATATCAGAAGGTTTATTTCCAAAATCATATTATGGTCTTGAAATTGTTCTGTGTAAATGTTTTGTTGGAGTTTGCACATTGTCATTTCTGGTTATTCTAAATCACTTTTGATTTTTTCTTATTCTGTTCAAGAAAATATCCAGTTAAAGTCAATGGAATGTACATGCTGCAAAATTCCTGACTAGTTATGTGCTGTTTGGGCAGGTGAATGTGAAGATCAACGAAAAAGGGGTTAAATGATCTTTTTTTTTTAAAGATTTTATTGGGGAATTAGGGGAGGGAAACAGACAAGTTGCTGTCTTTTCGTTCTTCAGTCTAGTTGCAGAGGACGTTGCTTCACTGGCCCATGTTGGTATCATCATTGCGCTCTTCCCAGATGAGGCTGATCAGTCTCTGGCCACTGGATGATCGCTCACAGTGGCTATTGCCAGCTCACACTGGCTGCCGGCCGCTCACGCTGGCTGCCGGCGACTCACAGTAGCCTATGGGAGCCCACTGCAGCAGGGGCTGCAACTATGCTGACCCAGGGGCTCACAGCAGCCCAGCTCAAGGTGGAGCTGTTGTTAGCTGTAGAGGGCAGTGTCACTGGCTCTCATATGTGGGATCTGAACCGGGGCCGCTGGCGTCCCAAGCCGGCCCAAAATGATCATTTTTTTTAAAGGAGAACTTTAAATGGTGAGTGACTTGCTTTAGTTTATATATTCAGCTGTACAGTACTTAATGAAAGTATGTAAGTGAAAATATTCCTTTAGTATTTATTTTTATTTTATTTTATTTTTTTAGAGGGCAGTGTCACTGGCCCTCATATGTGGGACCTGAACCAGGGCCACTGGCTTCCCAAGTCACCGCTTAACCACTGTGCCACTCGGCAGGCCCCATTTAGTATTTATAATATTCCCAAACTACTTGTGGAAAAGTCCAAGAAATTAGATTTTATAATGTGGAAAGTTATTGTTACTTTTTTACAACATTTTAAACACTATTATTATATTGGTAGGTACTACAGAGAGATACATATGAATCTAGTCAACTCTGAGGTAGATGCGAACAGATATATCTTATTTCTTTTCTGAGTGTTTAATCAGAATTTATTGACTTTTCTAACTTATACTCAATATGATATACTAATTTTATATAATTGTGGGATTTCTCATGAGAAACAAAGTAAGATCTGTTGCCTAGTAACAAATGATCAAGTAAGGCAGATGAGAACACAAAAACTGTTCAGACCTATGTTTGTTTCTTTTATTCTTTTCATTTTAAAGAGCTTTGTTTTATAATTATGTTTTTCAATTACAGTAAACATTCAATATTATTTTAATATTAGTTTCAGGTATACTGCATGGTGGTTAGACATTTATATAATTTATGCAGTGATCCCCCCATTTAGCCTAGTCCCCGCCTGGCACTATATATAGTCGTTGTAACATTATTGACTAGATTCTCTATTCTCAGTCTGACTTATCTCATTTAGCATCCATGTTTTTGCAAATGGTTAAGATTTCACTCTTTGGTACCAAAATTTCTTAATCCAGTTGTCTATTGTTGGGAACTTGGGTTTCTTCCATATTGTGGCTATTGTAAATAGTGCTGCAATGAACGTAACAGTTTTGTATTTCGAATTAGTGTTTTGTATTTTTTCAGGTAAATACCCAGGAGTAGAATTGCTGGGTCGTGTGGTAATTCTATTTTTACTTTTTTTGAGGAACCTCAATACTGATTTCCACAGTGGCTGCACCAATCTGCAATCGCACCAACAGTGCACGAGGGTTATTTTCTCTCTGATCCTCGACAACACTTGTTGTTTGTAGATTTATTGGTGATCGCCACCCTGACAGGTGTGAGGTGGTATCTCACTGTGTTTTTAATTTGCATTCCTCTGATGATTAGTAATGTTGAGCATCTTTTCATATGTCTATTGGCGATCATTATGTCCTCTTTGGAGAAATACCTATTCAGGTCTTCCATCCCTTTTTTAATTGGATTATTTGTTTGTTTGTTTGTTTGTTTGTTTTTGGTGTTGAGTTGTATCAATTCTCTATAAATTTTGGATGTTACCCATTATCAGATATATCATTATTAAATGTTTTCTCTCCTTCAGTAGGATGTTTTTTCATTTTGTTGATGGTTTCTTTTGGTATGCAAAAACTTTTTATGTAGTCCCATTTGTTTATTTTTTCTTTTGTTTCCTTGCATAAGGAGATAGATCAGAAAAAATATTAAAAGCAGTGTCTGAGAGTTTACTGCCTATGGTTTCTTCTAGAAGTTTTTTGGTTTCAGGTTTGACATCTAAGTGTTTAATCCATTTTGAGTTTATTTTTATATACAGTATAAAAAGGTGGTCTATTTTAATTTTTTTGCATGTATCCAGTTTTCCCAATACCATGCATTGAATAGACTCTTTACTGCACTGTATATTCTTGCCTCCTTTGTCATAGATTAACTGACCATATAGGTGTGGGTTTGTTTCCGGGTGTCTATTTTGTTCCATTGATCCAATGTGCCAGTACCATGCTGTTTTCATTACTATAGCTTTGTAGTATAGTTTGATATCAGGTAGCATGACACTTCTAATTTTGTTCTCATTTCTCAAGATTGCTGTGGTTATTCAGGGTCTTTTGTGGTTCTATATAAATTTTCAGAGTATTTGTTCTAGTTCTGTGAAAAATGCCATTGGTATTTTGATAGGGATTGCATTCAATATATAGATTACTTTGGGTAGTGTGGACATTTTAATGATGCTACTTCTTCCTATCCATGAGCATATCTTCTTCAATTTCTTGTATCTTCTTCAATTTCTTCTTCAGAGTATTAAAATTCCTTACAGAACAAGGAACTTTTTCTAGTTCCTTTAAGTGTAAGATTAGATTGTTTATTTTAGATTTTTCTTCTTTCTTGAGGTAGGCCTGTATTTTTATGAATTTCCCTCTTAGGGAAATTGTACCTACATGTCTTCTACCTGCTTGGTTAAATTTATTCCTAGGTATTTTATTTTATTTTATTTTATTTATTTATTTATTTATTTATGTATGTATGTATTTATAATTCAATTGTAAATGGGATTGTTTTCTTTATTTCTCTGTCTGCCAGTTCATTATTGGTGTATAAAAATGCAACCAATTTCTGAATATTAATTTTGTATCCTGCTACTTTACTGAATTCAACTGTCAGTTTTCTTAGTTTTTTTTTTGTTTGTTTTTTTGATGGAATCTTTAGGGTTTTCTCTATATAGTATCATGTCATTTGCAAATAGTGCCAGTCTTACTTCTTCCTTTCAAATTTTGATGCCTTCTTCTTTTTCTTGTCTGATTGCTGTGGCTAGGACTACTTCTAATACTATGTTGAATAAAAGTGGTGAAAGTGGACATCCTTGTTTTGTTCCTGATATTAGGGAGAATGCTTTTTGCTTTTCCCTGTTGAGTATGATGTTAGCTGTGGATTTGTCATGTATGGTATTTACTATGTTGAGATATGTTCCGTCTATTCCCACTTTGCTGAGAGTTTTTATCATAAATGGATGCCGGATTTTGTCAAACACTTTTTCTGCATCTATTGATATGATCATATGATTTTTATCTTTCATTTTGTTTATATGGTGTATCATGTTAAGTGATTTGTAGATACTGAACCAACCTTGAATCCCAGGAATAAATCCCACTTGATCATGGTGTATGATCTTTTTAATGTATTGCTAAGAATGGTTTACTGATATTTTGTTGAGGATTTTTACATCTATGTTCGTTAGGGATATTGGCCTATAATTTCTTTTCTTTTTTGTAATTTGGTTTTGGAATCAGGGTAATGGTGGCCTCATAAAATGAGCTTGGGAGCTTTCCCTCCTCTTGAATTTTTTTGGAATAGCTTGAGAAGGATCAGTGTTAATTCTTCTTTGCATGTTTGGTAAAATTCATCTCTGAAGCCACCCGGACTGGGACTTTTGTTTATTGGGTGTTTTTAGATTAATAATTTGATTTTGTTGGTGGTATTGAGTTGTTGGAAAAGTCATGACACATTTTTGCATTGAAAAACATAGAAAAAAATACGTCATGACTTTTCCGACAACCCAATAATTAGCCTGTTTTTCTGTTTTTACTTGCTTCAGTCATGGGAGATGGTATATTTCTAAGAATTTATCCATTTCTTCCAGATTGGCCGATTTGTTGGCATGTAGTTCTTTGTAATATTTTCTTATAATCCTTTGTATTTCTGTGGTATCAGTTGTCACTTCTCTTTCATTTTTGATTTTATTTATTTGGGTCCTCTCTTTTTTTTTCTTGATGAGCCTGGTTAAAGGTCTGTCAATATTGTTTATCTTTTCAAAGAACTAGCTCTTGGTTTCATTGATCTTTTGTATTGTTTATTTTTTTAGACTCTATTTTGTTTATTTCCACTCTGATCTTTATTATTTCCTTCCTTTTACTCACTTGTGGCTTTATTTGCTGTTCTTTTGTAGTTCCTTTAAGTGTATGCTTAGACTGTTTGAGACTTTTTCTTCTTTCTTTGTCCCTTAGTCAAGTGGGGTTAATACATTGTTTTCCAGGTAGAGTAGTTATATCAAATGCACTGATATATAGAGATTGAAACAGTAGCTAGGACGTTTTCAATAAATGTAAACTTCTACTTTTTCACAACTCATAGTTTTGGTTTTAGTTTCATTAGACATCATTTAGTCCAGGGCCCATGCTGGGGAATGGGCAAGGTTGAAAATAAGAATATGATCAGGAGTATATACACAAGGAGTCAATAAATCATCTTTGAGCACCTGTAATGTCAAGGGCAAATGAATGTATAGGAATATGGGATTTCCTTAGTTCAGTGTATTACTAATCTGATTTTACTCTTGAATCTTGACACTTTGGTTAATCATCTATTCAACAAGTATTTGTTGAGAGCTTCCTGTAATGCTGGCTCTATTCTTGGAGCAAAGATACAGCAGTGAATAAAATATACAAAAGTCCCCACAGCTGTGTTGCTTACATTCTATTAGCAAGAGACAGACAAGAAACAAAAACAAATAAGTACATTATACAGTATTTTGGAAGATACTTGCCATCGGGAAAAAGCAGAGAAAGAGGCCCGGGGAGTTGAGGAATGCCAGTAAAGGCAAAAGGTAATTTTAGATAAGATTATTAGAGTCGGCTTCATTTAAAAAGTGCCCTTGGAACAGGAATGAAAGAGCAGTTCATATGCATACCTCGGAGAAGAGCATCCTAGGCAGAGGGAAGCACCAGTGCAGAGGCCTGGAGGCAGCAATGTGCCCCGCATATGGGAAACTCAAAGAAGCCAGCGGGGCTGAAGCAGCAAGAGGAGAGGGGAGCATAGCTGTGCAGTTTGAGAAAAGAGGGGAGTCAAAGATGACAACAGAGTTTTTAGCCTGCATCGCTGAAACAGCTGACTCTATGAGGTGGGAAGACTGATGGAGCAGGAGAGAAAATTGGTGGGAAAGAGTGAACTAAATGTGAGGTCTGGTTTAAAATTGAAAACAGTCCCTTTCAGTCTTTCTTAGGCCGAGAAAGCTTAGTCTCCCAGGTACCCTCCTTGACATCCCGGGAGAGGGCAGCTTATGTCTCTGAGGCAGAGGAGACTTGACTCCCATGGCTCCTCTGTCACCCAGTGAAGTTCTTCCTTTGGCTGTGGCTTCCCTGCTGGCGTTTATTTAATGGCTGGAGCCTGGAACTGGTGTGACTTGTCACCTCCCGCGTTGCATCCTGGGCAGAGATCCCTGCAGTACTGCCCGACGGTCTCGCCTTCACCTCTGCTGCTGCTCTCAGTTCCTCTGAGACCGGTTTGATCCCACAGAACCATCTGCTCTCAGCCTCCCTGCGTTCGGGCAGCCCCTCAGGGAGGCTCCCCAGTCAGACTCAGCTGCTTCCGCTTCCCTTTTAGACGACACAGGAACCAAAGGCCAGTCAGCAGATTAAACCTTGGGTCCTCCTCCTGCCTGACAGTGCTCTGCTGCCAAGGTGATGTGGCTTTGCTGCCTGCAGCGGCCTGGGAGCTAGTCACTTTTCAGTCCTCAATAAGGACCAGGAGCTGGAGCCCTACCTGTACTCAGTTTCCCCTTGCTGATCTAATGAGCTTCCTCTTAGGCAGAAGCAGAGAAGGGAAAATCAGTTCACGTGTGAGACTGCCTTGCTGGGCTTCCTCTCCTCCCGGCTCTCCTTTGAGACACGAAAGGAGCAGACTCTCGTGTGTTATATCCTGTTCCTGTTTGGACATCCCTTACAGTAAAGCTCTATGGTCCACTAAACAAGCTTGTTCCTTGGTTTGCTAAACTGGGAGACAAACAGTATTTTCTCCCAAGTTGGTATTCTGGCTAACAAGCCTATGTGGCTCCATAAGGCCTCTTTTGCATGAAAGAAGTGAATATCACATTGTTCTTTCCCTATGAATTCCTTATGTCATAAAATCCTAAATTACGAATTCAAAGCAAAACCAACAGTACACATTGTAACCTCCCCTCAGTCAGGTAGGTGCTTTAAAACAACCATGACAAAGCCTACATACTAAGAAAGACAAAAGGAAGAAACCAATAATTAAAACAGCTGTAACTATAATATATATGGTCTCTGACATGTCATGGTCTTTGTTTTGGTAAATGAAGTATGGAAGTCCTGTGAAATAGCTTTGGTCATGTTTGATGCCATAATGTTATCTACGAAAATGTGGAAGTGTGTCTGATTTTCAGCTTTTGCCTTAAAAACTCTTTGTTCAGTGAACCTTCTTGTAAACTTCCCTAAAATCTTCTTTAATAAAATAAGACAAAGCACATTCAAAATCTGATTTAACGTATCGTCACATTTTTAGGTAGCAGATAGAACAGATGTTATGGGTATAACTTCTCTGTCTTTCTGTTTTAAAATGTTAGCCTGTTTTCTATTCAGCATTTTCCAAGTTAGCCTGAGTTATTAGAAACAAAATGCAAGCACAGACAAAAAATAAAACGGCTGTGCCTTTTTATTTTAAGAATAAAATCAATTAAATAAAGGTTTTCAAATGTGATTTTAATAGTAATAAATTTAGAGAGGGGAAAATAGACAATTTAGAAAATATTTCCTTAAAAATCCCTAATCTCAGATATTTCAAAAGATATGTTTGAAGACATTTAATTAAATGACTGTTAGATACATTTTGGGAGATATAATTATGGCATGAAAATAGAAAATCCATTACCTACTCTTTAGTACCTCCAAATTCTTTTTATTGTGTAGGGAAAACAACCATTATACTTCTAGTTCATCGATAAGCTATGTTTTATATAGTAAAGTTAAAGTAAGTGGAGGAACCCTTGTATCTCTGAAAGGTTGTATTGCTTCACAGAGTTTCTTACTCTCAATGTTTAGAATACATTTTCATTTCTCAAGTTTTAGTTGCTGGTGATTGGTAATTCGATATGACCTAAATTCAAAGAAACTGCTCATATCTAAGCTATGTTTTAGGCTTAATCCAGATAATGCGTACACTCTGCCCACAGGGTTCCTCTTGAAACCAATCTTCTGTCTTTGCCCCAAGTCATCGTCTCCTCTTTCAGCCTTCCCGGTTCTGTTCTGCTTCCTTTACTTCATTATGTCAGTGTGCTCAAGTCTGTCCTCTCCAAACAAACAAGCAGACAACCCTCTCTGAAGGTTAAACCCCGTCTGGGTACAGCTTTATTTTGTTTTTATTCAAAGTTCTTTGAAGAACTATCCTGCTCATTGTTTTCTCAACCCCATTCTTCTTTCTTCAGCCTACCGAAATCTGCTTTCTCATCCCTCACTATGATCATTGGTAATGTCCCAACTGTAAAATACGAAGGCCACTTGTTAGTGGGCTGGTTATTTAACTTTTCTGCACTTCCCAACATTGATGGCTGCTCTTTTCTCAGTGAACTTTCTTGATAGCACCCTTCTGTGCTTTACTAAATGTATTTCTAACCATATTCCAAGCTTCTCTATCAGCTCCTTTTATTCTATCCGTTTCTTAAATTTTGGTGTTTCCTAAATATTGATTGTAGACCCTCCTATCTTTTCGTACCTCATGTGCACTTGGGGATATTAGATTAATCCAATTTCATGATTTAAATATCTGTACACTCATGACCTCTAACCACCGTCTCTTCCTTAGGATTTTGATTTGGGCATCTTACTGTCTCTCAGGTATGTTTGCTTGGATGTCCTACACGTCACTCAGATGCATTGAGTCTGAGTATTAAAGAATGATGTTCTTTCACATACTGCTTGTCTTCCTTTATTCCTTATTTACCCACTCAACCGATCTAGAAACCTCCAGGTCTTTCCATTCTCCTCCCAAGCCCCTCCCATCCCAATAACCAAACTATTACAAAGTAGTTTTCATTTGCTTTCTTCATAGCTTGAAACTCCTTCACCTGCTCCACCACTGATTTTTTTTCCAGTTACCACTGAACTGTGGTTCACACTTTGCGCATCCTGTGCATGACATATTCCCTATCTTTCAATCTTTCCACTGTCCAATCTATACTCTGTAATACCAGGGTGTTTTAACCATAAAGAAGTCTGTAGGTGTTTACACTTGCTTAAAACCTTACCATAGCATTTTGTTGCATAAGGGGTATATTATATGGACGCTAATTTTTTTATTAATGGACCCTTTGAAGGTTTTTTAATACCCTTACTCTCCCAGGCACTTGACCCTGTGGCAACACCAATTACTTGACATTATTTGAACACATCATGCTATTTCATATCTTCACCCTTTGGAAATTTTTTTTTCTGTTTTAAATTCCATCTTTAACTGCTGGTGAACTAATTATTTCTCAGAGCTCAACATATGTGTCACCTACTCTCTGAAATATTGCCTGGCCTTTTCCCAACCTCTCTCTGGACCAATGAAGACATTTTTGACCTAATGTTCCTTAAACTACGAGCATATCTTCTCATTTATGAAGTCACATATTTATGTACTTTCTACTTCTGCCTTGCAGCCTATGTTTTCCCACAGCAGTCAGCCTCTTTCTTATGGACACAAAAGCAACCCCTGCAACACATTTTCTTCTCTTTCTATTCCAAGTTTTGCCCTCAGAAACTACTCCCTTTCCTTTTCTCCCCATTCATAAACTGTTAATAAGATGACTAGTTTAATAGTTTAAGCAACAAACAATCCTTAGATATGATTAATGTATAGAAGTCATGCAAATGATTAAGAAAAACCTGTCATATGGAAAAAAAGGTTTGAACTAAAGTCATGTATCCGAAAGAGTCTAAGGCATTTGTGGGAGAAAACAAGATACGAGTATGTCTGCTATATCTCTTCTCATTCTCAAATTAAAACTCCTTTTTGAAACACTAGCATCTAAGGTAAATTAAAAATGATTTCTTATTCAATTGTATTTTAAAAAATTATTAAGTTTTCAGATGTATATTTATTTTGACAATACAAACACAGTATTTCCACCAAATTATTAGTTTGAGTATGTATTGTGAACTATCCTATAGACAACATCATTTTTAAGTGGGACAGATGGTCTAAAATTTAAACAGCTGACATATAGATATATTTAAACATATTAGTAAGTATGGAGCTGGCTTTTTATAATGTTTATGACTTTAGATTTCTTAACTTAGTATTGGATATTTTTGTGTTCTCTCTCTTTTTTTTAAATAAAGAAGTATGGCCTCTAATTCTTGTTTTGTAAAGCACCTTTAAAATATGTGATGACTGTTTTTTTCCCAAACAAATAATATGCCAGTTTATTTTTAATGACCAGAAATAAATTCCATGTAGAAAAAACTGGATTTCAGTTAAGCTTTGAGAAAGTACTTTATATGTCATTAAAGGCTAAAATCAAGGTTTTGTGAATAAACCCTGAATGTCAATATTATTGCTTCTGAAATACGAGTAGATCATAGCTGTTCAAAACCTGTGTTTTCTGAGAACTACTGCACAATGACACGTAGATGTGGTTTTCTTTCTGACCCCGTTAAATTTTGATTCTAAAGTGAAACATTAGCAGTGGAAAAGAAATTCTGTCTTTGTTACAGGGGACTTGAAAACAAGTTGACACTGATAAATAGGCCCTAGATTTCATCTGAAATAAGAATATTTCATTAAACTATTGCTCTGCAGAGTTTAGAAAATTCAGTGTAGGCTGTTGCTCCTTTTTCAATGCCATTGAAGACACTCAGACTGTCTTAGATTTTGCTACTCCAGGTATGGTCCATGGCCCAACCGGCAGCTTTTGCGTTACCAGAGAGCTTGTTTGAAATGAAGGGTATCATGCCCCTCCCAGATCTCCTGATTTAGAATCTGCATTTTAACAAGATCTCCAAGTGATTCAAATGCCCATTCAAGTATGAGAAGCACTGACTTGTTCTAGTGGGATTTTCTGTTCCCTAATTGGAGAAAGAGAAACTTCCTTGTAGAAGGGGATCAGGGCAGGTTTATAGCCCCACTTAAGCAAACTTTCCTGAGCTGCTGGAAAACCAGGGTATGAGTGAATTGACCTGGGTGAGACTGTGGAGGCCAACCCAGAACTTCATTTTTGGTTTGGAAGGATCCTCAAAGATTATTTAGTCAAACCGTATCATTTTATAATTATAAATCTGAGTCCCTCAAAGGTAAAGTTAAAGTTAAATATTTATTGAATAAACTTTGTTGTTGCTTGAGATCTCACTGTCTTCTTACTATAGTGTAGAATAATTAATACCACCTAATGGCATAACTAGGTATATAGGAAAAGACCTTCCACACCTGTGCATTTAATTGTATCTGTGAAGTTGTTTTTAAGTCCCCAAAATTCAGTGTCACCAAGTCTTGGGTGCATTCTCCTAAATCTGTAATTGTAAGGACAGTTTTCATGTAAATTATACTTGTTTATACTTTTATTAATAATATTCAGAGTACACATTCTTTCTTTGTATCAGCATGATAGACACTACTTTAAATAGTTGAACTCAGTAGGTTAATTTTACTTTTTAGGCAGAGTTTTTGTTTTTGTTTTTTTTAATTTGCCAATAAAGCAATGACTGATGGAAGCTGATTTCTGGATGATTCAAAACCATGATCTTGAACTCTCTCACAATTTCTTACCCAACCAGTTTTCTCTATTTATGGCCTTTCTCACTTCACCAGCTCTTATAGGTGTTGTGTTATTCCTTTTGACTTCATACCACACTGATACATCCATCTGTCTGAATCCTGCCTCCTGACCATTCCTGACAGCTAGTCACAATTACTGTGTTTCGACAAACTGTTCAATCCTCAAATTTCTACGTTTGTCCGAAGACCTTTCTAAGGGGGTGATCAGTTATAACACTTTGTCTTTTGGGGAACATTTGTAGCCACCCTGTGTCTAAGAGGAATGGTCCTATTTACTTTATTCGCATTGCCTATTTTATTTGCCTTTCATCATGTCAGAATTTCTGTATAATTTTTGATGACTCTCCTTGATTTAACAGTTACAAAATTTTATTAAGTATTTTGGGTGTGGAATATTTTTAAATTATATCTCAGCAATTAATGCAAGATATTGAAGAAAATCTCATTCAGTTTTAATTATCATGTCTTAATGTTTAATCTTGGAACTTAGGTTGATCTGTTTTGACCTACAAAACCACAATTTAGTTTGGTTCCACTCTAGAAGTGTGCATTATTAGTCCTGCGCCCTTTGTTTATGAAGATTTAGAGTAATGTACTTCTTTTTTTTCTTTCTTTGGATAATATTTTTTAAGTTGAAATTTTATAAATCTGAGGTCTTGGGCCGGCCAAGTGGTGCATTGGTTAAGAATTGGCTTGGAAGCGTAAGCTCTGAGCAGCAGGACCCGGGTTTGGATCCCACATAAGGGCCAGTGACTGCACCCTCTACAGCTAAGATGGTGAACAGCAGCTCAACCTGGAGCTGGACTGCGGTGAGTCACTGGCGAGGGCATAGGCTGTAGTGGAGCTGCACTGGGCTGTCGTGAGCCACCATGAGTGGCCAGCAGCCAGTGTGAGTGGCTGGCAGCTGCTGTGAGCTGCCATGAGCAGCCATCCAATGGCCGGCAACCAACTGCCTCACCCGGGAAGAGTGCAATGATCACAATACCAACATGGGCCAGTGAAGTAACGTCCTCCACAACTAGACTGAAGAACAAAAGGACAACAACTTGTCTGTTCCCTCTCCCTGATTCCCCAAGGCTATTCCCCTCCCCAATTTCTCAATAAAATCTTTTTTTAAAAAAAGGAGGTTTAGATTATGAGAGAACGATTTTGCTCTCCTCTCTTTCCCTGCCAGGAAGTCAGCCCCAGTCTACTGTTGATTAGTTGCTGAGGTGTATGGGTAAGGTGAGCAGGTCCTTGGTCTCTCTGTCACTTTGCCCTTGTGGTTAACCCTCCCCCGAGAGCCTGACCCCAGGTGGGGAGGAGAGACTGTGTTTTAACTGCAGTTTGGGATTACCCCTGACCTTCTCTTTTCCCCAGGTCCCCACATGACGGCTATTACTTCTTACTAAACCCAAAATTGATTCCTTTGATTAACATCATTTTTCTTTGTCAGCTTGTAGTAAGTTTTAAAGTAAATTAGGCCCCATTTAAGGAAGAAAAATAAAGCCATTCTCAATGTATTGGGAGTGCCAGGAATTTAAGAAGTGTTTATATCTGTATTTATTGATCTGTGTACTTTAATACAGAATTTCTGTGTTAATAATGGTTTCAAAATGAAATTATACTACATGTACTGATAGGTCACAATACATGTTCTAATTGAACATACAGAAGATAATATAGGATTATCTAATTCCTTACTGTTAGAGTGGATTTGTGTTGAGATGGAGAAATAAGAAAGATATTACAATATAGTCATTTTTTCACAGTTATTGTTTATAGTATGTTTGTGTTGTAAAATTCTGTGACAAATATTTAAATTAAATTTACATTCTTAACAATTGGATATTTTTAATGAGTTAAATTATGTAAAAAACCTTTCTGATCCAATAATTCATCTTAGCATATTTCATTTAATAACAATGCAGTATTCAGGATACTATAGAATAAAATTGAGTTCCAAAGTTGATTCATGAATAAAAAAAATCAATTCAGTTAAAGGGTATGGGAGAACCACAAACTAATATTTAGTAAGGTATTAAGTATGATATTGCTAAGTGGGCTTGTTGTTAACACACTATTTTGGAATTGCACTGACATGAAAAGAAATATATTTTCCTATCACCCAAGTGTTTGTCATGATGTAGGGTTTCTGTTACACTTATGTTTAAATATCTTGGACAAAGTGTGTTTGCAATGATTTTTATCTACACCTGGGACAACCTTTATGAGAAATTTAATTTCCAGGAAATTGAAGCTACTTAGCATTAAACTCTCTTCCTGAGTATCTTAACTGAGAATATATGCCTGTCAAACTGTGTTTTCTATCAATCATAAACATAAAGCAGTATGAAATAGTGAAATTAATTAAAACATTAAGGCTTCTACTTCAAACACTTGGAACAACTTACTGAAAAGACCACTTTGTTAGTGCAATAGCAAATGGAAGGGGTTAGAACAGAATGGATGGGTATTTTCAAGATTGTCGCCTTGTATTCAGTATCACACTCTGTTATTTTGGCATTTTCCCCATCGTTTTGTCCTTTTCCTTGATTTATTATATGATTTTTAAAAACGGATATAGTTTAGGAAGTCACCAAAATTAGTCTATCATTTTTTGACTCTTGATGACTATACATATAAATTTTAATGCATGCATGCATGTTAGAAATGCTCTCATTTAAAAACATTTTTATATATTATCTATTTATAAAATAACTTAATTGTCTTCTAATAGGCCCATTATATTATGCACAAATTATGCTTACAGTAGGTTACGTATGTATATGTGTATATGTACCTCATTGTATACACAAAAAGCCCCAGTAGTACCCTAGTACTGTTTAAGCTTCTCAAAGCCCAATGTCTTTTTAATGTATGTATTTAAAAGGTCTAACATATATTAAACAAATGTTTTAGCAATTTTGTTATTTAAATACAGTTACATCTCCTGTATTTAACCAAGAATTCCTTTCATGGCTCTTGCGCTCTCTAACTCCAACTCTGTCTTCTTACTTATGGTCCCTCTGAGTGCACTTGCTCGTGTCATAACAGTGATGCCTCCAAACTGTAGTTTCATCTCCTCCTACTTAGATTTTGAGCAACCTCAGGGTAAGAAGCATTTCTTATCCATCCTTGTATCTCAAGTGCTAAGTGCTTGGTGTATTGTGAGGTACCATAACAGTTTCTTGATGAATGTTTTGGTGTAATTATTTTGCTGAGAAAAATTCTACCTTACAATTCCTTCATCTTTAACCCTTGGTCTTTTTTCTTGCCCTCATTTGTTGTCTGCCCTCAAAAGGATTCAATCTAATTCAGACTTGATGGTAAGAAACTATCAAGTGATATGATACCAAATGATACCAAATGATACCAAATGATACCAAAGTAACATGTTTTGGAGAATTCTGATATATTTAGTAAAGTTATCTGATTTAGTTATTCCAAAGTCTTATAAAACAAGCAAGAACTCTTGCTTTCTTTCCTACAAAAATAGAGACAGAATGGTAATCCTGTTATTATTTCTACTCCACCTTTGGGGAATGTTGCCAGTATTTTGATAGCCTTCTGTTTGCTATCATCAAACTAATCGGAAGGTGAGCGGGAAGCTCTAGTGAGCTTCCTAAGTGATGCCTTAATCTGATCTAACAATTGGGGAAACAACATGAAACAAACATGAAATCTTGTTTAGTAAAGAAACATTAGTTATCCAGGTTTAAGAACGCTTGCAAAGAGCTTCTTACTAAAGCTGATGGTATTTATTAAGTCAGAGTAAAGAATGTTAATTTCACTTATTTTTATTACATAGATGTAGAATAGGCTAGTGAATGACTGAGTTTATGCATTCTTCATACTTAATGGCAAAGCTGTTGTAATAGTGATGACAGATAGCAGAGAGCTGACAATTATGGTCAGTATGGATTGTGGACCAGACAAGTGAAACCAGTAAGCATAAGGCTGGGAAGAAATGATAAAGGTCCCATGAAGGAGTTACTGATCGTATAGAAATGTTTTTTGTTGTTGTTTTAAGTATAATTAGTATAATGTTTAATACTTGTTCCAACCAGCATAAAGTTTAGAGTAGCATGCATTTTGTTAGGGGGTAAATATGAGTATTTAATGATGTAGCTAAATTGAAATACTGGCAAGCTTATACTTTATAAAAGATCTGAGGAACTAAATGTAGATAATCAGATAGAGACCATAATCTTAGAAGTCAAGCCAGAAGTAAAGCCACTATCAGAGGGAGGGAAAGGAGATAAATAAATGATTTAAACCTTTTCATAGAAGGATAAAAAATCCTTATTAATTCCTAGACTGTTTCTCTCCCCTTTCCCCCTCTCTCCTTCTATCTCTCCCATCCCATCCCATCCCTCCTTCCTTCCATATGTGTATGTATGTATATGTGTATATGTATATGTATATGTATATGTATATGTATATGTATATGTATATGTATATATGATCTGTCACCTGGGAAAAAATTGGGTGTATCATCAGGTAAATGTTTATTTTATTTTAGCAGAAGAAGAATCTCATTTCTGGTGCTAGTTCACTCTTACCTTTTTAGCTTCTAACTGGCTATCTCATGCATACTTAGAGTCTTCTTTTTTACTTTTTTTTTTTTTTTAATTTAAGAATGGAATTAGAGGGCCGGCCGAGTGGCGCTGTGGTTAAGCGCTGGCTTGGGAAGCTGGCAGCCTCGGTTCGAGTCCCACATATGAGGGCCAGTGACACTGCCCTCAAAAAAAAAAAAAGAATGGAGTTAGAACATTTTATGCTATGTGAAACTGCTTTTTATAGTTTTGATAGATGATCTTTTATGTGAAAGTATCATTTGAGTTTATTTCCTTTCACAGCAGGATTACAGATTATCCCCAATGATTGTATCCAAGAAAAAAGTGATGAAAAGTCTAGATCTACTGTATACATGCTGTTCCATTTCATTTTAATTGAATTGGGGCTCTCAGGTCACCTGTGGGATTCCGTGCTTAACTGATGGGCAGTTCTTCATGACTTCAGCTGCTGTGTAATTTCCCCTTGAGCATATATATCTCTTAAAGAGTAACTGTCCATGTTGAAAATAGAGGGTGGACAGCAATAGACAACAGCCTTTTCTTAAATGGAGGAAGTCTGAAAAATATACACAAGTTCATCCTCCTATAGTAGGCATTCTACCATATAATTCTAAAACATGTGAAAGATGTCTCTTAAACGTATTTTTGAGCATCCAAACATCTTTTTTGCTAAAGCTCCTAAATTATTTGTTGTATTATTGCCAATCTGAAACCAAACTTACAATGAAAGTTTTGTGATTTTAATATATTGTAAGATAAATAATACTGTTTTTCTTTTGATATATATATCTAAATCTTTCACTTTATCTTTTCATTGGTCTCAATCACACTTGGGCAAGTTATTCATTTAATCAACTCTGGATTATTGCTTGAGGAAGAATCCTTTTTTTTGTTAAATATGCAAAGGGTTCCAATTCTTGTATAACTAAAGCAACTTCCTTAATTGTTATTTTAGGTTTCTTTTTTTAACCTAAATAACACTACTTTCTTTCTATTTTGCATAAACTTACTTTCTTTGAGTTAAAACCACCTGGTTGGGAGAATTTCTAGCTCTTTTTAAGGCTAATGCATCTACGAATAAGCACAGATTATCAACAGACAAGAAGCAAACAGAAATACATACTCATGAACACGCACATACACACACTTCAAGGTTGAAGGAATATTGAAGGAAACTCTTTATAGGTAATTTAATGATAGAACCACTTCATACATAAAAGCCTTGTGTTAAATGTAGTGCTTTTCTTATTTGGCTCTCGAAGTTCTCAAATATGAGGTCACTATCATTTGGAAACTAAAGCCAGGAAAGAGCATTTTAGACTCATTTTATTTACAAATATAAATGCAAATATTTTATATTGTATGAAAAAGGTATTATGTAATGGTCAAGTTATTTTTGTCCTAGAACTGTGAAGATAATTTAATATGAGAAAATCTATAAACATCATTTATCGTACTAGAAGGATTAAGTGAGAAAAACAACAGGATCATTTCAATAGTTACAGGAAAATAGTATTTGATTAATTTCTATACAAATTCATATTATAAAATTTTCATAGTAAATTAAAGGAGTTTTTAAACCTAATATAAAATATCTACCAAAAAATTCCTTAAAAACTTCATTTTAAATAGGAAGATACTATTTTTTTTTAAAAAAAAAAACAAGTACAAGGATTAAGACTCATCACTTCTTTCATTCAACCTTACACTAGTATGAGTTGCTGGCCAATTAAATAAAATAGGGAAAAGAAATTTATGACATAAGGATGGTAAAAAAGAAAATGATTTATAGATAATCTGAGTATTAAAGAAAAATAATCGGGCCGGCCAAGTGTTGCGGTGGTTAAGCGCTGGCCTGGGAAGCCAGCGGCCCCGGTTTGGTCCCATATATGGGGGCCAGTGACACTGCCCTCAAAAAAAAAAAAAAAAATCTACAGACAAATTATTAGAAATGATAGAATTAACAAATATCTGGATGTAAAATCAATATGTGAAATCAATTACATTTCTTTTTACTAGCAACAAACAATTAGAAAATCATTTTTAATATTCCATTTATAAAAGCAATACAATGATAATGTACTTTTGAATATATCTATGAAAAGATATGTGATGTGTACATGTACACATTATAAAACTTTAGTGATATGTTTTGAATAGATAAATGATGAAATATCTGATTTATGAATAAGAAAACTTTATATCATAAAGATGTTCAGTTCTTTACAAATTAGCCTATAGATTCAGTGATATTAATTCTAATAAAAATACCAAAGTCTTTTTTTTTTAACTCAAAAAGGTATTTCTAAAATGTTTAAGGATGTGTATATGAACGAATGTAGCTTAGAGAAATTTTGAGGCAAACAAGGATGGAGTCTTATGCTAATAGATGTCAAAGGTTATTGTGAAGCTTTAGTAATTAAGACTAGTGTGATATTGTTTCAGGGTTAAAGAAATTAGTAGTAATCCCAGCAACAGAGATATAAAATATTGAAATATGACTAAGTTTACATGACACATTAGGGGGAAATGGAGGACTATTCAGTAAATGTAGGGAAAAATGGTTAGTCCATAGGAAAAATATTAAAAAGGATTACTTATTCATTAACAGTTTTGACTACCTTAAAATTAAATACTTCTGTTCATCAAAACATACTTTGAAAGAAGACAAAAAAACAAACTACAGATAGATGTTCTAAAACTTAACCTGCCAAGGATTAATATCAAGAATAAATCAACTCCTGCAAATAATAAGAAAGAGACAACTCAGTGAAAAGTGGGCAGACATGAATAAACATTAAATAAAAGAAAGACATCTAGATCTAATAAACATGAAGAAATAATGAAATAATCGCAGGTTACAACTTCAATAAATAAAATCCCATTTTTCACTCTGTATACGTTTAAATTTAACAACATGAAGTATTGGAAGGGATATGGATCACCAAGGGTCTTTGTCAGTGTAAATTGGTATAACCTCTCTTGAAAAAACATTGTATAATGTTACAAGGTTGAACACTCACATACCACTTATCCCAGTAATGTTACTCCTAAGTATTTATCCAAGAGAACCTCTTGCACATGTCTAACAAGTGGTGTGTTCCAGAATGTATAGAATCACTATTTAGCCTAGCAAAAATCAGGAAGAACATAAATGTTCATCCACGTGCATTGAATAGCAAAGTATTAATTAAGGGATTATACTCTACTTTTGTGTGTGTTTTAAATTTTCCATAAATGAGAAGGAATGGGTGACTGAAATACAAAAGATCGTGTAAGGAAGCAGGAGGGACACGGTAAAAAGGAGTGGGAGTGATTGTGAGATTAAAGCAAAATGGCTGTGGTTAATGATTTTATTAAGGATTTCCATTTGAGCCTTCCAACAGCTCTGTACTTGAAACAAGATATAAGTAATGTGCTACAGGAGTGGTATCCTATGTGTTAATGGGTAACTGAGTTCGTATATTACTTTTATGTAGTGTAGCAAGGTGTTTGGGTCACTTTATAGGGGAAAATACAAAAGAAATTCTCTGGTAGTTAAGCAAATTGTGACTGTTTTACCTTAGTGTCTTCACTCCTCTATAATAGAGGTAGCTCATTGGCAGCATGTATGTGGAAATAAAATAAAGCAAGTTAGTATGAAATGTAGGCCTTTATTTTATCTTATTCACACATATTCTGGTATACATACATATATACAGACAAGTATATACACATGCATATGTGAAGATATATTTTTATTTAACACTGTAGAGTTTTTCTAAAGCTCCATAAAGGAATTTTCTTGTAAGGAGAAGAAAACAAGCCTTTAAACATTTTCTTTAGCCTGTTTTAAAATACATTTTGTTTTTGATTTTTTAATACTTTCAGAACCTCGCAATCCATTTTATGGGTATCATGGGATATGTTACACATGTTGTCATAGGATCCCTTGTTGGTGAGCAGAAAATTGGAAAATCTTTATAATGATGTGATCTCCAGAATATCTATAATAAGGATGATAATGATGATGGAGAACAATTGCAGGAATAATTATTATTATAACAACAATTGATATGCGTCAAAGTTAGAACATAATTGATAGGTGTCTACTGTTGGAACCCAGGTATTCTGATTAAAATCTTATAGTTCCTTACTAGTTCTTCGTATCAAAAGTGTGTACATTTTTTAAAAGTGGCAAAGAAAGAAGGAATGTTCAAGAAACGTTCTGAAAAATTCTTTCGTCTAAGAATAAAAAGGTAAATGGACCTCTTATTCATAATCCTATTTATGCAATTATTTATCTTATTTTCTCTGCTGAATTACTTTGAAAATTTGCCAACCAGAAGCACTGTCTATTTCCTCTAAAAGACCATGATTCAAAATCCTTCATTTATTACTTTTGCTGTGAAGATAGCATGTTTTTGGATTTATTAATTAATTTCTGGGAGTTTATGAAAGCTTATCTTTTCTGGAGTTCTGATGCTTTAAAAAAAAAAAAGAAAGTGGAAGAAAAGGCATACATATCTGCTTCAGGAAAATTAAAAGTAGTCCAGGATTATAGGTTGTAAGCAATTTTACATTTCTGAGCATGGTATCCCTTTGCTTTAATTCATTTTGAAAATGCTTATCAGCTCATTAGTAAAACAACAGTTATAGTGAGGCAAGAAATGATAATATATTTCTTTAATGACTATTCTGGCTTCTTTTAATTGTGCAAACAAATACCACAAAGGGTTCCTTTATGATTTAAGAAATGAGTTGTTTTAAAATGATTAATAATTATGTAAATCTTGGAATTGGAATTGTTAATTTTTGCTATACCTAAATTTCCCTGTTATTGTTTATCATGGTCCTAAAACAGATTTCAAGTGAAAAAACATCCTGAATATGGACAAGTGCTCTTATAAAGGTCATACTATGTACAAATGTTTATTTATTACTACTCTTTTTTGAGAAGATTTCTGTTTCATTTTTTAACCTCGAATATCTTAGAGACAAAAGTTTGGAACCTTGAACTTAAGAAGAAATTATGTTGAGATGATAAAAACAGGAATTAAATTGTCGCTGATAGTTTTCACTTAATTTCACAAGCTTCAACGGTATGATTATGCAGAAAGTATCTTTTGATATTATAGTCTTCATATGATACACTGTTTTCCCCAGATGCTATAGTACTTTTGAATTAAAAAATAAACATTTGATCTAGAAAGCATAGGCTGTTCTTGTGAGATGTGACTATCAATGGATTTAGAGCTGCAAGACATTTTAGAAGAAATGGGAAAATAAACCATACCACATATATGCTTTTCATGGGCACAAATATCTATAATTGGTAGTGAAAAACAAGGGGCCAAGAACAATGTTAGAAACATTGGGATTTGGTTCAAAATTCTTATGTCTCCCCCCAATCCCCAGCCCCCTACACTTTATAGCTGAATATTTTAGCTGAAAAACTTAGCTATGTTGGATTTGTTTGATTATTGGTTATCTTTGTACTTTATTTTTATAAAAAACTAATTTGAGGACTGGCCAAGTGGCTCAGTTGGTTTAGAGTTGGCTTAGAGCACGTGTTCTGAGCAACAGGGCCGCTGATTTGATTCCCACATGAGCCAGTGAATGCTGCGCCCTAGCTGAGCTGTCACTGAGCTGCCAACAGGTGGCAGGATGGCTCAGCTGGTGTAACAACAAGATTGCCTGTTCAATGGCGGTCTACGCCCATCCGCAACTAAAGATTGAACTCAGCCCCTTGAGCTGAGCTGCCCCCGGATGGCTCAGTGGATAGAGCGTGCGCTCTTAACAACAAGGCTGCTGGTTCGACTCCTGCATGGGATGGTGGCTACGCCCACCCGCAACTAAGATTGAACACAGCACCTTGAGCTTAGAGCCACGAGCTGCTGACAGGAAGCCAGATGGTGACTGGCGTCCTCCACAATGAAGATTGAAGAACAACAACTTGGCTGGTCCCCTCCCCCAATTCCCTAATAATATCTTAAAAAAAAAGAAGAAAAAAAAACTAATTTGAACAAGTATTTTAATATATAACCATAGTATTAGCTTATTTGTTTTAAAACAAACATATTCTGTTCATTTTCATTGTCCTTTCTTTTATTGCTTAATAATATATCAAAATTTGTTGAATGAGAATGTCAATACATCAGAGAGCAAGAGAAGACTTCTTCCGAAGATTATTTTAAACAATATGTCTTCCTAATTTCAATTTCTTATTTGTAATAAGTTGTATAGACCTGTTTATGTTACAGCCAGTAAATACCTTTTGTAAAGAGGTATTTACTGCCAGTAAATACCCATTTCCGATTGATATTGCTAGGAAAATAGACCTAGAAAACTAATTTGTAATTGGCAGGCCACTGGGCTTCAAGGTCAGTTTATATGTGACATTTCTTTGGTGTAAATCTCTGTTTTTGATTTTGCTAAATTGGAATTGTGAGAGGTGCTTTTAAACTTCAAGGGCCTGTCAGTTTTGATATGTGAGGATAATTTTGAAGATGTAAAATTCTCCCCAGCCTGTCCCCTCTGTTCTTTCCCCAAAATGCAAGGAGAAAACAGATTACTGTATATAGACAATACAACCAAGAGATCAGTGATTTGTGAACAGCAAACCATAAAGCAGCATCCTCTATAATCAATCAGTCCTTCTCCATGGCTCATTAAAGTAAAGCATCCAATTTGCCCAGCTTGCAAAAAGAATGGTGAATTTCAGTTTGAACTTTTCACATAATCCAAACTCTTTTGGGCTGTTATCAGTGAATTGCCTGCTTGGTTCTGTTCATTTCTCATAGCTTAGCTTTAGTACCACAAAGGGATTTTTATCTTTTAATTATTTATAAGGTACAGGAAAAGTCTATGGGCCTTATTTTCATTGTGGAGGCAGTGATTGTGTTGTGTGCTGGTTTGATATGACACAGGTTTGAGAATGACAGATCTTAGGTTTAGTTTTGATCGCCTTCCTTAGACGTCTGTCTTGTGATACTTTTATTAATGATGAGCCATATGTAACTGGGGCGAAGTCTGTCAAAGAAGTCAATATTTCTTAAGGATCATCTGACACCGTCCCTTACTTACAATCCCAGTCTGTTTAACTAGAGAGCAGTGCTTTGTGGTTCTCATTCATTTGTAATTGGAAAAGACTTCATCAGTTTAATAGAGGACCTTTTATAAATTTATTTGCTTTTCTCTCCTTGGTGGAAGTATTTAGCATTGTAACTTTTAAGTGTTATGGTTGATAACTTTACCGTCTAATAAAATGCCGGAAGTCATTGTCTGTGACAAACTCCTCTATCTTTCAAGATCTGTCTTTGATCTCATTATCTGCAACATCATCAAGAGCCACTAAATGCTTATAGTCATCCCTTCTGATCTACTGGTTTGAGTAAGGATTCTCTAATTTAGTACAAGTTACAAGGAAGAAGTTAAAAGCCAACTGAATGTGATAGTTTTCTTATGGCTCAAGATAACTATGAATCAAATTTATATAAAAAGTAAAGTATAGAACTTTTCTCCCTGATTTTAAAATAATTTTAAGGTTTATATTATTTTTTTTAAATGGTGATGAATCTTTATAAAAATGAACCGAACTTTGGAAGTGAGTATATGCACCAGTGGCTGATAAGTAAAGTGTGACCCTAAGATTTAGATTTCAGACGTATTGGTATGTTTTAATACCACTGCCTGTCTAGGATTTTAGCTCCAAATCACATTTTTAGGTTAGACACATTGAAGCATTTAGTCTTGTGCCCTTTTATCAACCTCACTATGAAAATGGATAATAATGTGCTATAACCATGTTCTTTCAAATTTTGTCTGTGTTAAAGTACTTTTTAGTAGAAATTTGAGTCCTAGTGAGCAATAAAAGCAGGGAGAATCTTGGGAGGGACTAGACCAGAGTTATGTTCCCATATTTAAGACAGTTACCAAGGTGATTTTTTTTCTCAAAAAACAAAGCCTTTACCAGTACAATACAGTACAATACAATACAATACAATACAATACAATACAATACAATACAATACAATACGAGTACTGTAGCCCACATAGCAGAATATGGTTTCCAACTTTACTGGAATGAGTGAGACTTTATATAAATATGAGAGCATTGACCACATTAGTTAGATATATATTCATTTTCAGTTGATTATTTCCAAATTCTAGCCTTTTAAATTTTCCTGAGTCCTGTAGACTTTTAGCAGTTTTCTAGAAAATGAATGCTCATCTTCTATTAAACTGCCTGTTGCCATTTTGGACATAGATTGTTTGTTTGTTTTTTCCCCTCTAAACTCTTTGCAACTTGGCGTACTTAGAAATAAGAATAGTTGTGACAATTTGTTTTCATTATATTTAAAATATGCTGCACCGCCATTTTTTTTTTCTGGATTTGTGTGTTTTTGTGTTGGAGCTAGCAAAGCTTTAATTTCTAAATTTATATTATAATAAGGGTGTAACAGAATAAATAATTGAATTGAATTGATCATCTCAGTCTCCCCAAAATAAATCCCACATAAGCAGTAGGCTTTAAAGTATTAATAAATATTATCCCACTAAAGGTGTTGGTCAAGCAGGTTTGCAATTCTTTAGGGAAGGAGAGGTTTGAAGTCAGCTTATATATACTTCCTGTGTGTTTTATTTTTTCATTTATAGACAACACTGAAGCCTCTAAAAACGTTTTCTAGTACCTTTTTCAAGTACTGTATATTTTGCAAATAATTTACAATGTGTTTGCAGTAAATTAAGTGCCCTTTCAAGACATTTAAAGAAAAAAAGATCTGCCAAAATAAAATGATTGAATGTTATTGGGCCTCACGAGTGTTGCAGTCACAGAAAACCTAACTCATGCTCTCTTAATTAATAAGGGGACTTCCTTTGCCCATCGGTATTAGTTTGCTGGGCTTTCATAACATGTACAAAAGATTGGGTGGCTCAGACAACAGAAGTTTATCATTATTCTGGAGGCTGGAAGTCCAAGATCAAGGTGTCAGCAGGGTTAGTTACAGTCTGAGAACTTCTCCTTGGCTTGTAGAGGCCTTGTTCCTCTGCCTTCACATGCTTTCCCTCCTCTGTGTGTGTCCTGTTCTCTTTAAAATGCCAGTCAGACTAGGGCCTACCCTAAGGACCCCATTTTACCTTAATTACCTCTTTAAGGGCCTATCTCCAAATATATGCAATCATATTCTGAGGTACTAGAGGTTAGGACTTCATTATATAAATTTGGAGGAAACAGTTCAGCCCCTAACAGAAGGTATGGGACTTAGGCAAATATTTAGGTCTTCTAGTTTTCAGTGTTAAATTTGTCTTTTTTTATATTTCTTAATCAGATTTGACAGATAACTTTTCATTTTGTTGGTCTTTAAAATAAAAACAGCTTTGTGTTTTACTGATGAATTATACTGTTAATTTTAAGAAGTCAGTTGATGCCTCCTTATCCGAATCCTGCTCCTTCCCAATTCCATTCTTTCTGAGAAGAGAGAGACTCAGAGGGAACCACTGTCTTGAATTTGGTGTTTATCATTCCTAAACATATTATATTTATTAAGACATATAATAGCAACAAAATATATATACTATTGGCTGTAGGTTTTTAAGCTTTATACCGATGGCTTTTTTCACATAGTAATCTAGTTTTTAATTTTTACTCTGTTGACTATATAGTATAATTTTATTTCATCCATTTTAACTGCAGTTATACCATAATTCCTTTCCCCAGTGTTTGCTGATGAACATTTAGGTTGTTCCTAGTTTTGTTTTGTTTGTTTGTTTGTTTTTCTTTAAGGCAATTTCTGTACCGAGCGTTCTTGCTTATGTCTCCTTGTGCATATGTGAGATAATGTCTCCAAGACAGATTCCTGGGAGTGAAATTCTTAGATCATAGCCAAGTTGTAAATAATCCAATTTGTTGTCAAATTGCTGTGCAAAGAAGTTGTTTGGTGTATATTTTTTATCATTTTCATGTTGTATATTTTTATATAATACTTAGCATTTGCATACTTAATACATTTATGAAATAAGATGTGTTAGCTATCTTTTTTAAAATTAAAGTTTATTGGGGTGAGAATGGTTAGTAAAATTACATAGGTTTCAAGTGTACAACTCTGTAATGCATCATCTATATATCACATTGTGTGTTCACCACCCAGAGTCAGTTCTCCTTTCATCACCATATACATATTTGATTCCCATTTACCCTCATCTACCACCTCCCTCCCCGTTTCTGGTAACCACTAAACTATTGTCTATGTCTATAAGTTTTTCTTTTTTTGTTCGTTTGTCTTGTTCCTTTGTTGCTTTCAGTTTTATATCCCACATATGAGTGAAATCATATGGTTCTCAACTTTTTCTGTCTGACTTATTTCGCTTAGCATAATAATCTCAAGATCCATTCATGTTGTCTTAAATGGCACTATTTCATCTTTTCTTATGGCAAAATAGTATTCCATTATGTATACATACCACATTTTCTTTATCCCATCATCTATCGAGGAACACTTTGGTTGTTGCCATGTCTTAGCCACCATAAATAAAGCTGCAATGAACATCGGGGCACATATATCTTTATGGATAAATGTTTTCAGATTTTTGAATATATACCTAGGAGATGGATTGCTGGGTCATATGGTAATCCTATTCTTAATTTTTTGAGGAACCTCCACACTGCCTTCCATAGCAGCCGCACCAGTCTGCCATTTTCTTTTCTCCTCTGTGACTCTGTAAATTGACTAATCATATCTTCGCCCAATTTCTAAAATCATCTTTTTATTTGACATATTGGAACATATACATACATATTTAGTTTATTTTTATTTTGGTTATATGCGTTGAAGTCTCTTATCCCCTGACTCATCTTTTAATTTTGCTATGGCTTCAATTATTTAACACCAATTTTTTTCTAATTTGCTTTCCTCTGGGTTCATAATGATAGTCTTCTACATTTTCTAATAAAAGTTAAAAATGTTCGCTTCTCACATTATGATGTTTATTTTTCCTGGATTTTATGTATGTGTGTTGTGAAGTAAACATTTTCCAAATAATTTTCCATTTTAATGATCTTTAAAGAAACAACTATGAGTTTAATTGGGAACCACAGTAGTATTTTTACAGAACTCACTAGAAACCTCTGCTATTATTAATACATTAATACATCTTAATTCCATTACTTCTCTTTCTCTCTGGAGGTAACCATTATGACTGGTATTTCTTAGCTTTTTCCATGTTTTAGTACTTTCAGTACATATATATCTATGGGCAATATATATATTATATATATGTAAATATATATATAATATTAATATATATAATAAATACATACAGAGGGTGCCAAAAAATGTGTACACATTTTAAGAAAGGAAAAAAACTGTGTTAAAATTGTAATACTGAATATATACTGATAAAAAAAAGATGAATACAAATCATGTGTATACATTTTTTTGGCACCTTTGGTGTTATGGGTTATCGTTTATTGAATACTTCATCTTTGCCCTACTTAATTGCAATGTCTGTATTCATACTCTACTTCTTAGGTGTTCTTTTGTGTTTTTTTCCCTATTCATTTGACATTAGGTCATTCTCTTATTAATGAGAATTAATTGACTCAGTTATGTAGTAGAGTGTGACATATCACTGCTTTTGTTCTGTACTTAAAAGTTTCTTATTTCTAAAATTTTACCATTGAGGGTATTTGCTGTAGTTTGCTTTTTATTTTATATTTATGTATACACATATGTGCTGTAGTTTCCTTTTTTATGTGATATTTATGATGTATGTACGATGTACATACATGTATATTTTATGCATTTCTTTCTTTTTTTTTTTTTTTTGAGGGCAGTGTCACTGGCCCTTATATGTGGGACCCGAACCGGGACCACTAGCTTCCCAAGCCAGCGCTTAACCACTGCGCCACTCGGCCGGCCCTTTATGCATTTCTTAATGTGATACATATGGCTTTAGATTGGTGTACCATCCTGGCATTCTTAGTTTGATAGATTATCTTTTCACATGCTGCTACTGAATTTATTTGCTAATTTATTTGTGATTTATACGTAAAATTGGTGTATAATGTTCTTTATCTACTTTTGGTATAATTGTATTTTTTAACTTCCTAAAATTAGTTAAATATTTTTCATTCTATTCTCTGAAATAATTTCTATAAATTAGGGATTACCTATTTCTTAAATATTTGGTAATATATACCTATGTATTTGTTTGGACCTGGTGAATTCCATTTTGGGGGATGGTGGGGGAGAAACCTTTGATTACTCACGTATTTTCTTCAGTGATTATGCATTTATTGAGGCTTTATACTTATTTGAAGTCAATTATCATAAACTTGGTTATAGTAGTCTCTTGATAGTTTTAGAACCTCAACTTCATTTCTAACTGGAACCTTCAAGTTTTTCCCCAATACTTTTATTAATTTATTAATGTTGTTTTACTTTGGTCAATTTTCTGATCCGCTTATTAATTTTATTAGTATTTTTCTCTTCCGAAGAGAAAATCTTGGCATTCTCCCTTGTTGTGTTTCACCATTTCTTGTTCTTTTAAAAGGATTTCCAATGCTTTTTATTTCTTCCTTCAGAAAGACAGTATTGTACAGTTAAAATTACAGCCTCTAGAGGCTGCCTGCCTGGGTGAATTCCCGCTCTTCAAATAACAGCTGGATTTCTTCAGGCAAGCCACTTAACTTGAACAGGCCTCAGTTTACTCATCAATGGAATCTAGATAATGTAAATATTTTTCTTATAGATTGTTTTCAGGCTTGTGCATGAAATATATGAGTTACTTCACATTACATCTTTAGAACAATGCTTAGCACATAGTAAGTTTTTAGTTACTGTTAACTGTCATTATCAGTATACTATCTTCCCCATCACCATCATCATCTTCATCATCAGTATTGTCATGATCATTCAGTATCATTATTTCTTTGAACACAATACATGTTGTTATAAATGTTACTTTAAAGTCTTTGTCACAGCCCTCTATAAAATTCATTTAATTTGAAGGAAATTTGTCTGATCAGTATTGATTTTGTCGGCCAGGTGTATAGCATTAGATTTTTTTCAAGTGTTTTACAGTTTGGGGTTGCAAACTCATTTTAATTGGTTGATTATTACTATTGTTTTCTCACTGTCTCCTAGATTCTCCACTCCCTAACAGTTGTTAGTTATTTCTGTGTTGGATTCCCAAATCATGTCTGATAGTTGATTCTGGGTTTTGCCCTGGGAAGGTATTGGCTGGATCCACATCGTCATCCACAGCAGCTCAGCTACTCTGTTGTTTCCATTTGTAATGTGTGTCTGTGTCCTTGGGCCTCAGTAGGCACAAGAGCCTCAGGTAATAAATAGCCCCCCTTCTAATGTCGGTAGCACTACCCTAAGCTTCTGGCTTCAAGTAGAGATCTTTGGCCCATTTTCTGACCTTGAATGAGGACTTCAGATTCCCCTTCCTTTGTAGGAGCTGATCTCCGGGTCTCCCAGCAGGCTCATGATCTGGAGCCAGGCAGGTGTGTGGCTGCAGTCCTGCTCATCATTGCAGGGCTGTGAGGCTTTCTGTTCATGGAGATGGGTGCCATGTTTTGGGGCCTGGAAATGGCTTTCTGGTTTCTTGTTTTTATGTATTACTTATCACTGGTGTGTTCTTGGAGCAAAAGGTGGCAGTCAAAGCCTGAACTTACTGTGCCATCTTGATTGGAAGTTTTTTACTGCCTACTTTTTATCTATATTATTGCTTCTACCTTTTGTGAGGTTAACTTCGTTCTTATTCATTTGTTACTTCCTATCCCTCTACCTTACTTTAGTTTCCTCCTTACTCATGGCATATTGTATTTATATGTTTATTTGGGTATTTTTTCTCTCCCCCCTCCCCACTAGAATATATGTTCCATGAGGACAGTACTTTGTTTTATTCCCTGCTATATTTCTAATATCTTAAGAAGTTCCTATTATTTATGCAATGGTACTAAATAAACATATGTAGAATCAGTGAATGAATGGTGGTGTTTTTTGTCCTAAAATTATTGAATTTCTGTTTAACATGTATTTATGACTTTCTATTGAATTCTTAGAGAACAGTTCTGACTGGGGGAGAGACAAGCCATGTGACCAGAAGCCTGTGAGTGTTGCTGATCTCCTGGGAAATAAGTCCTTCTTACTTCCTGAGAGACATAAATTACCTAGACCTGCCTTATTTACCCTGCCCCAGAATCAACTGTTTGAGACTTGCATGTCAGAACTCCAGTTCCAACAAGACAACTCAATGCTTTGTCCTTGGCCCCTAGGCCGAAGTTGGGTGGGTATTCTTCCTTTGTTTCTTCATCCACTGTCAGCAGAACTTGGAAATTCAATCTGTGCTTGTCCTTCTTCCTTGTCATTCTATTGTTTTATTTAAAAGGATGACTTGAGGGTTTATCCTGGGGGCATATATCACTCCCCTCTGCTGCTCATTATAAGCACATTTATTGAATCAGCTTTATGGAGTTGTAAAATTAATTACCATGGTGGTTGTCCTCTCCTGGTTTTTTTAATAATTGTTTTACTCTGCTCTCGGACGTCCTGGAATTGCTCATACCTCAAAGGTGATTATCTCCTTTCAATATTTGCTCCTCTCATCTTTCCGTTATTTCTATTCCATGTACTTTAAATATTGCAGTAATTTTTCTTGCTGTGGCCAGTCCATGCCATACTTTCTAGTTTCTAGTGCTGGTATAGTTGTATCTTTGTTTTTCTTTATTTCATTTCATAACTGTCACTTTATGATTTGGGACTTGGAGTGGAGAGGTGTACTTTCCCAGTCAGCCATCTTGACTTAATTTTCCCACTTTTTTTTTTCCCAATTTCTATATCTATATATTATAAGGTGCCTGTATCTGTTGATTTTCTCTGAGGAGAGAGTAGGGAACAAAGAACAATCTTGTAAACAGTGGTTCTAAAACTTGCTCTTGCCACTTACTACATAAGGTTGAAAATGTATATTATCATATACATTTTACAAGGCAAAGTTTGATTATACTCTATCATAAGCCATAGTTCCTGTAATAAAGAGGTGACAGCTGAAGTGGAGTCATTCGAATCTGAACGAGGGCACTGAATGTACCCTCTCATGGCCTCAGTTTCCTCATCTATAAAATGAAGGTAAATACTGCCTGCATCCTACAACTGTGTAAGCAGTTGTTTAGCATATTGCCCCCCACAGTGAGTAATTAAGCAGCATTGTTTTCATTGCCCTCAAGTCCTCTGTCTGCTTGTAACTTCATTTAGTCAGCATCAGCTCGCTGGCTACATGCCTCTGAAAGCTCCTTCTCCGCTGGCTCTTTGTTTAATTGCCTGACTTGGTGAACTCCCTGATACTATTGTTTCCTTAGAAACAGCTATTCTTGAGACCTGAACTCTTGTCCATCTCTTCTGATGGGTGCTGCCAGGATGCCTTCGGGCCGTCCCCTCACCATCTTTCCAGGACCTCTAGATGGAGGCCATCTGCAATGTCCAGCTCTTAGGCACTAGAAATATAGGTCACAGTCCGCGTTTGAAGTCAGGCCAAACAGCTACTAGTGGAAGGTTGTTAATAGGCCCTAGAAGTGTACATTTTCTAAGAAAGGTGATGAGGAGATTGATTTAGTGTCTTCCTGCCAGGGACAGGTACGGGGAATGGTTACATTGGGGGCTGTCTAGAACAGGGTTCGGCAAACTTTTGAGATGGAAGAGCCACCACGGGTCAGCAAACTGCGGCTCGCGAGCCACATGTGGCTCTTTGGGTCAGTGCATGTGGCTCTGAAGTAAAATTGAAAATGAAAATAAAACTATGATAGTTTCATTTATAAAAATGTTAAAGGATATTATTCACATAATGGTCATTATGTAAACATATATTTATGGCTCTTGAATAATTTTTAAATTGTTGTGAGGGACAGGTTGGGCTCTTCCAGGGGTCAGCAAACTTTTGAGACAGAACGTACCCAAAGAGCTGCATGTGGCTTGTGAGCCGCAGTTTGCCCACCCCTGGTCTAAAATATTGCAAGTGTAGAGAGGTAGGGGATGAAGCATGTAGGCTAGGGGCTTCCTAGGTAAATTTTGCATTGGAACTGCCTCTAAATACTGACATTAGTAAAGAGCAGCCTTGATGCCAGGCCTAGGGTAACAGTGCTGTAATGTGGAACCAGAGTAAGATTTGAAGTTTGTCCTGAGCCATCTGTGACATGACTGAGTGCCGCAGTTTCCTGGGTCTCTGGTTTCAGGCCTGAGCCTCAGCTTTCTCTCTTATAAGGGGGCTCAGGGAAACGATACTGACCTCCTGGAGCTGGTGGGGCAATTCAGTGCAATCAGGTGTGTAAAGTACCTTCCACAGTCCCTGACACCAAGGAGGCTTCGGTGAGCACTGGTGGTAGTGCTGGTCTTATTTCTGCGGCTACTGCTGTGTTTATTATGATGTTTATCATTGTTATTATTATTATTAGAAGGTGGCTAGAAAGAGCTATTTACAAGAGTTCAGAGCATTTTATATCTTGACTGGCAAACGGTGTAAAGCAAACTGTCCTACAACCTATATAGTTCACTGACCGAAATCAAAACTTCATTCTTGTGTTAGGTTGTAATATTGTTGAAAAATTTTTCTACTGCTGCCTGGAGGAGGATTCTAGTGCCTGTTTGGCCACGTGACATTCTGTTGAAACCAAGAAAGGTCATTCTAGTTTTGATCAGTAAAATGTGGGTGAAAGTAACATGAATTACTTTTAAACAGAAACTGTAAAAGCCAGGTTTGCCTTGTATTTTCTCTTTTCCTCCCTTCTGTCATGAGGTCAGTAGTATTCTAGAGAGGTGGCCCCCTCAGCCTGGAGCATATAGTGAAGATAGCAAGGGGCATGTTAACAAATAATCCTTAATCACTCATGATATTTTGATTGTTTCTTTATGCAACAAAACTTGACATAGTGACAGAATTTTCATATTGCTATTTCAGACATGCAAAAGTGTCATTGTCAAGGATGGTGAAAAGAGAAATACAGAACTGTGCTGTTCAATACAAAGAACAACTAGCCACATATGGCTATATAAAATTAAATAAAATTAAAATTTCCTTTCTTCAGTTGTACTGGCCAATTTCCAGTGAGCAATAGTCACATGTGACGAATGGCTACAGCTCTAGAACCTTTCTATCATCACAGGAAGCTCTACTGAACACTGGGGGTATCAGTACCAGTGTGGTCCCTAAGACCTATCCGAGAGAGCTCAGGGGACATGTCTACTGGTTTATTATTCCCCATTCAGTGTTATTGATTTATTTACTTATTTATTTGTTTTTAAAGCAGTGAAAGAACAGTTTATTAGAAGAAAAAGTACGCTTCAAAGAGGTGGAAGTGGGTCCGAGCAGAAAGCAGTGGCTCAAGGGCCATTATTAGAAGAGAAAGTACACGCCAAAGAGTTTGGAGCAGGCCCAGCAAAAGCGTGATTCAAAAGGCTCAAAAGGTTCAAAGGGCCAAAAACTTCAGTGTTTTTTTGAAAACATATATTATCTGCCATCGAATTATTATATATATATATATATATGGGATAGTAATGGAAAATGTAATTATATAGACTACCCTTAATTTTTTCACCATTTTTCTTTTTTTACAATGGTATGAATCCCCTATTTAACTCTGTGCTGTCAAATTAATAATTCTTTAAAGATAGTTGATTTTTAAAAAATTATAATCACTCATTATTTAAAAGGTAGTAAAATAAACATCTCTAGAGACTGCAATATTATTTATTGTTTAGGTATAAATTTAATTTTAGACTTCAAAATTTATTGTTTGGAAGTATGCTTAACATTTTTTATTTTAAACAGAGTTACCACCATAGTCATATAAATCAGCTATCTTCTATGGCATAAACGATTTAGGCTAAGTTTCCTAAATATTGTAGTGTCAAAAATGATGTACATACTAATTTTTCATGAATTAGTTATTGAATATTTCAACAAATGATACCTTTGCTACTAGGGTCATTTGAAATGTTGTCACTGCTCTTTCTCATGCATTCAGCTTAGATCAGGTGGCTCATATCAAAAATCCTTGTAGCTGTACCAAATCTGGAAAAAGCTTTTGTGTAAGCAGCCAGAAAGCTTCTATCTCTGCTGATGGGAGATTTGATAGAAACTGAGTGATATTGTTTCAGCCCAATGTATTCTCTGTAATTAAGCAATTGATGTTCTTCAGTCCATTAAGCAATTTCATTCACCCTCCCCAACACTACTTTGAATTCATAGTTTGTTGGTTATTCTGATAATTTTTTAAATCTCATTAGTTGGAGTTGAGAGGCAACATTAGTGAAAATTTTGAATTATAAAGCATTAAGCACTCCAGAAAAACGTACTTCTAGTGCTTAATACACATAGTTATTTGAAATCAAACTATTGAAGCAGGACCTTCTTTAACAAAAAGATAAGAATTATAACTTCACAGTAACTTTTGAAGGCACAGTATTGGCTTGTATTTACAGTTTATTTATGTGTATCTAGGTAACAAGTACATTTGAAGTGCTTGCAGACAGTTTTGTCTTTCAATTATATAAATATTCCCCTTGAAAACATTTTGCACAATTTTTTTGGTTGTTGTTGTTATTCTTAAGAGTTAGACTTCAGTTTAGCCCCTATTACAAGCAGAAATATATCTCCAATTATAAGAGATTTTAGACCTCTGACCATTTGCCAGAACAACTTGCTGCTTCCTCTGTGGTTGTCGAGAGCTGCCTCTCGTAACTTCAAGTATATTAAAGGTGGCTCTAAGATCTCAGGGTGGTCCTACCAATAACACATATTAGCACTACAGACCAGTAGACTCTAGTTTTAAAACAGATGGAAAGAATGCCATAGCACTGTTGAAAATGGAGAAGAGGAAAGATGGATGCAATTGCTTTTTACTGGGGGAGCACTTTTTACTTTGTACTTGTTAAAAAAAACCAAAACACTAGTTTCGTTTCTTAACCTTGAATTTCTATTCAGTTGTCGGAAAAGTCATTATGCATTTTTGCAACGAAAAACAGAAAAAAATGTCATGACTTTTCCAGCAACCCAATACTTCATTGGGTGACTGAGTCTGAGTTCAGGCAAATAAACTTTTGTTCAGCAATTAAGCCTCATTGAATCTTGCTTTGTGTTTAGCACTGTCCTGGTTTTTATGAGATTCTTGGCCATTTTCACATCAAAATGTTTTAAATATGTTGATATCCCTTCACAACTTCATATTTCAAATGAATACCATCTCTCTAAAATCTAATGTGCAAAATTCTTAACTTGGTAAAAAATTTCTCTACTACCTGATACTGAATTTGTTATCACCTTGATGCGAGACCTCATTTTTACTTGAGTCCATTTTTTCCTGAAGTTTCTTAAAGAAACTGAATAATGATGACACTCATTTTCCCATAGCCCGGAAATGGAATGAGTATTATAAAAAGATTATTAAATAAAATGTGCTCTCCCGTCAGACAAAGCAATAGGATCAGTCTTTCTCCCTCTTCTGCTTCATTTTTAACAGTGTTATATATACTGGGGGTGCCAAAAAAGTACACAAGTGGACACTTTGGTCAACATTGCTCAAGCTAGTTTGCCATAATCAGAAGTGGGCGTTGATGGTAATCACTTTGAGCACCTCTTGTAATTGCAGAGGTCAAACATGACTTATATTTATCACTTGTTATTGGTATGTATTATTACTATTTTAATAGTTTTTTCCTTCTTTAAAATGTGTATATTTAAAAATGTGTAATAATTTTTTTGGCACCCTCGGTATATATCTTTTTTTCACAAGAACAGGCAAAGAGATTTGTGAGACAGCCTATGGTGAGATACAAAACGATTAATGATGATAACCATATTGTATCAGCCAAGTGCCACTTGGCACTATGATACTATCCAAGAGATATCCTTGGGCTTGCATTTCTTTGTGGACTGCCCAAAGAAATGATCCCCTCAAATCAAGACCCTAACACAAAAGGATTTCAGAGGTCACTGAAAAGGGAGGTGTCTTAGAAATCCCCACTATTACTAGTTTGGGGACAGGGTGGGGAGAATTTATGGGATTCCTGCTATTCTTCTTTTCTATAGAGACGTGAGTAACTCAGTGGATAAGAATATGGATTTTATTTTTTCCGAGCAAATAAATAACTCAGGTAAGTATGTTGGGTAGAACCTTTTTTCATATAAAATGGATTATTTAGCTAAAACATCACTATATGTTTCAGGGTATACCTATATTGATTGATATATGTATATAGATATAGATATATAGATGGATATAGAAATAGAAAATGTGCTAGGGGTACAGAATAGCCAGATGGCTTAAGAAAGTGGAGTTAGCTTTATTACTTACCATGTGACTTTGGGAATGTTGTATAACATTTTTGACCCTCAGTTTCCTCTTGTGCATAAAGCATGATAAAAATTATACCATATACTTCATAAGATTAACCATAGTTAGCATAGTACCTAAAAATAACACAGTAAATGTTATTAAACGATTGTAGTCAACAAGGCAGAGATCTGTTCATGCTTTTCGATTGCTATTTAGTGTATGGCTATCTATACCTCAATCTGATGTAGGCTAAATTCATGTTAGCTGTGGACTCATCTAGATTTATCACTGCAATCATAAGATCTGATAGAACTAATTTTATGTTCTGTGTAATTGGCAAGTATGTCTAATGTAGAAAATGGCACATAATTCACTCAAGATTAACAGTTATTATATGGATGTCAGTTATTGCATTTGTATCACAGAACCAATTGATTTGATATAATAAGCAAAGAATATTTTAACAGATGTTAAGTTGCCATGTTAATTTAGGTAATATGGACAAAGTGAGTACTTTTAATTTTACAAAGACAAAATATAGATGAAGTATTTGATGTGCTGTGAGCTCTGTCCTGTTACTTAAACTTCTTCCTAACTCAAAGCCAGATTCTATTCTATCTATAAGGGTTTAGATTACATGGGTAAAGATGGGAAGAGGGAGAAATGAACTCCTGAGTTTGAAGATGTTATAATCACGATTATTTGTGGTATCTTTAGTGTGCATAAAGGACCTGCTCAACCATTTATAAACATTTGCCATATACCTCAAATCTCTGAAAAACACCACCTTTAGCGTACACTGTCTGACTCTGGGAATGCTGAAGTTCAAAGAGCCTGTATTCTGTGAAAGTCTAAGGTTATACTTTAGTAAAAGGCCTCTCAAGCCACCTGATAAGGGACAGGGGTGGTCAGAACCCATCAGAACCACCGAGGAATCAAAAGTACTACTGATTTATCATGTAATTGTATCTGACTTGGAAAATGGGTGTTATCATTATTGAGAACAGTTTTACAGGAATTTTTAGAAAGCAAACGTTGCTAATGAAACGTGGACCTGATTCAGTAGTTTCCAGCGTACCAGACTGATATGGGCCTGTATTGTTGGTGACAATAAAAATATCACCATCAGGTTTCAGCAGTACTACAATAATTATATAGATCAACAAGTGCTTTTCACTGCATGGACTATAATAACTTCAAAATTTTGCAGTGGTAGAGCTCTCAGCTGGGAAAACTGAGCAATCGTAGACATGACTAAGGCTTGTCACATGAAGGAAAGCCACAGGGGTTGGAAGTTCTGCTGGGATTTTCCACTTGCAAACCAATGCAGGCGTATCCTTATTCACTTAACGAGCATTTATGTGTCAAGCCTCATGCTCGCAGGAAATGTACAATCCAGTGGAGAAGACAGGCCCTTACGCAGGTGTTAATCATATATTGTAATGCATATTAAGAAAAGCAGTTTTGATGCAGAATAGGGCATTTTGGAATCTATATATATTTTCTTTGTTCCTGCCGTGGGGCAAAATTATTACCAAATCTTGCCACTTTTCTCTCTAGAAAGTCTTCTCCAACAAACCTGTGGCCTGTTTGTACTTTATGAGTTTTATCTTAATTAGCAATGCTTATTTCAGTTAAAAAATCTGCCATTTCCTTGAAGGAAACAAAATTCTTCAGTAACTTTGTCCTTTGAAATCATTTTAACACTTGGACTGTGTTCTGTTCACTGTCTTTCTAAAAGTGTCTCTAAATTCATTTCCTCAAGGATTCACAGGCCATTTTGAAATGTTATGTTCATGTGGGTCAGTCAACATGGGAACAGAAGTTTTGTTTGCAGTCTGGTTGCTCCTTGTCCTCTGTCAGCTGACTCATTATGTAACCCCACTTAAGGCATTACTTTGGAGCTTGAATCCTCATTTTAGGTAGTAGAAAATCTTAATAGCTACCAGGATTTTTCCTGGTATTTCCATATCAAAATAGCATTTGATATACTATATAAGCCGGTTCTGTCAGCTCCTTGTGCCTGTCTCAAATTCTTGATCAACTATACCTCCCTGCTCACAGGGGTACCACATCTGTTGTACATGTTATAAGCTTTCGGGGAAGAATCTGCATCCTTCTGATTTTAAGATGTTGTAGACATTCTGCATCTACAGAGGTGTGTAAACAATTGCGTTACTAGTTGCTTTCAGCCTTCAAATCTCAACAGTGATTACCCTAGTTTTGCAGTATTGTCGTTGGAATACAGTAATAGTTAATTTAAAAATAAATAAATATGTAAGCTGCCTGGATCCAAGTGACACACTGTGAGTCTCTTAAAAGGAGGAAGCTGGCAACTCTTCTAGAAATCAGATAATGTCTCTGGGCCAAGAATTGGCTTTGATATATTCTTTATTCATTGGGGACTGTGGATGAACAGCTGCCTTTTGAATGTAGCCAAGGGAAATTTGCTGACAAGCATAAATATGAATAGGGCAATAAAGCTTGCAAACAACAACAACAAAGGAATGTTGATGCAAAACCTAAGAAAACTCAAAACCAATTTCCTCTCTCTATCATTTTCTATATCCCTTGCCATAATTCTTCTATAGTTGCCATGCCCATAAGCAATGTCAGATCAAAAATGACAAATTACCTTTTTTAAACTTGTACTAGGTGAATTAAAAACCAATTAACTTTTCATTTTTCCCCTCTGTGTTCTTGGAAGATCTAAATTATCAATCTAAAGTACTCGGCTCTGGTGATAGCTTTTGAAAACTTGAAGTATACACAGTAAGAGGAGACAGGATGTTCAATGGGACTTTCAGTTTAAACTTGGTTTACTCAAGAGTCCTTGTCTTCAAAAAGGGTTTTGAAAAGGTACATTTTATTGTCCTGCTTCACATCAGTCTATGTCACCTGTTAGTCTTTTTGGTTACAAAAGACTGCTTGTTCTTGCTCAAAACTGACCCTTGGCTGCCTTACTAAAAGAGTTTCAGACTTCCCTTTTCCCTCCCTTCCTTCCATAAAGCTTTTTATATGTTTGTTTTCTAATATTAATGAGAATTACGTGTATATTTCACACATTAAAGTGCAGCTACTTCTTTATGTCATTTCCCTGAAAGAGTCTTAATCTCCATTTAATGGTCACCATGTATAAGGCCAAAGTAGATTTCTGCCTTTTAAGAAAAAATAAGATACCACCATTAAAAACGAAGTTCCAATTTATTTTTAGAGAATGAATGGAGTTCTAACTAGTCAAACCTAGCCGGGTGTTCTATTCATATATCTGGTTCAGCTCTATTTGCACCGCATTAGGGTTAGGCCAGGACAGCTCAGAACAGGCAAGGGCTGTATGAGGGAGCTTACGTGAATCAGGGGCCAGTCGAAAGAAATGGGAACCTGGAGATTAGGTGATGACCAGAGAAGGGGAATTTAGTAACACTGTAAATATCAATCCTGGTCTTTTTCTCAGTTACAAAAAGGTAAATTTGGATGTGGTTTTCTTTTGATTTTTGTTTTAAAAATGTTTATTTTAAGTATCCCATTAGATTTCAGTAGAAGAGAGCTAAATAGCATTCTCCAGAGACACATTTAGTTTCTGAGTAATTCCATGATCAAGAAGGGTAAGCACTTTTTAGCTGGGGTGCGGGGGACAGAAGAAGAAATCTTTTCAGTCCCATTTGTTTTCACTTCGTGGTGCTAATATTCTATCCTAGTGGCATGCCCTAGGCTTTGAATGATGTTTACTAAGTGCCACCTGTAACTCAAGGAAGAATGTTGAACGCAGGGCTGCTATTGTTCTGAATGAGTTTCCTTTTAGAAAACTGAATTTTTCAAGACATACTTAAGGATCCTTCGCATTTATATTGACTTTTCCCCAACCCCTCACTTATTAAATCTCAGTGCCGAGCTCTGGATTTTACCAAATATGTAACATTTCTCCTTAGGTTTTTGAAAGGCTCCAGTTTTTCTCTAACTCTGCAACCAGATGCATGACACTTGGAATGGAGAAACAGCATGAGCAGCACAGAAGGGTGAGGAAAGCAAAGTAGGGGTCAGCAAAGGACTTCTTACAGGAGGTCTTATCAGTAGGACACTTTCAGGTTCAACAAAAAGAAGACGAGACTCAAATGGGCTTAAACAAAAGAAAAAGGATTCCCATTAGCTCGTGTAACCCAAAAGCCCAGCATCAGTCTGATGTCAGGAATCTGCCTTTGTCTCTTTTTCATTTTCTTCTGCGCTTCTCAGGCAGATTTCTTCCAAGAGGTGGCAAAGATAATCACCAACACCCCTATCCCCCAATCTGTCTGTCTACCAGGGTAAGATGCCTCTTTCCTGCAAGTTATAACAAACATCCCCTGGAAATTTCTCCTTATCTCAGCTTTAATCAACTGTCTTCTTGGGGGTCAAACACTGGCCAGAGGAAGTTATTCCCTGAATGACCAGCCCTGGGTCATGGACCTACCCTTGGAGCCCCTCAGGAGGATGCCAGGCAGACAAAGAAAGGGATAGGGGAGGGAGAGAATAGAAGAATGACAAATAATACATATGACTGGAGTGAAGAGCATGTGGTGAGCAACTAGGCTAGTTGTGGGGACAGTATCCACATCAAGCACAGTCTTCCGTGTTGGCTAAGGCTTTTGAACATTATTGTAAAAGATCTAATTGAAGGATGTACAAGGGGTATGACATTACTAGATTTATATTTTCGTAAGGTCTTTCTGGTGGCAATATGATAGATAGATAGATAGATAGATAGATAGATAGATAGATAGATAGATAGATAGAGTTGTATTTTATTGTTGAATTCCAAAATGTAATTTTGTGTGCCTCTCACCCCCTGCCTGGATTTGGAAATCAGGGTCTAAATATGAAATATGGAATAATAAGGGCTTTAACAGCAGTAACCAATACAAATAGGTTAAGGGACTGACTGTAACTGAATGTGAACAAAAATCAACAGGAATTGCCAACTCTTTTAAGAGGGTGAAAGAGGAAAGGAACATTTATTTAGTCTGTGTGACTGTGGGAACTGTGACATTTAGAGAAATGATTTTGGTGTCAAGTAGATGATTATTTTACATATTGCATTCTCAGAACAATTAGAATGTAAGCTAAAATGGTGGATCTAAAGTTTAGAAAAGCAATTGCAGCTTATATCAGGTGTGTCGAAGCCCATGGAGATTTAGATCATGCACATAGAGATTTAGTTCATACAGTGAGAATGGATGAAAGAAAAAAAAAAGCGGTTTACAAAGAGAAAAAGAGTTAAGGATAAGACCTTGAAAAATACCAACATGTAGGGATGAGGAGAAGTAGAAAGAAAAGCCAAAAGAGATAGGAAAAGATTGATCTAAGTGGTGGGTGACCCAGGAGAGTAACAAAATCCAAAGAAAGCGTTTTAAGAAGGAAATAGAGAGTAGTAGTATAAAATACCTCAAAAATCTTAAAGATGAAGATTGAGGAAAAGGAAAGGATGTTGCATTTGGCAATTAGGCAACTACTTATGTTTGAGAGACCATTTCAAGCCAAAGCACAAGAGTTGGATAGGTGTTAAGAAAATGGAGACATCTGGTGCTGTCTACTGTTTCAGGAAGTTTTCTGGTGAGAGATCTCCAAAGCTCTGTCGCTGTACTTCGCCCAAGGGACCTTAGGATTTCAACCACCATGGTGATTTTTCAAATCCTTCCCTCTAGCCCACAGTTTTTCCAAATCCAACGTATTACCTATCACCACATTAATTTTCTTAGAGCTCTTTGAGATTACATCACTTCTTTCCCAGGAATCCTCAGTGGCTTCCCTTTAGTAAATATACAAAGTCTAAGTGGTTAAGCCTGGATTCAAGGCGTCCAACCAGAGCCAACCTCATTTTCAAATGTGAATTTCTCACCAATCCCCTGGGTGGACATTACATTCTTCTACTTGCTCCCAGTATTCCAGCCAAATTGAAATTCATGCCAGTTCTTGAGCATGTCCTCTTTCTTCCAGTCCAGCGAGTCAAGAATATATCCAGTGGTTTCTTTTTAGAAACTTTCATTCATTTATGTTTTAATTCTTTCAGTCACTTGACCAGCAAATACTTAAGTATTTATTGTGCCTGATTCAAGGTAGGGGGAAGGGAATAAATGGAGGGGTGCTGTACACGAAATACAAAGATAAATAAGACACAGTTGCTGACAAGGTGAGGCCTGTGTTAATACTCATATGCTTCCTTCACTACTAGATCTTACTCTTTGTTCTGCCTTTACAGCAGTTTTCAGAAGGCATTGTCCATGTCATCCCTTTAACAAGGCAGGATATAGTACCCTCCTAAGAAATATCAATTTATTTCTCTTTCCTTTATTCACAAAAAAGCTGTCACTACCTAATTTTTATTCATATATTTGTGCACACATTTATGATATATATATATATATATATATGAAATACACAAATAAGTATATGAATATATTTCAAAATATTGCTAGTCCCCAATCACTTCATTTGATTGGGTTTCTAAAACAATTCATACCATTTCATTATCCTAATCCAGACATGCTTTTTGAGACAAACTCCTTTTCAATGACTTATTTCAAAATAAGGGACTTCTAATAGAAAGCTATCCCTAATTCCCTGCCAACTCTTTTCTCTTTCCTCCAAACTCCCACTGCAGTTTATCTGCATCTTTTTTTTTGTTTTTTTAAGGGCAGTGTCACTGGTCCTCATATGTGAGACCCAAACCAGGGCTGCTGACCTCCCAAGCCAGTGCCCAACCACCGCGCCACTCGGCCGGCCCATATCTGCATCTTTTTTGATACCAGTCATGTTCCATTAACAGAATTCATTTGTTATGTGCCTCTTTTCCTAAAGTAGAACTTCCTTGGGGGTGAAGCCCATTTTGTTTTCTTCCTTAAGATAACAGATTGAGTATCTTTTGAACAAGTGAGCCTCGTTGATGAAACTTATAACATTGTGTTTATCTCCATCTTGCTAACTCTGCAGTTCATATTACTGTCACCAAATTCTTCATGATGATATGTTGATGTCCACGGCTGTTGGTACAGTCTTTCACTGTTCCCTGGGTTACTTTCTCATGTAAAATACGTAGCTCACCCTGAATTTTAAACGTTCCCGCCGATTTATCTACATTTTAAGTCAAAATTCTCTTTGGCATTCTGATAAAAATCCCACCAAGTTTTTCTTTTTAGTAATGATGAGATAAATTTCTTTCCCTACCAGAAGCCCATTTTGGTGTCATATCCTTGGTTCAGAAAACTAACTCCATCTTCTGTATTTGTGTAGCTAGTTCTTCACTTCCCATCTCCCCCTTTCTATTTAAATGTATTGATTGACCTTCAACGAAAAGAAGAAATGAAAACTGTATTTCCCAAGCCCTTCAGCTTCCTATCTTGCACTTGAGGCATTTTATATATATATATTCCATTTTGTTTTTCTCCGACTATGTTATTCATTGCCAAGTGAATCAGAAATAATAAATACCAGCGAGTGGATTTGATAAGCTTTGTCACATCTCATATCTAATATTTGTTACAGGAAAATAGCATACTTTCTAATAATTCATCAAGACCTAAAGGATGGGTTGGTTGTGACAACAAGCATTAAAGTTAGGAAATAGGGAAGCATAATTTATCCTCTGTTCTGTTACTTTAGAGAGTCTGGGAACCCAGTTGTAAGATTAGGAGCAATATCCACCTCAGCAGAACTGTATTATGTAAATGAGTGCCTGCAAAATATTCTGAACTAGACATGAAACAGTGACTCTCTACTGATGTTTTTTTTTCTTTTTTTTTTAAAAAAGATTTTATTGGGGAATTGGGGGAGGGGAACAGCGCTGGGGAATCAGGGAAGGGGAACAGACAAGTTGCTGTCTTTTTGTTCTTCAGTCTAGTTGCGGAGGATGTTACTTCACTGGCCCATGTTGGTATCATCATTGCGCTCTTCCTGGGTGAGGCAGATTGGTCGCCGGCCTCTGGATGGTCACTCACCGCGGCTTTTGGCAGCTCACGCTGGCTGCCAGCCGCTCACTGTAGCCTATGGCAGCCCACTGCAGCAGGGGCTGAAGCCCACACCATCCCGAGGCTCTCGCAGCCCAGCTCCAGGTGGAGCTGTTGTTAGCTGTAGAGGGCAGTGTCACTGGCCTTCATATGTGGGATCCAAACCGGGGCCGCTGGCGTCCCAAAACAAGCTCGTAACCAATGCGCCACTCGGCCGGCCCTCTACTTGTCTTTTAACACCAGGTGTGTCAGTCCTGGCACCATTGAATTTTGACCTGTGTAATTCTTTGTTTTGAAGGCTGTGCTGTGCATTTGAGGCTGTTTAGCCACATCTCTGACCTTAACTCATTAGATGCCAGTAGCACAACTCCTTCTGAAGTCGCAATAATCAAAAATGTCTTCAGACATTGCCTAGTGTCCCCTGGGGACAAAATTGCAACAGTATATCTCAAAAGGGGGATGAGTGAGTCCTGATAGCTATTGTCTTATTTAAGGATCAGTAAAGGAGAAAAAATGGCTATAGAGTCTATTTTTACAATACAGTATTTCAAGGGAAAGAAAATATTACCTCAAGGGCCAGAAAGTTATGTACTTCAAGTTCAGGAAAGAAAATCTGACTATTTGATGTATTCAACAGAATTCAAGGCCCTCAAATTAGGGAGATTGGAAAGTGGGATAAGTGAGACATGTGGAGAAAACAAAACAGTAAAATGGAGTAAGAAGATATCAGAAGGAGATAAGCAAATTGCATGGAAAGTTTCATAGATTTTTTTAAAGCTACTCATACATAGATACATAGTGTAGGTAAGAGGTAGTGATATAAGCATTCATAAACATTCCATACAGTCTTTCCAGAATGTATTTTTTCATAGATAGATAGATAGATAGATAGATATACCTCCTTATAAATGAAAGTACTCTTTGACCCAGCATTGTACTTCTAAGAAATTTCTCGTAGAAAAAAAAATTTGATTTATATACATGATTGTTCAAGTGAAATCAATGTAATTGGCTAAAGTAGAGTGTTGAATAAATTCTGATACATCTAAATAGTGCGTGGACATACTAGGCACTCATATTATTTTTTTAATACATTCATGAATGTATTAAATAGAATATTATATGTCCATTTTCAATGATGACATTTCTGTATATCAGTTTCATATATCATATATATCATATATGTATATGTAATGTATGTTTTCCTAAGTGTATGTGTGTTTGTGTGCACTTAAGAAAGCATACATCATACTGTTCATTCAAGATCAATTCTATTTCTGATTCAGAGCTGTGTGTTTTGACCACTCTAACCATCACTTGAGCCCTTAATAGTCACTGTGCTTTTCTAACTACATGCTTTTGTTTATGTTTTTGTGTTTGCTTGGAATATATTGTCTCCCAAGTCCTTTTACCAACTCATTTTTTAAAGCAATTTTAGATTCACAGGAAAAGTCACTGAAAATTACATGGAGTTCCCACATACCCACAGTCTCCATATTACCAGCATCCCCTACCATGTGGTACATTTTAACAACAGATGAACCTACATCAATACATTAGAATTGTCTGAAGTTCAGAGTTTACATTAGGGTTCACTCTTAGTATTATACACTCGATGGGTTTTAAAAAATGTATAATAACATGTATCTGCCATTACGATACCACACAGAGTAGTTATATTGTCCTAAAAATCCTGTGTTCTTCCTGAAACCCAGTACCCTGACAATCACTGACTTTCTTCCTGTTTCCATAGTTTTTCCTTTTCCAGAATGTGATGTAGTTGGAATTGTATAATATGTAGTCTTTTCAGATTGGCTTCTTTCACCTAGTAATATGCATTTAAGATTCCTCCAGGTCTTTTTATGTCTTGATAGCTCATGTCTTTTTAGTGCTGAATAACATTCTGTTGTCTGGATGGACTGCAATTTATTTTTCCATTCACCTACTGAAGAGCATCTTGGTTGCTTCCAAATTTGGGCAGTTATGAATAAAGCTGCTAGAAACATCCGTGGGCAGGTTTTTGTGTGGACATGTTTTCAGTTCTTTTGGGTAAACTCCAAGGAGCGTAATCGCTGGTTCATATGGTAAGATTATGTTTAGTTTTATTAAGAAACTGCCGGACTATCTTCCAACATGTCTGTAGAATTTGGTGTTCCCACCAACAATGAATGAGAATTCCTGTTGCTCCACATCCTTGCCAGCTTTTGGTGGTATCGGTGTTCTGTGCTTGTTTTCATTTCTTTCCATCCTAAATGTCCAGTTCAAATGCTGCATCCTATATAATACTGCTGTAGCTAACCCACTAAAGAATATACCTCCCCTACTCCATACTTACTTATCTTTATTTTAACTGCTCATTTAGGCTTACTGAATGCTGCTAATTTCTTGTCTTATTTCTCCTGTTGGAATATTAACTCTTAGATGACAGCAGCCATTTTTACATAAGGTGTAATACTTGAATCCATTTCTATAAAATATAAATATTAACTAACACCTATTGAATAGAAGATTTGAGCTATAGTTTCAATGAAAACCATTTTAGAAAATAAAACCATTTGGAAATGTATTCATGGTATATCTCAATGGCTTCATTTCCATTGAGAAGTGGGTAAAATAGTGTTATGTTTATATATAGTTCCTGGTGTGAAAGTAACATAGTTAACCTGTGAGCAGAATGAGGAGGAATCTGGGATGCAGTGTTTTGATAATCTGGCCCATATCTCACACGTAGAACTGTGAGGTGTCTCATTTGTAGCCTTTTCTCAAAACTGTACTACCGTTCTCCCATTTTTACAGGGTGACATAGCATTAGCTTTGTTCCTTAAAAATGGATTATTTTCCTAGAAAATATGAATTGATAATTTAAGAACTTGTTGAAAATATTCTATGTGGTTAAAATAACAATGTAAGCTATATATGTCATTGTGCCACTTTTATATCTGTATTATCTAATTAATTCACATGAGACATTCACTAAAGGCTAGTTGCCATGACTTTCATTCTTTCACTTTCCAGTGAGTTTAATTTTATAGAAATAGAGTGGTTAAATTATCTTAAAAGAAGGGCTTTATATTAATACTGTATTGTGTCATTTTCATTAAATTGAATATTCGCAAATGAGGCTAACATTAAAAATGGTCATTATTAATCACTTCTTTGATATTTGAACTTTGATTTCTCATTAGTTTGTATCAGTAAGATTTCTGACAAAGTCAGCAATATCTTTTTTTTGAACCATCCGGAACAAGTGGTGGTAGAAAAATGTAGACAAAACAAGACTGTATTTCTTGTGACGCCTTAATGCCCCTATTTTACTAGCTTTTGTCCTTACTTGCTTTTGCAGGTTCCACCCTGTCAGTAAAGTCCTCTTTCCTATTGGTGCAAGTGTTTGCAAGAGAAGTCCTAAGTACATAATATCCCTGTCTAATTAGTAACACATGCTCTGTCCATTTTCCTGGGCTGCCATAACAAAGCACACAAAGCAGGAGGCTTAGAATAGCAGAGATCTCGGCTCCTACAGTTCCGGAGGCAGGGTGTTGGCTGGGCTCTGCTCCCTCAGAAGTCTCCAGGGCAGAATCATCCTTGCCTCTCGCAGCTTTCGGTGGGGACTGGCTGCCTTCGGCATTCCTTGGCCTCTGGTTGCATCACTCCACTTCCGCCTCCATCATCTCATGACCTTCTTCCCTGTAGACCGTGATTCTATGTCCAAATTTCCTTCTCCTTTTTCCTGTAAAGATACCAGTCCCTGGATTTAGGACCCACTCTAAATCCAGGATCATTTCTTCTTGAGATCCTTGATTAACCTTATTTCCAAATAAGGTTGCACTCTGAGTTTCTAGGTGAACATGACTTTTTCTGGGAGGAGGTCACCGATCGAGTCACTACACTTGGTATGGACCAAGCATTCTCCCCCTTTGCTGGCCGCCAGGCTTTGCTGCCCCTATTGGACACCACTGGTCCTTCGGCTGCGTGTTGCTGCATGTTCCGTGGACTGCCATCATTGCAAGCCCGCTGCCTAAGCTGGGGTGTGCACCCCACTGCCGAGCTGCGGGGCCTGCCAGCCTCCAATACTGATGGGTGTGACTCCCGCCTCCCCCAGGCCCTCTGCTCCCCCATGGCACCCCAGCTCACACACGGGAAACTTATGGAACCTCATAGCATGCTTTTGAGTTTATACAGTTAAAGTCAGTTCTAAAACCATAAATCCCAGTTACACATCCTGTGTTGTATCAGAAGTACTTGTTTTCATTAATGATAAATCTTTATTACTGGACAAAGCTTGAACCCCTCCTTCTTAGGATGAGGCCTTTCCAAGAGACTCTTCTGTCTTTCAAGCAAACTGATTCCTGCCAGGCCCCTATGTACCTACTGCTCAAGCCTCTCTTAGGTGATACGAATCCCAGAAGTTTGCAGCTTCAGTTCCAGAAAGGGCCAGCTCCCCACTTCTTTGTGTTTGTCTCATCCCACACATGTAGTACTAAATTGAAATGAATTATGTTATTAAGTTGTTTTCTATTAAAATAGCCATGTCAGAACAACTTAGCAATATAATTTCTTTTACTGTTGAGATAGTGTTTAGAGAGAAAATATTTTTTTTCTGACCTTTTAACAGTCATTAGCATTATACCCAGAAAACACTCTTTAGCAGCCATAAATAATTTAACATTTGGTTAAAACTAAAGAATTTTAGTTCAGCAAGTATTTATTCTGTTCACATTTTACACCAGATATTATTATCAGACACTAAAAAAAAAAAAAGGTGAAAAAACAGGGTTATAATCCAAAGCTAGAGAAATAATGAAATAATGATGACACAACATCAGTAGTTTGTGACAGCTGCTTAACGTACTAGAAATTGGCACTTGATAAAACTGAGAAGGTATATGGAGGCCACGTGGAAAAGGCACTTGGACACTATGTTAAAGACATAAAACATTAGCTTTGTACAATGGGGAGTGACCATATTTTTTGTGTTTAGCGGAGTAGTATAAAGGTTTGGTTAGAAGTGTAGATATAAATTGACAGTTGTAATAGGGAATGATGAGGATTTAACCTAAAGTGAGACTAGTTATAGAGAAGGGGGCAAATACTGGAAATATGCAGATGGTAATGGTTTAGAGTTTATTATTAATTGGCTTTGGATGCAGGGGGAGGGGCCAGATGTCCAGAAAGACTCCCGGGTTTCTACCTTGGCTGGCTAGGTGGATGACCTTCGGCTGAGGTAGAGACTACAGAGAAATAAAACTAAACTTTTGTTTATGAAGAGCCATGTTTATGAAGAGCCATTATATAATAAAATTTAAGTCTTATAATAACAGCCCTTCAGCGTAGCTAGGAATCAATTCCCAAAGAATATAAGTAAGTTAATATAAATAAGTTTAGCTCAGCAGTGACAGAGGTACATATTTTCCTTACCTGCAAAACGCATGCTATTAGATATTTAGGAGGACGGGTGGGGGTAACAAGAGCAGACTTAGATGTGTTTGAGGTGTCTGTAAAGTATCTAGGTCAAGTCTTCCACTAGGCTGTTAGAATTTGAAGCTTATGCTCAGAAAAAGGATGGGTCTTTTGGCAGGGCCTCTATGGGAGTTGTTTACATATGGGCTCTTGTCAAAGCCACATTTATATTTGTGATCATCCAGAGGTTGAGTCAAGAACGAGAAAAGAAGATATTTTTAAATGGAGCATCAACATTTAAAGGGATGGTAAAAGAAGCATAACCAGGGAAGCATACTGAGAAGTGAGGATTCAGACAGATAAAAGGAGAGGATGCTGTGGAGAAACAAAAGAAAAAGAAAAATTTGAGGAAATTGTCTATAGTATCCAGTGCAACAGATAGGTCAAGTTAGGTAAGTCATTTAACACGTCCATTGGACTCAACATTGGCAAAGAATTAGTAGTGATTTTAAGAAGAGGTAAGAGCCCTTTTATAGTAGTTTGAGGAATTAATAGATGAGATAATAAAAATAATATGAGTGTACTGTCCTCCATATGTGAATATAGTGGTTTTCACCCATTACTAATAGGTCATGAATTTTTTTTTTTTTTTTTAGCAATAGTGATGGTGGATTAAAAAAAATAAAATGTATCTTTCTTCCCTGGTTTGATTCCCTCTCATCACTCATGGCATACTTTATAATCTAGTAAAGACAGATGAGGCCTCCTACACACCTGAATTATACTAGGACTCATTTGCACTGCAATCTAGCTAGTTCAGCTGACTAATCATGGAGAGATCTATCGCATTTGAAATAAAAATCTGTTACTGGACATACCCTTTCAGAGTAAAATAGCAAAGATATTTCTATAGTCCAGAGGACAGTGGTTAGAAACATCCTTGTTATTGAGATTATTATAAATGTCATTGAGTGCTTTCATTGGTCCATGAAAAGTCCTTTTCTATGAGTTGTGTTATATGTTATTTGCTTTTGTAGTCAGATATACTGAGTTAAATTTTGTTGTTCTTTGGTTCTGATAGCAAGTGATAATCACTATCAGCTCTTCTTACTATTTCAGTCTAAGAGCACAACCCTCCATCAAAACGAATTGTGGCTCCATATGAGATTATAATTCTACTCAAAGGGATGAGGAAGTTTGCACTAGCTCCTCAACTCCTCTTTTTTCACCCTGCAAGCTAAAGAGTAGTCATCATTGAAAGATGGCACTCAGCAGTTTCTAAGACATGCAAACTAAGAATGTTATTTCCAGTAATGTGTTAAGGTTAGAGAAATTGTATTAGAATAAAAAGATTTGGGTGGTCCACAGCTTTTTATATAAGCGATCTACCAAATGTCAACAATACACATATTTAAGAAGGTCATAGAATACTTTATTGTCTTTCAGTTGCAATAAAAACAATAGTTTACTTCAGGCACACATTGCTGGGGAGAATTCCAGTTCTCTTAAACTTGTATTTTACTCGTCTCCCACATTCTTCATTTGAATTTTATGTAAATACCCTTCTAGCTCTCAGTGGAACATATTGGTGTTTTTTTGCTTCAGCAATTCTCTTTTGGTAACTTATCCCATGTGTTTGTTAGCTTTTGCATAAAATTGTTTTGTCTGAACTCAGCTTCTGAACCATATCTTGTATGTATCTGCCAGAATGTAGATTGTTTGAATTAGTTTTATATAGTTAACTTCATAATCAGGAACATTTTGATTATTTGAAGGTAAAATGAGTTTAAATCTCATTTGTGGAAATAAATTTGAGTGTAACTTTCATATAGATTTGGTTCTTTGGTTTAACACCATTTTCTAATACTGTTCACTCCACTGACAAATGATCACTTTGTCATTGCTGGACATTGGATGGCTGGAATACAACCAGCCATCCATGCATTAGATAGTTAGGGGGCTGCATCCCATGATTTTTTATTCGCATCCCAACTTTTCAGAGCTTCCATATAGTAGAGTGAAGAGAAGAGAGGACTGTATATTGTTTTAACCTCTGTATATTTTTAAGTGCTTTTGCAATGGGTCACTGACTGTATGTAGAAGGACCTGAATGAAGGGTCTATTGGAGGTGAAACTCTGGGCCTTGGTGGAGTTCGGAGATAGGATTTCAATCACCTATGTTCAGACTACTTAGTCTCAAGGAACTAATACGGAGATTAATAATAGTCATTTTCTTTCATTCAGTCATCCATTCAATAAATATTTATTGAGTTCCTTCAATGTGCTAGTCTTGTCCCTACACTCTCAGGGATCACTGTCTCATGGAAAGGGAAGAGGCATCATTAACAAAAAATATATCAGGTGGTCTGAAAAGCCTTGTAGAGAAAAATAAAGTACGGTAAGGAAGTATAAGGATGGGGGAGGGCTGTTCAAGTCTGTTCTCTGTTAAGATGACATTGGAGCAAACATCTGAGAGAAGAGGAATGGAGCCCTGTGGCCTTCTGGGAAGAAAACATTCCAGGCCCTTTGTGCCTATAAATTGGGCTTTGTGCACAGTCTGAGGGACAGCAGGAAAAATTAAACACTGAATTGCTTTTGTGGGATAATTAAAAAAATATACCAGTGGGTATGCAAGTCCCAGATTGCAAAATTCTACAGAATTTATTATCTCTATACACAGATGGGAGAGATTTACATGGCCTGAAGTATTTAGAGAACACTTTATGGAAGAAATAAGTAACCCTTGAAGGACCTAAAGGATCTGGCTATTGTCATTTATTTACTGAACATTTATTGACACATGAAGAGAAGGGACAAAGGCCATTTCAGAAAGAAAGGCGGTATGATCAGAAACCCAAAGGAGGGTATATTAGTTCCTCTGGCTGCTGGAACAGATTACCACAAACTTGTTGACTTAAAACAACAGTAATTTCTTCTTCCACAGTTTTGGAGGTCAGAAATCTGGAAAAAGTTTTGCTGAGCCAAAATCAAGGTGTTAACAGAGATGCATTCCTTCCTGGGCACTCTGCCTCTTCCAGCTGCTCATGGCTGCTAGTATTGCTTGGTCTGCTGTTAATTGCCTCCTCCTCTTCTGTGTGTAGGAATACTTCATTTTATTGTATTTCATTTCATTGTGCTTTGCAGATATTGTTTGGTTTACAAATTGAAGGTTTGTGGCAAACCTGCGTCAAGCATGTTTATCAGTGCCGTTTTTCCAGTAGCATTTGCTCACTTTGTGACATTTTGGTAATTCTCACAATATTCAAACTTTTATTGTTTTACTATATTTGTTATGGTGATCTGCGATCAGTGATCTTTGATGTTACTATTGTAATTGTTGTGAGGTTTCACGAACTGCACCCATCTAAGATGGTGCACTCAACTGATAAATGTTGCGTGTGTGTTCTGATTGCTCAACTGACCAGCCATTCCCCCATCTCTCCCCATCTCCTTGGGCCTCCCTATTTCCTAAGACACAACTAAGCCAATAACCCTACAATGCCCTCTAAGCATTCAAGTGAAAGGAAGAGTCACATGTCTCTCTCTTTAAATCAAAAGCTAGAAATGATTAAGCTTAGTGAGGAAGGCACCTCGAAAGCCAAAATAGATTGAAGGCTAGGCCTCTGGTGCCAAACAATTAGCCAGGTTGTGAATGCAAAGGGAAAGTTCTTGAAGGAAATTAAAAGTACTACTCCAGTCAACACATGAATGATAAGAAAGCAAAATAGCCTTATTGCTAATATGGACAAAGTTTTAGTGGTCTGGATAGAAGAGGAAATCAGCCATAACATTCCCTTAAGCCAAAGCCTAATCCAGAGTAAAGCCTGAGCTGTCTTTAATTGTATGAAGGCTGAGAGAGGTAAGGAAGCTGCAGAAGGAAAGTTCGAAGCTAGCAGAGGTTGTTTCATGAGATTTAAGGAAAGAAGGTGTCTTATAATATAAAAGTGCAAGATAAACAGCAAGTTATCCAGAAGATCTAGCCAAGATAATTAGTGAAGATGGCTACACTAAACAACAGATTTTTCATTGTAGATTAAACAGCCTTATATTAGAAGAGGATGCTGTCTAGGACTTCCATAGCTGGAGAGAAGTTAATGCCTGGTTTCAAAGCTTCAGAGAATAGGATGGCTCTCTTGTTAGGGGCTAATGCAGCTGGTGACTTTAAGCTGAAGCCAATGCTCATTTACCATTCCCCAAATTCTAGGGCCCTGAAGAATTATGCTGAATCTAGTCTGCCTGTGCTCTACAAATGGAATAACAAGCCTGGATGACAGCACATCTGTTTACAACATGGTTTACTGAATATTTTAGGCCTACCATTGAAACCTGCTGCTCAGAAAAAAAAGTTCCTTTCAAAATACTACTGCTCATTGATAATGTACCTGGTCACCCAAGAGCTCTGATGGAGATGTACAATGAGATTAATGTTGTTTGCATGATGCCTGCGAACACAGCATCCATTCTGTAGTCCATGGGCCAAGGAGTAATTTTGATTTTCAGGTTTTCTTATTTAATAAGGCTATATCTGCCATAGATAGTGATTCCTCTGCTGGTTTTGAGCAAAGTGAATTGAAAACCCTCTGGAAAGGATTCACCATTCTAGGTGCCATCAAGAACATTTGTGATTCATGGGAAGAGGTCAAAATATCAACAGTAACACGAGTTTGGAAAAAGTTGATTTTTAGCCCTCATGGATGACTTTGAGAGAGTAAAGTCTTCAGTGGAGGAAGTAACTGCAAATGAGGTGAAAAAGGCAGGAGTACTAGAGTTAGAAGTGGACCCCAAAGATGTGACGAAATTGCTGTGATCTCATGATAAAGCTTTAATGAATGAGAAGTTGCTTCTTATGGATGAGCAAAGAAAGTTGTTTCTTGATTTGTTTCTTCCTGGTGGAGCTGCTGTGAAAATTGTTGAAATGACAAGAAGGGATTTAGAATATTACATAAATGTGGTTCATAAAACAGCAGCAGCGTTTGAAAAGATTTACTCAAATTTTGAAAGAAGTTCTGTGGGTAAAATGCTATCAAACAGCATTGCCCACTACAGAGAAATCATTTGTGGAAGAACTGTTCAGTCGATGAGGCAAACTTCATTGTAGTCTTATTTTAAGAAATTGCCGTGGAGCGGGGAGGAGAGAGTCACTTCGTAAGGGGTGAAAAGGATAACTATTGCGTTGTTTTGTACATCTGTAACTAATAAGAATAATAAGAAAAGAAATTGCCATAGCCGCCCCGACCTTCAGCAACCACCACCCTGATCAGTCAGCAGCCATGAACGTTGAGGCAAGACCTTCTACCAGCAAAAGCTCTCTGCTCAGATGATGGTTAGCATTTTTTAGCAATAAAGTATTTTTTAATTAAGTTATGTACATTTTTTAGACATAACTACTATTATTGAACACTTACTAGACTACAGTATAATGTAAACATAACTTTCATATGCCCTGGGAAACCAAAAAGAAAGACTCGCTTTATTGCAATATTCACTTTATTGATGTGGTAGGGAACTGAACCCACAATATCTCCATGGTATTCCTGTATGTCTCATCTCCCTCTGCCTTTCTTTTATAACAACACTTGTGATGACATTTGGGGCCCACCTGGATATTCCAGGATAATTTCCTAACCTCAAAGTCCTTTATCATATCTAAAAAAATCTTACCACATAAGGTAACATTCACAGGTTCCAGACATTAGGTTTTGATATCTTTTAGGACCATGATTCAACCCTCTATAGAGAAGATAGGTGTATTAAACAATATAGAGACTTACCTGAAAAAATACAGGAGTTCCTATTAGGAATGTTTCCTTCATGTGTTTAGCAAATATTTATTTATTTATTATATTTTTACATTTTTAAATTTTCAATTACAGTTGTTATTCAATAGCATATTAATTTCAGGTGCACAGCATAGTGGTTAGGCATGTATATAACTTACAAAGTGATCCTCCCATATGTAGTTATTATAGTACTGCAATATTTGTTAATTGTCTTCATGCACTTAGAAAATATTCACTGAATTTCTGCAGTGGACACTGTGTAGTACACACTGATAGATGCAAAAGCTAACACAGCCTTTGACCTAATAGAATGGATAAATGAGGTGAAAGTGAGAGTAATGTACGGACAACAGACAGACAGCCTGTATTATAAGGATTAGAAATTATAGAGGCACGTAATCCTTGTCTAGATCTCTCATCTTCCTGAGATCATCACTGTTTAAGAGTGAGAATCTGAAGCCCAGAGAGGTTAATAAATTGTTTAAAGCCGCTTGACTCAGCTAAGAAGTGGCGAAAAGCAGAACTGCAATGTACTTCACTAATGTACTTCTCTGTAAGTGACCTTGATCCATGGAAAGTTACTGGGACATAGTGAACTCCTAAATTGAGGATCATGTATGTGTTTGGTAGTTTGGAGACTGTGTCCAGGATCGGTGTATAGGACACACTAGAGAGAAACGCCTGAGCAGTGGTCCACTAGAGGGCGGTAGTCAGGGTTTGGTGGTCCTTGTGCTTGGCTACGTTCATTGGACAAATAATTTATTTGGCCCACTCTCAGCCAGGTGCTCAGTTGGGAGCTTGTGACAGAATGGTGGACAAAAAGGAGTTACTGTCTTTCCCTACCTGGGATACTATCTAGTCAGGGGTATGGTATTATTAATCAAAGGTTACACAAATAGATATACCAGATACTCCCAGGCCCTGTGGCAGCAGAGAACATGGCACCTCTAAGCAAGGAGAGGGGAGAGAGGAGTGGTGTAAGGTGGTGTGATAGTTTCCTATGGATGCTTTTCTGAATTACTGCAAACTAAGTTGTTTAAACAGTGCACATTTATTTTTGTAAATTTTCGTTCTGTAGATCAGAAGTCCAAAATGGGCTAGAATCGAGATACTGACAGGACTGCATTCCTTTCTGGGTGCTCTAGGGGAGACGGTGTTTGCTTTTCCCGTTTCTAGGTGCTTCCCACATGCCTTGGCTCATGGCCCCAGGAGTGGATTGAGTTCTCCACACATGGTATCACACTACAACCTTGTTTCTGCCCTCACATCTCCTCCCTCACTTTTTTGTTTCTCTCTTCTATTTTGAGGAGCAACCTGGGTATCCCAGGATAATCTCTTTATTTTCAGGTCAGCTGATTAACCACTTTAATTCCATCTGCAACCTTAATCTCCCCTTGCCATGTCACATGACACAATAATAAATTCCAGGGATTAGAATACGGGCATCTGGAGGAAGGGGCTATTATCCTGCCTACCACTAGTAAGATAGACCATGTTTAAGTGTTTTAGTTGTATTATAACAACACTAGACAGTCGATTGCTGGGCTTTAAGCAAGATGGGCCTATGTGGTGAGATTTGTGTTTTAAAAAGGTAATTCTTTTTGAATTTGGAGTAGAGCTGGGGGCAAAAATGGAAGTGGGAGGTCACAGAAGATACTATTCCAGTCCCAAAGAAAATATTATTTTGAAGTAGTGGCAGTGGAAATGGTGAGATATAGCTGGATTTGGAAGAGAGAGTTTACATCAGAGGGCCCTTAAGACAGGTTAGTGATAGGGCTGTGTTTTTGGCATACAGAACTAAAAGATTGTGTATAATGCTATTCACTGGCAGAAGGAACACTGGGAGAGGAACAGGTTTGAGGGAAAGAATAACCAGTTGTGTTTCTGTAATGCCTGGAGGCAGCAATAGTAGAAGGGGGAATGCTTGAGAATAAGACATTTTGGAGTTAGTAGTGGCATGAGTTGCTAACTGCATACAAGAAATAGGAGCGAGGGACTATCTCTTTATGCTGTAAAACATAACCCGTGTTGCTGGACAACTGTGATGTTGGAGAGTAGGGGCAGGTATCAGTATTAGGCTGGGAGGGAATATTCTTAATTATTTGAGAATTGGTAAATCAGTAATTTTCTAACGTTCCATGTACTCATCTAGCAAGCAGTCTCTGGCGACTACATATACTCGTACATAAAACTCCCATTCTCTGGGGGTAACATCATAAAGGTGGACGACGTGGTTACAACTGCAGGATATTGCAGAAAACAGGAGGACAAATAAGTAGCAATAAGTAGTAGGAACATAAAGATGCACTTTTATTTACTTAGGAGGTCCTAAAATTAAGTTCCTTTGCTCACTGACAAATCTGCATTTCCTAACGCAATGCCTGACACATCATGGGTGGGTACTCAGTAAATGGACAGATTGATTAATTTATTGAAAACTTACTAATATTAGTCATTGTCATTGTATAACTTTGTTCTCTTTGAATGCAATGATCAGGCATTATTCTTGCCTTCAAACTCTTAAATTGTAGTCCTAAGGACTAACAATTTTAAAAAGGCAATAGTGGAGTCCTGTTTGGGTGCTGTGGATGACAGTGGAAGAGCCTAACCTCTTTTTTTAATGAAGTTTAAATTCTGGGAGACAAGAGGAGATGCACAGAGGTAGTGATTATGTCAGATCTTCCTAGAATGTACTATGCATTGGACTCAACATGGCATATCTATTCTAGGTCCAAATCAAGGGGAAATTCAATTAGCAAGTGTCTCATCTATAATTGAGTATGGGCTCCAAGGAGAGCATTGCAATTAATTTTCATTGACAGACTAAGTGATCAGAATTGTGTGAAATAAAGCCAGGAACATTTCTTTAAGGCTACTGAGGGGCAGGCATTATAGGGTAGCTGGGATGAGCAGGCCAAATAAAGGCATTGATTAGAAGGTATCAGCTTCTGGGAAGAGAAGAGATTTAGAAAATACTAAGTTATGAATGGAAAGAACTAGTGGTTTGGGCACAAGGTCATAGAATACTAAGGTGTGCAGACTGATTAACCAAGCTATGAGAAACCACTGGTGGGTCTTGGGTAAGAGGAAAAATGTTATGAAAATTGCGTAAAGGAGATTATCATGTTGACTGTGTTGGAGATATACTAGAGGAGAGACAAATGTAGATAAACTCTTCAAAGGCTTTTGTTACAGTCCAAGAATCAGGAGATGGATTAAGGGAGTAGCTGTGAAATGGGGGAAAAAAGACACGAGTGACTTTGTAGGAGAAGATGGAAAGGTAGGGATAAAAGAGAGAGATAAAAGGTAACTCAAATTTTGAGGGTGGCTTCTCTGAACTAGATGTTAGGAAGAAAGCGAGGATGAAGGAAGAGTAACTAAATTCCATTCCCTAATCTATACAATCTGGAAAAAATACCTACCAAGCTTAACCCAGGAACTGAGAAAACATAAAATATTGCTTTCCTTTTCTTTTTGTTTTCCTTTTCTGTTTGTGTTTCCATGGAACTTCCATATTGATGTTAGTGCCGTTATTTATTTATTTATTTATTTATTTATTTATTTATTTATTTTTATTGGGGAATTGGCGGAGGGGAACAGCATTGGGGAATCGGGGAAGGGGAACAGACAAGTTGCTATCTTTTTGTTCTTCCGTTTAGTTGCGGAGGATGTTGCTTCACTGTTGGTATCGTCATTGCGCTCTTCCCGGATGAGGCAGATCGGTCGCTGGCCTCTGGATGTCGCTCACCGCAGCTATTGGCAGCTCACGCTGGCTGCCGGCTGCTCACTGTAGCCTATGGCAGCCCACTGCAGCAGGGGCTGCAGCTTACACCATCTCCGGGGCTCGCACAGCCCAGCTCCAGGTGGAGCTGTTGTTAGCTGTAGAGGGCAGTGTCACTGGCCCTCATGTGGGATCCGAACCGGGGCCGCTGGCATCCCAAAACCAGCGCTTAACCAATGCGCCACTCGGCCGGCCCTCCACTATTTATTTTAAAATAGTCATAAATATCCTCAGAGAACAGTTTCATTGCTTTAAAAAGTTCCACCTAGAAATGCCTTTCAGGAATCTCTGGCATCAAAATCCAAAAAGTGTTCCCAGGAGGAACACGTGAAGGATTCAGCCATCCATGAGGGTATAGCCATTGCAAAGTAAAACCTGGCATCATGGGTTTCTTTCCAGCAAGAAGCCTGGTTTCTCAACAGTGTTTTCTTTTCATAAAGCATCCTAAGAAGTTTATCTGAAGCACTAAATTAATCATAATTTGCGTAAGCTTAAATTTTGCAGTGGTTACCATTTCCTATAAAACAGAACCTGAATTCGGTCATGCGTCATGCAGGATTTTTAGTGATTCATATATCTAGTCTGATCTGCTGCGCCTTTCATTTGCAGCATGGGACGTTATTGAGATTTTAAATATTAAAGAAGATGTATGTGCCATAGGTACTTCCTATCCTAGACATGTCTGCCCAGGAAAGACTCCTTGACTGACCCAAGAGTGCTCCCTAGGTTGCGCTTGACCTTAATGAATTCACCATGGTCCAAGGTCAGATGCTCAGACTTATGGACTCAGGTTACTTTTACACACTAAGAATAGATGCCTCTCATGAGGAGCAAATTTATTTTAACTAAGAATATATAATCATCCATTTAAATATTTATTGAGGACTAATTTGAACCAGACAGTGAGCTAGGCCAAGAAGATACAGTGGTAAGGGAGGTATATCTGAACCTCAGCTTCCTAAAGCCTCCGGTCCAGCTGGTGGATGGAGTGTATAGTGGGAAGTCCTGCTTGTCCCAGGTGGGGGAGCATGGGGATTTGGAGGCCTGACTGATTGATTGTTAACCTTTGAAGTGTCATTGGAGGGGCTGGAAAAAGTTCAGTTTGGCATTAGCATCCTAGAGAGGGAGAGAGAGCAAGAGTGGTGACAGAAGGGGCTGCGGAAGCAGGCAGAGACTAGAAACAGACCCAGGAGAGCTTGGGAGCCATGCACAGAGTGCTAACTTGACCATACCCCCCACCCCCACCCCTACCGTGCCCTGGGATACCTTTCATACTGTAAGCAGGAGAGTGATAGGAGTAGATTTGTATGTTAATACTGATATAAGACTTTATAATAAAACTCTTACAGTGGAAATTATTACTATTACCATAGATCTCTCATGCCAATATACAGAATATTATCCCTCTGGAGGAAAGTCATAGAGAAGCCAATTTTTTTAGATTAGGAAACATTAATTTTAATAAAAATATATAATAACAAATGTGGTGAGGACTAGAGCAATAAAATTTTCATTCATTTTTAGGGCATATTTATAAACTGGTATAAAGACATTGGAAACTAACTTAGCATTATTTTATACAGTTGAATGTATGCTTGCCACAGAACTCAGCAATTCCGCTCCTGGGCATACACCCAAGAGAAATTCTAGCGCAGCTAACCACGAGATTATTTACATAAATGTTCACCATTTGTACTCACAAAAAAATTGAAGCCAACTGACATGCCCATCCATAGAAGAATAGAAAAATGGTGATATATTCATATAATAGAATAGTATAAAAACAGTTTAAAATGAATGCATTATACATATCAACTCACCAACATGTTAGTCTCAAAAGTATAAATTTGAGTGAAAATGACAAGTCACAGAAAACCACATACAATATAATTATATTTATATAATGTTTAAAGACAAAAAACTGAAATATATTATTTAGAGTTCTATACATACATAGAAAACTCTAAGGACAACTCTGAATAATTGTCACTAGTATCTATCTATTCTGGTTATTTTTCTGGCTTTCCTGGGCTCATTATTATGTAATGTGCTTGCATGTTTCAGATGTGTAACTTTATACATTATTGAAGAAGCCTGTCTTTAATCTGAAGATTTTTCGTGAGGAGTCAGAATACACAAGAGCTGGATAACATATTGGCTAAGACTATGGACCCTGGAGTCAGACAGATCTCCTTAGTTCAAACTTTTTTTCTAGTTAATCTTTTTAAAAATTTATTTTTTTTCCAGTTGCAGTTGACATTCAATATTATTTTATATTAGTTTAAGGTATACCATATATTGGTTATTTATGTAATTGATGCAGTGATAACCCAATTAGTCTCGTACCCACCTGGCGCTATACATAGTTGTTGCAACATTATGTACTGTATTCTCTATGTATTGCTTTATATCCTCCTGAGTATTTTGTAACTTCCAATTTTTTTAAAATTAAATTTATTGCGGTGACATTGTTTAGTAAAATTACATAGATTTCAAGTATACAATTCTATAATGCATCATCTATATATTGCATTATGTGTTTAACACCCAGTCAGTTTTCCTTCCATCACCATATATTTGCCCACCTTTTCTCTCTTCTACTGCTCCCCTCCCCCCTTACCCTCTGGTAACTACTAAACTGTTGTCTGTGTCTATGAGTTTTTGTTTCTTTGTCGTGTATCTTTGTTTCTTTCAATTTTACATCCCACACAATGAAGCTTACTTCAAATTCTGTCTTTCTTTTAAAATAATTGTGAGACTGTTCTGCCTCTCTTTTAAAATAATTGAGGTACTTGGGATAAATTACTAAGCAAAATAGGCAAAAATCCCTGTCCTCATACAGGTTACATTCTATCTGTTGGAAATAAATTTTTATAAATTCTCCTTAGCATGGTAAGCTCCTAGAAGCACAGGTTCTGTGTTTTAGCCATTTTTGTATACTTGGCACATAAATCTGGAAGATAGTAGGTATGTTTATGAAATTGAATTGATGAGAATGTTTATGTAATTGCATTGAATTGCATGAATAAATGAACGTTGTACTTTGTACTTTTGGAAAAAGAGAAATACAGATTGCCCCTGTCTTTGTTAGTCATAGTTACTACCTCAACTCAAAGATCAGGTTTGCTGTGCTTCCCTGGTTGAACTTAGCCGTCAGTGATATATTGGGTTGTCGGAAAAGTCATGACATATTTTTTCTATGTTTTTCATTGCAAAACTGCATCATGATTTTTCCAACAACCCAATAGAAACTGGTATCAGTAATGTTGTCTGTGAATATGAAGAATAGCTGTGGATAAACATTGTTAATAGTATACCAACATCTTTGCAGTCATTTTTTTTTTTTAAAGATTTTATTGGGGCATTGGGGGAGGGGAACAGCATTGGGGAACCGGGGAAGGGGAACAGACAAGTTGCTGTCCTTTTGTTATTCAGTCTAGTTGTGCAGGACATTGTTTCACTGGCCCATGTTGGTATCATCACTGCGCTCCTCCTGGATGAGGCAGATCGGTCGTCGGCCTCTGGATGGTCGCTCACCAGAGCTATTGGCAGCTCACGCTGGCTGCCGGCCACTCACTGTAGCCTATGGCAGCCCACTGCAGCAGGGGCTGCAGTTATGCCGTCCCGGGGACTCACAGCAGCCCAGCTCCAGGTGGAGCTGTTGTTCACCATCTTAGCTGTAGAGGGCAGTGTCACTGGACCTCATATGTGGGATCCGAATCGGGGCTGCTGGCGTCTCAAGCCAGCTCTTAACCAGCTTGCCACTCAGCCAGCCCTGTAGTCTTTAATTTTGAATTTTATCTGCTATCTCTCTAATTTTTTTATACCATTTTAATTTCAATAGTAAGTGTACTGTATTTTTCACGTCTCTGAAAAATTTGCATTATCTTCTTTTCATGATCCTAAGTGTTATTCCTATACATTATAAAATGGTTATTGACAGCTTTAATAGTTTTTAAAGTTAAATGGCAATGCACTTTTTATATCATGTTCTCTGTGTGTGTAATAGAAGTGAAGCAAACATTGTATTTTTTTATACAATGTTTGCTTTGTGTTCATCAGATTCTCAAAGGAGGTAATAACTAGTCTATTGGTAGAAATTAAGTTCTTTAAAAAATGAGGTTATTATAAATAACAAGAAAATGATAATCTTTGCACATATGTAATTCTGTACATTTCCGACTATCCTTTTAAGTGAAATTACTGGACCAAAAAGTATGAATATTTTTCAGTCTCTTGGTACCAAGATAAAAATTATCCTCCAGAACGTTGGCATTCATTACAGATATTTTTTTATATTTGCCCATAAGTAAAAATAGAAGCCCAAATAAAACATTGTTTGGAGAATTGTTTGATGTTAGATCTTTTGTAATCTTAATAATACCTTCTATTCACATTATATTAGATTTTACCCTGATAGTGATTTTTTGTTATTCTAGATTATTGTAGAGTTCTTTGTTTTCATTTAGATTGAATAACTTATTTTTGTTATATTGATCAGTCCTTACAAAATAAAAACTTACATAGATTCTGCCATGAGAACAAATAATATGAATTGAATAGAAATATTTGTTAATTGGCTTAGAGAGCTGGAGTTTTTCATTGTGTAATGCAAAAGGAATGTGTGTATTATCATAACAAGTCAACTTCTATTATTACTTGTGGTTATTGCATTTTTTTTACAAAGGTAGATTTTGGGGGTGTTTTGTAAGAGTTTCTTTTTCACAGGCTAAAGATTCATAAAACTAATCATTAAATCCACTACCCATAAAGTATTATCCTAATGAATTCATCGCATATCTAAGTATAAACTCTAAAGTTTATAGAAAATTTAAATATTGAATATTATGTCACATTGTCATAATACTCAATCTTGGTAACAACAAATATTCAATTCTAGTTGCTTACAAAAGTCCAAAATCACAGGTTAGATAATGTACATTGGATTGCTCTGAGCTTATAGAATCTAATTTTCATTTGTAATGTAATGCCGTGTAAGAGAAGTGTCCACACAGTGTATAAAAGTATATGAATATTTAAAAGTCATATCTGATTATTTTTATCAGCTTTTAAACTCCTCATGTAACTAATATGCTTATATTGAACACAGCTAGAGCAATATTGAACAAAGCAAAGAGACTATACTTAATAATAGATTTTATTTTTCTACTGAGCATAGGTAATAGTTCCATGAAAATATCATCTAGTTTGTGTTTCAAGAATAAAATAAAAATTAAAATACTCTAAAAATTTTATGCTAGCTGACATGTCTTTAGATATTTACAATTTTGTTGAATTCATTATGGAGTTTCTTGGTTGGGTCAATGATAGCAAACCACATGATTAAAATACTTGAAATGCTCTCTTAAATGGGTTTGTCTACCAAAAACCAACTCAGAATGTTTTGTTACCAGGGTACCTAATTTTTGCGTTGTTCCTAGACCTATAGTATATCAGGAATATGTGACTCAAAGTTACAGTCACTCAGACTGCATAAGTCGCTGATGGAAAAGAAAAGAAAAACGAAAGCCAAAGCCTCAAGCCAATTCATATCAATAAGCAATAAAAACCCCAGAGAAAAACTTCCACACCACCCCTAGACCTCAGTAGACTACACCTCATGTTGATGTACATTAATAAGGCTTTTGCTTGTATGAAACAAAAAATTATTCTAGATTCTTTATTAATGACCTATTGCTAGAATTTTGGTTTTTGGTTCCCCAAGACAGTGTCTTTCTCTTAAAAAAAAAAAAAAATTATTGGTATGTTAAGGATTACCTTTGTCTTTTGAATTTGAGAACTCTTTCTCAGAGGAACCTTTTTGTCACCCACCCATGTGAGCCAAGGATTAGATCTCAGGCCTCACTGAGTCAAAAGCCCAATTCTTTCTATTGTTGCTAGAAGAAGATACATACATACATACATACATACATACATACATACATATTTATATACATGAATGTCAAAGTCCTTTGGAAGGAAAGTAGTAAATTGTGTTAGTCAGGAATTTTGGTTGAAGTGACATTAAACCTGGTGAAAAAGAAACTTGCTTAAGCAAAAAAGAGGGTGGGAGTCAGCTGGAGGATTACTTAGTAATTTCGGAACTAAAAATAGAAATGTTGCCTAACTATGACACAAGAAAATTCATTTGTAGCATCCAAAAATTATTAAAAAAACTTAACCGTATCTCCCTTTCATGCCTTTCGTATTTTAAAGTTTTCCTGTATTTTGCCTTACCCTCAGCCAGGCTCTCTCTTAGTGATCACATGGTCCCAATAGCAACAGGCTCACATCCTACCAGTTTAGCAAACAAAGGTTTTTGTCCTAGCAGCTCCAGTAAAAGTTCTGGGGCTGATGCTCCTAGCAGTGATTTACCTGATCAGGTAGGTATGCTGCGTTAAACCATCCCTACCATGTACTCTCATTGACCAGGTTTCAGCCATTTGTCCAAAGCTAAAACCAGACAGTGGGGTTAGCCTTACTAGAACTCTATAGGATGAGTGTGGGGAAGGGTACTTGCCAAAGCACCCTATGGGCACTGTCTTTAGGGAAAGGGCAAAATAGATGCTGGGCAGCAAAAAAAATAGACACAGTAGCTATATTTTATGTTGGAAACTGAGCCTTACCGAAAACCATGTCAGTTCATGTTTTGAAATTGGTTTAAATACGTTGGAAGACATCCTCTTCTCTAGCTTCTCCTGCATGTAACCTTTTTTGCCAAGTGCTTTTCCTAATTTGATACTCGATGCTATGTCTAAAGACATGCAGCCAAGATAAAGAAAATGTATATTATTTTGAAAAAAGAAGAGGATACTGATCAAGAGATATGTAGTGCTCCCAAGGAAATCTCTATTACCAGCGTTCACTGTTTAGGATAACAGATGCATTAATCTGTGTTTCTAAATAAAACCTGAAGCACATATCCTTAATCATCTACTTATTATTCAAATGGAAAGTTCCCTTTGGAGGTTAGTTTGATCTGTCAAAGCGCCATATGGGTCTAGGAAAGCAGAAAGTGCTCTGAATTTTCTGTTCTTGCAATCTAAGTTTTTTCACTGGTATGTTTCCTCCTGAGCACTAAACTGCCCTCAGTAGAGATGTGCTGAGGAGATTCTGAACATGGTTTAAACACACACAGCCTGAGCGAGGTAAATGTGTTAGGTTACTTGAAAAGCTCTTAAGGGAAATCGAATGCAATCTCTGATATGGGACTTTCATTTTATAGTCTGGTGGGGTTATTGCTCTAGTTCTATTATACCTGACACCAAAATGTATCTGAGTGAGCAGATACTGGTTTTCACTTTATTAAAGCTTTTGTGAAATGGACTTCAAATTATTTTTCTAAGTATTTTCATTTCTCTCATTTTTCTTCTTTTTTTTTTCAAAACTGCTCTTGAACTAGATACTTTCTAAATATTTCTCTTAAATACAATTTAAATAAATATTTATTGCACCTATATCATACATCTATAACATGATATTCATTTATGTATTATTCATTCATGAATTTACCCATCAAATGTGAATTGAACCCCTACAATATCATACAGCAGCGTTATTAATGAGGTGCCATACATAGATAACTATTTCAGGTGATTGACATTTCCTGAAGCATCAATATTTGTTTTCATTGCATCTCAGAGTCTTTCAATAAAGTCTTTACAGTGCCTTGTTTCCCCTTAGTTCTCAAGCAGAATATGCTGTGCGTTTATTTCATGACTTGGGACAACTGTTACCAACCTTGATGATTGTACTCTAACACAGTGGTTAGCCTCAGGGTCAACTGAGAATCTCCCACTATTCACTCTTGTACCATGCTCTCACATTTCCTGCGTCTCTCTCCTTCCTTATTTTGAGTTGTTGCTTCTTCCAGCAATCAATGTATTCTGTTACCTGCTGCGCAGAATCTCCCTGTGCCCAGGTGTGACTTCTTTTACTATGCTGTGACCTAAAACAAAACAAACAAAAAACCTGGTCTGGATTTCATGGAATATAAAGAAGTCATTATACTCTGAGAAAAGACCTGAGAGTTTTACCTGTGAAAAAAAATGCATGATTTTTTTGGATGCATAGACTTTGGGGCATCTATTTTGACTACACATATCATCCCTCAAACTCATGAGTGTATGTGTGGTGGGGAAAAGGTAAAATGGGGTGTCTTTGGAGAGATATTGCTTTCTTATCATGGTATCGTGATTGCACTCTAGAAGTTGAAACCACTAGTTATTTAGAGAAGATATACGGTATTGTGATAATTTGTACAATTATTTTTTTTTTTTTTTTTTGAGGGCAGTGTCACTGGCGCTCATACATGGGACCCGAACTGGGGCCGCTGGCTTCTGAAGCCAGCGCTTAACCACCGCACCACTCGGCCAGCCCAGTTTTATTTTTTAGATGAGGATTTTCAGTGTAAAAATTTAAAACATAACTTATATGCATGTTCTCAATAGTTATTCAGCCAGTACATCTATTAGATTTGCTATAGGGAGACAAAAGTTGGCTGGATTTAGACTCTTACTACCTGTTGTTTTGGTTCATTTGTGTATTTCTCTAGTTATGAAACACATAAACATAAAATGCAAAATCAAATTGCCTCTATCTTGGTTTCCTAGCAGCTAGAGTTTAAACTCAGTAAAAATTAAAGTGAAAGGTGCAGGACCAATTGATTTCTTCTAGGGAAGTAGGAATAAATAGTTCCTGTATTAGTTTCTTATTCCTGTTAATCACAAGGCACCACACAAGGTAGCTTTAAAAAAATGCACATTTATTCTCTTAAAATTCTACAAGTCAGAAGTCCAAAATCAGTTTTGCTGGGTTAAAATTTTGGTGTCCACAGGGCTGGTTCCTTCTGGAAGCTGAGGGAAGAATCTGTTTCCTTGCTTTTTGCAACTGCCAGTGGTTACCTGTATTCCTTGGCTTGTGGCCCCTTCCTCCATCTTCAGAGTGCATCTTTCTAATCTCTGCTTACATCATCACACTGCCTTTTCCTCTCCTGTAGTCAAATCTCCCTCTGCCTCCTTTCTAATAAGGACAATTGTGATGGCATTTAGGGCCCACCTGGATAATCCAGGATAATATCTTCATCTCAAAACCGTTAAAATTTGTTTACAATGCAAAGCCACATATTCACTGGTTCTAGGAGATAGGACCTGGATATTTTGGGGGAATCATCATTCAGCCCACTACACTTCCTATTTAGTATTTTATGGCTTGAGTGAGAGCATTAATCTGATCACAGTAGTCCCTCCCGTATCTGCTGTTTCACTTTCCACAATTCCAGTTGCCTGTTGTCAACCACAGTCTGAAAATATTAAATGGAAAATTCCAGAAATAACATAAGTTTTAAATTGCACACCGCTCCAAGTAGCATGATGAAATCTTGCACTGTCCTGCTCCATCCTCCCTGAGACTTGAATCAACCCTTTGTCCAATTTATCCATGTTGTATACGCCACTCACTCATTAGTCATTTGGTAGCCATCTTGATTATAGGATCGACTGTTACAGCATCACAGAGCTTGTGTTCAAGTAACTCTTATTTTATTATACTAAATAATGGCTCCAAAACCATTCACCTTAACTTTTATTGCACTATATGTTATAATTGTTCAATTTTATTATTAGTTATTGTTGTTAATCTTTTACTCAGCCTAATTTATGTTAAACTTTATCACAGTTATATATTTAATAGAAAAATCAATATGTATATAGGGTTTTGTACTATCCGTGGTTTGAGGCATCCACTGGGGGTCTTGGACTGTATTCCTCACAGATTAGGGGGACTACTATATCTTAAAAATCACTTCTAGAGGAAATGATTATTTAAAAAATATGTGCTCTGTCTAGTGCCAATTAGAACATCAAGATTTTAGATATTTGCTTTTTTTTAAAAAACTATTGTTTTGGGGGGTATTGAAGATTCAAAGGAATAGTAATTAGAACTAGTAATTAGATAATCAGTTCCAATCTACTAGATCACTAGTTTTTGATCCCAGCAACCCCTTGAAAATCTGATGAAATCTCTACTGATTCTTCAGAAAAATGCTCATATACACAAATATTTATAACTTCTATAATCAAGAATTCAAGGAACTCCTGAAGACTAGCCATTGATTCTAAGTAGAGATGTATAGTTCTCAGATTAAGACTTCCTGCCTTACATGTGTCCTTTGGTTTGTATTGTTATAAAATTCAACTTAAGTAACTGTATATATATTTTTGAAATGAATGTTGCTTTCTACCTGTAGGTACAGGAATCAAAGGTTAGTAGTCTCTTGTGAAACTATTCAAAAAGAAAAATACACGTGTAATTGTCTGCACACTTTATTTTTTTTCTGTTTAAATTTATTGGGCCATATATACACTTTAATTAATAGGCTTAACTATTTTGCTTATGCTTTCAGTTGTTCTCCACATTTCTTATTACGCTCTATAATTTAATTCTTTATATTCCACATGTCATTTTGAAGAATAAGACCAGATGGCTTATGAAATAACTAAACTTGATTTCAGGCATTTGGCAAGCCTGAATTCAGGGTTTTGGCAAGCTAAAACCCACAGGTCATTTCTGACTCTTTGCATTTTTGGGTAGCCCATGAGTAGGAGTAGTTTTTACATTTTTAAAGGTTAAAAAAAAAAGCCAAAGGAAGAATAATATTTTATGGTACCTGAAAATTATATGAGATTCAAATTTCAGTGTCTACAAATAAAGCTTTACTGGGATATAGCCACATTCCTTTGTTTATATTTTGTCGAAGGATGCTTTCTCACTACAAGGGCAAAGGTGAGTATTTGAAAGAGAGACCATGTGGCCTGCAAACCTGTCATATTTATCTGGTTTTCTTTATAGAAAAAAATCATTGACTTCTGCTCTAGTTCACTATTGAATTCACCAAATGTTTATTGAGTGTCTCCTATCTGCTAAGAGTCATGTGACAGTCGTTTCCTGTTCTCCTGCTTCATGACATTGGCAAATAGATCTTGTTTTTTTATGTAAAATATAGATGTGAGTTATAACATTCTGTATTCTGGCCAGAGGTGATGAAGCCTGAAACAAATAGACAATGCTTTTAACCTTACTTAAGAAATGATATTGGCAAGGGATAGGGCAGCTTGGAGGTCCGTTTCAATGAAAAAACAAATCTCTTGAAGATGCCATCTTTGTCTGAAGGCAAAAAACAAACACACTCCAACACATATACCTATTTTTATCTGCATAAATAATGCCCTAGACAATTCCCCAAAGTCTGTCCCCACATCTGTGTGCACATGCTTTTCTTTCACCCTGTCAGATTTAATTTTAAAAGCCAGGCAGGCAATTTCATTTATCTGACTTCTGCCCTTATGCTGCCGCCTTATAAAAAACGAGTAGCTGGAGGGGGAAAGGTCAAAGCATGCACATACCTTCCCATGAATGAAATAGAAGCCAAAAGCCTAATTTTGGTCATCATTCTTCTGGGATTGTCATAACAGTTACTAACAGGAATTGTTTTGCAATTAATAAACAGCATACTGTAAGGTATAAGTCATTTAAAAAAATAAAACATGATTCTCATATGATGTTGAGTGGAAAAGGAAACCCTTACATATAGCAGAGAGACTGAGTTATCAGTGAAAAATGCTGAGGTTAGAGATCTATGAAGCCAAAGTAAAAAAAATATATATCACAATGGATTTGGAGTTTGACATTTGAGAAATATGAAAACTAATCGATTTAAAAGACTAATCTACAATGCAGTATCTGATTTTAGTCTTTCTGATTTTCTTATGTATATGTGTTAAGCTGGTTAGTATATTACTGTCTGCCTTTAAATATTTTTTATAAAATTTTGCTTGATCTATAGAATTTGCTTTAAGTCTCATCTAATATCATCTCTTATTCATTCATCTCCACTTCTGACCACTGATGCAATCATCATTAAAATAAAAACTCAACTTGTTTGCATATATATATATATATATATTCATTATAAATTTTATATATATATACTTATATATACATATATTTGTATATACATATATGTGTATATATGTGTATATATACATATATGTGTATATGCTCATATATATATATATATATATATATATGCATTATAAGTTCTTCCACAATTAAAGAGTCTTAGACAAGCCAAATAGATATGGATTCAGGAGGAAAGAGAATATATATTAAACATTTTTTAACCTGGTTTTCTTTGGGTATGCTACCTGGTTAGTTTAGCCCAGTCTGACTCCTCTTGGAAAATCAATACATTGGTAAATTATGTATTTTGCAGCTAACTAAGCCTTTCTTATTATGTTGGCATAGCTATAAACTTCTTTGCCTTTTTAAATTAAAAAAATGTATCATGAAATATTGCAAACATAGTATACACAAATCAAAATGATGGAAATTCATGTACCCATAACTCAGAGTTAGCCAATGGTAACATTTTCCCATATTAGCATGAAGACATTGTTTTTGGATATTGTCAGGATCTCAAGCATGTCCCTTTTTCTTCTCTAAGTCTTTGTTGTGACCACCATCCTAAACCTGGTATAGATCATTTTTATGTGTATATTATACTTTCACTATCTATGTATCCATCGCTTGTTTGAATTTCTTTACATTTTGCATCCACACATATTTGAAAGTATTGCATCTTTTTTCTATTCTTTCCATATGTACCTCTGAAACTATAACATGCCTACTTGACGTGAAGTTTACAGTAACTCAGTGCCTCTGCCTTCAAACTTTAAAAAATCCTTAGGGTCCATTTACTCTCATCAGTCAGTCCATTTTCAATGTTAGAATTATCTAATTTTTAGTTTCATATTGTTTTTAAACCTTCTCAAATTAGTTATTGTTGTTAATTGAATGCTTATTTAGGTTTACCCACATATTTACCATTTTCATTGTTCATCATTATCCCTGAGATGCGGTCCTTGCTTCTGGGCTGTTTCCTTCTTGTTGAAAAGCAGAGTTTAGGTAGTTCTTTCAATGAAGGGTGAATATTCTGTCTTGGAAATGTTTTTATATTCCTTTGTTACTAAATTTTCCTTTACCTGAGTGAAGAATTCTAGGCTGACAGTTCTATTCTCTCAACACTTAAAAGATATTTTATTATCTTCCACTTTCTGTTTTGCTGCTGTTAACCATCAGCCCAAGTGTAATTTCTTTACAAATAAATTGTCTTTTTCATTCCTCTAAGATCTCATTTGCCCATGGTATTCTGCAGTTTCATTATTTTATGTATTTTGGATAGACTTATTTGTATTTATATATTCTGCTAGGTTCCATGATTCTTTAATTGTCAAATTCCAAATCTAGAAGATTCTTAATTATTATATCTTTTTAAATTGCTTCTCTCTATTCTATTTTTAGCCAACTACTACAACTCCCATTAGCCACAGGTTGGAATTTCTCTTTCTGTCCTTAATATGCTTTCACTGATATTTGGTATCTTTTATCTTTTATTGCCTATGCTGCATTCTGTGTCATTTCTTTAGACAGCTCTTCCAGTTTACCATTTCTCTTTTCACAAATGACTAATCTAAAACATATCTATTGAAATTTTAGTAGCAATGACTATTTTTTATTTCTAAAATTTCTTTATTTTTATGTTTTCTATTCCTTTGTGTATATGTGTATGTGTGTGTCTGTGTCTGTGTGTCTCTGTGTATGTGTCTTTAAATAAATGAAAACTTGTTAATAGGTTCTTTCAATTGTTCTATTAAGTTTTGAGGATGTCAGGCTATCTGTTTATTATTGTTTTAGACTCTTGCTCATGGTAAATATGTCCCTGTGTGTTTTGTAATTTTTGCTTGTGAGTTATCTAAATGGGAACTTTACATAATCTAGCTTACGAAATTTTCGCTACAGAGGAATCTTATGTTTACTTCTTCCATATGCCTCAGAAGAATCCCCAACCCAGGACCAGTTTTAAATGTTAATGCCTTAGGTATAGCACTCATGTAACATGCAGGCAGGGTACATTTTTCCTCCAAACCAGTATGTAGTATAGGAGCCCTAGTTACAGATACACTTTTTTTTATCATCTCCCTGAGTCAATTGTTAGGGTCCTTTTCACTAATAATGCAGCCCTGCAAAGGTTGGTCTTTGGACCAGCAGTTATCAGCATTACCTGGGAGCTTGTTAGAGGTGCCATTTCCCAGACCTGGTGGATTGAGGAATCAGGGTAATAAACCCTCCAGGTGATTCTTATGGACGCTAAAGTTTGGAAACTATGATCTTAGAGAGGATTCTAGCCTCATACCATAAACTTCCTGTCTCCTTCATGATGGTCTATGACCTTATTTCCTGTCACTTACTGGGTATTAAAATCTAAAACACTAACTGTTAGGACCTATCTTCAGGTTTAATAGACCTCCGCACGTCCTATCCCCACCTCAAGGTCTGCAGCAGCAACTTGTTTGTACCACTCAGGTTTTCACATAACTCTGTGCATCCAGGGACTTCCCTTTACTTCTTGTAAACTTAACTATATACTTATTTTATTCAGAATTTCAAGATGTATACACTAAGAAGACATTTAGCATAGCTAAAGCCATCTTGTTGCCAGAAGGCCTTAGCTAAATTGTTCATGTTATATCTTGTTAATGTTATTACATTACACATTATGCTTTTTTTTTTGGAAATAAGACACTGATAATATATGGGTGCCCTTCCATTCTCTTTATAATAGATGCTTTGTAATATCTACTCACCTGATGTCCACAGTTTCTTTAAATTTTCACACGCAAAAAAAATTATGTGGGAATAAACATTGAACCAGAGGTATTGACATAGTGTCTTTTTCAGAATAAAAATAAATGAGAGTATTAAATACTTATAGTTGTTGAATATTACAGAATGGAATCAAGATAATGCCTCTCAAGAATGCTTAGTACATTTACAAGCATTATGTAACCAAACCCTTATATATCGTCCATTTCTGTGTATAGATTAGAAAGCGAAGGCACAGAGAAGGTAGAGTCTTGCTCAATTCACATGGCTATTAAATGAAGTGGGGTTTGAATCCGTGCACCCCCAACTACAAAGCTAATGCTTTAACCAATGCACCACATTTGTAAACCAACAACATCCGTCATAATAATTCAGTTTTTAAAGTTATAGACAGGTCTTCATGATTCAGCCTAACTTGGCCACTCTTTCCTCAGTGAGACTCCATATATATAGTAAGTACCTTATGAGGTACAGTGATGTGAGTTTGAAACTTCCTTAACTGACATTGGGTGAACTAAAAAAGCAAATTCGGACATCTTACATGACCCTCCAGCTCTTTGCTTCTAAAAAATCCCATTAGCATCCATCATCATGACTAGAAATGTGAACACTTGATTTTTAAAATATTTACATCACAGCAAGTAATCATTTGAATTTGGGTAATTTAGCGTAATAGTAAAAAGTGCAGGTTTTAGACCCATTCTGGATTAGATGCCCAGCTTTGCTAATTCCTAGTCATGAAGGGAAGTTTCTCTCTCAGTCTGTTTCCTCCTCTGTAAAATGGGGAAAATAATAGCCTCTACATAATTGGGTGAGGATTAAATGAGAAAATGCATAAACACTTCTTAGCATAGTGTCTGCAGCACAGTAAGCACTCATAAATTTTAGCTGTTATTGTCATTGTCACTATGATGATTCCTATTATGTATCTGTGATTCCTATTATAGCTCTCACTGAATGAACTATCAGAAAAGTAGAAATGTAATACTGAAATTGAATGCAAATTTTTAAGTTTTATTAAGTAATCATTTCAGTTAATATGGACTCTGTTCCCATCAGTGAGAATGAAACTGAACAGGCCCCAGGACCGTCTGCTCTTTCTAAGTGTAGCACCTCTGTAGGTGATCCCATTGGTTGGCTTCTGCTACTATTGCTTCTATAGCTTTTCTATATTTAAGCTTTTGCTGCTTAGCCTCCCAAGCTTCAGACTGTTCTTACATAAATTGAGACAATTTATCTCTCAATTTCATACACCAGTAGGGCTGTCTGCCCCTGTCACTTCTAAGCAATTGGCTCTTGGAGTTACGTTCTCTCTGTCCCTGTAGCATTTCTCCTGGCCCCTTGCTTACAGGCTCCAACATCCATCCACCATGGGGCAGATGGGTAGCTGCTTCCTTTCTATCAATCCTTTTGACATGTTTAATGCTAAGAAGCCAAGTTGCTTAGCAGACTGCCTATCTCTGAGTTTTACTCTTAGAGATCTTCGATTGCTAGCTCCTATAACTGGCTAGCCCAAAAGATCATGTGCTGACAAAAGTAATATTTGACAGACCCTAATTTTCCCCTGGGTTTTGATTCCAAACTCTATATTTTTGGTTTCCTGGCAAGGTTGTTATTTAACATCATATTTGTTGAATTGCAAAATTTAGTTCTATGCTGTCACTAGTTTACATGACTAGAATTTCCCCATTGTAAGTTATATTTGATCTTTGTATCTAAAATCTAATTTTTTGGATCATAGCACTAGGATGATTTCTTATAATAATTCATATACTCCAAAGCAGATTAATGTTTTTTTGTTACTACTTATTATATATTAATCACTATATAATTCATATAAGATATGATCTTTCTGGGAGTAGTTACACAGGTGTAGACTTGGTGATAATTCATTGAACTGTACATTTTATAGCCTTTTCTATGTACATTTTATACTTCTTAGTAAAAATGTTTAAAAACAAAAAGTTGTGGTCTGCTGACCTGAAGGAGTTCATTGTACAGTAGGAAAGGAAACAGGTAAATTAGTGATTTTTCAGCAATGCTGAACACCTATTACATGAACAGATTTCTGTGGAAGCACAAATGAAAACCACATTATACAGGGATTTATGAGAAAATTCTTAGAGGAGTAGACAATATGCCTGAGTTTGAAAGGTTAAGTAGAAGTTATTCAGGCAAAGAAAGGTATTCACAAAAGAAGGAAGAACATTATGAAAACAAGACCTCATGGTGCAGCCTACCCAGATGGGACAGGGTTCTGTATGGTTGGAGGCGGGTCATGGGAGTTGAAGCTAGGCTAGTTATATCCTGGAATCTAATCTGCAGAGACCCTGAGTGGTAACCTGCATTGTTTAATGACAGAACTCAATAAATAGTAATAGTTAAGGTTTAGCCATGGGAAGCAGGGATTCTCGAAAGACACTGAGGAGTGACACAAGGATAGGAGAGACCTTTGGAGAGCAGTGAGACAAGTGCCAGGGAGAGGGAGAGTCTCCAGTATAGGAATGTGCTCATATATGTCAAATTCTGCCAAGATCCCAAATAAGATAGGACTAGAGAAGGGTCTGTCCATTGGCTTCAGCAATATGAAGGTTATGTAATGATAATGATAATATAATTCTGTAAAACAAAATAAACTCTATTATTGCTGAGTAAATCATTTCGTCATTTGGAAATCATTGTCCTGTTTTTTTTTTTCGTTGTTGTTGTTCTTTTTAAACCATCTCAATTTGGTTCTTCCTATTTTATTTATAGTTTGTATATCTTGTTCATTAATTCTTACATCTTTCCCTTTATCTATGACTCTTTCCCCCTATTATTTGAAAACCTTGTCAAATGTGAAAAAGATGATTTTATTTTATAAAATTATACATAAAATTTTTCCTATAATCACCTTTTCTGTATTAAATTAGATTGGTTTGTTATGTAAATAGTTAAATTGTACTTTGTTTATTATGATGAAGAGGCATATTTATATCGGTGATGATAGCCATTCTAATAGGTGTGGTATCTCATTGTGGCTGTGATTTGTATTTCCCTAATAGTTAGTGAAGTTGATAATTGTTCATATATTGGGTTGTCGGAAAAGTCATGACGTATTTTTTCTGTTTTTCATTGCAAAAATGCATCATGACTTTCCTGATAACCTAATATCTGTTAGCCATTTGTATGTCTTCTTGGGAGAAGCATCTGTTCAGGTCCTCTACCCATTTTTTAAATTGGATTATTTGCATTTTTATTGTTGAGTTGTATGACTTCCTTATATATTTTGGATATTAGCCCCTCATCGGAAGTATTGTTTGCACGTATCTTCTCCCATTCCGTTGGTTGCCTCTTTGTTTTGTTGATGATTTCTTTTTGCTGTGCAGAAGCTTTTTAGCTTGACATAGTCCCATTCATTCATTTTTGCCTTTATTTCCCTTGCCTGTGAGGTCAAATTCATAAAATCCTTTTTGAACCCAAGGTCCATAAGCTTAGTACCTATGCTTTCTTCTATGCAGTTTATTGTTTCAGGTTTTATGTTTAGGTCTTTGATCCATTTTGAGTTAATTTTGGTACATGGTGACAGATAGCAGTCTAGTTTCATTCTTTTGCACTGGCTTTCCAGTTTTCCCAGCACCATGTATTGAAGAGGGTTTCTTTCCTCCATTGTATGTTTTTGGCTCATTTGTTGAAAATTGTATATATATATATATATATATATATATATATATATATATATATATATATATATATATATGGGTTTATTTCTGGGTTTTCAATTCTGTTCCACTGGTCTGTGTGTCTGTTTTTCGGCCAATACCATGCTGTTTTGATTATTGTCCCTTTGTAGTATAAATTGAAGTCAAGGAATGTGATACCTTTAGCCTTTTTTCCCCTTAGGATTGCATTGGCTATTTGGGATCTTTTGTGATGCCATACAAATCTGATGATTTTTTTGTTTTAGTATTTTTAAAAATGCCATGAGGATTTTGACGGAGATTGCATTAAATGTGTATGTTGCTTTGGTTTTTATGGCCATTTTAACTCTGTTGATTCTTCTAATCCATTCACATGGAATACCTTTCCATTTCTTTGTGACACAAAGAAATATTTATGCTATTCTTAATCTTATATTCTAGCTTTTCATTCATCATTGTATATGTACACATAACACTGTATTTTTTTCTTTTATACTTTCACTCCTTTCACCAAGTCATTTTGAGATTTATAAGATGATTTTAACATAATTTCATGAGAGACAATAAAAGAACTCTGAACTCTATCAAGAATATTGGACAAAAAAAAATTACCATTGTTTTAGAATATTAACAGGCAGATTATACTTTTGTGGCTTGTGTCACGTAAAAGAGCACGATCATACTATTACAATGCTATCAGATATTTTTACATCTAAGTTTTAAGAACAATATTTATTAATTTCTCTTATACTTAAAATATTTGACATTATTTTATCATTTAACTTTTAGGAATACTTGAAATTAAGCTGTAATTGTATCAGGCTGATTTTACTTTCAAAAAACCATAATCTAATGCTATGATATTAGTGTTAATTGTACATATGTCTCGCCGAGGTACCTTTCACTAGATTTCACTGCTCATCTTGACCGTGATTTGTAATGTATAATTAATTTTTTCTTATTCCCAAGTAAAGTTTGCTTTTGATAAAAATTAATCACTTTAATTTTTTTTGGTTACTTGATGTTAGTATCTCGTTCACTTTTTTCCCCTCAATAATTCATTAAGGCTCTTAATATTTTCTCTTTGGTCTTTGAATGTTTAATAAAGCTAAATTGAATAATTTAATAGTAAAAGTAAAAAGTTCTAATGGCTCCTAGAACAAATGGGTTGTCAATAAATACTTTGTTTGCATTGATTGCAAGGTTTCAAACTAAAATTATATTAGAGGATTTATTGGAAACCACTACCCTCAGTCCAATACCTTTGCCATACATCTGCACACTCCTGTTCTGTTATGGGTCCTGCAAGGAGTAGCTTGCGCATGTGTGAGTGAATAGAAATACATACTTTTTCTATCAATTTTTACCTAGATGGTGGCACACTACACACTATTCAACATCATGCTTTTTATTTAACATCTTTTGAGACCTTTCCATATTAATGTATAATGGAATTCCTCATTCTTTTTCGTAATTGTAGAAATTCAATTGTGTGAATACACTGTAAGTTATTTAACAAGTTTCCCTATTGACATGAATTTAAGATATTCTCAGCTTTTTCTGTAACACTGCAGTGAATAACAATGTACATATGGCATTTGCACAAGTAAAAGTATGGCTGTGGGATAAATTCCCAAGAGCAAAACTGGTTACGTCAAAGAGTATGTGGAGCGATCATTTTGGTAGTGTTTGCATAATTTTATTTCATAAGGTTGCACCAATTATATTTTTATTAGGAATGAATGCAAATATGTTTTTCCTATATACCACTATTGTACTCATACTTTTTATTTGTTAAACCAAAGGTTTTGTCTCTGTTTTATGTGTAAATACTTGAGATTCAAGATTGATGAAAATACCTCATGGATTATAGTTTCTAATAGTCATAACCCAGTAACACCACATTTACCATTCCATGTCACCAACTACATTATACATTGTTAGATTCTTATACCTCTTCTGAGTTATCAACATAAAGCAACATAAATCAGTGGTAGTAGGAAATGACTACATGGATTACAAGAACAATAGTATTCCTGAATATGTTCTCAAATACTTAGAGTTTAGTTCCCAATAAGGTTTCCTTTCAAATAAGTGGGGAAAGATTGGTAATTCTATCAATGGCTTAAAGTCAAGTAGCCATTTATCTCAGAAACAAAAAACCAATAAAGTGTGATCCCTATCACACTCCTTTTAACAAAATTAATTTTAGATGGATTAAAGATAAATAAAAAAATAGCAACATGTATATAACTTAATACCTACCATATGTTTAAAAAAGAGAGAGGACTGTATACGTACATACACACATCATATTTGTACTACATACAGATACACTGAGCTGGAAATAAAATTTAGAAAGTAGTATAGAGGTTGACTGTAGGGTATCTAAGAGATGGGGTGTCAGTATTTGAATATTGGGGAATAAAGCTTACTTTTGAAAAAGAATTTAGAATAATGTTAGATTCACAGCAAAATTGATAGGAAGGAACAGAAACTTCCCATATGCATGCTGCCACATATGCACAACCTCCCCTATTTTCAGCCTCCCCCACCAGAGGGGTGCATTTGTTATATTCGATGATCTTAAATTGACATGACACACCATAATCATCCAAAGTCCATAGTTTGCATAATTTTCACTCTTGGTGGTGTGCATTCTATGACTTTGGACAAATGTATAATGACATGTACTCATTATTGTACTATCATGCATAGTATTTTCACTGCCCTAAAAATTCTATGTACTCCTCCTTTTTTAAAAATTTTATTGGGGAACAGTGTGTTTTTCCAGGACCCATCAGCTCCAAGTCAAGTAGTTATTTCAATCTACTGAGGGCGCAGCTCAGTGGTCCATGTGGGCATCCAACTGGCAACCTTGGTGTTATGGGCACTGTGTTTTAACCAGCTGAGCTAACCGGCGCCCCTCTGTACTCCTATTCATCTCTTCATCTCCCCTTACTCTGGCAACCACTGATCTCTTTACTGTCCCCATAGTTTTCCAGAATGTCATGTAGTTGGATTGGCATCTTTCACTTTGTAATGTGCATTTAAGGTTCTTCCATGTTTTTTCATAGCCTGATAGCGCATTTCATTTTAGTGCTGATTAATTTTCTATTGTCTGGATGGACCACAGTTTAATTATCCATGCACTTACTGAAAGGCATATTGGTTGTGAATAAAGTTGCTGTAAACATCCCTATGCAGGGTTTTCTATGGAAATACGTTTTCAACTCCTTTGGGTTAATACCAAGCAGTTCAATTGCTAGATTGTATGGTAAGAATATTTTTAATTTTGTAAGAAACCACCAAACTTTTGTCAAAAGTTGCTGCAACATTTTGCATTCCTACCATCAATGTACAAATGAGCATTCCCATTGCTTCACATTCTCATCATTGGCTGTTGAAGTGTTCCAGATTTTGGCCATTCCAATAGGTATGTAGTGGTATATTGTTGTTGTTTTAATTTGCTTTCCCTGGCAACAGCCTGTGGAACATCTTTTCATATGCTTATTTGCCATCTGTGCATTTTCTTTGGTGAGGTGTCTGTTAAGGTCTTTGATTCCCTTTTTCATCCTGTTATTTGTTTTTTGTTTTATTGGTTAGTTGTAATAGTTCTTTGTATATTTTGAGTAACAGTCAATTATCAGATGTGTCTTTTTCAAATATTTTCTCCCAGTCTGGCTTGTCTTCTAATTCTCTTGATGTTGTCTTCACAGAGCCGAAGTTTTTTATTTTAATGACGTCTATCTTATCAGTTATTTCTTTCATGGATTGTGTCTTTTGTGTTTTATCTAAAACAGCATCTCTCTACTCCAGATTATATCAGTTTCTCTTTCTCTTCTAGAAGTTGTATAGTTTTGCATTTTATATATAGGTCTGAGGTCCATTTTAATTTTTGTGAAGGGTGTAAGGTCTGTGTCTAGATTCCTTCTTTTTTTATTTTTTATTTTTGGCTTATGGATGTTCAGTTGTTCCAGCACCATTTGTTGAAGAACAATCTTTGCTCCATTATATTGCCTTTGCTCCTTTGTCAAACATCAATTGACTATATGTATGTGGGTCTGTTTCTGGCCTTAATATTCTGTTCCTTTGATCGATTCTTTTTTTAAAAAATTTATGTTTTACAACAGTGCAAAAGTTATGCTTTTTACCCCTCAAAGTTACAACCCCCCTCCCCCAATCCGCTGCCCCACACCCCCCCATATCATACATATCTATTACAACTTCCCTGACCCCACTCCCACACTGTGTTCCTTATCCCATAACTACATACATACATTCAATCACAGTTAACTTTCAATATTATACAACATCAGCTTCAGGTGCACAGTGCAGTGGTCAAGCCTATACCTCATCCCTGAAGTGGTCTCCCCAACAAGACACACGACCATCTGACACCCCACAAAGCATTCACAACATTATCAGTTACATTCCCAGAACTGCCCCCATATCCCTGCAGCAACATTGTAGTCACCCACCTACACTGTCCAAAACCTTCCCCCTCTCCCTCATCACACCCCCTCCCAGCCAGCAACCATCAGTCTTTCCTTTATATCTGCTTGATATGATTTCAGTCTTCTTAAATTTACTGAGACTTGTTTTGTGGCCTAACATGTGGTCTATCTTGGAAAATGTCCCATGTGCACTTGAGGAGAGTGAATATTCTGTTGTTTTGGGGTGAAATGCTCTAAAAATATCAATTAAATCTAGCTGGTGTAGAGTGTCACTTAAGGCCACTCTTTCTGTGACATTGGTGACAACAGGATGTTGAAGTCCCCTACTACGATAGTGTTACTGTTGATCTCTGTCTTTATGTCTGTCAAAATCTGTTTTACATCGTTAGGATCTCTTATGTAAGGTGCATAGATGTTTATTAGGGTTATAGTGCCCTTCTTTGTCTTTTATTGTAGTGTTCATTTTAAAATCTATTTTGTCCAAAACAAGTACTGCTACTTCAGCGTTTTTTCTCATTTCCATTTGTGTGAAATATCTTATTCCATCCCTTTACTTTTCAGTCTGTGTGTGTCTTTTGCTCTGAGATGAGTCTTGTAAACAGCATATACATGGGTCCTATTTTCTTATCTACTCAGCCACTCTCTGTCTTTTGATTGGAGCATTTAGCCTGTTCACATTTAAAGTGATTATTGATAGGTGTATATGTATTGCCATTTTGTTATTTGTATTCCTGGTCTTCCTAGGTTAGCTTGTTTACCCCTTTCTTGTGTTTAATAAAGCCCTTTTAACATTTCCTGCAATGCTGGCTTGGCAGTAATGAATTCCTTAAGCTTATTATTTTCTGAGAAGCTCTTTATTTCTCCTTCAATTTTAAATGATAGCCGTGCTGGGTAGAGAAATCTTGGTTGTAGGCCTTTATTTTCGTCACTTTGAATATTTCCTGCCAGTCCCTTCTGGCCTGCAGAGTTTCTGTAGAAAAGTCAGCTAGTAGTCTTATAGAAGTTCCTTTGTACATAACCTGCTGTGTTTCTCTTGCTGCTTTTAGGATTCTCTCTTTGTCTTTAACCTTTGCCATTTTAACAATGATATGTCTTGGTGTCGACCTATTTAGGTTCAGCTTGTTTGGAACTCTCTGCACTTCCTGGGCTTGTATGTCGATTTCCTTCACCAGGGTAGAGAAGCTTTCAGTCATCTTTTCAAATACATTCTCGACCCCTTGGTTCTTCTCTTCTCCTTTTGGTATTCCTATGATGCAATAAATTGTTGTGTATCATGTTGTCCATAGGGCTCATAAACTATTTTCATTGTTTTTTATTCTTTTGTCTTTTTATTGTTCCAACTGGGTGATTTCTGCTATTTGTCTTCCAAATCGCTGATCCGATCCTGTGCTTCATCTAATCTACTGGTGATTCCTTCGAGTGTGCTCTTCATTTCAGTTATTGTAGTCTTTAGTTCTGGTTGTTTTTTTTTAAATGATTTCTCTATCCTCCTTAGGTCCTCACTAAGTTCATTAAACATTCTTATCATCAGTGTTCTAAACTCTGTCTCTGAAAGGTTGGATCCCTCTCTTTCATTTAGTTCCCTTTCTAGAGGTTTCTTCTGATCTTTTACTTGTGACATGTTTCTTTGTTTCCTCATTCTGGCTATCACTCTGAGATTGCTTTGATGTAATAGATAGATCACCAGGCAAGCCCCAGCTGGATCACACAGGCACACAGCTCTCAACCCAACACTCCCAGGAAAACTCTCAGTCTCAGTCTGTCACAGTCAGCCTCTCGCAGATCAGACCAAGCAGCCCGACAACCAATCCCCATCCTGGCAACTCTGTGCACACAGTACAGAGAGCAGGGACCCAAAGCGTCTCGTGCACTCACGTGTCTCAATGCGAAGCCTGTTGGAGCCAGAGCACGCCCACCAGACGTTTCCCTGGCAATGTAGCACAAGCCTTGCGGAGGGTGGGGATCCAAGGCAACATGCGCATGCACGCACACACGCACTCCTGCGCCAATTCCACTAGACCAATGCATTCCCGGACCTGACCCTCTGTGGGAGGGCCCAACCCTGACCCAATGGTGCCCCCCTGTACACAACTCATGTACAGGCTTCATACCAGGGGAACAATGGTCCCAAAACCTCTAGCTTCTGCACCAAAGACGCTTAGTTCAGTCCATCCCTTCCCCGCAGGCTCCTGTGTCCCTCTCACAGCTACTCCCTCCACCAGGAACCAGGTGAGTGCTCACCAGCGAGTGAGTCCTTGTGCTGACTCCACTGGTTCTCCAGCTGTCCTCAGCCTCACCGAGCTGAGCAAAGAGAGTCCTCACTAATTTCTACTGCCAGCTATCGTGGAACTCCTCTTCCCGGCAACATAACTCTGGGCTGGTGAGCTCGGTGTGTGGCCGGAGGTTCTCCCCCCAACCAGAGAAGCCTCCCCACAGCTGGGGCTTCCCTCACGGGGCTCACACTCTCTCGTCTCCGTCCCTCCTACCAGACTAGACATGACCTCCTCTTTAAGTTTTTCATTTAGATGTTCTCTTCATGTAGTGTTCCGGGGACTTCTGGGGTTGAATGTTGTATAAATTATTTGTAATTTTGGTGTGATCCTGGGAGACATTTGGCACAGCGTCTGTCTATTCCACCATCTTACCAGAAGTTCTATGATCTATTCTTGCACCAGTGTCAATCACACTGTTCTGATTATTGTAGCTTCATATATATATATTTGCCTCTCCACATAATCCTTATAATCAGTGTTTGTTTTTTTAAAGATTTTTATTGGGGAATTGGGGGAGGGGAACAGTGTTGGGGAATCGGGGAAGGGGAACAGACAAGTTGCTGTCCTTTTGTTCTTCAGTCTAGTTCTGGAGGACATTGCTTCACTGGTCCATGTTGGTATTATCATTGCGCTCTTCCTGAGTGAGGCAGATTGGTCACCAGCCTCTGGACGACTGCTCACGGGGGCTATCGGCAGCTCACTCCAGCTGCTGGCCGCTCACGCTGGCTGGCGGCCACTCACTGTAACTTATGGCAGCCCGCTGCAGCAGGGTCTGCAGTCTACACCATCGCTGGGACTCTTGCAGCCCAGCTCCATGTGGAGCTGTTGTTCACTATCTTAGCTATAGAGGGCAGTGTCACTGGCCCTCTTATGTGGGATCCAAGCCAGTGCTGCTGGCATCGCAAGCCAGCTCTTAACTAACGCACCACTTGGCCGGCCCTATAATCAGTTTTTTGATATCACAAAATAACTTGGGATTTTGATTGGGGTTGCACTGAATCAATAGATCAAGTTGGGAAAAACTGATACATTGACAGTAATAAGTCTTACTACCAACGAACATGGAATATATCTCATTTATTTAATTCTTTGATTTTCATCAGACTTGTCTAGTTTTCCTGAAATAAATTTTGTACAAATTTTGTTTGATTTATAGCTAAGTGTTTCATTTTGGGTATGCAAATATAAATACTAGTATTGTGTTTTTAATTTCAAATACCACTTGTTTGTTGCTGATATATGGGAAAGCAATTGACTTTTGTATATTAACTTTATATTTTACAACCTCACTCCAGGTGTTTTTTTTCTTTTGTTTTGTTTTTATTTTTTGGTTCTTTCAAATTTTCTACATAGACAATTAAATGTTATCTGTAAACAAAGGCAGTTTTATTACTTCCTTTCCAATCTGTATATCATTTATTTCCTTTTCTTGTCTTATTGCATTGGAAGGACTTCCACAACAATGGTGTAAAGGAGTGGTGAGAGCAGATCTTTTTTGTGGGAAAGCTTCAAGTTTCTCACCTTGAAATATGACATCTGCAGATTTTTTTGTACATATTTTTTATCAAGTTGAAAAAGTTTCCCTCAGTTCCTAGTTTGCTGAGAGTTTCTATCATGAGTGGGTATTGGACTTGGTTTAGTCCTTTTTCTTCATCTTTTGAAGTGATCATGTGATTTTTGTTTTTAATGTATGATGTGATCACTTACATTAATTGATTTTCTTTTTTTTTTAAGATTTTTTTTTTATTGGGGAATTGGTGGAGGGGAACAGCGTTGGGGAATTGGGGAAGGGGAACAGACAAGTTGCTGTCTTTTTGTTCTTCAGTCTAGTTGTGGAGGATCTTGCTTCACTGGCCCATGTTGGTATCATCATTGCGCTCTTCCCGGATGAGGCAGATCGGTCGCCGGCCTCTGTATGTTGCTCACCGCGGCTATTGGCAGCTCACGCTGGCTGCCAGCTGCTCACCCTGGCTGCCGGCCACTCACTGTAGCCTATGGCAGCCCACTGAAGCAGGGGCTGCAGCCTACATTGTCGCTGGGGCTCGCACAGCCCAGCTCCAGGTGGAGCTGTTGTTAGCTGTAGAGGTGCAGTGTCACTGGCCCTCCTATGTGCAATCCGAACCGGGGCCGCTGGCATCCCCAAATCAGCTCTTAACCAATGCGCCACTCGGCCCGCCCACAGTAATTGATTTTCAAATGTTGAATCTGCTTTGCATACCTGGTATGCATTCCATTTGGTTGTTGTGTATAATTCTAGTTCATACATTGTTAGATTCAATTTGTGAATATTTTGTTGAGGATTTTTGCGTGTATGTTCATGAGAGATATTGGTCTAGTTTTCTTATAATGTTTTTGCTTGGTTTTGGTATTAGGATGATTCTGGTCATATATTATAGAATTCACCATTGAACCTATGTGGGCCTGGTGCTATCTGTTTTGGAAGGTTATTATTAATTATTGATTTAATTTCTTTAATAGATATAAGTCTACTCATATTGTCTTATATGAGCTTTAGCAGATTGTTTCTTGCAAGGAATCTGTCTGTGTCATGTAGGTTATCAAATTGGTGGGCATAGAGTTATTCATAGTATTCCATTTTATCCTTTTGATTTCTGTAATGATGACCCCTCTTTCATTTCTAACATTAATAATTTGTGTTTTGTCTTTTTGTTAGTTAGCCTGATTAGAGGCTTATCGATTTACAGATCTTTACTAAGAATCAGCTTTTGGTTTTCTTAATTGATTACCAGTTTTCAATTTCATAGGTTTCTGCTCTAATTCTTATAATTTATTTTCTTCTGCTTACTCTGGATTTAATTCGCTTTTCTTTTTCTAGATTCCTAAGGTAGAAACTTAGATTATTGATTTTTTATCTTTCTTTTTTAACATATCCATCCAATGTTAAAAATTACTCTGTAAGCAATGCTTTCATGGCATCTCACAAATTTTGATAAGTTTTTTTATTTTCATTTAGTTCAAATTATTAATTTCTCTTGATATTTATTCTTTGACTCGTGTTATTTAGAAGTGTGGTGTTTTATCTCCACATTTTTGGTGATTTTTTAGTTTACTTTCTTTGACTGATTTTTAGTTTAATTCCATTGTGGTCTGAGAGCAGACATTGTGTGTTCTATTAAATTTGTAAAGGTATGTTTTTTGGCACATAATGTGGTCCATCTTGGTGAATGTTTTATATAAGCTTGAGAAGATTATGTATTCTGCTGTTTTTAGATGAAGTAGTCTATAGATGCTAATTATATCCAGTTGATTGATGGTGTTGCATTTAACTATGTCCTTACTAATTTTCTTCCTGCTGGATCTGTTCAATTTTGATAGAGGGTTGTTGAAGTCTCCAACTGTAATAGTGGATACATCTACTTATCTTTGTAGTTCTCTCCATTTTTGCCTCATGCAGTTTGATGTTCTGTTGTTTGGCACATACATATAAGGATCATTATGTCTTCTTAGAGTATTGACCCTCTCTTCATTGCATAATGTCCTTCTTTATCTCTAATAACTATTTTTGCTTTGAAGCCTGCTGTATCTGAAATTAATATAGCTATTTCCAATTTCTTTTGATTAGTGTTAATATGGTTTATTTTCCTCTATGCATTTACTTATAATCTATACAAGTCTTAATATTTAAAGTAGATTTCTTATAGATAACATCTAGTTGGATCATAGGGTTTTTAATCCACTCTGACAGTCTCTACATGCATTTAGACTAATGGCATACAATGTGATTATTGATGTAGTTGGAATAATATCTACCATTTTTGTTACTGTTTTCTATTCGATCCTCTTGTTGGTTGTTCCTTTTTTGTCTTCCACTCTTTCTGCCTTTTGTGGTTTCAATTTAGTATTTTACATGAGACTATTTTCTTTCTTTGTTAGAATATCAGTTACCCTTTTTAAAAAAAAATTTTTAGTGTTTGCCCTAGAATTTGCAACATACATTTATCACTAATACAAATCTACTTTCAAATAACTGTGTTAGTAGTGAGTAGTGAATACCTTATAATGACAAAATATTCCTAATTTTTCTTCCTCTTTTCCCTTATATCGTTATTGTCATTCACTTCACTTATGTATTAAACATACATACATATATATATATAGACACACACACACATATACACATACAAGATATGTATATACACTTACAGAATTGAATATATCATTGCTATCACTACTTTGACAAAGTGTTAGGTCACTTAAGAATACAAAAAATAAAGTGTGTTTTTTTTTAATTTTACCTTCGCTTATTTCTTATTCAGTGCTCCTTTCTTTATGTAGACCCATAAAGCTTGTTTTGCATGAACTTTTTTTTCAGTACACGTTTTACTTTTTTTTTACTCACATGTATAATTTTAAAAAATCAATACCTGTATTCTCTTTTGTTCCCGGAAATATGAGTCCAGGTGTTTTCTTCTTATTGCACTTTCCAAAGGGACTGATTTCTCCAAAAGTTGGAGTGTTGTACTATTTTTGCCTGCTATTTACATTGAGGTTAACTCTGTTGGTTAGAGTGTACTGGTAATGACACCAATGACATGGGTTTTATTTCCATGTGGTTCAGTTAACTTGGTTTTCTGTTGCCACAGACTGCTCCCATAATTATGTCTAAAATGTGTTTTTGGCCCAAGGGAGACCTGATGAAGCAAAGTGTAAATCCAACTCCGTGAAGGAAAAGGACACCCAGCTGCTTACCCAGCTGATTGGACAGGGTAGGGTGGTTGAGAGAGACTATCATAATGCGATCTCTAAATTCACATCTTAAACAAAAGTCATATTATTCATGCTAGAAATTCAAGATACGCATATATGATTTAATGTTTTGGTTTTAAAAGATTCAAAGTCACTTAGAGGCAAGGAGGTTCAGTTTATAGGACCAAGGTTACTTTAAAAAAATGAGTCATGCCTAGCCCTTCCCAATTACATAATATTTACTTATCCAAATGTTTTACCAAGATTAAAATATCTCAGTCTTTTATTTGAAATTAATATAACAAATATTTTATTATATAATTTATTGAAAATAAAGGCTTTAATGTAGAAATTTGTGATCTTAGTCTTTACAGTTTCATAGTCTGTCTGCAGTATTCTCCATCATGGTTCAGAAATATCCCAAATCTCAAAAACCAGAATACTTTAATTTTTAATATAATTTTACAATATACATTCATTAGTCAATATCCATTAAGTTACTGGGTTCTGGGTATTGTGCTTAATAAGTATGAAGAGACCCTTTGCAGTCCCCAAAGAGCCCTCATGTAATGAGGATGGAATAGCAGACAAGCATAAATTTTAATTTTTTTTATTATTTTTAAAAATAGTGTAAAAGTGCTATGTGAAAGCAAAGCATGAGTTAGTAACTGTAAGAGAAGTTACTAAAGGTATCTAACCCCAGGTGAAAAGCTTTGCTGGTTCCTAAAGGACAGGTAAGAGCTAGCCAGGTAAATGGGGTAGATAGGGCACTCGGGCAGAAAAAACGGACTTGGATTTAGAGTCGAAGGAGCATGCTACATTTAAGAACTGCAAATAGTTTAGTATGACTAGAATTTAGAATATGGAAAGAGATGATGAAAGATAAGCCTGGAAAATTAGACAGAATCCAATCCGCAACAGGAATGGAGATTATATTCTAAAAGCCGTAGGAAGTGATTAAGGTATTTTATGTAAGGTTAAGTTGGTGCTGGGGAAAATGAAGATATGAAATGAGATTTAATTTATGAAGTTAAATTTTATGTTACTAGGAAGTCTGCATTAGATTCATATATTCAACAAGTATTTACTGAGCACCTACTATGTGCCTGGCACTGCTCTAGTTCTCTGAGATACCTAGTGACCTGAATAAACAAAATCTCTATTTTCATGGTGCTTACATTCTGAAGGCGTGGAAAAGACAAGAACCAGTAAAACAAAGTTACAGGTAAAGTTTCCCATGTCAAAAAGTACTATGAAGAGAATCAAAGCAGGGTATGTTTGAACAGTGTATACTGTTTTAGACCTTCTTAGATTAGGGTAGTCCTTCTGATATGGTGACTTTTAAGCAGAAATCTAAATGAAGTGAAGGGCTGAATGAAAAGTGTGTTCTAGGCAGAAGAATCAGTCATAGCAAAGACCCCAAGGTGGTATTAATGGAGTCTTTCTAGATGAACAGAGAGGTGAGACTACAGGAAGGGGAGTTGTAATAGATAAGAGCAGAGGAAGAACCAGTGGAGGTCTTGAAAGGATGATTGCATATGTGAGGACAGAATGTAACAATTGGAGAAGACAGGAAAAGCTATTGGAAAATAGCCCTTCCCTTGTGGTTTTTGCTTTTGTTTCTTCATCTCTTTTCTCCTCCTCTTTCTCTAATTATGTGTTATTTTGGTTGCCCGTAACTAGTCATATTAATTATGCAGCTTCAATATTTTCTTAGTATATATTGATTTTCTTTAAAGTACGTATGTGTTTTGAAAATGAGCTACATACGTTTGTCTTTAGATATAGCCTTTGATATTGTTGATACATACGTATATAAACATGTATATGTTTTAGATATAATATATACATCAATATTGAAGCAGAGTAAGAATGTAGAAAGTAATGATGGCAGATAGTATGTGTACTGTTTTAGATCAGAGAAATCCTCTCCGATAAAGCGATATTTGAACAGAGATCATATACTGTATATGTAATAATGTGGTATTCAAGAGCCAGGCCCTTCTGCTCTCTAAATATATTTATACTGTTGACCCGTAAAACAACACAGGTTTAAATTTTGTAGGTCCCCACATACACAGATTTTTTTTTCACTAAATGTTGTAAATATATTTTTTCTTTCTTATGATTTTCTTAATAACATTTTCCCTAGATTACTTTATTATAATAATACAGTGTATAATACATATAACATATAAAATATGTTTAATCACTAGTTTATGTTATCAGTAAGGCTTCTGGTCAACAGTAGGCTATTAATTAAGTTTTTAGGAAGTCAAAAGGTATATGTGAATTTTTGACTGTGCTGAGGGGCCAGCACTCCTAACCCCAGTGTTGTTCAAGGTTCAACTGTATAAGAAAGTGATGTGATAAGAGATCGTTTTTTGAGTGTAGAGCGCGTGAGCTCTGTTATAAACTTGTAGACCTAACCTAAATCTTAGGGATTAGACTGCAAGTACAGTACATTCGGTTTCCCAAGCAAAGATAACAGTTTCTACTTTAGGGAATCTAAACAATGAACATTTTCTTTTCCTTTCTCTGTGTTATAAGCTGAAACTCCCTCTAGCCTGTCAGTTATGATTATATGTACTGTTTCCAGCTAATGCAAATAAGAGAATCCGCTGATGGAAAGAGGAATTTTAAAGAGACTTTCAGAAGTATTGTGGCAACATGAAATTGATTCAACCCATGCGCCAGGGGCGTATACAGAGCCTGGCTTCTTTGAATATGCCTACAATATAAGTCACCACCACCACCATCTAATTTGGGATCCATGTTTTTTGCATTTTCTAGACATCTTTTTCAGTCAAAATTCTGCAGACCGAGCCACAAAAAAGGCAATATGCCTCTGTCCCTATTTAATGATAAACTTAGTAGGGAAGGAAAAGTTAATTAAAATCTATGAAAATTAAATGAGTAACCTTTAAAGATAGGCAGTACAATGTGGCCAGTGTTAGTATGACAATTTGCTAATGGACTAGGCAGTTGTAATCATATTAAAATTACTTGAGGCTTTTTTATGTTTAGCAAAAGTTACTAATTAAAGGAAGCAATGACCTGTGAGATTGTCCATGAGAATCATTTGCCATCTGAATATAACACCAAAGAAAACACTCATTTAAAATTTTTCTTTTCATGCTGTACTCTTACATTGGAAACTGTTTTGATTTACTTTTATTTTTTCTATTACCAGTTAATTGGGTGTTTTTGAATTCCTTCTGTTTAAATGAGACACATTTTTAATTCTCATGACTAGTAAGGGACAAAACTGCTAAAATCCCAATTCTATCTATGAGCAGCCCTTTCAGACTGAGGTCTGTCTGATGCCTGATATGGGGGAAAGAAGTCTTTTGAGAACATTCTTGGTCTTTTTGTTTGTTTGTTTGTTGCCTTGAAATTGACAAGAAAAGAAACTGATCTAACCAATGAGAATATTTGTGTTATATAATCCATCTGTGTGAAAATCCATTGTGTGCTGTTTCCCTACATTCAGATGAAACAGTTGATTTATTTTGCTTATTGGAATTTTAAAAGGGCTCTGGATAAGAAGAAATAGAATTATGTAATTGTGAAGATTTGAGGAACAAAAAGGGAAGATCTGTAATTATCTAAAGTGTATTTACCCTGGGTATAAAAGAAAACAGAGATATTAGAGGTGAATGAGAATGAATTTCTCACATGCCCTTACTGTCTGTATGTAGTGCTAACAATAAGAATAATTACTTAAACTAAATGAGAAACTGTTTGGGTTTTCTAAAAGGTTTTTTGGGTGTGATTGTCATCCATATTAGTATTGAATAATGTTACTAATACAGATTGAGCCACTCAACTAACTCTCAATAACTTATACCTACAGACTATGGAGCAACCTACCGAAGTACAGTGCTTATATTTCAGTGCTAGAAGGGTCTTTGCAATAATCTACTCCCATTATTTCATTGATGTGATCACTGCAGCCAAGAATGATTAAGTGACCATTTTTACAAATCTAGTTAGCTAGCTAATAGCAGAGGAAAAACTAGAGCCCAGGTCTCCTGACTTCCATTCTTGTGTTTTCCCTTCATGCTGAGTAAACCAAACCATCTTGGAATGTGCATTGTAGAAACCAGCCATTGACTTGACCATTACTGGTTGGCTTGTGTAAGTCATGGGTTTTGTGATTATTGTCATAATTGTCAGTTTTCAGAACTGACTAGATTCTTCTGACTTTTGCCAGAGGCTAACTGCTTTTGGAATAGGAAGTCCCAGTGATTGCAGGAAGATTAGAAGAGATAGAAAGAAAAACATAAAGTGTAATGAAGTAAGCTGCAGTTGAAACATCGGAATAATCATTTTGAAATGCTGATAGGTTTACCTATTTTGTATCATCTGGTTTGTTATCTAATGTTCTCATCTTGAGGGTCGTGTATCAAGTCTGCAGTGTTTCTGTATCAACCCAGGTGGAGAGCTCTTGACTTCTCCAGCTTTCCAGATATCAGGTACAGATGTAAAGACCAGAGTAGAGATAATAGGAGTAAACGTTTCCTCTCCTCAGGTCTCCATACTATATGAACATTAGTACAAAAGTTGGCTTTTATTGTTTTTTTAAAAATGCATTTACTCAGTAAACGTTTCTTTAGCATGTATAATACTCTGATCTAAAGCTCTTGAAATTGGTACTTTTCAAAGAGTTCGAATCTAGTAACAGACCAAATATATAACAATTAACTGTAATAGAAAAAAACACTATAAGAAAAGTAGAAATAAAATACTTTGGGAACCCAGAAGCAGAAGCAGTATCTCCAGGAATGCAAGTAGTGTTTGGCCATGGAATGGTTTGTGAAAGTCAATAGAGGATATTTGTTGTAAGCTAACATTTGAAGAATGGTTGCTTGGGTATTTTCTAGTTTGTGAAGTCTAGAAAAGACATCATAGATAGTGTGAAGAGTTATTGCAATGATGATGGAAAATAATGGTCTTGGGAAAAAAATTGTATACAGATCCTTTATAAATGGCATACTAAGGAGTAGGGACTTTATCTCAGCATGGGAAATACTAGACACATTTCACTATTCTCCCTGCCCCTAGATCCATAGAGTACATGAAAAGTGAATTTAAGAACTTCTTTCCACTTAGCTCTTGCATATCCCTAGATTATTGTCCATGCGCACTCTCAAAAGCTATCACCAATCAATCACTTGTGTCTGCAAAGATAGAATCCAATAATAGGGCAGTTCAAAGAAAAGAGCAACACGAGCATATCTCTTCTAGACTCATAATTCAGGGTTATATAGGTGAATGGTTGAGTGGTAACGGGAAGGGAGGAGAAACAGGCAGAAACCCATTATAGTAATACAGATGAGAATTTCAGGATACATTTTTTTTTAAATATTTTTATTGGGGAGTTGGGGGAGGGGAACAGCGTTGGGGAATCACAGAAGGGGAACAGACAAGTTGCTGTCCTTTTGTTCTTCAGTCTAGTTGTGGAGGACTCCACATCATTGGCCCATATTGGTATTATCATTGTGCTCTTCCCAGATGAGGCAATTGCTCGCCGGCCATTGGAGGGCCGCTCATGGCGACTCACAGCAGCTCACGAAAGCTCACGCCAGCTGCCGGCCAGCCCCACTCCAACCTATGCCTGTGGGGACTCAGGCGGCCCAGCTCCAGGTGGAGCTGTTGTTCACCATCTTAGCTGTAGAGGGCGCAGCATCACTGGCCCTCATGTGGGATCCGAACCCCGGGGCCCTGCTGCTCAGAGCTAGCATCCCAAACTAACTCTTAACCAACGCGCCACTTGGCTGGCCCTCAGGATACATTTTTGAAATAGAATTTGAAGATGTCATTACTCTTATGGAAGTTTTAGTACACAGCTACCTCCCCATAATGTCCACTTTGAATATAATAAAAACTGCATTGTATGTTTCACAACATTCCACTGTATTGATTCCCATAAATTCAAATCAATAAGAACTTAATTTCTAGTTTATAAGATATGGATGGGGAGGGGGAGGCAATAATATTGGGTTGTCAGAAAAGTCATGACGTATTTTTTCTGTTTTTCATTGCAAAAATGCGTCATGACTTTTCCAACAACCCAATATTGTAGAATTTCAGTCTTTAGAATGCAATATTGAGAAAATATTGATGGTTTTTATCTTATCAGTGTGGGGTTTTGCCCAATTATTTTCTCTCTTGCAAGAGCAGGTCTCTCTAATCATCAACACAATTTATATTCATAATAATAATAATGATCACAATATTTTTGTGCAGGTGTGATGAAATAATGATGAGAATTACTATTAATTGAAAAAGTTATATACATTATCTTACTTATTATAACAATCCTATAATGTTGCCATTTTTACCCCCATGTTAGAGTGGAGAAAAGAGGAGTAGGTAGGTAAGGTATTAAAGTGACTGACACCAAAGATCATGCCCTGTATTATTACATATGCCCAAGATTTTCTGTTTTTTAATTTTAATTTTAGTAGTACAGGAATATCAAAACATACACTTTGCTTTAAAATATGGGTAATTATAGTTGTCCAGAAAAGACAGGATGGCTGTGTGGACTAGAGAAGTTGCACTGGGAATGAACAAGAAAGATACTTACCTTAAAAAGTAATTTATTAACCAATTTAATATCTGTTATTACCTTTCAATATCTATTATCTGTCATTTTGTCTAAAATGCTTCTGAAGTTTTAAATTAAACTTTATTTTAAGGATAATTTTCTATTCACATGAAGTTATCAGAAATAATACTGAGAGCTCTTAAAATACATAAAGATCCCATTACTCCCCAATAGATCCCCAATAGAAATATCTTACAAAGCTATTGTACAATATCACAATCAGGGTATTGACACTGATACAGTCAGGATACAAAACATTTCCATTAGCACAAAAATTCCTCATGTTACCTTTTATAGCCATAACCACTGCCTTCTCACCCCTGCTCCATCCTTAACCTCTGGTAACTACTTATGTTTTCTCCATTTCTATAACTAGGTTCTCTATCTGTTCCATTGATCTATGTGTATATACCTCCACCAAGACCGCACGCTCCTCATTACTGTAGCTATGCAATAAGTCTAGAAATTGAGTAGACTGATTCCTTTTTCCCCAGTTAATATTTTAAATTGTCCTTGCTATTCAGTTGCTTTCCATATACATTTTAGAATGTATATGGAATCTTGTCTTCAGCTCAAAAATATTCTGGGATTTTGATAGACGTTGTATTGAATTTATATATCAATTTGGAGAGAATTGCTATCTTCACAATATAAATCTTCCAATCTGTGTATGTCTCATTGCTGTTTTATATTTTTAAGCATATAAATTCTTTACATATTTTCTTAAATTTACACTTAACTGTTTGATTTTTTAGGTGTTTTCAACTGATATTGTAATTTTTTTTAAAAATTTTGTTCTCCACATGTTCATTCTGAATATGTTGAAATATAATTGATTTTGTATGTTTACCTTGTATCCTGTGGCCTTGCTGAGCTTACTTAGTGATTCCAGGAGCTGGCAATTTTTTGTTTGTTTGTTTTTCAGGAGTTTGTTTGATTGTTCATTTGTTTGTTTTGGTGGATTCTGAGGTTTTCAATGAAGAAAATCATATCATATGCAAATAGGGACTTTTATCTTTTTATTTCCAAGCTGTTTCCTTCCCCATCTCCTGCCTTCCCCACTTCCCTTCCCTTCCCTTCCCTGCCCTTCCCTATCTTTCCTTTTTCTTCTCTTCTGTTTTTGTGCTTTATTGCATTTGATAGATTTTTTTTTTTAAAGATTTTATTGGGGAATTGGCGGAGGGGAACAGCGTTGGGGAATCAGGGAAGGGGAACAGACAAATCGCTGTCTTTTTGTTCTTCAGTTTAGTTGCGGAGGATGTTGCTTCACTGTTGGTATCTTCATTGCGCTCTTCCCGGATGAGGCAGATCGGTCGCTGGCCTCTGGATGTCGCTCACCGCGGCTATTGGCAGCTCATGCTTGGCTTCCAGCCGCTCACGCTGGCTGCGGGCCACTCACTGTAACCCATGGCAGCCCACCGCAGCAGGGGCTGCAGCCCACACCATCACCGGGGCTCGCACAGCCCAGCTCCAGGTGGAGCTGTCGCCAGCCGCAGAGGGCAGTGTCACTGGCCCTCATGTGGGATCCGAACCGGGGCCGCTGGCATCCCAAAACCAGCGCTTAACCAATGCGCCACTCGACCGGCCCGCATTTGATAGATCTTTAAATGCCATGATGAATAAGAATTCTGAGAGAGGAAATTTTTGCTTTATTTCTTATCTTAAGGTGAAAACATTCCATCTTTCACCATTAAGCATGATGTTAATTGTAGTATTTTTGTTCTTTATCAAGTTGAGGAAGTTCCCTTCTGTTCTTTCCCGAGTTTTTTTCTTTAATCATGAATTTCTGATGAATTTTTTCAGGTATGCTTTATGCATAAATTGATATGATCATGTGATTTTTTTCTTCTTTAGCCTATTAAAGTGATTGATTACATTGATTGATTTTTCTTTCTTTGGGGGGCCGGCCAAGTGGCTTGGTGGTTAAGTGCTGGCTTGGGAAGCCAGCAGCCCCGGTTCGGGTCCCACATGTGAGGGCCAGTGACACTGCCCTAAAAAAAAAAAAGATTTTTCTTTTTTTTAATATTGAAACAACTTTACATTCTTAGAATAAACCCAACTTGGTCATGATCTATAATTCCTTTTATGTATTGCTAAATTTTTTTTACTAATATTTTGTTAAGAATTTTTTTATCTGTGTTTAAGAGGGAGCTGTAATTTTCTTTATTTTTCTTTTTCTTTTGTTTTAACTGTCTATATTTTTAAAGTAAGATGATATTAGCTTGATAAAATGAATTATGAAGTATTCCTGTTTCTTCTTTTTTTCTGAAAGAAATTGTGTAAAGTTAATGTTCATTCTTCTATAAACGTTTGGTAGAATTCACCAGCGAATCCCTCACCATGGATATTTCTTATCTGGGAGTTTTAAAATTACAAATCCAATTTCCTTAATAGTTACAAGGCTATTCAAATTATACATTTTAAATTGGATAATTTATGGTACTTTGTGCTTTCTATAAAAGTGGTCAATTTCATCTAAATTGTCAGATTTACATGTGAAGATTTGCTCATAATCTCCCCTTAATATCCTTTTGATATTTGCAGAATCTGTAGTAATACCCCGTTTCCATCCTGATATTGGTGTCTGTTCTCTCTCTCTCTCTCTCTCTCTCTCTCTCTCTCTCTCTCTCTCTCTCTCTCTCTCTCTCTCTCTCTCTCCCACCCCGTTAATCTTGTTAAATATATGTCAATTTTATTGAACTATGTAAGGAACCAGCTATTTGTTTCATTGATCTTTTTCCTCTACTGTTTTCCTGTTCTCTATTTCATTCATTTCTGTTCATATCTGTATTATTTTTTTCACTGCTGCTTGGGATTTATTTTGTTCTTTTTGTTCGGTTCTTGAAGTGTGAGCATAGAGTATTTATTCATGACCTTTTCTCTTCTTTAATGCATGCACTTAGTCCTGTAGTTTCCTCTCAACACTGCTTTGGTTGTGTCTTACAATCTTTAATATGTTCTCTATTCATTTTTATTCAGTTTGTGATATTTTTATCTCCTTTGAGACATTCTCTTTGACCCATGGATTATGCAGAAGTGTTTATTTGCTAAGTGTTTAGAGGCTTCCCTGTTATATTTATTCTTGTATGTATCCTTGATGCTTTTCTGTCTAATTGTATGATCACTTTTTGAGAGAAGGATACTGAAGCCTCCAATTCTAATTTTGAATTTTTCTATTTTTCTTTTCAGTTATATTAGTTTTTCCATCACATATTTTGCAGCCTTGTTATTTAGTATATACACATATAGGATTGTTATTTCTTCTTGATAGTTTAGCCCTTTTAATCATTATATAATGTTCCCTTTTGTTTTTGATAATTTTCTTTGCTTTGAAGTTTACTTTATTTTCTATTAATATATCCATTCCTGCTTTTTTTAATTAATGTTTTCATAGTGTATCTTTTTTCCATTTTTTAATTTCGCCTTGACTGTATCATTATAATTGAAATTTTTATAAACAACATGTAGTTGGGTCCATGGATCATGTAATGGATTACTGGATTAGTCTACTCTGCCATTTTCTATCATTTAACTGGTGTATTTAGACTATTTTCATATAATGTAATTGTTAGTTTGTTAGGGTTTTAGTTTGTCTTTTTAATTTGTTTTGTATCTTTTTGTTCTTTCCTTTTTCTTCTTTCCTGTGATTATTTGAGCATTTTTTATAATTCCATTTTGATTTATCAGTTTTGTTTTTAAGTGCATCTCTTTGTGTAGCTTTTTTAGTAGTTACTCTAAGCATTACATGATAGGTGGATAGCTATCACAGTCTATTGGTATTGTCATTTTGCTAGTCAGAAGTGTAGAAAACTTTCTTCTTTCATATTATAATTCTTAAATATTTTCTCTCTATATATTTAGAATCACATCAGATAGTGTTAATTTTTTTTTGATTCTTTAACCACCAAGCAATTTTAAAAACTCAATAGGAGAAGGAAAGTCTATTGGATTTGTCCATATTTTTGATTATTGTGTTCTTTCTTCCTGATCTTCAAAGATTTTTTTTCTTTTATCATTTCTTCTCTTTTTAGAGAACTTTTTTTTGGTTATTTTAATGTTCTTATTTCTTAATTTTAATTCTTAGTTTTCTTTCTGAGACTGTGTTGACTTCACCTTCATTTCTGAAGGATATTTTCACTGTATACAGAATTCTGAATTGTGAGGTGTTTTTTTCTTTTCAGAATTTAAAAAAATGTCTATGGCCTCCATGGTTTCTAATGAGAAATTTACTAGCATTCTAATTGTTTTCCCTTATAGCTAAGGTATGTTTCTTTCTCTGCTTTCAAGATTTTTTCTTTGTGTTTGGTTTTCAGATCTTTGTCTATGATGCATTTAGCCTAAATCTAGTTTAGTAGCAGGTGCATCAAGAAACGAGCACAAACTTTTGTAGCGTCTTTAAGCAGGAGATGATCAAAGAACAAGTCAAATACCCAAGATTTCCGTAGGACCCAAAATACATACCCACTTTTACCTTATAAGTCTAGAACCAGAGCAAAATCCGTAATAAACTGTATTTCAACCTAAAGAATTTAAATAAAAGCCCAGCTTTCTATTAGGTAAACACAATTTAGAGATAGTATATGTAGGAAGAAACATGAATTTTATGCCTGAATTTGGGTGTATGAAACTTATTCCCAAAGTGGTGTTTACAACAGATTATAAACGTCTCTTTCCATTTTGCTAATGATATCACATGTCGTCCTTTTGACCAAGACAGTCCTTAAACCAGTGGAGGACAGTGAACTGTTTCACAGTGAATGTGTTCTTTTTTTCTCTGCTGTTGATGCTAATAGAGATGACAAAAATCTTGATAGTTGACTGACTCAGAACTCTCATTCTCTATCTTGGTGTTTCTCCATACCAGAGCCAAGGATGCGGTGGAATGGGGTAATGTGTTGGGTTGTTTTCTGTCGTGTAGCAGTTTTGTGGAGAAGAGGTTTTACATCTCTAAACTTGTCAAGATGGAAAGTTTCACCAGAAATGAATTGACATCAAATAAAATATGAGTACCTGTATTTGGATGTTTTACCGCATACCCAAGAGACAGACAGTGGATTAGAAACCTTTCATTTCTTGGACCACTTGGGCTCCATCTGTAGACCAGGGTGTTGTTTCAGCGTCTGAGACAAACCACAGAGGATCGCCATACTTTTTTAATGTTGTTCTTCATTTTAACCTGTGTGTTTTCTGTGGTCAAGCCTGATGGGAAAACTCTTAACTCATTGTGGTATATCCAGATATGTACCAGTGGGTGGCAGTAGATATGGCAGAGTTCTAAAAATGTAGCTACCAGTCATAGATGGAGTCTAAAAGCAGTATTCTTGAGGGCTTTTTGTGCTTATTTGTTTTAAAATGCAACTGTTTATTTTTTACCCATTTTCCTGACTTCAGCAGACAAACCAAAGGGTAATTTTTGAAAAATAATAATAAGAGCCAACATATATAAGTCTTACTATGTACCAGACACTACTTTAAGTGTGTCACATATATTAATTTAGAATCAACACATTTGATTGTTTTTGAGGTACTTTTAAATAACGTAGAATCATACTGTTATTCACTTATCCTGTTTCCCTTTACTACTGTAGTAAAATAGGAAAAACATTTACTGACAAAAACTATATTAAGCTGAGGAACTATTCAGTTGTCACCCATTCATTTAAACACATTTTTTGTTGTTCTATTTTGTGAGATAATCTGTATGTTGTATGTTGAACACACCTTGCCAAAAACAATTGACTTTTCAAGTATTTATATATTTGCATTCCATCAAAGCCATGTCTTTTGAGCTTATCTCCCAGAATTGAGGAATGTTATTGTGGCAGCCATTAACTGTAGGTCTTCTCACTGATTGTTGATGTTACACAAGTGCCTTAGCCAAGCTTCCTTTAGGTGTGGAGACGCATCAGCTATGTGTAGGCATTAATAGTAGAGATTGGAATACTATGCCATTTTAATACAAACCTTGGAAGGCAATGGAGGATGACCACTGTTTTGTGAACAAGTGGTGGCATCTGTTCGGTTCAGAAGCCCTGAGCTCAGGTTCACACACTGCTGCTCACTAACTGTGTGACGTTGACAGAGACTTTTGATCTGTCGGAACTCAGTCCTCATCTATACAACATGAGGAGGTTGGATTAGATGAGTGGTTTTCAGTCAGCACTGTTTGGAGCTTTGTAGCCCCACTCTGATGCCACAGGGGTGGGCCCCAGGATGGGAGGGAAGACCGATGGGCAGGGCCCCATGCCCTCTGCCTCGGCTTCCACCAACGCAACTTCCTTTCAGCTTTTTTAATTATTTCATTAAAGTATCCACTCAAAAGTGTGTATGATTTTATTCATAAGACAGAATTATACTTCTTTTTTTAAAAAGTGAAAACTCTGAGATTAGATTGTTTCCATGGTCCCTTCTTGTCCCCAAAACATCAATAATTCTAATCTGGGGATCCCAGGAAGAAAAAATAGAAATTGACCCTTGTCTCCAGCATGTAACGAGTGTCTGAGAATTCTACACAACTGTGGGAGGCTAGACCCATCACTCATGACCTCTTAAGGGTTGTAGTGTACTGTTTGTTTTGATCAATCTCATTATACCATGCCTGCCACCCAGAGGAATGGCTCACATTTACTTTTTAAACAGTATTGAATTCTTTTGAGAATTTACATTATCTATTATTTTAGGTAAATGTCAGGACATGTAGTGTAACACTGAATTATTAAGTGAGGTATAGGAGTCAGAAACTAAGTGCTTGTCTCTATCCTGTAATCATTAGTTCACCATATTCTGCTGCCAGTGCTACTCTGCCCAGTGCTGTTGTTGTAAATGTCATTGTGTTTCAAGCCCTGTTTCTATAACTTTCTCTCTGTTACCAGATGGGCTGACTTATAGTATGAATGAGATATTTTATAGTAAAGGTGAAAGGAAACATTGCTTATTTCCAAACTCGATCTCCAGCCTTTCTGTGAAGGGTCAGATTGGTAGATGGGTATGTTGCCCACACACACCTGAACATGGTTTTCCTTTTAAAAGCAAGTAAACAAAGTAACAACTTATCTGCTTCCTCGGCTACCAGGAGCCAGAATCAACATTAAACAGTGTCATACCTCCTTTAAACAGCCAGACCACTAGCTGCAAAGACTGCAAAGGAAGTGGTACTGCACTGTCTTAGCCAAAATCATGGTCATGATATATTATCCTGAGTGTTCCAGAGAAATGCAAAGTGGAAACAAAACAAGACAAAACAAATGGATTCTCCAATTCTCATCCATGGTGTCCTTTTTAAAATGGGATTCACCCCTTCCCCAAATGATTATATGTCCTAATGAGTTAGTATCAGCTCATTTAAAGAGTTGGAGGCTGTCCAAGGAAAATATACAGGACTGCTGCCCTTTTCACCAAAAAAATGTTTCATTCACTGATGTTGATGGAAGCACATTTAGCCACAGCAATTTGCATGGCAGTTGAATTGCTGTTTGTATTGAACAGCAAACCAGAGAATAATAAAGCAAAACTCGAACATGCCAGTGGTGAGCTAGGGAGCAGAGCAGCCCTTTAGCTTTTTCCATGCTGTGCATTTGTTCCAAAGCTGGTAAGAACGAACGACAAGATTGCTCATTATAACGAGGTGCCCTAATCACACTCAGTTGTCAAAGCATTATGTCACTCCAACTGCCCAGAGGTTTCATCTCTATTCCCTCATCTTGCATCTGTTTGCAGTAGAGTAGTTGCTTCTCAGCAATGCCCAGTAACTGTATTTCATCAGCACAGGTTAATGACTCTGTTCTTCATTCCAAACACATGTACTCAATGCACCTAACAAGCGAGCAATCGCACACAGCAGTGATATAGACAAAGAAGGCAGGTCGGGGGATGTAAATTAAGTAGCAAAGGTAGAGAAGCAGTAGTTAAGGAGGGTATGATATAAAGACCTCAAAGATCTGATGGTTGCCATCAGAGAATTCCTAAAGGAAGTGAGAGGAATACAAACATGTGCATTTTTTAAAAACAGTAGTATGAGGTGATATCTCAATGTGCTTTTTATTTTCATTTCTCTGATGAGTAGTGATGTTGATTGGATAAAGAAGATGTGGTATATATACACAATGGAATACTATCATGCCATAAAAAACAATGAGATAGTGCCATTTGCAATAACATGTATGGATCTTGAGATCATTATGCTAAGTGAATAAGTCAGAAAGAAAAAGTAGAGAACCATATGCTTTCGCTGTTATGTGGGATACAAAACTGAAAACAACAAAGGAACAAGACAAACAAATAAACAAGAACTCATAGACAATAGTTTAGGTGGTTACCAGAGGGTAAGGTGGGAGGGGGGTGGTAGATGAGAGTAAAAGGGATCAAATATATTGTGATGGAAGGAGAACTGACTCTGGGTGGTGAACACACAATGTGATATATAGGTGATGGATTACAGAATTGTACAGCTGAAATTTATGTAAATTTACTAACAGTCATCACCCCAATAAACTTTAATTTAAAAACAATAACAGTATGGAAAGGGCACAATTAAGCACTGAGTTGTACAAGTGAGAACATGATGTGACAAATGGGGCAGGAAGACAGGAGAGCGGAGCTTGAGCTGCGGCTCCGGCACTAACCAGGTAACTTCAGGGAAGCCACCTGCCTTCTTTGAACCTCATGTCTTCATCCGTTTATCGTAGAAGGAAACGTTGCCCCTTAGGATGGGAAGCTGTTGCTAACTCTAAGTTCTCCAAGTTTCTGAATAGAGATAGAAGGTTCAATCCAACCACATTCCCAGAGACTTTTGTAAATGACAGCAATCCAACTAAAGCTAATTTAGGGAAAAGGGGAAAAAAAAGTGTCCCAAGTCCAGGAGTTGTGTGTGTTCCAGGCAAGGTGCTCTTGTCCTCGACTAACTCTCTCTCATCCCTTGGCTCTGCTTTCTTCTTTGGAGGCTTCCTTATCGTACAGGTTCCTTTTACATGGTAGGAAACAGCTTTGGGAGCATCAAGCTAATATAAACTTGCTTCTGGTCAAAAGAGACTCCGTCCCAGTATCCATAACAGTCTCTGAGAAAGGCTTCCTGCAGGCGTCGCTTAGTTTATATGTTCTGGGACGTCAGGTGTTCCGACTAACCCACTTCTGTGGCCAAAGAGTCAGGCCCCTTGATTGAACATTTTACAGAAATGCCATGAGGAAGAGAAACAGGAAATCCTCACAGGGAAGGGATATGGCATAGAGAAACGAATGACAACTGATGTCCATTTCTACTCTTGTTATAAGCTGGGATGAGGACCTGTGGGGGTGGACAGAAGGATTAGCCTATATTTTAAATAACAATTAGAAGAATTCTTCTGTAGTGGTCTTTGTTCACTGGTGTCAGCTTTGTTGGGAGAGCCGTGTGGTCTTTATGTATTTGGGAAAAAACTGAGAACATAATTTTTTAATGGCAGTAATTTAATTCCACTATGAAGTTCTGAAGGTCAACAGAACTTGACGTCTATATTGTATCAGATGTGTGAGCTGAGCTTGGCTGTATGAGATACATCCAGATCCAAGGTGTATCCCATACCCGTTACATCTGTCCTGTAAGCTTAGCTAAGGGGCTTGGTGTCTGCCATTCAGATCGACTCGGAGTAACAAGATCAGTTTCCTTTAATGGCTGATGGGCCCCACTGACCATCACCCCTGCTCCATTCCTCCATTAAACAATGCAATTCATTACAAGGGGCCCCCCTCTGAGAACCTCTTAATATCCATACGTTGTGTAGATCACAATAGTGATCTTATATCTTACAAATATTGAAGAGTGTTGTGCTGAAGACATAATTTACTGAAACCAGTTGGAGTAGACATCTATTACATTGTCCTGACTGGTATCCCACCCTTCTTCTTCTTCTGTTTTTGCATTTGGAAACTATCCTTTCTGTTTTTCCAATCCTGTGGGGATTATCAATAAAAGTACTCTATGCTTTCTCCTAGCCAAAGAGTAGGCAAGAATGCTAAACTAAGCTCATTCACTCTTCTCTTTATGGAATATTATCTTGAGTGAGGTGAAACAAAGATTAGAGGCACCCAGGATAAGAACGCCCATTAGTTCATGCCCCCTACACCCCTACCCACCCACCACTTATAATTCTCTCCAGAGTCTGGATTCTTCGTTCCCATGTCTCTAATAGTTATTCCTGTAGCTTTCTAATCAATTCTGTATTCTGGTTGCTATCACTTAGCAATTGCTGGGTACCAAACCATCCCCAAATTCCATTTATTTAGGTCACAGTTCTATGAATTGGAATTGGCACTGGGCTCCCACCTGTGTCATCTGCAGCCATGTTCAGGTCTGCTGGCCATTTGCTGGGCAACCTGCAAGGCGTCAGGATGGGAAGAGTCCTGGACCGTGTGTCCTGGACTCGTGTCGTCTAGCAGGCCGGCCTGGGCTTGTTCATATGGCAGCGACGGAGTTCCAGGTGGAAAAGTGAAAATGTGTGAAGCCTCTTGATCCTTCAAGGCAGGTTGGCACAAAGCTTCTTCTGCTGTATTCAGTCTACCAATTCAAGTCAGGAAGCCAGCCTAATGCAGCCTGTGGAAAGTAGGTGCTTGGAAGTAGCTACAGCGTCACAATGCAAGAGAGGAATGATTGAGGCACTTAACCTCCCACATCCTGAGTTGGTTTCTACACCAAATAGCTAAAGGACCTGATGTGCTAACCAAAAACCCCTTTAAAGATACACCTTAATACATTGCCTTGCTCCTGTAATTTTATTGATATAACTCTGATTATGCAAGGATGGGAGGGTGGGGGGAGGGGCGATGTCAGCTCCCCTCTGGGATACAGAGCAAAAACTGCCTCTTGTCCTTCATCCCAGTGCCCTGTATCCTGAGAGGGCTGCCTGCCACTCATCTGTATCTCTCTTAGCTCTGCAGCCTCAAAGGGCAATCACCATCAATTAGCTCATCTAATAGTCTCCTGACATTTCAGCATATTGCCCACCCAGTTATGATACATACCAGTGTGACTTGGTTTCCCACTGTGTTACTGCTTCCTGCAGCATCGAATGCAGCACTTCCTAAAAACATTTGCATTTGCCTGTTGGGGGTATATATTGAATTTCTGTAAGTTACATTTTCCTCTTATGCAGCACAGCGCCTTGGTAAGCTGTATCAATCACAGAGTACAGCCAATAAATGCTAATATGAATGCTCACTGCTGTAGGTGTTTATTGCCAGTTTTCATCCAAGTTCTGACTCAGCCCAGCCTCTTTAGGGTTGTGAGGTCTAATAAGATCATAGCACAGGGTGGTATAGCTGCAGGCAGAACATACGTCTTGCCAAATATATATATTTACAGCAAGTTCATAAATTAACGTAGGGCATTGAGGCACCATGGCTACACGCACACATTTAGACAGAACTCTCTTCAGTTGCCTACCTTCCCTTCCAGCCACTGATTTCTCTGAGATGGTGCCAAACTCTTGGTCAGATGTAGCTTCAATGCTTCCCACCCTTTCAGTGTGAAACGATAATTAATATGACTTTACAGTGAAGGTGGTGTTCTACGTCCATTAATAACACCCATTATTCCAGGGTGTTTTAATTTGCTTATAAAAATTGACTCTGGAAGTGGAACTTGGCTTGGCAGTTTATTTTAAGAGCAAATGGTTTGTTTCTAATTTTTCTTTCAAAAGAAAAAAAAGTTATTTTTAAAGAAAATTTTGTGTTCCTTTTGAGTTATATAAGCACTGGACCAAATGTCTAAAATGCGGGTGTGATTTTGGATCTGTAATTGAGTTGGTCTCATTCTCGGGTATCTGCACCAGAGCTGGGCCCTCCCAGGGCTTCTCAGCTAGCGTAGGCCTGGCAGGGCCCAGAGCCCTGCCACAGCTCATTGGCTGGGATGAGGGCATTTCTTTTACAGGGCTTCTCACACTTAAACATTCAATTCTTTTTCAAGGTAACAGCTTATGCATGCTACAGGCTAAACGGTGTTTGATAATAAGAGGTAACCCATTTTCACATTGTAATTTGATGGATATTTTACGTTCTTCTTGTAGATCTGCTGGAGGTGACGCACAGAAAAGATGAAGAAATGGAATCTCTGCAGGTAAATTCTCCAATAGGGCAGGTGTCTTGGGGATAAAAACACTTGCTTTTTTTCTCTGGTAGCCTTTAGGATTGTCACATAGTGATAACAAATGGAGTTAAAAAAAAAAATCAGAACTTTAAAGCCCAAGTTAGAATTTGCTTCCTTTTAGAAGTGTTTGAGAGTATTGATAATCTCCTAAAGCAGGAAGCCCACTCAGCTTTCGTGCTGCTCTCAAAAGGAACGCTTTATCCCTTGGTATAGCTTCATTAAGAAATAAAACTTGGCAAAGTCATTTCCCCCAAAACAGGGCTGAAGAATGAGGATGAATTCATGGAATCTGCACATTCAAGTGAAAGTCAAAAGGATTCTGACCCCATGAATGTCATCTGCCAGTGACAACCAAGAATATTAACACACGCATGGGCCTTAAGACTCACCTTGTATGCCTCTCAGTTCACTATGGATTGGTACACACTTCCTGGATTGGAAAAGTGTGTTCGAAAGGTTGCACTAAGGTTTTAATTGACATTTCCATGGCATGAGCAATTGATGTTAAAATTTGGCATCGGACAGAGGCCCTCTTTCTTTCACGTTGGGCTAACTCACAAATGGGAAACTCAAGTGTCTATCTTTATTAGGGGAAACATAATCAGTTATACTTACATGACAGAACCAATTCGCTTAATGTCATGTTGTGGATTAAGAACAGTAAATACTTTGGACATTCAGAGTTCTCCTTGGGCCCGGAGATGCAAGTCGGGGCTGGAGACGGACATAATGAGCTGGATCGAGTTCTTTCGCGTTAAAGATGTTTGCTCCTGGAGAATGAAGGATGGGATATGCAAGGCCCAAAGAGCCAGGGAAATGCTCTATAATTGGGGATTCTTCTCTTGGATGCTGTGTCTGACAAGAGGAAATTATATCATTTATATGGGAATAATCAAAAAGGGTATAGTTCCATATTTCTAACAAAAGTGGCATGGGTTAGCCACAATTTGGTACAGATTAAATTCTTTAACATCTTGAGCTATATTCAGGTGTGAAAAGAAAGAGCCCTTGGTGGTCCAGCCTGGAGCTAGGAAAAATCTCAAGTGCACACTTGCCCTCTATATCTCTGAGAAATTATTATCAGCAGCGCTTGTTGTTGTAAAAAAACAAAGCTTCTGTGTACACTAAAGGAGTGTATAGAGAAGGTAGTAAAGGCTTTCTAAGGCATTTTGGTTATGCATCATGTTTGCCGTAGACCCCAGAATATCACATATAAACATATTTATTAGTACATGGTACACATCTGGCCTTTGGAAATGGCAGCCCAAACGTTTTTGAGTTTAATTTCTGTCACAATATGAATGTTGGAACCAGGAATCCTGTTAAATTTAATAGTCTATGTTGCTCCTCAAATATTTATTAAACACTGGCTGCATTTTCCACCAAAATGTCTGTCGAGTGCAGTGAACTACGCCAGCCAACTGTGTGCATTTGTCAAGGTAGGGTATCCAATATGATGTCACACACAGAAGAGCTCAGTGTTGGCACTTTATAGTGGCAACTTGTGCCTGATACTGATACTCCATTCAGAACAAAGAAGGAACTGACACCTCTCAGAGAGCACAAGAGTGCAGGGACACATCACAGAGCACCTTTCGTTTTAAAAATGAGCAAAATGTTTCAAAAAGTGCCTGCATTTCTGAGTTTCCATATTCAAACATAAATATCATTGGTGATGGTTTTGAGAAGACTATTAAAGTATGTAGGTTGAAGTCCTATAATCACACAGTAGAACTTTGGAGAGGAAAAAGACGAAGTAATTTTTTTTGTTTGTTTGTTGTGTTTTTTTGTGTTTGTGATAGCACTAAGGACTGGAGGTTGACAGCTTTGAGTTTTAAGTGCTGTCTCCATCTCCCATTCATTGGGTAACCTTGAGTAACTCAATTAACTTTGTGGTGCCTATTTTGTCATCTGTAATATAAAATCCCAAAATGGCTTTCCAGAAGGGTTTAGTGTGGATTAGATTAACCCAGAAGGGAGAGCTAAATATTTAATTCCAATTTGTAGTGTTAGCAAATCCCCATGTATCCAAATTGGAATTGATTTTATTTCCTCATTATCATCCTCTAATCATGTATAACAGATATTCTGCATTTCATGTTATCCTCCTTAAGGGTAGTGGGTGTTTATCTCTGAACCTTTCCCAGTTTCCTGTAACTAAAAGGTGTTCCATTTACTGATTGAACAAATATTTATTGAGTACCAATTCTCTGTGCGGGGCACCATCCTAGGTGCTGGAGATAGAAAGGCAAGTTGCATGTACCAGATAGCTTCTTGCCCTCTACACCAGAGTTAGTGGGAAAGAGCATTAAATAGATGTGTATAATAAAATAGTTTTTTTTTTTTTTAGATGCTACTAGAGGGGATGTATAAGTCCCTGTGGGAACATATAACATGAACATCTGCCTTTGTTTGGTGGTGATAATGGTAGAAGTGTCGGGGCTCGAAGATGGGAAGGGTGAGCTGGGGTACAGTGGCAATACAACCCCAAAGGAAGTCCATATTTAAATGAGAACCAGGAGTTCACGTTGGTAGGTTTGGAATGAAGATCAGAAAATTTGGGGGAAATGTGAAGGATATGGTAAGGCCTGAGGTGTCAGAGAGCATCAGTGTCATGTTTAAGGAACTGAAAGAAGTTGTGTATGGCGGAATGAGGGACGAGAGGAGGGAGAGGCGAGGCAGGAGTTTGGAAGGTAACAGGACTTCCTGAAGGAGTTAGGATTCCACCTTTTGTATATGGGAAAACGGTAAAGGGTTTGAAACAGGAGGACAATACGATCAAATTTGCATCTAACATGTAACTGGCTGTAAAATCAGTGGGCGTAGGCAAGATCAAAATCAGGGAGACCAGCTAAGCAGATATAGGTGCAAATGTTGGCCAGATGCTACCGACTTGCATTGGGGAGTAACAGAGCAGAAGAGGAGTGGGTGATTTCTTAATATATCTTAGGATATAAAAATCCATGGAATTTTAAAATTGGTTGTTAGGAAGTAAAAAGGAAGGAGCTAAGAATGACTCTTAGGTTTCTTGATTGGACAACGTCACAGATGGTGGTGTTAGTGAGATAAGGGAAAATTAATTCAATTTATGATATTTAGAGTTTAGGTGCCTTGAAACATCCAGGTGGCAATGTCAGGAGGGGGTTCACATAGGATCTCAGGAAGAGTTTGAACAGGACATTCAGAGTTTGGTGTCTTTAGATCTGGTCTCCATCTTGCACAGATGATACTAAATGTCATAGGACCAATAAGAACTCCCAGGGGAATATGCAGAATAAAGAGATGAAAACTTAAACCAGAACTCTAGGGAACACAAACACTTAAATAACAGGCAAAGGACGAAAATCCTGCAAAGGAGCCTAAGACGTAAAGAAAATAACTTCAGGAGAACATAATGCCATGAAGCTTAGCCAAGAACATTTCAAGAGGAAAATAATCAATAAAACTGAATAAATATTTGTTAAATCCTTGAATTCACTAAGCTAAGGAGTTTAGGTTTTAAAACAAAAATTTACCATACGAAGAATTATAATTTCCTCTCATACCTACAAAGCACCCCTGATGTCTTACTTTCGCTAACATCCACATTTTTAGCACAGCACCTCACCATAGTAGGCATCAGTAAATTTCTGCTGTCTAAATAACCAAATAAATGCCTCCATACATGTCTCTTATTTGTGTAGCACCTATTCCTGGTTCTCTCAAAAGTCTACCCATTAAAAAACAACAGCCATCTCCCTTCCTAGAGTTTATTTTAAAAAATTTGGGGTAACTTCCAAATTCTATTATTCCTGTGCATGCGCGCGCGCGCACACACACACACACTCTTTCACTCTCCCTCCTTTTTTCTGTCCTGCCCTATTCTCCTTCCTTCTTTGAATGCATTGAAACAAAATGTCAAGAAGTGAGTAATTTGGCAGGAGTGGTAGGAATCATTGGGATTAGAAAAGGATAAAATGGCGAGGGGGGGCTGGCAGCAGAGAGGATTCAGAGAATCACAAACAGTGGAGACAAACATATTTGACAGTGATTTTTACAATGCATCTGGTCATTGGGAAAATTTTTTTACTGGAGCTTAACATTGTCTGGCTTGTGTGTGTGTGCATGCACGCGTATGTGTGAGACTGAGATTTGCAGTTACATTGTGCACTGCTCTTAAAAACAAAGTATTGTCTAGGACTATAAATGTGTGGTGCAGGATGAGTCCCATATGCATATGGGGTTGAGGTACACTGAACAAGCAAACCCCTTCTTTAATCCACTGAGACATTTTATAAACACAAAGGGTAATCCATTTTTTCTCGGTTTAGTTGAAAAGTGTTCAGCGACTGACACCTTACTTGTGATGGCTGGTAGTGGTAGGTACTGCTGTTGCTTTTTGTTTTTATTTTGAAATTATCAACCTACGTCTCATTGATTTCTCCCTTTTACAGTCCTGATGTTTTGTGATTCCCAGAATGCATCATGCTCAGTGATGAATAGCTTTAAAGTGCTGCTTAAGTTAGTCTCTAAACAGAGTACATATCTGGAAAACATATACACCCCTTCTTTCATGCAAACTACAGCCATCTCACTTTTCATTTTATTTTAAATGAGATAAAACTAAATGACTAGGAACAGGATTTTTTCCTATTCACTTTCCTCTTTTGCTAGGCCATCTTTAGGTAATTTTGAAGCAATATTCGTATCTATAAACAGGAGACAGTAATACTGACTTCATAGGATTATGGGGAGGGTTGAGTAGGATAAAAAGTGTATAAACCTTGGTGCCTGGCAGGTCCTCCATGAATATCGATGCCACACACTGACTGTTTATTTGCATCTACTATGTGCTGCATGTTGGGACAAAGCAATAAAGGTCCCTGCCCTCCTGGAACCCCCTGCTTCCCATCCCCACTCCTTAGCCCCTTCCTTTCTCCTTTTACCCTATTCCTCTCTCTTACTCTCCTCCTTCCATGGGCAACTATGATTTTAAATTCAAATTTTGGTGAGATTATGCTAAAGGAAGTGTTTATATCTCTGGATAACTACTAAATATAATGAAAACATGGAAAAAGTGAAAAAAAATCACAGTGTAACAATGAAATTGATTATATGGGCTACATATGAATATCAGTCACATTATTTTAAGAGGAAAAAGGAAACAGTTGTAAGATCTATAATCTAAATGTCACAAGTATTTCTGGACACTTTCTTCAGTATCAGTATTTTCATTAGAAATGAACTGAATCCTTCATTTAATTTAAAAAATGATTCTATGGCTTCTTAAAAAGTAATACATTTTTCTCTGAGACATTCTAGAAGCTGTGCCCTTGAAGGATAATTAACTGGCATTATAGGCATGCTGTTTTTCAGATGACCCATAATTATATTTAATTTCTCTCCCAGATAGCTTTTAAAAATAGTCTGGAACCTTCCATTTGAGGGATTTCATTTATTTTTGGGAAATGCTTTCGGAGTGGAGGGGCAGGGGTTTGATTTTGTTTTTGTCTCCTAAACAGTGCTCAGGCAAAAGCATCAGAAATGAACAGGAAGGAGAATTACTCCTCAGCCATTACTTCATTTCAGATACTTATGGAGTAGCCAGCCTATGGCAGCATGGTGTTTTTAAGAAAAGAAAAATAGAACTCAGGTTTCTTACTTCTCTTGAAACCAGTCTAATGAATATTAATATAGGGGTATTATAATATGGAAAAGAATTCCCGTGTAGAGTTGGCAGACACATCATTGGAGAGTAACTGGGCAAGAAAAACCACCAAAGACAAAAAACTGACATGGACAAATAAATCGCCCTCGCAGAGGCTGGCAGTAGAGAACAGTAAGACCTCAGTAGCCCAGTAGATGGCCAGTTCTCCTGGTAAACAACCATGTGATCAACTGAGCCAGTGATAGACCAACCGGGTAAGTTCTGTTGTTTTGCTGTCAGTCATGTTTGCCTGGCTGTGGCGTGCCCATAACCTATACTTTCAAACCACATAGTGGTCTGGAGATGTTAGAGATTGTGGCTAGAAATGCAAGGATGGGGCAGCGGAGAGTCCCTGAGTGACTTTGGAAGGAGAAGTGAGAGTGAACTGGGAGGCTGTGTTCCAACACTAGCTCCCCAGAAGAATTAAAGGATCGGTTAAAACAGTTCTTAAAATTTCCACAGAAGTCCTGATTGGCTTGGCACTGAAGTTCATTTCTAGACACCCCCATTTAAATAAATTGATACATTGGGATTGACTCTTTAAGGCTTCATTAAACTAAAAGGTAAATTCCGTATCCTGCTCATCCCTAGGATGACTCACAAGAGTTATAATGGAACTTACATAAGTCAGGAAACCAAAATGTAATGCATCCGTACTTAATCTTCCCAAGATGCATTCCTCAGAATGTGAACAAAGCACTGTCTTTTTTTCTGACATATGATTTCTTAAAAAACTGTTCTAAACAATGACATAAACAAAACAAAGCATGGGTAACATGGGGGGCTGTGGGGGATGGGAGAGTTGGATAACACTTTCTCACTTTCAGGACGAGATGACTTAATGGTTCATTAAAAATCTCTATTTTATTAAAGGATGAGAAGGGCTTATGAAGCCTTAAGTTTGCTGTGAGGTCTCAACAGACACGAAACATTATAAGTCTGTATTACAAAGTCAGGCAGTGTCTCAACCAATTAGATTTGTACACTTCAATTTACTACGTTAAGAGGCCTCCGCAGAGCAGGGAAACAAGCTCAGTAAAATGGATTTCACTGGAAATTTTATCACCCTCTTTTACCTGAAATTTGCAACTTAGTTTTAATTCCAAATTTATGACAGAACTTAACTGGAAAATAGAAAGCCTTGAGAGTGTCTGATTATATGGAAGTTGATTGACTAAATCATTTTCTTTTGAGGATAAAAAATATGAAAATGTGGTTTGTTCTGTTTATCCTGTGGGATGCAAAGCACAGGTCCGCAGGATTCAGCAGTCTCCTTGAGTCAAGCTTCTAAAAGAGCCTTAACAACAACAAAAACAACAACAAAAAAGATGTCACTTGGATACGTTTAAAACTGCAAAGACTAAGTATGTCTTTGTGCTCAAAAGCCCAAATTTTACTCTGTGATTCAAAGTTTAAGAAACTTGGTAGTGGGCCAGCCGAGTGGCGCGGTGGTTACACGCTGGCTTGGGATGCCAGCGGCCCCGGTTCGGATCCCACGTATGAGGGCCAGTGACACTGCCCTCAAAAAAAAAAAAGAAAGAAACTTGGTAGTGAAAATGAAGCAAGTGTATTGCAGACTTTGCAAATTGCTCCTACAGGGGGGAAATTATTTTCTCTATCTCCATACAGTATCCCCTTTGCAACAGACTGCAAAGGCAAGAAAAGCAACATTTCCATAAAACATGGTTCTTTTGTCAGAGCCTGAGTTCTGGGCTTCATGGGCACAGGGGCTGATGTGAAGAGCAGCGCACGTTTTCCTGTGAAACATGAAAATAACCTATGCACATTATGAAGTTTTGCGGTGTTGAGCTTGTCAGAGGGTTTTGCCACACCTCCAGAGTCAGCTGCCATCACCTGAGGGTTTGAGGCAATTTCATTTGAGTTGAGAATTAAGTGATCACTTCAAGACCGTTCTCCATAGTCTGTATCTACTTGTTCTTCTCCTAGATAAGACTTAAACTTTGGACAGATAACTGTATGTCTTAATCTGTTCAGGTTGCTATAACAAAAATACCATAGGCTAGGTAACTCATACTAGTAACATTGATTTCTCAGTTCTAGAGGCTGGGAAGTCCAAGATCAAGGCAGATGCAGTATCTACATTCAGCATGTACATTGGTGGATTTGGTAGTGCTGAGGGTCCACTTCTGGTTCATAGTTAGCTACTTCCTGCTGTGTCCTCACGTGGCACAGGCAGAGAGTGCCCCCGAGTGTCTTTAATGGGCCCCTTTATCAGGGCTCCACCCTCATGACTTCATCACCTCCCCAAGGTCCTACCTCCTAATGTCATCATATTAGGGGTTAGGATTTCAACCTATGAATTTGAGGGGCACACAGACATTTGGTTGTAACACTGTTCTCCATTTTGTCTTCCATCTCTTGATAACATTGACTGTTGTGGAAAGCAGTATTTTAAGTAATGACTGTAGTTTGCAACAAATTTGGAAACAGTTGCTCATCAAGAATACATTTCTGGGTGAAAAAGTTTCCATTGCCTCATAAAACAAATCTTTGAGGTTTAAAGCATTATTAGGACATTATTGAAAGAAATCAGAATTCTCACTTCTGGGGCTCTCCCACCCCATCTTTGGCTGATTTCCCAGAATATAACGAATCCCTGCAGAGGATTTCCCCAAGCTGGAGTCTTGAAAACTCACTAAGATTATGTTTCACTCTATTAACAAATATTATTTAACGCTTCTTAATTCCTGTCAAGATTGCACTAAATCGGCCCCAAGGGTGATGGTCTGTGCATCAAAGGAGAAGGGGAAAAAAAGGCCCTCTGACTTGTTAATGAATGATATTAATAGCTAATGAGCAATTCTTTTGTCATGCACTGTACTCAAATTTCTCAATATATGTCATTTATTCCTTATAGCAGTTCTATAACAGATACTGTTATTCTCATTTTACAGATAAAGAAGCTAAGGCTCATAGCTTGCAAAGCCAGTAAGCAACAGGGCTATTACTTATATTAGAGTCTGCCTGGCTTCCCTCTCAGTATGTAATGCCTCCTCCCCCCGCCCGCCCGCCGGCCCCTGCCCTGAGAATTTATAGAGAACTGAATGCTACAATGTTTGTTTGTTTGTTTAGGTTCCTGGCCTTTCCTTTAATATCTTCCTTATTTTTTTCCTATGAAAATGATTCATTAGCAAGCATATTAAGCATTTAGTCTGGTAAAATACTGACTGACCTCCTACCTCCTCAAAAAAGAGACTGTAAGATATTAAATAATTTTTAGAACCCTTAGTCTCTAATCTTACATGGCACCTGGGACAGTGTCATATAAAGATAGATAGATAGATAGATAGATAGATAGATAGATAGATAGATAGATAGATAGACACACACATATGTTTGGCCATTGGCACGTGAGGAAGATTTTCATCCCTGGTGCGAGATTACGAACAATCCAGTAATCTCGAGCACTTCTAGGAAGGAGAAGAGATCATTTTTCTTTTTCTATTCTGCACCTTTTCTTTTTGCTTATTCATCATGTTTTAAATAAACAGACTGAAGAAAGTTGTTACTAAAACCCTCCTCGGGCTTCTTCAATTTCAATTTTAAACCAGGTTCAAAATATTCTGGCAAAAATTAAAGGCAACACTGAAAATGTTTGCATAAATTTTAAATTTTGCAAAAAGTGATAAAACTAAAGCAAATCAGCTCGAGATGGGAATGGGAGATAGCCCCAGAAGTGAGAACTATAATTTCTTTCAATGATATCCTATTAATGTTTCTAAACTCAAAGATGTGTTTTATGAGCTGAAAGAATAACTAAGAAGCATCCCTTTTTATATCTTTGTCTTTTTATAATCAGTGATTCTTTTGGTTTCAAAAAATTGATTTTGAAATACATTCCTTCCCAAGAGTGTCTGCATTACAAAATTTGTTAGAAGTTGAATGTTTACTTTTATTAATAACATTTAATGTCTGTTAACAATACTTCTATGTTTACTCATAAAGTGAATAGAAAAATGTTACCTACAAGAGACTCCCTGTCTTCACTACCTCCTTGTTGTAATTGAAATCTCAACATCTCCTTTCACCGTTAGAAAAGAACTAATACATTTGTCACGAGTGAAGCGAGGGGTGGGAGGAAGCGGCCGTGTGTGAGCTCAGTGATGACTCTAAGCTCCTGCAGCCCTGACCTAAAAGAGGTGGGAAAGCAGCACACAGCAGAGGAGCCATTTGTCTGCACAGCAGCCCTGCTAATTAAGTGAGGTCTCTGCCGCTCTTTCTCCTGCCTTCTGAGACTCCCCAGTGGTCCTGACTGTGCTCCGACAGGCCTACTGTCAGACCGAGAAGCCAGAGGAGTTGCCAGTTAATTAAGAAGGGTGTATGGCAAAAAGTATAATCCCTTCTATTATAGAGTAAATAAATATAAAAATGTGTCCCAATAGCGGTTTTTGTCTGAACATTAAACCATATTGTGAGATAGCACGTGTTTTGTTACACTGTCACCTGACACTTGTTCCAAATAAGATTCTGGAATGCTGTTCTGGATTGAATAATTTGGAGAAAGGGGCTCCAGAATGTTTCCCAGTGCATCCCCTAACCTTCACCACGCGCACACACAGACGAAAGAGCCCTGATGGTAACAAAAAAGCATTTATTGTCTGTCTGCTCGTAAAACTTCACTATCAGCACGTGGTATTTCCATTCGTTCCATTCTGCAGAGCCGTTAAATATATATATATATATATATTTAATGTGACCTTTAATTTGCTTTTTCAAAAGTTAATATGGACTCCTTTGAGTCAGGTGGACGTGGATTACAGTCTAAGCGCCAGTATTAATCACAGCGTGGAATTCAATACTTTTAATACCTTTGAGTCTGTTTTCTCTGACTTTCAATGAATGAAGTTAGTAATGTCTGCCTGTGGAGAGTTTTTGTGAGCAGTAAATGAGAACATATGTGAAAAACACCCGATACAATTTTTTGGCAAATAATAAGCTTTTAATAAATAGCAGCGCTTTTTTTTTTTTTTTTTGGATACTTTTTGGTCATTTAAAGGGATGTTTTCATTAACAGCCACAGCACACATACCGGTGTCCCTTTCGTTCCTGAAATGAAACCCTTTTGCCCAGGGAGCTTTGCGTGTGCTACTCTCCCTATCATGCTTTCCCTTAGTGCTTTCACTGATGCCTCATTTCATCGTTTTGAGATTCAGAGCAAATTGTCACCTCTTCTAGGAACTGACCCTGACTAACCTTGCCAAAAGGAAACCTCTACCCTCACCCCCTCCCCTTCCATCACATTTCCTGGGTGTCTTCTTTATTCATGCCTTTGTCTTCTCCTTTGGAATTTAAGCTCTTTGAAGGTAGAGACCTTACCTCCCATTGCTATGACTGTGTCCGTTCTCCAACATCGCATCTGTATGGGTGAATGGATTCATTCATGAAATGAATAAATGATTAGAAGAGAGGAGAGACAAAGAAAGGAAGCAGGAAAGGAAGGATGGAAAGACATTGGAAAGAAAGAAAAAATGATGGCTAAAAGGAGTAAAGGACAAAAGGAAGAAACTTATATGGCCTGAGGAATGGTTTATATTCTGGTTATATGCAATTATGCATATACAACTTTTAAATTTTGGTTTAAAGCTTAAAAGTTGGATAAAATTTTTCTGGTTCCCATTCTTGTCCCTGGTCAGTGTTTCACCTCATCCTGTCTTTCCAGAACCTCACACGGTTTGTTACAGGGCAGCCTTTGTGAGTCAGGAAGTAATTCTTACAGGATAACAACATGTTAGAACACCGAACTTCCTGTAAAGGGCAAAACTTGAAATATTTTCACTTTTACAGGCAATATGCTATCTCACAACTCAGCTCTGCCATTGTAAGATGAAAGCAGCCATAGACCATATGTAAAGAAATAAATGGGCTATGTTCCAATAAAACTTTACTTATGGAAACTGAAATCTGAATTTCACATCATTTTCCCATGTGATGAAATACTATTCTTACATTGACTTTTTGTCAGCCCAATAAAAATGTAAAGACCCTTCTTAGCTCACGGACCCATGAAATCAGACAGTGGGCAGCATCTGACCCGCTGTCCTATTTTGCTGACCCCTAGCTTAGAATGAACTGAGTTAATGGTTATCTCTCTCCACAATGTTTGCCTTCTGAAAGATTAACAGGTGTGGAGAGATTCAAAGATAAATTTTTCAGTTCTTCCTCAAAGAATAAATTTCCATTGGTAGAATTTTAAATAATTTTGCAAATGGAAGGAAAGTATAATTATGAGTAATCAGACCTTCCTGAACTCCTCAGATCTCACTGCATCAGCGCTTCATTATCTGCAGGTAAGGCTATGAGTGTTAAAGGTAGTTTTCATTACCAACTAAAACTGCCCAGGGGTGTCTGTTCACAAGCTCCCATCTCATTTATTCCTTCGTTGAATAGACTTTGGAATTTAAGATCAGTTCCTTCCAGGAATGATTTTTTGAAAGCAAGACAATTGAGGATACTGTGAACTAAATCACTACTTGTTTATAAGCCTGAGTAGTAAAATGTTTTAAATTTCAAGTAATGATTTTCCTAAAATTTGTGGCTTTAAGTGGGATAAGGAATTATTTGGGGGACCATTTTAAAAGTACAGCGTGGTACCATTTTCTCCAAATGCAAAAGTTAAAATTTTATTTGAAATTATTATAGTCCTCTTAGTGTTATTTTATAGCTATTAGTATTTATAGTGCTTTCGAATATTTTAACACAATAGAGCTTTCCAACGCTTTTTCTTTACTCACATCTCTCTTAAACAGCCAAAGCTACAGTTTAAAATTCCACCTTGGGAAGATGCTAGTCAGACTGCAATGAAAAATCAAAATGAAGCTCAATTTGAAGAAAAAGCAGTTAAGTATTTCATAGGTAGGAATGTTTAGAATATTTAAAACTGAATACAAAATATGTGTGCTTTATTTTAAGATATACAGGATAAGAGCATTCATGTATGCTTCCCAGAAGTGCAACTAAAAACTAAGTTGTTGGGGTTTTTTTTTTTCCCCTCGGTTTTCTTGGATACTAAGAATAATGCACCATTGATTATTGGAGTACACATAATGTAAGGTTAGCTTTAAATCCTTAACCACCTTTCCCTTTTTACTTGTGCTTGTCTATTAGGAAATGGAGATTAATATAGGTTTAATCTTAGTCAAACTGAATTAGAAAATAAACAAAACTAACTCATGTCAGCCAGATACATTATTTAAAACTGTCAGCGTATATCTTGATTATCCTTATCAGTAGGCTCTCTCGAGTATCGAACGATGAGAAGTAACTGGACACAGAAGCTCACAAAAGGAATATGGGAATGAGAGTGAGAGAGAGTCTCTAATTAGGTGTTTCTTGTGCTTTACTTCCTGCAAAGAATTGAGTGAATGACTCTGCTTTTAAAATAGGGTGTGGATTATTGAAATTGCTTAAAGGTAAGCAGTTTAATTCCCAGGGTTGACTGAATGTCCCTACCATTTAATGGCTCAGCTGTGTGACGTGCATGACAGTGAATAATCAAAGGCTGTGATTCAAATAGTCATGAGGAAGGAGCCGGAGACAAGGTTCTGGGGATATGTGGGTTTCCTTGTGAATGGTCTTCACCTAGAAGCCCAGGAAATACATACCCTTGAAGGAAACAGATGTCAGCCTCAGGGAGCCTCATTAGGCCAGCCATTTGGTGGCAGTCAAATGCACACCCTGAAGAAAAGGCATACCCTGTTGTTTTCTACCGATTCTGCAGGACACAAATCTCCTTTTAAGTTATGCCAGAACCGTCACTGCACTATGATTTGCATAAGAGTTCAGAGCATATTCACCTGATATATGACTAACCTCACAACTGGCGACGTGCACTTTATTTCTTAAACTGTAAATCCTTGGGGGAAAAAAAATTATGGTGTGTTGGTTTCTCGGCTGTTGGCTTTGTGCCCCTACTACTCAACTCCAGTTTCTGCATCTCTCTTGGGGGACAGTCAATCTTTGAAATTACATCGCTTGTCATTTGCATTGCTCCTAACCACCATCATAGCTTTTATATTACCTGCCAATAATTTTTAGTTGTTCTCCAGTCCAAATGTCATTCACTGAGCTCTTGTTACCTGTTCCCAGCAATTTCACTGTGGAATTGAGCCGTTCCAGGAGAAAGATAATTCTGTGTCTCCTGCTCTTCATTTGGTTTGTAGTCAGTCTTACTTATCCTGTAGGTACACACCCACGCACCACATTCCATTTGTGCTTAAAGACGATCCTTAAAGCAATTCTTCATTTTAAAGGGGGAAAAACAAAAACAAAAATGCATTTCTCTGCTTTGTGGTCTGGAATATAAAGGGTAAGTCTGAGATTTTTAGTATTTGTCTCATAAAGTTGACTGGACGTGTTTACAGGGACATTAAGCAAAACCCTTATCTAACTACTTGGGCATCATTTTCCAGCGTGAAATCTGTTGAAACAAACCATCAGAGCCCCAAGTCCGTATATTTACCTTCATCTCTCTCCTCCTCCCCACTTGCATTCCTCACCCCATGGACCCATGCACACATCCCACTGCAGTATAAATGCAATCTCAGCCTTTCCTGAACAGTGTCAAACTGAAGTACAGTGGTCAGTAATGTCCTCATGACAAACGAGACCACAAGCCAAAACGCCACCATGGGAGTCCAGCAGAAGAGAGCTGAGGTGGAACAGCTAGATGCCCCTGCTCCCCACCAGGGGAATGGCGGTAGGTGAGAGACCAGATCAGAAATGGAGAGCACACACTTTGCCTCTGTCCTTCAAGGTTGTGATGGTCTCTGCTTCTGATTTGCCACTTCCCGCATGAAAAGCAGATAAAAAGGAACATTACCGGTTACTTCTTCTAGGCAAGGATATGACGCATCCTTTTCAACTGGCTTTTCTTGAGAAGTCAAAATGTTGGGAGTGAGGTTTAGGGACAGTTTCTTAAGACAAAACCTTGAAGCCTTGCTGTGGTTTTTTTTGTCTCAGTATTTGCTTTTTTACTTTGGACCCTGAAATAGATTATTTGAAAAAGGTTCACAAGCATCTAATGAGATGTTAACAAAGATTGACTACAGGCATTTAATGATGGCTACATCAAACACTGGATAATTGGGAAATCACTGCACGTTGTCTAATTCCACCCATCCTAAAGTTTTTCAAAAGTATGGACTAACTTTGTCTGACTTTTAATGGGTAAAATGCAATTTTATGTATAGATTGTTGATTCATTTGATAGATTCAAAGCCAACGTACTCTATATTCTAAAGATTTTTTTGTATTCCCACATTGAGGATGTTGGCGATTCTTATCTCTATTTTGTTTTCATTTATTTTAAATCACTATATGAAATGCGGATCTTTTTGTGATGATTAATAAAGGTCTTTTGTTTCATTTTAATATCTTGAAGTTTAGAAAAGGACATGTTTTGAAATTATTTCTAGCTCTTTTAATTATTAAAAAAGATTGACAGTTTGTTAAATGTAATGGATTGCCACGCAGAAATGCGTAGAGGAAAAAAGGCACATATTTGCATTTCATTTTATACCCTTATATAGGAAGTAGTAGCTAAAATGTGAGTGTTGATTAAACAGAGTTAATGCTAGCAGGAAAAATGCCATGCAGTGGCCTCTCAGGGTGACGCTGAGTGGGTTTTTCTTCTGGAAGAGAAGCATTGTGCTTTTAAAATGGTGATGGGAGGGAACCCCCATTGTGAGTTTTTCTTTTTGAATATATGTCTGTCACAGAGCTTCAGTCCCAGAAAAGTTTCCAGAATTTCTATACTCTTAAATCTTCTTAAAATTGGAGGGCATAGAGACACTTGTTATATTTTTATGCCAGCATTGTGCTTTTTCATATGCTAATGGATATATTTAAAGCATTCTTGGAAAATGCTGCGTTATTTTGATAAAGTCACAGAGCTGTTCAACTATACTTAACCAAATGCAGAACAGCTCTGATTATTTAGACCTGTAAGGCTTCTAACTCATTGCTTAGATGGAATGGATGAATCAATGTGTCTAATTGATGGGCTCAGCTGAATCAAATAAACTGTTAATGATCAGGGATTTGGATACCAAAGATCCATTTAGTGCTCATTTCTTTACTTGGCCTACAAATTTTTGCCCATCTCTAATGATGCTAATGAACTTGTTTTGGTTCATTTATAAATTCCAGAGTATACCCCATTATGACCAAGTAACAAAGAAATATATACAGCTCAAGGCAGGTTACTGAGCTCATCATGAAAAGTTAAAATACGTATTTTCTTAATTAAAAAATTTTTTTCAGTTACAGTTGACATACAGTATTATATCAATTTCAGGTATACAACATAGTGATTAGTCATTCATATAATTTGCACAGTGATTCCTCTGATAAGTCTAGTATCCGTGTGATACCATCCATAGTTATTACAATATTACTGACTATATACCCTATGCTGTACTTTACATCCCCATGACTATTTTTATAGTACATATGCTATGGCGTCCCCAAAAATATAACTCTCTCCACTCGATCTGTCAAGTCCAGAATGAATTAAAACGTTTGTTGTAGCCAGCAGCATTGTTTTCATTTAAAAATTAGTATGTGATATTCGCATTGGTGGGAACTGTTAGCACGCTCCATTGTAACTCAATGACTATGCAGTGACTACACATACACTTTAAGAGTAACATTAAAATAATTGTTGCCATTTTAGGTGTTTCTTAGACTTTTCCCTCCTTAGAATCAAAGAGTAGTGGGAAAGAGACTATCCAATTGCAAAAAATAAAACCAGTAGCAATAAAACAGGTTAGTTCTCCCAAGAACTTTTTTCCTTCAAAATACTTGAAGGATACTTTTCCTTTGATTTTTGTTTAACCTTCCACCTCCAATTGTTTCTTTCCTTATTTTTGATATTATTTATCTAGAAATGTTTCATACAGGAGAAAGATTTGGTGTAATAAAATCATTTATTTGTATAATAGTCTTAGGTCTTGTTACAGGTGTTTTTATTTAGAGTAAAAGAACTTGAAGGTCTATGAGGGGGGCGGGCTTCAGAGTCTGCAATTCCCCCAACAGTATGTGCAGAATTGTGTGTGTGTTGTGCATAATGCATGTTTTCCTGGGGATAAGTTCAAGTTTCATCAGACACTCAAAGTCCATGACTACAAAAATAAGAACATTGATTGATTAAAACCACCTGAAATAGCATGATTGCAGTGAAAATGCCTTCCTTACTTCTAGAGGCTGTCTTGTCTCTCTCTGCGCCCACCTCTAATCCCCCTTTCAGTGTCCTAACAATACCTTTTTTTTTTTCAGAATCCAAGCTCAGATGGTGGGGGGGAGGTTGTGATGGGGGAGTAGGGAGTGCGTTGAACCAGAAAGATGAGCTCGAAGGTAACATCTGTTTAACTGAAGATTAAACTACTACAACAAAACACTGCAATCGCAGTTCTAGTAAGAGTGGGAGAGGTTAAGAATATAATTTATTTTGGTATAATTGTATGTTCATTCTAGGACATACACTGGCAGTTTTTCATGGGCTGTATCAATGTCCAATATTGGCTTAAGTTACCTCCATTTTAATAATAAGAACATAAAAGGAAGTATGCAGATATTTTGAGAATAAGGGTTTGCAATAGCCTAATTCTTTTATATACAGAATTATAATAACTAATCTGTCTGCCAAAAAAGATGTCAACTACAAATAACAGTTTGAATATTCTATATACATTTCTTTTGAATTATTTAAATTTAGATTGATGAACTGAATTTTTCTATTTCCTGAATTTCCTCATTTTCTGAACATGTAGATTTTTCATGGAAAGCTGTTCAGTACCATTTAGGAATGAAATAGGTTATAGGCATAAGTACATTGCATCAAAATAGATTGTTTATCAACCTTTATACTTTAACAAAATGGAGTTTTGCGGACACTTTGTGTTCATAGTCTTAAAGACTATGCACATGTCTTCGTCGGCTGGGACTGCTATTACAAATTACCATGGACTAGGTGGCTTAAGTAACAAACATTTATTCCTCACAGTTCTGGAGGCTGGAAGTCCAAGCTCAAGGTGCTGGCAGATTTGGATATTGGAGAGGGCCTCTTCCTGGCCTGTAGATGGTCATCTTCTCATATGTCCTTACATGTCAGAGAGCAGAAGAAGAAGCAAGCATTGTCCTGTCTTATAAGGGCACTAATCCCATTATGAGGGCTCTATCCTCATGATCTAATTACTTCCCGAAGGCCACATGTCCAAATGCCATCACACTAGGGGTTTCAGCACATGAAGTTTGCAAGGATACAAGCTTGTAGGCCATGACAGTACATATTTCTTTTAAAGTTCTGTAACAAATATTCAAGTAAAATCGAAAAACTAATACATAAATTTTATCAGTTCATCTTTGCCAAATCCCGAGATATGAATTAAGAGACAATTTAATTCCATTCTACTGCTTTCATATCATATAAGATTACTGATTTGAAACCATCTGTACGTATGCTTTTAAAAATATGCTAATCCTAAATAATAGGAGCCCACAAATACACGGCATGGGAACAACTTAAGGCCCAAACAGTGGCTGTGAATATTTTGAGCCTTCTAAGATGGTTCATAAAAATGTGATACTCCCAATGGCTGTTTTTTTTCTCTGTAAGGCATCTAATGAGGTTCTGTTAAGTCTGCAAAGGATGATAAAGTATTGCTGAATGGTTTTGTCCCAGATAAACTGTGAATAAGATGCCTGGTAACAACTGATCAAAGGGTACTTGAGGCATTATATGCGTTTATTATGAAGCACTAGTGGCAGTGTACAGGTCACCAGCAAAATAGCAGTTATTTCATGAAACTTGTGGGAGCGAGAGTGAGATTCTTTTGAGTATGCCAACAAAATGTATTTAACAAATTATATTGTTAAAAAACATCTGCTTTGGGCTAATTTTGCATAATTTATTCATGTAACTCATGCCCACATAGCCGAATGTTGGCAGGGTAAAAATCTTCAGCTCAGTTGTCCAGTTTGAGGGTTGGAGGTTGAGTTACAGAAGTCCTCAAAAGCAAGACCGAGTGTTGTGTTAGGTGATGCTGGGAGCATGGTGGTGAGGGCCAAGTTCTGTCTGCTCCTAAGAGCTCTGTGTCCATGGCAGTCCCGGCAGGACAGTGTGAGACCTGAGCTGAGTGACTATCTATACTATTTCCCCCTCTCCCTTTCCCTCTTGAGGACTAAGTGATTCATTTGGTTAAACGAAAAAGAAATCCAGATTTCACACAGCTCCTCCAACTGCTTAAAATGAGAGAAAAGAAAGAAAACTGGCCGTGACCGTCCTAAGAAAGAAGGCTTCCCACTTTTTAAAGTCTTCAGACTCTCCTTCTCAAGTTCAGCCCTTCTTATTTGGTAAAAACTCCCTGTCTGCAGCTGTCAGCTCTGAAAAAAGTTGGGAATGCAACCACTGGATTGAAAATGCAACTATTTTCTCAGTCATTTAACTTTTTAAGGAATATGACCCTTTTTAAAACTGAGTTCTGTATAAGTAATGAAAGACCATCTGAGTTCAGGATTGGCTGCTTGTAACATCTTTCTCATTTATTTTTCCTGCCCCGCTTTAATTAATAATTTACTTCTTAATTTTAATTGATGAAGTATTCTTATGTCTGAACTTTGCCTTCCTGTGAGATCACACTTTGTGTTGTACACCTAATTGAGAGCTGGTATTTGTGTTAAGTTCCTTTTTTATATCACTGCTATTGTCTAGTTGTGGTTCATATATTCAAATGTATTTAATATAATGTACCCTTAAATAGATAAATAACCTTACCAATGTAAAAGTGGTAAAATGTATTCCATTTAGTAATTATATTGAATTTATGTTATTTACTGTTAAATTAAACCTTGAAACCCTGACACTAGCTGAGATGAGAAAAGCCACAATGATCCTTCCATGCTAATTCTGTTGTAGAGATCATCCTAAGTAGGAGTTTTCATTTTTTACATTTAAAAATCAGTTATTGGGCCTGCCGAGTGACGTGGTGGTTAAGCGCTGGCTTGGGAAGCCAGCAGACCGGGTTCAGATCCCATATATGAGGGCCAGTGACACTGCCCTCAAAAAAAAAAAAATCAATTATTACTAATAGAGAATGCATAGAAAATCTGAAAATTAAGTAAGCTTGTCATGATTCTAATAGCTTTGTTTTTATAATTATATATTATGCTTTCTTTGCAGGACCGTGTGAATGTGTTAGAAATGGTAAGTTGGGGCATTTTCTTTCTCCTTCTATCACTATTACTGCTCTGTCCTGATGTGGATTTGGATTCCAAGAACTCCCCGAAGGAAACAGTTCCAGGAAGCATTTCTAAAACTACATCTAAGTATCAAGGGGGAAAATAAGCTAAAATGAAAGGTATGTGGATACTGAGTTTTAACATGAAAAACATTTAGATGTGCATATTTAAGTGGTCACTGCTCTTTTTAGACTGATGATGCCAAGATGTACTGATTTGCGGAAAATGTAATTAATTTAAATGTGATCAATACCCTGTATATTTGTTTCTATATTTCTCAATCGCTAAAGGATGGGTTGGTAAGAAACAGATCAGGATGCTGTATACACTTTGAAGTCAAAATATTCAATATTAGTAGTTTTTACATGGTTTTCAACTATTCAAATAACGATAAAGGCTGGTCAGTCTTTTTTTCAGTATCCTTATGTCCAGAAATCTAGTATTAAGAAGTAGTGTTTTTTAAAGTTCATGAATGTAAAGATTACATGCTTGCAATATTTATTGGGAAATGATTCATTTTAAATGATTTTAAAATAAAAAGGGGAGATAAGTTATCGTTTGACAATAAAGTAACAGTTCGATATAGTGTGGAAGTTTCACCCAATATGCCACAGTGTTTATGGAAAAGGCTTATAACATAATCCTAAATGGAAACAAATTCAAAACATAAAACCATGTGTACTTTAATAACATATAATGATAGGGATATGAAAAAAGAATAGAAGGGAGTAAGCAAAATTCATAAAAGTGACTTGTTAGACAAGAAATAGAGCTGTGATTTCATTTCTTTCTCTGTTTTTCAAGTTTTATAAAACATAGCTATATTTTATAAATAAACATTTTTATAATAAAAAACCATGTGAACGGGAAAAACAGGAAAATAAACTATGGTACCACCTTATGATGAAATATTATTGAGCCATAAAAAGTCATATTTTCAAAAAGTAAATATCGCTATGCTATTATTAGGGAGAAAAAAGTGGCGTGTATAGGTATAATGGAGAGTATGAAGCAAATATTGAATACGCATATTTTGTGTTAGAAAAGTCTTTAAGAAAACATATAAAATATTAAGAGTGGTTTGGAACTAGTAGTGATTTTTATTTTATCTTTTTTTTGTGTTTTTAATGAACAGGGGAAAAAAATAAGAAACCTTTAAACAATAACGCTAATGAAGAATAAAATATTTATTTTATTCGTGTGAGGAATGGAAAGATGCTAATGGAGCACATTTTAATCCTGTATAAACAAGTGACTTTGATTGACAGTGTTCAGACCCTAGTGGGTAAACAATCAATTCCTTAGATTTAACTGGGCCATTTGGAAAGTACACTGACCTTCTCAGTTTCAGTATGATGACATTGTAGGTGAATAAAATGTTTAGTGTTCCTCCACATATATTTTACTTAACCTTAGGGAGTGTCTTGCCAACAGGATTTGGCTTGTGAATCAAATGCTCTTTTTAAAAGTATGAACAAAAACAGAAATTTTGGGTTTGAGGACTTTTCATCATACAAAATGCCACTTATACAGCATTTCACAAATCACGTGTTTCTTGATTCCTTCACCTGTAAAAATGATTATAATGAAACCACTTTATCAAGTTGTTGTGAGAATTAAGTGGGAAAGTATATGTGAGGATATTTAGGACTAAACAAATGTTATCATTACCAATATGTGATTGCTTATTATTTCTTATTTAAACACTTATTTATACCAATATGCTATGCGAAGCTGAAAATTATGTCAATAACAACAAAAAAACTATCACATTTATTGGTATTTGTTAGTCTCTTTTATTTATATAATCTCTTTACTGAAAGCACTGAGGAGTAGAATCATAAATGCCTTATCCTAAGTGTTCCATTAGGAATAAAGGTAAAAATAAAAAGTCATCATGAGAAAAATAAAATTGATTAAATGGACAAGGTTTTTTTTTACAGTAGCAATTTTCTCAAGATGGTTTTAATTTGAGGTAATTAAGTAAAACCATAAAAATGAAAACGCTCAGTAATAATGTTAATGTTCAAATATTATGAAATCCTTTGACTTCACATGACATTATAAGGAATAGATTTAATGCACTTGGTAGACTATTCAACTGGTGAAGTATTTTATAGTTCATAAAATCAGATATGCTGAAAGCAATCTCAAGACTATTTATTATTCTCTCATAGCTCAGCACTTAAACCATAGAAAAGTGCTGGCGGTCTGCATTCAGTTGGGTTGGTGTTAAGGGCACATGAGGCAATGAGTCAGGTGTATATTATGGTGACACCAATCTGCAAAGTTTGAAACTTCAGTGTTCCATTAGGAATATTTACAATAGATTGATTTTAAAAGTTCAGTAGTTATAATACCTGAAAGTATGAAGTTTCTTTCATCATAATGGGCAATTTGATTTGGCTTATCACCCATTATCTGTATGTTTAGGTCATAATCATGTGTTCATTTTTCCTCCCCTTCCTCAATTTTTTCCTGCCCTCCTTCACTAGCAGGTAAACTTCTTGAATTAGAAATTACATGTTACTTACACATGCATCCTCAGATCTGGTAAAAAATTCCTGACACACAGTAGACAATCTGTAAGCATTTGTAGAATGAGATAATGAATGTCAAATTGAACATACATGTTGTGATAAAAAAAAACTATGGTGAATATTTAAATAAAAGAATTTATTACAGTAAAAGTCACATTAATCCCTCTCAAAATCCTCTCCCTCACTTCGAGCACACTTATCCCGTCGTTTTTTCCACTTCCTGAAAGCAGTTCTGGAAGTCCCTTTTCGTGAGTGTCTTTAGTTGTGCTGTAGTGGCTGCCTCGATGTACTGAATCGATTCAAAACGTTGACCTTTCATGAGGTCCTTTTGACTTTGGGGAAGAGCCAGAAGTCGCACCATGCTAGAATCAGTGAATAAGGTGGATAAGGACACGCTGTCATGTTTTTATTTGACAGAAACTGCCATATACCAGAAGCGATGTTGACACAGCGTTTTCATGATGGAGAATGAAGCAAAGACACTCACAAAAGAGCACTTCCAGAACTGCTTCAGAAAGTGGCAAGAATGATGGGACAAGTGTGTTGGAAGCAAGGGGGCGTATTTTGAGGGGCAATGTGTCTTTTACTGTAGTAGATTTTTGTTATTTAGTCATTCACCTTATCTTTTGATCACACCTCGTATATGACCCTCACACAAGACTGTTCTTAGGAGTATAGGTATCCGTAGTAATAGTCCAATAGTTGGGGGAAAAAAATTCCCCAGAAGCAGATTAATTTATTCCTTTTTTGCTAGCTTTTCTGATCAGTACTGACCTTTACTTGGTGTTTCACCAAAGGTCTAATGGCCTTCATTAAAGCTTAGTGTGATTTTTCATAAGGAGAAACCACTTTCAGCCAAAATATAGCAGGTTGATTCCCCAAATACATAAAGCGAAGTGATTACCTGAAAAAAAATCCTGGTTGAGAGCCCCGGTTCATGGACCATTGATAGCTCTCAGCAGTGAATATTTATTGGCTACTAAATAAGTCACTGCACTGACAAATGAAGAGGAGGAAAAAAGACAATAAATTGTGATCAGTTCTCTTAAGGGACTTACATTTTGAGAAGTTACTTACATATAAATGTAATAATTATAAGTGATATAAGATAAAAGTAGACTTTCTATTTTTATAGATAGGTAACACATTTTTAGAAGCTATTATGAAGAAAAACTAATTGTAGAATAAATTAAGACATTACAGTCTAGGTTCATCATGAAAAGTCATAGATTTTGTGGTTTGAGAACATGATTAAGTTAGTTTTAGGCGATTAGATTCATGCCTGAAATGTGAAGTAGCAGTCAGGTAGGAAGAGCCAGAGGCCTCATTCCATACTGAGGATGTCATCAAACTTCATAGGTAGTAATGAACAAATAAAAGATATATTTTTTTAAAAAGGTAAAATCATAAAATCATGATTCCCATACAAATATCAAATGAACTCATGACAGATGAATTTATTTAACTCATTAATTAATAAAGTTGAACAAGATGTTACAACTGACTTAAAGGTGCAGTCACAGAACCTTATATCTATAGGCACCAAAGAGTGCTGAAAAGAATTTGAAATAGATGCAAAACTGGCTTATTCCATAGTGGAAAAAGGAAATCAGTTGAACCTCCCCCAGACAAAGTTTATTTGCATGTCTGTGAACAGAAATCATTTGCCTTGCTCTCAGTTATCTACAACTCAGAGTTATAAACAGCTCACAGACCAGCACAGGCACAGAGGTCCCACTGAATCAGAATACCTAGAGGTTGGGCTAGGCAAAAACTGGTTTTATGGGAGACTCCCAGGAAGTTTCATTTCAAAGTCTTTCACATTTTTTCCCTTATAGGTTCATAAGAGATAGCACTTGGAGGGAGTAATAGGAGACATTTTGGAGCTCTGAAGTACAAACCAAGGAGTTTATACTTGATACTTCACATCAGAGATATGAAGTTTCTTCCTGAGTGCCAATTCCTACTCGTCCGGCCTAATAATTGAAATGTTCTGTTGGGAAGGAGCTGGCTGCTCTTCTGGAAAGAGGGCTGTGATCGCTTTGCGTTCTCTGTCATGTGCATTGTAAGGTGGGGAGGAGAAAAATGGTAGCACAGCTATTTAGCCAATAGAGAGCCCTTAATGGTTTTAAATCATGGGTTATGGCAGGCTACATGTGGTGTACAGGAACACAAATGTAGCGGTAATGCGCAGGATAGAGCGTAGTGATGCAAAACGAGTAGAAATAAGGAAAATCCAGTGGGAGGTAATACAACTTTAGGAATGTGATTGGAAAGGTAGGGATTGGGACAGTTCAGTGCCAGAAAGGCAGGGGATGCCCGTGATTGAAGAGTGGAACTTATCAAGTGGGAGGCCAAGGGAGAAGAGGAGACACAGATAGTACAGTAAGAGTCATTTAGGACGTTCAAAGGGAATGTAAGGCAGCTCAGCTTAAAGATATAAATTCAGTTTTTCACCTCTCAAACCTGCCTTCATTTCATTTCCAGTAATACCATGGTAATTTAGGTTTTCATACCTTTGTATGAGAGTTAAGTATGACTTCAGTTAACAGAGAAACCCAAAAATAATAGTAGGTTAAGTAAGATAGAAATTAATTTTTTTCTTGTGCAGCAGTACAAATATATGGTGTCTATGCTAGGTGTGTGTCAGAAACCCAGGCTTCTTTTGTCAATATGTTGCTTTCCCCTCCTGATTTAAGATACCTGTTCCACCTCCAGCCCTTATGTCTGCATTGTAACTTGATGGAAGAGAGGGAGAGCCTGTAACTTCCTTTTCATGGAAACGAGAGTTGCACATACCATTTCTGTTCATTAACATGGGCCAGAATTTAGTGACATGATAACTAGCTCTAAGATTCAAAAAGAGTACCAGATAAGCCATAGACTTTTGGAAATTTCAAAGTAAATTATTAAACAATTCAAGGTCAAAAAATAAATTATAGTGGAAATTCTAAAATATATAGAACTGAATGATAAAAATATGATGTGTTAAAATGTATGTGATACAGCCAGCAAAAGTAATATTTATGGGGAAACTTAAGGGCTTAAAAGTTTAAATTAGAAAAGAGGGATAAAAATTAATGAGCTTATCGCTCAACAAAAGAAATTAAAAGAAAGGCACAATAACCTTAAAAAGACAAAAGGAAAAGGAAGGAAGAATTGGAGAAAAGACTACAAATGAATGATTAGAAAGCAAACATGCAATAGATAAGGCCAATAAAGCAAAGTTGGTTGTTTAAAAAGAAGAATAAAAAAGGCCAATGTCCAGCATGACTGATGAAGAATAAAAAAGAGAAGGTACAATGAACAATATTATGAATGATAAAGAGTATATAACCATATCTGTTGGAGAACTTAACCACATCCAAGGGTATTGTGAATAATTTTTGCAGTTATAATTTGCGAAATAATAATTGCAGTTATATATTTGACAATTAGGAGAAATAAATAAATTCCTAGAAAAATATAATTTGCCAGAAGTAAGAAAAAAATAACATGACTAGTACCATGACTAAATTTTAGAAAATAATAAAAAGCTTCAACTTTTTTTAATCAATTAAAATTGTCTCTGGAAAGGGCCACCAAGTCCAGATAGTTGTATAGATAAGTTGTACCAAATGTTTTAGGAACAGATCATCTTAGTCTTACAAAAACCTTTCCAGAAACTAGAAAAAGGGAACAAGCTGACTCATTATGAGGTTGCATAACCTTTGAGACAAAACCAGACATATAAATTATAAATTAGGGAAAATAAGGGACTTCTCACATTAATGTGAATGCAAAAATATTACACACAAAATATTAGCAAAGTAAGTCCAGGAATGTATAAAAAGGATCGTTCATCATGAACAAATTGAGTTTATTGCAGGAATTCAGAGTTGCTTTAATATTAGAAAATCAATATAATTCACCATAGCGACAGATTAAGGAGAAATAAATTTAATAAGATCTCATTATATGAATAAAAAGCATTTATTCTTCTGATATCATTATTCACCATCATTATCTTTTTAACAGACTAAAAGTAGAAGGGAACTTCCTTTAATCTGATAAGGGTCTTGTGAAAAAATAAATGGTAAACATGACCTTAGCATTTGAAAACCCTCCTTTCAGACCAGGAACTAGTAAAGGATGCCCCATTCCATAACTTCTGTTAGCCAGAGTGCAAAACTATCACTATTTTCAAATAATGTTATTGTCTATATTAAAAGCTCTAGGAGGGGTGGTGACTGATTAGCTCGGTTGGTTAGAGTGTGGTGCTGATAACACCAAGGTTGCCGGTTTGATCCCTGCTTGGGCCACTGTGAGCTTCGCCCACCCTAAGAGTCCACTATGCCATTATGGCATGAAAGCATTGTATAACCAATAACCATGGCTGTTCCCCAATAAAATTCTTAAAAATAATAAAAATAAAGGAAAAAACAACAACAAAAAGTAGGATTTTAGAATTAAAGTATGAAAAATAAAGAGACCTTAACAAGTTTGATAAAAAACCAGTATGTGAAAGTCCATTTTACTTCTTACACCAGCGCTAGCACTGAGAAAATCTAATTAAAAGTGCATCAATACAAAAGTAACAAGAAAGTACAAAGTACATAGGAAAAAAATCTAACAAAAATAAATGCAAGGCCTTTGTAGTGAAGACACACTATAAAAACCAAGGCACTTCTGAATAAGAACAAGGTGGGGGAATTTTGCTAACGTATCTTAAACCTTATTAAAGCTATGAAAATTAAGATAGTGTATTCTTGGCATAGGACTATATAACTAAGTAAATAGAAAATCTAGAAACAGAAATATATATACATGGAAACTTGATGTGTGATACAACTAGCATCACCTATCGGTAGTAAGAATGGATTTTTCTTTGTTTTTTTAATTGAAGTTTATCGGGGTGACAGTGGTTAGTAAAGTTACATAGGTTTCAAGTGTACAATTCTGTCATACATCATCTATTATCACATTGTATGTTCACCACCCAGAGTCAGTTTTTCAAAAATGAACAAAAGCCTAAATGTGAATGGCAAAACCATAAAACTTGAAAAGAAAGTATAGTTTAATATCTTCATGACCTTGGGACTTTGGAGGATTTGGGAGTGGAAAAGACACTGAAAACAGATCATAAAGAAAATGATTGATGTGACCATTAAAATTAAGAACTGTAAATCAAAAGGCAGTATAAAAAAACGAAAAGAAAAGCCACACTTAGAATGTCTATTTGTAGCAGAAGATATAAGTGACTAGTAGTTTGTATCCAAATAAGTTTTTATTTAAAACCTGACTGCCAACAAAGTCGTTAGAAGCAGTTAAACAACCCAGATTTCCAAAAGGATGGGAGGGAGGGAGGGAGAGAGGGAAGAAGAGAAGAAAAAAAGGATATGGGCAAGCATTTCAATTAAAGAAGCAACAGCATGTGAGAATATATTCAGCTTCACTACTAATCAGGAAAATGCTGATTAAAACCACAAAGAACTGTCATTTTCTTTAATCTGTACATACATATTTTATGTACTCTTGTATCTGACACATTTCACACACAAAAAAAATAATTGAGGAAAATTGAAACATGTTAGCAGAACTTAAAATTTTTACAGCAAAAAAATGAATGCTGTCCCTGAGGGTAATGTTTAGAGACTGCGAGTGAGTTAGGGCATGGTCCTCAGACTGCAGTAGCGTGCTGCCCAGAGTATGCACTGGCGCTCCAAGTGGAATTCAGACACAAATAGTTTCAAGAGAATCAGTTTGTATATCCTGGGCTTACATGCACTTTCTCCAAAAATGGCCGTGCTTGAAGAGGCCATGTTACTTTTCATAATAGGCTCCCACTTTACTAAAGAAAGGCCTACTTCTCACGTGGCCTGGGTTCTATAATGGCAAATTCCCCCCAGGCACTTTGGGGTGCCAAATAAGGGCATTTAGAATTTTGGTGCTTTCGTGTCCTCCTTTAGTCAAGTAATTAAGGTAAGACTTCTTGTTTTTAATCGCACATAAATTTTTGATTAGAACACAGAGTGTATAGGTAATACTGGGTGTTGGGAATGGGGTGTTCTGAAGTTGACATATATGTTATTAATTGGTGTTGAGGAGTAATAAAGACAATTTTGTTTAATGATCAAACCTCTTCTGCCACCCTGTTATAATCAGCGAACACTTAGCTCCAGAAAATAAAACTAAGAAGTATTGAGGAGAACTAATTAAAAGCATCAGTGTTTTATCATCACCCAGGTGACAAATACTGGCCTGGCCTCATGCCTTATTTATTTATCTGTCTTAGAATTATAATTCAAGTAAGACGGTTGTCGCAAGGACACATCAACACATTTCATAGAAGTGAAAAATGAAGTCAGACTTTTTCTCTGCCAGAAAGCAAGCCTGATTTGGCTGGTTGATTGGACAATGAAGATCTGTAGCCCTAAAGCTTTGTTTAAAATATATTTAATAAGATAAAATAAATTTTAGATATTAAAATTAAGATATTAAAAATTTTATATTGATAGAATGGTATTAAAATTAACACGATTTTTATTTTTCTTAATCCGTTTTGTATGTTGAATTCAATGAAATGCCTCTAGGTAAAAGAAGAACAGTTATAGTCATTTGACAGGTCTTGTAAAGAAAGCCTTTTTGGTATACTTTCCAGAAACAGAAAATGAATGACTGTAATAACTACATTGGCAAGTCAAGTGGTTTCTAATTCTTTGCTTTCAACAAAATTGAAGGGAGGACCTAATCGAGCTGATAGATCATTAAAATTAATTTTTGATGACAGATCACTATGCAATCTTTGCAGTAAAACTAGAAAGGCATTGAGAAATTGAGTGACATCATTATAACAAAACTATTTTCATTCTCATGTATGTTTTTATGGGAACAAGATATCTCAGTGATTAAATCTATAGAAACAAAAAATAGAAATTAAATGGAACCCTGTCTTATTAAAAATAAAATGAGCATTTGCCCATGATATTTGAGCTAATTGAGTACAGGAAAAGAGGAAGCTATATCTATCCCATTAAGATATATACTTTTAGAAGATTTGGTCTCTTTTAAAAAAATATTTTTCTCAAAAATTTTATATACTTAATATTAATTATAATGATAATTCAATCCACAAAAAATATTTAACCCTTAGAGCATTATTGTTAGAGGGAGTTTTAAAAATCAGCTTTTCTCCATGTATGTATGTTTTTTTCGTTTCACCGAGAAGGATGATGTACAATCAAAAGACTTGCAAGCATAAGACTTATAAGCTTAAATATATTCTCTAATAGGATAAAAATCTGTGAGGGTAAAAGGTTAGAAATAAATTCTAAGGGAAAAGGAACAATATAAAATTTCTCTTTTAAAGAGCATCTTATTTAGTTATTTTGTAAATGGGTAAATTGTGGTCACAAATTACTAAAGTATTGGGTTGTCGGAAAAATCATGAGGCATTTTTGCAACGAAAAACTTAGAAAAAAATATGTCATGACTTTTCCAACAACACAATATTTAAAGTTCACTGGGGAAGTTTATATGAGTAATATAATAGTTTTATTGAAAAATGTCAATATTTACAAGATTCCAGAAATTTCATCCTTTGCAACTACCAGAATTTATGATGAAAACATTTAGACAACTTAAAAATGGGAGGGGTCAAAAGGATGATATATAGTTTTAAAAATTATTTAGGGAATATTTACTCAGAATTTTGAAAACCGCAGACTTAGAATAAATGGATATTTATGTATTTGCAACTTGTCAGTTTTTAATCAGCTTCACAAAACAAAGTTACTGAAAACAATCTAATCTCCCTTATTTTCGATGTATACTTACAGAGATAATATTACTTATGGGATAAATGCCAACCTGTTGCTTTATGGAGAAAAGCATACATAAATTTGCCTGGATTGTGAAAAATTACAAAACACTGGAAAACTCTTAGAAGTATGATGTTTTAGTTTTTCCAACTTGTTAGTCTTTGGCATATCTCTGAAGGGTTCATCCAGCTAATATTAATGGTAACAGTTTTGAACTATGCACCTGAGATCCTGGTTTCTAGGAGGACACTAAGTAATGCTATATACTCTTACTTAACACGTCTGCCATCAGGACAGACAGTGGCTGTTGGAGTTTCTTTTTAATTTGCTTTCCTTCCCACCTTGGATCTAGCTACTAAGCGTGTGCTTCATCCTGCTACATGTGCACTCTACTCTACAGGCACCTAAGTTATTGGGGAAGGCCCATTATTCTTGGTTAGGACACCAAATTCTGCATCAGGGCACTTAGGAACACGTGGACCCAATAGAGTTAATGTCCGTACTACACTGTCCTGCTTAAGCTCAGGAAATAACTGACTCAAGTATGTAAGTCTGGCCAAATAACTGAGCATTATTTGCCATGCCTCTTCTAAGTAGTTGTAAGAAGCTTGAAGCTAAGTAAAATTTGCCTTTATCTGTTTATAAAGCCAGAACTGGCTGTTTCAAAACCCAAGATTGAGTTAGGTTCATTTTTGGCTTTGCCAAGGCTACGAGCCTCTCATTGAGGTTGCCTGAAAGGTTCAGTCACATTGGCTTCGCTCCAAATAAAACGCAGTGTGCTCTGTACGGTTTTGACCCAGAATCAGGTGAATCTCAGCAGTTTTGGCTGAGCTACATTGTAAAATTTTGGATCTGTTCAAACTTGACACTTCCTGGGAACCCATTCAAACTGAAACCGGAAAAAGGTTTTGCACAAACCCCGTCCTGCCCATTCTGCCAAGTTTCCCACTGCTCTAATGTTAGTCTACCTTCTGTATATTCCGATCGAGGGCAAACGGAAATATCCTCATGAATCTCTCATGAGGGACCTTGGTGCAACAATCTAGACATTCTCCTTTCGCTACCTTGTCCCAAAACACAGAGCCTGTATTCTGCATCAGTCAGTATGAAAATATGTATGTTTTCCAATAACGGGGTCATCTTCCAAGGGTTAAACTTCTAAAGCATGACTCTGCTTATTGTCAAATGAAGAAAAAGATACCTAAAACAAGTTGGCTCTTTATTCAGAGTTGCAACCTTGCGGCAAAAGGTGATGACCAATTAAAAAAATGTAAGACCTACTTCAGCCTGCAGAAATGGTTTCTTACAGCCCTGTCAATTTTTTCATAAACTCGGTGACACAGGGAAAGTAGCACTGAGAAGTGACATAATGAATGCAGCTTCCCCGGAGGATAGATTATCACCGAATTGCTGTGAGTGGAGGTCAGACTGACAGCTTCAGATCTGATGCAGATAAGCAGCCACACGTCCTGTCTAACTGCCTTGCTTGATAATGTGCCGTCTAGTCCTGTTCTAAACACTACCACAACCCTAGTGCCTTCTCTGAGTAAAAAGCCCCAGCTGTATATGGTGAAGGTAATGTGAGTGTACATCACAAAACACAATGAAAGCACCTTTCTGAAAAATGTAGTACACAATGGATTCTGTTCTCTTTCAAAGAGCCTATCTGGGTACAATCTCAGAGTAATCGTGTATTAAGTTGTTTTTTAAGATCTTAGTTTAATAGGAAGCAAAATGTTAGTATTATACCCTTAATATATATTTAGTTGGTGGGAGTAGTGTATGTTGCACACATTTTTGAAGTAGGCTTTAGATAAAAAGCTGATTAGGGGAACTTTTATTTTGTCCATTTAATTTGAACCAATTATGTACAAGTCTCAGCTGAAAATTGTTATATGCCTAATTTCAAAAGATGGTGATATGGTTAAAAAAAAAAATAGTACCTGTCTAAAAGTCTGAAAAGCTGTGTTCTGGTCCTGTCTCCACCACTCAGGCATATGACCCCGGCAAGTTGTTCAAACTCTTGACATTTTCATTTTCTTATTTTAAAAATGATTTTGAGCTAAACGAGGTGATATTTAAAAGGCCCTGTCTCTGAGAGGCTATAGTCTAAGAGGAATTAAAAATCTGATCTTCACGAAGTTTCCAACCTGCCAATAGTTGCTATCAAACAGTTTAACCTGATTTAATCCTATAATATTATGTAACAGATACTTGTTGAATCTCCACCATGTCTCAATAGTATCCCAGAGCATACAGCACACTAGGCCCGCACAGCCATGGATCTCACATTTTACATGTTACAGTTTGAAGGAGCCTTAGAGATCCTTGTCAAAATCCCTCATCCTACAGAAGAGAAGTCTGGAGGCCAGAGGAGTTTCTGAATTGCAAAGTGTGGCAAAACTTGGGCTAGAATATAAGTGTCCTCATTAGTAACACAGTGTTCTTTCCACTCCATATATTCCACGTGTGACTGGCAGGAATAATGAAGAAATGGGCAAGAAATGCTTTACAAGTGTTTAGTGAATGGTACTAAGTGAAGAGAAAGAAAATTAACAACTAGATCCCATGTGTACCTCGAACGGGACAAGAAAGAGACTCATAAATAGGGCACTGATATCCTTGGACCCTATTTGGAATTGTCAGAATATGCCCTCAACTTTTGGTAAATGGTTTCATAAAGCAATTTTGATCTAGTTTTCTTCCTTTTTAATGTGAAGAAAAGAGTTGGCATGCCCCTAGGTTGCATTACTAGCTCTGCCTTTAGTCTGCTCAGTGATATTATATGCCTGTCGATCTTTATTTTATGCGTCAGCATACCGGCTCTAATTCCACTGCCACGAATATTTATAAAGTTTGTTTAGGGCTTTTAATAAACTTTGATCTCAGATGAAAGGCTAGAGAGAATATAAATTGTCACTGTTAGCACTATTAATATAAATGTCCAAAGTAGTCTTATGTTAATTATTTAACATTAGTGAATGATTTCAACCTATCATTTGCCCCCAATTACCTTATATTTAAACATCAAAGAGTAAAAGGCCAAGCCATCCAAATAGCCCTTTCCTCATTGTTCTCTGTAGCAGTGTCTGTTCTTAGTGATTTTGCAGATCTGGTGTTCCATAGATGGCTTCCTGGAGCTTCTTCAATATTTTTCTCTATTAGCATCTCTCTCCCTGTATTCTTTATTCCTGTCATTTCTAAACTCAGAACTTGTTTTGCTCTGTAATACCCCAAAGCTCCTCATTAGACGTTAGTTTTTCCTTGAGGAAAAGTGGATTTGTTCCCAGATGTGTCAGAGTCAAATGAGAGGGGCAGACAAAGGCCAGGCCAGGCAATCCCCACATTTCCTAGAGAATGATCGGGATTTGTTTCTGGGGCCTGAGCCGACCTGGTTAGGAGCCCTGGCTCTTTCACACAGGCAGCTCACTTAACCTCTCTGAGCCTAAATCCTGTTACCTATGATTTGGGCCCCGGGCTTGTTTGTCCTGCTTGTCTCATAGGCTTGCTGAAGAGATCAAACAAGATAATGGATGCTAAAGTCTTTTTCTACTTTTTTAAAACATTCCTCCCTTTTGTGTGCATTATCCTCAGCAGTCACAAGAGCAGTGTGTGGACTGGGAAGCTCATCTCACTCAGGGCATTTGAACTGGGGTTCTTGTTTTGCCACACCGGTCATGTGACTTGGCACTATTATATGATACCAAATGTTCCTCCAACATTCAATTCAGTTGTTTCAAATGTAGGCTCAGAAATTTAGATTCACAGTTCTTATTTAATAATCCAGATAATTTGGGCTGGCCGAGTGGCTCAGTAGTTAAGAACTGGCTTGGGATGCCAGCGGCCCTGGTTCGGATCCCACATATGAGGGCCAGTGACAGCCCTCTAAAAAGAAAAATAAATAAATAAATAACATAAATAATTTTAGTTCAACACCCACCTACCCCCAGATTCAGTTGTTCTAGCAGAGTCCCGGTATCTCTCAAAGCTTCTGAGGCGATTCTACAGGGAAACCAAGGCTGAGAATCACTGATCTGGGCCATCGTTGGTGCGCCCTTGAAGACCGTCCATCCCCTAGAGCCTGGTGTGACTTGGCCTTCGTCTCTGTTGGGTTTAGTTCTGTTTGTTTCCGCTGAATTAACTCCATGTCTTTTCAACTGATACCATCAAGTGTTCTGTCTCCAGTATTTCTTTTTTCTCATCTATCGAAACAGCAGTTCTAAGTTTCTGTCTCAAACATTTTCCTTTATGTTCTAAGAATCTAGGATGCTTAATTTTAGCATCTTACTAAAATTTAAATTTGTCAGACCTAACTTCAAGGGCAAATTGTCCAGTCATGAATTCACCAAATCACCAATTCTCTGATTATAACGAACTGACCAATTTACAGTGTCTTTGGAAACTATATGAAGAGTTACAAAACAAATAAGTTGTTTTGTACATCAGTTCTGTATTGGATAAATTGGCCATTGAGTCAGTTTGCTTTTGGCATATTGACAAAGGTTATGTAAACTACCTGCCTCCCACATCTCTCTTTTTTCATTTCTCCTCTTCCTACTTTTGTGTTCATCCCCTCCGGAGTATTACACTCATTACCTTTTACCCCTTTCTCCCGTCAACGTATGACAACCTACTACTCCATGCAAAGGGCTGTATGTGACGCGCATGAACTCTGGGAGTTCATATCAGACCCCACAGAAGTGGCTTCTGCATGAACTCTGGGAGTTCATATCAGACCCCACAGAAATGGCTTAGAAAGGCTCACAGGAAGGAGAGCTGGCACTAAAGGGATGAAGAGGATTCTGAGTGGCAATGATAAATAGAGCTTTTCAGGATGTTTTAATCCTCATTATACCATCAGGTCAATTGGTCCCAGTCTTGGTTTTTTAATTTCTTTGGTAAGGATTAGTTTTGTTTTGTTTTGTTACTTTTATTCTCTCTCTTTTTTTAAATCTTCCAAAGAACAAAGAGAAATTTTCCACATTTTAAAAATTCAAAACAACTCATTCTGTCTTGCAAATACCATATGAGTCTATCAAAACCTGTTATAAATCTAAGATACATAACGGGTCTTGATGATCTTATTGTCTTGAAACATTTATCTATTCCATTATTCTAGAAATTATTTTATTGGTAACCATCAATTGTTCTGAACTATGCTAGAAAAGACTAAAATAATGTGAAAATAGAGGAATAATGGAATCACATAGAGGAATATTGCAATGAATGAACTAAATCATCACTATTACACCATTATTTCAATTTTCCTATTGTGTCATCCGAAGTATAATATATCAAGAACTGAAGAGTCTGAGATTTTACCCCCCTTACAAGTTACCAAGTTGGCCTGCCACACTGTCACAAATGCTGGAAGGAGGCACAGGACAAGGACCTTTATTACTCATGGCACAGCTGGCCTGGGGGCTCCATGTTAACACTGGTTCCCTTTGCCTCCCAGGTGCCATGAGGGCCAAGGAGGAATGGGTTCAGGCAGGTGCTGCACATGCAGCAGGTTTGTTATAGCTGAGGACCCCTGAGCTTATGTAGCCCCCAGCCTTACAAAGCAAGGTACAAGAAACCCTACCCTGCCTTAGCCCCAGAGTGTGATGCTATCTCTATTTTCTAAGTCTGTTCACTCTGCAGACATCCTAAAACAGCTATTCTGGGACAAAAGCTATCACAAGATATGTAACAATGCCATGAAGTCCCTTCCAACAAAATACTGTACTATCTTTTAAGAAGAACTTTTGTAATCTTTTTTGATATTATTATTACATTTATTGAACACAGGTTGAGAATTCAGAATTTCTCATTTTCTCCCATAATGACAAAGAGAAGGAAACTGGCAGAGAAAGGCATTTCACAGTTATTACCTGAATCCAAAGATGAATATAAAGAGACAGACAGTGACCCTCTAGACACTGATGATGATGATGATGAAACTGATTGTATAAGCAAAAAACGAGATGATGAGTCTTCAGATGATACTATCCTAGATGAATTTTTGCAAACTCAAGAGCGAATGAATGAACACTATATTTCTGAGGACTAAAGGAAATACAGTGTTCTCATTCAGTTAGTTTTGCAGCAAGAAAGACAATATCGTGCAATATTTTGCGACAAGAACCTGACCAACCCATTTTGATAAGAGTGTGTGGCAGAAGTCTTTCATTTTGCGGGATTTTTAGGTACCAAAATTAAGTGAGCAAATGGTGAAAGCAGAGTATATGAAAATGTGATTGGAAGGAAAAGATGATATAGAAATGGAAATTTTCCTTTGACCCTTCTAATTGATGTTCATAAATCTAAAAAATGAAAAAAAAAATTGGAATTATGTGGCAAAAAGATGGCCTTATCAATTAAAAAAAATAGGAGCTGTCACATTTTTAGATGTATTGTGTTTTGAAGATGCAAGTGCAAGAATGAGCCAGAAGTAATGAACTCATTAGAAATACATTTGAAATCCAGAATCAGTATTTATGAGGTAAATATTTTCCAGATTGTGAATGACAGTTATTCAGCAGTCCACTACATTCATACTTTCAAAAACAAGAGGATATGTAATACACTTAAATTCTTGCTAAAATTTCTAATAGTTATATTTACTCTTTTTTTTCTCTAAATTATTTACCAGTAACTAAAATATTTTTTTAAATTCCATCCGTTGGATGTGAATAATACATAGTGATGACTAATCACCTTGATTTTCTAAAGATTAAACAAAAGTACATTGTTGTCTTCCAGAACATGGAGCAAACTGCCATTTTGTGTTCATCTTTTTGTTTGTTTTTACAAACAAATCTGTGGTTGCCACACTGTGCAAATTACAATTGACTTCAAGTGATATTACAGTAAATATAGACCCAACTTTCACTATCAATAGACATCTTGTTTTTCATCTCCAGCAAGTTCCTTTAAAATGCAGAATTTTCTCTAACTTTATGAGGGAGAGTGTAATATGTACCTATGTTTGCACCTTCTTACAAATAATATAGAATAAAGCTCTCACCTTTTGTCTCCAACTGAAGTGGAGGGAGCAGGGAAAACAATATAAAATACTTCAGTTTTAGTCTTCCTAAATGGTACTTCTCATGGGTATTGTGTCCTCGAATATCTCAAGAAAATGTGGGGACCTTTCTCACATAATTTAGTCTTGCTGTTGCCACTTCATTGTTCATTTGGGGTGTTTCCCAGGATTCTTGATACCCATATTCACTTGACCTCATATGGGATTATTCCTAAATCAAATGTAAATTATCTGAGCTTTCACATCAGCAGATTTTAAAAATATCATTGCATGTATATAGTTACTGGATGACTGAGAAGCAATTGTATCACCAAACTCAGTAAAATTTGTGGAGTACCCATTATGTGTTAACACCATATATTCAAAGAACAGCAAGGTATAGTCCCTATGCTTAAAATTCTCCAATTAAATGGGGGAAAAGGCAGTTAATGAAAAAATTACAACAAAATATACATATTTCTTGCTGTTGCCCTGATAAGTTATTTTCACTCAGGAACCAAAGGAACATGCTTGAGCTAACCTGGTCAGCGTTAGCACAATGAAGTCTGACATAGTGATATTGTAGTTTGATTTTCACCTATCAGGTGTTTAGTAAGTGCCTGTTGGATGAAGAAAGAACTGAATGTCCTATCCAATTTCTGTGTAATAAATGCTGTGGAGTCCTGCCTAATTTGCAGAATATTGCATGTTTTCTAGTTTTCATAACATACATTAAATGTCCAAAGTCATGTGGTTTGGGCTGCTTCTTTTTTTAATGTATCTAGTAAAGACTGCAGGACTTGTTCATTTCAGTTGAGTATGTTAAAATGAACTGGTGTGGGGAGGGGGAGCCTAAATTCAAAATTTCAAGTTGTTTTGGCAAGACCGGCTCCTTTTCATATAACCACCAGGCCACAGAGCTCCATTCTTGTCCAGTAGAATGAATGCATGGCTTTCATTTAGCAAAAATAAAACAAAAAAAACAACAAAAAAAACCCAACACTTCCTAGCAATTGAAGTTTCAGGAAAACAATTGGTTGTGGCAAATGACAGATGAAGTTGCTCACCAAATAATGTTGTCAGCCTTTCTGTACCCACTGGCTTTTATGGCTTATCTTTCTCAGCCAATGGCTAGAAATTAAGAAACTGGATGACACTGTTTAAAAATATATACTTTTCCTCACATATACTAGTATGTCCCCTCTCATCCTTTTATTCAGCCATTCAGGACATACGTTCACAGAGTGTTTCCAACATCCTTAGAATTCACCTGAAGCGAGCTGTCTATCAAAATGTATTGCACTCACTTCAAATTATTGGTCCTTTGAACTGAGTATGTCCTGGCAGTTGGGATTCCTTAACAGATAGTTCAGTTGAATTTTTGATGCCTTTAAAATATTTTAGATAGCCACTGGTTTGGCAGCAGTCGGCCAGGGGAATGCTTTGTACAAGATCCAAACGAGTGTTTGTAAGTGTTCAAAAAAGGATTAATTATGAAAGCAAATTTTAAAAGTAGAGGCAGAGTTGATCTCGGTTATTTTTGAATTAAGCCTCAAAGCCACAATGATAAAAATAAAATACCTTGCCTGATTTCTATTTAGATCTGATCTGCCTGTCACCAGAAATTCATCCATATAGGGGGATTAACTGTTCACATGCTATTTCAACATCTAAGTGCTGTGTGCGGAGTAATGGAAAATGATTAATTTGTTCTGTCATTCTCTCTGCACACACAGGACATCTCTTAAAAAGAAAATAACCCTTTATTTTGAGAACAGAGAAGATTAATTATGCTTACCTCACCAAGGTGCTTTTAAGTAAATGAGCCTGGACCCTACCTCAGCCAGAACAATTCTCATTCCTTATCAGTGCTCCATCTCAGGTCCCTGTGATCCATGTTAAATATGGAAGAGGCAAATGTGATTGCCTACTTTAGCATGTCCTGATGCCTTGGGGTCAGGGCTTTGCAATATATGGGAAATGATTAGATTTTCTCAGTACCTGTCCTATATCTGGTGTCCCACACCCCCACCATTCCTTAGTGGCCAGCTTGAAACATGTGTCTGAGATCAGTAAATCCAGAAAGCATAGTTTCTTTACCTTCCACTTTAGCAAAAATGGCTGAACCCAGCCTCTTCCAGGAAACCCTTGCTTATACTGTATTCCTATTATCAACATTCAGTCACATTTTTGGGGACAAATATTTTTAAATTTCTGTTTTCTGTGAATACATTTTATTTTCAATTTTAAGAAATAAAATGATTTCACAGAAATTGCATTATGGATCTCAAGACCCTCCTCTTTGTAGACAGGTTGTAAGGGTCCAACTCATTGTTCAGCATACAGAGAACACTAAACTAGTCCTTATTTGTCTTCATATATTACTTTTCCTTTATGTTAGGAAGTGACAAGAAAAATGTTTAAAGAGGGAATCTCAAGTGTCACATAGGGAAGAGATACATATTTTTATTCCCTCTGTCTTCCTTTTTCCATCAACTCATCCTTCTATTATTGGCGTCGGGGAGGGGACTCTCCAAATTAAGCTACCAATAAGGTCATGAGTGGAGTGAACTATAATTTGATTGGGTCTAAAATTAAAGCAATAATCTGCAACTGCAGATCCTGTGGATTTCATATAGTTCTTCACTTTAAAAATGGTGAACGACAGTTAGAAAATACCTAGAAAGTCTTCTTTATCCAAGTTTACCCATGAAGATGGGCTATCTGTTCTCAAATTTTATTAATTTGTGCTGCTAAAGGAGATCTACGCCTCCTTTGACTAGAGTGTTGTTATGTAAAGGCAAATAGAATTTGTTGTTGACAAAAATTCTTCTGCATTTTAGCTCAGCTATAGCCACTGATGTCATACGGCCACATTAACTGGTGTTTTTATTTAACGAGCCATGGGCACCCTTTTACCCAAGGCGCACGTAAACACTTCTAAGTGGGTGTCCATTTTTTATACCTCTCTTAAAATGCACAATCTAGAAATAGAAGATTTTTCTGATATTCCAAGAAATCCACACAACTTTTGAGCACGGGGCTCTTTGAAGGATGTGCAGCAACAAAGTGACTTTGCCGGCCTGTTCTCTGCTACTGTTCAGCTTGGTTCCAGCCAAGCGTCTTATACAGTTTGGATGAAAAGAGAGCCCTTTTAAGCCAATACAGCTGTGCTGGATGGAGTCACCACAAGTGAAAAGTCAGACAGTCTATCCTTTTTATGATCTCACCCTTCCTCTCCTTGAAACTTGTTTACTCAGGTCCTTTTACCATCTTTCAGCCATTTGTCAAGAAACTTTTGCAGTGGGTCTCTTTCCAAATGAAATAGCATTGCATTTTTGAACCCAAATAAACTGCTTCATAACCTTGTTTATTTAATATCTGTGTGGTGCCAGAAAATGTACGCACTTATTTTAAAATAAAAATATAGACAGCATCTCCTTTAATTTATTGTGTAAACCTCAAAACATAATTTCAGTAGTGCTATAAGAAAGTGATGGTGGTTATATGTTAATAAGAAAATAAACACGTGTATTTTTACAAAAAGAAGCATATTTCCTAAAATATACCTATGGCTAAATCTGATGAAGCTTTCTCTGCAGGAAACAGGAATCGAAGAATTTCAATGAAACCCCTTTCTAATTCCTAATTGCTGCTGTTTATGTTGTCATATTTTATTATTCAGCTTCCCTGTCATCTGAAATAGAGGAACGACTGAAAAAAAACAACACACTGTGGACCCTTACAAACTGCTCAGCTTCATCCAGTTTGGTGTGTGTTGAAGATTGTGGAATAATAGTAAAATTGCCAGATTATTCCTTGCCCTTTTCAACAGATATCTAAACACACCTGTAGGTGCAAAAGCCACAGCGGCTAGTAGACAGAATTTCTGAATTTCAGTGTTGTTTCTACCACTTGATCTTGCCCGTACTCTAGAGAAAATAAATGCAACAGCAAACTTTTGCTTCTGGGTTTTTAATAAAGAGGCCAAGATTCCATGGGTTGATTAGAGCACGATAACTCTGCCTTTGTCTTGATTCAGCCAAAATGTATAAGCACCCCTTGTAGCCCAATCGTGTGCTAAATATTATGAAAAAAGAAAAAGTGTTGCGTGAGTATCATAAAACTCAACCTCACACTGAACTTTCCAACCCCGTCTGTCTGTGCATATGCTTGGATTCGTGGTTTTGAGTACAGATTCTTCAGCGCGGGCAACATGAAATTCTTCCTGAGTTCATCTTAAAACTTCGAGAGAAATAAGTCCATCAAGGACGTACCTCCAAAATCCTAGCTAAGAGTTGATACCTAGAGAGGGATTAGGAATTATATAAAACACTGGCTGTTACAGCTTCTAGTTGCTCTCCTTTTTAGCTGGGGATTTACCACAAAAATAGGTATAATATATAGTAAAACAGCAACATCTACATCCAGACAGCTTGGATTCATATCAGTTTTGCCAACACATGACTATGAAGGTTATTCAGTAGCTTCATCTCTACAATGGGGATAACAATAGTATCTGCATATGAAGGTGTGAGGATTAAGAAGTATATTCAAAATTGAATTATATTTTCATGTCTTAGTTTTCTGTTATGCTACTAAACAGGATTAAGAGTGAGTAACGGATCACTTGCTTTGCCACTGCTCCCAGTCCAGTGGAAGTCCAGCTCCTTAAGCCTCTCAGATAAACCATTAGACTCAATCTATCAGTCCTTTATCAAGTAGTCTTAACTATAAATTTTTCTTGGTTTTCAAATTTCATGCAGAATTTAGGATCTTGTAACATTTTCAAAAGAGAAACAGTCTTTAACCCCCTTGGTGAATGTGTTATTTAAGTCTTCTAGAAAATTTATTTAAGAAAATTAAAGACAAGCTAAGCACCTATCATTTGCTGGTGCCATTACTGAATAAACTTGATAAATTGTTCCCTTAATTCTAACAGTGGGGACATGTCTATGCCCTTTAAAGCATTAGACTATGTGAGGCAGACGTAATCAACCAACCTGAAAAATGAAAAGTTTCCCTGACTCTGGACAAGGTATTTTGCCCTAGAAACTAATATGCTATAGACCTTCATGGCATCTCTAAAATCCAACAAGTTTCTTATTTGGAATTATCATCTGCTACTGGTTCTTGTCTGTCTGGCATTGTTAGCTTTTGGGGAAAAGTGAACTTGAAATGATACGTAATGTGACAAGACTCTAACCACAGAACCCCAGCTAATTTCCCAGTAAAACAAATAGATAAAACCAAGAAACAGTTTTAATGTAAATGTGCATGCTATTAAGTCTATATGCCAGAGAGAAATAAGGACAGTTAGAAAATAAATGTACTCCCCAATGTCACTTAATCATGAAATTACGAGACCTAAGATGCCTGTAGGCCCAGATTCATTGTCTTCATTACTTTACATCTTATCGCTGCACACACCCTCAAAATCTCAGCATCTGTACATGTAATTTCCTTAAAATCAATGCAATTAACTTTTTCTTGGTATAATTCTTACATCTTTTGCTTTTGCATATTTCTCTTACCACTTCCTTAGTAACTTAAAAGCTCCTGAAGAACAGGAAGTATGTTGTCTGTTGTGTGAATCTCTCTAGATCTAGATACACATTTGATGCTAGTTGATTGACTAGACTCTGAGGGTGAAGAGAAAGCCATGTGTACCAGAAAGAATTGCTGATATGGAGGGAGATATGTAGAAACAACACATAAATGGATATAAAAGAACACAACTAAAATAGATGATGAGAAAGTATAAAGATGTTAATGAAGATATGGGGAATGAAGGAGGGGAGTGAAAAAATAACTGCATTTAAGAAGAAGGGGCCAAGGAGTTTTTTTAAGGTTCAATCAAAAAAGGTAACTATTTGATTATGCATACAAATACATAATCTTATAGTCAAAATAAACTAGTATGTGAAAACATGCTAGAAAAAAATGTTGATTGAAAATTTTAAGCAAAATTATTTGCGTAACATTGGATTTTCCAGTAAGGAAAGAGATCATTTGCTTATTTTAATAACAAAATAAGTTTAACATATTTAACCCAGGTGCAGAGGGTCACTTCTGAATGTGAAATGTTATGAAATAAAAAAGGGAAATAAAATTTAAAATTACAAGTCTATGGGAACCATTGTTTATGAAATTAAAAAAAATGTTTATTAAATTTATTGGGATGACATCGGTTAGTAAATTTGTATAGGTTTATTATATAGAATTCTATAATACATCATTTATATATCACATTGTGTGTTCACCACCCAGAGTCAGTTCTCCTTCCAGCACCATATATTTGACCCCTTTTTCCCTCTTCTACCACCCACTCTTCCCCTTTACCCTCTGATAACCACTAAACTGTTGTCTGTGTCTATGAGTTTTTGTTTGTTTGTCTTGTTCATTTGTTACTTTCAGTTTTATATCTCACATATGAATAAAATCATATGGGTCTCAACTCTTTCCATCTGACATATTTCACTTAGCATGATAATCTCAAGATCCATCCATGTTGTCACAAATGGCAGTATTTCATCTTTTTTAGGGCCAAGTAGTATTCCATTGTATATATGTACCACATCTTCTTTACCAATCATCTATCGAAGGACACCTCAGTTTGTTTCCATGTCTTGGCCACCATGAATAATGCTGCAATGAACATGGGGTACATATATCTTTATGGATAAATGTTTTCAGATTTGGAGGGTAGATACCCAGAAGAGAGATTGCTGGGTTATATGGTAGTTCCATTCTTAATTTTTTTGAGGAACCTCCATACTGTTTTCCATAGTAGTTGTACCAATTTACATTCCCACCAGCAGTGTGTATGGGTTCCCTTTTCACAACCTCTCCAACACTTGTTATTACTTGTTTAACAGGTGCGAGGTAGTATCTCAATGTGGTTTTCTGCATTTCCCTAATAGCTAGTGAAGTTGAGCATTTTTTCATATACTTGTTGGCAATTTGTATGTCTTCTTGGGAGAAATGCCAGTTCAGGTCCTCTGCCCATTTTTTGATTGGTTTGTTTGGTCTTTTGTTGTCAAGTTGTATGAGTTCTTTATATATTTTGGATATTAGCTGCTTATCAAAGGTGTTGTTTGAAAATGTCGTCTCCCATTCAGTTGGCTGCCTCTATTTGTTGATAATTTCTTTTGCTGTACAGAAGCTTTTTAGTTTAATATAGTCCTATTCATTTATTTTTGCTTTTACTTCCTTCACCTTTGAGGTCAAATTCATAAAACCCTCTTTAAACCCAAGGTCCATAAGTTTAGTTCCTATGCTTTCTTCTATGCAATAAATTTCTATGCAATTTATTGTTTCAGGTCTTATAGTTACGTCTTTGATCCATTTTGAGTGAATTTTGGTACATGGTGACAGATAGAAGTCTAGTTTCATTCTTTTGCACATGGCTTTCCAGTTTTCCCAGCACCGTTTATTAACACATTGTGGACTGGTGAGGCTAATTTGCATCTGTATATTTAAATGCACCATCCTGAATGTGTTAAGAGGCTTTCTTTTCTTCATTGTATCTTTTTGGCTCATTTGTCAAAAATTATCAGCCCATATATATGTGGGTTTATTTCTGGATTTTCAGTTCTCTTCCATGGGTTTGTGTGTCTGTTTTTCTGCCAATACAATGCTGTTTTAATTATTGTCACTTTGTAGTATAAATTGAAGTCAGGTAATGTGATAACCTCCAGCCTTGTTCTTTTTTCTCAGGTTTGCTTTTTTAGGGCCGGCCGAGTGGCGCAGTGGTTAAGCGCTGGCCTTGGAAGCCAGCGGCCCCGGTTCGGTCCCACATATGAGGGCCAGTGACACTGCCCTCAAAAAAAAAAAAAAAGAAAAGATCAGGTTTGCTTTTTTAAATAAATAGAACAACAATCATCAGATTTGTATGGAATCACAAATACCCCAGGTAGCCAAAGCGATCCTGTTTATGAAAATTTTATTCAATGCATAGCCTTTTGCTTTAAAATCACCATGGCAATCATTTGTATTATATGTTCAAAGGCCAGTATAATTCTTGGGGAAATCTATAATTCTCCTATTTAAATGAATACAGTATGTATGGTGGCTGAAACTACTTGATTTCCTAAACCTCTATGTTGGAGCCTATATTAAGAAACATTTTGATGAATCTTTCCTACACATGAAAAAATTAAATGAAGCCATTTAAAGTGCATGGCAGTTTAAGTAAGCACACGTGGCAAAAAGGCTAACAATAACAAAATACTAAACAGTTTAAATGGAACTTGAAAAGGAAGATTTTATGAACTTGAAACAACACTTATGACTTCCAGTTTTAAAATTGCAAAGTAAGGGTGTTTCTGTTGTTCTCTCAAAAAAATCACATTAGAAAAATAGAATATGAAGAAAGAGAAACACTTTTTACATGTTGACAACTAGAAGACATCTATAACTCAAAGTCAAAGAACACTGAAAGAAAAATGGTAAAATGACTCAGAACAGAGAAGGTGAAACCCAAGTGTCTGTCAAGGGGAAAGCAATGAAAAGCGAGTATCATTCACCGTGCAGAATTTCAGGAAGGCTTTTGAACTGGAGGTTACTAATTACTGAGAAGGAGAGGGTGGAAGTGAGTACATTGATGGTGTCTGCAGGAGTTAGACTCTCTACTCTCTTTCTCCATCCTGACCCCAACATAAACCCTGCGGAGACATAAGGGTATGCTGGAGAAGGTCTGGATTGGCGATGCAGGCAGAGAACAGCATTGCGGTGGAGTAGGAGATTTAAAATAGGAAGATTAAGTGAACGTGGTGAGAACAGCAGTTCCTAACCCTGTCTAGTTCCAGAAAAACTGAACTTTCCCTAAAAAAAAAATCCTCATAATTGGAGATTCCGCCCACCAAAAAAAAAAAAAAAAAAAAGCCAGTGACCATCTGATTAGCCTACAATTTAGTTATGTAGTTCTCAGGTATCATTTGCAATAATTGATGCTGTGCTATGCATTGGTGTGTAACAGTCCCTAACCCCTCATGGCTTAACACAGTAGAGGTTGATGTTTCACTCACAGGAATTCCAATATGGCTGACAGCTCTCCTCTGTCTTGTATGTGTGCCAAGGTCCTCATGGCAGAGGCTAGGATGGAAGAGCCTAGCACACAGGCTCTTAACTGTCTCAACCCAGAACTGACACATGTCCTTTGCACTCACAGTGTATTGTTCAGAACCATTTACATGGGAAATGTAGGAGAGCATAAGGAGCATTGGGTGGCCACTAACATCTTGACAACTCTGCAAACTTCTGTCCAGGTTCTTGAAGGACACTTCACTTTCTTCTCATGCACCAGCCATGGGTCTTGTTGTTTACTTCATTGAATAATTGTAATTCACTTTAAATTTAAAATCTGGTGCCATGACAGCACTAAGAATATAGAGATCCATATTATACATTTCCTGGTCTCCATGTTATTCTACCATTTAAACTCTTAATTTACATTGGCTATGAAATAATTTTCAGGTCATTCCCTCTTAATGTTTATATCGGTAGGTGTAAATCAGTAACCAGCTAATCAAAGACTGTAAGTGATTGATTTATAATCAGCAGGATCTTGTGTTCCTGTCACAAATATTTAATTTCAGATATTTCTGTCAAGTGTTTTGAAAACTATTCCTCTCTTCCTTTTTAACTAAAACAATTGTTAAGGACTCTTATTTATAATGTAACATGTGTGGATCTTTAATATGCTTCACAGATAAGTAACTGCAAATTCATCTATTTCTCAGTATCACCTTGTGGTGTATTTCTGATGTTCACTGAAGCAGGTTTGCAAATTAATATTAATGTGAAATGCTCTATAGAAAGCTTCATAGAATATCAACTGAAGGTAATGATCCAGGAAGAATTTTTATATCTGAATCAGTCTTGCAAATGCATCTCATATACTTTATAAACGGAAATCATTCTTCTGATTTGAAAAGATGTATTTACCTTAGAAATACTATTGTATCTGTTCTTATTTGATTCTCTAAGTCTACAGCTTGAACGACTTATACCAGTGGTCCAACTGGTTTTTAGTAGTGGGGTTCTGAGAGTATTCACAAAATTTTTATATTGTTTGGTTTCCTTCTGTTTTCTTTTGCAGAGTACTCGAGTGGCCTTGGACCATCTGGAGTCTGTGCCTGAGAAACTGAGCCTACTAGAAGATTTCAAAGACTTTAGAGTGAGACAGACTTGGCTTGTCTCTTTTAATACTTTTATCTGAGTGAGAACAGTGACATCTTCCTGATGTGCAGAGAAAATTGCAGAGAGGGAGGAAAGACCAAAAAACATTGGGGACTTTTAACACTGCATCTTATCAGGGTTTATTGACATTTGTGAAGTCAGGATTGAAAATTATGGAACATATATTAGCACAATATCAAAAAATAGAGACTTATACCCTACTACTAGAAGCTCATTTTGGCCCCTGCAGTTTTAACAATAATTTAGAAATAACTTAAAAATGAAAAGAGGTTATGCGTTATATTGACAATAGATAACTTTTTTGATAAACAGTTTTAATTTATAAATTATCTTTTCTAAATGACAAATTTCCAGAGTTCTGTTTGTTTAAGAGAGACGGTCATGCACAGGTTATCCCTATACTGTGATATATGAATTGAGCTCTACATGGAGTTTTAGATTTTAGATCCCATGCCATTTGTTGATAGAACTCTAACCACAAAGCAGTTCATTAACAATCCAATTAATTACATGTGTGGATTTACCTCCTGTAATTTTGTTTAAGTTCAGAGGAGAGTTGCAAAGCCAATAACCATGGCACCCAGTCCTGCCACACAAGGTCCAGCCCAGAGAACGTCTTTGCACATTCCCTTAGGGATGCCTATGGAATAGACAATTTTAGCAGTTTGTAGCTTCTTGAGCCTATATGGCTGAAGCTAACAATGGTGAGAGTTCTCTTGAAAAGCATTTAACCTCTATTTCACATGGGCTTTAAAATATAACTTATGTGATATTTAGGTTCTGTTTAAATCTAACGTATTTGAGGATGTAATCAGTAGGAAATATAGCCTGATTATGCCATATTGATTTATTTGTGGCACTGATATGATGAGGCTCTCAAGATCTACGCTATCTTAAAATTCCCTTTCATGAAGTATGTTGTGGTAGTTCAGTAACTAAACATTTTTGGGTGGGATTCAAGGTTGAGCTGACACATCCAGAAATCTAGTATCATAAATGGAACAAAATCAAGTGTTTGTAGTATATTTTACTAAAGTTTCAATTCTTTCTCATGATTTGATTATATATTTGCAGTCTAAACCCCTGTCAAAGAATTATGAAACCAGTGTCCAAGAAGATGTGATTTCTACTTACCCTTATATTATCCAATTTGGATAGTAGGCAATATATCACACTCATATTCTTTCCACCTTTTTTTCTGTGGCTAACAGAAGTCATCTGAGTGAGTGAAGGGCAGAGAAGAGAAGGTATTGGAAACAGGTGGAATTTGTCACTGAGAAACAGATGCCTGTCTTATACCAGCATAAAAATATAAAGTTTAACCTTTAGTGACAGCTCACTTTTTCCCCAGTGGCCTACACTGAGCTGAATATTCATAAGTACAATTTGAAAGTTCTATTTTCTATTATTACCAAAAGGGTTTCTTTAAATTATTATTTCCTTCATATAGGTTAATAATTATTTACAGGTCTAGTTTATATATATATATATATATATATATATATATATATACACACACACACTCACATATGAAGATGCCTTAGTGAAATTTTTAAGGAGAATATTTTTCAAAGTTTAGAATTGTACTCTCTCTCTGACATTAGTCATTAAAATTGAAACCTTTAGCTTTAAAATGTAAAGGAGTTCATTAGCAAGTATTATGCACTGCTGTGTGGCAGGCACTACCTAGGTACTTTACATTTTTTGAAATCCTCAGACGCCCTATAGACTGTGTGTGTGTGTGTGTGTGTGTGTGTGTGTGTTGGGGGGGAGGTTGCCCCCATGTTACAGCTGAGGAAACTGAAGCTTGGAGTCTGTAAGTTAGTTGGTGCAGGGATCTGAGTCTGTATATTAACAGCAAAGCCCATCTCCTTTGCCCCACTGCCTCCAGCCAGAAATCATTGTATATGTCCTCTAAAGTCATCTATACGATTAAAAAGAGCTCATTGAATCCATTTAGTGAAAATAATAAGACATAGCCTTAAATAAAAATACATAAAGCCTTTGGATCATTAGATGTAGATTATATTTTTCAGTTCCCCGAAACGCTAAAAATCAGTTTGCTGTGAACAAAAACCCAAAGACCTAAGTTCTGGTCCAAGCTCATGCACCAGATGAAAATACTTAATATCTCTGGGAATATTTCCTCATCCATAAAATGAGGGATTTGAACAATATTTTCTGTATGGTTCCTACTCACATTGGCATCACTAGCAGTTATCTTAATAATACTACGGTCTATGTTCTAAGTGTGAATATGTGTCTCATCCTATTTAAATAGTCTTACCTTTTTTCTTCTGTAAATGTGTCATAGTCCTTCCTTTCTCTCTCTCTCTCTCTCTCTCTCTCTCTCTCTCTCTCTCTCTCTCTCCCCCTCTCCCCCTCTCCCTCTCCCTCCCTCCCTCTCTCCCTCTCTCTTCCCCTGCTTCTCCCCCTCTCCCTCCCTCTCCCCCCTTTCTCTCTCTCTCTCTCCCTCCCCCCCCTTCGTCCCTCCCTCCCTCCCTCTACCCCCTTCTCGCTCTTTCCCTCCCTCTCCCCCTTTCTCTCTCTCTCTTTTTCTCATTTTTCTAATCTCATTTTGGATGAAGTGGTGCAACTCTACAATCACACATTTTAACATTATGTGTTTGTTATGGTGGAAAGGGAATAACATTGGCTTCCAAGCCCAATCTACCACAAATTGCTTAACCTTGGGTTTGTAGTGTGTTTGTGTGTGTGTGTTTGTTTTCTTTAAATATAAATATGGGAACTTTACAAATCTAGGACTCCTTCTAGATTGAACATTCAATAAGTTTCTTGGGACTGTTTGGGGGAACTAAATCCCATAGATAGTTTTTCTTACATACAAAAATCAGTTGCCCTTATTTTATTCTAATTTCTCTCTAATTTATAATGTAAATGGCTAAATAAATGGCTATAGTGACTGTTTGCTATGTTCCATCCTCCCTCCACCCCCAATGAAGGAAAAATAGAAAGAAAGAAAGAGAGGGGAAGGAACGGAGGTAGGGACAAAGGAAGACTGGCCCTGGAAATGATATACTTAAGTTTTAAAATTTATGTAATATAATAGTTAAAAAGCAGAATGTTATTGAAGAGTTAGTGAAGAAAAGGTGCCCTAGTTTTAAAGATAATATTCCTTTTTTTTTTTTTATAACAAAGAGACTATTTTGATGCCAATAACTACTACAAGGGACAGTACACAAACCCAAAAATTGTATTATGTCATTAATTACCATCTTTGGACCTTTTTCCCTTCAACTAAAGGGTGTCAATCACTTCAGAATGGTATAGGGTATAGGTTGAGCCAGGTTTTAAAAAGAATGTAGATAACCAATATGGGACCCTATGTTATTTTTATGGTAGCATCCAAAGTGACTGTATTCTTTTATATCGTTAGGAACCTATGATTCCCCTAAATATCTCTCTAAATGCCTGTAACCATTTATTATCTACATAGCAATACTTTCTTATTCTAGTTTCAAGTTTGATTTTTTTTCATTGACAGTTTAAACACTTCATTGTTTTTCCAGGATTCCCACAGTGTATCTGAAAGAATTGATGGGAGATATTCCAAATACAGAGTTCACAGAGAGCCTCTTCAACAGTGCCGAGATGACCCCAAGTCCCGAATCAAAAGCTTCAAGGTAATGTCCTTTATATACATGTTCAGTCTTTGAGCATTATTCATGTTTATGGCTACAGCCTTCTAAGCAACCCCCGCAGGGTTCTTGTAAGAGTACTTGTGAAAGAAAAGATATTCTCTGATATATGAAATAGATTTCCAATTTTGTGGGAGAAGAGAATAAAAATCCAAAGATAGTGCTTCTAACGGTTTACCTGGGAATTAATATTTAAGTTTATGCTGTTGTTGCTTAGTATGTTGTTTGTCCATGGGAATTGAGGATGCTAAAGAAATACTGAGCGGGCCGGCCGAGTGGCGCGGTGGTTGAGTGCTGGCTTGGGAGGCCAGCGGCCCTGGTTGGGTCCCGCATGTGAGGGCCAGTGATACTGCCCTCAAAAAAAAAAAAAAAAGGAAAGAAAGAAATCCTGAGCTAGGAAACCCCTGGACTCTTGGTTGGCTAAAGACTTATTGTAGATGACTGCCCTCTCTATGCGCATAAACCCAGCTACTCTGGTGCTGAGGTCCTGACGAATAGGGCATATTGCATACAGAACTTTGTAAACCATAGTCTTGGCATTTATAGTCATTCTTTTCCTGAGAATATGAACCTCACACTACCACTTCAGTTTATGGATCATGAGGGTGAAACCAACACAGGACACTGGGAAGGTTTGACCCTATTGACAAAAAGCCCACCATTCCCTCATCTCCCCACGATGCACTTGGATGTGGATGATAGAAACCCCATTTGATCCTGAGCAGTTATTAGCTAGAGCAGGGTTTTGTCAGCCTTGGCGTTACTGACAGTTGGGCCAGGTAATTCTGATTGTTGGGGGCTGTCCTGTGCATTGGAGATACTTAGCAGCACCCCTGTAGTCTGTTCACTACATGCCAGTAGGATCCCCCATCCCCAGACATGGCATCAAAAAATGTCTCCAGACACTGCCAATGTCTCCTGGAGGGCACAATTGAACCCCATTGCTAACACTGATCTAGAGAGACTTCATCTATATTTGAATGTATGCTCTAAGTCAATTTAGAAGAAATAAAAAAAGCGAAAGCCTCTTCTGGCTTTTCAATATTCTTACAAATATCAGTATGTGTGAATATTCACTACACTGTATATGTTCACTTATTACAGCTAAACAATTATTTCTAAGAAATCTCTCCCTCCTCTGAATGTAATTGGATAGAATGCTTAGTGGATATAAAGACAGTGTTCGTTTCCATAAGTGCTCACCAGTGTGCTTGCAATGAGCACTCCACTTCCCCCATCCCAACAAAACTCAACACAGGCATGCCATGCTATTAATACCCGTATTGTGAAGAGGGCATCTTGTGACTTTGTGCCTTTTCAACTTCGGTTTGTATAGGTTGATAGTATGCATTGTATTAGGGACCTCGTTGTTTTGTATAGCAAACTTTAAGTTTGCTAATCGTCTTCCCTCATTCCCATCAGGCCCATATACTCACAAGTTTCTCCACCACTCACAGGGGTGCTGCTAACCTTAAATGGAAATGCAAGGTTTAGACAACAATAGCTAATAATAATGGCTACCAATATTGAGCCAATCACATGAAATTATTCTTTTTGTAGGCATCTGATGCTTCATATGCATTCATTATCTCACTTAACCTTCACAGCAACCCTGTCAGGTTGGCACCCTTATTTTTCCTCTTTTGCCATTCAACAAAGCAGGGTTATAGAGCAATTAAACAGTTGTATCGGGATTAAAACCTAAATGTGTCTGGCTTCCACCATCTATGTCCTTGACCACTAGGCTATTACAGTGTAAATGTGGACTCTTACACCTTAATTTTTCTAGCAGTCACAAAATGTAGGATTATATTCTTAATATGTATAAATTCAGTTGTCTCCCATAATACATAAACACATTACATGCCTCTTAGTTCAACAGAGGTCTAGATGCAAATGAAGCATTTAAAACATCATTTCCCAATACAGTTAGATTTGATATCAGGTGAATCAGTGCTATCAAGTAACACTGAAATTGATATAAATCAGTGCAATTTCCATAACAGCATATGGCAAAGCTATGAATGTTTAACATGTTCAGCAAGTAATCTCATTGGAGTCCTCTTTAAAATTACATTTGCAGCTGAAGAGGAAATCAGGCCTGGTCTGTAAGTGAGGCCAACACTTAGCAACATGAGAAACAAGTTTTGCAAATAGATAGTGCAAGCATAGGAAAGGGCCATGAAACACATTTTATGATGACATGTTCCACATCATACCACTTAAGCATTTTAAAATATTGATCCATTTCAGTGATGCATGTATAGACTATCACTATATGTGACATGTCTGGCCTGAAATAAAGCAGTGATCTAACACAAAACTTAGGAGAATATCACATTCTATGTAGACATTAGAGAGGAAACTGTGGGAGCACACTTTTATCAATTGTAGATACAAATGATCATTTACTTCTATGCTTTTTATGAAAATTGTGTATTTAAAAAGACTGACAGGGGAGGCAGCTTCAAAGGAAGCATGAACCTAGATGGGCAGGGAGAAAGCTGTTGATCGTTTCTTGCTCATGGATAATCAGAAGAGCTATCTCCGATTAATCATTGACATCCTGAAGAAAATGTTTCAAATAAGAGGCATCGGGACTCTTTCTCTCAAAAGAGAAGCTGCCCCACTTCCTAAGATGTTATTTCAACAGCTCTTAACTTCCCACATGTTTCTCCGGGACAGGGTTCAAAGAACAGACACAGGACAGGGACTTCAATTCATTGGTTCCTCCAAGCACTGTGGTCTAGGAAATCGGTTATGTAGGATTTAGTTTAATTCAACAAACATATACTGTGCAGCTACTATATTGCAAAGCACTGTACTACCTGTTAGAGGTGAAGATATGGGACCTCTACAGATGCTAAAGACATTGTCTTCTAGGAGGAAATAGTTTCCAATTTGTCTTAATCCTTACAGATTAGAGCAAGAGTCAGCAAACTACCACCTATGAGCCAATTCTTGCCTGCCAACTGCTTTTGTAAATAAAGTTTTATTGGAATACAGCTACACTCCTTTATTTCCATCTTGTCTATGGCTGCTTTCACTCTCAACAGTAGAATTGAGTAGCTGCAACAGAAACTTTAGGGCTCAGAAAGCCTAATATATCTACTCTCTGGCCCTCTACAGACAATATTTCCCAACCCCTGGTCTAGAGAAAGGAGAAATTACCCATCTAGGTTTTTTTTTCCTTTGCTCATAGGTAAAATATTTCCTCTTCGTTATTTACCAATCAAATAAATAGTGCCCAAGCTCTTTGGAAAGTCTTAATGCTTATCCATTCATTCAACAAGTACTCAATGAAGTCAGTTATGTTCCAGGAACTTACTAGACGCATGGGACTCACGTCACTGAAAAAAATAAACAAAGATCCCTGCCCTTTTGGAACGTCCAATCTAATTGTAGGATATTCACGTTTGCTGTTGTTTTAACGTAAATTCAACAAGACTTTATTGAGTTTGTACTGTACATGGGCACTCTGCTAGGGGCTAAAGAGAATGGCATCAAGAAAAATCATTACCAGTCCTTAGGAATTCAAAGCCTCCACACAAACCACTGTAGTGCCAAGGGGAAAGGGAAGAGTGCTATTAGAGAGGCCTGAATAGACTGCACTGGGGTTCAGAGAAGAGAAAGACGCCCCAGAGCCTTTTGAAGAGAGCTGTGGTGACTAGGCACAAGGAAGTATCGTGTCGTAGCCATATGTCTCAGGAAGAGTCGCTGTGAGCATTAGAGTTGTGGAACCCTGGCTGTATTACTGTTGACAGACAGATTACTGTTGGAAAAGCAGACCACGTTGGTAACTGGCTTCTCTCGTGTTGCTGCTGATGTAGGAAGGCAGTGAGACATCCAGCAGTGCCACACGGCCGGTGACAGGGAGGGTTAGCAGGAAGGGTACCACCCAGACCTGAGCCTTCTCCTGCTGTTCGCTCCCAGGCAGTCACCCGCCCCAAAACGATCAGATTTCTAGAAACCTATCGAGGTTTTCAACAGGACCAACGTCCACGATTGCTGAGAGCATAATATAGCATTGTACTAAGTGGACCAGTTTCACTAGACAAAGTCTGACCTACTAGTTTAGATTTAGAATTCAGTTCAAAGCTGAATCTGATGCAACATTTTCTCTGTCTCTGTGTAGACTGCAGAAGCATTTCACGGCCTCTCCTTCATCAGGCCTAATTGGGTTTCTGTAGGGACAGTCTTCTTTGCTGTCCCAGCTGTTTCACATAGAACAGAATGTTCAAAAGTCAGCCAATAGCCTAGCATTGCTAATCCGAATTCACAGTGGAGTATGGTTTTGTCCAGGAAACCCCCATTGGCTACCTACACTTTTTTCTCTCTATCCATACTAAATATGTGCTTTTAATTAGCAATGGATTTTTTAGTAAAATCACAGAAGGCATGTTTTGTTTCCATCGTTCCTCCCCCTCAAAGGAAAATTCGTGATTTTTTTTTTTTATTTCTAGTTGAAGAGTTAATGTGTAACTTTTTTTTTAAAAGAAGCAGATGTTTTACAGGATAAGATGAGATGGGTGAGAAAGTGTTGATAATGTCTTTCAACACAGTTTATGAAAGCAGAGATTGCAAAGCCCTTTGTCATAGTTGTTCAAGGTAAACATGTATGAGTATTCAACGTAAACATCGAGTATGTGATTTTCTCCTGGAAGCTGCTTCTCCCTCTTTGAATCTCTTCGTGGTTTGTTTATACTTTGCTTATGGCAATTAATGGCTGTTAGCCGTTCTCTCTTAGGTCAGCTATTTCTGTATGTACCTTAAATCTTTTACCATAGTAGCCTCTAAAGCATGCTATGCATAACTCCTGGTACAAGTCAAGATTATAGGTGATTTTTATTTAATGACTATTAAAATGTATCACTAGTGCATCATTCAAGTAATTTTACAAATATTGCTTGGGAGCAGTAGTGGCAACCATGGGGAGGATTTGAGGAAGCTTTAATCCCTTAATACCCCAAATATCTCATTTATAAGTACCTCTCTCCATGCTTTGATAAGAAATCATATATTTGCTTTGCAAATATAGCTCCATGCTTGCTTCCCCCAACCCAAACCAATTTGTCTCTCCTGTATAGAGACTTAAGGTGCAAGGCTAATCTGTAAATTAACATAAAGTAGGAAGTGTAACTATGGGTGAATACTGATATTTGGGGAATACTGTTCTTCTGGATTTTATGACTTTTGAGGGCAGACACCATCTGTTCATGTTTGACTGCAGAATACACCGAATACACATATACATGTTAAACTGGTAAGTAAACAGTTTTTTCTAGCTGCAGTCTTTCTGGAATTCTAACAAAAATTTAATTGCTGTTTTTCAGTGACGCTTAGATGACACATATGAAAATGTGTAGGCAACCAAATCATGCTGAAATCTGAATAGATTTTTATTCCTTTGAAGTAATCATGACTAACTTGCCAGCCATAATATTTAACCAGTTGATTTCATCTTGATTTTTCAAAAGTTAAACAAAAGGTTGCCAAATGAGTTGGGATTTTTCTTTGTTATAAAATCTGAAAATAGCAATGGATCAAAAGTGCTTATTTAGGAATTAATTTTTTAAGCTGCTTGGGCCTTACTCTGCCAAACCCAGTTCCCTTAACAAGCCACATGCTTTCAGCCTTCCTGATAATTTACTCAGCAAGAACAGTAAGAAAGGAAATATTGTGAAGAAATTCATCTATAAAAATTCCATTTTTAAGCATCTCAAATTCAGAATTCTAGATACTAAAAACATAAGGTATACCAAGTAAACATCTTATTAGTTTTTTTAAACATGGTATAACATACCGAAACAATCTTTATTTTCTTTCAAATAGTCCCTTTAAGAAAACAAACATTAAGTCCAATGAGGTACCATCTTTAAAACATTTTTGCCTTGTTTCTTAAATCAGAGGTACATTCTTTTGGGTCTCCTTGTATAAGGCAAATTTGTATCCACTGTGAATAGATTTGGGTCCTGAAAATGGATTAAAGTCATACAGAACCAAACCTGAAGTAAGTAAAAAAAACTGAGTGGGATTTTTTTCATTCATCAGTTGCTAGGAATATTAAATTTCATACAACCAAGTATCACTTGGATAAAGGTAAATTTACCCAATGGCCTGATTTAACGCAGTGTTGTCATGAGTCTGTTCATCTGTGGATGAGTGTGGCTTCGGGTTTATAGTATTGTGTACATTTGGATTTCCCGTGGTAAAGAGAGTTTGCCTGTTAGAAGTAATGGTTGTTTAGTGGTTCTGTTCAGGTAGATAAGAATCATAAAATGTTAGTGCTGAGAGGACGCAGATGATCTGGTCCAGCACCCTCGTTTTTTTTACATTCAGAAACTGAGACTCTGATAGTGGAGGTCTCGAGACCTCTTTCCCATCTGCCACCATAGCAAATTTTCACGTCTGCGCTTCGGTCAAGAAATGACCATATATGACCATTTTTGAGTTCCTTAATGCAAATGGCACTGTGCTAAATTTTGATTAGTGGGAGAGTAGATAGGAAGCTAAATAGACAGAATGAAAGCCTCCTCCTCATGGATGTTAAAAACTAAAATAGTAGCCATGCAGATTGAGATATGGAGGGCAGGTTGTAAGTAAACTATCTGCCCAGATTTATCCTTCAAATAGGATTAAAAGTTACTGAGGAAGAGGTTAAGCTTTTTTAAGCACTGATGGAGAATTGGGAATTAAAAGCAGGGACGAGATGAAGGGACAGTACGTTGTTAGTGCAGAGACAGACTCTGGAAAACATTTCTGCCACAGATTCAGAAACACATAAGTGTTTTTCCTTCTCTCCAGGGGAAGGGTTGGATAAATTAAAATTAAATGTATCATTTGTCTTATAAACTTTGAACTTATAATATTCCTGAGAGAAAAATACTTGGTGGGCGTCATTAAATATTAATCATTAGAGATCAGTTTAGCAAAGACATTTTAGTCAGGTTGGAACAGCTTTTAAGAAACCAATTACAATGTGGGTTATGAAAGAGAAGTGGAAGAAACCCAGGGAAAATATTAGAAAATACAAGTCCCTTCACCCAGTGGAATTTTTGCAGCGAATTCTGGCTAACTAGCTTGTTGAGGCTTAAGACAGCAATAAAAATAGGTCTGTGTGCTAAGGCTATAAGAATTGGTAAAAAAGCAAAAGCTAGGATTACTAAAATTGCAAATAATCTTTCTTTTTAACAAATGCTTTTTAATATTTAAGTATTTGATTAAAAGATAGTAGAAATTATTTTTTTTGAAGTTCATTTTATGGTCACCTTGTAAAATATACTTATATAGAAATTCCACAAATTAAATATCAGTATATAATTGGAGGACATGAAGGGTTTTTTTCTTCTTCTTCTGGTATGTTGATCAAAGGATTGTGAAATATCTTTCTTTTAGGGTTTCCTTTAGAGTTGAATTTATTAGTTACATTTCAGGGTAATATGGGGGATTATTACAGTCTTTTAAAGACTTATAAAATGTTGGACCTTAAAGACATATCAGAGTTAAGCCTCCTCATTTTCTGTATGTGAAGAAAAAGAAATGTGAATGGTTGAATAAGTCAACAATTTTAAAGGGAAGGGATAACAGTCCTAAATTTTATGCACCTATTAACAGTATGTCAAAATATATGAAGCAAAAACTGGAAGAATGGTAAGGAAAAAATAAACAAATCCGTGATTAGAGTTGGAGATTTCAACATTCCTCTTTCAGTAATTGATAAAACAGTAGGCAGAAAATCAATAAAGATACTTAACACTATTAGCCAACTAGACGTGATGTTTATAGAATACTCCACCCAACAACAGTTGATTACACACATCAAACGTTCTTAAAATAGGATACATTCTGGGCGATAAAACAATTCTCAATAAATTTAAGATGATTGAAATTATACAAAATATGTTGTCTAACCACAGTGGAATGAAACTAGAAATCAATAACAGAAAGATATCTGGAAAATTCTCAAATATTTAGAAACTAAATAACATACTCTTAAATATCCCAGGGGAGGGTTAAGGCAGAACTCAAATGGAAAATTAGAAAATGTTTTAACTCTATGCAAATAAAAGTTCAATTTATCAAAATTTGTTCAATTCAGATAAACAGTGCTTAGAGGGAAATTTGTAACATTAAGTGTGTGTATTACAAAAGAAGAAAAGCCTCCAATAGATAGTCCAAGTTTCCACCTTAAGAAACTAGATAATGAAGAATAAATCAAAGGTAAATTAAGTAAAAGTAGGGAAATAATAAAGAGCAGAGATCAGTAAGTAGAAAGCAGAAGAATAGGAAAATAAATGAAACCAAAACCAGGACTTTTGAAAAGATCAATAAAATTTAAAAGCTTCTTCTGATTGATTAGGAAAAGGAGAAGATACAAATTACCAATATTAGGGCCGGCCAAGTGGCACAGTGGTTAAGTGCTGGCTTGGGAAGCCAGTGGCCCCGGTTCGGATCCATATATGAGGGCCAGTGACACTGCCCTCAAAAAAAACAAAAAACAAATTACCAATATTAGAGATGAAAGGGGGATATTACTAGAACTTCTATACATTAAAAAGATAATTAGGAACTATTATGAACAACTCTGCCAATAAATTTAATAACAGGTGAAATGAATATAATTAAACAGCCTTCCAATGTGTCACCCAGTAATTCTACTTCTAGGAATCTATGTTAAGTTAATAAATTTAAAATATGGACAAAGCTTTATGCACCAATATGTTTATCAAATGATTATTGATAATAGAAAAAAACGTGAAATCAACCTTAAATTTCCAGCAATAGGTGATCAGTAAAATAAACTACAGTTAACTATAGTGATGATAATGATAGAGAAAATTCCTATATATAATGTTATATGAAAAACTAGAAAACAAATTGTCAGCAAATGGTGATCTCAGTATAAAAAGATATTTACAAATCGGCAAATCGGAAAAAAAAAATTTACCCTTAAATTAGATTAATAGGTTTATTTTTAATTTATTGTATTATTTATTTTCTCCTTAATTTTTTTATATATTTTCCAAATTGCTAAGAATGAAATATATCAATGCCATATTTTAGCCATCATGTGCTAAGAAGCTTGTTTTATAATTAAAAATATGAATTATTATTTTTCTGTGAACAGAAAAGATAATAGCTTATGCTTTAATTCCGGTTGATTTTGTTTTAGAAATTTGAAACCATGCCTTTTGGTAAGAATGAATACAATTTGAATATCTTTGTGTACTTGATCCTTCCTCTGGTAGGCTCATTTTGAGGCTCTAATCATACCATCTGGTTCATTCAGCAAGACGCCCAAACCTGCATCTCCACTTCTGTCCTCTCACTGTCTTTCTCAGTTTAGGTGTCAGTGGGCAAAGTGTAAGTGTGTTTTCTTTCCCTTAATTTTTCCTTTCTCGTATTAACTCATAATCATCAAAGCATCTTTTAACAGGAAACCATTTCTTATGCTTTCTTCTGTGGCGCTTGATATAAAATCCATGATTAAATGAAGATTTCTATCATTGGGTGAGAACATAATGTCCTTTCCATTTGTGCATCTTGCAACTCCACCCAAGCCTTTAGGATTTCACATCCGAACTATAATAGCCCGCTCCATTGCCCTGCCTCTGGTTGCCCCACATCAGCTAATTCTAAAGTAGCTGTTGAAATACACCTGGGACACAATATAAATCCTTTTCCTTTCCAAAAATCCTATAGTGAATGACTTCCAGTTTCTTATGAAACCCCTCCCCATAATTAATGAAAACTATAAATCACTTCTTTAAAATCCTCAAGGCCTTCACCTTAAACAGACTTGAACTCCCTTTTGGTACTGAAGTCGAACGATCTTGAACCATGAAAGGATTATGTTCATGCTTTTAGCTCAGAGTAAGTGGGCCTTTTACAAGTGTATATAACATGCTCTTTTCAGCCTTTCTTTTTGATTTGCATAATATATATGTGACAGAAATAAAATATAAACTTGGTACTTAGTATAGAGAAAAACAAATTCATGTTAAATAAGGCCCTACTGCATGTGGGAGCCATGTTTTGAAGAAACTGTTGGGGCTCCTGAATCCAGAGTTGTTACTTCTAGAATCTTTGGCAACATTCTTGATCTTTTTCTCTCCCTTGAGCTCACAGTTATCCTCAATTACAGTCTTTTAGTTGCATTTCCACTTAACACTTGTGCTGCTCCAGTCTGTTCTCCACAAAGAGACCAGAGGAATCTTTGAGAGATGTAAATCATAGCATCATTTCTCTCCTTAAGATCCTTGATTGCCTCCTGATGTACTCAAGAAAAAAAAATCGCAAATCCAAATCCCACCTCTGGGTCCCATTGGAACCAATTCTGCCAGGCTCCATGTTCCTAAGCCATGGGGCCTGCCTTCAAACACACCCAACTCTTTCTTACCTCAGCACCTTTGCAAGAGTCCGGAACGCCATTCCTTGACCACTGTCTCCTGCTCCCCCTTACCTCCAGCTTTCCCACCCTCTACCCATAAGTTTTCGTCTGGCTGATTCATTGATTTTTACTCAGCATTCAAATATTGCTTTAAATGGCACCTCCCAGAAGGGTCTTCTCTGGACCACAGGACTAAATTTAGTTCTTCCTACTATCTCTTATTCTTCTTATAGCACTTAACCATGGTTTTTCATTACATTATGATTTGTGTACTTTGTTTAATGCCTTTCTCTCCTGCATGTCTGAAGATTTCACAACCATATACCTCAATATTTTTTTTCTTTAACCAGCACATAGTGGGTACCCCAAAAGTTATTGTTGAATGAATGAGTGAAAGAAAAAACGAATTGTGTAAATAATTAGAAAACATTCAAGAGAAAAAAATTGCAACTTCACTCTCATAGAAAAGTATATTAAAGCATCTATTTTTAATCTAATTAGTAAAATTGTTTGAAGTTATGATTCCCATTTTCAGCTAACATTAGGGAGAAAGGATACATCCATATAATCCATGAGGACCTTTTATGTGTTCATTTTTGTTTATGTATTAAGTATGCATTGAATGAGTAAGAGGATTAGTATAATCATTACGGAAAGCAATTTGGCTAAAAGTATTTAAAGACAGCATGTTGTTTTTATTAACCCATATTTCCACCTAAGAATTTGTCATGAGGAATAGTCCTAAATATGTAAAAGGTTATATATTTAAAGATATTTCTCACAGTGTTATTTATAGGAGTAAAACATTGGAAACCACCAAAATGCTCAGTAAAGCATGCTATGCTAGCTAAGTATAGTATACTCACTAGATATTATATAAGTAACACAAAAGCTAAAGGTTAGGATAATAAAATGACTTCAAAAATGTTTGTAGTGTTAATGTAAATAAATGAAGAACACAAAGTTTTATAAATAACGTTTACAAATCCTACCCACAGGAAAAAAAGACTGAAAAGAAATATGTCATACTATTATGGCTATGGGTGACTTCCTTCTCTTTCTTGTTTCATATTTTCTTTAATATGCACAGATTTTATTTTTTAATAAAGGGTTGTAATTATATGAAATTATGGTATAACATAACTTGTATGTTGAGGTTCAATTTCACCTTCAGTGCATTTAAGTGAATCCCACTTCTTACCTTTTGTAATCAGTGAGCTGAAATGCTGTGCTGTCTTTTTTAGGGTGATAAAACCTTTGCCGAAAGTTCCCATGGTCACGGGTTAGATCACTCATCCTCTTGGCAGGATCATGGTCGCTTCCTGTCTAGTCCGCGATTTTCACACTTGAACTGTAAGTAATGAAGTCCTGTACCAGTTTTAAAATTGTATTTGAGAAAATGCAACTCATTGGAAGATTCACATGTAAGGCCAGTACATGATAATAATATTCATGTCATGCATCTGGAAAATTTTTCATTATGAATCATACAAATAATGCCACCCAAGTACATTTACAATATTCCCCAATTGACTAAAAATACATGTGGAATCCCTCCTCTGTAGACCTTAGCCTTATTGTAAAAACTTAAAATGAATCACCCAAGGTAAGAATCTTAACTAAGCAAATTTTTTATGTGTGTGGAGCTCAGTGGTAATTATGGATGTTTGGGTAAAGGACATTGGATGGTATTACAATAAAATTCAAATAATCAAAAAGTGGAAAATTGTTGCATTGAACTATTCAGAAATATGTAATCTTGTGCAAAGAATAAGGATATTAATATGACTACAGGCTAGCTTTCACCCTATGAATACACTGTAAATATTGGTAAAACACCATTCACATCAACAAGGTGTAGCCTGTTGATCCAGGACACTATCTATCACCATCTACCCATCCCCTTCCCTACTATACATAATTCTCCAAGTTTCAGCTTATATATAATATACTTAAAGAAGCCGTCAGAACTTACAATTTTAAGGATCGTTTCTGTTATGAGTGCCTGCAGTGTGTCACAATTTTTCTTTAAAACCCTTCTCAGAATAATTCTGGAGTCATTGTTGTTTGAGTGACATTTTTTTTTCCATTGATTCTTGTCTTCATCAAAGAGTGACCTCCGTGATGATAGGAGTGGTGTCTGCTTTATTCACCACTGTTTCCTCAGCATCCTACAAACTCTTTGGCACATGGTGAATACACAATCAATATTAGATGAATGAGTGTATGAGTTGTTTTATTTTAAATTCACTTTTATACAAGCCATTGGGACTCAGACATTATTGAATGATTCTTACTCAGATAATCATTTAGGACTTTGGTTTACCATGGGCTTAGAGTTTGTACATTGAATCTCTTATTTAAAAAAAATCTTAGGTTGCTATAAAATGAAATACCAAAATAAACCACAAGGAAGTAGGTCAAATCCAAAAGTGATAACTCTCATTTTTGCTGATTTACTTTTATGGCTTCATTGAATAAATATTTATCAGTTTCTGATAATGTTTTGGTTTTCATTATATCATGATTACTTTATTCCAAGAGTCAAGCATTTTCTCTTTCCTGACTTACCCATTTAACCTAGTAATTTTATATATCTGCATAAACCTCTGCTATTCTAATCTGGCAGCCATCCTTAAATATGCATCATATCTCAAGCTGGTTATGGTACCTCAGAATCTGATATACACATAGGTCACATTTTTTTATTTTTCATATTAAGCAATGGCAAATTCCCTTAGGTCTGTTAAATGTCTATAAAAATGGAGGAGGAGGGTAAGGACAAAACACCATCAAATATCATAGTATCCTATCCATTTGGCATGCATAAGCCTAGAGATGAACAGCACGTGATATGAGCACAAAGGTCCTTCTCTGCTGCTGTTTAATTTTGCCGTTATGACTTTCCTGAGGCTCCCGCAGAGAGGCACCTAGAAGGAAGTAGTAGTTAGAAGACATTAAGGGAGAAACATCAAGACTTTCAGACTTTTATTTAATATTGTGACAGGCAGTGAAGAAACTATGCTCAGCTTTCTACTCAGTAGCATTTCGTGACTAGCTATGGTCAGTTCTCTAAGATATATTTTTCACAGGCAGCCATACATTTCTATATAAATGACCTGGCTCAAAAGGAAATAAGTAAGAATAGGAATAAATATTACTGAGAACATAATTTGGATAAAAAATAATTATTGTCTATATTGTAAAATCTGACTGACAAAAATTAGCTTAAAAAATGAGCCCTTTATTAATTTAATTTTGTGATAAATTATTTAATTAATTTAGTCATAGCCTTGTGTTTTACTATTCTTTTTGACAAGTTTGTTTTATGATTTTCCTCCCATACCTACCTAAATGTTTTCAAGGATACTTTTAAAAATTTAATCATAGGTACCTTATTGTTAATCATTGTAAGTGATTGAATGAAACTTATTTCTAGAAGTCCTATTTATTATTATTTGCTCTTCTGATGATCCTTGAAATTTCAATATCTTTTTTATAATGTGGTATTTTAGAAGTGGATTAGGATCACCCTGAATACGTCTCCATTTTCATAGCACAAACAATTTCAGCTTAGTTATAGAAATTGTTCTGTAATTTTTCTTTAACCTCCCTTTAAACCCCCAAAATTACAAAGGAGAGATGTCAGTGCCAACACAGAAAAACAGAGCCTACAGTAAAATGGTAATACAGGGAACAGGAGATGTCTTTAAAAATATCATTAATGCACTCAAAGATATGAGAGAAAATATCACATCCATTAAAAATAAGAGCAAGATGCTATGAAAAAGAAACACAGGATAAAGGATCTCAGAAATTTAAAATACGATAAACGAGAAAATGAAGTTGAGAAAATAACAAAGAAAGAAGAAGAAAAAGAAAAAGAATGGGACAATAGGAGAGAAAAGATACACATTTATAAAATCAGTTCAAGAGAGACAACACCTGATCAGTGAGAGCATTGAGATGAGAGAACAAAGAAAACAGAACAAAGGCCAGAAGTGGGAAGATTAAAAGGGGCCCACCCAATAGGTAAGTACCTGTTACACTGTTGTCACCCTGAGATGTTTTTTCACCCTCCTCCTGTGTGGATGCCCATGTTTCTCAAACACCAGGCCTTTCTCGGCTTGTTTTAGTCCCTTCTTTTGTGGGACCATATCAGAGAAAGTGAGGTAAATGTTTTCAGTCTTTGTATTACTGAAAATAGACTTGTTCCACTCATACTTACCTGAAATTTCGGCTGGCTATAAAATTCTAGGTTGAAAATGACTCCTTCTGAAGTCGTTATACAATTGTCTTCCAAAATCAATGTTGCTGTTGAAAACCTTATGTCTTTTTTGTTTTGGCTCCCACCCCAGTGAAGTGTCTTCTCCACCACCACTAACTCCCCACTCTCAGCCCAGGGAACTTTTACGATCTTCTCTTTAACCGCAATGAGTCTTGTGATGTGGGCCGTGTTTTATTCACTTTTGTAACTACTTGCTGGGTGGGCCCTTTGAATCTGGACACTCATGGTCTTCGGTTCTGTCATACTGCAGGAAGAAAGGAAAGATTCCATCAGGAAAGTCTTTAAGAAATTTAAAAAACTGACAGATTATTTGATTCATTTGAGCACTTAGAAAAAAGAACTACTAAAAGAAATATGGCATAACTAATGGAGCTATTAGACACAATTAAGGATGATCATAGAGAAAGAGCAAACAAAAAAACAAAAATAAAAACATGGGTCAATAACGCCAAAGGAAAAAAATGAGCAAGAGAAGACACATTTTCATAGTATACCTATTAGGTTTGTATGAGCCATATTTACATAGTCATAATAATGTAAATACTCACTATTGACAAAGCCAGAAGTTCAGATGTGACTATGTAGGGAGGATGGGGTGAGGGGAAGTGGATGGGTGTGGATAAGTCTAAAAATGATAAGTCAGAAAATAGCAATATAAGCTTTTTTTTATTTATAAAAATTGAAGTAAATACAGAAAATAAACCTAAAAGAGTTGATTGTGGTTGGCCCTGGGGAGTAGGATTGTGGGATTGGGAGGGATGGAGCAAGACACTGCCGTCTTTCTGTGGAGCCCTTTGGTGCTATTTGATATGTGTATGTACACTTTGGCTAAAAAGGAATCTTATAAAAATAAAATGTTACTAAGAAAACTCCAGCTTTTATGTCTGACTAGCAAGTGTTCGATCTTCTTGCTGACTTTTGAATGGAACGTGGAGGAGGCAGCTAAGTTTGGAGTTGAGAGTAGTTTAGACCTGTATGGAGACGTGAGGAGTAAGTAGCTATCGGTGCTGAGGCAGACGTGGGTTTAGGAGCCCACGGAGCAGGCCCTGTCTTACTCGAGTTGGGATTTGTACTGGATGAGGCCCTTTTGTCTGTCCTGTGGATGACGCTACAGCATTCATTCTACTGACTTAGGTGCTCCATCAAACTGTGACCAAACTAAAGCGCAGAATCACTGACCATGGAAAAAACAAAGGAAATGAGAAACTACTGCATAATTTGTGGTCTCCGAAATGATGCAGCATTAATGAAAGTTTGTTTTAAGTAGTAATTTATGTCAGCTTTGTGTAGTTCAGGTCAATTCAAGAAAAGGTAGATTCCTTCTGCCAGAAAGAAGGGAAGAAATGTATAAATTGTAAGTTTATATTACCATTGGAAATGGGAACACAGAAATCCATTATTTAGAGCCATGATTACTACCAAATTTATCCTGGCTGGCTAGGAGTTATGGCCCCGATTCAGGACACTCTTTTAGAAGACTTGGATTCCATTACCTTCAGCTTGTAGACAGTGGGGGCTTAGTAAGAGAGACTCATAATGCCAGCTTTTGAAGCTGTCATTTTTACTTTTTATAAGTAGTGACTGACCACTAGTCTCCATGTATAGCTCCTTTTAGGCTAAAGGAACACACTCCAGGACAGGGCTGTCACTCCCGGGACCAGGACCAGACCAGATCTGAGCAAGGTCTGCAGTAATATGATGACTTCTCAAAATCTCCAGTCCTTTGACATGAAAATGCTTGATGTTTGTGGAGTTGGTATCTCCAAACTAAAATTTAAAAATAAATGCAGATTGCAAATGTTCTGCCATTCTAAAACTATTATAAATAATGTGTATTTAAATAAATGATCCCAAAAAGAAAGGATTAATTTTTCATAGGGAAAACTGTTATCTAAAGATTATTATAGTCATTAGAATTTAATTTATTCATTTAATAAATATTAATTTAAATTGATATTCTAAGAAAAGCAAATCAATGAAAGTTGCTAAAAAGAACTCTATTTCATTTCCTTACCTCAGTACAGTAAAAAGAAAAGAGAAGTTTAGTATTCTCAATTTGTGTTGTGAGGTGCCTTTAGTGAGAGTTTAAGTCCCTTGGATAACAAATAATTTATCCACAGCAAGAATAGCACTCTTTTCACCCCCATGTTGTTCTTCAGGACCCACCTGGCTAACTGAATAGATGCTTCATATGTAGTTTGTCTTCAAACTCATAGAATGAAATGCCAAAGATTTATGGCAACAAAAATATTGGGGTACTGATAAGGTAAAAAAAAATGTGGGTTTTTTGTTGTTGTTGTTTTAGCAAGGATGTATGTATGCTATGACAGCACAGTGTCTCTCCATTTTATAGGTTCATTTTACGTGATAGGGATTTTTTTTTTAACTATCTTTTCATTGACCAGTTAGGTGCCAGATATTTTGAGTTCTGATTATTGCTATTTGAGAAGGTACTCTAGATACTTTCTAGAAAGCAATTAGAAAATTCCTCATTGGCTATCTCTTAAAAACCCCATATGCATATTCAGTTGTCCAAGCAACATTTACTAAGAGGCTATGTGCGAGGCCGTCTGTTTGGCTCTAGGGGATACAGTAATGAATAAGAGAGAAGAGGTCACCTCGTCTCATGGAGGTAACAGGTAGTGTGCAAGGAAACCATTTAAAATGGTGATTGGTGGTGGAAAGGTGACATGATAGAAGGTACCTGGATCAGAACTGCTACTTTAGATCAGTGACCAGGACATGCCTTTCTGAGGAGGTTACAACAGAGCTGAAACCCGAATGGTAAGAAGAACCCTGAGTTAAAGGAAGAGGAGATGACATCCCAGTGGAACCAAAGTCAGACGTTTGGATTTTATTCTAAGTTCGCTGAGAGGCCATTGGTGGGGTGGGGGGAAGGGAGCTATGCAGGAGAGTGATGTAATTCAATTTACCTTTTAGAAAGACAATTCTGGTTGTGGTGTGAAGAAGAGGTTAAGATGAAAACAGCAAAAGCGAAAATCGTGGTTTGGGCTGGGGTGGTGGTAATGGAGATGGTGCAAAGCAGGGGAACTCAGGTGAATTTGGAGGCATAACCATCAGGACTTACTCTGGCATTGGAAGGGCGGAGCAGGCAGGACAAAGGAGGGGAGGAACCAAAGTCTGAGAAAGTAGGATGGAGAAGAGTACCGGATGGGCAGCCACCGGAGATTAGAAATCAGGTGGGAGGATTTCACATAGATAGCTGGAGATAGGCTTCTGGAGCTCAGAAGAGAGGTAAGAGGTAGTAGAATAACAGTAAACTTAGGTTTCAAATCTAGTCTGTTTCCTTTTGTGTAACAGAATATTCTGTAAAAAAAAAGGAGCCCTTAAGACTTTGCCCTCCTAAATTCTGTGTGTGCTTTGTTATGTACTGACCAGTCTCATCTCCTACTCTCAGATGCTTCAAATCTGCCTTCCCCAAGTTAAATCATATGAATATGGTTTTTTTGAAAATATAGTAAATTAAGTTTATTCCTACATTGCTGGTCTGTTAGGCCATGTAAAACAGAAAACTAAATCAAATACAGTGATTATTTAAATAATCTTTAAGCCCAAGGATTATACTCATCTAGATTTATTTTTCTCTTCTCTTTTACCTTACCAGCATTTACCAAAAGAACAGTTGCTCCCGATTCACCTTCAATCAAGGAAGATGCCACAAGTTTACCAATGGAGGGAGCAAGTCCTTTATCGAAAAAGGAGGCATATGAAAGCAGAAAGAGCAAAATATAATTAGCTGACTAATTACATGAGGGTTTTACAAATAATAGCATATGTATCTTTGGTGCAGTTTGGCCCAGATGACCTCGCAGACATACCTGAAGCTTCTATTCTTTAGCATTGCCAAACACTGACTAAAATGACAATACAGTTGGTCCTTGCAAATGATAGAAGTTGAACCAATCCAAATAATGTCACCTCGTGAATGACTTACAATTAACTTATTGGCAACTTATAGCAGCAGAGAAAGTGATATTTTTCACTTTGAATTTTCTTTTTTCAGGTGTGGTCAGTCACATTTTTCCATCTAAAATTTGGATTTATAATTGAGGTCTTTCAAAAATTACTGGCTGAAAAGGAGGAAAATGAGTTCCCCTTGAGGCAGAAGTTGCCAGCACTTTAGATTCAGGGAGTGTTTATATACGATTGATTTTTTTTTTTTAATGCTTTCTCCCTAATAAATTATCATGTGTTATAACATGTCATGGAGATATGCAAATATAATATTAGACAGTTCACTTTATAAATGCTTAGGATTGTTACATTCACCATCTATCTCAGCAGTCTATTATTGCATGAAGTATCTTAACGTTGCCAATCATCCATATTTAATAACAATAATGAATTTACAAATGATATCTGAATTGTAGAGCCCTGTAAACAATTCACTGCACAATTTATTTATTTGTCTTTTTGCCAAATATCCCACTGCGATCACTTCAGTGATATCCTGGACCATCTTTGGTTTACACTGACCAAAATCAGAGTAGCAAACTCCTGTGTTTCCATGAGATGGGCTCTGCAAGAGTTCTCATGTAATTTGGTATTATCTGTCTACTTTCAGTACCTCAGCTTTTTTCAACATCCAAATGTTAAGAACTTATCCTCTTTACATGCTGATCTACCAATGGAGAAAGAATTGTATTAAATGCTAAATAATGGTCAACATCCAGGGACTAAATCCCCTGGATTTCACATTATTATGAAACTCCAGTAGCTTACCACTGTTGACCCATATAGTCAGCCCTCAAAATAAACGACATTCTAGCTTTTGCCCATTGTCTTTCTCTCTGCTTTCTTCCTCCCAGTGGGTGTTGCTCTTACGGAAAAGAACAGAGCATGTCCCAGACTCCAAAGAACCGTGGAAAAATTATGCACAAAAACAAGGACAATAAAGCAATATCTTTCTGATATGCATTGCATTTGGTATTTGTTGAAGTACACTTGCTTGTTAGACTTCTCATATTTTATAAAGGTGCTTCCCTTTCCACTCAAGATACATTCCCCTAACTTACCGTATTTGAATGTGCAGAAGAAATGCACTCTTTTCATAAACTTTAATGCTACAGTTACTACAGAAGATGAAGGTGTTTGATATCCCAAGATTACAGAATACCCTCTGCATAACCTCTGAGAGTACAGGCATTCATTCGATCACTAATTCAAACCTAAGACCTTTTACTAAGTTCCTGCTATAGGCCAGTCATGGTGCTCCGAAGGCAACAATAAGCATAAAACAGGTGTTCATGTTCCAAGGTTTGTTTGGCATTAGGCATTACATGAAAAGGGGCTGATGTGCTCAGGCTAGCTGGAGGCATTCTGGATTCGACAACATTAAACAGGCTTGGTTTGGTTTTGTCTGACCTCAGGACTTCATGCCATTCACGTGCTAATGGGCACCATGAGGTTTTAGTGGAAATGGGCCTTTTGAAGAAGTGATTCACAATCCCAGCATTCTACGGAGCCTGTATCACTCTGTAGTGATATTTGGGGTATTAAGAAATTAGGTCAGGGGCCGGCCGAGTGGCTCAGTTGGTTAAGAGCTCGCTCAAGAGTGTGAGCTGAGCTCTGAGCAACAGCAGTTCAATGTCCAGCCCAAGCTGAGCTGCCAACAGGTGGCAGGATGGCTCAGCTTAGGAAAAAAACCCCACAGAAATTATGTCAGTATTTTCATTGCTCTTTCTTGGATCTGAATGACTATCTGGAGAGAAAATAAGGGAGGGAATTAACAAGTTTTATTTAAGTCCTACAGATAAAAGTGAAATAGCTTTTCCCTTAATGTACTACGTAGTAGGAGCTTCATGCAGTCTATTCTGTTTCTTAGGAGCTGATCTAAACCATTATTAGCCCATTAGCCCATCTGTGGAGATTATATATATATATATATATATATATATATATATATATATATATATATATATATAAAATCAGACCAGTTAGACCTGAAAGCTTGAGGTAACTCACATTATTTACTTGGCAAATCCTTTGGCAAATCCTTGGAAACATACTAGCTGATGGTTTTGTAACAGAATGGAGAGGTGTCTTATGAAAGACCTTAATCTGAAAAAAAGATAAAAGCCATTGTATCATATCACAGAAGACGGTATGCTACTGTTGGATGCCTGAAGGTATCTGACTTTAAACATGGAATATGCACAAGAACTTCCAAGGCGAAGTCAACTTTTTGCAAGCAGCAGTTTTGTCAAAATTCCTTGGCCCTATTTTGACATGAAATTAATTCCAAGGACCTGATCCTCTGAGGATTTTTCCTATCTCTTGCAGTCACAATAAGCTTGAGCTGGAAATCAAAAAGAATGCTAAGGAAACATTTGATTTGTACATTTCAAAGCCAGCAACTGTTTTTTACTTTACTCACCCCTTTGGCAGGATAATGTGTGATGTGATATCAGCCCTGTTTTAGTTGTGACTAGGTAGCCATGTTGTTTATAGCACTGGGACACTGGAAGGGATAAACCATTCTTGCAATGAGCCTGGTCCAAGACTTAATTTGAAGATTGACTTTTTCGGTTTAATCATTTTGATTCTTCTGGCCATCTCTCTCCCTAAACACATCAAGCTTCCATTGAAATGACTGACGACCGCAGAGGGGACAAACAGCTGGGAGAAATCTGACATGATGTTTTTCCCATTGTCTAATGTCATTATTATTTCCTTGATTAGTATCTGATTTGAAGGTTGGAAATCAGTTGGTTATGTAACATCTTGTGCATCCAGTTTCCCCAAACCACCAGCTTTTCCTCTTATTGTTATAGGTTACACATTTTTACTAATCAAGAGATAAAATCTATAGCTTAACAAAATAGTGCACAGAAGGCATTGGTATTTAAAGGTTAATCGATAAAAAATGCCTACCCACTTAGCTAAGGAAACAATGAAGCCTATTTTTCTTCATTTTTCTACTTTCAACTATGGTAAATGCATTTTCCATTTTGAGGCTTGGGTCATTGGTATGTAAAATGTATTTAGAATCACAGTCATTGTTACATTTGCTCTAATCTGTATTGAATCTTATAGTTAAATAACAAATACTGTTTTAAGTGGAACCAAATTCTTACATAATTAGATGGTATATTTACTTAGCAAGCCCTTTTTTGGGAAAGGGCAAATACCTCAAATTCTTTTATTCGGAATTTGTACTATAAACCCAACTACACATAATATGGTAGCCAAAACGTGAATGATCATTAAGTGATTCCTTTTCCAAGATTCTTTACACTCCCCACTCAAACACACTGTCCCACTGTTTTCTCTCAGTTCAAAACAAAAAAGAAAATTTGTGATTTTCATGGCCTTACAATGAGGAAGCTGTCCTCACGAAAGCATCTGGTTTTCTTGGATCAAAATTAAACCGTGAACCTTAAGCTGGAAAGTAAATTTGGGAAAGTTTGTATATAAACCCATTTCATGCACCACAGTTCAATATAAAAATAGTTACATCTTTCAGATTTTAAGTTCTCAAATATTTAGCAGTAAAAACATATCAGTTTATTCTACTTGAGAAAAGAAATTGTAACCATGAAAGATTCCATTTAGTTTCATTTCCGTATAAAACACGACACATCTAATTTAAGGTTAGGAAAAAAATGCCTGCTTCTAGAAGCAGGACTTCAGATTCAAGCCCCCAAATAGATTTTAGAGAAGTTTCCCTTGATTTTGATTAGTAACAAAGTAAACCAATCGGCTCCACTCTGGTGAACCCAGCCGACCTTGGAGCTCTGTCTAACCTTATCTGCCCCTGTCTTAGATCCCCCAGCTCTAGCCATGCCCATAGCCACGTGCTACCAAAAGCCAAACCCAAACCAGCTCACTCAGTTTTCTACCAACTCCTACTGTTGACCTCTGAAGTCTAATAGTAATCCTACAACCCACAACAAAGGGGGACACTATCTGGGATTTGTAGTGCCTGCTTTTCTTTCAGGACCAGCCAGTAAGAAAAGGATTTAAATGTCACATATCTCTGACTACTCTCATGTTTGAAACTCGAGGAATACTGCGGCTGGGTACCTCTTCTTCCATAACACAGCTTGATTCTCATGTGACAATCCACGTGACAATTGTGGACATGAGCTTGCTGCCTTGCTCTGTAAGAATGCACTGGATTTCTAAACAGAGCATCATGTTAGCTACCTTTCAGGAGGATAGTCAAAACAATATGTAATTGGATGGCCTCCACCTTTCAAAATGTAGCATCTTATGCCTTTGAGCATATAAACAGGAACATGAAAAATAACAAAATACCGCTATAGTCAAAATAGAGCCCTACAACATTGATCACAATAGAATAATAATTCCAACAATAACTTGCCATGTTTTGAGAAGTTGAAATAGCATGATTGCTATTCCCTAGACCAGGGGTCGGCAAACTTTTGAGACAGAAGAGCCCCCAGGGGTCAGCAACTGCGGCTCATGAGCCACAGGCTCTGAAGTAAAATTGAAAATGAAAGTAAAACTATCATAGTTTCACTTATAAAATTTTTAAAGGATATTATTCACATAATGGTGATTATGTACAAATATATTTATGGCTCTCGAATAATTTTAAAATTGTTGTGAGGGACAGGATTGGCTCTTCCAGGAGTCGGCAAACTTTTGAGACAGAACGTACCCAAAGAGCCTCATGTGGCTTGGAGCTGCAGTTTGCCGACCCCTGCTCTAGAGTAAATGCCCTCTCAAATTGGCACATATTGGACTTCCATCCCCAGACTGTCTTCTATCATCTCTCGATAGAGCCCCACAACTTGACACCCTCTCAATTTTTTTAGGTTTTAGTAAAGCATTTCGACTGGCATTATTAAAATAGAAACAAAAGTTGCCATTTAGCCTTAAATATTGGAGATCTGGTGTCATCTTAGCTGTATACTTCACTGGATATAAAAGATCAGAAAACTGGCTTGAAGAAATTTTTTTTTTTTAAACAAAATTAGTGGATGTAAAACTACCAACAGTTCAGCTGTTATAATTTAAAAGTAAAATATTCTGAGGGAAAGGAGATTAATATTATATGCTCATTTGTTAGTCACTAATGGACAGTCTCCTTTAAATTCTGATTTAGTGTTTTCTTAAAATCATACTTTTTAAAAAAAACACAACGGACAAGTCTGATTTTTATAGTATCAGGTTTTCCATCAAATTACGGTTTTCTTTTGTTTTTTCCTTAGAAATTTTTCAGTTTAGAGTCAGGTGTATTTTTGTGTCATTGAAGCCCACGAGAGTTCAAACAGCTTTTGAAAGCCCAAAACTCTTGGCCAACAGTGTGAAAACTTGTACCTGGAGATAGTGTAGCTCTTTGTTCTTGAAATACTATATTTCAATTGGAAATAGTTCCTCCCTCCAAGAGTGTTTTTCAGATCTTTCTCGGACCCACAGTCGCTCACTCAAGGATCTCAGGCAGCAAGTTTCTGTCCTTTGTCTGGGCCAGCCTCTGGGCCAGAGTCCTACTCGCCTGTCCTGAGTGTATGCATTTTAAGACATCAGGATAATGGAGAGTTAGTGAGATGAGTAAATGAAATAAATTTTTTCCTAAAGATGTGGGCTGGCCTGTTAACCACATGGAAAAGACTCCTCTTGGTAAAACAAGATTGTTTCTCTTCATCCTTCATGTGCTGATTCACAGCTCTTTTGAAGAGTGGTATTTATATGGACTTCATTTATCAGAATGACCTATTTAATCAACTTCTCTCTCTTAAAGCCAAAAGAGCAATTCTGAAAATGTGTGTCATGTTGCACATAGGATTGAAAAATCTAAATTTCTAGTATATCTCCTTTATAAGCTTTTTTTTTTCCTTTTCAGTTCTTAAAGCTGGCTATTATCAGATCATACTGCATAACGCTTATTCAGTGTTCTCCCTAGGGTCGTGATCATGCTAGTTTAGATTTTGTTTGTCCATTGTTGCTGAGCACTTAGCTGGATAAGGAAATGAAGGATGGCAGGAGTTCTGTAAAATGATATGAACACAGAGGAAGCTGGGTTGCCTTCAACAACACACATTTTAAACTGTTTACTTGAAAGGAAAAAAACCTGCGGTAGCAGCCCATCCTTTATCTGAAGCAGGGTCCTGGAAAGCAACACTGTGAGACGGCCTGTAGAATTTGGTGCGTGCACTGTGAAGTCTTATTTCTGATGCAAATTGCACCAAGCCATAAAGTGCTGTATGGACTGCTCGCTGAGGTTTGGATCTGGATGCAAAGTGGCCTCCTTTCAGATAGAAGTTTTCAGTCCGCGTGCTCTGTGCTTGTCTGTCATTTTGGATTTCCATTGTATTTATGCTATCATTAAGCCCACTGTGAGTGAAGATATGGGCTCAATTTATAGCTTAGCATTTTGAAAACTTCCCATCATACTGAACCTTAAGCTCTCAGTTACCAGAAGTCAAGCAGTCAAGACAGCGAAGCCATCTAACATGGCGGCTTTGGGGAGCTTGGGCGGTTAAAAGAAGTTTGGAGAAACCTAGGAATTTTTGCCTATTTTTTTTTTCTGAGCTTAATAAAATAGATGCATCGGTTCTAACGAGGCACTTCCTGCCCAGAGTCACTGGCAAAGCAGCCTCCTCCCAACAGCTGCAAGCTTGAGACCTCACGCTGTTGGCCAAGGTTCATTCTGTGCTTTGACTAAGACCACAGCCAATAAAGCCAATGTGTACCGTGGAAAGACTTTCCCAATTTTTCCATTGGAGAAGTCTTTTGTGAGGTTAGTTTGTTCCAAATGAACGGTAGTGGTCATTGCTCATTTTTTTTTTCTTTAATTTTAACTGCACGTAAACCTACTGATTAGATTCCATTGAGAACAATAGTTTTCTATAAGATACACACTTTTTTTTTTGTCTCATATTCTTTAAAGAACTGATTCTCAAAAGGGTGGTCCCCAATTCAGCAGCAGCAGCACATGGGAACTGGTTAACTTACAAATTCTCTGGTCATCCCCAGACCTAATGATTCAGAAACTCTGGAGGTGGGGCCATCAATGTGTGTTGTATAACAAGTCTTCCAGGTGATTTTGGTGCTCAAGTTTAAGAGCGATGCCTTGAAGTTTTATTTGATTATGCCCTTCTCTGAGTCTTAACTCTATCCCAAAACAAAGACAAGAACATGCCTTCTTTCCCAGGTAATGTACCAGGGTATTCTTTTAAAATTTGGTTTCCAACATCATGTGTTCTGCCAGGTGTCCAAGTTATGACTCCAGTCCCAAGAGTCACCCAGGTGAAGGACTTCAAGTAGCTTCCAGAGATGTGTGATTTACTACCAGAAGTCACTCTTCCCCCTGCTCTGCCTACCACACTTCGGTTCATCAGAACTCTCCACCCATTCAGGATCATGATCGAGTCATCGAGTTAAATCAGGACCTATAGGGGTAGTACTTCTCTCTGGTTTGAAGCATAGAACTAGTATTTAATTCTCAAAAGGGTGTGAACTTCTTTAGGGCTAAGTTCTAATCCTGTTATTCATCCTTCCCTTCCCAGATACTTGGCAACAACCAGATTTGGGGCATTGGTCCTGTGTCACCATTTCACATACAATTTCTTTTTTTTTTTTCTGTCCATAACAGCCGCTTGTAGTCATCTGCTATGTTTCTGAATAACATTTCCAGATTCTGACTTTGTGATCTGGAGAAAGATTTTAATTTGAAGACCATTAGACATTTAAATCTCATCCAGCTTTTCTTCGCTGTCTACAACTGAGATCAGGGATTTATTGTATCATTCCATCTCTTTGTCCTTGGCAGACTGATAATCAATGACCATAATAATTTGTCTTGGCCTTTTGTGTTTTGTACCCACCATTTTATATAACCGACAATCTGAAAGGTTTGTTTCAAATCAAGTTGTTTCCCCTTCCCCTTATTTGCTTAGGAACGGAGTAAATCAAAGTCTACACAAAATTCTCCACTTCTGAAGTCTTACCTAAATCTTTTTAAGAACTCTCCATTTCCGAATATTTGGTGTAAGTATTACACTATGTTATAAAGAAATTGTGTTATTCTGGAAGAGTGCTTAGTTATGGAGCAGCTACAATGTTCTACGTCTTATTACAGTCTTCACGAAGGACACCCACCCCTGTGCCCAGCCAACAGCAGTGATAAACGTACTGCAAGCAAGGAAATAGAGCAAAGAGCATGACCCCTCAAACTGTGTTTAAAATGCCTTCAATTATTGTACGATTTGGAATATGTACCAAGTGGTTATATAGATACTTAAAAGAAAACAACCCACACAGATATACAAAGGCACTCTATTACACTTGCTGCTATCTGCTTTGGAAAAATTTCCCACTGTTGAACAGGGATGATACCAACAACATACTTACATTCATAAGTTACTTAGCACACTAGTGGCCTTCCACCCAAGAAAGCAGCATTCCCATTAATTAATTTTTCTATCCATTTACTCATTCATCTGTTAATGCATGTAAGCCTATTATGTCTTGTTTAATTGGCTAAAAAAGTCTTCTATGTATGTTACGAATCTCAACCTTGTAGTTTTTAAGAATTTATATAGAATTCCTTCATTTGGTGCACTATAAAGTTGATTAGCTGGACATATGTTTAAATATGTATATACTGCATAATTACTAGTTACCAATTATAATAGTTACGTAATACACCACTTGAAATTGATACAACTAGACTTGCATATGCTAAACTTTCATAACCCTTCAACATCTTGCTGTTTCTTGCTCCCCTCAAAAAGTGGAATGAAACTGAACTTTTGAAAAGTGGATAGAAAGTTATTTATATTTAGATAATATCAAATAATACAGGAAGACAGCCAATCCCCTTACATAATCTTGATCTCTTTTGAGTGTAAACATGAAAGATGAAGGATCGGTTTGGACATAGCCATACAACCCAAAAAGATGATCCTCCTCTCAATATTTTGCTTTGGGGTGACCTTTACTTTCCAGAATCAAGAAAGTTGTGCATATGTGAAAAATGTCTCATTTGTCGGGTACCACATGGAGATTAGATGCAAATTCTCTGAGCCATTACCAAAGATGGGCTGAGATTCTCGTAGACAGACCTCATGAGAGAACAATCCAGTCCTGGAGCCACTGAGAGCCAGACGTCCAGCTGAACAGCTGCCATCCTGTGCAGTAACCGCGAGATCACGGCGTTGGACTTGTGACCATGTGTTATGCATTTCTTATCCTCACGCCTGTGATTGAGGTCAGATGTTCTCTACCCTCAATCTTGCCCTTTGGGACTCTTTATATTTCTCAGTGGGATGTACAGTCTCAGACACTGGGACCACAGAGCAGCTGAAGGAAAAGTTTCCCATGCTGTGTTCTTGCAAGTCGATGTTCAGGCTAACGTTTTATTGCCCTGAAGTACTTAGTATTTACTGCTTTTCTCAGAGAGGGATTGCAAGTGGCCTAGAAACAAAGTAGGCAGCTAGAGGAGAATAAGTTAAAGTTGTCTGTGGTCTGTAACCCAGGTGTTTGAAATATGTTGAAAGCATGAATGTGAAAGGAATCTTCTTTTGTGCTCCATATGAGCAGACAACACAGTTGAAACCTACCAACTTTCCTAAGGTGATAACTGATGCTTCACCAAAGTGGCAAGCACCCGAGTGAGAGCCATGCTTCTTTTGGTACTGATCTCAACACCATGACTTTATACAAATGTTTGATCAAGTTTACAAAAGTAACACTGTCTTTTACCAACAGGTAAGTACTTACCTTTTGCTGGTAACGTCATGGAAGCTAATTCCCAAGATACCCATGAGTTGTGTGAAGAGCCATTTTCTAATGTTTGGAATCCAGGAAGGACTTGGGAAGGTCAAAGCAAAGTAAAACCTCTCCGTTTTAATACTTGCAGTGCATTTTTTAAGTTATTAGCAAAAGGTCCCATGTAGAAAAATGTGTGTAATAGGAACCAAGATTTAGTTTTTTTGTTGTTGTTGTTATTTTGATATCATCATTGATTTTGCATCTTAATTCTTTCAATCAGTATTGGATCCAGAATCTGAATCTTTGAAAGCTATGTAGAAAATTGCAGAATGCAACCAATGGTATCCAGAAAGTATCTGTATTTGATGCATTATGCATAGATACTCTAAATGTAATTACTACATTTCTAAATTGCAAGATACTTCACTAGATGGTAAGCTCTCTGAAGAAAGGCATTTGTGTTTTGCCTAGCACAGTGGCTGGTATAGTTTGTGTTCAAAATACATTTGCATACTAAAGTAACCACACCTGCACTCAACCATCTTTCCCTACTTACTATAGTGAGTAAACGGTGTTTATTATCTGATCTTGATAGTCAAATTTGCAATGTCTTCTAGCACTTAACAGACCAGTTGCCTGATTGTACTCATGAAAATTCAAATCACAGTGTGCTTGGAATGTCTGCCTAAGGGTTTAAACCATACCTTCAGTGCCACAAATGAACTACTGATCAGATAGGTAACATGTGTATGTCATCAATAGCAATGACTTATTGAGCATGAAATGTGCTGAGTTTCCCCTAATGGATATCAGTGAAGTATCTGTGTTATCATTGCATGCACCTTCTCCCCAATGTTTGTGTAAATACACAGTTGAGGACTGAGTGTGTGTGGGACATCATATTTGTGAATTTTTACAGTGATTCCCATCATCACCACATAATTCACCAGGACTTTGCCACTGGGCGTTGATGTGGAACAAAATACCTGAGATTGTCATGTTGGTCCCTTAAACCCCAAGTTGATTTTGCAGTGTGGTATTTTAGGGAAAGTGGAGAGACCCCTGTGATGAATAACATCAATTGCTCCATCATTGTTTATTTTTCAATATCGTCTTGAGGAAGCTGTGCTTCACCCCCTATGCAATATGGCAGGTAAATCTTTGCTGGGCCTGCCAATACCCAGCTAATCTGTGGCCAATTGTGGTTTCCCTGCCTATTCATCCTACCATCATTCCTTTACTTCCGGATGTTTGGCTTGAGACACTTGCTTGGTTCATAGGCCAATTTCTTGTCAGCTAGTAATGTATTTGCTGACTTGGGCTAAGTGTCTGCTATAAACATCATTTAGAATTGTGTACTTTCATCCTTCTTTGTCTTTACCTTTAGTACTTCCTCTCTCTCCACGTTGTTATTGCAACCCGAAACCCTTTTTGCCAAAGTGATGTTTGGCATCTTTTGAAGTTGAAAGTTGAAAAGTTTGAGCTTCCCAAGACCTGGAAGGTTCAAATGTTTTGTTATGTTTGTAATCATGCAGTGTGCTGAAGCAGTGGATAATGTACTTTTCACATTACGATTGTGTTTTTTTTTATAACTCCTTAACCAAGCTTCCTCTACTCAATGATATCGCTGCATCCTATGATACAACTAGATGATACAGTTTCTTTTTAGTATGGGACCCATCACAGAGCCTGATGCTTGCCAGCCTGATAAAAGATGATGCTATTGGTGATAAACTGTGGTACATGCGCAGTGAAAGAAACCGTATACCTTTGGACTTAACATTCCTAATGATATTGTAATTAAGAAAGTGCATACTATGCTGCATAGTTCTGTACATCCCAATCACTGGAACAGTCAGTCAGGAGCCATCTCCTTCTTCTACCTCCATAGAGGATATCAGGAATAGCTCTCATACCTTCAGTGACTTTTGTCCCGAAGCCCTCTAATATACTGAACTAGGAAAATGTACCACCAATCAATCAGTGACTACTGAAAACACAGCGCTGTAATGAGTGCTGTGAAATAGCAAGGAAAGTAGGATTCCTGCTATTATTGCTGTTTGGTACTCTGTAAATATTCGGTGAATGAATGCAATTTAACAAAAAAAAAAAAAAAATAAAGATTTTTAAAATTCCTCTCTGCATGAAGAAATGCATCACTTTCCTTTTAAAGGCTGTTTTCCCATGCAGACAATACTTAATTTTTGTTCTCATTTGGCAGGATACATACTAGAATTTTGGTCAGGTTTTAAAAATAGAGGCTCCTAAATAAAAACTCTACCTGATTTTCTAGAGAATATCATTTATTATATTTCCCAAAGAATTTTAAGAATCACCTTAGTATTCTTTTTAGGTTTAGATGTTAAAGTCGGATAAATCAGGGTGTTTCAAATGAACTAGAATTTACATGCATCTAAATGGATGGAGTTACAAACGTGTTCTCCCTGTTGGCCATCCTGCATGCTAAAAGGGTAGGAGTGCTGGGCCCAAAGGAATTCTGGCTGCTTCTGCCACTAATTGCCTGTAGGACATTGAGCCTGCCATTTCATCTCTCATGTCTCTTAGCTGTTAACTGAGGAAGTTGGACTCAATGGTCTTCTGGGACACCTTCCATCTCTGACAGTCTGTAAGTTTCCTACTGAAATGGACAGTGGCATTCTCCACTGGATTAAATGGGGACAGGCCCCATTTAATATGTGCCTCAATGCTAACTCTAGGAGATACCAGACTATCGTTGAATTATAAACCTTGTCTGTCAATGATTTATTCAATAATGACCCTTTTGTGAAATGACTTCACTTGCATAACCCACCTTTCGCCTTTCTCCATGTTATGTTTTGCTAAAAAAGAATTGTGTAGGATGAGAATTCTACCTCTATCACTAGTTTCTAGCTATGCAATTCAGAGTAAATTACTTAATATTACTGAGCTCATTTATTTCATCTGCACAGTGGAACTTATTGTGTCTACTTTAATAGAGCTTTTAGAAGACATATATAATGACACATGAAAAGTTCTGGATTCAGAATATGACACATGGTAGTTTTCTATAAATGTCTCCTACTTTTTCTACTGTCTGGGCCTGACCCACTTCATAAAAATCTCCAGTGAACTTGGAGATTTCTGTCTCCGTTTACTGTCTAGCAACAAATCACCCCAAATATGTGATAATCAGTGACAAAGCTAATTAAACTCTAGAATTAGCCTATTTATTTTGTTAGATTGTGTTAACTCACCAAATATTTACTGAGTGCCAGTTCATTAGATAGATAGATGATAGATAGATATATAGATAGATACTATATTGCTACAAACATATGTTGATATCTTCAAATCTTCTTATCTCCAAATTGTGTTGAGACTGGGAAAGAGATGTAGGTACTTTATACCGAATGCATACTGTGTGCTATTATGTGCCAACACTATTTTAAAGCACACTTTGTATATTTTTAACTCGTTTAATCCTCACAGCAACTCTCTGATGTTGGTATTATTTATCATTTTCACTTGAGACTACATCTCAAATGAGAAAGTGGAGGCACTGACAGATTGAGTAACTTACTCAAGATCAGATATTAGTAAGAATGGAACCCACATTGGAACACAGGGTGTGGCTTCAGAGTTCCTGTGCTTTGTCACTTGGCCACATATGGAAACAGTCATTTAAAATTCGTTCTAAAGGATCATTGGTGTTAAGGAGTTTCTTTTCTTTCAGCAAGTCCTTTGAACTGGAAAGGAAGGTTAGGCAATTGCTGTCCACCCCACTATACTGCTAAAATCTTATTGAGGCTCGATGGTGCATTATGTTTTGATATTCCCTTCCTTTTAACACATGAGGAGGCAGGGAGAACAGCCACGTGGAGTTAGAACCTAGAGGACTGAACAGACTGCATTTCCTGTCTCTACACTCTAGCCAGTGGCAAGTAAGTTTTTCTTTTTCTTTTCTTTTTTTTTTTTTTAACTTCAATACTTTTCTACTCTAGTGAATACAAAGCATACTCTCCCTGGGTAGAGCCTCTGCTAGTAAAAGTGACTTGGTGACAAAAGTGACAAAAAACAAAACAAACCAGAGTGGGTGTCAGAAGAAGCTGAGGGGAAGTATGAAGAAAGGACAGTGGGGCTGAGGAGCTTTTCTTTTGACCGTCGTATTCAAATGTGTGAGTGGAAGCTGGGGTGGATTTCATGAGTAAATATGGAATTTTGCCACCAAATTCTTTCCTCCAGAGCTAATATTCTCGTGGGATATTAATATTAATACAAGGAAAAAGGCTCTGGGTGAAGAAAACGATTTTCCCCTTCGGGGCAGAGTTCTCTTGGGAAGACAGTGAAGTTTAAGAGTTTTAGAAAGTTCTGGTAGAATATTAAGCATTTTATCATTAGCAAGGCAGAAAATAGGCTGTTACCTATAGGATTCTCTCTGGAAAGAGGAAAAAAGGAATCTGGTAATAGCCTAGTCAAGGACCTTTTTCCCTACTTAAAAGCCTCTAAGCTTCTCATGGTGTGTGGGCCTTTTGATCCTATTCTTATTCAGGGCTAGTTAAGATCATCAAAATAGAAATCTGTGTACATGTGAGTGATGCAAAAGCATCATGCCTTAGATACAGAGATAACACACTAGCTGGAGAGGGTGCATTTTTATGTCATGAATTTCATCATTTAATCATTATGAATTAATCCTTTTATGATTTCTCTGAATCATTCTTTTGGAGTAATCTGAAAGAGTCAAAAAAAAAAAAAAACCGAAAGCTTTTCTCAAGCAGCTGATTTAATGGATAGCTAAATGTCCAGTTTCAAAAGCTGTTACTTATAAAAGGCCAAAAAACTGTGAATATGGGCCACATAACTGTAATATAATTTTTCCAAAGTGGGAAAGGCAATAAATTATAAAATACCATACTAATGGAACATATGGTTTTTAATAAGAGCAGCTGGTATTTCACTAAGGTGTACAATATTTTAAGTCTTGGTTTTCTGTTTTGGAAGTGTGTTAATTAGTTTATTTGTTTTAGTTCATTTATTTCCATTCTCTGTGTGTTTGTTATTTTTTCATTGTATGATGTGGTTTAAATTCACTGCTTTTACATGACGGGAATGTCACAATGTGCCTTTGGTGTTTTCATGCTTAAAAATAAAAAATAAAGATTAAATGTGAAACCATGAGGGCTACTCCCAAATAGTTGCATGTGCTTGACTGGATTCTTTAGCCATGTGTATACATAATAGTTTGCACGTGGGCAGTTATCTGATCACTTCCTGTGGGATAATTGGCTGAACTGAACAGAAATTTCAGTTACAATGGATGAAAAATGAGCAATATGAACCATATAAACATGCCTCAAAACGCAGACCTTCCTTTGGGAAATTTTAAGCAGGAACATATAATCCATTTAAAAAATCAAGTTAACTTTCATACTAAGACTTGACACATATTGGGAGATAAATACCAGAGAGCAGTACCTTCAGTATATGTTAGGAGAAGGCTATAACTCTTCTGGTAAGAAAGTAAATCTTCAGGTGTTGCGAGTATTGGGGAGTTGAGGGGTTGCCATTAAATCCGTTTTGCAGTGAAATTAGGATGAATTAGAAATGCTTTCTGGCCTCACTCTTCCGGTTGGAAATCTTTCTAAAACGAGTAGATTCTCTTAACCAGCAAGGTAATGAATTATGTCAGTCTATTTTTTATGATTTAGACCTAGCATGCCTATGATTTAGCATACCTCAGGGACATAATTCTATCAGTCATCATTGTACAATATGATAAGTAGATAGAAGATGAAGGTGATGAGACCATCTGTGTTATTTACTCAGTAAAGGTAGATAGTCAGTCACCACAGGACTATATTGCAGACCAGCCCTGTGCAAATTGCTGGAGGAGGTATCAAAGTATCATAATTCTTTGTTGTTGGGGGTTGTCTTTTGCATTTTAGGATGTTTAGCAGCAATCCTAGCCTCTTTTTAGAAGGGCAGAAATAACATACTTCCTGTGAGTGTAATAGGAATTCAGAAAAGGTCAAAGGAGATTTCACAGAGGAAGTAGGTTATAAGCAGGATCTTGAAGGATGTTTCTTGTTGGCAGGTCTGGTCAAAGAGCTCAGTGACTAAGGGGTTATTGGTTTCTGACCAAAAGGAGGTCATTGGTACCTTGATGAGAAAAATGGCAGTAAGCTACATTATGTCCACTGGATGCATCACGAAGATGTTTTAAAGGCAAATTTCTCTTTTGCCGCAGACGTAGTCATAACCTTAATCTCCACCATGTCGGTAGAAGTGGAATTTGGAGGCTATTGTGTATGTACTTCTTCCCAATATGATTCACATGTAACCTGTACCATTTGGTGAACTATTTCTCCTCCACTTTTTCCTGATTCTTGTCTTCTCTTCCTCCTCTTCTTCAGTCCTCTTGTATTTCTTGCTTGCCTTCTGTTTCTTCATTCTTTTTCCTATTCCTCCTTTTCCTCTTTTCCTCTTAGATTAGGCTAATGGAGGCCAGTGAGAAGAGAGTCCTCAGTGTATTCATTTCCTGTGGCTGCTGAAACAAATTACTTCAAACTGGTGGCTTACACAATGGAAATATAGTCTCTCCTAGTTCAGAAGTCCAAAACCATTTTCAATGGGCAAAAATCAAGGACTGTGCTTACTTTGGAGACTCCAAGGGAAAATCCATTCCTTGACCCTTCTAAGTTCTGGCAGCTGCTGGCATTCCTTGGCTTGTGACCGATCCCTTCCTCCAGTCTTCTCCACCAAGGTCCCAGGGCCTCCTCTCTATGTCAGATCTCCCTCTGCCTCTCTCTTTCAAGGACACTCATGATTACATTTAAGGCCCACTCAGATAATCCAAGATATCCCCCATCTCAAAACCCTTAACTTAATCAAATCTGCATATAAGTTACTCTTTACAAATTCCAGAGAGTAGAACTTAATATGTGTGGGCACTGTTATTCAGACGACTGCAATGAGAATAATATAGAGCCCTTTTCTGACACATAACACAGAGTTGAGTCCATGTTAAACACATATGAGCCTCTCTGGTCGGTGGCACTTGCCAGCCTGAGGAGTCACATTTCTTCATGTGTCTTCTGTTCATTGGAACAGTGTTCTGTGTTTGAGCAATACTCCCCTGCCAAGGAAGAAGGAAAAGGGACCTCATTGTAACTTTCCCCTTCGCTGAGTACCAACCATCAAGTCCCAAATAATGAAGGTCAGGACCAAGAGTGTGTTCCTTACGGAGAGCTCTCTATTTACCTCCTCAGACTTAGATGCCTGTTTATTCGTAAGGAAAGCCATGCCTTGGGCATAGTAGGTTCTGGTTCAAGTTGACAAGATACCCTCTTCAACTCAAGCTGGAGGAGATACAGAGAAACTCAGAGTGAGGATTGATAAGGAATCCTCCGAGCTAGAGATCCTGCTAAATTCACTAGAGCCATTGAGATTATGAGGAAGGAGATATGTTGATCCCCTCACATTTAGCTTTCTAACCCCATCACCCACAAAGTATCTGGGGGCCAGGATGAAGAGGGTGAAATATAAGGGAGCGTGAACTTGCATGTCACTTTTTTTCCTACTCAGTATCGATTGTAGGCAGACCATTTTCTTTTGCTAGGTCCTACAAGGGGAAGGAATCCAGATAAATTTGCAAAATTTAATTTTTATGGGATCTGCGTTCTCTAAAGCCCTAATTCATCTATGCTCATCTTCGCTCAAAATTCTTACTCAGTGAATTTTAGCATAGTGATTCTCATGAGAAATAAATATTATTCTTTTAAAAGATCATATTAACACAATTCTAAGACATACTGAGTTGTTATAATCCCATACATCCAATAACCACTTTTGACTTTTTTCATGTGAATTTGACAAATGGGGTTCAGTTTCTATCGGGGATATTTGGTTTTCTAGCAATATTTGACTAGTGACTTCTTATGCCCCATAGGGGAATTACCTCAGAATCTCTGTTGACCAGGAGTGTATTTTCTCAGCTCAGTATTTCTCAGTCTCGGCACTATTGAAATTTTGGAGTGGATAATTCTTTGTTGTGGGATTATCTTGTGTATATTAGAATGCTTAGCAATATTCCTGTCCTCCTCCCTCTAGATGCCGTCTCCTTGCCAAGTGGTAACAACCAAAAATGTCTCCAGACATTGCCAAATGTCCCCTGGGGGTACAGAATCACCCCCAGTGGAGAATTACTGTTCCAGCTCTATTATTTCTAGCATTTATGGATCCCTTATTAAGTGCCAGTCACTAAGTGGGCATGTACTAAGCATTTTATTTGTGTTAATAAATTTGAATTTTATGAACTTCCACAAGGTATCATTATCCCTATTTTACAGATAAGAAAGCTGAGGAACAGAAGTGTTTGAACAAGCATACTATGATTACACATCTTTTAGAGAGTAGAGCCAGAATTTGAACAAGTAGTGAGGATTTAGTATTCATGCTCTTAGCCATGATGGTACAGCTGCTGTCCAGTGCTCATTTAAGAATATGTTGTTACAGACTTGAAAAACATCTTCCTTTGCAGCTATTCAAAGGTTATAAATAAGCTAGAACAGTGGATGAAAGGATTAGTAAGTATCATTGATTAAGATTATACTATGATAGGAGTACTCATCTTGAGACTTACATATACATGTAAGCTCTGACTATTAATTTGGCGAACTCATCCTAGAAAAAGTGTTACATAACTTATTGCTGAATATCACTATGGTCACCTTCGAAGTACTCCCCTTGGGGAGCTATGCACCGATGCCAGCATATAGTTCACCCTTCACAGCAATTTTGGAACTCTTTTTCTGAGCTGGCCATCAGAGCTGTCATCGTATTACACTTGATGTCCTAAATGTCATCAAAATGTCTTCCTTTCAATATTTCCTTTATCTTTAGGTAAAGAAAGAAGTTATTGGTGGCCAGATCAGGTGAGGAGTCAGTGTGTTCCAATACAGTTATTTGTTTACTGGCTAAGAACTCCCTCTCAGACAGTCCTGTGTGAGCTGGTGCATTCTTGTGATGCAAGAGGCATGAATTGTTGGCAAAAAATTCAGGTCGTTTTTGTCTAATTTTTTCACTCAGCCTTTTCACCACTTCCAAATAGACTTGGTTAACTGTTTGTCCAGTTGGTAGAAATGCACAATGAATAATCCCTCTGATATCAAAAAATGGTTAGCAACATCATTGCAACAAGTTCCCGAACTTAATTGTCATGGCTTCGTAAGCTATTTCATTTAATCTTCACAGTAGCCCTATTAAGTAGATATTGCTACATCTTTTTATATGGGACAACTTGGCTCCAGAAAACTAAGAATTATTACCCAAGGTGACAGTCAGTATAATAACTGTCTGAAACAGAATTTGACACAGTGCCTTCTGACTTCTAAGCCCATGTTCTTCTTATTTTACTTTTATACCTTCCTTGGGTTTTAAAAAGATGGAGGGAAAGGCATTTATAGGTTCTTCATATATATATTCTGGTCCAACCTCTTAACCTGTACAAATTCCAGATTACTTGGAGCTGACAGAGATTTTGAGCTCTCACGTATCCTTCCCCAAAGCCTTCTGACAGAGTCTAGGAAAATGTGTAAGCACAGGTGGATGGGCATGGGCCTCCACAGACCTGGTTTAGATCCCGGCTTCCCACTTTGTTGCTTTCTGACCCTGGGAAAATTACATAACAACTGGGAGCTTCCTTATTTGTAAACATGGAGCTAATATTAATAATAGTGTCCACTCTGCAGGGTCAAGATTAGAAATAATGTATGAAAATACATATATTATAATAATTGTTACAATTTTGCTCATTAAAATCACAAGCTATGCATTTTGCCACTTTCCTTTTTGCTCCCTTCCTTTGAAAGCACTGGCAGTGTTTCCACTCCAATTCTTCCTATTGCCATCAAGGATATCTGGAAACCTGCCATTTAGGAATTCATTAAGATTCATTATTGATTAAAATGAAGCTATCTTGGGAGTAGACAGAACATTTGAAGTCTTAGTTAGCTAAACACACTTTTGAAGACTGGTTTGGGTATATGGAGAAGAGAGGTAAAGACAAGGAGACAATGACTTCACGAGTTGTTTTTTTTTTTTTTTTAGACAGCTCATGTGAAAAAGACTATTGAGAATGATAGCATCCCTGATCTGTATTCACAGAGAGCAATAATGAATATTAAGAGATTAATGCAATTTTGCTTTGTTCTTGGATTGAAAAACAATTGTTTACTGATATGTAGCATTATTATTAGTTTTAGGTGTACAATATAATGATTCAATATTTGTATATATTGCAAAATAATCACAGTAAGTCTAGTTAACATCCATCCCCATAGTTAAAAATGTTTTATCTTTGTGATGAGGACTTTTAAGATCTACTCTCCTAGCAACTTTCAAATATGCAATATAGCATTCACTATAGTGCATTCCATCCCCAGGACTTATTTGTTTTATAACTGAAAGTTTGTAACTTTTGCCCCCCCCTTTAATATTTTCTTCTTTTATCAAGCCTGAATTGTGAGTTAGATAGGTGAGACTTAACTTAGAACATTTTGAAACTACAGATGTATGAATGTGCGTTTGCGCGCACATGCGCACACGCACACACATATAATTGAGGTGCAGGATGGGAAGAAAGTACAAGAAATATTGAGGACTATAATTCTCTAGGACAATGTTATGAACTCTACAACTCAAATATGTGGGAAGATATTAATGAAGATCTTGGTGCTTCTAAATGAAGCAAAAAAATTCCTACATTTCATAGGAATATATATCACATGTACTCAACTCAATGGATTGAGACCTTGCAAGGTGACCAGTTACTCAAGGTTGATGTCTTTAAAAAAAAAAAATGTTGATGGAAAAGAAGGTGTTCATATCTAGTTGCCTTGCTGAGAATGTGGGTCACAGTTTAAAGAGATTCCAAAGGTAATGTGATAATATGGCATGTCTACTCAAGGACAACCAGTGGAAATGTTCTGAATCAAAAATAACTCAACATTTGAGAATTCTGAGAGGACATTCAGTACATCTCCATCCAGAGAAAATGGGAAGAAGGGATTTGTTAGTTTGTTTCAAGATTTCAAGAGATTAAACTTAGTATGTTATACATTATTTGTTGAAAATGTTAAATCTCATTACTATTTAAATTTCACTGAACTAAAGACTTCAGGGAAAGCTGATATTTATCTATTTGGCAGAAAACAGCTTATTGCAAAAAAAACATGATTGTAAAAAGATGTTTTCACAGTCTCTGTGTAGACTAAGGCTGTGGAAATTCAATTACATGTAGGTAATCATGCTATCACTGGTTATCAGAAATGGTCATGGTGAAATTAACAATGGTGTATTGGATATCTGGTCTTTCAGCAAATGCCATTATAATAGCAATGTCTATGCATGGCTGAATGATTCCTAAGCTTCTCTTTTGTTTTCACTCATTAATGGGTACAATAAAATTTCACCCAGGAAAGGAACTTGAAAACAACTCCCTTGTCCTATCATGACAGAATTTGACCTGAACATTTTATTTCTGCAATCAAGAAATGAAGACAAAATGACAAACAAAATTATTCCAGTTGTTACTCCTTGGAAGCCACATGTGTTCATTTTGTAATTTGGTGTGGGAATCTAGGAATAAAGATTTTTTTTTTTTTTCAGAAAAACCACCTATAGCTTCAACTATGTCAGAAGAAACTTTATTAAAGAAAAATAAACTTTATAAAGGAGAAAACAGGAAAAATCAGATTAAGAAAGTAAACTATTGTTAATTTAGGTTGGAAGATGACAAAGAGAAAGGCAGTATGGGCTCATAAATTTATGGAGGTGATTGATTTTGGAAGATGAGGTAGGGATTCAAATATGGAACCTGAGTTTTCTTTCTGGCAGTGAGTGATATGCCAGTCAGCAGACCATCCTTCTAAAACAGAGCTACACTCATATGTGGGACCTGAACTGGGGCTGCTGGCTTCCCAAGCCAGCACTTAACCACCGCACCACTCGGCCAGCCCTACATTATGGTTTATAACTTGCAGGTGAAGAGAATAGATAACCTCCTTTAGCCTTTTATAAGAGCCAAGATAAGTGATTCAAAGGAGAGCAAGTTTCTAGGAAAAGGAGTTACAAGAAGCTATCTACCACTGACTGTCACTTTGGGTCACTGGAAATACACATACATGCCCAGGATGTGCATAGATGTGTAGGGGAAGGTGGAAACATTAACCCTGAGTGCTGCAGAGAGCAAAACACTTTGGAGACAAGGGACAGTGAGAACCAGAAGCCAATCAGAGTGAAGAGGGTGTTTGAACAGAGGGGGGTGGGGGTAGGGGCATATAAAGACTTAAGGGTTTGGGGCGTCTCTCTCTCTCTCTCTCTCTCTCTCTCTCTCTCTCTCTCTCTCTCTCTCTCTCTCTCTCTCGTCTCTGTCTCTCTCTGTCTCTCTCTCTCTCTCTGTCTCTCTCTCTCCCCCCCCCTTCTACCCTCTCTCCCTCTCTCTCTCTCTCCCTCTCCCTCTCTGTCTCAGTTCTAGCTGACTTCTGGCAATCTGGGCAGGTATTTACAACTCCAGGAGGACAAGAAGGGTCAGGTGAGTCCAGGGTCAACTATACTATATTTACTTGCATATATTTTGCAGTTGCTCTGTGAGACTAGTTAAATTCGAATCACAAGGACCAGCATTCCCAATGTATTCTACTTGTTTACTCTGCACCTGCTTAAGAAGTCTGCCATTGACATGTGAGCTCACAAATGCACATTCAAGAAATGAGTGGAATATGAGGCTGTCGCTGCTTCCTCTCATTCTCTCCACTTGGAAGAGGCCGGGATGTCATGCAGGCTTCCATTTGTGAAATGGGGCGGTGCTCTTTGCAGCCTACTTGGCAAGTACACTGATGCTAAATGAGTCTCTGCTTTTGGAGGTCTCCTTTGGAGGAGAGGCAAATTATGGTTTTAAGGTGTCAAATTTTGAACTCGTTCCCTGGAAGCTGTTTTCGTGTGAATATCAGAAAATAGAAATATTAGTCTAGAAAAGAAATTCCAGCTTCTGGAAGACCTGTCTCAGTTGTGAACATTTTTTAATGTCTGGAGCCGCTCCTGGAGTGATGCTTTGGTTCAATGATGAGGCCAAATACAGCAGCAGAACCAAGTATGGCAATGGTATTCAGTGGTTAGCTCTCGCTCTTTGTTTCCATGAAACTGTGCAGATATTTTTTTTAACCTATTTTACATGTGACCATTTTTTTTTTTAAGGCTGGGGGAAGGGGGAAATTTTTTTCTGGTCCCAGTGTTAATCTAGTGATTACTCTGCAAGTTTCAGCTTGAGATAGAGGACCACCTGTGTGAATCTGTGCAAGAAAAATAGCCCAACATATTTGTTGTTCACGTTGAGGACTGAGGCCATAAAATGCAATGCTTTACTTTCGGTTGTTTTAAAATAAAGATCAAAGGAAATTGATGGGTAGTTTCAAAATATAATGGTATTGTCCGAGCTGGGGATCAAAGGTGTTTGTATTATCCTTTACCTCACAATAAAATTAATTCCTAATTTACTTACATGTACAGAGAAATGAATGTAGCTCACTTTATATTATTTTAGGAGGGAAGATATTGGGACCTCAGTAACTATTAGGTGGTATGGGGCTAGGTAAAGGGAAGATTAGTTATTCTTACAATTGTTATCTTGTTCCTTATTCTCATCATTAAAGGCGATCATCAAGAAAAAAGTTCAAAAGGTATGTTTGACATGTTTGGTCTATATATCACCATCACCTGGTGCTCTAATAACAGTCCTGCTGACTTTAGGGTACAAGCCTAGTGTGTGCTTGTATTCCACTGTGGGAACTTGACACCTCCCAGATGTTCCTTCCCTAGAACTCAGGCTGAGCTAGCCTATTAACTTGATCACCCAGCGAGGAAAAGACAGAGGAATGGGATATCGGTGAAACCATCTGGTTAGATGTAGGTCATTGTCAAAGGTCTAACTTTTATTGGCGGGGTGCAGGAAAGGGGGAGCTTCACAGGTGTTCAATACATTATTAGTAACCAGTTATCATAACTACAAAATCTTATCTGTTTTGCTTTCAGCCATCAATGAAGAGCAGGAGCGTTCTTAAAAATACTTCTTAAATGTCAACTACATTGACTTTGTTTTGTTTTAAAAAAAAAGCTTCTCGTTGCACCTTTGCATTGTGTGTTTATCTATAACTGTCTTGACTCAGTTTAAAAGCTTCCAGGCCATAAACCTTACATAGTAAAATTTTTAATTTAGCAAATTTGTGTGTGCATGTGTTCATGTGTATCTATGAACACATACATGTATGTGTTCATGTATGGCTTTATATTACTAATAGGTGGCTTTATATTATTAATAATATTAGTTTTTCTCACAGAACACACACATACACATACCTTTGTATATTTATATAAAGCGTATTATTTTCCAAAATACTTCTCATAGATGATCTTATTTTGACCTTCATAATCACCCTGTACAAAGGTTAGATGACTTGCCCAAATTCACTCTTAGTAAGTGGGAAAGCCAGGCTAGCAATGAAGTTTCCTGATTCCTAGCCAAGCGTTCTTTCCACTCCAACAGCTGTCACTGGTTACTGGGAAGGCAAGGGGCTGGTTCAGCTCTCTGAAGTTGAGAATTATTGATAGTGACTGAAAGATCAGCATTGCAGTATTTTTCAAGTTAGTTGATTGAAGACAGTCCTATCCGTGATTGAGTTAAGTGGTGTAAGTGTCCATGACTGATAACTTTGATATGTTCTGTCTATATTCCACCATCATCTGGTGCTTTAATTCTTTTACATTACCTATCTTTTTAATTAACTTTTTTGACAACCAAGCGACCTAATCTCATAGCTATTCATTACACTAGTAGTAAAAATACTGATGCAAGATACCCTATTACTGAAGATATGCAAAACTAGAATCCTGAATCATATTTTACCCCAGTTGCCAAAAGAGTGGCACTATAATAAAACTCTATTTTCAATACTGCCCTTTAGTCAAAAACAATTTTAATGGAAGTTGGTAATTTTGGTATACAAATTGATAGTATTATTTCAAGGTTAAAACTTGGTGAATCATTATTTTTAGACATTCTCTTTTGAGACCCCTGTTTATCTAATTTATGGTTAAGTCTAATAACAGAGGTAAGGCAAACTGAAAGGTCTTTAGTTAGTTCAACCAGCACTCACTGGCAGGGTTAGTAAAAGAAATGGAAAATTGCTACTCATTATAAACAACAGGGTAATCATAATCAAAACCAACCAAGTTGACAATTAAATATTCTCCATTAGAACTCAAAATATTGTTACCAAATAAAGAGCAATGTGAAAAGCCCTTGGTAGTAAGTGGGTGTGATAATGAGTATTCAGAAAGTTCAGACTGACATGTTAGACTTTTGTTATCAAAAATCTGTTTGTCCCACTCCTTGAGAAGTTAAATACAGTTACCATGTGACCCAGCAATTGCACTGCCAGATATATACCCATGAGAAATTGAAACATATTCATAAAGTAATATGTAAATATTTACATATTCACAAAGTAAACTTGTACACGAATGTTCAAGCAGCATTATTAAAAAAAAATCTGTTTGCCTTATAAGATCCTAAATTGAAACAATCTTTTTTTCTTTGGAAAAACAAGGTAAACCCTTGCATTCCATTGGAGTAGAGGTTAAGATTTATAACGACAACAACAAAACAGGACAAAACGAAACAAGCCAAATGTAGTGGCTCACATAGATATATTTCTCACATTACATTTCCTCTGGTCCAGGTGATGCAGTAGACTGACTCCTCTAAGTCATGAAAAGACACAGGTTCCTTCCTTTCTGCTGCATAACCATTCTCTGATGTCATGCTCAGCGTTGCCAAAGCTGGGTCTCTTATCACATCTGGGCTACAGCCCATAAAAGAAGGGATAGTAGAGAGCCCAGGGCAATTGTCTTTAAGGAGATGACCCAGAATGACAGATATCAATTCCACTCCTCTCCCATTATCGGGAACTTTAGCACAAGAACTTACTTAGCTCCAAGGGATGCTGGAAAATATAGTCTGTAACTAGGAGGCCATTTTCCTATAAAATGGGGTGGAGGAGGAAGGTTGGAGGGTGGAGGGATGGGTTCAATTATCAAAAGAAAGTGGAGAAGATGAGATACTGGAGAACATCTAGTAGTATCTGCCACAGGCACAATATACAAAATTAAATGCATTTATTCAAGCAGGAATAATGAATCATCAAAGACATTCAGACACTTAAAATATGAATTAATGCTGGTAGCACTTGGGTTATTGTTTAAAAATAGTAGTTCTCATGTTTTCTCAGTCTATGTCCACTTCTTTGGGGTAAAATTTGTGCCGGTCAGTCACGTATACTCTGCACAAAGATTTAGCCGTGTACCTGGCTTTGTTTTCAAAGAGAAGATGTGAATGTAGTTTCTAGTTTTTATATAATACAAGTAGATTAGACAGGGATGCCATTGTTTTATATTACTGCAGAATGAACTTTCTACTCATAACCTTCCTTACCTCCTATTTTATGAAGTCACTACTCCCATTGGGCTCCCAACTTAGACACAGTGCAGACTTGGTTTACTTCCCTCTCATCTCCATTTGCTGTCTACTGACCCAGCATATCCTATCAACTAACTCTATTGCAGAAATATCTCTCCCATTCACCTTCCAGCCTTGCTGGACCTTTATCATTTTGGACCTGGACCTGTTTCCTAACTTGCCTTTCTATAATCAAATTATCCTTACTTATTCTTTGTTACATATATATAGCTAAATATACTTAGTTATATTTACACAAATGCTTCACATTGTCATGAGGTGGTCATCCCCAAATAAATAAAAGCATCCAGGCACAATTCTACCATCCTTAAAATGTTCCATTTGTTCTTTGATCTCTATAGAGTATCTCAGTTCACTACTTTGGCATACAGAGCTCTTCTCAGTTCAGCTGTGGCTTTATCTCTCATCACCCAGCTCCCACCCAACCTAAGTTCTATCCAAACTTAATGCTTTGCTAATCTCCAAACCCAACTGCTTTTTCATGCCTCTATCCTTTTGTACATGATGTTCTTGTGACCTAGAGTAGCCTCTCCCATTTCTTTCTGTCTGAAAAACTTCTACATTTCAAAGATCCAATTATAATTATGAAGTTACTTCCCCAAATGAAGTTGGTCACCTTTCTTTGGTCCCATAGTACTCTCGTGTATCTTAAGTGCTGTCATAATTATGCATTTACTTTCCTACCTCACCCAGACTATACTCTCCTTGATAGCCTTACACAATGCCTGGCACACGATAGCCATGTAGCAGATGTTTGATTGGGAACAGTGAACTGAAGACTCAGTTGCTAGGCATAGCACAAAGGCGGTTGTGAGGCTGTGGCCGTTTAACAACAAAACAACTATTTATTGAACACTTACTCTTAGAAAAGCTCTGTTGCTTGGTACTCTAAGGGCATCAAGAAAAAATAAAATAATCCTTGCCCTTAAGTCTTTGTCCTAGCTTAAAATTTAAGCATCTAAAACTGGTATTTTGAAAATTAGAACATTCACATCCCTTTTTAATTGTTACTGTTTTGTTCCTCTGAGACTATAAATGGACTCTGTTTTCATCACTATATTCCCAGCTCTTGTCATTGTTCACATAGTAGGTGTTCAAAAATCTTTGCTGAAAGATAAATTCATAAGAAGTTTTCAAAAATACACAGAGTGATGTATTTAAAGTAAGTAGCATAGCCTCTATAGATACTTTTCGAGATAAGATGAAGATACAGGTACCAAGAGAAGATTTAGATCAATCGGAAACGTCTTCTTAAATAAGGATTTAGGAATATTGAGAGTGTGGAAGTCATGTCAAGGATAAAGAAAAAAATATGAAAGCATGCATTGTATTGACCAGCTAGTGCCATATAAATGCTGTGTAACAAACCACCCAAAAGTCAGTGTCTCATAACAGCAAACATGTATGTTTCCCCTTGTAGGTATACTGATTTAGGCTGGCTTGGCCAAGAAGCTCTGTGTCAGGCTGCAGTTTGGCTCCAGGCTGTGGCCCCAGATGTTGCCATCCTTGTGGTGTCTTGGAGGTTGCAATCTCTAAGGCACAATTTGTCTACAGAATGGCCAGTATAGTTTTTTTTTTTTATTTGAATGTATTAGTAAATCATATACTCTCAAGTTTTTTAACCTTCCTGTCATCTCCTTATTCACTCTCCATAGCTTTGAATGCACTTGAGTTTATGTCCCCTAATAATCCCATCACCACTTATCCCCAGGTACATGGATTTTTTAAGATGAATATGAGACATGTGAATTAGAATGATAATAGCTGGTAGGAATTGAGATTCTTCTAAGTGCTTTAGAGACTATTCTAAGTGCTTTAGTTGTCTATATCATGAATCCCCATTTCATAGATAAGGCAATAGTAAGTAAAAGAACTTGCTGAAGGTCAACAGCTGCAAGTGGGAGAGCCACCATTTGACAACGGCAGTTTATTGAACAGTTTCCACCAGGTCAGCTCAAACATGAGACAGGGATTATTTTTGTGTAAACACTTTCTCCAGCTGTCCTATCTTGACTCCTCCTTCCTTTTCCGGTAGCAAATCCCCTCACCGCATCTTAGCCAGACTTATAACTTCCCAGTCACCTTCAGATGTTAAAAGACTGTCCAATGTAAAACTCTGGTCTCTACCTCAAATCTGCCCCTTCATGATCAACAGCGTGGCCTAGGGCTCAAGTGAGCTGAAGGGGAAGAGTGGTGGTTATCTCTCACTCCTCTCCCACTCTTGTACCTGGCAATGTGCTGCCTTTGTGGATGTATTTGGAGAGGGATGGGGACCAGGATCTTGTTCTCTTTTCAAGGCCTATGACCTCTGCCATTGAGGGATGGTTGGGGGAAATAGAGGAATGGCAGCTGCTTTTTTTATTCAGTTACCCAGGTTGTACTTCTCTTTCTGTAGATTGTCTTTGCTTCTAGGGCCAACACAAACTGGCCTGCTATGCTATTTGCATAACATGTGTCCAATGCGGATTCTATAGTGTGTCACATGTATATGTTCTTTGTAAATAGCCTGGGAGTAGGGCTCCCTGTACCATATGATACCTGAGTTAGGAGTTCCAGCTCTGGCTCTACCTTGCCCCCCAAGCTCCCATCCCCAACATTATGCATTAGAGCTACTTGACCCTGGGCCTCCTTGGCTGGGTTACCAGCAAGAAAGACTCTAGTAGAAGTAAATTCCTGCAAGAATAGCTCCAGCCCGGCTGGATGCCCCAGGGAAAACAAACTCAGCATCCTTGTCACACCATAAGGTAGGATTCCAGAAGCTCCTCTTCCATCTACCTTCTCCAATCTAACCTCTCTCACCATTTCTCTCATTTAAGAAAGCTGAATATAGACCAACAAGTCAGCTACCTAGGCAGCTATCCAAACAGGGAATAAGAACTCCGGCTTCCTCTTTCTACAGGCATCCTCCAGTCATCAAGAGTAGTTCTCTTCTCACTTGGCTGGGGTATGGTCAGAGGTGGTAAAGTTTCCCTCAGGTCAAGTCAGAGCCAGCGCTCTTGACTCACTATGCAGTCTGCCAACAAAGAGAGGGGTAAGGTGTGTAATATTGACTTTGCCTGGAACTGACAGTTGAAGCTGTAAGGATTCTTTCAGAGAGAAAGAATGTAGGGAGAAGAGTGCTAGGGAATATCACATTTGAAGAGTGAAGGATAGGTGGAGGCAGAGAAAAGGTCTGAGAAAGAGAATTTTACAACAGAAAAGGGCCCTGTCCAATCCCCTCATCTTTCTATATCAGAAAGCAGAAGGAAAAAGAGGTGGAGATGTACTTAAGGTTACACAGCTGATTTCTAGTAGAACCTTAACCAGATTCCCCTGGTTGCTGGTGTTACTGCTGTATTTTCAGAGAAGTAGGAGGAGCTCTGGGTTGCTCATAATTGAGAAGTCAGATAACTGGGCTTGTCAAGTTAGCCAGATTGTGTTTACCCAGAATCCCAGGCCCTCACCTTGCCCTGTGATGTGTCTACAAAGATTTGTTGGAAGCCTGTGTCACCTTCAGGTTGAATGGCCGAAGTCACCAAAAGTCTGGCTTCCAGGTAAGTGTAATTGTGATCAAAATCAGTGAGCCTGGCTCCCTGGAAATTCACTGGCTGAAAGAATTACAGCATTTGCTGATAGAAAAAAGGATTCTCAAGCAACAAAAATGATGTCAGAGGACAACTTTGAGTGTGTGACTCTTTAAAACCATAGATTACAGCTGTCTATTACATTCTTTGTTGCATGTTCAAGGTAGAAAACCTACAGGTGAAACTGCTATAAAATATGCTTTCAGTACTTAAAAAAAATTAAGTATTCTGATTTCTTTCCCTCCAAATAGCTGAACCAGACAATGATTCTTTGGTAACACATTGTTGGAGAAATTGTGGGGAAATGGGTATTATGACTCCTGAGTGTATCATACAAAGCTATGTGAACCCCTTTGAAGGGCAACTTTTCAATATTTATCACATTTTCAACTGCACAGATCCCGATTGATACAGCAAGCACATTTCTGGAAATTTACTGCCCCCAAATATGGCTTAGTTACCACTGATACTACTTAAAATGATATTGTTTGAACAGCAAAAGATTGGAAACAACCTAAATATCAGTTGGGGAGAGGTTAAATATATTATATATAACCATAAAATGGATTATTATATACCTGTAAAAATAAAAATAATGTAATGATGTGGAATATATGTATCTTGTTTATAAAAAAGAAAATACCCAAGATACACAAAAGTTTGTAGAGTATGTGTAAGGAAGGAGGGAAAAAACATATATATTTGTGTTTGCATACACAAGAAGTAAATAAACATGGTTACCTGAAGATGGAAGGGGTAGTGTGGGAGAAAGACTTTTCACTGCATATTTTTTTATATATTTTTTGAGCTGTGTGAATGTATTTTCTACTAAAACATTTAAAACAAAGCGATCACTTTTAGGTACCTTTGGTTTTTTTCTTTAGAAATAGAGTCTGCGTTCAATTACTGTATAATTTACTCATTTGTGGCTTATTGGCTAAAATTGTTGGTGTTTGGAGAAAAGTTAGATGTAAGCATCAGGTGCTTTGAATTCAGGTCCCTCAGTTACTCATTGTATGATCTGAGATCAGCCTCTTCTCTTCAGAATTCAGTTTTCTCATTAGTAAAATACCTTAAGCAAGATAGTTTCTGTTCTCCTACTTATAAGCCACCTTTTTCTTTCCTTTAGCAAATGATTATGGAATGCAGCACTATCCTGACATTTCCCTTTAAGAAACTTGATTAGGAAGGTGAGCACTATGGCATTTTGGCATCAGGATGCTTCGGTTGTAAGCAACCGAAACTGACTCAGGTTAGCTTAGGTACAGAGTAGCTCACAAAATCAAGGAAGAGCTGGAAAAACCAAAGAAGCAATATGTATACATTTGTTCCAAGGCACCTCTATTGATTCACTCCTTTCGACTTGTGTATGTGACTGTGTGTTTCTGATCATTTCACATTCCCAGGAGGAAAAAAAAAAAAAAACGTATCTAAAGTAAAGTTCTGCCATTGCCGCCACTCCAGGAGCTCATGTCAGGAGGGATAAATGATTCTCCAATAAAGGGATTCTGGGAAAACAAAAACAGTGTTTGCCCAAGAAAATATTCTCCCGAATAGTGCTATTCTTCAACCACAGGGTCTGTTGGAGCTGATGGGCTCCATCTCATGTCTCTACCTACAAGTCAAGATCAACATAATAGTTTGTGTGGAAACAGTTAAAACTAGGGTGAATTGTGCTATTGCTGCAAGAAGAAATTGTATCTTAAGCCACTAAATCATTATTGTGACCTAAGGTTGAGGAAAAACTGTTCCAGGGGTTGGAGGATAATTCTTAAAATTGGCAAAAAAGTAAAATTCACAGGCACTGAAAATAGTGGCCATGATGTTTTATCTCATAAGAGTCTAAATATTTCTGAAACGCATCACTAGTCACTTTTGTAAAGGACTACAGTGTTTATGTTGAAATTGTCCATCTTTACAGCAGTTGACTTTGGAACTGGCCCTATTTGCTGCTTCATACCCCTCCTTGCAGTAGTCACTGTTCGGGTCTTACGAGAAGCCCCTTAGAAAATTGCTTTCTGAATTGGAAGCCATCTCTGATCGGTCAATATAATTTGTGCTTCATACAGATGAGAAAACTGAATCCCAGAGATGTTGTATAAGTTGCCCAAGATCACACAATTGGTTGGTCATAGAAATCTAACTAGACAATAGACATCTTGAATGTGAGGTCTTTTTCCCGTATGAGAGACTCAGTCTGATTCTAATTTTAGTTGGATGAAGCCTAGGCATGGAAAGGTGAGCATCGCTGTGTCATCCCCTGACAACCTTCTGGGTGTATCTCAGTTTTTGTGCTATTCTAAATATTTTCTTTGGCCATGGTCTTAAAAACTGACTTTTAGAAAACATTACCAAGTTTTCAGAGATGTGGTCCTCCAGTCTGTCCCTGGCTCCTCTCTACACTTTTAGCGCAGTTTCAAAGCTTATGTCATCGTGTTTACTGTCTTTCTGTACTCCACTGGGGAATAGCCTTGCAGTTCAGTCTTGCCAGTTCTTGCAATGAACAGGTGCTTCATTACATCAAAATTCTAATAAAAAGGTGATCCTTTCTGCCAGATCAAACATGCATGAAATAGGCTATATTTCTTGTTAATTTTCATATAAATTTCTACAGTAGAGAAAAGCATGCTTCAGTATATTTAGTTTTACCTTTATTTTTTGGCAAGTCCTTCAGAGCAGAATGGTCTATTGTGGAGTATATCCAGGTCTCAGTAGTCAATGTAATATAATGAAGTTAGTCTTCCTTTCTTCTTTTCCCCCTATTTTCCTCCCTTCCACCCCGTCCTTTTTCTCTCTTTCCTTTTTTCTTTTGCATTTTATTCACCTTGAAAGAAAGAATTCTTGTCTTCTCTGGTTGGCTGAATTACTTCTCCTCTTTATCTGAACTATACCCAAGGTATATATATGTATCATATCCCCGAATGGTTAGACTTGTGTTTTTACATCCTGTCTGGCATGTTATATACATTGTTACAGTCACTTGAGATTTCTGGTGCATTTTATGCACTTATTCCTGTCGTCATTTTGTTTCTTTGAAGGATCCTCTTGAGATCCTCAGACCTTCATTATGTCTTGTGTTTGCTGTCTTTTGGGTTGTCTTAATTTTGTTTGATCTTTCTTGTGTACCAGTTGTTTCAGAATCATCTCTCTTCTTCTTCGTCACCCTTCCTTCCTTTTCTCTCTATCTTATCACTATCTCTCCTTCCTTCTTTCTTTACTTCCTTCTGAATCTGTTTCATTCATTCCCTCATTTATTTGTTCAGTAGATACTTTGGGGTCTACTATTTCCCATACACTGTGAAGTCAGAGATGAGTACTTTTTCCTCTCATAAAATGGGGAATAAGGAGAACCTACTTTGTAGTACTCTGAGGGATAAGATACTATATATAAAATGCTTAGAACAGTGTCCAGTAGCCAGCAAGTACTAAAAATGTTAGCTGTTAATATTATTTTGACCAAAATAACTGCAAAGCACCATGTCTTCCTATTCATATTCACATTTGTTCTTGTACTTAAGCAACATCTATTTATTTTTCTTTAATGGGATTTAGACCTCTAGCCATTGGTGTTTATAGCCATTTGTTTTATATTACTTGTTTCTATTTGTACTGTTTACATTTTAATTACTCTATCAAGACTTCTTTTGAACATTATTTTCCAATCTCCTTTGAATTTTCATTCTGTTTTGTCTATTTAAATCAGCTGAGTCACTCCTATCCCTACAATAGCTCTGCCTTTCCTTCATTCAACAGTCAAGGGTGAAGCTAGCACACAGGCTCTCTACTCTCCTGAAGTTTTCATGTATAGAAGACAACCCAACTCAACCAACAATATAGTTTTAGATAGTGACATATGTTATGAAGAAAATAATATAGCATAGTGAAGTAGAGAGTCAAGTTTAGATGAGTATGCAAGATTTATTTTTTTTTAATGATTAAGGTGTCTCTGAGAAGGTGACTTTGAGCTGGAACACAATAAAATAAGAAAGGGTGAAGAGCATCCCAGGAAGAGAAAACAAGAGTGAAGTGAGTGGAAATGAGCTATTCACGGAACAGAAAGAAGGCCACTGTGGCTCTAGCAGAGCTCGAGAAGGTAAGGGATTAGGAGAAAACATTAGAAAGGGCCAGGTCCCATTGGCTGCTATTGTCCATCCCACTGAAGGTCCATAGCTTATAAAAGGCTGTCGGCCTTGGTACTGATTTGGAATTTTATTGAGGGTTATACAAGGCCATCAGATGGTGTTTGGCCAGGAAATGAGAAGACATGAGTTCGAAAGATCACTTGACCTACTGTGTTGAGAACAGAACTGTGAGGGGAAAGGGACCTGTAGAAACAAAGGACCAATTGGCGGCTATTCTTTTGAGTTAGAACAGTGTTTTGATTTGTTAAATCCAAGTGGCCTGACTGACTGACATAAGATGTTTTATTTCATATATAAAAAGTCCAGTTGTAGGGTGGACTCCAGGATGTGTTGTTTCAGCAACTCGGTGGTATCATAAAGGAATACCCTTAGCCATCCCTGGATTTTGTTTTATCCTCATGCGAGTGACACGTAGCTGCTGTAATTTTGAGTATTGTGCCCTAAAATGACTTCATCCAGAGGTAGGAGAGAAATTATTACAGCAGGTGGCAGTCTCTTAGCAAGTATCTTCTCTTCTAAATTTGCTCCATACCTCTTTGACCAGAATTGGTTATTCCTGAACCTATCACTGACAGAAACTATGAATTATCAGTATTTACTTGGGCCAATGATTTGGGGATGGAATGAATAATGGAGAGTCAGCCTCTACTGCCATAGTCCAGAAGGGAAAAAATACTCAATGCCTAGCATAATGTGTGTTATACAGTACGACCTCAAACACAAGTAAACCAAAACCAAAGCCAAGCTAATGAGATGATTCTCTTTTAGACACTTTGGAAAAACCTATATCCCCAGGACGCATTTCTCTTTCCAGATAAGGTTGTCTCACCTATAACATAACAAAGAAAATTCAATTGACTTTTCAAGTTTGCTTATAAAGAGAATATTCAAATGTGCCTTATATGACAGGTAATACTCTCAGAAGTTTACACAGAGATCTGTGTTAGACTACCACCATCCTATGAAACAGGTATTTCTAAAGCCATTTTGTAGAAAAAAAAGCTGGGACGAATTAAATTGATGAAGCTCACACAGGAAGTTTTGTTCTCCAAAGTCCATGCACATTCTTCTATAATTCTAAGAATAAAAGTATTTTTGTGGCCATTGTTGGATCTGCATACTTGAGACTTTAAAAAAATCTGAATAGATAGCTTGCCTAGATCTTGATAACTGAATCTCATTTTTAGCTTCCAAGGGCTTACAGGCAATATGAAAAGCAATAATCTTCAAATTGAACAAATAAAGATCAAAAGTGATATGTCACCAAGAGCAGAATACACAGGCATATATCTCTTCTATCTGACAACTCACATGTAATAAAGACAGTGATTAATTATTTTGAAAATACTTTGGTGGGAGGAGGGTGTTGCTTTGTGGGTATTAAAAGAGGTATTATGAAAGACAAATTGACAAAATTTCCACCTGAAGGTTAGTTATTTATTCCACTCAGTTTGGGGTTTTGTCTTGCTGTTTTTAACCTCGCTGTAGTGTGTGTTCTGTAAGATATTGACCAAACCATAGCTGCTGAGATGTAAAATTAGGTGATTTAAAGATTCACTTCTGATTCCTAAGATATGCTCCAGGGCATACTGTGATGTGCTTTAGGGCATGAAATGATCTCAGAATGGGGCTAAGGTGGAAAAATATCTCGGCAGTAACAATAAATATTGCATAGTGGTGTGGTGGTTGAGAAAATAATGTTCTTAACAATTTTCTGAACAACTATACTTTTCATAAAATCAGGTTGTAAGGCAGGACAGTCAGTTACATCAACTGTTAACTTTATTATACAATGAAAACTGTCTAACCTATTCAGTATATTATAAATTGATCTTATCAGTTCAAAGAGAAAATTCACTTTGTTTTTTACTAAGCTAGTTTTGGATCAATGTGTGGAGCTGGAAATACATATAAAACTCCTGGGAGACGTTTGGGATACCCAGATTTTAATTTGTGCATGGTAATGAGCAAAAAAGGAGATGGTAGCCCTTGCATGTCCAGTTTTAAAGAATGGAATATTGGTGTACAAAACATAATTCTAGCAAGGCTTTGATTGATCTGTCATTTGCATAATCAGGAGTAAAGGACAGTCTTCGAGTACAGTCTTCCAAATAACTTTTATCTGTGTTACCAGAAAACAATGAAATGGCCACTCAGTGCTTCCTGTACATGTCCTTTCTCCCCTCTGGCAGAGCTTCTAATAAGTGAACTGATCAGAAAACAGTGGAGGAAAGTAAGCAGAAAGAGAAACAAGAAATCTGGGTTAATTTCCAAACTGAATAATCAGCTTAGAAGAAAAGGGAATTGGCAAGGCTGTATAGAAGGTTCCATGATTCCTTCATTCCTATTGTGGCAGCAGTGTGTGAGCTGGCAAGACAGACCTCTAAATACTATGGATAAACCTAATCATTTCTCAAAGGTTCCCATTTAACTCACTGTAATTTAAGATTACACAGCCCTACTTGCCCTGCATACATCCTCTTCTGTGTTGAGTCTACAACTTTACTTGAGAACCTAACAATCATTGCTCTGAATGGTGGTTAGCATGGAGTATTTTGTAGTTGGTGACATACTTGGAGATTTGCAAGCTTGGCCCCGGGAAAATAAAATCTGTCTTCCCTCCCTGAATCTTGGAAAAACTTGGCCACTACCTCAGTGGCACACATTCCCCTATTTCCTGTTCCAACCTTCTTTTTATGATTAAAAATTTTTTCCTGCTCATCTGTGTTGCTCCAGGTTGGTACTGAGCAAAGACCTAGGGGGACTCATGGGGTTGTGCCCCAAACAGCCTATATGGTGCTCAGCAGAGCAGAGATTATTGGAATCCTTTGAAGATCTACAGAGCTGCTATTAATATACTGATTTCACATATAAGGAAATGGAACTCAGAGAGGTGTGTTTTTTTTTAAGTTTATTGAGGTGACAATGTTAGTAAAGTTACATAGGTTTCAAGTGCACAGTTCTGTGATACATCATCTGTATATCACATTGTGTGTTCACCACCCAGAGTCAGTTCTCCTTCCATTACCATATATTTGATCCCTTTTACTCTCATCTACCACCCCCCTCCTCTTTTTCCCTCTGGTAACCAGTAATCTATTGTCTGTGTCTATGAGTTTTTGTTTGTTTGTCTTGTTTCTTTGTTGCTTTCAGTTTTATATCCCACATATCAGTGAAATCATGTGGTTCTCAATTTTTTTCTGTCTGATTTATTTTGTGTAGCATAATAATCTCAAGATCTATCCATGTTGTTGCAAATGGAACTATTTCACCTTTTCTTATGGCAAAGTAATATTCCATTTTGTATATATATACCACATCTTTTTTATCCTACATCTATTGAAAGACACTTTGTTTGTTTGCATGTCTTGGCCACTGTAAATAAAGCTGCAATGAACATAAGAGCACATATATCTTTATGGATAAATGTTTTCAAATGTTTCTGGGTAGATACCTAGGAGAGGGATTGCTGGATCACATAGTAATTCTATTCTTAATTTTTTGAGAAACTCCACACTGCCTTCCATAGCGGCTATACCAATCTGCATTCCCACCAACAGTGTATGAGGGTTCCATTTTCTCCACAGCCTCTCTAACACTCATGTCTTGTCCATGATAGCCATTCTAACTGATGTGAGGTGATATCTCATTGTGGTTTTGATTTGTATTTCTCTGATGATTAGTGATGTTGGGCATCTTTTCATATGTCTATTGGTCACCTGTATTTCCTCTTTGGAGAAATGTCTATTCAGGTCTTCTGCCCATTTTTTAATTGGATTGTTCGGGGGTTTGTTGTTTTTGTTGTTGTTGAGTTGTATGGGAACTCAGGGAGTTTAAATTATTTCCACAACTTCACATATGGGCAGAGTCAGGATTTGAACACAGGTTGGTCTCATGCTGAAGTTTATGCCCTTTCCACTATACTATGCTATTGGGTTGTCAAAAAAGTTATGACGTATTTTTTTCTATGTTTTTTGTTGCAAAAATGCTTCATGACTTTTCCGACAACCCAATATCTGCCAGATTTATATAAAGGAAAAAAGGTAAGTGCCTTTTCCATTGTATAATAAAATCAATTTCCATTGTATAATAAAGTCAAGAGGTAAAGTGGAAAGTCATCTTCAAGTAAGATGGTATGTGGCATGTAGTAAGCATTTACTAAATATTTCTTGAATAGAAAAAAAAGAAATTAGCTAGCAGTTGGTTTCTGGATTTTATTTTCTCTTTTATATTTTATACTTGCTAAATATTTAAAAATGAACATTTACAACTTTTATAATTACTAAAACAAGAAAAAAAAAGAAAGGAAAAGGGGTTGCTCTTTTCCATAAATGCAGGAAATGTTTCCAGAAATAAAAAATGCCAGTAAAGTTATGGATAAGGAATGTTCTTCAAAGGTCAAATTATCACTATGATCACTGGGTCAATTATTATTGGTTTAGTGGATTCACTTCTCAGAATGGTCAAGGTCACACAGTGATCTTGAAATTTTCTTTCCCTCAGTCTCTCTATCTGTGAGAAAATTTAATCCCTGTCACCCATCTGGGAGAATGAGATGTTCTAAAGAGTACAGGGCTGTAAACTACCCTTAGAGGCTTGGATAAAAGGCCCTGGGTGTAGAGAACAGTGGCATAAGTAGAGTTGCAAGCCAGAACGCATTCAACAATTACTTGATTTATAGCCCACAAGGCTTTAAACACATCATAGAGAAGTAGAGAAGGGAAATAAATGATTGCCAACATGCAGCCACAGACCTTGATATATAATAATTGCATAGTAAGAATTACACTCTGTGACCAAACTGCCTTTGAGTTTCTAATGTGAGATGAGGAGCCACCTCTAATTTTTAGATCTGAAGCATCCGGTACAAGAGATACACATAGATTCTTGAAATTTGGAAAACAGAATTTTGGAAGGCAAATCTTCAGTTCCAATGATTTCTAAATTTAGAGATGTGCTGTCATAGAAAATATTGGGACCAGAAGCTTAGCTTAATAAATCACACAGATGACAGAGGGCAAAAAATGCTCAATTCCGTGCCATGTCATCAACTGCATGAAAGAGTTGTCCTGTCTGGAGCAGCACTGTTCAATAGAACTTTCTATCATGATGGAAATGATCTATTTTGAGCTGTCCAAAACAGAAGCCACTAGCCATGTGCAGTTACTGAAAACTGGCTAGAGTGACTGAGGAATTAAAATATTAATCTTACTTAATTTTAAATAATCTGAATATAAATTTAAATAGTTATATGTGGCTAGTAGCGCAAGCCTACAGACCACATACCAGAAGTTCCTATTTCCTGGCCCCTGTTCTAAGCATGGTTCATTCCAATGGTCATGCTGACTTGCCAAAGTCAATAAGGTCAGAGAAGCCCAGTCCTCTTAGGAAGAGGACCTCAGTGGGAAAAGATTCTTTTCCCTATTATTCCATGGTTCTAGAAATTCTTAAGCCAGGGCATGCTCCCACAATAAGGAACCCAAATGCCCCCTTTAGCAATTGTTGACTTCTTCACTGAGTGGCTTCTTCTCTATAGATAATGGCAAGGGACAGACTGACCTATGACTTTTTAAGAACATTGATTCCATGTGAATCCCTCTGTATGCATTAGTGTTCACATACAAATTCATTCACTCAAAAAATATGGAGTGTGTCTCATGGAGCAGATGATGTTCTCTCCAAGATAACTTTCCACTGTTAACATTTTGGTGTGCTATCTCTCACCTCCATCCCATATGCACTTGGGAGTAGCATAGCATAGAGAAAAGAGCTTTGGAATTAGACTAACCTCAAATATAGCACTGTTTCCCAGAACAGGGTTTAGCAAATTTTTTATTGTAAAGGGCCACATAATAAATATTTTAGGTAATGTGAGTCATATAATGCCTTTCACAACTATTCAACTCTGCAGCTGAAGTGCAAAGAAACCATAGACGATACATAACCATATGAGTTTGACTGTGTTCCAATAAAACTTTATTTAAGTTTATAGGCATTGGAATTTTAATCTTACATATTTGTCTGTATCACCAAATATTATTTTTCTCTTGAATGTTTTCAATTATTAAAAAATGAAAAAGTTGCTTCTTAGCTCATAGATCACACAAAGACGAATAGTAGAATATTTGGCACACGGGCTGTCGTGGTTTGCTGAGTTCTGGTCTAGACCATAATACAGTCATCCCCCTTACCCATGGTTTTGCTTTCTGCAGTTTCAGTTTCTCATGATCAACCTTAGTCTAAAGATATTAAATGGAAATTTCCAGAAATAAACAATTCTTAAGTTTTCAATTGCACGCTATTCTGAATAGTGTGATGAAATCTCGTGAGTCTCACTCCATTCTCCATCCCGCCTGGAACGTGAATCATCCCTTTGTTCAGCTTATCGATGCTCTATATGCCTTCTGCTCGTTAGTCACTTAGCCATCTTGGTTATCAGATCAGCTGTCATAGTATCACAGTGCTGATATTCAAATCACCCTTATTTTACTGAATGGCCCCAAAGCACAAGAGCAGCTGTGCTGGCAATTCAGATATTCCAAAGGGAAGCCAGAAAGTGTTTCCTTTAAGTGAAAAGGTGGAAGTTCTCAACTTAATAAGGAAAGAAAAAGATTGTATGCTAAGGTTGCTAAGATCTGCAGTAAGAACAAATTTTCTATTCATGAAATTGTGAAAAAGGAAAACGAAATTTGTGCTATTTTTGCTGTCGCACCTCCAACTGCAAAAGTTATGGCCACAGTGCTTAAGTGCTTAGTTAAGATGGAAAAGGCATTAACTTTGTGGGTGGAAGACATGAACAGAAAACGTGTTCCAATTGATGGCAGCATGTTGCTCCAGAAAGCACTGGGCTTATAGGCAGACTTCAGCAAGGGATCCCCTGAGATGAGTGACGCCAAGCCATTTACTGGAGGTAAGGATGGTTACACAGATTCAGGAATAGGTTTAGACTGCAAAATAAAAAAACGAATTGCTGAAGGTAGGAAAAAGTAAAGGGTGTCAAATATATGGTGACAGAAGGAGAATTTGGGTGGTGAATACACAATACAATATACAGATGAATACTAGAGAATTGTACACTTGAAACCTATGTAATTTAACTAACCAATATCACTCCAATACATTCAATAAACTTTTTAAAAAGTTCCTGGAGGGAGAGACCACATTCATATAACTATTATTACAATATATTATTTTATTCAATTTTATTATTTTATTATTACTATTGTTAATCTGTTACTGTGTCCAATTTATAAATTAAACTTTATCATAGGTATGAATGTATGTATAGGAAAAAACATAGTATACACAGTACTGTACAATCTGCATTTTCAGGCATTCACTGAGGGTTTTGGAATGCATCCCCTGTGGATAAGGGGGGGCTACTGTCAATGAGAAAATACCTATAATATAATGTAACTAAAACTCTTTATGAACACTTTAGTAACTTTATAATATTTTATCATGTGTATAGTGTGTGTGTGTAGTATTTGTATGTTGGTTTTCTTTATTTTTGGATTTTTAAGCTTTTTCTAAGTTTTAATCATTAAGATGAACATCTTTGTTTACAAAGACTTTTATTATGGATTATTATGCTAATTGTAAGCCATAAATAGTTAAACAGTATTACTGTGGTGTTGCCAGCTTGCTTTCCTAAAATTTTACAAGCTGTATTCCACAATAATGCTGAGTTGTCTTTTGCAAATTTCCTATAGGCAGCTCTGTAGCTTTGTTACCTAGGGTCTTAATTCATATTTTAAAAAGTCCTTCAAACCCACTGTAAGGACAAGTAGACTGACATATCCTAGCTGGAATATTTCCAAACAGCTGAAAAGTGCATAAATACTATTTATTAAATTAAAACACCTCCTACTAGGAATTATACTTCTCTGCCATTAAAACAATAGGCATGAGTTTATTTGAAAATCTATGAAAAGTGAATCTTATGTGGCATATATAGATTTGGATATGCTGGGAGTCACAGGAGAGTCTCTTCTGGAGAATTTCAAGAGCCCAGGCAAGAATTGGTCCTGAAAGATTTAGACAATTGTCTGAAGCCATATTTATGAAACATCTATTTATTATAACATGGTTCTCCAAGTCCAGCCCACAAACCAGTGATCCTCTGAGATCCAGTTTTCAGCATCTCATAGAGAAATGCATAACTAAAAATAATTCAATTTAAATGTAAAGATCTATATTTTTGTTGTTAAAATGTCCTTTCTTTTGAGAAAATATGTTCTGTAAATTATTTTTCACAATATTTGACAAAATAAGCAACATCACATCCTATGGGTCTTACCTAAATCAATATATGTATATATTTAAATATATATTACTTTTATATTTTATATATAATGTGCTTATATTTTATATATAACATTTCCATGAAATATATAAGTCTAGGATTACTATGTTCAATATTAACAATCTGTGCTAGTTGCTTCAAAAGATAATTTACCTTTTACAGCCATCTGAGTTAGGTATTATTATCTCTTCTTATTTATAGATAAAGAAATTCAGGCTACAGAGGTTAAATAATTTACTTGAAGTCACACAGCTAGTAGATAGTGTACTGAAGACTTAAATTTAAAGACTTTTTCACTGTCTATTCTGCTTCTTTATAAACTACCACATAAATTACTTTAAAATTATTAGTGACATTTTGAAGTCCTTTCCAACCCCAAGATTCTAATCATTTACAAAATGGATTGCTTATCATTGTATTATGAAAATAGCAGAAGAAACAAACATGAAATGTCATTGTAATCTTAACTTCTATGATACAGCTATATTTTCGTGGGCTTGTTTATGATCTGTTTTTACGGGTATGTGCATAGTCCCATTATGCACATTATTTCTACCACCCAACAAACGATACAAAATTAAATTAGAACAAGAAGTCATTTGGGTCTTGCCATGTTTCCCAGAGTGAATTTCTCTTCAGTTATCATATAATCATTCTGCTGGAAACAGGGCTACCTGGGACAGTGGGAACCCCATAGTTACCTTGTGTCTTACTCTAGCTATGATGTGTTATTGTACCAGTTGGGCTTGGAAGTGATGGATAATATTAATTAACATTAATAGTAAATAGAAGTTGTGATAAGGTACCTCAAAGGAAAGGGACAGGATGCTAAAGAAAAGTACATAATGTTACGGTTTCTTTCTTGGAGCAGATCTCTGGGGAGAGAGGTTAAACTGAGATTGTGGGCCAGGGTGGAGGAGTTGTTCAGGTGAAGATTGAGAGGAAAGGGGGTTTGCAAGGGAAAAAGCAGTGCGCAAGGGCTCTGAGATGCTATGATCAAGGGAAGAATGGCTCAAGTGGAGGAGACTGGCACTGGGGTTGGGAGCCAGAGTATGTGGGACATTTAAAATTTATATCCCAACAGTAATGAGGAGCAAAGTTAGGGTTTAAGCAGCAGAGTCACATGGTGAGATTTGCATTTTAATAAGGTTACTTAGGCTACACCCAGAATGGATTAGAAGAAAATATGCAAAGCAGTCATTTTAATAATCTTGTTGAGTCGTAATGGAGGCTTAAAGTAAAGTGGTGATGGTAAAGATGGAGTAAAATTGATGTTTATGAGCATTATCCAGAAGACAAAATTAATGCTTGAGCTTCTGGGAACAGTAATTTATCCTCTTTCTCTATCCTCTGAGATTGGAATAAATTGAAGAAAGTTGACCCATGAGACAATTGCATCATTCAAGGGAAGCTTAGGTGTGTGACCGATTATTTCCTAATGAATTCTGTCCAAGTCTAGAATGTAAAATGACCCCCCTAAGGGAGGGTTATAGCCCATAGATCCACTTTCCCAGGATTGCTATCTTGTATCTGTGCAGATCCATCACAGGGAAGAGGGACATGGGCTTCCAGACTGCTTCCGGAAGCCAAACCTGGCCTCCGATCCAGGTGTGAGTCCTCCGGGGGACAGAAGAGCAGAATGCACCCCCTTTAAAAAACAACAACAACAACAACATTTATGGAGATATAATTTATGAAGTGTGGTAGGCGAAATAATGGAATCCCAAAAATGCCCATAACTCAACCCTGGAACCTGTGAATAGGTTACCTTTCCTGATAAAAGAAACTTTGCAGATGTGATTACTTTAGGAACCTTGAGATGGGGTTCCTATCCTGGGTTATCCAGGCGGGTTTAATCTCATGACATGAGTTCTCCAAAGTGGAAAACCTTTTCTGGTTGGGTTAGAAAGATATGACAGTGTGCGAAGGGTGAGAGAAAAGTGACTTTGCTAACTTTGAAGATGGGTAAGAAAGTAATACATATACTGGAAAATTCACCTGTCTAAAGTGAAAAATTCAGTGGTTGTTAACATAATTACATCTGATGTAATTGTGTCTCAATAGGTTTTCCTGTTCTGGACATTTACTATAAAGAGAGTCATACAATATGCTGTCTTTTGTGACTGGTTTCTTTCACATAATCTAATGTTTTTGAGAGTCATCCAGGTTGTAGCATGTATTAGTACTTAATTCCTATTTATTGCTGAATGGTATTCCACTGTGTGGGTGTACTACATTTTTTTATCATCAGTTGAGCATTTGTGTTTTTTGGGTTTTTTTTGTGTGTTTTTTTTTCACTTTTGAGCTATTATGAATAATAGTACTCTGAAATTCATGTACAAGTTTTTCTGTGGACATAAGTTTTCATTTCTTTTACACATAACTAGGAGGGAAATTTCTGGATCACATGGTAACTCTTTGTTTAACAGTCTAGGAGCTGCTAGATGGTTTTTCCAAAGTAGCCGCAGTATTTTACATTTCTATCCGCAGTGTACAAGGGCTCCAGTTTCTCCACATCCTCACCAACACTTGTCTGTCTTTTTTTTTTAATCATTATTATATTCATCTTAGAGGGCATGAAGTAGTATCTCATTGTGATTTCAACATTGCATTTCTCTGATGATTAAATATGTTGAGCACATTTTCATGTACTTTTTATCTATTTGTGTAATTTATTTGGAGAACTATTCAGGTTCTTAGCCCGTTAGAAAGTTGGTATTTATCTTTGTATTGTTGAGTTGTAAGAGATTGTCTTCACACATGCTGGATAAAAGTCCCGTATAATATATATAGAGAATTTTCAAATATTTTCTCCCATTCTGTGGGTTGTCTCTTTCATTTTCTTGATGGTGTCCTTTGAAGTATAAAAGTTTTTGATTGTGATGAAGTCCAACTTATCCAATTTTTCTTTTTCTGCTTGTGCTTTTGGAATAACATGTAGAAATTATTGCTAACCCAAGGTCATAGAGGTTATGCCTTTGTTTTCTCCTAAAAGTTTTATAGTTTGTTAAACCCATTTTTTTAAAGTTATAAATTATATTTAGATATGTGATCCACTTTTAGTAAATTTTTATGTCATATGAGGTAGGTGTTCAACTTCATTCTTTTGCATGTGGGTATCCAATTGTCCCAGAACCATTTATCAGAGAAGCTATTCTTTCCTCTATTGACTTATTTTGGTCCCTTTGCTAAAAGTCAATTAACCATAAATGTGAGGTTTTATTCCTGGATTCTTAATTGAAATTAATAATTTCACTGATTTGTTTGTCTGTCTTTGTGCCAGTCCCACCCTGTCTTGATTACTGTCGTTTTTTAGTAATTTTGAAATTGGAACGTATGACTCTTCCAACATTATTCTTCTTTCAAGATTATTTTGACGACTCTGTCTCCTTTGCATTTGCATATAAATTTTAGTATGAGCTTGTCAATTTCTATTTTAAAAAAACCTACTGGGACTTTAATAAGATTTACAAAGGATCTGTAGATCATTTACAGTCAAATTTTAATATGAAATATTCTGATCCATGAACATGGGATGTCTTTCTGTTTAGTTCTTTAATTTCTCTCAACAATATCTTGTAGTTTACAATATACAAGTGTTGCATTTTTTTTTGTTAAGTTTATTTCTCTGTGTTTTAGAGTACATCCACTGTTGCAGCATCAACAGTCAAAAAGAGAAATACAGAATGGCCTGGTTTCTTCTCCTAAACTCACCAATAAGGCAATTTATTCCTTCTCTTCTGAGGAAGATGGGGAGAGGCGGGATGGAAGGAAAACTAGCAGTGTTACTTCATTATTATTATTATTATTATTATTATTATTATTATTTACAGATGTGCAAAACAATGCAATAGTTATCCTTTTCACCCCTTACAAAGTGACTCCCCCCTCCCCCATCCACTGTCCCCCCACCCCCCATATCATACATATCTATTACAATTCCATTGTCTCCATTCCCTCACTATACTCCACATCCCATGACTATATATATATGTTAAATTATAGTTAACATCTAATATTATTCAGTGGCAGCTTCAGATGTACACTGCAGTGGTCAGGCCTCTACACCTTCCATGAAGTGGTCTCCCTAACAAGACATGAGTGCATCTAGTCCCCTACAAAATATTTACAACATTATTGATTATATTCCCCAAGCTGTCTCTTCTATCCCTGCGGCAATATTGTAGTTACCAGTTTATGTTGCCTCGTCCCTTCCCCTTCTCCCTCATGCCCACCCCGTCCCATCTAGCAATCATTAGTTTTTCCTCTGTGTCTCTAAGACTATTTCTGTTTACATCGCTTGTTTATTCAGTTCTTTAGATTCCACATATAAGTGAGATCATATGGTATTTGTCTTTCTCTAACTGACTTATTTCACTTAGCATGATGTTCTCTAGGTCCATCCATATCATTGCAAATGGTATTATTTCCTTCTTCTTTATAGCTGCATAATACTCCATTGTGTAGATGTACCACAGTTTCTTAATCAAGTCGTCTACCACTGGGCATTTCGATTGTTTCCAAGTCTTGGCTATTGTAAATAGCGCTGCAATGAACATAGGGGTGCATATATTTTTTGAATTTAGTGTCTTGGGTTTTTCAGGATAAATACCTAGGAGTGGAATTGCTGGGTCATAAGGTAGTTCCATTTCCAGTTTTTTGAGATACCTCCATGCTGATTTCCATAGAGGCTGCACAAATCTGCAGTCCCACCAACAGTGCAACAGGATTCTCTTTTCCCCACAGCCCCGCCAGCACTTGTTGTTTGTTGATTTATTGATGATAGCCATTCTGACCGGAGTGAAGTGGTATCTCATGGTGGTTTTTACTTGCATTTCCCTAATGATCAGTGAGGTTGAACATTTTTTCATATGCCTGTTGGCCATCTGTATATCCTCTTTAGAGAAATGTCTCTTCATATCTTCTGCCCATTTTTTAATTGGGTTGTTTGTTTTTTTGGTGTTGAGTTGCATGAGTGTTTTATAAATTTTGGATATTAACCCCTTCTCAGATATATTATTGACAAATATATTATCCCATTCAGTAGGCTTCCTTTTTGTTTATTGATGGTTTCCTTTGTTGTGAAAAAACTTTTAAGTCTGATATAATCCCATATGTTCATTTTTTCTTTTACTGCCCTTGCCTGCAGGGATGTATCAGTAAAAATATTGCTCAGGGTAATGTCTGCAAATTTACTTCCTATATTTTCTTCTAGGAGTTTTATGGTTTCAGTTCTTACATTTAAGTCTTTAATCAATTTTGAGTTTGTTCTCGTATATGGTGTAAGGAGGTGGTCCAGTTTCATTTATTTGCATGTGTCAGTCCAATTTTCCCAGCACCATTTATTAAATAGACTCTCTTTACCTCAGTGTAAATACTTGCTTCCATTGTCATAGATTAACTATCCGTATATGCATGGATCTATTTCTGGACTCTCGATTCTGTTCCACTGATCTATGTGCCTGTTTTTATGCCAGTAGCATACTGTTTTGATTACTGTAGCCTTAGTCTGTTTTGATGTCCAGTAGCATGATACCCCCGACTTTATTCTAATTTCTCAGGATTGTTGTGGCTATTCGGGGTCTTTTATAGTTCCATGTAAATTTTAGGATTATATTTTCTATTTCTGTGAAAAATGCCCTTGGTAGTTTGATAGCAATTGCATTGAATCTGTATATTGCTTTAGGCAGTATGGACATTTTAACTATATTAATTCTTCCTATCCATGAGCATGGTAGGTGTTTCCATTTATTTGTATTTTCTTTTATTTCTTTCTTCAGTGTGTCTTATAATTTTCTGAGTACAGGTCTTTTACTTCTTTGGTTAAATTTATTCCTAGGTATTTTATAGTTCTTGAAGCAATTGTAAATGGGACTGTTTTCTTAATTTCTCCTTCCAATACTTTATTATTGGTATATGCAAATACAACTGATTTCTGAATATTGACTTTGTATCCTGCTACCTTACTGAATTCGTATATCAGTTCCAAAGTTCCAATGGTTTTTTGATGGAGTCTTTGGGGTTCTCTATGTATAGTATCATGCCATCTGCATATAATGACAATTTTACTTCCTTCTTGCCAATTTGGATGCCTTTTATTTCTTTTTCTTGTCTGATTGCTGTGGCTAGAACTTCCAGAACTATGTTGAATAAAGGTGGAAAAAATGGACAGCCTTGTCTTGTTCCTGATCTTAAGCGGAATGGTTTTAGCTTTGTCCCATTGAGTATGATGTTAGCTGTGGGTTTATTATATATGACCTTTATTATGTTGAGATATGATCCCTCTATTCCCACTTTGCTAAGAGTTTTTATCATAAATGGCTGCTGGATTTTGTCAAATGCTTTTTCTGCATCTATTGATAAGACCATATGATTTTTATTCTTCATTTTGTTGATGTGGTTTATCACATTAATTGATTTACAGATGTTGAACCAGCCTTGCATATAAGGATGAAACCCACTTCATCATGATGTATGACCTTCTTAATATATTGCTGAATTCTGTTTGCTAATATTTTATTGAGGATTTTTGCATCTATGTTCATCAAGAATATTGGCCTGTAGTTTTCCTTTTTTGTGCTGCCTTTATCTGGTTTTGGAATCAGGGTGATAGTGGCTTCATAGAAAGAGTTTGGGAGTCTTCCCTCCTTCTGGATTTTTTGGAATAGCTTGAGAAGAATGGGCGATGGTAAAATTCACTTGTGAAGCTGTCTGGTCCAGGACTTTTGCTTGTTGGGAGCTTGTTGATTACTGATTCAATTTCCTTGGTAGTAATCGGTCTATTCAGATTTTCTGTTTCTTTTCGAGTTAGCTTTGGAAAGTTGTATGCTTCTAGAAAATTATCCATTTCTTCCAGATTGTCAAATTTGTTGGCATATAGTTGCTCATAGTAATTTCTTAAAATTTTTTGTATTTCTGTGGTGTCTGTTGTCATTTCACCTCTTTCATTCCTGATTTCACTAATTTGAGTCCTGTCTTTTTTTTTTTATGTGCCTGGCTAGAGGTTTGTCAATTTTGTTTATCTTCTCAAAAAACCAGCTCTTGGTTTCATTGATCTTTTGTATTGTTTTTCTTGTCTCTATTTTATTTCCGTTCTGGTCTTTATTATTTCCTTCCTTGTACTTCCTTTGGGCTTCTTTTGCTGGTCTTTTTCCAGTTCCCTGAGGTGTAAAGATAACCTGTTGATTTGAGATTTTTCTTCCTTCATTAGGTAGGCCTGCACTGCTATGAACTTCCCTCTTAGGACTGCTTTCCCTACATCCCAGAGATTTGGGGTTGTGGTGTTTTGATTTTCGTTTGTCTCGAGGTACCTTTTGATTTCCTCTTTGATCTCATTTGTGACCCACTTGCTATTTAGTAGCATGCTATTTAGCCTCCATGTATTTGTAAGCTTTCCGGATTTCTTCTTATAATTGATTTCTAATTTCATAGCATTGTGGTCAGAGAAGACACTTGATATGATTTAAATCTTCTTAAATTTATTGAGACTTGTTTTGTGGCCTAACATGTGGTCTATCTTGGAAAATGTCCCATGTGCACTTGAGAAGAATGTATATTTTGTAGCTTTGGAGTGAAATGCTCTGAAAATATCTGTTAAATCTAGCTGGTCTAATGTGTCATTTAAGGTCGCTGTTTCCACATTGATTTTCTGTCTGAAGGATCTGTCCATTGGTGACAGCGGGGTGTTGAAGTCACCTACTGTTGATCTCTGTCTTTATGTCTGTCAGTATCTGTTTTATATATTTAGGATCTACTATGTTGGGTGCATAGATGTTTACTGGGGTTATGTCCTCTTGCTGGATTGATCCCTTTATTATTATGAAATGTCTTTTGTTGTCCTTTATTATATTCTTCAATTTAAAGTCCATTTCATCTGATATAAGTATCACTACTCCAGTTTTTTTCTCAGTTCCACTTGCAGTTCCATCCCTTTACTTTCAGCCTGTATGTGTCTTTTGATCTGAGGTGAGTCTCTTGTATACAGCATATGCAGGGGTCTTGCCTTCTTATCTATTCAGCCACCCAAGTCTTTTGATTGGAGCATTTAATCCATTTACATTTAATGTGATTATTGATAGGTGCGTAGTTATTGTCATTTTGTTATTTGTGTTTCTGGTCTTCCTTAGTTAGATTGTTTTTCTCTAGAAGTGTTATTTCAATACAATTCTCTCTTAAGACCGGAAGTTCCTTTAAGGCAACATGACCAAAGGGAAATAGGGGTTCTCTCTATTAGAGAAAACCTGATGATTGATTGGATATGACAGTTAAGGGAGATAAAGTGTCCCAAAAAAAAAAAGCATAATAATAATAATAATTCCCCAGTTCCTTGTTTGAGCAATAGGAAATACAGTAGTACTATTAGATGGGGAGCATTCAGAAGAACCACTTTTGGGAGAATAGATTGAAATTGTCTTTGAACAAGTTAGATTTAAGGTGCCTTTGAATTGTGTGAACAAGAATAAAAATGTAGTTAGATGTATAGATGTGGGCCTCATAGAAGGCTAGCAGCAAAGTTAATTTGGCTTAATTAGCATATTAGTGGTAAGTGAAAATGTGCAGAGCAGCTGGAATCATCTAGGAAAGTTTATATGAGAAGAGAGCTTAGAGCTAAGTTTTAGAAAACTCCTTTGTTTACTGGTAAGGTAGAACAGGATGAGCTGGAGAACCTGAAAAGAGGAGGAGATGTCTATGGTAGGTGGAAACAGGAGATTGGAGTGTCCTGAAATCGAGAATATAGAATGTGTCAAGCAGGCGGATTCTGTCAAATATCATAGAGAAATCAGGTAAATACAGAGAGCTAGACCAAATTTGGTGAAATCGAGGTCATTGTTGACCATGGCAAGAACTGTTTTAGGGGATTAGTGGTAGGGTGGAGACAAGATTCCAAGGAGCTAATAAAACATAGTAAGAGACTAAAATAGAAGTAGTGACTGTGAATAAAAACAGAGAGAGAGGTAGCTGGTAAGGGAAATGCAGTTGAAGATTTTTTTTTTCTTTTTAAGAGAAGAGGAACTTGAGAATGATTCAATGTTGATGCCAAAGAGGCCACAATGTTGATGCCACAGAGTGAAAAAGGATGAAGATGAATTAATGAAGTTGAGCAATCTATAGGATGAGGTTCTTTAAAAGGCAGGACTGTCAGAGGATCCATTGTACAGATGGATGGACTATCCTCTTAAATGAAAAGATCATCCATTCATCACTGTGAAGGGATATCCCATGTGTTAATGCAGGTACCTTTTAGGTGTTGCTGCTTGTGAAGGCTTCAGTTTTGTCTTTGAAGTAGGGGGATGAGGTCACTGGCTGAAAAGGATTGGGCAGGTGAGGGAGGCTAGAGATTTCAAGAGAGCAGAGAGTCGGGCATATTACTTATGATGAATGGAGGAGTGAGTCAACAGAAGAGGCATCACAGCATTGCTGCCTGGTATTCAGAGCTTGGTGTTTGTGTAGGAGCAGGTATTATGGAGGGAGAGACAGGCAAGTGATGTGATGGATCCTAAAGGCTGATGACTGGGGCAGTGAATCTAAAATGAAGATGTGATGGGTTTAGACTACGGTCCTTTCTGACCCTCTTCTTGTTTCCAAGAAGAGGCTAAAATTAGTAAAATCATCTTCTGTGTAGGTATTTGAGAAGGACTTGATGGTTATGAGTAACAGTAGCCAAATGCTCATCTTTATTTTTCCACAAGTCTAGACAGTGTTTCCAGTTCTGTTTGGTTCTAAAGAAATAGCCAAGGACGGCTTTGTAGAACAAGGATTCTTACCTTAGTTTCCTCCTTCAGCTGCCTGATGCAAACAGCCTAGAGTAATTTCTTATAGTCCTATGATTGGTAACTACCATTCAGAATAAGATTCTGGACAGAAATGTGTGTCATCCAGTTGGAAAAGGTCATTGGGAAAGATGCAACTGGCAAGGCTAATTTTGTCGTGTGCTATGCAAGGACATGTGGCAGGCTGGTGGTCCCCACTGTTTCTAAGCTCAGAGGCCACCATCCTTGGTTGTGATCAGATGTATGGGAAAGGAAGCAGTTACACTAAAAGTTATCATGAAGTTAACTGTATTCAATAGACGGCCTGAAGTTTCTCTAGCCATAAATAACTCCAGAGTGCCATGGCAGCCTTGCTGTGTTACTCTCCTCCTCCTCTCCTCCTGGTGAGACTTTTATTTGTGTGTGTGCCTTGGCAACCTCACAGTTACCCTGTGAAGCATATGGCAGTGGAAACATTTATCACATTATGTGCTGAAAAAAGTAAAAGAAATGGGAGTTGGCCGAACTGAACAAGTAAGGCATGGATTGTTGATCAAGGAGTGGAATTAACGCTCAGATAATAACCATGTGGTGAGCACATTTGTCACCAGACTAAAATATTAGGTGTGTTTCTCTCTGTATGTGTTTTAAAGAAAATTGGTTGTCTTAAAATGTTGTGAGGAAAAGTGCTTAATGACAGAGTATAAATCAATGCTTTTGGCAGAAAATCAGAATGTATTTTAATTAATATTAATCTCTCATGCTTCTTAAGTATCCAATATTTAGAAGTAACACAAGCTCATTTTGATTAGGAGATTTGGAAACATTTTACTTTCAAGTAATAGACTCAGAGTAGTAATGGTTGAAAGTAGTACCACTTGGTCATGGTAATAATGATAATAATTATTACAGCTGCCATTTGTTACTTATTTTGTACCAGGCATTCTGCTAAGCCCTTTGCATGCAGTGTATCATCTAAGCCACACAACAACCTTGTGCTGGTACTATTATTTTCTAGTATTTATTTGACAAAGTCTATTTAACTAGCAAGGAAACTGGGTGCTACTAAAATGCCAGGGCTGGAATTCACACCAGAGTACATCTGACTCTAGAAGTCCATGCTCCGTGGTGTTCTGCCATTTCCCCTGTGACTATACTGTCTCCATGCCTCAATTTCCTCTGAATAAAATAAAAATAATAGCATCAGTATCATTGGGATTTAAGGATTAAATGACACATTCCATGTAAAACTCTGATAACAATGCCAAGCACATCAAAAGCATTCAGGTAAATGTCTGTTGTATGAATGCTCTAGAGTAAATGATGTATCTATTAGATGTTTTGCTGCTTGCATTGGCTCTTCTGTCATCTTGCTTGTTGAACTGCTTTCTTGCAGTAGCTTGAACAGGGCTGACCTATCCACAAACTCTTTCTTGGGATCTAAAGCTTACGTCAGCTAGCTGGTGTACTGGGCCACAGTTTATGGAAATAGAATAAAGTAAAGCCTTTATTCTAGATGGCCCATAGGGAAACCACATTCGTAGCCACAATTTTGTACCAATATGCTGTATTCAGCTAAACAAAGTCTGTGAAAAGAAAAGATGGTGTTCAGCAACAGGCTTTTTGAGAAGAACGTGGTTCCTTATAATCCACAGGTTTCTAAAGTGGGATAGCAAAATCAAGGCCACCGTAAGAAAATTTGTGAAGGTCCACTGTATGACAATTTCCAGGGATGGGATCATCTACAAGTGAAAAAAAAAAAAATAGAAAGTGAGCATTAATGGATATAAATAGTAATAGCTTAATTTTTTCTTACTCTTATTTTCAATCCTAAAGGAAATGAGTTGAATGCTTTATCCATCATTAAGTATGAGTTTACTTTATAGGAAGATTTTAAACCACAGATTAAATTTTTAAGAATAACTATAGGACTATTGATTTTCTGTTTCTTCATTGGTCAATTTTACTGTTACATTCTCCTAGATTTTGTTCTCAAATATGTTGCCATAAAGTGGGCCATATTGTTCTTTTATTATCTTTGAAATATTTGCAGCATGTTTACCTAAGTCTTCTATTTTACCCCTAATTTTGCTTATGAAAGCATTCACTTATTCATAAACCTTTCCAGTGTTTTATCAATTTCATAAGTCTATAAGAACTTCTAACTTATGTTAAAGGCTTACATATTTATATGAATTAATAAAATTAACTTTATAATAATTTTTTCATTTCATAAGAACCAATGATTTTATTTGAAGATTATTTATATTTTATTTATATCCTAAATCTGTACTAATAGTTTCTTTTTACCTTCTTTTATTGTGAATAAACTATCTGTGCTCAAAGCTAAGTCTAACACCTTCATTTGTACATCAAATTTCATTTCTTTCTCCTACTCAAAGGCTTTGGTCTGACAATTCTCCTTTCTCTCCCCGCATCATCATATTTCTGCCTTGTTATAGGAACATTTCATCAACATAAACTGCTCTTATTTCTTCATCTTACAACAACAAACAACAGTCTCTTGACCTCACTACTTCTTCCAGCTGCTGCCCTATTTCTCTTTCCCTCTACAGCGAAACTCCTCTTGAAAGTTGTCTGCACTTGCTGTTTCCAATGTATCCTCTCAGTTTTTCCTTGAACCCACTCTAATCAGGCTTCTGCACCCTGCTCTGAAACTCCTTTTCTCATCAGCATTGCTAAAATCTAGCTGTTCTCTCTTGGTCCTTTTCCTGTTTGCCTGATCAGTAGCATTTGACACAGTTCCTTGTTCTTTTTTCTTCCCATGACTCACCTGATATTCCTACTGTATTTCAGGCTACTGCTTCTGACCTCTTTTGCTAGTCCCTTGCCCCCCCACCTCTCTCTCTCTCTATGTATGTGTATATATATAAATAAATACATATATATTTATTATTTATTTATTTATTTATGCCGGCCGAGTGCATGGTGGTTGAGCACTGGCTTGGGACGTCAGCAGCCCTGGTTCGGGTCCCACTGCCCTCAAAAAAAAAAAAAAAAAAGGCTCTATCTTCAAATGAACCTAGCTTCTCTCCTTTAATCAAGGGATTCTAGGCTTATGTATAGAAACTGGATGAGAGGCTATGATACCACATTGCATCAACTCATGCTGGTTTCTATCAGACTTGGAATTGTTCTTATTTTACAGATCAAGTAACATTTTAGTAAGCTGTCTCTGTATTTCATTCCTAGAGACACTAATCAATTTGCCACTGCCAAACATATCTGCAAGTCAAAACCCTTTGGCTTACCACTTTATGCCTTCTGCCCATTATGGTAAATGCATCCATAATGTCTTTGTCAGTTAAGCACTGACACTCTGCCTCTACAATGGCCAGTTCCCACTGAAGATCAGGAAGCACATCTCAATGGCAGCATCTCCCACTTTGGTCCCTACAAAGGACAGCAACCAGAGAGCTTTTCCAAGATTCTGGTTCTCTCCTCACCTATGTGAAGGGCGTGTCCTTTGAGCTCTCTTGGTGAATGTAATGTGGGTTAAGGGTACTGGTCTGGGAATGTAGGTCACCTATGATAAATCTGCTCTAACATTTTTTATCTCCCCAAGCCTTTTGGATCTGTTATTCTACATTTGCCAGGGACATCCTAGCATCTTCATCTCATTAAATGCAGAGTATTAGAGTTAAGTGTCACTCAATCAAAATACACTATTAGAACCACTTGCAATTACCACATTCAATTCAGAAACACTCATAAATGCATCAACATCAATAAGTCTTGTCCTTTGCAGAATTCTGTTCCCTCCTCTTTGGTCTAACCAAAGAGGTTAGAATGCATTCACAGCGTTCCCCATTTTCTCTCCGTATGTGTTCCCGTGCACTCAGAAAACGTATCCGCGTATCCGACACTGCAGTCCCTATCATCTGTATTGCCGCAGTGCTGAAGGACAGTAGCCACTTGGTTTCCCAAGGACCTGCTTCAGTCGGCATTTCACCACAATCAATCACAAGTGGTGCTTTGATTAATCACATGCCAGTGCATGTCATGGGTCACTAACAATCTATTTCCTACTCACAAGCACTCAACACTCATGCACCCCAGCAAAATGACCAAATTAACCACAACGTGCTATGTTAATGGTCTGTTTCATGGGATTCTCCCTAGTGCCAATATGTTTATCGGCGTTCATCAAAGCCAAAGCATATCAGCTTTTTTAAACAAAAAATATTTAATTTAATCAATTATTAACTATGTCTAAAGTGATTATGTAACAGAAAGGAGGGGAGAGAGAGAGAGAGAGAGAGAGAGAGAGAGAGAGAGAGAGAGAGAGAGAGAGAGCGCGCGCACTGAGTTGTCACAGAAGTAGCAATGGCAGGAAGCAGATGCCACCCTTAGGGCTGAGGGGTAGAGGTTGGAGCTTCAAACCCTGAAAGCTGGGGAGAAGGGCCATGGTGCTGAAAGTGAGACTTCTAACAAAGTGGCCCTTTTTAGCTGGTGCTGACATCGTGTGTGTGTGTGTGTGTGTGTGTGTGTGTGTGTGTGTGTGTGTGTGTGAGAGAGAGAGAGAGAGAGATGGGGGAGGCGGGTAATAAGGATGGTTTTATGAGTATTGGAAAAGTTAAAAACTGGATTCAGCAGCTGTTACTGAAAAGGATGGCAGCTACTAAGGGGAAAAGCATTGCTAGGGGGATGCTCATGGGAATAAGAACAGGTAAGAAGCAAACAGAAACCCTACAGCTAACAATTGGCAATATTTTGGGGCTTGTTATCTTGCAATCAAGCTACACTTCAATTAGTGATAGCATAGAAAATCACTGTTAAGGCAAAAAGAAAAATAAGTTCTTAAAAACAAGTGAAAATAACACACATTCAATATAGACAGAAGAGTGGTAGAAGATATTACCTTTCTGTCCCTCTTACTCTGTGTGCATATATAGAAGGAAAATATTTGTATATATACATATGTATGCAAGCAAAACATTTTTAGTTCATCCATATGGATACCCAATTTATATTTGCTTCCATGTGATATTCCTTGACTAGAAACTGTTGTATTAAGGAAATTAGTGAGTATATAATGTCAAAATATCACCTTTTATTGTGTATTTATTTGATGCTCATAAGAGTGAAAAAGATACTAGTCTAAAAAAAAAAAGTTGTCCAAAATGTGGTTTAACTTTTCAAGAGCTGTAATGATGAAAAGTTGCTAAATAAATAGTTATTACATTAGGTAGGTCTTCTTGAGATTTAGGTGTGGCTCCTGGGAAGGAAGAAGTAAATGGGCTTTATTTTCAGACCAAAAATGTGTTTATCTTGAAAATCTTAAGGAAAATCCTGTAATATAGCTGATTAATAGGAAAGTTGCAGGATGCCTGGACAATGCACAAAAATTAATTGTATTTCTGTATTTGAGCAATAAACAAGTTGATATGTGAAAGTATCATTTATGAAATACTGAAATGAAAGTATGAAATACTTAGGAAGGGATTTCTAAAATATGTGAAAGACATTCACTTTAAACTGTAATGCAAAGTAAGCTGTAGCATTTGTTAAAAAGGATTACATTTAATATTAATATTAAATTTTATCATTGAATATATTAAATTGAATACATGAAATTAATATAATATAAATATTAATATAAAATAGTAAAGAATTATATTCTTCAATATGAAATATGTCTCATAAACATTATTTTTTATGAGAGGCATGTAAAATAAAGCTACAAATAGATACTATACAGGTAAAATATAATGGCTAAAATAAAAAGTACTGACAATACCAAGTGTTGGTGAGGATGTGGAATAACTGAGAAGCTCACATATTGCTTGAGGGAATAGAAAATGGTACAACCACTTTGGTAATCAGTTTTGTAGTTGTTAATAAAGTTAGACATACACCCACCATATGACCCAGCAATCCCTCTCCTGAGAATCCAAAGAAATGAAAACATATTCATGTCCACCCAATAAATTGTATAGAAATATTCATAGAAACTTTGTGCGTAATAACTAAGAAATGGAAGTATCAAATGCCGTCAGAAACATTATACTAAACAGAAGAAGCCAAATGCAGAAGACTGTGTGATAGTATTTATATGAAATTCTAGAAAAGTTAAAACTACAGTGACAGAGAGCACACTAGCAGGTTTTGGAGTGCAGGGGAGAGGATTAACTGTAGGAGGAGAAATAACTTTTTGATGTGATGGAAATATTTTGTATCATGATTGTGTGGTATTTGTATCACTGTGTACATGATTGCATAATCTCATCAAATTGCTCATTTAGAGTTGGTGAATGTCATTGTAGGTAAATTATACCTTAAAAAGCTGATTTTTAAGTTTGCGAAAGCAAACTAAATTGTCTTTCAAAAAAGTGAGAGTAATTTACCCTTTTACTAGTAAAGTAACCTAAGACCTCTTGTCATTTTCTGAGGAAACAAAGTGAGAAGACAATAAGGAAAGAGAATTCAATTCTCACAAGTTCCCTTAACTCAGAGGAGTATAACCATAAAATGTAATTCCTCCTGTTCATTCACCAAGAAAGTAAGACTATCCTAAGGCATGTTGGTTTTTTTGTATTTTTAGGATACATCTCAGACTCTTTATTAAAATCCTTATTAAAAATATTGTTTTAGATTTTGTTTTCACTTGATATTTTAATAATTGGAGTGACAAGGTGAATAGTTTTTATTATTGAATATGCAGGTATTCTGTGTGTTGTGTCATTGAGGAAAACACACGCTCTAAAAGACAAAAAAAATGTTCTGTGTTTTATTGCTTCTATATGCACAAATTGGAAATGACAAAAATACACCTTGTTTTATTTTGTTGTTATGATTATGAAGTTTATGGAAGCCTTTAAATTTATAGTATGATCTTCAAGAGGAGGCTTATTTATTTTAAACAATAATGGGCATTTGCGTAGCTTTATGTGCTATACTAGATTTTTACATACATTAGCATATTTTAATTTTGACTTATTGAGACAGTAGGTATTTTTTTAATTGTTATTTTTGAATGAGAAACTAAGGCTAAGACAGGTGAAGTGACTCTCTCAAGCTCACAAAGCCATGAAGTGGTAGAACGGGGATGTGAACGAGATCCGTGTCCCTGGCTTCAAACTCCACATTCTTTTTATGCCAGCACACACTGCCTCCAAAACTAAGGAGGTGAAGGTAGAAGGGGAGAGCAGAAGAATGATATACCACCTGGGAGACAGTAGAAATTCTGGGAGCTTCAGAACACAGACCTGCTCCGTAGACTGAGAAAACCTAGAAGTTCTGAGACTTTAGCCCTAAGCATTCTGAGTACCAGGAAACATGGGTGTCTGTGCAGGGCAAATGAAACCGGGTTCCCTGAGGATAGGATTTGATATATGTATACGTATGTATGTACCTGTGTCTGTAGGTACACACACACACTGTGTTCGTCGGCTGAGGCTGCTATAACAAAATTCCATAGACCGAGGGGCTTAAACAATAGACATTTATTTTTCATCATTCTTGAAGCTGGAAGTCAAGGATAAGGATGCCAGTGGGGTCAGGTTCTGGTGAAAACTGTCTTCCTGGCTTTCAGACAGGCCACTTTCTCTCTCTTTCTTCCATGGTAGAGAAGCACTTCTTCCTCTTCTTTTACCCATTGAATGTTTATTTTTCAGTTACAGTTGAGACACAATATTATACTAGTTTCAGGTGGACAACATAGTGATTAGACATTTATATACCTTATGAAGTGATCATCCTGATAAGTCTAATACCCATCTGATATTATGTATAGTTATTACAATATTATTGACTATATTCCCTATGAGGGGTTTAGAGGGGTGGGTGTAAAGGTCAAAGGGGAGGGGCCGGTTGAGTGGCTCAGTTGGTTAAGAGCTCACTCAAGAGTGAGAGCTGAGCTCTGAGCAATGGCGGTTCGATGCCAGCCCGAGCTTAGTTGCTGTTGAACTGCCAACAGGTGGCAGGATGGCTCAGCTAAAAAAAAAAAAAAGTCAAAGGGAAGAAGTACAAATTGCCAGTTATAAAAGTAGTCACAGGGATCTTTCTTCCTCTTCTTATAAGGATCCTAAAGCCCATCATGAAAATGGGCTCTACTCCCATGAACTCACCTGAACTGAATTATCTCCAGTGACCCTACCTGCAAATACATTGGGGGTTTGCACTTCAATATATTAATTTTGCGGGGACGCAAACATTCGGTCCATCACACACACACACACACCCACACCCCCCCACACACACACACACCCTGGTGATTCTAATGTGCAGCTGAGTTTGAGAACGATTGCATTAGGACAGTTGCTCTCAGACCTTAGTGTGCGCCAAAACCACACACCTGGAGAATTTTCTAATAAATCTAGTGATGGGCACCACCGCCACGTTTCTGACTCTCTAGGTCTGGGATTGAGCTCCAGAATTTGCATTTTTAAAAAGTCTTCAGGTGATGTTTATGCTGAAGCTTGACTCTGAGAACTGTCTTCAGAGTTGCTGACTTCTGATGTGTACAAGCTAGTAGAAATTAATTGTACCTAATTTTAATCAACTCTTGATTTCAGGAATTCAGTTCACACAAATTCTTTTATTTATTGGGTTGTCGGAAAAGTCATGATGCATTTTTGTAACGAAAAACATAGAAAAAAATATGTCATGACTTCCGACAACCCAATAGTTACAAGTATGTATTGAATGCCACGTAAAGGCAAGGCCTTCTGTGAGGCTCCGGGCACACACTAGGCAGTAAGGCTGATAGAAGCCCTGCTCTCAAGGGGCTTCTGTTCTCTTGAAACTCAAAACTGAGTGAATCACTCCTTTGTATTTCCATTTCATACTGACTTTGTTTTGTATCTTTGTATCTTTGTGCATCTCCCCACCTATGGTGTGATTTCTTTGAAGAATTGTATGTCATTCACTCCAGTCATTCATTCATTCATTATCAGTTTACCAGACAGTGTGCTTGCAAACGAGATCCAGAGTAAAAGCTATAATCCTTGTCCTTAGGAAATTCCCTGTGTAGCAGTGAAGGCAGCAAATAGACAATTACAAGACAGAGCAATAAATGCGAAAGAGGCTATAGAAGATGTTATCGTTGCCATGTCTCCACTCCCTGGCTGGTGCACCCTTCCTCAGCTGCTGCTGATGCTAAGCTAATGCCTTATACCTGTCACTTTTTTTTGGAGACTGGCTAATGGAAACCATCTGCTCTGGAGACTGCAGAGAGGTTACCACTTCCCCTTTCTTCTTGGAGTAAGATGAGACTCCTGCCAGCAGAATAAAATGGATGGAGCAAAGAAGTCAGTGGAATCTGCAAAGGGTCCTTTAAATGGCTAATGGGACTGGGAGCGTATTTGCTCTGGGATATGACCCTGAACAGGTGTCAGGGATGAACACTTTTCAGTGACACAGAAAGCCACTTAATGCTGTCGTCAGGCTCCAGGAATTTTAAATGGGTGAGGGGCATGATAACATTTCCATTTTAAAAATTATCACTGTGGCTGAAGGAGGGATTGGAGGAGGATAGGAGTAAAGATGAGTTTGGAGGCAATTGGGTAATGGTTAACTGGCCTGGCTTTGGAGCTGGATGTCCTGAGTTTAAATCCCTGATCTTCCTTGAACTAGCTGTAATTTTCTTGGTTCCCTCAATGTCCTTATCTGTACAACGGGGATAAAAGTAGAATTTACACTTTAAAGTCGTGTAAGGAGGGCCAGCCAAGTGGCGCATTGGTTAAGAGCTGGTTTTGGAATACCAGTGGCCCCGGTTCGGATCCCACATATGAGGGCCAGTGACACTGACCTCTACAGCTAACAACAGCTCCACCTGGAGCTGGGCTGTGCGAGCCCCGGCGATGGTGTAGGCTGCAGCCCCTGCTGCAGTGGGCTGCCATAGGCTACAGTGAGTGGCCGGCAGCCAGCATGAGCTGCCAATAGCTGCGGTGAGTGACCATCCAGAGGCCGGTGACCGATCTGCCTCTTCCGGGAAGAGCACAATGACGGTACCAATATGGGTCAGTGAAGCAACATCCTCCACAACTGGACTGAAGAACAAAAGGACAGCAACTTGTCTGTTCCCCTTCCCCGATTCCCCAACGCTGTTCTCCTCCCCCAATTCCCCAATAAAATCTTTTAAAAAAAAAAAGTTGTGTAAGGAGGATTAAATTAATCAAATAATATTACACACTCAGAACAGTGCCTGACTTGTAGAACGTGTTCAGTAAATGTTGGCTCTCATTATTGCTTTTTTTTGTTTTTTGTTTTTTTTTAATTTTATTGGGAAACTGTGTGTTTTTCCAGGACCCATCAGCTCCAAGTCAAGTAGTTGTCAATCTAGTTGTGGAGGGTGCATCTCAGTGGCCCATGGGGGATCAAACCGGCAACCTTAGTGTTATGAGCACTGTGCTCTAATCAACTGAGCTAACCTGCCGCCCCTGTCATTATTGTTTTAATAGTAGGCATAGCAGCAGTATCACAAGGAGAGAGAGGAGAAGTAGCAGCAGTAATCATAGTAATGTTTAGATGAGAAATGATTGAACGGTAAACTAAAGAAGAAAAGGGGGAAGAACTCTGTATGCTATTTAGGGTTTTGTAAGTCTTGGTGACGGTTTCATTTAGGAGCAGGTAAGAAGATAGCTTGGGCTAGATAAACAATGATGCTATTTCCTGAGATGGGGACCACAGGAGGAGATGCTGATTTAAATCAGAAAGTTGGAGTTCAGTTTTGTATATACTGAGTTTGAAATACATTTGCTACATCCCCTGAGAGATTCTCACATATAGTAGGAGAGGTTATACAGGGCTGACACTGGGGAAGCAGACACAGATTAGACTTGTGATAAATATCTGATAGTCAAGAGTAGATTTACAACTATTATATCTTTTGGGTGCCCTGCATTTTTAAAATTAATAATTGAGAAAATAATTGGAAAAAAATAGCTTAAAAATATTTTAAGCAGAAGAGTAGAATGGAGGCTTCAGGAGACAAAAATAGATTCACATTTTCTAGGAAATATCTTCATTTTCCAGACCACAGAAGGAATAGAGCATATAGAAAAAAAATTTTACCTTTAAAGTCAGAGGACATTTCCAGTGCAAGGTGAGGGAGACATCACCTTTGAGACCCACATTCCTTTGATAAGTTTCTTTTGTACGCGGTGGCTAAAGAAGTTTCACAGTGTGTAATGCTAGCTTTGTAAGAAGAGCTGACTTATCTCAGATGTTTAAAACAAAATCCCAAACCAAGAGCATATAGATATCCTGAAAGGCTACGGTGATCTAAAACTTAAATGAGCAAATTAGGAAACATTAAAGAAAAGGAAGGAGTAAGTATAATTGTTCTGGGATCAAGAGTTCCCGTTCTCTGAGGGCGGCTGGTTAACTCAGGTGGTTAGAGTGTAATGCTCATAACACCAAGGTTGCCGGTTTGATCCCCACATAGGCCACTGAGATGCACCCTCCACAACTAGACTGAAACAACTGCTTGGAGATGATGATCCCTGGAAAAACACACTATTCCGCAATTTAAAAAAAAGAAAAAGAAAAAGAAAGAAAAAGAGTTCCCGTTTCCCTATCAGAATTAGATAAAAATAAAAACTACACTGCATAAGAGGCTCAAATTATATTTTATAAAACTTAAGTGTGTAAGGCATGTGATGTCACTTTATTTCTCTTAAATCAAAATTAAATTGGACCTTAAGCTTCTGTACCACAAAGATAATGGTAAATTTATTATTGGAACTCCCTCCCGGTTTACAAGCATCATGCAAAGAATAGTTGGCCAAGTTGGTGTTTCAGGGCTTTGTTCGGGTTACCACTGAAAAGTCCAGGGTTCTTTAAAGTCTATGGGTGCCATTGCTCTATCCCACACCACTGTCAGGGCCTAGAAATCTGAATTGTCAACCAAAAATTGCAGACTCAGAAAAATATACTTCAAGAATGAAGAGGGAGGGCCGGCCGAGTGGTGTGTTGGTTAAGAGCTGGCTTGGGACGCCAGCTCTAAGCAGCAGGGCCCCGGTTCAGATCCCACATGAGGGCCAGTGAGCTGTGCCCTCTACAGCTAAGATGGTGAACAACAGCTCAACCTGGAACTGGGCTGCTGTGAGTTGCTGGCAATGGTGTAGGCTGCGGTGGGCTGGCTGGCAGCTGGCAGGCACTTTCGTGAGCCCCCGCCAGCAGCCATCCAATGGCTGGTGAGCAACTGCCTCACCTGGGAACAGTGCAATGATCACAATACCAACATGGGCCAGTGAAGCGATGTTCTCCACAACTAGACTGAGGAACCAAAGGACAGCAACTTGTCTGGTCCCCTTCTCCGATTCCCCAACGCTGTTCCCCTCCTCCAATTCCCCAATAAAACCTTAAAAAAAAAAAAAAAAAAAAAGAATGAAGAGGGAAATCAAGAGATTTTACAATGAAGGCAATCTATTAATAAGAGTATTTGTTGTTAGCAGATCTACCTTAAATGAATGACGAAAAAAAGTTCTCTAGGCAGAAATTGTGTTGGATGGCTGAAAAAAATTATGACACTCTCTGATATGGCTCTAAATATCTGTACAGAAAATATTTATTACAATTATAAGTAGGGGAGGGTAAAGGGACATAAAGCAGGAAAGGTTTCTGTATGTCCCTTAAACTGGTAAAATGAGAATACAAAATAGGCTCTATTAAGTTATGTATAAATAATGTAATACCAAGAGCAACCACTAAAAAAGCTGAACAATGAGAGAAACTAAAAAATGCTATAGATAAATTACAATTGAATTTTAAAAACTGTTACAAAAATATCACGAGAAAACCAGAAAAAGAAAACAGAAAACAAAGAAACAAAATAAACAGAAAACAAAAATCATGACAGATATCCAATTTACCTATTTTGTTGTAGTTGCTTGTGCTGTTAGTATCATATTCATGAAACCATTGCCTGAAACCGAGTTATGAAGATTCACAGCTATGTTTTCTTCTAAGAGTTTTATGGTTTAGGCTTTTACATTTAGGTCTTTGATCTATTTTGAGTTAAGTTTTGTATATAGTGCAAGGTAAGGGTCCAACACTTGACATTCTTTTTGAAAATCAATTGACGGTAAAGATAAGGATTTATTTCAGGATTCTTAATTTTATTCCATTTTTCCTGGCTCTATGCTTATACCAGTACCATCTGTATTGATTATTGCAACTTTATAGTAGATTTTGAAGTTGGAAAACGTGAGTCCTATTTTGTTTTTCTTTTTCAATTTTTTTTTTGGCTACTCTGAATCTCTTGCATTTCCATATGAATTTTAGGAGCTTAGTCATTTCTGCAAAGAAGTCAGCTGGTATTTTTATAGGGACTGCACTGAATTTGTAAATTAATTTAGGGAATATTGTCACTGTAACAATATTAAATATATATATTTTATTGGGGAATTGGGCGAGGGGAACAGCGCTGGGGAATCGGGGAAGGGAACAGACAAGTTGCTGTCTTTTTGTTCTTCAGTCTAGTTGTGGAGGACGTTGCTTCACTGGCCCACGTTGGTATCATTATTGCGCTTTTCCTGGGTGAGGCAGATCAGTAGCCTGCCTCTAGATAGCCGTTCATGGTGGCTATTGGCAGCTCACTCTGGCTGCTGGCCACTCATGCTGGCTGCCGCCCACTCACTGCAGCTTATGGCAGCCCACTGCAGGAGGGGCTGCAGCCTACATCATTGCCAGGACTCCCGCAGCCTAACTCCAGGTGGAACTGTTGTTCACTATCTTAGCTGTAGAGGGCAACATCACTGGTCCTCGTATGTGGGATCCAAACCAGGGCCTCTGGTGTCCAAAGCCAGAACCCAACAAATGCGCCATTCAGCTGGCCCAAATATTTTGAACCATGAACACAAATGTTTTTTTCCATTGATTTAAGTATTTATTTTTTTTCAATGATGTTTGTGGTTTTCAGAATATAAGTTTTACAACTTCTTCATTAAATTTATTCCTAAGTATTTTACTCTTTTTGATACTATTTTAAGTGGAATTATTTTCTTGGTTTCAATTTTTATTTATTAATTTTAAAAGATTTTTACTGGAGAATTGGGGGAGGGGAACAGTGTTGGGGAATTGGGGAAGGGGAACAGACAAGTTGCTGTCCTTTTGTTCTTCAGTCTAGTTGTGGAAGATGTTGGTATTGTCATTGTGCTCTTCCCGGATGAGGCAAATCAGTCGCCAGCCTCTGGACAGCCATTCATGGCGGTTATTGGCAGCTCACTCTGCCTGCTGGCCACTCACACTGGCTGCCAGCCACTCACTGTAGCTTATGGCAGCCCACTGCAGCAGGGGCTGCAGCCTACACCATTGCCGGGACTCATGCAGCCCAGCTCCAGGTGGAGCTGTTGTTCACCATCTTAGCTGTAGAGGGCACCATCACTGGCCCTCATATGTGGGATCCAAACCGGGGCTGCTGGCATCCCAAGCCAGGTTTTAACCAATGCACCACTCAGCCGGCCCAATTTCATTTTTTATTTGATCATTGCTACTGTATGGAAATACAACAATTGCTATTCATATTTTGATATATCTTGCAACCTTATTGAACTCATTGATTATCTCTAATAGCTCTCTGGTGAATTTTTAGAGGATTTTCTATGAACAACATCATGTTTGGCAATTAGAGATAGTTTTACTCCTTCCTTCCCAATCTGGAACCTTTTATTTAAATTTCTTGCCTAATTGCTCCAGCTAGGATGTTGCATAGAAGTGGCAAGAGTGGACATCTTTGTCTAGTTTCTGATATTTACTATTACAAATAATGTTAGCTGTGGGCTTCATGTAGGTGACCTTTTGTGTGTGTGTGTGTGTGTGTGTGTGTATTTTGTTTGTTTGTTTAGCTTTTATTTCATAATCATAAACTTAACTCTGCAACCCAGCTAGACTTGGAGCGGGTAAGGAAAATATAGAAACCAACGAATTGCAGCCAGAGCATGAAGATTATGAGGTGTTCTGAGCAAATGGGGCAGGGGTGCTCTCCTGACTACAGAAGGAATGGTCTGGTTAAGATAAAACCAGTGAAATGCATCAGAGTTGTCCACAGTCAGCAATCGTGATCATCTTGCTTGTCTTGCCATTCCTGGATCCAAAGTGCTCCATGGTTTCCACAATGTTCATGCCATCTTTCACCTTGCTGAAGATCACATGCTTGCCATCCAACCACTCGGTCTTGGCTGTGTGGATGAGAAACTGATAACCATTTGTGTTGGGTCCAGCATTTGCCATGGACAGGATGCCAGGACCTGTATGCTTCAGGATGAAATTCTCATCTTCAAACTTCTCCCCATAGATGGACTTGCCACCTGTGCCATTATGATGTGTAAAGTCACCACCCTGGCACATAAATACTGGAATAATTCTGTGAAAGCAGGAACCCTTATAACCAAATCCTTTTACCCCAGTGCTCAGGGCACGGAAGTTTTCTGCCGTCTTTGGAACTTTGTCTGCAAACAGCTCAAAGGAGACGCAGCCCAAGGGCTCGCCGTCGACGGCGATGTCAAAGAACACGGTGGGATTGACCATGGCTGAGCGTAAGAAAGTCCAGGTGGTGGCGTCTGGAAGGCATTTTGTATATATTTTTAACACCAAGGCAATCATACCAAGTTTGTTAATTTTTAGCCTGATTTTTCACCCAATACACCACAAACATTTCTCCATATCATTAAATAATCTTTTGTACATCACTGTAATGGCTGCACATCATTCTACTGTTATGTGGCCACCTTTTAAAATTAATTCTCTTGTCATTTGTCTAAAGTTAGCTATTCTAAAAATTAATCTACCCATGTGGTTATATCCATGATTGTTTATTTAGGCTAAAATCTGAGCTGTAGCATATCTGAGTCAAAAGGCATGGACCTGCGATAGGTTTCCCTAATTCAGTTTAATATTTATTGTACTGTGTTTTCTCTCCAACTGAGTTGTCAGCTTATTTTAGTGCACAGCCCAGGTTTTACTTCTGAGCATCCTCAATAAGACCCACAACTGGACCATTTACGTGAAGGTGCTTTAGGGAAGATACTTAAATTACTGGATATCTCTTTGCAACAAATTACTTATTCTTAAACCTGCCTGTTACATCAAAGGTATTTCCATTGTTTTCCTTTTCCATGCTTTTATAATATAAGGTACTATATATGCACAGCTTTTGGTAACATTATGATTATTATTTTTTATGTATTTCTTTAGCCAACTGTATTTACACTGATTTCTTCTATGGTGTCTAATTATCAAAGATATTTCAAGTCTTCAGTCATCTTTTCTTAATTCCTTTCTATGCCAGACAGAGCAGGAAGTATCAGGAACTTGGTTCTTAAGAATAAAGTATTTAAATAGAGCAGGCTTTGGTGAGTAAATAGAGCTGGTGAAAAGTTTAGTTTCTTAGTTTATAGCTGGATTGAATGAATATCTTTTGCTTGTCTAAACAATCTCATAGGTAATAACAATACAAGCTTGCAAGTAATACACACAAACTGACTGAGAAACTGGGTGTGTTTAGTAGACAGTTTGCAGAGGTAGGAGACTATCTGAAGAGCAAACTGAGTTTACAATGCAAGGGGAGGAGCCATTTGAAAGGGGGAAAGGGGCCAAAGAAAATTCATGACAATCTGTGTCTAGTGAATCAAACAGGAAAAGATAATGGTTAGTAACTGAATAGTTGAGCTTTTATGCTATTCGAGTTTACTATACATTAGTTTGGGCATCACTGTGCTAAAGAAAAAAATGACATTTTGTTTAAAAAGAGAGAGAGAAATAGTCCTCATATTGGGCTCTGTTTTACTTCAGAGCTGTTTTCCAAGGAATACTGTAAGAGGCTTTTCTGAAATGTAACATTTCAAAGCCTGGAGTTTCATGTCTCTATATAATTTATCTCATACGTTAAAAGGGAAAGATGCTTTTATGAAATGTTAGTCACTTGTTAGGAAAGTCCATGCCTTTTAAAGTTTAGAAATTCTAGAGTTTCTTATCAAGACATCTACATCTGCATCCCCAGCTTCTTAGCAAGGAATGTAAACATGCCAAAGATTAGTTCCTTTATTAATATTTATTGAGATGTAAAATGGCAGTGCTGTGCAGACCTAGGCAACACAAGGTCCTTGTGCCTAGAAATTTTAGATTCCAAGTAGTGAGCTGAAAACATAATAACACTGGCTTGTAATAATGCAGTATAAAAATGTATTTTGAAGCTTTTATATATCAGAACTGCTTAAGACCAAGACCAAACCAAAGCACTGAGTACCTATAATATGCAGAGAAGCTTCAGAGGAGCTCTGAGGGTAGTGGCTAGAGAGGTCAGGTGAAACAAGAATGTATCCTGGTGTGCAAAGAGCCAAATATTCTGGGTGAGACGGGGGCTTGAGAAGAAAGCTACAAGAGTGGTCATCTATGACCTCCAGTGCCCCTTTATTCCCCCCTCAAATTATAAAGCAGGAAGCATATGTGTTCCCCCAGTTTAGGGGAAAGAAAGGAAAATTTTAGGAGATGATAGTTTGGTATAAATACTGGTGGGGGGCGGGGATGCAATGAAAATAAGGACTCAAAGCTGTGGATCAGCATGATCAGAATGGCACTCAGAAGAGTTCAGAATCCTTCCCTAGGGGCGTAGTGCTGCCTTCAGATCTGGAGCAGTCCACAGATAAGGCCGTGAAGGGACTTGCTAATGGTTGATGGACTAGAAGGGGACCCAGGGTGCTGAGAAAGACACTAGCAAAGTCACCAACTAATGGTGTGTATCTTCCACTTTAACCTCAATTTCTGGGTTCTGAGAGCCTTTCTCTTTCTTCTCATGGCTACTACTCTAGTAGGATTGTTACCTATCTATGCCTGGGCCACTGTACTAGACCCTTGCTTGGCCTTCCCTCCTTTTATTTAATCATTTTTTTATACTGATGATCAAACTTTTCAAAATCCCACTTTTAACATGTCTGATCCTGCCTTCTTGAAGTTCGTGCTTCAAGTTCATACTTTACTAATCACTTTTCAAATGCTTCCATTTATGAAGCTTATATCACACAGTCCTTTTCTCAAATCTTTAGCTCTGGCCTTACCTAAGTCAGAATTTCTATTTTTGCTTCTGTGATTTTGCCTAGCTATTTCTCAGCCCACTTCCCTCTGTTTAGATTCTACTCATCCTTCAAAGCCCAGTCTAAATCCAATTTTTAACTTAAAACCTTAGGCTACATCCTGCAGCTCACAAATATTTCCTTATTTTCTTTTTTCTTTGCCAAGGTATAAGTCTATTAACTAGGATGCTGAGAAAGAAATGACCTCATTTCACATTCTGTTGAATTCAATGGTTTCTTATATTTCCATTCTGCTTTCCTAGCCACAGAGTAAACATTTTGACAATGGAAGCCATTCTTAAATTCCTATAGTACCTCAGGCAGTGCTGGGCCCCAAGCAGTTAACACACAGTGCATGCTTGTTGACTGAAGAAGCCATATGGGATAAGACACAATGTGACAAGGATGCAAAGTATAGGAAAATAAGCAAAATTGAATATAATTTTGCAAAAGCTTTTGTTTCTTCTTTCTTCAGACTTTGGGAAGGAGGGGTAAAAAAAAAAAATTCTAAATATTATATGGTCCATTGTGTTGTTTGGTACAAACATCCTCAGGAAAATGGAACCGGGAATATTTGATAGGCCCTCCAATTATGGCACGTCAGCCTGGAGTGTGCTTTATTTTCATTTATGCCTCAGAATGCCTGTTCTTATTAATAGTGGAGGTTATCCAAGGGCAAAGAATGTGTAGTCCTTTTGACCAGGGACTAGTTCCTAAAAATAAAATAGCTTACTATTTATCATCTCTTTTGTCTCGAGTCCATTTCTGCCATCCATAGCAATGAAGGACTCCATTAAAAAACATTACTATTTTATTAAAAATGCTAAATTGATCTAGTATTCTTTTTAATTTCCCAGTGGGTTTTGAAGAGATTATGGACCATCTGTGTATGCCCAGAAGTAATAATAATAATAGCAGAAGACTCTACCTCAGCTTTGGTGGCCCTTTCTTTTTCAGAAGTGACCTGAGTGGGGTCATAGTCATTACTGATTATAATTGTCTATCTTCTTCCAAACTGATAACAAGGGAGACAGCATTTCTCAATACTCTTTTAGGACATAGTAAAAAGGAATGCTTACTGAAGTAAACAGTTTATATAGACTACTTAATGGGCTTATTCTGTAATCAGAGTTCATGAAAAAGTTGAGCCAATTCATTCTTTTTTTTTTTTTTTTTAAGATTTTATTGGAGAATTGGGGGTGGGGAACAGAATTGGGGAACCGGGGAAGGGGAACAGACAAGTTGGGGGACAGACAAATTGTTGTCCTTTTGGTCTTCAGTCTAGTTGTGGAGGACATTGCTTCACTGGCCCGTGTTGGTATCATCATTGCGCTCTTCTCGGGTGAGGCAGATGGGTCGCCAGCCTCTGGACGGCCGCTCACTGAGGGATTGACAGCTCATACCAGCTGCCAGCTGCTCACACTGGCTGCCGGCCACTCACTGTAGCCTATGGCAGCCCCAATGCAGCTCATGCCGTCCTGGGTTCTCACACAGCCCAGCTCCAGGTGGAGCTGTTGTTCACCATCTTAGCTGTAGAGGGCAGTGTCACTGGCCCTTATATGTGGAAACCGAACCGGGACCACTGGTGTCCCAAGCCAGCTCTTAACCAATGTGCCACTCGGCCGGCCCTAACCAATTCATTCTTAATTTGTTTTTATGTGTGGTATATCCTTTAGTAGTCTGGTGAAACTTATGAACAAACTTCTGTACCAGTTATAAAGCTGTTGTTTCTTAGCTTCAAGCCTGCTATTCTAAAATCCAATTTGCGATGCTGAGGCTAAGACTTTGCAAACCACATTTCAGCATGGCCACCTGGCTCCCTGCGAGGCGAGGCCAGTGGAGGTAGTCAGAGATGATAAGGCTGGAGGAGGAAGAAAAAGAGGTTTTCTCCTTCCCCTTTGTTTCCTGCCTGTTTCCTCTTACTGTGCAATACTTTCCCACCTTAGCATCAAGAGTATCTTCCCATAAGAACAACTGAATTCATTTTGCAGCATTTTCAACATTGCAGAGTTGGGTTCTGGCACCACCTCAGAGACATCAGCATTACCTAGCACCCTCTTCAGAGATGTCCGAATTTCAGCTCCACTGGGTCTTTCTCTAGACCTCTAAGTTTCAAAAATGTCAACCTATTCCCTTTGTTCTCCCAGACCAAGGAGTGAGGTGCAGTTGATACCACCATAATACCTTAATGCAATGGTAGGCAAATTTGCATATGTATTGCCTATAGCTGCTTTTGTTCTGTAAGAGAAGAGTTGAGTAGTTGTGATGGAGACCCTATGACTGCAGAGCTGAAAATACAATCTGGCCATTTGTATGTAAAGTTTACTGAACCCTGGCAGAACGTTATTCTTGTCTTTTTAGTTAACAAGTTCACACAGAACTAAAAATTTTTTATATTATATTCTCTGTTCAAATAATTGATATGGTTTCTGTCTCCTGCTTGGACCTTCATCAATAGAAAACTTGGTCCCACAAGTAGTCCCAGGAAATAGACACTCCAAATGAAAATTGTGAATACATAAGTGAATGAATATGTGAATTTCAAGGTGAAAATATTTTTTTCTCTCATTCATAGCCAAAGGTCTTGGCAGGTATTTGATATAAATGTTACCATGAGTAGAAAGAGCAGAGAGAATGTGTATGATGAACATCTCAGGTCAACTCAGTGCTTTGATCCTCCTGATGCTGTAGACACACTGCCTATTTGGGTGGCCACTGTTGGTTGCCTATGGTCCTTCTATTGGTTTCTTGCAAATGGAATTACACTTTGTTTTACAGTATCAGTATGACATCTACACCAGGGGAGACTGGGTCTCCCCTTAGCTTTAGGGGTGGGAGATGAGTCTTAATTAAGCTAATCCAGTCATAGAGATTCCCTTTGACGGTGGTGGATGGCGAGTCTACTGATGGGTGTCTATGAAAGCATAAAAGGGGGTGCATGGGAAGCAGCATTCCTGTTTCTTTTCCTTTGGGTGTGGTTATATCAGGAGATGACACCTAGAGCCCATGCAACCAAAGTGTGATAATGAAGGGAACAGCTGGCACACTGAGAGTGGCAGTAAGAAAAAATAGAAAGAAAGTAGGTATTGCAAATGTCATCGAGATGCTCTATTAATCAACTGCTATACTTGCTATACAACACATATCTTTATTGCTTAAGTCATTTTTTCATTGTCTTTTTCTGTTACTTGCTTCCCTAAGTGTCATAACCACATCACCTTCTTAAATAAAGAACAGCTTTACCAGTGCCCAGGCACAGGTGTGATAGAGATTCCTTTCTGCCCGAGATCTTGATACTGGCAAGTAACAGAGGTCTGCCATAGTATGCAGGAATTCTTTAAGAGCTCCAAAGTGCTAGCAGACTAGTTTAGAAAGTGGGGAGGGTGCTGGTCATTTCTGAAGCTCATCAAATGAGAACATTTAAAGTTGGGCGATAAGCATTTGTAGGGGAACTAACCCCAAACACTCTTTTCAAACCCAAGTATGCTCTGGCAAGGCATTCCTGTGCAGCATGGTATGTGTTACCATGTTATGAAACTGGCTTTGACATTTGGATGTCTACCATTTGGTGAGTGGTTAGTTATGAAATGCTATTGGTTCAACAGATTATACTTCTGGAATAAAGCCTGGACTTCTGGGATCTTTTTAGTGGCTGGTTTATTTGTATTTCCAAGGCCATTTTCCAATAAGCCAACACAATCAAATTACATGCAGCTTTGAAGACATTCTACCTTACGTTTTGACATTTTAATTAGGACTTTAAAGAGATAATAATCACTGCCCACAACTTCCCTAATGTTACCTAGAAATGGGTCAGTTAATTAGGATCCCAGAAAAACCACTGCATACATTTCTTTTTAATTGTTTTTCCAAACTTCCATCACCACATCTCTTGGCTTTGACTCAGACCAAATCAAACAAACAGCAGGGAAGTGTTCAATCTTTCCAGCCTTTTCAAAAATCTAAGGGTGCAAATAAGGAAGTCAGTCTGTGTTCGTCATCTAAAAATGTATGTTTCATCCCACATAAGATATTTTTCTTTCATTTCAAGGTTGCTTTTGAAAGGAAAACCATGTCAGTTCATTTCATTAGATCATCCTCTATGAAAGCCATTAGGATTCTGTTCACCTGATCCCTTTGATTCTTGTGTCTATACTTTATTTGTCTTTATCTCTTCTAGGGTAATGTTATTAATGGGTGGTCCCACTAAGGAATTTTTTAATGCTTTCTGACTGACTTAAATTCCTTCTAAGTGGATTTTACAAGGTGGAAGGGAAAATGAGTCCCTCTATTATTGAGCAACAAAGGGGCCCAGGGTGTGATAGCAATTTAAGAAATGAATTCTGTACTGTTGGGTGGATTATGTGTAACAGGATGCTCACTGCCTCACCAAGCCTTGCCCCTCCCTATCCCTTGGGTCAATATACAAGAATGGAAATGTGGTAAATGTCTGAGTTGTTTGTCTAACACACTGATGTGTTTTGACACATTCAGGAGGGAGAGGTGGTTGCTGCTTCCCAGAAGGGGTGTAAGGAGTGCAACAATATGCCACTCTGTCATTCTGCCAGGAAAGCACCTTTAGCTTCATTGTTGAACCTGATTACATGCACCTCAGTCTGCAGTGGGAGGATAAATTAAAAGATTTATCTCAGTTCCGGAGATCTAGCGGTTATCAAGTTTCTTTAATTAAATAGTTGAGCTGTTTGGGGTTAATTTGCTCCATTTGCAACTTCATTGATGATTTAGTCTTCAACCTCCTGGTAAATGCATCCACTTCACTCTTGCTCATTGTCAGAGGAAGGTGTCCCATGAGTCAAATGAAACTCAGCTTATCAAACCCCTTGCTGGCATGAGCCCCTCCCAAGTCTCAGGCAAGAGCTCTTGCAATATGTTCACATGATCATGTGTGTTTTTGTAAAATTTGAAAATGTGGGAAATCTAACAATTAGTTTAACCAAAGTGTACTTTCACAAACAATTTTGTATTCAAAATTTTGTATTTTTTTTTCTTAAACAAGGACCCCTAAACTGTATAACCTTTAATCCTAACAAACCTGGATCTCTCCCTCGTTATATAAGTACTTTCTGAAAGGTTGCATGTCCTGGATTAAAAAAGAGTGATGTGTACAAATAGTCACACGGTAGTTTCCTGAGGTAGCTTTCTACTACACAAAGGCATGTCCTTGAAGCAGAAAAGTTTGTTTAGCCAGTCTTATTTTTCCCATCACCAGGTTTCCCTGAGATTTCTCCAAATCTGAGACATTTCTCTGGTCTTTGGGGTGTAAATCCTCTAAGATATGTGTGGCACTTAAGACAGTGAATGTGTATTGTTAAGCCCTCAGTGAATGCTGGCTATAATAATGACTGTTATATTAATTTTCTCCAAATTTTGTGTATATCTTGTTCTACTAGTCTTCACTAGAGAGACTGATTCTATTATTATCACCCTGAGAAATGCATCATTCCCCAGATGTATCACTTGATATTTTTTCTGCTGCTGCAAACATTTGTCTCACAATTTTCAGTGATCTGGAAGAGTAATACAATAAAAAATTTTCTGACAGCCCACCAAATTGATGATGGCTTAATACAGTGCCCCAAAGTGATGTAGTGAAAGAGCAGAGGGGCTGAAGGCTAATCCACTATCTATTAGCAATGTGACTCTTCTAACTTCACTTCCTTCATCTGGGGGGAAAAAAAAGATGATACTTATTTTACAGGGATGTTTTGGGGAATAAGTATGTAAACACCATTACAGTGTCGAGAATAGACTAGGCACTCAATGAATGGGCATCATTATTGTAATCAGGCCATTCTTGGTTATGCAGTGTCTGAACCCAAAAGAAGGCACCATTAATGGAGAAATTCCGATGATTTTCTGTCAGTTGAGGAGATATTCAAAGGTATGGTGATTTGTCTAGTGTTTCCTAAATCTGTATAGTTAAAATTTCTATACCTAAGAACAGCTCTATGTTTCCTAAGATGTAGGATGAAAAACAATGAAGAGAGAATATTCTGGTATACTGGGAATACTGTTAAGTTAACTTGTCGGCTCACTTTATAGTGTTTCACAGCATTTGAAATGAAATTCTAAATTTAAGTAGTGGACTTTAAGGCTTTCTAGAATTTAATAAAAATGTTATCAGAATGATATCTGAATTCATTTGCCTAAGAGATCTAACCTTATACTAAATTTCTATACAGATTTAAGTAATAATTGACAATGCTTAAGGATTTATGCGGTAATTTGCTGGTAAATATATTCCTCAAATTTCATTGGAATGTTGCCCCAGTTCTCTTCACAATCAAAGATTTGGATTATTGATTTCTACCTTATCTGAAAGTTTTAAGAAAGATGTCTAAGGGCCGGCCAAGTGGTGTGGTGGTTAAGCGCTGGTTTGGGAAGCCAGCGGCCCTGGTTCGGGTCCCACATATGAGGGCCAGTGACATTGCCCTCAAAAAAAAAAAAAAAAAAAAAGTTAAAAAAGAAAGAAAGATGTCTATACTATTCCCTTAATTTGTTTGAATAAACTATTTGTTATTGCTTTGTTTTTATACTCCACATATAAATAGTCTCTTAACCTCTTTGTTTAATGGGACCAAAATTGATCAAATATTCTACTGTACTTGAAGATGTCTATAGTTTCAAGGGTACTAGACCAAGTTGCATATACTTGTATGTACAATGACATGCAAGAACAAAATGGATGATGTGCTACATAAGAATATATGTAGCCCTTTTAAAAGAAAATATGTATCAAATATGAAATATGTGAAATTTCATATGAAGTATATAAAGTTTCAATCTTTTATAAGTTGTATATATTTCATATAAAATTTCAAATACTTTATATGAACAGAATGCCTGGAACATAGTAGATACTCAATATGTATTTGTTAAATGTGTAAATGAATGGATTGACTTACATTGAATTAAGTGGAATAGTTTGGACTTGGTAGAAAAAGGCCATGAAATATCCTGAAGAATATGAATCTCTGAGCCTCTTAGAAGAGAATAAGAGATTTTAAAGGAGTTTAGTGACTACATAGGACAACCGCCTTATTTTACACCAGGCAGACTGAGTAACATATAAACTAGTGATGGAACCACGAGAGGTATGGAGGGCAAAGTGACGTGTACATGAAAACCGTCCTATACGTTGTCTCTCCAAGTAAATCAGTAAATAATAATCCTAATTTATGGAATGATATTAAGAAAATAAGTGCTGTGTCAGTGACAAGACTTGGCTTCTTCTCAAATTATTTGTCTTCCAGTTATCAATTTCTTTCAGACCAACTCCTAAGGACTGTCCAGATAATTTTATTATAAGAAAATATCTATTACATTGTGTCTTTTTTTTTAAATATGTAGTCGTGGTTATGACGTGAGGAAATGTCTGTCTTTGAAAAATTTATATTGTAATGGGGTTTGGCATATATGTTGTACTGGATGTAAGTGCAACTTTACAGGAGGTGAAGAACGAAAAGTAAGTTTTATACAATTGACAAGACCTGAAGCACAAAATCCACATGGCTCCAATTACTGTCAAACCCCATTTAGTTGATCATAGAAAGAAGGAGTTACAAAACAAAAGGGCACCGTACCACTGCTGTTGAAAAACACCTCTAGAGCAGGGGTGGGCAAACTTTTCAGACAGAAAACCCACCAGGGGTCTGCAAACTGCAGCTCATGAGCCACATGAGGCTCTTTGGGGACGTACATGTGACTCTGAAGTAAAATTGAAAATGAAAATAAAACTATCATAGTTGCATTTATTATATTACTTGAAATTTTCCTTATTTGTAAAAATATATTTATGGCTCTTGAATAATTTTTAAATTGTTGTGAGGGACAGGATTGGCTCTTCCAGGAGTTGGCAAACTTTTGAGTTGGAACGTACCCAAAGAGCCACATGTGGCTCATGAGCTGCAGTTTGCTGACCTCTGCCCTATAGGAACCTGGATTCCTAGACTGAATGTGTGTGTGTGTGTGTGTGTGTGTGTGTGAGAGAGAGAGAGAGAGAGAGAGAGAGAGAGAGAGAGAGAGAGAGAGAGAGAGAGAATAGTCTTGATTCATTGGATACCTGAGTCCTTCTTTGTTTGAAGTGCTTGTCTTCCTTAACCTCATGCAAAGCTACTTGCCTACAGAGTCTAAGAAAGAGATCACAATAAAGCTGGCCATGTATCAGCTCAAATAACTAGTCAGCTTTTTAAGGCTCAAAGGAGATTTAGCCTCAGCCAAACTTTTGAACACTCTCTGGGCTGGTGCTTCTTAGAGGGGTTCTTCCCATCAGAAGCACTCATGAGGTCTGGTGTATCCAAACCAGTTCCCTTATCATCTTAGCTTTGAAAACCGCCAATAAATGAGCTAGACTAGAGCTTGGGTTGATGATCTGTAGAATTAGTATGGCATCCAATACTAAAATTGCATTGTCTTAAAACAAGAGATGCACAATTTAGTCTGTTTTTGGTGGTGCGTAAAAGAAGGTTGGGGAAGTTAAGCAGAAATTCAGGTGTGTCAAAAGCACTACATGAATCCTGCCAGCATGAGGCCACTGAGTGAGTACTAAAGCAGGGGTATAACTACAGGTGGAAAATATTAAATTACTATTTGTGTACTTTTCTTCCCAGTGTACTCAAAAGTTTTGGCAGAGATATGACTAGGCTGCCACCCTTTCTGTACCAGAGAGAAAGGGAGAGGGGGAGAGGGGGAGAGGGGGAGAGGGGGAGAGAGACAGAGAGAGAGAGAGAGAGAGAGAGAGAGAGAGAGAGAGAGAGAGAGAGAGAGGAAAAAGAATTTAGAAAACAAAATTGAATTCAGGATCTGGATTCATAGAGTCAGGCCTGGCTGAGCAAATGTTAGTAATTCAATGAAATTATTTCTTTAAGTTGGAATTAAATTGATTTGATAGCTCTGAGGTAATACATATGGGTGTCTTTTATAAAGGATCTTTTGAAATGTCCATTTGTGATAGTGACATGAAGTTCACAATAATATTTGAAAAACTTAGGCATACTAAAGAGAAATTTTATCAGAATATTCCTAGTCATTTCAAAATTCTTGCGCCATCTCCCATTACAGGGGAACACTGAATGAATAAAATATTTCTTAAGCGTGGCTGGTATACGCAACTTGAGTGCTAAGTTAGGATTTTTTGCCAAAACATCCATTTACTTTCTTAGCCTGGGGGAACTGAGCTAGCAAATGGATGTCACTTTTAAAATAAGCATACAAGTCTCTTTTTGGTGTATGCTAAAAGGAAAGAGTTTAAAAGAAAAAGAAAAAAAAATTTCTATTCACATTAAACTCTTTCTTCTTAATACCCTAGAGTTAAGTGTTGTTTATAACATTAGGGAGGTGAGGGGGGTGGAGAAGTATTTCTGGCCTTTAGCTTTAGGTTGGACAAACCACATAAACACTTTTACTATAGTGCATTTTATCTTCCCTGGATTTTCAATCCTTTCAACATTCCCTTTGGCCAATGACCTGTGCCAGGACATTCCTTCGGTATATACAGTAATTAGGAAAACTACACAATGTAGAAATATTCTGTATTTCTTATCTATATGTCATTTGCTTGTACCAGCTTAGTTATTCTATTATCATGGGAGACTGTATTTCTCCAGCTTCAGAGAATGGGTTTTATTCATTCTTTTTCAAATTCTTCTCACTCAGTGAATGATTCAGAAGGAAAATGCTCAGATTCAGGTGAAGAGAGTCAGACCACATGTTTGCCAGACCACAAAAACTTCAGCTGCCTGGGCTCAAGGCTGACTTCAGTTGCTTAAGAATTTGGGGGTGAAAACACTTTATAGTGAACTTGTAGAAAATCTGCAAATGTCACAAGGACAGGGATCGTGTCTGTCACTTATTTAATGGACGAACCATTTAACAGTCTGCTTTCATGATTTTTTTTTTATCTCTTTATCATCATTGGTTAGATCTTTAGACCCTCTCATAATTTACAGACTCCAGGCTTACAGTTTCTTTCCCTGGAGACACTGAAATCTGCCCTGATAAACCTGCTTACGGAAAATGGTTTATTCTGTTCTGCTTGTGTTTGGCCTTCATGCCCTAACTCACTGATTCTCAAATGTGATTTGCTTCCGAATCACTGGCAGGCTTGGTAAACTATGGATTGCTGAGCTCCTCGCCAACAGGCCCTGATTCAGTGGGTTTGGGGTAAGGCCTGACAATTTGTGTTTCTAAATAGTTCTCGCAGTCGTGGCAGATGCTGCTGGTCTCAGGGCCACACTTTGCTCTAACCAGCCACCAATACTCACCCATTCTAAAACATTCCACTTTTGTTCACAGATAATACATTTTTATTCTCTTTTTCCTCTTTTTTGAGATCATTTCCTCTCCACTCATTTTTAAATCTAATGCTAAATGTGCCAAACATATGTAGTAAGCCTTACCACGTCACTTAATAGCTTTCAAAATAGATAGCTTTCCTCTCATATTAGTCACATGGGCATTGCGGTGATGCAACTAGTTACCTAGTTGGTGATTTGGCATCTGCAATTATCACAGCCACGCTTCTGAATTATGCAAGCTCAAGCAGACAAGGACAAATCAAGGGTCGTAGTAGAATTCTGTGCTGGGATCGAGCTTATTTCTCTTCCATGATGGAGCTCTTCACCCCAGGGGTATTTGCTCATCATCCCTGCCGCCAGCTATCAGTAGAGGTGTTCCCTGAATACTTGTTTTGGGGAAGCAGGAGAGCTCATGTTTCCATACAGTGATGCATTTATTGTTCCCAAAGTCATTTGAAATCAGTCATGCCTAGGTCGTTTGAGAGATCTCAAAGTAGATCATGAGGTTGGTCATCACCAACAGGCAAGGGGTGTAAATATAACTCATGCTCAGTGCGGTATAAATGCCAAGGAAGCAGTTTATCTTGTTAAATTCCACTACGGGCAAAGGACACAGCAGCTGCAGACCTGTCCATAGTGGCCTGGGGCATACATGCCGGCACTTTGAGGTTCTTGGCTCTATCCTCACTGGTGGGAAAAACCTTGCATGTGATCAGAGCCTCAATTATAATGGGACTTGACAAAGTAATTGAGAGAGGCAGCTGCATTTGTAATGCTCAGGACTAATTCAATGGATTTTCCTCCCTGTCTTCAGCAGCATTCAGCAGCTTCTTTGGTGAGCAGCTATGTCGTTTGGCAGCGGGCTCAAGTGCTCACAACTGCACAGAGCAAGGAGCCCTCTGAACAGTGATGTTCCAGTTTAAAAGGACAGAGCTGCAAACAAAGGTAGGGTTTTATTTTGGGTAAGATCCTTTCAGCTGCACAAAATCTCATGCCCAACCACATGCCATTCACCACAGCCACACTTACAGTACTGGGCATATGTCTTCACTCTCTTATTCTTCAACCCTGAATGGAGGTTGGATAGTTGATGTCAGCATCTTGTCCTGAGTTTCCTGTTTCTTTAACTCTCTCCATGTCCCATTTGCCTCTTCGCTTCTCTTCTTTACCACTTTCAGCTCCTATTCCCTCCTTCATTTGGGGCCTGTGTTTTATTAAGATGATTAGTGTTGTGATAGTGGTTTGGTTCCCTTAGTGTAGTAACCAGTGTTTTATTTTGATGGAAGAAAACTCCTAGTATTTCAGCCTTTACTAGGAATACAGACCTGCCCACAGGTCTACAGGAAAAGTAACTGCCTACAAAGGATGGTGATATATTTTTTTTGGGGGGGGGCGGGGAGGCAATGTCATCAGCCCTCACATGTGGGATCCGAACCAGGGCCGCTGGCGTCCCAAGCCAGCTCCCAACCAATGCGCCGGCCCAGATGGTGATACTTCTTTGTTGCACTTGTTACAGTTAAGAGTTGTACACATTTGAGTATTTGCTTGATATCTGTCTTCCTCACTGAACATAGACCACTGTTTTCCCCACTTTTGGGTCTCTAATGTCTGATGGAGTGTCTGGTACACAGCAGCTATATAATAATATTTGTTGCAGAGAAGGAAAGAATGTGCATCTCAAGTGTACCAGTTGTGTCATGGGAAGTCCTTAGCCGGTCTTAAATACACTTTGGAGATGGCACTCTGCTTTGGAAAGGATGGTGCAGAAAGACCTAAATTATATGAATGAGTTTGTTTTTTTTGTTGTTATTTTAGCTTATTTGGAGACATTCAAGTGATGGTATTTGTTGGGTGGAAATAGACAGATTATATATAACCCAATAAGAAGAAATATTAACTATGATGAATTATACAGAATTTCTATTCGAGTAACTTGTTACTGGACTAACTTACTGCTAGAGCTTTATATTATGTTTATCAAAACTTTGGAAATACAGCCTATACTAGTTTTGCTAGGGCTGCCATAACAAAGTACCACAAACTGGGTGACTTGAACAATAGAAATGTATTGTCTCTCATGTCTAAAGCCTAGAGGTCCAAGATCAAGGTGTCCACAGGGCTGGTCCCTTCAGAGGGAAATCTCTTCCATGCCTCTCTCCTAACTTCTGGTGGTTCCGGGAAATCTTTGGCCTTCCTTGGCTTGCAGAAACATCACCCTGATCTCTGCCTTCATGTTCACATGGCGTTTTCCTTGTGGATCTGTGTCTTCTTATAAGGACACCAGTCATATTGGATTGGGCCCACCCTTCTCCACTATGACCTCATCTGAACTAATTACAGCTGCAAGAACTCTATTTCGAAATAAGGTCAATTTCTGTGGTAGTGGGGGTTAGGACTTCAACCCAGGAAGTTTGAGTGGACACAATTTAACAATAACACAATCCACTAAGATACAGCTGTTGAATAGAAGATGCATCTGCTCAGCTGGAATCTGCATCCATAAGCACCTCCCCATGTTCCCGCCAGCTCCTTTTAGTGGCAGGATTTCAATCTTTTTCTGATGCAGGTTTAGGATGATCTTGGTTTGGCAATTAACTCTGCTTTAACTAGTTGAACCTTTTTCAGATAGCCAGCCAATAGGTGGGTTGCCAGCTGGCACACCTCTCTATGCCATCTCCAGTGACAGTTAGGGACACGGTGTGAGACAGTATGAGAAGACTTCTAATGTCTGCAGAGGGTGTAAAACTTCTCCTCGTTGGCATATGCAAAGCAGTTCCCTCTGCTCCCCCAGTGAGTGAAGAGGGCAAGTGAAGCTTAGTGTCTAGCTGGTATTGGCCACTCAAAACTCTGACATCAGCGGACAGAAGAGTTCCTATGAAAAGAGAAAACGAAGGTGATGAAATACACTGGAACCATCTGACACAAATATTTTACTTCACCATAGAAAAGGGAAAAGTAATGTTTGACTTCTGGCTGAATGTCCATTAGAAAGACCAATATTTAATCTTGTCTCTGGCATGTTACCAAGAGAACATGTTACATCACTTGCCTGGAGCCTCCAGGTGCTTAAAAAAGTAACTGGCTGAGAGACAAGGGCTTCCCAAATTGTAAAATTCAGAGCGAGTTGGTTGCCTCTGTTGATGCAGCCGGTGCTGTAAGGTGCATCCATCAGCGATGCAGTCATTGCCATTGTTTTGGGATCAATGAAGAGAGGGAGACAGCTGAGCTGACACAGCAAGGGGCCAGCCAGTGCAAATGGTTTGTCCCATCATGAGTTAGCAGCAGAGGTGGAACTCGAAGAGATCCCCATTCGAGTTCCAATGGGGATCTCTTACCGGGGCCAGGCTGCTCTTTAATGAAAAACATCACTTGGTGAAGGAGTGAGGAAAGAAAGTCAATGATAAAACTAAATAATTTTGGAAACAAAAAAATGCAAGTGGGAAGAATAGATGACAAGCCTGAGAAAGTATTACAAAATGTGGTTAGCTCCTGGTCCTGACTGCCCACGTGATCCCAACAAGTTACCCACACCTGTTTTGAACTAGCAGTCAGTGTAGCAGGAATTTAGCTCAGGCAAGAACTTACCTCTACATAGGAGGCCCTCATAAAAGTGTTAGTGAGTAGCATCCATAAATGTTCTTGTGTTGGCACAACTCTATGATGCCGTGTTACTCAGTCATGTTGGATGGTGGGAGGCTATGTTGGATAGTGGTCAAAAGAGCAGGCTTCCTGTAGTCCAGTAGTTGTTTTAAAACACTGTTTCCACTTTTCACAAGTGTATGACCCTGGACTAGTTATTTCATTTTCTGAAGTCTCAATTTCTTACCTGTAACTGAGCGACAGATCTCTACATATTTCAGTTTTCTTTTGTGTATGATTAAATGAGATAATAATTGTGAAGTGCTTAATCAGAGTGGCACATAGCAAGTGCTTGATAAATGTTAGGTAATAATAATTATTATACTAGTTATGATGTCCTCCCTCTTGAAGAAACTGATTCCATTCCAGTAATGGATTCAGAACCCAATGACTTTCCATCGGTGTGGAGTACTTTTCTTCTTAATCTGTGACTGATCACAACATTCTGAGTACCCCAGAACCTACCATCACCTGATAGATCCAGATCTGAGAGAAAGAAAACTTCCCTGAGGTAATGCCTGGGTGTGGTGGTTCTGCTGTTTTAGAAGCACCCAGTCCATTACAAGTCTGAACAACACTATCCTCTCTCTGAGCAGAAAACAGTGAGCAAGGAAGTGTCTGTTTTGTGAGAAGACAATTCAGGCTTGTTTTTCAGGGCCTTTCATAATCCCAAACTTCTCAGCTATGGCAGTAGCAGCAGTAAGAATTATGCCATCCAGAGAGTATGAGAAAATATGGCACCCTGATAGTGTGAGAAAATAAAAATGAAAAAGAAAAGGTAGTTTGCAACGTTAAGGTGAGTAAATAAAAACAGGGTAGGCAAAGAAGACAAGAAAGACATGAAACAATCTGAGTTCAAACATACACCCCTAGATATGTGGAAATGCAGAAATGACTTTAAGAGGCTGCCCCATTCAAGTGAATATCTGGCCCCTCATTGAGCAACCCTAATGGTGGGGTATTTCATTCTTTCTAAACATCCCACTCACTCTCAGTAGGGACTAGCTAGGTATAACTTTGTAGAGACAACAGTGAGGAGAAAAAAACAAATCTTGCTCATTCTAATCATGGTTTGGATCCTGGCTTCATTGTTTAATATTTCTGAACTTTGGATGGAAAATAGGACATGTACAAATGGACATCATAATAGTACCTTCTTCAAGGTGTTGTTGCTGATATTCAATAAAATAATACATATAACTCATATAGCACAATGCCGGACCCATCACCAACACTAATGGAACCAACTGAGTGTTCAATTACTGTTATTACAATTATTCAGCAGGACTGTCTGGCTCCAGCATTCTAATCTTGAATGATTGACTTTATTTCTCTGTACTTTTATTGCCTACTCTGTAAATGGGGATTCTAGGAGCGTCTATGTCATGGGAATGTTGAAAGCATTAGATGAGTTAATACAGACAAAACTCTTAGAGTAGTGCCTGACACAAAGTAGGGGCTCATTCGATGTTAGTCCTTATTGATGGTGATCTTCTGACCAGTGGCTACTTGTCGTTTCACTCCTTTTGCTCAAGGAGTGTTTCTCTCAAGCACCCTTCCTAGTTCTCTCTCTTCACTAGAACTCTTCTAGAATAGGACCGAATTGAAACAACAGGTTTAAACTTCCACATTGCTCCTATGCCTCCCTGGAGTAAGAGTGGATGGGAATAAATCCATTTCCAGGGACAGCTAGAGAAACAAGCCAGAGAAGAGGCTTGAGGGAGAGGACAGTAGTTTCGGTGAGAGATAGAAAGCACAGGAAGTACTGTGAGAAGGGTAAGCCCAAGGTGGGGATGAGACAGCATGGTTTGCTCGCGAGCCTGGCAATGCGGCAGCTATGTGGATGGCTCTGATTATGGGGAGCTCGCTCTGCCAGATGCTGCCTTTCATAAGTGTGAATTCCACTTAACACTTGCTACATACCCTTCCGCATCCACAGCTTGTTCTTTACTAGATTTGGCAAAATGTGGTATTCACTGGTCACATCCAACCTATTCTATATTTAATCTGAGTGCACAGGACTAATAATGGGATAATCAAGCCCTGGGGCTTAACTGGTTGAAATCTCTAAATCTCCTGACCTATTCGTAATCCTTCTTTCCAATATTACGTAAATCTCATTAGGATGCATTTATTTATTTTTTATTCGTGTTATGGAAAAAGTTGCTTTTTTGCCATTGAAAGAAAAGTTGGCAGGAGACAAGGTGTTTTGTTTTAGCTACTTGGGTTTATCTCCATGATCAAATGGAGGAATGTGTCCCCAAGTATAGGAGGTTCTTTTAGCAGCAGTTCTGCTCTGCCTGTTGCTTTTCGAGCAAGGACCCTCTGTGAAGGCCTATGGGCACCGGTGTGAAGCTGAAACACTGTGGAGTGAGGCCTTGGCCTGTCTTGACTCTTGTTTGGGAATGGTTCCTGGAAAGACCTGGGCCCATGCACCATGATAGGACCAGAACCCCGCTGCGAACAAATTCACTCTAATGAGGCTTTACATAGAATCCTATGGCCCTTTGCCTAACACATCTGGCTGGGCACCAACCACGTAAGATTATATGTTTGCATACTAAGAATTGCAGAGGATTGGAGGTTATAGGAATGTTTTTGCAGAAGTTACTTAATCGAGTGATTTCTTTCCTAGGCAGAGATGACATCAGCATTAGTGGAACTTTCATGACATTCCCCATTTATTTAATCAGTTGTTTGATTCATGACATATGGTGCAACCAACTTCATAGCATATGAAGTGGTTCTGTAATTTTCTTTGAAGTTTCCAAATTATTTTTGAGGGGGAGCTTGCTGCCTAATACTAAATAAAATTTCTTGAAACCATGGCCTCTAACTACTACGTGAGATGAGGCAAGGAAAATGTTTAACTAGTGTGTGTGTGTGTGTGTGTGTGTGTGAGTGTGACCCCATACTCCTTCCTATGTACCTTCCATTAAAGGCAGCATAGTCAAATGAGCCCCATTGGAGAAGCAGAAAACCAGGGTTTCTCTTTCTGTCACTGCCACCAACCAGTATGCTAGGGTGCATGGGCCACTTAACTTCTCTGGGCCTCAGAAGAGACGTGTGTAGACCACATCGCCTCTGGATTATGTTTTAGCCATCTATGAACAGCAGCGAACCATGGCTTTAGCCTTCAGGGGACTACCAGGGCCATGGCCCATTTGGCCAAGCTTCAAGGGGGTAGAGAAGCAGGCAATGGGAAGGGGGACTTTTCAGTGGGTTAAAGAAGGAGGGAAACTGGGGTATGGAGGCAGGTTTGTCCTTTGCTCTCTGAATGTCCTCACCTCCCCACTCAGAGGAGTAGGGCTAAGACTAGAGAAGCTGGCTTTTTTTCTTCTACCTTTACCCCATCCCAGCTCTTCTAGGAAAGAGGATGCAAATCCTCTATAATTCCCTATATGATTCGTTCTTAAAAGCATCACTCGTAGATGCCCTTTAAGTGATGCCTGAGGGTTTTTTATGCTACAGGATCAAATACATTTGGACTGAGTCTGAGTCTGTGTTTTTTTATTCATGTTATGTCTTAATAGGTTAGACATGTAGATAAAAATTATAGTTTCTCAAACTTCCAAACTCTATGAGTTTTCAAAAGCATGAAGTCTTGCAGGCTACATACCCTGAATAATAACTTAAAATTTCACTTTCCATTTGGTTATTTGGGTTTATGGTTATAACCTTTTTAGATCCATACTCAGTGACACATTAGTGGCATATAACAAGTCTTAGGTGACTTAAAAAAAACTTTCCCCAGAACACTTTATCTTCAAGTATCTTAATGAGATTTAGACTTCTAACCTTAATGTACTATAACTACTAAATGAAGTGTGCTGATCTCCATCAGCTGTAGGCAGAAGGCATCTTTATATTCTACTCCCCTAATCTTCTTATATCCCTTTAAACCCATTGTCTCTCTGGGCAGCGCTCTTGAGTAAAGGACCTTCAACAGCTCTCGCACAGTTGTTTCCCACAGGCTATGGACCCGGTGTAGTACTGGGGAAACATTTACGCGTTCTGGTCTCTGCTATCAATGCAAGCTCAGTTTGCTCTCCATACAGACCTCAAAGTATATACTATAGACAATGGCAGCCAGCTTCTTGCCAGGAGAATTTTTCAAGCATGGGCCTCACATGGCACCCTGTACCCACACATACTCTAAAGAGATACAGGCCCAACTCCCCAAGGGTTGTCTTTCATTTGACATTAAATAAACAGGGCATATCCCCCAGTCCCAACTTCCCCATTGTCAGGGTAGGGGCATGTGAAGAGGAGGATGCACTGAATTCCAACAAACGCCTCCAAAAAAGTTTTCTCCCCTTGCCTTTTTAACCATAATTCTTTTATCCTCTTGAGAATGTTGGGCTAAAATTACAAAACTAGTTTTATCTATCTTCTTTGCAGGTGCTATATACGTATTCTGACACCTAAATTTGTGATATGATATGATATGATTGATATGATATGATATGACATCCTGCAGGCTCCTTAAAGGAAGAGCATATTTGTATATTTGTTAAGCATATTTATATTCCTTATAATCCCTAGCTCAGTGCCCTGTATAGTAGATACTCAATATATATCTGATGAGTGAATGAGTGGATGAGGTTAAGCCTCATCCCCACTTGCCTGGCTTTTTGAAGAAGAATGAGCAGTTTCTGTTAAACTGCGCACACTTTCAAGTTACTCTCCTGCATTCTACTTCTCATGTAAGTACTGTTATTAAACTTCTAAATCCTTAACAGAAGGCTGTTTTTTTGGCAGTGAATGAACTCCTTTTGTCTTCTGCCCCGTGAATATCCTAACCACTTTGTCACTTTGATCTAGGGGGCATTTCATCTTCAGAAATGCAAAGGAGTTGGCAGTGGCACAAAATGGGTCCTATTTCCTACTGCCATAAAACCCACCGCTCTTGAGCCTGTGCCCGCCCCCTTTCATGATAATGTGGAAGCCACTAAATTGCAGTTACTGGCTGTGGCCATGGCCGTCAAAAAATCGTGAATGCCATGTAGATTTGAGGCTTGCTCTACTAAAGAGTCCACAATGGCTTTACTGTAACTGGGTTAACTAGAGCTTGGCAAACAGCTATCCAAGGAGGGTGATACCACCCCCCTCCCCCCTTCCAGGATGTTGGCCTGATCTTCTTGTATTTGTGCAACTGGCCCATCCAGAGACCCACAAAAACTGGGAGGAGGGCCCTGGTGTGGGCTAATCTCTCTGGGTCAGGTTGTCCTTTCTCAGCTCTTTTCACACAGCTCCTCTTCCTGCGATGCGAAGTAGGTTAGAGGATAGCTTTTTTTCTTTTGCTATTTGAAATACAGCATTTAGGGTCATGCTCTGAATAATTTGTGCTTGTTAGAAATGACTGTCTTCCTTTTGAAGCAATAACAAAGAACTACATTTAAATTAAATTCAGCCAAGCAAGAGCCTCTCCGCAAAATCAGTGGAGCCAGGCGTTTTTCAGAGTTATTTTGATTGTTTTTTTCCTCTGTAATATTCTAGGATATAAATCAGCCAAGATATCCCAGAATCTAAAAACTGCTGGGCCATAGTTCATAATGCTTTAAAAGTATTTGTTAATATTTGGGATGAACATGAAAAGTTAAGATAAAATATGAGATGCAATCATCTTTAATATCACTTAGTTTTATGTTTGGCAAACTTTATTCTTCCTCAATTTCCTCGTATAAAATTTCAAGTATAGATGTTTTGAAAGATAGCCTCCTTTGGTTATTACATCTGTAAGACCTCAAGATACCAAAGCCATGTCAAATATAGTTTGAAAAGTTAATTTACATAAATATATTCATATACACATACACAGCTGTGGTCTTCTTACCAAATGTCGCATCAGGAGAGAGTGACGAGCCATATGGTGGCCTCATGTGCTGGGTAGAAGTCTTTTATGTGAAAATACAGAAACATACCTGTTTTCTTTTTAAAGGGATAGCTTTAGGTTCACAGCAAAATTGACAGGAAAAATTGAGAGGGTTCTCATATACCCCTTCCCCCACGCATCCCAGATTCCTCAATTGTTAACATCTCCTACCAGAGAAACATATCTATTTTTAAAATATTCTCTCTACACAGTGTCTGTATTAAACAGACTTCAGTGCTCCAAGAATTCAGTCTTGACTTGCATGCATCAAAGCAGTCACATTTTCTAGTTTTTCAAGATCTAAAACTCTCCATTCTTTTCTCATGCTAGACACACAAATGTCTGGAGCTTCCAAACTTCTGAAGTCAAGAAAGAAAGCTCCATCAGTTATTTTGATAATTTGCCTTGTGGTTGCTCTGTTCCAATTAGGGACTAATCCTGTCTAATAAACCTAATGAGCAGGTTAATTATTAACACTCACTGAAAAATTAAAGTCCTCATATACGTCACCTTGTCTAAGTAATATTATTGTTAAGTCATTGTAGAACCATGCACTTCTTTGCTACATTTTGCTTTCAAAACAAAGAGGATATCCTTAAGTTTAGTCAGTATGGCTACTCTGAGCAGTCATTCTACCTGGTTTTTGCCGCTGAACATCTTTTTTATGCTTGCTGTTTTTTATTGCAGAATTCTTTCTGTGTGGCTTTGGCCCAGGTATCACGTAAACCTAATACATGTCCACTCCTTCTATATTCACTTTATAGCCACAGAAGAAATATATCTTCTTTTCTATCAGATTATCCCTCCTTTCTGTACTTCCTTCCTTGTGCCACCTCATGCCCTCTCTCAGCACATGCCCCCTGGAGTGCCTTTGACCTTAAGAAGCCTTGCTCTACATTGAGGGTGATGTCTCTAGTAATGTAGACATTTCTTCAAACTCTGAAGCATGTGTGAGAGAAGACCCCTTTTCATGACTGAAGAAGATGACACAGTTTGATTTCTTCTTAGTTTAAGCATCAAATTTTTCCTGAGTCCTTTCTCTCTGCCAAGGTCAACTACCTTGTATCAATTCCAGCTCCACCTCGGGATCCCTTCCATCTTTGCCAACGTGCCTATCGTCGGTACTTTTCATACGTTAGTGTTATGAGGGTCAGCAAGGTTAACTTCCTGAAGCCTGTTGCCCCCAAAATATAGCCTTCCTGATCCCAGCTCCAGAAATTCTGATTGACTCCGTTGGTCTCATTTCGTGTTTGGAAACCATTTCACAAACATGATTCTTAAATGGTCACCCTGATAAATGCTGGTCCAGTTAGCCTTCAGGTTTCCATCTGCTCTGTCTGTGACAATGTTAACATTTGTGACCTCAATAAAAATTAAGGAAAACTTGTTGCTGTGCCTGCAAAACTGGGAAGGGGGAGGAGACAGTGGATGTGAGAGGGTAATTGAAAGACAAATGCTTTCATTTTCTGACAAACATGTCGATTATGGAGAAGTTCCCATCTTACCATGTTTCAGAATATATTGTTCTTTCTACTGAAAAGACACAATGGTGTTGAGATGAGGCTGATAAACTCATTCTAATCTCAGGGTTAGATACCTGGCTCCACCCCCCACCCTTTTAATGTTCTATCCAGAGTGACTCAAGCATGGCCAGGGAGGCTGTGATCGATGGACCCATTGCATGCCACTTGTTGCCAAAATACCTCAGCCCTGACCTCAAAGAACCCATCTTCGACGGATGAGGCCACTGCTATTGAATTATTACTCTGCTATTTCTTCTTAACATCTAGAATTTAGGAATCACTTCTCTTTTAAATTCTATAAAATGTATTGAATAAAATATTTTTTTGTACATTCAAGTGTTCAAGTTTAATCCAATGAAATAATTAAAATATAGCCATGTCATATTGGTGCAAAGTTCTAATAACCATTTACTTGGATAATGCTAAATTTTGAGTGCAAATGTTATAAACTTTGGAAAAGGATCAGTAACTGAGCTTATCTAGGGGATTCTTGAGTTTGGAGTGAGAATCCCATCTGGGTTTCTGCCTGTACCTGCAGCTGTGGGTTATATTTGAGAAGGACATTTGCAGCTCAGGAGATAAGCCTGAGAGCCAGGAGGGTTAGGCAGCAGGAAAATAAACTTAGCTCCAAAGTCCCAACCTCTTGACTAGCACACCCAGGTGTATGGATGGAAGGGCAAGGAGTTGGTATTTTAGAACTAGTCTTAACAGATGGGAAAGATGTCCAGCCAAGCAGGGAAACATGCTATTTGTAGAACTTGACAATTCAGCTGCCAGTCAGTGTCAAAATGGTCCAGCCAGCCGGGAAGGACCTTGGCAATAGGTATGAGACTGAATGATGGGGATTTAGTCAGCATGACTCCAGCCTTGAATGGGCCAGAAACACTAAGGAAGGATCCCAATTTTAAAGTATTGCCTGGAGGATATGAGCATCATATCCTTTTCTTGGCCTCCTAATGAGTTCTAGACCAATAGCAAGTTAGTGTCTCCACTGACTCAATAAATTTAAAACCCTTTTTCCAAAGAAGGTAATGGTAAGATTCATCAATTCTGTAAAAGTGAGGTTTAACATCTTCTGTCCTTGTACCCCAAAAATTCAATTTCTTTTTTTTTTATTCTTTGATTTGGAAATTATAATTCTGTTTGTTTTCCTCAAAACATTTATGAAATCAACACTCGCCCATCATGAACATTTCTAACATAGATAGTTCTAGTACACTGAATCTTATAAATGAATGACCTTTACTGATGAATTTTGTCTTTTGTATATTACTAGAATTTGCATTCATTTTCAGTAAAAGACATAAAATTAAAACTTATAATACATCTGAGCCCATGCATAATTTAATTTTTTTTTTAAACTAGGAAAACCTCAAAAAAGGGTATAAAAGCTTCCCTTCTCACTCTCACAGTTATTTTGATTTATTCGGTAGTCATGAGTGCTTCATGAAAAATTTACTATATTGTGAATAAAGCTGGAGCTTTGCTTACTGCCCTTCAGCCCAACATTCCATCTGAGACTAAGGCAGTTAATTGCCTTGGAGTAATTGCCTTTATAAGGCAATAGTTTTTTAGATATGACACCAAATAATCAAACAATAAATAATTGAAATAGATTTCATCAAAATTTAAAACATTTGTTCATCAAAGGACACTGTCAAGAAAACAAAAAGGTGACCTGTGGATTGGGAGGAAATATTTGCAAATCATATATCTGATAAGGGTCCACTAGCCAGAATACATTAAAAAAAAACCAGAACAAGATAAAGCAAAACAAAACAAAAAACTATTACAACCCAACAATAAAAAGTCAAGTAAGTCAATTAAAAATGAGCAAAAGATTTGAATATATATTTCTCCAAAGAAGATATAGAAATGGCTAATAAGCACATGAAAAGATGCTCAACATCACTGATCATTAGGGTAATACAAATCAAAACTGCAATGAGATACCACTTCAGACCCATTAGGATGGTTTATAATTTACAAAAAGAGAGCCAGAGAGATAATAAATATTGGTGAGATTGTAGAGAAGTTGGCACCCTCATGCATCGCCTGTGAGGATAAATGGTACAGCCACAGTGAAAAGCTGTTTGGCAGTTTCTTATAAGTTGAACATAGAGTTATATGATACAGCAATTTCATTCCTAGAGAATTTCACCCCCCCATGTATCCTAGAGAAAGGAAAGTATATGATCAAAAAAAATTAAATTAATATTTAAAAAAAACGTATACAAGAATATTCATAGCAGGACTATTTGTAATAAACAAAAATAGAAGCAACCCAAATGTCTATCAACTGATGAACGGATAAACAAAATGTGGCCTATCTGCCCAATGAAGTATTATTAAACCATGAAAAGGAATGAAGTACTGATCCATGCTACAATATGAATCCTGAAAACATTGTGCTAAGTGAAAAAAGATGGACACAAAAGGCCACATATTGTATGTTTGATTTTATTTATATAAAATGTCCAGAATAGACAAATCCATAAATATGCAGAATAGACTAGGGTTGCCAGGGTCTTTGGGGAGAAGGGAATGAGATTGACCGATAATGCAGATGGGGTTTTTTTGGGGGGTGATAAAGAGTTTCTGGAATTGGATAGTGGTGATTAATACACAACGTTGTGAATGTACTAAAAACCAGTGAATTTTACACTTTAAAAGTGCCAATTTTACAGTATGTGAATTATGTCTCAAATATGTAGAGGTGAGCTTACTTCTGTCCTCCAATGTTGTTGCTATATTCATTTTAGTTATTTTTTCATTTGTCTACCTTTTCCTAAAGGAAGAGTTTATAATGGTAAATTAAAGTCATAGATGAACAAAACATTAAAAAGCAGCAATTGTTTTTGCATTTTCATTTTTTAATACAGTAGAAACTTGGATTGTGAGTAACTTGGTTTGCGAGTATTCCACAAGATGAGCAAACATTTCTAATACATTTTAATGTGATAAACGAGCAATGTCTTTCAATATGAGTAGTTTGTTTCTGGAATGAATTATGTTCACAAACCAAGGTATTACTGTATAATATTTTTAGTTTAGATTACTTTTAGATTACTTTGCAACAGAAAAGTTGTGAAGACAATATAGAGAAGCCCTATATGTTCTTCATCCAGTTTCCCCTAATGTTAGCATCATACAAAACCATGGGACCAAGACCAAATACTAAGAAATTAACACTGATATTAAATAAATTCTAGACTTTATTCAGATGTTACTAGTTTCCCACTAATGTCCTCTTTCTATACCATGATCCAATCCAGAGTAGCACTCTGCTTTTAGTTGTCACATGTCTTTAGTCTCCTCTGATCTGTGACGGTCTTACTTTTTCCCTGTGTTTCATGACCTTGACAGTTTTGAAGAGAATTGTTCAGATATTTTATAAAATGTTCCTCAGTTCAGGTTTGTCTGGTGTTTTTCTCATGACTAGATTGAGGATATGGGTTTGGGTGATGAATATCACAGAGGTAGGATATCTTTCTCATGATATCATATGAAGGAGTACATGGTATCCACAAGATGTATCAGTGGCGAAGTTAACTTCGATCACTTGCTTAAATTAGCATTTGCCAGGGTTCTCCACTATAAGCTTAGTATTTTCCCCTTTCCACACTCAGTTCTTTGGAAGTGAGTCATAAATCCAGCTCACATTCAGAGTAGGGTGTGGGGAGATTAAGCTCTACTTTCTGGGTGAATGTCTTAGTCTGTTTGGATTGCTATAACAAAATACCATAGATTGGGTGGCTTATAAACAACTGAAATTTATTTCTTACAGTTTGGAGGCTGGGGCGTCCAAGATGAAGGCACCAGAAATTCTAGTGAGAGCTCACTTCCTGGTTCATAGACAGCCATTTCCTTTTTGCATCCTCACGGTGGAGAGCAGAGAAGTCGCTCTGGAAACTATTCTAAGGGCACTATCCCATCCCTGAGGGCTCTCCCTAATCACCTTCCAAAGGCCCCACCTCCTAATACCATCACATTGGGAGCTAAGATTTTAACATATGATTTGTGGGGGAACATGAACATTTAGTCCCTAACAAGGGAAAAGTATCTATATACATGAGTGATAATTTTTCTGTAGAAAAGGCTTGTCTCTTCTCTTCCACATATTTAGTCAATCATTTTTTTATATTACTCTAGACTAATGTGTATTTATTTTATATTTGTGTTCTTATCCAATTCTATGTTATTTATTTTGCTGCTCAAATTGTTCCAGCTTTGGCCACTGGAGCTCTGTTAAGGTTTTTTTTTTTTTTTTTTTTTTGGGGGGTGGGGGGGTTTGTTGCTGTTGTTTCTTTGACATGCTCCATCCTTTTAAATATTAAAAAACTTCTTTTCATAGAGCACTTTCTTACTTTCTGGCACTACAAATGCTCTAGGCTACTCTTGTATACCCCCTGTGCCAGACCTAGAATGAGCCCCAGTTTGTTTTTTCGTTTGTTTTTTTTAATTGGAGAATGGTATGGAAACCAAGATGTAGGTGCTGGGTATAAAAACGGATATGTTTGCATAGTGGGAATATGTCAGCTTGTGGGAAAGGAAGGGATCATCTGTCAGATGGAAGAAAGCAGAGAAAAGAACGTAGGCGGTGTGTTAGATGTTAGTTGAGGATTGAATGATGCATTGAAGCTGGAGATAAAACATGGCACCTAGTGGGTTACTCTTGGGAAGCAGTGTATGTGAGTATGCATGGCAGCTCAACACAGGCATTTTAAACTGATAACGAAACCCTAGGATAAATATAGGCCACCTTTGAAATTGAATATGATATGCAATTTTACTAGAAAAATTCATAGCTGACCTTCAGACCCCACTTCATTTGGATTCCTAGAACTGAGCACTGCTTGATATTGCTGTCTCTGCCCAGAGTTTTCTCTTTATGAAGTAAACTCAAATAGTCACTTAAAATATAAGTGGAGGTAATAATGATAATGATAGCTAGAGCGTGCAATTGTTTGGGATTCTGAAGTTCCTGCTTCTGTTTTATTATTATGACTTTTTATTTTGTCTAGGCATAGCAAGACTGGATACTAGGCATGCAAATAGCTGTGGTGGGGAAATTGGAAGGGGAAACTGCAAGGCACAATACAGCAGACAGGGAAAGCATTGCAGTTCTGTTCTCTCTAAACCTGAGGTGCAGAGGCTAGCTATATGGGAGATTGTAAAGGAAATCTGCTTAATAGGAGAGCAACGAGGTGGACAATCTTTGCTCTACTTATATTAACATATGTGCACCGCACAAAATACATTTTGAAAATGCTGGCAGGTACATTTTTTTTTCCAAAGAGGAAAACTGGAGAGTGCAGTTTTTTAGCTACTGAAGATTTTGAATTGTACTATAGATAAGCTAGAAGTTACAAAGAAAAAAAATACAAAGCACCCTTCCTGAGTCAGCTAAACAGTGAAATGAAGTCTCCCAAAGTTGGTTTAGCACTGGAGGGTAACATAATAACCAAGGAATTGTTGATTCAATCCATTTAGGAGATAGATAGAATCAATGGTTTGATTCCACCTCCTTATTTGGGGCCGCCATAATTAACAATACATTGTTATGCTTGTAGAGACCCTTTTATCTCAGAAACCTATGATCCTGGAGGGAAAAGATCTCACAGTTTGCCTTAAACAAAAGTAAATGGGATCTTTCATTTGATCTATAAAAGTGTCTTTTCCTACTTCCCTCTGTCTGGAGGCAGCCGTGCGCTAGGCCATTGTAGGCTGGGCTGGGGATTTTTCCTGCCTCTACTGATGGCTTGCTGCATGGCTGTCTGCCTACTGTGCTTGTTCCTGTGCTCATTTGTACTTCCTCCACAAATTCATATGTTGAAGCTCTAGCTCTGAATGCCTGAGAATGTGACTGTATTTGGATATAGAGTCTTTAAAGAGATAGGTCAATTAAAGTGAGGTCATTGGGACAGGGCTGATCCAATATGACTGATGTCCTTATAAGAAGAGGAAATATGGACATAGGCAAGTACAGAGGGAAGATCGTGATTAGACACAGGGAGAAGGTCTCCATCTACACGCTGAGAGATGTCTGGAACAGATCTTTGTCTCATGTCCTCAGAAGGACCAATCCTGCTGACACCTTGATCTCGGACTTCTCAGCCTCCAGAACTGTCAGGCAATAAATTTCTATTGTGTAAGTCAGTCTGTGATACTTTGTTACAGTAGCCCTAACAAATCAATGTAGTGCTATATCGAAATATTATATGAATCTTTTCAGGGAAAAAGAAAACTAATATTTGTTGAGAGTCACTGTATAAAAATATATAAATAAACTAAAGATTTTCCTTGATCATCACAACTACCCTTGACTTCATCATAGTAAGAAAGAAATGGGCAGTTGGAGAGGTCAGGTAATTTGTGTAAAACCAGAGAGCTGGTGGTGGAATAGATTTAAACTCATCTTTTCCACTTCTAGTGCTCGTCCTTTTTACTTCATGTCATTGGAACGAAACTGCAACAGGTAACCCAAGTCCAACCCTTGGTATAAGTCTACAATGACTTCAATAAAACATATATTTACTTATATAGGAGTAAGCCCCAGGAAGCTGTAATCAGGAAATAATCTTTACCTCTCAATGAAGGGAACCCCAAGGATGACAAACAACCCTCTTAATAATCCACGAGTTACTTTGGTCTCCCACTAGATGGTGCTAGAGCCTATTTCTGTGTCATGAGGCAGTATGGTGCCAGGACCTCAATCCAGTATTACTTTTGGTGTTTTGGCCATAAATTACTTTGGTTTAAAATTTCTTTCCTATTGATGTTTATGTTTCTTATAATTGAGAAAGGGAATGCTTGAAAGTGCCAAAGTTAGAGAGTTATCCACCATATTGGCATGGCAGGAAATACACACCATGTTCATAGTGTGGGTAATACCTCATCCAATGAGCACAGGACACTTTTTATTTATGGAGAGGTCTTTAATATACCAATTCATGGTTGAATGCATAGAGAACAAGGGATTTTAAATTGTTCTATTTTAGTTCCTCTAGTGATTGATTCACTCTGGGGAGAGGCTTATAACTGCTCTCTGCCCTAGTTTTTCCATTTATAAAATAGAAATAAAATATGGGACACTTACTTCAAAGGGCACTCAGAAGATGAATGAGGTAGTGTCTCTTAAAATATTCTGTGGTTGTCGGAGAAATAGAGCTATATCCTCTTTGCAAATAGTACAAGAATGATGAGCCCTACAACTCGGCTTTGACACATCAATGCTTATTTGAATCTTTTAAACCCACTTGATCACAGATTCTCCCCCAAGTACTTTCACTGCTATTTTCCTCAGTAAGATAAAAAGGCATCCACATGATGAAAACTATCATTTGGGGAATGGATTAATAGGTGCCTTTCAGTTTCTCAATGGAAGAATGTGTTCTGCCCTCCAGAAGTCATTCCATCTCTAATTTTCCCCAAGCTCAAATGCTCTGCTAAGGGTAACATTGGGGTAAAGTTTCTGGATAGTCTCTTTATTCATAGTGAGTGGGGAACATTTCCACTGTAGTTTGTTTTCAACCTATTTTCCAGATGTTTTTAGAAAGGCACATTGGAGGGTGCATTGGGAATGAAATACTATGGATATACCAAACTAAATCATATTTCGTAGTTTTGAGATATGCTATAGGCTGAATGTGTCTCCCCAAAATCCATATGTTGAAGCCGAACCCCCAATTTGACTACATTTGGAGAAAGGGTCTCTCAAAGTAATTAAGGATAAATGAGGTACAGACGTATCTCAGAGACATTGCAGGTTCTGTTCCAGACCACCACAATAAAGCAGGTCTTGCAATAGAGGGAGTCTTTTTTTGGTGCTTTTTGCCTTCAATTTGTAAAAAAAAGCGCAACATCTGTGAAGTGCAGTAAAGTGAGGCATAATAAAATGAGGCATGCCTGTAGTAAGGTGGGGTTTTAACAGAATAGGGTTAGAGTCCTTAAAGGAGATTCCCACAGAGTTGTGCTCACTCTCTTCCTCCTCCTACCCTAATCCCACCCCCCAAAAAAAAACACCCCAAAAATCCCACACGAGAGCACACAATGAGATGGCAACCTCCTATAAGCCAGGAAGAAAACCCTCACTAGAAACCAACCATGATGAGACCCTGACTTCCGGCATCCATAACTGTGAGAAAATAAACGTCTATTGTTCAACCCACCCATTCTGTGGTATTTTGTTATGACAGCCCAACATGACTAAAACAAAATACCTCTAAGAAAGGGGTTGGTACACTTTTGCTGTTTGCAGTTCATACAATCTTTTGCATAACCATAATATGTAAAAAAGTGAATGAGGCTGTGTGCCAATAAAACTTTATTTATAAGAAAAGACAGTGCGCCACATTTGGTCACAGGCCACAATTTGCTGGCCCTAACTCCAAGAAAACACAAAAATAACTTAAAGTGGATGTATTCAGACTTTTTCCTCAAAGACAGATTTTCATTATCATTAAACAAACACATTATAGTGACAATTAATTGTTTCTACTTCTTAAAAGCTCTACTATATGATTCCCATGAGTAATAATATAGTTACTTTTAGGCAAGAGGCCAATGAGCTAATGGTTATTTCTATGGCTAAGCCACATAAATTCTGAACCTCCTAATTTTTATTTCTCCTAATCCAATAAAAACAATCTCTTTAATGTTTTGTTTTTTCCCATATGTAACATTCAGGCAGAATTTATTTATGGCCAAAAATGTAAGTAGCCTGTCTTTCAAACTTACATAGCCTGTTCGTTGTCAAGCCCTTTGGTATCTTCACATGTGCCAGTTCTGAAAGTTACCTTCCCTCACCCCTTTCTTCCCATGCTGCCAAGCACTTAGCTAGGTTTCTCCTTTTCCTATCCATGGGCTATAATTATTTGAAAATGTCGCCTCATTGGCCGCCATGGCTCTGGTAGGACTGCCAAAGTTATTGGCTCGACGGTTCAGCTACAACCACAACCGCCATTTACAGGATGCTTATTATGTCCCAGGCACTGGGCCAACTATTCTCCTAATATAATCTCATTTAATTATTATAACATTCCTGTAAATACGTATTAGTATGTCCGTTTCGTAAGTGAGGATACTCAGGTAGAGAGCATTTAAGCAAAGGATCCGTAATTGAAGCAGTGGAACTTGGTTTGAAACCCAGGAGTGTCAGAATCCAGAACCTGTATTTTAGACACTCCTTCCTGTTGGTTCTCTGCAATGCATGTGCTTTGAATATGCTCTTTCCCTTTTCTTATCCCCAAATGTATAATCTGTATATAACTCCCTCCAAAACAAGCTTTGAGCACTGGAGGTAAGACTTATTATACATCATCTTAATGAAGACAATTTGGGTATTTTATTTTTTTGTGAGTTTTATAATCTAATATTTTGTAAAGCTGGATTTTTTTTAGATCCATGCGTGCACTATCTTAGTGCATTGTTTTCCACCGAGTTCAATATCGGCCAGTCAACGCTGCGTCAATATGCTTTTACCTATGTCTTTTATTAAGACTAATGAGTCGTATAAATGGGGATGATTTCGCTTTTCTTAACCTGTAAAGGAACATACCACCATCTGGGAAAATGAACAAACCTTGGGCTTCTGTATTAGGCAGAACATAACCTCTAAAGGCTTTAGTATTTTAGCTATTAAATGAGTTAATAATATGTTCCTATCAGGGTGATTGAGGTTAAAATTACATTTGTAAAGTACATAGCCCAGTTCTTGACACATAATAGGCTGCAAATAAATGTTAAACTGCTGATGGCATTGATCACATGACAAGTATCTTCAGAAATGGTATAAATTGATCAGCTGAAAATAAATGATGATTGTGTTTCATGAGATGTCAGAACCATATGTATGTATTTTTGAGATTGAATGTTGTGGTGTGTTTAGGAAAAATGTAATTTTCTCATTTGGAATAAAAATGACATTCTGGAAGTCCTTGGTATGACAGTGAGCTTTTTGAGAACAGCAAACTGTGAGACACATGGCTTAGATTTATCTTTGAAATACGCAATTTAACTTTTAAATGAAGGGGAAAAATGCTTGGGGCAAAATGTGTTTTTGGTTTTTTTGCAGACTAAACACTGTGAACTTCTCCCATCTTTTGCATATGTACTTAGTATATACTTGGGTTAGCAGATCAGGGCAGGGTTGCCGAAATTATAAGAGCCCTTATTTCCTTGTATTTATCATTTAAGCCATCATGTTGGGGCAGCAGCTCGCAGTGGTGACTTGGAGGCAGTCCTCTGAGTCAAGAAGAGGAGGATACAGCCAGATTTTCTTGCCTAAGCTGCCTCTTCTATATCAACCAGTTATAGGGATTAATTATGATCATCGCTCCTAATTTGCTTTGTGTATTATCCGAGGGAAAATAAAAACGTGAGACAGTTTTCCTCCCTCCCTCTCATGTCTATTGACTTTATCTGCCATTAGTTAGTGTTTACTCATGGGCTACTAAGAAATTTTGATATTGGAACTACACATGATTAAGGAAACAGATCTAGGGAAAAAAACACAAAAAAACAAAAAAACCTAAACTGCATTAAGATATAGTATATGATTTAGGGCTTATCTTATATTTATGGACTGCGATACCAGAGGAGCCTGTGAATATTTTGCAATCCGGGCCTCAGGTAGTGGTGACTATGGAACAGGGTTAGGAGCTGACTGTTGCACAATGAAGAGTAAGAGTGACAGGAAAGAGATAGTCAGCTAGACAACCTGGCCCCTGGGGTAGCTGCCATATTTAGCAAAACAAAGCGAAACAGGGTGCCCAATCAAATCTGAATATCAGATAAACATGAATACCGTTTCAGCATAAAGATGCTCCAAGTACTGACTGGGACATATCTATACTAAATAAAAACTTACTGTTTATTGGAAATTCAAATTTGAATGGGTATTCTGCATTTTATCTAACGCCGCTACCCTGGGAGTACGACAAAGGCAGACGTGAAGGCAGAGCCATGGGCCGAAGGCAGACAAATTGAGTGGCAAGCAGAAACAGACAATGAATTGGGGTAAGAAGATCTTGAAAATGAGGAGAAACCTATTTCAGCATAGGGAAGCTGTTAGATCTGGTTATGACAGCAACAGGAACTTGGCTCTCTAGACTACATCCTCCTCATATCTCACTGACATTTCTGAATCCAGTGCTTCACCATAGGAAGTACCGTTTGGCAGATCCTCAGAGCTAAACAGATTGTGTGGTGGTGCAGGGGGAACTGCCGTGGCTGCGAAAGGTAGATCTGTGATGGAATCTTGTTTCTGCCACTTATTAGTAACATCACTAGTCAAATAAACTAATCTTTGTAAACTTGAGGATCCTTGAATTTAAAGCAGAGAGGGACTGATCTGGGTCACTCATTGTTCAACTTGTTGCTGGCTAAGTACCTAAAATTTATCAGAATCCCTCTCCTTGTGTCTTCCATCTTTCCATCCTACTTCTTTTTCATTGAGTTACATAAATAAATAATAAATAAATAAATAAATAAATAAATAAATAAATAAATAAATAAATGTCTTTAACTTCATGTCCTCTGTTCCTCTGGTGACATATCTCTTTCCTTCTTCTCAGAGCCAAACATCTTGAAAGAATAACCCCGACTGGTTTTGTTTCTTTGTTGTCTCCACTTCTCAGTCCATCATGGTCTGGTTAAGATTACTAACAATCTCTTCACTACTAAATCAAATGGATACTTTTCAGGATTTTTCATCAATGGCTTTTCCGTAGCATTTGGCACTGCTGGTGCACCCCTCCTCATCTATGTACTCTATACACTCATTTCTTTTGTCTTTTGACACAACCTGTCAGCTTTCACAGGCTCTTCATCTTTTGCAAGTTCTTTATGGCATATGGATACTTAAGAGGGTTTTCTCCTTGATTTCTGTTCAGCCAGCAAATTATCCTTCCACTGGCTTATGCATTGCCATACTTCAGTTAGCATCTTTATGTTAATAAATTAAAGATTTCAACTCTGTAGCTAGATGCTTCTTCTGAGCTCCATACTGGTATCTCTAAGTATAGGATACCAAAAATCAATACCCTATGACCACCTCACCTTCATTATGGCCTAAACCCCTGTTGCTTCTGTACCAGCAAAAATGATACCATTTGTTTTTTTCTGAGCAGCCAAGAAGATGGCAACAGCAGCAAGATATAACTCCTTGTTCAACTCCTATTCTTCAGATAAATGTATTCTGAATGCAGACACTCAGTAGCCTTTTGTAATTATGATTTGTTTTTGAAAGGTAAATATGCTGGTTATAGCTGAAATTGTCTAGTACTCTTCTGTCTTACCATATACCTTCACAAGAAGTATTCCCACAGTCTCCTGTGGTTCACTGATTGTCCCAGAGATATCGCCTGTTGATAATATTGAATATGCTTTTTTGATTATACAGAATTTTTGACATACTTCTCTACTTTATCACACACACAGTCATTGTTTTGGTTACCATGTTGTCAACACTTGGCATAGTTTGGGCTCATGAGGCAGAGTGTCCCAAGAGGCATATGCTGATGATATATTTTTTTCCTCATGCATCTTCAGCCAACTAAACAAGGGACATTTATCAGAGACCTTAGTTAAAGCTACATACACTAGAGTGGTTATGTGCATTATGGGTGCACTTCAATTTACCAAGGGTTATGATTCTTAGGGATTGTTCTGAACACATTTTGTAAAGAAAATCACATTTTTCAAGTGATTTAAATTATAATTTCATTGATGTGTGCCCTCATTAAAAATGTTGGCACTGAGGCAAGTTAAAATCATTCTTTACTGTGAGAAACTCTGCAATAACATACCAGGGGTGACAAAAAAATGTATACACATGACTTGTATTCACCTTTTGTTATCGGTATATATTGAGTATTACAATTTTAATACAGTTTTTTTCCCTTCTTAAAATGTGTATACATTTATTTGGTACCCTCTGTATTTATGATGAAAGGAGTGCCTCTGAAAAATTATCCACAAGATACCAGACATAAGTAAAATACTTTGTTCGATACTTTTTAACTTCAAAAAAATTTCAAGATAAGAAGTTACACTAGAAACAAACAACAAAATAATATTCATCTGAATTTCCACAGTTTTGTTTGTATTGTTTGGCTTGGTTTTGAGGACCGAGAAGGTTATCTGAGGGTGGGGTGAAGGTCTTTGAAAGCAATTGCTTCAGTCTGTTCAGGCTGCAATAACAAAATATCATGGACTGGGTGGCTTAAACAGCAGACATTTAATTCTCACAGTTCTGGAGGCTGAAAGTCTGAGCTCAGGAAAGTCATGGTCAGGTTCTGGTGAGGGCCCTCTTCCAAACTTGCAGATGGCAGAGAGAGAGCGAAAGGGAGTTCTCTAGTTTCTTCTTATAAGAGCACCAGCTCCGTCATGACCTCATCTGCACCTGCTTACTTCCCAAAGCCCTACTTCCTACTACGACTACATTGGAGGTTAGGACTCCAACATATACATTTGGGAGAAACATAACATTTAGTCTGTTAAGAGGGATGGTCTACTTGTCAGAAATATACTCTGCGTATCTATAAGTTGGTAGCAAATTTTTCTGTTTTGAGATAAAAAAAATGCTTGGCTGAGCACTTCTTAGAGTATACAATATTTAAACTGGGAATCAAGTCTTCATAGAGTTGTTCTGTTTATCTCAAGATCTGTGGCATTGAATGAGTTGATGATGCCAGAGAAGATTTTATTGTGTCCTTTAGACTATTGTACACCTGGAAGAAAAAAGTTCATAACCCTTGATAGAGGCTACCTTTTCTAGCATTTTGAGTTGACCCTGTGTCATTTCTCTGTATGCACTTACCTGGACACAGAATAAACTTGAGAAAGAGTCAGGTAAATAATTCAGCTGAGTAAAATGAACCAGGTTAAGCTTTTCACTCTTTTAAAATCTTGATATTTCCTATGGGTATTGACTATTCCAACAGAGTTTAGAATTATGGCACTTAGGAAAAAGAACTAATTTTCACGGGGGAGGATCACTTTAATTTTTAGGGAAAACACATCCACACAAGGACACATATGTGTATGAATATTCATAGTAATGTTATTCATCGTAGCGCCAAACTGGAAATAATCCAAATGACCATCAATAATCCAAATGACCATCAATTGGTGACTGGATAAACATAGTGGAATACTACTCAGCAATGAATGGGGTATACTACTGATAAATGCTACAGCATAACTGAACTTCAAAACCTTTTGCTTAGTGATAGAATCCCAATGCATAAGACTATGTATTATATAACTGCATGTGTATGAAACATTGGGAAAAGACAAACATATAGAGACACAAAGCAAATCAGTGGTTGCTAAAGGTGGGATGGGAATAAGGATTAACTGCCAAGGAGGGGCACAAGGGGAATTTTGGAGGTGATGATAATGTTCTAAAGCTGTACTGTGGTGATGGGTGCACAACTCTATAGTAATATTCTAATAGGCATTGAACTGTATACTTGCAATAGGTGAATTTAGTCTATGTAAATTATATTTCAATAAAGCTGTTGAAAAAAAATAGTTTCTAATAAGGCTTCTTGTTTTTCCTGAATGTAAAACTGTTGAAAACCCATATTTTATTTTATTTTGTATTTTTTTATTTTTTTGAAAACCCATATTTTAGGGGATTGTCTTTGCTCTGGTCCAGCCTAGATATCTCTTCTTTTAGATTATGCTGCACCGTGGTCTTTTCACAAACCCTTTAGAGTCCATTCAGAAGCACTACTGGCCAACAGACACGAATTTTCCTTGGAAAGCCAGTCGTGGGGAACTGGGGCTACTCTGACCACAGAATTATCTGTGATTTTCAGGCACAAGCTGCTTAGCAGAATGACAGGAATTGTAAACACATTAATTGGGAGGCACTGGGTGAGGACCTCCGTCATTTCTGGCACTGTCAGCCAGATGAAAGTGAAGTGTGGCCTCGGCAAATCAATGTAATCGCCGTGCCTGACTGCCACTATGAGCCACAGGGGTACAGTTCCTGACGTATCGAAATCCTTGAATAATGTCCATCAGCATTTTGCTATCGACGTACTGCACATCGAGCATGTTCTCGCCTGAGGAACATCCTGCTCATCTCTAAATCAGAATGTTTGGAGAAAATGCCGAGCGCTGTTGAAAAGCAGATAATAAACAGTAATGGAGCAAGAATAGGGCCACGTTAGTGCTGTTAGTCACAGCAGATGCATCTGATAGTCTCTCCTTAATCTACAACTCTCACCTTTGTACAGAGAGCAAGTGATGTTTATCAACTTGTCTGGATAGCCAGTCTTTCACAAGGGTTCCCACATACTAACTCAGTTAATAGAATCAAATGCCCAAGTGTAGTTTCCAAAGAGGACATAAAGTCGAAATACAGTCCTTGCCATTTGTTTTACCATCACTGAAAGATGGGAAATAATTTCTGATTTTCCACAGGTGACATGAAAGTCCTGCTGATTGAATCACTGTAAGTGGTACGTATGGAGGCACTGAGTTATTCTCTGATTTGAATACTGATACAAACAGAAGGAGTATGGTCATGCAGGACATCCCATTAAAACATTGCTATAAGGGAAGGTGAGTGTGCTCTTCATAAAAAGCTAACCCCCTTACATGTTCCGTCACTTGTGCATGGCCTTTGGGGCATGTGATTACACTGTGGCACATCTAAATCTGTCAAAGGCCCAGTTATTCTATTATGGAAACCTTTAGACAAACAGAATCCCAACATTAGGAGCTATAAGAGAAAAAGTAAAAAATGAGGGCCCCATCCTTAAAGAAATTGAGTTTGGTTTCAGATGTAAAATATACTCATTTTTTTTAAAGCGAAATGATTAAAACATGATGAGTACCAGGACAAACAAAAATGTTCATGCTTTCTGAGAAATTTGGTGGTTGGAAGAGTTAAAGAAAAAATTCAGGAGGCGGTAATACTACAGGTCTATCTTAAATTGGGTGAAACCTAGCCATTTAGAGAAGAAAATGGGGGCAGTTGGGGTGGGGTGGGAGGAAAGATTCCAGGAGGTGTTGAATATGGAGGTGGAAACACTTAACTCTTTTATGGACAGTAAGGAGAGTGGTCTGGCTGTAACATAAATTATATATTGGAGACTCATGGGAGATAAAATTGGAAAGTGTCTTATACTTTGTGGATTTTCTTGAAAGCTAAAATGTCAGGTTTAGTTTGATTCCATAGATGGTGAACCAATGAAGATTTCTGAACAGGGAAGTGACATTATGTAAAAACAGTGTGCCAATTGTATACAGAATGAATTGAAAGGGGAAGACCATGAGTAGTAGGGGGGTCCATTAGAAAATCATAGGAAAAAACAAACAAAATAAAAAATGGATAGGTGTGGAATGAAAACTAAAGAAGCTCTTTCTTCTCCTTCCTCCTCATATACAAAGTAACCCACAGTTAAACATTTGAATGAATAGGAGAATGATTGTAGTACTGACCAAATATATTAATCAAGAAAGAAAACTAGTAGAAATAGAAAATGATGAGCTGTAAGTAATAAATGCTGAATGCAATGTGTTGAGCAGATATCTGAGGAGGTCAGTGGCAGGCAGTTCAGTTCTAAAGGCCCTCACACTGACTGTTGTGTGTTCTGTTATATTTCTAGGGCTTGGGCAAGGCCTGTAGATAGTAAGGGCTATATCCAGTGAATAAATTGATATAAATAAATAGATAATAATGGAGATTTGATTTAAATGTAAAGAACACAGATTTGGAAGTTCTCCACACAGACATCATAGTTTAAGTTGTGAGAAATAAGCTTTTTAATGACTGTCTCTCTCACACACACACACACACACACACACACACACAGAAGGAAAATGACCAAGAGCCAAGTCTTGAGAAAATCTAGTAAAGAAGTGTGATAAGACCAGGAACCAATAGAGAAATGGCATAGGTCAGAAAGACAGTAGCTTTGATACATAAATTTTCTACAGTTTAAAAATGGTGGGTAAAAAAATTTTAATGGTAGTTTTAGAAGAAAAAAGTTTTCTTTTATAAATGTGAAAAAAAATGTATGTCACATGTATATTGATGAACATCAAATAGTGACAAAGCCTGTTTATTTCCTCTGGGAAGATATTTTACTCCACTCATGATCATATGAAAATTAATTTTAGAAACTGAATTAAGCATAATTTTAAAAATATTTATTCCAAGCAGTTGTGTACTGTCCAATCCTAGAAAATATTTCTTGTGAGTTTCCAAAGGGGAATTTTACCACAATGTCAAAAAAAAAAAAAATACCATCCACATTTTTCTTACAGTAGGAGTAGATGAGGCTCAATATTTTCCACTTTAAAATCGTTTGAAGATATTGTCCTTGAAACTTCCACTGAGTTGAGACAACTAGTTTTTTTGTTTTTGTTATTTTTTTCAGTATTATTATACTGTATCCATATCGGGGTTTTGGCTATAAATGCTTAAAATTTAATATAATGAGAAATGAGGTTGGAAATTTTCTCTTGAAATTTCAGATTCAGTATATTCAATGCTCAAAGTATATCTTCCAAACAGCCAAGATCCACTGACAGTTATAATTTTTTCAAGTTTGACACAGTTGGTCTTTTCTCTGGTGTTCCCAAAATAGGCCACTTGGCCTTTCAGCTCATAAATTTAGCCCAGCATATTTCCTTTTGAGAATCAAAGAACTTCAACATGAAACACAAGCATTTTCTGATCCACATACACATCTTCACAAAGCACAGAAAAAAAAATTCTGGTGTTTCATATACTGTTATTCTCATAATTGCTTATCTCATAATCCAGGTGAACTCTTCTGTAAGAGAACTTGGCACCATTTGAAAAATCATTGCTTGGGAACAAATGGCCCAGGGAATCTAAACTGATGATTTTTATTTCCTCCAGTTTTTTTTGTTTTTGTTTTTTTTTGCTAGCAATCTAGATTATCATCCCAATATTTCTAGAATAGAAAAAGCTTATACTACAATCCTTCTCCTCCCTAATTCTGCTCCTTTGTTTACAAAAATTTTGATAGAACCATGAAGATAATTTATCTGTTTGGTAGTTGCCAATCCTTGAAAAAAGAACATTTTATTCCATAGAATATTTAGTTAAAGGTTCAGAGTAAACTAATAGCTAAACAAACTCCTCCATTGGTAGAACCATCACAAGTCAACCAAAGAAAATAAAAGTTGATGATTAGTTTTTTTTGCCAAAGTTTAAATATGGTATCATCTGCTAAGTTATCTGTTTGAGGATTTTACTACAGAAATTACACACAAAAAATCACCATAGTGCTCTTTAATAAAGAACACTACTTTCAGTTTTGTATCCCACAGATTAGGGAAGTCCTATGGTACTTGACTTTTTCTGTCTGGAAGAACTGACCCTGGGTGGTGAACACACAATGCAATATATAGGTGATATATTATAGAATTGTATACTGAAACCTGTATAATTTTACTAACCAATGTCACCCCAATAAATTTAATAATTTTTTAAAATAAAGAACACTATTTCTTCCATTAAAAAATACGATAGTTGTTTAATAAAAGTTTTGGAAACATTCAGAATAAAAGGTTTAATGAGAGTTACCAAAGAAGTCAAGTTTTACTTTTTTGCAATTAGAGATGTTATTCATAAAGTTTTCAGTCTTTGAAGATTTCTAGTTATAGGTTTTAGGGGCCGGCCGAGTGGCGTGGTGGTTCAGCGCTGGCTTGGGAAGCCAGCGGCCCCGGTTCGGGTCCCACATGTGAGGGCCAGTGACACTGCCCTCAAAAAAAAAAAATCATAGCGTCTATAGGTTTTAGTAATTACCAACTTCATGTGTGGGGCATTGAATGGCATTTTTTTTTTAAAAAAAGGATTTGTATGATTTCTGTTTAAAATTTTTTACTCAAATGTCATTCAAGAGTGTCATGTGGTGCCATTACTCTGTGTTTTTAGACTTAGTTTTTAGACTGTACGGAGAAATCTGGATGTCATTATTTTACGGTGTTTGTGATATCAGCCTTATCACATTTCAGAATTTTATTTTTGCCAACCTTGACAGTTATCCTACAAAAACACCTCATTACCCATCTCTCAAAAACCTTATAAATAGAGGAGCTGCTGCTCAGGATCTGGCATTATTTTCATAGAGCTCTGGAATCTAAGTTGTGTGAGGAAAGATACTTTCTTATTATTTGCTCACTCCCCTCACCTAGGAGAGTCAATGAGCCATTTCTCAGAAAATATCTGTTGAATGAATTTCTTAAATGATATTTGTTTAGTATCATCAGTGATGTTAGCAGTGGACAGCAAATGGTGGGGCTGACTATTTCAGATAAGCAGGAGCTCCAGGAAGCAATATGTTCTATAACTTTCCATCTATATCTACCCGTTTAGACCCATTTAAAGATTCTTGGGGCCATATCCAAATGGTCTTAATTTTAATCTGTGTCGTAGCTTGTATAGTCAGAATGAACTACAGCTCATGGCAAAGGAAATGGAAAATGTATCATAAACAACTTTTGTGAGACCCATAGTCCCATTTTGACATTATAGTAGATTCAATAATTATATCTATTTTTAAAACATAAAAGATTTACTATATTTTAATAAGCAGGAAGCTTATCAATATAAGATGCACCACGCACATAAATTATATTGAACGTAATTGAGAAATAATTACTGTATGTTGTGTTAAAGGTAGTGCTTATTATGAATGTGTTGTGATGCTGTTTTTTACACCCCCCCACACACACACCTAGGAGTATTCATTTCAATATTACTTTTGTGTATTTAATGTTATTAAAGCTACCTGTATTTTTCTTAATTTTCTAAATTTGCAGTTCTGTTATTAAATATATTTATTTGAAGAGAGCTTTCCCTGACTTCCTACCAGATTCACATCTGAACCTCTAGGCGACATCTTGTTCTCTGCCTCTTTTTTTCCCCAGAATACTGTTCAGTATAAGCAATAAGCAAAAGGAGAGGAGAGTATGCACTTAGTCGTTACCAGGCTGCCAAATGCAATTGAGGTCAAGCAGAATGATGAGGATGAGTGAAGTCTTCGTGATTTGGCACGAAGGTGATTATTAGATGTCCATGGAAAGAACAGTATTATATCTAAATGAAGATGGAAACCAGATTGGAAAGCAATGATAAAATAGTTTTCAACCCATCGGATAATGTAAAATGTAAAAATCTCGCAAAACCAATTGCTGTAAGGGTGTAGGGGACCTTCATACATTAATAGTAGGAGAGCACATTGAAACAACTATTTTGGAGAGGCAATTGATTCTAGTTGCGTTTCTAGTGGAGTTGAAAATGCACCTGGCCTGAGATATTTGACATCTGGCTAAGTACCTTAGAGAAACTTTTCCCATGACCACAAGGACACATGTGCTAAAATGTCCATTTTGACATTATAACTGGTAGTGAACAATTGGGAGTGATGTAAATGTCCATCAGTAAGGGAAAGATAAAATAATTTGTGTCCTAGTTATATGATCAATAGTACTCATTGGGAAAAGTGAACAAAACCATATGCATCAATATGGATACATCTCAAGAATATAAATAATATATTTAATGACCAATTTCAGAATGGGATAGTGTGATATCATGATGTACTTTAAGAAACTCAAGAAAACACTATTTTAAAAACTAAGTACACATGTAATAAAACTATACATGTGTATACCCATACATCTGTAGCAAAATTATATCAAAACTGTATGGGAAGGATTCAGGATAGTAGTTACTTGATGGGGGAAAGGTTTGGAAGAGACATTAAGTAGGAATAGGACAAAGAGAACTACACAGAAAACACCAACTGTACTTGGAATGTTTTATTTATTTAATTTTTTTTAAGCCTGAGTCAAATAAGATAAAACACTGTGTTCACTTAGGTGGTGGATGACTTGTTCTTTTACTCTATTTTTTATATATGTTTAACATATTTTATTAAAACATGGACATGAAAATAAAGACTATTTAATTTGGGAAGGCATAATTGTATTGAACATTAGAGGGTTCTAAGATAGTGAGAATTTGAAGACTCAGAAGAGACTGGAGATAAAGCACCAGCCTCTTGAAAATGAGGTATATAGGGTCTCAGGTTTAGAGAGGGGTGTAGACTTTGGGCTTCATGCCACATGTTATTCTTTGCACATCTTATGCCACCATCTATCTCATGCAGCTCTGTCTTCTTCATCATTGTATTTCTGGTACCAAGCACAGGGCCTGATAGCCAATCAGTGTTTGTAGGAAGAAAGGGAGAAAGATTGGGAAATATGAAAGGAAAGAAAAAAATGGGGAATATCCAAGAAGGGAAGGAAAGAAAGAGGAAAGCAGTAAAGGCAGTGAAGAAGAATTAAAGGAGGGCCAGCCGAGTGGCGCATTGGTTAAGGGCTAGTTTGGGGATGCCAGCGGCCCCGGTTCGGATCCCACATATGAGGGCCAGTGACACTGCCCTCTACAGCTAACAACAGCTCCACCTGGAGCAGGGGCTGCGTGCCCCCGCGATGGTGTGGGCTGTAGCCCCTGCTGCAGTGGGCTGCCATGGGCTACAGTGAGTGGCCAACAGCCAACGTGAGCTGCCAATGGCCCCGGTGAGCGACCAGCCAGGGGCCGGCGACCCATCTGCCTCATCTGGGAGGAGCGCAGTGATGGTGCCAGCATGGGCCAGTGAAGCGACATCCTCCGCAGCTGGACTGAGGATTAAGGGGACAGCAACTTGTCTGTTCCCCTCCCCCAATTCCCCAATGCTGTTCCCCTCCCCCAATTCCCCAATAAAATCTTCACAAAAAAAAAGAGCTAAAGGAGAGAATAAATTAGACATATATATGTAAGAGATGATGGCACTTTTTCTCTATAGCCAAAAAGATGCATGTTCCCATTGGGAATGGAGGGGCTTGAGCTAAGACTTATTTTTGAAACACTTCAATCATGTTCTCTTGGTACTAGAGCCTAACCACATCCCTAAAACTTGAATTATGTTTTAAGGGGAAAATGACAATTTGGAAAAAGTAATTGCCAGATTCACTGAGCAGGAGTAAGAGAAAACTTGCACTGGTATAGTAAAGGAAAGCAGGCCAAGAGGGCATTTCGTGATGCTTTGGATAAATCACAGAGTTGGCAAATACTTGTTGATTAATTAATTGATAGGATTGAACTGGGTGAGACAGCTCTTTAGCACTAATATGAAGAACATGAAGGCATATACATTGAACAACTGACACACACAAATAGTGCTGCAGCAACAATGGCTACTGTTGCCTTGAACTATGAGTCACACTGTGTGGGTAATAGTAATAACTACATCAAAACTCCCACCAGAGCTATCCCTAAGTCCTGCAATTAAAGTCAACTTGAACTTGATTCTTTGAGTTTATCCATTTAATATGATCACTGATATCAGATGAAGGGCAGGGTAGATGTTGACTATAGGTCATTTGTAATTGTGGGATTGCACATGATAAATTACCAAATTCTCAGTCACATAACACCAAATAATTCTGAGATAATTTCTGCCTTTGGAAAATAAATAATTGGGTTTTATGATACTTCACAGTGTTTCAGTGTTAAAATAATTGGAATTGATAGGTAGTGAAATTATTTGGGACCTTTAGATTTTCTGCATTGTATTTTCTTTATGGACTAGATGCTCTAAAAGCACCAAGTAAATAAAATTACAGTGCATTAGAAAAGGCAAACTTCTATTACTATTTTGCAAAATTCAGCAATGTGCATCTGGTACACATTGTATATAACTTTAACCAATGTTCATTATGTTTTTTATCAGGGATGCAATTTAAAAATATAATCATGAAGTAGTATAAATATGGAGTGGGCATCTGTGACCCTTCTGGTAATTCCAGCCCACCACCTGTTTTTGTATGGATGTGAGCTAAGAGTGATTTTTGCATATTTAAGTGGTTGAAGGAGATCTAAATAAGATTAATATTTTATGACAAGAAAATTGTAAGAAATTTAAATTGTTGTCTACAAATAAAGTTTTATTGGAACATAGCCACATTCATTCAGTTACATATCCTCTGTTCCTAAGTTGAGTAGTTGTGATGAAGACCATATGGTCCACAAATCCTAAAATATTTACTCTATGGCCCTTTACAAAAAAACATTTGCTGACCCCTTCATCTAAATATGTTATTTTGTAATTATGTAGTACTTTTCCTATCTGAGATTGGTATAAACAACTCTTTGGGTCACTTGACAGTCTTTGGGTTTGGCTGCTCATCAACCATCACATCAGTAGTGTTCCCAAGGCCACAAGACAGAGAATAGACAATTATATAACAGCCATCTTTGTAAGAAATAATGGCAATAATCATGTAGAATTTCCTGAGTGCAGCCAGAGGAGCTACTGAGAACATTCTTCCATTAGAGTTCTGTTAGCTTTTGCTGGAAAGAGATCTTATTTAACCAATTTGTTGAGAATGCTTTGCAAATAATATTGGTAGTCATAGACAAAGAAAATAGAGTTGGTATGTCCTTAGAACCCAGAACAGACGTTGCTAGGTGAATATCTGCTTGCTTCTTCTTCATTGTTTGAACATTGTCCTGTGTATTCAAGTTTTGTTTTTTAGTATTTAATAGCTCAAGTAAAGAAAAGAATTCTTACATGAAACTCATCGTCAAAGTCTGTATACAGAGTTTGCTCAGTGTGTGTGTGTGCACGCGCGTGTGTGTGTGTGCGCGCACTTGTTATTTAACTGCCTGGCCACTTCGGCTTTCACCCTAATGCTTTTTACTACATATTCTACACCAAGTTGGTCTTTGTGATTTATTTCAATATGCTGGTGTTGGTCTGTGTTCCTGGGCAATGAACATGGAGTGAAATGTCGCCATATACTGTAAAGGAGCCACAGAATCATTAAGGACACACACACACAAACTCTTGGGATTTGTCCATGTCAGAGCTCTGCCTTGCTGAGGGCAAGTCCAGAAATGATGTTTTCCTAATAAAACTTACTTTCAATTACTGAATTTTATTGGAAATGTCTAACATTGCTATTGGCTTACCCATCTCTCTCAAACAGATGTGATTTTGTGTTTTCATAGTTGGTGGATTCAGAAATACCTACATGAGGTAAATACTTTTTTTCTTTTTTTTTTTTTTAATGTCATGGCTGTGGAGCTTTTGCTTCCTTTGATGGCATTGAAGGCTATTTAAGCAACCAGGCAACTAGTGAAACTCAAAAAGGCTGAAAAAGCAGAATAGAAATAGTGAAACTCAAAAAGGCTGAAAAAGTGGAATAGAAATGGCAATTTCTCTGTTGCTTCTGGAGGACTTCAAGAGGTTTGATACCGCTGTGCCTGTCTCTGACACAGTTTTCAATAAAGAATTTTATATTCCTGTAAAAAAAACCCGTTTTCTTTTGCAGTTTCCTTCTCTCCTCCCTTTTTTCCTTCCCCTCTGGGCCTCTCCCCTTTTTTTTATCTTCCCTTCTTTTCAAGCACCCTGTTTCCCTTCTATTCGTTTGTTAGATTATTTTTTCCTAGGTAATATGAATCATGATTTCACCTTAATTGTATAAAATATTATGTACTTTATAGTCAAATCCACTGTCATCACTCCATGCAAACAGGAGACAATTGCAGAAACAAAGATAAGCATATTTTAGCCTGCAAGTAGAAATACTTAAGGAAAACTTAAACATGTCTTATTTATCTTATCTCCTTCTGTCCTTAAGTCTTTCCTCACTTTTTTCCTTTGATAGTTCTATCCTACTCAGTTTTCACCTTGTTTCTTTCTTTACTCCATTATCACATTTCTACCTTCCTGGATTCTCTCTTCCTTTTCTCACCATAGTGTAACAATATATTAGTTTTCTGTTGCAGTATAACATATTACTGCAATCTTGGTGGCTTAACATAGTACCCATTTGTATCACATATGTCCAGGTGGACTTGATTGGGTTTTCTGCATGGGGTCTCAGAAAGTTGGGTTATCTGGAGTCTTTGGAAAAGAATCCACTTCTAAGCTCGCTCAGGTTGTTGGCAGAATTTAGTGCCTTGGAGCTGTAGGACTGCAGCCCCTGCTTTCTTGCTGGCTGGTGGCCAGATACTTCTCTTAGCTTTTAGAGGCCACTCTCAGGTCCCTGCCCCCATAGCCCCTTTCATCTTTGCAAAGAAGAACCTCCCTAACAAGTATCCCCCTCACATTTTGAATCTCTCTCTTCAGCTACCAGTTGGAGAAAACTCTTTTAAAGGGCTCATACATTTAGGTTAGGCCCACTTGGATAATTTCTTTATGATAAAATCAATTGATTGGTAATCTTAATTACAACTGCAAAATTCCTTTTGCTGGGATTTTACAGTTGTAATTAAGAGTTAACACCAGAAGGTGCAGGTCATGGGGGTGATTCTGGAATTCTGCTTGGCACAAATATAACACTCTTTCCTTCTTTCTGGGGCAGATTGAGACATTATTGATCATGATAGCTGACCCTGTCTCTTATATATGAGGAAATTCACTGATATCTTCAATAAGGTTAGCTGAATCAGATATTATCAAACATGTGAGACTGGGACAGGTCTTTATGACTCTTACTCAAATGTTTTCTTGGCTGCACAATGGTGCTTTTCTTATGAAAGTTGTAGGACTCAGAATTCCATTTTTTTGTTGTTGTTGTTACTTTCAACCCCAATGTTTATTAAAGACAAGTAGTCATTAAAGGTCAAAAGGTGGGGGAACCTTGAGAAGAGCTTTTTATTCATTCCTTCATTAAGAATTCTTATGAGTTGAATTATGTCCTCCAAAATTCCTTTGTGGAAGTCCTAACCCCAGAACCTCAGAATGTGATCTTATTTGGCAATAGTGACATTATAGGTAGCTACATCCAAAAGTAGGAGAGGTCCCTAATCCAACATGACTGGGTTCTTTATAAAAGGGGGAAATTAGGACACACATACACACAGGAAGAATGCCATATGAAGAAGAAGTCATATGGGTGATGCTTCTGCTAGCCAAGGAATGACAAAGGTTGCCAGCAAATCACCGGAAGCTAAGGGAGAGAAGAATGGAGATTCATTCTCACAGAGCTCAGGGGGAGACAGTTTCGGGAATACCTTGATCTTGGACTTTTAGCACCAGAACTGTGGGACAAAAAATTTCTGTTATTTGAGCCACCCAATTTGTGGTACTTTGTTAAGGCAGCCCTAGGAACTTACAAGAATTAATTAAAGTAATCCAAAATTTGAAACTGTAGCTGTCATGTACAAAAGTTACATTTTAAATAGATGCTATCTGAGTTCTAGTAGATGATTGCAAAGGAGTCTAGTGAAAACCATTTCAGAAGTTAAGATACTTGGCCTTGGTAAACATTTTTGAGTGTGTGTGTATGTTGTGTGTAGCGAGCAGTTATTAACTAGTATGATATTAAATAATACTAACAGAAAAATCTGTCATCAACGTGAAGTAAGCAACTAGAGTTTATCTTTGCATCCCATCCCTGGCACACTGACAAGTTTATAGCAGGAGATCAATAAATGGCTGTGGAATGAAAGAACGCAAAAGAAGAAAGTTGATTTAATATAAAGTATCACAATATCAGTTCAAAGAAGCCTCTAAGGAAACAAACAAACAAAATGTTTTCAATTCAAAAGCAGATGTCTTAAATGGATGGGCCCTTCTTAGGGGAAATTCTAAGTTTATCAAATTGCTCATTCAGCAAGGATTTATTATACATCCACGATGTGCCAGTTGCAGTACTAGGAAGTCGAGGTAGAGTGGTGTATGAAAGAGAGACCCAGGGGCCAGCCTCTTGGAGCTCACAGCTGAGTGAAGATTTGAAACAAATACACAGTGACAGATATTTATAATTACAAATTCTCCTAAGTGCTGTGAAGGAAACAAGGTCTTCCATTCTTGCACCCCATCTTTGGTAAAAATAAATAATAAGAATGTATTGCAGCTCCAGCAGCAAAAACAAAATACCATAGACTAGATGGCTTAGAAACAGAAAACTATTTGCTCACGGTTCTGGAGGCTGGCAGTCCAAGTCAGGGTGCCAGCATGGTTGGGTTCTGGCTTCCTCTCCAGTGTGTGTTTACATAGTCTTTCCTTGGTGCTTGTGCACAGAGAGAGCACTGATGTCCCTTCTTCTTCTCATAAGGGCACCAGCCTCATCAGATTAAGGACTCACCCTCCTGACTGTATTTTACCTCTGTCACCTTCTCATAGGCTCTATCTCAAGTACAGACACTTTGAGGTTAGGGCCTCAACATAGGGCTTTTCAAGGGACACAAACATTAATTCCATAACTCTCTTCTTCAAATGGTTCCCCGAACGAACAGCTGGAGTGATCTTTTTATAATGCAAAACAGATCGTATCATTCTCCACTCAAAGGCTTCCAAGGGCTTCCCATTTCAGTCAGCAAAAAAGCCAAAGAACCTACTATGACATTCAAGGTCCTACTCTGTCTGACTTCACCATTGCTTCTCCAACTTCATCTCTTACAATTGTCCCCATCTCAGTCCACCTCAGCGGCTGTAGTGTCTTACCTTCCTCAGACACTCCAGGCACCCTCCTGGTCACGGCCTTGGCACCTGGTGCCCCTCTGCCTGGCACACTCTCTCCTTGGCTAGTCATACGATTGTCCCTCCCCTCCTGTCTGTCTTTTCTCACATGTCACCCTCACAGTGAAACTTTCCCTAGCCCTTCTATCTAACATGAAACAAAATAGCCAAATGTTCTCCATACTCATTTACTTGTTTATTTTGCCCACTGTCTGCTTCTCTGACTAAAATGTTAGTTTCACGAAGGCACACTTTTTTTTTTGTCTGTTTTGTTCACTGTTGTATCCACAGTCCTTAAAACAGTTCTTGGCACATACGAAGTACACAAATAAATTTGCTAAAAGAATGAAAAAATGAAATATTGTGATAGGGAAGAGTGGGTGAGTTCTGCCTAGGTTGACACAGGAAGGCCTATCCCAGGAGGCGCAATAAAGTTTACACCTGAAACATAAGACACCGTTTATGGGCAGAATCAGAGGGAAGGCAGCCATGTGAGGAGGGAAAAGTGAGGGAGGGATGTGCTCCAGGAAGAGGGAAAGGTATGTGTTTTGAGTTGGGAAAGAGTTTGACATGGTTCAGGAAGTTATAGGATGTGAGTGTTGTGGGAACATAGGACAGAAGGGACAAGGGCTGAAGAGTAGGTGGCAGAAGCAGGCAGGGGCCCGCTTAGAAAGCACCTGTAAGCCATGCTAAGGAATTCGCATTTTTGTTTTTGTGTGGTGGGAATCCATTGAAGGTCTTAAATAGGGCAGGGTATCTTCTGATATAGCATTTGTAAAAATAAACTTGGTCTATAGGAAGAGAAAGAATTGGGGTGGGCATGAATGGTGGCAGAGAAGGTATTCTAATTGTCCAGGTAAGAGGTGACTGTAATTTGCACTAATGTTATCCCCCCCTGACTTGATTTTTCCAGTGCCAGTTTTCTACCTGATTCCTGTTAAAGGCTTATATTATAGCTGTAAGAGAAGCAGCAGCCTGTGGACACTCGTCTTGACTAGTTACTGCTCCTTGGTTGCGTTATGAGAGTATTTGAAGCTTAGTGACAATTGTAGCATTCTACAGCATTTATTTTACTGGAAATACTGTGCCCAGTGTACTTGGTAACCTTAGTGGGATCTGGGGGGAGGACGATTTTTGAATTGGTACTCGCCGATCCTTAACATGGGTTCTATCTGTACTGAATAATTTTCTGGACTACTGATCACATAAGTAGAGAAGAACCAATCAGATGTCCACTTTCTTAATCTGCCAAGTGGGGTCACTTCTCGTTTTCAGAGGCCACATTCTCTCCTGAGTTAGAGACAGAGGAGAGGATGAGTGAGTCAGCAGGGAGAGCTCTCGAGATGAAAGGGGATATGCAGAATGAAAAGTACTCTAAGGACTATTTAAGAACTTTTCAACTGAAGCTCTCAAAGGAGTTTACCAGTTTACTGACCCGGATTATTCCAGCTGAGGAGAGAAGTAGCTTGCAACGGTAAAGATCCGGGGAGGCAACAAAGTTGAGTCCCCCAAAGTCCTTGGCTTGTTTTCCAAATTTTAATAAATATGTAATCCAATCCTCCTATTCTAGGACAGAACTAACATTTTATTTGGATGCAATACAGTGTCCGATTGCAATGGTTTTTAAAATTTCAGTTAGACAGGAGTTACTGAATCTTGCTATTGTCCGGAAAATGGCAAATGGATGCTACTGCTGAATTTTAACATCTAGATATAATCAATCCAAGGGCAACAAATCAAAATGGGGAGGCCTATTAACCAGCTCATGCACAGATCGAAAAATACGTGTGAGCAAAACCCCTGAAGGCAGTAACTTGGTGTATAAGGGTATTGACAAGACCTACAGGTACACAGGTGCCCAGAACACAAACTGGGAGGAAGATTCTGTGTTCCCCAATAACTGTTCCCCTTTCTCTCAGTGACTAGCATGCTTGAGTTCATTTTATCATGAGAAAGGACTTGCTAGTAAATTGTAGGTTTAGCTAGGAGGCTTTAGGGAGCTCCGGCTTTGCTTCGCCATTGCCCAGTTGCTATTTACAGGTTTACTCCATGGGAAGGAAATTTGGGAAGTGGGTTGGTGAAGAGGCCCTCAACAGCATCCCAGTAGGAACAGGGGTTAGTGGTGAGCGTTCATGACAGGCCATGCTTTTGGAAATTACATGCTGGAGAGCGTGACCAATGTTGCCCTGTTTCCTCCGCTTGGTATGCTGGCCCCTGGCATGTTTGTGATTGAAGCAGAATTTGCCCCTAGGACACTGTGCCTCTGCCAGCAGACCTCACACTGTGTGTGCACAGTGTCCCCAATTATGCAACCATATTTCCACCAATGTGAAAAATGTATTTAGCTACAATGTAAGATACATATAATGATATGATGGTGCCTGTAATATGTAGCTGGAGCTAGAGTATCCTGTGGGGCCTATGGAGTAGTGGTGAAGATCTCTGGTGTTGGCCCATCTCAATTCAAATATCCACCACCGCCCTTGCTACCTCTGTGACCATTGCCAAATTATTTGAGTGCATGTGCCTCAGTTTCCTCATCTGTAAAATGAAGATGATAACGGTAATTTCCACACAGGTAATACTTACATCCTTGTCCTGTGATGATTCAATAAATTGACTCATGTAAAGTATTTAGAAATGGGCTGAGGACTTAGTAAGTCCTTAATAAATGTTACTTTTTGTGTTGTCGCATGAACTGTATCATGAACAAAATGAGGTCAGAGGCCCAGTTAACATCATGTCAGCATGAAAGAAAGCGTATATGCTTATTGGAACATGTGGTCACTCTGCTGTATAAGAATTTAAGAGAGAAGGACAGAGTTTTACCGAAACATCTACCTGGGGCTCAAGTGCATGCTGTTGATGTTGTGAAAATAGTTATTCTAAATTATTGCTATTTTAGTGCTGCTTTGAGACTTTTATTCTATTCATATGTCCCACCAATTGTGATGACTTTTTGAAAATGGGCTGAGAACAAAGAAAGATTGAGGTTAATTGCTTCATGCCTCTTTTAGCCACTCCTCCCTAACCCCATCACCCTTTAAGCATCTTCACATGACCAGCGACTCATATTCTTATGCTGCTCCCTTGTTAATTCTTCATTAGTTGACAGATTGATTCATTCATTCATTTCTTCAAGAAAATTTTTGAATGTGTAATAATAATGATGATGAGAGTTTTTAGTAAGTGTAAACTCTGTGCCAAGTATTGTGAAGAGCACTTCAAATTATATCTTATTTAGTCCTCAGAAGAATAGTTGGAGGAAGGAATTATTATACCCATTTTAGAGATTATGCTTCATGAGATACAACATCTTACCCAAAGTCACTTACCTTGTAATTGGCAGAATTTGCAGTCAAGCGCAGAACTGTCAAATCAGAGCACTATGTTACACTGCTTCCATGTTAGCTGACCCTGTGCCAGATGCTGGTGAAACAGAAATAAATGTGGCCTAGACCCCAGTTTCAAGGAGATCAGTTTAATTCAGGGGCTAGTTAGGAATACAAAGGACAACATGGTGGGATAAGTGTTAATGTAATGCGCTTTGCTCGGAATCTTTCCTTCTTCCATTATCGAATCTCTCCTTCCTCTCTCTCACTAAAATTTGCCTGTGTCATGTTCTGTTTGGTCAGGGCTCTAATCTCAGACAGATAATTGATGAATAATGGGCTGTATAGTTAGAGGCCTATATCCCAGGTAATTTCACAGAGTGCTTTAGAGGCGGCATCTTAGCCAAAAGACTGACTTCTGTAGGCACTTCAGGGACACGGTAAGAGCAGTGAGGTTAACTAATGATGGGGCAGTCTTTGAATCATTACATAAAAACACAGGGGCTGCCATCTATGTGGCAGCTATACATATGGCCCCTTTATTTGCACCCTGCAGGAGACTTTCTTACCTCCACCCCTCATCCCTGCCCCAAGCAAGGCTTTCCTACCATTGCTTCTTCACCACCTGAGTTCACCTTTGAAGAAAAAAAAAGGCAAAAAGTCTTAATATTTCGCAAAATTGGACAATTTTCTTTTGGAGTCAAATCTGGCAACGTGACCAGGAAATCTTTGAGGGGAAAAAAAAAGTTCTTGGTATTTCCTGCTTCTTTGCAGATAATGAATTCAGAAAGGATGACTTCCCCCGACCAAGCTTTAAAAAAAATGTTTACCTACCCTTCTGTTTTCCAGTCCACACTGGTATGATAATATTCAGGAGGTCAACATTTGAAAATGGGTTTTGAAAAAGAAAACCACCCACACTCGAAAAACTGTTTTCCTTCCTAGTAAATGTAATTTTAAATTTCAAAGGCAAGATTTAGGTCAGTGGTTTGGGTCATTTTTTATTTTACCCAAACTGGGCCACCCTTCCCTTATTGTGCAATCTAGAGTAATCAGAAAGATGTCAGGTAATAAAAATCCAGCAAGGAAAAAAAAAAAAATTTGGAATACATTCTCCTCCAAGTAACATGCCCTTAAATTCTGCTGACCTCAGCAGGATTTGTACATTAGTAACGAAGGGCAGAATCTGGTCCACTGATTTTATTATCATCCAAGAGGAGATTTTTCTGACTGTAAAGTGGAAAAAATATGATTTATGATTCAGACCCAGGCTGACAGGCTGAACAAGAGATGGAAATTTACCTGCTGTGGCTTTAAATACAAAAATATGCAAGTTGGTGGGGGGCAGCAGCCCCCACACATGACCGAGAGGCACTCGGGTCCAAAATGACCTTTCAGCTCCTGGAGCATCCAAGGCATATGGACGCAAGTCAGACATGGTCTGCAAGTAAAGTTTATTATGACATGGAAACAAGATGAGGTGTGGCAGGCTGACTGGACAAGTGACCTTTTTAATCTGTCAATCTTTGTTATTCTCATAAATCATTTCAGTGCAAAAGCCAGAGCCAAGAAGACTACTTTTCACCTCATACATAAAGCTTTAACTCACTAGTGCTGACACTTAACCTGAACTAATCACCTTGGATGGATGGTGAAAATATGGATGAGGTGCAAAACTGATGTTCCTTTGAAAACCCTTGCCATTTTCCTTCTCTATTACCCCTAGCATGCTGTACTCATATTTGAACTTGTCTACTTCTCACTGCCTGCCTTTATTTGACCTTTTAATGTCATATGAATGTACTACTTTCCTGTACTAAATGCTCCAGTGCTATGGTTCGTTGGCTGATGGCTGACTACATTTCAGATATAAGTAAAGTGATTCCAATTGATTGATCTATTTGTTTGTGGTATTTGTGATACTGTTAATGTATAGGCTGTCTAACAAGTTCAACTTTAATTAGGATGTTTCTCTTAATCAGGCTAGATTTCTCTTCATGTACTCTTTTCAAGAGTTCATATGTTTATTTAATAAACATAACCCAGTACTTATACATAGTAGACATTTAATTAATGTTTGCTAAATAGGTGAATGGCTTCTTATTTGGATTTTAAAGGATAGCTAGAATTAAACAAGTGAATGGAGAGCAGTGAGAGAGTAAAGTCAGAGAAGTAGGAGTACAGGCATGTATGTGCCATGGGCCCAATGCATGGTACTAGGTAGGTCATCGACAAGTGTATATGGAATGAATGAATGAATGAATAATGGTGTTAGGCACAGAACAAATAGAAAGATAACTATAGGGCCGGCCAAGTGGCGCGGTGGTTAAGCGCTGGCCTAGGAAGCCAGCGGTCCCGGTTTGGTCCCACATATGAGGGCCAGTGATACTGCCCTCAAAAAAAAAAAAAGAAAAAAAAAAAAAGAAAGAAAGATAACTATAAAGTTAAAGAAAGGTAAGTATTACAGTTGTATCCCCTTCAGGGATCTTAGAATCTAGTAAAGGAATTGCATCTGTAAATAATTAAAAATAAATCATTTATTCATTCAATAAGTACTTACTGAGTACCTACTGTATTAATCAGGGATCTCTAGAAAAAGAGAACCAGTAGGATATATCTCTTTTTCTAGAAGGCAGGTAGGTAGATAGATAGATATAGACATAGACATGGATAGATAGGTATAAATACCTATACCTATATCCTGTATATCCATATATAGTGAGAATTATCTCTAAATATCTATCTAGAGAGACATAAGGAATTTGATCACAAGATTGAGGGGCCTGGCAAGGCTGAAATTGTCAGGGCAGGCCAGCAGGCTAGAAACCCAGAGAAGAGTTGCTGCTGCAGCCCAGAGGCAGTCTGAAAGCAGAATTCCCTCTTCCTTGGTGGAATCTCAATCTTTTTCTCTTAAGACTTTCAACTGATTGAACAAGGCCCACCCATACTGTGGAGGGTCAATTGCTTTGCTCAGAGTCTACTAATTTAAATGACAACCTCATCTAAAAAAATACCTTCATAGTGACATCAAGATGGGTGTTTGACCAAATTTATGGTTACCATGGCCTAGCAAAATTGACACATAAAATTATCCATTACACTCACTGAGTGGTGGGTCTTGTTCTGGGCACTGAGCATAAAACAGTGATAAGATCAATGAATATGCCTGTGATTATGGGGTTTGCAACATACAAATATGTATAATTTACATTATACCATATGATAAGTATTATGAAAAAAACCTAAGATATAAAAAGGGAAAAGGGAAGCTACAATGTTAAAGAATGGTGATAGAAGACCTCATTGAGAAGTTCCTATTTGAGTCAAGACCTTATAAAAGTAAGGAAGTGGCCATACAAATATCTGGGAGAGGAGTAGTCCAGGAAAGAGAACAGGGAGTGTAAACTTTAGGCAGGTGGGTGCCTAGGATATCCATGGATTAGCTTTTGATAAGGGTTTTAATATATATAAAATACAATATAAGCAAAAATGTAACAGGCAAAGCTTGCTATTGGATTATTGTAGAAAGAGAGAGTATTTCCAACTGGAGCTTTCTTGGACTAGACACCAGTGTCAAGTACTTAGTAGATATGGAATTAATGTTTTCTGAAATAAATGAATGGTTCCTCAACATAGATGGTGCTATATTTGGGCTGGGTATAGGAAGATAGGTGAAAGAGCACAGGAGAAAGAGCAAGGAGAGTAAGTACAAGGTATTTTTGAGTCATGGACACCAGTCCAGAGTGGCTGAGTCATGAGGTTTGGTGGGTTGGGGATGGGGAATGTGAGGAACACAGGATTAAGAGGAAGGCTGAAGCCAGAATGTGAAAGGCATTGCATCTAGGCCAAGAGCTTGGCCATCATTTTATAACCAGTTCTGAACCACCCACTTTTTTTTTTTTTTGTAAGATTTTATTGGGGAATCGGGGAAGGGGAACAGACAAGTTGCTGTCCTTTTGTTCTTCAGTCTAGTTGTAGAGGACGTCGCTTCACTGGCCCATGTTGGTATTATCATTGCGCTCTTCCCGGGTGAGGCAGTTGCTCATTGGCCATTGGACCACCACTCATGGCGGCTCATGGCAGCTCATGAGAGTGCATGCCAGCTGCCGGCCAGCCCTACTGCAGCCTATGCCATCACCTGTGACTCACAGTAGCCCAGCTCCAGGTTGAGCTGTTGTTCACCATCTTAGTTGTAGAGTGTGCAGTGTCACTGGCCCTCATGTGGGATTTAAACCGGGGCCCTGCTGCTTAGAGCTGACATCCCAAGCCAACTCTTAACCAACATGCCACTTGGCTGTCCTTTGAACCACCCACTTTTTAAAGGACGGAACAGTGAGATTAGGTTGTGATTTAGGAGAGTATTTTTAAAGAACATTCTTTAAACACTTAGAGTATTGGTAGGTATTATGTGAAAACAAAAAAACACCATCAACTTAATTTTCAAACAAATTTGGGAAACGCTATATTAAGTAAAGTTAAACAGGTTTTTTTTTGTTTTTTAAAAGATTTTATTGGGGAATTGGGGGAGGGGAACAGCGTTGGGGAATCAGGGAAGGGGAACAGACAAGTTGCTGTCTTTTTGTTCTTCAGTCTAGTTGTGGAGGACACTGCTTCACTGGCCCATGTTGGTATCGTCATTGTGCTCTTCAGAGATGAGGCAGATCGGTCACCAGCCCCTGGATGGTCATTCACCGAGGCTATCGGCAGCTCACGCTGGCTGCCGGCTACTCACTGTAGCCTATGGCAGCCCACTGGAGCAGGGACTGCAGCCTACACCGTCGCCAGGGCTCGCAGCCCAGCTCCAGGTGGAGCTGTTGTTAGTTGTAGAGGGCAGTGTCACTGGCCCTCATATGTGGGATCTGAACTGGGGCCGCAGGCATCCCAAGCTAACTCTTAACCAATTCGCCACTTGGCTGGCCCAAACGGTTTTTTTTTTACTACAGTAATTCAAGTAATTCTTAATATGCCAATATGCATTGTAAAGCTGATAGAGATAAATATAATGTGCTAGGTTTTCCAAATATTTTTGGCCACAGAAGCGGTTTTTTGATAGGTTTCTAATGGCATGTGTACAATGCACTATTTTAGGAAGATAACATTGGTTATAAGACTTGATTGAAGGTATACATGGTAGGAGAAAGATTGGAAAGTTGATGGAATAGCCATAAGGAGTTAAGAAGGGCCTGAAGAGCTGTGTCTCTGTGACGGTCCCCATGGCAGGCCTGGCATCCAGCAGCCAGTGGGCAATGTCCAGCAGAGTGACCCTTAGACACAGCCTGGTTCCAACGTGGATCATTTCCTTGTCAGCGCAAGGGGTCCTGGGAGAGAGGCAGGGCCCCCATCTGCACCCTGTGGGGATGAGGGCAGCTCCTCCCACAGCCAGGCCCCACAGCACGTTTCCCCTCTGCACTGAAGGTCTGAGGTGGGTACTGTCATTCTGTCCCCATCACCAACATGTCCGACCCCAGCATCTCTGCTGGTTTTCCTGGGGTTGGTCAGGAGTTCAGACTCCTCAAGGGGCCTCTTGCCCAAACCTTGGCCTCCAAAACGTGTCCCTTTGCTTAGGGTAATTAGTGTTACAAAGGGCTCGGGCAGAGCTTTAATGTCCTATTTTGTTGACTTCTAGACCAGGTTTTTATTAGAGTGCAGAGGAGAGCTGGGCAGAATTCCAGGAGCTCCTTTGCATTTGGGAGCATTTGTGATGAGTAAGGGATTTCCTCACCCAAATCTACCTATCAGCCCAAGACCATGGTTCTGTCTTCCATTTTGTCTTCTGGTCATTGTGTTTTCTCCAAAGTGGAATGTGTCCACTAGAGTGCAAGTCAGATGAAACCATTGTAAGGCTCTGGTGTCCACACGTGACCTAGTCATCATCATTCCCATCTGTCCAGGAGCTGCTGGTTGTCACCAGGGAGCCAGGGCTGATCGGGGGAAAGGGAGCTGTGACTCAGACACATTCTAGCGGCGTTTTCCACTGCCCCCAGGTGACCCAAAGCCTGCAGGCTCTTGGTGCAGTTTGCAGAGACCCAAAAGGTGCTGAGCAGGGCATGCATTTCATTTTCCTGGCTGCTGCTGTATCTCATCTGGGGTCTGCCTTGTGAACTCACCCAAAGAAAAAGAGGTCGAAGTGTGGGATGGTTGTTCCACTCCTGCAGTTCCTGGTGGTTAGTTTTTATGGCGCAGTCTGCTTCGACAAGTAAGATAACCTTCAACAGTAGACTCAGTGACCTAATTGGTAAACACAACAGCGGCATTATCTCCAAGGATTTCTGTAAGAATTCTCTAGGAGGGCTGGCCAAAGGGTGAGGTGGTTGACCGCTGGTTTGGGAAGCCAGTGGCCCTGGTTCGGGTCCCACATGTGAGGGCCAGTGACACTGCCCTCAAAAAACAAAAACAAAACAAAACAAAAAAGGAATTCTCTAGGATAATATCTGTAATAAAGGAAGTGTGTAAAACCTTGTAGATGATGATGTCACATTTTTAGAGCTGCATTCTTTGTCGATGGCACACCTCTTCATTCAGTTCTATTACCCTAAACGAGAAACCAAAGAAGACATTTTCTCCCTTGACTCTGTATTTTTAATCTGCCTGTTTTAAAAATGTCCATCTTTGGTAATCGGTCCCAGTTCCTGTGGGGACCCATCTTGACAGTCCCAGTGACTGTGGCCACTGATTGACATCCTGTGTTCCTCTGCTCTTCTAAGAAACAACAACAGAAAGACAGTATAAATTATTGCTCAGCAATAACTGTGATAATGTGAGTTAACATGTCTAATTTTCTGATAGCTTTATTAGGTTTTATATTTTTTATTGTATATTGTGTGTGACTTTATTTGGTATTGTGTTTTGAGGTCTGGCAATGTTTTTGTGTTTTTGATGCTAATAACTGAAGTTTGCAAGAATGCAGGATGCAAAACTCTGAAATGCTGAACTGTCTTTTTAGAGGAAAATAAACCTGATTATGGAGGGGAAAAAAAAGGGGTTGAATGGAGGTTGTAGTGGGATTTTGAAATACAGACTTTTCAGAGGTAAAATCACATGGTTTGTCAATGGATTATACAGTGTTTGGGAAAGGAGGTAAGGGGGTGGTTATGAAAAGAAAAGGGTAGAAAAGTTTAATGTCTTTGAGAATGGGAAGATGGTGATGTCTTCTGAAGTATTATAAAAACACAAAAGTAAATTTAAATTTGAAGAGAAAAAGTATAAAGTTGAAGACTAGTAAGAACCAACTTTGTATAATTTCTAAATATTTGGGCATTTTTCAGATAATTTTGTTATTAATATGATGTGATTGCATTATGACCAGACACTATATTTTGTGTGATTTCAGCTATTTACATTTGTTGAGTTTCATTTTAAGACCCACAATACTGTACAGTCTATCATAGTGAATGTTTCACACAACTAAGAAATAAATATATTCTTCTGTTGTTAGATGGAGGATCCCATAAATATCAGTCTGATAAAGCTGGGATCATAATATTGCTCAGGTCTTCTATATCTTCACTGATCATCTGTTTACATGTTCTATCAGTTATTATAGGAAGGGCATGGAGCTATTCAATAAATTGTGGATTTGCCATTTTCCTTTAGTTCTTTTAGTTTGTTTTATGTATTTTGAAACTGCTTTTGGGTACAATTACATTTATGGTTGTTATTGCATTATGAAATGTCCTTATTTCTGTCTTGTAATATTCTTTGTGCTGAAGTATTTCTGATTTTATAGCCACCCTACCTTTCTTTTCACTAGTGTCTGCATGGTATATCTTTTCCTAACATTTTACTGTTTACCTGTTTATGTCTTTATAGGCAAAGTGGATTCTTATAGACAGAATATAGCTGTGTCTTGCTGCTAAAAGAGAATTTGGGCCAGCCGAGTGGCGCGATGGTAAGGCGCTGGCTTGGGAAGCCAGCGGCCCTGGTTCGGTCCCACATATGAGGGTCAATGACACTGCCCTCAAAAAAAAAAAAAAAAGAGAATCCAATCTAACAATCTTTGCCTTTTATTGGGATGTTTAGACCCTTATATATAATATAATTACTAATATGCTTAGAATTGAATCTACCATTTTGCTAGTTCTCTTCTATTTGCCCCATCTATTCTTGCTTCCCCCTTTCTTTTTTTTCACCTTCTTTTGATTCAATTTTTTTCTCCACTATGGTCTTATTAGTTATATTTCTTTTCATTTTTTTTCAAAAAATATTTCTCTAGGGTTTAAATATATATCTTTAACTTATAATATGCTACACTGAAATTATGTTACATATTTCATATGTAGTATATGAAACTTTTCACAATATACTTTAATTTCCTCTCTCCCATAGTTTTTAGTATTATTTCCATACATTTTACTTCTACATATTATAAATTCTGCAAGACATTGTTTTTGCTTTAGTTGATTAATTACTGTTAAACAATTAAAATAAAAACAATGTGGGCCAGCCAAGTGGCGCATTGGTTAAGAGCTAGTTTTGGGATGCCAGCGACCCTGGTTCGGATCCCACATATGAGGGCCAGTGACACTGCCCTCTACAGCTAACAACAGCTCCACCTGGAGCTGGGCTGCGCAAGCCCCGGCGATGGTGTAGGCTGCAGCCCCTGCTGCAGTAGGCTGCCATAGGCTACAGTGAGTGGCTGGCAGCCAGCGTGAGCGGCTGGCAGCCAGTATGAGCGGCCAATAACCGCGGTGAGGGACCATCCAGAGGCCGGCGACCAATCTGCCTCATCCGGGAAGAGCGCAATGATGATACCAACGTGGGCCAGTGAAGCAACGTCCTCCACAACTAGACTGAAGAACAAAAGGACAGCAATCTGTCTGTTCCACTTCCCCGATTCCCCAATGCTGTTCCCTCCCCCAATTCCCCAATTTAAAAAAATCTTTAAAAAAAAGAACAATGTATCTTTCATATATTGCATCTTTTTCAAAACATTTCTGTTACTTTTAATTTTTCTTTATAAAATCCACATTTCTGACTGGGTATCATAATCCTTTTAATAAAAATATTTTCTTTAAAACTTTTTGAGTACACATCTGCTGACAACTAATTATTTCAGCTTTGGTTTATATGAAAAAGACTTTACTTCCCCTTCATCACTGAAAAATATTTTTTGTGAGTATAAAATTCTGGGTCAGTACTTTTCTGTTTGTTTGCTTGATTTTTGTTTTGTTATTGTTTTTGTTCCTTTTGGTCTTTAATTTTGTAAATCTAAAGTCTTTGGGCTTACACAGTTTCTCACAAAATATCTAGAATTCCTATCATTATTCCTCTGTATGTCTATTCTTTTTGTCAGTGGCTATCAAAATTTTTTCTTTATCTTTGCTTTTCATCAGTTTGACTATGATGTGTCTAGGTGTGTCTTTTTGTATTTATCCAGTTTGAAATTATCTGAGTTTATTGGATCCGCAGTTTCTTGTCTTTGTTACTAAAAAAAATAAATGTTGGCCATTAATTCTAAAGATGTTTAATGATCTGCTTTCTCTTTCTTCTTCTTCTTGGACTTTAGTAATATTTATGTTAGATCATATGCTGTTGTCCACCAGCTTTTGAATACTTTGTTTTGGTTATTTTTTTGTTGTTGTTGTTTTTAATTTTTTTGTGTTTTGTTTTATTTTTTTATTTTTTTAAGGCCAGTGTCACTGGCCCTCACATGCGGGACCTGAACCAGGGCCACCGGCCTCCCAAGCCAGCGCCCAGCCACTGTGCCACTTGGCCGGCCCTTGAATACTTTGTTTTTATCCTCTACTCTCTTTTCTGTCTTTATGTTGAGGCTTTTAAGAATGATGGTGTTCTTCTCATATGATGATATAGTTTGTTTATTTGCTTTATTTCCTGTTTCACATTCCTGTTTGACAAAGGGTTGTAATAAGAAATCATCATATGATTTATTACAACTGAAAATTAGGTCTAAATGCCATAAACATTAAAGAATTTTTTTAGAATATGATGAAGGAGAGAGAAATTGAGTGAGCAAGTATTAAAGAGAATTAGCCAAGTAGGCTTTTCTTTGCTTGTGGGGACTCACAGGCTGGTTGGGCCTTCCTTCAGTATGAACTTGGGATAGCTGACCTGTGAGGTAATCAGCAGGTAGAGCAAGTTGTACACAAATCTCAATCTCAGTAGTTTCTAACACAGATACCTTGAGCTACTGTATGGTGTTCATAGCGTATGCTTGATTGTAACAGCCTCTTGAATGAAGCAGGGAGCCATTTGAAGTTGGTACCTTATAGGGACAATCACCTCAGTTAAGGAAGCAAGATCACATTCCCTAGTTAACTCACAGCTTCTATAATAAACAAGGAAAACAAAATGAAAACCCACGAATGAAACTATTATAACTAGCTTCACCTATATTTGAGACATGATCACAAAACTCATGGAAGAAATCTAAATAATCATTGCAAGAAAAAATATAAGAAATATGTAGAATAGTTCCAGGCTATTCAACCTAGAAATATCAGGGGAAAAAAGGACAGATAAATAAGAATAAACTGTAAAGAGGAAAAAAAATTTCCTCAGATGAACAACTGAGTCAATTTTAGGCAAAATAATAAGAAATAATGTCTAGACGTACAACATATTTTAATTTTGGAAAAATTCCATTTTGGAAAAATTCCTGCAAACATTTAGGCAGAAGAAACAAGGTATTCATGATTTTCCTTTTACAATATTGAATGCTGGGACACAGTCTTTAGATATTGAGGAAAAAATATGATTTAAGAATTTTATACTTAATCTATTTTTCAAATGCATGGCAATAGAAAGAAATTATCAGAAGTGCAATATTAAAAGTATATTAGGGCCGGCTGAGTGGTGCATTGGTTAAGCGCTGGTTTGGGATGCCAGCGGTCCCAGTTCGGGTCCCACATATGAGGGCCAGTGACACTGCCCTAAAAAAAAAAAAAAAAAAAAAAAAATGTATATTAAAGGCAAGTTTGTTTAAAACTTCAAAGAAAAGATAAATCTGTGCTCTGAAACAGAGCTTAGAACAAGATGGACATCTTCCCAATTTGCTTTATTAAGGTAGGCTAACCTGGTAAGAAGAAAAAGTATTGTTTTCTTAGTAGATGCAAAAAAAAAAAATGGTAAAATGCAATGCCTCATCTTTATCTTAAAAATAAATCTTAGTAACTCACAATATGAGAAAACTGGCTTAAAAATACTAAAATTATCAGTCTGAAATAAATAAGAAATGTGATATTGTGTGGTGAAAGACTAGAATAATGTCAAAGTCCAGAATAAAGTAATTAAATCAGTTATTACAAATTATTTTGTATTGGTTTGAAAGCTGTAATAGATGTAATGATATGATAAAAATCAGTGAATGATAAATATTAGAAAGGAGGGGACAGTTATCATTATTTGCAGATCACATAGGAAGCTAAAAAGAATCAACTTAAAGCTATTAAAACAAACAACAGAATGAAATGAGCTATTCTCTTAAAACTTAAATACGTAAGAATTAGTGGATATTCTACAAGCTCATATTTAAAATGTGAAAAAATAAATATAATAGAAACAATTTCTTAATAGTCACAAAATTTGAAAATATTTAAAATAAGGTTATCGTGAAGTGTATATAATATACATAATGAAAATTCATAAACTTTAAGCAACTTAAAAGACTAATGAAAAGCTATTCCATTTTTGATGGATTTAATGATATGAATAATTGTTTATAATATTGCCTTGAAATTGGCAAGACTCGAAGCTTTATATATGCCTCCAAATATTTATAATTCACTTAGGACAAAGATTGGAGGAAAACGTACGAAATGTTAACAGTGGTTATCTATGTATAATAGAGTGCCAGGTGACTTATTGTTTGTGTGATTTTTTTTCCTCAACGTGAATAAAAGATGCAAAAATTCATAATAAATAAAAATTATTATGTTTTAAAAAGATAATGACATTTTCAGCCTTCTGGATGTGAAAAATGTAACAGTTAAAAGAGTGTTTTTCAAAGTGTCTTCTGCAGTCATTTCAGCAGATTTTGCCTGGAATATTTGTTTATAAATTCTAACTCATGGCTCTCATGTCACACCCTTCTAATAATACACTCCCAATGGGAGTCCAGGAACTTATATTCTAACCAGGCACCCCAGGTGATTCTTGTGCATGCTCAGATTCTTGTGCAAGCAGGTTAAAGAGCTTGCTGAGCTTGGGCACAAGGCAGAGCAGAGAACAGAATAAAGTTATAGGACCTCTGGGGTCCTGCTCGTGAACTCATCAGGAGTGAGTTCAGATGCAAAGCTGGAGGTCACCTGGAGGGGGAAGTGAGTCTCAGTGGTTACTAAGTCACTTTTCATACTTGTAGAACAAAAGTCCCAACCAGGTGCTCATGAGCTGAAGAGTTCTCACCCTCTGGTAAGCTCTCATTGGTTTGTAAGAATTTTGTAAATTCCAGCTTCTAGGATGGAAGCATGGCATATCATGTTCACCGATGGAACCTCAGCACCTAGCACAGTGCCTGGAGCATTCTAGATGAACCATCAATATTTGCTTGAGGAATGAATAAATGATAAATTGACCTGCTAGGTATGTGTGAAACTCCACTACTCTAAGCAAGTCACGTAGGAGCCAGGCCTTGGTCACTTACCTCTCCTCCCCCTCCACGCCTCTTTTCCTCATATTCTAACGGTGAACCCAAGGTTTCGGAGAAATAAGAAGTTGCTCAATAGGAAATTCTAGGGATCTCAGATATATGAGAAAATTTGAAGCTTGAGGTCTGCAAGTCAGTGGTTTTGGTTTCTGCACCTCAGAACACTCTTTTAGTTTATGTCCTGGAAAACTGAAGATTAATGAACTCTATATGTCTTAATAGCATACATGATTGTGTATAGAGAAGAAAGTACATATATTAGGGCTCTCCAGAGAAACAGAACCAGTAAGATGTATGAGTATGTATACAGATTCGGATTTATTATGGAGGAATTGGGTTGCCTCACAAGATGAAGGATGCTGAGAAGTCCCACAGTGTGCCATTTACAAGCTGGAGACAAGGAAAGCCCAAGGGGTCATTCATTCTGAGTCTGAAGCCCTGAGAAGTGGGGAGGCTAATGGTATAAGTCCCAGTCTGAATACCTGAGAGGAGGAGATGTCCCAACTGAAGAAGGCAGGCAGGAAGCAAAAGGAGCAAACTCATTCTTCCTCCACCTTTTGTTCTATTCAGGCCTCAGTGGATTGGGCACTGCCCATCCACACTAGAGACTGTGATCTGCTTTACCCAGTGTCCTGATTCAAATGCTAATCTCATCCAGAGACACCCTCACAGACACATCCAGAAATAATGTTTAATCTGGGCACCCCATAGCTAGTCAATTTGACACATAAAATTAACCATCACGGTGCATTTCCTTTGGTAGGAACAAATGCTAAAAATATCTGTTGTAAAGGTGAAACGATACTCTTTGTGAAGTTGATTGTGTTGCCTAGTAACTTGAAAATATTTTGTATTAGTTTCCCATTGCTGCTGGAAGAAATTACTATAAACTCAGTGGCTTAAAACACAGAAATTTATTATCTTACAGCTCTGTAGGTTGAGAATGTGACACAGGTGTCACTGGGCCAAAATCAAGGTGTTGGCAGGACTGCACTCCTTTCTGGAAGCCCTGGAAGACAATCTGTTTTCTTGCCTTTTCCAGCTTCTGGAGAGTGTTCATGTTCCGTAGCCTGTGGCCCTTTCCTCCATCTTCAAAGCCAGCAATACTGCATCTCTCCGGCTATTCTGTATTCACATTTCTGTTTCTGACTCTAAACCCAGTGGAAACAGGGTCTCCTATTTTAAATACCCATATGATTAGATTGGACCCACCCCATAATCTATGATAATTTCACCATCTGGAGGTCTTAAACTTTAATCACATCTGTAAAGTCCCCTTTGCCAGGCAAGGTAACAACATATTTACAGGTTCCAGGGATGAGGATGTGGACACATTTGGGAGTCATTATTCCACCTACCACAAACCCCATAGGACATCTACATTTTAGAAATGTTTTGGGATATGGGTGAGTGCCGAAATGCTTCTTTTTTTCATAACAGAGTGCCTTTGTCCTGCAACTAAATCAGACAAATGTTAGTACTGCAAATGCCAGGGGTTGCACAGAATTTACTGCTTTGAGAGGAAAAGGACTGAAGGCTTTATTTATAAACATGATGCTTCATTTGGCCTAAAAATGTTGAACTGAGATTCTGTTCTTGCTGTGAGGCTTTGACAGAGAAATAACTGTTTTAATGTAAACCAGTGTGCTGCTTACTTCAGATACAGACTCTGCTATCTCATTCTCCACTAGGATTATGGCAGTTGAGTTTGATGGTATTTGAAGTTTATGGACATTTGGACAGTGGGGCATTGGAATCTTGAGCTTTTAGAGTTAGACAGTATCTATCCTTGGAAAGAAATCACTCCGACTAGATTTGTTTTTTTAAAAAAACAGCAGCAACATAAGATCTCTGACTGCAATATTATTGACATATATTAATGATGATCCTAAGATAAAGCAAATACATAAGCCTCTGAGAAAGATGGCCAGAATTTTATTAAGACACAGAAAGGGGTTCAGTTGGTATATTTACACCCTCTGTATGTCAGTTATTTGCAGAGGAACATTAAAAATCTGAGGAGAATGTGACCTATATTTGTCCGACACTATAAATAATAAAGTCCTTTTGCCAAAAGTTAAAACTGTTTGTAGCCTGTGGAGAATTTCATAGTAACTATTTTTATCCTGTCATTTCTGTGTATCTTATGTAAACATCACTCAGAGAGGATTATCTGCAAAGCAGGAATTAGCATTAAAAATAAGATGTACTCATCAAGCTTTCAACAGAGATACCATTTTCCAAATTGACATGCTGTCAGGGGCCTTCATGACTGCAACGATATCGTAATGAGGAAAAAGGAGCATGTGCCGAAGTGATCCAAGTGTTCTTGCTTTCTACACAAATCTCTCTTGACAAGTAGAATGAATGCCCATGAGCACTCCAAGGATCTGTATGTGTGTGTGTCATGTGTCTCTTTCTGCCAGTGAACAGCCAATTTAACTGTAAGTCACTGAGAGTGTGCTTTTATATTCCTGAATATTTAGGCAGAGGAACCAGCTGTTGATGTGGTTATCCGCTCGTGCTCCTAATTAGTATAGAGCCAGCAACTTAGTTCTGGGAACAGAATAACCTTGAGTTGAGAGGTCCCAGATGTGTTTGCTGCCTACTGACATCCTGTGGTTTCCTGGATCTCCGCTTCCTAAATTTGGGGGTGAAAGGCCATATATTGTGGTGATTAAGAGTGAGGTCCCAGGTCAAAAGGCCTAGTTTGAAATCTTGACTGTGCCACCTTCCAGTTGTGTGATGTTCGGAAAGTCACGTAATCTTAAACGACCTCAGTTTTTTCATCGGTAAAAGTGATACCTATCTTGTAGGACTACTGAGAAAATTAAACCATTTGAAGTATGTGGAGTGCTTAGAACAATGCCTGATACAAATTGAGCACTAATGAGTATTTCCATATTACTATTCTTGTTCGAGGTCATTTTGCAGCTGAAACATTTTTATAAAGGGTTGTGAAAATAACTTTCTAATGAACTGAATTCTTTCTAGAAATACTTTTAGGAGAGTTGGGTATTTGAAAGAAAGATTGGGAATGGCTTCAAGAGTGAAAAAACACCTCACTCTTGGGATACTAATATCTCTCCTTCTTTCAGAGGGTGAAACCACACCTGTATCTCCACAATATTTGATCAGTTGGCTACATAGTCAGAGGAATATGCCTTATCCCCACCTATTTTAGTTATACAAGCGATACAGGCCTGGGACTAGGGTGAGGCACTAGAAACACACACACACACACACACACACACACACACACACACACACAATTTTTAAATATTATTTGAGAATAAAAATTAATGCAAAAAATTTAACAATGAACACAATATCAAAATTTAATATAAAGACAGGATCAACATTATTGATTTTCCTTTTGCCTTTAATCTTCCAATATAGCTTGTCATGGCAGTGGGTAATACACTAAAACCATCTATATAAAAATCCAAATTATTTAGAAATATGTGTAACAAAATTGCTGAACATTAATGAGTGATGATGTGGTAAGTACCATGATAAACATTTTAAGTGAAATGATTCAGTTAATACAAATACTCCCAATTACCCATTGTTAAACTGAAATGAAGTGACTTGTGCCAAGCTAGTGATGGATGGAGTTGAAATTAAAACCCGGGTAATCTGACCATAGATGTGTATTCCCATCATCAGTATCCTTACAGTGTGATTCAGGGACTACTCCAACCTAATTACTTGTAGGCATTTGCTAGAGATGCATACATACTTCTAGATACAATCACAGATCTACTGACTCTATCAGTCATGATAAGGCTTGGGTATCTGCATTTAACAAGCTCCCTCTTCCCTTCACTCCAATTCACCTTTCTCTCCCCACGATTCTTCCTGGACTTAAATCACTGTTAAGAGTTTGTATATCCTCTCAACCTTTATCTGTGTACAATAGTTTACTATTTGTGTGTTCTTACTTCAGGGGAGAAGGTCTATGAATATAATGCTTCATGTTTATTTTTGACTCAAAGGGAAATCAGTGTTAACACCATGCTTTAGTGAACTTGTTTTACAATTATGCCATTTGTATAACTTTCTTATGGAAGCACTGATTTTGGGCCAGTTAAATGTATTTTTCCCCTTTTCTCAGGGTAGTACTATGACCATTTATAATTAACATAATTATTGATATGATTGGATTTAAATCTACCATCTTTGTATTGTTTTCTATAGGTAACTATAGAAAACAGTTTTTATCTTTTATAGTCTTTGTTCTTTTTTTCCCTACTTTCTTTTGGGTTAATTAAATGTTTTATTATTCCATTTTATCTCTACTATTGACTTATTGGCTACATATTTTTTAAATGGTTGTTCCTAAGATTTACAATATACATCTTTAACTTACCATGGCCTTCTTTCAAATAATATTATATCACTACACATATATTTAAAAACCTTCATCTCCCTGTCTTTTGTTATTGTCATACATTTTACTTCTACATATATTATGCAGTCCATACTACGTTATTATTAAGTTTATTTTACACAGTGAATTATCTTTCAAAGAGCTTTTTAAAATGCAAACAAGTATTTTCTGTATTTACTCACATATTACCATTTCTGATGCTCTTCATTCTGTGTGTAGATTCAAATTTCCATCTATATTATTTCTTTCTGCTTGAAGAAATTCTAGTGATAAATTCTTAAAACTCAGGTCTGGAAAAGTTTTTAATTAACCTTTATTTTTGATATATATATTTTGCTGGGTGTAGAATAATTGTTTGAACGTGTTTTTATTTCACTACTTTAAAGATATCACTTCATTGTCTTCTTGCTTGCATAGTTTCTCAAAGGAAGTCTGCTGTAATCATTACCTCAGTCCTTTATATATAATATCTTTTTTACTGAATGTTTTTAAGAATTTCTCTTTATTACTGGTTTTTAGCCATTTTAATATGATGTAAATTGAACTGATTTTCTTCATGTCTATTTTTCTTGGGGTGTATTGAGCTTCTGGGATCTGTGAGTTTATAGTTTTTATTATATTTGGAAAACCTTTGCCATTATTTTTTCAAGCATTTCTCCTCCCCTTGTTTTGCATGCTTTTATCACTTGATATTATCCCAGTCCCTTATGTTTCTTCATATTTTAGTCTTTTTACTTTTATTTTAAATATTTTTCTTTGCTATATCTTCAAGTTCACTAATATAGTTTTTTTTTCCTCTTTGGCTTATCTAATATGTTGTCAATCCCATCCAGTGAACTTTTCATGATAGAGATTGTTTGATTTTGTTCTTTTTTGCATATTCCATTTCTCTTCTCATCATGCTTATGTTTCCCCCACCCCATCTTCTTGAACATATTAAGCATATTTATGGTAGCTGCTTTAATATCCTTGTCTACTAATTTGTCATCTTTTTATTTCTGGATCTATTTCTACTGATTAATTTTTCTCCTAAAAATGGATTATAAACTTATTTGCATTTCTGACTGGAGGCCAACATTATGAATTTTATGTACTTGGGTGCTGAATTTTGTCTTATGCTTTAAATATTATTTGACTTTATACTGTGTTGCAGTTAAACTAATTGGAATCAGTTTTTCTTTCTTTTTTTTTTTTTTTTTTTTTTTTTTTTGAGGGCAGTGTCACTGGCCCTCATAAGTGGGACCCGAACCAGGGCCGCTGGCCTCCCAAGCCAGCGCCCAACCGCCGCACCACTCGGCCGGCCCTGGAATCAATTAGTTTTGAGGCTTGCTTGTATGTTTCATGAAGGCAAACCTAAAGTCAGCCTTTAGCCTTAGAGTAATTTAGTCCCCCTTCTAAGGCAATGCCATACTGAGGACTCTACCTAATTCCCATGTAATTAGAGGTCTTTTCACTCAGTCTGGTTGTAACATAACTATTCTTAGTCCTGTGGGAGCTTTAGGAATAATTCACCTTCTTTCCCTGGCCTTGGATAGTTTCCTCTCACACACAGGCACATCAGTAATCAGCCAAAAATTCAAGGACTCTCGTTCTTCAGGTCTCTGGGGGTCTTTGTCTGTGCAACTTCCTCCTCTACTGTACTCTACCCCACAAATTTCAGTTGCTTTCATCTTTTCAAATTCCAAACTCTGTCTCCTTAACTCAGACTTAAATTCCAAGCCCTCGCTCCTTAATTCAGAATGAACCTCTGGTTCTATTTGGGTTTCCTTTTTCTGCACTGTAGTTTGGAAACTCTCCAGGAAGTAATCTGGGGCAATTATAGAGCTAGCTTTGTTTTACTTCTCTCAGGGATCACTGGCCTGTGTTGCCAGTTGTCAAATATTTGGGCACCATTGTTTCACATTTTCCCTCCAGATTTATTGTTGTTTAAGGTAGAAAGATAAATCTAGTCTACATTACTTCATCACAACTGGTAGTCCCCTGAACAGTAGCACTCTTTAAGAGGTAAGGCTATTTTATGTATTATTTAGTCTTCTTCACCACAATCCTTCCATTATTGCAGATTAGAAAATAGGCTCAGCCAGAGAAATCAAATAATGCTGAAGAATGGTGTAACGTAGAGGTTAGGAGCATGGCTAAAGAGCTAGCACCATGGGTTCAAACATTCTATTTTGAAGAAAAATTCTCTTCTTCACTAATTAGCCATTTGACCACTCTGTATTTGTTTCAACATTAATCATAATCATAATAATATATGATTATGGATGATACATAATAATATAATAATATCATCCAATTCATAGCGCTATTATGTAGACTGCATGACTTGATACATGTTAGATGCTCAGAACAGTGCCTGGCAAATACTAAAGTCTCAGTAAATATTAGTTATTGTTATTTCCAAAGTCACATGTCCTGTGGTGCGGCAGAATCTAAAATGGGGTCTCTGTAGCCTTTCAATTGATGTGCTTTACACTATTTCAGGCTACTTCTGAAGAGTGAAGTTTATGCACATGCTGTTCTCAAGACTTAGCTGAATGAATCTGATAAAAAATAAATAAAGTCTTAATAGTCTCTCCTTAACATATATGCATTGAATGTATATTGTTTTAGGTTCCTAAATAGTCAAACAATAGAATTAACTGTTTATGATGTAAAGTTACTCTCCAGTGATACAAATCAATTTAGGGGCAGTGACTTAGGTCTGTGAATACAAAAATTGAAGTTAAAGGGTCACAGATGTCTCTACGCCCTACAAGAGGCCAATACTTTGGTAACTTGGCAAGCAAATGATGCACACATCTTTGATACATCATTTTTTTCTCCGCTTTTTAACTTCAGGCCAGTCTTTTGCCATATACCCACACTGTACCAATTCAACTCAAATTCAACTCAGAGCCCATGCAAATATTTGGGATGGCACCCTGTCTGAATCACAATGCCCATCGGGGCTGGACTGTTTTCTGTAATTTCCTTTCAGTTTCAAAAATCTATAAAGGACTATTTCAATGAAAGATTGATATTTTTCAGACATGTTTCTATCTAGATGCTGAGAACATAGTGAAAAAGATGTTGGATCTTTTTTCTTTATGCAAAGGGAGAGACACAAAGAGAGATGGAGAGAGAAAGGGAGAGAGAATAAAAATAAGTGATCAAATAAAAGCTTCCATTATATATAAATGTTTATGAGAAACAAAATATTCAGGGTACCTCAAAATGATTTTACCTTAAATGTATTTGATAAGACTAAGACGGTCTGGTAAACTCAGTGTTGGAACCTCCTATAAAACACCCCCAGTGTCCTAATGAGGGTAAGTAGTGAGAGAATTGCAGCTTATCTTACATGGTTAAGCTCTTAAAATGACTATCTGTTCTTTTCTTACCAACCCAGCCTTGTTTCCTCAGTATTCATTTCAGTTGATGTGGCTTTCCTATCAAAAAGATGTCTTTTAAGGGCAATGTGTTTTTCTTATACTCTGGGGTCACGTCAGGCCTTCAAGGGTTTAGTGGGTTTAATTTTTTTTATTTAATTTCTTCATTTCTTTTGTGTCTCTGTCATTTCCCTTTATGATTCCATCTGAATGGAATTTCTTCTCTTTAATTATCAGTCACTGGTATTCTTCACAGCTCGCTTCCCAAGCGATGAGGAGCAGCTGGTGCTTCCATGAGGTAGGGAGGCGCTGAGATGGCCTCTCCCCTATGCTGAGAAGTCCTGTTAGGAATGTACCATGTTTAAATGTAAGTTCCTTTGTTTGTTTATCTGCAATTGCATGACTGACCCGAGCTAAGTGAAACCTGATGAAAGAGAAGGGAGGCTCTCATCACCATCCACTTTTTGTTTGTTTGTTTTCTTGGCCCACTGAGGACATTTTCCCAAGTTTCTGGCATTTCATTTAAAAATTGATTTGGAACAATATTTTTTGGTTGCATATTTAAAAACAAAGGCATTATCAGGCCTTTTGGGTTTTTGCAAACAAGGCTATACAAAATGGTTAACTTTGTGATATAAGAACAAAAGTTCTGTGTTTTTATAACTATTTTCCTTTGAGAACAATAAGAGCGATGGTATTTTAAACAATCAAAGTGGCAATCTTGCATGAAAAGTGCATTTCAGAAGCATTGGTGGACAATGAAGGGTCTTCTATTGGAACGTGGTACATTATTAACCATGTAGCCTTGATACACAAATAAATTCTCATTTGATTGTTTGAATTCACTGGGGACCCAGTCTGAAGTGAAGTAAATCTCCATACACCAATCACTGCTGACACCGATGGAGGTGGCCAAGCAAATTGAAGCAAAATGTTAAATTGTATAACATTACTTCCATCACTCCTGAGAGCATGACATACCTCATGTAGTCAGCACCCCATTTTCAGGGGTGTGCGTCTCCACACATTTGAAGTAGAAGGTATTATGTTATAAATGTCATTATATAGGCCCATGAAGGATTGCTTAAAACCTGGAACATTCTAGAGGAAGGGTTTACTGTATTCCACAGTCTTTCTTACAGAGCATATTTTAGTTTTATAGGTAGGTATAAAGACAGAGGAAGTTTGAGTAAATAGTCTCAGGAAATAAAAGACCTTGCTAGAGCAGGTTTTAATTGGGGAAAGCAAGTTACTATGTTGAATGTATATTTATTTCCCTATTGATGTCTTACATTGATTCAGGAGAGTAGTGGGATGCAGCCTTCCATGGCCAGCAGGCTCAACTTTATGTAGTTTTTTTTATAACCACGATTCTCTACATTGTTTGGGCATTAGAATACCTGTGGAACTTAAAAAAATATACAGACATCTGAGCCCTACCCAAGACTTAACCGGAAACAAATTTGTGGAGGTAAGACCTAGGGGTCTGATTTTTTTTTTTTTTTAAGCTACACAAGTGATCCGGTAAGCATCTGGGATTGAGAATCACAGTGCACTCAACATAAATTTTCAGGTTTTATTTTGGATAGCTTTACATTTCTACCCACACATTATATAATTATCAGAATAGTTCTATTAATAGTCAATTTAAAAGATTCTGGAATATCCAGGTAGATTTTTTTTTAAATAGAAATGTCTTATAAATCTGGTTTGAGAATGACATGTTATTCACTGAGAACATCTCGTCTTCTTTTTCTCTTTTCAGTCATTTACTCTAAAATAAACAACAATCACGACCACCTTTCTTTATTGAGAGGCTGCTCTGTCAAACACCATGGTGGCTGTTTCATTTAATATCTCATTTAATCTTCACATTTATCCTATGAAGAAACTCTAATCATACCCACCACAAAGATGAGACAAGTTGGACAAAGACATATGGTGAAAATCAGAATTTAAATCAATGCCCATCTGATTTCCAAACTTGTCCTTTTTTATACCAACTACCCTCTCTCCTTTCTTTACACCATTCCTACCCTTTTCCTCTCAGCTTCTGTGCCCTTTAATTTTTTTCTTGTTTTCTTTATCTTTCCATGCCATAACATGTCTGCCTGGAAAAATGGGAAAGGAGGGTACATATTGTCTCACAAGAGTGCTTGGTAATAATGATTGCCTCAATCTTCTTGTAAATATTTCCATTTGGAGAAGTTCTCATAGTCACTGATTTGACAAACCTTGGTTTGGTATCCGTTGACTAATGGAAATATTTATATTTTTTGACTTCTTCATTTTAAAGAATGTTCTGGGACTTGCGCAAGCGAATATAAAAACCTGCTGTCTCTCTTTCCATTTCCAGACCCAGACATGACCCCAGTACATTGAAGCATCTGCTTTTAATTTCGCATCTTTCCTATCTTAAGGGCCATCTTTTGGAACAAGGGTTTAAAGTAACTCAACAAGCAGCTAATGTGAGACATAGGCAATGAGGGCAGTGGCTTTGGCTAAAAAGTGGCAGACCTTACAGAGCTGTCTGTGTTATCTGGGCTCTGGTTGAGTCATCTGTATTGATGGACTTTTATCTGCCCTGGACTTGCCATGGGGCCCCGTGCATCTAGCTGCTTGTCCACCTGTGCTTCTCAAATACTGCCAAAGAAATAGAACACTACTTGTCACTTTCTCCTCTAATCCACTTGCTTTTCTTTCTAGGTGGGGGCATGAGGGAAAGGGGCTAGGGCTAAAAACTACTATTCAACATAAGAAGAGGATTTAAAAATTACTGTTAGTTAGGCCGGCCGAGTGGCTCAGTTGGGTAAGAGCTCGCTCAAGAGTGCGAGCTGAGCTCTGAGCAACAGCGGCTCGAGGCCAGCCTGAGCTGAGTTGCCGTTGAGCTGCCAATAGGTGGCAGGATGGCTCAGCTAAAAAAAAAAAAAAAAAAAAAAAAAATTACTGTTAGTTATGGAGAAGACCTTTAACTCTTCCTATGGGGCCGAGGTGAGCATGTACTTGAGAAGTCAGACTCCATGTGATAGTTTATAATATTTGGCTATAAATTGTAGAAGGGACTCATTCTGGATTCAGGGAACACAGAGATGAACAATCTCTTTTAATCAATTTCAGAACTGAAGAAATTGACCAAATTGGCAAGGATGGAATTCTGCCTGGCAAAGTACATTGCATACAGTTGATGCTCAATACATATTTGCTAACTGGGTGTGCAACCAAAGAAGACTAGAAGGAGATGTTAGAATTGAGAACTGGAAGCCAAAGTGCAGTGATTGTGGAGTCAGAAATGTCATTTCTGCCCATAAGACCACATATGGGCAAGCGACACAGCATCCCTGAGTTTTGCTGCTGCTTCAGTAAAATAAGGTTATAACATATACCCCCACAGATTGTTGTGAGGATTAAATGCAATGCTCTATGTGAAAGTACTTTGTAAATTACAGCGTATGAATAATCAAGAAAATGGGCGGCCATCACAGGTATATAGTGTGGATTTAGTTAAAGGTTTTGTAGAGAGTCATGAGAGAGACATTGATAGGGTAACATTACATAGACCACATATGTCTGGACCCAAAAACTATTGCTGTTGTTGAAGACAAAAACTTTGGTTTAACATAGATAATTGAGTCAGGCTAAGGATCGTATCTTGTGAGTCTTTATAGTTCCAGCTCCGCAGGGTCTGCCCTAGAGTAGGTGTTCAGTGCATATTTGAAGGGACAGGTGGATGAATGAACATATGGGGGTGTGGCTACATAGCTCTGGATTCGTTTTTCAGTTTAGAAATGGAAAAGCAGTTTTTGATATTTTCTTTCACTCCACCCAACCCAGTTTTAAGAGAAAACCAACATAATAACATTTACTAAATATTTTGGTGAAACATGCAGTGTTTTATCTCATTTTCTAGAAAGACAGATGATGGCATGAAATACTCTGAGAGAACAAGGTTTGTTCTGTGTGATTGGAAGCCACATTTTCTGAATTAGTGTTAGAAACAGCCGATGAGACTGAGCCAACTGTTAAATGATTGTTAAAGCAGAAAAGAGGTATAAAAACTGTGCCATCAGCCTGTTTTCTCAATGCCATAGGGTGAACACTTATGGACCTGCTGGCAATGGCATCCAATATTCTTATTAGGCGTTGTGGTGGGAAGGAGGAACTGATCTTTGTTAGGGAGACAGCTTCATTTGAGATATGATAAAAAAATACAGTGTATGCCCCCCCCAAAAAAATACAGCATATGTTTAAATTTTTTTAAAAAATTACTACAGTAAGAGACACATTGTCATTAATCCCCCTTAAAATAGTCCCCCTTGATTTGAATGCACTTATCCCATTGTTCTTGCCTCTTTCTGAAGCAGTTTTAGAATTTCTCTTTCACAAGTGTCTTTAGTTGTGCTGTTGTGGCTGCCTCAATGTCACTTCCATGGTCATTTTTACTTTGGGGAAGAGCCAGAAGTGACATGGTACCAGATCCAGTGAATAAGGTGGATGAGGACACACCATAATGTTTTTTATTTAACAGAAATTGCCATACCAGAAATGATGTGTGACATGGAACATTGTCATGATGTAGGAGGAGGTAAAGACACTCACGAAAGAGGAACTTCAGAACTGCTTCAGAAAGCGGCAAGAGTGATGGGATAAGTGTGTTTGAAGCGAGGGGGAGTATTTTGAGGGGGATTATAGCAATGCGTCTTTTACTGTACCGTAATAAAAAATTTTTAATTTAAATGTTCACCGTATCTTTTGATTACACCTTGTACAGAATTAAGAGCAATTATGAATGAGACATTTACACTAACTTCCAAGACTTATATGAACCTATCAGAATTTCAAAAGCAACAGGAATATCTCACAATTTGTGTGTTCATTTTGTGCTTTCATGGCCTTACATTTTGCCCATTAACATTTTGCATAAGGAAGAATTGTGTGTGTTTGTAGATAGGTATCCAAACTATTGATGAATTCACCTGAGTATCTCTTTGGTTGCACAAACTTGTTTTGATAGTTTGAAATTCCCCATAAGCAAGCAAGACACAAAAATTGACCCCTGCAGGCTAACAAGAGAGACATGAAACTCTATGAAAACAATCCAGTTCCTATTATTGCTCCCTTGGGGAAAATTTCTTGGGATATGCAAATGAATTAAGTTTAAGCCTACTCAAGAGAAATAGGAATAGCCTTAGACAAAGAAGCACAATTATTGGACTTATCTATGTCCATGGGGCAACACACATGAAGAAGGGTGCTCCCTGATGACTGGACAGCCAGTCAGTCTCCAGTCATAAAATCATAATTATAGTGCCTCATGTGTAAAGGAGAGAGAAACCTGGGATTGTGGGCAGTAGAGGATTGCTGCAAGGCACATAGATATTACTTGTAGCCAACATTGGTGTGTCTGAGCTTAACAGGTAAAAACCCATTCCCTTCCCTTTCCCAATTTAAAGACGTTAAAGAATCCACAGGGCATTGTGAGCAAATAAGTGGCCCGATGGTATTATTGGGTGAAGTGTGGGTGTAGAGAACCTCTCCACTATTTATCAAGACATATTTATCGACTAGACACTATGTGTACAGTAGTATTCTAGATGTTTGGGTTACAGTGTTGAACACAGCAACATCACTGCCTGTATGATGCTTATATCCTGAAGGAGAACACTAATGGTGATCAACCAACCAGATAAACATTTATTATAATGCCAGATAGAGATAAGTATGGTGAAGAAGTATAAAGTAGGATTAAAAAATAAAGACAAACTATCACAGACTACAGTGGCTATTTTAGAGGAAGTGATTAAGGGAGTCTTCTCTGAGAAGTTGACATTGGAGGAGAAAGCTGAATGAAATGAGATAGCAAGCCATATGATGGTATGGAGGAGAGTGTTATAAGAAGGTGGAGCAGCAAGTGCAGAAGACTTGAGGTGGGCTCAAGCTTAGGTTCTTAGACAAGAAGAAAGGAAATCAGTGTGCTTTATGTAGAAAGACCACAAGGAAGAGAAAGACTGGAGAGATGGGCAGCAAGAAACCCAGGGACCCCCATGTAAATCATGGTTAGACTTCAGATATTATTCTAAATGAGAAGCTATCAAAGGGTTTTGAGCAGGTGAGCAATCTGATTGCTTTGTATTTGAAATTCATCTTTCTGCTGCCATGTAAAGATTATACTTCTTGGGTCAGTCACTACGTGGAAGCAAGACCAATTATCTGTCCCCTTTCATGATTTCTACCAAGGATATGAGCTCCTCAAGGGCAGAGAAACCATCTCTACATATTATTGTTCCCAATGCTTTGCCTTATCCTGCCAAAGCACTTCATATGCACTTGATAGACACTGAACTTATTTTGGAAGGTTGGGTGAAGGCAAATTTCTAATGTAGACTAGGGCAAAAATACCTCAGCCTCCCATGACTTAGGACCCTTCTTACTGACGGATCCATGAAGAGTGAATTTGATTCCTTCTGTTTTCTAGAAGGAATCCTAAGTGATTCCCTGGACCATGGGAAGATAATTATAATAATAGCCATACAGTACATGCAGTGATATATTGTGGGAGCTGTGAAAGCATCACATGAAATGGGGACAAGAAGAGGCTTGAGACATACAGAAAGTTTGGCTTGACACTGGAGACCAAGATGAGATGGGGCAGCTGGTTAATTTGTTGTCATGATGTGAAAGGTACTTTGCAGATTTAAACTATGGAATCATTAACATTTTTTCTTGCACCCCGTCAGTGTAAGATGTATTTGATTAGGTCAATGAGTGTTGGATAAGAGATGGATTTTTCTTTGATGGGCCCCTCTGGGACTTGTTTTGACCTGTATCCATAAACTCATCCTTTTCTAGCTAAATAAAAGAAACAAACCTGTGCAAGCCTCCTCATAATTTTGACTTGTGGGTGTCAGGCCAGTCTGTGAGCTGCCGCCCTTATTATAAACACCATGTCCAGAGGAGGTGAATGTTCTTCATTTTTACAGTCATGATGTAGTCATGCTTTGAGATCATCTGAGAAGTGCTGTAGAAGCACGAAGTATTATTACTATTATTATGGCAGTAATGACTATGATTATAATGCAGTTAAGGGGAGCTGAGGAGGAATGGCAGTGAAGGGTGAGTAAGTTTTACCCCCATATATCAGTAAGATTTGCAGTATCAACACCTGTGTGTATTCGTATGCATGTGTGTTTGGAGCTCACAAGGAGGCAGATGTGGGTATTGAGATACCATTACTGGATGCTATGTACTCAAATCCATTTTAATGAAACTGTGTTCAGAAAACATTGTTTGTGTTCCATTCTACTTAAAACATAGAACATGGATTTGCTTTGTTTCAGTAATAATATGTTGGTGTAAAATATGATTTCCCTGCATATCACCTGGGATGTGATGGTGACCAGAAGCTCTGCAACAGGAAGCTGTGATATAAAGTGCTTGTTTCACTATTAGTCTAACTGCTCTGGAGAACAAGATGTGACAGAAGGTCTATAGTTTGGCATTTTCATCATGTACTATGTTTTTGCCATTTTCTTCCTTTATCTCCATTTTTGGAGTCCGTGCTTTTGAAAAACTAATACTAATTCAACAAGTATTTGTGGAATATCATTAAATGCTATGCTTGGTGTTAGTTTGCAGGTTGATGGGATGAATATGATTCATTCTCTGCCTTAAAGGATTTGTAGGTCAGCGAGGGATTCAGACAAGAATATCAATAGGTCTGATGTATTAAATTCAAGCTCTCCCATTGCCTGAATACCATGATCAAATTTATACCTTGGGTGTCTGCCTTTGGAGTCAGTGATAGAATGGGTTTAAGTGGATTGAACTAGAAGAAGGAAGAGCCTGATCAAGGCCATTGCACATGTATGGATAAGAGATAAATGCCTAACTGTTAAGTTCTTTGAATGATTTTTCATCTCTGAAATTCAACTACACTTGTCATTATTTATCATGAGACCAAGTGGAGGGAAGGACTGGTGTGTAGGTTTCAAAAAATTTGTGTGGTTGGAATATTCAGTTCCCTAGTGGTGTGTTCTGGCTGTGTGTGGAAAAGGACAGTGATCATTTTGCAGGGGTGAGAAATACCTGGACATCTCCTTTGAGTTTGAGAGATTCTGTGCAATTGAGGATTGACTTACTCAGAAATGATGTGAGACATTCTTATAGAGGGCTAGAGTTGCATGTGACATTCTGGGCATGATTCTAAATGTTGCCTAACAGAGTGTGGAAAAAGATAATGATCAAAATTATTCCTTTTTTTCTACCAGATTTGAATGCCAAGGGAAATTTTGAAGAGCTTCTTTTGGGATTTGAGAAATAATCTAGTGGGGAAAGAGAGGGAGAGAGATGGAGGAGGTAGGGTGGGAGAGAAAGAGAGAGAGAGAGAGAGACAGACAGACAGACAGACAGACACTACATCTGCGTTGCCTGGGATAAATACAGTACATTGCTGGTTGCTCATAGGATTCAACAAGTATACAAAATCAGGGCTATACAAGTTGAGCTCTATAAATTTTTCCCCTGTCCTGAGGAGGCTACAAATCCCATGACTTTTAACACTATAGAGTAAAGGAGCTCATTGTTTTGAATTTATAATTTTGAAAGGCTGAATATGCCTTTGTGTCACCATTAGGAAGAGTATTATATAATCCCTATGAATTAATGATGCAGAGTACTTTTACAAAGGTCATGTTTTACCCATTTAGGGATCTAACAGCTTTGGAGGACTTCTGGAACTTTTCTTGTATGCAAATATCTGCTGTTAATTACAAAAGAGGCTTAATTGAAGTCTGCTTGACTTCACACCAGACCTGAGTTATATAGTATGACCAGCTATTTTCCAGTCCTTCTGAGAATGTGGGAAATAGGAATGACTTTAAATATAAGGTCATTTACCAGGAAAGGTAAAGCCAGGAAGCCTCTTCCTTGGTACAAATAATTTAACAAACAAACAGTAGAAGACCAATATCAAATCATCAAGAAAAAATCTTGATGGCCATTGTGGTGAGACCTGAAAAAGCCAACCTTAGTTTTGCCAAACTTTTCATTTCCTAAGAGTTTTGATAACATAAGAGTCTGCCACCTTTTAGGTATCCTTACAAGTATGGCTAAAGGCCTGGAGAAGCTCTTTAAGTTCTGTATTAAGCTAATATTACTTTTTAAAATCAGTTTTTTATTTTTCAATTACAATATACTGTATGCAGTATTATATTAGTTTCAGGTGTACAACCTAGTGATCAGACATTTATATAACTTATGAGGCAATCATCCAATAAATCTAGTATCCATCTGACACCATACATAGTTACTGCAATATTATTGACTATATTCCTTATGCTATATTTTATATCCCCATGACTATTTTGTAATTACCAATTTGTACTTCTTAATCTCTTCCCTTTTTTCACCCATCCCTCTCAACTCCCCTCCCATCTGGAAATCTTCAAAATGTTTTCTGTATCTTTGAGTTTATTTCTGTTCTGTTTGTTCATTTATTTTGTTCTTTGGATTCTACATATAACTGAAATCATATGGTAGTTGTCTTGCTTGGTCTGACTTACTCCACTCTGCATAATATCCTCTAGGTCAATCCATGTTATTACAGATAGCAAGACTGCATTCTTTATGATAGCTGAATAATATTCCATTGCATATATGTACCACCTCTTCTTTATCCATTCATCCATTGATGGACACTCAGGCTGCATCCACATCTTGGTCATTGTAAATGATGCTGTAATTAATATGTGGATGTACATGTCCCGTCTCAGGAGTGTTTTGGGTTTCTTTGGCTCAATACCCAGAAGTAGGGTTACCGGGTCCCTCTTTGTCTCTTGTTGTAGCCTTTATTTTAAAGTCTCTTTTTTTTTAATGATATATAATAAGTATTGTTACCCCAGCCTTTTGTTTGTTTGTTTTCATTTTCGTGAAATATCTTTTCCCCATGCCTTTCCATCTGATGTCTCTTATAGGCAGCATAGGTAAGGATCTTTTCTTATCCATTCAGCCACTCTAGGTCTTTTGATTGGAACATTTAATCCATTTATATTGAAAGTTATTGTTGATAGGTATGTAGTTATTGTTATTTTATTATTCATATTTTTTATCTTTTTTTCTCGTCTTAAAGCAGTCCCTTTAACATTACTTATAATACTAGTTTGGTGGTGATGAACTCCTTTAGCTTTTTCTTGTCTGGGACGCTCTCTATCTGTCATGATAGCTTTGCTGGGCAAAGTAATCTTGATTGTAGGTCCTTGCTTTTCATCACTTTGAATATTTTGTGTCAGTCCCTTCTGGCCTATAAAGTTTCTGCTGAGAAATCAGCGGAAAGTATTATGGGACCTTCCTTTTAGGTAACTAACTGCTTTTCTCGTGCTGCTTTTAAGATTGTCTCTTTGTCTTTAACCTTTGGCATTTTAATTATGATGTGTCTTGGTGTGGGGCTCTTTGAGTTCATCTCAGTTGGGAATTTCTGTGCTTCCTGGGCTTGTATGTCTATTTACTTTACCAGGTTAAGAAAACTTTCCATCATTATTTCTTCAAATAGGTTTTCAATTCCTTGCTGTCCCTATTCTCCTTCTGGTACCCCTGTGATGTGAATGTTGGTACACTTGAAATTGTCCCAGAGGCCCCTTAAACTATTCTTATTTTTTGGATTATTGTTTGTTTGTTTGCTGTTCTGATTGGGTGTTTTCTGCTACCTTATCTTCTAAATCACTGATTCAATCTTCTGCTTCATCTGATCTACTGATTCCCTCTAATGCATTCTTTATTTCAGTTATTGTATTCTTCATTTCTGACTAGGTTTTTTTTATGTTTTCTATCTCCATTTTTATGTTTTTCTATCTCTTTGTTGAAGTTCTCACTGAGATCATTGAGCATCATTATAATGAATGTTTTGAACTCTGCATCTGGTAGATTGCTTGTCTCCATTTTGTGTAGTTCTTTCTCTTGAGTTTTGTTCTGTCCTTTCATGTGGGACATGTTTCTTTGTCTCCCCATTTTGGCTGCCTCCCTGTGTTTGTATCTGTGTATTAGATAGAGCTGCTATATCTCCCAGTCTTAATAGAGTGGCCTTAAGTAGTAAGTGTCCTATCGAGCCCAGTGGCACAGTCTCCTGGTCACCTGAGCCAGATGCTGCAGGTGTGTCACTTGTGGGACTTGTGTTGCTCTCCTGTTGTAGTTGAGCCTTGGTTCCTGTTTGCACATCAATAGGAGGGACTGACCCTTGGGCTGATTGGTTGTGAGGACTGGCCTTGACTACAGTGGAGGAGCTGTGATGCAGGAGCTGATTCTATGGAGTAAGATTTACTTTAGAAGGGCTCTGGTGCCTGACCAACCTGCCCTTTGGGTGTGTCACCCTGGAAGTGGCCCCATCACAGGCCAAATTCAGCTGTAACCTTGCCCTGCTGAGGATCACCTGGAATAAACCACAAAGCAATCTGCAGATGGCTGCCACCAATGCTGGGCTTGAAAGTGCCTGAGAGAGTTCAAGCCATGAATTGAGGCTGGCTGCTGCCAAAGCTGGTCTTGAGGCTGCTTGGCAAGAGGTACGGAGTACACCAAGGTCTGATGCTGCTTGTTTGGGGTTTGTGAATCTTTGAGAGATTTTAGGAAAGTCCGGAGCATGAGCCAAGATAGGCAGTTTGTATGGGAAAGTCACTGGAAGTGGCATGGGTGGGCCCACAAGATTGAAAATTACCTTCTTTGCATTTGCAGAAGTGTAGATCATTTTGAATTTAAAGGCGATATTTCTTGTTGCTAAGTAAGAAAAGCCTTTCTAAATTCATTGTCAGTAAACATCTTTAGCAGAGCAGAAATAATATGGGTTGTGTAGGAACACACTCCATAACATGAAATCACTCCCCCCTATAGCTACATCAATGATTTTCTTTTTATATCTTCAGAAGAAGCAAAAAATGGTTCCCCATTAAAACTTATACATCTAGTTTGATTGATATTTATTAAGACTTTCTTATGATAGGCAACATGCTAAATGTTTTCATGTTCATGATCTCATAACATCATATTTTATTAAGTGAGAAAACAGATATAAGAGACTGGTGATTTTTTTTTTTTTTCACAGCTAACATGTAGCAGAACTAAGACTTGAAGTTCCTGACTTTGAGCTTTAAGATGATTTCCTGTGCACCTGTATAGTCTTCTACTCTCACTGACACACTGTTTGTAACTCTCTGGCTGTCAGGCAAACAGGCAACATCTCTATTTCATCCACCACCACTTTCAACCCTCTCCCTATTCCTATATAGTAGGCCAAGCTAAATTCTGGCCTACTCATTGAAGGTTTATATTTCTGTCTTTAATTCCTCAGCTATTATCTACACTCATACACAGAACTGAGGCACAAACTTCAGGATCCCCTTTACTTTCAGAAATGTTGGTTTTAGAGATCTTCATATACCCATTGCTGTAAAATTAAGGGACATACTATAGAGAATCTGTTAGTTCTAACTCCCAAATATATCTCGAATCTGTCAGATTTCCTCTATTACCACATTTTCCATCCTTGCTCAAGCCACCATCTTGAAATACTACTGTAAAAGTATTCTCATACTTTGCTATTCAGGGCATGGTCCATGGTCCAGAGCATCACCCAGGAGTTTGGTGGAAATGCAGAATCTCATGCCCCACCCTGGACTTGGAGAATTAGAATCTGCATTTTAACAAGATCCCCAGATATTTCTTGCGCATGAAAGTTAGAGAATCACTGTTCTGATAGACCTCCCCACACTCTATCTGCCTCCTCAATTACATTCTCCCCTTGCATTCAGTGTAATCTTTTAAAAATGTGTGTTCATACCATCTCTCCATTTTTAAGTGCTTTAATGACTTGCTATCTCACTTATCATAAAGCCCAAAGTCTTTACAATAACCTATAATGTCCTCCAAGATCTGATTCCTACCCGTTGTCAGGCTCACTGACAACCTTTAAGTTCCTAAAACATACCAACAAGACAACAATACTTGTCTTGCTATTTCTTTACCCAGAACACTCCCGTCCTGCTCTTGGCATGATCTTAGTTTTCTTGAACTTTTGTCTCAATTATATGTAACCTCTTGGAGAAAATTTACCTGAGAACCCCAAGTAGCTTCTTCCAGTTTTTCTCTATCATAAACATGCTGGTTTCCTTCAGAATATGTATTTCCATTTATCATAATATTATCTATTTATTCCCTAACAATTGTAAACTTCCCCTGTTGGTCTATACAAGGTTAAAACCTGTGACTATTTACATAGTACTTAGTACATTGAATGGCACAGAGAAGATAATCTATAAATATCTGTTGAACAAATGAATAAGCATAGTTATGCTTCTTGCTCGTTGAATTTTTTCAGGAGTATATAATTTAAGAGAAATTGATATTGTTTATAATTCTCATAATTATAATTCTTGTAGTTATTTGTAGTTTTACCTGAATTGTGTTCAGTTAGCTATACAGACTCTAAAAGGCTCTCTTAATTTAACCTTTCAGCATTACCAGTATAGTGATTTTTGTTTCCAAGGTATTTGCAAATGTGAGTTAGTTCTCACTTACCTATTGTAACCAACAAATATTCCCATACATCAAATATCCAAGCTATCTTCTTAATGGAAACCAGTAAAGGTTTTCTACAAGTATAATTTGTTTGGTCCAGAGTTGATGAGGGAATATATTAGATAAATATTCTTTCTTCCTGGTATTTTTTTTCTGTTTTTCTTTTTTTTTTTTTAAGAGAGAGTACAGTAAAGGATGAAGGAATAATGAGTTCAAGGGTTGATGTCTTGAAATATTAGGCTACAGCTGATGGCTAACTCAGGGTCAGAAAAAGAGAACTCCCTTATGAGGCATCATTGCACAATTGCATAAAACAGATGTGTAATGGAGGCTTGTATCTTTCTCTGCAACATCTGGCATTAGTCATCATGAGAAGCAGGTGCCTAGGTTGAACAGATCACATGTCTATTCCAGGATGACACATTTGTGTTGTTTCTGGGTTGCATTTGAATTTTCTTTGGCTCCTGTTAACCCAAGCACATTAATGATCAAAATGATAATGCAGAAAAAGATTACCTAATAAAGAGGGTAAACAAGGTTGCTGCTGCTTCTGGCATGATTAGCTTCTGGATTTTAGAAAAACTAGTAGCCACCTTGTGACGGATAACCCATGACAGTCCAGATGTAATGTTTGTACACTTGTTGTGACTGGTTGAGTCATGACTTCCATGGATGGGGCTTCTCTCCGAATGGAGGGTTTGCCTGCTAGTTAGCCAAAGTCTTTATTAGGCCTTAGCCACCTGTGGGTCAGGCTGTCATAAAAGTTTACGGAATTGTACCCTTTCTCTTAATGTCAGCCATTGTGTCTCACAAGATGAAGGTTTGCGAGAGTACTGGAACAAAGTTTACAAGTGTATAAAACTTCAGCCAGGGTACATTTTGTAAAAACTCACTTAGTAAGAGAACACAGTGAAGTCATCTGTCCTGTTATGCCTTTTCCCCTTGCTTTCCTCTAGCGTGGTGTTAATTCATTGATAGTTAGATTTCTAGGCTTAAACCCATCTGGTTATTCAGGTCCATGCACACTGCTTGGATTGTGATCTTTTGGAATCCCATGAAGAGTTTGTCTGGAACTTATTCATATTTGATGTTCTAATAGTGCCAATGTTTCTCAAGGTGTGGTATGTTGATTACCTGTTTCAGAATTACCTAGCATGCTAAGTGGAAAGCATAGGTTCCTGGGGCTGTCCCTATAAATCTACTGAATCAGAGTGTCTGACATAGAGTTTTAAAGTATGTTCTCAACAAATATTGCAGATGACCTTTATAAATTCTAAAGTTTAAGAACTACTAGCTTCTGTTGAAGTTAAGTGTGTGATATTTAAATTATTTCTGATAGGCATTAAATAGAATTGGGAATTAAAAATCGTCAATTTTAAACATAAGAATTTTATGGATTTGCAATAATCTCACAACCCATTTTTGGCTTGTGAAAATTATCCTATAGTTAACCCTTAGAAATGTAAGTCTATGAGTCCTGCTCAATGGCGACTCTGCATAGGACAAAAATTTATTTTCAGGGATGGTTTACATTGTTTGGAGTGCATGTGTAAAAGAAAGGAGAGTTAACTTGTATGGGGATTTTAGATCACTCCTTATCCCAGGTCAAATACTTACAGAATATGAGGACTAAGAGAAATTTGTCTTCTTTTTTCCTTTAGTGAGGGGTTTAAAAAATTTTTTCTGGTCTTTTTCTTCTGCAAAAGAATAGATATCCATTAAACCCAAGCTTTTTTCATGCCATTTTTTAAAAAATCTATAGTGCAAAGAAGCAAAAATCATCATTTAAAAACCACTCAAGGCCCGGCCGAGTGGCGCAGCGGTTAAGCGCTGGCTTGGGAAGCCTTCGGCCCCGGTTCGGGTCCCACATATGAGGGCCAATGACACTGCCCTCAAAAAAAAAAACAAAAACAAAACAAAACAAAAAAAACCACTCAGGCTTTTAGTCCTCACTGTTAGAACTCATTTCTTAGAAATGATTACTGGATTGTACTATACAAACAGAAAACATGCAAACTGAGTGTTGTCATGTTACCAATACTGAGATCAAGAAACAGAACTTCTTTGATACCCCAGAAGCCCCTCTTTTTCCTAATTCCAGTCCTAAACCTTTTCAAGAAAGACCATTTCCTGATGTCTAGAAGTAATCGTATTTCTAATAAATGTTTACTCACTTTACTTTTTTGTTTTTTTCTGTAAATACTAGTCTTTTTGTACTTATTGGAATCTCTAGCATTTTGATGATTAAGATTAATGTAATCCAGGGCCAGCCGAGTGGCGCAGTGGTTAAGCGCTGGCTTGGGAAGCCAGCGGCCCTGGTTCGGTCCCACATATGAGGGCCAGTGACACTGCCCTCAAAAAATAAATAAATAAATAAATAAATAAATAAATAAATAAATAAATAAAATAAAATTAATGCAGTCTGAATTTTCCTGACTAAATGCTGACTTTTAAAAAAACACATTCTTTTTGCTAATTTATAATTCTACAATTATTCTTCCATTGAGTGAAATTCTCTGGGTTCAACTTCTGTCTATTCCATGTTTTGTTTCTAATCTGGAATGTACAAATTGAAATTTTAGGGTGGTATTAAGAACATAGTCAATATCAATTATGGCACAGTCAGGGCAATTGTTTGAAGGACATTAGTTTAAAACAAGTAGTTGACAATTTCTTCCTTTTTATCCCATGGAAAAACTTGGTCAACAAGCAAACCAACTGTTTGGATGTAATGAATTTAATGCAGTAGTTTATTTGGGACTAGGGTTAATTCAATGGGATTTGAAGCTTGGTATATTAGGGAGCTACATATGAAAATACATGTGGAACTACTTGGGACTTCACATTTTTTATTTTAGTTACAAATCAGACTGGTACTTTCAGCAATGGACAAGCCTATTGTCTGCAGGATTAAAAAGAAGGGTATCATGACCATGTGAAAAGAACACTGCACTTGGGGGTCTGAAACCTTGTCACATGACCAAAAGTCATATAGCCTCACTTGAAGGGTCAGTTTTCAAATCTATAAAATTAGGGTAATAATATTTTCTTGAGAGGTTGTGGTGAAAACTAAAGTATTAATGTTTCCAACATCTAAGAAAATGCCTTAACATAGTAATTGCTCAATCAATGTTGGCTTTCCCTCTCTTCGTCATAGCAGCTTAGCATTTTCAAAGGAATTTAACATGGGAGGGCTATTCTAGTGGGACAAAGACAACATTGCACTAGACCTTTCTCCATACATTGAAAAATATTTATTTATTTATTATTCCATAGAGATATGCAAAATAATAATAGTAAGTACGTAATTCCCTTACTCCCACCTTCTCAGATATAAACACAGTAAATATTGTGTTTCACAGGCACCTCACTTACCACTGTATTTCCTTAGTATCCCTCAGAATGCCTTGCACAGAGTAGGTATGGTCAATGTTTGAGAAACTGAACTTTTTCCAAGAAGATAAGACAGTGGTTGGAAATTCTTTATGGATCTTAATTACTGCCCTACAATGGAATCTAGTCGACTTTCTGGTCCACCTATTATTTTGTCAGTCCGCAAGGACAGCTCCTTGTCTATTAACTACTCAAATAGCTCTAGGGACAGAGATTGCAACATCTCTTTTTACAAAAGGGTAGGTCTAAGAGCAGATGTTAATAAACTAAATCATTTTAGAATTCTATTTTATTATACTTTCATTGCATTCTTATTTTAAAGGTGGGTTTTTCTTTTCTTCTCTTTTCTCTTTTAAAGGAGTACAGCATGGTGGGAAAAACAAATAGGAATGCCAAGAGCTGAGCTGTAGCCTCTGCTAATTCATTCATTCGTTTTCCTGCCTTGGGATCTAGGTAAGCAGTGCAATTTCTGTCACCTTGTAATAACAGGGGAAATAATGCCTGTGCTGCTTACCTCTCATGGGGTGATTATGGAAATCAATTGTGATAATGTACATGGTGATGTCTCCCATGCTATAAGTTTCTTTGTATTGATATGGTAATAATAGGAAAATTAGTGAACATAACATTAACAACTATTTCTGTGGGGCTATACTTGAAAGGAATGAACAGAATTGACTATTTCTGTTTTCATTTCACAAAGCAGTTCATATCTAGGTCCTTCATCATTCTAAATGAGTGTAGCAGGTTGGGAGCTATGCCTAGAAGCACAAAATTTTCCAGCTCCCTAGAACTTTTGTGGAGTATCATGTTATCTCTTTACTAAATTCCAGTCTAGAGATTCAGAAAGCAGAATTAGAAAAACAAAAAAACAAAAACAGGACAATATATTTCCTAGCCCTCATCTTACCCAGGAATGTCCATTTATATTATCATTTTGCCTCCGTTTCTCTACCGAGATACAACGTAATGAGAATAATAACTGTGACCCAAAACATTAAGTGGGCTACTTAGCATTTGGAAAATAGATAACATGAACCCCTAAATATTATAATCGTACATCCCTTAGACATATGGTAAAACTTCTGTATCTCTGTACAGAAAGAATATATGTTCTGAAGTTAGAATGAATTGGTTTTGAATCATGGCTCCACTTCATCAATGATGTAACTGTGGGGGTAAGGAATTACCCTCTCTGAGTCTCAGCTACATAAGGATGAAATGAAATGACATACATAGTGTACCCAACACAGTGCTTGGCACATTTTATGTATTCTGTGTTAGTTCCCTTTTCTTCCTCATCACAACACCAAAATGTTTACTTAGCATTTATGAATGTTTGATAACTTTAAATAACATGAAAAATGTATTACATTTATTTTACCTAGAAATAGTGTAAAAATTCATCCTTTATCTACATGGATTAAGAGGCTAAGTGTTATATTTTCAAAACCGGTGTTTTATTGGAAATTTATTTGCTTTGCATAATGCACAACATAAGCTACAATTGAGTTAATGACTTAAATGTGAAACTAAAGCCACAGAGGGGATAAGAGAAAGCATAGGAGGGTATTTTAATGCTCTTGGACTGGAAAAAGTTTTTCTTCTCATGATAGCAACTCAGAGTCCATAAAAGAAAAATATGCCACGTTTGATTATACTAAAATTTATTACCTGTTTGGAGAAAAAAAAGTAACCATAAAACAAAAGGTAAACTGTGGAAATTTACATATAATTCAGAAGCAAATGATATCTTTAAGTAGCTTTGTAAAGAGCTTCTACAAATCAGTAAGAAAAGTTAAACAAGTTAGTACAGTAGTTAAAGGTCATGAAAAGGCAAATGTTTAGGTGACTCACTCTTTCCACTTGAAAAGCTTACATTGGTAGTCTTGGGTCCAAGTGATGGAAAGAAAGTATTAAACCATCTTTATACATGACTAGGAAGACAGTGGTCACACACGGAGGCATCATGATTAGCTCTGTTGGGAATGAATGAGTTTTCTTGACTGGCTGAGTGTGTTTACTCCTATACGTTTCCTGAAAAACAAAACATTGTTTAAAAATTCTAGTTTTGAAAACAGTGATCTTTCTGCTTACTTTGTCTTCTTACCTTTAACGCTTACTTGATGACACAGTTCATAATTAAGAACATTGATTATGGTGCTTTACTCTAATGCAGTGCAATGAAGTTAGGAAGGGCTGTTTATCCCTATGCTAGTTAGATTCAAACGCTATGCATTTTGAATTCTTAGGGAAATATTAATACTAGCAAAAAAGACAATCAAATAAATCACAGTTGCCCTTGAAAATCCTCTGGGAAACTTCCATTGTGATCAATGTATAATCAATCTCTCAGTAGTTCCAGAATAACCAATTTTTCTCTGGCATTAGAAAGGATTGCCCTTTCTCCAATTGAGGCTCAGATAAGGTAGTTGGTTCACAATGCGGTACCAGGTTATATAAAAAATAATCTATATTTAGGGCTGGCCAAGTGGCGCAGTGGTTAAGCGCTGGCTTGGGAAGCCAGCGGCCCTGGTTCGGGTCCCACATATGAGGGCCAGTGACGCTGCCCTCATAAAAAAGAAAAAAAAAATCTATATTTAAACTTTAGGGTATTTGCTTTGTGTTTATACTTTATGTGAATGTGCTGATTACATCTTCATACTTTCCCTATGAAATACACCCATTTTAAAAGTGAGGAAATGGAGGCTATGTAAGACTAATACCAACTAATACCAACTAACACATAGGAGCTAATATATGGAAGAGCCTGTGATGTTGATTTAGATTAATCCTAAACTGTACCAAATTTCTTATCATTGTATGTAAAATAAGAGCAAAAATGTTTTGAGTGAGAATCCAATAAGCTATCCACTGTATAAAATATGGAAGCATTAAGCCTGAGCTTTGGGAGTAAATGTGTACTAGCTATTCAGAGTCATGAGTGTCTTCTGCTTCTCATCAGCATTCTGCCTAGATGAGATATTACTCTGCATATCTGTAGAGGTGATAACCACAGTATGAGGTGCCATAGTTTATAAAGATACGTTTTTGATCATGTATGCAGTTTGCCACACTGTATTCTATAAAACACATTGTGATTGAGCAATGAATTAAACTAATTTCATCTTCTCCTGGGTATTTCTCATTTCACAACCCTACACTGGCATTGCCCTCATGAATCTTTCATGGTGTCTCAGAGTTGGGTGATAGAGTTGGGCATATCGGGGATGGATTCTTTCCTGGGAGGGATGGCTATAATCAGCTGGACTGAAGGTAGCTGATTATGCATGATGTAACTCCTACCATATACACCCCACAAAAAACCCTGAGTAAGGAAAACAAAGCCACCGCAGCATGTTTGCTATTTATTAATGATTGCACAGTTCTTGGCTTCAATACTCTGGACTTAAAAATGATGATGTAAATAGCAAAAGTTAAGGTGAGGCTCTGAGAAACAGGAAATTTTACATAAACCTCTCTTATAATGATTGTGATCAAATTACTTAATGTTCCTCTGTTCTTTCTAAGAAGAGATTAGCTAGGAAACCATTTCCCAAACCTTACCTTAAACAAATAACCTAAATACTTGCCCAAAATGTTTTAGGTTTTCATGACATGTAAACTTTTTCCTGTTCCCTTTTCATTGCTCCCTGTGAGCGTCCCTTGCACGACTCCTAGGATGAGTCTCTCATGTCTTTTCAGCCATTGTTTCCTGTCTCCTCCCCCTCTCCCGTCTCTTTCTCTCTCTCCCCGCTCCTCCTTTCCCCTTCCCCCTCATCACATAGCTGCTCCACAGGAAGAACCAGCTTAAACACATTTGTTAATTTATACATTTTATTTACTTCATAGAATCAATTTTATTCTTTTTTCTTAAGCCTATGTTGCTACAGAACTTCCTCAATTTTCAGCGTATGTGCTGCCAAAATTACTCCAACTTTTTCAACTTTTTAGTTTGAAATTACCCTAATTTCTTTGTCTTGTAAAATCCTGTGGATTGGCAGCTCCATATTTTATTCTTCTTACCACTCTCCACCTTCCCTTTGTGCCTGGGAGAATGTTGCTGGTGGCCATACTTTGGAAACCTTGGCTAAAACCACTCATAGCTGGGTGACAGGGCTCTTGCATAACTTCTCCAAATCTTAATTTCTTATCTCCAAAATGCGGATGGTAACAATAGTACCTCATGGAGTCCATGTGAGGATTAAAGGAGATGATGCATGTAAAGTTCTTGGCATATTGCGTGTGTTAAAGAAATGTTAACTATTATTATGATTGTCATCATGTCACTTCTCAGTTCTTTTGTATTTGAAACACAATCTGTACTTTGTAGTTCACATTCACCTGGAAATATGTGTTATTTTGTTATTTTGTCCTGATTTCAGTTTTCCCATCATTCTGATTATTCTTTACTAACATCATTCTCTTCTAGCTACTACCTAATTTTTCTCCTACTATTGCCATGTAGCTGGAAGGAATATTCTATATTATCAAGTCTGGATTCAAAATTTTAGAAACTCTCAATTCTGAAAAAATGATGGTGCCCCCATCCCTAATACTTACCCATATACAAATCAAAATAAAATAATATATTTTGAAATGACACAAAATCCTACAATAATTACCTGTAGTTTACAGATGAGAAAGATGAGCTTTAACTGATGAAATTAAAGTAGATTTTTCATTCTATGAATTTAAATTTCTAAATCATTTCACTGAACCTGAAATTTTTATTTCTTCAGAGGGGCAACTGTTGAGTTGTTAATCTCTGTATTAAATAATTCAGCCTTGTAAGCCAGTTGTGATTTCTTTAAGACACATGTAATCATACACATATATACACACATACTACTATATGCATGTATGTGCATACTACTATATATGTATATACACATGTACACATTTATAACATATATATGTATATTCATGACATTGTTCAAAGTACATAAAATCTGGAGAGAAATGATAAAGACATAAAGATAGTAGGTTTTTCAAAAGTTATGAGTCTCCTTTCTTCATTGTGAAAATGAGGTCATAATAATATTTGCTTCTCAGGGTTGCTATGAAAATTAGGGAAGATTATACAGGTGACACCACTTGAGAAGTTATTAAGCACTACATAACTTCAGTGAATTAAATTTAAATGTCATACTTTCTTTGTCTCACTAAATCATTTAAATGTCAGATCAAGGTCAATGCTGAATAATTCTTACCTACCTATCCCCAGCTGTTCAACAACACATTCCTAGATGCTCAGTGAGCACAGTATGTTTCCCACCAAACTGTCAGTGCTGAGATCAAAGTTTTATTTGGTGACAGTGGAAAGGCCAAGGGGGCAGATATGAAAAGTAATATCCATTTCATAGGTGCGTTGGGAGGATTAAATGCAATTATTTGTGAAGTATTCACCATACCACCAAGTGTATAGGAATGCCAAACCAATGGGGATGTGCTAGATTGTTATTGATAATGTGTTTGGAAGCAGGGTCCACACTGATTTTTGGTCAAATTCAGATCTGAGGTGCAAAGTGAAGGGGAGGGTCAGATTGAGGTGAGGACAGGGGAGACATGTACCAATTTACATCATTTACATAATTTTTATGAAGAGTGATTTTGCATAGCAAAACTTAGTTTAAAAAATACTGTAATTTTGGGCCGGCCGAGTGGCGCATTGGTTAAGCGCTGGTTTTGGGATGCCAGCGGCCCCGGTTCGGATCCCACATGAGGGCCAGTGACACTGCCCTCTACAGCTAACAACAGCTCCACCTGGAGCTGGGCTGTGCGAGCCCCGGTGATGGTGTGGGCTGCAGCCCCTGCTGCAGTGGGCTGCCAGGGCTACAGTGAGTGGCCCGCAGCCAGCGTGAGCGGCTGGCAGCCAAGCGTGAGCTGCCAATAGCCGCGATGAGCGACATCCAGAGGCCAGCAACCGATCTGCCTCATCCGGGAAGAGCGCAATGACGATACCAACAGTGAAGCAACATCCTCCGCAACTAAACTGAAGAACAAGAAGACGGCAACTTGTCTGTTCCCCTTCCCCAATTCCCCAACGCTGTTCCCCTCCACCAATTCCCCAATAAAATCTTTAAAAAAAAAAAAAAAATACTGTAATTTTCTCATTGCCTCCTATGGATATAAATTAGAAGGCCTTTATTTTCCTGAGTGCTGTGGAGTTTGAGGTGCAATTTGGAAGTATTAGCACCTGTGGATGGAAAAGGGACCACATGTTAAACCTAACAATCTCAGGAGACTAAAAATAACCACACAGGATGGCATGAAGATAAAATTTCTAATGAAGCTGGGTCATGGCAGGAAGTCACATCTTCAGCAGGAAGCTTCCTTGATAAGGTCAATCTTATCTTAAGCGAGCCTGCCTATTGTCTTTTTGCACCTAAGACAACATCCTTGGAATGTCAGTCATCCCTTTCTCTGGACCAGAGCAGTTAACTACAGAATCCATATCATTCTTATCCCCTGATTGCCATCTTTATGTGCTGTAAAAAGTGAACTATTGGGTTGTCGGAAAAGTCATGATGTATTTTTTCTATGCTTTTTGTTGCAAAAATGTGTCATGACTTTTCCGACAACCCAATATTAACTATCCTGCATCCCCCTATGTAAAAGAAGTATCTGTCTCTCTAATTTACTTTTGTCCAATCCCAGAGATTTCCCTACTTTGTTTTCTCCCACCCCCTTAATCTGCCACCAATGAATTTCATGTAATCGTCCTCCTTTGATTCTGTATATAAAATAAACTGCAAATCACCATTTTGTTGAACACTTAATCAATCTTTTGAGATTTTGCTTCCTGGTCCTCAGTTTGGCTCAAATAAACTCTTATAAGCCTTCTCTTAGGCTGGATATTTTTTCATCGACACACCTAAGGCAGAGCTGAAATTTTCAGCATTCTAAAGGGGAGAAATATTTGGAAATCTTGAGAAAATTGGGGAAGGAAGAGAAAAGAGTCAACAAGTTTGGGCAGCATGTAGAGAAAGGGAAGAGGAAGAGAAATCCTGGTAGCGATTTGGAAAAGAAAATAAATATCTAATGGAAGACTTCAAAGGTTATTGGAGGGATGTGTACTTTAAATCTCTTCCTCCATCTTTGCTACAAAATCTTCAGTAAAATCTGCCTTGTTCCTGAATGCTTTGGTGTAGATGAATTCCTTAGAAGAACTATGAGACACAGAAGTACCACTGACACAGAGATAGCACAGAGCTGGTGCCTATGAGAATATTTAAGTCACCCTCTGTCTTTCCCATTCCCTTTTACTCTGACAGCCATTGTTCTCAGAGGCTTCTATTATGCAGAACAGGCGTCAGCATTCATAGCCTTGATGTCACCTTCAAGTTAGACTCTGATTCCTGGAACCCACAATTCTACCTTAAATTTCCCTAGAACATGCATACTGCTTTGATGTGAGGCTTTAAATATATAGTTTAAGGGACCAGGAGGCAAGATCATAGAGATGGTCATAATAATAGCTGCAATAATTGCTACTGGCTGTGGAGAAAATCATGGCCTAATGAAAAAATCCATGCAATTTTTGAGTTAGATCCACTTGAACTTGAATTAAGGTTCTGCCACTGTTTACAGTATGACTTAAATCAACTTATATAACTTCTCTAAAACTTGGGTGTTCTCACCCATAAACCCTTTCCTTGTGGAATTGTCAAAGACCCACAAAGGCAGATCACAACGGTGAGAGGGCAACAAGTTGAAAGAGTCCAGAAGAAATCAACACTGCTTATTAAAGCTAAGGATACTTTTGTCATGATTTTAATGAAGTAATATTCCTCCTGGCTAAATATTTTATAGAACACAGTTAACTCTACAATAAACCGAAAGACAGATGCACTTTGATAAGTGTTTATTCTCTTTTATAAGAAAATAATTATAATAATCAATGAAATATTAAGGTATTCTAATTTTTATTTTAATTGTGAATAATCTGGTGAGTTTACATAAGATTCAGATATTCATAGTAGTAGTTTATATTGACAGCCTATGTATGAAACTCAGTTTTTAAAAATTATCATTGTTAAGCTACCAAGAGGATAAACAATTTACTAGCTTCTTTCAGCATAATCTTTTAGATTGGTAAATTTAACATTTCCAACACCAATTATATACATTACAAAATAGCAATAGTGGTATATTACATTCCCAAATATACTCTTAAGATTTTTATTATTCAATTAGCACATCAACTTAATGTATAGTTCAAATACTAAGGGAGGACTACTGAATTGTTTATTAGATAAAAGAAATGAAATTATTCATTATCCCCAGTCAGCTTCAAATTTTTAGTGCATCTGGAGCTAGGAAATGCCAACCAATTTTAAAAGGAAATAATTACAATCTCTTTGCCAATATTTTCTGTCTTAAGGATTATGGCTAACATTTTTTAGTTAGCTGTTTCTGGGCAAAATTTTACCTTCTATAAATATTGCTTACATAACAAACATAGTGGTGCTTGATATATATAATGTATAACAATGGCTGTTTTGTAGAGATGTCTTTATTGAAGAAAATGGTTGTTCCAATATTTAAACTTTTATGGCATAACTAAGGGAATTCCAAGGCAACTTAACTTTCAAGTTTCTTAATTCATGATACTTGTTCAGCTGTGGGAATATCTTTAAAGTTTCTGTTTCTATTAAAAGGCACGAACAAAGGCTGAATATAAAAGTAGAGACCCCTGAACAACCAATATACAGCCATTTAATAAGTAAAAGAGAAATTAGAAGGCTTATTATGCAAGAAAGAATTTTTTCCCAAAGAAAATTTAAAAATTACTTTAACTGGGACCAGATGATAATTAATGGAATCCTTTACTAAGAGTAGATGACCTGACCTGTGCTTTAATAAGCATATTTATTCATTTCAAAACCAAGGGAAAATGCTTCTGAAACTAGGTCAAAGGGAGAAATGGTTTTTCTTAGACTATTTATGATGTAATATTGCTTGACTTTTATATTGTGGAATAAGAGACCACAATAAAGATATCATGTGATTTGTTTACATTTCAAAGGTACTCATAAATGACTTTTTTTCACTCTACAGGGTTGAGAAATTATGTTGATTCCTTCACAGTTGATTCCAGGGCTTTTCTAAGACCTTTAATGAAAATAGGTTTTCTGATTTTATTTTTTTTTCAGGTCTTACTTACCCCAAGCAATTTTTGATGTGTTAAAATTTGAATTAGCACAAACACTATCAAATTTTTTTTCAAATAAGCAAAATCTTTGTCATAACATTTTTCTGAAATTACTTTTGTAATTTTGGTTTGTCATGTATATACTTTTATAATCTTATGACTTAATGTTGTTACAGTGAACTATAACCAGTTCAAAAATTAAGCTGCAAGTAGCTTCTTGACATTGTAGGGGAGGAAATTTTTTTCCTCTACCTTTTTAGGTTCTTTGGCTGGTCTAATAATCAAATTGACATAAGACAAATTAAGAGGAGAAAAACAAGTTTCATTACATACCTATGGGGGCCTCACAAAGGCGGTGAGACCTAAGGACCTGTGCTAAAGAATGAGATAGGGGCCTGGGCCTTCAAAGAGGAGGAGGGTAATTCACAGGATGATGAGAAGCAGGTGTTTAGTAACTAGATGTTTGTCCTGTAATACAGATAGGTCATTCAGATAAAAAGTCCCCTCTCCTTCTGGGACAGGCCCTTTATCTAAATTCTTTTAGGTAATTAAGGGAGAGGTAAAAATTTTTCTTGAGACTGCTGGCTCTTGATTGCCTTTAGCTCAAAATAATCCCACATGCCAAAGTGGCACATTTTGGGGACGCTTGTGCTGAACCCCTTCAATATAAAATTCCGAGGACATTAAATTGAACATTTCTGAATTAAAAATTTTCAATGTTCTTTTCATATATTGGAGCCAATATGTTTTTAAATATTTTTAATATTTTTGTAGTCCCTAAGTCTTGTACCGAAATATAAATTTAAAAAACAAAACTTGAGGTTATTTCCTTGTATTCTTCCTATATTTCACAATTGCTTGCTTTCTATCTAGCATGCATTTGTTATTGATGACAACTGACTGCTTTTAAAGTGCAACCATATTTTAAACTTTTCATCAAATTTGCAATTATTGACCATTTACTGCAAATTAATTATGATAGCTCATACCTAAAGAAAAGTATTAAAAAGTTAACCTCTAGAGGTTCCATACAATCCCTATAAAAATCCCAGTCTTTTTTGGTTAAATTGATAAGCTGATCCAAAAATTCATATGGAAATGCAAGAGGACTAGACTAGCCAAACCAATCTTGAAAAAGAAGAACAAAGTGAGAAGACTCACACTTCCTAATTTCAAAACCTATTACAAAGCTACAGAAATCAAGACAATATGGTACTGGCATGAGGATAAACATATAAATCAATGGAAGAGAAATAAGAATCAAGAAATAAACCCTAGCATTTTTATTCAATCAAGTTTTGACAAAGGGACCAAGTCAATTCAATAGAGAAATGAACAGTATTTTCAACAAATAGTGTTGGGAAAACTGGATATCCATATGCATAATAATGGATTCAGATTGCTACCTAACATTATATACAAAAATTAACTAAAAGTAGACTTTTGCTTAGCATAAGACTTAAAACTAAATAGCTCTTGGAAGAAAACAAGAGTAAATCTCTGTGACTTTGGGCTAGGCAGTGGTTCCTAAGGAATGCTACCAAAAGCCTAAGTAATAAAAGAGAAGACTGATAAGTTTTAGTTCGTGAAAATTAAAGACTTTTGTGTTTTAAAAGAGACCATAAAGAAAGTGAAAAGACAACTCACAGAATGGAAGAAAATATTTGCAAATCATGTATCTGATAAAGTACTTGAATCCAAAATACATAAAGCACTCTTACAACTCAATAAGATAATCAACCTAATTGTAAAATGGACAAAGGATTTGAACAGTTTTCCAAAAAATATATAGGAATATCAAATGAGAACATGAAAAAAATTTTCAACATTATTAGTCATTAGGGAAATGTAAATCAAAACCACAATGAGGGCTGGCCAAGTGGCGCATTGGTTAAGCGCTGGTTTTGGGATGCCAGCGGCCCCGGTTCGGATCCCACATGAGGGCCAGTGACACTGCCCTCTACAGCTAACAACAGCTCCACCTGGAGCTGGGCTGTGCGAGCCCCGGTGATGGTGTGGGCTGCAGCTCCTGCTGCAGTGGGCTGCCATAGGCTACAGTGAGTGGCCCGCAGCCAGCGTGAGCAGCTGGCAGCCAGCGTGAGCTGCTAATAGCCGCAGTGAGCGACATCCAGAGGCCGGCGACCGATCTGCCTCATCCGGGAAGAGCGCAATGACGATACCAACAGTGAAGCAACATCCTCCGCAACTAAACTGAAGAACAAAAAGACAGCAACTTGTCTGTTCCCCTTCCCCGATTCCCCAACGCTGTTCCCCTCCGCCAATTCCCCCAATAAAATCTTTAAAAAAAAAAAAAAAACACACACACACACACACAAAAAAAAACCACAATGAGATACTACTTTATACCCACTGAATGGCTATAATGAAAAAGAGAGACAATAATTTTTAGTGAAGATGTGAGAAATGGGAGCTGTCATACATTGGTGGGATTGTACATGTTACAGCTACTCTCAGAAACAGTTTAGTGGTTCCTCAAAAAGTTAAGCATAGAGGTACCACATGATACAGCAATTCCACTCCTAGGTATCTACCCAAGAGATGAAAACATATTTTCACACAAAAATGTGTACATAAATGTTCATAGCAACATTATTCGTAATAACCAAGAAAAGTGGAAACAAACCAAATACCCACAAATTAATGAATGGAAAAACTAAATGTTATATAGCCATACAATGGAATATTCTTGTTGTATCATTTCCAAAAAGGAATGAAGCACTGCTACGTGCTACATCGATGAACCTCAAAAACAGTATGTTAAGGAAAAGATGCTAGTGATGAAAGATCACATATTATACGGTTCCATTTATATGAAATGCTTAGAATAAGCTAATTTTCACAAAAACAAAACATATTAATAGTTGCCTAGGATGGGAGAGAAAGGGTAAAGATTAAGGAATGGGAAGTGACTGCTAATGGGTGTTAAATTTCTTTATGGAGTGAAGAAAATGTTCTAAAAAAGGTAATGGTGGTGATTGTACAATTCTATTAATATACTAAAATTCATTGAATTGTATACTTTAAATGAATAAACTATGGTATGTAAATTATATATCAATAAAGCTGTTAAAAATAAGATAACCTCTAAAATACAACAAACTAAGTGACATATAAATAGTTCTCATGATTGTTTTCTATAATAATGTTAGTATCTGTTCTTCATATTTTCTTCAAAAATAGTCTGAGTATATCTAATTTCATGATTTCCATCTCTGTTTCTATATTTATTTTTTACCTCTACCTCTTCCTATTTGTATGTCTCTATACAATTCAGCCTATAAAATTAAAACAGTGTAGTAAGATATGTCTTAAAATCTGGGTAATAAAGCTATCTATGTCTTCCCATATTTTCATAAATGTCAGTTTTGATTATTTCAGCTTAATGTGCACTAAACTAATAAAACCACTTTCATATTTATACTTAATATTAGCAGACGCACTTGGCAATCATGGATCATAGTTCATACTGAATAGCCTCAGATGAATTATTGCTTTCTCTATCTTAACATTTCTTTATTAAAGTATAAGAAAATTCAGATTAATTTAGGAGCTAGAAAAAAAGACATTAGAATTATTTCACCTGGGTAAAGACAGCACATTGAAAATCTTCCAGTATTTGAAGGATAGTGGCCAGTTAGTCTCTATCTACTCTGAGAAATATTCTGAAAGACCAGCAAGAAGAATTTTGTTAATGTGTAAGGGAGAAATTCCTAGGAGCAAAGATTTCAAACACTGAAATGACATACCGAATGTAAGCCTGTTTTTGTTTTTTGGTTTTGGTTTTGTTTTTTTTCTCTTCAGGAATAAAGCAATCCACAGGAGTCATTGTAAACATAATGGCTCAAGGCAGAGGACTTCCCTAAATGAACCAATCAGGCAGTCCCTGCACCCATCCCGCCCCAGCAAATCATTTTTTGATTGGGAAACTTCAGTATGGACTAAATATTTCAATTAATTTTGATGTTCTTCACATCAATCAATTCATGATTAACAACAACTTCTAGTGAAATGTATCAGCTGAATTAACAACCTAGGCTAGCTTTGGACAAAATTAGGAAGTTGATAGGGTTGTTCTTTGGTATTCTCTTTCTTTTCCTTCTTCTTTCATGAATGATATCTCTTCCTGGTAGGCAGCATAGTATAGTAGAAAAACATGAGACCTGAAAATGAAACCCAGTTTCCCACATACAAGTTGTTCATCTGGCCCCAGTTGCCGAACCTGCCTGAGTCTCTCTTTCCTCATATTCAAGAGGCAGGTTATCAGTCCTGCTGTATGGAGCTGATAGGAGCGTTGAATGACATGATGTCACAGTGTACCAGAAACAGAAAAATGTTCCCTTTCCCTTCCTTTTAAGATCTCTCCTGCCACCAAAGAAAGCAGTACATTCAAATCATCCTAAAATGTTATCATCTTGATCGGTTACTCTTTTTCAGGAATATTTGAGTTTAGAAAGAGCCTGTGTAGAATTTTAAATAACATGTCAGAGGTGAGGAAGGGAGACATTTGAGGGCACAGGGAACCCTTTAAGTTCCCTTAAATAATATTAAAGAGGTGATCAAGTACATCATTTACACATGATCCTGTGGCCAACTGGCTCCTGGTATTATACTAGCTGTCAGCTGGTTGGCAAAGGTTGCTTTGCCTTGATGGCTTTGATGTAATGACCATTTATATGACATTTTTAAATGATGACATACAATGAAATATTATTCAGCTTTTAAAAGAAATACAATTCTGATATATGTTCTAACATGGACAAATCTTGAAGCATTACAGGTAAGTGAAATAAGTCAGGCACAAAAGGGCAAATATGTTATGATTCCACTTATATAAGATACTGAGACTAGTCAAATTCATAGAGACAGAAGGTAAAATAGTTTCTATGGGGGAAATAGAGGGTGGGGAGTTAGTGTTTAATGGGCATAGAGGTTCAGTTTGGAATGATGAAAAATTTCTAGAGATGGATAGTGGTGATGGTTGCATAACAATGTGAATATACTTACTGCCACCAAACTGTACACTTAAAAAGTTAAAATGTTAAAATTTGTGTCATATATATATACCACAATACATAAGGTAAACTGCTAAATACAAAATAAATGATGTAATGTAAACATTGAAAAGTACATAGATTCAAAAGAATGAGAAGATATGCCACACACTGGGAGAAAATATTTGTGAAAGACATATTTGATAAAGGGCTGTTATGCAAAATATACAAATGAGTCATAAAGCTTAACAATAAGAAAATGAACAATTCAATTAAAATATGGGCCAAAGAGTTTAAAAGACATCTCATCGAAGAAGATATGCAGATGACAAATAACACATGAAAAGATGCTCCACATTGTATGTCACTAGGCTCGTGCAAATTAAAACAAAAATGAGACATCACCACACACCTATTAGAAACATAAAAATCCAGAACTCTGACACCAAATGCTGGCAAGGATGTGGAAGCAACAAAAACTTTCATTCATGGGCCAGCCGAGTGGCTCAGTTGATTAAGAGTTAGCTTACAAGCTTGAGCTCTAAGCAACAGGGCCGCCAGTTTGATTCCCACATGGGCCAGTGAGCTGCGCCCAAGCTGAGCTGTCGCTGAGCTGCCAACAGGTGGCAGCGTGGCTCATCTAGTGTAACAACAAGATTGCCTGTTCCATGGTAGGGTACGATGGCCCACAACTAAGCCTGAATTCAGCACCTTGAGCTGAGCTGCCGCCCGGATGGCTCACTGAATAGAGCGTGCGCTCTTAATAACAAGGCTGCTGGTTCAACTCCCGCATCGGATGGTGTCTACACCCACCTGCAAATAAGATTGAACACAGCACCTTGAGCTTAGAGGCCACGAGCTGCTGACGGGAAACCAGATGGCGAATGGCACCCTCCACAACTAAGATTGAAGAACAACAATTTGGTTGGTCCTCTTCCCCAATTCCTTAACATTGTTCCCCTCCCCAAATTCCCCAATTTAAAAACAAAAAACAAAAAATGCCCATTCATTGCTGGTGGGTATTTAAAATGGTATAGCCACTATGAAACACTTTTGACCATTTCTTACAAATAAAACCTACTCTTACCATATGATCCCGAAATCATGTTCCTTGGTATTTACCCAAAAGAGTTGAAAACTTATATCTACACAAAACCTGCATGTGAGTGTTTATAGCAGCTTTAATTATAATTTCCAAACCCTGAAAGCAACCAAGATGTCCTTCAGTAGGTCAATGGATAAAAAAACCACAACATGTTCAGATAATGAAATATTATTCAGCACTAAAAAAAAATGAGCTATCAAGCCATGAAAAGACACTGAGAAACCTTAAATGCATTTTGCTATCTGAGGGAAGCCAATCTGAAAAGACTACTTACTGTATGATTCTAACTATGTGACATTCTGGGGAAGGAAAAACTATGGAGACGGTAAAAAAATATCAGTGGTTTCCAAGGGTTAGGAAGAGGCAGGGATGAATAGGTGAAGCACAGAGGATTTTTAGGGCAGTGAAACTATTTTGAATGATATTGTAATAGAGAATACTTGTCATTATATATTTGTCAGAACCCATAGAATGTACCAAGAATGAACTCTAATGTAAACTATGAACTTTGGATGACACCGATGTAGCTTCCAGTTGTAACAAATGTACCACTCTAGTGAGGGATGCTGATAATGAGGAAGGCTATACATATGTTTTATCAGGGGGTACATGGGAAATCTCTGTAGCTTCCCCTCAATTTTTCTGGGAATGTAAAACTGCTCTAAAAAGTGTCTATTTTTAAAACTTGCTTTAGTCATAATTATATAGCTTGATGGAATTTCATGAACTTGAACTGATTTTTGTAAGCATCACCCAGATCAAGAAATGGAACATTATTTGCATACCAGAAACCCCCCATGTATCTCCTGGCAACCACTACCCACCTGCCATAAGTAACCACTATCATGACTTCTAAAGACACAGATTAGGTTTTTTGTTGGATACAAATAGAATAATATAGCACATACTCTTGTATCTGACTTCTCATTTGTTTTATTTGGGAAAATAATCCATATTGCCTGTAGTCATAGATTATTCATTCTCATTGTCGTGTAGTATTTTATTGTGTGAATATCCTATAATTTATCAACTCCACTGTTGATGGATATTTGAGGAGTATCCTATTTTGGGCAATTATAAAATGTGCTTCTATGACTATGATAGTGCATTTTTTGTGAACATATGGATCGATTTATGTGGAGTATATACCTGGGAGTAAAATCGCTAAATCATGGGGTAGGAATCTATTCAGCTTTCATAGATAATGTTAAGCAGTTTTCCAAAATGGTTGTTCCGGTTTACACACCACTGGCAGTGCACGTGAGTTCTGGTGGCTCAGCATCTTCATTAACCTCACCAATGTTGTTATTTTTATTTTAGCTGTTTGAGTGGATAAGTGTAGCCATATCAATTCATATTGTTTCTGAAATGGCTTCTCAGTCACTTCTATCATACATATCTAGATGTATCTGATTTTTGTTAGATACATCTAGATTTTTGTTTTAAAAGAACCCACGGCTTTCTTTATTCTTTTACCTTATATCTAAATTCTTATTTTGCATCTTTATTCATAAATAAAACAGTGGATTTTTGGCCTGGGTTCTACTTCTATTAGCAAGCATTTCAAAAGACACTGGTATTATCAAGATTCCAATGTCCTGATATGAATAAATTAACAGTTGTCTCTGCAGAATTAAAAATCTAGCTTAATGGTTTTGAGATGTGTTTGACAACTGTCGTACTGATGTAAGTAATTTGGACAGCCTGTTTGTATGGAGAAGGAAAATAAAAAAAATTGAAGATCTCAAGTGGGTAAAATTACTGATATGAACTAGTAAAAGTTAATTATTATTTAGTAGTATCTAGGAGGTATAGAAAAATTGGGCCCTGTCAACTAGAAGCTATAGAGGAATCACATTAAATCTTACCAATTCAGATTAATTGAGAGAGAGTGATTTAAGTGTTAAATTTGAGTTCTATAAAAAATTGTTTTATATCTTTCAAATATATCCTACACAGTTGGTCACTAAAGTGTTTGTCAGGTCATTTGGGAATTTGCTGAATTCTTAAAAAGTGAGTAGATAAAAAGAATTCATAATTGTTTAAGCGTTGATGAAAATAAGGTACTCAAATTTTTTTCTAGTCAGTAAAATGTAAACTTTGCAGTACTATGTGTATTAGCAATTTAATATACCAATTCCTCTTTGTTTTAGCCTTTCTCTAATCTATTGCAAATTCAAAGTGAGTAGATTATTAATTAACTAATCAAATGTTTTGTAACACTTTAATCTTCAGGGATTCCCAGGATTAAAATTACATGCTTCCAAATAAAACAATTATTTGCATATCAATTTATATAGGTTGATAACATGTGCATACAAATTTTTACAAGTCAATTAACGATCATTATGTATTGCTATAACTGCCAAACAGCATTATACTATTAATAATGTATTTCTAGATACTCAACGATGTTACAAAATCTATTAACAAGTCTGTCAGTCTTGTTTGTGTCTATCCTCAGCTGTCACTTAAGGGATAAACAGTTTAAAGATTGAAGATGCATTTTCATGTTCACGCTAGAATTAAACCCCATGGCCACACCACTCTTCGATGGCTAAATCTGTCTGATTTTGAAACCAGAACCATCATGAGTCTTCTTATTTAGCTTTCCTTGAGGGGCATAAAAGGATGCCCTTTAGATATTTAATTAGATGAATTCATTCATATCCTAGTGTTATTGGGGTGTTACCAAATGAATATAATATTTAGTTGATACTTCAAAAGGCTGTGTGCCAGCTGAAAAATTACACTGTAGTTTTCAAATGAGCAATTAGCAATCCAATATTTGCTGTCATTCCATTCACCACAAAACTGCCAGAAGTGTTCATCAGTTCCTATGTTCATAGATAATACATGGAAGCAAGAAAATTAATAGAGAATTAAATAAGAACTAAAGAGAGTGTCTCTTAGAATCACGTTAGGGATAGGAATGGAGTTTCCAAAAAATCACAATAAAGAATAACAAACATGACCTGTCATAGTTAAGGTCATTCCATATATCATTTATTGGCTTATGTTAGACTTGGATAATTGCAGGGGTCCAGCCCCCGTGGAGTACAGGGATTCCCTTGGGTGGGACGGAGTCAGCGAGGAAAAAAAGAAAAAGAGTGGAGACACTAGAAAGAGGAGACAGGAGCATCTCCATTTATTGTTACAGCATGTCCCCCTTTTATAGGGACTCTTGACTATTACCTCAATTATAAGTTATGTTTCACACATGAGTTTGATGTTTTTTCTTTCTCAGGGCTTTCACAGTCTTCACTTCCTTGTAATTGTTCTCTCCAGGGTAAACTGTGACCTGTTCTACGTCTAAGGATTATCTTATCTTTTAATATGATGTTCTCCTTGTGACCCAAACTCAATTTCTACTTATCATCTAAAGAATGGTTACCATGACTACCTTGACTATCTAGTAACTATCCCAAATTCCAGCAGCTAATACACAATCGTGAGACTCACAGGGCATATACTTGAGCTATTACCGAGAGATTAGGAATGGCTGAGTCTAAAGTCTATTCTTTAGTAAATACAATACCTAATAATCAAAAGGGGTCTCACACCTCTCTTATCCTACGGAGGTAGCATCTGTTTCTCAGTCAAAGCTTCAGTATCTGTTGCTGCAACAAGGCACTAGGCAAAGAATTCAAACAAGGCTATTGATTAACATAGCTCATGGTCAGTAAGTGTCTCTTATCGGAACTTTCATGGCCTGGAGATCTTTGGCCTCTGAGGAGACTTTTCACTGATTATCTTAGGCAAGTTAGCTCAGGGGCTGTTATCATCAGTTTCTCACAGCCAGGCTTTTTTGGCCTATGTGGCCTAAGGTCTGTGGCTCAGTTTCCAAGAGGCTTGAGTCCCCAATATCTCAGTTCAGGGGTCCCCATGGAATTACCGCCTGGCTTAGGTTGTCTCCCCTCTTTTCTAGGAGATCTTACCCGTCTTTGGCTGCATAGTTAGCTCATTGGGGTATGACAGGAACTTGCCATAAATGCAGTGAGAGTATTGTCTCCTATAGGATCCGATGTAGAGGAAAGGCACATAGGTTCACAGGAGTGGAGACTATGACCGACCATGAAACCTTGCTACATTTTGGGGTGCTGACAACTCCCAACAGATAATGCATTTCTCTTTCTGGCAGACATGGCATGCTAGAATATAATCTTCACAGAGGCAGGGACTTTTGTCTATTTTAGTCACTGCTATATCCCCAGAGTCTAGAATAATGCCAGACAATGGTGGGTCCCAGTAAAATGTGTTGAATCAATAAATGACAAATGGCAATTTAAGCTTCAGGTAAATTGTAACAATTAAAAAATTAGAATTAAATAGTAATTTAAATCCAGTTCTTTAGATATCATCGGTTCTCTAGATATCATTTATTTTACTTACAACTTCCAGATAATCACAGAAGGCAAAGTTCACGAACTTCTCTCTTCTTTTTTTAACCTAGTCCTCAAGCTGAAAGCCTACTTTTCTTATTTCCTTTATGACCAAACACTTTGAAATACCTCCTCCTCCCATGCAGTCTAGCTTCTACCCTCCCATTTTCCTGAAGTATTCGAACTAAAGTCACCAGTACTCCAATTATAAAATCTGATGATCTCTTCCTAGTCTGTCTCTCTCTGTCTCTGTCTCTGTCTCTCTCTCTCTCTCTTTCTCTCTCATTTTCTAGAGCATTGGTCCCCTTAGCTTGCTCCTTTTTGTGAAACTCCTTTCTTGGCTTCTGTTTTTCCTTTTCTCCTGGTTTTCATCCTAAATTATTGCTTATTTATGGGCTCCTTATCTGACTTCTTTCTGCCTATTATTGCTGGGAGAATTAGTCTTCCTCAGACCCACTCCTCTTTTTACTATATACCTTCACCTCTGTGACCCCATTCATTCCCTTGACTATAACCCTTCTCTCCGTACTATAGAATTTCTAGTCCGTATCACCAACTCTGACCTCACCCTCGATACCACACCTTTATGCCCAAAAGCTTTCTACATTTCTCTGCCTCTATGTTCCTTAGATTGAACATATTCAAATTCAACCTATTCAAAATTTAAGTCAATGTCAGTTCTTAAAGTTTGTATTATGTCCTGTCTTCCCTGTTTCAGATAAAAGCATTACTATCTTCTCAGATACTTAAGCAAGAAGAGTAATATTTATTCTTCACTTGCCATTTCTCCCCACATCCAGCCAGCCACTGAATCCTGTCAATTCTAAAAGTTGATTTTCATTGTTCACAGTAGTTATGTTCTACAAAATCACTTTGAACAATGAATTAGTGAATACTGAGTCATTGCTCCCAGGGGAAAATACGGAGTTAGGATCTTGGGAGCCTCTGGTCATGACATTTTTGTCAAGTGGTTAATGCATAACCTTGTTTTGGGTGTTTAGTTTAAAGACACCTTAATTAAAATATCGTGTTGATTCATTTACAATGGATTCACAGCCAATAACCAGCCGTGTAACTCTGTAACTCATGCCTGAATGAAGTTATCTAACACACATTTTTTCCATAAGACACATCACAGCCTTCTTCTACTTAGGAACACTAAATAACATTGTGTTTGGGGGCCATTTTAAATAGTGAAATCACCATCAGAAAGCATGGTGAAAAACATGGCACTAAATAGACTATAGAAAGGACACTTGGTTTCAGTATAAAACTGTTGATGAAAAAACAGTCAGCCTAAGACAAAACTTATAAGCGTTTATTTGAGCCAAACTGATAACAATTGCCAGGAAACAAAATCTCAACAGAATGAGAAAATGCTTCAGAAAATGATGGTTTTGCAACTTACTTTATGCATTAGAATCAAAGGAGGAGGGTTACATGAACTCTGCTGGTGGTAGATTAAGGGGGTGGGAGAAAGCAAAGTGGGGAAATCTCTGGGATTGGATAGAAAGCAAAATGGAGACAGATAACGTCTTTTTACATTGGTGGGTATAGGATAGTTAATAGTTCACCTTTTACAGCACATAGAGATAGTAATCAGGGACATAAACAACAAGGAGGGATTCTGTAGTTACCTGCTCTGGTGTGGTGGTTTGTACCCTGAGGCATCTGGAAAAGGGGATTACTCTGACATTCCAAGGACATGTTATCTTAGATGCAAAAAGACAATAGACAGGCTCATTTAAGGTAAAGATTGACCTTTGTCAAGGAAGCTACAGACCAAGGATGTGACCACTGGCCATGACCCGCTTTTAGATAGGAATTTTTATGTTCAGACCATCCTATTTGGTTAATTTTAGTCTCTGAGTTTGTAGGGTCTGCCATGTGGGCCTCCCAAGCTTGTCAGCTTTAATATGTGGCTCTTTTTTTCATCCATAAAACTGAAGCAGGTGAACAGAACACCATCTTGTTTGACCTCAGCTGGGAAAATGTACATTGAGCAACTCAAATTTTTAACCACTGTGTATGTCTGCAAATGACTATAGATGGCATGAGTATTAATTTCAGGGGTTACAAAAAATTTTTAGTGAGTCAATGTATTTGCAAATGCAGACATTGGAAGTACTGAGGATCAACTGTACATCTGAATCCCATTCTTTCATCTCCATTGTTGATTTCAGATGCTCATCATTTTTTTCCCTAAGTTATTATAGTATTCCCCCAACTATTATCATTGATTCAGGTCTCTCTTTAATTCCTCTTTCTGTTGTTTTCTAGAACTCATCTCTGATCTTGACACATTGTACTTTAAGAATTTTCAGTGTTAACTCCATTAGTAAAAGAATATGTTTAAAGGGCCGGCCGAGTGGCACGGTGGTTAAGCGCTGGCTTGGGAAGCCAGCGGCCCCGGTTTGGTCCCACATATGAGGGCCAGTGACACTGCCCTAAAAAAAAAAAAAAAAAAATACAACTTAAATATAGAAGCACAATATGTAGAATAGCCCCCGACCTACTTTTCTAGTCCCATCTTTCATACCCAATGTGGGGCTAAAAAAAGATAATAATTTTCTTCCTACCTTCTAAGTTCTTTTTAGCTGGGCTAAAAATCAGATTAGCAGAAACAGATTAACAGGAGAAAATGTCCAAGTTTATTATATGAATGAACATTTGGAGGTCTATAAGAGTATGAAAAACTGAAGAGCCATTGGGCAGTTGAGGCTTGTATGCCATTTTGGACACAGGAAAAAGGGAAGGGGGCAGGGGTTTGCAATTTAAGAGGGAAGTAGGCAATTTACAGGTAGCCATGACTGAGCTGGACCCATGGTAGACAAATTCCTGCTGGGCAACCCACAAACAATGGGACACAGTGGTGAATCTAGCTAACAGGCCCCTGCTTGGATGTTTCCTATCTAATGCTTAGGTGAATATGCAAAGAATTCCTTTGGAAAGCAGCCCTTGTTATTTTTATTCCTTAGGCAGGAAAGGGGGAGGGTCAAAGTTGCTTTCTGAGTCTTTTGTTTCTTAATAAACAACTTAAAAACCAATATTCCAAAAGGCACCCTTTGGAAGCACAAAATTTTGGTCCCCTTCACCACACACACCATTTTCTTTTTGAATATAACTATGTAATATTCAACAAAAACTATATTGTTATTTTATACCTCTGGGCCTTTTCATATTTTTTACACTGCCAGTAATAAGCTCATCCCTCTTCATTGCTGGTTAAAGACAGGCCTCAGATATTATCTCCTTTGAGTAGCTGTTTTAATCTTTATCCAGCAGGTAGTTTATCCTCTCACCTTGCTTCCATAGATTATTGTAATAAATCTGGACTCTGTTATTTGCTTAGGCCACTGCAGACACTGTGCCTTTTTAAAAGTAGGAGCCGTATCTTATTCATATGATTCCTCCTTCTCCACTCATATCCAATCAGTTATTAGTTGTATGAGTTTAGCTTCCGGAATATCTACTAGTACCAGGCTTAGTATCTGACTCTTGTTAGTGTGGATGGAAAAGGAACCATATATTAAACCTGACAAGCTCAGGAGACTAAAAATGACCACATAGGATGGTGTGAATATAAAAATTCCTAACTATGGTGGGCCATGGCAGGAAGTCACATCTTTCTTTAGCCTGAAGCTTCCTTGATAAGGTCAAATTTTACCTTAAGTGAGTTTGCCTATTGTCTTTTTTCACCTAAGATAACATCTTTGGAATGTCAGTAATCCCTTCCTCTGGACCAGAGCAGGAAATTGCAGAATCCCACATTGTTATCCTTGTCCCCTAATTACCATCTCTATGTGCTATAAAAAGTGTACTGTTACCTCTCCTGTTCCCACCCATGTCTCTCCAATTGACTTTTATCCAATCCCAGAGATTTCTCAGTTTTTCTTTTCCCCACCCCCTTAATCTACCACCAATGGATTTCATGTAACCCTTCTCCTTTTATTCCACATCTAAATAAGCTGCAAAGACCATTTTGCAGAGCGTTTTCTCAATCAGTTGAGACTTTCCTTCCTAGCAATGGTCGTCAGTTTGGTTCAAATGAATTCTTACAAGCTTTCTCTTAGGCTGGATGTTTTTTTGTCAACATTAGCCTAACAATAGATGCTTGTTGAATAAATGGATGAATGAGTATATAAACAATTGAACTTTCGTCAATTTATGAGGGATTTTTTTTTTATTTTTCATATACTTTTATTAATCAGTACATATGAACTATAAAATGATAGTCCAGACTTATCTGGGCTATCATTTTACCCAAATTAAAGCAACTAGCTTCCTTGACAAAGTATGTGCTAGCATTTATTCCATTTATTGCTAGCAATCTTCAGGATTGCATCATGTTTCCTGTTAAATGGAAACAAAATGACAGATATTTTGAAACTCACTCTGAGCTGATACCACTTGTACTCAATTGGTGTGTGTCAATTACCAATAATTTTGTTTTTGCTAACAAGATTGTTTAAAGAAACAATGAGAAAAGAAATGTGTTAAGAGTGAAGAATATTGAGTTACCCACATTATTTTATAGTTAGTTTCTTTGGGGGAAATCATAAAACAGAAAATGATAATATCAAGAACAGTTTGGTGAAATAGTTTGTTAATGATAGCGTGAAAAACTTTATTTATTTTTCCTTGATAAGTAATAACATTTGAAATCATAGATGTCTTTTACTGTGACCCATCTTTACATCTAAAAAAGTCATTTATATGCTGATGAATTTAATACCTTTTGCCCTCATTTTTAGATGAACATCATTGAGTTACTTGGCTATTAGCAAGACAGATTAAACCTCTGAAATGCTTCATTCAGAAATAGAAATTGGATGTTTTATTATATTTTTCTCTAATAGATGAACACTATAAAGGATGCATTTTTATCTATGAGAATCTTGTCTTTTATGCCTAAAATGTGTTTTAGTATTGCTTGGAAGCTATAATAAAGCTTTTATCTCTCCCTGTGTTCATAAATGCTTGTGTGTATGTGTCTATAACAAGATAAACACCCCAAAAGGCTTATGTATGTATGTGTATCTATTCATTTCTTTTTCCTTCTGGGATTGGAATTCACAATCAAATACTGAGAAGGAAAAGTGGAACTGTACAGTATAATAGAAAGAGCATTTGTTATTGACACCTTGGTCTTCACTCTGCCTTTACCAGTAAAATTAGGTTGCTTAGGGCAAGTCACTTAGTATCTCTGGGCCTTGTTTTTCTTATCTGTATACATGAATCAGTTGGGCAACATAGTTTCTGAGATCACTTTGGTTTTAAAATTCTTTGATGAAAGATGAAAATTCAGTTACTACAGGGATGCTGACAGAAAGATTTATTCCAAGGATGGAGTTGGCATTTAACACATATTTGTTAAATGAAAGAGTATTATGTGATGGGAAATTTTATGTGTCAACCTAACTAGGCCACCGGATGCCCAGACATTTGCTCAAACGTTATTCTGAGTGTGTCTGTGTGAATCTTTCTGGAGGAGATTAACATTTGGATTGGTAGACTGAGTGAAGCCGATTGTTCTCCCTAACGTGGGTAGAACTAATCCAAACAACTGAAGACCTGACTGGAACAAAAAAGCTAAGAGGGAACATCTCCTGGTTGACTGCTTAATATGGACATTGGTCTTTTCTAGCCTAAAATGTCAGCTCTTCTTGGGTCTCAAGCTTGCCAACATTTGAACTGGAATTTACACCACTGATTCTGCTGGTTCTTAGGCTTTTGGACTCAGATTAGAATTATATACTGACTCTCCTGTGTTTTAGCTTGCCAACTCCAGAGCTTGAGACTTCTCAACCTCCATAATTGCATGAGCGAATTCCTTATAATATCCATCCATCCATCCATTTTATTCTGTTTCTCTGGAGAATCCCAATACATTTTATATGCATTCCCAGAATCCTTCCCTCTCCACCTGTATTGAATTAATCATTAAGCTGTGAATTTGCTTCCAAAATATCTGACATCTTCCAAACATATATTTCACTGAATTGAAACTCTTGTTAATTTTTAAAAATAATGTGCACAGTGTCTTCTTTTATTCAATTTGTCTTCACATAAACCTGTGTAAAAAGTACACCAACAATTTTCTAAATGTATTTCACTATGAACAAGTAAATTTTTTTTTTTAAAGATTTTATTGGGGAATTGGGGGAGAGGAACAGCATTGGGGAATCGGGGAAGGGAAACAGACAAGTTGTCCTTTTGTTCTTCAATCTAGTTGTGGAGGACCTTGCTTCACTGGCCCATGTTGGTATTATCATTGCATTCTTCCCAGGTGAGGCAATTGCTCGCTGGCCATTGGACAATAGCTCATGGTGGCTCACGGCAGCTTCCGAAAGTGCATGCCAGCTGCTGGCCAGCCCCACTACAGCCTATGCCATCACCTGAGATTCACAGCAGCCCAGCTCCAGGTGGAGCTGTTGTTCACCATCTTAGCTGTAGAGGGCGCAGTGTCACTGGCCCTCATATGTGGGATCTGAACTGGGGCCCTGCTGCTCAGAGCTGGTGTCCCAAGGGAAGTCTTAACCAATGTGCCACTCAGCCGGCCATAAACAAGTAGACTTTTATCCAGATAAGTTTTTAAGGCTTTATATTTTTTTAATGGCATGTGCTCTAATGAAGTAAAGGCATAGGACTATTATATAGATTGTTTCATTTATTTAAAAACTACAAGGGATTCATTTTGTATTTAAAATAAAAGGATATTGGGGAGGGAGGAAATAGTGAATAGTCTAAACTGTTGGTACCAGGGTATTTAAATATAAGAGTCATGAAGATGCGTTGATAATGGGGATGTGTTCTAGAATCATAACTTCCTCTTTCCAACACCATATTTAATCAAGTAGATAATGTGCTAGGTACTGGGAAAAGAAAGATGAAAAAATATACTGTGTTTATATTTAAGGAGGTAAGCCTAGTAGAAGAGAAACAGATATGTATTATATTATAGGGAACAATCTAAGTTCTGTAACTGGAGTTGATTTTCTCCACTGTGAGATAATAATAACAGTAGGTACTTCATACCATTATGATGTTTAGATTAAATGGTGTGTTACTTTTTGCCCAATACCTCAGTGGCTTTCTAAAAACCAACTTGTGTTTCTCTTGATACATGAGGACTGCAGATTATCTGTGGTTTTGCTAGATTTGGTTGGTCTCTACTAGGTTCCATGTGTTTTCTCATTCTAGGAGTCATGCTAAGGAAGCATGCTGGGATTGCCTGTTCTCAGGACAAAGATAAGAGTAAGAGAGACAGAGCCAGACTATGTGTAGACATGTAAAGCTTCTCTCAGACATAGGGTACATCTGGTTTACTCAGATTTTATTGGCCAAATCAAAGCACATGGCCAACTGAAAATTAATAGATGGTGAAGAATACTTTGCTTTCTAAGAGCGTGGCATAAGTGAGAAGCAACTAAATATTTATCAACAAATAATACAATCTACCGTAAGATGTGATACATGTAACACATGTAAAACATTTGGCACAATGTCTGGCACAGAGTACATGTATAATGTTTAGTAATTGTACAATAACAGCAATAATACTAATAGTGGGTAAATTATATACAAACACAGATAATGGAATACTTTTTTTGTCTCAGGAGGAGAGAACAAATATTCAGTCTATAGCAACAACTAATAATTTCCTGTAAAAAATCCCTTAATTTTATGTAAACCTAAAGGACAAAAGGCTCAGCATTCTGTCTTGAAATACACTAATCTCTGTGCCATGACAGAAGCAAATCATAACACTTGGTCAGTTTATAGCTTTCTTGAATGCAATATGAATTCCCAAGGGTAATTTTGCAGTGAAGATTAAATGCCGTCAAAATTATATGAGTCAATACATATACTCAGTATTAGGATTTTAAAAATGTTAAAGCTTAATTTATTTACAGTGAAAAAATGTAGTTTCTGTAGCAAAAAGTGGAAATTCATTTATTTTCCCTTCTTGATCCATATTTTAATATTCAGACAGCATGGTTCTATGACTCATTGGGCTAATTCCCCCTGTTTATGACATATTTCAATGCCCACACATTTTTAGTTCCCATGACTTTCTTTTGTTCATATGTTTGAGTCAATTTTGTTAGCTATTCATCATTGTATTAGACAAGTCTCTATTACTTTATCATTCAGTGTCTCTCATTGTAAGCTTTTTGGTCCCCTACCCTTACTGCCTAATGGAATTTAAATCACAAAATGAAGCAGAAAGAAAGAAATAGGATTCATGGGCTTTATGGATGTGGATGAAAAAAGGGCCACATAATAAACCTGACAAGCTCAGGGGAGGCCTGCATGGTGGGCCCTACAAACTCAGAGACAGTAATTAACCACATAAGATAGTCTGAACATAAAAATTCTTAACTAAAAGTGGGTCATGGATGGTAACCACATCCTTGGCCTGTAGCTTCCTTGACAAAGGTCAATCTTTACCTTAAGTGAGCCTGTCTATTGTCATTTTTGCATCTAAGATAACATGTCTTTGGAATGTCAGAGTAATCCCTTTTCTGGACCCGCCCAGGGTACAACCTGTCACACCAGAGCAGGAAACTACAGAATCCCTCCTTGCAGTTCTTGCCCCTGATTGCTATCTCTATGTGCTGTAAAATTCTACTAACTACCTTGTGCCCACCAATGTAAAAGAAGGTACCTGTCTCTCCAATTTACTTTTTATCCAATCCCAGAGATTTCCCCACTGTGTTTTCTCCCACCCCCTTAAACTACCACCAATGGATTTCTTTTTCTTTTTTTTCCATTAAAGTTTATTGGTGTGACAATGATTAGTAAAGTTATACAGGTTTCAAGTGTACAATTCTGTAATACATCATCTATATATCACATTGTGTGTTCACCACCCAGAGTCAACATGCCTTCCATCAACATATATTTTTTTTTTTTTTTTGAGGGCAGTGTCACTGGCCCTCACATGTGGAACCAAACCAGGACTGTTGGCTTCCCAAGCCAGCACTTAACCACCAAGCCACTCAGCCGGCCCTCCATCACCATATATTTGACCCCGTTTACCCTCATCTAGCACCCCCTCTCTCCCCCATACCCTCCGGTAACCACTAAACTATTGTTCGTGTTTATGAGTTTTCTTTCTTTGTTTGCCCGTTCCTTTGTTGCTTTTAGTTCTGTATGTCACGTATCAGTGGAATCATATGTATTTTATGTAACCCTTCTCCTATGATTCTAATGTATAAAATAAGTTGCAAAACTGCCATTTTCTGGAGCATTTTCTCAATCTGTTGAGATTTTGCTTACTGGCAGTTGTTGTCAGTTTGGCTCGAATAAACTCTTTATAAGTTTTCTCTTAGGCTGGATGTTTTTTCATCGACATGGGAAAGATTATTCAGAGAAAATCTGAAAAATATATGGAAACAATGAGAACAAAGAGATGAAAAATCATTGTTTTGGTGGGTTAATCCCTTAAGGAAAAGCCTTTCATAACCACAGAGATGTAATGGAGAAAGAGGAACCCTAAAAATGTATAGCCAAAACTGTTGGTGTTTTCTGGGCAGATTCTGCTCTTCTCCAGCTTGAATTGGTAGTTTTAATTTTTAAAATATTGAACAAATAAAACATTCTTTGAAATATTTATGTCAGGGTTTATGGTCTATCTCTTAATATTTCCTACTGGAAAAAAAACCAACCAAATTAATAATAATAATAAAGAATAGATACAACAGTTTTTAGATTCATCTCAACAATTTACCAGCACATTCCATACATATGTATGTGTATCTAATTATATATATATATATATATATATATATATATATATATATATATATATATATCTCCCATGAGTAGATCATGTTTAAAGTAATTGGAAGATTCTCCAGGAGTGAAGACCTACTAAGAACCAAGCACTATGCTAGGCAACTTCCATTCATTATCTCAAGTGCTTTTTGCAACAGTCCTGAGATGCTTGCTTATGTTCATTTTACATATGAATGAATTTAATCTCACTGAGTTTAAGTAATTCACCCACACTTTTCAAATGGGAACTAGGACTTGAATCTACTTTCTCACTCTAAAGCCTGTCAGAGTTACCCTCTGCTATGTTTTTAAAGGTCTAGGTGAGGATTTTTTAAAAATGGGTTTGGAGAGCATTAGAATGAACCTATGAATAAATATATCAAGTTTACATACTCGCTAATTTAAGAAAAGCTAGATTTCCTTAATTATAATTATAATGTTATTATTTTTGCCCTCTTCTTGTTTGGTTCTAGCTAGAAGCAGAAATTATTATGTACCTTTAACTTCAGAATTTATATTATTTTGTTTTTTAATCAATGTAGACTTATTGTTTATTGTTAGTGAACAGATTGGTACAACCTTAATGGGCACAAGTTAGCAATATATATCATGCCTTATAACTGTTTATACCTTCAACCTAATAATTCTCCTTCCATGTACTTGGTCTAAAGAAATCTGATATGTTCCCAAAATTGTGTGAAAGATGGAACATTACTATAATTGCAAACAACTGAAATGGCCAACAATGAGATATTGATTGGATAATTTACAGAGTATAACCATATGTGGAGATTCTATGCACTCATTAAATATCGTAATTTAGAAAAGTAATAATTTAGGTAAGTGTTTAAGACTATTAAATGAAAAGTTTGTTTACAAAACAATGAATAAAGTATAATCCCAACTTTAATTACATTTATATAAATCCATAAAAAAGTATAAGCATGCATAACAAAAGGTTAATGATCATCTGGGTAGAAGTATTATAGAAGGTTTTAATTCTTTCCTCAATTTTGTCTGTAGTTCCAAAATGTACACAGTGAACATATGTTGCTTTGTGGTCTAAGTAATTAAAAATATTAAGATTGTGAATTTAAAAGCGTATTTTCCAATTTAAAATCAACAAATAAGTCACATAGGAAATCGAACCCTGTGGCATTTTCAGCTCATCTTTTCCTACCTGTTTCTAGTTTGGACTAGATGTTGTAATATGCATCTTCTCATGATTTCTTTTAAGCTCAATGGGTTTGTTCATAACTTGTATCAGATTTCTAAATAAACCATGAAGCAAACTCATCCATCCCTTAGAAATATTTTAAGGAGACTGCCTGACATAAAGGCAGCAGGAGAAATGAGCTGTGGACTCCTTTCTCTAAGAAAACCCAAACTCTGATTTTTAAAAAGCTTTTAAAAAATGGTAAAACTTCTAGAGATTGCTCTGCTCATTGTTATACGGTTTGAGGCAGTCCACAAATACTATGCTTCATTGTACTTCTTGTGTTATTATTTTTAGAATTGTGAAACATTATATAGTTGATGGGTACATTTCATACAGTGGTGTTTCAGTCCCCACAAAAACACTTTTTTTTTAAATTTGAAAATATTTCAGATATATACCTACCACCTACTCTACTCATATACTACCAAATACACTACCAACAAGATATATATATATACCCCAAAGATAGCTGCAATTCTAGCTTCCATGTCCACATTCCAAATATGGATTTGAAGAGCTGAAGTTAGGGAGTTGGAGGTTGGACTTCTGAAAGACAGCTGAGTCTCATACCTTGAATTCCTGAATCTCATACCTTGACTTTTTATCAGTTAGTCTCTAATATCCCCCTTGCCTCACGCAGGCAACAGGATTAGGCTGGAGGAGATGCCTGTCTCTCCTTCACCAGCATCTTTCCCTCCTTGTTGCTCTTTAAATCAATTTTCAACTGTAATATGGGAGAATTCTGTGTTTCTGTTTAGTTATTCATTATAGTTCTTCCTCCTTTCCTGACCTCACAGTCCTTCCCACCCCAGATCACCCTGATGATATCCATTTTCTCCCTCTTCTACACTTTTTCATCCTAATTTTGTAAACATCTTTGAGGTCCCCCACTCTTTCCTATTCCTAGGTTATTTTGGACAACTGAGCTAGGCCTCTGCATTTGGCAAACATGGCAGCAATACAGCAGAGGAACTCACTTCATTTAAATAACCAACAGATTCAGGGCCTTTCATTTCTTCAATGTGGTAATAGGATCAGGGAAACCCTCTCTGCATTCTCTGTTGCAGGGTTCAGGTGTGAAGGTCAGTCTCAATACTACTCAAGTACCTTGTCTAGAATCTTTGAGGAGTTCTTGCCTTAGGGAGCTGGTCAATCTGACATGGTCTCTATCCGTTGTTTTATTTCGAATTGGTGGCTATTGATTTGATCAGTACCAGAAACAGTCTTAGAAGGTTGCTGGGTGGCTTTCAGATTCTGAAGGCCACTGTGTTTTCAGAGGTGGTACTTTGAGATGTACCTTCCAACAGATTCTGGATGGAAACAGAACCCACTTGCCTGGGCTTTTCTACTTCTCATGTAGGGACAGAAGCACAAAAGTGGTCCTGAAGCACCTGGCAAGCTGAAGCTTTACGTATTGTAGGAGAGATATGAAAGAACATGTTTGTTTGCTTTTGATTCTCCTTAAAAGGCCAGTCTGTTTATAAACAATGTGTTACAAAGGCATATATGCATTTTTTTCTAAGAAACACCCTGAATTATGAATGCCTTCATAACTGTTATATAACATGATTTATATAGCCAGGTACTGTTGCAAGTGCTTTATATTTAATAGTTTATTTAATCCTCACAACTCTATGAGTTAAGTACTGTTACTATTATCACATCCCTGTTTTACTAATGAGAAAATAGGCTAAGAAATGGTAAAGTCAGATTTGGAGCCTAGGCAATCAGTCTCCATCACCTTATACTGACTTTGGTTAGGTAAAATGTGTTGCTTGTAAACTGCAATACTGATGGGCCTGATTTTAACGGCAGCAGCACCATCCCAAATACCTTCTTAAACCACAATTGTTATTCTGAGGAATGATACTGAGTTGAAAGGCAGACAGGTTTACTTTTGCTAATGGCTCATGTAAAAGACACCCATCATTTGAAAGACAGCCCTAGGGTTCTATAGGGCAAAGAGAAAATTATGTCATTCAGGAGTTTGAACAAAAACATCAGAATCTCAACTGAAACCATTTAACCAAACCAGGAGTGATCTTGCCTTTCAGATTATGCTAATAGGCTTGGACTGAGATTACAAATTTTCAGCAAATGGCAGGCAGGCATCAGACTCAGTTTAATCTTTTGCTCAACCATTTATTAACTGGGTGACTACATTTATTTAGCTTTTCTAATCAGGTGTGGAGGCCACATTCAAATTGGTTTAAATGTTAGTCTTATGTAACTCTGCTGCTTAAAATCCTTCAATCTCTTCTAATTGCTTGGTGAGTAAAGTCTAAATCTTTGAACATGACCTACAAAGACATGCAAAATCTTATCCTGCCTCTTCCCAGGAGAGGTTATTCCAGACCTTGTTCAAGCAGAATTTGCTACTTTTTTGTACATTACTCTGTTTTCAGTCCATAACCAGTGCCTAACATATATAGCAGGTTTTAAATTAATGTCTGCCAAAATAAAATGGCATGAAGATTGGATACAGACTTGGAAGTGGCTTTCACATGGGGAGTCGGAGGAGAAAGCAGAGCCAGGAAACAAGTGAGAATGGGTGAGAAAAACAAAGAATAGCCATGGGAATTAGAGAAGGACAAGAATGCTGAGTAATAAAATTAGTTTGCTTTTGGTTTTTAAAGAAGAAGAGGAAGTCAGAGCATCAAATAGAGCAGAAGGATCAAAGAAGAGGAAGAGAGACAGAAGACATTTTAATTAGGTCATCAGAAATTTGGGAGAAGAGTTTTAAGAAATTAGTGGGTGGGGGGTAGAAGCCACATGATAAACACTGAGAAATGTGTGGTAAGAAGTACCCTTGAGAATTTTAATCATGGAAGGAAGAGCAATATCATGGAGCTGATGTTAGAAGTTGGAGGGTAAAAGAGGGGTATTAAAAGACTGTATTAAAACTGCCCCTTAGGGCCCGCCGAGTGGTTAAGTGCTGGCTTGGGAAGTCAGCGGCCCCGGTTCGGGTTCCACATGTGAGGGCCAGTGACACTGCCCTCTAAAACTAAAATGGTAAAAAACAGCTCCTCTTGGAGCTGGGCTGCTGTGAGTCACCAGCGACAGCACAGCCCCTGCTGCAGTGGGCTGCCATAGGCTACAGTGAGTGGCCGGCAGCCAGCGTGAGCTGCCAAGAGCCTCCGTGAGTGGCCGTCCAAAGGCCGGCGACTGATCTGCCTCACCCAGGAAGAGCACAACGGCGATATCAACATGGGCCAGTGAAGCAACGTCCTCCAGAACTAGACTGAAGAACAAAATGTCAGCAACTTCTCTGTTCCCCTTCCCCGATTCCCCAACGCTGTTCCCCTCCCCAATTCCCCAATAAAATCTTTAAAAAAAGCACAAAAAACAACAACAAAAGAACATTCAGCCTAAGAAAAATTCTTATAAGAGTTTATTTGAGCCAAACTGATGGCAATTGCTGGGAAGCAAAATCTCAACAGATTGAGAAAATGCTCAGGAGAAGGGCAGTTTTGCAGCTGATTTCATGTATTAGAATCAAAGGATGGGACATACGGAAGGTTACATGAAATCCATTGGTGGTAGACTAGGGGACAGGAGAAAGCAAAGCAGGGAAATCTTTGGGATAAAAAGTAAAATGGACAAACACATAGTTTTTCTACATTGATGGGTACAGAATAGTTACCATTCACAGTACATAGAGATGGTGTCTGTGCAACAAGATAGCAATGTAGTCTCGACCCCTGGGGCTGCTGGTTGTGCCTTCAAGGGGTCTGGAAAGATTACTTTTACATTTCAAATGTATGTTATCTTAGATGCACAAAGACAATAGATAGTTTCAAAGGTAAAGTTTGACCTTTGTCAAGGAAGCTACAGGCCTAGGAAGTGACTACCTGCCATGACTCTCTTTTATTTAGGAATTTTTATATGCAGACCACCCTGTGTGGTTACTTTGGTCTGGGTTTGCAAAGCCCAGCTATGCTTGTCAGGTTTAGTACGTGGCCCCTTTTTATCCATATGGGCTCAGTTGGGGAAAAGTGACATGCATGTGTGCTCACACATGCGCATTGGAGAGAGAGAGACCTTAATATATGTTACTTAGTTACTTTTTCAGCTTTTGAAGGCATTTATGCAGATTTTTAAAGTAATGTATATTTTCATCACCATTGTAATAGTCATATGAAAAGAAAATTGCATGTAATTCCTCTGCCCAGAGAAAACTATTAGATGTGTGTGTGTATAAATATACCTATTGCATAACTTAATTTTAGCATCCTAACTCAAAGTTTTAAAGATTGGATAGGAGTGTAGTTGTTTCATTCATTGTAGAATTCATTTGCTGTTAAACTGGTTAGAACTGCTTATAACTATTTTTTTTCCTGTGGATGTTCCCAGTACACTTTCACTTTTAATGATTATGCTGTTTGAACGTAGTCTAACAACACTGAACAATTTATAACAAAGGTTTCTGAATAGCAAGCTAAGGGCAGAGGTTCTAGACTTAATGACCTCAAAAGAAATGGTCACTCGATCATATGTTGTAAAAATTCTACAGAATAAATAATTCAGACTTTCCTCTTCTACCAAAACAAACTCACTATCTCAGCAGTTCTTGATGGACATTTCGTTTCCTGAATGCTACCCTTCATGATGTCGTAGCTCCTTTGTAAAAAGACCAATGACTTCGGAACCTGTCAGTCATCCAGAGATTATGACCAGGAGTATCCTAATACCCCAGGGAGAGGCTGTTCTTTCAGTCTTCAGAACCAGCAGAGGAAGTGAAACTATGGGGACAAAAGCTCTTATAATTTTTTTTTTTTTTTGAGGGCAGTGTTACTGGCCCTCACATGTGGGACTGAACTGGGGCCGCTGGCTTCCCAAGCCAGCGCTTAACCACTGCGCCACTCGGCCGGCCCAAGCTCTTATCATTTTTGCCATATTTCTAGTTGACTGCTATGGGACCTAAGATTTGGCTCTCTATTGAGACTTTTGGGGAAACTTGAACTCTGACCTTAGAGTGCCATCAGGTTTGAAGAAGAAAGAAACCAGTGTTGTTCCATATTGCTGGTCCCTTATGAAAACTGTGGTTTCAAGGCACCACTTTTTTTGTATTGGTTTGAAACCTCCATGTCATGTACAGGAGAAATGAAACCAGCCTGACCTCTAATGCCAGCTATACTCTGATAGTTCTCTTCCCTGTCTTTTACAGTGTTCTTTATGTGTCATGCCAGAAAAATAATAATTCTGTGAACCTTTTTACCCTGATAAGTGCTCGCACAATGAATTTAATTAAATCCCCCTTTATCTATTATGCTGAAAACAAGGAATTAAAAATATCCATTAAAATGACTATTACAGTCACATCAAATGGATTTCAACACATGACTAAAATGATATGAAGGAAGCCATAATCATGTGAGGCCCAATATGGTGTATAAATTTTAAACCTTTCGAAACCCTAAATTATTTTAATCTCCAAATGTAATTATCATAAATGTCAGTCAAACTTTCTCAAGGCCTCTTTCTGTTGAACACAAAGAAACAAATGAGACTGCGAAGCCTTTAAGCTTTACAAACTCATGATTAACTCCTCCATCACCAGTGGGCTCTTAGGCTCAGAAGAAAGGAGACATTTTTTTTTTAAAAGATTTTATTGGGGAAAAAGCATTGGGGAATCGGGGAAGGGGAACAGACAAGTTGCTGTCCTTTTGTTCTTCAGTCTAGTTGTGGAGGATGTTGCTTCACTGGCCCATGTTGGTATTATCATTGCGCTTTTCACAGGTGAAGCATATCTGTCACCGGCCTCTGGACAGCCGCTCACAGCCACTCTTGGCAGCTCACACCGGCTGCCAGCCGCTCACGATGGCTGCCTGCCGGCCACTCACTGCAGCCTATGGCAGCCCAATGCAGCAGGGGATGCAGCCTACACCATCCCCGGGGCTAGCAGCCCAGTTCCAGGTGGAGCTGTTGTTAGCTGTAGAGGGCAGTGTCACTGGCCCTCATATATGGGATCCGAACCGGGGCTGCTGGTATCCGAAGCCAGCTCTTAACTGCCACTCGGCTGGCCCGAAAGAAGACATTTTTAAGTGTGTCATAGGACCTGAAATATAGTTTGCAGATGCTATACCAAGGAGATTATGGTCAATAGGTTATAGCATTCCTTAAATTAGAGTTTGGCAGGCTGATAACACTAATAAGTTTTTAACAACAGCTATAGATTCTGCTTTTTGCTACAAGTTTGTAAACTGACTATGTAATAATCATTACTTGATAATATTCAATTTTATAAAATAGGCAAAGTTTTCCCTCTCCTTGGCACATTCAACAAGGAGCATTCCAGAGCCACATTTCTGGTTGAAACAGAAGTAAATACAGGTAGGGGTCATTCTTGCATGACATAAAGGGGTATATTTATCAAAACCAAATGCTATTGCTCAGGTAAAATTTTTCCAAGGAAAGGAAGAAAACATCATTTATTGAGAAAAGAGAAACAAGTTTTAATTGAGGCACTGGATTAAGAGGTGATGCTAACAGAAGGCACAAACTTATTTTAGTTCGGTCTTTACACCATTTCTAATAATATTTTTAACCCAAATTGTACATTCTGAAGCACTGCTAAGAAAGAATTTTTTAGGTTACTGTACATTACCTATTACTGGGTCTCACAGATTTCTCCTTCTAGAGGACAAATTACCAACTTTTTGCATGTCCTATCTCCCTTCTGACACTAGTCATTGTACAGCCTAAATTCCAAATTTCAATTAGAAAGAAAACAAACTCACAGAAAACTGCAGTTCAAATATGCACAAGTTGTAAAAATAGCTGAAAATTGTCTTTTAATCTGTTAGATATTTAGAATTAGCCTCATACACTAGAAAACTAGCCTCTTTAAAACTGTCCCCACATCACTCCTACTTCATCACACCAATCCAGGCCTCCATCTTTATTGCTTTTTTTCCCCCTGATTGTTTTGTTGCTTATCCACTGCTTGTCCCTTCTTTATTGTTGATAAGGTCTGAAAGCCTGTCATATTGAGCCTGCTGCTACTCCATTATTTTCTTTGAACAAATGCTATTAACCACAGCTGTGTAAGCATCTATCCGTCTCTTGTATTGTGGTACAATTTCTATATATAAAAGTAATTTGCCCTCAGTGTCTACTGATGGTTTCCATTGTTTGTATTGACGCATTGCTCAGCTCTCAACCCTTGGCTGTTGTCTGCCCTCTCTTTTCTTCTCTCCCACTGGAGCGATTTTAGCTTTTCTTCTAAACGCTACTTTAAAATTAATAAAAGTAAAGTGGCCTTAGCCCTTCCATGACCAAAAGGGCGGCATAAAGAGAATGACTTGCCAAACCTTGAATAACGTCTCAGTTTGACGCTTCCTTTCTGAGACATCATTATCATCTGCAGTCCTGAGTTGCCCTATGGTTGGTATTACCCTCAGGACAGCCAAGGGTTTTAAAGGAAACTCAAAACAGGAAGCTGTTGTTGGATGCTGTTACAGAGACGGCAAGCAAGTGATGCTGCCACCATAGACAGGAACTGATCCAAACTAAAGATCTTTGGTGCAGAGGCAGATTCTGACCTCAGACATGGCTGTGAACATTGAATATGTCATGAGTGTCCCTGTTGGTGGTTTTACCAATGTTACCTTGATGTCATATTTTCCCAGATAAGATTCTGAATGAGGTGCAGAAGCACAGGAGGCAGGATGGGAGAGAATATTTATTGTCTATCTTCTTCAAGTTTGTTAAATTTCTGCATTTCACAAATGAGTAAACTAAAGTTTAGAGAGGTTAAGTAAGTCATCCAGGGTTACTCAGTCAGTAAGTGGCAGAGTCAAGATTTAAACTCCAAACCTTTCCTTTATCCATTATATCTCGGAGTGGAGCTTAGGGTAGCCCAGCCTCTCTTGAGAGACACCAAACCAAAAGGTTTGGGATGGCAGAGGGGTAAAAGTATTTCCTCTTGGGCTCACTAACATTCAGGCGAGATAAGGCAACATACTGTGAAGTGTATGCTGACACACTGTAGTTGTAGACTGGTGAGCTGGATAAAGGCAGCCAGACATGGATCTTTGGGAGCAATTGTTTATCAGTTGTGAGGTGAATACTGAATCAGCCATAGCATCTGAAAACAGAGCCTACAGCCTCAGATCAGACCAAACCAAGGGCTTTATGTCTTTTGTGTCATTAGCTGTATCTGTTTGGTATGTGGGGGTTTAATGCCTGTGTGTGTGTGTGTGTGTGTTTATGTGTGTTTATGCATATATGTGTGTGTTGTTAGTGTTGCAATGAATCATGGGATTAACCTGATCTTAATTTACTTCCTAATAACTTAAAAAGTAGCTTCACAATGGCAAGTGCCAATGTTGAAGGCTCTGCCATTGTTACCACCTAAGCTAAAGCCACCATCTTCTCTTGTCCAGGTTACGCTAAGAACAATTTTTCACATCCTCCTACATAATGTTTCTACCTAGCAGCCAGGGTGTGCCCTCGAAAACATAAATCAGACCACATTATGTCTCTTGTTAAAGCCTTCAAATGGGCCCCCTGCACACTTGCATGGCATACAACCCGAAGTCCCTAAGAGCCTGCAGACTTTTAGATGGTCCAAACTCTGCCTATTTGTAAGCCAATCCCTTTCCACTCTGCCCTCACTCTCGTTTCTTTAACCACATGAGTTCCTTGCAGCTCTCCCCACACTTCAAACTTGCTTATACAGCAGATTTTTTGCATTTATTGTTCCCTTAACTGGAATGCTCTTTCCTCCATGGCTTGCTTGTACTCGCATTGTTCAGGTCAGAAAAAGCTCCCCTGAGCCCCCACTCCACCCCACCCCACCCATTCACTTTTTATCTCTGGCTGTAAATGATTTTTCTTCATAGCATTTAACACTAATTGGCATCATATTGTTGATTTACCTCTAGTTTGTCTGCTTTGGTTTCTTTATTGTACGTTTCTCCTTCTAGAACACAAGCTCCGTGAGAAGAGGGACCATTTCAAGCTTGTTCATCACTCTGTTTTCTGTACCTAAAGTGTCAGACACATAACAGTTTCTCAATTAACTTCTTTAATGGATTAATGAATAAATGCAGTTTGTGTTTACAGCTTTTAAAGATTCACATTTTTTTTTTACCTCTGCCAAGTGAGTGAACAAGTAATTAATCAGAGGTCCATTATGTGCTTGTTAATAAATATTAAACTTAAACTAGGTGCTGGGACTATAGGCACAAATAAGGCAGTTTGTACATGGAGAACTCCCACTAGAGAGGGAAACATATAGTTAAATGTTATCACAGAAAGAAGCAAAGCTGATTATGGAAGTCAGGGGAAGGTTCCTGATTTGGTCAAAGGAGAAGAGAAAATTAAAGTGGAAGAAAGACAATTAGAATTTCTAGACCTTTCTGGAAGAAGTGACAGCTCAGCTGAGTGCTAAAAGATTCTTAGGATTTATCTTAGTGTGTAGAAAAGGTTAACCTAAGCAGCAGGAGGAACTACACATGAAAATGGAGAGAGAGAGAGAGAGAGAGAGAGAGAGAGAGAGAGAGAGAGAGACAGACACACGGAGGCATTAGAGAACTGTCATTGGTCTCATTCATGCCCCATTTATTCTCAAATGAAAAAGGAATGAAAGTAGCAAGAAATGGTGCTTTAAGGTGAACATAGACAGGTAGCAGATTCCTTGGTGTAACAAACAAAAGGAAATCTTTTTTCAAAAAGCTTTATGGAATTTTATATTTACTGAAACTTTTGGAAACTTTTGGAAATGCTTCATGGTTCTCTATGTAAAGTTCAGAGGTGAAAACTTGGCCCTTATAGATTCTTCTAGTTGTATTTTAGGTAGACATTTTTGAAGCTTCTTGTGTACTCTAGATATAATTACCTTTAGAAATAAAGAAATATCTTATTATTAATCTGAGATTATATATATATAGCCAGGTTCTCAATGGCTCCAAAATTTCAGCCACTTCACAGAAATTTGGGCTGAGAAGACGAAGACAAGCCTCTCCTGGTATCAAAAATAGCGTGTGATCTTTAAAGACAAGTTTCTACGGACTCTGTATTAATATAAAATCTCATCCTAAAGCCTCTGTAGCAGACAGCATTGTATGCAATGAATGTATCATGTAATGAAAGTTAAGTGGGCCTTGGGGCATTTCAATTTGTGTTTTCAGAGCCTGTAAGTATTTTACAGTTGATTCAGACAACTGAATGATTCCCCCAGGGCTTCCCTGCTCCACCAGTGAAGGGACTCAGCATAAATAGTTTATGGACAAATGATGGCTCTTTAGGGTGGACTTATTAGAATCCTGTTGGACCTTATATGCTTCCAGAGTTGAACTCAAGCCTACTGCACTGGCTGAAAACATTCCTGTTGACCCTTGCCTAATTTTGCTATTATGTAGCAAAATCTCAGACGTTTTTATAACATCCAGTTGGAAGACCAAAAAAACAAAACCAAACTCACTGGAAAAAAAAATTCACTGGGTTGCTTACAAATTTTTTTAAACTTCTGGGGAGAAAGCTCTTAGAGCCTTTCCAGATCCTTATTCCCTCAGAGTTCATCGTGACCAAATTCACAAAGCTGTTCTCTGGCATGGCTGATAATTATATAAGCAGATGTACCACTAAATGCTTTGATCTTAACGGTTGTGAATTAAATAGGGGTTGAGCCTTGTCAATACTTTAAGGGGAGGTCTACAAGGAATTTTAAAGGTCTGCAGCAATAAACCATACTTTTTTTTTTAACACAGTGATGCTCAAGATTGGCCTGGAGTACGGTGGTTGCCCAAGAAGGCTCTCTGTGCTGTCCAGACGTTTATTCATGTAGCCATTATCTCTGATACCATTTTTTTAAAGATGGCAGTAATAAATTATGGCAATTTTTAATTAAAAAATCTAGGCAAAAAAATGATTCTTGGTCTAATCCAAAGTTTCAATTTTCATATCTATACAAGTAGTCCTCTTCATCATGACAAAGAAAATTCTTAATCATATCTGGATCTGTTCTTAGTCCTATATTTCTCCCTGTCTACTAGAAATACTAGACTCACTGCATGGAGAGAAAAGGCATTAGTTTTCTCTCCTAGGTCAACTATTCCTTCCCAACTCTGTGGTTTCTAACCCAAGAAATAATGACGCTGTTGGGGTACTACAGACATAAATGAGGTCGCATCTTTGATTCTACAATTTCCTTCATCTCCAAAATCCGTTAAGGCATTTTGGCATGTCATTCCAGCCACAAAATGGCTCTTGAATCTAGCTTTGCTTCTTTATTCCCATGAATGATTCAAGCTTTCATTAATTACATTGCATGGGATCTGGTGTGAAAGGACCCTCCTAAACAGTCTCATTTTTTTCCTCCTCCTCCTTTTCCTCCTCCTCCTCCCCCTCCTCCTCCCTTCTCTCTCTCTCTCTCTCTCTCTCTCTCTCTCTCTCTCTCTCTCTCTCTCTCTCTCTCTCTCTCCTGAATATTGGTAAAATTATAAGCTTCTTTAAATCCTATTTTGTCATGACACCTTGCCCTAAAATTTACATTCTGTGCCTGGCTTTCATTATCCCCCATTGCTCCTCCATACATGTACCTGCTAGTCCTCATCGCCCCATTTGCCATATCAGCCATTCAATTCTTCCTCTTTTCTGCTCTCTGCACCATATCATGCTCATCTATTAGGAAACTTATCGAGAGCACTGGACTAGGGGTCAGGAAGTCTGAGTCCTAGTTCTACTTCTGTGAATTATTTGTGTAAACTTGGACGTGTCATTAATCCTCCCTGGACTTCAAGTCAAATACTAACCAAAAGAAAGATGCTATAGCAATATCAATATCATCCAAAGTAAACATGGAGGCAAAAAGAATTACTTGAGAGTTTAAAAAACACTGAAAATGATGAAAGGCTAAATTCATTAAGAAGGTAAAGCATTCTCAATTTGTAAGTACATAATTTCCTCAAACTTTGAATTAAAATTTTACAGAATTACAAGAGAAATGTACACTAAACTCGATCAATGTTGTTGATATATTTTTTAGTTTCTGATAGTATAACACAATTATAATAAAATACTTTATGTGTACAGAAGATTTGAACACCAAAATCAACAAGCTTGCTATATGATACATTGCATAGTCTGATAGCAAACATTCTTTTTTTTTTTTTTTTTTTTTTAAAGATTTTATTGGGGAATTGGCGGTGGGGAACAGTACTGGGGAATCAGGGAAGGGGAACAGACAAGTTGCTGTCTTTTTGTTCTTCAGTTTAGTTGCGGAGAATGTTGCTTCACTGTTGGTATCGTCATTGCGCTCTTCCCGGATGAGGCAGATCGGTCGCTGGCCTCTGGATGTCGCTCACCGCGGCTATTGGCAGCTCACGCTTGGCTGCCAGCCGCTCACGCTGGCTGCGGGCCACTCACTGTAGCCTATGGCAGCCCACTGCAGCAGGGGCTGCAGCCCACACCATCACCGGGGCTCGCACAGCCCAGCTCCAGGTGGAGCTGTTGTTAGCTGTAGAGGGCAGTGTCACTGACCCTCATGTGGGATCTGAACCTGTGCCACTGACCCTCATGTGGGATCTGAACCGGGGCCGCTGGCATCCCAAAACCAGCGCTTAACCAATGCTCCACTCGGCCGGCCCAGCAAACATTCTTTTTAAGTGCATATAAAACATTAATGGAAACTGACCATGTGGGGGTGAGCAGTAAGCTCAGTTGGTTAGAGCATGGTGCTGATAACACCAAGGTTGCCGGTTTGATCCTCACATGGGCCACTGTGAGCCATGCCCTCCCTAAAAGAGTCATTTCATGCCATTTCATGCCATTGTAGCATGAAAGCAGTGTATAACTAATGACGATGGCTGTTCCCCAATAAAATTAAAACAAAACAAAACAAAACAAAAACTGACCATGTGCTGACATGTACTGAAAACTAACCATAAATTAGCCACAATAAATTTCAAAGGCTTGATGGCATATGTATCACATTATTTGACTACAATGCCATTAAGCTAGAGATCATTAACTTCCTAAATATACAAAAATTATTGAAAATTAAAATATACATTGCTATTTACACATGGGTCAAAGAATAAATAATAAATTTAGACACTACTTAGAATTTAATAAGAACAAAAATCCCTCTGTAAAAACTTTGTTATGCAACTGAAGTGGTGTTAGAGAAAAATTATTAGGCTTATAGAAGAAAGGCTCAAAATTAATGAGACAAACATCTTAAGCATTCAACTTAAAAGATTAGAATAGCAAAATCATCCTAAAAAAGAAGGCAGAAAATAATGACAGAAAGTAATAAAATAGAGAATGAAGAAAGATAGCAAGTACCAACAAAACCAGAAGTTGGTTCTTTGAAAAATACTAATTAATTAGATGAAACTTTGACAAGATTAATCAAGAAAAATTGGTAGAATTCACAAATAAACAATGTGTGTTATGTGCTGTTGAGTCAGCTTGGACCCCTGGCGACCCCATGAATGCATGATGCCCACAGTATACTGTCCTCAGCAGCCCTGCCCAGCCCCTGTGGCCTCATGCCTATGGCTTCTTGTATGGAGTGAGTCCATCTCCTATTTGGTCTTCCTCTTTTCCTGCTGCCTTCTGTTTCCCCAGCATCACTGTCTTTTCAAAGAACGCTGCCTTCTCATGATGTGCTGAATGAAGTAGGACAGCTTCAGTTTTGTCATTTTTGCCTCCAGCGATGTTTCAGGCTTAATTTACTCTAGGACCCACCTGTTCATCTTTCTGGAGGTCCAGGGTATCCACAGAGCTCTCTTCCAACACCATATTTCAGAGGAATCCGTTTTCTCCCACCAGCCTCCTTTGCTGTCCAGCTTTCGCATTCCTACATCGTAACTGGGAAGATGAGGTTGTGATGATCTTAGCCTTGGCCTCTGGTGACACATCTTTGCTCTTGGTGACGTTTCCTAATTCTTGCATTGCTGCCCTTTCATGTCTCAGCCTTCTCTTGATTTCTTAGCTGCAGTCTCCATTTGGATGGATAACTGAACCAAGATAAGCAAAATTTTTAACAATTTCAGTGTCTTCATTGTGTATGTCAAAGCTGTATATTTTTTTCTATAGTCATGATTTTTGTCATCTTGATGTTCACATGCAGCCCTGCTTTGGTATTAGAAATGAAAAAGGAGACAGATGTTATGCAAATTAACAGGGTACTATAAGTAAGCTATGCCAAAATATTTGAAAACCTAGATGAAGTAAATAAATTACAGAAAAATACAACTTGTGAAACTGACTCAAGAAGAAATACAATATATGACTAATTATATAATCATAAAAAAAGTTGAATTGAAGTATAAAAATCTTCCACAAAGGAAGCACCAAGTTCAGGTGGATGGAAGGGCAAATTATACTAAATTTTAATTGAAAAGATAATTTGAAACTTATACAAACTCTTCAAGAGGACACAAAAGATTATTCTCCAACTCATTTAATAAGCAAATATTACCCTGATACTAAATACCAGGTAAAACTGTTAAAGAGCACCAGACTTTTAAAACATGGACCAAAATAATAGCAATTTGAATCAAGTGATGTATAAAAGAAATAATCATGACCAAGGTTAGGTTATCTCAATGATAGTCTAATGTCAATTAAATATATTATCAGATTAACAGATTAGAGAAACTCAAATGTAGAATTACCAAACAGCTTTTAAAAGCATTTGGTGAAATTTCATATTCATTTAAAATTAAAAACTCTTAACAAACTGTCAATTAAACAAACTTTCCTTAATCTAAGGATCTATAAAAATCCTACAGTAAGCATCATCTGTAACTGTGAAATCTTGAAAACATTCCCTTTAATATCAGGAGGAATACTTGTTTACATAGACAATTCCACAGATTCTATAGAAATTTTATTATAATTAATATGAATTTAACATTACTAGATACAAAAGTCAACATAACTTAAGTTTATTGTTAGGTATAATAAAAAAAAACAACACCTAAATAGTATTCTTGGATGGGAAGACTCAATGGTATAAAGTGTTAGTTTTCTCCAAGTTGATTTATTTATAGGTTCAAAGAAATCCTCAACAAAAAACTAAACAATCCAATTTAAAAAACGGGCAGAGTTAGGGGGGGTGGTATAAGAGGGTAAAGGGGGTCAAATATGTGGTGATGGAAGGAGAACTGACACTGGGTGATGAACACACAATGCAATACACAGATGATGTATTATAGAAATGTACACTTGAAACCTGTGTAATTTTACTAACCAATGTCATCCCAATAAATTTAATAAAGATAAAAAACAAATGGGCAGAGGACATAAACAGACATTTCTCCCAAGAAGACAGCCAACAGATACATGAAAAAATGATCAACCTCCCTAGCCATTAGGGAAATGCAAATCAAAACCACAATAAGATACCACCTCACATCTATTAGAATGGCTATATCAACAAGACAAGTAATAATAAGCATTGGAGAGGTGGTAGAGAAAAAGTAACCCTCATACACTGCTGGTGGGAATGTAAATTGGTATAGCTACTATGGAAAATACTATGGAGGTTTCTTAAAAATTTAAGAATAGACTTATCAACAATCCAGCAATCCCTCCTCTGGATATCTACTCCAAAATTCTGAAAACATATGCCCGTAAAGATATATGTACCTCTATGTTCATTGCAGCACTATTCACTAAAACTCCAACCCCTAAACAGGAAAGCGCGTATGTATGTGTGTGTGTACATCCGAGGACATCTTGCCCTGCCTCATGTTAAGACTAAAGAAAGCAATTAATAGTTCAAAAAATGTGATAACATATGCAGGGATAGACTCATTGGAAAATGGAGCAGAAAAAAAGTCCTCACATATACTCTTGCATATGAAGGGTGACAATTAAGTTCATGAACTCATCCTAGAAAAAGTGCTAAATACCTCACTATGGTCACTTTTGAAATACTCCCCTTAGGAAGCTCTGCACTGGCACCAGCATCTAGTGCACCCTTCAAAGCAATTTTGGAGCTCTTTTTCTGAAATGAACATCAGAGCTGTCAATGTGTTACCTTTGATGTCCTGAATGTCATCGAAGTGGCTTCCTTTCAATATTTTCTTTATCTTCAGGTAAAGAAAGGAGTCATTGAGGGCCAGATCAGGTGAGTAGGGAGGGTGTTCCAGTACAGCTATTTGTTTACTGGCTAAAAACGCCCTCACAGACAGTGCCATGTAAACTGGTGCATTGTTGTGATGCAAGAGCCATGAATTGCTGGTGAAAAGTTCAGGTTGTCTAACTTTTTCATTCACCCTTTTCAGCACTTCCAAATAGTACACTTGATTAACTGTCCAGTTGGTACAAATTCATAGCAAATAATCCCTCTGATATCAAAAAAGGTTAGCAGCATCATTGCAACAAGTTCACAAACTTAATTGTCAGGCCTCATATATGGAAACAATTTATTATACGTTTTTATATCAGTGACTATTATATGAAAATTATAAAATAAATTAAATCCCTACAATATACCATAAACAGATATCAGTTCAAGGTTGAATGTAGGCTTAAATGTCAAAGCCAAAACTAGAGGAAAGTTTAGGAGACAAGAAAATATATTTTTAACTCAGAGTAGAAAAGGAATTTTTAAAGAAGGTTTACATAAAGGTAAACCATAAAAAAAGACTGATAAATGGTACTAAATTAACATTTAAAGATGTTAAATTAACATTAAAAATTGTATGAAGAATGCAAAATGAAAAGACATATTTCAGAAGAAGATTACTACAGAACAAACAATAAAAAGGATTAGTATCTAGGTATCAAGAAAAAGATAAAACTGGGCTGGTCAAGTGGCGCAGTGATTTAGCGCTGGCTTGGAATGCCAGCGGTCCCACATCCCACATATGAGGGCCAGTGACACTGCCCTCAAAAAAAAAAAAAAAAAAAAAAGATAAGAAGTAGTAGAGAAGGGCCGAGTGGCGCATTGGTTAAGCGCTGGTTTTGGGATGCCAGTGGTCCTAGTTCGGACCCCACATATGAGGGCCAGTGACACTGCCCTCTACAGCTAACAACAGCTCCACCTGGAGCTGGGCTGCATGAGCCCTGGTGATGGTGTGTTCTGCAGTCCCTGCTGCAGTGGGCTGCCATAGGCTACAGTGAGTGGCCGTCAGCCAGTGTGAGCTGCCAATAGCCGCAGTGAGCGACCAGTCAGAGGCCGGTGACCAATCTGCCTCATTCGGGAAGAGCGCAATGGCGATACCAACAGTGAAGCAACATCCTCCGCAACTAAAACTGAAGAACAAAAAGACAGCAACTTGTCTGTTCCCCTTCCCCGATTCCCCAATGCTGTTCCCCTCCGCCAATTCCCCAATTTAAAAAAAAAAAATCTTAAAAAAAAAAAGTAGTAGAGAAATAGGCAAAACAAACAAACAAACAATAAAGAGGTCTTACACAGAAAATAAAACACAAATGGTTCATAAGCATGTGAAAGCCACTCAACCTCACTTGTATTAACGGAAAAACAGATTAAAATCACAATTAGATCCATTGAACACCGATCATCAAATGGGCAACCTTAACAGTCTGAAAATACCAAGGGATGGCGAGATAACTTGAAGCAATGGAAACTCTCATCTAATGGCTGCAGGAAGGTCAATTAACTCAACCACATTAGACCTGTTCGAAGTTACCTAGTGAACTTGAACTTGTGTGTATTCCCCTTGCTCTAGAACCCCAAGAATCTCCCTCTGTGTGCACTAGGAAACAAACATACACAAAATAAACACGTTCTTAGTAGGGTTATGCGTAAGAGCATCTGCAAACAACTGAATTGGGCCTCCATGGTTTAATATACAGTGTCATATCCATATAGATGGAGAACTATTCATGAATGAAAAGAAATTAACCCTTCCTATGCACCAGCATGGATGAACAGCAGAACTTCAAACTGAGGGGGGGAAAAAAACATAAAAAAGCCTTTTTTTTTTTTTAAATTTCAAATTTTATTTTTTAAAATGTGGGGATTTTCCCTATAAATAGTGGTCTACTAAGACTTTGAACTTTTACTGTACAAAGATTTAATGGTTCTTTATTTCACTAAATTTGAAAAAACAATGTTTAATATCTCCTCCTCAAAAAGCTCTTTAAAAGATCATAGGCAAGCTTCTTCCCCATAGTATTTTAATTGGGGAGGTAATCACAAAAAGAGGGAATTCAAAATATCTTACAGTCATTCCGAGAACCTCTGGTTCCAGGCTCTAATTTCCCAGCTGAAAGTCACTAATTGACACAGTTCAGATAACATCAAGATACACACATTAGGATGTGCTGCAGTCACACTGGCGGCAGCCCATTGTGTCGGAGTCTGGTAAATGACCACAAGATATGTACCAGAGACATGCAGGAGTCTCCCTCCTGTGTGGGAGCGGCATCCACAGACTTCTGGAAAAATCGGCCTGTGAGGAAGCTCATCAAAGCTGCAAACAGTACAAGTAATGCAACGGAAAGCCAGAGCGCCTTATTAGCCTTTCTGATGGAAGTCTTGAGGTTTGTTGCCCAGGAAGCTATGTGTCATAAACTGAAGAGACATCCCATTTTGATAGACTATTTCTCTTTTCAGTAAGACTTGGCTTTCTTGTCCTTTCTACTATTTCTTCTCCTGGTGTTTCTGAATCATCTTTAGTTTTTAGTTCACATTTTTCTTCTTTTGCCCAGGAATCGGTGCTGATAAATCGCTGTAATCAGGGATGGTGTTCACTGTGCTTTGACCCCAAAATACGCCAACTGCTTGACCTTCTACTGAATTGGTCATTATTTTCCATCCCAGCCACCATTCCTGCATTTCCAATATTTCTTGGTAAAGAGGCAATGGTCACTCTTCGAAGAGAAGATGGCTTGGAGTTCAGAGGAGCTGAGCGTTTTTTATATTTGGCAGCCATCTTCATCTTCAAGAGGGTTAAAAGACCTTTCATTTTGCAAAAGAACCTGTTTCAGTTCTTCTAATTCAGTGTGCTCTTTGGCATATATTCTTTTCAGGTTTTCTATGTGCTGAATCATCACTTCAACTGCTTTACTAACCCAGCTTTCCTGATTAATGGCTCCCAACATCTCAGCCCTATAGACGACTCCTGTTGTGCACTGGTTAAGGAATGTTACACTCTTCTCCAGCTTCTTAATAATTTCCTGGGCCTGGTTGTCATCGTCACGACGAGGTGTTAAAGACTCCAACAGCTTTAAACAGTTAGTGATTTCTTTCTTCAAATTTTCATCTGCCAAGTCACGGGATCTTTCTTCAAGCTTCACTCTTTTCTCCAAGGTGAACCAATCACACTTAAATCCCAAAAATAATCTGAGAAATTCAGCCTCCACCTCATTCTCATTAGCAGAAGCTTTGTCACTTTGTATAAAGTTAACTGATTTCACAGTGGTTTCAGGAAGAGGGGAAACAGCAGTGTATCCAGTAGCACAGAATATAATGTATACAGCATGAATAGTTCTTATGAAGTATAGAAACCAACAATATATTATTTAGGGCAACCTGCATAGATGGTAAAACTATAAGAAAACAAAGATATGATCAATATGAATTCAAGATATTTCTATTATTCCACAGGGGCTTCTAAATATTGCCGATACATTTTTCCTTAACCTTAGAGGTAAATACATGGAACTTTATATTATTATTGTTTAAAATGTTGAGATTTGCTTACTGTTCCACTTTATGAAATGTTTCAACATAATAGTTATAAAAGTTTCAGTGACACATTCTCAGGAATAACCTATTCTAATTTTGGACACATCTACTTTATACTCTATTTCTTTAAATTACGGTGAAGTATTCAGCACTTATTCTTCATTTGGTCTATAAAGCTTCAGAGCAAATCAAATCTTTCTTACACATGACTGCTTTTTAAGTACTCAAAGGCAGTTGTCTTGTTCCCTTTAGATTTCTTCTTTTTCAAAAACCAACCGTCCTTAATGCAGGTTTCCAAACACCTCACCATTTTGGCTACATTCCCCTGGATGTGCAGCCAGAACCAAGTGCAACATTCCAGTTTGTTCTGGCCACTGAAATGTCTGATGAGACTATTAACTTCCTTGTTAGAGACACTCCATTTATTGACATAGCCGAAAATTGACCTAGGTTTTTGTACCCTTGAACACCTCGTTAGTTTATATTGGGCTCCTCAACATTTCAAACCTTTAAGTCTTTTTCACATAAAAAGTCTATGTAATAAGATTTTCTCATCTTATACTTGTGAGCTTAATTGTTTTAAAACTACATGTGAAACTTTACATTTATTCCTGTTGTTTTATTTTGGAATTCAGTTACATTATTCTTAGCCTGTTAAGGTCTTTGCAATTCTGATGCTGACTTCTAAGTATTTATTTGTCTCCCTAGATTTGCATCATCAGAAAATTTGGTAAGCACTTATTTGACTAATCAAACATTTATTTAAAAACCACTAGGTGTGAGGAAATGTGCTAGGTAACATATATTCACTCCAGTAGTTAATAAAAAAATATTAAAATGGAGACATCCAAAAGTAAAGGCTTCTCTCCAAATAGTTAGTCTACTCATAATCAAAAACTTTTGATGCTTGATAAAAGTTGGCACATACATTTGCAATCCATATTTCGCTAACATTTTCCTGTAAAATTTTCTCCATTCTAACTGTCATGTCTTTGTTGGCAAGACCTAAATCTATTCCGTCAGCCTAGACTGAATTTTCACCTGTGATCGATTCCTCTGTTTTGATACCTCGGTCTCCACAAAGCTAACTATATGCCAGATTTTCTTTTTTGCCAAAACCTCCCCTTTCCCTTTGTTATTATCTATATTGATTAATGGCTTTAACATCCTCTCAGACATTCATTCCTCACAAATTTGTTTTTTAATTTAAAAAATCATACTGATTTTTTTCTGGGTACAGGAGAATGTAAGATCCTGTTATTGAGAGGGAAAGAGATATCAAAGGTGCTTTCACCAGAGGGATGTCCTAAATTCAAACTGATTTTCCCCACCATATTTCTCCATAGGACTCTTGTCTAGGATTTTGCAGAAGGGAGGCTGGGCTGAAATACTCAGTAAAACTACTTCCATGTCCCAGTACGTAGAAGCCAAAATTCTGCAAGATGGAGAAGTTTGCAATGCACACAGAGCCGCTCGCACCTTTGTGATTTATTCTAACTAAAGTAGCAACCCAATTCTCATCCAGCTCAGTTCTTAACTAGTTCAAAATGGTCAGCCAGTCACCCTGTCTGCCTGACAAAGGAAAAGTCACACCCTATCTGAGGGAAAATGACATTGACTCCAGTCTCTGTTGTCCTTTCTGGCATACATAAGACAATTATGTAACATGTGAAGAAGGTAGAAAATGTGATCCATAATTAAAGAAAAATATATATCTCCAAACCCCCAAATGATCTAGATATTGAAATTAGAAAACAAGGACTTTTAGATGACTATTAAAATTTGTTATGATACATAGAAAAATAAAATTGACAAGCTTGATTTAAAAAGATGGAGAATTTTGACAGATAAATAGAATCTAAAAAGTTTTTCCAGCTGGATATGGATCTGAAAAGAAAGACAGTGTCTGAAATTAAGAATCTACTGGGAGTGGCTTATTATTAGATTGTACACAGTAGGTAAGATTAGGGAATTAAAAGGAAAGTCAGTAGAAATCAAAATGAATTAATAAGAAGAGTTTAAATACTTGAAGGACACTGTCAAACAGTTTAACGTATATACAAGTATGTAGTCTCAAAAAAGGAGAAAGAGAATGAGATTTAAGCAACATTTGAAGGTATAATGGGCAAGAATTTTCCAAAACAAGTGAAAGAGATTACCTCAGAGATTTAAGAAGTTCAAAAAACTCCAAGCAAGATAAATATAAACAAAAATTATCAACTTAATAAAGTATGACATTTTCATCAGTTTTGGAATGTTCTCAGCATTTTGTTTCTCCTCTTCTAGTATTTCAGTAATTATTTTAGGCCTTACTGTATCTCTTAAATCTCTTACTCTCTTAGTATTTTTTTGTATTTTTCATGCTTTTAAAAATGTGTGCTGTATTCTGAAAAGTTTCTTTATACCCATTTGTCTTCAAATTCACTCATTCTTTCTTAATTGCAATTTAGCTGTTCTCAAATTTATCCATTTTCTTAATTTTAATCATTGTATTTTTGTTTTCTGAAATTTTTATTTGATTCACTTCTTTTATAATTTCTAGTGAGATTTTTAAAAAAATATTTTAATCTTGAATTTTATTTCCTCCCACATATGCAGCATTGTTTTAAATTTGATTATCTAGGTATTCAGCTCAACATTTACTTTTGATAATTCTATTATCTAGATATTTGATTGCTTTGTTTCCATTGGCTATTATTTCCAACCACTGGAATCACTGTTTTTGTCTCTTTTTTGTGTTTATTTAATTTTGATTGAGCATAAGGTATTGTACATAAATAATTGTGGGAACAGTTAGTAAACAAGGATGATGTTACTTTCCCTCAGCAAGACTTCACAATTGCTTGAGAAGTGGTGAGGGGCACAAACAATCTGGGTAACCTTAATCTAATTTCAGTGTTTGAGATTATTATCTTCATTCCCTGTAAGAGTTAGTGTATTTTAAAATTTATTCTTACTCTAATGGTGTAACTTTTTGAGGTCTTCATGTAAAGCATTGGGGTTTTGAATTTTAATTATTTTTCTTTCTATCCTAAAAATGTTTCAAAACATTTAGGTTCTTCGTCTCTCAGCTGCTTTTCTATAATCAGAAACACTCTTAACAATTAAAGTGGCCCCAAATGCCAGACACATCTCTTTGGGTCCTTTCCTCCTAAATCTTTGCCCTGTAATTTTTTTACTGTCTACTTAGGTCTCCTATCTTTAATAAATCTTTAAAAATATATATATTTTGTCTAACTTTTATTTATTTTCAGTGGGAAGATTTGCTTGAATGCAACAATCACCAACTTATAATTATTCAACTTAGGATTCTTGATTTTATAATGCTATGAAAGAGATAACACATCCAGCAGAAACCATACTTCAAGTTTGAATTTAGATCATTTCCAGGCTAGTGATATGCGGTGTGATACTCTTTGTTGCTGCTGGGCATCAGCCACACAATCATAAGGGTGAACACACTCTGCAGTGTATTCATTATGCTAGATGATTTTGCCCAGCTGTGGGCTAATGAAACTATATGGAGCACATTTAAGGTAGGCTAAGCTAAGCTACGATGTTTGGGAGGTTAGGAAAATACTATGATGTATTTTCATCTTACAATATTTTGAACTTGTGATGGGTTCATTGGGATGTAACCCCGTAGTCACTTGAGGAGCATCTATGCCTATTTTGGCAATATCACCAAACACAATTTTTAAATAACTATTTTGTTAGTTAAGTTGAAGTTTGGATGCTTACAACAGCAAACTCAAAGCAGTGGCTTAAATAAGAGAGAGGCATATGTCTCTCTCACATTACAGAAGTCCAGGGATAATTCACCAAGTGCTTATTTGGCATTTCCATGGTCATTAGCAACCCGGGACATTTTTATATTTCTGTTCAATCAGACTTTGCATGTGTTTTCCATCCTTAAGTTTGTCACAGGATCTGGGATGGCTGTTAGGACTGTATTCATCATATCCTCATTAGAGGCATAAGTGGAAGAATGGTGGGGGAAAAAAATCTTAATCCTTATGATATCTTCTTTTTACAATGAATATAGTATTTCTAGTATTAGAAAATTTCCTGATAGAAGCTATAGAGCTAACTTTCTTGCCAGTCACTTTGTGGTAAAAGGTGTTGCAAAATATAGAGGAAAATAAGGGAGGCCTGGGAATGTGTGGACAGGGAGTACAGATTTCATAGTTCTCCCCAAGGCAGATTTATGCCATGCTAATGAAACTCAGCTTCGGGCCCCTCACTCACAATGTGTTCACATAGTCATATATTTTTTGCAAAATTTACACACATGAAGTATTTTAATGACAATTGGTTAAAACAATTGTCTCTTTACATACTGACATTTATTTTTTATTTATTTTCATACTTCTTGTGTTTAGTGGTTGGAGAGTAGCAGACATTTTTTTTTAGTAAAAATGCATTTAGTTCAGGTTTAATGGGATGTATTTATGTTATTTGCAGTCATTTATGCACAGTTAAGCTATTGCTATCTGTCCTGCTGTGGGATTGCTTCTAGGAAGACTGCCCTCCATGACAAATCAACTGGTATTGTGAAAGCAAAGTAAAGGCCCAGAGGACTAAGAGATTTGGCTGTGAAGGAAAAATAAGGTTGGAAATGTATAACATCAGAAGTTCATCACTGAAAAATTCAGTCCTACAACTCTTATGTGAAGAAAAATTTGACATCGCTCCTAAAATTTTACATTGATTTTAATGGGTTGTGAAGCTGAAAGAAAAATCTTCTAAATAATCAATAATCATAAGGAATTGTATCCCTATTTTCAGGTTTATAGAAAAGACTATTGCCTTTTTAGTCTCTCCACAGAAAATTATATGACAATATTATTGTATTACAAAGAAGTGATCAAAGAATTTATAGTTGCAAAATATAAGAAATATATTAGGTAGTTAATTTAAAATTTGTAATTTATCGTGATGTCTCTTCAGTATTCTGAATAGCTATTCACTTTTGTACCTAATTCTTGTATATATAACTATGTATTTTTATTCTTAAAAAGGGCCCTTCCAAATTTTAGAAAACTCAGGTTTTCAGAAAACCTGGATTTATCCCTGTGTTCTTTTTAATGCTACATTATTCGGTAAGAAGAACTGGTGGGAGACTCCCAATTTGCATGCCAAGGTCCTTGGATCTGCAAAATCAACAAACTTAAATCACATGAGTCTTCTATTTTCAGGAACAGTAGTCACCCTCTCTTTACGGGCGGAGTAGAATGGAGGGAGGGAAACCAGAATTTTGGCAGGTGAAACTGCTTACCTGATCCTGACAATGACAGAGATTGCCAGCCTCTCAGGCTGGGACAGTCTCATCAATCAACCTGTGCTTGAACTATTAGCACTGTCAGCTTCCTCATAAGAGATGACAATTCAAGGGTAGCTTTCCTCACCCACGGAAACTCCCTCAGTCAAAAGAGCCAAACACTTAATCAGAAGGAGGGGCAGGAATGTATATCTCTGGCAACGAGAACTGGCCCTATTTACTTTCAGTCTCCAGAGTTTCTTGTACTCATGTTTGCAGGACTGTGAAAGAGATCCTCAGCAGAAGCCCTTGACTTGCTGGTACAAGAGTTCGGGCAGGGCTTGCATCCGTTGCCTTGGAAGGGAGTGGTTGTGGTGCCAGGAACAGGAAGGTTAAAACAACTTTGCCTATATACTCTCACAAGTGATGCCTGATGAAAAAGAATAACAATAAACACATGCCAATATTTGTTTGTACTTGTATTATCTTTGTGGGATGGGCAGAAATGAATCACTGGCTCAAGATATTAGAAATGAAAGCCAGCCATTAAGCTTTGCCCTCATTTGGTAATAAGCGGAAGACTGTCATGAACTATCTTCTGGGGTTGTGAGGATTATTTAGATCTGAAAGCAGAGGTGTAATTTTTTGACTCTAAAGCAATGGGATAGATGGCTAAAGAGTATCATGTAACCCCTGGTATTATGAAAAATATCAAGTATGTACATGATTTGAAGAGAAATCTCAGTGCAAGTCCAAGCTTCTAAGAGTTCTAACAGCTCAGTGTCATTTCTATGTTCACAAAAATCTGTCCTATTAATGAAGTTAAAAAATTTTTGAGTCTGTATGCATTCTATTATTTTGAAAAGAAATGGCTGAAAATCTGTATTACACGTTTCTCGTTCTCTTAAAGGTCATGTTACCACTATTGGGAACTCATGACCAAAATCACTTAGTTGTATTTTTATCTACTTTAGAAAGAACAGAGTTCCCTTTTTGGAGTAAAATGGGGATATCATCTCAGTTGGCCTTTTCGTTAAGTCCTGTCCTCCTTACCTTCACTCCTAAATCACCCAGCGAATTAAAAATATGCCACTTAAATTAATGACACTGCTAATGTCTAACGCAGGAACATCAGCTCAGCCTGCTCTAGATACATATATGGATAGAACTGCCGTAGATGCACACTTGCCCCGTGTCAGGGTAATCCATGTAAATCAAACACTGACTTTGCAATCCTCATTTCCAGAAACCTAGCGTAGGAAATATTGAAAAGATATGGGACTTCAACAAGCTGTCCTTAGGCCTAGAGATCAGTCACAAAATTGCTGATTAAAAATAAACTCTCAACTGCTCCATTAAAGAAAACTACCTTTAGTGTTAAAGGAGATATTTGTTGGCCTGCCTTATAGCTTTATGATTTTATTTAAAGACCAATGTGAAAGAGGCATTGGTTTCACTCGTTGTCTCTTAGCATATCCCAATTCATCCAGTTGGTTATATAAAGTAGTGTTTATGCTTGCTGTAAAATAGTGGTTTTCATTTTGGGGGTGATTTTGCTCCCCAAGGGATATTTGATAACATCTGGTGACATTTTTGATTGGAGGATCAAATGAGATGGTACAACTAGCATCTAAGTAGAGACTAGTGATGCTACTAAACATGCTAGAATTCACAGGATAGCCCTGCAACATAGAATTATCAGGCCCCAAATGTCAATAGTGCTGAGTTTGAGAAACCCTGCCCTAAAATAGTGCATGCAAAGTAGAAAGAGTGAAGTCTCTTTGATGATGATGTGCTGAAAAAGTTTCATGGGCAATTGAAAATGCATCCTTTCTACCACAAGCTCCCAAGTCTCTTGTGTCATCGTTACTTATGGCTACATCAGTTGGCTTGAGTAAAACAGGTTTTATTGCTGAAACCTATTTTTATTTTCACTGAAAAAGAGAAATGGGTTGGGGTGGACAGTTTCACCTCTGTTGGCTATCCTGTGGTGGAGTAATCTAGTTGCTGTTTCAAAATAATCAGTCAAGTTGGGGTAAAACCTGCTAGAGTCTAGGACAAGTAAGTGTATCTGTAATTTTTATAGCTTTCATAAATAGACTACAGATCATGATGTCTCCTGTAATTGTTGTTTTGCAAGAATTTCGTCTACTCTTACTAAGTAAATACTTGTTTCTATTTGTTATACTACTTGTTAGATTAAATCCTAAGTATAGAAATAACAGATGATATTATTTAACAATTACCTGATAGTCTATTTGGATAACTAAAAGCAATTTTGTGGAATTGATAGGGTTGCCTATGGAATATAATATAATTGCTGTTAATGTTTGAGGGATTTTGATGGAATCAATTTAAATGTTTTTAAGTTAAAGGCCCATTATTAATTTTGAAAAGCATATGAGGTTTGACAATTAAGTTCGCGAACTCAACCTAGAAAAAGTGCTCCATACCTCACGGCCTTCCTGAAGTACTCCCCTTGGGAAGCTATGCACCGATGCCAGTGCTTAGTCCATCCTTCAAAGCAATTTTGGAACTCTATTTCTGGAATGGCCATCAGAGCTATCATTGTATTACTCTTGATGCCCTGAATGTCATCAAAATGTCTTCCTTTCAGTATTTCCTTTAGGGAGGGTGTTCCAATACAGTTATTTGTTTACTGGCTAAAAACTCCCTCACAGACAGTGCTGTGTGAGCTGGTGCATTGTCATGATACAAGAGCCATGAATTGTTGGTGAAAAGTTCATGTCATCTAACTTTTTCATGCAGCCTTTTCAGCACTTCCAAATAGCAAACTTGGTTAACTGTTTGTCTAGTTGGTACAAATACATAATGAATAATCCCTCTGATATGAAAAAAGGTTAGTAACATCATTGCAACAAGTTCATGAACTTAATTGTATAATCACACACACACCCCATTCCATATATCACTCCATTATACTTATATACTTATATCTAAAAAAATAACAAAAAAACTTTAGTTTATTTGAATTCTGGATACATTTCTGAGTTTTACAACTATAGTGAGATATCAGAAGAAAAGTAGAAGATAATTGTAGCACCAGAAATGGATCCTGTAATAAAGAGACAAAATAAATGAGCATTATACACCCTATGGTGTATGGTGGAATTTAACAGTGACATGAAATCACTCATAGTGTGGAGGACTATGATAAAGGACAAAAATAAGCTAATATCTGTTCCTGTAGAAGGTGGACAAAAGGAAGCTGATGATTTATAAATTAGAAAGGATTGCTTTCTGAGAGTGCTATGATTGTATGTAGTGTACCATTACGGAAGGAAACATTTGGAGTCTCTTCTTTGAAGTTTTTAAAAACGAAAACATTTAACTTACGTTCAACAGTATATATATATATATATATATATATATATATATATATACAATTCATATATATATATTTGAATTGAACAGTATATATATATATATATATATATATATATATATATATATATATATATATATATATATATACATATATTTGAATTGTAGCCTGTATCACTTTCCTATGGCTGCTATAATGGGTTGCCACAAACTGATTGGCTTTAGCCAACAGAAATTTATTCTCTTCCAGTTGTGGAGGCCAGGAGCTTGAGATTAATATCACTGGGTCAAAGTCAACGTGTCAGTAGATTTCTGCCCCTCTGGAGGGTCTAGGAGAGAATCCTTTCCTTGTCTCTTCCAGCCGGCTTTCCTTGGTTTGTGACCATATCACTCTAATCTTCAAGGCCAATATCTTCTAAGCTCTTATTTTGTAATCTCTTTTTGCTCTGTCTTCATGTTGTCTTTTCGTGTGTGTGTGTGTGTGTGTGTGTGTGTGTGTGTGTGTGTGTGTAAGTGTAAAATCTCCCTCTGCCTTCATTTTACAATGGGGTGGAATTGAGGGCTACTGAGTTAATCCAGGGTAACTTCCCCATCTCAAGATCCTTGACATAATCATATCCTCTATGACACTTTTTCCAAGTAAAGTAATATTAATGGCCTCCAGAGATTGGCATTTACCATCTTTTTGGAGGAAAAGGGGACTTTTTTACCCTACCACACAAAATGAGGGATAAACTCGTTGAGTGCTTCATGGGCGCTTCCAGTATTAGGATTCTGTGATTCAGAGATTGTGACCTTTGACAATTTGCTTAACCCCTCCATAAACCTTGGTTTTCTCACTTACAAAAGAAGTCTAATAATGGCATTTAGGCCTGAAGCTTGTTAGGAAGATTAAATGACTTAATACAATTTAAAAGAGTGGCTCATACATAAGAACTTCTCCATAAGTGTCAACTGTCATTACTTGTTAGGGCTGTTTATGTTGATATTATCATTAATATAAAAGAAGGATTGTGTGAAAAGGTAATTGGGTACTTGCTTCATGGCCTATGATATAATTCACATTTTTTTACTGTTATTTTTGGGTTGGCAAATTTAACTACAGAAGTAGTTAAAGTAGTGACTTGATGTCCAAAGAATGTATCTGATCTGCTTTGTGGAGTTTATTTAACTTTGTCTACAACAGGGACAGCCTAGGCTAACCCCTAAAATTGAGTAGGAACTCAAAACCCAAGTTGCACAAAAGCTCCTATTAAGAATAATAGCCTCGGGCCGCCCGAGTGGCACACTGGTTAAGAGCTGGTTTTGGGATGCCAGCAGCCCCGGTTCAGATCCCGCATATGAGGGCCAGTGACACTGCCCTCTACAGCTAACAACAGCTCCATCTGGAGCTGGGCTGCATGAGCCCTGGCGATGGTATAGGCTGCAGCCCCTGCTGCAGTGGCTGTCATAGGCTACAGTGAGTGTCCACCAGCCAGTGTGAGAGGCTGGCAGCCAGCGTGAGCTGCCAATAGCCGCGATGAGCGACCATCCAGAGGCCGGCGACCGATCTGCCTCATCCGGGAAGAGCGCAATGACGATACCAACATGGGCCAGTGAAGCAACGTCCTCCGCAACTAGACTGAAGAACAAAAAGACAGCAACTTGTCTGTTCCCCTTTCCCGATTCCCCAACGCTGTTCCTCTCCCCCAATTCCCCAATTAAAAAAAAAATCTTAAAAAAAAAAAAGAATAAAAAAAGAATAATAGCCTCGGGAGTAGCAGAGATATACCATTCACTCAGAAAAGAAATTATTCTATACTCTAATAGTGTCTGATTCACATTTTCAACTTTTTATAGGTATAAGTAAAATCTCAAACCTTTAGATTTAACAGAAGTCTTTTCCTGTTAAATTGAGTCCCATCCTTCCATAACTTGACTCGTGTAATATGTCTCCCATTCAGGTTGACCTTTCTACTTGTAAAACTATAAATTGTCCTTTTCCCCCCATCATTACTGTAGTATAAGCACATGTTTGTTAATCAAAACAATAGATTGTCTAAAAAAACCTTTTCTAGTCAAAAATTTTTCCGAGTTCTATAAATATTGACATTCTGTGTTTTAGCATACGTTTTAGGTGTCATTCTTTGGAAGAAGGAACTAGTAGTGTGCTTACTGCACACACCAGTTGGAAGGGTATGTAATTTCTTTTAGGGTAACATAAGGCAGTGACAGAGTCATTGACAGGCCAGACTAAAATATAATATTAATTTGTTTTTCATTATGACTATGATATGATTTTTTTAAATGAAATTTTCATGTCAAGGGTGCACTAAAGGAAACAATACTTCCATTTTTCTTTGTACATTTCACCAAGAAATAACCATATGTAGTTCAAGTACAATGGCAATCTGTAGACCTTTTGCTATTTGAAATACTGTTAGGGTAAACAGTGTAAAATTGCTGTTCTTGTAGGTCAAGAAAGGTTGACTGTGGTGGTTTCCTATAGTACAAGGTAAGCAGACAATAACCCTGTGAAAAAGGCACTCAGTTTTCCAGAGCTATTAAATGAATGTAGCTAGATGAAACATTTACGTGTATAAGGAAAATTTTGCATTTCTATGTTATTTATGTTTCTCCCAGTAAATATAAACTGAGTCCTGTTTCACATTCTTTATTTTAATGTTAATGATCATGGAAACATACATTATTAAAAGAATGGAAACAAGTGAAAGAAATTCATAGTGGGAAAAGCTAGGTAAACAGAAAACAATGAAAAACGCAGATTGTTGCAAACTTTGTAATGATTTCTGTTTGACAGTGTTTATCTCTTTAAATGTTTATCTTCTTACCCATTTTTATTTCATTTTTATGTGACTCATAAAGTTGGATATCACTCAATGTTTAGCTCTTTGGTGTCTGAACACGGAAAGCAGATTGCCCTGGCATTTTTATATACTGTAGGAAAAGAAAGTCATTTTCATTTATTGAGATTTATTGTTTGAATATGTTTTCCAATATAGCAAAGCACACCTACAAAATATAATGTACATGCATATGCAAGTACACTATTCTGGAGTAGCATTGGGTAAAATTTTATACTTTCTTTTGGAAAAAATGACGAGAATCAAATAGATGTATGTACTTCTCCCATCCCACCCTCCTCCATCTCTGTTAGTCATCAGTGATATTGGGAAAGGTATTCTATTTCCCATAAAACCCTCTAAAACATCCATGTATCACTTTTTGGGCTGGAGTTCTTGAATGGTAAGTAGTTGAGAAGATGCCACATCTCTAATGAAGGGACTATTAACTTTGTGGAAATGTTTGGTGACTCAAGGAAGCAGAATGACTTTAGGGAATAGGCATAGAGACCTATGATTATGGGTTGTGTTAAGAAATTAAGTTTTATATTCATATGATATTTGTTTTTATGGTGAATTTCATGATTTTCTTGTATCAGTGAAGTTTCCCTATGAGAAATTTTACATTAAGAAACACATTACCTTGTCATTGATCACCTCCAATAATTCTTTTCTTCAGCTTCTGTTCTATCAGAATTGTCAGATTCTTATGACCTAGTTGGCTATTTCATATCGTACCTTGTAGTACATTGCATTTTGGAATAGATGTAAATGAGTAAACTGAGACCATCTCATAATTTAAAAAGCAATCTCACTCTGAGTCAGCATGTGTACTATATACCAGTAAAAATATATAAAAGAAAGGAAATGACGGTGGTTCAGTAATTTATGAAGAATGTTACGGTTTTATTTTCTACCTATGCACATTTTTAAAATACCTTTGCCACAGCACAAGGATACCTAGATGAAAGTTTGGAACCAAGCTCAGAAGTGATAGGAGAAAATGTCTATTTTCTGTGTCTTTCTTCGTGATTTGACGGATAGTTAAAGAGTGAATAAAAAGGAAGATATAAGAGAATAAATCAATCAGGTAACTAATTTATATGATACTTTCTGTAGGCAAAGCATTGTAGACGTTTTGGATCATCAAAAACCTTGACTAGGGCTGGCCGAGTGGGTCAGTTGGTTAAGAGCTCGCTCAAGAGTGTGAGCTCTGAGCAACAGGGTGGCCGGTTTGATTCTCGGTCGAAGCTGAGCTGCCAACAGGTGGCAGGATGGCTCAGCTAAAAAACAAACAAACAAACAAAAAACAAACAAAAACATGACTAAAGCTTCCTTCAAAATTACATGGGAAATGGCAAAGTGGGTTGGGGTGATAGAGATGAAACAGGATTGATCATGGGTTTATATTTGCTAAAGCTGGTTGATTGGTACATGGGTTTTTTAGACTTATTGCTCTTACATGTATCACTCTAGTTTTGCATGTGTTTGAATTTTTCCATAATAAACAGTTTTTTAAAAATTCTGAGGATTTAACTATTTCCTGGTGTGAGTTTTTATGCTAAATATGGAAACAAGAATGTTCATTGAGCACATATACAATGGGTACTATATTTCATACATATTTCCAATATCCACATCTTTCTGGAGCTAGATCATAAAATTTCCTAACAAGTTAACATCCTCAGCATCTCTAAACCTACTTTCATATACACTGTCATATGATTTGTCTTGAGACGACAAAGGTAAAAATCACAAATAAAGACATGAGAATAATTCCCTAAAGTATAGACTGAAGAGAACTGGAAGAATGGAAATTTGGATTAAAGTCATACTAAGTTGCTAGACCAACTTTTTCCCTCATAGCAGTATAAAGGTTCCAGAAGCTACAATATTAGATAGTCATTAAGTTGTAATATCAATGTGCTTTATAAGCTTGCCTTGATGAAGTAGAACCCAAAATGAAATCATACAAGTATGGTTGTGGAGAACTAAAATTAATTTGATCACTTCCACCCCAGCCACTGATGTATTCTTTAACTAGAAGTGAACAGCTTTGCCAAGAAGTTCTTCTTTGTGTACACACACACACACACACACACACACACACACACACACACACGTTTGACAATTAAGTTTGTGAACTTGTCGCAATGATGTTGCTAATCTTTTTTGATATCAGAGGGATTATTCATTATGAATTTGTACCAACTGGGCAAACAGTTAACCAAATTTACTATTTGGAAGTGCTGAAAAGGCTGAGTGAAAAAGTTAGATGACCTGGATGGACTTTTCGCCAATAATTAATGGCTCTTGCATCATGACAGGGCACCAATTCACACAGCACTGTCTGTGAGGGAGTTTTTAGCTGGTAAACATATAACTGTATTGGAACACCCTCTGTACTCACCTGATCTGGCCCCCAATGACTTCTTTCTTTACCTGCAAATAAAGGAAATATTGAAAGGAAGACCTTTTGATGACATTCAGGACATCAAGGGTAATACAATGACAGCTCTGATGGCCATTCCAGAAAGAGTTCCAAAATTGCTTTGAAGGGTGGACTAGGCACTGGCGTCAGTGCATAGCTTCCCAAGGGGAGTACTTCGAAGGTGACCATAGTGATATTCAGCAATGAGGTATGTAGCACTTTTTCTAGGATGAGTTCGCGTACTTAAATGTCATCCGTGTGTGTGTGTGTGTGTGTGTGTGTGTGTGTGTGTGTGTGAATAGATGCAAATATATACACTGGAGGTGCCAAAAAATGTATACAAGTGGACACTTTGGTCAACGTTGCTCAAGCAGTAGTTCACCATAATTAGAAGTGTCTGGATGCTGATGGTAACCACTTTGAGCACCTCTTGTAATTGCAGAAGTCAAACATGACTTGTATTCATATTTTATTATTGGTATACATTGAGTATTACAATTTTAATACAGTTTTTTCTTTTTTTAAAATGTGTATCCATTTTTTCTACACCCTCTGTATTTATCTCCAGGTTCCTATTCCTTGCTGTTACTGACAGCATCTGTCAAAACAAAGCTTTAAGCAAGAATTTTTTCACTTTCTATAACTATAACAACTTTGTTTATTGAGGAAAAGTTAACTATTCCTAAATAATTTATGTTCCAAGGTCAAGAAATACTGTTGAAGTTCCTCTATACAGAATAATGATAAAATATTGCAAACAGATACACATGATTGTCTACAAACCATTGTTTTAAACTTACTCCATTATCAAGTTCCACATTTCTGTATTTGATTTTGCGGTACTATCTTTAATGGGACCTGTGTTTTTTCTTCATTAACACTTTCTTTACTCTTATTACAGATAGAATTGGCTAATCCTTTCATTATATAATACCATACTATATTCGGCAATTCTGTTATAGTACCTATAACATTGCATTACTTTCTTTAGTTTACATATCTGTCTCCCTCTACTGGACTCTAAATTTGTTTTAGACCAGGAATCCTTTTCAGTCTTCAGTACAATGACTAGCTCTTTGTAGGTTTCAGGAGATGCTGTAAGTGGATGGCTAATAAATGTCTTATGGTGGCTAATCCTTTGAGTGATTTAAAGCTAATTTTATCATGTATGCAGATGTCTTTGGCTTTTTCCTATGCCTTTTTCTCATATTTCTCATATCCTCTCACTGGGGCTACATATGGAAAACAAAAATATTTTAACTTCTGACTTCCATTCCATGTCCTTTCATTGAACTAACTTTTACGTTCTTTATATTTCTCAATTTTTCCATTATTTAGCATCAACTGTAATCCAGGCAATCAAATGCTTTGTATGCATGCGCTCCCTCCCCAAATCCTTATTGCATTCATTCCTCTAAAACCAGCCCTGTCTTCCATCTTTTTGCTTTGCCCTGTACCTTTTCTGCCCCATTGCCTGCTAACTCTTTCTAGAAAAGTCATTCTGTCACCCAAGCAAACAAATAACTTTGATAGCTCTTTTGAGACCCAAAGTTCTGAGGTCCCAGGGTAGTAGGAAAATATTTCTGTGTAGAAATTAATCAAGCACATTGTCCATTAAAATCAGTGTTTTTTCTCCTTTGTTATTGAAAGTTTTTCTACTCTATTCTTGTCCAGCAAACTTAGGAGAACAATTGTTTCTAGCATCAGGGGTATTTGGGTAGGTTTTTTTTTAATTCTCCCTAGAGTCATGGAAGATGCAGAAGTGTTACATGGTAAATAATTTAGAATTTAGAGATATACCTCTCTGGAGGTATCTTAAACAGGTTCAATTCAGGGTTGAGTTTGGGCAAAGATCCAGGTCGATTATTATCCTTTAGGCAAAGTTTGTCCTTCTTTAATATCTCTAATTACTGGTAATCTTTCCTGTTTTCCACTAAGTAACCAAAGTTTTCTTAAAGTCAAGTGGAATAGGTTGGTAATTCATACTAATATCAGATCTGGCCTGCCAAAAACTTTTTTTTTCCCTAAAGACTGTTTTATTAGAGGAAATCTATTGACTTAGGCAGGTCCAAATAAACTTATTAGCCAAGATTACTTTTTCATTTTTAGTATTTTTAGAACAAGACCAGGTTTCTTAAAAACATGACTACATTAGCCACAAACATGAGATAAATATGGAAAGACATTTTTAGTTCCATTTTACAGGTAGAAAAATCAAGTCAGAGGTTTACTTCTGGTGATATGGGCCAGGATGGCCCCAGAAATAGATTTTGTGTCTGAGGACTGAAGTCTGCCAGAGCACAACATCATTTGATGAGTTGAATGCCAATTTGCTGAGTGAGCTGGTATTATTTAATACTTATCAGGAAGCAATAGAGATTTTGCTCTGAAGAGTCTGAGGTCTTAGATTTGTGTATAATTTAGCTCATTACTGACACAAAAATCATAAAATGTATTAATTTTATTTTGGGAAGGTGGATTTCGAATCTTTAGAACATGACAGAAGATTCCCCTGAGAAAATAAAATGAGACTATTTAGGACTTTGTATACACCTATTTTTAAAATAAACATTTAGCTATGTGGTTGTGTCTTGATAGAAGACTACCAGTGTCCGTCTAATAAATGAGGCTGGATTTTAAAAATAGATTTGAATTTCATGCCTTATATTTCATGCTTGGAAGATATGCTAATCCTTTGCTATTTATTGCCTATTTGGAAAGCATACAGATTCATTTAATCGCACACCCAAAAAGTTAAGTCTTTAAAATTGAAATGGAAACAGAGCAATAATTTGTGATTATGGTATTCTGCCATTAGCCCAGCTAGATGTTTTCATGTATGTGTTATATATTAACTTATTCTAAACTATAATTTAAATAGCACCACAGGCTTTAAAAGGTTTGGGGAGATTATCTTATTAGCCTCACTCCCCACCTTGAAAATAGGCCCAGTGATAAAATTTTCATAACCTCCCTTGGTAATGTATCTCATTGTACAATCGTCCTCATTGCAGTTATTTTATCCCCATATCAAATGTGGATTTTTCATACTACAGTTAATTCTATTAGCTTCACCATCTCCACTGAGGCTGGACTTGAATATCTAGCTTACTTTCTCTGTACATTAGTATCTACTGATTGTTGAGACAGGAGTTGTGGCATCCTTTGCTCTCGGTGGGAACAAACTACACTATTATCTCTGGAATGGCATGAGCCAGCATCTTAATATATTTTGTTATGGTCTATGTTCATGCACTCAGCATGCAAGTGAGGCGGTGTATAAGTGATTTTTTTAAAGTGCTTGTAAAACCATTTATAAAGAATGACCTATTTTATTTTTAAAACTTAATATCATCTGGTGGTTTCCTATGAGCTGTGGAATGAAATAGAGGAAAAGTTGTTTCAAAGATGATGACTGTTTTTGACCATTTTCTTTTGTTTCTTTTGGTCTATGGCATTGGGTCAAGGATTTAGGGAGAATGGAGACATTGAGTCAAATTTTAGGAAAATAGAGGGTGAATTCAATTTGTTTCTTCTGAGGGGGTTTTGTTCCGAAAGAATTCACCATGTGTAATTTTACAGAGCATTCTTCTCCTCTATTCCCCTTCCCTTCCCCAACCTTGGGTGTCTTTAGAGGCGAATAAACTATTCTCAAAACTAAATAACACTCAGACAGCCTCATGACACCTGGAGGGGCCTGGGCAGCTGGGAGTGGAGACTGGCCATCAATTTAGATCTCGACCAGGTCAATAGCATATGAAGGCTGTTGTCTCCCAACAGCTGTTCAGTGGCCTTTGTGAAATGAGGTTGTGGCTTCCATCCAGTTTCTGGACAGCTGTCTTCATCACAAAAAGCTTTGCCACAATTGGCATTAATTGGTTCTGCAGACAATTCATTGAATCTCCTCTTTGCTCTCTTCCTCGTTCACCTCTCCACCCTCCTAGCCTTCCTTCTCTTCCTTTCTGCTTCTCCCCTCCTGTCTTTTCCCTTTTCTTTTCCTTCTCTGTCTTACCAGTAGGGGGCTTGAAGAGAGAGCAGCAGCAGTTCCTGAAGGACGAATGTGTTAATACTCCAGACTGCTCTCGCCAGGGCTTGCCAAGGGACCTAAGACAAGGCTGTTGGGATGAAACGCGCCTACCTCCCACAGCGTCAGCCTTCTCTGTCCCAGCCCGAAGTTGCTTTGCTCAAGGTGTGTCAGAGTTTACTCTGGGGTTGTCTATTTTATCCATTGAGCTTCTTTCATCACAAGGCAGGGAACATGGCTGTGTTTGTAGAATGGATGGGCCCACAGGGAATTTTGAGTGATTCAGTAGTTGTGGTATAAACCCTTCATTATAACTCACTCTCAGGCACAACTGGGAGTTACTAGACAGAAAGTTATATAGTTTGTGATTCCCTTCTCTGATGAGAGCTGCATATTTTGGGGGGATATGTACGCATATGGGAATCATATTCCCAAACACAAAATCAACACACCTATCTTGACCAGACATTTTTTGGATTTATAATGTATTCATTTGACAAATTTTTGATAAATTATAAGTAAAACTCTATTTTAAGTTATATTTAACAAATCACTTGAATTAGAAGGGATAAAATGCTACAAAACTAAGACTACTTGAAAATCCATGGCATGAATGACTAACTCTGATTTTTTTTTTTTTAAATGCTCTTTGGCTCCTTCAGATCACAATACGGAAACAGTCGTGGTTTCCGTCCTTGAAATGTTCACGTCTGCTTTCAGTTTATCCAACTTCATTTACTCAGTCTCAATATAAAAGTCAAAAAGTGGACTAAAGGAAAACGTATCACTCATATACGTGTTATTTTTCCAACCAGAAGGAGGCAATATCAGGACATGATGTTCTCTTACTATGTAAAGAGAACATTTTGAGACAATTTTACAGTGGCTTAGCACTTATTAGGAAGTTCAAAGCATTGTGCCCTAGGCTGACTCTTTTCAGAATTTAAAACCTGTGTACAACATTATCAGGGACATTCAACCAACGTGTCATATATCGGCTTGTATTTGACTCATTACAATGTTGATTGCTAGGGACACTTATATGACCAAGAAGATATCCAAGCCTTTCCAAAGATCTTATGAAATCTAAATGAGAAGCTTGAATTGGGGCAATATTAAACAGATGTGAAATCTCAGATATCCTTTGACATTTAGAAGGTAAGATGACTTAGCACTACCACTTTGGGCAAGGGTTTTAAGTTGCTGAGTAATGACCAGGACCCAGAAAATAGTTTTGTGGAAAAAAAGGGTGGTTTAGAGTTAGGGAAAAAATATTCCAGCACCAGCTCTGTTTCTACAACCTTGAAGATCCACTTTCTCTCATCTATATGATGGGACAAATCATATTCTGTCACTTTATGGGTTATTTTTGTTACTTAAGTATAAAGTTACTTGAAGATCAAAACACCAAATATTAATAATAATTAGAACAAGCACCTGTGAGCCAAGTGTAAAAGATGAAATAGCTCTGGAGAAATATAATTTCTAGAAAGGACAGATTGTCTAATAGATTAAAAAAAAATGGCTCAGTTTTGTGATTCATTTATTTATTCATTTATAAAAAATGATAAAAGAAATTGAGAAATGATACAATCAGATTGGCTAGATCCCTATTTGTTCTTCTATGAAAAAACAAACAAACAAAAAACCTTCAAACATTTTGATTTCAGAAAAAGAAAAAGCCATTTTGATTTATAACAATTTATAGTCTGGATGTGCCTTGAACTTTGCCTTTGAAAAGAAAGTATTTTTTACTCTGATTTTCTACCAATCTCCTTCCTTAGCTTCCCATTTACAAACATACCTGTATCCTTGAAAGCAAATGACAAGTGAGGAAGATTTGGTTTATAGATCTCAAAGTCTCTACCTCAGAAAAGTGCTGATTTAATTCAAACAGGCCAAAATGAATGTGTGAGGAGTGAGACTTTAAGGCTTGGGCAGTACGTGGAAGCATCATTTCCCAAGTCGACACCTACTTCTGTCTGGCACTGTAGCTTTCCCATCTACACCAGTTAAAACACCATGTTGTCACTTCCCTCTTTTCATCGTTTTCTTTCATAAGGATATCAGAAGATTAAGAAAAAGAATAGAGTAGATGTATGTTATGAATATGAATACTATGATTTCGTTAACAGTGTATGCTAATCATGGCAAAAATATTTTTCTATGTGGTTTATATTCATTTTTCTAGGCTCTGAAAGTCTTCTCTAAAAATTTAGTCCATGGGATGCAAATCCAAAACTCATCATGGACTAAGCTGATGGAAAAAGTGAAAGAATCAGGTTTTTCAGACAATGGGGGCTGGTGAGGGTTGTGTCAGTGAGGAGGGCCACACCCAAGTCCACCAGGCTTTACAATCTGGGGCGCTCCAGTCTTTTTATATTGTATGTGAGTGGCGCCCCCTAGTGTGGACCGATGCATGCCCAGCCCATTCGCCCATTCAACACATCCTTTTTGAACTTATGTGCCAGGCATGGTTCTAACTGCTGATAGACAGGAATGAACAGAGCAGACAGGAACCCCTGGTCTCACAGAACCTAAAGGCATTTTCATTCAGTTATTTTCTTAAAGGCAAAAAGCACCATGCCACCCAAATAAAATGCATCTGCATGCAGAATTTGGCTCACCAGCCCACCAATTAATGACCCTGCTCTCGTCCTTTAAATTATTTCTGTGATCTTGCAGGTTTTAGGCACAGGAACAAAACACAGAAATGTCTTGACCACAGGTGACTACCCACTAGCTTCGTTCATGCTTAGTGAGAGCCCTGTGTACATAGGAAAGTCAGCTGATTAATTTTCAATTGAAATTCTATTTCTCCAGCCCAGTGTATGTACTTGGTACTCCTTCTTCCAAGAGAACATAATTCCTAGAGATGAACTGTTAGGTAAGGAAGGAAGGAAAACTAGAATGAGGTGGGGTCATGGCATTCTGCCAAAGCATTGTCTGCCTAAATACCTGTCCATCTTGGAGACTAATGTGAGAGATGAGACATTGATCAGTGGTCAGTGTAGCTCTTGAACCAATTCGAAGTCTGCTTCTAACCACCTACAAATTTAATTAAATTTTTTTTTCAAGCAAAAAGGAAGATTCCCTAGTGTCAGGTGTTCTAGGAGTTATACTAACAGAAACAGGCTAAGTGCAGAATGCAAAGAGTTCTCTTATAAAGAATTTAATTCTCAATCTTATGGCACCTTAAATGCCATTTGATGAAAAGTTTTAATTTAATCTGCACATAGGCAAAATGGAACTAAAAGGAGGTCTGGTCACCTGGCTTATTTTCATGCTAGGAAGATTTTTTTTTCTTTTCTTTCTGTTTACTGGAAACTTCAGTAAAACTGAATAGAATACTTGCATTAATTTTCTGCAAGCTTTAGAGAAATGCTATGGTGGTACTCAAAGAGTTGAAAAAGTTTCCCACATCACAACTCACTTTGAATTTTCTTAAATAAGATCATGACTCAAAAATATTTAAGGAACCTAGGTCACAAATGTGATGAGAAACAGTCAGAGTATAGAGTATACAGGTATAAAGATCAAATGTAAGCATTTATACTTCCAAGAAATAGAGCATAGATGATCTTCCTCTTTTCTACCTGTCTTCCAGAATCTTTTCTTTGCACTTTCCAAATTCATATTGTTATGAATAACAACAATAATAATAATCAGAGGAGAGAGTGTTAACCTATCAAATCTACACATTATATTAAATTAATTCCCCCAAAGTTTGGAAGCATTTCCTGAAAACCGTCAAAGGTATTAATTTTTTTTCCCTCTCTCTCTTTAAATCACAAAGCAAAATTCCACTGTCCCTCCCCCCCCCCTTAAAAAAAAAAGTTGTCGAGTTTTGCTTTTCTATTCACTGCAGTCCTGGCCAAAGTAAAGCCGTCTTTCTCAATGACGTCAAGATCTTTACCAAGATTAGGCTTTCATTTCTCTATTGCAGCAATTAGCCAGGGAATGTATAAAAGGCTTCAGGGAAACTCACTGGGCTGCAGAGAGAGCACTTTGCACCACAGATAGCACGAAGGAAAGCCAGAGGGAGTGAGCAAAAGGAGAGGAGTCTGTCGCTCCTGGGAAGGGTGAGCGTGAGACAGGCTGGGAGAAGGAGAACAGAAAGTGTGTGTCAAACGGAGTAAAGAAGGGGGAAAAAAAAACTACCCTTAAAGCACATTTTAAAAACTCTGGCAATTCAAGAAAGAAACAGGCTACGTTTCTGAACATAGAGACAATGAAAAGCTAAAGAAAATTTTGCAATCTCTGCCACAGTCTTATAGGTGCTTGGAAATGAAAGTAGAACTGCCTGTCTTGAACCGACTCTGAGAGGGGTAACTGGATTAGGGACCCGTACGCCAGTTGTGTGTGGTTTTTTTTTTTTGTTTTATTTTTTTAACATCTTAAATCCTGAAAAAAAAAAAAAAAAAGAGGCAGCAGCTCCGAATTGAATGAATTGATGGGCACAATCCAACTGCTGGGCTGGAGAGACTGGACTTGGTCTTGGCCATTTCTGCTTCTTTGAAAGAGGAGACACAGCGTGGGCTTCCTTTTAATTTCGTTTTTCTCCTTCTCCCCCACCCCCCAGCCTTCCCCTTGACCTCCCCCCACTCCCTCTATTACCACCACCCCCTTTTAAATAAGAGGGTGAAGGTGGACCACAGCGCACAAGGGAACTGGCTCAGGAGGCAGAGAAGATGGGCATCCTCAGCGTAGACTTGCTGATCACACTGCAAATTCTGCCAGTTTTTTTCTCCAACTGCCTCTTCCTGGCGCTCTATGACTCGGTCATTCTCCTCAAGCACGTGGTGCTGCTCTTGAGCCGCTCCAAGTCCACTCGCGGGGAGTGGAGGCGCATGCTGACCTCAGAGGGAATGCGCTGCATCTGGAAGAGCTTTCTCCTGGATGCCTACAAACAGGTGAGCTGCGCCCAGAGCGGCTTCTTCCTAGGTCGGCAGGGGCAGGGGCTGGGACGTTGGGGACTGGAGGCCCCTGGGAGCACTGGGGTGAGGATTGTGGAACCCCATTTGGGGGCCTAGTGGTTATGCTCAGATGAACCCCTGCCTTTCCTTTGTACACCTGTCACTCAAGTTAGATTTGGGGGTGACAGGTAGTAAGCCGTGATGACTCAGGGTGATCTAATAAGGAGTGTTTTTAGGAAGGGGCACTAATGGTTTGCTGCGATTTTGGAGGAGAGGGTATTTATGCTGGCATCATAACTTTGGGGAAAGTCTGAAAATATTGGGGGAGGGGAGGCTGCTGCATTTAATCTGCTCTTGTTATAAACTGGAATTTTGATGTGTGAAGTGCATTAGGAAAGACAGTTCAATGGGTGGGCATTGAAAAGCAAGGAAAAAAAGAAAAAGAAAAATGCTACTCCAAACTCTTAGAGCATTGACAAGAACTGAACAAAATGGTCGCAGCAGGTGTGATTGGCATAAAACCCGCTTCATTTCCGGTAGAGGTAAGAGTTAATGTAAGCAAGACTGTGTGCAGTCATCCTTTACACTGATTCTTTTGAAGTGGTTATCAGGCACTGAGTCCCGAGTTACTAGATATCAGTTTGCACAAGAAAGATCTGAGAGCTGGCTGTCAGAAATCCAGAATTTGTAAGAACCACATTTGCTTTCTTTCTCCAAAGTAAAATAAGTTGTCTTAGAAAGAGCAGATACATCTATGGTTTGTTGCGATTTCAAAGCTGTTATAAGGCATGCCTTGAGCCCTGGAGCCTGGCGTCACTTACCTGTGGAAACTGTGTCCCAGGGGCTGCTCTCTCAAAGCCAGAGATAGGATCTTTGTAAAAACGAAGAAAGCTGGCATGCTAACCTTTTTGCTGCTTGGAGCATCCTCAACTCAGATCTTAAGGGGCAAAGTGGAACATTTTGTCATTGTTCCTTAGTCAGCTGCCCCCTCCTCCTATGCCCATAGGACTCCTGAAGGTCCCTGGGCAAGAAGAATTGACTCCTTTGGCAAAAGTTGCTATGAAAGCAGACAAACTTGGTTATCTCTAACAGAGCTGAGGGACCTTTTCCAAAATGCCAGGGAAGGGAGTTTGAGAGGCATATGGAAGCCAGTGAAGTGGTACACTATAGCCAGGCAGCACCTTAGAAACAGAAATGAAACTCAGAATAAAGAGGGGTAGGGAACGAGTCCTCCATAAATAAATACTAAAAAATTAAATCTTTGTACCAGAAAAGGAAAAGAAGTTACTTCTAAGTCACAAAGAATCCAGAGCAGGGTTGTTCTATTGAAAATCAAAGTGTTCAAGAAAAATTGCAATTTAAGGACGTTTTACTATAATGCATGTCTTTGTTATTGAGAGTAACCTGCAAAAGGTTTGCATTTTTTTCTGAAAACAGGAGAATGATCACAGCTCTTAATAGTAAGTGAAAAATAATATGAAATGATGCTCAAAGTTCTAATAGTAAAAAACTCACTTATATTATGTATGTGGGGTCAATGGGAGATGTGGTAAGGAGAGGTTGAGATGATCATTTCATTTCCACAAATGTATACCTTGAATGTGAAATTTTTGTTTTGTTTTAGAGAATTTGGAGGAGGGTAGGGAGTGCACAAGTATGTCAGGCATATTGATAATTAGGAAGATTCATCATCTACATCTGTATTTTGGACATCTTAGGGGGTAACATGGCAATGTCAGTGGTTTGATCTCAGCATGTTAAACTCTTACTTTTTTGAAAGACAACTGACTTTTGCCTATAAAGAAAAGTCACTACTTGGGAGAATTTAACTTATATGCATACATACTTATATAAATATCTTTCACGTGAAATACAGGGGCTGTGATGTTACCCAAAAAGATGAAGTGAGGTGGTTTTTCTTATTAAGCAGCTTATTGAAATTAAAGGGGAAGGGCAAACAAATGCCTCTGTGATAAATGTTGTTATTTTTCTTTCACTAATGTATAGTGTTTCCATAATGTTGCAGTATTTTGTTACTCCTATTCCAGGATATTGAGAAGAAGGATGAGCAATTTGTTTTCTTTCTTTTTTTGTATATGCTTTCTGTAGTCCTCTCCTGTATTGGTTCTCTCTCCCGACTTAATTAGTGACCAAGTTCACTACCAGTGTTATGAAGTTTGCTCTTAATGGTTTATATAATAGCTACCATGAGAAGAAGAAGCCCAAGAACCCACGTGTCCAGAGACAAGACTGGACTGGGTATGTGATGAATGGATACATTGCAAATACAGCACTGAATGGAGTTCTCCTTCTGTCTTCAAGTATGGCAAGAGTGGTGGTGGCTGTGGTGGCATTTGAGGGTCACTCAGAATCTCTGAAACAGGTTGAATCACTTCCCTGAATGTTGTCATCTGTGCTGCTATCTCTAGGTGTAGCCCTTTCTAGAGACACTGGAGGAGGTTCTGTCTGAGCTGGCATCATGTATTTCACAATCCTGACTTGCATTATTCTGAAGCTGCCACCACGAGAAACAGAGTTTTCCAGGATGAAGGGTATATGCATCTGCAATACAATTAAGCATGTCATCTCTAATTCTCCTTGTTGTTAAATATCAGATACTGGGGAGAAAGTGCAGTAAAACTGTTCCCTCTGTGTTTGTCTCCTACAAGAGGTCACAAAGAAATTAAAATAGAACAAAATAAAACAAACAAACAATAACCCTCTTCATCAAAATGTTGAATGGGATTTTAAAAATTAAGTCTGTAACTTTAAACTTTTAAAGATAATTTGGGATTGGTTTGAGGGAGTTCCATGTACTATTTTGATGAAAATGTAAGTCTACAGAAACTTGAGAGGGATTGAAATGAATAATAAATATTTGTTATTTAAGTTGTCCTAGTCAGTGTCATTGCATCAAACACTGCATCCTCATACTGGTGCTCAAGGACTCAAAAATGCAACCAATAAGCAGATGACCCTGTCTGGGAGTCTAGCTCCTACCTAAATGAAGTGTAAAAGTAAACACACAGTATAGATGCTGACGAGCAATTCAGCTTCCGCATGGTGAATATTGCAGTGCCACAGAAAACATATTCATTTGAACATATAATTTTGGTTTTGAAAGGTTCTTTTTAACATTCTCCTCCTCTTCATTTACCTCAAGCCCTTTGACACTGGTTCCTACAATGGAAAAATGGCTCTGTTAAGAGAAAAACATTCTCTAAGAACACAAAGGCCACAGCCAAGCTTGTCCATTACTTGGATACAACAGTGGGAAATGATAGAGCTTAGAGTAACATTTTCAAGGTAGGAATCAAAAAGCAAATGGCCAAAAGGAACTGAGTCCAGAGGAAAGAGGAGGTAGCTTATTCTCCAAGCCTAATTTATTTGGCCAATTTGAATGTAAATGGTTAAATCACTGCTTAATAATTGTTTGGCTAAGTTTGTAAGGACATTGATGTAGACTGGTTATTATGTCAAGGAATTTGAAATTTCCTGATAGTGAAGAAAGCCAGTCCAGGGCTTTGGATAGCAAGAGGGATGTATAAATATTGTTCTGCCACCCTACCCCCACCCCATTTTTATCATTTGCTTTATTTTCTATCATGAAATTAGGTGATATTTTGTCCAGAGCCTTTCTCAGGCCATGTGTGTGGGGGGGAGGGGGAAACCAAGGTTAGTAGCATATGCTTTATTTTCAGCTTCTACTTGATGAATGATCCTTTCTTTTATTCCTTTGCCCTGCATTTCATAGTTTACGTGCTAAAGCAGCATTATCCTTTTCCCCATGCACTGAGCACTGTCAATAAAAGGAATCTCACCATCAAGGGAATCAAATTTTTAAATATGCCACATATTGACACTTGTTCATATTTAGAAATATTGCTATCACAACATTTGAGCTTGGCCCGTTGTAAACATGCAAACCTTTTATTTACCTTCCTTGTTGGTGTTGTATTGACGCTGATCACAAAAACATAAGAAAGGACAACTGTAATGGTGCAGATGAGAGAGATAAAAGTCAATGATGACGATATTGCATTTTACGTATGTCCTTTCTGACCCTTGCAAAATAAAGGGACCCTTTGGGAACATCGGAACTTCAAGACCAATTAGTGGAAATGATGCTTCTTGTGTTTGGGCATTAAATACTAGGCAGGGTTCTCTTTAGAGCAGCTAATGCTGGCAGCGAAAGAGGGACCGACCTAATTATTCTTCCGCAAGAGTAAAAAATGCCTTTTGAATGGCTCTTTGGCAAATATGTCTCATTAAGGACAAAAACCAAACACAAACCCTCTAAAAAGGAGAAATTAAGATGATAGGTAACTTGTGGCCAGGAGGCTTTCTGTGCCACTGTGGGAAATTAAAACAAAGTTTGGGAGTACCAGGGGATAACTTGTTTTTGTTGAGCTTCTTTCCTGCAGCCTAAATGTTATTATTATGGGACCAACTTTATTTTTTTCATCATTTTGGCTCTTTGTCAAGGAATGCTTTGCTCCTGGGGAAAGCAAAGAATCTTCCATCATTGAAGGCAATGGTGACTCTCCCATTCCATCACCGCAGGGGGCAAAACCAAGCAAACTAAGAAATTCTCCATTTGAAACTCTGGTCATAAGAGGAATTTCATTTTCATGGTGATCTAATGGGAAAATAAGAAATGAACAATGATGTCCTTCTAAAAGACTTTCTTTTTAGTTTAAAGCAAACTTTCATTTTTAAAATTTCTAATTTTTTTTTTCCTTATTGTTACTAAATTATCCTCCATCAGCAGGTTTTAGCCAAGATGGACATAAATTTTATGATTAGTATGTGATGCTTATAAAAACAGACTACTGGTCTACTCATATTTGGATTTATAAATCATGGGTGTTTGTGTTTTCCCCCATAGTATTATTTTTTTAAGCATTATTTATTTTAATTATTTTTTTCAGTTTCAGTTGACATTCAGTATTATTTTATATTAGTTTCAGGTGTACAGCATAGTGGTTAGACATTTATATAATTTATGCAGTGGTCCCTCTGATTAGTCTAGTACCCATCTGACACCATACACAGTTGCTGCAACATTCTTGACTGTATTCCCTATGCTGTACATTACATCCCTGTAACTATTTTGTTACTACCAATTTGTATTTCTTAATCCCATCATCTTTTTTCACCCAGCTTCCCAACCATCCTCCCCTCTGGCAGCCATCAGTTTGTTCTCTGTATCTATGAGTCTGTTTCCAATTTGTTTATTCATTTATTATATTTTGTTCTTTAGATTCCACATATAAGTGAGATCATAGGGTCTCTGTCTAACTTATTTCACTTAGCATAATACTTCTAGATCCATCTGCGAATCAACTAACATGATACACCACATAAACAAAATGAAAGCTAAAAATCATATGATCATATTAATAGACACAGAAAAAGCATTTGACAAAACCCAGCATCCCCATAGTATTATTAATGGCATTGATCTTACCTATGCATTTCTCTTACCTGGTCACCCTCATGAATAGGATATCTGTTTATGACCTTCTAATCTGAAGTAGCATCCCATGGGTACTTGACAAAATAAAGGGTAGTGGCCATTTCATTTTATGCACTGAGATAATCAAGAACAGATCAACAGCATTAGGTACTGATTTTGTAGCACTATATAGTATTCTACAGTAGTGTTCCAGGATTCACATTTCTCAGTTATCTGTCTCAGTGAGCTCGTTCATCTCACAAATGTGATTATATTCATTGCAGGTGGTCAAGGTTATTATTAAATGTAAAATTCTTCACTGACCCCTCCCTATGATTAATGATTATCATACCTAGCATTCATTCAACAGAAACAAATATATATATATACAAAATATATATGCAAAATACATATATAATATATAAATTATATATGTATTTTGTATACATATATATATTATATACATGTATTTTGTATATATATATTATATATGTATTTTGTATATATACATTATATATATATATTTTGTGTATATATGTATCCCAGCATATATATACATATTATATGCATGTGTGTGTATGTGTATATACACATACATATAAGCTGGATATATATATCCCAGCTTAACAAAATGCCAAACCCCCCATACAAAGAGCATTATGTATTTGGTAACTTTCTTAATTTCTAATTTTGGAGTGAAGGCATTATACTAGTTCTAAATTTTCTAAAGTAAGCTAGTATGTCTTTATTTTGGAAAGAATTATGTGACTGAATTATACATTGCCACTAAGAAGAAAAAGGTGCTTTAACTTTCCAAGAAAATTAACTACAGGTAACAAGAGAGTCACCTGTCACCGAAGCATCAAATTAGATTATTCAGTTGAATAGTCAGGAATAATGCAAAGAACAACAATTCTGCTTGGGTGAGAGCCAGGGGCATCAGAGGCCCATTTAACAAGACGACACAATTGTTTGTTGGTCTTAAAAATGACTTCAAAAAGCAGGTGCAAGTTTTCACCTACCGAGAATCCACAAGTCTAATAGTCCAGAGATGATTTTTCTCCTGTGCATGGGTTGCTCACTTAACAAGAAATAGAACTGATGTGAATGCATTCAGATCTTTATGTTACAGTATGTTGAGGAACGCAGCCCAATAATATTAAAAGCAGCCTTCCTAGAATATTTACTGCTATTTTAAATGAGAAAGATCTAGTGGAAAGGTGATGGTAATGGTACCTACCACCTAAATCTACAAAGAAGTAAAAAAAGAACCCATAGAGTAAAAGGTTTATATCTTTAAAATGTATATCTTTTCATTTTAGGTATATTTTAATACCTTGCAGACGAGTATTGCTCATATAAAATAATCCATCTAAAGGGGGCTTATTAGGTTTCTTCACCTAGTGTCACTTGCCAATTAACCAAGAAAATTAATATAAATAAAATAACCTTTTGCCCAATAGGGACTGAAAATAAATGTACCTATTTAAATCACACCAACAGCTTCTGTTTCTAAGAAAGAAGAGTGTTGTTCTAAGATTTCTCTTAGAAAACGAATAGTACTTGTTTTAAACCTGCCCTGCTAAGGTTTTTCAGAAGGGAGAGAAAGGACTCCTTCAATACTTCCTCGACAGCTAAAAATGAGTTATGCATTAATGTTAGATAGTAGCTTATGAATAAAAGCCCTTGAGTGCTTTATATCAGTTTGGATTGTTGAGTCTTAACAGTTCACATCTAAGTGACTTCAATTAGCTTCAATGTTATACAGGTGACTGTATTTACATGAGTCGATCCATTTGGAAATGTTTTGTAATATTAAGGATAGTGTATAAAAATCAATTGTATTTCTGGAAGTTGTCCCTGATGTTATTGGCTTTGATTAAACCTTTCTAGGGGAAGATCCAGTTGTGTTAATTCAAATTGAAGTAATTGGCTCTTTTATGTTACCTGCTTTTTATTATCAGATTACAGATCCAAAGATCAACTATTTAAACCATGTACAAAGGGGGCATATAGTACAATTTTCTTCTGTACCTCTTCTGCCTGAGTTTTTATAAATCAGAGGAGCTTGTTAATAAAGTATGTAACAGAAAAGTAAATGGTTTGTGACATCCTAGATAGAAAATGGGAAACAAACCAACAAAACACATGAGAAGTGAGAAAGTAAAAGTAGAATTGTGGAATGATTTTATGTTTTTTTCGTTCATTTGTTTGTTTAATGGAAATGATGAGATCTAGGTATAAGAACCCAAAGTAAGCAGTAGCTGTAGAAACCTCCAGGACAGATGTCATACTGAGAAGAGCTCAAATCACTTCTAAGGAGAATTTTTATTTTTAAACATAGAGTTGCCCAGGAAAGATGGCCTTCTGTTTTACATGTTTGGGTGGCATCTAATAATGGCAACCTACACCCACACAATGGTTTATCATGGACAAAGAGCAATTTTCTTTATATCATTTTCCTATAACCATATGAAGAAGACAGCCATTATTATCACCATTTTAAAAATGGGCAAGTTGACGTGTGACGAGGTTAAGTGGAACTAGCTCTTTTTATAAATGATGGGCCTCAGGTTTTCTAGCTCTGACTAAGAATAGAGTCCATTGGTATCACTGCATTGATTGAGATTAAATGACTTAGCATCATGCAAGAAAAATAAAGGTCTTCCCTGAGTATTTTAGAATTATGAAGTGGGAATTCAGAAAGAGGTACTATGTCCCATGACTCTGATAATTTGTCTTAAAGTAGCCCATTTAACTTTTAAAATGAAGTCAATTAATCATTTGTTATATAATGTGTGCTAAGCTTTGACAGCAAAGTAAGGATAGTGAAGAACACCAGCCTCAACTTAATTATGAAAGGAGTTAACTGCAGTGCCATTTTAAATGATAAAAATAATTACCTTCAGTGACTACACAGAATGAAAAAGACTTTTATTCTCTTTAGGGCCATGCTTTACAGTACCTGCCATGATGCCTCTGTACTCAAATCAATATATGTTTACCCCATCCTCCAAAGGAAATACCACAGTTTATTAGAGCCACTTGTTTTTATATAGAGCGAACTGAAGTGGCAATGTGTTTAATGAGGCGTTCTCCCTCTTTCTTTTATTCCCCACCAGGTGAAATTGGGGGAAGACGCCCCCAATTCCAGCGTGGTGCATGTCTCCAATCCTGAAGGAGGCAACCACAGTGAAAATGGCGCCCACGAGAAAACAATTGATGGAACCGAGTGCCACCTTCTTGACTTTGCCAGCTCGGAGCGCCCACTGGTGGTCAACTTCGGCTCAGCCACTTGACCTCCTTTTATTAACCAGCTGCCAGCCTTCAGCAAACTGGTAGAAGAGTTCTCATCAGTGGCTGACTTTCTGTTGGTCTACATCGATGAGGCTCACCCTTCAGATGGTTGGGCGGTGCCTAGGGATTCTTCTTCTTTGTCTTTTGAGGTGAAGAAGCACCGAAACCAGGAAGACCGATGTGCAGCAGCCCACCAGCTTCTGGAGCGTTTCTCCTTGCCGCCCCAGTGCCGAGTTGTGGCTGACCGCATGGACAATAACGCCAATGTAGCTTATGGGGTAGCCTTTGAGCGTGTGTGTATTGTGCAGAGACAGAAAATTGCTTATCTGGGAGGAAAGGGCCCCTTCTACTACAACCTTCAAGAAGTCCGGCGTTGGCTGGAGAAGAATTTCAACAAGAGATGAAATCTAGATTAGCTGTTGAAAGGTATGATTGTAATAGAGCTCTGTTTTGTTGTGTTTTTTTTTTCTTTAAATACATGTAAAGGAAAGGAAACTAAGAACTGAATCCAATTTCAACTGAGTCTTATTGCCTCACTGAAAGACAGGAATTTACATGTCAGACTATAAACCTCTAATATCTCAATACTTCTTTCACCACTCAAATGGCATTTGGCTAAATAGTAGCCCCATTACTTCTATTAAAAAAAAAAAAAAAAAAAAAAAAAAAGCTCTGACTGAAAAGATCCCAAGATGAAGAGGAAGAAACCCTGTTTGATACAGCCAAAGTGTGCTTTGGGACCTGAAGAAAAGACTTATCTGAATAACTACTATGTTAGGGAAACTACTGTCTTTGCTAGTATAAGGAGTATTGCCTAGGCTTTATTCAGCATGGATAGAGCCCAACTAGAAAATTCCCAAATATTTGTTTATAATGAGGACTTGAACCCAGGCCATGCGGCTAGGACCTCGGTGTTTAACATGATAGAGTAGTTTCTAATGTTCTCATTTCTAGTCGTGTAGTGCTGTATGCCAGTCTAAATATCCCAGACTTCACAGGTGTGTTTTTAGATATCGAGAATGATTCCCACCTGGAGGGTGAGAATGATCATCATAAATTTGAGAGTTACTTTCTATGCAGGTAAGGAAAGTGCTAGAGAAAAATCAAGTTGACAAGTTAAGAAAAGGAGGCAGAAAGATTAGGAGGCTTCGCAAAGTTTCACCTTGAAACTATAGAGAATGGGACTAATTTGCTAGCCATAGAAACATATACGAGGCCAGAAAAAGAAGCTCAACTAAAAGTAGCAGAGAATATACATAGGAAATCAACATACTTGTCAATACTCCTAGATTGAGGGAGAAAGGGAGATTGAAAGGGAAAAAACCATGCTTCAATATTTGTATTTATGAGGTTTTCTTTGTGAAATAATTACTTTTTGAAACATGTTTGTGGTGTGTATATTTTCAGTGGGTGAATTATACCCCATGATACCAATTAAAGATAAAACCAGTGGATCCATTAGTGCTGGTCTGTCCCTCACCATCCCTACAATTAAGATGTGGCCCAACTCATTCTTAGTCCCAATCTCTATATAGAAGTGTTCTCTCTCTCTCTCTCTCTCTCTCTCTCTCTCTCTCTCTCTCTCTCTCTCTCTCTCTCTCTTTCTCTTTCTCTTTCTTCCCTTCTTTCTCCCTCTCTTTCCCTCTTCCTCCTCTCTCCCCCCCATCTCTCCTCTCTCTCTCTCTCTCTCTCTCTCTTTCTCTCTCCCTCTCTCTCTCCCCTTTCTCTTTCTGTCTTGTTCTCTCTCTCTCTCTGTCACACACACACACACACACACACACACACACACACACACACACTCATTCCCAGGTGCTGTGGGAAGTAGGTACCCAACCATTCAGCTGCAGCACTGTTATCTTCCCAAAGTAAACTGTAGTGAATAATCAGTGCAAATAAATAAGGTTTCTTCAGTTGCAAAACAGAGGAAGAGAAAGTTAACTTGAGACAATTCCCATCAGTAATTTTGGAAACCTTGATATAAGGCAATCCTTAATAGTATGGATTTTGGTAAAATGGAATTCCCATGGACATTTGAATTTGGACTTGGGTCTTCCTTTGTTCCTATTAGCTGAGGTCTAGTAATCTAAGGCCTCTATAGTACATTAATATAATGTTATTTAAATATATATATATATACCATATTTCTCTTCAAAATGAAGACATTATAATTTTACCATAAGTAATATAAGTGATATCTAAATATCATAACCTCTAAAAAAATACACCTACTAATTTTATATCATAAATTTTTTATTGTAAATTTAAGAATACTATCAAATCACAGTATATGGTTCTATTTATATGTACAATCAAAGGTTCTTATGACCATTTCACTAATAATTGAATCATAAAATAAAACTAATAGAAAAAGATATCTAAAGTTGAAAATATCTTCCTGAACTAGTTGCCTAAAATGAAAAAAAAAAGTGGGAACTGAGTGTGTAAGAATCAAAAGTCTATTTTTTTAAAAACTGGAGCAACATAGTCATATCACTAATTAGTTTATTATTTAGATTTTAAACCACCATTTTAACTGATTTTTTTACACCAACATTTAAGCTTCTCAATGTCTTAAATTCTACAAAACACATACACACAAAAAACAAAGCCGATTTTAAAAATGTGATGTTATCTAACGAATTTCTGGAAAATCACATTGAGAATAGATTATTTCAGAGTCCTCAATTGTTAAACTCTATAACTCAAGGCTTATCAGTGAGCCCCACTGATTTTTATCTTCAAAATGGTGTTGAGATTTATGTGGTACATAAATGAACAATTGGTTGCAGAACACTCACACTGTTGTCCTTTAACTTCCCCTTTGTTCTACATATACAATGATGGAACAGGATGTTAGAGAAGCTGGTGGGGGGATGAGATTTGGCTAAGGCAGTCAGTGCTAGTTGTCTGGGGGAAAAGGATGGTGAAAAATCACCCAACTGTGATATATTTTTAAAGAAAGAGAAAGTTGTGTACATGCAGTTCCTCTCCCTGAGGATAGTCCAATGGAGAAATGAAGCAGTGGAAGCAGACATATAAAGGCATAGACTGAATATCAGGGAAAAAGATGTTCAATTGAACATAGAAGAATCACTGGAAGAAAGGCTGTGGGGGACCACTGGAGAAAGTGAATTGACAAAGCTCAGGAATCCTACAATATTTAGAATGGCTTGGTGTTATCAGAATGATGATAAGCCTGTAATTACGTAACCTATTTATCTCAACATAAACTTTTATGATTTCCTGTGATGTATCTTTTATGAATTTAACAAAATTCATTATTTGAGATAGAGGGGAATCGATGCTTAGCTGATATGCTCAGAGTAACTATTAGATTGTCAATACCCACCCACCCTATCCTGTCTTTTATAAAGTATGTTCCATTGAGGAATTGTAGTTCTTATTCTCACAAGGCAAAAATTTTATATATATATTTAAATTTTATATACAAAATTTTGAGTTGTTCTTAGTGCCTAAGCATCTTTTCCCCCTTGTTTACATGGAGCTACAGTTTAGCCTTTTAAACTGCATTACCTTGTCTATTATTGAAATAGTCTCCAAGCAATTTTAGATTGTATCATCACATCTGGATCCTCTAAAACATGTAATGTTTGAAAGACTTGTCTTGGAACTGTTCAAAACTTACTCTATTTTATTGCTTAGAGAAAATATTAGTAGAATTAACAATGACTTTCTTAAACGGGCATGAATGAAATGCCTGCACAATAGTGTTGAAATGTTCGATACAGTTATTAAAACATAACTGACCTCTTTAGAAGCAGATTAGTTACTTGGTTTTTGCTTTGTATAGCTAAAGTGACAGTCATTTAACTTATATGGTGTTTTATATTTATGTTTTAGATGTCTGGTCCTATGTCTTTACCTTGTTGATAGAATATACCCTCCTGATTTTTGGTAATATCAACTTCTAAAAGGCCTATTGATTTAGTTCAAATCTGCCATTAACCAGGTAATGCCTCTTCTGTGATCAAGGAGGAAAAAAAGAAAAGACTGCTGTCTTTTGCTGTCTTTCCTTTTGCCTGAGTATATATCACTATTTGGGCTCTTGAATAAAAATTATGAAATATGGTGAGGTCATGCGTGGGTACTGCCTTGCTGCCTAAAATACCAGAGGGGCAGGTTAGAGACGATACCTAGGCCTTTGGGGAAACTCCCAGCTGGATACAAGGTACCCTCAGCATGCCCTATGAGCTATGTCCATAGCGAGAAGAATGAACTGATGTATAGGACTTCCCATTTTGTAAATCCTAAGAAGATAAACCTGGACATTTATTCCACCTGACCTTTGACTGACGGTTTAGAAAATAAGCTTAATGCATATCACATGGCCATTGTAAAGGGGAAAAGGTAGACAATCCACTGAAAGATTAATGAAAATCTTTGCCAGCATTTAAAGCTTTTCAGAACATGCCCAATGTCATCTCTCTCAGCAGTGGAGATTAACAATGAGACTTTTAATTCTAGGAGCTTAAAAAAAAACAAACAAAGATATTGCCAAAAATCAGAGTGAAAGTGTTTGTTGATATATTATAACCTCTTCCGTACTTCCTCTTTCATCTTAAAAATAGATGCTAAACCCAACCTTCACATGTAACGCCAGAATGGAGCATAAATTCCAACCTCGGCTTGGTGATCCGTGCTCTCTTATAGTGTCCTGAGGTCTGCTGTGAAAGGGGACAGGACCTGGGAGGTTCAGGAAGTTGCTAGCTGTGAAGAACTGGGCTCTGAGGGCTTGGTCTACTGATTGGGGAAGATTCGGAAAGAAATTTCTCACCATTGGAGGAGGGCTGAACGTCATCGAGTGACCTTAGGAGGAGCCAAATATTGGGCCACTTCCTAATGCCTTGCATTCTGGATAGCACCAGATGCAAGGTCTCAGAAGTAAGAGACCCAGCTCTGTTCCACAGAGAGTCTGAACCAATGGAAAGCAAACATGTACAGATATCCAAACAAGACTGCTCACGCAAGTTGGGGCTCACTGCCCATCCTGGGCAGCAACACCAGAGCTCCGGGGAGTTTATTTAATATTTACTGAGGAGACTACGAAGACCCAGGAGATGTTTAATGAAGTCACTATTTTGGCTCAAAGTTCCCCCTATCCCCCCCCAACCCATCCCCCACAAGCAAACAGGTAAACACATGAATGAAAGAAGCCCACAGACGGGGGTGGGAAATAAAATTCTCTCGAGACTTCCCCAGACCATGTCACTGGTCGGTGTGGTTTTCATGTATGTTAAGCATTGGAGGATGTGAGAACAGAAGTATCCAGTACTTCATAACCAAAGCAATTAAAAAATATTGGGGAGGGAATGTTGGCCAGTTTTGTTTAGTTATGCATCACATTTTCACCAGACTCCATCATTAGCCCAAGTAATCGGGCCCCCAAAGAGGGAGACCGGCATGTGCAGAGCTTACCAGTGTGCGAATGATAACTACTGATGAAAGAGTCATCGACTCAGTCAGTGGTTGGATGTAGTCACATTAGTTTGCCTCTGCCCATCTTTGTCTTCCTAGCAAGGAGACTATTCGGGGCACGATGCTATGAGCACTGGTAAATGTGGTGAGAACGCACGTGTGTGTATATCTCTGCTTCTCGGTCGCAGAAACAGAAATGCTTAGGAGATGATCAGAACGAGTGTTATTATATTGGTGCTGAGTGGTATGTGTGCTTTTACAATTTGTTCTTGTATTTTAGTAAACTTTGAATAAAAGAATAAAGTTACTCTTTGGTTCTATTTGTTTATTTTTGAATTACTCTCTAGACCTTGCCCCTGGCTGGAACACATTCATGCTTGACAAGGGAAAGAGAATCCATCATTCTAATATTTATTCCTTGGTATTTGTAGGCAAAGTTGCCAACAATGCCAGGTTATTTTAATCTCATGCTGTGTGCCAGAGTCTTCAAGGAAATCAAGACAAGTTAAAAGAAAATCTTCAGATACTTTCCATATTCATGAACAAGTTGCACACAGAATTCATGGAAAGGGGCCTGTTAAAGAGACTGTGGAGCAAACTTTTACTTTGTTATATTTACACCCAGGTTTTCTAAGTGCAGTAAATGAACTATGCAGGAAGTCGGTTAAAGCAATACCTGTGCACACATATTTACACACAGCATGTGTATGCATGTGTGTGTGTGTGTGTGTGTGTAAGTATGTTATATATAATTTGTTATATGATTGTCAGTACATTAACATGGAATGAAAAATAAATCAACCTCTGAACACATTTATATCAAACATTTTCCACTGTGAGAAGGTGTAAAGGATATGAATGGTTTACAGAGGCAGTGGCCTGTTAATGACAAGGAATATATTTGCAACATGGTTAAATTTGCACAGTTTGTTCCTGAAAACAGATGGCTTAGCCAAAGTATTAGTATCTCTTGGGACTCTTGCTCATTATTTCTTACACATAACCATTTCATGAATATTTTTCGTGTCTTATAGAATATTCCAGATTTTAATGGAAATTTAAAGAATCATTACATTGACAACTATTGATTGGGTCTCTATTCTTTGCAGGATGCACCTTGTGCTAGGTGCAATGGGATGCACAAAAGCAGTAAAACTAAACTCACAAAAACATGACTTCCTCAAGGAACCTGTCATGGATCCGTCAAGACTCTGCAAGTGACAAACTCAAATTAGTCTTCAAAACAAAACAAAACAAAACTGAATTTATTGGCTGATATAACCAAACCCTGGCAAAGATTGGGATGAAACTTGACAGCGGGACCCAGGGACTTAGAAACCTTCAGTGCTTGCTAGGTCTTTTGTCTCTTCTTTTTTTTTGGGTGTCAGCTTTTTAGTTCAGATCAGTTTTCCCTTACAGTGGGCGACCTGGCTGGGAGCAGCTCCTTACTTGCATTCTAAGATGGCTGATTTAGAGCTTGACCCTGCCTGCAGGGAAGGGCTTAGTCTGGACCAACTGTCACACACTCACTCTGTTGTCATGGGAGTAGGGTGTGTTATCAGAAGAAGAAAAGCAGGAAGTGCTGGGAATGTACAAAGGTATGAGAAGTTAACTCAGTGGCCATTACTATTTTTTTATTGAGGTAACATTGCTTAATAACATTATATAAATTTCAGGTGTACAACATAATTTGACATCTGTATAATCCATTGCATGCTCACCACAAAAAATCCAATTTCTTTTTATTAGCATATATTTGACCCCCTTTGCCTAATTCTCCATCCTCCAACCCCCTTTCTCTCTGGCAGTCACTATACTGTAGTTTGTGTATATGAGTTTATTTTTGTTTTGTTAGCTTGTTTATCACTTTTTTGTTTTATATTCTACATATTCATAAAATTGTATTTTTTGTCCTTTTCTGTCTGACTTATTTCACCTAGCATAATGCCCTCAAGATCTATCCATGTTGTTGCAAATGTCAATATTGCATCTTTTTTATGGCTGGGTAGTATTCCAGTGTGTGTGTGTGTGTGTGTGTGTGTGTGTGTGTGTGTGTGGTGGGGGGCAGAGTGTGTGTGTATACATACCACATCTTCTTTTTTATCCATTCATACATCAATGGACACTTACATTGTTTCCATATCTTGGCTATTGTAAATGATGCTGCAATGAACATGGGGATACATATATCTTTTTGAATTAGTGTTTTTATATTCTTTGGATAAATACCCAGAAGGGGAATTGCTGGATCATATGATAGTTCTATTATTAAATTTTTAATGAATCTCCATACTGTTTTCCTTAATGGCCGTACCAGTTTATAATCTAACCAACAGTGTACGAAGATTCCCTTTTTTCCACACCCTCCCCAATACTTTTTATTTCATGTCTTTTTTATAATGGCCATTCTAACAGGTATGAGGTGATATACCTTCATAATTTTGCTTTGTATTTTCCTAATTATTAGTAATGTGGGACATCTTTTTGTATGCCTGTTGGCTATCTGTATGTCTTCCTTGGAAAAATGTCTATTCAAATTCTCTGAGTGGCCATTATTTTTAACTTCCCTAATAACAAAAGATAAATAAGAATACAGGAGCATCTCAGTAAGTGATTGGATAGTACAATCAATTAGAAGTTCAGAGAAAGGAAGGACCCTATGGATAGAACTCTCAGAGGAGACTTTGTGGACTTTAAAAGGACTTGAATTGACCTGGGAGGATGGGCAATATTTAGATAAAGAAGTTGGACTGTTTTCCACTTGGTAAGTCAATGTGAATTTACTAAATATCCATGAGTTGTGATTAAAAAGGCCTAATCAGTCAAAATAAAATAAAATAAAACACTAAATATGTCCATTATCCGTAGAAAGGAGAATTCAATTCAATTCAATAAAAGTTGAGAAAACTGAGGATAGGAGCTATGTTTTATGTTTCTTTGTATTTCTCCCTCTCTTGGGTGAGCAGACATTTAAATAACTAAAGTACAATCACCAATGAATGTTGTGAACACCTATAAATCACAAATAAAGTACTCACCATCAAAACAATACATTCAGTGGGTATATATGCAAATGGTATAAAATATGTTCTCCCATTCTATAAGTATTTACAGTCTAGTTGGTAAATGAAAAATCTAAACATGATAATATCTAATGTCCTATGTAACCTCCAAAGGTATTGAGCATTAAAACCTTGAAGTTTTGCCATTTAACTCCATCTAGAAGGACCTTTATGAGTAATTGGAGAAAAAATGTAGATAAGAGCATTTTTAAAACAAGCGGGACTTTCAGTCAACATTGAACTCTTAAAGGTATTCCAGGGTCGGCCAAGTGGCGCGGTGGTTAAGCGCTGGCTTAGGAAGCCAGCAGCCCCGGTTCGGTCCCACATATGAGGGCCAGTAACACTGCCCTCAAAAAAAAAAAAAAAGTATTCCAGGAAAGTTTGTAATAAAAATCTGAAGTATAATGCATTGTACTGGGGCATTTTGCAAAGGCATTCAGAATCATTTTCCAATTTTCACATAGGTTAGGATTCACTGTGGCCTGGCCGTCTTAGTCCTAGATATGTGCCATAGACAAAAGGAAGATATGCTGGAGTAAGAGACATACACCAAATCCCCAACATACACGAGTGCAAAAACTTGGAAACTTTAATCAGGAAAATGCAAGGTCTGTTATCGGAAAGTTAATGAACTGTCCCAAGTGAGCCTGCACATCTAGCTGTGGGGAATTCATGACATCTACCTGCAGGAACCAAGGCAAGCTAGAGCATCACTACAGTTTGGCTTTCCATGGAGCACATGCTAGCATGCGTGCCTTGTAGTTTAAATATCCAGGGGGACAATCGTGGGTCTTACAGCTGTTTAGGTCTTTTAGAGTAGGGGTGGAGATTCCAGGAACCGCTTGATAAAGTGTGGCCATTTTCACTGGCACAAACCAGGGAGATTGAACTCAGAGAATGCTAGGTATCCAGGAGTCTACCCACTCCCATTCCTGCTTCAGTAAAGGTACTTGAACATCTGCTTCTGCCCCTGCCTTTGTCATCCCTTCATATTTTCCCTTTCCCTTCAAAAAAGATAAGAACTTTAGTCTGAATGAGGTGAGCATGGAGATGAGATAGGATGGAGAGGTTGCATTGTTAATAAGGTCTATGTAATTCCAGCAAAAATCTTGATTTATACATTTTAGAAAACACATGTGAAGCAATTTAGGTAATTTATTAAAATGTGTACAAACCGCAGACCTGTGTATCCTCAGAGACGAGTGCCATAAGAGACAACATCTCCACTTTAATATTGCAGGATTGTTATTTATCTGCTTCAGTCATTGAGTTTTCATTACCTTTTGTGTTTCTGCTCACCCATGCTTCAAAGGTTACCTTTGTTATTTTAACTGTTTGGGGTTTAGGTGCTGCACCAATTCTAATGGGAGAAATTGTGTAAGCATTTGACATGGTAAAGTTTCTTTAAAGTAAAGAAAACCCTAACGGAACTTTTAGAAAATCCCACCCTCTATGGTACTAGGGGAATCTAATCCCCCATTTCCAAAAGTCTTCATCCTGTAGAGACAAACCACTCCTGCTTTTGTAATTGCTTCACTTTCCTTCCTCAAACCAAACACTAATTATTTCTTTTTGTCAACTTTACTAGTGACTACCCATTTAAGTGTGCTCCCTATCATACTTCAAGGTTGCATAAATATAGACCATTACGTGTTATAATGACTGAAATTCATTTTTTACCACTATTTCTTATGGAAAAATTTCTTTTGGCATATGTGTTTTCAGTTGTGAACATTTCTTAAAAGCATTCCATTGGGTACATCAAGGAATGCCTACTCATATTTTGCTAAGTTCAGAGTTCTGGCTTACATCCACTCCTTCCCTTGTTCTGGTGCTCAGGGCTTCTATAAAGATTGGTGAGTGATATCAGGTCCACATTTTGGTTATACCTTTAGAAGATTTCTCATTTTCCATTACAGGTCAAAACATCTATAAATATATTACCGATAGCAATCTAGGTAGTTCATTCCATGGCCTAAAATGGTTACCTTCTAATCCCTAGAGAAAAAGGAATCCCCTTCATATAATTAAGGAGAGAGATAGTTGAATTGACAGCCACCATCCTAGAGGCCAGGAAGAATAGACCAGGCATGCTCCTACTGGGTGTGCCATGATTATGGAGAAGACATCAAGACATTACTCAAGGTAGGGGCTATTTCTGTTTCTTAATGAATCAGGTACATCTAGTTACACCCGTAGCCCAGAAACACCAAACATGTTTGTATGCTGGTTTTGTGTCGAGCTGGAAAGCCTCCAAATAACGTGCAAGTGGCAATAATCCCTTGAGTGCTTTGTTGCTTCACTGGCTTCTTAGTCACTCTTTGAAAACAGTCCTCTCTAAAGTCACCAGTGACCTCCTTCTTATCTAGACAAGTCCAGAGGTAATTTTTTTCAGCCCTCATTTTCTGTATGTCACAGCATTTGGCACTTATAACATAGATTCTCTCTCTCTTTTACTCCAGCATTTTACTCCTTCTTCCCATTTAGTCTGTTAAAAGTGGATGTTGCTCTAGGATTATTCCAATGTATTCTGTTTTTCCCTCTTGTAGTCTTTCTGAAATAAGGAGATGTCGTAGCAAATTACACTAGCTATATAGAAAGCATTAGGTTTGCCTGTGAGTAGCAGAGACCTAAATAAACAATGACTTAAACCAGACAGAAGCTTATTTTTCTCTCTCATGTAAAAGGCCTGAGGTAGGTAGTCTGAAGCAGGTAGGGAAGCTCTGTCTCATGATGTCCTTAGAGATCTAGGCTCCTTCCATCTTTCTGCTCCACTTCTATTATGCCTTATAGTTCTTATAAAAGATGTGATCAAAACATATGGTGAATGTTTAAATTTTAAAAATCTATTACAGTACAAGAAACATTGCCATTAATGTCCCTCAAAATACCCTCCCCCTCACTTTGAATACACTTATCCCATTATTCTTGCCACTTTCTGAAGGAGTTCTGGAAGTCCTCTTTCATGAGTGTCTTTAGTTGTGCTGTCATGGCTGCCTCCATGTCCTGAATCATTTTGACTTTAGGGAAGAGCCAGAAGTTGCACAGTGCCAGATCCAGTGAATAAGGTGAATGAGGAGGACATGCTGTCATGTTTTCATTTGACAGAAATTGCCATACCAGAAGTGATGTGTGACATGGAACATTGTCATGATGGAGGATAAAGTAAAGACACTCACGAAAAAGAACTTCCAGAACTGCTTCAGAGAGTGGCAAGGACTATGTGATAAGTGTGTTTCAAGCAAGGGGAAGTATTTTGAGGGGGATTAATGGCAAAGTATCTTTTACTATTATATAATAATTCTTAAAATTTAAACATTCACCGTATTTTTTTTTTTAGCATACCTCATATATCCATATCCCGGGAAGAAGGGTAGAAAAAGAAAAAAGAAAGAAAGGGACAAAGTATTAGAAAGTGCTTTATGGGGCTGGCCGAGTGGCACAGTGGTTAAGTGCTGGCTTGGGGAGCCAGCAGCCCCAGTTCGGGTCCAACATATGAGGGCCAGTGACATTGCCCTCAAAAAAAAAACAACAAAAAAAGAAACTGCTTTATGGACATTTCCACTTACATACCATTGGCCAGAACTTTTGTCACAAGATAACCCTACCTGCAAAGAGGGTTAGAAAATGTAGCCTTTATTCTGGACAGCCATGTGCTCACCTGGAAATTCTATTACTGTAGAAGAAGGGGAAAGCACATTTCTAAAGACATTCTCTTTTATTTTCTTCTAGCAGTTTTAAAATTTGCTTTTCATAATTTTGCACTTCATCCACCTGGAGCTAATTTTGTTTGTGGCACTATGTAAGAAATCTAATTTGACTTTACTTTGCCATCAGATAACTAATTATTGTGGCATTCTTTATTTCTTTTCTCCCAATGATCCATAATGTCAGTTCTGACAAGTTTCCATATATGTATATGTCTATCCCTATGCTCTCTATTCTAGATTTTCCTTGTCTATTTTTCTCTCTTTAAACCAATACTATTCTACAATTTTATCATTAGGTTGAACCCTGAGACATTTACTGATATCTGTTTTTGGCTTATAAAAATGTCAGTTTCATGTGATTCAAAACTAATGTAGTTTCATAATGAGCTTTGTTATTGCAAATTCCTCCTCCCACCCCATCCCCACTTTCCTCACACATACTTTTATTCCTAAGGAACACCTTGGTTATTTTTGGCATGTTGCTTTTTCATATAACTTTAGAATCAGTTTTCCAAGTTCCAAGAAAAAGCGTTTTTAGCACTTTAATTGGAATGGTTGAATATAGCTTATTTTGTGGGATCATTGACATCTATATGGTATTACATCTTTCTATCCATGAAGATGGTATATCTTCCCATTTATTTAAATATTCTTTAATGGTTTTCAATGAACTTTCGTAATTATATCAATAAATATCATATATATTCTGACATGTTATTTTGGTGCAATATTTTAGTTCCATCTTCTTTTAAATGACTATAATTTTATACACAGACATTGTTTATTTATATATACTTACATATTGACCAATTTATCTACTCACCCTTGAACACCAGGTATACCTCATGAGATGAGTTTTTTTATCCTAAGTACATTTCTTTTAATGAAGGTGTGTTGATAGTAAACTTTTATCACTTTCTTTTCTTTTTCTTTTTAATTTATAAATATATTTCTTCATACTTGTTCTTGAATTAAAGTTTAGGTAGAGATATAATTATAAGTAACCTTTAGGAAGTATTATTTTACTGTTTTTACTCCCCAATGTTGCTGTTGAGAACCTGTTGTCAATCTGTTACCAATTTGTATACATTGTTTTTTCTTCTCTCTCTGAATGCATCTTAGATTTGTGTTTGTCATTTGTGTTTTGAAATTTCACTACCCTTTACTGAAATGGAGATTTCCTTTTATTTACTCTTATTGATATTGTGCTTCAAGCATTGAAGATACATGACTTTTAGGGAGTCTGAAAAATTCAAAGCCATTAATTATTTGAATGTTGATACTCCTCCATTTCTTTATTTTTTTTCTGTTAACTCCAAATAGATGTATGTGTATCCTTCTTCTATTCTCTAAGTCTTTTATCCTAAAAAAAAATTTTAAGGTGCTGCATTATTTTTTGTTTCTTCAGATCTCTCTTATGAGTTTTTCAATTCTATCTTCAGTTGTGTTCTAATCTGTTGTTAACCAGTTAACTGAGTTTTAAAGTTCAAAATTTATATTATTATTATTATTATTTTTAAGATGTTATTGGGGATTTGGGGGAGGGAACAATGTTGGGGAATCAGGGAAGGGGAACAGACAAGTTGCTGTCCTTTGGTTCTTCAGTGTAGTTGTGGAGGACGTCTTTTCACTGGCCGATGTTGATATTGTGATCATTGAGCTCTTCTCGGCTGAGGCAGATCCATCACTGGCCATTGGATGGCTGCTGACGGTGGCTCACAGCAGCTCATGCCACTGGCTGCTCACGTTGGTTGCCAGCCACTTATGGCGGCTCACGACAGCCCACTGCAGTCCTGCTGCAGCCTACGCCATTGCCGGCGACTCACGGCAGCCCAGCTCCAGGTGGAACTGTTGTTCACCATCTTAGCTGTAGAGGGCAGTGTCACTGGCCCATATGGGATCCAAACCGATGGTGCTGCTGCTCAGGGCCCGTGCTCCCAAGCCAACTCTTAAGCAACTCTTAAGCACTTGGCCGGCCCAAAATTTATACTATTAACTTATGAAAGTTCTTTTGAGCTTTTTTCCAAATGCTTCTGGTTATTTCTTGAAAGTACCATATTCTATATTTCTATTTTTAAATCTCTTTTCTTCCCCCAAACTTTTAAAGCATATTTTAAGATAATTTGTATCTTATTATTCCAACATCTAAAGACCTTGGGCTGTGTTTCTCTGGCTTTTGTTGTTAGTGCATTGTTTACTTGTGCTATGATAATTTTATATTCTTCCTTTTGGCTGATATTAATTTATGGAGATTCTGAGGAATCTAGGTTAAGAGAATCGTTTGTTTAGGCATGATCTGTGTTTTCTTCTGTCAGGTGTCCTGGGCCACTAATAACCTGGAAGCCCTTAAAAGTTAATTTTGCTTGCAGTTTACTAGAATGCAAAGGTAACAAGTGTTAAATTCCCTAACCCATGTAAGGACAGCCTTGTCATTGTAAATTTCCATGGAAAACTCATTTTTCCTTTTTAAAGCAAACTGGTTCCTGTGTTGCTGTCTTTCCCAGTGGATGGAATTTTTTCTCCCTTAGATTTTTATTGTGAGAATATCCCTTCAAATAACGTGACTCTATGCAAGAGTCTCAGATTTTACTTATAACTGACCCAGACTGAGGTCTTTCTCACCTTCCCTGGTCTTGACCATTGAAACCTGAGTCTGGATTTCTGCAGTCAGGAGATGCCCCTGGGCAGTTTGTGACAATAACACTTGTTTACACTCAATTTTGAGCTCTCATGGGCTTCTTCTTCTTCTTCCTCTTTTTTTAACCTGTGAATTTTTCTTATTTCTCTGTTGATTATCTATGCATTTTTAAAGTCTATTTGGTTTATCCAGAATTTCTCAGGGTTTGTAGTAGAAGGTTTTTCTGGACTAGGTAGCCAATCCTATTTAGGAAAGCAGAACTTGCTGCTATTCATTCCTTGGGAATGTTATCCATTCTAATGATTATTATCATCAATTCTACGCTAACTCGTGAATCCCCAATCTGTATCTTCAGACGTAAACTCTCAGCTGCTTTGTATTTCCCATGGGCATTTGTTAATATTGAGCTAGAAACTTGAACATTTCATCAGCTGTTAAAGTTCAAGGTGTCTAAAGTGGAATTTATCCTCTTTCACAAATTGATTCTCCTAAGAAATGTTGCTATTTTGTTATTTTAACAATTCAATATTATTCCTAGTTTTTAGCCAACAAACCTTGAAAATACTAGAAATGATTATTGTGCCTTTATATTTTTTTCATGCAAACTATCACTCTTTGCCCCAATATCTATATTATAAGTTATCACTCCTAATTCCTACCTAGAATACAAGATCTAACCACCTCACTTAAGATTAATTTGATATGATTTCAATGCACCTAGTGCAGGGTCGGCAAACTTTTGGGACAGAAGAGCCAATCCTGTCCCTCACAACGATTTAAAAATTATTCGACAGCCATAAAACAAATGAAATCACCATTATGTGAATAATATCCTTTAAAAATTTTATAAATGATACCATGATAGTTTTATTTTGATTTTCAATTTTACTTCAGCCACATGTTACATACCCAAAGAGCCACATGTGACTTGCGAGCCACAGCTTGCCAACCCCTGATCCAGTGTATATTGGTCATCTGCTTTGTGAAAGGTAGTATGCAAACTGCTACAGATGATACCAAAGACATATTGTTTGGCCCTTTCCTTAAGAGTCTTGGTTTCAAACTACTAATAAAAAAGAAGTAGGGTCCACCGAGTGGCGCGGTGGTTAAGCGCTGGCTTGGGACGCTAGCGGCCCTGGTTCGGGTCCCACATATGAGAGCCAGTGACACTGCCCTCAAAAAAAAAAAAAAAAGAAGTTATCTACTAAATTCATACATATTATTATTTAATTAAGTATTAGCTAAATATAATTAATTGCCTAATTGACTGGATCAGGTAATACACATATGGGTAAGGTCAAGAAAGAAGTGATTTCAATGGGTGGGTACAAAAAAGAAGAGATTACAGTTTGATAGAACTAGGGAATGACAATAAAGACAACATAAAGAAAAACAGAGCTGAGAGAGATGATTTACTGAAGACATCATTTCAGTAACTACATCTGGCCATACTTAAATATAGCCTAGCTAAATAAGTCAATAAATTCCCATCCTCCCTTTAAAATTTTTTCTTTAGCTTCTTTTTGTTAACACCTCTTTCACCTTTAAAAAACAAGTCTGTATATGATTCTAGCCAGCCTTCATTTCCCTTTAGGGGTCCAGTTGGGGGTTAAAATTTCTGTAACAAAAAGAATCCTGGTTATTCACCCCCAGTGAGGTTTTGGTCTTTCAGTGCCCTAAGATTCCCCTCCTTCTTGCCTCTAGTTGCTACCTGTTCCTCAAGTGTGCCTGGGATCTTCTAACTCATTGTTTTCTCCAATTTTGGGGATACCTATTACATTTATTTCCTTTTTTTTTTTTTTGAACAACACAATAAAACAACATGTAACTAAGCAGTAACTATTTTCTATTTCTCTTAACCTTGTCTTTATTGAATGTTTAATACAGGAATGTAAACATCATATGGTCACCTTTCTATCCTCCTAGTGATAAATATAATACCTGAGTCATAGTTAGTGTACAATACATGTGTATTGGACTAAATCTTGCAGAGAGAAGACTATTTCCTGGGGCGAGGAAAAAAACGTTCATTCCTCCCACATTTGCCATCACCTGCAGTGAAGTCTCTGATTCATATTTAGAGGGCAAATACTCTGTGACTTGATGGGTGATCAGGAACTATTTCATCCCATATAAATATTCTTTCATCATAAGTATGTCTTAAAATTCAGCTTCAAACAAAGAATCAAATTATTGGTTAGAAATATAAATAAATAGAAGTTAGTATTTTTACCTTGTTTCAGAGAATTTGTTTTATCATGTAATTTATTAATTTACTGTCTTTATTTGAGTCTCTGATTCTAATTTTCCATTAATAATATTGAGCTTTAAAAGTCATGGATTATGTGTGCTATGTTTGCTGAACTCTCTCCATGAGCTAGTATAAAGAAATTCTGCTTTTGGATTTGGAGAAACACATATTTGGATTATTTACTGTTGGAGATTCTGGTACTGCTAATTTATAACTAGGAAGGCAGAGATCTTGTTTATTCTTTTATTCTCCAAAACAGTTCCTTGTACATGGTAAATGCTCAATAAATATTTCTTGAATAAATGAACAAAATAATGTATCTTTATAGTAAAGCTAATATAGGGCCACAGTTTTGTTTGTAGAAGCTGCACCTTGTACAGTATCCTATTTTCAGGACTATGTTGATATACTGTCATTCAAATAAATTGGCATCCTTTTCTCAAAGAATTTATTTATTACTCAATAAGGTATTATGTTACAGCAAACAGAGAAGAGAGGAGGGGTCAAGGGAACATGGGAGCAACAGATAGGTGTTTGAAAATACACCTCACTTTTTAAGTACCAAATAATGTAATTTCATCAATGGTCTTTATTGTGTTATGAAGTTTGTCAGTAAATAGGCTGGTGGCCTGTGTGGTCAGAATACCTAGCTTCTTGTTGTATATAACCAGCTCTGCCTGATAATCACCTTGTGTGATAATCACCTATGTCATCCAGTTTCCTTATTATTTTTTTTTTTTTGAGGGCAGTGTCACTGGCCCTCATATGTGGGACCCAAACCGGGGTCGCTGGCTTCCCAAGCCAGATTTACCCAGTTTCCTTATTTTAAACTAAGAGGCTGGCTTAATTTTGTAAAGGTCAATTCCAGCTCTAAAATCCTATATTTTATACTTACTCCACATGTGTTAGATATTCCCAACTTACTGGTCCACAATTGGAGACACCAGTCATCCCTGCTGCTACTCAGCCTGAGAAAGTAGTTTTCATGCAGGGATGCAAGTCTGGTGTGATCTCACTTTCATATTATAAACAAAGAAACCAGAAATCTGGATTTTTATGTAAAATTTTAAACTTTTAAATATTGGCCAAAAAGTTCAACAGCTTTAAACACTGTTTGATTCCAATTAAACACAAGAGCTGGTTGGGTTTGGCCCATGGGCTAGTAATTTATGCTTTAAAGCATTTTTTTTTCTGTCCCTCAATAACTAGTTTTCTTGTCACTGAAAAATAGCTGCTGCATATTATTTTCTGCTGCCTCCACAAAGAATAGATCTAGTCCAGTAGAGTTGGATTATTAGATGTGTAGGTTGTGTTCTAGGGTGACATTTTAGTTATGACATAAGGGAAAACTTTATCTTGGTTAAATTTCACTTCAGCTCTCTGGGTATGATATGACTACTTATTTCATATAGGTCCCAATCAGAGAATTGTCACATTATCTGGGAGAAGAAAAGAGAGGTCTATAAAGGACTTCAAAAGTATTACAGCCATCAATTTAGTAGAAACCTGGAGTCTATTTTGTATTTTTGAACAAAGGGAGGGAGAAATGTTGTTTCACATCTAATCCAATTATAGTCCTTCTACAAGTTTCATACTTAGTGAGTCATCTAAACTTAATTCAGATTTAATCAAATCAGAATGGTGTGGCAGAAAATCACGTGGAGATTACAGTCAGACTTCGGTGTGAACCTAATTTCAGTCACTAATTATATGATCTTAAAGTTATTAATCTTGTTTGTGCCTCAGATACCTTTTCTACAAAAAGGGAAAATAATGCTTACCTCTGAGGCTTGTTGTGGGGAATAGAAATAACACATGTACTGATATGGAGTGTATAATAAATAGTCAAACTCAAACTAACTTTAACGTACTTCTTTTAAAGCACCTCCTATGTGAAAGTTTCCATTTGTGCTCTATAGGAGAAATAAATATGAACAAAGCATTACTGCAGCTCTCAAACACTGAATGCTCTAATTGGGTAAATAAAGTATAACCATATGTGGTTATATTACTCATGGTAGACTCTAATGTGTATTAACACATGCTGTTGCATGAGAGCACATGTAAATGTTCCTTAAATGAACACTTTTATTTGCTCTTTATTGAAAATTCCTTGAATCTCAATTATCTCAGTAGGAAGAGGTGGATTGAGAAGATATGCTAGCAAAGACCTTCCAGGAGAAGGAAAAGTTATAAAAAAAAGTGTATTTTCCAGAAAGCATAGGACACATAGTGAAAACATTGATGGAAAATATAATAGGAATAGAAGAGAGAAAATATTGGCGACGGGGGTTTTGGACAGATGGTGTTCAGAGGTATTCAACTCCCTCATTACCAGATTCCAATAGAAATGGCCAAGGACCTGCAAACATGTGGAAAAACAAGAAATTGGGAAATCCACTTTCTAAAAATGTCAAGAAATTTCAGCTAGATAAAGTTAAAGAGAGAGAGAAGGAGATTAGAGAAAGCATAGAAGAGTGACCTAACTTGTTGTCCTATAAAGAGCAAGTGTTCTCTGCTTGGGAAAGTGGAGATCAGAGGAGACTCTGGTAACTGTATTGGGGCTCTAAATCAGAAAAGTGGCAGCCCTGGGGTAAGAAATCACCAGAAGCAAAAACTAGAGGACCACAAGTTTTTATCATAGAGAAATGGAAGAAATTCATTGGGCTTCTCCTGTTCTAGTACAGGCCAACAACAATTGAAGTTTTTTCTTTATCTATGAGGACATGTAAATAGGGACTATCACCAAACATGTAGACATGGTAATATATTCAAACAATAAGTAAGACCAGCTTTTCATGGGTAGAAAAAGAAATTAGAAGTGTTCTCATTTCTATTATTTACATGATTAAAGAACTCACAGTTATGAAAATTGAACAAGCAGTTTTGAAAAGGAATATTCTGAAATCATAAAGATTTCATGAGAATTTCAAAAATGCTTAATTTAAACAAAGAAGAGAAAAGTTGATCAAATACACTGAAAACTGAAAAATGATGTTTGAAACTTTGAAAATATCCCCAAGAACCTATAGGGTTAAAAAAAAAAAAAAGAATTCTTAAGAGGAAAAAAAGAAAAGAAAATTGAACACAGATTCAGGAAAAAGTCTACACATAGCAGAATGGAAATCAGTGAGGAAGAGAATGAAAGAACAGAAAGAATAAATAAAGAAGTACAAGAAGAAATTGTTCTGAACTGAAGAAAGATTCAAGTCTTGGATTGAGAGGACTCACCAATTATCAGGTAAGTTTAATGGAAATATACCAACACCTTGGTATAACTTGTTGAATTTTTAAAATAAAAGATTAAAAATAAAAAAAACTTAAAAGCATAGAAACAAATTGAAACAGGTTGGGTAAAAAAGAACTAAATTGGGAAAAAAGAAAAAAAAGAACTAAAATGGGGCTGGCATAATATTTCTCCAAAATACTAAAGACAATAAGAATGGAGAATGAATAAAAGGTTTTAGATTCTAAAAGACTGTCATGTAAGAATTCTGTACTCAGAAAAATTGCCATTAATATGTTTGAGAAAGGGCTAGGAGAGTATGTCATCACTGTATCCTCCTGAAAAAGAGAAATTACATAAACACACATCCTGGGAAGAAAATTGATAGTTAAAACAAAATAATGAACTCAAGAATAAGAAAGTCATAGTTAAAAAAACAATATTTGGTTTTGAGCAATGAAACTTTTAACAATAATTATTATATCTTGGGTGATGAAATATTTTGCATATCAAAGATAATCTTTAAATAAAATATTCATGATAAAGTAATAATAATAACTTGGTCTAAAAAGTTGCATTACATACACAAAAACTTTGAAACTGATGAAGAAATGAAAGAGTAACAAAAAAAAATCATGTCTTATCACTGGGAAAATAAATGGATACCTTCATCATTGATAGTAATAACTACAGAAACTAGGTTATAATGTATTTTTAAATAGAAGTTAATATTTTCATCATTGCTAGGAAGAAAACATGTAAACCTTCCAAATCAGTAGAGAGAAAATAATGTCAGATAAATGTCATGATTAAATAAACAGTAATTATACATACTAAAATGTTAATAATTGTTGGTTCTATATTACATAAGTATGAAATACATTCACTTATTTACTTTTTATGCTTGTCTATATTTTAGAACAAACAAATTAATTATATAATAAGAACAGATAATTTATATTTTTTGTCAGTGAAGCAAATAATATTAAAATAATTTAAAAAATATTTTCAAGTATGGAAAAATGCTACTGATGTACTGTCAAATGAAAAAAAAAAGGTGTTTCCACTTATGTAAATAAGGACACATGTAGATAAACTGAAATATCTTTGAAGAGTGAAATTAAGGTAAGATTTATATCATTTTTTATATTTTTTGAACAGGTTTTCTAATATTACCTTGGGTTGTTTTTATAACAAAAACAAGCAAATGCCACTGACAGCTTGGCTGGGGCTATGTTGTGGAGGATTTGAATTCCAGATTAAGGGGTTTGGATGCATTCTTTGTCAATGGGAAGCCAATGAAACTTTTTAAGAAGGGAAGTGATGTGGACAGCTTTGTATTTTGAGAAGATGAAGACAGAAGTATCATTATTGTTTAAATTGGATTCAAGTGGAGAGTTGACTGGGATTTATTGTAATGGTCTAGACAGGAAGTAATAAGGGTCAGAATTACATCTCTGCTGCATGGATAGGAAAGAGGAGAGACATTCGATGTCATAGAGAGGAGCAGTCAAGGTGACAGTATTCAATGTTAGAGTTTGGGAAAGAGAGAAACCAAAGAAATATGGAGTCAAAGTTATTGGGAAAACAATGATGCTCTTAGCAGGGTTAGGATAGTGAAGGGAAATAGGAAGAGGAAAAGGTTTAGGAAAAAAGATGATGGATTTGATCTCAAATATGTTAAATTTCTGTTTCTGAAGTGACATCATGTCTTTGAGGTATTATGGGATAATGGCTGCATTCCACATAGGAAGTGTGGACTTCTAATGGTCTTATTGAATGAATGATCTTTCTCTTCATTGACAGCACATGGGCAGAAAAAACAGAGACTCCCAGCCTCCAATGACCCACATAAATACCTGCTTCCTTCCCTGCCTTGAGATTGGAAACATAGCTCTAGCCCCAATACCAAAGACAAGACCTAGGTCAAAAGGTCCCTAGTTGATTCCTAGTATTTCCATTCACAACTGCTCTTGGACCCTGGATACTAAGGTCAGTGCACTGGACTTGGCACTTTTTAGGGTCAGCCTCCCCCTTAGGGTATGAGGAGTCTGCAGAGCCCAGGGAAGGGTGCTTCCTATACTAAACCTCCCCTCCTCGCTCCTATACCACTCTTGGAACCCAAGATGTTCTCAGGGCTTGCTCACTTCTTTTCTCCAATCTGTCCTCCCAACAATGAGTTATGCTGCTGTGTTTCCCTTGACCCACTTGGGGTGGTCAAGGGGTGATGGTTTTGGAGGAAGAATATGGATTGAGGTGGGTGTCCACTCCATGTGGCCAAGGCTCTTTGTGATGAAAGATGGAAGCAGATGTGGAAAAGCAGGTGAGTGGACCACTGTATAGGGCCTTCACTTGTACTTGTGCCATGAATCACATAATATACCTGGCAGAGGGCAAGCAGGGGCAATGTGCAGGACAGTTAAACGGTACTCAAAATCTAGGAGTATATTAATATTTTGGCTACTGGTGCTAATATGCTGAGTATACTGGCTAGTAAGGGGGAAATTAGACCCAAACTTTTTACAAGGCATTTCTTCTAAACCACAATTAGAGGCCCACTTGAAGAGTTTCCTTTCCCTTTGTGACTCACAGAAGACTGAAATCACCATTTCCTGTTGAAAGAAGCAGAAGAAAAGAGATGTATAACACTTTGGTCTACCCTGGTTTTCTGCTATATTGGCCTGATTCCTAAATAAAGACCATTTCCCTCATGCTTCTCCTCAATCCATGCTTCATATCATATCCTTATCAACATTCATAAGCCCTAAACTGCTCTCAAAGAGTAGATTGAACCACTTAAATGACTTGTACATCTACCTCCATCCCCTTTTTAAAAACTCTGTCTCTACACAGAGCCTGGCTGTCTTCTTTTATCATGTGGCCCTGAATTTAATGACCACAGCTGATTGTATCAAAGGGAAGGCACCTGAGCCAATGTTCCTGGGTATTAGAAAGCAGTGATGATGCATTGCCTAAGATTCCATGTTGGATCATAAGCAATCACAGGAGGCCAATCAAGATAAAAAGAGATAGAGGCCAAAATGTAGACGCCCATGCTACCCAAGAGAAACAAAAATGTTGCCCCACTCTTGGACTTTCCAGTGCTAGTCCTTGTCCTTGTGTGGCTCTGTTTCCCTTTTTCTTCTTTCAGCTGCCTGTAAAACTTCCTGTGCTTTCTTATTGTACTAATCTTTTCTATAAGCTAGCTAAGTGTCTATTCCTTGTAAAAAGAATCACAAAGACACATATGTCAACTACACCTTAAGATTCAATAGTTGACTCTACTGGATTTGGTCATGTTGACCTTTCATCTCTCATATAAAAGTGTTGGGGCATGAGAAGCTAAACAGCTTGTCAAGATCACTCAGAAAACTGATACCAGATTTGGGTGAGAAATCTTGACTTGGTTTTCTTTCTTAGGCTATCATCATATGAAGCTCTCTTTTACAACTCAGTTCTACTTCATAAATACTGATAATTGAAATGTGATCAACAACTTATCAAAAATATCTACACACCCATTGGTGTAATGTGCAAATCTAATTTTTCTTGGTTAACTAATTTTTTTTCTCTCCTTTTTTTTTTTTACAGTTAGTCTTCCTTCTTAGCTTATTCTAAACGTTATGCTGAATTAAGAGGCCTGTGAGCAAAGTTTCTGTTTGCATCTGTTTCACCCTTTCGGCTTTGCTAGAAACTGCTTCCTTGGAAGGCAAGATAATAAACTTAACTTTATATTCAAACAAGTCATTTGGCAAAGCTATTGAAACACTGGACATTTGAACAGTACCTCAGAGCTTCCCCACTGACCTCAGGCCTCAAAACTTAGTGGATCCTCACTGTGGACAGAGTCACAGATGATGAGAGGCATGGAACCATCTTCTTTATCCAAGGTTTGCTCGTCTGTTCTGATTTCTAGGAAGCCCTGAGCTGGGCTGTCTAGGTTGCCCAGAAGGAATTCTCTGTATATTAGCCATGGATTTTATACAGTCCACTGTGGAGTTGCATTTAGCAGTGAATACGGTTGGCAGGCTCTCTCCAACCTGCTTCCCAGATAATTTTGGCTCATATACAGAGATGTTGCATTATAGTTCAACCCTCATAGCAAATATCTAGGTAAAAGGGAAAAGGAAGTCATAGCTTCAAATCTTATAAGGCATTTTAGTTTATACAATGCTTGACACACATAACCTGACTTGCTCTCAGAAAGCTCTATGAAGTAGATACCTCTCTCTCTCTCTCTCTCTCTCTCTCACATACAAGCCTCAGAAAAGTTAATGACTTTGATAAATGGCAGAGCTAGTATTTGATCTCCAAGTCAAGTATTTTTTTGCCTGTATCCCGCTACCCATTCATGCCTTTACTCAACTAACATTGCTTGAGTACCTATGTGTGCTGGACAGTACACTGAGGACTAGACACACAGTAGAGTGAACCCCTCTCTCCATCTTGGGAGATCAGAGCAGGGGTGGTATCCAAACTGAAAAGGGAAGGAAGAAGTGGTAAATGTTATTTGGGCAAAGTGGAGGGACAGGGAGCATTCCAGGTAGACCAAATTTTTATCTCTAAACTATCCCAATGGACCTGAAAAGCAGAAATTAGTCAAGGAAGCTGAGAACTAAATTTCCACAATTGTGTCATCTCGTATTTAAATATGAAGATATGCATCCATTCGATTTTTTTTTTCTTTTAAGAATCATGTATCTTGTTGCTACCTTCTCTAGAGCAAAAAAAAGTTTAACGCTTTTCAAAACGGCCTGTTTTTTCACGAATTTGATGATAATGGTTTGGCAATCTGGTTTGCTTTTACTGTCTCAATGATAAGTGAAGATAGAGTTTGACTGTGTCCCTTTCACAAGAACTCTGAGGTTGCCCCCCTCTTTTGAAGCCACCCTTTCCAAAGTCTGGGCCTACTTTTTCCAAAGCCTACTTTTTCCCCAGCAAACTTTAGAAAGAGGACTGCTGGCTGCAGGGGTAGGGCCTATTCCTGGGTATTCCATGGGGTGTTTATACCAAAGGACAACAACTCCAACCAGTGAAGTCCTGACTCCTCAAGACACACAGGACACCCGTCTCCATGACAAGGACTAACAAAGTCAGGCAGGGCCAAATTATAACAGCCTGGTTTGGATGTGTTAGAATGCTGACGTTGTCAGCTCTCAGATTGGCAGTTGTCAGAAAGGAAGAAAGGATACAATTCTTGCTAAATCATTAAGTCTTTGGAGCATAGTTTCATCATCTTCCTAATGAATCCCATACTCCACTGGCTTTGAGGAGAGTCAGCACCCAAACAATGTAATAGGCATTGCATTTGAAACAGGAGAGTATTCCCAGGGGTGGGGAAAGAAGATGGTTTACAACACAACCTGGAGAACCGCGCTAGAGAGAGTGGGGAGCCATGCCAGAGCCACAGGTAACATGTACAAGGAGGTGAGCCCAGGACACTTACGCACATGGACCATCAAGAGACATGGTTAAAACTGTATTCAGGGCCGGCCGAGTGGCGCCGTTAAGCGCTGGCCTGGGAGGCCAGCAGCCCCGGTTCGGTCCCACATACGAGGGCCAGTGACACTGCCCTCAAAACAAACAAACAAACAAACAAACAAACAAAAAACTGTATTCAATTATCATTGAGATAGTTATTTCTAAGTGAATTCATTGGAAGTAGCTGGGTTGGCATTTCATGAGGGGAAAACTCAGTACAAGGTCAACAATTAGGGGCTAGGGGAAGAACAAGGGGTGTGGGAGGCGCCTGCTTCTGGTTGAATGGCTTAGAAGGCATGATTTCAGGATGAATTAAATGTATAAAATTTATAAATGAATAAATTAAGGTATCGGAAAATACTTTTAGTATGATGGTCACAGCATTATTATCATTATTATTGTTATTATTAAAATTAATAAAACTTAGTTCTCACTTTGAAGGTGTTCACAGCTTAGAAGCGGAGACATAAATTAAGAATGTTAGGGTACAATTTAGAGTCTTTTGCATGGAGTACTAAGAGTACATAGAGATTTGCATGGCATACTAAGACAGTACAAAGGGGATTATCTCTGCCTGGGAGAGTTAGGGAAAACTTCCTGGTGGAGGGGACATTTTATCTGAATCTTGATGGGTGAAAAAAAATGTTGCCAGAATGAAGAAAAAGGAAACACATCCCAGGATAAGAGAACTAATGATCTATTCCCCTACATACCTCTCTCCCCTAATTTCTGTTGATGAAAATCAAACATGTTATTTGAGAAAGCTGACCCTTGTCATTGTCAAGGGTAAATTTATCATATTAGAAATAAGAGCCCTAAGTGTGGTCCAATAGAAATATAATGTGAACCACAAATGTAATCTTATAAGTTGTAGTAACAATACTTTTTTAAAAAAAGGTAAGGGAGAATAGTTTAATTTGAATAATATATGTTATTTAACCTAACGTATCCAAAATATTTTCATTTCAACATGTAATCAATATAACAACATTTAGGTGCTGTTTTACATTCTCTTTTTGTACTAAATCCTTGAAATCTGTTATGTATTTTATACTTTATAGCATATTTCAATTCAGTCTAACTACATTACAAATACTCAGTGGACACATGTGGTTACTGGTTACTGTATTGGACACCTTAGAAAACCAGCTTATTAATGTTCAGGGTGGGCTACCCCGCCACGAGGGCAAGCTTAGAATGGATCACAAGGGAGGGGAGGAGAGTACAAAGAGGGGGTGCTTAGCAGGAGCTCAGATGACAAGCTTTGCTTGCTTCCTGATTTTATGCAAAGCCACCCAGCAAGGTCAGTGCTGGTGTCTGCTGCTCCACCCGCAGAAAGTATGTTCAAGTCAAGTTTTCCTGGGAAAATTCTCATTTCTAATTTTATTTCAAAAGCCCACAGGCTATTTTTCTCAATGCTTACTAATGTTTTTTCCAGGTCTCTTAAAAAAACAGGTCCCTGAAATTTCCCTCACATATTAGCCCCAGTGGACCCTGTCTCTGTTTCATAGAAACTTCGCCCAGAAATGAGCTCATGGACCGTCTCATCCTGGCCAGAGGCAAGTAGTACTGTCTGGGGCACCAGGAGCAGAGGTCAGAGGCAAACTCAACATCCCTGACATAATGAGCTGCTATTTTCACTCATTAGAGACCAGTCATAGATGGTGCCCCAAACTGACTCAGCTCTGTCCAAGGCATAATGGACAAGAGGTCCTTGAAGTTCCTTGGTCCCATAGGTTAGGATGGCCAAGGGAGCCACTGATGGAGGACTTTCTGTCTTATGCTCCTGATGGATGCCCTGGCATGTACCCAGACTTCTGACCCTCGTACCCTATCAATACTTGAAATAAAACAGTGCATAGGATGCCCCTGCACTTGACCTGGTCTTTTTCTTTAAGGGAAGTTCTCAATTATGTTTTTACTCCTGTGAGGTCAAGGGAAGCTATCCAGCATGTGGCTGTATCTGCCAGTTCTGTATTTGAGACAATAGGGACCAAGAAACAATCAGTAGAATACTGATATTTGTATGAGTCCTGTGCTATCCTTACTGCTTATGAGGACTGCTTGGGTTGTGTATGGATGCCAAAGGGCTATTTGAAGGATATAAGCTATTTCTATTCATCTTTTTTGGTGGTAGATAACTCAGGATCTCTGTGAAATTTGCTAGGAGTGGTCAAAAAGCATGTACTCTAGGAAAATGCCATATATGTCTTAATGGAAAGCCAAGACAAGTCAGAATGGAAGTACTAAGTAGTTTCTGTTTGTGTTGTACCATTATCATCGTCTATTATTATTATTATGATTATTATTGTTGTTTTCTCCAGTTTTGCTCATTTCTTGAGATGTAAATATCTTGATTATTTAAGTGTGTTTACATTCTCTCTACTAAAGGCTTTTAGGCTGCCCAGTCCATCAGAAGAAAATGTTTGTGCATGTATGTGCATAGATGCAACTTCAGCCTTTATTTGAGTACAGGTAAATAGATAAGACAAGTCATTATTAAAGTCATTATAACCTGGGTCATTGCCCACAATACCATCTGCATATATTTTATCAAGTCTCCCTCTATTAAAAAGCCATTAAATTACTTCTTGTAGGAAGCTTATAAATCAGCCCATACGACAGATAAATAGGACACCAAATAGCTGTTTTAATTGTCCCTGCTACCATCCAGTGTCACTCATTCTATTTATTCATTGACAGCACTTTGATTAAAGACATCCTAAGCCTGATGTTGTTTGTGGATTAGATGGTAAAAGTAGGGCTGCAATACTGAAAGAAGAGGCTGAATTCGACATAGTTTTGCTTACACAGTACAATTGATAGCATGATTTTAAATACGTGCCTCCCTCTGGTGGAAAATGATTTGTTTGTTAATAATTTGAAAAAGTAAGCAAAAGTGGAGAGGGTTTTGCAATTATATTTACTTATGGAACTTTACTCATAGAATCTCACTTGAAACCCATCTAAACACATTGTGATTCCAGGGTAAGGGGCCTATACTGTCTTTGGTATGTATCAATGTATATTAGGCATATGAAGCTTAATCCTCTTTGTTCTCCAGGCCCTCCTCTGTGTGCTGCCATTTGTTATCAGTCCTATTTAGTCCTTACTGCCTGTGGGAGTTGCCTGTGTTGTGTATGTGTATGCCTTGGAGGTAGTTGGCAATGGCTTAGCTAAGAGGCCAACCAGTGGTTACGTTCTGTATTGCTGAAGCTAGACAAGGGTTCTCATCCAAGACAACAAAAGATGCTGAGACCACAAGAATTAGCTCAGTCAAAAACAATAAGAATAGAACCAAGGACCAATTTCAAGTGAGAATGAAAGTGAACACTAAACCTGGAGAGGACAAACTTGAAGACCAAAGCTGAGAGACGGTAGAGGCAAGAATTTGGAACTAGGCAGATTTACCACTGTTGGGGAGGAACAAACTTTCCTACCCTCAAGATTCTTCTGGCTAGTTGACATGAGACAGATTAGCAAGAGAAAAATAACCAAATTTAATATGTATGTATGTATGGGGAACCCACCTACATGACAGAGTCAGAAGTTCCACATGCAGAAGAGATTCAGAGACAGAAAGGGGGTGTAGGTACATAAGACATCTTGACCTAGTAGTGAGGTAATGCACTTTGGGGGCTTCAAAGAGTCATTGCAGGATGATAAGAACTGAAGTTTAGTAAACAGAGCTTTGCCCTGCTGTACACTCGTAGAAGAGGTCAAAAGAAGACATGTCTTATGGGCAAGGCCCCCAATTCAAATTCTTCTAAGTAGTTAAGGGGAAGGGCAGAAGTTTCTCTTGAATCTGTGGCTAAAGTTGCCTTTAGCTCAAAGTAATCTGCATACCCCTGTGGCATATCTTGGGATGGCTCATTCTGAACCCCCGCACCACCTAACTAACAAATGCAGGATTTGGTTAACAAATGCTTGCTTACCATGACTCTAAAGTTCTTTGTATAACACACCAGACTTCCTCCTCTTCTATTAATAACTAGATTTTAGACTTTGGTCAAGTCATTGAACCTCCTATTTCATAGGCACAAATATAACCTGACAAGATGGTTTTACTTGTGAAGAAGTTCTGAAAACATCATGCAGATTTAAATCATTATCATCAGATAATTATGCATTTCCCAGGAATACTCAGAACTTTACTTAAAGGAAAAAAAAAAAAGAAAAGAAGGGAGGGAGGGAGAAGAAAAAAAGACAAAGAAGAAAGAGAGAGAGAGAGAGAGAGAGAGAGAGAGAAAGAAAGAAAGAAAGAAAGAAAGAAAGATAAAGGTGTGTCTTTGCATGGCCCATATAGTTTTGTAAACAGATTAAAATCTAGGCTATTAGTGGGCTCTTTCATTTTCATGTTACTGAGTGTTGATGGAATGTTTTTCATGGAATCAATTGTTAATTGTTTGAATTCACATGTTGTTAATTAAATCAAAGCAGCTAAACCAACCTTGCATAGACTCATTAGAAACACACTGTTCTGATAATCCTGGTTCTTCTGGAATTTTAGGGCCTACAGTAGGAAAAATCTTTTGAAAATCAAGTTTGCTTTGGCTTTCTATGGGTGAGCAACTGATATGTCATAAAGTTCACCAAGAAGACTGTAATGGTTCTACCCAGTGGGCAGCTTCTATGATTGGCTTCTTTTCTGTCGTTTCATTAAAGAGAACATATAAAACTCCACTGATGAGAACATTGTTCAATATGTAAAACGCAGTTAACACATTTCTTCCACTGCTACATGGGGGATGAATTTTCCTTCCTATTAAAAATTAGTATAATTTCTTGAATGTTTTTATGGATATTGAGAATTGTGTGACTGAGCATGTTTCTGTTTTTGCTTTATTTTCCATGAAGTTCTGAGACAAAAACTTTGGCTAACATAAATCAATCATATTACATAGATTCACATATGCTTACATGCTTATATATTTGTGTTCAACTCCTCCCTCTTTCTTTAATGACTTTTTATTTGTATTTTTTCATGATCTTAGTTTTAAAAAATATGGTACATGTATATGCATGTATTTCCTAAAATCTGACTCAAACCCTATATGGTTTATAGACATTTAAACAAAATAAACAACTAGTAAAATTTGCAATAGTGTTAAATGGTATACATAAGACATCTAAGTGATAAACAGAATCACCAGTCATGTGGTATTTCACTTCCTCATCTGGGTTTCAAAAACATCAAAAAAAATAGTTTCCCCCTTTCCTCTCTCTTAACAGAATCCTACTTGTCCTTTGCAACCCAGTTCGAGTCCTGCTTTCTTCATGAAGTCTTTTTGGCTGTTCTAACCAAATGGCTCTCTTTCTGGATTGCCGTAGCCCTTCGAGCTCAGAGTGCACAGTTTAGCATTTGCTTATGCTGCCTTGTATTTTCCCTTCGTAGTTTCCTCTCCAGCCCCACTAGGCCTGCTTATTCTCCCTTGACTCTGCCTAGTTCTTTCCCAACTGTGACTTGGTTCTTCTGCTTCCACCTGTTTGAAATGGCCTCTCCTGCCTTCCTCTTATCAGATTCTACATACTTCCCAGGGTCCAGGTCAAGTAGCTCTACCCTGTGAAACTTGTATAGCCCATAGCAGCCCAGGACATCTCTAAATTCAAAGTGCCTGCCATCTAGTTTATGGAAATTGTTCTTATACAGATTGTTGGATATCTCCCATTGTGGTCCTTATAACTCAATATTGTAATGATTTAAATTTCAAAATTTACTTGGGGAACCATGGGAACAACACGGGTGTTACTCAGATCAGATTCACATCTATTCCTATACCCTGTGGCAGTTCTCCAAATTCCCTGTGAATCAGAATCACCTGTGGCAGGAAATAAATGCAGACATACAGGCTCTAACCTAGATTGATGATCCCTGAGGTTTGGGCCTGGCTACCCATGCTATTTTGATGCATGGCAAAATCTAAGAAGCATTGGTCTAAGAGGAGACCTGTGGAAAATAAATAGGGAGCATTTATAAAACTTCTGAATGCCTAAGTTTAGACCTTGCTACAAGGTGACAGATCAGTGACTCTAAGACAACAATGCATGTCAGTGGTTAGAGAAAACACTTAAATCTTAACAAAATGACAGTTTCTTAATATTCGCTGAATATTGTGGCCTTTTTCAAAGTTATGCTTACCAACTTTTTCATCTCTTACTTTATGTTCTGAGTCTTGATTCTTATTTATTTTTTTTTTAACAACAAAAACAAACCACAAAATCTATACTGCAATTACCTGAATGCTCACCTGGGGGTTTTAGAACTTGTTCTTATCCAAACTTATATTACTATACTTAATATCTGTATTAGTCTGTACTCTGGGTTGCAAGTGACAACATATCAAATCAAATGAGTTCAAGCAAAAATGGGAATCTATTCGATGGGAGTGTACTGGCTAAGGGAGAGGCAGGCTGGCTGTTAACAAACCATTGCTCCTCTCCTATGGGCACACAGCTGCACTCATTTCCCATCTTCCCTACAGCTGGACATGCCCATGTGATTGGATTCTGCCAATTAACTGGGGGCAGAAGTGATATATATACCACTTCCAAGCCTGATCTATGAATCCATCCGCTGAGCAAGGTCTATTTTCTTTTCCCATTTGATCACTGAGTGGAGAAGGCTCCAAAGACAAAAGAAAAGTGGTGAGTGAGATGAAAGGCACTTGAGTCCCTGAGTCACTGCTGTGCAAAGAAAAGCCACCTAATGGAGAGACACAACCACTACGAAAAGGTGAGTGAAGTAAAATATATATATATAGTTTTAAGGCACTAAAATTTTGGATTGGTATCAGCCATTAAATACACTGGGGTTAGCTCACATACCACAAAGAAAACAGGGCAAACCAAGTTGTGATAAACCAAGTTGTGATAAGTGTTGTTAAGCAATTGGGCTTCTTCAGAAACAACGAAAACCAACATTAAAATGTCTTTGCAAATGTCTGTTTACTTGTTTCTAGAGAGATATTAAACCATCTTCTCCCAATCGGTGGGAAGTAAGAGGGACCAGGTGCCATAAATTTTACTCAGAGGAGAGAGCTTTACTTGGGATTTAGGAGCAAGTAGGGAAGAATACACAGAAAAGGCATTCTGCATGCATTGGCTAAGACCCAAGGGGGTCATATTGAAGTATGGTGCTTTATCTATTGGGCCTCTGAGTTAAGCGTGGTTTTTCTATCTCCCTTGAGGGGAAAGGAAGACAACTCTCTATTAATACTTTGATAGGGCTTAGAAACCTGAACCTCTGCCTTGAATCCGCTAAAAAACGCAGAATGTTACAGTGACTTTTAGATAACCAGACCAAAGAGATGTGTATTTTACTCTTATAAATTATTAACTTTTTACTTGTTTGTACCTTGGTTGCTATGTAGAATAATAAGCACCTTGAGGACTTTTTAGAACCCTGTTTTCAACTCTGTGGTCTTATTTTAATAAGTGGCTAATGTTTTCTCATCGATGACTTATTGAGTTGTCATGCCTTCCTCCCCCCGCCCCCAAATTTTATTTGGATGTGTAAATTCTGGTTTGAAATTCTGTTAAATTTTGGAAAGAAGGCACACCATTGATTTAGAGCAAGCCTAAATCAGTAATGCCTCTCTTTTCTGGACTAGATCATATTTTGTTTCTTTGGATTGTATTGAGATGGGTATTTAAAAATATTGATAATCATATGCTGATCAAAGAGGTTAATATCTCTTGTTCTCTACTAAATACTTTATAATGTTAATGAAAACGGGGCCATTACTTGCTCTGCTTTTAACTCTTTGTTGATGGTGGGAAACTATAAAGTCAAAACATTCCCCTTGCCCAAGGACCCAAGATGGAACCCAAACAATAACAAATGAACCTCACTGTTTTACAAATGAACCACATACACTAAAGAGGGCGGGGAAGGAAAGAACTAAGTAAAATCTTGGTAAACAGTGTTGCAATTAAATACTGTAAAGTTAAACATAGAAAGAGCTGTCCACAAATCTATGACCTAGTCAGTGAATTTGTTGTTCAAAGAGATAGGGATTAGCAATTCTGCAACTTTTTTTTTATTAGTTTCAGATGCACAAAACAATGCAACAGCCAGACATCTACACCCCTCACAAAGTGATATCCCCCTCCCCCAACCCACCACCCCTCCAACACCATACATGGCTGCCACAATTCCACCAACTCTACTCCCCATGCTGCACTCCACCTCCTGTGACCACATGTATACACATTTAATTACAGTTGACATTCCATACTATTCAGCTTCTGGCATACAGTGCAGTGGTCAGACATCCACACTGTCCATGAAGTGGTCTCCCCAACAAGACAAGTGCCCATCTGACCACCCTCTGCAACCCTTTTATTTGTATTCTAGGACTCAATATAATGGTATGATAATGAAAGCCAAGTTTCTTATTGTCAGAAAAAAGAATTTGCAAATAAGTAAAAGAGGAAGGCCAGAAAGAATGCTGTGTTATCGAACTGGAATCAGAGGTATCAGTATGAACTTCTGGTTTTAATATACATGGAAATAGATATGGCTGTATGTGTATGAATGGGTTGGAATACATTCATATATTTCCAATTCTGCCACTGAGAGTGCTTAGAGGTAATGATAACCCAGTAGCAAAAAGAACACCCAGGCCCAAGAGTTTGGTTTCTTTCTCTCTCTCCTCTCTCTTTTTTTCCAGTTTTCCCTGACAACCAGAATAATCTCTGGTTGTCTTTTTTTTTAAAGTTTATTGGGGTGACAATGTTTAGTAAAGTTGTATAGGTTTCAGGTGTACTATTCTGTAATACACAATCTATATATGACAGTGTGTGTTCACCACCCAGATTCACCACCACATATTTGATCCTGTTCACCTTCATCTACTACTCCTCTCCCCCACTACCCTCTGGTAACCACTAAACTATTGTCTATGTCTATGAGATTTTGTTTTTTCATTTGTTTGTCTTATTTGTTTGTTGCTTTTGGTTTTATATCCCAATATGAGTGAAATCATATGGTTCTCAACTTTTTCTGTCTGACTTATTTCGCTTAGCATGATAACCTCAAGACCCATCCATGTTGTCGCAAATGGCACTATTTCATCTTTTCTTATGGCAGAATAGTATTCCATTGTGTATATATAACCACATCTTCTTTATCCAATCATCTACTGGAGGACACTTTGGTTGTTTCCATGTGTTGGCCACCATAAATAAAGCTGCAGTGAATATCGGAGCACATATATCTTTATGGATAAATGTTTTCAGATTTTTGGGGTAGATACCCAGAAGAGGAATTGCTGGGTCACATGGTAATTTTATTCTTAATCTTTGAGGAACCTCCACACTGCTTTCCATAGTGGCTGCACCAATCTGCATTCCCACCAACAGTGTATGAGGGTTCCTTTTTCTCCACAGCCTCTCCAACACTTGTTATTATTTGTCTTGTCAATGAGAGCCATTCTAACTGGTGTGAGGTAATAGCTCACTGTGGTTTTTATCTGCATTTCTCTGATGGTTAATGATGCTGAACATCTTTTCATATGTCTATTGGTCATCTGTATGTCCTCTTTGGAGAATTTCAGGTCTTCTTCCCATTTTTAAATTGGATTGTTTGTTTTTTTGTTGTTGAGAGTTTGGTTTCTTAATACCATTCACCAGTCACAGGATTCCAGGCTCCTTGGAGAAATGTCTAATTCAAGACCTGGGGTCAGGAAAGTACAGGGTAAGCCTAGAACATTATAATGCTGGAATGTATGGAAGTGTTCAAAAGCTGATGGGAGCATGTCGAGTCAACTTGAAGAAATTCCAAATGACACATCTGAGACAATCTGTGTAATCAAATAGATAATGATAATAATGGCTTAAAATATATAGCATAAGATAAATATCCATGAGTCCATATAGGCATAAGTGATTAAGTGGTAGGGAGGGGACAGTTCTTTAAGTTGAACTCCAATTAATAAACGAGGAAGGTGTGGTAGAAATAAATGTTTGAGAAACTGTCAAACCAAGTGAAGCCTAGGGAGACATGACAACTTAATGTAATGGGGTATCCTTGGGAGGACTCTGAAATAGAAAAGGATAGCAGGTAGAACTAAAGAAATCTGAATAAACTTTGGACTTTCGCTAATAAGGGATCAATATTGGCTGACTAATTGCATCAAACATAGTAATGTAAGACTTTAGCAATAAGGAAGACTAGGTGTACAATATATGTGGATTTTAAAACTGTTCAAAAATAATCTATTAAAATTTTCTTTAAATTATCATTTGGTTAATACCATAGTAGTAATTGTTGCAGCCAAGCATCATCAGTGGATGGTAAAATTAGTGGGCAGAAATATGAAGAGCAGCAGAACATATAATGTAGTTTCAAACTATCTCAGGATAAAATGCTTATTAATTACAAAGGGAAAACAACATTGTAGTGGAGAAACCTAGCAGACACCACCTTATCCACATGATTAAACGTAACATCACTAGTAATACTATGAAATGTCCCTATAGTCAGTGCTTCTGAAATTTTAATGTTTATACGAATCACCTAGAGATTTGTTAAACATTCTGGTTGAGGAGGGACGGGGCCTGAGATTCTGAATTTCTAGTAAGACCCCTGATGATCTGACAGCTGCTGTCAGTGGATCACACTTTGCAAATCAAAGCCTGTAGGAGAAACCTGTCGTCTTTTCAGCAAAGGGGGGAGTGAGAGTGGGGGTAGGTGGAAGGACCGTGTTCTCTTCCCTTTAATGACCTTTCCCAGGTTTTCCTTTACCTTACTTAAGATACAAAGGGATGCATTTTTTTTAAATTAAAGTTTATTTCCCAATGCTTTTTTTGTATCATAAATATCCAAAGCTCAAATAAGTTTTATTTCTAGGCAAAAAGCTTTAAGTGAGGGATTTCCATGTGAGGAGAGTTTTCCTTTCTCTGAATAGATATGTAGCCTGTCTGCTTTAGAAAAGGCAAGAGATCCAAACATACTTTACTGAAGAGCAATAGGTGGTATTCTCCGCCTGTTAATGTCATCTGGTGTCCATGACTAGGAAACATTGTTACGCTGTGTATGGAAAGGGTGCATTAAGGCACCATTTAAGGAACGAAAGACCAGCTACCATGAAAGACCAAGAAGTACATTAATACTAACACTGAAGAGAAACTGTTTAGCAGCCTGGGGTGGTGCATACTGGGAGATGCGGTGTCACTGTCCACTCGCCCGCTGGTGTTGCGTCAGATGGAATTTTCTGTCCTCATAGAATTCTGCCTTGGGTGGCTGCTCAGGCTTCTCAGTAGCCAGCTAGGTTGCTGCTGGCCTGGCCAGCACCCCTGACGTTCCCATTTCAGAGATAGCAACTGCCTAATGATGTAGAACTAAAGGGCCCTCTTCAGCAGGCCGATTTGCAAGAGCACTTGAACCATTTTGTTCTTGGCCTTGGGAGTTGGACCGAAAAGATCCTCAATTGTAAGTGAACATGAATGGCTTTGCTCCCTGGTGTGATAGCATTTTATGTTTCAGGGTCATATAGAAATTCATGAGAGCTGAGCAATCCTCATCTAAGAAAATGAAATTGGGGTGGGCGAGTGTCCAGGTGTCAAGATTTTGGTCAGCCCCTGAAGGAGTGCTCTCTCAGCTAGCTGCTGGCACCAAGTCAAAAGTGGCTGGATATAGCATATTTTTTATTTTTATTTTTTGTCCCAGGGCGTTTTGTCTGGCTCCACATAACAGTCTCTACTTTCAATCCATTTCCTCTCAGCAAGCTTTCCTACTGTGTTCTGTCATGTTTGAATCAATGATTTAGAAAATCTGCCTGGCTTTCTATTTAGCCCCATTCCCCCCTTCTGCCCAGTCTAATGTTGCCACGCCAATTACTTTCCCTGATTTTGTGTCTTGCATCTCACAGACAAGCGCTATTTCACCTTTCACACAATGCTAGAGACCCTTTTCCTGCATTTATCAGGATCTCTTAAGGCAGGTGATGCTTTCCAAATTCTGAAGGATAATCATCTCTAATCTAGATTTCTATTCTAAATCAAACTTCCAATCACTTTTCCCAAAAAGAGTCAATAGTATTTCTGATAAAGTGTTTCTTGAAAAACTGTTGTAGGTAGGATGCATTAAATTAAGGCATAAAATGAAAATACAAGTTTGGAATCCAGGAAACATGGAAACCAACACAGAAGAGGACTGAAAGGAATAGCCAACATGGTGATGAAGAAAGATCCCTGGATGGCAGCTGTGAAACAGACCTGAAGATTGATAGTCTGGGCTGGAACAAGAGAGGAGAAAAGCCACGGAGGAATTAAATTGAACTATACTGGGAGTTTGGAAGGAGGTAAATATGCATGGAGGAAGGGAATGCTTGTAAAAATCTTCCACTTTCTAACACAGGACAAGTTAAGAAGGAGCACTGTACAGATGCTGTGAGACATACAGAAGCAAACAGTGGGAAGGAACAGCAAAAAGAGCTGGAAATTTTTGCAGATATTTGCCTCTGAAGATGACACCTGGAAAGGAACACAAAAGAGATGGCTGTTTTCATTGAAAGCCTTGGAAACCTGTCCATATAATTAAAATATATATGAAAATGTCCAACACTGATTGTCTTTATTTTCAAATAAGTAGATGGGGTGATTCACTTCAAGGGATAAATAACACTGATAATGGTCTTAAGAGTCAGGTGGCTAAAGTAATTCAATTCAAAAACCAGTTATTAAGCATGTGCCATGTGCCAGATGCTATGGAGACAAGGACAAATAACATTTCTTCCCTCAAGGAACTCAAAATCTAGGCCACATTAAGACTTGCACACAAATACTGTGATGCAAAATGTGATAAGAAGTATTTCAAATAATGCCCTGGGGAGTATAGAGGAAGGAGCAGTGACATCAGAGCAGCTGGAGTTGGGAAGGATGCAGGGAGAGGTGCCTGTGGAATGGCATTGCCCAATACCCTGCATGAACTGGTTTCTTTTCCAGTTCTTTTTCCTCTTTTTTTCATGTGAACAGAATGTAAATGATAAGGAACCTCTCTCTTAACTCTAAAATGATGTTTGGATTAGGAGAAATGGAAAAAGGGAAGATAGGGTGTCTCAAGGGAATGGCAAGTGTTACCTGAGAGTATAGAGTGCGTGAAAGAGACCTGGCCTGTGCTCAGTGAAGAAGAGTGAATGTTCAGAGAAAATCAGTCTAGTCAACCAAAGTAAATGAATGAGATCCTGAAAGTAAACTGGTTTACAGATGGGTCCTGGGCAAGAGTTGTGGTTGTCCTTGTAGTCCCAGTGCCTAGCTTGTGCCTGGCGTGAGATAAGCAGGCTGAGGAAATAGAATGGAAATAGCCATCTGTCTTTTGAAGTAAATGCAAAGGGACTGTTCCCTTAAGGATCATCACTAATGATAGTGCAACTAGTAACTGCCATGCTGATGACTCACATTTACTGAGTATTTAACAGATGCTGCATTGAAGTGAGCACTTCATGGGATCATCCTGGTTTCTCTAGGTGGCAGGTATTATTAGTAAGTTCATTTCATGGATAAGTGAAACAGAGTTAGAGAAGTTGAGTGGCCTGTGGATTTTGACACAGATACCTTTCTTCTCTTTATTCTAAGTTATGTAGGTGTTTAGATCACCTATTCATAAAATTGTACATTTTTAAGGGAACGTGATATTGTGATAGTGCTTTATTTTATCCTGAAAGGAGCTCAGATTGTTGCATTTCATTTAAAATTGGCCACAGAATTATATAAATGTATCTAATTGAGGTTTAAAATAGTACATATATCTGGAAGAAAATATAGCATACTATATTTTATTTAATCTAAGATGGTAACAAAAGTATGATGAACCATCATTTCATACGCCACTAAGAAATAAAATATGCTGCCCATTAAATTATGACATGTCACCAATTGTAAGGTACTACCCCATTTCAGAGATGTTAAGATGTTAGAAAATCATCTTGCAATAAGTGAAATATGCAGATTATAGGATAATTATACATGGTTTAAATTTTTTTCCTTATAAATTTCAACCAAATACATCTTTATGCTCTCAGAGAATTAGAGAGATGAAGAAATATATTGGGGAAAAAAATTAATGAGATAAAGTGATTAAGAGACTCCCATGTTTTAATCATTTTTATCTCACTGAAATTTGTTTTAATTTAAAAAATGTTGATAAAACAATATTAGGAGATAGAAGGGGCACTGGCAAAGCTCAGTAAAGAGATTAAGGAAAAAAATAACACTGTTTCATAAATAGAAACCATATTAAAATCAGCAGCAAAAAAATAGGATGGGTACTACTCAAAACATTTCAAACCTCAAAAGTATCATGTCCGTGACATGACATTCAGGCTTGAGGATGGCACAAAAGAAAATATAATTAGAGAACTGATAGATATGAAAGATAAAGGAGACTGAACAATCATATAATTAGTATATCGAGATATGGAACACATAGAAATGGAAGTATATTCAAAGATAAAATTTAAAAAAAATTTCCATAAATAAAGGAAACAAGAATTTCTAGGATGTGAGAGTGGGAGATGAACCCTACAGACATAGAGACAGAAGAAACGGTTCACCTTTAAGTGTGATATGGTCTCAGAGCTTCCCCATTGCCACTGCAGAATTCTAAGACCAAATATACATATAAAATTCTGCACCTATCCAAGATGTTGGTTTTGTATAAATGCCACAGAATGGTATTTTCAAGCAAGCAACGAATCATGAAATACAGCATTCATAAACCCTTTCTGGATAGAAGAAAAAACCAAAAACACAGATACAAATATTTCCTTGATGAATAAATTCAGCCTCTCAAGAGATACATCAAATAAAGAATTCAGAAAAAAAAGAAGCTGTGCCTTGAAAGCATTGTCAAAGAACATAGAATCAATTTAAATACGGGCCTTAGTTTGAACAACAGTGGAAATACGATGACAGTCTGAATGTAAATGTTGAAAACCTTGACAATGTAAAATTAAAATATGGTGCATAGATATTTGACAGTATAGGAAAAGAGAGGTGGGAGAGAGTATAAGTGGGGAAATCCTGTCATATTTCATAACTGGAGATGTTACATAGCATAAATATTGCCTAAAGTGGAAAAAAGTAAAGAAATAGAGCTTTAATACTCAATATTAAATTATAAATACAATCACTAAGAAAACTATCATAAGGAAGAATAAAAACAAAAACAAAGTAGATAAAGTACCACATAACCATGGGTAGAAAACAAAGAAATCTTAAAAATACATATAACATAAATGGTTTTAGGACCCAACTTACCTGTTATAATAATGGCTAAAATAAAATAAAATTATTTTTTTAAAAGAAAAAAGATTTGCAGTTTGGATTTAAAATGAACTACAACAAAAACAATGAAACAAATAATCCATATGGTTAAAGTATAAAAACCCAGAAGCAACCTACATGGCAATTAGTTGGAGGCTACTAGGACATATTTCAGCCCAGCCATAACACAGACTACTCTTACAGTGGTTAAAGACAGATTATCTCTCTCTCTATCTCTCTATCTCTCAATCTATCTTCCATTCTTTCATCCATCTGTCCATCTAATATATATACTTCTCAACTGCAGGACTTTCTACTTCCTTTTTGAAAGATACACACACACACACACACACATACCATATACATATTCACATGCTATATATATATATATATACACACACACGCTATATATATGTATCTATATATGTATGCATGTATACACACAAGTACACACATACTATGCTAAAACATATATGCAAATGGACACTTTGCTCAATGTTGCTCAAGCAATAGTTTGCCATAATCAGAAGCGTCTGGACACGGATGGTAACCACTTTGAGCACCTCTTGTAATTGTTATCGGTACATATTGAGGATTACAATTTTAATACAGTTTTTCTTTCTAAAATGTGTATACATTTTTTTTGAACCCTCTGTATGTATACTAATACATAGGTGTAGCTAAAACATTCTGTTATCTGAAAAGAATAAATTGCAGACAATTTATAATACTATGAAATTGTTTAAGAAAGTTTATAAGTGAATAGAAAATTCTGGAAGGATACCAATAAACTATTATATTAGTTATGTCTTCAATAATACAATCCTATTATATCTTTCTGACTGTTTAAATTTTAATTATGACCATATATTAGTTTTAATATTAACTTTAAAAATAAAACTTGCTTTCCACTTAAAAAAGAAAATGTTTTCAGCCAATTTTGTCTTCCATTCCGCTATAAAACTTAATGCTATCATTGCAGAGTTAATTACAAAACAAATAGTATAATACAACACAAGTTTGTTTTCTATTTAAGTTAGCTATATTAATGGAATTTTGGAAAGAACTTAGCATGTGTTATCATTTATATATATTTTCCCCAAAAAAAGTAATCACAATTTAAAGTCAGATCATGTAAGGATGTTGAGTGTGTTTTAGAATTTTTATTTGGTTTTTAAAATGGAACAAATCTCCAAAAATAATTTTTTTTTTCACATCTTACACAGAAAGGAATTTTTAAAGTATACAGGAAATTTAAAAGACTGAAGAAAAAACACTATTAGAAATATTAAGGGGATTGCAGGTAATTTTTTTCCTTTAAACTATCTACATTAAAAATTCTATATAACATATATCATTTTCTCATTGGGAAGAAAAAAAATTATAAGAAAGAGGAAAAAGCCTAGTTTTGGTATAGAAATGTCATGAAAAGAAATCATATACTTCTCAACTGCAGGACTTTCTACTTCCTTTTTGGCCCTCTTTCCTTTTCCCCTTCCTTCAAGTATTCCAACTGAAAACATCTGTTGAACCTCTAGCAAATATGGTTTCCATGTAAGAATTTATATTTCAATGGTGGCGAGAGGCAGCACTACAAATGACAGTAGTGTAATATAATGTGTTCCAAATAGAATATTGAGAAACTCAGAAGAGAATTTGGTCAATTCTTTGATCAACACTATCTCAGTGTTGTGTTTGAGGAAACCCAACGAAGAGCAACCTTCTATAGCACCTGAGTTTGGAACCTCTTAAAAATAAGACAAAGAATTAAAAAATAATCCTGGAAATCAAAATTTTAAGTCTGGGACGCTTAGAGATAATATAATGGAAGATATTTGAGCTGACTCTTGAAGAAAGATGACAATTTTGCTAGTCATTTAAAATAAGGGAGTTAGAGACTCACAGCCTACGAAGCACCTTAGCACGAGTTAAAGATACACAGTAAACCATGCAGTTTGGCCAAAGGACATGCTCTGTTCCCTGGTTGGTGTGAAGGTCATAGGCCTGAAATTGAAGACTGGGGTCTGCTTGTCAAGAGACGTTAATGTCACTCCAAAGACTCTGAATATTATCTAAGTGATTTTGTGGTCTGCGAGGTTGGTGAGTAATGAGGGAAAGGACAAGAGGTTTTATAGTCACAGGGATAGGAGGTGAAGAGTCATGAGATTTTTGAGTAGCTCAAGAAATGAGTTTTTCAAAGCTTAGAAATGCTGTGGTAAACAATGAGAAGTCGCCCCAGCTTTAAAATCAGAAAAACACATAAAGATTAATTGACTGGAGTTAATGAAGCTTAAGCTTCTGAAATCTTCACTTTCCAAGCCCTAAAGAGGCCCCTCCTGGAAAAGTGTACTTCAGACACCACAAAGCTTGATTCTGCCCCTACGGACCACATCTAGATGCTCAGTACGGTGGCCTGCATATAATAAACTCAAATAGTGGTGATATTCTATTGAAATTATTTCTGTAAGTTACTTTCTCTCCTTTTCCCCTAAAGCTCATGTCTCTGCCTTCTCAATGAACAGGAAAATCAGGGGCAAGCAGTATTAATAATACCCTAGGTCAATAATGGTCACAGATGTTAACTTTCTGGGTTTGATGTTCTCTTCCTTGCTGTTCTCAGCAGCAAGAAACACAGAGTGAGTGGCCTCTGCAACAGCTGGGCCACTGTCTACTGCTTTCACACCCTGTTCAAGCTGGAATTCCATCAGTTCCTTGAATATTCCAGGCCCTTTAACTCCTCAGGTCCTTTCTGTCAGCTGTCTCTTCAGTTTATGTTTGACTGTAGCTTATGTTTAAAATCTTTCTCTTTGCTCTGTTTGGGGGCTGCTTTTTCTTGTTCTTAGCCTCAGCTTCAATGTCGCGATATTTGCTCAGATAGATGTACCTTAACCTGACCATCTGCAACCATAACTGATAATCTCAAAATCTCAATAGCTTAGAACAACATTTCTCATTCACATTTCAGGCCCATGTGATCCAGAGAGACAGTTCTACTCACTGAAACCATTCAGGGACCTAGGCTGGTATTTGCCCATTTCATGCTCCTACAGCATCCTTAGTAGAACAGAACAGTGATGGCGGAGAATTTGCTGGCACACTAGTTCTGAAACATACCCATGTGCAAGTGACACACCAGCCTTCCACTGTCTGGACAATGCAAAGACACATGGCCAGCCCTAAAATTAAGGAGCTAGAAAATGCAATCAACCTCCATGTTTGGAAGAACCAGAAACTTTGGTAGGTAGCACTTATGTCTGCCACTCACCATATCTGTATAGAGCCAGTCACATCTCTTGTCTCTTTCTCTGTGTTGTGTTTGAGGAAACCCAATAGACAGCAACCTTCTTAAGCACCTGAGCATGGAACCACTTAAGAGATAGGACAAAGAGTTCAAAAATAATGCTGGAAATAAAAATTGTAGCTTTATTACTGAATGCTGAACTGAAGGAAATAGATTAGATATATAATAACCGAAAGCTTCCTAAGACTTAATCTCACATTTAGACTGTCAACTTTCATAGAGGGCTTTCAGAGAGAAGTTGGTGCCTAGAAGGAAGGAAAAATGCAAAGTCAAGATTTACCTACTGAGGACCTGCTCTTAGACTCACCAGTCAGGTAAACTGCCCAACGCCCCAGAGGAGGAAAGGATTAGGCGGTAGAAGAATGTTACTGTACTATTGCTCTTACCCCGTGAGAATGCAAGTTACATAAGGGCAGAATGCATCTCTGCCTTGTTCTAAGTTGTGTCCTCAGTTTTTAGCTAAACATGGGGCACACACAAGAGGATTCAATGCCTATTATTGAATGAAGAGATTAATTAACTAATCAATTGGTATCTGCTAATGCCTGAATTAGATTTGCCAGGTATCACAGTGGAAATGAATATAACATAAAAGGCATTGTCCCTGGAATGAATCATGTAAGGGAATTAATAATATGAAAATAATATTAATTAATAATATAAAACTATTATACTATTTGTCATAGCAAATGACTTCAATTACATCATGTAAATTAATACTGATGTGTTTATATTATTGTATGTTATATTACAAATACATAATTATATACTTTATTATATTATTATTTACTGTAATATTTATACTATTCATATTAAATTATTTTTATAGCATTATATTACTATAAATTTACTATTATTGCTATTATATTATTTAGGGTAAGAACTATAAACTGACCACTTAAATTTACCTGTGGATCCCTGAGTTGAAATTAGAATCTGTTCGATATAGATTTTAGGCTGCATTAAATTGTTGGGTTTTTTTTGTTTTTTTTTGACGTATCTTGTCCTTTGTCTTAATTTTACTCTAATAGCATCTGCCTTAGTTGAAAGTTCAGAAACAAGTGGAAGGTAAGTTTAAAGGGAAAACAGATGGTATGTTTAAAAATTTGTAAAGGAGAAGAAGGCAAGAAAATCATATAGAGATAACAAACTTCATAGAAAACTCAGAAATGTGATACCATATAAAAATATTTAGCACAATTATGAAGGATGAGAGAGATAGGGAAGAAGAAGCAATGAGATTTAGGCTTAAAATAATTCTGACTGCAATGACAGCTAACACACACAAATGTAAAAGGCACAGATTGGAGGAAAAAATAGAACCCTGAAGACTCAAAGTCTACCTTGTTTCAGCTCCCAAACTCAATGTCAATAATAACCAGGGATGTGAGTAACATAACTTCACTTGGTAGCCAGGGTTTTTCTGAGACCATAAGGGTGATGAAACCATACTAAGGTGAATTGAACTTATTCAATAACCTAATTTACGTTAACTAATGTAGTCCAGTTAGCTCCATTAATGAGTGTAAGCTCTTAATGAAGCCAGATCCATGAGCTCAATATGCACCAGATAACTTTTATCTGTTGGAGACTATGTATTGTATTCTTAACCTCAGTTACACCTGTTGTAAGTGTATTTGGTGAGGAAGGAAATGGAGGTTGCAGGGGGTGGGCTGCAGGCAGGGAAGAATATATTTAAAAAGAAGAACATTCACAATTTATATATAATCCATTACTATACAGGAAAAACAAATGTGATACTATTTGTGGTATCTGTGTTGTGAAATAAGTCGGTAGCATCATCTTTATTACAAAGGAAAAAACAGCATTATTTGCTTAACATCAGCAGGTTACTCAACCCTATATTTCCTGTGTGGTTAAACATCGATGTTTACCAGTATGGAAGTAATTAGATGCTTGCCTATTCTTGAGTGATTTTCATATATGTTTATTTAGCAAGAGAGGTTTGGTACTGTCAAAGTAAACACCGTAGGTCTTGGAAGTGACCTTGAAACATGATTAATGTATTTGAAAATTGATGAGTTAGAGATGGTTATGGAAAGGGGATGCATTTTTTAAAGTTTTGACACATAATTCAGATTTAAAGATAAAGTACTAAGAACTTCAAACAGATAATGGATCAAGAATATACATTGAAAAATATTTAAAAAGCTGTAGAAAAACATTAGACCATAGAAAAGTTGAGTTTCAATGAGAACAACTCAGCCAATCCTGAATTCAGAAGAAACTCGGAAACATCATTAAATGTGTTCAAAGGATTAGTAATATACATGGTATATATATAAACTCACATATAAAGTATATATAGCTACTTAACTATCTGTGTGTATACGTGTGCATGTGCTTAGATGTAACTGAATATCAATAGACAAGATCTAAGTAAATACCTGTAAAGAACAGTATATGTATTTTTTTTTTCTCTTTTAAAGGAATAGTTGCTAAGGCTAATCATTTCCTGTTTAAAGGCTACGCTGATAACCTCTGAGATGCTACCCACCTCAGCACTTTTTATAGACTCACAAGCATTGAGAATTTACCATGTACAAGGCCCTTGACATTTATTTTAAATTATTTAAGTTCCATACAATAATGTCCAACAATTTAAATTCCAACAATGATTCCATAAACTCTGAACTATTATTGTCTTCTATATCAGAGATGAGGAGATTGACGCTATAAAAGAATTAGTAATGTGCTTCATACTAAAGCGATGTGGACAAAAAAAGGGGTTCGGTGCCATGGAAAGCAACCTCACAGGGTGCTCTAATCCTGAATTCCTACCTGGGCAGGCCATGGTGGGTAGCTATGCTCCAAGCATATAACTTTTTAGTAAAAAGCTTATCTTTGCCTTCAGCAAGACCTGCCCATAGTTTCTGTGCATCTAGGTTAACACACCTTTAAAATAACCACGCTCAGAGAGCACATAATCTTGTTAGCTATCCTGTAATCCAATCCCTGCCTTACTTTCTCCCACCTTCATGTAATCTTTATTTTTTTCTCTTTTACCTCAAAGGCGTGAAAGAAGTTGCAAAACTATTATTTTTGGGAGTGTGTGAGATCTTGCTCCCCAGCATCTGTTGTCAGTCTGGCTCAAATAAACTCATAAAAATTCTCTACAGGTTTGGACATTTCTGACATCTACAGGAGGAATTAAATTTTGTCTGATTCTGAAACCCATCTTTTAATTCTATGCTATACTCCTCTTTTTACACCTTTTATCAGAACTGGTAGCATGTAAAACTATATCCATGGGTTTGGGTTGTAAAATTTTCAAATTTAAAAACATTTGTGAAATATAAAACAAAGTAAAAAACAAAACACTTAGTTTTCATAAGTGATAAGGCACATGGACTTATTTAAACAAGCAATTAGACTTGACAGTAAAAGGCTAAATGGAAATACAAGTGTGAATTTACTGCTTAATATCACTAAAGCTAATAGCTGACTTTCTATCTTAGCCAAAATATGAACTCTGTATGATGAATTATGCATTACTTGAGAGTTAAGTTTGATTGTGAAATCCTCTAAAGAATTTACTTAATCCTGTTTTTCCAGTTAGGGCTTTTACTTGCTTCAGGGAGAATTTGGTAGTAAGGGGAGGTCCATGGAAAAGGAGTAAATAAGAAAGAGATTTCTTTAACCCTCCTCACTAGGGAATATTTGGGAATTTATGGAGATACTACCATAAAAAGAGAAGCAGCAAGAAAAACAATAGCTAGCATTTCTTGCATGCTTACAACTTGTTAGGTTCTGTGTGGAAGGTTTTATCTATGATAACTTGCTTAATCCTCACAAAACAAAGGCAAGAGTAAACCTGATAAGAAACCCTGGCATTATGGCACTTCTTTTTCTGGTAGAGGTGGACTCTGCTTAATAAAACAAGTGAATATATCAATCATATATATGAGCTGTCAATCATTTGCTATGTGGAAAGAATCATAGTTACTTTAAATACCAAACTTTTCTCACACATTTTAACTGAGTTTGGATTTATAAAATATGGATTTAGATAGAAACTTTCAAAAATATCATTTTTTGAATTAAAAAATATGCATCCTCACTTTTATTTCTGCCAACTCCACTAAATCTAAAGATGCCTGGCTGAACCTTAGAGAGATAAGGTTAACTAATAAGAGGATTCCTGTTTTATTTTTGTTCTTAGAGGTGTTGTTAAGTCATTTGCTAGATCTGTACTAAATGAGTGACTCGGGGTTCTCCAATGGCAAGACTTCATTTCCTTTGGTCTCACTTTATTTTTCTATGACCATGAACCATGTTAGTGAAGCAGGATTTTTTGATGTGTGATTTTATCTGTGTGCTGGGATCATGGGCTCGTGGAACCAAAGAATGGAGACACGGACCAGAGAGGTAAAGTTGCAGAAAAAAAAAGTTTATTAGAAGAAAAAATACATTTCAAAGAAGCAGAAGTGGGCCCCAGGAGTAGAGAATGGCTCAAGGGCCATTATTAGAAGAGAAAGTACGCTCCAAAGAGTGAGCTGCCAAAAGCCGCATTGAGCAGCCATCCAGAGACCAGCGACCAATCTACCTCACCCGAGCGAGAAGAGCGCAATGATGATACCAACATGGGCCAGTGAAGCAACATCCTCCACAACTAGACGGAAGAACAAAAGGACAGCAACTTGTCTGTTCCCCTTCCCCAGTTCCCCAACGCTGTTCCCCTCCTCCAATTCCCCAATAAAATCTTAAAAAAAGAAAAAAAATTATTTGAGCCAAACAGAAAAATGCTTCCTAGAATGACAATTTGCAGTTTCTTTTATGTGTTTGGAATTAAGGAGGACCTAAAAGGAAGATGAAATGAAGGTGGAAGAGGGCAAAGTGGGTATTGGATTACATGATAGTTAAAATTCTGTGCTCCCTCAAGGGTGGTTACAGGCCTCCAAGGTGTCTGAGAAAGGGTAATGTTTTGGCATTTCAAAGATGTGTGAACCTAGATGCATAAGAACAATGGACAGATTTTGCTTAAGGCAAAGATAAACCTTTCACTAAAGAAGTTATATGCCTGGGGCATGACTATCTACCATGACCTGCCTTCCAGGTAGGAATTTATGATAAGATCATCCTGTGAGGTTACTTTCTATAGAACCCCTTTTCCCTCCACACTATATAAATGAAGAATGAAAAAAAAAAAAAAAAAAGGACAACTTGAGTGTGGTAAAGTGACATGACTTTTACTGAAAAACACTTTCTACTGAGTCATTGTTTTCTGCATTGATTGAATTGTCTACATGCTGTAGTAATATTTAGTTTGGGTTATTGTCTCAGGTCATGCAGATAAGTAGGTAACTAGAAAGTAAATATTTTCATAGACTGGATTCTTGGCTATACATGTCAGTGTGAAATTTATAATTTGATTCCTCTTTAGCCTATCATTAATAATATACTTATTCTTTCAAGAAGAAGAGCTTGACCATCATAGTTCATATCATGAATATCAGAGTCTATTAGCTGACGTCTAGCTTCACATGTGTTCTTGAGCTTTGGGCTTTTGACCAATAATTCAATGAGTACAAAATAATGAATATATCATAGATCATACCCTATATGATTTAATGGCCTAATTATAGATCATCTATTTAATAATTCTCAAGAGTAGTATTGAGTCATCTCTCCAAGATACCAGAGAGAGAAGTGTACCTGACTGCCAATTTCTTATCAGGGGACAACCAGGGCAATTTGATTCAATAAATACTTAATTGTTACCCACCATAAGCTGAATAGAATGCTAGGTCATATGGGAAACCCAAAGAGGTGAAGGATGTGGTCTCTACCTCTAAGAACTTTCTGTGGTACTATGAGTCAGGATGAGGTGTTGGCATAGGTAAATCAGAAGAGGAATTTAGTAGCAAGATGAAGTAGATGGGAAGTAAAAATGCTGAGTTGAGTGAGGGTGAACTTGAACCAAGTGAAAAATAACAACTCTTGTTTATTGAGTTCTTACTTTGTTCTATGCACTATTCTAAACACTTCACTTGTATTAAATATAATAGTATATAAGCGTACATGCACACACACACACACACACATACACACAAAGGTCGAACAATTAAGTTCGTGAATGCATCCTAGAAAAAGTGGTATATACCTCATTGCTGAATATCACTACAGTCACCTTCGATGTACTCCCCTTGGGAAGCTATGCACTGATACAAGCGTCTAGTCCACCCTTCAAAGTAATTTTAGAACTCTATTTCTGGAATGGCCATCGGAGCTATCATTGTATTACCGTTGATGTCCTGAATGTCATCAAAATGTCTTCTTTTGAATATTTCCTTTATCTTCAAGTAAACAAATAAGTCATTGGGGGGAAGATCAGGTGAGTAGGGAGGGTATTCCAATAGTTATTTGTTTACTGGCTAAAAACTCCCTCAAAGACAGTGCCAGTGTGAGCTGGTGCATTGCTGTGATGTAAGAACTGTGAATTGTTGGTGAAAAGCTCAAGCTGTGTTTTTCACGTAGCATTTTTAGCACTTCCAAACAGTAAACTCGGATAACTATTTGTCCTGCTGGTACAAATTCATAATGAATAATCCCTCTGATATCAATAAAGGGTTAGCAAAATCATTGAAAACAAGTTCGCAAACTTAATTGGCAGACCTTGTGTGTGCATGTGTATCTGTGTCTGAGTGTGTGTGTGTGTATATATATATATATATATATATCAATGTATATATAAATATAAATAGACATATATAATAACATATTAATATAATTTATAATAATTTGATGAGGTTATTCTCATTTTGCAAATTAGGAAAGATAGTTTACTTGCTTAAAATCAGTTGCAGTAGGGCTGGCCAAGTGGCGCGGTGGTTAAGCGCTGGTTTGGGAAGCCAGCGGCCCCAGTTCGGGTCCCACATATGAGGGCCAGTGACACTGCCCTCAAAAAAAAAAAAAAATCAGTTGCCAGTAAAATGAAGGTAACAGATTTCAAATCCAGGCAATACGGCTCCAGAAGCCAAGTGCTAAATCACTAAACCACAGTTGTACAAAGACTGGAACTTGAATAACTGATTAATCCATGGCAAACATGATGATTTATTTGCCATAGACACAAAAGTCTTAAAGGGACCTCAGGAGGCCATCTTGTTTCCTTACATGTCACTATGGATTGTAATCACTTTGCCATTTTATTTGTCTTTATAGATGCTTTTAAGAGCTCTGTTCACCTCAGTGCAAGAAAATTTGGGAAGCCATGCACTTTAAAGAACGGAATCATTATTCTGTTTACTGAGAATGTTTTAAAAGATATTTTAAAAATATTTTTAATATTTTGTTTCGACAAAATTTTGTATTTTAGAAAAATATATTTACTAAAATATAGCCAATTAAGATATATTTAATTAAATATTTTTAAAATATACTTTTTTTACAGTGATTATACAAACATAATCAAAATGACTAATTCTCCAGCCAAGGAGACTACCTAATATGACCATCACACTTTTACTTATAGACTAGAGGAGGGTGAAGGGTGAGTATATACAGTAGACTTAGAGGAAAGCAGTATATTTGATGAAGGGCAGAACGTAAGGCAGGAAGTCCTATGTGGTAATGTCAGTTTTATAGTTGTTACTCATTGAGACAATGATAAGATTGCCATTCAAGGTACTCATTCATTCTCTTTCCTAATATGCTTGTGATGATTAAGAGGCATAAACTGATTTTTTTTTGGTAGCTAACCAATCTTTAGCAACTAATTTTAGATCTTCTCCAAGAAATTTGAAAGGAATCACTCTAATAAAATCTATCCCTTTTCCAAAAATCATTGTCACCTTAGTTTGACTTAAGCTCAATAGTATCAAAGTCTGCTGATTGTTGAGATAATTATCCAAGATAAACAATTACTGTCTAATGCATTCAAAAGGCATCAACTTGAACAAGATTTCCTGGTTTATATTCCAGGAGTTTCAAGGATATTAGGAGAGTCTCTCAGTGGAGTTCTAAATGTTTATTTCTTCCAAACCTATGAGCATTCTCAGTCTAGAATGTAAATCATTCCACACTTGGAGAGAGCTGAGCATATATAGATCTTGGGTAGTAATCCCAGCACAATATGCAAGACATATACTCTCCTGATCATATCAAAATATCCAAGTCATATAATTCAGGTATACTTTAATGGCAAATGCAACACTCGGGCCAAAATCCAAGGTAGGCATTGCTTAACAGTTACTAATAAATATTTCCCAATGCCTTTGGTCTGTTACTGTTAAAATGATTATCTTAATCTCATATGGGCATGGCAAAACAACATGCCCTCTCTCATCAGGGAACTTTAGATGGGGTAATAACTGCAGATGGGGTTGGATTTGACCTATAACTTTTCATGACCATGCTGCCAAAGCACTTTAGTCACTAGAATGTTTCCAAACAGGCTGATTGAGAGTTCATACTATCCTTTGACAAACAACTTTGCTCATTGACATTCATTTCTAATGCTGTGAAGAGAGAAATTTTGGAAAATAAGGCTATAGGATTGATCATTTGGGCTAAATTAGTCACTGAAACAACTGGTCAACCTACTAAAATTATAACTATGTAAATACCTTAAACCATAGTTTTAATGAATTGATTATATTTCACAATGAATTAAGAAATACTTTGGCATAGTGAGGCAAGTGGTATAAAAGAAACCAATTGGATCCAATGAAAAGAAACCTGGTTCTGACAAGCCATGTAAAATGGGCAAGTCACTTCGCTGTTCTGAGTCCCAGTTTTCTTATCTATTAAATATTGAAATAGTTACTGGATGATTTGGTTAATTAGGAAAGTTTATTGGAAGACTTACTGGGATGGTTAAAAGTTACTTATTTGAAGCTGGTTTTAACCTTTTTTAGGGAGTCAAAAGGACCCAGTGGTTCTCCCTCAGTTTCTCTCTTTACCCACTCCCCACACAAACCATAAATAATAGCTACATAGCAAGCTATTTGGAAGAAAGGGCCACACTTTGGTTACCATTATAAAGCCCACTATCTCACATAACAAATCATTTTCAATGCATTTTAGTTGAATGAAACTGTCTTTTATTCAAATTTGAAGATCAAAGGGCAAATATCTTTGGAAGTCTTAGAATTGTCTATTAATTTAATTCCAAATCAAATCTTTTGGGATCCTATTAAAGGAGCTATCTGCTTAATTCATACCATTTTCCCACTGAAATAGCCTCTTCTTTACTACTGTTTGTGGAGAATCCTTCTGCCCCTTCTGCCTGATAAAGTTGTCAGAGTTCAGCTCAAGTTCAAAAGCTCTTCTTTGTCAAGAGTATATGAGAAAACCACCTGTTCTCGACTACATTTTATCACCAAGGTTAACTTGATTTCGTGTTGTTGGGAAGTAACCTAGTTCTTTACGTGTATGACTCCAAAAATGAGACACTGCTAAGGACTTTTATTTCTCTTACAGGGGCTCATAAGGCTGTTGTGGTAATTTAATGGGGTTATGTATGTAAATCTCTCAGCATGCCTGACAGAGGGTGGGTGTTAAATAAACATTAGTTCGTGTTCTCTCTCTCTCTCTCTCTCTCTCTCTCTCTCCACCAAGAAATACATATAAAAGTTATATTTCATTTAAAAATATGTTCTTGTCCAAAATTACCATTCCAGGTTTTTCATTTATTGGCTCTTTATGCTGCAGTTGGGGAAGCAACTTCAGTTTCCTGAAGGGATAAATATATAACTTTGAAATTCTGTGGTTAATTAGTATTTTTGACCCCTTTTGATTAATATTGGGAATGTTGAATATAAAATGTTAGCCAGATTCCAACCTGAAGGTTTTTTGGACTACTTTCTTCTTCCTTCATCAACCTGACAGTTAAAATTCAGAAGGCTATTTGTCACTTCCTAGTGTCATCACCAGTCCATGATATTAGCCAGCTGTGAGACAGCTGCCACATTCCATCCCAGAAATGACTGCAAATCAGCTATTAGTGAAGGGTCCCAATATAAGAGCCTTTCAGCTACATGCTGAGTCTCTCAGGAACAGAGTCCTAATTTGTTGGGTTTGTGTTATTACCCAGGCTTGGCCTACATGCCCAAACCAGCTTGGGAATGAAACAGAGATTGAATTCATTTTAATTTCTTTTAAGTGACTGACTGAAACCTTTTTATTAGTTTTCCTTTCCCAATATGACTAGTTTTATTTCCTCTTCAAATTATTGTGTCTAAATAGACAGGGCCTTGGAATGAGATCACCGAGTCAACATTCCATTATGAATCTTTTTTGACTGGAAGGAACAGAAGAAGGAGAGGGTAAGGTAGGGAGGAAGGAGGCGGGGAATTAAGTGTGAAAACATCCCAGACAAGAGCAAATACTGGTGCCCAATGTCGGAACACATTTTCATTGCAGCTGCGTGGAACCAAGCACTCTCATTATTTGATTTGGGAATATTTAGTGAGGTCCACTTGACTTTTCCAAAATGTCTTGTCTTGTGTCCATTCCCATGGTCAGTCTGTCCCTGAACTTTTTAAAAGGCCTTTCCATAGACAGGTACTAAAAAAAGCAATTTTTACAGGTTTCCTTAGGGGAAAAGCCATACTGGACTCTTCTTACACTGGTATTAATTTACTGATGATGGATGGAAATTTCTCTTATTCCTGTTTTTCTTTGTTTTTCTATTGAGCCAGTCCTCAACTTAAACTTAATGTTGTTATGTAAAGGGAAGAAAACGTTTACTGGAAGAAGAATCAAGCAGGCTTCAGTTCAAGCCTGTGGTTAAAAGACACTGCTCATCATTTCTATTATGTTCCCATTTTCTTTACATTTCTTACAAATAGGTAAATATGTAGAGACCTCTTCTGATTACAGAGTGATTCCATAGTCCAAATCACTGACAGAATACTGCATAATCATTATGTAATTATATAGGCCTTTGCTTCACTGAATAGGACCAGTACATTTTTGTGGAATATGGAAGAACCCGTCAAGAAGTTGCATTAACCAATAAGCAGAATTAGGGATAGTATTATATCCAATGGGCATAAGCACTGAAGAGTATCACAAGCTTTTTGAATTAATGATACAACCTGGAGTTCAGATTCAAAATGCCAGCTGTTGAAAAAGCATTGAAGACCAAATGTTTTATACATTTGTGTCATGGAAAACAACCATCTGCTACACTTGCTTTTTCTGCAAGCGGACTCTCTCCAAGTTAAACAGGGTGATGCCCGAACAGTGTTCCATGAATTCTACAACCTTGTCTTCTTTGTATCCCATTCGTTGGTCTAAAAAGTAGTGTGATGTTTCTACTTAATTGCTTCTTTCCAAAAACCAGTTCATTGACAAAGAAGCTTAACTTCTTCAAAGGTTTGGTTTCCAAGTTTTTTGAAAAATTCAAAATTTTATCCATTCATTTAACTATTTTTTGTTGTTGTTGTCAAGTATCTGTTGCTCTACTAGACAGTTTGCAATCTACATCTAAATTCTTATCAAAGTTTGAGTTATCCCTCTGTGGAATTAAGGAGATGTACCAGAAACATGTCTCTATTCCTGGGAGGGATTTTTTGTGATGTCGGAGGAAAATTGCAAGGCACCTGGATTACTAGAGCACTTTCTGAAGAATTCCTTAAACGCACCTCTTCACTGACCAAGAACATTGGAGCAGGTTTGACAATTAGCAGTGCAGTTACATGTTTTTTGGTTTTTGTGGGTTTTTTTCCAACTTAAATGCTACATTGGTATAATGAGGGGGGAAGAATGTGGGAACTACACAAACTATCTTTCCTTTACATCATTTTTTGTCATGCATAAATTAGAACAATAGGGAAATCCTCCTCCCTCAAAAGGTTAATTGGTTTTCTTGGTATAAACCTCATTTTACACTGAAATTACTGCTAACATAAATGAAGAGGAGACATATACATCCTTAAGGATGCATGTGATGAACAATTAAAGGAGACAGAGAGTAGGATAATATTTATGGAACTGCTAGCAATACCACATCTTTTTTAGGAATGCATACATATGTAGTGAAAGAATAAACACATATATGGAAATGATAAAATAAATTCAGGTAAACAGTTAACTTTACCAGTGAGAGAAAGGAATAAGATAAGAAACTTAGGAGACATCACTTTAATCTGTGATGTTTTGTTTCTTACGCTGAGTGAAGAATTAATGGGTTCTGTGATATTATTTTTATACTTTTATGTACATCTGAAACATCTCAGCATTAAAAATGAATGTCTCAGGTGAGTAGTTAAGGATTTTGGACTTTGGAATAACACAGACCTCAGTTTAAGTCTTGGTTTTCCTATGTAATAACCATGTTTTCTGAGAAACTTAATCAACCAAAGATCAATTTCTTCATTTTAGAAATGAAAATATAATGGTACCTACCTTCTAGGGTTGTTTTCTGGATTAAACGAATTAATACATTTATAATGTTTAGCATATTGCTTGGCATGCTGCTGCACTCAAGGTATATCATGTATATAGTTATACATAAAGTACAGGTTATCTCTATATTTGTATATAGTATAATTATGCCTTTTAAAAACTTACTAGTCACATGATTGTGGCTAAGTCATTAAACCTTCTGAGAGTCTAATTCCTCATCTTGTAAAATGGAAAAAAATTAGATTACCTGTTCTTTATCACAGGATCTCTAGGAGTATTAAATGCAATAGTATGTAAAAACATTTAAGTATTTGAAGTCACATAATAAGTTTTTACTTAGGTCATCACTAATTCATTCATGTAACAATTTCTTTGTTTGTTTAGAATCTAGTGTTATACTGGACACTTTGCAAAATTTTGTTAATATAGTAATGATTTAAATATATATATATAGTTTTTATCCTCATGGCCTCTTAGAGTTCACAGTCTATTAATGGAGACCAATGATCAACAATAACCAAATATCTTAGTCAATTAGTCAACTTGGACTACTATAACAACATCATAGGATATGTGGCTAAAACAACAGACATTTATTTCTCACAGCTCTGGAAGCTGAGAAGTCCAAGTTCACTGGCAGATTTTTGGTGTCTGTGGAAGGCCTTCTTCCTGGCTTGCAGATGGCTGGTTTCTTCCTGGGTCTTCACATGGTGGGGGGCAGGACAAGCCCTCTCTGGTCTCCTTTTCTTTTTATAAGAGCCCTATTCCTATCATGGGAGCCCCACTCTCATGACCTCATCTAAACTTAATTACCTCATAAAGGCCCTGCCTCCAAATATCATCATCAAGGAGTTAGAACTTCAACATATGAATTTTGGAGAGACATTAACATTTAGTGCCTGAAAGCAAGGAAAATGGAGGGACAGAGGAAAACATGTGCCAAGGTTTTTTTAGTAGGAAGGAGAAAGTAATGAGGATTTAAAGAAGCTTTATGCTACTGAACAGAGGTGGATGTTGTGGCGACATGCTAGAGAAGTAGGAGTGGACAGACAATAAAATACTTGAACTTGCTAAAGATTTGAGTCAAATCACTGCAGGACTTTAAGCATAAGCTTATGTGACCAAATCTATTTTACAAGGTCATTCTAATGGCTGTGTAATGATCAGATTAGAAAGGTAGAAAGTGGGGAAATAGGTAAACCAGTTAAGAAGGGTTTTTGTTAGTCCAGGAAGAGATTCTAGTAATTTGGAATAGAGTGGGAGGTGGGGTGATGTTAAAGGAAATATACATATTGAGGATTGAAGAATGGGTGATGGATTAAATTTAGGTTGGGGGGAGGTGAGATAGGAAGAAAAGTTGTCTCCTTCACTGACTAATAATATTAAAGAGTCCATCCTTTCAACAAAAGATTGAATTTAAAGCCTTCGAATGGTGTTTTAAAATGCAACACTTACTGAAAGAAAAATTAATCCATTCATTCAAAATATATTTAGCAATGGCATAGTACTGGTAATAATATAATGGTAAACAATAGAGACAGATACAATTCCTGCCCTCATAGTGCTTGCAGACTAATAAGGGAGAGCATACTAAACAAATAAATAGATAAAATAATCACAAAATCTGATAAGCCTCAGTCATTTCCCTTTGGCCATCATAACAAATGACTACAAACTTGGTGGCTTAAACAACAGCATTTTATTCTCTCGACTTCTGAAGGTTGGTCAGTGTCACTGGTGTCAGGGGGGCCACATTTCCTTTGGAGGCTCTAGGGGAGAGCCCATACCTTGCCTCTTCCAGCTTCTAATGGCTGCTGGTATGCTTTGGTTTGTGGCTGCATCATTCCAATTTCTGCCTCCATGTTCACAGTGCCGCTTCTCTTCTGGGGCAAGATCTCCCTCACCTTCCCTTTTATAGGGGTACTTGTGATGGCATTTAGGGCTAACCTGGAGAACTCAGGATACTCTCCCCATTTCAAGGTCTTTAACTAAATCACATTTGCAAAGTCACTTTGGCCACATATGGCAACATTCACAGGTTCTAGGGATTAGAACATGGCCATCCTTTGGGGCGTTTTCCGGCCTACCACATGCCCTATGAAGGAAATAAAGAGCATACTGTGATGGAGAACAGTGACGAGGATTTACTTGGTGGTTAGAGGGTAATGATGAGGAAAAGTGAAATGAGGTAAACCAAGGAGACAGACTGAGATCTGAGCCTTGATAGAGCTTTGCAGGTGTCCAGATTTTATTCTTAATGCATTGGGAACTTAAAAAGGGAATTGAATTAGAAAGGCAACATGATTTTATTTACGTGTTTAAAAAGATGATTTTAGTTTCTGTAAAGAAAATTGGTAGGAGATGGATGGCAATGGAAGCAGGGAGGTATGCCAAGAGACTACTTGATCATCAGGGCAGGAGAGCATGATGGTTGGAACAGGGTGATGGCAGTGGACATGTAGCATCATGGACAAAACTGAGATTCATGTTAGAGATAAAATAATCAAACTTAGATTGATTGGATGTGAAGGGTATAGGGAGCAAAGAGGAATAAGGGATGACACTTAGATTTCTAGGTTTAGCAATTAAATGGCTGATGATGCTATTTACTGACATGGGGAAGGGAGACACAGGAGGAAATAAGAGTTCTGCTTTAGGAATATTAATTCTCAGATGACTCTGAGGCTGTTGGGTCAAGAGGTCTGGAGGTCTGGAGCTCAGAGAGTATAGGCCACAAATATACACAAGAAAGGGCTTAGCATAAAGATAATAATTCAATCAATGAAAATGGATAAAATCATTTAGGAGCTGTATGAAGAAAGATGAAGAGAGTTCAAGGCAAAACCCTGAGGAATACCAATATTTAAATGTATGTAACGGAGGAAAACCAAGCAAAAGAAAGTTGGAAGGAATGACCAGTAACAGAGGGGGAGAAATACCCAGAAGAGGATATTGTCACAGAAAACAAGACAGGAGACTGTTTCATTACAAAAAGAAGATAGAAAATGTTCTTTTTATTTGGCAATGTGGAGGTCGCTGCTGACTTTGACAAGAGCAATTTCAGTGGGGGCTGAGCTCATGGGAAAGCAAAAGGGTGAATATAAGTGAGGGAATAGAGCACCCAGACAATTTTCTGGAAGTTTTCTTATAGAGGGAAGCAGAAAATAGAGATATAACCAAACAGATATTGTAATTTTAAAGGGCAATGCTATTAGTGTGTGTTTGTATGTTGTCTGAATAAGGATAATTAAACAGAGAGGAAGAAATCTGGCGATACAGTGAAAAAATACCTGTTAGTCCCATGGTGACCCTACATACTTCAGAAAAGTAATATCATAATTTTCAGCAGCCCCATCAGCTTTTATCTCTGATTTTCATCTTTATTCTAACCCTCTCCTGTGAAGGAGAGAAACCCTTTGACATTAACCAAACTCCATGTCTGTTGGGAGAGGCTATACCAATCCTGGTAGCTTTGTTAGAAGAGCCACTTTCATTTATTACTTTACTTCTTCCACTTGAAATGTCCTGGAGTTTCTTTTATAAATTAGGAGGGATTTTCCTCAAAGCAGTTTTGGTTTCATTCCCATGCATTACTTATATGTCTTGCTAGCAATGATTCAGCCAGATCCTTTTTCTGGATTCTAGTATGAGGTAGGATGGAAAGGTAGCACCAGTAATATGATCTTAAATACTCTTAGAATGGAGTGGTCCACTGCATCCTTCCTCCCCCATTATTCTCTCCTTCTCCTCTATATGCAGCTTCCAACATTATGCCACTTCATGCTTTGTCCTACGAGGTCTGATAATTAAGTTCACGAACTCATCCTAGAAAAAGTGCTACATAGCCCATTGCTGAATAGCATTACCGTCATCTTCGAAGTCCTCCCCTTGGGAAGCTATGCACTGACACCCAGCACCTAGTCCAAACTTCAAAGCAATTTTGGAATTCTTTCTGAAATGGCCATCAGAACTGTCATTGTATTACCCTGGATGTCCTGAGTGTCATCAAAATGTCTTCCTTTCAATATTTCCTTTCTCTTTGTGTAATAAACGAAGTCTTTGGGGGCCAGATCAGGTGAGTAGGAAGGGTGTTCCAATACAGTTATTTGTTTACTGGCTAAAAACTCCCTCACAGACAGTGCTGTGTGAGCTGCTGCATTGTCGTGATGCAAGAGGCATGAATTGTTGGTGAAAAGTTCAGGTCATTTTCATCTAACTTTCTCACGTAACTTTTTAGCACTTCCAAATAGTAAACTTGGTTAACTGTCCAGTTGGTACAAATTCATAATGAATAATCCCTTTGATATCAAAAACATGTTAGCAACATTTTTGCAACAAGTTTGCGGACTTAATTATCAGACCTCATATCCAGACCTGGGTTATTTTCCTCAGATAAGTGTACAGGCAGAGGGTTGGCTGGAGAAGAGGCTTCAGAGCCTTGAAAACTCCAAGCTCCAGTTTCCAGCTTTACCTCTTCACTCTCCTGCCTTATGATAAAGATGTCAGGGTTTGCATATCCACCCTGCCACTATTGCTCTGATACCCCAATCAATGTATTCTTGTCTTCTTTGTAAACATAAACTTTTTTTTTCTTTTTTTTTTTTTTTTGAGGGCAGTGTCACTGACCCTCATATGTGGGACCTGAACCGGGGCCGCTGGCTTCCCAAGCTAGCACTTACCCACTGTGCCACTCGGCCGGCCCTAACATAGACTTTTAAATGTGCCAGAAGTATATGAGGTAGCTGTTATTGTCAGACATTGAGGAAAAACTGGGTGTTGTGGCTATACTCCTTTAAGAAATGGGATTCATGCTTTCAGTCAGGTGCAGTGCTGTTAAGTGAAAATCTGTTGAAGAGAGAAAGTTAGCCAAGGAGAGTGCCCTCATTCTTCTCACTCCTTCCTATGATTTGAATTTGAACAGCCTGTGATGTGTAAGCACCAATCTTTATGCTCCTAAGGTATACCTTGAAAGTTCTTCTATGTCAGGGAACCTGGCAGTCACCTCCCCATGAGAAGGAGAGCATATATTCTAAGGGATCAGAGGAAAGGTCAAGGTAATATTTTAGCAAAATAATTGGAAAAGAAAAAAAAGTCCATGCCATTTTGCCAAAGATTTCACCTGAAAAGACATGAGTTGGTTCTGAAAGTGAACACATGTAGCAGGTCAAAAGTCCATTGTTGCAGCCACAGGGCAAAAATCAGGCTTGATAATGATGTTCATGAAACTGTGACATGGCAGTGCCCCAGAAGAGCCTGATTAAGAGTTGCAGTTAAGAGCCAGCTGTCCCAAGGGGACAGATCCTGACCTGTGTGCACACTGAGGCAGTTTGGAAACACTTCTAATATGAAGTGAGCTTAGCAACTCAGTCATCCCTAGTGATAAAAAAACAACCCCAAGGAGAGTACTAATGCCAACGTTAGCTACCCTCCCCACAACCTGGCCACAAGAATCACCATTTATATTTTGGATATTTGTATTCCAAAGTCTAATTTTAGCTTAGGGAAGCTAATCTGTGATCGTGGGGAAAGTTTCTTTGTAACTTGCTCTTGCAGTGGTGAAATCCCGTATCTCAACAGTAGGCATTGGGAATAGTCTAGAATATTCAGTGTTCTCTCAAGATATGCTCTTATTTGGTTGCTGTCTTAACTGCTGGAGTGGTAGGAGAGGGTGAGTGGTGTTTAGAACCATAATGAGAATGGGACAATGGAGTGTAGAGATGCAACTGACTTTCCCTTGTTGAAGAGTGTTCTGAAATGCATTGCTGGCATTCTGACTCTAAAATTAGGGCTACACACTCCAGTTATAAACAGAGATATAATGTAACCTTCCAGCTACTAGTTGGTGAAGACGAAAGCCCTTAGTCTTTCCACAACAACTTAAAGGAGACTTTGGATCAACCAAGACTACCGATTTCCAAATGTAGCTATGAAACCACCTCCCATGTATTCAGAGCCCATAAGCCAGGTTGTGTATTTCTCAGACTCTCTGATATGTCCTTCCTGAAGCTGCTTTTCATGACTCAGTTGGCAACTCTTTGGGAGGAACACGAGATGAGCAGAGCAAAGGAAGTGACACCGCATAGAGAGGACATCACAACCAGGCCCATTGCCCCTAATCGCTCTACTTCCAGGGTGTATTTGCTTATTGTTGGCTGCTCTTTCATTCCCGGACAGAGCCCTTTAGAGCCTCATCAAATTCTAGTTTCGACTACGGTTTCATGTGGAGAGTGACCTGTCAAAAGCCGATGGAGTAAATGCAAGTGAAATGGAGCAAACCCTAGAAACTGCCAGGAGAGCAGAGGCTGCACTTCATTACATGATCAGATTCTGACAAGGAAAAGCCAGCAGGTCAGGAATCCGAGCTGCCCTGGTAACTTGGCAGCTAGACCTTAGGCCATAAGGCAGGACACCAAAGTGCAGGGCAGACTGGATTTCACGGCAGCTCCAGGCCAATTGAATCATACTGGAATATGAGATGGAAAAGACAAAACCAGGTCAGCGGCTCCATTTACCAGGGGCCAGAAAAAGACTACAGTATTCCTTCATATTTCCTTTCCAGCATTACTCATGGCCAGGCAGCATTTAGAGGGACTGAAAGAGTTTCGGTCATTCTTGGAGGGAATAGTCACAGCCCATCAGGTTAAAAGCATTAGTTAACATTGAGGAGCCTTTTCCTGGGTCCGTTGTACCTCTTGACTTCTATGCTCTTAAATTATGACCAATGGCTTACCCTTACTCCTTAGTATCTGTGCCTTTCAAATGTTTACTCTTTCTTCTTGATTTTTAGGCATTTTCATGTCCTGCACCAAGCTATTAATGAGTGAACACATGTTTCCTGCTGTGTAGAAGTTTTTGTGTTGGATATTGGGCATAGGCTCTTCTCATAAAAGCCTTTTCAACATACTCTGGTTGGTAGAGGTTGTTGTCACTCCTAACTTTTGTAACATAAGGTGGTTGAGAATAAGTACTGAATAAAAGGATAGGGTGCTAATAACTATAGAAGCTCAGATTACTGAACTGATTAGAGTGAATCAATATCAATTCACTGAAGTGCAATATGGATTTCTTTCAACCACTAAATTGACCATTTTTCAAGTTTACATATACAGAATGACTGTAATTCTTCCCTTATGATATCATGGAAACTGGAAGGAGAAAATTATCTGTTAAATGATTATTTGGCTACCACAATTCCTAATAACTAACTAATTTCTTATAGATGCGAGTTATGGGATATGGGCTGGGGGACTGACCGAACCTAAGAAGTCTTGGGAGCTTTGTCTTCTAACTTTTATCAAAACATAAATTATGCTTTGCCTTGTAGCTATTATCAAAATCATCTTATTCATTGGGTTTTAAGTTCTTTATTTCCTGTAGTAATATCTTGCTCATTGTAATGTACCACAGCGCATCTAGTATATTGCTTGCCTTGTAGAGACCAATCCACAAATATTTGTAAAAAGGTCTCTGAGCCTCTGGGCACACTCTTTTCCTTCCTGAAAGCATCTCCAGCACGACTGCCTACTTACTCATGAGACTTTTGCTAGGATAACTCATACTGAGCTTTCAGTTTCAGGTTAGACATCAGCTCCTCTAAAAACCATACTTGATTGATTCTCTCCTGATGTTTTGGTTGGATGTTCCTCTACTGGGCTCCCAACAGCATCCTTTCATCTTGACAAGACACTTATATCACTGTATTATCCATCTTCTCCCCACTGCATCATAAACTTGAGGGCAGGAGGAAGGTCTTGAGTTCATATGCCCAACACAATGCCTGGCCCAGAGTAGAAACTCAATGAATACTTACTGTTTTCATGAACAAATGTATGAAAGAGCGAATGAATAATATGGGTGTCAGGGAGTCACAGATACATCTGTTCTAACTGTGCTTTGAGCTCCATTCCCATCCCGTAAATCAGCCCCCTTCTTTTGGCAATGGGGTTCTTCCCATCTATATCCACCTGGGAGGTCTCATTTGAGTGATTTACAAGGAAGAACTGTGATCATCAGGGTGTTTATTGGACCATCCTCTCCCACTGTTCTGGCTGTTATTTCACAGAAATGAAAGGCCGGGCAGGTTACAACTTACCACAGTCTTCCCACTGTGACTCTCTTTCATTTCAAGCCAGTTGACAAATGCATATTGACTTTTCTCAGTGCATGTCCACTGCTGTACTTGGCTTAACAAAATCTTTATAACCACCCTCTGATTGGGTTTCTACTGTTTCCCCAACTTACGTGTGAGGGAACTAAGTTATATAACGTGCAGGAGGTCAGGCCAGGCTACTGACAAAGATCATTTTTGAACTAGAAGCCTCTGGGTTTACAGGCTGTGGCAGGCTGCTGCTCTCCCAGCTGCCTTGGAGGTCTCAGTTCATTATCTCTTGTCACTAAGGAATGAATTGAATAAAATGTCTCGTAAGTTTGGATTTCTATTGCTTTCTTGGAAAATAAATACCAGCTCTCTATAACTCCTCGTTTATTAGGCAAGCTAGCTTGCTGAGTGACTTAGAAAAATTTTGGAACCAGCTGCTGCATTAACAGTGGTCACAAACAAAATTATTCACAATGTCAACCTTCATTTCCTCTCCCCTTCTCTTTACCATCACTCCCGTGCCAATCTCCCAAAAGGCTTGACTATTTCTCAGGGTTTTTGTGGATATTAGAATGCTCTTTTTTTCTGGAATATTGTGAATTTGATTTTCCCTCCTGCTAGGCTTTACATTTCATCAGAATGGGCACCTTGCCTCTCAGAGATCCTCAACCATCTTCCTTCAAAGATTTCTGAAATTCCCCTAACCAGGGATAAAGCCTTCCTTTAGCAATTAGTAATCAGTTTTGAACCAGAAATACCCAGGGACAAGAAGTCAATTGATTTGATTGGATATACATCAAATTCATCTCTGAAGCTAGGCCTTCATAGTGGGCAGGGGCTCCAGAAGGAGGTACTGGTTTTTCTGTATCGCAGGAAAGAAAGGAATAAAACCAGAGAAGGTGTCATCTTCAAGGTTTGCCTGCAAATAGCTTTTGTGGATGATAAAAGAGCCATATACTAAACCTGACAAGCTCAAGGGAGGCCAGCATGGTGGGCCTTGCAAACTCAGAAACTAAAAGTAACCATGTAGAATGGTCTGAACATAAAAATTCCTAACTGAAAGCAAGTCATGGTGGTTAGTCAGTTCTTAGGCCTGTAGCTTCCTTGCCAAAGGTCAATCTTTACTTAACTGAGCTGGTCTATTGTCCTTTTGCATCTAAGATAATGTACCTTTGAAATGTCAGTGTAATCTTTTCCAGACCCCTTGGGGCACAACCTCCAGTATCAGAGTAGGAGGCCACAGACCCCTCTGGTCTCCCCACATACCATGTCTATTAGCTGTAAATGTTAATTACTAACTATCCTGTACCCACCAATGTAAAAGATGTACGTGTCTTACCATGTTGCTTTTTATCCAATCCCAGAGATATCCCCTCCCCGCTTTGCTTTCTCCTGCCCCCTTAATCTACCACCAATGGATTTTGTGTAACCTCCTTACATCTCCTCTTTTGATTCTAATATAATAAATAAACTGCAAAACTGCCCTTCTTTACAGCATTTTCTCAGTCCATTGAGATTTTGCTTCCCGTCAGTTTGTCATCAGTTTGGCTCAAAAAAAACTCATAAAAATTCTCTCCAGGTTTGGATGCTTCTGACATGGACACTTTCTTAAAATAGTGTTCATCCCTGTACCTCCTTTGTCTTTCAAACATTGTTATAAAGATGGACGTTATGGGAGTCATTATACTCCTTTTGCAAGGACTCATGGGCACAGTGGGGGCAGCAGCACAAGTGGCCAGTCAGCAGTGCACACCCAACACCAGGCAAAGTCTTCCCACTTTGGGAAAATACAGTGATAGAGGAAGCAAAAGACAGAAACCACTCATGGTCCTTATTTATTTTTGACACCTAACAAGTATTAATTAAATTTATTGGGGTAACATTGGTTAATAACATTATGTAAGTTTAAGGTATACAGCTTTGTAATACAGCATCTGTGTATGCCATCGTGTGTGCACCACACAAAGTCTGGTCTCCTCCAGTCACCATGGACTTGACTTCCTTTATCCTCCTCATCCTCTCCTCACCCTGCTTCCCCTCTGGTAACCACCATTCTGTTGTCTGTATCTATGGGTTATAAGAAGTGTTATAGCTGTAGGAAGTACTCTTTAGCTGGCTGGATAGTGTTTCACCAGGGAAATGCTTTTCTAGTCATCTCCGTCTTCCAGAACCTAGACCTGTGCCTGGTTTTTATTATGTGCTTAGTAAATATTTGCTGATTTATTTTCATATTTATTTTCTTTGAAATCCTTTGTATTTAATCGGCCCTCTAAAGTTTTCACATCGGATTTGTGAAGTATAAGGGTGTTCCTTGAAATTTTTGTGACTTATTTTGCCTTTTTATTTAGAACAGGTATCTTATTTGTGAAAAGCTCTTCTTTCCTCAAGAAAATCAGTTAAATAATAGATATGAAAGGACTTGAATGCCTCCAGACATAAATGCCATATTTTAAGCTATTATCACTATTGTCATTCTTATTATTTTATAAAGAATGATAACAAAGTATTTTGCTTCACTAAATTTAGTATGACTGCATATTTTGGTTCACCCAAGATGATCCTGTTTATGAAGGTCTGACAATTAAGTTCATGAACTTTCCACTGTGCACTTACACAGTGGAAAGTTCACAAACTTAATTTTCCAACCCATATACCTATTGTCCTGAAGTAATTAAAATTTTTTTTTAAAATTAAAATTTGTTGGTGTGACAATTGTTAGTAAAGTTACACAGGCTTTGGGTGTACAATACAGAATTGTGCACCTGAAGTAATTATTAATAGTATCCCCCATTCACTCCTGGAAGTGTCCTAGTTTGGACAATTGTTGAGAGTTTAGCTAAGCTATTCCATGGTATTGCTGCTTTGGCATCTCTTTTGTTTGATGCTAGCCCCCTCATGCAGTGCATGGCCTAGATAACAGCCCACTGAGTCACAAGCAAATGTAAGTTCCTGATACAACTTCTACAACAGTCCTTGTGAAAAACAATCTCCCTGGCTGTATGTATACATCACTGTCTGTATGTATACTTTATAAACCCCTTAGATAAGACCCCTGTGAAGCTGACCAAAATCCTGCTCTTTTGGTTTGAATTGACCAATCCAGTTCTAGCTTGGGAAGCCCAAAGCTCTCTACCCATGGATCCTAATAAAGGCATGTGCCTGAGGTGCATTCTCTGCATGCACTCTGCCTTGACCTCCCTGTGTGACCCCTCAAGGCATGCCACATACTTCCTCCAGGACCTGTCAGTAATAAAAACTTCTCTTATTTCAATTTTTTGTGTGATCTTTTGTTGAACTGGGACTCAGCACTCTGCTTAACAAATGTTAACTTAACCAAGTCATGACAATAAATTATAGAGTAACTATAAATCTCATGGAGTCAAGAGACCTGTGAAGTAGTTTCAGCCTGCTCGGCTTAGACTCAAACTAATTATTTACCAACTCTCCGATCTCAGAATGGTGAGTCCCACCATCTTAGTGAAAGTAGCCTCCCCTTCCTTTACTCAAGCACTTGTTATCATATTATCCTATTTTGTCTTCCTTCTCTTAGATCACTTGCTATTATATCATCATTTTATCTTATTTCAGCACTAATCAGTACATGAAATCTTATTTGTTTATATGTTTACCATGTTTTCCCTCACTTCTTGACCTCTGTCACACATAAATGTAAGTCCTTAAGCAAGTACTTCATCTAATTCACATTTGTAATCTTAGCACCTAGTGTATCCTAGATGTACAACAAAATTTGTTGGTTGGTTAACTAAAGTCAAAGTCTGTTTTGTTGTTTGTGGATGAAAAAGGGGTGCTGTGGAAAGTGACCTCACAGGGTGATCTGATCATGAATTCCTACCTGGGCAGGTCATGGTGGGGAGTCATGCCTCAGGCTTATAACTTCTTTAGTAAAAGGCTTACCTTTGCCTTAAGCAAGCCCTGTCCATTCTTGCTGTGCATCTGGGCTAACATACCTTTGATATATGCATAACCACCCTCAAGAAAGCAAATAATTTTGTTAGCCATTCTGAAATCAAATACCCGCTTTGCTTTCTCCCATCCTCATGTAATCTTCCTTATGTTCCCTCTTTAGTCTCACATGTATAAACAAAACTATTACTCTCTGGAGCATTTGAAATCTTGCTCCCTGGCATATATCATCAGTTTTGGCTCAAACTCAAAAATATTCGGTTGAGGTTTGGACGTTTCTTATGTTGACACTTTTATTGGTGAAAGTATCATTAATACTTCTAAATCAAAGCCATTTAGAAGTATTTCCTCTTAGATAAGTACGTTTGTAGCATTGACCAATGAGATGGTTAATTTTTATGTGTCAACTTGACTGGGCTAAAGGATACCCAGATAGCTGGTAAGCCATTATTTCTGGGTGTGTCTGTGACTACTTCTGGGTGTGTCTAAGTGTGTTTGTGTCTGGGTGTGTTTCTGAAAGCGATTAACCTTTGAATTGGCATACTGAGTAAGAAGATCACCATCACCTATGTGGGTGGGCTTTTTCCAATCCTTTGGTTGAGAACCTAAATAGGACAGAAAAGGCAGAGAAAGGGCAAATTTGTTCTCTTTGCTTGTCCTGGGATATCCATCATCTCCTGCCCTCAAACATCAGTGCTCCTGGTTCCCAGACCTTCAGACTAGGACCAGAACTTTACCCCATTGGCTCCTTTTGTTCTTGAGTATTTGGGTTTAGACAGCATCTACACCACTAGCTTTCCTGGGCATCCTACTTGTAGATGGCAGATCAAGGGACTTCTCAGACCCCATCACCACATTGGGCCAATGCTTCATAATCTCTTCCTATACATCTTTATATATCCTATTGGTTATGTTTCTCTGGAGAACCCTGACTAATACAGCCAACATTGGGCTAATGAGAAAAAAACAGACGATATTTACTTTGCTAAGGTATAGTATAGCTGAGCCCCTGTGGTTATTATGATATTTTAAATTACAGATTAAATTTTATTTTCCCTTATAAAGGCACACATACTCTATTTGTTGGTTTGCTCTAAAATATTATAGGAACCACTGGTTGTATGTGACTCAATTGTCATGTGGAGAAATTGGGTGAAAGCTAAGGAAATAGTTTGAGCTTTAAAATACCACATATTTATAAATGATATTCTCCAAAATTACTAAGTCTAGACCTCACCAGATTTTAACTTAAAAAGGAAGTTACATTTTTACTCACACCCCAATTACAATGATACCAAGCTCAAATAGGAAACTAGTACCCTTCATGATATCCTCTAGTTATTTCTCAGAGTGCCCAAGAAAGATTCCCTTGTATTTGCCAAGCAGCCTTTTAGCTGCAGCAACATTTTGGTGGCTGCCATGCTTTTTCTTTTCTGATCTACTAATTACCACTTACCTATAGTCTCTCAGAAGCAGCTTGAGGAAGGCTCTTATCTTTGTGAGAAACTCAACATCTAAGCCTGTAGTAGGTTTGATGTATTAATGCCTCCTACTCACAATTGAATCACATTTTCCAGTATTTATGTTTTTGCTTTATCACCTTCCTTATTGACTCTGGGCTTGACCATGTGACTTGCTTTGGCAAGAAGGATATCAGAAAAGATGATTCAGGTGCAAGATTTAATAAGTGCTTGTACCAATGTTGGATGTTCAATGTCTTGTTCTACCGACATTCTTTTTTGAAACCCAGTTGACACAAAATGAATTTTACAACCTTTAGCCATGCTGTAAGGAAGTCTGAGCTAGCCACAAACAGAGGCCACTTAAAGGTGAACTGAGGAACCTGGGGAATAGCTGGAACAGTTTCCAAACACATGGCCCCTGTTCAACTATCCCTCATGATTTAAGCCTTCCCACTGTTGGTTCCAAACAGTAGGAAGCAGGGATGAGCTTTCCCCATTGTACCTGCCAGAATTCCTAACTCACAGAATCATGAACAAATAAAATAATTGCTTTCTCAAACCACTGAATTTTGGGAGGTCGGGTGTTAGGCAGCAGTAGATAACTGAAATAAAACCATTGTCTTCAGAGTTCCACAGTGGTGTTGGGCGATTAACCAGACCCAACCTTATGAGTATATTCTATCTTCTTGCCATAGTAATTGGTTCATAGTTAGAGGTATGATTCAATTCATTCCATTGAGAAGACTTTTCTCTCAAATCTTTGAAGAAAAAATGCAGTCTTCCTAATTACCATGGAACTAGGAAGATTTATCCCTTGAGTTAATGCAGGAAACCACAATTCTGGAGAAGACCTGGCAAAGGGTAATGCCAACATGAAGGAGGGCAGAATTAAGAAATGGAGGGGGAGGGACCTCATCCTGATCACATTGTTTGACTCCCTAGATCCAACTATGCCTGAAGAATTTGTACTTACAAAGGCCAATGATATCTTCTTTTGACTTCCAATTTGAAGTCCAAAGAAGCATCTCTGTGAAGTTCAAGCAGCAACACTGTAGACTGGCTTCTGTGACCCCAGACTGGGGAATTACAGATGGAGATAACTGAATAAGAGGGCCACATGGAATTTTGATTTATTTTGTCTTCTAATATGCCAATAAACACTCATATTTTATCACAGGAGGTTCTTAATTGGCCCCTGCACCTCTGGCATCCTCTAATCAATTCCTCGTGCTACAGAGAGAGCATTTCAACATGCAAATCTTATGTCACTAGTTCTTCACTGACTCCTCAAAGCTTGTAAGACAAGTCCAAACACCTTAGCTGTTTACAAGGCCCTTTTGTTCTAATTTCTGTTTATCTCACCAGCTGCTTGCAGTTCCAGGTTCTCTTTCATCTGTCATCTGCCCCACCTTGCTTTCCTATACCCAGACACTTTCTCTTTGATTCTAAGTCTCAATGCCTCTGGTTCCCTCATCCCTTCACAACTATGTTACATGGTCTATGCTCTCATATCACAACACTTAAACAATGGAAGATGCAACTATAACATAGTATGTTGTCCCACTAACTACACTATGCACTCTAATTAGGCAGGGATCACAAATGCCTCATTTACCACTGTATTTACAGAACCTAGGTCATGCTTAGTCTACATTGCTGAATAAATGACCAAATGACTATGTATCTATTTGGAGCCAAGTTTTGAAACATTCGAGACCAACTTGTGCTGTTAGCTCTTCATGCTAATGTTTCTCTTTTTGATGGCCAGGATAGGAAATGTTAGTGCAGGAGCTCATATTTGCTTTTTGTGGATTTCTGTAGAGGTGAGAACTTATTTTTTCTTCCCCGGGATATGAGAAGTTGTTTGAAATTAACATCCAGGCTCACCTTCCATATCTTTCAGACTAGTCTCCACAGAAGAGAAGTAATGAATATGAATGGTAAAACCTCCACTTCCTGTGAGACACATTTCTCTAGGGAGGGCACTACTCATGAATAGAAGTGTCTCTCTGTCTTGGTCTCTTGGATTGGAATGTGCTCAGGTTCAGAGGTGCTCCTGTCCTCTAGTTCTTGTTTCTTCTGATTCCCAGGCATTAAGCCCACTTGGGTGGAAGTGGGGATGGCCAATCTCTGTTGTTTTGCATATGATTGGATAGTTAAGTCAAATGGCACCAACTATCTTCAATATAGGGTATAGCAGATTATAAAGTGGCCCCCAAAATAAATGTCCAAGTCATAACTTCCAGAATATTGAACGTGATCTTATTTTGGAAAAGAGCTCTTTGTAGATGTTCTTAAGGATCTTGAGATGGAATTATTCTAGATTTAGGGTTGGCCTTAAACCCAGTGACAGGGTTTTTTTTTTTTTTTTTTAATAGGAGAAAGACAGAGGGAAGTTTGTGATGAGACACAGAAGAGAAAGCCATGTAAAGATAGAGGCAGAGATTGGAATTTTGCTTCCAGAAACCAAGGAACACCTGGAGCCACCAGAACTAAAAGAGGCAGGGGGCGGATTCTCATGTAGAACCTTCTGAGGAAATGTGATCCTCTCAACATCTCGATTTTGAACTTCTGGTCTTCATTTTGAACTTCTGAACTTCATTAATCAGACGTGTGAGAGAATAACTTTATGTTGTTTTAGGTCCCCAAGTTTGTAGTAATTTTTCACAGTAATCCTAAAAAACAAATACACAGGTGAAGATGGAAAATACATCTCTATCCTGTTTCAATCTAGCAGTTACAAATGAGCCCTGTCCTGGCCCTTTATGAAGCTGATACTCAGATCTTTATTTGGCAAGCTATTTCTAGGTACATCTCCCACTAGCCAGAATCCTGAAGCCAGAAGGGTGAGTGCTCAATACCCACTCTGACTTTCTACAGAGAAATTCTGGGCAAGGACATGAGAATTCTGGCTCGTTCATGGACCTCAGCCATAGCTGGTACATTTAACCAGCATGGAAATGTTAGCCCTGGAAGAGATGGTGGCTCCGCTTATCTAGGTTCTGTCTTCCCGTTAATATCTGCCAGTAACTCAGGTCCTATCTTTTCTATGAACAAATCGCAGATCATTTTGACCCCAATAATATTGACTCCCTTGAAAAATTCAATGGCATTAATCAGCTGCCTATCTCACTTGGTACTTACAACCTATCATATATGATTCTTTTAATGACTATGGCCTGGTTCCCAAGCTATACTGAATTCACTGAAGGAAAATAATAACTAATTAATTTTATATCTTGAGTTCCTAGCTCAATGCAAAACTAACATTAAGCGTGTGTATAAAGTAATATGCTAGGAATTGTGCATTTTGTCTGTGCTAACAACGCATAGTCCAATGCCTAATACTCGGTAAATGATAAAAGGAAAGTAACTTTGATTCTTAAGCTTTGAAATTTACTGTAATAGCATTTTTTTCCTGCACAATGAGATCGCCCTTCTTGCTAATGGACTCTGCCAACGTTGACCACAACAGTCAGCATTTAATTAAAGAAGGAGCAATTGGAACATTTCCCTGGGATTGATATAAGGACATTGGGGAAAAGAAAGTTTTATTTTCCTGTGCTAAGTTTCAGCTGATGGGTGCATTGTACACTGCCATATGGAGAAGGTTTCTCTGTAGCAGGAAATAGTTCAACCAACATAACAAAAAGGAGCAGCGTCAAGCAGAGGTTAGATGGATAGAAAGGAAGAAAGACCTAGCAGCATTAGGAGTCCAGGTTCCAGTTCCAAGAGGGCCTAGTTCCTGGAGCTCTTTGCCCAAGGCCTTTTTCCAAGGCATCTTTCCTTGAAGTATCTTAATTTACTTCCTGGTTATATACATCAATATGTTTCCTTAGGGATGAAATTAATTTAGTTTTACATACGTAGGTTTCTGTCACTTGCAACTAAAAGAGCCTTCATACGACTTGAGAGCCTCAAAAATGAAAGTATTTTCATGGTCTCCTGAAGCTGTTTTAAGGATCCATGAGAATAACCTATTTCTGTATGTGACACACACACATTGATATAATTCAGTTGCAAAAGACATTTGGAATTTGATATGGGTTCTGTCTCAATTCTGATGCATAACAGCTTAAGATTTAATCTAAACAAACCAACATTGAATTAAAAAATAGAAAATTCAGACAAGCATCAAAAATCTACAATATGAGAACTGTTTTTCTGATTTTTTTAAAAAGTGGATTATACAAAAGTTCAATGACATTGTAAAAAGAAAACAAAACATTATTTATTGTATGACCATTACCTAAGTGTTTCATAGCATCATTTTAAGATGACGACATAGCATGAAGATGTAAAGTACAGCATAGGGAATACAGTAAAAAATATTGTAATAACTATGTATGGTGTTAGATGGGTATTAGACTTATTGGGGTGATCACTTCATAAGTTATATAAATGTCGAATCACTGTGTTGTACACCTGAAACTAATATAATGGTGTTTGTCAACTGTAATTGAAAATTAAAAAAAAAAGAAAAAAACAATAAATATATAAATAAATCGCACACTGAAAGACTGAAAAGGATGATATGACATAAAATGTTGGAAATAATAAAAAATAGTAAAAGTTGGTTGATTAATATTGATTCAAATATCTCCCAAAATTCAGGTTCGGTGCTTATTGAATCCACTGATTATTATTTGCAGTAACTTAGATATAACCAAAAATTTTATCAGCATTTTTTTCTTCTGTTTAGGCACCTTTATTTCTCACCTGAGTGCTAAAAGTATGGAGTGGACTGAATGATAGAACAAGCCCACTAGGGATATGCTGTTCAAACAGACATATATAATTTTTGTCTGTCCAGAATTCCTTCATTTGGGATAATGGCTCTATAGTACTATGTAGAGATTTACAGAGAACAACTAGTGATTAATCGTAAGCATGCTAGGCTACTCTACTAAATGGTACTGATGATACAATTGCCAGCTATAGAAAGGTTTGCTCACTACATATTGTTATAGTTATATGTGTGTGTATGCATGTGTGTGTATTTCAAATTGACATTAAGTGTTTGAGTTGCTATGTTTCAACAGATCCACCTAAGTACCTCTCATGTTGCAACACGCACTGTTTCAGGAGGTAGGGCTACCACGGTGAATATGAAAATCAAGGCCCCTGCCCACACACAGTTCATACTTTAGTGACAGAGACAGGCAATAAATGGAAACAAAACAGACTCAAGAGTGACCGGGTTTGGAGTGTGCCTCTTTAAATAAAATAGAAAAGATCTCTCTGAGGAGGCCACATTAGGGCTGAGAATCAAATAATAGGAATGAGCCAATCAGGACCAGGGTGTTGGGAGAAGGGGAAGCAAGTGTCTAAAGCAGAGAGAAGAGCCAGGGCCATGGCCCTGAGCAGGAACGTACATGGCATACAAGGAGTTTGGATTGTTCTAGGTACAAGGGGTGCCATGGGGATTTTAAGCAAGTGAATATCATCATCTGATTTTTATATATATATATATATATATATATATATATATATATATATTTTTTTTTTTTTTTTTTTTTTTTAAAGGAGATTTCTTTTTTTTTTCAGGGCAGTGTCACTGCCCCTCATAAGTGGGACCCGAACCGGGGCCGCTGGCCTCCAAAGCCAGCGCCCAACCACCTTGCCACTCGACCGGCCCAGATTTATATTTTTTAAATGATTACTGAATGGAGAAAGCTTCTCTGAGCCCAAGGATCTGATTCATTCTTTCAACATAAGCAGTTTTTCCTGTTTAATTTTTGCCATTACAAATCTGGAATAAGTGAACTGTCCTTTGCAGTATTATTTTGAACTATGGACTTTATTGGTAAAAAAAACAAAAAAAGTCCTCAGCAAATAAAATAAAACCTAGGACCCATCATCATTTCCCTTTATAGACAAACAACCAGTATGGTGAATTGTGTCTGAAAACAATCAGCATAAAATGTTCCCCTGTGTTCCCTCCAAGATTCTATGAGCCCAGACAGGCTGGACACACACTGATGAGGCTGGAATGGAGTTCTGGGAGCAGAGTAGCCAGCTGTGATTTGAGTGGTGCGGGAAGTGCCAGCTTGCTCTTGGCCTCTTCAGCCTGGAGAGCCAAAGCACTCAGGGGCCAAGCAATTGTGTTCCACGCATGGTTTGCTCCTAATTGTGCAATAGGAGAGGACTGGAGCACCTGGTGCCTGTTTGCAACACGTGCTAGAGAACACAAGATAATAAACATTCCTCATAACATGAGTGTTGGCACATTTGGGATGGGCACCAGCTCGTCAACCTCTGTGGACTCCACCAGCCAGATGTTCTCTTTTTAAGCTCTCCTCTCAGGATTCCAACAGGACTGATCCTGCACAAAAAGCCGTCTAGACCAGAGGAACGCACCGTATCCTCCAGCCTCATACAAGAGTCCTGGGGACTTTACTTGTTCTCAATTTCCCCTGGATTTTACTTCCTTTGTAGAGAGAGGCAAATATGGTGATGTAATACTGCTGCATTAAAATAGGTGAAAAGTGATTGGTGTTTGGTTTCTGCAGAGCCCTCCAATAGCACCCCTCTTCCCACTTGGGTTTTGAATAATTAGAATTGAAACAAAGGAGTGGCATGTGGAGGAAAGCACATGACTTCATGAAATTAATCCATGAGTACAATAGAGCCTAAAATGAGGGCTCAGCTTCCCAGAATATGGCATCTGTGAGTATTTTGCAACACTGAACATAGGAGAGATGGAAGAGCAGCAGTGGGCATGTGCTGCCGGGGAATGAGGCGGCTGGGATAGCAGCATACTCCTGAGAAGAACTAGGGTACTGGGTTACCCTGGCCAGGTTTATTTTTCAAATAAGTCCAGACTACTGGGGCAAGCAAAGCAAACAGAGGCTGAGTGTTACACTAATTTGGATCCCTCCACAGAAAGGAATAATCAGGAGTTAGGACAAAAATTTCCTCCTTAACGTTTGGTGTGAGCTGTTTGACTACCTTGAACTTTCAAATAGCTAAATTAATGCGAAGGACATTGTAGATTATAAGAGATAAACAACAAGGTGGGGGGGTCGGGAAAAAAGCAGATATGTTCATGCAAAGAAAAACTACACAGCACACAGAATATGGACTTGCGGGGCAATTAAATAGAAGGATCAGGAAATTATGGAAGTTTTTGTAGAGCAGCACCTGACAGTAAGTAACCTACCTCTCTTGGGCAACATATTGTACATATGGATGTAATATCCAGTTATTGCATTCTAGTAATTGACTAGAGTCTGAATGCATTAAGAGGAGTAAAATTAGGAAAACTAGTTTTGTTTGTTGCTTTAACTTTCGACTTTTGACTTTTGGCATAGGTTTATTTTGGGAAGATATTGTTCCATCTTGGCTAGTCTTAGATGATTATAGTCATCAAACAGATAGGGAGCTTCACTGAAATTCTAATTCCTAAGTGGTTCTTTTGATGTAGAAAGACTGGTTGTGTCCATCTGAATCTGTGGGGACTTAACCATTTTTGCATTTCACACTTCTTCTTGGACCTACGGGAAAGGTTTTGAACGTTCTCCTTTTATTTTTTTGGCTAGTTTCAGGTTTTTCTTTTTAGAATGAACAGCTGGGATTATTTTGACTGCTTACTTGCTTGTAGTTGATATTGATGAGGCTTTTAGATGCTGATTTTAGATGCTGAAAATCCCTTGATTTCCCCCTGGAATTATTTCTCTTAAATGGAAACAATTTGGGTTGGATTTTAATTCCTGGTACCTGCCTATTATTGTCACTAAGGATCCTTCTTCTAGCCATGCCTGGCACATGATCTAAGCTTAGCTAAACAGAATATGCTAGAATGTTCACTCTGCCCCATCCAAGTTTCTATGAGCCAAGATAGGCGGGATACACACTGACTCCTTAGTGACAGAGGAAGATGGTAATATTTGGAGAACAGGCTCATTTCTACACAGGAATAGGGGCAGCAGTGAGAGTTGGAAGGGAAGGCACTAAAGTATGTGGCAACAGAAGGGGCATTTAGATCAGCTTTCCTTGTCTGTGCAATAGTTGTTTGGAACCTTTATTCCGGTTTTAAACATCTAGAGTTCTCTTATTTTCTGTTGTTTCCAAGCCTGACCTCCCAGCATCCAGTTGATTTGCTGAGTCCCTGCTGCCAATACCCCAAAAACCCTTGAAATAAACCTATTCCTCCTTGAAACAGCCAGAATGAGTGTCAAGTTTCGCTTACAGATAAGAACTCCTGCTGACCCTCCTTGATCACCTTCAGGAGGAAGTTCAAAAGTAAAATCTATCTGACAAAAAAAGGAATTTTTTACCCATGAGCCTATCAATTCATTTAGTATTTATTGAGTACCTGCTATCTTCTAGGCCCAGTGGCATGAAAATGAAAAATAAAATATAAGATAGTCTATCCTTTCTTGGAGCTTAAAGTAGAGTTGGGAGAAAGTCATTAAAAATTCTGTGAATAAATGTAAAACTACAACTATATGAAATAATATGAAGAAACAAAATGCTACTATAAGGAATTATATTGGAAGGAATTAATTTAGTAAGGGGGATCACAGAAGAGCTCTCCCTCGGCAATGAAGGCACAGTAAGTATTAACTAGATAACAGAAGGAAAAAGAAAAGGGCAGATTCCTCTTGGAGGAAAGAGCTCTAGAAAGACTCTATGCCCTTTGAACTATAGCATTTTAAAAAACCCTACATAGGAAAATATAAACTTTAAACCTGGGTACAGAAAACATATAAAGCCATTATTAACTTAATGTGATTATTAACTTTATATGATTACCTTAATTAGTTAATCAGATTGTCTCTATTTTTCAAGAGTGGTGCTCTAGGCAGATACATTTGGAAGCTTGATTGGAGAAAGTGAGAGCAGTGAGGATGCAACCTCTATGGGCAATCAAGGGTGGAGTGCCACTGTTACTGGATTAAGGTTTTCTTCTGGCATCACAGCCAGATGAACCTGTGACTCTCTAGAAGAAAGAAAGACATTGAGAAGAGCAAAATGGTTGCTGGAAGAAGAATGGGAGTGTGCTGAAAATACTTTTGCATAATTTTGCCCTGGATTGGTCTAACTGGAAAAAAAAAATCACAAGGAAATCTCAGAGCAAAAAGCATTTGCAAAACTGTTCCTTTTCAGTAATATTAAACAACATAAATATCCAGTACAGCAAAATAATTTGCGCAGCTTTTGGACTGTGTGAAGTCATGGCCAAATGATAAAGATCAAGAACAAGAGACCAGCCAGAATTCAGGCATGGACCAAACTTCAGCTAGCAATAGTTAGGACAATTATAATAATTTATCACATTTATATAATATCATTTAGTTCATAAAACACTGTAACTACACTGTTTTATTTAACCCTCAAATACTCCTCTGTTGGTGAAATAAAAAAACAGAACATGTTTTTTCCCCCTCTTTACTACATGGAGGAGAAAATTGAGGCTCAATGAGGTTAAACATCTTGTCCATGCTCCCAGAATTAGTAACTGAGAGTATAAGACAGGAACTCAGGTTGTCTGACTCATAGTCCAGGGCTTACTCCAAAATTCAGTCCACAGGTCCAACTCAGCTTACCTTTCCCCAGGGTGCTTCATGCTTGAGAATTCAGTTAAAGAGATTTTATCAGACTAGCTTGTATACATGAACCATTGTGGTCTAACCCCCCACTAGCAAGGAATTTGAGATGTTTAGCCTAAGCATAGAAAAACTCATTCCACTTAGCAATGAAAGAGAAAAAAGGAAAGTTACAAATGTTTTAAGTTCAAAAGAAAGGTGGTTTCCTGGCTCTCTTTGCATCACTCTTCAGAAGCCAGTGCTAAATTTTTCAAGTTAGTCAATTACAAGATGTGATAAAAGGAGAGAATAAGATTGTGAGTTTTCTCAATATCCACGTTTTTAATAATCACCAGGTTGTGGGGTATTTGGAAGATGCCAAAGTAAAATTTAAACTTTTATTTCATATAAAGAGCATGTTGACAAATACCTTTTTTCTATACTGAACCAACGATGTACATTAAAATAAGTTTTTAGAATTGTTGTCCTCCAGTGGACACATTCTGAATGACATGGAAAGCTACTAAACACAAAAAACTTAAAACAGTGGTAGAAGGGAGATCAAGAGCATTATGGGTTTATTCAAGGAAGTACTTGCATCCATTTTCCAGTGGGTCGAGGAAACTGATGTCTTCATACTGCCCTTAGTTTTCATTGTTAAAGTACGCTGACTTCAATAGAATTGCTTCTATAAGGTGGGAATGAAGCCAAACTTTCAGAAGAGATTCACAAACTTTGATGACTTTGAATTCAGCTTTAAGTTTCTGATGCTGCCATTGATGGAACAGTCCTCTAGATATACCTCAGTCGTTGAACAAGATGCAATATCTTTGTAGATAAGTGTTAAGAGGAAATGGTTGAAGGGAAAGCAAACCATACTTTAATAAGCCACAATGTCTTGGAGTTTTATCGGACCAAGTATGAAGCACAGGATTCTCGAAATTTCTGACTGAGATCAAGATGTTTCTCCATTTGAAACCACCCCCCAGAATTCTTGAGAATAATTCAACTTATCAAATGCTAATATACATGCTGATTAATAAAAGTTTATTCATAGTTACAAGTATGCTATAGCTATATTATTTGTCTAGATAAAAATTGATAAATCTGTTTTGGACTCTTGAATTATGATAAAAAATATAATTCATAAAACATTAAGGGACTCCACAGATATGCATTTCTAATCATGTGATTCACAACAGTCCCCTCTAGTGAGGATACCTATGCCCTATCTCTCATTGTTGACAGCTTCTAAAATAAACGGGGAGATGTCATTTTAGCTATGCTCTTTATCTTTTGTAAGAATAAGAAATAAATAAGAGCCATGATGCTATATTTTTTGACTGTTCATTAATTCAGCAAATGTTTATTAGTCACCTACCTTTTCTATGCCAACTACTGCTTAAGGTGCCGAGGATACAGCAAAATAGGTAAAACAGCTGGCCTCCTGGAGCTTACAGTAAACACCATGCATAAGTAAAATTTCTAGAGTGTTAGTTAGATAATGATGTGTTCCAAGGAAAGAAAATAAAACTGTGAAAGTGTTTTGCAATTTTTAAAATAGGTTCTTGTAAGGCTTTAGGTCGTTGCATGGAATTTGACTTTGTCTCAGTGAGATTAGATCTTTGGTAAAATATTTATAACAATATGCAGATAGGTTTTTGTAATTTTGGAACTTGACCCTGATACAAAACATTTGAAACTCTAGTTTCCTGAATATATTTTATTGGGGACATTTAGCTTTATATGAAAAAATTCTATTGGAATTTGGTTTTGCTTTACAAAGTTCAGTTTTTAAATTTTTTAAGTGCTCCTGGAAAAAAAAAATCCACATGAAAGATTACTAAGGTAAATTGCTTTATAAAGGAATTGCCTTTTAACTTATTGGTTTTGTAAGTTTGGATTCTCCACATCATTTTTTCATAAAGCTAGATGTATGTAAAATTTTTATTCAGGTCTTAAAATATGTTCAAAGACACCTTTAAAGATAATTTCAATATACATGTTGACAAATTTTCTCATTAGATTAATTTACATTTATCAAAATGTTCTATACAGGATTCAGTGATGAAAATGACATAATCTTAAAATCCCATGCTCTTTTTAATGTCCTTATTAGGGCCTGGAAATAGGTGCTGGACACCATGATCTCAAAGGCTCTTCCAATTCTCCAATTTCTAGAGTTTATGTTAGAAATTCACAGATGTTAAATCTCAAGAATAAAAAGCAATAGAGTTGGAAGCAGACCATCTTTGTAGCTGAGGACCTAAGAACTAGAGGAGTTCAATGACTTGCTCAAGTTAATTACTAACTTCATCAAGATGAGCACCCAGATGCCTCAGCATGTATTTCATTGTATTTCTAATGAGATCCCTGCTTGGCCTCAATTGAGTTCCTCACTGCAGACTTTGCATGGATGAATAGCTAAGGAGCTGCTGTGCTGTGACCAGGCTCTTCCTTGAGAAATGGTTCTCTCTTCTTTCCCTAGTCCTCCTATTCTTACTTTGGTGTCCATTATCATCCTGGTCCTTCCTCCTTAGGATCCTCCACAATTCTAATCCATTCTGTATAATTTTGGTTTCCATCCTAAAGGCCCCGGGAGGCCTTTCCTACATTTTTCTCAGTTCTGTGCATGTTACTTTTGACAAAGTCCTCTGCCTTTTCCATGTACATAAGTAAGGGGACAGCTGCCTCATTTATACTTCTCTGAAAATTTCATCTCAGTGATTTTTACAAGGCCCTAGACGCCCGTGTGTTCTGCAGTCCAGCTGTCCCTTTTTTGAATGATACAAAAGTTGGGCTTCATGAGTTGAGTCTAAGGGGGGTGATAGAAGATCGAGAAGTCAGACTTAATAGCGACCCTATTTTTTTTCCTGTCTTCAGAGTCCTGGCTTTATGCAGCAGACAGAAGGTGTATCTGGTCCAATTCCAGCTGTTGAAACCAGCAGATTTACTAGACATGTGCCATCATTTTAATGCTATTAAAATTGGCAGGAATGACATTGCAATTACAAGCGTTTTGAATATTAGATCTTGCCCTTTATATATTGCTACTTCCTAACAACATGTGGAATAAAATCCTAGATGACCAGAGAGATTCTTGGAACCAGCAAGTTCTATTAATTTAAAAAGTGGTAAGTACCACCTGAAATAACTATAAAGTGTTCCAATTCCACATTTTCTTAGAAAACAGCATCTTTTGAAAGTAACTTCCCTTTTTGCCCCTCCTCTCTCTTTATTCTGTTTGCGGGGGGGCGGGGGGAATGAAAGCTAAGTATTTTTAAATGATTGAAAGTTTTCAAAATGAGTTTAGGGCCTGAACTTCAACTGAAAATAGACCAGACCTCCTAGTCACCTGACCAGGTAGACCCTTTGGTGACAAGAAAACCATTGGCTACATATCCTAAGTTGGGGTCAATGGGCTTTTGGGACCCAGTGTTATTTTTTGAATAACTTTTGAAGAGATGGACCATGAATTCAGGCCAACTATTAGATGACCCTGGTGTCTATAGCAACACTTTTCCAGTGCAGAAGACCCTATTCAGACCCTACTTAAAATCATGGAACATTGCAGTTATAATAAAAAGGAGCTCATCTCATTGGGGGGCTAAGTACAAGGTCAGTGTACCTTTCTAAGGCATTTGTCATAGAGGCACTCTCTTTAGCCAGCAATGACCCATCTCATTTCAGTATGGATTCTTCCACAGCTAGAAATTGAGTGGCGCTAATAAATTGAACTTTGTACTATCTCTTCTCTCTGTCCCCTCCTTTCCATTCTGTTGCCTCTGATTTAAATCAAACCTTCATTTCCTTTAGCCAGACAATTAAAATAGCTTTTTAACTGTCTCCCTTATTACCTCTCCAGTTTCTAATCCATTTTACTAATTAATCTCAAATTGATTTTTCAAAACCCAAATCTATTCTTTTTCTCCCCTGCTCGATAATTTTCAATGATGCCTAATTGCCTAAGCTTTAATAAAAATTTATTTGGCAGGTATTTGGGAGAGGGAATGAAGCATTGCGGAAATTCCACGAGCATTGGCTGGGTTCAAATCCCAGCTCAGCCTATTTCTAGCTGGGTGATTTTGGAAAAGTTATTGCATATCCCTAAAACCCAGTTTCTGCATCTATGAGATGAAGCTGATGATAACCACTTCCTAGGACTGTTGGGAAGATTACATGAGATGCTAGTTACGAGATAATAGTACTTGAAAATCAGTGGCTGTTTATATCCTGGACCTCCTACAATATGACTCTAAACTTATTCCCCATTACTTCTCTATCAGGATCCTATATTCCAACAGAACCTTGTCTATGTTGTATGTGTCTTAAATCCCATATTTGCTTGCAGCCTTCTTTTTTTTTAATTAATTAATTAATTATTTTAATTAGTTTCAGGTGTACAACACAGTGCAATAGTTATACATTTTACCCCTCAAAGTGACAACCCCCCTCCTCCAATTCGCCACCCCACTCCTCCTCCCCCATATCATATATATCTATTACTCTTCCTCTGACTCCCTTCCACAGCATAATCCATATCCCGTGACTATCTAGATATATTTAATTACAGTTGGTATACAACCTCTGCTTCAGGTGTACAGTGCAGTGATCAATCCTCTACTCCATCCATGAAATGGTCTCCCCAACAAGACATGTGACCATCTGATGCCCCACAAAATATTTACACCATTATTAATTATATTCCCTGAACTATCTTTCATATCCCTGTGGCAATATTGTAGTTGCCTATTTTTGCTGTCTAATTCCTTCCCCTTCTCCTTCATCCCCACCCCCCTCCCAACTAGCAACCCTGTTTTTCCTCCATATCTATGAGACAGTTTCTGTTTACATTGCTCATTCATTCAGTTTTTCAGATTCCACTTATAAGTGAGATCATATGGTATTTGTCTTTCGCTGACTGACTGACTTATTTCACTTAACATAATAGTCTCTAGGTCCATCCATATCATTGTAAATGGTATGATTTCATTCTTCTTTATAGCGGAGTAATACTCCATTGTATAAATGTACCACAGTTTCTTAATCCAGTCATCTACCGATGGGCATTTCAGTTGTTTCCAAGTCTTGGCTATTGTAAATAGCGCTGCAATGAACATAGGGGTGCATATATTTTTTTGAATCAGTGTCCTGGGTTTTTCGGGATAAATACCTAGGAGTGGAATTGCTGGGTCAAAAGGTAGTTCCATTTCCAGTTTTTTGAGATACCTCCATACTGATTTCCATAGTGGCTGCACCAATCTGCAGTCCCACCAACAGTGCAGCAGGGTCCCCTTTTCCCCACAGCCCCGTCAGCACTTGTTGTTTGTTGATTTATTGATGACAGCCATTCGCTTGCAGCCTTCTTAAGAGCATGAATGATATCTTTGTAATTTCAGAGTGCTTTGTGCATATTAGGTACTCAACAGATAACTGTTGAATTGGAGATTCTCGAATTGATTTCACCACCAAAAAGGTCCATTTCTCTTTGGTTACATTTTAAACTGCTTTTCTGAGTCTAATTGAACTCACCAGGTTTGGGCAGGGTGAGTCTATTTTCCCTGCATCAGGTCCTTCATGATTAAACAAGTTTTCAAGGTTCTAAAAGTTTATGGAGTTTCTATTCCCTCCTGGGTACTTTGCCCCAGACTTTTACAGCTTGAAGTGAATATGGAGATTGGGCTCCCTTTGATGTTATTTGCAGTGTTCCTTTAATAGTCAGCAAGATAGAGAGTAGTGGGAGAGTTTCCTTTAAATCAGTTTGATAGCCGAACAAAGGGAACAGTCTACCACTTCCACAAGTGGCAGGTGAGCACTGATGGGGAGAAACATGGAGCATGTGCTGGGAGGGAAGTACCTGGCAGAGATGATTGTGAAGTTTTATTTGATCAAGTGTTTTTTGCTTCTCAGTGCAGTGGAGGAAGAGGGAACTTGAATTCTGACCATAATGTCCCTGGCTTTAGGTATCCAGTGACTGAGCCAGAAGAAGGGAAGTTGGAATAGATTTATTCAGGGAGCCTCTGTAGATAACAATCTGCTTTCTTTCATTTTGCTTGTCAAACAATGATCTTTAGAGAAATAAAAATATCTATAGCCCCTTATGTAGCACATTCCCAATGTCTGTAACTATATGAGTATTTACTTGGCTCATTTGTTCCTTCTTATAACCCCATACGTTAGATGTTTAAAAACTGTCTCAGAGAGGGAAAGTAACTTGACCATGGTCACACAGCTAGCAAAGAGCTAAATGATAGGGATGCAAACAGAATTCAAACTCACATCTGTGTGAAGCCAAAGCCCATGCTTGTACTACTACACTACCCTGTGTTCAGCCTCTCTAGGTGAGTCCCTGCCTGACCCAGAATAGTTTTATGAGGAATAGTCACAAAATTCACCCACCCAACATGAGTGGACATACCCATTTGATTCAGACATTTGATGCAGGGTTCTGAAGCGGTTTCCAACCGGAAGTTGCCAAAATGGAAATATTTGTTGCAAGGTCAAGCTGCTTCCTTTAGGTGGATAAAATAGAAGGGTGACCCTTGCTATCCCCAGATAATCTCTTTGGAAGTGACAGAGAGTAGAACACATATTTAAGACTTTGGGAAGAGCTAGATCTAAAGGATCGAATGGCTGAGCATAAAAGCCTTCGGGTAACAGATGGCAGACCTGAGCCCTTACCGGTATTTTGGACTTCAGTATTTTTAATCCCCCCCAGGGATGTGGGGACTATCCTGGGCCAATTTATGCATATATACTTTATAAATTAAAAGATTCTGTTTGGGTTTCTGGTCGTGCATTTTCAGATCCATAAAAATCAGGCATTTTTGATCTCTGGATCCTCTGTTGTTGGTGTAGAGATCAAGAGTGTGATCTCAAGAGAGTGTGAGATCAAGAGAACGCATGTGAGATTCATTTCCATGTTCAATGAAATCCAAGGTTATTTTAGTTGCTTGCTTAAGTCTCTCCTTCTTCTCCAGGAATATAAAATGTCCTTTGAAACCACTGTAGGGGTGTGTCCCATTTCTCAGCTCTTCCAATTGCCTATGGGAGCCTGATTTATGTCCTCACACCCAGGAGTCTTGCACTCTCAGCCAGAGGACACTTCCCTGACACTATTGTCAAGTGGAATAGACAAAAAAATATATATCAGGGAAAAGGTGTTCCTCACCTCTAGCCTGTGGTGAATATGATCCCTGTTTTACAAGTAAAAATATTGTGGCACAAAGGTTAACATTTAGCTAAAAAGGGTTGGACTCCTGATTCCAATTCATATACCAGAGGTTCCTTATAAAAACATACTGAGTAGATTTGAAATGGAAAACATTTTCAGGGGCTCCTTACTTCCTGTATCAACTCTAAATATGCCTATTTGGGTTTCTGGTCCTGCATTTTCAGACCCATTTTCTCTTATTTCCCATTTACTGCTTGGTTTCCTGCCATGTTGCTTCCTTCCTAATGATTCTAGTCTTTTTGTTTTCTGATGACTATCCCATACCTAGTCCCACATCCTTGCTTTTTATTAGATTTCCCCCTCACCCTGCCCTCCCCACCAAGCTTGGAATTCTCTTCTAACCCCTTTTTCTAGTTAAAACTTATTCAGCTTAAATTCCATTTCAAGTTTCATCCATGAAAATTTTGCTCATAATTCCAGACTTTGCTGATTTCATTCTGCTTAAAATTTCCTTAGCACTTTTTAATACCAATGGAATGGTATTATTTTTATATCTTATTCTTGCCTCCTCATCTAGTTTGCAATACTCTGGACTTACACTAAGATGCACACTTTTAAAAAATATTCTTACCTTTTCCATAAAAAGAGCTAAGGATATTCTAAATGCTTAGCAAATAGCTAATTGAACTTTATAATTATTTGAATATTCCTGGCAGAAGAATTTGCTAACATCATTCATTAAACTCATCATCTCAATTTGGTGTGTTGTTTGTTTGATGGCAAAAGGGTTTCATCTCTATGGCCACCCCAATGGATTGGTCATGGCCTCCTAGAAGGCTATGTTGAAATATTTTCAAAGAGTTATAGCTTGCACATTTCTCATCAATCAGAATTATTTCCGACTGTCAGGGGTGTGGTATGGGAATGTGAGGGCAAGCCAATCCTGAATTTGCTGACCCTAGTTTGGTAATACCAAGAAAAAATAATCTGCTTATGAGGCAAGGGGGTTGGATTTCACTCTAAGTACACTTTAATATACATTGTTGACGTGCCTGATATGTAGTACAAAAATTAAAGCAACTCAAGTGGTTGATGATCAATTATTAATTGAGATGATACCAGAAAAAAAGCATTCTATTTTCCATTTGCTTATTTAGTTTTAGATTATATGTGTGTCACAGAATCTGCTTCTTATACGATGTCTGTAAGGAATTACATTTTATGGCTCAGTAACAACTCTAAAATATTTATTTCTGTAACCAACACTTCGTTTCTAGAGATTTACTCTGTATCATTGCACAGAATATACTCAACACCTATATACTATAGAAACAAAAATTGCAGATGTGCAATTATCTTTTATGTTACTCTAAATTTGAGGACTATAAAAAAAAAAGGAAGAAATGCAGTTGTCATAGAAAACAAAACATCAGCAGCAAAATAATAAAGACAATTCCCATCCCAACTGTGTGTGGAGGCAAATGCTACCCAAATTATGTGTCACTAAGATTTATTCCTTGAGAGGTCATTTGCCCACAATTTAGAGCAGAACCTGGACTATTGTGTGATCGTGGGAATATTTCACTTGAAGAGATTATAGATAGGTTAATAAATGGAAAACTATTTTATTATAAAAATCTGGTGTTTTACTTATCAGCCAATTTTTTTCTTTTTTAACATTTCTTTCTTTCATCTTTGCCTTTGCTGTTTGAGTTTAAAACTCAATGAAAACAAAAAAACAACCAAAAAAAAAAAAAACACTAAATAAGAACATTCAGGAGATTGGCTTAGGAATGTTTAATAAGAATTTTTTCTTTTTATCTGGCCTCCTACTTTTCACTCTGAGGTCATAAAAAATTATCCAGCCAGGACAGAAGGAATTAATCATCGTAACATTTTGTTGGGTGTTGGGTAACTCTTTGTTCATGGAGGGTAGAAAGTCTTTGTTTACACCTTCCTTGTAGCTTTCTCCTCATGATATAAGAAGAAAATTAGTACACTCTTGCTTGAAGTCTGTGTTGGAAATCTGGTTTAACACATGGGATATGTTTCTAAGATAATTGCAACCCAAGGAGACTGCAGAAGGTTGCAAGATGAAGCAAGTGCAATCTGGCCTGGAATAACCATATAGAAGAATGTTTCTATTTAGAGTTCAGATACGGGAACAACTTACCTGCCTTGTTTTTGCCTACATCCCAAGAATCTAGAACAGTAAGTATCCCCATTCTAAATGAGGAAATAAATACATACACCCATTACGAAAAACTCAATCAATGTAGATCTTTCTGAGCACCAAAATCATGATGTATTGGTTAGTTAGACTCACCTAAATTCAAAAGTTTTTATAAACCTTAAATATTAGGACTTTGGAAATAAGATATTTTACACAGATGAGTTAAAGATATCACATACTGGATTTAGAAATATTGCATTTGTTGTAAACTTGTATGTAATTGATTGTAATTAGAATAATAAGAGGCTCCAGTCAAAATGTTGGAGTAGGTAAATACTCTGCTCGCCTTCTCTTCTGACCACATCAAAATTACAAGTAAACTACAGAACAACCATCACTGAGAACCATCTGAAGTCTAGCTGAACAGAAGCCCTATAACTAAGAATATATTAAAGAAGCTACATCGAGACTGGTAGGAGGGGTGGAGACATAGAACAGGCTGGTCCCACAACCACATGTGGTAGTTAAAAATTGGGAAGGATATCTTGGCTGTGGAAGTACCCCTGAGAGGCAACGCATCACAACCCCACACCAGGATCCCCAGCACAGGGTTCCAGTGCCTGCAAGTGAAGTCCCCCCAACTTCTGGCTGTGAAAACCAGTAGAGATTGTGGCTGAATGAAACAGAAGGCTACTGGAGTCCCAGGTATTCCTTTTAAAGAGCCCAGGCATAGACTTACTTGCCAATGGATGCAATCACTCTGAGCTCCAACACTGGGACAGTAGATTGAAAGGTGCCAGAAACATACAAGGAGGAACTGAATTATCTAACTGCAGGGCGAGAGCTAGAGGGGCAGCATTCTCCCACACAGAAGTGCTAGCAGAAACCATGTTTCCTTTGTTGAGTCCTCCCCCAACTCAGCCTGTACGTGAAGGTGGGCATTATATTTGAGTCTCCATCAACCTGGCTAACACTGTTCACCTGGCCCCAGTGATTCCCTGAGACCCTGCCCCACCCAACTTATGGACTCACCCAAGCTACTTCCAGTGGCTTATCCATAGAAACTACCTGTCATGGCTCATGCTGAACACTTTCCTAAAATCTCTCAAAGGTTCACGAACTCCAAACAAGCAGCATCTGACCTTGGTTCATCCTATTCTTTTGCTAAGTGGCCCCAAGTCTGGCACTAGTGGCAGCCAGCTGTGGTTCAAAGCTTAGCCTCTCCCAGGCACCTCTAAGCCCAGCTCAAGTGGCAACCATCTGTAGATCACTTTGTAGCTCATACCAAGTAGTAGGGCATAGGAAGCAGCTGAACTTGCCTGCAGCAGAGTCCCTTCCAAGACACCCCAGAACCAATACACCAATGGCCAGCCTCAGACCACACCAGAACACCACCAAACCACCTCAACAAATGACACACCTTAGGGGCAGACTTGGCAGGCACCAAGTCCCCCCTAAAGTGAATCCTGCTCTGTGGTGTCAACCTCTGCACAATAATTCCTCTGCACAATAATTCCTCCACTGTAGTCATGGCCAGTCCTCATAACCAATCAGCCTGATGGTCAATCTCTCCCACTGATGTGTCAACAGCAATCAAGGCTCAAGTACAACAGGAGGCCACACAAAATGCTCACTAGGGATATATCTGCAGCACCCAGCTACACCACTGGCCCCACAGGACATCTACTACAATAGGTCCATTCTACCAAGACCAGGAGATGTGGCAGCTCTAACTAATACATAGAAACAAACACAGGAAGGCAGCCAATATAAGAAAAAGAAACATGTCTCAAATGAAAAAAAAACAACAAAAAAAACAGAACAAAACTCCAGAAAAGAACTAAAAAAATAGAGACAAGCAATTTACCATTTGCAGAATTCAAAACATAGGTTATAGGAATGCTCAATGGTTTCAGTGAGAACTTCAACAGGGGATAGGAAACATAAAAATTGAGATAGAAAAAATATATATATTTATATATATATTTATATATATTATATATAGAGAGATAGAAAAAAATATATATATAGTCATAAATGAAGAATGCTGAAATAACTGAAATGAAGAATATATTAGAGGGAATCAACAGTACAGTAAATGAAGCAGAGGATTGAGTCAGTGATTTGGAAAAGAAGGTAGCAGAAATCACCCAATCAAAAAGCAAAAAGTGAAAAGAATCCAAAAGAGGATAGTTTAAGGGTCCTCTGGGACAATATCAACCTTAACAACATTCACACAAAGGGGTACCAGAAGGAGAAGAATGAGAGCAAGGAATTGAAAAGATACTAGAAGAAATAATGATAGAAAATTTCCCTAACCTAGAGAAGGAAATAGATATACAAGCCAGAATGCACAGAGTCCCAAACAAGAAGAACCCAGAGGGCCACACCAAGACACATCATAATTAAAATGCCAAAGGTTAAAAGTAGCAAGAGAAAAACAATTACTTACCTAAAAGTGAGCTCCCATAAGACTGTCAGCTGAATCTCAACAGAAACTTCGTAGGCCAGAAAGGATTGGCATGTAATATTCAAAGCAATGAAAAACAAGGACCTATAACCAAGATTACTCTATGCAGCAAAGCTATTATTTAGAATCAAAGGACAGATAAAAAGCTTCCCAGACAAGAAAAAGCTAAAGGGGTTCATCATCACCAAACAGTATTATAAGAAATGTTAAAGGGACGTCTTTAAGAAGAAGAAGGAGGAGGAGGAAGAAGAGAAGGAGGAAGACAAAGATCAAGGATGTGAATAATAAAATGGAAATAACTCCATATCTATCAACAATTACTTTAAATGTAAATGGATTAAATGCTTCAAGCAAAAGATCTAGAATGGGGCCAGCCGAGTGTTGCATCGGTTAAGAGCTGGTTTGGGATGCCAGTGGCCCCGGTTCAGATCCCACATATGAGGGCCAGTGACACTGCCCTCTACAGCTAACAGCTCCACCTGGAGCTGGGCTGTGCGAGCCCCAGCGATGGTGTAGGCTGCAGTCCCTGCTGTAGTGGGCTGCCATAGGCTACAGTGAGTGACTGGCAGCCAGCATGAGCAGCTGGCAGCCAGTGTGAGCTGCGAATAGCTGTGGTAAACGACCATCCAGAGGCCGGCAACCAATCTGCCTCATCTGGGAAGAACGCAATGATGATACCAACATGGGCCAGTGAAGCAACATCCTCCACAACCAGACTGAAGAACAAGAAGACACCAACTTGTCTGTTCCCTTCCCTGACTCTCCAACGCTGTTCCCCTCCCCAAATTCCTCAATAATATCTTTAAAAACAAAACTAAACAAAACAAACAAAGGAAAAACGTGTTGAGAAGCTCTATTATAAGGACTGTGACATTACTGGTGGTGTTGCCTTACTAACCACCAGGATACAAAGTTCTCATGTAGTATTGTGTGTCTCCATGCCCCCCAACCCCATCCCCTGGTGCTCATCACAACCAGTCTCATCTCATCCTTGGCCTTCAGCAATCCCTCCTGCTCCTGTCTGTTCTCTCCTTTCAGCAATCTGGAAATTGATCTATATTGCTTTCTTGTTTTGCAACGAAAGGGAGAACTTCCCTGCAGATGGCTCCAGGAAGACCTTAGGTACCACAGGCTCCTACCGTTGGGATACTCCTAGTACTGTTTACTAGAGATTTTCCCATATCACAGAGCTGGGATGGATCACAGTCCATCTCCAGAGCCTCCATGGAACCAATGCAATAAATACTGGCAGAATTAAAGCCAAAACCACTGGCAAATTTCTCATTTATTTTAAAACTGCAGGTATCCCAGGAGAAGAAGAAAAAAAACTCCTCAGCACTTTCAAATCCCATCATTCTTTTCCTATGCCACCAATCACAGCTAGACAGGCCTCCTGACGGTGACAATCCATTACCAGCAGTGCTAAGTCACTTAAGATTTCTCTCTAGATGTTAATACAGAGGCTAGTCTCCAACAGAGTGTCAGGGAATAGTGCTCTCAGATTACATTTTAAGCTTTGCAATTAAAAAAATAAAATAAAACTGTCGAAACACAGAAATAAAATGCAGAGCATGTGACTCCCAATGAGATGAGCAAGTCCTTATATCTCTCCTTTTGCTCTGAGAGACTTTGGATGAACCCCACCCAACCTAAATGGCTCTTCACTGATGTAGTCTGTGTGTATTTTCTAAAATCAGTTGGAAGTATGCTAATTTCCCGTATTTTTTTTGTAAGTGCCCCGAAGTCAATTCTATTGTGTGGATTTTGTGTGTAGAAGAAAATTCTTCAAGAGCATGGGCTTTCAATGTTCTTCTCTTTCATTTCTCACTGCATTTTGTCTATTGCATACTGAGTAGATGGTCAGAAACTGCTTGTTAACCAGCTTCCTTACAGGCCCCTGCTGTTCATGGGGTAGGTACCTAGTAAATATTATTGACTGCCTGCCTGACTTTTGAGGCTAATTATTCTTTTACATCTCATGTTAAAGCTCTGCCACATCCTGTGAAACTACAAACTTGACACAAGGTGGTATCTTCAGACATTCCACCACAAAACAAAGAAACAATGAAAACAGGGAAGTCTTGTAAAACTGAATCTATCCTATCATTTCTATTTAAAGGTGAGAGCCACAGATTATTTGATGTGCAATAATAATAATAATAATGGTAATAATAATAATGATACTGTTGCAGTATCAGGAATGCAGTAGGATTTCAAAAAATATTGGGTATTTTGCTGGATTTAAAATTTCACTGTGTCGTTTCTCATGTTTACATTATGTGACGTGTTTGTAAATAGCCTGTGAAGCATCTCTTTTCTGTTGTTCCCTTGTTGGGAGTCAGGACTGAGAACAGACAATTCAAATGTGAGAAGCTTAACCTCAATCAAACTTTTGTTGTTTCAATTCCCATCCACCACACCCTCCCCTTTGGCAACCATCAGCTTGTTCTCTGTATCTATGTCTCTGTTTCTCTTTTGCTTTGTCTATTTATTTTCTTTTTTAAGATTCCACATGTATGTGGGATCATGCCATGTTTGTCTTTCTCTGTGTAACTTATTTCACTTAGCATAACACCCTATCAGTCCATCCATGTTTTCATAAATGGCAAGATTTCATTCTATTTTACAGCTGAATAATATTCCATTGTAATATATCTGTATTACATCTTCTTTATCCATTCATGTATTGATGGACTTTTAGGTTGCTTCCATATCTTGGCTATTATGGTTATTCTGCAACGAACATAGCTGTTCATATATCTTTTCAAATTAGTGTGTTTGTTTTCTTTCATTAAATACCCAGAAATGAAATCGCTGGATCATATGACAGGTCTATTTTTAACTTTTTAAGGAACCTCCATATTTTTTTCCACAGTGGCTGCACCAACCTGCAATCCCACCAACAGTGCACTAGAGTTCCCTTTTCTCCATATCCTCACCAGCACTTGTTATTTGTTGATTTATTGACAATAGACACTGATAGGTGTGAGGTGATATCTCATTGTGGTTTTAATTTGTATTTCCTTGATGACTAGTGATGTTGAACTTTTTTTCCCCCACATATCTGTTGGCCACCTGTATGTCCTATTGGGAGAAATGTCTATTCAGGTTCTCTGCCCTTTTTTAATTGGATTGTTTGTTCTTTGGGTGTTAAGGCTCTATGAGTTCTTTACATATTATGGATATTAACCTTTTATTGGATGTGTCATTTGCAAATATCTTCTTCCTAAAGGTGTTTTGTATATAATGGTAATTGAGCTAGATTAGTGATATTATAAGAAATATTTTCCTTTATTTTCTATTTCTCTACTACTTTTATAATAAAAATGATTATACAACTTATACGGTATCACCTAAAAGTTTTGTTTTTTCATGAATTTGATAGATCAACCATGTCATTATTGTGTTATATAGTCTATGTCTATTTAGTAGGGACCCCATAATTTTCAATCTTCTTCACTCACACAATTAAAAACCTATATAAAAGTATGTGCTTAAAACACTTAATAACTTTGTGTTTTAAAATGGCACTATTTTTGATGTGTGTGCTGTGTTATAGTCGTCAGATTCTTTTCTAGAACTCTCTCTCCCATCCTCAGAGCCTGTGGAATCTCTGAGGTTTTGGGACACTCCGCTGACTTGGCCAGGAGAAAGTTCTTGCCTATTCAGTTTTTGCCACTGCCTTTGGCCTCCTTCCTCTTCCCCTCCTGGCTTTCTGTATAATAAGTGTGTGTGGGTTTCTGTTGCACGGAACGTCCCAGCACAAGAGACTCGGGCAAACAAAGGCAGGATTTCATTCACCTGGCACACTGACCCCTTGGATCCTGGCTGCGAACTGGGCACCGGAGCCCCAGAGCTGAGAGCAGTGCCTTACATAAGCCCCAGCACTAGCAGCTGCTGGCTGCCCCATCTGCGACAACGTAGCTGTTCTCTTAGTAGCACATGGATTTTTCCTTGATGGCCAACAAGTTTCTTCATAATTTAAAAAAGAAAATCCACTGTCTTTTGCAGGTACCATCCTCAATGTTCCAATACTGGTATCTTGGCTCAGATGGGAGAGGAAAATTCACACGTTAATCGATTATTCTAATTCACTCCTGGCAAAACTCCTTTCATAGCCTTCTTACATTTTTTTTCCTCTTTCTCTATTCCACAGCTGTAACATGGTTAAAATAGCAACAGGACAGACTTCCCATGAATGCCCGAGACTCCATATCCTGCTCTGTGTCAGTGTTCACAGAGTACATAGGTGACCCCGAGACTCCAGAATAAGAGTTGTATGAGCCCAAGTGGGATTCATTACTGAGCCTCAACCCTTGAATGTCAGAAAAAGAAAAAGGAGTTTCAAACATTTCTTGCTCTAAGTACTAGTCATTCAGATCATGTGACCAAATCCTCCCATGGGATCAAGCCTCTTCCAGCCTCAGCCTCCTGAGTGTTTGTCTGTGTGTGGTGTGTCTCCTAAGGGCATCTGGGAGGATGATGCCCATCTCCTATCTTGGGAACAGCTTTATGTTCCCAGGTAAAAGCAAAGTGGGAGCAAAAGGACTCCTCTTGTCATTTGCAAAGGGAGCAGGACCATATCAGCCCATTCTCCCCAGTTGCTTTTCACATGCTAAAGTCTGGTGCTCTTTTCTTCTTGGAAACTGAAGACCATTTAAAAAAACAAACAAGCAAAAAACTTATTTAGGGTTATGAGGTTTTTGTTTTTATTCTTGTTTTTACCAGGAAGAGTGATAACCTTTTAGAGAGCCGGTACTTAAAAGCTATAAAAACAAACAAACAAAAAAAGTAGTATGGATGTTTTGTTTTTTAACTCATAGCAGAAGTGTTTACATTCATCATCTATCTGCTTGCATTTTACTTTGACTGTTTGTAGACTGCTGCAGTTGGTATGTGTAATTTTGTCACCCTGAATCCCACTTTCCAATAGATAACTTGATCATTTGGTTTTCTTTCCTTCTGTAGACTAAACTTTTCAGTCTGACTACCACTGGCGCCTACTCCATTAGACAGGGCCATTGATTTAGAATTGTTCTAATAGACAGTTGAGTGAACTCGACCTTTAGCTTTAGTTTGGTTTGAACTTCCACATTTTATGTTCCTGACTGGGGACTGGACAGTGAAGTCAAGGGTGGATGATATGGTGGCTTATTTCCTAAGAAGTTTGCTCTTCTTTAGGAATTAAGGTAGGAAAAAAAATAAACAAATGAACAAAAATAAACAGCAAGAAAAAAACCCCACAAAAAACAGCAACTTCAAAATTGGAAATCTAGAGAGATCAGGTGAGTCTGCTAGGCAGGGAGAAGGTGGCCAGGAACCTGTTGCAGGTGTCCATTCACAGTTCACATGCGTATTCGTGAATTGGTAGGAAAAGTAGCTGTGCCATGTATGAAAAAAACCTTCATTGTTTGTTTCCCTTATTTTCGCAAACATAAAGTTAATTTCCAAGGAAAACTGGGGTGTGTGTATGTGGGAGGAGGATCCTAAAACCCTAAATAAGAAGCATCTTCTTGTATTTGGAGCATACGAAGTCAGAAATTAAGTTTATGAACTCATCCTAGAAAAAGTGCTACATACCTCATTGCTGAATATCACTATGGTCACCTTCCAAATACTCCTCTTGGGAAGCTATGCACTGATGCCAGCACGAAGTTCACCCTTCAAAGCAATTCTGGAACTCTTTTTCTGGAATGACCATCAGAGTTGTCATTCTATTACTCTTGATGTTCTGAATGTCATCAAAATGTCTTCCTTGCAATATTTCCGTTATCTTCGGGTAAAGAAAGAAGTCATTGGGGGCCAGATCAGGTGAGGAGGGAGAGTGTTCCAATACAGTTAGTTATTTACTGGCTAAAAACTCCCTCACAGACAGTGCTGTGTGAGCTGGTGCACTGTTATGATGCAAGAGTCGTGAATTGTTGGAGAAAAGTTCAGGTCATTTTCATCTGGTTCATGCAGCCTTTTCAGCACTTCCAAATAGCAAACTTGGTTTACTGTTTGTCCAGTTGGTACAAGTTCATAATGGATAATCCTTCTGATATCAAAACAGGCTAGCAACATTGTTGCAACAAGTTCACAGACTTAGTTGTCATGCTTCGTATACAGACTATGAATAGTAAAATCCAGCCTTCCCTTTCTGGATAAGAAATAAGGTAGACCCTTTCAGGCCACTGGGATGAGATACAGTCTAAACATAAGAAGACTAAAGGGAAATGCTATAATTGGGCCAAGGATCATGAGCTCAAAAATGGATTTTTGTAGTCACCAAATACTTTCTTGGGACTCTACTATTACCCACCTGGATAGTGATGAGCCACTGTTTGCACAGTTCCAGTGCTGGTCATATTTTTTACTGTCTTCATCGCATTTAGGCCATATTTTGGCCTTTGGAGTGCCTGGCTGTTTTTTCCATGTTCTTGCTTTCTGTGTCCCTTAACAGCAGTGGGTGTAGCTAATTAAAAAAAAAATACCTGTTTGGGAAGTGTTACGGGCAAAAAGTAACTTCCTCAGGCAAACAGAGAAATATGGGAGGGTAAGAACAACGAAATTTGGTTGAGGAAAAAGAAGGAAAATGAGTTTATTCTTGTCCCCGGGAAGCTAAATTTGACAAACACTTGACTTAATACAGAATCCCAACCCTCCCAGTATCAATATTATGTACATAAAAGAGAATACTGTCTTGGGAAACAGCCTCCAAGGTCTTCATGAAAACTTTGAACAGTTTGCCCATTTAGCACAAGTTGGCTGTTCTTGATTTAATATTTTCTGTGTTTCCATGTCCAAGTGGATGCCTCATGAAGGGAAAGTTTTCGGAAATGGAAAGACTTCCTCCTTTCTTTCCTTATCTATATCAAGACCATATATGTTTATGACCTAAGCCCCTGGAGATGACAGACACTGCTGAAGGAAATGCATACCTTTATCAGAAATCCAAAAATATCCGGTGAAATAAATGGAAAAGCTTCTTTAATTTGTTGAGTCCTCCAATAACTTCCAGGTAATGAGATCAATCTTGCTCTAAGGGGAATTAGCAGGACTCAACTTTGTAGAACATTTGAGCAAATAGATCTGTGACCTCAATACTGCAGAATCATAGGGTGAAAGTAAAAATGATAAGGGGAGATCACGTGCGCCTGGGGCTCTGGACAGTTTCCTAGCTTTCTTCTGCTCTTTGCTCTCCAAAATAAAATAAAAAAACCACAAAAAACAAAAAACTTGGTCAGAATTATGGGAGTATAAAACTTTTTTTTTTTTTCCTATGACCCCGAGGAAGGTGTTTACACGTAAATCATTAATCCAATCCAGGCACAAATATACATGTTGTCACATTCTGACCATTAGTGTCCCTTGACCACTTGGAGAAACTTAATGAACCTCAGTGCCTGCTACAAGGGCAACACTGATAATGACTTGCATTAGTCCAGCTTTTCAGTTTGTTAGGTGCCTTCTCATTTATCACCTTATTTAGAGCCTCACAACCTTTGGAAATACATGCTGAATGTTTTGTTAGTCTCCCTTTTTTTTTTTTTTTTTAGATGGGGAGACAAGTATCTGGAAGTTAGCTGACTTGCCAAACATCTTATAGATGAGGAATAGCAGAGTCAGGCCCAGAATTCAGGTTTTTGAGCCCTAGTCCAGTGACTTCCTCTAAGCTCTTAGGAGCAACACTGCTTAAGTGGGGCAGGAAGTATCCAAATCCCCAAACCTCTTTATCACCTAATAGAAAAAAAAAAACATTTGGTGGCATTGACTCATGACTTTAAAGTGTTTGGGCACTCTCAGGAATGAAAAGCAGTTACTGAATTCTGAGACTGTCCTAGTACTTTACAATGGACACAAACTGTTATTTCTAACCACTGACTCATCTCAGAATATTTGAGATATGTGTTGGTCCAAAATGCCACATGCCACCAAGGTCCCCCTGTCATGTTAATGACAGTGCAATCTACTGTTGAATAAATACATTAGCACAAATTTAAAACACATATTTCCTACATTTCTATGTTTCATGAAGCAGGGTATACTTTTAAAATCTTTACAATTCATGGCAAATTACAATGGAGAGAGATCTGACATTAATACAAAGAGCCCTAAGAACTTACACAGAAAACATGGAAATGGGCAGCCATCGCCTAGCTTCTGCATTACCTCCATAAGGTGGAATAACTATGAAGAGACACATATTTGCATAATGTCTTTGCTTGAATGAAACATTTGTTCAAATTAATTTCTGAAATTATTTCTTATATTGAAAATATTCTGTAAATGTGGGTGGGAAAGCTCAGGCTGATAAGGACCTGTCTTTCATTTAGAAGGAGTCAATACACAAACACACATACCTATCCATCCATATATACATTCACATGCACCATTGTTAAGAACTCAATTGATTTTTTTTTTCCTCTTTTTTTTTTTTTTTTTTTTCTTGAGGGCAGTGTTACTGGCCCTCATATGTGGAACCTGAACCAGAGCCACTGGTTTCCTAAGCCAGTGCTTAGCCACTGCGCCACTCGGCCGGCCCAGAACTCAATTGATTTTGAAGAACCATTTCAGAGGAAAAGCTTTTTAATTATATTAGATTCCATCCCAAAATGGCTCAGCATGCCCAAAAGTTCACCTCAGATTTCTGCTACAAGAATCATAGGCCTTTGTGTTTCATCAGCAACAGGCTGGCTGCCACTCACTACCTTTTCCTGACAATTTCATACTCATCTCAAATGAGGATAAGGCATTTATGGACATACTTCTTAACTGTCACCCTTGTTTCATTAGCCATGACATCACTGTCAAATAAATGATCACCGAAAGAACGGGACAGCAAATTAAGGATGACTCGAAGCAGGTTGTAGGAAGAAATGAACCAAACTACTAGCCAAATTTCTCATTAAACATGTCATTCAACAGCATTCAGATGACACTTAGTCATTATTATGGGTCTACCATATTTGCTTATAAACACTGAAAAGGATACAGAAAGAAGAGCAATGATGTAATTTAAAAAGCTTCATCAATGTTCAGAGATGGGACTGTGTAGCTACCTCAGTGTTTCTGCTACAAACCTGTGCTTATTTCAGGGGTGCATGGAGCCATCACTCTGTCTCATGGTCAAACTTGAATAGAAGATGCTGCTATAAACTCAGTATATGTGTCCCCCCAAAAAATTTGTATGTTAAATTTTGAGGTAGAACATTTGGGAGGTGATTAGGTCATGAGCATAGAGGTCGTATGAATGGGATTAGTGGCCTAATTAAGGAGACCCCTCACTCACCGCTTCTGCCACATGAGGTTACAGTGAAGAGACACCCATCTATGAACCAGGAATCCAGAAATGGTCTCTCACCAGGCACCAAATCAGCTGGCACCTAGATGTTGGACTTCTCTAACTCAAGAATTGAGAGAAATAATTGTTTGTTGCTTATCAGCCACCCAGTTTATGGTATTCTATTATGACAGCCCAAAGGGGCTAAGACAGGCTAACTGGTGTGATTAATATACTCCAGTGCTAGCATCTGAGACAGGCCAGTGACAACCTGTTCATAGAAAGTATTCGATCTGATGATTTGTACCTGGATTCTATTATACTCTTTTGGTTTTTGCACTTGAGCCTGATAATGCTACCTGTTCGGTCGGTCCGCTATGTGACCAAAGGGATATAAAAGATACCTCCTTGAATGACACTGAGACTCCTCTAATCCTTACAGCAGCCTTATGACATAGGCAGGGTTGCCTTGATTTTATCAGCATTAGCCTGAGGTAATATAGCATAGTCAGGATATTAAACCCACGTCTTTTTCTAAGATCAGCACCCTTTATTCTTTCACAATCTTTCCAGCCAAATTAACTTGCCTCAATTTTCCTTTCAAATTTAGTTGAGGACTAAAAAGCCAAACGAAAGTATATTCTGCAAGTAACTCAATTTGTATCTGTTAATCTTCACAGAGATCAATCTCAGGATAATGATTGCCCTCCAGATCTACTAACGAAGGCTTCCTTCTCCCTTGCTTGTTTATTTCCTCCTACAGAACAGAGTCATGCCATTCAGACCTTCCATCTTTAATATATCCATGTGTCACAAGAGAAATATTAATCTTCTTATAACTCTTCCCTCTAAATAGGAAGGGATAGAGGAAAATTACACTATGGAAAGAGGCTAACGGAACAACACAGGGTAGTATTTCATTGTATCTTTAATGCCATTTTCACTGGCAAAACAAAATAGATGTATGTAAAGCATTGGTGCCAAGAGACCAACAACATATCCCTATATTAGATTTTCTTCTAGTTCAGATAAACTAAACTTACAATTACTTATTGGGTATTCCCTGAGTGATTAGCATATCCTGGAAAGGGCCATTCTCAAGCAAATTGTGAGATGGGAAAAGTTTAAACATGTTCCCTTTTGTCTCTACTTTCTTCACACTCCACTTTCTCTATTTCAAGGTGCCTAATTCAGGCAGTAGCCAACTCCCAACCCGGTCATATGAAAATAGTCTCTTGAGAAAGGATTTGACAGGCTCATATATATGGCCTTAAAAACCCATGACTATTTTTGCTGGACATTTACTGCTTGCCCCTTCACATTCTCTGTTTGTTCTTCACTGTTCACTCTGTCCCAGATAATGACCTATTGAATTACATCAAAGAACTCTAGAGCCCTCTGGCTTTGGTTTGGTTTGGCCAATGAAGACCCTTGGCAAAAGATTGGAAAAAGGGTGAAGGATGAAGCCAAGATAGTAAATCACCTAAATACCTCCCTGTATGGTGCCTCCTTTCAATGAAAGTCACAACTCCTCTGGAAGTGTCCTTTCTCACACAACTTTTATCTTCTAGGGTCTGACAACTGCTTTCTCTCCTAGATCCTTTGGGCCTAGGGGTAGTAATTATCCTGGGATACTGCATTACCTCTTGTGTTTTTCTAATACTCTGCTCACCCACCCCCTTATAAATAATCTCTTTACTAATGCTTCATGAAATTGTCCTAATTTTATTGTACCATATCTTATTCTGGGACCCTGTAACCAATGGTGTCATCTGCATTTTAAAGAAACAATACATAAAGGTCCAAGAAAACAAATTATTTGTGGAATTTTAATATTAGCTAGATGGAAAGAGTTCTAGGTTATATCAATGATTGACTGTGACAAAAATTTATTAATATATGTTTATAAGCAGTCATTGAGTTCATCAGTCAAAAGGGTTCTGCTGATCTGGAATGAGTTTATAATCTCGGCTAAACTGGCTCAGATGTCTGCAGTCAGCTGCAGGTGTGTTCTGGATGGCTCTGCTGATCTTGCTGGGCTCACACACATGTCTGAATGTCTGCTGGAAGATGGCTGATCTATGCAGGCCTCATCTGGGACAACTGGGCTACCTGGCTTTGATTCATACATTTTTGTCTTTTAGCAGATTCATCCAACATGTTTTATGGCGAAGGCAGAGGTCAAGGGGGAAGAAAGCTAATTATGCAGATGCTTTTCAAGCCTCTCTTTATATCAGGTGTGCTAACACCTCCTTGGCTTAGGCAAGTCTCATGACCAGATCCAGAATCAGAACAGAAGCACACTGCAAGGTTATATGGCAAAGATTGAGCACTCAGGAATTGGAGCCAGCGAAGCAACCTATCAACCTCAGAGGTTTTTATAGCTATCTGGTTCTCCCCTTCACAAAGGAAGTTACATTTATAGTGGGCTTTGAAAGATGAGTAGATTGTTATGAGGTGGAGGAGTGAGAGCATGTGCAAAGCTTAGAAGCATGAAAGTGCTTGATGTGCTTAGAAAATTGTTCAGTGAGTACACAAGTATGCTTTTTAAAAACTTTATATAAATGGGTCATACATTATGTATTCTTGTGCCTGGCTTCTTTCACCAAATATTATGGAAGGTTCAATATTATAAATATGTCCACTTTCCCTAAATCGATCTATAAATTAATGCAATTCCCACCAAAATAGAAGAATTCCTTTTTGTAAATTAATCAGTCAATTGTAATAATTGTGTGAAAGTCAAATGGCCAAGAATAGATGAACAATTTTGAAGAATACCATTGAAAGAATTATATTCCTGGATGTTTTCTAATAATTTAAGAATAGGATATATTCTTTGATTTATTTAAATCTTCTTTCATTTATCAATATTCTGTTTTTTTTGTTGTTTTAGTTTTTAGTTTTTAATGTAGAGCCCTTAAATAAAAAATTCTAGATTCTTTATTCCTATTTCCTCAGTGTGGCACACACCCAATCGATTGGTAAGAAGATGAAAACAGATAAGGTTTTTTTTTTCTCTGCCCTTTTCCTGCTCTTATCCAACTAGATAAAAGGATTCTGATCTGAAGAAGAGAGAGAGAAAGAGAGAAAGAGAGATTGAAGAGATGATGAAACCATGACAAGTCCTCATGCTCTATGCCCTTTCCTGGAATAAACTTGCCATAAAATTGAGATCTACGATTTGGGCAGATTTGCAACCTACTCCCTGTGTGGAAGTTTCTTGAGTGCAGATGCTCCATCAATAAATCTAATGTGTAAAGGGTAGAAGATGTGACAGCATGGATATCTAGCCAGGAGATCTTGTCCTCAGTTTCCAAGGTCCCCAAGCAACTGTGAGAATATTTTATGTCTTCTGAGGCTGTGAGTAAAACCTAGGTATTAGGTGGGAGAGAAAGTTAATGTACCAATCAGGAGACCACAAAGCAGATTGGGGGCCCATGTCACCCACAGAGTGAATGAGCCTTTAGCTGCATCTTTGCTGTAATTTAGATGCCAGGAAGCTGCATAAAAGTCAAATGCCAAGTGGATCAGTTGCAACGTGCCAAACAAACACTAGGTATCATCTAAGCTGAAAAACAGATAGCATGAGGAGCTACAGATGCCAGCATGACCACAGAGGCCAGGAAGTGTGCCGCTTACTCAACACTAACATAACAGAATTGCTGGACCATCCAGAGGTTTAGAATAAGGACCAAGAGAAGGGGGAAACAGAAGACATTTGGAAGGGACTGAAGAGGGAGAAAATCCCAAATTGTATTATGTTTCAAACTTGGAATAACTAAGAAAATACTAGACTGCAATAGGAAAAAGAATCCCAGAAGTAATTGAGTTTACATTGAAATTTCAAGACAGTACAGAGTGAAAATGCTCATTCAAGAACTAAAATCAATTCAATTATAGGAAAAGAAAGGAACCTTAGAGTTTTGCACACCTGAGTTTTATGGACTGGTGAGACAGTGAAAAGCATGACCATTTGAGAAAGAGACCTAAATAAGGTCATATTTTCAACAGGTTTGAGTCACAGGAAGGACTTTGGACTTTGATGTGGCCTGTAGAATAAATATTGTAAAGCCAAAGAGTAATATGATCAGCTCTATTTTATAAAAATTATCTAATGGCAACATGGACTATGAATTGAAGGAGAGTGGCTTAGACAGCACATCACTTAGGAAGCTTTTTAGACATCAAGCAAGAGATGATGACGGCGGTAACAAAGGCTTGACCATGAGGATGGAACAGTCAGATGTAAGATTTTTTTTCAGGAGTAGATCTGAAAAACATCTGTTTGAGTCTTCCAAGGGTCTAAGAAGAGCTGAAGACTAGATTTTTGTATGGCATGTCAGAAGATAAGAGACAGAAGAACATCAGGCAGCGACATTGCATTTTTTTGTACATGGATTTGAAGACGTCTGTGTAAGGAAAGAGTTGTAGTGGGAAGTGCGACATGTAATTCAGGTGCCCATGGGATCTTGAAGGCTAGAAGTGAAGATATGATGGCTGATTCATTTCTGTGTCTACAGCTTTCTTAAGGACAGGTTTTGGGGAAAGAGCATAGGAAACCTAGTCATCTCTGCTCTCCTGCATGTCTGAGTAGGTAGTAATTCATAAGGCCCTGGGAAATGTCTTGTGCCCAATACACCTAAAGTCTCACTGCTTAAAACGTATTCCTTTGTTTCAAAATTGCCTTATCACATGGTTCAGTTTTTAAATGCAAATATTTGAATAGGTGATACACCGTTGAAATTCTTCACGTCTTGGTAAAAATAATTTGGGAAGAAGGAAGATAGGAAAAAACTTAAAGAGTAAGAGGAGACAGGAATGGGTGGCTATAGTTATACCCCTTCTTCATATTTTGGTAAAGTTTGCTCTGTGAATAAATCTTGGGAATCACACCTCACAGTCAAAGATATTCTCATGGTAATCTACAATGTCTGAGATTTCAGTCACGATTTCAACTTGTGAAATTTCATCTTCTGACTTGGGTATTTTTTTTAATGTAACCTCTCTGGTCTCTTTGTTTCTGGAACACCCTCTTGGAGGCATGTCCTCAGTATTTAGAACATCTACTACAACCTTGTTATATAGCCACAGCTAAATAACGTTTGGCTATGAGACCAAGTGAGGTAAAGGCCTTGCTCAACTGGCCTGAGGAGAATGGTGCTTTGGAGTGACAGAATAGCTATAAACTCTAGATTATTTCAGAAGTTTATTACTGAGACACAGAAAGGTTAAGTCATTTCTCTAGAGACCCAACAAACTCTTCTTTAAATTCCAGTTTATCCCATTGATTGCATCTATGAGAACTTGAATGCCTCTGTGCTAATTTCTAAATATGTAAAATGAGGATAATAGAGTCAGTTTTATAAAGTTGTTGCAAGGATTAAATAGCATAAAACATCAGATTAGCAATGTTCTTATCACTTTATATGCAAGAGCTCCATGAATAATGCATGTATAATGCTCATTGTGACAAGTCCAAAATAACGATTCTCTGACCTTCGTTCCTGTGCTAAAACACACCTCCTTTCAAATGTCTTTGGATAGAAAGATGGAACTCAAAAGAAGATGTATGTGAAGAAGGAGACACAGTCACATGAATTTTAAATGCTGGGTGGGAAAGGGGATTGAAACGTGCACTAAGACCATTACGATGCCCAGGATGAGTAATTACGCATCTTCACATCATTCCTTCTACTGCCCAGCCAGTTGCACATCTGCTAGAACCTCACTAGGGATACAAAAGGATGAATCCTTATACACTGTGTTAAGGAAGGGATGAACCCAGGCAGTGGCTGCAATTTCATACTGAAGATGACTTACTCTGCTTTCACACTGGGCTTTCTGATTTTCTTGGGCAACATCCTTGGTAGAGCATGTCACATGAAAAGCATATAATTGCATTCCCATCAGTGACATAACATTCTCTGGTGGTGCTTTGGGAAGGAGTGCAGATGTTAACCAAAACCACCAAGAGAGGATATTGTCCCTTTCATGTGGCATGTGAGAAAAACATGGATATTTTGATGTGTTCAGTTACATGCAGACCAAGGATAGCTAAGGAAAAGATCAGTTTTCACAGTAGTACAACGCTGAGTAAATGAGACATGACTACAAAGAAAGTGATCAATTATGTTTTCAAGTGTAGCTTGTTGAAGCGGGTCATACCGTGTGTGTGTGTGTGTGTGTGTGTGTGTGTGTGTGTGTCCTTTTCAAGTATTTTTGACTACCACTTCATTTTGTATTGAAAAAAAGTTCAATGGATTATAAAAACAACTTCCAAACATCAGTGCTATGATTTTAAACATCCAAGTTGCTCCTAAATGAGCATCTAGAAAACAGAATATTTGATGACAAATATTTCCATGTTTTATGAAACAGTGTTTGCTACAGCCATTACAAGCTACACCTTTGCACTCTAATTTCTGGAAGCTTACAATCAGCATCTCCTTTGAGGAATGCATTACTGAAGCTGTCTCTTTTATGAATATTTCATATTCATGAAGTGATGACTTTCTCCTGGCAGGCCTTATCCTCACTTAGCTAAACTAGAAGACATTTTTTCTGAAGAGAGTCCCACTATTGGAACAAAGTGAACGAGAACTCGCATCACACATAAAAAGCTTTTGGAAGAAACCTAGGTTTGGCTCTGGGGTGCACATAATTCAAATGTGAAAGCATTGCATCAATGGTTTGCCTTGGGTGCCAAATTTTGGGGCAAAAGGAAGACTGACTACTGATAATTTGCTTTTTTCTACCAATAAACATTCTTCTACCAAACAATGCCAGTAATAGCACCAAGATTCCATTTTTCAAAACAATGTCATAAGACAGTCGGAAAAAGCCTTGTAATGCTCAATCCATCATTACAGAGAGACATCACCAATCATACCCCCATTGGTTTCACATTGACTTGGACTTATAAAAATAAGAAAGAATTTGGCTATATTTATGTACTACAAAAATTAAAATATACAATATAAAAAAGATAAAATAGCCATATTTATCCTGTATCTGAAAACAATGCTATTAAAATTTTTGATGCAGTGCCTTGGTAGTTTTTTTTGTTTTTCACTGAGTAGTGTTTATATATAGTTGTAGTTTAGCAACTGGCTTTTTTTCCTTTAACTCAGCATTAGAAACTCTCTTCCTAAATATATATTTTAGTTTGCATAATATTCCATAATGTAGCTATTCTAGAATTTGCTTACCCATTTCCTCAAGGAAAATTAGACATTTAGATCCTTTAAAAATACATATATTTTAGGAATATTTCCTTACGATGGATTCCCTAGACGTGGGATTAGCAGCTCAAATTATGAGCATTTGTTAAGGCTTCTGATAGAATGCAAAATGGCTTTACTCTTCATAGCACTGCTAGGGGTGCCAAAAAAATGTATATACATGACTTGTATTCATCTTTTGTTTTCGGTATATATTATTACAATTTTAATAGTTTTTTCATGTTGAAAATGTGTATATATTTTTTTGGCACCCTCTATATATACAAGGGTCTGCTTCTGCAAAACTTCACCATACCTCTTACTGCTTTTAATTCCCCTACTCTAGTGGCCCTCACCTGGATGTGAGGAGATCCCTGGGGGATGTTTGACAAGTCTGGAGACATTTTATCTTTCACAATTAGAGGAGTGTTACTGGCATCTAGTGAGTAGAGGTGAGGGATGCTGCTAAACATCCTATATTAGACAGGACAGCCCACCACAACAAAGAAATATCTGCCCTAAATTTCATAACTTCTTTCTTCATACCCACAGTTGAAAATTAGTTGTCATGGTTATTTCAATAGGAAAAGGTTGGTTAAGAAAAGATGTTAAGACAGGTCTTTCAAGAGAAGAGGACTGTATGAAAAAAACGCCTATTTATCAGAAAGCATAAGACATATAGTAAACAACTAAAAATATCTCCAGACACTGTCAAATGTTCCCTCAGGGAAATATGATAGTCCTCCCTTATCCCTAGGGAATACATTCCAAGACCCCCAGTGGAAACCACAGATTGCACAGAACATGATATATGCTATTTTTTCTCTTATACTTGCTTACCTATGATAATGTCTAATTTATATTAGATATAGTAAGAGATTAACAACAACTAATACGATAGAACAATTATGATAATATACTGTAATAAAATTTATGTGAATGTGGTCTCTATCAACATATTTTGTTATACTGTACTCACCCTTCTTGTGATGATGTGAAATGATACAATCCCTGTGTGATAAGACAAAGTAAGGTGAATGATGTAGGCATTGTGATGCAATTAGGTTACTATTGACCTTCTGATAATATGGCTGCAAAGTAACTAATGGGCTGGCAGCATACACAATGTGGATACACTGGACAAAGGGACGATTCATATCCCAGGCAGGATGGGGTGGGATCACAGGAGATTTCATCATGCTACACAGAATGGCATACAATTTAAAACTTATTGTTTATTTCTGGAATTGTCCAGTTGATATTTTTGGACTGCAGGTAACTGAAACTTCAGGAAGAAACCATGGATAAAGGGGGACTGCTGTAGCCACCAGCTGAGGCTCACTGGTTTACACTGATCAAAATGCTCTTAGTTGATGCTTAATAAATAATTGTTGGTAAATATATGAATTAATTATTTAAATTGTAGTGATTTAATTTATTGAGGTATTAGTACCTCTCTCCTTCCCCAAAATAGTAGCTTGCAAATTGAAATATGATTCATGTATTTAACTGAAAACTGAGCAATAGAAAAAAACAAATTATTTAAAAGCCAAGAAATTATTTTGTTTACTAAGTAATGAAACCATCCATCATTCTGTAGACAAAGAAGTGGGTTTTTTCTGGAGAGAGAAATCAAAGTTTAAGAACATGGGCTGATTCACTCAAGGTTCACAACAATGTTCTCACTAGAGCTAAATAATACCTTCTTCTCATTGAGGGTACAGATAGAGCCAACCTCACACTTGTCATTTCCCCAGTATTTTTCCCCAACAGCTCTATCCCCTGCTATGGAAAAGTCCCATTAACAAGGACTGGAGCTTACATCTATCTGTACTTGCCACAGTGCCACGCCCAGTGTCTTGTATATAATAAATATTAGAACAAATGCAATTTCACTAATTAATGTTTCTCATTTACTCAGGATCTCATTTCTTTTCTATGTCTGATCGGAATCTTTATTTTTGAAGTGCCATGCATGGGTCACAGTCATCATTACCCATGATGGAGATTAGCCAAGGCTCTAGATTTATGGCTCTGGGAGTCAACAAGGTACAAGTCTCTGTCTGTACTCCAGATGGTGTTTTGGATGGATGCGCCATGAAGTTGTTATTTAGGAGCCCGGCAGCATCCTTTTGCAAAATGGGGAGTCACAGTTGGCATTCCTCTTTTTAGCATTTTGTTGTTTAATAGATGGTCTCAAAGTAATTACGTGCTAGGGTCTGGGCAGCAAAACTGGAGACCAGCCTTGCCCCAACAGAGTACTTGGCTGACTGGCTGTTTTCTTTGATGTTCAAGTCAACAGATATTTATTGAGACTTTACCCTATGCAAGACACCTGGCTAGGTACAGTAAGAGATACAGCCATGGTGTAAGATATATCACCAAGCACTAAAAGGAGCTAAAAAGCTTGTAAGGGAGAGAAGTACATATGGAGGGTACCAAAAAAAATGTATACACATTTTTAGAGAGGAAAAAACTGTATTAAAATTGTAATAATATATACCGATAATAAAAGATGAATACAAGTAATGTTTGACTTCTGCAATTACAAGAGGTATTCAAAATGGTTACCATCAGTGTAATTTTAATAGCTTTTTTCCTTTCTTAAAATGTGTATACATTTTATTGGCACACTCTGCATATTAATATAAATGCAGGCTCTAATTTTAGCCAGAGAAGTATCAGAATGGATTTGTGGGAGTGGTGAGGAGAAAGATCAAGACCAGCTGAAGAATCAGGAGAGACTTGAAAGAACTGGCCTTTGGTCTGGTCATTGAAAGATGGATGGGTATTTTGACAGGTAAAGAGGAATTCAAGATGCAACATAAGCAAATTCACAGAGGTTAGGAAGCATAGGACATGTCTAGTATACAATAATAGTAATAATAATGTGATAGCTAATACGCATTAAGGTATTACTTTTTTCAAATGTATTCTACTAAACTTAGTATTTTTTTATGTTAAAAATGGAACCATGGTCAATTTATCCAATAGGTACAGTGCTTAGAGCCCATAATACTTTGAGGGACCTGTGAAAATGTTTTTATTTCTTTTACAATCAGAAGGAAAAATAATATAATCCAGTTGGATTACATTCATCTTTATACAAATACATCATAAATGCAATTTTTAATATTAATGGTGAAAGGGCCCACAAAAGACATAATGTAGCCCTGAATGGAACCATCCTTGACTCCTCTCATTCCCCTTTCTACCGCCAGACTCTATTCTAAATTTCCTCTTCTCTCAATTTCCGTGGTACCAGACAAAGACAAACCACCATAATCTCTTATATGGATTACAGTATGAGCACTTAACCCATTCCTTGCTTTTATTCTTGTCCCCTAAAATCCATTTTCTACAAAACTACCCAGATCATTCCTCTGCTTAAAAAGTTCCAGTGGCTTCTTATTATACAATTCCATCTTATCCCAGCCAAAGGGCCCTGGCTACCAAGTTCAACTCAATTTATACTGTGTTATTCTCACCATGACCACCACCATAATTACTTAGCTATGCTCGTCTTTTTTCTGTTCATTGAAGACACCTGCCTCAGAGCCTATTCACTTTAGATACTTCCCACCTGTAATGTTCCCACTTCCCCCAGTTTTTCATCACATTTTTTTCCCAGTATTCAGATTTCAGTTTATATGTGACTTCCTCAGAGAGTTTTTCACAAAATCAGACACTCCTGTATATTACCCCATTTTAATTTTTTAAATAGCATCTATCAATATATGAAATTCAAGTATATATGTATTTATAGATTTATATATTGTCTGTTTTCCTTGACCAGAAGATGAACTTCATGAGAACGACTATAGTATCCTCAGAATTTGGAAAATTACCAGGCAGATAGTAGACACTCAATTAAACAATTATTCAGCGGACATAAATTCAATGTCTACTACATACATGGCATTGGGGTTCAGTGTGGAATAAAATAAATTTAGTTTCTTCCCTCTATGAAGCTTATCATCTAGGAGGACTTCTATTTGTTATCTCAATAAGCTCTCATGAGGTAAAAGGTAGAAACTTACTTTCCCATTTTCCCAAAGACTGACACTGGGACTAGAGAGGTTAAATCTCGTGCTCAGCTGGATTTGAAACCAGGATATCTTATTTTCAGAACTTGTCCCCTTAGTGCAACATTAAGTTCCTCTCAATAATAAGTATACTTGCCTTGAGTTTAGGTTGGTTGGATATGTAAGCTAGAAATTTTGAAATGCTTTGGATAACAAGGCCAAGAAAAATTTTCTTAAGTGAGAAGACAATGAAAAGTTGTTGAAAGTTTTTAAACAGAAATGTCCTTAAGAAAAGATGCCCTGGGAATGGTACATGAGGTCAAGGAAAGCAAGGGAGACTGGAGGTGGGGAAGAGTCAGAAGGCTATTGCTATTGCCTGTCAACCACCACCATATTTTAGGAACTTAATAGCAGTTCAACATTTTATGTTTGTTTGTACACATTTCCTTAATAACAGCTGCTGGATGAAGGAAGGTTCATTTTATACATTTATTGAGGACAAGTCTCAGGCAGAAAACTCTCCTATTCTAAAAACATCTAGTTCAGATATTTTCAAAGGAAAATTACCAGTAGTCTCTGTACCCAAAGATGATTATAGCTATGTTTTACAACAATTAGCTTCTGGCCACAGAGGATGTTTATTGTGGCCATGATGTCTTGAAATAACTTTGTATTTCCCATTCCAGATTTATCACAACTGCTCAACATTCAATCATTCACTTCTTAATTCATTAATTATACATTCGTTGAGCACATTGTGTGTTCAGGAATGCTCAGCTCCCAGTCCAGTGAAGGAGAGAGACCAATATCTTGGTGAAAGAAATTCTTTTGAATTGGTATTCATTATACCCAGAATAAGGACCCTTCCCCTATCGGTACTACTACACCCTGGACCATCCCTCCCACCCAGTTTCTTCTAATTGCCTCATAGTTAATCTCTATTTTGAACATCACAACCAGAGTGATTCTTATAAAATAGATGTAAGAAGATTCCACTCCTTGGCTCAAAACCTGCAATGGCTCCCCATTCCACTCAGAGGAAAAGTCAGATCCTGTAGAGGCATACCATGTCCCATGTATTCTGACCCTTAGGGACCTCATCACCTACTGTTCTTCCCTATATATTCCCCATCTCATTCATCCAGCCACACTGACCGCTTTTTGCTCCTCAAGCACCCCATGCATGCTCCAATCTTTGGGCATTGACACTGCTAATCATTCCTAGTATTTATCGGCTCCTAACATCCTATATAGTTTATTTGTTATAATATCATTGTCTGTCTCCCTCACCTTTGCCTCCCTCCATAAGGGCAAGGTCTTCCTCCATTTTGTTCACTGCTGATTTCTCACACACTCAGCATTGTGTTGACACAGCAGGTTCTCAGAAATATTTGTTGGATGAATAAATGACCATGTACATATTTCGTGCAACATGGTGACCTCAGTGAATGAAGGATTTGAGAGTGGATCAAAGAACAGAGACTCAGTTGGAAAGAGTTGTAGGGAGAATTCTGTGAAAAATACCCACCATAAACCAAGTATCCAATCTTTTGATCATTGAAACATTTGAAGGTAAAAGTGATCTTTAAGGTTGTTCAACAAATATACCCACATTAAAGAGAGGAGGAGACCCCCAGTCCAAACAAATTCCAAATATTGTCCACCACCTGTTGCCCTTCTATGTCCACACCAGATCTATTTATTGCTAACTTGTCACAGTGCTTCCATGTTCCTTAAACAATGGAAGACTTTTTTTCACCATGAAGAAGCAGAAACTTGGTTTACTATACTGATGTGTATTTCTTCATCATCCTCAATGTTTGTTAATGAGAACGTGGCATAGAGTTGGCCTAATGTATGGGCTAGAAGGTAACTTATAGGGCCCAAAAAGTTTCTTCCAATCCCCAAATATTCTCCTTATTGATATTCTATAGAACCTTAAAGTTTTATCAGCAGGACAAGTATTCCTTTGTGATTTTCTTGGCCTCTGTTAAAATGTAAATACTTGGGCCAGCCGAGTGGCACGGTGGTTAGGAGCTGGCCTGGGACACCAGCGGCTCCGGTTCAGATCCCACATATGAGGGCCAGTAACACTGCACTCTAAAAATAAATAAATAAATAAATACTTATGGCAAAAGTAGCATTAATAACCCTTTGGAGTTAATATTTTATTAAGTATTTTCAATCAAGAATTGAGATAAAAGGTGCTGATGGAGTAGGAAAGTTAGGTGGAGGAGAAGAATATGGGGTGCCAACTGAAAAGAACTACCTTTCAAAGAGTATCAAAATAGCATGTGTATTTGTGTTTGGGGAGGTGGGGAGTGTATGGCTAAATTAAGAGACATCAATGAGGCCAAAGAAAGAGAAAGGAGTTCTCAGAGGAGTGAAAAATTGTGATGACACCGAAGATAATTTTTATCTACTACGCAATCTAGTTTAGGTCCAGCCTTGTCATAGGACTGGGGTGCAAGAGGCATCACAGTATGGTGAACAGAGCATTGGGCACACAGACTTGGTCCTTTGCTTCACCCCTTCCTATTTTTGTTCATCTGGGCTGTGATTTCTTCATCTATCTAACAGAGATAATGTCTGCCTTCTTCCCAAATGTTAGGACCAAAAGAACCAACAGACTGGGTTAGAACCAAATGCAATAACCAAAGGAAAAATGATGTAAAATATTTAGAAATTTAAAAAGGTGCTCCCCAAAGGAGAGGAAGAAGGATGTTATTATGCTCCCTCCCCAAGACTTGAGTTGGATTTTCCTGACACTATGATTTAAAAAAAAAAAATTATTATGATAGATTTCCAACATACACAAAAGTAGAAGAAATAGTGTAATAATTTGCCATTATCTAAAACCTAGCTTTGCCTATATCAGAATATTGCCTTACTTTTTTTTAATCTACACCTCCTTACCAGCTACCCCTTCCTGGTTATTAATTTTCCAGCTTTACTAAAGCAAAATTTATGTAATAGAAATGCATTCATGTTAAGTGTACAATTCAATGAGTGTTTGTAAATATTTAAGGTTGTGCAGCCATAACCACAATATAGTTTTAGAACATTCCCATCACCCAAACAAGTTATCCTTGTCTGAATATCAGTCAATTCCTGCTGCCGCTTCCAGACCCTTTATCAGCTTGAAGAAGTTCCTTTCTATCATTAGTTTGTTGAGAGTATTTATCATGAATGACAGTTAAATTTTGTCAAATGCATTTTTATACATCTATTGAGATGTTCATTTTTTCTTTCATTCTATTAGTTATTGTTTACTATAATCATTGATTTTTGAATGTTAAACTAAATTTGCATTACTGAGATAAATTCCACTTGGTAATGGTAGATAGTCAATTTTAATACGTCCGTGGATTCATTTTGCTAATTTTTTAAAGGGATTTTTGCATCTCTGTTTATGAGGGATATTGGCCTATATTTTTCTGTTTCTGTGATTTGTTAGGCAATAGTATCAGGATAATATTGGCCTCATAGAATGAGCTGGAAATTCTTTCTATTTTCAGAAAGAATTTGTGAATGCTTAGTATTAGTTCTTCTTAAAATATTTACTATAAACCACCTGTGAAAGCCATCTGGACTTGGGCTTCTCTTTGTGGGAAGTTTTCTTTTTATTTTGTTTTTGTTTCTGTTTTTAAAGTGGGTTTGCCATTCCCATAGGCAGGGCTCTCTCTTTCTGCCTTAGTAATTGGCAATACTCCAGATGGTGGCTGTTCTGGGAAGATTTTTAATTGTTAATTCAATTTCTTTTCTTTGGCTCTCCATATCTTTACAAGCATGTATGTAGGTATAAAATTTTAGGGTTTGTATCCTACTTGGAGTTTGGTGAGTCTCTTGTATCTTTAAGTTTTTCACTCAGTCAGAAAGAATCAGTGTGCAGTTGAGCTGAGGTAAGGGATGAGAGTAGCTCGAGGGGAAATGTCACAGACCCCCACCCCCACTGTTATTATGCAATGTTCATTTTTCTTTTTTAAATTAAATTTATTAGGGTGACACTGGTTAATAAAATTATATAAGTTTCAAGTGTACAATGTTATAATACATCATCTATATATTGCATTGTGTGCTCATCATCCAATGTTTAGTCTCCTTCCATCATCATATATTTGACCCCCTTTACCCTCTTCTACCTCCCTCCACTCTCCTTCCCCTCTGGTAACAACCATTCTGTTTTCTGTGTCAATGAGGTTTGTTTATTTGTTTGTTTGTTATGTTCATTCACTTGTTGCTTTCAGTTTTATACCTCACACAGGAATGGAATCGTATAATTCTTCTCCTTTTCCATCTGACTTATTTCGTTTAGCATGATACTCTCAAGATCCATCTATGTTGTCACAAATGGCAGTATTTCACCTTTTCTTATGGCTGAGTAGTATTCCCTTGTATATATATAGCACATCTTTATTCATCATCTATCTAAGGACACTTTGGTTATCTCCATGTCTTAGCCACCATGAATAATGTCTCAGTGAACATAGGGGTACATATATCCCTCTACAAATGTTTTCAAATTTTTTGGGTTGATATGCAGAAGAGGGATTGCTGGTTCATATGGTAGCTTTACTCTTAATTTTTTGAGGAACCTCCATACTGTTTTCCATAATGGCTGAAAATGAACCACAGACCTAAATAAAAGACCTGAAACGATTAATACATAGAAGAAAACATAGGTCTAAAGTTATGGACCTTGGTCTCAGAGAGGATTTTATGAATTGACCCCGAAGTCAAGGGAAGTAAAAGCAAAAATAAATGAATGGGGCTATATCAAACTAGAAAGCTTCTGTACAGCAAAAGAAGTAATTAACAAAACAAAAAGGCAACCAATTGAATGGGAGAAGATATTTGTAAACAATACCTTCCACAAGGGGCTAATATCCAAATTGTATAAAGAACTTATACAGCTCAACAACAACAACAACAACAAAAAAATAATCCAATTAAAAAACGGGCAGAGGATCTGAACAGACACTTCTCCCATGAAGACATGCAAATGTCCAACAGATATATGAAAAGATACTCAACTTCTCTGGCTGTAAGGGAAATGCAAATCAAAATCACGTGCTACCATCTCACACCTGTTAGCATGGCTATTATAAACAAAACAAGAAATACCAAGTGTTGGAGAGGATGTGAGGAGAAAGGAACCCTCATACACTGCTGGTGGGAATGTAAATTGATACAGCCACTATGGAAAACAGTATGGAGGTTCTTCAGAGTATTAAGAATAAAGCTACCATATGAACCAGCAATCCCTCTTCTGGATATCTTCTTTTTTTAAAAAGAGTATCCATTTCTTAATTATTTTGGTCAATTTCCATAACCCTGTAATGTTTTTCAGTTTTATAATATTTTGTAGGGAGAAAATTTACAGAACTTTTCATTCTGCTATACAAGAGTCCATCCTCTCTCTGGGTTTTATTATATGCCTCTCTCCCCTATTTTGAATCAATGACAGCAAAAGCCACCTTTACTGACTGAGGTGTTCCTTATTCTTGAAATCTGTGCTCAGGTAAGCAAAATGGGTAATCATATGTTTGAAGCTGCAACTTCAAGAGAGATATTGTTAAGAGGGAAAATCCTGGCATGGATCTGGATAGTGAAAGTATACATCTATCAATGTGCTTTCCTCTATGTACTCAAAATGGTCTGGGTTCCACTAATTTCTCCTTAAAATTATTAATTTATATGAAATGGCAAAGAAAATGAGTAAGTGAAAAGATGAAAGAACATCTGCCAACTTATCCATTATACTATTTTTTTTCCCAGTCTAGGGTAACCAAACATGCTGGTGTACCCGGAAATATCCCAGTGTTAGTACTAAAATTTCCACCTTCCGGGAAATCCCTCAGTTCCAGACAGATTAGGACAATTAGTCACCCAGCACCGAGAATATTTATAAGAGCACTAACAACGTTTTATTAGTGTTTTTAGCTTATTTGCCAGTTGTCTCAATTGGCTATTTCCTGACAAGCTATTGCACAACAAACAACCACAAAACAAAACTATACATACAAAACCATGCATACAAAATGAAGCATTTATTTCTCACCTAACTGTCTGCTGGTTAGCTGGGGTTCATCTAATTTAGGCTGGGCTCACCAGGCTTGGATTTAGGTTCTATATTAGGTTCAGATCTGGGGCCAAAAGGCTACCTGGGCATGTCCTTTTCATGGTGATGGTAAAAGTGTCAGAGAACTAGCTCAACTGTGCAATCAATTTCAAGCTCTTGCTTATATCATGTCTGCAAGCATTTCAGTGGCTAAAGCAAATCATATGACCACACCCAGCATTCATGATATGCAGGAATGTACCATTACTCTAGTTTGAGGGACAGCAATGTTACATGACAGAGAGAATAGATACAGAAGTGGTGAAGTATTGAGAACAATAGCGAAAACTTCCACACAGCTTTCCCCCAAATCAGCCTGAATACAGAAATCATGCTCTGTCCAGTTATAGAGCTGGCTCGGGCATTTGATAGCTATGTGGCCTTAGGAAAGTTACTTTACATCTTTATATCTAAATGGTCTCTTCTTTAAAGAGTAGATAATAATGATATCTCTCTCATAGGACTGTTGAGAATATTAAATAAGATTACTTGGGTGAAATGCCTAGTCTGTGCCTAGCATAAAGCCTCACTCCTGGCATATAACAGGAGGCAAGAAAATGCTTATTCAATAGTGGAGAGAGATATGAAGGATCACAAAAATATGCAAATGAATATTTTAAATTGTTTAAATATTTTAAATAGTATAAAAGACAGAGGGAGTTAGGAAGGTCAGCTGGGAAAGTGAACTAGAGCTTAGTTGTGGTGAAACAAAATATTGTTGTAGCTTTGCCCCTGGGTAGAACGAAGGCATTTTTCCAGCTCATCAGACTCTATAATAAATTATTTCACTTAACAAGGAAAAGTTCTAAACATTGGCCAGGAATGCCTATTGTAGTAAATGTTCCTGGTGCGGCAGCTCTGGCACTCGGTTCATGTGAGCTCAGCTCACCTCATGATCAGTCAGCCACCTTAAATGAACACCATGTGCCTTTTGGCTGTCTCTCTGAGGGGCTTTTACAACATCAGAGGAACACACACTGGAAGTAAGGGAGCCATTACCTACGGGACAGTCCCTCAGCCCGTGAGGAAAGGAGTCCATGGGTAAATGTTTCAGCCTCCCATACGTCAGGAGGTATTTCATAAACTAAACAAGAGGTCCCAACAGAATTGAGCCCCTGTTGCTGCATGTGTCCTGATGTTGACTTTTCTCCTTCCTTTTTTTCACTCTTTCCACTCTTTTTCTCCTAACTTCTGGGATTATTCCTAAATAAATGTACTGCACTGTCTCCCAGATTCTATTTTCAGGGAATTCCAAGGCATATATATTCTTGACCCTTGTTTTAAAACCCCAGTCTGCCCTTCCCCAAATCTGTTTCATGTTCCCACTTGAGATGAATACTCTTACTTGAGAGTCAACGTTTATGCAGTCTATTCTACCAGTCAAGATTTTGTTACAGCCAAGCTGACAGTACTTTGTATTATGAAAACTGTAGGGTTTATTTTTTAAAAAAATACAAATCAAATTATAATGTGAAAATTATAATATTGAAATGATTTTAAAATTTTAAAAGTACCTTGGGAATGCTGATATTCTCTTCAAGAAGGTGTCTTCACTCTGGTTAAGATTTAGCAATCTATAGGATCACATTTATACTTTTCTGAAAATGTTGTCCCAGAGCACAAACACACACACAAGAAACTTTGTTTTCTGGCAAATTTTTGACCCTGAGGAATGCATAGCTAGAGAAAGTAGTAAATAAGATAATCTCAGTTTTAATGGAATCCTTCCTTTAAGCATACTTCAATAATCTTTCTGGTAAAAGTTCAAAATTCCATCTAGTTTTTATTGTGGTCTTTATACAGTGGACTAATCCATGGAAATTCTATAACTGGAAGCCAATCTGTGATACATTTCTATTGAATCAACAAGGAAACTGAGAAGGAAATCATTTCCTTGAGAAATTATCTTGAGAAGGAAATACTTTCCCAAAGCTCCTCAACTGACTGTTCCAGATTCTTAACTCTTTAGCTAGTTTTATCTTCCGTATTTTTCCAACTGACTTTGCACTTTAAACATTTCCAATTTAAGGTGAAGCTGCATAAAAGATGCACGCTGTTAAGTAATCATGCTTCAGGAACGCTCTATTGTGTCTACTGGCGACTTTTCTCTTTATATTTCGCTCTTTGTCTCTTGCTAACCTATTGAGTTTCAAACTATTTTGCTCCCTGAGTCCATCCTCAGCTGGGATCTTAAGCTAGATGCCATCTAGCCCCTCCCTACACCATGCTCACCTTTGCCTCCTGAAACTCTAGGCAGGCCCGGTGCCCTAGCACCTACGTCTTAAGAGGGAGTTTGGACACTTGTTACCTTGTTTTTGAGATGAAACAACAAAACACTCTTAGAATAAGAGTTTTCTCATAAATTCAAACTTACTGATTACCAAAGGGAATGGAAAAGTGTGATGTTTCTTTTTCCATCTTCAATGTTTCGATTCGAATTCTAACCTGAAAAAGCTTCCATAGATACGAGTCTTAACTCTCTCATTCTTTCTTTACTCCTGCCCATCGACAAAAAGTCTGTTCTCTGATTAATCAGTTTAGAAGAATGACGTAGGTAAATGTGTTATCATGCCCCTGATTTTCCCTACCCCCTCACCCTGGAGTCTATCTACCTGTAGAATGCCCAAGTTTGGCTTTGCTCCTTTGTTAACAGAGAGGCCCATCTTTGTTCACTGCTGCCAGAGGCTCTGATTGGGAAAGTTTGGGGGTAATTCTAGAATGCTGTATCAGGAAGCCTACCACTTACCCACATTTGAGCCATATTCTCCAATAGCTTTATCAGTAACAAAGGGAATGTTTGGACCTCCATCTACTTGACTCATGCAGTTATTGATGACTTGTTTCTAAAATCAGAAAAAAATCTAAACAAAATCTCCCAAATCCTAACATAGAAAATGAAGAGCTGTTTTCTTAAAAATGAAAGTTTTTTTAGCAACACAATAACTTCATCAAAGACAATGGTCATGGGAATAATTAAAGAAAATAATAAGTGGATATTCCTAAATGTTTGATTGATCAGGAGTTTGAAAGAATACAGTATTCTGAGGGTTAGAGCTATAATTGGGTAAATGTGGTTATATAAATGGAAGGAGATAAAAATAAACCAGGAACCTCACTATCATAAGCTATTATTTCAGTACTTAATATTAAAAGATACCATGGTTGTATTTTGATACTACAGCACTGATTTACCAAAATGTTGCAGCCATGTTAAAAGAACAAAACAAAACTTTTTTTTTTTCATTACTATACAAAGGTCATTTTTATTCTCACCACATTTCTCAAAAATAATCTTAGTTTTTTTTAAAATTATTTGATTCTAGAAATTAACAAGTATATTCTTTCTCCACATTTTAACACAGCCCTTGGGTTTCCACAACACATGTTGCAATACTGATCTTATGACTGTCAGGATTATTAATTACATGCATTGGTAGAAGTGAAGTGGGTGGGGAGTGATTTGAGTTTAGTTTGCAGTTTATCTTGAACTAGGTAGTTTTTCTGAGTGCATTTTAAAGTTGCCAGACTTGTATGTTTGCCTGTTTGTTTTCATGCAGGTATTGTTTTTTATTATTGATTTCATTTAATTAAATTGTGTTTAGAGAATATGATGTATATTTTTCTTTGGGTCTTACAAACCTCATTTGTTGGTAATTTTTCTAAATATTCTATGAGTACCTAAAAATAATGTATGGTTTACTTATTGGATACAAAGTTCTATTAAAAATTTGTTAGATCAATCTAATTATTCAAATTTACTATATTTACTAATTTTTGTTGGCTTATATACTGGTTTCTGAAGGAAGAGTGGTGTAATCCTCCACTCAGTTGTGTGCTTATAAATTTCTCTGTGTAATTATGTAGATTTTTTGCTTTATATAGTTTGATTTTAAATTGGTAAGTACATATAAATTTGTGATAATTAACCCTTCTTGGTGGACTTTTTCTTTATCACTATTATTGAATTTTACCTTAAATTTTAACATGTCTGCTATTATTACAGCTGTATCAGTTTTTTTTTATTTAGTATTTGTCTGGTATAACTTTAAATATCCCTATGATTTTTAACTTGTCTGTGTGATTTTTAAAAAAAATATATTGTTGAGCTATAATTTTTAAAAGTCCATTTAGATACTCTGTCCCCAGACCTGTAAATTAACATATATCATAATTATTAATATATTTGCAGTTACCTCTACTACTTTAACTCAAGCTTACTGTTTGTTCTTTTTTCTTTGCTTTTATTTTTCTTGTTTTTTCTTAGAATGTTTTTTAAAAATTCCCTTTATCTCTGCATATTTAGGGGTTATAATGTTTCTATTATATTAATAGCTATCTTCTTTTTTTCGCATATATTTGAATAATTTGTCTTGACAAGTCTGAAGATACCACATGCTTCTGTTCTACCCCAAATCATAATAAGGAACTTAATGCTCTTTAAAATTATATGGAATAACTCTTTTTCAGCTTTTATTAATGTCTAGAGTGCTGTTGTTTTTGTTGTCATTTATACTACTCAGTACTAGAGTAAACTTTGATCTGAGAAATAATATTTTACTGAATTTCAGAAAATTCTCCGGAAAAAGCTTTGATCTCTTCAAATGTTATTTCTCAATCATTTCTTTGGAGATTTGACCAAGCTTCCTTGTCTCATCCCTTTGGTACACAGGCTGTAAATGATATTTTTATTACCACATGGCAAGGGCAAGCAAGCACAATTTCTACATAAGGGTATACTATAACTATAGTAATGGGTTACAATTGTTCCTTCTGTTGTTATTTTCCTACCAATGATAGCCAAGTGCTGCTTTGTTCCTCCCACCTTGTGAACAAATGAATTTCTGACATACCCAAATGCTGAATTGCTATACACTCCTCCTTCTTAACAATATCCAATTCAGAAGCCTTCCCTACTTCTCTAATCCCTCTTTATAATAATCCAGGAAATGCTCAAACACACCCTCAACTCCCTTTCCTGAGATCCTTCCAGGGTGCACCCTCCCTTGTTAGAAAAATAAACCTAACTTTGTTTTACTGCATGTGTGCTTCTGATTGTTTGACTACAGCTATGATACTGATTTACTGATAGTCTTTGGCTGATATGTTTCAACAGTGTTCAATCTAGATTTACATGGATATATTCTTTATCTTCAAAATTTCTATTTTGTTTTGCACCTTGTTACATTTTTTCTATTTTTATTTTTTTGTTTCATATGTATTATAAGTATATAATATGAATGTTTTCTCCTTTCTTATTTTGATTATCCTAAAACATACAGCCTTTCACAATCTGTCCCAGATATTAATTATTTTTGTATAAGGAAGAGAATTTATGTTTTGATTATTGATTTTGTTGGCTGCCTTTCTTTTGCTTGTGAAATTCCTGTCACCCCTCCATGTATATAGATTTGGATTATTTAATAGTCTCTACCTAGAACTCCAAAGACCTAAAGACTAGATTCAGATCTTAAAATGGAAATTAGGTATTGATGCTCTCTGGTGATATTAAAAATAATGCAGATCTAATTAACAATTCTTTCAATTTTGTAGGCTTTTACATTGTCCTTTCATGCCCTAGGATAACACCTTATTTTTAAAACAATAGTCATAGTTTCCAGGAAGCGATGATAATGATAGCCACCTAAGTTTTTCCTATATACTCTAAAAACAATTATAAAAAAAAAAATAGCAAGAAGAGTAAAACCACAGAAATCACACACTTCATTATAAACAGAAAACAGAAAAACATTACTAATTTCAAATTACCTATAAGTCAAAAAATAAACAATAATTTTGAAGAGAGCTAATTTGTAGCTAATTCAAGTCTTTGTGGAGAACAATAGGGAGAGAGCAGATGTGTGCAGAAGAGAGAAGACTGATATAAAACTGCACTCAGTGAGATTAAGTTTAGCATAAGTGCAAAAATACTGAGAAACAGGGCAGGACGAGTGACGCGTTGGTTAAGAGCTGGCTTGGGATGCCAGCGGCCCCGGTTCGGATCCTACATGTGAGGGCCAGTGACACTGCCCTCTACAGCTAAGATGGTGAACAACAGCTCCACCTGGAGCTGGGCTGTGTGAGTCCCGGCGAGGGTGTAGGCTGCAGCCCCTGCTGCAGTGGGCTGCCATAGGCTACAGTGAGTGGCCGGTAGCCAGCATGAGTGACCAGCAGCCAGTAGCCGCTGTGAGCGGCCTTCCAGAGGCCGGCAACCGATCTGCCTCACCTGAGAAGAGCGCAGTGATACCAACATGGGCCAGTGAAGCAATGTCCTCCACAACTAGATTGAAGAACAAAAGGACAGCAACTTGTCTGTTCCCCTTCCCCAGTTCCCTAGTGCTGTTTCCCTCCCCCAATTCCCCTCTTGCCCACCCCCCCCAAAAAAAAAATCCTGAGAAACAATCCTGGTAGACCAGAGTACCACCATGAAAGTAGGTAGGGCCCTAGGCAGGCAATGCTTCTTGGGGAGAAGGCAGTAAAGAGAAAAGAGGAAAGGGCCATTTTGTACTTCTGGCCATGATGATATGACAGGACATTAATTTACTCTCCTGCTGTAAACTACTAGGAAACTGATCAAAAATATGTGAATGAATTGCTTACAGATATTGCACAATTAACAGCACAAGACAGGGGTCCCAGAAAGCAGGGAATAAAGAAAGTGGGCTCTATGATTAGCCTGACTTTCTAACTGGAGGCACATCTCCACATTGACAGAGAAGGGAATCCCAAGAAAGATATGTCAGTCTTGCTGAGTTAAGGTAAATAAAAATCAGAGGTCAGAAAGGCAGAAGTTTTAGGGCAGATATCCAGAGACAGGACAGAACTACTCCTACCACAACTTATACACAGACACTTACCCAACTTCAGAAATCTGCATAAAGGCACACTTGAGCCTTATTCATTACTAAGCCATGTATGTGTAAGATGAATTCTACAAACTGAATGAAGAACCACTTCCAGGAGATATAAGCTGAAATAGTCCTGTAGCACACAGAGGGTGGGGAAATGTTCAGGCTCCAACCATCCAAAATTAGGAGTTTTCACTGATCACCTGAACACCCAAGAGAGACCCTAAAAGGGTCACATCTTATAGGAAGGCTAAACAACACTGAGAGAAAAGGCTATTTTAGACCTCCCGCCCTAATGAAGCTTAAAGCCAAGCCTCAGAAGCATCCAGCTAATCTGAAGTAAATTAACTCTCTATTAGTAACTCTGTACCAGAACACAGCCCAACAAACTTTAAAGGAAAACAATAAAATCTAGGCACTCAAAAACTTACAAATCAGAAGATACAATATCTAATAAAAAATTACTAGATGTCAAGAGTCAGGAGAATGTGACTTGTAATCAGACAAAAATAGATGAATAGAACAGACAGAAAAATGAGATAATAGAATTATCAGAAAAGGATTTAAAAATAAATATGCATAAAATGCTTGAAGATTTAAAGAAAAATATGAACATAGGACAGACGTGGGAAATATAAAAAGTATCAAAAGAATCATCTAGTTATAAAAATATCTAGAATACAAAATTTACTGGATGGAATATACAGAACACACTGCAGAAGTGAAGATCATTGAATTTAATTATACACTCATAAAAACTATCCCAACTGACAGAGAAAGACAAATACCATATGATCTCACTTATATGTGGAATCTAAAGAACTGAATAAATGAGCAATGTAAACATAAACAGTCTTAGAGACACAAAGGAAAAACTGATGAGGGCTAGATGGGATGGGGATGGGCATGAGGGAGAAGGGGAAGGGACCAGGCAACACAAACTGGTAACTACAATATTGCTGCAGAGACAGAAGAGACAGTTTAGGGAATATAATCAATAATGTTGTAAATATTTTTTTAGGGGACCAGATGGACTCATGTCTTGTGAGGGAGACCACTTCATGGACAATGTAGGGGCCTGACTACTGCATTGTACACCTGAAGGTGCCGCTGATTAATATTAGATGTTGACTATAATTTAACACATATATAGTCATGGGATGTGGAGTATAGTGTGGAGATGGAGTCAATGGAATTGTAATAGATTTGTATGATATCGGGGCTGGGGGGTAGGTGAGGGGGGGTAGTCACTTTGTAAGGGGTGAAAAAGATAGCTATTGCATAGTTTTGTACATCTGTAACTATTAATAAAAATAAAACAAAACTATCCTGACTGAATAGAGCATAGAAAGAGAAAGTTGAAAACGTGAGGAGAGTTAGTAGCTTGGAAAAAAATATCAAGCGATTCAGCATATATACAATGGGAATGTAAGAAGGAAAGTACTGAGAGAGGGAAGGCTAGAAAAAAAGTTGAAACAATACTGGCATAAAAATTTTTAAGTCTGATGCAACATAGAAAACCTCATATACATGAAACTCAATAAACCCCATGCAGGAGAAACTCACGCATACAGAAAACCACACCAAAGAACGTGGCAATTAAATTCATGAAAACCAGTGATGAGGAAAGTGGTGAATCCTAAAAACATCAAGAGGAAAAACCCATATTGTTTAGTGAGGGAAAAAAAAAAGTAAGACTTTTCATTAAAAAACACATAAACCAGAAGATGATGGAATATCACTTGTGTAGTACTCCTGCCAAGAGGGCATGGCTTAAGCGTAGTTATGTGGAGGCATGAGACATTCATAAATTGAGAGACATCTGCAAAATACCTGATCTGTACTCTTCCAGAATCTTGTTGTCATTAAAGCCAATCAAAAAAAAAAAAAGAAAGAGAAACCAATTTAAGAGATAAAGGGGACATGGCAGCTAAATGCAATGTTGACCTTGAAGCTTGTTTCTTCTTTATTTGCTATAAAGGGTAGTATTGGCACAATGAGCAAAGTTTCAGTCATTTCTGTAGACTATAGAATAGTGTTTTATCAACGTTATTTTCCTGATTTTCATCCTTGTACTGTGGTTGTGGGAATGCAAGTATTTAGGGATAAAAGGACATAATTTCTGCAACTTTCTCTCACATGGTTCAAAACAACAACAAAACCCATTGAGAATGATGAATCAAATGTAGTAAAATGTTAAGGACTGGGGAATCTAAATGGAATGTATGTAATTCTGTCTACTCCTAAATTTCCTGTAAAATGGCACTGCATCAAAAAAGTTAACCCACTGAATAAAAAGCCAATACACCAAGACAGCCACCCCCTCCTCCAACACATACACCTATGTTTTCCTGGAGTGAGGAAAGCCACCTTTCCCTGCTTCGAACAGCGATCTTGCCCCTCCGCAGACTCAAGCAGGTCCTTATCCATCACTGGTAAGTACCCTGCAGGAGGCAGATCTCTGACTGGCTCGGTGGGCTTTTGGCCACAAACCCCGGGAGTCTTGAGTGTCAGCCTCACTTCTGAGCTTGGATTTTTCTCCACATAGTTATTTATTTTGTTTTTCACCATAACTATGCCCATTGCTTCTCTTTTTTTTATGTTTTAAATGTCACTGTGAGGCACATGTGAAAGCCTGAAATTATGGGACCATCTTGACCAAAAGTTTCATTAGGTGGCTTTTACAAACGCTACAATCACGGCTGGACCATCAAGCAATGACTATTTTACCTATAACCAAATGTATGCAGAACCGTGATTTTTAAAAGTCATTTCTGGCTTTGGAAATCTAGATTTGGCTTAATTGGGTATTTTATTCGTTTATTTTGTTTTGTTTTGTTTTTAATTTGGCTTTATAAGTTTATTAGTTCAGTAGTATGGTCCATCACCCGGCATGTTATATCTATGATTCCCGAGGGACCATGCAACAACTAATGAAAAAAAAAAAAAAGCTGTAAATAATTCATGTATGCATGGTGTTTGATTTGAAAAACCAATGCTAACCCATTGAAAAAACATGCAGCATTCACCCAACTAATATTTTGAGTGTTTATTACGATAAAGTGGGGTTTGGGCACACAGTAATGAATCATACTTACCATAGCTTTCAGGACCTTCCAGCCTAATAGGAAAGATAAACCATCAATAAATAACCAAGATAGACACAAACAAAACTGCTCTTAAGAGTTCAAAGAAATGGGAGATGAATTTCAGCTCTGAGGGATTAAATGAGGCTTCTAGGAAGAAGTGGCTTTTGAGCTGTGTCTTGAAAAATGGGATCTTTGTAACTACTTCAGGAAGGAGTAGGAGTTTAGACTTGGGGAAGCTTTAGTTAGTGGTAGAGCGGCACTGGAAAGAAAATATCCTCATTTCCAGCAGATGAGTTGCAGTAACATTTGACCATTTTATATGTTCATAATGACTGGGTTCTTTTCTCATCCATAGCTTCCTTTCCCTTCATCATGTATTATTTTCTAACTAGCTTGTGATTTTTAAAATCCATTTAATTTTAGAATCTCCTTTGCTAGCCCCTTGAGTCACAGTGGTTGGTAAAGGGTTAGTGATGTCCTACACGCAAATCCCGGTCTCAGGAGGAAAAAGCAGCAATTCCTGGTGATCATTTTTAATGTTTAGCAAGCTCTTTCTAATAAAATAGAAAACCCTGTTAAAACGTTTATTGCTTCTTAAGGAGACAATGCAGTAGTTTTTGCTTTTATTTCAGCATTTCCTCCTCTATAATTATACTTCTTTATGCCTCTGGCAATGTAGCATAATGGACACATAAATTGGGATTCTGCCAGTCTGAATACAAATTGTGGCTCTGCTGCTTACTGGCTATATCGTCAATGTCACGCTTCCTCAATTTACCAAAATGAGGTTATTTCTATAAACCATTCTGACTTGTGGAGTTAGTGAAACAAGTTAAAAGAGTCCAGGTGTCTGACTAGTTTCCATAGGAGTTAATCAATAAATGCTACTTTTTCTTTGTCATTGCCTTTATCATGCTTTTCCCTCAGTCTTGTATGTTCTCCTTTTCTTTCCCATCGTCTTTCTTTATGAAAATCCGACTCATCATTCAAGACCAACTCCATCTTCCCTCCATCAATGCCCTACTTCACTTTGTGCTCTAACAACATGCAGATGGAACTTCCATTTAGCACTTAGAGTGGAATCACATTGCTCAGGGCATCAGTTAAAAGACTGTAACTCAAGGCACTTGGAGATACTGCTATTTCATCATCTATGGTCACAGTCAATGAATGCAGTCAAACCCGAAAGAGTCAAGGTCTGTTGGTGAATCCCTCAGACAGAAGGTGTGAATAGGTTTCAGACCTCTCTGTCATGGCTGAGGTGCAGTCCCCTCGTTGAAGTGGTCGACCAAGTTGCTGGTGATGCTAACATCAAGGATGATAGTGATAATTAATGTAGGCCATAAAGAAACACTGGATCCTAAGGGGTTAAAAAATAGAGCACATGTATGCAGAACTGGACTTTATGGGCAGGTGGGAGTCCTGAGGGTCATTCTGACAGCATACAACTTCTGTCTCGCGTACTTCCTTTAGAATCCAATGTTGTAAGCAATGTCTTCTTTGTATTTCATTCCTTTGGATTTCTTTATCTCTTTTCTAACCTACATTGTTACCTCCTGAGGATCAGAATTATACCTCGAATGTAACACATGTTTAATGAATATTTAACAAAATTAAAATCGAAATGGAATATATGGAGATAAAGTCTGAGCGGAATAAGGCAGAGGGATGTCCCCAGAGCTTGGCTTGCGGTGAGGCCTTTGAACAACAATAGCTAATCTTTTAAGTGCATTAGATGCATTGTTTCCTTTCATCCTCATAACAGCCCTATTTGATAAAAACAGTGGTGGCCCCTGCCCTACAGAGGAAGAAACTGAGGTTTAGAGAGACTTGAAGTTAACTTGCCTGAGGTCAGCCGCAGGCTAGTGGCTGAGACAGGTTTCAAATGTCAATCTAAAACTGAAGCCAGTGTCCACAACCTTGAACCCTCAGCCACATTATCTTCCAGAGGCCTTTCTATTCTCCTTTACCTTCCAGTCTAGAAAACTGGAGGATTCCTCCTATACAATCACAGTCTAACTAATAATAATAATTTTTTTTAAAATTTATTATTTATTTTATTTATTATTATTATTATCTTTTTACTGTTCATTAAACTAAATAATGTTGATATGGACCTACTAAAATTTGAAAAGTGAGGCACAATTGCTGTCTTCATTGAAGTTGGAAAAATGTTCATAGGAATAAATCACTTCTAAAGGAATACTTAGGATCGCCCCCTTAGGTGTGTGGGCTGTCATTCCTCCTGTAGGTTTCGAGAGGGACCATTCAGGACCTGACTTTGTTTCCTCATGGATTTATTTGAAATGGGAACTCATTTTGTTTTTATTGAAAAATTATGTCCACTTTCAAGATTTGATGATTCACATTGATTGTGATGATGGAGTAAAAGCATGGAGATTTCAGGAACAAATGTTTTTGCCAATGGCTTCCCTGGCCAAATGAGCAGAGTTTTCACTGGTCCCATACCATCTGAATAGACACAGCACGCTCCCTGGTGAAGGAGACTGGTGGAATGCTTTGTTCAGAGAAAGACAGAAGGTGAAAGAGAGGAAGAGAAGGCCAAAATGCCCTGGCTCCTTTCAAAATAACTTATTAAACAGAGTTTTTTTGCCCAGGAAAATGTTGGCTTTGGCTGCTCTCTAGTGGTGGGCAGTGTTCACTGTCAGCAATTCTTTCTACAGGGATTCCAAATTAAAGGGTAAAACGGAAAAATGCAAGCATTTCCTTGGACACTTAGAGCTGGGCTGCAAAGGAAGGATGTGTAGACACACACACACACACACGCACACACACACACACACGCACACACACACGCACACGCAATAGGCCTGGAGGAGAAGGTAGGAGAGCAGCTTTCTCTACATGGGAAATGAGAACATAGGTAGGAAGATGGAGTGTTCTATTGAAGCTAGAGAAAGATGTGAGAGAGAGGAATACCAGTTTTACACTTCTGATAGCTGTGCTCACCTTCCTCTTCCCATAATTACTTCAAGTAGCCATAGAAAGGACTCATATCCGTTGATGTCCAATCTAAATTTATGTACTGATAGTTTCCAAAGTCAGTGTCATGCTAGCTCCAGAGTTTCAGAGGATGCTTGAGAGCTCGCTTCTTGAACAGCCCTACAGACAATAAGGAAGAGAATGGGAACATAGCTCCTCCCACCTTGTCCCAACCCCCTTTCTGGAGAAAATATGTAGGCCCCTCCTCTAACTTTTTCTGCCCTGAATTACGCAACAAAAGGTGGGAGAGAATAGGAAATGGTGGGCCTCTGCTGTCACTCATCCCAGTTTTCCCCTAATCATGTTGGACAGATGAGTAAACTGATGTTTCATAAGCATTTAGAAAAGTGATAATTAAGCAAAACCAGTTTGGGGTTCTCTTTTTATTTTTGTGTTTTTGGTCCACAGTGAACTTATAACTGGTGTCTGGCTCTGCCTCTGTGCTGATTTTCCATGAAAACTTACATCATTACTTCATCCCTTTGGGTCTCACTAATTATGTCTGTAAAATGGTGGTGACAGTGGAGGGAGGGTGGTTGATATTCCAGGCTCCTTTTATCTTTGAAACACTCTGGGATATCATGATTCATCAAAGACACATGTTATAATAACCGAAAAAAAAATATCCTGGGTTATGTGAGAAACCATCTATGCACTCACGGAGCGGACTACTCACCACAGAAGGGTAGCCGGCTAGTGCATCATGGTGACTGGACGGTACTTCCTTTCAGAGGAGTAGGCAGTAAGATCATAGCCCTCAGCGGTATAAAGACCCCACACAAAATTCCCTCGTTTACTCTGTTTTCTAGATCTGCTTTCTTTCTGTTTGTGTCTCTATCTGTAAAATGAAGTGGAGAATTAGAGCAATTATTTGGATAATTCAAGCAGAAGGAAACTCTGCCACACCCATATATGCTGCAATTATCTAGGCATTTCAAGCAGAAGTAGATCTGGAGCCCAAATTATCAGGATAGTGCTTCAATTCTTCTGAAAAAATGCTAATTGCATGACATATTCAATGTAGTATCACAGAGGACTGATGAGAGAGCAAAATTCTCGCTTGACATGACTAAAAGGAGAACATGGACTAAAATATTCCACATCGGTTCAACCTTGGTAGAAAAAGCTAAAGGCAGTGAAATGACTGGTGCTCAAATGGGTTGCGGAGTACAAAAGAAGACTTTTATAAATATACCCAGGGAAATAGAGAGACCAGGGGAAATTAAGGCTGCTAATCAGTGAGGATGGGTGTGAAATTGATGATGATTCTAAAATGGCTGAGAAAGTGAACTTGTTCTTGGAATCGAGTTTAAACGGGAAAAATGAAGCAAACAAATTTGAACTATTAGGATATAATGAAAATCTTGCCAAATAGCTATTGGCAACAATCAGGTGAGGGAATACAAAACTTAGAAAATTTGCACATATATAAATCTGCTAGAAAGGCACCTGAAATTATTAAGGGAATTGGGTGATATGAAGTACTTAATAAACAGTTCACACTTTTTGAAAAAAAATTATTTAGCTGGGAAGATAGAAAATGTTCTTTAAAAAGAGGATATGACGAAATTCTCTTTCTGAAAGTTGTAATATTTTCTGAAACAGCAATCCTACAAATTTGAAGTTCAAGCAGTAAACAAAAGATGAACAAAATATCATTTAGTTATATTTCAACCCTAGCTCCCTTTATGAACAATCCAGGCAAAAGCTAAATACTGAATAATAGTGATAAGTAGAAAATGAAGAAGAAAACTAAGGAAAAGCAAATAATACAGAACATGAGTGATCTGGATGTATTATAATTAATAAACATTAAAGTCCAAAAAGCCAAGGCCTTGCTAAACAAGGGTAGAGAATTTCACAATATGATGTAACGGAAAGAAAATGCCTTTATTATCTGTGTGACTCTAACCAATTTACTTAACCTTTCTGTGTCTTAGTGTTGATAACCTTTCACAGGTCATCAAACTCCTGATTTTCTTCAAGTTCAAATGAGCACATAATATGAGAACAATATCTAAAATTGGTCTGACCCTTAACAAATATTAATTCCCTTATCTTTCCATTAAAAAACACCTGCCTTGGCTTTTGGTTGGTGAAATTTGGACGTTTCGTGCATAATTCTCCAGATAATTGGAGAGAGGCACTTTAGAAATAATCTTGGCCAACTATTCCATTTTCTGGATTAAGAAACTGAGGACGAGATACTTCCTGATCTGCTAAAAGGCATGAAGATAATTTCACTTGGGGTCAGAACACAAGGCCCAGGCTCTGGTTCTCAAACTTCTTTTCTTCTACCATGATATAGTGTTCATCACAATAACCTTGCAGAGAGAGAAAAGATCCTAAGGGAGAAAACTTTTTAGAGAATAATTTCTTCACTATTTGGCACACTCTGCAATATGTAAGACAGGGAAAAGGTTATTTGGACTACTGGGAACCCCAGGAATCATTCTTAGTTTTAAGATTATTGGTACATGGACAAAATCTATTTTGAATCATAGAACCTGAGGATTGAAAAGGACCTTAGAAATTATTTAGCACATGACCATCACTTCCAGAAGGCCCTTGTTAATAGTCTCCACAAAGGATTATCCAGTTCCTGATTGATTATCCCACCTGTGATGAAAAGTATACTACCTGTCAAGACAATGGATTCCATTTTTGGGCAACTTTGCTTACTCATACATAAAGCTCTTCTTTTTGACTAGCGAAATATTTCTGCTTAGCTGAATGGTTGAACTTCTATTTATTCGTTTTATTTTAGCCTCTGTGGTTAGCCGAGCAATCTAAACTTTTCCCATATGACTGCCCTTCAGATTCTTGGAAACACTTAGCTTATTGTTTCTAATGTTTCTTCTCAATTATTTTTAATTGCTCTGATTATTTGATTTCAGTTATTGTCATTATCCTGGTTGTTCTCTCAAAGTACAGAGCCCCAAATTGAATGTAGCCTTTCTGGTATAATGTAGCTGGTACACATACCATAACACTCACACTGACGATTATATCCACTATGCTTGGGCTCATATGACCCAAGATTGCATGAGTTCCCCAAAGTGCATATGCAATGGAGCACCCATCTTGTGAGGTGTTGTGTGAACAATGGGTTCTAATGGTCACATGGGTCTAGGAAAATGGCATATACATTCTCCTGGATATTACTCATGTACAAGAAATATTAAAGACTGAGAAATCCTGTAGTTCAGAATGTATCTAAATTTGTTTAACACAGCATTTTCCAAACATAATTGGAAAAAAAATTATAAGCTAACATTTAGAGAAGTCTTTTTATATTTTTAACCTTTAATTTAGACAATTTCAAACCTATGCAAAAGTAGAGATACTGGAATAATGAACCCTATGAATCTGTAACCCAGGTACAATAATGACCAATTCATGACCAATCTTGTTCAAATATATCTCCATCCACTTGTCCCTCTCCTGGATTACAAAAACAAGTTCCCAATAAATAGCATTTTATCTTTTAGTATTTTAATAGGTTGATTGAGTAAGTGATTAGTACTCTGCTTTTATACATTATCAATTTGCTACTGTCACAATAATGCCAGATATTCCTCAATATCATTAAAATATCCAATCAGTGTTTACATTTTACCAAGCAACTTATAATCTTTTTGTTCAATTTGTTGTTTGAATCAGAATAAGACCCAGCCTATACATTGCAATAACTGGATAAGTCTCTTTAAGTAAATAGTTGCAGACTGTTCGGTAGAGAGAGAAACAAGATGGCAGCATAAGAGGCTCCTGAAACTCCCTTCTCCCGTGGACACAATGAATATACAACAATACAAGGAGCAATTCTATCTGAAAGAAATCCAGAAGTTGGTTGAGTGATTCCTATACATCAGGTGACTGAGAAAATATCTACTCTGAAAGGGGTAGGACAGGCAGAGATACACTCTTACCGTAAACCCCACTTTTATTGTAGGACAGTGCCATACAGTAGGGTGAGAGCCCCCAACTCCCAGCTGCTCCCTGAGGAGTGAAGGGTTTGGATTACACATCTAGCACCCCAACTTTTATAAGTTGTCACCTGAGGAAGAGGCCCCTAAGTCACCTAGTTCTGATAGCCAACAGAGTTTGCATTCATGGGTCGCAAAAGACCACAGAGAATAAAGAAGCAGTTTTTAAAGAGGCACAGGACCACCCCCAGTGGTGGCAAACATGGGCTCAGTGTCACTGATCCATATGATTCTCTCTTTTTGACCGATGCTTAACAACTATATATTTTAAGTCTTGTAATCAGATATTTTAAGTCCTCCAACTGTGTCCTTTTTAAAGACTGCTTTGGTTGCTCTAGGCTCTTTAAATTTCCACATAAGCTTTAGAATCAGTACAGCAATTTTTAGAAAAATGCCTGTTGACATTTTTATTGGGAACGCACTAAATTAATAGGTCATTTTTGGTGAATGCCCATCTTAACAATATTGAGTCTTATGATCCATGATGATGACATTGCTCTCTATTTATTTAGGTCATCTTTAATTTTTCTCAGTAATGTTGTATGGCTTTAGTGTAGAGGTCTTGGGTGCATTGTTGAATTTATTCCTGGTTTTATGGCACTATAAAATATAATTTTTAAATATTTTATATTTATTTTTTATACTATTTAAGCATTGAATAGATTTTTTGTATATTAAACTTGTATCCTGTGACATTGCTAGATTTATTTATTAGTTCTAGTAGTTCTTTTGGACATTTCTTGTTATTTTCTATGTAAATAATCATTTCTTCTGTAAATAGGGACAATATAGTTCTTTTTTATATGTATGCCATTTTTCAAACCTTATTGCAATGGCAAGAACCTCCACCATAGTATTGAACAGAAGTGATGAAAGTGGGCATCCTTGCTTTGTTCCTAGTCTCAAGGGGAAAGAATTCAGTGTTTTACCTTTCAGTGTGATGTTGATATTGGCTATAGGTTTTTACAGTTTTCATAGCTGGAGAAAGTTCCCTAGTATCCCTATAGTACAAATGTTTATTGATATGGCTTCAGATTCCACATTGCAACTAAGAAATCACTGTAAGAAACCACTACTTGTATTCCATTTAAAAAAGTGGCTTGTTCATCTGGTAACTGAAATAATTGCACAAATAGTTTTCCTTGAGACAATCACCACATTTCAGTACGCAGCAAAAGTGCAGCATGTGTACTCCTCATTTTGTCACCTTACGAGAGAAAAATAGGTGTAAACAAGACTTGAGATTAAACAAAATTAATTACATTTACAGCTTCATCAAGAGCATTCATAATTGAAACTTGCTTTTTTTTTAAACGTACATGCATTGAGGTGAAGAATACAATGACTAATTAATACAGTTTTGTGCTACTTCCTTGACTAATGCTAAATCACTGGTAACTTTACCCACAATTGTTTCTGCACCTTTAGTGTAAATGCCAACCAAGTGAAAAGGGCAGATAATGTATTATTATTAGTAGTAGTAGTATTGTTCTTAAAATATTTCTGATATCATGAACCACCTGAAAGGGCCTCACGTGCCCTCAGGGTACCACAAATCACACTGAGACAATTGTTTCATCTAGTTTAGCCCTATAATAAAGCATGACAATTGTGAAGTACCCTGAATCTTCAGTGAGGTATTTTGACTTTTGTAAGTCAAAACTTCTGAAAACTGCTGCACCCCGTATGAGCTCTGTGAATTGTTTTGCTTACGGTACTTCTTTGCCTGGACTCAGAGAGTTTTGTCTTCAATTCAAGATTCAGCCAATGATTTAAGTAGAATCCTCTGCAATTCTCTGGAGCTACTCTTCATTTCAAGACACTGCCACCCCCAAATTCTAATTGCCTCAGCTTCCACTCTCTACTCTTTAAGTCTAATTGGTTTTGTTTTTCTTACACAAATCTGAAAAATGCCTTAAGGTAGAAATCAGGGGAAATCATTGAGCTCATAGCATTTGCTTCTCTTTGATGCCATAGTCCTCCACTGCCTGTTGTCAAATGTCTGAGAAGTATGAGTGTGTGTGTGTGTGTGTGTGTGTGTGTGTGTGTGTGAGAGAGAGAGAGAGAGAGAGAGAGAGAGAGAGAGAGAGAGAGAGAGAGAGAGAGACAGAGAGTGTGAGAGATATTTCATTTCTCTAATTGTTTATCATTGAAGGGAAGTTTGATTCCATTTACTCTCATGCCCAGATAAAGAAACCAAATTATTATATTTTCAAACCCATTATGTCCATTGGGATTTTTGATAATATTTTTTCTTGTTTTATAATGATTATATTTTTCCATATCTTCTGAAATTTTTTAAAACCGTGGTTTATTTTTTTCTCTAATACTTTAATTTGAGATGGTATATACATAATTCAAAACCTTGTGTGCCTTTTGTGGTAGTTGTACAACTCTGGTACCTAGTTATTACAACCAGGAGTTCATATTCCCTGAAGATATCAGCTATTCCTATTACTAATGTGATTTGAAGAACTTAGGGAAAAGCTTTGATCTGTGTTAGAGACTAAGTTTAAGGAAAGGGGAAAGGATGAACCTGTGGACTGAAAACCCCCATTACCAGAGGTGCCTTATTTACCACTCCAATTTGCTGCGATTACACCATGCAATTCTTCAGGTTATGGTTTCATCTTCTAAAACTTGGAAGCATGTGAAAGGAGGCAGTTTCCTTAGAGTATAACATCAGTCTTGAGGGTTTAGATCTGAAGGTGCAGGGATGAATGCCTGAGGACAATTGGCTAACGGGACCTATTTTCATCAACTCTTCATTCCAGCGGAGCTTTGGTACTGCCATTAGCCCTCATACACTTGCACTGCGGGTCTGGTTCCTGTGATAGGGTTCTCCCATTAAGTTGGCAGCCAGCGATTGTCTTAAGGCAACACAGGCAAACAGCATGAAACATCAACCCTGTCCCAGTCTTCATTTTCTTATTGTTGCTAGGTTTGCCAGCCAAAAATAGCCCAAAATTTTTCAGAGGTGTTTGATATTGCTACTATTGTCAGTTTCTGGGATCCATGTCTTCCTTTTATTTCTAGGATTTCTCCAGGATTTTAAGGAACAGCAGTTGGAGTGAGCCATCACTGCTATTTTGTTATTCAGCTGTAATTAAAAATCTCTATCAGTTTCCTTATTTCAAGTGGGGGTATTGTTCCTATCTACCTTATAGAGTTTTGAGAAGATCAAATGAGAAAGTATACGTAACATGGAGTCATCTGGAACAGTGTTAAATCTTCATAAAAGTTTGCTGTTTCTACTATTCTTATTAGTATTATCATTAAATATGGAATATTGAACAGAGCAAACCCAAAGATAACATTACATAGGAGATCTCCCTCTACAGCAATATCGATCTATTGTCACTCACTGAGTATACTTATTAAACTATACATATTATTTACTGAGCCAATTAATTGTATTTTACTCAATCATATCTCACGATCTTGTCCACAAACATCCCATGCAAGGCACGTGTCAATGCTGCCTTAAAATTCAGAAACATGGGCCGGCCGAGTGGCGCGGTGGTTAAGAGCTGGCCTGGGATGCCAGCAGCCCGGGTTCGGGACCCACATATGAAGGCCAGTGACACTGCCCTCTAAAAAAAAAAAAAAAAAAAAAATTTTTCAGAAACATTACTTCCACATCAGGCTTTGCTCTGGTCAGGATAGACGAGTTAATCCCTCCTTTTCCCACTGTGAGGGATTAACAACTCAGCAATCAAGAACAGCATTTATAAAATTGGTAATATATATAGCCATGTAAGCCCACAGATAACACATTAAGAAAACTAAGGAAAAATGAAGTTGTCCCATTTATTTAGTTTATCAGCCTGTAGCACACGCGCGCGCGCACACACACACACACATATGCACATATACATTATATCATTTAAAGATCCCAATTTAGGAGACACATAATTTTCCCACTATAGAATGGAGAAATGAATGCTAGCTATTTCTGTTAGCCAATATACTGCAGAGATCAAACTTCTGGCAAATTCGGCCACCAGAAAATAGAATTCTTTATTAAAGTGAAGTTGTGAAGGAATTTAATTAATCAATTATGTATAGAATTCTACTGGGTTGTAGGAAGAGTCATGATGCATTTTTGCAAGGAAAAACAGAAAAAATACGTCATGACTTTTCCGACAACCCAATAATTTCAGGTCTTTGGGAGACAACAATGCTATTCAGGTTTTTGCCCTCAAGAATTTCTTTGTTGAAATAAAACTATAAGCCTGTGTACCTAATTCTAAAACAAAACTTCAATGGACATGTAAGGGCTGTAGGGTGAAGGGTTGTGATGGTTAGTTTATATGTTAACTTGGCTAAGCCATAGTCCTCAGTTACCCATCAAACACTAATCTAGGTTTTGGTGTGAAGGTATTTTGTAGATGTAACATGTTCATAATTATTTGATTTCAAGTAGAGATTATTCTAGATAATCTGGGTGAGCCTAATTCAGTCAGTTGAAAGGCTGTAAGAGCAGACATTTCCTAGAAGAAGAAATTCTGCCTATGAACTACAGCCTCAGTTCATTTTTGCATATCTACTATGTGCTATAATTCTGTATATTTTTCTAATCCTCACAACAGCAATTATCTTTATTTTATGAATGAGAAAATTGAGTCTCAGATAAAGTACAGTTGCAAGCTTTATTTCATGTCTTTGTAGCTTTGTCAGCTCTGTTTCCATTAGAGAAACACATCCTGATATTTGTAAGAGACAATGACTATGAGCCTGAGGGAAAAGGCAGAAAATCTCAGAATGGCCGCAGAACACTGTTAAAAATGAATGCTCATCATACTGTCTCTAGGCAGTAAAGGAAGAGGGTTAAATCAGTATTTTTATTTAAGAAAGAAAATCAGAAATATTTGATATTTTGTATTTATTTGCCAGGGTTGTCCAGGGAACAGAACTAAATATACGTATAGGGGAGAGAAAGGGGGAGAGAGAGAGAGAGAGAGAGAGAGAGAGAGAGAGAGAGAGAGAGAGAGAGAGAGAGAGAGAGATTATGAGGAATTGGCTCATGTGATTACTGTGAGGATAGGAAGTCCCACAGTTGCTGTCTGAAAGCTGGACACACAGGGAAGCTGGCGGTATCGTTCAGTCTGAGTCAAAGGCCTGAGAACCGGGAAAGTTACTGGTTTCTGGGTTCAGGAGAAGACCGATGTTCATTTCAGTAGTCAAGCGGACAGAAAATTCACCCTTCTTCTACAGTTTCATTTTACCCAGGACCTCGATGGAACGGACGAGGCCCACCCACATCGAGGAGGGCAACCTGCTTCGCCCAGTCTGCTGATTCAAACAGCAATCTCACTCAGAACACTAACGGACGCTTTCCTAAGCAGCCTGAGAGTGGGCTGTTTCACGGAAGGTGAAGAAGAAAATGTCATGAAGGTGTAGGATTCCAAAGTGGAAAAGGAAGATGCACCAATAAGATGAATAACCTAGCCTGGGCTGAATACAATGATTGATCCCTTTCGGATGCTTTGCACAGGGCATCGCAGTTATGTGGAAAGAACAGCAGAGCAGGGCTAGCTAGGGTCATGGAGTTTGGAACTTGGCTTCTTTAGAGTCAGAAGACTTCCTCATTCTGTTGCTTTCAGCTGACTGGACTAAAATTAAGTAAACATTAGTTATCTTTTGTACCTGGCTCTGCTGATACCCACAATGAATGTTACTGCTTTCTTCACTGCCTTCGGTAGTTAGGATTGGCCTGAGGTCTTTGCTCAAAGACAAAGTTCAGTCCTCCCAGTGTGCCACACTGGCCTGGTGGGGTCTGTAACCTGTGGTAGTTCCCCAGTTGCCTCAGGCACCATCTCAGCACTGAGGCTGTTTCTGTGAATCCTGACTTGTAGCTGCCTATGATTTCCATTTCTTGGCTCCAAGTGCAGCTGTCCTGAAATGACCTTCTATCCGGCCCACCACAGGAAGACTCTGCTCTTTTGCTTGTCATTTCCTACTGTCCATGCCATCCAGCTCTTCAGGCCACACATAGAACCCAATATCAACCCACCAAGAATCATTCAAGAGCTCTGGAGAAGGAAAGGGGTGAGGTGGGGTGTGCCTTCCTTCTTCCACCTTCCACGCTGCACTCAGGGTATTTCTCTTCCTTTGCAAACTCAGGACACAGTGAGACCAGGCTCTGGGACCTGCAGATAAAGCCTGTGATCATTTTTAATTTCATAATGCCCATCGGACCAAATACCTCGGGAAGCCCATGGAGTTTATATAAAGGGGTTTCACCTGTAATAGACCATACCTGTTTCTCTTTTTGCAAGGGGAACAGAATAAAATAACTTTCCCATTGCAGAGCCACAAGCAAGACAGAGGGGCAGGATCTGAGGGCGCTCAGGTCAGTGAGTGCACCTGGAACTTTCTGGAAACTGACCAGATGAGTAATTTATCTCAGGCATTTGACAAAGGCATGGGCTGAAATTAAAATGTTCTTTGGCATAGAGCATATAAAGACCTGTTACTTAAAATCTGGCCTTTAGACTACTTCATAAAATATTAAGGGTAAAAGTCCTAATAAAAAAGGTTATATCCTAGAGCAGTGGTTGTGAGATGGGAAGAGACCTGCCTAAGCTTAAGAGGGTCAGCAGGACTTGTACGTGCAGGACGAGGAATTTGAATTGGGCTAGAAAGGAGTTTCTTAGGAATACCTAATAAAGATCATTCAAGGGCTCTGCAAGTAAGAGAAATATTAGGTTGTCAGAAAAGTCATGACGTATTTTTTTCTGGTTTTCGTTACTAAAATGCGTCATGACTTTTCTGACAACCGAATAGGAAATTTCTATCAGAACCCCAGTAGATATTAGTGAAATTTTTCTTAAATATAATTAAGCATAAAATAATAGATACTAGCACATACTAGTAAATAATAGATAATAACACGTACTAGTGGTGCCAAAAAAATGTATGAAAGTAGACACCTTGGTCAATGTTGCTCAAGCAGTAGTTCGCTGTAATCAGTGTCTGGACAGTGATGGTATCCACTTTGAGCACCTCTTTTTTTTTTTTTTTTTTAAAGATTTTATTGGGGAATTGGTGGAGGGGAACACCGTTGGGGAATCGGGGAAGGGGAACAGACAAGTTGCCGTCTTCTTGTTCTTCAGTTTTAGTTGCGGAGGATGTTGCTTCACGGTTGGTATCGTCATTGCTCTTCCCGGATGAGGCAGATCGGCCGCTGGCCTCTGGATGTCGCTCATCGCGGCTATTGGCAGCTCACGCTGGCTGCCAGCCGCTCACGCTGGCTGTGGGCCACTCACTGCAGCCTATGGCAGCCCACTGCAGCAGGGGCTGCAGCCCACACCATCACCGGGGCTCGCACAGCCCAGCTCCAGGTGGAGCTGTTGTTAGCTGTAGAGGGCAGTGTCACTGGCCCTCATGTGGGATCCGAACCGGGGCCGCTGGCATCCCAAAACCAGCACTTAACCAATGCGCCACTCGGCCGGCCCTTGAGCACCTCTTATAATTGCAGATGTCAAATGTGACTTGTATCCATCTTTTGTTGTCCATATATATTGAGTATTACAATTTTAATACAGTTTTCCTTTCTTAAAATGTGTATACTTTTTTTGACATCCTCTGTATATAGCTTGATTTTCTCGTAGTGTGGGTTGTTATTTTCAATCAATACTTCTGCTATCTTCATAAACACTCAAGTTAAAGAACTCCATCAAGTTATTTTATAGATAGGAAGAACATCTGTGCAAGACAGATCTTACTGGTTATTGCCATCAAAATTCATTCATTTATTCACTCATTCCTTTATTCAACAATATTTATTGAAAACCTATATGCTTGACATTCTTCTAAGTACTTGGTATATATCAGTAAGCAAATCAGGTTAAAATAAAGATCTTTGTACTCATGGCAAAGTCAGGTTAGTCATGTTCTATAGAGAAAACTACTGTGACAAAACCTATTTCTGCTAAGATGTCAAAATTAATAGAGAGAGAGGAGAGACAGAGAGAGATGAATGGCAGGGGAAATTTCCTTAGTCTTATCCAGAAGTTGTATTTACATGAGGTAGTGCAGGATTCTAGAGCTACTCCGTTGATGCAGTCAGATATTAGATATTAAGTGGGGATAGAAGAATAGGCATTTGGTGTTATCTCAGTTCCAATAATGGTGGATTTAATTAGGGAAATGTGAGCCTCATTAAGCACAACCATGTATTATGTCCAGCAAGAGTTAATTCTTCTGGAAAAAAGTACAAGTGTAGAAAGAGGGCTGGGCAGTCGTTGAGAGAAGGCCATGGATTGGTGGAGAAGAAAGTTTGAGTAAACAAGAAGGAGATCAAGAATCTAAAAGTAATAAGCTGCAAAGCATTTATTAGCGTCATGCTTTCCATATTTCAGGCCAGAATATGGTAATGATGTTTTGTTTTATGTTTTTTTCTTCCCTCCCCTTTCAGGCTCTCAATTAGGACTTAAGAAAGGAGTCAGTGCACTTTTAAAACTTTCAGCTTAATCACCTGTAGCGAATGCTCACTTAATAATTGTCTTTTTGTACCAAACAAGAAGTAACAATGCTTTTAGCAAAAGAAATAGATTGAGAAAGAAATTGCCTAATCAACCCTGTTCATACAGTGCTTTGTGAGAAAGATTATTGAATTTTCAGTCTCTTCAGAATTTTAATGAAGCTCCATTTTGCTGGAAAATCCAGCCTTTTGTCAATAGAGTTCAATAACTCGACCACCCATGTAATAAGATGTACAAGTTGAAATCTTTCACACTGCCAAAGCTGGAGGCATGCTAGAAGTACTCTGAAAATATGTAAATGCTTCCTGTGTCTGCCTCTATGGATAAAATTCCAGAGATCATGGCTAAAATGCAATGATATAAATAGTTTGTTCACTATGATATAAATAGTGTGTCTGCTAGTTAAATAATACTTGTAAGGACACAATATGTTAGCCATAATTATTATGTGTCGTGTCAGATATTCTGCTAAGAATTATACATACAATCACTCTTCTTATCCCCATAACAATTATAAGAGGCTTTTATTCTCATTATCTCCACTCTGCAGATGACAAAACTGAGGTTTGTGTAGCAGATAGAGTGACCTCAAAGATATCAGTGTCCTAATTCTTGAAACCTATGAATATGTTACCTTATGTAACAAAGGGGGCTTTGCAAATGCCGTTAAGGATCTTGAGATGGAAAGATAATCTGGATTACCCAGGTGGGCTTGCTGTAATCACCAGGGTCCTTTAGGAAGGAAGCAGTAGAGTCAAGAGACACAATAGGTGTGACTATGGAAGCAAAGGTTGGAGTGATGCAGTGAGGGGGCATGATCCAGGTGACCTGTAGAAGAAGGAAGAGGTAAGGAAATGGATTCTCCCTTAGCTCTTCTGGAAAAAACCACCCCTACCAACCCCTGGACTTTAGCCCAGTGAGACTGATTTCAGACTTCTGGCCTCTAGGACTGTGAAAGAATCGATTTATGTTGTTGTAAGCCACCCAGTTTGTGGTTATTTGTTACAGCGAGAAGAGGAAACTAACGTACTTAATAAGAGTAGCTAATTCCCACAAAATTACTCATCTAGAGCAGTTTCTCAGCCTTAACACTCTGACACTTTGGGTGGGGTTTCATTGCTGGGGGTGCTGGCCTGTGCATTGTAGGATGGTTAGCAGTTATCTTGGCCTCTATGCACTAGTTGCTAGTAACACAGCCTTCCATTTGTAGCAACAAAAAAAAATGCTTCCAAATATTGCCAGGTGTCTCAGAAGAAAGGGGGGCAATTGTCCCCAACTGAGAACCATTGTTCTAGAGGGTAGTAGCATCAGGATTCAAGCTCAGCTTCTCTAGATCAAGAAAGACTTCTTTTAATTATTACCATCTCCCACTTCATCAGATAATAGGTTGAAATATAATTGTTAATTATTAACAAGAGCTTACTCCTGGAGAAACATAAGTCCCAATGTATTGGGAATCTAATATTGGCAACACAAGTCCCGATATATTCCTAGACACCCAGTTTCAAATCCTTGCAAATCCTTCATCAGTTATCTTGGGTTGGGTTTAAAATGTGACATATTTATTAGGGATCAACATCTGGGAAAGGGAGTGGGAGGATCATTAGCAGGCACAGGGAGAAGAGGAACCACAATGCAGCCTGACAAATCCTCACCCAACACAGTGGAACATTCTGGAGAGAATACTGCTTGTTATAGAGACCCCTCACTGGATCAAGACAGCCAGCCAGACCTTTATGTCAATGCCCTCCATCACCAGATGTGGGCCACATCACCAGATGTGGATCTTGGACAAGGTGGCGCTCTGAAGCTGAAGTAGACACCAAAGGAGGTGGCTACTTTTCTGACAGTTGAATGGCAATTCCTTTTTTTAGAGGGGAACCTAGGCAGCACATCTCCATATCTACCAACATCTATCCACTGTGTTGTTCAGGTCCACTTCTTCATATATGTTCTGGAAGCAGATCTTCTAGGATTCTGGTAGCTTCTACTCTTGTGAGTAAACTTAGAAGAAGGAGCCAAGTGGGACAAGCTTCCACCACTGCATTTGGGCTTGAGCCTACAAATGAAACATCTCATTCCTCTCCTTCACTGCCCATTCTATATTCTCTCACCTTTAGCTATCATTTCTGCTGAACTTGGTGGCTTACCTGGTAGTGGCATGATCCAAGCTTTCATCCCTGAGACCCTTGAATCCCTTGTCATCATGCCCTTCTGAGGCCCAGGTTACTGTACCTGTCCAAGTACAGTAACAATTAGGCAAGTGATTACCATGACAAACTCAAGTGGATCACCTGGTCCCAAGAATGTAACCACAAGATTACTGCTTCCTAATGATCAGGGTCAATTGTCCCTGCCATGATGGCTACTTTACTTCTTATCTGCTGGCCCCTGAATTTAAGGAACCCAAAGAGCCCAGATGTCAGTCATACTTATAATTCAATGGGACCCTAGCAAAAATGTGTTCCATTTGAGGACCAGAGACTTTAAGCCACAAGGATGAGAAGTATAAAGTTCCTTGATGAGTCATTGGAAGTAACTCTAAGTGGGACCATACCTGCTACCATCCGTTGGTATCTGGACCCAATTACTTTACCTTTTATTCACATAGTACCAAGTAATAATCTTTGATGTAATGCATATACCTTTTTCCAGAGAAAGACTCTCCATCCTCCCTGAGTATTGCCTCTCAGCTGGCTCTTTGGATGTGCTTTTAGTAGGCTACTCTGCCAGTCTGGCATGCTCCAGCTGGTGAACATGTCATGGTCATGCCTTTCTCGAGCAGCTATGGTAACTGAGCAAGATGAAGGTATAAACTGGGTGATTTTCATTTGATAGTCTGGTAACTCTATGTCTGAGGCATTTCAAGATAAAGCTTACTTCTAAGCCTCTCCTCATGGGCTTTGGCCCTCCCATACATCTGGTAATTCTCTAAATCAGGGGTCAGCAAACTGTGGCTCATGAGCCACATGTGACTCTTTGGGTACGTTCTGTCTCAAAAGTTTGTGAACCCCTGGAAGAGCCAGTCCTGTCCCTCACAACAATTTAAAAATTATGTGAGAGCCATAAAACAAATGAAATCACCATTATGTAAATAATATCCTTTGAAATTTTTATAAATGAAACTATGATAGTTTTATTTTCATTTTCAATTTTACTTCAGAGCCACATGTACGTACAAAGAGCCACATGTGGCTCTCGAGCCGTGGTTTGCTGACCCATGGCAGCTCTTCTGTCTGAAAAGTTTGCCAACCCCTGCTCTAAATGAAACCTTTTGTCATGGCTCTTTGTTCATATCCTTCCTCTGGAATGTCTTTCTTCAGCTTTTCTTCCTGGTAGATTCTACCCACCTGTTCAATCTGTTTGGCATGTTCTCTTACTTTCCTACAATACTAGGTGGTCACTTCTTTCTTACTTACTTATATTTCCTTCAACCAAAATACTTCCACTATTTTCTATCTGTCCTCTTTTTGTCTACATGAGGATTGACAGTTAAGTTCGTGAACTCATCCTAGAAAAAGTGCTACATACCTCGTTGTTGAATATCACTATGGTCACCTTTGAGGTACTCCCCTTGGGAAGCTATGCACCAATGCCAGAGCCTAGTTCACCCTTCAAAGCAATTTTGGAACTCTTTCTGGAATGGTCATCAGAGCTGTCATCGTATTACCCTTGATGTCATGAATGTCATCAAAATGTCTTCCTTTCAATATTTTCTTTATCTTTGGGTAAAGGAAGAAGTCATTGAGGGTCAGATCAGATGAGTAAGGAGGCTGTTCCAATACAGTAATTTGTTTACTGGCTAAACACTCCCTCACAGACAGTGCTGTGTGAGCTGGTGCATTGCCATGATGCAAGAGCCATGAATTGTTGATGAAAAGTTCAGGTCGTTTTCATCTAACTTTTTCACACAGCATTTTCAGCATCTCCAAATAGTAAACTTGGTTAACTGTTTGTCCAGTTGGTATAAATTCATAATGAATAATCCCTCTGATATCAAAAACGGTTAGTAACATTGTCTTCACTCTTGATTTGGACTGACGGAACTTTTTTGGTTGTGGACAATTGGCCGGCTTCCATTGTGCACTTTGACCCTTTGTTTCAGTGTTTCATCACCAGGGACAACATGGCCCAAAGCATCGTCTTGCTTCTCCAAAAGGTCTTGGCAAACTTTGACTCTCTTTTGCTTTTGTTCATCTGTGAGTTCCTTCAGGACCATTTTTGTACACACCTTTCTCATGCCAAGGTTTTCAGTTAAGATTTTCCTAACTTTCTCTGTCCATGTTTACTTGTTCTGCTATGCTTTCTACAGTCAGCCGACAATTTTGACGCACAACTGATGAGTTTTTGCAATGTTTTCATCAGTTCTGCTCATTACTGGCTACCCTGGCCTCTCTTCACCAGTGATGCATTCTCTCCCCTCAGAAAAATGTTTAATCCACTTGTATACTGCCATTTTCTTCATGGCATTATCCCCATAAACTTGGACTAACATGTCCCTGATTTCACTTCCGCTCTTGCCAGATTTAGCAAGAAATTTAATGGTTGTTTGTTGCTCTAATTCAAGCTCAGAAGTTCTCATGATGGCACACAAAAACACACAAGAATAATGAATGCCACTCAGCAAGACATTGCCACATGTCAACATGAACACAGCTGTGAGATACTGAAAAAAAGGTTATGAAACCTTACCGAGCTGTTTGCACAGTGCTGCCAACATAAGCGCGCCATGGCAAGTTTCCAAACTCAATTTTCAGACCTCGTATATCAAGATTTATAGCAAGACACAACTGTTCCCAAAAAAGCCACTACTGAGGTTACTAAAGGTTTCTCTTAGCTCACCTTCTACAGATGACCTGTGGCAATTATATTTGCACTGTATACTTCAGTACTTGTTTTTGGATTGTGTTTTATTTTCTGTCTCTTATTTTTGTTCCCCAAGTTATTCTAACCTATGTGAGGAAGAAACTTCACCAGTCCATGGGAAGCCTAACATAGTGTGAAGTCTACAGCTCAAGTTTTCTTTCTTATTGAGGTTTGCATTTGTTTAAAATCGTCCAAAAGTTTTATTCATTTTTATAAATATTTATCTTCAACTTAGATTTTGTCACAGTTAATTTCATGTGGTGTTGCCTTTTTATGATGTGATTTCTTAAATGAATATAAATAGCATTTTTCAACAGAAAAAACCACGTGGGAAATTAGGAGGCTTTTAAGAAATTCAGTAGTTAGGTAAGAGTCATGGATGTGCTTCAGCATTTTAGAAATATAATCAAAAGACACATTAGGAAATTTAGTATTGTGAGAGTGTCATAATGGATTAAAGAGTAGAGAAAAGGTGGAAGGTCCCAAGACAGGAAGTTGTTATAATGGTCTAGGCTGAAGTCGATAGTAGCGCCAGAGAGATTTCCATAAGACATTTATAAGACTAGGTGATTTATAGACATGGAGTGTGAAAGATTCCCAGGTTTTAAGTCTGGGAGACTGGAAGAATGATAGTGTATTCTTGGAAGTTAGAGAGGAGAAAAAGGAAGAGTTGTTGGTTGAACTATAAAGTCACTGTTTACATTAACTCAGAAGTGATGGGTAACTATGTGTATGTACATCTGAATTATTTGTCAAAATCTTCTACATTCAAGATGGTCACACTGGCATCTTTTAATTAATTGAAGAGATATTTGCCAGAAAGGACTGCACTTAAAGATTCTTTTCTGGGCCGGCCGAGTGGCGCATTGGTTAAGCGCTGGTTTTGGGATGCCAGCGGCCCCGGTTCGGATCCCACATGAGGGCCAGTGACACTGCCCTCTACAGCTAACAACAGCTCCACCTGGAGCTGGGCTGTGCGAGCCCCGGTGATGGTGTGGACTGCAGCCCCTGCTGCAGTGGGCTGCCATAGGCTACAGTGAGTGGCCCGCAGCCAGCGTGAGCGGCTGGCAGCCAAGCATGAGCTGCCAATAGCCGCAGTGAGCGACATCCAGAGGCCAGCAACCGATCTGCCTCATCCGGGAAGAGCGCAATGAAGATACCAACAGTGAAGCAACATCCTCTGCAACTAAACTGATGAACAAAAAGACAGCAACTTGTCTGTTCCCCTTCCCCGATTCCCCAACGCTGTTCCCCTCCGCCAATTCCCCAATAAAATCTTTAAAAAAAAAAGATTCTTTTCTGATGTTGGCAGCATAGGATCCCATTTTTTTCACTGAATAATACAACAAACCCTAAATTAACTAAGGGATACACAAGAAGTAAATTGTCCCATTTAATGGCTTTCCTGAACAACAAAAAACCCCAACAATAAACCCCAAACAAAATACATATTAGATTTTCAACAATGTCTCAGCAAAGCAAAGTAAACCTAAGTGAACCTTTTTTTGCATAAGCAGCTGCTGTCAATCTTCTCATTATATTATTCCAAGTATTACTGATCATTATACAGTAATGAAGAAATATTTGCTAAAAAGATTGTTTTAATAAATTCTGTTCTTTTTCTCTTTGCTTAAAGATAAGCAAACAATACAAATTATTTGAATGCACTGTTTAAGATAGACTATGCTTGATCAAGCTGTCTGGAAGAAAAGTTGTTGAAGTGTTCTTGTACTTGGAACCTTGGTAAGGTTACTGTATGTGGGTAATTAGTCCTTTTGTTCACTTAAAAATTTAGATTGAAATGTAATGCCAATTTTATTTGCAAATGACTTCAGACATTTGCTTAGCTTCTGTCATAGTATTTCATACATTTTGTTTTTATTCTAGGATGTTATTATGTTTGAAATTTCCCAAACATCTGTATTATGGAATTGGGGTCAGATTGCCTGACTTAAATTATAATTCTGCAGTCTCTGTGATATTAGGCAAATCGTTTATGTGTAAATCCTGGTTCTCCTTATCAAGCTGAGAATTCTACCCCACCCACATTATAAAGTTACTGCGACAATTAAATGAGGTCATATATCCTTAACACAGCAATGTTTGGCACATGGAAAGGTCCCAAATAAATGCTAGTGGTTGTTAACTATTCCTTTTTTAAAAGATTTTTATTAAAATGTAGCTAACACACAAGATTATATTAATTTCATGTGTACACCACAGTTATTCAATATTTATATACCTAAAGAAGTGATCACCATAAGTCCAGCAACCATCTGACCCCATACAACACTATCACAATATTAATGACTATATTCCCTATCCTGTACATTACATCCCCATGACTTATTTACTTTATACCTGGAAATTTGGACCCCTCATTTCCCCTCACCTTCACTTTCTTTTAATTTTTCAAGTATAGTTGACTTTCAGTATTCTTTTATATTAATTTCAGGTGTACAGCATAGTGGTTAGACATTTACATAATTTAAAAAGTGATCCCTTTAACTAGTACCCAACTGGCACTATACATAACTATTACTATATTTTATATTATAGTCCCTATGCTTTATATCCCTATGACTGTTTTGTAAACTACCAATTTGTATTTCTTAATTCCTTCACCCTTCTCACACTCAACACTCTCCCATCTATCATCCTGATAAATCTTGTACCCATCTAACACCATACATAGTTATTACAATCTTATAACTATATTATTGTAATAGCCATATGTAATAACTATATGCTATATCCTACATCCCCATAACTACAATGTAACAACCAATTTGAACTTCTTAACCCCTTCCCCATTTTCACCCATTCTCAACTCCCCTCCTATCTGGCAACCATCAAACTGTTCTCTGAATCTATGAGTTTATTACAGTTTTGTTTATTTGTTTATTTTGTTCACTAGATTCTACATATAAGGGAAATCAGATTGTGTGTGTGTGTCTTTGGATCTGAACTAAGTCTCTCATAGATAGTATATGTAAGTCTTGCTTTCTTATCCATTCAGCCACACTTTTGACTGGAACATTTAATTCATTTATATTTAAAGTAGTTGTTGATAGATGTATAGTTATTGCCATTTTATTATTCATAGTTTTTATCTTTTTTTTCCCTTCGTCTTTTTGAAGAAGTCCCTCTCAGTTTCCTTGTAATACTGGTTTGGTGGTGATGAATTCCTTTAGATTTTTCTTGCCTGGGAAGCTCTTTATCTGTCCTTTGATTCTAAATGATGGCTTTTCTGAGTAGAGTAATCTTGGTTGTAGGTTCTGGTTTACATCACTTTGAATATATCTTTCCAATCCTTTCTGACCTGTGAAGTTTCTGTTGAGAAATCAGTTTATAGTCTTATGGGAACTCTGTTGTAGGTAACTAACAATTTTTCTCTTGTTGCTTTTTTTTTTTTTTTAAAGATTTTATTGGGGAATTGGGGAAGGGGACCAGACAAGTTATTGTTCTTCAGTCTTCGTTGTGGAGGGTGCCAGTCGCCATCTAGCTTCCCATCGGCAGCTCATGGCCTCTAAACTCAAGGTGTTGTTTTCAATCTTAGTTGTGAGTGGGCATAGCTACCATCCTGGGCAGGAGCTGAACCAGCATCCTTGTTGTTAAGGGCACACACCCTATCCACTGAGCCATCCAGGCGGCAGCTCAGCTCAAGGTGCCAAGTTCAATCTTTTAGTTGCGGGTGGGCACAGCCCACAATTGAACAGGCAATCTTGTTGTTATACCAGCTGAGTCATCCTGCCACCACTTGGCAGCTCAGCGACAGCTCAGCTAGGGTTCAGTGTTCACTGGCCCACATGGGAATCGAACCGGTGGCCCTGTTGCTCAGAGCACACACTCTAAGCCAACTCTTAACCAACTGAGCCACTCGGCTGGCCCTCTTATTGCTTTTAAGATTCTCTCTTTGTCTTTAATGTTTGGCATTTTAATTATGATGCCTTTTGGTGTGGGTCTCTTTGGGTTCATTTTGTCTGGGACTGTCTGCACTTCCTGGGCTTGTATATCTATTTTCTTTACCAGGTTAGGGAAATTTTCCATTATTATTTCTTCAAATAGGTTTTCAATTCTTTGCTTTCCCTCTTCTCCTTCTGGTCCCCCTGTGATGTGAATGTTGTCACAACTGATGTTGTTCCAGAAGCCCCTTAAACTGTCCTCAGTTTTTTTGGATTTTTTTTGTTTCTTTTCAATGTTCTGATTGGGTGTTTTCTGCTATCTTTTCTTCTAAATTGCTGATTTGATCTTCTGCTTCATCTAATCTACTGTTGATTCTCTCCAATGTATTATTTATTTCAGTTGTTGTATTATTTATTTCTGACTGGTTCTTTTTATGTTTTATTTCTCCATTTTTATGTTTTCTGTTGCTTTGTTGAAATTCTCACTGAGATATTGAACGTCCTTATTACCAGTGTTTTGAACTTTGCATATGGTAGATTGCTTGTCTCCATTTTGTGTAGTTCTTTTTCTGGAGCTTTGTTCTGTTCTTTTCTTTCATTTGGGACATGTTTCTTTGTCTCCCCATTTTGGCTGCCTCCCTGTGTTTGTTTCTATGTATCAAGTAGGACTGCTATGTCTCCTAATCTTAGTAGAGTGGCCTTATGTAGTAGGTATCCTGTGGGGCCCAATGATGTATTCTCTTTGGTCACCAGAGCCGGATATTCCAGGTGTGTCCCTGGTGTAGGTTGTGTGTGCCTCCCTGTTGTAGTTGAGCCTTGGTTACTGTTTACTCATCAGTGGGAGAGATGGACCCTTGGGCTGATTGGTTATGAGGACTGACTATGACTACAATGGAGAAGTTGTGGTGTAGGAGCTGACCCTACAGAGCAGAATTTGCTTCAGCAGGGCTCTTGGTGCCTGCCCTTCCTGTGACTCTCCTTGGAGGAGATTGGGTGATTGTCCGGCTTGGTCTGAAGTTGGCCACTGTGTGTGCCAGCCCTGGGTGGTCCTGGGGGTGGGGGGAGGGGGGATTACCACCTGCCAAGTTCAGCCATAGCCTGTGTCCTGCCTGGGGCCACCTGACATTGAGCCACAAAGCAATCCACAGATGGCCGCCACCCGCACTGGGCTTGGAGGTGCCTTGAGAGGCCAAGCCGCAAACCTAGGCCAGCTGCCAGAAGTGCCAGGCTTAGGGCTGCTCAGCCAGAGGTGCAGGACATGCCAAAGCCAAATGCTGCTTGTCTGGATCTTGTGAACCTTTGAGAGACTTTAGGAAAGTCTGCAACATGAGCCAAGACAGGCCATTTATATGGAAAAGCCACTAGAAGCAGCTTGGGTGGGCCTGCAAGTTGGGTAGAGCAGGGTCTCAGAGAATCAGGGCAAATGAGCAGTCTTAGCCAGGTTGATAGAGACTTGTATATGGCAGCAGCCTGCGTCTGCACGCCAGGAAGAAGGAGGGCTCAACAAAGAAACAATGACTTCCTCCAGCTTCTCTGTCCAGGAGAAAACTGTCCCTCCAGTCCTCACCCTGAGACCCAGCAACTCAGTTTCTCCTTGTATCTCTCTGGCACCTTTTGAGCTGCTGACCCAGTACTGGAGCTCAGAGTGGTGAGTCCATCAGTAAGTCAGTACATGGGCCCTTTCAGAGGAGCACCTGGAATTGCAGTTACCCTCTGTCTCACTCTGCCACAACCTTTGCTGGTTTTCAGAACCAGAAACTATGAGGACTGCAGCTGCCCTCTGTCTCACAGCCACAATCTTCACTGGTTTTCAGAACCAATACTTATGGGGACTCTCCTTAGCATCGAAATCCTGGGCTAGGGAGCTTGCTGTGGGGCTAGGACCCCTTGCTCCTCTAGGGGGGTACCTCTAGAGTCAAGGTATCCCTCCCATCTTTTTGTGGTCACATTAAAATGGGACCAACTCATGCCACATTTCTGCCCCTCCTGCTAGTCTCAAGGTGGCTTCTTTTGTAAGCCCTTAGTTGTAGGGCTTCGGTTCAGCTAGGCTTCAGGTGATTCTCAATGATGGTTGTTCTGTAGCTTAGTTGTACTTTTGATGTGGTTGTGAGAGGAGGTAAGCACAACATCTACGTATACTGCCATATTGATTAGAATCCTCACCTATTCCTTTTGAGAGTTGTTGCTTCATTTTACCCGGATTTTTCACCAATGAGTCCAGTCAAAGACAGCCAATTTCATTTGCAGCTTGTAAAAAAGGAAATAAATATCTAGAAATGATGAAAGACAGCAAGAGTTTCCCCTAGAGTAATTTACTAAGTTATCTAATAATAAATGGCACTTAGTAAAATATATAAAAGTTTTATAATTCTAGGAATTAATAAACATGTCCTGGCCTAAACACAAGAAAAATAAAAACTATGATACTACTAAGAACCACCTATAACAGGCATTATAATGGCTCATACACTGAGTTTAGGATCATTTGTTAAATAATATGAGAAATGGTCCATCAAAGGGGTATAAATTTTAATTGTCGTTGAAGAAAATAAACGAGAGGGTCTTTGTAGAACATGCCATTGACTTTTCTTCTTTGCTGATAAAGATGATGAAAAACAAGTTCCAAATGGTGATTTAAACATGTCTATGCCATGTTGTAACTCAGTTCTTTATAATGTTGAGGTTATATAACCCCATTGACAAATTTTCTTGGCATTGGAATTCCTGGGTCTTGGAGAAAGAGGAAGGGATCGCTAAGTCTTGTCTGCCCAAGTTCGTATGCAAAAAATTTTGTACAGAGCCATTTGAATTGCTCAAAGTGGGAGAAAGTAAAAGTAAGTCAGAAGTTGTTTTATTGCCATACAATGATACTGCATAATAGTTTAGTTAAGCAGAATAAAAAAGGCGATTCCAGTTCTCACCACACTGAGAATTCCAGGTAGACTGAATGTAATTATTTTCTTTGGAGTTGGCCCAAGGTGTCAGGTTATGAGCATCTCGTTTTGGACAATTTGTCCTGTGGGACCATTAATAACTAAATGTGCTCAATGATCAGATCCTTGATATTTCATAGCAGCAAGATAGAAACTTAAGATCATCTTATTTATCACTGTTTCCAAACAGAGCAGGACATAGATCAGAGTACTTTTTTGTAGGTGTTGATATGATCTGTGGGAATTTTAAGAAATTTAGATGATTAGCAGATTTAGTTGTTAATAGTCACTATTTGTCCTTTAACTATATTCAAAGGAATTTGTAGTAACTTACAGGTTTAAACAGTGTAAAATAAGACATTCAAGGATAAACGAGAATGGAAAGAATAGATGCTCTTGGGCATCAGAGTTAAGTGGATTACACCATTTTGGAAAGGAATTTGGCTTTTGTTTTGTGTCTACTAAACCAAAATGAATATACACAAAAATGTGTGACTTTCTCTTATTTTTCTTTTGATAAAACTGGCACATAGTACATGCTTAAAACATTGGGGAAAAAATAGTGAAAAAGTCATCTGCTGTAACTTTTTTCCTGATTACAGAAATCAAGCAGAAACCCATTGGGTGGTTCCTTGTATTAAGACCACAGCAGATAATTTGGGCGGTAACCTTAGGCATGTTTCTATACAAGAGTTTAAATTATTGAACTAAGCCAGCATCCCTTAGCTTTTGTTATTTTCTTTCCACAATTTCAAAATTCAGATACATTTAGGAATGCCTTAAAAATCTAGAAAGGAAGTCAATATAAATATTTAATTCAACAGATTTATGAAAGCTACTATTGTTCTAAAGATGAGTAAAACTCAGCTTTGTTTCGAAGTAGAAACTATCTAGATAGTAAATTTACAAATGTATCTCACCACTGAAAAACAAAAACCAGAAAATAAGCAAAATCTAATATTCAAGGCATAATATTAAAAATATGGGGAGTATAAAGTGCTTTGGGATGCAGATGGAATGGTTTAAAGGAGGAATAGCTCAGCTAGTGGTTGGGGAGATAAGAAAGATGAACCTAGAGAGATAGGTTGGAATTCTTCTGTAGAAAGTAGAAGGCAGGTTGTCATTCCAGGTAGAAATCAAGAGCAAAATGACCCAGCAAGTTCAGGTGTTAAAGAAAGGTACAGTTTCTTTAAATCATTGAATGCCTACATGTAAGATAAAAGCAATATTGTATGAATGATTGGAACTGTGTTTCAGATGATCTTAAATGTTGGAATAAGGCTATGGGGAGTCATGGAAGGTTGTGGGGCATTCTATATACTTTCTGAAAGTGACAATGGAAGCAGGGTAGAAATAATTTGGAAGTCAATGGGTTTGAGTTATTCAGATGATAAGAAATTTGAGCCCAGATTTGGGGTATTTTAGTGGGAGTATTAGGAAAGCTTGCTGGTCAAATTTTGACATTAATTGGAAGAGTAAATTTTATTTTTAGATTTAACTTGCATTGTTTAGATTCAACTTTCACTGTTATTGTTAAATGGTACATCTACCTTGACAATTCCCATAAGGCTGATGTGACCATTCTGTTATATTATTTACATAGTAAAAGATGGGTTTATTGGTAACATTTTTCAAAATCTTATTGTTATTAAAATTATTTTGTTTGTAAGCTAAAGGCATCATTCTTATGATGCCTTGTTTCCATCTGACTTTCATTTTGAACTGTCTACCTTTATGTTGTTTTAGTTTCAGAGCTCTGTTTTGCTCTTGTAATTCCTAGCGTCATTTTTTTTTAAGTCACTAAGGCACTATGATTAATAAATATAAGAGCCATCAATTTCATCACCAGAAATCCAGGAGATGACTAGGTGGAGGCTTTAGTTTAAGGATTTAAGGATCCACAGTGGGTGTCTTTCCATTCTTTCTTTTTTAACCAACTCTAAGAGAAATTTTCAGCAAAATAAATGTAAGCAGTATTCAAAAGTTAAATATCATGTTTCTTAAACTCCTACACTTTGTGCAGTGCTATATGTTTTTAAAATGGTAGCTCCATAGTAAACAATAAAATAAAAAAGGGGAAAGAAAGATGACCAAAGGAGCCAAACAAGAACCTCTAAAAAAAAAATTATACCTGAGGCCAAGAACACCACATGTGAGCTCATGCTGTCTCTCTCTCTCTGTAAATAAAGGATAAAGAGGTGCTGCATTTTAAAATAGTCATGTTCTATAGCAACTGAAGCTTTCCAAAATATATTTTTTTTATTGTTATTTGTGCAAAAAGAAAAAAAGTTAATTTTGGCTGGGGCATTTATTTAATCAGAACAATGCTATATTATAGGCTAGTTAGAAGTTACTCCATGTAAGGAAATGATAAATGCCATCATTGAGTTATTCACCATCTTTCAATCACTTACTGTGCTAAGAGCTTTATGGGTATCCTTTAACTTTACCATCATCTTATGAAGTGTTACCAAAATTAATAAAATCGAAGTGTTCATTTTAGTTTTTGAAATCAAATGACATCTCATTAAATATTTTTATTAAAATAAAATCAAGCTTACTTCTAGCCTTCAATACATTTAAATGCCTATGACATGCTTCTTCCATACTATGTAATCAGACAGTGCTATATCAGAAACTAGTTAGATGTTACTTCACGTAAGGAAATTATAAATACCATGATTGAATTTTCACCAGATTTGACCTTGTACCATGATGGAACTCTCACCATCTTTCACTATGCTGAGGGCTTTATTGACTCATTTTATATCATCTTCACCAGCATCTTGGCAACTGTTATCCTTCTGATTTTACAGATGGAAAAATGAAAGCCTCAGGAGGTTTAATTCTGAATTAAGCCATTCACTCTGATCCATAGAAATTGCAGGGCCTGGGAAGGGTATAAATAAAGGACTTTGTGCCACATGGTGACATATGTAATAGTTATAAGTCAAGCTAGCACAGTGGTAAATAAATATACCCAATTCCTCTACCTTGACATGTGTACTTCCATAAAAAGAAAATGAAAATTATGTACGAAGCTATGTTTTTTAAATCACTAAAAGTTGACAAAATATTAAAAGTGATTACATTTAATTATTATAGTATATATTTCGATATTCTATTTCTGGACTAAAAATGTTTGACTAGGAAACATTACATAAGAAAATAAGCAAATATATATATATATATATATATACATATATATATTCCTTAAAATGTGTTTTTCTTGTGTTCATCACAGTAATTATGCTGTGACAAACAAGATTTTTCATGTAATTTGGATCGTGTCCATTGTAGCAGTCTAAAAGATTAAAAATTAACACCTAATTATATTGAATGCATGTAACATTTGAATATATTTGATCAAAATTCAAATATTATGTATCAGATATATTTTATCAAAATCGTGTTACTGGAACCCTACTATTTTTCCTTGGGCCCTTCTGCTTGCACACACTGGCAGAAAGAAATACATGAGCAGGAATTTGTAGTATAGAAAGAAAGAATAGTTTAATATTGAATTGGCCAGTACGAAGGTGGGGAGCTTATGATCTTAAGACCCGACTCCCAGATGGTGTGTAGGTTGTAGATTACACAGGGCAAAAATCACAAGACACCATGGGTTAGGAGTTCCGGATCGTGCTGAGAGCTGATTGGTCAGAGGTGAGGTAAGAGTAATAAATTATTTCTTCGGATCTTGAGAACAGTTCTGAGGTCTTTTCCGCTGTTCCTCTGTCCGGGTCTCAGGGGAAAGAAGTCCCAAGGGGGTCATCCACTTTGGGGTTCCAGAACTGAAACATGACTTAGGTCAAGATATTACCTTTTACCTGCTAGAGGTCCCCCCGTGTGACCATTAGATTGGGCCAGGCTAGTGTCTTCTGCTGCCTCTGTGGTTGCTGATGTTCTTGGGGAAAGGCTAGGTCTCTGAAGGGTATGTAGAGAGTGAGGGATATGATTTTTAGAGCTAGGATTTAAAACTAAATTTAATCGAAGTCATAAGGACCCTCCGTTTCTAAGTTAAAGTACATGTAAAGGATCAAACATTATGTTTCAAATTTATTTTAAATTTATTTTCCTCTAAAATCTTTTAAATTATTAAATTTAAGGAGCCATATATATATAAAGTATATTTAAAGAACATTAAAATAGTTTAAATAAAGCTGAAATGTTTATTTTAGTTTTCAGGTTTAATAAAATCTCATTAAATGCTTTCATAAAAAATAAAAGCATTCTCACTCCAGTGTTCAATATCCATTTAATCACCAATGTAGAGATAGCATCAGACTTCTCACATGTTAACATCTCAACAGACACACATATATGTGTAAATTGAATATAATATGAATTGTTTAATGTTTAATATTACAAAATGTTCCTCAGACACCATATACAACTGTTGGAGAAGCTGCTCTAATTAGTGGATGCCTTTGGAGCCATTTGTTTCAGTACAACTTGGAAATGACACTTAATTATGTAAGAATTTATTGCGTTAATGCTGTCTGCAAGGAAGTTTGACAAGTTAATTAATTTGTCTTTTATCTAAAAGCCTCCACTGCAGCTGCAGTCCTCCCAGCACTGCAAAGCAGCGTTTTTCTCTGATGTCCCCAGCGGCACACACTGAAAACCTTCAGGGTATTGGCGTGGAGGTGACTTTCCTTTTGAAGACGTAGGGCAAGAGGTGTGGAGAAGTGTTTCTGGGTCCGGAGTTGTGTTAAGAGTGAGAATGGGTGTTGAGGGTCATGTCAGTGCAGAATGCAGGACCCCAAGTGACAGAGGCAACCAGAGGGTCTTTCGTAAATGTGGTTTGTGTGTTTCAGAAACGCAGGAGCCCCAGGCAGTCCTCCTCTCTGGGTCTATGAGTGGTAATGACAACTGGAGGATGGGGCAACTGACAATCTAATCGAGGCCTGTCTGATGGAAGAGCCTATACCCTCATCATTCTACTGCTTTCTTAACAGCCTCCTGTGTTAGGTACATAGCCATTTGGGACCTGACTGAGAGGGAGATAGACAACATTTAGGCTTTGTTGCAAGTGATAAGTAATAAGGGCGTTAAAGCACTCAGTATCTTTTTCTAAAAGCCTTCAAAATTGAAGGTCTAGTGTGTACAGATACATTGCATCTGTACCAACAGGCTTTTCCACTTCCTTTTACTCTGAGTTCATTTAAAAAAAAAAAAAAGACTTCCTACTTCACAACTATAATTTAGCCAAGAAGCTACTTCAGAAAACAGATTCTCATTGACTTAAGTAAAAGATATTCCTGGAACTGACTTGAGAAAACCTCTTGGACTTGGTTTCTGACATCTAGGGGACCCTCGTCATTGCACTCTTTAAACAAAAGAAAGCCTTTTCCCTTGCTGCAGCATTCCCGTGTGTGACGCAGTTCTGTAAATGAAAACAAAGGGACAAAAAAGCCTGGCTGTCCCTAAAGAGGCTAAGCATGAGTTTCAAGTGCAAATGAAGGGGTTGAATTAAAAGTAAGCACGTTAGTGGCTCCTCCAAGCGGTGTTTTCATTGCCTTAAGAATGTTTCTCTTCTGTAGTTGTCAAATATCCAGAAGAAAAAAAAAAAAATTGAGAGTGACGATGTCAGTATTTATTAGAGATGAAATGTCTTTTCTTTTCCTCCCAGTATGTTTGTATAGGGTTGCGAGTAGTTTTGATGTCGATACAGTTTCTGGTGTGATAAATATCGTGAGACAATTGTGATAGATCATGTTTATAGGATGGGTGCCCAGTGACCACTGACTCCATGATGCCCTCCCCAGATTATTTTCTTACACAGAGTATCTCAAGAGTGTCTTTTATTTCACCAGATTCTTTAGTGTAAGCCCATGATCAGAATTCAGCTAAGGAACCTAGCAAACATTCTCCAAACAAACAAAACAAAAATACTCACCTGCATCTCTTTCCATGCCCCTGGTAACTTCTCATTTTAATTGGGGTGATCTCTTAAAAGAATAATATTATTCGACTATGTCTCCCGACCTTAGCTTTGACTCTGGTTTTTGTGCTGTTTCCATGAATTCTGTTGTGCACAGGTTGCCTTGCTATTTATGTCCCCATGTATTTCTGGGGAATGCAGAAGTTTTTTATCTCCACCTTCTTTAATGGTGAGTGAGTTCATGGAATGTTTAAGTAGAAAGCAACTTTTCATGTCATCTAGTCTAACACTGTCACATATCGGACAAGAGATAGAAACCAAAGAGGGTAAGTGCCTTTCTAGAACATGTGCCAAGCTAGGATTGCTTATGGAACAAAAATGTCACATCTAGGACTAGGAAGAAATAAGCAGAAGCCCGGGAATTTGGACCAGCCTTTTCAGAGCTTCTTCTAACTCCAGGCTACTCTTTTTCTCCCTGTACCAACTATCCAAGGCCTTCACATTATTCTCCTAATTGCATGGAATCCAGAAGAGACTGTCTCCCCACCTTTTCTAGGCATTCCCTTGCTTTAAGACTATTCCAACACACTTATTAAAACTTATTTATGCTGTGTCCCATACCTGCTCAAATCTCAGCTACCTCTGAGGTACTAATCAGGTAAACGTATTTATAATAAGTATATAAAAGCTAACAACTGCTTGAGAGTCTCAAAAAATCCTAGGGATTGCTTCATTTTAATTAAAACAAACAAACAAAAAAAACAGTGACGAGCCTTAGCACAAAAAGAATAAATTGCAACTGGTGAGACTCTCAGGAATAAGGTTAAAGAAATGAAACCATAGCCCTACAAACATGTATTTTTGTATTTATATATAACTGTTCATTAAGTTATACATAGTTAATTTAAGGGTAGGGATTTAATCATTATTGATAATTGCTTTTTGTTTAAGTAAAAAAAAACAAAAACAAAAAAACAAAAAAGGGAACGCCACATAGATAGGATACTCAAACACAGGTGGACCCAACTGTAAGTTCAATTTGTGGTTTTATAACCAGGAAAGATCAGTCAGGGTGAGCAGCTCCTGAGCATGCTGTCTCAACAAGGTCAATTGCTGTCTGGGTGACCTCCACATTACAGTGGGGACCCTCAACTTGGAAAGGTGTGTCAGATAAGGGAAGGGCATGATACCACCACGTTTGCATTACTAGGGAAGTCGACCACCATAAGCATATGCTGAGACAGAAGTGACATGAACTCTCTACTATGGCTGTGTCCTTTAAAAAGAAATCGACATTTAACTCTTACTCCCCCGCTTCACTCCAACCAAGTAACACGTTGAGCTTGTTATTGGTAGTGACTATATGGCTTCAGTCCCATTTCAAAGAGGACACCACTTTGCACCATAAAGATACAAAAGTCACTCAGGATGTTTGTATCCCTGATGGTAAAACTTTCATATTCACGCCCATGTTGTAGAACCTGTCTCTTTACTGTTAACAACATGGTGTTTTGATTTTCTTTCAACTCTTAGAACTCACTTCTCTTGTAGCATAAGCATCAGTGAGTAGAGAAGGAATGGTAGGGCCGTCTTACTTCTTCTATGGACCTCAATGTAAATGGATGGGTCTTTTGCTCAAAAGAAAAGGGAAAATTCTATAGTGGCGTTTGCCATTTTCTATAGTCATAATCATGATTTGGTTCTGCTTCTAAGTGTCTGAAGGAGAAAATATCAAATTTTTAAGGAAAGCCGTTAAAGAGAGCCTCGCATCGCAATGTGGAGGCACCCCTCAGGACTGTGCTATCTACTAATCAAGGGCTTTGTACCAAAGCATCCTTTGTATTTGCATTTGCCTCATGAGCTAGGGGAGGGTGGGCAATACACAACTTCAACAAAATTGCAAATGCCTGTATACATCTATTTCTTAAGAGAAACATTGCGAGACTAAATTTCTCCAGGGAGTAGGTGTTGCTAGATAACTATTCTTCTCAGTGTGACTATTTGTTTCCCTTCAATAATACAAAAAAATATAGGCTTCTAGGAACACTTGAAAGATGAGTTAGTAATATTGAACCCATTTGACAATGTAGGAAGAATACGCTGCATATTAAGTTGCCTGCCTTGTGAGAAACAGTCCTTGAGACCCTAAAATATTGCACACATTTATTGAGTATTAGACACTTGATATACAAAAATCTCATTCAGGTTGCTATTGTCATTCTTTTTTTTTTTTTTTTTTTGAGGGCAGTGTCACTGGCCCTCATATGTGGTACCTGAACCGGGGCCACTGGCTTCCCAAGCCAGCGCTTAACCACCGCACCACTCGGCCGGCCCGGTATTGTCATTCTTACTTCTCAGATGAGAGAACTGAGACTCAGGGCCCTCCCATGATGGGCTTACTAAATGGTAGGCCTGGGATGCACACTAAGAACTGACTCTAAGTCCCACATGTTTTCTATCAGACCACACCACACTGCCTTCTTTGTATCCCTCCCTTTGCCATATAAACAGGAAACACTCAACAAATATTTGGTAAATGAGTATACAAAAAAACTATTGAACTAGAGTCAATGTAAATAAAGGATGGATAAGGTCAAGCTGTATGAAGTAAAGGTGTGTGTTACTCACAGTTCTAGCCTGTGGGGCAGACTGACTGTATGTAAACTTGTGACAGCCATTTGACTTTGTTAATCTTTCACCTTGCCACAAGGATTCACCTAGAAGTACCTAAAGTAGCCTCTTCATATCCCCACCACCAAGTCACACTCTTCCCTCTCACTTTATTTATTTATTTATTTTTTAAGATTTTACTGGGAAATTGGGGAAGGGGAACAGCCAAGTTGTTGTCCTTCAGTCTTAGTTGTGGAGGGTGCAGCTGGCTCAGCTCCAAGTCCAGTTTCCATCCGGCCCCCCCATCGGCAGCTCACAGCCGCCCAGTTCAAGGTGCCGTGTTCAATTTTAGTTGCGGGAGGGTGGAGTCCACCATCCCATGCGGGAGTCGAACTGGAAATCTTGTTGCCAAGAGCGCACGCTCTAACCCCTGAGCCCAATGGTTATTGGGCAATCCAGCTACCCGCTGGCAGCTCAGTTCGAGCGCAACTTACTGGCCCATGTGGGAATTGAACCTGAGATCCTGTTGCTCAGAGCTTGCTCTCTCAACCAACCGAGTTATTTCGCCAGCCCTTTCCCTCTAACTTTTGATCATTGCTCTTTACTAGAGCTAGTAAGACTGAGATTTTATAACTCAAAGGGAACTTAGGGAACTTATAGAACATTTGCAACCTGCAAATGCAGGTCAAGTAGCAAGTTAAGGCAGAGAAAAAGACTGTGATAATGGTCTATTTTCCACACAGCAGCCAGAAAATAAACCTAAAATACTGGGAGGGTCAAAAAAATTTCTACAAGTGGACACTTGTCAGCCTTGCTCAAGCAGTTGTTCACCACAATCAGAAGTGTCTGGACACCGATGGTAACCACTTGGAGTACCTCTTGTAATTGCAGAATCAAATGTGCCTTGTGTTCATCTTTTGTTATCTGTATATATCGAGTATTACAATTTTAATAGTTTTTCTTTCTTAAAACATGTATACATTTTTTTTTTTGGCACCCTCTGTATGAATCAGATCGCATTTTCTCTTGCTAAAAACCTTCTTGTGGCTTCCCACTGCACTTCAAATAAACCCAAACTCTTTATGGTACCCAGTAAGGCCCTTCGTGGTATATTCCCTGTCAAACCTTCAGCCTCAACTTATGTCCCTTTTGCTGTTTCCTTGGAAACAAAATTGCTATGACTGTTTTCCAACCCCATCAGTCCCTTGTTAGTTCTTCAAACTCCCCAAACTCTTCACCTCTCTGGGTCTTCTCATGTGACTTTCTCTCTGTCTGGTTCATTTACATGACTGGTTCCTGATCATCCTTTGGGTTTTGAATTAAAATCTTCTCAGAGTGGCCTTCTCTGGCCAATCCCTTTAATGAAAATCTCCCAGTAGAATATGTTCCTATATCTGCTCATTTGCCCCCATGGCAGGGATCACCATTTGTAATTATGTATTTTTTTATAATGCTTCACCCACCAGTGTCTAAAGCCCATAAAGATCAAGGGCATGTCTGCCATATTCATCAGTGTACATTTCCTGTCAGGCTCACTGCCCAGCACATATTAAGTGGTCATTTAATATTTGCTGTATGAATGAATGAACTTCAGTGTTCTGGCTACAGCCCAGTACTCTTTCCATGACACTTTATAGTTTGTCTTTCCTCACCCCTAACCTGTCTCCTGCTTGTGGTCATTCCCTATTTTTTTTTTTTTTCTCATCCACTGCTTTAGCAGGCATTGAGTTACTAGATAAACAAAGTTATTCTAATTTACAATTTATAAATGGTTATGCCTAACTTAATTTCAATGCAAACACTTGTATTCTCAAGAAGGCCATCTTTGAAAGGGATGTTAATGAACTTCTAGGTTCTCTAGGCATCTATTTGAGAGCAATTTTTCATCTCTCCTGTACACAGATGCTCACTCTGCCTACACTTAGGGCTGGGATTGGCGCACGATGAATTTGTACAAGTTTTTCCCATGTGACCCCGCATAGGAGAATGTAGCATGGCCAAAGAGGGCATAAAATAGCTCCCCAGTAAAATCCAAGCTTTAAAATCCATGAGAGGTGTATGTAACTCAGAAAGCATCTTGGATTCTGCAGCCTGGAGAGTGTTGTGGGAGCCGGCTTAGAGACTGGTTTGTTTGTTTTTTTCTACTACTTTTTCTCATGCTGACTGAGAGACACTGAGTACAGAGAAATCGAAGCCGTTCCTGAATTAAAAGGTAGCCGCAGCAGGAACACAGCTGGATTTATTGAAGAACAGATAGATCTCTTCAGGTTTTGCTATCGGGGGATGTGCAGTAGCTCAGAGGGACGGGCATAGGATTTTTATAAGCAGTTCGAGGAACAGCCTGTACTTGGTCTACATGGAATAGTTACCTTTTCGTATCAAGGGCTTTATATTAATATAAAGGAATTTAGGTCTTGCTGCTGCAGTTGCTCTGAATTCACACTAACAGAGAGTGGTGAGCCCTCTGTTAGGTGGGAATCATACTAAACCAGAAGTGAGGAGAACAATTCAAACTCTAAAAGGATATTTCCCCCAGTTGACCTGGCTTGTGTTTCATGAATACCAATGGAGGAAGGTCTGTCAGTTAAAGTAAGAACAGTAAAGTGGCTATAGTTTATAATATTGGATTGGTTTTATGTTTATTTCACCCATGCCATGGGAAAAATATAAGTCCAGTCATTCTAAGATGTACTTTTTTTGTTGTCTTTATTCAATCTACAATTTAAGGAACCACCTCATAGAGTGTGAGAGAAAAAGAATATGTATTTGGGTGAGTGGGAGAGCTATATCCCCTATCTAGTACATTTAACAAATATTTCCAGGTTGACTAATAATTTATCAGCAAATATAAATGTGCAAAGAATTTTTTAAAAATAAACTTGGAATGGAGAAAATCTTTCTTAGCACAGTGATAAAACCAGAAACTCTAAAGAAAAAAAACACTTGACAGATTACACAAGAATTTTCACAGAACAAAGGTTGATTGTCAAAATTAAAGATCAAGAGTCAAACTGGGAAAGTCATTTATAATATACAAAAAAGTTTAATATTCTTAGTAATAATAAATGTAAAATTAGTAGTCCACATATACAGTAATTACTGTGTGTCAGACATTGTAACAAGCTTATGTTAACTGATTTACCCAACAACCTCATGAGGTATATGCTCTTAGCCTCATTTTACAGATGAGGAAATGGAGGCACAGAGAAGTTGCAATGCTTATCCAAAGCAAGCAGCTTATAAGTGGTTGAAATAGTATATAAGGAATGTTTTACAGATTTTTAAAAAAGGAAAGCAAACACCCTATTGGGAGCCGACAGCACCCCGATGTCTGACAAAGTCACATGAAGTAAAGATCCACATTCAGCACTGGATGTCTGGGGTGCTGCTTTATGGTTGGTCATGTAATATCTCCTGCCTCTATGAACCCAGGTGCCTTTCCTCTACATCAGATCCTATAGGAGACAGTACTTTCACTGCATTTATGGCAAGTTCCTGGGATACCCCAATGAGAGATGGCTATGCAGTCAAAGACGGGCACTATCTTCTAAGAGAAGGAGACAACCCAAGCCAGGCTACAGCTCCCATGGGGACCCCAGGACTGAGAAAGAGGGGACTCAAGCCTCTTGGAAACAGAGGCTTAGACCTCTGGTCATGTAGGCCAACAGCCTGTCTGAGAGAAACTGATGATAATATGAGTCTGTTGAGCTCAATTGCCTAGGGTCATTGCTGTGAGAGTCTCCTTGAAGACTAAAGTCTCAGGCCATGAGAGTTCCGATAAGAGGCAACTCACTGACCATGGGGTATGTTAATCAACAGCCTTAATTGGATTCTTTGCCTTGTACATTGTTGTAGCAACAGATACTGAAGCTTTGACTGAGAAACAGATGCTATCCTCTATTGTAATAACAATAGCCCTCTGTAGGATAAGAGAGCTTTGAGACCCCCTTTGGCTACTAAGTATTGTAATAGACTTTAGATAATTTTACCCTAAACACAGCCACTCCTAGTCTCTTAGTAATAGTTCAAGTATTCGTCCTGTGAGTCTTACTGCTGGAATTTGGGATAATCACTAGATAGTCAAGGTAGTCATGGTAACCATTCTTTAGGTGATATGTAGAAACTGAGTCTGGGTCACAAAGAGATTATCTAATCCTTAAAATAGGTCACAGTGTGCCCTGGGGAGAACAATTACAAGGAAGTAAAGACTGTAAAAGTCCTAAGAGAGAAAAATACATTAAAACTATGTGGAACTTAACTTGTGATTGGATAATGGTCAAAAATCCCTATAAAAGGGGACATGCTGTAACAATAAAGTGTGACACTTCTCTGAAATTCTCCCTGGTGTCTCCACTCCCTTTTTTTCCCTCACTGACTCCATCTCCACCTGAGGGAACCCCTAGACTCCACGGGAGCTGGACTCCCGCAACACCCCATTAGAGAAATGAGAGATCTTTAAAAAGACAATAGAAATGAATAAAAGACTATAATGCTTTTATCATTATCATAGAAAATGTTCAGGAAACCTCTTGATGAATTTTATAGTCTGAAAAAAGAAAAAGAAAAAATCCTCTGAGTTTAACCTAACTGAAAAGTTTAGGTATAAGATTGAGATTGTCTTGCATTTCAACCAACAAAGCCTTATGATTTGTGGAGAGATTGTAGAATCCGGAAATCTGAGGAGGGCAGAAAGAGGGAAAAGAAGGGCCCAAGATGTGACAAGAGGCTTGAGCAAGAGCTGAGCGGATGTGGGACAGCTGAGAAGGTCTCCCCTATGTGGGGATGGGCAAGCACCTTGGAGAGGGTGAAGCCTGATACTTAGTGTCAGCTTATTGGCTATTCTATGTTGTAAGCTTCTATTATCTGCAAATTTCCTTAAACATGTACAACTCAGGACAGGCTTGTGTTAACACTGAGTCAGGAACTGAGAAAGAGGAATGGTGTCCAGTGTGGGGGACAGTGGTGTGAAATAGGACAGCAGCCACAGGGCATGAGCCAATGAGCATATGAGCATAACCAGCCCCACCATGTGCCAACTTCTCAGCAATTACGATTCAGAGGACGTGGGGAGAAAGATGAGCCAGCAGAGTTTCAGAAGTGTGGAAGATCCAGGTGGCTCACATTGGGCTGTGTAGGCAAAGCATGCAATAGAGCTAATTCTTAGAAAAATGCAGACAGCAACCCACACAGGAAAAGCTGTTCAACATCACTGACTATCAAAGAAATACACAATTAAAAAGGAGGGATTATTGAGGATTAGACTGGAGATTTTTAAAAATATTGATAATAAACTCGGACGCATGCTTCCAGAATGGTGGTTCAGAAATGGGATGTGAGGTAATGATATACTCCAGCCTGAGGTCTAGCAGGAGCCTTGGGGTTGGTCGACGTGGCTGAGAACTCCTTCCTCTCTTTACCCTCATGCTATACAAATACTATCATTTCCTCTCTGTGCCATGGCTTAAAAATGATGGGAAATACCAGATTAAGGTCAAGAGTAGTACGACTATACTGGGATGGCTTGGCAATACTAAACAACAGTTTAAACACACATACAATTTGACTTGGCAATTTGATTTCTAGAAACCAGAGAAATTTACTGGAAAATGCACAAAGATAACAGTTCAAGATGTTTATTACAGAATTCATTGTAAAAGCACTAAAAAGGTAAAAATGCCATTAATCCATTTTTTTTCTATTGACACACATTTATGTGGGAACTACACAATGGAATAACATACATTCTTTGAAAGGGATGAAAGCAATCTATGTGCATGGGCATGGTGCTACATGCCTAGTGAAAAACAGCAACATAGTAACAAAAAATATAATGTAGCACATATAGCACAAGTTATTGAAAGTTAAAATGTAAGCATTGGGGGTTAATCAGAGAAGGCTAATAAAGATTTTCATTTTGGAAAGAAAAGATATCTTATAATTTCAAAAAAAATCAATAAATATCAAAAGATTTTTTTTTTTTTGAGGGCAGTGTCACTGGCTCTCATATGTGGGACCCAAACCAGGGCTGTTGGCTTTCCAAGCCAGCGCTTAACCACCGCGCCACTCGGCCGGCCCTGAAAGATATTTTAACAGAGTAGAACATTACAGTCAAGGTCTATTGAATATTCTAGGCAGACAATGAATATAGCCTTTCATATTGGTGACTACTCTAGATTTTTCCTGTCCGGGTGTGTCACAGGTAACATTCACAAGCAAAAGGTAGGAGACGGCTAAATGTCATCCTCTAAAGAGATTACATAGGAGAGCCAGGGAGGCATATGCAACATTATTGCTTCGAAAGGACAAATTCTGGGGAGAAACGGGCCTCATTATTTCCAATTTAATTAGAGAAATCTTCAGAATTAGCTTTGAGAATCACTAAGCCAGCATCTTCCAAGGATCCTATTCATCTCCCAGCATTTTCCCCCTTTCATAGGATTAAAGAACTAATTTAGAAAGACTGTTGCACAGATTTTTATCAGGCTTAGCTTGTGGATGTGCCAACATCTGAGTGTATATATTACAGATATGTAACCAACAGGTTTGGCTTCTCTGGTCTCCTGCCAAAACCCAAAACATTGACAACAAACATGTAAAATGTGATGAAAACAAAGACATAAGTTATTTGGAGTCTGAAAAGGCAGCCAGTCTTCTGATGGAAGTCATAAACACGCCTCATCACATCCTAAGCTATTAGTGAAACTTCTATGCAAATTTATTAAGCATCTCCTATGTACAAAGCATTCCTGAGAGCTTCAGGAAATACATGAATAAATCTATAAATATGGGGTAAAGAGGCTTACAGTTTATAGGGGAGAACAGATATGACATACAAGTGAAAACGCTATACACTACACTTGGTCATGCAAAAACAGTAGGGTTCTTTGTTTTCTTGTAAGGATTTTCCACATAAAACCCATTCCAACCAGCTTCAAAGGCTGTGTGTGTCTGCTGAAGGGGGAAGGAGGGACACAAACTTGGCAACTGAATTGCAGCAGGCTCTTTAGACTTCGCACCTTTCAGATTGATCAGTCTCATTTGGGTAAACATTCAAGTCATTCAAACCTGGATTTCTTTGAGGGCTGTCTTCCCCCTCCACTTCTTATGTCTCAAGGCAGGGAAGGTCTTGTTTCAAAAGGGAGATGATATGCCCTCAAGGCTTTGGGGCTTGGCCGGATTTTCCTGTTGTCTTTCTCCTGTTCTCTCTGAGAGCCAGCCTCTCACTTTGGAGGGGCATGTGGTAACCCTGGGTCTCTTCACCTCAGAGGCCAGGGAGAGCCAGTACTGCTATCTTCAATCTTGGGCTCATCTAACCAGACACCACTGATGAGCTAGATCCTTCGACAGTGGCTGCTTCCTGATGGACACTAGCGACCATGAATTCTGAGACTGCCCTGTCACCAGAGTGAGAACTTGGGACTAGATCAAGTGCACCCCAATTTTACTGAATGCCATTAGGACCAGCACTTTTATATCACTTCTACCTGCAGGCTAGTGAACTGAGGCACTTAATTAATTCCACCAAAGCCAATATCAAAACAAGTACATTTTGGGAAAAATTTCCTGCTCAGCAGATCTTGATTAGGTATGTATCTTATACCAGCCTGGTTCTGAGCAGACAAACTAAATAGGATAGCTTATCACACCTCCACACACTCCTGATTTATGTCCTAATATATAACTTTATTAGAGTATTTGGGGATAATAAAGCCATGACCACACCACGATTCTTGTTAAAGGATTAAAACGTGAGAAGTTATACACCGTCCTATTAACTCACTGCCTTGTTTTAAGATATGCAAGACACCCTCTTTCTGCTTTGAGTTTTTATTTTTCATTTTCTGGTATAATTTATACTCATAGTTTTTAGACTGTCATCCTGACACTATTATCTCTGAGTGTCCACATGACTCAAGGGGGATGCTGGTGGGAGCCTCTCCAGAGAGTGACTGAGATAAGGTTTTAGGAAATGTGCACGCCCCCTAAAACTGTATGCAAAATGTAGTGTGTTTTCTGGGCAAGGGTCCATAGCTTTCACATTTTCTAAAATTTCTGTGACAAAAACAGATCAAAATGAAACAAATGTACAAACAAAAAACTGCCACCTAGAACACAATTAAGACTTGCAATAAAGATTTCATCACACAGTCATGTGGGAAATATGGTAAATAATGTCTAAGTGAATTAGAATATATTTATATAATATTGCCTATCTTTTCCTGAATTCTTTAAACCTAAAGCTAGGTTAGCTGTCTTTGCTCTTCAGAGGTTAAGCCTCTAGGGCTTATGGGAAGAAAAGCTAAAAAAAAAAAAAAAAAAAAAAAAATTGAACTTCCTCTCACTCCTTTAGACCTGCTGTACAAATTTCATATCTGTTAGAACCCCCAGGGCCTACAGTGGAACAGTATATAAGTACAAAAGTATAATACTGAAGAACACTGCCTCACATGCTATTACAGTCATATATATACAACCCTTCTTCTGTTTCAAGAGGGAAACACATATGACCATTTAAGGTGCAGTTCATTTGCATAGAGAAATGAGAATTTTAAGATGTTTCCATGAGGAGCTGAAAATAGAGTACAGGCTCCTTTCTCCATTACAGTTAGTGTCAAAATGACAAAATGAATAAATTCCCCTTTTCAAAAGTATCTTGTCTTAGGAATAAAAAAATATATATATTTGCAAGAATATTTTTCAAAAACAATATAATTTAGTTTTGATTAAGGAAGATACAAACCCTTTGGAATATCAGAACAATGCACCACAATTACTTTAAAATAGCTCTCTCCCTGTTTAATCAGAAAGATGTTTTTCTCATTGAAACTACCTTATTTTCCTGCTCCTGTTGTCAACCCCCACCTTGCATCCCAACAACTGCCAGGGACTCGACAGATCCATTGCTGCAGCTTCTGTGCCTCCTTCCGTGTCCTGCTGTTATTACCAAGGCTCACATTTGCACTCACTCTCACCTAGTCTATTGCCATAGATTCCCTGTTGGCTTTTTCCCTGCATGCTCTTATTTTGCAATCCTTCCTCTAGGCTTCAATCTGATTAACATTCATGAAGCCCAGAAGGAATCATGCCTCCCAAAATATCTAATGATTTCTCCCTGAGAGAATATAATTCATCCTTGGCTTGGCATTCAATGCTTTACCACACCTCTGACTCAGATTTCAACCAACACCTTCGACTTTATATCTTTGGGGTAGGTCTGTGATATGCTAGGGACTGTACATCTGCATCCATATCTAAGCCCTACCTAAGCTGAAAAAGTGTCTTTGGTGTGTTTTTGTGTCTACCTCAGCAAAATGCAATCTCATCCACCTCTTAACTCAGGCAGAAAATGTTCCATGAAGGGTTATTATATCTTTGTGTAGTACAGAGAGTTCACTGATGAGCCTTGTGTTTGGACTTTCTTAAGTCCATATTGAGATAACAATCTTCAAAGCCAGACTATGTGGATAGAGAGCAGGGTTCTTCTAAATTCCAACAACCCTGTAGGCATAACAAGAACCAAATGGGAAGCACAACTTCATCAAAATTAAAGCTTTGGTGCTTTGAAAGAAACTATAAAAAAGTGAAAAAAACAACTCTTGCATTGGAAGAAAATATTTGCACATCACATACCTGATAAGGGACTTGTACCTCGAATAGATACAGAACTTACAACTCAGCAATAAAAAGACAGCCCAATTGAAAAGTCATCAAAGTCTTTGAATAGAATTTCTCCAAAGAAGATGTGTAAGTGGCCAATAAGCCCATGAAAGGATGGTCACCACCATTAGCCATCAGGGAAAGGCAAATCAAAACCATAATGAGATAACACTTCATACACAGTAGGGTAGCTATAAGCAGAAAGACATATAAGAGATGTTGGCAAGAAAGTGGAGAGTTGGAAATCTATTCACTGCTGGTTGGAATGTAAAATGGTGCAGCCTCTTAGAAAACAGACTAGCAGTTCCTCGAAAGGTTAAACACACACACACACACACACACACACCAACACACACAAACACACGCGGTTAAACTCAGACTTACCATGTAACCCAACAACACCACTCCTAGGCATACACTGAAGAGATTTGAAAACCGATGTCTACACTAAAATCTGTACATGGATGTCCAATGTCCATAGCAGCGTTATTCATAATAGCCACATAATGGGAAGAATCCACATCTCCATTGACTGAAGAACAAATCAACCAAAGTGGTACATCCATACAATGGAATATTCTTCAGCAATAAAAGTAAATAAATAAATATTGATATGTGCTACAATATGGATGAAACTTGGAAACATCATGCTAAGGGAAAGAAGCCAGATAACAGAGGCTGTATATTATATAATTCTATTCACATGAAATGCCCAGAGTGGACAAATCCGTAAAAACAGAAACTAGATCTAGGGTTATCAGGGGCTGAGGGAAGGAGGGGAATGAGGAACAACGGCTAATGGCTGTGGTATTTCTTTTCTTTTTTCGTTTTTTTAAATTGGAGAATTGGGGGAGGGGAACAGCCAAGTTGTTCTTCAATCTTCATTGTAGAAGGTGCCCGTCACCATCTGGCTTCTCGTGGCCTCTAAGCTCAAGGTGCTGAGTTCAGTCTTAGTTGCGGGTGGGCGTAGCCACCATCCCATGCAGGAGTCGAACCAGCAGCCTTGTTGTTAAGAGCACACACCCTATCCACTGAGCCATCCGAATGGCAGCTCAGCTCAAGGTGCCGAGTTCAGTCTTAGTTGCGGGCGGGAGTAGCCCACCATTGAACACGCAATCTTGTTACACCAGCTGAGCCATCCTGCCACCTGTTAGCAGCTCAGCGGCAGCTCAGCTCCGGCTCAGCTCACTGGCTCATGTGGGAACCTAACCGGCGGCTCTGTTGCTCAGAGCTTGTGCTCTTAACCAACTGAGCCACTCGGCCGGCCCCTGTGGTATTTCTTTTTGGGGTGATGAAAGCTTTCTGAAATTAAATAGTGGTGATAGTTGCACAACTCTGTCAATATATTTGTAATCACTGGATTGTATACTTTAAAAGACTGAATTTTATGATATGTGAATTCTATGTCCATAAAACTTCTATTTAAAAAATGTTGCTGGGAACGAAGTGTGATTTTTAAAAATCAATCATAGAGGGCTTAGATGACTGAATTTTATTAAAATAGTAAGATAGAGCAAATAAAGAAAATAATATCAGAGCAATTTCCCTACATTTTGGAGAGAAAATGAAGTTTAAACAATAAGCAGGAATCAGAGAAAGAACAAAATGAGAGTAAGGGGAAAATGAAACATGTGTCCCTCAGTAGCCCTAAAGCACTATACTCAGGCAAAATAATAGGCATCCTGATAAAAAAAATAAAATGATTCGAGACCTTTGGGCTGATCTGCTTTGCTGCCATATCCCACAAGGCAGTTTCTCTACTTCAAACGTCTTGACCTTTTGTTCCTTGAGACAATTGACCTTAGAAACCTATATACTTAGGCTTTTCCACTTTCTGGGGCTCAATTATGAACCTCACTCTAACTTTAGAATTTCCCCTAACTTCTAAGATGTATGTAAGTCCCTGAGCTTTTTGCACAGCGGTAGCCCTGCCACCACCCAGACCCTGACAAAAAGTAAGGCACAGAGAACAGAGTAAGAATGTGAAAAGGAAAAATTCAAGTATCCAAAAGGGCCTTTCGCCTGGGATATCAGCAGTTTATAAGCTACCATGTTTGCATATTAAACCATTCTGTTATATTCTTTGATCCTCAGCAGGGGACTTAGGGAACGTCTTTGAAAGGACACTGGAAAAAGACTATCAGAAAGAAGATTTGTGGTGCTAAGGGGACAGTCAGCAGACCCAGATGCTGGCTGTTTTCCCTGCTCTCTCAAACTACAGAAACGAGTAAATAGCCCCTGGAGCCTTGAGATGAGGACACAAATAGGGTCATTAGTTTCAAGGTGAGAAAAATCCCAATGTTCACCATGAGGCCAGTGCTGCCAAAAGTCTTTACTATGAAATATATGTATATGTGTTTATAGATTATATAGATGTGGAGGAAATCCAGAATAATACTGAAACATAAGATGTTACCACCAGCAACCCCAAAATTTGTGAAGAATCCCTTAAAGATAGAAAGCAGATAGAATCCTAATGACAAAGATAAAAGACTGTAAGTTTCTATAGTTCAAGGGCACCAAAGGAGAGGGCAGCCATGATGGGGGCAACGATTCGGGATGCTCCTGGTTGACTCAGTTAACAAAGGAAACAGGTTGAAACCCTGAGGCAATAAATGGGCAACTACATTCAGAGCCCCTGGGTCTGTTGGGTGGACACTGCGTAAGTCTAACACAGTGAGTATGGTGCTGGAGCTAGCATCAAAGGGGGACAAGGCATGTTGATAACTGGGCATCTCCAGGAGGCAGGATTTTCAGTCTCACTGATACTCTCCATAGTAGCCTTGTGTTCTATTACTAATTTTTATTATTCACAATTCCCACCACTCTCAGGCCACCATGCTTGTACATGCTATTCCTTTTTACCTAAAATGCCATCACACCCCAAGGTGGGTATTACTCATTCAATAAATATTACTCATTCAATAAATGAAAGCATTCATGTAAAGTGCTTGTAACCATGCCTAGTACATAAAAAGTGCTTGAGGGATCTTTGCTGTTTTCCTATTATTATATTAATTATTATTACCTCCCAGTTAAGTCTCATTTCAGGAATTACCTGAGAAAATCACCTCTTTCCCTAACTTCTTCAAGGTGGAATTAGGACCATCCAAAATACTTACCATTTTCTTTTGTGGGGAGAAAGGGTCCATAGTGATCTGCGTCTCTGTTTTAATTGTGAGGGGAGCAGCTTTTAAGTTATTAATTTCCATACATTCATCATCTAGCTCACATACTAGTACATAATAGGCATTCAACATTTTTACTGGCTGAGTGAACAAGTAAGTATGACTACAAAAGTGACCATTTTCTTCAGGTAATCTATAAGGTGTGTGCCTGCCAGGAGATCATTGACCATTAACTTTTGTGCCCCGATTGCTGAAAATTGGTGAGCTGTGAGCTGCATTACCTTTGACAGGGGGCAACATATTTTATGTCTTCAAATTACGTGGCTCAGTGAACTGCCCTGAATAAGACGAAAGCCCATCATTTTGCCAAATCTTTGTTGTATGTCACATTTCTGTGGCCATAGCTTTTGAGAGGAATAATTGAAAACTTCATCCAGAGAACCTTTTCTTTTTAGACAAGGCAGAGTTGGGAGGTTATTGTTCTGAAAGCATTGGCTTTTTCTCCATCAGTGGCCATGGTGAATCTGATCATTAATGTTCTGAGTCAACTTGGCTAGGCCACAGTGTCCAGATTATTGGTCTGACAGATGTTTCTGTGCAGGTATTTTTAGATGAAATTAACATTTAAATCGGTACACTTTTAATGAAGCAAGTTACCCTTTATAATGTAGGTGGGCCTCATCTAATCAGTTGAAACTCTTAATTAAAAAAAAAGACTGACTTTCCCACAAGAAGAGGGATTGTGGCAGCAGACAACCGCATCAAATTCTTCCTAGGTCTCCAGTCTACACTGCAAGTTTTAGACTTACCAGCTTCTACAACTGTGCGAGCCAATTCCTTAAAATATCTTTCTTTCCCTCTCTCTCTCTTTCTCTCTTTCTCTCCCCCTCTCTCTCTCTACACACACACACACAGACACACACAGACACACAGACACACACACACACACACACACACACACACACACACACACACCCCTATTGATTCTGTATTAGAGAACCCTGAATAATACACTGAAGATGGATGGATTCAAAGGCCACAGCTGACTAACCAATGTGATACCATAGGCTAAAGCTTCAATGTCTACCTCCTTGCAAATGAGTAGGCGCTTCCCCTGGTCAGATTATTGAAGTAAACAAAGTTTATCCTCAATCCCATTCTTGTCACTTTTATGTCCTCCTCTAACCTATACCATCATCTTCACACAAAGCCCCACCTATCTGTATATTCTCAGAGCACCCCATCATAAGACCATGCAGAAATTTAAAATTTCATGGGGTTGCCCTTCTCCTATGGAGCAAGTAGCACCTTAGAAAGGAGGGACTAAGTTCATTTCCTAGACATTTATTGTGTGTTTCATAACCCATTCTGGGAGTATTTACTCTATGTTATTTTCCTCAGCATTGTGACAAAAAGCTTATCTGAAGGCATCACTCTTATGGGATTTCAGCCTTTGTGTAATGCCAAGGGGGCATTTGGGGCACATATTGCCTTTGGCACCCCTCAAATCATGCCAAGGATGTGGCTAAACACACAATTAGTTGTGTTGAGCCTGAGAATATGCAGTCCAACCTCACGAGGGAGTTGCTTATAAAGAAGCGGTGTGAACTAAAATGGATCCTGCTAATTCATTGCCCTTGTGCACCTTTATCTTTCTGCTGAGGCTGCTGTTGACATAGCATTCCCTGAGTTGTAAGGGGCTTTGTGGGAAACTGCAGCACTGCTCCCTCTTTTCTACGCAGGGTCCTTCACCTCTGTTTCTTCCCAGTTGCCATTCAGCTCAACAGAAGCTTTGAATGATGGCATGAGGGAAGAGATCTCGGGCTGGCGGAGTGGCGCGGTGGTTAAGCACTGGCTTGGGAAGCCAGCGGCCCCAGTTCGGGTCCCACATATGAGGGCCAGTGACACTGCCCTCAAAAAAAAAAAAGGGAAGAGATCTCTGCAGCAAGGAGTGTTTATAACAGCATGGTGTTAGCACATCTCTGTAATATCTGTCAACTTTGGGGAAACTGTGGTGTAAGCTTGTGACTGTTACTATCAAATTTGGATAAACATAAGGGGAGCATATGCTATAAAAAGGACATAATTAATCATGTATTTTCAGTTTTTTAAATTGAAATAAGGCATGTGTTCAGGATGGGATTTGGTATGATTCCTCTTCAGTGGTTGTAGGAACAACAAACATTAGGCTTTTTTGTCACCTACTCAATTATGCTATTTCAACTGCTACTGTGAAGGTGTCTCAGAAATGCACGACTCTTGCTTCAGCACCCATAAAAACCAGGCTGCCTTTAGCCATGATCTAAATACTAATATTCTATAGTTTGATATGACTTCTGGTCAGAAGCATCAGTGGTTAAACAAACCTAAATCATTTATCAACGGGCATCCAGACGCACTGGCTAAATACATTTTTATTTTGTTTTTTTTAATATTTTCTTTTTTGAGGGCAGTGTCACTGGTCCTCATATGTGGGACCGAATCGGGGCTGCTGGCTTCCCAAGCCAGCGCTTAACCACCGCGCCGCTCGGCCGGCCCTAAATACATTTTTATGTATGATATTGGAATTAGCACTTTATAAAGTAAATTTGAGAAACATGATTCCCTGCCCTATAGGAAATATAACCTAAGACATATTAATATGTCACTGAGGCATATGTATACATGGATAATATAATAGACATTAGTTGTTTGCCTCACTAACATCAATCGCACTTTCTTCCAGAAATACATCTGTTTTCAGAGGTCTGTCCTTCACCCACTCTTAATTTCTGTGGCCTGGGTCTGGCTCTATCACCAGTTTTAGGGATGAAACCTATGACTCAGGGCTAAGCAAATCAGCCTGTCAAGATGACAGAATGTGGTCCTTCAAGCTGGTATCATCTTACAACTCAAGAGAAGAGCACAAGAAAGCTGAGTGTGGAGATGGAGAAGAGAGAATTCCAATCCTGAACACGACTTGACTCTTTTTTTTTTTTTTTTTTTTAGCTGAGCCATCCTGCCACTTGTTGGCAGCTCAACGGCAACTCAGCTCGGGCTGGGCATTGAACTGCTGTTGCTCAGAGCTCAGCTCGCACTCTTGAGCAAGCTCTTAACCAACTGAGCCACTCGGCCGGCCCCTGTGACTTGACTCTTTAGTAACTTTCTTCTGATAGGTTGAATATGGTAGAAGGGATGCTGTTTGCCTTTTGAGGCCAGGTCTTTGAGAGGATCTGTTTCCGTTAGATTACTCTCTCTTCGATCACAAGGTCTGGGGAAAACCAGTACTATTCATGAGGATTCTGAGAGTCCTGTGGAGAGACCCATATGGGGTGAACGTGAGGTCTCCTCAGCACTACCTTGCAAGGTGAGTTACCCTGGGGCCTTGGGAGCAGAAGGCGTAGCCCTGGTCAAACGTTTAGGTGACTGCAACTCCAGCCCACGTTTTCACTTCGATCTCATGAGAAATCCTGAGGTAGAACAACTCAAACAAGTCATTCCAAAATTGATGCACCACAGGAACTGTCAGAATAACACATGCTTATTCTCATTTTAACTCATTATGTTGCTTGGGGTATTTATTATTTATTTATTTATTTATTTATTTATTTTTATACACTGGCGGATTACTACATTTACACCAAAAGCACCCTAATACAGTTAATAAACTCAGCCAAAATAAGCAAATTTACTATTTCTCCCAAGTCGAATTACTTATTTCTTTGACTCTGTCTGCATTTAACTTTGTATGATCAACTGCAGCTCCAAAGATGTCAGATGTGAAAAATTTTCCAGGTAGCTACTTATAAAATTTGAGATAAAATATTTAAGTGTAAAAAAATGAAACTATAAAAAGAAAAAAGTGATGTTGAAGATGGAGCTTTTAAATATATCCAGTAACCCATGATTCCATATTGGAAAATTTTGTCAGAGTTGTCTATATAAAAATGTAATAAGCAAAATAAAATCCACTATAGTAAGGTCAAAAAGCAGTAGAAATAGGGCCGGCCGAGTGGCGCGGTGGTTAAGCACTGGCTTGGGAAGCCAGCGGCCCCAGTTCGGTCCCACATGTGAGGGCCAGTGACACTGCCCTCAAAAAAAAAAAAAAAAAAAAAAAATCAGTAGAAATACATGAACAATCTTAGACAACAGAAGGACCAAATATCCCTAATTTTAAAACATTTCAATTAAAACAAACAAATGGGCAATTAGCAAAAGGCAATGAATCGAATAGCTAGTAAACATATGGAAAAACTTCCAGCATCACTAATAATCAAGGGAAGGAAAGTTTTAAAATAAATTAACTTTTCCTGATTTAAGTTGATGAAAACTTGGTAGTTCTTGCCATCATCAAGGGTTTGAGGAACTAGATATTCCTATCCTACCAAAGTTCCCGTGAGTCAGTAAATTATCTTTTCAGTTTTTTTTTCTCAATCTAGTTTAAATTGAGTTACATCACTTGCAGTCTCATAAGTACAAAACCCTCCAGGTAAGATTGTTTTCTCCCTTCTTATAAACTTTTTATTTTTTATAATTTTGCTTACCAAAATGAAAATACGTTATCCCTGTGCATATAAAAATTTTTAATCCAAATATTTTAAATCTGGCTCAGAAAGAGAATAGGGAAAGTCTAATTTTACTTACGCAGAGTTCTTAGTTACTAAGTCCCACCTCCATCTGCTCTTTGTTGCTGTAGAGCTGACTGACAGCCCAATTTCATCAGGTGGGTGATGAATTTCAAAAAAGAGAACTTTAGACAGAATTTACTTAAAGCAAGTCCAAAATAAGAAAACCCAAATTTTATACATGAACATCAAATCAAGGGACATTTTGTTTTACCAAATAGATGTCTTGCTTTTTAAAAAGGGTTTCTTGTATCATTTATTTAGATAACCATTTCCTCTAGTGAGTCTCTGACGTGATTCAATTTATAAGTCACTTTCCAGAAACGCCCATATTTGTCTGGCTAGGCACTGATTACATGACACAGGAATTCAACCCCATACTTGACTATTGAAATCCACATGCAAGAACAGAAGTGGGATCCAGAATGAAGCCAAACAGGTGGGGCAAACTTTCAGATACCCTCTGAGTAAAATGAATCTTTAGCAACACTTGGCACTCTCACTACCTTCAGATGATTTATTTTATCCTTGAGTTGGTATAGTTTCTGTCTTGTGGGGAGCAATTTTTTTTAATGTTTGTGTATTATTGCAATCAAAAACCTTTACAGAAAGCATGCATTAAAGCAAACAGTCTGATTGTATTGCTTGGTTGATTGAGTTCTCTCTCTATAGAGTCGTAAATGCAGACATCTCAAGGGCTAGAAAAATATCAACTTGTAGACTGCATGAAATTGTGAAGAATTTTGAATCTCTGCTTGGGTTATATAAATCTTCTAATCACTATGCTAAGATATAAGGTTACCTGCTCTCCTAGACTATTCGATGATTGTGTTTTTAGTATTTCAGTGAGATATTTTGGTTTGGGAATACAACTAGAATAACAGAAAAGTACTGGAAAAGCATAAATAGTAAACATATTCTAAATACAAGGAAGAGCTTGTTTCCTTAGTGAGGCAAAAAGCAACACGACAGCATGTTATTCCTGTTTGCATAAGGAATAGATGACTGTAATTCAATGATTGGCCCAATGCCAAGGGGAGCATAGAGCTATAGTTTTCTTCCAAAGGCTGAGGATAATGACAGACAGAGAATCTCTCAGCCATGATATTTGCCAATCATTTCCACTTGGAGCCATGTGGGTCCTAGGATATTATGAAGATAATAATGGAGATTTCAAGTAGAGAAGACAACTGTTACAACTAAGGAAATAAGGGCATACATTTGTCCTTACTTGAAAACCCCAAGGGTAGACCTTCATGCATGCCTGGATGAATTCAGGGGTTCAAGCCACGGCAAAGGAAACTGATCTTTCTCTCTTTGATGATTAGTTGTATGCGTGAACTTGACTGGGTCACGGGGTGCCCAGATAGTTGGTCAAACATTATTCTGGGTGTGTCTGTGAGGGTGTTCTTGAATGAGATTAACATTTGGATGGGTAGGCTGAGTAAAGCAGACTGTCCTCCCCTAGAAAGGTAGACCTTATCTAGTGAGTTGAAGGCCTGACCAGGATATAAAAGTTGACCATCCTGTGGGTAAGAGCAAACTCCTCCTGCCTAACTGTCTTAGCTGGGATATCAGCCTTTTCCTGCTTTGGACTTGAACGGAAAAATCAGCTCTTCTTGGTTATTAAGCCTGCCAGCTTTCGGACTGGAATTTATGCCATCGACTCTCCCAGTTTTCAAGTCTTCCAACTCAGACTGGAACTACATCACCAGCTCTCCTGGGTCTCCAGCTTGCTGACTGCAGATTTGTAACTTCTCAGCTTCTATCATTGCACAGACCAAGTACTTATATGAATCTCTATATATACAGATATAGAATCTATCTATATCTCCAATTAGTCCTGTTTCTCTGGAGAACCCTGACAAATCTGTCTGTCTGTCTGTCTCTCTCTCTCTCCCTCTCCCCCCTCTCCCCCCCATCTCTATCTCCCTCTCTATCTCTCTCTCTTCCACACTCCTCCATGTATTGGCACCCATTCATAGCAAGAATTCTGCTAGTAGTGAATCCAGGTTTCACATTCCCAGGTTCAAATCCAAGAGACAAAAAATTAAACAAAACAAAACTAAACAAACCAGCAAAATTGCCATTGTATTTTATTCACTCTGATTCATACATATGCATAGACCTGAACTAAGCAGCTTGAGCAGAAGAAAGTGATGCTCTGATTGACTGGTTCTGAGCCACATGCCCATCTCTTAGCCAAACAAGGAGTCAGATCTATCCAAAGACTGAGAATAGTGGTTTTATGGTTACATTGTGCTTTACCCCAAAAGTGGTATGTTGAAATCCTAACCTCCTGTACCTCATAATGTTACCTTATCTGGAAATAATGTCATTGTAGAAGTAATTAATTAAGATGAGATCATACTGAAAGAGGATGTGTCCTTAATCCATCATGGCCAGTACCCTTATAAGAAGACAATGTGAAGAGAAAGGGTGAGAATATCAAGTGATGATGGAGGCAGACATTGGAATGATGCAGCTACAAGCCAAAGAACACCAGAGAATGCCAATAAACCACCAGGAGCTAGGAAATGGCAAGCAAGGATTCTCTCCTTCCAGTTTCAGAAGGAGCATGGCCCTGCTGACACCCTGATTTTGTACTTCCAGCCTCCAGAACTGTGAGACAATACATTTCTGTTGCTTAAGCTACCCAGTTGGTGGTACTTCATTATGGTCACCCTAGAAAACTAATACAATTAGAGAGGTTGTTTACTAAAGGAATAGGAAGTTATGGTTACCAGAAGAATAATGGAAGTTAAGGGAGGGGTAACATAGTAACAAATACCTTGGTATAGGCTTTCCAAATCATTTTCATTAATTTTAAAAGAAAAAAAAACATTGTATATTCATCTATGAAAATATGACCCAACTCACTAAAACACAGATATTTGTGTCTCAATCAGTTCTTTCAATCTAATTGGTGTTCTTACCTGGGCAGAAACTGCTTGCCAGTCATGCCCTTTTTTCATACTTAATGAGAAAAAAAAAAAGAAAAGTTATTACTTGGAACCAAATGTTTCCAAACATGGAATTATGGGGTGTGTAGAAAATAATAAAGGGATTTTTTTTTTGTATAAAATAATATAAACTTTTGGCCTTCTATGTAGATACAATGAGACTCTCATTAAAATCTAGAAATCTATGGGCTGGCCGAGTGGCATGGTGGTTAAGCACTGGCTTGGGAAGCCAGCGGCCCCGGTTCGGTCCCACATATGAAGGCCAATGACACTGCCCTCAAAAAAAAAAAAAAATCTAGAAATCTGAAGCAGTTGTACCACAGACATATGGCAGTTTGGGAACACTGGGTTGGCCCTGATCAGGGCCAACCCAGTGTTCCCAAACTGCCATCCTTGCTGAGTATATCCCTCCTAGTCAGAGTATGAATAGAGTCAAGTACATATAACATTGCCAGTGAAAAGACGTACATTGAAGCAAACAATACAGCAAGTGACATGAAAATAGTACTGATGTAATTGAATGAATGTGAAATCCATTTGTCAAATACTCAATAAGGTAAGCACTTGGGATATTTAACAATTTACTTGGATGATGGTATGCATTTTCTAATTTATTGGATGTGTGCCTCTTTCACCAAGGTAAATTATATATCATTAATCTTTCTGGGAGGCTGTTGTCCTAGAGTTAATTTAGTGATGATTTTTTTTTCCCCCAGATAATATACCTGCTAGAGGAGTAGTGGATAATCAATGCAGGAAAGTAATCAGGTGAGGAGTGGTACATACTTCCCCTTTTTTCTTTTATAATTAGTGGGATATACTGCAGGTTTGGAATAAAGAGAAGAATTAAAGCAAAAACAGAGATACAATTTACCTTGAATATCAGACAGCCCTGGTTAAATTTCTTCCACATTGGAGGTTCCTTTATTGTCTTAGCTGTTACATCTATTAGTACCCTACTCTCCAGCCAAGTTCTGTGACTCTCCTGTCACCCTTCTTGCCTATCCTTTTCTCCTTATTTTAGAACCACCCCAGGGAATTATATTCCTGTTAAATGTTTGCATCTCATTTGTTCTAATACTTCTAATCCCTTCTAGCCCTGGGATTAACAATTACATAAGCCAAAGGACCATTACAATGTTTCCCCAAGAGTTCTTTCTTTAAGAGAAATGCTCCCCTCTTTTTATCAATAGGCTGTAATTACAAGCATCTTTTAAATTTTCTGTTTTTTCACTGCTTCTAGCAAGGCCCAGTAAGCTCCTACCTAAAATGTCCACCCACAGATAACCACCACAAACTGCAGACAAAACACAGCAAAGTACCTGAAAGCACTGGAGAATTAACAAACAGACTTGGTAAGAGAGTTGACACTTGGGAGAAGCAAGTTATCATTTCTCCCCAAGTAGGTCTATACATTGAATGCAGTTCCAATCAAAATCCCAGGGGGATGAGTTTTGAGTCTCTCTTTCTTCTCTGGCCCCTTCTCTTCTTCTTCTTTCTCTTCCTCCTTCTTTTTCTTCCCTTTCACCAGTTTTTAGGTTAAGGCAGGTGGAAGACAGAGCCAGGCAGTGCAGGTGAAAGTCTAACAAAAAAACCCACAGCCTTTCTGGCCTAAAAACCAGAGGAAAGAGTTGAGGAATTTCAACCTCCAAAAAGCAAAAGGGGTGAAAAGGAGGTAGAATCTCGGGAAGAAGAGAGAGAGAGAGAGAGAGAGAGAGAGAGAGAGAGAGAGAGAGAGAGAGAGAGAGAGAGAGGTAGAGAGAGGTGAGTCTGCAAATTCTATGTATAAACTTTGTCCAAAATCTCACTGACACGTGAACAACGTATATATGGGCCAGATTCCAAGAAAACCATATAAGAAGAAAAGAACGGAGCCAAAATTTGAATTAGCATCTAAAGGACAGTCTTTGCAGGTGAAATCTAACAACATTTATTGCCTATAAAAACAAAACAAACAAAACTGTGAACTCATTTTAGAGGAACATAAAATCCAGATCCTCTACAACATAACTTGCATAATATGTAGGATGCAGTCCAAAACTATTTGACATGAGAAGATGCCAAAAAATGTGAATGGAGACTGATGCCAAGGCGATTGACTCAGATATTGGAAGAAGCTGACAAGTAGTTTATTCATTTCTCAAAACTATGCTCAATAAAGAGACAATGAAAAGAGACATGAAAAAAATAAATTCAAGAAAAGAACCAAATGGAAACTCTAGAATTGGAAAATACAATATTAGAAATTTTAAAAATCACTGAATAATTTAATCACAGGATGGAAACTCAACATTAGTAAGTTCTCCCCAAGTAGGTCTATAGATTGAATGCAGTTCCAATCAGAATCCCAGGGTGGCTTCTTTTTGTAGAAATTAAAATCTAATTCTAAAATTTATACAGAAAGGTAGATCTAGAAGAGTGAAAAAAAACACTGTGAAATAGAACGAAGGTATAGGATTTACTGCAACACTATAGTAATCAAAACAGTATCGTATTGGTAGAAGAAAAGCCATATAAATCAATGAAACAAAATAGAAAACCTAGAAAGAAATACACGTATGTGGTCAATTAAATTACAAGGTACCAGGATAATTCAGTGGAGAAAGGAGGGGGAAGGATAGTCTTTTCAAAGTAAGTGTTGAAAAACTAGATATCTGTATTGATAGAATGAATCTTTATCCTTTGTTTGTGCTGTACACAAAAATTAACTCAAAAGAGATCATAGACATTAACAGCATAAATCAATCAAGAGAGATACGAACATAGGTTCACAAAAATATTTATACAGAAATGTCATAAAAAATGTATTCATTATAGCCCAAAACTGAAAAGAGTTGAGGAGTCCATCAATAGGAAAATGAATTTTTAAAATGTGGTATATTCATACATGGTCATGAAATAGAATGCTACTCAGCAAAATGGATACTAATTATACAGCAACATAGATGGATCTCAACACCATCCTGCTGAGTAAAAAAAGGCTTACATGAAAACATCTCATATCATTTCATGTATATGAAGTTTTCTAGAACAGGAAAATCTAATTTAGGGTAGAAAGATGAGGACTGAGTTGTCTCTGGATTGATGGTAATATTTAAAATCTTGATGTGGTTTGGATTAAATAAATGTATGCATTTGTTAAATATCAGTAAATGTACACTTAAGATTTGTTCATTTCATCTTATGTAAACTTTATAGCAAAGGAAGACAAATATTGAACTCTGGTTAATGGTGAACATGGTAAAGTAAGTGGGAGTGTTCAGATGTCTGCTATTTCCTTAGAATTGTATCAAAACATCTAATCTAGAATGGAAGAATGTATGGATTAATGATTACAGAGAGGGTTAGTTAGATAAATAGGTGACAAACATGTACAAGAAAATGTTCATGGTAAAATTTAGGTTGTGGTTATACGGGCATTCACTGCTTCAATATTGTGATTTATAAGAAATCTATATTTGGCCACTCAGATGACCAAAATATACTTCTCACATATATTTGGTCTTAGTTCATGGTTCTTGGCTTACAGCTTTCCAAACTCTTGGAATTTCCTGAGTGATCAAAATAGGATGATCCTTCGTCATAATATTTGGTTTCTTCTCAAGTTCCTGAAATTGCTTCAGAGTCATAAAGGTGAAATATGTGTCTTGTAATTCATAATAAGCCCCTTTCCTCTACAACTGGATTTATGTTAATGGGGTGACTTTGTGAAAGCACCTAATGATGGGGGCTGGTTGCCAATGGAACCAACCACAGACAGAGGATTGGAACTTTTAGTCCCATCGCTGGTTTCCTGGGGAGCAGGGGAGGAGGCTGGAGGTTGAATCAATCAATCACTAGTGGCCAATGACTTAATCATGCCTATGTAGAGCAGGACGGGGTTGGGAGAGCTGCTGAGTTGAGGAAGCCTTCCACGTGCCACCGTGCTGGGCCTCAAATTTGGTGAGGACAGAAGCTCCGTTTTTGGGGCCTTGCCTTAGTTTCTCTTCATCTGACTATTGATTTATATCCTTTAATATTCTTTGTAATAAACTGATAATCTAGTGAGTACACATGTTTCTGGTTCTGTGAGCTGCTCTAGCAAATGAATCGAACTCAAGCTGGGGGTCATAAGAACCTCTGACTTAGAGCCAGTTGGTCAGAAGTACAGGTAACAACTTGGACTTGCAACTGGCTTCTGAAGTCCAAGCAGAGGGTGGTGGGAACCTCCAATCTGTAGCTGGTTAGTCAGGAGCACAGGTTAAAACCTGGATGTGCCATTGGCATCTGAAGTGCAGGGCAGTCTTGTGGGACTGATCCCTTAACCTGTGGGATCTGATGCTCTGTCTGGGTAGGTAGTGTGCATGGAGTTGCATTGTAGCACACCCAGGTGTTGGAGTGTTGCTTGTTTGGATGTGTGGGGAACCCTCCCACTCATATTGGAATTGGTTCTAGAACCTTTTAACTGCAGACTTTGTACAACTTTGCTTTATGTATGAAAACATTTGGGAAAAAAAGACCCATTCCCCCAGCTAACCCCTAGGTGAGATCGTGGCTGTCTTGTCTTGTACTTTGTTTTTGGTGGTGGTGATGGTGGTGCTGAATAGAATGTCAAAGCCAAAGAATTAGATCTTATAGGTGAGAAATGTCACGTTCCTGCACGACAGAGCAGGTGGGAGTGGAGAAAGGATGGTGAAAGTTTAAGGAAAAGAGAGAGAGAGAGAGACATAAAATAGGAGAGAAAACAGTTCGGGGCCAGGGGACTTCAGCCTCGTGGACTGGAGCTCCAAATCAGCCTCACTGTACCTTTTATTATCTTACACATAAGCAAGGGTCAATGTAGCTTCCTTGGTCTGTGAGTCTCACACCCAAGAATTAACCTCCAGGCCTACTTTCCCATGCCTGCAAACTGCCATTACCAGAGGCCCCATGAGGTTATTGTTATGCACCTCTTAAGAGACAGAAGCTTTCTCTGCTAAGACTTATTGATAAGAATGCAGGGAGGACAGGTCTTATCACATCAATAGGTCATTTCACAGGCAGGCTGCCAGAACCTGAAGCAAGGGGTTCATGCCCCTTTTCTCCTCTCCCTGATTTCTCCCATGGCACTCCCTTGCACCCACAGGTACTCACTGGCACCCACGCAACTGTGTCTGGCTTGGGTTGTTTCTCTCTCTTGAGAAAACTTACCCGTCTCTGACTGACCCGCCATCCTTTGGTACCTACTGGGGATATATACAGTAGGCATAATATTGAAGTTATGATCTGTCTTTATGGAGAGGTGCATGGAGGCAGACAGGCAGGCTATAATGTGACAGAGAAAACCTGAACAGAGAGGTAAAATAAGCTGTCTACAATCATGGGAAGGCAAATTGTGAGCTAGAACTAGACTCAGTTCTCCTGACCTGTAAGTATTTGGGGGTTTCACTGCACCAGCCTGGGATGAGTGGGTGCTATAACCATGATAAAATTAAAGCTAGATGCTAAACTACCTTAAAGAAGCAATTGAAAATTGTTACCTGTGATATAAAGCACATCGTCTCTGACACATATCCTTGCTGTTACTGGCACTGAAATGTTTTCAGTCCTGGAAATAAACATAATTGTGGAATATATTATTTTCAAAATAGTGTGACTGACAATAGCCTATATCAGTACTTCTTAAACAATCCATAGTGATAGATTATGTTTATTTATTTTTTAAATTCATCACTGATCAATATTTTAAAAAATACAGCAACAATGAATTACTAGAATAGTAATGTTTATTAAAGGAACACAAAATGTAACCCCCCATTTATTATTATTATTATTATTAGTTTCAACAGACATTGTCAAATTGCTGTAGAATTTTCTAAAGGCTTACTCTTAATTTCTATTCTAATCCCATGAGAGAAAAGTAAGAAACAGTTTTGGGACTAGCAGCAGTATATGAGTCAATTCCCAGGATGTTGAATTGGCTTAAATTTTACAATTGAGAGTCCTAATTTTGTTCTCAAATTAGCAATAGCTACTGACTACCAGTATTTATTACTGCAAGCAGGGAACTACCATTTGGATAATTCAATCCCCCTTCTGAATTGAGTGATGGTGCCCCTAAAAGGTATGCCCACCTGGGACCTGTGAATGTGACCTTATTTAAGGAAAAAAGGGTCTGATTCAGTTAAGGGTCTCTAAATGAAATCATCCAGGAGTATCTGGGTGGTTTCTAAATCCAATGACAAGTGTCTTATGAGAAGAGAAGACATACACAGAAATGCAGGGAAGAAAGATGGAGGCAGAGATTTGTGTGATGTGTCTACAAGTCAAGGAATGCCAACGATTGCTGGCAGGCACCAGAAGCTGAGAGCAAGGCACAGAGCCATTTTTCTCACAGAACCTTGGGGAACCAACCCTATCAGTTGATTGAGTTTGGACTCTAGCCCCCAGAACTATGACAGGATACATTTCCATTGCTTTAAGCTGCCCAGTGTGTGGTAATTTGTCACAGCAGCCCAAGGATGCTAATATACCATGCTGTGAAGTGTTGGCCAGTGACCTGGACCAGATCCTGGAAACTCCCTTTATTAAGGCCTGGGTTGAACAGATTTCCTAGAAAGCTCAAGACTGAGGGAGGAGGTTTCCCTCTAATCTTTAGGTTTCCAAGAGGAAAAAGCATAAGAAAATAAAACAGTACACCCATAAGAAATGGTTACTACCAAATACCTATTTAAAATTGTACACCCTGACACTTATCAATTCCCCTTACCTTAGTATGTTTTCCCTATAGCATTTATTCTTTGATTATTAAATAATTACTTTATTTATTAGTGTATTCCATTTATTGTATATTATCTACATACTACAACTAGAATCTTTAGGATAAGATTCATGAGGACAGAGATTTTTGTGTGATCTGTCATTGCTGTATTTCTAACATGCGGATTACTGCTTGTATCTACTCATAGTTGGCACCCAATAAATACTTGTTGAATAAACAGCTAAAAGCAGTTTTCTTATATACCATTCATAAAAAAAAAAGATAAATGGGGAATATGCAAATGATCTAATTATAATAAAGGAAGGCCTTTTTTATTTAATATTCTCTATTAAGGATAAGAACTTTCAAATTGGAGAGAGACAGACAAATATCATTAGAAGAGTGAAGTCTGGGATGAGTATTTGATAAGTGAATTCCTTGTGGTCTGAATTAATTTTAGTTTCTTGGCCCAGGAGAAATACTTTTTACTCAATTGATTTCCAGTTCAACATATATAAATAACTTGCAGACGTAATTATAGAACCACCAGATTATCTTTATTTGAAAAAGTGAATAAAATGGTAAGTAGGAGGCTATGAAAAAAAGATGTTTTCATTTCCAAAAGAGGACAAAATATCTTCAAGAAATTTTAGATCAGCATTGCAAACTTGCCGGGAGTCGACAGTCTTCAGTGTCTGACAAAGTCATATTATCCTGCACAGCACTGGATGTTTGGAGTGCCTTATGGTTGGTCATGTAATATCTCCTGCCTCTATGAACCCATGTGACTTTCCTCCTATAGGAGACCATACACTCACTGCATTTGTGACAAGTTCCTGTGGTACCCTGATGATAGCTGGTTGTGTAAGTCAACGATGGAGCAAGATTTCCTAAAAAGGAAACTCCCTAAAACAGGCTACAGCCCGAGGGGACCCCTGAACTGAGATATTGGGGACTCAAGCTCCTTGGAAACTGAGGCACAGACCTCTGATCACATAGGCCAAGAAGCCTGCCTGTGAAAAGCTGATGCACTTGCCTACGGTCCCTGCTGTGAATAGTCTCCTTGAAGATTAAAATTCTTCAGGCCATGAGAGTTCTGGTAAGAGGTGACTTGCTGACCATAGGGTATGTTAATTAACAGCCTTGTTTAGTACATTGTTGTAGCAACAGATACTGAAGCTTTGACTGAGAAACAGATACTACCCTCTATTGTATATATGTAGCCCTCCGTAGGACAAGAGATGTTTAAGACTCCCTTTAGCTACTAAGTATTGTATTTACATAGGAATAGATTTTAGATGCTTTTACCCTAAACATAGCCACTCCTGGTCTTCAAGTATACACCCTGTGAGTCTAGCTGCTGGAATTTGGGATAATGGCTAGGTAGTCATGGTAACCACTCTTTAGGATATGTAGAGATAGGTGAATCCTTAACACAGAATAGGCCAGTGTACCCTGGGGAGAACAATTACAGGGAAGTAAAGACTGTAAATCCTGGGAACTAGAAACCACCAAACTCATGTAAAATGCTTTGTGATTGAGATAATGGTCAAGAATCCCTATAAAAAGAACAAGGTCTGACAATAAAGTGTGCCACTTCTTCTCTGAAACTCCAGCTGTGTCTCCACTGTCTCCCTTCTTTATCCACCCCCCCCCCACCCGTTGATGCCACACCATCTCCACCTGAGGGAAACCCTGGACTGTGGAGGCTGGTCCTCCGCACAAACTTGATTGTCTTAGGAGTTGGGAAAGTGATACAAATGAATGAAGCAGGCAGGTTTCTTTCTTTTCTTTTTAACAATAGCAAATATTTAGGTAACTTGTGTGCCAAGCATTGTTCTAAGCATTCTACATGGATTAACTAAATTAATCCTCATTAAAAACCACCTTAAAAATGTGCTATTATCAGTATGATAAATGATCTTCTTTAAGAAGAGAAAACAGAAAAGTTAAGTAATTTGTCCAAGATAACACAGCTAAAAAGTGACAAAATTTTAAAGAGTCAAATCCAGGTATTCTGCCACCAGAGTAGATGCTCTTATCCACTATTCCAGTGCTTCTCAAACTGAGCACACATAAAAATCACCAAGAAGGCTTGTTAAAACACAGATTTCTGGTCCCCATTACTGGAATTTCTAGTCCAATAGCTCTGGGGTAGAAGCTGAGAACTTGCATTTATAACAAGTTCCCAGGTGGTATTTATGCTGCTGGTCCTGGGACAACATTTTGAGACCCACTATGCCAATATGCAAGCTAGTGACGAACTAAAGAAAGGATTAGAATCCTTTGTCAGTCACATGCTTGTAAATTTCTCTTCCTAATTGTGTCTTATTTTTTATTTCTATTTTAAAAACGAATGTAAATTCTTACATGTACTACAGGTATATTTATTAATATTAGTCTTCATGATATGCATTTTTGGTTTCTGTTAAAGAGATCCTTCCCCACCTTAAAGCCATGAAGTTATTCTCTGTATTATTTACAAAACTATTACAGATTTGACATTCACCTTTAAATCTTTAAATGAGCAGAGAATTCACATTTTACTTATGAGATGAAGTTCACATCCAGTTTCATTTTTTCTATATATATAATCAATTGTCACAATGTTAATTGAAAATTCTGCCATTTCTAACCAATTTTTATTAATAATCGCTCCCTCATAAATCAATTTGTTATAAACGTGTGAATTTTTTTCCTTCGTTTTGTGCTCTGTGATTGGCCTGTACCAATATTACACTGACTTAGTTTTATAAAAATTATGTTGATCTCTGAAAAGATGAGTCCCTATATTGTTCTTCTAGAATGTCTTGGCTATCTTTGATTTTTTTTTTTTTAGATTAACATTCTTGATCTTTTATTTTTCCATGTAAATTTTTTCATCAGTTTGTCAAATTTCACAACCACACACACACAATACCTGTTGGACACATATCTTTTTAAAACAATTTGATCAACAACTTGGATAAAGTCATATAATGCTGATTAAAAACCAGTAAGAATGGCCAAATGCTAGATAACAGGAAAAAAATCAAATCTGGAAAGAAATGTCTATATAGTTTCATAGAAGTCTAGTGGTGTCGATCTGGTTAGGATTTCTAGGTGTGTGTGAAATTAAAATTCTTATAAAGTTTGTAGTCATAGGAAAACAAGGCTAGAACACACTGACTGAGGAGTTAGCATAGTAAAGTATACTGTATTTAAAAATTACAGGTGACAGGGCTTAGTGCTACACCTGTATACAACTCCTTCTAATTCACTAGATACAAATATGAGGTACAGGTATATACTATGTGTCCTCAATCTGAAAAGTTAGAAATAATTAGATGGATTACAATTCCAAATGTTAAAAAAAGAAAGAAGCAGGATGCACAACTACTAAAAGAAACCACAGAACAATTTTGTTTCTTTTGTTTTGTTATTTAAATAAACTCTCAGTACAGGAGATTTTTCTATATAACATAAAATGCAAAAGCTAAAAAAGAAAAGTGAGAAATTCAACTATGTGAAAAATTAAATTTTTGCAAGGTAAAATCCACCATAAGCAAGGTAAAAAAAAAAATCAAATAATAAATTGGGAAATACTTACAATCCATGTTACAGACAAAGCATTAGTTCTCTAATATATATAATAGGTAAAAATCTCCTACAAATCAATAAGAAAAGACCAATTTAGTAATCCAATATAAAAACAGAAAAGGATATGAACAGACATATCATAAAAGAGGAAAATGAGTTATTTTAAAATATATGAAAAGATTCTCAGGGTAGATAATAAATAAAAGAAATGCAAACTTGAACCATTCTGAGCCTACACTTTTCACTGCCATGTTATCAAAGATGAAACACTGTGATAATGTCTTCATGGTGGGGACAAAGAGACAGGTACTGCCATTCATCGGTGTGAGTATAAATTACTGTAACCTCTGTGGAGAGCTAGTGACTATGCCTCGCTGCAGAGAATGAATTCCTGTGACTCCTTGGAATCCTTCACAGCTCTCTGCCTCCCCTGGCTTTTATATATGTATTTTCTTCCCCTTCTGGTAGCTTAGCAATAATCTAGTTCACCAGGATGGAGTTAGTTTGCTGGGTTAGCACCAGACCTCTGGTTCATATCAGCAGCATTGGTGTGCAAAGGCTCTTACTGAGCTCTGGTCCCATCAGGACCTGTCCCCAGTCCAGGAAGCATCACTTGTTAAGAACTAAAGAGGCATTCTGTGCCGGATCACCCTAGAAATATAAAGAGCAGTACAAGGACAGGGTCCTTGTCGTGAATCACTTTCTACGGTGTATCTAGCTGTGCCCTGTCCCCAGGCAACCCTTGTACACAGCTAGTCCTACCACCTGTGAGTTTTCCCAATAAAAAGAAATTTTCTCCTGTACATGTGCCATGAATATGTGCGTGTCCATTACCTTTATGTGGACACTTCCAAATTATAAATGCACATATCCTTTTACTCAGTGATTTTACTTTAGGTGTTTCATCTACAGATCTACTCACACAGAGATGTAGCATGCCTGTATGCAAAATTATTCATCACAGCATTATTGGAAATAGCAAAATAGCGGAAACAATCTAAATGTCTACAAAGAGAAAACTAGTTAAATAAATTAAGGCACATGCATACTATGGAAAATTACCAGCTATAAAGAAAATGAGGAAGCTCTTTATGTATGGATGTGGAATAATTTCTACAATGAGTGTTTAGGTTACAAATCAAGGTGCAAAACCTACTATGTAATATACTGCAACTTGTGTTAGAAACAGGTACATATACTCACACACACATTCATCTTTCCAATTCTGTGCCTTGGACAGATGCATATTAAAGTAAAAACATTAGTTACCTTTGGGAAGAGCCAATGGTTGTCTATGAATAAGGATAAGATGGGGACATTGCTATTTACCCTTTTGGGCCTTTTGAATTTTGGACTATGTACATGTATTACATCTCTAAAAGACAATACGTTAGTATTCAGGAAGTCAAACAAGTCACTGCAGAAGCTAGGGCTCCCAGCTGGGAGAGTAGGATAGCATGTTAGAATAGCAGGGGACAGACTACAATTAAGGCCTCTGTCAATGGTAAGATCCTGTAGCACAGTCATGCCCTAGGGCAGCTAACAGAAAAAATAGCTGCTCGATATGCCTGCTACTCCCTGTGTGCCATTGCCTTCTTTTTTTTATTTTGAGTAAATACCTCTAGCTATTATTTCATGTTAGTTTTGATGGGCTCTTTCCTCTTAAAATTGTGGAGGAAAGAGCGAACCCCTAAGAGTGATCACCTAATGCGCTTTATGATGAGTGACCTTCAATTTTCAAGAATGTTCAGCTTATATCACGCTGATTCTTCCCCTCTCCACCCATAAGGAGGGAATCTGATAACCATCTTAGTGAAATAAGCTGAAATATTTTAAACTATCAGAATGTCACATGCCCCATGCAACTAGAATTTCAGTGAAATGATTCTCTCAACAGGAGCAGAAAATCACTATGATAGCTCCGAAGTCTTCCCAAATTGTAGACCATTCCTCTGAAGGGTGCAGAGGAGTTTTCACTCTGCAGGGACCTGGGGAGATTCCAGAGCAATCGCTTTCTGCTGGCCCAGGTCCTACATGCTGTTTTCAATTGGATGGAGTGCTCCCCATTCCCCATTCTGCAGTGTGGTGGAAGAGCTTGGTGTGACTGCAAACTTTTCCCTCAGTGGGGAGCTAGGAATTTACATCCAAAAGATGTGCTGAATGAGAAGTAGGGAAATTAGTAGTCTGTACAGACAAATGTCAACCAATAAGCCCTTGGGGACAAGAAAAAAAGGTTAACTATGACTGTGGTGAAAAAAAAAAATCATAGCTACTACTTACTAGGGTAGAGTACTAACTAGGGTAGGCATTGAACTACATAATTTTATTTAGCCCTCACATCAACCATATGATATGGTCTGATTATGAGCCCCTCTTTCCAGGGGAGAATGTTTGCAATGGCTAGGTCACTTTCCCAAGTTCACAGAGCTTGTGGGTGGTGGAGTTGGCATTTGAATGTAAGAGGTCTTCCTTACTCCACAAGTGGCACCTTTAATCATTATGTTATACTGTGCTAAAAAGAACACCATCTGGTGTAAGCATTATAACAAACACAAGTGAGGCTCCTTAGAGTATGAGGAGAAAACAAACCAAAAAAAATCACTACCCCTTTAAAACATCTGTGTAGGCTATTTCCCTTCCAGGACCTTCAGTAACACCTTGGGCTTGCAAGTCTCATGGCTCTTAGCTAATAAGAAAATTCCCTCCAACTTCTAAATGCAATAAGAATCTCATTTCAAAATGAAAATGGCCAGTCCATGAAGATAATCAGGATTCCAATTCTCATTTGAAGTCAAAGCTCCTATTCCACTCTACTGCAATAAGCTGCCTCTGATAGTCCAATCTGGGAGTAGTTTGGCAGGGAGGGGGAAGGGAACAGTGAGAGGAAGAAGGTATATTAGGGGCAGGAAAAGTTTAACATGGCTATCATGGTCACAATTGTGATCCCTCTTTGTGAGCTTGGCAGCTGTCCAAAGCTGACTCATTGTCTTGTGGGGAGGCCTTATGTGTTTCTCCAAGGTTTTTCCCCACTGGAATCTTCTAGCTACATTTCTGAGGTTAAGGCAGGTCTTCTCTTCTAGGTGCCTGCTTATAATTCCTCCTGAGCTCACGGTCATCCAGTGGTCTATTCTGTTGGAGGCCCATCATCCCATTAGGCAGCCCATGGGGTTCCAGGCTGGATCCCAGTTGGAGCACTGCAATATATCCATGGGGTACATGGGCTTGAGGGCTGCTGTTTCCCAAGGCAGCCTCGAACATTTCCCACCATTGGACTTTCATTGAAACGGATATGGCAGTAGGCTCTGTATCTCAACAGACTTCTATGGACAGAGGTCAAGCTCTCTGAGCTGTTACCTTCATCTTCACTTACCTGGCTTCAGGGAAGGCATAAGGACACCTGTCTCCCCTCATGGTGGTAAGGTGTGTGTGCTTGAGTCAGAAGTGGTCGTGATTTCCAGAGCATTCCAATACCTCTTTCCAAAGAAATTCTCTCTAAAAATAATCCTCTTTCTTGGTCTCTCCAACCTTTTAAATATCTGTGAGGCACTGATCACGCTAAGGGTTTCCAAAGCAAGTTTCCAGAATATTTCTTTTGTAGGTCTTGCATCTACAGCCTGGCTTCTCATTTAGACTGCAGAGGTATCTGGCACCTATCGTCTTAGTTCCAGTTTTTGGGGTCTCAGCTGACACTGAGACAAAAACCCCATTTTAACATCCTGTTGTAAAGTGCTTTTAAGTTTTGTAAAATGGTTCTCATAAGGAAAAGAAAGTTTAAAAATGAATAGCTGTCCTGTATTTTCCAAACATCTAGCTATTTCTATTTTTGTGATGAGATTTTTCTTCAGGCAGAACAAGAAGTTGAAATAGGACAGTTCAGATCCTAAATCCTCAGGCATCTTTAGTTTTTAACCTGAAATTATCCCTCCATATTTGAAAATAAGCTGATCCTCTGCCATTTTCATTCCCAAACTGGGAGCTTCTGAACCCTCAATTAAGCCTTGCTAACTTAATTATCTTAGCTAAGTGTTTCTCATTCAGCTTATAGTTCATTTATCCCTTCCTGGGATATGAGTCATTATGATAGAGCTATATACCAATATACTTGTTTGTCTGGAAGTCATTTTAATGTCTTTGAAAGAATGAATTATCATAGCTTATCTGATTTCCATATAAACAGAAAGAAAGAACTTCATTCAAGCCCAATAAAACAATCTCATCTTGGTCTTCATCCTCTCTGACTGCCCTACATCAAATGCACATTACAGCTCCTAACCACATCTCATTCCATTGCGCTGCCTCTGACTAGTCCAGGATTGGAGTGACTTTTTGGAGATTTTCTCTCCTCTTAACATTTGTGGTTGGTTCTTTTTTTATTTCTTGGGCTTGCTTTCTATTTACTCCTTTGAATCCTCATCTGAATGAGCATCATTGGGCATCTTTTTTTCCTTTCCCTTAGCAATTGCATCCATACCCTGGTATAATGGCCATCAATACAGAGTGAATCCCCTTAATGTCATCTTTACATTCTTCTTGTTCCTTGCACCTGCTAGTGCATTTATTTTTACTGTGGCTCTGTTCACATAAACATATAATCATTTGCCTGTAGGACTGTCTCTGCATCTTGACTATTAGATCTGGGAAATCAAGGATGTGGTTTTTTTATTCACTTAGCCAGTACCAGACATATAGTAGATGCTCAACAAATTTAAATAAATAAGTAAAAGTTTTCTGTTTTTATCCCATTTGCTGGATGACATCTGTATGGTTGGTGAGTCTCTCAGACTGAGCATGTATAGAACAAATGCACTTTTTTTTACTACCAATCCTTCCTTCTGATTTTTGAACTTCAGTCTCACAGGAGTCACCTTTGATTCTTCTGTTTGCCTTATCTACCTTATCTAAGCAGCCATCGTTTCCTGTCTATTCTACCTGGGCAATATTTCATGTATTTTACCCTTCTTTCATTTGTAACTCCCAAATCTTCATTACCATTGGCCCGGAAACTTATGTTTACATTTAGTTACTATAAGTTAAATACTCAGCTGTATGCATTGAAAACATAATTTTGAAGTCAGGCAGAGCTAGGTTCATATCTTGAGTCAGCTGTTAAATGAAGTGCAATGTACTTAACCTTTTCGAACTTAAGTTTCCCCAAATATAATTCTCATTGTAATCATTGGTAACCCTCCACTAGATATAAACTCCTTTAGAGCCAGAATTATGTTGGCTTTTATTCTCATGAATCAGCCATAGATCCTGGCATATAGCATCTACTTATTGATGCTATTTGCTAAATAAATAACTGAATGAGGGTGATCATATCCACCTCATCACACTAAAGAGATAAATGAAATGTGATAAAACATGTCAGGAAGCTCAGACATGTGGAGGGGTCCATGTTAAGGATAACCAAGACATCTAGCTGAGACCACAGATGAACTATCAGCAAGCAGCCAGCAGCAGCTACCGGACATGTGAATGATGCCATTTTGGACTTCCCATTTATCCGGTCATTCTACTTAATACCATAGGCAACAGAAGAACTACATTGTCAATTGACAGAATCTTGATACGTAATACATTTTTATTGCTTTAAGCAACTATGTTATAGAGCAGTATAGAGGTATATTCTATTACAGCCAAAATATAAACCCAAAACATGTGGCATTGGCTTTGAGATTAGACTGTGGGTAGGGGGATGGAGAAGATTAAAGAGACTTAGTGGAGGCTGAAAAAGAATGAAGAAATTGGTGTTGGAGACTGGAGGAATGACAACCAGTCTCATATAGTGATGGAAGACTTGACAACACTGTCACTTACTGTAATGTGGATAATAGAAAATATAAATAATGAACTTGAGATTGGGCAAAAGCAATTCCAGGCAGAATGCTGAAAGTGTCAATTGGCTTCTTTTAACTGCTAATAATGGATTGATGAAAGAGTAAGAAGATCTAAAGAAACAGTATGAAATTCAAGCTGAATTTAGAGAAAATTTTTCCAATGTAGAAGTTTCAAGGCTAGACAAACTGTTTCTCATTCCAATCCTCGCCAGATGACAAAAAAGTTGGAAGTGACACTAGGAAAAAATCAAATCCAAGGTGATGCCAGTATAATGTGGTCTCAGGTCAAGGCAATTAAGGGTGTGTCTATAAGATTGTTAAGAACTCATAAAAATTAAAACTTGTACCACCTAGATGCTTTCAACTAGCCAAAGAAACCAAAAAAAACTTGTAAGAAAAGTTTAAAGGCATAATGTATAAACGCTTTAAGGTGGAGAAAAGAACTTGAAAAAAATTTAGGGGCAATGTTTGACAGCACCCTAGCCTTCACCCCAAGGTCAAAAGGACCCTATCTTCAAGAGTGTGGATAGTTTTGTTCCTCAGATATTAACTCTAATAAGTGTATGTGACTTTCATTCAAGGATTTTAACCCCAACAATAGTCATAAAAAATCTACAAAGTTTGTAAGCGACTTGTCAGAAGCAAGTAATGCTGTTTTAGACTAAAAGGGACTAAGACTGTTTAAAATTAACCAACACTTATGGACCTCTAACATTCCATGGTCAGGAAGTAGGAAGAGGAAATTTCTCAGCTACCAATATGGGCCATTCCTTATGGAAAGACTGATGTAGTAGGGAGAGCCTAGAGTTCAAAAGTAGAGCCCAAACCAAGGAGAGTCGTCAACGTCTATCTGACCAATGTCCATTTCCTGAGGCTTGAGCGGGATACTTAGTGACAGCCTGGCTGGATATCAGAATTTCTATAATCGGTGCCTGCTAAGCATGACCCATGTCCCCTTTTTAAACGGGAATGTCTGTTGTGATTATCTGATCCCCGTATCCCCAGTTTTTGTTGGGCATAGGTGTGAGGTAGATACTTCATAGGTAGAAAAACCTTCTGAACCTAAGAAGACTCCTTCTCAACTGGACCCAATTTAGATGACAAAATATTGGACCTTCAGTCTGAGTCTGATGTTATAATGGGATAAAATTTGGCAGGGGGTTGCGGGAGATGGGGGGAGTATAAGGTGGAAATACGTTTCATGTGGGAGGAATATGACTTCTTGTGGCCAGAAGATAATGAGAGACTGTTTTTACAAGAATGATTGAAACAACATCTCCCACTCCATTTATTTCCTTGCAATATGATCTTTCTGCTCCCCTATCAAGCCATGGAGCATGTTTCCCTTCTTCTTAAATTTGGCATGCCCCTATAACATTTTTGAACAAAAGAATGGGTAAGATATTATTCCATGTAATGTCTGAGTCTGGTCCTTAAAAGATCTATGAGCTTCCACCTTTGTCACTAGGAACACTCCTTAGGTTCTCACTACCAAGCTGTGAGGATGCTCAAGAAGCCCCAGGAAGAGGCTCGAGAGGATAAAAATTGAAGCTCCTGGCTGACAGCCCTAGCTGAGCTCCCAGTCAGCAGTCAGTACCAACTTTCAACAATATATATGAGATCACTTTGGACCTTCTAGTCTTCCTATCACCTCAGCTTCCTATCACCATGAATCAGACGTACCCACAAAATACTGAGAAAAAATACATTGCTATTGTTTTAAGCCACTAACTTGGGGTGTTTTGTTACATAGTAATAGATAACAGAAACAATAGGCATATTTGGAGGCAGAATGCAAATATCCCAGCTCACTATTTGGGAGCCAGTGGAATGGTCCAAGCAGTCAAGTCATAGTTTCTATGTCCTCACACAATTGTTCTTATAGATATTTATATGCCTGGGGGTCAGTGGGTTTTTTGAGGCTTGGAATCCCCAGCATCTAATATAATATCTAGTTTAATAAAGATTAGATAAGTGCTAGCTATCCTCAATATACATACTCAGGAATCCTCATGTCTTATGTGTCTTGTTTCTAAATTTTCAGAAATGGAGAATATATATTCTTCAAAATATTTTCAATGTATTTTATTAAGTCTCTCCACTATTCCCCTCTATATATTCCCATTACTCAAAATACATTACTTATTTTCCCAAAATATCCTTTCCTTTTCAAACTCCATTTCTTTGCTTTAATCATTTACTCAATCATTCACGTGGAAGTTCTCTGTAAATTGAAAGGGACTATAAACTTTTATTACTTTGCTTTGGCTCTTAGTTATGGCCATATTTTGTCTGCAAAATTATTGACTCCTTAAGAGTAATGAATATCAATTTTATTTTTGTCCCATCCTCCATTCTAATACAGCTTTAAACATAGGTGGTAATCAAAACCATTATATTTCTATCTATATATCTGTCTCTCGACTTGTTTGGCTGTCTGTCTATCATCTATTGTACCTAAGTTCCAGATAAACCTAAATCCAATCCCTATAAAATTCAAACTCTTTGACATGGTACATGAGGCTCTCCACAATCGGGCCTCTGCCCTCTCTCGAGCCTCATTTCTTGCCTCTCAACCACTCTCTCTAGGAATTTGCAATGATGGAAACTATAGGGAGACAAAAGACAGCATGTTGAAAGGATTTGGGGCAGCCATAAGGGACAGCTCACTACTGTATAGAACCTGCAGCAGAGACTGCTATTGATCTAAGATTCATTCCCCCGCCTCTTCTTTAATAGTAGAATTATGTAGTGTTAGCTGGGTGTATAACCACCCAAAATATGAACTATATTTCCCAGCCTTCCTTGAAACTGTGTATAAACAAGTAATTCATTTCTGTCCAATTAGATATAAATAGAAGTGTCACATGCAGCTTCTAAGAAATGTTCTTAAAAAGGAGGGGCTGAACCTTTCATAGATTGTTTTCCACCCTGCTCCTGAACTGTGGACATCAAGGTGTTTAAGTCACCTTGGCCCAGTAGTAGAAGGTACATGTTGAGGCAGAAGAACAACAGACTATAAGGAGCCTAGGTCTCTTAATAATCATGTAGCTACTACTATACGAGCTTATCTCCAGAATCATTTATATCTGAGAGCAATACATTTGAGCCACTGTTACCTGAGCTTCTCTGTTACTCAACAGCTGAACCTAGCCATCCCTAACACCATACCTAAAATGTGGAAGGATTGTTGAATGTGCTATCCTCCACTTTTGGAGGTATTCATATGCAAACAAGACTCTAATTTCAGTTGAAGTTTAAATCTTAGGTTTTTCCATGCCTGGGTCAACCCAACTTACACATGGAGAGAAAATTATCACTTTCATAAATAAAAAGATTTGAGTTCGCTTTCAATATTTTTTTTGCTTTTTTTTTTTTTTTTTTTTTTAGTTTCAGGTGTACAACACAGTGCAATAGTTATACTCTTTACCCCCCAAAGTAACAACCGCCTCCCCCAGTTCGCCACCCCACTCCCACCCCCATATCATACATATCTATTACAATTCCTTTGACTCCCTTCCACAGTATATTCCACATCCGTGACTATCTATACATTCAGTTACAGTTGGCATACAATATTATACAACATCAGCTTCAGGTGTACAGTACGGTGATCAAGCCTCTACTCCATCCATGAAGTGGTCTCCCTAACAAGACATGTGACTATCTGACATGCCACAAAATTTTTACATTATTATATTCCCCGAACTGTGTTTCATATCCCTGTGACAATACTGTGGTTGTCTATTTATGCTGTCTAATCCCTTCCCCTTCCCCCCCATCCCCACCCTCCTCCCAACTAGCAACCCTCAGTTTTTCCTCTACATCTACGAGTCTGTTTACTTTGATCGTTCACTCAGCTCTTCAGACTCCACACGCAAGTGAGATCACATGGTACCTGTCCTTCTCTGACTGACTTATTTCACGCAACATAATAGTCTCTTCACAACATTATCAATTACATTCCCAGAACTGCCCCCATATCCCTGCGGCAACATTGTAGTCCCACCTACACTGTCCAAAACCTTCCCCCTCTCCCTCTCCCCCACTCCCTCCCAACCAGCAACCAACAGTTTTTCCTTTATATCTGCTTGATATGACTTCAATCTTCTTAAATTTACTGAGACTTGTTTTGTGGCCTAACGTGGTCTATCTTGGAAAATGTCCCATGTGTACTTGAGAAGAATCTATATTCTGTTTTTTCAGGATGAAATGCTCTAAAAATATCAATGAAGTCCAGCTGGTCTAAAGTATCATTTAAGGCCCCTCTTTCTGCACTGATTTTCTGTCTAAAGGGTCTGTCCATTGGTGACAATGGTGTTGAAGTCCCCTACTATGATACTGTTACTGTTGATCTCTGTCTTTATGTCTGTCAAAATCTGTTATATGTAATTAGGAGTTCCTATGTTGGGTGCATAGATGTTTATTAGGGTTATAGTGCCCTTCATTGTCTTTTATTGTAGTCATTTTAAAGTCTATTTTGTCCAAAATAAGTATTGGTACTCCAGCTTTTTTTTTTCTTCTCATTTCCATTTGCATGAAATATCTTATTCCATCTGTAAACAGCATATACATGTGTCCTATTTTCTTATCCACTCAGCCACTCTCTGTCTTTTGATTGGAGCATTTAGCCCATTCACATTTGAAATGATTATTGATAGGTGCATATGGATTGCCATTTTGTTATTTGTATTCCTGGTCTCCCTGGGTTAGCTTGTTTACCCCTTTCTTTTGTTTAAAAAAGCCCTTTTAACATTTCTTGCAATGCTGGCTTGGTGGTAATGAATTCCTTAAGCTTGTACTTTTCTGAGAAGCTCTTTATTTCTCCTTCAATTTTAAGTGATAGCCATTGCTGGGTAGAGCAATCTTGGTTGTAGGCCTTTATTTTGTGTCACTTTGAATATCTCCTGCCACTCCCTTCTGGCCTGCAGAATTTCTATAGACAAGTAAGCTGTTAGTCTCACAGGAGTTCCTTTGTATGTAACCTGCTGTCTTCTCTTGCTGCCTCTAGGATTCTGTCTCTGTCTTTAAACTTTGCCATTTTAACTATGATGTGTCTTGGTGTGGACCTGTTTGGGTTCAGCTTGTTTGGAACCCTCTGCACTTCCTGGGCATGTATATTGATTTCCTTCACCAGGGTAGGGAAGTTTTCAGTCATTGTTTTTTCAAATACATTCTCGACCCCTTGCTTCTTCTCTTCTCCTTCTGGTATTCCTATTAGTCAAAGGTGGTTACGTTTCACCTTGTTCCATAGGACTCTTAAACTCTTTTTATTGTTTTTTTATTCTTTGGTCTTTTTGCTGTGCCAACTGGGTGATTCTGCTACTTTATCTTCCAAATCGCTGATCTGCTCCTCTGCTTCATCTACTCTACTGGTGATTCCTTCGAGTGTGTTCTTCATTTCAGTTATTGTATTCTTTAGTTCTAACAGGTTGTTTTTTATGTTTTCCCTATCCTTCTTTATGTCCTCGCTAAGTTCCTTAAACATTCTTATCATCAGTGTTCTAAACTCTGTCTCTGAAAGGTTGGATCCCTCTGTTTCATTTAGTTCCATTTCTTCTGATCTTTTACTTGTGACATGTTTCTTTGTTTCCCCATTCTGGCTGTCGCTCTGGGATTGCTTTGATGTATTAGATAGATCACCAGGAGAGCCCTGGCTGGATCACACAGGCACACAGCTCACGGCCCAACACTCCCAGGAAAACTCCCAGTCTCAGCCTGTGCTAATCAGCTGCTCGCAGATCAGGCCGAGCAGCCCGACAACCAATCACCAGCCTGGCAACTCTGCAAGCGGAGTGCGGAGAGCGGGGACCCGAGGCGGCTTGCGCACTCCCGCGTCTCAGTGAGCCGCCTATTGGAGCCGGAGCACACCCACTAGGCATTTCCCTGGCAACTGCAGCACAAGCTGTGTGGAGGGTGGGGATCCGAGGTGGCTTGTGCACTCGCTGGTCTCAGTGAGCAGCCTACAGGAGCCGGAGGGCATCCGCCCAGCGTTTCCCTGGCAACGCAGTATAAGCCAGGGAGAGGATGGGGATCCAAGGCCGCAGGTGCGCGCACGCACACGTACTTCTGCGCCAATTCCACCAGACCAATTAGGTCTCGGACCTGATCCTTCATGGGAGGGCCCAAGCCCGTCAAAATGGCGTTCTCCCTACACCACTCGCGTGCAGGCTTCACACCACGGGAACGACAGTCCAAAAACCTCCAGCCTTTGCAGCAAAGGTGCTCAGCTCAGTCCGTCCCCACAGGCTCCCGGCTGACACAGCTACTCCCTCCACCAGGAACCAGGTAAGTGCTCACCGGCGAGCAAGCCCGGGCGCCGGCCCCACTGATTTTCCAGCCGCTCTCAGCCTCACCGAGCTGAGCAAAGAGAGTCCTCACTAATTTACTGCCGGCTATCTTAGAACTCGTCTTCCCGGCAAAGGAGCTCTGGGCTGGTGAGCTTGGGGTGCGGCCCGAGGGTCTCTCCCCCAACCAGGCAAGCTTCCCTCACGGGGCTCGCCCTCTCTCGTCTCCGCCCGTCCTACCAGACCCGACATGCCCTCCTCTTTAAGTTCTTCGTTTAGTGGTTCTGTTCCTCCAGTGTTCCGGGGGCCTCCAGGGTTGAATGCTGTATAATTTGCTTGTAATTTTGGTGTGATCCTGGGAGGTAGTTAGCACAGTGTCTGTCTATTGTGCCATTTTACCAGAAGTCCTCGCTTTTAATTTTTTATTTGCTTTGCATCTAATCTAGTTGGACCTGCTTTTGTGTGACTTTTTGATAACAGCATCACTTCCCTAATACCCGTTTCAAGTGAAAAAAATCACTGAAATGTGATATGCAATTTCAGAGAAAAAGAGGGAAAGAAAGGGATGCATTTTCTTCTATGAAAGGATAGCAAGGTTCTAATTCCAAGCACCTTCCCTTCCCATTCTTTCCTTTCCTCACATTTCTTCACTCATTTGATTTTCCAAGTCCCTCCACAGGGATGGGAATGGAAAATATTGAGATATTTCAACTGATACCATGTTGTCAGTGTTTCCAAGATTGTCTCCTCTGGCATATATAGCTTCTTCCTGGTCTAAGGTGGCCATGGCTAGCTTCCCTAATGCCTATGACATACATACACACACACACACACACACACACACACACACACACACACACTGATGAATGTATAATACATAGCACATAAAACATCTGCTGTGAGGGACTCGTATTATGTAAATGCCCAAATAGTGATGCTCAAACTAGGGGTTCGCCATGCCCCTCTATAAAATTTCTGATTTGTTGAAGGAGGGTGGGGTATCAAGGGCACATCGTAATTAGCAATAGCAAAAGCAAAAGATACACTGCTAATTTAATAAAACTACTGCCTATTCAGCCAGTTGAAAAAAGTCAACAGGGAGGTTAAATTATTAATTGCCTTTATGAATTAAAATGATTCATTAAATTGGCATGCTTTTAGGAGTCAAATTCTCTGTAAACCTTTTTATTCCCATGAAGAGTGTTTTCTTTTGTGCTTCCATGTCTTACATGTCCTCCCTGTTCCGATGACAGCATGTCCTTCACTTCCCTTCAGATTCGATTCTAGTCTTGCCTTTTCCAATTCAAAGAGATTCAGAATCCACTCACCACCACCTAGTGACCACACTTAACATGTCGAGAGAGATAGAGGAGAAAATCAGGACTGTGGTTCTGATGAACAGAAAAGGCTGCTTTGAAGCATGGAATCCTCATCCCAGATAATTGCCGCTCAGGATGGTACCATCCTGGCTCCCTGCACTTTGCAAATTCCTTGTAAAGGTGAGTGACTCACTTCTTTGTAAGTATGAATGATTGATCCATCAGTGTGACTTGGAATAACCTTGGAGATTTTGAGGGGAGAAAACAAAAAAACAAAAAAAACCCCAAAACATTAGTACATGTCTCCTCTGATTTGGACATAATCACTCACTGAGGATGCACCAAAACAAGACAGGGCCCTGCCTTGGAAGGCTCACATTCTGATGGGAATGCAGACATGGAATTATTTAAGAAACTTGATTTGTAAGAAAGAAAACAACTTGATATTGGCCACATATGTGGCATTTCTAGTGCCTTTTATTTATTTATTTTTTAGAGCCAAGTTCCCATCTGGAATCATTTTCTTTCAGCCTGCAAAACTTCTTTATCATTTCTTAACATCCAGGACTGCTGGCACTAAATTATCTCAGCTTTTGTTTGTCTGAATATGTCTTTATTATGCCTTCATGTTTAAAGATATTTTTGCTGGATTTAGAATGCTAACTTGATAGCTGTTTTTTGGTTTTTTTTTCCTATCAACTTTAAAGCGGTGTTTCATTTTCTTTTGTTGTATCTCATTTCTTCTGACTTGTCTATAGTAATTCTTTTCTTCATTTCTCTGTGCCATGTCTTTTTTTTCTGGCAGGTCTCCAAAATTTTGTTATCATTGTTTCCAGGAGTTTATTGATGTACCTTAATCCGATTGTGTGTGTGTGTGTGTGAGTGAATGTGTGAGTGGGCGTGTGTCTGTCTGTCTGGGTGTGCGTCTATGGGTATATCCTGCTTAGGATGCATTGAGCTCCTTGGAATTGTAGATTTAGTGTTTTCATCAAATTTAAAAAATTTGAGGGCACAATTTTTTCATGTCCCCACAGACTTTCCCTATCCTTCTGGGACTCCATATACACATATACGAGACCACTTAATATTGTCTCATTAGTCACTGAGGCTGTATTTATCTAGTCCTTTCACTCTGTGTTTCAGTTTGAATTCTTTCTACTTCAGTGTCTTCAAATTCACTGGTTTTATTTCTGTCAGAATCTAATCTGCTATTAATACCATACATTGAATTTTTCACTTTAGATATTGTTTTTCTTCTTGAGAATTTTTAGTTGGAACTTGATGATATCTTTCTTTTCCCTTCAGATTATCTTCATATTCTTTGTTTAGTGAGTATATTCATAACAGCACTTTTAAAGCTTTTTTTCTGCTCATTTTATTATTTCTTTCTGGTTTTGTTTTGTGTTCTTTTGTCTATTTCTATTGACTGATTTTTTTTTTCACTTGGTTCTTGGTCACATTTTCCTTCATTTTTTATGGCTAGTCATTTTTGGTTTGAATGTTAGACTCTGTAATTTTATGTTATTTAGGGTCTGATTTTTTTCATTTTTTCATTTTAATTTTTTTTTTTGTCCTAGAAAAACTGTTGAAAAAACTTGGCTGGCTTAAAAGATACTTCAAGAGAAGCTCCATCATTCCTTAAGCTTTATTATTAATAGTCTATTGGGGAATTTACTATAGGGCTAGTTTTTGTGGACTACTGAGTGTACCACTTTGGATGACTGAAATTCAAATGATCTTTAGCCTTGTTTGAGCTCTGGGTATTGTTCTGATTATAGCTCCCTTGAGAATTTCTTGTCTGGCTTTATAAATTTTCACTTAATGACGGATAGCTTAGTGTTCAATAGCAGATTCAAAGGCACCCTATGCAGATCTCTATAGCTTGGCCTCTATGCAGGTCCCTTCTCTCTGGTGCCGTGTCCACAATTCCAGCTGTCCAGCTGCCCTGATCTCTGACCTCTGACTCCTATACAATAAAAACACTGTGCTCTGTCTGAGCTCAGTCTCTCTCCAGAAAACTCTGGATGGTGATTCTAAGCAGAAAACCTGATTTGTTTTCCTTCTCTCAGAAATCACAGTCCTGTGCCGCCTATGTGCCAATGTCTGAAAATAGTTGTTTCATATATTTTGCTTAATTTTCCAGTTGTTTACATCAGAGAACAAATCTTATAACATTTACTCCCATGGGGCTGGGAAGTCAAGAATCTCCATATATTCTTTTGGAAACTTTTCGTTTCGTGCGTGCAATAAACTAGATAGTTCTCCTTTCTCTTATATGGTGTAAAATAAGTGATTGTAACAATTCCTTAAGTTTCTGAGAGATACACCAATATTTATCTTATTTTAACTTATCCTTCCTTGGATATTAAATGGTCATAAGTACTTAAAAAGGATCCTGGTAGTTGCAAGAAAACCGAAAAGAAAAAAAAAGAAAAAGCTTTACCTTTGCAATTCCCTTTGAAACTTGCCTTTAATTGGGTCCCAATGCAAAGCACATTTATTTGGTTTAGCTTTTGGATGGTTGGCATTTTTTCCTCGTTTCCAATAGCTTGACAGATCACTCTATGCACAGTAGTGGCATAAGCAGTTAATGTAATGCTACCCATTGTAACATACTTACATAATATGTGTTTAATTTTAAAATTCAGTGAATAGTTGCCACAAAGAATGGGCACTTTTATAAATCACCAAAATAAATAATGAATGTCTCTTCCAATGAAGGTTCCAGGCTTAGAGCTGTAGTCTGAAAAACTGGGAAGGAAGAGAAAATGGAAAGAGGGAGGAGAGAAAGTACCAAGTAATTCAGGCCCTGTTTCAAAAAATAATGCCCAGTGGGTATTTACAAATCTGTAGTGTTCTATGTTGGCACATACCCTCAGGAATTAATCTTTCAGTCTCTTTTTATCGAACAGTAAAAGGTTTTCCCTGGCTTTCCTCCTTTCTTCAATCTTACAAGGTAATTTCAAAATGTCTTTAAATAGATGGGGATATGGATCAAACATAAGTGGACAGATATCTATGTAAAAACTTATTGATAAATAGCAAGCTATGGCAGAATGTGGAACGGGAAAGGGGCAGGAAGAGGCTTGAAGAGGAAAGTGGAGTAGCTCAGTGAGAGGCCATCAAGATCCATTTAATTAGTCACTAAATTATTTAACAGGTTTATGGATGACTTGCAAGAAGATTTACAGGTGTTTGAAACGATATCTTTTTAGCTTACAAAATTAAATATATATATATATATGGAAGAGCTAATGCTAGACTTACAAAGGGAGGAAAAATTCTGAAAGCAGAAACATTGGGAGACAAAGAGCAGACAGCATCTGTGATAAATGAGTTGGTACAGCATTAGCCAAAAGCTTTGTTTGTTTTTTGTAATAATATGTGATAGATATGTCAGCAAGAACTGAAGTGTGTGTGTGTGTGTGTGTGTGTGTGTCTGTGTGTGTATTTCAGTTCTTCAAATTTAAATATAGAACTTGCAGGCATTAGACAGCTTTTTAAAAAGCAAAAGTTTGTATATTTAGATCAAAACTTGGCATAACTCTCTAGGTTGCCCTAGACCCCCCCCCCCACTTGCCCAGATGGCAATGATCTGTCTTCCTTCCTTCTTTCTTGTTGAACTTGGGCAAGGCCATGAGACTTCCTGGCCTTCAAGCACATACTAGCTCTCCTTATCTTGAACTCACACTATTCATACCGTCTAATATAGAATTGGTTTTGAAACGTCTAGTCTTTATCATTCTTCAGTAGAACGTGTGCTATTATAATTCATTGGAAAAACTGAGTTACAAGTTCCTTGAGGGCCAGCTCTGCTTTTTTGGCTGCCTGCTTTGCTGGGCACAGAGAGGGTGACAAAGGTTTATCTGCTAGCTTGGGTTCTAAGTCTCTCATGATAACCTTATAAAGAAGAATCTCTAGTTTTTTGTGTTTTTAAAAATATTCTATGACATTGTACTTATTTCTTAGACTTCAGTTTCTGGTAGGCAATGAGGTCTCTGAAAATACTTAAGTGTAAATGCAAATATCTTTAGGGACCAGGTGTGCAATGAGATAAGCATTTGGGCCTGTGATGAAACAGATGTGGGGTTTGTGGAAAACTCAGAAAGTTTAATTCTCATTCTAAATCCTATGAAATAAAAATAGTGTATTAACTATATTTTACAGAGGGGGAAAAACTGAGGCAGAGAGAGATTAAGTAATCTACCCAAGGTCAAAAAGCTGGTTATGATTAGAGCTAAATTTAAGCCAGACTGTCTGGCACCAGCATCTATGCTCTGGGTGGTCAGAAGCATTGGTTGGCAACCCAAACAGCAAGAGCCCACAAAGACAGAATGCTGCAGAAAGATAAAATAACTATAATTGGTTAAATAATGACCACAGTCAAGGAAATAAGGAAGAGGCTTTAATACCGAAGTTCACCCCTTTTCTCGATGAGGAAATTTTTACACTCTTCTTATTAGATAAGGAGTCCATCCCTGAGTGGGGCCTAGTCAGGACCTGCAGAAGCAAGAGTCCAGTGGGACCTCGTGACAGGAGTGCAGTGGTGTAGGACCAGGGGTCCTAGAGAGTCCATAAGTTTGTGAGTATGTGGTAAGGAAGCTCAAAAAAAGTCCAGAAGAGCTCATGGAGAGGAGGGCCATCTATTCTGTCAAATATCACCAGAATCCATCACAGAGCTCAGGAAATATTTCAACAGAAAATGCCCCCATGAAAACATTGAGATTGCAATTGAGGCACACACAAAGAAATCATCCATTTAGATGATTCTTAAGATAGGAGAATGACTAACAAATCATTTTGACTTTCTGAAACCTAGCAGTTTTTTAAAATACCTATTAAGAATGACTCATATTAGTTAATATAGTCATTAGGAATAATGGAGTACACTATTGGGCAGTTCATTGATCTTCATCATTGCTGAAAACTCGTCAGTAAGAAAGGTCATGAATGGTTCCCACTATACCTCTTCCCCTTAATTTTCAGGAAATTTTCCTTTTTTTTTTTTTTCTCTTTTATGACCTTGAAAAGTTCCCCCATCTCCTGCCATCATAGGCTTTACAGTGTGTCTTAAATTTTAGTGAGCAGAGGCAGGTGCCTGAACATAGGCCTGGCCTGTCTTCTCTCTGGCCATACAGACTATAGGGGGGAAAAAATGGTGATACAAGAATCCCATGCATGCGTGATTGGATCAGCACTGGTCTAGATAACAGGCCCTTTGTAATCTTCCACAAACCTGCTCTAAGGATTCTTTACAATCCCAATCCCAGGGTTTTGAAAGGAAGTTTTGTTAGTACATTTCAATCACCATAAGCACCTTTGATGAAAGATAGTATATCACAGAAATACTGAAAACTGTTTTCCACCTCTGCAGATTTCCCTGGGGATGATCTGTTGGCTAGACACACAAAAACTCTTGCTGCCTTTTGCTCTTTTGTCCACACTCTCTGATGGAGCCGATGGCAGACAAAGTCAGCCTGTTATACCCGTCGGCCAACTGGAAGAAGGAGAAAGAAAAAATTATTTCTAGTTATTTGCTAGGACTCCATGATAAATCACATGGTTCCTGAGCTTTCACTGAGGGTGTGTGTGTGTGTGTGTGTGTGTGTGTGTGTGTGTGTGTGTGTGTGTGTGTCATTGCTAACTTGGGTCTACATAACTGGAATTTGAGACTGGCAACAATCAAATGGGAAATGGCTTTTACAGCTGAGTAGCTTTTTAATGTTTCTCAACAAAACATGTACTGGTGTTAGTAGGGTTCTGGTGGTGACCATGGCTGGCTGCATTATGTGGTAACTTGGATGGCAATTCCTCTAATGGTTTCCAAGAGTCTGTGTAAAGGGCTTTTTGTATCGTAAGAACACATAAGCATCAGTATAAAGGGGTTGGTCTCCAGTGGGTGTGCTACAAATGCTCTGATGTCTGGGTGCTTTGATGAAATGGAGAGGAATGCCAGAATTGTCAGAGCATCTGGACTGGGTGCTTCAGGCCTCTGCAGTGATTCTCTATTCTAATGGGCAGTGGACCAAGGTTGAACAAGATGCCGAGTGCCTTGGAAATGAATACACTTGTTTGGTAGGAAGGGCATGTCCAGCCTCACTTGTCTGTGACTCTCAGGTAGTTGACTATGAAAAGAATTGATCATGTCTCTATGTCTTCCTTTTTGCCCTTTGTCCAAGCAACATGTTGTTGTTGTTTGTTTGCTTGTTTTCTAACTTGGGAAACTACCTATTGCAGACCTGTGCTTTAGATTTGCTCTCTTCTATTCCCTGCATTGAGAGAGCTCAAGATTGTTTTCCTAATTCTCAGCTGAATAAAACACCTCTTTCATCAGTAAACAAAAGTTTAACTCTTCTGTGCTGTTGAGTAACATCCTATATTTCTATGGCAACATCTTTATACAGGAGCTAATTTCTTTTATCCTGACTATGGCTAGTATCACTTAGTCTGTGGAAGGGTTTTATTGTTAGTTTTCTAAATGCTCCTTATCCCAGACCCAATCTTACTCTCTCCTTCCTAACTTCAGTTATCACCTCTATTGGATTCACTGCATAGCTATTGAGTCAACCCACAATAGCCTTGCCCTCTGCTTAGCCATGGGCATCGTCAGTCATCTTTATATATTTTATCATTTATTTATTCAAAAAGTATTTATTGTTGTGCCTGCTGGTCACAGGAAGCAGGACACAGGCTCTTTGAAAAAAAATTATCTAATAAAGTAGACAAATATTAACAAATTATGGCTTCAGAGAGCACATTTGAGTCAGAAAGTCATCCTAGGAACAGTAAGTGTTTAAAACTAATTCATGAGCTGGCCGAATTGCATGTTGGTTAGGAATTGGCTTGGAACACAAGCTCTGAGCTGCAGGGCCCTGGTTCAGATCCCACATATGAGGGCCAGTGATGCTGTGCCCTCTACCGCTAAGATGGTGAACAACAGCTTGACCTGGAGCTGGGCTGCTGCAAGTCGCCGGCAACAGCGTAGGCTGCAGTGGGGCTGGCCGGCAGAGAACGTGAGCTTTCATGAGCTGCCATGAGCCGCTGTGAGCAGCTGTCTAATGGCTGACGAGTGTCTGCCTCACCCGGGAAGAGCACAGTGATGATACCAACATGGGAAGCGACGTCCTCCACAACTAGACTGAAGAACGAAAGGACAGCAACTTGTCTGTTCCCCTCCCCCAATACCCCAATAAAATCTTTAAAAAAAACAAAAACAAACAAAAACAACTAATTCATTATCTACATGCTTGTATGTGTGTGTGTTGAAAATGCTGAAGTAATTATATAGGATGTGTCAATCTAAATTATGTTACCTATTGAGAGCATTTGTTGCTGGACAGCAGAAGATGCATTAATTCAACAAAACTGCTTATTTTAGTACACTTCTGTGCTAGCCATGAGACCCTGAAGATACCAAGATGATGTCATCTGTCCTTTACTTCAGGGAGATCATAGTATAACGTGGCCAAGAAGGAATCAAACGTTATATTAGAGTAGGAGAAACATTATGAAATAGGAGTCCCAGGAGGACCTGGGTACCCATAGGTGGGTACGTCACCTACCTGGGAGATGGTAAGTTTCCCAAGGAAGGCTTTCCTCCCAGGATTGAGCTTTATCCAAGTGGAAAAAGAGAAAGGCATTCCAAACAGTGGAAAGAGTATATGTGAGAGTCAAAAACAGAAAAGCAGCAAGACTCTTTCTACATAGCAATAAACATAAACTAATACTATTACTCAGTGGGGATTTTTTTTTGGAACCAGTTTTTACTTTCAAAGTACCTACAGTGCATGATAAAATTTAATCTCCATTTTCATTAGAAAAAGAAAAGATAGGTGTTGTTTCATCATCAAGAGGATGCAAGAAGACTGCACGGTCATGATGAGCTTTGTCTACTCTGGAGCCCCACTGCCATACTGCCCCTGGGATGGAGCTGCTGGGGTGTTGTGTCTTTCCTCTGACATGACAGCTTCACCTTGTGCTTTGTCAGGGCTGGCCCTGGCCTGTGAGGGATGCTCTAGACAGCAGCACTTCCCTTCATTATTCACAAATGATAATTCAGATGTTCTCTGGAGCTTTGCCATTCAGGAATATTTTTCTTAAAACAACCTTAAACTATTAACTCAGCGGAATCTCAGCTGGAAGCTAAAATGCATGCATATGGCCGGAGGATAGTTACTCAAGAGACTTCCCTGGAATCAGTTTAGGTGAGCCTACAAGATGTGAGTGTTTCTCAGGGGAGATTTAAAGCTGCAATTGATATTATCAAAGCTATCTCAGCTGCACTGATAAATATCTCCCCATCCAAAAAAAGTAGAAATACCTGAGAATGAAGACAAGTGTGAAAATATTCTTGACATCAAGGAAGACCTGAGGAGTACAAATTTAAGGTAGGACATAACTAGCAATTAAAAGCCTTGTCAATCTCTAGGCTTTCTTTGATCTGCTCTGTGAACACTGTTAGTAGAGCATGTAAGTATTCTAAACATTTGCCAGATGATGAAACTAAACTGAATTTCACTTTGTTTATTTTTACAATGGAGAGACCTGAAGGACAGGGAGGCAAGTAGAATTGCCTTAGGCCATTCAGTTTTCAAGCTTTGGAATTGGAAATGTATTTTAGGCAGCCTCTCTCCGTTGCTTTCTTCAACTATTAGGAGGTACTCCCTGCTGTACTTGGATTAATTGAGTCACTACTGGAAATTCTCCTTGATTTTCCTTGGCTAATTGAAAAAGAGTTCCAATTTCCAAGTTTCCCTGCAGGATCCATGCAAACATTATTTTGGAAATCAACATGGAAGAGAAAAAAGCACTTGTATTTCTTGTGCTTTTTTTCTTTTCCTTTTTTTTTTTTTTAATTGAAAGAAATGTTGAGTGATCAAACCAGGAGCAGACTTAGTGTTTGATAGTCTATCTCAAGTCCAATGTATATAGCATATTATTGATTTATGTACGATTGTGTAATTATTCCAGTGTCAATCTAAAGGAAACATGGAAAGATATGATCTTTCTTCCCTTAAAGGTAGTTATGATACCTGTAGTGATAGTGCACTTTGTCATCCTGACCTTTCATATTTGATAATATTAAAATGTAAATATTAAATTATATTTGTGTATTTATAAAAGGCTTGAGTTCATAATGTTTTTGCCAGGTAAAGTTTACCTGCAATTTGAAGAATTCACTGCACTAAAAAATGTTTCTTTTCTCTTTCAAATTCTTCTAAGTGTCATGATTATTACTAATTTTGCCTTTTGTTTTTAAAGGTAATTTTCTTTTTTTTTTGGTTAATAGGTTGAAATGTTTCTTTTAAAAAAATATAATAAATATCCTGTATCCTCTACTTTTATTCATTGGTACTTCAATCTTTTTGGTAATAATTTAGGTCAATGTTAGTCTCTTTTCACCTAATTCATATAAAAACTCAAGAACAACGTATTCTTTGTATGTATTTTAAAAGTTCCAAATACTCAGAATTAAGAATATTGGGCCAGACAAGTGGCGCGGTGGTTAAGCGCAGGCTTGGGAAGCCAGTGGCCCCGGTTTGATCCCACATATGAGGGCCAGTGACACTGCCCTCAAAAAAAAAAAAGAATATTCACAGATCTTTAACACCAATTATTTTATTTCATGCTGATTAGATGCAATGATTTGATGATTGATTCATGGGTACCTGGACAAGCTACCTGAAAACACCAGATGAGTGGAGAGAAGCTGAGATTGTTTACCAAGACAAAAGTTGTGAATCCTGTTAAAATTGGCCCTGGTGTTTCAGAGACACCAGGAATTCTAGATTAGTCAGTCAAATTCCTTTCCCAGTCTTGTCCTTTGCCTTGTCTCTTCTTAAAATAGAGTAAGAGATTCTCTGAGATGAAAGACTGAATTAATGACTTGCTAGAAATCATTTATTTACAACTAACAAAAAACCAAATTTCTAAATTTCTACTGGCTCAAATAAGGAGTAAACGATAAGAGGTTTTTCAGGACAATTATTTGTAATTTGATGTTCTAAGTAGCAATGGTACTGATCAGTCCTCCTGTTGCTATGGTAATGGGAGCCTGACACAGGGAAAGAGTTATCAATTATTTCAATGATGGAGAAGGTATTCTATAGCATTTATAAACGTTTGCAAAATCTATACCTTGGACATAGGTAGAAGTCCACAAGAACAATCAACAATCATTGTGGCATTAATATATCTCTAACAGTTTGTAAACCAGGATTCTAGGGACCATGGTTGTAGAATGGGAAACCTGGACTAGCACAAAAGCAAACCTTACTTCTTTCGTTATTAATTGATTTCTCCTTTCTTGGACTATGGAAATCTCTGGTTACATTGCTAATGGCATGTACAGTATAGGAATCTGAATGGCTCAAGGTAAGAGCATAATAATCTGCATAGAGGAAAAGTGATACAGTTTGAGGGACCATGAGTGGGCATAGCTGGGGGGTGATGCCAAATGTGAGGGCAGAAAGACATTGTCAGTCATTCAGAGCAAGCGCCTGGAGTGCTCAAGAAAATGATAATTCCAATAATGTGTTAAGAAAAAGAATTCCAGTTCTGGGGAAGTGGTAGAGTTCAGGATATAGGCCAAGAATGTGCCACTGTGTGAGGGCTTTTCTACTTGAGAATTGGCACAGGTATAGATAGATTCATTATTTAAAGGAAGTGCAAGGTTCCGGTCATTTAGCTTCTTTTGAGGAGGACTTACTTGATCAGAGTTACAGAGTTCTCTTAATATGACATGATAAACATCAAATGCATTTAAAGGCTTGATCTGAGCTGTAGATGTGGAAAATAGCAGTTAATAAGAAAGAAATGTTATTAAAAGTGGCTACATTCAAGAACTCTCGGTTCTTTGAAGGCAACATCTTGGTGACATTTCATAAGACATGCACTAATGTCATATATATGACTTCACACCTGAAGAATCAAGATTGGGCCAGATCACTGATGTCTCCACGTACAAAGTCACTTCTAATGTGTTTTACTAGGCTGCTGATTTTTCTAGATATGACCATTCAGAATATAACTTAATACAAATTATATTCATCACTTAATCACCATGACCAGTTATTTAATTAAGGAGGGCTATTTGACTTGTGAAATGCCAACCTGTAATGCCCCAAATGGCAAGGAGGTTTTGTTTTCCAAAATATTAGCTAACTTTAACATGTGCAATTAGGTTAAGAGATATGCTTTTTAGAGGATACAGAAACTTACAGAATTCACTATTCATTAAGAAATCCACAGGCCATACCTCAGTTGAACCACCTCAACCTTTGAAGCACTTAGGAAAGCTGAATGAACCAATACATTTGATTTGAGTTCATGAAATTTTAACAGGGTTTCCCAACTTCACCCTGTAAGTACTCTGTTGATAGAGTTGGAACTCTTAGGTTTGACTTCTGAAGAGAAACTCAAGAAGTAGCAACTGAACAACCTTCCTTGCCTGGCTCTTCTGTTACAAGTAAAAATGACAACGAACACACTCAAACTCTTCCACTCTCTGTGCTTAAGCCCCTGTTGACAATAAGGACTCTTGTTGAGATAGGCAAAACCTGCAGGGCTCATGAAAGGAATAGGGTAAAACTGACACAGTATCTTAAAAGTAAGTTTGTATTCTATCTGAATAATGATCCTCATTATTTTATTTTTCTGATGGAAAATGTACTCCATTTTCCTGCTTGATCAACTAATATTGAATATGATGGTGCCTGATTAAAACATCGTCCTTTGGGGGTGGCTGTTGGCTCAGGTGGTTAATGCACAGGCTCATAACACCAACGTTGCTGGTTCGATTCCCACATGAGGCAGTAAGCTGTGCCCTCTACAACTAGATTGAAAACAACGACTTGACTTGGAACTCATGGGTCCTGGAAAAACACACTGTTCCCCAAAAAGTCAAACAAACAAACAAAAAACTACATTGTTCTTTGATTTTTCAGTTTGGGATGAGGCTTTAATGAGCTACTCTTGCTACTTTAAAATTAAGCTCCATCAAATTGATCTAAAGGACCTGTCCAATATGTAATTTTATGTTACCCCAATTATAGGAATTCATTCAATTATTCAGCAGATATTTGGGGAATATCTACTGTGCATGTTTGCGACACAACCAGAGACTTGGGAGGCCATGACAATCAAGGCAGACATGTTCTCTGCTGGATTCATGTGCTAGCATGGCTGTAACAAAACCTGGTGGCTTAAGTGACAGAAATTGATTGTCTCATAGTTCTGGAGACCAGAAGTCTAAAATGAAGGTGTGGCCAGTTTTGACTCCTTCTGAGGGCTATGAGAGAAGGACCTGTTTCAGATCTCTTCTTTTCTTGGCTTGTAAATGGCAGTCTTCTCCTTGTATCTCTTTTTGTTTTGTTTTATTTATTTTTTGTTTGTTTGTTTCTTTTTAGCTGAGCCATTCTACCACCTGTTGGCAGCTTAACGGCAGCTCAGTTCGGGCTGGGCATCGAACTGCTGTTGCTCAGAGCTCAGCTCATACTCTTGAGTGAATTCTTAACCAACTGAGCCACTCGGCCAGCCCCTCCCTGTATCTCTTTATATCGCCTTCCCTCATTGTGTGTCTGTGTTTGTGTCCAAATTCCCCTTTTTATAAGGACACCAGTCATATTGGATTAGAGACAAACCCTATTCCCGTAAGACCTCATCTTAACTAATTACATCTGCAATGACCCTATTTCCAAATAATGCTACATTTAGAGTGACTGGGAATTAGAACTTCAACACATACATTTTCGAGATTTTTTTTTTTTTTTTTGAGGGCAGTGTCACTGGCCCTCATATGTGGGACCCGAACCAGGGCTGCTGGCTTCCCAAACCCGCGCTTAACCACTGCGCCACTCAGCCAGCCCTCAACACATACATTTTTAAGGAATGCAATGCAACCCATAACATCTGACTTTTGGGCTTTCACGTGAATGGAGGCGGGTGACATTTAAATAAAAAATTACAATAAAGTATAATGAATGTTATACTGGAGCATGGATCAGATAATGGGTAAGCACATAACCATGTGTAAGGAGCCCAGATTTTATCTAAGGCAATGAAAATCCATTTTAGAGGCTTTTAAATAGAATTTTGACATAATGAAATTTGCTTTTTAGAAAGATCACGCTGGCTCCCCTATGGAAAATATATTGCTGTGAAGACCAGACAACAGTTGAAGGTAGTCTGGTCTAATATAGAGGCAGCGAGAATGGGGGAAATGGATGGGTTCAAGAAATAGCTAGAGCAGATTTAGTAAAACTTACTATTTATTGGATTAGAGAATTGAAGGAAAGAGAGGGGTTAAAGATGACTTCCATATTTCTGTCTTAAAAAAATGAATTTTCTGGTATAGCAGTGTCATTTTCTAAAAAGGGAAATATAGAAAAAGAGGGGGAGCTGGTGTGTTTGTTCATTGCTGGTGATGGTAGTATTTAAATATCTCTAGAAAACCCAAATGGGCTTGTTAGTAGACCCAATAGTTAGTTTTGTGGATCTTGACCTCAGGCCAGAAAGATAAATTTGAGATACAGATTAGGGTAATTTCAGAGTGTGGGTCAGAGTTTAGGCAGCAAATAGATGGCATACTGGGGAGAGATCACTTGAGAAGACTTTAATGAGCTATTTACAAAGTTGTTGGCTGGATTCGGGAATACAGCAAGAGTGGGGAAGTACTCTGCAATGAGCAACAAATGAAAGCTACTACCACCCCCAGGCTTGAGGGAGTAAAAGGAAAGAAGTTCCTGGAAATCTGCCAAGGTCTATAGCTATAGGAGAAAGTTGCCTAACAGGGCTGGACTCTTAAAGGAATGCAACCACTGGAACCCAGAGCCTGGCAGGAAAGAGCCAAAAAAAAAAAAAAAATAGTATTATCTTACCTCTGTCTCCTCCCAGGATTCAATTTCCTGCTGTTATCTCCTTTGACAAACACAAACCAGCAATCAAAGAACCAATGGTGCAGTTCATGGAGATCAGCTTCCCAGGGCACAGAGCAGGGTGGAAAAGGGTGGACACGGACCTGGGGAGCAAATGAGGACAACAGCACAAGCAATAGTTGATGATAAGGAACTGAAATTTTGATAGAGACTTAGATCATGCAGGAAGAGAACATAGATGAAAAGAAGAAGGCCTAAGATCTTCTTTGCCAAACATCAAAATTTGAGGTTCTAGAAAAAGTGGAGCAATCACAAAAATTATTTAGAGTGATTAGAAAAGCGAAAAAATGTAACATTTAATGGAACAAAAAAAGAGTGTTCCAAGAAGGAGAGAGCAGCCAACAATGTTAAATCCTGGGGTGACGCAAAATAAAGATAAAAAAGGGTTTATGATGGTTAGCTTTTATGGTGGCCATTTGAGTGGGTAGAGTCTTTGGGATGGGGTTAGGGGGATAGTCACCATATTTTACCAACTTGAATAAGGAACATGTGAGGAAATGAAAAGAACAAATCTAGCTAATTTATTCCTGCAGGGGGGTAGGACATATGATAGCACATTTTGCTTTTTAAAGGATTAGAGAGACTACCCTGTATTGTAAATCCCATCAATTCAGTTGATCTGGTCCTGGTCTTTTTCTTTGGAGACTGACCACACTGGCTTTAGGAAGACGATATCACCATTGTTCTTTAGGTAGCTATGGTCTCTCCGGGGCTGGTGGCCTTGAAGTGAAGAGTCAGAAGGCTTGACAATGGTCGCCAATTTTAAAAGGCTGACATCTGGTTCTTTTTGCTGCTCTGGGAATGGACATAATGTGTGGCCTTTTGAGGAAGGTCCAGCGGAGTACTAGGTGTGTTTGTTTCCTTCCATTGAGATGATCATAGTACTCACTGATGCCAATTTGACGATAGAAAGAAGACTTTCCAGTACCCCTTTGCTTTCTCTCAGCAAGGCATTTTATTTTCCCACCTATCTGGGGATTTAAACATGAATCTCTAACATGATCAACTTTCTCAGAAGACCAGATGTTGGAAGAGAAACCCACTGGGCTGTTCTACTTTCTCGAATTCTTGTGTTACTGTGACATATGGTGTGAAGCAAATATTAGTGCATGGAAATATAAAACATCAGGGTGCTTCTGAGTTATTCCTCCCCAGCTACATGTGATCTGTGAATGCCGGAAACACTCCATTTCATAGCCATACTTATCATTCAAAGTAAATCATGCATTTGGGGGGCATAAAATGAGATGCTTTAGAACGCTTGAGATTACCAACTTGTGCATATTTCTCCGAAGAAAGGTTTGAATTATCCAGTCAATGAGAAGGGTGGCTGCTTTAGAAGGTGGCAAAGAAGCTCAGGTGATGAATTCATTATAATAGATTAATATTAAACAAATGTTATTTCCTCTTCAGTCCCAGAAATCAATTCCTATAGAAGTAACTCTTCGGGGAATTTTTGTTTGTTTGTCTTATTTATTTTGTTTTGTTTTTATTATACAGTTATTCTCAAAATTTTAAATCTGCAAATCAGATTTTTGTAGGTCAAATAATATTTTCCAAAAGATTTCCATTGTATTTTCAGAGGTCTGTTTGGCTAGAAAGGCACTTGGCTCTAAGACATGCTAGAAATTATATTTAAAATAATGGCTATTGTGAGAGGGTATCAAGATAGAAAATCACGAGTATTAGAGAAGCTGTCAGTAAATGCTAAATCTAGTGTTAGAGGTAAAGGGAAAGTTCAAGGCCAAAGTGAAGATCAGTTTAGTTTCAGGAGGTTCAATGAACAAAGTCAAGAGTCCTGAGGTTCCAAACTAGGAAACAGAACAAGCACTGAGGCTGCAGGAATAAATTAGCTCGATTTGTTCTTTTCATTTCCTCACAAGCTGTCCCTCCATCCTCACTTTGCTATCTCAGGGCTCCTTCCTTTGCTCTTCGACTTGCACTACAAAAACACGTGTAGTAAAGGCAAGGGAAAAATTTTGCAATGTATACAAAAACATTGCTCTGAAAATTAAAGTCAAGTGAATATTGTCCTAAACTCCTTATTGTCTGTCAATGCAAGGAGTAGACTAGGGAGTACTTACAGTTTAATTTTTAGAAACTAAATAATGTTTCCTTAAGTACCTTAAGTGGTTATGTTTTCCCCAGAAGACCTTTCTAATTTTATACATTTAGATACCATTTCCTCCCACCTCTTCTCTCCTTCCCCGCCGACTTCTATCCTCCAACAAGCCCACATCCAGGATATGTTGTTATGCCTTCTTTTGACAATCCTGATTATATACATTCCATCCAGAAATTACCTGTTTGCTTTCTAAAATATCAACACATCTTTTAATCAAACTGTTTGGTGCCAATGAATTTTTTTTTTAATACAGTGACCTTATGTTTGCAATGAAGTATTGTTTGAGATAGCCTTGAGTTTCTTAGGTACAATAAAGCCTTTTTTTTTTTTTTTGGTAAGATCAAAATCATTTCTGCTCACCTCACAGGGAAGACTATATGCAGTCATTCTTCTTGGTTTTCCCTCTGCCCCTCTCAACTCTATGTCCTCATAGTTTGCTATACATATTCAAGTCTTGGTTCAAGATGTATTTTTTTTTGCGACGAATCTGGTTCTACCACTCCTGGAAGACATAATGCTGTCCTTCCTTCCTGTGTGTTCTCATAGCATATTTTTATTAAAACATTAAAGCAACATTTCCCATTGTGTTGTAATTTAATTTCTACCCTCCACAACCCACAATGTTCTTTAAACCAAAGCTCTATCTCATTCTTGTTATTATCCCCAGCACTTGCATAGCACACAGCATATAAGAACAACAGTGCTAACAAGGAGATACAGAAATAGAAAATAATAATAACAATAAAACAATGACAACAAAGTAAAAGATAATATTTACTGAGGGCTTCCTATGATCCAAAGTTTGTCTTGGTCGATTTACATGTTAAAATTATTAGGAGTATATATGATTGCAAGGAACAGAAACCCGAAAATAACAATGAGTTTATAATGATAGAAGTTTACTTTTCCCTCACATTTAAGAAGTTCAGAGGTAATAGGTTTGGGCATGATATGGTAGCAAGAACCCAGGCTGTTTGTATCTTGTGATCCTCCATGGTTAACTTCTACTCATCTACTATTATAAATTAATGCCATAATTCTAGTCATCAGGGAAAGAGAAGGAGGCAGACTCCTTCCCACCATCTACTTCTTTTAAAATCTCTTCTCATAAGTTGAATGGGGCACTTTTGCTTGCATCTTATTAGCTGGAACTAATCACTTGATCATTCTTAACTGAAAGGTATAGTGGGAAATGGAGTCTTTATTCTGGGCATCCATGTGCCCAAATAAAAACTGGGGACTCAATTAGGACATAAGGAAGGAAGAATTGACATTATGAGATAATTAACAGTCTCTGGCATATGTGTGTTGTCAAATTTAAGCCTCTCAACAACCTTAGGAGTACTAAACCTGGAGTACTATTATTATTGCCATTCATTTATTTGGTAAATATAATTGTGCATTACTGTATATTAGATCTAGTTCTGGGGTCTAGGGATATGGTAGGAAACAAGGCATCCAAACCCCTGTCTTCTTGAAGGTTTTATTCTAATTGAGAAAGAAGCATTAAAAAAATACATATATACTATGATGCTAGACAGTGATAAGGTTTAGGAAGAAAAGTTAATCAGGGTAAGAGAATAGTATATAATGACTTTGAAGAGGTGACTTCTGAAAGGAGCCATAGAAGCATCTGGAAGAGGAGGTTTCCAGGAAAAGGAACAAAACACCTTCAGTTGGACATTGGAGAGTCAGTAAAATGCTGGTCAATGGGAAAATGAAATCAGAGAAAGACAGAAGGAGGGCCAGGCTACATAAGATTATAGACAATGATAGAACATTTGGGTTTGAATTTGATGAGGACCACTGGAGTTGTTGAGCTGGTGAGTGGCATGATTTGAATTAGGTCTTAAATCAATTATTTTGGTTACTGCATATATAATAGCCTCAGAGGGTAGGAGGCCAGTGGGATAGGAGGCAGAATGAAAGCAAAGAAAGCAAAAAGACTATTTGGAGAACTTAGGAGAGAGATGATGATGATAACTTTGACTAGAATGGTGATAATGATGAATGTGATGTGATCAGAGGCAGGATCTATTTTGAAAGTGGAGCTGATGGATCAGATGTGTGAAAGGCATCAAGGATGACTTGTAGGTTTTTATGGTGATTAATTTTGCATGTTAACTTGGCTAGGCCTTGGTACCCAGTTAAAATTAATATTCTAATCTGAGTAGATTTAAAGGACTAACAAGTCATAGAGTCATAGATCCATTATGACTCTCATTAGTAAAGATAGTGTGGATAGTCGGTGGTGTGATGTGGAGAAATTCGCAAAATATCACCATCAGATATTCCTACTCAAATACTTGTAAGCAGCAAGTTTCTGAGGTATCTATATCTTTGATACCTCAAAACATGTTTGTCAAAATAGTGAGTATGAGATTGGCTAGTTGCTCCTAATTGCACTGGGCAAAGTGGGGAAATAAAAGGATGAGCTCTGGGATTCAAATTCCCAGCGACATAAATGACTGAAACTTTCTTTCTATGTTTGTCCTGAAAGAAACCCTGATCACCTGTAGCCAAAGAGCTGAGGTTGCTGAAAACCAAACCCAGAGTGTCATCCTGCAAGTGACTGAATTACAATGCAAATTAAATTTCCAACCTCACAGGGTGTCTCTCTGCTGTTAAAATGAGGGCATTGATTGGGAAGAAATGGGATCCTAAAAATTGAAATGGGGACATATGGGAACATCCTGATGAAGCCAAGCACAATGAACTCTTAAATTCTGATGGGTCTTCTTTGCCAGTAGAAGCAGCTGCTCCACCCCCATCTGAAGAGATTATTAACGCTGCTTTGCCTGAGTAAATTGTAATGGTCTCCCCTGAGGGAGTTGCCTTACAAGATGTTGCTGATTTTCCTCAGGACCCACCCCCATGATCCCTCTTTGCTTCTAGACCTATCACTAGACTCAAGTTCCTGTAGGCAACTAAAGGTTAGGTATACAGTGTAACCCATGAAGAGGTACAGTACACACGGATGCGGGCCAAGCAAGTAACCCCACCCTCACCCTCACCCCACTGGACAACTTTTAAATCTCCTCTTCCCTAGTTTCTTAGCCCCTGGCTTTGATTATTCTTCTAATCAGTTTCTGAAACCTAGACTAAAGATTGCCCCTAGACTGAATCACAGAATATCACTCACCCACTGGCTTTAGATAACTACTTAAAACCTGTGACTTCCCGGGCCTGCAAGTGGCATTGGTTAAGAGTTGGCTTGGGATGCCAGCGGCCCTGGTTCATATCCCATATGTGAGGGCCAGTGACACTGCGCCCTCTACAGCTAAGATGGTGAACAACAGCTTGACCTGGAGCTGAGATGCCGTGAGTTGCTGGTGACTGTAGGCTGCAGTGGGGCTGACTGGCAGCTGGCGTGCTCATTTGTGAGCTGCCGTGAACCATTGTGAGTGGCCTTCCAATGGCCGGTGAGTGACTGTCTCACCTGGAAAGAGCACAATGATAATACCAACATGGGCCAGTGAAGAGACATCCTCTACAACTAGACCGAAAAACAAAAAGGACAGCAACTTGGCTGTTTCCCTTCCGCGATTCCCCAACCTGTTCCCCTCCCATAATTCCCCCCCCAAAAAAATCTTTAAAAAAAACCCCAAAAACAAAAATACCCTATGTTCCCAAGCCATTCCAGACCTAACTCTTGGATAATCTCATCCCAGAGACTAAACAGATTGTAACATTCCCCCAGGCCAGTATAGTTGACGATTGTAAACATTAAAGCCTAATGTTCTTTCCAAACCCGTAGCCATCCTCTGGGGATACAGAGGGTACCCCAGCACGATTGCCAGTCGCAACGAAAGAAGCCAACACTGTCTTCCAGGCAGATCTCGAGACTCCTTCCTCTCATGTGAGATCAGATAGGGTGAGAGTTGCTGCATGAATCACCCAAATAGTCAGGGACTGCTCTATGCCCCTGCCAGTAGGAAGTACATACAGAAGAAGAAATCTCCTGTCCATCAACTTCCCATAGAGATTTTATGGGGATTATGTCTCTCCAGGGGAAAACAAGATAGGCAGTTAGAGGCAGGCATTGGGTCTCTGCATTCCTGCACATCCCACAGAATGGAACAGCCCAAAAGACCTCCCCTCTCCACCCAAAACTTCTCTTTCCTTCTAATAAACTCCTTTTCTAAAGAGATGAGATCAATCAGGTGGTCCCACACCCAGAGAGGAACAGCCTATTCTAGAGGAAGAAGGGATAAAAACTCCAAGTCCTGGCTAGTCAGGGCCCTTTTGAGCTCCTTTTGCTTGGTCTGCTCCAAACTCTTTGGAGTATACTCTCTTTTCTAATAATGGCCCTTGAGCCATTCTCTACTGCTCGGGGCCCACTTCTGCTTCTTTGAAATCTATTTTCATTTCCAATAAACTCTTTTTCTGCAACTTTATCCATTCTTTGGTTCCATGAGACCACAACCCTGGCACAAGAATATCCCACATCACAACCACAAGAATTACATATTTTTTTTTCAATTTACACAGACGTAAATCCAGGGCATATGTGTAGGAGTAAATATTAAAGATGTGGCATGGTGGTGGAAGGACCTTAAAATTGGATCAGGCAGAATTTATTGATATGGGCCCACTAAGCAGAGATTTGGATTTAATGTTGTAGCTTCAGGGGTTAAAAAAGAGCTCTAATAGCTTGGTTGGCTGGCTGAAACCTGAACCAACAGGTGGCCTACACTAAACAAATTGAAATGCCAGAAATGCCTTGATATATCATAGAGGAGGAGATTCAAAGGCTTAGGGAGATTAGAGTGTTAGAGTGGATTTATTAGGTAAGATCTGCTCACCCACCCTGGGAAGATCCAGAGGACATACCCGTTAGCCATGACTGTGAGGTATAAATTTGTGAGAGGAGCTCCAATGCTCTCCAAGAGCTCTGTGATTGCTCTTCTCTGTAGATTAGAAATTAGAGGTGGAACTTCTGTCACTAAATTGAAAAACCTAAATGCAATGAAAGTCATTAGATTCCAGGGTACCAGGGGTCAAGTGGTGCCATTAAATCATCAAATGAAAGGTGGGCATTGTTACTATGACGGGCAGCAGAATCAAAGCAGCAATCAGAATAGTAGGATTGGCAGACCTAAAGCATTGGCTAGTTGATCATGGTATCTCTCTGGTAGTGAAATAGATGGAAAGGCTACTAAATTCTTGATTTGTATAAGCAGAGAGTTCTAGGTCAAAAGAACAAAAGTCAAACTGGAATCATAAAAGCAGAGAGTCATAAATCCATAAGTGTGACCTTGTTATGGCCTTTATTTGGAGATTAAATATGGTTTAAGGAGATGTGTATGGATGCCAAGTTGAGAAGGCGTGGACCATGATGATTAATTTTATATCAGTTTGGCTAGTTGTTGCCATGAAGACATTTAAAAAAATGTGATTAACACTGAAATCAGTAGATGTGGACAAGCTTCATCCAATCAGTTAAAGGCCTTAAGAGAAAAGACTAAGGTCCTCCAGGGAATATGGAATTTGGCCTGACTGTGGACTCAAACAGCAACATCAACTCTTCCCTGAATCTCCAGCCTGTTGGCCTTCCTTGCAGATTTCACACTTGCCAGCCCTCACCATTGTATGAGCTATTTATTTCAAAGACATCTCTCTTTCTATAGATTTACACACACTATTGGTTCTGCTTTGTGGAGAACACTGATGAATACAGTTTTGATCGAGCAACTAGGTGAATGGTTGTAACATTGACCACAATGGGACAGACAGATAGAGAAGTGAATTGCGGTAGGGAGTGGGGAGAGAGGAAATAGCGGGGAGCATGAATTTTATTATAGACATGCATATTTTGAGAACCTTATTAGACAACCAAGTGGAGATGTTGAGTAAGCAATCAGTAAATGAGTTTAATGCTCAGGGGATAGCTCAGAACTAGAAATCTAAATCTAGGAATCATCAGCCTATAGATGTTTAGAACATCGGGACTAACGAGCTCAACTATAGAGAGAATGTTGATAGAAAAGAGGACTGAGGACTGAGCCCCGAGGGAATTCAATATTTAGAGGTCAGGAAGAGGAGTATCAAGCAAAGGAAAGTGAAAAAGAATAGACACACGTAAAAGAAGACACAGAAGAATATAGTGACCCAAAAGATAAATAAAGCTATCTTGAGAACAGGGGATTCAACTGTGTTTGATGCTGCTGAACATTGGGAATTGTTCATTGGATTTGGCATATTGGAGGTTCATTTGACCTTGAAAAGTGGAATATCAGTAAATGATAGACAAAACCTGACTGGTATGGGTTGAAAAGAAAATAGCTACTAAGAAAGATATTAAGAAAAATATAAAGATAGCAAATATAGATAACTTTCTAGGGAGCTTTGCTCTAAAGATGGGCAGAGAAATGGGACAGTGCTGCTGGATTTCATGGAACTTAAGAGTGGAGGCAGATTGCTGGGGATGCAGGAGGAGGCATCTGTATTGATTACTAGTTGATGTGGAAACCCAAAAGAAGCCACTTAGAAAACTTTAATTTCAGCTTGTCACTGTTGATATTTTCAAATTATTGAACATTGAATGCATGGATACTTCCCTAGGTTTTCATGCATTGCCAGGACAGTTCTAGCACAGTGTAAGAGGACCATAACACATTACAGTGCACCTGGGAGCCATATATCCTTACAACAACAGAGTCCAAGGAGGATTTTCTCTATTAACATAGGAGATAGTTCTGCACTTTTGTATGGTGATGTTAGTAGAGAGAATGCAGTAGTTAGTAGTAGTAGTTAGTAGAATGCAGTAGAGAGAGAGAAAGAAATGCAGGGGAGAAAGTGGCATTGCAATAGGAAAGTCACAGAACAGGCAAGAGAGGATGGGATTGAGCACATTCATAGGAGCTTGATATTAAATTAGAGCAGGGAGAGTTAGAGTAGCAGGGAGGCAGAGTATATGCATAAAAATGCAGACAGATGATTAGATATGATAATGGGAAAATATTTTAGTTTTTTTCTGATTGCTTTGAAGGCAGTATAGTCAGTCTTATGGCATTTGCTTCAAAGGACATTGAATTTGGGGATGGTGACAGAAGAAATGATTTACACATAATCACAAAGAACAGGGACAATTATCCTACCACAAAGCCTTGTGCTCTATGGTGTGGTGGTGATAAAGAAATAGCTATCACATCGGAGAGCTTTAGGAAGCCATCCATTTTCCCTTAGAGAAAGAAGGCGAGGGGGACACGTAGAATGTTTGTTTCTGATGGTAGACCACGGATCCCAAAGGGAAAGCTGGAAGAGTTTGGTGCTTTGGGGAGAAGAGAGAGCTCGAGTTAGATTCAGGGCTGTAAAGAACCATAGGGGAACAGGAGTCCTTGTAAAGAAGAATATCATATGGCTCTTGGATTGCTTGTGGAAATATAAGACATTGCAGTCTTCTTGGAGAAGGTGGGCTATTGATTCTAGTTTTCCTTTCCTTCTTGGGTTTGATTTTTTGTCAATAGTGCTGAGGTGGTAATATTATGGGGGTAGGGGTTAGTGGTATTATTAGGCATCTGAGAAGCTCTCTGGACCTTCCTTAAATCCTGATGTTTCACATTTAATAAAACCGAGGCAAAAAGAGATTAAGTAAATCTACATTTTGTCAACAAGCAAGTGGGAGAGCCAGGATGCAAATTCAAGCAGGTGGAATCCAGAGCAGGGCATTCTAACTAACTATTGTGCGAGACACTTAGAAATGCTTGTTGACTGAATTGATGGGTGCAGAGAAATCTGTTATTTGGGAAAATGCCCTTGCTGGGGTATAGGATGATGTCAGTTTGCTGAAAACCCAACACTAGTGAGATGCAGCCCTGGGTTTATGAGACTCCCAAGCCTGCATCATCATAATGTCCTGTTTTTCTGTCTCAAGCTCTTTCTGGGAAGAATTGTCCTAGACACCCAGACACCACAATATGAGAAAGCAGTCTGCATGGAAAGAATCAGAAGCCCACAGGCCCTCAGACTGGCTGATCTATCATTGGATAAATTGCAACAACTTGCCAGCCATGGCAATGAGACATCTTGGATATGGATGCCCTAGTCCTACATTGTACTCCCCAACTGCTGCCACATGGAGCAGACACAGCCTTCCCTTTTGAGTCTTGTCCAAATTGCATATTTATGAGTAAAACAAATGATTGTTGCTATTTTAAGCCTCAACATTTGGGTGTTTGTAATGCAACAATAACTAACTAAAACATTCCACCACTAAGCCACCTAGTGTCCCTGAGTCTTTGCATCCCCAGCTGTAAAATGAGGATGAGGTCAACAGGCCAGAGGGTTGTCATACAGATTCATGAAAAATGTGGAAATATACATATTCTGACACAAATAAGTGCTCAGAGTTGGCTTCTGCCCCCATCTCCTCTGTAGCCTCCCAGTTTAGACAAAACAACTGAGAAGTGTGTTTTTTGAAGAAAACCATTTCCTCCCTCTATGTAAACAAGTAGGCAAAAAAGATGAAAGAATACTCTCCTGTCAGCTGATTCTCATCCCGCAAAGAACTCACATTCTCTTCATTCAGGCATCTGCTCAAATGCCATTTACCTGAAGAGGCCACTTGGGCTTCTCCCATATAAAAAAGTAGCGTGTGCATACTCTCCATCTTGTCCTTCCCTACCCATTAATATTTATTATTTTTCTCCATAGCATTGATCGAACACCCCCTGAATATACTTGTGTTTATTATGTCATCTTACTCCGCTAAAAAGGAAGTTCCACCATAGTAGGGATTTTTCACTCTTTTGTGCTTGTCTCTCTGTAGCACCTGGAACAGTACCTGACATACATCAGGAATTCCATACACATTTGTTGAATGGCTCAGTGAGTGAATTCTTTCTGGTATATTCCCCCCTCTTGCTTTAATTTACTTCTTTCAGATGGTATGTGGAAGAACATGTTGAATGGAACATTCAAAATTAGAAAGTCAGTCAGATTCTAAGAAATTGGAAAAGGCAGTCAAATATGCCATTTGCTTTTGAAGGGTAATGGCATATTTTGAAATTTGGAGGCTGCTTCATTAAAATTCATTTTGCGCTACGTAAAATAAGGAGTGAGGAGCCTGACAGAAATGAAACTCAAATAGGCATCCATTTCCTTTATCTTTTTACAAGACAGATCAATTAGTAATTTTATGGTTGAAAACACTCATTTTTAAACGTTATGTGAGGCTTCGTGTACTATCAAATCTGGCCTAATGTCACCTTTATTAAGGAATGGAAAGCACTTTTACATCTGTTCATTCCTCTAAAAAAATACTGAGGAGCACATATATATATATATATATATATATTTTTTTTTTTTTGCTATCTAAAGTTTATAACGGAGGAGAAAAATGGGCACCGAAATGATCTTGTTGCATAATTAACTCCCCCAAAAGGAAAGGCGAATGATCAGCACTGGACCGGAACGTTTGAGCTGCACTTGTATTTGTAAACCACGCCATGGAAACCCTCCCAAACAGGTCTGCTAGAGGGTCCAGATGGCCTTGATGAGGGGACAGGAAGCCAACACCTTCTGCTGCGTTTCTGGACACTCACAGGCTCGCTGGGTTTGGCTGCATCAGTGCCTCGCTGCCGGGCCGCCAAGGGGACACACAGGTGGTGCCGGATGGGAAACAGGGTTTCCAAGGAAGAGGCTGCTGGGCTGCTGGAGAATTGCCTCCCTTTGCACTAACGGGTTATACAACTGAGATCCAAGTCATTTATGAGTAGTAAAGATCCTGGGTAGCTTTCTGATAGGAGAACATAGTTGTTATTTAACCTCAGTGTCCTAACTCAGGTAATTACACGCTGCCACCTGAAATTTCCCCTGCGAGTTCAATCAGATCTGGTGTTAGCCTTTGTTTTTCAGTCCTGGGTAGGATTTCTGTGCCGCTATTAAACAGCTGCTGGGACCCCACTCTACACAAAACACTGTGTATTCTTTAGAAGTTGGATTTTGGGGTGAGGATGTACGATGCTGGCAAGCATTCATGTGGATCTAGTTCCAGTGGGATGTTTGACTGGCATAATTATAAACAAGGGAAACTTTGGCCCTTTTGATTGTAAACAGAGCTTTGGGAAAGCGATGGTGATTGATGCATTTAGTCCCTTCTAGTGAGAGTCAGGCATCGAGGGAGCTTTGCAAGTCACAACCCTGATGATGGAATCTCTAACTAGTGGAAGGAAGCCTGAGGGATGATTACTGTGTAAATAGGCCCACTGAGAAAAGCTCAATGACCCATACTCCAAGTACAGAAAGGAGGCCACAATTTGCTTCTCTCCCTGAAGCTCTTCCACCAATCCATACTCTATCTAGCATTCATGTTCTAGGAGAGGCTTATCTATGGGGGTATAAGTAATTTTGAAGAATGCTAAAAGGCCCCAATTGCCCAGATGCCCACCTTCTCATTCCCGTACAGCACTTTGTTGGAGTAAGACTTTGCATTTTCAGAAAGAATTGTTAAAATAGAAATGTTCTAATTCAGAAAACTAATGCTACATTTCTTATTCTAGCAATTCTTAAATAGTTCCCTGTGACAAATGTACCAAAGGAAACTCCCCTAGAGGACAGACTGTGGGGTGTGTTTGGGACTGTGCCCAATTCCAGGAGCTCTACTTAGAGACCAGCCTTCTATCACAAGTAGAGAGAGAGCTTCAATGGACAAGTGAGGAAGGGGGCATTGTTGTCAGAATAGTATTCATTGTATTTTAATTTATATAAAGAGATATGATTTACTAATGCTAACTCCTGAACAGTAAAAAAAAAAAGTGAATAGGTGAAAGGTCTGTGAGTCCTTTATTCTTCTCTTTTTGTTTTTGTTTTTTAAATTGGGGAATTGGGGGAGGGGAACAGCATTGGGGAATCGGGGAAGGGGAACAGACAAGTGGCTGTCTTTTTGTTCTTCAGTCTAGTTACGGAGGACGTGGCTTCACTGGCCCATATTGGCATCGTCATTGCGCTCTTCCTTGATGAGGCAGCTTGGTCGCCGGCCTCTGGGTGTTGCTCACTGCGGCTATTGGCCACTCACACTGGCTGCTGGCCACTCACTGTAGCTCATGGCAGCCCACTGCAGCAGGGGCTGCAGCCTACATCATCGCAGGGGCTCGCACAGCCCAGCTCCAGTGGAGCTGTTGTTAGCTGTGGAGGGCAGTGTCAATGGTCCTCACACGTGGGACCCGAAACGGGGCCGCTGGCGTCCCAAGCCAGGTCTTAACCAACGTGCCACTCGGCCGGCCCTATTCTTCTCTTTTTGTAGTTCTAAAGTTACAGAGAGAAATTTAACTTGTTCATCCAGTACACTTTCTGGTATAGAGAAGTGTGAGGTAGTCATTCAAAGTTTCTAAAATAAGACCTTCCAAGCATTTTTTTTCCCCCTAAAATAGACCACTTTTATCCTTATTAAAATCTACTGAAGCCATTTGTGTTACTTAGAATTGGCATCATGCGACAGGAACCTCGGCTATGGCTCTAACAGAGGTTTTTCTCACATAACCAGAGCTCCAGAGGCGGCCAGTTCACAATCGGTGCTGTTGCTCTAGGAAATCAGCAAAGAGCCAGGCTCCTTCTACTTCCTGGTCCGCCATTCTTAGTTTATGGCTTTTCATTTCATGATTCTAAGATGGCTGCTGCCCTCAAGACATTGCATCTTTATTCCAGCAAGAAGAAAAGAGAAGAATAAACAGCAAATGGTCCATATAAGCTGAGTTTACCCCTTTTTGACAGGAAAATAATAATATTTTTAAAATCTCCACTTGGGGGCCTCCCCTCATTATCCACAACAGGGCTACATAATCCCCTAGTTGCAAGGGGATCTGAGGTAGTAAGTTTTAATTGGCCTACATAGTTAACCATTGTGGCCCTGAATGATATCATAGCTAATAAGGAATTAAGGATTAAGAATAAGGAATTCAAACTATAAATAAGGAAGAAGGGGAAAATAGATATTGTAGGTTAATAAGCAGTGGATGCTACATGCATCATTCATGAACTCCATAAGCTCCATTGGGTGTCTTCATTTTCCTTCTTACCATTGACTTTGATGATGTGCAGATGCAAATTGCTTTGAGTGTGAACCAGCATCCATGGTCCCCGGGAAAATTTCCATCAGCAGTAACGTCACTACATGTAGGATTTGTAGCCTCATATTCCTGTCCTTCTCCTGTATCAACTTTAAACTTAACTTCTGGACTTTGATGGGGAGGAAAAACTCTTCCTCTATCCTCATATTTAGTCTTGGTGGGGAGGTCTGTGAATTTAACTAATAAAAGATAGATTAGTAGAAAAGGTAAATTAGGAGAAAATAATAATATTTTTATGCACAGGAATTCATAGAAAAGAAGTGTGACTCAAAGAAGTGGTTGGATTTGGGCTTATATATTGTTTTCACAAGGGAAAGGGGGTTTGGGCTTTAGCAGATAGTCATGGGGAAGTGGCTAGAAAGTCTATGGGGGAAGTAATGGAAGATAAGCGTTATTTTAATAAGGTTTGTTTATACAAACTCATGTTGGTGATGACTCTCTTCCCCCCTCAGGTGATAGTCACTCTTCTCTTTCTGATACAATGGGTTCACCTTCACAAAGGGAAATCTACTCTCTGCTTTTAGGCAGACAAGTGGGGACAGAGAACTCCTCCTGTATCTGTTAATTCTCAGTTGCCTCAGCTCAAAATAATCCTATATCAATATGGCATATTTGGGGTGGCAAACCCTAATCCCGTTCAACATCTATCTGCAGGATCTTCCAGATATTACCATTTGTTGAGGACAGAAAAGTTGACACTTTTATAATAAAATTTTATTTATGTCTCTAAAAGTTCCGCAGTTGAAAGTCCTTAAGCAGGGGAGGCTCTCTGTATAGGTAGGTGCTACGTTAATTAAAATAAACCTCACAGTTGACTATGGCTCATCAATATAACGGGGGTGCCAAAAAAAATGTATACATTGTAAGTAATACATTGTAATCTATGTATTACTTTTCGAAGTTGAGTTGAATTACGGTAGCAATGTATAGTATGATGATTGCTCAAAAGATGGAATTAAATGAATGCATCATTCATTGTATTACAATTTCAATACACTTTTTTCTCTTTCTTAAAAAGTGTAAACAGGGCCGGCCTAGTGGAGCATTGGTTAAGAGCTGGCTTGGGACACCAGCGCCCTGGTTTGGATCCCACATATGAGGGCCCGTGACACTGCCCTCTACAGCTAACAACAGCTCCACCTGGAGCTGGGCTGTGAGCCCCGGTGACAGTGTAGGCTGCAGTCCCTGCTGCAGTGGGCTGCCATAGGCTACAGTGAGTGGCCGGCAGCCAGCGCGAGTGGCTGGCAGCTGGTGTGACCTGCCAATAGCCATGATAAGCGTCCATCCAGGGGCTGGCGACCGATCTGCCTCATCTGGGAAGAGCGCAATGATGATACCAACATGGGTCAGTGAAGCAACGTCCTCTACAACTAGACTGAGGAACAAAAAGACAGCAACTTGTCTGTTCCTCTTCCCTGATTCCCCAATGCTGTTCCCCTCCCCCAATTCCCCAATAAAATCTTATAAAAAAAAGTGTAAACATTTTTTTGGGGCATCGTCTGTATTATGACACTGCGGCTGAGAACTGCTGCACTGGACAGTAAAATCAGTCAACGGTTCTTTACCGTGGGGTTTACATTTCATCCAGTTGACAGAATGAGACCCAGGACACATAAATGTTGATGGCTTTAAGGGAGGCTGAGGAAAGAGAAAATGAAATGGTAGCATTGAGGACACTGCTATGGTAAGTCGTCGCCATATGGGAGGGCATAGCCAGCTGGAAGTTAGAAGATAACTTTGAAACCCAAAGTAACCTTACTGAATCAGGAGGCCAAATTTGCTTCTGTGGGCTAGAGCCAGATGCCCTTAATTATTACCCAATTCTCTTTAGACTGAATCCTTTTAGGTAAGCTTTTTTAAAATTTCACTGAAAAGTGTTGGCAAATATATTAGGTTTCAGTGGGCTCTTCATCTACTGAATACAGTCTCTCTCTCTCTCTCTCTCTCTCTCTCTCTCTCTCTCTCTCTCTCTCTCTCTCTCTCTCTCTCTCTCTCCTTAATGTCAAGAGTTAGGAAGTGAGATTATTGACTAAGATTGAATCACCCTTATGAAATGCAAACTGTGGTTATTGAACTAAATTGAGGTGAGGGGCCAGATGCACTTGGTTAAACTCACTCATGTTCCCATCTCTCTGGTCACTAATGGCCTTGAGGAAGAACTCTTCCAGAAAACACTGTGATTAGCCTTATGTAAACAGAGCCTTAATCTAAACCCTCAATGGCTCCTCTGAGGTGTCCTCAGTCCTGACCCATGCGCAGACCTAGGTGGGAAAAATTTCAGTCTCTGCTGCGTGTCTGTTTAAAAGCCAAGCCTTCCTCCATTGCTATTGAGGAATAGAATAGCTTCTGAACAGACTGTTAAAAAGCAATTTAAGCAGCTTAAGACAAAAGCACAAGATAACTGTTTCCGGTAAAATGGCAAGAAAAATCCAAGAAAGAAGGGTGAATTTTCTAATATGGAATCTGGCCAAAGCAAAGGTTAACTTGCTTCCATTAGGTCCTTAATGGCCACAATTTTAGGGCCACTGCCTCATCTATTAAATATCTCTAATATGGTTTTGAACTATCCCACCTCAGTGTTGCTGAATCCTAAATTATTAAATTGGCCATTTTACTTTCCATGTTTCATGAGGGTATTTTTTTAAACTTCAAAGCCTCCTTTTTAATGTTCATCACTCCAGCTAACAGAAGACACCCCAATCTTCATTTAGTCATTTCTATATGCCATAATTTCTCTCCTTAGCCTAAGGTGCATTTTAATTGAACAAAATGTCACTTTCTGTTCAAGTCGGGTAAAGAGTTCAGAGCCTCACTTTTGGGTGGTTCGCCTTATTAGATGGCCTGTACAAGACATGTTGACCTTGAGTTTGAAACTCCAAATTCAGAGACTTTTGAATCTCTTGGGATCCTGACAATAGGGTCCTGGGGCAGAGGGCATCAAAAACATTTCAATTTTAATAACAATAAAAAGATCCTACTTCAATTGGGCCATGTTTAACCTGGAAATGGAAAGGAATGGAAAGCCAGATTGTTTTATAATTGACAGCTTTGTCTCCCGGCAGATGGCTGTAATCTCATGAATGTGCCAAACACAGACTCCAGGATTTTTGAGTTTGTAGTGAAAACAGAAAGGACAAATATTTATTGTAATTACAGCATTTGTGCATTGGATATAGTTTCACAGCCTTTTAATCCTCCTTGATTAGAAAATACAGAGTGACTGTTTTTCTTGCCAGTTGAGGCAACACTTTACCAACACTTGAAGAAACATTTCAAATTTTAATACATGTAAAGCTAGGTCATACAGAAACAGCTTTTGTTTTAATTTACTTTCTAGTGAATCTATACATCAGCCCTTTCAGGGAGTTTGAGTCAACTTGATAAAGCCACCAATCAAGTTACAGCACTCAAATTCATTAGTCAAGTCTGGATTTGTCTGAGGAAGGGATTCACTCATTACTGCTGGTTAGTGCTTGTCAAGAAGGTCAGCTGGGGATCTCTAGAGTGATTTTCATAATTAGGTTCTCTGTGTAGTGTATGAAAATTACTTACAGGGCAACCTGACCCACACCTGATTAATCCCATCAGATTAAGTCCACCCCCATTGTTAGCAAATCATTAGTCAGTATCTGCATTATTATTACCCTAAGAAGTACAAGTTATTTCCATAGAATAGCATGTTGTAATTCAAATGTAAATTCCTTGGACTAAAATCAAGGTTTCCTTTCAGCTTTGGAATAATGGGTAAAAATGTTCCATAGGATACAGAAGCAACAAATGTAAATTTAAGACACACCTCTTCTACTTCCTGTTTTGCTGCCTTGGGCAAACCGATGAACATTTCTTAGACTATTTCCTGACTTGTCACATGCTAAACATTTAAGATTCTTACTTTGACAAAAATTGTCCCATTGGTAATATTTTGCATATTTCTATTGCCAGATAGCACCATGGACTGTCAGTGCTCTCTCTACTACTTAAAATAGAGTCACCAATGTCTTTACATCTAATCAGATTAAATAGCTTTTCCAGAAACCCCAGAACCAAACCATGAAATCATCCTTAAGATTCTGTTCCTCTAGAACCACTCTCAGTTCCAAAATACCTTTATTAGTCAGAGAAATAGAACCAATGAAATGTATACACACACTATAGATAGATAGATGATAGATAGATAGATAGAAATTGATTTATTATAAAGAATTAGCTCTTACTATTACGAACTGGCAAGGCCAAAATCTGCAGGGCAGGCTGCAGGCTGGAGACTTCGAGAGCCAAAGTTCCCACTGAGTACAAAAGCAGTCTGCTTCAGAATCAGGAAGAGCTGATGTTGCAGAGGAAGTCTGAAGGTAGCCTGCTGGGGAATTTTCCTTTAGTCAGGGGCTGCCAATCTTTTGTTCTCTTCAGGCCCTCACCAAGTGGATGAGATGCACTCACATGGAGAGGGCAGTCTGCTTCATTTAACTACCCATTTCAATGTTAACCTCATCTAAAATACCCAGAACAGTGTTGGGCCAAATATCTGGGCACCCATGGTCCAAGCGAGTTGACAGGTGAAATTAACCATCACGCACAGTAACGGTTTCTCAAAAAGAGATTTCCCTAACCTTCCAATTCAGCATCCACACTAACATGAGAGTGAACCATCTTTAGTGCAAAGCAGAAAGCAGATCACACATTTTCCTGCTTAAAACCATTCAATTATTCCACATTTCTCAAAGGCCAAAAGGCCAAACTCCTTAACATCCATCTTTAAGTCTCCTCTTCTGTTTCTGAAGTGACCTCAGTCTCTCTTTCCATGTGTGCCTCCTACCCCTCAGAACTACCCCCTTCCTACCACTATTAGTGCCTTCTACTCCTGTGGCAGGGAGCCCCAGACAAGGCTTTCCCGGACCACATGGCCACCTAGGCTTCCATGTTCAACACTTTCTAATTCCTACCTCACCCAGGAACCAGTCAGGAACTAACACTGTGCCACATTCCCTAATAAGGGATCCTAATTACTAACCCAGAAACCTCAGGGTATATAGCTCTGAATCCTGTCCTGATCGGGGCTCAGCCTCTGGATGTGAATCCACTGGGCCGGTGCCAGCATCAATAAACGCTGCTTCCCATTCTGAGCCTCAGTGTCCCATATCTCTGTCCAAGTATCCCACAACATTCCAGCCTAGAGGACCAATTATATTTTGCACATCACATCAAATGTTCATGCCTCCATCTTTATCTGTGCTATTCCCTCTTCAAGAAAGAGCTCTCTCCCCTTCCCCATGTTCCCATCCCCGACTATATTTGCTTGGAAAACATGAATTCAAAATCCCAGATGCACCTTAAAAATCTCCTCCTCAGAGATGCCCTAATTGACCTTTGATCAAAGTTATTTCCTCTTTGATGTTACTCACTGAACCATACCAATACAGCATCATACTCACCACTCTGAAATGTCCTTGTTTTCTCTTTGTGTCTGTCTCATCTACTGAACTGTAGGAACTATTTATCTCCTCAGTGTCTCATGAGATGTCTAACCCCTATTAAGCGCTCAAAATTTGTTTGTGGAATAAATGAAAGAGGAGAGATTAGGTGAAAAAAAATTAGGCCCTAATTTGGTAGTCAGTAGGGAATCTCTAAAGGTTTTTCATTAAAATTCTCTTCCTGAAAGAAGAAGGGACAAGTTGTACTTTGGGGAGATTAATCTGTCAGTGATAGGAAAAAGGACTGAGGGCAAATGGGGGATTAGGGGAAAAACTAAGAAGTCAAGGGGGCTAAATAGGCTATTGTAATAGTCCAAGGATGATTGTAAAAGGAGTTAAACTAGTTCAATGGAGTAGAAATAGGAGATGCTTCAGTTTATAAATATGTCTCCTTTCTTCAGAGCACATGGTAGGTTGAATTGCATTTCCTTTGAAGTTAGGCATCACCACGTGATTTTCTTTGGCCACTGAGATGTGATTGGAAGTGATATTGAAGCAGGATTTTTTGGTGTGTGTGTGTGTGTGTGTGTGTGTGCGTGTGTGCGTCCCCAGCCAGGATCATGGTCTCGTAGCACTGAGGAATGGAAACAAGCACCTGAGAAGTACGTTTGCAGCAGAGGATAGTTTATTAGAAAAGTAACAGCTCTCAGGATGATGAGAGGGTGGCCCGACTGGGGTGCCCACCAGGTAGAGCAAAGGATTTGTTTTTATACTTGGGGAGAAGAGCTGCCTGGCTCCTTTCCATGGTACATTTGTTGTTCAGTCTGTAGGAGGTGTTTTCTTGAAACTGTCTAATTTCCTTAGAGCTTACTCAGCTTAATCATTGTCTCTGCTTTGAGAGGAATATGTTAGCAGAGACTGTGGCTTTGAAGATAGGACTCCTGACAGTCTTATGTTATGCTCATCAACCTCTTCAAAGATATGTTTTCTACCTGGGGATCCCTGACTTATTGTCTGTCATAGGCTTAAAAAAAGCAGGACTTCTTCCTCCCCGACCTGGGCTTGTCACACTGGCAGGTCTTGTGACTTAAACCTATCTCTCAGCTAATAAAATTATTTCCCTGGCTCTGTTATGGTTTCCACCCAGATTCCCTCTACTGTGGCAATTTCCCTGACTTTGTATAATTTTTCCTATCTCAATATGTGTCACATATAACCAGAGGCTCAAAGGGATATTATATGATCTGCCACATTCTGACTTAATGCCTCAGTGGTCAAGGTGCAACCTCTGTCAGTCTGGTTCTCTGAAAGACAGCATTGAACAGAGTTCCCCCTCCCAGCCTGTATGTGACATGTAATGTGAGAAATTAAATTTTGTTGTGTCAAACTGACGAGCATTTGGAATTGTTTGTTACTGCATCAAAACCTAGCTGATTCTGATTTATCAGGATTTGGTAACTGATGGAGGAGACCGTGTAGCAGAAAACATTACAATTTAGCATGAGCGAGTATTAAAAACTTTAGCTTGTGTGATTGACGGGCTGCCACATATGGTTGTTCATGGTGTGTACTTCACAACTGCAGGGCTCCCATTTACATCACAGTCTGTCTGAATTGGGGTCCTTAGAGCCGTGCAGTGTATAACCTGCACAGATGTACACAGCAGCCCTGGAAAAAATTCATTCAGAACAAAAATGATTATTAATTGTCCACTGACTCCCCTGTGGCTTCCTGAGTGCTGGGAATACAAAAGCAAACTGGAGTTGATCACCTGTTGTGATGTGGTCAGAGGCGAGCCCAAAGCTGCAGATGCTCTGATGGGGTCTTGTGCAGATGGAGGAAGAGAAAATCAGCTCTGAGCTGTGGTTGAGATAGAGTTTGAAGGCTAGTTTGGAACTGTTCATGCAGAGAAGTAAAGTGAGTCATTTTAAGCAGAAGAAACAGAGGGGTAAAAGTCCATGACCCTTTGGAGAAACTGCAGCCATAGTTTAGGCATACATTTTGGAGATGAGTGAAAATGGTAGGAGAAAAGACTGGAAAGTTAACTTGGGGTCATTTACAAAGATTTCATATTCTGCCAATGATTTAGGCTTTATTTCTGGAACACGATCCCCAGAAGCTTTTCAATCAGTTCAGAGTTGTATTGAAGTCTTATGTTTTAAAAACATATTAATAGGAGATTTCTATCACATCATTGATAGACATAAAGATATTATATGTAAAAGGGGAAGCTGATATATTCGGCTTGACATGTTAATTACTTTTTTACTTGAAAGATTATTATTATTTTGCAAAAAAAAATCTTGAAGTTAAATTTTGTTAATACTGATTTTCAAGGATGGATTTATCGACTTGAAAGCAGCTCAAAATCCATGGGTCATCATTTAGAACTTGGAAATCTCTTTGTCATGCAAAATTGCCTTTATGTAAGGGGATTTGATGTTTGATCACACAGGCCACAAACAATGCCACCCAGAGCCAGAGAATTTTTTGAGAACTTGTAAAGAGCAGAGGCCACCCACTTATAATCTGAATTTACAATTCCTCTGGAGTGCAGAGTCCAATTGGATGAGCTTTGTGTCTGATCTCTTTTGAGTTTTTGGCTTTTAAGGTCTTCCCTGTAGTGACATTTACTATGATAGATTGCCATCTGTATCATGGGCAATGATTTCTGGTTAATGTTTGGCAGTTCAGGCATTACTATCAAATGCTGGCATCTAGATCTGCTGCATCATCAGAATTTGAAATAAGACCTTTAGGCATTCTCCTTAGAAAGAATGACTGCCTCCAGATTTACATAGCCTCTTCGATATCCTATTTGTAAGATTTCCAGACTTACCATTCAGTGTTAACAGTTTTAACTGTCCAGCAGAGCGGTTCCTCTGCTTTCTCGCTGCATAAATAAAAACCAGGCCATGAGGAATGTCCCAGTGATGTTGCAAATGACCGTCACAATAGCACAGCTGGTCCCAGGAAATCTGTATTTGACTATAAAAGTCCTCTGAACTTGAAAGCCCTTATGCATTGATGAGGAATTCCTGAAAAAGCAGCTTTCAAATGGAAGAGAAAATCAGGAAGTTATAAATGGCCAGGTGAGACATAGATGGTAAAGTAGCTGCCAGATGTTGGCATATCCAAAGTCATAAGAGAACTTGATTTGAATTTTGATTCATTTGAGGAGAAAGCACAATAATGAATGCCTAGCCAAGGATTATTGTCCCAGGCACTCTACAGAAGATTCCCCTAAATTGAGAAATACAGGTGCTAGAGAATCTAGTGCCTGGCACAGAGTAATCACTCAATTAATATTAGCTATTGCTATTACTATTCTGCTGAACTGAGAAATAAATTGAAAATTTCAAGTTGATCTTAAAAACCAAGTACTCCTTTGGCTTTTATACTAATTAATATATAGACTATATTCAAGATATATATATATATATATATATATATATATATATATAAAAAATCCTTCTGCCAAATTCATAATGTGATGTGATGACACCCTTACCCCTTGATAATGCTGCTGGTGGCAAGCTAGGACTGCTGATATCTGATAATCTGTGCTACCCGACTATGTACAATAGAGATTTTGAAAGGTGTGATTTAACAAGAATCCCTGGAGCTGAAATGACAAACCTTCACATAATGAGACTGACCATTTTGCAGCCTTTAAACATAACTATAGTTACAGTCTTAGGAGAATGCAATTTTCCAGATACCTTACTAGCTTTCATATTTTATAACCATTATCTCATTTGATTTTCTCCGCAGCCCTATGAGGTAGGTATTCTTACTTTCCACACTTGAGGAAATTGAGACTCAGAAAACTGGTCCCCATTATATAGCCAATAACTGCTGGGCTGTGATTTGAACCCTGACTGACTGAATTTAAAGTCTGTGTTTTTAATCACTACAATTCATGGCCATCTCTCTATTGTAAGTTCAGTGTGAGTTTTATTCCTCAGTTTGCATTATTTTATGCATCAAGAGTCTTCACAAATGTGGTTCCTTAGACTGTCTGAATGATTGAGTACACCTCAATGCAAGGATTGTTAGGTTTCTCTGAAACACCTTTTCTTTGATAAATTTCTCAAAGGAATAGTCCAAGGATAATAAATCGAGGCATCTTGGAGACTCATGGGAATTTGCCTCTGTGATTGATGGAATGAACTTGCTGTCACCTGCATACATGGTAAATAAAGCCATGGAAATGCATGAGATTGCCACCTGAAAATTGACATTGGTTTGTTCATTTTCTTATGGAAAGAATACAATTGAAATGAAGGGAGCTGAGGAGAACCATAAACATGATTGATAGAAAGATACAGAGTTTAGATTAGGAAACTAGAAAAAAGAATGGAAGATTTATTATTATTTTATTGCTGTGTCTTCAGAGTAAGCCAGCAGATTTTCCTCAGTACAATCACAAAATACATAGCACTCTACTAGGCACCATGGTGGTGGTGGGGGGGAGAGAGAGAGAGAAAGAGAGAGAGAGAGAGAGAGATGCTCTACGTTCTAACGGAGCTAATGATTTCATTAAAGGATTAAAATGGAATTTGCTGGGTTGAAGGACATGCCCCTGAACTTGCATAGACACATGTTCATCACCCAAGGCCACCTTTGCTGATCATTTCATCTGATTTGTTTCTAACTAAATAAATGTATATTTTAGGAAGGAAAACCCTAGCTCTCTTGACCAGGAAAGGCTAAGCAGGTTATGAAATGCAATATATCTAAGGAATGCAGGCAAAACATCCTTTAAATAGGCAAATAACAGAAAATGAAGGCAGAAGCATGTCTTCTATTGCATGGCAAAAGAAAATACATAACTAATGATCCAAGTGGCAGACAACATTGGTGCCTTCACTTACCTCAAATTTGAATAGGGGAATAATTTAGAGAATTGGTTACAAAAGAAAGAGACTCAACCAAGTTTATTTAAATATGGTTTTCTCAGCTTTATAGTTTATCCCCAAAAATGTGCTTACTCTTAATTTGTATGTGATAAATCGCAGAGATTGTAGTGAGTCTGAGATGCCTTCCCACGGAGGGAAGGTACCTGGCCAGCTCTTTAGAAATTGTTTAGGTATCAACTTCCAAACCACAGTTACATGGGAATGACAATAGAATAGTGCACGCATTACGTTAGAAGGAAATAACGAGAGGTGAAAAGTTTTTTGAAAAGGGAAAGAAAAATAGTCTCTTTAAAATTCCAGGAAACAGGAGGATGGCAGCTTCTAACAGACTGTGGTTTGAGCCTCCACTGGAAATTGTGAACATTCCAAGTAGGGGGACCACGTTTTTAGTCATGTCTTCTCATATATCTGCCTATAGGGTGTAGAATTAGCCATGTCCTTGACTCCCATGCCTTTTCCAGCATTTAATTCCAATTGGAAAACTTGGCTGTGAAGCCACACTTCTGTCCTAGCTGTTAGGAACCTGCTCATGAGCGTGGTCTTATTGTCTCCTCTGAACAAACAGTTCCCAGAGAGGGACTGCTCGGGGACAAGATGGCACAAGGCAAGTCGATCAACAAGTGCACATTCAGTGTTTTTGCATAACAGATCCTGACTACAGTGAGAGAAACTCTCTCTCTTCCTGAACCTTCCTAGTATAAAATGTATCCCCCAAGCCATCACTCTCATACCAAAGGGTACATTCAGAATCCAGGTTTAGAATTTTGTCAGTGGTCAAGCCCAAGTCACCACTCACTTGCTCACTTGGATCTTGGTGGCAAATAATGACTGTCACTTAGGTTTAATTATAGCTTCACTTTGAAGTGTTCAGAAGAAAAAGATACTCTGAACGCAATATAATGTTCTCCCTGGATTACTAGGATCATCTGAAAACAGAAGATGAAAAGGGAAGAGTCTTTGGTAGTGTAAACTGCTTACTACACACCAATACATAGCTCATCCTTTCTGGACATAGGATATTACAGAGACCTGACCAAATTAGAAGGTTAGGATGTCCTTGTAGGCAAACAGAGGTGATATGAGGTCTGACAATTAAGTTCACAAACTCATCCTAGAAAAAGTGCTACATACCTCATTGCTGAATATCACTATGGTAACCTTTGAAGTACTCCCCTTGGGAAGCTACGCCCTGATGCCAGCACCTAGTCCACCCTGAAAAGCAATTTTGGAACTCTTTTTCTCGAATGGCCATCAAAGCTGTCATCGTATTACCCTTAGTGTACTGAATGTCATCAAAATGTCTTCCTTTCAATATCTCCTTTATCTTCAGGTAAAGAAAGAAGTCATTGGGGGCCAGATCAGGTGAGTAGGGAGGGTGTTCCAATACAGTTATTTGTTTACTGGCTAAAAACTCCCTCACAGACAGTGCTGTGTTAGCTGGTGCATTGTCGTGATGCAAGAGCCATGAATTATTGGCAAAAAGTTTAGGTTTCTCTTTTTCATGCAGCCTTTTCAGCATTTCCAAATAGTAAACTTGGTTAACTGTCCAATTGGTACAAATTCATAATGAACAATTCTTCTGATATCAAAAAAGATTAGCAACATCCATGCAACAAAGGCCATGAACTTAACTGTCAGACATCGTATGTTTATTGCATGCACTTCTGCCCAGAGGAAGCTTAAGTGATCCCTCCTATCCTGAGGCACATGAAAGCTTTGAATTTTACCAAGGAGCATTCATTGCATATCTGGACTGATGTCTTCCAGACCAGGCATTAATCCTGGAAGACTGAGTACACATATTGTTTTTTTCATAGCAGAGATTTAAAAATTCCCTTGCATACTCCGTGGTGTCTCTTTTTATTTTTGGATTAGTGTCAGTTAAATGTGTCAGTGAAAGCTAACAACTTCATTTAAAAAGGAAGGGTGACAAGAGACATGATGACTGAAAATCAAACTCAATCCAGTTAATACGTAGGTGTTCTTCAGCAAGAGAATGATTTAAAGTGAAATAAGCAAAACTCTTGATTAGCCACAGATTCAGTCATCATTTCTAGAAAGCTTAAAATAAGGACAAAAATCACCGCCTATTTTTAAGCAGTTTAGACTTTAAATATCCATAAAAACACACACATAAAATCCATTACTTGGTTAGCTAAAAGCCTCAGCATGTCAGTGAGAATGACCAATCTATTAAAATTCAAAGAAAAGAAAAATAAGAAATTTAAGTTCACATGGTCAACATAACTGTTGTTCATTTTTAAACAGTTTAATCACCTAGAGGGGGAAAGTTTAGTTATCTGGTTTTTTTATGCTTGTTTTTGCTTTTTGCTTTTGTTTTCATTTGCTTTTTGCTTCATGGTTGCCTCAAAGCAAACATGGTTATCTTTTTTTTTTTTTTTTTTTTTTGAGGGCAGTGTCACTGGCCCTCACATGTGGGACCGAAACAGGGCCGCTGGCTTCCCAAGCCAGTGCTTAACCACCGCATCACTTGGCTGGCTCGTTGGTTATCTTTTATTACATTGAGATTCAAAGAAATTCAAAGACTTAACAGATCATAATATAGCTCTGAAGTGGCAGAGAACGAGTCCAAATTTATCTGACACCAATAATGTTGCTATTTCTACTATGAATGTGGCTGTGATCTCCTCATCTGTAAAGCAGGGCTCATACCTACTTCCCAAGGATTAAAAAGATAACATATGTTTATCATCTAAAGCAGTGTCTGACATCTGGTAGGTATGCACAAAAAATGTGATGATAGTAGTACTAATGGTGGTTATTGCTACTAAAAGAAAGAGTACCAGGGCCGGCCGAGTGGCGTGGTGGTTAAGCGCTGGCTTGGGAAGCCAGTGGCCCTGGTTTGGTCCCACCTATGAGGGCCAGTGACACTGCCCTCAAAAAAAAAAAAAAAAAAAAAAATAGAAAGAGTACCAGAGAGACTTGCCACCTGAATGGTCTGAGAATAATACCCTCAGCTCTTTCAGAGAACAATAAGTGTGATGGTGGAGTGTAAACTAATTATCTCCAAAATCTGCATGCACTTATTTCATGCATGAACAGAGAACTTCCCCAATAGCTTCAGTCACACATTATAGATCACTATTAAGTGTTGACTGGATAGAGGGTATTTTGTAGTGGTGCATAAAAGAGGAAGAAATAAAAATTATAGCCACTTCAAAAATTTTATCACAATGACTAGAAAGCACTGAATTAATTGCTTAATAAATACACCTTGAAAATGCTTTCCATGAGCTAGAATTTGAAGCTCAGCCAGTATCAGGAAACCCAGTTTAAACCCAAAGCACATTTCCTGTGTGCTTCTAGCCACTTAAATTTTAGCTCACAGTGAATGACGTTCCAGCAATGTCCGCTATGTCTCTTATGTATGTGGTTGTGTCATGATGGCAGGAGAAAGGTTAGAAACTGCCAAAAAAAAAAAAAAAAAAAGAGAGAGAGAAACTGGTTGAGATGAGAAGTGAAGGAGCTAAGAACAGGCTCTCCCAAGATGTGCCATTTTGGCATGAAGATTGTTTTGAGCTAAAGGCAATTGAGACCCTGTGAGCTCAAGAGAAACTTTTATCACTTCCTTAAAGAATTTAAATTGGGGGACTTTCCTATAATAAGAGTTATTGCCCAAAATAAATTTTTACGATCTGTCTGTATGTCAGGGCAAACATCTAATTGCTAAACATCACTCTTATTATCATCCTGTAATTACCCTCTTCCCTCCTGAAGTCCCAGGCCCCTGTCCCTTTCCTTGGCTCAAGATGGCATGTATACCTTACTTTACCTTTCTGTCTTTGAAACTCTGGTGTATGTGAGGTTCTTGTATTTATGAAATTAAATTTGTTTTTCTCCTGTTAATCAGTCTCATGTCTGATTATTAGAACCGCCAAAAGAACCTTTGTAGGATAGAGGAAAATTCTTTCTCCTCAACAGAAGCTTATACTCATCTACTTCTGAAGGGGAGAAGAAGTAGGTATGTGGGCTCTGTCCCACCCTTTCATCTCTACAATTATCTAAAGGAAACATCCTGAAATGGACTAGAGAGAAGGTAATGTTGGTTCAAAACCCCAGGAGTTTGCTGAGTGAAATTGAAAGCGGTCCTCATACATGCTAAAGAGGCAGGACACTCCAGGTTAGTAGGTGGCAGGTCTAATAAGCAAGGAAGCTTACACATGAGGCTTTTCTTTGTGACCATAGGATGAGCAGATCTCCACACCTGCCCACCAAAATCTTAAAAATGTATATAGAAATCTTAAATGGGTGCAGTCACATATTCAATCCAGATGGTCTTAACAACACATTACTCTCTAAAGGCTGCATTTGTAAACATGGCTCCCACTGTGAAAATGGTGGGCAGAGTGTACATTTCAAGGACGGGGAAGGGAGCTTCCAATCACCCGGGCCCAGTTTGCGGGTCAACCAGTGGTCCACATCTTCTGGATGACCACCTCCAATAGGATATCAATAACCTCAGGGGTAAAAGTTTTTCCTAATTTTTTGAAATTTCTCACAAACAACAGGTTATTCTGGTCTTTGTTTCATTTTATAAACATACATATGTGTTCATACATACATACCCAAACCATAAACAAAGTAGCTGGAAGCATGGCTGGCTTCCAAGACATAGTGAGTAAGCAGGTTATCATTGCTACTTATTTCCCATTTTTAATCACTTTTGGCAATTGTTCTCTATGTGGTAGTGACTTAAAAGTAATACTGGGGCCGGCCGAGTGGTGCATTGGTTAAGCGCTGGTTTTGGGATGCCAGGGCCCCGGTTTGGATCCCACATGAGGGCCAGTGACACTGCCCTCTACAGCTAACAACAGCTCCACCTGGAGCTGGGCTGTGCGAGCCCCGGTGATGGTGTGGGCTGCAGCCCCTGTTGCAGTGGGCTGCCATAGGCTACAGTGAGTGGCCAGCAGCCAGCGTGAGCGGCTGGCAGCCAAGCGTGAGCTGCCAATAGCTGCGGTGAGCGACATCCAGAGGCCAGCGACCGATCTGCCTCATCCGGGAAGAGCGCAATGACGATACCAACAGTGAAGCAACATCCTCCGCAACTAAACTGAAGAACAAAAAGACAGCAACTTGTCTGTTCCCCTTCCCCGATTCCCCAACACTGTTCCCCTCCACCAATTCCCCAATAAAAATCTTAAAAAAAATAAAAATAAAAAAAATAAATAAAAGTAATACTGGACTATTTATCCCAACAAATTGCAAACTGTTATTTGACCGTAACATCTCTCAAACATATCCATCTTCAAAATGAGCTAGCACATCCACTACCTATGTCTCCTTTAGGAAAACAAGGGACCAACATCAGTAGAAAGTTTTTCATCCCAGGAACCTGAAAAAAGAATGTCCCTTAGCTGCTTTAATACAACCCCAGCAATGGAATAGAATCTGGTTTCTCAAATCTTCCTTCCTCTTCTTCACACAGCCATATTAGGTCATTAAAGGAAAAAAACCCAAAACAACAAAAACAACAACAACAAAAAACAGATATAGAAAATTCATCTGTGAACATTAATCCTCTGTAAAATTGTATTATTTTATCTATAAATGCTATAGTGGGGGTTATAAATATAGTCAGATAGCAACTGTGTTAGAATTAGCTGCAGTGTACATTTTTTAAAAGTACTGAATTTCATCATCAAAACAGATTTGAAGATATTGTAAGTGAATGTGGGCTTTAATCTTTGATTGAATATATAAGCCTCACACTCAACCATGTGACTATTTTGCACATTATCAGAAAGAGATGGAATTTCCCATTAGTTGTTACATCAAGCTTTTAGTTTAAGGAAAATCTTGCTTAGTAAAACTAAAAACAAAATCAGGTCTTAACCAATTTGACTTTTCTTTGCAGGGTTGACCTAATAAGTGGCTTGGGTAAATCCCTTACTGTTTTTGATTAGTTCGTTTTTATTTTTATATTTTTTCAGAGCTAGAGGAGAAAGGATCATTAATAGACATGCTTAAGGCATTGTGAAATATACTTGCTAAATAATAAACATCAATTTCTTCCAAATGAATAAATTATTAATTCTCATCCAACTCATCCAAACCAGCAGTGAGGAAATGTAGGCACCAAGGAAAAGAAATGAATTTCTACAAAGAATGCATAGTACACAATGGGAGGGGCAAGACTGACAAATCATTAGATAGGAACCTTAAAGATAATGCCGTGAAATATAGGAAGGGCAATGTTTAAATAAACATTAGGAGAATTTATTGCAATTGTAAACATTTTCAACTACAGACTAGACAAATGCTCAAGGATGGGAAAAGGTGCCCACTCAAAACTTTTAAGATCCATCAATATTGATTTTCATCTCTAGTAAGAGAATTAATTCTACACTAGAACTAGCATTGGTAGTGAAATGGTGTGTGTTCACCCCTGCTCACACTTAATGTTTTAAACATATATCCTCCAATATTGATTTCAATATAACATGACAAGTTTTCCATTTTTCCAAGGATATAGGTGGTTTTTTCACTATTACTGCATAAAAGACTTCTCAAAAATTTAGTGGCATAAACAACCATTTATTGTATTCTCTATGTGTCAGGAATTTAAACAGGGCACAAGAGGAATGGCTTGTCTCTGACTCATATTGTGGAAAGACTGGTCTGGAAGACTATGAAAGGCTGGGGTCTGGAATCATCTGAAGGCTCTTCACTTGCATACCTGGTGATTGATGATAGCTATCAGCAGGGACTTAAGCTAGTCTTGTCAGCCAGATCACCGAGGAATAGTCTCTCCTTGTGTCCTGGGATTCCTCAAAACATGGTGACTAGGATCCAAAAGTGAGTGTCGCTAGAGGGAAAGAGCTATATGGAGGCTGTATCACCTTTGTGTTCTAGCCTCAGAAGTCACACAGTGTTCCTTCCTTTGCATTCCATCTATTGGGCTGTCAAAAAGGCTGACCTACATTCAAAGGGTGGAAATGAAACTCCATCTTTGCATGGGAGAAATGTCAAGGTTCCAAGATTGTGGGACTGGAAACATGGCTGTGGGCAGTTTTGGAAAATACAGTCTCCCACAGTAATTGCTTCTTTTTCTTATTCTTTCTCTTTCCTTTCTTTTTGTCTTGTCTTTGCTTTCTCCTACTTTCTTAGGAACATAACAAGTCACACATGGAGAGTACATTTCTAGTAAATTCTAGCAATATACTGGTCATCTGCTCTGAATCAGCTCGTTGCAGATTAATAACTTTTGTCCCTATGGTTATTCTGGTAGGTCTACCAGATGTTTATTCTAACACAGGCATTTTGGAGTTTATACTTGAGGCTAAATTACGGGAACAGAATTTGGAAGTGTTAATTGTTGGACAGAAGTCCAAAACAGAGGTAGGAAAGTGTTTAAAAGTGGAATGAAGACAGATGTTGGGACTTGAGTCTATCGAGAGGAAGTTTTTAGGATGTGAAGAAAAGACCTCTCTGCTGAAAATAATTCAATGTTTCTTGGTATATGTAAAGCTTCTGAGGATTTTAAAAAATTACTTGACTTCAGGACATGTTATTTATTTTCCTATATGTTTGTCAGTAAACATTTTTATGGAAAAAAAAATCATTTATCAACAGATACTGTAGCTTTCATTTTTAATGTTCTGGGAATACGAAGTGATGCTTCTTCTTGGCCTCATGCTTCCCAATGTCTTTGAATACCGTCCTCTGTCCTGGCACATTTCCTGACCTAATGAGGGCAGTTATGGATGATGGGCCTGGCCGCTGCACTCCCTGGGCTGATATAGCCAGAATGATGAGCGTCTTGAGTTAATGCAATTGAGTGTTAACAAAAACATGGAGAAGAAAGAATTACCTGTTTTTTTGAAAGCCACAGTTCATGAACATTCTCTTGGATGATAGAAATCTACATTGAAAAACCTGTTCCTTAGCAGTAATTTCAAAAGTCCATGAGGATGCTCCTTGCAGTATTGTTTGTAATAATAAACACTGAAATAAATTAAAATGGCCATCAATAGGGAAATGTCAATGTGGTAGCCTCAAAATAGCATATATTTATTTTCATGTAAATATGCCTGCATTTTATTGCTACATTATAAAAATAATTTGCAAGACATTATGAATAAAACAGAATCCTATTTTGTTTCTAAAAAGATACAAAATTTTTATTTTAGATAGCAGATTTCACTTCCCCATTCCATACAAAATGTCAAGAAATAATAATGTATTTTCCTTTTAAAATTCACTTCTAGTATGCAAATCAAGGAGAATCCAGGCAGACCAGAACCTATGAAAAATTCTTGAAAGGTTTAAAAGGAAATGATATGAGAAAATATAAATTTTGAAAATATGGAGTTTTCCAAACATACTTTTCTGCCACAGAAGTTGGGAGCAATACCAAGGGAGCTTTATAGCCAAGTGTAGTGGATACTAGGATCAAGAGATCCTAAGAGTAAACAACTGGATAATCAAAAAGGGGAACCCAGCAGATCATGCTCTGAATATCCCACTTTCTTAGGGCAGAGAGCTGCTACGGGAGTGTCAGGCTCAGGTGAGATGGGACTTGTGCTGTAAGAATGTGGGCTCAAAGAATTGTGATAGTGCTGATTGCTACAATATGGCACCAGTGGCATATTCCCAGCCTTCCTGCTCTGAATGAAAGATGCTCAGTGCACAGGCCATAGCATCTAATCTGACCTCTCCTCCTAAGTGGACACATCAGTCAATCAAGCAGGGTATCTCAGCTACAAAGATGAGAGCTCATCAAAAACCAGCAATCATTTGAGGGAAGCCAATGCTCCAACAAACTTTAATTAAAAAAAAAAAAAGATTAACTTAATCTTGAGGACAGAGACATACAAGAATAAGCATAACAGGAAGTTTAGAGTAAGTATAATTTATATTCTTAGAAATGTAAGGAGATATCTGACCCACAATAACATTAACCTATTATATAATGGAAAATAAAGTTGTCATCATGGTTGACAAGGATGTGGGAAAATCAAACCCCTGGCACACTGCTGGTGGGAATGTAAAATGGCGCAGCTGCTATGCAAAACAGTATGGAGTTTCCTCAGAAAAGTTAAAAATAGAACTACCATACCTCTGGGTATGTATCTAAAAGAGTGGAAATCAGGATCTCAAAGAGACATTAGCACTCCCATGTTCATTGCAGCACTATTCACAAATAGCCAAGATGTAGAAACAACCTAAATGCCCATTGATGGATGAATTGAGTAAAGAAAAAGTGCTTTATATATAAAATGGAATTTTATTTAGACTTAAAAAAGAAGGAAATCCTGTCATATGCCACAACATGAGGACGTTATGTTAAGTGAAATAAGCCAGTCACAGAAGGACAAATACTTCATGATTCCACTTATATGAAGTATCTGAAAGAGTGAAACTCAGAGAAGCAGAGAGTAGAATGATGGTTGCCAGGGGCTAGGGGGAGGAGCAAATGGAAAATTGCTGTGAAATGTGTATAAAAGTTCAGTGATGCAAGATGACCAAGTCCTGGTTACCTGCTGTATGGCATTGTGCCTGTAGTTAACAGTATAGTCAGAAGTCACTTAAGAACATGGATTCATTCTGAGAAAGGTGTCATTAGGCGATTTCATCATTGTGTGAATATCATAAAGTGTCCCTCAATAAACCCGGATGCTACAGGCTACTATATGCCTGGGCTATATGTTATACCATCATCATATATGCGGTCTGTCATTGACCAAAATGCTGTCATGCAGTGCGTGACTGTGTTGTATAGATCTCATTTTAAGTGTTCTTACCACAATAAAATTAAAAACAAACAAACAAACAACCCCCCCTCCCCCAAAAGCCCTGATATCATTGAAATAAAACTCAGTAGTTGGGCTAAACAGAAGAAAAACCCTAATTCAGGAGAAACTGGTGGGCTGGGATATAGAACCAAGGAATTTTCTAGAACTCAAATAGTTGGGAGAGGCAGCATCTTGTGGTGGTTAAGAGTAAAGACTCTGGAAACAAACTGCCTACATTTGAATACTAGGTCTGTATTTAACTAGCTGTGTGACATTGGGAAAATTATTTAAATTTTTTCGTGTTCCTTATTAACTTTTGTCCCCACCAAATTCTAAATATATCCTACAATACTTTTATTTGTGAAGCAGGGGCTAGGACTTGGGAAACTACTTCTCTTTTGTTAATGTGTTTCCTATAAAGTTATGCCAATAGAGGGCACAAGAGTACAACTCAGGGGCAGTAGGCAGGGGTAGGGACTTCCTGTTTGCTTGCAGTTCCTGTCAATATGTCCTAACAACAGGAGGTAATCCTGGCAACACAATCAGTAGTTCTAATCTCTACCTTCACTTGGCATCCTGGAACAGCTTTCTTCACCTTCCCTCACTAGTACTGGTACAGTGCCTCATCTCCAACCCTCCTCCTCACCCTTGACCTAGAGTGGCATCCTTGCTCATAGTTCTGTACTCCAATTCTGTGGAGTTTCTAGGTTCTGATCATCTTTCATAAGATCCGCAGACATAGGGGTGGTAGCCATTTCTGCCACTATTACTTCCAAGCATATCTAGGTTAACTCAGTGTTCTCAATTTCCTTGCCTGTGTTCCAAATACCTGCTTAACCAATTCTCTAAAGTTCTCTCTGTTGAGATATCTAGGGTGTTTTTGGTTTCCTAAATCAATCTTGACTGACATAGTTTATCCTATTCAATCAGAAGTGGTGGTTATGAAGATTAATTGAGTTAATACATATAAAGCATAAAGAACTGTGCCTATAGATAGTGATACAGTATTTGTTATCATTATCAAATGTTACCTTCAAAAGCTGAGAAAAATGTAAGAAAAAATGAGAGAAAATAGAACTAGAAATTTCAGTAATTGCTTTAGAAGGTGAGAATAGAAATTACTCAGAGGAGGCAATAGTGATATAGATAGATGATAGATAGATAGATAGATAGATAGATAGATAGATAGATATAAATATAGATGATAGATAGACATAGAAGATAGATAGATATAAATGATAGATATATAGATGATAGATAGATATAGACAGATGATGATAGATAGATAGATAGATAGATAGATAGATAGATAGATAGACAGACAGACAGACAGACAGACAGGCAGATAGATATAAATAGATACATAAGAAGAATTTGCTTGGGGGGTCAGCCGAATGGCTCAGTTGGTTAAGAGTTGGCTTAGAGCGTGAGCTCTGAGCAACAGGGCTGCCGGTTCGATTCCCACATGGGTCAGTCAACACTGCGCCTGAACTGAGCTGTCACTGAGCTGCCAAGAGATGGCAGGATGGCTCAGCTGGTGTAACAACAAGATTGTCTGTTCAATGGTGGGCTACACCCACCCGCAATTAAAGATTGAATTCTGCACCTTGAGCTGAGCTGCCACCCAGATGGCTCAGTGGATAGAGCCTGCTCTCTTAACAACAAGACTGCTGGTTCTACTCCTGCATGGGATGGTGGCTCACCCACCCGCAACTAAGATTAAACACAGCACCTTGAGCTTATTAGAGGCCAGAAGCTGCTGATGGGAAGCCAGACGGCAACTGGCGCCCTCCACAACGAAGACTGAAGAACAACTTGGCTGGTCCTCTTCTCCAATTCCCCAACACTGTTCCCCTCTCCCAACTGTTCCCCTCCCCCAACTCTCCAATAAAATCTTTAAAAAAAATTTACAAAAAAGAATTTACCTGAATTTAATATAGATAAGTCATTGACAGAACAAAATATACATATATAAACAGACACATGTGAACATAATACCTTATATCTAAAATATCATATTCAAACTTAGACTATCAAGGATAATGGAGTTAGTATTAATCTATTATTTATCAAATCTAGATAAGGAGAGAATAAGAATATAAAACTACTGAACAACTTCATTTCTGAATAGAAGTACGATACCCAAAATAAAACAGTACTAACAGAGCACAGCAACGTATTAGAAAATAATACAGCACAATTAAGTATGGCTTATCTCAGGAATGCAAGAGTAGTTTTACATTATAATTTATTAGATAAATAAGAAAGAAAAACTACATGCTATTCTCAATAGATAATGAAAAAGCATTTGATGATATCCAACACCCATTCTTTGTTTAACAAAAAAGGAGGAAAGAAAGAAAAATAAGAAAGACACTATGCAAATGAGAATTAAGAAACAACTCTACTTTGATAGCAGATTTCTATCAGTAACCTCTGTCAACATCACAGTCAAAAGTGAATCACTAAAAATGTTCCCATCAAAGTCAGGAACTAGATAAAGAGGCCTGTTAATGTTTTTAATACTCAGCATTGTGTTGAAGTTCCAAAATAATAGGAAAAAAATATAAAGTATACATATTGAGAGAAAGAGACAAAATTATTATTATGTATAAGTGATAAGATTATCTACACAGTTTGTCAATTGATTGTCTTAGTTTTCTTATTAGAATGAATAAGAGAATTCAGCCTTGTGGCCTGATAAAAGATAAATGATAAAAAATTTTTTTAAAGCTTTCCTATATACCTGTGGAACATAATAGATTTGAAGATCCTTTTTCTGATGGCAACAAAATATATTCAGCAATGTGGAAACAATCTAGAAATAAATGTACAATAATGTGTAGAAAACTATAAAAGTTTCCTAAAAGTGAGTTTAGAACTTCAGTAAACGAGAAATATAATGTTTATGAATGAGATGATGCAATACAATAAAGCTGTTCTTTCCCAAATTCCCACAATATTTTCCATCTATCTTGACCTCTGACTCTAATATTCAAGTGAAAGAATCAGTGTGAAAAAAAGAAAGTTTTGAAAAAGAAAAATTGATTAAGTTGATCTGACAAAATTCAAATCATAAAGATTTAGGAAATAAAGCAAGTATGGTGCTCCTGTATAGTAATAGAGTGATGCTCACTGGCATGGGAATATTTCCAAGACTCTGCTGAATGCAGAAAGTAAAAGTGAAGAAAGTCAAATTTTCTATTTTCTAATTCACAAGGCAGGAATCAATCCAGAAGAATGCGTACCCACTGATGACAGTACCAGTGGGAATTGGATGGTGGCTACTGATTAAAAGATTCTTTCACTTTATGAGTAGTCTTGGGATTTTTAAAGAATGAGATCATATTATTCAGGTGACTTTTAAATAAATATATTTTAAAAATTTACACTATGCATATAAGTACAAATCTACTCACATCCCTATATTTATATCTTTCCATCCCAATCTACCTACAAACCTCTCCAAAACTGAGTTCTCTAAAACATCTATTAGATCTCATGATTCATTGTCATGAGCGAGGCATGACTATCAAAGTGGCAGTCTCACACACATTTGTGTTTTTCCACAATGTCAGACTCTATTAGAATAAAGGCATGGATCTAGTCCTACCGACATCTTTTCCCACGGGCATTAACCACGGCTTCGGCTAGAGGAGAGTCTCCAATAGATGAGAGAGAGCAATTTCACACAAGAGGGTCCCACAGGTTTGCAAGCAATAGCGTTAGGTAAGGTGAACAGAGTCTTATGAAAGGAGGATGAGAGATTCTGATGTTCAGTGAGAGTCTCTACAGTGCTGGGGTGTGCAGCGTCAGGCATCAGGCCGAGCTGGTGAGACAGTCAGGAGGCAAGGCTTCAAGCGCTCCATCTGGGATGAGTGCAGATGTGGCTGCCAACTCGTCAGTTGAGGCCTGAGCGATGAGCCATCAGAGAGCTCTGATTTACGCTCAAGACTGGGTGTGGTGCCCCCATCTGCGGTCCGATAAAACCATCCAGATGGTCACACTCCACCCTGCATCTGGAGTTATCCGGTTGGGGTGTTCCCTGGGTCCGCCTCTCACAGGATACTCTGGCATGACTGTCACTTTGTGACTGACATAGCTATCAGAATATGAGAGCCCATTTTGTGTTCATAATTAATGCTGTATACATTGAGTGCATTGGTTTGGAAATTGTTCAGACTCAGCTGAAGATGGTCTGAACAACCTCACTCACATGTCAGGGCCTCTGCTGGAATGGCAGGAATGGTTGGGATGGCTAAGGCCTCTCCCTGTGGGTCTCTTGTCCTCCAGGAAGACACTCCAGCTTTGTCCATATGATGAAACAGCAGCAAGAAAGGGCAAATCCCAACGAACAAGTGCTTTTCCACCTCCTACTTGTGTCAGATTTGCTATCACCTTATTGGCTAAAGCATGTCATGTGGCCAAACCAAAGTCAGTGTGGGAGGGAACTGCCCATAGAAAAAAGCCTAAAAGAACATATACCAAAGAATAAAGAGTGGATATTATGGGCAATGGAAATAACCGAGGTTGAAGGGGGCTTTGTGTTTCCTTGCATACTATCATGCTCTTTTGTTGTTGTTTAACAATGAACATGTATTATTTTTGCAAATTATATTAGTTTAAAAAGTAAACAGAAGAAAACATTCTTCTGCAGGTAATGGATCCCTGAGAGTTTCCCACTGTGACTTCTTTCCCTGTATCTACATACATCTCCCCTCCCCAGCCACTGAATTTTCATGCCCTTATCTTTGTTAAACATGCATTTGCCCACAGAGAGACACTGCAAAATGCCTACCTCCTTCTAGAAACCTCACCTTTGCAGCCACCCGAGCATCTGCCAGCACATATGCACAGATATCATGAAAACATGCATAACAAAGTGAACAAGGACAAAAAAGCCTTTGAGAAATCCCAATCAGCAGCAGCTACTCTTGTCCCCCAAAGGAGTGGCATAATTCCCTCTATATTGCCCATGACTTTTTGGAAAGCAAAACGCCTCCATTGGCTGATATAGGGGCAAATATTGCAGGGCCTGGTTGAGATGGATACAATGTCAGAAAGAGATGGTCAAGCATTTTGTGAGACTGGAGAAAATGAAGATGATCCAGAAAGAGATGAGGAGAAAACAAGAGGACGACAAAGCCAAAGAAAGATTTTTGGTAGCATGGTGGCTAAAATTCTTTGAAGGACAGAAGTGTGTTAATTATTCAGGGATTGCCTTTGTCCTCTGTTGCCTTTCTATGCTCTTCCTTACTATGGTGATGCCTGGATGCTGTGAAGTACATGATCCTTTGTTCCTTTGCTAGCTGCCTTTGTTGGGTTTTGTCAGAATGAGTCTGGGGACTTGCCCCTTCCTTTTTGTTATTCCTGTCACTGGAGCCTGTTTGCTAATCCTGTAACCGGGGCCCTGACAAAGACCTTCACTCAAGCTGCAGCAGTTGGCTTCAGTCTCTTATCTCTTGGCACTTTCAGAACGGGCCTCATTGTACCCTCTCAGATGTCCCAGCAAGAGAAAGAGGGCAGCGCCAGGTGCAACCTTCTCTACCCCAGATCCTGATTTGGTAGCACAGCTGGATGGCAATCCCCTCTTCACGGGTCTCTCCCAGCTCTGTGTGAGTCTGAGTGGAGCTTCTTGGTTCACTCAGACTCACCTCCTTTTTTAACCTCCAACCCTAGGGGTGGTGGCTGCTCCTGGCATTTTTTTACCATCTTACCACAGTACACCCTCTCCTTTCTAATTCTACTGTGGAAATAAAGAATGCCCAAACTGAAACAAACCAACAAAAAACCAGAGGCTATTTATTCAGAGGTTGCTGTAGCAAGGGAGTCAGCAACCATCACTTGTGTTTGGCAGAGACTCAAAGGCAGAATAGAGAGTGGGACATCCTCATAGTGATAAAAACAAAAGGCTGCGGGGATGCTCTGACTGGAGGGTTTTGGAATGAGCAAGCTAGAGGCAGGCTAGCTAGAAGCAGGTGTCTTTTGTGATTGCTTTGGGGAGAATATTTGGTTTGGGATATCCTCCCAAAAGTGTGTGTGGGGGAGTGTATTAAAAAATTGGAGGGCCAGCCGAGCGGCGCGGTGGTTAAGCGTTGGCTTGGGAAGCCAGCGGCCCCGGTTTGGTCCCACATATGAGGGCCAGTGACACTGCCCTCAAAAAAAAAAAAAAAAAATTGGGAAGTGGGCACCCATGGTGAAGTCCTGACCATCCTGTGCTGGTTGCTACAGAGGTTGAGGGTCAGAGTTCTATTGTCACTTGTAGACAGGCCATTGTTCATTTCTACATTCAGTTGCTCACCTCTGATGTCTGTTCAGTTAATTCCCTATATTAAATTCTCTTTATTAAAATGTCTAGTGTGTTTTCTTTTTTCCCGACTAGACTCTGATTGATCTAGAAGGAGTGTCTAATATTCATTTTGAAAAGTTTCCATTGTGTGTGCGTGTGTGTGTGTGTGTGTGTGTGTGTGTATGTATCTGTTTTGCCAAATCTTTAGTAAATCTGATAGCATGCAAATAGTTTGTATACATGATGTTTTGGGAAAGCCGATGAAATGAATAGGGCAGAAAGAACAGCTGCAAGAGGCAATGAATTAGTGACAACAGATTTCCACAGAGATAGGAAGGTGACTCTTGAAGGGATCAAGAGAACCCAGCCCCCAGGGCATTTCCTATCCATATTCTATATTAGGAACTGTATGAAGGTGCATGCAAAACATTTTGGTTTGGTTAACAGTTCTCAAATTGATAAAATCAACTTTATCTAAGTAGGAGTTTTGACAATTAAGTTTGCGAACTTGTTTCAGCGATGTTGCTAACCTTCTTTGATATCAGAAGAATTGTTCATTATGAATTTCTACCAACTGGACAAACACTTAACTGAGTTTACTATTTAGAAGTGCTGAAAAGGCTGCGTGAAAAAGTTAGATGACCTGGGACTTCCGGTAATATGGCGCAATAGACAGACGCTGTGCTAACTGCCTCCCAGGATCACACCAAAATTACAAACAAATTATACAGCATTCAACCCTGGAGGTCCCCGGAACACTGGAGGAACAGAACCACTAAACGAAGAACTTAAAGAGGAAGCCGCATCGGGTCAGGTAGGATGGGCGGAGACGAGAGAGGGCGAACCCCGTGAGGGAGGTCCCAGCTGTGGAGAGGCTTCTCCGGTTGGGGGAGAGACCCTCCGGCCGCACCCCAAGCTCACCAGCCCAGAGCTCCTTTGCCGGGAAGACAAGTTCTAAGATAGCCGGCAGTAAATTAGTGAGGACTCTCTTTGCCCAGCTCGGTGAGGCTAAGAGCGGCTGGAGAATCAGTGGGGCCGGCGCCCGGGCTTGCTCGCCAGTGACACTTACCTGGTTCCTGGTGGAGGGAGTGGCTGTGTGAGCCGGGAGCCTGTGGGGACGGACTGAGCTGAGCACATTTGCTGCAAAGGCTGGAGGTTTTTAAACTGTCGTTCCCGTGGTGCGGAGCCTGCACGCGAGTGGTGTAGGGAGGATGCCATTTTGTCGGGCTTGGGCCCTCCCACAAAGGATCAGGTCCGAGACCTCATTGGTCTGGGAAAATCGGCGCAGAAGTGCGTGTGTGCGTGCGCGCTCATGCAGCGTTGGATCCCCACCCTCCGCCCATCTTATACTGCGTTGCCAGGGAAACGTAGAGCGGGTGCCCTCAGGCTCCAACAGGCTGCTCACTGAGACATGGGAGTGCGCAAGCCGCCTCGGGTCCCTGCTCTCCGCACTCCGCTCACAGAGTTGCCAGGCTGGTGATTGGTTGTCGGGTTGCTCGGCCTGATCTGTGAGCGGCTGATTAGCACAGGCTGAGACTGGGAGTTTTTCTGGTAGTGTTGGGCCGTGAGCTGTGTGCCTGTGTGATCCAGCCAGGGCTCTCCTGGTGATCTATCTAATACATCAAAGCAATCCCAGAGCGACAGCCAGAATGGGGAAACAAAGAAACATGTCACAAGTAAAAGATCAGAAGAAACCTCCAGAAATGGAACCAAATGAAACAGAGGGATCCAACCTTTCAGAGACAGAGTTTAGAACATTGATGATAAGAATGTTTAAGGAACTTAGCGAGGATATAAAGAAGGATAGGGAAACCATAAAAAACAACCTGTTAGAACTAAAGAATACAATAACTGAAATGAAGAACACACTCGAAGGAATCACCAGTAGAGTAGATGAAGCAGAGGAGCGGATCAGCAATTTGGAAGGCAAAAAAGCAGAAATCACCCAGTTGGCACAGCAAAAAGACCAAAGAATAAAAAACCATGAAAATAGTTTAAGAGCCCTATGGGACCAGGTGAAACACAACCACCTTCGACTCATAGGAATACCAGAAGGAGAAGAGAAGAAGCAAGGGGTCGAGAATGTATTTGAAAAAATAATGACTGAAAACTTCCCTACCCTGGTGAAGGAAATCAACATACATGCCCAGGAAGTGCAGAGGGTTCCAAACAAGCTGAACCCAAACAGGTCCACACCAAGACACATCATAGTTAAAATGGCAAACGTTAAAGACAGAGACAGAATCCTAGTGGCAGCAAGAGAAGACAGCAGGTTACATACAAAGGAACTCCTGTTAGACTAACAGCTAATTTGTCTACAGAAACTCTGCAGGCCAGAAGGGAGTGGCAGGAGATATTCAAAGTGACATAAAATAAAGGCCTACAACCAAGATTGCTCTACCCAGCACGGCTATCACTTAAAGGAGAAATAAAGAGCTTCTCAGAAAAGAATAAGCTTAAGGAATTCATTACCACCAAGCCAGCATTGCAAGAAATGTTAAAAGGGCTTTATTAAACAAAAGAAAGGGGTAAACAAGCTAACGCAGAGAGACAATTTAAGAAGATTGAAGTCATATCAACTAGATATAAAGGAAAAACTGATGGTTGCTGGCTGGGAGAGAGTGGGGAAGAGGGAGGGGGGAAGGTTTTGGACAGTGTAAGTGGGTCTACCATGTTGCCACAGGGATATGGGGGCAGTTCTGGGAATGTAATTGATAATGTTGTGAAGAGGCTATTGTGTTGCGAGAAATAAGTCAGTCGGAGAAGGACAGGTACCATGTGATCTCACTTGTATGTGGAGTCTGAAGAGCTGAGTGAACGATCAAAGTAAACGGACTCGTAGATGTAGAGAAGCTGAGGGTTGCTGGTTGGGAGCAAGGTGGGGATGGGGGGAAGGGGAAAGGATTAGACAGCATAAATAGACAACTGCAATATTGCCACAGGGATATGGAACACAGTTCGGGGAATATAATAATGTTGTAAAGATTTTGTGGCGTGTCAGATGGTCACATGTCTTGTTGGGGAGACCACTTCATGGATGGAGTGGAGGCTTGGTCACTGCACTGTACACCTGAAGCTGATGTTGTATAGTATTGCATGCCAACTGTAACTGAATATGTGGATGGTCATGGGATGTGGAGTATACTGTGGAGGGGAGTCAGGAGAGTTGTGATGGATATGTATGATATGGGGGGGGGAGTGGGGTGGCGAACTGGGGGAGGGAGGTTTTCACTTTGGGGGGTAAAGAGTATTGCATTGTGTTGTACACCTGAAACTAATAATAAAAAAAAAAGTTAGACGACTTGAACTTTTTGCCAACAACTCATGGTTGTTGAGTCATGACAATGCACCAGCCTATATGACATTGTCTGTGACGGGGTCTTTAGCCAGTAAACAAATAACTGCATTGCAGCACCTTCTCTACTCACCTGATCTGGCCCCCAATGACTTCTTTCTTTACCCGAAGATAAAGAACATTTTGAAAGGGAGATATTTTGATGACAGTCAGGACATCAAGGGTAATATGATGGAAGCTCTGATGGCCATTCCAGAAAGAGTTCCCAAATTGCTTTGAAGGGTGAACTAGGCACGGGCATCAGTGCATAGCTTCCCAAGGGGAGAACTTTGAAGGTGGACATAGTGATATTCAGCAATGAGGTATGTAGCACTTTTTCTGGGATGAGTTCTAAACTTAATTGTCTGGCCTCTATATCAGTAACACTTTTGTGATTCATTCACATTTGTTGCCTATTCTCTTCAACTTATCTTTACTGAATTCTTGGTGTGGACTAGGTATAGTGAGATATTTTTAAAATGGAAATTACCCAACCTTTTCCTCAAAGTGTTTAGAGGGTTTCTGGGAAGAGATTAGCATGCAGGAAATAAGTAGAAGTGATAAGAACCATATAATGTAAGGTCCGGAATAAGCACTGTAACTAAATGGCATTGCATTATTTTTAGAAAGGAAAGAAAATGCATATAATTTCAGTACATTGGAAAGCCTTTGCAGAGTACATCAGACTTTAGTCTTCATTTTTCAAAGAAAGAAAAAGTGAAGATAAAAGTATTTCCAAAAATTGTGATCATAAAATTGTTCATAATTTTTCCTCACTGAAAGCTCACATTTTTTGCTTTACCTTTCAAATATAAAATATATACACAGTTTAGTCATAAACATGATATACAATTTATTACTTGTGTTTATATTGTCATAAATATTTTTTGTTTTTACATATTTTATATACTATTACCATTTTTAATAGTCGTGTAATATTTCATCGTTCAGTTGTGCTATAAATTTACAACCTTCCATTTGGGTTGTTTTTTTTTTTTTAAATTTTGCTATTTTAGATTTATCCATGAAGGTGTTGTGTAACTGAATTTTTGCTTCTGGGAGATTGAATCTCTTGAATAGACTTTTAGAGAAAGAATGTTGGGCATGAGCACACTTACGGCTCTTACTTTTGTAATATCGCTTTACAAAAAAAATTTACAGTATTGTTAGCAAGAAACTGGTTTATCTTAACCACATTAGCCCATGGTTTTTTCTCTCTTTTTTTTTTTCTTCACATCCTCATTTCCAGGGTGCTGTAATTTGTATTTTTACCTACTAATGAGGAAAATAATTTTTCCATCTGTTTTCTTTTTGTATTTGTTGATGAAGATTATAAAATGTGCAGAGGAAAGGAAAATACCTTGATAAACAGAAAGAGAAGATAGCTAGATAATAGAAGTGGTAAAAGTGAAGATAGCTGGATAATAGAAGGATAGATAGAAATATTATTTATTATATATACACACATATATATACATATATATACATATATACGTATATGCATATGTACACATATAACATGTCTCCATATTTTCCCCTAATCAAGTTTTTACTATAAGCCCCACATTAAATTAACTGATATTTTAAATAAATGCCATGTTACCCTCACAACAACTTGATGTTTGTCTCTCCCATTTTTCTGCTGAGAAACTAAAAGCTCATGGAGGTTAAGTCACATGCCCTTGGCCGCCAAGCTTAGTAGCAATGTGGGGTTTTTCTAATGTCTGTTTTACTCTGACACATTTTAAAAAACCATGGGATACCATGTAAATAATTTAGTTAATATGGAAAATCTGTACTGAGAAATGAAAGCACACATAGTAGGTTATCATAAATTGGTTGGTAAAAATGGAATCTTTCCAGGCCCTGGTAGGATTTACCAAAATGAGATCCATATTGGCTCTAAGGACTATATTCATTTTTGGCTGCCAAATGGATTTGGTCTTAGTTTAATTCTTTTTATAGAATTGATGTTTGTTCTTGGCTAACCATCTATATCATTTATATGGCACACAATGAAATAGTCATCTGGATGTGTCTTACAATTAGCCTCAGCACAGTATTTGCTTCTTTCATACAAACATTTTACTTTATCTACAAAGATTAAATTAATCATCTCTGCCAGCAATGAATAACTGAGAGAATTAGTTTTTAATATCTGGAGTAGAGAAGGGGAAATTGCAGGCAGAGCGATACATTTTACTGACCAGTGTTCCATGTTTCCTTTTATAATTTGTATTCTCTATCATTTGCAGCATCTTTGGCTGGGGAAAGGAGGAGACAGGCTACATTATTTGATTAATGGCTGCCAATCTTTTAGGAGGAAGACAGCTGGACAAAGATGATTCATTAAAATGCACTTTAATTTTAATCATACTATTTCAAAGTCCCAGCATTTAATTTTCACAATAATGCTATAAGTTAGATATTGTTAGTTCCCTATATTACAGATGGGAAAGTAGCCAGAGTGAAGTAATTAAGCCAGAATATGTGTCTAGCCACACAGCATCAGTAATCTGGTCTTGACCACTATTCTAGTGCTACCTGGTGGGTATGCTGGTTTGGCTCCACTCCTCTTCCTGTTCCAGTCCACTACCCATTTGTGGTAGGTGTCATGGTGCAGTGGAATTTCCCAGAAGAAAGCATCGGGAGGGAAAGCCAAAGGACTATATATGAGGTGTGATCAAACAATATGTTGAATGTTTAAATTAAAAAATACATATATTATAGTAAAAGATGCATTGCCATTAATCCCCCTTAAAATACTCTCCCTTGGGCCAGCCGAGTGGCGTGGTGGTTAAGAGCTGGCTTGGGACGCCAGCTCTTTTTTAAAAAAAAAAACACAAAAAAAACTCCTCCTTAGTTTGAACACACTTATCCATTGTTCTTGACTCTTTCTGAAGAAGTTCTGGGAGTCCTCTTTCCTGAGTGTCTTTAGTTGTGCTGTCATGGCTGTCTTGATGGTCTACCTTGACCGGCAAGTCAGAAGTTCAGAATTATCAATGTAGTCAATGAATCACTTGTGTCAGAATTATCTGGGCCCCAGCCCTCTCATACTAAGTCAGAATCTTTGACAGTGGGGTCCAAGAATCTTCATTCAAAACTCTTCTCCAGTGTATGAGAAGACTAAATTAAGGTTTTCCATCATAAATTTGATATGATGATGATAATAAATGGAGCAGTGCCTGGCACCAACTTAGCAATGTGTAAAAATTTGTTAAATTTTTTAGATGTATTATCTTGTTTAAATTCATAAAACCCCCTATGAGGCAGTTACTATTCTTATCTTCATATTACACAAAGGAACTATAGCTTCATCAAAAGAACGAGTCAAATCTAAGTATCTGATTCCAGACTTTACTAGGCCTCCTTAACTGCAACATTATATCAGTGTGTTTTAATTACAGAAAAATTTCAGCCCATGATGTCCAAGAAAAGATAAGTGTTGCAATTTACAATGAAACAAAAAATTAAATAATATAAAGATAAAAACGAACCTTTCATTTGTGAAAATGAAAATATTCTGTCATTTTCCAAGGATTAACTGAATGACTTGATTAAAGTGATTATGTTGTAATTATTATTTTTTTAATCATACAGTTTGCTCAAAGATTTAACTAAGGACCTGGCTAAAATTTTACAAAGTATTTAAACATTAGCGTGGAAAACCAGACAAACAAAACTGAATGTAAGTCAGAAATATTTTCAAAAGTGAGAGAAGTTCATACAGAAATTACTTGGCACAACCCACAGAGACTAGAAGTGGTCTTCAAAGGGTGATAATTGCAAAGTGGTCTCACTCAGAGCTGTTGTGACTTTCTTTACCTTGGCTCCATAAACTAGTAAGGATTGTATTTCCTGGGGATCTCTACAAAGCTTCCTAATCAGAGAACACATTGGGCAATTTCCAAACGCACTTGTGAGCACACTTAGAAGCAGCAGTGTATGACTTAACGCTTTTTTGTCAATTTCTTCACGTATTTTCTATACTAATCACAAAACAAACACGATGGTATCTACATTTACATCTACATCTACATGTAGATGGTATCTACATTTGGGAAAAAAAGCTCAAATTTTGATAGTTTGTTTCACATTCTTTCTTTTAAAAAATTGCAATGTAGGCATTCTTATTACTGTTGATGGGGCTGTATGTTTGTACAAACTTTTCTGGATTGCACTTGGCATTAGATAAGAAGTTGTAAAAATGTTCTTGGATCTAACACATCTATTTTTCAGAATCTGATGTAAGGCAATGATGAATGATATGAAAAAAGACTTCCCCACAAGGATACTTATCATGGCAATCATTGCAATTTCTAATAAAAAATCTTTCTTTTTGACTAGTCATGTCTGTACCTAATTGCCATGAATTGTTTATTATTTTATATCTTTTTAGACTTAGCATCATGTCACAAGCTTTTACTCATATAGATAAATTGTTATACAGATGAATTTTAATGTGTTTAAAATGATTTAAACAAGTACTGAAAATGCTAATCATTATTTTATAATGTAACCTAAGTTAAATAATTCCCTGTTGCTGAATTTTTAAAATTTTGTTTAATAATATGAATAACAATACAAACAATTGGATTCTTAATTTGTTGACAAAGTTATTCATAAATAGAGGCAGTTTTTTTCATGTAAAGAACTTATTTGTAAAATTATAAATATAGATATTTAAAAATAAAGAAGCCAAGAAAAACCCTCTCAAACCTACAAAGCATAAATTGGGCTTTTACTTAAAGCATTAAGTGAAATGTATTTATTACCTAAATAACCATTCCCTTTATAAAAAATCTATTTAGAACTTTTATTGTTTCTTTTTGTCTATTAACTGTACTTAAGGACAAATTACTTGTATTCATCTTTAATAATTTAAATTAATATCATCAGGTCTTTATCAGCAAAGATGGTTTTTTAATTGTATTATCTCATAATCATCTTCATCATAAAATGGCTGCCTAGGGCCATGATGTCATAATTTTTTTCTATTTCTCTAATATTTTCTCTATTTTCCAAATTGAAGAACTAATATTAAATTGATTTAATGCTTCAAAATGTAAAACAGGAAATTTCCTTCATTAAACATACTAAGTTACTATTTAAGGATGTGTTTCATGTTGTTAGATAAGAGCTACAATGGGATTCACAAATGATGCTTCAAAATGAAATAAATAAATAAATAAATAACTCAGGCAATATACTATAAAGGACCTTTTTATTCTTGGGTAAATTGTTTAGTTAACACATTTTTTTTTTCCTATCACTGATACTCTCCACAATGCACCAACTTTCTCTGACAGAGTGAAAATTTCCTTCTTCCCTGCATGTCCACAAGGGAGTTAAGTAGATGATATATAATATTTGTGTTTCACAAATAAATGGGAATCACTGTTTTCTCTCAAGATAAATGACTAGAAAGTAGCTAAACATGCAAACGGATCTTTCTATCTCAAACTTTTTGAAAAATATGGGATATTTTAATTTATGAATATTCCAGATGGTTCATGAAAACCCTGCTTAATAATTCTGCTTAAATGAAAAGTCCTTGACTGTGTAAACTAAACATCTAAGCATTAATAATGAGCTAACATTTTCACATACTAGCCAAATTCTTGTTTCGTTCTCATTACTAGTTTCTTTTAGTCCATGGGATCTATGTGATGCCACAGAGTAGTAAAGTTACTGAGAGAAGCAATAGCAACATCAATAATAATAAGTAAATCCTACCTGTTTCAAAAATCAAAGATTATGATTTGCAAAAGCCTAAAGATTATTTTTCTTTCCTCTTATGGACCTTATATGCTTGGAATTGAATGAGTCATGATCCTTGGTGTATGAAACACACTGTTATTGGTTCATACAAGGCCCTTGCTTATTATATTTTATACTTAATAATGTAAAGAACACCCATAACCTAGTATAGTATCCAAGAACAAGAACCTTACCAATAACTTGCATCTATTTATATGCTACTCCTGTAGGTCATCCTCCTGTCTTCTCCACCAGAGGTAAACCTCTCCCAAATTTTGTGTTTATCACTCCTGTCTAATTTGGCCCTTGAACACATGAGCAAGTGCTGCTCTTTGATAAGTAGGAGGGGAATTCCTGAGGCATAGCAACTTTATTGGATATCCAATCCAAATAGATAACACTACAGTGCTGGTATCATGGTTGCACCAACTTACCCTTCAATAAGTTCTACATGAGAAATTCTGTTGACTTTGCTCTGGAATTGCCAGAGTTCTTTGTTTATGCCAATTAAATGGGATCAGATGATTTCTTCTGTGGTCTTGATTTGCTTATCTTTATGGTCTTGATTTCCTTTTCCAAGCATGCAAGTAGTTGAACATATTGATTAGCTATATGTGTTTTCTTTTGTGTACATGGCGGTTTCTGATTTTCCCTTCATCATTCTGTTGGTAAGTTTATTTTTCTTATTGATTTGTGAGATATATCTATATCTATCTACATCATCTACACCTACATCTATATCTATCACTATCTCTGTATCTATTTATATCTATTTCATAAAATGTTGTGGTTATAATAAATACATTCTCCTGGGTTATTACTCATTTTTAAACTTTTGTTCGGGTATATTTTGACTTCATTAAAACTTCATTAAAACATAGGATTGATCTGGCTATATGTGGTATTTTTTGTTTCCATATGAATTCTGGAATTGTTTTTTCTATTTATGTAAAAAATGCCATTGGGTAGGGACTTCCGGTAAAATAGCGGAATAGACAGGTGCTGTGCTAACTACTTCCGAGGATCACACCAAAATTACAAGCAAATTATATAGCATTCAACCCTGGAGGTTCCCGGAACACTGGAGGAACAGAATCACTAAACGAAGAACTTAAAGAGGAGGCTGTGTCGGATCTGGTAGGACGGGTGGAGACGAGAGAGGGTGAGTCCCGTGAGGGAGGTCCCAGCTGTGGGGAAGCTTCTCCTGTTGGGGGAGAGATGCTCCGGCCTCACACCAAGCTCACCAGCCCAGAGTTCCTTTGCCAGGAAGAGGAGTTCTAAGATAGCTGGCAGTAAATTAGTGAGGACTCTCCTTGCTCAGCTCGGTGAGGCTAAGAGCGGCTGGAGAATCAGTGGGGCCGGCACCCGGGTGTGCTCGCCAGTAAGCACTTACCTGGTTCCTGGTGGGAGGAGTGGCTGTGTGAGCCGGGAGCCTGCGGGGACGGACTGAACTGAGCATCTTTGGTGCAAAGGCTAGAGGTTTCTGGACTGTTGTTCCCGTGGTGCGGAGCCTGCACGCGAGTGGTGTAGGTAGGGCGCCATTTTGTCACGGTTGGGCCCTTCCATGGAGGATCAGGTCCGGGACCTCATTGGTCTGGTGGAATTGGTGCAGAAGTACATGCGTGTGCGCACATGCAGCCTTGGATCCCCACCCTCCACCCAGCTTATACTGCGTTGCCAGGGAAATGCTGGTCGAGTGCCCTCCGGCTCCAACAGGCTTCTCACTGAGTCACGGGAGTGTACTCGCCGCCTTGGATCCCCACCCTCTGCACGGCTTGTGCTGCGTTGCCAGGGAAACGCCTGGTGGGCGTGCTCTGGCTCCAACAGGCTGCTCACTAAGACAAGGGAGAGCGCAAGCCGCCTCGGGTCCCCGCTCTCCGCACTGCGATTGGAGAGTTGCCAGGCTGGTGATCGGTTGTCGGGCTGCTAGGCCTGATCTGTGAGCGGCTGATTGGGACAGGCTGAGACTGGGAGTTGTCCTGGGAGTGTTGGGCTGTGAGCTGTGTGCCTGTGTGATCCAGCCAGGGCTCTCCTGGTGATCTATCTAATACATCAAAGCAATCCCAGAGCGACAGCCAGAATGGGGAAACAAAGAAACATGTCACAAGTAAAAGATCAGAAGAAACCTCTAGAAATGGAACTAAATGAAACAGAGGGAGCGAACCTTTCAGAGACAGAGTTTAGAACACTGATGATAAGAATGTTTAAGGAACTTAGCGAGGACATAAAGAAGAATAAGGAAACCATAAAAAACAACCTGTTAGAACTAAAGAATACAATAACTGAAATGAAGAACACACTCGAAGGAATCACCAGTAGAGTAGATGAAGCAGAGGAGCGGATCAGCAATTTGGAAGGCAAAAAAGCAGAAATCACCCAGTTGGCACAGCAAAAAGACCAAAGAATAAAAAACCATGAAAATAGTTTAAGAGCCCTATGGGACCAGGTGAAACACAACCACCTTCGACTCATAGGAATACCAGAAGGAGAAGAGAAGAAGCAAGGGGTCGAGAATGTATTTGAAAAAATAATGACTGAAAACTTCCCTACCCTGGTGAAGGAAATCAACATACATGCCCGGGAAGTGCAGAGGGTTCCAAACAAGCTGAACCCAAACAGGTCCACACCAAGACACATCATAGTTAAAATGGCAAACGTTAAAGACAGAGACAGAATCCTAGAGGCAGCAAGAGAAGACAGCAGGTTACATACAAAGGAACTCCTGTTAGACTAACAGCTGACTTGTCTACAGAAACTTTGCAGGCCAGAAGGGAGTAGCAGGAGATATTCAAAGTGACATAAAATAAAGGCCTACAACCAAGATTGCTCTACCCAGCACGGCTATCACTTAAAATTAAAGGAGAAATAAAGAGCTTCTCAGAAAAGAATAAGCTTAAGGAATTCATTACCACCAAGCCAGCATTGCAAGAAATGTTAAAAGGGCTTTTTTAAACAAAAGAAAGGGATAAACAAGCTAACCCAGGAAGACCAGGAATACAAATAACAAAATGGCAATACATATGCACCTATCAGTAATCATTTTAAATGTGAATGGGCTAAATGCTGCAGTCAAAAGACAGAGAGTGGCTGAGTGGATAAGAAAATAGGACACATGTATATGCTGTTTACAGATGGAATAAGATATTTGATGCAAATGGAAATGAGAAAAAAAAAAGAGCTGGAGTACCAATGCTTGTTTTGGACAAAATAGACTTTAGAATGACTACTGTAAAAGACAAAGAAAGGCACTATAACCCTAATAAACATCTATGCACCCAACATAGGAACTCCTAATTACATATAACAGATTTTGACAGACATAAAGACATCTGTCTTTATGGTAACACTATCATAGTAGGAGACTTCAGCACCCCATTGTCACCAGTGGACAGACCCTTTAGACAGGAAATCAACACAGAAAGAGGGGCCTTAAATGACACTTTAGACCAGCTGGACTTCATTGACATTTTTAGAGCATTTCACCCTGAAAAAACAGAATATAGATTCTTCTCAAGTACACATGGGACATTTTCCAAGATAGACCACGTTAGGCCACAAAACAAGTCTCAGTAAATTTAAGAAGATTGAAGTCATATCAAGCAGATATAAAGGAAAAACTGATGGTTGCTGGCTGGGAGGGAGTGGGGCTGAGGGAGAGGGGGAAGGTTTTGGACAGCGTAGGTGGGTGACTACAATATTGCCGCAGGGATATGGGGGCAGTTCTGGGAATGTAATTGATAATGTTGTGAAGAGACTATTATGTTAAGTGAAATAAGTCAGTCGTAGAAAGACAAGTACCATATGATCTCACTTATATGTGGAATCTGAAAAACTGAATGAATGATCAAAGTAAACAGACTCATAGATATAGAGGAAAAACTGAGGGTTGCTAGTTGGGAGAGGGGTGGGGATAAGGGGGAAGGGGAAAGGACAGCATAAATAGACAACTACAATATTGTCACAGGGTTATGAAACACAGTTTGGGAAATATAATAATGTTGTAAAAATTTTGGATGGGGTAGAGGCTTGATCACTGCACTGTACACCTGAAGCAGATGTTGTATAATATTGTATGCCAATTGTAACTGAATATATAGATAGTCACGGGATGTGGAGTATACTGTGGAAGGGAGTCAAAGGAATTGTAATAGATATGTATGATATGGGGGGGGAGGAGTGGGGTGGCGAACTGGGGGAGAGGGGTTGACTCTTTGGGGGGTAAAGAGTGTAACTATTGCATTGTGTTGTACACCTGAAACTAATAAAAAAAAATGAAAAAAGAATGCCATTGGGGTAGGGTGATATCAGCAAGGATGGTGAAATAAGAGGTGTCCAACTTGCATCCCCCAAACAAACAATAATTTGACAGTTATCCACAAATAAAAATGCCTGTAGGAGAGCTTTGGGATGCAGGGGTTGGGTTGTGAAATCCTAATAAATTCCCAGATTGAGGAGCACTATTTTAAAAAGACAGGCCCACATCCTGGTGGCAGGCTTGCTGAACACAGTCCCATCCACAGACCCAAAGCATCCTGCTCCTCTGTGTACTCAGCCACAGCCCAATATGGCCACAGTCCAGCAATCAAGCCCATCTGCAAAGGGACCTGGGAGGAGCCATTTCTCAGAAGAAGACCTACAAACGGTCAACAGGTATATGAAGCATCAGCATCCCTGATCATCAGGGAACTGTAAATCCAAACTGTAGAGAGATATCACTCACATCTGTTAAAATGGCTCTTACTAAAATGACAAAAAGATAAATATTGGTGAGTTTGTGGAGAAATTGAAAACCTTGAACCCTGTTAATGTAGGAATGTAAATTGGTACAGCCATTGTAGAAAACAGCATGGAGGTTTCTTTAAAAATTAAAAATAGAACTACTGTATTACCCAGCAATTCCACTTCTGAGTATGCAAAAGAAATGAAATCAGCATCTCAAAGAGATATCTACACCTCCATGTTTATTGCAGCACTACTCACAACAGCCAAAATGTGAGAACAACCGAAAAGCCTTTGATGAATGAACGAGTAAAAAAAGGTAGTATATACAACAATGGAATATTATTCAGCCTTATATGCAACAACATGGATGAACCTTGAGGACATTATGCTAAGTGAAATGGGCCAGTCAGAGAAAGACAAATAATATATGATCCCACTTATATGAGGTATAGAAAATAGTCAAATTCATAGAATCAAAGAGAGGGGCGATGGTTATCAGGGACTAAAGGGAGGGAGAAATGGGGAGTTACTAATCAGTGGGCATAAAATTTCAATTAAGCAAGATAAATAAGGTCTGGAGGTATGCTGTACATTGTTGTACCTATAGTTGCTGTAATGTATGGTACACTTAAAATTTTGTAGATCTCAGGTTAAGTGTTCTTACCACAATAACATAGCAACAAAAATATAGAAAAGTCCCATGATAAATTCATCAATACATAGTCTATACGCAGGGAAAAATAATTTTTACCTGGAAAAGATTATTAGAAGAAGGTATATTTAGAAGAGTATTTAAGCTATTTGAACTGTTAAATCTGATTGAAAATTTCATGAGAATAAAATTATGAGAAAGGTGAGGAAATCATGGATGTGTGAGACAAAAACAAGAACAAATATAAGAAACTTAAAAAACCCCCACTAAGATCAGGTTTTACACCATAAAGAATAGATTTTAAAAAATGCATGTAAACATCACCATATTTAAGAACCTATGTTGCTAGCCCCATGACAGGCCAGAGAAAGGAGATTGACTTACTGATATACATGGAAGCCATATATTTAGATTATGTCATTTGGCCCTCAGATAGCTTCCTTCTCCTGCCCCTCCACAAGATAAGTCTGGCTAGAGGAAGGAGGATAAATCAAAGTACCAAACACCTTCACCTAACATCCCAGGGAGAGCCTGAGGAGGTTGAGAACATTAAAAGAGTTTTCCTATCCTCAGCATAGCCTCAGAAGCATAGAGACAGCTATGGGGGAATTTAGGTTTCCCAGGAGGGAGTATGAAGACCTTGTGTGTAAAGGAAGACTCAAAAACAGTTGGAGGCCCAACCTGAAGGGGCTGGCATAAAAAGGCAAAGCAGCAATCATTACAGAAAACAACAGAGCCAGTCAAAAAAGAAAAGAAAAATCAGTAATTGTAAAGCATACCAGGTGAATAAATAATAACCAAGGGCCAGGTTGACCCAATCTTATACCTTGGCAATCGACAGGCATACCACAGAGATATTGTGGGTTCATTTCCAGACCACCAGAATAAAGTGAGTATCGCAATGCAGAGAGTCAGAGTCTTTATGCTGGTGGAGGGTCTTGCCTTCCATTTGTAAAAAAAGCAGCATCTGGAAAGTGCAATAAAGTGAAGTGCAGTAAAGTGAAGCGCAGTAGAATGACACATGTCTGTTTGTGGGTTGGAACTGACTAAGCAAACGCTGAATTGGTTGTGACTTCCCTTAAGTACCTGGACTTCTGTCACCAGGTGGAATGGGTTAAGGTAACAGGAAATGATGAAAAGAGTGTCCTCAAACTTAACACTTGTCAGAACCACGTGGAAGGCTTATAAACCACAGACTGCTGGTGCACCTCCAGAGTTTCTGATTCAGTAGGTAAGCTTGATTTGGGGCTCAAGAATTTGCATTTCTTACAAATTGCCAGGTGATTCTACCGCTGCTGCTCTCAGAACCACATTTTGAGAATCACTGGTGTTATAGATAAACACTAAAATCTCAAAAATGTAGTACAATAGAAACATTTCCTTATAACATCCACTCAATGTGGTAGTATGTAAGTGTGTGTGTGTGTGTGTGTGTGTGTGTGTAGGGGGTGGGTGGGCAGGGGAGCAATGCTCTTTCTTTTTCTTTTTTTGAGGGCAGTGTCACTGGCCCTCATATGTGGGTACCGAACCGGGCCGCTGGCTTCCCAAACCAGCACTTAACCACTGAGTCACTAGGCCGGCCCAGCAATGCTCTTTCTTTATGGCTTCCAAGTTACCTTGGGCATCAATATCCAGCTATCTGACAGTAGAATAGAGTAAGTAGAAGACTGCATGGGAAGTTTTTATGGGAAGAAGTGTGTGTTATCTTCTCTCCTTCTGTTGGTCAGTACTCAGACACATGGTCACAGCTAATTGCCAAGGAAGCTATAAAACATTGTCTAGCCACATGTCTAGGAGGAATGGGTAATAGATTTGGTAAACAGCTAGTCAATCTTTCTCATCATACTCAAAAAGTAGGTTGGGTTTAAGTAAAATAGGATTAGGTAACTTTCATGTCTAACTTTTACGGCCTGAGGTTTTTGCACCATCAACACATAGCTGACAAGAATATTCATGAGCTGTTTCCTGCTAACATCTATATTCTCATCACTTCTCATTTTCTTCCTTTTTACTCTGTGCTCCAGTTTGATCAGCCTCATTTCTGATCCCCACAGGAGTCATGTTCTGAAAATTCCCTTTGAGTCCATTTTTCTCTACCCGAAACTCTTCTATTCCCTGCTTTCTCACTTCCTCCCTGCTCTGCCATTTGTCTGGTTAACTCTGATTCATCCTTCAGGTCTCACCTGCAAGTCACTTCCTTGAGGAAGTCTTCCTTCACTACCACCCAGACCCTAGACTAAATTAGTTACAACTGACTTGTGGATCTACCAATTTTACCTTGTTTTTCTTGTTTTGACTTTGATAATTGTGTGACTTTCCTTTGGACTGCAAACTCCACATCAAGGCTTTTTTTTTTATTTATCAGGATTTCTCATAGTGTTTGGAATAGTGTTTAAGAACTAATTGTGGAATGAAGAAGGGAAGGGAACAAAGAATAAAGGAAAGAAGGAAGAAAGAAGGCAATAAATATTTTTGCAAGATTTCAGAATGTATCAACAATGAGATTGTTATATTAGTTACATATTCATTGCTTGGACTGATTATCTTGAGCATCTGGGTCTATAACCCTTCCTCTCTCACTATTCCATATGTGCTGTCTACACCTGCTTCTCCTACAAGCTGCATGTTTGGCAGAAGAGAATGCTTCTGAGAGAGGAAACCCCTCCTGGGTCAGTTGTCTATGAGTCATTGTGCTACTTTGGCATCCCTCAGCATGATCTCAGTTATCCATTATGGGAAATGTATTTGTAACTTCCTGATGAAAATTACTGCCAAGTTCATGCACAAACATAGATTTTGACTGACTGTTGAAAAGGAGAGAATGATGAAGCTTGCTTAGAGTCTTCTAGATTCTTGTTGAATAGAGAGCATGAAGACAGGACATGGAACATTTATTTAGATCTTGTATAATGAAGTTTTGAAGATAAAATAAATGATTAATCAAGGAAATCAGTAAACTTGAAGTCAGAAAAGTGGTCTGTAGTGAATTATGTAGCTCAGCCCAGATTGTGACTGATGAGACAGCAGTTATGCCAGTTAAAAAATTACAATGAGGAGAAAGGTAAAGTAAAAGAGTATTGCAATTTTCCCTAACTTGAGTATCACAAAGAGTCTTTTTTTTTTTTTTTAAAGATTTTATTGGGGAATTGGGGGAGGGGAACAGCACTGGGGAATCAGTGAAGGGGAACAGACAAGTTGCTGTCCTTTTGTTCTTCAGTCTAGTTGTGGAGGACATCACTTCACTGGCCCATATTGGTATTAAGATCATTGCTCTCTTCCTGGGTGAGGTAGTCGGTCACCAGCCATTGGACAGCCACTCATGGTGGCTCATGATGGCTCATACTGGCTGCCAGCAGCTCATGCTGGCTGCTGGCCACTCACGGTAGCTTAAGGCAGCCCACTGCAGCCTATGCTATTGCCAGCAACTCACAGTAGCCCAACTTCAGGTGGAACTGTTGTTCACCATCTTAGCTGTAGAGGGCACAGCATCACTGGCCCATGTGGGATCTGAACCGGCAGCCCTACTTCTCAGAGCTGGCACTCCCAAACCAACTCTTAACAAACAAGCCTCTTGGCCAGGTCACAAAAAGTCTTTCTTGATACTGATATTACTGAGACTAATAGAAGGGCACACAGAAAATAAGGAAAAAAGGACATCGAACACATAGTCCCTCCACATGGTTACCAAACTAGAAATGATTCATGTTCTAGTTTGGGGCATCGACACCTGGCTCTGCTCATACCTTCTGCCATAGCTTAACTGGTCACTGCTGTTTTAAACAGAATGATGCAAATTCTACTTTGAACTATCCTCCACAACTGGCTCATCACTGTTAGTCTTGTGATTTATACTGAGTCTGTTGAGAGTTCTTTGGCTTCTCCTTGAGTCTCTGTCCCTTTCGTCTTTTTTCCTGACTCCGGGCTTTTTCACTCCTTTAATGGCCTTCCCCAGAGATTGCAGTGGGATAATCAAAGGAAAAGAGAGATAAGCCAGACAGTTTTGTAATGATTTGTAGCTCTTATAAAACCATTTCTCTAAGGGAGGAGACTTTAATGAATTATTGCCATAAGGGTTTGGGATTATCTGTGATTTTTAATTATTTCAACTACCCAGATCATTTTTGCCATAAGAATTAAGACTTGCCTACATGGTTTGGATAATTGGGATCAGGTTCCTGATGTGCTGAGTAATTAAAAACGTAATTGATCCTTGAATCTCTAACTGCATATGTACCAATCTCCTGTATTACATATCTTCTTACATCTGATGCATAGTGCTAATTTTTAAGTAGGAATCTTGTTACTTTTACTTTATACATCAATGAAAATCTCTACATTAATAATATGCTTGGGTCAAATCCTGTTTGAGTTAACTAAACTGAAACCAACTTTTTAAAATGTCAATAAAAGAATACATATATTTTGATTAGTTTTTATTTTCAACTGAGTATATGTGTGTGTTTTAAGAGAGCCTGTATGACAAATGGCAATTATCTTTGTATTTGCATATCACCATTTTGTAAGTGAGTCTGCAGTGATAGGTGTTCTTTCATTGGTATTCATGAGATACTATCATTGAGTCATAAAATTATAGAATGAGTTGCTCTAAATAGGGATTAGAGTGTAGGGAACAAGTGAAAGAATCAGTCATTGTTTCTTAAATGCAGTGAGGCCACAGTGGGGCAAAGCTTTAGTTTCAGACAGCACATTTATGTTTTAAAGAAGTTGGGTTGGAAAGGGAAAATAAAAGGTAAGAGGAAAGGTTCACCAAGTCAAAACATGGGAACGCTCTAAGGCTATTTCAGAGATGGAAGGCTGAAAACAATAGAATTTCAGAAACACAAATGGATCCTTAGCCCTCAGGAACATTTAAGGGTCTGAAACCATCAACTTTCAATCTAAAAAGTAGGTTGAGTTGAACTAAAATAATAAAAAACACTGAAATTCCTATTGGAGCATTCTACACATGCTATCTTAAAAATAAGCAATATTCCCATAATAATAAACAATGAATGTGATTCTAGGCTTGGCATCCTGCCTCATCAAAGGTACAACAGCCTTTTCTCACCTTGAAAGACAGGCAGAGCTCAAGGCTCTCCATTCTTAAAAATCAAAGTTTGCTATTCATACTTCTGTTTTATTTCCTCCTCCCTTGCTGTAATCTGCATGGTGACCAGCTTTAGCTCCTGGAAGAGAGAATTTAAATTAGGTGCAAAAATAGAAACAGGTAAAAAAAAAAAATGTGGGAAAATAATATTTCATTTTTATGAAGCTATATTCTGAGTACTAAAAAGGAAACATAAAAGATTGTTATTTATATAAATAAAGGAAAAAGAAAATAAATTATATGTTACTATTTTCCTCAAGTAGGCTTTGTTTTTAAAATCCCCCAGGAAATGCCTGTGCATTAAATGGAATCTACTCTGTATACAGACATGTATCTTTTATGATTTACACTTACATTAAAAGTATCCTTACATACTTTATTTTTGAGATATATATATATATATATATATATATATATATATATATATATTTTTTTTTTTTCTTTTTCTTTTACCCCAGCACTCTAAAATAAAGTGACTCAATGTCCCAACTTGGAATTCTTTGGCCATTTTTCTGGAAGATCTTCCCTTGTCAAGCTACTGATCGAATAACTTAACCCTGTTCTGAAAACAGTTATTTCCAAGAATTTCTGTGCCTATTGGAATAGCTATAACTGGATATTTCAGTAAGACAGGAAACATTTCAGACAATGGTAATAGTTATCTTGCCTATTCTGGGAATGTGGCCCATTGTAGATATAAATAAGTAAACTTATTCCTAAATTTGTATGTTTTTCAACAAGGTAGCAAAAGGTGGAAAGTGATCAGTAAAAGGGATTCCATATGCTTTGATATGTGTTACTAGTGATTGTAGACCCATGCTTTAGCTGGGCATAGTTGGGCCATTACCAACTAATAATAAATTTCAACTGAGAATGTTATTTCCTGACATTGTGAATACATCTACCTAAAACTTTAATGTTATTTTAGAACATAAAGTGAATATTTGCATGAAAAAAATTCTTTTCTACTCTGCAAATGATTTTGATTTTTTATAGGAGGGTTAACTGTTGCTTGTGTTTGGTCCCAGGGTGGCGTGTTGGCTTCTACAGTAAATGAAGTATTAGGGACAATGTCGAGGAATTTCTATCACACTACAGTCCTTATGGCAGGTCTTGTCATTTTTTTTTTTTCTTTAATAGGATGAATTCTCTTCTCTTGGTACTTATCTCAGTGCATCCCCTTCTGAAAAGGAAGCAAAAATGATGACATGACGGTGAGGAGAGAGGTGCTGCCACTTTTTTTTAAAGGGGAGGAGCTTAGAAAAGAGAACTCAGATTGAGTGATAATGCCCCATGCTGTAAACTGGAAAACATGAGGCCTGGAATTATATGCTCTCACATACACAAAAGGTAAAATGACATGATGTAACCTACAGTGTCAATCACTTTAACAACCCACAAAGCAAATTACACGATGTAAGTACTGCTTTCCACCCAAGTTAAGGAATCATGACAATCTGTTCCCGCCTCCACAGCGCAATTACTGCAGCTATTGATCGTGTCAGCCAAAAGGTAACCAGGGGTGGCACCATCCCCACTCTCTTCTGAGTAATAAAAATAAGAAGTGGAGAGCTGTTGCTCTTTGGCAACAGATTTCCTTTGGGTAAGTGAATGCGAGGTATTCTTTCTTTCACTTCTGGGTGCATCTATGCATTTTATCTTCAAAGATGACTTAGAGTCAGTTCTGCTAAATTTACCCCAAAACATTTGGTAAATGGTTGCAGGCCATGTGTTGATAAACACATACAGATTAAACAAGCACCTCAACAATGAGCAAGATCCTTTTACCATTAAAATCACCCAGTAATTTAGAAGGTGTTACATATGTTGACCATTTTCTGTTCTAGCTAATGTTTCATTCATTTATTTGTTCAGTCATTTATCACCAAGGGTTTGTACATCTTCAGAGTGACTGTCCTGTATGAAATGTGGCAAAGTGAAACATTTTCTCCAGGACGTATCCATCTTTTACTGTTTTGCTGTACTCCTCTCCCCTTGGTTACACTCGAGGATAAGCAGAATTCGCCAACACATCGTTTATGTGTTCTTTATATATTAATGTATTCAACAAATATTTGCTGAGCCTAGTGACCTGCAATGCTGAGCTAAGAACTCTGGGAAATACAACAAGAACTAAAACCTGCTCCTTGGAGTTGCCGGGCTTCCAGGCTGCTGAGTGTTAGCAAAACTGACTCCTTGTTTTTACGTCCTTTGGGGGGTAGGAGGGATGTGGAGAATATGTGGACATCCGTTAGCATGGTTTCATATGTATTCATTGAACACGTATTAAGTATTGGGCACAACGGTGAATAAGACAGCAGCTAATAGTCTAGAAGAAACCCCACATTGTATACTGAAAGGTCAGTAATTCCCCCAGCATGGCAAGTACATAGTGAGCACCCAATAAAAATTTGTAGAATGAATGAATGAATGAGCCATGTCCTCTCTCATCTCTGAGCCTTTCAATGTATAGCTTCTTCGCCTGGAATGCTTTTCCCATACTTCTATAAACCTCTACCCCTCATTTGATTCTTCTTGGTGTCATCATCTCTTTTGGCCTTTCCTGAATACCCCATGTAATGGAGATGCTCCTCTCTCTGTGCTCATAATGATCCTTCTATATATTTCATTCACACTTCATTCGAAGAAGTCAGGTATTATACAAACACATGTGCAACATATATGTTTTCACATGCAATAGTTAATTGCTTGAGAGCCAGAACCATTTTGCTTTCAGGTCTTTCCCAGCACTCAGAACTGAGGCTGGTTTACAGTAGGTGGTCAGTGAATATGAATTAGTAAATGAGAAGAAATTACTAAAATAAGTTACCCCCTAACAAGCAATTTTGCATCCAAGGCTTGCCATGCTTTGGCTTCAGATTTCCTCTCTTATTTTTCCATGTGTCAACTAGGATCCAGCCAATCTGCTATTTTGCATGGATCTTTCATTTTGCCATCTTTAGGCCTTTCATACACCGGGTCCTATAAGCGAGTGACTCTTCTACCTCTTATACTATTACTAGCAACTCCGACTTCAGAGCCCTTCAAATGTTAACTTCCTTCCCTACTTTTACCACTCTGTTCACATTCCTGACTCACCAATCACCCCTTCATTCTTAGCATATTTCCCATCTCCCTGTCTGAAATGACCTCTTGTTCCTTTTAAGAATTGTTACACTTTGTGGGCCGGCCGAGTGGCTCAGTTGGTTAAGAGCTCACTCAAGAGTGCGAGCTGAGCTCTGAGCAACAGCTGTTCGATGCAACAGCTGTTCGATGCCCAGCCCGAGCTGAGCTGCCAACAGGTGGCAGGAGGGCTCAGCTAAACAAACAAAAAGAATTAAGGTCATTGCAAATTTTCTCCCCTATTACAGTTTAAGTTCTTATCATAGCTTCCATAGTCAATTTCAAGCACCTTGAAAGGACTGTGTCTTGCACAGGGGCTTGCAAAGAGGAAGCATGTACAGCAGTCTGCCCTTATCCATGAGGGATACTTTCCAAGACCCCCAGAAACTGTGGCTAGTACCAAACCCTATACATATCTGTGTTTACGAGTAACATGGTCTATGAGTGTTCCGCAAAACAAGCAAACATTTCTAATACATTTTAACATGATAAACAAGTGTTGTCTTGCAATACAAATAGTTTGTTTCCAGAATGAATTTTGCTCGCTAACCAAGGCATTACTGTATATATGTTTTCCATATATATATGATAAAGTTTAATTTATAAATTAGAAAATTAGACAGAGTAAGAGATTAACAACAATAACTAATAATAAAATGGAACGATTATAACAGTATACTATAAAAAAAGTTATGTGGATGTGGTGTGTCTCCCAAAATGTCTTATTGTACTGAAGTCACCCTTCTTCTTGTAATGATATGAGATAAAATGTCTACGTGATGAGATGAAGTGAGGTAAATGACATAGTCATTGTGATGTAACGTTAGTCTACTATTGATCTTCTAATGATATGTAACAAGTAGTTTACGGCTTCTCTTTGGCATGCCAAAATTGCTCGCATCACTACTCTTGCACGTTGAGGCCATTATTAACTAAAGTAAGGGCTACTTGAAAATGGGCTCTGTGATACCACGACAGTTGATCTGAAAACTGAGAAGGCTCCTAAGTGACTAATGGAAGGGTACAGTATATAGTGGAGATAAACTGGACAAAGGGATAATTCACATCCTGGGCCAGACAGAGCAGGATGGTGCAAGATTTCATTATGCTACTCAGAGCAGTGTGCAATTTAAAACTTATGCATTGTTTATTTCTGGAATTTTCCATGTAATGTTTTCAGGCCACAGTAGACCATGGGTAACTGAAACCTTGGTATGTGAAAATAAGGGGTTACTACTATAATATTTGTTCAAGTTGAATTTGTGCATTCGCTTCTCATTAAATTCAGATAGACTATTCAGACAAGTAGAGACTCTCTCTCAGGCATGTGCAGGAATGAAGATCAAAAAAAGGAGGAAAGGAATTGTCTTGATAAATTCTGGAAGATACAAAGACTTTTTTTCTGCTCCCTGATCAAGTTATCAAATTATCATTATCATTGAGTAGCTGATTCAGCAGCAACCACCAAAACATGTCATCATGACATTTCAAATACCAGGGATGAAAAAAGAGATTCTGAGAAGTCAGGTCACACCCAGAAGATAGAGAAACAAAATGGCATGGGCCCACTCAACAGCAATGTCAGAGCTAGAAGACCATGCAAGGACTCAATTCTTAGGGAAAAGTATTTTCTACCTAGATGTGTAGGTAAAAACAAAACTATCAAAAGTTTGAATAGAGACATTTCAGGGTATGATTAAATCTCAAAAATTTCATACCATGCATTCTTTTGCAGGAAGCTACCAGAAAATGTAGAATGTGTTTTACTTAACAAGTAAATAAATGAAGTAGGAGAAAGATGTGGAATCCCCCAAAAAAGGAAATACAGAGTGAGAAAAATATAATAGCAGGTTGATGACAAAGAATGATAACTGGGAAAGTGGCTGAGAGAGCAACTACTTCAGATTGGAGCAAGAAAATAGAGAACTCTGGAAGGGATGTCTTCAAAATTTATTAGATTATTAAACAGATTTGGCAATATAAAATCTTACGTCAAACATCATTTTTCAAAGCCTTTAATGGAACTGAAAATATTTGGCCATCCATCCAAACAAATCCAAGTCAATGGAAAAAAACAGAGGTTATTATAAATTCTAGAAAAAGCTAAACAGTGGACAAAAACATTTATATAGAAAACCAAAAGTAATTCATAATATACTTAACTCAACAGAGAACAATATTTATGTAGTCATAATCGTGAAAGCACCAAATAATATTTAATCAAAATGTATAATATAGCTATATTGAAAGAGTGGAGAAGAGAAAGGGGGTGTATAAGAGAGAGGAAAATGCTAATGTTCCACACTAAGAATTCAGTGAATAATGTTTTAAATCAGTGAACCAAAAGATAAATGCATAAGGTATTTCAAAATTGGAAGGTAAATAGCAGATGGAATAGCTAGGAGTAGAAGTGGTTGCCTCTGGCAAGCAGCATGAGGGTGGAAGAGAAGAAAAGTGGGAGCAGGGAACTATTGTTATTTGTGATAAAGCTATTTGTCTTATTAAACTATGTGAATAAATAAATGATTTTAATTTTTGATGCAAATAAAAATCATTTATAAAAATAAACACACCTATGGGGCCAGCTGAGTGGCTCAGTTGGTTAAGAGTTAGCTTAAGAGCACAAGTTCTGAGAAACAGGACCGCCGGTTCAATTCCCACATAGGCCAGTGATGCTGCACTCCACAATTAAAACTGAAGGACAACAAGTTGGCTGTTTCCATTCCCCAATTCCTCAATAAAATCTAAAAAAAATAAAAAATAAAAAACCAAACCAAAAAACCTTTGGACCCAGTAAACCTATGGATATGGGCATACAAGTTTGACAATATGTAGAAGGTGGTTCATTACAGTATTTTGTTGTCAATGGGGAACCAATGATTTTTGTTTTGTGGAACCTTTTAGTGACATTAATGTAATAGTTCATATTAAATATATGGATTTCCACTAAAGGGTCTAGGAAGTATACTGCTTGATGTTAGGGGTGGGTGGTGGTATGTAAACAATATGGGCTTTAGAATCCATGATCCTGAGGTCATATCTTGCTAGCTATATATCCTTAAGTGGATTGCCTAACTTCTCTGAATTTTCTTAAACATAAAATGAGGATAGTAACACCTATATTACAGGGCTCTTTCAAGTTAATGCTCTGTTGCTATAGTAACAGCTGACACTATTAATATTGCTCTTAACACTGATTCTTCCACTGTGGCCTATTTTGAACTTGACTTGCATATTTTAAATTCTTGGGTATTGAGAAAGGATCCAGGTCTGATTCCACAACTTCCTGAAAGTGTGACCCTGGGCAGATCACTTGAACTCTCTAAAGCTTACTGTTCTCAGCTGTGACATGGAGAGAAACAGTGATGATCTCAAAGGAGGGTTATGAGGAGTGAATGGAGTGAATAAGGTAATGAATGTAGAGTTGACCAGAGAACCTGACAAACAGTAAGTGCTCAATCCACAGCACTCTTTTCTGTTTTATTTTGTCCTTTTCCTATAGTAAATCAGCTTTCTTCTTAACTATATCAAGGGGAATCCAAAAAATTCATCAGAGATTCAAAGAATTTTCAAGCTATCAAGCAGCTAAAGACTTCAAATCATACTTATTATTGTTTTGCTTTTGATTTTTTTAGTTTTAACCTGTAAGCTTTTAAAAGAGGAATCAGGGGCCAGCCAAATGGCTCAGTTGGTTAAGAGCGCAAGCTCGGAGCAACAGGGTCGCGGGTTCGATTCCCACATGGGCCAGTGAGCTGCTCATGAACTGAGTTGCCGCTGAGGTGTCAACAGGTGGCAAGGTGGCTCAGCTGATGAGAACACATGCTTCTAACAACAAGGTTGCTGGTTCAACTCCCGCATGGGATAGTGGGCTATGCCCACCTGCAACTAAGATGAAACATGACACTTTGAGCTGAGAGGCCGTGGGTTGCCAATGGGCAGCCAGATGGCAACTGGACTTGGAGCTGAGCTGGCTGCGCCCTCCACAACTAAGATTGAAGGACAACTTGTCTGTTCCCTTTCCGCAATTCCCCAATAAAATCTTTAAAAAAAAAAAAATGGAATCAACCGGGTGGTGGTGATGTGGGGGGATAATGTTTCAGTATTTCCCATTTAAACTCAAATTTTAGATTCTTCTTTTGAGTAAAACAGGTAGTTATTTGCTCTTCACAAGGTTATTTCTGAGTTGCAAAAGTTCCCTGCATGGTTTTCCCTGTTATACCATGTTTTCTCCTATGTTCCGCTATTCAATTTTGGCTGCCACAATCAGACAGATGCACAGAAATTGCAAACACACTTGTTTTCTTGCATCTGTAGTGGAAACCTAAGCAGCAGACAGTAACTGCTTCAAGTCTGTTGAACAGATGAAAATCATGCTTTTTTAAATTAGCAGAGATGAGTACTTCTTTGCCCTCCAGTGTCTAATTGCTCTTTCATCACTTTGTAGGTTACATGGTTCTCAAAATGTGGTCCATGCACCAGCAGCTCAGCATCACCTTTGTATGTTAGAAATGCGACTTGTCAGATCTCACATCTGACCTATTGAATCAGAAACTCCAGGGGGTAGGGTCCAGCAAGCTGTGCTGGAAGGAGACCTCCAGATGATTCTTATATATGTAAAGTTTGACAACAGCTGGTCTAGATCTTTCCAAGCATAGCACCAGAAAAAGAGGAAGGAAACAAAACCAGAAATGGTCACAATGTATTTGCACACCCCAGGAGTAGCAAGCCAGCTATCTTCATTTGTTCCTTCCACAGAAGTTCTCTGGGCCCCTCTTGATGCCAGGCACTGTAACAGTCGCTGCGTATCGGAGATGAATTTATCACCGTAGAGCAAACATTGCCCAGCCCACCACAGTTTTCATCAAATCATTCTATAGAGCCTAGTGGACTCAATGATTGCTTTTCTTATAAATTTGGAAGCCTTATTAAGGTCTCTAGAATTATTTCCTGGGCTGTAGCTTTTTTATTTAATTGATCATATTTTCTGATGTCACATGGCCTATTTTCACGGGAGCTGATATGTTGTATGTAAACTCATCTGCCTTACTGAATATTTTCCATAGGATTAATATATAATTTCCCTTTCCTTTTTCTTTTAATCCAAGTAAAGCATATACCTGGCAGCAAATTGTCATTGCCCTTCCATGGTTGTAAATTGTAGATGGTTATATCTAGGGTGACAAATTAACCCAAAAGTGTACCCTTCTCTCCAGTCATCAGAGACAGTGCCTGGAAATAGTGGCATTTTTTCTTTTTCCTTTATTGTAATTGCTTTGGGACTCAGTGTCCCCAAGACCTTAATGAGATACATATATGCCATTGCTACTTCCTGGCCCACATAAAGTTGGAGAGTTTCCAAGGACTCAGTTTTAATAAAGGATAAAAATCAAAGTCGATCCATCTTATGTGGAAATAAAATAATAGAATATGGGTTGTGGAGGAGGGAAGAAAGGAGGAGGAGGAGAGAGAGGCAAAGAAATAAGCATAATCGGCATTTTAATGGGAATGAGTAAACAGTCTGCACTATAATAAATCTCTTAGGCATTTGATCCCAATAAACCATCTTAATCCTTAGGGCTATTCTGGCAGCAAGAGATAACTGCTCTGAAACCAAAATGTGTTTAGCATAAAACTCACATTCCGATGTTTACTGTGTATCTGCTTTTAAAAAATAAATTGAAAACCTAAACTTCTTTGAGGTGGTGTAAGGGAAGCGGCCCCTTAGAGCTCCTTCTGTGTGTCATCAAGTACCTGTCTGCCAAAGCCAACACTTGAATGCCCACTGGCTGGGGAACTAGAGGCCTTATTAACTGAAGCCCTTAAAATCCACTTTTTTTTTTTCTTCTTCTAAATTGTATTGGGGAACAGCCATGGTCATTGGTTAACATTGCTTTCATACTACAACGGCATAGTTTACTCTTTTAAGGAGGGCACAGCTCACAGTGGCCCATGTGGGGATTCAACTGGCAACCTTGGTGTTATCAGTATGATGACCTAGCCACCCGAGATAACTGGTCATCCCTAAAATCCACTCTTTTATCAGAGCATTGTTTGACTGGTCTGGGATGTGGAAACTTTCCCTTGCTTGTGTACATGTAAAGGGCTTTTTGGTGAGGGTATGCCTTTCTGGAATTTATTTTTCAGAGCTTAAGAAAGTTGACTGAGATAACCTAACAGTCCCATCTCAACAAATGTATGTGATGGAAATATCAAAGTCACATAGTAAGATATGGTTGACATGTAAAATCCTTGATTAAAAAAAACCCCTGTTTTCAGTGTTAACTATGATTGAGGAGTGATCCAACTTCCTTTTTCTTTTCTGTGTTTTCCTTTTCCACAGCCCATTAACTAATCTATACCTGGTATTCTTAAGAATGCACATATGCTACCTATTACTACATAACATCAACTTGTCTAGTTATGAAAGGCATCACTCAGAGTGATGTCAGCCAGATGGTGAAATAAGTGGTTCTCGACTACAGTTGCCCTCAAAGAAAGAACAACTAGCAACTATCCACAGACAAGACACCTTTCTGAAGATCTCTGAGCCCAGGGATGAGACAGAAGCATCACCTGGGACCACAAAAACTGAGAAAAACCACATTAGAAAAGTGACAGAAGTGGTTTCACTTTGACTGCATTGCCCCTCCCCCAGGCCAGTGCAGTAAACTGAGGAGTCCCTCTGGGTCTGCAGTTTCTTCAGTTTGAAAAGGAGAGCCCAAGGTGGACATTCAGCTTTTCCAGCTTGCTGGGACACTTTCAGGGAGGCCCCCTTGGGTACTGCCTTATGCAGATCACTGGGGGATCAGCTAGAGAAAGAAAAGGGGGTGAGGCTCATAGCAGCGAGCTCATGGACCTTGGATCACATTCCTGTTGGGTGTGGGACCTGAATAGAGATCCAAACCAATGATTCTGCTCATCTGGAGAGTGGAACCAGTGGCCCCAGCTGGCCAGAGAGCTCAGTCACTGCATCTTCTCAGTTTGGATCCTCAGACAGTAGTTTGTCCTAGCCACAGATCACATTATAGAGACCTGTGCAGATGGGGAAGCAAGTCAATGGCTCTGCTCAACTGCTGAGCCTAACCTTCAGCTCCACCAAATCATGAAGTCTGGCCAGAGATACTAGGCAGCTGTGAGCACACCAAAAGCCTGAGCCTGGGCAGTGAAACAAGTCAGCATCCCCACGCAACTGCTGAGAAAGACTGGAAAAGAAGACTGCTTCCTCAGATGTGTAGATACCAATGCAAGGATACAAGGATCACGAAGAATCAGGTAAACATGACACCAACAAAGGAACTAATAATGCCTCAATAACTGACCCTAACTAAATGGAGATCTATGTACTCACTGACAAAGAATTCAGAATACTCTTCTTAAAGAAATTCAGTGAGTAACAAGAAAACACAGATACACAACTAAATAAACTTAGGAAAGTGATGCATGAACAAAATGAGCTCAACAATTTAAAAATTAGTCATTCTAGAGCTGAAGATACAATGACTGAATAGTTAAATGAAAAGCTTTAATACTAGACTTGACTAAGAGAAGAATGTGTTGAAAAAGATCATGTAAAATTATTCAGTCAGAGAAGTGAAAAGATAAAAATATATATAAAAGAGTGAAGAAAGTGTATGTGCATTACGGTATACTATTAAAAGAAACAACCTACACATAATTGGAGTCCCAGAGGGAGAAAAGAGTGAAAACAGGGCAAGGAATTATTTAAGGAATAATGCCTAAGAACTTCCCAAATTTGGAGAGAGATTTGAGCATTCTAATTTATGAAACTCATAGGTTCCCCCAAATTTTCAACTCAAACAATCTTTTCCAAGACATATTATAATAAAACTTTCTAAAATCAAAGACAAAGAAAGACCTTTAAAATCAGCAAGATAAAAATAACTCCTCACATACGAGGAATCCTCAAAAGGCTAACAGTGGATTTCCTAGCAGAAACCTTGTAGGCCCAGCGATTAGGATGACAGATTTAAAATTCTGAAAAAAATTGCCAATCAAGAATACTTTCCCTGGAAAAAGTTGTCCTTCAGAAATAAAAGGACAGAAAAGGACTTTTCCAGACAAACAGAAGCTGCGGGAATTCATCTCCACTAGAATTGCCTTATATAAAATGGTAAAATATAAGATGCTAATTAGTAACATGAAAACATATGAAAATATAAAACACTGCTAAAGATAAATATATAGTCAAATTAAAAACACTCCAATACTGTAACATGGTGGAGTATTAATCACTTAACTCTAGTATAAAGGTTAAAGGACAAAAGTATTAAAAATAACTCTAGCTGGGGGTGACCAGTTAGCTCAGTTGGTTAGACAGTGGTGCTCATAACACCAAGGTTGCTGGTTTGGTCCCTTCATGAGCCACTGTGAGTTGTGCCCTCCTTCAAAGAGTGAACTATGCCACTGTAGCATGAAAGCAATGTGTAACCAATGACCATGGCTGTTCTCCAAATAAATAAATAAATAAATAAATAAATAAATAAATAAATACAACTGTAGCTAATTTGTTAATCGATACACAATATTAAAAGATGCAAACTGTGAAATCAGAAATATGAAATGGGAGGGCTGGCCGAGTGGCTCAGTTGGTTAAGAACTCGTTCAACAGTGCAAGCTGAGCTCTGAGCAACAGCAGTTCAATGCCCAGCCCGCTGAGCTGCCACTGAGCTGCCAACAGGTGGCAGGATGGCTCAGCTAAAAAAAAAAAATAAATAAATAAATAAATATATATATATATATATATATATATATATATATATATATATATATGAAACGGGGAGATTAAAACAGTAGATTTTTTTGGTATGTAATTAACTTGTCATCAGCTTAAAATAGGAAATTATATCTAGACGATGCTGTTTGCAAGCCTCATATTAACCACAAAGCAAAAAATTTCAGTAGATGCACAAAAGCTAAACAGATATAAATCAAAGCATACCACTATGGAAAATCATGAATTCACAAAGGAAGCAGCAACAGAGGAATAAAAGAACAAAGGAACTATAAAACAGAAAGAAAAAAAAAATAATAAGATGACATTAGTAAGTCCTTACCTATCAATAATTACTTTAAATGTAAATAGATTCAATTCTCCAATCAAAATGCATATAGTGGCAGAATAGGCTAAATAAATAAAAACTAGGCTAATTACACACTGCCTACAAGAGATCCACTTCAGCTTTAAGAACATGAGTAGGTTCAAAATAAAGGAATGGAAAAAGATATGCCATGCAAATGGGAACCAAGAAAAGCAGGGGCAGCTACACTTACATCAGAAAAAATTTTAAAAAGTACAGACTTCTAGTCAAAAACTGTAACAAAAAACGTACAAGTTCATTATATAATGATAAAGGGACTAATTCACCAAGAGGATATAATAGTTGTAGTTTACCTTATGCTCAATGGTGGAAGGTTGAAAGCTTTTCCTATAAGATCAGGAACAAGATAAAGGCACTCATTCTCACCACTTCTATTCAACAAAACATTGGATGTAATGGCCGGAGCAGTTAGGCAAGAAAAATAAATAAAAGCCATTCAAAATAGAAAGGCAGAAGTAAAATTGTCTCTGTTTGTAGATGACATGATCTCATAGAGAAAACTCTAAAGAGGGCCGGCTGAGTGGCACATTGGTTAAGAGCTGGCTTGGGACGCCAGTTCTGAGCAATGGGGCGCCAGTTTGGATCCCACATATGAGGGCCAGTGACACTGCCCTCTATAGCTAAGGTGGTGAACCACAGCTCCACCTGGTTGCCTCTGTGGCTAAGATAGTGAACAATAGTTCCACCTGGAGCTGGGCTGCTGTGAGTTTCCGGATGGCATAGCTGTAGCCCCTGCTGCAGTAGGTTGCCATAGGCTACAGTGAGTGGCCGGCAGCCAGTGTGAGCAGCCAGCAGCCAGCATGAGCTGCCAAGAGCCGCCGTGAGCAGCCATCCAGAGGCTGGCAACTGATCTGCCTCACCCGGGAAGAGAGCAATGATGATACTAACAGGGGCCAGTGAAGCAACGTCCTCCATAACTAGATTGAAAAACAAAAGGACAGTGACTTGTCTGTTCCCCTTCCCCGATTCCCCAGTGTTGTTCCCTGCCCCAAATTCCCCAATAAAATCTTTAAAAAAAAAAAGAAAAGAAAAAAAGAAAACTCTAAAGATTACATCAAAAATTGTTAGAGCTAATAATGGATTGAGTAATGTTTCAGGATGCAAAATCATCATACAAAAATCAGTTCTGTTTCTATACATTAACAATAAACAATCTTTAAAAGAAATAAATCTCATTTAGATTAGTATTTAAAATAATAAAATACTTAGGAATAAATTTAACCAAGGAGACAAAAGATCATAAGACACTGATGAAAGAAATTGAAGGGCCAGCCGACTGGCTCATTGGTTAAGAGTTGGCTTGAGATGCCAGTTCTGAGCAGCAGGGCCTTGATTCAGATCCCACACATGAGGGCCAGTGATGCTGCACCCTCTACAGCTAAGTTGGTGAACAACAACTAAATCTGGAGCTGGGCTGCCGTTAGTCATTGGTGATGATGTAGGCTGCAATGGGGTGGCAGTGAGCTGCTGTGAGCTACTGTGAGTGGCTGGCAGCCAAGCGTGAGCAGCTGGCAGCCGCTGTGAGCTGCTGTGAACTGCAATGAGTGGTTGTCCAATGACCAGCAAGTGGCTGCCTCACCCAGGAAGAGCGCAATGATAATACCAGTATGGGCCAGTGAAGCGATGTCCTCCACAAGGCTGAAGAACAAAAGGACAGCAACTTGTCTGTTCCCCTTCCCCGATTCCCCAACGCTGTTCCCCTCCCCCAATTCCCCAATAAAATCTTAAAAAAAAGAAAAAAAGGAATTGAAGAAGACACAGATAAATGGAAAAATATTCCATGTTCATGTATCAGAAGAGTTTATTATTGTTAAAATATCCATACAGTACTACTCAAAGCCATCTATAGATTCAATGCAATCCCTATCAAAATTCCAATGGCATTTTTCACAGAAGTAGAAAAAACAATCCTAGTAGAAAAAAACCCACTAAAGACCTCATAGCTAAGCAATCTTGAGAAAGAACAAAGCTGTAGGCATCATACTTCCCGATTTCAAGCTATATTACAAAGTTATAGTAATCAAAACAGCATGGCACTGACAAAAAAGCAGACACATAGACCAATGGAACAGAATATAGAGCCTAGAAATAAATCCACACATATATATTTAACTAATATTTGACAAGCTAGCCAAGAATACTCAGTGGGAGAAAATAGTTCCTTCAATAAATGATGTTGGGAAAACCAGCTATTCACATGCAAAAGAATGAAACTTAACACTTATACCATTCAGAAAAACTAACTTGGAATGGAATTGAAGACTTAAATGTAAGTTCTACAACTCCCAGAAGAAAACAAGAAAAAAACTCTTAGGCATTTGTCTTGGCAATGTTTTTTTTTGAGTATGACACCAAAAGCACATGCAACAAAAGCAAAAATCATCAAGTGGAACCATATCAAACTAAAAACTTCTACCCAGCAAAAGAAACAATCAACAAAATGAAACATCAACCTATAGAACGAGAGAAAACATTTGCAAACTATATATCTGATAAGGGTTAATATCCAAACTCTATAAGGAATTCCTGCAACTCAATAGCAAGAAAACAAATAATCTGATTAAAAAATCATCAAATGACCTAAAAAGACGTTTTTCTAAAGAAGACATACAAATGGCCAACAAGTACATAACAAGGGGTTCAACATCATTAATCATCATGGATATAAAAATATAAATTTCTGTGTGTGTGGGGGGGGGTGAGAGTGAGGGGATGGGGTGAGGAGAAAGAACCCTCATTATTTTGGGTGCTCTAATTCCAGACCTATCTTTTGACATCACCTCACACCTATTTGAATGGCTATTATCAAAAGATGAGAGATAACAAGTATTGGCGAGGATGTGGAGTAAAGGGAACCCTTATACACTGTTGGTAGGAATTTAAATTGGTATAGCCATTATGAAAAGTAGTATGGTGGTTCCTCAAAAAGTTAAAAATAGAGTACCCTATAATCCAGCAATCCCTCTTCTGCATATATATATATACAAAGAAAATAAAATCACTATCTCACAAAGATATCTGCACTCCCATGTTAGTTGCAGCATTATTCACAATAGCCAAAACATGGAAACAACATAAATGTCCTTGGCAGATAAATAGATTAAAAAATGCAGTACATATATACAATGGAATATTATTCAACCATAAAAAGAAGGAAATCTTGCCATTTGTGACCACAAGGATTAACCTTGATGGCCTTATGCTAAGTGAAATAAATCAGAGAAAGACAAATATCATATGATGTGGAACCTAAAAACTCTGAACTCATTAAAACAGAGAGTAGATTGGTGGCTGCCAGGGGTGGGGTGGTGGCAGAAATGGGGAGATGTTGGTCTAAAGGTACAACTTTACAGTTATAAGATGAATAATTTCTGGGGATATAATGTACAGCCTGGTGACTGTAATACAATGTTGTACACTTGAAAGTTGCCAATAAAGTAAACCTTAGATATTCTCCCCCACAGTAAAAAATTAAGGTAATTATGTGGGGTGATGGATGTGTTAATTATCCTTATTCTGGTAATCATTTCACATTATGTACATGTATCAAATCAGCACCTTGTACACCTTAAACTTACACAATGTTATATGTCAATTATGTCTCAGTAAAGTTGGAAAAAAATAGGATGCATCAAAACAAAAAACAAAAAAGCAGGTGAAATGGGCATACCACAGGGAGATACCTGGTTGTCCTGGGTATTCGAGAAGTTGGTCATCATAATGGTGTGTTACTTCATCCCTTCCATCATCAACTCCATGGTGCAAAGGTGTGCTAAAAGAATCGAGCAGCGGGTGAACTCAGAGGAGAAAACGAAATAAGTGGGAAAACTTTTTAAGAGCAGAAATTTTAGTGGATGAGTTCTACCTTAACTGGGAGGACTCCAAACCAGGAAGGAAAATTCCTTTTTCCATGTAGGATCAAGTAATGAATTGATTAATTAATTAATTTTTCCCTGAAAGCAGTTTAGTCCATATTTTGCACTGATATACTTTTCGTTTGTGTGTTAAGGGACGGTATCCACCCTCAATTCAAGTTGTATTTTACTAGGGTGAAATGTGATGTTCAGTAAACTCAACAGAAACTGGCTTTCTATTTGTTACTTTCAAAAGACCCTCACAGTAGGGCCAGCCAAGTGGCTCAGTTAGTTAAGAGCTCACTCAAGAGTGTGAGCTGAGCTCTGAGCAACAGCAGTTCAATGCCCAGCCCGAGCTGAGCTGCTGCTGAGCTGCCAACAGGTGGCAGGATGGCTCAGCTAAAAAAAAAAGAATTCCAAACTAGAGTGTATATGTATCATGGTAAAATTTAACATGCCATCCTGCCCAACCCTTCCTCTCCCACCTACGAAAAAGGTCCGTTTTCTGGTCCATTGCACACCCTCTTGGGAAATTGACTTTAAATTTTGAAACAGCATAAGGAAAATCAGGTTGGTGTCTCATGAATGTACTGATACCATTTGTTATTCTGTATATTTAGAATGAAGTCATGAAAGAACTTTATAAAGACCTCTTTGATTATGCCAAGAACAACAAAAAAGCTATTGCTCAGGTGCGTATATGTGTTATACATTGCAGCGTGTCACCTGAGGAAGTCAAGAACGGCCTGTCCACCCATACAGGCATTGGCTTATGCTTTTACAATACATTTTAGGGAAATAATGTTTATAATATCAGGGTGTAAGGAAGTTTTAAATTTAAAAGAGACAGTGATACAGAAAGACCGGCATAATAGTTAAAACATTTTACAATTTATTACTGTACAAATATAAGCATCTAATGTTTTTGTTTTTTACAAAAGAAGGGCAGAGTGTACGTGTGTAAACGCAGACACTCTTTCTGGAATTGGGTGGGTGCTATGAGAAGGGAGGGAGGAAGGAAGAGAGGAAGAAGGGGAAGGGAGAAAGGAGAGAGGGAAAGAGGAGGGGAGAGGGAGAGAAGAAGGAAGAGGAAGAGGCAGAAGACAAAGAACATGAGGAAAAAGAAGGAGAAGGCTGAAGGGAAAGAGGAAGAGGAAAGAGGGAGGGAGAAAAGAGAGAAACCTCACTACTATTTCAGGTGCTCAGTTCTGGCCCTATCGTCTGAGTAAGAACAAACCTCTTAGTTGCTTACGGCAGCTCTTCTGCCTCTGCTCTCCTCCTTTGGCCCACCTCTCCCTCCTTGTTTGGTTTATGACCAATAATGATCCTAGTTCTCCCATTTCAAATTTGTTATCAGAACAGGTCTGGTTACTCATGCTCATGCAGGCACGTAAGCACTTTCTCCTGGGTGCTATATGAACATGGACAACTACACTGTAATACCAAAGAAGTTTTAGCTTTTCAGTTTTATGACACCTTTAATTTAAGCTACCTTCCTATCCCACTCCTCACTCTACCTTCCTGTACTTTCTTGCAAACCTTGACAATCCCTTTTTTGGTTTGTTTTGTTTTAAGAAGAATGCTGATGTGTGCTCTGGTAGGTTCCCCCCACCGTTTCAAATGTAAATAAAACGGGGCATACTGCTCCACACACAGAAGGAACAGGAACATCATCTACTTGTTGAAACCTTCTATTCTCCTTTTTCACTGTGGCCCATAAAACCAAGAAGCAAGTCTGTGGTTATTCTATCCATTTTTCCTAACACTCAGTTTGACTTCCAGGTAGAGAAGAATACACTATCGAATCGTCTATAAATAACTTTCTTTCTCTCTCTGACTTTGTCCAGGATACTTTTATGATGCAAATTCTAGGTCAAAACTTGCAGGTGAGTGGGAGCAAAGGAGAGAAAAATCACCATTACCAACAGAGCAGTAATAAAATCATAACTTGAAAATGCACTTAATGAACTATCTCATCTATGAAGACTGGTGCAAATCTAGTGTAGTTACAGCTATTGCAAATATATGACTATAACTGTAGGGAAATATGCTAGTAGACTTGCGATCATACTTCCAGAGGTAAAAGTGAGTATTTCCTAGCTTCCACAGGTGCAGGTGAATAGTATTCGCCCTTACCTACTCCCTTGAGAAAGCACACATTCTATTACAAGACGTCACATTTTACAAAAGTCTTTATAATCTAAAGACTTTTTACTCATTTCAAAAAGTGAGCACAGTTGCACTGAACTATGTACAAGCTGAAAAGTCCTTTCAGTTTTCAGGCAATCTCATTAATTGATGAAGAGAGTCTGCTTAGCAGTTATCTTCTCTTTCATGTTGTCATTGAACAGAGAGCTGGAATCATGCCATTAATTGTCCATCAGAAAGAGCAGTAGGTTTAGTGACTCTGAAACACACTGAATACGACTCAGATCAACAGACCCAAAATAACTATTCTTTTCATGTTCCTCTTTTTGTTTTGCTTTTTAAACATTGTGTGGTATTCAAAGATACTCTTTCATGAAGAGATGAGCATTGATGAAGCAAGAGCAAAAGAATAATGATTCTCGAAACTAGAGGATGAATGCATGGGGATTTGTTATACTGTTCCCTGCTTTTGAAAATATTTGAAAATGTTCACAATAAAAAGTCAAATTAAAAACAAACCAAAATAATGCATATCAATAAAGGGGTGCAAGGTTTCCTGAAGGCTTCTTGTCTTCCTCGTATTTTATTGATCAGTTGCTATGGGAAAGCTGAGCACTAGAAACTCCAGAGAAGAGTGAAAAATCTCAGGATGTGAGGCTTCCCTGGGCATAATCCAAGCTGGTGCCTGGAAGCAGAGAGCCAGTAGCAGTGAAGGGAAAACTTTGGCAATGAGCAGGCAACTGAATTCTATATTTTCTTGGTAAATGAAAGTCTTAGGAAAGTACTCAGAGTGATTGCCTAACTTGTATATTTTTATGCAGTTTTTGGTACTGGCTAGCCATACAAGTAGCAGCTAATTTTGATCCTGCCTGAGTGAGATAACAAGACTAAATTCTAATAATGACCAATATTTATTACTGTTTATTATGTGCTAGGCACATGCAAAGCATTTTACATGAATTATTTTATTTAATCTTTTCTGACAAACCAAGAAGGTAGGTGTAATTTCCTTTTACAGGTGTGAAACCTGAGCCTTAGATAGGATAAGTTACTTATTAAAAGTTATAACTCTAGAATGAATACAAGCCATGAGCATCCTGACTCTAGAAAACATGTGCCTAACCACTAGAAAAATTCAACTGCTCTTGAAGTTCACACTATTCATTTAATACGTCTCCAAATCTGAGTCTGGGCTCCCTTTACTCTCCCTGTCTTCTAGGGCCTCTCTCTTAACAATCCTAATGTTGCTTCCAAATCCTGGCCCCTATTCGTGTAATCCTATCTTGCTCTGTGCTTTAGTCTTCCGTTGATTTATTTGCTCCCCTACATAGCCCATGTAGACATTCAGCAAAACTAGAGTTGCTTCTGGATTCCTTGACTCCTTGGTGCTTTACATTTTTTTACCTTACCAATTGTTAACACCATGTACATCTGTGATGGGCTGAATTGTGTCTACCTGATTCCTCCTGTCCCCTCCCTCCCCCCACCCCAATTTGTATGCTGAGGTCCTAACCCCCAATGTGACTATATTTGGAGATAGGATCTTAGGAGGTAATTAAAGTTAAATGAGGTCATAAGGGTGGGGCCCTGATCTGATAGGACTGTGACCTCATAGAAAAAGAAAAAGAAATCTCTTTCTCAGCACACCCACAGAAGTGAGGACAGTGCCAGGAGGTGGCCATCTAAAAGCCAAGAAGAGAGCACTCACCAGAAAACAAACCCTGCCAGAGATTGATTTAGGACTTCTAGACTCCAGAACTGACATATAAACTTCTGTTGCTTAAGCCACCCAGCCTATGGTGTTTTGTTATGGTAACCTGGACAGACTAATACATCATCCAATCATCCTCTTCCTTAGCATCCACTCCAAATGCTTCTGAAAAAAAAAAGTATAAAATGGCTTGTGTCTCCACAGTCAGCATTATGTAATTGAAAGAGCTCTAAATTTGGAGCCACACGATTGGATTTCAAATCATGAAATAAAAAAGAAATACAGCAAAAATATAAAATATTATTATTAATGGCAGATACAGGCAGCTGACCCCTCTTACTGACACGTTTATTAGCTAACTCCTAGCAGGGTTCAACAGACTTCTGCCATGTGCTCCTAGCCTCACTGTTGGGTACAAGACTTTGCCTTTGATTACCTAGAACAGTGGGGGCTCTCTGACTATAGCTGTCTCAACTACTGTCACTTCCCCTACAACATGTCAGTTTCTGATTCCATTTTTTCCTTTATTGCTATATCAGAACAACTTATCTCCCACTCTGTTCAGAGGAACACCTCCATCTGGAAACTTGATACCTGCAACTGTCTTTCATCTTTTCTGAGAATGCATCAGTTATGACCTTTCTCTTCTTATGTCCTCTGCACTCAATGGTAAACTAGACCTTGACCTGGAGAATTAAATACATCAATAATCAAATTGATCTCAAACAGTATCATCAAGTTTTGAATTTGACTGGGACAAATAGAGTGTTTTTAATTTTTGGAGAAAAAACACAAACTTCCATTTGAATATGGGTGAAGAGAACCTGGGCCTGTGTGGATCTATACAAGAGATAAAAAGGCTTACAATCCTTATATCCATTTTCTGTCTTCACTGAAACAAAGTAACAACAACCAATGGTAGATTGGTGGCACATTAGTGTTCAGGAAATGATGGCTGAATTATCCAAAGAGCAAATGCTTAAAGTGGTTCTTGGATTTTATATTCTAAATATATGATATTTAGAAAGTTTATAGCGAGAAAACAAATACAGAGTTTGGAAGGTGGTATCTGAGGCAATGATAACTCTGTAATTTGGGAAGCTTAGAAGACTGTCCTTTGAGGCACAGAATCATTTACCATTTGAACGTTTCCTAAGGTTCTTCTTCTGGAAGAGCTGATTGAAGTAAAGGGTTTTACAACGATATGCACATTTCTGGTGGAAGACTCAAGGGGAGCTCAAAGAATTAATAAATCAATATGATTTCAAATGTAGGCGAATTAAAACAATTACGATTTTAGGTTACAGAAGTACAAGAATTGTTCTGGGGCCCTCTGCTATGTATCCTTTCTAAACTTTTAGAAGGAATTTTGACTTATGTTTTATTTTTTATTTTTTGGATAATAACAGATGATTAAAAAGATAATTTAGCCATCATTGTTTGAGGGCTATGGGCCAGCCATAGTGCTTATATCCAGGCACTTATATTCACATTAGGTCATTTAATTATAGAACAGCACGAAGAGGAGGATAATATCATTCCAATTTCATGGATGAAGCTAGAGTCACTGTATACCTTACTCAAGGCCTAGCAGCTAAGTAACAGACAGACCCAGGATTCAGAGCCAAAATTGAAACTAAGTTTTCTGAATCTAAAGCTCATGACCCAAATTAAACATATTGGAAAGGAATGGTATAGTCTCACCACTTCCTCATGGAAAGACAAGGAGGCATTTCTGTTGATGGACTTTAATCAATGTACCTGAGCAAATGCCACTTAGATCTTGATGAATCTACCACATGAATCCTCATCTGGAAATTTATCTGGGAAGCTCAACATTTCTCAAATCTATACTGCCTTTACTCACCTTAACTTCTGGCCACTTGTTTAAAACGTGCTGTCAGGCTCTTATGCTACCAAATGTTAGTGCCATATATTTACTAGTTGCAATCATGCATTCAATCAATTATTTTATTAGAAAAAGACTAGTTTTCTTAATTATAACTAGTAAACCCTAGCCATAACTTGGTGACATTGCTTGACAACTACTAAATAAATCTTTTTTTTTTTCTTTTTTTTTTGAGGGCAGTGTCACTGGCCCTCATATGTGGGACTCAAACTGGGGCCGCTGGCTTCCCAAGCCAGCGCTTAACCACCGTGCCACTGGGCCAGCCCTAAATAAATCTTTTTATTGTAGAATTTCAATTCTAGAAGGCAGCTATCACATAGACTGAAAGCACAGGGCTCAAAGCAAAGAAGACTAACTTGTTGACCCCCTACTCTGCATCATTACAATAGGAACACTTGATATTTCATTGTTTTTCCTCAAACTACATTGAAAGGCAAGGTCATTGAGGTGTCCCATTTTTCAGGGGAGGAAGCTGAATCTCAGAGAGGCTGTGAATTTTGCTCATACATAATGAGCAATCCAGCTGGGGTTCCAACCCAGCTCTGTCTGGCCTTGGTGCCTATACACTTCCTATAACATCCCACTGACCTCTGTGCCAGCAAGGCCTGACTTCTGACATGATTAAAAATGTATTAGCCAAGTTGTCATTAAGCAATTTCTGTCTTTGTTTTCTCATCTTTAAATGAAGAAAATACTATCTCCCTCTCAGGGGCTAATCAGACAATACAGATTGAAAACACTTCACACAGTACCTGTCAAATCATGGGCATTCACAAATGACTGCATTACTTTACATAAATTATCCAAGACAGGAACCAAAAGGGGAACTTTCCATAGTTTGACATCATTGAGACTCATTTTTTTCCATTCACATGATAGTCAATAGCATAACCTTTCCAGTAATGAAATCTGAAGGAACAGGGTTAATTATGTTTAATTTTCATTTAAACTCTTTGAAAACTGGTAACCAACGTGTGGATAGAATACAGCTGTTCAGTTAACCCAGACTCTTGGATTATGGTGAAAAATTTGGAGTATCATGATGGATTATCCAATTGGTAAGGTAGGCATGTGCTTAGGGAACCAGCAAATCAAGAGCACTTGAGATATGAGAAAGGTTCCAAATGCAATGAATGTTTGCAGGATTTTATAATGTGAAAATCTAGAAAGAAGCTGTTAAAATGTAAGCACTCATTTAAATTTTGAGGGGGATATAGTGCTTTTTATAAAAAAAAAAAATTCAATATGTTGGGAGGCTTAGAAAGAAGGCATCTGAAGTTTTTTTCATTTTTAAAGCACTACATGAACACGGTTTTGGAGAACTGTTCAGTTTGTTGATTTACAGCAAATATTTAAAAGTTACCAAACACTTTAAAAAATATAGTATACAATAACCTTTTCCAGAATCCAATGCTTTTGTCACCTTACCTGTTTTCTTTCCTGGTTACTCTATCATAACTCTAAATAATAATGTCTCGGTTGACAGACAATCATTGTTTAGCCCATACATATGCTGCTTTTGATAAGTTTGTATAGGTAAATTAGTAACTGGTTAGAATACTTTATTTTTCATGAAAGTGGTCCTAGCTCATCTGGCTTTTAATAAAATATGACATGTTTAGATTTAGTGTAAGATCTTTTACCAAATGTCTAGAAAATAAATATGCATCATCATACAAGGTTTTGGGAAGAACATTTTATTGCTAAGCATATCCTTGAACGAAAATGCAAATATGAAATAAAAGAGAAAAGGAAAAAGAAAAAGCAGTAACGTCACAACATTATAAAATAAATTTCTTAAGAGTTTGTTCATAAAACAACAGGAATATGATAGAAGCTCACATACAGAATGCACATGTTCCCATAAAATTGTCCAAATAGAACTTACACCAAAAGGAATGTAACAAATGTATTTTTACTCAAATTCAAAAAAAAAAATGTAAAGAAAGAAAGCAGAAAATCAGTTCACAAGACCTCAAGACTCCAAGAACAGCATCTTTTAAAGACATCGAGATATAATCAACTTCATATAGGTTGGGCCATTTAGGTTATCTAAAATCGTGCTTTGACATCTCTTTATAATCCTGTCTTTTTTTAATGACAAAAAAATCCCAAACTCTTAATGTATTGAACGATCAGAGAATGAGGAACGCCTCTTTCCATACACATTAGTAAAGGCTGCCATTTTTTAGATTGCATTTTTTGCCCCATGTCTTGAAGATATTTTTTCAGTCAAATATTCATGCAACTTACAAAGACCAGCAAGAGTAGATTTCTAAATCTAAACAGCTGACTGATTTTCATCTGTACAAAAGAAATTGTATATAGCTGACCCTCCAGAGGACACACTTCAATTTTGTGTGAATATTTGTCTTGCTTTGTCTCTTGCTTTTCAAACAGCTATGGCCACACAACCGACCTATTGTGTTTTTCTGTACATTGTTTCCTCTTTTCCAAAAGAAAGAAAGACAACTGGAATATAAACCAAACACATTTAAATAAATGAACAAAAAGGAAAGAACAGTTCTTAAAGCAGTATGTACATAGGTGGCTAAGGAATTCGACCAGCAAAAATGTAGTAAAATATGTAAACAAAATCTGAGAAGAGTTTTTTATTCTCTTTGACACAGTTAACTGTGACAAAACTAAAACTCACACTTTCTTCACATTGTAAGGTTTACTTTTTTGTTGTTTTGTGATTTTCTTTTGAAACAACATTCTCATTTCCAGTTCAAGACTTGAACAGTTAGTTTTCCTGTTTCAGTCATCCCATCAAACATACCATGATAAATATATCTGTATATATATTTATTTATATATATATTATACTATTAAATTCCTTTGTTGTGTGTGTCACAGCAGCTTTACTCATTTATTATTTATTTAGTTAGTTTTAGAAAAGATGGGTGAAGGGAGACATGAGCAAATGGAAGGACAGAGTTATTCGTAAGGGTCAGGCTACAAAATTAAACCACTATGAAAACCATTAGCAGGTTGGGGGCAGGGGAAGAACTATGTCTTTTGCACTCTTGTCATGCCATGTTTGGCTTGTGTGACCTTTTGTGGTTCCATCACAAGTTGAACTCCCCTGTTGTCTGTTTTGATTCTTTAACAGACGTTTAGTATTGTCTTTTCTTCTATGTTTGCATGCATTTCAATCAGTCACAGATACAGCCCACAGCCCCTGTCCTTTCCCTAGGAAAGGCTCTGTTTTAGTTTGTGGGGCTTTTTCCTTTACCACAATTTGGCTGGGCTAATGGACAGGAACGATATTGTTAAGTAAAGCCAATAGCTCTGATACAACCAGCCCTCCCCCCTCATCGATTCTGGGTTTGGGTGGCAGGCAAATTCTGGAATTAGATCCTGAGGGACCAGCTTTTCAAATCAATATTATTATCCATCACATAATTTCTCTGTGTTCAGCAACGCATCATATAGGAAACAAACAACAGATTCTAAAAACACCACAACCTGATATGTAGAGTGAACACCGTGGTAGCTTTTGAGTTCATATGGCAATAGTCTTTCTTGATTTTGTCTTCTGAGTTTTTATTTTTTTTTTCTTCTTCTTATGTCCAGTCATTGTCAAAAAATAAACAAAAACCCAAAAGCCATTTTTGTTTCCCCTCAGATCTTGAAAACTTACAAGGACTGGCCGGAACCAGACAAGGGTGGTTTTTTTGTTTTTGTTTTTAACATTTTTCTTTTCTTTTTTTTTTGTTTTGTTTTTTTACATAATTAAACAAACAAACAAACAAAAAAAAAACATTGTTACAGTCAAGCTTCACAAACATCGTTACAGACTCACTTGGAGTTATGGAACAAGTAAGCCATGAAGTCTTCTACCTTGGGTGAAAGGTCCTCAAGAGAAGGAAGCTCCCCAGTCTGCGAAAGTGGGGAGCCATCTGCTTGGTCCAGGGCGCAAGGCGTGTGCTTTATGATACAGCAGGGCAGAACGGACTGTCTGTCTCCAGGCGATGACTGAGTCAAAGCAGCCACGGCTGAACTGGAAAGGTAGGTAGGTACCTCTTGGTGTGTGTCCTTTTAAAAAAACGGTTTTCCCCACCGTCGTCATGGTATACCCCATGTCACAGTTGGGACAGGTCTGACAAATCTCATTTCGCAAGTATTCCTGTGCTGATATAGAAAGGATTCTGTTTGCAAGGCCGGAATCGTGAGCGGCGTGACGCTTTACACGTAATACTCTTTGTCCTTGTTTTTCTGCTTCTTGTGGCCGCTCTTCGAGCTCTGCTGCTTCTCCTTGAGGAGCGTGCCGTTGCTCTGGGCCGAGTTGCTGATGTAGTTGCGCGTCTCGTCCACTTGATAGGAGCCCTCGTCCCTGTTCCTGTACTTGTACATGGCGTACAGGAGGATCAAGATGCAGAGGGCGGCAGCAGCCACAATGCCGACGACCATCCCTGTTGTGCTGCTCGACTCCCGGATCACCTCTGAGGCCCCCGGAACCCGTCTGACTCCCGGCTCCGTGGGGTTTGCTGTGGGCACATTACGGAACATGGGGGAAGTAATTAGTGGGCTCTTCAGTTTGGTGCTGTCTAGCTCATAGGCAGTGGGCAACGGAAGCAAGACTAGATCAGGCTGGGGTTTGAGATCACGGTTATTCATTTTGCCAGCTGGCAATTTGGGCACCATCCCAGACGAGGAGGAAGCTGTGAAGCGGATCAGCTCAGGGGACAAAGATGTGGCAGTAGTCCTACTAGTTTCGGAGACTTTGTTAGGTCTAAAGTCCTTGGATTCCCACTTGGGCGCATGTGCTTTGTAGCCACCTTCGAAGATGGAAGTGGAAAGACTCTTATCTGTTACCAAGGAGAAGGTGGTGTAAAAATCTTCATCATCAGTAGGGGGCACGTTAGAGTCAAAGGTTTCCCCTGAGCCATACCCAGATATCACCAAGCCATCATCATCACAACCATCGCTGCCTTGGTCCGACAAGCAAGGTAACCCCGCCTCAGAGGTCATGGACAGGGAATCTTTGGTGGTCTCAACAATGGTGAGGAGGGGACGAAAGGTAGGGGGGAGTGTAATGGAAGGTGCACGAGTAGCAATAGGAAGGGTAGCTAAAGGGTCTTCTACAAGAAGAGGGATAACTAATTCACCTCCTGGGATTGAAAAGAGAAAGAAACACAAAATTAGCATATTGTAGAGAAACACGTCAGTCACTCTCCACTATGAATGGAGTTCATAGGTTACGCCTCAAAAATTACAATCAAATGACCTGGATCCACGTATGGATCCTTTCTGGTGATAGCCTAACCATTCAAGGTTGTTTTAGAGCCCATAATATGCCTCTTGCCACCAAAGCCCGGAATCCATAGATGGTAAAGGTAGTCTCAAGTAATTATTTAGATAGAATTCAAATAGGCTGTTTCCAGGATCTCCATGTGGGCTAACATTCAGTTACACTGTTGCAAATATTGACTGGCTATCAAATGTGTGTGTGTGTGTGCGCGCGCGTGTGTACATGCATGTGATTAATTTGTAAACCATTGCATTTCTTTACTGATTTCTTGGGTCTCTACTTTTTTGCTCCCATGAGGATGAGAATGACATATTCTCCACATCACCGAGAACAAGATTAAGGAACATAAAAGATCATGTCTTTAGTATTTGAAATTACTACCTTTTATTTCACATTGATCAAGTGTAGTCTTCATTTACTATATTCTAAGTGAGGCGAAGTTATCAGAGGTTAACATCGTTCATCTGACAAACCCATTTTGACTACGCTCTTCCAGAAATTCCCCTGACTCTTAAGAAATGACAACTCGCCTGGCATTGTTCTAACATTATATTAATGCACTGCTTTTATGCTACATGCAATATAGGCTGAGCTGGATGCTAGGCTTTAAAAATACCCAGCCTAGACAGCTATAGCTTATCAGAAACTTACTTTTAGATTCAGAAATGTAGAGATAGCAAAGTGAGTTTTGAAAAATAATGATTCTTAACTAAAATGGCAAAAATGTAACAGTGACCCACAGACACTAACTAGTTATTGCATTTATAAACATGTGAACTAGGCCGGGAAAGGAAGTTCAGAACAGTTCACTAAATCATGGTGCCTTGCAGGTCCCAGGAACCACAATTATTCTGTGTTGGATGTTAGTCACCTCAGGGCCAAGCTTATTATTCTTGTATGTAAGCACGATCATCAGGGTCTCCTCTCTGTCTCTTTCCAGTGTTATTTTTTAAACAGAGAAAGAATAAAAAAGTCACAGTACATGTCTCTTCATTGAATCTTGTCCAAAATATTTATTCCAACTATTGTTTTTAAAAATCCTTTAACAAGGATGGCATGATATTCACCCATCCCAGTTAGTCAGCCAGTTGGGATGCTAATATGATATCGTTGAAGGCCTTTTTCTGAGCTGGGTCACTAAGCTCTCAACCAGGTACAGTGATCTTGTGTGTTCTGCCCTTAGGAGTAACTTTGCCCTGACAGGATGGTTGGCATTTGAGCACCTGTTATCAGCTATGACTTTGCTGAGGTGCTCCTCTCTATTGGTGACAAACCCAGACATGTGGCTCAGTCCTACAAGCCTTTGAGCTTACATCGTCTTCCCAGGCTCTTCCTATAAAGACTGACTCACAGATGAGAACTCTCTGCTCAGCTTTCCACATTTTGTATTTTGAAACATTTCCTATGCCTCCATTAGAACTGCTACATCTAAATTGTCCAGATTTCAGGTGTGCTCAGAGAAGGGCCTCCTGAGAAGAAAACTATTGCATATCTTCATAGCACCTGAGAAGGACTGCTACACCTACACCAGAAGCCTTTGTTCCCTCCCTATTTAGCCAATAACATTGTCTTTTGCAGAGTGAGATTGAGCTAGGGACAATAGCAATGATGTACATAATAAATATTGTTTAGAACGGAAGGGACCAGAGAGCACTGGACAGTCATCCTTGGCCTACTGGATAATGATGCAATGTGTGGGGAAATAAAACAAGAACCTTTATAAGAATCTCAAAATGATAATTGGGTCTGTGCTCTAAACCCAAGCTTATCTTCTAGTGCTGGGAGTTTGAAACTATTGAGCAAAATGATCTTTGTGGATTTGTCAAAGCTTTAGATTGGCTTTCCTGGACCAGCTTGCCTATTTTTTACATGGTGAACATATATAATTCATATATCTTGCAACTTATTTAATGCATAATTTACACACTTGTGCTAGTGTTTATAAATGGGATTTGGAGCATGTTTCCCTACAGGTAAGCCAGTCACAAACCTAACCTGAGCAAACTTTTCTCCTTATTATTCTAGTACAGGGTCCTGAATGTTATGTTTAAGGTGATGTGTGGAAAAAGGCAGTGTTTGAATAAGAGAAGAGCAGTGAGGAGAGAGAATGAAGTCCCGTGCAAACTGTTTAAGAGTTCCCTAGAGATTATTCAGGGATGATTTTACTTTCCTTCAGAGAACAAGACAAGAGTTCTTCCCCATCTCACCTGGAACAAAGGTTTAGCATGTGTGGTCTTTGCAGGCACAGTTACTGAGAGTCATTTGTTCCTTAGGGCAATGATAAAAATCTACTCCATGGGTATTAGACAGAAAGGAAACTGGGATAAAGGACAAGGAATAACTGATTTGTTGGGAGACAAAGGCCTGATGCAAATAATTTAAATATAAAGGCAAATTGTTAAGTAGGATGCTAGTGTCCCTTTAAGTGAGATTAAGATCACTGTCTTTATGGCTACAGAGTAGCATTCATTTGCAATTTTAGTGTACCATCTGTGACACCCAACTGGCGTCTTAAATTTGCCTATTCCCCCCTTTTCAATCCTAGTTAAAGCTTCCACAGTGCCTTTGTTGTTAAAAAGCTACAAAATCTACGAACTGTTCACTCTGCAGTTGACTCGTCCCCCACTTTCCTGGACTTTTCCCTTCTCATTCAACACCCTAATGCAAGCATCTCTCTTGGAATACCAAAAATGAATGAATGAATGAATGAATGAATAAATAAATATCATCTTGTAATGGGATGGAAAGAGGGTCCTGAAGTTCACTAATTTATAAATGTTGGCGAGCCCTAAGGGAAATGATAAGAGCTTATTTCAAAGCTAAAACAATGGTTATACTATTACAGAGTTTACATAATGGAAGCTGTCAAAACTACTCATCTTCAGTTTTCTTTGCGATTTTGTTATTAGTTCTGGTAGCAGTGATAAAAATGATACATGATGCCCCTCGTCAGGAAAATCTGAGCCCACATTCTGGTGGTATTTCATCAGTGAAATAGTAAAAGGTTTCATAAACCCCCTTTCCCAGCATCTCAAGGAATTGGAAAAGTGTTTTTAGTTTAAAAGGAAGTCAACTGGATGTGGGGTCATTATTGCTAATAGGAATTATAATGAAAATAGGTGGAAGATTTTAGGTAACTGTAAATGCAGAAGGTGTATGAGTTGGAGTGTATAATCAATTGTAATATCAAATTCCACCTTTAAGAATTGAGATAATTATAGTATCCTGGGGAGTCCCTGGGCACAAATCATTTGAGATGTATTTCTCCCATTATTAGATCCTTAATAGAAATGACTTAGACTGTGGAAACCTATTTAAGACTTTATTTATTTGTATTAATCCAAAGTGACTATCCTCAGAAATTTTGGAGCAGCTGATTTTTTTCCACTGCCATAGATTATGGAGTCAGTGATCTACCAGATGTCTATTCTTACAAAAGTCTCCACAGAAACAATAAGCCTCAAGTCATAAGGGGTTACAGGCAGAGTGATACAAAAGCTATAATCCATCAAAACTCTGATTTCCTATTTCATCCCTAGAATTTTTCTTTGGTTGGGAATAAGATCTGTATTCCTTAAAGTCATAATTTTAAATCGGGAATGTATACCCTTTTTTGACATGTTTGTGCTTTTTTTTTTTAAACTAGAGACATCACTAGGGATATAAAAGGTCTACTTTAGACCTGAAGACTGCCCTGCTTTTTTGCTTTATGTTTGTATTTATAGATATATAATTCATGTGTCTAGGGCTGATATCCAGCAAAAGGGGCTCTCTGCCATCAAAAAAGACAGTGTATTAAAAATTTAATAGAATAGTTCTGAACTGTGAGAATGTTGTAGGCGATGGTGAATGTAGTGGGTTATCTAAAACAAAACAAAACAAGAGGAGCATGAAATTTCACTGTGGCTCCAACCTTGGCCTCTCTGGGGATATACTGAGTCTTGTTGACCCCAAACAAGGTCATTGAAGAGCAAGACTCTGGGATAGGACAGCATGCTCCAATTCCTTGAATTTCTTTTACATATATGTAAGTTCTTTACTTCATCTAGTATTTGCATTTTTCTAATTCTCTGTTGGGAAATTCACATATAATGGGGAAAGTCATCCTTTCCCCCACTAAATTAGTTGTTGAATAATATTCAGTTAGTTATTTGGTGCCACAGAAGTATGCACTTGTAGCACATAAATATTCCTTGAAACCATGAAGTTGCTCTCGATCTACCTTTAGGGAAAAAAACCATGGACAAGCATGACAAGCACCTGGGAAGAAGGCAGTAGAAAAACTCAAGTTTCTGAAAGGGACTTAACTTATATTTTAATGAGATGAGACACTCATTAAATGAGACACACATTATTTTCCCCCACTATTTTGTCTGAAATGGGTTTGATTCTGTAAGTCTACAGATTCTGTTTGTTAACATATGCCCAGGTAAGATGAGCTACTTGGTATCATTATCCATTATAAAAGAAGGAATGTCAAGTGGAGTTTTTCATTTGCTTATATTAAGAGCTTTGCCTCTGAAGTCACTCAAACTCAAGTTAACATCACAGCTCTGTGGCTTACCAGCCATATGAGTTTGGTCATATTTCTTAACCTGTCTGTGAAATGGGAATGATAAGACAGCCTATCTCAAACCACCAATGTGAATAATAATAATAATGCATGTTAATGTTAATTATAATGCATGTTAAGTATTTAGCACAGAGCCTACTGCTACTCTGAAATGCTAGTTACTAGTATCATTTCTACTAATATTTTGGGCCTATAAACACTGAAACCATTGATCACGCTGTTCTGACCATTTTTTATGTCGTAGTTTCATGCTAAGTAGAAAAGTATGGTAATATAGGGTGCAAATTATTAAGGCTATTTTACAATTTTCTTTTTTTTTTTTTGAGGGCAGCATCACTGTCCCTCATATGTGGGACCCGAACCGGGACCGCTGGCTTCCCAAGCCAGCGCTTAACCACTGCGCCACTCGGCCGGCCCAAGGCTATTTTAAATGCAGAGTTTGAGGGATAATTTATTACAGTTCAAAGAGCTTGTATTTTTTTGTCTTTTAAAGATTAGCCTGTTATTAAGTTGACCTATGGATAACTTGCTCAACAAAAATGAAAACTTTCAATTCAGTTAGATAAAATACCACCCCATGCAGGAAGTTATTAGTTTTAAACCTAAATTATCATTCCCAACGTCAAACAATATAAAATCATATAAACCTCAGTAGAGAAAGCCACTCATTAAAGCTGCTGGGCTGGAAACATATCTACTATCCACCATTCAGTTGATAATTTCTTTAACAGTTTCAGATAACACCAATATCTAAATTTAAAGTGCCACAGGTAACCTCTTTATTTAAAACTTGTATAGCACTTCTTACAGGCTCTGTTTCCTTAAATGAGTAGGGCAACATTGATCCAAATACCTTTAAGGTCAAAGGGTATTGTCACCCTTGAGTGACACATACTGCCAGTACCTACCTGAAAAGTTTCCTAAATAAAATTTAGGTGTGAAAATCTCCTTTTAAAGCTTACCTGATTAAATCCTTGAGAGAAATGGAAACTATTAATAGAAGGGGTAGGGGAAAAGAGAGAGGGAGAGAGAGAGAGAGGGAGGGAGGGAGGGAGAGAGAGAGAGAGAGAGAGAGAGAGAGAGAGAGAGAGAGAGAGAGATCGTGTGCCTTCTGTATGTGTGTGTTTTTACCAATACTTAATTCTATACATTGGAAGGCATCATTATCATAGGACAACACTCTGAACACTTGGAATTCTCGATGTCTCTATTCTCAGTAAAATTGTTTTGTAGCCTGAAGTGATGGTGACAGTATCCTGGATAACCAAACTTAACCATAATTACTTGGGAGTACCTTATTTCCCCATTTGCAGAAGGAAAACTTAAATAAAAACAACAAAAAAAGTAAACAAAAAGGACTGATTTCCTTGAATTATTTTGAAGGAGTTAAACTAGGTTGTAATTACCACTGACAACACTTGCAGTTAACTCATTTTCTTCTGGGGTGCAGGCCTCCTGTAGGCTGTAGCCATTCAATATCCCACTGCAGACCCTACTATTACTTTCAAGGCTTTAAAGCTGGTTAAGGCAAAGAGGCCAGGGCTCCTTTGGATGTTAAGGACAATTTATCCTCCCCCTTCTACCACAAGTAGAATTCACATTGATTATTAGAAGCAATACAGCACAAAACATAACACTGAAAATTAAGCAAATAGACACAAATGAAACAAATTATTTAATATTGTCATCAAAATCATATAGTAGAAAATAAAATATAGTAGAAAATTAACTTCAGGGCCAAAGTAAGCTAGAGAGAAGGAGAGCAAATAACATTAGCAAGGCATTCACAAGATAAGGACAGGAAGAAAAGCAAAAGCAAATAAAAAAATAGAGGCTGTTTTCAGAAAACAAAGAAAGAAATCATTTCCATACAGACACAATAAAGTTTTAAAAAGCATACCGTATTAATTTATAGTCAACTTACATCAACAAATTGCCCGCATGTTTTTTGGCATGAAAGAAAAATTTACAAAAGAAAGTTGTGTAAGAATGCTTTTGGACAAATAGAATTGCCACATTCTCGTAACTTGCTTTTTTTGTTGTCATTTCTTAAAAAAAAGAACTTTTGAGTAAAATGTCTAATTTTTCAAATATAATAATTTACAACAGAGGATGATACAGGGAGGCAACAACACATACATCCACACCACATAACATAAAAAGAAAAAAAAATCTGCACTTTTAACAAATTTTTACTTTAAGGGGCCTGGAAGGGCATCAATTTTGAATTTGAAATAATTCCGATTGCGATATTTAAAAAAAAAAAGATACCTGTTTACCTTTATAATTTGCCTTTAAAAAAAATCTATGAATGTAGAGGGTTTTGAATAAATTTCTGCACTGTTATAGGTTCTCAGATATATATATTTAATTTTTAAACTTTTGTCATTGTTGACAAATTTTAGATTTTCTTCAATTTAAGGGGATGGATGACAGCACATACATTTGAACAATGCTGAAGAAAGGAGGGGTATGGGAAGGAAAGATGCAGAAGGGAAGGGTTGTATCTATGAGTGAACTACACAAGAGATGAAGATGATGGGAGTAAATGTGTAAGTGAGTCGCCATGTCCATGTAAGGGCGGCGCGGAGTGATCTAGCTGCATTAGAGCTTCTGGCTGTAAGGAAGGGATGGGCAATATACAAAAACAAATGAGCCTACACATGCCCATCTACAGAAATAAAGAACAGAACTCTAACACTGACAATCTCACACACCCTAAGCTGCAACTTCTTCAACATGCAATTACTTTTTAAAAATCATTACAGTTTCATTAAAGATTTTCAAATCTTAAAAACAGTTAAACTATTTTTTCCTACTCAAAATATGCCACATACATAAAATAGTAATACTAATAATAGTGATCCAAAGGTTAAAAGCAAAAACAAGGAGACTAGATTTATGCATTCAGGTTGAACAACTTCATCTACAGCCCACAGCCCCATCTAGAGATAGGCAGAGGGTTGAGAGAGAGCTGCAGAGGTGATGGAAAGGCCAACTCTCTGGGTTGATAATTACCCCCTAGACAGAAATGGTACAGTCGGAATGACCTCATCCATTCCCCCCATGCCACCCACGGTAAGTGATTCCCAAAGAGACTGAGCTCTTTTGAAAGATGTGGCTGTGGGTATTCTGCAGCTGAAGTTGTTCCACATTTAAAGAGGGAGTGGGGAAAAATTGCAGAAAACAATTCATAACTTTTTTTTCCTCATAAGTTTGGATAAAACCAAATCTAAAGATCTAGCAATTAAAAGGAAACACATTGATATATTTATATATAGATAGATAGATATAATACGAAAAGCACTTAATTTCCAAACAAAAAGGGAGAAAAGAACCAAAAAAAATTTTTAAAGAAAAAAGGATTTCACACATTTTCAGAGATGAACAACCAGATGCACACGCTGAGGAGGCACAGACAGAGCAGTCAGGGGACACTTTTTTTGCTTTGCATTTTCTAGCCTGTTCATTCCCCTTTTGGTGATAGCCAACATTAAAAACAAATTTTGCGTTTTTTTAAAAACAAATTTTGCATTTTCTTTAAAAAAGTTTTTTTTTTTTTTAATTTGGTTTTGCTTCTTTAAGAAAATAAAAAGGGCGTGCAGTCTGGATGTACGTCATAAGTAGATATTTAAAAGAGAAGAAAGTGGCTAAGACTGACAAATGGGTAATCATCTATTATCCTTTAATTGTAGGAATATTAATCAAGTTAATACATGCTTAAAGTAAGTTGCATTTAGGGAAAATAGAAAAACAGAACAGCAAGCTAGGGTTGGGGAGAAGTCAGCAAGACAAAACTGATTTGGAGGTGGGAGAAAGGTGTTGGATTTGGTTTCACATCCTTCCAGTAGGAGCAAAGGACATCCCAAGGCTTCTTGCCAATTCCAAGAAAGGAAGAACACATGTGTGCATGTGTATGAGTGTTGGGGGTTGGGGCAGAGCCTGAAGTGGCAGAAATGCAGGTAAAAATATACATGGGTTCCTGGGTCCTGCTCTAGGAAACGTATCCCGTATTCACTCATAGCCTAAGAAGTCATACTTGATAGGGCATAGAGAAGTCACAATTTACATTGCTCCATAGTTTTTGGGCTTTGACAAATTGAAAGAGCACCATAGGTGAGAATAGGGGGTTAACAAAATGAGCTTGCTAAATGAAATAGCATATATATATATATATATATATATATATATATATATATATATATATATTTTATATTTTTAGTAATAGGGGCAAAACCCCTCTTCACTCCACAGTGGCACAATGATACAGTGGCAGTATCATTTTGGAATAGTTAGGAAATGAGCATGGTTTATTTGGAGTACACTGGGGAAAACTGTACCAATCTTTTGGAGACCATATAGGAAACAAAATGTCCCATTCAATCTGCATTGAGAAAAGGAGAGGAGAGAGGGAGTACGTGTGTGTGTATGTGTGTGTGTGTGTGTGTGTGTGTGTGTGTGTGTGTATTAAAGGAAACATACTTTAGAAGACACTTGGGGATGGAGTTTTTTACAAATGGCCTCAGCCTCTACTGGAAGAGATGACAAGTTAAGTCCACATTACATCCTTGTGAGAACACTGATGTTCAACCAATGAACCAATGACTGGGAAACCTGGGCAGGCGAACCACAAAGGCAAGACACTTGAGAGTACTTGGTTCTGGCAGCCAATTCCAGTCACTCGCGAGAATGTTTTTTTGGGTGACTTTGACAAATAGGATAAATTGCGAGGATGAGTCAGACTTTTGCCCCCTAGGGGACGCCCCTTTTATTATTTTATATTAAAATACTGATAGTAACGTGTCCCCATGGGTCAGTCCATACCAAGATTTTTAGTCTCTGGTTTAATAATGTTAATCATTATTCTAGAAACTTCACAAAGGGCAGCTGGGAGGTTTTAGGAGGTAGAAAAAAATTCCAGTAGTGTAAGAAGAGAAAAACCCTTGTTGCCAGTTGGGTGATTTTTCTTTTTTTTGACTAATTATACTTTTAACGTTGAGTTTTATTGTATGAGAAAACCCTATAAATGTTCTTATGGCTTCACCAAGCATCTAGTTCTGTAGAACAAAGATAGTTTTGATGATGTTCATATGGGCTGTTTCTGTATCATAGGCAATTTCTTAAAGTGGGAAACATAACTGGTCTAAGTATGTGACTTAAAGAATAAGATATTTCCAGTATATTCATACTCCTGGATAATAAGAAGTGTTTTAAGAAAGATATATCAGCAATTTGGGTTTCCTAAGGTTTCTACTGAATAATTTACCTATTTTAAAATAGCCTGTTTTAAAACTCATACAAGGAGGATACCACTTACATTCTGGAAATCACTGGTTTAAACAATTGAACATACCAAAATTTATAGTTGTCACTTTGCAAATAAAATAATATATGTATTTTTTAAACCCATGGAAGCCATAGTTTCAAAGCCAACACAGCCTAAATGAGTGCATACACATTTTTGTAATATAAGTCAACCATCAGTTAATGTGCACAAAGCTTGTTTGTTTTCTAATATAAGATACAAAATAATATTGTTGGCAGCTCATAATCATGTCACAGTTTCATTTCATCTTTCATTATCTGTCTATGCAAGGGTTTTATTATCAGTAACTGCAGGATTCTGCATTTATACCTCTAGCGGTGTAAAGAATGCTTTAGGGTTATTTTTGCCACTGAGAACAAATAATACAATAATTTGACTTGAAACAGCATATTTGGATGTGACCATTTTTATCCCACCATGCCCAAAGAACCCTGTCTAAATATCAAATTAAACTTTTAAAAACATCAAATTCAGTACAAAGACCTTACACTGGTCAGCATCCATCTTAGAGAAGGCACTTGTTTTCAGAGAAATGTTTCTATATTGCTTGGAGTGTATAAGATTTATATGACTGAGATTTTTGAATGTGCAAGGGCTTATACATTCTAAAGGGCTTTTTAAAACGTTTGTTCCCATTGTCTTTAAAGCTGACACCATAGCATCAGCTATAAAACGAGGGCTTCATATGCAACAGAAGAACCCGAGTCCGAGACAACTGAGGTCTGTGTCACCCTTGGCGCATCTGCTACCGCAACAAAGAAACAATAACCTGGATCGCAAACCCCAACCCAAATTGTCATTAATCTACTTCTTCTGAACCTCTGTCGCTACACCTCCAATAATGCTAACTTCCTAAAGCTTGATTAGTTCATCTTTTAGTGGCGATTTGTGTTATGTCTGCGTGTAATTTTATATATATTTGACTCTTCTGTTGGTGAGAGGTAAGCTCTGACGAGGTCTTACTTACAGATGTTTCCACAAGAACATATTCATTTGGTGGCAGGAGCATGGATCTGGTGGTGAGGTCTTGCCCCCTGTCAAACAATGTGACCCGAGACAAGTCCCTTGCCCCTCATCCCACACCCTGGAGCCTCAGGTTCCTCATTGATAAAATTATGAAGACTTGTGTTCTCTAACTCACAAATTTATGAGTGCCACAATTCAAATTACCTTGGAAACTGTAACATATTCAGTTCAAATGCAAGATGTGATTTGCTGGATTCTATGAGTTCAGCACTAGTTTGTGCAACTGTGGAGACTAAAGAGGATGACAACAACAGAGGAAATCTCATTATGTCTCTTGGAAACACATATCCCAGCAGATGTTAGAATCCTGGCGTAAGGATAGGAAGGGATGGATGGAAGGTCAAAGGATTATTTTAACTCCTTCCTTTCCAAAGTGTTAGTCCTGGGTAAGGTACATAAAAGGGAAAACTCGACTAAGAAATTTCTGGGAATTAATATTCTTCTTTTCGTTTTGTTTTAATGCTAATCAGGTATTAGTACAAGTAAGCCTGTCTTCACTCAGAATATTATAAGTACCTTGATGCACAAGTTGAACATTTATGCTTATTTTGCATTTTTCAATCTGTGTAGCATAGAGCAGGGAGCACCATAGGCCTTCTATACGTATTTGTTGAACTACAAAAATAGAACAGCTAGCAACACTTAGATATCTGCTGTGTGAAATGGGTGGGATTCAAATAAGCTATCGTGGCTAGCACTATTATAATTTCTTTAATCAAGAGGGAATTATCTTCATGAAGTGCAGCAAAGAGAAAGGGCAGTCAGTGTAAACATGGGTCAAAGGCATGCACTTAGCAACAGCTCCCCTGATCTTTGCCTCTGTGTGGATTTTTAGGGGCAATGTATGCACATAGCTCATTATTTGCAAACTATTAGGCCCTTATAATACTATGACAGTGCAAGACATTATATAATGTAAAATATAAAAAGCCACCTGTGTGCTTGTCTGAAATACTTTGTTTCTTCGGCTTTAATAGCCCAAGACTTTTCCACCTTTCTTTCTCCTGCACTGACCCCTCGTATCTCCACCTTTGGCTGACCCCAGGCATGACCTTAGGCTACCTTATTCTCTGGGTGATCCCATCCAGCCCTTGGCTGTAATACCTACCATCTATATGACCATGATTTTCAGTTCCTCTCAGAATTCCTCTCAGAATTCCCATTACCTATATCCAACTGCATCCTCAACATTTTTACTTCAATATCTAAGACACACCTCAAATTTGAAAGGGCCAGATCAGAACTTTCAATTCTACTCTCCTCCAAAATGTGTACCTTCCCTCAGATTTCCCATCTCTTGGGTTTGACCCAGATGTACAAGCCCCTAGTTAGTCATCATATTTGAGTCCCTACCCCAACTTATCTCTACATATCCAGTGTACCAGGAAGCTCTGTTGACCCTACTTGGGCAACAAATGTCTCACATGACAGTTTTTCTCCACTGCCATTACCCAGGTCCTAGAGTAAGTCACAATAATTCCTTGCTTGGACTCTGCAGTAGCCTTCCAATTGATCTCCCCATCTCCATTTTTGGCTCCCTAAAACCTAATCTCCATAATGAAACCAAAGTAATCTTTTAAAAGGGTGCAATATAAATCAGATCAAGTCACTTTCTTGCTTAAAATCTCCAAACCAAAATTCTGTACTCTGACCGCCTGTAAAAGTCTCCTGTGATTCTTCCAGCTGCTGAACACTCCAGTTTCATCTCCTACAGTTCCCCCTGACCCAGGACATCTCAGGCTCTGGCCACACTCTCTGGCTTCCCTTCCAGGAGCACCCCTTTTTCTGGCTAGTTCCTTCTGGTAGTTCAGGTATCTCCTCCAATTTTACTCCTCAAAGAGACCTTCCAAGACTTCTCCAGTAAGTAAGTCATTCATCATTCCTATGATTCTCTGCATAGTATTTACTGGGTGACTCTTGCCCATTTGTTTATGGAATACAAGCTTCATGAGACTGAGATTTGCCTCATTATCCACTGCACTTAGAACAGTGCTGGACCCCATATTAGGAGCTGAGAGCGGCCACCCCACTGTTCTCTTGCAGTTCCCTATAGCTCCCAGCATGGTGGTTTTTCCACATATGGCACTGAGTAAATGTTTTGTAAACTATTGAAGCATTGCCCTCTCTAAACCAGATAGGATTTCCCCTAGTTCCAGTTAGCCGTTCCAATGCAAATTGGACCTTCTCATCCACAGCTGGCTTAAAAAGCTTTCCATAAAAAATGCATCACTATCTAACTCATTCTCCCTTTCATAAATTGGTAGTGGGTGTTTATTAAAAACTCAGGCTTTCCTTTGAGTTGTGAAAGCTTAAGAGAAAATAAATACAATATTCAGGTCTAGAGCTGCCAGACTTTGATGCTTGTCTTCAGGCAATAAGAAAGAATGGGCCAAACAAATTAAGGGTGGGAGGAATGGTGATCAGGGTAGTGAAATTTACTTGGTTATTTCCCCCTCCTGTGACCCTGCGGCCACTAACAACAGAACCCAGCAGCATTGGGACCTTTCTCCTCAACTGGTACCATGACACTTTACGATGGTGTTTATATAGTAATGAATTATTCAGTAAGGTTGATTTTGCTTCTATTTTCCACAACAGCTCCTCTACTCTGTCATTATGACCAGAATTCTGACCATTTTCTTTGTGCTGGTGTTTCTTTGGGCGGGGTAGCAGCTGGGCCTCTCCTCTTTGCAGGGTCCATAATTTCTCTACATCATCCACAGGAAATGGCTGAACTTGACAACATATTGCAATAAAAATCACCATACCTTGAAAACACCTCTTTTTCCCTAAAATTTATATTCATTGCAAGGAATGTATAGTGTTCATAAAATCAATGCCACCAATGAGTTTTTGTAACTAATGGAAATTAGTACTGTACAGACACAATGGAAAGCTTGCGAGACTCATGCAGTTGACACTAAGATGATGTACCATGACTACATGACTTTGACTGTGTCTGCCTGAGAGACTCGGCAGCTGGTTTACCAGAGAGGAGAAGACTACAGAGATGGCTGGGTGGGCAAGACACATCTCATGAGATTATTTTTAATTTTTATAAATGGAACTACTGTAGATTAGGGAAGGAAATATGAGAAATTTCCTAGTCATTCCCCAAACTCAATGCATATGAACTTCTAGATTAGTGAAAATATATGCTTAGGAGCAAATGCACATGATCAAATAGTTAACATAGTGATTTCCTCACAAATATGGGAAAAGAGAAAGAAAATATAAATTATAACTATATAGTTAAGACATGAATTAATCAGAAGCCTACTTCTGGAAGGGGATGTTCTTAAGAGGTGTGGAGAATTTACGCTCTGCGAGACATTGTGTTAAGTGCTTTAGACTTTTTATTTCACTTAGTCATTACAATCCCATCTTACATATCAGTAAATTTTGGCCGAAAGAAATTAATTTGCCCAAATTTACATGACTAGAACTGTGAATAGCTCTGACTGCACCCAATCCTCTATGTTTTACGTTAAACCACAATGCCAGTCTTAAACAGAATGTTTTTTAATATGCAGTTTTTGGTGAGTAATTACACACAAACTAATCTTTAGGGCACAAATTTACACACAACTTCCACAGGAGATCCTAAGATTTCTACAGATTTATTTCAAACTCTTATGCCTTTGAAATTATTATTGCAGGATGAGATATTCAGAGGGTCTCTCTCTCTCTCTCTCTCTCTCTCTCTCTCTCTCTCTCTCTCTCTCTCTTTTTGCACAATCTCAGGTCACCTAAGCCAGACTTACTAAATCAGCCTCTGCTGGGAACAGGATAGCAGGCAGTGTCTGAATATCTGCATTTTAAAAAAGTTCCCCAAGGGGTCCTTATGCAAAATTGGGTTGAATTTATAGTAAGACCTGGACTAAATCCCAGTTGTGATCCACCCTCTCTAACCTTGCATAAACCATAACCACTCTTATTTAAATGGAGGTGAAATAGAGATAAACTTCATTGGATGCTGACTTAATTGAAGGAAATACTAGATATAAGCATATAAGCATTTTGTAATGCGTAATATATATGTATGGACTTTCAGAAATGTAAGTGTAAGAATTATCTTACTGAAACATCAGAAGCTACCTAATGGCTTCTTTATTTCTTTCTTTTTTTAAACTTTAGGTTGGTTTATTTTATTTATTTACTTATTTATATTAAATTTATTGGGGTGACATTGGTTAGCAAAATTATATATGTTTCAAGTGTACATTTTTATAATACATAATCTATGTATTGCATTGCGTGTTCACCACCCAAAGTCAATTCTCCTTTCACTTCCATATATTTAATCCCCTTTATCCTCTTCCCCTCCCCCATTACCTTCTGGAAACCACTAAACTGTTGTCTGTGTTTAATATGGGGATTTCAGAACCACACAATAAATGCTTTTAGATATTCTACCTTTCCTAAAAGTAACATGGTAGAAGCGTCAGTTATCTAATAAGTACCCATCAAAACAGTCTAAATGATTTGATTCTTTTCCTATTTTCTTGAATTGTTAAATTGTAAGTGCTCTTGGAATATCTCTGTCCCATATCATTATATTTTCCTACCATATCCTAATCCATCATTAACACCATACAAAAAAAGTTAAAAACCCCCTAAGCCAATTATTGGAGATCATCACACTGTTCTTCTTTCATACCCTATTATTTTATTCTATGTTTTAGGCCCAAACTGTTAGGCTCCACTAATTGTTCTAAAGCATTAAAAAAATGACTTCCTTGGTATTCATTGGACAAGCACAAATGCTACTAGCACAGCATTAGGCAGGCCACAAAACACAAGATTTAGCTTCCACTATGTCCTTTCACAACCACAAAGCCCACCATGGTGTTAGGATAGGGATGAGACACTAGCCTGACTACAGATTAGTGTTACAAAGTGAGAAAGAGTTACAGGCAGCTTTGAAAACAGAAGCGCCAGCAGCCATCTGGTCAGTTTTTAATATCTCCTTGCCAGACTACATCAGCTTTTCTCAATGTGGTCTCCGATACTCTTTCTCAATAGTAATAGTAAATAGATCCTCATATATTTCATTTGTGCTATTTTGAATGGATGTTACTTGATTAAGTTTTCACGCTATATATGATGACCATATGAGGTATCTGTTAAAAATATTGGAGAAACACTTTATTTTTAGCAATTGTGCCACATTTAATTAAGAAACTCAGCATGATGGACCACTTACAGTCTCTATCTTTATGCAGAATTTTTTTTTTTTTTTGAGGGCAGTGTCAATGGCCCTCATATGTGGGACCCGAATCAGGGCCACTGGCTTCCCAAGCCAGTGCTTAACCACTGCGCCACTTGGCCGGCCCTATGCAGAAGTTTAATGTGCTTGCATGGAGTGACTCCATTAGAATGTTTGCTCATTAATTTTATTCCTGTTTCATAGTGTTAATCTATAGTTAATGTTTCCCCCAATGCTATTAGCTAAAGGGTCATATTTGTTTTTCAAATGGATGGATAGCAATGATAGCTTAAACAAAACTCAGTAAGCATTAAGTATTGTTTTTGCAAAACCACAAAGCCTAGGGCTAGACCTGTTTGGGTCCCTCCGTTTAAAAACAATAAGGCTGATTTTTAAATTATATATTGTCAGCTATTCGGTATAAAATAGATTAGCCCTAATGTAAACAGCTCAAGGAAAATTCTTGTTATCTTGGACTACTAGGCAAAATTTTTCAATAGGGCTGGTTATCACCCCTCTTCTCCTACTTTAAAGGACAAATGGGCAAGATCACCAAGCAAATCCAAGATTGAAATTTACATTAGATTAAGGACCAGGGCTGGAGCAATGTCATGAAAACTTAGAGGAATTAGTTTGTCCTTATCATATCAATTTTGTTTTTGCTTTTTGTTTTGTTTTTTGAGGGCAGTGTCACTGGCCCCCATATGTGAGACCCGAACCAGGGCCGCTGGCTTCCCAAGCCAGTGCTTAACCACCGTGCCACTCAGCTGGCCCTGTTTTTGTTTTTTTGGCCCAACTGAAATTTTCCTTGCAGATGATGGTGAATGTCCTATTTCCTTGAAAATATTATTTAGCAAGAAACAAGAAGACATGCTATTTTCGTACCTATCTGCTGGAAAGTTAGGGCTGCTTCACTGGGCCACGTCAGGAGACACAGCTCCTATAGTAGTCCATGTAAATAGTGTCCCCTGGAGCCGAGCAGTGCAAGGCCTGCACACCCACGTGCGACAACCCTGCTCATTACCTCTCTACTTAGGAACAGCATTTGTAACTGCTCTGAAAAAACCTACTCACTCTGGGTTTTCTCCCTTTCAGGGTTGTTGAGGACAGCCAAGATCTAGACATGACAGTAGCACAGAGGGAACAACAGTTTTTGGTCACTGCTACTTCAGGTTGTAGTCAGGGATGACCAGATAGGTAAAGATGGCGACAGAAATGTGGCCATAGCACATTAGTACCCAATAAATAATTATTGAAACATGAAAAAAGCATTTCCCAATGTACCCTGTGGCTCTGGCTAATGGGCACAAGTCAAAATAGAAAGATGCTGCATGCAGAGATTAAATGTTAGAAAAGGTCTACGCATTTTAATTTCTAAACAGCCTCCAGATTTGAAGAGTTTGGATTAATCCACAGTTCCTAGGACTTACTTCTTTGGTTTATAAGGAAAGAATCTAAAAGCAAGGACTTTACCATGTGGCGGTCTTGAGAGAACAACTCTCTGATACTTTTACAGAAAGTGACATTGAAGAACTTTTAGTGATAAAAAGGATAACTTGTAAAGCAGTGGAATGCACTATTTGTGGCTCAACAAATAAAGCCATGAAGGAGAAAGAGGTGGGAATATCTATTCAGTATGTTTCCAGAGAAACCAGGGAGATAAGTAAAATCGAATGTTGCTGAGTCTTTTCCCACAAGGTTATACATCCTACTAACAAGCAAAGCTTCCAGGAAGTAAGCTCTCCTGACTTTACTGAAGAAGACATAACATAATGAAGCAGGACATGGAGACAATCTTATTAGCTATGTAACCTCAAGTAAGTGACTTTAATTCTCTGAGTCCCATTTTATTACCTATAAAATATAAGGGTTAGATAAGATGATCTTTTGAAAGATCCAGTGACTTAAGGAAGGTAAGTGCTATTGTTAATGGACCTCTAAACTGTTCCAAAGTCAATACTATCATTTCTCAAGTATTTTGAAGTGACCATAGTTACTGTTTGCCTAACTCTATGTCATTCCACCATGGAAGCATATGTTTCATGTTGCTTTTTCTCTTAAGAATCAAAAACCAATTACATAACTACAACACTCCTTATTTAGTGGGTCCTATGAAGGGATAATAACGCTTGTGTTTCCTACAGTTAGATGACAAAATCCTAGAATATAGCACTAATATGATGATCTTGAATATCAGGGGTATTAAGCAGAGAAAGAGGGAAATCTAGTTAGTAATCCAAGGTTGAAGGTTTGAAAGCTGATTTCCTAGTGTGCAGACCCCCTATGGAAATAAGGTAGCAACAGAATGATAGACCAAAAGATACAACATAGGAACTAGTGGGTCAAGGGTTGTTTTTTTTTTTTTTTTGGTGTTACATAAACAATGATAAAGTTTCAATCTAGCAACTCCAGCTTTTAGAAGAAAGTGGTGGGCACAGCTGACTTTTATCGCATTGGGAAGCTCTCTACCTCTAACTTTTTACTGTAATGTTCAGATACACGAGGCTCTTGGAGCCCTTGATCCAAGATGTTCTGAGGCTGCATGGCAATAATTACCCATCTGTATTCTAAAGCTACAAGCAGCTCTTTCTCTGTTGGATAGCTCATATTATAATGGTGACCGCATAAAAGATAGTGACATAGGTATTTAAAAGTATAGTTAGGAAGCACCATAGGTAGCTTTGTGTCATGTGGGCTAGTTTTTATCTGTTATCCAGAATAGTGGATGGAATGAAAGCCAGGCTTGACACTAACAGGTTAACATCCCCTACCTGAAGAAGGGCTCTAGGTTTTAACAATCTTAAAGTGTATCAGATGCCAACTGGTAAGAGTTTCAACGAGAACCACTCAGGCCTGACCCTCTGGTCTTAAATGTGGTACTGGCTATGGCAAGAAAGCAGCTAGAAAGTAAAAGTGAACAAAGCATGGCCTATTAAAACAGCAGCCAAGGAACACATTTAGCACCCTCTTTGCCATTTGCTAGTGGGTTCCTTCCAGTGCACAGAGCCGCTTCAGTCCAAATTCTTTGGACTGCTAGCAGCATTCAGTTGAACTTTGTTCAGAAGTATAACTTTGCATTTATTCTGCTTTGCTCTATACAACATTAGAAAGACGTCTTCCTGGAAAGCCATCTGGTGTAATGATACAGAGTTATAGGAACTGGGAAATCAATTGTAAAGGATTGAGTTCTGATTGAAAGTTATTAGGCAGTTCTTAATAACCATCCAAAGATAAGCTGGGCTAGTCCATGCATACCAGGATTTAAATTGCATCCTCCTAACAATGACCAAGACTGATAAGAGTGATATCAAATTTTTTGTGTAACTATTATGATCATCAACTACAAAAACCCATGTCCTCTGTGCAGGGATGTGGTTTAGTGTTGAAATCCTAACTAGCTGTGCTTATACTGAATCCCAGGACACTTTGCTTATGAAGAAAAATACATGAATCCTGGGGCAATGGTCACATTCCAATTTGAATAATTATATTGGTGGTCACAGATTTCTTCCATTCAATCCCTTAATTATGTCATCTGGGAGGTAGCTATTCAAATCATCGTGCACACAACACTTTCACCCACTAGAAGCAAAGGCTCTACCAACAAGGGGCCCTTCGGGAGCAAGGGTAGGCATAAATTCTAGAACAGAACCTTGAAGTGTATTGTAAGGAGAAATCAAAATCGAAATCTTCAGATGCTGAATTTTTCTCAAAGTTAAGAAAAAACTATTCTGAGAATATCAATATTTATCCTTATTTATCTTTAAAAGGAAAAGTATTATGATGCAGATAAAAATGTTTCAAAATAAAACAGTTGTGCAGCCTCACAAAGCCCAATGGCTGGCAACCACAGAGGGCAGGCTCTGAAGAGGGACCCACTTTCCTTCTTTATCACTATGGGCATGGAAACAAAAAGAACATTCTTGCTTTTGAAAGAGACCTGATCAGGTGGTCACATTTTTTTAGGAAAGTTACTATGATTCCCCTTGTTCTCTGAAGAAATCAGGGTATGAAAATAGGAAGGGAAAGGGTATTTGAATCTGGCTGCTGCAAACCCTGGGGAAGTATGGTTGGGAATGAACGCAAACTTTTCTGGTTTTGATTTTGACTTTGTCACTTTCAATTATTTGTTACAAATTAAAAATACCACTCTTGGCAAAATGTTTAACTAGCCCCTTTTGTATCAGGCTGAGTATTACAGTCTTTACGGGAATACAAACAAGTATAGACATGTGGCTAGATTTTTGAGCGATACACAAACAATGCTTTCAACAGTGACATTCCATGTAAAATGTTGTTGTGTCATTAGCTGTGATGCTGAGTTGCAAATGATATATAGTTAAATGGTTGGTTCAAGAAATGGAAAGGTTGAGAGAACTGGGCCCTCCAGGAGACTCAGATGAGACATCATATCGTCCATACCTATGTGTTCACTTGGCAGTTGTAAGAGCAGGACTCAGAAATACCTTATCAGTTGACAAAAAAGTGGCAGAGATAGCAATAAGAACATGAAGAGAATAGGCTCTGGGTAGAATGCCAGCATTTGTAATGTAGTCTCAGTAGTTGGTAAGAAATGTTGGATATCTGTGTTTTTGATGTTGTTATGTTTCTTAACAGGTAAGAGTATTTGTTAATATTATTGGTGGGTGTAAGACATTCTGCTTATTTAACTACTGGCTCTTTGGATTCCCAGTCTGTCTACATCATTGCTGTCTTACAGTGGGACTTCCATAGCAAACAACCTGAAAGTTTGTATGCACTGTAATGTGTGTTTTCTTGGGAGGGCAGCAGAGCTGTTTTCCATGGCCCGTTAACATGTAAGATGCTCTTACTTGACAGATAAATATTGCAATCTTTATACACCTGGGTTATTTTCATTCTGAAAGATTCAATTAAATAATATTGTGTTGCATGTGCATAATTATTCAATTTAGCTATGAGGCAGAGCATCCAATCTGAATCTTTAAATAAAAAAAAAAGTGTGTATGTCAGTTATGAAGTTCAAAATTATTGACCAGTCAATACCTCTAGAAATGATATGCTAACATACTGATATAATAATTATAGTATTACTTATGGAGGATTTGGTGAAAATGAGCATTTAGGAGAAGGTGAGCCTTTACTTTAAGGGTAATCTCTCAACTTTTTTGGATAACAAATGCTATTGAATAATTGATGAAGACTGCATGCTCTTTTCCAATAAAAATGCTCTTGTAAATAAAATGTTATGAAGAAATTCAGGGAATCTTGTCCATGGATCCCAAGCTAAAATTTTAAGAGGACTGCATTACAAAAGCAAAGTAAGACATAATATCTATAAAAAATAACTTGTAAATTCTAGAATTTTACATATATATATATATATATATATATATATATATATATATATATATATATATGAGGCAACTGCACAGCAAAAGCAACAAAAAGATTAATTTTCATTACTACAATACTGACGCTGGAGTTGGTTCACTGGAATTTAATTCATTTTTTTCCTATCTCTAGTTATCTGAGTTAATATAAAAGGCCATTATTAAGAATCTAGTCTAAAATTTGCCTTCAATGTAAAACATATTTTATTTTAATATAATGTGGCTAGGTATTGTTAAGTTTGATATTCATCAGCACTAGTTAAATGAACCCAACCTCAGGTGCAAATCTAATAGAGCTGAATGTTAATTAATGTGATCCAAACAACTCATCATTTCAGGCTTGCTTCTATTAGGAAAGATGTGCTATGGCTGTTCGCAAATGGAAAAGTATGGATTCCAATTTCCTTTATCTATATTAGTCACTGAATGGTAGGTTACTTCTAAGATTAATATTTTTTCATTGTTTCTCTTTATGTTAGAGAATTAGTTTAAAACCATAAAATTATGGAACAAGATTCAGTGGATGTATTTAATATACTTTAATCTGATAGTTTCATTTATAACTTTTAATCTTGGAGAATCCATGCAGTTTCCTCTTAAGTTTCAATTTTGGTGCCCGTATGTGCAATGCCAGGCAGTATTACTATCAGACATGGAAGGTTACTTTACGTTTCATATATATTTGAGCCCCACCATAATTCTTGGATGAATGGGATGGATAGTATTTACATCTGAAAGCACACTCATCATTTCTGAAACTCATCATTGAGTTTCACAAACTCATCATTACTGATATTTTGGGTTGGGTGATCCTCTGCTGTGGGGGCCATCTGAGCACAGCAAGATGTTTGGCAGCATTCCTGACCTCTACCCATGAGGTGCCTATAGCATCTCTCAAGTCATGGCAATAAAAAATGCCTCTGGGATCACTAAATGTCTTTTTGGGGACAAAACCACCCTCAGTTTAGAACCACTGGGTTAAAAATAAAGAAAGTACATTGCAGTGAGCTTAAGGCATTTGTTCAATGTCATGAAGACACTGAATAACCAAGCCAGGGCTACAACCCCTGTCTCTGATACGTAGTTCTCCCCTCCTGCCATGGTCCACAATGCCGCTTAGGAGACACTCCATATTGTGATTCCTTCAGTGTTTCTGCTGAACCATGAATATCACTATTACAGATAATATTGTAATATCGTTAATATATGTAGACAAGAGATAACATACATGGAAGTGTTTATTTAATTCTGAAGTAGAATGAAATTTTCACATAAGCATGTGTTTGTGTGTGTGTGTGTGTGTGTGTGTGTGTGTGTGTGTGAGAGAGAGAGAGAGAGAGAGAGAGAGAGAGAGAGAGAGAGAGAGAGAGAGAGAGAGATGACGATCCATTTTGAGGTACATCATTGCAGAAAACATGAAAAACCCAGAGCGAGGTAAGTTGTAAACTAGAAGGTGGATCTGCCACTGATTTCAAGTCCCCAACTGCAGAACTGATCTTAAATAGTAGTTTAAGTACTTAATGCAATCTGGCGACTGCTGGCATCTTTCCCAAACACTCTTTTAGCTGCTGCAATGGAATTTTGCCAGCAGCCAAATTATCTGTTTATAGTGTCTAGTGAGAAGCAGGTACAAACAATGAAAATTCATCCTCCATGTCTCTAAGAGTGGTGGAGCTGTGTGGAACTGAAATAGCTTCATCTTCCAGACATAGGAAAAGAAACTGGATAAGATAAAAATAAAATCAGACACAGCGTAGGCCCACAGAGACTTGGTATCTAAGGAATCTGTAGATATACCCTCAGTTCTCATGATCACATGAGCTTCCCAGAAGCATGGATAAAATGCAAAGGACAACCCACAAATCTTAATCCAACCAGAGGAAGAGCTTCACACCTTGTTTGTATGAAGAACCACAGCCTGACGAGCTCTGCATTCATATCCTGTGCATGACCAGATCTCACAGGAAAACACTCATGAGCTCCTGATAAGGTTATGTAAGAGGGAAGACAGTTGTGGAAATGGGTCTGCTGTTCTATTACACTTCAGAGAAAGCATTAAGTTTCTCATCCCTTTTAACAAAGTGACATGGCTGGTGAAAAAGCAAGCATTTTTCTTAAAATGCTCCCAACACCTCCAATTTCCTATTGAATCTAAACTTCTCCCTAACTTTTTCTTTTCCTCTATCTGGTGGTCTCTCTCTCGCTCGCTCTCTAATGGAACTGTTGACTCTTAAAGACTTCTCATCAATACTTCCTTGAAATGAAATGGAACCTCCTAAGAGTTTATCTGTTAATTTAATATTTGTGGCATCAAAAAAAGGTGAGCTTATTCAGCCTCCTTCCCATTTCATCAATCAGTGTGAAAGAAATAAGAGAAAGGACTAAAAACAGGTGGCTTCAAGTGCTTAACAAATGCGTTGCACCAAATAACACAGAAAGTTCACAAAGTTGTCTAAATGGTTAACTAAGTCTCCTTTTACAGAGTAGATGAGTTAGGAGGTAGGCAATGAACAAGGCGGTTTAGGCCATTAAAACCAAATGAAGACATTATTTTGCCTGTGTCAACATTTACCCAGACTCTGGTAAATACAGAGTTTCTATATAAAGTAGACAAGTAGGTGGATTCTTCTCCATTGCGATACGAATGGATCTGAGCCATTTAAACAAGACTTTCTTTTCCTAGTTCTGGCCAATGGCATCGGGCAGGGGTCTGGGAGGACTCCCAGGCCTGTAAGCTATGTCTAACGCCCAGGCTTTGTAAAAAGGACAACAGCCTCCTTCTGAGCACCCTCAGCCTCCTTTTCTAGTTGAATACTCGAAGAAGAAAAATAGTCACATGCCAAGCTATTCTTTCTTATCCTCTTCTATTTTACAAGAGCCATACATTTTGAGGTTTACTAAGTATAATTCCAGAAATAAAGGTGCCTCCATTCTAAAATTGAAAGAGAAAAGCATTTCATTCATTTCATTCATTATATAGAGCCAGGAGCGTGACTCCCAAGCCTACTTCTTGAGCCTGACTCCAAACTCCCTGTCCAGATAAAGGATTTTACATAAGCACAAAACATCCTCCCTCCTCCCTACCAAGAAATAGAATAAACTATTTCTAGATTCTAAACTTATTTTTTGCAAGCTTATTAAAAAGTCTCAAAAAGTGCAACTAAAGTGTTATAGTTATAAATTCCCTAGAGCTTCATTCATTTTAAAATGATGCACCTTCCCCTGACAAGTCATACCAGAGGCAAATCGACAGTCTGTGTGGTAACAATGGCCTTCTCCATCCTTCCTTGCCAGGACATTGTGAAGGAGTGACTGTGATGCTTAACGCATTTTTCTCAGTGTGAATATACCTCATCACTTGTCTTTCAAATGCTCCAAGTGTGTTGCAGACAGATAAACAAGCCCTGCTTGGAGGAAGTGCCTGAATTTGAAGCCGCCCAGTGTATCTTCTTCATTCAGTGTGCACTGCGTGCAGCAATGCATTGTAATGAAATACAGTAAGCGGTACTCTGGATATGAAGACACCTTCAGGTAAAAAAAAAGTCATTGGATTCTGTGGCCACGGTAGGCTGGGTGTGTAGATGATATTGTTACCACAACTCAGCTCTATTCCACTGGAAAACATGCTTACTAGCAATCTCTCTTAATGAAAAAAATAACTTCAGAGAAGTCGGTTATCTCATAGAACTAAATATATATACATATATTCAAACAAACAAACAAACAAACAAATATTTTCATTCAGGAAGTAGAACTCAGCTTTTGCAGCAGCACATATATTGATCATTGTGTGGGCAATAAAATGATTCATTTATAACTGATTCAGGCTACTAGTACTGCCCTTGATGGTTACTGGCCTCAGACTCCATAAAATGTGCTGTGTCACTTAACAAATCTAAATAGTAATCAGCACTAATCTTATAAAGTGCAATGGGCAGCAGAAGTGATGGATTATTATAAGCAGAATATGAGCCATACATGGGCAATGAGAGATATCAAGAAAAACTGCTGTTTCCCAGTTGATAAAAAGAACATTTAAGTTCCAACCCAGTACTGGGATGTTATTAGCTATACAAAATGTGACTAAGAAAACTCTTGTGGTGGGAGCAAGCCTTCTGGAATAGACTTCCTGTTATTTCCTTCTTGGAAAAAGAGTATTTATTATAATAATACTATAATTAATAATAATTGTAATAAATATATGTAATAAATATAAAATATTACTGGATTGTTTTAATACAAAGCATTTTTTTATTCCAACTATAGAAGTACAGGCAAATTTTTATTGTGGGGCTAGTATTAATAAGTCAGAACACATGCAAACCATTCAAAATCATTCATCAGGCTTGGAAATAATTGGCAACTTTAAAACCGCATATTCAAGGACTTAACTGATATTGATCATAATGGTGAGGATGGTGGTGGGGGGGAAAGGAATGTGTTTTATCTAAAATGTAGACTTGTGTAAATTATAAGTAGATCGATATTTGATCTGCACTTCCTCACCATCATCACCAATATGCAATCTTATCTCCAGCACAATCCTTTGAAGCAACATCTGTTCCTTTAAAAAATTGTTGTGACTAATTCTTTATCAGGCTCTGTAGGATGTAAGAATGGATAGAATTTGCATGCTGTCTTATATCTGTCATGTCTAGGTTGTATGCACTTGAAGAAATAATGCACAATCTTATACCGAGTGGTAAAATATCATCTCAGATGCTCAGAACCTGGAAATGGCTCTGGTGACTGTGCTAGTCTAAGACATAGATCCTTGTCACTTTCTCCTTCAGTGGTAGGAATTGGTGGACAAGAATTCAGATTCACTTTTTTTTTTTTTTAAGCCAGCTTTCCTCCAGTGAATATGTCATTTTACTCACTTTATCTATGCTCTCCACAAACCCACTCACTCCTCCCCAAGGGACAGTGCAGGATCACTAAATTCACTCTCATATTGGCTCATCCAAAGGCGCAAAAGGACACCAGTCTTATTTGGGTGAAAAGTCTTTCTTTTACAGCTTGGACAAAATCCTGAGAGATAGTTGCTGCTCCCAGATGACACCATCTCAGAGATGACCAATTTTTCCTAATGTTTACAGTTTCTTGCAAGCTCAAATGCTTTTTCTGTCTTTTTTGCCTAGTTAACTTCCATTTATCCCACATAATTCAACTCAAATATCGTTTCCTCAGAGAAAGTTTCCCTACCTCCACCCTGCATACTCACCCCTCCACCCCTACCTTGTCACAGGTCCTGCCATGACACATGACATATATGCCTTTGTTTCATAGCACCCACCCAAGTCTGAGACATGTATTCAGAGATCACTTGATAACTAATGACAGCCTCTCAACTAGACTCACCAGGAGCCGTCTTCACTCATTCTCGCATCCCCAGTGCCTCTCCTAGTACTCAGAATATCGGAAGTGCTCAGTAAGCAAATATTAAGTGAAAAGTGTTAATGGAAAGCATTCAAATGGTCAGAAATAACCTTTGTTTATCAGGGCTCTCTAAGCAATGAATACAAAAGAAGCCTCAATTTCTTCCTTGATATGATTCCAATTAATTCTAAGAAAGGGAATCTTGTTTCTGTGCCAAAGCACAGTCTGTGTCTTCCTGCTTCCTCACCAATCCACCCAGAAGGACTTAAAGAAGTTTATTCACTTTCCCTGATCTGTGACCGGCACAAGCGTGGAAGTAAAACAAAATAACCTATCAGGAAAATGCTTCAAAACATTGCTAAGCTTGACAACTAAATGTAGTGTGTGATCCTGGACTGGCCCTTGGACTAGAAAAAATGATACTGAAGCCCATTATGCCAACATTGGTAAAAACTGAATATGTACTGTAGGTGAGATTTTATATTAAGGTTATATTTCTTGATTTTGATAACTGAACTCTTGATTTATCCTTGTTCGTAGGAAATACACACTGAATTATTTAGTATTAAGAGAATGATGTCTGCAATTTACTCTCAAATGTTTCAGGGGGAAATCTATCTATCTATCTATCTATCTATCTATCTATCTATCTATCATCTATCTATCTATCTATCTATCTATCTATCTATCTATCTGTCTAATCACCTATCTATCCAATTATCTATCCATCACCTATCTATTTAGATGCTTATATGATGTTTTGCACACACAGTCTCAAATGGCTCAGATATATGTTTGTGTATATATGCATATACATAGATAAATATTTTACATACACCCACAGACAGAGAGAGGATAAGCCAAGTGGCAGATGTTAACAGTGGGTAAACCTGAGTAAAAGGCATATGGGCGCTCTTAAGTAGTATTCTTGAAACTTTTCTGTAACTGAAATTATTTGAAAATCCAAAGTTAAAAAATTTCTCTGAGGAAGTAAGTATGTCTGCATAATTTTTTTGTACATATGGTGCATAAATGCAATCATAGTAATACACACATGTGCAGGCTCTGTAGTCAGATTTCCAGTGTGAAAAGTGCTAGTGGATCTATAACTCCTACATGGAGTTATTTTTACATCAAAATATCCATGAATAGGGCCGGCCGAATGGCTCAGTTGGTTAAGAGCTCGCCCAAGAGTGCGAGCTGAGCTCTGAGCAACAGCAGTTCGATGCTCAGCCCGAGCTGAGTTGCCGCTGAGCTACTAACAGGTGGCAGGATGGCTCAGCTTAAAAAAAAAAAATATCCATGAAAATTACTGATTGATGCTTTAGTGCAAGTATATAAAGACAAGAATATATATATTTACATATCTGGGCTGTCAGTATTTGTGATCATGTTTTCCAGGATCAGCATGAGAGGGGGAAAAAAAAATCAGTCCCCAGACTATCCTATATAACATCAAAACTATTCATCAGGTAGGTCAGTTTGGGGTAAAATAGCAAAAGGGGCGCATTTGTAGATGTGTTGAGTTTTAGAAAAGATAGGTTTCTTTCATTTATTTAATGAAAAATTGAAAGGGAAGGACTTCTGAAAATTCTCAGTTCCATCTATCAAGTAAGCATTGTGCCCCATGGGGTGGGGGTGGAGTAGAGGTACTGAAGTTTATTCTTTGTGCATCATTTTAAAATGGAACCTTTCTCCAATGTGTAAGATCTCACTAGGTTCAACATGGTGACTGACTAACTGTCCTTTAGGCACTATTCCTGACATTTTCTTAAATGAAAGTAGAACCATTGTGCAGAAAGTGGAGGAAAAAGTCAACATGAGTAGCAACTGATAAGGCGGACACCCGCTTATCAAGTCCAATAATAACAAATCGGCATTTGTGCAATGCCTGATTCAGAATCCATAAGTAATTTGAAAATTGGAACTACTGTAAAAAATATAATAAAGAATTATTTCACCAACTGGTGTGATAAAGGAAGTTGTGTAATGGCATTTGTCAGTGGCTCCAGAGCAAAACAATTCAGTCAACAAATGAAGTCATGACAAGGAGAGGTCATGAAGGAGATACTGAATATGGCAAATGAAAAGCAAAATCAGATTTTTTTTTTTTGAGAGTAGTGTCACTGGCCCTCATATGTGGGATCCGAACCGGGGCTGCTGGCATCCCAAGCCGGCGCTTAACCACTGTGCCACTCAGCCGGCCCTCAAAATCAGACTTTTTACTGGCTAGAAATACAAATGTCTGTGCTTTAGTAGCACTGCCTGACTGTTTTTCAAAATGGGTTATTATAAGATCAGTGATAACTTAAGTAAATTCTGAATTTCCCATTTCGATATCTTGGGCTACACAGAAATGTTATCAGATAGAAACTACCTTCAAGGTATAAAACAAATTTTAAAAAATCCATTATATGTAAATTGAAAAATTATTTCTGTGTGATATTTACAATTTTAACAATGTGACAGGCATCTTCTCATAAATTCATATACTAATAAAACCAAAAATATGAAAGAAACTGTCCCCGAAAACCAAACAGAAATCGAAAAGCCTTACTTAGCAAGCGCTCCCATCTCTTAAATGTTAGTGGGAAAATCACTACTAATGCTAATATGTAAAAGTGGTGGCTTTTATCTTTAAACAATCCTGTTGTTTGAATAGATGTGCTCCAGGCATCACATTTGGACCATTCGTTTTACCAGCTGTTTCTAAAAATATGTTCATCATGGAGACCTTTCCGGTCTATCTCCAGAATTGCTTTTGTTGAGAGCTTTTCCCTCCTTGCACAAGAGAAGGGGTAGAGATATAGAAAACAACATCTGCTGAAAGATCTCACAGCTTCAGGGAAGCACCACAGTCATAAGCTTCATGTGAAAAAACAACAACAAAACAACCTACCAACCAATCCTGATAAGCTAAATGACTGAAGAGACTGCCGCATTCTTTTGGATTAAAGGTAATCAAATGTTTTACTTCGTTAATACAATCTCTGTAGAGGCAGTGACAGATGTTCCCTACATGGAAGAGAGTCTCAATTAATCTACAGCTGGCTTCATTTTCTGGACATCTTATCAAGGGAGAGAGGAAAAAAGGAGAGGGAGGTGGAGAGACAGGAATGCAAAGTTTTTAATTACTCATTGGCAACTGCGTTCTTTCACTCATTTATTATATCTAATGAGCAGATGTCCAGACGAGGGGTGGTCAGGCGGTAAGAATATACACAGCACCTAAAAAGCCTGGGTGAAAGCATCAATCATATCCCCAAGTGTCCGCTGAAGGCCACTTCACATCCCATCTGTGTTCCTGCTTTCCAAGTACAGACTTTAAGCTTTCTGGTGATGGGTCATTTGCAGGCTACCTCCTGCCTCTATGACCACCTGGTGTGTCCATGGACCATTTGTCAGTGGATGAACAGGACCGACCTCAGGGAGCGGGTGCCTGCTCTGCTATGCATAGTCCTCCACATCATCATCTTCTCTTGGAATTCTGCCAGCAGCTTTCCTGGCAGGCCCTTCCATTAGGGACTTAATTCAAACTCATGGGAAAGGCAGGATTCACAAGTTTTTCAAATTACTGGTCTGGCTGAGTTCCGATATCTAAATATTCAGAAGGCTTTCCTGTTGGCCTCCTAATATAGTTTTTTTCCCCCCTAATATAGTCTTTAACACTATATATATATGCTTTCCTCCCAATTCTAAATGTAATACATACACAACATAGACATTTTGGAATATGAATAACTCAATAAAACTCACCCACTGGCCACCACTTACAGATGGTCACTGTTTAGCCTGTTACTCATAATATAATCTTTATACCTTAGTTAGGACACTGAACCTCTGATTTTCAATAGATACTGAGTAAACTTGGCATGGCTTTTTATTAAGCTAAATTAAGTATAATATTTGCAATACTTACATAATAAATTTCATAAAGCAAGAGGTTACTGGTATAGATTGCTCAAGAGACAGAAAATGGAGGAGAGAACTATAGATACAAAGTTAGTAATTGCCTTTAGTATAGATCTCATCCTTTCTTTTGCCTGGGGACTAAGGTTTTTTTTTTGTTTGTTTGTTTTGAGGGCAGTGTCACTGGCCCTCGGATTTGGGACTGAACCGGGGCTGCTGGCTTTCCAAGCCAGCGCTTAACCACCGGGACTAAGGTGTTTAACCTTTTCTTTACACAAGGATGGACTGCGTTAGTTCAAATGTAGGCAAATTCAGCTCTCTAAAACAGTTCTTTCTACTTTTCAATAGGCTTAAGGGGAGAAGAAATTGTAGACTTAGATTTGAGTCCTTAGAGACTTCTATTTTTGTTTATTTATGTTTATAAACTGATTTGGGCCTTTTAATAACATTTATTCTAGATTAAAAAAAAACAAAAAAAACTCCCATTCTGTTTTTGCCTTTAATCTATCCTTTTGTAATGAGACTTCAAAAACGATCTTAATATTTAATATCTAAGTGACCTATGGTTAGAATAATAACTTTCTGGGACCTCAATGGAACAAATGGCTTGGTCTTAAGATCATCTGGTTCATGATAAAATTTTAGACTTAGAAAGAGCTCCAGTCTTCAAAATCTACTAAACCTGGTGTGGCAACAGAGATGAATATTTCACATCTCCTATTTTCTGGTTTCTGTATGATTTGTTTCCATAGAGCTGTAAAACATCAAAGAAAAATCTATAGTGAAGGGGTAACTTCTAGTTTGCAATTAAAGATGCTACACACAGTGATAAAACACTATATTTGTAAAAGACATTGAATTTAACTATTAAAAAACAAAAGAAGATATAATCTCAGAATATAGGGCAGCCTATAAATGTGACTTTTTGAAAACTCACTACATTATTCTTACTTATTTCATTTCACCATGGATCCGTGAAACTTTAGGCATAGCTGGATACTTTTTGCATTTGAGCTTGGAAACCACTGCTCTAGTTTATTTAATGCTCTGTCCTCAGTGTGGGAAGGTGCTATCACTGACAATTCATCACTAGAGCATACACTGGTTGAGTCTGTACCACAAGCCACTTGCAGTCCCCACTAACTGCTTCATCATTTGCCTATAATCTCTTAGTTGGTTCCCTAGTGACTTATAGAATAGAATTATAGATGTGACCCCTAAATGGGTCAATGATATACTCAATTGTGTGGCAACAATGACCAGAAAGCAGATAACCAATTTTTCACACATCCTCTGATTTCTCTGTTGGGTACTATCTCAACTGAGGAAAAAAAACCTTTCAGGTTTTTTGTTGTTTGTTTTCTTTTTAACTTGATGCACAGTTATCAGTAACATGGAATGAATTATGGATTTAGAACATTTGGAATTTAATTTCAACTCTAAAAGAAACTAGTTCAGTGACCTTGAGCAAATCAATTTACCTATGAAGGCTTTAGTTTTGTCACCTAAAACTAAATCACTACAATGAACTCTAAAGTTCTGCAACATATAGTTTTGGAGTTACATAAACTTTAAGATTATAGTAAAAAAAAAAAGAGAGATACAAAAGGCCTTTCACTTTATAGAAGTTTGAAAGAAGAATTACTATGTTCAAGTCTATACTCAATATCATCAAATGTTTTCTTGACCAGAAATCTTACTGAGAGCACATTCTCCAAACAAAAGAAATTTAAAACATTAGAATAAAAAACACTGTGAGTCTCACTGTTGTACCTCATTTGGCTTTCATAAGGTCTATTTTTATTTCAATGTTTTTAAAATATTTAATGTGGATGCTGTTAAATGAGGGCACGTTCTTCCCAGGTCATCAGAGCTCTCCCTATTGCGTATTGTCATGTATTCATGTCACCCAGCCAGTCCCTGGGAACCGAGTTTGCCCCTTTGCTTTGTAGGAAAATCTAGCGATGACTAAGTATAAAGAAATAAACAAGCAAACTAACAAACAAATAAACAAGCCAAGCAACCACATACTAAAAGACCAGGCTATAGCAAGTATAAGGAGAGAAAAGAAACTGAAAATTTGTGATGTCCCTCTCCAGTCATCAATAGTGCTTACTCTACCCTTTTTTCACTCCTATTTTCTATGATCCCCCAGATCTCAGAGACTTATTAATACATGAGTTCCAAATTACATTGTTTGAAAAGCCAGCCCCTCCACCTCCTGCCCCGAAAGCCCCTCCTCCTGCCTCAGTCTTTCTTGCCTCTTTTTTGTTTTTTCCTTTACTTTTTTTCACTTCTTTTTTGAGCCAGTTCAGTTCAGAGCCTTACAACTCCAGGCACAATACCACACCAGGGGGCCTTGCTAATGGAGAAATCTCATAATGTTATTACTTAGCATCCTGGCTCCCAAAAGTTAATCTTAGGCTCCCTTTGGGGTTGGGCTCCATTAGGATCTGGCTTCATAGTTTACCCGATGTTCCTGTGTGAGTCTTTTGTATTTTTTCCACATTTTCCTAATGTTAAGAGATGCCAAAGGGACTAGGCATTAATTTATAAAATGAAATCCTTAAGTAACAAATGCCATTTTAGCAGTAACACTAAACATAGCTTTGAACCTGTGTTTTCATAGTGTACTTCTGTTTAATCTGCTGCCAGGTGGCAAAACACATCATTCCCCTCAGGATATAGCCTCCCCTCATCCCCTATCCCCCCTGACCCCGGCCCCATATAATCAGTTACCTCCGACATTCAGAGGGCTAAGATAAAAATAAATGCTTTTGCCCACAATGCAGGAAGGGGACCTATTATATTGCGCCACTTCAATTTTGTCCTCCCCATTCATTGTCCATGTCACCACGAATGTTTTTCTTACTCTCCTCACTAAACTTACAAAGCTACAAATCAAAAAGTACAGGGAAAGAAGAGACTCTCAGCAGGTTGCAAATATCTTGTCTCAGTCATTTAGACATTTGTCAGTTCAGTAACCCACAGCCAAGGCTTGGGGAAGAATTACTGGGATGTGGCAGAGTATGTGGGCCTGGAGTGAAGGTAGGGCCACAGAGGTCTGACAGCTGGAGAATACAGCCCCACCCCAGCTGAGGCAGGCGGTGCAAAGGACAGATTTGTAAGAGGAAGGGCAAAACATGGAGCTCTTACAAAAATGTAGGGTAAGAGCTGAATGGAGGGGATCTGATTTTGTATGATTTATTTTTTAATCAAGTTTCATATCTGAGATAATGACATGCTTAAAACAATTAAGAGAAGCTTTTAATGCCCTATCATAGCCTATGCGGTCTCATGTGCTTGGTGGAGAACTTAACAAATGTTGATTAAGATGGACTGTAACAAGGAAAAGAAGGATTCATGTATATACAAAAAGTCTACAGATTTCTAACCATGCAGATTTCTCTAGATCAGGGCTTAGCAAACTAGGAGGTGTGAGCAAATCCAGTTTGATGCCCTCTTTTAAAAATAAAGTTTTACTGAAACACAGCCACAGCCATTCATTTATGAATTGTCTTGGCTGCCTGTGCATTGCAAGAAGAGTTGAGTAGTTATGACAGGGACTGTAAGACTCTCAAAGTCAAAAATATTTGTTCTCTGGTCCTTTACAGAAACAATGTTTGCCCATCTTTGCTCTGGATGATTGATTGGATAAATATGAACACTTGGCCATATAATATCGCTAGTTTTCATGATCTCTGAGTGAACAGGGGATTTCTGTGCTTCAAAGCTAAGATGGAAGCAGAACTGGGCAACCGAAGGTTCTCGGCATTGTTAAGTAGACAAAATTTTCCAGTTTAGGTTCTGGCTTCAGGACCAGTCAGGACTATCATAATTTGTAATGAGACCCTCAGATCCTTGGGCAAGTTATACATTCCTTGGAAGGATTCTACTAAAAAGAAACACAGCTTCAAAAAGATGCTCTCGTTTTAATTGTGAATGTTAGTCCTTAATAACACCTTTTAAGATTCTTTTCTGGCACAGAAAGTTCAAGGACCATCCCCCCCACCCCACCCCACCCGCCCAAAATTTTTTTTTTCTGTTTGTTTGGGTTGACTTTTGTTGTTGTTGGTTTATAGTTTGAGAGACATAATGCAAGGGAATAAGAAAAATAAAAGAAGATAAACACATGGGTATGAATTTAAGAAATGTCAAGAGTGCACAGATGTTAGAAAGAGGCTAAGAAATCCATCCTGTCAGGTCTATGTTCACTTATTTTGTTACTTTCTATGAGCTGTAACATTTAGGAACATAATTATTTCTGAAATGGAGAAAATACAGCGTCTTACCATAGTTCTCACTCAGAGCCACTATTCTTAGACTCCTAACATCAGTTAGAGGTCGCTGTTGTTCTAATCATATATTCTAAACATGACTGCTAATGAGCAATGAGCTAGAAGTCCTCCGTGTACAAATTATTACCTAGGTGACATCAAGAGGGACTAACCTCACATAAGTGACGGTATTTATCCTAAATATTGGAATCATCCCACCTCACAAAAAACAAGGGTAAGTTGTTGCAACTACAGCTGTTTGGATAAATCAGAACTGAACAATTTCATTACCCCTATCAGCTAAGGTTTTCGCAGCTTTTGAGATACATCGCAATTAGTCCGCTTAACAAGTATTTCCTGACCACGTAATATACTCCATACACAAACTTTTTTTCATTGCTGTCAAGAAGGCAGGTAGCTATTTCATATATATATATATATATATATATATATATATATATATATATATATATATGTTAATGGAGAGCAAGCACTGCATAATCAGAGACAGTATAAGATAGTAACCAGTGTGTGCCCTCAGGGGAAAGTTGGCTTGGGTTCAAATCCCGTTTCTTCTACTTCTTTGCAGTGTGACTTTAGTCAATTTGTTTAGCTCTTTTGTGTCTAGGTTTATTCATCTTTAAAATGAAGATGATAATAATAATAATAGCCCCTCACAGGATTACTATATGGATTGAAGAAGTTAAAAATGTAAAGTACTTGGCACTATACCTGACTATAGTCAAGGGCTCAATGAATATTTACTGAATGAAGGAACAAACATGTACCATGGCAAACCTAAGGTGAAAGCCTAGAAATCACTTCAAGGGACGTCATTCAATATTATGCGTGCTGTTGTTGAAAGTTGACCACGGGGGCAACTAAACCTGACACTAAATCAAAGTAATATATTGCACTATCAGAAACCCAACCAGAGAATCTATCTTGTCAGATTAGAAGAGCTAATATGATCCAACAAGTTCTTTTTAATTCCTAGACCTCTTAAACTCTTTCACAAATAAATGATTAAGTCTATCACAGAAGAATGACTTTTTTTTTAAAGCTGCAGTCATTTTCTGCAGTACAATGGTTCCCATGCTGTTTTCAGTGTTAATATACTAGTTTACTCCATGAGAAAATGGAGACGTGAAGGGCACTGATAGATTATTTCACTGTGCAGTTGGTTAATTAACATACCTCAAATACTGAAACGAAATAAAGTTCATTATATTTTAAAAGTTACAGAAACAACAACTGAGTAATAGAATCATGCTGGAGATTATAATTATGTGCCAAGAAATGCATCTATGATCATTTTTCCAAAGCTCAAAAATCAGAATTTTCAAACCCAAGAACTATCCTGTTCATCTTCAGGGTTACTAAGGAAGAGGTATTTGCACCTCTATTTTAAGGAAACAAAATCAGTCAAAGCTCCACAAATGAGCACATAACAGTCCCAAAATTTAGTGCTTTAATAAGCATTTGAGCTTGATCTTCTGTGTACATGGCAATAGAAATAAAATGTATCCATTTTCAAACAGGTTTGGATTTGAATCTTAACTCTATGCCCAAATATGTGACCTTGGAAAAGCAAACTGTTTGAGTCCCAATTTTCTCAGTGGTAACAGGGCCACAGTAGTTTACCCCTCATAACAACTTAAAATGAGATTTAAATAAATACCATGTTGGAATGCACCCAGCATGGTACCTGGGCCCGTTCTGTGCTAGAGCTGGCTCATGACAGCTGATTGCTGCATTTTCAGGAATTTTTGCAAGTTGGTTGCTAAACACAGCCATTATCAAAAATTAAAATAGATAAAATCACAATCAAATACAGTATATTAAAAACAAAGGTAATAAAAACTTAAAGCTCATTACTTCCTAATTATTTTACTACATTTTACTATGATCTATGCTCGTGGCATTATTGATTTCTGTAGTGTCTGTATGGTGAAAGTACTACATAATCATGTGCTAATGAGCATTACTCCCCAATTCTGAATTTATTATGCCCCAATTCTGAATCGCATTGGAGGCTTAAAATCAGCCATGGTGGGAATGTTTCACACTACAGAATTGGCTAACATGACAATTTTGGACTGTGCGTGTGCTGGTCCTTTTATTATTATTATTATTATTATTATTATTATTACTTTAGTTTCAGGTGTACAAAATAATGTAATGATTAGACATTTACACCCCTACGGAAGTGGAAACCCCCCAAGTCTACTACCCCTCTGACATTGTATATAGCTGTTACAATACCATTGACTAGATGGTTCTTAACATTTATGAGCCAGTTGCTATACCCGGCTCATCAGGAAAACCCGCCCCCTCTTGCTGTATCCTCCTTCTCTCTCTTCCTCGTCCTCTCGCTCCCTGCCTGCCTTCATTACAAAGCCCTCCTTAGTCCACAGAGTCTGCTCTTCCCCCTTTCCCTGAAGAGCAGGAAAGAGTCACCCTGACGTGACAGAAATACCGCATCATAAAAACCATCTGCCTTGAAATGAAAAAAACATGGACTTTTTAAGATCTATTTTAACAATCTTTCATCTATTATCCCATTGGATACCTATTTTGTATTCTCATTCTCAACCTTTTTGAATAAGGAGATGAAGTTGTTTGATACTATAAAATATTCCAAGTTATGCATCAAATTTCCTGGAGAATCACAGGTCTGGTCCAGCATCTGAATAATTAACTGGGCACTTTCTTCCACTTCTGTCTTAAGACATTCAGACTTCAGCTCAGGACTAAAACTATTGTGTATGTTCTTTGGAAGGAGAAGAGAAAGAATTTAGGTTCAAGTGGAACTATTGGCTCTCTAATGCTTCCATGAATTAAAAAATAAAACATATACCATTTGACTCAGACAGATCAAAAGATAATCTTACCTCAAAATATGCATGAGTTAGAACCAGTGAGTTCAAATGCTTTTGTTTGTTTCCCTTCAGATGACTTGCCAAACACATTTATATTTTAGGTTAAAAATACATAAACATTAATGAATTTTATAATAAAACACATCCAGATTTCCACACATTCCTTACCAATTCAGGAAAAGACACTGCTCTATATAGCAGAAATAATCAGGCTCCCTCACCAGCATTTTTTGAAAAACATTTTATGTTGATCTGTTCCTGAAGAAAAGGTTTAACCAGAAGATTGATAATCTATGGGAAAACTCTGAAAATTAGCTCTCATATGAAACCCCTTTAACAGTAAGCCCATGTAAGTCTTGCCAAAGCAATCAACAAGGGTCTCTTATTGTTGTTGACTGGGTGGTTGTTGGGCTATAATCGTAAGAAGTTTCCCACTGTAGGTTTTGCCTTGTTAGCCAGGTAAAAAGTGCAACTTATGACTTCCAGATGCAAACCACTGTTATCAGGCTTAAAATTTGACTCAAAATTTGCTTTGCTTCTTTGTGAAGTTCCCTAGGGGTAAGGCTAAAAGTAGAAACAATAAGGGAGTGAGAAATAAAGCAAGAGTATTTCAAATCACATATTACAGAGAACAGAATCACAGAACGATGCTGCCACAGTGGACTCCAAGACAAAGATGGCAAGACAGATGTGCCAAACCGAAACACATGCTTGACTGCTGTGCCAAGGAAAGCAAACACAAGAACAAAACCATACACAGATGCTGCGAGAGCAGCTCTTGGGGCTACTGTGACCCCATGGAAATAATAATAGAAACGAGAACCCAGGAAGTTATAACTACAAAAGAAAGTTACCCCCACAACTCATACAGTGGACTTGCTGGGTTAGCCTGGATGTGTCACTTGGATGAGACAAGATGGCATCATTACAGCCCATGCACTGGTGATGGAGGCCGTGGTTAGTTGATTAGCTACAAAACTGTCACTGCATGCTACACAATGATGCTAGGCTTGTCAGGAAATAAAAGATACAACAAATATTCTATGTCTGCAATAAAATTCTTTTTATGCCATCTGAAATTTGTGGAGGGGATGTGTTTCTTTGTTGTTTCTTCATGTTTTTCTTTGTTTTATTTATTATTATCTTTTTTTCCTCGCTCATTTGTCCTCTTTTTGATTGCAATAAATGGGAGAGTAAATGCAAGAGGTCTGTGCAGATATGGGGAAAAAATGAAAAGGGAACAGGAGGGAAATTAAAAGGAAAAATATATATAGGAGGAGAAAGAGGAAAACACGGTATTTCATTCTTTTGTACACAACTTTCTTGAATTTTGTTGGGATTTGTTTTATTTTGAGCATTAATACTGGAGGGATATGCTGAAGGGGGCAGAATTTGAGATTAGGATGGCAAGAAAAGATTTTGTTGCCTTGTTTAATTTGTATATCTATATATCTCTTAGTATTTAAAAATAATGATTATAATTACTCATAAAAAGTATAGCAATGAGTTAAAAATAGCTATAAAGACAGAAACACGAAATATGAATCAAAACAAAATAAAGTAAATTGAACCACCAAAAATTCATGCGGCACAAGATGAGGTGAAATGACAGAAAATGTTCTTCAAATATATACAAGGCATATATCTATTTATATATATATACACACAGGAATGTGCATATATGAATAGATATATCTGTATAATTTTTTCTCTCCACCCCCTCAAGGAAAACTGAATTATGGAATCACCACTGTAATTATCATAAAGAAGAAAACAAAACCTAAAGAAAAATGAACATGCTTTGTTCACCAAGTTAAAACAGTATCATGCATGTCTGTGTTGGCCAATGTAAGAATGATGGTATGAATTTCTGTGTAAAACACATGACTGATGGCAGGGGCTGTTGTTAATCTCTGTGTACATTACCCTAATATCACATCATTTATACTGTGTTTACATATATATGGAGCGATACGCACTATATATTTTACATATATATATATATATATATATATATATATACACACACACACACAGTACATCATGTGGAGCTTTTGGGAGAAAAATATACAGAAGAAAAAGAATAAAAGAAAACCCATAAAAAAAAAAAAAAACGCAAAACAACCCTCTCTTTTAAAACCCAATCCCTCTTTATTTATTAATCTTTTTAGGGAGCATTTGCTTAAAGATTTCAATAACGTAGCTCCTTATCAACTACTTGCATTGGCATTTGAAACCAGGAAGTTCTCATGAGTTTGATTCCAAATTCTCCCTTCAATGGGCCCATCCATAACCTATGGCCTAAAAAACCCTGGCTTTAGGCCACACTGCATATGTGGAATTCAAGGAAAAGTTTATGATTGAACTGTACTAATTTTTTAATTGTAATGAATCAAAAATTCTGTGTCTCCAACCTAAGATGCAGAAGAATAATCTGGGATTACTTGATTCTGTCACCGGCAGGCATCATCTCCTGTGATTTTTCTTGCCCATCTTTGGATGGGGTATGTTATTTACTTAATTAGAGACATTTCCTTAGAGTTCTGATAATGCTCTAGGCATTTCCATTCATTGTCCACACTATTTCTCCCCTTCCTATCCCTTCTTTCCTGTTAGTCTCCTTATTTTTCTCTCTTCCTTAATAGAGTATGAGTCCTTAATAGAGTCCTGGAAGGAGTCCCATCCTATTTTGGTTTTCCTAGCACATATTCCAGTGCTCATATATAGTAATCACTAAAAAACAAAAAATAGAAAATATATAAATCAGTGATTTATTAAACTTTCAAATGAAAATGTATCACTCATATATTGATCTTATTGATTCCTCTCCCCTCCCAACGTACTAAAAAATCTTGAGTAACGGAAATGAATAGAATTTTATACATTTTTATTAGATTTGTTGTTTTCATTATGAAATCCATTCTAATGGTCAATCCATGAGCCATATATTTTGTGCACACCATGTCTGAGCTAACAATTGCCTAATAGCCAATTAAGATACTTTCCTATACTTATCTTTCCATTATTACTCTAATTCTGAAAACATTTTTTATCATTAGGGATTTAAATGCTCCAATAGCTTAAAAATTAGCTTGGGTTGGGGTGCAGTTAGGTTATAAAAATGTGATACAATTTATTACTGAGTGGGTTAATGAATAAAGAAACTATACCATTACATTTAGAATATTATATGCCAATGAATGTACTCTATTAATTTATAGATGGGCAAAGGAAATTCAAAACTGGTAGGATTTAGCCTAGAATTAAATATGTGAAAAACTGTTTGCTCTTGGATACATTAGAAATACATTATAACCCAAATGCAAAAATGACTAATGTCCATAGCCAATAATAATGAACTACATTAATGAATTTTATATCTTTTTATATTCCTCTTTCCAAAGCTAAAACATTTCCCAGATTACTTCCATTATCCCTTTATTCCAAGTGTTTTTAAATGTATTTTCTTTTTTTTGAGGGCAGTGTCCCTGGCCCTCATATGTGGGACTCAAACCAGGGCGGCTGGCTTCCTAAGCCAGCGCTTAACCACCGTGCCACTTGGCCGGCCCTCAAGTGTTTTTAAGTGGACCTGAGCTCCTCAAGGTATAATTCTGTATACTGTGATACTCAGATATTTCTGTGGCATTTTATTTAGGCATTTACTGTTCTACTATACACCGAAAAGCCACTTGACTAGTAACATTTACACATGATTCTATTTACAAATCATGGTTCCATATGGAAAAAAAATTCTTTCTAAAATTAAATAAAAATCCCTTTCTTTGTGATACAAACATATAAATTGCTAATTCTTCAAGCTTGCTGGAGACACTAGAGATAAAATGTAAATACCTTTCAAAAAACTGTAAATGTGTTTCCATAAACCCATAGGATTATAAATATCATATTTAAGGCCAATGCTCAGCACATTTACTTTTTTTCATCTTTGGGTTCTGGACAGCAAGACTCTATTTCTTTTTATCCTTCATTAGAAAAGTATTATTTTCTTAACATTGCAGCTGCAGTCCCCACTGTGTTCCAGCAAATAAAAACTAATGATTTGGTGGACTTTTAAACAATTCAGTGCCAGATTTTCATATTATAAATACTTTACTGAGGCATCTCAAACTGATAAAGATTAAGAATCCAGTTCCACCTGGAGAATACTAATAGGGATATGCTGCTGGTGTTTTGCCAAATTTAAATTTGACCCACATTTGATTGAGTGTTACAGTGGTACGGTGTAACCAACAATCACACCAAGTGCTAAAATGTGAAGACTGTAGATTTGAAGAGTAAAAATACACCTGAGAACCACTCTGGGAATAGTAATTATTTAGTGATCTCAGATTACTGCCATTGATTTAAACAGCTCCCTCAATCCAACCATTACAAAAGTTGCTTAGCACAGTCCTATTGATGGATGAATGTGTTTCATCTTTACTTCCTTTTACCGTCTGCCCTCTGGTGGAAGTGTTGTCCCTTGGTATTTGATCAAAGGGCATTTAACAAAAGTGGAGGCAAAAATCCTGGCTAACTGACAACCAGAAATATGTATCCCTGGATAAGGGCTAGATAAATCAATATAGTTGTTAATTAATGCCATATCCATTTATCAGATGTAAAAGGCATTTCTTTTAGTATTTCTTTTGCTCTGTGACCCCTGTCCCCAGGACTTTTGGATCTTGATACTATCAATACATATAAAATTCAGGAGGTTGATAAGTTCTAATTATATAGAAAACTAATCTAAAAATGCATTCGTTTTGATTTTATTTCTGTTTCCAAAGATGGAGACACCAAGGATACAAACAGAGGGGAGAAAGAGAGAAGAAATGGAAAGTCAATTTCATTAATTTCTCTGTTTCAGAATTCATTACCACATTTCAGATCACATTTTTGATTGAAGGATCTTAATTATTATTTGGCCTCCATAGTCTCATGAAAGAATCCTATTTTCTAATCGTTATTTAACTCTCCTCCAGCTTGCCTGTTTTGTTGTTGTTGTTGTTAGCGTTGAATCCAAAGATGCAAGAAGAATGATGAAATATGAGACTACTGTGCAATTTAATATCAATAGTGTATAACTGGAAAAAAAAAGTTTATATGCAAAGCTATAAATCTGAAATATTATTGTGGGAAACATAATCAAAGTTCATAAAATAGGAAAGTTAAAACCCTGACACAACTTTAAGTACTTAAATAGTTATTCAAATATTATTCTGAATACTTTCATTTGATGCAGATTGCTTCGTTATTATTTTATATTTCAAATGCACAAGTCTGAGCTTTTAAAGCAAATGTTCAGAAAATGCAATTTTACCTGTTACTCATTATAAAATGATCTAGTTCCCAGGATAGAAGGGATAAGGGAAAGTAGAGAACTCCTTTTTTTTCTTTTTCTGAAGAAACACAGATTTTGTTGGGGTGATGTTTACTTCCATGAAATCATCGATTTTAAATAATTCAACAGGTTTCATTTAGCTGTTTAAGGGAGCTGAAGTTGGAAGTATGAAAAATTTCCAATTTTAACTTAAGACTATGAGGTATTTTGAGAGTCATAAATTCAGTCAACGAATACTAATTGAGCCTTGTTGTCATGAGTTAAGGTTTTTTTGTTTTTTTTTTTTACTCTTTTACATATTTTCCAGTGCAAATAAATATACAGAGAATATTTGAGATCCACTGGATTTACAAGGTTTTTAGACTATCATGAACCAAACTCCAAACATTTTTAAGTTGACCCTAAACATGATCTGACTAAGCTACACCGAACCAGGGTGATCCTTAGTTGCCAAAATGGGTTGTTGGTGTGAAAGTCAATTTCTTACATCTGACTCAAACCACCTGCTTTGAAATTCATTTTAATTTAAAGAAAAATAAATAAGGAAACTGATTTCATTTAAAATGTGATACCCACATGAAAACAAAAGTTGTTGAATACAGCACATACTAAATTGCTCAAATTGATGGAAAGCAAGAGCTTCTAGTGGACCTAAATTAATCACGAAAGAACTTACGGAAGTTAAATGTCTTGTAATTGAGACAGCCAGAAAACTATAAACTTGCTAACACAGTGAGGGGAGAGAAAAGAATTGATAAGCAACAATAGAATAAGGCCTGAGTAATGAACCAAATTTGGTGTGTCTCCATCAAATATCAGGCCTGGGAAAGAGTTACATTTTAGAAACTGAGGCAGTAAATTAGTGTGTTCAATACTAGAATTTTAATCTCAACATTCACATAGAATCTCAGGGTTAAGAATTTATGTCGAAGTTATATAAATGGCACCATCAAAGTTATGTAAATGCCCATTACATGGGCAATGGGAATCTTCTCTTTAGACAGCTCAGAACCTAGCCCTAGAAATAACTGGCCTAGTTGTTTCTCATTTTTAACCTGTGATGTTTTGGAAAATGTGGAGGCTCTGGAGATATTTCCTGTGTAATGAAAAAAAGGCATGACAGCTCTATGCTGTGTAACCTTCATCAGTGTTAATCGGGTCCCCAGGGAAAAACTGCATCAGTAGACGTATGTACGCCCTTCCTGTACAAAACATGCCCCTGACGTATTTTCCTGTGTGTGTGAATCCCTTACCAGGAATACCTTGTGGAGTAAGTAAATTTAGAAAGAAGAAAAACGCTCATCCTTCAAATGTGCTGAGTTGAATAATCCCAGGTAAGGGCCGTCAATATCAGTCCCTTAGAGCTACACTTAGCTCCTTTACGGTGGGCACTCTATCACCTGATTTATTTATACATCCCATCCCATACTCCCTTGCAGAACACAACAGATTGTTTTAAAACTGTTTCCATCCCCCATCTGCTCCATGTAATCATGTTACTCAAGAAAATACTGGCATTGAGTTTCTGTCCTCTGCCTTGGAATCAGAGGAAACACCTGTGCAGCCACTAAAAAGCAAATGGGCTCAGTTTGTTGCCATTCAAGTCTGGGCCTGTTCATGTTCAATACCAAATGGTGACATGTACCCACCACCCGGGAGCTGTAAAACTGGAGAAACTGAGCTGGGAAAAGGCTCCTGTGTTACTATGGAGGTTGCTATGGAGATAACTGTGTGGGAGAGGAGGGGCAAGAGGGGAAGATGGTGGGAATATTTTGGAATGGTCAAGCCTCAATTTTTATAAGAAGGCTTAAAATACAGATTTGATCAACATTGTTGTGTATGAGGACAGATATATTAGATACTGCTGCTATAAAGTCAATGAAACCTGAGAAAAAATAAATAGGGAATCTGAATTAAAGTCTAGGTATCTTAAACTACTGGCCACAACATCAGTTAATATAACATATGGATCATGCCATATTCGTATCTGAATCCTTAATACCTGGCACATGCCTAACATACACAGCTGACTCCCCCAAAATATTTGTTGAACTGAATTGTGTTGTAGAGGTAATTTAGATAGTAAAGCTCCTTATTCTATCTTCTCTGAAAGTTCATTTATGAGAATTATTAGAAAAGGAAGGATTCAAATCCAGAGATACATTGTATCCTGCCTGAGTGCTAAGAAATATTTATTGAATGAATGACTAGATGAATTAATTAATGAATAAAAACTTAGTGCTCAAGTTCTGGGATAGATTGGATATATCTGCCCTTTATGTTTTCTATTTTATTTAAGTATAGTTGGTATATAATATTATATTAGTTTTAGGTGTATAATACAGTGATTCAACATTTTTATACCTTACAATATGATCACCCCACTAATTCTAGTAATCCTCTGACACACTTTAAATTTATCACAATGTCTTTGACTATATCCCCTTTTACCTTTTTTACCCATCTACCCATCCCCCTCACTCTGGCAACCATTCCTTTGTTCTTTGTTTCTATGAGTCTGTTTTTATTTTGTTTTGTTTATTTATTTATTTTGTTTTCTTAGATTCCACATATAAGTGAAACCATATGGTATTTATTTTTCTCTGTCTGACTTATTTCATTTAGCATCATACCCTCTAGAGTTAAAACCTCACTTGGTATAGTGAGATTACTACCCAATAATTTTAAAAAATTCTGACTAACAAGTTAGTCGGTCACTTTCCTTTCACACAACTGAGGTCCCAAAGGAACAGCGCACACTCCAAAATGAAAAGGTCCTACCTATTATTGTTACATCCCTATGTCATGCTAGGGGCAGGGACCCACAGAACTTCCTGGATCCAAAGCCACTTGCAAGATACCAAGCAGTCAGGCTCCCACAAAATTTGAAAATTTGTAAATCATTTTGGGGTAGCAAATGGAGGATTTTTACTTTTATTATATTATTTCTTCATGAAGCTTACATTTCTCTAGAATTTGCAAAAAAAAAATGTTTAATGGCTTGCCTTTTTGTAAAGAAAAGGGAAAAAATACGAAAGAAACACAAAGAATCAGCTAGAAAATTCTATTTCTCTTAGCTTTTGCAGAAATAAGATCCTAACCCAACTCCAGCTTTTAATTCTGTTAAACATACACAGAAATTCGATGATATCTGTTCTCTATTATATAGACACATATAAATGTTGAACTTGTAGCAAGTCTCAACACGGACGACTTGGGAAAGTTGATAGGAAATAATCAGGGACTGCTGTTACCTGCTGGACATTATATCATATAGAGCTTACTATAAAGAAAGACCATAAAAACATCAAAATGTATCTGGGTGCAAATGGGGAACACACTGAAGCTCCTAACTGCTGAAGTCCTTGCAACTTCAGCACAGCATAGATACATTTTGAAGCATCTCAGCCGTTGACATGGCATGGCTCAGTACTAATTTTGTGTTTACTCTGTCATATTGCTGCACAAATTCTCTAAACATACAATGAACAAAATTAGTATAAATATAATACCATGTTAACTGCTGTTGAAATCCCATGGAAAATGTCTTTTTTTTGGTGTAACTGTTGTTTGGTTTGGGGTTTGGCTTTTGTTTTGCTTGCACTTAGGCTCAGAACAACTCATGAGGTTTAAATGGCCTTTATGGCTCCACTTTGGGTTCATGCTTCATGGCCCCGCCCCCTGTCAATTTTATAGCTGCCACTGGCTGCTATGTATTTACTGTTCCAGTGGTTCATCTGGGTGTCTGATTCCTCAAAGTTAGGTCAGATACCATGGATTTTTCTTTAGCTATCAAGGAACCAACTTTAAATTTCCCTGGGATCTTGTTACTCCTTCCATGGGATTTGATGCTTTCGATTATATAGTAATATTTATATATGTATGCTTATACATATATAGATATACACATTAACACTCTATAATATATAAAACACATGTATAGTCACATATACGTATGTATTGTTTTTTGCAAATGAAAAACAGCAAGCAAAACAAGACTGACCTAACCTACCTGTACTCGGTTCACATTCGACAAAGTCTTCATCATCGCTTGAACATTCAGCAGATGATACAAGGTCATCTGATGTTGGCTGTGCATGTGAAAGAAAAAAAAGTGGGGTACGGGGAAGAGAGAGGAGAGAAAGATAAGGAAACTAATGAACAAAAGCATTAAAGACTTATCATCGTATCCTGCCTCCATCATTATTGCTGTTTTTCTTCTCTAAAGAGAGCATGCTGTGGGATGGAGGATTTTTAACTCCTGTGTAGCTGTGGATGGCTCTGGGTCCAGATAATCTGTGTGGATCTTATATGTGAAGCTGGGTGACCCAGAGGGGTTCTTGGAGGCTCAAGCTCATATAATTCCAATCTCATTCTGAAGCCTGCCTCTATTCTCACTTTAATTTCAATTTTGAGGGCAGGAAAAGGTCTACTGCAAATGGTGGGCAATACAAGAGTGCAAGCCAGCAAAGAAATGCACTGCAGCTTTGAGAGGATTTTAAATGCATATGGTGTGTGCTCTCAAATGTATGATTTGGTGGTTGTGAATCTATAGGCTGACATAATTAATGAACGTTGTGCAATGCAGTCTGTTCAGGAATAGCATAATGGCTTCTCTCGCTAGCAGGGATTTCTTCATGTAATTGCTGCAATTAGCTGAATTAGTAATGTGTACCAGCAGAGAGATACCACACGATGGTCTCTGGACACAGGTAAGGCTATTTGTGGAGAGCAGAAAAAATTTTGCCTGCAGTAGTAATAATTCAACTTGAGGCAACTTCTTTTTTTCAATTGAATCCTATAAAAACTCCCCCGTGCCAGGGAATCAGCTGCAAGAAATATAGGGGAATGTGGGTTTGGGCAGTAAGAAGATCCTTTGCTCTACAGTAGATGAGAAGACTACTTTATGTGCCTGGGTACATGCTGCCTGCACAACAAATACTGTTGAATTCATTAGTTAATAAATACAGGTCTTATATGAAAAACAAACTGTTGTCCTACTATGTGCATAAGGGTACTCAATGTATAGAGTATACATTGATATACTGGTCTTATTCCCAATGCATCGAAGTCTGAATCCATATTCAAAAGGAAAAAGAATTACAAGCCAGATGCTGTACTAGACATGTATATCTACTTATGAGTTATGGTTATTATTAATTAGACACAATTCGCACAACAGTCCTTTGGGATAGGGAAAATTATTATACTTTGAAAGAGCAGTGAAGATCAGGGAGGTTAAGTGAATTGCTGAAGGACACACAGCCAGTAAGAACCATAGTGGGATGTGAACAAATGCATTTTAGTCGAAGTCTGTATTTGTGGCTCACATAGGCTTCTGTATATTCTTTCTTCCATGATATGATGGACTGGATTGTCCCCCCCACCCCCACCCCCCCCAAAAAAAAAAAATTCATATGTGGATGTTCTAACTCCCACACCTCAGAATGTGACTGATATTTAGAGAAAGGGTTGCTAAAGAGATGATGAAGTTAAAATGAGGTCATTTGGGTAAACCTAATCCAACATGACTGGCGTCCTTATAAAAAAAGATTAGGACACCGACGCTGAGAGGGATGACCCTGTGAAGGCACAGGGAGAAGACAGCCATTGAAAAGCCAAGGAGAGAGGCCTCAGAAGAAACTAACTCAGCTGATACCTTAGCCTTGGACTTCTAGATTCCATAACTATGAGGAAATAAAGTTTCGTTGTTTAAGCCACCCAGCCTGTGGTATTTTGTTATGGCAGCCCCAGTAAACGAATACACATGACTCATGACCCCATTGGCTTAGTATTTTCAGACAACATCCTGTGTGAAATAGACATATTAGGCATAGACTCAGTGGACACAGTGAAGAGCAGTAGGAAAACCACGCTAGGTCATTGATTCCACTAACTGACAGTAGCAGTGAGATGCCTTAAACCACGTTATTGATCTTTATTCTACATCTGACAGGGAGATGCGTCAACCCCTGCTCCTCCTTAAAGTGACTAGGAAAAGAATGTTCAAACATACATTTTTTTCAATTAGACATTACTGGAGTGTGCCTTTCATTTCCAGTAACTGACGCTGGCAGTGGGATCCTGGCGTACCATCATTCCTATTAGAGAATTGGTGACCCTGGTCCCTGGAGCTTCTTGCTGTGACGGGGCCCTCTGCAAACCCACTGCAGTTATCTAGGGAAGAGAGGTGGTGAGGGAATACATCCTAACTGTACACATGCAGCAGGCAATTATAAGAAGGAAACACCAGTTTTGGAAGGGCCACCATCATAGTTCACTAGGTTGAAAGCATGCATTAGCTATGGTGGTGATACCTCCAGCAAGGCAGCAACCATTGATTTGGGTGCAAGGAGCAAATCACAGATATCACAAGGGTTTATGACCTACCCAAAGTCCACAGTACTTAAATGAATATACAGTATATCTATGCTATTAAAATTTTATGGGATAAGCTCAATTAGGGGAAGAAATGTCTACAAAAACTCCTTAGAGGTTCATCATGAAAAAGAGGTTGAGAAGACACTTCTAAAGTGTATAATCAATTGGAAATTAATTGCTGGTGACTTGATTATAAGGACCTTGTAGAATGGCCCATGTACTGCTTAACTAGCTTTGGTCCCCAGAAATGAGTGAAACCTGATGAGTTAATGAAAATCTAGTGCGCTCGTCTCAGAAACGGAAGGCCAGGAAATGAAAAGGTCAGTGAGCAAATGTATGAAATCAACGCATGACTCCGATAGAAATCAAAAAAGGCATTAACATAATATCAGTAGGTTCTATAACTTAATTCTAAGAAATTTATCTTAATTTGTATTGGCCAAAGTAGTGACGTAAGGAAAAGTACTAGAGTCTGAGGTTGAGAGGATATTTACTATTTTCCTCTCAGCTGCCCCCACCTCCTAATTCTACACAAGTACTCTCCCCTGTGGTGTGGGTGACATTGTCCACAGTCCCATGATCCTTCCCCAGTATGATATCAATTTCTGTCCCCAAAATTGGCCCCAAACTCCCACTGCAGACACAATACATATGCTCTTCCATGTTCTCACTCCCTTTCTCCTCAGTTCACTGTTCTTGTGCCCACTTCCCAGAGATTTGTTGTCTGCTGATCTCCTATATGAATATGGATATAAACAATGTTCTCCCGGGCAGCAAAAGCACCTTTTACCAGTAGCTTCTACAAATGGTGGCGTCTCAAATAAGGTTCCAGGAGAGGCAGACTAGCAGAGTGTGGTAAGAGCACGCCTGCCTCTCCTCAGAGCACAGCCGTGAATCTCAGCTCCTGCACTTTCAACTGGTCATCTCGGGGAGCAAGTCACTTGCCCTCTCAGAGCCTCCAGTTTTTCATCTGTGAATTGGGATAAACAGAGTCTTGCCATTGGCTGGGTATGTGATTTCTGTGCATCTAAAAGTGAAGTTTTGTTTCTGGCATATGGTGCCTGCTCAATAAATATAAGCAAAAACTCACTCATTCAGTCAATAGACCAATCAATCAGTACCAGCAATGCATCTGCCATGAGGAGTGATCAAGAAAAATATACTCATGGAGATGCCAAGAGCTTAAAAAATAATTGAAAGATGATCTGTTTCCAATGGCTCTGAGTCCAGACATTCTGGGGGTCTTTTATAAATTCAGCTTCTTTTCTTTCCCTCAAACCTCATCACCATCATTTACAGCCACAGCCAGTGAAATTCCCAAAGCAATTACAAACATCTCAACCCCCCTCATTGCCCAACACTGTAACCAATGTTTGTTTATCTGGAGAAACCGGCTTTCAACACTGCTATGCCTGCCACAGAGCACTGCAGAGATTCAGAAAAACATGTTCTGTCAGGGGCAGCAAGCTCTGATTTGCAAAGGACTCAGGATTAATAACACTATATTTAGGGATTTTTCCTTTCTTTTTCTTTTTCTTTCTTTTCTTTTTTCTATTTTTGTCCCTGCCATCTACACAGACTCAACAATTACAAACCAAGGCTTTAGATGATATGCGCTTAGGATCACTTCCTAAAGTAATGGCAGTTTGATTCTAAAGTACCCTCAGAAAACCCAAAGCTTTCTTTTAGTAGCTTTTCGTTTTCTTGTCTGTATCCTTCCTCAATTAAGTAGACGCAGGGTCTGACTCTGAACCTTGGAGGAAAAGGTATATTTCTTTGACTGTTGGTTCCCACGGCTGGTTTAAGGTTGCCGATTCAGACACACTGGAGACTCAAGATACAGTTATTATGAGAAGAACAGAACTGTAGCCTTTTGTCTTTAAATAAAATGTAGTAGCACTAGGCTGTGTGTGTGTGTGTGTGTGTGTGTGTGTGTATGTGTGTGTTTTCCCCAAATCACAATCATTTTTCATAATTACTCCCAATTCCTTAGGAAAAAAGTGCAGTTAGTACACTTGAGAATAAAAAGATACCTGAATTATATCTAGAATCATGCCTATTAATAACATTTACCACTTATTAAACACTTGCTATATGCAGGCTTTGTACTAAGCATCTAACATATATTATCCCTCTTAGTAATCATGATAACCAAGGGTGTAGACATTTAGAGTGACATCTGCTATATTTAATGGTCCACCATCCATTCTCCTTCAAGTAACAATATTACTTTAAGAAACTCTTCTAACAGTGATGTCTGTTCATCAAGGTGCCTTCCATGTCATCTTCACATTTTTCCCCTCATTATGATTGTTTGTCGAAAGCTCTCATAATTCCCAATGGCTAAGCTCAAAGTAGTTACATATTATGGTTTCGATATGTCAAATACCAACATTATAAGTCATTCAAAGAAGAATAAAATATCTATGACCACCCCCAAACCATATAATTTGATAGTGGCTGGGCTACTACAACAGATTCACCATCAGTGATATATAACTATATCATCAAAGCGTTTTGTTCATTCCTTCATTCCTTTAGTACTTGCATTCATCGGACACCTATGTATCAAGCACCACAACAATTGCAAGGGATAATGTGACAGATAAAGCACAGTTACTCTGTTTTGGGAATTCATAGTCTCTGAAGAGACACCTAAGTGAACAGGCAAACTCCACATAGTAAACTGAATGCTATGATGAGCAGAGCCTGAGGTACTCAGAGAGCAAACAGCAGGGCGGACACGGGGACCATGAGCCCTCAGGGACAGGCAATAATGTAGCAGGAGAAGAAGGGCATTCTAGGTAAAAGCATCATTCTTGCAAAGCCTCAGAGGTACCAAAAAGCAGTTTATTTGTGTAGCTGTGAGTAGCACAGGATGACGGGGGTGAAAGGACGTACCAGAACGACTGTTGGGCGGCTAACTGGAATTATTGTGCTGTTCTTGAAAACTTGGAATTTAATATCCTGCCCTATCAGACTTCTCTCCTTCTTCCCCTGCCCACAGCTCACAATGTCACCTGATGCATTTCCTTTGGAAACTAATACACAAGATTTCAGAACGTACGTGGGTCTGACTGCACCATTTTTCCATAGGGCAGATTAAAAACCTTACTTTGTTTTCTCAAGAGGAGAAAAATATTCTTCTGCTCCTATATATTTACCAAGTCCTATATTAAAAATAACAATAATTCACACTACCTTATTTTAAAATATACATTTCACAGTTTTAATTCACATGTTGAAATAACTTGGCTCTGTATTAGGAATCATAAAACTAAAGATAGATATTATAATAACTTTCAATAAAATATTTGTATGGCAGGCACGCTCTTTATTCCTTCCCTGAAAGAATGTTTATGGCATCTATACTCCTTTTTCCCCCTCCCTTACCAATGTTTACTGAAATTACTTTAGAATAAACTGGGACAGAAGAAAGCCGAAAACTTGGCCCACTCAAGTAAATTTATAGGCAAATTTACCTTCCAATTCCCTCAGTTTCACAAACCTGGCTTCTCATTTTCCTCCAGTGAGTTATTGTTTCTATAATCACCTGCTTCTAATTATTTACTTCGAAGGGCTCTGCCCCATCTCAGCACAGAGACGGTTTCACATCATCCTTCATGGCTATCTGTTACTTGGCTTTGAGAAAAATGTCTGCTGCTATGATCAGAACAACACAAGATGGCTTCACCATATCCCCTCCATACTGTCCAGGTGCCTATTTGTGACTTCAAATTCCATCTTTTAGCCCTTTATCTTATACCAAGAATAGGCTAATCATGTGGAAAGATCATTTTTCTCCATCCAGCCCCTCGGAAGTGTGGCGATTTGACCGAGATTAAGCACAAGATACAGTAAGTTCTACCACAGAACACCTTTATGAAATTATAAATAATGCATTCTAGAGTGATGATCACCTTTCTTCCAGTGAAAAAGGAAAAGAAAAAGGCCCGTAAGTATTCTGAAGTCCCACAGAAACAGCCGTATATCTCTGCAGCTGTTCATTCTAAAAAGAATTAAATTCCTTCAAATGCTTGGGGTTTTCATTTTCCCCTCTTCACTTCCGTTCTGAGATGGAGTTGCATTTTAAGTATCTCATATGAGGGAGGTCTCACCCAAGTTCATTATGAGCATTTGTTCTTTGTGTAAACAAAGGATGTATGAGATACTTTTAATTAAATAAGAACCCACTGACTCTAGGTAAATCAGTAGCCTTTAATGAGTTCTGAAAGTTTGACCATTTCAATTTAATTTATCTATTAAGCTTTCCTTCATTAAGTTCTTGCCATTGCACAATCCCATCTTTCACCAGTGCTAATAACTTCCTCTACCAGCACCATGGAGGGTGGGAGAGGGAGAGGGAGAGAGACAGAGAGAGAGAGAGAGAGAGAGACAGAGAGAGAGAGAGACAGAGAGAGAGAGACAGAGAGAGACAGAGAGAGAGAGAGAGAGAGAGAGAGAGAGAGAGAGAGAGAGAGAGAGAGAGAGAGATTATTTTTAGACTGAACCAAAGATAGAAAAATCCTGGAACCTGGACAAGCTTGTTAGAAGTGATCATCTCACTCCAGCCCCAACAAACACCATCATTTCACCCAACTCAAACCCAATACAGGAAACAGCCTTAACACATGGTTAAGATTGTATGAATGTGATTATCTATGCCTTGTTTTATTCCGAACATCGCCTTTACAATCATTTTCCAAAGAAGCAACTAACACGATTAGGAGAAAATGAAAAAAATGATTTTAACTCATCCTCAGGTATAAAAGACAGAGACATACTACAAGGCAGATTGTGGGCAATGGAAACACAGAGACAGAGGTCTAGTCTGGTTAAGATGCTTTCTGAGTTCCTTCCCCCTGTGTCCTACCACTATGTGTCTAAGTATCTTTATAGGAAAAACACCCAATGGATTTTAAAACCATCTTCTGAGGTTCATGTCATTGTGGCTTTTCACTTCCACCTCTCTACCTTTTCCTGGAGGTAATCACGTGCCAAGTCAGATGTGACTGTGTGCATATTTCATTTTACTCATATTTCTATGGAATGAGATGGCCTTAGAGACTCACTCTGGGATAAAGATACTGTGTTCAGTAGTATCTTAGTCAACTGGAACAGAGCTTTCCAAGAAAAAGGAATATTATAAAACAAACACATAAAAATCATGGTTCTGGATATATGATTTTATTTATACATGCATTTACTCATTCAATCAGTTTTCCCTTAACGAGTGTCTGTTGACTGCCTGTGATGTGCCAATCACTGTGCTGAGGGTTAGACAGATCCAGTCCTGGTCCTCAGGGATTTCACAGACTACTGGGATTTGAGCCAGGCCAAACTAGGAAACACTGATTAGCAGCTGAGCAATCAGCTGCAAAAACTTAGAATGAGGTTCCTAAGTGGTACCCACTGTAACAAAAATTGATTATTTAACCACTGCCATTAAAGGTAACAGTTTATATAGGGATCCAAGCAAATGGTATCACCAGCTTCCCTTTAAACTCTGCCCACCCTCAGTAGCCTCCACATTCTTCCTCTTCTTTTTCCACACTGCATATACTGGAGCAGGATAAAGAATGACATGATTTAGAATAACTTTTGCTAATGAATTAAACTTGAAGGAAATTCCTTTGCAGACTCAAGATGTAATTACTGGTAGAAAAACCAAGCTAAGTATAGCCAAATTTCGTGCCAAGGACTGGGGTCCTTTTTTTACCCTTAAGGTCTTCTAGGGTTAGACAAATAAATATAGTTAGGCATCCTTTCTCCCCCACCTCTTTTCTTTCCACTTTTAGGATGTTTCTTCCATTTGTATAAAAAAGGAAGGGTGGATCAAGAGAGAGGCAAGGGAGGAGGGAGAAGAGAGTGGGTAGAGGGGGATTAAACTATCTGTTGTTCAGGCAGCCTGACAGAGGGAAGAGGAGTATTGAACCACAGAAGATTAACCAAACTTCAATGTCCCTTCCCAAAAGCAGGAGGAATGTAATGCTCCATGGTGTTCCACTGATAAGCAAATCCCTCTAAATCCTTTCAATTTATTTCTTGGCCTGGAGAAATTACATATTATTTAGGAGGCAGGGGAAACACACACACACACACACACACACACACACACACACACGCCCACCAAACCACACACCATCTCTAGAAATGTAGATCCCGCACCTATTGATCACGTAAGGTCTGGCTCTAATGGCCATTTTTCTTATTGGTGTCATCCTCTCCTGGTCTGCTCATCAGAAAGGCTGTACACTCTTTTGGCATTCACCACAAACCTTGTTTTGAGGACTTAGGGTCTAACCATTATAAAGAGATGCCAAAAATTTAGCCAGAGCTCCAAAGACCTACTTTTCTTGCTTGCCTGCTTACCTACTTGCCTTCCTTCCTTCCTTCTTTTTTTTCTACTTGATCGGTATTTCCTTTCTAAGTGAGCTCTTTATTCCAATATTATTACTAAAATGAAGCTTCAGTTTTTAAGGGGAGTGGTCACTTGTCAGTGACCAAGGCCAAATATTAATGTGACCCACAAGTAGTGATGTAGGTATCAGTTAATGGCTGTTAAAATTCTGAACAAAAGTCTTCATTATGGAGAACACCAATGTTTTTTTCCCAGCTAAAAACGTTGATATGATTCATTTCTCCATGTTCTTTCCTTCTCGATCATTTGGGAAGAAGAAGGGATGGGTTTTTGAAAGAAGAGGAAAAGTGAATCATATTTCTTTGTGAGGTAGTCTTCCTTTTGGCCCTCTATTTTGGAGTTTAACCTTAACATCCTAAACAGGAGAAACAGCCATTCCTGACAGGTTAGCAGCATGGCTTACAAGACTTAATAAGACCAAAATATTAGAGGAAAAAAGGAGTGGCAGAATAAAACCAGTCCTGGATATTGGTAAGCAACTCTGAGAAAAGATGCAAGGTAAACAATTAATTCAGAGCAAAAAACAGCTAGTCTCGATCTCTGGTCTCATGATGAATCCAGGTATGCCAGATGAGCAGGAAAGGAATGAGAGAACAGCAAAATATTGGGAATCCAATATAACCTAATATTTATTTTGTTTATAGGCCACCTTTACTGAAAAGAGTGTGCAATGGACGTGAGCACGTGTCAGGTCTGCCGATGTAGAAAGGAGTTGAGAACGGCTACCGTGAAACACTAAGCATGGCTGGGGTTCAAGCTTAGTAAAGAAGAAACAAACGCAAGCTCAAGGCATTGTAGAGTGAGAGCAAGAAGGGCGAGCATATGAGCACAACCTAGAACTTAGTATGCGACACAGGAAATTTACCCAGGACAATAAAATGCTATGAGTTGAATGGAAAATACAACTGATAAAAAGACAAGGTTGCCATTTCATTATTACTCTGAAAAGAATATCTCCCACTCAGCCATGTAAGGTAATATTAGAAAAGTCAGGCATAGGTGTCAGAGCGACAGCAGCAGTTAAAGCAAGGTTTGTGCACTTGACATGATTTAATAAAATACTGAGGGAGTTACAGCTGATCTGCTGTGAGTGAGTCTGAGTCAGAACTATGAGAGAAAAATATGGGCCAATTGAATATGATTTCAAACCCCAAGAGAGGGAAAGTACAAAGGATTTGGGCTTGGGGTTGAGAACGTATCCCTAGTTACTCATGTGTAGAAGACAATATCAATCTCCTTCAGGGAAAGATTGGGGGATGGAGTCAAACAAAGCTCTTTGACTGGCATTATAGATTTCCAAGTTAGAGAACATTTTCAGGCAGTGAGTACTACATGAGAAATTCAGGAACCCGGATGGATTCAGCCTCCAGACGTCGCTTCCTCATTCCCAGGCAGCAACTAGCCTTAAAGAAATAACCCCAGCTTAGATGGTGATTCAAAACAATTTGCAAAAGCAAACAAAATAGAACTTCTAGGTGGGAAGGAACAAGACTATTTATTTCTCGTGGCTGATGAGAAGGCTAGCAATTTTTCGTGTCCTTGCTTATAAGCAACAGCATTGATTCACTGACAGTGGGTGTTGGAAATGCCGCAGGTATAATCCCAGGCATGAGACGGAAGTATCCACACAGTGTTCTGTGCTCACAAGGGCCTTGTGTCTGGGGTAATGGCTCTGCTCCCACTATCTTGAAACTCTTAGCCATTTTATTTTTGAATTGGTGTTTTGTAAGTGAAGTTCGATGACACCATGGAACATGGAGATAAGCAGATGAGTTGCATGCAATGTGTGTCCACGCGTGTTCCTTGCCACTACATCTACATGCAGAATTTCTGATGCCCCAGAAACACAGGATTTTGAGGACCCACCATGTATGGGAATAAGAAGAACGAAACAGATGTATTTGAATGCAACCTCCAATCTCTCTTCCTGGGAGGTTGGTATTTTCTTCTAGACTAGAGTGACTAGGGACAAATTCTCAGTCCAAAGCTGACCTCCTTTGCATGCCCCTCTTCTAGGGTTTCATGTCATGTCTTCTGAAATGAACACAAAGGGAAGTGTGTTACATCTACTTTGAACCAGAAGTTGCTTAGAAAGCAGAGAGCAGGCAAGGATGTTCCAAGAAACATGAACAACCAAGGAAACCTATCACATCCTTTCTTCCTTCTCTGTATTAGCCATCCACTTACACTAAGAACAGTGACATAGAAAGAGAAAGACAGGGTAACTCAGAGATCTTTTCCCTGTCGGCTCTCCCTTATTTATCGGTAAGTTGAAGTTAAAAGGTGCTAGTAGAAGGTACATGTATCAAGAAGTGAAATAAAGGGCAGGCCGAGTGGCTCAGTTGGTTAAGAGTTGGCTTGGAACACCAGCTCTGAGCAGCAGGGCCCCGGTTCGGATCCCACATGAGAGCCAGTGACACTGCGCCCTCTATAGCAAAGATGGTGAACAACAGCTCGATTTGGAGCTGGGCTGCTGTGAGTCACCGGCGATGACATAGGCTACAGTGGGGCTGCAGTGGGCTGCTGTAAGCTACTGTGAGTGGCTGGCAGCCAGTGTGAGTGGCTGGCAGCCATCTAATGGCTGGCAAGCGACTGCCTCAACTGGGAAGAGTGCAATGATCACAATACCAAAATGGGCCAGTGAAGTGTTGTTCCCCTCCACAACTAGACTGACAAACAAAAGGACAGCAACTTGTCTGTTCCCCTCCACCAATTCCCCAATAAAATCTTTTAAAAAAAAAAAAGTGAAATAAAAACAGGTGAGTTAGTTTTGTGTAGCGTTTCCATGCTCCTGGTAAGAACAAAATACATTGGCATGTATGAGCTGTGAAATACCAGTTGTGTTATTTCAATGATTCTGCATTTGAGTTACATGCTTTTATATTTGCCTTTAAAACTGGTGTTACACAATTTAAGATGAATGGGAATATTCATGCTAATAATTTAAAAAATTAGCTTTCCTTTACATGGCATTAAATAGCAAATTACAAAACAAAACGTGGCATTAAATAGCACATTAAAACAAAACAAAACAAAAAACAGAACAAAACAAAACACCATGACAAGTTGAGAGACTGGACTGTGGAAATAAAGAAAAGCTTGCTACTTGGGGACACTTAACATCACTTTTTTTCCTGCTCTTTGAACATGGGGCCACTTGTTTTATTTTGCACTGGTTCCCACAAATTACGTAGCTGCCCCTGAGAACAATTCTACAAAATGTTTTTGAACAGGTCAAAGGGATCTGATATGGCTTTCAGAAACTCAAATTATGACAAATCGTTTATGCTCCTGAAGCTCAGTCCCTTGTGCTTCCCTCCTGGCCTCATGGCCGTGGGTCTTAACTACCATATTCTCTCAAGGGTACTTTAAGAGAAAGCGTAGCCCCAGCTTGTATACTGGTATGGCTCTTCCACGCTCCGTGCCCACACTCCCACTTCCCTTTATATCTGCCTAGACCAGGGCTCGGCAAACTTTCAAAACAGAAGAGCCAATCCTGTCCCTCACAACAATTTAAAAATAATTCGAGAGCCATAAAACAAATTAAATCACTATTATGTGAGTAATATCCTTTAAAATTTTTATAAATGAAACTATGATAGTTTTATTTTCATTTTCAATTTTACTTCAGAGCCACGTGTACGTACCCAAAGAGCTGCATTGTGGCTCACGAGCCGCAGTTTGCCATCTCCTGGTCTAGACCACTGTTTCATAACATTTCAGGGAATATCCCATAATAAGGTCCTGGCCCTTGTTTATTCCCACTTCTTTCCAATTCTGAGAAGAGTTTCAATGTAACCACTTTAAAAAAGAGTTGTGGGGGTGACCAGTTAGCTCAGGTAGTTACAGCGCAGGCTCATAACACCAAGGTTGCTGGTTCGATTCATGGGCCAGTGAACTGCATCCCCCACAACTAGACTGAAAACAACGACTTGACTTGGAGCTGATGGGTCCTGGAGAAAACACACTGTTCCCTAATAAAGTTTTTTAAAAAATTACGATTGCAAAAGTTTCTGAAAAATTTACATTGTCCTTAAATATACACAGAGGTAGTGTGGTGGACAGCAAAGCGAAAAGTGAGAATGGATCATGCAGAACGACAGACTTTTCCTAGTATTGCCTATGGGGCAGACTTGCCTCTGAGAACTGCAAGAGGCTGATGGTAGGAAATGGGGGCTGCCCGCCCAAACTGACCCTCTCAGAAGGGAAAGTCACCAATTCTGCCGAGTCGGTGGCATCTTTAAAACTTGTGTCAGAAGAATATTTTTAATTTACACTCTGCCTGTTTGAAAGGAATCAATATCTCATTTGCTGAAACTTTTCTTTGTTTACCCTAGCATCTTTATTTAGCTTTACTGTATTTTTCCCCCTAGTCTTCTAGAGAGCAAAGAAAAAGAAAAATGTTTTGTTTGTATTTGTATTGATTCAATCACTTTGAGCAAAAAAATAAACAACTAAATACAGCCGAGTAGTTTTAATGACAATCTTTTAGGGATCAAGATCTCTAAGCAACACAGTCTTTCATTCTAGGTGATTGGAAATAAACAGAAATCAATAAAACAGAATTACTGGGTAATAAACAAGAGAAGCCACATTCATAATTTAAAAAGCTTCTTTTTATGCATTCATTACTGAAGAATGCACTGGAGCCCCATTCTATTTTTACAACAGCTTAGATTTCCTCTCAGCATGTAGTCTGTCTCCTGATTTTTCTTTTTTTAGAGGTGCTGAAAAAGAGTCTCTCTAACATACCTCCTGAAGCTCCTACATTCCTAAAGCTGCTCAGAGGAACCAAAGACAAAAGAAGGTGCTTAGTAAACTAGGCAAGGATTGGTTCCTCAAACACACCCTATCCCAGAACCCCCTGTGTCCAGCCAAGTGCTAGGTGAGGGAAGAACATGGCATAACATGGGTGTAGGGCCCAATGCAACATGGTCCCTGCCTTCCTAGTTTTTCCAATGTAGCAGGAAAGGCAAATGTGAAGAGACATTGTCAATCTCTATTCTCATCTTCCTCCATGCTAGGGTTGGCAATGTGACCAGCCTAACCAAGCATCCTTTGCAACTAGGGGTGGTCCCATTGCATTGATCCAGATAAAATGATGCATAAGGAAGTTTGCTAATGGTTCTGGAAATGTTTGTTCTCTTCCTAATGAAAGAGGATGACTTGGCTGGTCCAAGTGCTTTCCCTTCCTCCCTAGGTTTGGATGGGACATTTGGAGCTGTGGGAGCCATATCGTGACTACAAGATGGCAAGTGAGAAGGAAGGGCCAAGAGAAGACCTGAGAAGCTAACTTTGATATTGTCAACTATATGCTATGAGCTCAAGCAAACAGTTTTCTACTTTCCAGACTCCATAATTCTTAAGAGAGAAAAATGTATCCCTTCTTCAGTCACTGCAGGTCAAGTTCTCTGTCACTAAAAGATGAAAACAATCATAGCATAGAGAGAGCAATGCATAGAGAGCAACCAGAGCCAGAGATAATACAAGGCACTGCGTGAGTGGTCTCTGGCGTTGGTGCCCATCGTTCACTGAGTGGCATTTTAATAAGATCCAAGAGGGACTTGGAAAGCTCCATGGTCATTTCATACTCTCATCTACCAATTCTGTGGCCCAGGTGAAAGTCCAAAAGGAGTTCAAAGTGGGAGAGATCATGTTGGGGTTGGGTAAGCAGGGAGAAATATTTTACTGCAGTAAGGGAAAATCATTTCTACTGAGTATTTTGCAAGTACAGTAATACCTTGGTTTGCAAGCATAACTCATTCCAGAAACAAACTACTAGTATTGCAAGACATCGCTCGTTTACCAAGTTAAAATGTCTTGGAAATGTTTGCTCATCTTGCAGAACACTGGCAAATGAAGTCACTTGCAACCAAGGTTTTACTGTATCGGCAATCAACACATGCCAGAATGACTGGATCATCTCCACCTCCTTCTGCTGCCTTTCTTGCTTCTGCCTTTTGAGGCATCACTCACCAGGAACAAGCCCAGACCCTCAGGGTCATCATTGATTCTGCCCTGCTGAGCACCACACCTCCAGGTGCCAAGCCCATGAAGCCCACTCTAAAATGTTGCTCTATTTTTCCTTTCTATTGCCTCAGCTGATTACCTGGATGAATCCTGACATTCTATAACCAGACTCCCTCCACTTACCTCTCTTCAATGAGTCCTAGAAAATAATGCTAGAATAAAAAAAAGCTTTCAATGTGCCATGCTGCTGGTCTGAATTTCCCCCATTGCTTATCAAATAAGTCCAGATGATGATGATGATGATGATGATGATGATGATGATGATGATGATGATTATTGTTTTGATTCAAGATCCTGCATGTCTGGGTTCCAATGTGACTTTGTAGCACCATCTTTCCCTACCATTTGCTCCTGTAAGCACCTCTACAGTCCAACTATTTAATAAATGTTTGCCATGCTCTGAACAAGCCTTATAATTTCCTGACAGTGTTCTGGCTTATACTGCTCTTTCCCCAGCTCTATTTGCACTTGGTTTTGTAAGTGCATTTGTACCTGGTAAAATTCTACAGATTCTTCTTTAGGGCCCAACTAACATACACTTTTCATGCAGCTTTTTCCTGATCCCCATGGCTGGAAAATAAAATATTCTATTGTAGCATGTCAACTCAGTACTTCCTGTAAATCTCACTTGGCATATTCATACTTATTATATTCTGATGTCTCCCTTCTACTTGATTGCAACTTTAAGGAAGGAAGGGACCTTGTCTAGAGCCAATTATAATATCAAAGGAACATCACTGTGAGGTCAGAAAGCATGATTCTGCCCTGGGGTGGGTGCCCAGGGTGACCACAAGCACCCTACACTCCATTTTTCTCTACTGTAAGTCTGAGACAATAACACCAACCTCAGGTGATTGTTACATGGATTGAAATGAATATCATGACTCAGAGATTTGTTTGTTTGTTTGTTTGTTTTTGTTTGTTTTTGAGGGCAGTGTCACTGGCCCTCACATGTGGGACCCGAACCGGGGCCGCTGGCTTGCTTAACCACCACGCCACTTGGCCGGCCCATGACTCAGAGATGTTACTATTCTGTGATATGCTGTTAATATTATGACATTATTTATTATTGGTTTGAAATCACCCACAGGACTAACACAGTGCCAGACCAGAGCTTAGGTGCACAATATATATTTAAATGGCTAGCAGGTGCTCTTGAAATGTCTACTGATTTTAAATAGAATTGGGCAAGCCAAGAGTCATGCTTAAAGAGTAGGATGATAGGAGATGGAAAGGGAATTACTTCCCATGCTTGGATTATTATTAATTCTCACCTTTGGAGGTGTCGGGAAAGAATGCTTGTATCAGCTGTTTGTCAAAAAATGGGGTTAGTTTGGAAGAACATATTTGTTTTCAAGATACAAAATGTCCCATTTCTTCAGACAAAAATACAAAATGTCTCATTGGTCCAGACAAAAATACAAAATGTCTCAATGGTCCAGACAGCCCATAAGCGACTTACCTTCAAATTCTACAAGCCTGTATTAGGGAGTCAATTACTTATTTGCAGGATTATAGATTTAAAATAAGTCAAATATCATGTAGTACTCTGGAAATTGGGACAATTTTACATTTTAATAGACCAGTCTTTTGCAAAGAAAAGCCCATTAAGTGCCAAAAAGAAATTTGGTTTTGCTTCTCATGCCCAAGAGCTCTGGCTGAGGCGAGACCAGGACACGCCTACCTGTGGTGCTCTGGTCACACTAGTCCTGTCTCACTTAAACCTTTAAGTAGAATTCTTTATATGAAAGAAAGAATAAGTGTAATGGTGCTGAATAAATGCCCTGTAAAATGACTTCAGCAATTATGCTGTTTGGAAGTACCTCTGAGCCCATTAAGATAAACATCTGTCTTTGAATATTTACATTAATGCACTAGACTGTTCTTCCTTAGATAAATCTTACTTGAACATTGTGCCGTTAACACAGTTTATCATCCTTTGCTCCTCTTCCTTTCGATGTACTCATTAATGCTTGCAGGGGATAGCGCTTAAATGGTTCTAGTCTCTAAACATCTTTAAATGCAGAATAAATATACTTTAGGTTTTAAATACCTTCAGAGGCTGTATACTCAGGAATACATTGGACTGGACTCTTAATTTCTCATATAAGTAATATCTTACAGGCAAATGGATGCTTGTATTTTCAATAGTTTTTAATATGCTTCCAAGTGCTCAGCACAGAGAGGTCAAAATGATATTGAATTCTCTCGTTACTCCTCTATGAAAAAATTATATCACTCTATTTACACCATAGGATATATCTATAGCTCTATCTGTATTTTAAGCATGGGTCCCACTTTCATTAACTTTTGCAACCGCGTTGTGAAAATGCTCAAGACTTCCCAGTACTTATTCAGAGCACTAGTCCTTCTCTGTTGAAGTGAAGGGCCCATCGACCAGCTCAAGTCTGAGTGGCTTTAACTGTCCTCGGCGGGGGTCACTCTGGCTGTCAGAATGATATTGGCGGGGCGAATATAACATTTCACAGTTGGTATTTAACAGTCAGCACAGCAGGAAAACTGATGAGCTAGACCACAGTGGTCATAGTGCAGGGCTTGGGTCCTAGAAGCTTCTGCTGTCCCAGACCTCAATCTACTTTATGGTGCAGACAGAGAGAAATCCTGCTGGGAGGGGCTCAGGGGCCCTGGAAGTAGAGGACTCTTGGGGTCGCGTGGCAGCGGCTATTTACCAACTAGTATAAAAGTGTTCCAATAATTTTAACAGACTTCAACAGATTGTTTAGCAGATGATACGAAGGATGCCAAGGTGGTATATTCCATTTGCCTAGGAACAAATCCCTGTGCACTGAGACAACTTCTGTTCGGTGGTTTCCAGGGGTATCCCAGCTGTGCCGGGGAGGCTTTCTCACCATTCACGTCTTTTCTGAGCTAATGCTTTGAGGAAAAGAAAACGGCATCTGAAGTGACCCCAGTCCTCAGGAAGCTTATAATTAAGTAAGTAAGTGTCTGGGGTAAATGTCCTTAAATAATCGTAAATAGAAAAGGGAGGGGGGAGTGCTCTGAGGGAAAAGCAATAAGTTCGGACTAGAATGCCAAAGAGGAGCACATGGAGATGATGGTCTTGGCTTTGGCTTTGATAGGATAATAGGATGTTAACAGGCAGAGGTGGGTACAGATTGTCCAGGTGAATGGCACAAGTTAATGCATGGAAACAGGAAAGAAAAAAGGAGGGAATGGGAGTAGGCTAATTTGGTTTGGCTTAAGCATAGAGTAAATATGGGGAAGTTGGTTAAAGGAACGAATACATATGTTCACATATACAGAGGGAGGGAGGGAGAGGGCAGGGAAGGAGGGCACGAGGGTGGGGGGGAAGAGAGAGAGAGAGATTGAAAAAGAGAGAAAGAGATAGATACAGAGATAGAGAGACAGAGAAAGGGAGAATGAGAGATACATGGAGAAAGAGGGAGGCCGACAGAAGAGGTGTCCATGGTACGAGGGAAGCCCACTCTGTTAGCTGACAAACACACCAGGTCCAATATACACTATTGGTGCAAAGCCATCTTTTTACACCAATGCTGACGACACATGTTTTTATGTTTAATCCCAGAAGAAATGCCTGTTGCAGGCATTAAAAAAAAACACCTGTCACTCCAAGCTCATTTTTACTGCTGGGGACACAGCTGTTGAGGACATGACTGTATACACTTCCGAGATGAATGGAATGCCCATCTCCACCTCTTAAAGAAGGCGTCTGTGAGAAGGGAGAAGCCTTACAAAGGATTCCCGTCTGTGGGTGAGAAGTCTACTCTCTCTTTTGAAATTCACCCTGCAGAGTTTTTCTATCTTCCCACTGAATCAAATGTTTAGTCAGAGAGACAGTTAATGAAGCCCTACACAGTTCCTTTCAGCCCTGTTGGAAGTGATTAAATGCCATACATTAGGCGTGGCCGTGTTCATGCCTGTCTGTGCGCCTGTATGTGTATATGTGTGCATGTGCGTGTATGTGTGTGAGAATAACAAAAACATAAAAGGGACAAAGTTAGTTTTAAGAGCCCAATAGGCTCCCAGCTGGAACACACTTTATGAAGAGAAAGTTACATAAAAGAAATTCGGGCAGCTTTAAACACCATCTGGATCATGCTGTGTTCATTTGAGCTTTACCTGTTCAAGAAAAAAAAAAAAGAAAAAAGAAAAAGAAAAAATAGCAACATGACAAAAAGCACCTACAAATACAACTAAAGAAGACATTTTCTGGATCTTGAGAGATCAGATTCTCTTGCCTTCAGACTTTAGGTCCTCCAGTCCTATTTGATACATGGAAACATTTCTTTTTTAAAGTGACTAAAAGAACCTTCTAAAGTTGAACCTTCCCAATCTTTGGAAGAAAAAAAAAAGTGCAAAAATAAGCCCAGTACCTTTTGAACTTAATGGGAAGGTTTTTTCCCAAATGACTCAATTGTTTTCTCTAGTCTGTGCATCCCAAGCACTACAGTTAAAACACTGCTGTCTCCAAACTACAGCATCATTCAACCAAAGAAAGAAAAGCAAAAGCGATAATGCCAAGGGCATAGAACTGAACCCAGGACTAACACAGTGGGGGAAGAAGCACGAGCAAACCAGACTGTCCATTTTTAATTTTTAGTGTCAGTGGGGGGACATGGTTGGGATGTTTAAATTCATAACCATGTTATGGGTAGAGATGCTTTTGGCTCTTGATTTGGTTTTTCGGCTTAACGAGATTCCATTTCCATCTTTTACACAGACATCAACACATGTGAAGGAGAGAGGTTTTAGGGAGGGTTTAATTGTACGTTTTATTAAAAGGGAGAGTGATATTTTCTCCCAGGAGACAACTTCCATGTGAAGTTTTAATTGCCAAGACTCACAGCACCCGTCAGATCATTTTTATTTTCTTTTTGCATTATAAGGGCCATGAGGAGATTACTGAAGAGGCAAAATCTCAAAGGTCATAGAATGAATCAAAAAGAGGAGTAAGGATTCACACTTACCTCGCAAAGTGAGTGCTAAGACTTAATCGGCAAAATTCCATAAAACGCAGACCGCTACGCAAATGGAAATTCTAAAGATATGTATGATACTATTATAATTCTACCTAAAGTGATATATGCAATAACTTCCTTTTAATCACGTTTTCATTGTTTAAAAAAATTATGTCAATTCTGTTTAAGAAGTTGCATGGCATCCAGGAGAAATGATTTCCTTTGAAAACTTTAGGAATTGCATTCTCTGGATGGGGTTGAAAGATGCTTTGACATTTCTTCTTTATAGTGCATGTCAAAATAGTGAGTTTCTAGAAATTAAAGAATGAGGTGTTGGAAATACAGCCTGTGCTCCATGAACACTACTATTTATTTGGTCTTCAAGGGACAGGACAAGAATGGCTGTAAATAGACATGGACTCCATGGTAACCAAGTTAACCTTTTTTTTTTTTTTTTCCTCCCTTCATTTTCTTAGAATTCTCATCTGATTCATAAAAAAATGCAATTTGGAGCATTTTACTTTCATACCACACTTAATAACAGTAATGACCTTCTGGGCCAGACATTTCTCCCTAGTTAATGATCAGTCAGCCGAAAGGCTGGGTAACAAAGAGCTGCAGTCTAGTCACTAACTGCCAATTAACAACGTTCACTTTATCAGTCAGTGCTGTTTAAATATAACAAGACATATGCCAAGCTATCTGCAGAGGGCTGGATACCCAAATCATATCATTAAAAACATACTTCCATCAAGCCAAAGCTTGTGGGACATTTATGCTATCACAGCAGTCATTTTTTTCTGAAAGATAGGTGAGTGGCAATGAGTCCCCCTTGTTTCAATTCTCAGCAGAGGGACCTGGCTGGAGAAGTCAAATCCCCTCATCTCCACCAGCCTGTGAGAGAATGAACACTGGACACCACACTGGAACTTAAAGAGGACACTTCAAGGAGGAGCTGTCCTGTGCATGGGGCCATCATCCTTCTCTCCTGGCTCACGGTAGACGTCCTACTACTGTTATGCTGTTTGAGAGACTAAATCTCAGAACATAATCCAAATTCAGATAATTACACCCTATGGGCTTTCCCCTCCAAATTTAAGTGCACTCAATTTCTTTCTTCTCTATGTTTGCAAACTCTTGTAAGTTATATCTGAGAGTCAGCTCTTCAGCATTCCTAGCCAATATCTTGGAAACTATAATACCATTGGCTAAAGGTCTCCAATCATTATTTATTTATTTATTTTTAAAGATGTTATTGGGGAATTGGGGGAGGGGAACAGCATTGGGGAATCGGGGAAGGGGAACAGACAAGTTGCTGTCCTTTTGTTCTTCAATCTAGTTGTGGAGGACGTTGCTTCACTGGCCCATGTTGGGATTATTATTGCGCTCTTCCTGGCTGAGGCAGTTGCTCACTGGCCATTGGATGGCCACTCACGGCAGCTCACGAAAGCACATGCCAGCTGCCAGCCAGCCCCTACTGCAGCCTACGCCATCGTCAGTGACTCATGGCAGCCCAGCTCCAGGTCGAGCTGTTGTTCACCATCTTAGCTCTAGAGGGCACAGTGTCACTGGCCCTCATGTAGGATCCGAACCAAAGCCCTGCTATTCAGAGCTGGCGTCCCAATCCAACTCTTAACCAACACGCCACTTGGCCAGCCCTAGGTTTCCAATCATTATTGATAAAGATTTTAGAGCTCTAATGCAAGAGATGACAAAATCACTATCATGTATCAAATCTCTGTCATTAATTTTTTAATGCCCCCAAAGATTTCAATGGATGTTGGAATGGACAAAATGAACATCACTCATCATGGTACTCCATACACTAGCCCTACTTAATGGGCGACATTGTTCTAAAAATTATCATAGTATTATAATAATTATACTTTTCACTTGTATAGGGATTTCACTCTCAGAATATATTTTACATATGATGCAAAGTCCTATCATAAGTAGTCAGAGGTCACACTCTTAGTTATGACCCGGATGGGACAAAACCCAGGTCTTGTGGTCTCTTCCACTATGACACCATGGGGAAAGGTAACAGACTTAGGGTTCATGGATGTGAATCTGGCTTGTGCCTACCACAAAGAAGAGAGGGGTCCTCCGTGTATTCTACGTTGTTATTGAAGTCTCCTTGAGTGTTCTATTGAAGTGACAACTTGTTTAAAATATGTCCTTTTAGGAAATAAAACACAATACTTATAGCCCAGTACTAGATGCTTTCAAGGGACAGGAGAGTTTTCAAGCTGTGGAAGGAGTCCAAAAGTCCTTAGCTACTAGTGGTTATGAATGAGGCAGGTTTGTTCTTATTTTTTTTTTTTTTTGTTTTTTTTTTTTGTTTTTTTTTTTCGGCTGAGCCATCCTGCCACCTGTTGGCAGCTCAACGGCAACTCAGCTCGGGCTGGCCTCGAACCGTTGTTGCTCAGAGCTCAGCTTGCAAGGTTTGTTCTTATGCATTGAGCACAGTATGCATCATGCTTCACCTGCAATGAGGCAGGTAAAATAGAAGTCTCACTACTTTCAAGCACGGAGGCAGCATAGAATGAAACTCTGTGAAACAACGAAGAAACCTTTTCTCCATCACCTTTGCATCCATGGAATAGACAAGTAACCATGTTTTGCTAAGTAGCCCCCGTAAAACGACCAGAATGGTCCTGGATTCTTGCTTTCAGCAATATAAGCACATGAATGCTAGCTTTGGTGGTGGCGGTGAGGGGCTGGGCATAAGATTTGCACAGGGAGCTGGCCCCTTAGCAGTGAGTTCACCTTGGAGCCTGAGGCACACACAATGCCAGCGGAGTCAGTCCTTCCTTCACTTCACCATGTTCCTGCTCTGGACTAAAAAAGAGACCTGGGCCAAGTGACATGTAGCTCTTTCCAGTACCCTTAGAATGCTATGATGGGACAAGACATGGGAGTGCTGGGCCCAGGGGCCCAGAGAAGAACCGAAGGACTGACATAAATTCCTCTTGCCTATATGCTTCCATGGAGTAGGAACAAAGGATGGAATGCTGAAGTCAGATGCTGCTGGATGGGAACAGACGTCAGCTCACCATCTTCCTTTCTTGGCTGCTTGCACCCCTCTGCATATCACATAAAAAGTACCAAGCATTTTTGTCCTACTCTTGCCCCCATATCACACCACCACCAACTTTTCTACTTCATACCTGTTTCATCCCAAAATACATTTTTCTTTCCTTAGTCACAGGCCAGCCATTTGAACTGGATCAACCAAGCTATGACATACAGTTTGGCTAGTGATCAGGAATTCAATGAATAAATGGGTAGGCAGGAAAACTGAATATCAAGAATCAGGAGAAATAACACTTTAGCATCTAATAAGATAAAAGCTATAGTAACCTCTAAAGTAATGGGGTCAATTTACAAAACAGAAGCAGACCTGGACTCAGTTTCAAGGGTTTCACTAATTACTGTTTTAAAAAAACAAATCTGTTTTCTGAACCAGAACTTTCGATGTGCTCAAATTTAAAGAGAGAGATGCATCTTACACAAAAGTCAAGATAATGTCAACAATTTGGTGAAAGACAGATTTCCCACAGGGTTTTTTGAGATGGTGGATGATACAGGTGCAGCTGCTCAATTTACTCCACTTCCATATTTTAGGGCACTGAAATGACCCCTTGGCATGCAAGATGCTGAACTGAAGTCAAGTGACACTAATTATAATTTTCTAAGATAGAAAATATGAATGATATACACGAGAAATATTTGTACCAGCAACATTTTAACATGGGGTTTTCTGTTGATCAGGATATTTATACAATGGAGCTTTACATGTCTTGAGTATTCCAAATTGAGATTGTATTGGACCCAGCTCAATATATAGTCAACATTTTATAATTATTATATAATAAATTTTGATAGATTTGAAGGCAGTATATAAGTAAGAGGTATAAAAGTTGCATTCCTATCTCAAAATGGAGAGCAAGGAGATAACAAAGAAATAATTACTTCCTCAATAAGTATTTGTGAATTGTTTGGTTTTCCTCCAAAGGCCAGAGTACCTGTGGAGATTTTAGTATCTATTTTTGTTCTTTGGAAATCAATAGGAGTATAGAACCATAGACCCCCTTATGAAGATGTTATAAAGAGATATACGAGTAATATTTAAATTATAGGGGCCAATGAATGCATTTTGTTCTTTGCGTTGCCTTATTAAGACGTAAGAAAAATCTCTATTTTATTCTAGAGCAGCACCTCAGGATGAGACAGATTGATGTAGGACTGATGGGTGAGTATAACTCGGAAACTTGCCTGGAAATCTATGGTGAGAGTAGATGGGATAGGAGGCAGGAAAAGTGCCTAGAAAGCTGGTGATACAGGTCAAAGAAGGTCTCCGCATCCACAGGGAGAAGTTTTTAGTCACCTGTTATGATGGTGGAGGATGTGGCTGCAGAGATTACGTGGCTTTAAACAAAAGCCCCAAAGTCCAAACAGAAGGAAATCTGATAGTTACAATGATCCAGAGACAAGCTAAAATGCTCTACATTAAAAAGGAAAAAAGGTTGCAGTGTGAATTTATTTAAAGCAACCACAGTAACAAATCAATAACAATTGCACATTATTAATTAAGTACTTCTGTGTGCCAACTACTGTGCTAAGTAGTTTGTGTTCTCCCAAAAGCAAGTTTTACTATTTATATTTTACAGAAGAGGAAACTGAGGCACAGAGAGCTTGACAATACACAGGTAGTAAGTGGCAAAGCTACAATTCCGACCCAGATCTATCAGATGCTAATGTCCGTCACTGAACCACTAAGCTATGGTCAGAGGCAGTGTGGGAAGATCAAAAAGTGTATAAAAGGGGCTTGGCTTTAAACCCTGAGCAAATCTAAGAGAGTGACATGATTCTTATGAGGCTCAGGTATAAAGTAATATCACTAAATAAAAAGGTATAAACAATTGAATTTGTATTTTGAATGAGACAATCTAAGAATATGTATAGACTCCGTATAGGCCTGAGAATCTATATATCTGTATTTTGAGCCTCTTCCCACACTCTGCCCCCTTGCCCACCTTTTTAGGAAAGGGTCTTTACAGGTTATACAAATAACAAAGCAAAATTCTTCTCCTTCATTTCATGTAAATCATATTTCAGTTGAAATATTTTTCAGGTATACCTAATGTATTCCCTCATATTCTCCTGAAGGGTAGTCAAGTCACGCTGATTGTGTGTTGCACACCACCAGCCTCACACCCATCCATCCAGTCAACCTTATCTGACACATTTTCTCCATGCAGAACACTCACGCATTAAAATGGGGTATGAGCCAAATTACAGTGGGCCAGGCAGTGGAAAAGTTAATAGAGAGTTAGAGAATCTAGAGAAAAGCCTAGAGCTGGGATAGGATAGTGTTTGAGAGAAAGTCTCATTTTTTTTTGGACCTTGAACTAATAGTCTCAAGTTCTCAGGGAGGAAAAATATGATTCTCAAAACCACCAATCTTGGTATGGAATCTTTTAAAGCTTTTCCCATACTGTCAAAAAAAATAATTAAAATAATTTAGATACCCCAATATTCCCTGGACTAATTCAGGAGCTAGCTACCCCATGCCTAAAATTCTGACTTCACTAGCTTTGGACCAGGAAAAGCCATTCCGCTGAGTCAAAAACATTGGATGTTTAAATAAATATCCTTCAAAATACATACAGATCAAGAAATCTATGTACCTCTATCAATCTCTTCCTCCATCTACAAAGCGATTTTTACCTGTGATATATTCTTCAACTCCATCTTCTAAATTATCTTAGGTTTACATGCCAGGTATTGCTTCCAGCAAAAAAAATCTTCTTTCTTCATTCCAGGACTATGTTCTTTTCTTACACTAGTGTTACAAGGGTATTTTCAATCTCCCATGGAATCTGTTACCCAACACAGACCTGCATTTCAATCCTGCCTAAATCTCCCTTTCCCCCCAGGCTCCTGTTTGCCTTAAGATTTGGAGGAAATGTTTTTTAAAATCACTGTATATCTATAGACATGGTGAAGACAACTCCAGTGCAATCAGGACCAGGAGCTGCTTTGTAGTGCATGTGGCTTTTTCTATCCCACACTTTCAAGAAGGAGAAAGTAGAGTTTGTATCTTTCATCTGGTTAGTTTTCATAAGAGGCTAACAAAAATTAGATTCAGATAAAGGACTAGCCAAGACAACATGCTATTCATTATAGCCCATGCTGCAGGAGTCCACATACAAGTTCTCCAGAGATTACTCGCTTGTCTTCCGTTTACATTGCCTTCCCGACAAAAACAACCTTGGGGGTGGAGGGTGTGAGGAGGGAAAGAGAGAGGGAAGGAACTGGAGAGCGAGAGAACAAAAATGTAATTGCCTGCCTATCAGCTCCACTATCATAATTACTTTCAAACTCTGACATGAGTTGAATCAGATGAACAACCAAATCAATTTCTGCAGTTGGCGATCAGTACATTCTTAGCTTATAAATTAAAATGTCACTGCTGGAGTACAAAATGATGCCACTCCTGGGCTCCCCAGCACATTGGAAAGGAGAGAGGAGCTCCTTTCTCCATGCCTTTCACAATTTTCTGCTCTGTCCCTCTTAGCCTCTGACCAGGGTTTTCTCAGTGGTCCTAGCATCTGCGTCAATGCAGAAGGTCCCTCAATAATGCCTAATTATATAGAGAGAGCTCATTTCTGTTCACCAGAGAAGTGCATAAACTAGGGAACAATCTAGAGCAGCACAAATAGACAATGTCCTCCAATATATGATTTCTGGGAGGTAAAGGCAGAGGTGGCCATGCCCACAGACAACCTGAAGTTCTGGACGAAGAGATGTCGATATTGAAAAGGTTACTGCTCTGATTTGGCAATATGACTGTCACGTGAGCACAAAGCCTGGTGATCTTATTTAAACGAATGAAGGAGCATGGGTCACAAACCACACTGGTGCATTAGAACATTTACAGACTCAGTTTGAGAAATATTTACCGAGTAGCCAATCTGTGCCAGATAAGTACAAACAAGCAATACCTATGGTCAACCATTTCATAGTGTAGGATGCAGAGAGAGTAATCAAATATAATTAAAATATGACTGAAAAATGCTATTAAAACAAAATAAATAATCACCATAGTAACAGAGGAGAGGAAAAATTAACTCTGAAAGTTGTAGTGAAAATGTGATGTTTTGAGCTCATCCCTTAAGGATGTCAGCTCTTGTCTGCGACAGTCCCACCCCATCTGCCCCAATATTTTGATCATTTATTCATCCACTCCCACTCACTCCATCACTCATTCATTCCTTAACCATTTATAAAGCACCTGCTTAGTGCTGGGCTCTGTGCTAGGACCTGGGCTGCAATGATGACTCGGAACAACCAGTTCTAGAGCAAGTGATAGTAGTATATCATTTTCTCTCTACTGACTAGTAATTAGAATTTGGAAACAATCTACCTGTGGTACACAGACACTGAATCAACATGATTGGAATCAGACAGAACCTCCAGACTTAGCCTTTGTACTGAGGTTTGTACCATGAGATCCCTTTACCGAGTTGGACAGAATGTCTACTCGGTCTGTTGGTGCCCATCTGTCCCCATTTACACCTTCTTCCCTGCCCCCATCATCTTTCCCATTCTGACCTGGGGTGGTAAGGTGAACATTTGAAACCCTACCTCTGAAGTCCAGCTGACATGTGAACTTGGCCTCCTCATTCATTTCCTAATGGATTCTGCTTCTGGTTTGTCTCACTCAGAGCCCAGTCCTCTACAGACACCTGTCTAAATTTTTGTGGCATCCATGGTAACCTTATTCTCTAGGAAGAACTTTGAATTTAGTCTCACCCATTTTACACTGAATAGCTTTCCCTATGAATAATCCTATCTTTAACTGGCACTGAGAATCACCCCTCAATCCACATCCTATGTCCCTAACTTGGAATTAGATGACTATAGATAATGATCACTGAGTTTGACATGTTTGTGGAGGTTGTCCAGCATGCCTAGAGTTGTCCCTGGAGTCAGAATTTCCCCCTTCTTCCATCAGGTAGAACACTCAACTCTAACATGAGTACCAAAATATATAAACATGAATTTCATTGTTTTATGTGTTAAATATTCTCTAGAGATATTTAATACAAAGCCATACAATGCACAATCCTATACAAAAGCCAGCTAACTGTAAATCAGCATTGGTTGTGACATAGTCACAGAATTATACACTGTCTTGCCACCCTAGACCAACACTGCCTTGATCTTTATACTATATTCCTTTTTAGCAGTAAATCCAGTAGTAATCAAGTATCTAAGTCACCACTCAACTCAACAATTTCAATGATGGGAAAATCAAACTAACTTATAATATATATATATTTTTTAATTCAATTCTTGTCTCCCTTCCCCCACAAATATCATGATTCACAAACCATTCTTTCTACAACAACACTAAATGCTTCCCTTACATGTCTTGCCTCATTTTTTTTCTGTAACAAATTCAGAGCATAGACTATCTAATAAAACTGAAGCATCAGTCATATAGTTAGCACTGTTTGAATGCAATTGATAATGGCATAATACATACTATGTACAAACCACATGCACATTATTATTTACAAAGAAATAATAACAGTTTGGACAGATTTTTTTCCATCTGATCTCCCAGCAAAGGGTTTGTGAAGGAAAGTCCATTAGGTGACTGAATATGCTTTACCAGAGTCTGGTAAAATGCAAAGGGAGTTCAATGGTCTGTGGGTTTCTGATAACAAACCAATGTCTAAGGTTCTAGAACTAGTTTCAATCATTGTTCTTCCCCTGTTTATCTGGCTATCTTTTCAGGCTCCTGGGGAAACCTTGATGCATGAAAACACAAAGCTGTGAAGTACTTACTGTATGGAGATGAGAAAGGAAAGTAATTTGCTTTTGGGGAAGCAAGATCACCACAGGCTGGAGAAACCTGGATGATATTATCATTGACCTGCTCTCTCTTTTTCAAAGTTTTCAAGAAATGTTTCATATATACGAAACCCTTAGCAAATAGAGCATAATCACTAGAGATTATAAACATCATCCTAAGGGGATACAGACATTGAACACACCCAAAAGTCAATATTGGGAAAGGTCACAATGATGGACCCATAAACCATAGAATTAGCTCTTTGGTTAACATCTTACAAGATTTTCATCACAGGTCACATAAAGTACTGCAGGGTTTCTCTTGTTTGAATCTTCTCTAGAATGTATTCTTGCCAATGAGGTGGTCTATTATGGTTCCTTGGTGCCATGGCCAATCACCTCCAGTTAAGAGTTGGGCATATATGGAGTTTTCATTAATTAATATAGTTAGCATGATCATTAATTAATTTATGTATCCATTCATAATTTCAACAAATATTTATTGAGCAATTACTATGTATTAGGACTAGAACTTAGAGGTCAGTGGAAATATAGTGGTTATGAGTTAAGATTCTGGATCCAGTCTGCCTGGGTTCAAATTTGAACTTGTCACCTAGTAGCTGTGTAACTTTGGGAGAGTTACTTAACTTTTCTATTACCTCAGTTTTATAATCCATATATGGAGACTGTTATGGGAATTAAATGAATACACACACACACACACACACACGTATATGTGAATGCTTAAATTAAAAAAATATTACAGTAAAAGACACATTGCCATTAATCTCCCTCAAAATACTCCTTGCTTCGAACACACTTATCCCATCGTTCGTGCCACTTTCTGAAGCAGTTCTGGAAGTCCTCTTTTGTGTGTGTCTTTAATTGAGCTGTCCAGGCTGCCTCAATATTCTGAATCAATTCAAAATGTTTACCTTTCATGGTCATTTTGACTTTGGGGAAGAGCCAGAACGCACACAATGTCAGATCTAGGGAATAAGGTGGATGAGGACACACCATAATGTTTTCAGTTGACAGAAATTGCCATATACCAGAAGCGATGTGTGACATGGAACGTTGTCATAATGGAGGATGATTTACGGCACACTTTAAAACACACTTTCTCTCAACTGTAGCTCACACCCTACTAAGTGCACCAAACAAGTTGAAACTTGTCACACACTGTTACTAAGGTTCAGCATGCCACTTCCCATATTGAAGATCCCTGCCTTTCTTTTGGATGGCACTCACAGCAGCATTCCATATATATATATATCATACCTCGTATAGAAAATGCTTGGAATGGTATGAGGCACATGGTAAGCATCCCAACCGATGCTGGTCAATTTATTTGATGATGATATTTATTATGATGTTATTTATTAGGAGGAAACCAACACTAGTCAAATAATTATATCAAATATCACTGGCGATTATTCTTATAATACTATGAAAGAGAAGTACATGGGGTTATTGGAAGAGCATATAAGTGGGAAATTAAATCCAGTCAGGGAACTCAGAGAAGAGTTTCTTGCGTAAAAAATAATTGAGCTGAGACTTGGGAGATAAGAGAAAGTAAAGAGGCAAGAATGACAGGGAAGGGCTGGCCGAGTGGCGCGGAGGTTAAGCGCTGGCCTGGGAAGCCAGCATCCCCGGTTCGGTCCCACATATGAGGGCCAGTGACACTGCCCTCAAAAAAAAAAAAAAAAAAAAGAAGGACAGGGAAGAAAGAGGGTTCCACATAGAGTAGCAGAATGTGCAAAGGTCCTTTGTCAGGAGGCAGCAAGGTGGTCATTAGCAAAACGCAAGGGAAATCAATATGGCTGGAGCAGAGAATGGGGGTCAGGAGGAAGAAAGCAGGCCTTGTGAGGAAGGAGACTAAACAAACAGGAGATAGATGATCCCAGACCTTGTGGGATGTATTAAAGATTTAGGCTTCTCTAAGAGCAACGGGAAGCTATTGAAGTCAGTTTTATGAATGAGAACCAGAATTCATATCAAGGTTCTGGTTCAGTGCTCATCAGAAAACCAAGTGAGCTGAGAGTGTGGTAAGTGCCATGGAGATGTAAGGGCCTCTGTCATCTGCCCCTTCCTGGCATGCCATCCAGCCTCATTTCCCATGACTCCTCAGCTTGCGGCGCACCTCCAGCCAAGCCAGGCTATTTGCAATTCCAGATGTGCCATGTAGGCTCACCACAGCATCGTGTGCGTGCGGCTCCCTCAGCCATCTTTGCTCTTTTCCCTCTTACTTGCCTGGTTACTCCTACTGGTCCTTGATGGCACAGCTTCAACCTCAGCAGGTAACAGGGTACTGGCTATAGTAGGTACTCAAGGCATGTCTGCTGTCAGCACAGATGAGTCTGTCCTTGTTCTGATATGAGGGCTGTAGACAGGGTCGGCTTGCCCAAGGGCTAAAAAGATCTTTTGTGACCACACAATAGATAGATAAGACCAGCAAGGATGTCAGCAAGAAGCTTCTCCTTTTTAAGTTCCTTACTTTCAAAATTTTTGTAAATTTAGTTTATTTGAAAGCATTAATTCCATTCCAGTGCTATGGCTGAAGCCCAGGATTGTAAAGTCAGTTCTCTGTCTTTGCTGTACCTAAGGCATTTTTCCCCTCCTAATTTGATCCAATCCCACAGAACTGTGAGCTGACAAGGCCCTCGCCCCGTGGTCATATGTATCAGATTAAATGCAATTGCTATCTGTATGAGAAGACTCGGCCTTTGCTGCCATCTGATCACAGGATTTCAGCTCAGGAACAAGCTTTTTGAAAAGTAAGTGTCTCTCAGGGGTGTCAGCGAACTCATTGATAAATAAGAAGCATACGACCTTTGGCGTGCTTCATTAATCATGTCACAGGAGCTCATATTACTCCAATCACTAGATAATGTGGCAGCCAGTACTCCCAGAGGAAAAGCCCATTCCTGGAGGCAAAGAGGCAATTCACACCAAATAGCTACACTGAAGTGGGCACCATATGGGCCCCGTTACCCTGACTAAATAATTAGACAAGCACACAGCAACACTGTACTAGGATACTTCGTGTAGGCCCTTTTCTTTCCTAATGATCATAATAACAAAACATCAGAAATAGCTGCAAAATAGCCAACAAGAGCAGATTGATTAAATAAAAATAAATGAAGAATAAAAAAATGTGCCTGAACATAGGTCTACAAATATGCATCTATATGTTTAAAAATTGATTTATTCTGTATAGGCTATTATGAAACCTGGCTGTTTTTTTCTTCCATACCTAATATTGTATGGCAAACATCTTACACACCAATGTATGTGTGTGCAGTTATTATTGAAATCAAACTATAGGATCACATGAACACTGATGTTTTTAAATATTTGATGTTTGTAAAACTTTTTGAACTAACATGAGTGATGTCAAAAGTAACAGAAGTTTCCTGCTTCCTTCCTCACTGGCCATGTTGAACATGTAGTCTCCTGGTCAGAGGGGGCGAGTCCCTGGTCAAAATGACTCTGCACAGGGTTCTCATGACTTTATAAGCAGGGTTTCATTCCTATGGGCAACATTGAATTACCTAGCACTATGCTATTTGCTAAAGATACAATAATGAATGAGATACAGTCTGATGCAGAAGAATCAAATAAATTAGCCATCTGTTATAATAAAGCATGGGGAAGACACCACAAGACACACACCCACAGTATCTCGCCCCTCACAGTATTACAGAAGCCACCATAAATGGGATAGTGTCATACCACAAAGGGCTACTGCAAAAATCAATGAGCCCAATTAATGTAAATTGCCTACTTTAGCACTTGGGCTCCAGTAAATGTTCAACAAGGAGTAGAAAGAGGAAAGGAAGCAAGCTCTTCTGTTGAAAGAGAATGGTATAAAGGTAGAGTTTGCAAGTTTTGGACAGGTAACAAGTGGAATGCTTAGGGACATTTCTGCTCAGCCCTAGTTCTTTTCTCTTGCCTCCTACTGTATAAACGAGCAACCCTCTCTGATAGGTTGGAGTTTCATTTCCTATCCAGCTAGAAATAATAAGGTATTTAATGCAAGTTTGCCTAAATGTCAGTGGCTTAAAGCATGCACATTCCATTCAACTTGTCGAATAATAAAATGGAAATGCTAAAATTATTTAGACAAGATAATTGGTCTTAAATGACTTATATAGTTGTATGGTGTGTGTGTGTGACATGTGTGAATGTGTGAATGTTGGAAGAAGATGTAGAAGTGGGGAGAGTAAGACCAACTTGCTATACATGAAATAACAAATCAAAAGTACCATAATGGGAGGGCCGGCCGAGTGGCACGATGGTTAAGCACTGGCTTGGGAAGCCAGCGGCCCCAGTTCGGGTCCCACATATGAGGGCCAGAGACACTGCCTTCAAAAAATAAAAAAAAGTACCATAATGGAGAGCAAAAGAGTATAAAGGCACCCCAAAGTGTCAAGGAAAATAGATTTCCAGACTTTAAAGGAAGTAGCAAACTAACTGGGATAAATAGTACCTTGAGAAGTGGTTTCCATAGATGAATGGCTTTGCGTATTTTAATCCCATACTTTCTGGCCTAGATAAAATCACTTGGCTAATTGTCTTCCAGAGCAGACTACCCTTGAACATGCCATTCAGAGTTCTCTGCATAACGATAACATAGATGTGTATAAGGAAATGCTCTATTATTGCCATTTCTCTTGCTTAAAGCTCAGAAGATGAAGGTAGCGGGTCTGGGAGAAAAGAAAGAAGCGTGATTTATTAGGTGATTCTGTCACCACAGTGGATTCTGTCCCTAGACAAGGCCCTCATTCCAGCACAGGGAAAGAAGGCATCAAGCAAGATAAACAGTAAAGTAGCTCCCTCATTCTCGTTTAGTTCTCTGCCTCTTATCAGCTGTGCTAATATTTGGAATGTAATTATTGCTTTTGATGATTAAACATTTTCCCCCTTTCATATTGATCTTTTTGAAGGCTGACTCACTCTCCAGGGAAAATCTTCCTCTCAGTGGATTCTACTGCCCTTCCTCAGCTTTACAAGGATATAAACAAAGATTATAAACACTGAACATGGCTGCAATTGATGCAGGGTTAAAAATGAGGGCAGGTGTTCCATGTTTTAGTGTTTAGAGGACTAAAGATGAGACTATAACACCCTCTGCCAGAAAAAAAAAAGAAAAGAAAAAAGTAACCTTGTAACTTCTTCCCAGAGAGAAAAAAGCGAAGTATCAGCAGATGGGCAAACTATTATTTAATAATAACTGCATTTACAAAGGAGTTAATTTTCACTTTAGAAATAACTTATTGTATCACTGCTACATGTCATTAAATATTTCTTCATTTTAAAAATACATGAAACAGAATAAAGGTTAAATAAATTGTAAGTGAAGCACTTATGTGGAAATAAGGACTCAAATTCACCTCCTCCTGTCATCTTCCCTTCAAACGCACTGTCACCCTCATTGTCATCATGCATGGCATTAGTCAGTTTTTATGTAACCTGTGGCTTAGCCCTATTGTTTTTAAAAACAACAGAAGAAAAAACAAAACAAAACAGCATATGTCCATTTAGCTCCTCCATGAAAATATTTGAACAACACCATCATTTTGCATGTGTCTTAACAAATGATGATGAGAAGAATATGAAACATAGCCACTATTATGCATTGGGTCTTTCTTTGTATCAGTTATTGTGCTAAATATGGGTTCCTACATTTAGGACTCACAATTCTACAAAGCGAGTTCTGTTATCAGATCCTCCATCTACAAAGAAAGAAATGGAGACTTAGAGAAGATTAATAAATTAAGATAAAAGAGCTTTTAAGTGATGGATATATGAATCCGGGCTACCTAACATCAGAGCATGAACACTTAACTCCCTGGAAATTTAGTTTTTTCTTTAGGAAAAAAAATCATTGGGAACAAGGTAAGGCCAGAAAAATTCTGAAAGTTCTGGGTTATGTCGATGGACTGGCCATTTTATATTACTTTTACATTTTACTCAATATGATCTTATTTCCTCAGGACAACACCTGGTTCAGCACATTTTCTTCTTTTTAATTACTCACATATGCAAGTGCAGCATTTCCAAAACCGGATTATGTGCAACTCTAATCCAATCAATGATAGGAAAGAGTTAATGCTTGCATGAAATAAATTGTCAGAACCAGGTTGATTTAGTAGTGCTAACGTTTTTTACAATATTTAGTCTCATGAAGTCATCAGACTGATTCCTCTAGAGTATGGTAGAAGTGAGAATAATAATGTGCTGAGTTACAACAACTCTAAAAAGGCACTTCCGAAGCTTCCACCTAACTTTGTTTCCAGTATGAAATCAGTATTCCCCCAGACACCTTATACGAATTAATTCAGGATGCCAACTATTGACACAGCGAATTTATACAGCCACACAAGAGTGAATGCGAGAAACAGATGGCTCATGTCAAATACACGGCCAGGGTCAGGAATTAGATAAAGTTTCTCTTAAGTTTTGGGCTTCAAGGAGTATCTTAAGGTACAATAAGTGTATTATGAGGGCTTTTCTTATAAACTCTGGCCTTTAGTCCACATGAATGGTTAAAGATTTTCTTTTTGTCATATGTGCTGATTCAGTCATTACAATAACACATATGTTCAAAATATAAATGAATTGATAGGAGACTGAATATTATTTATTGGGAAGAATGCCAGTGACATGCATTTCTACAGACGCTTGATGACTTGAGATTTAAATGAGATTCACCCTATTGTTTCTCAAACTTCCATGGTCTAAGGAAAAAGGTTTTTGGAGGACAATAGAACACTTTTTCTCTTACCTATTGGTCAAACAAGCTGTGTCACATCTGAGGGAAGCATATTATTCATATACAGCTATGACACGGGATAACGATGTTGAAATGAGCATTAATTTCACTGCCTCTTTATCAGATATTATAACATGGAAAACCAGGGAAGGAAGATCCATTGGGTGGCAAAGTGCTTGTGGTTAGTTACTAATGAATCAAAAGCTGGAGTCAACAACAACAAGGAAAGACAAACATTAAATACATAAAAATATATTTAAATATGTCTCCATTTTTTTTGCATTATCGCTCAGTATTCTATTACTTCACCAAAGGGTTCTCACTCATGCTAGCTCTTAGCCATAACAACTCCCCATCCCTCATTTATCATCTCAGGAGGTAATATATACGTTTTTGCTTTTGTTTTCTATTGGATACAGCCCATTTTCTATTCACATATTTATGGTGAATAGTTATGATGTGCATCCAACCTGGAGCCATCACCAGTGACCATGGTGGGGCTTTTTAAGCCAGGGTCTAATGAGGCTGATGTGATGCCAGGCTATCAGCCAAGGTTGGCAATGCTCACATACATATCTGTGCTGCTCTAATTTGTGATAGGTGCCCTTTGTCAGTGTGAGGAAAGATAAGACATGATAATCTGGAAGAGAATGTATGTCACTGGCCTCTTTGACACTTGCTTATAGTAACTGATCAAAAGTCAGCAGAAGTGGGAAGAAGCAAAGTCCTCTAAGAAAAGGGAAGAACTGGGAGATTTACCCTTGGGTAATGTTTTTTCTTTGCATTTTAAGCAAACTTATCTGGTTTTTTTTTTTTTTTTTTGTTATGCACGTTTTTGTTTTTTTTAGCTGAGCCATCCTGCCACCTGTTGGTAGCTCAGTGGCAGCTCAGCTTGGGCCAGGAATTGAACCAGCAACCCTGTTGCTCAGAGCTTGATAAGCAAACTTATTTTTAAGTTCCCCCTTGCTAATTGTGAAATAATTGTTTTAATCATACCTCTGAATATTTTTAATATTTTTTGAGTATTTTTTTCTCCTCATTTCATCTCACTTTTTATTTGTTTTTGTCTTTCTGACTTCTTTCCTTTCCTCCAAAGAAAATACCTCAGGACAAAAAGCTGTGTTACTTTTTGGAGAGGTTTATAAAACAAAGGTTAACTTATTCAAGCTTATACTTGAGAGCTTAGAATTTGAAATAATAATAATTATCTTTCAAATCCCTGGGAATAGAACTGATATTTGCATTAGGAAGTTTGGGTTCCTTCTTACTAGTTCCATTTCTAGAGATGAATGTCCTTTGCACTGTTTCAGAATAATTATTACTAGGTCTTAGCTCACTTTGCTTCTTTCTTAAGGGAAGTATCATGCCTCCTGGCCCACAGTTGGGTATGATCCCACTAGATTTTTGCCCTATTAAAAACTGCCTTTTTTACACTGGACAAGTCTTTTTCATGTGTTAACATACCCATTTCCAAGATGTATCTGTCATGTAACATATAGAATTCCTTTTCCCAATCCCATTCTTATGTCAGAGGCTGAAAATATTCATAAGGACAGATTCTGTCTACACAAATGACCCCATTTAAATGTCATACAAATATTTTGGTGTGACTTCCTATTGCCAAATAAACAGCACAGATTTCTTTTTTTACAACGAAATCAATCTTTCATTTGTGTTTCTTTCTAATCAAGACATTGTATTCCATCTTGAGGATAACCTTTAGTATTTATGGGATAACATTACTACCTACTTTGTTACAACTTTGTTTTAGGACTACCAAACTTTTAAGTATTATAACAGTCTAAATTATTTATCAAATCAAATATTTTACTAGAAATATGATTTCAAGTCTTTTGTTTGAATATCACATAATAAAGCAAGTATGGCATTCCAAGTAGAAATATGACTTCTAGGAGGAACTTGCTTTACTTGATAAGACTGGAAGAGAGCTCTTTTCAACTGCTCTGAATAAGACACCTCACAAAAATATATGTAGGGTATTTTTTTTATTTAATCTAAATACCCCTAAGAGCAATGATGTAGAAAAATAAGTTTTACATTTTATTGGACTTTTTGTTATTGTAAAAGTAGCTGAGAAGTAACATTGTCAATAGTAAAATACAGGAATTATGGAAGTACACCATGCCAATAACAAAGACGTGTTATTTGGCAGTTTTTGAGAATTAGCTGCTGGTCTTCTGTAAGCTTAAGCCACTTCCTATTTAGTAAGAAGCATTATCCAATTTATTATAAAGAAGTTTATTATCCAGATATAACAGGAAGTTGACATGGAAGAGTAAATCAGCCTTCTTAACTTCTTGCTCTCAAGGAGTTAAGTAAACTACTGGATCATTATGCCAAACCTTGAAGCATTTAATTTTACTACTAATTTTAAAAATCTCATTATCATCTATTTGTTTTGCCCTCACTGTCTTTTTCTACAAGAGTAGATTTCTGAAATGCTGAAAATGTCTGGCCGAATAAGAGGATATTAAGGCAAAAAAGATTGAAAGATAATTGGGTCCAATTTCTCTCTCCAGTAGTTGAGAAAGCTGAGTCTCTTAGAGTTTAAATGGCCTCCCCCAGGCAGTTAAAATTGGAAAGCCCATGACAGAAAGCCAAATCTGAGGAGTACAAAGTGTTTTGAGCAATGCTTTTGTGGTGGGACTAAAGCACCTTTAAGGCATCTTCTAACAGTGAGTGTGTCAAGTTCATTTCACTTTCAACTTGGCCATTCTCTCTCTGGTTCTCTCTGGATTTTTAACATAGCATTGAATGTTTCCTAAGTGCAACTGGGGATTTGGTTAGAGATATCACAAGCAGGTGCAGTTCATAAAATATATTTTTTTCCTTTTTTGTCCTTTAGAAAGTCAAGGGGGAAAAAAGGGAACAAGAGTCATTTGGAAATCACTCTAGGGGCCTAAAAATAAGGGAATTTGCTAAACGTACTCCATGAAGGTAATTCTATTCTGTTCCATCAAGGATTACCTTCCTGGAAAAGAAAAATAAATAACATACTTAACAAATCCCCATAATGTTAGTCCCTAACACATTCTGCTTTAAAGGAGAATGCATATTTAATGGAGGAGAAAGTATATTTCATATTGCTCAAAGACTTGAAGTAGCTTTGAAAGCTGGCAACAGCAAAAAATTAATATGGCTGAAAGGTCGTGTTCAAGCTCACACTACCGGTCAGTTCCAGACCTGGACAGGAATTCGGGAGGGCTGACTTCTAGTACAGCATTCTTCCCACTGCATCATGCGGCATCTACTTTGAAACTAGATGGATGACACCAAATGCTTTGCAGATTTTTAAAATTAATAATATAAAAATACACATATGCTTGACATTAAAATGGGAGGAGGAAAAGAACAGAGCTAATTAAAACTTCAGGGAGAATTTATTATAACTCATCCAGACTATATCACCATGCATTTGATCTGTCCTTCTCAATAATGTCAGGAAATCCATCAATGATCAGACTACTGCCTCTGCTTGGGCCTTTCAACAAAGTGGGATCACCAACATACCAGGGATGAAAGTACCAAGGTTGTTTGATTTCACCCAAGTTGCTCTGACAACAGTGAACGAAGAAGACCAGACATATTGCATCTCTTGTATGTCCGCATTTCACAACTGTCTTTGTTTTTGCTTTCATCTGAATATGCTGCTAATTGGAGGGCAGTAAATAGCTCCTGAAGAAAACCAATGTGCACACAGTGGCAGTTCATTGGCCTGCTTGGAGAGGTGTGTCCAACCCAGATACCTTACTCAAATGGAAGGCTTGGGCACCTGTGGGTCTTGGTGGCCAATAACCGCACCTGGTTTTGCAGGCGAAGCTGGGTATCCGAGTTCTAGGAATCACAATTGATACAGCATTCCAACTAGGGCTCAACCTCAGTGGGACAATTTCATGTGAACATGAGACATTTGCTGACCAATCATGAAAGCAGGATCGTTGGGAAAATACCCTCTTTTCTTTTTTCTTCCTCAATCACTAAACTTTCACATTCTCAGTAGTAAAGCCAGTTTCTACTTCTGGAGTTATTTTCAGACCTCCTATGTGAGCAGACTTGAAAACTGGGTCAAAGAATGATTCCAGCCCTGATTCCCTGGGCAAATTATTGTTACTGGGAGCAGTTTGATCATGGATGCTTTTTGAAATGACCAAGTTCATTAGGTTTAATGAACTTGAACTGGAAGTGTTCAGTTCTCATTGACATTTTCTGCTTTGGTACAGTCCAGAAAACAGCACATTATCTTCAGCAGAATATTAAGATATAGTTCTTTGACTTGACTCAGTAATGATGTGACAGAGAAAGGAAATCGATAAAAAAAGAGCACATTTTCCAAATATGTATTTAATGGTAAGAAGGCAAGTTAACTTTCATCTTCACATTTAATTCTGATTGATATTTATTTCATTCAGATGTTTCTTCTGGTCTCAGAAGGAGAAATCCTCTCTAAAACAAAATAATCACTACTTTCAGAACAAGGAAAGAAAAACTTCATTCATGAATGACTCAAAGGCAAGGTGACTTATTTCTCATTCAGATGATGGTATGAACCCAAAGTGGGAGAGGGAGAAGAAAACATATCTAAGTATGTTTGAGAATTAAATGCCCAAATCAAACACTTCTATATTTTGTGAGAAAAATCATGATTTACTACTATTTTCATAAAAGTCATCAATAGTTCATTTAACCAGCTCTGCGTGCCTCATTCTTTAATATATCCTCTGCCTGTTTTGTTTTTCAGACTGAAACTGAGATAGGGTCATTTTTCAGGGACTATTATAAGTCCTCCAAGAGAATACCAAACTAAAGATAGAGAGAAGAGATTTTCAGGCACAGAAGCCAGTGAGTAAATGAAAATTACCTAATTTTCAATTATAAGATTGGGGAAGGACCATTAAGATCATTTTACAAATAGGTACTTTAAGCTTACATGTGGAGCTCAGGATTTGCACAGAAGGTAAGATAAAGAGTTTTTATTTGCTTTGGAAAAACGTTCATAATAGGGTTCATTCAAATAGCAAGTTCCTCCGCATCCCAAAGCAGTGCCTTGATTTCCCAGAATTGAGTTCCTGCCTACCTTTTCCGAAGCCCGCCCCAGAGCCATACAGATAGGTGTGAAAGACGTGGTTACCTGCAGTTGTGGTTACCTCTCTCAGTTCATAAAAAAAAAAAAAAAAATGCTGGAAATCAATAGAAATGGTGGAAAGATTTTTTAAAAAGGATTAAAAATAAGCGGCAAACTATTTCTGTCAAAAAAAGAAAAGAATGGAAAAGAAAATCCTCAGCACATATTGCTTATAAAAATGCTAACCATGTTATTTCCAGACCAAGACAGAAATAAAGCCCTTTTGACAATCACTAAAGACCAAACGGGCTTACACAGTGGAAGAATCTAGCTTATGTTCTAAAGAAAGTAATAATAATTATTTATATATGTATATATATATATATATATATATATATATATATATATATATATATATTTCACAGATATAAGAGTGGCAGTCTTAGGTAGCTGAATAAGATTTTAAGGCTCTATTCTGAGGGATAACATCAGTCCTATAATGAGAATAGTCTATTCTCATGCCTTCCTCCAGGAGGAAGATCCTTCCTGGTCACCCTAACCTCTTATTTCATTTTTCAAAATTATTATCAGACGTTGTAAACAGTATCAATGACAAAGTCAAAGATAGCTCATGGAAAACAGTCCTTATGGCTCCACAAAAGTACTTCAGGTCCCTGACTTTGCAGAATGAGAGCTGGATGATTCAATCAATAAGACAGAATGGCACGAAATTCTATAACTTGCCCCACTGAGAGGTGGGAGAGAGGCATGGGGATGGCTGCTGCTTAGTGAATAGACATAATAGGACCGCTGGGTTCTGCTCCCAAGGCTCATGTTGATGTAGTGTTTGTGACCTTCATTAAACAGATTTGGTTACAGGTGACTTTGCAAGGTATGCTAGAGGTAGAACAGAGATTCAGAAAGACAACCTGCTGAAAGTCTAAACTCAAACAAAACAAGGACAAAGAGAAATTGAAGTCCAAAGGCAGCCATGGAGAGGGCTACATCCATAGCACAGTCTATTGGTGAAAGTGAACATATATGGACACCGTCAAGTTAACCAATTATTTCAAAAATGCTACCCAGTAAGGGTTTCATGTACATGATAAATTTGAAATGATTTGCCTTGTTACTCTTCCCTGGCTCATCACCCAGACTCATCCTGAATATGCCCAGTTTATGATTTCTCCATCTGGGCAGAGTCCCTCCCTCCCAACCCTGAGCACTGATCAGAAAAGGGGGTACAAAGTTTTCCTAATTTAGCCCCTCTCTACTGCCAACCGACCCTCAGCTATCAGGTGCTGGTCAATTATAAGGACTGAAAATTCCACAGCTTGTTAAGGACAATCATGCAGATATGTGTAAACTGAAAAGCATGAAATAAGAGTCATCAGAATTATCAGAAAATGAATGAGTTTTGACAATTCACAAGTCACGAGCTAGCATTCTAGGCTCTCAAGCAAACTCTCCCCCCTCAAACCATATTTGTTCAATTATTTTGGTAATTCATTTACTGTCAATTTGCTTGCTACACACCATGGACTGCTTTCAATTCTGGGATAAACACAATATAACCTCACAGAATGTATGAACTACTAATGAATATATTATATTTAGATATGAAAGCAAGAAGTCAGTTTGGTGCATTAAGTGCTTCGAATGAGAAATCAAGGTATTAGAAGAACATAGGGGGTACCCCTAATTTCAATGTCATGAAGGGGAAGAAAGGCTTCCCAGATTAGTAACATCTAACCTGAGACCTCAGGCAAAGGGGTGAAAAGTGAAGACAAGGGCGATGGCAGTGCAAGATTGTTTCAGTTAGGGGAATAGCATGTTCAAAGCCTTGGAAGCAGAGGTCACTAAGGTGGATAATCACAGTTGTTTTCTAAACTAGCTTCTGGTTTGATATAAATTATCTAGCAGTGACACTATGAACAGGCACCATCTGGATGAGGGTATGGGTTTGCTTGGTTCTGAAGGGTACCAGGATTAAACTCCCAAATATGCCGCTTTAGCATATGGATTCTTTTGAGCAAAATGCCCTTGAGAACTCTTAATAACTCTTATTAATGGAGAAGGCACTGACTTATATCTGTATCACAAACGTTGCTAAACAACCTTAGTATATATCTTTCCTAGTGGCCTTCCCATAACTTGCTTCCCCCACCCAGAATCCAAAACCTCCTTTTCCTTTATTTCACCTAAGATGCTAAATAAGCCCAAATTCTAACCACTGCTTTGGGCTGCTCATCAATGGGTGCTGCCATGTGTACGCGCACCGCACACATGTTAAAAATCTTTTGTTTCTTTGTTTCTCATTAATTTGTCTCTTGCCAGCCTAATTAACAGGGGCCCAGCCCAAGAAACCAATGTGTTTTTTTCCCCCCTCCCTTGCAGTTCTCCTGCACCAACAGCTCCATGGCCAAAGACAAACTTGGACACATGCTCTTTCCATACTCTGTAGTGCAGAATGGACAGCCATCAGACACCTGTCAATCTCCCCTAACAATGCCAGAGATGATTAACTTTTCAAGGCTCGTAGCAGGCTGGATTCTGACACGAGCTGGAGGGGAACTTTCAAGCACAGTTCAAACAGCTCAATTAGATCAAGAGAAAAGCCTCCTGAAACCATTCAATAGATTTACTGTACATTTTCCCTCTCTTCACAATATTAAAAAAATACATATATCATCGGCTTCTTCCTGACCTGGAGTTGAAAGGTTGCCCCAGCCTTTCGTGGTGCCTCCTTTTCAATTGAGCTTGCTTTCCTTTTTAATCTGCTGCCATCACAATGTCTGCAAACTCTTCAGTCCACAGCATATTTATGGGGGAGCACAGGCTCCTTCTTTCTCAGCCAGCTCCAGAAACCATTCCAATTCACTGAGTATGTATACATTTGACAACAGCGCTGAGACAAGAAAGGGGGCGAAAGAGCAAGAGTGCCGATTCCGGCCGTTGACATCACAGTACAGAGAACAACAAGGAAATAAAAAGATGAGTAAACCTGCCAGACCCTCTTCTTTATCGAGCTCTGGTGTGGTTATTAGTTACATGTGGGGAAGACAGAGTGAATATATGGCTTCTAATCCATCGTCTATATTTCTGCATGGTGCGCAAGGCAAGCAACTCTTCATCTGGTTGTCAGAAAAGGGTAATAAATACTCTGTTTTATTGGGTGAAAATGACCAAAAGGATGGAGAGTGAACACTTGAGTGGCTCTGCAAAGGAACTATGTGGAGCATCCCTAACTCTTTATTCTTCCATTTTTAACCTTTATAAGCCACATTACGCTTTTTCCAATCCTAACCTTGTGTTGATAAAATTTTGTTTATAAAATTATCAGTGCTTATTAGTAAAATAGCCATCACAACACTCACTCACTAAAAGCCTATTGTGTACCCCAGCCTAGCCCTTTTCATTTATAATCTCATTTAGACTTCACAACAATCCTACAAGGTAGGTACTATTATTCCTATTTTATAGATGAGGGCACTGAGACAGGGTTTCCATAATCCGCCTAATGCCACACAGCCAGGGCATGGCAGAGCCACATACATTTGACTCCTGGGCCCAAGGTTTTACTCATTGTGTACTAATTGATTATAAACATCAGTGACTCAACATTAAATGGATGAGAGTCCTTTAGTTTTGTTTTTGTTTTCAACACGCCAGTGCTTACAACCTGAAGTCAGTAGCAATATAATGTTAGATAGACTTGGTTGGGTTTTGATACGTCCATTGGCTGAATTATACAAATTCCTAAATCTACTCTATGGCTTTAGGAGATCAGTCCTCATGCATTGCGGAACTGAAGGGGCAACTAACCTGACCTTGTGAAATTCCACCACAGAATGGTCTGGACTGGGAAACACAGCGCCAGAAACAAGCAGCGTTTCTGGAGTTTGTGGTCCTTCCACTGCACTATTTTCCTGGAGAAGTGGTGAAACAGCTAGCTTTTCTTCGCCTCATCCAATCAACCCACCTTTTCCCCAACAACTGTCATAATTTTTTTAAATGAAATTTTGATCATATCACCGCCTGGTCTAAAAGTCTTCCATGGCCCCTCACTGCACCAAAAATAAAATCCTAGTGACAAAGTTCTCAGGAAAACAAAGTCCCAGTTCCTCCACATTAGAGTTCCTGTAAATTACGTGCCCTGCAAGCAGTTATATATGCAGCTTATTTGAATCCAGTCGGTTCATAGAAAGCTTTGAAGTCTCATTTCTTCCCTGGCTGACTTTTGGCATTAACTGCTGAGAGTCAAATGACCCATCTTGTACTTGAGAGATGATAGAAGGGAAACACAGTGGCAGGTAGCTTTTGTTTCAGTCTTGCTAAAGGTAGGATAGCAGGGGAAGTCCATTGCAACAAACTTTTATCTTCTCTAAAGGAACACCAGAGTCCTTTTGGAGGTTCTTAAATAACAAAACAAACAAAAGGCCCAAAAGTAAAGGATGAAGGGGGTAGGAAAGAAGATGCTTGTTGATACATGCAAAAGCAAATGAAGGACAGCTACCAGCGGTCTTTTGTTCCCTGTAAGGACAGAAACAAAAGAAAACAGGTTTAACCCTCTGAATAAGATAAGGAGAGTAGAGGACAGTGGGCGGGATGAGTCCAGATTCTTTGATTTACTATTAGCATGCTGGAAAGAGTGTATATGTTGAGATCAAACCTAGCTCCAATTCCAGCTCCACTCTTACTTAATCCTAGTTTCTCCAAGTATGTAACAAGGATGACAAGAGCAGCCCCAGTATTAATGTGATGGTTAAATGAGATGATATATGCAAAAAGTCTTCACAGCCAGGAATAACATGGCCAAAGCTCAATAAGTGTTAGACCCCCTAACTCCATATTTTCCACATTTGCTTGATCATTAAACTGAACTGGGATACTTATCAAAAAGCAGATTTCCAGGCATCTGCCTTAGAGACACTGAATTGGTACATCTGTGGTAGGGCCCAGGAATCTTTATGTTCACTAAGGGCCTCTAGAGAGTATTATGTTTCAGCAAGTTTAGAGAATAGTGCCCTGGCTCATGAGGCCATATCCTATGGATTTGGATCTACACTGGATTAAACTAGAAAGGTATGGAAAAGCCTACTGGTATGGGTTGAATTTTGTCCATCCTAAAAATGAACTTGCTTGGAAATAGACAGGTTGCAGATGTAATTAGTTAAGTTTGATGGAGTCATACTGGAATAGTGTGGGGCCCTAACCTAACACAATTAGTGTCCTTATAAGAAGATAGCCATGTAAAGACAGAGACACTCAGTGAGAGTACCCTGTGATGAGGAAGTCAGAGATTACAGTTATATAGCTGTAAGTCAAGTGCTATTGATTGAATGTTTGTGTCCCTCAAGGTTCATATACTAAAATCTTAATTATCAGTAAGATGGTATTTAGCAATAGGGTCTTTGAGAGGTAATTAGATCATGAGGGCTTTGCCCTCATGAACGGGATTTTTACCTTATATAAAAGACTCCAGAGAGATCCCTCCCCTTTTACAATGTGAGAACACAGAGAAAGAAGGCCATGTATGAACTAGGGAGTGAAACCCAGAGATTGCTGACAAGCAACCAGAAGCTAGGCAGAGGCAAGGAAGAGTCCACTTACAGGTTTCGAAAGGAGCATGGCTCTGCTAATAACCTTGACTTTAAATTTCTATCCCTCAGAACTGTGAGACAAAAATTTCTGTGAAGTCACCCAGTTTATGGTACCTTGTTACACCAACCCTAGGAAATTATTATACCTACTAAAGATCTCTCCCAATCCCAAATTTAAGACCATACTACAGCAGACCAATATGACCCCATGGATTGAGAATGAGACATAAATCCTCCCCAGTTTCTGCTCATTCATTTGTATTTAACTATCCATGTCAGTATAATCCAGTTATGGTACTCCTTTCCATTTATTGATTTAAGAATGAACATGGGAGTTAGCCCTGACCAATAAGATAAGGGGAAATTGAGATTGGTGGTGTTGGAAAAGTTTTCCTTGAACCTAAGGAAATGACATAGAAGGAAGAGCTGATTCTTTCTTTTGGATATTGTCATTTATGAATCTGACATCTGGAACTGCTGTAGATATCTTGCATGCAGGAAAGCTAGTCTAAGAAAACAGCTGGAATAGTGAGGATGGCAGAAAGAACCTGGTCTATGATGGCATCTTTGAGCCAACTGTGGAGCCCATTCTACATTTGGACTGCTTGCTCCTAAATGTCTCCCCTAGTTCTATTCTACTTCACCCAGTCACTCAGTTCTTTATTTCTTTTTTTTTTTTTGATTTATATTTTTAGACCTGTACTTTTTCTACAGGTAACTTAAACTAGCTATGTCTTCCACTAGTTTAGTTTCCTCCTTGGATAGGTTTTATATTCGACTTTTGACTTATATTCAACATTTGATTGTGGCTAGTAAGTTTATCTTCTGAACAATCCTCATTTAGAGACCCCACCTCAGCAAGTTTTTCTTGTGGTTCTGGATATGCCCGACTTGGGTCCATTTGAGGATGTCTGGACTATTCCAAATATTCCAGGACAATAGGGACAGAGTCTCTTGGTCACCTCAACCCTATATCCCACCCACCCCGACTTTCTCCAAAATCAGTTATCTTTAATGTATCCTGCTCTATGACTAGTTAGAATCAGGGGACTAGCAAGAATCAGGGAATTGTTCAACTCATCTGAAGGTAAATGCAGAAACAAAGTCTACAAAGCTATCACAAGAACTGTGCTTCTGGGGAAAAAGTCTTTTTAAAAAACATACAATGCACTTAGCAATTCTATTGTTAGGAATTTACCATCCTTCCCTCATAGAAGCAAGTTTTGATGTTCGCAGCAGGAACAAAACTATGGACTTAGAAATTTCTTTTAATACAATATTTAGGTTTTGAGGCATTCATTTGTGTGGTTCCTATTACTTTACATGTCACCTTGGCTTTGCCTCTGAGTCACAGAACAGGCTCTCCCTTCCAGGGAGATTTACATCACAGGGCTCAGGGGGCAGAGTTAGGTTCTGTTCTTTGACTAAGAGTCAGTTATAATTTCATTTAATTGCTTTACTCAGTAATAAATTTTTAAAAATAAGTAAAGTATTAAACACATTTACGGGATGTTACCGTGATTTCCCAGCTCGGAAAAGCTTTGGGAATGAGACAAAGCACCAAGGGCAAAGACTCCAAGTACAAACTTCCCCATTGTCACTGCCAAATGTTACGCCCCACAGATGAGTTTGTTTTTCTATATATTCAGCACTCATTGTAATGACATGTTAAAATCTCATTATTTTTCCCCTTATCAATACCATATGGAAGCAGCTGGGGTCACAAGTATGATGTTTCATAGTCATTTCTTCTAGGGTAAGAGACTTGTAAGTGGATGGAGGGGCAAAGAAGAGGGTAACACGTCAAGGCTTTGACTACTTTTCAGCTTTATGTATATTGTCCTCTCCTCAAAAATGTCATTTGTGGCCACAAAACTACTATAATTTATAGGTTTGGGAAGAGTGCTCATAAGAAAAGTTTGTGATTTAAAGTAAAGAGGGCTAGCGGGACCTTTCTGACCCTTATTTATGTCTCCTTATTGGAGGCAGACATTTATGACAATATTTTTTTCTCACATTCACATCTAACCCTTGCTCACTATGCAAAGGAGCTTGGTGGTCAACAGTAACAGTTACCTAATTCCCTTCTCACGTAGCATATAGGGGTTTGGTTAGAAATAGGTGGGAGAAAAGGAAGCTTCTCATTAATCTCAATTTATTAATCTATCCAGTAGGAGCAGGATAAGGAATAAAACACCATGCAAAGGCAACAAGGCTAGAGACAATATATTAAAATAATTTATCTGTTTTAAACAGTCAGTGCAAAATTGATAGGCTAAATTTAATTGGGAAATTCTCTTTCCCCAAAAAAATCTCTGGATATATATTTGTTTATACAGAGTTGACTATTTTTCTTAGTAATAGCCCAGAGGTCTCAACTATGAATTCTAATTAAACCAGAGTCTGTTCTACCTTGTTTCATGACTCAAAGCAAGAAACTTAGCATCATTTTCTTGAACATTATATACTTGTACTTCAATGACCAGTGGTCCAGGGAATGGTACAAAATAGAATGCAGAAAAAAGATAATACCCATGTAACATCATGGGGTGTTCATGTTGGAAGGGACCATGGGGTGATTTGGAAAAGCGTTTCTCAAAGGGTGTCAAGTGCACCCTCTTAAGATCGCTCGGGGGACTTAAAAAAAAAAAGCACACTCTCAGAACGCAGCCTCGACCTAGTAAAGTGTTGTAGGGTATAGGGCCTTAAGTCATTCTCTGTTACCCTCACATTTGTGTGTATCTAAGGAATGGTGGTATCATAATTACTTGAGAAGTTGTTTTTGAAACGCATACTCCCCTCTATCTTCTAAGTCCAAACAAAATTCTGAATTGTCACTGTGATTTTAAAAAGATTTTCAGGCAATTCCACCTTCTTGGGAACCATTGGTCTTACCTAACACCTTCATTTTACTGACAGGAAAATGAAATGTAGGAAGTTGAAACCCATCTAAGGTCATGTAGCACATGTTACTGGCAGAGGCAGGACTGTGACCTGGACCCCTTGACATGTGTCATTCTACAGATACATGATAATGTTCTTTTTAAACACCATTTTATTATAGAAAATGCCAAACACAACAAATATAACTGAAGTCAAGTGATGAAACTTCATGGATCTGCTCAAGTTCAGCGATGATCAATTCATAGCTGACTTTGTTCCATCTATGTCCCGAATCACCTGCCCATCCTAATCCCTGTTTGTTTTGAGGCAATTCAAGAATCATAACATTTCATTTGTAAGTATTTCCCTGATTGTAGTATAAGGAGGAACCCACAAAATTTTGTTTAGTTTCTTTGTGCTTCAGTTTTTTTCATCTAAAAGAAAAATAGAACCATCAAGTATCAAGCTTGTGAAAGCATTTATGTATTTGTGAGTTATGATATACATCTTTCTCTCTTATCCTGGAATTAATACATATTTACAAAGCATACAGTGGTTTGATGATTTGACCAAATCCATTGTTTAATTTTAGTGTAGAAGAAACTGTGGTAATACAGGCTCTGAAATATGGAGACAGTCCGGGCAAGTTAAGGACAAATAAATGTAGAAATAAAAATATCATATAAGGGACCAGGTTATGGCCTTTCTTTCACAAATCAGAACATAATTAGATCAAAGCAATAATTCAAGTAGCAACCAATCACCTAGGAATTTGAAAAAAATTGGCCTTTTATGTAGATATTTTGATTGACATAGTAATATAGTGAAAGCCTCTATAACAAACTCTGTCAGATTGTATGTAAAATGCTTACTATAAGGGAGAAGGAGAGGAAGAGAGAGGAGAGGGAGGGAAGAATGGAGGGAGGGAGGAAGGGAGGGAGGAAGGAAGAGAGAGAAAGAAAGAGAGAGAGAGAGAGAGAGAAAGAAAGAGAGAGAGAGAGAGAGACACTAACTCATGTTACCCCTTTCAGTACAGGGAGTAAATTATCATTACAGTAAATTATAAAGCATATGAATCAAGGTAATCATAGGGCAATCATCTCTGTATTCAATTAACAAGAGGTACAATATCTTGCAAAAGTCCAAAAGACTTAGAATACATTTTGTTTTGTTTTTATTTTTGAGGGCAATGTCACTTGCCCTCATATGTGGGACATGAACTAGGGCCGCTGGCTTCCCAAGCCAGCGCTTAACCACCACACCACTCGGCTGGCCCATAGATTCCATTTTGTTATCACTACCTAATGGTTAAAATGTTCAGAAAACAATTGCCTTTGGAGAGTAGTGCTAACGTAATCCCTTGTTCTAATGACAGGACACTAATTCTAAACCAAAAGGATTAATCTTACATTTTGCTCAATCTGCCACAACATATTGGAAAGGAATAAACAGAATGGAACAAAGTATAATGCCCACAATAACACATTAGGGTCCTCCCTTTTAGATTTTAAGAGAGAAATGGTGGCTTACAAAGATGTATGAGGATTTTGATATGAGATAAGCCTGTGAAATGGTGTTTTACATAAATATTAGTGCAACACTCTTATAGTGGTTAAAAAAAAATCTGTATGTATATATGTGTGTATGTATATATATATTATACATTTGCCTACATACAAATATATATATGTATGTATGTGTATGTGCATATATATTTACTTAATGTGCGTGTGTGTGTGTGTGTGTATAAACTTATGATTAAGGATAAATGTTGTCTGATATATTTCTTAAAATTCTGAGAGGAAATTAGAATAATACTGAATCATATTAAATAATGCCTTTCATATTGCTTTCAGAAGGCAGGCAGTTGACCTAAATTTTTTTTGTTCGTTGTTCTGATGTTGTTTTTAGATTTAGTATAGAACCAAGTGCTGTGATTTAAAGGAACACATCAGTGAATCTCTACATTTAAGGAATAAAGATGTCATCTATTTCACAGTATGGTAAACTAAATCTCATGGAGAATGAATGATTTGTCTCAGGTCAGAAAGCTAATTATGTGGAGAGCCTGGTATTTTTATTTAGCTAAGAAGATCTGTGGATTGAATTATCCAACAAGTATTTGTTATATAATATATTGAAGAGTATTTAAGAGTGCAATATAATACATACTCCCTAACCTTGAGAGGGTCACAATCTAATTTGGGAGATAAGATACTAGAACAAGAACTAATTTTTAAAATGGTATTAAATTATGTACTATACATTTATAACATTTTGGAGCTGAGATAAAGGGAAAAAGCATTAGTCAATATGGGTAAGGTGACATTTAAGCTTGGGTTTAAGGGATGAAAACATGCATTTTAGCCTCTAGGAATTTGCAGTCTGCTGCTGGAGAAAGGGGAAGATAGGCATGGGAATAATGATCTATGTCAAAAAGCAGGTGTCTTATTGTATAACTAAAAGCAAAGTCCAGTATAAATATGGTAGTTAATATGTCATTAGCAGAGAGCAGGAAACAAAAGTTTTCTGGAAAAGTTGGGCCTCAAGGGACAAATCGATATGCCAAAGAAGATGGGATGCAGAGGAAGACATCCTACAACAATATGAGTAAATTTGAGGAGAGGCAGAAAATGGCAGGTGTGTCACTTGAGACACAGGGCAAGTGTTGGTATGTGTAGGGGAGGCATGCTTGGAAAGACAGGCTGAGACTGGATTGTAGAGAGGTATGAATTCATGCTTAGAAATGGAGACATTTCCTTCAGGCCCTGGGAGTCACTGTAAGTTTCCTAGTGGACTGACAAGTTGTGATGGTGTTTTGGAAAGCTAATTCAGGAGACAAGGGGCTTTGGACCACTGAGCAACTAGAAGCAGAGTGGCCAGTTGGGAGGCTGTGACTATATTTCAGAAGAGAGATTAGGGCCCAAAGTAGGACAGTGGCAAAAGAAATAAACCAGAGAAGAAAAGAAATGAACAATGAGACCATATTATCCAGTGAATATGAGGGGGCAGCTGGCAACCTCTGGGCATATTAAGGCAGCAGTTGGGAACTGGAACTCAAGAGAGAAGACAGATTTTTTTTTTTAAAAAAAAGAAGAAGCAAAAGGTGACTAGGTGTTCACACCGATGATATGATAGCATGAAAAAGGATGCATAATTGCGAATATGTATGTGTGAGGCACATTAAAGATAAAACAGGTTTTATTTGGTGATTAGTGGTAAACAACGTAAGATCCACAAGGTTGGAGTTGCCCCTACCAGGACACCCTTTCCGGTAGCTGGCGCTGCCCTCCCAGCACATGCCAACTGCAATAGGCAAGAGGGCCTCGTACGCCATCTTTCCATTTGAGGGCAGAGTTCTAAATGACCCTCCCACAGTTACACTTAGGACCTCAAATGACCGTTTTCTTAACTTTCTCACATCCTCAACTTCACTCCTTTATCCTTGTCCTTGTATTTTATGTATTCGTAGTATTAGCTCTGGGCTATGACTTTGAATTCTTCTATCCTGCCTGACACAGAATATACCCTTGAAACACCGATGGGTCTCCATTGCAACCTAACCCATAGGGAGTGAGTGATGCATCAGGGTTTCTAAGGCAGAGCTAAAGATCACTTGAAAGGGAGTTCAGGAGACTTATTTTAAAACTGCAATTCTCATACTATGATCTATTTTTATTTACATTGTATGCCAGAGTAGTAGAACTTTCTAAAAATTCATTTACTCACACTGTATACTTTTATCTTTTTTTTTTTTTTTGGTAATTGCCATTGCTACCCTTTAAGGTATCTGATGTAATAGTTTCCTATGGTTGTGGTAACAAATTTATACAAATTGGGTGGCTTAAAACAGAAATTTATTCTTTCATGCTTCTGGAAGCCAGAAGTCTGAATCAATACCACTGAGCTGGATGGACTCAAGGCTTCCGCAGGGCCTCACTCTCCCTGGAAGCCCTGAGGGAGAACCCGTCCTTGAACATTCAGCTTCTGGTGGCTGCCAGCATTCCGTGCTTTGTGGCTGCTTCACTGCAATCCCTGCCTCCATCTTCACATCACCTCCTCCTCTGTGTGTGCAGACAAAATCTCCCTCTTCTTCTCTCTTATGAGTTTACTGGTGGTGCTATTTAGGACCCACCCAGATGATCCAGGGTTAGCTCTTCATTTCACTATCCATACCTTAATCACACTCGCAAAGACCCTTTTTCCATATAAGGCAAAATATGCTCATTGCAGGGTTTGAACTTGATATATTTGGGGGACATTTTTCAGCCTTCTACATACAGGTGGGTTAATGACCTTTCTTTCTCAAGCCATCTCATGGTGACATTCCCAGCTAGTTCTTCCTTGTGGAATCCTGAATGTCAGGAGGCTAGCTTATATGCGAATTTAGATCTAACAGACATCTGGCCTTTGATATCAATGTTAGTATAAACCCATTCCTCCCAGTCTTCCAAACAGTGGCACCGTGTGATGGATTCCATAGGAAGCCCACAAATTTTTTTTTTTTTTTTTGAGGGCAGTGTCATTGGCCCTCATATGTGGGACCCGAACCGGGTCTGCTGGCTTCCCAAGCCAGCACTTAACCACTGCGCCACTTGGCCGGCCCAAGCCCATAATTTTTAAAAAGTACTCTCGACTTTGGTTTTAAGTATTAGAATACTTTTGTTAGAGCACTGCACAATGATGTAATATATGGATTTCATGAATATTATGCGGAGCCTAAGATCATCAATTCCACTGGTGACATTAAGATGAAATCAATGTTGTAGGGCACAAAATATGCAATCTGACAAAAAGTGACAGCAATTAGAGAACTGTTACAACAAAACATATAATATAAACTCTATGCTGAGATATAATATATGTGGCAGAAGTAAAGATTTATTGCTGGTAGCAATGAAATAGCAGTGTAATCAATTTTTTAAATCACTTTACTAAAAAGGGGGTCAAGTGGCATATAAGATCTAATGCCAGATAATTCAACATTTAATTTTTATTAGGTATGACAAACTTCCCATTATTTAGTTGATGCAACTTTAGAATAATATTAATATAACATTGCATTAGGCATATTCTAAAGTTATTGTTGGGTAACTGGTGAGTGACTAAGAAAACCATTAGAGAGCCAATCTTTCTCAATATACAAATCATAATGTGGAGAGCACAGGGGCAAATAATGAGCTCCCCATGAACCTGGAATGTTGTTATTCCACTTTTAAGGAGGGAACTGAAAAGTACAGTTTGGATTCTGAGCTTGGTCTTTGAGGAAAAGAATAATATATGCAAGTGGAAAACTTCTAAATAAAAGTAAAATAATTGAAGCTTGGATGTTTTGAACATCTGGACGTTTGATGTACATCAAATAGCTGAGAGGATTAACTAAACCTTTTTACCTCGTAATCTGCTAGTTTTCGAGTCATGTGGACCTAGCTAACGATTCCTTTAGAGGAACACCCTAGCCATTTCAAATTCATTAAGAAGCTGCATCATTCCTCTCACCCACGGAGCAGGCCTGTTATTTCATAAGCCCTATTCATGCATTTCTATGCACATGATTGATAGACCTCAGTGTTCAGTACAGCAAGCTCTCATTTATTCTGCTGAACATTTAAGCCACGTTTGAGCATTGTACCACTCCTTGTGCATTTATGCAATCTAGTACAAATTTTTTTTTTTAGCATCAAATTCTTTCTTTCTTTTTTTTTAAAGATTTTATTGGGGAATTTGGGGAGGGGAACAGTGTTGGGGAATCGGGGAAGGGGAACAGACACGTTGCTGTCTTTTTGTTCTTCAGTCTAGTTGTGGAGAACGTTGTTTCACTGACCCATGTTGGTATTGTCATTGCGCTCTTCCCGAATGAGGCAGATGGGTCACCGGCCTCTGGATGGTCACTCACTGCGGTTCTTAGAAGCTCATGGTGGCTGCGAGCTGCTCACACTGGCTGCCAGCCACTCACTGTTGCCTATGGCAGCCCACTGTACCCTATGGCAGCCCACTGTAGCCTATGGCAGCCCACTGCAGCAGGGGCTGCAGCCTACACCGTCGCCGGGGCCTGCACAGCCCAGCTCCAGGTGGAGCTGTTGTTAGCTGTAGAGGGCAGTGTCACTGGCCCTCATATGTGGGATCCGAACCGAGGCCGCTGGCATCCCAAAACCAGCTCTTAACCAATGCGCCGCGCCACTTGGCTGGCCCTCTAGTACAAATGATTAAAAGATTCTTAACGAGGCCAAGAAAATCAAGAAATATTTTAAAATACATACCCCGATAACTCATCTAGGTTAGGTTTGGATGGTCACCCTCCTAAACACTCAATGAAATTGTATATTTTGTTCAAAAGACCATAAAATGTATTCTATTATTATAATTTACAATATTCTTAAAATTAATTTCATTTGTTTCTTTTAAATTTTTAAATGTGGCTACTAGGGAATAAAAGATAGTACTAAGCTAGATGGCTGGCTAGATGAAGAGGAGTATTGATAAAGGTCTAGGATCAATGGAAGAGGCTGGGACCCCAGCAACTGGAATCCTGGTCCGATAAGAGAAGCAGAGGTGTTCCCTTCAAGAGAAGTTAAGTGGCCGAAGTACTGAGTTCCAGCAGCAAGACTGAGGCAAAGCTCCTCCCAGCCCTAGGACAAGATGGGCCCAACCCAAGGACAGGGCTGAATCCCTTGGTGAGAGTGATCACGTCCAAAAAGATTACATACAGGGTAATAGGGCAGGGATCTGAGCAGGACATCCCAGTGGAAACCAGCAATAAATTAGGAGTAATCGAAAGACTCCCCCATCAAACACCCTATTAGATCAGAGAACAGGACACCCCTACAGCCCTGTAGGAGTCCTTTAGGGTCCTCACTGAGAAGTGTTTAGATACTCCATAACCTGGTTCTTTTCTAGTCATTTCCTTCTGACTTATACCCACTTGTTCCTCTAAGGACAAAGGCCATATGCGAACATTGAAGTTTGAAGTTTACTTGCTTTAGAGTTGTGATGTACACAAAATACTTCTGGACAATATGGAAAACCTATCTTTTCCCTGGTTCCATAACTCATAAGACAGTTGAGTATATTGTAAAATTTTCCTTTCCACCAACAATGAATTTAAGCCAATGTCAAGTCCAGGAAGCATGAAGCTTTAAAGTCTGATTTTTCAAGGCATGTTTATCTTTAATTGGGACTTCCTTCCAAAAATGTTACCAATATAGTTAGCTCTTGCTATTGCTATAGGAAAAAATAAAAATTCTTGGGTAATAATTAACAATTGATGTATTTGCATTGCAAAATACTATACATAATGACCACCTTTACTTATTTTTCCAAATTTTGTGTACAAAACCACAAAAATCGTAATAGATTTGACTTTTGCCTTTAAACCATTAAACCACAAGGTCTTAGACTTGAACCACTAAAGATATGGAAAATACTGTATAACAGAGTGGAAGAGAATGTCAATAAACCTTAATATTCTATAGTTACAATATGCTCTATCCTGAACAGGGGGTTCAATGGGTAGAACTAAGAAGGGCTGAAGTGAATCCATTACATCTTTATCCCAAATATTCTTTAAATTAAATAACCAACTAGATTTTTTCCAAAGTTTAGGTTATGGCTTTGGTACCATGTAGGCTTAATAAGAATTCTTCAACTAAGGCTTTAAAGCTTGGTGTCTACCTTTCTCAAGAAGTCACCGGTGGTTTGGTCCAGTCATTTACTCAGAGGGGGATCAAAGAGTGGGCTTTCTTGTACTTTATAATCCAATTCAAGAATAGGGGGAGGGGAAAAGGGAGGTATTGGTTCAAAGAATACAAGCTTTTAGTTATAAGATAAATAAGTTCTGGGGAATCTAATGCACAGCATGATGATTATAGTTAATAATATGTATTATATACTTGAAAGTTGCTAAAAAAAGTAGATAGTAAATGTTCTCACCACACAAAAAAACTGTTAATTATGGGATGTGGTTTGCAATATATAAGCGTATCAAACCAACATGCATACTTCAAACTTATACAATGCTATATGTCAATTATATCTCAATATGGCTAGAAAAGGTTTTTGTTTTGTTTTGTTTTTTAAGGATATGTTCTTCTGGAAATAATGCTGACGTGAGAATCAGGAGATTGTGGGATTTCCATTTCTGTCACTAATTAGCTGGGTGATAGAAATCATTTAAGTGTCCTGGGCCGCAGTTCCTTAATTTTCTAATGCAGGAGTTTAAATTTTGAGAAAAAGTAAACACAAACTCTATATTTACCTTCATAGAGATACACCAAAAATAGAGACTTTGAGTGATTTTTGTTTTCTTATGTATGCTATTTCCAATAAACATTTTTTTTTAAAGGCAATACCATTACAAGACCTAATTTTTGAAAAACCGTATAGGTGAAGTGATTTATCATTTATCTTTCAGGGAAAGGGTCCCGAGTCTCAACGATACAAAAAAAAAAATGCGTATCACGTGAGACTGCCTGGACAGCTGCCATCTAATTACCAGCCAAGCTGTTTTGTCTCCCAGCTTGCTGTGACATCTGGATTGTAAATGTCATGACATTTCAGTCATTCTGCATTCCCAAATTGATATACCCTACATCCGGCTTTGGTCCCTAAATGAAAAGCCAGCACTTTTAAACAGAAGTCCAGCGTATATAGAGAATTTGAATCCCCTTTAACCAACAGCAGAAAAGAGCTACTTTATAAATTATGAGGGGATACTGGCGTGGTGGCTAAGTGGGCAAAGAAATGAAGAAGAGGAATAAGTCTGCTCAGAAATGCACAAGGTTGAGGAAGGTACAGACCATCAGTGGGTCAAAATAAATTTTTACTATCCCTAATGAAGGCATTTGGTAAAAGATTCAGTACCTTCAGCGGCTGCAAATCAATGAATATTAAATAAATGATCTAAAAAATGTTGTGCTGGCAGGACTGTGCTGCAGCTAGCTAGAATCATGTTTATAGTTTTAATTAATTGTACCAGCATTGGGACCAGCGCCTGGCACATTCTCAGAGCAAGCAAGGTGACAGAATTCCTTGGTTCCTGGAGTGGCACGACCATATCCGTGTGGAAAATCACACCAGGAAGTAAGTGCGCAAGTACGGAGATAGACTTAGGTGTTCTCATTGTTTTTCCCTACCTTCTTACATATTGTGATTTTAAAAAAAATTAACACCTGGTATGATTATATCTGCTCTTACAGTTTCTTTCCTTCCAACTATTATTCTATTAAAAAAAATCATAGTCACAAAATAACAAACCAAATTTCAGTTTCATATAATATATAGCCAGTTCATTGGCTGAAATAGAAATCTGTGAATTCAGCAGTTTCCTACAGCTTGAGGAACTGCCTGCTTTCACACCTCTGCTGATGTTGTGTGATAAAGAATTGCTGCAATTCTGCACAGAAATGGACCAACTTCATTAATATATACAGTAACGGATTTAGTGGCACATTTTCCCTTCGCCTGAAGAAAAAAAAAATTATATCCCTGATAACCGAAGAACATTATTAAAACCAGTTTCCCAAAGAGTTTAATGATAACTAAATTATTTCTTCTTAAGGAAACCAAATTGTGAATCCAGTTATGCATATTACATGTGACTCGGTAAGGTTTATGCTGGCTACAGAATGGCAGGCAGATTTTATTTTTTGTTGTGCAATGCTTACGATGAGTGGAGGACAGGCATTTAAAACACATTTTTATTTTAAATTTAATTATGATGGCTTTTATGAAATACTGAGTCTGTCACTTCTATCTTCCCTTCACCACCACCTCCCTCTAGTTTTTACACTGCTATTGGTGGAAGTGACATCTGGATTTAATTATTCATCTGTTGCACATTTTGCAATTTGATCACAGTAGATTAATGAGAAAGGTTTAATTTTATCCAAGGGCAAAACCCTACATATAACACTTATTTAACAGTTAATGTTAATAATAACAAGCTATGGGTTGGAGAAGTTCATTTTGAGTCCTGAAGAGTCATTGCTTTTTTTTTAATCATTTCATCAAATCACATTAATACAGTATAAATAGTGGTTAAGAGTATATGGGTTCAAATCCCAGCTCTAAAGTGTACCAGCTATATGAACTGAGAGACGCTTCTTTAGCCTTTTTATTCCTTAGTTTTTTCATACATGAAATGGAGAAAAGAGAGATGTATTCATAGGAAGGTTGTGGGAATTAAATGAATTAATAAATGTAAAAGTATATTAAACAGTCCCTGGCTCATAAGTTCTTGACACGTGTCACTATTATTATGGTATCCTTCTGAATGAAACTCACAAAAGACCCACTTTTAAATCTAGGCAAGTTCCGTGTTCTATTACCTTAGATGATTTCAATTCCCACACAGTACCTTAATTTATCCTAAAATAGGTTTCAAATTAAATTTCCTCTTGCCTAACACACAAGGCTGGCCTAACATGTGAGAAGATGAGATACAAGCCTGAGTGGTACAATTTAAGCTCCCGGAGGGGACCACTTACATGAAATATCCCCCTTTCCCCCCCGCCCCATATTCCTCCTCATCCATATACACAAGGACTCACAGTTTTCAATCAAAGGAGCTTAGTAACTAGATAGAATTTAGGGTAAACAGTAAGACCTTGTTGGTTACAATGACCTTAGCTTGAGTTACTTTATCAGACATATCGTGGGATCCTGAGGTATGGTGTATAGAGTAGATCCTTTATGGTAAAAACAGAGAGTCTAAGACAAGGTGAGTACTGATAAGTGTACTCCATGGTCTCAGAAAAAAATTCAGTTTACCTGGAGACCGTGTGCTAGAGGCAGAAATAGAGACTACAGGGCAAAAGGAGGCACAAAAATTTGACCAATTCATTCAATTTATATGTTTATACCTATAGGTAGAATTTCTCCAGGGAGGCATGGGAGGAAGAATAAAGGGGTTATAGTCAATTAATGCCAAAATATTTCAAATATCGCAGAAAAGCCACAAAAAGTAGATACTTTAGAATCGGGGCTATAATAAATGAAATAAGAGAGAGGATAATCAGGTAATTATGGTTAAAAAAAGGAAAAATCAGAGCTAAAAGAAAGAAATTGTAACTTAAAGAAGGGAAGTTGAAAAATGGTTCATTTAGAGAACCAAAGAGCTCACTGGATGGAAATGTTTCATGAGCTCTGTTCTATTCCCTTCGTTACGAGTGTCGTGTTTAAATGGCAGCTCTCAATTCATGATAGTTTTCAAGAATGAGTAAGAACACATCATCTAAAAAGAATGGATGTTAAATTGGAAAACATAAAGATCAGTCCTAACCAGGATGTGTGGTTGAAACAACGTTTTATTTTATTTTATTTTTTAACTCACTTTACATGATGCTTCTGTGAAATCTTTTATATAAAAATCTGAGGAAACGACTGAAACGCAAGTAAAACCACTGCTCAGAATCAAGGTGATTCTTTAAACACGAGCTGTGTGTGTTTAACAATTTATGAGGCATCTCCATCGAAGCCAATAGGCACTTTGGCATTACTGTAATTTGGGAAATTTCTGGAGAGGAAAACTGGATAGAAGCAGAACAAGTGGCTGTGGCTTGTGACGTTCATTTGATCTACTCTGCACAGTTGAGTCAAGAGTACAGAAAACACCACTGTTTTTCTCTACTCCAACCACAGAAACCACACTCTATAGCAACCCACACACTGTCTTCCTGTGGTGGGAGATTTCCATTCAGTGTATTTCTAGTTGTGGATTTTTCCAAAGGGAACATCAAGTCAGAAGAGAGAGGAGATACTGAGATCATTTTGCTAATACCCCATCCCCACTTAGAATCATTTCACAGTGGTGAACTAGACTTTACAGAGAGGTGAGATATCTGCCTAAGGCCAGAGGGTCAATTTAATGACCTCCTGAAAGCTAACATTTAGGTTGTGGGGGGAAGACTGGTCACTTTACTAAATAAATTGCAATAAATTTCCCTTAAATTTATTTTCTAATCTGGCATATTCAAAAAATATCTACTTTTTTACTCACAAATAACTCACACAGGGCGCACTTTGGGAATTAAATAGTTAAAATCTAGAACTCATATTTTTGTTCACAAACATACCATCAATGTAACAGAATACAGGGGAAAAAAATGTATTCACTGCATAAATCATTCTTAATAATTATAATAAACCTCATTCCACAATTCACCATACAGAGGAAATCGAAACGCCAGATGCAATTCGCCAATGTGTCTCAATAAAGACACTTTATTTAAATTCCCACAGTGACCAGCTGAGCTAATTCCCAAGGGTCTGGAATGAACCATTCTCATTGGTGGGCTCTATCAAGTGCTTTGCCTTCTTTTCCAATCACAGCGCATACAGAAAATGAGGGAGATGGAGGAGGCTCACTTGATTGGAGGAGACTTGTCCAGGACAGTGATGACTGCAGGCCTCACTCAGCCACCTGGTTCACCAGTGTTCCAAAGGCACCATCTGGGAAGCTGTGGCCTAGATTTCCTGGGCCTTATCAGAAATACTCTCCCTTCAGTAGAAAAAAAAACAGGAGAAGCCCTTCGCCATCTGGCCCCAGGGTAGTATGATTTGGCTGCTTGCCTTAGTGCATGAAAAACATGTGTCTGCTTTCCTTGGCCCTGTGCTTTTCTCCCCTGGCTGGCGTCCCCCTTTCTTCTGAGGAAACATGCCTTCGCTGATCTCTCTACAACAGAAGGCTTCCCTGGCTACCCACCATGGTCTGAGCCTACTGTCTTGCTTCTGGCTCGCATGGATCACACCATTGTTTGGTTTGGCCCAGTCAGCGCATCAACAGCCTCAAAGGAAAAGGATTACGGGCTTGACTCCACAAACTGCTTCTTAGAACCATGACCTGCTCTCATCTGAATTCAGTGCATGGTCAGCACCTGATGCTTCCAAATAAAAGAAACTGGCTCAAAGCAAAACTCCTAGCATGGAACCCATCACTGTGCATCCCGTGAGGCAGGACCTAGGGAAGGATGAGCCTTCAGCTGTTACCTTGGCTTTGGAACTCAAGTGGGCTGTACAGCTCGCCTCTTTCAATTCTCTCATTTAGGAGATGAGTTGCTAGAAGTTTAGAGAAGTGAGAGGAATTTACCCAATATCTCTGTGGCAGAGATTGCTTATTGTTCCCAAATATTTAGGTTCGTTTAGAAAAACATTTCAATTGGTTTTAAGGGCTTTCCAACTCGTGACTATTTTCTTGCCTTTCTTGCTTTGCAGACAGGCGTGCCCTATGGACATAGGCAAAGTGACGAGTGCTACTTCAGGCTCTTACCCTTAAATGTGCTAAGACATATTCTTTTCTTTTTCCTCTTTCCGCTGTCTGGAAAAGAGGAAAGACTTGGATCCAGATTTGGGAGCCACATGTTGAGAGTGGCAGAACGTCCCATTCATTAGTCCTAGACCCCTAACCTCTGAATTTGCTACCTTGTTACACCGCCTTTCATTTGTTGGGGGGCAAGCAAGACTTCCCTGTTATACAAGTCGAGCCTTTATAATAACGAGTGCAGACTCTCTGTGAAATTCAGCTCTTCTCTAGGTGACGGTACAAGCACTATCATAGTAGCCTTGGGAATTTTGTAAAGGTGACAAGCATCTAGGAATAATATATGACCCCCAAGAGGCTATGAGCTATTCCAGAGCAGGCATCGTCAGTATCCCTAGCACTTGGCACATAGTAGGTGCTCCATCAAAACTGTACAATTTGGCACCTGGAGTTAAAATGCCACATCCCTTTTCCTTTCTCATTGTATCATCTACTTTTCCTGTCAATGCGGAGCTAATTTCTCCAGAGACAAACAAGGAACTGACTTCCCCAGCGCGAGATTAATTATTCCATGCCACTGCTAACTCCCGACCATATCAGTCTTTGACAGTGTGCAAAGATAAATGGCGAGGCAGCCATTTGAAAGGAAATCATTATGGCACCTCTCTGCTCTATGTTATCACATTCATATCAGCATGGGAGATAACTTTGAAACTGCTTGTACTGCACTGAGAACCAATGTTCTGGCTGGGGCCTGCAAAGATGAAACAGCCTCTTCCTGCTTTCAAAGTCTTCCTGTTGCAGTCTGCCTTTCAAAGGCACCTACTGCTCGTGTAAAGGGCTGCCCAGGCAGCGGTGGGCACCAGTGACCTTCTCCTTATAAGAGACAGCAGTTGGGAGGAGAGGGAGCTGTTTCCTGACAGCGGAGAGATTTGGGTAGATGTGAGCGGGACGGGCCCTGTCGACTGCTAGTTTCACTGGTTGGTGCCATGCTGAAAACCCCACCACCACAGGCTCCCCTCAGGTAGAAAGAAGGAACAGGGTCTAAATTTCAAATATACCAAAGCCTCTGCTATTCCATGCATTCATTGTTGCTTTTTAATTTTCTACTCAATTAAAGAGGTGGTAGAAACACCTCCACAGCTGACACACTGTAGGGCTATTCTAGCTCTAAAATGGTTTACCCTGAAGCAGAGGTTGAGTTGTGTAAAGCTACAAAGGAGTGTTCCCACTTTGCTTCAGGGAGAAGGTGCCTCTGAGCTGAGGCCAGCAGTTTAAGACTCAATGGTCCATTTTTCCTACAAAGGGGAGCCCAGCAGAATTTTAGTGTTGGATTTGTACATGTATGAAATGACTCGCTTCCCCCTACCCAGGACTCTGGGGAGCTAAAGGATCCCAGCTTCAGGTCAGGGGCTAATATAAGGGTTGTTCATCACTTAGTGTTTCCTTTAAGATCTGGGTGAAAAAAAAAGTTAATCCAGATTTCTCTTGTAGCATCTTCCCTCCAGGCTGAAAAGATGAGTATAATATTTGCACAGTGGGCATTCTTTATTTTCTTTATTTTTTTTATCGTTATAAAACAGCAACAAGAAAATAGGGGTCATTCACAGCAGGTGAAGTAAAACAAAACAAAAGAGAAATGAGACATTCACCGATATAATTTCTTAGCCTCAAACGCTAGGCCGGCCATTTTTCCTTACATCGAACCACCTGCAGGCATACACAGGGATGCAACCTGAACTGAGTAAGTCATCTGGGCTGTGCTCCTTTACCATTACGTCATTCTGGGCCTGCCATCCAAGCTTTTCTGCTCCCCGTGATTGTAGTCACTGTCCCTGACTCTTTGCTGAAAAGTTGAAGTGACCCCAAGTGGCATTTCAGGCATCCACTGGGCAAAGGTGGTAGGGTGTCCCTGAAGATAAGGGGGGGACTCCTGTATATTTAATTATTTATATTCCAAAAGCCTAAGGGATTTTTCAATAAGGGGTTACACAAAAGGCTTTGATCGCCCTGGACTCTGAACACATTTTGTGACTTACACTTTGATTTCTTCATCTATAAACTGAGGAAATAATTGTACTGTGCACGCAAAACTCTCAACTTCTTGCGTGGCACCTGGTGAGCACTGTATTCAGGGGAGTGAAGGTTATACCCAGTGGGTGCTCAGATTGAGTCATCACGAAACCCTTCACTAGCACTGAGCAACTAACTTGTGCTTGTCAATTAAAAGAGCAACTCTACGCACTTCAGGTTCAACACATTAGTCCTTTTGATGAAATAATATGATGTGGTCCATGTACAAAGAGCTGCAAATGGAACATTAAAAATTTTTTTTCTGCTGGTTGAAGTATTAAAATGAAATGAAGTGATGTGGAAGAAGTTCTACCATCAAATAGTGTCACCCAGACAGAGCATGTCAATTTTATGACAGAGAAAACAACAAGGTAGCTATCACTCAGGTGCAGAAACTGAGTCAGAGAGAGACCGAGTTTAAAGTGAATTCTTGCTGAGGCCCTATATCTAAGTCTCTAAGTCACATCCCTGATTTTTCATTCGAATTTGCTTTTTAAAATAAACAAATGAGACAACAAGAGAAACAGAAAGCTCTAATCTCGGTCTCTGGTTTCTGTGCTGCAAATGCAAAGAGAAGATTGGTAAAAAATATTCTAGGAGTCCTTCTTTTGAAAAGATAGCAGGAGTTTCTCCTAAAATCTGTCTGAATTCTACTTCCGTAAGTTCTCTCAGGCTCACATTTGTCACTGTGGGAACCATCTGCCTCTAGGTAGAGACATGAATCAGATCAGCTCCTTGCCTTGGAACAATTCTCCTCCGGGACCTACCCATGTGCAAAAAGTACACCCAGATGTTACCAAACAACTGCACTGTCATTTTCCTCCTTCCAGAACCTCTGTCAGGAAACACTATAGAGTTATGGCTTTACAAATACGCTGCAAATGACATCCAGTAAGAAAAAACTGGTGTCGCTTATTCATAAGGTATACCAGGCCATTAGTGAGAACATAAGGCTGCTGGCATTGCTTATTTCAACAGTTCACTGAAAGATCACAACACATGCCTTGGATATGCCACGGCTTCTCTCAACTCTGCATGGAACAGGGCAGTCAGTGGGGGGAATCAGTACATAAGGTTAGCACTGAACATGACCTAGCCCAGCCCAAGCTTTACCTTGGCAGTTTTGCCCAATATTACTTGGCTAGTTAGAAATGGGGAGTAAGAAATGGAATTCAAGTCTCCACTTTCAGTCCTACAGTTCTTTTGTAAAGCCACACTCCCATTTGACAGCCGATGGGAGCCGGACTAAAGAAGAACAGCCAAGGATGTGCCTGATGAAGAGAAAGGAGCAAATGACACACTGACTGCCTGTTTCCTTAAAAACTTGTGTAATGCCCTGAGTGTCTAACATCCCGCTTCTGCTAACCTGAAACAAAGGGAGCGCCCAAGATTGGCTGTCTCCCAGGCTCACTTGTTGTTTTTGCATTGTCTTGTTTTGCAAAATGGAAATTCTGACATGTGTCAATCTGAGAGTCCCTCGGGAGTTCTAAATTTCTTGGCTCACATCTTATGTTTACTCATTTTTCAAGACCCAAAATAGTTATTCTAAGAAACAGTTCTGAAAAGACTTGAAAACCAGGTAGGCATTTCTTCTTTGATCTCCCAAACAGTTCTCCAACTTTTGCAACTGGCACTTCCTAGGCAATGCTTGAAGGTTTGACCATAGTGCAGACAAGGGCTTCACTTCCTCATCCCAGGCTCTCCACCCTCCACTCTTCCACACACCCACCAGGATCAATCAATTCTGTCTTTCTGTTTCCTCATTCAGTCATCTCAGGACATGGGTCAAGTTCCCCTTTCTCCATTAAATCTTCTTAGACCTTTCTAGCCTTCACTATGTCATCAAATTCAGTACTGAATTTAAGCCATCCAAAGTCACTCAATGCTGTGTTAGTGTCCTACTAGATTGTAAGTTTCTCCAGCGTACTCTAAGTCCCTTAAGGACACAGACATGCCATTGCTTTGCAGTTACCATACAGCTTTGCATATAGGCAGAGCTCAAAATCCAATATTGATTGATTTTTCCCCCTAATGCTTAGAGAATAGAAGCTATAGCTTATACTTTCTAAGAATCTCCCATAATATATCAGCCTGGATTTATGTGATTCATATATTCCAAAGTTCATGTATATTATAAGATACATAGTACTAATCTGCAGTCTCTACTCACTAGATACCAAAAGCAACTCCACACACTCCCCCTGCTCCAATCATCACAACCAAAAATGTTTCTAGACATTGCCCAAAGTCCCCTGAAGGTGGGGGGGAATGAATATCATCCCTGATTGAGAAACACTGAACATATTACATCTGCAGCCATAATGGAGGTAATAGGTACAAAGAGTGTATTGTACCTTTCTGGGTCTCTAGGGCTTAGAGAGATTGGATCTCAATACAAGTGTAGCACAAACAGGACTGAAGCTCACTCTCACACATGGGCCCTTCAGGACCATTCTCTGAGCAGACTGTTTTAGGCAACTTATCTCTGAGGCTAGGGTAGGGACTGTGTCACATTTGTATGTCAGTGCTCCCTGTGCAAACCTCAGCAGGCTTAGTAACTAACTCCCGTAGAAAGGTGCATGAGGGGCCTGCCGAGTGGCACGGTGGTTAAGCGCTGGCTTGAGCCAGCGGCCCCCGTTTGGGTCCCACATATGAGGGCCAGTGACACTGCCCTCAAAAAAAAAAAAAAAGAAAAAAAAAGGGGGGTGCATGAGGAATAGCTCACTTCCTTTCAGCTTTTGAACACAAGAGCAATCTGACAAAGAAGAGAGAAGTGCTTTTGTGAAATGCATACTCCTCCTTCCTGGAGCCTGGGAGTAAAATTTCATATAGTTATGATCACAGAGCCAAAAGAAAAAGAGTAACAAGTTTGTCTTAAAAGGCATCTGTGTGCTGGAGACCAACATGGAGGCCCCACTCCTCCCCGACGGCTCCACCGATTGGTGTTCTAGCCTCGTAGCAAGCTCCAGAGAGGGGAAAGGAAAGTTTGGCTCTGTCTTAGAGGTTCACTGGTGAACCAGTAAAGAGTTGAAAATGAGTAAACACTTCCTGAAAAGGTAACAATTAATTCTAAAGATGGCAATTTATCACACAGCTGTGAAGGGACACAGAAGACCCTGGGGTGTCCTTTTACGTAGCTATTCATCGCTGCATCTGAAATTTCATTTGTCTCTCTTGCACACACATGCACAAAAGAATGAGAATGGCGACTTGGCAATGAAGAAAACAAAGGGGAAGGAGGCAGGAGAACCCTGCTCAGGTTATTAATGGAGTGGACTCGAATTTCATGAATCTTAACATTCTGCTCTTGGCAGGGGCAATCGATCATCTAAGATGCAACAATGCACCCAACAATTAGGGCAAACTAGACAAAGGGGGTTGGCCGTGCGTATGAGGGGTATGCAGCAAGGCTGTGGGCGAGTCCCAGAGAGGGAAAAGGAATGTGTAAAAGAAAAAGTGCATTTTTGTGTCTCTCTCCCCCATTCCTACTTGTTTGCCATTTCAGTCCCTTCTGTCCTCGTTTCCATCTCTCTTTAATCAGAATCCACCAAGCGTCCAGTTGCAAAAATGAAGATCCATATTTACCTATATTAGGGTATTTTTCAAGTATTGCTAAAAAGCTACTCTATTGAAATGTTTCTCTCTGCTATGTGCTCACAAATATCCCAGTTCTCCTAAGTTCCTGCTATTCCTCCTAGACTGTGATATTTTCCCCACATGACATGTGGACAGAGGTGAATGGTATAAATGCACATAAATAACTGAATAAAACCCATTCAAGACCACGGTTTTACAACCAAGCACATTCCTTAATTTCAACACTGTATTGGAAGAGGACTAACATTAATTGATGATCTTTTGTATTCCAGGTATTTTGTTACCATCCATCCATCCATCCACTATTTTTATTCAAAAAAATATGTTGAATGCCTACTAAGTGGCAGGTACTAATCTAAGCATCTGCCCAAATGACGCCTAAAGTCTATTAAAAGAAGCAGATGTAAACAGACAATTACAATATGTTCAAATGAATAGTAGGATAATAAGTGCTATTATTATGGAAATACACAGGACAGGGACATAGTTCCCAGATAAGATATTTCAAAAGAGAATAAATCTAAGGATTTTTTTGTTGTTGTGGTTGTTTTTTTGGGTGGTGGTGCTTTGGGATGGGGAGAAGGTGAGCTAGCCAAGAGAGAAAGAATGAGGGATTGGAGTTGAGAATGGGTTCTCAGCAGGGAAACCAACTTGTTTATAGCACAAAAGAGGACAATTCATTTGGGAATTCATGCTGATAAGCAAGTCAATATGGCTAGAGCAGTATGTGGGAGGGGTGGGGTAATAGGAGTGGGAACCAGAAAGGAGGCAGGTGCCAGCATGATGTGGGTCATCCTAAAATCAGACTTTACCCTGAAGGCAAGGGGATCCTTTGGAGATTTTAAGCTAGGAGATGGCTTCATCAGATAATCAATGCAAAATGTTGTCCTGACCACATTGTGGAAACTACTAATGATGGGCCAGACTGGGGTCCAGGAAACAATTTAGGATGCTACTAAAGAAGACAACAGCAGTGGTGATAGGGAGGAGAGGTGGGTTTAGTAGCTATCAAACAGGTAACAGGAGATGTCATGATGATTCATGTAAACCTCACATTAGTCCTGTGAAGTAGATACTAATACCCACTTTTCGGATGAGTCTTAGCAAGGTTAAGCAACTTGCTCATGGTCATATAACAGTAAACCAGTAGAGAGATAAAATCTTCAATGATATCTAACTCCAAAGACCATCTTCTTCTCACTAAACTGAATGTGATTTATCTCTCTATGGAGTTCTTATTATATGGAGTGTTAAATTCGAGGGATTAAAAATGAGTAAAAAGTATTTCCTAGCAAATAGTTGCTCAGGACTGAGTAAGCTATTAGAAAGTTCATGCTACCATACCCTGTGTCTTGTTTTAAGTCAAGCAGTAGGTTCTGGGACAGCACTTTCATAATCTAACAATTCTCATAGTCAAGAAAAGAATCCAGATATTGAGTGTACGAGTTTTCCTCTCTTGATTTCATTCCAGTATCTAGTAATCCCTTGCTCTGCATAATTATGGCCAGCCACTTTCAAATTCCGTAGTCCATAATGTCACTTCCTCTGCATTGTCACTTAGCTAAACTATATATAGTTACCTCCTTTAATTTTTCTCCATAAATCATCCCTTCCATTCCCCTAATCCTTTTGCTTCTATCTGGCCTACCTCCAATTTGTCTACATTTTGAAAGATCCTACAGAAGCAAAAGATACAGTGCTCTTATTAATAATTCTGTTTATCATCATGTATTTGTACCGCTTTCAAGCCCCTTTTCATTCCTTGGGAAATTTGCATTGAAGTAACATTATATCTCATGAGAAGCCTGTCTACTCCAACTGTTCCTTTCTCCAAGGAGACTCACATGCCACCCACCTATTCTATCCCAAAGCATAATGATGTCAATGGAGAAGGAACGGTAAGCATGATTAACATACTACTAGGCAGTAATGATCTGTTTCTGGAATTAGTTAGTAGTAGGATTTTTGTTGTTGTTCTTTTAAGGTTGCAGGAGGATGTAGGAAGAACAAAAATAAAATTTATTTGCAAAATGTTTCTAAATGGAATGCATTTATGACATTCTTATAGGGCTTATTTGAAGCTCTTTAAAAATAATTGACTATCTAATTAGAGAGATAGATCACATCAGTATAGAACACATATACAGATAAATACTGCTTTTTATAGCCTCCACTATCATAGATATAGAAACATAGAGTGAAATCACTCAATATTTTAACTCTTGGGTTTTTTCTGTCTACATATATTATCCACAGTGGAGCTTCAAAGAGGCTTGAAAATCTCCCTACTTTTAGCATTCATTTAAAAATTATTCTCGGACCGGCCGAGTGGCACAGTGGTTAAGCGCTGGCTTGGGAAGCCAGCGGCCCCGGTTCGGGTCCCACATATGAGGGCCAGTGACACTGCCCTCAAAAAAAAAAAAAATTATTCTCTGATCCCTAAAGACAAACTTCCCACAGCATGTGCGCGCGCGCGCACACACACACACACACACACACACACACACACACTGAACACCATTCTGAAGAATCTCTCTCTTGGTTGAAATATTCTGAAAATACTGAGACAAGTATAATGGGTTTAATTTTCTTTATCTTTAGGCAACTTATTGATGGCCCATTCATATCTACTTGAAGTATCTCAATGGGAAGAAACACTTGGAAATGGACTAGGAACTTAATTGAGAAGCCATTATAGACTCACATTGCAGCACAGATGGTTTTTCTAGAGGCTCAGGTATTAAACAACAACCCAACCACTGCTTGGTTTGAAACATGGCTACGGGCCTGAAATTCCCTACCTCAATCTACCTGTCTGAGAAATATGAAGAAGAGATGATATAGAGCATGCATAGATGTTTACTACAACAAGCAAATTGCCACTGAAGGTACTGAGAATAGGGCACTGACTAGAGTCTGGCAGGGTGAGCCTGGGTGACAGAGAAGGTGGGTAACCCACTAAGGAGGCAATATTTGGACAGAATCTTGAACTTCCTTTCCAGAGAGAGTGGATAAGAAAGCAAAATCAATACTGATAACGATAGCCAACATTTACTGAGTGCTTACTATGTACAAGTCTAAGCATCTGGAATATGTGAACTCATTTTCTCAATAACCCTATGGAAATGTTGATGTTTTTATTATCATCATTTTAAAGATGGAGAAATGTGCTCTTGTGCACAATATATGTTCCCAGGTAGAAAGAACAACATGTCTAAAATTACTGCAGGGTGTAAACATTGAGTGCACGTAAGGAATATTGGTAGATAAGGAAGAAAAAGGAGACAGTGATGAGAACCCATAGGAACTTGTAAGTATGATTCTCCCCGGATGGAGAGATCATGGTTGGAATTCACTTAACTGTGATTTCTCTCTGCAATGAAAGTGTATTACTTGTTTAGAAAGGGATGTCAATGAGAGTATAAAACTCAGGAAATTTGAATATGGGGAAAAGAAAGAGAATGTCCTTATCTGGGGACAGCATGTAGCTGATGGAAGTGGTAGGAAGCAGTTTCATAGATGGCTACTTCTCATTGTTTTGATTTTGCCTTTAAGATGGGGAAGCTTTGGATGTATTTATAGGCTGAAAGGATGAAACTAATGGTACCCGTGGAAGATGAAGGCACTGAATGATGCCAAAATGCTTGGGAGGAGGCCAGGCTGGAGGGATGATGAGCACAACAAGATCTTGAACAAATCGATGAAGAAAGTCTTCTGAAGTGAGCACTGATATGGATAAACTTAGACATAGAGAAATTTGAAGAAACTCATGATGGATAAACATTTTCTTCTGAAAGTGGCATTTGAAACTCAGTGGTGCAGAGAAGGGGGCTGAATTAGGAGGTTGATCAAAAACGTTAGAGGCGAGGCAGCTGCTTATCCTGGAAAGGAAAGGAAAGGCTCCTAAGACCAGGCTGAAGGTACTATTCCAGTTGGGTAAAGAGTATAAACTATTTGGAATAATCTAGAATGAAAACAACAAAGGGAGAAAGGGGCTGAGGGTGCTAATGAGAGGTGATTAGAGACTTGTGGAAACTTGCCGAAGCAGGAAAGCAACTGGATATAGGTATGAGAATTGAGATATTAGGGTTTAAGGTTTTAGAGATTTAGCAGTTCAGGGCAAGGTAAAGACACAGTGCTAGGCCATCAAGCTGGGTTGTGTAGGAGAAGCCTGGTTGCTATCCTAGTACAAGATTCTATCATCTCTTTCTTACTTGAACTGATGCCCAAGTAGTACGACAGGCACATATAACTCATCTCATGCTCCTTTACAATCTTTTTTAACATGGCAGCCAGAGTGATCTTTAAAAAGCATACATCACATCATGTCACTCTACTACCTATGACATTCTAATAGTTTGCCATTCAGCTTTAATAAAAGTCCAATTCCTTTCCATGGCCTAACTGTCCCTGTATGATCCAACCTCAGACCTCACCTTGTACCAGGTTTCCTCTAGCTCCAGCTTTATTCATGTTCTTTGGGACTCCTTCAACATGTCTCACCCTAAGGGCCTCCACATTAACTATGCCCTTGTTGTAAATGTTATTTCCCCAGACTTTACATGTCTGAGTTTTCTTTTCAGTCAGGTTCAGCTTAAATATTTCCTCCTTAGAGGGGCTGTCCCTAGAGTAACTACCCACCTACCACTAACCATGTGTAACACCCCTATCACTTAATTTTCTTTATAGCATTTGTCAGTGAATACTATATTCTCTTGTGAATTTATTTCTTGGCAGTCTCCACCCCTACTCCCAGAATGTATGTTCCATAAGAACTAGAATCATAATGACCATTTTCTGTTTTGTTTTTGTGGCAGCCTCAGATTCAAGAAGAGTACTTGGTCCATGGAAGAAATCACCCCACCTTCCCCACCCATGTCTGTTGAACACCTGACCTGAAGACCTGGGGTCTTTGAAAGATAGTTCACTCTGGGATTCTGAGACAAATCCTTTATTCTACAGGCTAAGGTTTAATGGTCTAAGAGGCTATGATTCAAGATGAGGAGACCTGGGAAATTGTGTCAGAGAGCATAGTGAGAAAACAAAACCAAGGAAGATAGGGCATGGCAATAGCCTGGCCCCTTAAAACTTGTGATGAGTAGTCATCATTATTCTCTCAGAAAGTCCAAGGAACATTATTTTCCACCAATGGGTATCACTGAGAGGCACTTATAATTTAAAATGCAAACATTTTATACAGAATGAAACTGCATTGCATTCTTCCAGTTCGCTGAAAAGATAAAGTACAAGGTGATAAAATAAAAGCCTAGAGTTTCCATTTAGCCTCTCCCTCTGATCTCTTTTCCTGAGCGATCTTACTACAAATGTAGTTTTAAGCACTGAAGACATATTGAGATTTGAATTTGGGGAGGAAGTTTGAAAGAATTAACGTGTTGCTGAGGGGCCAATGCCATTTTCAAGTTGGCTCGACCACATTGCTGTTCTGTTAGTGAGCGTTCTGGAGACACCTTCATCCAAAAGGTAGGAAAGGAAGTCTCCCTCCTAGAGTCAGCACAGGAGTCAAAGCCACATGTGCCTTTGAGGATAAGGACTGGGGCTTTTCTAAGGAAAAGACTGGATAGCTAATAGACACTCTTGGCCAGTTCAAATACTTCTTCCAACACTTGTTACCAAAGAAAACGCCATTGACATCCACCAGTTGGTGAATCCCACCTGGGGCAAAATATGCCACTTTTCCACACCAGGAAGAATATTTTAAGAAAGGCTTGTTTTCTGAATTATCTAGAATATCATTGAAATGAAACACCGGAAACTGAATCTCCATGTCATTAAAGAAGGAAGGAATGAGCTGGGTCAAAAACTAAAACAAGCTAAGACTGGAGAAAAAGACTATGAAAGCTACAATTCATCCAGGTTTGGGTGGAGATGCCCATTATTATTACTAATAATCAGAACAATAATAATAAATGAATTTAATCCTAAAGCAGGAGGCATAATTGACAGCGTAGGCATGAAAGTCTTATAATAGCCCAAGTCTCAGCTGTGCCTGGGCAGTGAGAGTAGGAAGAACTAGGAAAAATAATTGCAATTAAATAGCAATTGACATATATGAATTGAATCGGGCACATTATCTCCAGCTTCTGGTTCAGAGTTTTTATTAAAATTAAATAGAGAGGCTAATTAGGCTGCGGGAAAAGTTCCACTGAACTCCAGTTTCCACCAAGCAAGAAGAAAAACCAAGGCAAGGCGTGAGAAAATAGGAAGAAGAATCAGAAGTTTTCTAATTACTGATTTCTGGTTACTAGTATTCTAACGAAGAAACAAGTGAGTAAAATACAGGATGGCTATAAAGTCTGGAAACCTAGACACATACAAACAATAAGCAGTTTCTTGATGTTTCAAGGTCTGACAATTTTCTTGACCTTAGTGACATCACATTCATGATAATTTAGCTAAGTTTCTGTAATGTAGTGGTTATCACATTTGCCTAACACATTCATGATATTAATTGGGTTGTCGGAAAAGTCATGATGTATTTTTTTCTGTTTTTCGTTGCAAAAATGCATCATGACTTTTCCGACAACCCCATATATCCAAAGTGTATGATCACTCATTAGCAAACATAGTTCAAAATTGTGCAAAACACAGGTACTATGCAAAAATTGTGATAAGCACAGTGTATTCATGCATTTCTATCAATCCTTAGGCATGTACCTGTGAGGCTTTGCCTGAAATTATTTGTGTCTCTGATTTTCACTGAAGAAACCTGTGCCTTTGGCATCAGAGACAGCAGTCAAGAGTGTTCAGAACAGGAGAATTTGAAGCTAATTCAATTTGGTCATGACATTCAATCTAGCTTTGGAAACTTTCATTCAACCAGTTCCATATCACTCTGTCATGATATGGGACAGTGCTTCATCCTGTTGGAAACCCTTTGAGTGGCCTTCTGCGACCCCTTCAAAGTGTATGCATTTACTATTGTAGGTATGTAACATGGTCAAATCTGGTATGTTTCCAGACATTAGAGCCAAACTATAGAACAAAGACTGAAAACATGATACAGTATGATCCCCGCAGCAGGGCCTTAGCATAGGCTGTTCTCTTGGCTTGGAATACTTTTCCTTGTCCTCTGCTTTTGCCTACATAACCTCTCATCCCAAATAGCTCCTGGACTGCATCACTGAGAAAATCTTCTCAGATCACATATTAGCTCAGGTCCCTTTCTGCTTTCTTAGCAGCCTGCCCTCCTTCATCGTACTTGTCATGATTGTGAGTGAATAATTATCTGTGAAATTGGTTTGTTGTATGCCTTCTTCCCATGATGTACGCTCCATGAAGACAGGCAGCACACATCTGTCATATGCAACCCTCCCTCTCCTTCCAGATGCTTCCATGCAGTAGGCAGTAGCCCTTGACTGTTTACTGAGCAAATTAATCTTCCCACTTCAATTCCCTACCACCATCATAAATTCAATGAAATGCTGAAAAGAAATAAAAAGACAACAAAGACTTCCTCAGCCCAATAAGCAAAACCAAAAATACAGGTTTGCCAGGGTCTCCATGGTCCTTTAAAAAAAAAGTAATTCCACCCAGCACCTGGGTCTCTCTCTCCTCAGGGAGTTTTGGGGGAAGGCTGGGAAATCTGGCTGAGGCCTTGTTCAATTGTCAAATCATTACCTTGGCCTCATTTACTGAGCTCTTTAGGACACAACGTGACTTAAAGCTCCAGACACGACAAAGCCATCTCTGATATTTTCTAACATAATCACCTTTCATTGTATATTGCAAAAGAAAATGTCTCTTGAATTTGAAAAGGATGGAAAAATGTTTACAACAGAAAAAAGAGGAAAACTCTCTTACAAAAACACCCAATATGGTGGGGAGAAAAACCGAGGAACGTAGCTTGCTGAAAACGAGGGAGCGAGAAACACAAACACCTTCATTTTCCCTCTTATGAATGACGTGATTGGCATTACTTTATGTGATTTATATTTGTCTCTAATTATCATGCACCTTACTGATTAAAACATAACAAAAATAAGTTGTCTAGACACTCACACCAAATCCTGCAAATTAAAAAACATGAATCCCCCTGTAACTACTAGTCAAAAGAACATTTAATAGGTGCTTTCTGTCTGGCATTGAGAGTCAATTTTGCTATTTATCCTCTTCCTTTTACAAATATTTTGATCTACTTCAGAGCTCCCAGCAATCTTTGCTTTCTGGTTAGAAGTGTTGATAGAAATAATTCCCCATAGAAATAGCCTTAGGGACATCCTTGCAGCTCCAACTTCCCCTGAAACCTCCTATTCATGATTTTTCTCACACTGACCTCCAGTCCTCCAATGGATATAATCTTTGGCTCATATTTAGTGTAATTACTTAATCAAATTGATTTTTAGTATATATATATATATATATACACACATATATATATGCACACATAGTATATATATTCATATATATGGATACATCTATACCTATATGTATACCTATATCTATCTATATCTATATCATCTATATTTACAGCCAACATTGACTCACTGATTTTTTTGATGGCATCCCATATGTGTTCTTAAAAAATATAATTCCTCTTGAGAGGCAATAAGTATGTGGGTGTAATCCTTTGTCTACAACACCTACCAACTAGCACATGTAAAGCAAAACTAATAAACATATTACAGTGATAAAGCTGAAGGAAGCTGAGAGCCAAGTGAACAGACTTTATCACCAAACACTGTATGATGGAGCTCAATGGCATGTAAACACACTGACGTTTCACAGCATAAAAATTCCAAAGTGACAACTCTAATCCTTGCCCCTCTCAAAAATATAAGCATCTGGTGTGAAGAAGACTGAGCTATGCTCATTTCTGGGTGAAAAATGTTCAAAGCACTTATACACATTATTTAATTCACATTCCCTTCAAGGTGGCTAGAGAATGAGTATTAGGGTAAAAATAGAAACCAAAACAAAACAAAAAACCCTCTACAAAAAATAGAGGCCCCTAAGCGAACACAAAAAAGAGTTAAGTTTTAGTTAAGTATACAGAAGGAGTTAGTAGCACACCAAGTCTTACTGAAATTTTGCATTGATATTAGATTTTATATATATATACACATATATTATATATATACAATATTACATATATATATAACATATATATATACACACACAGAGGATGCCAAAAAATGTACACACATTTTAAGAAAGGAAAATACTGTATTAAAATTGTAATACTCAGAGGCTGGCCGAGTGGTGCATTGGTTAAAAGCTGGCTTGGGACGTCAGCAGCCCCGGTTAAGATCCCACATATGAGGGCCAGTGACATTGCCCTCTACAGCTAACAACAGCTCCACTTGGAGCTGGGCAGTGCGAGCCCCGGCGACGGTATAGGTTACAGCCCCTGCTGCAGTGGGCTGCCATAGGCTATAGTGAGTGGCCGGCAGCCAGCGTGAGTGGCTGGCAGCCAGCATGAGCTGCCAAGAGCCGCGGTGAGCAACCATCCAGAGACCGGCGACCGATCTGCCTCATCCGGGAAGAGCACAATGACGATACCAACATGGGCCAGTGAAGCAATGTCCTCCGCAACTAGACTGAAGAACAAAAAGGCAGCAACTTGTCTGTTCCCCTCCCAGATTTCCCAACGCTGTTCCCCTCCCCCAATTCCCCAATAAAATCTTTAAAAAACAAAATTGTAATACTCAGTATATACCGATAATGAAAGGTGAACACAAATCATGTTTGAGTTCCGCAATCATAAGAGGTGCTCAAAGTGGTTCCCATCAGTGTAGTTTTAATACTTTTTTTTTTCCTTTCTTAAAATGTGTATACACTTTTTTGGCACCCTCTGTATATATACTGAAACATATACAATATAAATATATATATAATTACTCAAGACTCCACCTACCGTATGTTACTCTCGAAACTCCATGTTTTTCTGAAATCATATTCAGAGTGTGTGTGTGTGTGTGTGTGTGTGTGTGCATGCGTGCGCACGCATGCCTGTTGTTTATGTTTAGTAATGGCTTGACTGAACAGATTATATCAAAATTAGGATGCCAACACAGGGCAGATAATGGGTAAGTAACAACAATGGCCCATGAGGCTTAGAGGGCAGCAGCGGTTCTGGAGACCTGAGCTGTAAGCATTAGTCTGAGGTCTATTGATAAGGAGTTGAGATTTCAGAGAGCAAAACAAAGCAAAACAGGTTAGTTGCAGGAATCAGTCATCAAACTGTTTTCTCAACAAGTACAACACTGGATGCTTGAAGACATTGGACAAATGCCTTCACATTTATTAGTGAAGATGATTTCCAACCTATGAGTCCGTCCCAGCCAGACTACTAATGAAGGATGAAGATGGAGAACACTCTTCAGACAGACAAGTGTCCATGGGTGTACTCTACCTACCCTTTCTCAGGAAGCTACAGGAAGATGTGCATCTTCAGGATGAGGGAATAAACTACAAAAGACCAAATTTAGGATTTGACATACAAATGAAGCCCAGGGGATGTCCCAGGATGAGGAGCAGGGAAGATGGAGGATGGCAGCTATAGGGCAGGCCCACAAAGCGCCTAGGTCAGGCTGGGGCAGATAGAAAACTCAGGCAGGGAGATCTGTGAGAAAAAGTGGAAATGGTTGACTTCCTGTGTGTTTATGTTGAGAGGAGTTTTATGGCTGTGTTAGCTCTAACACTGGTAGGTGGTTAGGAAAACAAGCTAATGAGATAATGAGGGCAGTCATTAACAGCAAGTTGCAGGAGAAAAGAATACAATCATCATAGTGGAATGCTATGTCAGGGACAGGCATTTATTCCATTTTTTTCACTGCTGTATTCTCAGTCCCCACTATAGTGCCTGGCACATTCTAAACACCCTGTGAAGATTTGTGGAATAAATGAGTGCATGTATGATCTTATATTTTGCTCAACAGATGAAAGTCATTAAAATGTAAACTTGGAACACTGATTCAATCAAAATGTGACAGATTTTTATTGGGAAATTGGAGGTGAGGAAGTGTGTGTATGGGGGGAGATAGAGGAGGTGAGAAAGTTCAATTCTTTACTCCCAGAGTCAGAAATCATTAGTTAATATGTAAAACTGCAAAGTCTAGAGACAGAAGTAGGTTATTAGAAATATGGAGGGAAATGTCTGAGAAAGCATCTGAAAGGGTACCAGCGTGGATGGAGCAGCTCTACAGGCACGGTGAAGTGAGGCAAGAGACTTCTGTTCTTCTGTTGTTTGCTTGTTTTCTCATAGTCCTCTAGATCTTGCCTTAAGTTCTGTTTCTCAGGAAACAGACTCTGAGACCTAGTTTAATGTACGGATAGTGTTGGGGGGCATGCCACTGGAGTCTGCAAAAAGGACTGAGGTGAACTTTGATCCAGTTGCAACAAAGACCTCAGCGGACCCCAAAGCTCACAGGGAGCTCTTGAACTGGGAGGCCTATCCCAGTTGTCCAGACTCAAAACAAGGGATTGGGTCTTTATGTATCCCCCAGGCCATCCACTGATCACTAGACATGGGCCACACCCACGAAGGGGCTTGACCTTGGGCAAGGTGCTTCTTTAGTTAAGGGCAGCTCCAGTAAAGGACTTAGCTGATAGCCATCAGCTAATATTCCTCACAGCTAACATGATGGTGCCTCTCCCCTAAAGGGGAATATGGGTACTATGTGAGGTTTGAAGCTATGCAAATGTATTATTTACAGAACATTAAATTAAAACATGAAATTAATGCATGCTTATTGTTTCAATAAAACAATGGCAAGTAAGCAATTTGCACCTGGACATGCAGCTTTGAATAATGAAACCAGGACTTAAAACCAGGTTAGCTCATCTCTAAATCTCAGCTAGTTTTGAGGGGCTCAAGAATTACACAGTCTCCAAGATTCTTCCAATATTAACATTCCATGAGACTGTAATTTCAAACCAATCAACGAAGCATTTGCAATAAATATTGTAAATTCAGTCCTTGGGACCAAAATATGTTTTAAATGCAACCCCTTTATTGTAGCCTGGTTTATTGTTGATAATTTTTAGTCAAAAAACACATTGTTTACATTTGAAAATTGTCTTTTTTGAGTAGAAATTAAAGACTCTATTTTTTTAATTTTCCAGTCTCTTTTTTTATTGTTTATGTTCCTTGAATTTTATTATTTATTACTTTTTCCCCTTCATCTTTTTCCCCTTTTTAAATTTTTCAATTACAATTGACATTCAATATTATTTTATATCAATTTCAGATGTACAACATAGTGGTTAGACATTTATATAATTAAGAAGTGAACCCCCGACTAGTCTAGTACCTTATACAGAGTTATTAGAATATTATTGACTATATTCCCTATTTTTACTTTACACCCACATGACTATTTTGTAACTACCAATTTGTATTTCTTAATCCCTTCACCTTTTACACACTACCTCCCAACCAAATCTAGTACCCACCCGACACCATACACCATTATTAAAATTTATTGCTATGTTATACCTTACATCCCTCTGACTACTTTGTAACAACCAATTTGTACTTCTTAATTTTTTCCCATTTTTTCACTCACATCCCCAACCCTCCTCCCATCTGGCAACCATCAAAATGTTTTCTGTATCTATGAGTTTGTTTCTGTTTTGTTTGTTTATTTTGTTCTTTAGATTCCATATATAAGCAAAACCACATTGCATTTGTCTTTATTCTTAGCATTGACCCATATAAATGCAGAAGCCTTCTGCCTCTGCAACTATAATAGCAGATCAGTGTGCTAAAGTTCCTGTAGAAAACTGACCTAAAAATGAGTCTTCTCAGATTTAGGAAATATTTAAGAATCTTATCAGACTATGTTTCTTTAGGCAGAAATATTTTTCTATTTTATTTTTTTGTTTCTTTCCCCAAAGCCTGGCACTCACAAAGTGCCCAATGATTGTGGAATAGGATATATGCTCTGTGAGAAAAAAAAAAAAAGGGTTTTTTTGGTCTGTTTTGCAGACTTCTGTAGCCCAGGTGACTAGCATAACACGTGGCCCATACTAGGCACTCAGTTTACTCAAACATTTGTTAACTGACTACAAAATCCAACTAAAATTGAACTTAAATCCGTGTACCACAGCTATAAATCCCAGGTCCTTTATAAACTCAACTTTGAAAATACAGCATTTTCTAACTCAGATTAAACTCTCTGTCTAGGTTATGAATTTGACATTTTATCAGTAGACACACGTGTTGTGATAGAGCTTTTATTATGGCCCCATCTTTCCAACAAGGACCGCTGCTGTGCAGTGTTCCTAAATGACAGAGCCAGGAATTACTTAGTGATAGCCCTTTTTTTTGAATGAGAAGCAGGAGAGAATCAGGTAGTGTGGTTTATACAATATATACGTACAGAATTATTTTCTTAAAAAGTAGCTCTTTCAAGACTTGAAATCAATTAGTATATGGAAGCAATTATATTATAGGAGCTACAAAGCAATGAAATTATTCCATCCAGTCTTTTGCATCAGTGGTCAGGAATAACATTTGCATAAGTTATATCATATTGATTCTTATAGAGACTCAATAAAGACAAAAGAACACGTGCAAAAGTAAATGTCTGGCGGGGGTGGTATGCAAAAGACACAGATGACAGCATCGATTATCTTTGGCTTTAAAATGAAAACAACAAAAATAATCAAACAAATGAACACACCCCAAAATAAATGACAACAAAAACAAAGCCCCATCCTGGACAGCTCTCTTTAGTAAAAAGTGTCTATTTCTTTGTCCTTGCTCATTTCTCTCTCATGAAATCTGCTTTCTAATGTCATCCCCTCCCCCTTGCCAATAGATCAAGCATTCTCTAACAGGATAGATAGGGCAGTAAGAACTAATAATGATAATAATAATAATGAGAAATGGCCGCAGAGCTATATTTCACATATCTTCCTCTCTCCTTGTCTTTCTTCAGGAGAACAGCTTCCCAGCCAGTGGGGCATTAATCATCAGAACAGCAGCTCCGAGATAAAGGCTGGGCGAAATTTCATTGTGCATTATAGTGTGAGCTGAGGGTGCATGAATATGTCTCCCTCAGTATCGGGGAGGAGGCAGTGAAGAGGCAGGGGAGAAAGATCTGTCATTTTATATATTTATGCTGCTCAAGATGGTCAGCACTAGTTCTCTGTTGCTTCTGCTGATTAAAATCACTCACATCCTACTTTAACTGGAGGTCACCCCTCAGAACGGGGGATACATATTATGACAAGTTAAATTCTACTGGCCTTTTTTTTTTTCCCCCATCTGCCTTGCGGGTATGTAGCAGAGTAAGGGACAGAATGAGGGGACAAGGGGAACCAGGAGCAGAACTGTCTGATGGGATACATTTTCTTGGCTAATCCTGTTGGGCATCCACTCTTTCACTTACATAATGCTTTGGGTTAGCAAGATTTCCTGTCTCGAAGATCCTGAAACTAAATTTGGGGCGACCATTTGGAAGAGTTAGGTAAACAGATGCTATGATGACTCAGTGGGAACTGGAAATATCTACTAGATTCTTGCTCCATCAAATGAGGTCCACATACTGTGGCATGATGTCATCTGGGAGCTTACTAGAAATGTATAATCTCAGGCTTCTCCCCAGAAATGAATCACAATTCACAATCTGTGCGTCAATAAAATCACCCAGGTGATCTGTATATACGTAACAGTTTAAGAAGCACTATTCTAGACAATACATACAAATATACATGATTCTCTCTCTCTCTCTCTCTCTCTCTCTCTCTCTCTCTCTCTCACACACACACACACACACACACACACACACACTCACACACACACACACACACACACTCACACCATCAGATGGGATGAGAGACAGAAGAGGCTGCATTGTATACACAAGTCAACAAGTCAATCAAATTTCCATCAGGGAACTCTCTCAGTGACTGCTAGTTACCACAGATAGGATGTGCATTTACCTCCCCAGAGACTTCATCCCTGAATGATGAGAAAACCAAGGAGAACTTTCCATTCTCCATTTAGCTAACAGAACTAGCTCTCTAGACAACCCAAGGCATTAATTAGAAGGTTTCAAAAGGCAGGACTGTCATAACAGCCTCAGTGTGTTTCTAATTTTTACAATCATTTAAACATGCACCAGAAAGGTATGAAAGCACAGCCTCCTCTCGCCCCCCCCCCCACGGCCTTGTCAAAGACAGAGTGGAAATATCCATCTTGAAGCCTGGCTAGCAATGATTACTGCTGGAAGTCATTGCCCTGTCGTATATAAATACAAAGAAATGTGTTTTCAGAAAAAAAAAATAGAACCAATTCTTGGGTCTCAGTTTAAGTTGAAATCATTGATTCTTTTTGATGACTCAAGGGGCATTTATTAAGTAGTTTACCTTCTACATAGAGGTGGGCATTGTGGAACCCCTTCTGACAGCTTTCAGGAAAGAGGGGGGCTATAGAAAGAAATCATTATTTATATTATTATTTTAATTACATCAAAGATATTCTATTCATCTCTCTCCACCTTAGCCATTCACTCCATGAAATGGGCAGATAGTTCTTACAGCAAAGTAATTACAGCTTATTTCTCTTTGTTCTTACTTCTTTCCTCAGCTGTCCTTCGCCTTCCTCTAACTCATTTATCCAACCATTCAACTGTCACTATATGTAAAAGGCACCATGTTAGATGCTGTTTTAAAAAATAAAGATTTTAGAGATAATGATGAATGTACTCTTATACTTGTTGGATGAGGAAAGTGAGGAGAATCAAGGAAGCTAATTGCCATGTCAGAGATTAAATGATTAGTTAGTTACAAAAGAGAAAAATAAAATTTAGATGCTCATGAGACATGGATTGGAATCTCACTTAAAATAACACAACAACAATAATAATAACAATAATAATAATCTTTTATTAAGTCACACCAATTGAAGCCCTTGACCTATATTATCTTAACCTATCCATGAAATTGATGTTTTAATCTCTATATTTCAGATGATGAAACTGAGCTCCAAAGAGCAACTTAGCCAAAATCCCACAGCACTGGTAAGGGAGGGTCAGTCTATAGTAATGGATTGAATGACTTCTTTATCCATAAGTGAAGTCTCCTAATGCCTCCTTCAATGTACTCTTTTCCTTCCTACCAGGCTGCTTTCTGTGTCTCCCTTCAACATGAATAATATTGTCCCCTCTGCTGGTAAGCATTCATTTACTTAGTACATTTTTCCTTTCTTCAACAGATATGTATGGACCCCCACTTTGTGGCAAGCACTGTTACAGGCCCCGAATGTCAATGAACTACATAGAAAATACTCCTGCTGTCAATCTAGTGGTTTCTTATAGTATCTTCCATCAATGTTCTTTCAAAAGATTATGAAGAAAACAGGTAACTAGGGAGCCTGCTGACTCACAGAGTCGTGGCCAAGAATAAATGGCTTCATATAACACACTCAGCCATTAGAGAAAAACAAAAGAGGAAACTAAAATCAGATGAGGACTCTCTCCAACCTACTCACACATGTACAACCAGGTCAATGAGCCTCAGATTAATTTTCTATCCATGCCAACAAATAGAAGCAGTGGGCCTTTACACATAATTCTTATTTGCTTATATTTAAAGGTAGGTTTTAGGAATTAAGAATTCAGGGAAAGGAATAAGGTGAAAAAATTAGAGAAGTGAATTGGTAATACTGCATTTCCAAAAGTGCTTTGAAAACTCTAAGTGCTAAAAGCAGCCCTTGCTATTATGATGACAAATGAGTCCTAAAAAAAGAGAACTAAGGATCAGAAGCCAACAAAAAAAAAATCTAGTCTACCAGAGACAAGGAGACATCACTGGGACTCATTCTTAAGGCAAGGATGAAAAGCAACTACACTTGGAAATGAGATTCAACTTGTAAGCATTAAGAGGCATGTGTACTCCCTGAGAAGGTGCTGGAGGGGTGTTGCCCATGCATATGTTTCAACCAATATTGACTGAGGGTTTACTCCGTGCTTCTGTGCTCTCATAGTGCCTGATAGAAAGGTCTTGCTATCCTAGAACTCCCATTTTAGCCAATAGAGACAATAACCCAATACATGTATGATGTAATGTCAGGTACAGGTAACTGAAATGAGAAATAACAAAGCAGGAGGTGATAGAGAGTGCTATTTTATAAAGCGTGGCCAAGGGAGCCCTCTCTGGAAGGTGCCATATGGGCAGAAACCTGGATGATGTAAGGGAGTGAGTCATGCAAATAGCTGGAAAAAGCTTCTTCAGGCAGAGGAAAATGAAAAGACACACAAGTGCTTGGGATGTTCAAGCTGGGCTGGGACTAGTGAGGCACTTAACTAAGGTGTAACATTTAAGGCGTAACATTTAAGCCCAAAACTTCATTACCGATGTAATTAATATTTCATTGCAGTATTTGAAAATCAACATCAATGTAAAAAAAATCCACGGCAAACAAAAAATATTAACATTTAAATACAGATAGGACCCAACTCTGCAATTGTACAACCCTACCTCACTCTTCTCTTCCTTATCCTGGCCCTGTGTTCAAGAAAGTTGAGGAAGACCTGTGTGCCTGGAGCAGTATCGTAGAAAATATGATCAGAGAGATGGTAAGGGGAGATCCATGCACCACATGGTAAGGATCTGGGCTTTAGATTTGGCCAAGTAGCCTGTTAGGTGATCAGAAAAAGCATCTGGAGCTTTAAAAATATTGGGGTACCTCAAAGTGGGTAACCAAAAGCTGACCCCACTTCCTTCCCATCTGTTCAGATGGCCCCAAATAAGATGTAGCACTTTATCAGCGGCTCTGGTGGAAATTCCAGCCTAGAAATATTACAACCTCATTAGAAGGGCATCTCTACAACTTCTCCTAGCAACTCACAGACTTCCAACCTGTTTGCAATAAGGACCCTCTCTGAGGACCCTTCAGGTGACTCAAATCGGCTTTTGGAAGAGCTGACATCATCCACTAAAATTCAAATATTACAGAAGGGATGAAAAGAAACTACACTGCATTCTCTTCCCTGGCTTATTTGCACTGTCAACATGTAAATCTTTAAGAGGGAGGTAACACATCATGCTATTTATTTATTTATTTACTTACTTATTTATTTATTTATTTATTTTTATTTATTTATTTTTTAAGCACTATGCAATTCCAGAGAAAAAGTGTTACTGGAGAGTCTTACCAGGTAATGAGTAAATTAGAGTGCAATTTTCTTCTCCCCAAATTATTCTCTGAGAGGGGAAAAGAAAGTATCTGCATGAGGGTGAGGAGGAGACAAGATATTTCTTGGCTGGCAGTGGAAGTCTAATTAGACTGACAAATCTTCAGTGCCTTCCCCAGTTATGAGGCTTGGCAGGAAAGGAACGAGCCCTGGAGCCGCACATTATGTAAGGCTGTTAATCAATATTATTGTAGTTGAGCTCTGATCCTAAAAATAAACTCCCCCTGGAGGCTCTGTTGTCTAATGGTAAAAGCGAGGGATTGAAAACTGTGTGGACGCCTTGTCTCATTTCGAGGAGGCAGGTGGCAGCAAGGTAAAGATGGAGGGATCCAAAGGGGACAATTCTCCTGGTCAGTATAACCATTCTGATACAACATGATCTACATCCTGTTAGAGGATATGGTATTTGGGTTAAGGTAGATTTATCCTGTATCCCAATCCAACACAGCTGGATTATTCAGAGAACACTGAGACATTTTGGTGGTCTATCCAGGGTCTTAAAATGCCATTGACAACAGCACGCTGTAAAAGTGTTCTGCATTTTGTGGAACCAAGTGAAATGGCTGACATTTGGCCATTTTGGTCTACAAATATCAATTTCACATGCTTCACCCTAACAGAGCACTTGGTGTGTAATAACTGTTCAGCAAAGCCAATTTCCATTCCAGAAAATGAAGGAACCTCCCACAGAAAACTCTTCTAATTGATGAGTTTAGGGCTCTGGTTTAATCTGGGACCCTTCAAGGAAATCCTGGGTAATTGTGGGTTTGTGTGGATGTGGGCAAAATTGTTCTTCTTGTGCTTACTAAACATATGGGAAGGCTAAGCTCTATGAGGCTCTGTGAGTTCTGGAAGACTCTGTTGGGTTGAAGTGGTTTCCTAATGCCTAGCATTTAGTGAAAACGTATGGGGAAGGTCATGGCCTAAGTTTTTTCCACATATCATATTTATTTCTCAAAACAAGCCTACGGGGAAGGTACTGTTATTGCCCATTTTATAGATCATGGATCAGAGGCTAATCAACTTGTCCAGGGATAGACAGCTAAGTAACTGGAAGAACCTGGGGTCCAATGCAGGCATTCTGAATCTGAACTGCACGCCCTTGCCTTCAATATACTGGCACTCTACCTGGAACATGCAGTGTGAAGGATCAACTTTTTAATCACAGGGTTTTGCTTTGTTATGTTTTACAATACTCAATATCAAGTCTGAAGTGTGTTTTTTATTGTTCTTAGCCGAAATCTGAAAGCAAACCAGGAGGAGGACTCCATATAGGTACTGTTACAAGCCTGAAAATTTGGGTCTTCCCTCTGCAGTTTTTGAAAGTGGTCTACATTTAACCACCAAATTTGTGAGTTTGAGATAAGAATTCAATTTCACAAAGCTCTCAAGTCTTTCACTCTATTGCTGATTAGGATAGTTCCAATCCAGGCTGAGCATTGTGATTTTCTGGTAATTTTCTGGGTGCCAGACACTGGACAATGTCAAGGTGATGTCATCAATGCCCAACACAGAAAAAAAGGGACATGGTTAGTATTCCTGCTAATAGCTTATAAATGATTCCAAATAGTGACTTACACAAAATAAACTGGTTTTGTTTGTTTGTTTGTTTTTAATTGATAACAACTCAGTCTGGAGGCTTTAGGTAAGAGAATACACATTATTCTTGAAACCATTTTCCTTTTGGCCCTTTACTCTCTCACAGGAACATTTTGGTCTTGTGGCTGGAAGTTATCACGAAAAGACTCTAGTTTCTCACTTTGCCTTCCATCATGAATGAGAACCAGGGAACTTGAGTAGACTCAGTTCAACTTTTCTGTTTTAGAAGCTGACCTATCAGGATCATGATAGTTACCCAGACATTGGGGTCAGCTATAATGGAAGTGCCTGCACTGTTGCTGGGACATCCCTGATAGTAAGACCCACAGGCAACCCAATCCAGTTCTCCCCTTTTGTTTCTCTCCCATAATAGGGGGAGGAGGGGATAGATCAACACTCTCAGAATCTGAATTACTTGCCTCTCACCAATCTCCCCTATGCACTCTCTCTTCTAGTTGGACTTGACTATTACCCTCAGGAATTACCATCTCTGACTTGAACTTAGCTTCTGACAGTCAGCCAAACTGAAATTCATTCCTCTCACCATGTATCTGATTTTACTCATCTACAAGGCCCAGTTTCATACCCACCCTGGCCATGAGATCCAGCCAAGCTATCCCATGCACCACCCCTCATTCCCAACATACCACCACTTGTAAGCCACTGCCTCAAATTGATAGCTTGCCCTATTTAGATTATAAGCTCCATGATGGCAAGGATCCTGAATTCCTTTTCTTTGTAACTCCAAAATTATGTGTGGGTAGACATATTTCATAGCAGAACATAATCTCCAAGAACCATAGAACTCCAGGTTGGTTTCAAAATAAAAGAGTAAGTTCAAGATGGATAGTGAAGTATCAGAGAGTTGACATCGTAGAGGCTTTTTATCTGCCAGAACTAATTTCAGCCTCCAAATTCTACTCAGACCCTCCTTCAAATCCTGATCCTGCCAAAACCCCCTAGCCCCCATTCTGAGCCACAAACACTACTATCAGCAGAGACAACCCCATTTTCTGGGGATAGATTCTTGCTTGAGATGGTATTGACTTGCACACCAAATGTTGGGGATAGAATATAATAATAAGGTGAAATAAGTCTTACTCTTCATGATGTACTTGTTTTAAGCATTTTTACTTATTTTAACTCAGCAATCCTCATCATACTCATATGCTGTAAGTACCAGTAGTAACTTTTCCCCTGACCCCACTCCCCCAATTTTACAATGCAGTAGACTTAGGTGGGTTGCAAATTCTTACCACTCCTCCCATCATGAGGTGAGGTTTATGCCTCCTCCCCTGAAATGGAGAAAGGCCTGTGAATGCTTTGACAATAGAATGTGGGGAGAGACACTGTGCCTGTTTCCAGGCCCAGGCTTTCAGAAACTGGCAGCCTCTACGCCCTGTCCTTTGGAAAACTCTCTCCGGGAGCCCTAAGCCTAGGCCTACTTTGCTGGAGAGACCACCTGGAGAGAGAAACGGACCCAGCTGAGTCAAATGTTTCCAGTTAATCCACCAAGGCACAAGGCATGTGAGCGAAGTAAGGCTCTGGAGGCCAGAGGCGCCACGGAATAAGCAGTCAACTCCATGTGGGGCAGAAGAATTGCCTTGCTGAGCCCCGCCCAAATTTCTGACCCCCAAAATTGTGAGCTCCAGTGACACAGTTGTTGTTTTAAGCCACTAATGTTAATGAGAAAGTTGGTTTCCCAACAATAGTTAACTAGAGCCCACATGACTTGCCCAGGGTCACTTAGCTAATATGAAGAACTAGGTTTTAAACCCAGGCATGTCTGACTCTAAGCATATACATTTAATCACTCTGTGATAGCCTTACCACTGGAAAAAAAAATTTAAATTGTCCAAAGCACGCTAATCATTCTAGAGGAAGGACATTCTACAAGCCATGCCACTTCTAGTTGTTAGATGATAAGGCATGTAATCAAGTGTATCTTATTTTCTGGCTTATTCAGTAAATAGTTACTGAGCCCCTTCTATGTGGCAGAACTTAACTTCACTGGAGAATTATCACCCGCCCACCAGCTTTCTCAATCTTAACTTTTTTTTTTTTTTTTTTAAATTTGAGGAGCACCTGGAGACATCCTTCTTAATATAGGGTGAAGACCTGATGCATGGGCACTATAGCTGTGAGTAACTTAACATAGTCCGTGTAATTCACAAGTAAGTCTGTAACAAACTAGGTTATCAGCAAGATCAAAGCACCAATTACTTCCAGTGGGTTGCAGCCCTCACTGGAGGGCCATATCAACTCAAAAACTTTTTGTTCACATTCACACACAGTTAAGAGCAGCACTGAGAGCACTCTGCAGTTTTCTTTTCATCACAAATCAACACTAAACAAGGTCTATCAGAAACGAACTGCTCAAATGATGCTTTCTTGGCTCCTGCTGTAAGAAGGAACCAGTGGATTTTTTGAATAACCAGGTTTTTATACTTGTGGATTCACATTTCTGTTTCTCCTGGAAGAGGCTTATTTTTTAGGACAATCCTGTTCTAGTAATGTTATCAAAGCAAAGGAGCACAGAACAGAATATTGTTTGGAAAAGCAAATGATGGGCCTAATGAATATGAAATCCAGTCTTCCCCACTTCTTTTTTCTCCTTTCTTAAGTATCTCCCAGAGTTCAAATCTTTATGCGTCTACTTGATCTAAGAAAATTTGCTGGATCACATAGGGCCTATCAGAGCATCTGATGCTGATCTCCTTTACCCTCAGTATTCCGAGTCTGGAAATTGTCCTAAACCTTGGATACAGCCCAAAGGTTGTTGGATTCCCTAGTCCTCACATAGGCTTGATGTGGTTTTCGGAATGTACTGGAGATCACAATCGGCTTTCAGACGAAGCAGGCTATTCAGTTTTTACAGAGCCCAGAACAGAGCTCTTATGGTTAGTTGGCAAGAACAAAAATCTCCCAAACCGTTGGCATAAAGTTATTTCCTCTCACTAATCTTTACAAAGAATATGGGGCTTTTTTTATACCACATCTCAGTCTAATCCAATTCTGCTAGTCTGTTGGCTTTCCTCCAAGAGTATGTATTTACACACTCTTAAAAACAAAGAGCGTCAACAGATTTATAACTCATTTTTATAGCCCGGGTAGAAGCAAAAGGAAAGACATGTAGATGTAATCCAATTATTACTGGACTCAAAGGAAAAGAAACACACACCAGACAGGTGGCTGTTAGAGAGCATCCTGCAGCTGTCCACATCCTTTAAAAAGAGAATGGGTTCTATGATGTTTAGGGCCATCATCAACAGAAAGATTTTTGTCCTTTGTACCCTACATGTCTCCAGAATCTCTGGCTTTCTCAATTTGTGGAAACACTCCCCCAGTCTGTTTCCATTTATGTATTTGCTGCAGGAGGGAAAGCCAAAAACCAATAATTACCATGGCTTAGTCCCTGAATCCCTGTGTAACATTAAATCCTCCTGAGGTCAGTGAAAATTTGGCCTTGAAAAAGACTACAGGACTAGCCATTGCTATGAAGAAAAAGCCATTTGCTCCTCTGCTTCCCACAGAGTTAGTGGAATGTATTTTGACAGAAACAAAACAAGTCTGCCAAGACCTGTGCAGACAGAACTATCCTTTCACTGACAATAAACAGATCTGCTCTTGAGCTATAGAGAGTCATAATAGAAATATATATTGCCTTTTATCTTCTTTTCAGTGAGTAGAGTGAAGTGTCAGGAGTTATTGCTTTAATATCAGAGAAAAAGCTTTTTTTTTTTTTTTGAGCATGTGTGTAGGTATGCATGTAACAGCACGTGCAACTATGCAACTGCTATCCTAACCAGATTCTTGTAGCTTTTCTAATACACGTAAAATTGGCCTGATAATAGCATCAGTGCATACAGCTTCATATCATTCCTACGGAATCATGGAAGGGCTGCCTGGATATTTTTGCTTGAAGAAAAGGAGAAATGAAGACAACACCTTTAACTCTACCTAATTCACATAAGCTTAATTCAGAAGAATGAGAACACATAGGGAGTTTAATTGGTTATTGACTTTAAGTTTACAATGCCCACTAGAGTCAAAGGAAGGGTGACATCAAAGACTCAATTGAGCCCCTGGATAATGTCTTCAAAGGAAGAAACAGAAAGGAGGAGCACTGATCTACTGAATTTTTTGCAAACACTAACTGGGCGAGGGATAATTTCTCCCACAAGCAATTGGCATGTCTTATTTTATGCCAGAGCATTTAAGGCTAATAACTCGATTAACCTTCTACCCCCTACTAACTAGATTTATGAAACGCCAAGGGAGTCAGCAAAGCATTAAGTTTTAGCTTGTGTATAATTATTTTTAAGTGAAAAAACAAAAATGTTACTACAAAACTAAGGACTTCCTACATAGCTAAACTCAGACTTTCAAAATTTTTAATGTAATTAGGATCTTCGTCAAATATAAAGGAAACAAAGTGGACAAAAATAAAACAGTTGATTAATCAAGACTTAATCTCAAACACAAAGACTGTATTTTATAAAAATTAGTAGAACCTCTAGCTTCAATTGTCCTTGATTTATTGATACCCATTGGCTTCGAAAATGAACAATTCATATTCCAGTAAAGCCATCAGGAGGATATGAATAGAATTGCACTAGGATATAGTCTTTCCTATGGTAACAAATTTTCCATTCCCTCTTTTCTCTTTTGGCTATTAAAAAGAAGGGTAGTAAAATAAGAGGAAGGTATATTTCATACTGAAAGTGTTGACCACTGCTCATTCTGAATAATAGCTTTACCATTCCAGTGATAAATATGATAGGAGTCCTAACCCACGAGTGCACACAAGACTTGCATAACTTCTTTAGCAATGACTTTTTTTGTCTTTCTCTACTTCTGGGTCTTACTACTAAGAGCATCTGTAGGCATCCTTTCTATAAACATAGTAATTCAGACTCTCAAAGGCTCTCAGTGTCTCACAGACAAAAAAGCAGAATCAATTAAGAGCTGGAGAAAGGCTTACCTGAATGCTGGCCGTTGAGCGGTTCTTGCGGGTTGTGGTAGTAGCCATTGTAGTGGTGGTTTCCATGACAGTTGTAGACATTTCCGGTGGCATGGCGGTAGTCTGTGTTGTTCCCAAGATTGATGGGACTTCTCCCACCAGCCGGACACTTCCATTGATTTTAATATTGGGGTTGTTCTCAGCTGCCATGTTCAGCACTTTCAAACCATCATAATAGAGCCCAGAGAGCTGGCCTTGGAAGAGGCGTCCTTTGTCCTTTCCACCGATGGCTATTTGCGCCTGGGTGTTGAAGATGGTTAACTGCCGGCCTAGTGGGTTGGGTGGAGGAAACATCATTACTCCCATACATTTTCTCTCTTTGCCTTGCCTAGTCTGAATGGACCAGGCATGAAAACAGACTTCCTTGAGTAATTGAAGAGGAGAAAATTAGATAATAAAAGTTCAATGCAGATATTGGCAAGTAACATTTCACTATGTTTATCTCTTCCACTGTCTAGCTGAACATCCCAGATAACCTGAATAATTGAGTCTCTATCTCTTTATTGTGAGGAAGGAGAACATTGATTCAATGATGAAGAGTATTATAATCTTCTTGGGTACGTGGCTGTAGACAACAGAAAGAAACTCCCAAATTAAGTGACGATAATAAATCATAAATGCCTATTGCATTGATTTTTAACATACAAAGTAACATAACAACTAAAAAGAATTATATATGGCAAACAAAAACTCAGTGAGGTAACTCAGAACACTGAATTAAAAATTAGGTCTGATAATTGAATTAAATTAACTGAAATTAAATCAAATTCTAATTAAGAGACTTGGATTCATTACATACTTATAAAAATGAATATTATAGTCATCAAACACCTCATTTCCTTGGAATCTTCAGAGTGCTTAATATTCTATCTATATTTTCTTTTTAATAAACAACATGACAAATCATTTCTTATCTCTATTAATGTTAGGATGAGGGGATTATGGTCACACAACTAAATGTCTTCATAAAATATGGAAAATAAGTAGGCATTGATAATGTTCCTGGAATGTGTGTACAGGGGAAGATGTTCATTTCAAATCGATGCATTTAAAGGGAGTGGGGGAGGTGGTATTAATGAAAACAGCAGCACATAAAATTCCTTAAAATGTTATGGAACTATGTTTATGAGTTGAAGAACATCAGTAGCTCACCTTATTTGGAGCTCCCATTTGGGGAACCATTTATATTTCTGTGGATAAAAAACTCTCAGAATGAATTATGGAAGAATAGAGTGTAGAATAGTGTAACTCAACTTATGTTCCTCCCAACTACTTCTAGATCTTTCCCAACAAAACTCCAAAAGCTTTTTAAACTTTCTATGCTATTATTTCTCCAGATTATTTCCTTCTGCTTTTCCCTATGGAGAAGGCGGGAAAACTTATTAATGAAATTAAATATACCCTTTTAGAATTTTTCTCCTCTTTAGTCAGTGATCAAACAATGCTCCACTCATTCTTAATCTAATCATCTGAATTATTTTAGCTATAAATGACAGGCAACAATGTTCTGTTATTCTTACCTGCTTAATAAAAAGGAGCGTATTTTTAAAAGACTGAGGATTTTGCTCCACAATCTCTAATATGAATTAAGGTAAACTGTTATGTTTGGGCTCTTAACCTCTATTACTATTACATGGTCTTTAAGTCAATATGTTGATTAGCTATCCTTGAATTTCTGGGGTATAATGTGGAATACAGTAATACCTTGGTTTGTGAGCATAGTTCTTTCTGGAAACAAACTACTCGTATTGCAAGACATTGCTCATTCACCAAGTTAAAATGTATTAGAAATATTTGCTCATCTTGCGGAACACCCGCAAACCAAGTTACTCTCAATCCAAGGTTTTATTGTACTTTCTTAATGTATAATAATGGACAAAATGAAAGAGGTAGAGATAGGAAAACACAGTCTCAGAAGGAAGTCTTTATAAAAGAGTCAACTCTGCTCATTAGGCAACTTTTAAGGGTATATTTACCAAGTATGGTTTATAAATAATATGCCATTGGAAGTCAAACTCTGCAGTACGGGGAATTGGCCAGAGAATTTTGTTACAGTGCAAAGGATCTTCACTCTATAAACATATCTGAGCCTGGAAATGAAAGCTGATGGCCTTAACGATAACAGAATCTCATAGATCCTAAGGGTGTAATCAACATAGATCTAATAGATTTCCATTATTTTCCCACCAACCCCTACAGTGCTCTCCCATTTGCATTAGTGCCTGTTCTTTGGCCTCTCATGTCTCACACAACATGCAGCAGAAGTTCAAAGCACAACAACATTCAGTAATGGCCTGGAGCTCATATATCTTTACTGTTTGTTTATTTTGACAACAGCTTTTAAGCTTATGACATCAGAAATGCCATGATGGAAGGGGGGGATAAATATGCCCTCAACTGTACATAGGCATTTGGGGCAGCTGAACATAATAAATAAGAAGAAGTTGCACAATAAAAGATCTCTAGGACTAAAATTTAGTATCTTATATCAGATAGCCCCAATACCAAGTTATCCCTTCCAGTCACACAACAGTTGGGCAATCATAATGTTTATTCATCTCCTTTTTGGTATGTAGTCCAGTACTGGTGATTAGTTAATGGTTCTAACTAACTATAGGTAGAGTATCTTATATTTCTAACACCCCTGAAAGTACTTCACATCCATATTGGTCCTCACCTATTATATTTCCTGGTGATATTATTCTACCAATGCTTTAAAATAAAGAGAGAGTCAGAGAGAATTGAAATGCAAAGCTGAAAGACATTGGCTAGAAATGTTGGAGCTCCTTTATTCCAGCTTCCATATTTAACTCCACAAAGCGGAGAAACCCAAGCATGGAGAAAGGCAAGATGCTTCCTGGGCTATAAGATTAAGCCACTCTCCACTTCTGGCTATCGCTGCTTTCCCAGAGAACTATGACTAATCACTTCTTGAGAACAAGATGCTTGTTGAGACAGGGAAGGAGGCTGTCTGTTTCAATTTTCCATCATGCCATAGGAAGTACTTAGATATTTATTTGCTTCTCTGTTTCATAGTCTATTTCTGGCTAGAGCTGCTTTTTTTTTTTTCTGTTTCAAGACCCTTTCCTAATCCTCTGTACCTTGTGTTATGTGGTTGATAGTACAGCTGGCAGTCAATAAAGTAGTAGTGGGGTACTCTCAGTCTCCTGCTGTCTCTTTCTCTGATTAATTTATCTCGCTCCGCTAAGCAGGAGTGAATGAACAAACACAAAACAGCCATCACCACCCTGGATGGAGAGAGCTTTATCCTTTGCCCAAGATTTCTAAGAATCAATGCCAATCTCATTATTGTCACTCATTAGGATCAATCATGTTTTTATGGTCAACATTGAGGATGTCTATAGCTACACATATATCCCAATCTGAGAATCCTTCTATCACGAATGACACAGAATTTGGCTGTGACACCAGTATAAGATTTGTAGCAGGTTTCTTTTCTGTCTCGTTTTAGATACCCACGCTCTTGGAAGTTACTGTTATCTCATTTGGACATCAAGTTCACATACTGAGTAAATGAAATCTTTGCACGTCTCCAGTCAATGTTATACAAAGACTAATTAATTAAACCTCAGAACACCCTTGGGAAATAAGCAGTATTATTTCTCCTCTCTTCAGATGGGAAATCTGAGATATAAAGAGGTTAAGTGGATTGTCTAAGGTCAGGAAGTGAGTCAATAGTAGACAGAGCCAGTAAACAGACTGGGGGATGCTGTGCCCTGGACCTTTTCCCCAATGACAGAAATCACTCTAAAAAGACATTCCAAGTACTTCCTAATACGTCTGCCTAATCATCCTTCTGTCTTCACCCTTATTACAAGGTCTTTGGTATATATTTTCCATTCCTTCTGAAGGGAAAGTTAGCTAGACAGAGGAAGGGGTAATACAATAGAATGAATACATGTTACTCACCCAAATTACAAAAAAAACCACATAATTTCAGTTTAAATAATGCAGAAGAGAAAACCTCCCAGTTTGCAAATAATTCTTTTCAATATTATGTGCACATATAAACATACACATATATGATTAAGAAACTAGAATGCCTCCCTCCATCCCAGCTGAACCACTCCTACCCCAGTCCCAACCCTTCCATTTGTCGTGTGCTTGAAAGCATCCTTCTATATGAAAGCCAACTGATAACAATGCTATCATAAGGAAAACTAAAAGCCTACTAATAACTTTATAATGGTTTATACAAATGAAAATGCCTGGCATGCTATTAAACTTAGGCTTCAAAAGGCAATGGAGTAAAATAAAATATTATTAACATAAAATTGAAAGAAACAAAAAAGTTCTCTCAGGCACATGAGACTCAGACATGCATCTAGTTTTCATTTCCTTTTTAAAAAGTGAGGCAATCATCGTATTTAATGTTAAAGGGACTTTATGAACTAGAGATTACTAGACAAAATTATTTGCTTTTTAGAGTTATTCTTAATTTATTTTTAATTAGACCACATACGTTAAAAACAGGGCAAACAGTTAAGACTCAGTGAGGATTTTCCGTGTTTAAAGATCTGAATGTTTTCTCCCAGTTAAAACTGTAGTCATCCTTTGTTTTTTTTAAGTTGTATACTAATACGCCCAATTACTTTTTATATATTAATCAAATCTTTACATATTTTAAAAACTCATTTAAGGTCTTGAGACAAGAGAAGCTTATACTGGCTCAGGAAAGAACAGAATACATAGCTTCTTAAAGATAGAAATTTTTCTTCATTGAGAGACAGTAGTTTATATCCCAACAAATAGAAGCCACACAGAAAATTCTAACGTCAGGTATAACCGCTGCCCTCTTTTATTAACAAAGTGGTTGCGTTCTTCAGCGAATCAGAGACTGCTGTTTTGCCTTTCATGGGCCTTTCCTTTACCAACTCATTGTCCTAACCACTTACACTTTGGTTGCATAAACATCAAATACACCAGGGTATCATACAACCAAAGTGTAAAATAAGTTTGTTTTTGTTTTTAGTTTCAGTCAGCAATGAGGACACGATTAACTTCTTATGAAATATTTTTGCCTCTGTAAGTTTGAATCTAAAGGCAAAATTCATTGTTTTCTTTCTCTTCTTTGTTTATAAACAAATGTAAAAAAAAAAAAGAAACATGGCTGCCCTTATAACATTTGTTTTAAGCAGTTTAAGTTACAAGAGTCTATCTCTGATTTTTTGTTTTTGCTGTTAACCATATACTACAGATAGTAAAGCCAAAACAGCCTCAAGATGTAAGTTTAAAAAGTAGTTTTGAAATTTCTTTAGAAAGCTTTGGTATAAGAGGTAATTTAAAACAAATTAACAAATAATGTCATGCAGTGGTTAAATTGCCATAATACATTTCTTTGTTAGAGGTTCCTGGAATTTTTGTTTGTGGTTGTCACGCTGATAGCAAGCTAGATGTTAGTCCCTTTAACTGTATTTTAATGGCAATGTATTATAGCATGATTTATCAACATATGGCAGGTGGAAGCTGACACAAATTATAATGAAAATTAAAACAGTCATTTATGCAGCAGGCGATTATCATTTAAGGAACATTTATTTGCAGGCTTTAAAAATGAGGGTTTAGAATCAAATGAATTTAAAATGAAAGTTTTAACGACAGTTACCTTTTTCCTGCAGCCACTCCTCTACGGGCCGGTTATATTTGAAGGGGATTTTCTGTTTTACCATTTGGAAGCGTTCATTATCAGTGTTGCCTTTAAAGTTTAAAAAACAGCTTAAAGAACAATCTGAAAAGTCAATAAGTCATTAAAAAAACATCCTAGGTGTTTTGGTTTGTTTTATGAAGTTTTTAGAGCTAGATATCAATTTATCTTTAGTGGAGGTGGAGTTGAAGTCACTCTGCTCTTGGTTGACAGGTTGGAAATCAGGTTAGTCTAGGCTATGCAGTGCTCCATCATGGATTACAAATGTGGCATGGAATGGGAATCAGTGAGAAGTTTGGCCAGTCACAGAAATGAGTTTTCCTTCACTCTTCTCCATCTCACCCCAGCTTTACCTTAATTGGGCTAATGGGGGCACAAAGATGTCCTTGACCTGTGAGTAATTCACCTGTCCAATCAGTTTCATAATGTGGTAGGGGACTCTCAGTATCTCTTTCACACCTGCTCTATTCTCACTCTACTGTAGCCAACAAGAAGCATGTCCCATGTACTTCCTTATTCTACTCCCAAGCATTTCTAGCTGCTCCACCTTCCAGCAGAGGGAAGCCAAAGCAGACAATTTAAGCTTCGATGGACAAGTAAGACTCCTTATTTCATACAGGAGGCCCTGGCATCTCATCACCTACATTAAATAGGTCGAGCACTTCAGATGACCCTTTATATCTCTACCCCTTTGTCCATATTTGTTCCACATTTTACAAAGGAGAAAACCCAAAGTATGTATCTGTAAATAAAAGCAGCTATATATACAATGATATAGAGTAGCATCTGCAGACATTTGAGCACCTATGCTTTCTCACTACTAATAGTTGCATTATTTATATGTTTAGCTAGACTATCTTGCTCTCTCACCTTCCTCTGAGAGGTCCTGCCTGAACAAGCATCCATTTATAAAGCCCGTTAGGGATATTTTTCCCAAAGCATAAAATATCTAATTAGTTTTAAACCTCAAACATAATGCTTTTAACTGCTAGTATGTCCCCTTCCTTGTTTTGTAATTGTTGTTACTACTCCAGGATAGACTTGGAGACTGGTGTTATGAAGACATACCCCTAATGCATATGCTTCAAATCACAAAATAACAAACCAGCTTTGGGAACCATTCTGTCTCATCAACTAAGCTCACAGTGATCAAGCAGAACTAGTGAATTGTAATCCATTATTTTTGACTCTTAGCCCTTAGGGAATCCCATTCCAAATTATCAACATTAAAAATTAAATCAATACCTCAAAACAGGTGGCTTAGCAACTATTTGCAAGCAAAAGTCTAAAAGCCAGAAAGAATATCAGAATTGAACATATCATCAGGTCAAGTGACTAGAAATTCACCATGACATTTGAATCTCGGGATCACCTCCATATAGGAGTGACTGACAGATTCTGTATGGGGCTAAACTGGAACCTGCCTACTTTGAGGGGTAGGATGGGAAAAGAGTGACAATGGTGGGAGATGTCGGCAAGAATGCCCATTCATTTCTCCTATAAACAAATTATTTTAAGAACATGGCTCATTATGCTCACTACCCAGAAATAAAACAACAACAACCAAACTCATGATATAGGCAACTATGGAACTGTATTCAGCCTATGTTATGGGATACTATATGGCTGGCATACAGCATAATATATTGATGTACCAAAGGATAAAGTGCAATGAATGGCAAGAACAATTATCAATTTTGGATTAGAGTATATAATTTAAAGTTTTCCTCAAAGTATTATTTTTCACAGAAAAAGAAGGAGGGTCCAGGCAATGAGAGAAAAACAGAAAAAAGGCAACTTAACTTTTTGGTGTATCAATAAGCCTACGGTGAAAGAAGTCGGTTGTACCTATTAATATAGCCACAATTAGAGACCATGAGGGTACTCCCTGGTACTCAGAAGTCAATTAATCCAAAATAGAGTGCATAAATTCTCACATATCTTCATGGAAACGGAGCATGCACTTTCTGAAAAGAACCCATCTATAACTCTTCATCCTGCCCGATAGCAGATGGATATCCCAAGGGCTGTCATCCATCTTCAGAAGTTTTGACCCCTCTCAAGTTTTAGTCACCACAGAATAGTCTACTGAGAAATGGCAAATGGGTTGTGCCAGGTTCACCCTGCATATATTCCATTACTTTGGGTTTTCTATAACTGTCGTCATTGGCTACAACATTAAATATAGTAACAACCTTCATTCCACTCACTGTGCAATCGATTAGTGAAGTCACTAGCCAATATAAAGCTAAATATTCTTAGTAACAGGCAGGGCAAAATCAAAAGTACCCAAAGTTCTAAACTGCCAGAGTTCTATATGCACCAAAGTAATTAAGAAGCTTCATGGATTCACTTCTTCTAAATACACAGGGCTTGGTCCTCCTAAGCAACCCTTCCTCTCCTCCAACTCTCTATCCAACAAGAAGCTCCATAGAAAATCATTTTGGGATATGGTATGGCTAGAAAAAAAGGAAAGTACATTGGTCAATCAAGTGATATGTTAGGAGGACAGCATAGCCACAATTCAACCTTACACCCTTCAAAAAGTAAAGAGAGAGCGTCATTCTTCTCCACCTCAGCTTTAAAGACATTTAGAAAAAAGTTTTAAGTTTTCCACACCAGACTGATAGTATCTGGCACTAAGGATAGTGATCTTGCATACTGTTAAAAGCTATGAAAGATGGAAGGTTACCTGGAAAACCAAATTGGTTTAAATTGCCACATTAACATTGTTCTTAGTCTCTATTCATGTTCTTGTTGGCTTTTATTTCAATTTATCTCAAACATTAGAGAGAACTGTTTTAGAAACATGTGCAAGAATGAGCTCATGGGCCCCGAGCCCCATTTGCTAGACTGATTGAAGAGCAAATAACCTTCTAAATATAAGAATTCATACATAGGGACTACTTTGAAAACTGAGCAAGTCTCATCAAATTCATATACATACATTCATATTACATCCTTAGGAACATTCAGTTGTACAGTTCATATAGCAACCAGGATGAAAATTTAAACAAAGACTGAAATCAATTCTTCAAACAGAAAGTGCCACTCTCCTCAAGAAAGAGTGGCCCCATGAATAGTAATGCCGTAATGTCATTTAGAAGAGGCACGTGTGCATTATTACTTAGACAAAAAAAAAAAATGTAATGAGTTCAGTCCTCAATCACATTAAGAATCTATAAGCTGCACAAAAAGATCTTCAAATAGATAGTGATTAAATTATTTACATGCATCTGACACTTACATACATGGAACTGAAACTTAGAAAAAATATTAGTCACTTTCTATTCTACTTCAAATAAGTGTGTGTGGGGCCGGCTGAGTGGTTCGGTGGTTAAGCGCTGGCTTGAGAAGCCAGCGTCCCCGGTTAGGGTCCCACATATGAGGGCCAGTGATACTGCCCTTAAAAAAAAACCAAAAAAAACCCCAACAAAGTGTGTGTGTGTGTGTGTGTGTGTGTGTGTGTGTGTGTGTGTGTGTGTGTCTCTCCACCTGATTTTGATTAGATATTGAGATTTTACATCATTGGGACTCCTATGGTTATTTGCATTTGTACTATTGATTCTATTATCAAGTATCGATATTTCAACTCCTGGAGACACATACAACATGCACTGTTGAATTATAATATTGAAGAGCAGACTATTCTGAGGTGAAATTATTAAGACCCAACTGGTTCATACACATAGCTCCAATGTTTATGCAACAATACCCCATGTTCACCCATTCACTTGGGTGAATCTATTTCGGGTAAAAGGAATAGAAAACAGAGGAAGATGAGACAGAAAAATCGAGTTGATCCTTGAATAGGTACTCAATACATCAGTCCCTGTTTATGGTTCCAATAGAGTAAATTTGAAATTTGTTGGCAGCCCCAAAGGAGTAAAATTCTTTAAATTGAAGAACTGAGAGAGAAAACTCTTACATAGCACAGAAAATAACTTTTACAACACTATTTTTATACTCTATTCATTAGACATTTTTACACTCCTATTTATTAGACATTATATTAATTTTCTTAAAGCCATAACCAGTAGAGCATAGGAGTTAAGGCCATGGGCTGTGGAGATAAACTTGACTTTGAGTTCTAATTTTATCATGTACTAGCTGTGAGATAAGTCACTTAGCCTCAGTTTCACCATTTCCTAATTCACCATAGGATTTGGTATAAGATAATAAGAGGTAGTGCATATACAGAACCAGGGACATGAATAGCATTCAATTTATTTAAACTATTACAATTAATATAATTCAATTCTTTCCCAATGATATAAAGAAAGCACACTGGTTCTATAGTGTGCTTCCATCCTCTCAGAACTTTATCAGGATTCCATTCAAAAGATGATCACATTGCATTGGGTCCTACGAATGTTATCATACAAAGATCAACTGACCACAGCAAATGAAACAACTTAAATATCCCCCAAACCACCTACGTGTTGCCTTTTATATTTCTATATCTTCTGAAATATACTCAGCTAATCCCATTTCCAAAACAAAGTGGGTTTCTACACCATTAAAAGTAAAAGAGCAATTCAGGCATTGACAAATGTGATTTCATGGTCCAGCCACAGGTAATGATGATATACTGCTAAGTTGAGGAAGAGTGGCTTAAAAGTTCTAGTAATTTGCACCAGGCTGGCAGAAAATGCTTTCTTGCAGGTAGACCATTAATACCATCTGAAATATTGTCAAGCACGTGAGCATGCTAATAGGAATATTGTTTGTAACAACATTCATCTGTACAAAATTAATGCCAGGGGTATATTTGCATTTTGTTTTGAGTCTTGGTATAAAGGAAGGAAAAGTTTTCTTTATTGTTTTGTTTATGCTAAAAAATGAGACTACTATGGGTTTAATGACAGTCAAAGAATAACTATTATGTATTAGAGCCAGAGGCAAAAGAAAATCGATGTGGGTAGGCTCAAGTAGTAGGGATTTTCAGAGGTTCTTACAATGTCTCCTTCCCCAAAGGACACTTTGTGTGTTTCACTAAAGAAAAGGAACTGGCTCTGATCTCGTCCCTGGCATTGACCCAGATGAACTCTCTTAGAGACAGAAAGAGGGGTGCTGTGCTACCCAAAGGGCATCTGGAATGTTTGGCCACTTGTAAGTGATGGATGGACTGCAACAAAGAACTAATATCTTATATTTATGAAGTGCCTTTAGACCAAGGAACTCAAAATGCAATTATAAGCATCATTTCATTAATCTTCACAACACACCTTTGGGGCTGAAGAAAAAAGAACTGTTTATGTTGTGAGCCTTGATCCTTCAGTGTGCTGAGGTAAAGAAATTAATCGCTTGGAGCAGAAAACTGATCTGCTGGGAGAAGTAAATTAATAGACTCAGAGCATAAGGCATTGTTAAATAAGGGACCTTCTCCAGACTCGCTAAAGTGGTTCCATGAGCCAGGGAGAACCACCTTTCCGAAGTCATGTGATATGTGCCCCAGGCTTAACCTGACGTGGCTGATGACGCTCACTGTTTCATGTCTTCTGAACATGTTCAGAAATAGAAAATGTATGTGGACAGGCGTATTATCATTTCCTTCCTCTATCAAAGTCATAGTATCAATCCACCATCTCTAGGCTACAGGAGTTGAGCTGTTCAAGCAAAGAATGGCTCAAACGTGGCTTTTAAGTCAGGCAGACTTTGGGTGTCGTCTTACCTCAGACATTTAATAGTTCTGTGAATTTGAGCAATATACTTAATCTAGATGCCTCAGTTTCTTCATCGGTTCAAAAAAGAAAAAGATGAGGATAATAACATCTCTATTGCCAGATTTTATGCAAATTAAGTGCTATAATCCAGGCAAGGACTTAATGGGGACAGCCTGTGATTTATTTTAATTCTTATGATCTCTCTCTAACACGTGTCTAAAGCTGCAAAATAGAAGATCATCCTTCCAGTAAACAGTGAAAGGGAATGTGTGTGTATGGGGTGGATGGATCTGGGAGGCTCCCAGCCTGGAGAACCCTCCAGAAACCTCCCAGGCTTGATGTTTCTATTGAACTCTGGTCTCTGCCTCTGTCCTCTCACTGAAATGCCTATTCACATTCAATCCTCATATCTGAATACCTTGTAGGCTAAGGGATAGGAATGGAGACTATGCTAGTAACCCCAGGTCTCTATGGTCAGTTATCCAAGTGATCACATCCCTATTCCTTGACCATTGTCAAGACTGGCTGAGGTGAGTTTGGGTGCAAATATGTTAATATTAAATTTCTCTTTCATATCCCTAATTGAAATCAAAGTACCAATCCTGTTGATGTTGAAGTGTTATTATACCATGAGCCCTGATGCAACAGTTAGAATATATATCAACAATCCCTATCCTTTCCTTGCATTTTGAAGCCATTCATTAACTCTTTTCAGCTCATTGCTCCTGGAGTTTCTCCTCACAGATCCTGTCTCATTAAAGATACTGTTAATCTTAAAAAGATTTAAAAGATAAGGTCCAGGTGAATGTGATATCTTTATTTGCTTTCAGAATGTAAGAGAATATTTCTAAGTAATATCTAACAGAATTTTTTTTCAGTATGATAGCTCTATCTAGCGCCTAGTCTTTATTTAAGAGCCACTTTAAAAAATGACATGCTATAAATTAGCAAAACATAAACTGACTATAGGATTTGCTTTCCTTCTTCAAATGTTGTCACTTTTTTCCTTCTCTAATTATTCCAAAATATGCCCAGAAGCTAGCCTAGTCAATTTCAAAGTCTGGATTTTTTCTGGTAAACATGTTAAGTGTATCTGTCTTGGTGTGTCTTGAAGCTTTCGTTTCTTCACAAAGAAAATGAGGATTATAATTATAGCTGCAACATAGGGTTGTGAGAATTAACAGAATTAAATGTATGCAAAGCAGCTAGCACAGTGTGTGGCACAAAAGAAGTGCTCACAAGATGACATATTACTGTTGTTATAACAGTACCTGATTTGGAAGGGTTAAACTTAAAAGACGGCACACTCAGCAAGGATTAACTTCACTATACAATTTTTAGTGTCAAATCTTTTCAAATTTCCTTTTCAACATAAAGTCTTAACGTTTGGTCTTTAACCATTTGACATATGATCCCTTCAAGGTTTCCCCAGGTGCCTTTCTTCTTATCGCTTATTTCCTCCCTGTGGCAAAAGCCAAGGTGTTATTTTGGGGCTCGCTCTTCCCCATGACCCATGCTTTCCTGTATGTCTACCCTCTGGGTGACCTCCCTGTTTCTCTTTCGTCTTGTTGGTTTCTTCTATTTCTCTCTAGCTACCTTCCTCCCTCAATTCCCTGTGCCCATTACCTTTCATCCTTCTTATACAGAGGGTGTCAAACTCAAAGTATTTAAAGCCAGAATGCTAGAATCTTTGGCCAAAAAAAAAAAAAAAAAAAAAGTTCCTTTAAACATGTATGTGTGGTGACCCTGCACAGCTTAGAGGACAGGTAGGGAGTTTGAGAGAACAATTCTAATGGGCAACAGATAGGAACATTTTCATCTTCATGTACAGGAAAGCCACACAAATAAATAGCTCTGATGGCATAATAAACTTAGGCTGTAGTACTCCTTCTGTTTAGATCTTATGGAATCTCTGGTGTTTATAAAGTATAGGTCTTTTAGACCAACCTTGAACCTTGTGTCTACAAATGAAGATATTATTTCCAAAGGATATAAAAAGAACAATCACTGTGCCATGTACGACCCACCATTGACCTGGTTAATACACTGGGTGGAACAGTTGGCTAAACAACACATCACAGCACAGTCACATATTGGGTGTGTTTCCAACAAAAACCCAAGATCCTTTCCATTTAAATTGCTTTCCAGAAAGTTTGGACCATCTTGCATTATTGCAAAAAACATTGTGAACTTCAAAGCAGGCCTTTAATTTTAATTACATCCCATTAAATTCACTCTTTTTTTGTTTCGTAACAGCATTCCAACCTGATAAAAAAGTGTTTAACTCTGGGTCTTTTGTTTCTTGGAGGAGATACCATTTTTAGCTTTGTGTTATCTGCAAATTTGATAAGCGTATCTTTTGTGCATTCATTCTGGACTTTGAAAAATATACAGAGTAGGAGGATTATGTGGTGGCTTTACAAATTAACAAATTCTTTGAAACGCCTCTCTGTAAGAGGTAGTGTTTGATTCTCCAACCTTGCATGTGGGCTGGACTTAGTAACTTATTTCATTCTAAAGAATAGAATATGGTGGAAGTGACAGTGTGTGACTTAAGAGACTAGATCAGAAAAGGCACTGTGGTTCCATCTCCATTTCCCGCCACTACCACCTCCCCACTCTCTCTCTCATCTAAGACATATATTTTCCTTATTTTAACATTCCTCAAACTTCTGCTTGGAAGCTCCTTAGAAATAGGACTCCCAGCATAGGCAAGCATCTGAGTATAGATCATGAAGACCATCCTCCCGCACAAAGGTGTTAATTAAAGAATTGTCTATACTCCTACTTGTTTACTTACATGGCATTTCCAAGGCTTTTCAAAAAATGAATCAGTTGGCAGCCATGCATCATTTAGTACAAAATTCAAAGGTCAGATGCACATGACTGCAATGTGGTACAAGAATCAAAATTTTCCTAGTGAAGAAATAACCTCAGGGAATGCAGCCATTGTATTATATCTTGAATTTATATAATGCCTCGTTACTTCTACTTGGCAAATTAATTCAAATTGAATTGTTTGTGAGAACTGCAGCATGCCCTCAAATATGGTTACAAACAAAGAAAACTGATAAACAACAATGTTTTGAACTCAGAAGCAATGTCTAGAGAAAAGAATAGATCAGCATAGAGCTGTTTTTATAATGTGACTGTCTTTGTAGGAGAAGAAGGAGGAGGAGGAGGAAAAAGAAGAAGAAGAAGAAGAAGAAGAAGAAGAAGAAGAAGAAGAAGAAGAAGAAGAAGAAGAAGAAGAAGAAGAAGAAAATTATAAAAGGGAGAACATAGCCTATACAAATAAAACACATTTTATAAATAATATTGCGATATCATAAATACCCCAAACAAAAGGAGGTAAAAGTCTTTGAAAGCATCAAAAGGGAATATTTAAAAAATTTAAGTGGACATAAATTTTTCTAAAAGAAGTAATTAACTTATTTGAAGGCAAAATAAGACACACTTAGAAAAAACAAAAAAGAGAAAAGGTGCTTGTGTGATACGGCAGGAAGATCCAAGATGAAGTCTAAAAACATCATATCCTAAAGAAAATAAAGGACAATTCCTCGGTGAAAGACACTAGTTTCCAAGTTCAGTTTGAGGTCTGGATTTAGGCTTGAGAAGGAGAAAATTAAGAAGAAAGTAGAATTATAGCAGCCAGAGCCTTCCCTACATTTTCTGCCAATGTGTTAAATGGCAAAATAGCTATACTCCCATTCCAATACCCACGCTCCTTTGCAATGGGATTTTGTCACTCCTCCCATTAGAGGTCAACTTTATTTTCCACCCCTTGATTCTGTGTTAGCTCTGACACTTGCTTTGTCTGGCATAGGATGTGTTAGCAATTGAGATGTAAGCAGAAGTTTGAGCAGCACTTGTGTGGGGGTGCTTGCCCTCTCGTGTTGTTGAAGCCTGAGCTTGCCACAAACAAGGAAGGCCAATCTAGGTTCCTGGAAGATGAGAGATCATGAGAAGAAAAACCTCAGCCATCCCAGCCTACCCAGCCAGCTCAGCCAGCTAGCTGAGGCCCCAGACATGTGAGTGAGGTCATCGAGTTCACCCAGCTCCATCTGAGCTATCCTGGAATGGAAGGAAAACAGCCCCATGATGCACAGAAATATAAGCCAATAAATACCAGTTTGGGAGTGGTTTGTTATGTAGCAAACACTAAAAGACACATCCAGGAAAGAAGAGAAGGTGAGATTGCATAAATGAAGCACCGTCTCATGTGAAGATTTCCATCAAGGTCCAACAGGAGGAGGGTGAAGCTCTCAGAGGCTATCTGTGGAATCAAAGGAGCTTGTGTGGTAAGAACCTTAAGAGTCCTGGAATGAAGACAGGGAGATGTGGGCCCCTGTTTCCTATCTTTAGCACTTTTCTTCATTCTAAAGAGAGAACTATAAAATCCCAGGGAAAGGAGGCAATAATGCAGATCCTGAGAGGAGAAAGAAAGGTCCAGCAGAGGGAGCTGGCAAGAGAACTAGAGATGGATTGATATGTCTCTGATCCTTGTTTCCAGACTTAGAGGAAGGGAGTTCTCTCTATATGAGGTGTGATCAGAAAATACGGTGAATGTTTAAATTTAAAAAAAAAATTATTACAGTAAAAGATGCACTGCTATTAATCCCCCACAAAATACTCCCCCTTGCTTTGAATACACCTAGCCCATTGTTTTCGCTACTTTCTGAAGCAGTTCTGGAAGTCCTCTTTCCTGAGTATGTTTAGTTCTGCTGTCCTGGCTGCCTCCATGTCCTGAATCAATTCAAAATGTTTCCCTTTCATGGTCATTTTGACTTTGGGGAAGAGCCAGAAGTCACATGGTGCCAGATAATAGATTAGCAAAAAGCAGCCTTTATAAAGTCACTGAGAAGAGTTTAAAAGTCATTTTCCTATGATCTAACAGCTGGTATCAGAATTGTATTACCTTGGCATGTGTATGGTTGGACTCTAGAGAAAAGCATCAAAAATAATCAAAATGTAAGAGCTAAAGAGTCAAATAAAGGATAAAGAGAACTAACATTGCTAAATATTTTGATTGACAACTAAAGTGACACATACTTGTCAATAATTAGAAATATGTCATGTTAATGTCATAACTCAAATATCAGTTCATATTATAATTGTGATGAGCAGAATAGCAATTTTTAAAAAAATTAGGGTTTTTTTGTTACACTTTTATGAAAGTGGTTAATAATTACATAAAATTATCCAAATACTTAAAATATTTACCTATCACCTAGACTCCACTATCCTGCACTTAATATCAGATTTTGCAGGCATTTATTTTTGTATGAAGTTATAATCTCTTTAGAAGCAAGGTTTATTTTTTAAATCTTTTTACACCATCCTCTTCAACAATCCCATCCTTAACATAAAATGACACCAAACACTAACATATCTTAAGTGCTCGAGAATATTCATGAAGTTGATGACTATTGCTACTTCAAACAGAGATGAGTGTCCTGACTCCAGTTACTAAATTATTAGCTTTGAAGATTTAGGTGACTACTAAGGTTCTGATAACGTCCGAAAACCTACAACTTTAGACACACAAATAAAATATTAATGACTCTTTTATTAGCCATTTACTCTAAGACATTAACAGATGACATTAAATCTTTGCTATTTGAGAACAGATTCAAAATCTGTAGGCTATTTTTAAATTTAAATACATTTATCTGTACTGGGGCACTGCTATTTTAATAGTTATCCATTGGTGTGTGTGTGTGTGTGTGTGTGTGTGTGTGTGTCCTGTATAAAAAGAGAGATATTTTATAAATGTTTCAAAGGAAAGAATGCTTTTGTATGTTCTCCATAGAACCTTGTACCCTGCAACAAGTAATAACTCCTAGATGTCTATAAAAAATAAACATCCAGGATTTAAAGAAATGATTCATAATAATTTCAAATGACATTGCTAATAATAATCATGTTAGACAATTTTTTTTAATAGAAGCCAAAGAAGAGAAACAAGGAAGATCTATTCTCTTGGTAAAAGAAAGGCAAACTCTATCCTCTGTAACATTTCATATTATGCTAGTCAAATTAGAAAAGTCCATATTGTATAGAAATGCCCAAACCAACCAGGGAAATGGAACAGATGACCTCATATTTGTACCATTCTAATTGCTAAGTTCTTATGAATTTCACTTTCAGAAACCCACTTTTATCTTTGCAATAATGATCCAAGAGATTAAAAGAAGGCCTTTGAATGACTCAATTTGCCTACTCAAGTTCATGCAGTATCTATTGATGTACCATTGCTGTCTTGTCAAAAATCACTTAGAACATTAGTAAGTATAAAGTATAATTAGGACAAAAGATGAGATGAGTGATAGGAGAGCATGTAGTTTTCTTGGTTTCATGTTTCCATTTCTGATTATCTGGGATAGTGGCTTATTTAAATCACACGGGGATCCTTACAATTGTTTAGACTTCTAAACAGGAAGTGAAATTTCCCATGTAACCAAAACTCAAGGATGTTGTCCAAAGATTTATTTATTTTTTTCTTTCAAAGATTTACTTCTGAGGGTTACTCAAAAAGGGAACCTAGACACAGTGGGCAGTGAAGAAATGTGTAGATTTCCTACGTGCTTATTCTGTTGGATTTAATATGTTCTAATTGAATAATGGTCCAATTTCTGTTATGCAGTTCCTAGTACAGGGACTTCCAGAGATGGATACTTCAAATGCTTCAAATGCTTTTAGAGAAGAATTTGAATGGTTTCTGTTAACAAAGGAATGTAGACACCAGGGTTGTATCTGTCCTTAGAAGTTAGCTGTGTCAATTGTGATTTCAATGGGTATTATCCTTGCCAAGGCAGTGAGATTTGAAGGCACACAATAATTGCTCAAAGTCTTGAGCCCCCTAGTCAACAGCTGGATTGTTCTAAGTAGCTTCAGAGAGGTGAGTGGCACAAATCAAGGAATCCAAGTCAGAAGAGAGAGAAACAAAGTACATTTATGTTGACTGTTCTATTAGATCAGGGAAAAAAATTAAAGCAACAATACCCTGGCATAATGATGCAGCTATGTCATGATGCAGCCACCAGTGAGCTGGATTAACTGGCTAAGAAGTTCATCAATGTTTTGGTTGATGTGTGCCTGGAAGACATCTACAGTTACTACTGCATTTCAACTAGACTGCTGGGAAGGTGGGTTTGGAGCAAGTGTTGCAGATAAATTGCATCTAACTACTGAGAGGTAAAAACAAACAAACAAAAAACCTACTGAGAATAGCAACAAGACTGGGAAATGGTCGTGAAGTTCTGGGATCAGGGTTGGCTGGGACTCTGAGTCATCATATTGGCATGGCACCTGACTCAGTTCAGTTGACTTATTTCAAGAACAGATCTGTTAAAGTCATTTCAAAAGTCCCTTTATGGACCTACTTGGAGCTCAAAATTCTCTGAGGTCATAGTGGGAGAAAGTCACAAAATGAAGCAAGACTATTAGGTTTCACTTGGTTTATCTCCTCTAGGAGATCTCAATTGCTCCCTGAGGGCAATATATCCTTTTCCATGTATTTCCTCTATTTTTACCTCTCCTGGAGGTCCAGCTCCATCCTTACTACACAGGAAATTTAGTAAAAACTCCAGGTATTCATTCTGTAAGTCTAAAAGCATTTGGTTCTATTTCAGTTTGTACCTCACTTATATAAATTCCTATTTTATTTGCAACAGCATCTCACAGCAGTCGCATATAGGTTTAAAAATGAAGTATTTCTAAACCTTGACTGTCTGAGAAGCTTTTAGGTTTATTTTGACTTTACATTTATATTTATGTTAGATTTATATTTAAGTTTTTTTTGAAACTTTTGGGGATGTGTAAATATCCTTCTTCCTCCCTTTTACCATTTTGTCCAAGTATACTGAGAAATCTACCCTTTGAGACCTATAGAGAACCACCTCAGCAATGTAAAAATATTTTAATAAATTCAGATTCAATTGTTGAAACAAAGGAAAATTTCCCAGTAAAATTTAAAAGTTATTCATAATAATACATTTTATATTTTCCTATTGCTTTTAAAACAAATTTAAATATATTTAACGCTTGTAAAGGATGCTCTCTACCTTTGTGTATATTACTATTGAGTATATGCAGATAATGAAATCAGAAAAAGTCTCTAATAATCTCAGTACAGTTCTTCTATTTAACATTTATTGAACAACTACTATATAACCACTTTGATTCAAAATAAAAGGGGGGGGGTTGTTAACAAAGTGTGACTACTTTGCTTGAGCTATAGGGAGCCAAGTCTAGTAGCATATGCTTTCTATTCTGGTGGTGGGAATTTGGCCTTTTGATTGACAATTTTATTATAGTCAATAGTGAGGTCAATAAAATGTGAAAGGGCCCCTATTTTGTATAAATAAAATCTGGTCTGCCTTAATTTAATTTTCAATGTTTATTTTAAACTTGTGAATGCTTATGTGTATATACACACCAGGAAAAACTCATAACCTGGTTCTAGTTCCTTTAATAAATGGGGAAGCTGATTCTAAAATCTCTAAAATTCAACAGCAAGAAGATGAGTCACACATAAAGTTCACCCTCAAAATGGCAGGAACAGAATTGAAGCTCCAGCAGGAAGTTCCCATCAGCAGATTAGGTAGAGCCAATACTGAGAAAATGAAGAGGATGTTGTGCAGGACTTTGAAGACAGACATAGCAGGTAGCACGTAGAAGAAAATATAAATGCTGAGAAGTCAGTTGGCTCCTATATGCAGAAGGGCAGAGAGTAGGCTAGGGCAGGTGAGCCAGTGGCTAATAGAAATCCATGCATTCAAAAGGAAAGCATGTTAACTTCCCTAAGGAGAGAGCAATGAAAGCGTATTTGGGTCACCACAACTTTTAGTTACTAAGTAGAAGCAACAGAACTAGAGAAATAATAATGCCTTGTTTGCTGCTTTCCAATCTTGCTCTAAGCAACGCATGGCCTGACATAAATAAAGGTGGAATTGAATCTCTGTCTTTAGAGTTCAGTTAGGAAAGCAGTGTATGGTTGGGTTTTTGTTTATTTAAGCACAGGTAAATGGATTGCCTGTCCTGTTTATGTAGTTCTTTATTATGAATTAACCTCACCTGTGGGTATATACTAGTGTATTTAGCAGTACTATTCTCTGTGTCTCTGGGATTTAACTTATCCACTTAGAGATTATCCTGCTCCCTTTATTCTAAACAGAGATGAGACAATCCATAGAATAAAGCTGATGGATCAGTAAAACAAAGCTATAGGATTCAAAACATGCATGATCTAGAACGGGGGTTGACAAACTGTGGCTCGCGAGCCACAAGCGACTCTTTGGGTATGTTCTGTCTCAAAAGTTTGCTGACCCCGGGAACAATTGTCCCTCACAACAATTTAAAAAATTATTCTAAAGCCATGAATATATTTTTACATAACCACCATTATGTGAATAATATCCTTTAAAAATGTTATAAATGAAACTATTATAGTTTTATTTTCATTTTCAATTTTACTTCAGAGCCACCTGTACGTCCCCAAAGAGCCGCATGTAGCTCATGAGCCGCAGTTTGCCAACCCCTGGTGGCTCTTCCATCTCAAACGTTTGCCAATCTCTGATCTAGAACAAGGTTCCCCCAGCTACAACTAAGGGACAAATCTGATTCATTACAGTTTTTTGTTGGTTTATTTTGCTTTTTTGTAAATCATGTTATTAGGGCACAACCATGCCCATTCATTTATGTATCATGTATGGTTGTTTTTACACTAAAACAGCAGAGTTAAATAATTTCAGGGCTGGCCGAGTGGCGCATTGGTTAAGAGCTGGTTTGGGGAATGCCAGCAGCCCCTATTTGGATCCCATGTATGAGGGCCAGTGACACTGCCCTCTACAGCTAACAACAGCTCCACCTGGAGCTGGGCTGTGAGCCCCGGAGACGGTGTAGGCTGCAGCCCCTGCTGCAGTGGGCTGCCATAGGCTACAGCGAGTGGCCGGCAGCCAGCGTGAGCTGCCAAGAGCCGCGGTGAGTGACATCCAGAGGCAAGCGACCAATCTGCCTCATCCGGGAAGAGCGCAATGATGACACCAATATGGGCCAGTGAAGCAACGTCCTCTGCAACTAGACTGAAGAACAAAAAGACAGCAACTTGTCTGTTCCCCTTCCCCGATTCCCCAATGCTGTTCCCCTCCCCCAATTAAAAAAAATCTTAAAAAAAAATAATAATAATAATTTCAACAAAGGCTTTATAGCTTAAAAAGCCTACATTTATTATTTGGCTTTTTAGGGAAAAAAAGTTCTGTAAATAAAGGTATCAGGGTCTCCATGCCTATATTCAAATCCAAGTTGGCCCTATCCTATCACCTACTCATTGTATGATACTGGGAAGTATGTTACTTAACCTCTCTGAGACTCAGATTTCTCATCTCTAAAATGGGAATAATAACAGAATACCTTTCCAGAATGCCAAGAGGAGGATTCAGTGTGATAATCCATGTCCTGTATCAGTGTTGCCTCTTATTAATTAATATTATTTCCCTAAATTCCTTTATGCAAAGATGCGTTATAATATCCTCATCCCCTCCTCCAGGATATACAGCCCTCAGATGCTCTAGGCATTGGGAATGAATATTTCACCATTAAACTCTGAGAAAATCACATTTCTATAATGTGATTAAAATGAAAACAAATCTAGTCAAATTAAACTTTGAGACCGGAAATTGTGCATCAGGCAAAAGCACATCTCTAGTAAATGTTTAATAATATGATAACAGCGTGTACTGTGAGCACTGGGAAACAATGGTAAATTTGCATGTGCATTTACATCTGTCACCCAAATGAATTTGAGCTCTATATACGAAGCAAACTGAAGTGCTCCTGCAAAAGGGATGGAAAAGTGGGGTAACAGAAAGCCACAGGGGTGTAGCGACTTTTAAATCTGTGTAGAATCCCAGTGTTGACATTTTCTGGCCCTGTGACTGCAACAAATGTGCTCAAACTCCCTGAGCTTTGGTTTATTCATCTGTACAAGAGGGAGATTAATATGTGCCTCCTGCAGCCATTGGGCAGTTACACTAAGTGAAATAATGTATGAACAATGTCTGCCAATTAGTTCTCTCAGTATGAAAGTTGTAGGTTGTCATGTCACAGTTTATGCTTGTGTATGTCTAGGTAGGGGAGCGGTTTGTTAGTATTGTCTTAGAGAGCCCAAGGTCGCAGCCCAAATTTCATGCTATGCCCACCCTTGTCTGGTCGTCAGGCTCCACTAGGCACTTACATGTACCACAGAACCCCGATCTCATCTGAATGAAAGCACCTTCTTGCATTATTTGGAATGCAGGTACAGTATAATGTAGTGCATTGGAGCATGAGATTTGGCATATAAAGGATACAGGCTTGAGTTCCAGGTCTTCATATACTAGTTTATGGCCCTGGGAAAGTTAACCTTATAAGTCTCCGTATTCCCATTTGTAAAATGATGATAAAAGTACTCTCTACGTTTTATGGCTATCGAGAAGATTTAATATAAGAACTCAGTGCAGTGCCTAGCACTTAACTGCACAATAAAAATTAAGCATTGAAACTATCTTGTTTGTATATATGCATTTGTATTCCACTAGAACAGGGGTTGGCAAACTTTTGAGATGGAAGAGTCCCCAGGGGTCAGCAAACTGTGGCTTACGAGCCGCAGTCTCTCAAGTAAAATTGAAAATGAAAATAAAACTATCATAGTTTCATTTATAAAATTTTTAAAGGACATTATTCACATAATGGTGATTATATAAAAAATATATTTATGGCTCTTGAATAATTTTAAAATTGATGTGAGGGACAGGATTGGCTCTTCCAGGGTTCAGCTAACTTTTGAGACGGAATGTATCCAAAGAGACACATGTGGCTCAAAAGCCTCAGTTTGCCGACCCCTGATCTAGAATATAAGATCCTTGAGGGCAGAGGCTGTGTTTTATTTCTCATCCATATGCCTGTCCCCTGGCATGGATTCACATGTAAAGCAGATTTTGAATAAATATTTGTTGAATGGTGAGTGAATGAACGCATGAGGCGATAGATAACTCCACTCAAATGCACTTCACTGAAAGGGTTGCGGGATCAACAACATTTTTTAATACAAAAGCAACACCAGTTAGCAAAAAGTTTACTGAAGTGTTTCTGCTTCTTGAAAGAGCAGTATAATTCCTTTTTGTCTGGCCCATTATCAAGTTGTTTCTATCATTTGTTTTGCTGTGACCTTTAGCTTTTGGCTTGAATTGTCCTTCTCCAACTATGCCCGCTATCCCTCGGTGTTCTTAGGTAGTAATGTATATCAGCCATTGGCATTTAGCAAGCCCCTCCACCTAGGTCAACACAGGTCATCAGGCACTACTTGGGAGGCCGTTAAAGCACCGTGTGAGAAAGACACACACCCCCTGGAGCAGACTGTAAACACGACTGGGAATCGAATCCAGCCCACATTAACGGCAGAAACTGAAGGTTAGAAATGCCTTTGTCCTTGACCAGTTTTCTCCTTCCTCCTCTGACCCTCCTTTCCCTCTGCTTCAGCCTGCTGGGGTATTGACAGGGATTTTCAAGGAGTGGAATGTCTTCATCTCGTTAAGATGAGCTGCAATATGATTACAATCGATTGAGTGATTCACAGTTTACAGTGCCTCTTTCATTACCCTCTGTGCTTTACAGAATTATAAATGACATAGTGTGTGTGAATATATATATATATATATATATATATATATATAATTATTATTATTATTATTGGATATTTATGTACCACCTTCCTCTAAGGAGCTAAATGTTCTTTTTGGCCTTTAAATAACTAGAGGGATCCTGCAACCTTGTGCAAAACTTAAATTGAAGGGACAGAAAAGTGAGAATTTTCCTGCTAAATAAAGGTATGCTCTTGTATAGGTGTTGGGAAATTTTTGTTCATCTAATTCTGGGGTTAGAGGGAAAACAATATAGGGTAATTGCATTCTGTAGTTGGGATGATAATTCTAGATTTTCATAATTAAAGATAATTCTGCATGCCAGAATTTTTATTTACTACCTAAACTGGAGCTTCTTTGTAACAATAGGACAAAATAAACTTGTGATTCCCTTAGCCTGGCTCTGAAATTATGCAATATTTGATGATTGTTTTAATTTGGGAGAATTTATGTAATTTCAGATGCCCTACATAGCATAATATGTTATTAGTAATTTTTGTCACACTATCTGAAATGAGTATAATTTAAAAATCACATAAAAGGTACCACACTGTATTTCTAGTCTTGAAAGTATTATTCCATGGATTTGGTTTAATATATATATATACTCATTATTCATAGAAATTAAGAAATATGTTTCCTTAGTTAAATTGTGCCTCAAAGTGACCTTCAAATTTCTCATTACTTATTTCACTGAAACCCTAGACTTTATATAACATGTAAAACTTATAGTTAAATATTTACCATGTGGCATTTAATTTGTTAAAGTCCACCTTCCCCTTTAAATACCAAGGTAGTCTACTGAAGATGAGAAAAACATACACCTGGACCCATGGCTAAGCGGTGTATCTCATAAAGTCCTATAGAAGTTTCCAGCAAAAATATTCTGTTGCTCAACAACTCTCTAGACCCAAAGCACTGCCCTATTCACAAATCCATTCTGGATAAATAATGTCTTTCTTTACTATAATCGCTACCATATTATTTGATGTAAATCTTCATCATTATAATAAGCTCGTTTGTGTGTTATTTAATTATTTTATAAAGAAAGTTGCATCATGTTTTAGCTTAATATCTCAGCGATATGTGCCTGTGTCCATGCGCCCCATGTTTATGGATTTCCTTTCCAAGTGTTCTTCCCTTCCATAGGATCACACACACACACACACACACACACACACACACACACACGCTCACACATCCTATGTTGACCCTTGACCAACGTGGGGGGTGTTTTGAGGTGCTGACTCCCACACAGATGAAAATTCATGTATAACTTTTGACTCAACTACTTATAGCCTACTGTTAACCGAAAGCCTCACTGCTAATATAGTCGATTAATGCATATTTTATATGTTATATGTATTATATTCTGTATTCTTAAAGCAAGCTAGAGAAAAGAAAATATTATTGAGAAAGTCATAAGGAAGAGAAAATACATTTATAGTGTCTATTGAAAAAAATCCGTGCACAAGTAGACCTGTGCAGTTCAAACCGATGTTGTTCTAATGTCAACTGCATAGTTTTGTCCTTGTGTTTTCTGGGTAGTTTCATTAATTTTAGCATTAGCCGGAAGCCTACAGTTTGTCTTGAAATGCTTATCAGCTTCTAAGAGACACTGACAGGGAGAGAAAGGCTCTGGGTTTCAGAGCAGTAATTGCATGGATGGTCCTTGACTTAGGATGGTTGGATGTGTGATTTTTCTACTTTATGATTGTGTGAAGGTGATACTCGCAACAGAAAATGTACTTTGAATTTTAACATTTTCACAGGCTAGCGATATGTGGTAGGATACTCTCTCATGATACTGGGCAGTGGCAAGTCAGTCCTGCCATCATGGGGGTCAACGACCCACACTCTACAGTGTATTCTCTGGGTTAGATGATTTTGATCAATTAGGTTCTGAGCATGTTTAAGGCAAGCTATTCTAAGTGTGATGTTTGGTAGGTTAGGTGTATTAAATAAATTTTCAACTTACAATACTTTCAAACCCAACGTAGGATGGGTTTATGAGTATGTAACCCCATTGTAAGTTAAGGATCATCTGCATTTAACTTGTAAGATACAAGGCTATTTACCTTGTTGCTGCGAATTCACAGAAGAGAAACATTTACCCGGTAAAATAAAAACAAAACAAAACAAAAAACCTCAGTATCCTCTCACTGCTTTCCCATCCCTAAAGCAAGACTGTTAAACAGTAAAACAGACTTTCATCTAATAAAGCTCTTCCTGTGTACTTAGATATGGTGTTAGAAGGTAAAATGGGGTCGTGAAAGCAAAAAGGCCTAATCGACAGTATGGAGGAAGCCAGATGTCATAAACGCCATTCGTAGGGCTGACCTCTAATTTGGCAGAGATTAGAGATTTAACTTGAGAGAAAAAGTTTAAATTGTCAAGATTTGGGTGAAGACCTGAATTTTTGGGTCATGCAAGGGTACCAAGGTATCAAAGAGCATCTGTGCAAGGAGCAGAGTATGATTAAAAACTGGGGCTTTCAACTCGGTGAGGGGGTAGGGGGTTTGGGTAGAAATACCAGCACTTTCACTCATGCTGGGAGCCCGGCAAGTACCTAAGATCTCTAGGATTGTTCCTGATCTATAAAGTGAGAATGACACTAATACTGATCTCAAGGATGGTAGCAAGGCTTAACAAGATGTGCATGAAGAGGGGAGCGGACAGTACCACACAGGGCAGCCATCACCATCTGGATGAGGTGGCCGAGAGACATTATTTGCCATTTTCTACATCTCGGGGACAACAGCCCTATGAGTCCAGAGGACATATTACCCCAGTGACTGTGTGATGACAAAATATATTTGATGAGTTTAGAAGGTATATGAAGGCAAATGCCCATTCCTTTATTAATGATGGAGCTGAAGATGTGCCTTATGAAAAACAGGTAGAAGGAAGTGTAAGAGAGAATATTCCAGTTCTGGGCTTTGCAGTACCAGTCGCCATCCCCTAGCCTTATTGTGCTGGCCTGAGAATGGAACGAGCAAGTGTATTTAAATCCCTCAGGGCCTTGGGCATAATAACTGCACAATAAAAATAAACCTTCAGGGCCTCAGTCATACCTGCCCCATTGCAAGTGTAGCCTCCTGTGGTTAATGACTACTGTTTTGCACAGCACAGTCTGGAAGGAGAAACAGACACATGTTTTGCTTTCTAAGTACCAGTGATTCTCAAACTTAGCTGCATACAGAATCACTTGGGAGCTTTTTAGATATATTGATGCTGGGACCAGTGTTTCTCAAATTTTACTCTGCACATGAATCACCTAGGTATTTTGTTAAAGTGCAGATTCTGATTCCGTAGGTCTGGGGTGGGGCAGAGTTTCTGCATTTTTAACAAGCTCCCAGGTGATGCTGTTGCTGCTGCTGCTGCTGCTGCTGCTGCTGCTGCTGCTGCTGCTGATCCATGGACCACACTCCAGAACAATTAAATGAGATGACCTGGCACTGGGGTCTGAGCACCCGCAGTTTATTAAGAATTCCCAAAGGATTCTCATTTGTAGCCAAGTTAAAGAACACAGCTTCTCTCCCCTTCTTTCTCTCCCCCCTCCCCCATTCTCAAATTTAAAAAAAAAATTTTTTCACCAAAGACCTACCCCAGCAAGTGGAAAGTCCCTTGGAAATAGAAACTCACCTCTTTTTGACTCCTAAGTCATTCCTGATAAATTGGAAAGCATGACGATTTAGCAGTGCAAATATCTGGGCTACAATGATCTGACTGATTCATGGACACATTTGGTGACCAGACATTGCATGAACTTCTTTCTAAGATGGTTTTAAAATGTATACCTAGCAATGTGCAGGCACATTCATTACATAAGCCTCTTTCCAGCTGCCATTACGTCTCTGCCCATCTTGAAAACCATGTTCAAATATGCCTTTCTTCCTTGGCTGCATTTATACTTCTTATTCTCTTTGCAGGATTTCATGATCTGTGTCTCTTCCCCTCACTGAACTGAAAGTAACACTGGTCCTGAACGGGTGAATGAGCAGGTAGATGGGGCTTGTTTTAATGTGTGCTTCAAATCTGGCAAGGCTTCAAATGTATGTAGCCAAAGACAGAAAGAAAACCTCCTGGTCAGGAATTAATGAAAACCCCAGGCCTGAGAAATGTCAGCACCATGCCAAGTACATAGACTTGTTTTTAACCCTTCACAGTCTCAGTAATCAGGGTGAGATGTGCACAAAGTAGCCTCTCTCACCTCTATATATACTGTCTACACAAAGGACAATAAGCATTGGAAATAAAATATGTTGTGGACTTTCTCTAACTCAGTACTTCTCACCTGGGAACGGTTTTGCCTCTCAGAAGACACTTGGTACTGGAGACAGGTGACTGGTATGCAGTAGGTGGCAGTCAGGGATGCTATGAAACATCCTCCAATGCACAGGACAGCCCACTAAAGAATTACCTAGGCCAGTCAACAGTGTCGAGGTGGAGAAACCCTGCTAACTGAACTAGTCCAGGCAGGGACTTCTATTTGAGAATACTTTTGATGGGAAAACAAAAACAAAACAAAAACCTAGTGTCAATATCAATAAAATCATCACTCTGAGAAATATAATAGAAAACAGTGCAGCTAATATGAGGCAGTGCAGCCTGAGCACCAGGCTAAGAATCTTGGCTCCACTCCCTAAGCTGTGTGACGCCTCAATGATGTATCCTTAGTATGAGTAGGGTGGTGATGCTAATACCAAACCCAGTCCCCTCATGGGATAGAGTGAGGCTCACATGTCACTCTGAGCATCAGTAAGCACTACAGCAACATTGTTACGCTTAATCCCTGTAAAGATAAGGTTCTGTGGAATCTGACACATTCAAATATAAAGAGGGAATTTTCTAATCTAGTGTCTGAGAAAAGGAGCCACTTCTACATCATTTTCATGTCCTGCATTGGGTGGTCAAACTTAGGTCATTTTAAGGGCAATTTTTTGACTGAGGAAGGGCATTCCAGTCAAGAACACTTCAACTAAATTGGTATGCAATATCAAGAATAAAAGAAAAGGAACTGAGACCCTGCTCTCCTCAGCACCAGGTGCCATGGGAAGATGGAAAGTCCTAAACGTCGGAGCTTTTTATCAGTCTTCCCTTTCCAGGAAGCTTGGCTCTGACCTGAAAAGCTTCTTAATGTACCATGCTCAGGGTTCTAACAGCCCTGATGACACAAACAGCCACTCACTCACAGCAGAGACCAGGTCTTTAAAATTCCTGTTCAGCCCAGCCTCCCAGGGAGCCTAGAGCTGGGGCTAAAATTAATTCCTCATGCTCAACTCACCTTTCACCTCCCCTCCCTTGTCCCCACCACTGCATTGTGTGAAGACGGTAATCAGAGGCTTTATAAGGAACATTTGTCAGTGCCTGGATGCTAGCTCTGGGCTCATTCATCTTTCATGTCCCTCTCCTGTTTCTTAGCCTGTCTATTTTCAGGTTCAAAGAATGATGTTGCTTTTGAGTTCTATCCCCCAGAATTAAGTGATATAAGATTCCAATGGCTATAGAACTATTTTCATTTTGGATCCTTCCTGATTCACAAAGAGCATATACACTACATGCCCTGTGCCCAGCTGGTTTCTAAATATTTCACAGTGGGGATTTGCAGTAGAGCCACATAAAATCCCATGAAAAGATTCTGAAGTTGACCCATTCATCCCAACACACAGGGACTTGTGGAGCAGGAACAATACCCCAAGAGCATGTCTTCAGAATGAGATCACTTACATAAATATTCTGTAGGAGCTACTCTACTTACTATTTAAACATTAGCCAAAGACATGTAAGTAGCACAACTGCACCCCTCTGGGTGGTTTCTATGCTTATTACTATCAATACCATAGACTAGCTTGAGAAAAGGAGACTAGATCATTTTTGTAGCATAAACAGTGTCAAGGTCGCTTGACCAGGTGGCTTTGTTCTTTGATGTCCAGATACAGGGAATATTTTGATCTTTTGGTTCAATACAGATTTATTAAACATTGCTGGGTTGCTCTAATGATGCTTTGAATTTCATTCAATGGACCCTTTCAGTTGCACAGGGAAGCAGGAGCAAGGGAAAATAAGGTATCAAAAGCTCCAAGGTGAGCCATTCCTAGGAAGCCTTAAGGGAGTGGAATGTAAAACTAGAATGTTGCACTTTTTTTACCGCTTTCCAGTCTAGGCAGCAAAGTATCATGATGGCCCCTTTAAATACTGAGTATTCTTTCACTGGCCTCATGGAAGCACTTGGCCATTGTTGTCAGGAAGATGGCTTGGATTCATTACAAATCAGTCTGTTAGCATAGCTAAAATAACTTTTCTTTTTGAAAAGAGGAATTTCAACTCTACATCGCATAATAACCACCTCTGTGTGATTATTGATATTAACTTTTGTAATACAGCACTTAAAAAAAAAGAAGAAGAAACCTAAGATGATACAAGAAGAATGATGCTCATTTCTATTTAAGGGCATTTGTCTTCCAAATGGCTGTGGGAGCAATAGTGGAAATTGTGCCCAGCTGAGAACGGGAGAATCTGGTCTTAGTTCTGCCCCCTCATTTACTAGGTGACTTTATGAAAGACACGGCGTCTCCGTGGGTCTTTCTTTTAAATTTGAAATGTAGAATAAAAATATCTACTGTATCCAATTTAACAGTCAAAATGAAGTAACCTGTAGAAGTGAATATATAATAGAAAGAAGATGCTATGCAAATGTTTGGTAGTCCTCATTGCTAAATGACATTTATTGAATACTGACTTAATTGACTTAGCATTACATTGAGCATTTTACATATATTCAACTCACTTAATTTTCACCTTCACCTTGGAAAGCAAGTATTACCACTACCCCATTTTGCAGATTATGAAACAGAGGATCGGGAAGTTAGAAAACTTGCATAAAGTTTGGAATTGGATCACCTAAAAGGAACAATAAGCACTCATTTAGAGAACCAAGAAAACAGAGTAAAACATAAGAATGTGGGGAGAAAGAATCTGATACAGTTTTAAAGCATTACAATAATCATCAGAGAAAAGAAACTCAGAACTGTTAGAAATTCTTACACTTATTTTATGGTTTACTGTTGTATTTTGAATTATATGTAGAGAGAGGCAACAAATATCAGTGGATAGGTCATTTCAAGGTCTTAATCCTGCCTCCCAGGCTCACAGCTGATGGCACCAAGATCCCGACTCCAGCCAGTTGTCTCCAAAGCCCATACTTATAACTGCTATACTGTATCATGTTCTATAATAATAATAATACTTATTATTACTAAATAACAGTTACCAACAGTTACTAGTAATAATAGTTTTCATTGGGAAGCAATGCCATTAAAGAAAGCTTTTTTTTTTTCTGTTTTGGAAACATAAGAAGTAACACATAACGTGGAACTAAAGATACAAAGAGACACATAGCAAGGGTCACTGGTTTTCTTACATATCTGTGGCTTTCAAATGACCATTAAAGAGACTGCTATTGCTGGCAGCAAACTCGCAGATTCTATATTGGCTCAGGGCAAGTGGTTAACATCAGTTTAGAAATCTTTGAAATTCCTTGTAAAAACATAAGAAACCCTACAGCAACACCGGCAGGGCCAATGATAATATGCATGGAGAGAGACTGATTTTTCCTATGAGCAAATAAACAGCTTTTAAGATCTCAGGCTGTTTTGATTCTCTCCACCCCCTACCCCTCCCAACCACCAGAGTTCAAGCCAGAAGCATTTGAACATTAGGTTTATTAGTGTCTGGTGAATTTGGATGACGATAAAAATTCATAGTCACTGTTAACACCACTGGCTCTCTTCATAGGATCAAAGATAATTGCATATGGTCATTTTTGGGCCTTAATTTAAGGAGTGCTAAGAGTATGACAAGAGACTCCCAGCAAATGCTGACTGGACAGTGAATGGAGACTGAGAGGGTAGGTAAATGGGTAGATGGGGCTGTTTGCTTCAATAACTTGGGAGTGTTGTAGGATGTTTGTGGATTCTCCCATAATTCTTAAAAGAGACATAGGAAGACTGGCTATTAGGCGAAAAACCCAGTAGCACAGTTGCTTTTGATTGGCTGGACCATGTATGATCAGGGTTCAAGGCTCTTTTCCTGAAAGAAGTGAGAGATGAAAGGGGAGACTAAGGGATTATTTAAATGATCTCTTTTTAAGAAGGCATCCTTTCCTCCTACTGCCCTTGATTCAACCATTGGACTTCGGGAGTTTGTTGGCAAGTGCTCCCTGACTATAAAGTTTAAACAGGTGATTAACCCTCTCTCTCCCACTCCAGCATATTTGCTATTAAGTCACTTACTAGGACCACTCTCTGAATAGCAAGGCAGGCTTAGTGTAAATGAAACAAACAAACAAAAATGGCAAAGTCAACCAAGTAAATGAAATCCCACCCTTAGTTTTTCTCTCTCAGTTGTTACCCTGACTTGTTCATCCACTCAAGTTTAGTAAACTTCCTTTCAGTCTTTCTGCAATCTCCGGCCACCTGTACCTTCAGCTAAATCGCATCGCAAAGTCCAGATCTCAAATTGATTATCCAGTGATGATTGACAATAGCTCACGGTAGAGATGGAGCCCCTTCCCTCCACTGCTCCTCGTTTGCCGTGCCCTGGGAAACCTACAGGAATTGTATTTGGTATGAGCCAGTCAGGCAGAATTACTCAGGTGAATTGAAGGGTTCAGTGCATCGTTAGTAAGTCTCCAGAAGCTCCCTACACTGGACCAAGTCCTAAAGAAATAACTTATTTTCTCGTACAAAAACAAAAAGGAAAAAAAAAAAAACAACAACCAACAACACATGAATGTGTGCCTAATATTTAGTGCTTTATGATTTGGGGATGGTCATGAGAAAAATCACCATTTCAAAGGAAAAACAGAAGATCACCAAGAATATGGTCGCTGAGAGCAAAACATGTACCTGTGGGGTAATGCTCGTTCACAGGCCAGTTGTCCACCTGAAGGGTGGCGTTGCCGCCATTCCTGGTGAAACGCACCACGTGGTATTTCCCGTCATTCACAGGGGTCCTCTCCTCTTTGATGGAGATGTCAACGGTGCCGATATTGAAGACAACTCCAATTTTCCCCTGTTCCTATAATAAAGAAACACAAAAGGCATCTTCATCAATAACCACAAGGTTTTCTCCCTTTAAAGTTGACCCTCCAACTAGCGATAAATGTGTAGGTACCCAGAGGGCACCAGCAGCATGAAGTTAATGATAGAAGCCTACGTTTCTCCATGGGCTTTCATCCTAAGCATACAAACCAATGGGATAAAGCTATCCAGATTGCTCTCACAGGCTGCGCTGCTCAGGTTCCATCATCTGATTGCCCTCAACAGCGATCACAGCTGGAACCACAGAATATCTAACCACTGTGTAGTGACACTGAAACGTTCACTTCTGTGAGGTAAATTAGGCCTGTGTTCTAGGAGTGGCTAATAAGATCTCACAGTTCTGATTTAGGAGTAAAGAGGACATAGAAGCTTGCTTGCACATTTTGGGTCATCAAAGCCAACAGGCAGCGTATAGAATTGTTAGGAATCAACAGCAGAGGAGCCAACATTATGGACCAACCCCAGATGATACCTTCCTGTAGGTCAAAAACACACAGAAAATAAATGTATCCTCAGAGGAGGCCAGTGAAACTGAGCTGGGGTTTTCAGAGTCAGATTTGCTGTCACCCTTCCCACACTTGTAGCCTTACCCCTAAGATTAATTTAAGTACAGACCTAATATTCAGTGCTATAGCTTTATGTTACACAGCCGAGGGAACTCCTTTGGCCCCAAATGACTTCTGGGAGGGAAAACCCAATGGATTCCAGAAGACGAACACTGTGGTAATGAAGGTGATAATTACGGTGGTGAAGGTGGTGACATCATCCACCTTCTGGGAAGTGAAATATTGAAACATAAGTCACAGTGTCATGAAAATTCTTACTCTTCGCTAAGGATTGGTTACAACTAACTGTTGGAATTAGCATTCCGATGAGACATAAAAATAACCTTCCTGCTCAGATGTAATCCGTCTCTCTCAACTTCTAGGAAGGGTGTCAGAAGGGATGGCGATAAGGAGAGAAAGGAGACATCTTTCTCCATTTCTCTAGCTGTCTGACTCATTGGCTGAGAAATAGGATGGACATTCAAGGATAATTTAATTTAGCTGTAATTCTGATGTTCTACAAGGCTGAGTCACAACATTTGTTCACATAGTCTTTGTTATCCTCAGTTTCATACGTGAAGAAGAAAGAAAAGAATGAGAAGGAGGAAAGGGATGAGGGGATCGAGAGGTGGGAAGGAGGAAGAGAAGAAAGAAAGATATGGTAAGAGAAGTCCAGAATCCACATAAATGAAGACATAGGAAAGATTTCACTGAATCTCAGATTTAGTAATTTGTTCCATTCATTCATTCAGTACGTAAGTACAATGTTTATTATGCACTCACTGTGCTTAAAGTCAATAAATTAAGACTCCTGGTGACATTTTAGGTGCTGGTTTCCATATAATTTGGTACGCTTCACTTACTTTCCCAAAAGACAGGCTTTTCTCAACTTGCCAGTTTTTCTTTAGTATATGAACACATCTTGTACAGAACAAAAGAAGGGATGAGTACCCAGAAGACTTGATCTTAGAAAGTAGGAATCTAGGCTGATCAACAAAGGCTGCATTCAGCATGCATGGATGCAGATACAGGTTGGACATCATTGCTTTCTTTGTGCTCTGTCATATAGCACACAATGCAAAATGATGCAATTCTCATGATGTATTCTCTGGGGAAAGAAATTCAGGTGCCTCCCTACATGGTGACTACATGTACTCATGATTTCGTAAACCCTTGTTTATGGTGATACTGTGTTCTTTTTCCTACCTCTATATCTCCACAACTAAACAAAGTACCTAGCATTAAATATGATGTGTGGATAAATGAACCTGATGACAGTTCTTTTGAATCTTCCATGCCTGTAATTAATAATATTGTGATCCATTTTATTCTTACTCATTAACTCTCTAGGAATTCAGAAATAGCCATATGACTTTTCTGCCTTCTCTTGCTTAAGGAGTTGGCATTTATTTCTAAGGATGTGCATGCGTGCGTGCGTGCGTGTGTGTGTGTGTGCGTGCGCTTAGGCATCCTCACCCCTAACAGTGCAAAGCTATAATAATCTGAATCAGAATCTGTTTAGCAGAACGTGAGGACTGGGAGTTAGGAAACCACGCCTGCAGACACCATTTCTGCTCTGTCCACCCCACGAACGTGGGCTCTTTAATGCACCACAACTCTTCAGTGAGAAACCTCTGTGTAATCCTGGATGCATGGAAAGGACTGCTGGCGGTTCAACTCACTTCTGAGTCACTAATTAATCATGGATGGAGAGCAGTTTTAGGGGAGCAAGAAGGCCTTTCGACCAGTATTCTGCAGCTTTTCCGCCACAGCGGTGGCGGAGAGCAACTCTGGTTCAGTGAGCTGGCGGATCAGCACGATATATTCTATGGCAGATTCTCTGCAAGATCCATAATAGATTTGGAGAAAGGAAAGATTTAATCTCTGCCAGAATAAATATTTGGTCCTTATCTGAGGCTCCACACATTTGCCACTGTAATCAGTGTTTCAGAGAGATCTTTCTCGTCTTGCTAGCACGCTGCCCACGTCAGGAGAGACCCTCACCCAGGAGTTTCATCGTGTTTCCTGCAGTGGCGAATATGGCTGCGCTAGACCTCAGATGTGGTCTCTTTACTCGTATCAAATGTCATTACTGCAACCTCCTTGTCATGGGACCACCGTGGCATTATAATCTGTGGCTAACTGCTTTGTTTCAGTTCATTATAAGCCTTGTGGCAAATAGCCATATAGTAGACCAGGTTAGAATCCATCACACTCAGCTGCCATGAAAATAAACTCGGCTGGCTCATGTGTCCAGAGAAGATGTGAGAGAGAGAAAACATTGGCTTTGGAGTTAGCCCTGACTGGGCAAGTTGCTTAAGATTTCTGACCCATTTGTTGATAATATATTACGGAGACAGCATACCAGCTTTACATCCTTCACAGAGCAGTTGTAAGGCTGAAATAATATGATTAATCTGAGGGTACTTTACAGTAGTAAAATATTATACAAATATAAAGGATAAATGAAATCAGCAGAAGGAACCATTCAATCATTTGACCAGATGTAATGCTGACAACTCGAGAAATTAATTGGTTCAAAAGGATGAACACAGGTTTTAGCAGAGCATGGTTCAAATAGTACCTCTGACACTGCAAACTGTCCAACCTTGGGCAGATTATTTAACTCCTGATTTTCCTGCTAAAGAAGGGATGTGTGGAAGAAGGGAAAGGCTGTGTCTAAAGTTTGCTGGGAGGATCTTAGAAGAACACATATATGAAAAACACCTGGCAAGAGGCAGTGCCCACTCTGGGACCTCAATAAATGCCAGTCATCTGTTCCCCTTTTTGTGTAGTTGCAAGTAATAGCATGAGCTAAAGAGCTGTTGGTCTGGCCACGTTGTCATCAAGAAATAGTGTGGAAATAAACATAAACTTTAGCAAACAGAACATTAAAAAAAAAACAACGTTTGTGTGATTGATGACTTGTCACAATTTGGTAGTTGCTCTCTCTTCACATTCCTTGGTGTCTTTTATAAACCCTTCCAAGACAAGCAAAGTGTTGCTGCAAAAACAGTGTGACCATAAATTTTCATAATTCCATACCCATCACTGTTAAAGTTGTGATGAAGGTAATCATTTCAATCGATGTTCTTCCTCAATATTAAAAACAAAGACAAGTGGTAAATAAGAAGACATTCCCAAAGAATCCTCAAGTGCATGCAGGGAAAAACTGAACGGTGCAGAAAACAGCTGTCTTTAAACAGCCAGTGAGTCATTCTTCACCAATAATGGCTGTTTATAAGCCTACCTGGTTCCTCAGATTAGTCAGGTTCCAGTTTTCTGATCCTCCATCAGCCATATCACAGTTATTGCTGTGGAAGTGACCGGAGAGATGCTACCAACACTGGGGTCAGATTTCAGCAGCAAAAATGCACAGGGGCAAGAAAAATCCTCAGGAATAAAGATCTCCCTGAAGGTGATAGCTTCATTCATCCCCCAGAGCCCCCGGGGAAGGCAGAGTGCACCTTCCGCTATTGAAGGAAATTGCAGCTGACAGAAACAGAACTGGAACTCTCAAATGTATGCCAGGGAGGTGTGCAAAGGAAGCAGCTCTCAATACCTTCATTTCTAGGCTTCCCACAGAATTTCAGAGAGATGTGCTAGGCAACGACACATGGAGAATAACACGTCTGTGATCCCCCTTGGGTCCAGACACTGTGGAGTCAGCCATACTCATTTCAAAGTCTGGGTCATAGGAATGAAGTCACCAGTGGCACTGTTTACCTCATGCCATGCACTAAGTTGCTGGTGTCAGACCCATCAGAGTTCTCCCACTTTTTCTCGACCTCTATGCCAAGGAAACTCCAGGCAGTGGCTTCTTTGTCAGCCTATGGCATTGAATGAGGATGGCAGCAAGCCAACTTGCAATGGACATGGAACAGGACTGAGAAACGAAGTTTGGTTGATTCATACCACCAAATATTTTAAGCTATTTGTGACTGCAGCATAACCCACACTACCTTGATGGACAGAGTGGGTACTCAGCAAAAAATTTTTGAATTCTCACAATTACCCTTCAGATTTTATAGGTGAAAAAGATAACTGGGGATTCACCAACTGATAGGAGGCATAGTCAGGTCTGACTTTAAAACCCATGGATTTTCCACCATGTTATATTTTGGTCACATTTATTACATTTTGCAATTGGAATTATTTATATAACATGGTATATAGATTACATGTTATATATTTTATGTCTGCTTAACCTAGACAGACAGCTTAGCCTAATTGTGGGTATCTCAAATATAGGAATCCTAACAGATGCTAGTAAATGTTTGTTAAATGAATGGATAAATTAATCAATTAATAATGAATTAGAATATGTGGTTGTGATAGAAAAAAAATGTGCTAATAAGTTTTTATACCATGGGAGGCTAAACAAGATTTGAACAATATAGGATAAAGAGGAGAATTGGTCACCCATATTCAGTTTTTGTTTTTTGTTTTTTTGACAATAAATCTTTGACAATAAATAAGTCTCCTTTCTTGTGTTTTGTATACGCAATCACTAAAATACAAAAAGATGAGGTACAAATTACTTGCTTCGCCAGGTAATTTTGGCTGAGAGAGGACACTTTCTTGTAGTTCTCTAGGATCAAACACCCTGCATTAGAACACACTATGGGCTCTTTTCGTGGCTATTAACTCTTCCAGTGAGCATCACCAGTGCATTCTTTCAATGCTACGGTCTCCTTGTTCTAGACCCAGGACAATTGTTAGCTAACAAGCACTGAGTGTGCACTTTGGGTGTTCAGAGCCATGCACTATTAAAGGAATCAAGGGATTTAGAAGATTAGGTCTCTTCTTCAACAAGTCTAAGATAGAGCATCAGTCCAGCAGGAATCACCCAAATTGACAAGACTCCAGCTTCGTAGTTTGGAGAGGGTTTGGACCTTTACTATCACGCCACGACAATGACCCAATCCCCTTCCCTTGAAAAGCTTAAGTGTGGCTGTGACAGGAAGGGCCGGGAGAAGAAGATGTCTGTCCTGAGCTCTAGAAGCCTTTAAAATTTAGAATCAGAAGCCTTGAGCCCAGTCAGAGCCCTACATCTTGGTTGCCCAGGTGATCTTGAGCAGATTCCTCAACTACCTGTATCTCAAGCTATTGGTATGAAAAATGAGAATAACAACAAGAATATGGAGACCTGTGCTAAACGGTACTTAAGAGAAATGAGTAAAATCTTGGCAAATTCCGAAATGCCCTACACAGGTTGATACAACGATGACGTTAATGGCGGAATGAAGTTGTGATAACAGTGAAGATGTTGGTGGGAATAACTGGGTGAGAAACAGTAAGACAGATGATGGATGAGTCAGTGGCTTTTGCACATGACCTACAGAATACTTCCCTGTTTGAAATGACTGTCTCCCATTCAAGATCATCCACTTCAGAGTCCGTATAGATTGTCCCTCGAAAATTCACGTTAAATGGCTTGGAAACTAATTCTGTTTTCCTAAATCTGCACAGGTCTCGGTGACCTTTGCACCCACCCAGCAAAACTGGCTCACTTCTCCCTTTGGCTGCTGCTGCGCTTCCCCTGGTGTTTTGCTGATGTCTGGTTGTGTGAGGTCAATCAATTAAAGTGGATAGATCCACAGACTGAAATATTAACAGAGGGCCAAGAGAGATAAGACTGATAAATATAGCTCAAGACAGCCTCATCTCCTAACTATAAGGAAAAGAGAGAGAGAGAGAGAGAGAGAGAGAGAGAGAGAGAGAGAGAGAGAGAGAGAGAGAGAGAGAGAGAGAGAGATTGAGAGAGAAAGCAGAAATGACAGTTTAGGAAAACAGGAATTCTGACCTGAAGGGAGGGAGCAAGGAAGGACAAGGCAGCTGGTGCAAATAAATAAGATGCAAGTTCCAGCCTTGGCTCACAGTCACAGGTCACAGACTGCCATCCTGAGTCATCATGGGCTTCAGACCTATTCTGAGCTTTCCCCTCTCTTCCCAGACCCCAATGTCACACTGCCTTGTTTGGCAGTCAAGTTTGATGACAAAGCAAACATTCAAGTTCATTTCCATAGGAGGCCCAGTGTTGTGCCAAGACCTGGAGCCGTCCCTGGCAGGATTCAGGGGACAGCTGGCAGGGCAGTGCCGACTGAAACCCAGTGCAGGCGGAACATCTCCCATCAATGCTCTGCTCTCCCCCAGATCGCTACCACAGCTGTGGGGAAATCACCTGGGGGCCGTAATGAAGAGACCCTGAGTCCTGTGTTCAGCAATGCTATCATCCTCACAATTAGGAAGCATGTTTTAAATACCCTATAACTTTTTCAGAACAACTCACGTCTTGCCTACAGGTTTACAAAGTGTGGTCCTTGAGCCACCAACAGCAGCATCACCCGGGAAAGGGTTCGAAATACAAATTCTTGGATCTAATGCCAGACCCTCTGCACCAAACACTGTGGAGTGGGGCCCAGCAATCAGTTTCTTCCCAAGCCCACTTCCTTACAGTAATGTCGGGGTTCCATCAACACAGCGATTTCAATGGGAGGTGATCTTGTGCTCAAAGACATTTGGTAATTTCTGAAGACATGTTTGGTTGTGACAACTGGGGTGAGATAGCACCTATAGGGTATAGACCAGGAATGCTACTTAATATCAGACAATACACAACAAAGAAATACCCGGCCCATAATATCAATAGTGCCACTATTGAGAAACTGTACTAAGGAGTACAAAACTTTAGTCACTCAACAAACATCCATAAAGCATGTACTACATGACAGAAGCTGTTCTACAAATATTTACCTATTTTAACTTATTCCCCACAACACTCCTTCTATAAGGCATACACACATGTACATAACACATGCACACACAACACACATGTGGACACCAGTGCATGCCTGTGTGTACACATATGTAAATTTTAATGCACTGCATGTAACACTGACTGTGGTCTAGCCCTCAGAACACAGGGAGAGCAATGAACATACATGGATCATCTGTCTGACATCCCTCCCACTCTAAGTTGTGTGCAAGTGTCCATTTTATAGATGTAAACTTGAAAATGAAAGCTCACACAGCCAGAATGTGGCAAGTCAGAAATACATGTCCTGTGTTATTCTCCCAATCTGGTCTTGGTTAGTCCCTTCTCTTTTAACTCATAATAATGAGTTAGCTAGCCTCTAAGAAAGACTCCCAGTATATCTCCCCTAGCACAATGACATTAGCTGATAGTTCCAACTCCAATTTAGTCCCATGACTCTTCACTACAGACAAGGTCAGACTAGGTCATTTTAGTCAGTTCACGAAGATGTAGGATCAGTTCTGAATGGGCTGCAAAGAAGATCCTTCTCTTAGAGAGCAGGAATTGCCTAGGGACACCCATAAATAGCCATTACCCTTTCAGGATATATTCTGTAGTTGCAAGGAAACCATTAGCATTTCTCTAAAGTGCTTTACTATTTACCTACTTTTCAAGTGACAGATTGAGTTAACATTATGGTTCAAGGTAGATGGACCTATGTGAAGAACAAGCATCAACCAAAAGTTCTTGGTTTAATAAGTAAAGCATTCTCAGTCACTCCCACAGATGAATTCCCATAGATGAACCATCCAAACTATACCATTTTCTAGGTAAAGAAAAAAAATAGTATACACATTTTAGAATTGAGAAATTCAATATTTGGGATTATCAGAAAATATGATGCAGACTATTGCATTTTTTATGATGCCTTTGTACAATGGGCATGCGAAAGTTGTAGGAGGCAGACTGGCCTGAAGCAGGTATCAGCACACTGTGAGCCAAACCTGACTGCTACTGTTTATGTAAATAAAGTTTTATCTGAACACAGCTGTGTCCAGTCATTTACATAGTGTCTTTGGCTAGTTTTGCACTATAAAAGCAACAGAAATCACGTAGCTTACATGCATAAAATATTCACTCTCTGGCCCCTTAGAGAGAACTTCTTCTGACTCCTGTTATGGAACCTTGCATAATTTAAGACTGGTTATGGTTTTTTCCTTCAGTTTTTGACCAATAGTTGATGGGTAACCATTCTGAATAACTCAAATATGAGTGGGAAGGTCAAATGGGAAGGAAGCCTATACCTGCTCCTTCAATTATTACCTGGTAAAAATAGAGTGCACTTCTAATAAGCTAAGACAAAAATATATAGAAATTCAGCCAATTTAGGCATCCACTAATCTATCTCAGATTCCATGAAGGGTGGCTTAGATACTGATATCAATTCAATATAACACTGTCTGAAGGTGAGCAGCTGCAGACACAGAAAAATAAATTAAAGTCTTCCGGCAAAAGATGATGGTAGCTAGGCATAGTCTGGTAATGGAGGAGATGGAGCGAAGTTGTAAAGTTATTAAAATTATAATGATATGACATTTCTTTCTGAAAATTTATTTAGTTCTGTGGAGTGCATCATGTACATGGTAAAGGCTCGGGACTCTAAAAGCCAGCACCCGTCACTCCGATGCCAGGGCTGCAGTTTATTACATTAGATGGAATGAGAAAAGAGAATAGCATCGCAACCCAATGAGTATCTCCGTCTGTATGACACTTGAGTCCCTTGAGTGATAAATGGTGATTAACTGAGCTCTCCTGGTTTACCTGCGAGGAGATGCTCCTGTGTCATCATCTGGGGGCAAGCATGTTGAAACAGGGGCTCATTTTTCCTTTTCTAGTTATCGTGAACCAAATGGCCAGCAGACTCTAATATATCAGCAGTGTCTGTCTGCACGCAGGGATGCTGGTGTGTGTGTCCTGGAGATAGTGTCGTGGCTAGGTGTTTTATCCACGTGCTAGTTTATGGCCCTCCTCTTGGTCCACTATCACTACTGTAACATGCGCTCTTGGATATTATCAGCATTTCTAATTCAAAAGGGTGATTCTGACCTACCCCCACCCACCACAATAAAAGCAACAGAGGAAAAAAATCTTAAGATTTAAACCACTGTGACACATCAGGAGAAGGCAGCCCAGCTCGCCTCTGTGCCAGCGTCAAAGGCACTATAGGGGACAGTAATCTGGACACCTGAGCAGAAGTGTGAAAAGAAGAACACTTTCCTTGGGCCCCAGGTGAGTTTAGTGACAGCAACCCAAATGGGAAACTTGAAAACATGTTACAGGGAGCTGACTCGTGCCTTTGAAAAGGCGTCCAACGTACCAGCATTGAGAATGATTTCACAGCCTCGTGCTCTTTTGATAGAATAATTAAAGGATACATCTTATTTTACTGGAATTCATTATTGCCACCAAATTGTGAAGTGAGTAGGTTTCAGCCGAATGGGGGCAATACCCTGAGGAAGCAGAAGCCATCACTCCTTTGTGATATGGCATGCACTGTGAGTCATCAGGAGCCAGTCATAGCTTTCGATACACAAATTATCCATGGCGTTTATAATAAATCCATATACAATGAAGACATATTCATGGCATGGCATTTAAAGGGCACAAACATTCCTTCTTCTCTCTCTTTTTTATGGGTGCACAACAGTTTTTGTTCATTGATATAAAGATGCAAAAAGACTTCATCCAAAAGCCCAAGGTATACAATGTTCTATGTGTGTGTGTGTGTGTGTGTGTGTGTGTGTGTGATCCCATGTAAGTATACACATGTGTGCCTGAGTTTGAAAAAGACCTTAAAACTGAAATACTCAAAAGCTCATTTCTATGACCCTCTTCTTTGCTTTTCCAGTTAAATGATAATGGCTCAGGAGAACCTAGGTCCCTCTGTGCCCATTCAAGGACACCTGTAGTCAAGATCTAATCCAGCCCTTGGGTAGTCAGTGCACAATAAATAGAGTCCTTCAGGCTTCATTTCCCCAGAAGTTCTCTCAGGAATGTGAATCAATCACAGATCTGATTCAGAACAAACTACAGATTCCAGAGTGAATCAAACATCAGGATGAGCTAGAGTCAACAAGACCTCCAGGAAATGCAATTGGTTGGTCATTAGGGAATCACTGAACAGGAATGACCCAAAGAGAGGACAGATCTCCTAGGCCTGGCCCAGCCCAAAGCTGAATGAGGTACCCTTTCCTAGGTCATGAAGAGACTTCATTCTGCCAGATAGTCCAGCTTTGGTAGTCAGAGTGCATAGGTGTACGGAGCTGAATATAACTCTACACACATGTCCTCCAAGAGCTATCTTTGATTAACTAGATCTATCCTCCAGTTACATCACAATCTCTCCAGTATCTATTCAACAATAAAATCAATTGTTTGGGTTGACTCATTTCATTTTTGTTTAATGGAATGATTCTTTTTCCCAATTAGACCATGAACATTGTGAGGGCAGAGAATGCATTTCTGTTTTCTATGTCTTTCTCCATATGGGGATTCAATAAATATTCATCTGAGCACCTAACATAATGGTGAAAAGCATCTCTGTATTTGTCACATGCCACACTTTAGGGCAGAGTGGAACATCTCCATCCATGTTTCATTTACTGCTTTTCAATTTTTGCCCAGATTTTGCTTTGGGAAAATAATTTTGAAAATGTGGATGATGACCACATTGCAGGTGACCATGGACATTCATTCATTCATTTCATGGAGTCTACTGAACAGTCTTCAGGATATATAACGAGCCCATGTGGCCCAAGGAGAAATGCTCTGGAGACCTGGAGGTGAGAGGTTCAGTCTTTCATCATAGAGGCCCTCACACCACCCTGCTTCTTTATTTGGGCTAGATTCATACTGAGATCCCGGAGGTGGATACTACTCCATCCCATTACCGGTACCTTGAACCATGTGATTCCTACTAAATACTATTTGAACCCTTGAAGTATATGCAACATGCCGAGCTTCCAAGGAAACTGTTTCACTTTCCTACCTTCTCCTATACTCTTCAGTGCAACGACTGCTGGTCAGTGTACATGCGAGCTCTGCCCTTTGGGAGGCCATCACCTCTCCATGGTCGTGTATGGCCATTTCTGAGTAAGTTGTACTATATAATGAGCATCCATTTTCAATCTGCACTAGACTTGCCAAATTGAGAGTCTTGATACACAGTTCTATTCTTAAAACAATGTCTTTATTTCTCTAAATCAATGTTGCATAAGTCAGAGTCAAGTATTAGAAGTTTTGCAAACAAGTATCTACTGATCATACACTCTGTCCAGGGCACTTTGTTGGGCCCATCGAGAAGCTAGAAAAACATACCTAGCATCATTCAGTGTTCAAGATTGTGAACTCCACTTTGGTATTGTGAAAAGGGCAATGGCATTGGAGTCTGAAAACTTGAGTATAAGTTCTGCTTGTTCACTGAATGCAGGTCCTGAGATAAGTCACAAATGTACTGGGCATAGTTTCCTCATATGTAAGACACGGATGGCATCCCTGAGCTTGGTGGCTGATGATGAACTTATAAAAAGAGATATTTGTGGCAGCAATTTGAAAAATAAGGGGCACTGAAAAAATATCATTACAAAATAAATGAAGATAAAAGACAAAGAGAAACAAGCACACAGTTGCCTAAATTAAGAAGACATAAAGAACATTTCCATTTATTGTTTCCAAATAAACATCCCCAGTCAGTCCTTGACAAATTGCCCAAGTGACTGGAGGTGGAGGATTCATTGTGTGCCCTTCAGGACAGAAAATGCCTGATTTGGGAGGAGTCAGGCCAAGGGTGGAAAAAAGTGCATTCAAATGAAACTTACTTTAGGTAGATACAGATATGGAAGTAAGGAAGAATGGGTGGTAGTTTAGAAGGTTGAAACTGTTGGAATAAAAATGCAATTCAGTCTGTGAAAGGGAAAAAGAGGAAATACTTGGCATAAAAAAAATTTTTTTAGATTATCCACCAGCTGGTCTGCTTTCTAAAAGTTCACTAATTTTGTCAAGACAAAAACCTCTGCATGTTAAGGTGGATGCTCAGGGCTTAACATGAACAAACAAAGAGAAAGCATTTCCTAAGGTTCATAAACATGTTAAATCTTAGAGAATGTTTTCTCTCTTGCCCAAAGGACCCTCCCTGTATTCCCTGGCATATGTTTCCTTGATGATGGCCCAATTACATTTATGGGGTTTAGAAAACTATAGACTGAAAATAAATAAAAATAAAATCCTTTATTTCCCAAGGGTGCTCTGTGGCCAATTCCCCTGCTTTCTGTTGTAGGCAGCTCTCTTCCAGCAGGAGAAGAGCTGTAGCTGTTTAGACGGGCACTGATTTGTGCTGCACTTATATGTGACCTTGGTCCAGAGGCCATTAGGGAAAACATTATCCAAGCGGGGTTAGAGCACCCATGTTTGGGCAGTGCGCACCTACCTTACTGTTGCTAACTAGTCATACATGTGCCCAGTGATACCTGTGAGTCCTTTCAGGCTGTGATTAAGGTGAGAAGGAAGGGAAACTTAAAGATAAGAAAAAGAAGTAATAGCGACACAGACAAGGGATTAGATGAGTGTAACTAAATCTATCCACCAAGCCTCATCTGAAAGAATATAGGAAAAAGGTTCCTCAGACTCTCAAACATAGAAACATTTCTTGCTGCTCTACTTTGGAATGGTTTTAAGAAACTTTCTGCAGGCAAATACCTGGAGGCAAAGACCTTAGAATCCTAGCTCCAAGCACAGACACCTTCCTTATCAGGCTGTTGGATGCATTTATGATTAAATGGCCAAAGGATGACTGCTGATGATGAGCCAGACCACTGTTGCTCACCAGACAACCATGCAGGGAGTACACAAAAACAAGTGCTCCGGGCATCTAAAACCCAAATGTCCATGGCACACACATCTCATCTCCACGCTGGTGAAGGGCAGAGAGACTGGGACTCCTGCGTCTACCCCCAGAGTGGTCTAGTACACACATGTACTGGGGTCTGGGGGACACACTTCCTGGAAGGATAGTGAAAACCATTCTGGGTTTGATTTTTGTCTGTTGGTTATTTTTCTCCAGTTGTACTTATTAATTGCGTTGTGTAATGTGGAGCTTACAAATTCAAAATGTACAGGCTATTTCATGCCCTCGGCTGCACATAATTTTATTTTTTAAAGGGGTGCAACTCAGTCTTTTTTAAAATGTGGATTAGTTTTCAATATTTAAATATCAGAAGGGCTCTCATGAATAGTTCAATTGCTCAAGTTCTTTTGAAAATGCTAAGGTTTAGCAACACTGGCATAACGTCTCAAAAACACAAAGGTTAGAGTTGCTTGGGGAGAAAGGCACAGGTTCTCCAGTTCACCATTCCTTGTTGTCTATCAGATGCCAAGGCTGAGGGTTGGTTGCCATTTAACATACTTTCCTTGCTACTTCTTTTTGTTTGTTTGTTTGGATCGTAGGGTAAAGAGGAAAGGGAAATAGTTTTATTACCACATGACTAGTAAGTTCTCTGAACCTCAACAAAAACTAGATCAAGAGGGCCATGGGATTCAAGAAAAATAGAGGAAAAAACCAATTTTTTCGTATACCCCATTCCATTTTAATCACTTGTGTTATCAGCCTGCCCCTTGCAGATTTTTCTGTTTTTTAACCCCCAATGTATTCTAACCATCACAGGCTTTTGAGTAAGACAGATCTGGCTGTGGTCTTTAACTCCATCACTTACTATGCTTTCTTGACCCAATTGGTTAAATTCGCTAAGCCTCAATTTGATATTGTTTAATGTTGGGAAAATATTACCTATCACAGAAGCTTGTGACAAGGATAAAACAAAATATATAGGCACCTAGCACATAATAGAAAATGTTCAAGAAATTTTAGATCCCTGCCCCTTTGAAGGATTGGGATGAATTAAGCGGACTTGATAATAAAATCACATATGCATCTTAAGTGCCTTCCAAATTGTAATGACCCAACTGCTGCTTCAGAGAAACAGCTCAGCTCAAAGCTTTAATGCACTTTTCATGGACTGAAGCTCAACAACAAAACCTATCACTGTTAGGCTGCCTCCTATGAAGGTCCAGTAAACAAAATAGACTTCCTTCTGAACTCTGAAGTATGGTAGCTCAGAAATACACCAATAGGAATTGTACATATAGCCAGTAAACAATCATATTAATAAATCCTGGCAAAGATAATGATAATAAAATGCATTATTGAAAGTTACATAAGAGAAGACCATTCTGTATAGAAAAGTACATATAAATTTTATGCAAGCACACTCTTAGTTCTATGAGTTCATATATATCTACATGGCTATAATCATCAAGAAAAAAATTAATATGGGCCACTGCTTTAGAGCTACCACTTAATTTTGAGCAGACCATGATATTGAAAAAAAATTATTTTAGTTATATAACAGACTTGCCAAATAAATAAAAAATGTTCACTAAAATCTAACAGCTAGAAAAACAGAATTGCAACTCTACCGTATTGAGGTTTAAGTGGGCAATAAATCAGCCCTCACCTTGCTGAATTTCAAGCCCAATTGAGCAACAGACACAAGCTAAAGGACCAGCAAACTTTATAGCTTGTGGAGCTGAACTGGAGAATGGGTCTGGGACGAGATATAGACCTGGCCACACACCAGGCTTCCTACTACTTATACTTCTAGTCATGTTCCCTTCCCCTATTGCCTCTTGCAAAGATGAAACTAGCTTGGGGATGCCCAACACAGGGAGATGAATCCTCTGAACAGGACAAAGAGAGGGAAGCGGTCTCATCAGACATCTGCAGACCTTCCATCCAATCCCACCAACTAGAAACTAGATATGGGATTAAACAAGGTGTTTCACACAATATTTTCTTTCCAGGGAACAGAAGTTGTTTCATAGCATAATACAGATGGGGGAACCATCCCCTTTTTTATATACTAGAGGTCCAAATAAACCGTCTCCAGGCAACCCTACCAATATCGACGGACCTTCAAGAGGAGCTAGAGAGCCAACCCACAGGCATCTAAGGAAGACTTGTTATTTGGAGTTTGGTAGACATTTGGGAATTCCAGAATGTTTGTTTTATGGTCATGGTGAAGCTGCCTCTTCCTAATAAGTTTAACAACTATCACTGCTTCTGCTGACTGCTGAAATTCTTAGCAATATGCAGCTGTTGGATCCAGATGTCTTACAGTTTTGGACACTGGTGTTGCAGAAAAAATATTAGAGAGAGGAATGTTAAATATGGCATATAAGTAAAGAAATTACAATCCTAATTGAGACAATTTTCAGCAGACCTGTAGAACTTTCCTCATGCCATGAACTCCTGTTTTCCTTCCTAAGGGGCCCAGAGGTCTCTTTTGCTGTCATTTACATCAGGGCAGCAGCTCTGACTTTTTAACACAGCACAGCTCTGCTGTCAGCCCCAAATTCCAAGGGATGCATATAATCACCATATTTACTGTTATGGCCTAGAAAATAATGATACCCACCGCCTCTAATGAAATTAAAGTGTACGTGTCATATTGGAGATGCGACTTGTTCAGGCAGAGTTGCCTGTCAGCTGTCTCTGGCCAAGTGATACAACCTGCAATTTAGTTAACACACTGGGACATCAGAGAAATCAGTGCTTTTAACGGCCTCCCTCAATCCACTTGGGTTTTTCTGCCTGTCTTACATATCACTAGTCTGTAGCAAAGTAGCACAGGTGGGAGGAGGTCCCGGAGGAATTTAAAAGACAAAAAAAAGAAAGAAAGAAAGCCTGGAGTTGGCTGAATTCTAAATTAGGATCTGCCCCAGAAGTAGAAAATCCAGCAAAGCCATTTCTTAGAGCCGGTAACGCTATGGTTGCCAGATGGGCAGATTTTAAACTGTTGCGCCTGGTATCCCAGATCCTCTATTATCAGGAACCAACTTTGTTTCCAGTAGTCTTACCAAACTTTCTAAACTTCTGCCCCATCCAGAATCACTTAATAGTATAGCCATTCATTCAGCATGGCTTGAGCACCTACTGTGCACAAGATACTATGGTAGGCATTCATTCCGGCATGAACAGAACCACCTCTACCTTTCAAATACTCCTTGTGCTGACTGATGCTAGTCCCAAGAATAGAACGGGTGGTGGCAACCATCAGGAACAATGGAAATTGAATGAATTCCAAGGGCCTGTTATAAACAAGGAAATAATACAGGGAACTAACCTCAGGCTTCCAGGGAATCACCTGATAGGATGATCTGTGGATTCTCACAATAATTCTAATTGATCTTTTATGATCTATTTAAGGGCAAAAAAAGATATGGAATAAGGAGAACCGATTTTAAATTAGAATGGTTTGAGAAGGCTTTATAATGGAAATAGGGTTTAAATTTCATCCTGAATGTGAACACAATGTGGATGGTTCAATTTGGATTCTGTCATGTCAACAAAACCATAGAAATGCAAGATCTCTAAACTTGGGCTTGGAATCCAGGAAACCTGAGTTTAACCCTGGACTGTCTCATATGAGTCATGTAACATATGAGGATTTGGCCTCTCTGAGTATTAGCTTTTGGATCTTAAAAATGGCAGCAAAAATACTTAGCCTATGTGTTACAGAGAGTAATTATGAGAACCAACTGAGATAATATATGTAAAAGTGCCTGGTAAATTGTAATACACAATACACATATCAGAAGATCATTAGGCGTTCTACATTAATTGTTGATTTGATTTTAAATGTACGTGGCACTTTCTTCTTCTAGTTTTCACTTTGATAATTTTTAAAAGGCCATTTTCACCCTCTTGAAAACCTTCAATAGAAGCTGGAAATGCTTCACTTCATGCTTACCTATTTCTTTTATCAGAGAAAATCAAAGTGCTCCTTAGAAATCATCTCATTAATCTCTTGGAGGGAAGTAAGTAAGGGGACACATATTTTGCACAGTTGTATATGAATCTCAGTTTTACAAATGGAAAAGCACCAAGATAAACTTCCCTAAGTCACATAATGAGTCAAAAGTAGAACCAAAAAGATCCAGGCACCTTTTTATCTAGTTTTCTGCTCTCTCCATCACATGCATCCAAAACCTTCCATGTCCAGCTCTGAAATAAGTAACACTTTATTTAAAAATGTTAGCCTCTGTTTCTTCATCTAAACAACAAAAACAAAAAATCTGCCAAATAGTCTCTTTAAGGAGATAAAAGTGGAATAACACATATGCAATATGTATAAAGAGACTTAGTTCAGTATCTGTAACATACCAGATAAAAAAATAAAGGCTATTTTCTTTTGTTTTACAGAGGGAGAATTTGGTTTACATAAATCTCAATCGTGGTTGTATTAACATATAGGGAGTTGAGTGTGACTTTGAAAAATACTTTGATAATTATTAATGCATCTCAGGATTATTTCATCAATCAATAAGCATTTATTGAGCACATAACTACATGCAAAAGTTGTGCTAGATTCTAAAGATATAAAGATGGATAGGATATAGTGCAGGCTTTCAACAGTTTTACAGTTGAGTAGATGAGGTAAGACATGAGAAAAAAAAGCTGTTAAAAATACAGGAAGTGATCAAGGCAATAACACAGACAAACAAAATTCAACAGGATTTCAGTGGAAAAGGATATTTAGCTAGGGAGAGCAAGGAAGTCTTCATGAAAGATATGACTGATAGGCTAGGTTGTGAAGGACATCTAGAATTTTAACAAATGAAAGGAGTAAAAACAAGATTGATGAAATACCATTCTAAATAATGGAACTAACAAGACCAAGTGCAAAGCTTAAGAGAAACATGAAGTCTGATCAATGGATGAGTTTGGCCAGAGCACAGTGTATACATTAGAGAGAAATTAGTTTTGCTGGATAAAAAGGTAAGTTGAGGCCAAATCATGTTAGGCTTAGAATGTTGTATTAAGGAATATAAACTCTCTTCAAGTCCGTATGGGGAAGCCCTTGAGTAAAATCACACACACACACACACACACACACACACACACACACATATATTTTAGATATATTTGAGCATGTTGTGAGCAGATGGGAAAGAGGAAGAGGAGAGGAAATGTAACAGATAAAATAAGGATGAGGTAACAGATGGCATGAAATCCCAGAAGAGACCAAAAGGCAAGATTCCAAGGACACAGGTAGACTCAATTGTGGAAAGGGTGCTGGCCAAATTTTCCTCTGAGACAGAAAGGAAGGAAGAATAGTAGCAGCTGCACCGTGATATGGTGAGATCACCCTAATTCGATGGATGTAAAAAAAAAAAAAATCTACACAATCATTTGTTAGAGGCATTGTAGAGGGGATTTTTCAACTGAGTTGGGACCTTGATGGTCCTTTATAAATCTATGGCAGGGGATGTACCAATATGGTCCTCATTTTTCAAATGGAGAAAGATATGCATTTACCCAAGTAACAGACCAGTAAATTTATTTTGAAGAGGAATCATAAAATGGAGGGGGCAATTGGCTCAAAAGGGATTTTGTTCAACGGGAAAAGTCTTCTAGGTAAACGGTGAATGTTTCTGTTCGGAAAAAGCTGCCTTACTCCCAGCTTCTGATCTAAATATTTACTACCGTCTGGGCCTTGATGAGCATTTGAGTTTGTGATTTCTGGGCTTTAGAAACTAAGAGGAGATACAATGAGTGAGCACAGCTTCATTAAGAATAGTCACAACAAACTAATTTCTTTTCTTTTCTTTTCTTTTTGAGAATACATTTACCAAATGGGAAGCTAAGGAGAATGATGTAGACAGAGTGTAAAAATCACAACAAAGCATCAGACGAGGTCTTTAGAGATATCTCTGCAATCACAGTGGAGAAAAATAGGGAATGCTTACACTTTACAAGGATTTATAGATGGCCCACTGAACAGATGGCTGGATCTGACAGGAAGATTGTAGGACTAAGTCCTTAACAGGTCAATATGTGTACCAGTGATTTGGATGAAGAAAGAAAAGCGATGGTCCCAAGTTCATACCTTTCCCATATAGGGGAGAGATATACTGAATGCCAGAACGCAAATGCTACAGAAGATTAAGAAAACAGAGAAAAAACACAATAACAGTTAACAATGATAAATGGAGAGTCACTTACATAAAATAAACAATTGCATAGGTATAAGATCAGAATGATTCAGTCAAAATGGAGTTCAGGAAGAAGAGATGAAGGTACTGAATGACCAGGAGATCACTATGATCTAGAAGTGGGATAGAATCTCAATTAAAAAAAAACAGCACACTAAAACTTTTATGTAAACTCTTGATGCATAGATAGAAGAGTGTTGCTACTGGAGACAGCAGAGGTCTTCCTATACTCACCAGGAATCAGTCAAAGTGCAGTATCCTGCTCTCTAATAAATACTCCGCCAAGAGTCACCCATAGGCTTTAATGAAAGTCCTTAGGAACATGACACGAATGGTGCAATTTCAGGAAATGTTTTTATGTCATTTGAGGGAGAATTATGGAAACTAGAAAAGCCATGACTTTGGGAGGGAAATGTACTAGCTGTCATCATGAAATATCCCATGAAGAAAAGAGTGTATATTCACTGGTGTTTCTGAATGTAGACTTCTGAGGAGTGAGAAGAGTGTAGATAGAGACAGCTTGAATAAAAAGTAAGATTTCTTTTCCACCATTAGCATGATCCTACAGTACAGTAGGCTGCCTTGAAAATTCCTGGGCGAGCTACTGGAAGAACTCTGTAGCAGCCACTGAAAATGCATCTGTGGGGACTGCTGCGGGAAGAATTCCTGCATTTGGAGGGAGGTTAAACTAGTTGACTTCTAATATCCTATCCATCTGGAAGAGTCTGAACTTGGTTATCAAGTGTAACCAAGGAGGTAATTAGGGTTGGTCATGTGGTAAATTGGATTATTGTCCCCTTTCTTCACTCCCTGGAATACTGTGTAACTTTACAGTGTCTTTCCACTGTGGGAAGAAAGTACGTTCCCATCTGATGACTATGGCTTTTCACCATGACCTGTCTGGCCAATAGAATGGAAGTGCACGTGATATAAGCAGAGGCTTTAAACATGTTTCTATAGTTTGGGTTGCCCTTCTGTGATCTAGGATGTACCATGAAAAGAATATGCCCCAGGCAGCCACTAACCCTTCAGCCTCAACTCCAGAAAAAGCTCACATCGAGTAGGTCTGAATCTAATTTCAGCTTGGAGCTAATCTTAGCCCACCTGTGGCCTATAAAAGGGCTATCATGCTGAACCCAGCTGAGATAAGACAAACTTCAGTCAATCTGCAGGCCTATACATTTGGGAATAAATACTAGATTTTATAAGCCACTGCATTTTGGTGTAGTTTATTATGCATCATTATTAAACAATGAATTATATACTCAGTTTCAGGAAACAAAAGGTTAAAAAACTTTCTGATCGGTGCGGATTGCGAAGTCATGACCCAAATGCAAGGAAATGACCATATAATGTTTTTACTCCATGTATATCAAAGAAGAAAGTGCCCAATTGTGTCCCTGCTTTGCATGTAATTTACACCTTCAAGCTTGCAAAATTTTGGTATTACCATCCATGCTAAACAGCCATGAGTAATAAGTTACCTGACTGTTCAGCTTTCCTTAGGCACTAATAAAACCAAGTCTCTTATCTTAGAGCTGATGGTAGTGTCTTCTGGATATGCCATGAGCTTCGAAGAATTCTTTCGATTCATGACCATCAGTCTATTTTGCTGTTGGTAAATCAGTGGTCAGAATTATTCCTATTTCTTCTACATCATGATAATGTAATTTGCACTCTGACTATCTTAGAAATGGATCGACCATGTCAAATAGAATATAAATCACCAAGAAGCTTCCCATGTTTGAACTGAAGCCAACTTTATGCTTTTAAAGAGTGTATATTTTTCACAAAATTCAATTTTCCAACAAGGCCACAACTTGTTTTGTTTATAGGAGTGAAAATATATGGAGATACTTTTGGTACTACAATAAGGACTTTGCAAAAATCCTATTGGTAATCAATATAAAAAGAGAAAGGTCAAATTTTTAAAACTTAAGCAAAAGGAGCAGGTATACCAAGATCATAAGCAACACAAGATTTGCCCATTATAGAGGTTCAATTGTGTTTCTTAGTAATAGTAGTTAGTGTGGAAATTAGGAATGTGAAGACTACTTATGGCTAGTTTGGAAAAAGACATAACTCCCAAAACAGATATGCCTTTACTTGGCCTGAATCCAAAAGAAAGCATCAAAAATAGATATTATAAAGTTGCTGAAAATAGGCAGATAGAAGTATCCTCATTCACTTAAAATCACATACAGGCAATGCTTCACAACAATTTGCCAAATGCTCCTATATCTTTAAAAGCAAAGAATTCCATCCCACAGCTGCAAATATTGCCAGTTACTTCAAAATCCAAGGAAATATCAATTCGCTACTTTATAAAATTAATTTGGACTCCTTGGCATATGTAAATTCTCCCTCTGTTTCTTCTCATTCCACCTATTGGACAAATGATTGCTCTTTGCTTTCTGCTTCAAAGCATTATACTGTAGGCACAACAAAATGAATCACCTCAACAATATCCCTATACAGATGACCATGGCACTCGAAATGCCCAATTGCTGCTTTTACTAAAACCATTCCTCAGTAAGGCTCGGAAGCACCTGACTCATTCATCTTTTCCCAAGAAGGAGAGGAGGGAGGGAGAAGGATTTATTATCTGAAATGGAAGCCAAAGGTAGCAGCCTCTATTCAAGGTCACATCCAAAAGCACAACACCCGATTCTCTGGCTATAACTGCTCTTTCCTTACCTACCAATAAAAACAAAAACAAAAAAACCCAAAAACAACAACAACAACAACAACAACAAAATTTCATGACTTCAGCTATTCCAGGTTACCCAAACTGTGTCCAGAAGAAAGCAACTTTGCAATTTGATGCACGCGGTTGGTCCTCCATTTGGTTCTCCTTCAAATGCAGAAATAACTTCATACCCTGCTCAAGGCTGTCATTCCTATCTCTGTTCTTTCCTTGTCTGAATTCCCTTCCCACCTTCACTGAATTCACCAATCATGTCAAAGTCTTAATGACAGCTAAAAAATTTAATTCAGATGCGGATTTAAATTATTCCATGAAATCAGAAAAGCCAGTGAGGACTCAACCATGACTATCCAAAAGAGAGATCTCTCTTCCAAAAAAAGTAATAATTCCTAATATGTCTAATGTCTCTTTAAATTTTTTTCTTGATAAAATCTCTGTAAGTTCTTAAAATGCATATTTTTCTTCATTGTTATCTCTTGGTGTGTGCACACATATCTCTGGGTGTGGGTCAGGTGGTGGGGGAGGGGAGGGAGTGTGCAAATGGAGGTGCACGTGTGTGAAGGAGGTCCATAAACACAGCCACATTACAGAGGGAAGGGTGAGTTACCACCTTGCTTATTCCTCCCCTGGTGATTCAGTTCTGTCCAAATAACTCTCGATTAACACACCAGCCAGAGACATTTCACATTTCCTCCTTAAGATCATTCTGACAGCTCACCAGCTGTTCCATGCTATTTTTTGCCATGATGGCATGGGTAAGCCACAGTGCCTTCTCCATTCCTCTGCCAACAGCCATGCTGCCTGCTGTTCAGTGTTCAAAGTCTGTTCCCCAACCCAAACCCTACCATCTTGTCTATTTCTCACTCAGCTTGCACAGCAGCGATTTTAAGAGTCATTGATATGTGGTCCCTTGAGTCCCTAGATGGTGGTGGTGACCGAGATGGAAAATATAAGTAGGTGTACAAGTATGTTTTATTCTAAGATTAATGATTAAATATATACAAATATCTATATATTGCAAATATCTATATTTTTAATCATTTTCAATACTTGCAAAGAGTGCCACAAAGCAGAAAGAATGTGGGTAATGAGTTGCACAGACCTAGATTTTAAATCCTTGTTCTTCTCTTTTCTAGCCAGATTCCTCTCTGAGTGTCAGTTTCCCTACCTATATAATGGGTTTGTTTCATCCAAAAAAAAAAAAATCAAGACACTTGAACGAGACTACAAAATACATAGGAAAAAAGAAACAGAACTTGAAGCTGAATTTCATAAATCCTATTTCAAACTTTTCCTCTATTTAGAGACCACCTCATCTAGGTAAACAAAAGGAGAGTAAAGTCTAATAGCAAGGGCTTGATTTACTCACAAGTCTCAGCATGGTTATCTGGTTTTCAGGCTAATGGCATGTTAGAAAGAAGCCACTGACTAGGAAGGAGGCAAGTGAGAGACATTTGTCTTACCAGAGGAAAAAGCACTCATACTACAAGAGATGGCATATGACACAGATATAAGAATGAAAAACAAGTATAGAGGTTTGAGTGTGTATACTATAGAAGTAGATTTTCTGTATCCCCCATCAGTTCCTTAGAGAGCATCATAATTACAACAAAATAGCCTTTATAATTTGGCTCTGGGGTCAGGGATTCCCAACAGACATGGAAGAGCTGATAAATCTCAGCCTTACTTTTTTGACCTCCCACTGTTTGCTGCCAGCCCCTGGATGCTTTTCTCTGGAAATGCACAGGACTCTGCAATGACTGCAGTGCCTTCGGTAGGATTCCCTCTTGCCACATGCGTGGTGGCTGTACACTCAGCCCATGCCCGTGCCTGCTGTCCTGCCTCCACCAGAGCTCCCACCGCTCTGAGGTTTTGGGGAAGTGAGCACATCTTCACAGTGCAGTGGAGCCCCCAGACCTGGACGTAGGATGTTCAGGACACTCTGGTCATGAAGGGCAGGATAACAATAATAATAATTATATCAGCTCTTTCTTAACACTTTACTTGTGAGGCAATGTTCTAAGCGCTCTCTGAATTTGACCCTCATATCAACTCTGTGAGGCAGACAGGATCATTACTCTCGCCATTGTACAGATGATGGAAACTGCCCCAAATTACAGAGCTTATAAGTGGAGGAAACAGCATCTAAACCCAGGCTGTCTGTCTGTCCTCTTAATGCCTGCACTATTGTGACTTGTATACGAGTCACTGCACATATTGAAATAAGGAACTCAATGCTTCATCACTTAACGGGGCATCAACGAGCTATACGGCCTTACTTATATTCTTACTTATATGTGCTGTGTCCTGGTTGTCCACCTGATAAAAAGTAATTTACCGGAGTCCTTTTTCTTCCTGAGCAGTGAAATGAATAGGACAGACCAGAGGTCCTCACGTGCCTTTGCTAAATTGGCCATCGATGCTCCTTTCGTGGCAGAGTATGGGTCCCTGGGTGCTGCTACACCTGCTCCCTGGGTTCCTCCTCTCTCCCTCCACATTGGGGGCCAGAGGACATGGGACAGAATGCTCCCAGGCATGGGACACTTAGTGTAATCTGAACAGAGTTAACGTTTCCCGTAGGGAATGCTTACTTGGATTTCTAGAGCGCCGCATCCACGATGCTTTTGCTCTCTGGATATATAATCAAAAGATAACCTCAGAGAAGGCAGCTGGATCTCTGTCTTTCTGCCCTGAGTCGGGGGCCTGAAAGACCAAGGACTTCAGCTTCACTTTGTCAGAGGCCAACCCACACACTCTGCATGACACAAAGATGATTCCAACTGATGGGGACTTGACAATGACAGCAGAGTGTGATGTGATGAAAAGAGACTCCTATGGCCACCTGTCATAGAGACTGAATCCCTGGACTCCTCCCCTACACCTCAGCATATTAGCAATGACACATTTGGTGACTGTGGGCACAGTCCCTCAGAAATTCTGAAGAAGCACTGTTATCACTTGGTGTCGTGGGCTGAATTATGCCTCCTCAAAAGAAACGCTGAGGGCCGGCCGAGTGGCGCGGTGGTTAAGAGCTGGCTTAGGATGCCAGTGGCCCCGGTTCGGATCCCACATATGAGGGCCGGTAACACTGCCCTCAAAAAAAAAAAAGATATGCTGAAGTTCTCATCCCTGGTATCTACAAATAAGAGGTTGTTTGGGAACAGGGTGTTTTCAGATATAATTAAATTAAGACGAGGTCATTAGGGTATTCTCTAACACAATATGACTGGTGTCCTTATAAGAGAGAAAGGCCATGTGAAGAGAGAGACACACAAGTGGAGTCCTGTGTGATGAAAAAGGCAGAGGTTGGAGTGATACAGCTGCAAGCAAGGAACAACAAGGATTAACAGCCATCAGTAGAAATTAGGAAGAGGTGAGGAAAGATTCTACCTAGAGTCTTTAGAATGAGCATGGCCCTGTCTTGATTGTGGACTTCTAGCTTCTAGAACATGAGATAAAAAATGTCTGTTTTCTAAAGCCACCTAATTTGTGATCCTTTGCTATGGATTAATATGCTTGGTGAACCCCAGCCCCATTCTTAGTTCATGGATGATTATTTAGTCTTATGTCAATTTCTCTTGTCTCCCATGTCTGAGGATTTGGGCAAGAGTTGAACCTTGATTGCTTTGAGTGCTTTTGAACCTTGAGTGCTTTTGTTTGTCTGTTTGCTTTTTTAACACTTGTTTCCATCTTCTTTTGTTTAACATAAAACCAGTGCCCTTGAAGTTGGTTGGCCTTGTGATATGTATCGACAATAAAGGAAAGAGCATTGGCCATTGGGGGCAAATAGACAAGGAGAGGCCTGGAGGGCAACCAGCTCACAGTTAGAATGACCATGACATGTCCCTTAACCACTTTGAGCTTCCATTCCTTTATTTGTAAAATGGGCACAATCAAATCAACTTCACAACGGTTTTGTGAGTTTCAAATTTCTTGCTTTGAAAAACTGGCCTATTTTCTCTTCAGGCATCTTTCCCCCAAAGCAACATGGTATCAAAACCCAAAAAGGGACTGCCTTAATCAAAAGAGGTAATGAATGTTAAGGATGTTATTTTCACTTGGATCTAACCGTAGTGCCTGTATGAGCATTTTTCCATATGTAACCTGTCAAATGCAAAACTGAAGAGGTTGTAGGTATAAATTTCTCCCTCTCCCCTCTCCTCTCCCTCCCCGTCTCCTTCCTTCTCTCCTTCTCCCTCCCTCTGTGTCTCTCCCTCTCATTTCCTGGGCTAACATCTGCCTTCCCTATTATCCAGTCTCAGTCATAGATAACATGGGGTAGATAAGAGGATGAGATGTGCAAAAATGAGACGGCCAGTGGGATTGTTATGGCTCACCACTCTATTTTCTCTTCATTCTCTAGGCTGGACTGGATCATATTTTTCTTTGTTTCATCCCCCAACCACTGCTATTTCTGTAGAAAGATTGTTTTTTTGTAAAGGGTACATGCCCACTAGAATAATGTTCTTTGGTTAGGGTTACAGGTAGCAAGGGGAGCCTAAGATCTTTATTATTTATTTCGGGTTTTTTTTGTGTTTTTTTTTTATGTACATGGAATATTTCTTAGCGGGTCAGAAATGACAACTGGATAGAGTACCAGATGCTGAGGGGTTCAGATATCAGACTTTCCTGGAGCATATCACACCCTGGAATGGCCTGGATTGGCCCAGGTGAATTCCTAGAGCCAAAACTCAATTAGTAGAGGTTAAAAATACAGCCACTTAGTTTACTCAAGAGTTAGAGAAGACGTTTGGTTCGATCTTTCCATGGGGACAATAGGAACATCAGTTGGTAGAAAACAGCACAGTTGTGTTGCCATCCGTCTTTTGCTGATGTTTTTCCTTATCTCAAAAGACAGTCCCATTAGCTGTCTCATTAAGAATATTCCTTTGTGGCTTTCCAAACCAATTTTATCAAATGCTTGCGTCCAAAAACTGGAACAGCAGCAATAAGGTATTTCTCAGACTTGCTGAAACATCAGCTTCTCTGATAAATATTTACTGAGCACCTAGTCTACGCAACACATTAAGTAGCTAAATGTGACACAGATGCATGCCAGAGGGAGATACAGCCCTATTTCTCAGGGGGCAGTAGGCCTACAGGAAGTGAGTAGAAAGGATCAATAAAACATGTACAAAAATAATTGGAACCAAGAAGGAATACTACAAGTGCCACAGGCCCCACCTGATGGTAAGGTCGTATTGGGTTCATGCTTAGCATGAAATAGCTTGTAGAGAAGTCTGTATTTGATAAAGAAAAAGAGAATTGGGTAAGATTTTGCCCAACCCGGAGCATGAAACAAAGCACGGTATACGAGAAATCCTGTCCCTACAGCCAATCCTTATCAAGTTGGCTCCCCTGTAACCCAACCTAGGTTTCCAGATGGAGGCACTGATGACATTGGAAGATAGAATGTGTACTATTTAATAGAAAGGGCTTTAGACTCAGATGGACCTAACTCCAAATCCCAACACTGCCGAATACCAATGTTTGACCTCAAACAAATCCTCTGATTGTCCCATTTTTCAGTTTCCTTACATGCAAATTGATGGGAATAGTATCTACTCCATAGGATTGCTTTGTGTATTGAGGCAATATGTATAAAATATCCAGTTTAGTGACTGGCACATAATAAGAGCACAATGGCAGTGCTGGGAAAGCTATACAAAAGATTTGAAGTAAATCTATGCCTTTATAAACAAGCCAATGTAAGATTGATCCAGGTTTTATAGCTTTCTAGCTTTATTTAATCTTGAAAAATTGGTTAATCTCAATCTTGGTTCCATCAGTAGTTAGTAGTCATGTGAAGATTAAATTATATATATATATATATATATATACAGTCATCCCTTGGTATCCAAGGGGGGCTGGGAGATTGGTTCTAGGACCCCCATGTATCACAAAATACACAGACGCTCAAGTCCCTTATATAATACAGCATAGTATTTTCACATAACCTACGCACATCCTCCCGTATACTTTAAATCATCTCTAGATTACTTACAGTACCTAATACAATGTAAATACTATGCAAATAGTTGTTATACTGTATTGTTTAGGGAACAATGTCAAAATAAAATAGTCTGTACATATTCAGTACAGACACAGCCATCAAACCATCACGGGCTTAATTACATAATACATGTCTGCAACAATGTAACTTTTTTCAAACATTTTTGATCCATGGTTGGTTGAATCCATGGATGTGAAACCCATAAAGATAGAGAGCTGACTGTAAAATACTTAACATTGTGAATAGCATATGCAATGGGTTTAATAAATTTATCACTGTTATTGTTATTTAATAAAGGTCTTAGGTAATGATAGGAAAAAGTAGAGACATAGTTTTATTTTCTTAGGATTTTATAGAAAGTGAGTGAAATTGCCAATGATCGCTGACAGTGAAGAACCGCGTGCTTCAGGAGACAGCCTCTGGTTCCTTCCCAGGGTTCCCCTTCTCACTCTGCCCTGGCCACGCTGGCCTTCTTGTTTCCACCTTTGGAGCCTTCTGCTCCCTCCGTCCTGAATTCCCTTCTTCTAGGTCTGTTATCACTGGCTCCTCTCATCTCTCAGCTTTCAAGGGGGACATCTCTTCCTTCCAACTACCAAAAAAGTACCCCAGCCCTTGTTCTGTTCCTTTCTGTTTCTAGCACTTACTGCTATTGGCAATTGATGTACGACTGACGCATTTTAGTATTACCTGCCTCATCTCACTAGAATATGGCCTACATGGCAACAAAGACCTTGTCTGAGTTGTTCCCTTTAGGACCCTTCCGGAAACATAGTAGGTGTTCAGTAACTAGAGGACAGGGTGAATGGGTGACTTTCACACACTAGAAGAGATCATTTGGGCTAGCACATTGTTCAACAATAGTTGTTCTTTCCTTGGCAAAAGTCAGGACGCTATTAAAAACAACAACAAAACAAAAACAAACAAAATAACCCTCTCCTATTCCTGCAGTATCTAGCAGGGAGACAGTTCAAGCACAGGTATTGTGCAGAACATGTATCAAAAGAGAGTTACTCTCTTTCAACTCAAATATCTCCAGACACAAATAGTACAGGGACAGATTAGCAACCACAATAGCAAGAGATAGAAGAACTGAGAACTTTGAACGTAAGCTTTGAACTTGAACACTGAGCAATAATCCCAAGCAGAGAGACGGAGACTCTTTAGCCTCTGGTCTAAATTCCTTATTTATGGAAGGAATGTTTTCCTGCAAAACAGCCTGGGGCTTAGAAGAGAATCAATGGATGGCACATAAAATAAGGAGGCAAAAGAACAGGAAACCCAACACAGCCAGAACTCTGAAAATTCCCTCAGCCTTATCTGGCTAAGATGCTTACCAGTACTTCTGTGGAGTAATATGAATTGATATCAGCAACAGTCTTGGTTATGTGTCATTTGGTATGCAAATGTCCATCAAACTTCAATATCACACTCTCGACTAATGGAAGTTCCACATAGAAGAAACTCCTTATTTTTAACTTGAATCAGGCAGACCAAAAGCCCTCCCAAACCCAGGGTGGGCCAAGCTAGTAAGCAGTCCCCTTGGAGAAATGTTTTGTGAATAGGCTCATTCTGCTCTGGGTGAGACACACATTATCAAACCTTAGAGCTTTCCTTCCACTGCTGGAACTCTCAGAAGTGAGCAGCCTCAAAGTTGTTCTTATGCTGAATGGGGGGAAAAAGTGCAAGGATGTTTTTCTTCCTGGTTTTTGCACATGCTCTTCTCACAAAAACCAGCAGCATTCACTTTGGACCGCAGTGGCACCATTTGTCAAATTACTATTTCAGTGAGTTAAATCACGCCCTCATGGACAGAAAAGTTAATCTTTTTCAAAAGAGCCCCATTTCCACCCAGGAAGGAGCTTATTTGCATTGCAGGAGCTGACTCTGTGTTATTATGTTTCCACAGCAGCGAGGTTCACAGGTTAACCACATGGCACATTAACAACAAATTTTTTTCCTCTTTTAAAGTTATTTTCATTTCATTAGCTACCCCCTTGCTTTTTAATTATTCTCTGTTTAGGTTTTGTTGCTGCCATCATCAAATTTCTATCAGGGGAAAGGGCTGCTACCTTTAAGCCAGTGTGTACACACCACACACACACACACACACACACACACACACACACACACACACACACACACACACACACACACCCTTCTCTAGACCATGCCTTTGACAAAAGCTCAGCTGGATCTTGTTGAGCTCTTTATGCCTTTTCTTCCTAGTTTAGGCCTTGGGATATCACCTTCCTTCAGTCCTTGCACACTTTGGCACCCTGCTTACCTCCTACTAGCAGCTTCCGTACAATGGCTGCCTCCCTCCTGGAATCTGAGACTTCACAATCCCCATGTAGGCTTGTGCCTTTAATTAAATTCTAGTCCCCTACCACCCCTGCCAAGATTCATAGATGCCCTGAAAGGTTCAACATTAATTAACCAGAGCTCTGCAAACTCTCCAAGCTGGAATATTAGAAGATGAGGGCTGGTAAAAATGTGACATATTAGGATTTCTAACAGTTGTGTGATGATCCTCTTGAGGGAGGTGTTTCCAAGCCACAGCAGAAAGTCGGTCAGATATAAGGGAAGATAAGCATCACAAGTGACCATTACAACCCAGCACAGTGGTAGGTTTATTTTCACGATTTATTATTCCTTTTTCCTTTCATTGAGAAATTAAATGTGATCCCCCTTTCTCCCTTGTTTTTTCCTTCCCTCTCTTTTCCTCTCTCTTCTCTCTTTCTTTAACAAAGTGGAAGAAATCAGAATGATGCTAAGATAAATAAAACCCCCAATACAGTCTGATTATTCTTTAAACTCATCTCAGGATATTTCTATGAGAGTAATAGAGTAATTAGCATCACCTTTAAATGCTCTAGATTTCTATAATATTTCATAAATTCCAAAGAGGAAACTGTATTGGTACATCAGAAAACAACTTCCCAATGGAAAGAAGGCTAAAAAAAAAACAAGGATCTAATGTGAACAATCATGGAATCTCTAAACAGAGGAAAACTGTAGTTATCAAGATCAAAATGTATCTGATAGGTAAATTCCTGGACTACCTCTGAACGTGTTTGACCTTCCTTTTTCTTTGGTGCCACTAGTGGTGAGGAACTCACTCTCTTATAAAGAGATCTTTCAATATCTAAATATTTCTTGGAAATGTTACAACTTCCACCTATTACAGTTTTTTGAGGTCTCATAGAATGTGTATAATGGCTTTTTTCCTGGGATGTCTACCTTCTTCAGGTTAATATTCCAGACTTTTGACTTAATGCTTGCCCATGTGCCCATCACAGGGATCTATCTGCTAACTGCTAGCGTTCTTTGAGCAGAAGGATGGGCTATGCCATCGTTATGGAGCTTCTCAAAGGGCTATGCGACATGACGCTCATTCTCCCTTCAGTATCTGTCCTTCCCTGGACAAGTGAGGCCTGGCCTGCAAAGGTCCTGCATCCAGTCATACCTCTTCCTCTTCAAACCCCTGTAAAACCTAAGCTGATGAATATGCTAGTTGGTTGCATATGGGCATCATCTAGAGATATACATATTTAAAGACTCACATGATTTATATGTTAGAAAACAAGTGGATACTTCCAAAAATATCACAGGAATTGTATGAGGCAAACAGCCTTCCGCTTATACAGAGCAAAAGTCCTCAGCATCAGACTTTCAGAGCCAAAATTCTCTGTCCCACAAAAGTGTTTTTTAAAAAGAGAGTGAGTCATAGAAAATTCAGTCCACAATTCTTGATTGATTATATAAGAATATGATATTATTTCCGATTTTTCCCCTTGACTACTTTTTAAAACCTTGAAACTACCTTTTTACTGGGAAAAAAAAACACACCTTCCTATATCAGCCATTTGCTTATGAACTTTCCGTTATTTTAAATTCCAAATAAATTTTCGTGCTTGCTTTCATCCCTATTAATACATCTATCAAAAGGAAACCTACTTCTTTTTCCCCTTTTTAATCGTTGCTTCTAATATAATAAGAGGGAGGACAAAATTTAATTCCTCAGAATTTTAAAATCCTACAATGGAATTTTAAAGTGCCGCTATTAAGACTGCACAAATACAACCGCTTCCTAATTGTCACTCCATACACTATCCAAAAAAATGCAAGAAACATTCTTGTCAGCTACCATCTCTTGAGCACGTCCTACATGTCAATCTCCTAGAAGCTGTATACATGGGACCTCATTTATTAATAATTTTCCCATGACCTGATGAGTTAGTTACTAGTGCTCAAACTTTAAAAATGAAGAAACTGAAGTTCAATGAGGTTAATATCCATATGCAATGTCACAGAGATAGTAAGTAGGAAAAACAGGATGTGACCGAGGTCAATCAGCTATTCTTTGAAAAAAATGATTGAACTGATAATAAGGATGAATGAATAAAAGCTATGCTAACTAAAATGCCCTCCTTCACCCCAGCTCTTGGTGAGCAATTGGTAAGTGATAATATTGCTCAGGTGGCATAGCCTGGTGGTCTAAAGGATCTCTTCCCAAAGCTGTCACAGCAACTTTGTAACTTTTAGCAAGTCCTGTATTCTATCGCCACCCAACTGGCCAGAAACACACCTCCAGAAGAGGCTATGAAAAGTCGTGAATTGCCATTTTGAAAACTAAAATACTTACTTCTTACAGGTACATGTTACAGCTTCCAAAGTGCTTTATAACTAACCAGTGTGTCGTTATTTTACCTTCTATATATGTACAGGATTTAGCCAAGGCTGTTATTCTTCTTCTTTTTTTTTTTTGTACATATACTTTTGTATATTTATTTCAGTATATCCATAGGATAAATTCGTAGCAGTAAAGTTGCTAGGTCAAGCACATTGCATTTTAAAATTTGAAATTTTAAAATTTGACTCTTGTCAAACCAATTTACTTCCATCATTGGTATAAGAGGAATTATACATGTGAAGATTAGGTATTATTTTTGTTTGTTTGTTTTTAATTTTTATTTTATTTTTAATTAGTTTCAGGTGTACAACACAGTGCAATAGTTATACGTTTTACACCTCAAAGTGACAACCCCCCACCCCCAATTCACCACCCCACTCCCCCCCCATATCATATATATCTATTACTCTTCCTCTGACTCTCTTCCACAGTATAATCCACATCCCGTGACTATCTATATATATATTCAATTACAGTAGGTATACCACCTCCGCTTTAGTCATACAGTGCAGTGATCAAACCTCTACTCCATCCATGAAATGGTCTCCCTAACAAGACCTATGATCATCTGACATTCCACAGAATATTTACAACATTATTAATTATATTCCCCAAACTGTTTTTCCTATCCCAGTAGCAATATTGTAGTTGCCTATTTTTGCTGTCTAATCTCTTGCCCTTCTCCCTCATCCCCATTCCTCTCCCAATTAGCAACCCTGATTTTTCCTCTATATCTATGAGACAGTTTCTGTTTACTTTGCTCATTCATACAGTTTTTCAGATTCCACATATGAGTGAGATCATATGGTATTTGTCCTTCTCTGACTGACTTATTTCACTCAACATTATAGTCTCTAGGTCCATCCATATCATTACAAATGGTACAATTTCATTCTTCCTTATAGCGGAGTAATACTCCATTGTATAAATATACCACAGTTTCTTAATCCAGTCATCTACTGACGGGCATTTTGGTTGTTTCCAAGTCTTAGCTATTGTAAATTGTGCTGCTATGAACATAGGGGTGCATAACTTTTTTTGAATAAGTGTCTTGGGTTTTTCAGGATAAATACCTAGGAGTGGAATTGCTGGGTCAAACGGTAGCTCTATTTCCAGTTCTTTGAGATACCTCCATACTGACTTCCATAGTGGCTGCACCAATCTGCAGTCCCACCAACAGTGCAGCAGGGTCCCCTTTTCCCCACAGCCCCGCCAGCACTTGTTGTTTGTTGATTTGTTGATGATAGCCATTCTGACTGGAGTGAAGTGGTATCTCATGGTGGTTTTTATTTGCATTTGCCTAATGACCAGTGAGGTTGAACTTTTTTTCATATGCCTGTTGGCCATCTGTATGTCCTCTTTAGAGAAATGTCTCTTCATATCTTCTGCCCATTTTTTAATTGGGTTGTTTGTTTTTTGGTGTTGAGTTTCATGAGTGTTTTATAAATTTTGGATATTAACCCCTTATCAGATATATCGTTGGCAAATATATTCTCCCATTCAGTAGGCTTCCTTTTTGTTTTATTAATGGTTTCCTTTGTTGTGAAAAAAATTTTAAGTCTGATATAATCCCATATGTTCATTTTTTCTTTTACTTCCCTTGCCTGTAGGGATGTATCAGTAAAAATATTGCTCCGGGTAATGTCTGCAAATGTACTCCCTATATTTTCTTTTAGGATTTTTATGGTTTCAGGTCTTACATTTAAGTCTTTAATCCATTTTGAATTTGTTCTTGTATAAGGCATAAGGAGATGATCCAGTTTCATTTCTTTGCATGTGTCAGTCCAATTTTCCCAGCACCATTTATTGAATAGACTATCTTTACTCCAGTGTAAATTCTTGCTTCCCTTGTCATAGATTAACTGTCCGTAAATGCTTGGATTTATTTCTGGGCTCTCTGTTCTGTTCCACTGATCGATGTGCCTGTTTTTATGCCAATACCAAACTGTGTTGATTACTGTGGCTTTGTAGTCGGTTTTGATGTCTGGTAGCATGATCCCCCTGACTTTGTTTTTATTTCTCAGAATTGCCGAGGCTATTCTGGGTCTTTTATGATTCCATATAAATTTTAGGATTATATTTTCTATTTCTGTGAAAAATGCCCTTGGTAGTTTGATAGGAATTGCATTGAATCTATATATTGCTTTAGGCAGTATGGACATTTTAACTATATTAATTCTTCCTATCCATGAGCATGGTAGGTGTTTCCATTTATTTGTATCTTCTATGATTTCTTTCTTCAGTGTCTTATAATTTTCTGAGTACAGATCTTTCACTTCTTTGGTTAAATTTATTCCTAGGTATTTTATAGTTCTTGACGCAGTTGTAAATGGGACAGTTTTCTTAATTTTGCTTTCCATTAGTTTATTATTGGTAAATGCAAATAAGGCCATTATTCTTCTTATTTCTTCTCCAGGCTGTCTGATCAGAAAGCTATCTGTGAAATCTAGGTGGCCTGATAATTGACTAATCCAACCTATTAGTCTTACCTGTCTTTCTACCACTTTGCATTGCTTCCTTCCTTTTCTCATTTATTAAAAATGTTAAATAATAATACTTAAACATGATTGACATAGAAATGTTACTCTACCTCAATCACCTGGAACCCTTGGATGGAAGGGATATTATCAGGGCTATAGATGCTGAGAAAGCTTGGTGGTGTACACACTCCAAGGGAGTGAATAGTTCATAAAGAGGCATCATGGCAGAGAGAAATAAATCTGGGTGAGGAAAAACTTCTGCCACAAATAAGCAATGGACCAATAAGAGCAAAGGTCATATTTCAATTCTGTTCAACACGGCAACATTTGCAACCTGCTAATCTGCAGCATAACAGTATTTCTGAGCTAAAGATGTGAGAAAATGTGGGCTCATGAGAGGTTTGCCATAGTTCTGCTGCTCTTCTTTTAAAAAAGGAAGAAAACTAAAATGACCATGAGCATGAGAAAATTGAGCACATGGGCCATTTCAGAGGCGAAAAAGTGGGAAAAGGACTATTGAAGCCTCGACAATAAATGAAGGAATAGGCCTGAGGTCCATGAGAGTCCTGGGATGCTCTGCCAGAGGGCTCAGGCCCAGGTGGTCTCACAGATCTAGCTTAGACAGTTACAGGACCATCTTAAAGACTACTCCCCAAGGGAAAAAGTCTATCCGGAAATTGTTTCTTTGACCAATTGTAGACTTACTCACTCATACATTTATTCATTCACTATCCATTCAACTACTAAATGCAGAGCACTGTGCTACATTATAGAGGCACAAAAAGTAAATGCAGTATAAGTCTTGTCCTCTACAAGTTATAATGTACTGAGTCAGACATGTAAACTAAAAAGTAATGGAAATAACTAGTTACTTGTCTCTATGTAGGGCTAGTATTATACTTGGTGCTTCACACAGATTTTCTAATTACATGTCACTTCAGCCTCACAATAAGCCTATAAAACATGGGCTGTTAACATCTGCATTGTATAGATAAAGAAACTATGGTCAAAGAGGGTCAGTTACCAACCCAAGTCTCTGGAGCTGAAAAGCAGCAAAGCAGGAATTTAAATTCAGGATAGTGTCACTGCAAAGTCTGAGCTGTTGATCCCTACACGCTAGTGTAACACAGCTGTGTTGTTATAGATGCTGTGTCTGTAAAGCTGAAAATGTAGCACAGTTTGGAATAAAGGAGCCTGTTCAGATTCACCCTGAGGGCAATGGGAATCCAGAGAGGTTTCAGATAGGAGCTATGTGGGATGTGAAGACCAAGCTGACTTGAACAGTGTTTATCCCCTATATTTCTTCCCCATTTTGGAAATGGAATATGAAATAAAATTCAAACTTGCATCTACAATGAGTCAGTAGTAAAACTACAAATGGAAACATTTTCTCCTGTCACCCGCTGGTCTTCCTGTGCACCCATGAGAAGTCACATTGATCCTTTGAACACGGAACTAATAGTAGCCTTAGAAGAAACAATGTAGACCACATAATTTTAAAACTCTCTGTGAGGAAACAGTATTATGAGGAAATGATGTAACCCTTAGGTATGCTTTTGAATTTTTATTCCTCATCAGTGGCTCAGATATGTGAGGAAAGCAGCGTCTGCAATATCACCTGCTTTGCACCCAGTAGGAATGCCACCATTGTGGTGGATCATAGAGTTAACGAAAGGCAACCCTTACCTTTAATAAATAAACAGTGGTCATGACGGGCAGCTAGGCATCTAGATAGAAGTTTCTACAGGCGAGGTATATAGTCTCCTGTCAGAGCCTTCTGAGATTACGCAGAAAGGACTCCTAACAGTGGTGGAATAACAACGAAAACTAAAAATAATCAAAACTGAAGCGCTCTAGTACTTTACAATTATAGGAGAACATAATTAAGGCCTCAAGGATTTCCTTCATGGTTTCTAGAATATAAAAAAATATAGTATTTTAGATGAAGCAAATTGTTTCTTGCAATCTCGTTAAGGGAGTCAAAAGATGTTGAAAATGGTAGTTAATGGTAGTTACAAATTATGAATGAAACCTGCGGGACAGAATGAGCTGGCACTCCTTTAGAAGCAATCGCTTGCATCTTCCTGGAAAACGTGTAGGGTCACAGTCAGTTATACCATTTTGACTATGGTGGCACACTAGCAGAATTTACTATTAGGGCCAGAATACCATCCATGCTCATACTCAATTGTATGTAGTCATAAAATGGGAAGACATTGTGCCAGCTTGTCCTTTTTTGCTCAAAGTAAATAAACTGAGTTTCCACAGCTGTCGTGCCTTAAACTTAGTTGATGCACTGAGTTTAATTAGATTGCAAAAACAGAAAATAAACCAGATAATTGACGAAATATAAATGGAGTAAAGCCATTTCCATTCTAAAAATGTGTTCCTGGAAAATGCAAAGTAAGACGAATTGTGGCAAAGCAGAGTAAACATGTGTTTATATGATGCTACATTCATCTGCTTAGAACAGCTTTTGCAGCTGTAAAAGCCACTTGCATTGTGGGGGGATGGTGAGGGGAGGGCATTTCTGTGAGAAAGCAAGGAGAGTTTGTCTCAAAGGTAGCAGGGACAAAAGGAGTAAATAGTATTACCGGCCACAAAATAGAGACTAAGAAAATCAATCCCTAAGTGCCATCTGGATTTCTAATATCATAGTATTTGTCAATATCGCTTAACTTAAAACTATTGAATTTTGCCCAAATCTTTACTATTCCTGTATTAAGAGGTTAGATAAAAAAGAATTATGATCCAATAACAACAAATTATATAATAACAGACAAGTAATATTTATTGAGCCCTCACTAGGACCCAGGCACCGTGTTAACTACTTTCTATACCCTATTCATGTAATTTCCCAGCCACTGTATGATACACGTACAATTATCCACATTCTGTGATTGAGAAAACTGAAGCTTTGAGAGGTTGAAACAATGCCTAAAGTCATACTGTTAGCAAGTGACAGAAAATTTTATATAAACCATCTATGAAACTCTTTGCCAATATTTCTGATTTCTGAAAGGCCTCTCCAGGTTGTACTTGCTTCTGAGTCTAGAAGCACTTTCCAGTGGCAAAATAATAATCACTTCTACCCCTATCATTAACGGGTCAGTGGCTCAGTCTATTAAGGCTGATATAACAGAAATACCATAGGCTGGGTGGCTTATAAACAACAGAAATTTATTTCTCACAGTTCTGAAGGCTAAGAAGTTCAAGATCAAAGTGCAGACAGATTCGGTGTCTGCTGAGAGCCTGGTTTCTAGACAGTCATCTTTTTCTTGTAACCTCGCATGGCTGAAGGGGCAAGGGAGCGCTCTCAGGCCTCTTTTATAAGGGCATTAATGCCATTCGCAAGGGCTCTACCCTCATGACCTAATCACCTCCCAAAGACCCTACTTCCTGATAGCATCACTTTAGGGGTTACTTCTTTAACACAGGAATTTTGAGGGGACATAAACATTGAGTGCATTGCAATAAAAATATTCCTCTGTGTGAACCCATATCATATTACTCAGATAAGTAAAGCAGTGGTCTCTTGGACTAACTGTGACCCCACACATGGACTGTAAACTCAACCGTAATCCAAGATTGCTTCGTGATGCTCTGACATCACCGAGCAGTAACGGGGAGCACTCTGGGGAATGTGGTGGAGTTCCTCAGCCCTAACACAGTGAGCTAGTCCAGGGCCTCTCAACCGACACAGTTTCTCTAAAGGTCTTGCCAAAATGCAGATTCTGGCACAGCAGGTCTGGACAGGGCCAGAGATTATACATTTGAAATAAATATCCCAGTGATGTCCATGCTGCTTTGATGTCTACTTTGAGTAGAAAGAACTGGAAAAAACCTGGATTCGGGCAAAGATGAAATGATCCTTTCCTTGAAGAGCAAACTGTAGTCTTGAGAAAGCTGTTGGATTTGGCAAAATCCTATTTTTGTCATGCTATAAATAATTTACCTGGTTTCCTAATTTGTAAATTGGGTCTAAAGATCAACTGTTGTTCAGGCTACAGAAAATGCCCATTAATTCAAAGCCATTCTGATTTACTTATTGTGGAAAGAGTAACTAAGAAGTGCGTGCACACAGGAAGGATGTAAAACCCTCGGGCTTGGCTGTTCTCTCCCAAGAGTCTGCCCCTCCAGGATTGAGCTGAGAAACATAATAATTACACAGATTCGATACTTCATGAACTGGCTCAGCAGATTTTATGTCTAAGGGTAAAATTTAATATGTTAGGCTAATCTTATCATTTGTATCTGCCGAAGGTCTCACAGTGTTCACTTCTTTTAGAGCCTTTCTACTGTGTGTGCATCTTTCTCATAGAACCAATACCACAAAATGGCATTTCCCTGCTTGCATCTTTATCTTTGTATTGACACCGATCTCTTTGAAAGTGAGAGTTGTGTCTTATTCAAATGTGTGACTAGGAAAGTGCTCAGCATAGTTGGGGCCTGATCAGTAATTATACTATTTACAACAGCAGATATTGTTGACTAAATGCCATTCTTGTGCATAGTCTCATGCTAAAAGCTTAAAATACATGATTTCTGTGAATCTTTAGAACTACATCATAATAATTATCACCCTTGAAGGGGCAAGAGAGATCCCTTGCCCCTTCAGCCATGTGAAGTTACAAGAAAAAGATGACTGTCGAGAGGGGAATAGCAATCCTAACATTATTGTTTTACTGATTTCTCTGTGGTGTTTTAATAGAGCTGATCACTCCTTGCTTCCTGAAATTCTCTCGTTCCTGCAGGTCCCACTTTCCTGGTCCTTTTTCTTCTTTACTTCTTTCTTTTTTTCTCTTATGGTACCTTTACTTTCTCCCACCATCTCCTAAATATAGACTTATCCCAAGGTCTGAGTGCTATCCATTGATTCTTGTCTCTGTCTACATCCTATTCCCTTCAGATCTGACACAGTCTCAAGATTTCAACTATTTCCTCCATGGAAAATCTTCAAATATCTCTTTTCACCTCTTGGTCTTGGTCTCTAGTCCTACATGTCCAACTGTTTCCTCTATCTTTTTTCTCTATCGTCTCAATTATATCAGAAAAAAAATCCTTATGTTCTCTCTCTCCCAAGCCAGTTCTCTCTAAATGAAGGATCTAGGTTTGGATACGGCACCATGAATTTTTCATTTATTCGATCATAAATTCTCTTTTTCTTCCAAACTCCAATCAGCCACCCCATCAGATGGATTCTTCCTTTAAAATGTCATCTTTTTGGATCTCCAATGCCACAACTTTAGTACAAGTCTTTAACACATCGCAGTAGTAATATCCTCATTAGCTTTCCTTCCATCCTCTCTCTGTTCTCATGTATCTTTGCACATGTCCTTCACTAGTTTCCCATGAACTCGCTTCTATATTCAAAATATCTTTATGGTTTCACCTTGGCCAAAAGACTAATCTTTGACATTTAAAATTCTCCACCAGCCCAAGTAGCCACAGGTAACTGCCTTCAGCAGAGAATAATTCCTGGAGAGGTACCCATCTGAGTGCAGTCAGCAGCCCACACACAGTCCAACTAGCCAGTATGTGGATCCCAGGGTTGGGAGCGGGAGGAAATGGCGGCACACTACAGCGCCCCCTATGGGAGCTGATGTTTCAGGCAAATTAGGTCTGGGAGAAGTGTATTGGTTATTACTGAAGGGTGCCATGATCCAAAACAAATGGAAATGGAAGGCATGGATTCTGCACTATAAGAAACTAGCAAAGTGACCTGAGACCAGCCACTTCAATCATTCTAGATATTCGTTCCCCATCTATAAAACAAGGGAGCTTCAGTATTCAAACAGTAAACTCTACAAACTCCTGCCCTGTGCTGATCTATCATTTTATGAATTTCAGTGGCTGCTCCACACTGATTCCACAGAATACTACGAGCAAACCATTTCTAGGGCTTACCAAGTTCCTTGGGACACTGCCATTTCTTCATTCTCCCTCACAAGTCTGTCTATTTTAACCTTCCTCCCTCTTTTTCTTGATCAACCCTTCCCTCTTGCTTATTTTAAGATACCTCATGGTTTGGGGATAGGGAAAGAAAGTCAGAACATATCCATTCCTTCAATGCATTACCAAATTGTGTCAAATGCACCCTTATATATTTCTCCTATATATTCTCCACCACCCTAGATGCTCTTCCCATGGCTCTTACCCATCATTTCTAATTCAGATGTAGTAAGACTACTAGAAAGCCTTGATCTCCTAGCTTCCTATTTTGGCTTCTATCTAATAAATCCTTCTGTCTACTTACACAATAATATTTCCACAATGCACATCTGACTTGTAACTTTTTCTCCTCCTCCTTCTCTCCTTCTTCTTCTATTTCTCCTTTTCCTTCTTCTTTTTGGACTCTTCTTTGCCTACAGATTAACTCCAACCTCCTGGCATGACCAATATGATCCTTAATGATCTAGATCTGTCTTCCTTACTTATTGGTGACTTCTTCACTCTGCTGAGTCTGAATTCTTGCTCTGTTATTTGTTAGCTATGTAACAACCAACCAATGTCATTATATTATTCAGTTTTACAAAAAAATATTCAAAAAGTATCATAGAGAGAGTCACTTAGCTCCTTGCTTCTTATAAATGGCAGATTTGTAGTATCCAATGCAGATATTTTGGATATCTCTACTGTTCATACCCTGAGCTATCAGCTTTCTCCTTACAACTGGGAATAGAGTCAGTAGCATCTTTAAATCTAACCAGATTAGAGAGCCAATCCCTGAAACCCCAGAACCAATTTAAAAAACTCATCCTTAAAAATGTGTTCATTTAGAACCATTCTCAGTGCCAAAACCTGTATTACTCATAGAAATCATCTATGTCTATGTATTTTATAAGGAATGGGCTCACATGATCATGTAGGCTGAGAAATCTCATGATCTGCCTGCTGTCTGTCACCTGGATATCTGGGAAAACCAGTGGTGTCATTCAGTCAAAGTCTAAAGGCCTGAGAACCATGAAGGGGGAATTTTCTTTCCTTAAATTCCCTCTTTCCCTACTTTTTGTTCTATTCAGGCCCTCAGTGGATGGGATGATGCCCACCCACTGGGGAGGGCAACCTACTTTACTGAGTTCATTAAGTCAAACACTAATCTCATCCAGAAACACCCTTATAGACACACCCCAAAATAACTTTTAGTCTGGGCACCTCATGGCCAGTCAAGTTGACATACAAAATTAACCATCACAATTGAGGTAGCTTCTTAATCTCTCAGCGTCCCAGTTTCCTCATTCATGAATCAAAGATAATATCTCATAGGGTAGCTATGAGGATTAAATGTTCTAATACATATAATGGGCTTCAAATCAGGACTACCACAATTAAGCTCTCAATAAATGCTAGTTATTAGTATTATTTTTTCCAAAATACCCTTCTCCACTTTGTTTGCCTAGTGAACTCTTCCTCAACCTTCCTCAGGCAACTCAAGTGTTAATTTCTCTTTTAAGATTTTGGTGAATATTTCAGTCTTCTTCTGCAACTGCACCATCTTCTAAGTTACTAAGGTATCTTGAAGATACATTTATCAGTCTACATTAAACAGTTATTATAACAATTTGTTTACATGCTGTCTTTCCTTCTACCTAGTCTTAAGCTCTTTGAGGACAAAATAGTAAAAGCTCTCAATCAATGTCTATGGAATGCTTTAGTCACCTGTCACTCTCAAAGATCACTTGATACAGGGCATATTGACACCACACTGGGTAGCTGCTGTTTTGAAAAGGGATTTGTTTCATCCAAGACAAGACTGAGAGAGAATTTATGAAACAGTTGTGTGAGTAGATGCTAGGGACTCTAGTAATGAAATCTCACCAGTTTGTTATGGAAATTGAATACAATTGGCTTGCCATGGGTATTTAATGTAACGTTTCACTGGGTATAGGAGAAGCAATTAGGCTGCTGAAAATTGTGTTTGCATTCCCCATAATTCAATACTGACCACTGTTAGCAGTGCAAGATGTGACAGGACTGATAATTAATTTCTCATGCAATCAGGGTAATAAGAGGGGATGGAAAAGCAAGGAGAGAGAAGCAGAGGGAAGGAGAGGGATCCGTATTTAAAGGTGGATTTAGAGGTACCTCCAAAGGTCTGATAATGACTTCTGTGGAGCCAGCCTCTGGGTAGGAGAAAATCCATCCAAAAATTCAATACTGAAAATGAGTTACCATGCTTCACATGGAAAAACAAAGCAAAACAAAACAAAACAAAACAAACCTCATAAAGGCCATCCATGGCCATTTTCTCTCTTGTGTCTCTCTTCCTTGAATTAAAGACTAATCTGGCATCATTTACACTTATAAATAAGTGAACAGTAAGCTCCTCTAAGGTCAGTTACAAACCTTGGGCCTTCTGTTCTCTTAATGCTTCTCCTTGAAGGAATTTGCTTATTTCAAACACTTTGTTTGTATGTGAGTATATGTGTGTTCTGTCTCAATAGAACCATCAAAGAGGTGAACTGCCTTGAAGCATCTCTTATCTGTTCACTCTGTTCTCTATCAGATTTCAAGTTTGACATTTTTAAAGGACTTTACTGCCATCGAAAGTTGTTAACAACAGCAGCAGATACCTTTGATAGTAGTCAGATAATTGGGCACAAACTGCTATCAGAAAATAGAGCATGGGCCTTTTGCTATCTGTATCTTTACATATATCTATCTACCCATCTATCTATGTATCTACCTGCCTAGCTATCCATTTATGTAGCTATGTATGTATGTATGTATCTATCTATCTACCTATGTATCTATGTATCTACCTGTCTAGCTATCCATTTATGTAGCTATGTATGTATGTTTCTTTCTATCTATCTATCTATCTATCTATCTATCTATCTATCTATCATCTGTCTATCTATCTATCATCTATGTATCTATCATCTATGAGAAATCCTTAAAATGCTAACATTGGGGGAAAAGTGATTTCAACTAAGTCTACTGCTAGATGAACTGCACTGTGGTGTGGTGGAGGCATCACCAGTATGTTAATTTCAGCTCTGGTTTAGTATGTTTCCTGCTAGATTGAAATGGAAGATTAACTTAGAACGTCTCCTGATTCATCGCTATATATTGTGAAACTACCTAGCTCTTGGTGGGCAAAAGATGATGCTTGAAATAAGTGAGGATGTATGAGTATTAGTGAATCAGTAATTGTTCAGTCAACTAGCTAATCTCTTTTAGGATTTGGTAGGATTTGGGACCATATGAGGTTTTAAAAAGATCTTTGACCTACAAAGTTTCTGTTGAGAAATCAGTTTACAGTCTTATTGGAACTCCCTTGCAGGTAACTGATTGCATTGCAGGCCAGAAGAGATTGGCACAAAATATTCAATGTAATGAAAAGCAAGGACCTACAAACAAGATTATTCTACCCAGAAAGGCTATCATTTAAAATCGTAGACAGATAAAGAGCTGCCCAGACAAGAAAAAGCTAAAGGAGTTCATCAACACCAAGCCAGTATTACAAGAAACATTAGAGGGATTTCAAGAAGAAGAAGAAAAAAAGAAAGATAAATATGAATAATGAAATGGCAATAACTATATCTCTATCAACTATTACTTTAAATGTAAATGGATTAAATGCTCTAATAAAAAAACACAGAGTGGCTGAATGAATAAGAAAACACATACATATGCTGCCAAGAAGAGACTCACTTTCAGATTGAAAGACACACACAGACTGAAAGGAAAGGAATGGAAAAAGATATTTTATGAAAATGGAAGTAAACAAACAAAAAAAAGCTGGGATAGCAATAGTTATACCAGATCAATAGAATTTTAAAACAAAGGCTGTTACAAGAGAAGAGGAAGGACCCAGTAATCCCAGTGTAATTTTGACATAAAATTCGAAGATTTTTTTGTAGTGTTTTTATCAGTTCTGCTCATTACTGGCTGCCCTGACCTCTCTTCATCAGTGAGGCATTCTCTCCCCTCAGAAAAATGTCTAATCCATTTGTATACTGTTGTTTTCTTCATGGCATTATCCCCATAAACTTGGACTAACATGTCCCTGATTTCATTTCCGCTTTTGCCAAGTTTAACAAGTAACTGCCACATGTCGACATGAACACAGCTGTGAGACACTGATACACCAAGGTTATGAAACCTTACCGAGCTGTTTGCACAGTGCTACCAATGTAAGCGCATGGTGGCAAGTTTGCAATCTTAATTGTCAGACCTTGTATAAATGTCTTATTATTACGTTGTATACATGAAATGAATGTAATATTGTATATTAACTGTCATTGAAATATAAAAGATCTTCGGGCAATACCTTGTCAACTGGTACAATCCTTATCAGTTAATTGTAAAATGAAAACTCAATGCTAAGGCTGATGTGATTATTTCTTTGCTCTTGGAACTGAGTAGTGGTTTGGCTAGAGAAGGCAAAACCAGGACAGAGTGTGAGCAGCTCTCAGTGTGCTTCCTGAGCTTGGAACATCCATACACATGAGAGGCAGCTTGAAGTTAAACTCATTCCTGTTGGAGGCAATACAATTGATTGGGACCTGAGCAAAGCTTATATATGTAGTAATTTGAAATTGTGCTCAGTGTGAATAACAGTGATACAAAAAGTAGTCGTATAAACACTACAAAGATTTATTATCTCACATAAAAAACAGTCCAGCATTTGGTAGTTTAAGGCTGATACAGAATTTTCCACAAAATCATGTGAGACCCAGATACTTCTATCTTTATCTTTGTGTTCCACCATTCCTAGCACATGACTTCCAACCTTAAAATTACTTTATGATCCAATATGGATGCTGAAATTCTGGTCATGATGTCCAAGCAGCAAGAAAGGCAAAGTGTGTGTCCCTGCACCTAAGTCAGGTCCTTTTAAGCAGTCTTTTTGAAGGTACCATTGAACACTTGAGCAGACAAGTTTTTGGTCAAACTTTAGTTACATGTCCACTTAGTTGCTAGGGAGGTTGGGAAATGTTTGTTTTATTTTAAAGCTGGACGAATTGTCATTGCAAATAAAATTGAGGATTTGGTAATGAGAAAATGGATTTGGGGTGGGAATTAGCAGTTTCTTTCACAAGGTAACATAAAGCCAGCCCAACTTTTCTATCACTTTGCCCCTTTTTGGGTGCCTCTCCTTTCCCTTGGGGACTGTCTGGTCACCAAAAAAGATCATTGTACTGCAGAGAAGGGATATATCCCTGAAGTATCTCTTTATTCACTTGGAGCATGTTGCCAGGTACACAAGGCAGGTCCCTTGAGGTCCAAGAACGCCCATGAAATGCTCACCACCCTGGTTCAAACACTGAGCACTCACAATTGAAAAATCATAAATAGAGGTGATAATGGTAACAGGGTGAAATACAAACAAGGGAAGCAAAAGGAAAAAAAAAAGAATCTATAATCTTCAGGTGTCTCAGGTTTCATAATTTACAAAGCACTGGCATTAGCACTGATTCATTTGAGTTTCTGGATGCCTCTGGATTTTATAGTCTTAAATAATTGTGTCAAAGTCCAGTGCCTGTCTCTTTATCGCCATAGCATATATTTTTTCACAACTTAGCTTGATTTTCTATGTTAACAAGATTGAAAATCTCCTGATCATCTCAATAATTGATGTCAAAGAAATTATACTATTTATTCACCACTTAGTATATTCTGTGTATTACATTATGCATGATCCATGTATATTTGAATTTGATCCTCAGTTATTTCCCATTTTTTAGAGGAAGCAAGTGTAACTTTCTCAATGTCACACAGCTGTTCCAAAAGCTAGGATCCCATTCAGGTGACATGACTGCACATCCCAAACTTTAAACCACTGAGCAATAATGCTCCCTAAAGGGATGGGGTTTTCTCATTGCTGATTGGTACTATCTTGTTTTCTAGTCCTCCTCATCTTCCAATACACTCATATCTCTGTGTGTATTCTGACCAGAATTATGTGTCTTTAAATAATGTGCGTCTATTTTGGTTAGTTTTTTTACATGAAATTTTATATAATTTATAGATCATAAACAATTTTGTATCTTGCTTTTCTTGCTTAACATGTATCATATGCATTTTGTATAATATTTTACTTCCAGCTTTTTGGCAACTGAACACACATGTTTGGATTGGTCTTGCTCTTCCTACACTTTTTTAAAGAAAAATAAATTGTTATTACTAACCAAACCTGCATCCTAAATTTGGTTTTCCCCAAAGTTGAGCCATTCCATTGTGAAGTGGCCCGGTCTGTCCCCAAGTAGCAACCCAACAACCCTTTAGCGGACTGTGCCATTTTAGAAAACCCCATACTCTAGAAGGGGCTGCATCCCATCCCATTGGTTCATGGTTGTCCCAAAGGAAGAAGTCACACCATTTTCACGCATTGGCAGCTTTCAGTCCAGAACTCATAGCATAAACAATAAATAGGCCCTGTGCTTGTCTTTAGCTCCACAAAGCCTTTGAGAAATGAGTAACTACACAAATGATGTGAGTATGAAAATGCCCAGTTCTTTGCTGTGCTTCTTCAGGAAAGTGACATGGCAGAGCTATTGTGCCCAATAAGAAAGATCATGAGTCTGTTGAGAAAGACTACCTTTACTCAATTTAGAAGTAGCTTAAATTACTAAGTCAACTAGCAGTTTGTGAAGCACCTACAAATGCAAAAAAATATATACCAGACAGTGTGGTTAGATTACCAAGAGCATAGGAAATGCTTCCTAACATTCATATTTAAATGAAATAACATAGGTTTAGAGCCTAGTGCTGTGACTAGCACATAATGGGTCAACAAATGTTATTTTTTCTCCAATCCTCCTTTTCTCATCCTTTCCCTTAAGGGTTCTAAATTTACATACGTGAACTGTTTAATACCAACATAAAATTTAAATAGCCACACAAATGATTTCACATGTTAATTACCTAATACCACTACCTGAAGCTTACTAAGTGCTTCACAGGACTTTCTAACATGTACTAAACCCAGACAACAACATGTTTCTTTAAGAAGAAATTGTTAAGGAGTGCTGCATACTTTTTAATTTTGTTTTGATTTTTCTATTCTCTGGGTATCAGAAGCTTGACTCTAAGTTTGGTCATGTCCACATCATCAGCATACTGGATGTGTCACTAGTTGTGCATTCTAAGTTTAATTTCAAAATTTCTCTACACAGTAAGCTCTATGAAGTGAGATAGCATGCTTGGGTTATTCATTTTTCTATTCCTCATGCTAGCAAGGTAGCTGGTTTACAGTGATGTTTAATCAATATTTGATGACTATATGAATCAATAAAAATCAACTGAGTCCATGCTGTGAAGGAAAAACTATACCATAGTTTATATAGGAATATATAGTTTATATAGGAGTGATATATAGGAATCAATATATGGGATGCCCAGTAAATTATCAGTTTCTATTTTCTCTTCATTAAAGATCTAGTGATAACCTCTCACTAGTGTTGCCAGAGTTGATTTGTTTTGTTTTGTTTTTCTAGTTGCATGTGATAGAATTCCCCTTCTTGCTTCAAAATCTTATTATAAACATTTGCAAAATCTTATTATAAACATTTGCCTTTTTCTTCACATATGATCAAAGTAGTGTCTCTGTCTAGACATTAATCAATGTATCAATGGATTCCTTCCTAAAACTTCTATCCAATAGGCTCATTCAAAGGCCCTATTCTCTGAAGGGATCCATATTCTAGTCTTGCGATTGTGGCCAAGAGACCTCAGGCACTTTCGATGGAATGAATCAGTTTCAGTTTGGAGTGTGACCTGATAATGGTTTTCCCATTTGCAAATCACTGGGACACCCACCATTACTCTTTTGGGTAACTCTTCCCATCCAGAATCATGTGGTGGACATTTTCCCACCCAAACTCACCAAACTGAGTCATAGTGAAGGAGACGGATGGGTTGAATTATGTGACTAAAACGAGAATGAGAAAGATCAGGAACCAGAACCTGGGTCTTCTCATTTGCAGTTCAATTTTCTTTGCACCATGATGCGTTGCCATTTCTTTGAGGAACAGAGTCAATAAAAATCATGGCTCTATTGGAAAGGAGGGTCATTGTGAGTTGAATTATACAGGAGAACATTTTGAAGCATATGGGCCCTAGAACTGGGTCTTGAAATATGAGGCCTACATGGAAAAGGGCCTATCAGTAAGCTCCCTTTCTCAATGCAGTACCTGACATTTTTTTAAATAAAGTATTTTTAAAAAGTGTATGAACTGAAAAGCAGTCAACAAATAAAAAGGCGTTTTTCAGTTTACATGCTTTTGGAATTGTGTCCCATTTCTATTTGGCACTTTTATTCATTAACATATTGCCCCATGACATAAGACACTAGAGGAGCCCAAGGCTGGCTGGACACCATCCATGGCCAGGCAGTGTGGCAGCTGAGCTAATACCAGCAGAAATTCATGGGCATGAGATTCCAATCCTGATCTGTAGAAAGCCTCTGCTTCAATCTCCTCTACAAAATGGGGATACGATGTAGCTGCTACAGAGAGATCTAGAAGGGAAAGACTGCCAGCACTTTAATTTTCTTTTTTGTTTTTCTTTTTAAGTGAAGAAGGAAAAGATAACAGGGATCAATGTCTATCAAAGTCAGAGAAATCAATTCACCATCCACAATACCCTTGCCAGTTTCTATAACTTTCCCAACCCTTTTTCTCTCCACTATTCATTTGTCACCAATCCAAATCAAATTCTAGAATTTCACAGCAGTATATCAATATGAGGAAAGACAAAATAGGTTGTAATTTTGGACACCAAAATAGGCCACCAAATCGTCAAACTTGCCTCTTTACCATTATTTCCCCCAGAATAATTATATTGCTTGTACAAAATTTTGAAACTTGCTGTTTCCAGAACCACTTATTGTGTCTAATTTTTATCAAATGTCAAGGCAAAAATACAAACACTGAGTTGAAAGAAGAAAAGTATAAAAATCCAGGGATGTTTATCAATGGCCTGAAAATATAATCAGAGCGATCCTATGGGGCATGGTGTGGCAGTGAGAGAGCAGGTACAGGATCAAAGAGCCTAGTCTGCTATATAAAAAACAAACAAACAAACAAACAAAAAAACATTTATGTGGATTAACATCTAAATATGTGTGTCAAACTGCTATTTCCAATGTGATCTTGAAAGGTTTACTCCCTTTGCTTGAATTACCTAAATTCCATTTTCCCACAAGAAAAGATGTGTTCCTGGAAGAAAAAAAACCAAACAAACAAAAACCCTAAGTTACAGGCAAATCCTGAATCTCCTTCCTTTTGACTGTGGGAGATGGTGGCTTCTTAAATTACATTTGTCAACATAGCTAGAATATTGCACCTTGACCTACCTAGTCAGTCTCCTCCTATCTCTCTGGGATTGAAATTCCACACACTGCTGAACATTTAATTTTTTCCAAGTGTTAGAAGTGCAAATTGCAGGCCAGGAGCAAGGCTGTCTTTGTCACAACCCCAGTGTTTTTCATCTGAGAAGACTATTCACAAGATTGACTAGTATAATAAACTTTTTACACAATGATTTTAGAAAATAAAATTATGTATTTGAAATGTATATAAATGTTGCTTTCTGAATTCTGTTGTGTCCATCGATTACATGGATAGCTTTCAAATTTGTTTGACTGCTGAGTCCAAAAATAGATGTATTTTATTGTGACACAGGACACACACACACACACACACACACACACACACACACAAATGCAAATTGGTATATGCACACATACACATAAACACACCCATATGTAATTTAAACAAAAGTTCCATGAACAAGATTTACTCTTTTGTCTTAGTAAATTTAAAATGTAACTGTGACGAGATGGTCCATCCTAATTGAATTGAGTCAGGTGACCGCCTCTAGTCCCACATGTGCATTCTCAGACAATGCCAGCAGCTGCTGATGGCCGTTTAGTACACAAACAACTGATTTTGAAATAATCATAAATGATGGCATGAATGCAATATATTTAGAATATCACCTGAAGACTGTGAACTTCACAACCACTTCTAACTAGCCCTTACTCCCCGACCCCCATTACTGTTTTTTTTTAACGAAGAAAACATTATTTATTTTTATTGTTTTGGCCTCCTCGGTAATTGAGTGTTCACTGGGAAAAAGGAAGGGCGAAGGTGGAAGAGGGTAGAAAAGCTGTGTGTATTCATCATGAAGATTTATCTGGAGGTAACAAAAAAGACATTTGTTAATTTCCTTCCTGAATGGGTTTTGGAGGCTTTCCAATGCTGAAACAAAAAGAGCATCATTAGCTAATTCCAGACTTGACAACTGCTACAAAGCTGCAGCCTCGAGTTCAGGCCCCTTCTACCATGGAAATCATGGCGCCCTTCCATCATTCTGGCATGAATAGACAACAAGAACTTGACAGCATGCATCCTCCTATATAAGCCTTTGGTTCTATCGCTTTGGACAACAAATGGCCACTTGTCTCCTGTCCCTTATTCCAGCCAACAAGGGATTACAGCCTGGACACACACAAGGGTGAGGTACCAATGATGATGCCCATTAAAGCTATGCAATATCCTGACAGTATACGTAATGATGGCAGCATCAGTTGAGCCAAATATGCCCAAGGCAGGATCCTATGCAGACCCCTTCTCTCAGACCATTTAGTAACATGCAGGATATCACCTAAGAAAATGATAATCTTATCAATGTTCCTGATGAGAATGCTAACTGAACTATGTTTTAAGAGTTCATCCCAACACAGGCCCAGGTATCACCTTGAAGACAGAGCCCCTAGATGATTATCAAGGAGACCACAGAGGTCCTGGAGCCCTCCCCCGACTCACATTCTCACATGTTAATGGTACTTCAGAAGAAGGGCTGTCTTCATCAGACCATAAGAAAAGACTAGATGCATAGTTCACACTGAGCATAGAATCAAATCATGTTTTTAAAAACTAAAATGAAGAAAGAGCCTCTGCTCTGAGATACAAAACCAATGGGTTTTTGTTTGTTTGTTTGTTTTTCCCTATTCGAAATGGTTAGATTAGGGTGGGATTTTAAACCTCACTTTCATGTTATTAGGGAAGTTTTCTTTGAATGAACTTTGGAGGGTATGAGGGAAGTTGAAACAAAAACCAATAGAAAATAAGATTGTCCTAAGAATTTTTCATTATATTTATATTTCTTCTCTCCCACTCCTTTATAGCAGACGATTCCAACACCTACAAGAAAGAGATATCTCATAGAGTATAATAAATACTGACCATTCATTTCCCCTTGGTTTTACCAAAATTTCATTAACAGGAGAAATTTCATCTAATTATTAAATTCATTTTTCCCCAAAATTCATGGACTATCTTCTCTGTGCACGGTACTCATTAAACCTAAAGATGAAAAAGACTTGGGCACTAATCTCCCCTCAAAAAGGAGAAAATGTGAAAAAAATGACAAAAATTATGTCTAACTATACTCAGTTCCATAAAACATGTATAAATTAGGTATTAAAGAATGCAGGGAAGGGAACAAATATCCTGCTTCTCAGACAGGGAAACTATGAACAGTAGTATGAGCTATTCCAGGGCAGAGAACCTGTAGAAGTAGAAGGGATAACATGGAAAAAAGGCACAGAAGTCTAAAAAAGTGGAAGATATGAGGCAACAATAAGACAAATGTGGATGCAGCTTGGGGCTCAGGAGGGGATGAAATAGGAGGTGAGGCTCAAAACATGTATTAGGTGTTGAATCCCACAACAAAAAGATTGCATGTGCATGTACGTGTGTGCACATGTGTGCTCTCTCCCACTCGCTTGGCCAACGGAGTGCCTTGACAGTGTTTTAATGAAGCGAAGTTATTATTCTGTTGTAAGGAAAAGAACTCTGGGGATTTTGTGAGTAATAGATTGGAAAGGGGGCAGTTCAGAGGCAAGGGTATCTGTTCAGAAGCCACTGGAATAGCCTTGTAGGAAATGGATAGGCGGAAAAATGCAGGGCCCTAGATGCATGTCAAATGTTGATTAAGTAGGGCTTGGCTACTAGTTGGTCTGAAGATGAGAGATGAGTCAGGGTTGATCCCCAAAGCTCCCAGCCTCTATACAGGTGAGGTAAGCAGCATCTGGAATAAAGGACAGTGAGCAGACTTAAGTCACAATAAGATGTCAAAAGGTCATTCCAGCAGACATACCTGTCAGGTAGTTGAAAATATGATTACAAGTTAGATTTAGGTAGGAATTATTCAATAATTACACAAAATAGGTGACGCCAAATGACACAGTTATGGAATGTATATTTTAATGAAAGTTATAGAAAACAGGTTTCTCTCTAACTTGCAAATATCTTCTAGTTCTTAGAGGCACTGGCTAAATCTTTTCTTAAATACAGGTTTTTCACAATACAGGTTTTGTCTATTGGCAACCTTTAGCTTATTCAATTCCCATGTCACAGAGAGAGGAGACCAGTAACTGTGAAATGCCACAGTGAGCTGGCCTCACACCTCCAGCACCTCAATTACACTAGTAGGGATGCGATCAGGAGGGAAATGGGAATTACTAGAAACAACAGAAGATGAGCTATGGAAAAGATCACTTTAAGAAAATAAGATAAGAAAACTGCACAAGACTGTAAATCTTGGCATTGAGAAGAAAGAGTTGCGTGAGCATTTGTTTTTTTTTGTGTGTTTTTTTTTTTTTTAAATTCCAAAATAAGTGAGACAGAAAGAAACAATAACCACTGTCAACTAACTCAGGAGCTGCTGTCTCTTGGAGCTGTAAAATGGTCTTTCAGCCTGCACACTCTTGTTAAGAGATAGCTCGTTATGGCGCAATTTCATATATACAACACATAATAACAACAGAGCTGCTATGAAATTGTTGGCCCATAACTGGGATATTAATCTTGTCCGCACAACACAAGGATTATGAAGACAGTGTACTATAATGCTCTTTCTTTTTTAAATTTAGAAGTGGCACTCTTGCATTAGGTGGGTAATATCTTGCTTCCAGATTTGCTTTTTTTCTTTTAGGCTACTCAGTGCTTTAAATAAGTTTTAAATAGAGGGAATGAATTCAAAGAGTGAAGGTAAAAGTCTTGACCTCTGGCTTGTCTTGCAAAATAAGAAAATTTCACAGGGCTAGGCCAGCATTCCCGTGTAGCAATGACTGGTGGCAGCTGAGCAGGCGCTGCCTCCTTGAGACTCGGTTCTCCAGTACACCAGTCGCTACTGCTTCTGTTGTGTCTTTGACAAGGAGTCTAAGAATTAGTGCCAGTCTGGCCTGAACTATTTTTTTTTTTGACCTCAGCCCTGGCTGGCTCATTTATCTTATCTGCCCCCTGTAGGCATACAAGATTGCAACCTCTGTTTAAATGTAATGAGCAGAAGGTGACCTCTAAGATTACTTTAGAATGAAGACCATCATGATATGGTGTCTAGATCTGTTCCTATCTGGAATGCAGTGGCCGGCTGTATAACATGCTGGAACAAACAGTACGCACTCTGGTGAGGAGGGGTCAGAATGAAGCTTATAGAAATGAGGGCTTGACTGGGACAGAGATAGGAATGTCGTTCCTTGCAAATGAAGAAGGATGAAGTTCAAATACAAGTGTGGGAAACTCAGGCTATTACCTAAAATGATGAAGCATATGAAGGGTGTATTTGTCAGGTGGGATCAGAGTACAAAGAAGAAAGCATAGATATGCCCTTATCACATGGAAAGCTTGGGGATATTTGGACTTCTATCAGAAACAATCTAATCCCTCACAGCAAGGGCTAGTAAGTTCACAAGGAAAAATAGACCCCAATGCCATTTACTGGAGTTGAGAAGAGCCCCCTGCTAGTGTTGGAGCAAATGCTTTCCAGGTATCTGAGAAACACTGTGTGCCCCAGAGACTAAGGCAGACGGGCCAGGTAGACAGCCTGGCCCTGCCTCAGGGGCATTCAAGGGTGTCTCTGTCTCTCTCTGTCTGTCTCTGTCTGTCTCTGTCTGTCTCTGTCTGTCTCTCTCTGTCTCTCTCTGTCTCTCTCTCTCTCTCTGTCTCTGTCTCTCTCTCTCTCTGTCTCTCTCTCTCTCTCTCTCTCTCTCTCTCTCTCTCTCTCTATATATATATATATATATATATATATATATATATATATATATAATTGTTTTTTTTTTTTTTTCTAAAGCATTTAGTGCTTCACACCTTAAGAGAGAAGTAGCAGTGACAATTTCTGGAATGCCAAGATGTGAACATATGCAGCATTGGTATATACATACCAATCTTGGATTGTTTTAGATCCCTTAGTTGTTATTATGCTGTATTTGATATTGCCCACTTATCAGTGCATGAATTCATATACACACACACTTATATGCACAAGCTGTATTATGAAGAATGATATGAAAAAGTTATTATCTTGAAATTTGAGACCACAGAGTATTCCAGAAAATCAGAAACTTGGGGATAATGAATGAATCACAGGGAAGAAATGGGCAATTGTAGTCCTTTGGCTGGCCTTACATTGATTTTATTATATCATTATGTCAGGGGACCTCCATTATCTTACCTTGAGATGTCTTCTTTTAATGATGATGCTATAAGGTACCAAGGCCTCTTCCCCCAGAGCCTGACAGACTATTATCTATCTGTCTATCTGTCTATCTGTCTATCTGTCTATCTATCTATCTATCTATCTATCTATCTATCTATCTATCTATCTATCATCTATCTGCCTGCCTCTGTCTGTCTGTCTGTCTGTCTGTCTGTCGCTCTCTTTTCCTTTCTCTCTCCCTTCCCCCTGCCCCCTCTCCCCTCTGCACTACTTACTTTCTATTACTACAGGGTGCCCCAGGCTTGTCTTGTGCATTCCCTGCCTAATCCCAGAATTAGCCATTTCCCCCCAAACCCCTGGTTCCTTTAATTGGAGAATGGCATGGGAAACCAAGATCTAGGTGCTAGAGTTTTTAAAGTAGTCAGGAGGATTGGGAATCTCTAGCCCTCTCCATTCCCTATAAGGGAAACAGCCTGCCTTCCAGCTCCACGGAGGTAACTCTGTTGGCCTCACATGGCTCCCCTGCCGAATCACCTTATGCTACTGCCTTTCCATTGCGACTTAACCAGGGCAGTGACTTTGTAGAATGTAGTTTCTGACCTTAAAATATTTGCAGTTTTCTCTTCCTTTGAGTTTTATCATCATTATTTATTCTGTGATACTTTCTCCTGTAAGCTCTGACCTTGAGCTTGGAGCATCTGAAGTACGTATGTGGTTAAGCGCTGGCTTGGGACGCCAGCAGCCCCGGTTCGGGTCCCACATATGAGGGCCAGTGACACTGCCCTCAAAAAAAAACAAAACAAAAACAAAACCCACAAATGAAGTACGTATGTGGGTTTTATGTGGGATGGAAAACACTTTCTTCCATTCAGAGACTATTCAGAGGACCTAAAGAAATGTGAATGGCCACATTGGAAAATCTCAAAGCTCAGGGTTCACAAAGATATAAAAGATAAAATAAGGTTCCCAAAAAAGAGGGAAGGACAGAAAAGGATGCACGCCTGTAAGTAGACATTGCAGGATAGCATAATGAAAAGACCCTGGACCCTGGAGCCAGACTGCCTGAATTCAAACAGCAAACCTTAAACCTATCACCTTTGGATTTGTGTCTCTGAGCAAGCCACTTAACTTCTCTGAGTTCCAGTTTCTATTTCAATAAAATGGAGCTTTAATAATATTCACCTAAAGCAGCTATTGTTGGTTAGGGTCAACAGAGTAAATACAGAGGGTGCCAAAAAATGTATAAACATTTTAAGAAAGGGAAAAATGGTATTAAAATTGTAATATTCAATATATACCTATAACAAAAGATGAAGACAAGTCACATGCATCTATCTTTTTAGCATCCCCAGTATATGTAAAGTGCTCAGAACAGTACTGGGAATGGAGTAAGCCCTCTGTATTTATGATTGTTGTTGGTATGGATACTATCAGGTAAACCGGAGACAGGGATCAGCTAAGTCTTGCTCAAAGGCCAACAATAGCCTATCGATTTGTTTCACTTTGTTGTGTGTTAGGAGGGTGGCATTTACCATCTCTCTGAAGCCAGGACAGAGGAGGTTTAACGCTATTGTTTAAAACTAAGGTGTGACAGTACAGAGGCACTTTTTATGTCTCCTCAGAGAAATGATTTTCACATGAGAAAAATCACAATACACATGTTTACCAAGGAAGATAAGCTCAAGGTAGGAGAGGAGATAACAGAGGAGCAATTAGGTTCTCCCAGTGAGTTAAAGGATGAGGCCCAAATGAGGGTTATTCTGGGATATTGAGGAGACTTATACATATGATTGTGGCACCATTGTTAGGAGTCTTTAAATAACTATGGAAATAGATTCAGAAAACGGAGGATGGGAAACAATGGCCCACTTTTCGAAAAGGGGGCTGGATAGTGAGTAGTTGTCTTAAAATATTTGAGAAGTCAACATGGGGAGAACAATTATAACTTATCTATTTATTTCAAGACTATAGAGTTGGGCTCCATGAGTGTAACAGAGGAGACAAATAGGGGGTTAGTTTAAGAAAGCATTTTCTGAGAATTGGAGCTGTCCAAACACAGAGGAGACTCCCTCAGGAACCTTGACAAGCACGTACCATGCTGGCACTCAGCGTCCTGTATAAAATACTGTCAAATAGAGTGCTAACCTCACCTTAACCATTAGCAGGAGACTCAGTCATGGACACAGGGGGTAGAAGATCTTCTATTGGGAATGTTCAGGAGAAAATGTCTGCCTTGGACATGAAATGGCAGTAAGGTGCTCTTTGAGGTTCTATGATAACCATGACCTGACTTTTAGAAGGTGATGTTTCACACAAAATCCCTGACTGCCTCTCTGCCACCACAATGGAATTTCTCTCCCAAATCTTCTGCACCACTGATAGTAACTCTACAAAGAAGATTGTGATTTTATCCTTAAAAAATATATTTTCTTTTCTATCCAATGTACATCTGTCTTAAATCTCACCTCACCTTTCACTTTGCCATGCCCCCCCATCACTACAAATTGATTTGAAAAAACAAACAAACAAAAAAAAACATCTCCTACATTTCACTTTCTTGTTTGAGTATTCAAATTTTAATATAAGTATTTAGTGTTTATGGTGGGGGTTGGGGAGGCTTTGGATAAAAGATCTTCCAATGAGTATCATGGAATGTTCAACATTTGATGTTTAAGTGCATCTTAATCTTTGTGCCTTGAGATCAATCAGTTTGGCTCCATCTCTTCCTCTGCCTATATATTTTACAATTAAAGAAGACTGACTTCAAATGCTCTGTTTGAGTTATTTTTTTTCACAGGCTCAAGGGGCTGACTCAGTCTATGAAATATTTACCTAAGTTCTCAGAAAGGACTGTCTTCTATGACAAAGGTTCACATCCACCACTACTTTCACTCAGCTCTTTCTAACACTAACAGGTAAGAAGATACAGAGGTAATGGGTTTTGTAGGGACCAGTTACCCAAACTGGAAAAGAAATAATAATAATTATAGTAATACAAATGGGATGTTAGAGAGCATTGTGGGGAAGAACTAAGGTTTGACTAATAACATTGTACTTTTTGTTCTGTGAATCTCAAATGATTTATCTATTTACTAAGAAACAATCACCTGACCCTCTTTGTTTGGTTTGTAGTATTGAAGGAACAAAGAGAGAAACTTGTCCCTGGAGTAACATTTTCTTATGCAAACTAAAGTAAATCACACATCTCTGTGTTGAAAGCTTGTCTGACAGGCACTTCTAAGCACAAAACAAACCTCCTAACAGGTTAACTTGCGCTGGGAGGTTGTTGGTAAAGAACTTTTTCAGAGAAGGCTGTAACATAACTTCTGTGTTAGAAAAAAATAACACCCAAATATTATGGTGTATTAAGGGATTTGTGCTTGCTTAACATATTGTTTCTTCTCCTCTTAATCAGGGACAATCTTTTGATCTAAACTAAGTGGTCATTTTAATGTGAGGGGAAGAACTCCAAGGTTTGTACAGAGTGTAGAAAGAGGGACTCAGGTAGTATAGAAATGGGATCTTCCCTTCAGCAGGTAGGGGATCAATTTGGTAAGCTGGTGCATGTGTCAGACTCATTGCTGTATGTTTTAACAGTTATGATTCCATGTGGTCACTTAAGTTGCCTTGGTTCAGAACAATCTGAGGACCTGCTGTCTCCTGGGTATTTTCATATTTCTTGTTTCTTTTAAAATCTCATTGATTTTGATACCCCAAATTTCCCTACTAGGCATCATGTTTAGATGAAGTAAACTGAAATTTAGAAAAAGTACTTTCCCCAAGATCATGCAGCAGTTACCTGGAAGAAGCAAGGTTCAAACATATCTTTGCAACCATAGTATGCAGAATTATTATTGCCTTTCTGAACAATGAGCTCACCTCTTTTCAAAATGCACATTTCACAGATCAAAATAGAAAATGTAGGGAAACAACCCTTAAACCCAGAAAGGAGATACCTTTAAAGTATGACATAATAGACCAAAAAGGATTGCCAAGCCCAAGCCTGGTTCTCTTATATGATGGGAAAGAGGCCCTTTTGCTCCTGACCAGACCATGAAGAAAACCTGCTGTCTTTGGATTTGCATAACTATGCTTAGCCTTAGGTTAGTATTTTCTTTATGACACCATAGGAGAATAATTGCCACACATTTCAGAATATTCTAAATCTGCTCTACCCAATAAGAATATAATGTCACCCACATATATAATCGCAAGTTTCCTAAGAGCCATCTTTAAAAACAACAGTATAAACAAACATGTTAAATTAATTTTAATAATCCATTTTATGTAACCCAATGTACTCAAAGTATTATATTTTCAGCAACTAATTAATATAAAATTATTAATGAGATAACATTTTTTATTACTAACTCTTCAAAAATATAGTATATATTTTATACTTAGATTGCACATTGAAATTCAGATGTTAAATTTCAAAGCTTTAGGTAAAATATAGCCCTATCAGAAAAATAAAGTTGTGTTTAATGGAGACTATATTACACTGTGTCTGTTTTTATATTTAAATTTAAATGGTTTATACTTAAATAAAATTTAAAACTGATTTCCTTATTTACACTAGCCATATTTTAATTACTCAATAGCCAAATATGTCTCGTGGCTCTTATATTGAATAGCATAGTTCTAGACAAGCAGATAACATAAGCGTTTCCCATACTACATCTAAGGCTTTCACAGTGAGCAACTATGACAATGACAGCTAAATCCCATACATCCAATGCAGACAGAACGGAAGTCAGTTATTGTAAATAACTATTCCACATCCCTTGTCATCTCTTGATGATTGTCTACAATATGAACAAAGTAATACAGGCAGGTGGTCTGTTCTTCCAATTCTATTGTTTTAGGGAACAGAAGTACAGCTGGTTGACTGAGCAGGGGGAGGGGGCACTGACAAATACAAGCTGGCTCATCATGTGAGACTTACACTCCATGGATGACTTTTCAACTGTTCATTGTGAAAAGTATTTTTAATACTGTCATAGAATCAAGCACTAAAGAACAACTACTAATTTTCAATTAAAACATGTATATATGATGTCAGTTGTGTGGCACCCACAATTGTTTAAAGTGTTGAATAAGCTATATACAACTAATCTTAGAACTGTCTAATATATAGAAAAAAAGAAGTTAAATCATAATGTCTTGGAAGGAGATGTAGCAACCAGCCCTGTTTAATAAACACAAACTTATACCAAATGGAGGCCCCAAGACACTCAGATGAGTTCAAAGGCTACTTTTGTTATCTGTTGTGTAAACTCCCATAGGCTCAGACTTTTTCTCCTTTTCAGTCACCTTCCCTAAACTTATCTCCCATAGACTTTTTGGCCATCTTCACTGAAGACCTGGACCCTTTTTACTCTGGGATAAATCCCTGAAGCCCCGAAGTGATGAGAAATTGATGTTCAGAATAGCAATTGCTGAATTTTTCTAGGCACTGGAATTTCTTCTTAGGCTTGAGATGGCACTTATACTACTGTTGAGCATAACTTATTACAGGGACCATCTTCATGTAAAAGGATGCAGAACCAAAAGGATATATTTATTCTAAAGGATACAGTATCTCTAGGTTGTAATTCATCATTTTTTTCTTGGTCCTCAAATATCTCAAGGATCTAATACACTTTGATTAGTGTCAGTGGCTCTCCGTGGCACTGGGTTTCATCAGAGCAAGGAGAGGATGTGTCATTTAAACACACCCCCAGCCTCAATGGCTCTGATAGCCTTCCCCCCATCTGCTCCAGAGTGAGAACTACTAAAATATCAATTTATGTCCTGAAACAGCTAAATTATATATACTTAGACATTGTTTTCAAAGAAACTTTTACACTTAGAAGAATGTGTCACTTGTCAACAATACTAGCATGAAAGCACCCTAATTTACAAAACAGAGATGTCAGTATTGGTTTTTTACATTATACAAGAAAACTTCAAAGGGTTTCTCTAAGCCATGAGTTGTCCTAAAACACTTAAATGATTTTTAGACTTTAAACAAAATGATTGACACACAGCACATTAGGAGGGTGTCTACTATAAAGTTAAGTGCATCTGTTCCCATAATAATAATTATATGTTCTAACTGAGTTTAGTACCACTTTATTATTCAGGCCAAAAGAGCTGTCCGCATTGCCTGTGGTGCTGAAGAGACTAAGGAAGGTATATCCTATCAGTTAGCATTTTATATTTTAAAAACTGCAATGAATCTTCACTAAATAAGGATCCATCAAATTGAAAGTTATTATCTCTGCTACCATAGTTAAATTTGTGTTTCATTTTGAAATGGGTCAATGAAAAACAATATATCTGTTGGTGCTTTTTTGGTTTGCTTATTTACCCGAAGTTGATTTTTAAATGTTGCCATTTAAAACATATATATGAAAATACATATACAAACAAATATTTTCTGGAATACTTTTATCCTCTCATTTTATAAAATCTAGTTTTATTTTCTTATGGATATAAATGATTATAATAGTAGTTTCTTCTCATTTACTGAATTGATACTAAAAACAATGAGGAGAGCAAGTTATCTCAAAATGAAGTCAAGAGGTTTTTTTTCAAGGATTCTATATGAAATGATTCTAACATATGGACTGTCAGCCTAATAAATCTAAGGGCACAAACAAAACCTGTTATCACAACAATTATTCAGTACCAATTAAGGATTTTAAAACAGGTAATTACTGTATATATTTTACCTTAAAAATAGCAGAAAGTTAATATATATAACTTGATTATTAGACAAGATAGTAAATGATGCCAGGTGTATCACTATTTTTCATCAAATCAATAGCTGGAAAGTTCTGGGCTTCACTGCTGTTCTTTCAGGCATTCTTCCATTTATTGACTCATTTTTATTTTTCCATTCTGAGAAAAAATTATTGTTATTATTTGTTGACAGATGATAAAACCTATTCTTGACTTATACTTCAAGTTAGATAGCTCTTTAGGATTTTAGCTAAATAGTCTAGTCTTAATCACATTGTTTTACTTCATTTAAGAAAGTGAAGGTTTTGGAAAATCATGTTAGCAAATTATTTACAAAAAATATACAAGAAAGATGAAACTAGGTAACTATTCTGTTAGTTGATTTTATTGTTAGTAGAAGTTGATGGATCCACCAGTATTTAGGAGCCTGAGTCTAAATATACGTTACCAAAAAAAAAAAAAAAAAAAAAAGCCTTTGTGACATTGTCTTTGGGTTGAGGTCACAATTAGGCTAAATAAGTTATTTCATTTTTAAAAGAATAACTGGAATTTCAAAGCAATAATTAGAGACTATCAAGAACATTATTTTATTTCAATGGTAAAAACCCATCTCAGAGTCTTCAAAGTCACTTAAACACATAGTTTCATCTGCATCATTCTGTAGGTAGCAAATGACAATGTCCAATTGTATAAGAAATTCTGACTTGTTCACATCTATGAGACTCAGTTGTATGTGTATTATTAAAAACTAATTGACCAGGCCGGCCAAGTGGTGCATTGGTTAACAGCTGGCTTGGGATGCCAGTGGCCCCCGTTCGGATCCCACATATGAGGGACAGTGACACTGCCCTCTACAGCTAAGATGGTGAACAACAGCTCCACCTGGGTCTGGGCTGCTATGAGTCCCTGGGACAGCATAGCTGCAGCCTCTGCTGCAGTGGGCCGCCATAGGCTACAGTGAGTGGCTGGCAGCCGGAGTGAGCTGTCAAGAGCCGCTGTGAGCAGTCGTGAGAGGCAGGCGACAGATCTGCCTCACCTGGAAAGAGTGCAATGATTATACCAACATGGGCCAGTGAAGCAATGTCCTCCACAACTAGACTGAAGAACAAAAGGACAGCAACTTGTCTGTTCCCCTTCCCCGGTTCCCCAACACTGTTCTCCTCCCCCAATTCTCCAATAAAAAGATCTTTAAAAAAAAAAACCAAAACAAAAACCAATTGACCAAATCTCAAAAGCAGTATGCTGAGTAAAAGGAGCCAGACCAAAAAGGACACAACACACAAATTCATTTTTATGGTATTTTAGAATAGGAAAAATTGAACTATGCTAATAGATGTTAATCCTGTTGCTTATGGGGAAAGGAGAATTGAGGATGTGCATGAGGGAACTTTCAGGGGTATTAAAAAGTTCTGTGTCATTTTAGGGGTATGGGGTACATAATTGTATGCATTTGTCAAAACTCAGTTAATAGCTCACTTAAGATCTGAGCATTTCACTGTACGTAAGTTACACCTAAATAAATAAAAATTAAGACTAACCAAAGTAAACCATTGCTTTATCTAAATGTTAAAATAAACCCCAGTGTAAGAAATTGGGTCTATCATGAAAATAATTGTGATCCAAAAAGAATCCACTTGTATGGAACGAAGGACAAAAGTAAATTAGAGGGGGCCGGCTGAGTGGCACAGTGGTTAAGCACTGCCTTGGGAAGCCAGCAGCCCCGGTTCGGGTGCCACATATGAAGGCCAGTGTGACACTGCCCTCAAAAAAAAATAAAAACTAAAAAAAAAAAAAAAAAAGTAAATTAGAGGATGCTCTTCACACAGAAATGGAAACCATTATTATCAAATCCTTAAAATACTAAGTTAGAAACCTAGGAAGCCATGACAATAAGAAAACTAACAAAAACACCTCATTCATAAATACATAAATTACATCATAGTGGAAAAAACATGGAAACTATAGTTACCTCAAATACAGTATATAGACTAGTTTTTTTTGTTTGTTTGTTTTTGAGGGCAGTGTCACTGGCCCTCATATGTGGGACCGAACCGGGGCCGCTGGCTTCCCAAGCCAGTGCTTAACCACCGTGCCACTTGGCCGGCCCTAGTCTAGTTTTAATGCTCAAAATTGGGCTATTATTGTAAATTATCTATTTAAAAAAATCTATTAAAGAGGCTTATTTTTGTAATTCTAGGAAGATTTTTTATTATTATTATTGTTTAAGCTCCCCTTTGTGCTTTTCTGGCAAGTGTGCTTCTCTGAAAATACTGATTATGGTATGGACCAAGGTAGAACACGAAGTAATTTCCATGTATAATTTAAACAATTTATATTGACTAGGACAAAACAGGATCATGGCTCAAATCAGAGTAAATTAATAATAACAGCCATTCCTAAATGTTAATTTCACTGAAGGCATGCTGATTGAAAGGTGAAGCTTCACAGCAAAAAAGAAAAAAGAAAAATACAAGAAAAAATGAATTCCTTTAAATTTTTCATACCTTGTTATATGCACATTATGTTTCATATCTAGAAACATAAACAGCATAGTTTTGAAAAATATTTTTTCACTGGGCCGGCTGAGTGGTGCATTGGTTTGGGATACCAGGGGCCACGGTTCAGATCCCACATATGAGGGCCAGTGACACTGCCCTCTACAGGTAAGATGGTGAACAACAGCTCCACCTGGAGCTGGGCTGCTGTGAGTCTCCAGGGACGACATAGCTGCAGCCCTTGCTGCAGTGGGCTGCCATGAACTACCATGAGCGGCTGGCAGCCAGCCTGAGTGCCCAGCAGCCAGCGTGAGACACTGTGAGTGGCCATCCAATGGCCGGTGAGCAACTGCCTCATCCGGGAAGAGCACAATGATAATACCAACATGAGCCAGTGAAACAATGTCTTCCATAACTAGGTTGAAGAACAAAAAAGACAGCAACTTGTCTGTTCCCCTACCTTGATTCCCCAATGCTGTTCCCCTCCCCCAATTCCTCAATTAAAAAAAGTATTTTTTCATCTAAATGTTGCCCAAAGCCATAGACATTGTGAATACATTCATAGCAAGGCTGTTGGATGGCAATGCTAGGGCCCAATGCTGTTAGTGGAAATGGTACCGCAATGCTCTGTGCCCTCCACCATCAACCAGTGTGTCTGTTTTCTCCATTGATATTCACAGGGAATTTGTTTTAGAATGGGAGAGAAGGGAGGAGTTTTTGTGAGACATAAGGCCCTGAGAGACCTTATGAAGATGGATGGGATGATATGGCTTGAGAGATGGGTTGAAAGCAAAAGCTGAGAGAAAAAAATAAAGTGCAAGAGAAAATTTCAAAATTTCAGGCACAAACAGAACTTCTTCTTAGCCCAGGAGATGATCTATGGCATAGACCACTGATCTCCTCTCTGTGGGAAACATCTTTGCTCTGATACCCGGGGACTGCAGGTTTGCCAAGAGATAAGCTCTGCACCAGGGGCACACATGGTCCTTATGATGGATAGTGTCATGGTTGGGTAGATGCAATCAGAACTGAGGCCACTGCTTCATGGACAACAGGGTGGTGGAGAAAGAAACCAAAATAAGAAGACTAATTTGGACACCATACGATGTCTGAAGATGATTGATTTGTGAGTACATGTGACATATTCCTGAAGGATGTCCCAGAACTAACTAGCTAACATTTTAAGAGTGCTAATTTCTGACAATCAACCCAGTATTGACTCGTGTCATAGGAACCTTGACAGTAGTTATAGGCTGGTGGAGGCTAGGGAATTTGGGTTACTTGTTGATATTCTTTTTTAACAGATTCCAGAGCTCTTTCTTTTATTATAGGAACAAGGTAAATGTGCAAATAAAATATATATGACTGTCACAGAATCCATTACAGCAAAATAAAAATAGGCTGATCACATTTTTATGGACAAAAATCTGTTGGGTTGTCGAAAAAGTCATGATGCATTTTTGCAATGAAAAACAGAAAAAATACGTCATGACTTTTCAGACAACCCAATAGTACTCATGTTTCTGCAAGCACCATGTATATGACGTATTTTCTATTTCATGTCACAAACCAGGTTTCCACTCCACAGGCACTCAGTAGCATTTACTTAATTTTTATTACATCCTCACGCACTAGTACTGTTGTTATTTCACAGTAAAGTTTAAGTCAGCTCAATTTTTAGCATCAAAGACTCATCAAGAGTGAGCAATTTGGTGCTTAATGAGTTGTTAACCCTGAGTAAATATATTAAAATAATAGAGTGATAAATTTAAATTGAATTGCATTGGATTTGATTTTTGTTCAATAATGTCTTCTGCAGCAAAAGAAAGTGACACTTAAAAAGCAATTTTTGATGAAATATACTCTGAATCATTTATACTTACTTCTCACTTACTATCCATTTCTTCCTTATTTGAGTTTTTTCTTAGTTATCTTGTTACCCAGTCTCTCTGAAATTTTCACTATTCTGAACATTTCCCATTTTATTTCTAAAAGGAATAATATGTTGGCGTCTACACAACTGAATACAGCACTGAATAAGTCTTTGATTTTAAAAAAAAATTCCCTGCGATAACTCCACATACCAGAGGTGCCAAAAAATGTATACAAGTGGACACTTTAATCAGTGTTGCTCAAGCAGTAGTTTGCCATAATCAGGAGTGTCTGGATGCTGATGGTAACCACTTTGAGCACCTCTTGTAATTGCAGAAGTCAAACTTGACTTATAGTCATCTTTTGTTATTGGTATATATTCAGTATTACAATTTTAACACAGGTTTCCTTTCTTAAAATGTGTATACATTTTTTTGGTACCCTTTGTGATTTGAAAGATATTACTGAGTAAAAAAAGAGATTAAAATCCACAGTGCATTTGCTAATAATGGGTTTGTGGATAGACAAACTAGAACCCCTCAGTTCATTTGTTATGCACTTAAAACATGGTCAGCATGACTATTGTTAATCAACGTGTCAATTCTCTGTGGTCGGCATCAAGACTGTCAATGTTACTGACAAAAAAAATTCTGTGACTGTTAATCCCTCACAGTCTCAGGAACAACTGTAGAGCAAGATGGGATTTAATCTGTCTCACTGTTTATCAACAAAAACTGTCAGTTTACTTCAAATAGCAGACATCCCCCCACCGCCCAGTAAGAAGCCAATGTGGTGTAACAGGGCTTAAAGTTCACAGGTTAAGTGACATGTTAAACTAACCTTCGATTAAAAAAATGGAGCAGATCTGAACTGGGGTCAATTGAGCAAGACCAAATATGAAATTCTAAAACACATGTTACAGCCACTTGTATGACCATAACAATATTTTGATTTATGATGCATGATTCACATCGACCTCAAATTCAGCTACAAACTATTTATTACTGAGAGCCATTGCTAAACAACAGAATGGGCAAAATGTAGAAATTGCTCAGAATTGACATCTTGACAGGTGACATTTTCCTGGGATGAATCTGAAATGGCCTATAATCATATTTGAGCATGACTATGAGGTAAATCACCCGGCTAGATACATCATTTAAGAATTTATTTCTCAAAGAGGAAGTGGAATTCAAGGGGAAACTACCAATAAAAATAAGAAGTCAAACACAAATACAATTTGGGGAATTCAAACCCAGATCACGTTTTAGTGTCACATCTCTATAAATAAAAACAGAGAAACATTTACTATTAAAGACCTTTTCCTATTCAAGTTGTAGGGCTCATACTGTCAACTGTCTGCTGAATCTTGCTTACCAAGACTTTCTGGTATCTGGAAAGGCAGCATGTATGTATCTATGTACTGAAATATTGTACATATGCTTGGGGCATATCTTAGTCTAAAAATTGGATATTCACACACAGAGTATTTCCACGTTAGCTCTTCATTTATATCTCATACAGACTTCTCTCTCTCCGTCTCTTGTTCCGTTTGGCTCTCTTTTCAAAATCTATATATGCATGGCTGGATGTGTATGTGAAAACCTACAGATTTACATATCTGTCTTAAATAAATTTCCCATCTAACTTTTACACATTGCTAGCTTGATTTCTTAACCACACAATTAAAAGAGGTGGTGACAACACTTGAAAGAAGCGTCCAGCAAAGATGCACCATGGCGGTGATCCAAGGACCTCCTTAACAGAAGCGTGTGGTGGAACAACAAAGATCTCACAGTGAAAGCTGAAATGAGAGCTTTCCAAGAAGTCAAGGGAAGAGATACATATTATAGTGGTACAATTTTCTTACAGAACAATTTATCCTGATTTATTTTTTTTTTAAAAAGAGCAATAGCAAGTTTGCATAACACCTTCCACTCAAAAGAAAAGCAAGTGTTCACAAGCAGTTAAGCTGATTTTAAAATATAAAGCTCTATGAAAACTGCCAATGAAATGCTGCCATATTCTGTAGTAAGGATAATAAAAGCTTTAAAAATGGCTCCCAGTGAAAAATTCTGGTACAATCATTCTGAGGGGAAAATGCAGAAATCACTCAACCCTGGTAAGGAGGGAATAGCACTGAAATGGTAATCAGTGTGACTGAAGTTATTGACAAGAATAGGAGTTACTAGTATTTAGTTGTAAGCGGGTTCACTGGGGTCTAGAGATGACAATAACATAATAGCTTGATGCAGCCTGCAATTACTATTGTGAGGCTAGTAATTTGTTTTTGACAATTTAATCAGTGACAAAGAAACTAAAATATAGGGATGTACATGAACAATTAGTGTTGGTGTAAAAGGAAAGTAGGAATGAATAATCGTGTCATAAAAATCTTGGATGAAAAAGGATTTCAACATTACCTTCTCTCAAAGAACACACAAAAAGCAATGCTAGACCTGATTTTAATGTCCACAGAACTTCAAGTGCCATGAGAGTAGAATTTGTTGGCATTCTGTCCTCAACCTACAATTAAGATGTGTTCTCCAAGCATCTCTGGATGGAGCTATGATTGGAAACAAGAAGTCCATCTTAGTCAGTGATTTGTCTTAAAGACCCTTTCCTATCCTACTCCTCTCCCTAGTATTGTACACTGCAAAGTAGACCAGTTGGCTTTTGTTTGTTTTTAAATAAGTGAAATGAGTTCTAATCTAGGCTTTAGCACCAACTACTAGGATATTCAACAAATTATTTAACTTCATGGAGATCATCCAAGTATGCCCTCTAACTTTATAAAGGAGGAAATGGAGTCCCAGAGAATTCTTTTAGGCTTAGCTCTAACGTGTAAGTGGATGATGGCTTTTATTTGTTAAGAATTGTAAGCAATATGGTACCATATCCAAAATGGAAGTGCAGCTACTTTATCGAGAACATTTTTTCCCCTGTAAAGTATATCAATAGATTTTGAATGAATTCAAGTAGAAACCAGTAATATATTCACCTGTGAACCATTAACTACACTGAAAGCCAAGTCGAATCAGACTCCAAGGACAAAGTCAATGGAATGACTAACTATTCCACATTTTTTCTGCAGTTAATTTTCAATAAACCTCCTGCCCAATATCTGACCACATCTTACATTATACAATAAGCATTTCAAAACAAAACAATTACTCAGAAAAAGAGTTTCAGGTAAATCTTCATATGTTATTCTTTTCATTATTATTACTCAGTTTATCTAACATTCTGATAAAATAAAACTTCACAAGATGGTTGTTACACACGGAAAATGTGAGTTTTTCTGATTTCTGTTCTTTTGCTGTTTTCACATTATATTATATCCTATTATATTTGCTCACACAAATAATATAAACCATGACATGCCCTAGCTGGCAACATACTTTAATTTGGAATCCTACTTGTGGTAGACTCTGTTACTAAGAATGACAAGTATTTGGCACATACGTCTCCCAGGGCCTGGGGTAAAGAAAAATGAAAAGTCAATTTCTCTGTTGCAATGATTAGATAAGCAGAGACACAGGCAGTGCACTTCTTTGACGGAGCACCATATGCTGAGCCACAAGCTTGGCCTTCATATGCGGCAAAACCAACGTGCACGACTGGCTAAGATGCAGAAAATCAGTGGTGTGTGTACACTAATTAATAAGTCTATAGCAGTTTGCTGTCTACTCATAACTTGTATTTAAGAGACTTACTAAAACGGAATGTCAAGGTTCTTCCCTGTATCAAGTTGTAATATCAAGTGTCTCCTAAAGCTAAAAAGAATATTAAACTTCCATTCAGTCCTTCTCTACTTGATTGGCAAGAGTTATTCAGTCTGTATCAGAATTTTCACACAGGTTTCACCTTGATCTTTGCAGGCTGTGCCATATCCTTCTAGAAAGTGGCATGCCCTTCCAGGTACTGTCTTGGCCACTACTTGCCCCGGAAGTCTGGCAGACTAGGCGAGAGTGAATCTTTTGGTGATAGGTCTACCAATTTCCTTCCTTTGACCAAACTCTTCCAGATGTCGTGGGCATAAAATTACTTGAGTAAAATTAACTCAATGTTTTTGGGAAGTTTCGAACACAAAAGAGGTGATTTGTCATTCTCCATTGATAGCAGAAATGCAACACATTTATTAAGACATGACAGCCCGGTTCCCTTAGAGGGCTACATCTGTCCTCCAGTCTTTAGCACTCAAAAGTTCCTCTGAATTTGCAAGAGAAATTGCCTTTGGTTGCTTTGCTTGTGTTATTCTCAGAAGTAAATGGAGCATGCCGAGCTCCCTGACTTCAGCTATGACTTAATATTCTACACTCTTGTCTGGGCTGAAGAAGGTAATTCTACACATTCATTTGCAACATAGAGGTTCCTGTTTAATTCCTCCAGTTCATTCATCCCTTTGCTGAATCCTCTGTTCACATGGGGAGCTCCCGCTCCTGCTCCTGCTGTGCACAACCTCAGTGAAAATCCTGATTTACATCTGCTGTAGGCTCTTCCACTGTCACTCAAGCAAGGCAGGTATATTCAGGTGGTCAGCTGAGTCCCTAGAGTGTGGAAGCAGTACTATGGTCAAGAGTTGGGTGGGAGAAAACAGTCTCTTCTCCATATCTGCATAAAACACTGTGCTCTGGGCCTCAGAGTCGCAATGTTTGTGTACCAAGTCCCACAAGGTTTTGAGTCAAATTGCTGCCATTAGCCCCTGCCTGCGTTCTCTATTCCCTAATCTCTATAATGGCTCCCACCTCTAATTACCTTTGTAGTTACTTCCCTATGGTCCCCAGTTAAAAGTCAAAAGGTACGTGCATATGGACTCATGAACGTAACTCCCGTATGTGGAGAGAAGGGTGTTTTGTGTATTTTTGCTTGCTAGTTTTATTAGACTCACTCACTCAATCTCTGGGATACTCTTAGAGCATTCATCTGACTTTTGGATTGATACAATATCCCCTCTCCTTGAATTTTCTTTTCCCAGTTGTCCCTGACCATGGTTTTTATTCATCATACATTTCTACTTAGCCAGACTCACTAAAGGATGGTAAGTGAGGGAGAAAAAAAAAAAAGCAGTTTACACCGGGAAAATAGCCTCAATTAAACTCTCTGTCGAATTTACTGACTGTTTGTCACCCTGCCCCCCAACCCCAAAAATAATTAAAATGTCCAGGAAAGAAAATAACCTGGTAATGGCCAGAAACTCTACTACTTAAAAATCTATTTTCTCAAGTAATGGATTGCAAGTCTTTGATGGCTTCATGGAGCTGGAGCAGACACTGCTTCTAAAGTAGGTAGGACTCCAAAGATGTAATCAGCTCGACCCTGTCATCTAACAGTCATTATCACTGAAAGAATGCTCCTCTCTTCGAACGTGACAGCCTGTAATGATTTTGGAAGAACTGTCCACAGCGGCTGCACAGTCACTTTCTGGAGTGGCTGGAGTGTAACCTTAAGTTCATAGGAAAAGAGGGAGGGAAAGAGTGGACACAAACAGCAGAGATTTATTCCATCAGAAAACACTGCTCTTCCATCTGCCCAAACATACCTTTCTTTACCTTCGTAATAAAAACCATGGGCAAAATAGAAATTTATTAGAATAAAGAGGACCATGCTCAGAGCAAATGCCAAAAAGAAAGAGCACAGGACAAATTCTACGTTATTTTCACTAAAGGCGTTCACTTCTGACTGCCTCCCTGCAGAAAGGGGGCAAAATGCCTTCCTTCCCAACTAATGCTGGGATAATAGTAGCCCTTTAGCACATGTACAACCAGGCACTGTTCTAAGGGCTCTACTTAGATGTTCTCAGCTGATCCTCACCAGTTTGGGAGGCAGGGACTACTATTTTCTCTGTTTTTAGATGAGAGAACTGAGGCTCAGAGAAGCGCCTGTCTCACTTTTTCAACATTTACCTATATACAGTCCTCTCTTTAGCCACTTGGGAATTTAGAGAACACTTACCCACCCTCTCTAGATTTGTGGTGTTGAGAGCATTCTTTGAATTGGACTTGAGCCTTTTGTGTTTTACTTGATTTTTATGTAGTAACTTAAAGTGCAATGAAGAAACAAAACAGTCTAGCAATACTATGGCATTTGCTTTAAAATAACATTTGCTATTGCAGGAAATATAACCTAGACTATCTCGTCTTTACTGTTATTGGTTTTTGAGAAAGATCAGTGCCACTAACAACATGGTTTCATTTCTCAGGTTCTTGGCAGGTGCCCTGAAAATGTCATAGTGAAGATATGTGAAATTATTAATAATGTCATGCATAGCATTATTGCCATTCATTTATTCACTAATTCTTTTACTTGTTTTTTTACGCCTTCAGTTAACAAGTATTATTAATTTGTAACCAGTTCCAGGCATTATGGTGGGCATGGAAATTATAAAAGCAGCCATGAGCTATGAAAAGAACATAGTATATAGACAGAAGTCCAGCATTTTCAAATTTGGATCAAATAGTTACCAGTCTAATTATTTGGGGCAAATTATTTAACCCCTCTTGAGCTTCTATTATTTTACCTCTGAAACTATGGATTATATTATACTTCCTCAAACGGATGTTTTAGAGATCAATTAGGACTATTTGAGAAACATCTTTCATAGGCTACAAAATACAATATAGATGCAGGTTGGTTATATTCCTACGCTATGACAACTCTAAAGGGCCTTAAAATTAGTTGGTAAGGAAACATATATACACAAATAAAAATAACTCATGAGTCAGTTAGTAAAAGCTAAATGAAAAGCTCAGGCATTAAGATTTAAGGAATTTAGAGTAAGGGAAAAAGTAATTCCCAACTGGGAGAAATATGATTTGACTTTGGCTTTGTAATACAATTAAGATTTGGGAGAACAAAAATGATATGCCAAAGGAACAGAGATATGGACAACAACAATTAGGCAATTACTAAAACATCTGATGAGCCTGGGCAGTGCCTGTGAACCCATCTGACTAGAATTCATATGAGCCAAGGAAAACGGGGGCGTTAGGGTGGTATGTTTGTTAGAAGAGGATCATGGGTTGTGTTAAGCACAGGTTAAGAAAATGGAAATTTTAAACAGGTAACTGGGAAATGCTGAAGGCTTTTGAAGAGATGGGATGAAAGCTGAGCTTTAAGTGGGTGAGTCTGGCAGCTTGTACGGGGGAGGAAAGATGGAGCCAGAGAATCAGTGGGGAAACTTAGGACAAGGGCCAAGATTTGGGACACTGGGTCTAAAGGTATTTTCTTACTTGGGAAGTCAGAGATTTGCATCCAGGTGATTGGGTTAAGGTCCTGTGCTGTTCTGGTCACAGCACTGCCCCAAAAACTGAGCTGATGCCTGTCCTCTCCACTGTGGGGGAAGAGAGGCCAATAGATCCCCACTCCCCAGAAAACGCATCCTAACTGGGATCCTAACTGGAGTGCAGGGAAGCAAGTCTCCCAACTCCACCCGCCCTGCTTCTTGAACAGACTGACTGATCACATTATGGCAGAGGGAAGTGAACTGATTTTTCACAGACTGAAAAAGAGATTAATTTTAGTTGTTTTCAGAAAAAAAAAGTTGTCAGAAAGAATTAGGCCCTCATTTGTTTTTTCTTATATGACTCACACACACCCTTCCCCACTTCTATTTCATTTCACTTTCCTTCTGTCCATATTCTGCAATGACTGGGAGTGATTCTTCTTTGTTTTTTTCCCACTTTGATCAGCATTTTCCTTTTTAAAGCCAAAGCAGAATAACAAAAGCAGAACACATCTGGACTTAACTGAATTTCAAGGGAGAAACTCAGTGACTTTCTTCCCACACACTGAAGAAACAGATCAAATGGACCAAGCTATTTATAGCCACCTTCCATTTCTAATAATCTTCCATTTAATTAGGACTGTAAATAACACCAGTGAATGCTTTGCAGTATCACATGAGCTATCCTGGCCCCTCCTCAGAATACATCCCACCCAAGGCAAGAAAAAGATATCAGTGACTTCCACAGCTCACAAAGACACTGAGTTATGGGAAAAGACCGTAGTCTTTACGCTATAAGGAGGAGAGGGCTGAGTTTAAAGAGACAGGAAATTTAATCCTGCTTTCCCTCCACAATTCTAAACAATGTCAATGATAAAACACCCTGCCCGCAAACAAAAAAATCTTGTTGGTCAAAATTTTGAAGAACTGCTGCAGATATCGTGGAGTTTAATATTATATATGGAAGCTTCGTATTAACATATTTTATTACTTATTATTTTATTATTGTATACTATATGGAAGACAATTTGGAGAACTCCCAATTATAAAATCAGCCCCCAACACCCATAAACTTAGCTCCCTGTATTCACTTGGAGAGTATGTTTATAATGTTCTAGCATCATTAGCAGTTAATTTAGGTAGAATGTATGCCTCCAGCCCTGTGATTCTATAGCCCTTTGTTTAAGCAATGTATGTAAAATGAAAGTAACAATACAGTGACTGTTAAGAAAAAAAGAAAAGAACTAGAGTTGTTCAACTCTGTCACTCCATATACCTATTCAGTAAAACGGAGAGAACTGTGTTGTGTAATGTTTTCTTTGGTAAGTTCACATTTTAGGCAATATATGAAATATTTCTATTGGATTTGAATAATATCTTTAAAGGTAAAATGTATTCTTCTACTTTAATTGGGAACTGTTTTAAAACTAAAAAGCAAATAAACATAATGAAAGCAACTAAGTTATTAAAAGATTATTATTGAAACTAATTTTGCCATTGAGAGGAGGGACATGGAGGGGATGATGCTTATAAATGGCTGCCATATTCTAGGAATGCCATTGTACACCACAGCCACTTGGCAGAAATGGACTTGCGGGGATTTTTTTTGCCCTTTAAACATATCCAGCTTGAGTAAAAAGTCCCGAAAACCTTTACTTTTGCTGTGTTTCAAGCTGTAGAAGCAGGATCCGATTTCCTGTTTCTCTCATGTAGGAATGATGGGTTTGGTGATACCTTTGAGGAACCGCTTAAAACGTGAAGCACATGACACAATAAAGAATTTGGCATTGCCCTCGGAGAGGCCTGGCCTTGGCCCTCGGCTTCTGGGAGGTAATCTGCAAGCCCTTGGAAACCATGCCTGGTGGGAGCACTGTCTATGTTCAGGGCAGGATGGCTTGCCAGAAAGCCTAGCACTGTGATTTATTAGGGGGAAGGGGGTGCCAGCCACACCAACATGTGATTTGGGCTGGAGACTCGGGGTCACATGGCATCAGCTCTACCTCCTAAGGAGCTAGAGACTGAGATCAGCCACGTGGACATTAAACCATGCTTATGGGAAGGAGCACCCCCACTCTGCCCCAACCCTCACCCTGAAAAAGAAAAACAACTCTGGACACTAAAGCTAGGTGAGCGCCCCTCGTTGGCAGTATGCTCTGCATATTGTCACACCTCATTACTGTCTATGACTCACGGCGAGAGGACAACTGGAAATTCCACATTTAGGTCCCTGCCCTCTGCCCCATCTATCTCTTCCCATGGCTGATTTTAATCTGTATCCTGTCCCTGTAATAAGTTTTAACAATGAGTATAGGCTCTCATTGAATCTTGTGAGTTCTTCTACCAAATGATCAAATTTGAGAGTGGTTTTGGGAAAATCCTGAACTTGCACTTGGTATCAAAAGTGAGGACAGTCTAAGGCCAGCCGAGTAGCACGGTGGTTAAGCGCTAGCTTGGGAAGCCAGCAGCCCTGGTACGGGTCCCACATATGAGGGCTAGTGACACTGCCCTCAAAAAAAAAAGAAAAAGTGAGGACAGTCTCGGAGACTGTGCTTCCTCAAAGTTTTCACATATGGATCATTTGTCTTCACCCAAAGTTGGCATGGTAACAAAGGGCATATTGTGCACATGCCTGGTGGTCTGAAGCTAGAAGACCCCCACCAAGGGAATGCGCTTTCAGGCAAGATGGCAGTCCTTCTACTAGAATTAAATTAGTGTGGGGTATCGTGCTGTTCTTGTCTGCAAAGGAAAGTATGATCCTGGCCCTGCACTGAGCAAGACCTCTAAGTATACACCTTGCATTTATCTGCCACCAATAGCATGTCCACTGATTCATTCACTCACTCATTGAATATACATGTATGAAATATCTACTGTGTGCTGGGTCTTATACTGAATACACACAGATAAACAGCAAGAGATTTCTGCGCTTGAGTGATCTATTGTCTAATGAGTCAGAAAATCATGTACATACATGCACATACACAAACACCATACAAGTATATGAAAGTGGGGTGCTGTTTACATGTGCAAAGCATCTAAGCTTCTGAAGGGTTGAGTCACTGAGTTCACCTAAAAGAAAGTTTGAACTGATTTTTGAATGATGGATAGGCTAAAGGGGAGAAATCTGTAACCTCACTGACAGTATAGCAAAACAGAAAGTAATCCAAATTTAGCAATAAAAATATATTTAAAAGACTAAAAAATAGAAGCTATGAAAAAATGAAAACCTCCACATAGACTTTATTAATTAATTATACTGGAGAATACGAACAGCTGATGGTAAGCAATTACTTTATTGCTATCAGGAATACAGCAAAACACAATGGATTTTATTATATACTAGGATGAATTTAGATGAGATATTTGGAACAACATTCTTACTGCTAGATTTAAGAAACACTGATGACTACTGGAAATCTTATGGGTAGGTGTCACATCTGAAAAAGTTCAGGATTATATGAGAGACATGGAGCTTCTTCTGGATTCTGGGAATTTATGGAAAGTGGGGAAAAAAATAAAGGCGTGTGATAAAAGTAGGATCAGAAGGGGGAGTCTCTGATGAGTCAGAATCCAATCCGTAGGAGGCCCACAAAATGAACCCTGAACACATAGGAGGTGACAGCAGGGCCAGCAGGCTGCTTTCTGCCCAATGCCAAAATGAGAACACAACCATCTTTCCATTCGTCTCTCTCCTGGTTTGAGAAACCTTCCTTCCTCCCCCGCCCCGTCCCATCACTCTGTAATACAACTCTTTAAATAAACAAATCCCTTACCACGTAAAAGTTGTTTTTTTTTTTCTTTTTCTGCTTTTTATAAATGTGAATTTTGATATCTGTGGCCTAAATAGATGAACCTCCTCAATCATCACAGTCAAAAGAACTTGTTGTGCTGTCGTGACTGCTGGCTTAATTTCTTTGCTACTCTGATGTCTGTCCTACTTTGGGCAGGGTTCTTTGGGAAAGAATAATGCTGGGAAAATCAAAGGCAGCAGGAAAAGAGGAAGACCAAATGGGAGATGGATTGACTCCATCAAAAAAGCCATAGGTGGGGGCCGGCCGAGTGGTGCGGTGGTTAAGCGCTGGCTTGGGAAGCCAGCGGCCCTGGTTCGGATCCCACATATGAAGGCCAGTGAAACTGCTCCCCCCACCGCCAAAAAAAAAAAAAAAAAAGCCATAGGCAGGCTGGCCGAGTGGCTCGTTGGTTAAGAGTTGGTTTGGGATGCCTGCTCTGAGCAGCAGGGCCCCGGCTCGGATCCCACATGAGGACCAGCGACACTGCGCCCTCTGCATCTAAGATGGGGAACAACAGCTCAACCTGGAGCTGGGCTGCTGTGAGTCGCCAGCAAGGGTGACAGTGTAGGCTGCAGCGGGGCTGCAGTGGGCTGCCATAAGCTACCATGAGTGGCCGGCAGCCAGCGTGAGTGGCTGGCAGCCAGAGTAAGCTGTGAGGAGTGGCAGTGAGCGGCCACCCAAGGGCCAGCAACCGATCTGCCTCACCCGGGAAGAGCACAATGATAATACCAATATGGGCCAGGGAAACGACATCCTCCACAACTAGACTGAAGAACAGAAGGACAGCAATTTGTCTGTTCCCCTTCCTCAATTCCCCAACGCTGTTCCCCTCCCCCAAGTCCCCAATAAAACAATCTTTAATAAAAAAAAAAAAAAGCCATAAGCATAAGGCCACAGGAGCTGAGCAGAGCTGCTGACATTGTGGACATCGTTCATTTATAGGGCCACCAAAAGTTGGAGCCAACTCAATGGCACGTAACACAGACGTGTGCTTAAAAAGGTAAATAAATGGAAGGGAAAGAACATCCAGGATAGCTTTTAACCTTGCTGTTTTCCCCTAAATATACAGTTTTACACAGTTGGCACAAATTGGTGGAAGAGAGCATTTGTGAATTACATCCTTGGGCCTTTGAGAAAATGCATTTTTAATTTATTTCTGCTTCTTTTCTTACCTAGATCAAATACGTGGATAATGCCACAGAGACAGGCATGCTATCCCAGCAGCCTGAGAGAGAACCAATTACACATTCTTTCGTTCTCCCCTTGAAATCAGCACAGATAAGGAAAAGACCATTTTGGCAGCACCTGGTTTCAGGACTTTGTCTTCTTCTCAGAAAGAAAGCAAAATTTAAGTTTAAAACACACACACAAACACAACTTGGCCAGCTGATCAATTTTACAGCAGACTCTTGTAGCAGACGACTGTTGTGTCTGAATCCTATCTTCCCAGTTGGATTATAAATGCATGATTGATTGCAAATCAATCAAATGCATGATACTCGCAAATGCATATGAAAAGCAAGTGTGTCCTCCTTCCTTTCTGCATGAAAATAATAGACATAAAACTCAGATATATTTATTCAGACACTTAGGCAATAATTTCATTGAGGGTTCATGATGGAAATTAGGAATTAAAAGCCATCATTGACATAGAAGGGAGATTAAAATGACAGGACATTCTGCTTTAGAGAGAGAGAAAAACAAACAAACAAAAAACAGTACAAATTCTGAGAAAGCTGAGTCCCAGGAATAACATGATGCCTTTTCCTAGTTATTTTTATATTAAAAAAAAAAATCCAGGTCATTTAGATTCAGTATTTTACCCTTTTTCTTTCCTTCAGCACCTCTCCCTGTGGTCTGATGCTGCTTCAGCGTCTTGTTTCATTTTCTGTTTAGTTCCTCTGAATCCAGACTCCCCACTCCTGCCAACCACTGCAACCGCATTTCATTAGCTTATGCCTGGGGTTCTTGTTCTCCACCATTCTTCAATCTTCTACTGAATTCTTAGAGTCCAAGCCCCAAGAGGGTAGGCAGCAGGCCTACATTTTCTGTTTCAGCTGCAAACTTAGTGCCACGCAAATTAGGTACTTAATTGCTTCGTGATGACTATGATTGATGATGTTTTCCACATACACTAATTCCAGCGAGAAATACGCTCCCCTATCAGATGGACTGCATACAGATGACTACTCCAAACATGACTGCAACAAATAATTCTAGAAAAACAGATCTTCAAGTTTTTACTACAAGGCATATTTCTCTCTCTCTCTCTCTCTCTCTCTCTCTCTCTCTCTCTCTCTCTCACACACACACACACACACACACACACACACACACACACACACGGAATCTAAGATGACACTACCTTTATCATACACTTTTCTAAAGCAAGAATGTCATGCAGATGGGGGGTTGGGGAGAAATGCCATGGGGTAAGTTATACAACTTACTGTTTTCTTGGGCTTATTGTTTCAATTACTTCACCTGAAAATTGAGGATATAACCCTTTGTCTTATGCTGGTTGTCAAATATGTCTGCAAATTCTTTAACATTCTTTCTTTCAAAATGTTGAACCTATTTTCACTCTTCTTTACTGTGGGCTAGATGTAGTGACCCACTTCTGCTAAGTAGATATGGGAGTAGTGAATGCTTTTGACTGGTTCTCTCACTGTCTCAGCTCACTCATCCCGGGGGAAACCAGTCACCATGTCTGAGGATACTCAACCAGCCCTGTGAAGATGCCTGCGAATAGAGGAAAAGAGGCCTCCTGCCAACAGCCAGCACTGGCTTGCCAGCCCTGTGAATGCACCATCTTGGAAATATAACCTCCAGCTCTAATGGAGCGTTCAGAGGACTGCAGCCCATGGATGCTGACTGCCACCCGGTGAGACACTCTGAACCAGAACCACTTAGCTTAGTCACTCCTGAATTCCTGGTCCACAGGCACCATGAAAGATAATGTAATGTGTGTTGTTTTAAGCCACAGCATTTCTGGGTAATATTTTCTACAAAACCGGTTAACAAATATAATCCTTTTCTCATAGTGTCATTCTGAAGCTCAAAAGAGACATGTAAAGTTACTAGCATATGCTAATAACTCAATACACCTTAATTCTTTATTACTATTGGGGAGTGATTAAGCATGATTACGATTGCACTAACTTCATAGACACTCTCTAACCCAGCAAGTTCTTAAAGTATAAGTGGAACCCTGCCAAAGGTAGAAGAGGAACGGGCCTACATGTGTTTAGCCTAAAGCCTCTCTCTTGCTTAATCCATCTACATACTTCACTTGCTAGCCTGGGATTTCGATTCTAACAGCTTCTAAAATTGTTATCAAGAAACATGGTTAAAAAAAGAAAAGCAACATGCAGAAGAGAATACCATTGAGAAATTGAAGGTAGGGTTTAACTAACTGTCTCAGGCCCATCAACAACAAAAAAAATAAAACAAAGAATGAAAATATACCAGAGAGTTAAAACTCCAATAGTAATAATTATACCAACAGTAACAATGTTTGCCATGACTATAAAATGCATCTAGCAGCACAGTAGATGATTTACCTGGATTATCTCATTTAATCACACCTAGTAGTACATAAGATAAGTACAATTATCAAGCCCTGTTTATATAAAAGGAAACTGCAGCTCAGAGGCTAAATGTTTTGTAAGGCTATCTAGGTAGTAAACGGTAGAACTCAAGTAGGATGAACTTAAGTTCAACTTTATGCTATATCATCCTCCCTAAGAAAAGGGCCACAAAACAAATATCTACTTTGGAGGAAAAATGTAAGATATTTGCAAACAAGTATCACATTGTTGGTAGAAAAGGTTCATATTCTGCATTGCTTTTTCTATTTTTTTGTTTATTCCTTTGTGCTCCTTTCAAATCTCTCCCAATTCTAGTTGACACTGGAATTGCTTGTAATTTTTAAACATTTTTTTCTTTTATACTATGCAAAATATATAGCTATGATATAAAATAAAAGTCCTAGGTTGGCTGTATAACTTACAATATAAAGATGCATTATTATTGTTGTCTGTTATTGCTATTAATATTACCTCTTATTATCACAATGAAGATTCTAAGAGATTGGATTGGATTTGAAACCACTTAATATTCTGTTCCGTACTCTCAGCCTAGCCTTCAAGCTGTAGAGGGAATTGATAAAGGATTACAAAATCAGATAAGCAACTACATCATGGACACGGCAGCTCTCCAAGACAACTTCATTATCATCTATAAGCCTTATGAATGGCCTAGTAACCACAAAAGCAGCTGAGAACACTAGAGTTTCCTAATAGTCCTCTTAAGAAAGCAATATCCAAAAAACACAAAACAAAGGGCTCACATACTCCATCGAGCCCTCAAGGCAACCAGTGGAATTGCATGGTCCATAACCTACAATAGCCAAGGCTGGACATGTTCTTCCCAGTGCTGGCCCATGAGTGGTTTGTTATATTTTGAAGTAGTTTCTAACTTTCACAAACTGACAGTTCCACATACAAGTTCACATTGCTATTTGTTTTGAAAAATTAAAAACACTGACCAAACTGGTCCTGCAGGACAATTGGCTGAAGCTGAAAAGCAGCTGCCCACTTTAGAAAATCTGCCTGCTCTCCAGTTCACTTCCACCTCCATCACTCCCTATTGGTATATACCTGCCCTGGTACCCTCTTTTACATCACCCTGTTGCATTCTTTTAGGCCTGTGGATTTGTGATTTCCAAGCAGGATTGAAAACTGTCTGATGACAAAGGCTGTACCTGTCTCAGCATAGGGTCCAGCAGATGCAGGCACTTAAATAATAATTGCTAAATGACAGAATCTATATCTCTCCTTCCCTTTCATGCTTACAAAAAAGGCACCTGACTGGATCAATCAAATCTGTGGTTTGAAGAGAAGATAGTTGGAGAGAAGACAAGTTGAAAAATATCGAACTGGAAAAACACAACAGAACAAATATTTTCTAGCTCTATAGAGCCTTGTTCACAATACACTGTCAAAACTGGGCCCTCTTCATAATTTGCATTCTAACCATCCTGAATTATGTACCCAAACATATGATCTTGGCTCATACCTGTGAACCTTAGCACATGTTGCTTCTTCTGAATGATTTCCTTTCTGGATTGATTATCTCCTATCTGTTCTTCAGGTCAAGAAGGC